>OV702287.1:273517325-278517325 GCA_916181665.1 Avena sativa
CAGCTTGTCTGCTCGTGGAATTATTGAAGGAATCGAGGATTACAATGGTGTGCAGATGGAATCTAGCGAGGGTTGTGGAAACTAGGGTTGCGTGCGTCCTCCTGGCTGCCCCCTCCTAGCCTTTATATAGATAGGCTAGGTCTCGGGTAACAGATCGAGTCAGTTACACATTAGGGTTTTCCCTTTAAACTTTCTATCTTTAGATTCTCCTTGTTCCGCAAGCAATCTAGAGTCCGTAGGTTACTCGAGTTCTCCATTTGGGCCTTGGCGACACCGTGGGCCTCTGCTGTATTCGGGCCGTATATACCAAGCTCGAGTACCTGTAAGGTATACCCATGTCAGTAGCCCCCGAGTGTCCAGTGGAATCACAGATTCGACTGGGAACTTTAGCAATCCTTTCGAGTGCATGACTGAGTATGTTTTTTGACTGCTCTATTTGTGTCATAGGTATTGTTGATGTGCGTGCCTGATTTAACCGATGTATCGGTATCAGTTAACTACCTTAGGGTAAAACAACGCAATCTACTCAAACTCGAGTCCCCGGACTCGAATTCAGAAAAGTGCTGGTGTAATTCGAGTCAAGCCGCGGAGGTCTTACAGGAGTCGAATTCCAGTATATGGGTGTGAGCACTCGACGCGTCCGTCAAGGCATGTTTGTCGTACCTGTTGGCACAAATATATTTCTGGTAGTGCGCAGAAAATGCGTTGCCAGGCCTTATTCAGGTCTTATCTTCACGCTGCAAGCGCGGCATCCAAATTTTTGTCATCGCGGAAATGATTCGGGTGACCCAGGAGACGCAGTCTCTTTGTAGGGAAACATCATGAGGCGGTGTCGCCATAAGCTTCTAGTGTGGATGTTATCAACACACAGTACAATGTACAAATAATCATAGGGTGCGCGACCAGCGCTCCCTACGGGAGTAGCCCCCGAGTGCCTGGTTGAGTAGAAGACTCAGGCAGGGACTAAAGAACTTTTGCGACTGTTGTCGTCTTTTGTTTGCTTGTTTCAATCGAATTTATTTCTAGCGCTCCCTATGGGAGTAACCCATGTCCATATTTGAATCACGGATTCGAGTGGTTGGGTTTGTTTTGATTGTCCATGTTCCTGCAGAAAAGTAAAAGAAAAAATCGTACGGTGCGCGACCAGCGCTCCCTATGGGAGTAGGCCCCAAGTGCTTGGTGGAGTCGAAGACTCGAGCAAGGACTAAAGTAGTCGAAGTCTTCTGCTCCTCAATTTTTGATGACATCAGTGCTGATGATGTGATGAGCTCAGTTGCCCGCGTGAGCGGATTTGACGGGACGTGACGAGCGGTGGGTCCCATTTTCTGACTCTAACTTGACCGGGCATGCGTAATATTTGTTTTAATTGTGCCTCCTCGATTTCCGCGCGTAATGGGGGTAGTGGGGAACGGTTCACATTTCGGCTCCTTCACGTGTCGATCACGATGAACGCCACGCGTTTGATAGGGTTTTTCCTGGCCATTAGATTGCATCTACTTCATTTCTCTGCCTTTGCCTCCGTCGCCATTGCTGCTGCTACTCTGCTCCTTTGTGTTCTTCTTTTTTGCGGTGTTGGACCAGCTCCGCATATTCCCCAGTTACTTTCTCCGGTCACACCGCCACCGAAGAATGGGGAAGAAGAAAGGACGTGTCGCGGCCGATTCTGCTGCCACCACGATTGCTGCGAAGAAGAAGGGCGGCTCCACCGCTGCAGGCACCAGCGCCGCCGCTGTCGGAAAAAAGAAGGGCACGGGCACTCACGTCACTAATGGTGCGTGGCGCGCGTCCGTGATCAAGTCCTATGAGCTCCGTCTCCTACGCCAAGACGGAGTTCTTTCTTCTGCAGTCGCTGACACGCGCGTCCTTAGTAGCGAGGTAATCCCTTCCCCTCCTGCTGGTTTTCGGGTGATGTTCCTAGCGTTCATCATCTGCGGTCTCTCGTTGCCCCTGCATCCTTTCTTTAGGGGCCTTCTCTTTTTCTATGGGCTACAGCTGCATCAGCTGTCCCCCAACTCCATCCTCCATGTAGCTTGCTACATTACTCTTTGCGAGTGCTGGCTCGGAATCAAGCCGCACTTCAGCCTCTTCAAGATGAAGCGCCAATCGGCGTCTGGCTCCGTAGTCTATGATGTAGGCGGTTGCGGTATCCACATCGACTCCTTCGCCACATACTTCGACATCAAACTCACGGCGTCCGTCAAGGGTGGAGGGACAAGTGGTTCTACATCCGCGACCTGAAGGCCGACGGAGACCACTTCGGACTCGCGCCCTTCGATCCCGCGACGCTGTGCATGAGGAGGCGCTCCTGGAAGAACGTAGTGATGCCCGGCAAGTCCACAGAGACAGATGTGCTATACGAGCGTGTCTGCGACCTCGAGAGTCGCATGGGTAAATAGGAGGGAGGTTGTACCCTCATTCCCACATGGATGTGTCGTTGTGTCCAGCCCCTATAGGCCAGAGTCCATCCTATGTTCCAGTGGGCTGGCACGGACGATGTCACTCACGTATCTGCTGATGGTATTTCCGCGAGTGAGATAGATAAAAGGGTGCGACTGGTCACCAAGTACACCGCCAAGGATGTGCTTCCCAATGATCCAGACATACCTCCCTTCGATGCTGCTAACCCTCCTCCTAAGGTACAGTTGTGCTACGTAGTAGCTTTGTTTGTCGACTCCTTCTGTTATGTTTTTCTTGACTTCTGCTAAATTGCTTTTCTATATGCAGGATTGGGGGTGTCTCCCTGTATGCCCCCTCTTCCTGAGGGGGTTAACTCTCGTGAAACCCTGGAAGAGGACGAGTCAGAGTCGACCGTCCCATCTGATGTGGAGGAGGAAGCCCCCGAGTCGAGTGGTCTGGACACTCGCAAGCGTTCGCGCAGCAAGGATTCAGATGCATCGTCTCCTCGAATCCGGAAGGTGCAGAGTCGCCGATACCTGCCGTTCCTGTGAGTGTCGTGGCGCCATCATCTCGCAAGAAGATGCGACTGCCAAAAGGAGGAGTCGTCGGTGTCGGGGGATCAAACCTTCGATTTTGACAAGTTTGATTGGTAAGTGTGCGAGTCTTCTGTCTGGTTCTTCTTTTGAAGTTGCTTTTTCTTGATGTTGATTTTATTCTGTAGTCAACCAGCATGGTCATCCTCTGGCAACATACAATTTTTGAAGGAATCTGGAGTCGCGACCTCCAAAGCCAAGAAAATGGCTGAGCGCGCCCCTTCTCCTCCATTGGTGGCCCACTCCAGGCATAATTCGTCAGGTTCTCTGCACAATGTGGAGCACCAGATGGTTGTCCAGACGTCTGCGAATCCATCGACTTCGGAGTCTTTGGAGGATCATGTAAGTGTAGTATCTCTTCTTCTGATTTTGCAGTCGAATTTTCATCTATGCCATCTGTTGATCATTTACTATGTCTGTTGCCACAACTTGTTGCGAAGGAAGCTGCTCGCCTTGTGGAGAAGGTGCTTGCGATTGGTCGTTAGCATGCAATGCTGGACAATCGCCATCGTGCGGTGGAAAGTGAGTGTTCCTTACTGTTCCTTTGCATCCTTTTGATGAGTTTGACTGACGGTTTATCTTCGTTGGTGTCACAGCTGAGCATAATGCACTCCTTCGTAGCACTGCTTCCCTCAAGAAAACGCTCGCCGCGGCGGTAAAAAGTCGCGATGAGGCAGTCGCAGCGTGTGCCGAGTCGCGGAAACGCGAGGAGGATCTGCGCGCCTCCATCGTGGCTAGGGAGAAGTTGTTCGAGGAACAGCTTTTTTCAATTGCCAAAGCTCCCTCAGGTATTCTTTTGTCCGAATTTTTGCTGTTTTTCTCTTCTTTCGAATTTGTTGTTTATACTGACTTTTGTGCCCATGCTTGGGTTTTGTGTAGATGCCAGTGGTCTGAGGTTCAATATCCAGGCACTCCGTCATGATGATGCCCTGGCGGGTGCCATTTCGGCAGTCGAAGATCGCAGTGTTGCCGTTCAGGGGACGCTCACCAAGGCCAAGGGCGTGCTCAGTGGCCTCCGGGAAGAGCTGATGCCCAAGGCTGAGTTGATCGAGAATATAGATGAGCTGGTGGAGTCCCTTCCCGGGGGCATTCCTGCAAGCTTCAAGAACTCACTCCGTGCGGCTGGCGCTTCAATGTCACTCGCAATGGTTCAAGCCCATGGAGTCGAAGTTGATCCTGCAGCGGTCTCCAAGGCGATGCCTATCAACGCTGATGGACAGCAGGTAGTCTTTGCTCGCTTCACGACTGCTTGTGGCAAGTACGGCCCGCAGCTGATCAATACAGTTGTGAAGTACTCTAAGGAGCTTCAGCGAGCCAAGAAGGCGGCAAAGGCTGCGATGTCAGGGGCCGGCGGGAAGTCTGTGGCGTCTGACACTGCCACGGACTCGATGAGGCCCCCAAAACTGAAGTCAAAGTTGAAGAAGGCAATCGCTCCTCAGTAGTCGCATCTTGTAATAGTTCAATAGCTTATGTCTTTTGTCGAGAACATGCCTTTTGGCGAGTGTATCTGCTGATACTTTGTTAATCTTGAATGCACTTCAGTCTTTTGTCTATGCCTCACCTTAGTCTTCTTATTGTCTCTTGCTTGACTTGTGATAGGGCACATCGAGTGATCCTTTGAGGGAGCCTCGGGATTCGCCACCCCTTGATGACAGCTTGGCGCCGCCGCGCTCAAGGGTGGATGAGCTGTCTCTGCTCTCATGACTCCGTGACCACGTGAAGCAGTTGGAGCGTGAATTGCCCGTACTCCACGGTAACACGGATGTATGGAAGTCGAAGGCGGAGAAGGCCGCCGACCGAGAACAATATCTGCTAGGGAAGGTGACGCAGCTAGGCGACCAATTCAAGTGTTAGTTTTCTTCTTCTTTATCTTTTCCCTATAGTCACTCGTAGTGGTTCGTTGTCTTCATACTTCTGCCTTTGCTTGGTATAGTTGTCAGTGCGCGCCATCCGCAGGATGAGAAGGATAGGATTGTCATTCGCATGAATGATCTAACCCAAGAGCAGCTTCAGGTGAGTGGATACTTCTGGGTCGATCATGATCGCGCAATCGCACTGGCGACCCTGCAGGATCGTGCGTCGCGAGTACTTCACTTCCTAAAGAAGTCGCAGTCATGCTTGAAGAATATTTATCAGACGATGTTTCCGCTAGACATTGTTCCATCGAGCCTACTGGCCCTTCTTGCCAAATTCCAAGATTTGAATGCAGTTCACGAGTCTGTACGGCAACAGCTAGTGGCTGGTGCCAAGGCTGCTCTGTCGCTGGTGCGACTACACAGGCCTGATGTGGATGTTGCAGCAATTGCAGCTGGACCACCAGCAGGTTTGACTTGGAACATGGTTCCGCACTACCAGGCAGTGGATCGTCCAGCGGAGGAAATCATCGACTTCTTCGAGGAGCAGACCAACGTTCATTTACTTCAACAATAGTTAAGTTTGTATCCTGCACATAGTTATACCAGTGTTGTAAAGTTCATATATATGTTGTGTATAATTGATTGACATTGATGTATAAAGAGCTTGTTAGCGTGTATGTTTTGTGAGTGCGTTGCACTATGCAATTCCTTTTCGTTAGCCTGACTTGTGTTTATCTCAGCCCCTTGCCAACCTGTCAGGTGCGTTGCAACTGGGTTGGTGTTTATCAAGGGTTTCGATTGGTGCGCCAGCTACTCAGGATATCGCGTTAGTTCGTCGAACAGATGTGTATAGGGTGGCGCAGCCCCTGAGTGGATTAATTGAAAAAAATAAAAGGAACACAGAGTTTTGGGGCACTTAGCTTTATTTATTCGCAGAATAGTACGAGGTACAATGTGTTGCTAAGTAGCCTTGGCTGAGTAGCCTTATTTGCAATGTAAAAGTAAAAACGACTAAGGGTAGAAGCGCCGCAGCTACGCGACATTCCAGGGGTTGGAGTATGCGACTCCAGTCTCGAAATCTTTAAGGCAATAGGCGCCACCTGGGATTACTTCTGTAATCACATATGGTCCCTCCCAAGGGGACTCGAGTTTGAGATGCCCCTGCTGTTTCAGTCGCAGGACCAAGTCACCTTCGACGAAGGACCTGGGGTGTAGCCTTCTGCTGTGGTAGTTGCGCAGGATCTGCTGGTAGATTGTTGATCTTTCTGCGGTGATTTCCCGCACTTCGTCAAGGAGGTCGACGGAGTCTTCGAGTGCAAGAGTTGACTCCTGCTCACTGTAAGCGACCACTCGTGGTGCCTTGTATCGTACTTCTGCGGGTAGTACCGCTTCAGCCCCGTGCACCATGAAGAACGGGGTGTACCCTATGGCGCTGTTTGGAGTTGTGCGTAGGCTCCAGAGTACCGATTGCAACTCGTCTGGCCAGCATCCGGCGGCCTGTTCGAGTGGCCGGAGGAGTCGCTTCTTGATGCCGCCGCAGACGAGCCCATTAGCTTTTTCGACCTGACCGTTGGTCTGTGGATGTCCTATGGAGGCATAGCTGACGTTGATTCCCAGATTCTCGCAGAATTCTTGGAACTCATTGGATGTGAGGTTCGTCCCATTGTTCGTGATGATGCTGTGTGGTACTCCGAAGCGGTAGACGATGGACTCGAAGAACTTGACGGCACTGTATCCTGACTGATTTTTCACTAGCATGGCCTCTATCCACTTGGTGAATTTGTCCACTATGACCAGGAGATAGACGTAGCCTCCTCGTGAGGACTTTGGGAGCTTGCCGACCATGTCGAGTCCCCATAGCACGAAGGGCCAGGCCAATGGAATTGGCCGGAGTTCTGCACCAGGTGTGTGTGGCTTGTCCGTGAATCGCTGGCACACGTTGCATTTTTGGACGATGTCCTTGGCATCGCGCATGGCTATAGGCCAGTAGAATCCAGCTCATAGAGCTTTGGCGACGAGGGAGCCACTGTCGGCATGGTGCCCGCAGGTCCCCTCATGGATGTCGAGGAGAACAGCTCTTGCATCGGCCGTGGAGACGCATCGCTGGAGTACTCTTGTGATGCTGCGCTTGTATAGTTCGCCGTTGATAACAGCGAATGCCTTGGATCGCCGCGCGATGTTCCGTGCATCAGTGGGATCGTCCGGTAGCCTCTTGCTGAGAATTTACGTGATGTACGGTTGAGTCCAGGATGGCTCGATCATCATGACGCTCATTGGTCCTTCGAGTCCTGTATCCGGCTCCAAGTCGTCGAGTGCCATTGGCTCTGCGCTTGTTTTCTTCTATGCGGCCTTTGGCTTGATGGAGCGTTCGCAGATGCGCTCGAGAAATACCCCAGGTGGTATAGGGGCGCAGGTAGAGCCTATGTTGGCGAGTGCGTTCGCCTCTTCATTGCTTTCACGGCCTATGTGCCATAGCTCGCAACCGTCGAAGTCCCCTTCAAGTGTGTCATAGAGGTCGCAGTAGGAGATCATGTTGTCGTTCAGTGCGTTGCACTCGTGCATTTTCTGATTGACGACCAACTTGGAGTTGCCATATATTATGAGCCTCTTGGCGCCGTAGGCTTTTGCCATCCTCATCCCATGCAGTAGGGCCTCGTATTCAGCTTCATTGTTCGAGGCGGTGAACTGCATTCGTAGGATATATTTCAGCTTGTCTCCTTGGGGCGATGTCAGTATGACACCTATGTCGGCCCCATCCTTTCGCTTCGAACCGTCGAAGTGCATTGTCCAGAGGTAGGACATATCTCGTTTTTCGGGGAGTTTGTTCTCCATCCAGTGCACGAGGAAGTCAGGGAGAACTTGCGACTTGATTGCGTCGCGTTTTTCATATGTAATGTCTCGTGGAGACAGTTCGATTCCCCACAGCATGACTCGTCCGGTGGCGTTGGGGTTGTTGAGGATATGCCCTAGCGGGGCGTCGTTGACTACCATGATTGGGTGCTCCTAGAAATATTGGCGCAGTCGCCGGGCTGTCATGAAGACGCCATACACCAGTTTTTTGTAGTGCGGGTACTGCTGTTTTGTTGGCGTAAGCACCTCGCTGAGGTAGTAGACTGGGCGCTGCACTCCGTGGACCTTGTTTTCTTCGGCTCGTTCCATCACGAGCACCGTGCTGGCCACCTGGTTGGTGGCGGAGATGTATAGCAACAGCGGTTCCCTTTCGCGTGGGGTCACTAGGACTGGTGTGGTGGACAGTAGGCGCTTGAGGTCTTCGAATGCTTCCTGTGACTCGTTGGTCCATTCGAACTTGTCAGCTTTGCGGAGGAGTTGGTAGAAAGGTAGTGCCTTTTCGCCCATTCTACTAATGAATCGACTGAGCGCCGCGGTTCTCCCAGCCAGCTGCTGGACACCTCTTATGTTTTTCGGCTTCTCCATGGCCAGTATGGCTTTTATTTTCTTCGGGTTCGCCACGATCCCTCTCGTGGAGATAAGATACCCGAGTAGTTGCCCAGATGGTACGCCAAAGGCGCATTTGTCCTGATTGAGCTTGATCCGGTAGCGGTCGAGGTTGGCGAAGGTTTCGCGTAAATCGTCGATTAGTGAGGCTTCCTCTTTGGTCTTAATTACTATGTCATCAACATAGACTTGAATGTTGCGACCAAGTTGGTTCTTGAGGCAAGCCTGCATCCACCGCTGGTACGTGGCTCATGCGTTCTTCAGCCCGAAGGGCATTGTGTTGTAGCAAAACACACCAAAAGGCGTTGTAAACGCCATTTTTTCTTGATCTTCCTCCTTCATTCGAATCTGGTTATAGCCTGAGTAGGCATCGAGGAAGCAGAGGCGCTCGCATCCTGCGATGGAGTCGATGATCTGGTCGATTCACGGTAGCGGGAAGTGATCCTTTAGATAGTGCTTATTCAAAGAGGTGAAGTCCACGCACATCTGCAGGATGTCCGTGTCCTTTTTTGGTACTAGCATCGTGTTGGCGAGCCAAGTGCTTTCCTTGATCTCGCATATGAATTTGGCGTCGAGGAGTCTGTTGATCTCCATTTCGACTGCCTTTGGTCTTGGTTCAAACAGTCGCCGCTTGACTGGCCTTGCGTCTGGGTTGATGTTGAGTGCGCGCTCGGAGAATTTCCTGGGAACTCCTGGCATGTCCGCTGGACACCAGGCAAATATTTCCTAGTGCTCACGGAGGAATTCGACGAGCGCGAGTTCCTATGCTGGACTCAAGTTGTTGGCGATGAGGGCCGTCTTGGCGGGATCCGATGGGTGGACCTGAACTTTCTTTGTGTGCACCGATGAGTCGAAGGATAGGTCGGGTGAGCTTGGCCAGCTCAGGGGAGGCAGACTGTTGTCTGTCGACTCCTTTAGTCTCACCAGTTCCTCCTGCATGCCGAAGGACTGGGAAATTCTATTGAATTCCCCGTCGCAACTGTCAGACCTCTCGAAGCTCCCGTTGATTGTGATGACGCCATTAGGGCCTGGCATTTTCATCTGCAGTTAGGCGTAGTGCGGCACCGCCATGAACCTAATGAACGCGACACGTCCGAGGATGCAGTGGTACTGTGAAGGCCAGTCAACGACTTCGAAGTCGATGCGCTCGCGCCGAAAGTTTTTCGGTGTGCCGAAGATGACGTCGAGGTTGATTTTTCCAAGGGGGTATACACCCTTGCCTGGGACAATGCCGTGGAATGTTGTGTCTAAGGACTCTAAGCAAGTCAGAGGGATCCTCATTTCTCGCAAGGTACTCGCGAACATAAGGTTGATGCCGCTTCCGCCGTCCATGAAGACGCGGCTGATGTCGAAGCCTCCAATTTGTACCTCGAGTACGAGGGGAAAGTGGACTAGGCGAGGTACTTGACGCGGGTGGTCGCGCTTGTCGAAGGTGATGCAGGAATCACTTCCACAGAGGTACTCAGTGGTAGATGGTGGCGAGTTTGTCGCCAGATTGACTTGGCGAGTGATGGCCTTTTGCACCCGGTTGGAGGGGTGACCCTTTTTGGATCATCGTGGTGCCCATGGCCCGTGGGTAGGGCTCGCCTCCGTGATGCTGGTGGGGTGCAACTCCGTTTGGCGGTGGTCTAGGTGGTGGTGGAGGAGCTCCATGTGCCACAGCGCCTAGGGCGTCTCCGTAGCCCCTTTCGACTGTGTTGCGATTCATCCAAGCCAGTCCCTCATGTAGTTTGAGGAACTCGCGGCAGTCTTTGAGAAGGTGCCTGGAATTCTTTTTCTGTCGTGCTTGTCGATGTAGAAGTGCACAGTGCATGGCCCGGACAACTTGTATTCGATGGATGTTGCGGGTGCCTCATCGTGATTGCGGCGCTGTCATACTTGCGTGGTTTTCCCGGAGTCGCGGTATCCACCGCTGCCGTCGCCGCTGTTGCGGTTGTTGTCGCGTCTGTCGGCATAGCCGGCTGTGACCATGTTGACGTCGTCGCGGTCATCGTAGATGCGCATGCGGCATTTGCTTGGGCGGTCGCGTCTGCGTTCGAGTTCTGCCTCATCGTCGGAATGAACACGATTTTTTGCCGAATCTTCTCCAGCTGCCCATCGATTCACGATTTCCATCAGGTGGTCGATGGTTTTGGGCTTCGAGCGGCCCAGCTCTTCCCTAAGCTCTATGCGGCGTACGCCGCCGTTGAATGCGTCAATCACGTGATCCTCCGAGATATTCTCTGTGGAGTTCTTGATGGTGGACCACCTCTGGATGTATGAGCGTAGCGACTCGCCCGACCTTTGCTGGCAGCATCTCAGCTCTTCGATTGATGCGGGCCTTTTGTAGGTGCCCTTGAAGTTGCGCACAAAGCTGTAGACCAGCTCTTCCCAACAGCGAATGGATCCGCGTGGGTGGTTGTTGAGCCATGCTCGGGCGGTGCCCTGCAGCTGTAGCTGCAGGCATTGCATCGCCGTTCTTCGACTCCCGCCATGGAGCCTAATGGAGGAAATATGGTCCTCTAACCAGATTTTTGGGTCCTGTAGACCATCGAACTTTGGGTTCTCTGATGGGAGCTTAAACCCCTCGGGCATTCGCTATTGTCTGATAGCTCTACTGAAGCATCTAGCGCCACAGAACTCCACATCTTCGTCTTTTGAGTCAGTCGATCGGGCACATCGTGCCCTTGATCTGTCGATTTTGCGCTGCTGAGGTCATCGCGTGCATCGTAGTCGTGGTCGTGTCGCCGAGGGCCGCGACGTCGAGACAGATTGTGACTGTCGTCGCTAGATGAAGGTGAGGAGTAGTGCTTCTCCAGAGCCTTGCCTTTCTTCGGTTCCGATGCTGGCTCTTTGTCGAGGACGGCCTCGATTAACCCTAGGCCTGCGATCGTAGATCGGTGCATGGCAGCTCGAGGGTCTCAAGCTAGCGGCTGGTTGTTGAGGAGGTACATGGTGGCCGCCGTTACCGCAGCTTGCGGCGTTTTTGGGAGTATGTTGCCGCGCGTATCCACCGTCATGGAGCTGAAGTCGAGGACTTTGGCGGCTTCTACACGTTCTTGTTCAGTGAGGTGGGCGAGTCGAGATCGCCTCTTGTTGGCGATGTACTCGTGGCACTTGGAGGAGGATCCTCCATGGGAGGAGAGCCCAGCTCGTCGGAGGCTTGATTCGTCAGCCGCCTTTTTACGCGCCTCGAGTTGCGCGATTGTTTGTAGTTGGCGCTTGTATTCCTCTTTCAGGAGCCAATGGTAACCCATCAGCAGTTCTTGCGGGGAGCCAAAGGGTAGAGGGTGGCCTCGTAGGGCTTCTCGGCAACGAGCCCACTCGAGGTCATTGAGCCTGATCACGACGCATTCGTCAGTTTGCTCGTTTATCATAGTTGGAGGTTCGACTGCCCCTCCGTTGTTGACGGGGGCGCCGTTAGTGGGGCCGCCGTTTGGCGGTGGTCCGCCATTGGTTATGCTGCCATTTGGCGGGTCGGCTCCATGGCCAGCATTGCCCGTGTTGTCACGATTGGCGGAGGAGTCGCCCACGTTGATGAAGGCGCACATAAAGTGGTTGGGGAAGCTGTTGCTCCCACAACTTTCAAATCCGGAACCGTAGGCTCCATCTTTAGTTGCCAGATCGCCCAGATCGGATTCACGACTGCTGTAGCTGGCCGTATTCTCAACTGTTGTCGGGGCATTGAGCTCATTGAGGGTGCCGATCGGCGGAGGAAACCATGATGCTAGAGCAATCGATGGTGTCGTTGGCTGGACAGGCATGCGAAGCGTGCCCATCTGACCAACTTGGAAGCGGAAGCTCCCAATCACCAAGTTGATCCCATCACCTACGGACTCGAAAGTCGGGCGAGTGGCTGGCGTGTGGACGGTGAAGTCGAACGCGCCGAAGAGCTGGCGAATCTCCGCTGTTGCAGAGTTGTAGATTGCAGTTGATGGGGCCGAAGAAGCCGCAACGTCAGCACTTCTAATTCCCACAGACGGGGCCGAAGATAGCGTGCCCATCCCTAACATGATTCTCCACTTTCTCGAATAAGCAGGGAAGCACCAGGCCGAGCTCAAGGAAAAAGATGATGAAATCGCTCAGCTGCGCCTCAAGGACGATGAGATTACTCGGTTGAACACCAAAATCCAGAAGCTCAAGGATCTCCATAAATCCAATCCGGACAAGGCCGACTAGGAGTTCTGCGAGGAGAAAGAGCTCCTGAAGACTCAGATTGCCAAGGACAGTGATTTTCTTAAGGAAGCTGACGTCAAACTTAAGTCGGTGACCACTGAGTATCAGAATCTCCAAGCGAGGAACACCAACGAACATAATGAGCTTACTCGGATCCTCTGCCAAATTGCCCGTGAGTTCTCTTCCTCTTCTCGACACTTGTCTCTCCGGGTCAAGTGTCCTTGCTTCACTAACATTTTCTATTTTGTTTACAAGCAAGTTCCCACAGAGTGAACCCCTTGCTTCTGCTGCTGTAGCCAAGTCCCGCACGCAGCGTGGTATCCCAGCTGACCTTGCCTCCGAGTCAGTTCCTTATGACATGGAGGACTTGTTGGTGAGCCTCGCTGCCCGTGTTGAATTGATGAAGAATTATGGTGCGGACATTATGCCATCAGCAGTTTGGATGTTTAATGCTCTCTGGCCCACTGATCCCACTCCCAAGGGCAGTGCCACTTTTATAGCGAAATTAATGGAGTGCGAGACTCAGCTGAACTTATGGTGAGAATCTGCTGCATGAGCCAAAGCAGATACGGTGCTGAACTTTGTTCTTTCATGGTATGAGGAGCTGGACCTAGAGTTGCTTGGTCGTTTGCGCACCAGATCTAAATGGTCCAATGATCCGGAGTGCATCACCCAACGTAAAGCCTGTGCCAACAATCTCATCCAGTACACATTCTGCCATAGCTAGAACAAGGGTCCGACCTTCCTCGACGCAGTTGATGATGCCTATGTTTCCGATGGTGCTGAGAGTGAAGAAGATGAAGAAGAAGCTTCTGAGCTTAGTGATGATACTGATGACCCAGAGGATGAGGACGTGAACCCCAAAGATGAGGCTGGAACTGGTGCCCCGCCTACTGATGCCGAAGTACCTCGTCCCTCAACTGATGATCAGTCTCCAGCTACTGCTCCATGAGCTATAAACACTTAATGATATTCATCAGATCCCCGGTATGCCGGGTGTAGTTGTATCTATGCACAAAGGTTTCTTTTGTGACGATTAGTTATGTTTTTCTACTAAGTTTTTAATGCCGGATTAATTTGGGTGAAGTCCCCCGAGTTTCCTTTTCTTGTTCCTCCAATTTTATGACTTGGCTCGCGTCTACCTTGATTCGGTTTTTGACTTACGAGTCCGAGGTTAAAAAAATTGACTTAACAATACTTGAAACTTTGAGATTAGCTAAAATAACCTGACGTGATATAGATAAAGTAAATACAGGGTTAGTCCGAATAACAAATGTCGGCTCGATTACATTCCTTTCCTTAGTCGTTTTTCATGTGCTTTGTGATTCCAAACTTGTTCTCTTGCTCGTCATGAAGCCAATTCTTGTTGGACAACAGGAAAGTCGAAGATTTAGGTTTTTGGTTCTTACACATTACTAATCCAGCTAAGGTATAAGCAATTTAAGCCAGCCGACATATAAAAAATGAATACAGAAAAGACAATTATTAAGGCAGTCCCCAAGTTTCTGCTAGGGGTGCCGAAGTTTCATTGATATGCTCATTGCCGACATACATACCGACATATGAGTAACTCGGATACATTCAACTCTTTGTCAGGTGTAAAATGGGCGAAGTAGAGCCACATTCCATGGACGTTTAGATTCCTCTCCAGACCTGTCCGCCTTATTCTTCTGTTGGGTGGCTGTGCATCGATAAGATAGTAGGAATCATTGTGCAAAGCTTTGGATACAATGAAGGGTCCTTCCCATGGAGGGGATAACTTATGCATGCCAGCAGTGCATTGCACCAGCCGAAGTACGATATCACCTTCCCGGAAGACTCGGGGGTTCACTTTCCGGCTATGGTAGCGTCGGAGATTTTGCTGATATAGGCGGATCTAGACAAGGCCAGTTCTCTCGCTTCTTCCAGTAGATCAACATCATTTTGTTGGGCTTCACACACTTCAGGTTCTGTGCATTGGGTGACCCTTGGAAAATCATGCTCTATGTCGGCTGGTAATACAGCTTCTGCCCCATATACCAGAAAAAATGGCGTATAGCCCGTTGATCGATTCAGAGTTGTTCTTAAACTCCATAATACCGCTGGTAGTTCTTCTATCCAGCACCCCGCTGATCTTTGCAACGGCTCAATGAGCCAAGGTTTTATCCCGGACAATACTAGTCCATTGGATCTTTCCACTTGTTCGTTCGATGCAGGGTGGGCTACCGAGGCAACATCTAGCTAGATCTTCTTTTCTCGGCAGAACCTTGCAAATGCTCCTTTAGCAAAATTTGTGCCATTATCAGTTATGATACTGTGGGGATAGCCATATCTCAAGATTATATCCTTGAGGAATGTTATTGTTGTTGCCCCATCACATTTCCCGATTGGCTTAACTTCAATCCATTTGGTAAACTTGTCCACCATAACCAAAATGTGGGGCATACCTCCCCTTGCCGGCTTGAACGGTCCTACCATATCTAGGCACCATACAGCAAATGGCCAGGTAATGGGGATGGTCTTGAGTTCCGACATTGGCATGTGGGTTTTTGTGGCGTATCTCTGACAGCCATTGCATTTTCCCAACAGATCCTCTACTTGTTCCAGGGCACTTGGCCAATAAAATCCATGCTGGAAAGCTTTTGCCACTAATGCTCTCAAAGATGCATGATGACCATACTCTCCTTGATGAATATCTCGTAGTATATCTGTAACACCCCAAAAATATTAATCAAGATTATCAAGTTCTAATCAGTCAATTTTAGGGTTAACAAAAACTTTTATTACTAATTTGAATATGAGTCCATGTGCGATTTGCATTAGTGTATGATTGAGTCAAAATGACATGTTTGATTGCTACAAATGATAAGAAATGGTTTAAATATGAATACTACATCCTCTAGGCCAATTACAAACAAAATCAAAGGAAAAAAAGAAATCAAATATGATTCAAATGAGCAAATGGTCATTTTGACCAAAATTAACCACTAGGACACTTTGTGAGTTCCTAGTAAAGAATTTTCTAATAGAAACATTTCCATTTCTTTTCATCCCTTGCTAGACCAAGTAAAAATGAACCCAAGCCCACTTTACAAACTCATAGAAACTATTTTCAAATATATTTAAAGGACAATTCAAAATTGAATCAAGTGTATGTACTAATATCACCATTTTGCAAAAACCACTCAAATCAATTCACCTTGACTTTTCCAAGAAACCATAGACACTCAATCATAAGATCAAAACACTCACCAAATGTCATTCAAAAATTTCAAACCTAAGTTCATGCGGCCATTTGGTCGAACACATTGCAAACATGGATTAAACCCTGCCTAGCTCCACTGTCTGGAGTAGTGATCACTCGACCATTTGCCCCTATTTCACTCCCCTGTCTCCCCCAGCACCTAGCAACACAGTGGACAGCCTCCCTCCTTTGTGGTTGCGCCAGTGCAGTGCTGCCCGACGCTCATCATGCCAGCCGACCATGGACAGCTCGCCACAGACCGTGCCGCCCTCGTCCATGATGTCCAGGAGGTAGGCCACCATCCACCTCCACCCCCTGTCCAGCCCTCGACTGTAGGAAAACCATGGACCACCAGAAAACCACTGCGCCCACTTTCTCTGCGCCATGCCGAGAGCACACTAGAGCGCCGCAGCTGACCAGCTCGCACACGCCGCGCCTCGCCCTCTCCGTGCGTGCACACACTCGCCATGACCATAGCTAGCTCCCATACATCCCCGTTTGCCGCCGCGTGACCCTTAGCCCCCGTGCGCCGTCTCGAACACCGCCAGTTCTGCGCAGAGCACCGCCCCATGCTGCACCTTTAAGACCATGATGACCGCCAGGAAGCACCACGTTGCCCCTACCTTCAGCCATGCCGCTAGCTCGTTGTACCGCCGTCGCCGGAGGAGCCAGCCCATGCTGCAATGCCCCTCTCGCCGGTGTATAAATAGAGGCCCCCTCCGTCTCAATTCACCACACCACCTCACTCCCCACTCCTCATAGAACCTCCCACACCTCTCCTCAGAGCAAGGCGAGCACCAGCCCACCGGAATCTGGCCAGAGTCCGCCGCTGCTGAGGAGAAGAGGAGTCATTGATTGGAGCCGCCCTAGGAGTCACCATGACCACCGTTCGAACCGCCGTCGTCTACCACATCGTTCGCCCCCATCGTCGACCCTAGTTGGAGCCCTAGTGAGCCTCACACGACCCCCAACATCGCTGTTAGGGTTCAGTCTTGCTAGAGCTGTTCGTCGTAGACGATGAATGTCAGCCGTTAGATCCTAGTCTAATCGCACAGCCTAGATTGAAAGGTACCGTTTTGTTTAGATAGAGTCACAGAGTAGTGGGACCCCCATGTCAGCAGCCCGCTGCACCAATGCAGTGCAGTTGGGCCGGCCCGTTTAATTTCCCACGCAAAGCACAGTGATTCAAATAGTTCTTTTCCATTTTAATTAAAACCAGATTCTGTCAGTAGATTCAAAAATCAATTCAAAGAGATTCACTAAACCAAATTGCATGACTCCAATTTTGTTGGATTCAAACCATTTGGCATTAGAGATCACCTATAGTAAAAACAACAAGACAGAGACTTTTCCAACTTCAAACATTTTTCAAAAATCAACCATAAATGCTTTTGAGTTGATTCCAACTCTCAAAAATCACATTTTATAAGATCTATCCGAATATGTAAAAATATTTAGGTTTGCATGCAGTGACATTGGACTAGTACCAAAAGAATGCTATATAGGCATTTCTAGTCACTTTAATTCTATTAAATGATAATCTTAAACTTTATAAAATATGACCACCCCCTTTAAATCACATTCCCATGTATTAGAATATGTGGTGATGACATGTGTCAACATGATACCATATTTTAATTGGAGAATATTAAATCTTAAGTATTTTCAGTGAGTAGAAATTACTTTTCTAAAAATAAGATAAATAAGACTAAGTCTTTATTTCATGTGATGATTGGGATGATGCTAGATCATCTAGTGTGAACCTTAGTTTTCTAAATAGAAATAGTTAAGTATTTTTTGGTGATTGTGTACCCCGTATTCATTTGTAGACGATAGTACCGACCCGGGATACGAGGAGGAGGAGTACTACCAAGAAGAATAAGAAGAAGAAGAAGAAAACTTCAACCACTGCACTACTCAAGGCAAGCTAACACTTGAAAGTTTCCTAACTATGCAAGCTATAACCATGCAAGTCATTCTTGCAAGATAACCTATGCAAGATGCATTAGGCATGCTTGGTTATGCAACTTTGATTATACGAATCCCAAGTTTTACTTGCAAGCTTTATTCTTTTACTATACCAAAGTTCTTTACTTTTAGTTAGTGCTTTGTGAGTATTGGAAAAATAGTATAGATACCCTAACTAGTTATACTTAGATGTCATCAAAAGACATAACACTAGAGTTGGATAGTTACACTTGATTAGCACCCCTCATTAGTGAAATATGCTCAACTTTAGTGGCTAGTGCTAAGCATAAAAGTTGATCACTTTAGATGGGAATACTTTGTGAAAATGATTATGAAAACCTTGGAATGAGTATTCATTCTATTGAAATGTTTAGACATGTGTTGAGAAACACAATGGTTTGATGATGAAAATGTTGAGGCATGAGCCTTAGCCCTTTATAAAAACTGATGGTTGGCTTCGCATGCAATACCATTCTAATTTTACCATACAACCACAATACATGAATTGGGTAGGGCTTAACTGGAAGTTTATATGCCTTAGTATGGGTTCCCTGGCGGAAAAAGGTTGAGCTGAGCCTACCTCGTGAGTGTGAATGTCCATCTATGCAGTGCCCATGATGGTAGATGGCCATGGCTGGGAGGCTAAGCTCATAGGGGAGGTGCCTATACTAGAGTGTGTAATTGAAAGGTTAGGATTGATTATCCACATACTAAGTATGATGATTCAGGGTTATCCCTAATGGATGTACTGAATTTTGTGGTGAAAGTGTACCACCTCTACAGAGTGTCAAACTATTCGAATAGCCGCGTCCGTGGTCATGGACAGTTGGAGTGGCCATATTGTTCTGTCGTCAGATGTTTTCAAAATGACTTGTGAATTGAACTATGACTTTGACTTGACCACAACAGGGTTGTGGATATGAAAACTAGGTTCCCACTTAAGTTATTTAGAACATTAACTTAGTTTTCTTTACATCTAAAATTAGTTTGAGATAAACCTGGCTTTTTGCAAATAAACCTAGAGGTTAAGATTCCTACTAGAACTACCTTACTTGTTAGTGATAGTTTGCGAGTACTTAAAGAGTACTCATGGATTTATCCCTAACTATTCCCGTGGCTAGACTATGAGGAGGACTATCAGCATGATGGACAGCAAGAGGTCTATGACAACTAGGATCATCTCCCATCGTCAGCATTGCCTGTGACTCTGAAGATGGAGCCCCTACTATGTTTATTTTCCGCTGCTTTGATTGTATTAAGACTGGATCATGAGATCCTTTATTTGTAAGACCTTTATTATGGTTTGTAATGGATGATGTACTGCGGTACTCATTTCTATTATGTCTCACAAAAATGGTAATCCTAGGATTGCGAGGTATGGCATAATAGGCATCTGGGATTAAAAATCTGGGTGTTGACAAGTTGGTATCAGAGCCATCCTGACCATAGGAGACCCTAGTTAGAATGGACGTCCGAACAAAAAATTAGTTTCAAAACAAAAGAGTGAGTATTTATGAAAACCTATTTCCACTCTTATCCTTGAGATTCTTTCAAAAGAACCAGGTTCCTCAAAAATTCTTGCATTCCTACATAAAATTTGACACACTTGATCACCTCACTAACTTACTCACCCTAAATTCTTATAGATGGAAGTCCAGTATTGCAAGTTCTACTAGATGGGCAACGGAGGCCACCTGGTCTTTGAGAGGGATCTAGATGCACTGTCAGAGTATCTTGAGCACCCATACCCGGAATTCTTCGGGGCACAGATCAACGATCACGTAGGAGGAGATCTACAATGGCTGATAGTTGCAGATCTCAGAGGCAAGATGGAAGCACCCACTTCGAAGAAAATCCAATTCACCTAGCAGGAGAACAACTAGATAGATGGATTAGCCAGGGCTATGCATGAAGCTCTTGCCCGTCTGTGCGGACAAAACATCAACCAGATCAGTGGAAAATTAACTATCAGGAAAAATCTCGGAAAATATGCCAAAAATCCTATTTCGCCAGAACACTCACGGAGCCAGAATACAAGACGAAGTGGGGCTGGGCCCAGGCCACACCACCTGGCTGCACGGGCTAGGCCTGGCTGTGCCAGGGGGTGGTCTGGTCGCCCCAGATCCCCCCTCGGTCCCCCTCTTCGCCTATAAGTTGCCTTCTGACCTAAAAACTCAAGGGGGCGACGTTTTTCCAGAAAGAGTTATGCTCTGCCGCCACCACTAGATTCCATGATTCGGAACCAGAAACTCCATTCTGGCACCCTGCCGGGACGGGGAATTGGAGGAGATCATCGCCATCACAATCACCATCGCTTCTCCATCGACCATCCATGTTTCCCCATCTATGAGTCAGTAAATCCCCCATTGTAGGCTATGATTATCTAGTACTTGGAAGCTTTATCTTATTTATCTGCAAATGCCCTATGTTCTGATTGCCATATGAATTGTCTTGTCCATGCAACGCCCATCCATCCATCCCTATGCCTACCGCGCTCTAATCCTACTATTTACTGCAATTGTTACTACTGCCTTTACTTTACTACTTCTATTACTTTGCTATTGCTACTATAAAATTGTTGCTACTGATAAACTGCTATGAGCAAAACTGTTTCCGGGGTTTCACTTCCCTCGAAAAAACTGCGATACACCCCCTATACTTGTGGTTCATCAAGACTATTTTCTGGCGCCGTTGCCGGGGAGCATAGCTTTATTTATCAAGTCCACTTGGAATCATTATTATTCGCTGCCATCCATCCATCATGGGTAAGTCTCGTGATGGCAAGGTTTCTATTTTACCATCCACTACAAGAAGAGGTACAATTCTGAACACCTATGTTGCTCTTGATTCACCATCTGGTATGAGTAAGTTCTTTACACCACCACATACACATGCTACACACACTGCTACTACTGTTGAATCTGAAACTTCTGATACTTATGATGCTGCTTCTACTATGCTTGATAAGGGTGGTTCATTAGGTCCTTTCCTAAATGCTACGATTGCTAGAACTATAGCTGGAAATACTGAAACTCCTAATGAAGATAGTACTACACCTGTTAGTTCGCCTGAGTCTAGAGAGAGCTATGATATTGAAGACGGTTATATTGAGATGACCGATGAATTTATTAATGTCAAAACACCCATGATAGGAGTGCTGCTAAGAGTCTCCTTGAGAGGCGTACTATTAAACCCAATTTGTCTCCTAATGCTAAGTTTGCTGTGTCTCCCATAAACATTAAAGATAAAGATTATGATTTCTCTCTTGATCTATCCTACATAGCTATTGTTGAGAAAGAACCTTTTTGTGGGACTAAGAATGAAAGTGCGGTAGCACATATGACTGAGCTTTCTACCATGAGTGGCTTGTTTTCTGATGATATTAAGATGCGCACCTACTTCGTTGCTAAGATTTTCCCTTTTTCACTGAGAGGAGAAGCTAAAACTTGGTTTAATAATTTACCTCATGGATCTATTGATAGCCCTGATTGCTTGATTAGTACTTTCCTGTAGAAATATTTTCCTCCTAGTGCTAGACATGTTATTTTGGAGGAACTTTTTGATTTTAAACAGGGAGAAAAAGAGATATTGCCTGAATCATGGGCAAGGTTTTGTGCTTTGATTCATGCATAGGCTAGATGTCCATTACCTAAGAATGAGCCTCTTGATATATTTTATAATGGACTAACTGAAGAATCTAGGACATGCCTGGATAGTTGTGTTGATTGTGTTTTCAGGAATAGGACTCCCAAGGAAGCCAAGGAATTAATGGCTGGAATAAGCAAGAATTATGAAGATTGAACTCCTCCTGAACCAGCTATACCTGAAACAATTATACGTGAACCAGCTATACCGGTGCCTATACCATCATCTAAGACGAGGGGAGTTATTGCATTGAATGATGAAGTGATGAAGGAAGCTAAGAAATGTCTTAAGGAGAAGGGAATTAAAGTTGTAGATGTCAACAATTTACCTCCTATAGAAGAATTATGTAAGCCAATTCCCCATTCATCCACTATTGAGGTACACTCTCTCCAACACTGATGAAGGTGATATCCCTTACACTAAACCTCCTGATCAATGCTTAGACGAATTCAATATTTTTATTGTTAAGCAACATAATTTTAATAAAAGGGTGCAAAACCATCTAATGGAAAACACTAGAGCTATTGTTGAGTTAAAAGATATTGTGGAAAGAACCTCTAATGATGTTAAAATACTTGTTAAACATTTTAAAATGGTTCAACCTCAAATAGATCAACTTATTAAAGTGCAAAAAGACTTGCTAGTTAATGCTACTAAAGAAAAACATGCTTATGAAATTAGAACTAGCAGTGGTGCTGCTACCCAGGATCCTCTATATCCTGAGGGGCATCCCAAAAGAATTGAGAAGGATTCTCAACAAGCTGAAAATAGTGGTACTACTCGTAAGAAAAGAAAAAAGAAACATAAAACTATTGTAGAACCCTCTGAACCTGCTAAAGATCCTAATAGTATATCTATCCCTGATGCTGAAACCCAAACTCGTAATGAAGAAAATGATGTTCCTGATAAAGAAAAAGTTGAAGAAGAACCTGAAAAGCACACTAAGAATACTAAATACACTAAATATGATTTTGTTGCTAAGAAACATGGTAGTGAAAGAGAGCCTTGGGTCCAAAAACCTATGCCTTTCCCTGATAAGAAACACAAGTCGAAGGAGGATGAACACTATAACAAGTTTTGTGAGTGGATGAAACCTTTATTCTTGCAAATTCCTTTGACTGATGCTATTAAATTACCTCCCTATTCAAAGTATATGAAGGATATTGTCTCAAATAAAAGGAAGATCCCTAATGAAGAAATTTCTACTTTGCTTGCTAATTATTCCTTTAATGGTAAGGTTCCAAAGAAACTTGGAGACCCAGGGATTCCAACTATTCCTTGCTCTATTAAAAACAGTTATGTTAGAATTTCTTTGTGTGATTTGGGAGCAGGAGTTAGTGTTATGCCTTTTTCTCTCTATAACAGACTTCAACTGGAAAAACTGATACCAACTGATATTTCTTTGCAAATGGTTGATAAATCTAGCACTATTCCTGTTGTTATATGTGAGGATGTACCTATTCAAGTGGCTCATAATTGCTTGATATTAACTGATTTTGTTGTGCTTGAAATGCCTGAAGATGATAATATGTCTATTATTCTTGGGAGACCTTTTCTTAACACTACAGGAGCTATTATTAATTGTAATCAAGGAACAGTGACCTTTAATGTTAATGACAAAGACCATACTGTCTATTTCCCCAAGAAGATTGATAGGACTTATGGTTTAAATTCAATTGAACATGTGGATGGCATTCAAGTTGGAGAAATATATTGTCCCACACCAAGAGAAAAATTTGAAACTATTATGATTGGGACCATTTCTATCAAGATTGAGGTAACATAATCATTAGTGGACTACAAAGTTTTGTTTCATATAAAATTGTTTTGGTAACAAGACCTGATCAACCTTGTTAACAAAAGGATTTCATTGAACAAAACAATGTTTTCACCATGATTATCTCCGTTTACTCCTATTCCATCCATTTTAGTTTTCGCTTTTGTGTAGTTTACTTTTTTGTTGTTAGTGCTTACATGTTAGAGTGTCTTATAAAGTTCTAGCCTTGTTTTGTCTTTGCATCTTTCAAAAAACCTTTTTTCTGTCAAAAAATCATTCATCTATGCCTGAAAATTGCTCAAAAATAAAGTATCTCGAAAAATTCCAGAAAATTCATATTAAATTTTTACGTGAAAAAAGGAGCAGAGGAGTGCCTGGAAGGTACTAGGAGGGCCCACCAGGCAGGCACACCACCTGGTGGCGTGGCCAGCCCAGGGGCGCGCCTGGCCATGGTGTGGGCCACCCCTGGCCCTCCACTCACTCTCTCACTTGCCACTTTCTTCTCTCTCCCTAGAAAACACCAGTTCATTGCTCGAAATCGCGCTCTTGCTATTCTTACCCTCAATTTTTTGATCTCCTTGCTTAGCCCATCTTTGCTGCTGAAATTTGGAGCATTTGTTCTCCGGTATGTGACTCCTCCACTTGTCCAAGTAGATTTCTGTTTAGTGGTTTATATCTTGAGTATTTTGCTGCTGTAGGTGACAGGTTATGAGAGCTTGTAAGCTTGTTCAATGCTTAGAGATATATTTTTGATGCATGTTTAGGCCTCTTACAAGTCCCTATGAGTAGTGCCCTTCATTATATATTCACTTTGCAATCACTTGTTTAATAGATGTTTAAATTTCATAAGAGAATATGAATGAGCATCAACTCAACCAACATGAACTGAGGGTGCTTGAGGTTATGAAGGTTCACCGAGAGGAGGAAGTTTTTCCTTCCATCTATCCATGCTCTAAATTCACGAGGGCTACAGGAATTTCCCAGGACTTCCATACTTTGGTTGCTAATGCAGGATTGGAGTACTTTTTGGAAGATGAACCTTGTCAATTTGTGAAACTAACGATGTCTGTAGTGCAGGACTTTCAATTTAGTTACTCATTGCCTAACCCCATGGTCCACTACAAAATTTACAATATAGCTGTCGACCTTTCTCTCGATGACTTTTGTGCAGCTATTAAGGTGCCTTAGTGGGGATCATGTGGAAGGATTAAAGAGCGACCTGCACCACTCATGGACTTGTACGCAGAGATTTTCCAAGGGAGCAGCTTCTCGAAGGAGAGCGGTAAAATCCGTAACATTCATCTCCCCTCTATTCGCTACTTTGCTTACTTTATTTCCAAGTGTGATCTTGCTAGGAAAACTGCCAATAAGTTATCTTCGTATGATCTAGCATTCATCTCTGCTCCTCTTAAACGATATAGGACTTATAACTTGGGTGCCTTGATAGCTTCCCGTCTTGCTTCTAACCGCGAGAAAGGTGGAATTTGTGGAGGCCTCATTGCTTCTCGTTTATTAGCATTGCATGGTTTAATGCCCCGTCATCTAGACCTACAATTTCCCATAGAAAGGCTTGATCTTAATTCCATGATACAGCATAAATTTGTTTCTTCTTAGGCTAATCTGAGTGAGTTGTATTATGAAATAACCTTTCTCAAGGTTGGGTGGAGAAGGAGCAAGTCCGAGCGAGTTGTCCTTTTGCCTGCACCTGTTTTGTTTAACCTTGATAACAGGGTAGGATGGTGCCTCACAGAGGAGGAGCTTGATACGTACTTGGGAGAGCTCTCCCAATAGGAGCAGGATACTAGAAGGGAGGTCACAGATGATTCGGTCCATCCCTCGAATGAGGGGGGGTCTTCATATCAGCGGCCTACTTATGATTGGGGAGCTTCTTCTTCTTCCCAAGGGCCTAACTACGATCATTCTTACAATGACCTGCCTGCTTGGAACCCTTACTCGTATTTGGATTGATACCCACTTAGGACAAAAGCCTAAGCTTGGGGGGAGGTACACCGACATCACACTCATCTCCATATCATGTTTTGTCGATACTTTGTATATTCATGTTTCGTTCTCTTTTTAGTTTTTGTTCTTTGTTTGCTTTTGCTTTCTAAAACACAAAAAGACCAAAAATATTTCTGTTGTTTCTCTTTGTCTGCTTCTTCTTCTTTTTGCCTTGGTTTGCTTTTCCCTTTTTTCTTTGTTTGAACTATTCGAAAAACCCAAAAAGATTTTTCTTTGCTTGTTCTTCCTTTTTGGTTCTTGTTTTTAAAAATCGAAAACACCAAAAATATTTGTTGTTCTTCTTTGGTTTTGTGAGTTTGTTGCAGGATGTAGCAGTCCTTAGTGGAATTTGGTTTGATGTTATTATTCAAGCCACACAAGTGAAGGGCAATAATGAGGATTAATGACAACTTGAGGTGTGGTATAAGAGGCTAGTAATGAACTCTATTTGTTTTCATTTTTGTACATATACTCATCATTATGGGAATGCTTAGCCTATTCGTGTAGGGTGTATGTTATTTATGGATGCTTAGTAGTTCTGGATTTCTTATGATTAGTTCCAGCTTGCTAATAATTTGTAGCATGTCATATGAATGTTTGTTTGCATTGCTCTATTCATAATTTGGTATGACACTGTGGTATCTCCCTCTGAGTGTTTCACTTGAATTGACTTGGCACATGCTCATGCATGCATATGGCTGAATCAATAATCAGTTAAGCCTCGATGAACTATTTTGCCTCAGGGGTCTTGAATCACTTTCATGCCATGATTAGTCATGTTTTGTTGCAAGCATGATTATGACAATTACTGCTATCTCGTTTGTTGCTCCCTTAGTATTGCTAGCCTTCACTTGCACTGAGTATAAGTTTTACTCGTGTTTCCAACTCCCTAAAACCAATATTGCCAAAAGTGACCACCATACCTACCTATTAGCATTATTTTCTGTTCCGCGCATATTTAGTGTGCCTTGTTTTCTTCCGAATAAAATGTTTGCTTGTCATGAGAAAGTTAGTTAGTAAAGCTCTCACGAACTTGACGGCACACTTTACTTTCTTGCACTTAATAATCTTGAACCATTGCGTCCAGCTTTGTTGCGTATATGCTTGCGCTTTATAAGTTGAAGTTAGCAGAACCATGTATCATGGGGAACGCTTTCAACATTTCACGGGCACTTTGTACCCCGTTGATATCGTGATTATTTTGCTTATGGATCCCGGTGGTGTGAAATAAAAGGGGAACTTGTAAGATCATGGAGTTTGTATATGTGTTAGAGAAACGCCTGGGCCGCTAGCCTAAGCCATGCCTAATCATGGTGGAAACTTGCAGCATAACCATAACGAGCATTCTATGAAGCATCCTCAATAAAAACCTATGCAAATAGCAAATAAAAATATCCTGAGATGCTCATTGTCTGCTTGCCTTGTCATTTTGATTATGGGATAGCTCCTGTATCATGTGCAAGGGGTACCCCGTTGGCGGTTCTCCATGATACATATGTACTTACAATGACAAGAGCTTACTTCTGACTGAAGTTGAGTAGCATGAGGTCCGGTACTCGTAAGTAAGGGGCATGAGACTTTAGTTTATAACTTGTCAAGCATATCCTCTTAGTTGTGTCACTTTAACCTTAACCATTTAAAGATGCTTATGATAGGGGCAATGAGAGCTCAAAGCTAATGAGTACCATACTTTCAACATTTGGAAGCCTTTCAAATTACTCAAAACCTTTTTCATTTCCTTGTTGAATCACCATCTATTCTATGAGCACTTGCTTGAGAGCATAGTTGTCATTCTTTGCGTAATATGCTTGTCTCAAAACTTGATTATTTGTGTTATGACTTTGATGATTATATCTTTGATATCTTTACTTCCAGTCTTCACCTAAACTTCAGAGCTTCCTTGGCATTCACAATCAAAGGCAAGCGAGATACCACTCTATCATATCTTGTTATGATCATTGTAATGTTGCTTATGTTTATGTTTGATGCTACTTATTATTTTTTGAGTTGGAATCTCTTCATAGCTTGCATTGCCTATTAAGTAAACTTAGTTGCATACTCCTTATTATGAATTGTCTAAGTAGTTGATCATATGCTGAGAATATATACATCATATGAAGCAAATGTGTTCGTGAAAGTTTCTTTTATCGCACTTAGTTTCCAACTGAATTGCTTGAGGACAAGCAATAAGCAAAGCTTGGGGGGAGTTGATACGTCCAAAATGTATCTACTTTCCCAAACAGTTTTGCTATTGTTTTTCCTCTAAACTTGTGTGAATTGGATGCAACTAACACAGACTGACGCTGTTTTCAGCAGAATTACTTTGGTGTCTAGTTTTTGTGTAGAAAATCAACTATCAGGAAAAATCCCGGAAAATATGCCAAAAATCCTATTTCGCCAGAAGACTCACGGAGCCAGAATACGAGACGGAGTGGGGCTGGGCCCATGCCACACCACCTGGCAGCGCGGGCTAGGCCTGGCCGCGCCAGGGGTGGTCTCGCCACCCTAGATACCCCCTCGGTCTCCCTCTTCGCCTATAAGTTTCCTTCTTACCTAAAAACTCAGGGGGGGGTTTGACGTTTTTCCCGAAAGAGTTCCGCTCCGCCGCCACCACCACATTCCACGATTCGGAACTAGAAACTCTGTTCTGGCACCCTGCCGGGACAGGGAATGGGAGGAGATCATCGCCATCATCATCACCATTGCTTCTCCATCGACCATCCATGTTTCCACCATCTATGAGTGAGTAAATCCCTCGCTGTAGGCTATGGGGATGGTAGGGATTGGGTGAGATCATTCATGTAATGGCATCGGATTGTTTGGGCATGGTGCCTAGTATCTTCTATTAGTGTTTTTTGACTTTGTTGCGACTTGTTATGCTTAATGCTTGTCACTAGGGCCCGAGTGCCATGATTTCAGATCTGAACATGTTATTGATTCATTATGATAGTATTGTTTATGGTCTTGCCTTCAAGTTATATACACACGTTATTGTCCGGAACCAATGGCCCTGAAGTGACAGAAATCGAGATAACCGGAAGGAATGGCTTTGATGTGAGGATCACATGTGTTCATGGTGTGTTAATGCTTTGCTCTGGTGCTCTATTAAAAGGAGCACCTTAATTGCCAGTAGTTCCCTTGAGGCCCCGCTGCAAACGGGCTGCCAGGACAAAAGATGTTGCGCAAGTTCTCATTGCGAGAACATATAACTATATATGGAACACATGCCTATGATTATCTAGTACTTGGATGCTTTATCTTATTTATCTGCAAATGCCCTATGTTCTGATTGCCATGTGAATTGTCTTGTCCATGCAATGCCCGTCCATCCATCCTTGTGCCTACCGCCGTCTAATCCTATTGTTTACTGCAATTGTTACTACTGCCTTTACTTTACTACTGCTATTACTTTGCTATTGCTACTATAAAACTATTGCTACTGATAAACTGCTGTGAGCAAGAATGTTTCCAGGTGCAGATGAATTGACAACTCAGCTGTTAAGGCTTATAAATATTCTTTGGCTCCCCTTGTGTCGAATCAATAAATTGGGTTTCACTTCCCTCGAAAATACTACGATACACCCCATATACTTGTGGATCATCACGGAGGAAACCCGAAGTCTGGAGGAAACCACAACAACAACCCCGACAACTCCAATAACTTCAACCGTGCACCGCCCAAGTCCAACAATAACAACAACAACAATACTGCCCCAAGGACTGGAAGCAATGTTGTGCCTATTGCAGGAAAAGACAAGTCCTAGATTACTTGCTTTGAATGTGGAGTAAAGGGTCACTACTCCAACGAGTGCCCCAAGAATCTTGCAGCAGTCACCAATGTGAATGCACCCGCTCAGCAACAACACCGTGTTCAGGCTAGAAGGAGATTTGCCCCAGGGAACTCGCTCAATCGCAAAGGCCGTCTATTCGACATGAATGCTGAAGAAGCTCAGGAAGCACCAGATGTCGTGCTAGGTATGTTTTCTATTAACTCAGTACTTGCAAGAGTGTTGTTTGATTCTGGAGCATCGTACTCGTTTGTTACAGAAGAATTTGCATGCACTAGTAAGATTCAACCAACAAAATTGAAGCATGTTATGATACTTCAAATACCTGGTTCAACCACCAAAGCTAGAAAAATTTGCAAGGTTGTACCTATCAGAATCCATGGAATAGATTTTTATGCTAATATAATATTACTTGGAACCAAAGGTTTGGAAGTAGTACTAGGAATGGATTGGATGTCGAAACATAAAGGATTAATCGACTGTGCCAAGAAAGCCATAACCATGACCAGTAGCTCTAGAGTATCAGTAGAGCATGTATCTGAGACATTACCCCGTTAATTCAAATGAAACAAGAGTCTAGCCCAACCAACCCTAGACCAAGTCAGAGTAGTATGTGAATACCCCGACATATTCCTAGATGAATTGCCCGGTATGCCCCCAGATCGAGATATCGAGGTCATCATTGAACTAATTCCTGGAACTGGACCCATAGCTCAGAGACCTGATAGCATGAACCCATCTCAATTAGTGGAGCTGAAGAAACAACTTGAAGTTATGTTGGATAAAGGTCTGATTCAACCAAGCGCATCGCCATGGAGATCACATGTAGTGTTTGTGGATAAGAAAGATGGAGGTAACTGATACATTGCAAATGTATCTATAATTTTTGATGTTCCATGCTTGGTTTTATCTACTTTCTTATGTTTTATTCCAACTTTGGAGTACTTTTCATATGATTTCTTGGACTAACCTATTAACAAGATGCCACAGTGCCAGTTTCCTGTTTTCTGCTGTTTTTGGTTCCAGGAAGTCAGAAAATGAATATTCTTGGAATTGGACAGGGCAAAAGCCAAAGTTCCTATTTTCCCGGAAGACTCACAGAGCCAGAAGGAGAGTCGGAGAGGGGCCACAGGGTGGCCACACCACCCCTAGGCGCGGGTCCCCCTTGGCCACACCAGGGCATGGTGTGGGCCCCCTGGCCACCCACCGACCTTGCCCTCTAGCCTATAAGAAGCCTCCTGAGGCCAAAACCCTAAATCATCAATCAGAAATCCACGAAAAGTTCCGCAGTGCCGCCGCCACCGAAGGGGAGATTCGGGGGATAGAAAGTCTCTATTCCGGCGCCCTGCCAGGACAGGGAAGTGCCCCCGGAGCCATCTCCATCGATCTCCACCGCCATCTCCATCACCATTGCAGATTCCCATGATGAGGAGGGAGTAGTTCTCTCTCGAGGCTAAGGGTTCTACCGGTAGCTATGTCTTCATCTCTTCTCTCTATGCATGATCCTATTGAGATCATGAGCTTGTAATCTATAGATCTACCTTGCTACTCAAGTGCTTTAATAGATCTCTGCTCTCCCCATGTATGTGAAAGTGACAGCGTGCATACCATGGTGGCACTTAGGCTAGAGATTGCAAATACTTGTTATGAGTTATATTTGGAGTTGGATGTCTCTATGAAATTGTGGTGTTTGTTGGACTCATCTAGTACTCAAGGTGATAGTGTGGGGTTTTCTAGATGGGAAAGGCTTACTTTGAGGTGTGCTATTATATCCCTACCGTTGATTAGAGTGTCCAACCGGAGAGTAGTTAAGAGTAGTATCATGAAGATGATATATTTATATGAGAGTGTTCACTAGTGAAAGTATGATCCCTAGGCCTTGTTTATAAGCATTGATACACCATTTGCAATTAGATCTGTTACATGTTTGCTTGCTTCCATCTTTATTTCAGTTTTACTTTAGTCTTTTCCACGCCACCAAGCTATTCTCTATCACAATTACCACTTATAATTATCCATCCCACTTGTGTTTCACTATCTCTTCGCCGAACTAGTGCACCTATACACCTGACAAGTGTATTGGGTGTGTTGGGGACACAAGAGACTTTTTGTATCTTGATTGCAGAGTTGCTTGAGAGGGGATACCTTTGACCACTTCCTCCCTGAGTTCGATAAACCTTGGGTGATCCATTTAAGGGAAAACTTGCTGCTGTTCTACAAACCTCTGCACTTGGTGGCCCAACAACTGTCTACAAGAATAGAAGTGCGTAGACATCAGTAACCGTTTGTGCACGGATTACCGGAAGCTGAATGATGTCACCATAAAGAACAAGTACCCACTGCCAAAGATAGAGGATCTGTTTGACCAGTTGACTAGAGCCAGAGTGTTTTCTAAGATTGATCTTAGAACTGGTTATCATCAACTCAAGATTCATGCAACGGATATTCCAAAGACTGCTTTACCACCAGATATGGATTGTATGAGTATACTGTCATGTATTTTGGATTAACAATGTCCCTGCTTATTTCATGAATCTCATGAATAAGATTTTTATGAACTTCCTAGATAAGTTTGTCGTTGTTTTTATCGAAGATATTCTGATCTATTCCAACTCAGAAGAAGACCATGAGCTACACCTGAGAACCATCCTCGAAACCCTTAGAGAACATCAGTTGTATGCCAAGTTTAGCAAATGTGAGTTCTGGTTAAAGGAAGTAGGATTCCTAGGACATATTGTGTCGGCAGGAGGAGTCACTGTCGATCCTGCCAAAATCAAAGATGTTGAAGAATGGAAAGCCCCAACCACTCAAACCGATGACCCAGTTGTTGAAGAAAGATAAGAAGTTTGAATGGACAGACAAATGTGAAGCAAGTTTTCAAGAGCTCAAGAAGTGATTGATTTCAGCCCCAATTCTGATTATGTCGGATATCAAGAAGCCTTTTGATGTGTATTGTGATGCATCCAAGATTGGTCTCGGATGTGTGTTGATGCAAGAAGGCAAAGTCATAGCATATATGTCCCGACAACTGACGAAGCATGAGAAAACTACCCTACCCATGATCTTGAACTAGCAGCCGTTGTTTTAGCATTGAAGACATGGCGTCATTACCTTATGGGTAACCATTGTGAGATTTATTCGGATCACAAGAGTCTAAAGTATATTTTCACCCAAAAGGATCTGAATATGAGGCAAAGGAGATGGATAGAGTTAATAAAGGATTATGACCTTGACATTCACTATCACCCAGGCAAAGCCAATGTGGTAGCAGATGCTCTTAGCAGATTGCCGTGTAGATTAAACACCATGATTAAAGAAGCCCAGCCAAGTTTGCATGAAGAGTTGGAGTAGTTTAGAACGGAGCTAGTTAGCAAAGGATTTTTAGCTAGCATAGAACTTCAACCCACTTTGATAGGTCAGATCAAGGAAGCGCAGAAAGGAAATGCAAGTATCGACGGAATCAAGCGCCGTATCGGTACAGGGAAGGTACCCAGATTCACCGAAGATGAAGGAGTTTTGTGGTACAAATGACGTATCTGTGTGCTAGCAGATTCCAAGTTGAAGCAAGTTATCATGCAGGAAGCTCATAATACTCTTTATTCTATCCACCCCGGAGGAACGAAGATGTATCAGGATTTGAAGGAGCAATTTTGGTGGCACAAGATGAAGGGAGAAATCGGAAGCTACATAGCCAAGTGTGATATATGTCAGAGAGTGAAAGCGGAACATCAAAGACCCGCAGGACTTTTGTAACCCTTGCAGATTCCAGAATGGAAATGGGATTTTGTCAGAATGGATTTCATCACCGGTTTGCCTACCTCTAGTAGGGGAAATGACTCTATTTGGGTCATAGTTGATAGACTGTCCAAGGTAGCCCATTTTATACCTGTCAAGACTACCTACCAGAGTTCGAAGCTAGTAGAGATGTACATTGCTAGAATCATCAGTTTGCATGGAACACCTAAGACCATAGTGTCGGATCGAGGAACCCAGTTTACCTCAAGATTTTGGCAGAAAGTCCAAGAAGGATTAGGAACCAAGCTGAACTTCAGCACAGCTTATCACCCGCAAACCGATGGACAAACTGAAAGAGTCAACCAAATTTTGGAAGATATGTTGAGAGCTTGTGTGTTAGAATATGGATCAAAATGGGAAGATTGTCTGCCTTTCGCAAAATTCTCATACAACAATAGTTATCAAGCCAGTTTGCAAATGGCCCCCTTTGAATTTTTGTCTGGAAGGAAGTGCCGTACCCTGTTGAATTGGTCGCAAGTAGGAGAGAGTCAGATATTCGAACCCGACATCCTACGAGAAGCCAAAGAGAAAGTTCACAAAGTCCATGAACACCGCAAGACCGCCCAATCCAGACAGAAGAGTTATGCTGACAAGAGACGTCGAGACCTGATCTTCAGTGTATCTCAAAGTATCACCCTTGAAGGGAATGCAACGTTTTCATCTGAAAGGAAAGTTAGCCCCTAGATATATTGGACCCTTCAAGATTTTGAATCGCTGAGGAGAAGTATCATATCAACTAGAACTGCCAGAGGATATGTCATCCATACATGTTGTGTTCCATATCTCATTACTTCGCAAATGCCTAGAAGTTTCGGAGAAGACTGAAGTTTTCAAGAACATCGATCACCGAGCCATAGATATCAACAAGGATCTGACATATCGTGAAGTACCCATTCGTATTTTAGAAGAAGCCTTCAGAACCATCAGGACCCAGAGCATCAAGTTTCTCAAGATCTAGGGGAGCCACCATACTTAAGAAGAAGCTACTTGAGAGCGAGAAGATTACATTAGGACTGAGTTTCCTAATCTCTTTAGTTCCTAGTTTTTATTAAATCTCGGGATGAGATTTTGTTTAAGGAGGGAAGGTTTGTAACACCCCAAAAATATTAATCAAGATTATCAAGTTCTAATCACCCAATTTTAGGGTTAACAAAAAGTTTTATTACTAATTTGAATATGAGTGCATGTGTGCTTTGCATTAGTGTATGATTGAGTGAAAATGCCATGTTTGATTGCTACAAATGATAAGAAATGGTTTAAAGATGAATACTACATCCTCTAGGCCAATTACAAACAAAATCAAAGGAAAAAGAAATCAAATATGAATCAAATGAGCAAATGGTCATTTTGACCAAAATTAACCACCAGGCCACTTTGTGTGTTCCTAGCAAAGAATTTTCTAATAGAAACATTTCCATTTCTTTTCACCCCTTGCTAGACCAAGTAAAAATGAACCCAAGCCCAATTTAAATACTCACAGAAACTATTTTCAAATCTATTTAAAGGACAATTCAAAATTGAATCAAGTGTATGTACTAAGATCACCATTTTGCAAAATCCACTCAAATCAATTCGCCTTGACTTTTCCAAGCAACCATAGATAATCAAGCATAAGATCAAAACACTCACCAAATTTCATTCACAAATTTCAAACTTAAGTTCATACGGCCATTTGGTCGAACACATTGTAGACACAAATTAAACCCTGCCTAACACCACTCTTTGGAGCAGTTATTACTCGACCATTTGCCCCCATTTCACTCCCTTGTCTCCCCCAGCACCTAGCAACGCAGTGGACAGCCTCCCCCCTTTGTCATTGTGCCAGTGCAGCGCTGCCCGACGCTCATCACACTGGGCGACCATGGACAGCTCGCCACAGACTGCGCCGCACTCGTCCATGATGTCCAGGAGGCAGGCCACCATCCACCGCCACCCCCTATCTAGCCCTCGATCGCAGGCAAACCATGGACCACCAGAAAACCGCCGCGCCCACTTTCTCTACGCCATGCCGAGAGCACGCCAGAGCACCGCAGCCGACCATCTTCCACACGCCATGCCTCGCCCTCTCCGCGCGTGCACACACTCGCCATGACCATAGCTAGCTCCCAAACATCCCCGTTCGCCGCCGCACGACCCGTAGCCCCCGTGCGTCGTCTCGAATGCCGCTAGTTCCACGCAGAGCACCTCCCACGCCCGACCATTCTCGACCGCCCCGTGCCGCGCCTTCAAGCCCGTGACAACTGCCAGGAAGCACAGCTTCACCCCTACCTTCCGCCATGCCACTAGCTCGCTGTACCATCGTCGCCGTAGGAGCCAGCCCATGCCGCAAGGCCCCTCTCGCCGGTGTATAAATAGAGGCCCCATCTGCCTCAATTCACCACACCACCTCACTCCCCACTCCTCACAGAACCTCCCACACCTTTCCCCGGAGCAAGGCGAGCACCAGCCGCCAGAATTTGGCTGGAGTCCACCACTGCCGAGGAGAAGAGGAGTCGTTGATTGGAGCTGCCCCAGGAGTCGCCGTGACCACCGTTCGAACCGTCGTCGTCTACCACGTCGTTCGCCCCCATCATTGACCCTAGCTGGAGCCCTGGTGAGCCTCACACGACCCCCACCGTCGCTGTTAGGGTTCAGTTTCGCCGGATTTGTTCATCGTAGATGACGAATGTCAGCTGTTAGATCCTAGTCTAATCGCACGACCTAGATTGAAAAATACCGTTTCAGTTAGATAGAGTCACTGACTAGTGGGACCCACCTGTTAGCAGCCCGCTGCACCAGCATAGTGCAGTTGGGCCGGCCCGTCTACTTTCCCGCATAGAGCCCAGTGATTCAAATATTTATTTTCCACTTTAATTAAAACCAGATTCTATCAGTAGATTCAAAAATCAATTCAAAGAGATTCACTAAACCAAATTGCATGATTCCAATTTTGTTAGAAATATATTCAAATTACCTATCCAAGCCCATTGGATTCAAACCATTTGGAGTTAGAGATCACCTATAGTAAAAAATAACAAGACAAAGACTTTTCGAACTCCAAACATTTTTCAAAAATCAACCATAAATGCTTTTGAGTTGGTTCCAACTCTCAAAATCACGTTTGACAAGTTCTATCTGAATATGTAAAAATCTTTTCATGCAGTGACATTAGACTAGTGCCAAAAGAATGCTATATAGGCATTTCTAGTTACTTTAATTCTATTAAATGATAATCTTAAACTTTATAAAATATGACCACCCACTTTAAATCACATTCCCATGTATTAGAATATGTGGTGATGAGATGTGTCAACATGATCCCATATTTTAATTGGAGAATATTAAATCTTAAGTATTTTCAATGAGTATAAATTACTTTTCAAAAAATAAGATAAATAAGACTAAGTCTTTATTTCATGTGATGATTGGGATGATGCTAGATCATCTAGTGTGAACCTTAGTTTGCTAAATAGAAATAGTTACGTATTGTTTGGTGATTGTATACCCCGTATTCATTTATAGACGATAGTATCGACCCGGGATACGAGGAGGAGGAGTAATACCAAGAAGAAGAAGAAGAAGAAGAAGAAGAAGAAGAAGAAGAAGAAAACTTAAACCACTGCACTACTCAAGGCAAACTAACACTTGCAAGTTTCCTAACTATGCAAGCTAGAACCATGCAAGTCATTCTTGCAAGATAACCTATGCAAGATGCATTAGGCATGCTTGGCTATGCAACTTTAATTATACCAATCCCAAGTTTTACTTGCAAGCTTTATTCTTTTACTTTACCAAAGTTCTTTACTTGTAAACCCTAAACCCTTAGTTAGTGCTTTGTGAGTATTGGAAAAATAGTATAGATACCATAAAAAGTATAAAACTAGGCCTAACTAGTTATACTTAGATGTCATCAAAAGACATAACACTAGAGTTGGATAGTTACACTTGATTAGCACCCCTCATTAGTGAAATACCCTCAACTTTAGTGGCTAGTGCTAAGCATAAAAGTTGATCACTTTAGATGGGAATACTTGGTGAAAATGATTATGAAAACCTTGGAATGAGGATTCATTCTATTGAAATGTTTTGACATGTGTTGAGAAACTTAATGGTTTGATGATGAAAATGTTGAGGCATGAGCCTTAGCCCTTTATAAAAACTGATGGTTGGGTTCGGATGCGATACCATTCCAATTTTACCGTACAACCACAATACCTGAATTGGGTAGGGCTTAACTGGAAGTTTATATGCCTTAGTATGGGTTCCCTCGATGAAAGAGGTTGAGCTGAGCCTACCTCGTGAGTGTGAATGTCCACCTATTTAGTGCCCAGGATGGCAGATGGCCATGGCTGGGAGGCCAAGCTCATAGGGGAGGTGCCTATACTAGAGTGCGTAATTGAAAGGTTAGGATTAACTATCCGCATACTAAGTATGATGATTCAGGGTTATCCCTGACGGATGTATCAAATTTTGGTGAAAGTGTACCACCTCTATAGAGTATCAAACTATTTGAATAGCTGCGTCCACGGTCATGGATAGTTGGAGTGGCCATACTGTTCCATCGTCAGATGTTTTCAAAAATGACTCGTGAATTGAACTATGACTTTGACTTGACCACAACAGGGTTGTGGATATGAAAACTAGGATCCCACCTAAGTGATTTAGAACATTAACTTAGTTTTCTTTACTTCTAAACTTAGTTTGAGATAAACCTGGATTTTTGCAAAGAAACCTAGAGCTTAAGATTCCTACTAGAACTACCTTACTTGTTAGTGATAGTTTGCGAGTACTTAAAGAGTACTCATGGCTTTGTCACTGGCTATTCCCGTGGCCAGACTATGAGGATGACTATCAGGATGATGGACAACAGGAGGTCTATGACAACTAGGATCATCTCCCATCGTCAGCATTGCTTGTGACTCTGAAGATGGAGCCCCTACTACGTTTATTTTCCGCTGCTTTGATTGTATTAAGACTGGATCATGAGATCCTTTATTTGTAAGACCTTTATTATGGTTTGTAATGGATGATGTACTGTGGTACCCATTTCTGTTATGTCTCGCAAAAATGGTAATCCTGGGATTGCGAGGTATGGCATAACTGGCATCTGGGATTAACAATCCAGGTGTTGACAAGTTGGTATAAGAGCCATCCTGACCATAGGAGACCCTAGTTAGAATGGACGTTCGAACAAAAACTTAGTTTCAAAACAAAAGAAGTGAGTATTTATGAAAACGTATTCCCACTCTTATCCTTGAGATTCTTTCAAAAAAATTCAGGTTCCTCAAAAATTCTTGCATTCCTACATAAAATTTCACACACTTGATCACCTCACTAACTTACTCACCCTAAATTCTTATAGGTGGAAGTCCAGCATTGCAAGTTCTACCAGCTGGGCAACGAAGGCCACCTGATCTTTGAGAGGGATCTAGATGCACTGTCAGAGTATCTTGAGCGCCTGCACCCGGAATTCTTCGGGGCACAACTCAGTGATCACATAGGAGGAGATCTACAATGGCTGATAGTTGCAGATCTCAGAGGCAAGATGGAAGCACCCACTTCGGAGAAAATCCATTTCACCTTGCGGGAGAAACACTATCTAGATGGATTAGCCAGGGCTATGCATGAAGCTCTTTCCCGTCTGTGCGGACAAAACATCAACCAGATCAGTGGAACTTGCAAGGCGTGATTCTATGGGAATGCCCTTGGAGATGCCAGGACACCCGGAGCTGAAGCACCAGGTGGACAATCTTGACTTCATGTTGTATGATAGACATAAGGAGTTAGACAACGCCCGTGCCTACGCCAACCACAACCATGCCATTATAGTCAAGAAGGGCCAGACCCTCGCCATCCTTGCCAAGGAGCGCCAATCACTTCATCGTCAGCATGACAAGAAGAATCGCACCATCGATCGTCTTCGCAAGAAGGTGGCCACTCTCGAGAAGACCATCTATGAACAGGAAATCCAGCTTGAAGCGAAGAAGGAGGAAGGTGAAGATATCCAGGGAGATTTTTTACTCTTACCTCAGTGATGACAACAACTATCTGGAGGATGATGCCATGGAGTTCCACACTGATGATGATGATTCTGACTTCATTGATGATGATTAGATGCACTTGAGCACTACCATAGGAATGAGTTGTACCGGTCCCACTGTATCATAGTTTCATAGAATGGTTCTTAAAACTATCTGTTTTCTATTTGTGTTGTGGTGTGTGTTTGTATGATGTGCTTTGAATGAATGAATGAGAGGAAGAAGTTAGATTGCAAAACCTGAGTCAAACTCAAAGTTTAAAGCTTTTGAAACAAAACCATGAACCTTAGAAAATTCCTCTTATCTCATTATCTATCTCAATCTTCAGATGACTCGTGGAAATCCTGGATAAAGCAGTTCATCTCAGGACCCGATGCTGTAGATTCTGCAAAAGCTAGTTTCTGACTGTGAAGCTAGTAGAGCCGAACGCCAAGCCAACCTAGCCACTCTTCAACAGATAGCTCAGATGGCCCATAATAATCAAGGTCACATAAGCCAGGATCACCATGGATCCAAGCTCAAGAACTTTTAGTATACCAACCCACCTATCTTTAGTAAGTCTGAGGATCCCTTAGATGCTAATGACTGGTTGCAAACCATGGATAACAAGTTGGAGGTCGCAGGAGATGAAGCAAATGAAAAAGTATTGTTTGCCACCCATTATCTGGCAGGAGATGCAAGAGCCTGGTGGAATAGCACTCGTACCATGAATGAAGGTCAGATGATGACTTGGGAAGCATTCAAGATCAAGTTCAGCCGCACCCATGTGCCCCAAGGTTTGGTCACCAGGATGAGGGATGAGTTCAGGGAACTGAAGCAAGGAAGGATGACGGTAGTTGAGTACCGTGACAAATTTCTGTCCCTAGCTAGATACGCCCCTGATGAGATTAACACCAAAGCAAAGAAGAAGGAAAGGTTCATGAATGGATTACATGATGAGATGCAGACGGTGTTAGTCAACATCCGTTTTGCAGATCTAGAAGTGCTAGTAGACTCTGCCATTCAGATGGAAGGGAAGATAAACCAAGACAATGACAATCGCAAGCGCAGGATGATGCACCGGACTGGATCCCACCATACCTAGAAGAATCGCCTAATCCGTCTGCAGAATATGCCCCAAGAAACAACATACCCCTTATGTCCCGTCCAAACTATCCCAATCGTAGCGGAGGAAACCCGAAGTCTAGAGGAAACCATAACAACAACCCCGGCAACTCCAATAACTTCGACCATGCACCTCCCAAGTCCAACAACAACAACAATACTTCCCCATGGACTGGAAGCAATGTTGTGCCTGTTGCAGGAAAAGACAAGTCCCAGATTACTTGCTTTTAATGTGGAGTCAAGGGTCACTAATCCAACGAGTGCCCCAAGAAACTTGCAGCAGCCACCAATGTGAAGTAAATACAGGGTTAGTACGAAAAACAAATGTCGGCTTGATTAAGTTCCATTCCTTAGTCGTTTTTCATGTGCTTTACGATTCCAAACTTGTTCTCTATGGGTGCTGAAGTTTCATTGATATGCTCATTGCCGACATACATACCGACATATGAGTAACTCGGATACATTCATCTCTTTGTCAGGTGTAAAATGGGCGAAGTAGAGCCACATTCCATGGACATTTGAATACCTCTCCGGACATGTCCGCCTTGTTCTTCTCTTGTGGCTGTGCATCGATAAGATAGTTGGAATCATTGTGCAAAGCTTTGCTTACTATGAAGGGTCCTTCCCATGGAGGGGATAACTTATGCATGAGAGCAGTGCATTGCACCAGCCGAAGTTCGAGATCACCTTCCCGAAAGACTCGGGGGTTTACTTTCTAGCTATGGTAGCATCAATGATTTTGCTGATATATGGCAGATCTGGACAAGGATAGTTCTCTCGCTTATTCCAGTAGATCAACATCGTTTTGTCGGGCTTCACGCACTTCGGCTTCTATGTATTGGGTGACCCTTGGCAAATCATGCTCTATGTCTGCTGGTAGTACAACTTTTGCCCCATATACCAGAAAAATGGCGTATATCCCGTTGATCGATTTGGAGTTGTTCTTAAACTCCACAGTACCGCTGGTAGTTCTTCTATCCAGCACCCCGCTGATCTTTGCAGCGGCTCTATGAGCCGGAGTTTTATCCTGGACAATACTAGTCCGTTGGATCTTTCCACTTGTCCATTTGATGCGGGGTGTGCTACTGATGCAACATCTAGTCGGATCTTCTTTTCTCGGCAGAACCTCACAAATGCTCCTTCAGCAAAATTTGTGCCATTATCAGTTATGATACTATGGGGATAGCCACATCTCAAGATTATATCTTCGAGGAATGTTAATGTTGTTGCCCCATCAAATTTCCTGATTGGCTTAACTTCAATCCATTTGGTAAACTTGTCCACCATAACCAAGATGTGGGTCATACCTCCCCTTGCCGGCTTGAACGGTCCTACCATATCCAGGCACCATACAACAAATGGCTAGGTAATGGGGATGGTCTTGAGTTCCGACATTGGCATGCGGGTTTTTGTGGCATATCTCTGATAGCCATTGCATTTTCTCACCAGATCCTCTGCTTGTTCCAGGGTACTTGGCCAATAAAATCCATGCTGGAAATCTTTTTCCACTAATGCTCTCGAAGATGCATGATGACCACACTCTCCTTGATGAATATCTCGTAGTATATCAATCCCTTCGTCCGGGTCTATGCATCGTTGTAGAACACTGGTGACACTTCTTTTATATAACTTGGCATTGATGATAGTGTATGCCTTTGCTCTTCTCTGAATTTTCCTTGAGAGTATCTCATCATCCGGCAAAGTTCCCTCCTTTAGGAATTCAAAGATTGGGTTTGCCCATGCGGGTATAGGCTGAACAGGGAAAATCTCCTCATCAATTTCCATTGCATCCACCGACATAAATCTAGCCAGACCAAGCTAAACAGTCCCTGGGTTCTACGCGACAGTCCCCAGGTTTATCGAAGCACTCCTCAGGTTTGTTGAGGTGCTTCCCCAGTCTATTTCCATAGGGGTAGCTTCTGATCCTAAGAGGGTCAAGATATAAATTGATTCAGATTCCGATGATGGTATAATGGATGGTTTTCTCAATTGTTCCAATGCAATGCCTAGCAGGATTGACTGCCGAGATGAGCCCAACTTGGATAATACATCAACTGCCTCATTTTCGATCCAAGGTACGTGATGGAATTCACACTCCTCGAAGAAACCACTTATCTTCTCGACATAAAATCTGTAAAGTGCCATGTTTGCATCCAGAGCATCCCAGTTGCCAGACACTTGTTGTACCACCAAATTCGAATCTCCAAAACACAATATCCAACGTATGCCTACCTCCTTTGCTACTTTGAGTCAATGCACAAGTGCTTCGTATTCAGCCACATTGTTTGATGCACTAAAATAGATATGGAGGATGTAATTCAACTGGTCCTTCTTGGGCGAGGTGAGCACTACCCCGGCCCATGTCCTTCCTTTAGCTTCCACCCATCACAGTGCATGCGCCAGTAACTTGAGTCCAGTAGAGGTGGTTCGTACTGCATCTCAGCCCAATCCACGAAGAAATCCGCCACACCTTGTGATTTGATCGCATCTCTTCTATCAAAATGCGGCGCATACGGGGCTAACTCAATTGCCTATTTTGCAATTCGGTCGTTAGCATCTTTGTTACTCATAATCTTGGATATGGGTGCTTCACACACCACTTTGATGGGGTGTTCCTCAAAGTAATGTTTGAGTTTCTTAGCCGCCATGTACACGCCATGTGCCATCTTCTGATAGTGAGGGTAATTCTGTTTTGAGGCTGACAATAACTCGCTCAAGTAATACACTGGCCTTTGCACCGACTTTCCTTCCTCGTCACGTTCCACCACTACCACTGAACTTACGACTCCGTTGGTCGCGGCTATATAGAGCAGCATTGTCTCTTTAGGTAGTGGGGCGGCTAATATTGGTGCAGAGGATAGCATCTTTTTTAACTCTCGGAATGCACTATCAGCTTGTGGTCTCCACGTAAATTTATCTACCTTTTTCATTAACTTGTAAAGGGGCAATGCCTTCTCTCCTAGACGACTTACAAACCGGCTTAAGGATGTCAGGCAACCCGTAAACTTTTGCACATCATTAAGACACTTTGGCAATTCCATTTTCTCTATGGCTCGGATTTTTGTTGGATTGGTTTCAATAACTCGGCTGGATACAAGGAACCCAAGTAATTTCCCTACGGGCACACCGAAGGTACATTTTTCTAGGTTAAGCTTCATCCAGAACCTCCTTAAGCTCGCGAATGTTTGCTCGATATCATCAAGGAGCGTTTTGCTTTCCTTGGTTTTTATCACCACATCATCCACATAAACTTGCACATTCCGACCTATTTGGTCATGTAAACATTTTTGCATGCATCGTTGATATGTTGCTCCTGCATTACGTAATCCGAAGACATAGTGCAATAACAATAAGCCCCATATAGGGTGATAAACACAGTCTTTATTTGATCATCCAGATTCAAGGATATCTGGTGGAAACCAGAATATGCATCTATGAATGACAACAACTCACACCCAGCAGTTGAATCTATGATCTGATCTATCCTTGGCAACGTAAATGGATCTTTTGGACACACCTTATTCAGGTTTGTGTAATCGATACACATGCGCCATACCACTGCCACATTCAGATCATCCTTCTTTTTCTCCACGAGCACCGGATTAGAGAGCCAATCCGGGTAAAGTACCTCCATGATAAATCCGGCTGTGAGGAGCCGAGTTATCTCATCTCCAATGTCCTTTCTCCTGTCTTCGGCGAAGCGGTGGAGATGTTGCTTCACCGGCTTTGATATGGGTATCACATTCAAAGAGTTCTCGACCAACTCCCTCGAAACACCTTGCAGGTCCTGTGTGGACCAAGCAAAGATATCCTGATTCTCATGGAGGAAGTTGACGAGCTCGCTTTCCTATTTGTCGCCTAACCCGGCACCAATGGTCATGGTGCGCGCTGGGAACTGATCATCAATGTGCACTTTATTTGTATCTTTCGTGGCTTGAAATGAAACATTCCCATGGTTACTTAGAGCCGGCATATGTTGCTGTGTGGACTGAGCTAGTGCAGCCACTTCCAGGATTTTCCTCTTCTCTTGAGCAATCATGAGTGACTCGGCTAGGTTAGATCCTGCGGATGCACATTCAATAGAACGCCTGAAGTTCCCAGCTATGGTGATCACCCCCTTGGTCCGGGTAATTTCATCTTCAAGTAACTGATGTGAGTACTTTCCATAAATTTGTTCGGAGCAGGCCTGCCGAGTTACACGTGATATGCGCTTTCCAAGTTGACTACCTCAAACTCCAAGTTCTCAGTCTAGCAATTGTCCCTTGTGCCAAATAACACATCAACTCGGACTTTACCAATTGGCTCACAGGAGATACCTAGCACGACGCCGTGGAAAGTGGTCCTTGTTGCCTGGAGCATGTTCTCCGATATTCCCAACTTGTGCATGGTATCCTTATACATGTTGTTAATGCTACTGCCATTGTCTATAAGCACCTTGGAGAACCTTACATTGATATTTGGCCCAATGAACATCGGATCTAGTACCATCCCGTAGGTCCGAGGTCTTGGAATAAGATTTGGGTGATCCTCGATACTCCAAATAATCTCCTGACCCGACCAAGGCATATACCTCACCACAGCTGGCATTACTACATTTACCTCCATATGCCAGTGCTGCAAACTCTTTCTGTCGGTCTCTTCTGTGGCAAACACACAGTAACTTTGATGATGCTCCCTATACTCATTTCTCTCCTCATTGTCATGGTACCCTTGGTCCTGTTGCTGCTGGTTACTCACTTGATGCACAACATCTCCTTTCCTGATTCTCATACCTCGGTGGGGGTGGAGGCAACATAAGTTGCTGTCCATTTCCACCAGTGAGCAGTTGCTGCCAAGGTGCTTCGTTCTGAGGTGCATCCTGCCGAGGTGCATCATGCCGAGGTGCCTGAGCATTCCCCGAACTACCTTGCTCTAACTTCCTCATCCATTCACATCGTCGGGTCGTATGGTTCGCCGGACTATTTGGACTTTGCATATGGAAATTGCATGGTTGATCCAACATAGATTCGAACATGTATCTCAGACGGTCCTTTCTTTCCTGCCACTGTTTCTTCTATTCCAGGGTCCAAGGCTTCTTACCCTCACTCTTTTGTTGCCATTGTTGCCCTCCAGTTTTCTGGCACTGACTTGCGCCGGCATTGGGCCGATCTTGATCCACAGCTGCCACCTGTTGTGAGATGTATCTGTAATCTTGACGATCATCCCTCCTTTTACCCCGGAAATCATTCCTCATTCGACTCGCTTAACATTAGCCGAGGTTGCATTGGGTCTCCCAAGGCATACGAATCCATGATTCGGATTGTCTCAGCTAGGGTGGTAGGCATATATCGTTGTAACCTCTGCCACAACATACTCCCATACCTACAACCTTGGGCGAACCACGCAATTGCCTGTGATCCAATTATTCCTTCACATGAATTGCGCACATTGCACCACTGAGTCAGGAACTCTCGGTCTGGCTCATTCGGTCTTTGCCTGCACAACGCCAAGGTATGTGGCCTATTCGGCCTTTTGTAGGTGCTTGAGAAGTTATTGATGAACAGCTCATCGAAATCCAGCCAACAGTTGTTACTCCCTGGTGGAAAGTTGTTCAGCCAAACCCTTGTTGATCCCTCCAACATCTGCGGCACGTACCTCATAGCCCATCTCAAGTTACTCGTTGTAATGTTTACAACAGTTGCGTAATCAATGAGCCAATCATCCGGCTTTGTGCTGCCATCGTATGTCTTTGTTCCTCTGGCCAAATGAAAATTCGGCATAGGTGGTTCTCTCATGATCCGAGGTCCAAAGCATGCCGAACTCGGTGGTCCCTGTACCTCAATCATCTCCAACCTATAGATCCGGTCTAGCTTTAGCCTAGCGTCATTCAGTTGCAAGTTCCTGTTTCCCAATCTTGATCCTACCACGTCGTTCTCTGGCCTAGGGAATCCGACATTGGCCATCGCTGAATAACCATCATTGTACTTGTCCAGATCCAGACAAGCATTTTGCTGTTGCACTGTTGGGCTAGCACTTCTCGCCTGCCGAGGTGCGTATTGCTGCATATGCTTGCCCTGCTTTCGCCGGATGACGCTATCCAGCATTAGCGTTAACAACATTCTTCTGACCGGCATTGAATTGGCTGCGGTTACCTTGGCCAGCTTAACCTCGGCTGGCACTATGACGATCCTCATCAACTTGCACCGCTTTTCCTTTTCCCGCCTTCACCGGGCCATATGGTACCATCTGTTTGTCTCGTCTCCCCGATGTTACCACTTCCTCTCTCCTAGGGTCATGACCCGGGGACGACACGGCTCCATAAGATTTTGCCAGGTTATTCCTTGCCGAATGAACTAGGTGAGATGCTCCGGGCTGTGCCAGGTTTGCCTTGTTTACTTCCTCATGTTGCTGACATGCTACCTTCAACAGGTGGTTAACTCTTTCATGTTGCCTCTCTCTGGCTTCTCCGGTTAAGCCTTCTAACTCAGAGGCAGCTACATTGGCAACCCTAAGGGTCTTAGCCGGGGTATTATATCTCTCCAGTCCTGCAGTTACTATCGTATCTGTCTGACCCAACCTAGGCACATAGTCCCTATCAATCTCGGTAATCAGGTTTCTACCTCAGTTTTTTATTCCATCTATGCGGTTTGCCTTTGCATACTCCCGTAGAGTGATATTCAGTGACTACTGCAACTCGGCTACTTTTTTCGCACCAGCTAGCATCTTCTGCCTAGTTTCCTCTAACTCGGCCTACTGCAGTACATTCTCTGGCCTCTCTAGTGGAGGAAATCTGGACCTTGCCTGCTTTGGCGTTGCCTCCGGCTCTGGTGTTGGATCCTTGATTGCTCATGCGTCTGGCGCTGTCATCATGACCTCAACGCAGCTTGCAGGGCGAGCGATACGCATGCCGCGAGCCGCGCTGAGAGGTGGTTCGCCTCCCTCGACTATCGCAGGTGTACGCAGGACTCGTCGATGCCAACATAGATCTTTTGCGCGCCAAGCTTGATGAAGAGGTTGTTGCACGGAGGACGGTTCCTGCCAAAGCTCCCCGCATTGTCGCTGATGTAGTCCAGCGCTCCAAAGCGCTAAACGAGCCTAGAGACGACGCGCTCGCCAGTGCTGAAGATGTTTCCCGTCCGGATTTTTACCCCTGCTAGCGCCACTAGCCCCACGGTGGGCACCAACTGTCATGGTGGTGGCACGGAAGATGCCATGGATAGGCTAAAGATGGGGCCAATATGCACTAGAGGAATCCAGGGAGGGATAGTGTGGTAGTTGCACACACAAGTGTTTGTATTTTCACTTTATCAATGGTGGATTACAATGGCTCCTCGAGCTGCTCGTGAAAAGGAGACTAGTTCTCTTACCCCCCCCCCCCACTACAGTGCTCTAGAGTTCATCCAAGACAGAATGATCGATCCCCTTCTATGGATGCCCTGGTGATTCTTATATAGGGGAACCCAGGTTACAAATTTAGGACATACGTGGGGACATATTTCCTGAATATGCCCTTTGGCTAAATCAAGATGCTTATTTCTTCACTTTAAACAGCTAGTCCGGACCTTGGATGTAACCCTATGTGAGATCCTCGTCTTTTGGCGTCACCAGACATGGATCACGTCAGCCGACACTGCCCGCGTCACCATTGTCAGCCACGCCTCACTGGTCCTCCCCTCTGCTCGGTTCGCTCACGCTATAGTGGATAGAGGCCATCTTTTGACCAGCGGGGAATTCCTTCCTTCTCATCAAAGCCAAGTGGTAGCCCGGCTAGCACCTGGCCAACCCGGCTATGAGGGTACCTGAACATATGGTAAATCAGGCACAACCGACATACATTTTATGTCGGCCGGATTAGTGTTAGGTGAACACCCGCCAGGCCGGGTTACCCCGTAAGTCGGCCTTCCTTCAGGAGACCCGGTCGGCATTCGCCTTGACCGTGTCGTACCTCGACTAACTCGGCCTTTATACTCCGGCGAGACCCTACCCGGGGTATCCCCCCAACACAATACCCCTGCTTATTTCCGTCCTCAACCCATGGTCCCCCTACAGACCCCACGTGTCATCCACCCAGTCAAACCCGTCTAGATGTTTTTATAAAAAGGTATCCGAGCCTTTCCGAAAATATACCCTCACCCCAGCACAGCCGCGTGTCATGTCTCTGCTGGCTGTGCACGCGTGTGGCCCCGTGTCGCCCTCTGCCCCACTTATCAGTGGCTGTGGGTAAGGAAGCGCCAAGTGAAAAAAAAATCCAGAACTTTTTCAACTAATAAAAATTCCAGAAATTGATGTAAATCAAATTAAATCATATCTTTTAAAATTATTCGAACATAGAAAAACTTATAAAATGACATATGAATGATTTTCAAATATGAATTCAAATACGTTTTCAAATTTGACCAGATTTGATTGCAGCTAGTCAAACCTTTGACTTTTGACCCAATTTAAATTAATTGGCTTGTAATACTGTTTTAAATTTATAATTCCAAATAATACATATGATATATGTTTTCTAATCAAAAAAATGTCAGGAATATGAATATGCTACTTAAAATATTTTCTTGGCAATTACAAGTTTTCAAATTAGTAAATGTTAAATGCCTTTATCTTAATAAATTCATAAGTTTAATTTTGTAATTTCAAATTCGACAAATAATATTTCTATTCAATCAGCACGACGATCCCATTCTAACTATGCATTCCATGATATAAATTGAAGCATGCATTACATAAATATTAAATAGACAGCAAGGTTTATGGGAGCAAAACATGACTAAATAATTAGTTAAAGTGCTTTATTATTGCCCTACACCTCACCCATGCCATGCTATATTATACCATGCAATTGTGCATCATTCCATCATGGCATAACTAGTTTTGCTTGTTGCATATGTTTCGTATGATTGTGCATTTTATTTATTATGGCCCTTTGTGTGTTTGGTTCTTATTCGGGATAGACACCGGACAAGTGAGTTATCAAGAGACCCAACAATACTACTCAGATCTCGGGGGGCCCTGCTTAGCTAATAGGCAAGCAATTCCCCATGCTTGCATTACATATAGCACATATGCCTCTATCTTTATTATTGCATCATTGTGTCGCGATTTGCATTAAATTGAAATCCCAAGTACTGCATAGCCTTTACTTTTAAACCCCACTTTAGCTTGTACCCTCCATTCTATGAGCCATTACTATAGGAGTTGTTTGAGCCATGCGTGTCATGAATTGCATGTATAGAATTTGTGCGAGTCTTTGGATAAGGAGGTACCTAAACAACTTAAACTGTGTAGTAATGAGATAACTAAAAAAAGAGGCACTGATGGGCAATAGCAGTTATTTGGTTTTTTCATGCTCACTTGTGTCCTGTAGGATCCGAGTACTTGATATCTGTTCCTTGACTATCGCACTATCCACATGTGGGAGACTTTATGGATCCCCCTTCGCATGAACTTGATTCACATCTTATTTCTTGGAGCCACAAACTAGTTTGGGGCATTATTACTATCTTGTACTTATGCCATGCTTTACTGCTTTATTTACTATTATGCGTGGAGAACCTGTACTGTTTTGTAACCCTGTGCCATGTTTCCGCGGTTTCGACAAGCCCAGACACACATTCAGGTTCCCAGTTGTTTACAGCCGTTGTCACAAACCCTGGCTGGTACCGTGCCTAGCCATTGCGGCATGCTTGTGGGTGTCCTCGTGGCCTCAACGTTAGTACGGCCTCCCCCGTTTCGGGTTATACTGGTTTGTGATTTAGAAACGTGAGGTCCGGGGATTACAGGAGGGCTTCCCGGCTTTATTCCTTTGTCTAGACGAAGTAGGGCAACAAGGCGGAGGTGCAGGCATGCTCGGTTGGCCTCGGGGCGGTACAGAACGGCGATGACTGGTGGCACCTAGGTGCTAGGGTTTTAGGGGAGCTCGCAGGGATGAGAGAGGGCTCATAGGGAGGGGATAAGACCAGGGGAGGAGAAGTCGAGCATGTCGTGGCGCTCTTATCCTCGTGCAGAGCAGCAGGCACATTGCATTGGCAGGCGACGATTGATGGCGACAGTGTGGACACCGAGCTGCTTCCCATTGTCGTCGAAGACGACGAGAATAGAAGGCCGAAGGGGTATGGATCAGGGATGGGCTGGTTTGGGCCGAAAATGGGATGGGACAAAGATTACAGGGAGGGTTGATGCTGCGCATGGGCCACGGTTAGCGAGGAAGGTAGCTGGGTTGCGGCCCAGTTTAGTTAGGAAACATTTTTGTTTCTGAAAACCTTTTCTTTTTCTGTTTTTAATTTCTTCTCTTTTGTAATTTCAAATCCAAATTTGTTTTGAGTATTTCCAAAATACCAGAAGTTTTGTAAAACATGTGAAATATTGTGGGCCCCTTTAGTTCATTTGGGATCCATAGCTTTGGACTTTTCAAAATATTTTCAAAGCTCATTTTGAATGGATTTGAGGATGAGGGAAATTAGGGTTGGGGTTTTATAATTTTCTTTCTTGCAGTTTGTCTTAGCAAAATAATGATGCTCATGATGATGCACATCAAACCCTAATACATGATTAGTAAAACTAGGGGTGTTATAACGTCGATGGCCAGCTCAGAAATAGTGTGGACGTCAGAGATGAGAGTGATGAAGAAGCGATGAATGTAGCTTCGGAGGTCTTCTTCTGGTTCTTGCATGATTCCAAACAGGCTGGTGGTTCGTAAGGTGAGCCACTCTCGCCTGATGGAGCTGCCCCTTTGCGAGGGCAAGGTAGGGCGGAGGGGAGGGCTTGTCGTAGGTAGTAGTCGTGCCTTCGTCCCACCTTTGGTAAGGGGCGACATGGGCTCGATCGTGAGGTATCCTTCAATGGAAATTTTTCTACTTGAAGACGATGACACTAGGCAAGCCGTTGGGAGGCTCCTTGGCATCGGGGAGCCCCTGAACCGCTTCGGGGGTTGCCCTTTGCATTCTTTGGCATCGGTGCAGCAGACGGGGATGACGCCAACCAAGGTGGCCGTGCGTGCACCCCCTACCTGATGCGCCAGATGTCGTGTCTTGATTTTTGACACCGGGAATGACTGATCCCCTTTGTTAATTCGGCCAGGGACGCAACGTTCGGCGAGCTCGATCGGCAAGCTAGACGAACACACACAAAGACATATGTTTTTTGCCTAAGTTCAGCTACACGATGTGCGGATCCCTGCGTTCTACAACTATCAACTATCTGTTGGATGATCAGAATTACACTGGTTCCTTCTCCAGGAAGGCTCTATCTAGGAACACCCCCCTCTCTTGATCGACCTAGGACTCCTTTTATAAAGGCAAGGGGACACCACAAGGGCCAGAAAAATATGTGGCAGTGTCGCATTGCCACGCGGCAGGACGTGGCTTGTAGGAGTATAATGTGGAGAGGCTCCCTTGCGTGGTATTCACGTGGTTGAGCTGGTCTGAGGCCTAGTGCCTTAGACTTCACAGTCTTTTCCTATAACTTATGTCCTCTGTCAGAACGGGTGGCTAGCCGGGACGCTTTGGTTTCGCGGGTCGTGAACACCTAGCCCCCGAGAAGAGGTATTCATGGTGGCTTGCTCGGGAGGGATCCGCGGACCCCAAGTCCTACGGATACGACATTGTAGGGGTCACGGTGAGGGGTAACCGGACGAGGAGGAGCCACATGAGCTTCTTCTACTCGCGGTTATAGTTCGCGAATAATGCATACATGATCAAGACCCCTCTCCGATCAATAATCAGTAGCGGGTAGGGATGTCAAACAGCGAGCCGCCGGTGCCGCATATAGCCACATAAGTTTGTTATAGGCTTATTTCTTTTCGGGTTAGTTTAAACAATAACAAACCTATAACTAACAGCAAATAAGTGGCGTTAAACAGGATACCGTTTACATCCCTAGCAGCGGGACCTGGAGATCCGTACTAACTCCCACAAATTCAACGATGACTTTAGGGGTCGTAAGAACCTTTAACGTTTGTAACTAAATCCCTTTGTCTCGTGATATATTACATGTCCGAGATTCAATCATCAGTATTCCCATACCTAGTTTGATCTCGTTAACGACAAGTATTGTTTTCTTGTTCCCATGACATAACATTCTACTGATATTATCACTTGCTTGCATGAGTATAATGTGGAGAGGCTCCCCTGCGTGGTCTTCACGTGGTTAACCTGGTCTGAGGCCTAGTGCCTTAGACTTCAGAGTCTTTTCCTATAACTTATGTCCTCTGTTAGAACGGGTGGCTAGCCGGGACGCTTTGGTTTCGTAGGCCGTGAACACCTAGCCCCCGGGAAGAGGTATTCTTAGTGGCTTTCTCGGGAGGGATCCGCGGACCCCAAGTCCTACGGATACGACATTGTAGGGGTCACGGTGAGGGGTAACCGGACGAGGAGGAGGCACATGAGCTTCTTCTACTCACGACTGCGGCTGCAACAACCAATGGTGGCCGGAACCATTGCGTCTGCGGTGCATCGAGCCGCCATCCCTCAACTTGCTCCTTGTCCTCGCATGCACCCATTCCTGAGAGAAATAGAGATAGTGCGGCAAGATGGAAGGAGAGAGAGGCGGCAAAGAGCGCCCAGCGCTATTCCAAAGAGTTATTAAACCTTTCGAAACCCCAATAGAAGGAACATACTCAAATTTATCAAAACACCTTGGACAAACTTGTCTAATAAAGGAATGATCAAACTCCTCTTTTTTGGTTTCTTGAATACATATAATTGCACAGCCAGATTCCTCTATTTTATTTTTCAAAACCAGCCATTTTGATTCAGCATTTAATCCTCTAAATTCCAAGATAAAATAATCCAGTGTATAAGAGCCATTTAAACAACCAAACAAACTTGTTTATGCTCACGGGGCTTACAAGCCAAATATAAGTGTGGCAACTGAAGCTGTAAAACTTCGACATACCGTAGATACTGCTGTGACATGAACATCATAATTGGCCGACAAATCAAGCCACCAAAAACACTAAAGAGACGTCGCTTATGCTACATCAGGCTGAGCATCATTGCGGTGTTCCTACAGATTTGCAAACAACTGAACACAGATATCCTGAATGACTGCGACAGGTGTTTCCAGTGGAACCTCCTTCGCTATTATTTTTTAAATAATACATTTTTTAATTAATTTCAAAACTAATTAGCAAAAATAGGCATTTTCAAAAGTAGCGCGGTTTCGGTGCAGCGTGGACCAACAGGGACTAGCCAGCCCAGCATGGACCGACAAGTACATGGCCGCTGTCGGTCTTTCGGCCGGCTGACAATGCAACGGGGACGCTCTCATGACCTTTTGGTCACGCCTGAGCTGACAAGAGTGTGACAGTCAGCGTCGCCCTGATAAGGCCTGTCGGTCCACGCTGCACTAAAGTTATGATATTTCTAAAAATGCTTACTTTTTCATATTGTTTACAAAATTGATTAAAGAAAATATTCTTTAAAAATATTTGGCCCTCCTTCACCGGTTCATGAGAAGAGGACGACGGGCTTGCACGTATCATGTCAGGATTTAATGCAGTGATGACAGCGGCACCCGGAATCTTGCATGGCTTGACCCGTGACTTGTGCTTCGGCTAGTCTGAATAGTTGGTCTTGAAACTCTGGTCGCGCATGGATCGTGCACTTCGGCGGCGCAGAGGCTGCACATTTATCTGTGTAGCAGTAGGCTCATCACGCTGCCTCTTCCTTTTTTTGAACAGGAAAGGTGCCGAAGGACCCAGAGCTTGTATTACCACGGCGCAGGGTGCACAATTACAGATAGGACCTCACAGAATAGGGGAAAACCACTGGGTCCTGAAAATTTACAACAAACACCCTAAAAAAGATCGCAAAAACATGATCGAAACCTTGCTTGACGCCGGCGACCACAAGCCTCCAGACGCGGCCACTCCATCTCTCACCGGGGATGAAACCACTTGGAAGAGGCGGAGCTCGCACGGCCATGTCTAGGCTCAAGAAGATCCTCGCGAAGAGGAACAAAACGCCCTTCCAGCCACCGCTGCAGAGCACGACGGGGCCAACCCTATGGCCATGAATAGCGGTGGCGCGCCGATGCTTGGAATCCGTCGTAGGAGGCATAAGCTCCAGAAGCCTTAAACGCAACCTGTATGCTCCAGTAAGCATCGAGTCACTGGCATCCTCCCCCTCACCACCAAGGCCGGCCAGGAAGACTAGGGAAACTCGAAGCACATCGGAGCAGACGTGGAGGCCCTTGAAGAAGAGGGAGCCACCTTCACACCGCCAGGTCGTCGTCTCCTTCTCCTCGCTACCACGGCCGGCCAGAGGGAGACAGAAAGACGTTGAAGACAAAGCAGGCCACCACCCGACACCATGCATACGCGCTAGAGCGGCAACACCCTCGACGCCTCCAGGTCCATGCGTCAGAAAGTCCACCATCTCAATCACCTCGCCCCCATGGCCGGTCGGAGGGAGATGGAAGAACACGGGAACAACATGGTTTGGGAGGCCGCCCGCGGCCCATTATTTATTGCAGGGTGTGGTGGTCATCGCTGTCAACGGCTGCTCCAACCAGAGGAGCAATAACGAGAGGGAGACGAACCCTAGAGCCTTGATCTGGTCACCACGATCTGGGGCTCCACATCTGGGTAGAAGGCCCACAACTAGCAAGAAGCTAAAACAACTAAGCCTATCTACTATGGCACCGCTCCCTGTCCATCTCCGACTGACTATTGTTCCAGGTGGTTTCAACTATTTGAAACATGTTTTTTTGAGTTTCAGTTGTATGTGGTTTCAATTGTTACAAACATGCTTGTCTTGTTTCAGTTGGTTCACAAAGGTTTTAACAAGTTTCGATTTGGTTTCAGCAAGGTTTGATTTGGTTTCAGTTTTATCACAAAGGTTTCAACAAGTATAAATTTGGTTTCAATAGTTCCGATAAGTTTCAATGTCATTTTGAAATCTTGATAAGTAGTTGCGATGTGGTTTCAATTGTTACAAACATGCTTGTGTGGTTTTAATTGATTCACAAAGGTTTCCGAATGGTTCGATTTGGTTTAGATAGTTTCAGTAAGGCTCAATGTGGTTTCACATTATTGATAAAACTTGCGAGGTGGTTTTAATTGATTCATCGACATTTGTTGTGGTTTCGATTGTTTCAAAAAGGTTCGTTGGGGCGCCAAATTTTTTAACATCTCGAGTAATGATTTCAGTTGTTTGAAACGGTTTTTTGGGTGTTTCAATTATGGCCTGAAGCGTTGGTGTTGTTTGAATCGTTTCAAAGAGGCTTCTATGTTTTCAATTGTCTTCAATTGGTTGAGTTTGGTTTAAAAAAATCATAAAAGGAAGCGAGGTGGTTTCAGTTATTTGAAACATGTTTTTTGTAGTCTCAATTATATGTGGTTTCAATTGTTTCAAACATGCTTGAGTGGTTTCAAATGGTTCAAAAGGTTTCAACAAGGTTCGAATTGATTTCAGTAAGGTTCGATTTGGTTTCAATTGCGTCACAAAGGTTTCAACAAGTATCAATTGTGTTTCAATAGTTCCAGTAAGTTTCACTATCGTTTCAAAATCTTGATAAGTAGTTGCGATGTGGTTTTAATTATTTCAAACATGCTTGCATGGGTTGAATTGATTCATAAAGGTTTCAAAAAGGTTCAATTTGGTTCGATAGTCTTAATAAGGCTGAGCATGGTATCCAAGAAATTCCGAAAAGGAAGCGGGGTACTTTCATTTCTTTGAAACATGTTTTTGATAGTTTCAATTGTTACAAACATGCTGATGTGGTTTCAATTCGATAACAAAGGTTTTAACAAGGTTCGAATTGGTTTCAACAAGATTTGATTTGGTTTCAATTGGGTCATAAAGGTTTCAACAAGTATCAATTTGGTTTCAATAGTTTGAATAAGTTTCAATATCGTTTCAAAATCTTGATAAGTAGTTGCGATGTAATTTCAATTGTTTCCAACATGCTTGTGTGGGTTAAATTGATTCAAAAAGGTTCAATTTGGTTTTGATAGTTTCAATAAGGCTCAATGTGGTTTCAAATTATTGATAAAAATCTACAAGGTGGTTTCAATTGATTAATAGATATTTGTTGTCGTTTCAATTGTTTCAAACAGGTTCATTGGGGTATCAAATTGTTTGACATCTTGGTTGTCGGTTTCAGTTGTTTGAAACAGATGTTTTTGGGCTTTCAATTGTGTCATGAAGCATTGGTGTGGTTTCAATTGTTTCAAATAGGCTTCTACGGTTTTAGTTGATTCAAAAAGGTTTCAACAAGGTTCAGTGTGGTTTCAATTGTTTCAGGGAGGTTGAGTGTGGTTTCGAAAAATTCATAAAAGAAATTGAGTTGGTTTTAACTATTTGAAACATGTTTTTTGAGTTTCAGTTGTATGTGGTTTCAATTGTTACAAACATACTTGTCTGGTTTCAGTTCGTTCACAAAGGTTTCAACAAGTTTCGATTTGGTTTCAGCAAGGTTTGATTTGGTTGCAATTGTATCACAAAGGTTTCAACAAGTATAAATTTGGTTTCAACAGTTCCGATAAGTTTCAATGTCGTATTGAAATCTTGATAAGTAGTTGCAATGTGGTTTCAATTGTTACAAACATGCTTGTGTGGTTTCAATTGATTCACAAAGGTTTCAGAATGGTTCGATTTGGTTTTGATAGTTTCGGTAAGGCTCAATGTGGTCTCACATTATTTATAAAACTTGCGAGGTGGTTTCAATTGATTCATGTATATTTGTTGTGGTTTCAGTTGTTTCAAAAAGGTTCGTTGGGGTGCAAAATTGGTTAACATCTCGAGTAATGATTTCAGTTGTTTGAAATGGTTTTTTGTGTGTTTCAATTGTGGCATGAAGCGTTGGTGTGGTTTGAATTGTTTCAAAGAGGCTTTCGTATTTTCAATTGATTCAAGAAGGTTTCAACATGGTTTAGTGTGGTTTCAATTATTTCAAAGAGGTTGAGTTTGGTTTCAAAAAATTCAAAAAAGGAAGCGAGGTGGTTTTAGTTATTTGAAACATGTTATTTGTAGTCTCAATTGTATGTGGTTTCAATTGTTTCAAACATGCTTATGTGGTTTCAAATGGTTCACAAAGTTAACAAGGTTCGAATTTGTTTTAACAATGTTCGATTTGGTTTCAATTGGGTCACAAAGGTTTCAACAAGTATCAATTTTGTTTCAATAGTTCCAATAAGTTTCACTATCGTTTCAAAATCTTGATAAGTAGTTGCGATATGGTTTTAATTGTTTCAAACATGCTTGCATGGTTTGAAGCGATTCACAAAGGTTTTAAAAAGGTTCAATTTGGTTTGAGAGTCTCAATAAGGCTGAGCATGGTATTCAAGAAATTCAGATAAGGAAGCGAGGTGCTTTCATTTGTTTGAAACATGTTTTTGATAGTTTCAATTGTCACAAACATGCTTATGTGGTTTCAATTGGATAACAAAGGTTTTAACAAGGTTCGAATTGGTTTCCACAAGATTTGATTTGGTTTCCATTGGGTCATAACGGTTACAAGAAGTATCAATTTGGTTTCAATAGTTTGAATAAGTTTCAATATCGTTTTAAAATCTTCAAAAGTAGTTGCGACATGGTTTCAATTGTTTCAAACATGGTTGTGTGGTTTCAATTGATTCTAGAAGGGTTTGAAAAGGTTCACTCTGGTTTCAATAGTTTTAATAATGCTTATTGTGGTTTCATATTATTAATAAAAAAGTTGCAAGGTGATTTCAATTGATTAATAGATATTTGATGTGGTTTTAACTGTTTCAAAAAGGTTCGTTAGGTGCCAAATTGTTCAACATCTCGGTTGTCGGTTTCGGTTGTTTGAAAAAAAATTGGGATTTCAATTGTGTCATGAAGCATTGGTGTGGTTTCAATTGTTTGAAAGAGGCTTTCGTGGTTTCAGTTGATTCACAAAGGTTTCAACAAGGTTCGACGTGGTTTCAATTATTTCAGGGAGGTTGAGCGTGGTTTGGAAAATTCATAAAAAGAACCTGGGTGGTTTCAAATATTTGAAACATGTTTTTTGTAGTTTCAATTGTACGTGGTTTGAATTGTTACAAACATGCTTGTGTTCCTTCAATTGGTTCATAAAGGTTTCGATATGGTTTCAACAAAGTTGGATTTGGTTTTAATTGGGTCACAAAGGTTTCAACAAGTATATATTTAGTTTCAATATTTCCGATGAGTTTTAATGGCGTTTCGAAATCTTGATAAGTACTTGCGATGTGGTTTCAATTGTTTTGAACATGCTTGTGTGGTTTCAATTTATTCACAAAGGTTCAATTTGGTTTCGATAGTTTCAATAAGGCTCAATGTGGATTCACATTATTGATAAAACTTGCGAGGTGGTTTCAATTAATTCAAACGTATTTGTTGTGTTCTCAATTGTTTCAAAACCATTGTAGTTTCAATTGATTCAAGAAGGTTTCATCAAGGTTCAGTGTGGTTTCAATTGTTTCAGAGAGGTTGAGTGTGGTTTCAAAAAGTTCATAACAGGAAGCGGCGTGGCTTCAATTGTTTGACACATGTTTTTTGTAGTTTCAATAGTATGTAGTTTCAATTGTTACACACATTCTTGTATGGTATCAATTGGTTCACAAAGGTTTTAACAAGATTCGAATTGGTTTCAACGAGGTTTGATTTGGTTTCAGTTGGGTCACAAAGGTTTCAACAAGTATCAATTTGGTTTCAATAGTTTCAATAAGTTTCACTATCATTTCAAAATCTTGATAAGTAGTTGCGATGTGATTTCAATTGTTTCAAACATGCTTGCGTGATTTCAATTGATTCAGCAAGGTTTAAAAAAGGTTAAATTTGGTTTCGATAGTTTTAATAAGTTCGAGCGTGGTATTCAAGAAATCCATAAAAGGAAGCGGCGTGGTTTCAATTGTTTGAAACATGTTTTTGATAGTTTCAATTGTATGTAGTTTCAACTTTTACAGACCTTCTTATGTGATTTCAATTGGATAACAAAGGTTTTAATAAGGTTCGAATTGGTTTCAACAAGATTTGATTTGGTTACGATTAGGTCACAAAGGTTTCAATAGTTCGAATAAGTTTCAATGTCGTTTTAAAATCTTGATAAGTAGTTGCGACGTGGTTTCAACTGCAAACATGGTTGTATGGTTTGAATTGATTCACAAAGGTTTCGAAAAGTTTCACTTTGATTTCGATAGTTTCAATAATGCTCAATGTGGTTTCGAATTAATGATAAAAAGTTGCGAGGTTGTTTACATTGATTAATAGATATTTGTTGTGGTTTTAACTGTTTCAACCAGGTTCGTTGGGTGCCAAATTGTTCAACATCTCAATTGTCGGTTTTAATTGTTTGAAATAGTTTTTTGGGATTTTAATTGTATCGTGAAGCATTGGTCTGGTTTCAATTGTTTTAAAGAGGCTTCAGTGGTTTGAGTTGATTCAAGGTTTCCACAAGATTCAGTGTGGTTTCAATTGTTTTAGAGAGATATAGTGTGGTTTGGAAAAATTCATAAAAAGAAGCGGAGTGGTTCCAAATGTTTGAAACATGTTTTTAGTAGTTTCAATTGTACGTAGTTTGAATTATTACAAACATGCTTGTATGTCTTCAATTGGTTCACAAAGGTTTCAACAAGGTTCGATTTGGTTTCAGTTGGGTCACAAAGGTTTCAATAAGTATAAATTTCGTTTCAATAGTTCCGATAAGTTTCAATGTCATTTCGAAATCTTGATAAATAGTTACAATGTGGTTTCAATTGATGTGGTTTTAATTGTTTTGAACATGCTTGTGTGGTCTCAGTTGATTTAGAAAGGTTTCAAAAAGGTTCAATTTGGTTTCGATAGTTTTAGTAAGGCTCAATGTGGATACACATTATTGATAAAAACTTGCGAGGTGGTTTCAATTAATTCAAAGATATTTGTTGTTGTTTCAATTGATTCAATAAGGTTCCAACAAGGTTCAGTGTGGTTTCAAAAAATTCATAAAAGGAAGCGGCGCGGTTTCAATTGTATGAAACATGTTTTTTGTAGTTTCAATAGTATGTAGTTTCCACTCCCTATAGCCTAACGGTAGTGGGCATCCCATGACGCATTTTGCCTCTTGCGGCGGCGTTTGCTGAAAAAGTCCTCCCAGTCTCTCCAGCCAGGACGTTGGTCTTGATCCCCTCTCCCTCCGCTTGCCGCTCTGGTAGCAGCAATGGGAGGGGGCCTCGTTCCTTCGTTCTGGCCTAGTGGTTAAGGTTAGGTTTTGTCTTCTATGGTACGTTGTTGGGGTGTTGGGAGCGACGCCCGGACGAATAAATCTGTCTCAACTCCACTCCCACACCGACGACAACCCTTGGGACGACGCCTCAGAGTTGATGGCAATGTGTGCTAATCAGTCCTTCAGATCGACAGCTTAGTCTTCTCACTTGTCTTCAGATCTGGTGAGATCGGTTTCTCGGTGTGTCGCCGACGTTCCTTATTATCCGCAATAGCGCTGGCGACCGAGGCAAGGTGGTTCTTATGGAGCAAGCATGTTGGTCCGGAGGTGGTGGATATGTCGTTCTTCTCCGACTTAGTCGATGGGAGGCGAGAAATGTTTGTCCAAGACAGCACGGGAACGTCCCCCGATCGACGTGCCACAGCGGCATGTGCCTCGCTGCATGCAGCAGGCATGTTCATCGACTCATGTGTGAAACAAGGATATATGTATGAAACAAGACTAAAGTTATGAAAAAAAATTGTATGAAACTTGGAACAAACATATCGGTTAATTTATGATACCTGGAACAAACATATCAGTTATGTTCCATTTCTACCAAAGATAGATTCTATCTAGGTTTCAATATGGGTACAAGTTCATATGAAGTTTCGCTAAATTTGCGTCAAGACCATGAATTGAAACCACATAATTGAAACCACAAATTCGGGAGGTTTCATAAAGTAATTCCCATATTATTCAAACACAAAGATTAAAATTATGAAATAATAAAAAATTACAAGAAGATTTCACAATTAGGAACTGCATGACAGAAGTACATGAGCTAAATCTGTTCAAATATTTGAATCGTACCATTTAGATGGACAAACAAAAACTAAAAGGGATATGCAGATCTTCCAAAGCAAATCAATACAAAACAAAATCACTTATAGTACTTAAGAATTGGATGACAATTGGGAAGAATGAGATAAACAACTAATTTTAGCCCAAATTTGTAGTACCTAAACAATTTATACCTAAGGCATAATAGTATATACTAATAGCTAATAAATTAAAATAAAGAAGTCACATATAGATGCCCAAATCGAGCTAGCTCCACGGCTAGCTTTGGCCCTTTAGCCTAGTCGAGCTAGCTTCTGCTCAGATGACATAGCTAAGGTGCGAGGATTGCAGGAAGAAGCTATCGGATGGGCTCAAGAATTTCAAGAGCTCATAGCGTGATAATCATGGTCTATGTATACATGGAATGTACTCTTGGAGTTTACTTGATTAGCACCAGCGATTTCAATCACCTTCAGATTAAAGTTCCACACGCTCTTCCAGCAGGTCGAGTCGGGCAAGGCCCCTCAGCTCCAGCAGCGTGTCGCTCTCGATGATGGAATGCTGCACCATGGCCACAAGATCGATGCTGATGTTTTTGCGGCCGTCACTTTTCGCTTCTCGGACAACATGACATGTATTATAATTGGTTAATATTAGAAGTCAGTTTAACCAAGACTTGAACTGGGATTAATCATAAGAAAATTAACAATTGCAATATCAGAAATTGAAAAAATGACTAACAATATGTTTTGCGGATTGGCACACAGATGGAGAAATTTAGAAATTTCTTTGCACCTTCCATGAGCAGTGACACTAGATATTCACCTAGCTAAGGAAATGGGTAGAAACTGCTCTAGTTCCATAGTTGTGACTTTAGGTATATTATTTTATGTAGGGTTTTCAAATGGTATCAGAATTCTGCCAATAGTGATGTTCTTAGCACTAATGCAAGTTCAACGCCTCTTTTTGATTGTTGACTGCCCAATTGAGATGCTTTACCTAGGTATATTAAACTGCATGAGCATTAATCAGTGAAATATTCACACTACGTACCAATGACTTAAACTAGGCCTCTATCTATACTACTTATAAAAGAGCAAACATTTTCTTTCCTATGGCCACCCACTAAATGTATACAGGCCAATCAGTACCATCCGATCCGCTCACTTGATTAGATCTAACAATCAGGATTTACCTAATCGTCTATCTGCGTGCGGTTAGCAATTACCATCCGCTCTGTCGGAAATTTTCCTCTGTTGATACGTGTTTCGGAAAGCGTATTCTCTCCTCCCCTCGTGCCTGCCCTGCTACCAACACCCGCCTCCCGCTTCCATCCTTCGTGCCACGGTCACCGGCAACCCTACAACCAAGGGTTCCCTCCGTCGCCGCGGCCACCATCCCACGCCCTACTCTCCTACACACGGCAACCACCCCGACCTCGCATCGCTTGGAGGCTCCCCGCGCTTTGCGGACTACGCGTAGACTGCGCTGCGGGAGTCAACGCTGGCGACACATCCCGACGCGAGGCGCACGACGTCTCTGTGTCATCGGGCACCTTTCTCGCCCCTGCCAGGTACAGATCAATGATCAAAACACACAACACCGTGTCCCCATCTCCGTCGACCACCAGCCACACATATGTTTAACTTTCAGATGTCCGATGCAAAAGCATATACTAGGGAGTATAGGAGCAGGTGACTACGAGATCTCACTTTTCTGATTACCTTCATAGCTTAAATTTCATCCACTGTGAAATTCCTATTTAGATTTGTTGTTAGCTGAGGTCTAATATTTTCATATTTAATTGTCCATGGTGAGACTTATGGAATCTGCAGTTTCTTTTGTAATCTGCAGTTTCCGGGTACTCCCTCCATTTCAAAATATAAGATGTTTTAGCTTTGTGAAATGAGTGTATCTAGACAACTTTTAGTGTGTAGGTTCACTCCAAACCTAGATGAACCTACACATTAAAAGAGGTCTAGATACACTTGTTTCACAAAGCTAAAATATCTTATATTTTGAAACGGAAGAAGTACATGGCAACAATACTCTTGATGTGTACACTATACATAGCAGATCACATCGCCCCGTAAATTATAACTAAAGCAAGCCTTGTTTTGGTTAAGGTGCCCAATATTTCAACAATTTTTTGGATACATGTTTGAATAGAATAATCAGTTGAAAACATTCAGGCGATTAGAGCATCTCCATAGCTATCGGGGTGCCGGCGCTCAAAATCATGTTCAGCCCGTCCCCCAATTTTTTTTGGCTTCGGCGTGGCCCATTTTGTTATCCGGCGCCCCTAGACCGAATCCAACCCATAGGGGCTACCGGGGACGCTCGACGGACGAGAAAATGCCATGGGCTAGCCCTAGCAGTGAGAGAGAGGCGCTTCGTCCCCAAGGCCCTGTCGGTGAAGCGACGCGAGCCCTTTCATTTTCGCCCTTTCCACCGTTTCCCGCCTATCTTTCCCATCATTTCCTTCCCTTTCCTGCTATATCTAGAGCAGCTACCATTGCCATCGACAGATCCGCACCTCTCTCTCACCATGGCCACATGTCCCTTTCACGCGCTTTACCATTATATCTAGGGCGGCGGCCGGAGGTGCTGCTGTCGCCAGGAGGAGTGGCGCACACCCACACCTAGCCACCTCTTTACATCAATGTCTAGCCGCCGGCTTCCTCCAGCTCAAGCACGCAATCGACCCGCAGGAGAGCCAGAGGCGCCTCTCCATGGCCCCAACCACACCAACTCTGAGGAGGAGGAGGGGCTCGCCTCCGACGACCCCGATGCAGCCAACTCCGAGGAGTTGGACGGGGGCATCTCCGACGCCGACTTCGAGGAGTCAGAGAAGCTGCCATGGGTGCCACTCGAACAACGGGTGATCAACTGACGCATTTGAGAAGAGTGCCGACGAGAGCATCCGCGGCCGCCACCACCCTGAGGGCCAGCTAATCAGACAACTGGTGAGCCTTATGGGTGGGATGTTCTCAACCATGTTTTCCTGACGAAGCACCTCTGGCTACAACATCTCAACGACGTACATACGCATCTCCTTGCATCATGCAGATACCCCGGGGACGCGAACTTGCGTTCCTGTCGCGATCGAGCTAAGGAGGAGGCCGACACGCTGTGGCGATCTACAACTCCCTATTTGTGTTGTGGGGTGTCGATAGAGGGCTATCGCCGCCACACTCTCCTGGCGAGAGTAGCATCCCCCGCCGCCACGGGCCGTAGTTTTAGTTCCTGCTAATTTCTATGTAAATTTGTCAAAATCATTTTTAATTGAACTTGTTGAACTTTTAATTGAATTATGTGTATAGGATGTGTGTATGGGGTGAATGGCTGGGCACCAGCGCCTCCCCATAACCACATCCGCGTCGACGCACCCCATACAGACCAAAAAAGACTTCGCCGAACATCGTATGGGTGTACAGTGGAGATGCTCTTACTTGTGAGTCTCCCATCACTGACGATTCAACCGACTACGGGCCGGCCAATGAGATCCAGAATTGGGAACAACAAAGGATCCCATCTTCAGGTTCAGAGCAATGGCCGATGGATGATGCTGGAGAGACTGGACTTAGAAACAATGTGAGAAAAGAGATAATATTACCACCATAGAAAGGTTAATATGTGTAATGCCTTTTCAGATCTGACCTTTTAAATTGTCAGATCATTTCCATGCAGATTCTGTAAGCCATTAATGTGGCCGAGAGGATTAGGGCTACCAGAGCGGTTGACTGGCGTGCATGTGTTGTCATAGTGACCACTAGCCGTATAAGTTTCAGATGTCTGATGCAAATGCAGACTAGGAAGTTTGGGAGCAGGTGAGTACGTGATCACTTCGTTGATTACCGGATTCTCTTTTATTTTTTGCACTATAAAATTCTTATATAGATTTGTTGTCAACTGAGAAACACGATTTCTGATGAGCTTCATGTTGTAACTTGATGCGAAAACGTAATCAATGGACGGACAAAAGGGGACCTTCGCTGTTGTACAATGGGATAGCCAGCATAACATACTACAAATTGCAGGGTGACAAAAGGAAAGATCCAGGAACACATCGTGCCCACGAGCAAGAGAGTATTTTATTCCAAGAGTTATGTGTTTTTATGGCAGATTCTACCGGAGACCATCATGACATCACCCATTGGGCGCAAGACTGCAACTTTTTCTTCTGCGAGAAAACACAAAGCATGTAATGTAAAATGCAGGGACGACGTTGCTCCATGCGAGGACATGGTTCTGTCTCTGTTTTTTAGCTATGCTTGTGTTCAAAATGAAGCAGATCATATTTCTTTTGTTTAGTATTTATAACATGATAGAATCATTTTTTGGTATGAGATGCATATCATGTTTCGACTTGGCAGAGCCAACATGTTCTGTAATGCAGTAATGTTTTTCTGGTTATACTCCCAGACCCTTTCCCCAGGTTGTTTTATAGGGTTCCATTGAGATAAGTTTTTCCCATTTCTCATAGCATTTGGTGCAGTTCTCATGTCAACTAATAACTTCTCCAGTGTAAGGGGTAACTATTTTGCTACAACACTATGTTGTCATGAAGCTGAATTGATCCAAGGGAATGCATATAGTTTCTTAGGTGAACAAGATTTGGATGAGCCAAGATCGTACTAATTCTAGCTACAAAAGAAATCTACATCTTTTTCTCTATATAGGTGAAGTCATTTCATGTAATTGTAAATTGTAGTAGCTACACGACGTTTTTAAGGAGCAGAGTTGCGGATCGTGTGACATGTGATTTTGTATATATCTTTTGTTGTTGTTGTAAAGTATAGGCCTTTCTTTGCTCTATATAGAAGATTGTAGCCTCATTTTGATCATGATTTCTATTCATTTTATGCTGAGATATGGGTTTTGCAGAAAAATAAATGTGTGGTACAAATAGTAAAAAGAGAAACACGTGCGTTGCAGGTGCACAATTACTAGTATAGTACTGTAAACCTTCACAACACTTCTTTCAACATTTCAACTGCCACAATAGAAAATTGTGTTGGTTCCGGACACCAATTAACAACACCAAGTGGCACACAATTTAAATCAATGTGATTTATAAATCTGTTTAGGAAATTTGTCGAGAGATGAACTCCCCAAAATCCCCATCTCCTAAATGCCAGAGTAATAGTACACTGAAATACTAAAATCTCGTAATGAGTACTCTGTCATAAGCTTATGAGTACTCAGTCAACATGTCAATAATAATTCTCCTAACGAGTACAATGAAACTTTAGAACACTTTTCTAACATATAGGTTTAGGAATTGCAGTGTTCCAGACTACTTTCACAAGAATACCAGAAAAATCAACTAGGAAGAGGAAGGAAGTGGAAACGAAGAGAAACACTTGTCCAGACTCAAACCAGAAATCGCGGGCGGCCGGAACTGGACCGTAGTAGGCGCGAGGACAGCGGGCGCGCCATCGCGGGCGAGGAAGGCCTGATAGAGAGGGGCGAGTGCGCCGTCGCGGGCGATGGCGTCAGCGGAGACTCTCGAGGACCCTCCGTCGAGGACATCGCCGAGGGAGAGCCCGGGGAGCAGCGGAGACCTCCAAGCCGGATACGGGCTCCTCGACGCGCCTCCTCCGCCGCCGCAACTCTGCCGAGACGGACGCAACGCTCGGATCGCCACCTCGCCGGTCGAGGAAGCCGCGCTCCAGCGGTAAGCTCGACGTGGACGACACGCTCTAGCCGCCACCTCGCCGTTCGCTATGGCCGGAGCTCGCCGCCGCCCAGTTTTCTCAGATCTGACGAGAGGTAGAGAGAAGCCTGTGGAGGGGAAAGAAAGTCACGCGCGTTGGCTTCCAAACGTGTCGTGTGGGGTCCACCCGGGATGTGCCGGACAGCGGGAAGCGGAAGGAACGTAACTTCAGCACGAATCTTAAAGCGCTTGTGAGTGCGTGTGGTGGATGGAACGCCGGCACTTACCGGCGCCGGCAGAAAGAAGTTTTCGCAATCCAATGGACCTCCTGTGCATTACAACATGAGCAGTGACAAGTGCATTATCCGTGAAGACACGTGCAGGTGCAATATGCCAATATCCTAAGGAAAATGATCCACATCCGCCGAACGCGTTTTCATCATCCGGGTCGTCGCTAGCTACATCTCCTCACCCCGACGCAACCCAGCCCCACCTCTCCTCCCTCCCAGGCGCTCGACGCCGCTGCCCGACGCCCCTCTTCTCCTGCCAGCTCCCTGCAGAAGCTTCCCCGCCGCCGGTCCTCCTCTCCCCGCCGTCGGAGCCCGGCAACTGCTGCCGCGTCTGCCTCCACCGCCCGGAGCACGGACCCACGCTTCCCCGCTGTCGACCCCAGCCCTCCACCCTCCTCCGCGTGGTGCCCTGCCGCCATTCGAGCGCCCGCCGGCCATCGCCGCCCTGCTGCTAATGTATGAACTCCGGGAACACCGCCGCGTCTGCCTCAACCGCCGCCGCCTGCCCTGCTGCTGGCCGGAGCAACGCCCCCTCCTTCCTCCCGCACGCGCCTCTGCTCCTCTCCGGCGACGAGCCTTCCGCCGCTCCTCGACCTCCATGGCCTAGGGTTCCTCCATAGGTGGCCGCTACGGTGCTGCTCCGTTGGCAATTCTTGCTACCTGCGGTGGTCAAATTTGCTACATACGGCAGTCGGCGTTGCTACATATGATAGACTTTTTTGCTACATAGCATGTTTTTGCGGGAATGTCTTCGGGAATTCGGGTTTTTCTACATGTTTGTTATTTTTTTGCTACATTTTTTTGTTTTTGCTATAATATCGTAAATTTTTTGCTACGTGATATCCCTGGTGAGGCCTCCGACGAGGTGTCTACAAAAGTCTCCGTCGATGTCTTCGACGAAGTAGGTTTTTTGCTACATTACAACAACCGTCTTGTGTGTTTTGCTACAATAGTGTCAACTTTTTACTACAATGTCTCCGGCGAGAGTCACCGGCGAGTTTTTTCCGACGATGTTTTCGGCGAAGTCGATTTTGCTACATTAGTATAATTTTTTTGCTGCATGCTCTCCGGCGAGATCTCTGGCGAGGTCTCCGGTGGGACGTTTATTTCTGGAACGAACCTTTTTTTTTCGGAAGCAAAAGCGGGGACATTTACAGCAAACGCCGGATTTTGACGATTTTAGGACATGTGTCGCGCGCGGAAGCAGGACGATGGGAGCCCCCATCGTCCGGGGGACGCCTAGCACGCGCCATATCCTGATCATTGCCAAACGAGAGCACTGCAGATCTATTCAGACTACGAATTTGCTGAAACAAAAGATTTTGCATAGACGAAACTACTGCAGCCGATAGATAAACTGTGACACCAGACTGAAATAAATCCAGGTCACTTTCAGAGTCAGAGTGAGATTTCATGTTCAATGTTAAAACTTTCAATTCCTCAATTATTTTGAGTGGGAGAGCTCGACCGCGCACTTCCAAATCTCTGTTTTACTCGCCAGACCAAATGAGATGTGCACCTCGCACGAATGTGCCCCTCTTTTTTGCAACGTAAACACCTAACGTGATTCATGCATTTGTCCAAGGGATTGTCCAGCTGTTAAACATCTTGGGCAAAAATCATGGGATTCGAATTTCTCCACAGAAGGTAAGTCCGGACTGGGTGCACCTTGATTTGCAGTAATGCATTGATTGTTACATATTTTTGGAGCCCAGATCTTATTGTTGCAAACACGCCGTTTAGTTGTACAATTCTTCGCAAAATGACCCAGAATATTACAGAATCTGCAACGTATCCCAATCAAGCAAAATGGTCCTTTGACGACAAAAAAGTCCAGCTCTAGGCAAGGTGGCATCTGTTAGAATTTGAGGTATTTAATTGTTGGGCTTCTGCCCTTATCCATTACAAATTCTAAAATTCTTTTTGGCCCATTATTTATGGCAGTTCATGTTTGTATTAGCGAAGCTAAAGTTTACTCCCACATTGCTAGTTCAGAGGGAGTTGCACCATCTTACGTAGGAGGCTGTTCTAGCACTACTAAGTGAGTGAGAATAGAAGCAGCTCTTGCGCACTCCTTCTCCGACACCTCGACGTGACGCGACACGCCACATGTTGCGGGAATCTCGCCGAGTCGGACTGTATTTTATTATTCGGGAAAATTAATTATGAGCCATTCACGGACACGTTAATTAGTCGGATCATTTGGATAGTGGGATGCGTCCCACGACCTACCCACCCGACACTATATAAACCGAGACGCAAACCCTGCGCGATTAAAACGTATCACAGACAACTCCTTCCAGTTCATTGCGTCGCCGTCTTCATCTTCCCCATCCCGCCTTGCGGCGTGTACCGCATATCGGGACAGAAGGCCTCGCATGTTATGAACTTGTACGGGTGAGGGGTGATCATGTTTTTGGGGAGTGCTTAAGCACGACTACAGGCATCCACGATGTCGTCCGATGACGATTTCCCGAACAACGACTTCTTTCCAGACGTCACCGACCTCATCGGCAACCTCAACATAGGCGACACCGCTGCAGTTACTGCTGCCGCCACTACACCGTATGTGACCCTGAACTTTCACTTTCAGATTTTGCTAGACTTTTTTGTTCTAGTGTTTGGAGTAGATGTGATTAGTTTATCATGTTTAAATGCAACCTGTTCATCTACTCTGTTAGTATGAGTGATCTATTTAATTGCTATTTATATGATCATGCTTTATTAGTTATTTTTTTCGGATTAAATTATATGGATTATTACTTATATTTTCTACAATCCAAAAACCTGATTATAGGCAACTGAATTCTACGGGTATAGCTGTGGCTACCAAGCCGCTTTTTTATGCTATGCACTATAAGAGATGGCGCACGAGAGCAGTTCTCTGGTTTGAAAACCTAAATTGCTATAGCGACACTCTTGGTAGACCTGAAGGAGATCTTTTTGCTACTCAGGAAGAGGCCTTTAAGGAAGTCGTGTTGGGTTCGCAACATACCTAAGATGTGAACAACTAAGCATCAAGATCCATCTATATAGATACAATCACCAGGTGATATACATCCGTGGAGAACTTATCCTTGAAGTGAAGGGAATATGGCCGAGAGGCAATAATAAAGTGATTATTATATTATTTCATGTTTATGATAAATATTTATTTTTCATGCTATAATTTTAATTTTATTAACTGGAAACGTTAATACATATGTGTTTAATAAACAAAATACAAAGTTTCTAGTAATGCCTCTCATATAAACTAGCTCGTTGATTAAGAAGATGATCAAGGTTTCCTGATCATGGACATTGGATGTTGTTAATAACAAGGTCACAATATTGGTGGAATGATGTGATGAACATTCATCCAAAGTATAGCATTATGATCAGAGTCATTATGTTTATATTGCTATAACATCATACGAAGTAATCTTAGTCCTTAGACCATGAGATCATGTTAATTGCTAACACCAGAAGAGTATCTTGATAACATCAAATGTCACACCGTAATAGGATGATTATAAAGGTGGGTTCAGTGCTACGAAGGTGTTATGTTGAGGCTCATGGATCAAGAGTGTGATTTGACCATCCCGATGACAGATAGATATACTCTGGGCCCTCTCGGTGATATCATATTGAAATAGCTTGCAAGCAAGTGATGTGATCACTAGAATGTTATATCACGGGAACGAGAAAAGAGTGCATGTCGGTAACGAGATCAAACTAGGTATTCGGATACCGATGATTGAATCTCGGACATGTAATATATCGCGAGACAAAGGGATTTAGTTACGACGTTAACGGTTCACATGATCACAAGAGTCATCATTGAATATGTGGAAGTCAGTACGGATCTTCAGGTCCCGCTGCTGATTATTGATCGGAGAGAGGTCTCGATCATGTCTGCATTATTCGCGAACCGTAGGGTGACATACTTAAGGGACATTGACACCATTTAGGAGCAAATATGTTTCAGATAAAGATTAAGAAAGCGCTGGAATCATTTCGGTGGAAACCGGAATTGTTTCGGGTAAAATTGTTGAAACTAGTTCTGCATGTGATATTGAAATGTTGCAGGGAGTTTTATGTGAATATTTGTTAATTACAGTAATTAACAAAATTCTGAATAAAATAAATAAAAGTGTTTTATTTAGTGAGAGTTTGCATTAAATTTGGTGGAAATTTAATGCATGTGAGTGGACATGAGTGGAGGTGTGTGCTTATGTGAGTGGGAGCTCCACCCACATGAATGAGGGAGAGGTGGGGGCACCCACCATGGCCGGCGCCATGCCCCCTTGGGCTGCCCCCTCCCCTATATCAGGAGCACCTCCTCCTCCTCTCCTCTTGCACCACCTTCTCGTGAAGGTTCTCTTCTCCCTCTAGTTATTCCCCATAGTCTCAGATTAGCGAGATACATGTTCCCGGTGGCTTTATCTGGAAAGGAGTTGCTGCTTCCACTGCATCGCTGGAGCGAGGAGGCGGAGGTTGTTCGGTGGACCGAACGTGTGTGCGATCACGGATGCGCCGCTACTTTGCGGTGTTGGACTTGATGGTGCTGGACCTGATGGTGCTGGAACTGCTGGACCTGAAGGACTTCATCACGATCTTGAGATCGGCAAGTGTATGACTACATCATCCACGAGTTTCATCTTGTTAACAAAGCTTTGTGGTCTTTGAGGGTAAGTTCTCTATGGATGTATATCCACCCATTGCTTATATCTAGTAGATAGATCTTGGCGTATAGTTCCCATCGTAGGAAAATTTTTGTTTTCTATGTTGCGAATCCAACATGAAGTGCGACAAAGCGTTACGATATTGAACTCGTGGATGATGTAGTCGTTTGCTTGCCGATCTCAAGATCGTGAGAAAGTCCAGCACCACATCTCAGTAGTGCATACGTGATCGCACACACTTCCGGTCCTCCGACAACCTCCGCATACTCGTTTCAGCAAAGCAACGAAAGTAGCAACTCCTTCCAGACAAAGCCACTGGGAACATGTACTTCACTAATATGAAGTCATGGAGAAATAATCTATAGGAGGAGAGAGATCCTTCATGAGGAGGTGTGAAGTGAGAGGAGGAGGTGGCCTTTTATAGGGGGGCAGCCCCTCCCAGGGCTGGTGGCCAAGGTGGTGCCCCCACCTCTCCTTCATTCATGTGGGTGGATGCTCCACTCACATAATACCTTCTCCACTCACATGTTCACTCACTTGCGTTAAATTTCTACCAAATTTAATGCATCTATCATTTAATAAAACTATTTTATTTATTTTAATCAAAATTTTGTTAATTACTTTAATTAACAAACATTCACATAAACCCCGCCTCAATATTTTGATATCACATGCAGAACCAGTTTCAGCAATTTCACTCGAAACAATTCCGGTGTTCATCAAAATAATTTCAGTGCTTTCATAATCTTACTTTGAAACATATTTGCTCCAAATATTGTCGATATCCCTTAAGTATGTCACCCTACGGTTCACGAATAATGCATACATGATCAAGACCCCTCTCCGATCAATAATTAGTAGCGGGTAGGGATGTCAAACAGCGAGCCGCCGGTGCCGCATATAGCCACATAAGTTTGTTATAGGCTTATCTTTTTTCGGGTTAGTTTAAACAATCACAAACCTATAACTAACAGCAAATAAGTGGCGTTAAACAGGATGCCATTTACATCCCTAGCAGCGGGACCTAGAGATCCATACTAACTCTCACAAATTCAACGATGACTTCAGGGGTCGTGAGAACCTTTAACGTTTATAACTAAATCCCTTTGTCTCGCGATATATTACATGTCCGAGATTCAATCATCAGTATCTCCATACCTAGTTTGATCTCGTTAACGACAAGTATTATTTTCTTGTTCCCGTGACATAACATTCTACTGATATTATCACTTGCTTGCATGAGTATAATGTGGAGAGGCTCCCCTGCGTGGTCTTCACGTGGTTGACCTGGTCTGAGGCCTAGTGCCTTAGACTTCAGAGTCTTTTCCTATAACTTATGTCCTCTGTCAGAACGGGTGGCTAGCCGGGACGCTTTGGTTTCGCAGGCCGTGAACACCTAGCCCCCGGGAAGTGGTATTCTTAGTGGCTTTCTCGGGAGGGATCCGCGGACCCCAAGTCCTACGGATACAACATTGTAGGGGTCACGGTGAGGGGTAACCGGACGAGGAGGAGGCACATGAGCTTCTTCTACTCACGACTGCGGCTGCAACAACCAATGGTGGCCGGAACCATTGCGTCTGCGGTGCATCGAGCCGCCATCCCTCAACTTGCTCCTTGTCCTCGCATGCACCCATTCCTGAGAGAAATAGAGATAGTGCGGTGAGATGGAAGAAGAGAGAGTCGGTAAAGAGCGCCCAACGCTATTCCAAAGAGTTATTAAACCTTCCGAAACCCCAATAAAAGGAACATACTCAAATTTATCAAAACACGTTGGACAAACTTGTCTAATAAAGGAATGATCAAACTCCTCTTTTTTGGTTTCCTGAATACATATAATTTCACAACCAGATTCCTCTATTTTATTTTTCAAAACCAGCCATTTTGATTCAGCATTTAATCCTTGGAATTCCAAGATAAAATAATCCAGTGTATAAGAACCATTTAAACAACCAAGCAAACTTGCTTATGCTCACGGGGTTTACAAGCCAAATATAAGTGTGGCTACTGAAGCTGTAAAAGTTTGACATACCATAGATATTGTTGCGACATGAACATCATAAATGGCCAACAAATCAAGCCACCAAAAATACTGAAGAGACGTCGCTTATGCTTCATCAGGCTAAGCATCGTTGCGGTGTTCCTGCAGATTTGCAAACAAATGAACACCGATATCCTGAATGACCGCGACAGGTGTTTCCAGTGGAACCTCCTTCGCTATTATTTTTTAAATAATACATTTTTTTAATTAAGTTCAAAACTAATTAGAAAAAACAGGCATTTTCAAAAGTAGCGCGGCTTCGGTACAGTGTGGACTGACAGGGACTAGTCAGCCCAGCATGTACCGACAAGTACATGGCTGTTGTCGGCCTTTCGGCCGGCTGACAGTGCAACAGGGACGCTCTCATGACCTTTTGGTCACGCCTGAGCTGACAAGAGTCTGTCAGCCGGTGCCGGCCTGATAGGGCCTGTCGGTCCATGCTGCACTGAAGTTATGTTATTTCTAAAAATGCTTACTTTTGCGTATTGTTTACAAAATTGATTAAAGAAAATGTTCTTTAAACATATTTGTCCCTCCTTCACCGGTTCATGAGAATAGGAGGACGGGCTTGCACGTATCATGTCAGGATTTAATGCAGTGATGGCAGTGGCACCCGGAATCTTGCGTGGCTTGACCCGTGACTTGTGCTTCGGCTGGCCTGAATAGTTGGTCCTGAAACCCTGGTAGCGCTTGGATCATGCACTTACGCGTAGAGGCTACACATTTATCGGTGTAGGAGTAGGCTCATCATGCCGCCTCTTCCTTTTTTTTGAACAGGAAAGGTCCCAAAGGACCCAGAACTTGTATTACCATGGCGCAGGGTGCAAAATTACAGATAGGACCTCACAGAATAGGGAGAAAACCACTGGGTCCTGAAAATTTACAACAAACACCCTAAAAAAGATCGCAAAAACGTGATCGAAACCTTGCTTGACGCCGGCGACAACGAGCCTCTAGACGCGGCCACTCCATCTCTCACTAGGGACGAAACCACTTGGGAGAGGCGGAGCTCGCACGGCCATGTCTGGGCTCAAGAAGATCCTCGCGAAGAGGAACAAAACGCCCTTGCAGCCACCGCTGCAGAGCACGACGGGGCCAACCCTATGGCCATGAATAGTGGAGGCGGTGCGCCGACGCTTGGAATCCGTCGCAGGAGGCACAAGCTCCAGAAGCCTCCAACGCCACTTGTATGCTCCAGTACGCATCGAGTCGCCGGCATCCTCCCCCTCGCCGCCAATGCTGGCTAGGAAGGCTAGGGAAACTCGATGCACATCGGAGCAGAGGTGGAGGCCCTTGAAGAAGAGGGAGCCACCTGCACACCGCGAGGTCGTCGTCTCCTTCTCCTCGCTACCACGGCCGGCCAGAGGGAGACAGAAAGACGCTGAAGATGAAGCAGGCCACCACCCGGCACCATGCACACGCGCTAGAGCGGCAACACCCTCGACGCCTCCAGGTCCATGCGTCACCAAGTCCACCATCTCAATCCCCTCGTCCCCACGGCCGGTCGGAGGGAGATGGAAGAACACGGGAACAACACGGTTCGGGAGGTCGCCCACGGCCCCTAATTTATTGCAGGGTGTGGTGGTCGTCGCCGTCAATGGCTGCTCCAACCAGAGGAGCAAGAACGCGATGGAGACAAACCCTAGAGCCTTCATCTGGTCACCACGATCTGGGGCTCCACATATGGGTAGAAGGCCCACAACTAGCAAGCAACTAAAACAACTAAGCCTATCTACAATGGCACCTCTCCCTGTCCATCTCCGACCGGCTATTGTTTCAGAGAGGTTGAGTGTGATTTCGAAAAAATCATCAAAGAAAACGAGTTGGTTTCAACTATTTGAAACATGTTTTTTGAGATTTAGTTGTATGCGGTTTCAATTGTTACAAACATGCTTATCTGGTTTCAGTTGGTTCACAAAGGTTTCAACAAGTTTCGATTTGGTTTCAGCAAGGTTCGGTTTGGTTTCAATTTTATCACAAAGTTTTCAACAAGTATAAATTTGGTTTCAATAGTTCCGATAAGTTTCAATGTCGTTTTGAAATCTTGATAAGTAGTTGCGATGTGGTTTCAATTGTTACAAACATGCTTGTGTGGTTTCAATTGATTCACAAAGGTTTCAGAGTGGTTCGATTTGGTTTCGATAGTTTCAGTAAGGCTCAATGTGGTTTCACATTATTGATAAAACTTGCGAGGTGGATTTAATTGATTCATGGATATTTGTTGTGGTTTCGATTGTTTCAAAAAGGTTCGTTGGGGTGCCAAATTTTTTAACATCTCGAGTAATGATTTCAGTTGTTTGAGACGGTTTTTTGAGTGTTTCAATTGTGGCATGAAGCGTTGGTGTTGTTTGAATTGTTTCAAAGAGGCTTCTATGTTTTCAATTGTTTCAAAGAGGTTTCAACATGGTTTACTGTGGTTTCAATTATTTCAAAGTGGTTGAGTTTGGTTTCAAAAAATTCATAAAAGGAAGCGAGGTGGTTTTAGTTATTTGACATGTTATTTGTAGTCTCAATTGTATGTGGTTTTAATTGTTTCAAACATGCTTGTGTGGTTTCAAATGGTTCATAAAGTTTTCAACAAGGTTCGAATTTGTTTCAACAATGTTCGATTTGGTTTCAATTGGGTCACAAAGGTTTTAGCAAGTATCAATTTTGTTTCAATAGTTCCAATAAGTTTCACTATCGTTTCAAATCTTGATAAGTAGTTGCGATGTGGTTTTAATTGTTTCAAACATGCTTGGATGGTTTGAATAGATTCACAAAGGTTTCAAAAAGGTTCAATTTGGTTCAAGCGTCTCAATAAGGCTGAGCATGGTATTCAAGAAATTCAGATAAGGAAGCGAGGTGCTTTCATTTATTTGAAACATGTTTTTGATAGTTTCAATTGTCACAGACATGCTTATGTGGTTTCAATTGGATAACAAAGGTTTTAACAAGGTTCGAATTGGTTTCGATAAGATTTGATTTGGTTTCAATTGGGTCATAAAGGTTTCAACAAGTATCAATTTGGTTTCAATAGTTCGAATAAGTTTCAATATCATTTCAAAATCTTGATAAGTAGTTGTGACGTGGTTTCAATTGTTTCAAACATGGTTGTGTGGTTTCAGTTGATTCACAAAGGTTTCAAAAATGTTCACTTTGGTTTCGGTAGTTTCAATAATGCTCAATGTGGTTTCAAATTATTGATACAAAGTTGTGAGGTTGTTTCAATTGATTAATAGATATTTATTGTGGTTTCAACTATTTCAAACAGGTTCGTTGGGTGCCAATTTTTTAACATCTCGGTGTAGGCTTTAGTTGTTTGAAACAGTTTTTTGGGATTTCAATTGTGTCATGAAGCATTAGTGTGGTTTCAATTGTTTCAAAGAGGATTCTGTGGTTTCAGTTGATTCATAAAGGTTTTAACAAGTATTAGTATGGTTTCAATTGTTTCAGAGAGGTTGAGTGTGGTTTGCAAAAATTCATAAAAGGAAGCAGGTTGGTTTAAAAAGTTTGATACATGTTTTTTTAGTTTCAATTGGATGTGGTTTGAATTGTGACAAACATGCTTGTGTGTCTTCAATTGGTTCACAAAAGTTTCAACAAGGTTAGATTTGGTTTCAACAATGTTCCATTTGGTTTCAATTGGGTCACAAATGTTTCAACAAATATAAATTTTGTTTCAATAGTTCCGATAAGTTTCATTGTTGGTTCAAAATCTTGATAAGTAGTTGCGATATGGTTTCAATTGTTTCAAACATGCTTGCGTGCTTTCAATTGATTCACAAAGGTTTCCAAAAGGTTCAATTTGGTTTCGGTAGTCTCAATAAGGTTGAGCGTGGTATTCAAGAAATTCATAAAAGGAAGCAGGGTGGTTTTAATTATTTGAAACATGTTTTTGGTAGTTTCAATTGTATGTGGTTTCAATTGTTACAAACATGTTGATGTTGTTTCAATTGGATAACAAAGGGTTTAACAAGGTTTGAATTGGTTTCAACAAGATTCGATTTTTCTATTGGGTCACAAAGGTTTCAGCATGTATCAATTTGGTTTCAATAGTTGGAATAAGTTTTAATATCGTTTCAAAATCTTCAAAAGTAGTTGCGACATGGTTTCAATAGTTTCAAACATGGTTGTGTGGTGTCAATTGATTCTAGAAGGTTTCGAAAAGGTTCACTCTGGTTTCAATAGTTTTAATAATGCTTATTGTGGTTTCAAATTATTAATAAAAAAGTTGCGAGGTGATTTTAATTGATTAATAGATATTTCATGTGGTTTGAACTGTTTCAAAAAGCTTCGTTGGGTGCCAAATTGTTCAACATCTCGGTTGTCGGTTTCGGTTGTTTGAAAAAAAATTGGGATTTCAATTGTGTCATGAAGCATTGGTGTGGTTTCAATTGTTTCAAAGAGGCTTTCGTGGTTTCAGTTGATTCACAAAGGTTTCAACAAGGTTCAGCGTGGTTTCAATTATTTCAGGGAGGTTGAGTGTGGTTTGGAAAAATTCATAAAAAGAAGCTGGGTGGTTTCAAATATTTGAAACATGTTTTTTGTAGTTTCAATTGTACGTGGTTTGAATTGTTACAAACATGCTTGTGTTCCTTCAATTGGTTCATAAAGGTTTTGATATGGTTTCAACAAAGTTGGATTCGGTTTCAATTGGGTCACAAAGGTTTCAACAAGTATATATTTAGTTTCAATATTTTAGATGAGTTTTAATGGCGTTTCGAAATCTTGATAAGTAGTTGCGATGTAGTTTCAATTGTTTTGAACATGCTTGTGCGGTTTCAATTTATTCACAAATGTTTCACAAAGGTTCAATTTGGTTTAGATAGTTTCAATAAGGCTCAATGTGGATTCACATTATTGATAAAACTTGCGAGGTGGTTTCAATTAATTCAAAGGTATTTGTTGTGTTCTCAATTGTTTCAAAACCATTGTGGTTTCAATTGATTTAAGAAGGTTTCATCAAGGTTCAGTGTGGTTTTAATTGTTTCAGAGAGGTTGAGTGTGGTTTCAAAAAGTTCATAAAGGAAGCGGCGTGGTTTCAATTGTTTGAAACATGTTTTTTGTAGTTTCAATAGTATGTAGTTTCAATTGTTACACGCATTCTTGTATGGTTTCAATTGGTTCACAAAGGTTTTAACAAGATTTTAATTGGTTTCAACGAGGTTTGATTTGGTTTCAATTGGGTCACAAAGGTTTCAACAAGTATCAATTTGGTTTTAATAGTTTCAATAAGTTTCCCTATCGTTTCAAAATTTTGATAAGTAGTTACGATGTGATTTCAATTGTTTCAAACATGCTTGCATGGTTTCAGTTGATTCAGCAAGGTTTCAAAAAGGTTAAATTTGTTTTCGATAGTTTCAATAAGTCCGAGCGTGGTATTCAACAAATCCATAAAAGGAAGCGGGGTGGTTTCAATTGTTTGAAACATGTTTTTCATAGTTTCAATTGTTATAGACATGCTTATGTGATTTCAATTGGATAACAAAGGTTTTAAGAAGGTTCGAATTGGTTTCAACAAGATTCGATTTGGTTTTGATTGGGTCACAAAGGTTTCAACAAGTATCGATTTGGTTTCAATAGTTCGAATAAGTTTCAATGTCGTTTCAAAATCTAGATAAGTAGTTGCGACGTGGTTTCAATTGCTTCAAACATGGTTGTGTGGTTTGAATTGATTCACAAAGGTTTCGAAAAGTTTCACTTTGGTTTAGATTGTTTCAATAATGCTCAATGTGGTTTCAAATTAATAATAAAAAGTTGCGAGGTGGTTTCAATTGATTAATAGATATTTGTTGTGGTTTCAACTGTTTCAACCAGGTTCGTTGGGTGCCAAATTGTTCAACATCTCAATTGTCGGTTTCAATTGTTTGAAATAGTTTTTTGGGATTTCAATTGTATCATGAAGCATTGGTCTGGTTTCAATTGTTTTAAAGAGGCTTCCGTGGTTTGAGTTGATTCAAGGTTTCAACAAGATTCTGTGTGGTTTCAATTGTTTTAGAGAGATATAGTGTGGTTTGGAAAAATTCATAAAAATAAGCGGAGTTGTTCCAAATGTTTGAAACATGTTTTTAGTACTTTCAATTGTACGTAGTTTGAATTATTACAAACATGCTTGTATGCCTTCAATTGGTTCACAAAGGTTTCAACAAGGTTCGATTTGGTTTCAGTTGGGTCACAAATGTTCCAACAAGTATAAATTTGGTTTCAATAGTTCTGATAAGTTTCAATGTCATTTCGAAATCTTGATAAATAGTTACGATGTGGTTTCAATTTATGTGGTTTTAATTGTTTCGAACATGTTTGTGTGGTTTCAGCTGATTCAGAAAGGTTTCAAAAAGGTTCAATTTGGTTTTGATAGTTTTAATAAGGCTCAATGTGGATATACATTATTGATAAAATTTGCGAGGTGGTTTCAATTAATTCAAAGATATTTGTTGTGGTTTCAATTGATTCAAGAAGGTTTCAACAAGGTTCAGTGTGGTTTCAATTGTTTTAGAGAGGTTGAGTGTGGTTTCAAAAAATTCATAAAAGAAAGCGGCGTGGTTTCAATTTTATGAGACATGTTTTTTGTAGTTTCAATAGTATGTAGTTTCCGCTCCCTGTAGCCTAATGGTAGTGGGCATCCCATGACGCATTTTGCCTCTTACGGCGGCGGTTGCTGAAAAAGTCCTCCCAGTCTCTTCGGCCAGGACGTTGGCCTTGATCCCCTCTCCCTCCGCTTGCCGCTCTGGTGGCAGCGATGGGAGGGGGGGCTCGTTCCTTCGTTCTGGCCTAGTAGTTAAGGTTAGGGATTGTCTTCTATGGTACGTTGTTGGGGTGTTGGGAGCGACGCACGGACGAATAGATCTGCCTCAACTCCACTCCCACACCGACGACAACCCTTGGGATGACGCCTCGGAGTTGATGGCAACGTGTGCTGATCAGTCCTTCAGATCGACAGCTTGGTCTTCTCACTTGTCTTTAGATCTGGTGAGATTAGTTTCTCGGTGTGTCGCCGACGTTCCATGTTATCCGCAATAGCGCGGGCGACCAGGGCAAGGTGGTTCTTCTGGAGCAAGCATATCAGTTATGTTCCAAAGGTGGTGGATATGCCATTCTTCTCCGACTTAGTCGATGGGAGGCGACAGATGTTTGTCCAAAACAGCACGGGGACGTCCCCCGGTCGACGTGCCACAGCAGCATGTGCCTCGCTGCATGCTGTAGGCATGTTCATCGATTCATGTGTGAAACAAGGATATATGTATGAAACAAGACTAAAGTTATGAAATATTTTTTTGTATGAAACTTGGAACAAACATATCGGTTAATTTATGAAACCTGGAACAAACATACTCCCTCCGTTTCATTCTATAGTGCTTATAGTTTCTGGCACGGAAATTAAGAAACAGATGTGAAGAGAAAATTAAAATAGTTTTGGGTAGGATTTCTCGTGGCTAATTGACGTGATAAAATAGAGGAGTTTGCAAGAGCCATGGAACGCTATATACTTTATGTAAACTCCCTAAAAAAGTTGTCCAAACAAGTTGTGTAACACACTATATCTTATATTTTGGAATTTTTCTTAAAAAACTATAGACACTATAGAAAGGAACAGAGGGAGTATCAGTTATGTTCCATTTCTACCAAAGACAGATTCTATCTAAGTTTCAATATGGGTACAAGTTCATATGAAGTTTCGCTAAATTTGCGTCAAGACCATGAATTGAAACCACATAATTGAAACCACAGATTCCAGGGAGGTTTGATAGAGTAATTCCCATATTATTCAAACACAAAGATTAAAATTGTAAAAGAATAAAAAATTACAAGAAGATTTCACAATCAGGAACTGCATGATAGAAGTACATGAGCTAAATCTTTTCAAATATTTGAATCGTACCATTCAGATGGACAAAGAAAAACTAAAAGGGATGTGCAGATCTTCCAAAGCAAATCAATACAGAAAAAAATCACATATAGTACTAAAGAATTGAACGACAATTGGGAAGAATGAGATAAACAACTAATTTTAGCCAAAATTTGTAATACCTAAACAATTTATACCTAAGGCATAATAGTATATACTAACAGCTAATAAATTAAAATAAAGAAGTCACATCTAGATGCCCAAATCGAGCTAGCTCCACGGCTGGCTTTGGCCCTTTAGCCTAGTCGAGCTAGCTCCTGCTCATATGACATTGCTAAGGTGCGAGCATTGCAGGAAGAAGCTATCGGATGGGCTCAAGATGTTCAAGAGCTCATAGCATGATAATCATGGTCTTTGTATACACGGAACGTACTCTTGGAGTTTACTTGATTAGCACCAGCGATTTCAATCACCTTCAGATTAAAGTTCCACACGCTCTTTCAGTAGGCCGAGTCGGGCGAGGCCCCTCAGCTCCAGCAGCGTGTCGCTCTCGATGATGGAATGCTGCACCATGGCCACAAGATCGATGTTGCTGTTGTTGCGGCCGTCATTTTCCGCTTCTCAGACAACATGACATGTATTATAATTGGTTAATATTAGAAGTCTGTTTAACCAAGACTTGAACTGGGATTAATCATAAGAAAATTAACAATTGCAATATCAGGAATGGAAAAAATGACTAACAATATGTTTTGCGGATTGACACGCAGATGGAGAAATTTAGAAATTTCTTTGCACCTTCCATTTGCAGTGACACTAGATATTCACCTAGCAAAGGAAATGGGTAGAAACTGCTCTAGTTCCATAGTTGTGACTTTAGGTATATTATTTTATGTAGGGTTTTCAAATGGTATTAGAATTGTGCCAATAGTGATGTTCTTAGCACTAATACAAGTTCAACGCCTCTTTTTGATTGCTGACTGCCCAATTGAGATGCTTTACCTAGGTATATTAAACTGCATGAGCATCAATCAGTGGAATATTCACACTACGTACCAACGACTCGAACTAGGCCTCTATCTATACTACTTATAAAGGAGCAAACATTTTCTTTCCTACGGCCACCCACTAAATGTACACAGGCCAATCAGTACCATCTGATCCGCTCACTTGATTAGATCTAACAACCAGGATTTACCTAATCGTCTATCTGCGTGCTGTTAGCAATTACCATCCGCTCCGTCGAAAATTTTCCTCTGTTGATACGTGTTTCGGAAAGCGTATTCTCTCCTCCCCTCATGCCTGCCCTGCTACCAGCACCCGCCTCCCGCTTCCATCCTTCGTCCCACGGTCGCGGGAAACCCTGCAACCAAGGGACCCCTCTGTCGCCGTGGACACCATCCCACGCCCTACTCTCCTGCACACGGCGGCCACCCCGACCTCGCATCGCTTGGAGGCTCCCCGTGCTTTGCGGACTACACGTGGACTGCGCTGCGGGAGTCAACGCCGGCGGCACATCCCGACGCGAGGCGCACGACGTCTATGTGTCATCGGGCACCTTTCTTGCCCCTGCCAGGTACGGATCAATGATCAAAATGCACAACACCATGTCCCCATCTCCATCGACCACCAGCCACACATATGTTTTACTTTCAGATGTCCGATGCAAAAGCATAAACTAGGGAGTATAGGAGCAGGTGACTACGAGATCTCACTTTGATGATTACCTTCATAGCTTAAATTTCATCCACTGCGAAATTCTTATTTAGATCTGTTGATAGCCGAGGTCCAAGGTTTTCATATTTAATTGTCCACGGTGAGGCTTTTGGAATCTGCAGTTTCCGGGTACTCCCTCCGTTTTAAAATATAAGATGTTTTAGCGTTGTGAAAGGAGTGTATCTAGACCACTTTTAGTATATAGGTTCACTCTAAACCTAGATGAACCTACACATTAAAAGTGGTCTAGATACACTTCTTTCACAAAGCTAAAACATCTTATATTTTGGAACGGAGCGAGTACATGGCAACAATACTCTTGATGTGTACAGTATACATAGCAGATCGCATCACCCGGTAAATTATAACTGAAGCAAGCCTTGTTTTGGTTAAGGTGCCCAATATTTCAACAATTTTTTGGATACATGTTTGAATAGAATAATCAGTTGAAAACCTTCAGGTGATTAGAGCATCTCCATAGCTATCGGGGTGTCGGCACTCAAAATCATGTTCAGCCCGTCCCCCAATTTTTTTAGTGTCGGCGCGGCCCATTTTGTTATCCGGCGCCCCCAGACCTAATCCAACCCATAGGGGCTAGCGGGGACGCCCGATGGACGAGAAAATGCCACGGGCTAGCCCTGGCAGTGAGAGAGAGGCGCTTCGTCCCCAAGGCCCTGTCGGTGAAGCGACGCGAGCCCTTTCGTTTCCACCCTTTCCACCGCTTCCCGCCCAGCTTTCCCATCATTTCCTGCCCTTTCCTGCTATATCTAGGACAGCTACCATTGCCATCGACAGATCCGCACCTCTCCCTCACCATGGTCACACGTCCATTTCACGTGCTTTCCCATTACATCTAGGGCGGCGGCCGGAGGTGCTGCTTTCGCCAGGAGGAGCGGCACACACCCACACCTAGCCACCGCTTTACATCAATGTCTGGCTGCCGGCTTCTTCCAGCTCAAGCACGCAACCGACCCGCAGGAGAGCCGGAGGCGCCTCTCCATGGCCTCAACCACACCGACTCTGAGGAGGAGGAGGGGCTCGCCTCCGACGACCCTGACGCAGCCAACTCCGAGGAGTTGGATGGGGGCATCTCCGACGCCGACTTCGAGGAGTCAGAGAAGCTGCCATGGGTGCCACTCGAACAACGGGTGATCAACTGACGCATTCGAGAAGAGTGCCGACGAGAGCATCCGGGGCCGCCACCACCCTGAGGGCCAGCTAATCGGACAACTGGCGAGCCTTACGGGTGGGATGTTCTCAACCATGTTTTCCTACCAAAGCACCTCTGGCTACAACATCTCGACGAAGTATATACGCATCTCCTTGCATCATGCAGATACCCCGGTGACGCGAACTTGCGTTCCCGTCGCGATCGAGCTAAGGAGGAGGCCGACACGCTGTGGCGATCTACAACTCGCTATTTGTGTTGTGGGGTGTCGACAGAGGGCTATCGCCGCCACACCCTCCTGGCGAGAGTAGCATCCCCCGCCGCCACGGGCCGTAGTTTTAGTTCCTGGTCATTTCTATGTAAATTTGTTAAAATCATTTTTAATTGAACTTGTTGAACTTTTAATTGAATTATGTGTATAGGATGTGCGTATGGGGTGAATGACTGGGCACCGGCGCCTCCCCATAACCACATCCGCGCCGACGCACCCCATACAAACCAAAAAAGGCTTCACCAAACGTCGTATGGGGGTGCGGTGGAGATGCTCTTACTTGTGAGTCTCCCATAACTGAGGATTCAACCGAGTACAGGCCGGCCGATGAGATCCATAATTGGGAACAACAAAGGATCACATCTTCAGGTTCAGGGCAATGGCCGATGGGCGATGCTGAAGAGACTGAACATAGAAACAATGTGAGAAAAGAGATAATATTACCACCATAGAAAGGTTAATCTATGTAATGCCTTTTTAGATATGACCGTTTTAAATTGTCAGATCATTTCCATGCAGATTCAGTAAGCCATTAATGTGGCCGAGAGGATTAGGGCTTCCGGAGCGGTTGACTGGCGTGCATGTGTTGTTATAGTGACCACTAACCGTATGTCTGATGCAAATGCAGACTAGGAAGTTTGGGAGCAGGTGAGTACGTGATCACTTCGTTGATTACCTGATTCTCTTTTATTTTTTCCACTATAAAATTCTTATATAGATTTGTTGTCAACTGAGAAACACCATTTCTGATGAGCTTCATGTTGTAACTTGATGCGAAAACGACGGACAAAAGGGGACCTGCAACATGTATATTTCTATTTTCGTTGTTGTACAATGGGATAGCCAGCATAACATACTACAAATTGCAGGATGAGAAAAGGCAGATCCATGCACACATCGTGCCCACGAGCAAGAGAGTATTTTATTCCAAGAGTTATGTGTTTTTATGGCAGATTCTATCCGAGACCATCGTGGCATCAACCATTGGGCGCAAGACTAATGCAGGGACGACGTTGCTCCATGCGAGGACATGGTTCCGTCTCTGTTTTTAGCTATGCTTGTGTCAATATGAAGCAGATCATATTTCTTTTGTTTAGTATTTATAACATGATAGAATCATTTTTTGGTATGAGATGCATATCATGTTTCGACTTGGAAGAGCCAACATGTTCTGTAATGCAGTAACGTTTTTCTGGTTATACTCCCAGGCCCTTTCCCCAGGTTGTTTTGTAGGGTTCCATTGAGATAAGTTTTTTCCATTTTCTCATAGCATTAGGTGCAGTTCTCATGTCAACTAATAACTTCTCCCGCGTAAGGGATAACTATTTTGCTAAAGGGATAACTATTTTGCTACAACACTATGTTGTCATGAAGCTGAATTGATCCAAGGGAATGCATATAGTTTCTTAGGTGAACAAGATTTGGATGAGCCAAGATCGTACTAATTCTAGCTACAAAAGAAATCTACATCTTTTTTTCTATATAGGTGAAGTCATTTCATGTAATTCTAAATTATAGTAGCTACACGACGTCTTTAAGAAGCAGAGTTGCGGATTGTGCGACGTGTGCTTTTGTATATATCTTTTGTTGTTGTTGTAAAGTATAGGCCTTTCTTTGCTCTATATAGAAGATTGTAGCCTCATTTTGATCATGATTTCTATTTATTTTATGCTGAGATATAGGTTTTGCAGGAAAGTAAATGTGTGGTAAAAATAGTAAAAAAAGAAACACGTGCGTTGCACGTGCATAATTACTAGTATAGTACTGTAAACCTTCACAACACTTCTTTCAACACTTCAACTGCCGGTACAAATTCTTAAAATAGAAAATTATGTTGGTTTCACAACACCAAGTGGCACACAACTAAAATCAATGTGATTTATAAATCTGTTTAGGAAATTTCTCGAGAGATGAACTCCCCAAAATCCCCCTCTCCTAAACGCCATAGTAATAGTACACTAAAATACTAAAATCTCGTAATGAGTACTCTGTCATAAGCTTATCAGTACTCTATCAACATGTCAATAATAATTCTCCTAACGAGTACAATGAAACTTTAGAACACTTTTCTAACATATAAGTTTTGGAATTGCAGTGTTCCAGACTACTTTCATAAGAATACCAGAAAAATCAACGAGAAAGAGGAAGGAGGTGGAAACGAAGAGAAACACTTGTCCAGACTCAAACCAGAAATCGCGGGCGGCCAGAACTGGACCGTAGTAGGCGTGAGGACGCGGGCGCGCCAGCGCGGGCGAGGAAGGCCTGCCGGAGAGGGGCGAGTGCGCCGTCGCGGGCGATGGCATCAGCGGAGACTCTCGAGGACCCTCCGTCCAGGACGTCGCCAAGGGAGAGCCCGGGGAGCAGCGGAGACCTCCAAGGCGGATACGGGCTCCTCGACGCGCCTCCGCCGCCGCCGCAACTCTGCCGAGACAGACGCAACGCTCGGATCGCCACCTCGCTGGCCGCGCTCCAGCGGTAAGCTCGACGTGGACGACACACTCCAGCCGCCACCTCGTCGTTCGCTGTGGCCGGAGCTCGCCGCCGCCCAGCTTTCTCAGATCTGACGAGAGGTAGAGAGAAGCCTGTAGAGGGGAAAGAAAGTCACGCGCGTTGGCTTCCAAACGTGTGTTGTGGGGTCCACCCGGGATGTGCCGGGCGGAGGGAAACGGAAGGAGCGTAACGTCAGCACGAATATTAAAGCGCTCGTGAATGCGTGTGGTGGATGGAACGCTGGCACGTACCGGCGCCGGCAGAAAGAAGTGTTCGCAATCCAGTGGACCTCCTGTGCATTACAACATGAGCCGTGACAACTGCATTATCCGTGCAGGTGCAATAGGCCAATATCCTGAGGAAAATGATCCACATCCGCCGGACAATGGAACGTTCCCATCGTCCGGGTCGTCGCTAGCTACATCTCCTCACCCCGCCGCAACCCAGCCCCACCTCTCCTCCCTCCTAGGCGCTCGACGCCGTTGCCCTGACGCCCCTCCTCTCCTGCCAGCTCCCTGCAGAAGCTTCCCTGCCGCCGGTCCTCCTCTCCCCGCCGTCGGAGCTCGGCAGTCGCCGCCGCGTCCGCCTCCAGCCCCCGGAGCATGGCCCCACGCTTCCCCGCCGTCGACCCAAGCCCGCCGCCCTCCTCCGCGTGGTGCCCGGCCGCCATTCGAGTGCCCGCCGGCCGTTGCCGCCCTGCTGCTAATGTATGAACTCCGGGAACGTCGCCGCCTGCCCTGCTGCTGGCCGGAGCAACGCCCCCTCCTCCCTCCCGCACGCGCCTCTGCTCCTCTCCGGCGACGAGCCTTCCGCAGCTCCTCTACCTCCGTGGCCTAGGGTTCCTCCATAGGTTGCTGCTGCGGCGCTGCTCCGTTGGCAATTCTTGCTACCTGCGGTGGTCAAATTTGCTACATACGGCAGTCAGCGTTGCTACATATGACGGACTTTTTTGCTACATAGCATGTTTTTGCGACAATGTCTTCGGGAATTCAGGTTTTGCTACATATTTGTTATTTTTTTTGCTACATTTATTTTCTTTTTTGCTATAATATCGTAAATTTTCTGCTATGTGATATCCCCGGTGAGGCCTCCGACGATGTGTCTACAAAAGTCTCTGTCGATGTCTTTGACGAAGTAGGTTTTTTGCTACATTAGAAAAACTTTTTTACTACAACCGTCTTGTGTGTTTTGCTACAATAGTGTCAACTTTTTGCTACAATCTCTCCGGCGAGAGTCACCGGCGAATTTTTTCCGACGATGTTTTCGGCGAAGTCGGTTTTGCTACATTAGTACAATTTATTTGCTGCATGCTCTCCGGCGAGATCGCCGGCGAGGTCTCCGGCGGGATGTTTATTTCTGGAACGAACCGTTTTTTTTTCTTCGGAAGCAAAAGCGAGGACATTTACAGCAAACGCGGGATTTCGACAATTTTGGGACACGTGACGATGGGAGCCTAGCACGTGCCATATCCTGATCATTGCCAAACGAGAGCACTGCAGATCTATCCAGACTACGAATTTGCTGAAACAAAAGATTTTGCATAGACGAAACTACTGCAGCCGATAGATAAACTGTGACACCAGACTGAAATAAATCCAGGTCACTTTCAGAGTCAGAGTCAGATTTCATGTTCAATGTTAAAACTTTCAATTCATCAATTATTTTGAGTGGCGGAGAGCTCGACCGCGCACTTCCAAATCTCTGTTTTACTCGCCAGACCAAATGAGATGTGCACCTCGCACGAATGTGCCCCTCTTTTTTGCAACGTAAACACCTAACGTGATTCATGCATTTGTCCAAGGGATTGTCCAGCTGTTAAACATCTTGGGCAAAAATCATGGGATACGAATTTCTCCACAGAAAGGTAAGTCCGGACTGGGTGCACCTTGATTTGCAGTAATGCATTGATTGTTACATATTTTTGGAACCCAGATCTTATTGTTGCAAACACGCCGTTTAGTTGTACAATTCTTCGCAAAATGACCCAGAATATTACAGAATCTGCAACGTATCCCAATCAAGCAAAATGGTCCTTTGACGACAAAAAAGTCCAGCTCTAGGCAAGGTGGCATTCATTGGAATTTGAGGTATTTAATTGTTGGCCCTCGTCGAATACAAATTCTAAAATTCTTTTTAGCCCATTATTTATGACAGTTTATGTTTGTGTTAGTGAAGCTAAAGTTTACTGTCACATTGCTAGTTGAGAAAGAGTTGCGCCATCTTACGTAGGAGGTTGTTCTAGCACTACTAAGTGAGTGAGAATAGAAGCAGCTCTTGCACACTCCTTCTCCGACACCTCGACGTGACGTGACACGCCACATGTTGCGGGAATCTCGCCAAGTCAGAATTAATTTTATTGTTCGGGAAAATTAATTATGAGCCATTCATGGACACGTTAATTAGTCGGATCATTTGGATAGTGGGATGCGTCCCATGACCTAACCCACCCAGCACTATATAAACCGAGACGCAAACCCTACGCGATTAAAACGTATCACAGACAACTCCTTCCAGTTCATTGCGTCACCGTTTTCATCTTCCCCATCCCACCTTGCGGCGTGCACCGCAGATCGGGACAGAAGGCCTTCGCCTGTTGTGAACCTCCACGGGTGAGGGGTGATCACGTTTTTGGGGAGTGCTTAGGCGCGACTACAGGCATCCACGACGTCGTCCGATGATGATTTCCCGAACAACGACTTCTTTCCAAACGTCATCGACCTCATCGGCAACCTCAACATGGGCGACACTGCTGCAGTTACTGCTGCCGCCACTACACCGTACGTGACCCTGAACTTTCACTTTCAGATTTCACTAGACTTCTTTGTTCTAGCGTTTGGAGTAGATGTGATTAGTTTATCATGTTTAAATGCAACATGTTCATCTACTTTGTTAGTATGCGTGATCTATTTAATTGCTATTTATATGATCATGCTTTATTAGTTATTTATTCGGATTAAATCATATGGATTATTGCTTATATTTTCTACAATCCAAAAACCTGATTATAGGCAACTGAATTCTACGGGTATAGCTGTGGCTACTAAGCCGCTTTTTTTATGCTATGCACTATAAGTGATGGCGCACGAGAGCAGTTCTCTGGTTAAAAACCTAAACTGCTATAGCGACACTCTTGGTAAACCTAAAGGAGATCTTTTTGCTGCTCAGGAAGAGGCCTTTAAGGAAGTCGTGTTGGGTTCGCAACATACCTAAGATGTGAACAACTAAGCACTAAGATCCATCTACATAGATACAATCACCAGGTGGATATACATCCGTGGAGAACTTACCTTGAAGTTCGACAAAGTGTTACGAGATTGAACTCGTGGATGATGTAGTCGTTTGCTTGCCGATCTCAAGATCGTGAGAAAGTCTAGCACCGCATCTCAGTAGTGCATCCGGGATCGCACACACGTCTGGTCCTCCGACAACCTCCGCATCCTCGTTCCAGCAAAGCAAAAAAAGTAGCAACTCCTTCCAGACAAAGCCACTGGGAACATGTACTTCACTAATCTGAAGTCATAGAGAAATAATCTATAGGGGGAGAGAGATCCTTGACGAGGAGGTGTGAAGTGAGAGGAGGAGGAGGCCTTTTATAGGAGGGCAGCCCCTCCCAGGGCCGGTGGCCATGGTGGTGCCCCCACCTCTCCCTCATTCATGTGGGTGGATACTCCACTCACATAATACCTTCTCCACTCACATGTTCACTCACTTGCATTAAATTTCCACCAAATTTAATGCATCTCTCATTTAATAAAACTATTTTATTTATTTTAATCAAAATTTTGTTAATTACTTTAATTAACAAACATTCACATAAAACCCCCCTACAACATTTTGATATCACATGCAGAACTAGTTTCAGCAATTTCACTCGAAATAATTCCGGTGTTCATCAAAATAATTCCAGTGCTTTCATAATCTTACTCTGAAACATATTTTCTCCAAATGTTGTCGGTATCCCTTAAGTATGTCACCCTACGGTTCGCGAATAATGCATACATGATCAAGACCCCTCTCCGATCAATAATCAGTAGCGGGTAGGGTTGTCAAACAGCGAGCCGCCGGTGCCGCATATAGCCACATAAGTTTGTTATAGGCTTATCTTTTTTCGGGTTAGTTTAAACAATCACAAACCTATAACTAACAACAAATAAGTGGCGTTAAACGGGATGTTGTTTACATCCCTAGCAGCGGGAACTAGAGATCCGTATTAACTCCCACAAATTCATCGATGACTTTACTGGTCGTGAGAACCTTTAACGTTTGTAACTAAATCCCTTTGTCTCGCGATATATTACATGTCCGAGATTCAATCATCAATATCCCCATACCTAGTTTGATCTCGTTAATGACAAGTACTCTTTCTCGTTCCCGTGATATAACATTCTACTGATATTATCACTTGCTTGCAAGCTATGTCAATGTGATATCACCGAGAGGGCCAAGAGTATATCTCTCTCTCATTTGGATGGACAAATTTCACTCTTGATACATGAGCCTCAACATAACACTTTTAGAGTACCCAAACCCACCTTTATAGTCAACCTGTTATGGTGTGACATTTGATGTTATCAAAGTACTCTTCCGGTCTTAGCAATTAATATATTCTCATGGTCTAAGTAGTAGGGTTAGTTCGTATGATGTTATAACAATATAAACATAATGACTTTGATTGTATTGATATACTTTGGATGAATGTTCATCACACCATTCCACCAATGTTGTGACCTCGTTATTAACAACACCCAATGTCCATGATCAGGAAACCTTGATCATCTTGTTAATCAACGAGCTAGTTTATATGAGAGGCATAACTATGAAACCTTTATTTGTTTATTAAACACACATGTATTAATGTTTCCAATTAATACAATTATAGCATGCAAAATAAACATTTATCATATACTTGGAATACGATAATAACAACTTTATTATTGCCTCTCAGGGCATATTCCCTTTAGTCTCCCACTTGCAGTAGAGACAATAATATAGTTTACATAGTGATAAATCTAACACCCATGGAGTTCTGGTGTTGATCATGTTTTTCCCTAGGGAGAGTTTCAGTCAACTGATCTGCTACATTCAGATCCATGTGTACTTTACAAATCTTTATATATTCATCCTTGACATGCTCGCGGATGGATAAAACCAACGTTTGATATGCTTGGAATTCTTGTGAGATCTTGATTCCTTGGCATTGGCTATGGCTCTATTGTTGTCACAATAGATCACCATTGGGTCCAACACACTAGGAACCACACCTAGTTCAGTTATGAACTCCTTCATCCAAACTGCTTCCTGCACCGCTTCTGAAGCAACAACATATTTTGCCTCCATTGTTGATCCCACTACCATAGGTTGTTTGGAGCTCCTCCAACTAACTGCTGCTCCATTCATGAGAAATGCGTATCCCGATTGAGACTTAGAATCATCCGGATAGGTGTCAAAGCTAGCGTCGACATAACACTTAGCAACAAGCTCTTCTTCACCTCCATACACGAGAAACATATCCTTAGTCCTTCTTGTACTTAAGGATATTCTTGACCGCTATCCAGTATTCCGAACCTGGATCAGATTGGTACCTACTAGTCAAACTAATAGCATGTGCCACATCCGGCCTTGTACATAGCATGGCATATATTATAGAGCCTATGACTGAGGCATAGGGGAGCTTATCCAATATCTCTCTTTCTTCCGCCGTAGCGAGCCTTTGAGTCTTACTCAATGTCTTGCCTTGCAACATAGGTAAGAACCCCTTCTTACTTCCGTCCATTTTAAACTTCTTTAAAATCTTATCAAGGTATATACTTTGTGATAGCTCAATTAGGCGTCTTGATCTATCTCTATAGATTTTGATGCTTGGTATGTAGTACCTCCGTTTCAAAATATAAGATGTTTTAGCTTTGTGAAGGGAGTGTATCTAGACCCCTTTTAGTCTGTAGGTTCACTCCGAATCTACACACTAAAAGGGGTATAGATACACTCCCTTCACAAAGCTAAAACATCTTATATTTTGAAATGGGGGGAGTATGATGCTTCACCAAGGTCCTTCATCGAAAATTTGCTTTTTAGATAACTTTTAACACTGTTTAAAAGATCTATATCATTTCCAATCAATAATATGTCATCCACATATAATATTAGAAATGCCATACAGCTCCCACTCACTTTCTTGTAAATACTTCGTAAGTTTGGACAAATCCAAACTCTTTGATCACCTCATCAAAGAGGAGATTCCAACTCCGGGATGCTTGCTTCAGTCCATAGATGGATTGCTAAAGTTTGCAAACCTTGTTAGCATCCTTAGGACTGACAAAATCCTTTGGTTGTATCATATACAACTCTTCTTCAATATTACTATTGAGGAACGCGGTTTTTGACATCCATCTGCCAAATTTCATAATCGAAAAATACAGCAATTGCTAACATAATCCTAACCAACTTTAGCATCACTACGAGAGAGAAAGTCTCACCATAGTCAACTCCTTGAATTTGTCGAAGCCCTTTTGTGACAAGTCAATCTTTATAGATGGTCACATTACCATCAGCGTCAATTTTCCTTTTGAAAATCCATTTATTCTCAACGACCTTTCGGTCGTGAGGTAAGTCCACAAAGATCCAAACCTAATTTTCATACATGGATTCCATCTCGGATTGCATGGCTTCTAGCCATTTGTTAGAATCCAGGCTCATCATCGCTTCTTCATACGTCGCAGGGTCATCATTTCCATCTACCATGAAATTCATGACTGCATTTCCATACAGTTCAGGAACTGCACGTGTCCTACTTGACCTGCGAGGTTCGGTAGTGTCCTCTTTCAGAGTTTCATGATCTTTATCATTAGCTCCTTCTTCATTCGGTGACGTTAACTCTGGAACAATTTCTGGCACTGCGCCACTCGCTGCTTCATGAAGAGAAGGTTCAATAACCTCTTCGAGTTCTACCTTCCGACTATTCACACCTTTCGCGAGAAACTCCTTCTCTGGAAAGGATCCATTCTTGGAAACAAAAACCTTGCCCTTGGATCTATGTTAGAAGGAATACACAATTGTTTCTTTAGGGTATCCTATGAAGACGCATTTTCTACTTTGGGTTCGAGTTTATCAGGCTGAAGTTTCTTCACATAAACATCGCATCCCTAAACTTTTAGAAATGACAACTTTGGCTTGTTTCCAAACCATAATTTATACGGTGTCGTTTCAATGGATTTAGACGGTGCCCTATTTAAAGTGAATGCAGCGGTTTCCAGTCCATAACCCCAAAACAGAAGTTGCAAGTTAGTTAGAGACATCATAGATCGAACCATATGGAATAAGGTACGATCACGATGCTCCAATACACCATTACGCCGTGGTGTTCCGGAAGGCGTGAGTTGTGAAACTATTCCACACTCTCTCATGTGTGTGTCAAACTCGTAACTTAGATATTCACCTCCGCGAGAAATTTAATCCACTTCACTCTGAAATTATTTGAACATTTCAAAGGTTTCACACTTGTGTTTCATCAAATAGATATATCCATATCTACTCAAATCATTAGTGAAAGTAACAAAATAACGATATCAACCTCATGTAGTGACAAGGGGTTAACTCGTCAATACCCATCATTGATGGACTTGGGTTAGAGGAAGTGGGGAGCATTGGAGGAAACGATTGTCTAGCAAACAAGCACATCAGGGACACACGGTTTACCCAGGTTCAGGTCCTTGGAAGGGGCCCTACTCCTGCTTGTCTACTCTTTATTAATGAAGGAATCGAAGATTACAGGGGTGTGCAGATGCAATCTGGCGGTGTGTGAATTAGGGTTGCGAGTGCCCTTCTCGTTCCTCCCTCCTAGCCTTTATATAGGTGTTGCACCCCGGTAAAACCACTACTAGAAAATCGTCTGTTGTTTACCACTTTGTGCATTGCATCATCATGACAACATGCTCATGTCATCATGCCACATTGCATTTGAGCATCTTCATCATCATGCATATGTTTGCCTAAAATTATTTTTTCTAAAAGCCTAGTTTATTTTCTAATTATTATTTCCCCTTCTCTAATTCAACTTAAAACCCTGGCCTCTTCCGGATATTTTGTTTTGTCTAACACTGTTTACGAAAGGTTTTATAAAATAAAAATAAAACAAAGCATTTTTATTAGGGGAGGCAGCTGGCTAGGCCCAAAAGCCTAGCCAGCCAGCCTACTACCCCGCCAACCAAACCCTAGTCAAACCCTAGCCAGCCGCCACCACCTACAGCTAGGCACGCAAGAACGTGCACACATGCACGCCTGGTGCACGACACCGACGGGGCCCAACGTAGTGTGCGCACGCCCTCCCGCCCTCCCGCTTGCGATGCCCCTGGCCCCACCCTGCACGCATGTCGCGACCAAGCCACACACCCCGCGAGGCCAGACACGATGCACGCGACGCGAGCAAGCAGAGCCCCACCCGCATGTCACCCTCTCTCTCTGTGCGTCCCATCGCGTTGTTGACCCGACCCCACCATCCCGGCCACTCCGCTCCCACACGTCTCGCACGCCTCGTTCGATCGATCCCCACCTACCCCGCTCTCACGACCTGTCCTCGATGACGAGCGAGCGACGCTGCTAGGGAGTCTCTCCCGTCCTCGCCGGCCTTGCCTCCCCGCATGTCGCCCTCACCTCGCGCCCCCTGCAGCGTCGCCACCTCCCCGCGTCCTCCCCCCACGGGCGCCTCCGGCAGGTCGTCGTCGCCAGCACCTTCCCGAGCGTGCCCCTCGCCGGACAGCCTCGTCTCTGTCGCCTTCCTGTGAGGCTCCATCCTTCTTGCCTCTGTAATCCACCGTGGAGCTCGCTTTGCTGGTCGCCGCCGCCTTCCCCGGCCGCCGTCGCACTAGCAACCCCTCCTCTGCAAGCCGCATCTCACGCCCTGCGCGTCCGAGCCGCTTGCTGACTCGTGTATTAACGAGCTCGTTGGGGAACCCAAAGAGGAAGGTATGATGAGTACATCAGTAAGTTTTCCCTCAGTTATGAAACCAAGGTTAACAATCCAGTAGGATCAAGGAAACACCTCCAAGGTGTTGCTAGCTAGACTTTGGCAGGACACACTACCGGCGCCAGCAGCAACGTGGAAACCTGCACAACACAACCACAGAACTTTGCCCCCAACTTACAATGAGGTTGCCAATCTCACCGGTTTTGCTGAAAATGAAGGATTAAACGTATTGTGTGGAAGAAAGTAATAGTTTGCAGAAAGTAAACAGAAAGCAGTAAACAGTTGTAGATTGATGGTAAAAGAAAGCACCGGGGTCCATAGTTCACTAGTGGTGGCTCTCCTTAATATAGATAACATGTTGGGTGAACAAATTACAACGGGGCAATTGATAAACATCGAGAAAGCAATACATGCATATACTAATCATCTTGACTCCTTTGAGATTCGATTGGGCATTACAACATTATACATAGACCGTAATCCAACTGCATCTATGACTAATAATCCACCTTTAGGTTATCATCCGAACCCCCTCCAGTATTAAGTTACAAGCAACAGATAATTGCATTACGCATTGCATGTAAAGTAAACAATATGATTGTTCTATGAACAAAGGATTGTTGTTTTCTCCCTAGTAGCAACAACACATCTAGTAGCTTAGAGATTTCTATCACTTCCCCAGATTACTAGAGGCATGAACCCACTATCGAGCATAAATACTAACTCTTGGAGTTGCTAGCATCTACTTGGCCAAGATAGCTAATAACAACGGAATGCATGCAAGATCACAAATAACAAAGACATGATAGAATCAATAATCAATCTAAAATAGCATCTCAATATCCACCGGATCCCCACAAACACAACATGTAGGATTACAAATAGATGATCTTGATCATGAACGGAGCTCACAAGATCTAAACATGATAGCACAAAGGAGAGAACCAGCCATCTAGGTACTACATGGACCCGTAGTCCAAGGATGAACTACTCACGCATCACACCGGAGGCTTGCATCATGATGAAGAAGGCCTCTAGGGTGAATTCTCCCCTCCGGCAGGGTGCCGGGAAGAGCTTCAGATCCCTCCTGATCTAGGGATGGAGATGACAGCGGCTACAGACTCTTTCATGGATTTTTGATCGGGTACTTCGGGTTTCTGTATCGGAGGCATCTTATAGGCGAAAGGGAAGGCCGAGGGGGTGCCCGAGGTGGCCAGACCACCCCCTGGCACGGGCCAGGCTTGGCCGCGTGGCCAGGTGGTGTGGCGGCCCCCTGGCCCCTCTCTATCTCGTATTCTGGCTCCGTGTCCCCCTCGGTGAAAAACTGACTTTGGCTTTTGTTCCGTCTAATTCTAAGAATATTCATTTTCTAACTTTCCTAGAACCAAAAACAGCAAAAAATAGGCAGCTGGCACTGTGGCTCTTGTTAATAGGTTAGTCCAAGAAAGTGTATGAAAAGTACTCCAAAGTGTGGACAAAACATAAGAAATTAGATAAAACCAAGCATGGAACATCAAAAATTATGGATACGTTAGCAACGTATCAACATCCCCAAGCTTAACTCATGCTCGTCCTTGAGTAGGTAAGTGATAAAAAGAAAGAATAATTTTTGAGGTGACATGCACCATCATAAACTTGATCAAAGTATTTGTAAAACATTGATAGCTGGGATCATAGTACTTCAATCATAACATGAAAGATAAAGTTCTAACAATAATACATAGCAACTATGTTGCAACATAAAAAGGCACAAACAAAAGATTCATGAATAACAATGCTTTGCAAGACGTTTGTTTGTTTCACATAAAGAAAACATAGCATAGTGGCATTCAGCTTGTCCCTCATAGAGTAGCAAATATAATTGCACAGGACACCTTCAAAGTTCATAAGAGTGACTAGATACAAATTGTTTAAGAACAAGCAATATCAAAGTTATGCATCAATCAACAAGTCTTGGGACAATGCACATAGAACTAAGAATGGCCACTATGCTCTCAAAGTAGGTGCATAAAGATAGAAGGTGGAGACTCAACATAAAACTAAAAGAAAGGCCTTCATAGAAGGAAGTAGGGATTCAAGTTTCATAAAGAGCTTCCAAAAATTACGGTACTTATTAGCTTTCAACTCTCATTGCCCCTACCATAGGTATCTTTAGGTGATTAAGGTTAAAGTGACACAACTAAGAGGATATGCTTGACAAGTTATAAGCTGAAATCTCATGCCCCGTACTTACGAAGACCGAACGTCATGCTACTCAACTTTAGTCACAAGTAAGCTCTTGTCATTGTAAGTACATATGTATCATAGAGAACTGCCAACGGGGTACCCCTTGCACATGATACAGGAGCTATTCCATCATCAAAATGACAAGGCAAGCAGACAATGAGCATCTCAGCGATCTTTTTATTTGCTATTTGCATAGGTTTTTATTGAGGATGCTTCATAGAGTGCTCATTATGGTTATGCTACAAGTTTCCACCATGATTAGGCATGGATTAGGCTAGCGGCCCAGGCGTTTCTCTAACACAAATACAAACTCCATGATCTTACAAGTTCCCCTTTTATTTCACACCGCCGGGATCCATAAGCAAAAGAACATGATATCAACTAGGTACAATGTACAAGTGCAATGTTGAAAGCGTTCCCCATGATACATGGTTCTGCTAACTTCAACTTATAAAGCGCAAGCATATACACAACAAAGATGGACGCAATGGTTCAAGTTTATCACAAGTGCAAGAAAGTAAAGTGTGCCGTCTAGTTCGCGAGAGCTTTAATCACTAATTTTCACATAACAAGTTTAATTCGGTAGGTAGATAAAAACATGAATATACTTGGAATAGCAAATTCTAATAGGTAGGTATGGTGGACTCTTTGGAATAACTTGGTTTTAGGAGTTGGATGCATGAGTGGAACTCATACTTGGTTATGGAGGCTAGCAAAAGACTGGTTGCGACCAACTAAGAGAGCAATAATGGCCATAATCATGCAGAGCGACAAAACATCATTAATCAGAGCATAAAGTGATACTACAGGTCAAAAACTAAAGGACCATAAAGGCTTTGGTGACTTGGGATAGTCATTACATGGTGTGAGCATGTGCCAAGTCAACCCAAATAAAGCATCAAAGGAGAATACCACAATACTATGCTTTAATATGCTAAAACAACGCATGATTCTTCCAAGGCACATTAAGCAATCTCAATTGTTTATAACATGTCATGCTTAAGCAAAGATTACTAAGAATAAAGCCAAAACAATATCAAGCCTGGCATTACAAAGCATAGGCCACAGTCAAAAACAAGCTCCTTTGACAACTGAAGCATGAACTTTTCCTACTCTTTTTCCAATCCAAACCAAACTATTTGAAAAGCAATGCATGAAAGAGGGGGTCCAACCAATTTATTCAGAAAACTAAGCAAACCAAGCAAACGAAAAGCAAAAACAAAAACAAAAAATAGACACTCCAAGAACAACACAACTGTGCATGAAACAATAAAAACAAAGTGTTTGGAAGAAACCTGGGATTTTTATTGATGAAGAAGGGGATGCCTTGGGAATCCCCAAGCTTTGACGCTTGTACCTCTTGAATATTTCTTGGGGTGACATGGGGTGGCATCCCCAAGCTTGATCTTTAGTCCATTCTTCATCTCATTACATCATTCTCTCCATACACCTGAATTTTTTTTCCTTCATACAAAACTTCACACAATCTTTATTAGCAACATTAGTGCACTCAAGGTAATAAGTCTTTAGGTTCAGTTTCAACACCAATAAAACTTTCACTAAAACACCAGCCACTGTAGCACTTCCCTCAAAAAGCTCAATTCCCCAAAAGAACTCAAAAAGGAACCAACAAGAAGCAAATACAAATAATGGCAGAATTCTGTCAAAACAGACCAGCAGGTAAAACCTAATTTTTTCGAAGACCTTATGTTGCTCAAATCAAAAAGTGTTCAACTAACAAAAGTTAGATAACAACCTAGGGTAGAAGCACAAAAATTCACGCCTCAAAACGACGTACAGAGATTTTACACCAATTTGTACGGTGAAGCACAGAAATCTGTTCCGGGACCGCAACTTTCTCAATCGTTACTTCTCTCTCATTAGAGGTTACTCTTGGCACAAAAATCAAATAAAAAGGATAAGGAGAGTTTATTACTGAACTAATAAGCACTGAAGTAATAACTTCCAAGACTCATCTAAAACTTTTGGGTTATCTCCCAATAAGTACTTTTCTTTAACACCTTTAAGTTAGGCATAAGAAGCAAGAAAAAGAATCAAGTGTTCTCAAATGAAGAAGCATTCAGACCAAATTTTGTTTTCATAGGAGAGGAAAAATAAATATTCTCTCTCTTTTTAGGTAAGTGTTCTATACCTTTCTTGAGTGGGAGTTGATATTTAATGGTGCCTTCTTTCGTATCAATAATGGCACCAACAGTTCTATGAAAGGGTCTTCCCAAAGTAATAGGACAAAAAGCATTGGATTCAACATCCAAAACATAGAAATCAATGGGGACATAAACATTGTTAACCATAATAAGGACATCATTAATACTCCCCATGAGTTTCTTTTTAGCATTATCATCAAGTGGGACATTCAAATAACAATCTTCCAATGGTGGCAAATCAAGAATATCATAAATCCTTCTAGGAATAATAGAAACACTACTATCAAGATCACATAAAGCTTTGAAATCAAAATCATTCACTTTCATATTAATGATGGGTTCCCAACCATCTTCTTGTTTTATAGGAATAGAAGCTTTATGTTTCATCTTTTCTTCTTTAATTTTTATGAGAGCATCAGTAATGTGTTTTGTAAAGGCCATATTCATAGCACTAGCATTAAGACTTTTAGCAATCTTTTGTAGGAACTTAATTATTTCAAAGATATTGCAACCATCAATATCAAAATCATAATTATCATCTAAAGTAGTAGAGTTATTACTAGCCTCAACACTAGTGGTAGTGATAGTAGAAACACTAATGTTTCTAGCAATTTCATCTTCTCTTTCCCACTTAGCATGCAATTCGGCTAATAGTCTAACATTTTCATCAATTCTAACTTGTATGGCAGTAATAGCAGCAAAGGGATTCTCATTAGTTTCAGATTTAGCGGCCATTTTATTCAAAGAAGATTGAGCTTCAGCTAATGATGCTATATTTCTTTCAGCATTAGAGAGTTTTTGCTCAATATTTTTATTGAAAGCAGTTTGTTTACTAATAAAATCTTTAAGCATAACTTCAAGTTCAGAGGGAGCACTACTATTATTTTTGTAGGAATTTCCATAAGCATTATCATTGTTGGGAGGATATGGCCTATAATTGTTGTTACCAAAATTATTCCTGTAGGCATTGTTGCTAAAATTGTTATTTCTTATAAAGTTCACATCAACTTGCTCTTCTTGAGCAACCAAAGAGGCTAAGGGAACATGATTTGGATCAATATGAGCCTTCCCATTAACAAGAATAGACATAATAACATTAATTTTATCACTCAAGGAGGAGGTTTCTTCAACAGAATTTACCTTCTTACCTTGTGGAGCTCTCTCGGTATGCCATTCAGAATAGTTAACCATCATATTATCCTGAAGCTTTGTTGCAGCACCCAAAGTAATGGTCATAAAGGTACCTCCAGCAGCAAAATCCAGTAGATTTATTGAAGAATAGTTCAATCCTACATAAAAGGTTTGGATAATCATCCAAGCAGTTAGTCCATGAGTGGGACAATTCTTTACCAAAGATTTCATTCTTTCCCAAGCTTGAGCAACATGTTCATTATCAGATTGTTTAAACTTCATTATTTGATTTCTCATAGATATAATCTTAGCAGGAGGATATTATTTTCCAATGAAAGCATCTTTGCATTTAGTCTAAGAATCAATACTATTTCTAGTTAAGGAATTCAACCATTCTTTAGCTTTTCCTCTCAAAGAGAAAGGAAACAATTTAAGCTTAATAATATCTCCATTTATATCCCTATGCTTTTGCATCTCACAAAGTTCAACAAAGTTATTCAGGTGAGCAGCAGCACCATCATTACCAATACCAGAAAATTGTTCTCTCATAAGAAGATGTAGTAAAGCAGGTTTAATTTCAAAGAAAGTAGCCTCAGGAACAGGTGGAGCAATATGTGTGCTCATGAAATCACTGTTGTTGGTGCTAGTGAAGTCACACAACTTAGTGTTTTCAAGAGTAGTCATTTTTTGTGTTTTTAGTAAAGAAAGCAAACTAGTAAAACTAGTTTTTTGTGTTTTTGATAAAGAAACAAGCAAATAAGCAGAAATAAACTAAGCAAAACAAAAATAACAAAGTAAAGAGATTGGTTATGAGGGACTCTGTCAACACCCGGATTTTTAATCCCAGATGCCTGTTATGCCATACATCGCAATTCCAGGATTACCTTTTTTGCGAGACATAACATATTGGATATCACAGTACATCATCCATTACAAACCATAATAAGGTCTTACACGAATAAAGGATCTCATGATCCAGTCTTAATACAACAAGAAGTGGAATAATTAATAAGCGTAGCGCTGGGGTCCATCTTCAGAGTCATAGGCAATGTTGACGATGGGAGATAGTCTTAGTTATCATAGCCGTCCTACTGTCCTTCCTCTTGGTAGTCTCCTTCATAATCTGGCCATAGGAATAGCCAGGGACAAAACCATGAGTACTCTTTAAGTACTTGTAAACTATCACTAACAAGTAAGGTAGTTCTAGTAGTAATGCTAAGTTCTAAGTCTACTTGTAAATTTAAGTTTGAAACCTAAGCTGAGTTCAGAAACAAAGAAAGATAAAATAAAGTTTAAAATCACCTAAGTGTGAACTTAGTTGTCATAGTCACAACTCGGTTGTGGTTAAGTCATGTCACAATTCATTTCATAAGTCATTTTGAAAACATCTGACAACAGAACAGTATGGCCACTCCAACTATCCATAACCGCGGACGCGGCTATTCGAATAGTTTGACACTCTGTAGAGGTGGTACACTTTCACCACAAGATTCGATACATCTGCCAGGTACACTTTCTTCCTCCTCCTCCTCGAAAGCTTGGTCGGTACTATCGTCTATAAATACATACGGGATACACAATCACCAAACCATGCTTAACTAATCTACTTAGCACTCTAAGGCACACATTTGATGATCTATTATCATCACAAGCATCACAAGGTTTAATGAACTAGCTTCATTTATTTTATTTGAGAAAAGTAATTTCTACTCATTGAAATTAACTAAGATTTAATATTCTCCAATTAAAATATGGGATCATGTGGACACATGTTATCACCACATATTCTAACATATGGGAATGTGATTTAAATGTTGGATCACATTTTAATAAGTTCAAGTTTAATATTTAATGATTTAAAGTGACTAGAAATGCCTATATAGCATTATTTTCGTACTAGTCCAAAGTCACTGAATGCAAACCTTAATATTATTACATATTCAGATAGGTATGGTTAAATGTGATTTTTGAGAGTTGGAATCAACTCAAAAGCTATTATGGTTGATGTTATAAAAATGTTTGAATGTGCAAAAGCTTCTGTCTTGTTATTTTTACTAGGAGATATCTCTAACTCTAATTGATTTAAATCCAACGGGCTTGGATAGAGATTTTCACTACCTTTCCAAAAAAATTGGAATCCCTCAATTTGGATTGGTAAAACTCTCTGAATTGATTTCTAAACTAAGGGACTGAATTGATTTTAAGTCTAAATAGAAAAATGCTAATTTGAATTACTGGGTCAGCGCGGGAAACTAAATGGGCTAGCCCATGTACACTCCACGACGCTGAGGGCTGCTGACAGGGGGGTCCCGCCTGTCAGTGACTCATCAGACGTGAAGAAGTACGAGGCGATAATAACCACATGATTAGAATACGATCTAAAGGTCCACGGTCGTTGTCGACGATGGACTCGTCGCCGGCGAGACTGAACCCTAGCACGGTCGGTGGGGGTCTACTAGGGACGTACCAGGGCTCCAGCTAGTCTGGTGAGGCGGGCAAACAAACTGGTGGACGATGGCGGACTCAGGCGAGGTCGCGGCAGGGGCTGAGGTGGACGAAATCGACTGCAACTTCTCCTCCTCTGCAGCGGCTACCTCCAGTGGAATTCTGGTGATGGGCTGCTCGAGTGGCTCCGGCGAGAGAGGGAAAACGATCAATGGAGAGAGGGGAGTGGAATGTTGTGAAGAAATAGTGCCGGGGAGGCTTCCTTTTATAGGCTCGACGAGGGGATCGACGGGTGTGGGCGGAGCTCGTCGGTGACAGTGATACAGGGGGCTATCGGCGTTGGCAAGGTAGGCGGATGGTGGGCGGTCTGCTGGCAGTCCTCTACGGCATAATGGCGACGCTAGGGGCGGTGGCTAACAGTCGGGAGCTTCCCACGCTCTGAGGGACAGAGGCGGTGCTCGACAGTGCTCCTGGCGACTGTGGGTCGCGCGGCGGTGCACGGCCTTGTCTGGCGGGTTGGTGTGGATAAGGCGGAGCGGCGTGCGCGGTCTGGTGTCGAGGCGCGGTCTGTGGCGTGCTGGCAGCGAGGGCGCTCTGGCGTGCGCTGCGCATGGCACAGAGAGAAAGGGCAGCGCTGCTCTAGGGTGGTCCAGGGGCTGGCTTCGGCCGTGGGGTGGATAGGGAGTTGTGGTAGGGTTGGGCGGAGCTAGTGGGCACGCTGGAATGGCGTGGCGCTATCTGCTGCGAGCTGCGCATGCTCGGCTGTCGGTGACCATAAACGGGCGGCGCGCAACTACTGCTCCAGGCTAAGGGGTAGGCGGTGATGGTTTGGTTAGAGCTGGGGGAGACAGGGAGAGCAAATAGGGTCGAATGGGGGACAAGAGATCAATTGGCAACAATATTAGTTAGGCCAGAAAAATCCTGCCTGCCACATGTTCGATCAAATGGCCGCATGAAACTTTTATTTGAATTTTGAGATGATTTTTGGTGGAGTTGTTTATCTTATACTTAAGCATCTAGGTTTGCTTGGGATTTTGAAATGGAGTTCATTTGAGTTGGTTTTGAAAATGTGGTATCTAGACATATGAACTAGATTCAATTTTCCAATGTCATTTGAAATTAGAGTTCAAATGTTTTTGGGAGATCACAAAGTGGCCCTTCGTACATCACTACTTGTACTAGCAAGGGGTGCAAAGATCCACAATTGTCTCTGTTTGAATTTGAGTGCTAGGAATAGCCAAAGTGGGCTAGGTGATTAAAATGGCAAAAGTGACCATTTCCATATTTAATTCTTTTTTATTTCTTTTTCTTTAGGATTTGCTTGGGGATGATCTAGATGATGTGTAATTCACCTTAGAGTCATTTCACAACCAATGGATCACTCAATCATGGCATTTCAAACAACTCCTATTTTAAATGCACACACATATGAAGGCTTAAATATTTTTAAATGGAAAAGTTTTTGTTAACTCTAAATTTGATGATTTGGATCTTAATTAACCTTGGATTAAAGTTTTGGGATGTTACAAACCTTCCCCCCTTAAACAAAATCTCGTCCCGAGATTTAAGAAAGAAAACTAGGAACTAAAGAGATCTAGGAACTCAGTCCTAATGTAATCTTCTCGCTCCCAAGTGGCTTCTTCTTCGGTATGGTTGCTCCATTGAATCTTGAGAAATTTTATACTCCAGGTCCTGGTGGGTCTGTAGGCTTCCTCTAAGATACGGATGGGCACTTCACGATACATCAGATCCTTGTTGATATCAACAGCTCGGTGATCGATGTTATTGAAAACTTCGGTCTTCTCTGGCACTTCTAAGCATTTGCGAAGTAACAAGATATGGAAAACATTGTGATGGCTGACATCTCTTCTGGCAGTTCTTGCTGATACGATACTTCTCCTCGGCGATTCAGAATCTTGAAAGGTACGATATATCTGGGGGCTAACTTTCCTTTTAGACTAAAACGTTGGGTTCCCTTCAATGGTGAAACCTTCAGATACAAAAAATCTCCGACATTGAAAGTCAAGTCTCTCCTTGTCTTGTCAGCATAACTCTTCTGTCTGGATTGGGCAGTCTTGAGGTGCTCACGGACTTTGTGAACCTTCTCTTTGGCTTCCCAGAGAATGTCGGGTCCATAGATCTGACTCTCTCCTACTTGCGACCAATTCAAAGGGGTACGACACTTTCTTCGGTATAGGAACTCAAATGGTGCCATTTGCAAACTGGCTTGATAACTGTTGTTATATGAGAATTCTGCGAAAGGCAGGCAATCTTCCCATTTTGATCCATATTCCAACACACAAGCTCTCAACATATCTTTTAAGATCTGGTTGACTCTTTCAGTCTGTCCATCGGTTTGCGGGTGATAAGCGGTGCTAAAATTCAACTTGGTGCCTAATCCTTCTTGGACTTTCTGCCAAAATCTCGAGGTAAATTAGGTTCCTTGATCCGATACTATGGTCATGGGGGTTCCATGCACACTAACAATTCTAGCAATGTATAACTCTACTAGCTTCGAACTCTGGTAGGTTGTCTTGACAGGTATAAAATGAGCTACTTTAGACAGTCTATCAACAATGACACAGATTGAGTCATTTCCCCTCCTAGAAGTAGGCAAACCGGTGATAAAGTCCATTCCGATGGAATCCCATTTCCATTCCGGAATCTGCAATGGTTGCAACAGTCCTGCGGGCCTCTGATGTTCCGCTTTGACTCTTTGACAGATATCACACTTGGCGATGTAGCTTCCGATTTCTCTCTTCATCTTGTGCCACCAAAATTGCTCTCTCAAATCTTGATACATATTTGTTCCTCCGAGGTGGATAGAATGAAGAGTATCATGACCTTCTTGCATGATAACTTGCTTCAACTCCAAATCTGTCGGCACACAGATACGGCCTTTGTACCATAGAACTCCTTCTTCGTCTTCGGTGAATCCAGGTACCTTTCCTGTACCAATACAACGTTTGATTCCGTCGATACTTTCATTTCCCTTCTGGGCTTCCTTGATTTGGATAATCAAAGTGGGTTGAAGTTCAATGCTAGCTAGAAATCCTTTGATAACTAGCTCAGTTCTAAACTGCTCCAACTCCTCATACAAACTTGGTTGCTTCTCCTTGATCATGGTGTTTAGCCTACACGGCAATCTGCTAAGAGCATCCGCTACCACATTGGCTTTACCGGGGTGATAGTGAATGTCAAGGTCATAATCCTTGATTAACTCTATCCATCTCCTTTGCCTCATATTCAGCTCCTTCTGAGTGAAAATATACTTCAAGCTTTTGTGATCTAAGTAAATCTCATAGCGATTACCCATAAGATAATGACGCCATGTCTTCAATGCCAAAACTACGGCTGCTAACTCAAGATCATGGGTCGGATAGTTCTGATCATGCTGCTTAAATTGTCGAGACAGATACGCGATGACTTTGCATTCTTGCATCAATACACATCCTAGACCAATCTTGGATGCATCACAATACACATTAAATGGCTTCTTGATATCTGGCATGATAAATATTGGGGCTGAAATCAATCTCTTCTTCAGCTCTTGGAAACTTGCTTCACATTTGTTGGTCCATTCAAACTTCTTGTCCTTCTTCAACAATTGGGTGATGGGTCTAGCGATGCTCAAAAATCCTTCTACGAACTTGCGGTAGTATCCCGCTAATCCGAGAAATGCACGGACTTGGGTTTGAGTGGTTGGGGCTTCCCGTGCTTCGACATCTCTGATCTTGGTGGGATCAACAGCTATTCCTCCGGCAGACACAATATGTCCTAGGAATCCTACCTCTTTCAGCCAAAACTCACATTTGCTGAACTTGGCATACAACCGATGCTTTCTCAGGGTTTCAAGAATGATTCTCAGATGTTGCTCATGCTCTTCTTCTGACTTGGAGTAGATAAGGATATCGTTGATAAACACAACGACAAACTTATCCAGAAAATTCATAAAGATCTTATTCATGAGATTCATGAAATAAGCAAGGGCATTGGTTAATCCAAAAGACATGACCGTATACTCGTATAAACCATAACGAGTAGTAAAGGCGGTCTTCAGAATATCCGTCGCATGAATCTTAAGTTTGTGATAACCAGTCCTAAGATCAATCTTAGAGAACACATTTGCTCCAGTCAACTGATCAAATAGATCCTCTATCTTTGGCAAACGGTACTTGTTTTTGATGGTGACGTCATTCAGCTTCCTGTAATCTGTGCACAAATGGTTGCCTCCATCCTTCTTGTCGACGAATAACACTGGTGATCTCCATGGCGATGCGCTTGGTTGAATCAAGCCTGCTGCCAACATAGCATCCAGCTGCTTCTTCAATTCCACTAACTCTGAGGGGTTCAGGCTATAGGGTCTCTAGGCTATGGGTCAAGTTCCGGGGATTAGTTCAATAATGAACTCAATATCCCTATCCGAGGGCATACTTGGCAATTCATCTGGGAATACATCGGGGGTATTCCTAGACTAGTCTAACTTGGTCTATGGTGGGCAGGGCTAGACTCTTGTTGCACTTGAATTGACGGGGTAAGGTTTCAGATATATGCTCTACTGAGACTCCAGAGCTACTGGTCATGGTGATGGCTTTCTTGGCACAGTCAATCAATCCTTTATGCTTCGACATCCAATCCATTCCTAGTACTACTTCCAAACCTTTGGTTCCAAGTACTATTAGATTGGGATAAAAATCTATCCCATGTATTCTGATAGGCAAATCTTTGCAAATTTTTCTAGCTTTTGTAGTTGAACCAGGGATTTGAAGTATCATGACATGCTTCAAGTTGGTTGGGTGAATCTTACTAGTGCATGCAAATTCTTCGGTGACAAATGAGTGTGATGCTCCAGAATCAAACAACACTCTTGCTAAAACTGAGTTGACAGAAAACATACCCAGCACTACATCTGGCGCTTCCTGGGCTTCTTCGGTGTTCATGTGGAAGAGACGACCGTTGCGGTTGTGAGGGTTCCCTGGGGCGAATCTTCTTCCCGGTTGAACACGACGCTACTGTTGAGCTGGGGCATTCACATTGGCAGTGGCGGCAATCTTCTTGGGACACTCATTGGAATAGTGGCCCTTCACGCCACACTCGAAACAAGTGATTTGAGACTTGTCTTTCACTGCCACGGGCACAGCATTGCTTCCAGTTCTGGGTGCAGTGTTGTTGTTGTTGTTGCTCTTGGTAGGTGCACGGTTGAAATTGCTGGTGTTGCAGGGGTGATTGTTATTTCCTCCAGACTTCACATTTCCTCCGCTACGGTTGGGGTAGCTGGGGCGAGACATTGGGGGTCGGTTGTTCCTCGGTGCATATCCCGCAGAAGGGTTGGGATGGTACTTCTGGTGACTGTTGGATCTAGCTTGGTGCATCATATGATGTTTGCGGTTGTCGTTTGCTTGATTAATCTTCCCGTCCATCTGAATGGCAGAGTCGACTAGCTCTTCGATATCCTCGAAACGGATGTTAACGAGGACTGTCTGCATCTCATCATGCAGTCCGTTCAGGAATCTCTCCTTCTTCTTGGCCTCCATGTTGATTCATCAGGTGCATACCTGGCTAGGGACAAGAATCTATCACGGTACTCCACTACAGTCATTCTGCCTTGCTTCAACTCTCTAAATTCATCTCTCATTCTAGTGACTAGACCCTGCAGCACGTGAGTGCGGCTGAACTTGATTTTGAAGGCTTCCCATGTCATCACTTGACCATGGTTCATTGTGCGGGTGCTGTTCCACCATGCTCTTGCATCTCTTGCCAAATAGTGGGTGGCAAAAGGAACCTTCTCGTTGGCATCCACTCCTGCTACTTCTAAGTTGTTCTCCATTGTCTGCAACCAGTCATCAGCAACCAGTGGGTTCTCTGAGGTGCTAAAGATTGGGGGATTGGTATTCTGGAAGTTTTTGAGTTTGGATCCATGATGATCCGGATTTCCATGGTTCTGATTGTTGTGATCCATCTGGGTGATCTGCTGCAGTGTTGGTAGATTAGCTTGGTGCTCTGCCCTACTAGCTTCACGGTCTGTGATGAGAGTCTGCAGAATCTGCAGCATTGGGTCCTGCGATGAGCTTGAAAGAACATTTCATGTTTTCCTGTGTTTTGTGTGTTAGATAACAATACTATGGAGTTTTCTCATGTGCGCTAAGTGTGCAGGAGTTTTTGTGGGGCCCGGATTATCTGCCCCACCAAGGGCCGGATAATCTGGCCTACCTCATTGATCAAATGCTGCCAAGGCGCGTCACCTAGAGAGGTGGCGGATTATCGCCCGAAAAATCTGAACTGGGGCGGTTTTTCTTCCCCAGGCTAGGTAATCCGGCTTTCGCATGGGCCGGATAATCCGGCCCCCAGAATTTGACCAAAGCCTGCCAAGGCGCGTCGCTCGGAGTCCGGTCGGATTTTCTCCCGGAAAATCCGAACTGGGGTGGTTTTTCCTCCCCAGGACGGATAATCCGGCCTTCACATGGGGCCAGGTAATCCGGGCACCAGAACACGATCAAGGGCAAGCTCGGCGTGACACTCAGAGAGGGGGCGGATTATCTGCCGGATATTCCGAGTCTGTGGAGGAGTTTTCCCTAGGCCGGATAATCCGGCCCTCACTTGGGCCGGATAATACGGCCCCCAAAGATTCCAACGGCTTGGTTTTGAAAGGGGGTATAAATATCCCTCCTCCCCCAACATTTCGAACTCTTCATTCACTCGAAATTATTCAGACATTTGCAAGAGCTCTCATTCTAGAACTCCCACTTCAACCACCCGAAGGCTTCGATCTTTGGTGGAATTGAAGGAGGAGAGAATCGTCATCGTCATCATGAATCAAGCGCATCAACTCCTCTCCATTCATTTGGAGAAATCCCTGATCTAGTATTCTTGTCAATATCTAGATCTCGTTCTTTGTTATTGATAACTTGTTCTTGTGGCAGCTTGTTGTCATTACGAGAGCCTCCAAGTTGATTGTGGAGTTGTGCCACGCTAGTTGTGTAAAGGCACCGGTACCCGCATCGAAGGGTCCCTATAGTGGAAAGGTGGATCATGACTTTGGTGGCGGGATCCATCAGAGAAAAGGGTGAGGCCTATTGTGGCGTGGTGGTCTTAGTACCGCCCACCCCTCCAACGCAGACGTACTTCCCTTAACAAGGAAGGAACTGCGGTCAAAAAATCATGTGTCTCCTCGTGCTTCACTATGGTTTACCCGTTCCTCTTCCACTCGCTCTTTACTCGCTAGTAGATAGGTTTGCATATAGGGAAATTCCACCTAATAGTTTATCTAGAGAATTTACCTTTGTGCTAAGCCTAAAATTCAAAAAGCATTAAAATTTGAAGTAGCACCTATTCACCCCCCTCTAGGTGCCCATACAATCCATTTCAATTGGTATCAGAGCCCCGACTCTTTATTCGGGCTTAACTGCCTAAGAGAAGTATGGGTACCAAGGGAGATGGGGATGAGGCTGTGGATAAGGTCACAATGGATGACCTCAAGATGTTGGAAACAACCTTGTTGAAATCCTTTGAGGCCAACATGGAGGAGATGAATCAAATGATTGCTTGTCTCACATCATCCATAGCCCCATCTCCATCCTCCTCTGAGGCCGCCACACCATCATCCAAGGATAAAGCTAACACCGGATCCAAGGATGATTAAGTGGTAGGTGAAAAACATAATGGTTCCACCTCCAAGAAGGGAAGTGGTAAGGAGGAATATAGTGAGGTTCGTCACGTATATTCCCTCGATCTACCTATCCCTCATCCTCATATAAACAATAGGGGTGATCCACCCAAGCTTACTGCATCCTCTTTTAATCAATGGCAATTCTTAATGAAGTCTCATGTTTGCAGCTCCTCAATTGAACTTTGGAGGATTATTGAAGAGGGTCTTCATATTGGAGATCATTCCAATCTGACAAGAAGAGAAGTTGTGGATAGCCAATTGAATGCTATGGCTCTCCACATGATACAACTCGGTGTGGGTCCCAAGGACATGCCCCACATTGAACATCTCAACATAGCTAAAGAAGCTTGGGATGCCCTCACCGATCTCTTTATTGGGAATGAAAGCATGAGAAGGAATAGTATGATGCCCTGAGTAAGGAAGCTGAAGGGTTCTACATGTTGGATGGTGAAAACCATCAAGACATGTATAGAAGACTCAAGGGCATTGCAACAACATTTAGAAATCATGGAGCCACCCACATTGATGATGCATGGATAAAAAGAAAATATGTGAGTGCCTTAATGCCTTTCGAGCCAACTGATTTGAAGAGCTTGCAAGGTAGACACAACTACCATCAAATGACATCCAATGAAGTCATGCAAGAAATGGCATCATTCAAAGTTGTCGCGAAGAACGTTGAAGATGCCCGGGCTCGTGCCATTGGAATGCAAAAGGGAGTCAATGTTGCTCTAAAGGCCAATGTTGTTGAGCAAGATGAGGATGAAAGAGTTTTTGAGGGGGCCTCCATGGACTGCCCGATGAAGTCAAACATGCTCATGGTGAATACATGGTGTTTTACGCAAGGAACTTTTGGAAGGATCCTGTCAAGGCAAAGTCGGAACTCGAGCGCAAGAATGGGTCCAGTGAAAGAAGAGAAAGCGGCCCAAAACTGAGAACATGCTACAACTGTGGAGATAGGCTGCACTTTGTAGCCGAGTGTCCTTATCAAAAAAGAGAAGACAATGGTGGCAGGCTCATTCTTAAAGAAAAATCCAAGGCACCTAAGAAGAAGCCATTTATTAAAAAGAATGGCCCCTACAAGAAGCAACCCAAGATCGTCTTAGTGGCACAAGAAGAATACTCCTCTACAAGTGAAGATGAAGAGGACGAAGATAGTTCTCGTGAGGTGGCTGCTATAGCCACCACATCAAATCCATCATCTCTCTTCGACTCACCAAACGAGAACGTCATCAACAACAACGCTACTTGCCTTATGGCAAGAGGGTCTGAGGTATCAAGTTGTAGCTCTTCATTTCCTAAGACTAACATAAATTTGGATATGGATGATCATGATAGTCTTAAAATGAAAGAAGAAGTTATTGCTTTGGACAACTTTTACACTAACCTGCAAGGTGAGCACAAACTCCATTTTGATGCTCTTATGAGTCAACTTTCTCAAGCCCAAGATCTTCTTGATGAAAAGGGCAGAATTGAAAGAGAAGATGCCTTGGAGATAGCTTCTTTCAAGAATGCTTTGGAAGAAGAAGAGTAAGCTCAAGTATCTTTGGAAGAGAGACTCGAATCCATTGAGGAGTCATATGAAGAAGTTGTGACTCAGCTCATCAAAGAACGTGACAATGCTCTTACCAAGGTAAAGAAACTAAAGAGAGAAAGGATTGAATTTGGGGCTGCTCATGCTAAACTCTTGGAGAAGTTTGATAAACTTGACAGTGCTCACAAGGCATTCAAGAGTGATCACTCTAATCTAATTGAGTCTCATGATCATCTCCAAACTCAATTGAAGTTATATGATGTGCCAAGTACCTCCACATCATCGTATGGAAAAGAAGATCTTGCAAAAGGTTCTCAACATAGAGGTCAAGAGGTTCTTGATGAGATACTGAGCAAGCAAACGACAAACAATAGAAAAGAAGATCTTGGTTACATTCCCAAGACAAAGAACAAGAAAAACAAGAAGAAGAAGAAGAAGAAGAGCAAGACTGCTCAACTAAAGACTAGCAACATCACCAATGACAAGTCTAATTATGATGGTTTTGCAGGGGCTAACAATCCTAACTTTGAGTTATATTGCGATTATTATGGTGATGTTTATGCTAGTTATGTAGGCTCTTATGATTGTTACATTCCTTGGTCTATTTGGGTCCCTAAGACCCTTGTCACTAACATGAGAGGACCCATTGAAAAATGGGTACCTAAAACCAAGAAGTAACTTTCTTACAGGGCTATGCTTCTGGTGGGTCTAAATGGGTACTCGATAGCGGATGCACGAGTCATATGACTAGAAGCAAGGAGATCATCACGGAGATGCAGCCAAATCATTATCATACAACCGTCTCCTATGGTGAAAAGTCAAAATCTGAGGTATTGGGTCTCGGCAAAGTTGTGGTAGCTCACGATATCTCTCTCGTGGATGTCATGCTTGTTGAGACCCTCGGGGACAATTTACTTTCAGTTCATGCCCTTGATAAGATGGGATTTGCAGTTTATATCGATGTTGATTTGGTGGTACTCTTGTGGAGCAAGTCTCTAAAAGTCGCTTTCGTGGGATATGTCGAAAATGACCTATACGTGGTGGACTTTTCAGGGAAAACCACTGCAGGCCCAATGTGTCTTTTCGGAAAAGCTGACGTGCTATGGCATCACCGACTAGCCCACGTCAATATGAGATCTTTGCAAAGTCTTCACAAGGGTGGCCACATCCTTGGACTAAAAGAAAATGTCTCCTTTGCCAAAGATCGTGTTTGCAGGGCTTGTGTTGAAGGGAAAATGCATGACCCTCTTCATCGTAGGAAGACTATTATCTCGTCAAAAAGAATCTTAGATCTCCTACATGTGGACCTCTTCGGACCTCCATCTCATGCAAGCCTCGGTGGGAAGAAGTACTGTCTTGTGATCGTTGATGATTACTCAAGATACAATTGGGTTTATTTCTTCAAGTTGAAGAGTGAAACTCAACAATCGGTCATCGACTTCGCCAACGAGGTTCAACATCAACATAACGTCCCTATTCTGGCTATAAGAAGTGATAACGGCTCGGAGTTCAAGAACTACACCTTAAATGAGTTCCTTAGTGAAGAGGGGATAAGACATCAATATTCCGCTGTGTACACCCCTCAACAAAATGGTGTAGCCGAGAGGAAAAATCGGACTCTAATGGATACGGCAAGGTCAATGCTAGCCGAATCCAAGTCTCCTTATAATTTCTGGGTTGAAGCAATCTCTACCGCTTGCCACTCCTCCAACTGTTTATACCTCCGTAAAATCTTGGACAAGACTCCATATGAAATACTTACCGGTAACAAGCCAAACATCTCATACTTTCGGGTATTCGGGTGTAAGTGTTTCTTTCTCATCAAGGGAGTACGTTTATCTCAGTTTGAATCTAAGGCTCTAGAAGGTATTTTTGTTGGTTATGGTGCCGAATCCCGCACTTATAGAGTCTATAATAAGCTCTCCGGAACTGTTGTAGAATCTTGTAGTGTGGTGTTCGAAGAAAATGACGGCTCCCGTGCGGGGCAAGTTGATGTTTGTGATGCAGATGTTGAAATACCCCAAGATGCCATAAGAAGAATGGGCGTGGGATTTTTCTGCCCCATTGAGGAACCCCTTGTGGGGATCGGGAAGGACAATGCTCTACTCATGAAGAGCACTCATCTACACATACTCATCATGTTCCAACCACGGGAGTAACTTCTACACCATCTCCATCAACTGCTGAAGGTCAAGATGTTCCATAAAGCTCCATGCCGGATTATTCGGTTGACACCGGATTATCCAGCCACCCCACTCCTGACGACCAAATTGCTCCTGGTGCTGAAGATATCGCTGCAAGCTCTAGGCCGGATTTTCCGGCTGGCCCCGGATTATCCGGCCCTTCGCCAGTTCAAGCAAGTCCTAGGCAGCCTGATGAGGCTGCTACAAGTTCTCCTAGGCTGGATTATCCGGCCCTGACTCACCTGTTTTTCAGTAGTCTCCTGTTACGGCTGCTGGCCCACCTCAAGGGCATATTTCATCACCGCCTACTACTGTTATCCCAGATTCTAATCAAGGTCGAGCAAATGGTTCCAATGAAGATTCAAGTGATGAAACTATTCCACCAAGAGATAACAAGCTTATTGAACTTCGTCGCAAGGCTTGTGCTGATCGGAACCTTGAGTTAAGGGTTCACACCCTCGACAAGGTTGTAGGTGACCTTCGACGAAGGGTTTCTACAAGAAGGGAATTGGCAAGTTTTGGTGAGCATCAAGCTCACATCTCAATGGTGGAACCCAAGAAAGTTTTTGAAGCTCTTGAAGATCCGGACTGGGTTGTTGCTATGCATGAAGAATTGAATAATTTCGAGCGCAACAAGGTCTGGAAACTCATGGAGAAACCGAAAGATTGCCACAATGTTATCGGCACTAAATGGATATTTAAAAACAAGCAAGATGAGAATGGCATTATTGTGAGGAATAAGGCGAGACTTGTGGCACAAGGCTACTCTCAAGTTGAGGGCATTGACTTCGGCGAGACCTATGCTCCAGTGGCTCGACTTGAGTCCTTCCGTATCCTTCTTGCTTATGCTGCCCATAACAATTTTAAATTGCAGCAAATGGACGTCAAGAGTGCTTTCCTTAATGGTCCTCTACATGAGTGGTATATGTAAAGCAACCCCCGGGATTTGAGGATCCTAACTTCCCGAACCATGTCTACAAACTCGATAAGGCACTCTATGGCCTTAAACAAGCCCCACATGCATGGTATGAGCACCTTAAAGAGCTTTTGCTAGACTGAGGCTTCGAAGTTGGGCAAATCGATCCCACTCTTTTTACTAAGAAGGTTAAGGGGGAGATCTTCGTATGCCAACTATATGTAGACGATATCATCTTTGGTTCTACTAATAAAGCTTTTAATGATGAATTTTCAAAGCTTATGACTGACAGGTTTGAGATGTCTATGATGGGGGAATTACGGTTCTTTCTTGGATTTGAGATCAAGCAACTTAGAGAAGGAACCTTCACCAATCAAGCAAAGTACATCCAATACATGCTCAAGAGATTCAAGATGACAGATCTTAATGGTGTCGCCACTCTGATGCAAACAAAATGTCATCTTGAACTTAACCCACATGGTAAAGATGTGGACCAAAAGGTATACCGGTCCATGATCGGCTCTCTTCTTTACCTCTGGGCATCTAGACCCGATATTGTGTTGAGTGTGGGGGTTTGTGCAAGGTATCAAGCAGCTCCTAAAGAAAGCCACTTTGTGGCGATCAAGAGGATCTTTCGATATTTTGTTCATTCCCCTAACTTTGGTCTATGGTATCCCAAGGGCTCCAATTTCTCTATGTGTTTATACTGATTCAGATTGGGCTGGTGATAAGGATGATCGGAAATCCACTTCTGGAGCTTGTCAATTCTTGGGAAGATCTCTAGTGTGTTAGTCATCTAAAAAGCATAATTGTATCTCTCTCTCCACCGCCGAAGCTGAATATGTTGCTGCTGCTAGTGCTTGCACTCAGTTATTGTGGATGAGGCAAACTTTAAAGGAATACGGTGTCAATTGTGACAAAGTGCCTCTTTTATGTGACAATAAAAGTGCAATCAAAATTGCGTATAATCCGGTACATCACACAAGGACAAAGCATATTGAGATTCGGAATCATTTTATTCGAGACCATGTTGCTCGAGGTGATATTGATCTATCTTTTGTGAGCACGAAGAACCAACTTGCTGATATTTTTACGAAGCCACTTGATGAAGCAAGATTCTACTACTTGAGGAATGAGCTAAATATCATTGATTCCAGGAGTTTGTCTTGATTATCCATGCACTCACTCATACATCTCAGTCTTTTGGTCTAGATGTGGGCATGGATATAGGGGGAGTGTGGTCCTAATTAATTGGGCTAACCCTCCCCCCCATAATGCGAAAAGCAAGATAAATCATTTCTCTTAATATCATCTTCTGATATGTGAGCTTATTGATGAGTATTGGTCATGAACCCAAGATATACCTTCGCGGTGTCACATCATACACTCCAACAAGGTGGCTTCGGCCACCGCCCTCTCCCTTGAGGAGAACTGGATTTTTATGGATCTCTTTGGTTGTTTTTGCTCATCTCATGTTCTTATGGGAATCGCACTCAATTTTGGCTTTTATTTGATTTGGTTCTTGCAATATTGAGTGTATAGTACCATCACAGTTTGTCTTTCTTAATCCTAAGCCTTTCTCCACCCCTAAGCCATCTATTCTTGCACACAAGTCCCTTGTACACCTTGTGGGGGTGTTGTTTGGGGACGCACGGGCCTGAATCTGTGTACAACAGAAATTTAGATTTGAGGCCGGATAATCCGGCCCAAGTGTAGGCCGGATAATCTAGCCCTGGCGGATTTCGTCTTAAAGGGTAGGGATCGGGGGGAAGGGCTCATAACGAGCATCACTTCTCCCCCAACCCTCTCCTCCTCCTCGGCCGCCGCCTGCCGTCCCCCACCCTCCCCGGAGCCTCTCCGGCCACCGGATTTTCTGGGCCTCCCTGGATCTTCTTCTCCATGCCTCCGGGTACCTTCTCTTCCGTGTTCTTCCTCCAATAAGTGAGGGTAACTCCCTCTCTCCCCATCTTTGGCTAGATGTGTTTTTTGTTGGGTGAAACGTTGTCTAGAAGGATGTTTTTTCGCATAGAAATCGTAGTCTTCAGGTTTCTGGGCCTGACCTACTTTTTTGCATTCAATCTAGGTGAAGTCGAAAATTTCTGCCAGGGCCGGATTATCCGCCCCTGGCCAGGCCGGATAATCCGGCCTGACAGATTCAACTCTGGTTCAGTTTCACCATATTGTGTGCATTGAGTAGATTTGACTTATGAACTTTTTGACTTCTTTTTCCATGCTCTCTCCTAGACTTGTGTGTATACTTATCCCCATGCTATCACCCTTGTTATCCTCACTGGTGGTTCTAGTGTTCCCAAGACCTACAAGCGCCATCCTCGTGGTAAATACTTTCGGGACGACAAAGAGGGTAACTTAGTGGACAAGGTTGAGTTGAGGAGAAGAAAGAACGAAGAGAAGCGCATGGATGAACAAGCAAAGAGAACTAGAAAGGGGATGTCCAAAAGGAAGGGCAAGGAGCCCAAGATCAACTACAAGGATTTGGATCCAGTTACTTATTCCTCTATCCGTCACCGTGATTTGTTTGCAGAGTTTCCTCGTGATTCTGAGCTGGGTGATGCTCGCTTTTGGTGTGCTGAACAGAAAGGTATCTTTGAAGATGTGTATGCCAGGCTGAACATTAGGCCTATGCACCCGCTGGTTCTTGTTGAGGCTTTGGAGAAGGCCCACCTTGTGGATGCCATGTATGTGGCTGAGCGGATGGGGCTGCACCATCTCATGTCTCTCCAGTGCTCATATGACTCTGAGGTGGTGAAGCAGTTCTTTTCCACTTTGGTTATTTGTGGAGATGAGCATCGCACTATGAAGTGGATGACTCATGACAGGCCTATGACTGCTGATTTCCGTGTTCTTGCATACAATTTCCGTAGCAGGGATAGGGCCAGTGGCCACCGCATCATCACTCAGCTGAAGCCCAACAAAGATGCATCTCTCTCCTTGCACAATGGACAATGGCATTGTGGGCACTTTTGCTAGTCTTGCTCCTATGTATGCTGCTTTGGTCGGTCTCTTCCGTGATTCCATCACTCCAAGTGGAGGCAACAATGATAGCATCCGTGGTCACCTTGTTCAGCTCCTTGCCTTCTCCCATGAGGTTGCCTCGTGCGAGGATGAGTCCGTGCAATACAAGCTAGATGTGATGGACTTCATCTACCATGAATTGATTGATGGAATGTTCAATCGGCTGTCCATTCCTTATGCTCCCTACATTATGATGCTCACCAGACACCTGCTTCCTTATGAAGATTTCAACATTGATGTTGTGCGTAAGGCAAAGAAGATCTACACTAAGGTTCGGAAGACCTCTCACCCCTCTTCTGCTCCTGAGGGTCTCATGAGGGATGCTCGCAGGCCTCTAGTGCCCTCAGTTGCTCGTGAGATCAAGCAGTTGAACTTGTTTCAGCAGCACACCATGTGTCTGGTGCTTCTGGTGATCCCCCGGCTCCTACCCCTCCCACACCATATGCTCAGTGGAACTCTTCTTCCGGGCTGAACTATGGAGAGCTGGAGCGTCACTTGTTCCCCTATGCGGCCACTGCTGATGATGAGGATGATGACACCGAGGATCTTGAAGATGAGGACAAGGACGAGGACGAGGACGAGGACGAGGACAAGGATGAGGACTACGAGTGATCCCTTGGGGCGCTAGCATCGCTCTTCTTCCTTTTTGGCGTCTCGATGCCAAATGGGGAGAAGTAGTTCTGTTAGGTCTTCGAGGATTTGCATGGGTCGGGCATAAGCACTTGCATTTTTTCCTATTCGTCATTTTCTCGCTTGTGCCCATTTAGCGTTGAACTTTAAATTTGTGATTTGTGGTCTGTTTGAGACTCTGTGACGGTGGTTTTCTGGATTTATCTCATGGATTATGCTTATGGATTCATCTATTCATATCCTATTATGCTGGGAATCTTTATCGAGGAAGGCGCTTATATTGGTTATCACGTTGATAATTGTGGCTATTTCAAGGATGCCTCTCTCCCTATCTCGGTGGTATGATTATGTTGTTCATATGTCAATGGAATAGATTCACCTATTTGTGTGCATTTGAATTCAAATGCAAAATTCTAATATGCACACATTGAGGGGGAGTCTCTTCCATGTTTATTGCTGGTAGTCTTGTGATCCTTTCCTGCAAATCCTAGTATTGTCATCTAACACCAAAAAGGGGAGAATGAAAGAACATTTCATGTTTTCCTGTGTTTTGTGTGTTAGATAACAATACTGTGGAGTTTTCTCATGCGCGCTAAGTGTGCCGGAGTTTTTTGGGGGGGGGGGATTATCCGCCCCACCAAGGGCCGGATAATCCGGCCTACCTCATTGATCAAAGGCTGCCAAGCCGCGTCACCCATAGAGGGGGCGGATTATCGCCCGGAAAATCCGAACTGGGGCAGTTTTTCTTCCCTAGGCCGGATAATCCGGCTTTCGCATGGGCTGGATAATCCGGCCCCTAGAATTTGACCAAAGCCTTCCAAGGCGCATCGCTCAGAGTCCGGTTAGATTTTCTCCCAGAAAATCCGAACTGGGGTGGTTTTTCCTTCCTAGGCCGGATAATCCGGCCTTCACATGGGGCCGGATAATCCGGCCCCCAAAATACGATCAAGAGCAAGCTCGGCGCGACACTCAGAGAGGGGGTGGATTATTTGCCGGATATTCCGAGTCTGGGGCGGAGTTTTCCCCAGGCCGGATAATCCGGCCCTCACTTGGGCCGGATAATCCGGCCCCCAAAGACTCCAACGAATTTCTTTTGAAAGGGGGTATAAATATCCCTCCTCCCCAACATTGAGAACTCTTGATTCACTCGAAATTATTCAGACACTTTGCTAGAGATCTCATTCTAGATCTCCCACGTCAACCACCCGAAGGCTTCGATCTTTGGGGGAATTGAAGGAGGAGAGAATCGTCATCGTCATCACGAATCAAGCGCATCAACTCCTCTCCATTCATTTGGAGAAATCCCTGATCTAGTATTCTTGTCAATATCTAGATCTCGTTCTTTGTTATTGATAACTTGTTCTTGTGGCAGCTTGTTGTCAGTACGGGAGCCTCCAAGTTGATTGTGGAGTTGTGCCCTGCTAGTTGTGTAAAGGTGGATCAGGCCTTTGGTGGCAGGATCCATCGGAGAACAGGGTGAGGCCTATTGTGGCATGGTAGTCTTAGTACCGCCCACCCCTCCAACGCAAACATACTTCCCTTAACCATGAAGGAACCGCGGTCAAACAAATCCTGTGTCACCGCATGCTTCACTACGGTTTACCCGTTCCTCTTCCACTCGCTCTTTACTCGCTAGTATATAGGTTTGCATATAGGGAAATTCCACCTATTAGTTTATCTAGATAATTTACCTTTGTGCTAAGCCTAAAATTGAAAAAGCATTAAAATTTGAAGTAGCACCTATTCACCCCACCTCTAGGTGCCCATACGATCCATTTTAGAGCTGCTCCCTCCTTGGTTTCCATGAGTCATCTGAAGGTTGAGATAGATAAAGGGGTCAGAGGGAAAGTTCTAAGATTCATGGTTTTGATTTCAAAGCTAAAACTTTGAGTTTGACTCAGGTTTTGCAACTAATTTCTTTTCATTCATTCAAACAAAGCACACGATACAAACACACACACACACCAAAACATCAAAGGAAAACAGATGGTTTTAAGAACCATTCTGCAAGCTATGATACCATGGTACCGATGCTCCTCACTCTACGATAGTGCTCTAGTGCATCTACTCACCATCGGTGAAGTCGGAGTCATCATCGTCGGTGTAGAAGTCCACAGCATCCTCCTCCAGAAAGTCATCATCATTGCTGAGATAGGAGTCAATATCCCCTTGGATATCTTCACCTTCCTCTTCTTCTTCTTCCTTTACGGCAAGCTAAGCTTCTTGTTCCTTGATGGTCTTCTCGAGGTCGGCCACCTTCTTGCAAAGACGGTCGATGGTGCGATCCTTCTTTGCGTGTTGACAGCGAAGAGACTGACGATCCTTGACTAGCAGTGAGAAAGTCTGGGCCTTCTGGGCGGCAATGGCGAGGTTGTTGTTGGCGGCCTCTCTAGCATTGTCCAACTCCTTCTGTCTATCGTATAGTAGGAAGTCGAGGTTCTCCACTTGGCGCTTCAGTATTGGGTGACTTGGCATCTCTAGTGGCATCCCCATGGAATCACGCCTAGCATAGTGAACAAAGTGGGTTCCTTGGATTAGGTTGACACTCAGGGCACACAGACGTGCAAGAGCTTCATGCATTGCCCTGGCTAATCCATCTAGCCAGTTGTTCTCTCTCATGGAGAACTGAATCCTCCCAGATACTGGTGCTTCTATCTTGCCTCGAAGGTCAGCAGTTACTAGCCATTGTAAATCTCCTCCTGATGGACCTAGGAGTTGAGCTCCAAGGAATTCCGGATGAGGACGCTGCAAGAACTCAGACAGTGCATCCAAATCCCTCTCGAAGATTAGTTGGCCTCTGTTTCCCAACTGGTAGAACTTGTTGTATTGGGCTTCCATCTATAAGAATTTAGGATAAGAAAGTTAGTGAAGTGATCAAGTGTGTCAAATTTTTATGTAGTAATGTAAGAATTTGGAGGAACATGAATTTTTGAGAAAAAGAATTCCCAAGGGTAAGGGAGGAAATAGTTTTCATAAATACTCACTTTGGTTTTGAAACTAAGTTTTTGTTCGGACGTCCATTCTAACTAGGGTCTCCTATGGTCAGGATTTTCTCTGATACCAACTTGTCAACACCCGGATTTTTAATCCCAGATACCTGTTATGCCATACATCGCAATCCTAGGATTACCATTTTTGCGAGACATAACAGATTGGATATCACAGTACATCATCCATTACAAACCACAATAAGGTCATACACGAATAAAGGATCTCATGATCTAGTCTTAATACAACAAGCAGCAGAATAATTAATAAGCATAGCGGTGGGGTTCATCTTCAGAGTCACAGGCAATGCTGACGATGGGAGATAGTCCTAGTTATCATAGCCGTCCTGTTGTCCTTCCTCTTGGTAGTCTCCTTCATAGTCTGGCCATAGGAATAGCCAGGGACAAAAGCCATGAGTTCTCTTTAAGTACTCGCAAACTATCACTAACAAGTAAGGTAGTTCTAGTAGGAATGCTAAGTTCTAAGTCTACTTGTAAAGTTAAGTTTGAAACCTAAGTTGAGTTCAGAAACAAAGAAAGATAAAATAAAGTTTAAAATCACCTAAGTCGGAACTTAGTTGTCATAGTCACAACTCTGTTGTGGTGAAGTCATGTCACAATTCATTTCATAAGTCATTTTGAAAACATCTGACAACGAAACAGTATGGCCACTCCAACTGTCCCTAACCATGGACGTGGCTATTCGAATAGTTTGACACTCTGCAGAGGTGGTACACTTTCACCACAAGATTCGATACATCTATCAGGGATAACCCTGAATCATCATACTTAGTATGCAGATAATCAAACATAACCTTTCCTTTACACACTCTAGTATAAGCACCTCTCCTATGAGCATGGCCTCCCAACCATGACCATCGGTCATCTTGGGCACTACATAGGTGGACAACATTGAGAGGTAGCCTCAGCTCAAACCTCTCCCGCGAGGGAACTAATACTAATGCATATAAACTTCTGGCTAAGCCTTATCCAATTCAGGTATTGTGGTTGCACGGTAAAATTGGAATGGTATCGCATCCGAACCCAACCATCAGTTTTTACAAAAGGGGCTAAGGCCCATGCCTCAACATTTTCATCATCATAAACCGTTTGTGTTTCTCAACACATGTCAAAACATCTCAATAGAATGACTCATCATTCCAAGGTTTTCACAATTCATTTTCACCAAGTATTCCCATCTAAAGTGATCTAGTTTTGGTTTAGCTCTAAGCTACTAAGTTAAGAGTGTTCAATAATGTGGAATGCTAAGATAAATCTCATGTCATAGAATGACATCTAAGTCTAACTAGATAGGTCAAGTTTTATACTCTATGCTACCTTTAAACAGGTAAAGGACTACTGGTAAAGTAAATAGAGTAAAGCTTGTAAATAAAACTTGGAGTAGGTATAAGTCAAAGGGTATAACCAAAGCATGCCTAATGCATCTTGCTTAAGTTATCTAGCTTGCAAGGGTTAGCTTGCATTGTTAATAATGGCTTTCCTTTGAAGTTTTCTTCCTCCTCCTCCTTGAAAGCTTGGTCGGTACTATCGTCTATAAATACATACGGGATACACAATCACCAAACCATGCTTAACTAATCTACTTAGCACTCTAAGGCACACATTTGATGATCTATTATCATCACAAGCATCACAAGGTTTAATGAACTAGCTTCATTTATTTTATTTGAGAAAAGTAATTTCTACTCATTGAAATTAACTAAGATTTAATATTCTCCAATTAAAATATGGGATCATGTGGACACATGTCATCACCACATATTCTAACATATGGGAATATGATTTAAATGTTGGATCACATTTTAATAAGTTCAAGTTTAATATTTAATGATTTAAAGTGACTAGAAATGCCTATATAGCATTATTTTCGTACTAGTCCAAAGTCACTGAATGCAAACCTTAATATTATTACATATTCATATAGGTATGGTTAAATGTGAGTTTTGAGAGTTGGAACCAACTCAAAATCTATTATGGTTGATTTTATAAAAATGTTTGAATGTGCAAAGGATTCTGTCTTGTTATTTTTACTAGGTGAGATCTCTAAATCTAAATGATTTAAATCCAACGGGCTTGGATAGAGATTTTCACTACCTTTCCAACAAAATTGGAATCACTCAATTTGGATTTGTAAAACTCTCTGAATTGATTTTTAAACTAAGAGACAAAATTAATTTTAAGTCTAAATAGAAAAATCCTAATTTGAATTACTCGGTCAACGCGGGAAACTAAATGGGCCGGCCCGTGTACACTCCACGGCGCTGAGCGTAGCTGACAGGGGGTCCCGCCTGTCAGTGACTCAACAAACGCGAAGCGGTATGGGGCGATAAGAACCACACGATTAGAATACGATCTAACGGTCCACGGTCATCGTCGACGACGGACTTGTCGCTGGCGAGACTGAACCCTAGTGCGGTCGGTGGGGGTCTACTAGGGACGTACCAGGGCTCCAGCTAGTGCGGCGAGGCGGGAAAATGAACTGGTGGACGATGGCGGACTTAGGCAAGGTCGTGGCAGGGGCTAAGGTGGATGAAATCGACTGCAACTTCTCCTCCTCTGCAGCGGCTACCTCCGGTGGAATTTTGGCGATGGGCTGCTCAAGCGGCTTCGGCGAGAGAGGGGAAACGATCAGTGGAGATAGGGGAGTGTATTGTTGTGAAGAAATGGTGTTGGGGAGGCTTCCTTTTATAGGCTCGACGAGAGGACCGATGGGTGTGGGCGGAGCTCGTCGGTGACGGTGATATAGGGGGCTACCGGCGTGGGCAAGGTAGGCGAACGGTGGGCTGTCTGCTGGCGGTCCTCTACGATGTAATGGCGATGGCTAACGTTCGGGAGCTTCCCGCGCTCTGAGGGACAGAGGCGGTGCTCGATGGTGCTCCTAGCGACTGTGGGTCGCGCGGCGGTGCATGGTCGTGTCTGGCGGGTTGGCATGGTTAAGGCGGAGCGGCGTGCACGGTCTGGTGTTGAGGTGTGGTCTATGGCGTGCTGGCGGCGAGGGCGCTCTGGCGTGCGCTGCACATGACGCAGAGAGAAAGGTCGGCGCTGCTCTGGGGTGGTCCAGGGTCTGGCTTTGGCCGTGGGGTGGACAGGGAGTTGCGGTAGGGTTGGGCGGAGCTAGTAGGCACGCTGGAATGGCGCGACACGGTCTGCTGCGAGCTGTGCATGCTCGGCCGGTGGTGACCATAAATGGGCGGCGCGCAACTGCTGCTCCAGGCTAAGGGGTAGGTCGGTGAGGGTTTGGTTAGAGCTGGGGGATACAGGGGAGAGCAGAGAGGGTCGAATAGGGGACAGGAGATCAATTGGCAACAATATTAGTTAGGCCAGAAAAATCCTGCCTGCCACCTGTTCGATCAAATGGCCGCATGAAACTTTTATTTGAATTTTGAGATGATTTTTGGTGGAGTTGTTTATCTTATGCTTAAGCATCTAGGTTTGCTTGGGATTTTGAAATGGAGTTCATTTGAGTGGTTTTTGAAAATGTGGTATCTAGACATATGAACTAGATTCAATTTTCCAATGTCATTTAAAATTAGAGTTCAAATGTTCTTGGGAGATCACAAAGTGGGCCTTGGTACATCACTACTTGTACTAGCAAGGGGTGCAAAGATCCACAATTGTCTCTGTTTGAATTTGAGTGATAGGAATAGCCAAAGTAGGCTAGGTGATTAAAATGACAAAAGTGACCATTTCCATATTTAATTCTTTTTGATTTCTTTTTCTTTGGGATTTGCTTAGGGATGATCTAGATGATGTGTAATTCACCATAGAGTCATTTTACAACCAATGGATCACTCAATCATGGCATTTCAAACAACTCCTATTTTAAATGCACACACATATGAAGGCTTAAATATTTTTAAATGGAAAAGTTTTTGTTAACTCTAAATTTGATGATTTGGATCTTAATTAACCTTGGATTGAAGTTTTGGGATGTTACAGACTCCCCTTGTGAATATGTCCTTGACTCCCTGGCAACGGCGCCAGAAAATATACTTGCTGACTCGTGTATTAACGAGCTCGTTGGGGAACCCCAAGAGGAAGGTATGATGAGTACAGGAGTAAGTTTTCCCGTAGTTATGAAACCAAGGTTATCAATCCAGTAGGAGCAAGGAAACACCTCCAAGGTGTTGATAGCTAGACTTTGGCAAGGCGCACTACCGACACCAGCAGCAATGTGGAAACCTACACAACACGACCACACAACTTTTCCCCCAACTTATAGTGAGGTTGTCAATCTCACCGGTTTTTTTGAAAACAAAGGATTAAACATATTGTGTGGAAGAAAGTAATAGTTTGCAGAAAGTAAACAGAAAGTACTAAACAATTGTAGATTGATGGTAAAAGAAATGACCGGGGTCCATAGTTCACTAGTGTTGGTTGTCCTTAAGATAGATAACATGTTGGGTGAACAAATTACAGTGGGGCAATTGACAAACATCGAGAAAGCAATACAAGCATATACTAATCATCTTGAATCCTTTGAGATTCGATTGGGCATTACAACATTATACATAGTCCGTAATCCAACGGCATCTATGACTAATAATTCACCTTGAGGTTATCATCCGAACCCCCTCTAGTATTAAGTTGCAAGCAACAGATAATTGCATTACGCATTGCGTCTAAAGTAAACAATATGATTGTTCCGTGAACAAAATATTGTTGTTTTCTCCCTAGAAGAAACAGCACATCTAGTACCTTAGAGATCTCTGTCACTTCCCCAGATTACTAGAGGCATGAACCCACTATCGAGTATAAATACTAACTCTTGGAGTTGCTAGCATCTACTTGGCCAAGATAGCTACTAACAACGGAAAGCATGCAAGATCACAAATAAAAAAGACATGATAGAATCAATAATCAATCTGAAATAGCATCTCAATATCCATCGGATCCCCGTAAACACAACATGTAGGATTACAGATAGATGATCTTGATCATGAACGGAGCTCACAAGATCTAAACATGATAGCACAAAGGAGAAGAACTAGCCATCTAGCTACTACATGGACCCGTAGTCCAAGGATGAACTACTCACGCATCACACCGGAGGCTTGCATGGTGATGAAGAAGGCCTCCAGGGTGAATTCTCCCCTCCAGCAGGGTGCCGGGAAGAGCTTCAGATCCCTCCCGATCTAGGGATGGAGATGACGGCGGCTATATACTCTTTCGTGGATTTTTGATCGGGTACTTAGGGTTTCTGTATCAGAGGCATCTTATAGGCGAAAGGGGAGGCCGAGGGGGTGCTCGAGGCGACCAGACAACCCCCTGGCGTGGGCCAGGCTTGGTCGCGCGGCCAGGTGGTGTGGCAGCCCCCTGGCCCCTCTCCGTCTCGTATTCTGGCTCCGTGTCCCCCTCGGTGAAAAACTGACTTTGGCTTTTGTCCCGTCCAATTCCGAGAATATTCATTTTCTGACTTTCCTGGGCCCAAAAACAGCAGAAAACAGGCAGCTGGCACTTTGGCTGTTGTTAATAGGTTAGTCCAAGAAAGTGTATAAAAAGTACTCCAAAGTGTGGACAAAACATAAGAAAGTAGATAAAACCAAGCATGGAACATAAAAAATTATGGATACGTTAGCAACGTATCACTGCCCTGCGTGTCTCCACCGTGTCGGCCGCTCTCCTTCCTCCGTGTGGCCACCCTCGAGGAGCTCCTCCTGCCTCTGCTTCCCCGGCCATCTCCATCTCTGCCGCGTCCCTACAGCGTTGTCCTCCTCCGCGCATGTGCCTCTCCGTCTTAGGTGCCTATAGCCAGCTCCTCGCGCAGCGCTCCGTTTTCCTGCTGACCATGTGTGTATGTTGTTCCTACTATATGTGCCTTCTGGCCATGTGCCCTCTTGTGTCATGTTGATGCCCTTTAGCGGGAGTGTGTTCAGGTACCAGTGCTCAGATGGTGAAGATAATTCATAATAAGGTGTGCTACTATGTTGTGGAAATGCTATGTCTGAACTGAAGAATGGTCGACCCCCAAAGGTCGCCCGACATGTCCATAAGGTCGCCTTCCAAGAACGCCAATATCTTCATCACGAAACACCGAGATCTTCCTCCGGAACCCGAAGACCGTTCCCCTAGACCGCCATGATCTCCATACCAGATCCGAAGACGCCGAGACCTCGGACGCCAAGATCTCCTCACAGATCCTAGAGCCTCGTTCCCGGAGTCCGAAGACCGAACCCCATCGACCCCCGATGAACACCAAGATCATCGAACCGATGTATGACCCCTAACCGAGCCCCTATTTTATTAAATGCTATAATCTTGTTGCATATTAAATTGTTCATGCTCACATACATATTCATTTGTTTGACTCTACTTTGTCGATTCACCTTATAATTAAACATGGAGATTATATACGGGCTTTTCTAGTCCTATATTGGCTCCATTTAAATTTGTGTAGCGAACCGGTGCCATATTTTGCCTTGTTAATATAATATTTAAATTGTGGGGGTACCTAAATAACATAAACCACCTAACTAATTGTCGGGACCCTGGTTCTGCTTAATATTGTCTAGTTGCACCGCATCTCTGCCATGTCACGCATCATATCATGAACATGCCCGGTCTTCTGCCATAGTATCAAATACTGCATTCAATGTTTCTTTTAGTGCTTTGGTTCTTTGCAGATTAGGCCGTTGAGTGGATGCGAGTCGGATAATTTGTCTTCAGCTATGTTTCTCAGGCGAGCATTCTCCCCTTTCTACCTATTTTGTGTTTATAGTCTTTACTTCCTCCTGTTGATCTATTGCTATCCGTGTTGCAATGCTTTAGTTTCCGTGCACCATTTATATTCCTTGCAGCCTCTATTGCCTTGGACACATCCTATTACCAGTTGTTTGGTAGACAGTTGGCCTTGCGAGTCATAGTTGCTTGCTCAGGTGCTGCTTCACGTCGATGTCGTTCCACCGTTGTTGGAAGGTTGGCGCATGCTTAATGGTGGAGATGATCATGGCTTTCAATATAACTTGTCAATTAAAATGCTGGGAATAGATATAACTAATGCAGGGGCACCAGTGGGCAATAGCTAATGTTTGGTTTTTAGCCGCTCACTTGTGTCCCGTAGGCCCCGAGTACTTGATACCTGTTCCTTGACTATCGCACTATCCGCATGTGGGACCATGAATCCCCTTAGCCAGAGCTTGATTCATTTCTTTTACTATCCTGTACTTATGCCATGCTTTACTGCTTTATTTATGATTGTGCGTGGAGCACCTTACTATTTAGGATCTCGCGCCATGTTTATGCTATATCGACAAGCCCAGTCACACTTTCTGGTTCCTAGTCGTTTACCATCGTCGTTGCAATGCCTGGGTCCATCTTGTAGCCGGCCAACTTTGTTGTGGGTAGCTTATTCGGGTGGACCCCTAAAATATTTTATGAATCTTGTGATTGCTTTGTCGGTAAAGCCTCGTTGGGTTTTTATTTGGTTTTTTCAAGGTTGATCGTGCGTGTGTTGCTATTTGTGCACCCCTGCAGGGTAAATCTTTCTGAAAGCCGTGTTCGCGGTTATGGACAACTTGGAGCACAGTATCTCGATCATAGACAACTATAACTAAAGTAGTGCTATAAATTTGACTTTCTAAATTTGACTTTGAAATGACTAGTAATCAGCTACACTACAATGGAATGAGTAAATAAAAGTGCCAATCACTGTTGGGTTTGGGATGTCCTATGCTAATTGTATCTGACTAGTAAGTATTGCAACTACAACAGAATGGTTAAATAAAACTGCCCACTGCTTATGATATCAGGATGACTCATGCTATCTATATCTGACTAGTAAGTGTTGCAACTATAATGGAATGAACAAAACTGCCAACTGTGTGAGTTCCTCGGGTGACTTCCTCGTTTGGTTTCGAGGGGGAAATACCAAGATGGGTATGTTTGGTGTTAGCATCAGGTTGGTTTCCGAATAGGTCTTTCTTATCCCTCTCTAATAGCAGACAGTTGTATCGCGTCTCTATAGGTTGAGTCGTGCATGCTTCGCTGCCGCTTCAGTCCACCATACTGATGTAGGCGAGAGCCGCTGAATTCTAGACTCGCCGTGTACTGGCCTCAGTACTGATCGCTCCCTTTATCCCTTTGCCCTTTGTCGGCACCCCTTTTATCTAACAGGTATGAGTTCTATATCGTTAGCAGGGTTACCCTTCCGGCTTGGCCTGGGCAGGGTTATGGACGCCATTGGTTATTCTTCAGGGCTCTTAGCTCAATTTGCTTCTTATCCGTACTCGGATGTTGTATCGTTTTCAAGGTGATTTGGATATTTGTATTCTAAATCTATATTCTTGACTAATGGAGTCGTTGTTGTATATATATGGTTTGTGGGTTCCATCGTGGACTATTGTGTAATGATATTACTTTGTTTTCCACCCGCACGCAAGTGCCTGGTGGGCATATTTGAATCGTTTCTATGCAGGTTTGGTGGGAATCGCTAAAACTCGCATAGGGCCGATTCGAGGGTGTTACAATAGGTAGGCTAGGTCTCGGGATAGCAGGCTGAGTCGGTTATAGGTTAGCGTTTTTCCCTTCAAGTTTCCTATCTACACATGTCGTGCTTTCCAAGGATCCGCGTCCTCTAGGACTCGGGCCACCCGAATTGTCTTGGGCCTTGCCGTAGGTTCCTCTTGGGCTACACTAGATAGGCCAAACTTATGTGCCCGTGGGGCATACCAATATCAGTAACCCCCGAGTGTCCATTCGAATCATAGATTCGGATGGATACTATGAAGTCCTTCGAGTGCTCATCTGAACATTTTATCGGGTGCCTAGTTATGTCATAGGGACAGTTCATATGCATGCCTAGTTCATTCGATGGATCGGGATCAATGAACTGCCTCAGGGCAAAACAACACTATCTACTCAAACTCGAGTCCTCAGACTCGAATTCGGAAAGTTGCTGGCGTAATTTGACTCATGTCGCGGAGGCCTTATAGACTCGAATTAGTGTTCACTATGTGCACTCAACGCATCTGTCGAGGCTTTTTCATCGTGCATGTAGGCACGATATACTTCTTGTAGAGGGCAGCGGGTGCATTGCCAGACCACTGGATTGCTTCTGCGGGTCTTATCTTCATGTTGTAAATGCGGCATCCAAAGTTTTATCATCGTGGAGGTGTTTCGGGTGGCCCAAGAGATGTTGTCTCGTTGTCAGGCAATTTCGTGCTTGGTTGGAGACGAAGTCGTCAAATGCTTTGACTACTTATGGCGCGGACATGTTTAACACTTTTTACCATAAATAATTTATTTTGCCTTTTCATAGGGTGCGTGACCAGCGTTCCCTATGCGAGTAGCCCTCGAGTGCCTATTCGGGCCATAGACTCGAGTAGGGACTTTGAACTTTTGCGACTACTATCATTGGCCGTAGCTTGTTGATTGAGCTTCCAGCGCTTCCTATGGGAGTATCCCCCAAGTCCATAGTAGAATCGTTGATTCGAAGGAGAGGTCAAGGTGTATTTTCCCTGGATTTGTATGTGGATGGCATGTTCTCTGGACCTAGAAGATGCTCGCGTGCATGACCAGTGCTCCTATTAGGAGTATCACCTAAGTATTTGGTCGAGTCGTAGACTCAAGAAAAAACTGAGTTAGTCGAAGAAAACTTACCGTTGCTCACTTATTCCCTGAGCTGCGACTAGTGCAAGTGTTGATGACATCATTTCTGATGATTGGATGAGCTCAGATGCTTGCATGAGCGATGCTGATGGGACATGATAGTAGTGGGCCCCAATATCTGACCAGGATTTGACTAGTCACGTGTAATTTTGGGGTTTTAACTGTGTCTCCTTGATTTTTGCGCCGAGTGGGCATTGTGCAGTGATGGTTCAGTGCATGTGATGCCACACATCTTTGCCAATGTCTACCATGCATTAGGGTAGAGAATTGCTAGCTGTCGGATGATCTTTTACCAGGTACTTAAGTAGTAGATTGAGGCAGTAATTTTCGTACTTTGCCTCTTCTTCTTCCTCGCGCTACTGCCATTGTCACTCTTCTCCTCTCCACTGCTCTGGACCCCTTTCTGCACTAGACGTCCTTAGAGAATTTCCTAGTTACTTTCTTCAGTCTCTCCATCGAAGATGAATGGGAAAGAAGAAGGGTGCCACTGCTGCTGGATCTGGCGCCACCGCCACCGCTGTGAAGAAGAAATTTGCCGCCACCACTGGGTCCGACACTATCGCCACTACTATGAAGAAGATGGGCACCGGGTCCCGCATGACAACAGGTCCTGGTGGCGTTCCACTCTAAATCCGCGCGAGCTCCATCCTCACCGCCTAGCTGGTCTTATTCTGGCCAACGAAGATGACTACCGAATTCCTGGGCCAGAGGTAATTCCTGATCCTCCTGCCGGATTTCATGTGATGTTCGTTTCCATCAGTCTTCGAGGTCTCTCGCTTCCCCTCCACGAATTTGTTCATGGATTACTCTGTTTTTATGGGGTTTAGCTTCACTACCTGACTCCTAATTCTATCCTGCGCATCGCGTGCTTCATCACACTCTGCGAGTGCTGGCTCAGGATCGAGCCACACTTTGGTATCTTCAAGAAGTTGTTCAATTTGAAGAGACAGTCGGGGTAAGGATCCGTAGCGTACAACCTTGGCAGGTGCAGTATATTCGTGGACCCTCCAGTCTAGTACTTTAGCCTCAGCATGGTCGACAACGCCCAAGGGTGGAGGGACAAGTGGTTCTATATTCAGGACCAGAAGGCAACTGGGCAGAGGTTCGGCCTTGCTCCGTTTGACCCACGGGCGGAGCTGAAAAAAAGAGGTCCTGGAAGAACGTCGTGATGCCATGCGAGGCAAAGAACGTAGAGGTCTTGTACCAGCGGGTGTTGGACCTTCAACTGGTTCGCGGCAAGGAGGTCACTGGCATGGACCTCATCTGAACGTGGCTAAAACATCGGGTGCAGCCACTGCAGGCTAGGGCTTATCCAATGTATCTCTGGTCAAGCGTGATGGACCCGACTCGCGTCTGGACGGAGGACATGTCTTTGGTGGAGCTCGAGAAGAAGATTAGGTCATTGACCAAGGTTACTTTGAAGGATGTTCTCTACGCGGAATCGAGCACCCTTCCCTTCTGTGCTACTTTTGCACCTCCAGAGGTAATCTTTTGTTTAATGCTTCCTTTTGTTCGTAGGACAATATGAATGATGAACTAATGGTATTGTCCCTGTTGTTGCAGGAGTGGAAGGTTGAGGGCTCAATGCATCCATAGCCAGAAGGCATAATCCCTCCTGAGGCCATAGAGGTAGACGAGTCAGATTCTACTATGCTTGTCCCTGTGGCACGGGAAGCCCCCAAGTCCAGCAAGACTGGGTCTTGCAAGCGGGAGCAAAGCGAGGAGTCAAATTCCTCCATGCTGGGGATGCTGAAGGACCTCGCTCCCGAGGAGGGTGCCTCGGATCCGATTCCGGTGGTTCCCATTCGCAGCGTGCGTCTCTGCCGCTGAAGAAGCAGAAACATGACGAGGTTTTTGACCTTGACAAATTTGATGGGTGAGCTTCTACTCCTTTCGTGATGTTTGTAGATTGCTCTCATCATTGTTCTTCTTGTACTTATTATCTTCTTTCTATACTAAAGTGCCACGGCATCGTGCTCGTCGGACACCGTCTGTGAGCTGGAGGATGAGGGAGTCCTGGACCAGGGGGAAAGGCGCTGAACAACCCGTGCCTTCCCTAAAGACGGTGGCCAATTCTGATGCGAGCTCTTCAAGTTCATCCAAGCTGGTGGAACCTAGTGTTCTAACCCGGATGACCAGAAGGGAACCTTCGCAGTCTTCAGGTGATCACGTAAGTGTATTTTCAGTCATTCGAGGGAGCCCTCGAGTACTTTTGTGCTCTTCTGACACGGAGTCCATTGCAGCCCTTTCTTCAGGACATGATTCGCCTCGGCAAGGATTATGTGTGCCTGGATACTAACCACTGACAGCTGCAAAGTAAGATCCTTTCTTTTTTTCAAGTTATTTATATGAAAATGGAAGTAATTACTGACTATTTCGTCTGATGTTGCCAGAGAAGAATAACGAGAGTCTTCATCTACTGAGTTCTCTTGAAAAGAGCCACAGTTCAGCGGAGACAAAGATAAAGGACGCAGTCGATGCCCTCGAGCGCTACAAGGAGGAGTTGGAATGGCACGAGGAAGAACGGGCAGCCGTTGTAGCTGAGAGGAAGCGCGGGTTCGTGGAACAACTCCTGGCCGTTGCCCAAGCTCTTTCTGGTTTGTTTTCTGCTTCGACTTTACTTTCTAATGTGTTGATGTCTTTGACTTCTTCTTGTATTTGATCGTGAACTGATGTTGTTTTGTAGATGCGGTCGGCGTAGACTTCGATCATCAGGCGCTAGTCCGCGAGGACTTCTTGGCCGACATCATTGCTGCAATCGAAGATCACAACGCTTCTGCTAAAGACTCACTCCAGAAGGCCAAGGTCATGGTTTGGCGGCTCCGAGAGGAGATGATGTCGATGGCCAAGGCTATTGAAGACATTGACGGTCTCGCCGAAGCTTTCACCAGAGGCGTACCGGTAGAGTACAAGCAACTAGAGAAGGGAGCAGGTGCATCCCTTCGGCTGGCGATGGCGTAGGCCTGCGGTGCTGAGCTCAACATAAGAAGGATCATGTCGAAGATGCCGGTGAATGCGGATGGCGAAGAGGTAGCATTCGCTCATTTTGCTGCTCGCCGTCAGAAGTACGGTCCCGGCTCATAGAGACGCTCGCGAAGTATTCTATGGAGCTAAAGCGACTGAACACAGTGAAGACCACAGCGTCGAGGGCTACTGCTACAAAGGCCACGATGTCGAAGGATTCCACGGAGTCCGCAAAGCCCGTGGGTGCTGACGTGTAGGCCTAGCTTTTCTTTAGCTTCCTGCATAGTTGTGCTAGGAACTTGAATTGTCCCGGAATGCTTTTGTGGGGTGCCCCATCAAGAACTTGTTTAAAATTGATATGTATGTTTTGGCTACTTCATTCTTCTTCTGCTTCTTTGAACTTGAATTCCCTGATAAATGATTCTTATATTTCGATTGTTTTTCCTAGCTAGGGCATGCGAGTGACGCGCAGGTCATGTTGTCTTCTGCCGCATCCTTGGATCCTCCTTGCACAAGGGCGGACGAGTCTTCTCAGCTCACGCGGTTACGCGACCATCTGAAGGAGCTGGATAAAAGGTGCTGATCATCCGTGGTAGCGTCGATGTGTGGAAGTGGAAGGCGGAGAAAGCAGCTGAGTGGGAGAAGTATCTCCTTGGAGAGGTTGCTCGGATAAATGAGCTTCTACAATGTGAGTTTTATTCGACTAACGTGTGTTGCTCTATGCTTTCCATGAACTGGACTGGTGTGTCTTGCTTTGCATGTGTAATTATCAATCTCATTCTATAGGAAGAGAGGGATCGAATAAGCATTCAATTTAATTGCTTGACTTCAGGCAGAGCTTGAAGCTAGGGGGTTCTTCTGGACCGAATAGGATCGGGAAACCGTACTAGGGACCCTACAAGATGGCACGGTCATATTTTAAGAATATTTTTAGGTCGATGTTGCCACTAGATGTGGTCCCTGCAACTCTACTGGCGTTGCTATGGAAATTCTGCGATGTTGGTGTTGTTCACGAGTATGTGCACCAGCAACTTGTCGTGGGTGCTAAAGCTGTGCTTGCACTTCTGCACATGCAACATTCAGATGTGGACTTGGATGCTATTGCATAAGGGTTGTCGGCACCTCCAGATGGTATGCCGTGGATCATGGTTCCACACTATCGAGCATTTGTGCGACCAGCGGAGGACATCGTGAACTTATTCGATGAACGAACCAACATCCTCCTTCAACACCAGTAGAGTACTTGTGAGCCTGCACAAAACGTATAAGTGTTATAAAGTTCGTAGAGTTTCGATTGGCTGGTACGTGGCCTTTGTAATAATTACAAACTTGCTAGCTTGTATATGTTTTCGGATGTGATCATGTGATGCCTTTTCGTTAGCCTGATGCTCCCAATTATCAGCACCTTGCCAACCTGTCAGTTGTTGTAGCACACTAGTAAAACCACTACTAGAAAATCGCTTGATTGTTTACTATTTTGTGCATCATCATGATAGCATGCTCATGTCATCATGCCACATTGCATTTGAGCATCATCATGTCATCATGCGTATGTTTGCCTAAAACTATTTTCCAAAAGCCTATTTTTGTTTTCTTGATATTCCTCTCTTGATTTCAAATCAAAACCCTGGTCTCTTCTAGATCTTTTGTTTGTCTAAAATTAATCACAAAATGCCTTTAAAATAAAATAGGATAATAATAAATATAAAACTTATTTTTTTAGGGAGGTAGCCAGCCAGGCACAAAAGCCCAGCCAACCACCTCCTTCCTAACCTATCTAACCCTAATCCCCTAACCCTACCCCAGCCACCGCCACACCCCACCTACGTACCTACCCGTCGTTGCATCGCACCACACCCCACACTTCAATGCACCCGACCCACATCCCGCAAGCGTACACGGGCCAAGCCCCATCGCCACCTGCCATCTACCCCGACCCCACACTCATGCGCGTAGCGCACGCTCCCACTGACCCCCGTCCCCGCGATTCCCCATCCCAGCACCGCATCCTCCCAGCGTTGCCGCCCTTCCTTCGCTCCCTCCTCCTGCAGTGTCCATGCCGTCATAGCCCTGGAGCACCGCCGCCAAACCGGTACGCCTCCTCGAGCCCAAGATCGTGACGCCGCGCTCCGCCACCATGACCTCCTGCGAGTCCCGTGCCAGTCGCTGCGCATCACCGACCGGCCCCGAGCCCCCACTCGTCTCGCTTCCGGGGCCGCCTTCCCGATCCTTCCCCGTTGAGGTTCACCACCGTCTGGACGGCTGCTGGCTCATGGTTGATATCGAGCTCGTTGGGGAAACCCAAGAGGAAGGTTTGATGAGCATAGTAGTAAGTTTCCATCAGTAATGAAACCAAGGTTATCGGACCAGTAGGAGCAAGGAAACACCTCCAAGGTGTTGTTTCCAACTTGGAATCCTGCACAACACAACCACAGAACTTTGCCCCCAACTTACAGTGAGGTTGTCAATCTCACTGGTTTTGCTGAAAACAAAGGATTAAACGTATTGTGTGGAATAAAGTAATAGCTTATAGAAAGTATACAGAAAACTGAAAACAGTTGTAGATTGATGGCAAAAGAAAGGACCGGGGTCCATAGTTCACTAGTGGTGGTTCTCCTTAAGATAGATGACATGCTGGGTGAACAAATTACAGTGGGGCAATTGACAAACATCAAGAAAGCATACATGCATATACTAATCATCTTGACTCCTATGAGATTTGATTGGTCATTACAACATTATACATAGACCATAATCCAACTTCATCTATGACTAATAATCGACCTTCAGGTTATCATCCGAACCCCCTCCAGTATTAAGTTGCAAGCAACAGATAATTGCATTAAGCATTGCGTGTAAAGTAAACAATACGATTGTTCTATGAACAAAGGATTGCTGTTTTCTCCCTAGTAGCAACAACACATCTAGTACCTTAGAGATTTCTGTCACTTCCCCGGATTACTAGAGGCATGAACCCACTATCGAGCATAAATACTCCCTCTTGGAGTTGCTAGCATCTACTCGGCCAATATATCTACTAACAACGGAGAGCATGCAAGATCGCAAATAACAAATACATGATAGAATCAATAATCAATCTGAAATAGCATCTCAATATCCATCGGATCCCCGCAAACACAACATGTATGATTACAAATAGATGATCTTGATCATGAACAGAGCTCACAAGGTTTAAACATGATACCACAAAGGAGAAGACCCAATCATCTAGCTACTACATGGACCTGTACTCCAACGATGAACTACTCACGCATCACACCGGAGGCTTGCATGGTGATGAAGAAGGCCTCCGGGGTGAATTCTCCCCTCCGGCAGGGTGCCAGGAAGAGCTTCAGATCCCTCCCGATCTAGGGATGGAGATGACGACGGCTACAGACTCTTTCGGGGAATTTTGATCGGGTCCTTAGGGTTTCTGTATTAGAGGCATCTTATAGGCGAAAGGGGAGGCCGAGGGGTTGCCCTAGGAGGCCATACCACCCCCTGGCACAGGCTAGGCCTGGCCGCGCGGCCAGCTGGTGTGGGCAGCCCCTGGCCCCTCTCCGTCTTGTATTCTGGCTCCGTGTCCCCCTCGGTGAAATATTGACTTCGGCTTTTGTCCCGTCCAATTCCTAGAATATTCATTTTCTGACTTTCTTGGAACCAAAAACAGCAGAAAACAGGCAGCTAGCACTGTGGCATCTTGTTAATAGGTTAGTCCAAGAAAGTGTATAAAAAGTACTCCAAAGTGTGGACAAAACATAAGAAAGTAGATATAAACCAAGCATGGAACATCAAAAATTATATATACATTTGCAACGTATCAACATACCAAAGCTTAACTCCTGCTCGTCCTCGAGTAGGTAAGTGATAAAAAAAGAATAATTTTTTAGGTGACATGCACCATCATAAACTTGATCAAAGTATTTGTAAAACATTGATAGCTGGGATCATAGTACGTCAACGTAGCATGAAAGATAAAGTTCTAACAATAAGACATAGCAACTATGTTGTAACATGAAAAGGCACAAACAAAAGATTCATGAATAACAATGCTTTGCAAGACGTTTGTTTGTTTCACATAAAGAAAACATAGCATAGTGGCATTCAGCTTGTCCCTCATAGAGTAGCAAACATAAATGCATAGGACACCTTCAAAGTTCATAAGGGTGACTAGATATAAATAGTTTTGGGACAAGTCACATTAAAGTTATGCATCAATCAACAAGTCTTGGGACAATGCACATTAAACTAAGAATGGCCACTAAGCTCTCTCAATAGGTGCATAAAGATAGAAGATGGAGACTCAACATAAAAGTAAAAGAAACGCCTTCGTAGAAGGAAGCAGGGATTCAAGTCTCATAAAGAGCTTCAAAAAATTATGTTCCTTATTAGCTTTCAGCTCTCATTGCCCCTATCATAAGCATCTTGAAGTGATTAAGGTTAAAGTGAACGAACCATGGAGTATATGCTTGACAAAGTATAAGTTGGAAATCTCATGTCCCTTGAATACGAGGGCCGCTCCTCATGCTACTCAAGTTTAGTTACCGGTAAGTTCTTGTCATAGTAAGTACATGTGTATCATAGAGAACCGCCAACGGCGTACCACTTGCCTGATGATATGGAAGAATCCCCATATCAAAATGATAAGGCAAGCAGACAACGAGCATCTCAGCAATCTTCTTATTTACTCTTTTTTATAAGAAGAATGCTTCATAGATTGCTCACTATGGTTACGCTGCAGGTTTCCACCATGATTAGGCATGGATTAGACCGACGGCCCAGGCGTTTCTCTAACACACATACATAACTCCATGGATTTACAAGCTCCCCTTTCATTTCACACCGACGACATCCATAGACAAAAGAGCATGATATCAACTAGGTACAATGTACAAGTGCAATGTTGAAAGCGTTCCCCATGACAGCATGGTTCTGCTAATCCCTAACATATAAGTGCAAGCATATACAACATATACGACACAATGGTTCAAGTTTATTAGGGGCAAGAAAAGTAAAGTGTGCCATCAAGTTCATGAGAGCTTTAATCACTAGTTTTCTCATAACAAGTTTCGGAAGGTAGATAAAAACATGAATATACTTGGAATAGCAAATGCTAATAGGTAGGTATGGTAGACTCTTTGGAATAACTTGGTATTATTTGGAGTTGGATGCATGAGTGGAACTCATACTTGGCTATGGAGGCTAGCAAAAGACTGGGGCCGACCAACTAAGAGAGCAATAATGGCCATAATCATGCAAAGCGACAAAACATCATTAATTAAAGGATAAAGTGATATTACAAGTCGAAAACTAAAGAATCATAAAGGCTATGGTGACTTGGGATAGTCATAACATGGTGTGAGCATGTGCCAAGTCAACCCAAATAAAGCATCAAAGGAGAATATTACAATACTATGCTTTAATATGCTAAAACAACGCATGATTCTTTCAAGGCACATTAAGCAATCTCAATTGTTTATAACATGTCATGCTACATAAAAAATCACTAAGAATAAAGCCAAAACAATATCAAGCATGACATGAAAAAGCATAGGCCACAGTCAAAAACAAGCTCTTTTTACCACTTAAGCATGAACTTTTCCTACTTTTTTCCAAACCAAACCAAACTATTTGAAAAATAATGTATCAAAGAGGGGTCCAACCAATTTATTCAAGCAAACTAAGCAAACCAAGCAAACAAAAATTAAAAACAAAAACAAAGATGCTCCAAGAACAACACAACTGTGCATGAAACAATAAATATGAAGTGTTTGGAAGAAACCTAAGAGTTTTATTGATGAAGAAGGGGATGCCTTGGGCATCCCCAAGCTTTGACGCTTGTACTTCTTGGATATTTCTTGAGGTGACACGCATGGCATCCCCAAGATTGAGATTTAGTCCATTCTTCATCTCATTACATCATTCTCTCCATACACCTAAAATTTTTTCCTTCATACAAAACTTCACACAATCTTTATTAGCAACATTAGTGCACTCAAGATAATAAGTTTTTGGGTTCAGTTTCAACACCAATAAAACTTCCATTAAAACACAAGCTATTGTAGCACTTCCCTAAAAAAGCTCAATCCCCCAAAAAGAACTCAAAAAGGAATCAACAAGAAGCAAATGCAAATAATGGCAGAAATCTGTCAAAACAGACCAGCAGGTAAAAACCAATTTTTTCGAGGACCTTATGTTGCTCAAATCGAAAAGTGTTGAACTAACGAAATCTAGATAACAACCTGGGGCATAAGCACAAAAAAGCACAGATCAAACCGATGTACAGATATTTACAAGAATTTTACAGCGAAGCACAAAAATCTGTTTCGGGACAGCAACTTTCCCAAGCATTACTTCTCTCTCATTAGAGGTTACTCTTGGCACAAAAAGCAAATAAAAAGGATAAGGAGCAGTTATTACAGAGGTAAAAACTTCCAAGACTCATCTAAAACTTTTGGGTTATCTCCCAATAAGTACTTTTCTTTAACGCCTTTGAGCTAGGCATGATAATTTCGATGATGCTCACATAAGAAATATGAATTGAAGTAAAAGAGAGCATCAAGAAGCAAATTCAAAACACATTTAAGTCTAACCCACTTCCTATGTATATAAATCTTGTATGCAAATAAATTCACAAAGAACAAAGTGATAGGCATAGGAAGATAAAACGAGAGTAACTTCGAAACTTTCAGCAAATAGAGAGGTGTTTCAGTACCATGAAAACTTTTACAATCATATTTTCCTCTCTCATAATAATTTTCAGTAGCCTCATGAATAAACTCAACAATACAACTATCACATAAATCATGCTTTTCATGATCTACAAACACATAATTTTTATCAAGATCAAAAATAATGGGACTAAAACCTTCAAACCCACTTTTAACATTTTTATAACAAGGTGACTGATCATTCTCAAGAGGTATGGGGTTCCAAGATAAGGTCAAGACCCCTCCAATCTCATTTTTAACAGTAGTACAATTAATATTATCAACCAATATAGGACCATCATCTAGAGCTTTATCATAAACATTTTCTAAGCAATGCTCTTTAGTACCATGCATTTCAAAGTTAGGCACTAATAAAGGATTATCATAGATAACAGGAGCATAATTATTATCACATGTTTTACCCATAGTAGATTTTTCAAGAGAATCCATAGGAACATAACATTCATCCTCCTTTGGTAAGCATGGGGGATAATCAAATAATGTAAGGGATAAAGAGTTACCATCACTCTCCTCCTCTTTTTCATCTAATGAGCTTTCAGGTTCAGCAATTTCTTCTTACATAGGCTTCTGCAGGTTGTGGACACATTCTTGTGCATGACTGAGTCTATCTTTATAATCAATGATATAACAATTATTGCTGAAATTTTCTATGCAATGATCAAGGATAGAAGAGACCATATCTTTAAGGTCTTTACAAACAACACAGGTTTCATAGTTTTTAGACATGAATGATTCTATTTTAGAAGCTCCCATAAACAAAACGAATTGTTCTACTTCTTCAAATCCAAGATGAATATAGTTATTCCAATGATAGTTCATAATTATAAATTATTTACTAAAGCCACATTGGAATTTAAGATGTTTAGTATCCTGTTTGGAGCAACAATTTATATCATGGCGTTTAACCAAAATTTTAGCAATTAGATCCAACCTTTTTAACACGGCTCTCATGACTTTACCCTTATAAGATTCTCTATACCTTATAAAATCTTCCATGGAGGTTCTAGCAGGCGGTGGTTCATCTACTACCTTAGCAGTGATAGTAGTTTTCCCAAATAGGAAACCGAGTGGCCTATCCATAATGAAATAGTGATTGGAGCAGAACTAGACATAAAAACAACTCGAAGTGGGAATTTTTTTTTGTGTTTTTGATAAAGAAAGCAAACTAATATAACTAATTTTTCTGTGTTTTTGGTAAAGAAACAAGCAAACAAAGCAAAAATAACCTAAGCAAAACAAATAAAACAAAGTAAAGAGATTGGTTATGAGGGACTCCCCTTGTGAAGATGTCCTTAACTCCCTGGCAACAGCGCTAGAAACATACTTGCTGGCTCGTGGTTGATATCGAGCTCGTTGGGGAACCCCAAGAGGAAGGTATGATGAGCAAAGTAGTAATTTTCCCTCAGTTATGAAACCAAGGTTATCGAACAAGTAGGAGCAAGGAAACACCTTCACGGTGTTGTTTCCAACTTGGAATCCTGCATAACATAACCACAGAACTTTGCCACCAACTTACAGTGAGGTTGTCAATCTCACCGGCTTTGCTGAAAACAAAGGATTAAACGTATTGTGTGGAAGAAAGTAATAGCTTGCAGAAAGTAAACAGAAAACAGTAAACAGTTGTAGATTGATGGTAAAAGAAAGGATCGGGGTCCATAGTTCACTAGTGGTGGTTCTCCTTAAGATAGATGACATGTTGGGTGAACAAATTACAGCGGGACAATTGACAAACATCGAGAAAGCATACATGCATATACTAATCATCTTGACTCCTATGAGATTTGATTGGGCATTAAAACAATATACATAGATCGTAATCCAACTGCATCTATGACTAATAATCCACCTTCAGGTTATCATCCGAACCCCCTTCAGTATTAAGTTGCAAGCAATAGATAATTGCATTAAGCATTGCGTGTAAAGTAAACAATACGATTGTTCTATAAACAAAGGATTGTTGTTTTCTCCCTAGTAGCAACAGCACATCTAGTACCTTAGAGATTTCTGTCACTTCCCCAGATTACTAGAGGCATGAACCCACTATCGAGCATAAATACTCCCTCTTGGAGTTGATAGCATCTACTTGGCCAAGATATCTACTAACAACGGAGAGCATGCAAGATCAGAAATAACAAAGACATGATAGAATCAATAATCAATCTGAAATAGCATCTCAATATCCATCGGATCCCCGCAAACACAAAATGTATGATTACAAATAGATGATCTTGATCATGAACAGAGCTCACAAGATCTAAACATGATAGCACAAAGGAGAAGAACCAACCATCTAGCTATTACATGGACCTGTAGTCCAAGGATGAACTACTCACGCATCACACCAGAGGCTTGCATGGTGATGAAGAAGGCCTCCAGGGTGAATTCTCCCCTCCAGCAGGGTGCCAGGAAGAGCTTCGGATCCCTCCTGATCTAGGGATGGAGATGATGGCGGCTATAGACTCTTTCTTGGAATTTGGATTTGGTCCTTAGGGTTTCTGTATCAAAGCCATCTTATAGGCGAAAGGGGAGGCCGAGGGGGTGCCCTAAGCGGCCACACCACCTGCTGGCGTGGGCCAGGCATGGTTGTGCGGCCAGGTGGTGTGGGCAGCCACTGGCCCCTCTCCATCTCGTATTATGGCTCCTTGTCCCCCTCGGTGAAATTTTTACTTTGGCTTTTTCCCCATGCAATTCCGAGAATATTCATTTTCTGACTTTCTTGGAACCAAAAACAGCAGAAAACAGGCAGCTGGCACTATGGCATCTTGTTAATAGGTTAGTCCAGGAAAGTGTATAAAAAGTACTCCAAAGTGTGGACAAAACATAAGAAAGTAGATATAAACCAAGCATGGAACATCAAAAATTATAGATACGTTTGCAACGTATCATCGGCCGCCTCCTCCTCTCTATTCTAGAGCCACCGCCGTCGTCCTCATATCCCTTAGCCGCCTATCCTCTACCTCGTCGACCTCGTCGCCTCTGTCCGTGAACCAGAGCACATCGACGCCTCCTCCGCACCGTCTGCTGCATACTCCCTGGCAGAGCTCGCCGCTCCTCCCTGTTCTCCTGTTGTGTCGACAAGGACGACACTGCCTACTCTGGCTATTGACACCACTGGTCTCCCTCTGTTCTTCTGCACTAACCCCAACAACCATCCTATTTTTCTTGGTCGCCGCTAGCGGCGTGCATTTCTGTAGTACCCGAGAGCCCTCAGCTTCCTGCATGTCCAAATCGCCATCGGCCAGCGTTGTCCTTGCTCGTCATTCGGCCGGCTCCTTACCTGTTTTGGCTATGTCCAAGTGTTTTTCCACCCGTGTGCTCATGGTGCTTCATGAAGTTCTGTTGTAGTGGTGAACCTGTTGAGATGATGGCACGGGTAGCGCATATCCCTATTGATGTGGTGTATATGATCAAGTGCTTCCCCGTGCGAGCCAAGACCGCCATTTTTAATGTTTATGTCGACAAGATCTTCCCTGCTACCTAAGATGTGACAGTGTTCGAATCACCAAGGTTGACATGGGGAGATGTACCAAGGCAGCACTCAAGTACACTGACACGGATCCGCTGATTCAAGTGTTTCCACCATGATCTTCCCCAAGAATGAACCACCGGGATACAACCGATGCCAAACCAAGTTCATCGACAACAACCGAAGCCGGAATCCGAGTTCTCCTACATGGAACTTCAAGGCCTACTTCATGGATCGTCATGAACTCCTTCCCGATGTCCGATGACTAGAACTCTCCTTCATGGAAACTGAAGGCCCCGTTCCCGGAGGCGAAGATCGATCCAGCCGAACCCCGTTGAACCCTCGGAACCCCAAGATCTTTGATCCGAGAAGTGGGATCCCTACCTATCTCGTCCCTATTTTTGTAAAATGACATATATATTGTTGCATAATTAAATCATCATGCTTGCATACATATTTTGTGGGTCTAGGTTATTTTATCGATTCACCTAATAATTAAATACGGAGACTATATGTGGGTTATTCTAGTATTATATCGTCTCCATTTTAATTTGTGTAGTGAACCAATGCCATGTTTTGCCTTATACAACATTTAAATTGCGGGGTATCTAAACAACATGAACCATCTAATTCATTGTCGGAACCCCGATTCCGCTTAATATTGTCTAGTCGCATTGCATCTTTGCCATGTCATGCATCATGCCCGATCTTCTGCCATAGTATGAAATAGTGCATCTAGTGTTTCTTTTAGTGCTTTTCTTCTTCACAGATTAGGTCGATGAGATAATGCGAGCTTCGCCCCGTTCTTTGGTTGAACCTTTGGCAGTGTTTTTCAGGTGAGCATTCTCCCCCTTTCTACCTATTTTTGCATTTATAGTCTTTACTTCCTCATGTTGATCTATTGCTATCCGTGTTGCGATGCTTTAGTTTCCGTGCATCATTTATACTCCTTGTAGCCTCTATATTACCTTGGACACATCCTATTGCTAGTTGATTGATAGACAGTCGTCCTTGCGAGCCGTAGTTGCTTGCTCAGGTGATGCTTCGTGTCGTTGTTGTTCCATTGTTGTTGGGAGGTTGGCACATACTTAATGGTGGAGATGATCATAGCTTTCATTATAGCTTGTCAATTAAAATGTTGGAAATAGATATAATGCAGAGGCACTAGTGGGTAATAGATGTTATTTGGTTTTTACCCGCCCACTGGTTTCCACCTAGGACCCGAGTTCTTGACACCAGTTTCGAGATCGAGCGCGTTAACCACATGTGGGGTGAATTGGAACCCCTTCGATTTATTACCTGATTTCAAAGTATTGCACTAGGCCCGCAAACTAGTTTGATGTTTTCATGTCATGTTATGCCATGTATGCCATGTTATGCCATGTTTAATATATGTTGCTCGATGAGCGTTTACTACTATATTGTTTATGATGTGGGTTATTATGTTGAGGATTATACCTATGGCCTCTGATCTCTCAGCCGATCTCGCATCCTCTGGGTCTGTCTTCGGAGCCAGCCGACTTTGTTACGGGTAGCTTAGTGGGGTGGCCCCCATGTACTTGCGTTGGGTCTGGGAAAGCTTCGTGTGTGAGACCCCACCGACATACTAATGGGTGTATGTTAATTGATTTGTCAAAAAGGGTTGAAGTGCGTGTGGAAACTTTGGTGCACCCCTGCAGGGTTAAATATTTTCGAAAAGCTGTGTCCGTGGTTATGGACGACTTGGAGCACAGTTTCTTGATCATAGAAAATTATAACTAAATTTTACTGCTATAATTGACTTGTATCTAATATTACTAGTAAGTTGGATAAGCACCATGGAAAGAAAGAATAAAACTGCCAACCGTCTGAGTTTCCTCGGCATGACTTCCTCGTTTGGTCTCGAGGGGGAAATACTAGGATGGGTATGATTGGTGTTAGTAGCAGGTTGGTTCCGACTAGGTATTTCTTACCTCTCTCTGATAGACGACAGTTGTACCAAGTCTATATAGGTTATTTAGTGCAAGATGCGTTGTCGCTTCAGTCCACCATACCTATGTAGGCGAGAGCTGCCGAATTCTACTCGTCATCTACTGGCCTCGGTACTGACCGCTCTTTTTTTCCTTTGACCTTTGTCGGCACCCCTTCCGTTTTATAAGGTATAATTTCGATGTCGTTAACAGGGTTACCCTTCCGGCTTGGCCTGGGCAGGGTTATGGACGCCATTGATTATTCTTCAGGGCTCTTAGCCCCAATTCCATCTTGTCCGTACTCGGACGTTGTATAGTTTTCAAGGTGATAAGGATCTTTGTACTCTATATCTGTATTCTTGACTCTTGAGGTTGTGTCGTGTATATATATATATATTCCATGGGTTCCATCATGGACTAATGTGTAATGGCTTTACTTTGTTTTCCACCCGCATGAAAGTCCTGGTGGGCACCTTTGAATCATTTCTATGCGGGTTTGGCGGGAATCGGTAAAATCTGCATAGTGTCGATTCGAGGGTGTTACAAAGTGGTATCAGAGCCCATCAGTTGCGATACCCCACTGGTCCAGCCTGTAGGATAACCTAGCTAACAGACATTGTAGAGTGTCAAAACTATATTGAAAATCGGTTGGATAGATCTAATTAGGTCTAATTTTACTCCTTATGTTTATGCTATTCTCCTCTTACCTGGGTGTGTTTTGAATATGCTCTCTTACCTTTTCTTCAAGTACAGGATTTCTCGTGGTTCGGTTTATGTTGTACCTTTAGGGTTTCGCTTCCCTCCTTTTGCAACAGTGTCGCTACACCCGGTCTTCACGCTATCTGAGGAATCATCCTCTGTGTCCCTATCAAGTGGCCCAAAAGTCACTAAATTTTTTCTTTGTACCCTCCGGAGTTTTCCAAAGCAACAACATCATCATCTGTGCCTGATTTGATGAAGAGCACACATCAATCCTTTGTTTCCAAATATTGCTTGTCAAGATCTTCACTCTAAATTCCGAGAGTTAGTTGCATAATTCATCTGTTTGTGTACAGAGTAATGCTTTGAGTGCGGGGTGGAGTCGTGACCATACCACTACTCTTATCATTCGCTTTTGTACATTGAATCGGTGGATCAATGCAATTTTTACTCCTTCCATCAAAGTTAGAGGTGGCCCTATCTTTCGAGACCTTTAACTTCGCCTTCGTTTCTCCGGAGTGGTTGATACATTGCAAATGTATCTATAATTTTTGATGTTCCATGCTTGGTTTTATCCACTTTCTTGTGTTTTGTTCCAACTTTGGAGTACTTTTCATATGATTTCTTGGACTAACCTATTAACAAGAGCAACAGTGCCAGCTGCTTGTTTTCTGCTGTTTTTGGTTCCAGGAAAGTCAGAAAATGAATATTCTCGGAATTGGACGGGACAAAAGCCAAAGTGCCTATTTTTCCGGAAGGGATCAAGTGCCAGAATACAAGACGGAGAGGGACCAGGGGCCACCACACCACCTGGCCACGCGGCCTAGCCTGGCCCACGCCAGGGGGTGGTGAGGCCAGCCCTGGCACCCCCTCAGCCTCTCCTTCTGCCTATATATGGCCCTCGGGACAAAAACCCTAAGTACCCGATCAAAAATCCACGAAAGAGTCTGTAGCCACCATCATCTCCATCCCTAGATCAGGAGGGATATGAAGCTCTTCCCGGCACCCTGCCGGAGAGGGAAATTCACCCTGGAGGCCTTCTTCATCACCATGCAAGCCTCTGGTGTGATGCGTGAGTAGTTCATCCTTGGACTACGGATCCATGTAGTAGCTAGATGGCTGGTTCTCCTCCTTTGTGCTTTCATGTTTAGATCTTGTGAGCTCCGTTCATGATCAAGATCATCTATTTGTATTCATACATGTTGTGCTTGCGGGGATCCGATGGATATTGAGATGCTATTTTAGATTGATTATTGATTCTATCATGTATTTATTATTTGTGATCTTGCATGCTTTCCATTGTTAGTAGCTATCTTGGCCAAGTAGATGCTAGCAACTCCAAGAGTTAGTATTTATGCTCAATAGTGGGTTTATGCCTCTGGTAATCTGGGGAAGTAACAGAAATCTCTAAGGTACTAGATGTGCTGTTGCTACTAGGGAGAAAACAACAATCCTTTGTTCATAGAACAATCGTATTGTTTACTTTACACGCAGTTCGTAAAGCAATAATCTGTTGCTTGCAACTTAATACTGGAGGGGTTTCGGATGATAACCTGAAGGTGGATTCTTAGTCATAGATGCAGTTGGATGGCGGTCTATGTATTATGTTGTAATGGCCAATCAAGTCTCAAAGGAGTCAAGATGATTAGTATATGCATGTATTGCTTTCTCGGTGTTTGTCAATTGCCCCGCTGTAATTTGTTCACCCAGCATGTTATCTATCTAAGGAGAGCCACCTCTAGTGAACTATGGATCCCGGTCCTTTTCTTTTACATACAATCTACAATCTTTTACTGCTTTGTGTTTACTTTCTGCAAACTTTTACTTCTTTCCATTCGATACGTTTAATCCTTTGTTTTCTGCAAAACACGGTGAGATTGACAACCTCATCGCAAGTTGGGGACAAAGTTCTATGGTTGTGTTGTGCAGGTCTCCATGTTGCTACTAGCACCGGTAGTGCGCCCTGCCAAAGCTCAGCTAGTAACACCTTTGGGGTGTTTCCTTGCTCCTACTGGTTCAATTAAACCTTGGTTTCATAACTGAGGGAAACTTGCTGATGTGCTCATCATACCTTACTCTTGGGGTTCCCAACGAGCTCTACATCAACACCGCACCAGCACTTTTCTAGGCGCCATTCACAGAGCCATCAGTGGTCCCTCGACGAACGTGAGAAACGACCCCTTGTTTTAGCAGGTATAAGTTAGACATTGTTAGCAGGGTTACCCTTCCGGCTTGGCCTAGGCAGGGTTATGGACGCCATTGGTTATTCTTCAGGGCCCTTAGCCCCATTTGCATCTTGTCCGTACTCGGACATTGTATCGTTTTCAAGGTGAATTGGATCTTTGTACTGTATATTTGTATTCTTGACTCTTGGAGTCGTGTTGTATATATATATATATTCCATGGGTTCCATCGTGGACTAATGTGTAATGGCATTACTTCGTTTTCCACCCGCACGAAAGTGCCTTGTGGGCACCTTTGAATCGTTTCTATGTGGGTTTGGCAGGAATCGCTAAAATCTGCATAGGGTCGGTTCGAGGGTGTTACAAAGTGGTATCAGAGCCCATCAGTTGTGATAGCCCACTGGTCCAGCCTGTAGGATAACCTAGCTAGCAGACGTTGTAGAGTGTCAAAACTATTTTGAAAATCGACTGGATAGATCCAATTAGGTCTGCTTTTACTCCTTATGTTTATGCTATTCTCCTCTTACCTGGGCGTGTTTTGAATATGCTCTCTTACCTTTTCTTCAAGTCCAGGATTTCTCGTGGTTGGGTATTTGTCGTACCTTTAGGGTTTCGCTTCTCTCCTTTTGCAACGGTGTCGCTACACCCGGTCTTCACGCTATCTGAGGAATCTTCCTCTGTGTACCTCTCAAGTGACCAAAAAGTCACTAAATTTTTTCTTTGTACCCTCCAGAGTTTTCCAAAGCAACGACATCATCATCTGAGCCAGATTCGATGAAGAGCATGCATCAATCCATTGTTTCCAAATATTGCTTGTCTAGATCTTTAGTCTAAATTTCGAGAGTTAGTTGCATAATTCATCTGTTCATGTACAGAATAATGCTTTGAGTGCTGGATGAAGTCGTGACCGTACCACTACTCTTATCATTCGCTTTTGTACATTGAATCGGTGGATCAATGCAATTTTTACTCCTTCCATCAAAGTTAAAGGTGGCCCTATCTTTCGAGACCTTTAACTTCGTCTTTGTTTCTCCGGAGTGGTCCATCGACGAATGTGAGAAACGACCCCTTGTTGATGGTGTCGCCGAATTTAAGATGGAGCAAGGATCATTGTCAGTGGTGTCGCGGGGATCTACACGAAGCGACAAATTTTAGATCGTCGGCCTTCGTCCTTGTACCCTGAGGCGGATCTCGAGGGCGAGATCCATTGTTAGCGATGTCGAATTGTAGCACCTTGGTAAAACCACTACGAGAAAATAGCTTGATTGTTTACTATTTTGTGCATCATCATGATAGCATGCTCATGTCACCATGCCACATTGCATTTGAGCATCATCATGTCATCATGCATATTTTTGCCTAAAACTATTTTCCAAAAGCCTATTTTTGTTTTCTAGATATTCCTCTCTTGATTTCAAATCAAAACCCCGGTCTCTTCTAGATCTTTTGTTTGTCTAAAATTAATTACAAAAGGCCTTTAAAATAAAACAGGATAATAATAAATATAAAACTTATTTTTTTAGGGAGGTAGCCAGCTAGGCCCAAAAGCACAGTAGGCCACCTCCTTCCTATCCTATCTAACCCTAATCCCCTAACCCTATCCCAGCCGCCACAACACCCCACCTACCTACCTACCCGCCGGTGCATCGCACCACACCCCACACTTCGACGCACCCAACCCACATCCCGCAAGCGGACACGGGACAAGCTCCATCGCAACCTGCCACCTACCCCAGCCCCACACTCATGCGCGCAGCGCACGCTCCCACCAACCCCGACCCCGCGATTCCCCATCCCAGCACCGCATCCTCCCAGCACTGCCGCCTTGCCTTCGCTCCCTCCTCCTGCAGCGTCCCAGTTGTCGCAGGCCTAGACCGCCGCCGCCGAACCGTTGCACCTCCCTGAGCCCAAGATCGCGACTCCGCGCTCTGCCACCACGACCTCCTGCAAGTCCCGTGCTGGGCGCCGCGCATCACCGACCGGCCTCGAGCCCCACTCACCTCTCTTCCGCGGCGACCTTCCCGAGCCTTCCCTGTCGAGGTTCACCACTGTCTGGCCGGCCGCCTCCTCCTCTCTATTCCAGATCCATCGTTGTCATCCTCATCTTCCTCGTCCGCCTCTCCTCTACCTCGTCGGCCCCGCTGCCTCTGTCCATGAACCAGAGCACACCGGCGCCTCCTCTACATCGTCTGCTGCATAGTCCCTGGTAGAGCTCGCCGCTCCTCCCTGTTTTCCTGCTGTGTCGATGAGGACACTGTCTGCTTCGGCTGTTGACACCCGTGGTCTCCCTCTGTTCTTCTGAAGTAACCCCAACACCCATCCTCTTTATCTTGGTCGCTACTAGCGGCGTGCACCTCTGCAGTACCCGGGAGCCCTCAGCTTCCTGCATGTCCAAATCGTCACCAGCCACCGTTGTCCTAGCTCGTTGTTCGGCCGGCTCCTTACCTGTTTTGGCTCTATCCAAGTGTTTTTCCACCCGTGTGCTCATGGTTCTTCATGAAGTTATGTTGTGGTGGTGAACCTGTTGAGATGATGGCACGGGTAGCGCATATCCCTGTTGATGTAGTGTATATGCTCAAGTGCTTCCCCGTGCAAGCCAAGACCATTGTTTGCAATGTGTCCATCGACAAGATCTTCTCCGCTGCCTAAGACGTGACAGTGTTCGAAGCACCAAGGTCGACACGGGGAGATGTACCAAGGAATCACTCAAGTACACCGACACGAATCCGCCGATTCAAGTATCTCCACCTTGATCTTCCCCAAGAACTAACCACCGGGATACAACCGACACCAAACCAAGTTCATCGACAACAATCGAAGCCGGAATCCGAGTTCTCCTACATGGAACTTCAAGGCCTGCTTCATGGATCGTCATGAACTCCTTCCTGATATCCAATGACCATAACTCTCCTTCATGGAACTGAAGGCCCTGTTCCCCGAGGCGAAGACCGATCCAGCGGAACCCCGTCGAACCCTCGGAACCCCAAGATCTTCGATCCGAGAAGTGCGATCCCTACCTATCTCGTCCCTATTTTGTAAAATGACATGTATCTTGTTGCATAATTAAATCATCATGCATTCATACATATTTCGTGGGTCTAGGTTATTTTATCGATTCACCTAATAATTAAATATGGAGACTATATGCGGGTTATTCTAGTCTTATATCGTCTCCATTTAAATTTGTGTAGCGAACCGATGCCATGTTTTGCCTTATTAATACAACATTTAAATTTCAGGGTATCTAAACAACATGAACCATCTAATTCATTGTCGGAACCCCGATTCCGCTTAATATTGCCTAGTCGCATCGCTTATTTGCCATGTCATGCATCATACATGCATCATGCCCGATCTTCTGCCGTAGTATTAAATAGTGCATCCAGTGTTTCTTTTAGTGCTTTGCTTCTTCATGGATTAGTCTGATGAGATGATGTGAGCTTTGGCCCGTTCTTCGGTTGTACCTTCGGCAGTGTTTTTCAGGCGAGCATTCTCCTCCTTTCTACCTATTTTGCATTTATAGTCTTTACTTCCTCCTGTTGATCTATTGCGATCCGTGTTGTGATGCTTTAGTTTCCGTGCACTGTTTATACTCCTTGTAGCCTCTATATTTCCTTGGACACATCCTATTCCTAGTTTATTGATAGACAGTCGGTCTTGCGAGTCATAGTTGCTTGCTCAAGTGCTGCTTCGTGTCGTTGTTATTCCATCATTGTTGGGAGGTTGGCACATTTTTAATGGTGGAGATGATCTTGACTTTCATTATAGCTTGTCAATTAAAATGCTGGAAATAGGTATAATGCAGAGGCACCAGTGGGTAATAGATGTTATTTGGTTTTTACCCGCCCACTGGTGTCCACCTAGGACCCGAGTTCTTGACACCTGTTATGAGATCAAGCGCTCTAACCACATGTGGGGTGAAAGGGAACCCCTTCGGCTTATTACCAGATTTTAAAGTATTGCACTGGGGGCCACAAACTAGTTTGACATTTTCGTGCCATGTTATGCCATGTTTAATATTTGTTGCCTGATGAGCATTTACTACTCTACTATTTAGGATGTGGGTCGTTATATTGAGGATTATACCTATGTCCTCTGATCTCTCGGCAGATCTCGCAACCTCTGGGTCCGTCTTCAGAGCCGGCGGACTTCGTTACGGGTAGCTTAGTGGGATGGCCCCCATGTACTTGCTTTGGGTCTAGTAAAGCGTCGTGTCCGAGACCCCGCTGACATACTGATGGGTGTATGTTAATTGATTTGGCAAAAAGGGTTGAGACGGGAATCCTCTCCCATGGCCGATGGCCAAGGTGGTGCCTCCACCTCTCCCTCAGTCATGTGGGTGGATGCTCCACTCACATAATACCTTCTCCACTCACATGTCCACTCACTTCCATTAAATTTCCACCAAATTTAATGCATCTCTCATTTAATAAAAAACATTTTATTTATTTTATTCAGAATTTTGTTAGTTACTTTAATTAACAAATATTCACATAAAACCCCCTACAACATTTTGATATCACATGTAGAACCAGTTTCGGCAATTTCACCTGAAACAATTCTGGTGTTCATCGAAATAATTCTAGCACTTTCATAATCTTTCTCTGAAACATATTTTCTCCAAATAGTGTTGATATCCCTTAAGTGTCTCATCCTATGGTTCGTGAATAATGCATACATTATTGAGACCCCTCTCCGATTAATAATTAGCAGCGGGACCTGTAGATTCGTATTGACTCCCACACATTCAATGATGACTTTAGTGATCGTGAGAACCTTTAATGTTTGTAACTAAATCGCGTTGTCTCGTGATATATTACATGTTCGAGATTCGATCATAAGTATCATCATACCTAGTTTGATCTCGTTACCGACAAGTACCCTTTTGTTGTTACTGTGATATAACATTCTAGTGATCTTATTACTTGCTTGTAAGCTATGTCAATGTGATATCATCGAGAGGGCTCAGAGTATATCTCTTCGTCATCGGGATGGAAAAATTCCACTCTTGATCCATGAGCCTCAACATAACACTTTTAGAGTACCCAAACCAACCTGTATAGTCACCCTGTTATGGTGTGATGTTTGATGCTACCAAACTACTCTTTCGGTGTTAGCCATTAACATGATCTCATGGTCTCATAATTAGGGTTACTTCGTATGATGTTATAGCAATGTAAACATAATGACTTTGATTGTATTAATATACTTCGTATGAATGTTCATCACATCATTCCACCAATGTTGTGATCTCGTTATTAACAACATCCAATGTCCATGATCAGGAAACCTTGATTATCTTGTTAATCAACGAGCTAGTTTATATGAGAGGCATAACTAGGAACTCTTTATTTGTTTATTAAACACACATGTATTAACGTTTCCAATTAATACAATTATAGCATGCAAAATAAAGATCTATCATATACTTGGAATAAGATAATAACAACTTTATTATTACCTCTGGGGTATATTCCCTACAGCCGATACCATGTTTATGGTAGCTCTTTTTAGTGTTCTTGGGGACAACATTATTGACCCGTACATGTCATTTGATAATGGAAAGGACGCGTGGGATGCGCTCGAGGCCAAATTTGGGGTCTTGGACCTAGCACTGAGGTGTATGTCATGGAGAAATTATATGACTACAATATGGTTGATGAGCGCTCCATCGTTGAGAAAGCTCATGAGATATAATCACTTGCCAAAGAACTTGAGCAGTTCAAGTGTACCTTACCGGACAAGTGTGTGGTCGGTGGCATTATCTCCAAGCTTCCTCCCTCATGGAGAAACTTTGTTACTTTTCTGAAACATAAGAGACAAGAATTTACCATTACGGATCTCATTGGGACTATTCATGTGGAAGAGAAGGCGAGAGCAAAGGATAGAACTGCTCGAGGATTTGAGGGAGGTTATAGTGCCAATTTGGTATAGAAGACAAACTTCTAATCCCACAAGTTTAAGAATAAGAACAAATCTGAAGGCAAAGGGAAGTTTCGTGGTAAGAACAAGGCCACGCACTCAACCAACTTCAAGAATAAAAATGATAAGAAGAAAGGCTCTTGCCATGTATGTGGTGATCCTGATCATTGGGCTCCTAGCTGCCCCAATCGCTTTGACAAGCATCAACTTGGGAACAACAACAAGACCGCCAGTGTTGTTATTAGTGATACTAAGATGAAAGACGCTAGGTATGGTATTTTAACTACTAGTTTTTTAGTATGTCATTCTCTTGAATGGTGGATAGACACGGACGCTAACTGACATGGGCATACCTTACAGGTACTCGATCTTGGAATATACGATCCATCCTAGATAAGCCCATGACGTTGCTAAGGCCCAGTCAAGATTCGGGTGACCAAGGAGACTTCGACTGCTTGCGGCCCACGGCAAACTCAAGATAGAAGTTTAAAGGGAAACCCTAATATGTAACTGACTCGGTCTGCTATCCTGAGACCTAGCCTATCTATATAAAGGCTAGGAGGGCGGTGAGGAGGAGAATCCACAACCCTTGTTTCCACACCATCGCTAGATTGCATCTGCGCACCCCCTATAAGTTCCGAATCCTTGATAATTCCAAGAGCAGACAAGCAGGAGTAGGGTCCTCTACGAGGCCTGAACCTGGGTAAACTTTGCGTCCCCTATGTTCTTGTTTGCTAGCCGATCGATGCCTCCAGCGCTTCCCACTTCCTCGAACCTCAGTCCATTTGCGATGGGCATTGATGAGTTAACCCCTCGTCAATTGGCACCGTCTGTGGGAAACAGGAGTGCTGATGTTGCGGCTTCCTTGGCCCCATCAACCGCGATCTACGACTCCGCAGCAGCGGAGACTCACCTCCTCTTCGGTGCCTTCCACTTCACCATCAACACGCCGGCCACTCGCCCGGATTTCGAGTCTGTGGGTGATGGAATCGGCCTGACCATCGGGAGCTTACGCTTCCAAGTTGGTCGGCTAGGCACACTTCGCCTCCCTGACCAGCCAATGGTTCTCGCGATTGCTCCTGCATCATGGTTTCCACCGCCGATTGGCACCCTGAGTGAGCTTAACGCCCTAATATCAGTCGAGAAAACGGACAGCGACAGCAGTTGCGATTCCGATCTAAGTGATCTGGCGACAGAGGATGAAGCCTATGGCTCCGGATCTGAAAGCTGCAGGAGCAATACCTTATCCATTACATGTGCGTCGTCATCAACATGGGCAACAATGGCGGCACTCGGGATAACACCGGCACTGGCAGCGGTATCCTAGTCGCGAATGGTGGCCCCTCCAATGGTGCCCCCACTAACAACAGGATGGAAGGACCCACCCCAGAAGAACAGCCGAACCTCTTGGCGAATGAGCAAACCCAGGAATGCGTGTTGATCAAGCTCAACGATGCTAAGTGGACTCGATGCAGCGAGGCCTTACGGGGTAATCCCCTACCACCAAACTCATTGCAAGACATGATGATGGGCTATCACTGTCTTCTCAAGGAAGAATTCAAGCGCCAGCAGCAAGTAATTGCCCAGATCGATGAGCGCAGAAGGGCGGTAGACGAGTCGAGCCTCCGTCGGGCTCAACTCTCCACCATCGAAGGATCCTCCTCTAAAGGCAATGATCATACGGCTGCCAGAAGATGTTCTCGACTCGCTCACCTCACCGAGAAGGAGCGAGCGGAAGCCACGCGAATCCTCGACTTGTCGTCCATGAAAGTAGACACGCGGGGAAATGTGCTCCCCAAAACGTCGCAAGCAGCGGTGACGGCAGCCACTATGTACCTGCTCAACAACCAGCCGCCAGCTAGGGACCCACGGTCCGCCATGCACCGATCTATGATTGCTGGCCTAGGACTAGTCGAAGCTGCCCTCATCAAAGATCCAACATCGGAGCCAAAGAAAAGCAAGGCTCTGGTCAAGTGCTACTCTTCCCCCTCCTCCAGCGATGACAGTCATGACTTGTCGCGACAATGACGCTCATGGTGGCATGACTACGACTACGATGCGCGCAATGACATCACGCAGCGCAAAGTTCACAAGATGCGCGCGAGGGGTGCCCGTTCGACTGACTCAGAATATGACGGGATAGAGCTCTGCGGAGCCAGCTGCTTCAGCAGAGCCATTCGACAAAAGTGAATGCCAAAAGGGTTCAAACTCCCATCAGAGAACCTGAAAGTCGATGGCCTCTAGGACCTGAAGATCTGGCTGGAGGATCACATTTCCTTCGTCAGGTTGCACGGCTGAACCACGAGCACGGCAAAGCAATGCCTCCAGCTATAGCTGCAAGGTGCCGCTCGTGCGTGGCTCAACAACCTCCCGCGCGGATCGATTCGTAGCTAGGATGAGCTGGTTTACAGCTTCGTGTGAAACTTCAAGGGCACTTACAAAAGGCCCGCACCAATCAAAGAATTAAGAGGCTGCTACCAAAAGACGGGCGAGTCGCTGCGCTCATACATCCAGAGATGGTCCATCATCAAAAACTCTGTAGAAGACATCTATGAGGACTGCGCAATCGTCGCATTCAATGGCAGTGTGCGCCACAGAGAGCTCAGAGAGGAGCTGGGCCGCTCAAAGCCCAAAACAATCGACCACCTAATGGAGATCGCGAACAGGTGGACCAATGGAGAGGACTCGGTGAAAACCGCATCCACTCAGATGATGATGATGACCTTGATCGCAGATGCGAACACCAAGGAAAACACCGGATGAGAAGTTATGAGGACCGCGAGGAAGTCGACATGGTCGCAGCTGGCTACGCTGACAGACGTGACGACAGCAACCGCAACTATGGATACCATAGTGGTGGATACCGCAACTGCGGATACCACAGTGGTGGATACCGCGACAGCGGGAAAACCACACAAGTGTGGCAAATCCGCACTCGAGATGAGGCACCTGGAACATCTATCCAGGATAAACTATCTAGACTGTGCATCATACACTTCTACATCGACAAGCACAATGGCAAGAAAAAATCCAGCCACCTTCTAAAAGAATGCCACGAGTTCCTCAGGCTCCACGAAGGTCTAGCCTAGATGAATCGCGACGCAATAAACCAGGGCTATGGAGCTGCCCCAGGTGTTGTGGCTCATGGAGCGCTACCACCACCACCCGGGCCACCGCCTCCTACAGCTGCGCCAGTCCAAAAAACACGGAGGCGAGCCATACCCATGAGCACTAGGAAACATGGGAATGGTCCAAAAAGGACGCCCATCAAATTGGGTGCAAAAATCAATCACTCGCCAAGTTAATCTGGCAATGAACTTGACACCCTCCACCGTCGAGTACCTTAGTGGGAGCGGGTCCTGCATTACCTTCGACAAGCGTGACCATCCGTGTCAAGTACCCCGCCCAAGTCACTGTCCCCTGGTGCTCAAGGCGCAAATCAGAGGCTTCAAGATGAGTCGCGTCTTCATGGACGATGGCAGCGGCATCAACCTCATGTTCGCAAGCACCTTGCACGCCATGCGAATCCTCCTGTCATGCATGGAAACTTCAGACACAACATTCCACGGCATCGTCCTAGGGAAGGGCGTATATCCCCTGGGCAAGATCAGCTTTGATGTCATCTTTGGAATGCCGGCAAACTTCTGGCGAGAGCGCATCGAATTCGAAGTCGTCGACTGGCCCTCGCAATACCACTACATCCTCGGACGTGTCACGTTCGCAAGGTTCATGGTGATGCCACACTACACCTACCTATAGATGAAGATGTCGGGCCCCAACGACATTATCACAGTCATCGAAAGCTTTGAGAGGTCCAACAACTGCGACACGGAATTCAACAGAATCTCCTAGTCTTTCGGCATGCAGGAGGAACGGGCGAGGTTGATGGAGTCGGCAGACAACAGTCTACCTCCTCCGAGTAAGCCAAGCTCACCTGACCTATCCTTCGACTCCTCGGTTCACACCAAGGCGGTCCAAGTTCACCCAACGGACCCGACCAAGACGGCCCTCATCGCCAACAACTTGAGTCCCGCATAGGAACTCGCGCTTGTCGAATTCCTCCATGAGTGCTGGGAAATCTTTGCCTAGTGTCCAGTGGACATGCCAGCGGTTCCCAGGGAATTCACCAAGCACTCACTCAATGTAAATCCTAAGGCAAGACCAGTAAAGCAGAAGATATGTCGACTATCTGAGCCAAGGGCAAAAGCAGTCGGTATGGAAGTCAACAGACTCCTCGACGCTAACTTCATACGTATGATCAAGGAAAGCACCTGGGTAGCAAACCCCGTGCTCGTTCCTAAAAAGGACACGGATATCCTTCGGATGTCCGTTGACTTCACCTCCCTAAACAAACATTGCCCAAAGGACCATTTCCCATTACCACGGATCGATCAGATAATCGACTCAACCACGGGATGCGAGCGCCTCTTCCTCCTCGATGCCTACTCAGGCTACCACCAGATTCGAATGAAGGAGGAAGACCAGGAGAAAACAGCCTTCATCACGCCCTTTGGCGTCTTCTGCTACACAACGATGCCCTTCGGGCTGAAAAACGCAGGGGCCACCTATCAGCGGTGCATGCAAGCCTGCCTCAAGACCCATCTCAGTCGCAATATTCAAGTCTACGTCAATGACATCATCGTTAAAACTAAGGAGAAAGCCTTGTTACTCGACGATCTCCGTGAGACCTTCGATAACCTCGACCGCTACTAGATCAAGCTAAATCCGGACAAATGCGCCTTCGGCGTACCATCTAGGCAACTTCTCACATACCTCATCTCTGCGAGAGGAATCGAGGCCAACCCAAAGAAAATAAAGGCCATACTGGCCATGGATAAGCCGAAGAACGTAAAAGGCATCCAGCAGCTAGCCGGGCAAATCGCAGCGCTCAGTCGATTCATCAGTTGGATGGGTGAAAAGGCGCTGCCTTTCTACCAACTCGTTCACAAGGCTGACAAATTCGAGTGGACAGACAAAGCACAAGAAGCATTCGAAGACCTCAAGTGTCTACTATCCACTTCACCGGTGTTGGTAACGCCTCTAGAAAAGGAGCCATTGTTGTTATACATCTCCGCCACCAACCAGGTGGTTATTACCATGCTCGTAGTGGAACGAGCCGAAGAAAACAAAGTCCATGGGGTACAACGCCCAGTCTACTACCTCAGCGAGGTGCTCACACCAAAAAAATAGCGGTACCCGCATTATCAAAAGCTGGCATATGGCGTTGATACGTCCATTTTGCATCACTATTCTATATCATAATTTACTGTTATTCATTGATATATTTCGTATTAAGAGATGATAGTTATGTTATTTCATCTATTTTTGCATGGTTGATGACTTTTGGAGGATGGACCACTGAAGCCAGGATTCTGATGGAAAAGGCACCGTTTGGAGGCAAAATTCGCAAAGATCGGAAAATCCTGGAAAATACATGGAAAATCCTATTTTTCCAGAAGACGAAGGAAACCAGAAGGGGGAGCGGAGATGGGCCACAGGGGGCCCACACCACCCCTGGCGCGAGCCACCCTAGGCCGCGCCACCAGGTGGTGTGGCCATCCTGGCCCACCTCTAGCTCTGCTCTTTGGCGTATATAATCCTCCCGAAACCCTAAGCGTCGGGGATCGACTAAAGAAAGATTCCGCCACCTCTGCGGGGCAGAAACTACAGAGTTAGAAAGAGCTCTCCGGCAGGCAGAAAGCTGCCAGGGAAATTCCTTCCTAGAGAGGGGAGATCGTCGCCATCAACACCGTCATCATGCTGGACTTCATCGGGATCATCATCATCATCTCCATCACCACCGTCATCACCACTCCATACCTCTGTAACAATTGGGTTGAATCTTGCATAGTTCTTAGGGGAAACTTTCTCGGTGTTGATTACTTGTTGTAGTTGATGCTATTGAGTGGAACCATTGAATTATCATTCATGTTCAGATTGTTACTTATCATTATTTCATCTCTAATCTTGATCCATATGATGTCTTGTGAGTAGTTCGTTTAGTTCTTGAGGACATGGGAGAAGTCATGTTGTTAGTAGTGGAATTGTGTTGAGAAAGATTCAATGGTTTGATATTTAAGTTGTGGTGTTATTCTTCTAGTGGTGTCATGTGAACGTCGACTACATGATACTTCACCTTTATGGGCCTAGGGGAATGCATTGTGTATTTGGCTAATAATCACGGGGTTCCCGGAGTAACAGAAACCTAAACCCCCGTTAGGAAACCTTTGCACAAGGGAGTGTAGGATCTCAAAGTTTAAGGTCGTGGTTAGGTTTTTATCTTATTACTTTCTTGTAGTTGCGGATGCTTGCAAGGGGTATAATCACAAGTATGTATTAGTCCTCGGAAGGGCAGTACATTAGCATAGGTTCACCCACACAACACTTATCCAACTAAAGAAGATTAACTAACTATTTGAAGTGAAAGCACTTGACGATATTCCCATGTGTCCTCGAGAATGTTTGGTCATCTTAAGTAATACAACTGGCTTGTCCTTTGCTAAAGAAAGGATTGGGCCACTTACTGCAATTATTATTATTGTCTTTTATGTACTCGTACTTTATTTATCTGCATTATCAAAAACCCCTAAAAATCTATTTGCTAAGTATTTATAGAGAATTCCTGATCCAAGACACTCGTCAACACCTTCTGCTCCTCGTTGGGTTCGACACTCTTACTTATCGAAAATACTGCGATACACCCCCTATACTTGTGGGTCATCAAGACTATTTTCTGGTGCCGTTGTCGGGGAGTGAAGCTCTATTGAAGAGTGGAACTGGGAAAGGAAACTTCTACTGTGAGTATTGTTTATTTCTATTAGTTACTTTATTTAAATATGGATAATTCACTTAGTTTCTTATTTCATAATGCTACTACCACTGCTTAGGTAGTAGATGAACCACCACCTGCTGAAAATGATACTTTTAAGATACCTACAAGAATTGTTGATCGTGTTATGGATAACTACTATTTTGGAGATGGAATTGTTCATCCCGGTGACCATTTGCTCTTTATACACAAATTATGTGGGTTGTTCAAGTGTGTAGGTATTACAACAGATCAGGTCAAGAAGAAGCTATTCTCATTATCACTGAAAGGAAGAGCTGAGGAATGGTATAAGCTGCTGAAGAATGGTCAATATCTTGAATGAGAGGAAGTAGTACCTCTCTTTTATTCAAAATTTTATCCTCCTAGTGAGATTCACAAAGATCAGAATCAAATATATAACTTTTGGCCTCATGGTGGAGAGAGTACAGCTCAAGCTTGGGGGAGATTAAAGTTACTAATGCTCAAATGTCCTATTCATGAGCTCCCTAACAATATTATTATCAATAACTTTTATGCAAGGCTTTCTCTTCATGATAAGGATCTACTGGATGCTTCTTGTGATGGATCATTTACACGCATGAAAGAAGAAGCTAAATGGGATCTTCTAGACCATATTCAAGACAATGTTGAAGCATGGGAGAATGATAAAGGAAGAAAGTCAGGTATAAATTATGATTAGGAATGCATTAAATATTTTATGTGAACTGATGACTTTCACAATATTAGTAATGCTTATGGTCTAGACTCTCAAGTTATTGCAAATTGTTTTAAGGCTTTTTCCTAATATATTTAAATTCCAAAGAAATAATGGAACAAGTATCATGTACCATATAAAGATATTGTTGATTGTGTTCCTACTAGAAGTACTGAAGTTTTTACTATTGATCGTATTTTACCTGAACCTTATATAGAGAAAATACCTTTCACGGATAAAGTAAAGGATCATTCTATGATAACTAGTGTAATTAATAAAAGTGCAAAGAGAGCTGTAAAGCGTGATGAACAAATAAACATTGAACCTGCAGTAGCAATTGTGAAAGACCTTGTCACTAAAAGTGTAGAAAGTGGACACATTATCTTCTGTGAGGATGCTTCTAATATTGTCTCACATCCTAATAGAACTAGAAAATCTAGTGTCTGTGTGCTTTCTATTAGAATTGGTGATCATTGCTATTATGGTTTATGTGATATTGGTGCAATTTCAAGTGCTATCCCTTACGATCTTTCCAAAGAAATTATGCATGAAACTATTCCATGCGAACTAGAAGAAATTGATGTGGTTATTCACCTTGCAAATAGAGAGACCATCTCTTCAATTGGTATTGTAAGAGATGTGGAAGTTCTTTGTGGTAAGATTAAATATCCTGCTGATTTTCTAGTACTTGGTTCAGCTGCTAGTAAAACCTATCCTATAATTTTTGGTAGAACTTTCTTGAACACGTGTGGAGCCATTATAGACTGTAAAAGGGAGAAAAATTTAACTAAATTTCATGGGGAATCTTATGAGTTTAATTTTTCGAAATTTGCTAAAGTTCCTTATGAAAATCAAACTCCTAATGAGGATTTTAGAGTTGAACAACTTGTTTCTATTTCTCTTGCTCCTAACAATGCTTTACAGCAATTTATGGAAGATCACGAAAGTGAGATCTTCATGGAAGAAAGAAATGAGATTGACGAGATTCTCCATCGTCAACGTAAGATGCTTAAGCATAACTTGACTATGGAAGTTTGGGTACCACATTGCCACCTAAAAAGGATCCGGTTTTCGATCTAAAACCTTTACCTGACGATCTTAAATATGCTAACATCGATGATAAGAAAATATATCCTGTTATTATTAGTTCTAAACTTTCAAGGAAGGAAGAGGAAAGATTATTGCAAGTATTGAAGAAACACCGAGGAGATATGGGCTATACCCTTGATGATTTAAAGGGGATTTTTCCTACTATATGTCAGCACGCTATCAATATAGAACCCGATGTAAAACCAGTGGTAGAACATCAACATTGTTTAAATCCTAAGATGAAGGAAGTGGTAAGAAATGAGGTATTAAAACTCCTTGATGTATTATTTATCCTATTGCTGATAGTGAATGGGTTAGTCATGTTCATTGTGTCCCTAAGAAAGGGGGAATTACTATTGTGCCTAATGGGAATAATGATCTTATCCCCCAAAGAATAGTAGTAGGTTATAGGATGTGCATTGACTTCAGAAAGGTTAACAAAGTTACTAAGAAATATCATTACCCACTGCCTTTTATTGATAAAATGTTAGAAAGGTTGTTTAAAAAGACCCATTTTTGCTTTCTTGATGGATACTCTGGGTTCACTCAAATTGCTGTTTAACAACAAGATCAAGAAAAACTACTTTGACGTGCCCTTATGGAACCTATGCTTATAGGCGTATGCCTTTTGGTTTGTGTAATGCTCCTGCTACTTTTCAAAGATGCATGTCTGCTATCTTTAATGGTTTTTGTGAGGAAATTGTGGAAGTATTCATCGACGATTTTTCCGTCTATGGAACTTTTTTTATAATTGTCTGCACAACCTTGATAAAGATTTGCAGAGATGTGAAGAAACTAATCTTGTTCTTAATTGGGAGAAATGCCACTTCATGGTCAATGAAGGAATTGTCCTTGGACATAAAATTTCAGAAAGAGCCATTGAAGTTGACAGAGCCAAAGTTGAAGCAATTGAGAAAATGCCCTGTCCTAGAGACGCCAAAGGTATTCGTAGTATCCTTGGTCATGATGGTTTCTATAGAAGGTTTATTAAAGATTTCTCCAAAATATCAAAACCCCTTACTAATCTTCTCCAAAAAGATGTACCCTTTGTTTTTGATGATGATTGTAAGGAAGCTTTTGAAACTCTAAAGAAAGCTTTAACTACTGCTCCTATTGTCCAACCACCCGATTGAAACTTACCCTTTGAAATCATGTGTGATGCTAGTGATTTTGTTGTAGGTGCTGTCTTGGGCAACGAATAGATAAAAAGTGAAATGTTATTCATTATGCTAGTAAGACTCTTGACGCTGCTCAAAAGAATTATGCTACTACTGAAAAAGAGTTCTTAGGTGTTGTCTTTGCTTGTGATAAGTTTAGACCTTATATTGTTGATTCAAAAGTTACCATTCATATTGATCATGCTGCTATTAAGTACCTTATGACGAAGAAAGATGCTAAGCCTAGGCTTATTAGATGGCTGTTGCTTTTACAAGAGTTTGACCTACATATTGTAGATAGGAAAGGATCTGAAAATCCTGTTGCTGATAATTTATCTCGATTGGAAAACATCTCTTTTGATCCTATGCATGTTAATGATAGTTTCCCAAATGAACAGTTGGCTGCAGTAGGGGTAAGCTCGCGAGAGAGTCCTTGGTATGCTGATTATTCTAACTTTATTTTTTCCAAGTGTTTGCCTCCAACTTTTATAGCCCAGAAAAGCAGGAAGTTCTTTTATGATTTGCGGCATTATTTTTGGGATGACCCACATTTATATAAAGAGGGAGTAGATGGTATTATGTGAAGATGTGTTCCAGAATATGAACAGAAGGTGATATTGCGGAAATGTCATGGTAGTGCCTATGGAGGACATCATACGGGAGATAGAACCGCACAAAAGGTTCTACAATCAGGTTTTTATTGGCGTACCCTTTTTAAAGATGCAAGAAAATTTGTCTTATCATGTGATGAATGTCAACGAGTTGGTAATATTTCTATATGCAATTAAATGCCTATGAATTACTCTCTTGTTATTGAACCATTTGATTGTTGGGGATTTGACTTTATGGGTCCTTTTCCCCTTCAAAAGGTTATACACATACTCTTCTTGTTGTTGACTATGTTACTAAGTGAGTAGAAGCCATACCTACGAAAACTGTTGATGGTGAGACCTCTTTAAAAATTCTTAAGGATATTATCTTTCCTAGGTTTGGAGTGCCTAGGTATCTTATGACTGATGGAGGTTCTCATTTCATTCATGGTGGCTTTAGAAAGACCCTTGCTAAATATGATGTTAATCATAGAATTGCTTCAGCTTATCATCCCCAAACTAGTGGGCAAATAGAACTATCAAATAGAGATATTAAATCCATCTTGCAAAATACTGCTAATAGATCTAGAAAAAATTGGGCTAAAAAGTTTAATGATGCTTTATGGGCTTATAGAACTCCTTATAAAAATCCTATGGGAATGTCACCTTACAAAATGGTATATGGAAAAGCTTGTCACCTGCCTAACTAGAACACAAAGCTTATTGGGCAGTGAAAGAACTTAATAGAGACTTCAAACTTGTTGTTGAGAAAAGATAGTTTGACTTAAGTTCTTTACACGAGTGGAGGAGTGAAGCGTATGAAAATGTTAGACTCTTTAAAGAAAAAGTTAAAAGATGGCATGATAGGAGAATCCTTAAAAGAGAGTTCCATGTTGGTGAGAAGGTTTTATTGTATAGGTCTCATCTCAGATTTTTTGCAGGAAAACTACTTTCAAAATGGGAAGGACCTTTTGTTATTCAAGAGGTGTATCGTTCAGGTGCAATAAAAATTTCCTCTTTAAAAGATGACACTACACAAGTGGTGAACGGTCAGAGACTCAAACACTATATTTCTGGAGATTCTTACAATGAAGATATTGATGTTATTCAAATGGTGACTCCGGAAAAATTTATCAAAGACCAAATTCAGAAACCTATAGAGTCCGTTTTCAAAATAGGTAACAGTTCTCGGAAGAAAAGGTCCGCAAAAAATCTGTCAATTTATATTTTTGCAGTTTTTATCTAACATGGAAAGCAATGAGTCGAAAGAGGGACGGAAACGGAGCCCGGGTGGCTCACACCACCCCGTGGCGCGGGCCCACCTGGTCGCGCCACCAGGGGGTGTGGCCACCCCGAAGCCCGTCTCTGGCCCATTTTCTCCTAGTACTTTCCTTTTGTTGTAAAACTTCGTAATATATAATCCTCCAGATCCCCCGAGGTTCGTATATCGTGTTCTCGTCATGTTTTTGTTTCAATCTGTTATATTCAGATGTAGTTCCAGGATTCATCTTCAGAGGGCTACGAGCTACGACGCTGGCGCAAGCTCCATTCGCAATCTTGAGCAGGAGACTTTCGTGGGATGGGTGAAAGAAGAAAGGATCGCAACTAGGCACGAAGACATGGATCGGAGCATCGGGGAGGAAGTAAAAAACATGTCAGCAGGCATGAAGGGGCTGATACCTCCAACTCTAGACGTCAGTACCTGCCCTGTAGCAGTGGAAGCTCTATGAGAAACTGATGAGTTCTACGATAAGTACCGAGCCCTGAGGAGAAAGGTGGATATACTTCAAGAGGAGAATAATAGGCTTCGCAAGATGCTGAAAGATTTTCTCACTCCGATCGCTAGAACACCACCACCACCAAATGAGTAATTCGTCATCAAGTGTTGGCATCCCCTTGGTTTGTTCCAAGCTTGGGGGAGTGTCGCGGTATCGTATCATTATCTTTTATATTTTTACCTTTTAGTAGAGTCATATCATGAATAAAGAAGTTATTATATAGGATGGTTTTCATTGTGGAAGTATCTCTCCTCTAGTTAGTTACCTACCTATTAGCATTATTGCTATTCCAAGTAAATTCATGTTTTTATTTACCTTCCGAATTAAACTTGTTATGTGAAAATTAGTGATTAAAGCTCCCACGAACTTGATGGCACACTTTACTTTCTTGCACTTAATAAACTTGAACCATTGTGCCCATCTATGTTGCGTAAATGGTTGCGTTTTGTAACTTGTGAATTAGCAGAACCATGTTACCATGGGGAACACTTTCAACATTGCACTTTATTTAGTTGATATCATGTTCTTTTGCTTATGGATCCTGGTGGTGTGAAATGAAAGGGGAGCTTGTAAGGCTCATGGAGTTTGTATATGTGTTAGAGAAACGCTTGGGCGGCTAGTCTAAGCCATGCCTAATCATGGTGGAAACGTGCAGCATAACCATAGTGAGCAATCTGTGAAGCACCTTAAAAAAAGAAAAAAGAAAAATGGAAAAACCTATACAAATAGCATACAAAAAGATTGTTGAGATGCTCATTGTCTTCTTACCTTGTCATTTTGATATGGGGAAGCTTCTGTATCATCGGGAAAGGGGTACCCCACTGGCGGTTCTCTATGATACACATATACTTACAATGACAAGAACTTACTTGTGACTAAAGTTGAGTAGCGTGAGGAACAGTACTCGTAAGCAAGGGGCATGAGATTTTCAGCTTATAACTTGTCAAGCATATCCTCATATTTGTTCACTTTAACCTTAATCACCTAAAGATGCTTATGATAGGGGTAATGAGAGTTGAAAGCTGATAAGTACCATAGTTTTTGGAAGCTCTTTATAAAACTTGAAATCCCTGCTTCCCTCTGCGAAGGGCCTATCTTTTACTTTTTAGTTGAGTCATTAAACCTATTCCTTTCTATCTCAAGGAAGTATTTGAGTTTTTGTGTTTCAATCATTCATATGATGATTTATTCAATCATGTTTCTTATGTTCCTTATTTTGCACACTGCTCTTATCTTAGTGAATATTACTTTGAAAGCTATCATTGAAAACCCCATTATGTTTGAACTCCTGCAAATTGTTAACTGTTCTTTGACCAAGAACAAAGTTTGCCATTACCAATTATGATTTACTTTGTGTATCTTTATTGTGTTTCCTTTACCTATTGCAAGTTAAGTTATATAATAGTGAGTTGTTTTCTATTATGATTTGTGTATTGATGAATGTGATGCTTCTTGTCCGTATTCTTTTATCGACACTTCACTCCATAAACCTGAGGTCATGTTTATTGTGCTCAGTTTTCGCTTGGGGACAAGCAAAGTATAAGCTTGGGGGAGTTGATACGTCCATTTTGCATCACTATTCTATATCATAATTTACTGTTATGCATTGATATATTTCATATTAAGAGATGATACTTATGTTATTTCATCTATTTTTGCATGGTTGATGACTTTTGGAGGATGGGCCACTGAAGCCAGGATTCTGACGGAAAAGGCACTATTTGGAGGCAAAATTTGCGAAGATCAGAAAATCTCAGAAAATACATGGAAAATCCTATTTTTCCAGAAGATGAAGGAAGCTAGAAGGGGGAGCGGAGATGGGCCACACAGGGCCCACACCACCCCCTAGCGCGGGCCACCCTAGGCCGTGCCACCAGGTGGTGTGGCCACCCTATCCCACCTCTGGCTCTGCTCTTTGGCGTATATAATCCTCCTGAAACCCTAAGACTCGGGGAGCAACCATAGAAAGATTCCACTGCCTCTGCAGGGCAGAAACTATAGAAAGATAAAGAGCTCTCCGGCGGGCAGAAATCTGCAAGGGAAATTCCTTCCTAGAGAGGGGAGATCGTCGCCATCAACACCGTCATCATGCTGGACTTCATCGGGATCATCATCATCATCATCTCCACTAGCACCGTTAGCACCACTCTACCTCTATAACAATTGGGTTGAATCTTGCATAGTTCTTAGGGGAAACTTTCCCGGTGTTGATTACTTGTTGTACTTGATGCTATTGAGTGGAACCATTGAATTATCATTCATGATCAGATTGTTGCTTATCATTATTTCATCTCTGATCTTGATCCATATGATGTCTTGTGAGTAGTTCATTTAGTTCTTGAGGACATGGGAGAAGTCATGTTGTTAGTAGTGGAATTGTGTTGAGAAAGATTCAATGGTCTGATATTTAAGTTGTGGTGTTATTCTTCTAGTGTTGTCATGTGAACATCGACTACATGATACTTCACCTTTATTGGCCTAGGGGAATACATTGTGTATTTGTCTACTAATCACGGGGTTGCCGGAGTGATAGAAACCTAAACCCTCGTTAGGAAACCTTTGCATAAGGGAGTGTAGGATCTCAAAGTTTAAGGTTGTGGTTAGGTTTTTATCTTAATTACTTTCTTGTAGTTGCGGATGCTGGCAAGGGGTATAATCACAAGTATGTATTAGTCCTAGGAAGGTCAGTACATTAGCATAGGTTCACCCACGCAACAATTATCCAACTAAAGAAGATTAATCAAATATATGACGATATTCTCATGTGTCCTCGAGAATGTTTGGTCATCTTAAGTATTACAACCGGCTTGTTGTTTGCTAAAGAAAGGATTGGGCCACTTGCTGCAATTATTATTATTGTCTTTTATTTACTCATACTTTATTTATCTGCATTATCAAAAACCCCTAAAAATCTGTTTGCTAAGTATTTACAGAGAGTTTCTGATCCAAGACACTCATCAACACCTTCTGCTCCTTGTTGGGTTTGACACTCTTACTTATAGAAAATACTGCGATACACCCCTATACTTGTGGGTCATCAGGCGTCTTCATGACAGCCAGGCGACTGTGCCACTACTTCTAGAAGCACCCCATCATTGTGGTGAGCAAAGCCCCGCTAGGGCACATACTTAACAACCCCGACGCCATCGGACGAGTCACGCTTTGGGGGATAGAACTGTCTCCACAAGACATCACATACGAGAAGCGAGATGCGATCAAGTTGCAAGTACTCCCGGACTTCCTCGTCCACTGGATGGAGAACCAGCTCCTCGACAAGCCAGACATGTCCTATCTTTGGACAATGCACTTCAATGGATCCAAACGTAAATAAGGAGTTGGCGTGGGCGTCATCCTAACATCACCATAAGGCGACAAGATGAGGTACGTTCTGCGAATGCAGTTCCGCGCCTCTAACAACAAAGCCGAATACGAAGACCTACTCCACGGGATGTGGATGGCCAAAGCTTGTGGTGCGATGCGACTCGTCATCTATGGCGACTCCAAACCGGTAGTCAATCAAACCATGAACCAGTGCGACGCTCTGAGCGACAACATGATCGCCTACTGAGACCTCTATGATGCACTCGAAGGGGACTTTGATGGCTACGAACTGTGGCACGTAGGCCGCGAGAGCAACGAGGAAGCAGATACACTCGCCAACATTGGCTCCACTTGTGCCCCGGTGCCATCTGGAGTATTTCTAGAGCAAATCTGCGAGCGCTCCATCAAGCCAAAGGCTCAACAACAAAAAGCTAGCACGTCAAAGGACTCGGGGGCTACACCACCCGACGTACTCGAGGACATGGAGCAAGATACAGGACTCGAAGGTCCCATGGAGGTCATGATGATCAAGCCATCCTGGACACAACCATACATCACATATCTGCTCAGCAAGAGGTTGCCAGATGACCCGACAGATGCGCGTCATACAGCGCGATGATCCAAGGCTTTCGCCCTCATCAACGGTGAATTGTATGAGCACAACATCACAGGAGTTCTTCAAACATGCGTCTCCAATGGAGATGGAAGAGGCATCCTCCTCGATATACATGAAGGCACTTGCGTCCATCATGCTGGCAGTTGCGCCCTCGTCGCCAAAGCTCTAGGAGCTGGATTCTACTAGCCAGCGGCAATGCGTGATGCTAAGGACATCGTCCAGTGATGTAACGCTTGCCAATGATTTGCGGATAAACTGCACGCACCTGGCGCAAAACTCAGGCCAATACATGTGGCCTGGCCCTTCGCGCAATGGGGACTCGACATGGTCAACAAGCTGCACAAATCTTCACTTGGAGGATACGTCTACCTCCTCGTCGCAGTTGGAAAATTCACGAAGTGGATCGAGGCCATGCCGGTAACAAATCAATCAGGGGCAATAACCGTGAAATTCTTCGAGTCCATCGTCTTCCGGTCCAGGGTGCCACACAGCATCATCACGAACAACGGAACGAACTTCACCTCCAAGGAATTCCAGGATTTTTGTGAAAACCTGGAAATCAACATTAGCTACGCCTTAGTGGTGCACCCTCATACCAACGGTCAAGTCGAAAAGGCCAATGGCCTCGTCTGTAGCGGCATCAAGAAAAGGCTCCTCCGGCCACTCGAAAGAGCTGCTGGGTGCTAGCCCGAGGAGCTACAATCAGTACTATGGAGCCTGCGCACAACTCCAAATAGCGCCACAGGCTATACTCCGTTCTTCATGGTACACGGTGCCGAGGCAATACTACCCGTAGAAGTACGCTACAAAGCCCCACGGGTCGTAGCATACAGCGAAGCAGAATCAACTCTCGCACTCGAAGACTCTGTCGATCTCCTCGATGAAGCATGCGAGATAGCACCGGAGCGATCTATGATCTACCAGCAAAACCTCCGCAACTACCACAGCAGAAGGCTACGCCCAAGGTCCTTCATAGAAGGAGACCTGGTCCTGCGACTGAAGCAGCAAGGGCACCTCAAGCTCGAGTCCCCTTGGGAGGGACCTTATGTGATTACCAAAGTAATCCTAGGTGGCGCTTACTGCCTTAAAGACATAGAAAGTGGAGTCGCATACTCCAACCCGTGGAATGTCGCGCAGCTACATTGTTTCTACCCTTAGATGTTTTACTTTACAAATAAGGATATTCAGCCATGCTACTTAGCCACACATATTGTATCTCCTGATATTCTACAAATAAATAAAGCTAAGTGCCTCCAACTCTGTGTTTTCTATTTTTCACTCGCAATTACAACACTCGGGGGCTGCGCCACCCTTTCCATCTCGTTACAAGAATAAATGCAGTAGCCTGAGTAGCTGACCTACTATCAATCGAACCCTTGATAAAACCAACCCAGCTGCAGTGCACCTGACAGGTTAACAAGGTGCTAAGATAAATATGTGTCGGGCTAACGAAAAGGAACTGCAAAGTACAAGATACTCGAAAAATATACAAGCTAGCAAGCTTTTACATATAAATGGGTAACAAAAAACACCTGACGTACTTATAGGAACTTTACAACACCTATGCATCTATGTGTAGGTTCAAAACTACTCTAGTGTCATAAAAGGAGAATATTGGTACGTTCTTAGAACAACTCGATGATATCTTCGGCTCGCTGATCAAACGCTCGATAATGTGGCACCATGTTCCACGCCATCCCTTCTAGCGGGGGCGGAGGTCCAGTAGCAACAGCTGCGAGATCTAGATCAGGTCGATGCAAGCGAACAAGCGCCAAAGCAGCCTTAGCACCCACGACTAACTGCTGACACACGCACTCACGAACTGTGCTGGAATCCTGGAACTTCTTCAGTAAAGCTAGCAAGCTTGAAGGAACCGCATCCAAGGGAAACATTGCTCAAAAGATGTGCTTTAGGCACGACTGTGACTTCTTCAAGTATAGCAGCACCTACGACACATGATCTTGCAGTGTCGCCAATGCGACTGCGCAATCCCGATCAACCCAAAAGTACCCGCTAGCTTTCAGCTGCTCTTGGGTCAAGTTGTTCAGCCGAATGGCGACTCAGTCCCTCTCCTCCTGCGGATGGCGAACACTAACAACTGCAAAGGGCAGCAAAAACAATAAGGATAATTTGTCACACGAGTAACTAGAGAAGGAGAAGAAGCTAAGGAAACTAACACTCCAGTTGCTCGTTCAACTGAGCCCCCTGGCCCAGAAGATACGTTTCTCGTTCACTAGCTTTTTCTGCCTTCGACTTCCACACATCAGCGCTGCCACGGATAATAGGCATCTCCCGCTCCAAGTGTTTTACGCGATCACGCAATCGGGATAGCAGCAATAGCTCCTCCACCTTTGAACGTGGTTGCCCCATGGGTTCATCAGTGGGAGGTGTGTCAGATGGACCAGTCGAAGGACCCTATCCAGATAGAGGAAGAGATGGATAAGACCAACCACTAAAAAGAATGCCAACATAATAAAAACATTGAGTTTAGCAAGTTTGCAATGGGAGCACCCCAACAGACAAGATGCAAATCATAAAGACGTCTAGAGAAGCTAACATGTTACAAAAGGTCAATAGAGGGATAGCATATCTCTACGTAGGAGCGTTCGGGGGCTTCATGGAGTCTGTGGCAGTCTCCGACGCCATCGCCTTCTTGTTCATAGCCTCTGACACTGTGGCTTTCGCTGTCTTCAGCCGCCTCAGCTCCACCGAGTACTTGGCGAGTGTCTCAATGAGCCGAGGCCCATATTTATGACAAGCAGTGGCAAAGGGAGCAAACACTACCTTCTGGCCATCCGCACTGACCGACATCGCCGAGGAGACTCTGTTGGTGTTTAGAGCAACACCATGAGCTTGCGCCATTGCGAGTTCCATGGTCGCTCCAACCCTCCTCTGAGCATTCTTGAAGTCCATGGGCACACCTCCCGTGAAGGATTCCACCAGGCCATCAAGATTCTCGATCAGCTTGGCCTTGGGGATCATATCCTCTTGAAGATGCCCAAGTACACCCTTGGCCTTTTCGAGTGAGTCCTTGACTGAGACGTTGCGGTCTTCGATTGCAGCCACCGCACCGGCCAAGGCATCTGGGTGGGCTAGAGCTTGGGCGTCGAAGTCCACACCAGCAGCGTCTGCAGAAGATACATATGAGCACAACAACATGCAGGAAAAGTATATTCACAACCAATATGACATGGAACGTACCTGAGAGTGCCTTAGCAACAGAGAAAAGTTGTTCTACGAACACTTTCTCTCTGTCAGTTGTGGTGGAACGCAAGTCTTCCTCGAGTTTCTTCGACTCCTCAAGATCTTGGAGCGCCTTGTCACGTTTCTTCTCCGCGGTGGCAAGACCCTTCTCGAGGGAGCTGACGCTACGGAGGAGCTCATTCTTTTCACCTGTAGAGAATAATAGCAAACATTTACGATTGGTGATTTTCTACAACAATAGCACAAATATACGAAATGCAAGCTCACCCTCAAATGCACGATGCTGGGTCTCTAGTAAGGCATGCTGACGGCCCATCAGTATAATCTGCTCGGCGAGGCGAACAGATTCCTTCATGACAGGCTACAAGAAGATATGCATCAGCATCAATTTAAATTCGACTGACAAAGTCAAGCAAACTTACGTGCTCCTCCTGGGACTCCAAAGATCGATTCTGCATAGGCGTCCGGGCCACCATCTGGTGCCCCCCAGCATGGGGGAACTCAAAGAACTGGCACCAGAGTTGGCTGCCACCTGGGGAGAATGCGACTGCTTCGCCACACCTTTTTCTTTGGGGTCCGTGACTCCAGACTCCTTCATGAAGCGGCAGCCATCGGACAACGACGATGCGGTTTTGCTGCAACATAGGCATACAAACACAACCTAAGAGAAAATATTTCAGGACACAAAGACAAGTCAGTAGAAGCATAAACTCACCAGTCAAAGTCATCAAGGTCGAAGAGGTCATCAGACACCTCCTTCGGTATCCTCAGTTTCTTCTATGGAGGAGGAGCCATGGCGCTCATAGGCACAGCAGGAATTGGCTCCTCCACCGCAGTCGAGGGACCCTCCAGCATTGTCGGCAAGGATGCATCCGAATCCTTGCTTCGAGAGCGCTTGCAAGCTTCGTCCCCGCTGGACTCGGGGGCTTCCTGCTCTTCTTCAATGGGGATGGTGGAGCCCGACTCATCCTCTTCTTCCGCTTCGCAAGGGATTACTCCCTCCGGCTGAGGAGAGAGCACAGTGGCCACCTTCTAGTCCTAGAATAAAAGGCAACATCAATATAAAAGAAAAACCAGCAGGCAATTGAAAAATAGGAAGAGCTAACAAGAAAGCCACCTCAGGCGGAGGGTGACTCGCATAGAAGGGAGGCACGGCTGAGTCACCAGGGAGTTTCTCCTTAGCGGTGTACTTGGTCAGCAGTCGAAACCTCCTGTCTACTTCACCCGAAGAAATGTCCTCTCGAGAGATGCGAGTGACGTTGTTAACACCAGTACAGCAGCACATCGGGTGCGCCCTAGCCTGCAGCGGCTACACTCGACGACGCATCTAGGTGCGAATGAGGTATGTGCCACCTACTTCCTTCCCCATATGGAGCTCAAGGTCACAGATGTGCTTGTACAGAGCCTCAGTTTCCTCAGCTTCGTCGGGCATTACCGTGTTCTTCCACGACCTCCTCCTCTTGGATTCATCCTTCGAGTCCAAAGGAGCGAGCCTGAAGTTTTCTTCTTCGACCTTCTGGTCGCGAATATAGAACCACTTCTCCCTCCACCCTTGGACAGATGCATTGAAGTTGATGGTGAAATATTTGGCGTTAGGGTCCACATGGATCCCGCAGCCTACTATGTCGTAGACTACCGACCCAGAGCCTGATTGGCATTTAAGTTTGAAGAGTTTTTTGAAAAGGATAAAGTGTGGCTCGATTCTGAGCCAGCACTCACAAAGGGTGATATAATAAGCAATATGCAGGATGGAGTTGGGGGTCAGCTAATGGAGCTGGATCCCATAAAAGCAGAGTAACCCCCTCACAAACTTTTGAAGGGGGAGAGAAAGACCACGAATGACAAACGCGAGGAACATCACCCGAAATCTGGTGGGGGATTAGGGATTACCTCGTCGCCGGGAATGCGGCAGTCATCCGCGGTGGCTGGGAGAGCGCCATCTTGACACCAGGTGAAGATCTCGGTCTCCTTGATGGTGGCTTGCCGCCACGACCCATTTGTGACGCACGTGCCTGGTCCCTTCTTCTTTCCAGCCGTGGTGGCAGTACTGGTGCCCGTGGCAGTGACGCCCTTCTTCTTGGCCACACCGGCGACAGCCGCAGATCCAGCAGCGGGGGCACCTCTCTTCTTCCCCATCCGGTGAGTGTCATGCGAGTGTAGAAAATAGCTCGGAAAAACCTTGAGGCTGTCCAGCGCAGCAATGGAGCCGCGATCAATGGGGCAGCAGAGAGCAGCAATGGAGGTAGCATGCAAAGGAAGAAGATGGGTTGTGGGGAAAATTACCGCACAACAATCCCTACTTAACCTCACCACGGATACAATCCAACGGCCAGGAGCGCACCAGCTCAACGCGTGGCACAAATCAATATAGACATGTGACAGTGTAAACAGCAAACTATCGCTCCACTCCTCCCATTACACGCGAGAATCGAGGAGACACAGTTAAATTCGAAGATTACGCACGCCTGGTAAAATCCAAGTCAGAAATGGGGCCCCACATTTGTCACGTCCCGTCAAAACCGCTCACGCGGGCAAATGAGATCATCTCATCGTCAACACTGACATCATTTACTCCAGGAGGAGCATCTTTTGATTACTCTAGTCCTTACTCGAGTCTTCGACTCGACCAAGCACTCGGAGGCTACTCCTAACAGGAGCGCTAGCCGCGGACCTGATAAACTTCATAGACTTACAAACATTTTGACAATGAAATTGCACATAACCCTTCATTCGAATCAACAATTCGACTATGGACTCAGGGTTACTCCCATAGGGAGTGCTGGAATCACACTCGACTGAAACAAGCAGAACATGACAGTAGTCGAAAACACTCATAGTCCCCACTCGAGTCTATGACTCGAATAGGCACTCGGGGGCTACTCCCATAGGGAGCGCTAGTCGCGCACCCTATGATTTTTCCTTTTAAATAAATGTGTGTTGACTACGTCCACACTCGAAAGCATTGGCGAATCCACCTCACATTTTTCCTGCAAAGAGACTACGTCTCCTAGGGCCACCTGAATCATCTCCGCGATGACAAAATTCGGATGCCACGCTTGCAGCATGAAGATAAGACCTAAAGAAGGCCTGACAACGCATCTGCTGCGCTCTACTAGAAATAACCCGTGCCTGCAGGTACGATGAAATAAGCCTTGACGGACGCGTCGAGTGCTCACACTTATACACTGGGATTCGACTCTATAAGACCTCCATGGCATGAGTCAAATTACACCAGCACTTTCCTGATTCGAGTCCGAGGACTCAAGTTTGAGTAGATTGCGTTGTTTTGCCCTAAGGCAGTTAACTGATCCCGATACATTGGATGAATCAGGCACGTATATCGATAATCCCTATGATATAAGATAAAGCATTCAAAAACATGCTCAACTGTACACTCAAAAGCTTCATAAGTCTCCAGTCAAATCTGCGATTCAACCGGACACTCGGGGGCTACTAACATGGGCATATCCTACAAGTACTCGAGCTTGGAATATACAGTCCAGCCTAGGAGAAGCCCATGACGTTGCTAAGGCCCAGTCAAGATTCGGGTGACCAAGGAGACTCCGACTGCTTGCGGCACACGGCAAACTCAAGATAGAAGTTTAAAGGGAAAACCCTAATATGTAACCGACTCGGCCTGCTATCCTGAGACCTAGCCCATCCATATAAAGGATAGGAGGGGCGGCGAGGAGGACAATCCACAACCCTAGTTTCCACACCATCGCTAGATTGCATATGCGCACCCCCTATAACTTTTGACTCCTCGATAATTCCAAGAGCAGACAAGCAGGAGCAGGGTCCTCTACAAGGCCTGAACCTGGGTAAACCTTGCGTCCCTTGTGTGCTTGTTTGCTAGCCAATCGATGCCTCCAGCGCTCCCCACTTCCTTGAACCTAAGTCCATCTGTGTTGGGCATTGATGAGTTAACCCCTCGTCACTAACACATATGTATGTTCTGATATTTCCATATTTTCCTCTTATTAGGTCTCAAGGATTTATTTCGTGCTAATGGGAAATGGCTCACGTGCCTCTGTTCATGGTGTTGGTACGGTAAATCTAAAGTTTACTTATGGAAGACCGTACGCTGAAGAATGTGCAGCATGTTCCCTCCGTCAATAAGAATCTTGTCAGTGGATTTCTTTCATGTCGAGATAGTTTTAAGTTGATTTTTTAGTCCAATAAAGTTGTAATTTCTAAGTATATACAATTTGTTCGAAAAGGTTATGAGTGCTGAGGTTTGTTCTACCTATGTTTGTTGGACTCATGTACTAAAGTTATTAATCATGTTTGCAATGATAATGAGTCCAATATTTGGTATTTCATGACCCTATCATATTAATTGTGGTTGCATGACGCGGCTAGCCAATATGAGTTTAATTCTTAAATTCACTACTGTCAAAGGTTCTAAGTGCCAGTTTTTGTTCAAGCAAAGCAACCTCGCAAGTCTCATATGGCTACGGAACCGAGAAACTTAGCACCGCTGGAACTTATACATTCGGATCTATGTGAGATGAATGGTGTTTTGACAAAAGGTGCAAAAAGATACTTCATGACGTTGATTAAAGACTCCACTAGATATTACTATGTTTCTCTTCTGAAATCTAAAGATAAAGCTTTGAACTACTTCAAAATCTATAAAGCTAAAACTGAAAACCAACTTGATCTCAAAATCAAGCAGCTAAGGTCGGATCATGGTGGAGAGTACTTTTCAAATGAGTTTGATTTATTCTATACAGAACATGGTATTATCTATGAGAGGATGCCTCCCTACTCACCTTAGTCAAATGGGGTGGACGAAAGAAAGAACCGCACTCTAACTGATTTGGTTAATGTCATGTTAGATACATCGAGTCTTTCCAAGGAATGGTGGGGCGAGGTGCTAATGACGGCGTGTCATGTCCTAAACCATGTTCTTGTAAAGTATAAAACCATGACTCTATTTGAGGAATGGGAGAAGAAAAGTCTTAAACTCACTTACTTGCGAACTTGGGGATTTTTGGCCGAAGATAATATTCCAATACCCAAGAAGCGAAAGCTTGGACCAAAACCCGTGGACTATGTTTTCCTGGGATATGCTTTTCATAACATTGGCTATAGATTTTTTTTAATAGTAAAATCTAAGGTATCCGATGTGCATGTTGGTACAATTATGGAGTCGAATGATGTGACCTTCTTTGAGGACATCTTTCCTATGAAAGGAATGTCTAGCTCATCAAATCAGGAGATGACTAGTTCATCTAGTTAGGAATTTTGTATAATTCATGAACCCACTATGTCCATAGAAACACTATGATGATATTGTGGAGGACAATAATGAAGCTCCCAAAAGGAGCAAGAGACAGAAGACTGCAAAGTCATTTGGTGATGATTTTATTGTGTACCTTGTGGATGATACTCCCACCATAAGCCTATGTATCTCAAGATCCTAACTACTAGAAGGAAGATGTTTGAAGTGAGATGGACTCCATCTTAGCTAATGGGACTTGGGAGGTCACTGATCTTCCTTATGGGTGCAAACCTGTAGGATGTAAGTGGGTGTTCAAGAAAAAACTTAGACCTGATGGTACTATTGAAAAGTACAAGGCACGTCTTACGGATAAGGATTAAACCCAGAAAGAAGGTGAAGGCTTCTTAGATACCTACTCACCTATAGCCAGATTGACGACTATTCTAGTACTACTATCCTTGGTTGCCTCATACGGTCTTCTCGTTCATCAAATATACGTTAAGATAGCTTTTCTAAATGGAGATATAGATGAGGAAATTTATATGGAGCAGTATGATGGATTTGTAGTAGATGGTCAAGAAGGAAAGGTGTGCAAGTTAGTGAAATCTTTGTGTGGTCTTAATCAAGCTCCTAAGCAGTGGCACAAGAAGTTTGAAAGAACTTTAACTGCTAAAGGCTTTGTTGTAATCAAAGCTGGTAAGTGTGTGTACTATCTCCATGGTGGGGGCGAGGGGGTTATTATGTGTCTCTATGTTGATGACATCTTGATAATTGGGACCAACCTCGTTGTTATTGAGTAGGTCAAAGAGTTCCTATCTCGCTGCTTTGAGATGAAGGCCTTCGGAGTGGCTGATGTAATCTTAAACATCAAGCTACTAAAGGATGAAAATAGTGGGATTACACTGCTTCATTCCTGCTATGTGGAAAAGATATTGAGTCACTTCGGTTATAGCCATAGCAAATATTCTTCGATGCCTTATGATCCGGGTGTGCTACTTCGAAAGAATCGAAGGAATGCTAAAGATCAATTGAGATATTCTCAAATCATTGGCTCGCTCGTGTATTTAGCCAAACTATGAGGTCTGACATATCCTTTGCTATAAGCAAACTGAGTCGATTTGAGTCCATGGGTACTTGAAGGTTTTCTCTAGAAAGAGTTTTGCGCTATTTGAAAGGCACTACGTGTTATGGTATTCACTATACTGCGTATCCATGGGTACTTGTAGGTTATAGTGACTCAAACTGGATATATGATGTGGATGAGATAGAGGCCATGAGTGGTTATTTGTTTACACTTGGTGGTGGCGCTGTTTCCTAGAAGTCTTGCAAGCAGACTATCTTAACGAGGTCAACAATGGAAACAGAACTCGCAACATTAGACACAACCACTATTGAAGCAGAGTGGGTTCATGAGCTCTTGATGGACTTACATGTGGTTGAAAACCAATACCCGCCATCCCAATGAACTGTGATAATCAAACTGTGATCGTCAAAGTAAACAGTTCTAAGGATAAAGTCATCAAGGCATGTGAAGAGGAGATTGAAATCTGTCAGGAAACTGAGAAACTCTAGAGTTATTGTGTTGGATTATATCCAAACATCTAAGAACTTGAAAGATCCCTTCACAAAGGGTTTATCACTTAATGTAATAGATAATGCATCGAGGAAGATGGGTTTAAGACCCACAGAATGAGTTGCTCGTAGTGGTAACCCAATATATGTGATCAGAGATCCCGTGAATTAGAGTTGCGAGACAAATTGTTGATCAGCTGAGAGGAGAGTATCCCCATATTATATTTACAAGAATTATTAGAAAAAGTAGTGGCATAATCTCTACTAGATTGGATATTGGTGGAAAGATGGCACTCACGACTCTCACAGCTCCACCGGTGATCCCCACGACGGTTGACTCGATCTCTCCGGCGGAGACTGATCGGTGGTAGGTGATATTCAGGTGCGCTACTACAGGTGCCCTAGCTCCACGTAGATCGGGATCGATTGAGGTGGTTGGTGTGAACAATATTTCGTTGTTTGATGAGGGTGGGCAGCGACTCATAGATCCGATCCAGGTTGACTCGACTGTCACGTACGGTGACCGCGTGAGGTGTGGTGCATGACACATTTTGGTCGGCCCACGAAGAGATGTCTGGGGGCACTGACACGATCGCACCGGCGTGCCACCCTATGCGCGAGCGTGTCGGACGATTGTGGTCGGCGGTTGTGTGCAGCATGGTACATCTGGCGATGGACCGCCCCTGTGCGAGGGCCACACAACAAGGAGTGGAGTGGGTACGTCTGCAGTGGTGAATCAGAGATCGAGGGGGAATCCAGATCGGCGGGTGGTTCAGAGTTATCCATTAACCCTAGATTGGGGGGAGTTGGCAAAGTAATTTTTGTCCACCCTCCCACTTCACCATCGCCCTAGCTTCCCCACGTTGCGGTTCCAATTGTGTGGAGAGCCACCAGATCTGGGGATAGTAGGTCCTTTGTGCAAGTGGTAGCTTATTCGCTGCCGGTGATGGATCGCCGCTATTAGGGTCTGAGGAGATCTCCACCGTGTCGTCAAAATTGACATGTTCCCTACATAAACAGATCGAGATTTGATGACGATGCAGGTCGTCAGTTAGGTGACAGACGTCTTCCAGATGCGCGCCGCCGAGATGGGGGTTGGATCAGGGAGCAGGAGCGACGTAGGGAGGAGGAACGTCGCTGGGAAGAGGATCGCCTGGAAGATGAGCGGAGGCGGATGGAAGACGAGGCAAGGGTTGAGAATCACAGGCGTGATGAAGCGGCAAGGGAGGCGCGGGTTGATGCCTAGCGGCGAGAAGATCTGGCAAGGGAGAGAGCTCTGGTTGAAGCTCGTCGCAGGGATGATGAACAAGCTAGAAATCATAGTAGATGGAGCCATCAACCTGAGATGCACAGATACTCGCAATTCATAGCGTCAGATTCATCCTTCCTAGTAAGAACAGGTAACTCTGCTGATACATCATCTCGTCGTCCTGCTCCTGTGTTCGCACGCAGTGTTGAACAGCCTCTTGTGATCAGAAATCCCATGCATGCTTCTGCTACTGTGAGTAGATCAACAGCACATGGTACAGTTCCTCTATTGCATACCAATCTGTATGTCAGTGTGCCTAGTTTGATTCCTGTGAGCACACCATCTATTGCAGGTAATTTTCCTTCTGCTGCACCTTTGGTCAGTCAATCTGCGGCTGTGGCCACGACACTGGTGGGGTCCTCTGTACCTACACCGGTGGTCAGTGTGCCTGTGAAGGAATTTCAGGTTTGGGCGGATTCAGTTGGCTCTGGATGGAGGTTTAATGCTAGACCTATCAATGATGTGGAATTCCTGATGAGGTTTCCCTCTGCAAAATCTATTGATGACTCCCATTTTGGTAAAGTGTTTATGAAAACAATTCCTGATGCAATTATTGAATTGTCAAAGTGGTCTGGGGATTTGGAACCAGTAGAATGGATGGAGGAAGCTTGGTTTAGGATAGTAGGCATTCCTATGAAATATAGGGAGAAATCGACTGTTTTCTATGTTGCCTCTCTGATAGGCAAGCCTCTAGGGATGGACAGGAATAGCCTTAGAAATCTGGCATATGTAAGGGTGAAGGTAGCATGTTTGGATGTCACTCTGGTACCCAACACAAGGAGGGGAGAGATGAAAGGTGGTATTTATGAATTCAAATATACCAGGGAGATTTTTGCCCCTGATGCAGTACCATCTATCCCTATCTCTGTTGATGTGGGTGGGGAGAATACTCAGTCCAACCTTAATGCTCCTGTGGATGGCAATAGACATGTACTTACAATGACTAATGTTGAGAGGGATGAAACTGGTTTAGTTGTAGATGCTACTACAACTAGGGAGACTGTCAGAGCAGGCCAGGTTAACAGGGACCTCCCACAATGTGTTGATTGGGAAAAAGGAAAAGGTCCCAGAGAGGAGGAGGGGAATTCTGCAAATACAGGAGATATGTCCTTTGGTGCTAGGGTGGCTCAAGTATGGCCTAGAGGTAGTTCTGCAGGGGGATAGTGATTAGAGACAACAATGAGAAAGTTGGCAACATCCCTAATCAGCAGGTGGGGGAGGGTGCTGGTAACAATAGATAGCAAAGGGATGTGGGTACCCAAATTTAGGATCAGGTGATGGGTGAAGTGCATTTGGAGGTTGCTCAGGCTCTGGCTCCTCAGGAGATAGGGGCAGTGGTTAACCCTGATGACCCTGCTGGGGAGGACAAACTTTCCAAGATTTTGTGCAAGATCTGTTGCAGAACAAGAGCAGTGATAAGTATTATGAACATAAAAATGTATGGTCACTTATTGGAGCAAATTGAGGAGGAGCAAGGGGGCAGAGGAAGATAGTGATAGTAGGGATGAAGGATCTGAAGATAATACTGCTTCATCTATTGAAAGTGGAGCTGGTGAGGAGAATAATCCACCCACTATTCAGGTGCCACTTGCTAGGGTGGAGCTGGAGCAGGAACAGGAGCAGGTAGTGATGCAGGTGGGATCTTCATAGCATAAACTTTTGACCCAGGAGAGTCAGGGTTCACAGCATGAGGCTCAGGGGAGAAATGTTGAAAATGCTGAGGTGGGTGTTGTTGATCCTTCAATTAGAATGAGTGAGAGGCTGGCCAATCAAGGTGGGTCTTCAAATATGAATGAGAGCTCCATGGCTCAAGCTTCACAGAGAGACCTGTCAGGTCTTCATGATGCTGAAGAAGGGGAGATGCTGGGGGAGGGAGCGGAGATGCTGCAGAGGAATGCGTTGGCGGATGTAGAAGCCATGGACACAGCCAGAGTGCCCCTCCTGGGATTGCCATCCACCAGACGCAAGCGACCCAGGTCTCCATCTGATGAACAGGAGGAAGATTGAGGGGTTTCTCTTCCCATTTGTAGGGTGTGGAAGATTAAGGGATGATGTCTTTTGGCCACAAAGGGGATCACGATGTTGATGTTCTTTCTCCTTGGTCCTGATAGTGTTGTGTTAGTTCTGGTCTTAAAACGCTAGCCTCACTATGGCGGTGATCTTGTGTCTCCCGCTCCTTGCTTTCTTGTTTCTGGGATTTGAACATCTTGGTATTGTCGTAGCTTTTTGTGGTTGTAGTTTGCTGTATGGTGGCTCCCAGGAGCTTGAACCTGATGTGATGTGGTTTATGGTTCTGTTCCGTTATCGGTTGATAGTGGAACCCGACCCCTATTTTGTGGGGGTTGTATGCAAAAAAAATTTACATCTCCACAAAGATGCGGTACTCTCTTAATATGCATGGTAGGTTGATATTTATCTTAATGTGTTCCAAGTGGCTTTTCTAATGTAACTACCTCGGTGAATTACGCTCCTAGTTACAAGCCTGGGTGAGCAGAAATGGTTGAAATAGTACGGTGGGGCCCAAATGCCACTCACAGGTAGACCTTTCGGCCGTCCCAACCATTTCCAAACATCGGGACAAGAATGGGCGGCGTAATCGGCAGGCGAAGGGATCAACTACATACACAAATGAGTATGTATGCAAGCCACCATACAATAGTACATCAGAGCCATTCCATCTAAAAAGAAAGGAAATATAGCAACGCCATACGGCAAGATCCAAATATCCTAGATAGATATAATAGTTTAGGATATCTCCTCATACATCAAACATCAGAGTATCAGGCGGAAGCGGAAGACAAAATCCGAGTATGGATAAGAAGCAAATCGGCATAAGATTCCCCGTAAATAAACACATCCCGCCCACAGATCTCACGGATCCCCGTTCCCGGAATCTCTACACCGAATGATCGTTGCCCACATCGTCCGTCTCTTCCACCCAGTATCCATCTTGCGAGTTTACCTGTTCATCTGAACCAATAATTTATCGTGTGAGACCCTAGGGGTACTCAGCAAGTCTTTATGCCTCTAAAGGGGACACAACCTGGGGTGACGCAATTGCAGCAAAAGATAAACCCTAGCAATTCTATATAAACTCGCTAACCATCCGCCTAACCAGAGATGGACGGATGTCCGTGAATGAATAACAACAGTTATAGCAGTTATAACGGTAATCTTAACAGATCCATCCTCCTCCTCGCTTACCGACGAGGAAGCGGACGAACACCCCCCCCATCCGTTGGCAGTTTTATTATCCATTCCGTGAGTGTTACACTATTTACTAGTCAGGTACCTAGTCTAGTCAAATTAAAAGAGGTACTTTAGTTATGCTTGTCTATGATCGAGAAACTGTGCTCCAAGTCGTCCATAACCGCGGACACGGCTTTCAGAAAGTTTTACCCTGCAGGGGTGCACAAATAGCAACACACACTCGATCAACCTCGGAAAAACCAAATCAAAACCAACGAGGCAGTCACGACAAAGCGATCACAGGATTCAGAAATATTTTAGGGGGCCACCCCATTGAGCTACCCGCAACGAAGTTAGCTGACTCCGAGACGGCCTCAAGGTTTGTGGAGCCGGCTGTAAACGACTGGGAACCCGAAAGTGTGACTGGGCTTGTCGATACAGCGAAAACGGGTCACGGTCCTAAACAGTACAGTGTGCAGTACCTCGCACAATTTAAATAAAGCAGTAAAGCATGGCATAAGTACAGGATAGTAAATAAAACCTCAAACTAGTTTGTGGACCCAAGAAATAAGAATGAATCAAGCTTTGGCTCAGGGGGGGTTCATAAGCCTCCCGGATGTGGATAGCGCGAATATTCAAGGAACAGGAATCAAGTACTCGGGGTCCTACGAGACACAAGTGAGCCTGAAAAACCAAATAGCGAATATGGCTCACCGATGCCACTTTCATTAGTTATCCCATTACTACTCAGGTTAAGTTGTTTAGGTACCTCGTTTCCACCAGACACTCACATACCCTACACATGCTGTTCTACGACTCGCATGTCTCAAACAACTCCTGTAGTAATGGCTCATGGGATGGAGGAACAAGCTTTGGTGGGGTTTAAAAGTAAAGGCTATGCAATACTTGGGATTCAATTTAATGCAATCGCGACTCAATGATGCAAGAATAAGATAGAGGCAATAGGTACTATATGTATGCAAGCATGTGGTAGTGCTTGCCTGGCAGCTCAGTTGAAGCAAGGGATGGATCTGGGTAGTGCTCCTGGTTCTCTTGGTAAATCCCCTGCTCAGCATCTATTCAGAGAAGAACCAAACAAACAAGGGCCAACATAAATAAAGTGCGCCAGCATATGAATAAAATGCGACAAGCAAACAATCATGCCATCATGAATGATGCACAATTTGCATGGCAATAAAGTAGCATGGCATGGGTGAGGTGTGGAATACAAGAATAAATCATTTTATTGGGTTTTAATCCCATTTTATACCCATATTAGTTGCTGTATACTCTATATTTATATGATGCATGCTTCAATTCAAAACATGGAGCGCATAAACAGAAAGGTCTCGTCGAGCTAATCATTTTAGACATATCATTTGTTAAATTTGGAGTTATAAAACAAAAGTTATTAATTAATTAAAGTGGAAGGGCATTTTATTGTAATTTTAATCAACTTGCAATTTTAATGTTCAAAATATATTTTGAATGGCATATTTGAAATCCTCACATTTTTCTGATTTGAAAACATATATTATTTGGATTATTTGGGTTTATAAATCAAAAGTTATTTAAAAACAGAATTAAATTTGAATTTGATTTAATTTGAAAAAGATTTGAAGTTAAACAGATTCAGAAAATACTTTTTATACTCCAGACAGATCCAACCACAGTCACTAACGGGTGGGGCCACTGGCTGACTCAGCAGCACACTGCGCAGAAAAGGTTTTTACACCGCGGGTGCTGCCAGACACAGAGAATGACAGGTGGGGCCTGGGCGTCCTCGGGACCACACGCGGGCGCGCCAGCGGGGGCGTGCCACGTGGGGAAGCCAGGGAGTGCGGGTTGAGGAGTACAAAACCCCGGGACCCTTTTTGCAAAAACGCCACGGAAGCTGAAAAGTGGGCCTAGCGGAGCGCGGGTTGATGCATCAAAAAGCGCAGGGGGTTAAGCGTAAAGTGGCGACGGCTACTGTACTTCTTCTCTCTCTCTTGCGCGACAGGTCGATGCACGCCAGCGGCAGAGCGCGGCGCGCGGGCTCGAACCAGAGACGTTGCGGGCGCGCGCGCAGAGGCAGAGCCACTGCGGTGGCTTGGGCTTGGTGTCAGAGAGGTGGGCGTGGCCTAAATAGGGTGCTACGCAGAGCGGGAGCGTGCAGACGACAGTGCTCTCCGACGAGCGGAGGCTGTTCGACGCAAAGTCCGGCGAGGCTAGGATGGTACAGAGAGGCGGACCGTGTCAGGGAGGTACAGGGGCTCACCGAGAGTAGGTCGGTGGCGTTGGATCGGGTCGAGGCGCAGCAGGGCGACGGTGATGCAGAGGCCGGGCGGTCTAGGGTTTCTGTTCGGCATCGACGGTGCGCAGCAGGGTGCAGGCCTTCTCCTCCTCGGCGCGGTACAGGTGAAGCAGGAGGTACTCCAAGGCTTCTCGATCACCTCCACGACGTGCTGCGCTGCTGGTTCGTCGGGGTGCGGTGGAGGCCGACGGTTTGGCCGGCGATGGGTAGCTGGCGGCGATGGAGAAGAGAGGGGAACGGCAGGGCGCCTCGGCCAGATCTGGAGAGGCCAGAAGAGAGCCGGGAGGGGGATAAAGCAGAGGGGAGAGGGAGGTGCCGTGGGGAGGTAGGGTAGATGGAAAAGGTGGCTCGGCCACCTTTCCTCCTCCTTTCCTCACGTGCTCGGTCGGGCAGGCAGGGCAGGGCAGGTGCAGCTGGGGCTGCCAGGTGGGGCAAGGGTGAGGCCAGAGAGGTGGTAGGCTCGGGGTGGGTCACACCATGCAGAGAGAGAGGAGAAAGAAGGAGAGGGGAGGCTCGGCTAGGTTGGAGCTAGGGTTGGGAGGAGCCTCGGGTTAGGGTTTAGTGTGGGAAGGGGTAGCTAGGTGGGGCCAGGGAGAGGGGGTGGCCAGGTGGGGCCAGGGAGAGAGGGCTCGGCATAGATGAAGAGGAGAGGGTGAGGTAGGTTTAGGGTTAGATGAGGGGGGTGTGGTTTAGAGAGGGTGGCAAAGAGAGGAGAGATGAGTGTATGGTTTAGGTTTAGAGAGAGAGATAGATGGAGTGGTTTCTTTTGACTAGATCAAGCATGATCAACACAAGCTCAAACAAGATAGCCAAAAGAGAGAAAAGAAGGAAAGGTGGTGATGGGGTGGATAGAGATGGTGATGGGGTTTTTGATGCTTGTATGCATCTAGCAAGATCAAGCATAAGGGTAGAGAGAGATATGGGGAAGATCCACTCAAAGATTCAAATAAAAACCAAAAGGCTAGAAAAAGGTGGTACTTGCATGGGCCATGCATAAATAATTAATACCATGCTTATTTTTGTGAAAACAAGATTATTTACATGGCATTATTCTTATGCCTTCCAAAATGTGCAGTAAGGCCTAAGCAAAAGAATTGTAGAAGAAAGCTCCAAGTGGAGTAGATGGAGATGATCACATTTGAATAGAAATGGGACTTGCTAGTGTATATGTGCCACTAGGTATTTAGTAAGCCCAAAAATATCCCAACATGATAATAACCCCAAAACAACCCATATGGAAGCTAGGAAAAGGTTCCACTCACAAGGCTTGCAAAGGTGGCCATGTGGCTCTCATATATCAATAATGTGAAAACAACATGATGCCAAGATGAGAGCATGTGGATAAAGAATTGGATCCATCCCAACCCACATGAGCTAGAGGTAAACTCAATATGTGCCAAGCTCATATTTAGTTGGATGGTGGGATTATAAGGTGGTGAAAGAAAGGTGGTGGAGTTAATAAAAGATATGCCCCCAACTCAACTTGGGCATTAAACAATATATCAAGAATCAAATACAATATCGAGAGGCAAATACAATTAACAATGCATATGAGAGAAGAACCAAATGAAAAAGGGGTTTATATGATGCTCAAATGCAAGGAGGCATGATGACATGAGCATGATATAATGATGATGCAACAATTATATATATGAAGTAGCCATTATATAGACTAGGCTAGTAGCATTGCAATTGTTAGACAATTGGGATGCTACAACTCTCCCCCACTAAACAAGAATCTCGCCCCGAGATTCCTAGGAAAAAGAAAACAACACAAGGAGAGGCGGTTGTTCGAACGAAGGTGACCCTCACGTTCCCAAGGTGATGAACAACGGAATGGTGCGACCACTACACCTTGCAAACTTGCTAGACTTGTTGCGAGTCTTGCGTTTGCTTGAGACACAACGGGTTAGAAGAAAAAGAAGGATTGTTGAGATACAAGAAGGATAGGATGGACATAGCTTCGGTTTTCTCAAGAATCATGATAAGAGAAGAAGAACCACTTGTGACAGAAAGGAAAGATGATGTATCCTGGATAAAGAAAAAAAACACACCGTTAAGATTAAAGATTTACCGATACTAGAGATGATGAAAACTTTGTCTCGCCGGAAGAAAGAGCTAGGTTGGAGAGGTTTGAACCACTATGACAATAGCATCGTATCTTCTCTCGGATTTGAGAAATGAAGTACGGAAACAATATTGCCTTCAAACAATAGAGTCCCTTGATATCAACAGAAAGATTTAGTTAGACATCGTCGGATTAGATTCTTCTTGCGCCGGTAAGAACCACAGGATCACGCAATTGAGGCGCGCAGATATAACTTCCAGAGACGGATGTGAAGCTAGATCATGGTGGAACCCCGAGAAGCAAAGAATAGGGAGGATCTAAAGTTTATTGTAGAGATACTTATTGCTTTCATTAGCCTTGAGGCTAACGCAATAGATTTGCGGCTGATGGCCTCAACCATAATTGGCTTTACCACAGAAAAGAATTGATGAAACAAAGAGAGAGATAGTTTTCTTCCATCTTGTTTGGGGATGTCGAGCACCGGTAGAAAGACGAGGGCCGAAAGGATTTTGCGTTTGTTTCCACCAGATGATTGAAGATTTTGCTCCGTGTAGAAAGGACGAGATCACCAACGAGAGATTATTGATTACTTTCTTTGAGAGAGCCCTCCGGAAAAACAAGGACGGCAGTAAAAGTATCAAGGGATAAAGGCCACTTCTAACTTCCGTGGAATGAGTGAAATCACATTAATTCACCAATTCAATGTACAAGAGCGAATGATAAGAGTAGTGGTATGGTAGCTACTCCATCCCGCACTCAAAGCATTACTCCGCACATGAATAAGAAACCATGCAACCCAACTACCGAAACAGACTGAAGGTATTGACAAAAACTCATGGAACTCCGTAAGAAAACAAAGATTGATGCAAACGATTCGCCGGATTCATAGATAGATAAAGATGATGATGTTGTCGTCATGTCGGGAGTACCAAGCCACCAGAAAGATATGAAGGAAGATTACGGAGAAGAACTGCAAAATTCAACAGCTACAGAAAAGATAGCACCCACTTGAACAGAAGGAATACAAGATCTGGAAAGTCTTCATGGCCTCCGGTGGATTGAGCATAGACGATAGAGCGGGAGGGTTTCAAAAGATGACTTGACGAGACTGAGGTGAAAGAGCTCCATGTTCTTCTTGAAAGGATTGAGAGAGATTTAGCAGTCTGGAGGAAGATCTTTAGTGAAACGACGATGATAACTTGCCAACAAGGAACAACTCCGGATTGGTTGAAGATGGAGGATGGAATTAACAATGGGCTTGCTGATTCCAGAGTTGAAGTAATCTCTTTAGCAGAAGGACGTGGCCGAGATAGGTGACTTCAAAAAGTCAGAGTTCTCACTATGAGAACTTTGCTCACAGACAGTGTTCTCGAAGCTTGAGAGAAAGAGACATAGATGATCTTCCATGTTCTTCCATTGATATGGAATAGGCAAGCATATTATCAACATATACCCCCATGGATTAACAAGATATTCCCATAATACCAAGTTCAAAAGACGAGAGAAACGAACAAATGCTCGAACACTTCCTGAGCTCAACGCTCTTAGAAAGATCAATATTAAGAGCACGGGTTTGTGTGGAAGAAGATGCACTGGAAGAATAGATTATCTGGTCCTTCGGAAGGAAAGAGATGTCACCAGGTCCACCTTGTCGATCGGATCACCGGTTACAAAGATAAAGAGATCTTGGATAAGAACCGATGACAGCTCATACCTCAAGCAAAGCTACCAGAAGCGAAAAGATGCAATTCCCTCGTATCCAGGAGAATTGTGCAGATATGGGGTTCAAAAAGATGTGCAGCATGATGAACAGATGATAGAACGCCGTAGTGCCTTGAGAAACTCCGGATTGCCAAAGATGCTTGAATAAGCATAGATATGATCACGGTGTACTCAAAATCACAGGAGATAACCTTATCCTCCAGATGGTGACGGTTGATAGCATTTTTTCCATATTCCAATCGACACTTATCATGAGTGGAATATAGCTATGCCGAGAGCCAAATTACAATCATCAGCATCGGATCGACACATGTTATGTAATTAGCCCAAGAGAATTGGAGATGAAATAAAACTCCAGGATTAAGCGCCGGTGACAAAAGAATGAGTTAGCATGGACATGCTGATAAAAGGGAGACAGATAATGTTTCACACACGACTGGAAAGGAGTGTGGAAACGCAGATGTATCAAAGAAAAAATTTCCGCATTTTTTGGCATTAAAATACCAATAGATGCGCAAAATCACTTATCAGATAGAGATTAGCAACTGATGCTTTCACAGAAAGTGGAGTTGCTAGAAGGAAGGACACCCTTAAGAAGATGGCACCGGTTAACAAGGAGTCAGATAGATCGCGCCGGTTTTCAAAAGCCTGTCAGTATGGAATGTACCAACAGTTGATAACCAAAGGCAGATAGTGATAACAAAAAGGATGCAACAGATAGACAAGGAATTACACACACACACACACTTTCTATGGTACTACGGAAACCCAGAACACGTGAATCCTAATTTGAATTTTAAGGAGAGGATTGAAAACGTTACACTTCCTTACCAGAAAAGGGTGGGTGGTTGGGTAAGAAGAAAAGTGGAAGCAGTCCTACTCTCACGTTTTGTTTTTTCCTAGTATACATAGCTACCAAAATATTTGCTCGACAGACAACGACCATTTGGCTGAGACCCTGAAGGTCGGGATGGCTCTGATACCAATTGTAACTACCTCGGTGAATTACGCTCCTAGTTACAAGCCTGGGTGAGCAGAAATGGTTGAAATAGTACGGTGGGGCCCAAATGCCACTCACAGGTAGACCTTTCGGCCGTCCCAACCATTTCCAAACATCGGGACAAGAACGGGCGGTGTAATCGGCAGGCGAAGGGATCAACTACATACACAAATGAGTATGTATGCAAGCCACCATACAATAGTACATCAGAGCCATTCCATCTAAAAAGAAAGGAAATATAGCAACGCCATACGGCAAGATCCAAATATCCTAGATAGATATAATAGTTTAGGATATCTCCTCATACATCAAACATCAGAGTATCAGGCGGAAGCGGAAGACAAAATCCGAGTACAGATAAGAAGCAAATCGGCATAAGATGCCCCGTAAATAAACACATCCCGCCCACAGATCTCACGGATCCCCGTTCCCGGAATCTCTACACCGAATGATCGTTGCCCACATCGTCCGTCTCTTCCACCCAGTATCCATCTTGCGAGTGTACCTGTTCATCTGAACCAATAATTTATCGTGTGAGACCCTAGGGGTACTCAGCAAGTCTTTATGCCTCTAAAGGGGACACAACCTGGGGTGAAGCAATTGCAGCAAAAGATAAACCCTAGCAATTCTATAGAAACTCGCTAACCATCCGCCTAACCAGAGATGGACAGATGTCCGTGAATGAATAACAACAATTATAGCAGTTATAACGGTAATCTTAACAGATCCATCCTCCTCCTCGCTTACCGACGAGGAAGCGGACGAACACCCCCCATCCGTTGGCAGTTTTATTATCCATTCCGTGAGTGTTACACTATTTACTAGTCAGGTACCTAGTCTAGTCAAATTAAAAGCGGTACTTTAGTTATGCTTGTCTATGATCGAGAAACTGTGCTCCAAGTCGTCCATAACCGCGGACACGGCTTTCAGAAAGTTTTACCCTGCAGGGGTGCACAAATAGCAACACACACTCGATCAACCTTGGAAAAACCAAATCAAAACCAACGAGGCAGTCACGACAAAGCGATCACAGGATTTAGAAATATTTCAGGGGGCCACCCCATTGAGCTACCCGCAACGAAGTTAGCTGACTCCGAGACGGCCTCAAGGTTTGTGGAGCCGGCTGTAAATGACTGGGAACCCGAAAGTGTGACTGGGCTTGTCGATACAGCGAAAACGGGTCACGGTCCTAAATAGTACAGTGTGCAGTACCTCGCACAATTTAAATAAAGCAGTAAAGCATGGCATAAGTACAGGATAGTAAATAAAACCTCAAACTAGTTTGTGGCCCCAAGAAATAAGGATGAATCAAGCTCTGGCTCAGGGGGGTTCATAAGCCTCCCGGATGTGGATAGCGTGAATATTCAAGGAACAGGAATCAAGTACTCGTTGTCCTACGGGACACAAGTGAGCCTGAAAAACCAAATAGCGAATATGGCTCACCGATGCCACTTTCATTAGTTATCCCATTACTACTCAGGTTAAGTTGTTTAGGTACCTCGTTTCCACCAGACACTCACATACCCTACACATGATGTTCTACGACTCGCATGGCTCAAACAACTCCTGTAGTAATGGCTCATGGGATGGAGGAACAAGCTTCGGTGGGGTTTAAAAGTAAAGGCTATGCAATACTTGGGATTCAATTTAATGCAATCGCGACTCAATGATGCAAGAATAAGATAGAGGCAATAGGTACTATATGTATGCAAGCATGTGGTAGTGCTTGCCTGGCAGCTCAGTTGAAGCAAGGGATGGATCTGGGTAGTGCTTCTGGTTCTCTTGGTAAATCCCCTGCTCAGCGTCTATTCGGAGAAGAACCAAACAAACAAGGGCCAACATAAATAAAGTGCCCCAGCATATGAATAAAATGCGACAAGCAAACAATCATGCCATGATGAATGATGCACAATTTGCATGGCAATAAAGTAGCATGGCATGGGTGAGGTGTGGAATACAAGAATAAATCATTTTATTGGGTTTTAATCCCATTTTATACCCATATTAGTTGCTGTATACTCTATATTTATATGATGCATGCTGCAATTCAAAACATGGAGCGCATAAACAGAAAGGTCTCGTCGAGCTAATCATTTTAGACATATCATTTGTTAAATTTGGAGTTATAAAACAAAAGTTATTAATTAATTAAAGTGGAAGGGCATTTTATTGTAATTTTAATAAACTTGCAATTTTAAATGTTCAAAATATATTTTGAATGGCATATTTGAAATCCTCACATTTTTCTGATTTGAAAACATATATTATTTGGATTATTTGGGTTTATAAATCAAAAGTTATTTAAAGACAGAATTAAATTTGAATTTGATTTAATTTGAAAAAGATTTGAAGTTAAACAGATTCAGAAAATACTTTTTATACTCCAGACAGATCCAACCACAGTCACTGACGGGTGGGGCCACTGGCTGACTCAGCAGCACACTGCGCAGAAAAGGTTTTTACACCGCGGGTGCTGCCAGACACGAGAATGACAGGTGGGGCCTGGGCGTCCTCGGGGCCACACGCGGGCGCGCCAGCGGGGGCATGCCACGTGGGGAAGCCAGGGAGTGCGGGTTGAGGAGTACAAAACCCCGGGACCCTTTTTGCAAAAACGCCATGGAAGCTGACAAGTGGGCCTAGCGGAGCGCGGGTTGATGCATCAAAAAGCGCAGGGGGTTAAGCGTAAAGTGGCGACGGCTACTGTACTTCTTCTCTCTCTCTCTTGCGCGACAGGTCGATGCACGCCAGCGGCAGAGCGCGGCGCGCGGGCTCGAACCAGAGACGTTGCGGGCGCGCAGAGGCAGAGCCACTGCGGTGGCTTGGGCTTGGTGTCAGAGAGGTGGGCGTGGCCTAAATAGGGTGCTACGCAGAGCAGGAGCGTGCAGACGACAGTGCTCTCCGACGAGCGGAGGCTGTTCGACGCAAAGTCCGGCGAGGCTAGGGTGGTACAGAGAGGCGGACCGTGTCAGGGAGGTACAGGGGCTCACCGAGAGTAGGTCGGTGGCGTTGGATCGGGTCGAGGCGCAGCAGGGCGACGGTGATGCAGAGGCCGGGTGGTCTAGGGTTTCTATTCGGCGTCGACGGTGCGCAGCAGGGTGCAGGCCTTCTCCTCCTCGTTGGCGCGGTACAGGTGAAGCAGGAGGTACTCCAAGGCTTCTCGATCACCTCCATGACGTGCTGCGCTGCTGGTTCGTCGGGGTGCGGTGGAGGCCGACGGTTTGGCCGGCGATGGGTAGCTGGCGGCGATGGAGAAGAGAGGGGAACGGCAGGGCGCCTCGGCCAGATCTGGAGAGGCCAGAAGAGAGCCGGGAGGGGGATAAAGCAGAGGGGAGAGGGAGGTGCCGTGGGGAGGTGGGGTAGATGGAAAAGGTGGCTCGGCCACCTTTCCTCCTCCTTTCCTCACGTGCTCGGTCGGGCAGGCAGGGCAGGGCAGGTGCAGCTGGGGCTGCCAGGTGGGGCAAGGGTGAGGCCAGAGAGGTGGTAGGCTCGGGGTGGGGCACACCATGCAGAGAGAGAGGAGAAAGGAGGAGAGGGGAGGCTCGGCTAGGTTGGAGCTAGGGTTGGGAGGAGCCTCGGGTTAGGGTTTAGTGTGGGAAGGGGTAGCTAGGTGGGGCCAGGGAGAGGGGGTGGCCAGGTGGGGCCAGGGAGAGAGGGCTCGGCATAGATGAAGAGGAGAGGGTGAGGTAGGTTTAGGGTTAGATGAGGGGGGTGTGGTTTAGAGAGGGTGGCAAAGAGAGGAGAGATGAGTGTATGGTTTAGGTTTAGAGAGAGAGATAGATGGAGTGGTTTCTTTTGACTAGATCAAGCATGATCAACACAAGCTCAAACAAGATAGCCAAAAGAGAGAAAAGAAGGAAAGGTGGTGATGGGGTGGATAGAGATGGTGATGGGGTTTTTGATGCTTGTATGCATCTAGCAAGATCAAGCATAAGGGTAGAGAGAGATATGGGGAAGATCCACTCAAAGATTCAAATAAAAACCAAAAGGCTAGAAAAAGGTGGTACTTGCATGGGCCATGCATAAATAATTAATACCATGCTTATTTTTGTGAAAACAAGATTATTTACATGGCATTATTCTTATGCCTTCCAAAATGTGGAGTAAGGCCTAAGCAAAAGAATTGTAGAAGAAAGCTCCAAGTGGAGTAGATGGAGATGATCACATTTGAATAGAAATGGGACTTGCTAGTGTGTATGTGCCACTAGGTATTTAGTAAGCCCAAAAATATCCCAACATGATAATAACCCCCAAAACAACCCATATGGAAGCTAGGAAAAGGTTCCACTCACAAGGCTTGCAAAGGTGGCCATGTGGCTCTCATATATCAATAATGTGAAAACAACATGATGCCAAGATGAGAGCATGTGGATAAAGAATTGGATCCATCCCAACCCACATGAGCTAGAGGTAAACTCAATAAGTGCCAAGCTCATATTTAGTTGGATGGTGGGATTATAAGGTGGTGAAAGAAAGGTGGTGGAGTTAATAAAAGATATGCCCCCGACTCAACTTGGGCATTAAACAATATATCAAGAATCAAATACAATATCGAGAGGCAAATACAATTAACAATGCATATGAGAGAAGAACCAAATGAAAAAGGGTTTTATATGATGCTCAAATGCAAGGAGGCATGATGACATGAGCATGATATAATGATGATGCAACAATTATATATATGAAGTAGCCATTATATAGACTAGGCTAGTAGCATTGCAATTGTTAGACAATTGGGATGCTACATCTAAGCAGAGATGTTGTCTTGCAGAACATCTCTTGAGGAACACACCTATATGAGTCTGATTGTTAAACGTCGCAGTCCGTGAGAGTTGGGTGCTCTCTAATAAACTCATGGCCCTGGAGTATGACTGTAACACCCTCGCCTGATAAGGCTAAGTTCCTGTGTATAGTGCTAATCCCTGGAGCAGTTCACTAGCACACATAGTACAAAATGATACCAAATATAACTGTGTATCATAAATACAACAAATATGATCCAGGATTTACATTATTTATCCAAGTACATGGCAGAAAACGATAACAAGGTAGATCTCCATCCTTCAAATGTGCCATAGGAGAACAATTGTTGAGTAGAGTCTGGCGACCTATGAACGATCACTCCGAAATAGAATAACCTGCAACATGAAAGGTTGCAGCCACGAATGGTCAATACTTTGAATGTATTGGCAAGTAGGATTAGTATGTGGATGTATAATGGAACCTATCAATTACCTACATATTTGGCTAAGTGGAGTTCAGCCTCATTTGCATAAAAGCAATATAACTTTTCCCTACTTTTGAAATACTTTTCTTTCTTTAAAACAATTCTTCTAAGGACATACCAAAATAAATCCATGTTGAAACAAGACAATTTAGCTTCATATGCTCCTAAACCCATGTTCACCCATCAAGTTTTAGTAATTGAGAAATTGGGATGAGTGAGATCTTCCAAACAGTTCCAGGTCTAGTTGCTCATAGATGTCCATAACCGGGGACATGGCTAATTACTTACATTTACACTCTCAAGAGGTTTGTACACTTTACCCACACGACCCAATCAACCCGCTCTTACCACTACACTCATTTTGTTCCATGGTAGGGAGAAAACCAAGACAAAAACTTTCAAAAGTAGAACCCTGGGCCCTCAGGATGGGCCCATTCCAGGTCCCCTACATCTGCTAGTCACATTGGGTCAGGTTCCCACAGCTTACTTAGTTAAGACAGAGCCCATATGACATGTGGGTATACTGGAAGCTACTGCATAAGAAACATGTCCAATCTCTAAAACCTAGGTGTGCTTTCTGCAATAAAACCATCCAACATCATCAATCCATCACACCCAGGAGATTCATTAAATTCTAGTTGTTTCATTATAACGAAATGTATTTCTATAATAGAATCAATCATGAATTCCCATTGCGTATCTAATAAGCATGGCTAAGCAACTACAATACGATGGCTCAAAGGAATTCAAGTCATGAAAATATTGTCGTCGGATTCTTGACGAGTACGCCATGAGGGGGTCCTCGAGGCGTGTGGAAGAGAGGGGTGTGAGACATACGGTATTCCGGGACGGTGAGCACACAAGTTTACCCAGGTTCGAATCTGCCGGCTTTGGAACGGATCCTACTCCTGCTGGCAATCTAGTAATATGGAAGAGCCGGACTATGGGTTACAAGGGTTTCGCCTATGCGAGTTGAGACTATCGACTATTGTGGGGTGCCCTAAAGGCTGGTCCCTAGGACGCCTTATATAGATATCCGACCTAGGCTTTACAGCAGAGACCTATCCGGCTACGACTAAGAGTCGGTTACAAAGTACATCTTGAAGTACAAGTAACACTACAGGCCTATGTCGGTAAGTCTTCTGGGCCTTCCCATAGCCGGACTAGAGTCCATCTCTTCTCCCTGACTGGGCCTCCTGTGAAGCAAAGCTCTAACCCAAAGTGGGCCACACTGGTCAGTGAGGCACAATGAGGATACCCGGAAAGTATATCCCCAACAGCAGCCCCCGGAAGCCTCCAAGATCCAGAGTCGAATTTCATCATCGTCTAGCTTGATCCATCTTCGGCTTGTAGAATGTTGAAGGGTTCCTGAAACTTCAAAAGAAAGGATAGGATCCGAGTCTTAAAAATAAGTCGGACCTATGAGTACATTATTTGGGTTTCTAGCTTGAAATTCAAACTAAGCTAGAACTAGATCTCTAACGTAACCTGACATCAGTCAAGGTCAAGTCACGTCACTGACAGTCATTCCTCTCAGCACGACCCTTGGTGGGTCCGCCTTTTGTGGAAATGAGGCGTCATTTTAATGCATGTGCGGAGATCGAGGCGGCGTAATCCTCGCGAGGAGGTTACCTAGCTCCTTCCATGATGCCTGGCACAGTTACTGTTTATCTTGCACGAATCTTGGCGTAGGCAAAGGATATAAGGGGTCAAGAACTCTTCCTTCCTCCTCACCAACGCCAATGCTTTCTCCTTCCCCTTGACACTTCTTGCGAAAAAGCTCCTCTTCCTCCCCCAAATCCCACAGCACCGCCCATCCTAGGTCACCGATGCCCAGAAAATGGCTAAGGCTTCATCTTCTGCCATGATGGCGACGGTTCCTGCGGCGGAGAAAGAGAAGTTTCATGGGGTCTAGATCCCCTGTGTCCTCGACAACGTCAAGCTCTGCGTCATCGAGAAGGAAGGCCTCCTCCATGTTGGCGACTGGCGGAGCATCTTTGGACAAACCATCCCCACCCCAAACACCGACGAGCGAGTGCACTTTGGCACCCACCTCGACAGAGGTTTGAGTTTTCCTCCTTAAGATTTCTTTTAAGGTTATAGATCACTACGGAGTGTAACTCCACCATCTCCCCCCAAACTCTCTTAGAAATGAGCACTTATGCATCTTTGTGTGAGGGGTATCTCGGTATTAGGCCGAGTCTTATTCTTTTCCGATATTACTTCCATACCTAGAGAAATTCCATCACCGCCAGTAATCCTTACATTACCGGAACCCTTAACTTTTCTATTAGGAGAGAATGAGTCTATCCTAGGATTAAGGCTAGCGAGTCGGTGAAATAGTGGTCGTCCACGTTCTTTTACCACAAGGATAGACCAGCTCCCGGCAAAGCAACTACTTTGCCAGTTTTCGTTGATGGCGCCGCCACGCCCCAAGAGTCCTGGGACGCAGATGCTCTGGCTCTTACTGATAATCTGCTTCTTACTAAGAGGCGGATCGAATATTTGATGAAGCACAAGGGTCTGAAAGGATCCGACTTGATCCATTGCTGGCTGGCGCATCGGATCTAGCCTCTCCAACACCATGGTGATCGGCTAATGCATTCAATCACCAAGAGTAAGACGAACTGTCTCCGGATCTGCTCCATTTCTTACTCGGAATAGAACTATGAGTCCTAGATCAAATGGTTGATTAGGGAGCGGATCGAGAGGAAGATCCTGGAACTTTCCTTGGATATGCATATAGCTGACAATCCTGTGACACCAGTAAGTTTCTAGTAGTTTACTCGAATATGTGCTCATCCATACTTTGTTATATCTTTTTGCAATACTGAAGTAATCTTTTCTTCTTTCAGCTTGCTGACCTCCCCGAATAGGAGCTTGCTCCTCTTGAGGGATATCCTCCTGAGCTCTCTCAGGATGATGGATAACCGGTTCCACTGCCGGAGACTCTTACCTGAAAGCGTAAGACTCCGACTATTTCTATCGGCACAAAGGAAGTGCCCGTTGTGAAGAGGTAACTTTTCTTCACAAGGTCTTTGTATTTTATTTCTTACTCTTTCTGAAGCGTAATGATCTTGTTCTGTCACTTTCTTCAGAGCTAAACAGCTCACCAAGGGCAAGGGGAAAGGCGCCTTGTCGAAGCCCATGCGCCAGTCAAAGTTAAATTTGACTTCTCCTGCCACAGTGCCTCCGACTCCTGCCCCCAAGCCTTTTACAACACCAGAGGTTACTCCATCTCCAAGTGTTGCAGAAGATCCGGCTCAGCATTCTGAGCCAGCAAACCTTGGCTCACAAACCGACATCACCATGGGTGACTCGGTAGTTGATAAGGGTGAACCCGCAAAGGGTAATGATCCCTCGGCAAAGGTTTTTGTCGATAAACTTCTCAGTAATCTGGGTATCGCCAAACTTGGCATTACTCAGAAAACTGCAGAAGAGATCCAGAAGCTGGCTAAGAAATGCCTGGAGAGCCGGAACATCACCGCCGAGGAAGAGGCACAAGAAGCCGAGGACGTAAAACTCTCTGAACTTCTTGACCAAGTTCGTCTTCACGATGAGAAGCTGAAGGCCGGCGTGGCTCCGCCACCACCAATAATCCCGATGACTCTCGTCGAGAAAGTTACATGAGCCTAAGCAAGCTTACTCATGAAAAATATGTAAGTCGGAATTCCAACTCACTCTTTTACTTTATTTCATATCATATCCTCTAGCCCCTAAGCATGAAGTTGGATAGACAATTCGGATTTATGCTTTCATAAGATGCCAAAGAACAAACTAGTGTATCCCCCAAGGCTCGTGATGATATTTGTTAAAATATTAGCCCGAGTCTTTAGTAGACTTCTGACTCTAGGTACTATTCTGACTTACAGAAAGTTAATGCTTATAACCATGAATTATTAAAGAATATTTGCAATGAGCGGAGAGAGATCAGAGCTCTCTGACTTGAAAATGCTCAATTGAACCTTTCCAAGGATGAGGCCGAAGGTAATCATTTCAGTCCTTATCCTTGTTCTTTTTTGCTCTCATAGCCGAATTTCTTATTTGACCGTTATCTTTGGTTTACAGAACTGGTCAAACAGTCATGTAAAATGATTGAAGAGGCCGAGAACTTCAAAACCCTGGAGGTGGAAAACACCGACTTACGACGGAAGCTGAATGAGCTTAAGGAGGATCATGAGCGCAGCATTGCCAGTGTTCTTGAATCCTCCAGCATGGCCACTGAAGAACATGATCGAAAGATCACCATCCAGGATTAGAAAATCTCATAGCTCAGTGATGAATTGGCCAGGGAGAAGGACATCACCCAAGCACTCCGAGATGAACTCCAGAGCCTTAGGGCGGAGAAGACCAAAGTTGACAATGTCATCTTTAGTATGTTTCCTATCTTCTGACTTTTTCGTTCTTCCGACTCTAGGAGTTCGGATATATTTTTTGACCTTTGCTTTATATGCGCAGGTCCTCTAAACTTGTTGGATTCCTCCTCACCGAGTCTCGCACCAGCCGGCTTACCAAAGTCTGCGACTTGCTTCATGATTTCCGCCAGTCACTGGAGGATATTGGCGAAGTTCTTAAAGTTCTGGACATGAACAAATTGTCTGCCTTTGAGGTGCAAGATAAGGGGAAGGAGATTCCCCAGCTCATCTAGGACTGGAACATGTCCTATGCGCGAATCGCAGCACAGAACGTCGGCACCATGGTTATCAGCCACCATGGAAGCATGGAGATTTGGCAAGTAACCAGGAGTTATTTGACTATGGATGAAAACGGCAAGGAGCAAGATATCAAGGCCATCATGGACTCCTGCGCCGGTGACCAGCCATGACACTCCATTCTTCAATCGCATGGAAACGCCTCCTCTGCCTCCTGAAGGAACAACTGAAGTTTCCGACGACGAGCAAATCGAATCTGATCTACACATCTCGGAAAGATATCAATTTAAAGGGGATGTCTCCACTGAGCCGGCAGCTCCTACCTCTCCTCCTGCATCGTAGAGTAGCAGAAAAAATATGTTATTCTGAAACAATTGGGTTGTAAATAAGTAGTGTAATACTTTTGCTAGTGCTAAGGTTTGCAAGTACTGATACTTTTGATCTCTTTTTAGCACTTTGGCTTTATGTTACTATGCCTAAATTTGTACATAAGAACTTTTATGTTTTTTGTCTATACTTATCGCTTTTTCTATCTTTCTGCCTCGTCCCTTTCGTGAGCCGGCAAACCTTCAACACGGGAACTTTGCCAAGCAACGGAGCTCAATTACTAAACCAGTTTAAACTTAGAAAACAAAGCCAGCTTCTAGTACCAATAATTCACTACTCAGAAAATGTCCGCATCCAGCAATCGGATAAAGAACCAATGTATAAACTAGAAATTTTAGACTTATACCCGAAGGTAGCAGTTTTAGAATCGGAAATCTAACCAGAATAAACATGAGCATAAAGTACTTTCAAGTATTCTAGGATTTTCGACTGTGACATAATCATTCGGAAATAAGATGGTAATATAAAACTTCTCAGAAAATATTGAGGCAACCAACACTTTATTTCTCATTGAACATGTACACATATATGATTACAAAGAAAGAAATTTTAAGAATAAAAGGGACGTAGCTGAGCAATATTCCATGGTCTGTCTAATTCTTCCGGTCTGTACTGCCTCTAGCTCTCTTTATCTTCTTAGTAGCAGGTCCTTCTTTGACTGGCCGCATATCAGTTAGATAGTAAGAACCATTGTGCAATACTCGGCTAACTAAAAAGGGCCCTTCCCATACTAGGGAAAGTTTGTGCTTTCTTTTCTGCAGAAGCCGGAGAACCAAATCGTCCTTATTGAAAGACCAGTTTCTAACTCTCTGGCTATGATACTTACGTAACTTCTGTTGATAGGCTGTTGATCTCTACTCGGCAACGACGTGAACTTCTTCGATTAAATCGAGATCATCTTGTCAAGAAATTTCAGCATCCTCTTCGATATACGCAGCAACTCGGGGAGAAGTATGAATTAAATCGCTAGGAAGAACTGTCTCTGCACCATAGATCAAGAAAAAAGGTGTGTATCCGGTTGACCTGTTCGGAGTTGTTCTTAAGATCCATATCATAGACGGCAATTTGTCCGCCCAAGCCCTCGTAGCACGATGAAGTGGTGCTTCGAGTCTTGGTTTGAGGCCTTGTGGGATTGAACCATTCGCTCTTTCAACTTGTCCATTAGCTTGTGGATGTGCGACTGACGTAATGTAAAGCCGGATATTTTGTTCGTCACAACACTCGGCAAGTTCTCCCATAGAAAAATTGATCCCGTTGTCCGTGATAATACTATGCAGATAACCGTATAGGATTATAACATCCTCGACAAATCGTCTGGCTGTTTCTCCATCAAAACTTGTGACAGGTTTAGCCTCAATCCAATTTGTGAATTTGTCCACCATCACTAAGATTTGAGTAAATCCACTTGGAGTCCGTTTAAATGGTCCTACCAAGTCAAGCCCCCGGACCACGAAAGGCCATGTTATAGGTATTATTCACAGCTGATCAGCCGGAACATGAGCTTTTTTAGCGTACTTTTGGCAGCCTTTGCACATCTTGACTAGCCGTTCGGCATATGCCTTAGCTGTAAGCCAGAAAAATCCGTGTCTAAAAGCTTTTGCCACTAAACATTTGGCTGTAGCATGATGGCCGCATTCGCCTTTGTGGATCTCTCTTAAGATTTCCACTCCTTCTTCCGGAGATATACAGCACTGAAAAACCCCAGATACACTCCACTTATAGAGCTCACCATTTATTATTGTATGGGGTTTTGCTCGTCGGACGATCTACCGGCTCAGAACCTCGTCTTCGGGTAATTTTCCGTCTACCAAGAATCAAGGTAGTGTTTTTTCCAGCTGGGAATTACATCCAGAACTGCTACTAAAGGTGAGTCGGATTTGGTCAGACATTTCTCATCTACTCCTTTTATAGAGGGAACTTTAAGAAGTTCTAAAAAGCGCCATCTGGTAACTTTTTCCGTGCAGAGCCTATTCGAGATAATGCATCTACTTCCTCGTTTTCTGTTCGAGGGATGTGTTGAACTTCAAACCCTTCGAATGATTCAGATAGTTCATCCATGACAGCCCTATATACTGCCATGTGTTTATTTGCATTACAGATATTCGACACTTGTTGAGCAACAAGATCCTAATCTCCAGAACACGTACATCATCAGATGTCGATATCCTTAGCAATCCGGATTCCTTGCAGCAGTGCTTCATATTCGGCAATGTTGTTTGTTGCCGTGAAGTGGATCTGCAACACATAGAAAAGCTTATCTCCTTGGGGTGATTTGAGCACCACGCTAGCCCCCGAGCGCCTTAGACTCGTCAAAATGCAAGGTCTAGTATTCCGACTCTGGGAGGGTCATATTTTTCATTGTCTCTGTCCAATCAGCGACAAAGTCATTGAGGATTTGGGATTTGATTGTTGTACGAGGTTTGTACTCAATGTCGAAAGCTGGAAGCTCTATTCCCCATTTTGCGACACATCATGTGGCGTCGCTGTTGTAAATTATGTCTCTCATGGGAGCTGTGCTCACCACAATAATTTGATGCTCCTGAAAGTAATGTCGTAACTTTCGAGATGCTAAGAACACACCATAAGCCAGCTTTTGATAGTGCGGATACCGCTGCTTTGATTCAGTTAGGACTTCACTGAGGTAGTAAGTCGGACGCTGCACCAAGTGTTCATGTTTTTCCTCTGGTCTTTCCACCACCATGACGACACTGACGACCTTGTTTGTCGTAGCGAGATAGAGGAACATCAGTTCATGAGGTTCCGGTGCTGCAAGGATAGGAGCGGACGAGGGTACTACTTTCATGTCTTGTAGTACAGCTTCAGCTTCATCAGTCCAAACGAACTTTTTGGTCTTTTTAGGAGCTTGTAGAGTGGTGTGGCTCTTTCACCGAGCCGTCTTACAAACCGACTGACTGTAGCAATGCAACCAGTTAGTCTTTGAACATCCTTCAGACGAGTCGGCCTGGAAATATTGAGTATAGCCTTAATTTTGTCTCAGTTCACCTCTATGCCTCTTTGATACATGATGAAGCCTAACAATTTTCGGGCTGGTATTCTGAAGAAGCACTTCTTCGGATTAAGCATTATATTGTATTTTCATAGTTTAGTGAATGTTTCCTCCAAGTCGGAAATTAAGGTTTCCTTCTTTTTGGACATCACCGCTATGTCAATCCACATATGCATGTACATTGCGTCCGATTTGATCGTGGAGGCAACACTGCATAGTGCGCTGGTACGTAGCTCCTGTGTTCTTGAGCCCAAAGGGCATCATAATGAAACAGAATGTTCTGATGGGGGTTATGAATGAAGTTTTGACTTTGTCTGATTCCTTCATTCGGAGTTGGTGATAACCGGAATATGCGTCAAGAAAACATAGGAGTTCCGAGCCTGCCGTAGAATCGATAACTTGATCAATTCTAGGCAGAGCAAACGGATCTTTGGGACAAGCCTTGTTCAAGAAGGTATAATCAACACACATCCTTAATTCAGTGGTGTCCTTTTTAGGGACCATTACATGATTGGCCGACCACTCAGTGTGGATGACCTCTTCTATGAATCCAGCTAACTCGAGCCGGGCTAGTTCCTTAGCTATTGCTTTTCGCTTTTCATCACCAAAACGTCATAAGGACTGTTTGACGGGTTTAGCGTTTGGGTGTACATTTAGAGAGTGCTCGGCAAGTTCCCTAGGTACTCCGGTCATGTCAGATGGCTACCATACGAAGATGTCTTAATTTGCTTGGAGGAACTTGACAAGCACGCTTTCCTATGCGCTATCTAAACCTACACCTATCTGGGTCACCTTGGAGGGGTCATCAGCCTTCAATGGTGTCGCCTTCGTCTCTTTCGATGCCTTGAACTCCGGGGTCGGCTTGGTTACCTCCTTCTTCGTCGTAGGCATCTCGGACGGGTCGATGGTCTTCTTGATCTCCTGGTACTCCTGGGCGTGTAGTACGGCTTCAGCAAAGGCGGCATTTCCATCTTCGCACTCTCGTGCTTTCTTCGGGTCTCCCCTAATGGTCATCACGCCCTTTGGACCTAGAATTTTCATCATATTATAAATGTAACAAGGACGAGCCATGAAATCCCAATAAGCTAGTCATCCGAATATAGTGTGGTATGCGCTCTTGAACAGGACCACTTTGAAGGAAAGTGCTTCCATCCGGTAGTTCTTTGGAGTTTCAAAAGTAACATCCAAAGTGATATCTCCCAAGGAATTTGTCTGTCTTCCTGGGACAACTCCATGGAAGATCATGGAGCTGTGATTCAGCTGAGTTTCTAAGATCCTCATCTGATGCAGCATTTCGATGTAGAGGATATTGATACTGCTATCGCCGTCCATGAGGGTCTTGCAGAATCCATATCCATCAATAAGTGGATTGACGACTGACGTGTACTTTCCTCGCCTGTGCAACTTAGTCAGATGATCAGCACGGTCAAAGGTGATTGTCACTTCCGACCAATCCAAAAATTGAGGGACAGCCGGAACAGTTGTGTTGAGTTCATGCAAAACCGCCTTCTTAACCTTAGCTGGTTGAGACCCAAGGAAAGTGACATAAGTGTCTTTCTTTGTTGGGAAGTTCTTCTTTCCATCCGACTTGGGGTTTGAAGGCTCTCCTTCCTCCATGTTGGAATCTTCCTTGGTCTCCTTTTCTTTTTCGGGATTTTTCTTTCCCTTCTTTTGCTTGGCCCTGTAGCCAGTGGATTCGTCTTTTTGATGTCATCATTGAAACGACACTCGGCGTTTATGTGGGACGATCCCCCGTTGGCATCTAGGTGATGCACACACGGATTATTGGCAATGTCGGCCCAAGAGTAGGTTTTGCCAGGTTGCCGGTCTCCTCTACCATGAACTCTTGATGTCCCACGACCACGTCCGCGGCCGCCTCCGTGTCCTCCTCGTCCTCTAGACCCGAAAGTAGCAGTGACAACTATAGTTTCCGCATTAGGCTTTTCTTACGAGGTGTTCTTATGCTTCTAAGCTTGTTGCTTCGACTATTTTGCTCACTGTGGTACAGCCAGGATGTTCATTAGTCCTTCTGCATCATCATTGGTATCTGCATACTTGCTTGCCGTCTCTATCATATCTCCCAGATCACTGACCTTGTCGCACTTTAAACGGTGACATAGTAAACCAATTGGGAGTCCTGCAATGAAAGCTTCAATCGCAGTTTGGTCGTTTACTCCTTCACGGGAGTTCTTAGTGTCGATCCATCATCAGAGATAGTCTTGGCATGTTTCTTCGGCTTTCTGGGTGCAACGTTGTAGGTCTCCTACCGTGCAGGGCCTCCGATATGTGCCTTCGAAATTTTGAAAGAATGCGCTTTGCATGTCATACCAGTTGTGGATGGTGTTTTCCGGAAGTTCATTGAACCAGGATCGTGTCGTCTTCGTCAACATAAGTGGGAGACACCAGGTCACGACCAAGCTATTTCCGCCTTTGGTGATGCAACAAGCCTAAAAAAATCTTGAAGCCAAGTATCTGGTCAGGCCACACCGGCGTAGGCTTGGATGTGTCTTGAGATAGAAAATCCTTCCGGGAAGTGTGTTTGTCGAATTTGTGGTCCGAAGCATTTTGGACCCACGTAAATATCATCGTTCTCATAGCGCCGCGCCTCTATGTTAGAGTTGATCCGGTGCCTCACGTCACTTGGTGACAGAGAACGCCGTCTTGGTTGTTCGATGTGGCTGCGGTGCCTTGGAGCCGGACTTCTACTTCTAACACCACCTCCTCCACCATGACGCCCTCCTTGACCTCCTCGAGAGCCGATATGATGGCTGCTTGGTGGAGAGGGTGGTGCAGGTGGATTGTTTCCGGCTGAGTACCGGCCTCCATCTGGAGCGTCATTATTCCGGTTCCAGGGAGGGTCTTTATTACGATGAGCCCCCTGCCGGCTTGACTCGGCATGGTGTCCGTCATTCCTTCGTCCGTCGTTTCCCCCATTGTGGTGAGGTTCAGCCGGACGGCATGTATGTCTAGGAGGTGGCATCCTTTGTCGGTCCTCCTCCCGACATTGCTCTTTTTCGTCTTCCCTGTGATTGTTCGACTCTCACCATGGAGGGTGTCCCAGAACCAATGCTCCAACTGCATCTCGCTCCGTGGCTGGGGCAACGTTAATCTAGTCACGTGTGGCTCTGTGTCATTGCCCTGAAGATCCGGTTCTTGAGTAGTTGTCTGCCCGACGGTTAGGACGGTGATGTTGTGTTGGGTCCCGTCGGGGCCTAATGTCATCCCAAGCCAGATCCATGCAACATTGGTCAGATTTGGAGACCAGTTTTCCGCTTCCAGATTTTTCAACCTTTTGTTGCTCCAGACCCTTGGTAAGTAATTTTACACCCAACCGGACTTGATCTAGGTTTGGATTGTTCGCCAGGATATCTCGAGCTGCAGCGGTGTTTTCCACTAGCATTTAATACACCAGCTTCTCCTTTGACGGCGTCATCTCCCTCAAAGAGGGTCTTGTGGACTTCCGGATTTTTGTTAGCCCGCACGGGGCCATTCTAGGCCTTCTGATGCTGCAGGGGCTTCAACTTCCCTGCAGATGCAATGCGCTTCTTCTCTTCCATAAGGTTATTACCCTCATCCAGGAGTACTTGACGACGCGCTTCTAGGGCTTGGGCCCTTTCTTCCAATTCTGCAGGTGTAAGCTCTGCAGCTATAGGGATAGGCGTAGTTAACACGGCATCGATGAATTTACGGGCACCAGCAGTAACCACGTATCCATTCACCGGAGTTTCCTTTGGCTCGTCTAGGATTAGGGCTCCATCCGAGTCTTCTTCATATTCTTCGGCAACTACTTCCTACGTAGGAGGGTCTTTTGCCGGAGTCTTCTTCTTGTTCCACTTATTTGCCTTCTTGGTAGCACCGGTAGCAAAGACGGCTTTGGGTTCGTTTCGCGGAGTCAAGCTCTGATCGGTACTTTCGGACATCTTGACGTTGGGATTATCTCCGAGATCCATATCATCCTGCACTTTGGGAGAGTTTTCTCCAGATCCTTCGTCCATGGCTTCTCCTTCTTCTATAGGTTTGGAGTTGAACTCCTCTTCATATTCCGTGGAGAACTTTTAGAAATCCGCCGACGTCATTGAATCATTCGAAGATGCCGGTAAGTCGATGTTTGTTCCGATCGCCTCCAGCACTGAGTCTTCATTGTCTCCAGCATCGGCGGAGCCGGATCCGGATCCAACATATCCGACAAAGTGCGACGCGTGCATCCTGAGGTAGTTGCGACTTTCCTCGTGGGCTTCCTCGAAACGTCGATGGTCTCGAGAATTTCATCCACGCTAGAGTCTTGCAGCATCATACGCCTCAAAGTGTACCTCAGGAAGGGTTAGTCTATTCCGGCTATGGTAGGGCCGGAACCAGAGTTGTTATCCTGCTCCTCCTGGATTTCGACCTCGACGGACAGATTGATCTAGGATTCGGCCTTCCTAGGGAGATCCAGTCTAGATTCGACTTGCACTACAAGATCTGCTCCAGGCTCAGCTTTCTCCACTATCTCCGCGATAGGTGCGGGCTGGGTGGGGTTAGAGTTTTCCGAGATCCAGAACTCTGCCGCCACCACGGACAAAGTGGACCCAGAAACTTCTTTTGCCTCTGTCATCACCGCTGGGGTGGGTGGGGCAGTTTCAGCAAAACCTACATAAACATCAATCTCACCAAAAGACATGATGGTGTAGGTAGTCACGGCCTCCCTAGCCGGAATCCAGGTCTCGTCGAGAATGATGAGAGGGACGTCACTACCATAGAGGATGCAACCGACGGCGATTATCTCACCTATTCTGATTCTTGCATATTCCTCTCAGAACGTAGATCCAAAGCTCACTTGCCCCACGGTGGGCGCCAACTATCGTCGGATTGATGAAGAGTACGCCATGAGGGGGTCCTCGAGGCGTGCGGAAGAGAGGGATGTGAGATGTATGGTATTCCGGGACGATGAGCACACAAGTTTACCCAGGTTTGAATCCGCCAGCTTTGGACGGATCCTACTCCTGCTAGCAATCCAGTAATACATCAGAGATGGAATATGGGTTAAAAGGGTTTCGCCTGTGCGAGTTGAGATTGTAGACTATTGTGGGGTGCCCTAAAGGATGGTCCCTAGGACGGCTTATATAGATATCCGGCCTAGGGTTTATAGGAGAGACCTATCCGGCTACGACTAACAGTCGGTTACACAGTACATCTTGAACTACATGTAACACTACAGGCCTATGTCGATAAGTCTTCTAGGCCTTCCCATAGCCGGATTAGACTCCGTCTCTTCTCCCTGACTAGGCCGCCTGTGAAGCAAAGCTCTAACCTAAAGTGGGACACCCTGGTCAGTGAGGCACAGTGAGGATACCCGGAAAGTATATCCCCAACAAATATGGCATTCATGCCTGGGTGTCATAGCATGGCATAGTAGTAAAACAAAATCCTGCACATGCATCACTACTAAAAACATACTACATGCATAGGAAAATAGTAGGACATTTATGATAGTTCTACTTGCCTCTGTTGTAGATGTAGTCGTTCAGATAATACTCACAATGGAAAATGTTGCACTCATCATAATCACAATAGTTGCACTCCTCGCAATCTAACGTTTGAAACAAAGCATAACAAACACACAATTCAAAACATTGCAATTATGCGCAATACAATAAAACAATGGTGAACAAATGCATGCATGATGATTTAATATGTCACAATGGTTGTATTTAGTTCTCTGAACATTACTAGATCACATGATGCATGTAGAGAATCATTTAATGCAATAGGTATTTATTATTAATTCTTGATTGCCAATAGAGGGGTTTTAATATATCTGTTGTAACTTCTATTCTAATTGTCGAATTAAACTTAGGTCTGGTGTTTACTGGATATAGGACATTAATATGAACCACTATGAACTAGATTCGGCAAAAAAGGAGTTATAGATCTTTTCTTATGATTTAGTTACTATTTAATAGAGTTGAAATTATTTAAAAACTTAACTTTGTCAAACATTAAATCTAAGACCATATTTGTAATCTACACGAAATTGTGAATCCAGGGACATATTATTTATAATTTTACGATCTATAAATAATTTACTATGTATTTAATACTCTAAAAGTCCATTAATACTAATTAAATCATTACCAGAAAATTGTACTGCGAAAGTTAGATCTAATTTGATATTAATAAACTACATTGATTAGATTAAATTTGATATATTATATGCAATTTTTGGATCTAGTGTGAATTTTACAAGTTAGATCTATATTTTGATATTTAATTTCAATTTCTATTTTAAAATACACAGTCAGCGATGACTGGGCATTGACGTTGACACGGCTGCTAACCTGGCTGATGACATAGAGATGATGGAGTGGTGACTGTTGGAAATATGCCCTAGAGACAAATAATAATAAAGATTATTATCATATTTTATAAAGTTTATGATTAAGTTTTGTATCATGCTATAACTATATTGAAAGGAAACGCCAATACACGTGTGATATATAAACAACCAGGGGTTCCCGGTGAAACTCTAGTCACTGGTTCATTGGTCAACAAATGATCAAGGTTTCCTGATCATGTGGCATTTATGCCAGTTGTAAATGGAGTCAACTTATTCTGAGAATGATATGATGAACCAATACCCAACCTAAACATCGTGACTCGATCATGTCACAAAGTTCAACTTACGATGATTAGAATAGACCTAGTAGACTATTCCTTAGACCGTGAGACTATATCAATCATTGTCTCCTCAGAATGCTTAGATAGCATCAAACGTCACTTATAACAGAGTGATCATAAAGGTGTGTTCAGGTATTCGAAGGAACCGTAGAGGCAATATATGTCAAGAGCAGGATTTGTCCATCCGCGTGACACAAAGATACTCAAGGGCCCACTCGGAGAAGTTGTATCCAATAGCTGCGTAGCGTGTGATTTGATCACAGGGACATCACTTGTTGAAATGAGTCAAATAGCATTGTTCGGTAATGAGATTGAACATGACAAGGTGATGTTATTGATCAGATCTCGGGGACTGCAAGTATCGAGAGACAAAAGGAATAAGACGCGACAGTCATAGTTCAAACGATGGAAGATCTTCGTGGAATGCACAGGGGTCACATGGCCATCCAGGTCCCTCTATCAATAATTGGTCCGAGAGTGTCCCGACCATGTATGGAGTGTTCCCGAACCATGGGTATCATGCTTATGGGCTTGATGATGCTTATAGAGTGTTTACAGGATCGGTAGAATCACCGAAGAAGAGAAGAGAGAAAACTGGAAGGGTTTCGGTAAGTCTAGAGGATGTCCGGAGTGGACGTGGAAGGTGTTCCATAGCCACGGAGATTGAATGATATATGAATGAATGTCAAATATTTATTTATTCATTTATTCATAATTATTTAATAAAAGATAAATCAATTAAAGGTCAAAAAAGGCTTAATGGGCCAATTCCAGAGGGAGAAGGGCCCATGAGGGAAGGGCAAGATGAGAGAAAGGGGAAGGGGTGGCTGTCTGGGCCTAGCACCCCCCCCCCCCACCCCCGCGCGGGGCCACCAGGGTTGGCCGGCGTGCCTCCCCCCTCTCCCCTCCTTTAGTCTCACCCCAGGACTTTGAGGGAAGTAGTACCTCCCCTCCCTTATATATAGTGGGGTATTTTGACCAGAAAATACACACAATATTCAACAAAGGTTTCCTCACTTTTGGGGAGACCTCCAATTGATATTTCTCTCTCTCTCCCGTGACCGTGGTCCCAAGTTTGGACTGCGCGAACGAGAGACATCTTCACTGCGGAGCACCGTCGTGCTACGGGATAGGGATCCATGAGCTCTACTTCCGCAACTGCTACTGGATCGGGGAAGCGGGAGTCATCGCCAGGCACCGGACGTGTGTAATTCTCCACGAGGTGTCGCACTTGAGGCACGAGGAGTCGTAGGAGCCGCAGGAGCGCAAGGACTTCATCATGACCTTGAGGTCGGCTTTGGCTCGTCTACATCAACCACGTTCTCCTGAGCGTTGACAACGCTTTTCGGTCTTCAAGGGTAAGTTCACGAAAATCCCCTCTCGTTACTGCATTACTAATAGATAGGTCTTGGCAACATCGGGGGTTCAGGGGCATAGGGTAAAATTTTATTGTTTTCATACACGAACCCCTATAGTGGTATCAGAGCTAGATCTATGTGTAATATTGCTAGTATGGGTAGAACACACGAGATGTAGCATGTGGGAGTTGATCTTTCAGTTGTTACCCTCCCACGTGTACTTGTGTATACTGCATTAATGCTTGATGAAGCGGCCCCCAACCGACTTTACGCGTTCATTCGGGAGACTGGTCCACGCTTGACATTTGGCTTGTACCTTATAAAGTGGCCTTGGGGGTGTCTGTCTATCTCACATTAGTTGGTGTGCCATTTAAAATGGAGGGCCCCGAAAGGGGTGTAGTATAGACAACTACTCGATCAGCGTTGTGGTGAAAGTTCGTAGGTTAGAATGGTTCTTGTGCGAAATCCCATTCAGTCACGTAAAACATGCAAAAGATAAAGTAGAGGCGTCTAAATTTGTTTTGCAGGGGGCATTGCTTTGTGATATGGTTGTGGCAAAGGTAAAGTTCTTACCTTATGTTACGAAGTAGTAGAAGATAGTCATGGAGGTGATGGACTACCACGCCAAAAAGACACCGGTACCCTGGTGTCTACGGTGCTGGAACCCTGGTGCCAGAATTCGGTGATGCCAGATGAAGATCACGACGTGAAGGACCATCTCACATCGCATTTACATTCAATGCCATTGTTTGTATATCTTATTGTGTGCTAGTATTAGATACTCGACGGTATCCTAATAAGATGATCCCTGTTAAAATTACCAATGATTGTGTTCCCCCTTAGTGTGCACCACCAAGAAAGTTCTTCGGTATGAGGCAGCGTCGTGATGATCGGGTGTTAGACATATCTACGTTCGCATACAGTGGGTGTAAGCCATGTTGCACAGCGAATACACTAAGGTTGAGTTGGCTAGCTTAGCATGTGTAGACATGGCCTCGGAACACGGATGGTCGAAAGATTGAGCACGAGTCGCATGAATGATGTGACCAACGTTTAGGTATCCACCCTAGAACCCACATTGATGGCCGTGACGATCGGGGAGATGTGGGGAAAAGGGGTCATGTAATCACTAGAACCCTTCAAGGGATAGGTATTTTTAGTGGAGTTATTATATTAACTCGTTTAATTATAAACTTAGTCTAAATTCCTTTTGCAATTATAAATGTAGAAAATGGTTCTCCCTGATGCTACATTTCCTGTTGACGATTGGTCATATGGAGAGAAGCTCAGGCTAGACGGGTCAAACTTTTCTATGTGGGTTGCATGTCTCCATGTTCTCCTTAGCGAGAATGACATGGTCGACTACATACTCAATGAGATGGATTTGGAGTAGCCCAGTACCTTAGAGACCCCAGAGCAGCGGGAAGACCGCTATTACCGTCGTGAGATGTCCACCTTCATATTAGTTACGATGCGTTTGGGGATAGTGGATGAGTTGTGGCCAGTCGTGGGTAATCTCAACCCTCGTACGGTAATGGTACAGCTTAAAACACATTTCGTGGAACAAGCACGCATATGGGAGCATGAGCTGATGGGAGATTTCCTCTCCATTAAGATGGAAGAAAACTCCTCGCGTGAAGACCACTTGGAGCGCATGCATGATGCGTACATGAGGCCTGCATACTTCCTGCATAGATGGATGACGAACTCTTTTGCAAATGGTGTTGTGCTGCGGTCGCTGCCATCAAGCTACCAAGCACATGTTAGGACTTGCATCATGAGAGGCGATGCAGAAACACAGGATTTCCACAGGTTCATATCACATCTCAGGAATGTGAAGGTTGAACCCATTGCGGGTGAGTTCATCGATGACAAAGGTATATATTTGATATACAGTTTTATAAATGTTATAATCTTGCAAACACATGTTGAAGTGTTTAGTATATTTGATACTTGTTCTGTTTTACTGAAAACAGGTCCTTCTGCATGAGAGGTGCTTGCTGGAGAGGAGGTGACGTTGCATGTTGATGGCGAGCATGATGATGATGGCCAACAACACTCTTCCTCGACGTTTATCACTTAATTTATGGTTTTGGATAGTTATTGTAATCGTTCGATGGATATGTGAACTTCATTAGTGTGTCTCACACTTCATGAGACGGTTATTCATATGAGTTTGTAACAAACAATTGTTCTACTTTTATGAATGATTTCTATTTGTGTTCATATCTTGTAGCATCCCAATTGTCTAACAATTGTAATGCTACTTGGTCTAGTAATATAATGGCTACTTCAAATATATAATTGTTGCATCATCATTATATCATGCTCATGTCATCATGCCACCTTGCATTTGAGCATCATATAAAACCCCTTTTTGTTTGGTTCTTATCTCATATGCATTGTTAATTGTATTTGCCTCTTGATATTGTATTTGGTTCTTGATATATTGTTGAATGCCCAAGTTGAGTTGGGGGCATATCTCTTATTAACTCCACCACCTTACTTTCACCACCTTTATAATTCCACCATCCAACTAAATATGAGCTTGGCACTTATTGGTTTTACCTCTAGCTCATGTGGGTTGGGATGGATCCAATTCTTTTCCACATGCTCTCATCTTAGCATCATGTTGTTTTCACACTATTGATATATGAGAGCCACTTGGCCACCTTTGCATGCCTTGTGAGTGGGACCCTATTTCTAGCTCCCATATGTGTTGTTTTTGAGGTTATCATCATGTTGGGATATTTTGTGGGATTATTAAATATCTAGTGGCATATACACACTAGCAAGTTCCATTGTATTTCAAATATGGTCATCTCCATCTACTTCACATGGGGCCTCCTTTTAATTCTTTTTGCTTGGCCTTTATTCCAATTTTGGGAATGCAACATAATAATGCCATGTAATAATATTGTTTTCACAAGAATCAACATGGCAATAAATATTTTGCATGGGCCATGCAAGTGCCACCTTTTCTAGTATTGGGTTTTTATTTGATTTTTTTGAGTGGATCATCTCTATCTCTATCTTTCTTTTGGCTTGATCTATTTTGATCTTGCTTAAACCCTAGCATCACCTCCCTATCTTTTCCTTGTCTAGATCTTGTGGATACTTGAGCTTGTCTTAATCATGCTTGATCTAGTCACAAGGAACCACTCCATCCATCTCTCTCTCTCTTTTCCACATCTCCTCTCCTTTTCACCTACATCCATGCTTGGCCATGTGGGTTATCTCTAAACTCTACCACCTAATCATCTACACCTCCATGCCACCCTCTCTAAGCCACACCCCCACTTAATCTAACACCATAATCCCTCTAAACCTAGTTCTAGCTAAACCCTAAACCACCCCATCACCCCCTATCGACCTCTCTACTCTCTATCTAGCTGGCCCCACCTGGCCACCCTCTCTCCCTGGCCCCACCTAGCTACCCCAACCCTAATGCCAACCCTAGCCCGAGGCTACCACCACCCAACCCGAGCCTAGCTCTAACCCTAGCCCGAGTCTTCCCCTCTCTCTCGGCTCTCTCTCTGCATGGGGGCCCCTCCACCGAGCCTACCACCTCTCTGGCCTCACCCTACCCCGCCTGGACGTCCCCTACCTGCCCCTGCCGACCCTAGCACATGAGAGGAGGAGGAGAGAAAGGTGGCACCGAGCCACCTTTAACCCTACCACCCGCTCCCACGGCATCTCCCCCTCTCTCTGCTACCTACCACCATCCCCTGGCTCTCCTCTGTCCCCCAGATCCGCTAGCACCTCTCCCTCTCCTCTCCTTCCTCTTCCCCACCGTCTACCCCCATCGCCGGCGAAACCCTCGGTCTTCACCGATCCCCCTCTTCCAGCCGTTGGCGTGGTGATCATTGGTGTCGAGGAAGGCCACGCAGTACTCCTGCATCACCCTGTACCCGCCGTCGAGGAGGAGAAGGACCGGAGCCGAAGGACCTCGCGACGCCGACCCCGAAACCCTAGCTCGCTGGGCCTCTGCATCGTCGTCGTCCTGCTGCTCGCCGACCCGATCCAACGCCACCGACACACTCGCGGTGAGCTGACCTACCTCCTAGACAACCCCCTCTGGCCGATCCCGCCCTAGCGTCGCCGTACCTTTCGTCGAACGCCGTCGGAGCGTCGGGTTCGCTGGCGTCTGCACGCTCTCGCTCCGCGTAGCCCCTCATCTAGGCTTCGCCCACCTCCCTGACACCAACCCACCCTTACCGCAGCGGCTCCGCCTCCGCGCGCGAGCCCTAGGTCCCAGGTTCGAACCCCCGCGCGTCGCGTCTGTGCCAGACGCGCACCGATCTGTCGCGCGGCGTAGAGGAGAAGAGGAACAGTACGGCTAAGCTCGTTTTGCACATACCCCTGTTCCTTTTTCTTCGCAACCCGCGCTCCCTCGTGGTCCACCAGGCAGCCACCCAGTAGATCTTGCAGAAAACCCCCCCAGCATTCCAGGTCTCAACCCGCACTCCCGTTTGGCCACCTGTCAGCCTCTGCGCTGTCTCGCCGCTGGTAGCTGGGCCCGCGAGTGCTCTGACCCCACCCGTCGGCCTCTGAGGCTAGCAGCAGCCGCGGTGGCAGAAGGGTTTCTGCGCGCGTGGACGCCCAGTCAGCATGGCCCCACTGGTCATTGGCTGTGGCTAGATTAGAGCGAGTGACAAAAGTTTTCCTGTAATCTGTTTAATTCAAACTTATTTCAAATTAATTCAAATTCAAAATTAAATCTGTTTTTAATTATCTTTTAAAATATAAATCCAATTTAAACAAACAATATATGATTTCAAATCAGAAAAATATGAGGAATTCAAATATGGCCTTCAAAATATATTTTGAACATTTAAAATTGCAAGTTGATTAAAATTACAATAAAATGCCCTTTTGCCTTAATTAATTAATAACTTTTGTTTTATAACTTCAAATTCAACAAATAATATGTCTAAAATGATTAGCTCGACGAGACCTTTCTGTTTATGCATTCCTTTATCTGTTTTGAAGCATGCATCATATAAATATAATGTATACAGCAACTAATATGAGAATAAAATGGGCCCAAAACTCAATAAAATGGTTTCTTCTTGTATTCCACACCTCACCCATGCCATGCTACTTTATTGCCATGCAAATGGTGCATCATTCATCATGGCATGATTGTTTGCTTGATGCACTTTATTCATATGCTTGTGCTCTTTATTTATGTTGGCCCTTGTTTGTTCGGTTCTTCTTCGAATAGACGCTGAGCAGGGGATATATCAAGAGAACCAGGAGCTCTACCCAGATCCATCCCTTGCTTCAACTGAGCTGCCAGGCAAGCACTACCACATGCTTGCATACATATAATACCTATTGCCTCTATCTTATTCTTGCATCATTGAGTCGCGATTGCATTAAACTGAATCCCAAGTATTGCATAGCCTTTACTTTTGAACCCCACCGAAGCCTGTTTACCTCCATCCCATGAGCCATTACTACAGGAGTTGTTTGAGCCATGCGAGTCATAGAACAGCATGTGTAGGGTATGTGAGTGTCTGATGGATAATGAGGTACCTAAACAACTTAACCTGAGTAGTAATGGGATAACTAATGAAAGTGGCATCGGTGAGCCATATTCGCTATTTGGTTTTTCAGGCTCACTTGTGTCCCGTAAGACCCCGAGTACTTGATTCCTGTTCCAAGAATATTCGCGCTATCCACATCCGGGAGGCTTATGAACCCCGCTGAGCCAGAGCTTGATTCATTCTTATTTCTTGGGGCCACAAACTAGTTTGAGGTCTTATTTACTATCCTGTACTTATGCCATGCTTTACTGCTTTATTTAAATTGTGAGAGGTACTGCACACTGTACTGTTTAGGAAAGCGGAGTGTTTTTGCGGTGTCGACAAGCCCAGTCACATTTCACAGCCACTGGCGCAAACCTTGAGGCCGTCTCGGAGTCAGCTAACTTCGTTGCGGGTAGCTCAATGGGGTGGCCCCCTAAAATATTTCTGAATCCTGTGATCGCTTTGTCGTGACTGCCTCGTTGGGTTTTGATTTGGTTTTTCCGAGGCATATCGAGTGTGTGTTGCTATTTGTGCACCCCTGCAGGGTAAAACTTTCTGAAAGCCGTGTCCGCGGTTATGGACGACTTGGAGCACAGTTTCTCGATCATAGACAAGCATAACTAAAGTACCGTTTTTAACTTGACTAGACTAGGTACCTGACTAGTAAATAGTGCAACACTCATGGAATGGTTAATAAAACTGCCAACGGATGGGGGGGTTGTTCGTCCGCTTCCTCGTCGGTAAGCGAGGAGGAGGATGGATCTGTTAAGATTACCGTTATAACTGTTATAACTGTTGTTATTAATTCACGGACATCCGTCTATCTCTGGTTAGGCGGATGGTTAGCGAGTATCTATAGAATTGCTAGGGTTTATCTTTTGCTGCTATTGCGTCACCCCAGGTTGTGTCCCCTTTAGAGGCATAAAGACTTGCTGAGTACCCCTAGGGTCTCACACGATAAATTATTGGTTCAGATGAACAGGTACCCTCGCAAGATGGATACTGGGTGGAAGAGACGGACGATGTGGGCAACGATCATTCGGTGTAGAGATTCCGGGAACGGGGATCCGTGAGATCTGTGGGCGGGATCTGCTTATTTATGGGGCATCTTATGCCAATTTGCTTCTTATCCGTACTCGGATTTTGTCTTCCGCTTCCGTTTGATACTCTGATGTTTGATGTATGAGGAGATATCCTAAACTATTATATCTATCTAGGAGATTTGGATCTTGCCGTATGGAGTTGCTATATTTCCTTTCTTTTTAGATGGAATGGCTCTGATGTACTATTGTATGGTGGCTTGCATACATACTCATTTGTGTATGTAGTTGATCCCTTCGCCTGCCGATTACGCCGCCCGTTCTTGTCCCGATGTTTGGAAATGGTTGGGACGGCCGCAAGATCTACCTGTGAGTGGAATTTGGGCCCCACCGTACTATTTCAACCATTTCTGCACATCTAGGCTTGTAACTAGGAGCGTAATTCACCGAGGTAGTTACATTGGTATCAGAGCCATCCCGCCCTTCAGGGTCTCAGCCAAATGGTCGTTGTCTGTCTAGCAAATATTTTGGTAGTTATGTATACTAGGGAAAAACAAAACGCGAGAGTAGGACTGCTTCCACTTTTCTTCTTACCCACCCACCCACCCTTTCTGGTAAGGAAGTGTAACGTTTTCAATCCTCTTCTTAAAATTCAAACTAGGATTCACGTGTTCTGGGTTTCCGTAGTACCATAGGTTGTGTATCTGTGTGTGTGTGTGCATGTGTGTGTAATTCCTTGTCTATCTGTTGCATCCAAGTTGTTATCTGTATCGGCCTTTTGGTTATCAACTGTTGGTACATTCCATACCGACAAGCTTTTGCAAACCGACGCGATCTATCTGATTCGTTGTATACCGACGCGATCTGTCTTACTCCTTGTTATCCGACGTTATCTTGTTTGTGGTGTTCGTTTCCGTAGTTACCAATCTCTAGGTTCATCGTGAGAAGAAGGTATTGGGATATGTGTTTATACTTATTCATGTGCGGAGTAATGATTTGAGAGCGGGATGGAGTCGCGACCATATCACTACTTTTATCATTGCTCTTGTATATTGAGTTGGTAGAGTCACTAATCTTGATTCGTTAAGGGATTTTGCGCATCTATTGGTATTTTAATGCCGAAATTTGTGGAAAAAATTTCTTTGATATATTTGTGTACCACACTCCTTTTCAGTCGTGTGCGATATGCTTGATATCTTCTAGGTGCTTTGAACTTCGTTGATATTTTAATATCATCTTAGTAAATTGTATCCTTTAATCTTGATTAATTCCATCTTGGTACTATTTTGGATTATTATTATTCTCCATCATAGTACTGACTTGTGTGTTATATCAATCACAGGATGGCACCACCACGCCGTTCTGAGGAGGACATACAACCTGAACTGGGGGCAGCGTTGTCGAGCATCGCCAATGCCTTGGCAGCAATGCAGCAGAACCAGCAGCGTTTCGAGGAAGGGGTCAGGAGGAATGAGTTTGTTCCGCTACCTCCACCTCCCAAGCGAGGAGACATCAAAAGCTTCTTGAAGTTCAACCCACGCCAGTTTGATGTTTCTGATCAACCACTTGATGCTGATGATTGGTTGCGTGAGATGTCAAGGTTGCTGATGACTGCTGATGTTCCTGAGCAAGAATGGGTAAAGTGTGCTACTCACCTTCTGAAGGGAGATGCAGCTCTCTGGTGGGAGAATTACCTGAAGGCAAACTGCACTGGTTTTCAGCCTACTTGGGGACAGTTCACTGGAGCTTTCAAAGAGCAGTATCTGTCAGAAATTGTCATGGAGAGGATGAAGGAAGTGTTTCTCAACCTCAAGCAGGGCAATGATAATGTCAACACCTACATCAGAAACTTCATGAACCTTTCTCGTTATGGTGGCGATGAGATCTCTGATGACAAGACGAAGCAAAAGAGGTTCAGGCAAGGGCTCAATGCATCGATTAAGTATGCAATCACACATGCAAGGCCGGCGTCTTTTCTGGAACTTCAGCATACAGCTCTGCAGGAAGAGGCAAGTAGGCAAGTGTTTGAGGAGTCAAAGAAACACAACCGTGATGCAGCAAGCTCTTCAGCTATGTCAACTCCTTCTAAGCGTCGTGTCTAGGTTCCTAACACCCCACCGTCGCTCCCGGCTCCACCAAGACCTTCAAGCTTCGCGGCAAGGCCACCAAACTTCCTCACTGCGGCTCCCAGGGGCTACAACCACCACTACCCTGGAGCGCCTGGCGGAGTCCCTGGCTACGTTGCTCCACGTCCACCTGGTGCTTGTTACACGTGTGGAAACTCTGGGCATCAAAACTGGAACTGTCTGATGAAGAACAAGGCTCTTCCTCCACCACCTCCAAGATCTGCGGCAAGCTCGCCTATGGTTTGTGCACCACCACCTCGGGCTCTCAACATCAACACCAAGCCCAGGTCTACTGTTGCTCGTGCCAACTGTGTCAACGCCGCTCAAGCTGAGCATGCACCTGGAGTTGTGATGGGTATGCTATCCGTTAACTCAATCCCTGCACGAGTTTTGTTTGATTCTGGTGCATCGCATTCTTTTGTGTCAACCAAGTTTGCAGACGAGAATGGGTTAGCTATGGATCCTCTCCTTAAGCGGTTAATGGTCCTCTCTCCTGGAGCAAAGATGGCAGCTTCTAAAATCATCCATGGCAATCAAATTGAGATTGGTGGCTCTTCGTTCTCGGCTTCCTTAATCATTCTGGGCAATTCTGACATTGATGTCATCTTGGGCATGGATTGGTTGACAGCAAATGCAGTTGTGATTGATTGTGCTGAACGCTCGGTTTCTCTGAAGATTCCTGAAGGCCATATAGTCTATTCTCCAAGTCTGACTCCTGCTATCCAGCTTTTCTCTTTGGCGACTCTGAATGTTGATGCTATGGAAGCTATTCAGAGTGTTCCGGTGGTCTGTGAGTTCCCAGATGTTTTTCCTGAAGAGTTGCCGGGTATGCCTCCGAATCGTGAGGTTGAGTTTGTTATTGAGCTTGAACCTGGTACCGCTCCTATCTCCAAGCGGCCTTATAAGATGGGTCCTGCTGAGTTGGCTGAACTCAAACGTCAGCTTGATGAACAAGAGAAGTTGGGTTTCATTCAGCATAGTACTTCTTCTTGGGGTAGCCCAACTCTCTTTGTGAAGAAGCGAGACCAGACTGATAGACTTTGTGTTGACTATCGGGCTCTCAATGCTAAAACCATCAAGAATAAATATCCCCTTCCGCGGATTAATGATCTCTTCGATCAGCTAGCTGGAGCTGTGGTATTCTCTAAGCTTGACTTGAGAAGTGGTTATCACCAAATCAAGATTCGCAAGGAAGATGTTCCTAACACAGCTTTCACCACCCGCTATGGCCTGTATGAGTACACGGTCATGTCTTTCGGTCTCACCAACGCACCTGCCACCTTCTCGAGGCTCATGAACTCGGTTTTCATGGAGTATCTTGACAAGTTCGTTGTGGTCTATCTGGATGACATCCTAGTCTATTCTAAGTCACAGGAAGAGCATGAAGAACACCTTCGGTGTGTCCTAAACAAGCTTCGTGAGAACCGCTTGTATGCAAAGTTCTCCAAGTGTGAGTTTTGGCTGCCTCAAGTAACCTATCTTGGTCACGTCATCTCTGCCAAGGGCATTGCAGTCAATCCGGAAACTATGAAGACAATTGTTGAATGGCTTCCTTCGGTTAATGTCAAAGAAGTGCGGAGTTTCCTTGGTTTGGCTAGTTATTGCTGTCACTTCGTTCAGAACTTTTCGAAGATAGCGAAGCCTCTTACCGATCTCCTCAAGAAAGGCAAGAAATACCTTTGGACTCCTGCGTGTCAAGCAAGCTTTGAGACACTCAAAGAAAAGCTCACTTCCACACCAGTCTTGGTTCCTCCGGATACTTCCAAGCCATTTCAGATATTCTGTGACGCCTCTTTGCATGGATTGGGTGCGGTCCTTATGCAAGAAAAACAAGTTGTTGCTTATGCCTCTCGACAATTGAAGACGCATGAGATCAACTATCCTACACATGACCTCGAGCTCGCAGCAGTTGTTTTTGCTTTGAAAGTATGGAGGCACTACTTGCTTGGCAACCGTTGTGAGATCTTTTCTGATCACAAGAGTCTGAAGTATATCTTTACTCAGCCTGATCTCAACCTTCGGCAGAGGAGGTGGATTGAAGCAATCAATGACTTCGATCTGACCATCAACTACACTCCGGGCAAAGCTAATGTCATGGCAGATGCTCTCAGCCGCAAAGCTTATGTCAACAACCTCATGATGGAAGAACAACAGCCTCTCTTGTGCGAGGAATTCCGTCAGCTCAACCTTGAAATTGTGGAACAAGGGTATCTCCTGAACCTTTTAGCAACTCCTCTCTTGGAAGAAAAGGTTCGCTCTTCTCAGCTTGGTGATCCGTACACAAGAAAGATCATCTCCAGGATTCAGCTTCCGAAGTATGAGTCCTTCCACGTCGATGATCAAGGCACGCTTTTCTTTGAACACCGGATGTTTGTTCCGAACTACCCGGGTTTGAGAGAGCAAGTTCTCAAGGAGGCGCATGATTCTGTTCTTTCTATCCACCCTGGCAGCACAAAGATGTACATGGACTTGAAAACACAATATTGGTGGCCTGGTTTGAAACGGTATTGTGCTAAGTATGTCTCGGAGTGTGATGTCTGCCGCAGAGTGAAAGCTGTCCATCAGAAACCTTCCGGTCTCCTACAGCCATTGAAACCCCCGGAATGGAAATGGGAGAAAGTAGAGATGGACTTCATCACTGGTTTTCCAAGGTCGCAGAAGGGCAACAATGCAATCTTTGTTGTCATTGACAGGCTTTCTAAAGTGGCTCACTTCTTCTCCGTCAAGGAAACCATTTCTGCAATTCAGTTGGCTGAGCTCTATATCAACAGAATTGTCTCTCTGTATGGGGTTCCGCTTGAGATCAGTTCAGACCGTGGAAGCATCTTCACTTCCAAGTTCTGGGAGAGTTTCCAAAATGCTTTGGGAACAAAGTTGAACTTCAGCACAGCTTACCACCCTCAGTCGCAAGGACAAGTTGAAAGGATCAATCAGATTCTGGAGGATATGCTTCGTGCTTGCGTCATCTCTTTTGGCATGAAGTGGGAAGAATGTCTTCCTTATGCTGAATTCTCGTACAACAACAGCTTCCAGAAAAGTCTAAAGATGGCACCATTTGAGGCTCTCTATGGTCGCAAATGCAGAACTCCGATTGGTTGGTCGGGTGCTGGTGAAAGGATCTTGTTTGGCCCTGACATTGTGACTCAAGCGGAGGAGAAGGTTCACATCATACTTGAAAATCTGAGGATTGCTCAAAGTCGCCAGAAGAGCAATTATGACAGGAAGCACACGGACATGGAGTATGTCCCTGGTGATCTCGTTTACCTTCGTGTCACTCCCATGAGAGGCACGCACCGTTTTGGTATCAAAGGAAAGCTGGATCCTAGATACATCGGTCCCTTCAAAGTTCGTGGAAGAAGAGGAGAAGTTGCTTATGCTCTTGAGCTCCCGGAAAAACTCAAGGTTCATGATGTTTTCCACATCTCTCAGCTCAAGAAGTGTTTCAAGGATCCCGGCAGGACCGTGGATCATGAGCTCATCAATCTCCAAGAAGACATGTCTTATCAAGAACACCCCACAAAAATCCTTGAAGTCGCAGAAAGAAGGACTCGCAACAAGTCCATCAAGTTCTGCAAGGTGCAGTGGCCGCACCATTCTGTTGATGAAGCCACTTGGGAACGTGAAGATGAACTCCGTGTCAAGTATCCTACCCTCTTTATGTCTTCTTCTTCCTAGAATCTCGGGGCGAGATTCCTGTTTAGTGGGGGAGAGTTGTAGCATCCCAATTGTCTAACAATTGTAATGCTACTTGGTCTAGTAATATAATGGCTACTTCAAATATATAATTGTTGCATCATCATTATATCATGCTCATGTCATCATGCCACCTTGCATTTGAGCATCATATAAAACCCCTTTTTGTTTGGTTCTTATCTCATATGCATTGTTAATTGTATTTGCCTCTTGATATTGTATTTGGTTCTTGATATATTGTTTAATGCCCAAGTTGAGTTGGGGGCATATCTCTTATTAACTCCGCCACCTTTCTTTCACCACCTTTATAATTCCACCATCCAACTAAATATGAGCTTGGCACTTATTGGTTTTACCTCTAGCTCATGTGGGTTGGGATGGATCCAATTCTTTTCCACATGCTCTCATCTTAGCATCATGTTGTTTTCACACTATTGATATATGAGAGCCACTTGGCCACCTTTGCATGCCTTGTGAGTGGGACCCTATTTCTAGCTCCCATATGTGTTGTTTTTGAGGTTATCATCATGTTGGGATATTTTGTGGGCTTATTAAGTATCTAGTGGCATATACACACTAGAAAGTTCCATTGTATTTCAAATATGGTCATCTCCATCTACTTCACATGGGGCATCCTTTTAATTCTTTTTGCTTGGCCTTTATTCCAATTTTGGGAATGCAACATAATAATGCCATGTAATAATATTGTTTTCACAAGAATCAACATGGCAATAAATATTTTGCATGGGCCATGCAAGTGCCACCTTTTCTAGTATTGGGTTTTTATTTGATTTTTTTGAGTGGATCATCTCTATCTCTATCTTTCTTTTGGCTTGATCTATTTTGATCTTGCTTAAACCCTAGCATCACCTCCCTCTCTTTTCCTTGTCTAGATCTTGTGGATGCTTGAGCTTGTCTTAATCATGCTTGATCTAGTCACAAGGAACCACTCCATCCATCTCTCTCTCTCTTTTCCATATCTCCTCTCCTTTTCACCTACATCCATGCTTGGCCATGTGGGTTATCTCTAAACTCTACCACCTAATCATCTACACCTCCATGCCACCCTCTCTAAGCCACACCCCCACTTAATCTAACACCATAACCCCTCTAAACCTAGTTCTAGCTAAACCCTAAACCACCCCATCACCCCCTCTCGGCCTCTCTTCTCTCTATCTAGCTGGCCCCACCTGGCCACCCTCTCTCCCTAGCCCCACCTAGCTACCCCAACCCTAATGCCAACCCTAGCCCGAGGCTACCACCACCCAACCCGAGCCTAGCTCTAACCCTAGCCCGAGTCTTCCCCTCTCTCTCGGCTCTCTCTCTGCATGGGGGCCCCTCCACCGAGCCTACCACCTCTCTGGCCTCACCCTACCCTGCCTGGACGTCCCCTACCTGCCCCTGCCGACCCTAGCACGTGAGAGGAGGAGGAGAGAAAGGTGGCACCGAGCCACCTTTAACCCTACCACCCGCTCCCACGGCATCTCCCCCTCTCTCTGCTACCTACCACCATCCCCTGGCTCTCCTCTGTCCCCCAGATCCGCTAGCACCTCGCCCTCTCCTCTCCTTCCTCTTCCCCACCGTCTACCCCCATCGCCGGCGAAACCCTCGGTCTTCACTGATCCCCCTCTTCCAGCCGTTGGCGTGGTGATCATTGGTGTCGAGGAAGGCCACGCAGTACTCCTGCATCACCCTGTACCCGCCGTCGAGGAGGAGAAGGACCGGAGCCGAAGGACCCCGCGACGCCGACCCCGAAACCCTAGCTCGCTGGGCCTCTGCATCGTCGTCGTCCTGCTGCTCGCCGACCCGATCCAACGCCACCGACACACTCGCGGTGAGCTGACCTACCTCCTAGACAACCCCCTCTGGCCGATCCCGCCCTAGCGTCGCCGTACCTTTCGTCGAACGCCGTCGGAGCGTCGGGTTCGCTGGCGTCTGCACGCTCTCGCTCCGCGTAGACCCTCATCTAGGCTTCGCCCACCTCCCTGACACCAACCCACCCTTACCGCAGCGGCTCCGCCTCCGCGCGCGAGCCCTAGGTCCCAGGTTCGAACCCCCGCGCGCCGCGTCTGCGCCAGACGCGCACCGATCTGTCGCGCGGCGTAGAGGAGAAGAGGAACAGTACGGCTAAGCTCGTTTTGCACATACCCCTGTTCCTTTTTCTTCGCAACCCGCGCTCCCTCGTGGTCCACCAGGCAGCCACCCAGTAGATCTTGCAGAAAACCCCCCCAGCATTCCAGGTCTCAACCCGCACTCCCGTTTGGCCACCTGTCAGCCTCTGCGCTGTCTCGCCGCTGGTAGCTGGGCCCGCGAGTGCTCTGACCCCACCCGTCGGCCTCTGAGGCTAGCAGCAGCCGCGGTGGCAGAAGGGTTTCTGCGCGCGTGGACGCCCAGTCAGCATGGCCCCACTGGTCATTGGCTGTGGCTAGATTAGAGCGAGTGACAAAAGTTTTCCTGTAATCTGTTTAATTCAAACTTATTTCAAATTAATTCAAATTCAAAATTAAATCTGTTTTTAATTATCTTTTAAAATATAAATCCAATTTAAACAAACAATATATGATTTCAAATCAGAAAAATATGAGGAATTCAAATATGGCCTTCAAAATATATTTTGAACATTTAAAATTGCAAGTTGATTAAAATTACAATAAAATGCCCTTTTGCCTTAATTAATTAATAACTTTTGTTTTATAACTTCAAATTCAACAAATAATATGTCTAAAATGATTAGCTCGACGAGACCTTTCTGTTTATGCATTCCTTTATCTGTTTTGAAGCATGCATCATATAAATATAATGTATACAGCAACTAATATGAGAATAAAATGGGCCCAAAACTCAATAAAATGGTTTCTTCTTGTATTCCACACCTCACCCATGCCATGCTACTTTATTGCCATGCAAATGGTGCATCATTCATCATGGCATGATTGTTTGCTTGATGCACTTTATTCATATGCTTGTGCTCTTTATTTATGTTGGCCCTTGTTTGTTCGGTTCTTCTTCGAATAGACGCTGAGCAGGGGATATATCAAGAGAACCAGGAGCTCTACCCAGATCCATCCCTTGCTTCAACTGAGCTGCCAGGCAAGCACTACCACATGCTTGCATACATATAATACCTATTGCCTCTATCTTATTCTTGCATCATTGAGTCGCGATTGCATTAAACTGAATCCCAAGTATTGCATAGCCTTTACTTTTGAACCCCACCGAAGCCTGTTTACATCCATCCCATGAGCCATTACTACAGGAGTTGTTTGAGCCATGCGAGTCGTAGAACAGCATGTGTAGGGTATGTGAGTGTCTGATGGATAATGAGGTACCTAAACAACTTAACCTGAGTAGTAATGGGCTAACTAATGAAAGTGGCATCGGTGAGCCATATTCGCTATTTGGTTTTTCAGGCTCACTTGTGTCCCGTAAGACCCCGAGTACTTGATTCCTGTTCCAAGAATATTCGCGCTATCCACATCCGGGAGGCTTATGAACCCCGCTGAGCCAGAGCTTGATTCATTCTTATTTCTTGGGGCCACAAACTAGTTTGAGGTTTTATTTACTATCCTGTACTTATGCCATGCTTTACTGCTTTATTTAAATTGTGCGAGGTACTGCACACTGTACTGTTTAGGAAAGCGGAGTGTTTTCGCGGTGTCGACAAGCCCAGTCACATTTTCGGGTTCCCAGTCGTTCACAGCCACTGGCGCAAACCTTGAGGCCGTCTCGGAGTCAGCTAACTTCGTTGCGGGTAGCTCAATGGGGTGGCCCCCTGAAATATTTCTGAATCCTGTGATCGCTTTGTCATGACTGCCTCGTTGGGTTTTGATTTGGTTTTTCCGAGGCATATCGAGTGTGTGTTGCTATTTGTGCACCCCTGCAGGGTAAAACTTTCTGAAAGCCGTGTCCGCGGTTATGGACGACTTGGAGCACAGTTTCTCGATCATAGACAAGCATAACTAAAGTACCGTTTTTAACTTGACTAGACTAGGTACCTGACTAGTAAATAGTGCAACACTCATGGAATGGTTAATAAAACTGCCAACGGATGGGGGGGTTGTTCGTCCGCTTCCTCGTCGTAAGCGAGGAGGAGGATGGATCTGTTAAGATTACCGTTATAACTGTTATAACTGTTGTTATTAATTCACGGACATCCGTCTATCTCTGGTTAGGCGGATGGTTAGCGAGTATCTATAGAATTTCTAGGGTTTATCTTTTGCTGCTATTGCGTCACCCCAGGTTGTGTCCCCTTTAGAGGCATAAAGACTTGCTGAGTACCCCTAGGGTCTCACACGATAAATTATTGGTTCAGATGAACAGGTACCCTCGCAAGATGGATACTGGGTGGAAGAGACGAACGATGTGGGCAACGATCATTCGGTGTAGAGATTCCGGGAACGGGGATCCGTGAGATCTGTGGGCGGGATCTGCTTATTTATGGGGCATCTTATGCCAATTTGCTTCTTATCCGTACTCGGATTTTGTCTTCCGCTTCTGTTTGATACTCTGATGTTTGATGTATGAGGAGATATCCTAAACTATTATATCTATCTAGGAGATTTGGATCTTGCCGTATGGAGTTGCTATATTTCCTTTCTTTTTAGATGGAATGGCTCTGATGTACTATTGTATGGTGGCTTGCATACATACTCATTTGTGTATGTAGTTGATCCCTTCGCCTGCCGATTACGCCGCCCGTTCTTGTCCCGATGTTTGGAAATGGTTGGGACGGCCGCAAGGTCTACCTGTGAGTGGCATTTGGGCCCCACCGTACTATTTCAACCATTTCTGCACATCCAGGCTTGTAACTAGGAGCGTAATTCACCGAGGTAGTTACATATCTTGTTCGATTATGTGTGAATTATCCTTTTTTGAAACTAATTGATAATGCATGAACATTTGTAAAAAATGAAAAATGCCTTGGAAAATACCCAACTTAATGATATATTCATTTTGAATGAAACCATTGTTTAAATTCAAAGTTACATTGATAATATGTGAAAGACACATGTATTCTTGTCACATATGAATCATGCCAAGTTTGGCAAGATAACTTGAACACCGTGTTTGATGAAATTGTTGAAAGTAAATACATAGTCGATGTATTGTCTTTCAACAGAATGGTAATTATCATTATATGGTTGTTTAAATTGTGTAAAGAAGTTTATCGAAAGAAACATAAGTATAAAACTACTTGATATGATCAAAGTATTTCATCAACAAAGGGTATTAAAAGATAAAATAGAATCTAATTACTACAATTTGATCAATAGTAATGAAATTCGACATTATAAGAATGTCATAAAAAATTGTGGAATGCAAAGCGTTTGAAATGTCAAAATGCAAAGCATCACAATATGATATTTGATATCAAAGTGGGTGAATAGATAGCGCCAAATAAATCATTGCAGTGTAGATGTAAAGACCATTAGTTAGAAATAGTCAGCACTCAATTAGAATATATAGTGAACCATATGAAATCGTGAGATCGGCACCATATATTGTATGGATCGTCGTGAAAGTTTTGGGGTTATTCGATATAACCAAAATAGTGGCGAATAAGTCCTTATTGAGTATTCGTTGGAAACTATGAATACGATAGCCATAGCTAGAACCAATAGGAAAGCAAAACTAGTATTTCTTGGATTTTGGTGCATTCTCGAGAAAGTTCATATTTAGTGACATTTCTCGATGATGGAGCTAATGGAAGATAGTGAAAAAAACACGATGAGGATTCAAAATCCTACATGAAAGTGTTGAGAAGCACAACGGAAAGCGTTCCTGGACGATACTCTTCACAGAGTAAAGAATCAATGATAGTGATCATTGTGTTTTCCCCACTAGTGTTTTCACTACATGAAGTAGGATTCAAAATGCAGCACATATCTTGTATGAAGACATTTGTGAATAATTTGTCATGATTACCAGAATATGACATACCTACGAACTACTAAGGAAATAATGGTAAACTAGAATTATGAGAAATCCTAGAGGCAAAATTCACTTAAGATTGGAAAGCAATTTGTTGCCGAATCCTACAAGTAAAGGGGTTGCTTGAATTTTCCCAAATGACTGCAAAGCCATAGTGAAAAAGGGAGGTGAATTACAAAAGCACAATTTGTCATGAATAATGTATTGGGCAAATTCAAATGAATTTGATTCAAGTGTGCTGAAAGTCTAGTGGATTTGAAACTAGTAAGGCACTAGTATATCATAGTAAATATCTCGGTTTGATAATTTATCAAAGGATTTTGAAATTGTTCAAAGTAGTGAGTGGATATGCAATTTGCATGATTTTGAGTGGGAGCAATATAAGTCTCGAACTCAAATGTGTCGGGAACACATTTTGAGTGGGAGCAAAGTAAGTCTCAAATTCAAATATGTAGGAACATATGTTGAGTAAGAGTAGTGACTCATACCCAAATATGTTGAGAACATATTTTGAGTGGGAGCTTAGAGGAGTGATTCTTAAGTGTGTATACGACACATTAAGAATAAAAGCGCAAGTACCGATAAATAATGATTTATAAGGAGTAGAAGTTGATAATAAGTATATTGCGATATTATGAAGTATTCCTTAAAGGATTCTGAAAAGAGTTTCAGAATAGAAGTTAATTAAGGAACTGGTCCTTGATAACTCAAATTAGGAATAGCATTAAGTCTAACATCAATGGTTGCAAGAAAGAAAAGGATTATCATCATCCACTATGTTGAGACATAGGTTCTATCTTAGAAAACCATGATGATAACTTAACATAATATATGATCCAAAAAGGAACATTTGAAAAGTGATTAAGTTTGACTCACGGAACGTTGAGCTAAGTTTGTTCGCAGTGTCTAATAGAGAACTGTAGACATATTTTCCAAATCCATAAGGGATGGCATATCTTAAAGCATAAAGGGTTTTTTTATAAGGGAATATGTTGGAAACTCATGTATCAATAATACCAACTAAAGTCAAGTAGGAAGCGAGGTGAAGAAAACATCGAAAGTTGCACAGGGTGCACTAGTGTTTCAATAATTATATTTATAATAGATAAGGGTACCATCTAAAGTGATGTATAATGTTATGGTGGAGCTAGTTCGCTTTTAACATAGAATGATGTGTCCCATGGCATAGTGCCCATGAGAAAGCCCTCGAGGTTGATCTAACGTCACTGTAGGCTCCTGGAATCTGGCATCATTCTGCTGCCACAATGACTATGCATACACAAATATGTTATCATGCGATGATAAAGTATTAATGTCAATCAAGGTGACATCAGTAAGTTGCAAAGGATTTGGGACTGTAAAGTATAGACCCAAGACTCTACCTCTTCCATGAGCAAGCATGTTCAGGGTACCGGGATATATGGTGCCAATAATTAAGAACAAATGCAGCTGGTTTATTTGTAATCTAGTGCAAGTGGGAGACTGTTGGAAATATGCCCTAGAGACAAATAATAATAAGGATTAGTATCATATTTCATAAAGTTCGTGATTAAGTTTTGTATCATGCTATAACTGTATTGAAAGGAAACGTCAATACACGTGTGATATATAAACAACCAGGGGTTCCTGGTGAAACTCTAGTCACTGGTTCATTGGTCAACAGATGATCAAGGTTTCCTGATCATGTGGCATTTATGCCAGTTGTAAATGGAGTCAACTTATTCAGAGAATGAGATGATGAACCAATACCCAACCTAAACATCGTGACCCGATCATGTAACGAAGTTCAAGTTACGATGATTAGAATAGACCTAATAGACTATTCCTTAGACCGTGAGACTATATCAATCACTGTCTCCCGAGAATGCTTAGATAGCATCAAACGTCACTTATGACAGAGTGATCATAAAGGTGTGTTCAGGTATTCAGAGGAACCGTAGAGGCAATATATGTCAAGAGCGGGCTTTTTCCATCGGCGTGATAGAAAGATACTCAAGGGCCCACTCGGAGAAGTTGTATCCAATAGCTGCGCAGCGTGTGATTTGATCACAGGGATATCACTTGTCGAAACGATTCAAGTAGCATTGTTCAGTAACGAGATTGAACACGACATGGTGATGTCATTGATCAGATCTCGGGCAATGCAAGTATCAAGAGACAAAAGGAATAAGACGCGACAGTCACGGTTCAAACAGCGAAAGATCTTCGTGGAATGCATAGGGGTCACATGGCCATCCAGGTTCCTCTGTCGATCATTGGTCCGGGAGTGCCCCGACCATGTCTGGAGTGTTCCCGAACCATGGAGTATATTGTTTAAGGGCTTGGTGATGCTTAGAGAGTGTTTACAGGATCAGTGGAATCACCAAAGAAGAGAAGAGAAAAAACCGGAAGGGTTTCGGTAAGTCCGGATGATGTCCGTAGTGGAGGTGGAAGGTGTTACATAGCCATAGAGATTGAATGATATGTGAATGAATGTTAAATATTGATTTAATCATTTATTCATAATTATTTAATAAAAGAGAAATCAATTAAAGGTCAAAAAAGGCTTAATGGGCCAATTTCGGAGGGAGAAGGGCCCATGGGGGAAAGGCAAGAGGAGAGAAAGGGGAAGGGGTAGCTGGCTGGGCCTAGCCTCCCCCCCCTGCGCGGGGCCCACCAGGGCTGGCCGACGCGCCTCCCCTCCCCCCCCCCCTCTCCCCTCCTTTAGTCCCACCCCAGGACTTTGAGGGAAGTAGTACCTCCCCTCCTCCTATATATAGTGGGGTATTTTGACCAGAAAATACACAAAATATTCAATAAAGGTTTCCTCACTTTTGAGGAGACCTCCAATTGATATTTCTCTCTCTCCCATGACTATGGTCCCAAGTTCGGACTACGCGAACGAGAGACATCTTCACCGTGGAGCACCGTCACGCTGCGGGATTGGGATCCAGGAGCTCTACTTCCACAACTACTGCTGGATAGGGGAAGCGGGAGTCAACGCCAGGCACCGGATGTGTGTAACTCCCCATGAGGTGTCGCACTTGAGGCACTAAGAGTCGTTGGAGCCGCAGGAGCGCAAGGACTTCATCATGACCTTGAGGTCGGCTTCGGCTCGTCTACATCAACTACGCTCTCCTGAGCATTGTGACAACGCTTTTCGGTCTTCAAGGGTAAGTTCGCGAAAATCCCCTACCGTTACTGCATTACTAATAGATAGGTCCTGGCAATATCAGGGGTTCGGGGGAGTAGGGTAAATTTTTATTGTTTTCATACGCGAACCCCTACAGTGACTGGGATGTCGCTGTGGCGCTCGCTGATTCCAAATCTAATCCTTGTCGTTCAGACAAGATCGGATGGTGGGGAACGATAGCTTCCGAGCTCGCCGGACTTGCGACATGGATGACGGCGGCAGACGGTGGCGGCGGCATAGATGGCGGTGGTTGGCGGCGCTCCGGTGAGTTCTCGGGACAGTGGAGTGGACGACGAGGTGCGGCGTGTCACTACGCTCTCACGGGTGTCCTCGACGACTTCCTTTGTTTCCTACAATGGCGACGGCGGTCGGATGGAGCTCCGCGGCGTTGTGGTACTCCGGTGAGGTCTCCTGTGCGCTCTAGTGCACCTACGGCGAGGGGAAGGGGTCAGGAGGATGCGGCGGTGCACGGGGAGGATAACCAGATGAAGAAGGAGATTGGGGCTGATGGAAACCGTCGAATTAGAGATCGGTCTGGGGGTGGCTGGCGGCTATAGATTGGAGGTCGGGCTCGGGAGAGCTAGGGTTCAAGATTTGGCAAAAAAAACAAGAGGGCTCGGGTGTGGGGCTTTATATGGGGCTTATTGCGTGCAAGAGGGGCAAAGGATCGAACGGATTTGTGCTAAATCAGAGGAAATCCACGGCAGTTCGTAGCGTGTTCGTTGGGGTCTCCTGGTGCGTCGGGAAGGAGACGACGGGGCGGGGCCCACTTGGCAGCGGGAGAGAGCGGCGGGGTTATGGGCGTGGGCTGCTGGCGGGGTTGCGATGGGCTGGCCTTAGCAGCGGCGGCTGCTGCACGCGTACGGCGAGGAGCGGGCGACAGCTAGGTACAGGCTAGGGGTAGTTGGGCTGGGTCGCGTGGCTGGGTAGGTTAGTTCTTTTTTTTATTATTTTTTACTATTTATTCAATATCTACTCCATACTAAATCCAAATGAGCTCATATTTGTTTCTAAAATTTTCTAATATTCAATGAATCATAATAAGCTAATATTTAGCAATAGTTGCTGTCTTAGCAATAATTGATTTTATAAATTCTATTTAATTTCTTATAGAAATAAATTAGCACATTGTAATTAGGGTTTGGGTTTTCAAATACAATTCTTGCAAATTTTTGCATTGGATGCAATGCAATGCTCATGAATGACATGTAAAAACAATTTATTTATTTCCAGTCCCAATTTCTAAAATCTTGGAATGTGACAATGACGCATAAGCTCCAAACCGTGTGGAAGCCAACGGCAGCCCGGTATCGATTAAGGATTTGTGTGAAACTAGTGCGTATAAAACTTATAGTTCAAGGCATAGTCCACTATTCAGGTGCAAGCTAGTGTAGCATGAAGTTTAAAGTGGAAGTTCAACTTAACAGTCTCTGCTAAACACCGATGTATAAAATAATTTTCTAAAATAAAAGTGATGTGATGTGTCAATGAGACTTTATGGAGGATTGTTGGAATTTGAGGTATTTACATGTTGGCTTCTAGCCCATAGTGAATACAAATTCTGAAATTCTCTTTGGCCCATTATTTGTGGCAGCTCATGTGCTAAAGTTTACGTCCGCATTGCTAGTTGAGAGGGAGTTGCACGATGTTCTAGAACTACTAAGTGAGTGAGAAGAGAAGCACCTCTCACGCACTCCTACGACACCACACCACGCCTCATCTCACACCTCATCACTACGCATCGCGCCGCGTGTTCCGGAAATCTCGCCGAACCAAGCTTTTATTTTGTTCTTCAGGAAAATTAATTATGAGTCATTAACGGAAACGTTAATTAGCCATATCTTCCGTATCGTGGGTTGTGTTGACTCGGATGTGGGTTGTGTCCCACGACCTACCCGACCGGCACTATATAAAACGAGACGCAAACCCTATGCAGTTACAACGCATCGCACACACACACCATTTTAGTCAATTGCGTCGTTGTCTTCGTCTTCCCCATCCCGCCTTGCGGCATGCACCGCAGATCGAGATAGTAGGCCTCCGGAACCCCTCCTGTTGTGAACCTGTAGGGGTGAGGGGTGATCAGGTTTTTGGGAAGCACTTAAGCGCGACTGCCAGCATCCACGACGTCATCCGACGATGAGTTCCCGGACGTCACTGACCTCATCGGCAACAACGTTGCGGCTACTGTTGTCGCCGCTATTGTCGCCACTGCACCGTACATGACCTAAACTTTCTCTTTCAGATTCTGTTAGAGTTCTTTATTCTAGCATTTGGAGTAGACGTGATTAATTTATCCTATTTAGATGCAATATGTTCAGCTACTCTTTAGTTATTTAATTACTATTTGTATGATCATGTTTTATCAATTGTTTTTTGAATTAAATTATATGGAGTATTGATTATGTTTTCAACAGCAATTAATCTGATTTGGGCCGATATCTTGCATAAAAATCAAGCCAAAATCACGAAGACTATAAATATAAGTCGGGTCATCTTTAATTATCATCTCTAAGAGTTAATGTAAATTGACTAATTATAATAAAAATTGTGATGATAAAGGAAGGCACAAGATACAGTGGAGAAAATAGTCTTCTCTTAATTGTAAGGAATTACCTCTTAGCTAAGAAAAGACAACTTTCTCTTTCTCAATTCTCTCTTCTCCAACTAAACGAAAATCCGTAGTAGCAACTCTAAGAGAAAGCTAACGTCACGCCCTAAGACTGCATATTTGTATCCGAAAACCCAGGAAACGGCAAAGAAAAATTTGAAGTTTGAGCTGACCTGACAAACGGTCCATGGTTGACATGTCCCTAAATAACGGGGAGTTCAAAACTGCCAATTTTAACAACTTGAGCCGGCCTTTCCAATTCCGATGATCGCCGGAGAAAACTCAGGTCCAGTGAGAAACAAACTGAAGAAACACCATCCACAGTTGGAGCAGCAATGTGAGGAGGCAGATAGGAACCAGATTTCCTGATCTTGCTTTTAGGAGATGACCAGCCTTCAGATATATCACAACTGATCGGACCATCATGAGAGAATTTGTCCGAAGCAGCCCCCCGAAACAGTTGAAAATCAATATGAAAATCAGGCCAAACACTGGATTCAATATGATGAATGAAATGCCCCACCCGGTTGGATGCCACAGAAAACCAAAAACGATGATCACTTAGCTTAAAAACATTGAAACCTTTTGCATCGCCTCCAAGACAGCATTGGAGAGCCAATCCAGCCTAAATTTCATCAAGAGGAAAAGAGGCCGAGCGAAAAGCAGCCACCAGGAAGAATTCCTTGGAAGCTCCTGAAGGGGAGAAATGGACAAGAGACTTGAAGCGACGACGCACCTGATCAGAAAAGGCTATACCAGGAGAGAAATTCCAGAGAAGGGGGCCATGGCTGTCGGTGGCTAGAGGGAACCATGGTTAACAGAGGTGGAGGTGGTTTGCGCAAGGTGGGGCGGGAGGGGAGGTTGGAGGAGAGAGCCATAGTCATTGTCAATCATGCTCGGTGTTGCCGACAGACACTTCAGAGCTAGGGATGCAAGTGGATAGTCCGGCGGAGCGTGGCAGACAGCCCGCCTGATTAGTGCACTGAACACTTGGTTAATGATTGATGAGTATGTGAGTACATGACTAGTGAATCAATTGGACGAGGCAGACAGGTCTTGGTGCAGTAGCGGACGTCCGCCTGCATCGCTACTCACAGCCCTCTAGGGCCTAGGCTCTAGCTGTCCTGAAAAACTTGATTCATAATCTCGCATGCTGTGAAGCGACGTTATTTGTTTAGCAAGTCATTTTTGCAACAGGGTGAGAGGGAGAAGCATTTACCACAGTAAGTAACTGTTACCGACAACCGTAGCCAACCCCTTCCGCTGTAAACCCAAACTAAACCAAACTGATATCAGCCTCGGCCCATAACAACCTGAACCAGTCAAACCCAGAACAAGAAACTAAACTGTTTAACCCAGTTTTCAAAAACCATTCACAGATGTAGCTTCACGACAACAAAAGTTAAGATCAAAGCTCAGTCCAGACTACAAAGAACAAACTCCCAACATCTAGAGGCTCCGACCCTTGATAATATGATGTAAATAGAGCTTTGACCTTATGTTTGTTGGTAAAATGAAGACCATGCTTCGGTTTTACATCTTCAATGACCTTCTTCGAGCACCGTCTTGCACCATAACCGTGTCTTCCAAAAGTACAATTTCCACGTCCCTGGTGTCCCTTTTTAGTACATTGCCTAACTTCACAACTGCTTCCGTCTGTTGCTGCAAGGCCTATGTTGCACAGTAAAAACTCTCAGCTTGACAGAAGACCGGGCCATAAAAGCGGACAAACAAGGATTAAAACCCCACAGCCCGTACCTCAAGAAGCTCCGTAACACTCTGCTCATCAACTTTGGCTGAATTAGGAATATAAATGGGACCACTAGCACCACCGGTGCTTGCAAGAAGACGTGAGGTTGAAAGAAGATTATAGGTTCTCTTGGACAGATCACCACCAGCTCCTTTTATCTGTATACAGAAGATTCAACTACATAAATCCATAACCAGCAAAATGCAGAAATAATAAGAGGGCAAAAGAAAACTAACCTGCTTTATTATAGCAACCAATCTTTCATATAAATCACCTTCTTCTTTCGTTAATGGAACACGGAAACCCCGATTCTCCAGTGCCTCCACTATTCTCATGATCTTAACAGGAGTTCCAAAAAACTTAATTGTTAAATAAATAGACATGAAAAATGAATTAACATTTACCATCTACATTTATCATTATGAAATACATGAAGAAAAATCACCCTTAAGAGGCGCCTCTCAATAACAAGCTCTTGATGCTTCAACCGTTGAATCCAAGGATATGTGTCAGCTTGGAAATGTCTTTGCAGCTACATTTGAATCTTTGACTCTTTGTTACTAAAACAAAAATTCCTGGACAAATAAATGAAAATGACGCTGTATGATCATACCTTCTTAACATTGGAGTGGGTCATGCTCAACCTTTCAGTATCTGAAACAAGAACTTCATCTTGAAGCTGCATAAGAACAAGGGACGACACAGTGAACATATCTTGTCAAATGTGAACAATTTTAACTACACTGCTATAGCCTGGCAACAATATTGCAGGTACAAGTTTTTTTAACCAATACATAAAGGAAAAAAATCGAAAAACAAGGGAATAATGGAGATGGGGATAGAATCCACCAGTAAGACAGAAAAAACACAGTACAACTCAGTACACAGCAAATGCAGACAATGTTATGTGGGCACACATTACATACAAGTAAGCAATGATGGAACTAAGCTACTAGCTCCCACCCAGGAATCTCCCTCTTTCTCTAAACAGATGTGTGCTTCACACGCACAGCTCTCTGCTTTGATGTGTTTCACACACACGTACACATAGGGCTTCTACTAGTAGGAAGCTTTATTAGATATCTCAAGTGTACCAAGCTTAGTTACATGGGAGGGGTGCTACCCCTATTTATACTTGTACATGACCCTTTAGATTGTTGCCATGTGGCACAATCCAAACTCTACAACATACTTCTAGAATGCTCTACAAACTTTAGATATTTCGTACTACTCCTAAATATCTTACTCTAGAACATTCCTAATTCTAGAGTTCTACATACCCTGGATACTTCACGAGTAAGCTAGCTCTATCTAACAGCTAGCTGTATTCTCTTAGATATCAAAACTATGCAATATGACAAGATTACTCCTAACAATCTCCCCTTAATCTTGTCATGTCAACTAGATCCACTAATCCAGATCACATGTACCATGTGTGCCAGCCTAACACCGCCTCATGTCTAGCAGCGGCATCACACCGTGCTTGTCAGCCTCACTGACTCCATATAAGATGGCATCACCACCGACCTTCCATGTGCCAGTGGCATCACACCACTCTCTCGGCCTCACGCCGACTTTTTCACTTGACAATGGCATCACACCGCCGTCATTGGCTTTCCACACCAACCTTTCTAGTGACAACGGCATCACACCATAGTGGTCGACCTCAGATAGTGGTCGACCTCAGATCGACACCCTCTACGACAATGGTATCACACCACCGCCTATGCACACTCTCCAACAATATCACACAATTGGGTTTGCACTTTCACCACCTTGCTGCACCTTCACACCGCACCTTTTGTTTGATTCACACCAACTCCATGATGACGATGGCATCGCACCACCGTGCTCCGCAACCAGCAGCATTGCACCACCGCCACCTTGTGACGGCATCGCACCATCGTCTCCTCGTGGCAGCATCTCACCATTGTCTCCTCGTGGTAGCATCGCACCGTCGTCTCCTCCTGCAACAGCATCGCACTGTCACCTTCTTGTGGCAGCATCACACCGCTGCCTCCTCCTAACGGCATCGGACCGCAACCTGCTGCTAGCAGCATCACGCTGCAAACAACCTCCACATAGCACTGTCGCCCTCCACCTCGCATGGAGTCCGCCGCCACCGCCTCGGATCTTTGAGGGTCTGATAGCATCTCAAATTCTTTGGGCACGCATGCACACCTTCACATTGATGGACTTGCTCTTTTATGAGCATATGGTATCGAATGTAAACAATCTCTGCATCCAAAAAATCTCTCCATCCTTCTCCATATCTCACTCTAGCTAACAAACCTGACTCTGATACCAATTGTTGGAACTAAGCTACTAGCTCCCACCCAGGAATCACCCTCTTTCTCTAAGAGCATCTCCACTCGGGTTCCAGGGCGAAAATTTCATCCGGACGGCAAAAACGGCCCAGTCGCGTTCCCAAGGCGCCGATTTTGTCCAGATTTGGCCCAACTATCATCCGGTGATCCCAGGCCGAATCCGGGGAGCTAGGAACCGCCTGGGAACGCCTGACGCGAAGGAAACGCCGAAAAAGAACGCCTTCGCCTATGGCCCCACCATGTCAGCAAGTGAAGGCGAGTCATCCTCATCCTCCCGCCTCGGCTCCCGCGACGGACCGTCGGGCAATAATTGCCCGTCTCGTCAGCCACGCGTCGCCGTTATGACGCGCCACCGCCGGCTCGCCTTCTCGCCGTTTCCTTTTTCCCACGCACGCCACTACACCCCTCCCGCCTTCGCCGCCCATTTCGGCTATAAAAGCCGGCACCCTCGTCGGCTCGGAGCACACACTCTCAGCCTCCCCCATTTTCCCCACGAACTCGCCGGCTCGCCTTCTCGCCGTTTGATGCAGCACAAAGTTGTGGAGGAACAACTCCACCTTGCTGCTATAATATGAACAGCACAAATGTTGAAGGAACCGCTTCAACGTGCTACACTAGATATCGCTCTAGGGGCGTGAGCTAGATATCGCTCTAGAGGCGGGGCTGTAAAGAGTTCAATCCAAAACTCTTAACACACAAGATCTAGTGCAAGATCTTAAAATAGGAACACAAAGTTCTTTATTGATAGGTAAAGGTTACATAGTCTGGTTCTATAGCTAGAGGTGTGCTCCTCTATTTATAGGCTACATAAGCCTTCGCTACTTAGTTCTACTTGTAGCTGGAACATTCTAGAGAACACTACTTAAAGCTAATAAATAAATACAAGCAACATGACTTCAACACATAGCTAGAACACTCTAGAAACTGCTACAACACATATGACTAATGTACCAAATTATGTAGAATAGAGTAGAACTGTGTAGAAGTCAGTGTTGTACTTGACTTCTGCTTTATTTTCTTTTATTTTCCCTGCTGTTCTCCATCACCGTTTTGTTTTTCCCACCCACGCCGCTACACCCCTCCCGCCTTCGCCGCCCATTTCGGCTATAAAAGCCGGCGCCCTCGCCAGCTCGCAGTACACACTCTCAGCCTCCCCCATTTCCCCCACGAACTCCACCTCCGGCGAGAAGAAGCTTCGGCAATGGCGGAGAGGTACCCAGGCGATCCCGCGGCGGCGAACGGCTTCGGCCGGCGCAACCTCCAGCCGTGGGAGGCCCCGCATGCTACACGACGCCGGCTACATGGCGCCGCCGGACTTCCGGTGCCCACCCGGCTAGAAGCTCAGCGCCGGCGACGTGCCAGTGCCCGAGGACGACGAGATGGTTGAGGAGATCCAGGCCGCCATCACGGCGATGCTAGATCCGGAGCTCGCCAAAGACCCCGGTAACCTCGTTTACTGGGAACAGTTCTTCGCCGAGCGAAGGACCCGGGAGCTCACCGCCCACGAAGGCCCGCGGCACGCCGCCAAAGCGCAACAACGCGGCGGGGCGCCATCGCTGGTGGAGTGCGTCGGGACGGACACTCAACGCCGTCCTGGAGCACATCCACGCTGGCAACTACTTGAGGCTGGGCTTCCCACGCTCGCCGATCCCCGCGGCGAGGACGAGGCGCGCCCTTCCGGCGAACTGGCTGCCAAGGAGGATGGACAGCCGGAGTTCGTCTGGCTCGGCCACCGCCGCGTCGGCCTCGCGCTCGTCAGGCGAGGCACTGCGCACCGTGAAGCAGGAGGCCTCGCCGCCGATGCGCTCGCCGCCGAGGACGAGGTCACGAGGCATCATCATCAACGAAGCCCGCGCGCCATCACCGTCGACTGGCCGTCTTCGCCAGCGCCAGCCGGAGCCATCGGAATGGGCGGTCCCCGTCGACAAGGACTCCTTCGCCATGAGGAAATGGAGCAATCTCTACGGGACGTGCCGCCGATGCCGGAGCCGAAAGCTCTCGCCTGGTCCCGAGCCGACTGGGAGCAGGAGGCCGCCCGAATTCGGCGCCACTAGGAGGCCGAGCGCGCGGCCGCCCATAGGTCTCACCGCCAACACGCCTACCAGGGCGCGCCGCTCATTGTCCTCGACGACAAGGAAGACGACGCCAGCCCTTCGTCCCAGCCGTGGCAGTGCAGCGACGCCGGCCAAGGCAGCTCGCGCCCACCACAGCCACCGAGCGACGACGATGGCACGGCCGACCCCGACTACACGGTGTTCTACCATAACTTCAGCATCTGATCGGCATCGGCATCTCCCCGCGCTAGTTTTTTATATTTTTTTGTTTTCTTTTAGCTTAATGTAGCCAAAATTCAGGTATATGTCCGAATTTGGCCTACTATGTACGAACTCGCCTCTGTTTAATTACAATCGCCTATATTCGTCCAATTTTCGCCGAGTTTGATCAAAATTCGGCCGACCCTGAGAACTCGGCCTAGGAACGCGAGTGGAAAAAAGGCCATTCCCAAGCCGAAAGTTGCATCCGTCCGGCGCTAAATAGCGCCAGATTTCGGCCTAGGAACACCCAAGAAGTGGAGGCGCTCTAAGCAGATGTGTGCTTCACACTCACAGCTCTCTGCCTTGATGTGCTTCACACACACACACACACACACACACACACACACACACACACACACACGTACACATAGGGCTTCTACTAGTAGGAAGCTTTATTAGATATCTCAAGTGTACCAAGCTTAGGGCGTGTTCGGCAATCAGTTGGCTTCTAGCTTCCCAAAAATCCGTGGCGGATTAGCACCGAACGCCCCAACTCCGCAGAGCCAGGTCCGAGAAGCCAAACCAATTTTATGTACAAATCACGGAGCACCACATCCGGCGATTCCGAGATCGGCAAAAACGCGGAGCAGCAAGTATTTACTTGATTTTGCCACCGCCTAGTCAAAATAACATTTTGTTGATGTCTACAATCTCCCCCGTGACCACGACCTGTTCCAGTGATCCACACCAGCCATCTGTTCTCTTCGAGGCGTGAGGCCATGACCTAGCCGCCGCCGCCACCAGAGCTCACCCGCGCCGCGGCTGGAGGCCTCAGCGTCGGCGAGCACGCAGTCTCCTCCACGCCTCTCAGCTCCAGACGCTTCTCGTCCCCACCCTTCCCCACGTCCGACCGCAGCTACCTCCTGCATCTCCGCCCCAACGGCACCTCTTCTCTGCCTGCGACCCGAGCTCCTCCTTCAGCCATCGTCCTCCTCCAGTATCTCAAGGTGAGCTGGAACTGTTGGCCTTTGTCAATTGACTTTGGTACTGCTATATGATTCAGCCTAGTTCTAATAATTTATGTCTCTAATTGAATCTTGGTAGTTTGCACTTGGCTTCCGATGGTTGTCTCATGTAGAAAATTGGTACACACGCATAATCCTTGGCATAGTCATTAGCAGTAGTGTTTTCCTGCTGCCCTTGTGTCAGTTACCAGGATCAGTACGTACTCCTTTAATTTGGTATCTGAAATTGTAGTGTCTTTTGTTGTGAAATCATGCGTTATGGTCTGAGAAGAACACTGAAGTTGTACTGTATTTTGGTACTGCTATCATTGAATTATGCTTTCGGATCTGAAATTGTAGTGCATTTTGTTGTGAAATCATGCTTTATGGTCTGAGCAGAACACTGAAGTTGTACTGTATTTTGGTACTGCTATTGTTAAACTATGCTTTATGATCTGAAATTGTTGTGTCTTTTGTTGTGAAATCATTCTATAGAAGTGACGCAATTTTTTTTAGAATAGTCTCAAGAAATGGCAGCCGATTGGTCCGAGGAGAACACTCGGATAATTGTTGAGTTGTTTGTCAAACAAGAGCGGATGGGTAATAGGCCAAACACTCACTTGACACCCAATGCATATGAAGAGGTTCATAACAATGAGAACCGGATCGTCGTACAAGCAGGCCCAACTTAAAATAAATGGGACAAACTGAAAAATGATTACAACATGTTCAAGAAACTCAGACTCAGGGAGACAGGAGGGGGATGGGACATAGAGAAAAACACTGTCAAACAAGATCCCGAGTGGTGGAAGAAAGCAGCAAAGGTGAGTTGGCATGCCTATGTTTTGTTTCTTGTAATTAGTTAACTTTGAAAATTGCATAACTGAAAGTGTTATTTTCTGTTTGTATTACAGGACATTCCAGGTTGTGGCATGTTCAAGAAGCATGGGCTTCGCAATGAAGAGGGATTGAGGGTGATGTTTGAAGACATCACTAGTGATGGTACTGATCATTGGAATCCTTCTTCAGGTGTACCACCTCCTTCTAGTGCATCATTAGCAGATGTCCTCGATATTGATGCCATCCAAGATCTTAATAATGAGAACACCAAGATCAGGCAATTCCAAGTGATGAAGGAGCTAGTGGTTTGACACATAAGAGGCTTGGAAAGTTCGTTCATGATGGGAGCAAGAAATCCAAGACTGCACTTGTGATGCAGGAGCAGATCACATGGATTGGTGACATTGCTAAGAGATCTCAATCATCTTTTGAGTCTTTCAACGTCACTTCTGTCAAATCGGTCATGGATGCGGTTTTAGAATGTGGGGCAGAAGAAGGAAGTGATGAGCACTACATTGCCACTGAGTTGATCGCCAAGAGAGACATAAGGGAGATTTTTATGCACATGATTGCTGGGGCTCGTAAGAGTTGCCTCCGTAGGAAGTATGACGACAAGTATTCCAAGTAGATGATTTGCTTTTATATATGTGTGATGGTTATTTATGCATTATGTTGGTCGAGACTATTTGTGCACTTTGTTGAACCTTTTGTACTATTTGGCTTGTAAGAACTCTATGGATAATTTCTATGAATTGCTATCTATGGTGTGATTGGTTTTGCTGTCGAATAATATGCATCTATGTTGCTAACTATGGTGTTATTGCTTTTTTTGTGTATGGTGCAGATGTCTCGCGATGATAGTGATGCTGAGAATGATTATCAGAGGAAGAAAATGTCGGTTTGCCATCATGCAAATGAAATGTCTATCCTTTCTTCAAATGCAGCAAACATTGTTCGCAAATATAGTGCAAGTTGCTTGTTGAAGGCTGAGCCTAGGACTTCTATACTCAGTGGGTTTGGACTTCTATACTCAGTGAGCTGGCTCCGTAAGAAGTATGACGACAAGTATTCCAAGTAGATGATTTGCTTTTATATACGTGTGATGGTTATTTATGCATTATGTTGGTCGAGACTATTTGTGCACTTTGTTGAACCTTTTGTACTATTTGGCTTGTAAGAACTCTATGGATAATTTCTATGAATTGCTATCTATGGTGTGATTGGTTTTGTTGTCGAATAATATGCATCTATGTTGCTAACTATGGTGTTATTGCTTTTTTTGTGTATGGTGCAGATGTCTGACGATGATAGTGATGCTGAGAATGATTATCAGAGGAAGAAAATGTTGGTTTGCCATCATGCAAATGAAATGTCTATCCTTTCTTCAAATGCAGCAAACATTGTTCGCAAATATAGTGCAAGTTGGCTGTTGAAGGCTGAGCCTAGGACACCCAGAGAGACATACAGAATGTTAAGAATGAGTGCAAGGGTATTATTCGATCTTCATGACATGTTGGTCGAGCAGTATGGACTCACACATTCCCCCTTTGTTAGCAGCTATGAATCTCTTGCTATGTTCTTGTGGACCTTGGGTGGTTGTGAATCAAATAGGAGAACACAAAACCGTTTCAAACATGCAGCCGATACTATCCACCGCAAATTTCATGAGGTACTGAATTGTGTGATCCGTATGTCATCTCACTACATCAAACCAAAAGACCCAAATTTTCGCATTGTGCATCCTAGGATTAAAAATGATAGAAGGGCCTACCCACATCTTAAAAATTGCACTGGTGCAATAGATGGGACTCACATTAGGGCTGTTATTGCCCCGGACAAGCAAGTGAGATACATTGGAAGAACAGGTGCAGTTATTCAGAATGTGATGGCAGTATGTGATTTTGACATGTATATCACTTATGCTTCAATTGGACAACCCGGTGAAATGCATGACACAAGTGTTCTTTATCATGCAATTGACCACGACAGGCTCACCTTCCCGCATCCTCCAAAGGGTGAGCATTTTTTCCCGTTAATACATTTGGTGTAATCATGGTAGAACTAATATGCACAATGTCTTTGTTTTGATTAGGTAAGTACTACCTTGTGGACGCCGGCTATCCTAATCGTTTTGGATATCTTGCACCATACAAAGGAGAAAAGTATCATATTCCCGAGTTCCATAGAGGTGTACCGCCAACTACTCCTGTCGAGAAGTTCAATAGGACCCACTCGGCCAAGTGTAATGTCATTGAGTGTTGCTTTGGAGTATTGAAAATGAAATGGCAAATTCTTCTCAAGATGCCCAAGTACTCCATTGAAACTCAAAAGATGATTGTTGTTGCATGTATGACATTGCACAACTATATTCGCATTGATGATAGAGATGATATCCACTTTGAGCGGTTTGACAGAGATCCGGGTTATGTGCCAGAAATTCCGGAAAGATATAAGCGGTACATTGTTCCTCCAAGTGCTTCGGATTCATCAACACCAGAGGCAAACGGGAATGACATGGATAACTTTAGGGATGAACTAGCTACGGCCATTGCTGAAGGATGGTGATGAGCAATGCGTGTTAGACATATAAATGCCCGTTTTGTTTTACAATTGTCATGCTTTTGCACTTGATACCACGGCTCCAAATATCAGTCTTATATTGTAAATACTCCCTCCGTCCCAAAATAAGTGACTTATGTTTGTCTAGATCAGCATGTATTTATATACTACTAAATGTGTCTAGATACATGTGAATTTAGACAAACCCAATTCACTTATTTTGGGACGGAGGAAGTATGTTTAATCTTTGTGTTTACGGTACCTAACTATTTGCTATGTTCAATTTGCATTTGATCTTGTAAACTAAAAAAGTATAGCGATAAACTATCACGTTCAGCTGGCAACAATCATACAATGCCAAATTGGTAGAACAATTAGCTACAAGTCACGCTAGGCAAACAGGTTCAACAAAATCGGCCAGCCACACCAAACATCCACTTTGCCAAAAAAAAACATCCGTCAGGATGGAATATGCCCTGCCACCAAAGCAAGCAAGCCCAGCTTAATTGGGCCACAGCCCAGCCGAGCTGGAAGGAGTTTGCCGAATGTTTTCTGCTCCGTTTCAGAAGCTGGCGATCGTTTTGGAAGCTGGATCGATGGAGTTCACGGAAGCCAGCTGACTGCCGAACACGCCCTTAGTTACACAGGAGAGGTGGTACCCCTATTTATACTTGTACATGACCCTTTAGATTGTTGCCATGTGGCACAATCCAAATTCTACACCATACTTCCAGAATACTCTACAAACTTTAGATATTTCATACTACTCCTAAATATCTTACTCTAGAACATTTCTAATTCTAGAGTTCTCCTACATACCCTAGATACTTCATGACTAAGCTAGCTCTATGTAACGGCCAGCTGTATTCTCTTAGATATCACAACTACTCCCTCCGTTCCAAATTATAAGATGTTTTAGCCTTTTTTTTTAAACGCATGTATCTAGACATCTTTTAGTGTGTAGGTTCGGAGCAAAGTGAGTGAACTTATACACTAAAAGGCATCTAGATACACGTGTTTCAGAAAAAGGCTAAAACATCTTATATTTTGGAACAGAGAGTATGCAATATGACAAGATTACTCCTAACAAGCAATACCTACCTTACCACTGCTAACAAAAAATTATCTAGGCTAAACGAGAGCAAGCACTCAAAACAACCAACAAAAGGGCCTAACAATCAACTTTTTTTTGTTTTTTTTTTGCGGGGGTAGAATCAACTTTGTTGGTTACTGAACAAAAATAGTTTCTTCATTGAAAAGGTATGGAGTATTTACAAGCCTAGAGAGGTTGATTACATCTTGAACAAAAAATAGTTTCTCACAAGAAAATGGAAGGGAAATAGTACTTTCTGTGTCTGATGAACCAGGCACATTTATGCAAGCAAAGATCCATCTTGATTCGTCAAAAGGACATGCAGAAAAAACAATCTATGAAATTTACAAATTTGAAAGAAAAAGCTCAGCACACTTCAAATCATGATATTTACAAAGATCTGTGTTGATACTTTTGGGCTAAAACTGATAACATACCAATTGAAAATCTATGCTCTGTTCTTAAGTTTGCTGTCACCTAATTCTACATGACATGGTTCAGCCAATTAATGGAAATTACACATAGGAGTACCTCAGCTACTGGCAGTGTCATGGTATATATGTTGTACCCATGCAGAATATTCAGGGAACAAACTCAAGTAGGTAATTGAGAAAAGAACAGTAATTCTGCAGGAACGAGTTTGGTCCTGGATGGATATATATCATGGACTTACCAATACGTGAGATTTTCATGTAGTTTACAATGTTTTTACAAAGATCAGTACATGACCATGTCATTCATCGGAGTGGTAAATGTCTATATGTTCCATATTTTATAGCATATGCACAGTAAAAGGCATCATAACTAAATTCCGATGTTACCATAATGGACATTTATATTTGGCGAATGAATAATCAAAGGCCCAAGTACAGAAAGGTGCATAGAAACGTATACATGCACAATGCAGACCATGCATCCCATGATCTGTAATTTTACTCATGTTGTAAGATCTCCATAGATCTCAAGGAGGGTACCACGGAGTGACGGACAATGTCAAGATAAATAAATGTATTTATTTCTCCTTGAGTTTCTTAGATACTCCTAGGCCTTAACTCTATATTTTTGTTTTTTGATATACTTGATGAAAAAACAACAATTATACCTGACAACAATTTAAATTAAGCTTTTGCAGTATTTACAGAAATTCATTATTTCGAAAATAGCGAACATGCTATAAAGTCAACACCAGTAATTAAATGGTCGGGTATTGCTGTATTGATAATTGATGAACACTCCTACTGCATCACAGTATATCATAAAATTGGTCTAAAAACTAGTAAGGAAAATAATAATACTTGAATTATAATAAAAACAAAATCAACACCAAAGAAACCTTTAGGTGCAACACCTGCATGTGGCATGCTACCTATTATGAGGCAAATTGACATGCCAGGAAATAAAACTAACCTAATGTGGAGTCGTAACAGTGCAACACTATTGTATCATAACTATATATTGAGGCTGTAAAAATCAGGGTTTATCACAGAAGATAAATTCATCACATCCAATAAAAGGCATCTAGTTCCAATTACAGTGCTTGTATACCTTAAGCCGGCAGGAGAGATCTTTAAACCCCTGCACAAGTTGAGGCCACAGCCTCTCCCTGTCCGCACTGTCCATGCACTCAAGTTTCCCCATCGCCTCTGCCCACATGATCTACACCCAGACAACCACAGTTAACACAAACACATAATGATATCCAGGAACAGCACTACAAAATAGAGGGTAAACACATTGATTGAACTAGTTTATCCAACTACGCACATCAGATGCTGCTACAGGCTTCACCCTTTGTGAAGGATCAGTCACGCTAAACAACAGACGCTGCCCTCAAAACAGACAAAAAAAAGTGTCAACAAGTCGTATTAACCATCTTTGAAACACAAATACAAAACTTGAAAGGCGAATCTCACCCTAAAAGCATAGCGAGGGTTGCCTGGTTCCTCCTTATACGCATCCGCGATAGCCTATAAGCACCAAAAAATACAAAGTTTTCAAACCGTTCGTTTCTCAAACAATGAAAAAGGCCAACATTCCTACAAGGGTTGGGACCTGGATGTCGCGGTCGGAGGGCGAGAGCGGCAGTGGCGCAACTGGGGCCATCTGGGTTGTGATCTGCGCACCGGCCAAGCCGGCGAACCCAAAAGGCGAAGGGGACGGAGTTGCCTGCTGCTGGAACCCAAACGTCGACGGAGATGGCGACGGCGACGGCGCCGCTCCGAACGCCAGGGTCGACGAGGGCGTGCCAAAAGCTGGGCTCGAAGAGGGCGTCCAAAAGGCCGGCGTCGAAGAGGGCGCGCCGAATGCCGGGGTTGAGGACGGCGTCCCGAAGGCGGGGCTGGAAGACGGTGTGCCGAAGGCCGGGGTGGACGAGGGCGCGCCGAATGCCGGCGTGGAAGAAGGGGCGCCGAAGGCAGGGGTGGTGGAGGAATTTCCAAAGGAGGATGCAGAGGAGGGCGTCCGGAAGAGGGGGGACGAGCTTGGGGTCCCGAACATGGCGGCCGACAAAAGGGACCTCTGTCGCCGGCGGCGAGGCTGGGTTTAGGGTTTTCTCGGGGATATGATTTTCGAGGGAAGGAGGGGAGATGATCTTTTCTTTTAGGAAAATGATATGGTTCATCCGGGGGATCGCGCGACTCCGCGTGCCCCGGCTCCTCGCGCTGACGCGTGTCCTGGCTCGCTCGGAGACGACGGACGTGAGGTCTACCAACGACCTTATCTTCACGTTTGATGGAGTCTCTTCCCCTTCGTTCTGTTAAGGAAAAATCCACAACATGGCGACAAAAATCCATGATGCCGCCCCTGCTCCTCCCCCGCGCGTCGCCCCTGCTCCTCCCCTACCACGCGCCCATCAAGCTGCCCGAAATCGCATGCTGCCTATTCGAACGACCATCAATCTGCTGTGCGCGTGCTGCAAGGCTGCGGCGACGGCTACACACGGAGACGGTGGCTGCTATAGGCAGTGGAATCCTCTGCCACAGGCGGTGGCGGCGGCGGCTGCTACACGAGGGCATCGTCGACCTCGCCCATGCTACCCTATGCTTGTGGTCGCCAGTGACCTCCACGGCGCCGCCTTGTGCGTTGGGGGCGCCTGCCGACCTCGAGCACGCGGCCTATGGGATCGCCCTCTCGCTGATCCCGCCCATGTGAGCACGCATCAGCGCGTGTAGCCGGGGGAGGGATCGCCGGCGCCTGATCTTGTGCTCGCCGGTGCTTGATCTCGTCCCCACGCAAGTGCCAGGGACAACAATTTCCTGTAATTTTTTGCATAAAGGATTTTGCTACAATGGTTGTACAGATTTGTGACATAGATGAAATTGTTTTGCTAATTATAATTTTGGGGACTTGCATAATATGAACTAATTTTTGCTACAACGAAGAAAGTTTTGGCTACAATTGTTTTTTTATTTTGCTACAATATTATATACTTTTTACTATGACGACTCAGGGCAAGAGTCTCTGGTGATGCTTCCGGCGAAATTGATTTTTTCTACAATAGTAAAATTTAGTTATGCTACACATGGCGGCGGAGCATGCTACGAGCGTTTTTGCTACCTTAGCGTATTATTTTTGCTATGTATTCATATACACAATATTTTTGCTACAAGATTACCGACGATAGTCTTTGGAGAAGTCGTTTTGCTAGGTAGCACCTTTTTTGCTGCAATGTCTCCGGTGATGTCTCCGACGAAGTCTGATTTTTGCTACAATTTACTAATTTTTTTGCTACATTTGCTAATATGTTTTGCTACATTATCATACTTTCTTTGCTATAACCGTCTTGTAGTTTTGCTACAACAATGTCAACTTTTTGCTATAAGGTCTTCGGCGAGAGTCACCGGCGAGTTTTTTCCGACGATGTTTCCGGCGAAGTCGTTTTGCTACATTAGTATATTTTTTTTGCTGCATGGCCTCCGGCGAGGTCTCCGGCAAAGTCTCCAGCGAGACGTTCTATTTCTGGAACGAACCGTTTTTTTGCTTCGGAAGCAAAAGCGGGGACATATACAGCAAAAAGATGTGCTTTGCAGCAAAAGCGGGATTTGGACCGATTTAGTGGACAAGTGTCGCGCAGGGGAGGAGGACGATGGGAGCCCTCCCATCGTCCGGGGGACGCGTAGCAGTTGCCTTTCTTTTACTATCCAAATGCTAGAAAACATCCAGATGCCGGTCTGCTCGAGCAAGCACTCGCGCTATGGCTGTCCGATCTACTTGATCAATCTCGTATCCAAAGGCAAGTCCCAGCCAGCTCCTCAGCGATCTGCCACTCTAGGTCGTCCGGTCCGATCGCCTACCCACGAAGCATTCGGCCCGTTCGTTTTTCATTTTTTCTTTTTTGCCCTCTGGACATTATTTGTTGCGTGCACCCAGGCCAGTCGCCTCTCTCTGTCCAGCCTCGTTGCGTCCCCGCTGGAAATAGTCTGGGCCGCACGTCGTCCTCGCTGGTAACGTTTGTGGTGGGCAGTTAGTTAGTGCTCCGGTCTGGGCAGGGGTAGAGCCTAGCGCTACACAATTGGGTGAAACCTAGCCAGCCACGATTGACTCCTCATCCTCGAATCCCCCCGTGTCGCCGCTGCCTCCTACTGTGAGCCGCCGCCGCTCCCCCTTGTTGTGAGCCGCCGCCACACAGTATCCCTCCTCCTCTCCTGCTGTGAGCCGCCGCTGCTCGTGGACACGGGCAGGAGCTCTGTCATGGCCTCATCCCGCGGGGGCACAACCCCGCCCACATCCCCGCCTCCACACCGACCTCGAGGAGGTCGCGCGGGCACCCTTTCTCCTCCTGTTTGTGTGGCGACCGGCACCGCTCTGCCTCCTGGCCGCCACCCACCCCTCCTCTCCCAGCGTGCGAGGGTCGTGTTGCGTGTCGTCGCTGCGAGGAACGGCCGATGGCTGGCGGCAGCAGCGCAACACGCCACCTCTCGCCGGGAGGAGCGGCTACTCTCCCGCGGTCTCGTGTGTTTTTCCTCTTCCTCCACCTCTGCACCAGGAAAAAGGAGCACAACGCCATCCCCGTCTTCCTTGGAAAAGAAAGGCAGGCTTCAAATGGAGGGTATCACGGTCGTCCTCGCCCCTTGGGAGCACAGCGCCACCTCACCTTCCTCGTCGTTGAGGACGCAGCCCAGCAGCCCGGCGACATCCCTCATATGTCTCTTCTTGGTCCGGGACCTAAAGGTTTCTCCTCTCTCCCTAGATCTCTTTCTTCCTCAATTTTGTACCTCAAAATTTCACAGATGCTGCTGAAATTGCAATCGTTGTTCTGCCGGAACTTATGCAAAATCCACATAAAAGTACCATGTTTTATGTTCGGGTTGTATTCTGCCTTTCCAACACAAGGACGACAAAAATACATACCTAATTTTCATCCTTTATGTATGTTAATTTTCTAGGAGTTATTTGCACTTTCTTTTATCTTGGTTATAGGCTACCGTACTATCAAGAGGAGGTCCACCTTGGAAGGTTGTGGGAAATCACTATTTCATGCACAGACCATATCAGCACATCCACAGGCTTTCCAGTTTTCCTGTGAGAGAGAGTTCCCTGAGGAGTTCGAGTGGTTTCTGCCCTGACCGGTAGTACCGGCCAGGCGCCGGTAGTACCGCCAAAGGGTATTTTCGGGGCTGATTGAGCGGAACTTCCGACTACTATTCTGGCCCTAATTCCGGTAAACATGAAATCGGCTCAGGAATACTTCTGTATCCAAATGCCTATTTGATGGAATTAGTATCAGAACTAGCGCCGGTAGTACCGACCAGAACCTGCGCTGACCAGCCCCAATCGCCTTGAGCGGTAATACCGCTCCCGGCCCGGTAATACCGGTCAGCTCCTGACGACTCGGTATTTCCGATCTTAGTTCCACCGCAGAATGGACAAAATTGACCTAAAGTTTAAAGAAATTCACAAAATAAACTCCCGACAAAAGTATTTCACTCAACTAACCCTTTTGGGTAGCGCCTAACACAAAGGCGCTATGCTCAACAGTATAGCGCCTCTCCGAAAGGTGCTACACTCCTTGCCAGCGTGGCACGCGGGTTCCATGGGACGTTCTAGTACGCCTTTGGCTGAGACGTCAACTAGTAGATCATATGTACTTAGTTCATAGAAAACTATGCTAGTTGAGTTGGTAGAAGACCTTGTTACCAACTAGCAGATCATGAGTTCAACTCCCCAAAACACCACCTTTTATTTTTATTTTTCAAAAGCCGTGACATTGGTTTTATAGTTATACATATAAAAATATATTAATTCTAGCCTTCTTATTTATTTTAAAAAAAAATAGAAACCAAGTATGCAAGTTTATAATCTCTGTTTAAATTAGAAGAATGTAAAAATTTCAGAAGCATAAAACCAAGTATCTTTTGAAACTTTACTAGCTTTAACAAACTCAATCGTGAATTATTGATTTAATAAATTATCTTTTGGAACACGAGTGATTTACGGTAGGGAGCAGGTCAACCGATTTTGTTTTTACAAGCAGGCGAAACAGTAATTTACGTTGTCGGTACATGGCAGATTAATATGGCACGCTCGCTCACTTTCTTGTCTCGCCCGTATATGTCACAAATAAAGTGTTCTATCGTATGTTTCTTTTTCATGTTTTGGTGAACATGTATACCACCTAATCGATTGCTTGTTCATTACTCCCAATACTTCGCTACCTAATTGTAAATTTCGTCAATTCAAACAAAATATGTTCCATTTTCTTAGTTTATTTCAATTCTATCGTGTTGTCTGAAGCACAAAATAAAGGAAATTAGTTATTCTCAGCTAGCTAAGACGTAGCTTAGGTCATAGTCAACCTTCTAAACTGTCTGATATAATATTTCTAAGATTTCTATTACGGGTGCGTGACTTAGCCGGAGACCCCCTTATACGTAGAACCATTCAGGCTAGCTGACCACACGGTTTGTTTTTTCTCTCGCTAGTGTTCGTGCGTGATGTCGTGGCTTGGCTAGTCTTTTTTTTGGCTCTTTTTTCCTTTGTCACGTAGACTTTTATTTTTATAGTATTTTGTGTGTTACTTTTTGAGTTTTTTTATGAAATGTGTTTTTATAGACTTTGCCTAGTCTTTTTTAGCTCTTTTTTCCTTTGTCACGTAGACTTTTGTTTTTATAGTATTTTGTGTGTTATTTTTTGAGTTTTTTTATTAAATGTGTTGTTATAGTCTTTTATAGACGTTGGCTAGTCTTTTTTTTGGCTCTTTTTTCCTTTGTCACATAGACTTTTGTTTTATAGTATTTTGTGTGTTATTTTTTGAGTTTTTTTATTAAATGTGTTTTTATAGTCTTTTATAGACTTTTGCTAGTAAAGTTCCAAAAGATACTTGGTTTCATGCTTCTGGAAAATTTGCATTCTTCTAATTTGAACTGAGATTATAAACTTGCATACTCGGTTTCTATTTTTTTAAATAAATAAGAAGGCTAGAATTAATATATTTTTATATGTATAACTATATAACACCAATGTCACGGCTTTTGAAAAATAAAAATAAAAGGTGGTGTTTTGGGGAGTTGAACTCATGGTCCACTAGTTGGCAACAAAGTCTTCTACCAACTCAACTAGCATAGTTTTCTATCAACTAAATGCATGCACTGTATATAGAGAGTAGTATAGCGCCTTACACCTAGGCGCTATGCTATCTACAATGACGTCTCAGCCAAAGGCGCTAGTAGAACGTCCATAGGACCCGCGTGCAATGCTGGCAAGGAGTGTAGCGCCTTTGTGTTAGGCGCTACCCAAAAGGGTTAGTTGAGTGAAATACTTTTGCCAGGAGTTCATTTTGTGAATTTCTTTAAACTTTAGGTCAATTTTGTCCATTCTGCCTAGTTCCACACCAAGTTTCGGCAACTATGAAATCAGATCAGATACTTCTCTACATCAAGATGATTATTTATCGGTAGTTGGACCAGAACTAGGATCAGTAGTTCCGTTCAGTTCGAGGGGGGCCGTTGAACAGTCAATCCGACCGTTCCGTGGGCATCTTCGGACCGTTGGGAGACCGCTCGCCGGAACTACCGGCCCGCCACCGGTAATACCGGTGGTGTCGCGAAATGGCAGAATCTGCCCGTTTGGAAGAGGCTTATTTAAGGCCCTCTTCCTCCTCCTCTCCATTTTATCTCTTTGTTTTCTCTCTCCTCCATTAATACAAGAGCTTGACTTGCCTAGATCTCTCTCCCTACCCACTCAAACCTCTTGATCTTTTGAAGATTGGGAGAGGTGACCTAGATCTACACTTCCATCAAAGGAATCATGATTTCCTCCACCCATCCTTAGTGGATCTTGTTACTCTTAGGTTCTTAGAACCCTAGACGGTGTAGGGCATCCTCGAAACTGGGGCAATTATTGTGAAGCTTCGTGTTGTCGTTGAGGGCCTCCAATTGAGTTGTGGAGTCTCCCCTCAACCTTGTTATAAAGGTTTCGGTTGGCGCCTTCAAGGTCACTGGTTAGTGGATTGTGAGGCCACCTTCAAGTAGGCAAGAAGATGAGGCATTTGTGGAGCTCGGGTGACCTTGTGTGGCCCTGACAACTCTCCAACGTAGACGTAGCTTCCTTGAAAGTGAACTACAGGAATTACATCTCTATGTCCTCTCGCCGGTTTATTCGTTCCTCTCCTTTACTACTTGCAATTACCGTCTTGTTTACTTGTTGTATCGTTTGCCATATAGGTTATTCATCTAGCTGCATCTCTAGTGAACTTTACTTTGTGCAAAGCCTAAAATTGTAAGAAAAGAATAAAAATTGGTAGTCTCCTATTCACCCCCTCTAGTCGACCAAAGTTGGGCCTTTCAACTATGCTTAAGTTGTGTACTGAAATAAATTAAGTTGATTCCTAAGTTGTTTTTCCACACGCCGTACAAAACATGCTTGTGTGGTTGTAGATAAGCTTAACAGCTTAAAATTTGTGTGCTATCTACTGCAGACACATTCATATCACTTGGAAAGAAACACAGGAAGTTTAGAAACCTCTGGGTGAAAGGACAACCTTCGAAAGTACTATACTCGCGGCATACAATGGTTGCGCCAAATACACATTTAGCACCAAAACCTTCATGTACACCACGGAACATTCAGGTGGTGTGTTTTTATGTACTTTTTCTACCTTGCTTAAATATAACCTAAAAGAAAGTGTTGATTTATTAATTCTCTTAAGTTGCCTTCTGAAAGTAACTAAGTTAGTTTTGCCACCATGCTCAAATTTATTTTTATCATGTTGCTTTTGTACCCTTTTGAAGTTCACTACGGGATTAATTAAGTTACCTTGGTTAACAACCTAAATTGGATTTTAAAAGTAACTAAGTTGGTTCTGCTACCATGTTCAAATTGCTTTTCATCATATTGCTTTTTAATAATGTTTTCCCTTTGAAGTTGGCTACAGGATTAATTAAGTTTCCTTGGTCAACATACCAAAGTTGGCTTCTGAAAGTAACTAAGTTGTTTTTTTGCTTAACAAGTTCAAAATGCTTTTTATTATGTTACTTTTTAATATGTATTTTCTCTTTTGAAGTGGGCTACAAGAATAATTAAGTTGCCTTGGTCAACATGCCTAAGTTGACTTCGGTAAGTAACTAAGTTGATTTATCAACATGCTTGAGTTGGTTTCACCATCTAACTAAGTTGTTTCTATAACCTAACCAACATGTTTTCAACTCAATGTTCTGAATTTGCATAGTGATTTAATAAAGTTGCTTTTGTTAATATGCAAGTTGGTTCCACCATCTAACTAAGTCGTTTTTATAACCTAACCAAGTTGTTTTACAAGCAATATCCTAAGTTGCATAGTGGTTTAACTAAGTTGCTTCTATCAACATGCTTAGGTTTGTTACACCATCTAACTAAGTTGTTTTTACCACCTAACTAAGTTGTTTTACAATCAATGTCTGAAGTTGCATAGTGATTTGATTAAGTTGTTTTTATCAATATGTTTAAGTTGTTTCCATCATCTAAAAGAGTTGTTTTTATCACCTAACCAAATTTTTACAAGTAAAGTCCTAAGTTGCGTTATAATCTGATTAAGTTGCTTTTATCACATGCTTCAGTTGGTTCCACCATCTAACTAAGTTGTTTTTACCATCTATCCAAGTTGTTTTCCAAGCAGTGGAGTAAATTTGCATAGTGATGTAATTAAGTTGCTTTCATAACCATGCAATTTTTTCACACATGCACAAAGTTTGATTTGGTAATAAGGTTGCCACCCATGTGGATTTATATTTAAACAATGGAATATTTTTAATTTTTGCATAGGTTTATGGTTTCTATGTTTTCCTCTACTAGATTGTTGGGACATGCAATAAAAATAGTAAAATACTGGAAGTAGAAGTAGTTTTGTGGTTCTTTGCAACCTCATCGCAATGGAACATAAGAATTGCTTGCTGCTTTTTTGGAAAGAGAAACCTAGATAGGACAAGGTCAACATGCCCCGAACAAATCAGAAATACTGTAACTTTTTTGAAGATAACAAGTGTCAATTTGGTTCTTGTTAACTTTTTTGCCATTTTTGAATGACCTTTGTTGTGTTAACTAGTCATGAAGTTGTATGCTTGTAAAAAATTGCAAGACACCAATATTTGTCCTGTGCCGTTGAAATTTTGAAGAACGCAAAGGCAAGTTATGGAATGGTAGCTTTGTAAATTTCTAGTTTGTTTTAGGTATTAGACAACATCTGTAGCTAATTTACTTTACTGACTAATATTGGTGTTGGTGCATGTAAAAACTCTTATGTAGGCACGCCATGGTTACTTTCATAGATACGATGACCGATGAGGCTGGTAGGGGACCACGTATTTATTTTCTATGTTTGGCTGGGTGGAAGCCGGTGACAGTGCATGGTCAGAGACAATTTTCGTATACAATAGAGGTACTAGAATTTCCCTTTTTGGGAGGGTGCTCGCTTGAACGAATGAGCATCCGAGTGTTCGCTAGCCTTGTCTTTCTTTTATCGTGCTAGCAGCGCCGCATATTTTCTACTCGGCGGCTGCTCACATGTACTGCTGGTAGCCGTGAAACACGCTCCTACCCTTTAATCACAATATTACCAGGACGAGACAACATGGACCACACAATCGTCGGCACCTTTTTCTCCTTGTGACATGCAATGGCAAACATGTTGTCTCTTACTGAAACAACAAGAACCGCTAAGTTCAGATCGTGAACTAGTACAATAATACTCTCTACTACTTCTTCTGTTTCAAACTACACACTAAAAGGAGTCTAGATACACTCTTTTCACAAAGCTAAAACATCTTATATTTTTAAACGGATAGAGTATGTGTCATACTTTATGTCATCTTGCTAGTATCCATTACTTTTGACTTTTTACATGTCCAAAGTCACATGGTTACGAAACACTTCCTCTCTCACCATGTAGTTGTTAGATTACTAATTCTTCAATGCAAGGTTAGCTAGGCCTAGTTGCCAGGTTTAGCTTGTGTCTTTGCATTCTCGTGATATTCGGATCACCTAATTGCCTGACTAATCATAAAAAATGCCAGGTTAGTTAGACCTAGCTGCCAAGTTTAATTCTTCAATTCGTATCCTTGCAATCTCATAATATTCATATCAACCTAATTGTATAGTCATACCAAATTCTCAGGTTCATACGGCCCGTCAGATTTGATTAATCCTAATTGCTAGGCTTAAACCACCTAATTGCCCGAATAATTAACCCCAATTGCCAAATTAAGACCATCTAATTTCCAAATTGATTAGATCAATGTCACTACGCCTCCATGGAGTTATCCCTGCAGCCGCCATGGAGCTCATCGGCCATCATCCCGCTGAACCCATCATCACCAACCCTGCTCCATCATCTTGTCCTAGACCTTGCGGCCGTGCCTCAATATGCTCGTCGTCGCGCGCCTCTGACTCCATGCTCGGCGGCGGTGGCACCCGGCGAGCTCCCCTTCTGCTACGTGCTCGCACGACGGTGCCCCGACAACCGTGTGCTCGACAGTGCACGCCTCCAACTCTGTTCTCGGTGGTGGTGGCGAGCTACTTGTTGCGTGCTCGTGTGGCAGTGGACTCCCCATAGTTGCATGCTCGACGACGGTGGCAAGCTCCCCGCTTCATGCTTGCATGATGATAACCTCCTTGCAGATGTGTGCTCGGCGGCACGCCTCCAACTCCGTGCTCGGTGGCCGTGGCGATCTCCCAACTTCATGCTCGCACGGCGGCGGCCTCCCCATAGGTGCGTGCTCGGTGACACACCTCCAACTCTATGCTCGGTGGTTGTGGCGAGCTCCCTACTTCGTGCTCGCGCAGCGGCTACCTCCCCGCAACTACGTGCTCAGCGGCACGCCTCTCTGGTTGTGCTCGTCGATGGAGGGGCCCTACCATATGCTCCGGTGGCAATGTTCTCCTCCTCTCAGGCATCTCTGGGATATACTCCTCAGCCTCCTCGTGCTCCCGTGCGATTTGAGAGAGAGAGAGAGAATTGTGGGAGGAGGGCTCATGAGGGGATAAGAAGATAACGATAAGGTGGAGGCACGTCTGGTTCATTACATGAGTCTTGACACAATCGCTGCACGGAAGAGCGAGCTAGCGGCGCTTTTCGTTAGAATTTACCTTTTTCGTCCATGAGATGATAGCCATAAGAGCATCTCTAACCAATGTCCAATAATAGGGTACCATTTTTCATGTAAATGGATGCAGATTTTTCAGATGCCCTAAAATAATGCACGTGACTGGTTGTACTTTTCCAGATGCCCTAAAATAGAGCATCACACATAGCAAGAACCACACTCTGCAAGATCACACAAGTGAATCTAAATCTTTACAAAATCATCACACACGAAATAGCACATAAATTTAAGATCATAGCTCCATCATCACATAGTTCAAATGCATAACATAGTTCAAAATCATAGCATAGTTCGACATAAACATAGTTCACAAACACAATCAAAGTTCACACAGCCACACCACAATCATAAAAACATTGCAAACAACACTCATGTCTCATCTTATTCATTGGTATCTCCATGTTGTGCTTCATGTTCATTAGAAACGCCGACGGTGTTGGGAATATTGTAGGTGAAGGGAATATGTCCTGAGGGGCAATAATAGAGTTGTTATTATCGTATTCCAAGTATATGATAGATGTTTATTTTGCATGCTATAATTGTATTAATTTGAAACATTAATACATGTGTGTTTAAGAAAAAAATAAAGGGTTCCTAGTTATGCCTCTCATATAAACCTGCTTGTTGATTAACAAGATAAACAAGGTTTCCTGATCATGGACATTGGATGTTGTTAATAACAAGGTCACAACATTGGTGGAATGGTGTGATGAACATTCATCCAAAGTATAGCAATGCGATCAAATTCATTGTGTTTAAATTGCTATAACATCATATGAAGTAACTTTAGTCTTTAGACCATGAGATCATGTCAATCACTAACACCGGAAGAGTAACTTGATAACATCAAACGTCACACCGTAATAGGGTGACAATAAAGGTGGGTTCAGCTACTCCGAAAGTGTTATGTAGAAGCTCATGGATCAAGAGTGGGATTTGTCCATCCCTATGATGGAGAGATATACTCTAGGCCATCTCGGTGATATCACATTGATGTAGCTTGCAAGCAAGTGATAAGATCACTAGAATGTTATATCACGGGAATGAGAAAAGAGTACTTGTCAGAAACAAGATCAAACTAGGTATGAGGATATCGATGATCTAATCTCGTACATGTAATATATCACGAGACAAAAGGATTTAGTTACAAATGTTAAAGGTTCACACGATCACTGGAGTCATCGTTGAATGTGTAGGAATCAGTACGGATCTCCAGGTCCTGCTGCTGATTATTAATCAGAGAGGGGTCTCGATCATGTCTGCATTATTCGTGAACCGTAGGATGACACACTTAAGGGATATTGGCACCATTTAGGATCAAATGTGTTTCGGATAAAGATTAAGAAAGCACTAGAATCATTTCGATGAAAGCCGAAATTGTTTCGGGTGAAATTGCTGAAACTGGTTCTGCATGTGATATTGAAATGTTGCAGGGGTTTTATGTGAATGTTTGTTAATTAAAGTAATTAACAAAATTCTGAATAAAATAAATAAAAGAGTTTTATTTAATGAGAGTTGCATTAATTTTGGTGGAAAATTAATGCATGTGAATGGAAGTGTGAGTGAAGGCATGTTCATGAATGAAGGAAGAGGTGGGGGCACCTCCATGGCCGCCGACCATGGGAGGGGGCTGTCCCCCTCTCCCTATAAAAGGCCCCCTCTTCTTCTCTCACTTCACACCTCCTCATGAAGGATCTCTCTCCCCCTCTAGTTTATTCCCCCATGGTCTCGGATTAGTGAGATACATGTTCCAAGTGGCTTTGTTTGAAAAGAGTTGTTGCTCCCGCTGCATCGCTGGAGCGAGGATGCGGAGGTTGTCAGAGGACCGAATGTGTGTATGATCATGGATGCACTGCTAAGTTGCGGTGCTGGACTTCCTCTCGATCTTGAGATCGGGAAGCGAAAGACTACATCATCCACGAGTCCAACCTCGTTACACTTTGTCACTGTTCAAGGGTATGTTCTCTATGGATGTATATCCACCCATTGATTGTATCTAGGTAGATAGATCTTGGTGCTTAGTAGTTCACATCGTAGGAATTTTTTTGTTTACTATGATGCGAACCAAACAGTGTGTAACATCCCAGCATTAGAGCTTAGAAATAAGCTGAACACATGTGTGTGCATTGCATTCATGGATAGAAAATCCGAATAATTTTCACGCAAACTAAAGAAGTTAGTGAGGGGTCGGGACCTCTCTTGTTCTGATGAAAACATCAGGGCAAGTGTTACGGATTTCGACATGACCTCTACTATATTTTTGTGTTTTGGGAAAACAATTCAATTCATATTTGAAATTGAGAATTTAAATACAAATTTATTTCATCATACAACAGATGGACCTTTAAAAATAATAATGGAAAAAGAATTGCAATGAGGCAATAAAATGGATTACTTTTCATAATAAATGCATATTACAATATTCCTTATAATAAGAACATCACAATAATTTAATACAAAAGAAATCTTGTATATAAAGTGAATATAAATACTTTATTGCCCTTTATATAATAAACAAAAGGATACTTCTTATTTAGTAGCAACAAATTAAATAAAATGTAACAATTGAAGATTACATTATAGAAATATGAATTCAAGAAACTACAATTCTCAAATTACAAAAGAGAGAAAAAATTAACTTTATTAATAATACACAGTATTACATTGTCTGTACAATTTCCAAACAAAAGAGGAATTACAAAAGAATAAAGAAATTCCAACTAGATACTAAACTCTTTCTTTATCTTGTAATCTTCATATTCCCTGTTCCTGCAAAACAAACACAAACGACAAGAAAATAGAAGAGGGAGATTAGTGTTAGTTGTTGTTGGAGATATGCCCAAGAGGCAATAATAAAAGTGGTTATTATTATATCTTTGTGTTTATGATGAATGTTTACATCCCATGCTATAATTTTATTATTAGGAAACACTAATACTTGTGTGTTTTGTAAACATAAAAGAGTCCCTAGTAAGCCTCTTGTTGAACTAGCTTGTTGATTAATAGATGATCATGGTTTCCTGATCATGGATATTGGATATCATTAATAACAAGGTCATATCATTAGGAGAATAATGTGATGGACACACACCCAAAGTAAGTGTAGCATAAGATCAAGTCATTTAGTTCGTATTGCTACAAGCTTATCAAATGCATAGTAACCTAATCCTTCGACCATGAGGTTATGTTAATCACCATCACCGGATGGGTGCTTTGGTGACATCAAACACCACTTCGTAACTAGGTGGTTATAAAGGTGTCATTCGGTATTCTGAAAGTATGTGTTGAAGTGCATGGATTAAGATTGGGATTTGTCCATCCATATGATGGATAGATATGCTCTAGGCCCTCTCGGTGAAATGTCATCTAGTTAGCTTGCAAGCATGTGACTAGGTCACAAGGGATGACATAACATGGAACGAGTAAAGAGTACTTATCAGTAACGAGGTAGAACTAGGTATGGAGATACCGACGATCAAACCTCGGATAAGTAGAATATCGCGCGACAAAGGGAATTGGTTTCGTATGTTAATGGTTCTATCGATCACGAAGTCATCGTTGAGTATGTGGGAGCCGTTATGGATCTCCAGATCCCGCTGATGGTTATTGATCAGAGAGGTGTCTCCATCATGTCTGCATGTTCACGAACCGTAGGGTGACACACTTAAGGTTCGATGCTGTTTAGGTAGATATGGAATGTGCATTGGAGACCGAATGTTGTTCGAAGTTTTGGATTGGATCTGAGACATCACGAGGAGATCCGGAAGTGTCCGGAGAATAAGATTCATATAATGGAGATCATTTTCTAGGTTCGGAAATGTTCTGGAGTGTTTATATGGGGGTTCTAGAAGGTTTTGGAATGTTCCGGAAAGTTCCAGAAGGTTTCGTGGACTTTACTTGAAAACCAAGAAAGGAAAAGGGGAGACTTGGGGGGGGGGGGGGGGAGGAATCTCCCTCCCTCCTCTCCCTTGTGCGCCGGCCCTAGGAGGTGGGCCTAGGGGTGGGAACCCTAGGCCGCACCCCTCCCTCTATATATAGAGGGGTGGAGGCGCCACCCCTTGCCCCTCCACTCTTGCCCTAGCCGTTTCTCTCCTCCTCCTTCCTTCTGCTCAGGCTTAGGCGAAGCCCTACAGAATTCTCTACTCCACCACCACCACCACGTCGTCGTGCTGCTGGGATTCCGTGGAGAGATCTACTACCTCCGCTGCTCGCTGGAACGGGGAGAGGAAGGTCTACATCGACTCCGCACGTGTGACCGACTGCGGAAGCGCTGCCGGAACATGGCGCCGGAAGGATCATCTACTCGATCTTGAGATCGGCAAGTGATCGTCTACATCAACCACGAGGTCCGATCTCGCACAAGGCTTTCGGATCTACAAGGGTTAGTACAGATCTATCTCGTTGCACATGTCTAATAGATTAGATCTTGGCTTTTATCTAGATTAGATCTAGGTTTTGTTCGTTCTTGTGGTAGAAATTTTTTGTTTTCCATGCTACGAACCCATCAGTGGTATCAGAGTCGTGTCTATGCGTAGATCTGTTGCACGAGTAGAACACAATGGTTTTGTGGGCGTTGGTGCTCGTGCTGTCTTTTGCTTTGTGTACTTTGCATCTTGCGGTATGGTGGGATGAAGCGGCTCGGGCTAACCTTACATGTCATCGCACATGAGACTTGCTCCACGCTTGACGTGTAACTTGCTTTGCACAAGTGGCTTTGCGGGTGTCTGTCTCTCCCACCATAGTATAGATCCAATTTACACTTTGTACTTGATAGCACTTGTATCAACGTTGTGGTTCAGTTTCGTAGGTAAGATCCGTTCTTATTCGAAAGCCCCAAACCACGTAAAACATGCAAGGAAAATTAGAGGCGTCTAACTTGTTTTTGTAGGGGTTTTGTGATGTGATATGGCCATCATGTGATTGTGATTATATTTGATGTATGCAATGATCCTTGTTGTAATATGGCAACCGGCAGGAGCCTAATGGTTGTCTTTAATTCTGTTAAGACCTGCGTGTCTATTCATCTTGTAATAGCTTTATTCCAAGTAGTTGTAATAGTTGCTAGTGATGATGGACAACCATGAAGCGGCGCCACTGACCTTGACACAATGCTAGTGATGATGGAGATCATGTCCGTGCTTTGGAGATGGAGATCAAAGGCATAAGAAGAAAGGGCCATATCATATCACACTAATTATGAATTGCCTGTGATGTCAATCCTTTATGCATCTTGTATTGCTTAGATCGCGACGGTAGCATTATAAGATGATCCCTCTCACTAAATATCAAGTAATAAAGTGTTCGTCCTTAGTTGGCACCGTTGTTAAGACTCGTCGTTTCGAAGCATCTCGTGATGATCGGATGTGATAGATTCTACGTGTGCATACAACGGGTGCAAGCTAGATTTGCACATGCGGAAACTAAGGTTAATCTTGACGAGCCTAGCATGTACATACATGGTCTCGGAACACGGAATACCGAAAGGTAGAGCACGAGTCATATAAATGATATGATGAACATGAAGATTGTTCGCTGATGAAACTACATCTTCTCTCGTGAAGATCGGACTTGGTGTAGTGGACTTGGTTCGTGTAATCACTAAGACAATGTGAGGGATGTTGTTTTGAGTGGGAGTTCACCTAGTTAATTTAAGAATTAAAATTGAACTCAATTTATCATAAACTTAGTCTAAACTACTTGCAAATTTGTTGTAGATTATGGCGAACCTCTCCATCAATTTCAATGCGTTCCTAGAGAAAGAAAAGCTTAAGAACAATGGAAGCAACTTCACGGACTGGCTCCGTGGACTGAAGATTGTCCTCAGGGCTGGTCAGTTGACCTATGTGCTCGAAGCACCGCTAGGTGACCCACCTGCAGAATATGCCACCGATGACGTATAGAATGTTTACGCCACTCGGAAAAATCATTAATCCACAGTTCAGTGTGCCATCCTGTACGGTTTAGAAACGGAGCTTCAGAAGCGCTTTGAGCACCACGACCCGTTCGAGATCATTAAGGATCTCAAGCTCATTTTTGAGACTCACACGGCCGTGGAGAGCTATGAGGCCTCCGAAAAGTTCTTTAACTGTAAGATGGAAGAGGGTAGCTAGCGAGCATGTGCTCACCATGTCTGGGCACGCAAACAAGCTCCAAGAGTTGGGGATAACGATTCCTTACGAGTTAGGGATTCACCGTGTCCTCCAATCACTGCCACCGAGTTATAAGAACTTTGTGATGAACTACAATATGCACTACATGAACAAGACGTTGCCTGAACTATCGTCCATGCTGAAAACTACTAAAGTGGAGATCAAAAAGGAGCACCAAGTGTTGATGGTCAATAAGACCACCAATTTCAAGAAATAGGGCAAGCCTAAGAACAAGGGCAACTTCAAGAAGGACGGCAAGAAAGCTGCCGCACCTGCTAAGAAGCCCAAGGCTGGTCCTAAGCTTAAAACTGAATGCTTCTACTACAAGGGTGCCGGTCACTGGAAGCGTAACTGCCCCAAGTACCTGGCGGATCTGAAGAACGGCAACATCAAGAAGAAAGGTATATTCGATATACATGTTATTGATGTGTATCTTACTAGTAATCGTAGTAGTGCCTGGGTATTTGATACTGGTTCGGTTGCTCATATTTGTAACTCGAAACAGGAGCTGCGGAATAAGCGAAGACTGGCGAGAGACGAGGTGACGATGTGCATTGGAAATGGCTCCAAGGTTGATGTGATCGCCATCGGCACGCTCCCTCTACATCTACCTTCGGGATTAGTTTTAAATTTGAATAATTGTTATTTGGTGCCTGCGTTAAGCATGAACATTATATCTGGATCTTGTTTATTGCGAGACGGTTACTCTTTTAAGTCTGAGAATAAAGGTTGTTCGATTTATATGAGTAATATCTTTTATGGTAATGCACCTGAGATGAATGGTTTATTCTTACTGAATCTCAATAGTAGTGATACACATGTTCACAACATAGATGCTAAACGAACAAAATTGAATGATAATTCTACATACATGTGGCACTGTCGTCTTGGTCACATTGGAGTGAAGCGTATGAAGAAGCTCCATTTTGATGGACTTCTTGAATCACTTGATTTTGAATCACTTCAAAGATGCGAAGCATGTCTAATGGGAAAAATGACTAAGACTCCATTCTCTGGAATAATGGAGCGAGCTACAGACTTATTGGAAATAATACATACCGATGTGTGCGGTCCAATGAGTGTAGCATCGCGTGGTGGATATCGTTATGTTCTCACCTTCACGGATGACTTAAGTAGATATGGGTATGTCTACTTTATGAAACATAAGTCCGAAACTTTCGAGAAGTTTAAGGAATTTCAAAGTGAAGTGGAAAATCATCGTAACAAGAAGATTAAGTTTCTGCGTTCTGACCGCGGAGGTGAATATCTAAGTTATGAGTTTGGCATGCATTTAAAGAAATGTGGAATACTTTCGCAGTTGACACCGCCGAGAACACCACAGCGTAATGGTGTGTTCGAACGTCGTAATCGAACTCTCTTAGATATGGTTCGGTCTATGATGTCTCTTACAGATTTACCACTATCGTTTTGGGGCTATGCATTAGAGACAGCCGCATTCACTTTAAATAGGGCACCATCTAAATCCGTTGAAACGACACCGTACGAATTATGGTTTGCAAAGAAACCTAAGTTGTCGTTCCTTAAAGTTTGGGGTGCGAAGCGTATGTAAATAAGTTACAACCTGATAAGCTTGAACCCAAAGCGGAGAAATGCGTCTTCATAGGATACCCTAAAGAAACAATTGGGTATACCTTCTATCATAGATCCGAAGGCAAAGTTTTCGTTGCCAAGAATGGATCCTTTCTTGAGAAGGAGTTTCTCTCGAAGGAAATGACTGGAAGGAAAGTAGAACTCGACGAGGTTATTGAACCTTCTCTCAGAGTTAAGAGTAGCGCAGCACCGGAAGATGTTTTTGTGCCGCCTGCACCAATTGGAGAGGAAGCTAATGATGGTGATCATGAAACTTCGAATGAAGTTGTTGATGAACCTCGCAGGTCAACAAGGGTTCGTACCACTCCTGATTGGCATGACCCTGCCTTGAACGTCATGTTGGTGGACAACACTGATGACCCTGCGACGTATGAAGAAGCTATAGTGAGCCCAGATTCCGACAAATGGCTAGAAGCCATGAAATCTGAAATGGAATCCATGTACGAAAACCAAGTATGGACTTTGGTGGACTTACCGAATGGCCGTAAGGCTATCGAGAATAAATGGATTTTCAAAAGAAAAACAGATGCTGATGGTAATGTTACTGTCTATAAAGCTCGACTTGTCGCGAAAGGGTTCCGACAAATTCAAGGAGTTGACTACGATGAGACATCCTCACCAGTAGCGAAGCTAAAGTCTGTGAGGATTTTGTTAGCAATTGCTGCATATTTCGATTATGAGATTTGGCAGATGGATGTCAAAACGGCGTTCCTTAATGGTGACATTGAGGAAGAGTTGTATATGGTACAACCCAAGGGTTTTGTCGATCCTAAAGATGCTGACAAGGTATGCAAACTTCAGCGCTCCATTTATGGACTAAAGCAAGCATCCCGGAGTTGGAATCAATGTTTTGATAAAGTAATCAGAAACTTTGGATTTATACAAACTTATGGAGAAGCTTGTATTTACAAGAAAGTGAGTGGGAGCTCTGTAGCATTCCTAGTACTATATGTAGATGACATATTGTTGATTGGGAATGATATAGAACTTCCTAATAGCGTCAAAGCCTATTTGAATAATAGTTTTTCAATGAAGGATCTTGGCGAAGCGGCATATATTCTAGGCATCAAGATTTATAGAGATAGATCAAGACGCCTAATAGCGCTTTCACAAAGTACATACTTGGACAAAGTTCTAAAGAAGTTTAGAATGGAAGAGAGTAAGAAAGGGTTCGTGCCCATGTTGTTAGGTAAGACCTTGAGTAAGACTCAAAGTCCAGCTACGGCAGAAGATAGAGAGAAGATGAATAATATTCCCTATACCTCGGCCATAGGTTTTATCATGTATGCCATGCTGTGTACAAGACCGGATATAGCACATGCTGTTAGTTTGACTAGCAGATATCAAAGTGATCCTGGAATGGAGCACTGGACAACGGTCAAGAATATCCTAAAGTACCTGAATAGGACTAAGGATATGGTTCTTTCTTATGGAGGTGATGAACAACTTGTTGTAAACAGTTACACTGATGCTAGTTGGAACACCGATCTAGATGACTCGAAGTCACAGTCTGGATACGTATTTTTTTTGAATGGTGCTGCAGTGAGCTGGAGGAGTGCCAAGCAAAGCGTTGTGGCGAAATCTTCAACTGAATCGGAATACATAGCTGCTTCAGAGGCTGCACAAGAAGCCATATGGATGAAGGAGTTCATTACTGAACTTGGCGTGGTTCCTAGTGCGTTGGACCCAATGGCCATCTACTGTGACAACACAGGTGCCATAGCTAATGCACAGGAGCCAAGGTCACATAGCAAGCTGAAGCACATCAAGCTACGTTTCCATGCTATTCGCGAGTATGTCCAAGATGGTGACATAAAGATTTGCAAAGTACACACTGATCTGAATGTGGCAGATCCGTTGACTAAACCTCTCCCTAGAGCAAAGCATGACCAACACCAGAACGCCATGGGTGTTAGGTATATTACCATGTAATCTAGATTATTGACTCTAGTGCAAGTGGGAGACTGTTGGAGGTATGCCCAAGAGGCAATAATAAAAGTGGTTATTATTATATCTTTGTGTTTATGATGAATGTTTACATCCGATGCTATAATTGTATTATTAGGAAACACTAATACTTGTGTGTTTTGTAAACATAAAAGAGTCCCTAGTAAGCCTCTTGTTGAACTAGCTTGTTGATTAATAGATGATCATGGTTTCCTGATCATGGACATTGGATGTCATTAATAACAAGGTCATATCATTAGGAGAATGATGTGATGGACACACACCTAAAGTAAGTGTAGCATAAGATCAAGTCATTTAGTTCATATTGCTACAAGCTTATCAAATCCATAGTAACCTAATCCTTCGACCATGAGGTTATGTTAATCACCATCACCGGATGGGTGCTTTGATGACATCAAACACCGCTTCGTAACTGGGTGGTTATAAAGGTGTCATTGGGTATTCTGAAAGTATGTGTTGAAGCGCATGGACCAAGATTGGGATTTGTCCATCCATATGACGGATAGATATGCTCTGGGCCCTCTCGGTGGAATGTCATCTAGTTAGCTTGCAAGCATGTGACTAGGTCACAAGGGATGACATAACATGGAACGAGTAAAGAGTACTTATCAGTAACGAGGTAGAACTAGGTATGGAGATACCGACGATCAAACCTCGGATAAATAGAATATCGCGTGACAAAGGGAATTGGTTTCGTATGTTAATGGTTCTATCGATCATGACGTCATCATTGAGTATGTGGGAGCCGTTATGGATCTCCAGATCCCACTGATGGTTATTGATCGGAGAGGTGTCTCCATCATGTCTGCATATTCACGAACCATAGGGTGACACACTTAAGGTTCGATGCTGTTTAGGTAGATATGGAATGTGCGTAGGAGACCGAATGTTGTTCGGAGTCTCGGATTGGATCTGAGACATCACGAGGAGATCCAGAAGTGTCCGGAGGATAAGATTCATATAATGGAGATCATTTTCTAGGTTCGGAAATGTTCTGGAGTGTTTATATGGGGGTTCTAGAAGGTTTTGGAATATTCCAGAAAGTTCTAGAAGGTTCCGTGGACTTTACTTGAAAACCAAGAAAGGAAAAGGGGAGACTTGGGGGGGAAGGAATCTCCCTCCCCCCTCTCCCTTGTGCGCCGGCCCTAGGAGGTGGGCCTACGGGTGGGAACCCTAGGCCGCACCCCTCCCTCTATATATAGAGGGGTGGAGGCGCCACCCCCCTTGCCCCTCCACTCTTGCCCTAGCCGTCTCTCTCCTCCTCCTTCCTTCTGCTCAGGCTTAGGCGAAGCCCTGCAGAATTCTCTACTCCACCACCACCACCACGCCATCGTGCTGCTGGGATTCCATGGAGAGATCTAATACCTCCGCTGCTCGCTAGAACGGGGAGAGGAAGGTCTGCATCGACTCCGCACGTGTGACCGACTACGGAAGCGCTGCCGGAACGCGGCGCCGGAAGGATCGTCTACTCGATCTTGAGATCAGCAAGTGATCATCTACATCAACCACGAGATCCGATATCGCACAAGGCTTTCGGATCTACAAGGGTTAGTACAGATCTATCTCGTTGCACATGTCTAATAGATTAGATCTTAGCTTTTATCTAGATTAGATCTGGGTTTTGTTCGTTCTTGTGGTGAATTTTTTGTTTTCCATGCTACGTACCCATCAGTTGTACCCTCAGATTTGCAATGAAATGCATTGCTAATCTCACCATTGGGTATTTCTCAAAGAGGGTCCAAATAGTAGTATCTGTTCTTATCAGACTTTTGCCTCACTTCAACATCATAAGCCTTAAGCGGCAAGTTTCACCAACATAGTAAACAGGTAAAAGTAAAACTATAACAACAGCCAGAAAAGATCTTCAGAGTTGAGATGATCCACAAGTGTAGGGTCCCACTAGCAAGCAACATACACAGCACATGCACAAGGATGTGCTGTCAACACATTAGAGAGGCAATTGCCATTTGAGGTAACACAGCTGTAGCAAGTTTGCTAGCCAACACCATATTCCTCCTTATATACGAGAGCATCACTCTAGACAACCACTTAATCTTCCCAGCTCATCACCAAGAACATTCATCCACACACATCATTGTTCTTCACTAGAATAACAAATCACCAACTCGTTCACAGAAATCAGACCTAGCCAAAGTTCATATGCTCACTTAGAGGAGTTAGGAAACAGATCAACACCAGGTGGAGCAGGACAGCAACATCAATACTTAGTAATACCAGTAGCAGATTCATATAGGAGGAGTCACTGGGCTGGAATAGATCAAGCTGCAAAGGAATAGATCAGTGGAATAGATCAATACTCACGAAGGAGCATCATCAACAAGGAGCACAGTGGAATAGATCAAGCTGCAAAGGAATAAGCAACTCCAATAACAGCAGTAACATCAGGTTAGATTCTCATCTGGCTTGAGGATCTAATATTTCTCCAAGCATGAGCACCATCAATACAGATCATGTTAGGCAAGGATTTACCCTGTGCACACTCATGAGAGGCATCACATGTATAAATCTAGCCTAGCAGAAATGCATTGGGCATAGATGCGGGTAAATAAATAAGCACCCAGCAATCCACATAGTGATGCTATGAGGAGTTCATCATTGAGCTAAAAGGGGAAGTCAAAGGAAACATCTGTTCTTATCCATTAAATTGATCCTCAGACCAAGCATCATTGGCAGAAGAGATTTATAGCAAAAAATCATGCTACTCTCAGATGTCCACTGAGCACACTCTAAAGAGGCACCACAGTGGAACAACCAGACCAACAGAATCCACTATTTGAATCAGCAGCTAATAAACTTTGAGATCAAACAAAACTCTCAAATCATTTTCCTAGTTCATAAACTAGGAATCATTTTAAGTAGATACAAATATACTCCATGGGGGGATATAATCATTTTTGGACCACAGGTGCACATTAACATGTATATCTAACCCAGAAAATCAAATCCATCATTTATCATCTCCAAGTCATCAGTAGTTAAATTAAATCATCTTCCTAGAAAATTTGCTCTAGGAATCATATATCTACCTATCAAGATATTAAGTAGATAAAAGAATCTACTTTGCATATTCCAATTCATGTTTGTCCAAGGTCATTCTTGTGCATGATCTGATCATCAATAGCTCATTCAAAGCAACAGGAGCATCTACCTCCATCAGCACAACAATTAGAGATTAATATAAACCAAAGCTGCTAGCACTTGATCAACCACACAGTCTACAGACTAACTAAAATCGAGCCACCGATACATATGCCATAACCAGAATCAGCAGCCTAGTCCTAGAATTACTAAGAATCTAAACCTAAAATAATACAAGAGCATGTCATCGGATTGATGGCCGGGCACAATAGAATTTACCTGAAAGGTGGTTGAAGCTGAAGGGGAGGTGAGTGTGGTCGATGGCCATGCTGTAGTAGTAGCACGGCAATAACCAAATGATCATCGCCATTACAACAAGAGAGAAGCAGAGCCATGAGCCAGTAAACCGGAGGTCGCTGGGGTTGCACCTGGAGCACTGTCCCGCCGGCGTCGGGTTGAGGTAGTCGAAGGAGACACAGCAGCCACACCACCGTTGTGGTGTCCATGTCACATTAAACTAGGTCGCGATGTGCGAGTGCGACCAGTGGCATTCGCATGGTCGAGTAGGGGCTTGAGGGAGGCAAGGTCGCCGAGAGGGTGCAGTAAGAGGCGGGCCTCGACCTAGAGCGAATAACAGAGACGACAAGGAACGAGAGGATCCATACCACACCGCCGTGGATAGCAGACCGACCGGCGAACCTAGGGTTTGTCTGGGTGCGCAGAGAGGAGCATGGGAGCATGGACGCGGCAGGTCACAGGTGGAGGAGTTCATGGCCTAGACTTGACGGTGACCGGCGGTGCCGGAATCGATCGTCCTCGACCGCTGTACGGCGGTGGCATATCGAGGGTTCCGAGGAGAAGACGCGTGTGAGAGCGGTGTGGGGATGCACCGGTAGGGGATTCGATGGAGAAGGAGGCGACGGACCTTGTGTAGACTAGCGGCGGTGCCGCAGACAGACAGTAGCCGGCCGGAGCAGTACTGGCGGCGGTGCACCGCCGATGCGAGTGGGGAACGAATCCATGTCCCTGTGTCCGTGCGTGCAGGTGTTGGTTCTGAATGAACCAGTGCGTGTGTGCGTGTGAGATGAGAGAGGAGTGGGGTTGGGCTGGGGTGGGGTTCGACCCCAGGCCCAACTGGGCCGGGTTGGTCTTAACCATCCCACGGACCAGAGTAATTGTATAGGAAATAGAAAAATAAATATTGTAAAAGAAAGAATAAACCAAATGTAAAATTACAAAGTACCCCTCAAATTGTTTTAGCTCTACAAAAATATAAAAAAATCTTAAAAATAGTTATAATATATCAAAATGATCACAAAAATAATATATACCTAAGAAAAATATAACATGACTTGTTTGAGTTAAATAAAACATAAATAAATATTAATACCATTAGGACCTAAAAGAAATTTCATAAAATAAAACAAAGACTTAAAATTAAATAAAAATCATTTTTACATACAAAAATGAGTCTACTATTTTATATAAATATTAAATTAATTGTTTACAAATAGAACTTGAAGCAAATATTTAAAGATATATGATCCTTTATGGATTTTTGTAAAAATAAGGATACCACCTAAAATTAAATAAAATTCACTTTTAAGATCTTAAGTAAGTATGTTTTCCTAGAAAAATACTAATTATATGTTAGAACATGTGGTGATGACATGTGTCCACATGATCCTATATTTTAAATGGATAATATTAAATCTTAGTTAATTCCAATGAGTAGAAATTACTTTTCTCAAATAAAATACATGAAGCTAGTTCATTAAACCTTGTGATGATACTAGATCATCAAATGTGTGCCTTAGTGTGCTAAGTAGACTAGTTAAGTATTATTTGGTGATTGTGTATTCCGTATGTATTTATGGACGATAGTACCGACCAAGTCTTCGAGGAGGAGGAGTTCTACCAAGAGGAGGAGGAAGAGAATTTCAACCACTGCACCAACCAAGGCAAGCTATTGTTAGCAAGCTAGAATTAAGCAAGATAACCTAAGCAAGATGCATTAGGCATGCTTTGGTTATACATTTTGACTTATACCCACTCCAAGTTTTACTTACAAGCTTTACTTTCTTTTACTTTACCAAAGTCCTTTACTTTGTTTATAGATAGCATAAAGAGTATAAAACTTGGACTATCTAGTTAGACTTAGATGTCATTCTATGGCATGAGATTGATATTAGCATCCCACCTTAGTGAACACTCTTAACTTAGTAGTTTAGAGCTAAACCAAAACTTGATCACTTTAGATGGGAATACTTGGTGAAAATGACTTGTGAAAATCTTGGAATGATGAGTCATTCTATTGAGATGTTTTGACATGTGTTGAGAAACACAAATGGTTTATGATGATGAAAATGTTAAGGCATGAGCCTTAGCCCTTTTATAAAAACTGATGGTTGGGGTTCAGATGCGATACCATTCCAAATTTTACCATACAACCACAATACCTGAATTGGGTAAGGCTTAGCCAGAAGTTTATATGCATTAGTATTAGTTCCCTTGCGGGAGAGGTTTGAGCTGAGGCTACCTCTCAATGTTGTCAACCTATGCAGTGCCTAGGATGACAGATGGTCATGGCTGGGAGGCCAAGCTCATAGGAGAGGTGCTTATACTAGAATGTGTAAAGGAAAGGTTATGTTTGATTATCTGCATACTAAGTATGATGATTCAGGGTTATCCCTGATAGATGTATTGAATTTTGTGGTGAAAGTGTACCACCTCTGCAGAGTGTCAAACTATTCGAATAGCCGCGTCCGTGGTTATGGACAGTTGGAGTGGCCATACTGTTCCGTTGTCAGATGTTTTCAAAATGACTTATGAAATGAATTGTGACATGACTTGACCATAACAGAGTTGTGACTATGACAACTAAGTTCCCACTTAGGTATTTTCAAACTTTATTTTATCTTTCTTTGTTTCTAAACTCAACTTAGGTTTCAAACTTAACTTTACAAATAGACTTAGAATTTAGCATTTCTTCTAGAACTAACTTACTTTTTAGTGATAGTTTGCGAGTACTTAAAGAGTACTCATGGTTTTGTCCCTGGCTATTCCTATGGCCAGACTACGAGGAGGACTACCCTGAAGGAGGACAGCAGGACGGCTACGACAACTAGGATCATCCCCCATCGTCAGCATTGCCCGTGACACTGAAGATGGACCCCACCGCTATGCTATTTATTCCGCTACTGGATTGTACTAAGACTGGATCATGAGATCCTTTATTTGTGTAAGACCTTATATGGTTTGTAATGGATGATATACTGTGATATCAAATTTGTTATGTCTCGCAAAAATGGTAATCCTGGGATTGCGATGTATGGCATAACAGGCATCTGGGATTAAAAATCGGGGTGTTGACAAGTTGGTATCAGAGCCATCCTGACCATAGGAGACCCTAGTTAGAATGGACGTCCGAACAAAAACTTAGTTTCAAAAACCAAAGTGAGTATTTATGAAAACTATTTCCTCTCTTATCCTTGGGATTCTTTCTCTCAGAAAAATTCATGTTCCTCCAAATTCTTACATTACTACATAAAACTTTGACATACTTGATCACTTCACTAACTTTCTCATCCTAAATTCTTATAGACGGAAGCTCAATACAGCAAGTTCTACCAGTTGGGCAATGGAGGCCAACTGATCTTCGAGAGGGATCTTGATTCACTGTCTGAGTACTTGGAGCGTCCTCATCTGGAATTCCTTGGAGATCAACTCCCTGGACCCCAAGGAGGAGAATTACAATGGCTAGTAACTGCTGATCTTTGAGGCAAGATAGAAGCACCAATGTCCGAGAGGATTCAGTTCTCAGTGAGAGAGAACAACTGGCTAGATGGATTAGCCAGGGAAATGCATGAAGCTCTCGCTCGTCTGTGTGCCCAGAGTGTCAACCTAATCCAAGAAACCCGCTTTGTCCACTATGCAAGGCGTGATTCTATGGGAATACCGCTAGAGATGCCAAGTCACCCGGTGTTGAAGCGTCAACTGGAGAACCTCGACTTCCTACTGTATGACAGACAAAAGGAGTTGGACAATGCTAGAGAGTTCGCCAACCACAACCTCTCCCTTGCCGCCCACAAGGCCCAGACTTTCTCACTTCTCGACAAGGATCGTCAGTCTCTTTGCCGTCAACATGCAAAGAAGGATCGCACCATCGACCGTCTTCGCAAGAAGGTGGCTGACCTCGAGAAGACCATCAAGGAACAAGAAGCTCAGCTTGCCGCAAAATAAGAAGAAGAGGAAGGTGAAGATATCCAAGGGGATATTGACTCCTACCTCAACAATGATGATGACTATCTGGAGGATGATGCCATGGACTTCTACACCGACGATGATGACTCCGACTTCATCGGATGATGAGTAGATGCACTAGAGCACTATCGTAGAGTGAGGAGTATCGGTCCCATTGTATCGTAGCTTGCAGAATGGTTCTTAAAACCATCTGTTTTCCTTTGATGTTGTGGTGTGTGTGTGTTTGTATCATGTGCTTTGCTTGAATGAATGAAAAGAAGTTAGTTGCAAAACCTGAGTCAAACTCAAAGTTTTAGCTTTGAAACCAAAACCATGAACCTTAGAACTTTCCCTCTTACCCTTTATCTACCTCAATCTTCAGATGACTCATGGAAACCAAGGTGAGGGAGCAGATCATCGTAAGACCCAATGCTGCAGATTCTACAAACTCTCATTGCAGATCATGAAGCTAGTAGGGTAGAGCGCCAAGCTAATCTAGCAACACTACAATAGATCGCCCAGATGGCTCACAACAATTAGAACCATGCAAATCAGGATCATCATGGATCCAAACTCAAAAACTTCCAGAATACTAATCCCCCAATCTTTAGCACTTCGGAGAACCCACTGGATGCTGATGATTGGTTGCAGACAATGGAGAACAACTTAGAAGTAGCCAGAGTGGATGCCAACGAGAAAGTTCTTTTTGCCACCCACTATTTGGTAGGAGATGCAAGAGCATGGTGGAACAGCACCCGCACAATGAACCATGGTCAAGTGATGACATGGGAAGCCTTCAAAATCAAGTTCAGCCGCACCCACGTGCCGCAGGGTCTAGTCACCAGAATGAGAGATGAATTCAGAGAATTGAAGCAAGGCAGAATGACTATAGTGGAGTACCGTGACAGATTCTTGTCCCTTGCCAGGTATGCACCTGATGAGATCAACACGGAGGCCAAGAAGAAGGAGAGATTCCTGAATGGACTGCATGATGAGATGCAGACTGTCCTTGTCAACATCCGTTTCGAGGATCTCGACGAGGTAGTCGACTCTGCCATTCAAATGGAAGGGAAGATCAATCAAGCAAACGACAACCGCAAATGTCGGATGATGCACCAAGCTGGATCCAACAATCACCAGAAGTACCGTCCCAACCCGTCTGCCGGATATGCCATGTGGAACAATCGACCCCCAATGTCTCGCCCAAGCTACCCCAACCGCAGCGGAGGAAATGTGATGTCGGGAGGAAACAACAATCGACCCGGAAACTCCAGCAATTTCAACCATGCACCTCCCAAGCACAACAACAACACTGCACGTAGGACTGGAAGCAATGTTGTGCCCGTGACAGCAAAAGACAAGTCTTAGATTACTTGTTTCGAGTGTGGAGTGAAGGGTCACTATTCCAATGAGTGTCCCAAGAAGATTGCCGCCACTGCTAATGTGAATGCCCCAGCTCAACAACATCGTCGTGTTCAACCAGGAAGAAGATTCACCCTAGGGAACCCTCACAACCGCAACGACCGTCTCTTCCACATGAATGCCGAAGAAGCCCAAGAAGTGCCAGATGTAGTGCTGGGTATGTTTTCTGTCAACTCAGTTTTAGCAAGAGTGTTGTTTGATTTTGGAGCATCGCACTCATTTGTCACCAAAGAATTTGCATGCACTAGTAAAGTTCACCCAACCAACTTGAAGCATGTCATGACAGTTCAAATCCCCGGTTCAACTACAAAAGCTAGAAAATTTTGCAAAGTTGTGCCTATCAGAATACATGGGATAGATTTTTATACCAATCTAATAGTACTTGGAACCAAAGGTTTGTAAGTAGTACTAGCAATGGATTGGATGTCAAAGCATAAAGGATTGATTGACTGTGCCAAGAAAGCCATCACCATGACCAGTAGCTCTAGAGTCTCAGTAGAGCATATATCTAAAACCTTGCCCCGTCAGTTCAAGTGCAACAAAAGTCTAGCCCTACCCACCATAGACCAAGTTAGAGTAGTTTGTGAATACCCCGACGTATTCCAAGATGAATTGCCCGGTATGCCCCCAGATAGGGATATTCAGTTCATTATTGAACCAATCCCCGGAATCGGACCCATAACCCAGAGACCCTATAGTATGAACCCCTCAGAGTTAGTGGAATTGAAGAAGCAGTTGGATGCTATGTTGGCAACAGGCTTGATTCAACCAAGTGCATCGGCATGGAGATCGCCAGTGTTATTCGTCGACAAGAAAGATGGAGGCAACCGTTTGTGCACAGATTACAGGAAGCTGAAGGACGTCACCATCAAAAACAAGTACCCTTTGCCAAAGATAGAGGATCTATTTGATCAGTTGACTGGAGCAAATGTGTTCTCTAAGATTGATCTTGGGACTGGTTATCACCAACTTAAGATTCGTGCAACGGATATTCCAAAGACCGCCTTTACTACTCGTTGGTATACGGTCATGTCTTTTGGATTAACCAATGCCCCTGCTTATTTCATGAATCTCATGAATAAGATCTTTATGAATTTTCTAGATAAGTTTGTCGTTATGTTTATCGATGATATCCTTATCTACTCCAAGTCAGAAGAAGAGCATGAGCAACATTTGAGAATTATCCTTGAAACCCTTAGAGAGCATCGATTATATGCCAAGTTCAGCAAATGTGAGTTTTGGCTGAAAGAATTAGGATTCCTAGGACATATTGTGTCTGCTGGAGGAGTTGCTGTTAATCCCACCAAGATCAAAGATGTCTAAGAATGGGAAGCCCCAACCACTCAAACCCAAGTCCGTGCATTTCTCGGATTAGCGGGATACTACCACAAGTTCGTTAAAGGATTTTCGAGCATAGCAAGACCCATGACCCAATTGTTGAAGAAGGACAAGAAGTTTGAATGAACCGACAAATGTGAAGCCAGTTTCCAAGAGCTCAAGAAGAGATTGATTTCAGCCCCAATATTGATCATGCCAGATATCAAGAAGCCGTTTGATGTGTATTGTGATGCATCCAAGATTGGTCTCGGATGTGTATTGATGCAAGAAGGCAAAGCCATAGCATATCTGTCTCGACAACTGAAGCGACATGATCATAACTATCCTACTGATGATCTTGAGTTAGCAGCCGTAGTTTTGGCATTGAAGACATGGCGTCATTATCTTATGGGTAATCACTGTGAATTTACTTAGATCACAAAAGCTTGAAGTATATTTTCACTCAGAAGGAGCCGAATATGAGGCAAAGGAGATGGATAGAGTTAATCAAGGATTATGACCTTGACATTCACTATCACCCCGGCAAAGCCAATGTGGTAGCGGATGCTCTTAGCAGATTGCCGTGTAGGTTAAACACCACGATCAAGGAGAAGCAACCAAGTTTGTATGAGGAGTTGGAGCAGTTTAGAACTGAGCTAGTTAGCAAAGGATTTTTAGCTAGCATTGAACTTCAACCCACTTTGATTAGCCAAATCAAGGAAGCCTAGAAGGGAAATGAAAGTATCGATGGAATCAAACGTCGTATTGGTACAGGCAAGGTACCTGGATTCACCGAAGACGAAGAACGAGTTTTGTGGTACAAAGGACGTATTTGTGTGCCAGCAGATTCGGAGCTGAAGCAAGTCATCATGCAGGAAGCTCATGATACTCTTTATTCTATCCACCCCGGAGGAACGAAGATGTATCAGGATCTAAAGGAGCAATTTTGGTGGCACAAGATGAAGAGAGAAATCGGAAGCTACATCGCCAAGTGTGATATCTGTCAGAGAGTCAAAGCGGAACATCAGAGACCCGTAGGACTGTTGCAACCATTGCAGATTCTGGAATGGAAATGGGATTCCGTCGAAATGGACTTTATCACCGGTTTGCGTACTTCTAGTAGGGGAAATGACTCAATCTGGGTCATCGTTGATAGACTGTCCAAGGTAGCTCATTTTATACCTGTCAAGACAACCTACCAGAGTTCGAAGCTAGCAGAGTTGTACATTGCTAGAATCATCAGTTTGCATGGAACCCCCAAGACAATAGTGTCGGATCAAGGAACCCAATTTACCTCGAGATTTTGACAGAAAGTCCAAGAAGGATTAGGAACCAAGTTGAATTTTAGCACCGCTTATCACCCGCAAACCGATGGACAGACTGAGAGAGTCAACCAAATCTTAGAAGATATGTTGAGAGCTTATGTGCTAGAATATGGATCAAAATGGGAAGATTGTCTGCCTTTCGTAGAATTCTCATATAACAACAGTTATCAAGACAGTTTGCAAATGGCACCATTTGAGTTCTTATATGAAAGAAAGTGTCGTACCCCTTTGAATTGGTCGCAAGTAGGAGAGAGTTAGATTTTCGGACCCAACATTCTGCGAGAAGCCGAAGAGAAGGTTCATGAAGTCCGTGAGCACCTCAAGACAACCCAATCTAGACAGAAGAGTTATGCTGACAAGAGAAGGAGAGACCTGACTTTCAATGTTGGAGATTTTGTGTATCTCAAGGTTTCACCATTTAAGGGAACCCAACGTTTTAGTCTGAAAGGAAAGTTAGCCCCCAGATATATTGGACCCTTCAAGATTCTGAACCACCGAGGAGAAGTATCTTATCAACTGGAACTGCCAAAGGAGATGTCAGCCATCCACAATGTGTTCCATATCTCGTTACTTCGCAAATGCCTAGAAGTGCCAGAGAAGACCGAAGTTTTCAAGAACATCGATCACCGAATTGTTGATATCAATAAGGATCTGACGTATCGTGAAGTGCCCATCCGTATCTTGGAGGAAGCCTACCTAACCACCAGGACCCGGAGTATCAAATTTCTGAAGATCCAATGGAGCAACCATACTAAAGAAGAAGCCACTTGGGAGCAAGAAGATTACATTAGGACTGAGTTCCCAGATCTCTTTAGTTCCTAGTTTTCTTTCTTAAATCTCGGGACGAGATTTTTTTTAAGGGGGGGGAAGGTTTGTAACATCCCAAATCTTTAATCAAGGTTAATCAAGATCCAAACTACCCAATTTAGGGTTAACAAAAACCTTTTCCATTTAAAAATCTTTAAGCATTCATATGTGTGTGCATTTAAAATAGGAGTTGTTTGAAATGCCATTATTGTTTATTCTAATGGTTGTAAAATGGTTCTATGATGAATGTCACATCATCTAGATCATTCCCAAGCAAAAACCAAAGAAAAAGAAATCAAAAAGAATTAAATAAAGGAAATGGTCACTTTTGCCATTTTCATCACCTAGCCCACTTTGGGTATTCCTAGCACTCAAATTCCAACAGAAACAATTGTGGATATTTGCACCCCTTGCTAGTACAAGTAGTGATGTGCCAAGGCCCACTTTGTGATCTCCCCAAAACCTTCAAACTCTAATTTTAAATGACATTTGAAAATGGAATCTAGTTCATATGTCTAGATCACACTTTTTCAAAAACCACTCAAATGAATTCCATTTGACAAATCCTAGCAACCACAGATGTTTAAGCATGTGACAAACCACTCCACCAAAATTCATTTCAAAATTCCAAACTTATTTTATTTCAGCCATTTTGTCAAACACTTGGCAGGCACCGATCACACTCTAGATTAGGCTCACTGTTTCTACAGGGTTTTGCCACCCAATTTCACCCCATTTAATCCCTCTGTCCCTCTTTGATCTAACCAAGCAGCAACCAACCCATCCCCTAGTCCCTAGTGCCAGTGCCATGTTGCACCGAGGACATGATCGCCGTCCAACCTTGCCAACGCCATAGCAGACCGCCAGCCCCTCTCCGCCACTCCAGGAAGCAAGGCGTGACCTCACCGCCGTCCATGGTCCACCCCACGACCACTGCCACGCTGATACGTCCAAAACATATCTACTTTCCCGAACACTTTTGCTATTGTTTCTCCTCTATACTTGTGTGATTTGGATACAACTAACACGGACTAATGCTGTTTTCAACAGAATTGCCTTGGTGTCTACTTTTTGTGAAGAAAACCAACTATCTGGAAAAATCCAGGAAAATATGCCAAAAATCCTATTTCACCCGAAGACTCCAGGAGCTAGAATATGAGACGGAGAAGAGCCAGGGGTGGCCACACCCCCTGCTGACGTGGGCCAGGCCAGGCCGCGCCAGGGGGTGGTGTGGGCCCCCCAGGCACCCCCTCGGCCTCTCTCTTCACCTATAAGGAGCCTCCTGACCTAAAAACTTTGGGGGGTTCGACGTTTTTCCAGAAGGAGTTCCGCTCCGCCGCCACCACCATATTCCACGAAACAGCACCAGAAACTCTGTTCTGGCACCCTGCCGGGACGGGGAATTGGAGGAGATCATCGCCATCATCATCACCATCGCTTCTCCATCGACCATCCATGTTTCCCCCATCTACGAGTGAGTAATCCCCCGCTATAGGCTATGGGGATGGTAGGGATTGGATGAGATCGTTCATGTAATGGCATCAGATTGTTAGGGCATGGTGCATAGTATCTTTTATTAGTGCTTTATGACTTTGTTGCGACTTGTTGTGCTTAATGCTTGTCACTAGGGCCCGAGTGCCATGATTTCAGATCTGAACATGTTATTGATTCATTATGATAGTATTCTTTTTGGTCTTATCTACAAGTTGTATACACACGTTGTTGTCCAGAACCAATGGCCCCGAAGTGATAGAAATCGGGATAACCGGAGGGAATGGCTTTGATGTGAGGATCACATGTGTTCACGGAGTGTTAATGCTTTGCTCCGGTGCTCTATTAAAAGGAGCACCTCAATTGCCAGTAGTTCCCTTGAGGCCCCGCTGCAAACGGGCTAGCAGGATAAAAGATGTTGTGCAAGTTCTCATTGTGAGCACGTATGACTATATATGGAACACATGCCTAGGATTATCTAGTACTTGGATGCTTTATCTTATTTATCTACAATTGCCCTATGTTCTGATTGCTATGTGAATTGTCTTGTCCATGCAACGCCCGTCCATCCATCCCTATGCCTACCGCACTCGAATCCCACTATTTACTGCTATTATTACTGCTATCTTTACTTTACTACTGCTGTTACTTTGCTATTCCTACTACAAAACTGTTGCTACTGATAAACTGCTGTGAGCAAGATTGTTTCCAGGTGCAGCTAAATTGACAACTCACTTGTTAAGGCTTATAAATATTCTTTGGCTCCCCTTGTGTCAAATCAATAAATTGGGTTTCACTTCCCTCGAAAATACTGCGATACACCCCCTATACTTGTGGGTCATCAAGACTATTTTCTAGCGCCGTTGCCGGGGAGCATAGCTTTATTTATCAAGTCCACTTGGAATCACTATTGTTCAAGCTAAGTTTATTTCTGCCTTGTTTGCTTCTTTATTTATTGAAAATACAAAAAAAATAGTTCCTACTCTAGTTGTTATTTTCGTTGGTCTGTTATTGTCTTGCTTTATCATGCTTGTGGTCAATGGTTGGTTTCTTTGAAACTGAATCTTATTGGCAAGGTGGGTTCACGGAAGATCAAAAATATTATTATAAGGAACACCGCTTGTCACAAAAAGGGAAACACTTATGGGAACAAATTGAAAAATTGTATACCATTGCTAGAAACGTGTGCTCTACTTATAATGTTACTTATTGTTGTGATAAATCTCGTTGCAGAAAGAGGTATAAACACCTCCCTTTTCAATGTGAGTATAATGATAATGTTACCATATCTTCTTATGCTAAAGGAATTTATGACTTTTATGATGCGGAACAAATTAAAGAATTTATTGCTTGGAAGGGTGCCTTTGAACTTGCTAGTTTGCTTGAAAATATTGATGATTCACCTTACAAATATGAGGTTTATGGTATAATTAAATTTTGCTTTGATAATTACAAGGATGAAAATGGCTATATTCTTGAATATTTTAATAGATGCTTTCCAAAAATGGAAGAGACTAATGCCTTGCAGGATCTTATGGAAGAAGAAATTGATGAACCTGAAATCTCATTAGATGAAAAAGAGGAGGAGAGTGATGAACAAAAGGAGGAAGAATGGATTAGCTACCCATGCCTACCTTCTAATGAGAGTAACTCTTTATCCCTTACATTATTTGATTGTCCTCCATGCTTATTAAAGGAGGATGAATGTTATGTTCCTGAGGATTCTTTTGAAAATGTTTATAATAAAGCTCTAGTGCTTATAGATCATGAAAAGCATGCTTTATGTGATAGTTATATTGTTGAGTTTATTCATGAGGCTATTGAAAATTATTATGAGAGAGGAAAATATGGTTGTAGAAGTTTTCATGGCATTGAAACACCTCTCTATGTGCTGAAAGTTTTGAAGTTACTCTTGTTTTATCTTCCTATGCCTGTCACTTTGTTCTTTGTGAATTTATTTGCATACATGATTCTTATGCATAGGAAGTGGGTTAGACTTAAATGTGTTTTGAATTTGCTTCTTGATGCTCTCTTTTACTTCAACTCTTATTTCTTATGAGAGCATCTTCTCAAACTTTCATGCCTGAAGATGATAATATATCTATTATTCTTGGGAGACCTTTTCTTAATACTGCAGGAGCTGTTATTAATTGTAATCAAGGAAAGGTGACTTTCAATGTTAATGACAAGGAACATACTATCTATTTCCCCAAGAAGATTGAAAGGACTTATGTTTTGAATTCAATTGAACATGTTGAGGGCATTCAAGTTGGAGAAATATATTGTCCCATACCAAGAGAAAAATTTGAAACTATTATGATTGGGACCATTGCTATCAAGGTTGAGGTAACATAATCATTAGTGGAATACAAAGTTTTGTCTCATATGCAATTGTTTTGGTAGCAAGACTTGATCAACCTTGTTAACAAAAGGATTCCATTGAACAAAACAATGTTTTCATTATGATTATCTCCGTTTATTTCTATCCTTTGCATTTTAGTTTTTGCTTTCGTTTAGTTTTCTTTTTGTTGTTAGTTGCTTGCACGTTAGAGTGTCCTAGAACTTCTGTAGTTCTAGCTTTGTTGTGTCCTTGCGTCATGTTTCCAAAAAAAAATCTGTCTGTCAGAAAAGTCATTCTTCTATGCCTGAAAATGCCCAAAAATAAAGTGTCTCGAAAAATTACAGAAAATTCATATTAAATTTTTACGTGAAAAAAGGGGCAGAGGAGTACCTGGGAGTACCAGGGGGCCCACCAGGCAGGCACACCACATGGTGGCGCGGCCAGCCCTGGGTGGCGCCATGCCCTGGTGTGGGCCACCCTAGCCCCCCACTAATTCTCTCACCTGCCACTTTCTTCCCTCTCCCGAGTAAGCTCTAGTTCATTGCTCAAAATCGTGTTCTTGCTATGCTTGCTCTCGATTTCTTCGATCTCCTTGCTCAGCCCATCTTTCTTGCTGAAATTGGAGCATTTGTTCCCTGGTATGTGACTCCTCCCCTTGTCCAAGTATATTTGTGTTTAGTGGATTATATCTTGAGTATTTTGCTGCTGTAGGTGACTGGTTATGAGTGCTTGTAAGCTTGTTTGATGCTGAGAGATATAGTTTTGATGCATGTTTAGGCCTCTTACAAGTCCCTATGAGTAGAATCCTTCATTATATTTACTTTGCAATCACTTGTTTAAATAGGTGTTTAAATTTCAGAATAGAAGATGAGTGAACACCACCTAAACCAACATGAGCTTTGGGTACCTGAGGTCATGAAGGTCCACCGGGAGGAGGAAGTTTTTCCCTCCATTTATCCATGTTCTGAGTTCATGAGAGCTGCAGGACTTCTACAAGATTTCCACACTTTGGTTTCTAATGCAGGGTTAGAGCACTTTTTGGAAGATGAACCTTGTCAATTTGTGAAGCTAACCATGTCTGTGGTGCAGGATTTCCAATTTAGTCACTCTTTGCCTAACCCCATGGTCCATTACAAAATTTACAATATTGCTGTCAACCTTTCTCTTGATGATTTTTGTGCAGCTATTAAGGTACCTCAATGGGGTCATGTAGGAAGATTAAGGAGAGACCTGAACCACTCATGGATTTATATGCAGAAATTTGCCAAGGGAGTAGCTTCTCGAAGGAGAGTGGAAAAATCCGTAACATTCATCTTCCCTCCATTCGCTACTTTTCCTACTTTATTGCCAAGTGTGTTCTTGCTAGGAAAACTGCCAATAAGTTATCTTCGTTTGATCTAGCATTTATCTCTGCTGATCTTAGACGAGATAGGTCTTACAACTTGGGTGCTTTGATAGCTTTCCGTCTTGTTGCTAACCGTGAGAAAGGTGGTATTTGTGGAGGCCTCATTGCTTCTCATTTACTAGCATTGCATGGTTTAGTGCCTCATCATCTAGACCTACAGTTTCCCATAGAAAGGCTTGATCTTAATTCCATGATACAGCATAAATTTGTTTCCTCGTGGGCTAGTATGAGTGAGTTATCTTATGAAATAACCTTTCTCAAAGATGGTTGGAGAAAGAGCAAGTCCGAGCATGTTGTTCTTTTGCCTGCACCTATTTTGTTTAACCTTGATAACAGGGAAGGATGGTCCCTCACTGAGGAGGAGCTTGATACATACTTGGGAGAGCTCTCCCAACAGGAGCAGGACACTAGAAGGGAGGTCACGGATGATTCGGTCCATCCCTCGAATGAGGGAGAGTCTTCATATCAGCAGCCTGCTTATGATTGGGGAGCTTCTTCTTCTTCCCATGGGCCCAACTACGACCATTCTTATCAAGATCCGCCTGCTTGGAACCCCTATTCGTACATGGATTGATACCCACTTAGGCCAAAAGCCTAAGCTTGGGGGGAGGTACGCTGACACCGCACTCATCTTCATATCATGTTGCGTCGGTACATTGTATATTCATGTTTTTGCTCTCTTTTTAGTTTTCGTTCTTCTTTTGCTTTTGTTTTCTAAAAACACAAAAAGACAAAAAATATTTCTGTTGTTTCTCTTTGGTTTGCTTCTTCTTTTTTGCCTTGGTTTGTTTTTCCCTTTTTGCTTTGTTTGAACTATTCGAAAAACCCAAAAAGATTTTTCTTTGCTTGTTTTTCCCTTTTGGTTCTTGTTTAAAAATCGAAAACACCAAAAATATTTGTCGTTATTCTTTGGTTTTGTGAGTTTGCTACAGGGTTCAGCAGTCCTCAGTGGAATATTGGTTTCATATTTTTATTCAAGCCACACAAGTGAAGAGCAATAATGAGGATTAATGACAACTTGAGGCGTGGTAAGAGGCTGGTAACGAACTCTATTTGTTTTCATTTTTGTACATATACTCATCACTGTGGGCATGCTTAGTCCGTTCTTGTAGAGTGTATGTTTTCTTTGGATGCTTAGTAGTTCTTGCTTTCCTATGATTAGCTCCAGCTCGCTAATAGTTTGTAGCATGTCTTATGAATGTTTGCTTGCATTGCTCTATTCATAAATGGGTATGACACCGCGGTATCCGCCTCTGAATGTTTCATTTGATTGACTTGGCACATGCTCATGCACGTACATGACTGTAATAATCAGTTAAGCCTCGATGAATTATTTTGCCTTGAGGATCTTGAATCACTTTCATGCCATGAGTAGTCCTGTTTTGTTGCAAGCATGATAATGACAGCTATTGCTCTCTCGTTTGTCGCTCCCTTACTATTGCTAGCCTTCACTCCCACTGAGTGTTTTACTCATGTTTCCAACTCCCTTAAACCAAATATTGCCAAATTGTCCACCATACCTACCTATTAGCATCATTTGCTACTTCCGTGCATATTCAATATGCCTTGTTTTCTTCCGAATAAAATGTTTGCTTGTTATGAGAAAATTAGTTAGTAAAGCTCTCACGAACTTGATGGCACACTTTATTTTCTGCACTTAATGAACCTGAACCATTGTGAACTCTCCATGAAAGTTATATGCTTGCAAATTATAGGCTAGGGATTAGCAGAACCGTGCTGTCACGGGGAACGCTTTCAACACTTGTAAATATATACCCAGTTGATACCTTGCTCTTTTGTTTGCGGATGTCGTCGGTGTGAAATAAAAGGGGAGCTTGTAAGTCCATGGAGTTATGTATGTGTGTTAGAGAAACGCTTGGGCCGCTGGTCTAATCTATGCTGACATGGTGGAAACCTGCAGCGTAACCATAATGATATCTATGAAGCATTCTTCTTATAAAAAAAGAGAGAGATAGCTATTTAGAAAAAGAAAAAAAAGATGTATGAAAATAGGAAAGAGAGAAAAAAGCACCATTTTCCCATGGTAAATAAGAAGATCGCTGAGATACTCATTGTCTGCTTGCCTTGTCATTTTGATATGGGGATTCTTCCGTATCATCGGGCAAGGGGTACCCCATTGGCGGTTCTCAATGATATGCATATACTTACGATGACAAGAACTTACCGGTAACTAAAGTTGAGTAGCATGAGGAGCGGCCCTCGTACTCAAGGGACTTGGGATTTTCAGTTTATAGTCTGTCAAGCATATAACTCAGATTGGACCTCACTTTCACCTTAACCACATTAAAGATGCTTATGACAGGGGCAATGAGAGCTCAAAGCTAATGAGTACCATACTTTCAGCATTTGGAAGCCTTTCAAATTATTCAAAACCTTTCTTTTGCTTGTTGAGTCTCCACATATTCTTTGAGCACCTTCTTGAGAGCATAGTTGTCATTCTTTGTGCTTGTTCCATTACTTGATTATTTGTGCTATGACTTTGATGCTTGTATCCTTGATCTCTTTACTTCTAGTCACCACTTGAACTTCAGAGGTGCCTTGACATTCATAATCAAAGGCAAGCGAGATACCACTCTATAATACCTTTTTATGAGCATTGTAATCTTGCTTACGTTTATACTTCATGCTGCTTATTATTTTTGAGTTGGAATCTCTTCATATCTTGCAATGACTATTAAGTAGACTCAGTTGCATACTCTTTATTATGAACTGTCTAAGTAGTTGGTCACATTGCTGAAAATATTTACATCTTATGAAGCAAATGTGTTCGTGAAAGTTCTTTTATCGCACTCAGTTTTCAACTGCATTGCTTGAGGACAAGCAATAAGCTAAGCTTGGGGGGAGTTGATACGTCCAAAACGTATCTACTTTTCCGAACTCTTTTGCTATTGTTTCTTCTCTATACTTGTGTGATTTGGATACAACTAACGCGGACTGACGATGTTTTCAGCAGAATTGCCTTGATGTCTACTTTTTATGCAGAAAACCAACTATTAGGAAAAATCCGGGAAAATATGCCAAAAATCCTATTTCACCCGAAGACTCCAGGAGCCAGAATATGAGACGGAGAAGAGCCAGGGGGTGGCCACACCACCTGCTGGCGTGGGCCAGGCCAGGCCGTGCCAAGGGGTGGTGTGGGCCCCCCAGGCACCCCCTCGGCCTCTCTCTTCGCCTATAAGGAGCCTCCTGACCTAAAAACTTCGGGGGGTTCGATGTTTTCCAGAAGGAGTTCTGCTCCGCCTCCACCACCAGATTCCACGAAACAGCACCAGAAACTCCGTTCTAGCACCCTGCCGGGACGGGGAATTGGAGGAGATCATCGCCATCATCATCACCATCGCTTCTCCATCGATCTTCCATGTTTCCCCCATCTATGAGTGAGTAATCCCCCGCTGTAGGCTATGTGGATGGTAGGGATTGGATGAGATCGTTCATGTAATGGCATCAGATTGTTAGGGCATGGTGCCTAGTATCTTTTATTAGTGCTTTATGGCTTTGTTGCGACTTGTTGTGCTTAATGCTTGTCACTAGGGCCCGAGTGCCATGATTTCAGATCTGAACATGTTATTGATTCATTATGATAGTATTGTTTTTGGTCTTATCTACAAGTTGTATACACATGTTGTTGTCTGGAACCAATGGCCCCGAAGTGATAGAAATCGGGATAACCGGAGGGAATGGCTTTGATGTGAGGATCACATGTGTTCACGGAGTGTTAATGCTTTGCTCCGGTGCTCTATTAAAAGGAGCACCTCAATTGCCAGTAGTTCCCTTGAGGCCCCGCTGCAAACAGGCTGGCAAGACAAAAGATGTTGTGCAAGTTCTCATTGCAAGCACGTATGACTATATATGGAACACATGCCTAGGATTATCTAGTACTTGGATGCTTTATCTTATTTATCTACAATTGCCCTATGTTCTGATTGCTATGTGAATTGTCTTGTCCATGCAACGCCTGTCCATCCATCCCTATGCCTACCGCACTCGAATCCCACTGTTTACTGCTATTGTTACTGCTATCTTTACTTTACTACTGCTGTTACTTTGCTATTCCTACTACAAAACTGTTGCTACTGATAAACTGTTGTGAGCAAGATTGTTTCCAGGTGCAGCTGAATTGACAACTCAGTTGTTAAGGCTTATAAATATTCTTTGGCTCCCCTTGTGTCGAATCAATAAATTGGGTTTCACTTCCCTCGAAAATACTGCGATACCCCCCTATACTTGTGGGTCATCACACGCCCTGGACCACCGAGGACAAGCCCCGCACTATCCTCTCTGCGCCGCGCCAGAGCACGCCAGAGCACCATCACCGCCAGCACGCCACACGCCGCGCCTCGACACCAGACCGCGCGCGCCGCTCCACCTTGACCACCTCACCCCGCCAGACACGGTCGTACCCCGCTGCTCGACCCACACTCGCCGGGAACCGCGTCGAGCATCGCCCCTGTCTCCTAGAGCGCATGACACTCCCGACCGTTAGCCACTGCCCCTAGCATCGCCATAAAGCCGTAGAGGACCGCCAGGAGGCAAGCCACCATCTGCCTACGCTGCCCATGCCGATAGCACCCTGTATCGTCGTCACCGACGAGCTCGCCATCGCCCACTCGGTCCCCTCCTCGAGCCTATATAAGGAGGCCTTCCCCAGCCTCAATCGCCACACCATTAAACTCCCCTCTCACCACCAGTCCTTCCCTACCTCTCTCTAGAGCAGCTCGAGCAGCCAGTCGCCGGAATTGAGCCGGAGACCGCCGTAGCAGAGGAGGAGAAGCTGCCGTTGATTTCGTCCACCCCAGCCTCTGCCGCAACTTCGCCTGAGCCCGCCGTCATCATCTCCTTCGTTTGCCCGACTCGCCACACTAGCTGGAGCCCCGGTACATTCCCACTGCACCCCCACCGAGCCGCTAGGGTTCAGCCTCGCCGACGACGAGTCCGTCGTCGACGATAAGCCCCAGCCGTAGATCTGCATTCTAATCCTAAGGTCCAGCTCGCCCCGTATCGCTTCACGCATAATGAGCCACTGACAGGCGGTACCCCCTGTCAGCAGTCCTCAGCGCCGCGGAGTGAATTTGGGCCGGCCCTTAGTGTTCCCGCACGACCCAGTTAATTCAAATTAGGATTTTTCTTTTTAGACTTAGTTCTGTCCTTTAGTTTGAAAATCAATTCAGAGAGTTTTACAAATCCAAATTAAGTTATTCCAATTTAGTTGGAAATCTAATGAAAATCTATATCCAAGCCCGTTGGATTTAAATCATTTAGAGTTATAGATCTCTCCTAGATAAATGAAAAGACAGAAGCTTCTGCACCTTCAAACATTTTTCTAAAATCAACCATAATAGCTTTTGAGTTGATTCCAACTTTCAAAAATCACATTTAACCATACCTATCTGAATATGTAATAATATTAAGGTTTGCATGCAGTGAATTTGGACTAGTACCAAAATAATGCTATATAGGCATTTCTAGTCACTTTAAATCATTAATTATTAAACTTAAACTTATTAAAATGTGATCCAACCCTGAAAACACATTCCCATATGTTAGAATATGTGGTGATGACATGTGTCCACATGATCCCATATTTTAAATGGAGAATATTAAATCTTAGTTAATTTCAATGAGTAGAAATTACTTTTCTAAAATAAAATGAATGAAGCTAGTTCATTAAACCTTGTGATGTTTGTGATATACTAGATCCTCAAATGTGTGCCTTAGTGTGCTAAGTAGACTAGTTAAGTATTGTTTGGTGATTGTGTATTCTGTATGTATTTATAGACGATAGTACCGACCAAGTCTTCGAGGAGGAGGAGTTCTACCAAGAGGAGGAGGAAGAGATTTTCAACCACTGTACCAACCAAGGCAAGCTATTATTAGCAAGCTAGAATTAAGCAAGATAACCTAAGCAAGATGCATTAGGCATGCTTTGGTTATACATTTTGACTTATACCCACTCCAAGTTTTACTTACAAGCTTTACTTTCTTTTACTTTACCAAAGTCCTTTACTTTGTTTATAGATAGCATAAAGAGTATAAACCTTAGCCTATCTAGTTAGACTTAGATGTCATTCTATGGCATGAGATTGATATTAGCATCCCACCTTAGTGAACACTCTTAACTTAGTAGTTTAGAGCTAAACCAAAACTTGATCACTTTAGATGGGAATACTTGGTGAAAATGACTTGTGAAAACCTTGAAATGACGAGTTATTCTATTGAGATGTTTTGACATGTGTTGAGAAACACAAATGGTTTATGATGATGAAAATGTTAAGGCATGAGCCTTAGCCCTTTTATAAAAACTGATGGTTGGGTTCGGATGCGATACCATTCCAAATTTTACCATACAACCACAATACCTGAATTGGGTAAGGCTTAGCCGGAAGTTTATATGCATTAGTATTAGTTCCCTCGCGGGAGAGGTTTGAGCTGAGGCTACCTCTCAATCTTGTCCACCTATGCAGTTCCCAGGATGACAGATGGTCATGGCTGGGAGGCCAAGCTCATAGGAGAGGTGCTTATAGTAGAGTGTGTAAAGGAAAGGTTATGTTTGATTATCTGCATACTAAGTATGATGATTCAGGGTTATCCCTGACAGATGTATCGAATTTTGTGGTGAAAGTGTACCACCTCTGCAGAGTGTCAAACTATTCGAATAGCCGCATCCGTGGTTATGGACAGTTGGAGTGGCCATACTGTTCTGTTGGCAAATGTTTTCAAAAATGACTTATGAAAGGAATTGTGACATGACTTGACCACAATAGAGTTGTGACTATGCCAACTAAGTTCCCACTTAGGTATTTTCAAACTTTATTTTATCTTTCTTTGTTTCTAAACTCAGCTTAGGTTTCAAACTTAACTTTACAAATAGACTTAGAATTTAGCATTTATTCTAGAACTATCTTACTTGTTAGTGGTAGTTTGAGAGTACTTAAAGAGTACTCATGGCTTTGTCCATGGCTATTCCTATGGCCAGACTATGAGGAGGAATACCCCGAAGGAGGACAGCAGGACGGCTACGAGAACTAGGATCATCTCCCATCGTCAGCATTGCCTGTGACACTAAAGATGGACCCCACCGCTACACTATTTATTCTGCTACTGGATTGTACTAAGACTGGATCATGAGATCCTTTATTTGTGAAATACCTTATATGGTTTGTAATGGATGATGTACTGTGATATCCAATCTGTTATGTCTCGCAAAAATGGTAATCCTTGGATTGTGATGTGTGGCATAACAGGCATCTGGGATTAAAAATCCGGGTTCCGAGGAGAAGACGCATGCGAGAGCGGCGTGGGGATGCGCCGGTAGGGGATTCGATGGAGAATGAGGCGACGGACCTTGTGTAGACTAGGGGCGGCGCCGGAGACAGACAGTAGCCGACCGGAGCAGCGCTGGCAGCGGCGCATCGTCGATGCGAGTGGGGAACAAATGTGTGTCCTTGTGTCCATGCGTGCGGGTGTTGGTTCTGAAAAAACCAGTGCGTGTGTGCGTGTGAGATGAGAGAGGAGTGGGGTTGGGATGGGGTGGGGTTCGACCCCAGGCCCAACTAGGCTTGGTTGGTCTTAACCAGCCCACGGGCCAGAGTAATTGTGTAGGAAATAGAAAAATAAATATTGTAAAAGAAAGAATAAACCAAATGTAAAATTACCAAAGTACCCCTCAAATTGTTTTAGCTCTAGAAAAATATAAAAAAATCTTAAAAATAGTTATAATATATCAAAATGATCACAAAAATAATATATACCTAAGAAAAATATAACATGACTTGTTTGAGTTAAATAAAACATAAATAAATATTAATACCATTAGGACCTAAAAGAAATTTCATAAAATAAAACAAAGATTTAAGATTAAATAAAAATCATTTTTACATACAAAAATGAGTCTACTATTTTATATAAATACTAACTTATTTGTTTACAAATAAAACTTGAAGCAAATATTTAAAGATATATGATCCTTTGTAGAATTTTGTAAAAATAAGGATAACACCTAAAATTAAATAAAATTCACTTTTAAGATCTTAAGTAAGTATGTTTTCCTAGAAAAATACTAATTATATTATTTCAACACATTTTAAGGTTATTAGGAAATAAATCCTTATTTATTATCTAGATGGTAAATTCTTTAAGAACATTCTTAAATAAAAAAATAAAAAATAAAAATAAAATAATAATCACAATTCTATATAAAATACCTTAAATCCCTAGTAACTAAATACTAAGTCCAACGCTATAACTTGGATCTATAATCAAACTTAAGTATAACTTATTAGCCTTATATAATTCTTTTAAAATCATAAAACCAAACTAAACCAACAATTTTAAGTAAATTTTGAACATCATAAAAATGAATGTTATTTATGTCTTAACTATTTTGAAACATGATCCGAGCTCTAATAGATTATTCAGATCATCTAAATTTACTTTCCTTAATAAGATAAACTGTATTTATAATAACAAATCACATTTAAACTCATCATTCACTTAGAAAGTGAATGATCCTATACCTTCAAATATGCTTGTTGCAAGGTTTAAAGCTTATTAATACTTTTAAACACATCACACCTTAGATCTAATTATGTTTTTATAGTTAACTTTTGTCTATTCCAAATTAAGTCATAAGGCATATTAAATCCAAACTTATCAAACAAACGCAAATGACATCGATCACATTCTTTTAACCATAAAGATTGGTTAATTCTTATCAAAGAAATCTTTTCTTCAAAAATTATTTGTTTTGCCACTTCAAACAACAATCTCATAATAAGTTGTTCAACTCTTATAAACCTAAAACATGAACTTCCATAATGTTTATATAATAGCAAATATCTCTAATCATGTGTTGTTACACTTACTTTGAATCATACATGTTAGTCTTAAGTTCCCTGTATATGTATATTGGATTGTAAAGTAAACTTATATACAAACTAAATCTTAAAGAAATCACTTAAGTGTAACTTATTCACCATATTGGGGTATTATTTTAGGGTTTTCCAAACTGCATTACATTACTTATGCATCGTTGCATCTTGCTTTTTTAAACATTAGTCCTTACCACACTAATGATGCTATTTACAGAATTTGGATCTTCTATTGTCTTGAAGACCGTGAGTGCAAATCCTGCAATCACAAAAGGCAAGTTCACAACTTGCTCATGTCCTTTGATTATTTTCTATGCTTGTAACTCAACTATGTCATCACCTGCATTTCAAAAAGGTCAGAAAATAATATTTTCATAATAATATGATTATGGATTATTTACCAGATGGTAATAATCTACTGATACAGCTCCAGTGGTAAAGGAACATAATATCTAGGACTTAACAACCAATATCGCCAGTGATTCTAGCGCTATATATTACGCGTCAACCATAAGACCTGGAATGGGCCGGGAAAGTCAGCTGTATCTTCTCCCTTTCATATGGAGGCAAGATGACCTTATCGTGACGTTGGGATTCCCGGTGTGGATCCAACATATGGGTGGGCACCCTTAGGCCCCACGATTTTGGTGTCTAGATTATTTATGAGTGGCTGCCGAAGGTATAGGAACTCTAGGGGCATCTCTAGCTCATAGAGTCTTCGGGAACTCCCCATGGTTATAGCTTGCCCTTGTTGGAGGCTTAACGGAGGTGTAGTCAGCCCCGGAGGATCGTGCAGACATATGGGGTCATGGAGAGGGCAGTACTGGCTTGGATCTTAGACTGGGCCGCATACCAAGGAAGTGTGGACAAGCTCATGACTTGGTTGTGCAACAAGGCTAAGGTCTCTTATGGGAAAAGTGACGTACCTCTGCAGAGTGTAAGAATTGTGACATGTTACTACGTGTTTCGGGAAGGAGCTACGAACGCGGCAGAAAAGGAACTCCATGAAGTTCTGGTCAACCTGTGAAGGCTGTCGGACATAGTTTTCAGAATAAAAACAACCTTTGAAGAAATGTTTATGAAAACCTGCATTGCCTACGACCTATGGTCTGTGGCTATAGAGATAGTGCATCATACACTCCTTTTTAGTGAACTTGCTGAGTACACTCGTACTCAACCATACCTTCTTAACCCTTGCTAGGTTCTAAGCCGTTGAAGACGACGTCAACATCAATTTCTGCTCAAGAAACAATCATCGACAACTCAAGTTCTTCAATAAAGACAATGAAGTCAACATATACATCAGCTGAAGTGAAGATAAAGTGTCGGTTTAGATAGGAGTAGATTCTCTAGCCATAAAACCTATTTCTGTAGAGCATTGCAATAGCAGCAATGGCAAGCCAAATAGTTTAGATACTAGTCTTAGCTACTAGATAGTTCTGAGTTATTATTTCTGGTTCTTCTTTGTAAGAAGTTCTTTCTCTCTCTTTAACCTAGAGTGTTCTCTGGATCTTTTGTAAAGAGTCGAGTTGTAATCTATAGTCATGTCTTGGACCTGCCGTGTTTCTGTTGTACCACTCCGAGGGATGTAATACTAGTGAACGGTGTTTCATTGGTGTTATGTCAACGACTATAGTGTACTACATCATCTAGTGGTATGCTGGGTCACTGTAGCTGGTATCAGAGCATATGCTTTGACCTTAGGATTAAAACCCTTTTAGGAAGATCTGTACGTTGGATAGTGACTAAGGAGCCATCTTATCTGAACCAAGAATTGTGATGGATATCCACTTGAGGATAAACCTTGTCACACTTAAGTTGGATGTTTTTATCATCTTTCTTAAGGATTAGTTATCTGTTTTCTCTAGAGAATTGCCATTTTAGTGTAGCTCTAAATAGTTATAACACCACTAAGATATCTTAAGTAAGATAAAATATCAAAGAAGGTTAAGACTAAGATTAGGATATCCTGTGGAGTAGTACTAGTGATGGAATCTATATTTAGAATCCATGGGAAGTAGTAGAATCTTATCACTAGTAGATACCACCATACCACTTAAGTTGGACCATCAGAGTATGTATAGATACAACTGGAAGTAAATCATGTGGAATCCACTTGATAATTCCATGTGATGCAATAGAATTTTGTTAAGAATCATTAATAGTAAGCTAAGAAGAAGAGTTGTCATGGTGAGATTAGCTCTTTAATCATGATGACTAAGTAAATCTTAACAAGTTCATGGTGAGAATAGCTCCGAGACCATGATAAGTCTGTAATCAGGACAAGTACTTGGTAACTAATCTTATAGTAACAGTAAGTAAAGAACAGTGTAGGTCTATGATAGAAGTCATAGGTATTATAATATTACAATAATTTTGGGATTAAGGTAGTAACTATAGTTTTGTTAGTAGTTCTAAGAGATCATGTGAGGATAGATACGATAGAATGGAAGATTGGTAGTCTTTAGTAGTCCCAAAAGAAAAGTACGAGGTTAGTTAGAACCAAAGTGAGACCACTTTGCTCAAAATTATCTAACTATAATTGGGTAGTTTGGGTAAATATTGAGACAAAGAGTAGTTTAACCCTTAAGTGCTAAGTATCACAGTGTAAACCTATAATAGGAGGTGTCATATACTACACAGCTAAGCCTGAATTCTAGAGGTATTATACTCAACTATTATATTCCAGGCTTGGAATGATGTGTGTTATATGTACCACATTTGGATTTTTTGGTTTTTCTTGGATCTTCTTGATTGACTAGATCTGTGCATAAAGTTTGACTTGATGTGCAAATGCATGTTGCATCATCAAGTTATTACTCGATGTTATAGACCTAGATAGGAAAGGGGATTCGTGTTAGGGAGTGACGAGTTCTGAAGATCAAGATGAAGACTTGCATGAAGAAGGAAGCTAATTATAAGGAGTATCAACACTATTTTTATGGATGGATCAATTTCAACTTATTATTAGTTGGCAATAAGAAGGGATATAAATGCATAAAAGTGTGGAGCAACATGAAAGAATGAACTCATGTTCACCCAAAGTAGATGGTGTTGCTCAGAAGCTAATGAAGTAGTTGTACCAAGTTCATGGAAGTAACATGAAAGGGTGCAAAGAAGAAGTCTTGAAACAAAATGGGGATTCAAGCTCTGACAACTCAGAGAGAATGCCAGTAAGAAGTAGGAAATCTATAGGGTAATCCATACACCTAGGAGGATTCGTAGCTGGTATCCGTAGCTGGTATCCTAGCGGTGTAGTGAAATAAGTCATATTTGAGTAATTTAAAGGGTATAAAACTTGGCCTAAGTTAAGTTTGACCTAAAGAGTATAGAAGTTAAGCAAAACGGCTCTTGAGACGCTTCGTAAGATCGGGCTTACTAAAGCAAAAATGTCCAGAAGGTTAGAAGTAATACAAATAGTGTCAGAAGATTTATTTCGGAGATCCACAACTGTGTGGGTGTACCGAAAATTCTTTCGTGAAGCCTTATAGAGATGAGATATAAGCTGGACAGAGACCAATACCTTAACTATTGGGTATTATACATGAAGATTAGAGACCATTAGAAACCCCAAGGGGGAGAGTAAACAATAAATACTCAAGTGTTGTTGTCCAACTTTCTGACTAAAGGTTGGAGGAGACGTACTAAACTATGATTTGATTAAGCCTTATTCTCATAAGGTTATAAGAAATCATCTGTATAAGAGTACTCTCTAGAGTATGTTCGGATGAAAGATCGAAGGAGATATAACAACTTAAACCTAGTGGACTAGTTATATAGGGGAAACAGCTCGTAAGTGTCCCTAAGAGTGAAGAGAGTATTCCAAGATAGTCACTAAAGTGTTATAGGAAAATTAGATTGGAATGGACAAAATGTTTCCACAACCAATTCTAAAGAGAACTGTCAGGATATAATCCAAGGGATTATCGTAACAGAAACCATAGGAAAAATTAGGAATGATAGTTCGAAGTTGCCAAGAATGAAGATGATTCAAGGAAACAGATCTAGATATGGGATATCACAATTATCTCCAAATTTGATCACTATGGAATTGAGAAATGGTGTGATCAATACAAGTCAACTCCTCATTCCAAAACGCAAGAGAGTACGAACTTCGGGGACGAAGTTTATTTTAAGGGGGAGAGTCTGTAACGTCCCAGCATTAGAGCTTAGAAATAAGTTGAACACATGTGTGTGCATTGCATTCATGCATAGAAAATCCGAATAATTTTCGCGCAAACTAAAGAAGTTAGTGAGGGGTCGGGACCTCTCTTGTTCTGATGAAAACATCAGGGCAAGTGTTACGGATTTCGACATGACCTCTACTATATTTCTGTGTTTTGGGAAAACAGTTCAATTCATATTTGAAATTGAGAATTGAAATACAAATTTATTTCATCATACAACAGATGGACCTTTAAAAATAATAATGGAAAAAGAATTGCAATGAGGCAATAAAATGTATTACTTTTCATAATAAATGCATATTACAATATTCCTTATAATAAGGACATCACAATAATTTAATACAAAAGAAATGTTGTATATAAAGTGAATATAAATACTTTATTGCCCTTTATATAATAAACAAAAGGATACTTCTTATTCAGTAGCAACAAATTAAATAAAATGTAACAATGGAAGATTACATTACAGAAATATGAATTCAAGAAACTACAATTCTCAAATTACAAAAGAGAGAAAAAATTAACTTTATTAATAATACATAGTATTACATTGTTTGTACAATTTCCAAACAAAAGAGGAATTACAAAAGAATAAAGAAATTCCAACTAGATACTAAACTCTTTCTTTGTCTTGTAATCTTCATATTCCCTGTTCCTTCAAAACAAAAACAAAAGACAAGAAAATAGAAGAGGGAGATTAGTGTTAGTTTTACCCTCAGATTTGCAATGAAATGCATTGCTAATCTCATCATTGGGTATTTCTCAAAGAGGGTCCAAATAGTAGTATCTGTTCTTATCAGACTTTTGCCTTAGTTCAACATCATAGGCCTTAAGAGGCAAGTTTCACCAACATAGTAAACAGGTAAAAGTAAAACTGTAACAACAACTAGAAAAGATCTTCAGAGTTGAGCTGATCTACAAGTGTAGGGTCCCACTAGCAAGCAGCATACACAACACATGCACAAGGATGTGCTGTCAACACATTAGAGAGAGGCAATTGCGATTTGAGGTAACACAGCCGTAGCAAGGGTGCTAGCCAACACCATATTCCTCCTTATATACGAGAGCATCACTCTAGACAACCACTTAATCTTCCCAGCTCATCACCAAGAACATTCATCCACACACATCACTGTTCTTCACTAGAACAACAAATCACCAACTCGTTCACAGAAATCAGACCCAGCCAAAGTTCATATGCTCACTTAGAGGAGTTAGGAAACAGATCAGCACCAGGTGGAGCAGGACATCAACATCAATACTTAGTAATACTAGTAGCAGATTCATATAGGAGGAGTCACTGGGCTGGATCAGAAGGAGTGTCAGCAGCTCATGAAGGAGCATGCCAGCATCATCAACAAGGAGCATAGTGGAATAGATCAAGCTACTAAGGAATAAGCTACTCCAATAACATCAGTAACATCAGGTAAGATTCTCATCTGGCTTGAGGATCTAATATTTCTCCAAGCATGAGCACCATCAATACAGATCATGTTAGGCAAGGATTTACCCTGTGCACACTCATGAGAGGCATCACAGGTATAAATCTAGCCTAGCAGAAATGCATTGGGCATATATGCGGGTAAATAAATAAGCACCCACCAATCCACATAGTGATGCTATGAGGAGTTCATCATTGAGCTAAAAGGGGAAGTCAAAGGAAACATCTATTCTTATCCATTAAATTGAGCCTCAGACCAAGCATCATTGGCAAAAGAGATTTATAGCAAAAAATCATGCTACTCTCAAATGTCCACTGTGCACACTCTAAATAGGCACCACAGTGGAACAACCAGACCAACAGAATCCACTATTTGAATCAGCAGCTAATAAACTTTGAGATCAAACAAAACTCTCAAATCATTTTCCTAGTTCATAAACTAGGAATCATTTTAAGTAGATACAAATATACTCCATGGGGGGATATAATCATTTCTAGACCACAGGTGCACATTACCATGTATATCTAACCCAGAAAATCAGATCCATCATTTATCATCTCCAAGTCATCAGTAGTTAAATTAAATCATCTTCCTAGAAAATCTGCTCTAGGAATCATATATCTATCTATCAAGATATTAAGTAGATAAAAAGAATCTACTTTGCATATTACACTTCATGTTTGTCCAAGGTCATGCTTGTGCATGATCTGATCATCAATAGCTCATTCAAAAACCATCTGAAGCAACAAGAGCATCTACCTCCATCAGCACAACAATTAGAGATTAATATAAACCAAAGCTGCTAGCACCTAATCAACCACACAGTCTGCAGACTAACTAAAATCGAGCCACCAATATATATGCCATAACCAGAATCAGCAGCCCAGTCCTAGAATTAGTAAGAATCTAAACCCAAAATAATACAAGAGCATGTCATCGGCTTGATGGCCGGTCACATTAGAATTTACTTGAAAGGTGGTTGAAGCCGAAGGGGAGGTGAGTGTGGTCGATGGCCATGCTGTAGCAGTAGCACGGCAATAACCAAATGATCATCGCCATTACAACAACAGAGAAGCAGAGCCATGAGCCAGTAAACCGGAGGTCGTCGGGGTTGTGCCTAGAGCACCGTCCCGCCGGCGTCGAGTTGAGGTAGTCGAAGCAGACGCAGCAGCCACACCATCGCTGTGGTGTCCATGTCACATTAAACCAGGTCACGATGTGCTAGTGCGACCAGTGGCATTCGCGTGGTCGAGTAGGGGCTTGAGGGAGGCAAGGTTGCCGAGAGGGTGCAGTAAGAGGCGAGCCTCGACCTAGACCGAATAACGGAGATGACAAGGAACGAGAGGATTCATACCGCACCGCCATGGATAGTAGACCGACCGGTGAACCTAGGGTTTGTCTGGGTGCGCAGAGAGGAGCATGGGAGAATGGACGCGGCAGGTCACCGGTGGAGGAGTTCATGGCCTGGACATGACGGTGACTGGCGGTGCCGGAATCGATCGTCGATGACCGCTGTACGGCGGCGGCAGATCGAGGGTTCCGAGGAGAAGACGCATGCGAGAGCGGCGTGGGGATGCGCCGGTAGGGGATTCGATGGAGAAGGAGGCGAGGGACCTTGTGTAGACTAGGGGCGGCGCCGGAGACAGACAGTAGCCAGCCGGAGCATCGTTAGCGGCGGCGCATCGCAGATGCGAGTGGGGAACAAATGCGTGTCCCTATGTCCGTGTGTGCAGGTGTTGGTTCTGAATGAACCAGTGTGTGTGAGATGAGAGAGGAGTGGGGTTGGGCTAGGGTGGGGTTCGACCCCAGGCCCAACTGGGCTGGGTTGGTCTTAACCAGCCCACGGGCCAGAGTAATTGTATAGGAAATAGAAAAATAAATATTGTAAAATAAAGAATAAACCAAATGTAAAATTACCAAAGTACCCCTCAAATTGTTTTAGCTCTAGAAAAATATAAAAAATCTTAAAAATAGTTATATATCAAAATGATCACAAAGATAATATATACCTAAGAAAAATATAACATGACTTGTTTGATTAAATAAAACATAAATAAATATTAATACCATTAGGACCTAATTTTTTTTCATAAAATAAAATAAAGGCTTAAGATTAAATAAAAATCATTTTTACATACAAAACGAGTCTACTATTTTATATAAATACTAACTTAATTGTTTACAAATAAAACTTGAAGCAAATATTTAAAGATATATGATCCTTTGTGAAATTTGTAAAAATAAGGATAACACCTAAAATTAAATAAAATTCACTTTTAAGATCTTAAGTAAGTATGTTTTCCTAGAAAAATACTAATTATATTATTTCAACACATTTTAAGGTTATTAAGAAATAAATCCTTATTTATTATCTAGATGGTAAATTCTTTAAGAACATTCTTAAATAAAAAATAATTAATAAAAATAAAAGAATAATCACAATTCTATATAAAACACCTTAAATACCTAATAACTAAATACTAAGTCCAACGCTATAACTTGGATCTATAATCAAACTTAAGTATAACTTATTAGCCTTATAAAATTCTTTTAAAATCATAAAACCAAACTAAACCAAGAATTTTATGTAAATTTTGAACATCATAAAAATGAATGTTATTTATGTCTTAACTATTTTGAAACATGATCCTAGCTCTAATAGATTATTCAAATCATCTAAATTTACTTTCCTTAATAAGATAAACTGTATTTATAATAACAAATCACATTTAAACTCATCATTCACTTAGAAAGTGAATGATCCTATACCTTCAAATATGCTTGTTGCAAGGTTTAAAGCTTATTAATACTTTTAAACACATCACACCTTAGATCTAATTATGTTTTTATAGTTAACTTTTGTCTATTCCAAATTAAGTCATAAGGCATATTAAATCGAAACTGATCAAAAAAACGCAAATGACATCGATCACATTCTTTTAACCATAAAGATTGGTTAAATCTTATCAAAGAAATCTTTTCTTCAAAAATTATTTGTTTTGCCACTTCAAACAACAATCTCATAATAAGTTGTTCAACTCTTATAAACCTAAAACATGAACTTCCATAATGTTTATATAATAGCAAATATCTCTAATCATGTGTTGTTACACTTACTTTGAATCATACATGTTAGTCTTAAGTTCCCTGTATATGTATATTGGATTGTAAAGTAAACTTATATACAAACTAAATCTTAAAGAAATCACTTAAGTGTAACTTATTCACCATATTGGGGTATTATTTTAGGGTTTTCCAAACTGCATTACATTACTTATGCATCGTTGCATCTTGCTTTTTTAAACATTAGTCCTTATCACACTAATGATGCTATTTACAGAATTTGGATCTTCTATTGTCTTGAAGACCGTGAGTGCATAATCTTGCAATCACAAAAGGCAAGTTCACAACTTGCTCATGTCCTTTGATTATTTTCTATGCTTGTAACTCAACTATGTCATCACCTGCATTTCAAAAAGGTCAGAAAATAATATTTTCATAATAATATGATTATGGATTATTTACCAGATGGTAATAATCTACTGATGCAGTTCTAGTGGTAAAGGAACATAATATCTAGGACTTAATAACCAATATCGCCTGTGATTCTAGCGCTGTATATTACGCGTCAACCATAAGACCTGGAATGGGCTAGAAAAGTCAGTTGTATCTTCTCCCTTTCATATGGAGGCAAGATGACCTTATCGTGACGTTGGGATTCCCGGTGTGGATCCAACATATGGGTGGGCACCCTTAGGCCCCACGATTTTGGTGTCTAGATTATTTATGAGTGGCTGCCGAAGGTATAGGAACTCTAGGGGCATCTCTAGCTCATAGAGTCTTCGGGAACTCCCCATGGTTATAGCTTGCCCTTGTTGGAGGCTTAACGGAGGTGTAGTCAGCCCCGGAGGATCATGCAGACATATGGGGTCATGGAGAGGGCAGTACTGGCTTGGATCTTAGACTAGGCCCCATACCAAGGAAGTGTGGACAAGCTCATGACTTGGTTGTGCAACAAGGCTAAGGTCTCTTATGGGAAATGTGACGTACCTCTGCAGAGTGTAAGAATTGTGACATGTTACTCCCTGTTCCAGGAAGGAGCTACGAACGCAGCAGGAAATGAACTCCATGAAGTTCTGGTCAACCTGTGAAGGCTATCGGACATAGTTTTCAGAATAAAAACAACCTTTGAAGAAATGTTTATGAAAACCTGCATTGCCTATGACCTATGGTCTGTGGCTGTAGAGATAGTGCATCATACACTCCTTTTTAATGAACTTGCTGAGTACGCTCGTACTCAACCGTACCTTCTTAACCCTTGCTAGGTTCTAAGCCGTTGAAGACGACGTCAACATCAATTTCTGCTCAAGAAACCATCATCGAAAACTCAAGTTCTTCAATAAAGTCAATGAAGTCAACATATACATCAGCTGAAGTGAAGATAAAGTGTCAGTTTAGATAGGAGTAGATTCTCTAGCCATAAAACCTATTTCTGTAGATCATTGCAATAGCAGCAATGGCAAGCCAAATAGTTTAGATACTAGTCTTAGCTACTAGATAGTTCTGAGTTATTATTTCTGGTTCTTCTTTGTAAGAAGTTCTTTCTCTCTCTTTAACCTAGAGTGTTCTCTGGATCTTTTGTAAAGAGTCGACTTGTAATCTATAGTCATGTCTTGGACCTGCCGTGTTTCTGTTGTACCACTCTGAGGCATGTAATACTAGTGAATGGTGTTTCATTGGTGTTATGTCAATGACTATAGTGTACTACATCATGCAATGGTATGCTGGGTCACCGCACAGTGGTATCAGAGCCTGATGTATGCATAGATGCTTTGCATGGGTGAAACACATATGAGTATGTGGGTGTTGATGATCATGTTATTGCATCTTCTATGTATTTTGGATATTGGTGGCATAGTGGGATGAAGCGGCCCAGACTAACTTTACATGTCCTCGCACATGAGACATGTTCCACGCTTGACATGCAACTAGTTTTGCGTAAGTGGCTAGCAGATGTCTGTCTCTCCTACTATAGTCAATATTTGATTTACAAAGAGTTGCTAATAATTTGATTATCATCGTTGTGGTTCCATGTTCGTAGGTATTGATGGCTGTGAAATACCACCTCTTTTAGCCATATAAAATGCGCCATTTATCTCTCATATCATGTTTCTTCTAGCTATAGCTATGCCTTATATGCATGACTTCTAGTTCTCATTTACTTTCATATGAGCTTTGCACATTTAGTAGTTTAGGTAGAATTTTATCACTTTCCTTGTCTATGACATGTGTGTAGGTGTTGGTGAAGATTATGGATAAAAAGGAACAAAGAGAACATAGTATGGAGGAGCTACAGGGACCATACTTAGCCATTAGAGAGGTTGGAAAAGTGAATTTTTCCAACTTCTCAAAATAAATATCCAAGACAATGGGGTTATATCCCTCGACGATACAAACTCAACAAGCCTAAGAACACCTAAAACGGAGTTCGTATGAAGAAATGGCGACCAAAATACTAAAGGATCTGCAAGTTCAACGACCAACTATACGGCCGGAACTAAAAGTTCCCGTCATATAGTTTGGCCGTATAGTTGGTAAAAAGGTCGCAAATGATGGGATTTCGCCCCGGAGAAGCTCCAAAACCTTCCCTAAGTCATATGACGGTATTGGGGGAACCCTAGGGCACCCCAAGGCCTATATAAAGGAGGAGGACCCAAGAGAGAGCGACCAAGCCATATCCTCCTCCACGGCGGAGCCCTGCCGCCATGCCACTGCCATAGCCGCCTCCAATCAGATCTACACCATCACCATCACAAAAGAGGAGAACGGACTAGGATCTTGAAGGCCTCCACATCGATCTACATCGTTATCTTCATCAACAACGTCTCCATCACCGATCCCCTTTGGTTACTTGTTGTAATTCTAGATTGAAATCTTGGATTTGCACTTGTCTTCAATTGTATCATCATACTTCATCCAAATTCTATCAAGTTGATTGCCTTCATGTGTGAGTACTTTCCTTTGTTCTTGGGGAGATGGAGAAACCCTAGTATGAGATTGAATTGAGATGAAGATTATTATGTGGTATTGTTCATTATGTGTATGTGTTAGATTTCCTTCATCTTGATGTTGGGTGAAGCACGCCACTCAATATTTTCCTCACTGACGACTAGATGGGGGGAACTACTTGTTGGTAGACTGAGGGATGATAGCACTTATGATGACTATAAAGCTATTGTCATTCCTTACCTATCAACTTGGGAACCAAGGAGAACTCACAGAACATTGTCCATGCCATGGGATACATCCTACGGGTAAAGTCCCTTAATAGCACAGTAATTAAATTGATGTCAATTGCTGTCTGCTGTGGTTATGACGGATGATGTGTGCAGTGGTTGCTGCCTATTCGTCCATATCTGGAGCTCCTCCCACACATATCATAAATGGTCTTATTCATTATAATAATTTTGATCACTCTTTCTAATTACTAGCGGTGGATCCACTACTCCCAGAGAGCTCTTTCCATCATCTTGCAGACTTTTGTAATCATACTTGCATGCTCTTGTTTACTTAGCTTTAGTCTACTTATTGTTCTCTTATTTGAAAACCCAAAAATATCTTTTACACAAAACTTGCATTTTATCTTGTTACTTAGAATGTTATTTACATTACTATTTCAGTATTTAGTTCAAAGAGTTATTAGACTTCAGACTCCTTCTCCCTGTGGGATCGATATCTTTATTTCGAAACTAGCTACAAACGATCTGTGCACTTGCAGTCATCAAGCTGTTTTCTGGCACCGTTGCCGGGGAGGTAAGCGTTGTAGGTCTTTTAGCTTTTGTTGATTTATTTTAGTTTTGCTAGATTTTGTTTTAAGCTTTCTTTATTTGCCGCATTTGTATTTTTACTTTTGTTTACAAACCAAAAACCCATAAAATTATTTGTTACTAATCATGTCTTCTGAGATAACTACCTTCCAACAGATGAAATCTATAATGGAAGAGTCAAAGGGAAGGACTTTGGGAGATATTCATAAGAGGCAAGTCATATTAAAAGAATGGTTGACTTGGGTGGACAACTATTCATCCACATTATGTGCCTCTTATCAATTATGTTGTGATTGTTGTGAAGCTCCAGATCACCTCAATTATTAATGTGAGTATAATTTTGATATCGAACTAGCAGACTTTAATAGAGATGAGTTTAAATGCCTTGCTGGGGAGGACACATTACAATTTGTGATTTTTACAGGTTGGCAAGAGTTGTTATTTCATTTAAGAGATATATAGGTAGAAAGTAAACCACTTGATATGATCTATAAAGAAGTTCACCCTATATCCTGCTATTGCCAAGATAACTTCCTTGATAATGCATTTATTGTTGAGCGGATTAAAGCTGCCATGGAAGAATCTAACCTTTTGCAGGGTGCTCCAAAAGATAATGTGGAGGGGACTCCAATCAAAGAGCCTCCACCTAAACCACTAGAACATGTTAATAAAGAGGTGGCGCTTGATGTTGCACCCTCTCAACTAGTGGAAGGTAAGCCTGAAGGTAAGAATATCGCTGAGCTATTCGCGAATTATCTTCGTAAGAATGAAGTGGAGCAACTTGCAACCACTTGAATCTCCTACTTCTGAAAATAACTTTCCACACACAAATGGTATGCATGCAAACGGTATCTCATTATCTAGTAACGATTTCTATAAGTCCCAAACTTATGATGATTGTTCCGAGGAGGATTCATGCCTAGACAGTGATTTTGGGGACTTTGGTGAGGAACTAGAAAATAAATCTTTCTATGAATATTGTGATGCTATTAACATGGGACAAGAATCCTCATTGGAAGAGGAGGATGAGTATTTTGAAGAACAAGTGAGCAATATGACGGTAAGAGAAATGTATTCCCAAATAGTGGAATATGCTAAAAAGTTAATTTCTTCGGATACGATAGATGATCCAATAATATGTCCTCAATGTATGAAACTTGGGCACTACTTTCGTTTTCAATGCTCTGATACCTTTAATCAATCTTCAGTGTCTTATAATAATGGTGATACCACTAGTGAAGTATTAGAGTATGTTATCTTTGAAGGTGCCCATGAGCTAATAATACATGTTATATCACGTATTAATAGTGAAGATAGTGTTCTCATAAAAATATCTTATGCAATGCTGCAACGTATTTCTTGGTATTCTCATGAACATTTTAGTGAGAATACACTTATTATGAGGAGTAAGGCATGGAGAAAACCCATAGCGCACAGATTTACTTGTTTGCAGGAAATCTCATTGGAGAAGGATGACGTTCCTTCCCAAGAAGAGGATGAACACGAAGAAGAGCTGCTAATCCTTGAGGATATGCAACTACTAGACATGTAGAAGCAGGTGGATTACTGTTCTGGTAATTTGTCAAATTTATTCGAAGGGATGAGGAAATATAATGGTAAGCCTAACAAGCTTTATGATTATGAATGCATTCCTCTCTTTAAATAATTTTTATCAACCAATACTCACATAAACGGTAATAATGTAAACTCTTGGAATACATAGTTTATGAAGGGTCTCTTGAGCTGCTTAGGAAAATTGGTATTATTATAAAAAGTAGCGATAATGAGGATTTAGCAAGGTATCATAATATTATGGATTATATTATCAATTATTATTAAGAACATTTTAGTGGGAATGCACTTGTGATAAAGAGTAAGGAGCTATGTAAAACAATAGTTCCCGAAACTAACATTTTGCAGGAACAACTAGATAACAAGGAGGAACACCAAAAAGGTGAGGTTGAAGAAAAACATCATTCTACTAATAATAAGTTTATTTATGATGCCTCAGTCTCTAGTAATGATTCTTATTGTGTTGAAACAGAAGATAATTTATCTGTGGAGGCTTTATGCCTAGATAATCATTTGGAGAACACTAATAATGACGAACTAGAGATAAATCCTCGTAGTATTAATGAGCAAGTTTTGGGAGAGCACATCTTTGATGAAACATTTGTTGATGATGCTTCTTTTTGTGATTGGATTGATAACTCTAGAACTGAGAAACTTGTTAGCAAGGGTGATGAACTAGAGAATAGAGACACTTTTGAATTTTTCCCTACTGCTAAAGATGAGTATTATGAAGTGTTTCCTCGTGATAGTGTAGCCCAAGAAGAGTACTATGAATTGTATCCCGACGATGCTATCAAAGGTAAAATGTTTGACTTTACATGTAAATATCTAATCGTTTTGTTGAATCTATCTAGGGAGGTATGATCACCACACATGGCGCATCAATCATCATTTGTGAGCAATAACACATTTATCTACAAGACCCTGATGCACCACAAGCAGGTGAGACTTCAACTAGGCTATAATAGTAAGTGCTCCAAACCTCTTTTGGAGGTAAGAATAAATAATTCTCTGGCTCCTATCTATTGAAATCATATTGGAGAAAAGCCTGGCTACTTGGATATAAAAAAGCGCTTCCCGGGAGGCAACCCGGAAGCCATTAGGTGTGTTTCTTAGTTTTGTGTCTTGAGTCTTGATGCATTCATGTTGCATTGGCATTTTTATTCTTTGCATGATTTGCTATTAGAGTTATCTTGTTGTAGTTTTCAAAAGGTTGAATTTATGTTTACTACGTGTTGCATAACTCAGTTGTACTTAAATCCCGTTTTATACATGTTGTTGTTGGTCGAAAATTAAAGTTGTTATTTTACTATCAAAACAAGGTATTTCGCTAAGTTTTAGGATAAGAAAGAATTCTCGAAGAAATATAATTTTTTTTGATGTATAATGAAGGTTTAACGACCAACTATACGACGAGAATAAAAAATTCCAGCCGTATAGTTTGGCCGTATAGATATCTTTGCCATCGAATTTTTTCTTTCTTAGGTATAGAAGGATCAACGACCACCTATATGGCGGGAATAAAAATTCCAGCCGTATAGTTCTGGCCGTATAGTTATCAATGCCTTTGTAAAATTTCTATTCCAGGATACTAAAGGTTTATCGACCAACTATATGGCAGGAATAGAAATTCTGGCCGTATACTTCTGGCCATATAAATATCGATGCCTTCGTCAAAATTCTTTTCCAAGGTACAGTAAGTTTAACGACCAACTATACGGCAGGACTGTGGGGTGATACGTCCATTTTGCATCACTATTCTATATCATAATTTACTGTTATTCATTGATATATTTCATATTAAGAGGTAATACTTATGTTATTTCATCTGTTTTTGCATGGTTGGTGACTTTTAGAGCATGGACCGCTGGAGTCAGGATTCTGATGGAAAAGGTGTTGTTTGGAGGCAAAATTCGTGAAGATCAGAAAATCCGGGAAAATATACAGAAAATCCTATTTTTCTAGAAGACGAAGGCTGCCAGAAGGAGGAGTGGAGATGGGCCACAGGGGGCCCACACCACCGCCTGGCGCGGGCAAGCCTAGGCCGTGCCACCAGGTGGTGTGGCTGCCCTGGCCCACCTCCAGCTCTTCCCTCTGGCATATATAATCCTCCCGAAACCCTAATACTCGGGGAGTGACCATAGAAAGATTCCACCGCCTCTGTGGGGCGGAAAACACCGAGAGAGAAAGATCTCTCCAGCAGACAGATTTCTACCGGGGAGTTCCTTCCCGGAGAGGGGAGATTGTCACCATCAACACCACCATCAAGCTGGACTTCATCGGGATCATCATCATCATCATCACCACCATCATCATCAACACCCTCATCACCATCTCCATATTACTGTAACAATTGGGTTGAATCTTGCATAGTTCATAGGGGAAACTTTCCCAGTGTTGATTACTCTTTGTAGTTGATGCTATTGAGTGGAACCGTTGAATTATTGTTTATGTTCAGATTGTTATACATCATTATTCCATCTCTGATCATGATCCATATGATGTCTTGTGAGCAGTTCGTTTTGTTCTTGAGGACATGGGAGAAGTCATGTTGTTAGTAGTGGAATTGTGTTGAGAAAGATTCAATAGTTTGATATTTAAGTTGTGGTGTACTTCTTCTAGTGGTGTCATGTGAATGTCGACTACATGACACTTCACATATATGGGCCTAGGGGAATGCACTGTGTATTTCGCTACTAATCGTAGGGGTTGCTGGAGTGACAGAAACCTGAACCCCCGTTAGGAAACCATTGCATAAGGGACGTAAGGGTCTTAGAGTTTAAAGCTGTGGTTAGGTTTCTACCTTAATTACTTTCTTGTACTTACGGATGTTTGCAAGGGGTATAATCACAAGTATGTATTAGTCCTAGGAAGGTCGGTACATTAACACAGGTTCACCCACACAACACTTAGCAAGCTAAAGAAGATTAATGAACTATATGAAGCGAAGGCACTTGACAGTCTTCCCGTGTGTCCTCGAGAACATTTGGTCATCTTAAGTAATACAACTGGCTTGTCCTTTGCTGAATAAAGGATTGGGCCACTTGCTGCATTTATTCTTATTGTCTTTTATTTACTCGTACTTTATTTACTTGCATTATCAAAAACCCCTAAAAATCCGTTTGCTAAGTATTTGTAGAGATTTCCTGATCCATACCACTAGCCAGCACCTTCTGCTCCTCGTTGGGTTTGACACTCTTACTTATCGAAAATACACACCCCCTATACTTGTGGGTCATCAAGACTATTTTCTAGCACCGTTGCCAGGGAGTGAAGCGCTATTGGAAAGTGGAACTAGTAAAGGAAACCTCTACTATGAGTATTGTTTATTTATGTTAGTTGCTTTATTTTCATTATGGATAATTCACTGAGTTTCTTATTTGGTAATGCTACTACCACTGCTAAGGTAGTAGATGAACCACCACCTGCTGAGAATGATACTTTTAAAATACCTACAAGAATTATTGATCGTGTTATGGATAACTACTATGTTGGGGATGGAACTGTCCATCCCGGTGATCATTTACTCTTTATACACGAATTATGCGGGTTTTTTAAGTGTGCAGGTATTACTACAAATCAAGTTAAGAAGAAGTTATTCTCATTATCACTGAAAGGAAGCGCAGAGGAATGGTATAAGCTGCTGAAGAATGGTCAAGCTCTTGAATGGGAGGAAATAGTACCTCTCTTTTATTCAAAGTTTTATCCTCCTGTGAGATTCATAAAGATCGGAATCAAATATACAACTTTTGGCCTCTTGATGGAGATAGTCCAGCTCAAGCTTGGGGGAGATTGATGTTACTTATGCTCAAATGTCCCATTCATGAGCTCCCCAACAATATTATTATCAACAACTTTTATGCAAAGCTTTCTCTTCATGATAAGGATTTATTGGATGCTTCTTGTGATGGATCATTCACTCGCATGGAAGAAGAAGCCAAATGGGATCTTCTGGACCGTATTCAAGATAATGCTGAAGCATGGGAGAATGACGAAGGTAGAAAGTCAGGTATAAATTATGATTATGAATGCATTGAATCTTTTATGGGAACTGATGACTTTCAAAATATTAAAAATGCTTATGGTCTAGACTCTCAAGCCATTGCTTCTTATTTTAAGGCTTTTGCTTCCTACATTGAAGTGCCTAAAAAGAAGTGGAATAAGTATCATGAACCTTATAAAGATGTTGCTAAGAGTGTTCCTGCAAGAAATACTGAAGTTTATACTGCTAATCATGTTTTACCTGAACCTTACATTGAGAAAATGCCTTTCCCAGTTAAGATAAAGGAACATTCTATGATAGCTAGTATAGTTAATGAAAGTACAAGTAAAGCTATTGAACCTGATAAACAAATGGATGATGAACCTATAATAGCAAATGTGAAAGACTTTGTCACTAAATATGTAGAAGAGGGACGCACTATCCTTTGTAAGGATACCTCTAATATTGTTTCACAAAGTAGTGTTATGAGAACTAGTATTCCTGTGTTTTTTGTTAGAATAAGTGATCATTATTACGATGGTCCTTGTGATAGTTATATTGTTAAGTTTATGCATGATACTGAAAGTTATTATGAGAGAGGGAAAAGTGCTCTAATGCATCTCAATAATATCAAGTTTCCTCGTTTTATGCTGAAAGTTTTTATGTTGCACTTCTTTTGCCTTCCTATGCTAGTAGCCTCTGGTTTCAACAACTTGTTTGTTTACAAAATTCCCTTGCATAGGAAGTGGGTTAGACTTAAACGTGTGTATTTTTGCTTTTGAATGCTCTCTTTCACTTCAATTCATATTCCTATGTGAGCATCTTTGAAATCATCATGCCCATCTTAATGGCTATAAAGAAAGAGCTTTTTGGGAGACAACCCAATTTGTTTTTGCTTTCAGTTTGTTTTTGTTTATTTGAGTCTTGGAAGTTATTACTTCGGTAATAACCGCTCCTTATCCTTTTTGTTTGGTTTTTGTGTCAAGATCAACCTCTAATGAGAGAGAAGTAATATTTGGGGAAGTTGCTGTCCCGAAACAGATTTTTGTGCTTCACCATAAAAATTTGTGAGAGATCTCTGTATGTCGGATTGAGCTGTAGTTTTTTGTGCCTCTGCCCCAGGTTGTTATTTAACTTTCTTTAGTTTTGCAATTTTTGATTTGAGCAACAGAAGATTTTCAAAAAAACTGATCTTTACCTACTGGTCTGTTTTGACCAATTTTGCCACTCTTGCATTTGCTTCTTTATTCGATTTCCATTTTTGAATTCTTTTTGGGTTTTCGGAAGGAGTTGCTACGGTATCTTATGTTTTGATGGTTTTCAGTTAAAGTTGAACTCAAAAGGTTTTATCACTTCACTTATACTAATGTTGCTAATGAGAACCGTGTGAAGTTTTGTGTGAAAGAAATTTCCAGGTTAGTGGAGATAATGGTGTAATAAGGACGTGAAAGGTTTCATGATCAAGCAATAAGTGTATGAAGATGTCAACACCCGGATTTTTAATCCCAGATGCCCGTTATGCCATACCTTGCAATCCCAGGAATACCATTTTTGCGAGACATAATGGATTGGATATCACAGTACATCATCCATTACAAACCATACATAAGGTCTTACACAAATAAGGATCTCATGATCCAGTCTCAATACAACAAGCAGCGGAAATAAAAGATAAACGTAGCGGTGGGGTCCATCTTCAGGGGCACAGGAAATGCTGACGAAGGTAGATAGTCCTAGTTATCATAGCCGTCCTGCTGGTCATCATCTTGGTAGTCTCCTTCATAGTCTGGCCATGAGGATAGCCAGGGACAAAATCCATGAGTACTCTATAAGTACTCGCAAACTACCACTAACAAGTAGTATAGTTCTAAGTTAAAGTGCTAAATCTAAGTTTAACTATAAAGTTAAGTTTGAAACCTAAGATGAGTTTTGAAGCAAAGAAAGATAAAATAAAGTTCTAGAATCACTTAAGTTGGGAAGCTATTGTCATAAACACAACCCTGTTGTGGTCAAGTCAAGATTCATCATTCATTTCATAAGTTGTTTTGGAAAACATCTGACAACGAAACAGTATGGCCATTCCAACTGTCCATAACCGCGGACGTGGCTATTCAAATAGTTTGACACTTTGCAGAGGTGGTACACTTTCACCACAAGATTCGATACATCTATCAGGGATAACCCTGAATCATCATACTTAGTATGCAGATAACAAAACATAACCTTTCCTTTACACACCCTAGTATAAGTACCTCTCTTATGAGCATGGCCTCCCAACCATGACCATCTGTTATCTTGGGCACTGCATAGGTGGACAACATTGAGAGGTAGCCTCAGCTCAAACCTCTCCCACGAGGGAACTAATACTAATGCATATAAACTTCCGGTTAAGCCTTACCCAATTCAGCTAGTGTAGTTGTACGATAAATTTGGAATGGTATCGCATCTGAATCCAACCATCAGTTTTATAAAAGGGTTAAGGCTCATGCCTCAACATTTTAACCATCATAAACCATTTGTGTTTCTCAACACATGTCAAAACATCTCAATAGAATGACTCATCATTCCAAGGTTTTCATAATTCATTTTCACCAAGTGTTCCCATCTAAAGTGACTCAAGTTTTTATCTACCCTAAACTACTAAGTTAAGAGTGTTCACTAAGGTTGAAGTGATGGGATCAATCTCATGCCATAGAATGACATCTAAAGTGAGCTAAAATAGGTCAATTTTTATACTCTTTATGCTAACTTCAAAACAAGTAAGGGACTTTGTGTAAAGTAAAGGAAGTAAAGCTTGAAAACAAGACTTGGGGTAACTAGTAGTCAAAGTGGTAGGATCAAAGCATGCCTAAAGAATCTTTGCCTGGGGTCATCTAGATTGCAAGGATTTGCTTGCATTGTTAATGGTGGCTTGCAAGTACAACTTGCAAGGATTAACTTGGATAGTGCTATCTTGCCTTGGTTGGTGCTGTGGTTGAAGTTGTCTTCTTCCTCTTGGTAGCACTCCTCCTCCTCGTAGCTTGGTCGGTACTATCTTCAGGGCTCTAGCGACAACGGCGAGGCAGGCAAACGGACTAGTGGTCGACGGCGAGCTCAGGGACGGTCGAGGCAGCTCCGGGGGTGGTCGCAATCAGCGGCGGCCTTCTCCTCCATAGGCGGTCTGCTCCGGTGCAATTCCGGCAAACTGCTGCTCCCCTTGCTCCGTCTAGAGGTGTGGGACGATCAGTGAGGTGAGGGGAGTTGAGTGGTGTGCTGCAAATGGCTGGGGGAGGCCTCTATTTATAGGACGACGCCCCGACCGAGAGGGATGGGCGAGCGGCTCCGGCGAGGGCTACACAGTGTGCTAGCGGCGTGGCTCGAGGTAGGGGGCGGTCGATGGTCTCCTGGCGGTGCTCTACGGGATCAATGCAGGACTAGGGGCGGTGGTATGCGGTCGGGCGGAGCTGGCGCTCTTAGCGGCAGAGACGGCGGTGTCCTCGGCGAGCGGTGGCTGTGAGGCATTGGACGGCGAACGTGCGTGTCTGGCGTGTCCCTGGGATCATGGCGGAGCGGTGGGCGCGGGCTGTGGTCAAGCGGCGGCTTGGGCACGCGTGTCGGGCATGGCGCTCTGGCGCGTGCTTGGCATGGCTCAGCTGCTCTGGGCGCGGGGGTTTGGTGGTGGTCCACTGTTTGGCCTGGCTCGGGGAGGGGACAGTGGGCAGCGGTGAGGTGCTGGCTAGCTGCTAGACATGGAGAGAGAGGGGGAGGTGGTCTGCTGGGGTAATGTCATGGTCGGCCGACGACTTGGGGCTCGGCTTGGCATGGCCATGTTGCTAGGGGGTAGGGGATGGGTTAGTTAGGTCCTGGTTTGATCAAGGGGGGGACAATGGGAGCAAATGGGGGTCAAATGGGAGACAAGTTTGGCCAGAACACTATTTAAAATAGTGAATTTGGTTTTGTTTGAAATCTGTCCACAAGGTGTTTGATGAAATGGCCGCATGAACTTTACTTTTGAATTTTGAAAAGATTTTTGGTGGGTGTGCTAGTACTAAGCTTGAGACTCTGTGGGTGCTTGGGTTTTGAAAGTTGAGCTTGTTTGAGTGGTTTTTGAAATTGTGGGATCTTCCCATATGAACTAGATTCAGTTTTCAAATGCCATTTAAATATAGTGTTTGAATGTTTTTGGCAAATCATAAAGTGGGCCTTGGTATAACATTATGTGTACTATCAAGGGGTGCAAAGATCCACATTTGTTTCTGTTAAGTTTTGAGTACTAGGAATAGCCAAAGTAGGCATGATAGTTAATTTGGCCAAAATGACCATTCACATCATTTGTTCATTTTTGAGTTGTTTTTCTTTGGGAAAAGTTTGGGAATGATTTAGATGATGTTTATTTCACCTAAGAATCATTTTACAAGCAATGAATCACAGAACCATGGCAATTCAAATCAACTCCTAATTTAAATGCACATACACATGCATGCTTTCATATTTTGAAATGGAAAAGTTTTTGTTAACCCTAATTTTGATGATTTGGATCTTGATAAGCTTGGTTTAAATTTTTTGGGATGTTACAGAAGATGAAGATATTGATGTTATTCAAGTGGTGACTCCGGAAGAATCTACTAGATACCAAATTCAGAGACCCGCAGAATCCGTTTTCAAATAGGTAATAGTTCTGGTAAGAAAAGTTCCGCAAAAATACTATCCAACTATATTTTTGCAGTTTTTAGCCAATAAGGAAAGTTTTGAAGCGAAAGAGGGACAGAAACGGAGCCAGGGTGGCTCACACCACCCTGTGGCGCGGGCCCACCCCTGGCCGCGCCCCCAGGTGGTGTGGCCACCTCGGCCTCCGTCTCCAACCCGTTTTCTCCCAGTACCTTCCTTTTGGTGTGAAACTTCATAATATATAATCCCCCGGATCTCCCGAGGTTCGTATATCGTGTTTTCGTCGTGTTTTCGTTTCGATCTGTTTCTAACAGGTAGAGTCCCAGATCTGGAGCCACAATGTCTTCCTCTAGATCAGCCAAGGAAGATTCCTTAGAGGATATCATCAACCCATGCATGAGAGAGTTGAAGATTCATCCCAAGGAGTTGTTGCTTGAAGATGGGGAGGTCCGGATAAAAGAGGTTCAAGGCCCTAAAGGTGAAGGACGTCTAGAGGACAGGATTGAAGCACTGGAGCAAGAAGTCTATAGGTACAAGAAGATGGCAGAACACGAAGTGGATATCATCCATAAGGTTTGTTCCGAACTCATCGCCGAGCACCAAAAGGAGACTGCTGAGCTCAAGGATGAAGTCCTCTCACGCCGCCAAACAACCAACGAACTGCAAGCACAACTCTATGACGTTCAAAATCAAAACTGTGAGTACGAGGTTAGGTTTAAACGCATAAGTGCTGCTGCAAGTTTCAGGATGCTGGAGACCATGATGGCCTTTGTTGATGGGGAGCCCTTGCCCTGGAAGTCGGACGATGATGAGAGGATACCACCACCACCGAAGGAGTAATTCGTCATCAGGTTTGACATCCCCTTAGTTTGTTCCAAGCTTGGGGAGTGCCGCGGTATCACATCACTATCTTCTATCTTTTTACCTTTTTAGTAGAGTCATATCATGAATAGAGAAGTTATCATGTAGGATGGTTTGCATTATGGAAGTGTCCCCTCTCTCGTTAGATATGTATCCCTTGGTGTGAGTTGCCGTTATGGAATATTAACGAGAAGTTCTATCATTTACTCTTTTGCATATCTTATATTAGTTTTCAATTCATGGTTATATGATTGATCTTGTTGTTAGTATTGGTATCACTTTGGGATCATTGAGTTAATTTAGTTGGTTTGGCAAACCTGGATCGGTCAGTAGCAACACTATTTTTGAGAGTTGAATGAAAAGATAAAAGTAAGAAAAATAATTTCATCATCTTTCTTCTTGATTTGCTCATCAGTTTAGTATTCTCTAGTTAAGATCTTTTGTGCTTCCAAGGAAGATTGCATGTTTGTTTCTTATCACTTGTATGTTTGTTTGTTTCCTTCAACTCTTATACTTGCTACCTAGCCTTGCTAGCCAAAAACCTGTACCGAGAGGGAATTCTTCTCATGCATCCAACCCTTAAACCAAACCTATGCCATTTGTGTCCACCATACCTACCTATTAGCATTATTGCTATTCCAAGTAAATTCATGTTTTTATCTACCTTCCAAATTAAACTTGTTATGTGAAAATTAGTGATTAAATCACTCACGAACTTAATGGCACACTTTACTTTCTTGCATTTAATAAACTTGAACCACTGTGCCCATCTATGTTGCGTATATGCTTGCGCTTTGTAAGTTATGAATGAGCAGAACCATGCTGTCATGGGGAATGCTTTCAACATTGCATTGGTACTTTGTACCTAGTTGATATCATGTTTTTTTGTCTATGGATGTCGTCGGTGTGAAATGAAAGGGGAGCTTGTAAGTCCATGGAGTTATGCATGTGTGTTAGAGAAACGCCTGTGCCGCCAGTCTAATCCATGCTGTCATGGTGAAAACCTGCAGCGTAACCATAACGAGCATCTATGAAGCATTCTTCTTATAAAAAAGAGATAGAGATTGAGAAAAAAAGAAAAAGGAAAAAAGAGATGAGAAAAGAGGAAAGAGAAAAAAGCACCATATTCCCATGGTAAATAAGAAGATTGTTGAGATGCTTGTTGTCTGCTTGCCTTGTCATTTTGATATGGGGATTCTTCTGTATCATCGGGCAAGGGGTACCCCGTTGGCGGTTCTCCATGATACACATGTGCTTACGATGACAAGAACTTACCAGTGACTAAACTTGAGTAGCATGAGGAGCGACCCTCGTATTCAAGGGACATGAGATTCTCAATTTACAACTTGTCAAGCATATCCTCATATTTGATCACTTTAACCTTAACCACCTAAAGATGCCTATGATAGGGGCAATGAGAGCTGAAAGCTAATAAGTATCATAATTTTCAGGAGCTCTTTATGAAACTTGTAATCCCTGCTTCCCTCTGCGAAGGGCCTTTCTTTTACTTTTTAGTTGAGTCAGTAAACCTATTCCCTTCTATCTCAGCAAGTATTTTGAGTTGTTGTGTTTCATTCATTCATATGATGATTTATTCAATCATGTTTCTTATGTTCCTTGTTTTGCACATTGCTCTTATCTTGGTATTACTACTTTGAAAGCTATCATTGAAAATCAGTTATTTGTGAACTCCAGCAAATTTTCAACTATTCTTCGGCCAAGAGCTAAGTTTGCCACTACCAATTATAATTCACTTTATGTATCTTTATTGTGTTTCCTTTACCTATTGCAAGTTAAGTTATATAATAGTGAGTTGTCTTCTATTATGATCTATGTATTGATGAATGTGATGCTTCTTGTCCGTATTCTTTTATCGACTCTTCACTCCATAAACTTGAGGCTATGTTTATTGAGTTCAGTTTCTCTTGGGGACAAGCGAAGTCTAAGCTTTGGGGAAGTTGATACGTCCATTTTGCATCACTATTCTATATCATAATTTACGGTTATTCATTGATATATTTCATATTAAGAGGTAATACTTATGTTATTTCATCTGTTTTTGCATGGTTGATGACTTTTGGAGCATGGACCGCTGTAGTCAGGATTCTGATGGAAAAGGTGCTGTTTGGAGGCAAAATTCGCGAAGATCAGAAAATCCGGGAAAATATACGGAAAATCCTATTTTTCCAGAAGACGAAGGCTGCCAGAAGGAGGAGTGGAGATGGGCCACTGGGGGCCCACACCACCCCCTGACGTGGGCAAGCCTAGGCCACGCCACCAGGTGGTGTGGCCACCCTGGCCCACCTCCAGCTCTTCCCTCTGGCATATGTAATCCTCCCGAAACCCTAATACTCAGGGAGCGACCACAGAAAGATTCCGCCGCCTCTGCGGGGCGGAAAAACACCGAGAGAGAAAGATCTCTCCGGCAGACAGATTTCTGCCAGGGGAATTCCTTCCTGGAGAGGGGAGATCATCGCCATCAACACCACCATCAAGCTATACTTCATCGGAATCATCATCATCATCACCACCATCATCATCATCAACACCCTCATCACCATCTCCATATTGCTGTAACAATTGGGTTGAATCTTGCATAGTTCATAGGGGAAACTTTCCTGGTGTTGATTACTCTTTGTAGTTGATGCTATTGAGTGGAACCGTTGAATTATTGTTTATGTTTAGATTGTTATACATCATTATTCCATCTCTGATCATGATCCACATGATGTCTTGTGAGTAGTTCATTTTGTTCTTGAGGACATGGGAGAAGTCATGTTGTTAGTAGTGGAATTGTGTTGAGAAAGATTCAATAGTTTGATATTTAAGTTGTGGTGTACTTCTTCTAGTGGTGTCATGTGAACGTAGACTACATGACACTTCACCTATATGGGCCTAGGGGCATGCATTGTGTATTTGGCTAGTAACCGTAGGGGTTGCCTGAGTGACAAAAACCTGAACCCCTGTTAGGAAACCATTGCATAAGGGACGTAAGGGTCTTAGAGTTTAAAGCTGTGGTTAGGTTTCTACCTTAATTACTTTCTTGTACTTACGGATGTTTGCAAGGGGTATAATCACAAGTATGTATTAGTCCTAGGAAGGCCGATACATTAGCATAGGTTCACCCACACAACACTTAGCAAGCTAAAGTAGAGCCCATTCATGCCTTAACCTACATGCAACTGACTGGGACGACGACCTAGCTCGCATAGACATCATCGACTCCAATATGCTTCGTGCTTTTGAAAGTCTGGTCAAGTAAATAGCCAGGGACAATGCCAGTGAGTACTTTGAATGTACTCGCAAACCACCAAGATAAGGTAAACAAGACAATGCAGTTTGGTTGTGGGGAGATAGCTCTATCTAGGGTTGTTTTTGAAAATCCTAGATTTCTCTTGCAGATATGGCATCTCTATATCTTTGTTGAAAAAGGGTTTTGAAAACATGCCTCCGTTTTATAAATCCGGATATCTCCATATCCTTGTTGAAAACCTTTTTGAAAGCAGTTTTGGATTAAAACCCCTTTTTAACATCTTCGACCATCTCTGGTCAAACCAAATCCTTTACTCTCAGGTCCTCTCAGGACCTCCATACATTCATCCATCTTTCCAAAACCACCATTTGGGTACTCCTAACCATCACCTTTCCAACCGTCCTTGACCGTGGACACAACTATTCAAATAGACTATACTCTGCAGAGTTTGTGCACTTTACTCACAAGAATCAATACATCCACCGGGATACAACCATGACCCGCTACACACGGTAGACAGGGGTTCGGATAATCAAACCTAACCTTTCATTTGTCATCCCTAGAAAAGGCGGATTTTCCTTTTGGGTTTGTTTTCCCCGGCAACGAGTATGTGGTGCCCCGCACCATAGTCTTGCCTTCCGTACACGCGTATACCCAAACCACAGCTTGGCGTATACCTTAATTTGGTGACTCCACTTCCTTCCGTACTACCTAAGTCATACCGTCCGCGGGAGACCCAATTATTGCACCGACACTCTTGCCGAAGCAAGCTACATGCTCCAGATCCGTAGACCTGTTAGCGAACCCGCCCGGAATTCAAGGGTTTTCTCCCAATTAGCAGTGTACAAGCTGCCCCGGCTAAAGACAACAAACTACGAGCTAAGCCCCAGCTCCTGGGGTAATGTGGTTGCATGAATAAATTGTTCCGGTAAAGGCGTAGAACATCCCTTTTCTTTCTCTTGTCCATTTTTCTCACATCTCATCATCACCATTTCTTTACTTAAAACATCCACTTGGGAACGATGCCCCTTCCCAAGGGTTTTATAAAGCATTATAGAAACATTTGTAGTAGGGTAAATCCCAAAACAATTTATTCATCAAAAATCCATAGCTTCTAACGGGGTAGGATGCTAATCATCATAACCTTGATCTAAAGGGAGTAAATGGTAGGTATACATCAGGGTGGGTGCCATGCGGGACACTAAGTCATAACTTCGAGGAGCCAAGTCATTAGCGCAGTATTTATAAAGATACAAAACATGTAATAAAAGGTGTAGGGAAAGCATCAGAATTCAGGAAGGTGGCTTGCCTGTGACCAGCGGGATGTTCCTGGACCTCTTCTTTAGATAACCAAGAATACCAATACCAATAATAATAAGATCTCTTCTTCTCGTTGTCAAACAATCGTAACTATCGTCGTCATCGAGCACACATGCAAACAAATAGTACCACATTCAATACAAGGCAAAAAAGCATCAAAACATACAACAATCAATGAACAATACAAGATTACAATTTAGTAGGCTTTGAGTAGTTGGATTCAAGGTAAGTGGGCTTACTTGGAATGCGTTTGTGGAATTATATATATATGATTTATGTGGCATATTCATTTAATTAGGGAGTTTAAGACCAAGTCTTGATTATGTATGATATCATTATACAAAAAATTATACCATCAGATAGGTAATGATAATATGAAGCCAATAAAAGTGGTTTCACTATTTTATCAATTTCCATTGATTTATAATGAATTTTCTAGTGGGAAATACTCTAGTTTTAGGAGATAATTCCCCAGAAGAGTTCTGTGAGTCCAAAAATTATTTCCTTGCGTGGTTGTGTAGGGTTTGCTGTGCTGATTCACTGAGAGTTGGAATCATGTCAAAATATATAACAGAATGCCATCAGGAAATTCCCAAAGGTAATTCTAGAAGGTATTTGTCTTTTTAATCAGAATTAATCTACAAGATCTTTGTAGATGATTCCAAAGACACATGTTAGTTACTCGGAATACCTTTCTTTAGAAATTAGAATCACCCTTTTTGGGTTTACAGAACTACTGAGGTGATTTTATTAGTGAATCAACAATGCACAAACCAGTTTAATTCACAATAATTCAACCAGGAATTAATAAATTTTGGGCTTCTAGGGTTTGAAGGATGTGATGATTTATGAGTTACGAGAGTTGGAATTAGGCCAACATCACTTTTAGTTTGACCTGGAGAAATTCTTAAAGGCTGAAGCAGAGTGTTTTTGTTATTTTTGCCAGGGGCAAAATAGGAATAAAAAAGGCATGGGGTCAAGGTGACATGCAAGGTATCACACATACCTTTTAGTAACTAAAGGATTCAATTCATTTTTAGTTGTAAACTCCCTGGAGAATTTAATTTGTGCTCTAGATACTTTCTAGTCATTTAGAAACTTAAAAAAGTAGGTATAAGATTTTGGCAAGGGGTTTATATTGAATGTTAGATAAATCAATGGGTCACTAAGGGAAATTTATTTTTACCAAGTTTCATGCTATATTCATTTTATTTGGGATTTAATCTAAGTGGCAAATAGGCAGTTCTGGAATTTATAACGAAAAAGGAAAAAGAGTCGAAGCTCTCACGGGCCAGATCTGGGACATCTTGGGTCGCGGTGCCGGATACAGCCCAGCCGGGAGTCTCAGTGGGTGGGAGAGGGAATTCAAATCCCGCCTAGGACGGGGCCCAACGTTAGAGAGAGGCGAGGTCCAAAGGGGTATCGAGGTACTGGCGGTCGTTGGATCAAGTTCGATCGGAGGGTCCAGGGTCGTCTTCCTCCGCGTGACGCAGACACAGGAGATGAAACCCTATAGGGGAGGAGGGGGAGTAGGGCGGCTCACTAGGGGCTCGACGATGGCTGAGAGATGGCGGAGAAGAGGCGGTGAACAACGACGGTCCCAACGACGGGCGGCAAGACCCGATTTGGTGCCTGGATGGGGACCCGCACCTCCGCACCGGTGGGGCTCAGAAGGCGGCTTGCCAGGGGTCTCCTGGTCTGCTGCATGTTGAAAAGAAGGGCATGGTCAGCTGCAGAAGAGCAAGTGGAGTTTGAGGGAGTGACATGCAGAGAGAGAAGAACAAGAGAGGGAGAGCTATGCTCAGTTCTTGAGCAATGGCCGAAGACCATGCTTTCTTTCTCCCGGGCAGGGAAAGAAAGGGGAAGAGGGAGTGGAGTACATGGGAGGTGAGAGGGGAGGAGTGGGGGTAAATGAGCCAGGAAGGGGGTGCTGGGGTGGCCTTTGGGTTTATAAACCAAAGAGGGGTGGTGTTTGATGGACTAGGTCCATTTTGAGCAAGGAGGAGGGTGCTGCTCGAGGGTTGGTCGAGCTGGGCGGTGGTGAGGAGGGTGTGGGGTCTAGGCCACGACCAGAGAGGGGCTTAGGGGGTGCTGCAGCTACTATGGTAATAAGGGTTGGGATACCCTTTTATGCCAAGATATTCTCATCTCCTTCTTTTATGCACAAAATCCAAAAAGGAGGGCTACAATGATCGTGCTACAGTACCACACGATCAGTGGGGGTGTATGAGTGTTGTGGTGGTGGATGGTAGAGGTTTGGTGGGGTTTGAAGGTACATATGTGAATAACTTCAATTATTGTGTAAAGAGATGGTTGTGAAGCAAGTCTAAGGAATTGTCTTTGGCAGGAGGGGGAAATGGTACTGGTAGATATATTATGTCAAGGTACCTCTCTATGAATTAATTGAGATTTATTGGATGATTTTTAGTCCACTTTATATCATATATTCAAAAGTGCAAAAGTGGTTTATAGAATCTCATTTGATATCTTTACATTCAACAAGGGTGGTTTTTGATGTGGGATGGTTCCAAATACCAAAACACACATTGGGGAATTTTCTTGGAATTTATCTAGAAGGAAGATTATGTTTAAGGATTTATTTCTTGTTTTTGCTAATTAAGAGAAATGGAAAAAAGAAATAATAAAGCTTCTCAAGAATATTTATTTTTGAGATGGGGAGGTGGGGTATAATATTTAGGCCTCAAGTGTGCTTAAAGTTGGAAAAGTGTTTTGGAGAAAAACAAATTTGCCTTTATAGAGAGGGTTTTGGACTTTCTGTCAATTTAGGATATTAAATAGGTTTTGGTCCATAATAATTATGGATAATATTTGATAAATCTTTATAATCAAGGTAGAGGATGTACAAAAGGTGTATCTAGCATTTTCAACCTTGGGTGTTGAGAATCAATGTTGATTTTGGTGGAAAACAAGATATTAGGGATCTAGGGGGATGTTACTTTCATACCAACAAAAGCTTGTTCGATCTTGGAGCTCAGATCTCCCCTTGGGGTATGGAATATTGGATGGATAGACCAAGTGATTTATATCACCATGGTTCAAGAAGTTGAGCTTTATCATGCTTGCATTCTCCAAGAATTGATTTCAAATTTTGAATAAAATAAAGGTGCCATAACATATTGTCAGATATCCCTCAAAACCTTGTGGGTTTTTGAAGCCCAATGATACATTTGGAACAAGTGAAGTAGGTATTGATAGACCTTTATGAGTAGAACACAATCATGTAAAGAGTTGGTCCAAAGAAGGTAGGATGAAGGTGTGAGCTTCTGCTGAAGTAGGCATGTTGATAAGATTTGCAGGAATTGTTATTTTCTTGCCTGTAAAACCATCAAGGACAAGTGGGTTAAAAGATGATATATCCAAGGGAAAGAGTGGGCCTTGGTAGTCCTTGATATGTTTTACAATATTGTTCAAGTGCATTTCCAAAAATGCATAAGGGTTGAGAAAGGGAGACATTCAAAGAAGTGATGTTGAAACAATTTCCAGACTTAGTCAAATTTGGCAGATTTAGGGTTTTTGACTAGAATATCAGAGGGGAAGTTTCTGATTGGTTGCAAGGTACCAAAACATCATCAAGTGGATGATTTTTAAGTGTAGATTGAGTAGAATAGGTCCATGTAACACCCCAAAACTTCTAATCACCCAAAGTTAGGGTTAACAAAAACTTTTATTACAAATTTGAATATGAATGCATATGTGTTTTGCATTAGTGTAGAATTGATTGAATTTGCCATGCTTGATTGATACAAATGATGAGAAATGGTTTAAATGTGAATGCTACATCATCTAGACCAATTACAAACAAAATCAAAAGAAAAATAAATCAAATATGAATTAATTAATCAAATGGTCATTTCGACCAAAGTTAACCACTAGGTCACTTTGAGTGTTCCTAGAAGAGAATTTCTAACAGAAAAAATTCCACCTCTTTTCACCCCTTGCTAGACCAAGTAAAAGTGTATCCAGGCCCACTTTACAAACTTACAAAAACATTTTCCAAATCAATTTAATGGACAATTCAAATTTGAATCTAGTTCATATGGTAAGATCACACTTCTTCAAAAACCCATCAAACCAATTCCCCTTGGCACCCAAGCAACCAAAGACTACCAAGCATAAGTATAGATCACTCACCAAATTTGATTCAAAAATTTCAAATTAATTTTCTTGCGACCACTACACCAAACACCTTACTGACACAAAACAACTACTACCTAACTTCACTGTTGGAGCAGTAATCACCCAACCTAGTGTCCCCTCTTCACTCCCTTGTCTCCCTAGTGTGCACCAGTGCAGCGCTGCCTGAATGTGGTCGTCGCTGGCCGACAGTGGGCAGCGCGATAGAAGCCATGCCTCCCTCGCCCATGACGCGCACCAGACACGCGACCATCCACCGCCACCCCCTGTCCAAGCCATGGCGAAAGGAGAGCCCTAGACCACCCTAGCTACGCCGTGCCCACCGTCTCTGTGCCGTGCCCAGAGCACGCCAGCACGCCGTAGCCGACCACCTCGCACAGACTGTGCCTCGCCTTCTTCGCGCACACACCCACTCGCCATGATCATCGCTACCTCCCAGACACCCCCGTTCGCTGCTGCGCGACCCGTAGCTCCCACACGCCGTTGCAAACACCACCGCATCTGCGCTGAGCACCACACGCGCCCGACTAGCCTAGACCGCCCCGTGCCGCGCCATTAATTCCATGATGATCGTGAGGGAACCATGCACCGTCCCCTAGCCTCAGCCGTGCTGCTAGCCGCCTGTAGCATCGTCACCGACGAGCCCGAGCCCACGCCGTTCGGTCTCCTCACCGCAGCATAAGTAGAGGCCTCACCCGCCTCCATTCTCCACACCAACACCCTCACCACTCCTCACTGACACTCCCTCACCCTTCCTCAGAGCAAGGCAAGCTCTCCCTCGCCAGAATTTGGCTAGAGCCCGCCGCTGTAGGAGGAGAAGGGCGCTGTCGATTGGAGCCGCCCTAGGAGCTGCCATGACCGCCATTCGAATCACCATCCATGACAACACCATTCGCCCGCATCACCGACCCTAGCTGGAGCCCAGGTTAGCCTCGCCGGACCCCCACCACCGCGTTAGGTTAAAATCCTTGCCGGAGCTGTCCGTCGTCGATGATGACTCTCAGCCGTTAGATTAGATTTAAATCGCACGACCTAGATTCACATATATTGTTTCGGTTAGTTTAAGTCGCTGACAAGTGGACCCCCTCTGTCAGTAGCCCACTGCGCCACATAGTGCAGTTGGGCCGGCCCATTTAGTTTCCCACGCAGCCCAGTGAACTCAAATTAGTATTTTCCAATTTAGTGAAAACCCTATTCTATCTATAGATTCAAAAATCAATTCAGAGAGATTCACTGAACCAAATTGAAGGATTCCAATTTTTTTAGAAAGATATTTAAATTATCTATCCAAGCCCGTTGGATTTAAATGATTTGGAGTTATAGATCAACTATACCAAAAATAACAAGACAGAGACTTTTCCAACTTCAAACATTTTTAAAAAATCAATCATAAATAATTTTAAGTTGATTCCAACTCTCAAAAATCACATTTGATAAGATCTATCTGAATATGTAAAAATATTTAGGTTTGCATGCAGTGACTTTGGACTAGTACCAAAATAATGCTATATAGGCATTTATAGTAACTTTAAATCTATTAAATGATAATCTTAAACTTATGAAATATGACCAACCCTTTAAATCACATTCCCGTGTATTAAAATATGTGGTGATGACATGTGTCCACATGATCCCATATTTTAATTGGAGAATTTTAAATCTTAATTATTTTCAATGAGTACAAATCACTTTTCTAAAATAAGATAAATAAGATTAAGTCTTTAATTCATGTGATGATTGTGGGGCCCTCGGATTAATCCTCCGAGAATCCCTGTTATGCATACACCACGATCCCATGATTAGTTAGTCATGGCACATAACCGACAAGTATCAAAGTAAACATCCATTACTAAGCGGATACATGTCATACCTTACATGCCATTATGGCTACATCAATAATCATCAGCGGAACTTCATCAAGCATAGAGCCCGAGCCATGCCTTAACCTACAGGGAACCGACTGGGAGAATGTCCTAACTCGCATAGCCGTCAACTTCATCCTCTTCTTGATATCTGACCAAGTTAATAGCCAGGGACAATGTAGTGAGTACTTTGAATGTACTCGCAAACCACCTTAAGAGAATAATAATAACAAGAGGATATGCAATATGGCTATGGTAGTAGGAGGGCTCCAAGAAAGGTTCTTTTCCTCAAATAGTTTCTCTTGTAGATATAGCATCTACATGACTTTGTTCAAAACTTTTGTAAAACATTTTGGAAACCTTTTTGAAAAGTGTTGGAAAATACTAGGATTGGGTCACTCATTAGTTCCTCCTTCCGGTCATCCCATGACGAAATCCTTTCCTTTCTTTCCAACCATCCCATGGTCCAAACATTTATCCTTTCTGACCATCCCATGGTCAGAACATTTCCAAAGCCATTGTATTTCCGAAATCCTTTTTGAAATCAAAACCATCACCGCTCTACAGTAGTTTGTCCAACCCGTCCATAACCGCGGACACGGCTATTCGAATAGATTTACACTCTGTAGAGGTTGTACACTTTACCCACACCATCCGGGTACCCTACCCTGATCTACACCGATTGTGGGTCGAGTAACCGATCAAGACTCTATGGATGACCACTCCAATATAAGTGCCTACCCTATGAGTGTTGTTCCCCTCAACACCAGGATGCCCTATATAGTTCCCAAGCCAACCAGAGCGCTTTTTCCACTTCCCAAGTGTGTGCTTTCAATGAGGGGCTCATAGTAACACGTGGAGGCTTATAGACCCTTCGTTCTTTCTGCCGGTCAATGTTTTACATGGACCATGCCAGAGAAGGCCCACCCTGTAGGGATTGTTATATCCCCTGTAGTAGTTACGAGGCAGCTTATACCAGAATAGACAAACATCAAATCCAGACCTGTCCCATTCCACAGTAATGTGGTTGCACGAGTTAAGTTGTTATAGCTAAAGTTGCAAAGAACCGGGTGTGTTGTCGTAAATTTTTTTACCTCCTCTTTCCTTCAGCATCTTTTGTGAAATGAAAACCTTTTTATTTCTCAAACTTCTCTTGGTAGGTCAAACCTCACCAAGGTTTCATCATAAAATATTTTGTAATCTTTTTCGGGGTCTTCCCATCCTATAGCTTTGCTTCGGCTAAATCGGGGTCTCCAAAAGGGGTATGGTGTATTACACCATCTACCATACTAGGGACAAGTAGGTGTCATCAAGGGGGTTGTACTTAGTAGTACCAAAGTGTAATAGTTCAGAGGAGACAAACCACTACCATATATACATCAACATATAGTAAACAATGCAGTTTTAATAAATAGTAGATAAAACATGCATAAGTAAAACAGTAGGACAAGGCTTATGAGCAAGAAGGTGGCTTGCCTGCAATCAACAATATGGCATAAATGTCCTTGGACTTCTTCTTTAGATAACCAAGAATACCAATACCAATAATAATGACCATCTTTTCGGTCTCCGATATAATCGCATCTATCATCGTGATGGATCACATGCAAGCAAACAAAGGCACGATCAACACAAGGCATACAAACACAAATACCATATAGCAAACAAACATACCACACATAAATCAATTCAGTAGGTTTTGATAGATTAAGATCATCGCATTTGGAATTACTTGGATTGCCTTTGTGGACTTTCTTTTAGGATTTATTTGCCAAAACCAGTTAATAAAGGCGGGTTTGGAACTAAGGGTTGGAAGTGTATGATACAGATGTGCAAAAATGATATCTACAGATAGGTATTATAAAAAAAGGCCAACAAAAGTGGTTTCATGATTTTATCAATCATCTATATTTAGTTATGATTTTTCTAGTGAAATAACCTCTAGTTTAGGTGAAAAATTCACCAGAAAAGTTCTGTAGTTCCAAAAATTATTTCCTTGGGTAGTTAAGTAGGATTTGATTGACTGGTTCAGTGAGAGTTGGAATGACTTCAAAAAAATTAAGGAAGTGCCCTTGGGAAATACCCAAAATCATTTCTGGAGGGTATTTATCTTTTTCACCAGAATTAATATACATGATATTTTGAGATGATTCCAAAGGCACATGGAAGGTACATTCAACACCTTTCTGTGAAAATTAGAATGACACTTTTTGGATTTACAGAACTGCTATAAGGATTTTATTAGTGAACTAACTATGCACAAGACAGTTAAATTCTTAATATATCAACCATAGCTTAATAAATTTTGGGCTCCTGGGGTTTGGAATTATTTAGTGGACAACATCACAGAGAGTTGGAATTATGTTGAAACCTTTTACGGTTTAGCCTAGAGAAAATCCTAAAGACAAATTAGGGCATTTTTTTGTTATTTTACCTAGGGAAATATAGGAAGCAAAAATACCTGGGGCCAATGTGGTATGCTGGGTATCAGTGATACCTTGCAGTGCACAAAGGTTTCACATCAAAAGGTATTGTAAAAATCACAGAAAGAATTTATGAAGGAAAATATACATCTAGGCATTTTATTTATTGGAATTAATCTCGACAGAGGTTAGGTAAACCCATGATACTTCCTGTTAGAGAAAACAGGTAGGGACCTAATAAAATTTAGATCTAGGCATTTGGTGTGGGATTTAATTTTTAAAATGATTTAAACCAATGGCCAATTTGTCTGGATCTGTGAAAATGATTAAAAGTCAAGAGTTTGAGAGTTGAGATCTGCGCGGTCATGGGTCGAACAGGGGAAAACCGGCCCAGCCTACCTTCCCAGTGCACGCGCGGGAGACCACGTTCGAAATTGTGGTCGGGCCCACCAATCAGCGGCAGGGAGGTGCAAAGAGGTATGGGAGGATCTAGGGCCATCTGATTAGAAGAGCGACAGACGATGCTCGTTCGTCCTCCTCCTCTAGACACAGCAGCGGTGAAGGGAAACCATAACAGGGTCGGGGCAGCGATGGTGAGGCTTACCCAGGGCTCCCTGGTGATGGAGAAGTGGCGTAGTGGAAGCAGTACACGGCGGCGACCTCGTAGACGGGCGGCAGGGTGGGTTTCACCGTCGGAAGGCGTCGCACGCATCTGCGTCGGCGGAGCTCGCATCGATGCTCGCTAGAGCTTCCTAGGCGGCTGCATGTCGTGTCTAAAGGTCTCGGTTGGGTGCGGTGCTCCGGGGAAGTGCGCTAGTACTGCATGCAAGGTACTTGAGGCTCTAGAGCTTTGGGTTCGCGGGAGGAGCTCTAGCTCGGGCCTGCATCGGTGGAGCTGGCTCCGGTGTCCCTGCAAAAAGGAGAGGGCATAGGGAGGTAGCTCAGGTTGAGGGTATACATAAAGAAAGTAGGGAGGGAGTTGGGAGAGGTCGGGGGTGGCGGTGTACTTCACCTCTTGGGAAAGGTCGAGAGGAGAGCTCTCTCTTCCCTATAGCAATGGGGAGCTTTGGGGCTGGATCTGGAGCTTGGGGACAGGTAGGTAGAGGGTAGAGGGGCAAATGAGGGGCAGAGGCGTGCGGGGAGGGCCTCTGACCTATTTATTTGGGGAGGAGGAGGTCCATGGTGGGCATGGTGTAGGAGGAGTTTGGGGAGAGGGTGCTGGCCGGGCATTGGGCATCCAGCGCGATGGAGGGAGTGTGGTGGGTCTCTGAGTCAATCACGGAGTGGAGAGGAGGGTGGTGGCTATTGCTGCCCTCTTACTTTACAAGATTTGCAATAAATGGCTTCTCTCTCTCTTTAGTCTCTCTCTCTCTCTAAGAGGTAAGGGCGAGGACAGAGGGTGCTGCAGTGTTGACCATGACCAGGGGTGGGTGTGGTTGCTGTGGAGAAGTGCTGGGCAGGATTTGATAAGGATTTGAGTCAATTTGATAGTGGTTTGGTGTTATGATCAATCTTTCCATAATTGATGACTATGAAGGAATTCTTGAATTTTTATCTTGCCAAGATAAGATAAGGGTGCTGGTAGTTGGGTATGGTCCTGGTACACCTCCATGATTTACGTGGGATTTACTGGATGGTTTTTGGTCCACTTATTATCAATCATTTAGAAAGTGCTGAAATGCTTTCCAGAAGCTAAATTGATATTTTTGAATTGGACAAGGTTGGTTTTTGATGTGGGAAGATCTTAAATATGATTACCCCCTTAGGAGAATTTTCCAAGATTTAATGAAGGGTAAAAGTATTTAAAACAATTATTATTCCAATTCAGCCATTTAAGAAAATGGGCAAAAAGAAATAATAAAGATCTTCAAAAATATTTATTTTAGATATGGGGAGGTGGGGTATGATATTTAGACTTCAAAATGTGCTTAAAGTTGTGCAAGTGTTTTGGAGAAAAGCAAACTTGCCTTTATGGAGAGAGTTTTTAAGTTTGAGTACAAGAAAGGAATTTAATTCTTTTTGGGTCAAAAGAATTATGGAGAATATTTGTTAGATTTTTATATCCAAGGTAGATGAAGTCCACAAGGTGTCTCTAGCATTTCCAACCTTGGGTGTTGAGAATCAAAGTTTATTTTTCGTGGGCAACATGAGATTAAGGATCAAGGGTAATGTTATTTTATTGCCTTCAAAATCTTGTTGGGTCTTGGAGCTCAGATGTCCCCTCGGGGCATGGAATATAAGGATGGATAGCTCACGTTATGTAGATCACCATGGTACATAAGTTTGGGCTTGATCATGCTTGAGCTCTCCAAGGATTGATTCCAAACTTTGAATAAAATAAGAGTGCCTTAGCAGATTGTCAAGTAACCTTCAAAACCTGGTTGGTTTTTGAGGCACAAAGATCCATTTAGAACAAGTGAAGTAGGTATTGCGAGAACTTTATGAGTAGAACACAATCATGTAAATATTTGGTCCAAAGAAGGTTGGATGAAGGTGTGAGATTTTGCTGAAGTAGGCATGTTGATAAGATTTGCAGGAATTGTTATTTTCTTGCCTGCGAAATCATCAAGAACAAGTGGGTTAAAAGATGATATATCCAAGGGAAAGAGTGGGCCTTGGTAGTCCTTGGTATGGTTTACAAGATTTTTCAAGTGCATTTCCAAAAATGCACAAGGGTTGAGAAATGGAGACATTCAAAGAAGTGATGTTGAAATAGTTTCCAGACTTAGTCAAATTTGGCAGATTTGAGGATTTTGACTAGAGTATGAGAGGGGATGTTTTTGATTGGTTGCAAGGTACCAAAGCATCATCAAGTGTATGATGTTGAAGTGTAGAATGAGTATGTAATATCCATGCTTGATTTTGGTCTTCATTGACTTGGAAGCTTCTAGATTAGATCACTTCAGAATTGATCTGGTTAAGGGTTTTTGATGATCACCTAGTGGCTAGAGATCAGATCCATCTTGTATTCTTGCTTAGGGTTTGGATTTTAAAGTTTCTTGATCCTAGAGGATGAGCTCCTAGAGTAGCTCATACTACTTCTAAGCAATCAAGTCAAGCAGCAGATCAAGGCAACTCATCTTACACACAAATCAACTACTACTAGGGTTACCATCAAGCCTAGCTTGAGGTAAGGATGTGCCAATTTTGAAAGGTTCAAGTTTTAATAAGGTAAGAATCCTTTGTATCCCTACCAAGATTAGAATTCAAAAGTTTTATACAAGGTTTTGGAAATCCTAGAGGTAAGAGTAGCTGAAGGTTCTGTCTTGAAAACATAAGGAGATTATATTTCTCCATAGTTTGGTCAATAGAAGCTACTAAAATAGTTTTGGTTACAGAAGCATCTTGTCTCATGTTTGAAATGCCAGAACATTTGAGAATATGTAAAATGAGCCAGGATAGTTTTGTTAAATAGCTTTTGTCAACTGAGGTGGAGCTAAGGAGTATATCATCTGTTGCATATTCAGAGGCATAAGCACATACAAGCAATCAAGCAACACTGCATCAATCAACAAGAAAACAAAGTTTTTGTACCCCCTGATTTTTGCATTCTGGACAACTAATCAGAGTTGCTGAAATTGGGATGTTATAGACCTTTCCCCTTAAAAGAATCTCGTCCCGAGATTCGGGAGAGTAAGGTTAGGGGATTTTGTGTTGGAGTTAGTGCCAATTGTTTCTCGCGTACTAACTAGCCGACTTTGTCTTTGAACAGGGTCACTGCGATGGTGAGGTTGAACTTCAATCGGCTTGGACGCATGAGTGTTGAGCAGGCTTCAATCGGGATTGTGAGGGGTGATCTTCCTTCGGTAAGGATTTATGGCGTTTCTCTTAAGGGATTATCATATCCTAGTTCATGATTTTGGGTCTAACACCTAAGGCTGCTTCTGGCAGAGGGTTACACTATTTTTGGTAGGAAGGACACAGTCTTTCCCCCTTAGGGTTAAACTAGGGTGGCTTGGAGTTAACACAATCCTTCCTTCTGGGAGTCGTCGGATGATGTTAGGTGGATATCGCAATCTTCTGCCCAGAGTTGAAACTTTCCGGTGACGTCCACTAACTAGGTGTTATGAGGCTTATATACTACTTTTATTCATACTTAGCCTATCGGAGTAGTTGAATTAGCGGATTGTCCAAACGGTTTAGAACTAACGGGGTTAGCGAATCTGTGGTCCTTTAGGCTGATCTCCAGCTGAAGTAGCAGAGGGGATTTGTAAATCTTCAGTGGTTTCCTCATCTGATAACTCGGGAATTGATGCTTGGCGGAAGACGTCAGATCTGGTACTTTTTCCAGAGTATCTTTTGGTAGACAGTCTTCGGGATTTGAGTTGGAAAGACGCAGTCTTTCCACCTTAGAGATTCATTGAGGTCTTTCAAGAATGGTGTAGACCATCCATCTTGAAGTGCTGGCATGATAGTAAAGATAGCTGTATTTCTGTGGGTCTTGAGTTGAGGTCTTTGAGTGACATCCTAATGTTCAAACCAGGTCGGGGCAGTTTCCTAAGGAAGCTTAATGGAGTTAGCTCTAGGCATGTTAGTAGTTAACGATGCTTCTTGCTAGTCTTCAGTCAAAGTAGAGACATCCAGCTTCGGGGGAGTTGTCTTCACGCATCTAGGTCTTCAGGATTTAGAGGTATTCTAGCTTCTAGGGAGGAACTTCCTGTTGATTTGGGTGGGGTCGACTAAAATAGTTAGTCTCCTGAGGCGATCGGAACCTCTAATATACCGAGGGTTAGTGTAGTTAGGTCTTCACTTCTCGTATTGGTAGGTAAGTCTTGTGATTTCTCGCGGATAGGGAGGATCCTTTGGTGATCGACTTCCGGCTTCAACGAGATTTTGCTATAATAGACTGATGAATAATGGAGTGTTATGCTACCGATGAGTCAGGAGAGGTGAGTTCGATGAGGTCTGCCATCATGCTGAGGTGAAGTCTTCGAGTTGCTCTAACTTGGCGAGGTCGGGCTTCTGTTTCTGGAGATTCTTCGCCTCTCATAAACTCCCGAGGTTAATCTAGTTTCTCATTGGCGATAACTAACCGGGGGTTCTTCCTAAGTTACTAGGTAGGGTACCGCTCCTCGAGTCACATTTGTCAGAGGTCTAAGCAACTAGAACACACATACAAAGCGAACAGAGCGAGGGGATCGCAATGTCTTTGGCAAACATCACACATCAAGCAACACATGATGCACTTAGTCAAGCAAACACAACCAACTAGGGGGACTAAGGAGTTAATTACTCGCGATATAGGGGAATCCTATCTTAGGACTATTTATCCTAGACGTCATTGTTCTTAACGCCTCAGTAACTATCTTGCGTGTGAAGCCTTCGCCGAGTCATTGGACGCTTCTCGATAGTGTAGTACTTGATTTCTTCTGATTAGGAGGATTCCGCTGGTAGGGCGATCTTGTAGTCTCCTTGTGTTTGCTGGTAGTTGCTTCTCTTCATCTCGTCCTCAACGTCTTCACCAGGTTCTAGGTCCTAGTTATTTGAAATCCGTAGGTTTGAAATTTGGATGAGGGATAGAGGAAACCATGTTTCAAGATCCTTTAAATTAGGAGAGGATAAGAATCAGAACTTTTCAAAAAGCTTTTGAGAAGGTAGTTTTCGAAAGTCGATGTTTCCAAAAATAGTTTTCCTGTCTAACGACCATGCTAACTAAGGTTCTCCTATAGTCAGGATGGCTCTAATACCAAGTCTGCGGGCCCCCGGATTAATCCTTCGAGAATCCCTGTTATGCATACACCACGATCCCATGATTAGTTAGTCGTGGCACATAACCGACAAGTATCAAAGTAAACATCCATTACTTAAGCGGATACATGTCATACCTTACATGCCATTATGGCTACATCAATAATCATCAGCGGAACTTCATGAAGCGTAGAGCCCGAGCCATGCCTTAACCTACAGGCAACTGACTGGGAGAACGTTCTAGCTCGCATAGCTGTCAACTTCATCCTCTTCTTGATATCTGACCAAGTTAATTGCCAGGGACAATGTAGTGAGTACTTTGAATATACTCGCAAACCACCTTAAGAGAATAATAGTAACAAGAGGATATGCAATATGGCTATGATAGTAGGAGAGCTCCAAGATAGGTTCTTTTCCTCAAATAGTTTCTCTTGCAGATATAACATTGTTGGGGGGATACCCCTGGGTAGGGTCACGCCGGGGGCGATCCTGATTTCCATGTCCTTGGTTGTTGAGAGCCATTTGGGCGATCTGCTGCAATGTTGCTAAGTTGGCTTGACGCTCGACCCTGCTTGCTTCACGGTCTGCGATGAGATTCTGCAAGATCTGCAACATTGGGTCCTGCAATGAGCTGCTCCCTCCTTGGTTTCCACGAGTCATCTGAAGATTGAGATAGATATAGGGGTAAGAGGGAAATTCTAAGGTTCATGGTTTTGGGTTTTCAAAGCTACAACTTTGAGTTAGACTCAGGTTTTTCAACTAACTTCATTTTCATTCATGCAAGCAAGCACACGATACAACACACACCATAACAATCAAAGGGGAAAACAGATGGTTTTAAGAACCATTCTGCAAGCTACAATACAATGAGATGATACATCTCATGCTACGACAGTGCTCTAGTGCATCTACTCATCGTCGATGAAGTCGGAGTCTTCATCATCAGTGTAGAAGTCCACAACATCCTCTGCCAGAAAGTCATCATCGTTGCTGAGGTAATAATCCATATCTCCCTAGATGTCTTCACCCTCTTCTTCTTCTTCTTTTGCTGCAAGCTGAGCTTCCTGCTCCTTGACGGTCTTCTCGAGGTCGGCCACCTTCTTGCAAAGACGGGCGATGGTGCGATCCTTCTTTGCACGCTGGCGACGAAGAGACTGGCGATCTTGGACGAGCAGTGCGAAAGTCTGGGCCTTCTGGTCGGCAATGGCACGGTTCTGGTTGGCTAACTCTCTGGCATTGTCCAGTTCCTGCTGTCGGTCATGAAGCAAGAAGTCAAGGTTCTCCACTTGTCGCCTCAACTCTGGGTGACTTGGCATCTCCATCGGCATTCCCATGAAGTCACGTCTTGCATAGTGGGCAAAACAGGTTCCTTGAATCTTGTTGACGCTGAGGGCACATAGACGTGCGAGAGCTTCATGCATTGCCCTGGCTAATCCATCTAGCCAGTTGTTCTCTCTCACAGAGAACTGAATTCTCCTGGAAGTTGGCGCTTCGATGCTTCCTCGAAGATCTGCGGTGACGAGCCATTGTAGGTCTCCTCCTGGGGGTCCTGGAAGTTGAGCTCCAAGAAACTCCGGATGTGGGCGTCCCAGTAACTCTGACAGTGAATCCAGATCCCTCTCGAAGATCAGCTGACCTCCGTTTCCCAACTGGTAAAACTTGCTGAACTGAGTCTCCATCTACAAGAATTTAGGATGAGGAAGTTAGTGAAGTGATCAAGTGTGTCAAATTTTAAGTAGTAATGTAAGAATTTTGAGGAACATGTATTTTTGAGAAAGAATGAGTTCACAAGGGTAAGAGAGGAAATAGTTTTTCATAAATACTCACTTTGGTTTTGAAGCTAAGTTTTTGGTTTGGACGTCCATTCTAACTAGGGTCTCCTATGGTCAGGATGGCTCCGATACCAACTTGTCGACACCCAGACTTTTAATCCCAGATGCCCGTTATGCCATACCTCGCAATCCCAGGATTACCATTTTTGCGAGACATAACAGATTGGATATCATAGTACATCATCCATTACAAATCATACATAAGGTTTTACACAAATAAGGATCTCATGATCCAGTCTTTAATACAACAAGTAGCGGAAATAAACGATAGCGTAGCGGTGAGGTCCATCTTCAGGGGCACAGGCAATGCTGACGAAGGCAGATAGTCCTAGTTATCATAGCCATCCTGCTGACCATCATCTTGATAATCTCCTTCATAGTATGGCCATGATAATAGCCAGGGACAAAAGCCATGAGTACTCTTTAAGTACTCGCAAACTACTACTAACAAGGGTTATAAATCTAAGTTAAGGTGCTGAATAAGAATAACTATCAAGTTAAGTTTGAAACCTAAGCTGAGTTCTGAAGCAAGAAAAGATAAAGTAAAGTTCTAGAATCACTTAAGTTGGGAAGCTAATTTCATTAACACAACCCTGTTGTGGTCAAGTCAAGTTCATCATTTATTTCAAGTTATTTAGAAAATATCTGACAACGAAACAGTATGGCCATTCCAACTGTCCATAACCGCGGACGTGGCTATTCGAATAGTTTGACACTCTGCAGAGGTGGTACACTTTCACCACAAGATTCGATACATCTGTCAGGGATAACCCCGAATCATCATACTTAGTATGCAGATAATCAAACATAACCTTCCCTTTACACACCCTAGTACAAGCACCTCTCCTATGAGCATGGCCTCCCAACCATGACCATCAGTCATCTTGGGCACTGCATAGGTGGACATCATTGAGAGGTAGCCTCAGCTCAAACCTCTCCCGTGAGGGAACTAATACTAATGCATATAAATTTCCAGCTAAGCCTTACCCAATTAATGTGGTTGTACGGTAAATTTGGAATGGTATCGCATCTGAATCCAACCATCAGTTTTATAAAAGGGTTAAGGCTCATTCCTCATCATTTTCATCATCATAAACCAATTGTGTTTCTCAACACATGTCAAAACATCTCAATAGAATGACTCATCATTCCAAGGTTTTCATAACTCATTTTCACCAAGTGTTCCCATCTAAACTGACTCAGGTTTTTGAGCTATTCTAAAGTACTAAGTTAAGAGTGTTCACTAAGGTGGAAAGATGGGATCAATCTCATGCCATAGAATGACATCTAAAGGTTTCTAAGTAGGTCAAGTTTTATACTCTTTATGCTACTTTCAAAATTAATAAAAGAACTTTGTGTAAACTAAGGGAGGTAAAACTTGTCAATAAGACTTGGGGTACTAAGTTAAAGGGGGGGTGATCAAAGCATGCTTAAGGCATCTTTACTAAACCATCTAGTTTTATTCTATCTTGCTAACAATAGCTTACTAAAGCATGTTTGCAAGGGTTAGCTTGCCACTAATAGCTTGCCTTGGTTGGTGCAGTGGTTGAAGTTTTCTTCTTCTTCTTCTTGGTAGAACTCCTCCTCCCCGAAGGCTTGGTCGGTACTATCGTCTAGAAATACATAGGGAGTGCACAATCACCAACAATACTTAACTAGGCTAAGTAGTATTCTAAACCACACAATTGATGATCTATTATCATCCCAAACATCACAAGTTTTAATTCAATAGTTTCAACCTTTTTATGTTAGAAAAGTAATTTCTACTCATTGAAAAATTAAATAAAATTTTATATTCACCACCAAAATATGGGATCATGTGGACACATGTCCCCACCACATATTCTAACATGTGGGAATGAGATTTAAAGGTTGGATCAATATTACTTTGGTTTAAGTTTATTATTTAATGATTTAAAGTGACTAGAAATGCCTATATAGCATTATTTTGGTACTAGTCCAAAGTCACTGCCTGTAAACCTTAATATTATTACATATTTGGATAGATATGATGAAATGTGATTTTTGAGAGTTGGAATCAACTCAAAAGTTAACTTGGTTGATTTTATAAAAATGTTTCAAGTTGCAAAAGCTTCCGTCTTCTTATTTTCGTTAGGAGAAATCTATAACTCTAAATGAATTAAATACCTTTCAGTACCTTTCAGACAAAATTAGTTTCATGTCATTTGGATTTGTCAAACTCCCAGAATTGAATTTTGAAACACTGGACAGAAACTATATTCTAACTAAAAAGAAAAATCCAGATTTGAATCTACGGGCTTGCGCGGGAAAGGAAATGGGCCGGCCCAGTGGCGCTACGCGGCACGGGGCTCAGCTGACAGGGGGGTCCCACTGGTCAGTGGCACTTAAAACGCGAAACGGTACGCGCGCTGTGTGCCGTGCGATTAGAGGCTAGATCTACGGTTGAGGGTTGTTGTCGATGACGGACAGGTCTCCGGCGAGCTCGAACCCTAGCGGCTCGGTGGGGGTCTACTGGGGGCGTACCAGGGCTCCAGCGGGGTCGACGATGTGGGCGAACGACGTGGAAGACGACGGCGAGGCTAGGCGTGGTCGCGGCGGAGCTGGGGGTGGCCGGAATCAACGGCACCCTTCTTCTCCCGAGGCGGCGGCTCCAGCTCCAATTCCGGCGAGCTGCTGCTCCACTTGCTCCGGCGAGGGGTGGGTGAGGTTCAGAGAGGTGAGGGGAGTGGAATGGTGTGAGTCTTTGGTGCTGGGGAGGTCTCCTTTTATAGGCTCGACGGTGAGACCGAGCGGGATGGGCGGTCGACGGTGGCGACATGGCTACGGCGAGCTAGCGGCATGGCTAGGGATTGCGATCGGTGGGTGGTTCCCTGGCGGTGCTCTAGGACTTCAATGCGGCCGTAGTGGCGGTGGCATGCGGTCGGGGTGAGGTGGCGCTCTGCGCGGCCGAAGTGGCTGTGTTCACGGTGAGCGGTGGCTGTGGGGCTTTGGGCGGCGAACGGAGATGTCTGGGGTGTTCTCCAGGTTGAGGCAGAGCGGTGGGCGCGAGCTGCTGCCAAGGGGCGGTCGGTGCGAGCGGGGACAGTGCACGCTCTGCGGGCGGCGTCGGCATGGTTCGGTGGCAATGGGCGCGGGTTCTTCTCTGTGGTCCATGGCGGCTCTTGGCTCGGGCAAGGGACAGAGAGGGGCAGTGCGGTGCTGGCTACCTCCTAGACATGGAGAGGGGGAGAGGGGTGGTCTGCTGCGGCGGTTGCAAGTTTGGCTGGCGAGGCATGGCTCGGGTCGGCATGGCATTGTTGCTCGGGGTGTAGGCGATGGGTGTTTAGGCTTTGGTTAGATCATTGGGAGACAGAGGGAGTAAATGGGGATCAAATGGGGGCAAAACTCTGTTCAAAATAGTGAGCTAAGATTAGAGTTAGATTCTTGCCTGCCAAGTGTTTGATGAAATGGCCGCAAGAGAAAAAGTTTTGAATTTTGAGTTCAAAAATTTTGGGTGATCTCCACTAGTGATAGGTAGTCTCTGGTTGCAAGGGTTTTGAAAATGGTGCTCAATTTGATGGTTTTTGAAATAGGGGTGATCTATGCATATGCATTAGATTCAATTTTAAACTGTCATTTAAAATAGTTTACATAATGTTTTTAGTAGATCAAAAGGTGGGCCTTGGTACCTCATTATGTGTACTATCAAGGGGTGCAAAGATCAAGAATTGTTTCTATTAAGAATTGAGTACTAGGAATAGCCAAAGTAGGCATGAGAGTTAAATTTGTCAAAATGACCATTCCTTCATTTTAATTCTTTTTGATTTGATTTGCTTTAGGAAAAGTTTGGGAATGATGTAGATGATGTTTAAATCACCTAAGAAACATTTTACAAGCATTGGATCAATCAATCATGGCAATTCAAACAACTCCTATTTTAAATGCACACATATATGAATGCTTTCATTTTAAATTTGGAAAAGTTTTTGTTAACCCCATTTTTGGATGATTTGATCTTGATAAGCTTGGATTGAAGTTTTGGGATGTTACACGTATGCCCTAATTGGAGACCTAGCCACCCCTATATAAGGAGGGCTAGGGCCTCTGTAGAAGGGGTTGAGTTTTACTTGGTTCCTGAGGGCTAGCTAGTGGTGAGAGTAAGAGAGTTCCTTCTTGCTCCTTGAGGAATATGCCTCCACGTATGCCCTAATTGGAGACCTAGCCACCCCTATATAAGGAGGGCTAGGGCCTCTATAGAAGGGGTTGAGTTTTACTTGGTTCCTGAGGGCTAGCTAGTGGTGAGAGTAAGAGAGTTCCTTCTTCCTCCTCTCTCCAATACGGCTTAAGGAGCACTTGTAATCTGTGAAAGTGAATCAAATACAAAGCTACTATGTGTGGAATCACCACACTATCCCTCCCTGGATTCCCCTAGTGCATTTAGTCCCCACCTTTAGCCTATCCATGGCATCTGCCGTGACACCACCACGACAGTTGGCGCCCACCGTGGGGATAAGGGGTGAAGATCCGGACGGGAAACCTCATCGGCACTGGCGAACACATCGTCTCCGGGCTCATTCAGCGCTTTGGAGCGCTGGACTTTGTCAGCGACAACGCTGGCTGCTTCGACAAGCGTCCTCTTCCGCGGAACGGCCTCTTCGTCAAGCTCGGCGTGCACACGATCTACGTTGCTGTCGATGAATCATGCATTCACCCGCGGCACGTCGTCGAAGGAGGCGAGCCACCCCTTAGCGTGGTTCACGGGGCGCGTATCACTCGCTCCCCGGACCGTGCCGAGGTGATGATGACTGCGCCAAGCGCTGGCGCAAGCAAAGATCTAGCACCAGATCCGTAGGTAATGCCTAAGGCACCGAGGAAAAGTAGAGGTCCTCCACTAGAGAGGCCAAGGAATGTGCTGCAGCAATCGATGGATAGTTTGGCAAACCCAGCAGCAACAGTGGTAGATCCGGCTCAGGCACACGCCGAGCTAGAGGAGACTAGGCAAAAAGTACTAGAGGGTGCGAAAAAGATAGCCGCGGCTCAGCAGTCGTTGAACATGACACGACGTGAGTATGCAAAGGCAAATAAGGTAGATGCTGTAAAAGTAAAGGGGAGAAACCTCATGAGTGAAATGAACAAAGAGGGTGATACTAGGATTGAGGAGTCAGAGAACTGTTTATCCGTGGGGCTGCCGAAGTATAGTACCCCGGCAAAAAACCTCAGAGCAGCAGATGCAGCTGCATCCGAGTTAGAGGGTCTGATGGGTGAAGCCCGTCAGAGACAGCAAGATAGGGTCAATGAGCTGGTTCGGATCGCGAACAGGCAAAATGAGGAATTGCTCAGGGCTAACCCGGAGAGAGCTGGGGCCTCCAAGATTGTTCATTCGGCGGTGGGTAACCCGGAGAAATCTGCTGGAGCTGCATCGTCTCCTGATGGTGGTCCTAGGAGAGAAGAGGTAGTAACCTCGGCCAGGAGGAACAAACAGATAGTCCCGTATGACCCGGCAAGGGCAGGGAAAGGAAAAGAAGTGCAGAGAAATGAGAATCGACGAAGTGTGAGCCGAGGAGAAGCTGACCGAGGTAATCACGACCAAGGCAATGCCGGTCACGGAAATGCTGTGAACGGCAATGCCGGACAGCGCAACTCGGCAAGAGCAGGACAACCACAACAGCAGAATATACCAAGGCAAGAGCAGAGTGTCGGCCGAGGTATGCAACAGAGAGGTGCTCCACGAGAGCAAGACAGATATAATGATGGTGATTCGGAAATGGTGAATGCAGGATACCCAAGGCCGGACTATCATGTGATAGGGTCAAGACTAGGGAGAAGGGATTTGATGCCTGACGATGCCAGATTAAAACTGGGTGGCTGTATAGGTCAGAGCAAATTGAATGACTGGGTCCCCCGAGTCCTGTGTGTTTTGGGCCCCGAATCATGAAGGAACCTCCGGTACCTAATTTCCAGCTACCTAGAGGCACTAAGACATACGATGGCAGCACAAAGCCAGAGGATTGGTTGATTAACTATGCTACAGCTATAAAAATTGCTACAGGCAACTTGAGATGGGCAGTGAGATACGTACCCTAGATGTTGGAGGGGCCATCAAGGGTATGGCTAAACAATTTGCCGCCCAGAAGTATTAACTATTGGATCGATTTTGAGGAAATGTTTGTCAGCAATTTCTCAAGTACGTATCAGAGGCCAAATAGGCCACATACCCTAGCAATGTGCAAGCAGAAACCGAATGAGACAGACCGGGAGTTCCTGACCCGGTGGTGTACCGTGCGAAACTCCTATGAGGGTGTAATCGAGTCACAGGCCATAGCATGGTTTGCGAAAGGGTGCAGCTATGCAAGCATGTTGTGGCAAAGATTTCAAAGGGATATGCCAACTACATTGGCATAGACAATCCGGATCGCTGATTCGTACGCCTTGGGTGATCCGACTCAACCCAGGTTAATGCCAAGCGAGTCAAACGAGGAATACTACCAGAGAGATGGAGCCGGGTCATCCCGGAGGAATGATTACCGAGGTAAAAGAAGAGATGACAGACTGGATTACCGGTACAATTCGCAACAAGTGGCTGCTGTGAATCAAGATCAACCCGGAGCAGGGGCCAATCAACGTCAGAAAACTAGAGGGCAACAATGGACACCAAGAAATGATGGCAAGAAAACTTGGACGCCAGAGCAGAAGAAACAGTGGCATGAAAAGAAGGACCATCCGAGGTATACTTATGAGTTAATGCTGGATCAGCCGTGTAAATTTCACACGCCAAATTCGAGTAACCCGGCGGGTCACACGACTCGGCAATGTGAGTGGATGGGGAAGATAGAACAAGGTGGTTCGGGGAATGCTCAGGCACCTCGAAATGATCAACCTTGGCATGAGTTACCCTGACAGCAATTGCTCTCCGGAGGGAACACGCAACAGTTAATGTTGCCTCCCCCTCCGCCGAGGTATGACAACCATGAGAGAAGGGATGCAGTGCATCAAGTGGAAGACCAGCATCGACCGGATCAGAGGTACCCCAGAAACGAGGGGAGGAATGAGTACAGAGAGAATCATCAGAGTTACTGTGTATTTACCACAGAGGAAACAGATAGAAAGAGCTTGCAGCACCGACACATGGAGGTGAATGCGGTAATGCCCGCAGTGATGAGGTATATGCCATGGTCGGATCAGGAAATCACCTAGAGTATCAAGGATCACCCCAAGCTTATGCCAAGCCCCGATTCGTATGCGTTAGTGCTGGACCCAACATTCATAGGGCCAAATATCAATGTGAGATTCTCCAAGGTGCTGATAGACAATGGAAGTAGCATCAATATCATGTATGCGGATACGATGCGCAAGTTGGGTATCTCGGAGAACATGCTCCAGGCTACCAGAACGACCTTCCATGGCATTGTGCCAGGCATTTCTTGTGAGCCCATAGGCAAGGTCCGGGTTGACGTACTGTTCGGCACGCGAGATAACTGCCGAACTGAGAATTTGGAGTTTGAAGTGGTGAACTTAGAAAGTGCGTATCACGCGTTACTCGGTAGGCCGGCACTGAACAAGTTCATGGCAAGTTGTCACATCAGTTATCTGAAGATGAAGTTGCCTGGGCCAAATGGAGTAATTACCATAGCTGAAGATTTCCGACGTTCCATTGAGTGTGCGTCAGCCGGGTCTAACCTAGCCGAATCACTCGTTATTGCGCAAGAGAAAAGAAAGATACAGGAAGTGGTGACATTGGCTCAGCCCGCACAATAGTATATGCCGGCACTGAGTAACCCGCATGGTAGTGTTTCGTTCTAGGCGACAAAAGATACCAAGAAAGTTCCTGTTGATGATATGTTCCTAGAGCGCACCGTAACAATTGGTGCCGGGTTAAATGATAAATAGGAAAGCGAGCTCGTCAACTTCCTCTCTGAGAATTGGGATATTTTTGCTTGGTCCACACAGGACTTGCAAGGTGTTCAGAGGGAGTTGGCCGAGCACTCTTTGAATGTGAGACCCGGAGCAAGGCCGGTGAAGCAACCTCTCCGCCGCTTCGCCGAAGATAGGAGAAAAGTCATTGGAGATGAGATAGATTGGTTACTAGCAGCTGGATTTATCATGGAAGTTCTCTACCTGGATTGGCTATCTAATCCGGTGCTGGTGGAGAAGAAGAAGGATGATCCGAATGTGGCGGTGGTTTGGCATATGTGTATCGATTACACGAACCTGAATAAGGCGTGTCCAAAAGATCCATTTCCACTGCCAAGGATAGATCAGGTCATAGATTCTACTGCTGGATCTGAACTGTTGTCTTTCATAGATGCGTATTCTGGTTTCCACCAGATACCTCTGAATCCGGATGATCAAATAAAGACTGCATTTATCACCCCGTATGGGCCTATTGCTATCGCACCATGCCATTTGGTTTACGTAATGCAGGGGCAACGTACCAAAGATGTATGTAGAAATGTTTGCACAACCAAATTGGTAAAAATGTGCAGGTATATGTGGATGATGTTGTTATCAAGACCAAGGAAAGCAAAACGCTCCTTGATGATATCAGGCAGACATTCGCGAACCTAAGGAGGTTTCGGATGAAGCTTAACCCGAAAAAATGTACCGGATGGAAAATTACTCGGATTCCTCGTCTCTAGCCGAGGTATTGAAGTCAATCCAACTAAAATCCAAGCCATAGAGCTAATGGAACTGCCGAAGTGCCTTAACGATGTCCAGAAGTTCACTGGTTGCCTGGCATCGTTAAGTCGGTTTGTATGTCGGTTGGGAGAAAAGGCATTACCTCTGTATCACCTCATGAAAAAGTCGGACAAGTTCATTTGGACGCCGCAGGCCAATGAAGCCTTTATCCAATTAAAGAAAATGTTAGCCACTGCACCAGTGTTAGCCTCTCCACTATCAAAGGAGCCAATGTTGCTCTATATAGCCGCAACCAACCGAGTTATAAGTGCAGTAATTGTGGTAGAGCGCGACGAAGAGGGTAAGTCAGTGCAGAGGCCAGTATATTACCTAAGCGAGGTATTATCCGCATCAAAGCAAAATTATACGCATTATCAGAAAGTGGCATATGGTGTGTACATGTCGGCTAAAAAGCTGAAACACTATTTTGAGGAGCATCCCATCAAAGTAATATGTGAGGCTCCCATATCCGAGATAATGAGTAACAAGGATGCAAGTGGCAAAATTGAAAAATGGGAAATTGAGCTAGCTCCTTATGTGCCACAGTATGACAGAAGAGAAGCAATCAAGTCTCAGGCTGTGGCCGACTTTTTTGTAGACTAGGACGAGGTACAGTACGAACCACCATTACTAGATCCGAATTATTGGAGAATGCACTTTGACGGGTCAAAAACAAAAACAGGGTTAGGCGCCGGAGTTGTACTTACATCGCCAAAGAATGACCAGTTGAAGTATGTGCTACAGATCCATTTCGCAGCATCAAACAATGTTGCCGAATATGAAGCACTTGTGCATGGGCTCAAAGTGGCAAAAGAAATTGGGATACGTCGGATCCAATGCTTTGGCGACTCGGATTTGGTAGTTTAGCAAGTGTCGGGGCTGTGGGACGCTCTTGATCCAAACATGGCATTATACAGATTCCATGTGCAGAAGATATCTGGTTATTTTGAGGGATGCGAATTTCTTCATGTACCCCGGGTGGAAAATGAGGCTGCCGACGTTTTGTCGAAGCTCGGATCGACCCGACAAGCAATTCCACCGGGTGTAGCATTAGAACACCTTAGAAAACCATCTATAAGGCCGTCCCCAGAAACCGACTCAATTTACGTCTCGGAGGATTCAGAATCCGGAGCCGTACCCATGGACATTGACATGAGACGTGGAACGAGAAACCCGAGGACTGCCTCGGCGAACCCGGGGACTGCCTCGGCAAACCCGGGAACTGCTTCGCAAGACCTAGGGACTGCTCAGCATGATTCGGTTGAGGTTATGCCGGTAGATCAGATGGAAATTGATGAGGAGGTGTTCCCAGTGCAAACTGTACCAGCTTGGGCATTACCCATATTTCAATTCCTGAAAGATGGAACCTTACCTGCTGAGGAGGTGTTGTCCAGGCAAACTAAGAGGAGAGCAAAGGCATACATGATCATCAATTCCGAGCTATACAAAAGGAGTGTGACTAATGTCCTGCAGCGATGTGTTGACCCGAATGAAGGGCTTGGCATCCTCCGAGATATACATCAAGGGGAATGTGGGCATCATGCCTCGTCCAGAGCCTTGGTAGCAAAAGCTTTCCGACATGGATTCTACTGGCCAAGTGCCTTAGAACAAGCAGAGGACTTGGTAAGAAAATGCAATGGTTGTCAGAGGTATGCTACCAAGACACATATGCCAATGTCGGAGCTCAAAACTATACCAATCACCTGGCCATTTGCCATATGGTGTTTGGACATGGTTGGCCCGTTCATACCAGCGAGGGGAAATATGACTCACATTTTGGTCATGGTTGATAAATTTACAAAGTGGATTGAAGTAAAGCCAATAAGAAAATGTGATGGAGCTACGGCTGTGACATTTCTCAAAGATATCATATTGAGATACAGTTATCCTCACAGTATCATAACAGATAATGGCACAAATTTTGCTAAAGGAGCATTTGCGCGATTCTGCCGAGATAAGAAGATCCGGCTGGACGTTGCCTCGGTAGCCCACCCCGCATCGAACGGACAAGTGGAGAGATCCAACGGATTAGTATTATCCGGGATAAAACCCCGGCTCATTGAGGCACTGCAAAGATTAGCGGGGTGCTGGATAGAAGAACTACCAGCTGTACTATGGAGTTTAAGAACAACTCCGAATCGATCAATAGGCTATACGCCACTTTTTCTGGTATATGGGGCAGAAGCTGTATTACCAGCCGACATAGAGCATGACTCGCCTAGAGTCACCCAATACACATAAGCCGAAGTGCAAGAAGCCCGGCAAAATGATGTTGATCTGCTGGAAGAAGCGAGAGAATTGGCATTGTCTAGATCCGCCATATATCAACAAAATCCCTGACGCTATCACAGCCGGAAAGTAAACCCCTGAGTCTTCCGGGAAGGTGATATGGTACTCCGGTTGGTACAACGTACTGCTGGCATGCACAAGTTATCCCCCCATGGGAAGGGCCATTCATTGTGAGCAAAGCATTGCACAATGATTCTTATTATCTTATCGATGCAAAACCACATGAGAAGAACAAGGCGGACAGGTCCAGCGAGGAATCCAAGCGTCCATGGAATGTAGCTCTACTTCGTCCTTTCTACACTTAGCAGAGAAGTGTATGTATCCGAGTCTCTAATATGTGGGTGTGTATGCCGGCAATGAGTTTATCAATGAAATGTGGGCACCTCGAGCAGTAACTCGAGGACTGCCTTGAAAATATTTGTTGTCTTCTGCATTTATTGTTTTTACGTCGGTTGGCGTAAGTTTTTTCTACTTAACCCGGATTAGTAGTGTGTGAGCACCAAGAAACCAACTCTTCGACTTGCTGCTGTCCAACAAGATTTGGCTTCATGGCAAGCAAGAGAACAAGTTTGGAATTGCGTAGCACATGAAAAACGACTAAGGAAAGGAACTTAACCGAGCCGAAGTTTGTTTTACGGACTAACCTTATGTTTACTTTCGATTTATTATGCTGAATTATTTTGAGCTAATCCTAAAGTTTCCAAGTATTGTTAAGAATTTTTTTGAAGCTTGGACTCGTAAGTCATAAAACCGAACCAAGGTAGACACGAGCTGAGCCAAGAGATTGGATGAACAAGAAAATGAAACTCGGGGACTACGCCCAAGTCAATCCAGCATAAAAACTTAGTAGAAAAATATCACTTGTGTGCTTGATACAATTGCACCCGGCATACCGGGGATCTGATGAAATTTAAAGTGTTTATAATCAAGGAGCAGCAGGAGGAGGTAATTCGGCGCCAGCAGGTGCAGTCCTAGCCTCAGCTTCAGAGTCATCTGCGTCTTCCTCGACGTCCGAGGCTTCGTCCTCTTCGTCCTGATCCGAGTCATCTTCAACGTTTTCCGCATTTTCATCGTCGGCGGCATCTAGGAAGCTTGGTCCCTCGTTCCATTGATGAATGGGGGCGTATTGGATGAAGCTATGAGCGCAAGCCTTGCGCCGAGCTACCCAATCCGGGTCAGTAGACCACCTTGATCCGGTGCGCATGTGCTCAAGGAGTTTGAGGTCAATTTTCTCGTACCACGTAAGCACGTAGTGAAGAACGATCTCAGCTCTGGCGTGTCCGGCAAATTCTCTCCAGAGATCGAGTTGAGTCTCGCATTCCATAAGCCTGGCAAAAAGAGCAGCGGTACTCTTTGGAGTATCTTCTTCAGGCCAAAAGACGTTGAAGATCCGGATTACTACGTCCAAGATATCCTTGCCGTAGTTCTTCACGATCTCGACTCGGGAGGACAAGCTGACTATCAAGTCCTCGAGATCAAGAGGAATGGTGCCAGGACTAGATGGAGTACCCCTCTGCCTGCGGAACTTGGTAACAGCATTGGATGCAATGGCATCGCTCTCTGGGAATTTGCCTGAAAAAATAAGACAGGTGGAGTAAGTAAAGGAAGTAAACCCGGAAAGATCAGCGTCGGTTGAAGGAAAGGAATTTACCAGAAATATGGCTGTGAACCCGGGTCATCTCCTTGGTGCAGTTGTCGCACCTCTCCCGGAGTTGCACAAGTTCAGCATTCACCGACTCAAGCTTGACGTTGGCCTCCTTAAGCAATTCTTGGTCCTTGGCGATCTGGAGGTTGAGGCGCTCATGCTCTTCAATGAAGTCCTGGCCAGCTTTTTGAAGTTTGGTTTGGTGTTGTGCTTTAAGCTTCTTCATGTCCGCCTTAAGCTTAGCAATTTCATCATCTTTGGTTTGGAGGACGGCGAGTTCATCGTCTTTCTTCTTGAGTTTAGCTTGGTGCTGCCCTGCTTGTTCGAGAAAATGCAGCATCATATCAGGCACGGGCACACTATCTTCAAGAGATGCTAAAATAGTTTGTTGACCCGGCAAAGCCGAGGTATGAATATTTGCCGAGCCAAGGAGAAAAGGAAATAGAATGCGGAGGAAGGAAGCAAAAATGACTTACCCTTGATCTGGTCCAAGTTCTTCCTCATAATGGTATTCTCAGCCTCCACCCTAGCTACGAAATCCGAATGATGGATTAGTTCGGCAGAAAAGGATGAGGGAAATTGAAAAAATGCCAAGGAAGAAACTTACCCCTTTTCTCCTGTTCAGCGAGAAGTGCACTATGTTTTGCACGCAGCATCTTGTGAGTATCCAGGAGACGCTGAAACTCAGTGCTCCGGTGATTGGTGGTCACCTGAAAAGAGTACAAAAGGATAGCTTAGTCTTGTGCATATTCGAAGTGTACAAGATCCGGGCCAAGTGGAACTTAACCCGGCTCTAGGTGTGTGCATATTCGAAGTGTACAAGATCCGGGACAAGTGGAACTTAACCCGGCTCTAGGTGTGTGCATATTCGAAGTGTACAAAATCCGGGCCAAGTGGAACTTAACCCGGCTCTAGGTGTGTGCATATTCGAAGTGTACAAGATCTGGGCCAAGTGGAACTTAACCTGGCTCTAGGTATGTGCATATTCGAAGTGTACAAGATCCGGGCCAAGTGGACCTTAACCCGACTCTAGGTGTGTGCTTATTCGAAGTGTGCAAGATCCGGTCCAAGTGGAACTTAACCCGACTCTAGGTGTGTGCATATTCGAAGTGTGCAAGATCCAGGCCAAGTGGAACTTAACCCGGCTCTAGGTGTGTGCATATTCGAAGTGTACAAGATCCGGGCCAAGTGGAACTTTACCCGGATCTAGGTGTGTGCATATTCGAAGTTATCAAGGAGCAACGTTAGTTTTCTAAGGAGCATCTAGCCGAGTAACAAGTTACTCCCCCGGAGGCTCGGGGACTAATGGCTATATCACTAATATCTGCAACATGTTAAGGAAAAGATGAAGTAACGTACCTCCATCATCCGACCCGCAAGATTAATTGCCTTGGCAGCAGTATTCATCTGTGCAGCAAATTCGGCGGGACCAAACTTCTCCGGGAGATCGTCATTGTGGACGAACTCCGCCTTGTTCCAGTTATTTACAAACTCGATCAAGGTCAGAGGATATCGTTCGCCGCTAAGCATGTGGGGTGCCACTAGACCCTTGGCATGTGCTTCCCTCCTCTCAACCTAGGCAACGGCAGGGCTGGTGTGCAAAACGAGTTGTACATCAGCTGGTTCGGCAGGGGCGTCCTTCAGTGGTGGAGTCTTCTTCGAAAGCATGGACGCGAGCGTGTGCTGTCCAGCCTCGATTGACGCTTCCCTGGTGGCATCAGGAGCCTTTTTGCCTTTGGGCTGTTGCTAAGAAGTTGAAGTTGCTGCAGCTGATTTTCCCTTGGGAGCCGCATTGGTGCTAGCTTTGGTACTGCTGGTATCTTCTCGCCGAGCCTTGGAAGACTCGGACGAGGCAGAAGGACTTGGTGCTGCTGATGGTGCTTTTGCTGTCGCTGGGGCTGATGATGATGCTGGTCTTTGTGGTGGCGGAGGTGCTGCGGGTAACTCGGATGAAGCTGGTTGTGGCGGAGCCGAAGTGGTGGTTGCTGCTGCCTCGGCAGAGCCAGTCTCCCCTGCTCCGAGGTTGCCCTCCTCTTGATGAGGTGGGCTGGAACCCGGAGCAGCCGCTGAACCCTCCTGAATGGGGCTCAACGGGTATGATCGTCGCCACGAGGGGGAGAAGGGCTATGTCGGAGCAGATAAGCGATACCGGATCCTCTCTGGGGAACCTCCACCGCGGCCCTGTCGAATCAAATAATGTATGATGAGAAACTATAACAAAAGAAGGACAAGTGAATAGCAAAGGGAGAAACGACTTACTCATCCGAAGTCAGGGGCTCCTTCGGCTTGCGAGCTCTCCGGGCCATAGCCTTAGTCATGGCCTTGGTGGCAGCTTTGTCCGCGGACTTCTTTCGCCTCTTAGCTGGCTGAGAAGGTTCGGAGGAAGAAGCAGATGCGGCCCCCCTCTTCTTCGGTGCGACTGGGACAGGCTCACCCATGGCAAGGGGAGGATCTTCATGGATCTGCCCACCGGGGTTAGCTGATGTCGGAACAACATAAGAAAGGGGGACAGCGTCAAATGCCTCCATCACCTCAACGTCCGAATCATCTTCATCGTCGGGCCAATCTCTAATGGAAGAGAGTTTACCGATGGGTCGCTTGGTCGCGTCCGCCATCGGCAGGAACATCTCCTGATCCAACTCCTCCACATCCGAGGTGTCTCGATCAGGTGCCCATTTGAGAGAAGGCTCGGTGCCATCCTCAATGGTTTGCTGAAGAAACAACTAAGGGAAAGAAAAGACAAAGGGATTAAACCTATAACAGAAACCGACATATGATACAATTCGGAGAAAGTTTGGGGCAAGAGACTTACTGCGGGGGGAAGCCTATCTCGGCAGAAGTGTTCGATCCCCCACGTCCACTCAGAAGAGAAGTCTTTGTGGGTGGTGAAGAGGTCCTTGACCCGGCGGTAGATCTCGGTGTTATTTAACTCAAATGAGGAGGTCCGGTTGGGGTCGCGGCCCCAGCTCATGTGACAAACTTTATGTGTACATTTCTAGAGGGGGGAGATCCGGTTGCGGATGAACGTAATCATGGCGTCTTCATTGCGCAATCCGAGATCCTTCAGCTCCTGGAACCTCTTGTTGACTTGGTTTGCCAGGACAGTGGGCTTCTTGGGGATCTTGTCCCACAGATCCAGGTTAGGAGGACCCGGAGCGTAAGGGCGCAGCCGGATCAGATCATCAGTTGTGCTGTTCCGGACGTAGAAGAAAGTCCGGGCCCATCCCTTGCAAGAGTCAAGCCCCATGAGTCAGGGGACGATAGACTGTCTCCGGGGGGAGATGGAAGCTGCGCCGAACTGCGTGAGCTGCTTGTCCTCCGGGTCAAGCTGGATGTTCGGAATCATGTTCCGGCGAAGGCCAAAGAACCAGATCCAGAGCTCCTTCGTGGGCCATAGTCCGGCGTAGCCTTCAATGGTGGAGGCGAAGGCAGAGAGAGAGAGGTGATGGCGTTAGCCGGAAGATGGTGTGGCTGAAGCTCATATGTGTTGAGCCAGTCGTTGAACAAATCGCTTGCTGGGAGCCCGAACCCATGTTGGAAGTGGGAGAGGAATACCACATACTCACCCGAATTAGGTGAGGGGGCAAGCTCCGCAGCGGGAAGACGCGCGGTGACACCCTCCGGGATGCACCTGGTGCGATACAGCCAGTCCAGGTCATCCTGGCAAACCCAGGATCCAGCCCACGCGCCACGGTCGGTGTTCGCCGTGTCTTCCTCCATCTCTTGCTCTGCGACGGCGAGCTCCTCCTCTGTCATCTCAAGATCACTATCCTCACTAACGCTAGCAGTGGTGGGAGGCAGTGGCCGGGACTAGCAAGGACCCGTGGTGGAGGAGATGCGTGAAGATGGCGGTGACGCTGGTGCGTGTGGAAGCAGTGCAGCGGCGGCGCTACTACTCAGATGCGGTGGCGGCGGCGCTGTCGCTGGAGAGGCAGAAGAAGAAGCAGAGACAGAGGGGTGCGGAAGTGGGGAAAGAACCCAAGGGGCGCACCCCCCCTATTTAACCACTCCCTTGAGGGGTAGTGGGATCGCGTTGTGCGGGCGGGCCACATGGTGTGGCCGTGTATAACCCGGATCAACCAATCAGCAGCGAGCCATAGGGAAGGCCACAAGGTGCAGGAGATCCCATGACGTGACGTTATGATGCAGTTAACGAGGAGGCAGGCATGATGTGACGTGTGCTACAGTAATAACTGACAATTACTACGGCGGTTACTGGCGCATGCCCTTAAAATGAGGCAAGGGTAATGATTAACCTCCACATGGGGAAGCGTACAAGAGAAGGAAGAATGACCCGGATGAATATAAGGTGACCCGGCCAGCGAGTGAAAACTCGGAATGTGCCAAGGGAAAGTAAAGCTATAAAATCCGGACTACGAGGTAACTCAGAAAGGGAGCCAGAGGCTCGATAAAATTGAACCTGTTGTGGCCTTAGCAGCTAAGGAAGCTAAGACCGCACCAGCTTCGGGGACTAATGTTGGGGGGATACCCCCGGGTAGGGTCACGCCGGGGTATAAAGGCCGAGTTAGCCGAGGTACGGCAAGGTCAAAGCGGGTGTTGGCCGAGTCACCTCAAGGCAGGCCGAATCACGGGGTAACCCGGACCAGGGGATGTCCACCTAACTGGGTCTCAACCGACTTATATCGTAAGTCGGTGAGATGTATCTAACTTGCATGCAGGAACAGGTATGGCCGGATCAACTAGGTACGATCCGGGTTATAGCAAGCTTACAAGAGAAGGAAGGTATCTCGCTGGTCAAAGGGTGACCACTGTATGCAGAGCGTGAGCGAAGCAGACAGAGGCCAGGACCACCAAGGCGTGGCCGACAAAGGTGACGAAGCCTGTGTCGGATGACGCGGGCGCCGCAGAGGCTCATGTAGCCTCTGCATGGATGACGCTGGGTTAAAGTAACCCGGTCGGCTTACTATTTTGGGAGGAGGCATATTCCTTGGAATATGCATCCACGTATGCCCTAATTGGAGACCTAGCCACCCCTATATAAGGAGGGCTAGGGCCTCTGTAGAAGGGGTTGAGTTTTACTTGGTTCCTGAGTGCTAGCTAGTGGTGAGAGTAAGAGAGTTCCTTCTTCCTCCTCTCTCCAATACAGCTCAAGGAGCACTTGTAATCTGTGAAAGTGAATCAAATACAAAGCTACTGTGTGTGGAATCACCACACTATCCCTCCCTGGATTCCCCTAGTGCATTTAGTCCCCACCTTTATCCTATCCATGGCATCTGCCGTGACATCACCACGACAAGCATCTACATGACATTGTTGAAAACTTTTATAAAACATTTTGGAAACCTTTTTGAAAAATGTTGGAAAACACTAGGATTGGGTCACCCATTAGTTCCTCCTTCCGGTCATCCCATGACCAAAATCCTTTCCTTTCTTTCCAACCATCCCATGGTCCAAACATTTATCCTTTCCGACCATCCCATGGTCAGATCATTTCCAAAGCCATTGCTTTTCTGAAATCCTTTTTGAAATCAAAACCAGCACCGCTCTACAGTAGTTTGTCCAACCCGTCCATAACTGCGGACACGGCTATTTGAATAGATTTACACTTTGTAGAGGTTGTACACTTTACCCACACCATCCGGGTACCCTACCCTGATCTACACCGATCGTGGGTCGAGTAACCGATCAAGACTCTCTGGATGCCCACTCCAATATAAGTGCCTACCCTATGAGTGTTGTTCCCCTCAACACCAGGATGCCCTATATAGTTCCCAAGCCAACCAGAGCGCTTTTTCCACTTTGCAAGTGTGCGCTTTCAATGAGGGGCTCATAGTAACACGTGGAGGCCCGTAGACCCTTCGTTCCTTCTCCTGGTCGATGTTTTACATGGACCCTGACAGAGAAGTCCCACCCTCCAGGTATTGTTATATCCCCCTTAGTAGTTGCGAGGCAGCTTATACCAGAATAGACAAACATCAAATCCAGCCCCGTCCTATTCCAGAGTAATGTGGTTGCACGGGTTAAGTTGTTATAGCTAAAGCTGCAAAGAACCGGGTGCGTTTTTGTAACCATTTTTACCTCCTCTTTCCTGCAGCATCTTTTGTGAAACGAAAAACTTTTTCTTTCTCAAACTTCTCTTGGTAGGTCAAACCTCACCAAGGTTTCATCATAAAATATTTTGTAAACTTTTTCGGGGTCTTCCCATCTTATAGCTTTGCGTCGGCTAAATCAGGGTCTCCAAAAGGGGTATGGTGTATTACACCATCTACCATACTAGGGATAAGTAGGTGTCATCAAGGGGGTTGTACTTAGTAGTACCAAAGTGTAATAGTTCCGAGGAGCCAAACCAATACCATATATACATCAACATATAGTAAACAATGCAGTTTTAATAAATAGTAGATAAAACATGCATAAGTAAAACAGTAGGACAAGGCTTATGAGCAAGAAGGTGGCTTGCCTGCAATCAGAAATATGGCATAAATGTCCTTGGACTTCTTCTTTAGATAACCAAGAATACCAATACCAATACCAATAATAATGACCATCTTTTCGGGTCTCCGATATAATCGCATCTATCGTCGTTATGGATCACATGCAAGCAAATAAAGGCACAATCAACACAAGGCATACAATCACCAATACCATACAACAAACAAACATACCACACATAAATCAATTCAGTAGGTTTTGATAGATTGAGATCATCGCATTTGGAATTACTTGGATTGCCTTTGTGGACTTTCTTTTAGGATTTATTTGCCCAAACCACTTAATAAAGGGGGGTTTGGAACTAAGGGTTGGACCTATATGATACATATGTGCAAAAATTATATCTACAAATAGGTATAGAAAAACAAGGCCAACAAAAGTGGTTTCATGATTTTATCAATCATCTATATTTAGTTATGATTTTTCTAGTGAAATAACCTCTAGTTTAGGTGAAAAATTCACCAGAAAAGTTCTGTAGTTCCAAAAATTATTTCCTTGGATAGTTAAGTAGGATTTGATTGACTGGTTCAGTGAGAGTTGGAATCACTTCAAAACAATTACCAAAGTACCCTTGGGAAATTCCCAAAATCAGTTCTGGAGGGTATTTGTCGTTTTCACCAGAATTAATCTACATGATCTTTTGAGATGATTCCAAAGCCACATGGAAGGTACATTCAACACTTTTCTGTTGAAATTGGAATGGTCCTTTTTGGATTTACAAAACTGCTATAAGAATTTTATTAGTGAACTAACTATGCACAAGACAGTTAAATTCTTAATATATCAACCATAGCTTAATAAATTTTGGGCTCCTGGGTTTGGAATTATTTAGTGGACCACATCACAGAGAACTGGAATTATGTCCAAACCTTTTATGGTTTAGCCTAGAGAAAATCCTAAAGACAAATTAGGGCATTTTTTGTTATTTTTACCTAGGGAAATATAGGAAGCAAAAATACCTGGGGCCAATGTGGTATGCTGGGTATCAGTGATACCTTGCAGTGCACAAAGTTTTCACATCAAAAGGTTTTGTAAAACTCACAGAAAGAATTTATGAAGGAAAGTATACATCTAGGCATTTTATTTATTGGAATTAATCTGGAGAGAGGTTAGGTAAACCCATGATATTTCCTGTTAGAGAAAACAGGTAGGGACCTAATAAAATTTAGATCTAGGCATTTGGTGTGGGATTTCATTTTTAAAATGATTTAAACCAATGGACAATTTGTCTGGATCTATGAAAATGATTAAAAGTCAAGAGTTTGCGGGCTGAGATTTGCGCGGTCGTGGGCCGAACAGGGGAAAACCGGCCCATCCCGCCTTCTCAGCGCACGCGCGGGAGACCGCGTTTGAAATTGTGGCTGGGCCCACCAGTCAGCGGCAGGGAGGTGCGAAGAGGTATGGGAGGATCTGGGGCCGTCTGATTAGAAGAGCGACGGACGATGCTCATTCGTCCTCCTCCTCTGGACAAAGCGGCGGCGAAGGGAAACCCTAACGAGGCCGGGGCGGTGATGGTGAGGCTTACCCGGGGCTCCCTGGCGACGGAGTGGAAGCGGTACATGGCGGCGACCTCGTAGACGGGCGGCATGGTGGGTTTCACCGTCGGAAGGCGTCACGCGCATCTGCGCTGGCGGAGCTCGTGTCGGTGCTTGCTAGAGCTTCCTGGGCAGCTGCATGTTGTGTCTGAAGGGTTCGGTCGGGTGCGGTGGTCCGGGGAAGTGCGCTAGTACTGCATGCAAGGTACTTGAGGCTCCAAAGCTTCGGGTTCGCGGGAGGAGCTCCAGCTCGGGCCTGCGCCGGTGGAGATGGCTCTGGTGTCCCTGCAGCAAGGAGAGGGCATAGGGAGATAGCTCAGGTTTGGGGTATACATAAAGAAAGTAGGGAGGGAGTTGGGAGAGGTCGGGGGTGGCGGTGTACTTCACCTCTTGGGGAAGGCCGAGAGGAGAGCTCTCTCTTCCCTGCGGTGATGGGGAGCTTTGGGGCGGGATCTGGAGCTTAGGGACGGGTAGGTAGAGGGTAGTGTTGGGTCCGCAACATAGAAAACAAAAAATTTCCTACGTGTGAACTACACGCCAAGATCTATCTACTAGGTACAAAGCAACGGGTGGACATACATCCAACGAGAACTTACCCTCGTAGACAACGAGCTTTGTTAACGATTAGGAAATCGTGGTTGATCCAGTCGTACACTTGCCGATCTCAAGATCGTGATGAAGTCTAGCAGGTCTGGCTCCAGCACGTCCATCAGATCCAGCTCCAGCACCACCAAGTCCAGCACCGCAAAGCAGTGGTGCATCCGTGATCGCACACACGTCCGGTACCCCGACAACCTCCGTCCCTCGCTCCAGCAAAGCAGCGGAAGCAGCAACTCCTTTCCAGATAAAGCCACCGGGAACATGTATCTCGCTAATCCGAGACCATGGGGAAATAATACTAGAGGGGGAGAGAGATCCTTCACAAGGAGGTGTGTATGAGAAGTGAGCAGGGGGTGGCCTTTTATAGGAGGAGGAGAGGGTACCCCTCCTTCATGGCTGGCGCATGGGGGAGGTGACCCTTCACCTCCTCCATTCATGTGGTGGTAACCCCTCCACATTAAAATGCCTCTTCACATTCTCTTTTAAAGTCTCCACTTTAAATGCATTAAATTTCTCCAAATTTAATGCTCTCTCATTTAATAAAACTCTTTAATTATTTTTATTCAGAATTTTGTTAATTACTTTAATTAACAAACATTCACATAAAACCCCCTGCAACATTTCAATATTACATGCAGAACCAATTTCAACAATTTCACCCGAAACAGTTTCGGTGTCTATTGAAATAATTCCAGCGCTTTCTTCAATATTTATCTGAAACATATTTGCTCCAAATGGTGTCGGTATCCCTTAAGTGTGTCACCCTACGGTTCACGAATAATGCAGACATGATCGAGACCCCTCTCAGATCAATAATCAGAAGCGGGACCTGGAGATCCATACTGACTCCTACACATTCAACGATGACTTCTGTGATCGTGAGAACCTTTAACGCTAGTAACTAAATCCCTTTGTCTCGCGATATATTACATGTCCGAGATTCGATCATCGGTATCTCCATACCTAGTTTGATCTCGTTGCCGACATGCACTCTTTTCTTGTTCCCGTGATATAACATTCTAGTGATCACATCACTTGCTTGCAAGCTATTTCAATGTGATATCACCGAGAGGGCCCAGAGTATATCTATCCGTCATCGGGATGGACAAATCCCACTCTTGATCCATGAGCCTCAACATAACACCTTCGTAGCACTGAACCCACCTTTATAGTCACTCTGTTATGGTGTGACGTTTGATGTTATCAAGATACTCTTCCAGTGTTAGCAATTAACATGATCTCATGGTCTAAGGATAAAAATTACTTCGTATGATGTTATAGCAATATAAACATAATGACTTTGATCGTAATGCTATACTTCGGATGAATGTTCATCACATCATTCCACCAATGTTGTGACCTCGTTATTAACAACATCCAATGTCCATGATCAGGAAACCTTGATCATCTTGTTAATCAACGAGCTAGTCTATAAAAGAGGCATAACTAGGAACCCTTTTTGTTTATTAGACACACATGTATTGACGTTTCCGATCAATACAATTATAGCATGCAAAATAAACATTTATCATAAACATAGAATGAGATAATAACCACTTTATTATTGCCTCTCGGGCATTTTCCCTTCAGGTAGAGGGGCAAATGAGGGGCATAGGCGTCCGGGGAGGGCCGCTGCCCTATTTATTCGGGGAGGAGGAGGTCCATGGTGGGCATGGTGTAGGAGGAGTTTGGGGAGAGGGTGCTGGCCGGGCATTAGGCATCCAGGGCGCTGGAGGGAGTGTGGTGGGTTTTTCAGTCGATCATGGAGTGGAGAGGAGGGTGGTGGCTATTGCTGCCCTATTACTTTACGAGATTTGCAATAAATGGCTTCTCTCTCTTTAGTCTCTCTCTCTCCAAGAGGTAAGGGCGAGGACAAAGGGTGCCGCAGTGTTGACCACGACCAGGGGTGGGTGTGGTTGCTGTGGAGAAGTGCGGGGCAGGATTTGATAAGGATTTGAGTCAATTTAATAGTGGTTTGGTGTTATGATCAATCTTTCCATAATTGATGATTATGAAGTAATTCTTGAATTTTTATCTTTACAAGATAAGATAAGGGTGCTGGTAGTTGGGTATGGTCCTGGTACACCTCCATGATTTACTTGGGATTTATTGGATGGTTTTTGATCCACTTATTATCAATCATTTAGAAAGTGCTGAAATGGTTTTCAGAAGCTAAATTGATATTTTTGAATTGGACAAGGTTGATTTTTTATGTGGAAAGATCTTAAATATGATTACCCCCTTAGGAGAATTTTCCCAAGATTTAATGAAGGGTAATAGTATTTAAAACAATTATTATTCCAATTCAACCATTTAAGAAAATGGGCAAAAAGAAATAATAAAGCTCTTCAAAAATATTTATTTTAGATATGGGCAGGTGGGGTATGATATTTAGACTTCAAATGTTCTTAAAGTTGTGCAAGTGTTTTGGAGAAAAGCAAACTTGCCTTTATGGAGAGAGTTTTTAAGTTTGAGTACAAGAAAGGAATTTAATTCTTTTTGAGTCAAAAGAATTATGGAGAATATTTGTTAGATTTTTATATCCAAGGTATATGAAGTCCACAAGGTGTATCTAGCATTTTCATCCTTGGGTGTTGATAATCAAAGTTGATTTTTGGTGGGTCACATGAGATTAAGGATCAAGGGTAATATTATTTTATTGCCTTCAAAATCTTGTTGGGTCTTGGAGCTTAGATCTTCCCTTGGGGCATGGAATATAAGGATGGATAGATCAAGTTATGTAGATCACCATGGTACAGAAGTTTGGGCTTGATCATGCTTGAGCTCTCCAAGGATTGACTCCAAACATTGAATAAAATCAGAGTGCCAAAGCAGATTGTCAAATAGCCTTCTAAACTTGGTTGGTTTTTGAGGCACAAGGATCCATTTAGAACAAGTGAAGTAGGTATTGCTAGAACTTTATGAGTAGAACACAATCATGTAAAGATTTGGTCCAAAGAAGGTAGGATGAAGGTGTGAGCTTTTGCTGAAGTAGGCATGTTGATAAGATTTGCAGGAATTGTTATTTTCTTGCCTGCGAAACCATCAAGAACAAGTGGGTTAAAACATGATATATCTAAGGGAAAGAGTGGCCTTGGTAGTCCTTGGTATATTTTACAATATTGTTCAAGTGCATTTCCAAAAATGCACAAGGGTTGAGAAAGGGAGACATTCAAAGAAGTGATGTTGAAACAGTTTCCAGACTTAGTCAAATTTGGCAGTTTTGAGGATTTTGACTAGAGTATGAGAGGGGATGTTTTTGATTGGTTGCAAGGTACCAAAGCATTATCAAGTGTATGATGTTGTAGTGTAGAATGAGTATGTAATATCCATGCTTGATATTGGTCTTCATTGACTTGGAAGCTTCTAGATTAGATCACTTCAGAATTGATCTGGTTAAGGGTTTTTGATGATCACCTAGTGGCTAGAGATCAGATCCATCTTGTATTCTTGCTTAGGGTTTGGATTTTAAAGTTTCTTGATCCTAGAGGATGAGCTCCTAGAGTAGATCATACTACTTCTAAGCAATCAAGTCAAGCAGCAGATCAAGGCAACTCATCTTACATACAAATCAACTACTACTAGGGTTACCATCAAGCCTAGCTTGAGGTAAGGACGGGCCAATTTTGAAAGGTTGAAGTTTGAATAAGGTAAGAATCCTTGGTATCCCTACCAAGAGTAGAATTCAAAAGTTTTATACAAGGTTTTGGAAATCCTAGAGGTAAGAGTAGCTGAAGGTTCTGTCTTGAAAACATAAGGAGATTATAGTTCTCCATAGTTTGGTCAATATAAGCTACTAAAATAGTTTTGGTTACAGAAGCATCTTGGCTCATGTTTGAAATGCCAGAACAATTGAGAATATGTAAAATGAGCCAGGATAGTTTTGTTAAATAGATTTTGTCAACTGAGGTGGAGCTAAGGAGTATATCATCTGTTGCACATTCAGAGGCATAACACAGACAAGCAATCAAGCAACACGACATCAATCAACAAGAAAAAAAAGTTTTTGTTCCCCCTGATTTTTGCATTCTGGACAACTAATCAGGGTTGCTGAAATTGGGATGTTACAATGATTGTGATGATGCTAGATCATCAGGTGTGAGCCTTAGTGTGCTAAATAGAATTAGTGAAGTATTGTTTGGTGATTGTGTACTCCGTATTCTTTTATAGACGATAGTACCGACCCCAGATACGAGGAGGAGTACTACCAGGAAGAAGAAGAAAACTTCAACCACTACTCTACTCAAGGCAAGCTAACACTTGCAAGTTTCTTAACTATACAAGCTAGAACTATGCAAGCTAATACTTGCAAACTTGATAACTTAAGAAAAATGCATTAGGCATGCTTTGGTTATATACCTTTGATTTATACCAATCCCAAGGTTTACTTGAAAGCTTTACTCTTTTACTTTACCAAAGTTCTTTACTTTTAGTTAGTGCTTTGTGAGTATTGGAAATATAGTATAGATAGCATAAAGCGTATAAAACTAGGCCTATACCTAGATGTCATTCTATGGCATGAGATTGAAGATTAGCACCCCTCATTAGTGAACACTCTTAACTTTAGTGGCTAGTGCTAAGCATACAAGTTAATCACTTTAGATGGGAATACTTGGTGAAAATGATTATGAAAAACTTGGAATGATGCTTCATTCTATTGAAATGTTTTGACATGTGTTGAGAAACACAAAAGGATTTGATGATGAAAATGTTGAGGCATGAGCCTGAGCCCTTTATAAAAACTGATGGTTGGGTTCGGATGCGATACCATTGCAATTTTACCGTACAACCACAATACCCGAATTGGGTAGGGCTTAGCCAGAAGTTTATATGCATTAGTATGGGTTCCCTCACGGAAGAGATTTGAGCTGAGGCTACCTCGTGAGTGTGAATTGTCCACCTATGCAGTGCCCAGGATGGCAGATGGCCATGACTGGGAGGCCAAGCTCATAGGGGAGGTGCCTATACTAGAGTGTGTAAAGGAAAGGTTATGATTGATTATCCGCATACTAAGTATGATGATTCAGGGTTATCCCTGATGGATGTATTGAATTTTGTGGTGAAAGTGTACCACCTCTACAGAGTGTCAAACTATTCGAATAGCCACGTCCGCGGTCATGGACAGTTGGAGTGGCCATACTATTCCGTCGTCAGATATTTTCAAAATGACTTGTGAAGTGAACTATGATTTTGACTTGACCACAACAGGGTTGTGAATATGAAAGCTAGTTTCCCACTTAAAGTGATTTAGAACATTAACTTAGTTTTCTTTACTTTTGAACTTAGTTTAGATAAACCTGGCTTTTTGCAAATAAACCTAGAGCTTAAGATTCCTATTTAGAACTACTTACTTGTTAGTGATAGTTTGCGAGTACTTAAAGAGTACTCATGGCTTTGTCCATGGCTATTCCTGTGTCCAGACTATGAGGAGGACTACCAGGATGATGGACAACAGGACATCTACGATAACTAGGATCATCTCTTATCGTCAGCATTGCCTGTGATTCTGAAGATGGAGCTCCTACTACGTTTCTTTCCACTACTTGATTTGTATTAAGACTGGATCATGAGATCCTTTATTTGTGTAAGACCTTATTATGGTTTGTAATGGATGATGTACTGTGATATCCAATCTATTATGTCTCGCAAAAATGGTAATCCTGGGATTGCGATGTATGGCATAACAAGCATCTGGGATTACAAATCCGGGTGTTGACAAGTTGGTATTAGAGCTATCCTGACCATAGGAGACCCTAGTTAGAATGGACGTCCCAACAAAAATTTAGTTTCAAAACAAAAGAAGTGAGTATTTATGAAAACCTATTCCCACTCTTATCCTTGATTCTTTCAAAAAATTCATGTTCCTCAAAAATTCTTACATTACTACATAAAATTTGACACACTTGATCACCGCACTAACTTACTCATCCTAAATTCTTATAGATGGAAGTCCAGTATTGCAAGTTCTACCAGTTAGGCAACGGAGGCCAGCTGATCTTTCAGAAGGATCTAGATGCACTGTCAGAGTACCTTGAGCACCCGCATTCGGAATTCTTCGAGGCCCAACTCAACGATCACATAGGAGGAGATCTACAATGGCTGATATTTACAGATCTCAGAGGCAAGATGGAAGCACCCACTTGTGAGAAGATCCAATTCACCTTACATGAGAACAACTGGCTAGATGGATTAGCTAGGGCTATGCATGAAGCTCTTGCCCGTCTGTGTAGGAAAAACATCAACTTGATCCAGGGAACTCGCTTTGCTCACTTTGCAAGGCGTGATTCTATGGGAATGCCCTTGGAGATGCCTGGACACCCAGAGCTGAAGCACTAGGTGGAAAATCTTGACTTCATGCTGTATGATAGGCAAAAGGAATTGGACAATGCCCGAGCCTATGCAAACGACAACCTTGCCATTGCCATCAAGAAGGACCAGACTCTCACCATTCTCGCCAAGGAGCGCTAATCACTTCGTCGTCAGCGCGACAAGAAGGATCGCACCATCGATCGTCTTCGCAAGAAGGTGGACGCTCTCGAGAAGACCATTCGTGAACAGGAAGTCCAGCTTGAAGCAAAGGAGGAGGATGAAGGTGAAGATATCTAGGGATATCTTCACTCGTACCTCAGTGACGACAATGACTACCTGGAGGATGATTCCATGGAGTTCTACACTGATGATGATGACTCCGACTTCATTGATGATGATTAGATGCACCTGATCACTACCGTAGGAATACGTTGTACCAGTCCCACTGTATCGTAGTTTCACAGAATGGTTCTTAAAACCATATGTTTTCCATTTGTGTTGTGGTGTGTGTTGTATTATGTGCTTTGAATGAATGAATGAGAGGAAGAAGTTAGTTTGCAAAACCTGAGTCAAACTCAAAGTTTAAAGCTTTTGAAAACAAAACCATGAACCTTAGAAATTTCCCTCTTATCTAATTATCTATCTCAATCTTCAGATGACTCGTGGAAACCCCAGAGGAAGCAGCTCATCTCAGGACCCGATGCTGCAGATTCTGTAAATGCTAGTTTCCGACCGTGAAGCTAGTAGAGCCGAATGCCAAGCCAACTTAGCCACTCTTCAACAGATAGCTTAGATGGCCCACAATAATCAAGGCCATGGAAACCAAGATCACCATGGATCCAAACTCAAGAACTTTCATAATACCAACCCACCTATCTTTAACAAATCTAAGGATCCCTTAGATGCTGATGACTGGCTGTAAACCATGGAGAACAACCTGGAGGTCGCAGGAGTTGAAGCCAATGAGAAAGTACTGTTTGCCACCCACTATCTAGCAAGAGATGCAAGAGCCTGGTGGAATAGCACCCGTACCATGAACGACGGTCAGATGATGACTTGGGAAGCATTCAAGATCAAGTTCAGCCGCACCCATGTGCCACAAGGATTGGTCACCAGGACGAGAGATGAGTTCAGAGAACTGAAGCAAGGAAGGATGACGGTAGTTGAGTACCGTGACAAATTTCCGTCCCTAGCTAGATATGCCCTTGATGAGATTAACACCGAAGCCAAGAAGAAAGAAAGGTTCCTGAATGGATTGCTTGATGAGACGCAGACTGTTTTAGTCAACATCCGTTTTGGAGATCTAGAAGAGCTAGTAGACTCTGCCATCTAGATGGAAGGGAAGATACACCAAGCCAATGACAACCGCAAGCGACGGATGATGCACCAGACTGGGTCCCACTATACCTAGAAGTATCGCCCCAACCTGTCTGCAGGATATGCCCCAAGAAACAACGGACCCCCAATGTCCCGTCCCAGCTACCCCAATCATAGCGGAGGAAACCTGAAGACCGGAGGAAACCATAACAACAACCCCGACAACTCCAACAATTTCAACTGTGCACCTCCCAAGTCCAACAACAACAAAAATACTGCCCCAAGGACTAGAAGCAATTCTGTGTCTGTTGTAGCCAAAGAAAAGTCCCAGATTACTTGCTATGAATGTGGAGTCAAGGGTCACTACTCCAATGAGTGCCCCAAGAAGCTTGCATAAGCCACTAATGTGAATGCCCCTGCTCTGCAATAGCACCGTGTTCAGCCTGGAAGGAGATTTGCCCTAGGGAATTCGCTCAACCACAACGGCTGTCTATTCCACATGAATGCAGAAGAAGCCCAAGAAGCGCCTGATGTCGTGCTGGGTATGTTTTCAGTTAACTCAGTACTTGCAAGAGTGTTGTTTGATTCTAGAGCATCGCACTCGTTTATTCCGGAAGAATTTGCATGCACTAGTAAGATTCAACTAACAAAATTGAAGCATGTTATGATAGTTCAAATACCTGGTTCAACCACCAAAGCTAGAAAAATTTGCAAGGCTGTACCTATCAGAATCCATGGGATCGATTTTTATGCCAATCTAATAGTACTTGGAACCAAAGGTTTGGAAGTAGTACTAGGAATGGATTGGATGTCGAAACATAAAGGATTGACCGACTGTGCCAAGAAAGCCATAACCATGACCAGTAGATCTGGAGTATCAGTAGAGCATGTATTTGAGACCTTGCCCCATCAATTCAAATGCAACAAGAGTCTAGCCCAACCAACCATAGACCAAGTCAAAGTAGTCTGTGAAAACCCCGGCGTATTCCCCGATGAATTGCCCGGTATGCCCCTAGATCGGGATATCGAGTTCATTATTGAACTAATTCCTGGAACTGGACCCATAGTTCAGAGACCTTATAGTATGAACCCATCTGAATTAGTGGAAGTGAAGAAGGAACTTGATGCCATGTTGGAGAAAGGTTTGATTCAACCAAGCGCATCGCCATGGAGATCGCCTGTTTTGTTTGTGGATAAGAAAGATGGAGGTAACCGTTTGTGCACGGATTACCAAAAGCTGAATGATGTCACCATCAAGAACAAGTACCCACTACCAAAGATAGAGGATCTGTTTGATCAGTTCACTGGTGCCAGAGTGTTTTCTAAGATTGATCTTAGAACTGGTTATCATCAACTCAAGATTCATGCAACGGATATTCCAAAGACCGCCTTTACCACAAGATATGGATTGTATGAGTATACGGTCATGTCTTTTGGATTAACCAATGCCCCCGCTTATTTCATGAATCTCATGAATAAGATTTTTATGAACTTCCTGGATAAGTTTGTCATTGTTTTTATCGACGATATTCTAATCTATTCAAAGTTAGAAGAAGACCATGAGCTACACCTGAGAACCATCCTTGAAACCCTTAGAGAGCATCAGTTGTATGCCAAGTTTAGCAAATGTGAGTTCTGGTTGAAGGAAGTAGGATTCCTAGGACATATTGTGTCGGTGGGAGGAGTCGATGTCGATCCCGCCAAGATCAAGGATGTTGAAGAATGGAAAGCCCCAACCACCCAAACATAAGTCCATGCATTTCCCGAATTAGCGGGATATTGCCGCAAGTTCGTTGAAGGATTTTCGATCATCGCAAGACCGATGACCCAATTGTTGAAGAAAGATATGAAGTTTGAATGAATGGACAAATGTGAAGCAAGTTTTCAAGATCTCAAGAAGAGATTGATATCAACCCCAATTTTGATTATGCAAGATATCAAGAAGCCTTTTGATGTGTATTGTGATGCATCCAAGATTGGTCTTGGATGTATGTTGATGCAAGACGGCAAAGTCATAGCATATCTGTCTAGACAACTGAAGCAGCATGAGCAAAAACTACTCTACCCATGATCTTGAACTAGCAGCTGTAGTTTTAGCCTTGAAGACATGGCCTCATTACCTGATGGGTAACCGCTGTGAGATTTATGCAGATCACAAGAGCCTGAAGTATGTTTTCACTCAGAAGGAGCTGAATATGAGGTGAAGGAGATGGATAGAGTTAATCAAGGATTATGACCTTGACATTCACTATCACCCAAACAAAGGCAATGTGGTAGCGGATCCTCTTATTAGATTGCCGTGTAGATTAAACACCATGATTAAGGAAGACCAGCCAAGTTTGCATGAAGAGTTGGAGCAGTTTAGAACGGAGCTAGTTAGCAAAGGATTTTTAGCTAGCATTGAACTTCAACCCACTTTGATCAGTCAGATCAAGAAGGCGCAGAAGGAAAAGAAAGTATCGACGGAATCAAACGTCGTATTGGTACAGGAAAGGTACCCGGAATCACCGAAGATGAAGAAGGAGTTTTGTGGTACAAAGGACGTATCTGTGTGCCAGCAGATTCGGAGCTGAAAAAAGTTATCATGCTGGAAGCTCATGATACTCTTTATTCTATCCACCCCGAAGGAACGAAGATGTATCCGGATTTGAAAGAGAAATTTTGGTGGCACAAGATGAAGAGAGAAATCGGAAGCTACATAGCCAAGTGTGATATCTATCAGCGAGTCAAAGCGGAACATCAGAGACCCGCAGGACTTTTGCAACCATTGCAGATTCTGGAATGGAAATGGGATTCCGTCGAAATGGACTTTATCATCGGTTTGCCTACATCTAGTAGGGGAAATGACTCTATCTGGGTCATAGTTGATAGACTCTCCAAGGTAGCCTATTTTATACCTGTCAAGACAACCTACCAGAGTTCAAAGCTAGCAGAGTTGTACATTGCTAGAATCATCAGTTTGCATGGAACCCCTAAGACCATAGTGTCGGATCGAGGAACCCAATTTACCTCAAGATTTTGGCAGAAAGTCCAAGAAGGATTAGGAACCAAGTTGAACTTGAGCACAGCTTATCACCCGCAGACCGATGGACAGATGGAAAGAGTCAACCAAATCTTAGAAGATATGTTGAGAGATTGTGTTCTAGAGTATGGATCAAAATGGGAAGATTGTCTGCCTTTCGCAGAATTCTCATACAACAATAGTTATCAAGCCAGTTTGCAGATGGCCCCATTTGAATTTCTGTATCGAAGGAAGTGTCGTACCCCCTTGAATTGGTCGCAAGTAGGAGAGAGTCAGATTTTTAGACCCGACATCCTACGAGAAGCCGAAGAGAAGGTGCACAAAGTCCGTGAGCACCTGAAGACCGCCCAATCTAGACAGAATAGTTATGCTGACAAGAGGCAACATTTTCAACTGAAAGGGAAATTAGCCCCCAGATATATTGGACCCTTCAAGATTTTGAATCATTGAGGAGAAGTATCATATCAAATGGAACTACCAGAAGAGATGTCATCCATCCAGGATGTGTTCCATATCTCGTTACTTCACAAATGCCTAGAGGTGCCGGAGAAGACCGAAGTATTCAAGAACATCGATCATTGAGCCATAGATATCAACAAGGGTCTGACGTATCTAGAAGTACCCATCCGTATTTTGGAGGAAGCTTTCAGAACCACCAGGACCCGGAGTATCAAGTTTCTCAAGATCCAATGGAGCAACCATACCGAAGAAGAAGCTACTTGGGAGCGAGAAGATTACATTAGGACTGAGTTTCCAGATATCTTTAGTTCCTAGTTTTTCTTAAATCTCGAGATGAGATTTTGTTTAAGGAGGGAAGGTTTGTAACACCCCAAAACTTCTAATCAAGATTATCAAGTTCTAATCACCCAAAGTTAAGGGTTAACAAAAACTTTTATTACAAATTTGAATATGAATGCATGTGTGTTTTGCATTAGTGTAGAATTTATTGAATTTGCCATGCTTGATTGCTAAAAATGATGAGAAATGGTTTAAAGGTGAATGCTACATCATCTAGACCAATTACAAACAAAATCAAAGGAAAAAGAAATCAAATATGAATTAATTAATCAAATGGTCATTTTGACCAAAGTTAACCACTAGGTCACTTTGAGTGTTCCTAGAAGAGAATTTCTAACAGAAACAATTCCACCTCTTTTCACCCCTTGTTAGACCAAGTAAAAGTGTATCCAGGCACACTTTACAAACTTACAAAAACATTTTCCAAATCAATTTAATGGACAGTTCAAATTTGAATCTAGTTCATATGGTAAGATCACACTTTTTCAAAAACCCATCAAACCAATTCCCCTTGGCGAACCCAAGCAACCAGAGACTACCAAGCATAAGTATAGATCACTCACCAAATTTGATTCAAAAATTTCAAATTAATTTTCTGGCGGCCATTACACCAAACACCTTATAGACACAAAACAACTACTGCCTAACTTCTTTGTTGGAGCAGTAATAACCCACTCTAGTGTCCCCTCTTCACTCCCTTGTCTCCCCTAGTGTCGAGCAGCACCAGACCAACCCCCCTTAGCCACTGTGCACCAGTGCAGCGCCGCTCGAATGTGGTCGTTGCCGGCCGATAGTGGGCAGCGCGACAGAAGCCATGCCGCCCTCGCCCACGGCGCGCACCAGACACGCGACCATCCACCGCCACCCCATGTCCAAGACACAGCCACAGGAGAGCCCTGGACCACCCTAGCTACGCTGCGCCCACCATCTCTGTGCCATGCCAAGAGCGCTCCAACACGCTGTAGCCAACCGCCTCGCATAGACCGCACCTCGCCTTCTCCGCGCATGCACCCACTCGCCATGCTCACCGCAACCTCCCAGAAACCCCCGTTTGCCGCCACGCGACCCGTAGCTCCCGCACGCTGTCGAAAACACCACCGCGTCTATGTAGAGTGCCGACATGAGCCCGACCAACCTAGACCCCCTCGTGTCGCCCCATTACTTCCGTGATGATCGCTAGGGAACCACGCACCGCCCCTAGCCTCAGCCGTGCCGCTAGCCGCCTGTAGCGTCGTCACCGACGATCCCGAGCCCACGCCATTTAGTCCCCTCGCCGCAGTATAAGTAGAGGCCTCCCCCGCCTCCATTCTCCCCACCAACACCCTCACCACTCCTCATTGACACTCCCTCACCCTTCCCCGGAGCAAGGCGAGCTCTCCCTCGCCGGAATTTGGCCGGAGCCCGCCGCTGCAGGAGGAGAAGGGCGCCGTCGATTGGAGCTGCCCTAGGAGCTGCCGTGACTGCCATTCGAACCGCCGTCCACGACAATGCTGTTCGCCCTCATCATCGACCCTAGCTGGAGCCCAGGTGAGCCTCGCCGGACGCGCACCACCGGGTTAGGTCAAAATCCTCGCCGAAGCTATCCGTCGTCAACGATGACTCTCAGCCGTAAGATTAGATCTAAATCGCACATCCTAGATTCACAGATATCGTTTCGGTTAGTTTAAGTCACTGACGAGTGGACCCCCTCTGTCAGTAGCCCGCTGTGCCGCATAGTGCAGTTGGGCTGGCCTGTTTAGTTTTCCGCGCAGCACAGTGAATTCAAATTATTTTTTTCCAATTTAGTTAAAACTCTATTCTGTCCATAGATTCAAAAATCAATTTAGAGAGATTCACTAAACCAAATTGCATGATACCAATTTTTTTAGAAAGATATTTAAATTATCTATCCAAGCCCATTGGATTTAAATCATTTGGAGTTAGAGATCAACTATACCAAAAATAACAAGACAGAGACTTTTCCAACTTCAAACATTTTTCAAAAATCAACCATAAATGCTTTTGAGTTGATTCCAACTCTCAAAAATCACATTCTATAAGATCTATATGAATATGTAAAATTATTTAGGTTTGCATGCAGTGACTTTAGACTAGTACCAAAATAATGCTATATAGGCATTTCTAGTCACTTTAAATCTTTTAAATGATATCCTAAACTTATGAAATATGACCAACCCTTTAAATCACATTCCCATGTATTAAAATATGTGGTGATGACATGTGTCCACATGATCCCATATTTTAATTAGAGAATATTAAATCTTAATTATTTTCAATGAGTAGAAATTACTTTTCTAAAATAAGATAAATAAGATTAAGTCTTTAATTCATGTGATGATTGTGATGATGCTAGATCATCAAGTGTGAGCCTTAGCGTGCTAAATAGAATTAGTGCAGTATTGTTTGGTGATTGTGTACCCCGTATTCATTTACAGATGGTAGTACCGACCCCGGATACGAGGATGAGTACTACCAAGAAGAAGAAGAAAACTTCAACCACTGCTCTACTCAAGGCAAGCTAACACTTGCAAGTTTCTTAACTATGCAAGCTAATACTTGCAAACTTGATAACTTAAGCAAAATGCATTAGGCATGCTTTGGTTATATACCTTTGATTTATACCAATCCCAAGTTTTACTTGCAAGGTTTACTCTTTTACTTTACCAAAGTTCTTTACTAGGCCTATACCTAGATGTCATAAAGAGTATAAAACTAGGCCTATACCTAGAAGTCATTCTATGGCATGAGATTGAAGATTAGCACCCCTCATCAGTGAACACTCTTAACTTTATTGGCTAGTGCTAAGCATAAAAGTTGATCACTTGAGATGGGAATACTTGGTGAAAATGATTATGAAAACCTTGGAATGATGCTTCATTCTATTGAAATTTTTTGACATGTGTTGAGACACACAAATGGATTTGATGATGAAAATGCTAAGGCATGAGCCTTAGCCCTTTATAAAAACTGATGGTTGGGTTTAGATGCAATACCATTCCAATTTTACCGTACAACACAATACCTAAATTGGGTAAGCCTTAGCCGGAAGTTTATGTGCATTAGTATGGGTTCCCTCGCGGAAGAGGTTTGAGCTGAGGCTACCTCTTGATGATGTCCACCTATGCAGTGCCCAGGGTGGCAGAGGGCTATGGCTGGGAAACCAAGCTCATAGGGGATGTGCCTATACTAGAGTGTGTAATTGTAAGGTTATGATTGATTATCTGCATACTAAGTATGATGATTCAGGGTTATCCCTGACGGATTATCGAATTTTGTGGTGAAAGTGTACCACTTCTGCAGACTGTCAAACTATTCGAATAGCCGCGTCCGCGGTCATGGACAGTTGGAGTGGCCATACTGTTCCGCCATCAGATGTTTTCAAAATGACTTGTGAAGTGAACTATGATTTTGACATGACCACAAAAGGGCTGTGAATATAAAAACTAGGTTCCCAACTTAAAGTGATTTAGAACTTTTACTTAGTTTTCTTTACTTCTGAACTCAGTTTAGATAAATCTGGCTTTTGCAAATAAACTTAGACATTAGGATTCCTACTAGCACTACCTTACTTGTTAGTGATAGTTTGCGAGTACTTAAAGAGTACTCATAGCTTTGTCCCTGGCTATTCCCGTGGCCAGACTATGAGGAGGACTACCAGGATGATGGACAGCAGGAGGTCTATGACAACTAGGATCATCTCCCATCGTTAGCATTGCCTTTGACCCTGAAGATGGAGCCCACTATTACGCTTATTATTCCGCTGCTTGTTTGTATTAAGACTGGATCATGAGATCCCCTATTTGTGTAAGACCTTATTATGGTTTGTAATGGATGATGTACTGTGATATCCAATCTGTTATGTCTCTCAAAAATGGTAATCCTGGGATTGCGATGTATGGCATAATAGGCATCTGGGATTAAAAATCCGGGTGTTGACAGTCCATGCTTGATATCGGTCTTTATTGACTTGGATGCTTCTATATTAGATCACTTCAGAATTGATCTGGTTAAGGGTTTTAGATGATCACCTAGTGGCTAGAGATCAGATCCATCTTTGTTAACTTGCTTAGCGTTGACACTCTTGGATTAGCTAGATGCTAGATGATGAGCCCCTAGAGTAGCTCATACTATTCCTAAGCAAACAAGTCAAGCAGCAGATCAAGGCAACTCATCTTACAATAAAAACAAATCTACTACCATGGGTACCTCCAAGCCTAGCTTGAGGTAAGGATGGGTAATTTTGAAAAGTTTGTATTTTGAAGTAGCTGAGAGTCCCTTGGTATTTCTACCAAGATTAGAATTTAAGAGCTTTATAAAAAGGTTTTAGAAGTCCTAGATATAAGAGTAGTTGGAAGTTCAGTCTTGAAAACATAAGGAGATTATATCTTGTAGATCTCCATAATTTTTTTAATAGAAGCTACTAAAATAGTTTGGTTTGCAAATGTATCTTGGCTGAGGTTTTGAATGCCAAAACATTTTAGAATATGAAACATAAGCCATGACATTTTTTTGTTAAATCGCTTTTGTCAACTGAGGTTGAGGTAAAGAGTATATCATATGCTACACACTCAATGCATATGCATCAACAAACAAGCAAGCAAACATTGCATCACTAAACAAGAAAAAGTTTTTGTTCCCCCTGATATTTGCATTCTGGACACTAATCAGGGTGGCTGAAATTGGGATGTTACAGACCTTTCCCCCTTAAAATAATCTTGTCCCGAGATTCAGGAGGGTAGGGTTAGGGGATTTTGAGTCGGGGTTAGTACTATGTGTTTTATGCATACTGACTTACGAACTTCGTTTTGAACATGATGACCGTGTTGGTGGAGTTGAGCTTTTGTCTTCATAGAAGCTCAGAGAGTTGGTCAAGTTCTAGTCCTGATTGCGATGGATGGTCTTCCTTTGGTAAGGATTTTATGGAGTTTCGTTGAAGGCTTGTGGGAAAGACGCAGTCTTTCCCCTGTAGAGTTAAACTAGGGTAGCTTGGAGCTAACATAGTCCTTCCTTCTAGGAGCAGTCAGATGATGCTTGTAGACTATTGCAAACCTTTCTTCCAGAGTTGGAATCTTCCGATGATGTTTGCCAGCTGGGTCTTTGGAGGCGCAGATACTGCTTTTATTCGTACTTAGCCTATCAAAATAGTTGGAGTCATACGTCCTCTGAGCGGTTAGAATTGAGGGGTTAGCGATTCCGTGGTTATTGTCTTGATTTGGAGCTTCTAGAGTACTAGGAGGGTCGGGTCGATGTCTAATGGTTGGGGACTCGGTCTATCTTTTGACCTTTTGACGACTCTTGAGTATTTGGGGAGGATGTTGGTCTGGAAATCTTCCTGAAGTATCTCCTAGTAGACAATCTTCTAGAATTTAGTGGAAAGACGCAGTCTTTCCACCTTAGAGCTTTACTAAGGTTCTTCGAGAAGGGTGTGGATCTTCTATATGGGAGTACTGGCGTGATGCTAGAGAGCGCTATATTTTCCTTGGGTCTTGAGTTGAGGTCTTCGAGGGACGCCCTTTTTCGCAAACCTTGGCGGGGGTGGTTTCCTAACGAAGCCTTAAGGAGTTAGCTCAGGGTAAGTTAGCGATTTACGACTCATCTGTATAGCCTTCAGTCAAGGTAGGGAAGCTAACTTTGGAGAAACATCTTCACTTCAATTCCTAGTGTTGTTTTTTCTCGATGGCGGAGGGGACTCGTTGTCTTCACGCTTCTTCTCACCCGGATTCAAGGGTATTTCTGACCTTTTGGGAAGGAACTTCATGTCGGTTTGGGTAGGGTCAACTAGAATGGTTAGTCTCCTTAGGTGGTCGGAAGCTCTAATACGCTGAAGATTAGTGTAGTTAGGTCTTCACTTCTTTTCTTGGTTGATAAGTCTTGTGGTTCCTTGCAGATAGTGAGGATCCTTCGATGATCGACTTGTGGTTTCAACGAGATTCTTGCTATAATAGACCGATGATTAATGGAGTGCTATGCTATCGATGAGTCTTGAGAGGTGTCCTGCTGAGGTGAAGTCTACGATTTGTTATGACTTGACGATGTCAAACTCCTAGTTCTAGCGATGCTTTGCCTCTCATCACTCCCGAGGTTAGTAGGGTTCTCATTAGCGACAACAAACAGGGGTTCCTGGGGAACTAGGTGGGCTATCCATCCTCGAGTCACATTTAACTAAGGTTCAAACAAGCCACAACACACATCAAGCAATACATTGTGCGCTTAGGCAAGCAAACACGGTCAACGTTAGGGACCAAGGAGTTAACTACTAGCGGTATAAGGGAATCCTATCCTAGGACTAGTTATCCTAGACGTTACCGTTCTTAGGGTCTAAGTCACTATCTTGCGAATGAAACTTATGTCGAGTCGTCAGACGCTTCTCGATAGTGTAGTACTTGATTACTTCTAGTTATGGGGGGTTCCGCTTGTAGGGCGATCTGGTAGTGTCCTTGTGTTTGCTGGTAGTTGCTTCTTTCTATCTCGTCCTCATCGTCTTCGCTGGGTTCTAGGTCCTAGTTATTTGAAATCCGTAGGTTTGAATCTTGGACGAGGGATAGAGGAAACCATTATCGAAATCCTTTAAGTTAGGAGAGGATATGAAGTAGAACCTTTCAAAAAAAAACTTTTGAGAAAGTAGCTTTCAAAAGCCGGTGTTTCCAAAATAGTTTTCCTATCTAACAACCATGCTAACTAAGGTCTCCTACAGTCAGGATGGCTCTAATACCATGTCTATGGGGTCCCCCGGATTTATCATCCAAGAAATCCCTATTATGCACATATCCACGTTCCCATGATCAGTGAGCCGTGGAACATAACCGACAAGTATCATTACATCATCCAAAAATTAGCGAATACAAGACTTACATAATCGCCATTATGGCTACATAATCTTCAGAAGCGGATCTCCATCAAATGTAGATCCCATTCATGCCTTAACCTACATGCAACTGACTGGGAAGACAGCCTAGCTCGCATAGACATCATCGACTCCAATATGCTTCGTGCTTTTGAAAGTCTGGCCAAGTAAATAGCCAGGGACAATGCTAGTGAGTACTTTGAATGTACTCGCAAACCACCAAGATAAGGTAAACAAGACAATGCAGTTTGGCTGTGGCGAGATAGCTCTATCTAGGGTTGTTTTTGAAAATCCTAGATTTCTCTTGCAGATATGGCATCTCTATATCTTTGTTGAAAAAGGGTTTTGAAAACATGCCTCCGTTTAAATCCGGATATCTACATATCCTTGTTGAAAACCTTTTTGAAAGCAGTTTTTGGATCAAAACCCCTTTTAACATCTTCGACCATCTCTGGTCAAACCAAAGCCATTACTCTCAGGTCCTCTCAAGACCTCCATACATACATCCATCTTTCCAAAACCACCACTTGGGTACTCCTAGAAATCACCTTTCCAACCGTCCTTGACCATGGACACGGCTATTCGAATAGATTATAATCTGCAGACTTTGTGCACTTTACCCACAAGAATTAATACATTCGTCGGGATACAACCACTGCCCGCTAGACATGGTAGACGGGGGTTCGGATAATCAAACCTAACCTTTCATTTGTCATCCCTAGCAAAGGCGGCTTTTCCTTTTGGGTTTGTTCTCCCTGACAGCGAGTATGTGGCGCCCTACACCATAGTCTTGCCTTGCGTACACGCGTATACCCAAACCACAGCTTGGCGTATACCTTAATTTGGTGACTCCACTTACTTCCGTACTACCTAAGTCATATCGTCCGCGGGAGACCCAATTGTTGCACCGGCACTCTTGCCGAAGCAAGATATAGGCTCCAGATCCGTAGACCTGTTAGCGAACCCGCCCAGAATTCAAGGGATTTCTCCCAATTAGAGTGTACAAGCTACCTCGGCTAAATACAACAAACTACGAGCAAAGCCCTAGCTCCTGGGGTAATGTGGTTGCACAGATACATTGTTCCGGTAAAGGCGTAGAACATCCCTTTTCTCTCTCAAGTCCATTTTTCACTTCTCATCATCACCATTTCTTTACTTAAAACATCCACTTGGGAACGATGCCCCTTCCCAAGGGTTTTACAAAGCATTATAGAAACATTTGTAGTAGGGTAAATCCCAAAACAATTTATTCATCAAAAATCCATAGTTTCCAACAGGGTAGGATGCTAATCATCATAACCTCGATCTAAAGGGAGTAAATGGTAGGTATACATCAGGGTGGGTGCCATGCGGGACACCAAGTCATAACTTGAAAGAGCCAAGTCATTAGCGCATTATTTATAAAACAAGACATGCTGATAGTAATGCAATTTATAAAGGATATCCAAAACAAGTAATAAAAGGTGTAGGGAAAGTATAGGAATTCAGGAAGGGTGGCTTGCCTATGACCAGCGACATTTCCCTAGACCTCTTCTTTAGATAACCAAGAATACCAATACCAATAATAATAAGATCTCTTCTTCTCGTCATCAAACAATCATAACTATCATCGTCATCGAGCACACGTGCAAACAAATAGTACCACATTCAATACAAGGCATACAAGCATCAAAACATACAGCAATCAATGAACAATACAAGTTTACAATTTAGTAGGCTTTGAGTAGTTGGATTCAAGGTAAGTGGAATTACTTGGAATGCGTTTGTGGAGTTTTATATATATGATTTATGTGGCATATATCATTTAATTAGGGAGTTTAAGACCAAGTCTTGATTCTGTATGATATCATTATACAAAAATTATACCATCCGATAGGTAATGATAATATGAAGCCAATAAAAGTGGTTTCACTATTTTACCAGTTTCCATTGATTTATAATGAATTTTCTAGTGCGAAATACTCTAGTTTTAGGAGATAATTCCCCAGAAGAGTTCTTTGAGTCCAAAAATTATTTCCTTGCGTGGTTGTGTAGGGTTTTCTGTAATGATTCACTGAGAGTTGGAATCATGTAAAAATATTTAAAAGAATGCCATAAGGAAATTCCCAAAGGCAATTATGGAAGGTATTTGTCTTTTTAAGCAGAATTAATCTACATGATCTTTGTAGATGATTCCAAAGACACATGTTAGGTACTCGTAATACCTTTGTTTAGAAATTGGAATCACCCTTTTTGGATTTACAGAACTACTGAGGTGATTTTATTAGTGAATCAACAATGCACAGAACAATTTAACTCACAATAATTCAATGAGGACTTAATAAATTTTGGGCTTCTAGGGTTTGAAGGATATGATGATTTATGAGTTATGAGAGTTGTAATTAGGCCAACATCACTTTTAGTTTGACCTGGAGAAATTCTTAAAGGCTGAAACAAAGTGTTTTTGTTATTTTTGCCAGGGGCAAAATAGGAATCAAAAAGGCATGGGGTCAAGGTGACATGCAAGGTATCACACATACCTTTTAGTAACTAAAGGATTCAATTCATTTGTAGTTGTAAAACTCCCTGGAGAATTTAATTTGTGCTCTAGATACTTTCTAGGCATTCAAAAACATGAAAAAGTAGGTATAAGAGCTAGAGTATGGATAATAGACATGCAAGGGGTTTGTATTGGATGTTAGATAAATCAATGGGTCACTAAAGGAAGTTTATTTTTACCAAGTTTCATGCTATATTCATTTTATTTGGGATTTAATCTAAGTGGGAAATAGGCAGTTCTGGAATTTATAACGAAAAAGGAAAAAGAGCCGAAGCTCTCACATGCCAGATCTAGGACATCTTGGGCCGCAGTGCCAGATACAGCCTAGCCGGGAGTCTCAGTGGGCAGGAGAGGGAATTCAAATCCCGCCCGGGACGAGGCCTAGCGTCAGAGAGAGGCGAGGTCCAAAGGGGTATCGAGGTACTGGCGGTCGTTGGATCAAGTTCGATCGGAGGGTCCAGGGTCGTCTTCCTCCATGCGGCACAGAGATAGGAGATGAAACCCTAGAGGGTAGGCGAGGGAGTAGGGCGGCTCACCAAGGGCTCGAGGATGGATGAGAGACGACGGAGAAGAGGCGGTGAACGATGACGGTCCCAAGGACGGGCGGCAACACCCGATTTGGTGCCCGGATGGGAACCTGCACCTCCGCGCTGGTGGGGCTTAGACAACGGCTTGCCAGGGGTCTCCTGGGCTGCTACATGTTGAAAAGAAGGGCATGGTCAGCTGCAGAAGAGCAAGTGGAGTTCGAGGGAGTGACATGTAGAGAGAGAAGAGCAAGAGAGGGAGAGCTATGCTTAGTTCTTGAGCAATGGCCAAAGGCCATGCTTTCCTTCTCCCAGGCAGGGAAAGAAAGGGGTGGAGGGAGTGGAGTACATGGGAGGTGAGAGGGGAGGAGTGGGGGTAAATGAGCCAGGAAGGGGGTGCTAGGGTGGCCTTTGGGTTTATAAACCGAAGATGGGTGGTGTTTGATGGACTAGGTCCATTTTGAGCATGGAGGAGGGTGCTGCTCGAGGGTTGGTCTAGCTGGGCGGTGGTGAGGAGGTTGTGGGGTCTAGGCCACGACCAGAGAGGGGCTTAGGGGATGCTGCAACTGCTGTGGCAATAAAGGTGGGGATACCCTTTTATGCCAAGATCTTCTCCTCTCCTTCTTTTATGCACAAAAGACAAAAAGGAGGGCTACAGTGATCGTGCTACAGTACCACACGATCAGTGGGGGTGTATGAGTGCTGTGGTGGTGGATGGTGGAGGTTTGGTGGGGTTTGAAGGTACATATGTGAATAACTTCAATTATTGGGCAAAGAAATGGTTGTGAAGCAAGTCTAAGGAATTGTCTTTGGCAGTATGGGGAAATGGTACTGGTGGATATATTATATCAAGGTACCTCTCTATGAATTAATTGAGATTTATTGGATGAGTTTTATTCCACTTTATATCATATATTCAAAAAGTACAGAAGTGGTTTATAGAATCTCATTTGATATCTTTACATTGAACAAAGGTGGTTTTTGATGTGGGATGGTTCCAAATACCAAAACACACATTGGGGAATTTTCTTGGAATTTATCTAGAAGGAAGAGTATTTTTAAGGATTTATTTCTTGTTTCTGCCAATTAAGAGAAATGGCAAAAAGAAATAATAAAGCTTCGCAAGAATATTTATTTTTGAGATGGGGAGGTGGGTATGATATTTAGGGATCAAGTGTTCTTAAAGTTGGGCATGTTTTTTGGAGAAAAACAAATTTGCCTTTATATAGAGGGTTTTGGACTTTCTGTCAATTTAGGAGATTAAATAGGTTTTGGTCCACAATAATTATGGATAATATTTGATAAATCTTTATAATCAAGGGAGAGGATGTACACAAGGTGTATCTAGAATTTTAAACCTTGGGTGTTGAGAATCAATGTTGATTTTGGTGGAAAACAAGAGATTAGGGATCTAGGGGAATGTTACTTTCATACCAACAAAAGCTTGTTGGATCTTGGAGCTCAGATCTCCCCTTGGGGTATGGAATATTGGATGGATAAACAAAGTGATTTATATCACCATGGTGCAAGAAGTTTAGCTTGACCATGCTTGCATTTTCCAAGAATTGATTTCAAATTTTGAATAAAATAAAGGTGCCATAACATATTGTCAGATAGCCCTAAAAACCTTGTGGGTTTTTGAAGTCCAAGGATCCATTTGGAACGAGTGAAGTAGGTATTTATATACCTTTATGAGTAGAACACAATCATGTAAAGAGTTGGTCCAAAGAAGGTAGGATGAAGGTGTGAGCTTCTGCTGAAGTAGGCATGTTGATAAGATTTGTAGGAATTGTTATTTTCTTGCCTGTAAAACCATCAAGGACAAGTGGGTTAAAAGATGATATATCCAAGGGAAATAGTGGTCCTTGGTAGTCCTTGATATGGTTTACAAGATTGTTCAAGTGCATTTCCAAAAATGCATAAGGGTTGAGAAAGGGAGACATTCAAAGAAGTGATGTTGAAACAGTTTCTAGACTTAGTCAAATTTGGCAGATTTAGGGTTTTTGACTAGAATATCAGAGGGGAAGTTTCTGATTGGTTGCAAGGTACCAAAACATCATCAAGTGGATGATGTTTAAGTTTATATTGAGTACAACAGGTTCATGTAACACCCCAAAACTTCTAATCAAGATTATCAAGTTCTAATCACCCAAAGTTAGGGTTAACAAAAACTTTTATTACAAATTTGAATCTGAATGCATGTGTGTTTTGCATTAGTGTAGAATTGATTGAATTTGCCATGCTTGATTGCTACAAATGATGAGAAATGGTTTAAATGTGAATGCTACATCATCTAGACCAATTACAAACAAAATCAAAAGAAAAAGAAATCAAATATGAATTAATTAATCAAATGGTCATTTTGACCAAAGTTAACCACTAGGTCATTTTGAGTGTTCCTAGAAGAGAATTTCTAACAGAAACAATTCCACCTCTTTTCACCCCTTGCTAGACCAAGTAAAAGTGGATCCATGCCCACTTTACAAACTTACAAAAATATTTTCCAAATCAATTTAATGGACAGTTCAAATTTGAATCTAGTTCATATGGTAAGATCACACTTTTTCAAAAACCCATCAAACCAATTCCCCTTGGCAAACCCAAGCAACCAGAGACTACCAAGCATAAGTATAGATCACTCACCAAATTTGATTCAAAAATTTCAAATTAATTTTCTTGCGGCCATTACACCAAAAACCTTATGGACACAAAACAACAACTGCCTAACTTCACTGTTGGAGCAGTAATCACCCACCCAGTATCCCCTCTTCACTCCCTTGTCCCCTAGTGTCGAGCAACACCAGACCAGCCCCCCTTTAGCCATTGTGCACCAGTGCAGCGCCGCCCGAATGTGGTCGTCGCCGGCCGACAGTGGGCAGCACGACAGAAGCCACACCGCGCTCGCCCATGATGCGCACCAGACACACGACCATCCACCACCACCCCATGTCCAAGCCATGGCCACAGGAGAGCCCTGGACCACCCTAGCTATGTCGTGCCCACCGTTTCTGTGCTGTGCCCAAAGCGCGCCAGCATGCCATAGCCGACCGCCTCGTACAGACCGCACCTCACCTTTTTCGCGCACACACCCACTCGCCATGATCACCGCTAGCTCCCAGACACCCCCGTTCGCCAAAACATCATCAAGTGGATTATGTTTAAGTGTAGATTGAGTAGAATAGGTTCATGCTTGATATTGGTCTTAATTGACTTGGATGCTTCTAGATTAGATCACTTCAGAATTGATCTGGTTAAGGGTTTTAGATGATCACCTAGTGGCTAGAGATCAGATCCATCTTTGTTAACTTGCTTAGAGTTGACACTCTTGGATTAGCTATATGCTAGATGATGAGCCCCTAGAGTATCTCATACTACTCCTAAGCAATAAAGTCAAGCAGCAGATCAAGGCAACTCATCTTACAAACAAAACAAATCTACTTTCATGGGTACCTCAAATCCTAGCTTGAGGTAAGGATAGGTAATTTTGAAAAGTTTGTATTTTGAAGTAGCTGAGAGTCCCTTGGTATTTCTACCAAGATTAGTATTTAAAAGATTTATAAAAAGGTTTTGGAAGTCCTAGATATAAGAGTAGTTGGAAGTTCAGTCTTGAAAACAGAAGGAGATTATATCTTGTAGATCTCCATAATTTTGTTAATAGAAGCTACTAAAATAGTTTGGTTTGCATATGTATCTTGGCTTAGGTTTTGAATGCCAGAACATTTGAGAATATGAAACATAAGCCAAGACAGTTTTTTGTTAAATCGCTTTTGTCAACTGAGGTTGAGGTAAAGAGTATATCATCTTCTACACACTCAATGCATATGCATCAACAAACAAGCAAGCAAACATTGCATCACAAAACAAGAAAAAGTTTTTGTTCCCCCTGATTTTTGCATTCTGGACACTAATCAGGGTGGCTGAAATTGGGATGTTACAGGGACCGATCTTTTTGGTCTGGCCATATAGTTGCGCCCATATAGATGGGAAAACCCCTCAAACGCCAACTAGAAGGTAACCATTGCTCAAAATTTTATTCTTTCTTCTTCTAAAAACCTCGAAACACCACCTGGGAGCTTCTCCCATGATCTTGAGAAGCCAAGCATATCTAAGCAATAAAATTCTACCTCAGAAACCTCCTAGACTATAATTCTCTATAGAAGTTCATGTTTTCTTTTTTACTTTGCTTTTATCGGTGGGGTAAACGAACTATGTTCGTATACCAAACCGATGCATTTTATTTTGTGTGCTATTTTTGCAGGGACTTGAACCTTGTGTGATGACGTGTACGGTAGTGCCAACCATGCAAACACTCGCATGAGCCACTTGGTTGCTTCAATTCAACACTTCGACAATCAGTGTCTGGTAAAATCTTCTAACTCGAACCTCTTTTAATAAGCACATAGGGGCTGCACACTCGTGTCTTGTATCCTGTTTCGCTTGCACCTCATTACAATCTAGGAGAGGCATCTTCTAGAACTAGTTTGTTTACTTAAAGCGTGGTGCTTAGATTGATGAACTGACTCAGTGGGACTTGTATGTTTATCACTTTGAGCTAATCCCCATGCCTTCAAAAAAACACAAAGTGTTTTATTTTCTTCTTAGTTTCGAAGCAGGTTCGCAAGGAAGACAACCACCAGGCTATATCAAGAAGTATACGTTAAAGCAAAGGTTCATTATCCATCAAAAGAGAGGTTACTTGTACCTCAACGGTAAAGTGTGTCACCCTTGTTTTCAACTAAGCTCGGGGAGGTAACCACTTATCACACTCTCTTTTGGAAACTGTATTTTCTATTTTCTTTTGGTGAAATACTCAAGTTTGGTTCTTGCAAAGTTCTAAGCTTGGGGAGGTTACTTCTGCATGTGTAGAGTCTTGTGCAATGTTCGTATTCGATGAAGGTTTAATGCAATCATGTATCCCACTATTTTTGAATGCTTGTTTACATGAGTCTAGTTCTGTATTCATATGGGGATACACTTGCTCATGATAGGCACCATAGGAGTTGACTTAGATCTTGTATGCATCTTGCCAAATTGTTTCTCAAGCTTTTGACACTATTTGTGATCCTCTAGAAAACATTGCCACAATCTCTACACCTGGAAAGAATGAATACTTGATCAAGATCTTTTGAAATTTGTTGGTTGTCACTAAATAGCTTTGTATTAAATAAATAGGTTATGCTCGACCCCATAATATCAAAACAATAGACTTGATAGTGTGCTTACGGAAGGAGTTGTCAATTGGAAATGATATTTCGAATTTTTGAGTTCTATGCTAAATAAGGTGTTGTTTAATTATCTTAAGAGTTTAGCCTTAAAGATACTCAACACCATAGATGTGATGATCGACTTGATAGTACTCTTTGAAAGGATTTGTTTGAAGAAACTAATATTTAGCGGTAATTGAGATGCATGCCAAATCTTGACATATTGATTAAAGTATGATATTGCTTTATGCGTGTCTGCACCACTATCGCACAACATGGGATGCTAACAACTCTTCTGGCCCTTGAACAATCCAAAAAGAGGAAACTCTTGGAGTTTGGCTATGAGTTGCCCAACATATGTAGCAGAAATGCTATATTTGGGTATGCATTGGTATTCTCATGGGCCTGCATTCAAAGCAAAAGAGGGAATACTCCTCTGACCATTATGAGAAATCATTATACCGAAAAGGGAAACCTTGGTAATGGTCACGAGTATCCATTCTTAGCCTGCACAGTCTGACTAAACACACTAAGTTTTGGCATGATCTCATTACTGATGAACTAAAGTTTTAGAAAGACAAAGAATATGAAATGAGTGTTTGATAGCCATGATTCATGGATGTGGATGACCAAAAGAGACACTCTAATGCTATGCTTATTTTGACATATTCTCGCATTTCCTTTTGGCATAAATCTCGTTACTAAGAGATAAACTTTCTGAAACTCAATAACTGATGTTTGCACTTGAGAGCCTTAACTAGATGATATGATTGGGTAAAATCGATAAAATTTATTCCTATTTATGCTTGACATCTATTTGTGACTAAGTTTTGCCTCATAAAAAATAATGATATGAAAAGTTATACAAAAGGTACAATAAGAGGATCACAAGTTTGTCCGCAAGTAGATTCACTGTTGAAATGGAGCATATAAGTTTTGATGAATCTTTAGTGGTCTTTATAACTGAGCTTGTGTTTCCTTGTATGAATACATGTTTTCTCTGTTCGAGCTTGTAGAAGAAATAATGATGCAAGGCATTGATTTCCAATGATAAGCTATTTCACAACCATTAATTTATTATCGACCCTTCCTGCTCGAGGACGAGCAAGGTCTAGCTTGGGGAAGTTGATGGATGTGAAATACCACTTCTTTTAGCCACATAAAATGTGCCTTTTATCTCTCATATCATGTTTCTTCCAGCTATAGCTATGCCTTATATGCATGACTTCTAGTTCTCATTTACTTTCATATGAGCTTTGCACATTTAGTAGTTTAGGTAGAATTTTATCACTTTCCTTGTCTATGACATGTGTGTAGGTGTTAGTGAAGATTATGGATAAAAAGGAACAAAGAGAGTATAGTATGGAGGAGCTGCAGGGACTAAACTTTGAAAGAACATTTCATGGTTCCCTGTGTTTTGTGTGTTAGATAACAATACCGTGGAGTTTTCTCATGTGTGCTAAGTGTGCATGGAAATGTTTATTGTGTTTGGGGGCCGGATTATCTGCCCCCATCAAGGGCCGGATAATCCGGCCTAACCCTCTTGGCAAAGGTTGCCATGGCGCGAGTCTCATACTGGGGGCGGATTTCCCCCCAGAAAATCCGAGAAGGGGCGGATTTTCTTTCCCTGACTGGATAATCTGGTCCTCGCCTTGGGGACGATAATTCGGCCCCAAGGAGATGAGCAAGGGCTGGCATGGCGCATCGCTCTGACTAAGGGCAGATTTTCCCCCGAAAATCTGAGAAGGGGTGGATTTTCTTCCCCTGACCGGATAATCCAGCCCTCACCTTAGGCCAGATAATCCGGCCCCCAGGAGTCAAGAAAAGGCTGGCTCGGCGTGTCGCTCAGTCTAGGGGGGGGGATTATTCCCCGGATTGTCCGAGGCAGGGGAGAAGTTTTCCTCAGGCCGGATAATCTAGCCCCAAAAAGCTCCAACGGCTCCATTTGGACAGGGGGTATAAAAGCCACGTCTTCCCTTCTGTCAGATCCCTTGGTTCATTCGAAAAAGATCAAACCTGTTGCAAAAGCTCTCTCTCTAGATCTCCCACTTCAACCACCTGAAGGCTTCGATCTTTGGGGGAATTGAAGGAGGATACATCATACATTGTCATCACGAATCAAGCGCATCAACTCCTCTCCATTCATTTGGAGAAATCCCTGATCTAGTATTCTCGTTAATATCTAGATCTTGTGTTTTGTTATTGATAACTTGTTCTTGTGGTAGCTTAGTGTCATTACCAGAGCCTCCAAATTGGTTGTGGAGTTGTGCCCCGCTAGTTGTGTAAAGCCGCCGATTCCCGCCTTGAAGGGTTCCTATAGTGAAAGGTGGATCAGGCCTTTGGTGGCGGGATCCATCGGAGAACAGGGTGAGGCCTATTGTGGCGTGGTGGTCTTAGTACCGCCCACCCTCCAACGTATATGTACTTCCCTTAACAAGGAAGGAACTGCACTAAAACAAATCATGTTTCTCCGCGTGCTTCATCATAGTTTCCTCGTTCCTCACTTTACTCGCCTTTACTCGCTAGTAGTTAGGTTTGCATATAGGGAAGTTCTACATAATAGTATATCTAGAGAATTTACCTTTTTGTCAAGCCTAAAATTGAAAAAGCATTAAAATTTGAAGTAGCACCTATTCACCCCCCTCTAGGTGCCCATACGATCCATTTCAATTGGTATCAGAGCCCTAGCTCTTTATTCGTGCTTAACCGCCTAAGAGAAGTATGGGTACTAAGGAAAATGGGAATGAGGCTGTGGACAAGGTCACAATGGATGACCTCAAGATGTTAGAAACATCCTTGTTTAAATTCCTTTTAAGATCAAGATGGAGGAGATGTAGCAAATGATTGCTTGCCTCACATCATCTACAACCCCATCTCCATCTTCCTTTAAGGCCACCACTCCTCTATCCAAGGATAAGGCTCACGCCGAATCTAAGGAAGATGAAGTGGTAGGTGAAAAACATAATGGTTCCACCTCCAAGAAGGGAAGTGGTAAGGAGGACTATAGTGAGGTTCCTCATCTATATTCTCCCAACCCACCTATCCATCATCCTCATATAAACAATAGGGGTGATCCACCCAAGCTAACTGCATCTTCATTTAATCAATGGCAATTCTTAATGAAATCTCATGTATGCAGTTCATCGGTTGAGCTTTGGAGGATTATCGAAGATGGTCTTCATATTTGAGACCCCACCAACTTGACTAGGAGAGAAGTTGTGGATAGTCAACTGAATGCAACGGCTCTCCACATGATTCAGCTCGGAGTGGGTCCCAAGGACATGCCCCACACTGAGCACTTCAACACCGCCAAAGAAGCTTGGGATGCACTCACTGACCTATTCATTGGAAATGAAAGCATGAGAAGAAATAGATATGATGCCCTTAGCAATGAAGCTGAAGGATTTTACATGTTGGATGGTGAAGACCATGAAGATATGTATAGAAGGCTCAAGGGTATTGCAACAACATTTAGAAAGCATGGAGCCACTCACATTGATGATGCTTGGATAAAAAGGAAATATGTGAGTGCTCTAATGCCATTTGAGCCAACGGACTTGAAGAGTTTGCAAGGTAGACACAACTACCATCAAATGACTTCCAATGAAGTCATGCAAGAAATGGCATCATTCAAGGTTGCAGCTAAGAACGCTGAAGAAGCCCATGCCCAGGCTATTGGAATGCAAAAAGGAGTCAATGGTGCTCTAAAGGCAAATGTTGTTGAACAAGATGAGGATGAAAGAGGATACGAGGGTGTCTCCGTCGGCTGTCTCGAGGAAGTCAAGCATGCTCATGGTGAGTACATGGCTTTCTATGCAAGGAATTTTTGGAAGGATCCAACCAAGGCCAAGTGTGAACTCGAGCACAAGAATGGGTCAAGTGGAAGAAGAGAGAATGGCCCAAAACTGAGAACTTTCTACAATTGTGGAGATAGGTTGCACTTTGTGGCTGAATGACCATATCAAAGTAGAGAAGACAAGGTGCCAGGCTCATCCTTAAAGAAAAGCCCAAGGCACCTCAAAAGAAGCCATTTATCAAAAAGAATGGTCCTTACAAGAAGCAACCCAAGATTGTCTTGGTGGCCCAAGAAGAATATTCCTCTGCAAGTGAAGACGAAGAGGATGAGGATAGTGCTCGAGAGTTGGCTGCTATAGCCACCACATCTACCCCATCATCACTCTTCGACTCTCCGAACAAAAATGTCATCAACAACAATGTCACTTGCCTCATGGCAAGAGGGTCCGAGGTATCATCTTCTATTTCTTCGTTTCCTAAGACTAATATAAATATGGATATGGATGATCATACTAGTCTTAAGATAAAAGAAGAAGTTATTGCTTTGGACAATTTTTTCACTAACTTGCAAGATGAGCACAAACTTCACTTTGATGCTCTTATGAGTCAACTTGCTCATTCCTAAGCTCTTCTCGAAGAAAAGGGTAGAATTGAGAGAGAAGACGCCTTGGAGATAGCCTCCTTGAAGAATTACTTAGAAGAAGAAGAGGAAACTCGAGTATCCTTGGAGGAGAAACTCGAGTCAATTGAGGAATCCCATGAAGAGGTTATTGCCTAGCTCATGAAAGAATGTGACAATGCTCTTGCTAAGGTAAAGAAACTAAAGAAGGAAAAGGTTGAATTTGGGGCTGCTCATGCTAGACTCTCTAAGAAGTTTGAGAAACTTGACATTGCTCACAAGGCATTGGAGAGTGCAAATTCTACTCTAAATGAGTCTCGTGATCAGCTCCAAACTCAATTGAACAAGTATGATATGCCCAACACCTCCACTCCATCTTGTGGACACAAAGACATTGTTGAAGAAAATACAAGGCTAAAAGAAGAACTTGTAAAGGGATCTCAACATAAAGGTAAAAAGGTCCTAGATGAGGTGCTTAGCAAGCAAAGGACAAACAATGGGAAAGAAGGTCTTGGTTATGTCCCCAAGACAAAGAAGAAGAATAACAACAAGAAGAAGAAGAGCAAAAGTGCTCAACCAAAGACAAGCACTACCTCTAATGACAAAACTAACTATGATGGTTTTGCATGGGCTAATAATACTAATTAGGAGTTATTTTGTGATTATTATGGTGATGTATATGCTAGCTATGTAGGTCCTTATGATAGTTACATTTCTTGGTCTATTTGGGTTCCCAAGACCCTTGTCACTAACATGAGAGGACCCACTGAAAAATGGGTACCTAAAACCAAGAAGTAACTTTCTTGCAGGGTTATGCTTCCGGTGGGTCTAAATGGGTACTCGATAGCGGGTGCACTAGTCATATGATCGGAAGCAAGGAGATCATCTTAGAGATGCGACCAAACCGTGATCACATAACCGTCTCCTATGGTGATAAGTCAAAATCTGAGGTATTGGATCTTGGCAAAGTTGTGGTTGCTCACGATATCTCTCTCGTGGACGTCATGCTTGTTGAGACCCTCGGTTACAATTTACTTTCAGTTCGTGCCCTTGGTAAGATGGGCTTTGCAGTTTTTATTGATGCTGATTTGGTGGTACTCTTGTGGAGAAAGTCTCTAAAGGTCGCTTTCGTGGGATATGTCAAAAATAACCTGTACGTGGTGGACTTTTCAGGGAAAACCACTACAGGCCCGATGTGTCTTTTGGGAAAGGCCAACATGGGTTGGCTATGGCATCGCCGGCTAGCCCACATCAATATGAGAACTTTGCAAAGTCTCCACAAGGGTGGCCACATCCTTGGACTAAAATAAAATGTTTCCTTTGCCAAAGATCGTGTTTGTAGGGCTTGTGTTGAAGGAAAAATGCATGATTCTCCCCATCAAAGGAAGACCATTATTTCATCAAAGAGGATTTTGGAGCTCCTCCACGTGGATCTCTTTGGTCCTCCATCTCATGCAAGTGTCGATGGGAAGAAATATTGCCTCGTGATTGTTGACGATTACTCAAGATACACATGGGTCTATTTCTTCAAGTTAAAGAGCGAGACTCAACAAACGGTCATTGACTTTGCCAACGAGGTTCAACGTCAACACAATGTCCCTATATTGGCAATAAGAAGTGATAACGGCTCCGAGTTCAAGAACTACACCTTAAATGAATTCCTAAGTGAAGAGGGGATAATACATCAATATTCCGCTGCGTACACCCCTCAACAAAATGGTGTTGCCGAGAGGAAGAACCGGACCTTAATGGATATGGCCAGATCTATGTTAGCTGAATTTAAGTCTCCATATAACTTCTGGGTTGAGGCAATCTCTACCGCATGCCATTCATCCAACCGGCTCTATCTCTGCAAAATCTTGGACAAGACTCTGTATGAAATACTTACTGGTAACAAGCCAAACATCTCCTACTTCCGGGTATTTGGTTGAAAGTGTTTCTTTCTCATTAAAGGAGTTCGTTTATCTAAATTTGAATCTAAGGCTTTAGAAGGCATTTTTGTTGGTTATGGTGCTGAATCCCACACTTATAGAGTCTATAATAAGCTTTCCAGAACTGTTGTAGAATCTTGTAGTGTGGTGTTCGAGGAAAATGATGGCTCCCGTGCGGGGCAAGTTGATGTTTGTGATGAAGATGTTGAAATACCCCAAGATGCCATAAGAAGAATGGGTGTGGGATTTTTCTGCCCCATTGAGGAACCCCTTGTGGCGGATCGGGAAGGACAATGCTCTACTCAAGTAGAGCCCTCATCGACACAAGCTCAACATGCTCCTACCATTGGAGAAACTTCTACACCAACCCCACAAAATGCTAATGATCAAAATGCCCCTGAAAGCTCTAGGCCGGATTATCCGGTGGACACCGGATTTTCCGGCCAACCATCCTCAACTGCCAGAATTGATCAACATGTCGAAGAATCTGCTGCAAGTCCCAGGCTGGATTTTTCGGCTACACCGGATTATCCGGGCCCCTCTCCAATTCGAGCAAGAACCAGTCAAGACTGTGAAGGTGCTTTAGGTTCCCCCAGGCCAAATTATCCGGCCCCACCCTCAGCCGGATTATCCAGCCCTAAAAATCCTGAAGAGCAGTAGCCTCCTGTTACGGTTGTTGATCAACATCAAGGGCAAGATTCATCATCTCCTATTCCTGCTACTCAAGCTGAAGATCAAGGCCAAGCCAATGAGTCCAACGAAGACTGAAATGATGAAGTTATTCCCCAAGAGACAATAAGCTAATTGAACTTCGTCGCAAAGCTTGTGCAAGTAGGAACCTTGAATTAAGGGGTCACACTCTTTACAAAGTTGTAGGTGATCTTCGACGAAGGGTATCCACAAGAAGGGAGTTGGCAAGTTTCGGTGAGCATCAAGCTCACATCTCAATGGTGGAACCCAAGAAGGTGTTTGAAGTTCTTGAAGATCCGGACTAGGTTGTTGCTATGCATGAAGAGTTGAATAACTTTGAATGCAACAAGGTTTGGAAATTAGTAGCGAAGCCCAAGGATTGCCGCAATGTTATCAGCACAAAGTGGGTCTTCAAGAATAAGCAATATGAAAATGGCATTTTTGTAAGGAACAAGGCAAGACTCGTGGCACAAGGCTATTCCCAAGTGGAGGGCATCGACTTCGGCGAGACTTATGCTCCTGTGGCTCGCCTTGAGTCCATTCGTATCCTTCTTGCTTATACTGCTCATAACAATTTTAAATTATAGTAAATGGATGTTAAGAGTGCTTTTCTTAATGGTCCTCTACATGAGTTGGTATATATAAAGCAACCCCTGGGATTTGTGGATCCTAACTTTCTGAACCATGTCTACAAACTCGATAAGGCACTCTATGGCCTTAAACAAGCCCCACGTGCATGGTATGAGCACCTTAAAGAGCTTTTGTTAGACCGTGGCTTCGAAGTTGGGCAAATCGATCCCATTCTTTTTACTAAGAGGGTTAAGGGGGAGCTCTTCATATGCCAACTATATGTAGACGACATTATCTTTGGCTCCATTATTAAATATTTTAATGATGAATTTTCAAAGCTTATGACTGACAGGTTTGATATGTCTATGATGGGGGAGTTATGGTTCTTTCTTGGATTTGAGATCAAACAACTTAGAGAAGGAACCTTCATAAATCAAGCAAAGTACATCCAAGACATGATCAAGAGATTCAAGATGACGGATCTTAATGGCGTCGCCACTCCGATGCAAACAAAATGTCACCTTGAACTTAATCCCCATGCTAAAGATGTGGACCAAAAGGTATACCGGTCCATGATCAGCTCTCTCCTTTATCTCTGTGCATCTAGACCCGATATTGTGTTGAGTGTAGGTGTGTGTTCAAGGTATCAAGAATATCCTAAAGAAAGCCACTTAGTGGCGGTCAAGCGGATCTTCCGATATTTGGTTCATTCCCCTAATTTTGGTCTATGGTATCCCAAGGGCTCCAATTTCTCTCTATGTGGTTATACTAATTCAGATTGGGCTGGTGATAAAGATGACTGGAAATCAACTTCTAGAGCTTGTCAATTCTTGGGAAGGTCTCTAGTATGTTGGTCTTCTAAAAAGCAGAATTATATATCTCTCTCCACCGCTGAAGCTGAATATGTGGGTACTGCTAGGTCATGTACTCAATTATTATGGATGAGGCAAACTTTAAAGGAATACGGTGTCAATTGTGAGAAAGTGCCTCTTTTATGCGATAATGAAAGTGCAATCAAAATTTCATACAATCCGGTACAACACACAAGGACAAAGCATATTGAGATTGAGAATCATTTTATTCGGGACCATGTTGCTCGAGGCGATATTTATCTATATTTTGTGAGCACGAAGAACCAACTTGCTGATATTTTCACGAAGCCACTTGATGAAGCAAGGTTTTGTTACTTGAGGAATGAGCTAAATATCGTTGATTCAAGGAGCTTATCTTGATTACCCATGCACTCACTCTTACATCTCAATCTTATTTGGTCTAGGTGTGGGCATGGATATAGGGGGAGTGTGGTCCTAATTGATTGGGCTAACCCTCCCCCCATAATGCCGAAAGCAAGTCAAATCATTTCTCTTAATATCATTTTGTGATATGTGAGCTTATTGATGAGTATTGGTCATGAACCCAAGATATATCTTCACGGTGTCATACCATGCACTCCAATAAGGTGGCCTTGGCCACCACCCACTTCCACGAGAAGAGTTGGATTTATGTGGATCTTTTTGGTTGTTGTTGCTCATCTCATGTTCTTATGGGAATCACACTCAATTTTGGCCTTTAGTTGATTGGATTCTTGCAATTTTGAGTCTGTAGTACCATCTCAGTTTGGTTCTCTTAATCCCAAGCCTTTCCCTACCCCTAAGCCATCTCATCTTGCATAGAAGTCCTTTGTTCACCTTGTGGGGGTTTTGTTTGGGGTCACGCAGGCCTAAATCTATGTGTAACAGAATTTCAGATTTTAGGCCAGATAATCCGGCCCAAGTGTAGGCCGGATAATCCGGCCCTGGGGCGCTAGCATCGCTCTTCTTCCTTTTTGGTGTTTCGATGCCAAAGGGTGAGAAGTTGTTCTATTAGGTCTTCGTGGATTTGCATGGGTCGAGCACAAGCATTTGCACTTTATCTTTTCGGTCTTTCTCTCGCTTGTGCCCATTTACCGTTGAACTTTTATTTGTGATTTGTTCTGTATGAGACTATGTTTGTGTGGCTCTGGATTTATCTTGTGGATTATCCTTATGGAATCATCTATCATATTGGCTATAGTGGATATCTATATCGAGGGAGGCGCTCATTATGGCTATCACTGGATGTTTTTATAATATATTGAGGATGCCTCTATCTCTCTATGAGTGGTATGAATATTTTGTGTATGTTTCAATGAAATAGACTTGTACCTTTTTGTGTTTATTTGTATTCAAATGCAAATTTTATTATGCACACATTGAGGGGGAGTCTTTTTCATTCATTAAATATTGTTGTCTTGAGAACTATCTTGCAAATCCTAGTATTGTCATCTAACACCAAAAAGGGGGAGATTGAAAGAAAATTTCATGGTTCCCTGTGTTTTCTATGTTAGATAACAATACCGTGGAGTTTTCTCATGTGTGCTAAGTGTGCTGGGAAATGGTTATTGTGTTTGGGGGCCGGATTATCCGCCCGCATCAAGGGCCGGATAATCCGGCCTGACCCTCTTGGCAAAGGCTGCCATGACGCGGGTCTCAGACTGGGGGCGGATTCCCCCCCAGAAAATCCGAGAAGGGGCAGATTTTCTTTCCCTGACCGGATAATCCGGCCCTCACCTTGGGGCGGATAATCCGGCCCCCAGGAGAAGAGCAAGGGCTGGCATGGCGCATCGCTCTGACTAGGGGCGGATTTCCCCCCGAAAAATCTGAGAAGGGGCGGATTTTCTTCCCCTGACTGGATAATCTGGCCCTCACCTTAGGCCGGATAATCCGGCCCCCAGGAGTCAAACAAAGGCTGGCTCGGCGCGTCGCTCAGTCTGGGGGCAGATTATTCCCCGGATTGTCCAAGGCAGGGGCGGAGTTTTCCTCAGGTCGCTTAATCCGGCCCTCACTCGGGCCGAATAATCTGGCCCCAAAAGGCTCCAACGGCTCCATCTAGACAGGGGGTATAAAAGCTAGGTCTTCCCCTCCCGTCAGATCCCTTGGTTCATTCGAAAAAGATTAGACCTGTTGCAAAAGCTCTCTCTCTAGATCTCCCACTTAAACCACCCGAAGGCTTTGATCTTTGGGGGAATGTAATGAGGAGACATCATACATCGTCATCACGAATCAAGCGCATCAACTCCTCTCCATTCACATGGAGAAATCCCTGATCTAGTATTCTCGTTAATTTCTAGATCTTGTGTTTTGTTATTGATAACTTGTTCTTGTGGCAGCTTGTTGTCATTACGGGAGCCTCCAAACTAGTTGTGGAGTTGTGCTCCGCTAGTTGTGTAAAGGCGCCGATTCCTGCCTTGAAGGGTTCCTATGGTGGAAAGGTGGATCAGGCCTTTGGTGGCAGGATCCATCGGAGAACAGGGTGAGGCCTATTGTGGCGTGGTGGTCTTAGTACCGCCCACCCCTCCAACGTAGATGTACTTCCCTTAACAAGGAAGGAACTAAGGTAAAACAAATCCTGTGTCTCCATGTGCTTCATCACGGTTTCCTCGTTCCTCACTTTACTCGCCTTTACTCGCTAGTAGTTAGGTTTGCATATAGGGAAATTCTACATAATAGTATATCTAGAGAATTTACCTTTTGTGTCAAGCCTAAAATTGAAAAAGCAGTAAAATTTGAAGTAGCACCTATTCACCCCCCTCTATGTTCCCATACGATCCATTTCACACTTAGCCCTTTGAGAGGTTGGAAAAGTGAAATTTTCCAACTTCTCAAAATAAATATCCAAGACCATGGGGTTGTAGCCCTCGACGAGCCCAAGAACACCCAAAACGGAGTTCGTATGAAGAAATGGCAACCAAAATACTAAAGGATCTGCAAGTTCAACGACCAACTATACGGCTGGAACTAAAAGTTCCCACCGTATAGTTTGGCCGTATAGTTGGTAAAAAAGTCGCAAACGACGGGATTTCACCCCGAAGATGTTCTAGAACCTTCCCTAAGTCATATGATGGTATTGGGGGAACCCTAGGGCACCCCTAAGGCCTATATAAAGGAGGGAGGATCCAAGAGACAGCAACCAAGCCATATCCTCCACCACGGCGGAGCCCTGCCGCCATGCCACCGCCATAGATGCCTCCAATCAGATCTACACCATTACCATCACACAAGAGGAGAAGGGACTAGGATCTTGAAGGCCTCCACATTGATCTACATCGTCATCTTCATCAACAACATCTCCATCACCGATTCCCTTTGGTTACTTGTTGTAATTCTAGATTGAAATCTTGGATTTGCACTTGTCTTCAATTGTATCATCATACTTCATCCATATTCTATCCATGATGTTGATTGCTGATACTTTCATAATGTATCTATAATTTTTGATGGTTTTATGCTAATAATATACTTTTGACACTCCTTTTTGTATAAAGTTTATGATTTATTTGGACTAACCTACTAATAGTTGCAAAAGTGCACAATGTTCTTGTTTTACACTTTGTTTCTTTGTTCTTAGATTGAATGATTGAACGTCTTTGGTTCATTAAGTTGTATGTTGATATGGTACAGTCCTTTGGTGTCCATTATATTTGTGCGTGCATGGATTAAACATCATAGGGTTTGTAGTATGTATAAAAGGAAGGGGGAGTTCTGCCGGAGTGACAGAAACCTAAGGACGCGAACCGGAACGTTGCACATATGGGAGTACGGGGAACATTAAGCTTAAGGCTATGGTTGGGGAAACCTTAATGCATTGATTAGTACTTAAGGATGTTTGCTAACAATCCAATCATATAGTCCCTCCGTTTAAAAATATAAGATGTTTTAGCTTTGTGAAAGAAGTGTATCTAGACCCCTTTTAGTATTTAGGTTCACTCCAAACCTCTACGAACCTATACACTAAAAGACGTCTAGATACATTCGATTCACAAAGTTAAAACATCTTATATTTCTAAATGGAGGGAGTAGTACATATAATTCCAAGTAGTGAAGCGCATGTATATTTAGCCTCTCCCACATAGAAAACTGCATCGAAGACAATGAACCCGATCTATTCGCTATTTAAACTTAGACAAAGCCACCACAATTACCACCACTATTTCACACTCAGGGTTCTGTTAGTTTAGTGTATTTTATTGCTGCAGTAACTAGCTTTACTTTCTTGTTATTCATTATCATGCAAAGCTATCTCTATTACTCGTATTGTTGCTCTAGTTTTATTTCCTAGATAATGCAAATGTTTAGTGTGCGTAGAGTTGTATCAGTGGTTGATAGAACTTGAGAGAATATTTATCCTACCTTTAGCTCCTCGTTGGGTTCAACACTCTTACTTATCGAAAAGGCTACACACGATCCCCTATACTTGTGGGTTATCAAGACCTTTTCTGGCGCCGTTGCCGGGGAGCAATAGCGTGTGGGTGAATATTCTTGTGTGCACTTGTTTGCTTTATCTCTAAGTAGGTTTTACTTTCAGTTTTAAGTTGTTCTCTATCTTAGTATAGATAAGGAATGCGAATTACAAAAAAAAATTAGTTGTACTTGTTACCTAAAAACGTTTTCAAAAAGGAAAGTGATTGGAAAGATGAGTAATGGTTAAGTTGGGATCGACCTTGAACACTTGTGTTCATGCCTATGAAACCAAAACAAATCTTTCCATGGAAGCTTTTCAGTTAAAAACTTACAGGAATTCATGAAGCCTTTAAAAAGAAAGATATTTCTGGTATTGATCTTAATGCTTATTCATTCGAAAATACTTGAATCTTGCTCCTATGCCTAACTTAAAGGCGTTAAAGAAAAGTACTTATTGGGAGATAACCCAAAAGTTTTAGTTAAGTCTTGGAAGTTATTGCTTCAGTAATAACCTCTCCTTATCCTTTTTATTTGCTTTTTGTGCCAAGAGTAACCTCTAACGAGAGAGCAGTAATGCTTGGGAAAGTTGCTGTCCTAAAACAGATTTTTGGGATTCGCTGTAAAAATTCATGTAAAATGTCTGTACGTTGGTTTGAGCTATGAAATTTTGTGGTTCTAACTTCCCCAACGTGTAAAAATTCTGCCCCAAGGTGTTATCTAACTTCCGTTAGTTCAACACTTTTCAATTTGAGCAACAGAAGGTCTTCGAAAAAATTGGTTTCGATCTATTGGCCTGTTTTGATAGATTTCTGCCATTATTTAAATTTGCTTCTTGTTGATTCCTTTTTGGGTTCTCTTTGGGGAATTGAGCTTTTTAAGGGAAGTGCTACAGTATCTTGTGTTTTAATGGAAGTTTTATTGGTGTTTAAACTGAACCAAAAGACTTATTATCTTGAATACACTAATGTTGCTAATGAAGATTATGTGAAGTTTTGTATGAAGGATAAATTTCAGGTGTTAAGGAAGGAATGATGTAATGAGATGAAGAATGGACTAAAACTCAAGGTTGGGGATGCCACCCCGTGTCACCCCAAGAAATATCCAAGAAGTACAAGCGTCAAAGCTTGGGGATGCCCAAGGCATCCCCTTCTTCATCAATAAAAATCTCAGGTTCTTCCAAACACTTTATTTTTATTGTTTCATGCACAGCTGTGTTGTTCTTGGAGCGTCTTCATTTTCGTTTTTGGTTTTAGTTTTCTTGATTTGCTTAGTTTGCTTGAATAAATTGGTTGGACTCCCTCTTTTATACATTAGTTTTCAAATAAGTGTGGTTTGGATTGGAAAAGAGTAGGAAAAGTTCATGCTTAAGTGGTAAAAGGAGCTCGTTTTTTACGGTGGCCTATGCTTTGTCATGTCATGCTTGATATTGTTTTGGCTTTATGCTTAGTGATTTTTTTGTAGCATTACATGTAATAAACAATTAAGATTTCTTAATGTGCCTTAAAATAATCATGCGTTGTTTTAGCATATTAAAGCATAGTATTGTTATATTCTCCTTTGATGCTTTATTTGGGTTGACTTGGCACATGCTCACACCATGTTATGACTATTCCAAGTCACTATAGCCTTTATGATCCTTTAGTTTTCGACTTGTAATATCACTTTATGATTTAATTAATGATGTTTTGTCGCTTTGCATGATTATGGCCATTATTGCTCTTTTAGTTGGCCGCTCCCATTCTTTTGCTAGCCTCCATAACCAAGTATGATTTCCACTCATGCATCCAACTCCAAATAAAACCAAGTTATCCCAAAGAGTCCACCATACCTACCTATTAGCATTTGCTATTCAAAGTATATTCATGCTTTTATCTACCTTCTGAATTAAACTTGTTATGAGAAAACTAGTGATTAAATCTTTCACGAACTTGATGGAACACTTTACTTTTCTTGCCCTTAATAAACTTGAACCATTGTGTCATCTATGTTATATATGCTTGCACTTATATGTTGGGGATTAGCAGAACCATGCTGTCATGGGGAACGCTTTCAACATTGCACTTGTACATTGTACCTAGTTGATATCATGCTCTTTTGTCTATGGATGTCGTCGGTGTGAAATGAAAGGGGAGCTTGTAAGTCCATGGAGTCATGTATATGTGTTAGGTAAACACCTGGGCCATGGTCTAATCCATGCCTAATCATGGTGGAAACCTGCAGCATAACCATAATGAGCAATCTATGAAGCATTCTTCTTATAAAAAAGAGATAGAGATTGAGAAAAAAAGAAAAAAAAGAGATGAGAAAAGAGGAAAAGACAGAAAAAAGCACCATTTTCCCATGGTAAATAAGAAGATTGCTGAGATGCTTGTTGTCTGCTTGGCTTGTCATTTTGATATGGGGATTCTTCCGTATCATCGGGCAAGGGGTACCCCATTGGCAGTTCTCTATGATACACATGTACTTCGTATGACAAGAATTTACCGGTAACTAAACTTGAGTAGCATGAGGAGCGACCCTTGTATTCAAGGGACATGAGATTTCCAACTTATACTTTGTCAAGCATATACTCCAGAATTTGTTCATTTTAACCTTAATCACTTAAAATGCTTATGATAGGGGCAATGAGAGCTGATAGCTAATAAGTACCATAATTTTTGGAAGCTCTTTATGAGACTTGAATCCCTGCTTCCTTCTATGAATGCCTTTCTTCCACTTTTATATTGAGTCTCCACCTTCTATCTTTATGCACCAATTAATAGAGCATATTGGCCATTCTTAGTTCTATGTGCATTGTCCCAAGACTTGTTGATTGATGCATAACTTTGATATTGCTTGTTCCTAAACTATTTGTATCTAGTCACCCTTATGAACTTTGAAGATGTCCTATGCATTTATGTTTTGCTACTCTATGAGGGACAAGCTAAATACCATTCTCATTATGCTTTCTTTATGTGAAACATACAAACGTCTTGCAAAGCATTGTTATTCATGAATCTTTTGTTTGTGCCTTTTCATGTTACAACATAGTTGCTATGTCTTATTATTAGAACTCTATCTTTCATGATTCATGTTTGGAGTACCTTAATCCCAGCTATCAATGCTTTTACAATAATGATGATCAAGATTGTGTTGTCTGCATGTCACCTCAAAAATTATATTGTTTTGATCGTTTACCTACTCGAGAACGAGCAGTAACTAAGCTTGGGGATGTTGATACATTCATAATGTATCTATAATTTTTGATGGTTTTATGCTAATAATATGCTTTTGACACTCCTTTTTGTATAAAGTTTATGATTTATTTGGACTAACCTACTAATAGTTGCAAAAGTGCACAATTTTCTTGTTTTACACTTTGATGTGTAGGAATTACCAAGAATACAAGTAGAAACCTCGTTGGAGTCAAATTGGGATTTTCCAGAAATCTGTCTCAGAACTCTTTTTAAAGATGGTCACGTTTCGGGTCGAAGAGGGCGTCAAACGGAAAACTCTTCAACTACAAAGTTGTTGAAAATTTCGCGACAAACATTCTTGACATAAAATTTTAAAAAAGCTGATTTCGAGTACGAACAGGCCTTTTAGGCCCGATTTACTGCATCCCAAGATGGGGTGACGGGAATCCGAGAAGCTATATAAAGGGATGAAACCTAATTCGCCCAGGGCATCTCCACCCACGAATTTTGCAGCCACCAAAGCCACGTTTTTGCCTCCCCCATGGATCCCATATCCATGGGGGAGGGCTCCCAAGAAGCCATGAAGGAAGGGGCTAAGGGGCGGTGCTCCCACATGATACCGGCGGCGGGGAAGGAGTCCCCTGCGCCGCGGCGACCGCCCTCTTCACCATCTTCACCGTCATCTCCATGACCTAATCCTCCTAGTATGTAGTGGTTTATCCTCCCACACACCTCTGTACCGTCCTATGTAAACATGGCGTTTGATGCTATAAGTTGTAATCCTATGATCTATGTCATGTTTGTGTAGTTTCTTTGTTCTTAGATTGAATGGTTGAACGTCTTTGGTTCATTAGAGTTATATGTTGATATGGTACAGTCCTTTGGTGTCCATTATATTTGTGCGTGCATGGATTAAACATCATAGGGTTTGTAGTATGTGTAAAAGGAAGGGGAGTTCTGTCGGAGTGACAGAAACCTGAGGACGCGAACTGGAACGTTGCACATATGGGAGTACGAGGAAGATTAAACTTAAGGCTATGGTTGGGGAAACCTTAATGCATTCCTTAGTACTTACGAATGTTTGCTAACAATCCAATCATATAGTACATATAATTCCAAGTAGTGAAGCGCATGTATATTTAGCCTCTCCCACATAGAAAACTGCATCGAAGACAATGAACCCGATCTATTCGCTATTTAAACTTAGACAAAGCCACCACAATTACCACCACTATTTCACACTCATGGTTCTGTTAGTTTAGTGTATTTTATTGCTGCAGCAACTAGCTTTAATTTCTTGTTATTTATTATCATGCAAAGCTATCTCTATTACTTGTATCGTTGCTCTAGTTTTATTTCCTAGATAATGCAAACGTTTAGTGTGCGTAGAGTTGTATCAGTGGTTGATAGAACTTGAGAGAATATTTATCCTACCTTTAGCTCCTCGTTGGGTTCGACACTCTTACTTATCGAAAAGGCTACACACGACCCCCTATACTTGTGGGTTATCAATTGCCTTCATGTGTGAGTAGTTTCCTTTGTTCTTGGGGAGATGGAGAAACCCTAGTATGAGATTGAATTGAGATAAAGATTATTATGTGATATTGTTCATTATGTGTCTGTGTTAGATTTCCTTCATCTTGATGTTGGGTGAAGCACACCACTCAATATTTGCCTCACTGGGGACTAGATGGGGGAACTACTTGTTGGTAGACGGAGGGATGATAACACTTACGATGACTAGAAAGCTGTTGTCATTCCTTACGTATCAACTTGGGAACCGAGGAGAATTCACAGAACATTGTCCATGCCATGGGATACATCCTACGAGGTAAAGTCCCTTAATAGCGCAGTAATTCGATTGGATTGCTGTCTGCTGTGGTTATGACGGATGATGTGTGCAGTGGTTGCTACCTATTCGTCCATATATGCAGCTCCTCCCACACATATCATAAATGATCTTATTCACTATAATAATTTTGATCACTTTTTCTAATTACTAGCGGTGGATCCGCTACTCCCTGAGAACTCTTTCCATCATCTTGCTGACTTTCGTAATCATACTTGCATGCTCTTGTTTACTTATAGCTTTAGCCTACTTATTTTTCTCTTATTTGAAAACCCAAAATATCTTTTACACAAAACTAGCATTTTATCTTATTACTTAGAACGTTATTTAGCATTCACTACAAGAAAAGTCGGCTTTCACAATAGACGATTTTCGTGGTTGAAGGCCCGTTTTTCGTGGCAAAAAAGTCTTCTACGACGGATGCCCATCATGGTAAAAGCCCGTCACAAAAGAATCTACCATGGTTTTTTTCCTGACCGTGGCGGATCACACCCTTCAGCCACGAAAACTTGTTCCGTCGTAGATCTATTTGCCAGCCCCGTTGACTGCTGACGTCATGCAAGATACCACGTGACGAACACCATTAACGGTCAGAGAAACCGTGGCAGAAGCCATGCCTAGACTAGGCCTGCTAAATATTAAGTGTGCTGGCCCATGAGGAGAGCTCAATAAGAAGATGGGCCGTTACTATTTTGTCCAGCACTGTTTGAAATGGGCTAACTAGTGCAACCATCCGTGGACTGTGAACTTTCAGGCCCGGCACTATTTCAGTCTACAGAAGGCCCACCTTGGTCCAATACTATGCGACCCATTCTCAGCCTGGGCTAAGTCTGTCTGTTACTCTTAAGGCCTTTTTTCGGCCGGTCACTTTTCTCGCACCCATCATGGGCCCTTACGACCCTCTACAGTTATGGCCCTTTACTGTTCTATACATTCACTATTCTAGCCTTCTACTATTCAGTCCCATAAACAGGCTGCAAAGTTTCTGGCCTGCGAAAGTTCTGGCCTCCTACTGTTCTGGCCTTGTTACTGTTTTCGGCCTGTTACTGTTCTGGCATCCTACAGTTTTTCTGTACTATTCTGGCCTTTCACTGTTCTGGCCTTTCACTGTTCTAGCCTTTCAGTTTTCTAGCCTTTCACTGTTCTGGCCTTTCACTATTCTGGGCTTTCACTATTCTGGCCTTTTACTGTTCTGTTCTTTTGCGGTCAGATTCTACGTATAATGGCCTCAGTGTAGGCCTGTCACTATTGATTGGTGGCCCATCAAGGACTGATAAAACGTTGTGGGCCTGCTACTGTTTAAGCATATCTAACTTAGATCCATTGCCAGGACATAAAGGTGGATAAACAAAGAACACAAGTTCTCTAAAATGCGAAATAAATTCTAGAACTGTGGAAAAAAACTTATAACTAGAAAATTAGTAAATTATCATAGTCCTAAAAAATTCCGTATCTTGTAAAGCATGATCAGAGTACAAAATAGCTGATAAACAATATAATCTAAGTTTAAAAAATGTCCCTTTTAGGGAGCTCGCACCGCCTCACATGTAACGACGGGATTACCACGAGACTTTTTGAGGATATTATTAAGTAGATTCTCCGTCAAAGCTTGCCTATTTTTCAACTCAGATAACTCCTTCCTTGCTATGGAGACTACTGTATCTGTTCTATTGGCTTCCTGTCAACTACATCAAGTGCATCTTGGAGTGCAGCACCAAAAACTCTTTCTGCTAGAATGTATGGAGCATCTAGATCGTGTACCTATGTGAGCAATACGCACTGTCACTGCTGCTCTGTCCAAAGAGATCTACACTTGAGGTAGTTGTTTTCTGTTCTACCTTCATATTTATATTTGCAACCTAAAACAAAAGAAACGTCATATAACATCATTACTAAGGAAAACAAAAACCAACGAATTTCAAATCACTCCTTTTGCTAAAAGGAAGAAAGCAATTAGTAACGGGAGGGAATCATACATCTCTTTCTTCTGGAATAACTGGAACAGTTGACTTCATAGAGGGACGAGATAGTGTGCAACTGTCACTTCTGCCCTTTGAAATGACTGCTCTACTTGATGAAGGCTGAAACTAAGATAAAAGAAGTTACAACATCATACAAAGAAACAAAACTACCATTTTCATTCTCAAAGATTTTCAAAAGATTATTTGGTCTGTTATAGCAATGTAAGCAGTCAACACAAGGACCTCATGCAAACGTGTGCCTCTAATAGACTAGCCAAATCATTTTAGAGAAATCGTCAAACAATCTATTGAATAGTTAGAATGTTTAAATTTTTTGATTGTCTACCCAAAGACAAAGTGTACTATCATGTGCCTCGTATTAAGATAGCCATACACGTGTACATACCAGAGTGAGATTTGAAGTGGGCTGTTGCTTATGATCCTTCCATTTCTATTATATTGGATTCCGTTGCATTTCTGGCCTTGTTATAATTACCCTAGTGCCTCCGACAAAAATAAGAACTCAACTAGAGTCAATGGCATGACACCAGGGGACTGATAGTAGCTCTATGTAGAGTCTCAGGGTTGTTGATCTGGTTACAGGTATGTTCGACGATGATGTCCGCTACATCAAGTAATTGGGCTGGTGGTCTCCATAATTCAGTGTGGGTCCTCTGCACAATGGTGCAGCGAATAGTAAACACAAAAAGGTTCCAGTCTCACAGATGTTAGCATTAAATGATACAAAAACAATAGATACTTACGAGATTATAGAGGCCATTCATTCTACAATTTCTAGTGTAAACTGCACATGTTCATTCCGTAACAACAACAAACGGTTAGGAATAGTGGGGTAAGTAGAAGCAAATGAAATAGACATCTTAGTGGAAGCAGTATAACGAATGTAAACATGTACTGCATAGATAGGACAAAAGCATCAAGCAAGAAATAACAATTAGTGCCATATCCTATGCAAAGCCAGAGAGAAATTATAACCGCGTCACATATGGGCACTTACTAAAGTAGATAATGGAAAAAAGTGTGTTAACCGTTGGCTGACTCATATTTCTCCATGACATACAAAATCGTAGTTGAATGCCTTACGGTTAAAACTGACTAAAAAAATTATGTAGGAAGATACGGTAACAAGTATAGTACTTGTAAGTTGCTACAAAAGTAGCACCAATACAAAATACAGTTAACTGCTACATATTTATCTTACCAAACTCCAAGGAGATATTGTTACCTCGGTCGCAACAGAGTTTAGGCATCCTGCAAATCCTAGGTGGTGACATCGAGGTTGTTGAGGGTGCTGCGGTTGCGGTGCTTGTGGGCAAAGGTGAAGTAGAACAGGGGTTCCTCCAAGCATTGGACGATAGCGGCGAAGAAGGAGATTCCTAGCGGTGGGCATGTGTTCAGCACACCAGGAGAGTGGGTCGGTGAAGCAGATCTGGTGCAGTGCACAACGATGATGGTGAATCAGATCTAAGGTGGTGAAGGTAGATCTAGGGTTTTCCGCAGGGCTTGCGCAGCTGGGGGCAAGGATTGTGTGTGGGTGTGGGGGTGGGGGGTGGGGTCGGTGGTAGGGGCGGGGCTATAGAGGTACTGAACGGGGAAATTATGATTGAAGCCCCAACGAACCGACTTCACTAGGGGTAGAAGGGGAATTCCAAGATGTTTGAAACATTGGATAGTGGGAGATTTTCCCGCTCGACTAAATTCAGATTTATGTATAGTCCAAGTAGTAGTAAATTGGTAAGCCGTACTCCCTGGAATCAAAGGCCAACAAGCACATCAGTGATCATCCATGGCTGATACTGCCTCAGTTCAGAAATTAAGGGCCCATTTGGCCATTTGGCATCTAAATATTGATCATCCATGGCCCAGATTAGCTCGGTTCAGATATTAAGGTCGAGTTTGGCATCAAAGTATTTTTAAATTATTTGGAAAACATTTTTATTTCTGAATAAACTGAACTATTGAATACCTTTTAGTGTTTTGTTCCAACAAATAATAGGGGTTTAAACTGAAGTATTCTCCAAAACTATGTTTTTTAAAATAATTGAGAAAGAGGTCAGGCCCCTTTTTGGAGAAACTGAGAAGAGAGAAAACTGAAGTATTACTTTGGTAGGCACTAAAATACTATGGCATTGATATATTTACGTATTATATCTATCCATCAACGATGATGCGTATGAAGATGTTGTCACCAAGACAGGTAGTGAGCCCGGAAATTATGATGAAATCCCCAACCAACTTGAGTGAATTTGTTTATCGATAGTCCAACTAATAATAGCAGAATGGTAGGCTGGTGGTTTGGGGAATCGAGTGTAATAATAAAGTGCCATGAGCTTTAAAAAAATAAAGCACCCTTTATCGATAACTTTTGTATCACTATGGTTGGGAGTGTTCATACTTCTATTCTAAACAAAAATATGGGATCCCATTATTTCGCTAATGTGAATAATATAGCGCCTGAGGGACGACATCAAACCACTTATAAGGTAAGCAGCGATTGTGTTTTTATCAAAAAATGTGAAAGTTGCTAGGCCCCACAAGTACTTTGTTCTCACAACTCTTATTGTCCCTTCGCACTAAGGATGACAATTTTACCCACGAGTGCCCACAGGTACTGTACCCGTGTTGGTAGGGTATGGGCATAATTTTATACCCATGGGTAATACCCATACCCTAACCCGTTAAGTCATGGGTACGAGCACGAGTAGATAGACCCATACCCTACCCATTTAAACTGACATAGTAGTAAAACTTACCTGTAGAGTTATAACCTATGGGGCCAAGCAACCTAGGGAAGAGTATGATACCGTGACTTCTAAACTTCGATATTTTTTATGGGTACGGGCATGGGTAAAGTTTTATACCCGCGAGTACGGTTATGGGTAAAATTTTCTACCCATTGACTAAATGGGAGTGGGTATGATATTGCTCTACCCTACTCATATCCTACACATTGCCATCCTTACTTCGCGCTCATTCATTAATGCGGCCACATTTTCCTACAGGTTTTTGGAAAGTTGTTCAGTCATGCACACATAGCATATTCTATGAAGTATAGTAGTACAACATACGTCGACCGCAATTAATTATTCGAGCTAATCACTATTGTTCTTATTTAAAAAGAAAAATTATTGTGCTTTGGAGCATGTCCAACAACCTTTTTGTATTGAATTGCTAAAATCTAACTCTAGGAAGAGGAGCACGAAGGTTTATCAATGGAGCACACTTTACAATTTCCTAGCCTTCCTATAAGCATTCTTTAGTGTTTGCCCTTCCTAGAAAAAATCATGTCTACTCTCTCCGTTCCGAAATATAAGACGTTTTAGCTTTGTGAAATCAATGTATCTAGATGCCTTTTAGTGTAAAGGTTCACTCTGAACCTCTACGAATCTATATACTAAATGACGTCTAGATACATTCGATTCACAAAGCTAAAACGTCTTATATTTCTGAATGGAGGGAGTACATGACAATGACATGTGGAGTCAACCACTTGGCCACCCAATAAATAAATCCCCTTTATCGATAAATTTTGAATTACTATGGTTGGAAGTGTTCAACCTTATGTTTAAAACAAAATTTTGGGGAACCCACTATTCCGCTAACATGAATAATATAGTGCGCCTGAGGAACAGCATCAAAGCCACCCATGGGGTAAGCTCATTAAAAAATAAGAAGAAATGTGGGGTTGCTAGGCCCCTCAAGTAATCTGTCCTCACAACTCTTATTGTCCATTCACGCTCATTGATACATGCGACCTTGTTTTTCCTTGAGATTATCCGAAAGTTGTTCGGTCATGCACATATAGCATCGTCACCAATGTTTTCAAATTATCTCTACTACTATAATGGAGCAGTTTTGAATTCGATCCATAGCACCAATCCTGACTGTTGGGCTGTTAGATCCAATGGTTCAGAGCAGCTAGATTCATGTCGAAGGAGTAGTACCTAGAGAAAACTCCACCATGTTCTAGAACCATCATGTCACCCCCGCAAAAAAATTTCATAGCAGAGTAGGTTGTATTCTCAATATGTGTAGATAGTTATTATTAATATACTTAATGTGTGCCTTTTTATCTAACAATACTATTGGTTAATAACAACTTAATGTTCATTAAATCACATTTCATATAGTATATACGAGTGTGGCACATGCCTTTTACTAGTAGGAAGTGGCATGTGACTTCTTGCAAATCTTGCCACAATATAATGTACGAGTAACTTTGAACAATGAAAATTGAGTCAAGACTGGCAAATTCCAACAATGTTAACTCTTGGATCTTTTTTTCCGTTCTAGCACGTAGAAGATTCTATCGATAATCCTTAGCAAAATGAACGCTATGCAAATACCACAAAGATTCTAATGACATGCTATACATTTAATTATCTTAGCATACGTAGTATATAGTGTATCAATAACTTTGAACTTTAACCATTGGATGAAGATTGGAAATCCCAACATTTCTAACCGATGGATTTTTCTTCCACTCTAACATTTAGAAGATTCTATTGATATAGTCTTTAGCACATTGAACACTATGCATAAACCTCAAAACACAGTTTCCATCATTATAGAATCTATATATCATTTCTCTAGAGCATGTCGGGAATTATGTACCTACTAATAGGTTGATTTCTAAATGATACAACTTACAAGAACCAAAAATACACCAGATACTTTATGGATGTGGCTCAAAATTATAATTATTTTTTGAGATTTACGTATTATTAATTTAGATAAAAATTATATTTTAGTACTATATTATATAATTAACTATGAAACGTTTCCCAAAAAACTAAGAAACATTCAATGACTGGTTATGTATTATGTGCAACGATTACAGAAAATGTCTGTATTTTGCGAAGAAAAGGTCTATGGTTGTTGTTATGTGCAAAAACCTCCCCAACATGTGGTGGTACTTGCAATATCCTTGCTACTGATGCTCTCGGGGCAAAAGAGTACCAACCGTTCGATCTTGTTTCAATGATGGAAGGGAACTTTTGTAAAAAAATGATGGAAGGGAACTCTTGTATAAAAAACGATGGAAGGGAACTGCCAGGCTGCTCCTACGGCATGTGGCAACTCCTAGATGTCTCGAGTAAGACTTTTTAAGCGGCCATCAACAACAACCACCTCTCCCATCCAGGCACGACGCACACAACGAAGAACTCTCTCTATCTCTCCCTGTCCCTTTAGGCCGGTCAAGCCACCACACACATAAAAATGCCATACAGCTGCTCCGATTAGTGCACCTCCACTGACGAGTCCAATGCACGGGCAAATGGGGATATCCGTCCCTACCATGGTGATAGCGGTGAGTCTGTTGACGAGCCGTACTATTCTGACACACATGAAGGTAATTTTTCCGACGAGGACCCTGCTTACCGTCATCTGATGGAGAGGACGCTGCAGGCAGAGAGCAAAGAGGAGGAGGAGGAGGAGGAGGGGAAGGATGATCCTTGGTCTTTCATCTATGAAGGAGATGTTGTCTTCAAGAAGAGTTCACTCGATCCATCCTCCATCGGCAAGAACAAGAGGGAGCATGAGCAGGAGGATGAGGCGTTGGAAGATTTATGGCCATTTCTCGACTTCGTCTCCAAGAAGAGTGCACTCAATCCCGCCTTCATCGGCAATGAGAAGAGGAAGGAGAAGCAGGCGGGAGGCTTGAAGAAGAAGAAGAAGAAGATGGAGAGAGCTGGGGGATGCCACGGGAAGCGGAAGGATGACGCTAGCACGAAGGTGACATCGGAAGGATCCAGGTCCAAGAAGACAAAGAAGTCTTAGGATTAATTTTGTTTAATTTCACTTCTACTTCCTTTTTGTAATAATGTTCGGAGATTGAATATTATTATCAAGTGCAAATTGGAACGGCGTTTGTGATATAGTACTAGCATAAGTACTCCGTTTGTCATTTCATCTTCCACTGCGACGCAATAAAACCTCTTGTATTAACGAGAAGGTGAAATTACTTCCTCCACTTAATTTCTGCATGCATTCAAGGAAAGAAGGATGCCAATACAGAGAAACCCACGTTAATTACGCACGTGAATTCAAGTAATTAATACTAAAAGTAAGAATCTTGGGAACCCACATGTATTCTTTAATTACTAATATCAATCATTATAAGTGAAATACGGATTAGTAGTATATCAAAGTCCATGGATAAAAAATAACCTCTATATAGTCCACGTAAATCATCTCCTTGCGTGGCATGGATTTGAAATTATTTAATGTCACATTGATTTGAAAAATCAACTGCGCCCAACGTGCCATGTGCTCTTCCCTATCCCCTGGCTGTCACCGCGGCATGTCAAAAAGGCTGCGTCGCCTGGAAATCAAGCAAGCACGAAACATCGGTCTATATACGCCAGAAGAATCCAACAGACACGCAAACATCATAATCATAGACCTAGCTAGCCTCGGTCCCATCGATGCTCACCGGCGAGGCAGCTGCGACTACATCAGCATTAAGATGCACCTCAAGCTTTTGGGTTTCCCACAAGAAATAGAAAATTGATTTTCCCTCTCTGCTCTCTCTTCCATTTTCTAAGTTCATGCCGATTTTTATTGGAAACGACCTCCGTTCGCACTACAGGTGTCGCATAGTTTTTGTTGGGTTCGCAGCATAGAAAACAAAAAATTTCCTACGATGAGAACTATACGCCAAGATCTATCTACTAGATACAGAGCAACGAGTGGATATACATCCATAGAGAACTTACCCTCGAAGACAACTAGTTTTGTTAACGAGTAGGAACTCGTGGTTGATGTCGTCGTACGCTTGCCGATCTCAAGATCGTATGGAAGTCCGAGTGCCGCAAATCAGCAGCGCATCCATCCTCGCACACACGTCTGGACCACTGGACAACCTCCACGTCCTCGCTCCAGCGAATCAGCGGAAGCAGCAACTCCTTCTAGACGCAAGGCCACCAGGAACATGTATCTCGCTAATCCGAGACCATGGGGGAATATCTAGAGGGGGAGAGAGATCATTCACGAGGAGGTCTACTTTGTGAGGGAGGAGAGGGGGGATCCTCCCCTACCATGGCCGGCGGCCAAGGAGGGTGCCCCCACCTCTTCCTCATTCATGTGGTGGAAGCTCCACTCACATCAATTTTGACTCCACCCAAAATTCCACTCACATGCATTAAATTTCCACCAAATTTAATGCAACTCTCAATTAATAAAACTCCTTTATTTAATTTATTCATAATTTTGTTAATTACTTTAATCAACAAACATTCACATAAAACCCCTTGCAACATTTCAATATCACATGCAGAACCACTTTCTGCAATTTCACCCGAAACAATTCCGGTTTCTATCGAAACAATTCCTGTTTCTATTGAAACATTTCCCGCGCTTTGCAATCCTTTTGTCTGAAACATATGTTCTCCAACATGGTGTCCGGCAACCCTTAAGTGTGTCACCCTATGGTTCACGAATAATGCATACATGATTGAGACTCCTCTCAGATCAATAATCAGAAGCGGGACCTGGAGATCCATACTGACTCCTACACATTCAATGATGACTTCTGTGATCGTGAGAACCTTTAACGCTAGTAACTTAATCCCTTTGTCTCATGATATAATACATGTCCGATATTCGATCATCGGTATCCAAATACCTAGTTTGATCTCGTTACCGACATGCACTATTTTCTCGTTCCCGTGATATAACATTCTAGTGATCACATCACTTGCTTGCAAGCTATCTTAATGTGATATCACCGAGAGGGCCTAGAGTATATCTATCCGTCATCGGGATTGAAAAATTACACTCTTGAGCCATGAGCCTCAACATAACACCTTCGCAGCACTGAACCCACCTTTATAGTCACCCAGTTACGGTGTGACGTTTAATGTTATCAAGATACTCTTCCGGTGTTAGCAATTAACATGATCTCATGGTCTAAGGACTAAGATTACTTCGTATAATGTTATAGCAATATAAACATAATGACTTTGATCGTAATGCTATACTTCGGATGAATGTTCATCACATCATTTCACAAATGCTGTGACCTCGTTATTAACAACATCCAATGTCCATGATCAGGAAACCTTGATCATCTTGTTAATCAACGAGCTAGTCTTGAAGAGAGGCATAACTAGGAACCCTTTTTTTTATCAAACACACATGTATTGACGTTTCCTATCAATATAATTATAGCATGCAAAATAAACATCTATCATATACAAGGAATGTATCATAACAACTTTATTATTGCCTCTCAGGGCATATTTCCTTCAGTCTCTCACTTGCACTAGAGACAATAATCTAGTTTACATAGTGATAAATCTAACACCCATGGAGTTCTGGTGTCGATCATGTTTTCCCTAGGGAGAACTTTAGTCAACAGATCCGCTACATTTAGGTCCGTGTGTACTTTACAAATCTTTATATCTCCATCCTTGACATGCTCGCGGATGGAGTGAAACCGGCGCTTAATATGCTTGGAATTCTTGTGAGACCTTGGTTCCTTGGCGTTGGCTATGGCTCCATTATTGTCACAATAGATCACCATTAGGTCCCGTGCACTAGGAACCATACCTAGTTCCGTTATGAACTCCTTCATCCAAACCGCTTCCTGCGCCGCTTCTGAAGAAGCAACATATTCTGCCTCCGTCGTTGATCCAGCCACCACAGGTTGTTTGGAACTCCTCCAACTAACTCCTGCTCCGTTCAAGAGAAATACGTATCCGGATTGAGACTGAGAGTCATCCGGATCGGTGTCAAAGCTAGCATCAACATAACACTTAGGGACTAGCTCTTCTTCACCTCCGTATACAAGAAACATATCCTTAGTTCTTCTTAAGTACTTAAGGATATTCTTGACCGCTATCCAATGTTCTGAACCTGGATCAGATTGGTATCTACTAGTCAAACTAATAGCATGTGCCACATCCGGTCTTGTACATAACATGGCATACATTATAGAGCCTATGGCTGAGGAATAGGGGATCTTATCCATTATCTCTCTTTCTTCCGCCATAGCCGGACTTTGAGTCTTACTCAATTCTTGCCTTGCAACATAGGTAAGAACCCTTTCTTACTTCTGTCCATATTAAACTTCTTTAATATCTTATCAAGATATGTAGTCTACGATAGCCCAATTAGGCGCCTTGATCTATCTCTATAGATTTTAATGCCTAATATATATGAAGCTTCACCAAGGTCTTTCATCGAAAATTTGCTGTTTAGATAACTTTTAACACTATTTAAAAGATCTATATCATTTCCAATCAATAATATGTCATCCACATATAATATCAGAAATGCCACATTGCTCCCACTCACTTTCTTGTAAATACAAGCCTCTCCATAAGTTTGGACAAATCCAAACTCTTTGATCACCTCATCAAAGCGGAGATTCCAACTCCAGGATGCTTGCTTTAGTCCATAGATGGATCGCTGAAGCTTGCATACCTTATCAGCATCCTTAGGATCGACAAAACCCTTAGGTTGTATCATATACAACTCTTCTTCAATATTACCATTGAGGAATGCCGTTTTGACATCCATCCGCCATATTTCATAATCGAAATATGCAGCAATTGCTAACATAATCCTAACCGACTTTAGCATCGCTACGGGAGAGAATGTCTCATCGTAGTCAACTCCTTGAATTTGTCGAAACCCCTTTGCGACAAGTCAAGCTTTATAGATGGTCACATTACCATCAGCATTAGTTTTTCTTTTGAAAATCCATTTATTCTCAATGGCCTTTCGATCCTGAGGTAAGTCCACCAAGGTCTAAACCTGGTTTTCGTACATGGATTCCATCTCGGATTTCATGGCTTCTAACCATTTGTTGGAATCAGGGCTCATCATCGCTTCTTCATACGTCGTAGGGTCATCTATATCATCAATCATGAAATTCATAACAGGATTGTCGTACAGTTCAGGAGCTGCACGTGTCCTGCTTGACCTACGAGGTTCAACAGTATCCTCTTTCGGAGTTTCATGATCATTATCATTAGCTCTCTCTTCATCAGGTGAAGTCAACTCCAAAACAACTTCCGGTGCTGCGCTACTCGCCATTTCATGAAGAGAAGATTCAATAACCTCTTCGAGTTCTACTTTCTGAGTACTCACACCTTTCGCGAGAAACTCCTTCTCAAGAAAGGATCCATTCTTGGCAACAAAAACCTTGCCCTCGGATCTGTGATAGAAGGTATACCCAATCGTTTCCTTAGGGTAGCCTATGAAGACGCATTTTTCCGCTTTGGGTTCGAGTTTATCCGGCTGAAGTTTCTTCACATAAACATCACATCCCCAAACATTAAGAAATGACAGCTTAGGTTTGTTTCCAAACCATAATTCATATTGTGTCGTTTCAACGGATTTAGATGGTGCCCGATTTAAAGTGAATGCAGCGGTTTCCAGTGCATAACCCCAAAATGACAGTGGCAAGTCAGTTAGAGACATCATAGATCGAACCATATCTAATAAAGTATGATTACAACGTTCCGACACACCATTACGTTGTGGTGTTCTGGCAGGCGTGAGTTGTGAAACTATTCCACAGTCTTTCATATGTGTGCTAAACTCGTAACTAAGATACTCCCCTCCATGATCGGACCGCAGAAATTTGATCTTTCTGTTATGATGATTTTCCACTTCATTCTAAAATTCCTTGAACTTTTCAAAGGTTTTAGACTTATGTTTCATCAAATAGATATACCCGTATCTACTCAAATCATCCGTGAAAGTAACAAAATAACGATATCCACCTCGCGCCGACACACTCATTGGTCCACACACATCATTATGTATGATTTCCAATAAATCTGTCGCCCGTTCCATTGAACCGAAAAACGGTGTTCTAGTCATCTTGCCATAAGGCATGGCTCACATGTATCAAATGATTCAAAATCAAGTGATTCCAAAAGTCCATCAGAATGGAGTTTCTTCATGCGTTTAATGCCAATATGACCTAGACGGCAGTGCCACATATATGCAGATATATCATTATCAAGTTTAATCCTTTTGGCATCAATATTATGAATATGCGTAATACTACTCTCGAGATCCAATAGAAATAAACCATTCAACACAGGTGCATGACCATAAAAGATATCATTCATATAAATCGAACAACCATTGTTTTCAGATTTAAATGAATAACCACTTTGCATCAAACATGATCCAGATACAATGTTCATGCTCAGTGCAGGCACCAAATAACAATTATTCATATTTATAACTAATACCGACGGCATATGGAGAGGCAGCGTTCCAACGGCAATCACATCAACTCTTGATCCATTGCCGACCCGCACCGTGACCTCATCCCTTGCTAGCTGTTGCTTGTTCTGTAGTCCCTGAATCGAGTTACATATATTAGCAACCGATCCCGTATCAAATACCCAGGTGCTACGGCGAGTACTAGTCAAGTACACATCAATAAAATGTATATCACATATACCTTTGTTTGCCTTGCCAGCCTTCTTGTCTGCCAAATACTTGGGGCAATTGCACTTCCAATGGCCAGTCCCCTTGCAATAGTAGCACTCGGTATCAGACTTAGGGCTAGCTCGGGATTTCTTTTCAGGTGCGGTAATAGATTTGCTGCCCTTCTTTCCTTTCTGCGTGTCTTTCTTATCCTTCTTGAAACCGGTGGTCTTATTGATCATCAACACTTGATGTTCTTTCCTAATATCCACTTCTGCAGTCTTAAGCATTTACAGAAGCTCGGGAAGAGACTTCTTCATGCCCTGCATATTATAGTTCATCATGAAGCTCTTGTAGCTAGGTTGCAGAGATTGGAGAACACAATGTATGCCTAAGTCAATGGGAATCGTTATTCCCAAGGACACAAGCTTATTGGCGTACCGAGACATTTTGAGTACGTGCTCACTAACGGAGCTGTTCTCCTCCATCATGCAACTGAAGAACTTTTTAGAAGCATTATAACTCTTTACGACAACATGGGTATCGAAAATCATTTTCAATTCTCCCATGGTATCAAAGGCATTGCCATTTTCGAAACACTTTCGATGTTCCGGCTCTAGCCCATACAGTATGCCACAATGAACTAAGTTGTGGTCCTCCTGACGAGTTATACAGATATTCTTTTCCTTGTCAGGGGCATCAGGAGCTGGTGGGGGGCCTAGCGGCACCTCTAGCACATATTGCTTTTGTGCAGCAGTGAGGAGAATCCTCAAATTCATAGCCCAGTTGGTGAAGTTGCTACCATTCGCAACAAGTTTCTCTTTCTCCATGAACACATTGAAATTAAAAGCAGGTGGTGCCATCTACAACAAAATTTTGTAAAGTATATTTAGACTAAGTTTATGATAGATTGAGTTCAACTAATCCAAATTACTAATGAACTCCCACTCAAAAACGACATCCCTCATGTCTTTTTGGTGATTACATGAACCAAATCCACTACACCAAGTCCGATCATCACGTGAGTCAGTGTACCTTCAAAAGAGAGCATCTATATGGGCATCACATCAACTATATGACTCATGCTTAACCTTTCGGTCCGTGTTCCGAGGCCATGTCTGCACATGTTAGGCTCGCCAAGTAAGAACCTTAGTATTCGCGTGTGTAAAATTGTCTTACACCCGTTGTATGAAAGCGTAGAGTCGAGTACACCCGATCATCACATGATGTCTCGAAACACGATCCATAGAATGGTGCATACTTAAGGAAGAACACATTTTATCTTGATATCTAAATGAGGGATCATCTTACAATGCTACCAAAAGCGCCAAACTATCAGTATAAGATGCAAACATCTAATGTGTAAAATGAGATGATATGGTCCATGCATTTGATCTCTATCATTTGCATCGTGGTATGATCTCTATCATTCCTTTGTGTGTAAGGCCAAGGTCTATGGAACTTACATGTTGAATGTGTTTAAAGAGTATCTATCATAAATCTACTTACAACAATACCATATCAAGACACTAGCCCAGCAACGATCTAAACTATACGCCTCTAATTTATCAATTGCAAGTTTTACGTGGCTTAGGGCTTTCGGAGATAGAACCGGTCTTACCTACGAACATGAACCACAACGAGGATAACCAAGTTATTAGAAACTCGTTGTAAATCAGATATTGACTATAGTAGGAGAGACAGACACCCGCCAGCCACTTATGCAAAACTAGTTGCATGTCAGTCGTGGAACCGGTCTCATGTACGATGACATGTAAGGTTGGTCTGGGTAGCCTCATCCCACTATGCCACCAATATCCAAAATACATATAAGATGCAATAACATGATCATCATTGCCCAAATATAAACACATGTGTACTACCCGTGCAAAGCACCTACGCATAGATCAGGCTCTGATACCACTGTTGGGTTCGCAGCATAGAAAACAAAAATTTTCCTACGATGAGAACTATACACCAAGATCTATCTACTAGATACAGAGCAACGGGTGGATATACATCCATAGAGAACTTAACCTCGAAGAAAACTAGTTTTGTTAATGAGTAGGAACTCGTGGTTGATGTAGTCGTACGCTTGCCGATCTCAAGATCGTGTGGAAGTCCGAGCGCTACAAATCAGCAGCGCATCCGTCCTCGCACACACGTCCAAGACACCGGACAACCTCCACCTCCTCGCTCTAGCGAATCAGCAGAAGCAACAACTCCTTCCAGACGCAAGGCCACCGGGAACATGTATCTCGCTAATCCAAGACCATGGGGGAATATCTAGAGGGGGAGAGAGATCCTTCACGAGGAGGTGTGCTTTGTGAGGGAGGAGAGAGGGGCCTTTTATAGGAGAGGGGGCTCCTCCCCTACCATGGCTGGCGGCCAAGGAGGGTGCCCCCACCTCTTCCTCATTCATGTGGTGGAAGCTCCACTCACATCAATTTTGACTCCACCCAAAATTCCACTCACATGCATTAAATTTCCATCAAATTTAATGCATCTCTCAATTTATAAAACTCTTTTATTTATTTTATTCAGAATTTTGTTAATTACTTTAAATAACAAACATTCACATAAAACCCCTTGCAACATTTCAATATCACATGCAGAACCACTTTCTGCAATTTCACCCGAAACAATTCCAGTTTCTATCGAAACAATTCCTGTTTCTATTGAAACATTTTCTACGCTTTGCAATCCTTTTGTATGAAACATATGTGCTCCAAAATGGTGTCCGGAAACCCTTAAGTGTGTCACCCTACGGCTCGTGAATAATGCAGACATGATTGAGACTCCTCTCAGATCAATAATCAGAAGCGGGACCTGGAGATCCATACTGACTCCTGCACATTCAACGATGACTTCTGTGATCGTGAGAACCTTTAATGCTAGTAACTTAATCCCTTTGATATAATACATGTCCGAGATTCGATCATCAGTATCCAAATACCCAGTTTGATCTCGTTACTGACATGCACTCTTTTCTTGTTCCCGTGATATAACATTCTAGTGATCACATCACTTCCATGCAACCCATCTTAATGTGATATCACCGAGAGGGCCCAGAGTATATCTATCCATCATCGGGATTGACAAATTCCACTCTTGATCCATGAGCCTCAACATAACACCTTCGTAGCACTGAACCCACCTTTATAGTCACCCTGTTACGGTGTGACGTTTGATATTATCAAGATATTCTTCCGGTGTTAGCAATTAACATGATCTCATGGTATAAGGACTAAGATTACTTCATATAATGTTATAGCAATATAAACATAATGACTTTGATCGTAATGCTATACTTCGGATGAATGTTCATCATATCATTTCACAAATGTTGTGACCACGTTATTAACAGCATCCAATGTCCATGATCAGGAAACCTTGATCATCTTGTTAATCAACGAGCTAGTCTTAAAGAGAGGCATAACTAGGAACCCTTTTTGTTTATCAAACACACATGTATTGACGTTTCCTATCAATAAAATTTTAGCATGCAAAATAAACATCTATCATATACAAGGAATATATAATAACAACTTTATTATCGCCTCTCAGGGCATATTTCCTTCAGTTTTGCTCATATTTTTTCAACATTGGTAGCTCCACAATATGTTATTTCATTAAAATTACCAAAAAGGAATCACGAAACACCTTTTTGGGTGCGCAAGATGTTCTTTTATGTGTTGTAGAGTCGGGCCCTAATTGGTCGAGACCTACCTCACACGGATCATGGCCATCCACTTTAGGATCCTCTACGATCCAACGAGCTTGATATCTCCATGATATCTCCCTTTTTGTTCAAATTTGGCACTAGATCACTAGTTTGACACCGAAGCCATAAAGAAAGTTCTTCGAAAAACCCTAGGCTTTTTCCGATGATGTTTTTTATAATTCGAAATTTGTGAGGCTTCTTGGGAATCGTTCCCTTTGTAATTTGAAATTTGTGAGGCTTTTTATGCTTTTTTATAATTTTAAATCCGTGAGTCATTTTGTGATCCTTTTTATAAGCTAAGATTTATGAGATGTTTACAAATACAAGATCCCTTTTATAATTTGAATTTTGTGAGGATTTTTTGATCCTTTTTATAAGTTGGAATTTGCGAGGATGTTTATAAATACATGACCCTTTTATATTTTGAAAATTGTGAGGCTCTTTGTGTTGCTTTTTATAATTTGAAATTTGTGAGGTTGTTTATGAATCCATTTTGCTTTCTGGAATTGTGTTCAGAACACGGTCAAATTTCGAGACATGCATATTCTTAGCAAGAAGTTGAATCTTGCCAAACTCTCACTTGTTCTCGAGACATTGACTACCTGGTGGGTCCACTAAAAAGATTTTCACAAGGTGTGAAGTTAATTTTGAAACATAGCCAAAATTTTGAACACGATGAGTCATAGCATCTTTGATTGTTTTCAAAACACGATCAAATTTCTAGGCATGCATATTTTTAGCAATAAGTTGAATCATTCCAAACTCTCACTCGATCTCGATACATTGACTGCCTGGTGGGTCCAGTGAACAGATTTTAGCAAGGTGTGAAGTTAATTTTGAAACACACGCAAAATTTCAAAACACAGTGAGCCATAGCCACTTTGATTGTTTTCAAAACATGATCAAATTTCTAGGCATGCATATTCTTAGCAATAAGTTCAATCACTCCAAACTCTCACTCATTCTCGATACATTAGCTGCCTTGTGGTGGGTCCACTGAACAGATTATTGCAAGGTTTGAAGTTAATTTCGAAGCATAGCCAAAATTTCAAAACACGGTAAGTCATAGTCTCTTTAATTGTTTTCAAAACACGGTCAAATTTCAAGGCATGCATATTCTTAGCAAGAAGTTGAATCTTGCCAAACAACTCTCACTCGTTCTCGATACATTGACTGCCTGCTGGGGCCACTGAAAAGATTATCACAAGGTGTGAAGTTAATTTTGAAACATAGCCAAAATTTCAAAACACAGTGAGTCATAGTCTCTTTGTTTGTTTTCACAACACGGTCAAATTTCTAGGCATGCATATTCTAAGCAAGAATTTGAATCGTTCCAAACTCTCACTCGTTTCCATACATTGACTGCCTGGTGGTGGGTCCACTCAACAGATTTTCGCAAGGTGTGAAGTTAATTTCGATACACGGTCAAAATTTCAAAATACGGTGAGTCATAGTTTCTTTGATTATTTTCAAAACACGGTCAAATTTCTAGGCATGCATATTCTTAGCAAGAAGTTGAATCTTTCAAAACTCTCACTCGTTATCGGTACCTTAACTGCCTGGTGGTGGGTCCACTAAACAGATTATCGCAAGGTGTGAAGTTAATTTCGAAATACAACCAAAATTTCAAAACACGATGAGTCATAGTCTCTTTGATTGTTTTCAAAACACGGTCAAATTTCGAGGCATGTATATTCTTAGCAAAAAATTGAATCTTGCCAAACAACTCTCACTCGTTCTCGATACATTGACTGCCTAGTGGGTCCAGTGAATAGATTATCGCAAAGTGTGAAGTTAATTTCGAAACATGGGAAAAATTTCAAAACACGGTGAGTCATAGTCTCTTTTATTATTTTCGAAACACGGTCAAATTTCTAGGCATGCATATTATTAGCAAGAAGTTGAATCTTTCCAAACTCTCACTCAATCTCGATACATTAACTACCTAGTGGTGGGTCCACTGAACAGATTATCTCTAGGTGTGAAATTAATTTCGAAACACATCCAAAATTTCAAAACATAGTGAGTCATAGTCTCTTTGATTATTTTCAAAACACGGTCAAATTTTTAGGCATGCATATTCTTCACAAGAAGTTGAATCTTGCCAAACAACTCTCACTCATTCTCGATATGTTGACTACCTGGTGGGTCCACTGAACAAATTATGCCAAAGTGTGAAGTTAATTTTGAAACACAGCCAAAATTTCAAAACACGGTGAGTCATAATCTCTTTGGTTGTTTTCAAAATACGGTAAAATTTCTAGGCATGCATAGTCTTAGCAATAAGTTGAATCTTTCCAAAATGTCACGCGTCTCGATACATTGACTCCCCCCTAGTGGGTCCACTGAACATATTTTCGCAAGGTGTAAAGTTAATTTCGAAACACGGGCAAAATTTCAAAACACAGTGAGTCATAGTCTTTTTATTGTTTTCAAAACACGGTCAAAATTTCTAGGCATGCATATTCTTAGCAAGAAGTTGAATCCTTCCAAACTCTCACTCATTCTCGATACATTGACTGTGGCCTGGTGGTGGGTCCACTGAACAGATTATCGCAAGGTGTGAAGTTAATTTCGAAACACAACCAAAATTTCAAAACACGGTGACTCATAGTCTCATTGATTGTTTCTAAAACACGTTCAAATTTTGAGGCATGCATATTCTTAGCAAGAAGTTGAATCCTTCCAAACAACTCTCACTCGTCCTCGATACATTGACTGCCTAGTGGGTCAACTGAACAAATTATTGCAAGGTATGAAGTTAATTTCAAAACACAACCAACATTTCAAAACACGGTGAGTCATAGTTTCTTTGGTTGTTTTCAAAACACGGTCGAATTTCTAGACATGCATATTCTTAGCAAGAAGTTGAACCTTTCAAAACTCTCACTTGTCTCAATACATTGACTTCCTGGTGATGGGTCCACTAAACAAATTTTCGCAAGGTGTGAAGTTAATTTCAAAACACGGTCAAATTTCAAAATACTGTGAGTCATAGTCTCCTTGATTATTTTTAAAACACGGTCAAATTTCTAGGCGTGCATATTCTTAGGAAGAAGTTGCATCTTTCCAAACTCTCACTCGTTCTTGCTACATTAAGTGCATGGTGGTGGGTCCAGTGAATAGATTATCACAAGGTGTGAAGTTGATTTCGAAATGTAACCAAAATTTCAAAAAACGGCGAGTCATAGTCTCTTTGGTTGTTTTCAAAACACGGTCAAATTTCTAGGCATGCATATTCTTAGCAAGAAGTTGAATCTTTCCAAACTCTCACCCGTCTCGATACATTGACTGCCTGGTGGTGGGTCCACTAAATAGATTTTGCAAGGTGTGAAGTTAATTTCGAAACACGAGCAAAATTTCAAAACACGATGAGTCATAGTCTCTTTGCTTATTTTCAAAACACGGTCAAATTTCTAGGCATGCATTTTCTTAGCAAGAAGTTGAATCTTTCCAAACTCTCACTCTTTATCGATACATTAACTGCCTGGTGGGGGGTCCACTAAACAGATTATCACAAGGTGTGAAGTTAATTTTGAAACACAACCAAAAATTCAAAACACAGTGAGTCATAGTCTCTTTGATTGTTTTCAAACACAGTCAAATTTTGAGGCATGCATATTCTTAGCAAGAAGTTGAAACTTGCCAAACAACTCTCACTCGTTCTCGATACATTGATTGCCTGGTGATGGGTCCACTTAACAGATTATCGCAAGGTGTGAAGTTAATTTCAAAACACAACCAAATTCATAACACAATGAGTCATAGCCTCTTTAATTGTTTTCAAAACACGGTCAAATTTATAGGTATGCATATTCTTAGAAAGAAGTTTAATCCTGCCAAACAACTCTCACTCGTTCTCGATACATTAACTGCCTGGTGGTGGGTCTGGTGAATAGATTATCGCAAGGTGTGAAGTTAATTTTCAAACGCAGCCAAAATTTCAAAACACGGTGAGTCATAGTCTCTTTGATAGTTTTCAAAATACGGTGAAATTTCTAGGCATGCATATTCTTAGTAAGAAGTTGAATCTTTCCAAACTCTCACTTGTCTCGATACATTGACTGCCTGGTGGTGGGTCCACTGAACAAATTTTCGCAAGGTGTGAAATTAATTTCGAAACACGGTCAAAATTTCAAAGCACGGCGAGTCATAGTCTCTTTGATTATTTTCAAAACACGGTAAATTTCTAGGCATGCATATTCTTAGCAAAAGTTGAATCTTTCCAAACTCTCACTCGTTCTTGATACATTAACTGCCTGGTGGTGGGTCCACTGAATAGATTATCGCAAGGTGTGAAGCTAATTTCGAAATGCAGCCTAAATTTCAAAACACGATGAGTCATAGTCTCTTCGGTTGTTTTCAAAAGACGGTCAAATTTCTAGGCATGCATATTCTTAGCAAGAAGTTGAATCTTTCCAAACAACTCTCACTCGTTCTCGATACATTGACTCCCTGGTGGTGGATCCACTTAACAGATTATCGCAAGGTGTGAAGTAAATTTTGAAACACAACCAAATTTCAAAACACGGTGAGTCATAGACTCTTTGATTGTTTTCAAAACATGGTCAAATTTCTAGGCATGCATATCCTTAGCAAGAAGTTTAATCTTGCCAAACAACTCTCACTCGTTCTTGATACATTGACTGCCTAGTGGGTCCACTGAACAGATTATCGCAAGGTGTGAAGTTAATTTCTAAACACATCCAAAATTCCAAAACATGGTGAGCCATAGTCTCTTTTGTTTTTTTCAAAACATGGTTAAATTTCTAGGCATGCATATTCTTAGCAAGAATTTGAATCTTTCCAAAGTCTCACTCGTCTCGATACATTGACTGCCTGGTGGTGGGTCCACTGAACAAATTTTTGCAAGGTGTGAAGTTAATTTCAAAACACGGTCAAAATTTAAAAACACGTTGTGCGATAGTCTCTTTGATTATTTTCAAAACACGGTCAAATTTCTAGGCATGCATATTCTTAGCAAGAATTTGAATCTTTCCAAACTCTCACTCGTTCTCGATATATTAACTGCCTGTTGGTGGGTCCAGTGAATAGATTATCACAAGGTGTGAAGTTAAATTCGAAACGCAACCAAAATTTCGAAACACGATGAGTCTTGGTTGTTTTCAAAATGCAGTCAAATTTCTAGGCATGCATATTCTTAGCAAGAAGTTAAATCTTTCCAAACTCTCACTCATTCTCGATACATTAACTGCCTGGTGGTGGGTCCACTAAACAGATTATCGCAAGGTGTGAATTTAATTTTGGAACACAACCAAAATTTCAAAACACGATGACTTCCTGGTGGTGAGTCCACTGAACAGAATTTCGCAAGGTGTGAAGTTAATTTCAAAACATGGTCAAATTTCTAGGCATGCATATTCTTAGCAACGAGTTGAATCTATTCAAACTCTCACTCGTTCTCGATACATAAACTGTCTGGTGGTGGGTCTGGTGAATAGATCATAAGGTGTGAAGATAATTTCAAAACGCAGCCAAAATTTCAAAACACGGTGAGTCATAGTCTCTTTGGTTGTTTTCAAAACATTGTCAAATTTCTAGGCATGCATGTTGTTAGCAAGAAGTTGAATCTTTCCAAACTCTCACTCGTCTCCATACATTGACTGCCTGGTGGTGGGTCCACTGAACAGATTTTCACAAGGTGTGAAGTTAATTTCGAAACACGGGCAAAATTTCAAAACTCGGTGAGTCATAGTCTCTTTGATTATTTTCAAAACATGGTCAAATTTCTAGGCATGCATATTCTTATAGTACAAGAAAAGTTTCTTTCCGCACTGAATTGGCCCGACAGTCATCGTAGAAGGCGCGTCTTCCGCGACAAAATTCTCGGTTCAGCCGTGGCCGATGCAAAACTTTTTTTTCCAGTTTTGCGGCCCTCTACTATGACGGATCTGCTAAAAACATGGAGGATGCTCGGCTGGCGCGTGGCAGAAGCAAGATTTTCATTTCCTCGCGCGATGTTGACTCGCCGACGTCTTTTGAGGCGTGTCGGTCCTGGACGTCAGTGTCTCTAGCGGACCATACATTTCGGTCACGCCTCCCTGATTTGAACTCGAAAACATTGCTCGACGCATCTACCATTTAGTCAGGATGCTAGGTCCCACATGTCAGCCTCTCATTAGAAGGTTCGTGTGCATGATGGATTTTTTCCTTCGGTCACGCTACCCTGTTCCAAAGTTGATAGCGATGTTCGATGCATCTACCGTTTAATCACGATGCTAGGCCCCACATGTCATCCTCTCATTAGAAGAAATGTGTGTATGATGGAATTTTTTCCTTCGCTGGCGCTACCCTGTTCCGAGTTGATAGCGCTGCTCGACGCATCTACCATTTAACCAACTTCCTGAGCCCCACATGTCATCCTCTCATTAGAAGAAACGTGTGTACGATGGATTTTTTCCTCCGCTGGCACTACCCTGTTCCGAGTTGATAACGCTGCTCGACGCATCTACCGTTTAACCAACCTCCTGAGCCCCACATGTCATTCTCTCATTAGAAGAAATGTGTGTATGATGGATTTTTTCCTTGGCTCGCGCTACCCCGTTCCGAGTTGATAGCGTTGCTCGACGCATCTACCGTTTAACCAACCTCCTGAGCCCCACATGTCATCCTCTCATTATAAGAAACGTGTGTATGATGGATTTTTTACCCTCTCTCGTGCCTTCGTGTTCCGAACTTGATATCTTTGCTCACTGCATCAGCCGTTTAATCAAACTCCTGGACCCCACATGTCATCCTCTCATTAGAAGAAACGTGTGTATGATAGAATATTTTCCCTCAGCCGCGCCTCCGTCTTCCGAACTTGATAGAGTTGCTTGCTGCATCTACCGTTTAATCATGATGCAGGGCCCCACCCCCACATGTCATACACTCATAAGAAGAAACATGTGTATGATGGAATTTTTGCTCTCGGTCGCGCTTCTGTGTTTCGAACTTGATAGTTGCTCGATGCATCAGCCGTTTTTCCAGGCTACTGAGTCCCCCATGTGAGCCTCTCATTAGAAGAAAGATGTGCATGCTGCTCTTTTTCCTTGCTCGCGCCTCCCTGTTTCGAACTTGGCAACGTCGTTTGAGGCAGAACTTGTATAAGGCCGTGCTACTAGGTCCCACATGCCGACCTCTCTATATATCAAACCTGCGTATGATGAACTTTTTTCGACCGCGTCCGCTGTTTTGACCTTGGCAACGTTGCTTGACGTGGCAGCCGTGTATGGTCTTGCTGTTGAGGCCCCCATCTCACCCTCTCTGGTATGTTCTGGCCAGTGGGTCCCTGGTGCCAGCCTCTCTGTACAAGTATTTAACTTTTTTTTCAAACCCGACCATTACACTCGAGGGATGCTGCAGGCTGGTGGGTCCGCGATGTCAGCCTCTCCATAATGCGATATTAAAAAGTAAACCCTTTCTAAAAAAATAAACCCAAGATATATATAAATATGTACACACAGTGGATTCAAACTAAAGACCTTCAAATCAAATCAAATAGACATAAACTGAGTGTTTTGCCACAATACCAAAGATACTAATAGAAATTGAATCATTAAACATGTATTAGTACTACAACTTATGTATCAGTCTTCTAAAAAGTATTGTTGTGTTTCCATGTTATCTCTCTTAAAATAAAAGAGCAGTGCTACTGGAACCTCGATTTATAAAAAGCCACATAATGGATTAGTTTCTTAAAAACATCGTTAGGCAGAGTTTTTTTAGAGGTGGGGGCACTGCCAAAAAGGCCAAATTAAAAAGTTTTTGGGCTAGGGTCAATGGGCTCCTATCTCAAAATTTACTGGGCTGTGTCTCGCCAGATTCAAACACAAACCTCTTCGAGGGAGGAAAAAAACGATAATTCCTTTGATAGATATTCATGTAAAAATTTCTAATGAACACAGACCACATGCGCCAAAACAGTGCTGGTATCCAATGACTTCACTTGGTGAAATCACGCTGTATATCTTTACCCTCTCATCTCTGTCCAAAATGCATCTAACGGTTCCGATGACACAAAGGCAAAAGATCTAGAGCAAGCAACCAGCAACAACGACAAAACTTTTGACAAATTCAATACCATTTGAAAGATTAAGGAGTACAGAATAATAAGACATAAAAAAATCGACAGATTCCTAGTTCATATTCAGCAACACTTGACCAATTCAGAAGCATTGCAAAGTGACTGATTCAGCAATAGAAACACTGAAATTCAATATCACTATAGAGAGAGATAGTTCTTGTTTCAGCTCTAAAAACCATGCCACGCGATCAGTTTGCCTTTTCTCCAAACAGACTCGATCACAACACAATTGTTGTCATAATATTTGCTCATATAGGGAACGTCATATAGATACAGATATACCATACCAGTATGTACTAGTCATAGATCCAATCCATCAAAAGGTTATCACTTTTTACCACCCATATATGATTAGTGGAGATAAGACAACCACATAATTAATTACAATAGCATGCGGCCAAAGAGCTAGACAACTAGGAAGTTCATGAACAACATGCCGCATTCAGGGCAGCGAGATACATCTACCTTGACCATTCTTCCAATAGTAAGTTTGGCTGCTTTCCGGAACTTGATCCACCTAGAAGTAGCTGCGAAGTGCCCATCAGTCGAGTTAATGGCGTAGCGTCCCTCGATAAGCAATCCTTCGCTCTGCATCGTGAAGACCATTGTGCCCTTTCGTCTGGCCTAGAGTTGCTTTGTGGCACTCTTAGGCAATTTCTGAGTCAAAGCAAGAGATAGATGCATAATTACTAAGAGCGATGCACTAAATCATGTGAAACTTGAGAAGACATTCAGAACAGTTTATCTGCCGCCATATACTCACAAATATAATCTAGTGCGACCTTGTGATGACACATGTGTAGGATATGATCTGACAAGGTGCTGCCCGGGGTGATGAAGGAGCTTGTGCTGGTGCCTGTGCTGGGGCGGGTGCTGGTGCAGGAGATGGTGCCACTAATTTTAGAGGGGCTGGTGCAGGAGCCAGAAGGCCCAGAAGCAGTGCCGGCGCTAGCAACTTTATGCTAGATTCCTTGTGAGGGGTAGCTAAGCTGACTACAGGGATGGTAGAGGCAGATGAGAAGTGTACAAGCAAAATGGTCTCTTATACAACAGTTACTCACAAGACAGTTATCAGAGGATATGATGAGTATACAAGCAAATTAAGTTACTACCTCCATTCTTTCTACTTAGGTCAACTGGTGGCGGAGCAGGAACTAGGGCCAGTGCCGTTGGGGGTGCCAACAGCTTGGTGCTGGTTACCTTCTGAGGGGTAGGTAAGGGGACTGCAGGAGTGGTCAGAGAGGCATATGAGATGTGGACAAGAAAAATTGTTTCTTATACAACAGTAACTCCTAGACAGAGATGAGAGTATACAAGCGAATTAAGTTAATACCTCTATTCTTTCTCCTACCAAGGTCAACAGGTGCCATTTCAGGAACTGGGGTTGGTGCTAGTGCCGGTGCCAGCAACTTGATCCTGGCACCCTTCTGGGTGGTACATAAGGGGAAGCGGAGTGTAGAAGTGGTCAAGGTCATATGATGAGTAAAGACAATGGTGCAGTACAGTTAGTCGCAAGAAAATCATTAGAGGTTGTGATGAGTACATTATCAAATTAATTAGTACTACCTCTGTTCTTGGTCCTTCGGTCAACAGGTGTACGATGGCGTGCAAGTATCTACCCAGGCTTCCTAAAATTGAATGTTACCTCATCCCCCTGCTTCAGACCATTCTCTTGGACATACTTGGACCAACCTCGGCCACCCAAATAGGTGGTGGCCATCGTCTAGGAGACATCCACATCATATAGCTGCCGCATGCCTTTAGGGCCCTCGCTATACAGAGTTAGAAACTTGTCGTTTCCGAACATCTTGTTTATAATGGGGCGAGCGACACAAGGGACAACCTTCATGAGAAAATTGATAGAGAAGTAAGGCGACCGCAAAAAAACTGAGATACAAGATCTTACATCAAGTCGGTCTAGACCACTTGGAATCCATACCTGATACCATGGGTACCCTTTGCGAAGGGTGGCCATGCACCATTTTTCATCCCTCTACCTTTGGAATGGCATACAGGGCCCCCCTTTCAATCCACAAGCTTGACAAGAGGAGGGTAGCAGAAAGGGCTGAGCAGCTGGTGCGTGGTACTGACTGAAATTAAGTGGAAAGGTTAAATTATGTAAAGAGCAAGTAAATCTAATAATATAAGAAAAAACCATTGCCTGTAAAGCAAACAAATTTTATTTTTGTGAACTTGTAATGAGCGTAAACATATAGTACTAGCTGATAAAAATAACATGGAAAATCATAACATGTGAAATTGTGGATTTCCAAATTATACCCACTTCTTAGAGAGGTCACTGCCCACCTGGGTACTGTGTTGACGCTTCCTCGTTGTGTAGAGGACGTCCTCTTTTGGTGCGGGATTTAGAAATCTACTAGCCTCTACAACAGCCTCAGCCTCCGCAGCAGCACCTTCAATCTACATAAATAGCAACAGAGCTCAACAGTTCAATACTATGTAAAGTTTGGTCAAACTTTCCGTCGCTTGACTTTTCAAAAAAAATCAGTATATGCCTAAGCCTTGGGACGAGGGAGTACAATACATAGTAGTCATATACTGACTATATGAGACAGTCTGACAGATCCAGATCTGGATTCACATAAACACAGTGCCAGAATTAATAAAATCACACATATGTTTCTGAACATTTGATAAGCATGCATCACACCAAGCGGGTAATACTTAAATCTGTATGCACCATGGTAATAAGGGTATTAAGAATAAATACCTTTCTCTTTAAGCCGGGCCCTCCCAGCTGGTCGGTGGCCTTGTGCTTGTATTTTGGTGAGTAGTGGTACTCGCCGGATCCTGCGGCATGTGGGGGTACCATCCTGTTTGCCGCACTTGGAGCACCACATGTTCGCAGGTATGTACCACCGTGCTACAGTAAATGAAGAAGAGATGGTATCACAGAGGCTTCCACAATAACAGGATGCAGACAGAGACAACTTTTAGCACAGGGATACATCCAGGTTGCAGCCAACCACTTTCAGCATTGGAAATAATGGAAGAACGCAACGAATATACTGCTACATTACCTTTTTTAGGCAACTTTTAAGGGAACTGATGGGACCATCCCTGTCCGTAGTGGCCGTGCGCGCCACTGACCCATAGGTCTCCATACAGAATCTAACGCAAAATCCATTGCACATTATGAGTAGCAACTAAAGGTTACATAAGTGAAGAACACCAAAATCGAACTCGACCAAATGCCCCAATCAGAACAGCGGTGACCATGCCCTGATCCGGAATCCATACGAAATCAGTACCACCTCCCCCCACCCCACCCCCATCCCCACCACCACCCCCACCCCACCTAAATGACCCAATCGATTAGAGAAGAGCAAAAATATCCTGATTAGGTGATTCCGAGGTGATCAATAAGCAAGAACTCCACAATTAAAGCATACCGAATACTACTACTCCTAGTACTAATAGTACCCCCAATGGACCAATAAGAAGCAAATTAAGCAAAGCCGGATTTCGAGGTGAGCAAATACACCCACCTATTTCAACAAGAACTCCCCAATCAAAGGTTGCACTAGTTCCAAAAGTTGCTTGCTGGATGTGAGCTAGCTAGTGATGGTTTCTTGTCTTGTCGTTGGTAGAAAGGCATGGGAAGGGGAGTAGTAGTACTAGCAGTAGTAGGGCTAGGCAGTACACTTTTTCCTACAATAAGTATTTTTAAGTGGCAGTGACGGGAACATTTTGCCAGGAGAGAATCCTGAATTTTTGATCCCAGCTATCACGTGGTGGCTTACAACTGTTTCAAGCGGGACCCACGTCAGGGGTGACTTAAAGGAGGTCCCACATCAAGTGGGTGAGATAATTGACCGAGCCAACCTCCTTCTTCCCTTGGTACCAGTACTAGTTCTCCCGAGTTCCTCTCCAAGGACAGATAAAATCGCCCCTCTTCGAATCAAATTGGTCCCAGCTTATTATCCTTCTGTTGATTCGTCTCATGGAGTAGTGGACAAGACGATGGTAATTGCAGCATAGGGCACCAGCGCTGGGGCCTCAAAAATAGTTTAGGAACCGATAAAATGATAATCTCGGATTTCAGACTAGAAACACACACAAACACACATATACTCCGTATATACTAATATATGGAATAGTTTCCAATTACAGTTCTGCTAACAAAGGCATAGAAATCATAATAAGGTAGCTCCATATTACAGAACAACGACTGACGAGGGTTTAACTCATCAATGCCCATTATTATGCACTTGGGTTTTGGAGAAGGAGGGAGCGCTGGAGGCATCAGTCGGCTAGCAAACAAGCACACAGGGACGGAAGGTTTACCCAGGTTCAGGCCTCGTAGAGGTCCCTACTCCTGCTTGTCTGCTCTTGGAATTAACAAAGGAATCGAAGGTTACAGGGGCGCGCAGATGCAATCTGGCGAGAGTTGTGGAAACTAGGGTTGTGTGTGTCCTCCTCTGCCCCTCCTAACCTTTATATAGATAGGCTAGGTCTCAGGTAGCAGGTCGAGTCGGTTATAGATTAGGGTTTTCCCTTTGAACTTTCTATCTTAAGCTTCTTCTTGTCTCGCAAGCAACCGAGAGTCCTTGAGCCACTCGAATTCTGTATTGGGCCTTGGCAATGCTGTGGGCTTCTGCTGTATCCGGGCCGTATATACCAAACTCGAGTACCTATAGGGTATACCCATGTCAGTATCCCCCGAGTGTACAATGGAATCGCAGAGTCGACTAGGGACTTTATGAAGCCTTTCAAGTGCATGATTGAGTATTTTTCAAATGTTCAGTTCATGTCATAGGGATTGTTGATATGCGTGCCTGATTTAGCCGATGTATCGGTATCAGTTAACTGCCTTAGGGCAAAACAATGCAATCTACTCAAACTCGAGTCCCCAGACTCAAATTCAGAAAAGTGATGGCGTAATTCGAATCAGGCCACGGAGGTCTTATAGTAGTCGAATTCCAGTGTATGGGTGTGAGAATTCGAGTGTGGATGTTATCAACACACAGTATGTTGTGCAAAGAAAAATAATCATAGGGTGCGCGGCCAGCTCTCCCTATGGGAGTAGCCCCGAGTGCCTGGTTGAGTCGAAGACTCAGGAAGGGACTAAAGAACTTTTGCGACCGTTGTTGTCTTTTGTTGCTTGTTTCAGTCGAATTTCCTCCTAGCACTCCCTATGTGCTTTTAATGTTCATATTCCTGCATAAAAATGAATCGTAGGGTGCACGACCAGCGCTCCCTATGGGAGTAGCCCCCGAGTGCTTGGTGGAGTCGAAGACTCAAGCAAGGACTTAAAGTAGTCGAAATCTTCTGATGCTCCTCTTGATGACATCGGTGCTGACGATGTGATGACCTCATTTGCCCGCATGAGCGGCTTTGATGGGACGTGACGAGCGGTGGGTCCCACTTTTTGACTTCAATTTGATCGGGCGTGCGTAATCTTCCGTTTTAACTGCGTCTCCTCGATTTCTGCGTGTAATGGAGATAGTGGGGTATGGTTCATGTTTTGGCCTCTCCACATGTCGAGAGCGATGTGCGCCACACATCCAGTAGGGTTTCTGCTGTCCGTTGGATGGCATCCACAAGGGGGTTAAGTAGCAGCGCAACTGCGGTAATTTTCCCATCTACCCTTTCTCTGCTTGTGCTTCCATTGCCATTGCCGCTGCTCTCTGCTTCCTAGCGCGCGTCCTCTTCATGGCGCTGGACCAACTCCGCGTCTTCCCGAGCTACTTCCTCCGCTCGCACCGCCATCACAAGATGGGCAAAAAGAAGGGAGGCGCTGCCTCTGAGTCTGCCGCCACCATTGCCGCCGCCAAGAAGAAGTGCGGCTCCGCCACTGTGGGCACCAGCACCGCTGGCGCTGGGAAGAAGAAGGGCACGGGTACCCGTGTCACCAATGGTGCATGGCACGCGTCCATCATCAAGTCCTCCGAGCTCTGTCTCCTGCGTCAAGATGGAGTTCTGTCACCCATGGAGGATGAGTCGCGAGTGCCAGGTTGCGAGGTAATTCTTTGTCCTCCCGCTGGTTTCCGGGTGATGTTCCTTGCGTTCATCATTCGCGGTCTTTCTCTGCCCCTGCATCCTTTCTTCAGGAGCCTTCTTTGCTTCTACGGCCTCCAGTTGCATCAGCTGTCCCCAAATTCTATTCTCCAAATCGCCTGCTATATTACTCTTTGCGAGTGCTGGCTCAGAGTCGAGCCACACTTTGGCCTCTTTAAGAGGATTTTCAAGCTGAAGCACTAGTCAGCATCTGGTTCTGTAGTCTACGACATAGGAGGCTGCGGAATCCATGTCGACTCCTCTGCCACAGATTTCGATATCAAACTCATGGCGTCCGTCCAAGGGTGGAGAGACAAGTGGTTCTACATCCGCGACCAGAAGGCCGAGGAGAGCACTATGGACTCGCGCCCTTCGATCCCGCGACGCCATGCAAGAGGAGGCGTTCTTGGAAGAACATAGTGATGCCTGGCGAGTCTGAGGAGACGGAAGTGCTGTACAAGCGCGTGTGCAACCTCGAGAGTCGCATGGGTAAAGAAGAGGGAGGCACCGCCCTCATTCGCACATGGTTGCGCTGTTGCATCCAGCCTCTGCAGGCCAGAGTCCACCCCATGTTCCAATGGGCTGCTGCGGACGATGCCACTTGCGTATCTGCCGATGGAATTTCCGCGGTTGAAGTAGATAAGAGGTTGCGACTGGTGACAAAGTATACCACCAAGGAGGTTCTCCCAGTCGTGCCTCCCTTCGACGCCTTTAATCCTCCTCCTGAGGTAGAATTGTGCTACAAAGTACCTTTTTTGTCGATTGCTGTTAACTTCTTGATGTATAATAAATTGTTTTCTGAATGCAAGATTGGAAGGTGTCTCCCAATTTGCCCCCTCTTCCTGAGGGGGTTATTCCTCGCGAAGTGGATGAAGAGGACGAGTCGGAATCGACCATCCCACTTGCAGAGGAGGAGGGAGCCCCCGTGAGTGATCCAGACACTCGCAAGCGTTCTCATAGCAAGGATTCAGATGCTCCGTCTCCTTCGACTCCAGAAGGCCCATCTATTGGTGCAGAGGAGCCGATTCCTGCCGTTCCTGTGCGCTCTATGGCTCCTCCTGCCCGGGAGAAGCTTCGACTGCCAAAGGAATCGTCGGAGTCCGAGGAGTAGTCCTTCGATCTTGATAGATTTGACTGGTAAGTTCTGTATTCGCGACCTCGTTTTGGTTTCTTCTTTGAGTTGCCATCTGTCCTGAAGCTTTTACTTGATTTGTGTTTCTGTCAAGCAGCGACGTCGTCTTCTGACGATGTACAAGTTTTGAAGGAGTCCGGAGTCGTGGACTCCAAGTCCAAGAAGGTGGCTTCGCGGTCTCCTTCTCATCCATTGGTGGCCCACTCCGGGCATAATTCATCGAGTTCCCCGCATGCTGGGGAGCATCAGATGGTTACCCGGATGACTGTGCAACAACCTTCTTTGGAGTCTGTGGCGGATCATGTAGGTATCTTGTAGTTGGCAGTCGAATTTATTCTTGGCATGCTTTACTTGAACTTTAAATGTCTCTGATGCAGCTCATCGTGAAGGAAGCCGCCCGCCTAGCAGAGCAGGTCCTTAACATGGGTCGACAGCATGCATGACTGGATAATCACCATTGCATTGTCGAAAGTAAGTCTTAACTTCGTATTTGTCTTTGGCGAATATTATTGATTTGATTTTGTAACACTCCCTATATGTTGCAGCTGAGCATAATGAATTACTTCTCCATGCTGCTACATTGGAGAAGAAATTGACCGCGGCAACGAAGAATCACGACAAGGCGGTCATAGCTTTGGAGGAGTCGCGGAAGCGAGAGAAGGATCTCCTTGCCTCCACTGCTGAGAGGGAGAAGTTGTTTAAGGAGCAGCTTCTCTCGATTGCCTAGTCCTGCTTAGGTATTTCTTTTTCATCTGGATATGCCTTGCTCTTCTGTACTTTGACGTGTGATTGTTATACTAATGCTTTTGTGTATGCAGATGCCAGCGGATTGAGTTTTGATGCCCAATCTCTGTGCCGCACGGATGCTTTGGCTGGTGCCATCACCGCAGTCGAGGACCATAGCGTATCCCTCCAGGAGACGCTAGGGAAGGCCAAGGATGTGCTCAGTCGCATTCTTGAGGACTTAACTCCCAAGGTCGGACTGATCGACAACCTCGGCGACTTGGTGGAGTGTCTGGATGGAGGAATCCATGCTGATTTCAAGAACTCTCAGCGCTCCATCGGCGCCACCCTGGCACTCGCAATGGTGCAGGCCCATGGTGTGGAGATGGATCCTGCCGCTATCTTTGAGGCGATGCCTGTCGACGCTGGAGGCCAGCAGGTAGTGTTTGGTCCCTTTGCTGGTAAATGCAAAAATTATGGTCCCCAGCTTATTGAGACACTCGCCAAGTACTCCGAGGAGCGGTGTCAAGCGAAAGCTACGAAGGCTACGACGTCTGGGGGTACCACTAGCAAGTCCGTGGCGTCGGAAACTGCCATGGATGCGATGAAGCCCTCGAGGCCGAAGTCGAAGTCGAAGAAACACACTTCTCCTTAGTTTTTATATGTAATAGCTCTAGTGTTTGACCTTTTGTGTCCATGAGACAATGCTTTTATGGGGGTACCGCAGTCTAGACTTTGTTATGTTTGAATGTATCCAAGCCTTTCGTCAGTGTATCTTAAACCTCTTATTTTGCTTTTGTTTGGTTCATGATAGGGTACCTCGAGTGGTCTTTCGAGTGATCCTCGTGGTCCGTCACCCACTAATGAGAGCTTGGCGCAGCCGCGTTCAAGGGTGGACGAGTTGTCCCTGCTTTCGCGACTATGCGATCGCGTTAGGCAGCTGGAACGTGAGTTTCCCATCATCCGCGGTAACGTGGATGTATGGAAGTCGAGGGCGTAGAAGGCTACCGCCCGAGAGCAATATCTATCGGAGGAGGTGACGCAGCTGGGCGATCAATTCAAGTGTTAGCTTCCTGCCCTCGTAACTTTTCTTGTAGTCAATCGCGACAGTTCTTTGTCTTCATATTTTTCCTTTTTGCTTGGTGTAGTTGTCAGTGCTCGTCATCTGCAGGATGAGAAAGACAAAATCTCCATTCGAATGAACGACCTGACCCAGGAACAACCTCAGGCGAGTGGGTATTTTTGGGTGGACCATGATCGTGCGATCGCACTTGCGACCTTGTAGGCTCGTGCTTCTCGAGTACTCCACTTTCTGAAGAAGGCGCAGTCGTTCCTGAGGAATATCTACCAGATGATGTTTCCACTGGACGTCGTCCCTTCGAGCCTGTTGGCTCTTCTGGCTAAGTTTTAGGATTTGAGTGCATTTCGTGAGTGCGTGCGGCAGCAGTTAGTGGCTGGTGCCAAAGCTTCTTTGTTGCTGGTGCGACTGCATACACCTGATGTAGACGTTGCAGCTGTTGCGGCTGGACCGCCGAATCCGCCGGCAGGTTCGACCTGGAACATGGTTCCGCATTACTAGGCGGTGGATCGTCCAGCAGAAGAAATTGTCGACTTCTTTGAGGAACAGACAAACGTTCTTCTACTACAGCAGTAGTTTAACTTGTATCCTGCACATAAGTATTACCAGTGTTGTAAAAGTTCGTATGGATATAGTGGATGTAATTAATTTATATTGATATGTAAAGATCTTGCTAGCTTATATTTTTTGCGAATGTATTTGTGCTCTATAGTTCCTTTTTGTTAGCCTGACTTATTTTATCTCAGCACCTTGCCAACCTGTCAGGTGCGTTGCAACTAGGTTGGTGTTTTATCAAGGGTTCGATTGGTGTTCAGTCAGCTACTCGGGATACTGCGACTTGTTCGTAGAACGAGGATGTAAAGGGTGGCGTAGCCCCCGAGTGATAAGATTGCCAGAAAAATGAGGAAAAACACAGAGTTTCGGGGCACTTAGCTTTATTTATTCGCAGAATAGTACGAGGTACAATGTGTGGCTAAGTAGCCTGGCTGAATAGTTGTAATGTAAGAAAAAAAAGATGACTAGGGGTAGAAGAGCCGTAGCTGCACGACGTTACAGGGGTTGGAGTATGCGACTCCTATCTCGAAATCTTTAAGGCGATAGGCGCCACCTGGGATTACTTCTGTAAGCACGTATGGTCCCTCCCAAGGGGACATGAGCTTGAGATGCCCTTGCTGCTTCAGTCGTAGGACCAGGTCTCCTTCAACGAAGGATCTGGGGCGTAGCCTTCTGCTGTGGTAGTTGCGCAGGTTTTGCTGGTAGATCGTTGATCTTTCTGCTGTGATGTCCCGTGCCTCGTCAAGGAGATCGACGGAGTCTTCGAGTGCGAGTGTTGACTCCTGCTCGCTATACGCAACCACCCATGGGGCTTTAAAGCGTACTTCTGCGGGTAGCACTGCTTCAGCACCGTGCACCATGAAGAACAGGGTATATCCCGTGGCGCTATTTGGGGTTGTGCGCAGACTCCAAAGTACGGACGGCAGCTCGTCTGGCCAACATCCAGCGGCTTGCTCGAGTGGCCGGAGGAGTCGCTTCTTGATTCCGCTGCAGACGAGGCCGTTGGCCTTTTCAACTTGACCATTGGTCTGTGGATGAGCTACGGACGCATAGCTTATGTTGGTTCCCAGGTTTTCGCAGAAACCCTGGAACTCCTTGGAGGTGAAGTTCGTTCCATTGTCCGTGATGATGCTATGTGGCACTCCGAAGAGATAGACAATGGAATCAAAGAACTTGACGGCACTGGCTCCTGACTGGTTTGTCACCGGCATGGCCTCTATCCACTTGGTGAATTTGTCGACTACGACCAGGAGGTAGACGTAGCATGCGGTTTGTCTGCGAATCGCTGGCAAGCATTGCAGCGCTGGACGATGTCCTTGGCATTGCGCATGGCCATGGGCCAGTAGAATCCAACTCGTAGAGCTTTGGTGACTAGGGCGCGACTGCCAGCATGGTGCCTGCAAGTTCCTTCATGGATGTCGAGGAGGACGACCCGTCCGTCCGCGTTGGAGATGCACCGTTGGAGTACTCCTGTGATGTTGCGCTTGTATAGTTCGCCGCTGATGATGGTGAAAGCCTTGGACTGCCGTGCGATGTGTCGCGCGTCAGTCGGGTCATTAGGCAGCCTCTTGCTTAGAAGATATGTGATGTAGGTTTGAGTCTAAGATGGCTCGTTAATCATGATACCCATTGGTCCCTCGAGTCCTGTGTCAAGCTCCAGGTCGTCGAGTGCCATTGGCTCATTGGGTGGCGTAGCCCCCGAGTCAGTTGTTGCGCTTCTTTTCTTCTCTGTGGCCTTTGGCTTTATGGAGCATTCATAGATACGCTCGAGAAATACCCCAGGTGGTATGGGGGCGCAGGTGGAGCCAATGTTGGCAAGTGCGTCCGCCTCTTCATTACTTTCACAGCCTACGTGCCGCAGTTCACAGCCGTTGAAGTCCCCTTCGAGTGTGTCGTAGAGGTCGCGGTAGGCGATCATATTGTCATTCAGCGTGTTGCACTGATGCATCGTTTCTGAGCCTCTTGGCGCCGTAGGCTTTCGCCATCCGCATCCCGTGCAGCAGGGCCTCGTATTCAGCTTCATTGTTGGAAGCAGTGAACTGCATTCGCAGGATGTATTTCAGCTTGTCTCCTTGTGGCGATGTCAGTATGACACCAGTGCCAGCCCCGTCCTTTCGTTTGGATCCATCGAAGTGCATTGTCCAGAGGTAAGACATATCTGGCTTTTCGGGGAGTTGGTTCTCCATCCAGTGCACGAGAAAATCAGGGAGGACTTGCGACTTGATCGCGTCGCGCTTTTCGTATGTAATGTCTCATGGAGACAACTCGATTCCCCAAAGCGCGACTCGTCCGGTGGCATCGGGGTTGTTGAGGATATGGCCAAGCGGGATGTTGTTGACCACCACGATTGGGTGCTCCTGGAAGTAGTGGCGCAGTCGCCTGGCTATCATGAAGACGCCGTATGCCAGCTTCTGGTAGTGCGGGTACTGCTGTTTTGTTGGCATGAGCACCTCGCTGAGGTAGTAGACTGGGCGTTGCACCCCGTGGACCTTGTTTTCCTCGGCTCGTTCCACCACGAGCACCGTGTTTACCACCTGGTTGGTGGCGGAGATGTATAGCAACAATGGTTCTTTTTCGCGTGGAGTCACCAGTACTGGCGAGGTAGATAGTAGACGCTTAAGGTCTTCGAATGCTTCCTGCACCTCGTCGGTCCACTCGAACTTGTCAGTTTTGCGGAGAAGTCGACTGATGAATTGACTGAGTGTCGCAATTCACCCGTCCAGCTACTAGACGCCTCTTACATTCTTTGGCTTCTCCATGGCCAGTATGGCTTTTATTTTCTACGGGTTCACCTCAATCCCTCTAGCGGAGATGAGATACCCAAGTAGTTTCCCAGATGGTACGCCGAAGGCACATTTTTCCGGATTGAGCTTGATCCGGTAGCGGTCGAGGTTGGCGAAGGTCTCGCGTAAATCGTCGATTAGCGAGGCTTCCTCTTTTGTTTTGATGACGATGTCGTCAACATAGACTTGGATGTTGCGACCGAGTTGATTCTTGAGGCAAGCCTGCATGCACCGCTAATAGGTGGCTCCTACATTTTTTAGCCCGAAGGGCATTGTGTTGTAGCAGAACACACCAAAAGGCGTTGTAAATGCCGTTTTATCTTGATCCTCCTCCTTCATTCGAATTTGATTGTAGCCTGAGTAGGTGTCGAGGAAGTAGAGACGCTCATATCCCGCGGTGGAGTCGATGATTTGGTCGATTCGTGGTAGCGGGAAGTGATCCTTTGGGCAGTGCTTATTCAGGGAGGTGAAGTCCACGCACATCCGCGGGATGTCCGTGTCTTTTTTAGGTACCAGCACCGTGTTGGCGAGCCAAGTGCTTTCCTTGATCTCGCGTATGAATTTGGCGTCGAGGAGTCTGTTGATCTCCATTCCCACCACCTTTGCTCTTGGTTCAGACAGTCGATGAATTGTCTGCTTGACTGGCCTTGCGTCTGGGTTGAAATTGAGTGCGTGCTCGGCGAATTCCCTGGGAATCCCTGGCATGTCCGCTGGACACCAGACGAAGATTTCCTAGTGCTCACGGAGGAATTCGACGAGCGCGAGTTCCTATGCGGAGCTCAAGTTGTTGGCGATGAGGGCTGTCTTGGTTGGGTCCATTGGGTGGACCTGGACTTTCTTCGTGTGCACCGACGAGTCGAAGGACAGGTCGGGTGAACTTGGCTGGCTCAGGGGAGGCAGACTGTTGTCTGTCGACTCCTTTAATCTTGCGAGTTCCTCCTACATACCGAAGGACTAGGAGATTATGTTGAATTCCCTGTCGCAGCTGTTGGACCTTTCAAAGTTGCCGTTGATTGTGATTACGCTGTTTGGGCCCGACATCTTCATCTGCAGGTAGGCGTAGTGTGGCACTGCCATGAACCTTGCGAACGCGACGCATCCGGGGATGCAGTGATATTGTGAAGGCTAGTCGACGACCTCGAAGTCGATGCGTTCTCGCCGAAAATTTTGTGGCGTGCCAAAGATGACGTCGAGGTTGACTTTTCCCAGGTGATATACACCTTTCCCTGGGACGATTCCGTGGACCGTTGTGTCTAAAACTTCCAGACACGTCAGAGGGATCCACATTGCACGCAAGGTACTCGCGAACATTAGGTTAATGCCGCTGCCGCCATCCATGAAGACGCGGCTCATGTCGAAGCCCCCAATCTGTGCCTCGAGTACGAGGGGACAATGTCCTATACGAGGAACTTGGCGCGGGTGGTCACGCCGGTCGAAGGTGATGCAGGAGTCGCTTCCACTGAGGTACTCAGTGGTGGAAGCTAGAGAGTTGATCGCCAAGTTGACTTGGCGAGTGATGGCCTTCTGCACTCGATTTGAGGGACGCCCCTTTTGGATCATCCCCATGTTGCCCACGGGTCATGGGTATGGTTCGCCGCCATGATTATGGACCGGTGCAGCGGCGAGTGGTATTCTAGGCGGTGGTGAAGGAGCTCCATGTGCCACGGCGCCTGGGGCGACTCCATAGCCCCTATTGACTACGTCGCGATCCATCCGATCCAAACCCTCGTGGAGCTTGAGGAACTCGCGATAGTCCTTGAGAAGGTGGCTGGATTTTTTCTTGCTGTCGTGCTTGTCGATATAGAACTGCATGTTGCATGGCCCGGACAGTTTGTCCTCGATGGTTGTTGCGGGTGCCTCTTCGCGAGTGCGGCACTGCCACACCTGCATGGTTTTCCCGGAGTCATGGTATCCACCGCTACGATAGTCGCTGTTGCGATTGTCGTTGCGTTTTTTGGCGTAGCCGGCTACGACCATGTTGACATCGTCGCGATCATCGTAGACGCGCATTCGCTGTTTGCCTCGACGGTCGTGTCTGTGCCCGAGGTCATCGTCGTTGTTGGAGTAGGTGTGGTTTTTCACCGAATCCTCTCCATCGGTCCACCGATTCGCAATTTCCATCAGGTGGTCAATTGTTTTGGGCTTCGAGCGGCCCAGCTCCTCCCTGAGTTCTATGCGGCGAACACCACCGTTGAATGCGTCGATTGCGCGGTCCTCCGAGATGTTTTCTGCGGAGTTCTTGATAATGGACCACCTCTGGATATACGAGCGTAACGATTCGCCTGACCTTTGCTGGCAGCTGCTCAGCTCTTCGATTGATGCGGGCCTTTTGTAAGTGCCCTTGAATTTGCGTACAAAGCTGTATACTAGCTCTTCCCAGCTGCGAATGGATCCACGCGGGAGATTGTTGAGCCATGTGCGGGTGACGCCCTGCAGCTGTAGCTACAGGCATTGCATGGCCATGCTTTGACTCCTTCCATGTAGCCTGACGGAAGAGATGTGGTCCTCCAACCAAATCTTTGGGTCTTGTAGGCCGTCGAACTTTGGGTTCTCCAACAGGAGTTTGAACCCTTTAGGCATTAGCTTCTGTCTGATGGCCCTGCTGAAGCATCTGGCGCCGTAAAGTTCAGTCTCGTCCTCTTCTGAATCAGTCGAACGAGCGCACCTTGCCCTTGATTTGTCGATTTTGCACTGCGTGAGGTCATCGCGCGCATCGTAGTCATGATCGTGCCGCCATGATCAGCGACATCAAGATAGGTCGTGACTGTTGTTGCTGGACGAGGGTGAGGAATAGCGTTTTGCTAGAGCCTTGCCTTTCTTCGGCTCCAGCGTTGGTTCTTTGTCGAGGGCGGCCTCGATTAGCCCGAAGCCCACGATCGTAGATTGGTGCATGGCAGCTCTTGGATCTCCAGCTGGCGGCTGGTTGTGAAGGAGGTACATGGTGGCCGCTGTCACCGCGGCTTGTGGTGTCTTTGGGACCATGTTGCCCCGCATGTCGACTGTCATAGAGCTGAAGTCGAGGACTTTTGCAGCTTCTATGTGTTCTTGCTCAGTGAGATGGGCCATCCGAGACCGCCTCTTGTTGGCCACGTACTCGTTGCCTTTGGAGGAGGATCCTTCGTGGGAGGAGAGCCTAGCTCTTCGAAGACTCGACTCATCTGCCACCTTTTTACGCGCCTCGAGTTGCGCGATTGCGTGTAGCTGGCTTCTGTACTTCTCCTTTAGTAGCCAATGGCAGCCCATCAGCATTTCCTGCAGTGTGCTAGGGGGCAGAGGATTGCCTCGTAGAGCTTCTCGGCAACGAGCCCACTCGTTGTTGTTGAGTTTAATCACGACACGTTCACTAGTGTGTTCGTTCACCATGGTTGGTGGTTCGACTGCCCCTCCAGTGTTGATGGGCGCACCATTGCCACCGTTGGTGGGGCCGCCGTTGGGTGGTCCGCCATTGGGTATGCCACCATTTGGTGGATCGGTGCCAGATCCATTGCCACCATTTTCGCGATTGGTGGTGGTGTCGTCAGCGTTGATGATGGCGCACATGAAGTGGTTGGGGAAGCTGTTGCTTCCACAACTTTCGGATCCGGAGCCGTAGACTCCATCTTCCGTCGCTAGGTCACCCAGATCGGATCCGCGACTATTGTCGCTGTCCGTGCTCCCAACTACTGTTGAGGCGTTGAGCTTGCTGAGGGTGCCGATTGGTGGCGAGAACCACGATGCTGGAGAAATCGCGAGTACTGTTGGCTGGTCAGGCATGCGAAGCGTGCCCATCTGACCAACCTGGAAGCAGAAGCTTCCAATCGCCAGACTGATTCCATCGCCAGACTGATTCCATCGCCTACGGACTCGAAAGCCAGGCGAGTGGCCGGCGTGTGGATAGTGTAGTCGAACGCGCCGAAGAGCTGCCGAATCTCCACTGTTGCGGAGTTGTAGATCGTGGTTGATGGGGCCGAAGAAGCTGCGACATCAGCACTCCCAATTCCCACGGACGGCACTAATTGACGAGGGTTTAACTCATCAACGCCCATTGTTATGGACTTGGGTTTTGGAGAAGGAGGGAGCGCTGGAGGCACCAGTCAGCTAGCAAACAATCACACAGGGACACAAGGTTTACCCAGGTTTAGGCCTCGTAGAGGTCCCTACTCCTGCTTGTCTGCTCTTGGAATTAACAAAGGAATTGAAGATTACAGGGGCGCGCAGATGCAATCTGGCGAGAGTTGTGGAAACTAGGGTTGCGTGTGTCCTCCTCACCGCCCCCTCCTAACCTTTATATAGATAGACTAGGTTTCGGGTAGCAGGTCGAGTTGGTTACAGATTAGGGTTTTCCCTTTGAACTTTCTATCTTAAGCTTCTTCTTGTCTCGCAAGCAACCGAGAGTCCTTGAGCCACTCGAATTCTGTATTGGGCCTTGGCAACGCCATGGACCTCTGCTTTATCCGGGCCGTATATACCAAACTCGAGTACCTGTAGGGTATACCCATGTCAATGACAGTAGCGAACCAATCATGGGATAACTCTACACCCCAAGAGTTTTGCAGCTGGGCTAGTGGTCATGAACGGTACCAAAAGTACACCCCTGATGATCAGCAACCTTGCATCAAACCCATCCAGACGCAGTGTACCCGATCCACAACATCAGGTATAGGCTCATCAATGAATAGGTCAACGTCATTACCATCAAAGTCCTCTTTGGTCGTTTGCTTCTGCGACTAGTAGATTAACTGATACGTTTATAGACAAACATCAAAGACACACAACCTGAACATTTGTCGTTCTACAAATATACCTTGTCATCTGGCATAGGGGTAGTACCAGAAATGAATCATGTTTCATGCAGCTTGCGCTTTTTCACTCCTCCCCCTTCTCCAAGTTGATCTAGATGCTCATGAGCTTCCTCTGTCAGTTGATCTAGTTGATCAACATCTGCTTCCCCTACTTGATCTTGATGATAAAGATGTGCTTCCCCCGGTTCAGATGGGGTATCATATGGTTCACCATGAAATACCCATCTAACATATGTGCTAAGCATCCCAAATGTAAAAATATGGTCTTCCACTATACTTTGAGGCAGCACCCTAAGATTCGCACACAACCTGCAGGGGCAATGTACTTTTGAGTTGTCACAATGAGCTCTAACAAATCCCATAAATCGTAGAACATCAAGGATATGTTTAGCGCTGCCTAATGGAGCAATCTCTATCCAAAATCTGCCCATATGTTTAATTATGATATACAAGGTTGGTTATTATTAAAAGGAAAGCACGAAACATATATATGAAGTACAAAAACTATTTATGCCTATGCGTTTCAGCAAACATATTGACAGAAAAAATCGCCGATGGTATTTAGGAACAAATATCCAGCGCAGAATAAACTATGACCATGCAGATTGAGGACAAATTAAACTACGTAGGAGTATTTGAAAGGGCAATAAAAATGCCAAACAGATCGAGCTAGAGATAGAAGGACTACCGTGGGATCGACGTGCCCACCGGTGCGTCTCAAAAAGACCGATGGGTAGAGAAAGCTTCTTTGCGCACGTTGCTGATGAGGAGCGGCTGTAAGCGCGTCTGTTTTGTGGGGAATGGGGTGAGGCCTAGGCGGCGGAGGGTGGAAGTTAATACACAACACGAAGGGGTGCGGACTGTGGAGGGATAATTTTGGAAATTTTGACCTACCCTGCTTTGGGCACCACCATATACGTGGCCCACCTGCCAGTCACCATAGATCAAAATTGATCCAAAACTTGTCAATATACAAGTTTATGTTTTACCATGGAAACTAATGCACATAGCATTGCACTTTGTGAACGAATGGCTTTATGTCAAAAACTTATTTAATTTCAGCATCTTCAGCTAGGAAGCTTGGAAACTCATGAAAGTAGGGCACTATCCATCAAATCTGGAATCTCCTGTGTAAACAATTGCTTGAAATGCCAATATGCACCAATCTACCAAATATGGCCAGGTTTGTAAGCCTTGTTGGCGAAGATACTTCAATGTACGGAGTAGTACAAAAGATGAAAAAGGTATAGAAACTATGGCTGTGACCTTGCTCCTCTTGTTTGAAATCCTTGAATTAATGTTCATTAATTTCGGCAGATGTCTATAAACTCATTAAATGCTGGAAAGCATACTGGCCTATGGATCTATCTGACGGGGATAGCATCCCAAGTGGGAGTAGCGTACCTTAGAAGCTTCAACTTCAAAATTTCGATAGAGCACCGAAGTATCCCATCCACCCATTCAAACATCCCGCCCATCCATTCAATCATCCACCCCCCCAAAAAAACATCCAGCCCCAAATATTATTTTATTGCACAAATTTATCCTAGAAGCTTGAAAGGGCGTTATACATTTTGTGAAAAAAGGGGGCGGTGGCATTTTGAGCCATCATCTTTGTAGTTGCTTCACAACAAAACACATTGTTGTTACTTGGAAATTCAAAAACAAACTTCAAATTTGGAAGCAGACATATTGGTTGATTTGCAAAGATGCACCGATCTACCAAATACGGACACGTCATCATAAACTATTTCCATGACCTTGGTTACCTTTTTTTTGGAGGATGGTCATCTTCTTGAAAGCCTTAAATTGTTTCAAAATTTCAGCAAATGCCTAGAAACTCGTTCAAATGCTGGGAAGCAACTCTCGCTGGCATGTGGGCCTAGACGATGACAGCGTGTTTGAGAGGCCCCACGGCGGAGTAGCGTATGCTAGAAGCTTCGACCTCAAAATTTGGTACGGCGCCCAAACATCGCACCCATCCATTAAAATAGCCCGCGCACCCATTCAAACATGCTTCACCTCTTTCTAGAATGCAAATTCCTCTTCTATCCCTGCTCCGAAAACAAGAATCTGAGGGAGCACTGCAATAACAGAGGGATATAGGTGGTAAATTTGCATTCTCCCAAGTGCATCACCCCATCCACGTTTCCTAGCCCTTCTTCAATATTTACCTGCCCGCCCACTCCGACCTACACCGACTTTTTGGACCCACTATGCAAGTGACTCAGATGTCAGTGAGCCAAAATTACGGGAAGTAGAGATTCCCATCGCTTGTTGTTCAAAATTCAAACATTTTTCGCTAAACCAAGATAAAATCGTTAAAATCATCCAACCTGGCTTATACTATCATTCCACTATGTCAGAGTGAAAGCTAAAAAACAAAGCCAAAAACACGTTCATAGCTATATAAGCCAAAAATCAAAAGCAAGAATTCGAGCCCAACCAAACAGCGCCTAAATCTCAAGGAACTTTTCCTGTTTCTCCCTTGTTTTAGTACCCGGATACGTTCAATTTTATTTAACAAGAAATATGACAAAGCAGGATATCATCTTATAGATCAATTTTTGAGATACTTTCATTAAATTACGGTAACACCATTCTGTTCCACGAATATATATATAACCATAAAGTTTGAAAATATTATTGAGAATTCACGGAATCATAAACCATAAAATCTAAACCCATAAACCCTGACCAAGTAGGTATCGCGCAACTGTAGATCAAAAATTGGGATACTTTAGTTAAATCAGGTAACGCCATTCTACTAGACAAATAGAAGAATAAATTATGAGCATTACCAAAAATTCTCTGAACCCAAAACCGGAAACAACCCATAAAACTAAAATGGAAAACCCTAAACCCTCGGCCCATAAACCCTAATCAAGCAGGTATCGTGCACTTATATATCAAAATTTGAGATACTTTCATTAAATTGCGGTAACACCATTCTATTCCACGAATATAAGCATAAATCTTGAACATTATTTAAAATTCCTAAAACCCTAAAATTTAAACACTAATTAAACCCAAAATCCTTACCAAACACGTAGCATGCACTTATCAATCAAAAGTTGATATATTTTCATTAAACTGGTAACTCCATTCTATTCGATCAATATAAGCATAAATCTTGAACATTATCGAAAATACCCTAAACCCCTAATAAAACCTAAACCTAAAACCCCAAACCCTCAACCCATAAACCATAACTGAACATGTATCATGCACTTATAAATCAAATTTGGAGATACTTTCAATGAGTTAGGTAACGCCATATATATTCTATTTGATGAATATAAGCACAATGCTTGAGTATTATTGAAAATGTGATAAACCCCCTAAACTCTATTCAGTCCATAAAACCTAAACTGTAAAACCCTAAAACCCTAAACCCTCGACCCATATAAACCCTAACCAAGTAGGTATCATGGACTTATAGATCAAAATATTAGATTCGATATTTCATTAAATTGCGGTAACTCCATTCTATTCCATGAATATAACAATAAAGTTTGAACATTATTGGAAATGCCCTAAACCCTAAAACCACCCTCAACACCGCACGTAGCATGCACTTATCGATCAAAACTTGATATATTTTCATTAAACTGGTAACTCCATTCTATTCGATGAATATAAGCATAAATCTTGAGCATTATCAAAAATACCCTAAACAACCCCTAATAAAACCTAAACCTAAAACCCCAAACCCTCAACCCATAAATCCTAACCAATCAGGTATCATGCACTTATAGAACAAATTTTGAGGTACTTTCATTGAGTTAGGTAACGCTATATTCTATTCAACGAATATAAGCATAAAGCTCGAGTATTATTGAAAATTTGATAAACCCCCTAAACCCTATTTAGTCCATAAAACCTATACCGTAAAACCATAAAACCCTAAACCCTCGACCCATATAAACCCCAACCAAGCATGTATCATGGACTTATAGATCAAAATTTGAGATTCGATCTTTCATTAAATTGCGGTAACGCCATTCTATTACACGAATATAACAATAAAGTTTGAACATTATCGAAAATGCCCTAAACCCTAAAACCCGCCTAAACGACATTAGCAAATGAGGTATCACATGCACTTGTAGATCAAAATTTCAGATAAACATTCCTCAAATTGTGCTAACGCTATTCAATTCCATGAATATAAGCATATATAAAGCAGCTTGAACATTATCGAAAATTCCCAATAAACCTAAACCCTAAACACCTAAACCCCCAAAACCATAAAATACCTAAACCCTCAACCCCTTACCAAGCAGGTATGATGCACTTATAGATCTAAATCCGAGATAATTTCATTAAAGTGCGATAACACGAGTCTATTCCACGAATATATATAAGCATATATATAAGCTTGAACATTATTATTGAAAATTCATAAACACTAAAACCTAGAAAACCTTAAACCCTAAATACCAACCTTAAACTCCTAAGCCCTAAACCCTAAAATCCTAAATCATATATCATAAACCCTAAACCCCTAAATCCTCAACCCAAAAAACACGAACCCTAAACCACAGGCTATATATACCTTGTGTGGAAACTAGGGCAATGGGATTTTGAGCCATACTTATTTGTAGTTACTTCATGACAAAAGCCATTGTTGTCGCTTGAAAAATTGAAAATATCTTCAAATTCAGAAGCTTCCTTTGTAAATAATATTTTAAATGCCAATAATATGGACCAATCTACCAAATACAAATATGTTGTTATAAACTATAGCAAAGTTGTGGCCATGACCTTGGTCACTGATACGTCCATTTTGCATCACTATTCTATGTCTTAATTCACTATTATTCATTGATATATTTCGTATTGAGAGGTGATACTTATGTTATTTCATCTATTTTTGCATGGTTGATGAATTTTGGAGCATGGACCGCTGCAGTCAAGATTCTGATGGAAAATGTGCTGTTTGGAGGCAAAAATTCGCGAAGATCAGAAAATCCGGGAAAATATACGGAAAATTCTATTTTTTCTAGAAGACTCAGGATGCCATAAGATGGAGTGGAGGTGGGCCACAGGGGGCCCACACGACCCCGTGGCGCGGGCAGGCCTAGGCCGCGCCAGGGAGTGCTATGGCCGCCCTGGCCCACTCCAGCCTCTCCCCTCTGGCGTATATCAACCTCCCGAAACCCTAAGACTCGGGGAGCAACCACAAAAAGAATCCGCCGCCTCTGCCGGGCGGAAAACACCGAGAGAGAAAGATCTCTCCGGCAGACAGATTTCTGCCTGGGGAATTCCTTCCCGGAGAGGGGAGATCATCGCCATCAACACCACCATCAAGCTGGACTTCATCGGGATCATCATCATCATCACCACCATCATCACCATCAGCACCCTGATCATCATCTCCATATTGCTGTAACAATTGCGTTGAATCTAGCATAGTTCATAGGGGAAACTTTTCCGGTGTTGATTACTCTTTGTAGTTGATGCTATTGAGTGAACCATTGAATTATTGTTTATGTTCAGATTGTTATACATCATTATTCCATCTATGATCATGATCCATATGATGTCTTGTGAGTAGTTCCTTTTGTTCTTTAGGACATGGGAGAAGTCTTGTTGTTAGTAGTGGAGTTGCGTTGATAAAGATTCAATAGATTGGTATTTAAGTTGTGGTGTACTTCTTCTAGTGGTGTCATGTGAACGTCGACTACATGACACTTCACCTATATGGGCCTAGGGGAATGCGTTGTGTATTTGGCTACTAATCGTAGGGGTTGCCGGAGTGATAGAAACCTGAACCCCCGTTAGGAAACCATTGCACAAGGGACGTAAGGGTCTTAGAGTTTAAAACTGTGGTTAGGTTTATACCTTAATTACTTTCTTGTACTTACGGATGTTTGAAAGGGGTATAATCACAAGTATGTATTAGTCTTGGATGGGGCGGTAAATTAGCACAGGTTCACCCACACAACACTTAGCAAGCTAAAGAAGATTAATCAACTATATGAAGCGAAAGCACTTGACAGTCTTCCCATGTGTCCTCGAGAACGTTTGGTCATCTATAGAAATACAACCGGCTTGTCCTTTGCTGCATAAAGGATTGGGCCACTTGCTGCATTTATTCCTACTGTCTTTTATTTACTCGTACTTTGTTTACTTGCTTTATCGAAAACCCCTAAAATTCCATTTGCTAAGTATTTGCAGAGGATTCCTGATCCATACCACTATCCAGCACCTTCTGCTCCTCCTTGGGTTCGACACTCTTACTTATCCAAAATACTGCGATACACCCCCTATACTTGTGGGTCATCAAGACTATTTTCTGGCGTCGTTACCGGGGAGTGAAGCGCTATTGGAGAGTGGAACTGGTAAAGGAAACTTCTACCGTGAGTATTGTTTACTTCTGCTAGTTGCTTTATTTTCGTTATGGATAATTCGCTGAGTTTCTTATTTGGTCATGCTACTACCACTTCTAAGGTAGTACATAAGCCACCACCTGCTGAGAAAGATGTTTTCAAAATACCTACAAGAATTATTGATCGTGTTATGGATAACTATTATGTTGGGGATGGAACTGTCCATCCCGGTGATCATTTACTCTTATACACGAATTATGCGGGTTGTTCAAGTGTGCATGTATTACTACAGACCAAGTTAAGAAGAAGTTATTCTCATTATCACTGAAAGGAAGAGCTGAGGAATGATATAAGCTGCTGAAGAATGGTCAAGCTCTGGAATGGGAGGAAATAGTGCCTCTCTTTTATTCAAAGTTTTATCCTCCTAGTGAGATTCATAAAGATCGGAATCAAATATACAACTTTTGGCCTCTTGATGGAGAGAGTACAACTCAAGCTTGGGGGAGATTGAAGTTACTAATGCTCAAATGTCCCATTCATGAGCTCCCCAATAATATTATTATCAATAACTTTTATGCAAGGCTGCCTCTACATGATAAAGATTTATTGGATACTTCCTGTGCTGGATCATTCACTTGTATGGAAGAAGAAGCTAAATGGGACCTTCTAGACCGTATTCAAGACAATGCTGAAGCTTGGGAGAATGACAAAGGTAGAAAGTCGGGTATAAATTATGATTATGAATGCATTGAATCTTTTATGGGAACTAATGACTTTCAAAATATTTTCATATGAAAAAAATCATACATGGTACGCCATATATCATATGAAAAAATTAAAGCCATTATTATCGATTGGAGATTTTAAAATAACTCCAAATATGGAAGCTCTTTTTCTAAACAATGTTGAAATACCAATATGCACCAATCTACCAAACACGGTTACATTATCATAAACTATGGTAACACATATGGCCTTGATACTGGTCATCTAGTTTTCGAAAGCCATGAATGTTCAAACATGGTACGCCATATTGTGAAACGAGTTTTTCAAGAGTTATCAAATTTTATATATTTTCATGGAAACTAGCCAATGCACACAGTGAGACACCAACGGATAAATGAATGGTTGTATTTCGTTTTATATTTTGTTCCTTTATTTTTTTTAAAAGACTGGCCCAAATTTGGTGTCATTACTATTCATATCAAAAAATTGAAATCTTGCAAAACTCTCGGTGGTTCTCCAATATTTAACTAATTTGGTAACTTCAAACTATTTTTAAAAAGTTAAGAGCAAGCTATATCACACATTTTGTAGTACATAAATATACTTACTTTCAATCGTCAAAAAGTTATTTAATTTCAGCAATTTCAGCTAGGAAGTTTGGAAACTCATGAAAGTAGGGCATTATCCATCAAATCTGGAATCTCCTTCGTAAACAATTGCTTGAAATGCCAAGATGCACCAATTTACCAAATATGGCCAGGTTTGTAAGCTTGGTTGGTGAATATGCTTGAATGTACGGAGTAGTACAAATGATGAAAAAGGTACAGAAACTATGGATGTGACCTTGCTCCTCTTGTTTGAAAGCGTTGACTTAATGTTCATTAATTTCGGCAGATGTCTATAAACTCATTAAATGCTAGAAAGCATATAGGCATGTGGGTCTATCTGACGGGGACATCATTCCATGTAGGAGTATCCTACCTTAGAAGCTTCAACTTCAAAATTTCGGTAGAGCGCCGAAATATCCCGCCCAACCATTCAAACATCCCACCCATCCATTCATACATCCAACCCCAAAAATTATTTTATTGCACAAATTTAGCTTGGAAGCTTGAAAGGGCGTTATACATTGTGTGAAAAAAGGGGGCGGTGGCATCATTGTGTGAAAAAAGGGAGCCATCATCTTTGTAGTTGCTTCACAACAAAACAAATTGTTGTTACTTGGAAATTCGAAAACAAACTTCAAATTTGGAAGTAGACATATTGGTTGATTTGCAAAGATGCACCGATCTACCAAATACGGACACGTCATCATAAACTATTTCCATGACCTTGGTCACCTTTTTTTTGGACGATGGTCATCTTCTTGAAAGCCTTAAATTGTTTGAAAATTTCAGAAAATGCATAGAAACTCGTTTAAATGCTGGGAAGCAACTCTCGCTGGTGTGTGGGTCTAGACGATGACAGCGCATCTGAGAGGCCCCACACCGGAGTAGCGTATGTAGAAGCTTGGACCTCAAAATTTGGTACGGCGCCCAAACATCGCACCCATCCATTAAAATATCCCACGCATCCATTCAAACATGCTTCACCTCTTCTATCCCTGCTCCAGAAACAAGAATCCGAGGGAGCACTGCAATAACAGAGGGATATAGGTGGTAAATTTGCATTCTCCCAAGTGCATCATCCCATCCACGTTTCCCAGCCCTTCTTCAATATTTACCTGCCCGCCCACTCCGACCTACACCAAATTTTTGGACCCACTATGCAAGTGACCCACATGTCACTGAGCTAGAATTATGGGAAGTAGAGATTCCCATCGCTTGTTGTTCAAAATTCGAACATTTTTCGCTAAACCGAGATAAAATCGCTAAAATCATCCAACCTGGCTTATACTATCATTCCACTATGTCAGAGTAAAAGCTAAAAAATCAAACCAAAAACATGTTCGTAGCTTTATAAGAAAAAAATCAAAAGCCAGAATTCGAGCCCAACCAAACAGCCTAACCAATTTTATTTAACAAAAAATATGTCCAAGCAGGATATCATCGATTTGTAGATAAATTTTTGAGATACTTTCATTAAATTGCGGTAACACCGTTCTGTTCCACAAATATATATAACCATAAAGTTTGAAAATATTATTGAGAATTCACGGAATCCTAAACCATAAAATCAAAACCCCTAAACCCTGACAAAGCAGGTATCGTGCAACTATAGATCAAATTGAGATACTTTCGTTAAATTAGGTAACGCCATTCTATTAGACGAATATAAGCATAAATCCTAAGAATTACCAAAGAATATCTGAACCCTAAACCGGAAACAACCCAAAAAACTAAACTGGAAAACCCTAAACCCTCGACCCATAAACCCTAATCAAGCAGGTATCATTCACTTATATATCAAAATTTGAGATACTTTCATTAAATTGCGGTAACGCCATTCTATTCCACTAATATAAGCATAAAGCTTGAACATTATTTAAAATTCCTGAAACCCTAAATTCTAAACACTGAACCCTAAATCCTTACCAAACACGTAGCATGCACTTATCAATCAAAATTGATATATTTTCATTAAACTGGTAACTCCATTCTATTCGATGAATATAAGCATAAATCTTGAGCATTATCAAAAATACCCTAAACCCTAAACAACCCCTAATAAAACCTAAACCTAAAACCCCAACCCTCAACCTATAAACCCTAACAGATCATGTATCATGCACTTATAGATCAAATTTGGAGATACTTTCAATGAGTTAGGTAACGCCATATATATTCTATTCGACGAATATAAGCATAAAACTTGAGTATTATTGAAAATTCGATAAAACCCCTAAACCCAATTCAGTCCATAAAACCTAAACCGTAAAACCCTAAAACCCTAAACCCACGACCCATATAAAAACCGTAACCAAGCAGGTAAAACCCAAATCCTAAACCCCTAAACCATATAACCCTAAACCCTAAACCCTCATCAAGCACGTAGCATGCACTTATAGATCAGAATTTAAGACAATTTAGTTAAATTGGGTAACGCCATTCTATTTGATGAATATAAGCATAAATCCTGAGTAATATAAAAATTTCCATAAACCCTAAACAACCCCTACAACTTAAACCCTAAACCCTCAGCCATAAACCCTAACTAAGCATGTGTCATGCACACATTGATCAAAATTTGAGATATTTTCATTAAATAAGCTAACACCCATTCTGTTCTACGAGTATAAGCATAAATCTTGAGCATTATTGAAAATTCGCTAAACCCTAAACCCTAAACAATCCATAAACTAAACCGTAAAAACCTATAACCCTAAACCCTCGACCCATAAACCCTAACCAAAGCAGGTATTGTGCACATATACATCAAAATTTGAGATACTTTCAATAAATTGATGTAATGCCATTCTATTCAACGAATATAAGCATAAAGAAACTTGAACATTATCAAAAATTCCTAAAACCCAAAACCCTAAACCCCTAAACCCTAAACCCTTACCAAGCACGTAGCATGCACTTATAGATCAAAATTTGATATACTTTCGTGTAATTTGCTAACGCCATTTTATTCGATGAATATAAGCATAAATCTTGAGCATTATCAAAAATTCCCTAAAGCCTAAACCCTAAACAACCTCTAAAACCTAAACCCTAAAACCTCAAACCCTCAACCCATAAACACTAACCAAGCAGGTATCATGCACTTTATAGATCAAAATTTGAGATACTTTCATTAAATTAGGTAATTTCATTATATTCGACAAATATAATAATAAAGCTTGAGCATTATTTAAATTCGCTAAACTCTAAACCCTATACAATGATAAAACCTAAACTGTAAAACCCTAACCAAGCAGGTATCATGCGCTTATAGATCAACATTTGTGATACTTTCATTAAAGCGGGTAACGCAATTCTATTCGACGAATATAAGTATAAATCTTTGAGAATTATTGAAAAATCGCTAATCCCTATAACCTAAACAACCCATAAAACCTAATCCGTGAAACCCTAAATCATCGACCCATAAACCCTAAACCAGCAGGTAATGTGCACTTATAGATCAAAATTTGAGATACTTTCGTTAAATTGTGGTAACGCCATTCTATTACATGAATATAAGCATAAAGCTTGAACATTATTGAAAATCATAAACCCTTAACCGTAAACCCTAATAACCTCCTAACCCTAGAACTCTAACTTCCTAACCCTAGAACCCTATACCGTCACCAAGGAGGTATAATGCACTTATAGATCAAATTTTGAAATACTTTTATTAAATTGCGATAACGCCATTCTATTCCATGAATATAACGATATATATAAATCTTGAACATTATTATTGAAAATTCCCTAAACCTTTAAACCTAAACTATCATAAACCCTAAAACCTTGAACAACCCTAAACCCTAAAACACTAAAACCCTAAAATCCTAAACCCTAAAATCCTAAACCATAAACCATGAACCCTTAAACCCTCAACCCAAAATAAAACCCCGAACCCTAAACTTAATTAACCCTAGGCTATATATACTTTGAGTGAAAATCGGGGCAGTGGGATTTAAAGCCATGTTTTGTAGTAGCTTCATGACTAAAGCCATTGTTGTGCATTAGAAAATTGAAATAACTTCCAATTCAGAAGATTCCTTTGTAAATAATATGTTAAATGCCAATACACACCATAACAAATATGGATAGGTTATTATAAACTATAGAAAAGATATGTCCATGACCTTGGTCATCTGGTTTGAAAGCCATGCATATTCTTACATGGTAGTACTCCATATATATTGTGATACAATTTTTTCTCAGAAATTATCAAATTTCAAGATTATATTTTTCCATGTAAACTAGCTGGTGCACATAGTGTGACATGAATAGAGAAAATAACGGATGCATTTCTTTTTATATTGTGTTTCTTTGTATTTTTTTAAAAATGGATGAAATTATGTGTCATTACCATTCATATAAAAAACTTGAATTTTCCAAAACTCTTGGTGGTTCTCCAATATTTGATTACTTGATATCTTTGAATTATTTTAAAAAGTCAAGAGCAAGGTATATCACACACGTTCTAGTTCGAAATTAGACATATTTACTTCAGATTGTCAAAAAGTCATTTTATTGCATAGATTTAGCTAGAAAGTTTGGAAATTCATGAAAGTTGGGCATTGTCCAAAAAATCCAGAATCTTCTTTTGAAATGCCAAGATGCAGCTATCTACCAGATATGGACACGCTATTATAAACTATAACAGAGATATGGCCGCGACCTTAGTCATCTTGTATGAACGCCTTCAAAATATATTGTTTATCAATTTCGGCAAATGTGTGGAAACTCATTTATATGTTGGTAAGCATACTGTCGCTGGCGTGTGGGTCTAGACGGTGCCAACATGTGAGAGCGGCCGTGTCGGAGTAGCGTACGAAGGAACCTTCAACCTCAAAATTTCCGCATGGTGCCGAAACATGGCACACACATCTATTCAAATACCACGCGCATATATTCAAATATCCTGCCCTGCTTTTTGCAAATGCAAAATTCCTCTTCTATCCCTGCTCCGGAAACAAGGACTATGGCAGTACTGCAATAATAGAGGGGTATAGGTCGTATATGTGCGTCATCCCCCCTATATCCCCCCATTGTCTCTTCCCCACCCACACCCCTCCAACCTCAACCTTCCTGTAGCTGCTTCATCGCTGGCCCTCTCTTCCACACCGGAGTTCCACTATAGGCGCTCTTTACTGGAACTATTTCACCGACTCCCTTGCGGCACCGAATCTGCTTCGCCAACGCTGTCGTCTACCCTACCGGGGCCAGTTCACTGAATCATTTGCTGCTGACCGCAAAATGCCGAGCCGTCGCCCCTGTCGCCCACTTGCCCGTCCCACCCGTCCTCGCCGTGCAACGATAATTTCTCTTGCACGTTTGCTATATTTTTGTTACTCGTAAGCTACGAAATCTTCAGGATTTTGCTCAATATCCTGGATGCTATTGCCATTTTGTTTGCACCCTTCATCTTGTAGGTCCTATCCACCTCATTAGCTTCTTGCTTTTATCCCTTTCTTTATTCTCACACTATCGGTTTAATCCTCCAACACGAACTCATAGATTCTATTCTTTCCGAGCGCTCGCACGATTCATGCAAATAGTTGATAGAGGATCCAACAATGACAATCTAACGCCGAGCAAGGCTGAATCGTGAGGTTTCCTTGTGTTACCTAGGCCAGTTTCTTGTCATGTTAATTAGTTGTCATTCTACCTAAGAACTTGCCATGACATTTGCATTTATGTTCAATTATGAATATATCTGCGAATGCTTAATTCGTAAAATGTCCATCTAGTTTGGATGATATATCTGGTCATTTTTAATGATATATGTTGCTGTTTTCACCTGCTTTCATCCTTCCAACCCAGCTATCTAGTTTAAAACATACGTCTGGTAATTTTTAATGCTATGTTTTTGGTGGTTTTCAAGAGTTTTCATCCTTCCAAACCAACCAATTTGGTTTCAAATGTCATCCAGAGAAATGACAATGGAGTACAAGGACCAGAGTTCCAACTGCTCTGCTCAGATTCTTCTGGAAGATTGACCAGGAGTCGCACCCGCTCGAGAAGGAGCTACTGTCATCCTGAATGTGCTACTGTAAGTTCATACTTATTTTAAATGATCTCTACTTTATATAATACTACTTGTTTCCCTTGTTGTTTGTTTTAACCTGTTTCACCATATTTTAGCAGACTGCAGTTAAAACCCAGCAGGAGTCCTTGGAAGGCAGGACTGAAAGTTGTGATCCCTCGTCCCATTCATCCTCGTATTGCATTGCCAAAGCAAACTTACTTAACAGTCCACATAGAACAACTCCTACATGTGATAAATATATAAATGCTATATTGCATGCAGAACAAAAGGGTGTAGCTACTCTTAGATCTGTAGCTGAAATGTTGAAGAGGATAGATGATACTGTGAAGCGAATCGCCCTGTACCGATCTCTTATTGATGGTACTGACACGTTGTAATTTGTCGGAATTACGATCTTGTTGTATAACCTGTTGTAACAAACTTTTATTATTGTGTAATAAGTAATGTTAATTTCTATGTGTTTATTAATAGATGTATTGATATTCAGCTGTTCTACAAAAAGTAGGTGCTAGCAAAAAAAGTCCGAAACAGTAACAACATGTGCATGGACGGCCCAAAGTGGCCAGAACAGTAAAAGGCCAGAATAGTGAAAGGCCAGAACAGTAAAGGGCCAGAACAGTAAAAGGCCAAAACAGTAAAAGGCCGTAGTAGCAAAAGGCCAGAACAATAAAAGGATAGAACCCTAAAAGGCCAGAACAGTAAAAGGACAGAACAGTGAAAAGGTCAGAACTGTACCGTAAAAGGTATCAACAGCAAAAGGCCAGAACGATGGAAGGTCATTACAGTAACAGGCCAAACAGTGCCGGCCCTAACAGGCAAAAGCCCAAACACTAATGGGCCTAAACAGTAACGAGTCGAAATTCCTAAAAGGCTGAAACAGTAACAGGACTGAACAGTAAAAGGCTAAATTAGTAAAAGCCTAAACAGTGCAGGACTCAAGTGGCAACATAGTGTTGGACAAACATGGGCCTTCTGTAGACCAAAACCGAATCAGACCTGAAAGTTCATGGGCCACATCTCTGGGCCTATTTCAAACAGTGCAGGACAAAATTGTAACGGGCAATCTTCTTGTTGGGCTCCCCTGATGGACCAGCCTAGTTAGTACTTAGCAGGCCTTGGCTGGGCCTGGCTTCTGCCATGGTTTCTATGACTGTTACTGTTAACGGCGGTAACCGGCCGCAAACGACGGCTGCCACATGGCAGTTTGCATGATGTCAGCCGTCAGCGTGGCTGGCGAACAGATCTACGACGGAACATGTTTTCGTCGCTAAAGAGTGCGATCCACAACGGGCGAACAAAATTGTGGTTAATTCATTTGTGACGGGGCTTTTACCACGAAGGCGATCCATCGTGTAAGACTCTTCAACCACGAAAAACAGGCCTTCAACCATGAAAATCGTCCTTATAGTGTTAGCAAGAAGTTGAATCTTCCAAACTCCCACTCGTTCTCGATACATTAACTGCCTGGTGGTGGGTCCACTAAACAGATTATCGCAAGGTATGAAGTTAATTTCGAAACACAACCAAAATTTCAAAACACGGTGAGTCATAGTCTCTTTGATTGTTTTCAAAACAGGGTCAAATTTCGAGGCATGCATATTCTTCGGAAGAAGTTGAATCTTGCCAAACAACTCTCACTCTTTCTCAATACATTGACTCCCTGGTGGTGGGTACACTTAACAGATTATCGCAAGGTGTGAAGTTAATTTTGAAACACAACCAAATTGCAAAACACGGTGAGTCATAGCCTATTAGATTGTTTTCAAAACATGGTCAAATTTCTAGGCATGCATATTCTTAGCAAGAAGTTTAATCTTGCCAAACAACTCTCACTCGTTCTCGATACATTGACTGCCTGGTGGGTCCAGTGAACAGATTATCGCAAGGTGTGAAGTTAAATTCAAAACGGAGCCAATATTTCAAAACACGGTGAGTCATAGTCTCTTTGGTTGTTTTCAAAACATGGTCAAATTTCTAGGGATGCATATTCTTAGCAAGAAGTTGAATCTTTCCGAACTCTCACTCGTATCGATACATTGTCTGCCTAGCGGTGGGTCCACTGAACAGATTATCGCGAGGTGTGAAGTTAATTTCTAAACACCTCCAAAATTTCAAAACACGATAAGTCATAGTCTCTTCAGTTTTTTTTCAAAAAAACGGTCAAATTTCTAGGCATGCATATTCTTAGCAAGAAGTTGAATCTTTCCAAACTCTCACTCGTCTTGATACATTGACTGCCTGGTGGTGGGTCCACTGAACAAAAATTTTCAAGGTGTGAAGTTTATTTCAAAACATGGCCAAAATTTCAAAACACGATGAGTCATAGTCTCTTTGGTTGTTTTCAAAATACAGTCAAATTTCTAGGCATGCATATTTTTAGCAAGAAGTTAAATCTTTCCAAACTCTCATGTTTCTCGATATATTGACTGCCTGGTGGTGAGTCCACTGAACAGAATTTCGCAAGGTGTGAAGTTAATTTCAAAATACGGTCAAATTTCAAGGCATGCATATTCTTAGCAAGGAGTTGAATCTTTCCAAACTCTCACTCGTTCTCAATACATTAACTGCCTAGTGGTGGGTCTAGTGAATGGATTATCGCAAGGTGTGAAGTTAATTTCGAAACGCAGCCAAAATTTCAAAACATGACGAGTCATAGTCTCTTTGGTTGTTTTCAAAACACGGTCAAATTTCTAGGCATGCATATTCTTAGCAAGAAGTTGAATCTTTCCAAATTCTCACTCTTCCCCATACATTGACTGATAGGTGGTGGGTCCGCTGAACAGATTTTTGCAAGGTGTGAAGTTAATTTCGAAACATGGGAAAAATTTGAAAACACGGTGAGTCATGGTCTCTTTGATTATTTTCAAAACACGGTCAAATTTCTAAGCATGCATATTCTTAGCAAGAAGTTAAATCTTTCCAAAATCTCACTCGTTCTCAGTATATTAACTACCTCGTGGTGGGTCCACTAAAAAGATTATCGCAAGGTGTGAAGTTAACTTCGAAACACAACCAAAATTTCAAAACACGGTGAGTCATAGTCTCTTAGATTGTTTTAAAAACAGGGTCAAAATTCGAGGCATGCATATTCTTAGGAAGAAATTGAATCTTCCAAAGAACTCTCACTCGTTCTCGATACATTGACTCCCTAGTAGTGGGTCCACTTAACTGATTATCCCAAGGTGTGAAGTTAATTTTGAAACACAACCAAATTTCAAAACACGGTGAGTCATAGCCTCTTTGATTATTTTCAAAACATGTTCAAATTTCTAGGCATGCATATTCTTAGCAAGGAGATTAATCTTGCCAAATAACTCTCACTCATTCTTGATACATTGACTGCCTGGTGGGTCCACTGAATATATTATCGCAAGGTGTGAAGTTAATTTCTAAACACATCCAAAATTTCAAAACACGGAGAGTCATAGTCTCTTTGGTTTTTTTAAAACACGGTTAAATTTCTAGGCATGCATATTCTTAGCAAGTAGTTGAATCTTTCCAAACTCTCACTCGTCTCGATACATTGACTACCTGGTGGTGGGTCCACTGAACAAATTTTTGCAAGGTGTGAAGTTAATTTCAAAACACGGTCAAAATTTCAAAAAACGTTGAGTCATAGTCTCTTTGATTATTTTCACAACACGCTCAAATTTCTAGGCATCCATAATCTTAGCAAGAATTTGAATCTTTCCAAACTCTCACTCGTTCTTGATACATTAATTGCCTGGTGGTGGGTTCAGTGAATATATTATCGCAAGGTGTGAAGTTAAATTCGAAACAAAGCCAAAATTTCAAAACACAATGAGTCATAGTCTCTTAGGTTTTTTCAAAAAACGATCAAATTTCTAGGCATGCATATTCTCAGCAAGAAGTTCAATCTTTCCAAACTATCACGCGTCTCGATACATTGACTGCCTAGTGGTGCGTCCACTGAATATAATTTCGCAAGGTGTGAAGTTAATTTCGAAACACAGTCAAATTTCTAGGCATCAATATTCTTAGCAAGGAGTTGAATCTTTCCAAATTCTCACTCGTTCTTGATACATTAACTTCCTGGTGGTGGGTCTGGTGAATAGATTATTGCAAGGTGTGAAGTTAATTTCGAAACACAGCCAAAATTTCAAAACACGGTGAGTCATAGTCTCTTTGGTTGTTTTCAAAACACGGTCAAATTTCTAGGCATGCATATTCTTAGCAAGAAGTTGAATCTTTCCAAACTCTCGTCTCTATACATTGACTGCCTGGTGGTGGGTCCACTGAACATATTTTCGCAAGGTGTGAAGTTAATTTCAAAACACGGGCAAAATTTCAAAACACGGTGAGTCATAGTCTCTTTGATTATTTTCAAAACACGGTCAAATTTCAAGGCATGCATATTCTTAGCAAGAAGTTAAATCTTTCCAAAATCTGACTTGTTCTCGGTACATTAACTGCCTGGTGGTGGGTCCAATAAACAAATTATCGCAAGGTGTGAAGTTAATTTCGAAACACAACAAAAAATTCAAAACAGGGTAAGTCATAGTCTCTTTGATTTTTTTCAAAACAAGGTCAAATTTTGAGGCATGCATATTCTTAGGAAGAAGTTGAATCTTGCCAAACAACTCTCACTCGTTCTCGATACATTGACTCCCTGGTGGTGGGTCCACTTAACAGATTATCGCAAGGTGTGAAGTTAATTTTGAAACACAACCAAATTTCAAAACACGGTGAGTCATAGACTCATTGATTGTTTTCAAAACATGGTCAAATTTTTAGGCATGCATATTCTTAGCAAGAAATTTAATCTTGCCAAATAAATGTCACTCGTTCTTGATACGTTGACGGCCTGGTGGGTCCACTGAACAGATTACCGCAAGGTGTGAAGTTAATTTCTAAACACATCCAAAATTTTAAAACACAGTGAGTCATAGTCTCTTTTTTTTTCAAAAAACAGTCAAATTTCTAGGCATGCATATTCCTAGCAAGAAGTTCAAACTTTCCAAACTCTCACTCATCTTGATACATTGACTGCCTGGTGGTGGGTCCACTAAATAGATTTTGGCAAGGTGTGAAGTTAATTTCAAAACACGGTCAAAATTTCAAAACACGTTGAGTTATAGTCTCTTTGATTATTTTCAAAACCCGGTCAAATTTCTAGGCATGCATATTCTTAGCAAGAATTTGAATCTTTCCAAACTCTCACTCATTCTTGATAAATTAACTACCTGGTGGTGAGTCCAGTGAATAGATTATTGCAAGGTGTGAAGTTAAATTCGAAACACAGCCAAAATTTCAAATCACGATGAGTCATAGTCTCTTTGGTTGTTTTCAAAACACAGTCAAATTTCTAGGCATGCATATTCTTAGCAAGAAGTTGAATTTTTCCAAACTCTCACTCGTCTCGATACATTGACTACCTGGTGGTGGGTCCACTAAACAAATTTTTGCAAGGTGTGAAGTTAATTTCAAAACACGGTCAAAATTTCAAAACACGTTGAGTCATAGTCTCTTTGATTATTTTCAAAACACGCTCAAATTTCTAGGCATGCATAATCTTAGCAAGAATTTGAATCTTTCCAAACTCTCACTCGTTCTTGATACATTAATTGCCTGGTGGTGGGTTCAGTGAATATATTATCGCAAGGTGTGAAGTTAAATTCGAAACATAGCGAAAATTTCAAAACACAATGAGTCATAGTCTCTTAGGTTTTTTTCAAAACACGGTCAAATTTCTAGGCATGCATATTCTTAGCAAGAAGTTCAATCTTTCCAAACTCTCACGCGTCTCGATACATTGGCTGCCTGGCGGTGAGTCCACTGAACAGAATTTCGCAAGGTGTGAAGTTAATTTTGAACAGAGACAAATTTCTAGGGATGCATATTCTTAGCAAGGAGTTGAATCTTTCCAAATTCTCACTCGTTCTCGATACATTAACTTCCTGGTGGTGGGTCTGGTGAATAGATTATCGCAAGGTGTGAACTTAATTTCGAAAAGCAGCCAAAATTTCAAAACACGGTGAGTCATAGTCTCTTTGGTTGTTTTCAAAACACGTTCAAATTTCTAGGCATGCATATTCTTAGCAAGAAGTTGAATCTTTCCAAACTCTCGTCTCCATACATTGACTGCCTGGTGGTGGGTCCACTGAACATATTTTCGCAAGGTGTGAAGTTAATTTCAAAACACGGTCAAAATTTCAAAACACGGTGAGTCATAGTCTCTTTGTTACTTTTCAAAACACAATCAAATTTCTAGGCATGCATATTCTTAGCAAGAAGTTAAATCTTTCCAAAATCTGACTCGTTCTCGGTACATTAACTGCCTGGTGGTGGGTCCAATAAACAAATTATCGCAAGGTGTGAAGTTAATTTCGAAACACAACAAAAATTTCAAAACACAGTGAGTCATAGTCTCTTTGATTGTTTTCAAAACAAGGTCAAATTTTGAGGCATGCATATTCTTAGGAAGAAGTTGAATCTTGCCAAACAACTCTCACTCGTTCTCGATACATTGACTCCCTGGTGGTGGGTCCACTTAACAGATTATCGGAAGGTGTGAAGTTAATTTTGAAACACAACCAAATTTCAAAACACGGTGAGTCATAGCCTCTTTGATTTCTTTCAAAACATGGTCAAATTTTTAGGCATGCATATTCTTAGCAAGAAGTTTAATCTTGCCAAACAACTCTCACTCGTTCTTGATACATTGACTGCCTAGTGGGTCCACTGAACAGATTATCGCAAGGTGTGAAGTTAATTTCTAAACACATCCAAAATTCCAAAACATGGTGAGCCATAGTCTCTTTTGTTTTTTTCAAAACATGGTTAAATTTCTAGGCATGCATATTCTCAGCAAGAATTTGAATCTTTCCAAAGTCTCACTCGTCTCGATACATTGACTGCCTGGTGGTGGGTCCACTGAACAAATTTTTGCAAGGTGTGAAGTTAATTTCAAAACACGGTCAAAATTTAAAAACACGTTGTGCGATAGTCTCTTTGATTATTTTCAAAACACGGTCAAATTTCTAGGCATGCATATTCTTAGCAAGAATTTGAATCTTTCCAAACTCTTACTCATTCTTGATACATTAACTACCTGGTGGTGAGTCCAGTGAATAGATTATCGCAAGGTGTGAAGTTAAATTCGTAACACAGCCAAAATTTCAAAACACGATGAGTCATAGTCTCTTTGGTTGTTTTCAAAACACAGTCAAATTTCTAGGCATGCATATTCTTAGCAAGAAGTTGAATTTTTCCAAACTCTCACTCGTCTCGATACATTGACTACCTGGTGGTGGGTCCACTAAACAAATTTTTGCAAGGTGTGAAGTTAATTTCAAAACACGGTCAAAATTTCAAAACACGTTGAGTCATAGTCTCTTTGATTATTTTCAAAACACGCTCAAATTTCTAGGCATGCATAATCTTAGCAAGAATTTGAATCTTTCCAAACTCACACTCATTCTTGATACATTAATTGCCTGGTGGTGGGTTCAGTGAATATATTATCGCAAGGTGTGAAGTTAAATTCGAAACATAGCCAAAATTTCAAAACACAATGAGTCATAGTCTCTTAGGTTTTTTTCAAAACACGGTCAAATTTCTAGGCATGCATATTCTTAGCAAGAAGTTCAATCTTTCCAAACTCTCACGCGTCTCGATACAATGGCTGCCTGGTGGTGAGTCCACTGAACAGAATTTCGCAAGGTGTGAAGTTAATTTTGAACACAGACAAATTTCTAGGCATGCATATTCTTAGCAAGGAGTTGAATCTTTCCAAATTCTCACTCGTTCTCGATACATTAACTTCCTGGTGGTGGGTCTGGTGAATAGATTATCGCAAGGTGTGAACTTAATTTCGAAACGCAGCCAAAATTTCGAAACACGGTGAGTCATAGTCTCTTTGGTTGTTTTCAAAACACGTTCAAATTTCTAGGCATGCATATTCTTAGCAAGAAGTTGAATCTTTCCAAACTCTCGTCTCCATACATTGATTGCCTGGTGGTGGGTCCACTGAACATATTTTCGCAAGGTGTGAAGTTAATTTCAAAACACGGGCAAAATTTCAAAACACGGTGAGTCATAGTCTCTTTGATTCTTTTCAAAACACAGTCAAATTTCTAGGCATGCATATTATTAGCAAGAAGTTAAATCTTTCCAAAATCTGACTCGTTCTCGGTACATTAACTGCCTGGTGGTGGGTCCAATAAACAAATTATCGCAAGGTGTGAAGTTAATTTCGAAACACAACAAAAATTTCAAAACACAGTGAGTCATAGTCTCTTTGATTGTTTTCAAAACAAGGTCAAATTTTGAGGCATGCATATTCTTAGGAAGAAGTTGAATCTTGCCAAACAACTCTCACTCGTTCTCGATACATTGATTCCCTGGTGGTGGGTCCACTTAACAGATTATCGGAAGGTGTGAAGTTAATTTTGAAACACAACCAAATTTCAAAACACGGTGAGTCATAGCCTCTTTGATTTCTTTCAAAACATGGTCAAATTTTTAGGCATGCATATTCTTAGCAAGAAATTTAATCTTGCCAAATAAATATCACTCGTTCTTGATACATTGACGGCCTGGTGGGTCCACTTAATAGATTATCGCAAGGTGTGAAGTTAATTTCTAAACACATCCAAAATTTTAAAACACGGTGAGTCATAGTCTCTTTGGTTTTTTTCAAAAAACGGTTAAATTTCTAGGCATGCATATTCCTAGCAAGAAGTTGAAACTTTCCAAACTCTCACTCATCTCGATACATTGACTGCCTGGTGGTGGGTCCACTGAAAAGATTTTGGCAAGGTGTGAAGTTAATTTCAAAACACGGTCAAAATTTCAAAACACGTTGAGTTATAGTCTCTTTGATTATTTTCAAAACACGGTCAAATTTCTAGGCATGCATATTCTTAGCAAGAATTTGAATCTTTCCAAACTCTCACTCATTCTTGATACATTAACTGCCTGGTGGTGAGTCCAGTGAATAGATTATCGCAAGGTGTGAAGTTAAATTCGAAACACAGCCAAAAATTCAAAACACGATGAGTCATACTCTCTTTGGTTGTTTTCAAAAGACAGTCAAATTTCTAGGCATGCATATTCTTAGCAAGAAGTTGAATCTTTCCAAACTCTCACTTGTTCTCGGTACATTAACTTCCTGGTGGTGGGTCCAGTAAACAGATTATCGCAAGGTGTGAAGTTAATTTCTAAACACAACCAAAATTTCAAAACACCGTGAGTCATAGTCTCTTCAATTGTTTTCAAAATAGGGTCAAATTTCGAGGCATGCATATTCTTAGCAAGAAGTTGAATCTTGCCAAAAAAAACTCTCACTTGTTTTTGATACATTAACTCCCTGCTGGTGGGTCGACTTAATAAATTATCGCAAGGTGTGAATTTAATTTTGAATCACAATCAAATTTCAAAACACGATGAGTCATAGCTTCTTTGATTATTTTCAAAACATGGTCCAATTTCTATGCATGCATATTCTTAGCAAGAAGTTTAATCTTGCCAAATAACTCTCACTTGTTCTCGAACATTGACTGCCTGGTGGGTCCACTGAACAAATTATCGCAAGGTGTGAAGTTAATTTGTAAACACATAAAAAATTTCAAAACACGGTGAGTCATAGTCTCTTTGATTGTTTTCAAAATAGGGTCAAATTTCGAGGCATGCATATTCTTAGCAAGAAGTTGAATCTTGCCAAAAAACTCTCACTCGTTTTTGATACATTGACTCCCTGCTGGTGGGTCGACTTAATAAATTATCGCAAGGTGTGAAGTTAATTTTGAATCACAATCAAATTTCAAAACACGGTGAGTCATAGCCTCTTTGATTGTTTTCAAAACATGGTCAAATTTCTAGGCATGCATATTCTTAGCAAGAAGTTTAATCTTGCCAAACAACTTTCACTCGTTCTCGATACATTGACTGCCTGGTGGGTCCACTGAACAGATTATCGTAAGGTGTGAAGTTAATTTAGAAACACAGCCAAAATTTCAAAACACGGTGAGTCATAGTCTCTTTGGTTTTCTTCAAAATATGGTCAAATTTCTAGGCATGCATATTGCTAGCAAGAAGTTGAAACTTTCCAAAATCTCACTCGTCTCGATACATTAACTGCCTGGTGGTGGGTCTACTTAATAGATTTTTGCAAGGTGTCAAGTTAATTTCAAAACACGGTCTAAATTTCAAAACACGTTGAGTCATAGTCTCTTTGATTATTTTCAAAACACGGTCAAATTTCCAGGCATGCATATTCTTAGCAAGAATTTGAATCTTTCCAAACTCTCACTCGTTCTTGATACATTAACTACCTGATGGTGGGTCCAGTGAATAGATTATTGCAAGGTGTGAGGTTAAATTCGAAACACAACCAAAATTTCAAAACACGATGAGTCATAGTCTCTTTGGTTGTTTTCAAAACACAGTCAAATTTCTAGGCATGCATATTCTTAGCAAGAAGTTGAATCTTTCCAAACTCTCACATGTCTCGATACATTGACTGCCTGGTGGTGAGTCCACTAAACTGAATTTCGCAAGGTGTGAAGTTAATTTCAAAACATGGTTTAATTTCGAGGCATGCATATTTTTAGAAAGGAGTTGAATCTTTCCAAACTCTCACTCGTTCTCGATACATTAACTGCCTGGTGGTGGGTCCAGTGAATAGATTATCGCAAGGCGTGAAGTTAGTTTAGAAACACAGCCAAAATTTCAAAACACGATGAGTCATAGTCTCTTTGGTTGTTTTCAAAACACGGTCAAATTTCTAGGCATGCATATTCTTAGCACAAAGTTGAATCTTTCCAAACTCTCACTCGTCTCGATACATTGACTGTTAGGTGGTGGGTCCGCTGAAGAGATTTTTACAAAGTGTGAAGTTAATTTCGAAACACGGGCGAAATTTCAAAACAAGGTGAGTCATAGTCTCTTTGATTATTTTCAAAACACAGTCAAATTTCTATGCATACATATTCTTAGCAAGAAGTTAAACCTTTCCAAATTGTCACTCATTCTCGGTACATTAACTGCATGGTGGTGGGTCCACTAAACAGATTATCACAAGGTGTGAAGTTAATTTTTAAACACAACCAAAATTTCAAAACACAGTGAGTCATAGTCTCTTTGATTATTTTCAAAATAGGGTCAAATTTCAAGGCATGCATATTCTTAGCAAGATGTTGAATCTTGCTAAATAACTCTCACTCGTTTTCGATACATTGACTCCCTGGTGGTGGGTCGACTTAACAAATTATCGCAATGTGTGAAGTTAATTTTGAATCACAACCAAATTTTAAAACACAGTGAGTCATAGCCTATTTGATTGTTTTCAAAACACGGTGAGTCATAGTCTCTTTGATTGTTTTCAAAACACAGTCAAATTTCGAGGCATGCATATTCTTAGCAAGAAGTTGAATCTGGCCGAACAAGTCTAACTCGTTCTCGATACATTGACTGCCTGGTGGTGGGTACACTTAACAGATTATCGCAAGGTGTGAAGTTAATCTCGAAACACGACCAAATTTCAAAACATGGTGATTCATAGCCTCTTTAATTTTTTTCAAAACATGGTCAAATTTCTATGCGTGCATATTATTAGCAAGAAGATTAATCTTGCCAAACAACTCTCACTCGTCCTCGATACATTGACTGCCTGGTGGGTCCACTGAACAAATTATCGCAAGGTGTGAAGTTAATTTCAAAACACATCCAAAATTTCAAAACACGGTGAGTCATAGTCTCTTTGTTTTTTTTTCAAAACACGGTCAAATTTCTAGGCATGCATATTCTTGTCAAGAAGTTGAATATTTCCAAACTCTCACTCGTCTCGATACATTGACTGCCTAGTGGTGGGTCACCTGAACATATTTTTGCAAGGTGTGAAGTTAATTTTAAAACACGGTAAAAATTTCAAAACACGGTGAGTCATAGTCTTTTTGATTATTTTCAAAACACGGTCAAATTTCAAGGCATCCATATTCTTAGCAAGAAGTTGAATCTTTCCAAACTCTCACTCGTTCTTGATACATTAACTGCCTGGTGGTGGGTCCAGTGAATAGATTTTCACAAGGTGTGAAGTTAGTTTCGAAACACGGGCAAAATTTCAAGATACGGTGAGTCATAGTCTCTTTGATTATTTTCAAAACACAGTCAAATTTCTAGGCATGTATATTCTTAGCAAGAATATGAATCTTTCCAAACTCTCACTCGTCTCGATACATTGACTGCCTGGTGGTGGGTCCACTGAAGAGATTTTTGCAAAGTGTGAACTTAATTTCGAAACACGGGCAAAATTTCAAAACAAGGTGAGTCATAGTCTCTTTGATTATTTTCAAAACATGGTCAAATTTCTACGCATACATATTCTTAGCAAGAAGTTAAACCTTTCCAAATTGTCACTCATTCTCGGTACATTAACTGCATGGTGGTGGGTCCACTAAACAGATTATCGCAAGGTGTGAAGTTAATTTTAAAACACAACCAAAATTTCAAAACACAGTGAGTCATAGTCTCTTTGATTGTTTTCAAAATAGGGTCAAATTTCAAGGCATGCATATTCTTAGCAAGATGTTGAATCTTGCTAAATAACTCTCACTCGTTTTCGATACATTGACTCCCTGGTGGTGGGTCGACTTAACAAATTATCGCAATGTGTGAAGTTAATTTTGAATCACAACCAAATTTCAAAATAGAGTGAGTCATAGCCTCTTTGATTGTTTTTCAAAACACGGTGACTCATATCCTCTTTGATTGTTTTCAAAACATGGTCCAATTTCTAGCCATGCATATTCTTAGCAAGAAGTTTAATCTTGCCAAACAACTCTCACTCGTTCTCGAACATTGACTGCCTAGTGGGTCCACTGAATAGATTATCGCAAGGTGTGAAGTTAATTTATAAACACATCAAAAATTTCAAAACATGGTGAGTCATAGTCTCTTTTTTTTTCAAAACACGGTCAAATTTCTAGGATGCATATTCTTAGCAAGAAGTTGAAACTTTCCAAACTCTCACTCGTCTCGATACATTGACTACCTGGTGGTCGGTCCACTGAACAGATTTTTGCAAGGTGTGAAGTTAATTTCAAAACACGGTCAAAATTTCCAAACACGTTGAGTCATAGTCTCTTTGATTATTCTCAAAACATGGTCAAATTTCTAGGAATTCATATTCTTAGCAAGAAGTTGAATCTTTCCAAACTCTCACTCATTCTTGATACATTAACTGCCTGGTGGTGGGTCTAGCGAATAGATTATCGCAAGGTGTGAAGTTTAATTAGAAATGCAGCCTAAATTTCTAAACACGATGAGTCATAGTCTCTTTGGTTGTTTTCTAAACACGGTCAAATTTCTAGGCATGCATATTCTTAGCAAGAAGTTGAATCTTTCCAAACTCTCACGCGTCTTGATACATTGACTGCCTGGTGGTGAGTCCACTGAATAGAATTTCGCGAGGTGTGAAGTTAATTTCAAAACAAGGTCAAAATTTTAAAATACGGTGAGTCATAGTCTCTTTGATTATTTTCAATACACGGTCTAATTTTCTAGGCATTCATATTATTAGCAAGAAGTTGAATCTTTCCAAACTCTCACTCGTTCTCGATACATTAACTGCCTAGTGGTGGGTCCACTAAACAGAATATCGGAACGTGTGAAGTTAATTTCGAAACACAACAAAAATTTGAAAACACGGTGAGTCATAGTCTCTTTGATTGTTTTCAAAACACAGTCAAATTTCGAGGCATGCATATTCTTAGCAAGAAGTTGAATCTGGCCGAACCACTCTAACTTGTTCTCGATACATTGACTGCCTGGTGGTGGGTACACTTAACAGATTATCACAAGGTGTGAAGTTAATTTCGAAACACAACCAAATTTCAAAACATGGTGATTCATAGCCTCTTTAATTGTTTTCAAAACATGGTCAAATTTCTATGCATGCATATTATTAGCAAGAAGTTTAATCTTGCCAAACAACTCTCACTCGTCCTCGATACATTGACTATCTGGTGGGTCCACTGAACAAATTATCGCCAGGTGTGAAGTTAATTTCAAAACACATCCAAAATTTCAAAACACGGTGAGTCATAGTCTCTTTGGTTTTTTTTCAAAACACGGTCAAATTTCTAGGCATGCATATTCTTGTCAAGAAGTTGAATATTTCCAAACTCTCACTCGTCTCGATACATTGACTGACTGGTGGTGGGTCACCTGAACATATTTTTGGAAGGTGTGAAGTTAATTTTAAAACACGGTCAAAATTTCAAAACACGGTGAGTCATAGTCTTTTTGATTATTTTCAAATCACGGTCAAATTTCAAGGCATGCATATTCCTAGCAAGAAGTTGAATCTTTCCAAACTCTCATTCGTTCTCGATACATTAACTGCCTGCTGGTGTGTCCAGTGAATAGATTTTTGCAAGGTGTGAAGTTAATTTTGAAACACGGGCAAAATTTCAAGATACAGTGAGTCATAGTCTCTTTGATTATTTTCAAAACACAGTCAAATTTCTAGGCATGCATATTCTTAGCAAGAATTTGAATCTTTCCAAACTCTCACTCGTTCTCGATACATTAATGTAACACCCTCGAATCGGCCCTATGCAAGTTTTAGCCCTTTCCGCCAAACCCGCATAGAAACGATTCATGGACGCCCACCAGGCACTTTCGTGCGGGTGGAAAACGAAGTAATACCATTACACAATAGTCCTCGATGGGACCCATAGAACAGATATATAGAACAACGACTCCATGAGTCAAGAATACAGATATACTATACAAAGATCCAAATCACCTTGAAAACGATAGAGCCTCCAACTACGGACAAGATGCAAATGGGGCTAAGAGTCCTGAAGAATAACCAATGGCGTCCATAACCCTGCCCAGGCCAAGCCGGAAGGGTAACCCTGCTAACGACGTCGATCGCAAACCTGCTAAAAACAAAAGAGGGTGCTGACAAAGGGCAAAGGAAAAAGGGGAGCATCAGTACTGAGGCCAGTACACGGCGAGGCTAGAATTCGGCGGCTCTCGCCTACATAGGTATGGTGGACTGAAGCGGCAGCGCAACAGCACTAAACAACCTATAGAGACTCAGTAAAACTAGCGGCTATTAGAGAGGGATAAGAAAGACCTATCCGGATCCAACCTGGTAGTAACACCAAACACACCCATCCTGGTATTCCCCCTCGAGACCAAACGAGGAAGTCAAACCGAGGAACTCACACAGTTGGCAGTTTTATTCATTCGATTATAGTTGAAGCACTTACTAGTCAGATATAGATAGCATGAGTCATCCTGATAGCATAAGTAGTGGGCAGTTTTAATCACCATTCCGTTGTAGTTGGAACATTTACTAGTCAGATATAATTGTCCTGAGGAATCCCAAACCCAGCAATTGTTGGCACTTTTATCACATTCCATTGGAGTTGCAATACTTACTAGGCATATATAACAAAACAACCCAGATCCAGCAGTTATTGGCATTTTTAATACCCATTCCGTTATAGTTGAATCTAATTACTAGTCATATATTAAGTCAAGTTTATAGCACTACTTTAGTTATGCTTGTCTATGATCGAGATATTGTGCTCCAATCATCCATAACCGTGGACACGGATTTCAGAAAGTTTTACCCTGCAGGGGTGCACAAATAGCAACACACACTCGATCAACCTCGGAAAAACCAACTCAAAACCCAACGAGGCTTTCACGACAAAGCAATCACAGGATTCATAAATATTTCAGGGGCCATCCCACTAAGCTACCCGCAACGAAGTTGGCTGGCTCCGGGACGGACCCAGGGTTTGTGTCAATGGTTGTAAACGATTGGGAACCCGAAAGTGTGACTGGGCTTGTCGATACCGTGAAAACATTCCATGATCCAAAACAGTACAGGTGCTCCACGCACAATCTTAAATAAAGCAGTAAAGCATGGCATAAGTACAGAATAGTAATAAAGCCCCAAACTACTTGTGGCCCCAAGAAATAGAAATGAATCAAGCTCTAGCTCAGGGGGGTCCATAAGGCCTCCCGGATGTGGATAGTGCGAAAAACCAAGGAACATGTATCAAGTACTCTGGTCCTACGGGACACAAGTGAGCGTGGAAGAACCAAATAACATCTATTGCCCACCGATGCCTCTACATTAGTTATATCTAGCATTTTAATAGTTGTATTTAAAGTCATGATCATCTCCACCATAAACATCTGCCAGCATTCCAACAACTGTGGTACTCGTCAACACGAGATCACACCTGAGCAAGCAACTACGACTCCCAAGGCCAACTATCTACCAAACAACAGGTATTAGGAGGTGTCCATGGCAATATAGAGGCTGCACGGGATATAACTGGTGCACGGAAACTAAAGCATCACGACACGGATAGCAATAGATCCACAGGAGGGAAATAAAGACTATAAATGCAAAATAGGTAGAAGAGGAAGAGATGCTCGCCTGGGAAACACTGCCGTAGGTTCATATCCGGAGAACTTGTGGACACTCGCATCAACTCATCGGTCTAATCGCGAAGAAGCAAACACTAGAAGAAACACCAGATGCAATATTTAATACTATGGTAGAAGATCCGGCATGCTTATGATATGATGCATGACATGGCACAGATGTGGTGCAATTAGGCAATATTAAGCGGAACCGGGGTCCCGATAATTAATTAATAGGTTCCAGTTATTTAGGTACCTCGCAATTTAAATGTTGTATTAATAAGACAAAACATGGCATCGGTTCGCTACACCAATTTAAATGGATTCCGGAACAAGACAAAGATATCCCGCATATGGACTCCATATTTAATTATGAGGTGAATCGGCATAATGCCCCCAAACCACAGACATGTATGCATGTATGAACAATTTATATGCAACAGTTTTATCTATAGCATTTATAAAATAGAGGCTCGAGAAAAGATTCACACATATGGGTTTGGAAGATCTTGGGTTCCGGGGGTTCGAGGTTCGGTCTCAGGGTCCGGATCTGGGGTTCGGATCGATGGGATCGTTCTCGGACAACGGAAGGAGAGCTTGGCGTCCCGGGAAGAAGGACTTGGTTTGGCATCGGGGGCGCATCGGATTCGCCCTGGTCGGTGTCGATCTTGTCGTCGTGAAGATCTTGTCGGGTCCGCGTAACGGTCGGTCTTGGCATTCGGGATGAAGAACTTGGCGTCCTTCGGTTCCATGTCGGCGTACTCGGCATCCGCGGTGAAGTGCTTGTCGTTCCGGTGGCAATCTTGGCGGTCTTCTAGTGGCACCATGTACACCCCTCGAGCCCATCGGCATTGAGCCGGTCTTGTTGGTAAGCATCCCTGTACGAAGGTCTGGGTGTTCCGGTTCCATTGACGATGGCGATCTTGGTTCAACATCATCGTGGCCTTCTGGGTTTCGGCTAGCGGAGCCGGGAAGGAGTTCTTGGGGTCCGGGGAGGGGATCTTGTCGCATCCGAGGGGGTACTTGGAGTCCGTGATGGAGATCTTGTCGGGTTCCATGTTTTCCTCCTTGGAATATGCCAGACTTGATGATGGGCTTGTGATGTTGAACGACACGGCAAAAGGAACCACACGACTTGCACCAAGGACACGTAGTGCTGCTGTTGCTACCCATGCGCACACACACAAAGTAGAAGACAGAGAGGCAGCGGCCTGGGCCGAACAGACGGTGGCGGTGGGGCCGTGCAGAGGGTTGACGACGAGGTGCTGACGGTGGATCCCGGGAGGCGCAGAGGAGGAAGTTGTGGCGGTGGTGCCCATCCCTGGTGGTGGCGCTCGGCGGGGCCCCGGGTCGAAGAGGAGGACGACGGGGACGAACGAGGTGGCGGGGCCACGGGCTCACTAGAGACACCGGGCAGTAGGTGGCGGAAGGAGCGGGCAGGGCCGCATCGCGGGCGGCGGCGGTCGAGGTCGACGTTGACCGGAGGCGGGGAAGACCCTAGCTAGAGGCGAGCATGGCGGGCCCACCGGCGATGGCGGTGATGGCCACAAACGAGGGGAAGGAAGGCGGTGAAGCTCCAGGGTGCGGCCGCGTGCCGCAGGCAGAGGGAGAGGTGGCGGCGTCTGCTCGGGGAGGAGCTCGGTGTCCATGGCGGCCGGTGAGGAGGATAGGAGCCGCGATGGTAGGGTTGAGCGGACGGCAGCCGTGCGAGGCGCGTCTACAGGGGGAGAGAGCGGCGGCTCCAGGCAGGGCCGACCCGGGGAGAGGCGCCCGGGGATTGGGGACGTGCGCGGTGGCGCATGGGATCTGGCGAGGGGCACGGACGGCCGGAGGAGAGGAGAGGGCCAGGCGGCGGTCGTGCTCGTGTGGGCGGCCGCGGGAGGAAGCGAGGGAGGCGGCGGTGGTTTGCGATAGGACCGAGGCGGAGTGGGGAGTTGTCGGGTGGTGGGGCCAGGATAAGGCGAGAGGAGTGGGAGGTTGTCGGTAGCAGGGCGGTGGGGGTCGCGACAGGTGGGGCCCATGCGGCGAGTGGGATAGGTGGAGGCTGGGGATGGACCGATCCTGGGGGCGCGCGTGGGGTGGTCCAGGTGGGGTAGGTGGCGATTGGGAGGGAGGAGGGGAGCGACCAGGTGGCGTGGGGGATGTGCAGGGGGCGGCCGGTCGGTGTGGCAGGTGGGATGAGGTGGCGGCCTGGGATATGCTGGAGTGAGGTGGCGGTAGCTGGCGTGTGGTGGTTGGGTGTGTGGTGTGCTGCAGCTGCTGGGTAGGGTGTGGCGATGGTGGTAGGGATTAGGTGGGGTGGGGATTAGTCTAGGGTTTGGGTTCTGCTGCTTTAGGATTAGGTGGTAGGCTTGGGTCGGGCCTGTCGGGTAGTAGGTGGCCTGGCCTAAACGGCTGGGCTGCCTCCTCGGTAGAAAATAGTTTTATTTTATTTTGTTTTGTCTGAAATAGACTTTTGCAATTGTTTTGTAGACAAAAGAAAATATATCCGGAAGAGGCCGGGGTTTTACTTTGAATTAAAGACGGGGATATTTAGAAAACAAATATAGGCTTTTAGAAAATAGTTTTAGGCAAAACCATGCGTGATGACATGACGATGCTCAAATGCAATGTGGCATGATGACATGAGCATGCGGTCATGATGATGCAATGCACAAAAACACAGCGATTTTCTAGTAGTGGTTTTCGCGGGGCGCCACAATTAACTACCTGGTGGAGGGTCCACTAAACAGATTATCGCAAGGTGTGAAGTTAATTTCAAAACACAACCAAAATCTCAAAACAGGTTGAGTCATAGCCTCTTTGATTGTTTTCAAAACATGGTCAAATTTCTAGGCATGCATATTCTTAGGAAGAAGTTTAATCTTGCCAAACAACTCTCACTCGTTCTCGATACATTGACTGCCTAGTGGGTCTACTAAAGTGATTATCGTAAGGTGTCAAGTTAATTTCGAAACACAGCCAAAATTTTAAAACACGGTGAGTCATAGTCTCTTTGGTTGTTTTCAAAACACGGTCAAATTTCTAGGCATGCATATTCTTAGCAAGAAGTTGAACCTTTCCAAACTCTCACTTGTCTCGATACATTGACCGCCTAGTGGTGGGACCACTGAATAGATTTTCGCAAGGTGTGAAGTTAATTTAAAAAAGGTCAAAATTTCAAAACACGGTGAGTCATAGTCTCTTTGATTATTTTCAAAAACACGGTCAAATTTCTAGGCATGCATATTCTTAGCAAGAAGTCGAATCTTTCCAAACTCTCACTCGTTCTTGACACATTAACTTCCTGGTGGTGGGTCCACTAAACAGATTATCGTGAGGTGTGAAGTTAATTTGGAAACACAACAAAAATTTCAAAACACGGTGAGTCATAGTCTCTTTGATTGTTTTCAAAACACAGTCAAATTTCGCGGCATGCATATTCTTAGCAAGAAGTTGAATCTTGCCAAACAACTCTCACTCGTTCTCGATACATTGATTTCCTGGTGGTGGGTCCACTTAACAGATTATCGCAAGGTGTGAAGTTAATTTTGAAACACAACCAAATTTCAAAACATGGTGAGTCATAGCCTCTTTAATTTTTTTCAAAACATGGTCAAATTTCTAGGCATGCATATTCTTAGCAAGAAGTTTAATCTTGTCAAACAACTCTCAATAGTTCTAATCACCCAATTTAGGGTTAACAAAAACTTTTATTAAGAAAAATGGATATGAATGCATGTGTGTTCTCATTAGTATAGAATTGAGTGTATATGCCATGCTTGATTGTTCTAAATGTTGTGAAATGGTCTAAAGGTGAATGCCCCATCATCTAGAACAATTACAAACAAAATCCAAAGAGAAAGAAACAAATATGAATAAATAAAGCAAATGGTCATTTTGATAAAAATCAACCACTAGGCCACTTTGTGTGTTCCTAGAAGTAGAATTCTAACAGAAACATTTCTAATTCTTTTCACCCCTTGCTAGACCAAGTAAAACTGTATCAAGGCCCACTTGACAAACTTACAAAAACATATGGCAAATCAATTTAATGGACAGTTGAAAATTGAATCTCATTCATATGTTAAGATCCCACTTTTTCAAAAACCTACCAAATCAATTCCCCTTTACCTCTCCAAGCAAACATAGTTATTCAAGCTTAAGATCAAACCACTCAAAAAATTTGAATCAAAATTTCCAAAGTATCTATCATGCGGCCATTTCATCAAACACCTGGTTAGCTCAGATTAAGCTTCTGCCTAACTTCACCGTTTAAACAGTAATTAAACGACCAATTGATCTCCCCATAACTCCCCTGTCCCCTCTGAGTCCAACCAGCACCTAGACCAACCCCCCCTTCGCCATGGAGAACAGGGGAGCACCGCCCATTTGTGGTTGTCGCTGGATGACCATGGCTAGCTCGTAGCAGACAGTCCCGCGCCCATCTAGGATGTCCAGGAGCATCACCACAGCCTACCGCCACCCTCTGTCCAGCCCACGATCGCAACCCGGACATGGACCACCCTAGTCGCACCATGCACCACCACTCTGCGCCATGTCCAGAGCGCCGTGCCAGACCAGCCCCGCCAGCTCGAGCCTTGCCCTCACCGTGCATGTGCAGCCTCGCCATGATCACACCAACGAAGCAGACACACCCATTCGCCACCGCATGACCCGTAGCTCCCGCGCGCCGTCGAGAACGCCACGTGTCCCGCACGGAGCGCCGCACGCGCCAGACCAAACTAGACCGCCCGTTCCACGCCCTTACTTCTGTGAGAACCGCCAGGGAGCACCGCACCATCCTACACCCTCATCCATGCCTTTAGCTCGCTGTACCGTCCTCGCCGGAGATGCCAACCCATCCCGCTTGGTCGCCTCGTTGCAGTATGAATAGAGGGACTCTCCACCCCATTTTCCACATCACCTCACTCCCCACTCCTCACTGACCTTCCCCACTTCTTCCCGGAGCAAGGCGAGCACCACCGTGCCAGAATTTCACCGGAGACCGTCGCTGCTGGAGGAGAAGGGAGCCAGCGATTCCGACCACCCCAAGCCCTGCCATGACCGTGCCTCGCCTCGCCGTCATCTACCACGTCATTTGCCCCAGACACCGACCCTAGCTGTAGCCCAAGTGAGCCCCGCGAGACCCCCACCACCACGCTAGGTCATTTTCCTCGCCGAAGCTGTTCGTCATCGATGACGACCCTCAGTCGTCAATCTTGCTTCTAATCGTAGGGCTCAGGTTAAATGATAACGCTTCGCGTAGTTAGTCTCGCTGACGAGTGAACCCCCTCTGTCAGCCGCGTGCTGCACTGTGCTGTGCAGTTGGGCCGGCCCGTTTAGCTTTCCCGTGCAGCCCAGGAAATTCAAATATTGATTTTCCTTTTTAGATGAAATCCTATTCTGTCCATAGATTAAAAAATTAATTCAGAGAGGTTCACTAAACCAAATTTCATGATTCAAATTTTGCTAGAAAGATAATTTAATTATCTAGCCAAGCCCATTGGATTTAAAATATTAGGAGTTAGAGATAATCTATAGTAAAAATAACAAGACAGAGACTTTTGCAACTTCAAACATTTTTCAAAAATCAACCATAATAGCTTTTGAGTTGATTCCAACTCTCAAAAATCACATTTAATAATGTATATCTGAATATGTAAAAATATCTAGGTTTGCATGCAGTGGCATTGGACTAGTACCAAAAGAATGCTATTAGGGAATTTCTAGTCACTTTAAATCTATTAAATAATATTCTTAAACTTTATAAATTATGACCAACCCTTTAAATCACATTCCCATCTATTGGAATATGTGGTGATGACATGTGTCCACATGATCCCATATTTTCTTTGGAGAATATTAAATCTTAATTAATTTCAATAAGTAGAAATTACTTTTCTCAAATAAACTAAATCAAAACTAGTTCTTTATTTCATGTGATGATTGTGATGATGCTAGATCATCAAGTGTGAGACTTAGTGTGCTGAATAGACTTAGTTAAGTATTGTTTGGTGATTGTGTACCCCGTATTCCTTTATAGATGATAGCACCGACCAAGCATACAAGGAGGAGGAGTTCTACCCCGAAAGAAGACGAAGAAAACCTCAATCACTGCACCAATCAAGGCAAGCCATCATTACTAAGCAAGCTAGACCCTTGCAAGCTAACACTTGCAAGTATTAACCTAAGCAAGATGCCTTAGGCATGCTTTGGTGATACAACTTTTATTTAAACCCATCCCAAGTTTTACTTGCAAGCTTTACTCTTTTACTTTACCAAAGTTCTTACTTTTAGTTAATGATTTGTTAGGATTTGGAAAGATATTATAGATAGCATAAAGAGTATAAAACTAGGCCTATAATAGATGTCATTCTATGGCATGAGATTGAGATTAGCATCCCTCATTAGTGAACACTCTTAACCTTAGTGGCTAGTGCTAAGCATAAAACTTGATTACTTTAGATGGGACTACTTGGTGAAAATGATTATGAAAACCTTGGAATGATGAGTCATTCTATTAAAATGTTTTGACATGTGTTGAGACACACAAATCGAATTGATGATGAAAATGCTAAGGCATGAGCCTTAGCCCTTTATAAAAACTGATGGTTGGGTTCAGATGCGATACCATTCCAATTTTACCGTACAACCACATTACCTGAATTGGGTAAGGCTTAGCCAGAAGTTTATGTGCATTAGTATGGGTTCCCTCGCGGAAGAGGTTTGAGCTGAGGCTACCTCTTGATGATGTCCACCTATGCAGTGCCCAGGGTGGCAGATGGCTATGGCTGGGAGACCAAGCTCATAGGGGAGGTGCCTATACTAGAGTGTGTAATTGAAAGGTTATGATTGATTATATGCATACTAAGTATGATGATTCAGGGTTATCCCTGACGGATGGATCGAATTTTGTGGTGAAAGTGTACCACCTCTGTAGACTGTCAAACTATTCGAATAGCCGCGTCCGCGGTCATGGACAGTTGGAGTGGCCATACTGTTCCGTCGTCAGATGTTTTCAAAATGACTTGTGAAGTGAACTATGATTTTGACTTAACCACAAAAGGGTTGTGAATATAAAAACTAGGTTCCCAACTAAAAGTGATTTAGAACTTTTACTTAGTTTTCTTTACTTCTGAACTCAGTTTAGATAAATATGGCTTTTGCAAATAAACTTAGAGATTAGGATTCCTACTAGCACTACCTTACTTGTTAGTGATAGTTTGCGAGTACTTAAAGAGTACTCATGGCTTTGTCCCTGGCTATTCCCGTGGCTAGACTATGAGGAGTACTACCAGGATGATGGATAGCAGGAGGTCTACGACAACTAGGATCATCTCCCATCGCCAGCATTGCCTTTGACCCTGAAGATGGAGCCCACTACTATGCTTCTTATTCCTCTGCTTGTTTGTATTAAGACTGGATCATGAGATCCCCTATTTGTGTAAGACTTTATTATGGTTTGTAATGGATGATGTACTGTGATATCCAATCTGTTATGTCTCGCAAAAATGGTAATCCTGGGATTGCGATGTATGTCATAATAGGCATCTGGGATTAAAAATCCGGGTGTTGACAAGTTGGTATCAGTGCCATCCTGACCATAGGAGACCCTAGTTAGAATGGACGTCTGAACAAAAACTTAGTTTCATAAACCAAAGAAGTGAGTATTTTTGAAAACCTATTCCCACTCATATCCTTGATTCTTGCAAATAATTCATGTTCCTAAACAATTCTTACATTACTACATAAAATTTGACACACTTGATCACCTCACTAACTTACTCATCATAAATTCTTATAGATGGAAGTTCAGTATTGCAAGTTCTACCATTTGGGCAACAGAGGCCAACTGATCTTTGAGAGGGATCTAGATGCACTGTCAGAATACCTTGAGCGACAACATCCAGAATTCTTCGAGGCACAACTCAAGGATCACCTAGGAGGAGATCTACAATGGTTGATAGTTGCAGATCTCAGAAGCAAGATGGAAGCACCCCTTTTTGAGAAGATTCAATTCACCGTGCGAGAGAATAACTGGATAGATGGAATAGCCAGGGCCATGCATGAAGCTCTTGCCCGTCTGTGTGGGCAAAACATCAACTTGATCCAGGGAACTCGCTTTGCGCACTTCGCAAGGCGTGATTCTATGGGAATGCCATTGGAGATGCCAAGTCACCTGGAGATGAAGCGCCAAGTGGAAAATCTTGACTTCCTGCTGTATGATAGACAGAAGGAATTGGACAATGCTCGAGCCTACACCAACCACAACCTTGCCATTGCCTCCAAGAAGGACTAGACTCTCACCATGCTCGTCAAGGATCGCCAATCACTTCGTCGTCAATGCGAGAAGAGGGATCACACCATCACTCGTCTTCGCAAGAAGGTGGCCGCTCTCGAGAAGACCATCCATGAGAAAGAAGTCCAGCTTGAAGCAAAGGAATAGGAAGAAGGTGAAGACATCCAGGGAGATCTTTACTCGTACCTCAGTGATGACAACGACTACCTGGAGGATGATGCCATGGATTTCTACACCAATAATGATGATTCTGACTTCATTGATGATGAGTAGATGCACTTGATCACTACCTTAGGAATGAGTTGTACCGGTCCCAATGTATCTTAGTTCACAGAATGGTTCTTAAAACCATCTGTTTTCCATTTGCGTGTGGTGTGTGTTTTTATTGTGTGCTTGAACGAATGAATGAGAAGGAGTAGTTTGCCAAACCTGAGTCAAACTCAAAGTTTAAAGCTTTTGAAACAAAACCATGAACCTTAGAAATTTCCCTCTTACCTCATTATCTATCTCAATCTTTAGATGACTCGTGGAAACCCCAGAGGAAGCAGCTCATCGCAGGACCCAATGTTGCAGATTCTGCAGAAGCTAGTTTCCAACCGTGAAGCTAGTAGAGCCAAATGCCAAGCCAACCTAGCCACTTTTCAATAGATAGCTCAGTTGGCCCACAATAATCAAGGCCATGGATCATCATGGATCCAAGCTAAAGAACTTTCAGAATACCAATCCCCCTATCTTCAATAAATCTGAGGATCCCTTAGATGCTGATGACTGGCTGCAAACCATGGAGAATAATCTGGAAGTCGCAGGAATTGATGCCAATGAGAAGGTACTGTTTGCCACGCACTATCTAGCGGGAGATGCAAGAGCCTAGTGGAATAACACCCGTACTATGAACCACGGTCAGGTGATGACTTGGGAAGCATTCAAGATCAAGTTCAGCCGCACCCATGTGCCACAAGGTTTATTCACCAGAATGAGAGATGAGTTTAGGGAACTGAAGCAAGGAAGGATGTTGGTAGTAGAATACCGTGACAAATTTCTATCCCTATCTAGATATGCCCCTGATGAGATCAACACTGAAGTCAAGAAGAAGGAAAGGTTCCTGAATGGATTGCATGATGAGATGCAGATTGTGTTAGTCAACATCCGATTTGAAGACCTAGAAGAGTTAGTCGACTCTGCCATCCATATGGAAGGGAAGATAAACCAAACCAATGACAACCACAAGCGCAGAATGATGCACCAGACTGGGTCCCACAATACCCAGAAGTATCGCCCAACCCGTCTGCAGGATATGCCCCAAGAAACAATAGACCCCCGATGTCTCGTCCAAGCTATCCCAATTGTAGCGGAGGAAACTTGAAGTCTGGAGGAAACCACAACAACAACCCCGACAACTCCAACAATTCCAACCGTGCACCTCCCAAGTCCAACAACAACAACAATACTGCCCAAAGGACTGGAAGCAATGTTGTGCCTGTTGCCACCAAACACAAGTCCCAGATTACTTGCTTTGAATGTGGAGTTTGTAGGGGATCGGTGCGGAAAACAAAAAAATTCCTACGATGAAACCCCAAAACTTGCCTAGGATCTATCTATGTAGTAATGCAGTAACGGTCGGAGCGTAGAGAATACATACCCTTGTAGACCTTACGCGATTAACATTCCACGAGGAATGTGGTTGATGTAGTCGTACTCGTAGCTGACCTCAAGGTCACGAAGCTCCTCGTAGGTCACCCCTTGCTCCTTCTTGATCTTTATCATGCAACAGCTCTGGCTCACGACATGTAAGCGCCCCAAGTGTTGAGCCTCATGTCTTCGTACACATCCGGTGCACGATGAGTCCTCCGGCTCCCCGATCCCGCCGGGAGTGCGGAAATTGATATCCAGCTAGGAATCCCTGCAGCGCAACGACGTACTACAGGTGTGCTTTGATCGCACTGCCCAAACTTGGGGCCATGGTCACAAGGGCTAGAGAGAGAGGGAAGGAGGAAGTCAACCAAAGGACTTCTCCAAATATTGGTGTGTTCAATCCCACCCATGAGCACCCCTTTATATAGGGGGAGGGGGTGTGCCCTCCCCTTTGGGTTTCCCATGTGGGACTATTCAAGGGAGAGGGGGAGGCGCATGGGCCTCATGGGCCAGTCGGCCAGGGGTGGGCCCTACCCCACGCACAGCCCTAGGCTGGCCGGGTGGCCCCCCTTCAGGCGCCTGGGCCTTGGCCGTTTGGCCCTTGGCCCTTCCCCCCTTCGGTTTTCCCTCATGGGCCCTTTTTCCCTAGGAAGTTTGGCCCATTAGTGGAATAACCATTCAAATTAGATTTTAACATTATATTTAATATTAATTACACTAATTAATATGTAAATACATATTACAAAATCCGTCTTGACCCGAAACACCTTTCGGTTCCCTTTCGATTTCCTCCGAACAACTTCGGATCTTTCTCGGAATGATTCCGGTCCTTTATTCTTTCTCCGAACAACTTCGGATCTCTCTGCGGAACAATTCCGGCTTTCTCTTTCTATACTGTGATTCCGTCTTACGAATGATCGCTCTCATCATACCCTTAAGTGTATCCTCTCATGGCTGGGTAATGCTCTAGACATGATCTGTATCAATGATTAATAGAGGGACCAGGGATGTCCATGTGGCCCCTATGCATTCCTGATGACAATGTCATTTGAACCGCTAAATGTAGCATCCTCTTCCTTTTGATTCTCGATACAACTTGTCCGAGATCCGATCATTGGTATCCCATACCTTGTTCAATCTCGTTCACAATAAGTTATGTTTTCTTGTTACCGTGATATTACATCTAAAATGGATCGTATGGGCTCCTATAGGGGGGGCGGTGAATAGGTGCTACACCAAATTTTAATACTTTTCCAATTTTAGGCTTAGCACAAAGGGTAAATTCTCTAGATAAACTATTAGGTGGAATTTCCCTATATTCAAACCTATCTACTAGCGAGTAAAGAGCGAGTGGAAGAGGAACGGGTAAACCGTAGTGAAGCACGTGGAGACACAGGATTTGTTTGACCGCAGTTCCTTCCTTATTAAGGGAAGTACGTCTGCGTTGGAGGGGTGGGCGGTACTAAGACCACCATGCCACAATAGGCCTCACCCTGTTATCCGATGGATCCCGCCACCAAAGGCCTGATCCACCTTTCCACTATAGGTACCCTTCGAGGCGGGCACCGGCGCCTTTACACAACTAGCGGGGCAACAACTCCACAAACAACTTGGAGGCTCCCGAAATGACAACAAGCTGCCACAAGAACAAAGTTATCAAACACAATGAACAAGATCTAGGTATTGACAAGAATACTAGATCAGGTATTTCTCCAAGTGAATGGAGAGGACTTGAAGCGCTTGATTCGTGATGATGATGATGAACTTCTCGTCCTTCAATTCCCCCAAAGATCAATTCCTTCGGGTGGTTGAAGTGGGAGATCGAGAATGAGAGCTCTTGCATAATGTCTGGACAATTTCAAATGAATCAAGAGTTCTGAACGTTGGGGAAGAAAGGGTATTTATACCCCCTTCAGAAACCAGCCGTTGGACACTTTGGGGGCCGGATTATCCGGCCCAAGTGATGGCCGGATTATCCAGCCTAGGGAAAACCGCCCCAGACTCAGAATATCCGGCAGATAATCTGCCCCCTATCTGGGCGTCGTGCTGAGCTTGCCGTTGATCAACTTCTGGGGGCCGGATTATCTGGTCCTATGTGAAGGCCGGATTATCCGGCCTGGGGTGGAAAAACCGCCCCAGTTCAGATTTTCCGGGAGAAAATCCGACCGGATACCGAGCGACGCGCCTTGGCTCCCTTTGCTCAAAAACTGGGTGCCGGATTATCCGGCCCATGCGACAGCCGGATTATCCGGCCTGGGAAGAAAAACCGCCCCAGTTTGGATTTTCCGGAAGAAATTCCGACCGGGTACCGAGCGACGCGCCTTGGCTCCCTTTGAGCAATGAGGTAGGCCGGATTATCCGGCCCTTAGTAGGGCGGATAATACGGCCCCCCTCAAAGCTTCCTCCACACTTAGCGCACATGAATAATCTCCACAGTATTGTTATCTAACACGCAAAACATAGGAAGACATGAAATGTTCTTTCAGTCTCCCCCTTTTTGGTGTTAGATGACAATACCAGGATTTGCAGGAGAAAGTCACAAGACAAACAGTAATAACCATGAAAGAGACTCCCCCTCAATGTGTGCATAATAGAATTTTGCATTGGAATACAAATGCACACAAATAGGTGAATCTATTCCATAGACATATGGGCAATATACACATACCACCGAGGTAGAGGGAAGGCATCCTTGACATAAGCCACAATTATTACCGGATAACCAATATGAGTGCCTTCCGTGATAAAAACTTCCAGCAATAGGAAATGAATAGATAGCTCCATAAGCATAATCCATGAGATGAAATACATAGGCATAATAATCTAGACAACCACATAGAGTCTCAAACAACCACAAACCACAAATTTAAAGTTCAACGCTAAATGGGCATAAGCAAGAAAACGATGAATAGAAAAATGCAAGTGCTTATGCCCGACCCATGCAAATCCATGAACATCCTAATAGAACTACTTCTCCCCCTTTGGCATCAAGACACCAAAAAGGGAGAAGAGCGATGCTAGTGCCCCACAGGATCACTCGTAGTCCTCGTCCTCGTCCTATTCCTCATCTTCATTCTCATCCTCATCCTCATTGTCAAGCTCCTCAGTGTCACCTTCCTCATCCTCATCATCAGCAGCAGGCGCAGAGGGGAACAAGTGACGCTCCAGCTCACCATAGTTCAACCCGGAGGAAGAGTTCCACGGAGCATACGGAGTGGGAGGTGTAGGAGCCGGAGGATCACCCGAAGCACCGGACACATGGTGGAGAATGAGCTGCTGGGAGTGAGCCAACTCATGGCGCTGCCTGTATGCCTCATACTGACCCTTGCGCGTGTCCACTCCCATGCACATTATGTTACGCTAGAACCAGTTTAGTTGCTTGATCTCACGGGCAACGGGAGGCACTGGGGGCCTGCGAGCATCCCTCATGAGGCCCTCAGGAGTAGAGGAGGGGTGAGAGGTCTTCCGAACCTTGTTGTAGATATTCTTGGCCTTATGCACCGAGTCAATGTGGAACTCCTCAGCAGGAAGCGGGTGCCTGATGAGCATCATAATGTAGGGTGCATAGGGAATGGACAAACAGTTGAACATAGCATCAGTCAACTCATGGTAAATGAAGTCCATGACATCCAGCCTGTACGGCACCGACTCGTCCTCGCAAGAGGCAACCTCATGAGAAAATTGAAGTAGCTGAACAAGGTGACCACGGATGATGTCATTGTTGCCCTACTCAGAGTAATGGAGTCACGGAAGAGACCCACTAAGGCAGGATAGATGGGAGCAAGGCCAGCAAGAGTGCCCACAATGCCATTGTCCACAGTGCAAGGAGAGAGAGCTGCATCTTTGTTGGGCTTCAGCTGGGTGATGATGCGGTGGCCACTGGCTCTATCCCTGCCGCGGAAAGAGTATCCAAGAACATCAGCAAACACGTGAAAATCAGCAGTCATAGGCCTGTCATGAGTCATCCACTTCATAGTGCGACACTCATCCCGACAAATAACCAAAGTGGAGAAGAACTGCTTCACCACCTCAGAGTCAAAGGAGCACTAGAGAGACATGAGATGGTGCAGCCCCATCCTCTCAGCCACAAACATCACATCCACAAGATGAGCCTTCTCCAAAGCATCAGCAAGTACCAGTGGGTGCATAGGCCTAATGTTCAGCCTATCATACACATCTTCATAGATTCCCTTCTGTTCTGCACACCAAAAACGAGTATCCCCCAGCTCATCATCACGAGGCAGCTCAGCAAACAAGTCATGGTGACAGATGGAGGAATAGGCGACCACATCCAAAGTCCTGTAGTTGATCTTGGGCTCCTTGCCCTTCCTCTTGGACTCCCCCTTCCTAGTCCTCTTACTTGTTCAGCCATGTGCTTCTCTTCGTTCTTTCTTCTCCTCAACTCAACTTCGTCCACTAAGTTACCCTGGCCATCGTCCTGAAAGTATTTGGCATGAGGGCGGCGCTTGTAGGTCTAGGGAACACTGGAACCACCTGCGAGGAGAATAATGGCGATAGCAAGGGGATAAGCATACATACAAGTCTAGGAGAGAGCATGGAAAAAATAGTCAAACCGTTCATAGGACAAATCTACTCAATGCATACTCCAAAGTGAAACTGAACCAAAATCGAATTTGTCAGGCCGGATTATCCAGCCTTGCCAGGGGCAGATAATCCGGCCCTGGCAGAAAATTTCGATTTCACCTAGATTGGGCCTAGAAACTGCAAGACTACGATTTCTATGTGAAAACACATCCTTCTAGACAACGTTCCACCCAACAAGTAACACATCTAGCTAAAGATGGGGAGAGAGGGAGTTACCCTCACTCATTGGAGGAAGAACGCGGAGGAGAAGGTACCCGGAGGCGCGGAGAAGAAGATCTGGGGAGGCCCGGAAAATCCGGTGGCCGGAGAGGCTCCGGGGAGGGTGGGGGACTGTAGGCGGCGGCTGAGGAGGAGGAGAGGGTTGGGGGAGAAGTGCTGATCGTTATGAGGCCTTCCCCCGATCCCTGTCCTTTAAGACGAAATCCGCCAGGGCCGGATTATCCGGCCTACACTTGGGCCGGATTATCCGGCCTCAAATCTGAAATTCTGTTGTACATAGAACCAGGCCCGCGCGTCCCCAAACAACACCCCCACAAGGTGTACAGGGGACTTGTGTGCTAGAATAGATGGCTTAGGGGTAGGGAAAGGCTTAGGATTAAGAGAGCCAAACTGAGATGGTACTAGACACTCAAAATTGCAAGATCCAAATCAAATAAAAGCCAAGATTGAGTGTGATTCCTAGAAGAACATGAGATAGCAAAGAATAGCCAAAAAGATCCAATTCTCCTCAAGGGAGAGGGCGGTGGCCGAAGCCACCTTGTTGGAGTGTATGGTGTGACACCGCGAAGATATATCTTGGGTTCACGACCAATACTCATCAATAAGCTCACATATCACAACATGATATTAAGAGAAATGATTTCTCTTGCTTTTGGCATTATGGGGGGAGGGTTAGCCCAATGAGTTAGGACCACACTCCCCCTATATCCATGCCCACACCTAGACCAAAGAAGGATTGAGATGTACGAGTGAGTGCATGGGTAATCAAGAAAACCTCCTAGAATCAATGATATTTAGCTCATTCCTCAAGTAGCAGAATCTTGCTTCATCAAGTGCCTTTGTAAGAATATCCGCAAGTTCATTCTTCATGCTCACAAAGGATAGATCAATATCACCGCGAGCAACATGGTCTCGAATAAAATGATTCCGAATCTCAATATGCTTCGTCCTTGTGTGCTGAACAGGATTGTACGCAATTTTGATTGCACTTTCATTATCACATAAAAGAGGCACTTTATCACAATTGACACCGTATTCCTTTAAAGTTTGCCTCATCCAGAATAATTGAGTGCAAGCGCTGGCAGCATCAACATATTCAGCTTCGGCGGTGGAGAGAGATATACAATTCTTCTTTTTAGATGACCAACATACAAGAGATCTTCCCAAGAATTGACAAGCTCCAGAAGTGGATTTCCGATCATCCTTATCACCAGCCCAATCTGAGTCAGTATAACCACATAAAGAGAAATTGGAGCCCTTGGGATACCAGAGACCAAAGTTAGGGGAATGAACCAAATATCGAAAGATCCTCTTGACCGCCACTAAGTGGCTTTATTTAGGAGCTGCTTGATACCTTGCACACACTCCCACACTCAACACGATATCAGGTCTAGATGCACAGAGGTAAAGAAGAGAGCCGATCATGGACCGGTATACCTTTTGGTCCACATCTTTACCATGAGGGTTAAGTTCAAGATGACATTTTGTTTGCATCGGAGTGGCGACCCCATTTAGATCCGTCATCTTGAATCAGTTGAACATGTCTTGGATGCACTTTGCTTGATTAATAAAAGTTCCTTCTCTAAGTTGCTTGATCTCGAATCCAAGAAAGAACCGTAATTCCCCCATCATAGACATCTCAAACCTGTCAGTCATAAGCTTTGAAAATTCATCATTAAAAGCTTTATTAGTAGAACCAAAGATGATATCGTCTACATATAGTTGGCATACGAAGAGCTCCCCCTTAACCTTCTTAGTAAAAAGAGTGGGATCGATTTGCCCAACTTCGAAGCCACGATCTAACAAAAGCTCTTTAAGGTGCTCATACCACGCACGTGAGGCTTGTTTAAGGCCATAGAGTGCCTTATAGAGTTTGTATACATGGTTCAGAAAGTTAGGATCCTCAAAACCCGGGGGTTGCTTTACATATACAAACTCATGTAGATGACCGTTAAGGAAGGCACTCTTGACGTCCATTTGCTGCAACTTAAAATTGTTATGTGCAGCATAAGCAAGAAGGATACGGATGGACTCAAGGCGAGCCACTAGAGCATAGGTCTCGCCAAAGTCAATGCCCTCAACTTGGGAGTAACCTTGTGCCACAAGTCTTGCCTTGTTCCTCACAACAATGTTATTCTCGTCTTGCTTGTTTTTAAATATCCACTTGGTGCCGATAACATTGCGGCAATCTTTGGGTTTCTCCATGAGTTTCCAGACTTTGTTGCGCTCGAAATTATTCAATTCTTCATGCATAGCAACAACCTAGTCTGGATCTTCAAGAGCTTCAAAGGCCTTCTTAGGTTCCACCATAGAGATATGAGCTTGATGCTCACCAAAACTGGCCAATTCTCTTCTTGTAGAAACCCTTCGTCGAAGATCACCAACAACCTTGTCGAGGGTGTGACCCCTCAACTCAAGGTTATGATCAGCCCGAGCCTTGCGATGAAGTTCAATAAGTTTGTTGTCTCTTGGAGGAGTAGATTCATCACTTGATTCGTCATTGGAAGCATTTACTCGACCTTGATCTGGAACTAGAATATCAGCAGCAGGTGGTGCTGACGCGTGCCGTTGAGGTGAGTCAATAGCCGTAACAGGAGGCTGCTGAACCGGTGAGTCAGGGCCGGATAATCCGGCCGATGGAGAGGCCGGATAATCTGGCCTGGGAGTATTTATAGCAGCTTCATCAGGAAGCCTAGGGCTTTCTTGAACTAGTGAGGGGCCATATAATCCGGGGCTTGCTGGAAAATCCGGCCTGGAGCTTGCGTTGATATCTTCACCACCAGAAGCAATATGGTCAGCTAGAGCGGGGTGGCCGGATAATCCGGTGTCCACCGGATAATCTGGCCTAGAGTTTTCTAGAACAACTTGACCTTCAGCAGTTGATGGAGATGGTGGAGAATTTTCTCCCGTGGTGGGAACTTGTTGGGCATGTGTAGATGAGGGCTCTTCATGGGAAGAGCATTGTCCTTCCCGATCCGCCACAAGGGGTTCCTCAATGGGGCGGAAAAATCCCACGCCCATTTCTTATGGCATCTTGGGGTATTTCAACATCTGCATCACAAACACCAACTTGCTCCGCACGGGAACCGTCATTTTCCTCGAACACCACACTACAAGATTCTACAACAGTTTCGGAGAGCTTATTGTAGACTCTATAAGTGTGGGATTCGGCACCATAACCAACAAAAATACCTTCTAGAGCCTTAGATTCAAACTTAGATAAACGAACTCCCTTGATAAGAAAGAAACACTTACACTCGAATACCCGAAAGTATGAGATGTTTGGTTTGTTACCGGTAAGTATTTCATACGGAGTCTTGTCCAAGATCTTGCGGAGGTATAATCGGTTGGATGAATGACAAGCAGTAGAGATTGCTTCAGCCCAGAAGTTATATGGAGATTTAAATTCGGCTAACATTGATCTTGCCATATCCATTAGAGTTCGATTCTTCCTCTCGGCTAAACCATTTTGTTGAGGGGTGCACGCAGCGGAATATTGATGTCTTATCCCCTCTTCACTTAGGAACTCATTTAAGGTGTAGTTCTTGAACTCAGAGCCGTTATCACTTTTTATAGCCAGAATGGGGATGTTGTGTTGACGTTGAACCTCGTTGGCGAAGTCGATGACTGTTTGTTGAGTTTCACTCTTCAACTTGAAGAAATAAACCCAAGTGTATCTTGAGTAATCATCAACAATCACTAGACAATACTTCTTCCCACCGAGGCTTGCATGAGATGGAGGTCCAAAGAGATCCACATGAAGGAGCTCCAAAATCCTTTTTGATGAGATAATAGTTTTCCTTCGATGAGGTGAGTCATGCATTTTCCCTTCAACACACGCCCTGCAAACATGATCTTTGGAAAAGGAGACATTTTCTTTTAGTCCAAGGATGTGGCCACCCTTATGGAGACTTTGCAAAGTTCTCATATTGACGTGGGCTAGTCGGCGATGCCATAGCCAACTCGTGTCAGCCTTTCCGAAAAGACACATCGGGCCTGTAGTGGTTTTCCCCGAAAAGTCCACCACGTACAGGTCATTTTCGACATATCCCATGAAAGTGACTTTTAGAGACTTGCTCCACAAGAGTACCACCAAATCAGCATCAATAAAAACTACAAAGCCCATCTTACCAAGGGCGCGAACTGAAAGTAAGTTGTACCCGAGGGTCTCAACAAGCATGACGTCCACGAGAGAGATATCGTGAGCCACCACAACTTTGCCGAGACCCAATACCTCAGATTTTGACTTGTCACCATAGGAGACGGTTATGTGATCAAGGTTTGGCCGCATCTCCGTGATGATCTCCTTGCTTCCGGTCATATGACTCGTGCAACCGCTATCGAGTACCCATTTAGAACCACCGGAAGCATAGCCCTGCAAGAAAACTACTTCTTGGTTTTAGGTACCCATTTTTCAGTGGGTCCTCTCATGTTAGTAACAAGGGTCTTGGGAACCCAAATAGACCAAGGAATGTAACAATCATAAGGGCCTACATAACTAGCATAAACATCACCATAATAATCGCAATATAGTTCAAAGTTAGGATTGTTGGCCCCTGCAAAACCATCATAATTAGCCTTGTCATTGGTTATGTTGCTAGTCTTAGATTGAGCAGTATTGCTCTTCTTCTTATTTTTCTTGTTCTTTGTCTTGGGTATGTAACCAAGACCTTCTTTACTATTGTTTGTCCTTTGCCTGTTCAGTATCTCATCAATAACTCCTTTACCTTTGTGTTGAGAACTTCTCGCGAGGTCTTCTTTTCTAGAGGATGAAGTGGAGGTACTTGGCACATCATACCGTTTCAATTGAGTTTGGAGCTGGTCATGAGACTCATTTAAAGTAGAATGATCACTCTTCAATGCCTTGTGAGCACTTTCAAGATTATCAAACTTCTCCAAAAGTCTATCATGAACAGCCCCAAAGTCAATCTTTTCTTTCTTTAGTTTCTTTACCTTAGCAAGAGCATGGTCATGTTCTTTGATGAGCTAAGCTACAGCTTCTTCCTGTGACTCCTCAATGGATTCGAGTCTCTCTTCCAAAGATACTCGAGCTTCCTCTTCCTTTTCCAAGGCATTCTTCAAAGAAGCTATCTCCAAAGCATCTTCTCTTTCAATTCTGCCCTTTTCTTCAAGAAGATCTTTGGCTTGAGCAAGTTGACTCATAAGAGCATCAAAATGGAGTTTGTGCTCACCTTGTAGGTTAGTGAAAAAAGTATCCAAAGAAATAACTTCTTCTTTCATTTTAAGACTGTCATGATCATCCATATCCAAAATTATGTTAGTCTTAGGAAATGAAGAGCTAGAAGTTGATACCTCGGACCCTCTTGCCATTAGGCAAGTGGCGTTGTTGTTGATGACATTCTCGTTTGGCGAGTCGAAGAGAGATGAAGGAGTCGATGTGGTGGCTATAGCAGCCACCTCGCGGGAACTATCATCATCCTCTTCATCTTCACTTGGAGAGGAGTATTCTTCTTGTGCAACTAAAACGATCTTGGGTTGCTTCTTGAAGGGGCCATTCTTCTTAATAAATGGCTTATTCTTAGGTGCTTTAGATTTCTCTTGAAGAATGAGCCTGCCACCATTGTCTTCTCTATTTTGATACGGACACTTGGCTACAAAGTGCATTCTATCTCCACAGTTGTAGCAAGTTCTCAATCTTTGGCCACTTTCTCTTCTTCCATTTGACCCGTTCTTGCGCTCAAGTTCCGACTTGGCTTTGGCAGGGTCCTTCCAAAAGTTCCTTGCATAAAACTCCATGTACTCACCATGAGCACGTTTGACTTCATCGGGGCAGTCCATGGATGCCCCCTCAAAAGCTCTTTCATCTTCCTCTTGCTCAACAACATTGGCTTTGAGATCCACATTGACACCCTTTTGCATTCCAATGGCCCGAGCAAGGGCATCTTCAGCATTCTTTGCTGCCACTTTGAATGACGCCATTTCTTGCATGACTTCATTGGATGTCATTTGATGATCGTTATGTCTACCTTGCAAACTCTTCAAGTCCGTTGGCTCGAAAGGCATTAAGGCACTCACATATTTCCATTTTATCCATGCATCATCAATGTGAGTGGCCCCATGCTTTCTAAATGTTGTTGCGATGCCCTTGAGTCTTCTATACATGTCCTCATGGTTTTTACCATCCAACATGTAGAATCCCTCAGCTTCATTGCTCAGGGCATCATACATGTTCCTTCGCATGCTTTCATTCCCAACAAAGAGATCTGTAAGAGCATCCCAAGCTTCTTTAGCTGTGTTGAGATGTTCAATGTGTGGCATGTCCTTGGGACCCACACCTAGCTGTATCATGTGGAGAGCGGTGGCATTCAACTGGCTGTCCACAACTTCTCTTCTTGTTAGGTTGGTTTGATCTCCAATATGAATACCCTCTTCAATGATCCTCCAAAGTTCAATAGAGGAGCTGCAAACATGAGATTTCATTAAGAATTGCCATTGATTGAAAGAGGATGAAGTGAGCTTGGGTGGATCACCCCTATTGTTTATATGAGGATGAGGGATAGGTGGGTCGGGGGAATATACGTGGCGAACCTCACTATATTCCTCCTTACCACTTCCCTTCTTGGAGGTGGAACCATTAAGTTTTTCACCTTCCACATCATCATCCTTGGATCCGGTGTTACCCTTTTCCTTAGATGATGGTGTGGCAGCCTCAGAGGAGGATGGAGATGGGGCTATGGATGATGTAAGGCGAGCAATCATTTGATTCATCTCCTCCATCTTGGTCTCAAAGGATTTCAACAAGGTTGTTTCCAACGACTTGAGATTATCCATTGTGACCGTATCCACAGCCTCATTCCCATCATCCTTGGTACCCATACTACTCTTAGGCGGTTAAGCCTGAATTAAGAGCCGGGGCTCTAATACCAATTGAAATGGATCGTATGGGCACCTAGAGGGGGGGGGTGAATAGGTGCTACACCAAATTTTAATACTTTTCCAATTTTAGGCTTAGCACAAAGGGTAAATTCTCTAGATAAACTATTAGGTGGAATTTTCTCTATATGCAAACCTATCTACTAGCGAGTAAAGAGCGAGTGGAAGAGGAACGGGTAAACCATAGTGAAGCATGCGGAGACACAGGATTTGTTTGACTGCAGTTCCTTCCTTGTTAAGGGATGTATGTCTGCGTTGGAGGGGTGGGTGGTACTAAGACCACCATGCCACAATAGGCCTCACCCTGTTCTCTGATGGATCCTGCCACCAAAGGCCTGATCCACCATTCCACTATAGGTACCCTTCGAGGCGGGCACCGACGCCTTTACACAACTAGCGGGGCAACAACTCCAAAAACAACTTGGAGGCTTCCGAAATGACAAAAAGCTGCCACAAGAACAAAGTTATCAAATACAATGAACAAGATCTAGGTATTGACAAGAATACTAGATCAGGGATTTCTCCAAGTGAATGGAGAGGAGTTGAAGCGCTTGATTCGTGATGATGATGATGAACTTCTCCTCCTTCAATTCCCCCAAAGATCAAGACCTTCGGGTGGTTGAAGTGGGAGATCGAGAATGAGAGCTCTTGCACAGTGTCTGGACAATTTCGAATGAATCAAGAGTTCTAAACATTGGGGAAGAAAGGGTATTTATACCCCCTTCAGAAACGAGCCGTTGGAAACTTTGGGGCCGGATTATCCGGACCAGGTGATGGCCGGATTATCTGGCCTGGGGAAAACCGCCCCAGACTCAGAATATCCGGCAGATAATCCGCCCCCTATCTGGGCGGCGCGCCGAGCTTGCCCTTGATCAACTTCTGGGGGCCGGATTATCCGGTCCTATGTGAAGGCCGGATTATCCGGCCTAGGGAGGAAAAACCACTCCGGTTCGGATTTTCTGGGAAAAAATCTAACCATATACCGAGCGACGCGCCTTCGCTCCATTTGCTCAAAAACTGGGGGACGGATTATCCGGCCCATGCGACAACCGGATTATCCGGCTTGGCGAAGAAAAACCGCCCAAGTTCTGATTTTCCGGGAGAAAATCCGACCGGGTACCGAGCGACGCGCCTTGGCTCCCAATGAGCAATGAGGTAGGCCGGATTATCCGGCCATTGGTGGGGCGGATAATCCGGGCCCCCTCAAAGCTTCCTGCACACTTAGCGCACATGAATAATCTCCATAGTTTTTTTATCTAACACGCAAAACATAGGAAAACATGAAATGTTCTTTCAACATCCCCGTGACCTAGTCACATGTTGCAACATTTATGGATGTAATCTCACCAAGCCGATCGTATGTATCTTTACCCGTCATGTGGATGAACAAATCCCGGTCTTGTAGTCACATGTCATCAACTGTTCCTTTGGAATACCCAACATACACCTTTATGGCCACCGTATTACCAAATGACGGTTGATGTAGTCAAAGCAGCCTCGGGAAACAGTGAGTAATATGAGCTCACAGTCTAAGTAGAAGGAGTCTAGGTATATATGTTGCAACAATGAACTATATGACTTGATCATGTTGCAATCCTTCGAGGAATGTCCAACCACATCATTCTCCAATGATATGATGTTGTTGTTAGTCAGCATAAATGCCCATGATCTTGAAACCCAGATCATCTTCGTGACCAACAAACTAGTAAGAATAGAGGCTACTAGGGACTTTGTTGTTTCATACCACACATGTACCAATGTTTCTACTTGGCACAATTATAGCACCATATGAAACTATTATAAACTAATTGAGATATGACAATAAAAACCTATTTATTATTTGGCTCTAGGGCATATCTCCTTTAGTCTCCCACTTGCACTAGAGTACAAATAATCCAGCTCGCATTTTACTCGTATAAACCATATGCCATATAAGTTTACAGATCATGCATGCTCATGGGAAACGTCATGTCCATGTTCTGTTTTACCAGATCATTATGTCTTTTGCAAATTGTTAATGTCTTCCTAATTTTGACATTCACACCATTGTCTTATAATGGGTCGAAGCATTTGTTTGGAGACAAAGTGAGACTTTGTTTCTAGTGTTTATGATGACGGTCATTTTCACCGTTGTCATCTAAACTTCGAAACACACTTTGCTATCCTTTGTGTATATACTATAGTCATGGCAGCAGAACGAGGCCGTATTCCAGGAGCTTAAAGTGACTTTAGATCAACCTCGAGGGCTTTCTCATGGGCACTCGGCCCTGGGACACATCATTCTACGTTAAAAGCAAACTAGCCCCGCCATAACATTATACATCACATCAGATGTAGCCTTTATACTTCTATATCTATGTAGATCCTAGTGCATGAAATGCAACTATGCCACTTACATTGCTTTTTGCCATTTATGTACAAACTTAATTATGGTTCAGTGATCAACACAGGAATCGCTTAAAGACATGTTATTATTGTTAAGAGCTAGTCCTTTCAACCAGAACCTTGGGTCACATTATGTCGAGTATACAACATGGTTTTATGGAAGAACCTATGACCGAGGCATAGGAGATGTAACACGTCTCTTTCTTTCAACCATAGTTGCAATACTCAATGCTTCATACAATAAGAACTACTTTCTCACCTTGTTCCATTCTGAGCTACTTCAGAATCTTGCTTAGGACATTCTGAACTACTTTCAGAATCAAGTCCAGGAAGCATTCGACATTCAGTGTTTATTAAACTCACAAATCTATCTCGATAGATCTTATTGTTTAATAACTTCAACTTCATCCTTATTTATCTAACTTAAATGTTATTAACACCAATCACATCATTCATATATGTCGTCCACATATCACAGAATGATTTCATGCTCCCACTCAAATATGACATTCATGTTTGAGATCTAGGGATTTCACTTAGATCCCACTCAAATATGACATTCATGTTTGAGATCCAGGGATTTCACTTAGCTCCCACTCAAAATATGTAAGCTACATATTATGAATTAGCCAAGCTGATTTGCTCCCACTCAAATCTAGGTCCTCTCTATAATTTTGGACATTCCAAAATTCTTTGATCATCATCAATTTGAGAATTCCAATTATGAGACTTCAATATCCATATATTTCTACTATAAATCCAAAAGTCTTAAGCATCACTACTGTTGTAGTCAACTCCTTGAATTTGTCCAAACTTGTGACAAATCGAGCTTTTGTCAGTCATTAAGTTTCATTTCCTTCTTATGACTTTGCAGTCATTTAAAAAAATCAAGTAAACTTCTTCACTTTAATAAGATCAAGTAACATGTTACTTTGCAATCTTTAATGTAACTTATTATAGGATTTTATGACTGCTAGTCATTTCTCGCACTCAGGCCCATCACGCTTCTTTGTAATTCGTAGGCATGTCTTATTCAAAACATGACAGGTGAATCAATAATATAATTCCACAAACTTGTAGAATATATAGTTGAATCCTACTTTCTTTAGTAAAAGTATTCACTGAAACTCTATGATCATTATCAATAGTTTCTCCTCTATTTGTAGAGTTTGGATTCATGAAACAAATTCCGCTGTGCCACTCAACAATTCGGAGGTCAGGTCAAAAACCTTGTTTTGATCTTTTACTTTATTCCACCTGTATCTTCATCAAGACACATCAAATTTGGACAACAGAAGGTTTGCCCCTTGTGGATGATGCATTCATAGTTTCCTAAGAATGCTCTACAAAGACTTGTTTATTCGCCACAATTTTGACTTGTCGAAATCTCTAGAAACTCGAACGTGCCATAACACTTATGGTGTTGTTTCCACAAATCTTTAGATGTTCCTTTGTATTTCAAATGAGTGTTTGCTTATTTCAATCTCTAACTCTAGAGGACAACTATAACCCCGATAAGAGATAATATTGTACCATATATATCTAATACATAATGATTATGATGTTTAGATACTTCAACAAAGTTCGAATTCATCCAATTATCATAATTTGTGAAACATCTTTCACAAGTTCCTTTTATGCTAAACTTAACTTGAATACCTTAGTCATGTTGATCAAATCGAAAAGACTTGTTAATTCAGTTAATTCAATATCCCATTTAGCTATGAACTCATTTAAACAATTCAAATCATTTCAAACTTCATGTTTCATTAAGTAAATACACTTATTCACTTAAGTACACAATAAATGATTTCCACTACTTGTTGAAAATATGATACATAACTATGTATAAGATTCAACATTTCTTCGCACATCACCGTTTTACCAAAATGCGGAGTTTTAGTCATTCTGCCCAAGAGGCATGGTTTTGCAAAATCTCTAGATTAAGCATCTAGGACCCCGATCTTTCATAAAGAACCTGCAATAACCAAAATGACTTAAACTGTAGTGTCATTTAATTATCAAACTTTGGATATCTTTTAGCATTCTAATCCTTTATAAATGTTTAAACTATTATCATTAACATAGTGATGAGAATAACTTGTTTGTAACCGTAATGTGACCATAACGGTATTGTTAATGAGAATAGTAAAAGCTGGCTTGTAACTTATTCTTATGAATAATCGTCTTGCCAAAAGCAAGACAAACAAACAAGGATTACAAAATTATATTCAAGTCCACTAATCCAAATGATAAACTGTGAGGAAAGAGGTGATGTCGGCCATCAACTGTTTTGCTTGCTGTCATCAAGTCACGTTGCCTCGAAACCAGCAATTCTCAAGCAGATCCTCCTGTTTTCACAAAACGGGATAAGTATCAAATACTTTGCAAACTGCAACGAGTTTTGCAAGAACCACATTTATAATTTGTATATCTTACATATAACTTTTCATCCATGACCTCCATTTGCAATCAAGCCCTAAGAGTTCTCAACTCTAATGCAAGATCGCTAAGTGTTTTTCCAAACATTCTCTTTTCATCCATGACGGAAGAAAAGCCATCCAACGGCTCATACTCTATGTGCCTTTTTTTGTAGAATACAAAATTTAGCCCAACTCTCCATCGAATGGGGAATGGAATATTGGATGATTATGGAGAAAACACAATCATTGCAGAGTCATCGAATTATCTCCTAATGGTTATTGTATCAAGAAGAGAAGATCACCTTTTACGAGGATATCCCTCGGGCGTGGGTATTAATCTATGAAGTTGGACCCTTTTGCTAAGTTCCACATTAAGCAATATATTCCCATGGTCGCAAAGTACCCCAATGGGATAGGCTAAGATCTACTAAGATATTTGCAAATAGACATCAAGACTAAGTTTATAATAAGAGATCAATTTATAATTGGTCTCCACTAAAATTGTCATCGCTTGGACGATTTTAGTGATCGCATGATCCCTATCCTCTGCACCTCCCCTGATCGTCACGACCATCAGTGCATTATCAAAGGTAGGCATTCACTAATGCCAATCACATCATCCATGTGACTCATGCTCGATCTTTCGATCTCTTGTGTTCAGAGGCCATGTCTTCACATGCTAGGCTTGCCAAATCTAACTTGTGTGTATTCGCTGTGCAACATGGCTTAAACCCACTGTATGCGAACGTAGATATGTCTGAAACCCAGGCCTGTAACCCTAGATCGCCTCATACCAAAGAACTTTCTTGGTGGTGCACACCCAAGTGGAACACGAAACATTGGAATTAAATAGGGATTATCTTATTTGCTACAGTTGAGTATCTAAATACTAGCACACAATAAGATGTAAAAACTGGTATCAACATCATATGTATAATGTGAAATGATATGGTCTTTCTTGCGCCTTGATCTCCATCGAGCGCTACGGCATGATCTCCATCTTGCCCTTGGTTTGACGCCAAGTCCACGACACCTCCACCAGGTCGTCCATCGGAACGATGACTATTACTATACTACTTAGTAACAGAAAAGTAAACTACTTTACCTTCGCAACGACCAATGCCATATCATAATCACATGCCCCCCCTGCAAAATAAAGTTAGACGCCTCTACTTTATCTATTGCAAGTTTTACGTGGTTGTTAGGGCTTTCGCAATATAACCGTTTCTAATCTACGAACTTTCCAACCACAACTCGGATCCGACAATTGTCTCTACTACACCCCTTTCGGGGCCCTCCGTTGTAAATGCTATATCAACTATCGAATGAGAGACAGACACCCACTAGCCACTTATACGGTACAAGCCGTATGTTGAGCGTGGAACCAGTCTCGCGTACGAATACGCGTAAGGTCGGTCCGGGCCGCTTCATCAAACAATACCGCGATATAAACAAGTACACGTTAGAGGGTAACAAATAAGGGATCAATGCCCGCACAAAACTTGTGCGTACTGGCCGTACAGCACTCCTACGCATAGATCAGCTCTGATACCACTGTAGGGAATCTATGCGGAAAACAAAAAATTTCCTACGATGAAACCCCAAAACTTGCCTAGGATATATCTATGTAGTAATGCAGTAACGGCCAGAGCATAGAGAAAACATACCCTTGTAGACTGTACATGGTTAACATTCTGCGGGGAACATGATTGATGTAGTCATACTCGTAGCCAACCTCAAGGTCGCGAAGCTCCTCGCAGGTCACCCCTTGCTCCTTCTTGATCTTCATCGTGCAACAACTCCGGCTCACGACATTTAAGCGCCCCAAGTGTTGCGCCTCGTGTCTTCGTACACATCCGGTGCACGATGAGACCTCCGGCTCCCCGATCCCGTCGAGAGTGTGGAAGTTGATATCCGGCTAGGAATCCCTGCAGCGCAACGACGTACTGCAGGTGTGCCTTGATCGCACAGCCCAAACTTGGGGCCATGGTCACAAGGGCTAGAGAGAGAGGGAAGGAGGAAGTCAACCAAAGGACTTCTCCAAATATTGATGTGTTCAATACCACCCATGGGCACCCCTTTATATAGGGGGAGGGGGTGTGCCCTCCCCTTTGGGTTTCCCATGTGGGACTATTCAAGGGAGAGGGTGGAGGCGCATGGGCCTCATGGGCCAGCCAGCCAGGGGTGGGCTGCACCCCGCGCATAGCCCTAGGCTGGCCGGGTGGGCCCCCTTGAGGCGCCTGGGCCTTGGCCCTTTGGCCCTTGGCCCTTCCCCCCTTCGGTTTTCCCTCATGGGCCCTTTTTCCCTAGGAAGTTTGGCCCATTAGTGGAATAACCCTTCAAATTAGATTTTCACATTATATTTAATATTAATTAAACTAATTAATATATAAATACATATTACAAAATCCGTCTTGACCCGAAACACCTTTCGGTTCCCTTTCGATTTCCTCCGAACAACTTCGGATCTTTCCCGGAATGATTCCAGTCCTTTATTCTTTCTCCGAACAACTTCGGATCTCTCTACGGAACAATTCCGGCTTTCTATTTCTCTACTCTAATTCCGTCGTACGAATGGTCGCTCTCATCGTACCCTTAAGTGTATCCTCTCACGGCTCGGGAATGCTCTAGACATGATCTGTATCAATGATCAACAGAGGGACCAGGGATGTCCATATGACCCCTATGCATTCCTGATGACAATGTTGTTTGAACCGCTAAATGTAGCATCCTCTTCCTTTTGTTTCTCGATACAACTTGTCCGAGATCCGATCATTGGTATCCCATACCTTGTTTAATCTTGTTCACAACAAGTTATGTTTTCTTGTTACCGTGATATTACATCCCCGCGACCTAGTCACATGTTGCAACATTTATGGATGTAATCTCACCAAGCCGGCCGTATGTATCTTTACCCGTCATGTGGGTGAACAAATCCCTGTCTTGCAGTCACATGTCATCAACTGTTCCTTTGGAATACCCAACATACACCTTTATGGCCACCGTATTACCAGATGACGGTTGATGTAGTCAAAGCAGCCTCGGGAAACAGTGAGTAATATGAGCTAACGGTCTAAGGAGAAGGAGTAGGTATAGTTGTTGCAACAATGAACTATATGACTTTATCATGTTGCAATCCTTCGAGGAATGTCCAACCCCATCATTCTCCAATGATATGATCTCGTTGTTAGTCGGCATAAATGCCCATGATCTTGAAACCCAGATCATCTTCGTGACCAACGAACTAGTATGAATAGAGGCTACTAGGGACTTTGTTGTTTCATACTACACCTGTACCAATGTTTCTACTTGGCACAGTTATAGCACAATATGAAACTATTATAAACTAATTGAGATATGACAATAAAAACCTATTTATTATTTGCCTCTAGGGCATATCTCCTTCAAAGTCAAGGGTCACTCCTCCAATGGGTGTCCCAAGAAGCTTGCAGCCACCACCAATGTGAATGCCCCTGCTCAGCAGCAGCGCTGTGTTCAGCCTGGAAGTAGTTTTGCCCCAGGGAATTCGCTCAACCGCAACGGCCATCTGTTCCACATGAATGCTGAAGAAACTCAAGAAGCGCCCGATGTCGTACTGGGTATGTTTTATGTTAACTCGGTACTTGCAAGAGTGTTGTTTGATTCTGGAGCATCGCACTCATTTGTTATAGAAGAATTTGCATGCAATAGTGAGATTCAACCAACAAAATTAAAGCATGTTATGATAGTTCAAATACCTGGTTCAACCACCAAGGCTAGAAAAATTTGCAAGGCTGTACCTATCAGAATCCATGGGATAGATTTTTATGCCAATCTAATAGTACTTGGAACCAAATGTTTGGAAGTAGTACTAGGAATGGATTGGATGTCGAAACATAAAGGATTGATCAATTGTGCCAAGAAAGCCACAACCATGACCAGTAGCTCTGGAGTATCAGTAGAGAATGTATCTGAAACCTTGCCCTGTCAATTCAAATGCAACAAGAGTTTAGTCCAACCAACCATACACCAAGTTAGAGTAGTCTGTGAATACCCCGACGTATTCCCAGATGAATTGCTCGGTATGCCCCTAGATCGGGATATCGAGTTCATTATTGAACTAATTCCTAGAACTGGACCCATAGCTCAGAGACCTAATAGTATGAACCCATCTGAGTAACTGGAGCTGAAGAAGCGACTTGATGCTATGTTGGAGAAAGGTTTGATTCAACCAAGCGCATCGCCATGGAGATCGCCTGTTCTGTTTGTGGACAAGAAAGATGGAGGTAACCATTTGTGCACAGATTACCGGAAGCTGAATGACGTCACCATAAAGAACAAGTACCCACTGCCAAGATAGAGGATTTGTATGATCAGTTGACTAGTGCTAGAGTGTTTTCTAAGATTGATCTTAGGACTGGTTATCACCAACTCAAGATTCGTGCAACAGATATTCCAAAGACCGCCTTTACCACCAGATATGGATTGTATGAGTATACGGTCATGTATTTTGGATTAACGAATGCTCCCGCTTATTTCATGAATCTCACGAATAAGATTTTTATGAACTTTCTGGATAAGTTTGTCATTGGTATTATCGACGATATTCTAATCTACTCCATGTCAGAAGAAGACCATGAGAAACACTTGATAACCATCCTTGAAACCCTTAGAGAGCATGTTGTATGCCAACTTTTGGAAATGTGAATTCTGGTTGAAGGAAGTAGGATTCCTCGGACATATTGTGTCGACAGGAGGAGTCGTTGTTGATCCCGCCAAGATCAAAGATGTTGAAGCATGGGGATCCCCAACCAGTCAAACCAAGTCCGTGCATTCCTCGGATTAGCAGGATATTACCGCAAGTTTGTTGAAGGATTTTCGAGCATCGCAAGACCGATGACCCAATTGTTGAAGAAAGATAAGAAGTTCGAATGGACTGACAAATGTGAATCAAGTTTTCAGGAGATCAAGAAGAGATTGATTTCAGCCCCAATCTTGATTATGCCAGATATCAAGAAGCCTTTTGATGTGTATTGTGATGCATCCAAGATTGGTCTCGGATGTGTGTTGATGCAAGAAGGCAAAGTCATAGCATATCTGTCTCGACAACTGAAGTAGCATGAGCAAAACTACCCTACCCATGATCTTGATCTAGCAGCTGTAGTTTTAGCCTTGAAGACATGGCATCATTACCTTATGGGTAACCGCTGTGAGATTTATTCAGATCATAAGAGTTTGAAGTATATCTTATCTCAGAAGGAGCTGAATATGAGGCAAAGGAGATGTACAGAGTTAATCAAGGATTATGACCTTGACATTCACTATCACCCTGGCAAAGCCAATGTGGTAGCGGATGCTCTTAGCAGATTGCCGTGTAGATTAAACACCATGATAAAAGAAACCTAGCCAAGTTTGCATGATGAGTTGGAGAAGTTTAGAACGGAGCTTGTTAGCAAAGGATTTTTAGCTAGCATTGAACTTCAACCCACTTTGATCAGTCAGATCAAGGAAGCCTAGAAGGGAAATGCAAGTACCGACGGAATCAAACGTCGTATTGGTACATGAAAGGTACCTGGATTGACCGAAGATGAAGAAGGAGTTTTGTGGTACAAAGGACATATCTATGTGCCAGCAGATTCGGAGTTGAAGCAAGTTATCATGAAAGAAGCTCATGATACTCTTTATTCTATTCTACCTAGAGGAATGAAGATGTATCAAGATTTGAAGGATCAATTTTGTTGGCACAAGATGAAGAGAGAAATCAGAAGCTACATAGCCAAGCGTGACATTTGTCAGAGAGTCAAAGCGGAACATCAGAGACCCGCGGGACTGTTGCAACCATTTCAGATTCCAGAATGAAAATGGGATTCCGATTGAATGGACTTTATCACCGGTTTACCTACTTCTAGTAGGGGAAATGACTCTATCTGGATCATAGTTGATAGACTGTCCAAGGTAGCCCATTTTATACCTGTCAAGACAACCTACCAGAGTTCGAAGCTAGCAGAGTTGTACATTGCTAGAATTGTCAGTTTGCATGGAACCCCCACGACCATAGTGTCGGATCGAGGAACCCAATTTTCCTCAAGATTTTGGCAGAAAGTCCAAGAAGGATTTGGAACAAAGTTGTATTTCAGCACAACTTATCACCCACAAACCGATGGACAGACTGAAAGAGTCAACCAGATCTTAGAAGATATGTTGAGAGCTTGTGTGTTATAGTATGGATCAAAATGGGAAGATTGTCTGCCTTTCGTAGAATTCTCATACAACAACAGTTATCAAGCCAGTTTGCAAATGGCCCCATTTGAATTTCTGTATGGAAGAAAGTGTCGTACCCCTTTGAATTTGTCGCAAGTAGGAGAGAGTCAGATTTTCGGACCTGACATCCTACGAGAAGCTGAAGAGAAGGTTCAAAAAGTCCATGAGCACCTCAAGACCGCCCAATCTAGACAGAAGAGTTATGCTGACAAGAGATGTAGAGACCTGACTTTCAATATCGGAGATTTTGTGTATCTCAAAGTTTCGCCGTTGAAAGGAATGCAGCGTTTTTAGCTGAAAGGAAAGTTAGCCCCTAGATATATTGGACCCTTCAAGATTCTGAATTGCCGAGGAGAAGTATCTTATCAACTGGAACTGCCAGAGGAGATGTCAGCCATCCATAATGTGTTCCATATCTCGTTACTTCGCAAGTGCTTAGAAGTTCCGGAGAAGACCGAAGTGTTCAAGAACATCGATCACCGAGCCATTGATATCAACAAAGATCTGACGTATCGTGAAGTGCCCATTCGTATTTTGGAAGAAGCCTTCAGAACCACCAGTGGAGCAACCATACTGAAGAAGAAGCTACTTGGGAGCGAGAAGATTACATTAGGACTGAGTTTCCAGATCTCTTTAGTTCCTAGTTTTTCTTAAATCTTAGGACGAGATTTTGTTTAAGGAGGGAAGGTTCATAACATCCCAAATCTTTTAATTAAGATTATCAAGTTCTAATCACCCAATTTAGGGTTAACAAAAGCTTTTATTAAGAAAAATTGATATGAATGCATGTGTGTTTGCATTAGTATAGAATTGAGTGTATATGCCATGCTTGATTGTTCTAAATGTTGTGAAATGGTCTAAAGGTGAATGCCACATCGTCTAAACCAATTAAAAACAAAATCCAAAGAGAAAGAAATCAAATATGAATAAATAAAGCAAATGGTCATTTTGATAAAAATCAACCACGAGGCCACTTTGTGTGTTCCTAGAAGAAGAACTCTAACAGAGACATTTCTAATTCTTTTCACCCCTTGCTAAACCAAGTAAAAGTGTATCAAGGACCACTTTACAAACTTACAAAAAACATATTGCAAATCAATTTAATGGACAGTTGAAAATTGAATCTCATTCATATGTTAAGATCCCACTTTTTCAAAAACCTACCAAATCAATTCCCCTTGACCTCTCCAAGCAAACATAGTTATTCAAGCTTCAGATCAAACCACTCAAAATTTTTGAATCAAAATTTCCAAAGTATCTTTCATGTGGCCATTTCATCAAACACCTGGTTAGCACAGATTAAGCTTATGCCTAACTTCACTGTTTAAACAGTAATTAAATGACCAATTGATCTCCCCTTAACTCCACTATCCCCTCTGAGTCCAAACAGCACCCAGACCAACCCCCCCTTCGTCGTGGAGCATAGGGGAGCACCGCCCATTTGTGGTCGTCACCGGCCGACCACGGCCAGCTCGCAGCAGACAGCCCCGCGCCCATCCAGGATGTCCAAGAGCATTGCCGCAACCTACGATCGCAACCCAACCGTGGACCACCCTAGTCGCGCCGCGCACCGCCTCTCTGCGCCATGTCCAGAGCACACTAGAGCATCGTGCCCGACCAGCCCCGCCAGCTCGCGCCTTGCCCGCACCACACACGCGCAGCCTCGCCATGAGCACGCCAACCCAGCAGACACCCCCGTTCGCCGCCGCATGACCCGTAGCTCCCACGCGCCGTCGAGAACGCCGCCTGTCCCGTGCAAAGAGCCGCATGCGCCAGACCAAACTAGACCACCTCGTGGCGCGCCTTACGTCCCTGAGAATCGCTAGGGAGCACCGCACCACCCTATACCCTCGCCTATGCCTTTAGCTCGCTGTACCGTCCTTGCCGGAGACGCCAACCCATCCCGCTCGGTCGCCTCGTCGGTGTATAAATAGAGGGCCTCTCCACCCCATTTCTCCACACCACCTCACTCCCCACTCCTCACTGGACTTCCCCACTTCTTCCCGGAGCAAGGCGAGCACCACCCTGACAGAATTTCACCGGAGCCCACCGCTGCTGGAGGAGAAGGGCGCCAGCGATTCCGACCACCCCAAGCCCTGCCGTGACTGCGCCTTGCCTTGTCGTCATCTACCACGTCGTTTGCCCCTGTCGCCGACCCTAGCCGGAGCCCAGGTCATTTTCCTCGCCGGAGCTGTTCGTCATCGACGATGACCCTCAGCCATTGATCTTGCTTCTAATCGTAGGGCTCAGGTTAAATGATACCGCTTCGCCTAGTTAGTCTCGCTGACGAGTGGACCCCCTCTGTTAGCCACGTGTTGCGCTGTGCTGTGCAGTTGGGCCGGCCCGTTTAGCTTTCCCGCATAGCCCAGGAAATTCAAATATTGATTTTCCTTTTTAGATGAAATCCTATTATGTCCCTAGATTCAAAAATCAATTAAGAGAGTTTCCCTTAACCACATTGCATGATTCCAATTTTTTTAGAAAGATAATTAAATTATCTATCCAAGCCCGTTGGATTTAAATCATTTTGAGTTATAGATAATCTATAGTAAAAATAACAAGAGAGAGACTTTTGCAACTTCAAATATTTTTCAAAACTCAACCATAATAGCTTTTGAGTTGATTCGAACTATCAAAAATCACATTTGATAATGTCTATCTAAATATGTAAAAATATCTAGGTTTGCATGCAGTGGAATTGGACTATTACCAAAAGAATGCTATGAGGGCATTTCTAGTCACTCTAAATATATTAAATAATATTCTTAAACTTTATAAATTATGACCAACCCTTTAAATCACATTCCCATGTATTGGAATATGTGGTGATGACATGTGTCCATATGATCCCATATTTTATTTGGAGAATATTAAATCTTAATTAATTTCAATAAGTACAAATTACTTTTCTCAAATAAACTAAATCAAAACTAGTTCTTTATTTCATGTGATGATTGTGATGATGCTAAATCATCAAGTGTGAGCCTTAGTGTGTTAAATAGACTTAGTTAAGTATTTTTTGGTGATTGTGTACCCCGTATTCCTTTATAGACGATAGAACCGACCATGGATATGAGGAGGAGGAGTTCTACCCCGAAGAAGACGAAGAAAAGTTCAATCACTGCACCAATCAAGGCAAGCCATGATTACTAAGAAAGCTAGACCCTTGCAAGCTAACACTTGCAAGTATTAACCTAAGAAAGATGCCTTAGGCATGCTTTGGTGATACAACTTTGATTTAAACCCATCCCAAGTTTTACTTGCAAGCTTTACTCTTTTACTTTACCAAAGTTCGTACTTTTAGTTAATGCTTTGTGAGGATTTGGAAAGATAGTATAGATAGCATAAAGAGTGTAAAACTAGGCCTATACTAGATGTCATTCTATGGCATGAGATTGACATTAGCATCCCTCATTAGTGAACACTCTTAACCTTAGTGGCTAGTGCTAAGCGTAAAACTTGATCACTTTAGATGGGACTACTTGGTGAAAATGATTATGAAAACCTTGGAATGATGACTCATTCTATTGAAATGTTTTGACATGTGTTGAGACACACAAATGGATTTGATGATGAAAATGTTGAGGCATGAGCCTTAGTCCTTTATAAAAACTGATGGTTGGGTTCGGATGCGATACCATACCAATTTTACCGTACAACCACAATACCTGAATTGGGTAAGGCTTAGCTGGCAGTTTATGTGCATTAGTATGGGTTCCCTCTCAGAAGAGGTTTGAGCTGAGGCTACCTCTTCATGATGGCCACCTATTCAGTTCCCAGGATGGCAGATGGCTATGGCTAGGAGGCCAAGCTCATAGGGGAGGTGCCTATACTAGAGTGTGTAATTGAAAGGTTTGATTATCCGCATACTAAGTATGATGATTCAGGGTTATCCCTGATGGATGTATCGAATTTTGTGGTGAAAGTGTACCACCTTTACAGAGTGTCAAACTATTCGAATAGCCGCGTCCGCGATCATGGACAGTTGGAGTGGCCATACTATTCCGTCGTCAGATGTTTTCAAAATGACTTGTGAAGTGTACTCTGATTTTGACTTGACCACAACAGGGTTGTGAATATGAAAAGTAGGTTCCCAACTTAAAGTGGTTTAGAACTTTTACTTAGTTTTCTTTACTTCTGAACTCAGTTTAGATAAATCTGGCTTTTTGCAAATAAACTTAGAGCTTAGGATTCCTACTAGCACTACCTTACTTGTTAGCGATAGTTTGCGGGTACTTAAAGAGTACTCATGGCTTTGTCCCTGGCTATTCCCGTGGCCAAACTATGAGGAGGACTACCAGGATGAAGGACACTAGGAGGTCTACGTACACTAGGATCATCTCCCATCATCAGCATTGCCTGTGACCCTGAAGATGGAGCCCACTACTACGCTTATTATTCCGTTGCTTGTTTGTATTAAGACTGGATCATGAGATCCCCTATTTCTGTAAGACCTTATTATGGTTTGTAATGGATGATGTACTCTGATATCCAATCTGGTATGTTTCACAAAAATGGTATTCCTGGGATTGCGATGTATGGCATAACAGGCATCTGGGATTAAAAATCCGGATGTTGACATGGTGGGTCCACTAAATAGATTATCACAAGGTGTGAAGTTAATTTCAAAAGACAAAAAAAATTCAAAACACGGAGAGTCATAATATCTTTGATTGTTTTCAAAACACGGTAAAATTTAGAGGCATGCATATTCTTAGCAAGAAGTTGAATCATTCCAAACAACTCTCACTCGTTCTCGATACATTGACTGCCTGGTGGTGGGTCCACTTAGCAGATTACCGCAAGGTGTGAAGTTAATTTCGAAACACAACCAAATTTCAAAACACAGTGAGTCATAGCCTCTTTGATTATTTTCAAAACATGGTCAAATTTTTAGGCATGTATATTCTTAGGAAGAAGTTTAATCTTTCCAAACAACTCTCGCTTGTTCTTGATACATTGACTGCTTGATGGGTCCACTAAATAGATTATCATAAGGTTTGAATTTAATTTCGAAACACAGCCAAAATTTCAAAACACTATGAGTCATAGTCGCTTTGGTTGTTTTCAAAACACGGTAAAATTTCTAGGCATGCATATTCTTAGCAAGAAGTTGAATCTTTCCAAACTCTCACTCGTCTCCATACATTGACTGCCTGGTGGTGGGTCCACTGAACATATTTTTGCAAGGTGTGAAGTTAATTTCGAAAAACGGGCAAAATTCAAACCACGGTGAGTTATAGTCTCTTTGATTATTTTCAAAACACGGTCAAATTTCTAGGCATGCATATTCTTAGCAAGAAGTTGAATCTTGCTAAACTCTCACTCATTCTCGATACATTAACTGCCTGGTGGTGGGTCCACTAAACAGATTATCGCAAGGTGTGAAGTTAACTTCAAAACACAACCAAAATTTCAATACACGGTGAGTCGTAGTCTCTTTGATTGTTTTCAAAACACGGTCAAATTTCGAGGCATGCATATTCTTAGCAAGAAGTTGAATCTTGTCAAACAACTCTCAATAGTTCTCGATACATTGACTGCCTGGTGGTCGGTCCACTTAACAGATTATCACAAGGTGTGATGTTAATTTTGAAACACAACCAAAATATCAAAACACGATGAGTCATAGTCTCTTTGGTTTTTTCAAAAAACTGTCAAATTTCTAGGCATGGATATTCTTACCAAGAAGTTGAATCTTTCCAAACTCTCACTCATCTCGATACAGTGACTGCCTGGTGGTGGGTCCACTGTACAAATTTTTGCAAGGTGTGAAGTTAATTTCAAAACACGGTCAAAATTTAAAAACATGGTGTGTCATAGTCTCTTTGCTTATTTTCAAAACACGGTCAAATTTCTAGGCATGTATATTCTTAGCAAGAAGTTGAATCTTTCCAAACTCTCACTCGTTCTCGATACATTAACTGCCTGGTGGTGGGTCCAGTGAATAGATTATCGCAAGGTGTGAAGTTAATTTTAAAATACAGCCAAAATTTCAAAACACGATGAGTCATATTCACTTTGGTTGTTTTGAAAACATGGTCAAATTTCTAGGCATGCATACTCTCAGCAAGAAGTTGAATCTTTCCAAACTCTTACTCGTCTCCATACATTGATTGCCTAGTGGTGGGTCCACTGAACAAATGTTCCCAAGGTGTGAAGTTAATTTCGAAACACGGGAAAAATTTCAAAAAACAGTGAGTTATAGTCTCATTATTTTCAAAACACGGTCAAATTTCTAGGCATGCATATTCTTAGCAAGAAGTTGAATCTTGCAAACTCTCATTCATTCTTGACACATTAACTGCCTGGTGGTGGGTCCACTGAATAGATTATTGCAAGGTGTGAAGTTAATTTCGAAACAAAACCAAAATTTCAATACATGGTGAGTCATAGTATCTTTGATTGTTTTCAAAACACGGTCAAATTTCGAGGCATGCATATTCTTAGCAAGAAGTTAAATCTTGTCAAACAACTCTCAATAGTTCTCGATACATTGACTGCCTAGTGGTGTGTCCACTTAACAGATTATCGCAAGTGTGAAGTTAATTTTGAAACCCAACCAAATTTCAAAACAAGGTGAGTCATAGCCTCTTTGATTGTTTTCAAAACATGGTCAAATTTCTAGGCATGTATATTCTTAGCAAGAAGTTTAATCTTGCCAAACAACTCTCACTCGTTCTCGATACATTGACTATCTGGTGGGTCCACTTAACACATTATCACAAGGTGTGAAATTAGTTTCGAAACACAGCCAAAATTTCCAAACATGATGAGTCATTGTCTCTTTGGTTTTTTTCAAAACACGATCAAATTTCTAGGCATGGATATTCTTAGCAACCAGTTCAATCTTTCCAAACTCTCACTCGTCTCGATGCATTGACTGCCTGGTGGTGGGTCCATTTAACAAATTTTTGCAAGGTTTGAACTTAATTTCAAAACATAGTCAAAATTTCAAAACACGGTGAGTCATAGCCTCTTTGATTGTTTTGAAAACAAGGTCAAATTTCAAGGCATGCATATTCTTAGCAAGAAGTTTAATCTTGCCAAACAACTCTCACTCGTTCTCGATACATTGACTGCCTGGTAGGTCCACTAAATAGATTATCGTATGGTGTGAAGTTAATTTCGAAACACAGCCAAAATTTCAAAACACGGTGAGTAATAGTCTCTTCGGTTGTTTTTAAAACACGGTCAAATTTCTAAGCATGCATATTCTTAGCAAGAAGTTGAATCTTTGCAAACTCTCACTCATTCTCTATACATTAACTGCCTGGTGGTGGGTCCGGTGAATAGATTATCGCAAGGTGTGAAGTTAATTTCGAAATGCAGCCAAAATTTCAAAACACGATGAGTCATAGTCTCTTTGGTTGTTTTCAAAACACGGTCAAAATTCTAGGCATGCATATTCTTGGCAAGAAGTTGAATCTTTCCAAACTCTCACTCGTCTCTATACATTGACTGCCCGGTGGTGGGTCCACTGAATAGATTTTCGCAAGGTGTGAAGTTAATTTTGAAACACGAGCAAAATTTCAAAACACGGTGAGTTATAGTCTCTTTGATTATTTTCAAAACACGGTCAAATTTCTAGGCATGCATATTCCTAGCAAGAAGTTGAATCTTGCTAAACTCTCACTCGTTCTCGATACATTAATTGCCTGTTGGTGCATCCACTAAATATATTATCGCAAGGTGTGAAGTTAATTTCAAAACACAACCAAAATTTCAAAACACGGTGTGTCGTAGTCTCTTTGATTGTTTTCAAAACACAGTCAAATTTCGAGGCATGCATATTCTTAGCAAGAAGTTGAATCTTGCCAAACAACTCTCACTCGTTCTAGATACATTAACTGCCTGGTGGTGGGTCCATTTAATAGATTATCGCAATGTGTGAAGTTAATTTCAAAACATAACCAAATTTCAAAACACGGTGAGTCATAGCCTCTTTGATTGTTTGCAAAAAATGGTCAAATTTCTAGGCATGCATATTCTTAGCAAAAAGTTTAGTCTTGCCAAAAAACTCTCACTCTTTCTTGATACATTTACTGCCTGGTGGGTCCACTGAACACATTATCGCAAGGTGTGAAGTTAATTTCGAAACACAGCCAAAGTTTCAAAACACGGTGAGTCATACTCGCTTTGGTTGTTTTCAAAACACGGTGAAATTGCTAGGCATGCATATTGTTGGCAAGAAGTTGAATCTTTCCAAACTCTCACTCGTCTCGATACATTGACTGCCTGGTGGTGAGTCCACTGAACAAATTTTTGCAAGGTGTGAAGTTAATTTCGAAACACGGTCAAAATTTCAATACACGGTGAGTCATAGTCTCTTTGATTATTTTTAAAACACAGTCAAATTTCTAGGCATGCATATTCTTAGGAAGAAGATGAATCTTTCCAAACTCTCACTCATTCTTGATACATTATCTACCTGATGGTGGATCCGGTGAATAGATTATCGCAAGGTGTGAAGTTAATTTTGAAACACAGCCAAAATTTCAAAACACGGTGAGCCATAGTCTCTTTGGTTGTTTTCAAAACATGGTCAAATTTCTGGGCATGCATATTCTCAACAAGAAGTTGAATCTTTCCAAACTCTTACTCATCTCGATACAGTGACTACCTGGTGGTGGGTCCACTGAACATATTTTCGCAAGGTGTGAAGTTAATTTCAAAACACGTGCAAAATTTCAAAACATGGTGAGTCATAGTCTCTTTGATTATTTTCAAAACACGGTCAAATTTCTAGGCCTGCATATTCTTAGCAAGAAGCTGAATGTTTCCAAACTCTGACTCATTCTCGATACATTAACTGTCTGGTGGTGGGTCCACTAAATAGATTATCGCAAGGTGTGAAGTTAATTTCGAAACACAACCAAACTTTAAAAACACGGTGAGTCATAGTCTCTTTCATTGTTTTCAAAACACAGTCAAATTTCGAGGCATGCATATTCTTAGAAAGAAGTTGGATCTTGTCAAACAACTCTCAATAGTTCTCCATACATTGACTTCCTGGTGGTGGTTCCACTTAACAGATTATCGCAAGGTGTGAAGTTAATTTCGAAACACAACCAAATTTCAAAACACGGTGAGTCATAGCCTCTTTGATTGTTTTCAAAACATGGTCAAATTTCTAGGCATGCATATTCTTAGCAAGAAGTTTAATCTTGCCAAACAACTCTCACTCGTTCTCGATACATGGACTGTCTGGAGGGTCCACTGAAGAAATTATCGCAAGGTGCGAAGTTAATTTCGAAACACAGCCAAAATTTCAAAACAGGATGAGTTATAGTCTCTTTGGGTTTTTTCAAAACATGGTCAAATTTCTAGGCATGCTTATTCTTAGAAAGAAGTTGAATCTTTCCAAACTCTCACTCGTCTCGATACATTGACTGCCTGGTGGTGGGTCCATTGAACAAATTTTTGCAAGGTGTGAAGTTAATTTCAAAACATGGTTAAAATTTCAAAACACAGTGAGTCATAGTCTCTTTGATTATTTTCAAAACAAGGTCAAATTTCTAGGCATGCATATTCTTAGCAAGAAGTTGAATCTTTCCAAACTGTCACTCGTTCTCAATACATTAACTGCCTAGTGGTGGGTCCAGTAAATAGATTATCGCAAGGTGTGAAGTTAAATTCAAAACTTGTCAACACCCAGATTTTTAATCCCAGATGCCCGTTATGCCATACCTCGCAATCCCAGGATTACCATTTTTGCGAGACATAACGGATTGGATATCACAGTACATCATCCATTACAAACCATACATAAGGTTTTACACAAATAAGGATCTCATGATCCAGTCTTTAATACAACAAGCAGCGGAAATAAACGATAAGCGTAGCGGTGGGGTCCATCTTCAGGGGCACAGGCAATACTGACGAAGGCAGATAGTCCTAGTTATCATAGCCGTCCTGCTGACCTTCATCTTGATAATCTCCTTCATAGTCTGGCCATGATAATAGCCAGGGACAAAAGCCATGAGTACTCTTTAAGTACTCGCAAACTACTACAAGCAAGGAGTATAAATCTAGGTTAAAGTGCTGAATCTAAGTTAACGATCAAGTTAAGTTTGAAACCTAAGCTGAGTTCAGAAGCAAAGAAAGATAAAATAAGGTTCTAGAATCACTTAAGTTGGGAAGCTATTATCATCAACACCACCCTGTTATGGTCAAGTCAAAGTTCATCCTTCGTTTTCAAGTTATTTAGAAAACAAATGACAATGAAACAGTATGGCCATTCCAACTGTTCATAACCGCGGACACGGCTATTCGAATAGTTTGACACTCTGCAGAGGTGGTACACTTTCACCACAAGATTTGATACATCTATCAGGGATAACCCTGAATCATCATACTTAGTATGAAGATAATCAAACATAACCTTCCCTTTACACACCCTAGTACAAGCACCTCTCCTATGAGCATGGCCTCCTAACCATGACCATGAGTCATCTTTGGCACTGCATAGGTGGACATCATTGAGAGATAGCCTCAGCTCAAACCTCTCCCGTGAGGGAACTAATACTAATGCATATAAATTTTCAGCTAAGCCTTACCCAATTCAGGTAATGTGGTTGTACGGTAAATTTGGAATGGTATCGCATCCGAATCCAACCATCAGTTTTATAAAAGGGTTAAGGCTCATGCCTCGTCATTTTCATCATCATAAACCAGTTGTGTTTCTCAACACATGTCAAAACATCTCAATAGAATGACTCATCATTCCAAGGTTTTCATAATTCATTTTCACCAAGTATTCCCATCTAGAGTGACTCAAGTTTTTGATCTATAGTAAGATACTAAGTTAAGAGTGTTCACTAAGGTGGAAGTGATGGGTTCAATCTTCTGCCATAGAGTGACATCTAAAGGTTTCTAAGTAGGTCAAGTTTTATACTTTTTATGCTACCTTCAAAATTAAGTAAAGAACTTTGTGTAAACTAAGGGAGGTAAAACTTGTCAATAAGACTTGGGGTACTAATAGTTAAAGGGGTGTGATCAAAGCCTGCTTAAGGCATCTTTTCTAAACCATCTAATTTAATTCTATCCTGCTAACAATAGCTTGCCTTGGTTGGTGAAGTGGTTGAAGTTTTCTTCTTCTTCGTCTTGGTAGTACTCCTCCTCCTTGAAAGCTTGGTCAGTACTAGCGTCTATAAATACATAGGGAGTGCACAATCACCAAACAGTACTTAACTAGGCTAAGTAGCATTCTAAAACACACATTTGATGATCTATTATCATCAGAAACATCACCAGTTTTAATTCAATAATTTCATACTTTTTATTTTAGAAAAGTAATTTCTATCATTGAAATATTAACTAAAATTTTAATATTCACCACCAAAATATGGGATCATGTGGACACATGTCCTCACCACATATTCTAACATGTGGGAATGAGATTTAAGGGTTGGATCAATATTACTTTGGTTTAAGTGCATTATTTAATGATTTAAAGTGACTAGAAATGCCTATATAGCATTATTTTGGTACTAGTCCAAAGTCACTGCATGTCAACCTTAATATTATTACCTGGTTAGGTAGATATGATGAAATGTGATTTTTGAGAGTTGGAATCAACTCAAAAGCTAACTTGGTTGATTTTATAAAAATGTTGCAAGTTGCAAAAGCTTGTGATTTGTTATTTTTATTAGGAGAGATCTATAACTCTAATTGAATTACATCCAATGGGCTTGGATAGATCATTTTAATACCTTTCAGACAAAATTGGTTTCATACAATTTGGATTGATAAAACTCTCTGAATTGAATTTTGAAATAGGGGACGGAAACTAGATTTAACTAAAAAGGAAAAACCAGATTTGATTCTATGGGCTAGCGCGGGAAAGGACTTGGGCTGGCCTAGTGGCGCTCCGCGGCGCGGGGCTCAGCTGACAGGGGGTCCCGCTTGTCAACGGTACGCGCGCTGTGGGTCGTAGGATTAGAAGCAAGATCAACGGCTGAGGGTCGTCGTCGACGACGAACAGGTCGCCGGCGAGCTCGAACCCTAGCGGCTCGGTGGGGGTCTACTGGGGGCGTACCAGGGCTCCAGAAGGGTCGGCGAGGCGGGCAAACGACATGGAAGATGACGGCGAGGCGAGGCATGGTCGCGATGGAGCTTGGGGTGGTCGCAATCAACGGCACCCTTCTCCTCCTGCCGCGGCTGCTCCGTCTCCAATTCCAGTGAGCTGCTACTCCACTTGCTCCGGCTAGAGGTGGGTGAGATTCAGAGAGGTGAGGGGAGTGGAATGGTGTGGAGAAGAATGGCTGGGGAGGGCTCCTTTTATAGGCCCGACGGTGAGACCGAGCGGGATGGGCGGTCGACGGTGGCGACATGGCTACGGCGAGCTAGCGGCATGGCGGGGGATGGCGATCGATGGCCGGTTCCCTGGCGGTGCTCTAGGAATTAAATGCGGCCGTAGGGGCGGTGGCACACGGTCTGGGCGAGGTGGCGCTGTGTGTGGCCGAAGCGGCGGTGTCCTCGGCGAGCGGTGGCTGTGAGGCTTTGGGCGGCGAATGGGGATGTCTGGGGTGTTCTCCAGGTCGAGGCGGAGTGGCGGGCGTGGGCTGCGGTCGAGCGGCGGCATGTGCACGCCTGCTAGGTGCGGCGCTCTGGCGTGCTCTCGACCTGGTGCGGTGGCACTGGGCGCGGGTTGTGCTCGGTGGTCCACTGCTGCTCTTGGCTCGGGCAAGGGATAGGGAGTGGCGGTGAGGTGCTGGCTACCTCCTAGACATGGAGAGAGAGGGGGAGGTGGTCGGCTGGGGTGAGGGCAAGGTTGGCCGGCGAGTTGGTGCTTGGCATGGCTTGGCCTTTCCACTAGGGTGTAGGGGATGGGGTGGTAATGGCATGGTTTGATCAAGTGGAGACAGAGGGAGTGTTTTGTGGTCAATTGGGTGGCAAAACCCTGTAGAAACAGTGAGCTAGCTCATTGTGTTTGATTCTGCCTGCCATGTGTTTGATGAAATGGCCGCAAGAGAAAAAGTTTTGAATTTTGAGTTCAAACTTTTTGAGTGATCTCCGCTAGTGATAGGTAGTCTCTGGTTGCAAGGGTTTTGAAAATGGAGCTCAAATAGATGGTTTTTGAAATAGGGGTGATCTATGCATATGCATTAGATTCAATTTTAAATTGTCATTTAAAATAGTTAACAGAATGTTTTTAGCAGATCCAAAGGTGGGCCTTGGTACCTCATTATGTGTACTAGCAAGGGGTGCAAAGGTCAAGAATTGTTTCTGTTAAGAATTGAGTACTAGGAATAGCCGAAGTAGGCATGAGAGTTAAATTTGCCAAAATGACCATTCCTTCTTTTTAATTCTTTTTTATTTGATTTTCTTTAGGAAAAGTTTGGGAATGATGTAGATGAGGTTTAAATCACCAAAGAAACATTTTACAAGGATTGGATCAATCAATCATGGCAATTCAAACAACTACAATTTTAAATGCACACATATATGAATGCTTTCATTTTAAATTTGGAAAAGTTTTTGTTAACCCTATTTTTGGATGATTTGATCTTGATAAGCTTGGATTAAAGTTTTGTGATGTTACAAACCTTCCCTCCTTAAAAAAAATCTCGTCCCAAGATTTACAAAGAAAACTAGGAACTAAAGAGATCTGGGAACTCTGTTCTAATGTAATCTTCGCGCTCCCAAGTAGCTTCCTCCTCTATATGGTTGCTCCACTGAATCTTGAGAAACTTGATACTCCTGGTCCTGGTGGTTCTGTAGGCTTCTTCTAAGATACGGATGGGTACTTCCCGATAGGTCAGGTCATTGTTGATTTCCACAGCTCTGTGATCGATGTTCTTGAAAACTTCCGTCTTCTCAGGCACTTCCAAGCATTTGCGAACTAAAGAGATATGGAACACATTATGGATGGCTGACATCTCTTCAGGCAGTTCCAGTTGGTACGATACTTCTCCTCGGCAGTTCAGAATCTTGAAAGGTCCGATATATCTGGGAGCTAACTTTCCCTTCAGACTAAAGCGTTGAGTTCCCTTCAATGGTGAAACCTTGAGATATACGAAATCTCCGACATTGAAAGTCAGGTCTCTCCTTCTCTTGTCAACATAGCTCTTCTGTCTGCATTGGGCGGTCTTGAGGTGCTCATGGACTTTGTGAACTTTCTCTTCTGCTTCTCGGAGAATGTCGGGTACGACACTTTCTTCCGTATAGGAATTCGAATGGTGCCATCTTCAAACTAGCCTGATAACTGTTGTTATATGAGAATTCTGCGAAAGGCAGGCAGTCTTCCCATTTTGATCCGTATTCCAACACACAAGCTCTAAGCATATCCTCTAGGATCTGGTTGACTCTCTCAGTTTGTCCATCTGTTTGCGGGTGATAAGCGGTACTGAAATTCAACTTGGTTCCTAAACCTTCCTGAACTTTTTGCCAAAATCTTGAAGTAAACTGGGTTCCTCGATATGAGACGATGGTCTTGGGGGTTCCATGCAGACTAACAATCCTAGCAATGTACAACTCTGCTAGCTTTGCACTCTTGTAGGTTGTCTTGATTGGTATGAAGTGGGCTACCTTGGACAGTCTATCAACTATGACCCAGATTTAGTCATTTCCCCTACTAGAAGTAGGTAAACCGGTGATAAAGTCCATTCCGACGGAATCCCATTTCCATTCCGGAATCTGCAATGGTTGCAATAGTCCTGTAGGTCTCTGATGCTCTGCTTTGACTCGTTGACAGATGTCACATTTGGCGACGTAGCTTCCGATATCTCTCTTCATCTTGTGCCACCAAAATTGCTCTTTCAAATCCTGATACATCTTTGTTCCTCCGGGGTGGATAGAATAAAGAGTATCATGAGCTTCCTTCATGATAACGTCCTTCAGCTCCGAATCTGTTGGCACACAGATACGTCCTTTGTACCATAGTACACCTTCTTCGTCTTCGGTGAATCCATGTACCTTTCATGTACCAATACAACGTTTGATTCCATCGATACATTCATTTCCCTTCTAGGCTTCCTTGATTTGGCTAATCAAAGTGGGTTGAATTTCAATGCTAGCTAGGAATCCTTTGCTAACTAACTCAGTCCTGAACTACTCCAGCTCCTCGTACAAACTTGGTTGCTTCTCTTTGCTCATGGTGTTAAGCCTACACGGCAATCTGCTAAGAGCATCCGCTACCACATTGGCATTGCCGGGGTGATAGTGAATGTCAAGGTCATAATCCTTGATTAACTCTATCCATCTTCTTTGTCTCATATTCAGCTCCTTCTGAGTGAAGATATACTTCAAGCTCTTATGATCTGAGTAAATCTCACAGCGATTACCCATCAAATAATGACGCCATGTCTTCAATGCTAGAACCACAGCTGCTAGCTCAAGATCATGGGTCGGATAGTTCTGCTCATGTTTCTTCAGTTGTCGAGACAGATACGCGATGACTTTGCCTTCTTGCATCAATACACATCCTAGGCCAATCTTGGATGCATCACAATACACATCAAACGGCTTCTTAATGTCTGGCATGATCAAAATCGGGGCGGATATCAATCTCTTCTTCAGCTCCTAGAAACTGGCTTCACACTTGTCTGTCCATTCAAACTTCTTGTCCTTCTTCAACAATTGGGTCATTGGTCGGGTTATGCTCGAGAATCGTTCTGCGAACTTGCGGTAATATCCCGCTAATTTGAGAAATGAACGAACTTTGGTTTGATTGGTTGGGGCTTCCCATTCTTCGACATCTTTGATCTTGGTGGGATCAACAGAGACTCCTCCGGCAGACACAATATGGCCTAGGAATCCTACTTCTTTCAGCCAAAACTCACACTTGCTGAACTTGGCATATAACTGATGCTCCCTCAGGATTTCTAGGATGATTCTCAGATGTTGCTCATGCTCTTCTTCTGACTTGGAGTAGATAAGGATGTCGTCGATAAACACAACTACAAACTTATCGAGGAAATTCATAAAGATCTTATTCATGAGATTCATGAAATAAGCAGGGGCATTGGTTAATCCAAAAGACATAACCGTATACTCGTATAAACCATAACGAGTAGTAAAGGCGGTCTTCGGAATATTCATTGCACGAATCATAAGTTGGTGATAACCAGTCCTAAGATCAATCTTTGAGAATACCTGAGCTTCGGTCAACTGATCAAATAGATCCTCTATCTTTGGCAAAGGGTACTTGTTCTTGATGGTGACATCATTCAATTTTCTGTAGTCTGTACACAGATGGTTGCCTCCATCTTTCTTGTCGATGAATAACACTGGTGATCTCCATGGCGATGCAATTGGTTGAATCAAACCTATTGCTAACATGGCATCCAACTGCTTCTTCAGTTCTACTAACTCTGAGGGGTTCATGGTATAGGGTCTCTGGGCTATAGGTCCGGTTCCGGGGATTAGTTTGATAATGAACTCAATATCCCTATCCGGGGGCATACCTGGCAATTCATCTGGGAATATGTCGGGGTATTCACAGACTACTCTGACTTGGTCAATGGTAAGCAGGGTTTCACTTGAATTGACGGGGTAAGGTTTCAGAGATATGCTCTACTGTTACTCCAGAACTACTGGTCATGGTGATGGCTTTCTTAGCACAGTCTATCAGTCCTTTATGCCTTGACATCCAGTCCATACCTAGTACTACTTCCAATCCTTTGGTTCCAAGTACAATTAGGTTGGCATAAAAATCTATCCCATGTATTCTGATAGGTACAACTTTGCAAATTTTTCTAGCTTTTGTTGTTGAACCGGGGATTTGAACTATCATGACATGCTTCAGGTTGGTTGGGCGAATCTTACTAGTGCATATAAATTCTTCGGTGACAAATGAATGCGATGCTCCAGAATCAAACAATACTCTTGCTAAAACTGAGTTGACAGAAAACATACCCAGCACTACATCTGGCGCTTCCTGGGCTTCTTCTGCGTTCATGTGGAAGAGACGACCGTTGCGGTTGTGCGGGTTCCCTGGGGCAAATCTTCTTCCTGGTTGAACACGACGCTGCTGCTGAGCTGGGGCATTCATAGGGGCATTGGCGACAGTCTTCTTGGGACACTCATTGGAGTAGTGACCCTTCACTCAACACTCGAAACAAGTGATCTGGGACTTGTCCTTGACTGTGACAGGTACAACATTGCTGCCAGTTTTGGGTGCAATGTTGTTGTTGTTGCTCTTGGGAGGGGCACGGTTGAAATTGTTGGCATTGCCGGAGTTGTGATTGTTTCCTCCGGACTTCACATTGCCTCCGCTACGGTTGGGGTAGCTTGGGCGAGAATTTGGGGGTCAGTTGTTCCTTGATGCATATCCTGGTGAGGGGTTAGGACGGTACTTCTGGTGACTACTGGATCCAAACTGCTGCATCATACGGCGCTTGCGGTTGTTGTTTGCCTGGTTAATCTTCCCTTCCATCTGAATGGCAGAGTCGACTAGCTCTTCGAGATCATCAAAACGGATGTTGACGAGGACAGTCTGCATCTCATCATGTAGTCCATTTAAGAATCTCTCCTTCTTCTTGGCCTCCATGTTGATCTCATCCGGTGCATATCTGGCAAGTGACAAGAATCTGTCATGGTACTCCACCACAGTCATTCTTCCTTGCTTCAATTCGTGGAATTCATCTCTCATCCTGTTGACAAGACCTTGCGGCACGTGGGTGCGGCTGAACTTGACCTTGAATGCTTCCCAGGTCATCACCTGGCCATGGTTCATATTGCGGATGCTATTCCACCAAGCTCTTGCATCTCCCGCCAGATAGTGGGTGGCAAAGAGAACTTTCGCATTCTCATCAACTCTGGCAACCTCTAAGTTGTTTTCCATGGTCTGTAACCAGTCATCAGCATCTAATGGGTTTTCAGATTGGTTAAAGATTGGGGGATTTGTCTTCTGAAATTTTTTGAGTTTGGATCCTTGGTGATCCTGATTTCCATGTCCTTGGTTGTTGAGAGCCATTTGGGCAATCTGCTGCAATGTTGCTAAGTTGGCTTGACGCTCGGCCCTGCTTGCTTCACGGTCCGCGATAAGATTCTGCAAGATCTGCAACATTGGGTCCTGCGACGAGCTGCTCCCTCCTTGGTTTCCACGAGTCATCTGAAGATTGAGATAGATATAGGGGTAAGAGGGAAATTCTAAGGTTCATGGTTTTGGGTTTTCAAAGCTTAAACTTTGAGTTAAACTCAGGTTTTTCAACTAACTTCTTTCTCATGCATGCAAGCAAGCACACGATACAACACACACCAGAACAAGCAAAGGGGCAAACAGATGGTTTGAAGAACCATTCTGCAAGCTACGATACAATGAGATGCTACATCTCATGCTACGATAGTGCTCTAGTGCATCTATTCATCGTCGATGAAGTCGGAGTCTTCATCATCAGTGTAGAAGTTCACAGCATCCTCCTCCAGAAAGTCATCATCGTTGCTGACTTAAGAATCCATATCTCCCTGGATGTCTGCACCCTCATCTTCTTCTTCTTTGGCGGCAAGCTGAGCTTCCTGCTCTTTGACGGTCTTCTCGAGGTCGGCCACCTTCTTGCGAAGACGGGCGATGGTGCGATCCTTCTTTGCACACTGGTGACGAAGAGACTGGCGATCTTGGACGAGCAGTGCGAAAGTCTGGGCCTTCTGGTCGGCGATGGGACGGTTCTGGTTGGCTAACTCTCTGGCATTGTCTAGTTCCTACTGTCGGTCATGAAGCAAGAAGTCAAGGTTCTCCACTTGACGCCTCAACTCTAGGTGACTTGGCATCTCCATCGGCATTCCCATGAAGTCACGTCTTGCATAGTGGGCAAAATGGGTTCCTTGGATCTTGTTGACGCTGAGGGCACATAGACATGCGAGAGCTTCATGCATTGCCCTGGCTAATCCATCTAGCCAGTTGTTCTCTCTGACAGAGAACTGAATTCTCCCGGAAGTTGGTGCTTCGATGCTTCCCCGAAGATCCGCGGTGACTAGCCACTGTAGGTCTCCTCCTGGGGGTCCTGGAAGTTGAGCTCCAAGAAACTCCGGATGTGGGCGTCCCAGTAACTCCGACAGCGAATCCAGATCCCTCTCGAAGATCAGCTGACCTCCATTTCCCAACTGGTAAAACCTGTTGAACTGAGTCTCCATCTACAAGTATTAAGGATGAGGAAGTTAGTGAAGTGATCAAGTGTGTCAAATTTTAGGTAGTAATGTAAGAATTTTGAGGAACGTGAATTTTTGAGAAAGAATGAGTTCACAAGGGTAAGAGAGGAAATAGTTTTTCATAAATACTCACTTTAGTTTTGAAACTAAGTTTTTGTTTGAACGTCCATTCTAACTAGGGTCTCCTATGGTCATGATGGCTCTGATACCAACTTGTCAACACACGGATTTTTAATCCTAGATGCCCATTATGCCATACCTCGCAATCCCAGGATTACCATTTTTGCGAGACATAACGGATTGGATATCACAGTACATCATCCATTACAAACCATACATAAGGTTTTACACAAATATGAATCTCATGATCTAGTCTTTAATACAACAAGCAGCGGAAATAAATGATAAGCGTAGCGGTGGGGTCTATCTTCAGGGGCACAGGCAATGCTGACGAAGGCAGATAGTCCTAGTTATCATAGCCGTCCTGCTGACCATCATCTTGATACTCTCCTTCATAGTCTGGCCATGATAATAGCCAGGGACAAAAGCCATGAGTAGTCTTTAAGTACTCGCAAACTACTACTAGCAAGGAGTATATATCCAGGTTAAAGTGCTGAACCTAAGTTAACTATAAAGTTAAGTTTGAAACCTAAGCTGAGTTCAGAAGCAAAGAAAGATAAAATAAGGTTCTAGAATCACTTAAGTTGGGAAGCTATTATCATCAACACCACCCTGTTATGGTCAAGTCAAAGTTCATCCTTCGTTTTCAAGTTATTTAGGAAACATCTGACAATGAAACAATATGGCCATTCCAACTGTCCATAACCGCGGACACAGCTATTCGAATAGTTTGACACTCTGCAGAGGTGGTACACTTTCACCACAAGATTCGATACATATGTCAGGGATAACCCTGAATCATCATACTTAGTATGCAGATAATCAAACATAACCTTCCCTTTACACACCCTAGTACAAGCACCTCTCCTATGAGCATGGCCTCCCAACCATGACCATCAGTCATCTTGGGCACTGCATAGGTGGACAACATTGAGAGGTAGCCTCAGCTCAAACCTCTCCCATGAGGGAACTAATACTAAGGCATATAAATTTGCAGCTAAGCCTTACCCAATTCAGGTAATGTGGTTGTACGGTAAATTTGGAATGGTATCGCATCCAAATCCAACCATCCATTTTATAAAAGGGTTAAGGCTCATGCCTCGTCATTTTCATCATCATAAACCAGTTGTGTTTCTCAACACATGTCAAAACATCTCAATAGAATGACTCATCATTCCAAGGTTTTCATAATTCATTTTCACCAAGTATTCCCATCTAGAGTGACTCAAGTTTTTGATCTATACTAAGATACTCAGTTAAGAGTGTTCACTAAGGTGGAAGTGATGGGTTCAATCTTCTGCCATAGAGTGACATCTAAAGTTTTCTAAGTAGGTCAAGTTTTATACTTTTTATGCTACCTTCAAAATTAAGTAAAGAACTTTGTGTAAACTAAGGGAGGTAAAACTTGTCAATAAGACTTGGGGTACTAATAGTTAAAGGGGTGTGATCAAAGCCTGCTTAAGGCATCTTTGCTAAACCATCTAGTTTAATTCTAGCCTGCTAATAATAGCTTGCCTTGGTTGGTGAAGTGGTTGAAGTTTTCTTCTTCTTCTTCGTCTTGGTAGAACTCCTCCTCCTCGAAAGCTTGGTCGGTACTAGCGTCTATAAATACATAGGGAGTGCACAATCACCAAACAATACTTAACTAGGCTAAGTATCATTCTAAAACACACATTTGATGATCTATTATCATCACAAACATCACTAGTTTTAATTCAATAGTTTCATCCTTTTTATTTTAGAAAAGTAATTTCTACTCATTGAAATATTAACTAAAAGTTTTATATTCACCACCAAAATATGGGATCATGTGGACACATGTCCTCACCACATATTCTAACATGTGGGAATGAGATTTAAGGGTTGGATCAATATTACTTTGGTTTAAGTTCATTATTTAATGATTTAAAGCGACTAGAAATGCCTATATAGCATTATTTTGGTACTAGTCCAAAGTCACTGCATGTCAACCTTAATATTATTACATGGTTAGATAGATATGATGAAATGTGATTTTTGAGAGTTGGAATCAACTCAAAAGCTAACTTGGTTGATTTTATAAAAATGTCGCAAGTTGCAAAAGCTTGTGTTTTGTTATTTTTATTAGGAGAGATCTATAACTCTAATTGAACTACATCCAACGGGCTTGGATAGATCATTTTAATACATGTCAGACAAAATTGGTTTCATACAATTTGGATTGATAAAACTCTCTGAATTGAATTTTGAAATAGGGGACAGAAACTAGATTTAACTAAAAAGGAAAAACCATATTTGAATCTATGGGCTAGCGCGGGAAAGGACTTGGGCCGACCCAGTGGCGCTCCGCGGCGCGGAGCTCGGCTGACAGGGGGTCTCGCTTTTCTGCGGCCCTTAACACGCGAAACGGTACGCGCACTATGGGTCGTAGGATTAGAAGCGAGATCAACGGCTGAGGGTCGTCGTCGATGACGAACAGGTCGCCAGCGAGCTCGAACCCTAGCGGCTCGGTGGGGGTCTACTAGGGCGTACCAGGGCTCCAGCGGGGTCGGCGAGGCGGGCAAACGACGGGGAAGACGACGGCGAGGCGAGGCGTGGTCGCGACGGAGCTTGGGGTGGTCACAATCAACGGCGCCCTTCACCTCCTACCGCGGCTGCTCCGGCTCCAATTCCGGTGAGCTGCTGCTCCACTTGCTCCATCTAGAGGTGGGTGAGGTTCAGAGAGGTGAGGGGAGTGGAATGGTGTGGAGAAGAATGGCTGGGGAGGGCTCCTTTTATAGGCTCGACGGTGAGACCGAGCGGGATGGACGGTCGACGGTGGCGACATGGCTACGGCGAGCTAGCGGCATGGCGGGGGATGGCGATCGATGGGCGGTTCCCTGGCGGTGCTCTAGGAATTAAATGCGGCCGTAGGGGCGGTGGCACGCGATCTGGGCGAGGTGGCGCTCTGCGCGGCCGAAGCGGCGGTGTCCACGGCGAGCGGTGGCTGTGAGGCTTTGGGCGGCGAACGGGGATGTCTGGGGTGTTCTCCAGGTCGAGGCGGAGCGGCGGGCGTGGGCTACGGTCGAGTGGCGGCGTGTGCACGCGTGCCGGGTGCGGCGCTCTGGCGTGCTCTGGGCCTGGTGCGGTGGCACTGGGCGCGGGTTGTGCTCGGGCAAGGGATAGGGAGTGGCGGTGAGGTGCTGGCTACCTCCTAGACATGGAGAGAGAGGGGGAGGTGGTCGGCTGGGGTGAGGGCAAGGTTGGCCGGCGAGTTGGTGCTCGGCATGGCTTGGCCTTTCCACTAGGGTGTAGGGGATGGGGTGGTAATGGCATGGTTTGATCAAGTGGAGACAGAGGGAGTGTTTTGTGGTCAATTGGGTGGCAAAACCCTATAGAAACAGTGAGCTAGCTAATTGTGTTTGATTCTGCCTGCCATGTGTTTGATGAAATGGCCGCAAGAGAATTTTTTTTGAATTTTGAGTCCAAAATTTTTGAGTGATCTCCACTAGTGATAGGTAGTCTCTGGTTGCAAGGGTTTTGAAAATGGATCTCAAATAGATGGTTTTTGAAATAGGGGTGATCTATGCATATGCATTAGATTCAATTTTAAACTATCATTTAAAATAGTTAACAGAATGTTTTTAGCAAATCCAAAGGTGGGCCTTGGTACCTCATTATGTGTACTAGCAAGGGGTGCAAAGGTCAAGAATTGTTTCTGTTAAGAATTGAGTACTAGGAATAGCCAAAGTAGGCATGAGAGTTAAATTTGCCAAAATGACCATTCCTTCTTTTTAATTCTTTTTGATTTGATTTTCTTTAGGAAAAGTTTGGGAATGACGTAGATGAGGTTTAAATCACCTAAGAAACATTTTACAAGGATTGGATAAATCAATCATGGCAATTCAAAAAACTCCTATTTTAAATGCACACATATATGAATGCTTTCATTTTAAATTTGGAAAAGTTTTTGTTAACCCTATTTTTGGATGATTTGATCTTGATAAGCTTGGATTAAAGTTTTGGGATGTTACAAAATGCAGCCAAAATTTAAAACACGGTGAGTCATAGTCTCTTTGGTTGTTTCCAAAACACGGTAAAAATTCTAGGCATGCATATTCTTAGCAAGAAGTTGAATCTTTCCAAACTCTCACTCGTCTCGCTACATTGACTGCCTGGTGATGGGTCCACTGAACAGATTTTTGCAAGGTGTGAAGTTAATTTCGAAACACGGGCAAAATTTCAATACACGGTGAGTCATAGTCTCTTTGATTATTTTCAAAACACGGTCAAATTTCTAGGCATGCATATTCTTAGCAAGTAGTTTAATCTTGCCAAACAACTCTCACTCGTTCTTGATACATTTACTTCCTGGTGGTGGGTCCACTAAACAGATTATCGCAAGGTGTGAAGTTAATTTCGAAACACAACCAAAATTTCAAAACACGGTGAGTCGTAGCCTCTTAGATTGTTTTCAAAACATTGTAAAATTTCTAGGCATGCATATTCTTAGCAAGAAGTTTAATCTTGCCAAAAAAATCTCACTCGTTCTTGATACATTTACTGCCTGGTGGGTCCACTGAACAATTTATCGCAAGGTGTGAAGTTAATTTCAAAACGTAGCCATAATTTCAAAACATGGCGAATTATAGTTTCTTTGATTGTTTTCAAAACACGGTCAAATTTATAGGCATGCATATTCTTAGCAAGAAGTTGAATCTTTCCAAACTCTCACTCGTCTCGATACATTGACTGCCTAGTGGTGGGTCCACTAAACAGATTTTCGCAAGTTGTGAAGTTAATTTCGAAACACGGGTAAAATTTCAAAACACGGTGAGTCATAGTCTCTTTGATTATTTTCAAAACACGATCAAATTTCTAAGCGTGCAAATTCTTAGCAAGAAGTCGAATATTTCCAATCTCTCACTCGTTCTTGATACATTAACTTCCTGGTGGTGGGTCCGGTGAATAGATTATCGCAAGGTGTGAAGTTAGTTTCGAAACGCAGCCAAAATTTCAAAACATGGTGATGCATTGTCTCTTTGGTTGATTTCAAAATACGGTCAAATTTCTAGGCATGCATATCCTGAGCAAGAAGTTGAATCTTTCCAAACGCTTACTCGTCTCGATACATTGACTACCTGGTGGTGGGTCCACTAAACATATTTTCGCAAGGTGTGAAGTTAATTTCGAAACACGTGCAAAATTTCAAAACACGGTGAGTTATAGTATCTTTGATTATTTTCAAAACAGGGTCAAATTTCTAGGCATTTATATCCTTAGCAAGAAAACTAAATCTTTCCAAACTCTCACTCGTTCTCGATACATTAAGTGCCTGGTAGTAAGTGCACTAAACAGATTATCGCAAGGTGTGAAGTTAATTTCAAAACACAACCAAAATTTCAAAACACGGTGAGTCATAGTCTCTTTGATTGTTTTCAAAACACAGTCAAATTTTGAGGCATACATATTCTTAGCAAGAAGTTGAATCTTGCCAAACAACTCTCACTCGTTCTCGATATATGGACTGCCTGGTGGTGGGTCCACTTAACAGATTATCGCAAGGTGTGAAGTTAATTTCAAAACACAAGCAAATTTCAAAACACGATGAGTCATACCCTCATTGATTGTTTTCAAAACATGGTCAAATTTCTAGGCATGCATATTCTTTGAAAGAAGTTTAATCTTTCCAAACTCTCACTCGTCTCAATACATTGACTGCCTGGTGGTGGGTCCATTGAGCAGATTTTTGCAAGGTGTGAAGTTAATTTCAAAACACGGTCAAACTTTCAAAACAGTGTGTGTCATAGTCTCCTTGATTATTTCAAAACATAGTCAAATTTCTAGGCATGCATATTCTTAGCAAGAAGTTTAATCTTTCCAAACTCTCACTCGTTCTCGATACAGTAACTGCCTGGTGGTGGGTCCAGAGAATAGATTATCGCAAGGTGTGAAGTTAAATTCGAAACGTAGCCAAAATTTCAAAACACGGTGAGTCATAGTCTCTTTGGTTTTTTTCAAAACACGGTCAAATTTCTAGGCATGCATATTCTTAGCAAGAAGTTGATTCTTTCCGAACTCTCACCCGTCTCGATACATTGACTGCCTGGTTGTGGGTCCACCGACCATATTTTCCCAAGGTGTGAAGTTAATTTCTAAACACGAGCAAAATTTCAAAATATGGTGAGTCATAGTCTCTTTGAATATTATCAAAACACGGTCAAATTACTAGGCATGCATATTCATAGCAAGAAGTTGAATCCTATCAAACTCTCACTTGTTCTTGATACATTTACTACCTGGTGGTGGGTCCGGTGAATAGATTATCACAAGGTGTGAAGTTAATTTCGAAATACAGCCAAAATTTCAAAACACGGTGAGTCATAGTCTCTTCGTTTTTTTTCAAATCACGGTCAAATTTCTAGGAATGCATATTCTTAGCAAGAAATTTAATCTTTCCAAACTCTCACTCGTCACGATACATTGACTACCTGGTGGTGGGTCCACTAAACAGATTTTGGCAAGGTGTGAAGTTAATTGCAAAACACGTGCAAAATATGAAAACAGGGTGAGTCATAGTCTCTTTTATTATTTTCAAAACACAGTCAAATTTCTAGGCATGCATATTCTTATCAAGAAGCTGAATCTTTCCAAACTCTGACTCATTCTCGATACATTAACTTCCTGGCGTTGGGTCCACTAAACAGATTATCGCAAGGTGTGAAGTTAATTTCGAAACACAACCAAAATTTCAAAACACGGTGAGTCATAGTCTCTTTGATTGTTTTCAAAACACAGTCAAATTTTGAGGCATGCGTATTTTTAGCAAGAAGTTTAATCTTGTCAAACAACTCTCAATAGTTCTCGATACATTGACTGCTTGGTGGTGGGTCCACTTAACAGATTATCGCAAGGTGTGAAGTTAATTTCGAAACACAACCAAATTTCAAAACACGATGAGTCATAGCCTCTTTGATTGTTTTCAAAACATGGTCAAATTTCTAGGCATGCATATTCTTAACAAGAAGTTTAATCTTGCCAAACAACTCTCACTCGTTCTCAATACATTGACTGTCTGGTGGGTCCACTAAATAGATTATTGCAAGGTGTGAAGTTAATTTTGAAACATAGTGAAAATTTCAAAACACGATGAGTCATCGCCTCTTTGATTGTTTTCAAAACATGGTCAAATTTCCAGGCATGCATATTCTTTAGCAAGAATTGAATCTTTCCAAACTCTCACTCGTCTCGATACATTGACTGCCTGGTGGTGGGTCCATTGAACATATTTTTGCAAGGTGTGAAGTTAATTTCAAAACATAGTCAAAATTTCAAAACACGGTGAGTCACAGTCTCTTTGATTATTTCCAAAACATGGTCAAATTTCAATGCATGCATATTCCTAGCAAGAAGTTGAATCTTTCCTAATTCTCACTCGTTCTCGATACATTAGCTGCCTGGTGGTGGGTCCAGTAAATAGATTGTCGCAAGGTGTGAAGTTGAATTCAAAACGCAGCCAAAATTTCAAAACACGATGAGTCATAGTCTCTTTCGTTGTTTCCAAAACATGGGCAAATTTCTAGGCATGCATTGTAACACCCTCGAATCAGCCCTATGCAAGTTTTAGCGCTTCCCGCCAAACCCGCATAGAAATGATTCAAGGACCCCCACCAGGCACTTGCGTGCGGGTGGAAAACGAAGTAATACCATTACACAATAGTTCACGATGAAACCCACGTAACAGATATATATATACAACACGACTCCATGAGTCAAGAATACATATATACAATGCAAAGATCCAAATCACCTTGAAAACGATACAACATCCGAGTATGGACAAGATGCAAATTGGGCTAAGAGCCCTGAAGAATAACCAATGGCGTCCATAACCCCGCCCAGGCCAAGCCGGAAGGGTAACCCTGCTAACAACGTCGATCTCAAACCTGCTAAAACAAAAGGGGTGCCAACAAAGGGCAAAGGAAAAAGAGGAGCATCAGTACTGAGGCCAGTACACGACGAGGCTAGAATTCGGCGGCTCTCGCCTACATAGGTATGGTGGACTGAAGCGGCAGCGAAGCATGCACTAAACAACCTATAGACACTTGATAAACTGACGGCTATTAGAGAGAGATAAGAAAGACCTATTCGGAACCAACCTTATACTAACACCAATCATACCCATCCTGGTATTTCCCCTCGAGACCAAACGAGGAAGTCAAACCGAGGAACTCACACAATTGGCAGTTTTATTCATTCCATTATAGTTGAAGCACTTACTAGTCAGATATAGATAGCATGAGTCATTCTGATAGCATAAGTAGTGGGCAGTTTTATTTAACCATTCAGTTGTAGTTGTAGTACTTACTAGTCAGATACAATTAGCATGTGACATCCCAAACCCATCAGTTGTTGGCACTTTTATTTCATTCCATATTAGAGTTGCGATACTTATTAGGCAGGTATAACATGACATGATACACCCCAATTCCACCAGTTGTTGGCACTTTTATTATCCATTCCATTGTAGTGAAGCTGATTACTAGTCACATATTAAGTTAAATTTATAGCACTACTTTAGTTATGCTTGTCTATGATCGAGATACTATGCTCCAAGTCATCCAAAACCGCGGACACGGCTTTCAGAGAGATTTACCCTGCAGGGGTGCACAAATAGCAACACACACACGATCAACCTCGGAAAAACCAAATAAAAACCCAACGAGGCTTTCACGACAAAGCAATCACAGGATTCATAAATTATTTCAAGGGGCCACCCCCAATAAGCTACCCGCTACGAAGTCGGCCGGCTCCGCGATGGACCCATGGTGTGTGGCGACGGATGTAAACGACTGGGAACCCGAAAGTGTGACTGGGCTTGTCGATACAGCGAAAACGTGGCACGGGGTTCCTAAACAGTACAGGCGCTCCACATCCAATCATAAATAAAGCAGTAAGGCATGGCATAAGTACAAAATAGTAATCAAGCCCCAAACTAGTTTGTGGCCCCAAGAAATAAGAAATGAATCAAGCTCGGGCTAAGGGGATTCATGGTCCCACATGCGGATAGTGCGATAGTCAAGGAACAGGTATCAAGTAATCGGGGCCTACGGGACACAAGTGAGCGGTTAAAAACCAAATATTTGCTATTGCCCACCGATGCCTCTGTATTAGTTATATCTATTCCCAACAATTAATCAAGTTGTATTTAGAGCCATGATCATCTCCACCATTAAGCATATCCACCATTTATCATGTGCCAACTTGCCGTCAACGATGGAACGACAACGATGCGAAGCAACACATAAGCAAGCAACCATGACTCGCAAGGCCGACTATCTATCAAACAACAGGCAATAGGATGTGCCCGTGGCAATATAGAGGCTGCAAGGGATATAAATGGTGCACGGAAACTAAAGCATCACAATATGGGTAGCAATAGATCAACAGGAGGAAGTAAACACTATAAATGCAAAATAGGTAGAAAGGGAGAGATTGCTCGCCCGAGAAACACTGCCGAAGATACATATCCGAAGGACTTGTCGAATCTCACAACATCTCATCGTCCTATCCGGGAAGAAGCAAAACACTAAAAGAAACACCGGATGCACTATTTAATACTACGGCAGAAGATCGGGCATGATTATGATATGATGCATGGCATGGCAAAGAGGCGGTGCAATGCAATTAGGCAATATTAAGCGGCATCGGGGTCCCGACAATTAATTAGGAGGTTCATGTTGTTTAGATACCCTGCAATTTAAATGTTGACTTAACAAGTTAAAAATGGCATCGGTTCGCTACACAAATTTAAATGGAGGCAGTAAAATACAAGTATAGCCCGCATATGCGCTCTATATATAATTATGAGGTGAATTGACTAAATACCCCCAAACAAATGCATATGTATGTGAGCATGAGCAATTTAATATGCAACAAGATAGATGTCATATATTATAAAAATAGAGGTCTCACAAAGGGTCACACATTGACGTTTAGCGATCTTGGCGTTCCAAGGGTTTGGTTCGGTCTCCAGAAGATCTTCGAGGTGCGGCGGGATCGTTCTTCGGATCCACGTCGAGGATCTCTGAATCCAGCATGGGTTTCTTTGATAAACTCCATCATCGGTGGCGGGTGATCCTTGAATACCACCGTCCTCAGGAGCAATCGTCCTTAGGTTCTGGCTTGCAGCATGGCATGTCTCGGATAGCCACATCGTCGCAACATTGTTCCTCGAGCATCAAAACCAGAGGCTTGCCACACTAGCACCATTCTCACGTCTCCACACCACAAACGGTATCACCACTCCACATCTTCGGATCACGAGTCGAGGAACCTGGACCAAAAGGAACCATAGGAGCACAGAGTCAAATGGTAGGCATAGATGCACCAGCACGCAGACAAAGACCATCGAGAACATAAAGCACTATAGGGCATCACCACCTGTGATAGCAGTACACGCTCGTTCGGGTTCCTGGCAGCCTGACCAGATAAATGTGTCGAGCAGAGACATAGCCGCACATGGAGGAACCTGCAGGAAGGCGCCGGTGTCAGGGAGAACAAGGGATGTGTGGACTCCGGCGCACAGTCGAGGGCTCCGGGGAGACACAGTCATATAGAAGCTGCAGGGGATGGCGAGGTCGAGGAGGTGCCGGTGGGGTCGTGCGGGACGGCGTGGACGTCGGTGGCGTTCGGCCGGGCAGCGGTAGGTGGAGGTCGGCACGGGAGGGAGGGAAGCCGACCGGCGGAGCTCCATACGTGGGGAGGTCGACAAGGACGGCGGTGACCGGAGCCTGGCAGCGAGGGATGGGAGGACACGGCACGGCTAAACACGGCGGCGCTAGAGGACGACGAGAGGCGGTAGCGCACGGGCTTGGGAGAGCTTGAGGGCGAGGGTGCCGGGCGTAGCTCCGGGATGGTGGCGAGGGACTCACGCACAGAGCAGCAGAGGGGCACCGCGGTGGTATCGCTGGCGGTGGGGTTGGAATTGAGGTGGTGGTGCGAGACGCACGCTTAAGGAGAGAGGTCGCGGGAGGCGCCAGGTCGAGCCCCAGCGGAGGAGGGCCTGCGAGGGAGCGGCCTCAGATGCGGGGCACCAGAGGCGGCGGTGGAATGCAGAGAGGAAGAACAACGCGAGGGGAGCGGGGGATCCCGATGTAGGAAAAACATGGTCGGGGTCACGTGTTGGGTTGACCGCGGGGGTTGGTGACCCCGGGGTCCGATCGGTAGAGGGGTGGGTCGAGCGCGGGCAGAGCGAGGCTGGGGTTGCGTCGCTGCCACGCGAGCGTGTCGGCCAGGTGGGACAAGTGCGGGTGGGCGTGGGGTTACGGTGTGTCGCGCGTTGTGTGTAGCTAGGAAGTGGTGGCAGCAAGGTGAGGGAGTAGGTGGGCTAGGGTTAGTTCTACGGTAGAACTAGGGTTTGGTAGTTTTAGGATGGAGGTGGCCGGTTGGGCTTTTGGGCCTAGCTGGCTGCCTCCCAAAAATAATATAATTTTTATTTATTTATTTATAAGACTATGGTACTTAGTTTTAGATAAACAAAATATTCAGGTAGGTCCAGAGTTTTACATTTGAAATAAAGAGGGGACAATTGGAAAACAAAGATAGACTTTTAGATAAATAGTTTTATGCAAAGATGCAAGATGGCATGATGACATGAGCATGCAGTCATGATGATGTGCAAAACAAAATACCAAGCGATTTTCTAGTAGTGGTTATACCGGGGTGCTACATGCATATTCTTAGCAAGAAGTTAAATCTTTGCAAACTCTCACTCGTCTAGATACAATGAATGCCTGGTGGTGGTTCCACTTAGAAGATTTTCGCAATGTGTGAAGTTAATTTCGAAACACGGGAAAAATTTCAAAACACGGTGAGTCATAGTCTCTTTGATTATTTATAAAACACGGTCAAATTTCTAGGCATGCATATTCTTAGCAAGAAGTTGAATCTTTCCAAACTCTCACTCGTTCTCGATATATTAACTTCCTGGTGGTGGGTCCACTAAATAGATTATCGCAAGGTGTGACGTTAATTTTGAAACACAACCAAAATTTCAAAACACGGTGAGTCATAGTCTCTTTGATTGTTTTCGAAACAAGGTCAAATTTCGAGGCATGCATATTCTTAGCAAGAAGTTAAATCTTCCCAAACAACTCTCACTCGTTCTTGATACATTGACTGCCTGGTGGTGGGTCCACTTAATAGATTATCACAAGGTGTGAAGTTAATTTTGAAACACAACCAAATTTCAAAACACGGTGAGTCATAGCCTATTTGATTGTTTTCAAAACATGGTCAAATTTCTACGCATGCATATTCTTAGCAAGAATTTTAATCTTTCCAAACAACTCTCACTCGTTCTCGATACATTGACTGCCTGGTGGGTCCACTAAATAGATAATCGTCAGGTGTGAAGTTAATTTGGAAACACAACCAAAATTTCAAAACACGGTGAGTCATAGTCTCTTTGGTTGTTTCAAAACACGGTCAAATTTCTAGGCATGCATATTCTTAGCAAGAAGTTGAATCTTTCCAAACTCTCACTTGTCTCGATATATTGACTACCTTTTGGTGGGTCCACTGAACAGATTTTCGCAAGGTGTGAAGTTAATTTTGAAACACGTGCAACATTTCAAAATACAGTGAGTCATAGTCTCTTTGATTATTTTCAAAACATGGTCAAATTTTTAGGCATTTATATTCTTAGCAAGAAGCTAAATCTTTCCAAACTCTCACTCGTTCTTGATACATTAACTGCCTAGTGGTGGGTCCACTAAACAGATTATCGTAAGGTGTGAAGTTAATTTCGAAACACAACCAAAATTTCAAAATACGATGAGTCATAGTCTCTTTGGTTTTGTTCAAAACACGGTCAAATGTCTAGGCATGCGTATTCTTAGCAATAAGTTGAATCTTTCCAAACTCTCACTCGTCTCGATACATTGATTGCCTAGTGGTGGGTCCACTGAACAAATATTTGCAAGGTGTGAAGTTAATTTAAAAAGATGGTCAAAATTTCAAAATACGATGAGTCATAGTCTCTTTGATTATTTCAAAACCTGGTGAAATTTCTAGGCACGCATATTCTTAGCAAGAAGTTGAATCTTTCAAAACTCTCACTCGTTCTCTATACATTAAATGCCTCGTGTTGGGTCCAGAGAATAGATTATCGCAAGTTGTGAAGTTAAATTCAAAATGTGGCAAAAATTTCAAAACACGTTGAGTCATAGACTCTTCGGTTGTTTTCAAAAAACGGTCACATTTCTAGGCATGCATATTCTTAGCAAGAAGTTGAATCTTTCCAAACTCTCACTCGTCTCGATACATTGACTACCTGGTGGTGGGTCCACTGAACATATTTTCGCAAGGTGTGAAGTTAATTTTGAAACACGAGCAAAATTTCGAAACATGGTGAGTCATAGTCTCTTTGATTATTATCAAAACATGGTCAAATTTCTAGGCATGCATATTCTTAGCAAGAAGTTGAATCTTTCCAAACTCTCACTCGTTCTTGATACATTAACTGCCTGGTGGTGGGTCCGGTGAATATATTATCGCAAGGTGTGAAGTTAATTTCAAAACGCAGCCAAAATTTCAAAACACGGTGAGTCATAGTATATTTGGTTGTTTTCAAAACACGATCAAATTTCTAGGCATGCATATTCTTAGCAAGAAGTTGAATCATGTCAAACAACTCTCACACGTCTCGATACATTGATTACCTGGTGGTGGGTGCACTGAACAGATTTTTGCAAGGTGTGAAATTAATTTTGAAACAAGTGAAAAATTTCAAAACACGGTGAGTTATAGTCTCTTTGATTATTTTCAAAACACGGTCAAATTTCTAGGCATGCATATTCTTAGCAAGAAGTTGAATATTGCCAAACTCTCACTTGTTCTCGATACATTAACTGCCTAGTGGTGGGTCCACTAAACAGATTATCGCAAGGTGTGAAGTTAAATTCAAAAGTCAACCAAAATTTCAAAACACTGTGAGTCATAGTTTTTTTGATTGTTTTCAAAACACGGTCAAATTTCGAGGTATGCATATTCTTAGCAAGAAGTTGAATCTTGCCAAACAACTCTCACTCGTTCTCAATACATTGACTTCCTGATGGTGGGTCCACTTAATAGATTATCTCAAGGTGAGAAATTAATTTTGAAACACAACCAAATTTCAAAACACGGTGAGTCATAGCCTATTTGATTGTTTTCAAAACATGGTCAAATTTCTAGGCATGCATATTCTTAGCAAGAAGTTTATGAAGGAAATATTCCCTCAGAGGCAATAATAAAGTTGTTATTATGTATTCCTTGTATATGATAGATGTTTATTTTGCATGCTATAATTGTATTGATAGGAAACGTCAATACATGTGTGTTTAATAAACAAAAAGGGTTCCTAGTTATGCCTCTCTTATAGACTATCTCGTTGATTAACAAGATGATCAAAGTTTCCTGATCATGGACATTGGATGTTGTTAATTAGGAGGTCACAACATTTGTGAAATGATGTGATAAACATTCATCCGAAGTATAGCATTATGATCAAAGTCATTATGTTTATATTGCTATAACATCATATGAAGTAATCTTAGTCCTTAGACCATGAGATCATGTTAATTTCTAACACCAGAAGAGTATCTTGATAACATCAAACGTCACACTATAACAGGGTGACTATAAAGGTGGGTTCAGTGCTACGAAGGTGTTATGTTGAGGCTCATGGATCAAGAGTGGAATATTTCAATCCCGATGACGGATAGATATACTCTGGGCCCTCTCGATGATATCACATTAAGATACCTTGCAAGCAAGTGATGTGATCACTAGAATGTTATATCACGGAACGAGAAAAGAGTGCATGTCGGTAACGAGATCAAACTAGGTATTTGGATACCGATGATCGAATCTCGAACATGTATTACAACATGAGACAAAGGGATTAAGTTACTAGCGTTAAAGGTTCTCACGATCAGAGAAGTCATCGTTGAATGTGCAGGAGTCAGTATGGATCTCCAGGTCCCGCTTCTGATTATTGATCTGAGAGGAGTCTCAATCATGTCTGCATTATTCGCGAACCATAGGGTGACACACTTAAGGGTTGCCGAACACCATTTTGGAGCACATATGTTTTAGACGAAAGAATTGCAAAGCGCAGGAATTGTTTCGATAGAAACCAGAATTGTTTCGGGTGAAATTGCAGAAAGTGGTTCTGCATGTGATATTGAAATGTTGCAAGGGGTTTTATGTGAATGTTTGTTAATTAAAGTAATTCGGTGGCTTGAACATGTGTAAGAGGATGGATGCGCTGCTGATTTGCGGCGCTAGGACTTCCACACGATCTTGAGATCGGCAAGCATACGACTACATCATCCACGAGTTCCAACTCGTTAACAAAACTATGTTGTCTTCGAGGGTAAGTTCTCTATGGATGTATATCCACCCGTTGCTCTGTATCTAGTAGATAGATCTTGGCGTATAGTTCTCATCGTAGGAAATTTTTTGTTTTCTATGCTGCGAACCCAACAGTGGTATCAGAGCCTGATCTATGTGTAGGTGCTTTGCACGGGTAGTACACATATGTTAATATGTGGGCGATGATGATCATGTTATTGCTTCTTTCATGTATTTTGGATATTGGTGGCATAGTGGGATGAAGCGGCCCAGACCAACCTTACATTTCATCGTACATGAGACCGTTTCCACGACTGACATGCAACTAGTTTTGCATAAGTGGCTGGTGGGTGTCTGTCTCTCCTACTATAGTCAATATCTGATTTACAATGAGTTGCTAATAACTTGGTTATCCTATTTGTGGTTCCATGACTGTAGGTAAGAACGGTTCTATCTCCGAAAGCCCTAAGCCACGTAAAACTTGCAATGGATAAATTAGAGGCGTCTAGTTTAGATTGTTGCTGGGCTAGTGTATTGATATGGTAATGTTGTAAGTAGATGTATGGTAGATACTCTTACAACACACTTAACGTGTAAGTTCCATAGACCTTGGCCTTACACACAAAGGAATGATAGAGATCATACCACAATGCAAATGATAGAGATCAAATGCATGGACCATATCATCTCACTTTACACATTAGATGTTTGCATCTTATACTGCTAGTTTGGCGCTTTTGGTAGCATTATAACATGATCCCTCATTTAGATATCAAGATAAAATGTGTTCTTCCTTAAGTATGCATCGTTCTATGGATCGTGTTTCGAGACATCGTGTGATGATCGGGTGTACCGACTCCGCTCTTTCATACAACGGGTGTAAGACAGTTTTACACAGGCGAATACTAAGGTTCTTACTTGGTGAGCCTAGCATGTACAGACATGGCCACGGAACATGGACCGAAAGATTAAGCATGAGCCATATAGTTGATATGATGCCCACATAGATGCTCGCCTTTGAAGCTACACCAACTCACGTGATGATCGGACTTGGTGTAGTGGATTTGGTTCATGTAATCACCAAAAAGACATGAGGGATGTCGTTTTTGAGTGGGAGTTCATTAGTAATTTGGATTAGCTGAACTCAATCTATCATAAACTTAGTCTAAATAAACTTTACAAATTTTGTTGTAGATGGCAACACATGCTTTTAATTTCAATGTGTTCATGGAGAAAGAGAAACTTGCTACGAATGGTAGCAACTTCACCAACTGGGCTATGAATTTGAGGATTCTCCTCACTGCTGCACAAAAGCAATATGTGCTAGACGCACCGCCAGGCCCCCCACCAGCTCCTGATGCCCCTGACGAGGAAAAGAATGTCTATATAACTCGTCAGGAAGACCACAACTTAGTTCATTGCAGCATACTGTATGGGCTAGAGCTAGAACTTCGAAAGCGTTTCAAAAATGGCAATGGTTTTTGTACCATGGGAGAATTGAAAATGATTTTCGATACCCATGTTGCCGTAGAGAGTTATAATGCTTCTGAAAAGTTCTTTAGCTGCATGATGGAGGAGAACAACTCCGTTAGTGAGCACGTACTCAAAATGTCTGGGTACGCCGATAAGCTTGTGTCCTTGGGAATAACGATTCCCATTGACTTAGGCATACATCGTGTTCTCCAATCTCTTCCACCTAGCTACAAGAGCTTCGTGATGAACTACAATATGCAGGGCATGAAGAAGTCTCTTCCCGAGCTTCTTTCAATGCTTAAGACTGCAGAAGTGGAGATTAGGAAAGAACATCAAGTGTTGATGATCAATAAGACCACTGGTTTCAAGAAGGACAGGAAAGGCAAGCAAAAGGGAAAGAAGGGCGGCAAATTTGTTGCCGCACCTGAAAAGAAACCCCGAGCTAGCCCTAAGTCTGATACCGAGTGCTACTATTGCAAGGGGACTGGCCATTGGAAGCGCAACTGCACCAAGTATTTGGCGGACATGAAGGCCGGCAAGGCAAACAAAGGGGTTGCAGAACAAGCGACATCTTGCAAGGGATGAGGTCACGATGTGGGTCGGCAATGGATCAAGAGTTGATGTGATCGCCATCGGAACGCTGCCTCTCCATATGCCATCGGGATTAGTGATAAATCTAAATAATTGTTATTTGGTGCCTGCACTGAGCATGAACATTGTATCCAGATCGTGTTTGATGCGAAGTGGTTATTCCTTTAAATCTGAAAACAATGGTTGTTCGATTTATATGAATGATATCTTTTATGGTCATGCACCTGTGTTGAATGGTTTATTTCTGTTGGATCTCGATAGTAGTATTACGCATATTCATTATGTTGATGCTAAAAGGGTTAAACTTGATAATGATATATCTGCATATATGTGGCACTGCCGTCTAGGTCATATTGGCTTTAAACGCATGAAGAAACTCCATTCTGATGGACTTTTGGAATCACTTGATTTTGAATCATTTGATACATGTGAGCCATTCCTTATGGGCAAGATGACTAGAACGCTGTTTTCCGGTTCAATGGAACGGGCAACAGATTTATTTGAAATCATACATACTGATGTGTGTGGACCAATGAGTGTGTCGGCGCGAGGTGGATATTGTTATTTTGTTACTTTCACGGATGATTTGAGTAGATACGGGTATATCTATTTGATGAAACATAAGTCCGAAACCTTTGAAAAGTTCAAGGAATTTTAGAATGAAGTGGAAAATCATCATAACAGAAAGATCAAATTTCTGCGGTCCGACCGTGGAGGAGAGTATCTTAGTTACGAGTTTAGCACACAAATGAAAGATTGTGGAATAGTTTCACAACTCACACCTACTGGAACACCACAATGTAATGGTGTGCCGGAACGTCATAATCATACTTTATTGGATATGGTTCGATCTATGATGTCTCTGACTGACTTGCCATTGTCATTTTGGGGTTATGCACTGGAAACCGCTGCATTCACTTTAAATTGGGCACCATCTAAATCCATTGAAAAGACACCGTATGAATTATGGTTTGGAGACAAACCTAAGCTAGAATTTCCTAAAGTTTGGGGATGCGATGTTTATGTGAAGAAACTTCAGCCGGATAAACTCGAACCCAAAGCGGAAAACTGCGTCTTCATAGGATACCCTAAGGAAACGATTGGGTATACCTTCTATCACAGATTCGAGGGAAAGGTTTTTGTTGGCAAGAATGGATCCTTTATTGAGAAGGAGTTTCTCACGAAAGGTGTGAGTAGTTGGAAGGTAGAACTTGAAGAGGTTATTGAACCTTCTCTCATGAAATGGCGAGTAGCATAGCACCAAAAGTTGTTTCGGAGTTGACTTCACCTGATGAAGAGAGAGCTAATGATATTGATCAAGAAACTCCGAAAGAGGACACTACCGAACCTCGCAAGTCAAGCAGGACACGTGCAACTCCTGAAATTGTACGGCAATCCTATTATGAATTTCATGATTAATGAAATAGATGACCCTGCGACGTATGAAGAAGCGATGATGAGCCCGGATTCCCACAAATGGCTAGAAGCCATGAAATCCGAGATGGAATCCATGTACGAAAACCAGGTTTGGACCTTGTTGGACTTACCTCACGATCGAAAGGCCGTTGAGAATAAATGGATTTTCAAAAGAACAACTGATGCTGATGGTAATGTCACCATCTATAAAGCTCGACTTGTCACAAACGGTTTTCGACAAATTCAAGGAGTTGACTACGATGAGACATTCTCTCCTGTAGCGATGCTAAGGTCGGTTAGGATTATGTTAGCAATGCATATTTTAATTATGAAATATGGTAGGTGGATGTCAAAACCGCGTTCCTCAATGGTAATATTGAAGAAGAGTTGTATATGATAAAACCTAAGGGTTTTGTTGATCCTAAGGATGTTGATAAGGTATGCAAACTTCAGGGATCCATCTATGGACAGAAGCAAGCATCTCGGAGTTGGAATCTCCGCTTTGATGAGGTGAGGAGTTTGGATTTGTCCAAACTTATGGAGAGTCTTGTATTTACAAGAAAGTGAGTGGGAGCAATGTGACATTTCTGATATTATATGTGGATGACATATTATTGATTGGAAACGATATAGATCTTTTAAATAGTGTTAAAAGTTATATGAATAGCAAATTTTCGATGAAAGAACTTGGTGAAGCTTCATATATATTAGGCATTAAAATCTATCAAGACAGATCAAGGCGCCTAATTGGGCTATTGATGTCTACGCACTTCTATTCTTGTAGACAGTTGTTGGGCCTCCAAGTGCAGAGGTTTGTAGAACAGCAGCAAGTTTTCCCTTAAGTGGATCATGCAAGGTTTATCGAACTCATGGAGGAAGTGGTCAAAGGTATCCCCTCTCAAGCAACCCTGTAATCATGATACAAGAAGTCTCTTGTGTCCCCAACACACCCAATACACTTGTCAGGTGTATGGGTGCACTAGTTCGGTGAAGAGATAGTGAAATACAAGTGGTATGGATATAAGACAATGGTGGTAGAAAATAGCTTGCTGTCGTGTGGTTGACGTGGGAAAAGACTAAAGGCAAACTGAAATAAAGATAGAAGCAGGTAAACATGTAATAGATCTAACAGCAAACGGTGTTTCAATGCTTAGAAACAAGGCCTAGGGATCATACTTTCACTAGTGAACACTCTCATATAAATATATTCTTGTTTATGATACTATGCTTAACTACTCTCCGGTTGGACACTCTAATCGATGGTAGGGCTATAACAGCACACCTCAAAGTAAGCCTTTCCCATCTAGATAACCCCACACTGTCACCTTGAGCACTAGATGGTTCCAACAAACACCACAATTTCATAGAGACATCCAACTCCAAATATAACTCATAACAAGTATTTGTAATCTCTAGCCTAAGTGCCACCATGGTGTGCACACTATCACTTTCACACACATGGGGAGAGCAGAGATCTATTAAACCACTTGAGTAGCAAGGGAGATCTACTTGATTACAAAGCTCATGATCACAATATGATCATACATAGAGAGAGAGACGAACACATAGCTACCGGTAGAACCCTTAGCCTCCAGAGAGAACTACTCCCTCCTCATCATGGGAATCCGCAACGGTGATGGAGATGGTGGAGGAGATCGATGGAGATGGCTCCGGGGGCACTTCCCCGTCCCAGCAGGGTGCCAGAACAGAGACTTTCTGTCCCCCAAATCTCCCCTTCGGTGGCGGCGGCGCTGGGGAACTTTCTGTGGCTGGAGGCTTGATTATTTAGGGTTTCTGTATCAGGAGGAATATATAGGCGAAGATGCAAGGTCGGTGGGCGGCCAGGGGCCTGCACCACCCCCTGGCGTGGCATGGCGTGGCTCGCGCCACCAGGTGGTGTGGACACCCTCTGTCCCTTCTCCGTCTCGTATTCTGGGTCCAAGTGTCCCCCGATAAAATAATAACTTTGGCTTTTGTCCCATCCAATTCCAAGAATATTCATTTTCTGACTTCCTGGAACCAAAAACAACAGAAAACAGGCAGCTGGCACTATGGCTCTTGTTAATAGGTTAGTCCAAGAAATCATATGAAAAGTACTCCAAAGTGTGGACAAAACACAAGAAAGTAGATAAAACCAAGCATGGAACATCAAAAATTATAGATACATTTGCAATGTATCAACATCCCCAAGCTTAACTCCTGCTCGTCCTCGAGTAGGTAAGTGATAAAAAGAAAGAATAATTTTTGAGGTGACATGCACCATCATAAACTTGATCAAAGTATTTGTAAAACATTGATAGCTGGGATCATAGTACTTCAATCATAACATGAAAGACAAAGTTCTAACAATAAGGCAAAGCAACTATGTTGCAACATCAAAAGGCACAAACAAATGATTCATGAATAACAATGTTTTGCAAGACATTTGTTTGTTTCACATAAAGAAAACATAGCATAGTAGCATTCAGCTTGTCCCTCATAGAGTAGCAAACATAAATGCATAGGACACCTTCAAAGTTTATAAGAGTGACTAGATACAATTAGTTTAAGAACAAGCAATATCAAAGCTATGCATCAATCAACAAGTTTTGGGACAATGCACATAGAACTAAGAATGACAACTATGCTCTCTTAATTGGTTCCTAAGGATAGAAGATGGAGACTCAACATAAAAGTAAAAGAAAGGCCTTCATAGAAGGAAGCAGGGATTCAAGTCTCATAAAGAGCTTCCAAAAATTATGGTACTTATTAGCTTTCAGCTCTCATTGCCCCTATCATAAGCATCTTGAAGTGATTAAGGTTATAGTGACACAACTAAGAGGACATGCTTGACAAGTTATAAGTTGAAATCTCATGCCCCTTACTTATGAGTACCGAACCTCATGCTACTCAACTTTAGTCACAAGTAAGCTCTTGTCATTGTAAGTACATATGAATCATAGAGAACTGCCAACGGGGTACCCCTTGCACATGATACAGGAGCTATCCCATAATCAAAATGACAAGGCAAGTAGACAATGAGCATCTCAGCGATCTTTTTATTTGATATTTGCATAGGTTTTTATTGAGGATGCTTCATAGAGTGCTCATTATAGTTATGCTGCAAGTTTCCACCATGATTAGGCATGGCTTAGGCTAGCGGTCCAAGAGTTTATCTAACACACATACAAACTCCATGATATTACAAGTTCCCCTTTTATTTCACACCGTCGGGATCCATAAGCAAAAGAATCATGATATCAATGGAATATAAGTGCAATGTTGAAAGCGTTCCCCATGATACATGGTTCTGCTAACTTCAACTTATAAAGCGCAAGGATATACACAACAAAGATGGACACAATGGATCAAGTTTATTAAGTGCAAGAAAGTAAAGTGTGCCATCAAGTTCGTGAGAGCTTTAATCACTAGTTTTCACATAACAAGTTTAATTCGGAAGGTAGATAAAAACATGAATATACTTGGAATAGCAAATGCTAATAGGTAGGTATGGAGGACTCTTTGGAACAACTTGGTTTTATTTGGAGTTAGATGCATGAGTGGAACTCATACTTGGTATGGAGGCTAGCAAAAGAGTAGGAGCGACCAACTAAGAGAGCAATAATGGCCATAATCATGCAGAGCGACAGAACATCATTGATCAAAGCATAAAGTGATACTACAAGTTGAAAACTAAAGGATCATCAAGGCTTATCGTGACTTGAGATAGTCATAACATGGTGTGAGCATGGGCCAAGTCAACCCAAATAAAGCCTCAAAGGAGAATACCACAATACTATGCTTTAATATGCTAAAACAACGCATGATTCATCCAAGGCACATTAAGAAATCTCAATTGTTTATAACAAGTCATGCTACAACAAAGAATACTAAGCATAAATCCAAAACAATATCAAGCATGGCATGACAAAGCATAGGCCACAGTCAAAAACAAACTCTCTTTACCACTTAAGCATGAGATTTCCTACTCTTTTCCAATCCAACCAAACTATTTGAAAATCAATGTATGAAACAGGGGGTCCAACCAATTTATTCAGAAAACTAAGCAAACAAAGCAAATGAAAAACCAAAACGGAAACGAAAAAGAAGACACTCCAAGAACAACACAACTGTGCATGAAACAATAAAATGAAGCGTTTGGAAGAAACCTGGGATTTTGATTGATGAAGAGGGGGATGCCTTGGGCATCCCCAAGCTTTGACGCTTGTAATTCTTTGATATTTCTTGGAGTGACACGCGTGGCATCCCAAAGCTTGAGATTTAGTACATCCTTCATCTCATTACTCATTCCTTCCATACACCTGAAATGTTTCCTTCATACAAAACTTCACACAATCTTTATTAGCAACATTACTGCACTCGAGATAATAAGTCTTTAGGTTCAGTTATAACACCAATAAAATTTCCATTAAAACACTAGCTACTGTAGCACTTCCCTCAAAAATCTCAGTTCCCCAAAAGAACTCAAAAGGAACCAACAAGAAGCAAATGCAGAAAATGGCAGAAATCTGTCAAAACAGACCAGCAGGTAAAGACGAATTTTTTCGAAGACCTTATGTTGCTCAGATCAAAAAGTGCCGAACTAACGAAAGTTAGATAACAACCTGGGGAAGAAGCACAAAAATTCACGTCTCAAAAAGACGTACAGAGAGTTTACACGAATTTTTACGGTGAAGCAAAGAAATCTGTTTTGGGACAGCAACTTTCCCAATCATTACTTCTCTCTCATTAGAGGTTACTCTTGGCACAAAAAGCAAATGAAAAGGATAAAGAGCGGTTATTACATAGGTAATAACTTACAAGACTCATCTAAAACTTTTGGGTTATCTCCCAATAAGTATTTTTCTTTAACGCCTTTAAGTTAGGCATGATAGTTTGAGAAGATGCTCACATAGGAAATATGAATTGAAGTAAAAGAGAGCATCAACAAGCAAATTCAAAACACATTTAAGTCTAACCCACTTCCTATGCATAGGAATCTTGTAAAGAAACAAGTCATGAAAGCACAAAGAAACAAGCATAGTAAAGCAGAACAAGTGCAACTTCAAGGCTTTCAACATAAAGAGGGGAAACTTAATATTGTTGAGATACATAAAACCATGTTTCCCTCTCTCATAATAACTTTCAGTAGCATCATGAATAAAATTAACAATATAACTATCACAAGAAACATTCTTATCATGAGCCACATGCATAAAATAATTAATACTCCCCACATAAACATAGTCATTCTTATTAATTGTAGTGGGAGCAAATTCAACAAAATAGCTAGCATTATTATTTTCATCACCATAATCATCAAATATAGGAGGCATATTTTAATCATAATTAATTTCTTCCTCAATAGTAGGTGGACTTAAAATATCATATTCATCATTGTAATCATCATATATTGGAGGTTTAGTATCATCAAAGTAAATTTTCTCCTCCATGCTTGGGGGACTAAAAATATCATGCCGATCAAAACCAGCTTCCCCAAGCTTAGACTTTTCCATTGCATTAGCAATAATGGTGTCCAAAGAATTCATACTAACAACATTGTTATTAGCATGCAAATAAAGTTCCATAGGTTTTTTAATTTTCTCTTCAAACACTTCATGTCCTAACTCAAGATAAATATTATAAAGCTCTCTAATTTTTTTGTTGTTTTCCATTAAGCCTAACTAGTGAAAACAAGAAACAAAAAGACAAAATTGCAGAATCTAAAGGAAATAACTTCGAGCACTCACACCGGAGGATGTGAGTACCTTTTACCTTACCTCCCCGGCAACAGCGCCAGAAAATAGCTTGATGTATACGCACTTCTATTCTTGTAGATAGTTGTTGGGCCTCCAAGTGCAGAGGTTTGTAGAACAAAAGCAAGTTTTCCCTTAAGTGGATCACCCAAGGTTTATCGAACTTAGGGAGGAAGTGGTCAAAGGTATCTCCTCTCAAGCAACCCTGCAATCAAGATACAAGAAGTCTCTTGTGTCCCCAACACACCCAATACACTTGTCAGGTGTATAGGTGCACTAGTTCGCCGAAGAGATAGTGAAATACAGGTGGTATGGATATAAGACAACGGTGCTAGAAAATAGCTTGCTGTCATGTGGTTGACGTGGGAAAAGACTAAAGGCAAACTGAAATAAAGATAGAAGCAGGCAACCATGTAATAGATCTAATAGGAAACGGTGTTTCAATGCTTAGAAACAAGGCCTAGGGATCATACTTTCACTTATGAACACTCTCATATAAATATATTCTTCTTTATGATACTATGCTTAACTACTCTCCGGTTGGACACTCTAATCGATGGTAGGGCTATAAGAACACACCTCAAAGTAAGCCTTTCCCATCTAGATAACCCCACACTGTCACCTTGAGCACTAGATGGTTCCAACAAACACCACAATTTCATAGAGACATCCAACTCCAAATATAACTCATAACAAGTGTTTGTAATCTCTAGCCTAAGTGCCACCATGGTGTGCACGTTGTCACTTTCACACACATGGGGAGAGCAGAGATCTATTAAAGCACTTGAGTAGCAAGGTAGATCTACTTGATTACAAAGCTCATGATCACAATATGATCATGCATAGAGAGAGAGATGAACACATAGCTACCGCTAGAACCCTTAGCCTCGAGAGAGAATTAATCCCTCCTCATCATGGGAATCAGCAACGATGATGGAGATGTTGGTGGAGATCGATGGAGATGGCTCCGGGGGAACTTCCTCATCCCGGCAGGGTACCGGAACAGAGACTTTCTGTCCCCCGAATCTCCACTTCGGTGGCGGTGGCGCTGTGGAACTTTTCATGGCTGGAGGCTTGATTATTTAGGGTTTCTGTATCGGGAGGAATATATAGGCGAAGGGGCAAGGTCGGTGGGCGGCCAGGGGGCCCACACCACCCCCTGGCGCGGCCTGGCCTGGCCCGCGCCACCAGGTGGTGTGGCCACCCTCTAGCCCTTCTCCGTCTCGTATTCTGGCTCCAAGTGTCCCCCGGTAAAATAATAACTTTGGCTTTTGTCCCGTCCAATTCCGAGAATATTCATTTTCTGACTTCCCGGAACCAAAAACAGCAGAAAACAGGCAGCTGGCACTGTGGCTCTTGTTAATAGGTTAGTCCAAGAAATCATATGAAAAGTACTCCAAAGTTTGGACAAAACACAAGAAAGTAGATAAAACCAAGCATGGAACATCAAAAATTATAGATACATTTGCAATGTATCAGCTATCGCAAAGTACATACCTTGATAAGATATTAAAGAAGTTTAATATGGACGGAAGTAAGAAGGGGTTCTTACCTATGTTGCAAGGCAAGACATTGAGTAAGATTCAAAGTCTAGCTACGGTGGAAGAAAGAGAGATAATGGATAAGATCCCCCATGCCTCAGCCATAGGCTCTATAATGTACGCCATGCTATGTACAAGACCGGATGTGGCACATGCTATTACTTTGACTAGTAGGTACCAATCTGATCCAGGTTCGGAACACTGGATAGCGGTCAAGAATATCCTTAAGTACTTGAGAAGAACTAAGGATATATTTCTTGTATACGGAGGTGAAGAAGAGGTAGTCACTAAGTGTTATGTTGATGCTAGCTTTGCGATCCGGATGACTCTAAGTCTCAATTCGGATATGTATTTCTCTTGAACGGAGTAGTAGTTAGTTGGAGGAGTTCCAAACAACCTGTGGTGGCTGGATCAACGACGGAGGCGGAATGTGTTGCTGTTTCATAAGCGGCGCAGGAAGCGGTTTGGATGAAGGAGTTCATATCGGAACTAGGTGTGGTTCCTAGTGCATTGGACCCAATGGTGATCTATTGTGACAACAATGGAGCCATAGCCAACACCAAGGAACCAAGGTCTCACAGGAATTCCAAGCATATAAGCGGCGGTTTCACTCCATCCGCGAGCATGTCAAGGATGGAGATATAAAGATTTGTAAAGTACACATAGACCTGAATGTAGCAGATCCTTTGACTAAAGTTCTCCCTAGGGAAAAACATGATAAACACCAGAACTCCATGGGTGTTAGATTTATCACTATGTGAACTAGATTATTGTCTCTAGTGCAAGTGGGAGACTGAAGGAAATATGCCATGAGAGGCAATAATAAAGTTGTTATTATGTATTCCTTGTATATGATAGATGTTTATTTTGCATGCTATAATTGTATTGATAGGAAACATCAATACATGTGTGTTTAATAAAAAAAGGGTTCCTAGTTATGCCTCTCTTATAGACTAGCTCGTTGATTAACAAGATGATCAAAGTTTCCTGATCATGGACATTGGATGTTGTTAATAACGAGGTCACATCATTTGTGAAATGATGTGATGAAAATTCATCTGGAGTATAGCATTACAATCAAATTCATTATGTTTATATTGCTATAACATCATACAAAGTAATCTTAGTCCTTAGACCATGAGATCATGTTAATTGATGACACCGGAAGAGTATCTTGATAACATCAAACGTCACACCATAACAAGGTGGCTATAAAGGTGGGTTCAGTGCTACGAAGGTGTTATGTTGAGGCTCATGGATCAAGAGTGGAATTTGTCAATCCCGATGACTGATAGATATACTCTGGTCCCTCTCGGTGATATCACATTAAGATAGCTTGCAAGCAAGCGATGTGATCACTAGAATGTTATATCGCGGGAACAAGAAAGAGTGCATGTCGGTAACAAGATCAAACTAGGTATTTGGATACCGATGATAGAATCTCGGACATGTATTATATCATGAGACAAAGGGATTAAGTTGCTAGCGTTAAAGGTTCTCACGATCACAAAAGTCATCGTTGAATGTGCAGGAGTCAATATGGATCTCCAGGTCCCGCTTCTGATTATTGATCTGAGAGGAGTCTCAATCATGTCTGCATTATTCCCGAACCGTAGGGTGACACACTTAAGGGTTGCCGGACACCATTTTGGAGCACATATGTTTTAGACGAAAGAATTGCAAAGCGCAGGAATTGTTTCAGGTGAAATTGTAGAAAGTGGTTCTGCATGTGATATTGAAATGTTGCAAGGGGTTTTATGTGAATGTTTGTTAATTAAAGTAATTAACAAAATTCTGAATAAAATAAATAAAATAGTTTTATTAATTGACAGTTGCATTAAATTTGGTGGAAATTTAATGCATGTGAGTGGAATTTTGGGTGGAGCTTGAATTGATGTGAGTGGAGCTTCCACCACATGAATGAGGAAGAGGTGGGGGCACCCCCCTTGGCTGCCGTCCATGGGAGGGGAGGAGCCCCCCTCTCCTATAAAAAGCCCCCCTCTCCTCCCTCACAAAGCACACCTCCTCATGAAGGAACTCTCTCCCCCTCTAGATATTTCTGCATGGTCTCGGATTAGCGAGATACATGTTCCCGGTGGCCTTGCGTCTAGAAGGAGTTGCTGCTTCTGCTGATTCGCTGGAGCGAGGAGGTGGAGGTTGTCCGGTGGCTTGAACATGTGTGCGAGGACGGATGCGCTGCTGATTTGCGGCGCTAGGACTTCCACACGATCTTGAGATCAGCAAGCGTACAACTACACAAGAGTTACAACTAGTTAACAAAACTCTGTTTTCTTCGAGGGTAAGTTCTCTATGGATGTCTATCCACCCATTGCTCTGTATCTAGTAGATAGATCTTGGCATATAGTTCTCATCGCAGGAATTTTTTTGTTTTCTATGCTGCGAACCCAACAGTGGTATCTTGCCAAATAACCCTCACTCGTTCTTGATACATTGACTGCCTAGTGGGTCCACTGAACAGATTATCGCAAGGTGTGAAGTTAATTTCGAAACGCAGCCAAAATTTGAAAACACGGTCAAATTTCTAGGCATGCATATTCTTAGAAAGAAGTTGAATCTTTCCAAACTCTCACTCGTCTCGATACATTGACTGCCTAGTGGTGGGTCCACTGAATAGATTTTCGCAAGGTGTGAAGTTAATTTCCAAACACGGGCAAAATTTCAAACACGGTGAGTCATAGTTTCTTTGATTATTTTCAAAAATCGGTCAAATTTCTAGGCATGCATATTCTTAGCAAGAAGTTGAATCTTTCCAAATTCTCACTCGTTCTTGATACATTAACTTCTTGGTGGTGGGTCCGGTGAGTAGAATATCGCAAGGTGTGATGTTAATTTCGAAACACAGCCAAAATTTCAAAACACGATGAGCCACTGTCTCTTTGGTTGTTTTCAAAACACGGTCAAATTTATAGGCATGCATATTCTTAGCAAGAAGTTGAATCTTTCCAAACTCTCACTCGTCTCGGTACATTGACTACCTGGTGGTGGGTCCACTGAACAGATTTTCGCAAGGTATGAAGTTAATTTTGAAACACGTGCAAAATTTCAAAATATGGTGAATCTTAGTCTCTTTGATTATTTTCAAAACACGGTCAAATTTCTAGGTATTTATATTCTTAGCAACAAGTTGAATCTTTCCAAACTCTCACTCATATCGATACATTGACTACCTAGTGGTGGGTCCACTGAACAAATTTTTGCAAGCTGTGAAGTTAATTTCAAAACACGGTCAAAATTTTGAAACACGGTGAGTCATAGTCTCTTTAATTATTTCAAAACACGGTCAAATTTCTAGGCATGCATATTCATAGCAAGAAGTTGAATCTTTCCAAACTCTCTCTCGTCTCGATACATTGACTGCCTAGTGGTGGGTCCACTGAATAGATTTTCCCAAGGTGTGAAGTTAATTTCCTAAAACAGGAAAAATTTCAAACACGGTGAGTCATAGTTTCTTTGATTATTTTAAAAACTCGGTCAAATTTCTAGGCATGCATATTCTTACCAAGAAGTTGAATCTTTCCAAATTCTCACTCGTTCTTGATACATTAACTGCTTGGTGGTGGGTCCGGTGAATAGAATATCGCAAGGTGTGATGTTAATTTCGAAACATAGCCAAAATTTCACAACACGATGAGCCATTATCTCTTTGGTTGTTTTCAAAACACGGTCAAAATTCTAGGCATGCATATTCTTAGCAAGAAGTTGAATCTTTCCAAACTCTCACTCGTCTCGGTACATTGACTACCTGGTGGTGGGTCCACTGAACAGATTTTTGCAAGGTATGAAGTTAATTTTGAAACACGTGCAAAATTTCAAAATATGGTGAATCTTAGTCTCTTTGATTATTTTCAAAACACGGTCAAATTTCTAGGTATTTATATTCTTAGCAATAAGTTGAATCTTTCCAAACTCTCACTCGTCTCGATACATTGACTGCCTAGTGGTGGGTCCACTGAACAAATTTTTGCAAGGTGTGAAGTTAATTTCAAAACACGGTCAAAATTTCAAAACACGGTGAGTCATAGTCTCTTTAATTATTTCAAAACACGGTCAAATTTCTAGGCATGCATATTCTTAGCAAGAAGTTGAATCTTTCCAAACTCTCACTCGTTCTCGATACATTAACTGCCTGGTGGTGGCTCCAGAGAATAAATTATCGCAAGGTGTGAAGTTAAATTCGAAACGTAGCCAAAATTTCAAAACACGGTGAGTCATAGTCTCTTTGGTTGTTTTCAAAACACGGTCAAATTTCTAGGCATGCATATTCTTAACAAGAAGTTGAATCTTTCCAAACTCTCACTCGTCTCGATACATTGACTGCCTGGTGGTGGGTCCACTGAACATATTTTCGCAAGGTATGAAGTTAATTTTGAAACATGAGCAAAATTTTAAAACACGGTGAGTCATAGTCTCTTTGATTATTATCAAAACACAGTGAAATTTCTAGGCATGCATATTCTTAGCAAGAAGTTGAATCTTTCCAAACTCTCACTCATTCTTGATACATTAACTGTCTGGTGGTGGGTCCGGTGAATAGATTATCGCAAGGTGTGAAGTTAATTTCGAAATGCAGCCAAAATTTCAAAACACGATGAGTCATAGTATTTTTGGTTGTTTTCAAAACACGATCAAAGGGAACCGGTGCCGGCTATCCACTTCGCCAGTACTGGTGACCTCGCGAGAAAGGGAACCATTGTTGCTATATATCTCCGCCACCAACCAGGTGGTCAGCATAGTGCTCGTGGTTGAACGAGCCGAGGAAAACAAGGTCCACGGGGTACAGCGCCCAGTTTACTACCTCAGCGAGGTCCTCACACCAACAAAATAGTAGTACCTATAGTACCAGAAGCTGGCGTACGGCGTCTTCATGACTGCCCGGCGACTACGCCTCTACTTCCAGGAACACCCAATCGTGGTGGTCAACGACGCCCCGCTGGGGCATATCCTCAATAACCCTGACGCCATGGGGCGAGTCGCGCTTTGGGGAATCGAATTGTCTCCATGAGACATCACATATGAAAAGCGTGATGCAATCAAATCGCAAGTTCTCCCTGACTTCCTCATGTACTGGATAGAGAACCAGCTCCCGGAAAAACCAGATATGTCCTACCTCTGGACAATGCAGTTCGATGGATCCAAACGGAAGGACGGAGCTGGTGCAGGTGTCATACTGACATCGCCCCAAGGGGACAAGCTGAAATATATCATGCGAATGCAGTTCACTGCCTCCAACAACGAAGATGAATATGAGGCCCTGCTACACGGGATGAGGATGGCAAAAGCCTGCGGCGCCAAGAGGCTCATTATATACGGCGACTCCAAGCTGGTCGTCAACCAAACAATGCATGAGTGTGACGCACTGAACGACAACATGATCGCGTACCGCGACCTCTACGACACACTCGAAGGGGACTTAGACGGTTGCGAGCTGCGACATGTAGGTCGCGAAAGCAATGAATAGGGGGACGCACTCGCCAACATAGGCTCTACATGCGCCCCCTTACCACCTGGGGTATTTCTCGAGCGTATCTGTGAATGCTCCATCAAGCCAAAGGCATCAGAGAAGAAAACAAGCACAACAACAGACTCAGGGGCTACGCCACCCAATGAGCAAATGGCACTCGACGACCTGGAGCTGGATACAGGACTCGAAGGACCAATGAGCGTCATGATGATCGAGTCATCCTGGACTCAGCCATACATCACGTACCTCCTTAGCAAAAGGCTACTGGACGATCCGACTGATGCACGACACATCACACAGTGATCCAAGGCATTCGTTGTTACAAACGACGAACTATACAAGCGCAGCATCACAGGAGTGCTCCAGCGATGCATCTCCACGGCCGATGGAAGAGCTGTTCTCCTCGAAATCCATGAGGGAACCTGCGGACACCACACTGGCAGTCGTGCCCTCGTGGCTAAATCTCTATGAGCTGGATTCTACTGGCATACGACCATGCGCGACGCCAAGGACATCGTCTAGAAATGCAACGTGTGCTAGCGATTCGCAGACAAGCCGCACACACCTGGTGCAGAGCTCCGGCTAATTCCATTGGCCTGGCCCTTCGCGCAGTGGGGACTCGACATGGTTGGCAAGCTCCCCAAGTCCTCACAAGGAGGCTACGTCTACCTCCTGGTCGCAGTCGACAAGTTCACCAAGTGGATAGAGACCATGCCAGTGACCAATCAATCAGGGCACAACACAGTCAAGTTCTTCGAATCCATCGTCTTCCGTTTCGGAGTGCCACACAGTATCATCACAGACAATGGAACGAACGTCACATCCAAGGAGTTCCAAGAATTCTGCGAGAATCTGGGGATCAACATCAGCTACGCCTCGGTAGCACATCCACAGACCAACGGCAGGTCGAAAAGGCGAACGGGCTTGTCTGTAGCGGCATCAAGAAGCGACTCCTCCGGCCACTCGAACAAGACGTGGGTTGCTGGCTAGATGAACTACAATCAGTACTCTGGAACCTACGCACAACTCCAAACAGTGCTATAGGCTACACCCCGTTCTTTATGGTGCACGGGGCTGAAGCGGTGCTACCCGCTGAGGTACGGTACAAAGCGCCACGCGTGGTCGCTTACAGCGAGCAAGAGTCAACCCTGGCACTCGAAGACTCTGTCGACCTCGGTGACGAGGCATGGGAAATCGCCGCGGAAAGATCAACGATCTACCAGTAGAACCTGTGCAACTACCACAGTAGGAGGCTACGCCCCAGATCCTTCGTCGAAGGCGACCTGGTCCTGCGACTGAAGCAGCAGGGGCATCTCAAGTTCGAGTCCCCCTGGGAGGGACCATGCGTGATTATAGAAGTAATCCCAGGTGGCGCCTATCGCCTTCAAGATTTAGAGAAAGGAGTCGCATACTCCAACCCCTAGAACGTCGCGCAGCTGCGATGCTTCTACCCTTAGTTGTTTTTACTTTTACATTGCAAATAAGGCCACTCAGCCAAGGCTACTTAGCCACACATTGTTTGTCGTACTGTCCCGCGAATAAATAAAGCTAAGTGCCCCAAAACTATGTGCTCTCCTTTAATTTTTCGCAACTAATTCACTCGATAGCTGCGTCACCCTATACACATATGTTCTACTAACTAAAACACAATATCCTGAGTAGCTTGCACACCAATCGAAACCCTTGACACACATCAACCCAGTTGCAACGCACCTGACAGGTTGACAAGGGACTGAGATAAGCGCATGGCCAGGCTACCGAAAAGGAGTCGGATAGTGCAACACACTAACAAAACACACACGCTAGCAAGCTCTTTATGCATCATCGACAATCAATTATGCACATCATTACAGACGACCTTTACAACATTGGCACGCCTATGTACAGGATACAAAATAAAATACTATTACAACAAGAGAACATTGGTTTGCTCCTCGAAGAAGTCGACGATCTCCTCTGCTGGTCGATCCACCGCCTGATAGTGCGGCACCATATTCCAAGCAGAACCCGCTGGTGGCACAGGTGGACCAGCCGCAATTGCTGCAACGTGTACATCAGGCCTATGCAGTCGCACCAGCGATAGAGCGGCCTTGGCACCAGCCACCAGTTGCTGTCTTACACACTCGCGAACCACAGACAGGTCTTGGAACTTGGCAAGGAGGGCCAGCAGGCTCGATGGCGCAACATCCAGCGGAAACATCGTCCAATAAATGTTCTTCAAGCAAGACTGCGACTTCTTCAGGAAGTGCAGGACTTGCGATGCACGATCCTGCAGGGTCGCCAGTGCGATTGCATGATCATGATCTAGCCAGAAGTATCCACTCCCTTGAAGTTGCTCTTGGGTCAGATCATGCATGCGAATGGCAACCCTATCCTTCTCATCCTGCGGATGGCGTGCGCTGAAAACTACAGAAATCAATAACGGAAGTATGAGGACAACACACCATTGCAAGTGACTACAAGGAAAAGATAAGAGTAAGCAAGCTAACATTTAAATTGGTCGCCCAGCTGCGTCACCTCCCCCAACAGATATTGTTCTCGGGCAGTGGCCTTCTCTGCTTTCAATTTCTATACATCCGCATTACCACGGAGTACGGGCAATTCACGCTCCAACTGCTTCACGCGATCACGAAGTCACGAGAGCAGAGACAACTCATCCACCCTTGAGCGCGACGGTGTCAAAGTATCATCAAGGGGTGGCAAATCCTGAGGTTCCCTCAAAGGATCACTTGATGTGCCCTATCACAAGCCAAGCAAAAAGCAATAAGAAGACTAAGTTGATGCACAGACAAAAGATTCGAGTGCATTCAAGATTAGCAAAAAAGTATTAGTAGATACACTCGCCAAAGGCATGTTTTTGACAAAAGACATAGGCTATTCAACTATTACAAAGCTACTGAGGAGCAACTGGTTTCTTCGACTTGGACTTTGGATTTGGGGGCCTCATCGAGTCCGTGGCGGTATCAGATGCCACTGTCTTTCCGCCGGCCCCTGACGTCGCAGCCTTTGCCGCCTTCTTGGCCCGCTGCAGCTCCTCAGAGTACTTTGCAACTGTGTTGATCAATTGCGGCCCATACTTGCCACATGCAGTTGCGAAAGGAGCAAAGACTACTTGTTGGCCGGCTGCGCTAACAGGCATCGCCCTTGAGACCGCCGCAGGATCAATTTCGACTTCGTGGGCCTGCACCATAGCGAGTGACATCATTGCACCAGCTCCACGGAGCGAGTTCTTGAAGCTCGCAGAGACGCCCCCGGCAAAAGACTCCACCAGCTCGTCCATTTTCTCGATCAGCTCAGCCTTGAGCACCAGCTCCTCCCGGAGGCGACTGAGCACACCCTTGGCCTTGGAGAGCATATCTTGAACAGCGACTGCGGTCCTCGACTGCTGACAGAGCACCCGCCAAGGCATCGTCACGGTGGAGGGCCTGCGTGTTGAAGCTCAAACCGCCAGCATCTGTACAGAACCCACACATGGGCACGAAAGTCAGCACTAACGACAAATTTGAAAAGAGAACAATGATGATATCCAAGCAAGGTACCTGAGAGAGACTTAGCAATCGAGAAACGTTGTTCTTCGAACAACTTCTCCTTAGCTGCAACGGAGGCACGCAGATCCTCTTTGCGCTTTTGTGCCTCGCCACGCGCCATGATTGCCTCATCGCGGTTCTTCACAACCGCGGCGAGCATCTTCTCCATGGTTGCGGCGTTGCACAGAAGGGCATTATGTTCAGCTACAAAACAAAACAAAAGGGATTGACTATCAGTCGACCACATTACAACGATGCAGAAGAAGAAGTAAAGAGCACTTACTTTCTACCACGCGATGGCGCGTATCCAGCATTGCATGCTGGCGACCCATCACAAGCACTTGCTCCGCCAGGTGAGTGGCTTCCTTCACAAGGAGCTATCACAAAAGGAAAAACAACAAAGGATCAGCAGAAGCCATAGATAACATTGACTGCAACATCAAAAGAAGAAATACTACACTTACATGATCCTCTAATGACTCCGAAGTCGATTGGTGTGCAGTCATCCGGGCAACCATCCGATGCTCCCCATCATGCGGAGAGCTGGAAGAGTTGTGCCTGGAGTGGGCCGCCAATGGAGGGGAAGGAGCACGCTCGACCTCTTTCTTGGCCCTTGAGGTTGTGACTCCCGATTCTTTCAAAAATTGGATGCCACCAGAAGATGACGACGCCTGCTGACTGCAAGACAAAACCAACATCAAGAAAAGGGCAAATCCAAAGAAGAATCAAAAAGGAAAACTCGAATACTTACTAATCAAACTTATCAAAGTCAAAGGTTGGCTCCCCCGACTCTGACGAGGACTCCTTTGGCAGTCGCATCTTCTTGCGAGAAGATGGTGCCACGATACTCACAGGAATGGCAGGGATTGGCGACTCCGCACTAACGCCTGCACCTTCCGGAGTCGAAGGAGACGACGCATCGGAATCCTTGCTGCGCGAATGCTTGCGAGTATCCGGACTACCTGACTCGGGTCTTCCTCCTCCACATTAGATGGGACGGTCGACTCCGACCCGTCCTCTTCCAAGGCTTCACGAGGAATAACCCCCTCAGGATGAGGGGGCATACAGGGTGACACCGCCCAATCCTGCATACAGACCACAATTTAGCACAAAGCAAAGAAACGGCAAAGAGGCAATCAACAAACTAAGCTACTACGTAGCACAACTGTACCTTAGGAGGAGGGTTAGCAGCATCGAATGGAGGAACGACTGGTTCACTGGGGAGCACATCCTTGACGGTGTACTTGGTCACCAATAGAACCCTTTTATCTACCTCACTCGCGGACATGCCATCGACAGACACGCGAGTGACATCGTTAGCGCCAGCCCACTGAAACATGGGATGGACTCTGGCCTGCAAGGGCTGGACGTGACGGTGCAGCCACGTGCGAATGAGGGCCCAACCTCCCTCCTCTTTTCCTATGCAACTCTCGAGGTTGGAGACGCACTCGTATAGCACATCTGTCTCCGCGGACTCGACAGGCATGACCACATTCTTCCAGGAGCGCCTCCTCTGGCACGATGTCGCAGGGTCGAAGGGTGCGAGTCTAAAGTGTTATCCGTTAGCCTTCTCGTCGCGGATGTAGAACCACTTGTCCCTCCACCCTTGGGCAGACATCGGCAACTTAATGTCGAAGTATGTGGCAGATGGATCGACGTGGATTCCGCAGCCGCCTACATCATAGACTACGGAGCTAGACGTCGATTGACGCTTCAACTTGAAGAGGCGCTTGAAGAGGCCAAAATGCGGCTCGATTCCGAGCCAGCACTCGCAAAGGATGATGTAGAAAGCTACGTGGAGGATGGAATTGGGGGACAGCTGATGGAGCTGGAGCCCATAAAAACAAAGAAGGCCCCTGAAGAAAGGATGCAGGGGCAACGAGAGGCCGTGAATGATGAACGCTAGGAACATCACTCGAAAACCGGTAGGAGGAGAAGGGATTACCTCGCCGCCGGGGACGCGCGCGTCAGCGACTGCGGTGGACAACACTCCGTCTTGGCGAAGAAGACAAAGATCCGAGGACTTGATCACAGATGGACGCCACGCGCCATTCATGACGTGGGTGCCCGTGCCCTTCTTCTTCCCGCCGGTGGTGTTGTTGGTGCCCGCAGCGGCGGAGCTGCTCTTCTTCTTTATTGCAGCAGCGGCAGCAGCGGAATTGGCCGCAGCACCTCCTTTCTTCTTCCCCATTACGCGTCGCCGATGCGACCGGAGGAAGTAGCTGGGAAATGTGCGGAGGTAGTCCAGCGCCACGGAGGGAAAAGAGCACAGAGAAAGCAGAGGAGCAGCGGCAATGGCGATGAAGGCAAAGGATGAATGGAAGTAGATGTGAATTTTACCGTCGCAGCGTCACTACTTAACCCCTGGAAGATGCAATCCAATGGCTCAGAAAAACCCTACCAGACACGTGGCGTTCATCGTGCTCGACACACGGAGGAGCTGAAACGCGAACCGTCCACCCACTACTCCCATTACGCATGGAAATCGAGGAGGCGCAGTTAAAATAAAGATTACGCACGCCTAGTCAAATCAGAGTCAGGGAGTAGGACCCACCGCTCGTCACATCCCGTCAAACTCGCTCACACGGGCAACTGAGGTCATGAAATTGTCAGCACTGACGTCATCAAAAACAGTGCAGTAGAAGAGTTCGACTACGTTAGTCCTCGCTCGAGTCTTCGACTCCACCAAGCACTCTGGGGCTACTCCCATAGGGAGCGCTGGTCGCGCACCCTACGATTTTTTCTTCTTCTTTTAAAGGAACATGAACAATCAAACCCAATCACTCGAAACACCGTTCGACTATGGACATGGGTTACTCCCATAGGGAGTGCCGGAAGCAAATTCGACTGAAACAAGCACACAAAAGACGACAACAGTCACAAAAGTTCTTTAGTCCCTGCCTGAGTCTTCGACTCAACCAGGCACTCGGGGGCTACTCCCATAGGGAGTGCTAGTCGCGCACCCTATTATTATTTGTACAAAGTACTGTGTGTTGATAACATCCACACTCCAAGTTTATGGCGACATCGCCTCATAATTTTTTCCTACAAAGAGACTGCGTCTCCTGGGTCACCCGAATCGTCTCCGCGATGATAAAATTCGGATGCCGCGCTTACAGCGCGAAGATAAGACCTGAATAAGGCCTGGCAACGCATTAGCTACACACTACCAGAAATATATCCGTGCCTACAGGTACGATGAACATGCCTTGACGGACGCGTCAAGTGCTCACACCCATATACTGGAATTCGACTCCTGTAAGACCTCCATGGCTTGAGTCGAATTACACCAACACTTTTCTGGATTCGAGTCCGGGGACTCGAGTTCGAGTAGATGGCGTTGTTTTACCCTAAGGTAATTAACTGATACCGGTACATCGGTTAAATTAGGCACGCACATCAACAATCCCTATGACATAAACAAAGCAGTCGAAAAACATACTCAGTCATGCACTCGAAAGGCTTCATAAAGTCTCTAGTCGAATGTGTGATTCCACTGGACACTCGGGGGGTACTGACATGGGTATACCCTATAGGTACTCGAGCTTGGTATATACGGCCTGAATACGTAGAGGCACACGGTGTCGCCAAGGCCCAAATGAAGAACTCGAGTAACCTACGGACTCTCGATTGCTTGAAGAACAAGAAGAAGCTAAAGATAGAAAGTTCAAAGGGGATAACCCTAACATGTAACCGACTCGACCTGCTACCTGAGACCTAGCCTATCTATATAAAGGCTAGGAGGGGGCGGAAAGGAGTACACATGCAACCCTAGTTTCCACAACCCTCGCCAGATTGCATCTGTGCACCATTGTAATCTTTGATTCCTTTGATAATTCCACGAGCAGACAAGCAGGACTAGGGACCTCTACGAGGCCTGAACCTGGGTAAATCTTCAAGTCCCCTGTGTGCATGTTTGCTAGCCGATAGATGTCTCCAGCGCTCCCTCCTTCTCCAAAACCCAAGTCCATACCAATGGACATTGATGAGTTAAACCCTCGTCACAATGTGTCATAGTCTCTTTGGTTTTGTTCAAAACACGGTCAAATTTCTACGCATGCATATTCTTAGCAATAAGTTGAATCTTTCCAAACTCTCACTCGTCTCGATACATTGACTGCCTGGTGGTGGGTCCACTGAACAGATTTTTGCAAGGTGTGAAGTTAATTTCAAAACACGGTCAAAATTTCAAAGCACGGTGAGTCATAGTCTCTTTGATTATTTCAAAACACGATCAAATTTCTAGGCATGCATATTCTTAGCAAGAAGTTGAATCTTTCCAAACTCTCACTCGTTCTCGATACATTATCTGCCTAGTGGTGGGTCTAGAGAATAGATTATCGCAAGGTGTGAAGTTAAATTCGAAACGTAGCCAAAATTACAAAACACGGTGACTCATAGTCTCTTTGGTTGTTTTCAAAACACGGTCAAATTTCTAGGCATGCATATTCTTAGCAAGAAGTTGAATCTTTCCAAACTCTCACTCGTCTCGATACCTTGACTACCTGGTGGTGGGTCCACTGAACATATTTTCGCAAGGTATGAAGTTAATTTTGAAACACGAGCAAAATTTCAAAACACGGTGAGTCATAGTCTCTTTGATTATTATCAAAACACGGTCAAATTTCTAGGCATGCATATTCTTAGAAAGAAATTGAATCTTTCCAAACTCTCACTCGTTCTTGATACATTAACTGCCTGGTGGTGGGTCCGGTGAATAGATATTGCAAGGTGTGAAGTTATTTTCGAAACATAGCCAAAATTTCAAAACACGATGAGTCATAGTCTCTTTGGTTGTTTTCAAAACACGATCAAATTTGTAGGCATGAATATTCTTAGGAAGAAGTTGAATCATGTCAAACAACTCTCACTCGTCTCGATACATTGATTACCTGGTGGTGGGTCCACTAAATAGATTTTTGCAAGGTATGAAGTTAATTTTGAAACACGAGCAAAAAATTTCAAAACACGGTGAGTCATAGTCGCTTTGAATATTATCAAAGCACGGTCAAATTTCTAGGCATGCATATTCTTAGCAAGAAGTTGAATCTTTCCAAACTCTCACTCGTTGTTGATACATTAACTGCCTGGTGGTGGGTTCGGTGAATAGATTATAGCAAGGTGTGAAGTTAATTTCGAAACAAAGCCAGAATTTCAAAACACGATGAGTCATAGTCTCTTTGGTTGTTTTCAAAACACGATCAAATTTCTAGGCATGCATATTCTTAGCAAGAAGTTGAATCATGTCAAACAACTCTCACTCGTCTCGATACATTGATTACCTGGTGGTGGGTCCACTGAATAGATTTTTGCAAGGTGTGAAGTTAATTTTGAAACATGTGCAAAATGTCAAAACACAATGAGTCATAGTCTCTTTGGTTCTGTTCAAAACATGGTCAAATTTCTAGGCATGCATATTCTTAGCAATAAGTTGAATCTTTCCAAAACTCTCACTCGTCTCGATACATTGACTGCCTGGTGGTGGGTCCACCAAACATATTTTTGCAAGGTGAGTCATAGTCTCTTTGATTATTTCAAAACACGGTCAAATTTCTAGGCATGCATATTCTTAGAAAGAAATTGAATCTTTCCAAACTCGCACTCGTTCTCGATACATTAACTGCCTAGTGGTGGGTCTAGAGAATAGATTATCGCAAGGTGTGAAGTTAAATTCAAAAAGTAGCCAAAATTTCAAAACACGGTGAGTCATACTCTCTTTGGTTATTTTCAAAACACGGTCAAATTTCTAGGCATGCATATTCTTAGCAAGAAGTTGAATCTTTCCAAACTCTCACTCGTCTCGATACATTGACTGCCTAGTGGTGGGTCCACTGAATAGATTATTGCAAGGTGTGAAGTTAATTTCGAAACACGTACAAAATTTCGAAACACGGTGAGTCATAGACTCTTTGATTATTTTCAAAACACGGTCAAATTTCTAGGGATGCATATCCTTAGCAAGAAGCTGAATCTTTCCAAACTCTCACTCGTTTTCGATACATTAACTCGCTAGTGGTGGGTCCACTAAACAGATTATCGCAAGGTGTGAAGTTAATTTGAAAACACAACCAAAATTTCAAAACACGGTGAGTCATAGTCTTTTTAATTGTTTTCAAAACACTGTCAAATTTCGAGGCATGCATATTCTTAGCAAGAAGTTGAATCATGTCAAACAACTCACGCTCGTCTCGATACATTGATTACCTGGTGGTGGGTCCACTAAATAGATTTTTGCAAGGTGTGAAGTTAATTTTGAAACACGTGCAAAATTTCAAAACACAATGAGTCATACTATCTTTCATTTTGTTCAAAACATGGTCAAATTTCTAGGCATGCATATTCTTAGCAATAAGTTGAATCTTTCCAAACTCTCACTCGTCTCGATACATTGACTGCCTGGTGTGGGTCCACCGAACATATTTTTGCAAGGTGTGAAGTTAATTTCAAAACACGGTCAAAATTTCAAAACACAGTGAGTCATAGTCTCTTTGATTATTTCAAAAGACGGTCAAGTATCTAGGCATGCATATTCTTAGCAAGAAGTTGAATCTTTCCAAACTCTCACTCGTTCTCGATATATTAACTGCCTAGTGGTAGGTCTAGAGAATAGATTATCGCAAGGTGTGAAGTTAAATTTGAAACATAGCCAAAATTTCAAAACACGGTGAGTCATACTCTCTTTGGTTGTTTTCAAAACACGGTCAAATTTCTAGGCATGCATATTCTTAGCAAGAAGTTGAATCTTTCCAAACTCTCACTCGTCTCGATACATTGACTGCCTGGTGGTGGGTCCACTGAACCTATTTTGCAAGGTATGAAGTTAATTTTGAAACACGAGCAAAATTTCAAAACATGGTGAGTCATAGTCGCTTTGAATATTATCAAAACACGGTCAAATTTCTAGGCATGCATATTCTTAGCAAGAAATTGAATCTTTCCAAACTCTCGCTCGTTCTTGATACATTAACTGCCTGGTGGTGGGTTCGGTGAATAGATTATCGCAAGGTGTGAAGTTAATTTCAAAACGTAGCCAAAATTTCAAAACACGATGAGTCATAGTCTCTTTGGTTGTTTTCAAAACACGATCAAATTTCTAGGCATGTATATTCTTAGCAAGAAGTTGAATCATGTTAAACAACTCTCACTCGTCTCAATACATTGATTACTTGGTGGTGGGTCCACTAAATAGATTTTTGTAAGGTGTGAAGTTAATTTCGAAACACGTGCAAAATTTCAAAACACGGTGAGTCATAGTCTCTTTGATTATTTACAAAACACGGTCAAATTTCTAGGCATGCTTATTCTTAGCAAGAAGCTGAATCTTGCCAAACAACTCTCACTCGTCTCGATACATTGACTACCTGGTGGTGGGTCCACTGAATAGATTATTGCAAGGTGTGAAGTTAATTTCGAAACACGTACAAAATTTCGAAACATGGTTAAGCATAGACTCTTTGATTATTTTCAAAACACGGTCAAATTTATAAGCATGCATATCCTTAGCAAGAAGCTGAATCTTTCCAAACTCTCACTCGTTTTCGATACATTAACTGACTAGTGGTGGGTCCACTAAACAGATTATCACAAGGTGTGAAGTTAATTTCGAAACACAACCAAAATTTCAAAACACGGTGAGTCATAGTCTTTTTGATTGTTTTCAAAACACAGTCAAATTTTGAGGCATGCATATTCTTAGCAAGAAGTTGAATCTTTCCAAACAACTCTCACTCATTCTCGATACATTGACACTCGTTCTCGATATATTGACTGCCTGGTGGTGGGTCCGCTTAACAGATTATCGCAAGGTTTGAAGATAATTTTGAAACACAACCAAATTTCAAAACACGGTAAGTCATAGCCTCTTTGATTGTTTTCAAAACATGGTCAAATGTCTAGGCATGCATATTCTTAACAAGAAGTTTAATCTTGCCAAACAACTCTCACTCGTTCTCGATACATTGACTGCCTGGTGGGTCCAGTGAACAGATTATCGCAAGGTGTGAAGTTAATTTCGAAACACAGCCAAAATTTCAAAACACAATGAGTCATAGTCTCTTTGATTTTGTTCAAAACACGGTCAAATTTCTAGGCTTGCATATTCTTAGCAATAAGTTGAATCTTTCCAAACTCTCACTTGTCTCGATACATTAACTGCCTGGTGGTGGGTCCACTGAACAGGTTTTTGCAAGGTGTGAAGTTAATTTCAAAACACGGTTAAAATTTCAAAACACGGTGAGTCATAGTCTTTTTGATTATTTCAAAACACGGTCCAATTTCTAGGCATGCATATTCTTAGCAAGAAGTTGAATCTTTCCAAACTCTCACTCGTTCTTGATACATTAACTGTCTGGTGGTGGGTCCAGAGAATAGATTATTTCAAGGTGTGAAGTTAAATTCAAAACGTAGCCAAAATTTCAAAACACGGTGAGTCATAGTCTCTTTGGTTGTTTTCAAAACACGATCAAATTTCTAGGCATGTCAAACAACTCTCACTCGTCTCGATACATTGATTACCTGGTGGTGGGTCCACTAAACAGATTTTTGCAAGGTGTGAAGTTAATTCGAAACACATGCAAAATTTCAAAACATGGTGAGTCATAGTCTCTTTGATTATTTACAAAACACAGTAAAATTTCTAGGCATGCATATTCTTAGCAACACGCTGAATCTTGCCAAACAACTCTCACTCGTCTCGATACATTGACTACTTGGTGGTGGGTCCACTGAATAGATTTATGCAAGGTGTGAAGTTAATTTCGAAACACGTGCAAAATTTCGAAACACGGTGAGTCATAGGCTCTTTGATTATTTTCAAAACACGGTCAAATTTCTAGGCATGCATATTCTTAGCATGAAGCTAAATCTTTCCAAACTCTCACTCGTTCTCGATACATTAACTGCCTAGTGGTGGGTCCACTAACCAGATTATCACAAGGTGTGAAGTTAATTTCAAAACACAACCAAAATTTGAAAACACGGTGAGTCATAGTATTTTTGATTGTTTTCAAAACATGGTCAAATTTTGAGGCATGCATATTCTTAGCAAGAAGTTGAATCTTGCCAAACAACTCTCACTCGTTCTCGATACATTGACTGCCTGATGGTGGGTCCACTTAACATATTATCGCAAGGTGTGAAGTTAATTTCGAAACACAACCAAATTTCAAAAGACGGTAAGTCATAGCCTCTTTGATTGTGTTCAAAACATGGTCAAATGTCTAGGCATGCATATTATTAGCAAGAAGTTAAATCTTGCCAAACAACTCTCACTCATTCTCGATACATTGACTACATGGTGGGTCCACTAAACGGATTATCGCAAGGTGTGAAGTTAATTTCGAAACACAGCCAAAATTTCAAAACACGATGAGTCATAGTCTCTTTGGTTGTTTTCAAAACATGGTCAAATTTCTAGGCATGCATATTCTCAGCGAGAAGTTGAATCTTTCCAAACTCTCACTCGTCTTGATACATTGACTGCCTAGTGGTGGGTCCACTGAACAGATTTTCGCAAGGTGGAAGTTAATTTCAAAACACGGTGAGTCATACTCTCTTTGATTATTTTCAAAAATACGGTCAAATTTCTAGGCATGCGTATTCTTATCGAGAAGTTGAATCTTTCCAAACTCTCACTCGTTCTAGATACATTAACTTCCTGGTCATCGGTCTAGTGAATAGATTATTGCAAGGTGTGAAGTTAATTTTGAAACCCAGCCAAAATTTCAAAACACGGCGAGTCTAGTGTCTTTGGTTGTTTTCAAAACACGGTCAAATTTCTAGGCATACATATTCTTAGCAAAAGTTGAATCTTTCACAACTCTCACTTGTCTCCATACATTAACTGCCTGGTGGTGGGTCCAATAAACAGATTTTTGCATGGTGTGAAGTTAATTTTGAAACACGGGCAAAATTTCAAAACAAGGTGAGTCATAGTCTCTTTGATTATTTTCAAAACATGGTCAAATTTCTAGGCATGCATATTCTTAGCAAGAAGTTGAATCTTTCCAAACTTTCAATCATTATCGATACATTAACTGCCTGGTGGTGGGTCCAGTGAATAGATTATTGCAAGGTGCGAAGTTAATTTTGAAACGCAGCCAAAATTTCAAAACACGGTGAGTCATAGTCTTTTTGATTGTTTTCAAAACACGGTAAAATTTCGAGGCATGCATATTTTTAGCAAGAAGTTGAATCATGTCAAACAACTCTCGCTCGTCTTGATACATTGATTACTTGGTGGTGGGTCCACTAAATAGATTTTTGCAAGGTGTGAAGTTAATTTTGAAACACGTGCAAAATTTCAAAACACAATGAGTCATAGTATCTTTCATTTTGTTCAAAACATGGTCAAATTTCTAGGCACGCATATTCTTAGCAATAAGTTGAATCTTTCCAAACTCTCACTCGTCTCGATACATTGACTGCCTGGTGTGGGTCCACCGAACATATTTTTGCAAGTGTGAAGTTAATTTCAAAACACGGTCAAAATTTCAAAACACAGTGAGTCATAGTCTCTTTGATTATTTCAAAACACGGTCAAGTATCTAGGCATGCATATTCTTAGCAAGAAGTTGAATCTTTCCAAACTCTCACTCGTTCTCGATATATTAACTGCCTAGTGGTAGGTCTAGAGAATAGATTATCGCAAGGTGTGAAGTTAAATTTGAAACATAGCCAAAATTTCAAAACACGGTGAGTCATACTCTCTTTGGTTGTTTTCAAAACACGATCAAATTTCTAGGGATGCATATTCTTAGCAAGAAGTTGAATCTTTCCAAACTCTCACTCGTCTCGATACATTGACTGCCTGGTGGTGGGTCCACTGAACCTATTTTGCAAGGTATGAAGTTAATTTTGAAACACGATCAAAATTTCAAAACATGGTGAGTCATAGTCACTTTGAATATTATCAAAACACGGTCAAATTTCTAGGCATGCATATTCTTAGCAAGAAATTGAATCTTTCCAAACTCTCGCTCGTTCTTGATACATTAACTGCCTGGTGGTGGGTTCGGTGAATAGATTATCGCAAGGTGTGAAGTTAATTTTAAAACGTAGCCAAAATTTCAAAACACGATGAGTCATAGTCTCTTTGGTTGTTTTCAAAACACGATCAAATTTCTAGGCATGTATATTCTTAGCAAGAAGTTGAATCATGTCAAACAACTCTCACTCGTCTCAATACATTGATTACTTGGTGGTGGGTCCACTAAATAGATTTTTGTAAGGTGTGAAGTTAATTTTGAAACACGTGCAAAATTTCAAAACACGGTGAGTCATAGTCTCTTTGATTATTTACAAAACACGGTCAAATTTCTAGGCATGCTTATTCTTAGCAAGAAGCTGAATCTTGCCAAACAACTCTCGCTCGTCTCGATACATTGACTACCTGGTGGTGGGTCCACTGAATAGATTATTGCAAGGTGTGAAGTTAATTTCGAAACACATACAAAATTTCGAAACACGGTTAAGCATAGACTCTTTGATTATTTTCAAAACATGGTCAAATTTCTAGGCATGCATATCCTTAGCAAGAAGCTGAATCTTTCCAAACTCTCACTCGTTTTCGATACATTAACTGGCTAGTGGTGGGTCCACTAAACAGATTATCACAAGGTGTGAAGTTAATTTCGAAACACAACCAAAATTTCAAAACACGGTGAGTCATAGTCTTTTTGATTGTTTTCGAAACACGGTCAAATTTCGAGGCATGCATATTCTTAGCAAGAAGTTGAATCTTTCCAAACAACTCTCACTCATTCTCGATACATTGACACTCGTTCTCGATATATTGACTGCCTGGTGGTGGGTCCGCTTAACAGATTATCGCAAGATTTGAAGATAATTTTGAAACACAACCAAATTTCAAAACACGGTAAGTCATAGCCTCTTTGATTGTTTGCAAAACATGGTCAAATGTCTAGGCATGCATATTCTTAACAAGAAGTTTAATCTTGCCAAACAACTCTCACTCGTTCTCGATATATTGACTTCCTGGTCATCGGTCTAGTGAATAGATTATTGCAAGGTGTGAAGTTAATTTTGAAACCCAGCCAACATTTCAAAACACGGCGAGTCTAGTCTCTTTGGTTGTTTTCAAAACACGGTCAAATTTCTAGGCATACATATTCTTAGCAAAATTTGAATCTTTCACAACTCTCACTTGTCTCCATACATTGACTGCCTGGTGGTGGGTCCAATAAACAAATTTTTGCATGGTGTGAAGTTAATTTTGAAACACAGGCTAAATTTCAAAACAAGCTGAGCCATAGTCTCTTTGATTATTTTCAAAATATGGTCAAATTTGTAGGCATGCATATTTTTAGCAAGAAGTTGAATCTTTCCAAACTTTCAATCGTTATCGATACATTAACTGCCTGGTGGTGGGTCCAGTGAATAGATTATTGCAAGGTGTGAAGTTAATTTTGAAACGCAGCCAAAATTTCAAAACACGGTGAGTCATAGTATCTTTGGTTGTTTCAAAGCACGGTCAAATTCCTAGGCATGCATATTCTTAGCAAGAAGTTGAATCTTTCCAAACTCTCACTTGTCTCGATACATTGACTGCCTGGTGGTGGGTCAACTGAACAGATTTTTGCAAGGTGTGAAGTTAATTTCAAAACACGGGAAAAAATTCAAAACACGCTGAGTCATAGTCTCTTCGATTATTTTCAAAACACGGTCAAATTTCTAGGCATGCATATTCTTAGCAAGAAGTTGAATCTTTCCAAACTCTCACTCTTTGTCAATACATTAACTACCTAGTGGTGGGTCCACTAAACAGATCATCGCAAGGTGTGAAGTTAATTTGTAAACACAACCAAAATTTCAAAACACAATGAGTCATAGTCTCTTTGATTATTTTCAAAACACGGTCAAATTTCTAGGCATGCATATTCTTAGCAAGAAATTGAATCTTTCCAAACTCTCACTCGTTCTCGATACATCAACTGCCTGGTGGTGGGTCCGCTAAACGGATTATCGCAAGGTTTGAAGTTAACTTTGAAACACAACCAAAATTTCAAAACATGGTGAGTCATAGTCTCTTTGATTATTTTCAAAACACGGTCAAATTTCGAGGCATGCATATTCTAAGCAAGAAGTTGAAGCTTGCCAAACAACTCTCACTCGTTCTCGATACATTGACTGCCTGGTGGTGGGTCCACTTAACAGAGTATCGCAAGGTGTGAAGTTAATTTCGAAACACAACCAAACTTCAAAACACGGTGAGTCATAGCCTCTTTGATTGTTTTCAAAACATGGTCAAATTTCTAGGCATGCATATTCTTAGAAAGATGTTTAATCTTGCCAAGAAACTCTCACTCGTTCTCGATACATTGACTGCCTGGTGGGTCCACTGAACAGATTATCGCAAGGTGCAAAGTTAATTTCGAAACACAACCAAAATTTCACAACGCGGTGAGTCATAGTCCCTTTGGTTGTTTTCAAAACACGGTTAAATTTCTAGGCATGCATATTCTTAGCAAGAAGTTGAATCTTGCCAAATAACTCTCACTCGTTCTCGATACATTGATTCTATGCTCTCCCTCTATAATTTTACATTTTGAGGCTTTTATGATGCTTTTGATAATTAGAAGGCTACGCGCCACGCCAAGAAATGAAGAGCAAGCAGAGACGAGCAGAGAGAAGAAAATGACCAAGAAATAGTAGTAGAGAGTAGCGAAATGAATTGCCTTGGCTGTGTGGTCGGTAGCAAGGCATTATCCAATCGCTAGGCATCAGGGCCCACCTAGGACGTGCATTTGAGCACCTGTGTCTCTGGCGTGTCCCTAGGAACCATGGTATGATGACAGCTGCATCTGAGCAGTATAGGACTGCAGTACACTACTGAAGTCTTACTTCATGAATCAGTGAGCAGGAGTACTCGAGTACTACTCCGTACTACTAGAACCCTACTGCCGCCGCTGCCCGCCGCCCTAGGAGTAGTAAAAAGACGCAAATATCCACCACCGCCCGCCACCCACCTCCCGCAGATGCCTACCTACTAGAGTAGTATTATAGTAAAAAGAAGACATATGTATTACTATTGGATAATCTGGTCAAAAGTAATTGGGTAGGTTGTACTAAATGTTCTTTTTGTGGGGCGCCGGAAACCATTGAACATTTATTTATATCTTGTCCATTTGCTCGTTTGCTATGGTGTATTGTCAATTTTTCCTACGGTCTACCTCCCCCAACTAGTGTGACAAATATGTTTGGAAATTGGTTGAACGGAGTTGATAAATCTTCAAAGGCAAGAACTCACATTGGTGTTTCTACCTTATGTTGGTCTATCTAGAGATGCAGAAATGACAAATCAAAAACTTTTAATTTTTTGCAGGTTATCCATATGGTGGCTCATTGGGTGCAACTATGGGCATTCCTATTGCCCCAAGACCAGCGGGATATTATGGCTACTGGGTGCAGCCGTTTGCTGATGGTCACGTACCACTTATTCGACCAGTCGTTCTGGCAGCCGCGTAGTCGACTTCATGATGCTTAGGACTTGCATGCTTCATGTTTTCTGTTGGTTGATATATGTATCAACTTTAATAGACCACTGAGATGTATTTCTTGTCAAATGTTGTTTATTGGATGATTTCTTAATAAAGGCTGTGTGCATCAACCGATGTAGAGGCCGGGGTTTTTCCCCTTTTCGGAAAAAATGTATTACTATTGGACTACTGGTAGTACAACTCGAGTATAAAAAGACATATACTCCGTATTACCGGAGTACTAGTTCAAATGTACTACTAATAGTACTCTATATCTGGACAAGCTTTAACCACAAGAAAGAAATGGAGAAGAGAAATGAGTCTGCCTGTAAGATCTCACCATAATAAGGTAAGATCCCTGTGATTGCAGTGCTAGTCCCTAGATAGAAATGCTAGCACCCATAGGTTAAGATGAAGTACACAGAAACAAAGGTCATTATTACATCGCATATCCAGGAATATAATGGTTCTTACAACCCACTTAGCCCAAGGCTAATGATACTCAAGGTACACATTACATAGTATAATAATAGAGTCTTTTGTCTTCAAGCGCCATAGGCAAACATGTTGAGTGTCGACCCGCAACCCTACTCATCATCAGAGTATCCTGCAACATAATAAGTTACAGCCACAAAGGGTTAATACATTTGGAATTGTATTGGCAAGTGATACCATAGATACTTAGTATGATCCAACAGCTACATGAATATATGGCTGACTTTGCTAAAATCAAGGTTTTATCTCATAGTTTTTGTTTGAAGGGTAAGTTTTCTATTTCAAAAAACTAAGGTACCAATGATAGACATCACTAAACCTCTACCCTTGTTCACCCACACGTTTTAACTTAGAGAAATTTGGATGAGGAGATTATTGAACTGCTTCACTGTCTTGATTCTCAGAATTTGTCCATAACCAGGGACACGGCTAAGTACTTAGTTTTACCCTCTCAAGAGGTGGTGCACTTTCCCCACAAGACTCTACATGCATCGAGACGAGACTTTTCAAGAGCAATCCCTCAGACCACCACGGACGTGTTCCATCCTATCATATCTACCACCCTCTGTCCGTCTGGCTGAGTTCTTGCAACTTAGTCGGTCAAGGCAGAGCCCATATGCCATGTGGCTGCACTAGAAGCTTCGCGACAAGAACGTCTCCAATCTCTTTGTTCCTGGGTGGCCGTCCAAAAGTGCGATACACCAGCTGGCCATAGACATGGCCCCTGAGTAACCACTCGACATAATCGAAGCAAGTCCCATTCCACCCAGGTATTTCATTAACATTAGTTGTTTTTCTTAGTCAAAAATAATATCCTTCCATACTATCTTGATATGAATTTCCACCCATGAAATCTAATAGTATGGCTAAGCACTCTAGCATACGAAGTCTTTCGACTAGGAAATACTACCAAGATATAAGCTAAAGAATGGCATATCATAGTACCATATAAATAATCCTACCATGCTAAGATCTAACAAAATAATACTAGTGCAATAGTGAAAATAATGGGACATAAGATGAAATATCACCTGCCTTGGTAGCTCGGGGAAAAGGTACAATCCTCACAGCAACAAACTTCACAATCCACACAATCTACACAAAGAACAATCCAACAACAATAATTCAATCAATATAGCATGACAAAAATATGAATGCATGCAAAATGCAATGATATGATCAAAACTCTAAAACTTAAAGAGTCTACAGTACAGAGGTTTAATTACTGTATCTAAAGGCATAAGGAATTCCTAAAAACAATTTATGGAATAATTTTTATGAGAAAAATACTCCTAAAAAGGTTCTTCCTATAAATCCAATTTTTCAGAAGTAAAAGTGTGAAACAAGGCCTCAATAATGAAGGTCTCATTTTTATGAATCCATAGAGACCAAATTTGCATTTTTCTGAATTGTGGAACAAAAGCTATTGAATTTCTAAGTTTAAATTCTGTCTATTTCTCTAATTAAACAGATTTCCTAGCCGATGTGGTGCAACCCTATTGGCCCGTACCGATTCGGTCGGATCGACCGCTGCGGGCCGTCAGATTTTAAGTGGCAAATGGACGGATCGGATCAGCCCGTACAGCTTCGGTCGTCGTTCTAATCTGAGCCGCTGACAACAGATCCAACGGCATCCTAGGGCTTGGCTAGGAACGGGCGGCGCTGACCTACTGCGTGCGGTGGCGGAGCGTCAGGCGGCGGTGTTTCGGCGGTTTTAAAGCGGCAGGGGGTCCGTGGACTCTTACCAGAGGTCGAGGCGGTCGTGGCGGTCTCGATGAAGGTCACGGTGGAGGGAGGGCAGCTCTGCTTCACTCCAGATTCCTTGCTGGAGTTCTATCGACAGCGGAGCTCGTGTCTCTGAGTCGGTGACGATGATCTGGGGCTCGAACAGGCAAGGAGAGAGGTTAGGGAGGTGCGCCCGGATCAGCACCGTCTAATAGAGGCTAAAAAAGGGCGGCGGGAACCCTAGACTTACCGGAAAACTCGACGGATGGTGGCGATAAAGGGAGTTCGCCGGCGATGATAGTGTCGTCGACCTAGGGCAAGAAGAAGCACGTGGCCAGGGTTAAAAGATGCGCCAGGACACGACAAAGGGGATAGGGCAGAGAGGAGGGCGCGAGGTGGTCGGAGCTCACCGGAAACGTCGCCGGAGTTGCGTCGGACAGCGGCGGTTCGAGCTTGCAATTGGGGAGCCTGGGGCTCTCCGGGGTAGTGACTGAGGGGAAACAGAAGAGGAGTGAGAGGGGATTAAGAAGGAGTGATCGCCGTGGAGGTTTCATGCGAGAAAAGCTCGAATTTGACCCGATTAGAAACGGCAGAGAAGGGGAGAGGTGCATCTCATCTCGCAGGGAAGAAGATGAGGTGGCGATGACGTGGGAGTGGGGCCAGGGGGTAAGTGGGAGGGGCACGCAGAGGGGGTGTGAGAAAAAGAAGAGAGGGGGATGGGGTTACCCGGGTGGGCTTGCTGGGCTGGGTTGGGCCGAAAAGGCCAGAACTGCTGTTGTTGCCTATTTTTCTCTCCCTTTTCTTTTTCCTTGTAGATTTTCTTTTCCTAGGTTTTTGAATTTAGAAGAAGGGCTCCAAATTGCCTCAAAATTTCACCAAATTTTTGGAGGACAAACTAGATGCAATAAACACATGCCATGTAGATATGAGTGCAATGATGATGGTTTTTTTTTTGATGAAATTTTTTGGGATGTTACAAATCTAACCCCTTTAAGATGAATCTCGCACTCGAGATTCGGGTTGGCTAGCAAATAGGTGAGGGTGGTCTCTCCGAAGTTCATCCTCTCGTTCCCATGTTGCTTATGATTCAGTGTGATGGTTCCACTGCACTTTCCAGAATTTGATTGTCTTGGTACGTGTAATTCTTTCTGCTGTCTCCAGAATCTTAATAGGTTTCTCTTCATAAGTGAGATCATTCTCTAGCTGAACTTCCTCTAACGGTATAGTGTCTTTTAATGAAGTTTCTTCCATCTCTGGGTGACACTTTTTCAGCTGACTGACATGAAACACATTATGAACTGCCGATAGAGATTCTGGTAATTCTATCTCATATGCCACTTCTCCTTTGCGGCTCAAAATCTTGAAGGGTCCCACATAGCGTGGTGCTAATTTTCCTTTGATTCCAAATCTCTTCACAACACGAAGAGGTGATACCCTGAGATAAGCTCTATCACCAACCTCATAGGTGACCTCTCTACATTTTGGATCTGCATAGCTCTTTTGTCGAGATTGGGCTACCTTTAGCCTATCCCTCACCATCTTGACTTTCTCTTCGGCCTCCTTGATTAGGTCTGGTCCGAACAAATTTCTTTCTCCTACTCCATTCCACAACAATGGTGTAGTACACTTCCTTTCATAAAGGAATTCAAACGGAGCCATTTTTATACTTGATTGATAGCTATTGTTGTAAGAAAACTCCGCATATGGTAGACTTTCATCCCAACTAGATCCATAGTCTAATGCACAAGCCTTAGCATATCTTCCAATATCTGATTGGTCCTTTCTGTCTGCCTATCAGTCTGTGGATGAAACACAGTGCTGAATTCTAGTCGAGTACCCAATGACTCGTGAAGTTGTCGCCAAAAGTGCGAAGTGAATTGAGTTCCTCTATCTGACACGATACTCTTAGGCACCCCATGTAAACATACAATTCTATTCATGTATATCTTGGCTAGCTTGGCACTTGTGTAAGTGGTCTTCACCGGTATGAAATGAGCCACTTTTGTCAAGCGATCAACAATAACCCATATAGAATCGTATCCAGATTTAGTCCTTGGCAGTCCGGTGATAAAATCCATACCGATTTTATCCCATTTCCAATCAGGTATTGGCAATGGTTGTAATAATCCTGTCAGTTTATGATGTTCTGCCTTTACATGACTACACACGTCGCACAAGGCAATGTGCTATGCTATATCATTCTTTAAATTATTCCACCAGAATCTTTCCTTAACATCCATATACATCTTGGTGTTGCCAGGATGAATTGAATATGGTGAGTTGTGAGCTTCTTGTAAGATCAACTTCTTAAGCTCAAGATCCTGCGGAATACAGATACTTTTTTGGTACCATAAGGTTCCTTGTTCGTCTACATAAAATCCTTTTGCCTTGCCTTCACAAATTTTACTTTTGATTTCTTCTATTTCTTTGTCCATCTTTTGAGCTTCTTGGATTCTGTTCATCAGTGTGGGTTGCACATCCAAGGATGCAAGGTATCCTTCAGGCACTATCTCTAATCTCAACTCGCTAAATTGGGCACATAACTCTTTCGGAAATTCTCCTTTATTGAGGCCATTTACATAAACCTTGCGGCTTAATGCATCGGCTATGACATTTGCCTTTCCAGGATGGTATTGCAAACTTAAGTCGTAGTCCTTGATAAGTTCTAGCCATCTTCTTTGTCTCATGTTGAGTTCCTTCTGCGTAAAAATGTATTTTAGACTCCTGTGATCGGTGAACATTTCACAACGCTTTCCCATAAGATAATGCCTCCATGTTTTTAAGGCATGCACAACTGATGCCAACTCTAGGTCATGAGTAGGATAGTTCACTTCATGATTTTTGAGTTGCCTTGATGTATAAGCTACAACTCTACCTTCCTGCATTAGTACACCTCCCAGTCCTTGGTGAGATGCATCACAATAGACTTGCAAGTCTTTCTCAAGATCTGGCAAACATAACACTAGTGCTAACACTAATCTTTTCTTCAACACCTGAGGTTTCACATGCTTCTGTCCAGTTAAACTTCTTCTCTTTATTTAGCAGATCAGTCATAGGCTTTGCTATCTTTAAGAAATTTTCTATGAACCTCCGATAGTATCCTGGTAGACCTAGGAAACTACGGATTTCTTTAACCGATTTAGGAGGTTCCCATTCTGTCACAGCTGCCACTTTTGTTGGGTCGACAACTATACCACTTCCAGACACTATATGCCCAAGAAAACCCACTTCATTTAGCCAAAATTCACATTTACTGAACTTGGCATATAGTTTGTGTTCCCTGAGTTTCTCCAGAATTAGGCGCAAATGTTCTTCATGTTCTTCGTTGCTCTTGGAATATACCAATATGTCATCAATGAATACCACTACAAACTTGTCAAGAAATTCCATGAATACCTTATTCATCATGTTCATGAAATAGGTCGGTGCATTAGTCAATCCAAAAGCATCATTGTATATTCATACAACCCATATCTAGTGGTGAATACAGTCTTTGGTATATCATGTTCTCTAATCTTTAGTTGGAAGTATCCTAATCAAAGATCAATTTTTGAGAACACACATGCTCCCTCTAGCTGATCAAAGAGATCATTTATTCTAGGTAGGGGATATTTATTTTTTATGGTCACTTCATTAAGTGATCGATAGTCTATGCATAGTCTTTGACTTCGGTCTTTCTTCTCAACAAACAAAATTGGTGCTCCCCAAGACGAAGAACTTGGTTGGATAAATCCCTTTTTCAACTCTTCTCCCAGCTGTTTCTTGAGTTCTTTTAACTCGTCCACTGACATTTTGTAAGATCTCTTTGCTATAGATCCTATTCCTGGTAGTAAGTCTATCAGAAACTCCACATCCCTATCTGGTGGCATGCCAGCTAATTCTTCGGGGAACACATCTGGGTACTCCTTCACTATTGGTACATTATGTAGGCTAAACCCCTTAAGAGAATTAACCTTGCTCCCCTTAGGTTCAAAGTTAGACTTGAACCTGATCCTTTTCTTTTCTAGGGTGGTGAGCATAACAGTTCGCTTGGCACAATCAATCACTCCCTCATAACGTGTCAACCAGTCCATTCCTAATATCACATCTAATCCTTGGGACTCTAGGATTATTAAATTAACTGGAAACTTGTTCTTTCCAATTTCTAAGGTTATATGTCGGCACTCAGAATTTACCATCATTTCTCCACCCGGGGAGCTTACCTTAATGGGACATCTGATGGTTTCAGTGGAGAGTTTGTTTTTGAGTACAAATGCTCTTTAAATGAATGAGTGTGATGCGCCGGTATCGAAAAGGATAAGTGCAGGAAAGGAGTTAATCTTGAACTTACCGATCATGGCATCAGATCCTTCTTGAATTTCCTCCACATTGATGTGATTCACATGACCCTTTTGAAATGGGTTTTGACATGCATCGAGACGAGACTTTTCAGGAGTAATCCCTCAGACCACCACGGACGCGTTCCATCATATCATATCTACCACCCTCTGTCCGTCTGGCTGAGTTCTTGCAACTTAGTCGGTCAAGGCAGAGCCCATATGCCATGTGGCTGCACTAGAAACTTCACGACAAGAACGTCTCCAATCTCTTTGTTCCTAGGTGGTCATCCACAAGTGCGATACACCAGCTGGACGTAGACATGGCCCCTGAGTAACCACTCAACATAATCCAAGCAAGTCCAATTCCACCCAGGTATTTCATTAACATTTGTTGTTTTTCTTAGTCAAAAATAATATCCTTCCATACTATCTTGATATGAATTTCTGTAACATCCCAAAACTTCAATCCAAGCTTATCAAGATCAAATCATCCAAAATGGGGTTAACAAAAACTTTTCCAAATTTAACATGAAAGCATTCATATATGTGTGCATTTAAAATAGGAGTTGTTTTGAATTACCATGATTGTGTGATCCTTTGCTTCTAAAATGTTTTATTAGGTGATTTAAACATCATCTACATCATTCCCAAACTTTTCCTAAAAGAAATCAAATCAAAAAGAATTAAAATGAAGGAATGGTCATTTGGACAAATTTAACTCTCATGCCTACTTTGGCTATTCCTAGTACTCAATTCTTAACAGAAACAATTCTTGATCTTTGCAACCCTTGCTAGTACACATAATGAGGTACCAAGGCCGACCTTTTGATCTACTAAAAACCTTCTGTAAACTATTTTAAATGACAAATTAAAATTGAATCTAATGCATATGCATTGATCAGCCCTATTTTAAAAACCGTCTAATTGAGCACCATTTTCAAAACCCTTGCAACCAGAGACTACCTATCACTAGTGGAGATCACCCAAAATTTTTGAACTCCAAATTCAAAACTTTTTCTTTTGCGGCCATTTCATCAAACACTTGGCAGGCAGAATCACACCTCTAATCCTAGCTCACTGTTTTGAACAGAGTTTTGCCCCCAATTGATCTCCATTTAATCTCTATGTCCCCCTCTGATCAAACCATGCCATTTGCAACCCATCCCCTACACCCCAGTAGCAATGCCATGCCATGCCGAGCACCACCCTGGCCGACCAAACTTCCCCCGCTGCAGCAGACCACCTCCTCGTTCCTCTCCATGTCTAGGAGGTAGCCAGCACCACACCGCCCCTCTCTGTCCCTTGCCCGAGCCAAGAGTCGTCGTGGACCACAGAGGAGAACCCGCGCCCAGTGCCACCGAACCATGCCGACGCCGCCCGCAGAGCGCGCACTGTCCCCGCTCGCACCGACCGCCCCTTGGCACCAGCCCGCGCCCACCGCTCCGCCTCGACCTGGAGAACACCCCAGACACCTCCGTTCGTCGCCCAAAGCCCGACAGCCACCGCTCGCCGTGGACACAGCCGCTTCGGCCACGCAGAGCGCCACCTCGCCCCGACCGCATGCCACCGCCCCTACGGCCGCATTGAAGCGCTAGAGCACCGCCAGGGAACCGCCCACCAATCGCAATCCCCAGCCATGCCGCTAGCTCGCCGTAGCCATGTCGCCACCGTCGACCGCCCATCCCACTCGGTCTCAACGTCGAGCCTATAAAAGGAGCCCTCCCCAGCACAAAAGCCTCACACCATTCCACTCCCCTCACCTCTCTGAACATCACCACCCTCTCGCCGGAGCAAGTGGAGCACCAGTTTGCCGGAATTGGAGCCGGAGCCGCCGCCTCTGGAGAAGAAGGGTGCTGTTTATTCTGGCCACCCCAAGCTCCGCCGCGACCACGCCTCGCCTCGTCGTCGTCTTCCACTTCGTTCGCCCGCATCGCCGACCCCGTTGGAGCCCTGGTACGCCCCCAGTAGACCCCCACCGAGTCGCTAGTGTTCGAGCTCGTCGGCGACCCGTCCGTCGTCGACGACGACCGTCAGCCGTAGATCTAGCCTCTAATCGCACGGCCCATAGCGCGCGTACCGTTTCGCGTTTTAAGTGCCGCTAACAAGTGGGACCCCCTGTCAGCTGAGCCCCGTGCCGCGTAGCGCCACTGGGTCGGCCCATTTCCTTTCCCGCGCAAGCCCGTAGATTCAAATCTAGGTTTTTCTTTTTAGTTAGAATATAGTTTATGTCCAGTGTTTCAAAATTCAATTCTGTGAGTTTGACAAATCCAAATTGCATGAAACTAATTTTGTCTGAAACGTATTGAAATGCTCTATCCAAGCCCATTGGATTTAATTCATTTAGAGTTATAGATTTCTCCTAATAAAAATAAGAAGACAAAAGCTTTTGCAACTTGAAACATTTTTATAAAATCAACCAAGTTAGCTTTTGAGTTGGTTCCAACTCTCAAAAATCATATCTATCCAAATATGTAATAATATTAAGGTTTACAGGCAGTGACTTTGGACTAGTACCAAAATAAGGCTATATAGGCATTTCTAGTCACTTTAAATCATTAAATAATGAACTTAAACCAAAGTAGTATTGATCCAACCTTTAGATCTCATTCCCACGTGTTAGAATATGTGGTGAGGACATGTGTCCACATGATCCCATGTTTTAGTGGTGAATATTAAATTGTAGTTAATTTTTCAATGAGTAGAAATTGCTTTTCCAAAATAAAAAGGTTGAAACTATTGAATTAAACTTGTGATTGTGCACTCCCTATGTATTTCTAGACGATAGTACCGACCAAGCCTTCGAGGAGGAGGAGTTCTACCAAGAAGAAGAAGAAGAAAACTTCAACCACTGCACCAACCAACGCAAGCTATTAGTGGCAAGCTAACCCTTGCAAACATGCTTTAGTAAGCTATTGTAGCAAGCTAGAATAAAACTAGATAGTTTAGTAAAGATGCCTTAAGCATACTTTGATCACACCCCTTTAACTCTTAGTACCTCAAGTCTTATTAACAAGTTTTACCCCCTTAGTTACACAAAGTTCTTTAATTAATTTTGAAGGTAGCATAAAGAGTAAAACTTGACCTACTTAGAAACCTTTAGATGTCATTCTATGGCATGAGATTGATCCCATCTTTCCACCTTAGTGAACACTCTTAACTTAGTATTTTAGAATAGATCAAAACTTGAGTCACTTTAGATGGGAACACTTGGTGAAAATGAGTTATGAAAACCTTGGAATGATGAGTCATTCTATTGAGATGTTTTGACATGTGTTGAGAAACACAATGGGTTGATGATGATGAAAAAGATAAGGCATGAGCCTTAACCCTTTTATAAAACTGATGGTTGGATTCGGATGCGATACCATTCCAAATTTACCGCACAACCACATTACCTGAATTGGGTAAGGCTTAGCTGGAAATTTATATGCATTAGTATTAGTTCCCTCACGGGAGAGGTTTGAGCTGAGTCTATCTCTCAATGATGTCCACCTATGCAGTGCCCAAGATGACTGATGGTCATGGTTGGGAGGCCATGCTCATAGGAGAGGTGCTTGTACTAGGGTGTGAAAAGGGAAGGTTATGTTTGATTATCTGCATACTAAGTATGATGATTCAGGGTTATCCCTAACAGATGTATCGAATCTTGTGGTGAAAGTGTACCACCTCTGCAGAGTGTCAAACTATTCGAATAGTCGCGTCCGCGGTTATGGACAGTTGGAATGGCCATACTGTTTCGTTGTCAGATGTTTTCTAAATACCTTGAAATGAATGATGACCTTTGACTTGACCACAACAGGGTTGTGTTAATGAAATTAGCTTCCCAACTTAAGTGATTCTAGAACTTTAATTTATCTTTTCTTGCTTCAGAACTCAGCTTAGGTTTCAAACTTAACTTGATAGTTATTCTTTAAATTCGGCACTTTAACTTAGAATTACAATCATTGTTAGTAGTAGTTTGCGAGTACTTAAAGAGTACTCATGGCTTTTGTCCCTGGCTATTATCATGGCCAGACTATGAAGGAGATTATCAAGATGATGGTCAGCAGGACGGCTATGATAACTAGGATTATCTGCCTTCGTCAGCATTGCCTGTGCCCCTGAAGATGGACCCCACCGCTATGCTATCGTTTATTTCCGCTGCTTGTTGTATTAAAGACTGGATCATGAGATCCTTATTTGTGTAAAACCTTATGTATGGTTTGTAATGGATGATGTACTGCGATATCCAATCCATTATGTCTCGCAAAAATGGTAATCCTAGGATTGCGAGGTATGGCATAACGGGCATCTGGGATTAAAAATCCGGGTGTTGACAAGTTGGTATCAGAGCCATCCTGACCATAGGAGACCCTAGTTAGAATGGACGTCCAAACCAAAAACTTAGCTTCAAAACCAAAGTGAGTATTTATGAAAAACTATTTCCCCTCTTACCCTTGTGAACTCATTCTTTCTCAAAAATACATGTTCCTCAAAATTCATACATTACTACTTAAAATTTGACACACTTGATCACTTCACTAATTTCCTCATCCTAAATTCTTGTAGATGGAGACTCAGTTCAGCAAGTTTTACCAGTTGGGAAACGAAGGTCAGCTGATCTTTGAGAGGGATCTGGATTCATTGTCAGAGTTACTGGGACGCCCACATCTGGAGTTTCTTGGAGCTCAACTTCTAGGACCCCCAGGAGGAGACCTACAATGGGTAGTCACCGCAGATCTTCGAGGAAGCATTGAAGCACCAACTTCTGGAAAAATTTAGTTCTCTGTGAGAGAGAACAACTGGCTAGATGGATTAGCCAGGGCAATGCATGAAGCTCTCGCACGTCTATATGCCCTCAGCGTCAACAAGATTCAAGGAACCTGTTTTGCCCACTATGCAAGATGTGACTTCATGGGAATGCCGATGGAGATGCCAAGTCACCCAGAGTTGAGGCGTCAAGTGGAGAACCTTGACTTCTTGCTTCATGACCGACAGCAGGAACTAGACAATGCCAGAGAGTTAGCCAACCAGAACCGTGCAATTGCCGACCAGAAGGCCCAGACTTTCGCACTGCTCGTCCAAGATCGCCAGTCTCTTTGTCACCAGCGTGCAAAGAAGGATCGCACCATCGCCCGTCTTCACAAGAAGGTGGCCGACCTCGAGAAGACCGTCAAGGAGCAGGAAGCTCATCTTGCCACCAAAGAAGAAGATGATGAGGGTGAAGACATCCAGGGAGATATGGATTCTTACCTCAGCAACAATGACGATTTTCTGGCAGAGGATGCTGTGGACTTCTACACTAATGATGAAGACTCCGACTTCATCGACGATGAGTAGATGCACTAGAGCACTATCGTAGCATGAGATGTATCATCTCATTGTATCGTAGTTTGCAGAATGGTTCTTCAAACCATCTGTTTTCTGCTTTGATTATTGTGGTGTGTGTTGTATCGTGTGCTTGCTTGCATGAATGAGAATGAAGTTAGTTGAAAAACCTGAGTCTAACTCAAAGTTGTAGCTTGGAAAACCCAAAACCATGAACCTTAGAATTTCCCTCTTACCCCTATATCTATCTCAATCTTCAGATGACTCGTGGAAACCAAGGAAGGAGCAGCTCATCGCAGGACCCAATGCTGCAGATCTTGCAGAATCTCATCGCGGACCGTGAAGCAAGCAGGGCCGAGCATCAAGCCAACTTAGCGACATTGCAGCAGATCGCCCAAATGGCTCTCAACAACCAAGGACATGGAAATCAGGATCACCATGGATCTAAACTCAAAAACTTTCAGAACACCAATCCCCCAATCTTCAACCAATCTGAAAACCCATTAGATGCTGATGACTGGTTACAGACCATGGAAAACAACCTCGAAGTTGCAGGAGTTGATGAGAATGAGAAAGTTCTCTTCGCCACCCACTATCTGGCGGGAGATGCAAGAGCTTGGTGGAATAGCATCCGCACTATGAACCATGGCCAGGTGATGACCTGGGAAGCATTCAAGGTCAAGTTCAGCCGCACCCACGGCGCAAGGTCTTGTCAATAGGATGAGAGATGAATTCCATGAACTGGAGCAAGGAAGATTGACTGTAGTAGAGTACCATGAAAAATTCTTGTCACTTGCCAGATATGCACCGGATGAAATCAACACGGAGGCCAAGAACAAAGAGAGATTCTTAAACGGACTGCATGATGAGATGCACACTGTCCTCATCAACATCCGTTTCCAGGATCTCGAAGAGCTAGTCGACTCTGCCATTCAGATGGAAGGGAAGATTAACCAGGCAAACGACAACCGCAAGTGTCGTATGATGCAGCAGTCTGGATCCAGTAGTCACCAGAAGTACCGTCCCAACCGCTCACCAAGATATGCACCAAGGAACAACCGACCCCCACCTTCTCGCCCAAGCTACCCCAACCGTAGCGGAGGAAATTTGAAGCCCGTAGGAAACAATCACAACTCCGGCAACGCCAACAACTTCAACCGTGCCCCTCCCAAGGGCAACAACAACACTGCCCCCAGAACTGGCAGCAATGTTGTACCTGTTGCAGTCAAGGACAAGTCCCAGATCACTTGTTTCGAGTGTGGAGTGAACGGTCACTACTCCAATGAGTGTCCCAAGAAGACTGCCGCCAATGCCCCTGTGAATGCCCTAGCTCAGCAGCAGCGTCGTGTTCAACCAGGCAGGAGATTTGCCCCAGGGAACCCGCACAACCGCAACGGTCGTCTCTTCCACATGAACACAGAAGAAGCCAGGAAGCACCAGATGTAGTGCTGGGTATGTTTTCTGTCAACTCAGTTTTAGCAAGAGTATTGTTTGATTCTGGAGCATCGCATTCATTTGTCACCGAAGAATTTGTATGCACTAGGAAGATTCGCCCAACCAACCTGAAGCATGTCATGATAGTTCAAATCCCCGGTTCAACAACAAAAGCTAGAAAAATTTGCAAAGCTGTACCTATCAGAATTCATGGGATAGATTTTTATGCCAACCTAATTGTACTTGGAACCAAAGGTTTGGAAGTAGTACTAGGTATGGACTGGATGTCAAGGCATAAAGGACTGATAGACTATGCTAAGAAAGCCATCACCATGACCAGTAGTTCTGGAGTAACGGTAGAACATATCTCTGAAACCTTACCCCGTAAATTCAAATGCAACAAAAGTGTAGCCCTGCCTACCATTGACCAAGTCAGAGTAGTCTGTGAATACCCCGACGTATTCCCAGATGAATTGCCAGGTATGCCCCTGGATAGGGATATAGAGTTCATTATCGAACTAATCCCCGGAACCGGACCTATAGCCCAGAGACCCTATACCATGAACCCCTCAGAGTTAGTAGAACTGAAGAAGCAGTTGGATGCCATGTTAGCAATAGGCTTGATTCAGCCAACCGCATCACCATGGAGATCACCAGTGCTATTCGTCGACAAGAAGGATGGAGGCAACCGTCTGTGTACAGGCTATAGAAAGTTGAATGATGTCACCATCAAGAACAAGTACCCCTTGCCAAAGATAGAGGATCTATTTGATCAGTTGACTGGAGCTCAGGTATTCTCAAAGATTGATCTTAGGACTGGTTATCACCAACTTAAGATTCGTGCAACGGATACTCCGAAGACCGCCTTTACTACTCGCTATGGTCTATACGAGTATACGGTTATGTCTTTTGGATTAACCAATGCCCCTGCTTATTTCATGAATCTCATGAATAAGATCTTTATGAATTTCTTAGATAAGTTTGTAGTTGTGTTTATCGACGACATCCTTATCTACTCCAAGACAGAAGAAGAGCATGAGCAACATCTGAGAATCATCCTAGAAACCCTGAGAGAACATCAGTTATATGCCAAGTTCAGCAAATGTGAGTTTTGGCTGAAAGAAGTAGGATTCCTAGGACATATTGTGTCTGCCGGAGGAGTCTCTGTTGATCCCAGCAAGATCAAAGATGTCGAAGAATGGGAAGCCCCAACCAATCAAACCCATGTTCGTTCATTTCTCGGATTAGCGGGATATTACCGCAAATACGTAGAAGGATTCTCGAGCATAGCCCGACCAATGACCCAATTGTTGAAGAAGGACAAGAAGTTTGAATGGACAGACAAGTGTGAAGCCAGTTTCCAGGAGTTGAAGAAGAGATTAATATCAGCCCTAATTTTGATCATGCCCGACATCAAGAAGCCGTTTGATGTGTATTGTGATGCATCAAAGATTGGTCTAGGATTTGTATTGATGCAAGAAGGCAAAGTCATCGCGTATCTGTCTCGACAACTGAAGCAGCTTGAGCAGAACTACCCGACCCATGATCTTGAGCTAGCAGCGGTGGTTCTAGCGTTGAAGACATGGCGTCATTATTTGATGGGTAATCGCTGTGAGATTTACTCAGATCATAAGAGCTTGAAGTATATCTTCACCCAGAAGGAGCTGAATATGAGGCAAAGAAGATGGATAGAGTTAATCAAGGATTATGACCTTGACATTCACTATCACCCCGGCAAAGCCAATGTGGTAGCGGATGCTCATAGCAGATTGCCGTGTAGGCTAAACACCATGATCAAAGAGAAGCAACCAAGTTTGTATGAGGAGTTGGAGAAGTTCAGGACTGAGTTAGTTAGCAAAGGATTCCTAGCTAGCATTGAACTTCAACCCACTTTGATTAGCCAAATCAAGGAAGCCCAGAAGGGGAATGAAAGTATCGACTAAATCAAACGTCGTATTGGTACATGCAAAGTACCTGGATTCACCGAAGACGAAGAAGGTGTATTGTGGTACAAGGGATGTATCTATGTGCCAGCAGATTCGGAGCTGAAGGAAATTATCATGAAGGAAGCTCATGATACTCTTTATTCTATCCACCCCGGAGGAACAAAGATGTATCAGGATTTGAAAGAGCAATTTTGGTGGCACAAGATGAAGAGAGAGATCGGAAGCTACATCGCCAAATGTGACATCTGTCAAAGAGTCAAAGCAGAGCATCAGAGACCTGCAGGATTGTTGCAACCATTGCAGATTCCGGAATGGAAATGAGATTCCGTCGGAATGGATTTTATCACCGGTTTACCTACTTCTAGCAGGGGAAATGACTCAATCTGGGTCATAGTTGATAGACTATCCAAGGTAGCCCACTTCATACCAGTCAAGACAACCTACCAGAGTGCAAAACTAGCAGAGCTGTACATTGCTAGGATTGTTAGTCTGCATGGAACCCCCAAGACCATCGTATCAGATCCAGGAACTCAGTTTACTTCAAGATTTTGGCAGAAAGTTCAGGGAGGATTAGGAACCAAGTTGAACTTCAGTACCGCGTATCACCCGCAAACAGATGGACAGACTGAGAGAGTCAACTAGATCTTGGAGGATATGCTTAGAGCTTGTGTGTTGGAATACGGATCAAAATGGGAAGACTGCCTGCCTTTCGCAGAATTTTCATATAACAATAGTTATCAAGCTAGTTTGCAGATGGCACCATTTGAATTCCTATACGGAAGAAAGTGTCGTACCCCTTTGAATTGGTCGCAAGTAGGAGAGAGTCAGATCTTTGGACCCGACATTCTCCGAGAAGCAGAAGAGAAAGTTCACAAAGTTCGTGAGCACCTCAAGACCGCCCAATCCAGGCAGAAGAGTTATGCTGACAAGAGAAGGAGAGACCTGACTTTCAATGTCGGAGATTTCGTATATCTCAAAGTTTCACCATTGAAGGGAACCCAATGCTTTAGTCTGAAGGCAAAGTTAGCTCCCAGATATATCGGACCTTTCAAGATTCTGAACCGCCGAGGAGAAGTATCGTATCAGCTAGAATTGCCTGGAGAGATGTCACCATCCATAATGTGTTCCATATCTCGTTACTTCGCAAATGCTTGGAAGAGCCTGAGAAGACTGAAGTTTTCAAGAATATCGATCACAGAGCAGTGGAAATCAACAAGGACCTGACCTATCGGGAAGTGCCCATTCGTATCTTAGAAGAAGCCTACAGAACCACCAGGACCAGGAGTATCAAGTTTCTCAAGATTCAGTGGAGCAACCATACTGAGGAGGAAGCCACTTGGGAGCGCGAAGATTACATTAGGACAGAGTTCCCAGATCTCTTTAGTTCCTAATTTTCTTGTAAATCTCGGGACAAGATTTTATTTAAGGGGGGAAGGTTTGTAACATCCCAAAACTTCAATCCAAGCTTATCAAGATCAAATCATCCAAAAATGGGGTTAACAAAAACTTTTCCAAATTTAACATGAAAGCATTCATATATGTGTGCATTTAAAATAGGAGTTGTTTTGAATTACCATGATTGTGTGATCCTTTGCTTCTAAAATGTTTCTTAGGTGATTTAAACATCATCTACATCATTCCCATACTTTTCCTAAAAGAAATCAAATAAAAAAGAATTAAAATGGAGTGGTCATTTGGACAAATTTAACTCTCATGCCTACTTTGGCTATTCCTAGTACTCAATTCTTAACAGAAACAATTCTTGATATTTGCACCCCTTGCTAGTACACATAATGAGGTACCAAGGCCCAACTTTTGATCTACTAAAAACCTTTTGTAAACTATTTTAAATGACAGTTTAAAATTGAATCTAATGCATATGCATAGATCACCCCTATTTCAAAAACCATCTAATTGAGCACCATTTTCAAAACCCTTGCAACCAAAGACTACCTATCACTAGTGGAGATCACCCAAAAATTTTGAACTCCAAATTCAAATCATTTTCACTTGCGGCCATTTCATCAAACACTTGGCAGGCAGAATCACACCTCTAATCCTAGCTCACTGTTTTGACAGAGTTTTGCCCCCAATTGATCTCCATTTAATCTCTATGTCCCCTCTGATCAAACCATGCCATTTGCAACCCATCCCCTACACCCTAGTAGCAATGCCATGCCATGCCGAGCACCACCCTGGCCGGCCAAACTTGCCCCGCTGCAGCAGACCACCTCCTCGTTCTTCTCCATGTCTAGGAGGTAGCCAGCACCGCACCGCCCCTCTCTGTCTCTTGCCCGAGCCAAGAGCATCCGTGGACCACAGAGGAGAACCCGCGCCCAGTGCCACCGAACCATGCCGACGCCGCCCGCAGAGCGCGTACTGCCCTCGCTCGCACCGACCGCCCCTTGGCACCATCCCGCGCCCACCGCTCCGCCTGGACCTGGAGAACACCCCAGACACCTCCGTTCGCCGCCCAAAGCCCCACAGCCACCGCTCGCCGTGGACACAGCCGCTTCGGTTGCGTAGAGCGCCACCTCGCCCCGACCGCCTGCCACCGCCCCTATGGCCGCATTGAAGCGCTAGAGCACCGCCAGGGAACCGCCCACCGATCGCAATCCCCAGCCTTGCCGCTAGCTCGCTGTAGCCATGTCGCCACCGTCGACCGCCCATCCCGCTCGGTCTCAACGTCGAGCCTATAAAAGGAGCCCTCCCCAGCATAAAAGACTCACACCATTCCACTCCCCTCACCTCTCTGAACCTCACCCACCTCTCGCCGGAGCAAGTGGAGCAACAGTTCGCCGGAATTGGAGCCGGAGCCGCCGTCTCTGGAGAAGAAGGGTGTCATTGGTTCTGGCCACCCCAAGCTCCGCCGCGACCACGCCTCGCCTCGTCGTCATCTTCCACTTCGTTCGCCCGCATCGCCGACCCCGTTGGAGCCCTGGTACGCCCCCAGTAGACCCCCATCGAGCCTGTAGGGTTCGAGCTCGTCGGCGACCCGTCCGTCGTCGACGCCGACCCTCAGCCGTAGATCTAGCCTCTAATCGCACGACCCACAGCGCGCGTACCGTTTCGCGTTTTAAGTGCCGCTGAAAAGTGGGACCCCCTGTCAGCTGAGCCCCGTGCCGCCTAGCGCCACTGGGCCGGCCCATTTCCTTTCCCGCGCAATCCCATAGATTCAAATCTAGGTTTTTCTTTTTAGTTAGAATATAGTTTCTGTCCAGTGTTTCAAAATTCAATTCTGTGAGTTTGACAAATCCAAATTACATGAAACTAATTTTGTCTGAAAGGTATTGAAATGCTCTATCCAAGCCCGTTGGATTTAATTCCTTTAGAGTTATAGATTTCTCCTAATAAAAATAAGAAGACAGAAGCTTTTGCAACTTGAAACATTTTTATAAAATCAACCAAGTTAGCTTTTGAGTTGATTCCAACTCTCAAAAATCACATCTCATCATATATATCGAAATATGTAATAATATTAAGGCTATATAGGCATTGACTTTGGACTAGTACCAAAATAAGGCTATATAGGCATTTCTAGTCACTTTAAATCATTAAATAATGAACTTAAACCAAAGTAATATTGATCCAACCTTTAAATCTCATTCCCACATGTTAGAATATGTGGTGAGGACATGTGTCCACATGATCCCTTGTTTTAGTGGTGAATATTAAATTGTAGTTAATTTTTCAATGAGTAGAAATTACTTTTCCAAAATAAAAAGGTTGAAACTATTGAATTAAACTTGTGATTCTTGTGATGATAATAGATCATCAATTGTGTGGTTTAGAATAATACTTAGCATAGTTAAGGATTGTTTGGTGATTGTGCACTCCCTGTGTATTTCTAGACGATAGTACCGACCAAGCCTTCGAGGAGGAGGAGTTCTACTAAGAAGAAGAAGAAGAAAACTTCAACCACTGCACCAACCAAGGCAAGCTATTAGTGGCAAGCTAACCTTTGCAAACATGCTTTAGTAAGCTATTGTAGCAAGCTAGAATAAAACTAGATAGTTTAGTAAAGATGCCTTAAGCATACTTTGATCACACCCCTTTAACTCTTAGTACCTCAAGTCTTATTAACAAGTTTTACCCCCTTAGTTACACAAAGTTCTTTAATTAATTTTGAAGGTAGCATAAAGAGTATAAAACTTGACCTACTTAGAAACCTTTAGATGTCATTCTATGGCATGAGATTGATCCCATCTTTCCACCTTAGTGAACACTCTTAACTTAGTATTTTAGAATAGATCAAAACTTGAGTCACTTTAGATGGGAACACTTGGTGAAAATGAGTTATGAAAACCATGGAATGATGAGTCATTCTATTGAGATGTTTTGACATGTGTTGAGAAACGCAATGGGTTGATGATGATGGAAAAGATAAGGCATGAGCCTTAACCCTTTTATAAAACTGATGGTTGGATTCGGATGCGATACCATTCCAAATTTACCGTACAACCACATTACCTGAATTGGGTAAGGCTTGGCTGGAAATTTATATGCATTAGTATTAGTTCCCTCATGGGAGAGGTTTGAGCTGAGGCTATCTCTCAATGATGTCCACCTATGCAGTGCCCAAGATGACTGATGGTCATGGTTGGGAGGCCATGCTCATAGGAGAGGTGCTTGTACTAGGGTGTGTAAAGGGAAGGTTATGTTTGATTATCTGCATACTAAGTATGATGATTCAGGGTTATCCCTGACAGATGTATCGAATCTTGTGGTGAAAGTGTACCACCTCTGCAGAGTGTCAAACTATTCGAATAGCCACGTCCGCGGTTATGGACAGTTGGAATGGCCATACTGTTTGGTTGTCAGATGTTTTCTAAATACCTTGAAATGAATGATGACCTTTTGACTTGACCACAACAGGGTTGTGTTAATGAAATTATCTTCCTAACTTAAGTGATTCTAGAACTTTAATTTATCTTTTCTTGCTTCAGAACTCAACTTAGGTTTCAAACTTAACTTGATAGTTATTCTTTAAATTCAGCACTTTAACTTAGAATTACAATCCTTGTTAGTAGTAGTTTGCGAGTACTTAAAGAGTACTCATGGCTTTTGTCCCTGGCTATTATCATGGCCAGACTATGAAGGAGATTATCAAGATGATGGTCAGCAGGACGGCTATGATAACTAGGACTATCTGCCTTCGTCAGCATTGCCTGTGCCCCTGAAGATGGACCCCACCGCTATGCTATCGTTTATTTCCGCTGCTTGTTGTATTAAAGACTGGATCATGAGATCCTTATTTGTGTAAAACCTTATGTATGGTTTGTAATGGATGATGTACTGTGATATCCAATCCGTTATGTCTCGCAAAATGCTAATCCTGGGATTGCGAGGTATGGCATAACGGGCATCTGGGATTAAAAATCCGGGTGTTGACAATTTGCACCCACGAAATCTAATAGTATGGCTAAGCACTCAAGCATACGAAGTCTTTCAAGTAGGAAATACTACCAAGATATAAGCCAAATGATGGCATAGCACAGTAACATATAAATAATCCTACCATGCTAAGATCTAACAAAATAATACTAGTGCAATAGTGAAAATAATGGGACATCAGATGAAATATCACTTGCCTTGGTAGCTAGGGGAATAGGTACAATCCTCACATCAACAAACTTCACAATCCACAAAGTCTACACAAAGAACAATCCAACAACAATAATTCAATCAATATAGCATCACAAAAATATGAATGCATGCAAAATGCAATTATATTATCAAAACTCTAAAACTTACAGATTCTATAGTACAGAGGTTAAAATACTCTATCTAAAGGCATAAGGAATACCTAAAAACAATTTATGGAATAATTTTTATGAGCAAAATACTCCTAAAAAGGTTCTTCCTATAAATCTAATTTTTCAGAAGTAAAAATGTGAAACAAGGCCTCAATAATAAAGGTCTCATTTTTCTGAATAAATAGACACCAAATTTGCATTTTTCTGAATTGTGGAACAAAAGTTATTGAATTTCTAAGTTTAATTTATATTCTGTCTATTTCTCTAATTAAACAGATTTCCTAGCCGACGTGGCGCAACCCTATTGGCCCGTACCGATTCGGTCGGATCGACCTCTGCGGACCGTCAGGTTTTAAGTGGCAAATGGACGGATCGGATCAGCCCGTACTGCTTCAGTCGTCGATCTAAACTGAGCCGCTGGCAACAGATCCAACGACATCCTAGGGCTCGGCCAGGAACGGGCGGCACTGACCTATTGCGCGCGGCGGCGGTGTTCTGGCGGTTCTAAATGGGAAGGGGGTTCTGTCGACCGCGGAGCTCGTGTCTCTACGTCGGTGACGATGATCTGGGCTCGAACAGGCAAGGAGAGAGGTTAGGGAGGTGCGCCCGGATCAGCACCGTCTAGTAGAGGCTAAAAAAGGGCGGCGGGAACCCTAGACTTACTGGAAAACTCGACGGATGGCGGCGGTAGAGGGAGTTCGCCGGCGATGATCGTGTCGTCGACCTGGGGCAAGAAGAAGCACGTGGCTAGGGTTAAAAGATGCGCCAGGACACTACAAAGGGGATAGGGCAAAGAGGAGGGCGCGAGGTGGTCGGAGCTCACCGGAAACATCGCCGGAGTTGCGTCGGATAGCGGCGGTTCGAGCTTGCAATTGGGGAGCTTGGGGGCTCTCTGGGGCTAGTGACTGAGGGGAAACAAAAGAGGAGTGAGAGGGGATTAAGAAGGAGTGATCGCCGTGGAGGTTTAATGCGAGAAACGCTCGGATTTGAGCCGATTCAAAACGGCAGAGAAGGGGAGAGGTGCAGCTCGTCTCTCGTGGAAGAAGATGAGGTGGCGATGACGTGGGAGTGGGGCCAGGGGTAAGTGGGAGGGGGCACGCAGAGGGGGTGTGAGAAAAAGAAGAGAGGGGGAGGGGATTACCCGGGTGGGCTTGCTGGGCTGGGTTCGGCCGAAAAGGCCAGAACTGCTGCTGCTGCCTATTTTTCTCTCCCTTTTCTTTTTTCCTTTTAGATTTTGTTTTCCTAGGTTTTTGAATTTAGCAAAAGGGCTCCAAATTGCCTCAAAATTTCACCAAATTTTTGGAGGACAAACTAGATGCAATAAACACATGTCATGATGATATGAGTGCAATGATGATGGTTTTTTTTGATGAAAATTTTTGGGATGTTACACTGCCATTCCGAGAAAGAAAGAGCCAGAAGAGACAAGCAGATAAAATAAAATTCATATGGTGTTGAAGACATGCATGCAGTCCTCATTCTCTCCCCCGCAGCACTATACACTTTGCGCCAGGCCCCAGGTCTCTCTATCTCTCTCTAGGTGTAGACCTCCATTTCCAAAAAAGGCGTAGCCCTTCTTACCACTCACGCGGGTAGGATCTGTTTGTCTGGTATAGTACTGTACCGGGTAATAAGTGCCTGATTTACTCTCACCTGTTAACTTTCTGCAGCCTTCATTTAAAAAAAACCCAATGCTGCATAAAAATTCTGGACTGCTGGAATTATATCGGTGAGCCGAGGTTCCTCGGAACCACTCCAACACTGGGCGCGTCAGCAGATTCCACCAAGAGCTAGTCAGCGATGGACAAAGACGAGCTAGCACCGATAACTGTTCTATGCCCCCATGATGGCTGCCTCACCATGGTCGCCTACCACGAGATCGACGACCATAAGGCCGCGTGCCGGTACAGCCGGTGCGGCTGCATGGACGTCGGATGCATATTCACCGCCTCGCCGGTCGAGCTCCTTTTGCACCTCAACGGTGTCCACAAGGTACAAGTGCATAGGCTATCATACGGCCAACCCATGGAGTGTATAGTAATGATGCCGTTACCGTCCTTTCTGCCATCCATGGTCATCATCTACGGTGATGATGCTATCGTGTTTAGCCTCATCACCATCGAGCTCGGCCAGGCCGCCGCCATTTCCTCAGTGTGCATTAGGGCGACCTCGTGCTCGTGGCCCCGGTACAGGGTGAAGCTATGCACGACTAGCCCGTAGTCACCGGCGGACTTCTCGACGGACACCCTTAATGGGGTCATTGAGCCGACAAGCTGCGCGTCTTCTGGCAGTGTTGTCCTCGAAGATCTGACATTCCTCACGGTCCCGTTGCAGTACATTACCACGGCTGATGGACAGTACCGAATGATCAAGGTGTTGTCTTTCTGCGTTTGCATCGACAAGATGAATTAATCTTAATCTTCGGCTAAGTGATCCTAATGCGATGGTAATGATGTATTACTAGTTAACTTAGTTGTAGATAAGTACCACTCATTTATTAGTTAATGTAGTAGTATTCGGAGGCAGGGTGTATTTTTGCACTAGGAAGGGTGTATTTTTGCTGTAACCTGTCTTTGCTGCTAATATTTATATTTTAGATTTTAAGTGTTTTCTGAAATTGTTCAACTACTACTCCAAGTGCCCACTGCTAGGGGGACTCGGATCAACATGCCCCCTATATCTACCATCCAATATTCATCTGATGGACAAAAGTGATCCAAAGCAACGTAGAAAAGAAAACATCTCACACTTACACCCCTGTTTTCAACTATGTTTAATTTTTTAGACACTAGACAATAAAAACATTTTTTCACTCATTAATAATTCAAATACATGCATATATTTATTAAAAAAATATAGACATATAATTTTAACGAAATTGCATAAATTAATTTTCATACTTTTATCTGTACACTATATATAATAGTGGTAAGATACGAAAAGAAAAGACTATGAATAGTATCTTCTCGATGCTAAAATGGAAATGAAGATCCAACGTCTGACAATGTTGGGCTTCGAGTCTTGATCCAACGGTCAATATTCAAAGTTATTTGTACACTATACAATGCTTAGAAAAAAATGAGAAACATGTGTTTTGACACCTTTGAATACAAAAAATGCTCTGGCTTCTTCACAATGTGTATTAGCCTACGGTGTATGAACATTTCTGGTTTTGACCCGAACAGCCAAGGTCATGACCATATTCACATCATATATAGTTTATGATACAGTTCCCGCAACTGGTAGATTCGTGCATCTTATTCAACAAGATCTGCTGAAAGTGAGCAGTGCGCTGTTTTTTTTTGTTAAGCAAGTATACTAGTCTTACCATTACCACTATCTTAACACTATATGGTGTACGAAAAACTTTGAATATTAATTTTTGGATCAAGACTCACGAATCCCAACATTTCCATCTGTTGGATCTCCTTTTCCGTTCTTGCATCTAGAAGATTCTATTGATGGTCTTCATCATAATGAAATGCTATATGCGCAAACCTCAAAATACACTTCTCCGTCATTGTAGAATCTTCCCCCTCGTTTCTATAGAGCATGTTACCAATATTTTCAAGTATTTGACTTTAGGGTCCTTTGTGCTAAATGTATGGACTTGGATGTATTTTTCATTTTTTGAGGTGCTTGGTGTATCATGTACACATCCAGTTACCATGTTAATTAATTGAAGAATCTCGCTCCCTCGGGACATATACCTTAGTCAAAACTAGTATGAAGAGTTTGGCTCGATGAGCTACTCTCTCGAGAAGAGACGTACCCGACTATTTACCTTGCTTGGTTTTAGGGTGCTTTGGGCTAAACATATGGACCTCAATGTAATTTCCCTTTTTTATGTCCTTGGTGTAAAATGTAGTAATCCCACCATCCGTTTAAAATTCTAACCAAAAAGTATAAGTGGTGAAACTGAAATGAATTTAAGCTTACTTGTCAACGAGTATGAACATTCTTGGATTTCAAGCCGAATGACCAAGGTCAAGACAATATCAACATCATACTTTATGATGATGATCTCATGTTAGAGCATTTGCATGGCAATAGATCTGCCATGTTTTGAAAACAATTAAAGAGGAAGTAGTATTATGAGTTCCACTCAGATTAGTTGATCTCTCAAGAATGAGCCAAACAAGAAAGTTTTCCTTTTAGGGTCCTTTGTGCTAAATGTATGGACCTCGATGTAATAATTTTCCTTTTTTAGGTCCTTGATATAAAATGTACTCCCACCGATCGTGTAAAATGTTAACATAAAAGTAAATGGTGAAATTTAAACGAATTTAAGCTTAATTGTCAACGAGTATGCACATTCTTGGATTTCAAGCCAAATGACCAAGGTTAATGCCATATCTATATCGTACATTATGCTGATGATCCCATATCCAAGAATTTGCATGCCGACAAATTTGGCCATATTTTGAAAACAATCGAAGATGAAGTAGTAGGAAGAAGTATGGCTCGATCAGCTGCTCTCTACAGAAGGAGCTGAACCCGACTGTTTTCCTTGTTTATTTTTAGGGTCCTTTGTGCTAAATGTATGGACCTCGATGTAATTTCCCCCTTTTGTTAGTTCTAAAAGTGTAAGTGTTGAAATTTAGACGATTTTAAGCTTACTCATCAATGAGAATGAGCATTCTTGGATTTCAAGCCGAATGACCAAGGTCAAGGCCATATTAACATCATACTTTGTGTTGATGATCCCATGTTACAGAATTTGCATGGCAATAGATTTGGCCATGTTTTGAAAAGAATTGAAGAGGAAATAGTATTAAGAGTTTGGCTCAGATCAGCTGATCTCTCGAGAATGAGCCAAACAAGATTTTTTTCTTTTAGGGTCCTTTATGCTAAATGTATATGGACCTCGATGTAATTTTTGCTTTTTTGTGGTCCGTGATGTAAAATGTTCTTCGATCGATCGTGTAAAGTTCTAACCTAAAAGTATTGTGGTGAAATTTAAACGAATTTAATCTTAGTTGTCAATGAGTATGAAGCATTCTTGTTTTTCAAGATGAACCACCAAGGTCAAGGCCATATCTGCATCATACTTTATGCTGATGATCCCATATCCAAGAATATACATGGCGACAGATTTGGCCATATTATGAAAACAATCAAGGAGAAAGTAGTATGAAGAGTATGGCTTGATCAACTGTTCTCCCAAGAGGGAGCCGAACCCGATGGTTTTCTTTGCTCAATTTTAGGGTCCGTTGTGCTAAATGTGTGGACCTCGATGTAATTTTTCCTTTTTTAGGTCCTTGATGTAGAATGTACTCCCACCGACCATGTAAAATGCTAACCTAAAAGTAAGTGGTGAAATTTCAACGAATTTAAGCATAGTTGTCAACGAGTATGAAAAATTCTTGGATTTCAAGGCGAATGACCACAAGGACAAGGCCATATCTCTACATCATACTTTATGCTCATGATCCCATATCCAAGAATTTGCATGCTGACAAATTTGGCCATATTTTGAGAACAATCGAAGATATTAAAAACAAAAAATAATCAATTTCAATTTTCCAAGTGATAGGAATTTATTTTCTAAAAAGCAAGTAAGAATTTATTTCCTTTTTTTCTGTTAAAAAAATAATGAGCGAGAAGATACTATGGGCACAGAGGAGGCAGCGAGAGAGTTGCGAAGATGAGGATTTGAAGGCGGTGCGATGTCAGGGCAAAGCTGGGATGTGTTCCTGATACGAGGTACAGGGTACAATGAGTAGAGTAAATTTCTGGACCACAATATATATGCACGCAAAACAAAATGTGTTTTCTCTCCCCTTCACTCCCTCATCACCACCCTCACACCCCGGCCGACTGATCTCTCGCTCATCCACAACGTGGTGCTGCGCACGCGCATCGACCGACGACTTGCCTTCTGTCGGCGGCTCCGTGTCTTTGTCTAGCGTGTTCGTCGGCTGCGTTGGTGGGAACTATTTTGGTCCTTAAATTAGAGTAGCAATTCAAACTTTCCCGGTTTCGAAATTTTCACTTCCTTCACAAACATCCGGGGGGGAAGGATATTCAATAGATCGCCATTCGCAGTACTACTAGTGAGTAGTACCAAAAGAAACTTTTTTGAGGAGTATTACCAAAACAAACTTCATTCAACCACTAACATAATAGCACGAGTTTACATATATAGGACTCATTGCTGAACTAGTGTAGGTCCAGCGCCTTCTAGCACCTAGTCCGTGCCACCAGCCGGCTCCTGACTCATCGGCACCTCCAGATAAGGCGGCGGCACCTTCTGAGCCATCGGCGTCACCACCGAATAATGAGGCGGCACCTTTGGAGCCATCGGCAGTGCCGGGAGAATATTGTGGATGAAGTTGCCGTTGTTTGAGAACCGGTTCCAGTAGTTGGTGATAATGTTGGCGCTGGTGAACACCACCAACTCACATCCACAGTGAAAGGCGTGGCTGTAGAGGAGACGGGCGTCCCTGAAGTTGACGAACTTGACCTTCAACATCCCATCCGGATTGTCATAGAGGCCGTACATCTAGTACTTGAGGTGACCGTACCCAGCATAAAGAAAGACACACTCTAGCTGCCACTTTGTTCTCCACGGGGAGAAATCAAAATTGCACAGGGAATTGTCTTCATGTGCGGCGATGTCGGGGTCTTTGCGCTCCGGTACGACGGGCGGCAGCTGGAAGGTGGCCATGGATGACAAACACAGACGGAGATGGTTGCTGGAAGTGGGGGAATAGAGATTAAATAGGAAGGAGGTGATCCGAGATTAATGTGGCAGATTACCAAAGCGAGGGGATAATCAATGTCAATAATGAAGCCGATGCGTGTGGAAAATATCGAAGATGATGACTAGGGTAAGCGATTGGACGGAATGCTGACTCTGCTTCCTGCACTCGACTAGGGTAAGCGACCGCGACCTCCCCAATCTATGGGCCCTACGTGGATGACTGAGTTGATGGGTGAAAAAAATTGATAATGATAAAGTGGTACTATTCAACACTAATCTAGCTACTCTAAACCATTGGATCTAATAGCCCAATAGTCAGGATTGGTACTATGGATCCAATTCAATACTGCTCCATTATAGTAGTAGAGAAAAGTACCACCACCCGGTAGAATGGAAAAAAGAAGATCCAACGGCTAGCATTGTTTGGATTCGCGAGTCTTGTTCCAGCGGTCAATACTTAAATTTATTCGTACATTATATAGTGGTAAGATAAGATAACAAAGACTATCAATAGTATCTTCTAGATGATGGAATGGATTAGAGGATCCAATAACTATCAGCAATGTTGGGATTCGCGGGTCATGAATCAACGGTCATATTCAAAGTTGTTCGCACACTATATATAAAAAATAGTGGTAAGATAAGAAAATAAAGACTATCAATAGTATCTTCTCGATGCTAAAATGGAAACGAAGATCCAACATCTAACAATGTTGGGATTCACATCTTGATCCAACGGTCAATATTCAAAGTTATTCGTACACTATATAGTGCTAAGAAAAAAAAGAGAAACATGTGTTTTGACACCTTTGAAATCAAAAAATGCTCTGGCTTCTTCACAATGTGTATTGGCCTACGGTGTATGTACATTCCTGGCTTTGACCCGAATAGCCAAGGTTACCATATTGACATCATATCTCTACTACTATAATGAAGCAGTTTTGAATTGGATCCATAGAACCAATCCTGACCATTGGGCTATTAGATCCAATGGTTCAGAGCAGCTCGATTCGTGTGGACTTACCGTGTTAATTAATTGAAGAATCTCGCTCCCTCAGGACATACCTTAGTCAAAAAAAAGTACCACCACCTGGTTTTCATAAAAAGTGGGGACCATGTTTTCTTACAATTCCCTAGTCTTAACACATTTCAAGATTCCCTAGCGAACCGTGCCCACTTAAATAACTTTATGTCGATTTAAAGAAGTTAGGTCAAATTTGAACTACAAGTAAGTGTGGTAGATTCCTCTTGAATTTTCCTAACGTCATCTGAAGGGACCCACAGTGTCTATATATCAAGACTTAAGTTCTAGGACGGAGTACTAAACACTAGTAGTACCTGCATCCAAGGCTCAAGGCCTATTTTTTGAAAAGTTAAACTATGCAAAGTTTGACCAAGTTTGTAGAAAAATATATTAATATTTAGAATATGAAATACATACCCTTTGATACATCATGAAACATATATTTACATGGTATCTACTAATATCATACAGTAGTTCTTGATATTTTTTTAAAAGTTTGGTCAAACTTTCTGTAGCTTGACTTATAAAAAAAAGCCTTAAGCTTTGGGATGGAGATACTAGTGAGATGAGGGAAAAACAGAAGAGCAAGAGGAGCTCGAAGAATAAAAGGGAGGCAGGGCGGGAGGGCAGCGTGACAAGGCACTTGAAGGCGGTGCGATGTTAGAGCAGAATTATGATGGGTTCCTAACATGAGGTACTGCAACATTTATAGCATACACACTCTAGTAAATTTTCGGACTTGTGCACTCAAACCAAAAGAAATTTATTTTTTCGCTCTTCATCGTTCCCTCACCATCCATCTCAGCACTCCCTCATCCGTAGCGCTGCGCATGTGTGTCTTGGTACGGCGGCTCAGCTATGTCTCCGTCGTGTGTGTTGGTGTACATAGGAAGGAACCAGGCATTGGCAGCAAAAATTAGTAGAATTCAAACTTTAGAATTTTCTCTTCCTTTCCAAGCATCAGGAATGAAGGTTACTCAAAGGATGACCATATCGACATCATATCTCTATCTCTACTATTATAATGGAACAATTTTCAATTGGATCCTTAGTGTCGTTGTGTTGGGAACGGCAGTACCTAAGTAGGTTAGATAGAGGTGTGGGGACTAGCAGGGAAGCTATCAACGGCATCCACATGCGGGATTGGATACAAGCAAGTGTAGCTGGACAAGGAGTACCAGGTTCGGAGCCCTCGTGATGAGATAAAGCTCCTACTCCTGCCGATCTGACTATGAGTGATATACGGGCTACAAGCGCTCGTCGAGCTGTATTCTCTAGCTAATGCCTTAAATGCACTGAGACCAACCCCTTCTACTGAGGCCTTGCCTCTCCTTATATAGGCAGAGAGTCAATGGTCTCACTGGCCAGTCCGGCTGGCGGGCCCCACAGGCGGGTCCAAGCCGGCTGGTCATCTACAGTACTCGGTACACTTACGTCTCATCAGAGTACGAGCGGTATGGTCATCGTGGGCACAGTGAACACCGTGCGAGCCTGTCGTCAGCATCTGGCCACTGTTCCTGTGTCACCCTGCAAAGTCTTTGGTATGGCCGAGTAGCTGCGAGTCTTGTCATCGTACCAGGGCATACCATGCACTGTGTTGCATGTCGCCCTATCCTCCTTATTGGTTCTGGCTACGCTGATGTAGCCAGCTGTTCCTAGCCGTTCCGGCTACCGTGAGGTAGCCGGCTTGACTTGCTCCTGTCCGGCTGCGCTCAGCCAGCCGGACAAGATCCGACTGCTATGGTCATTGTCTGGTTGGGGTATCCGGAGGTCAGCCCCCCGACATTAGCCCCCGAGCGTGTTTAGATTTTGCCCTTAGGTGAAGTGTGAACGCGATCCTCATCATTTTGAATTTTCTGGCCGGCTAGGCTTGGTGGTTGCGCTACCCGTGACGTCAGTGCTGATGCCGTCCATGCGCAGACACGCCATCATTACTCTACAGCGGGCAGCATAACGTCCCGTCGCACGTCGCCTTGAGAACCGCCATCTGCCTCTTCGTTTTATGTCCCGGGATTGTCTGCGCGTCTTCTGTCTATGCAAAGGATCCTGCAATGTGCGGAGAGCGGGAGCGTCTGGGTGGCCACCACGTGGCACTATAGACGGTTCCTCTTCCGGTTCTTTAAAGGGGCGCCCGGGGGGAGCGGTTTGTCCCTCCGTTCACTACTTCCTCATTCTTCTCCTGCGCCCTTGCCTTCCTCGTATCGCCTCACTCGCCGCTATTACTATAGTCCGCCGCGTCGCCCGTTTAGTGTCATCGGCGGTACGGGCCACCACCACTCCTCCACCAGAGCGCCTCCCAGCGAACCAGCAATGGCAGCCGAACGCGGAGCTTGGTGTGGCTCCTCCGTGACAGAGGAGCACATCGAGAAGTATCATGCGACCCACGTTCTGCCACCGGAGGAGGAGGTGGGGGTGCGGCTCGCGCTGGTGCAGGAAGAGTTACCGCACCCGGCGGATGGGGAGCTGTTCATCTTCTTGTCGCATCTTGGTCGTGGATTCGTGCTGCCGGTGCACCCTTTCTTCCTCACGTTTCTCGCGTTCTTTGATCTCCGCCTCCACCACCTAGACGCCAACGCCATCGGAATGCTGGCGCACTTCGTAGCTTTCTGCGAAAGCTACCTCGGGATCAAGCCAGATCTCGGGCCCTTTTGCCGGCTCTTCCGAGTCCGGCCGCAGGTTTAGTTTACCAAGGGACCGCTGGTGACATGCGGTGGCTCCTCCATCTACTCCTGCACGTAGACCGACTACCCCAAATTCCGGCTGCAGGACACGGTACGGTTGTGGCAACAATCGTACTTCTACGTCCGCAACCTCACCGCCGTGGACCGGATCGACCTGCCGGCGTTCCAGGAAGTGGAGTCTAGCCAGCTGCAGTGGGATCTGAAGATCTATGGCGAGAAGACGGAGTTGGACGTGATGCTGCAGTGCATGCACACCCTCATCACCGCGGGTCTGACCAGCCTGGACATCACCCTCAACTCGATATCCAGGATGATGATGTTGTTGTAGCAGCAGGCACACAAGATATGCTTCAACTCCGGCCGACTGGACCCGATCCAGCTGTCCCACCGTGATCCCTGTTACCACAACCTGAAGGAGTGGGTGTGGACCATCATGAAGAAGCGGCTGCTGGAAGGCTGGAAGTTTGGGCTGGCCCCTTACAGCCGCGACAACCGCGCGCCCCGGGTAAGTCTTGCCAACCGGATTTCCTCTTGTGTTTCTTGCTATTTTTGTCGTCCGACTAATCTGTTTTGCTTCTTTTGTCCTTGGCAGATCTTCCCTTGCATCCTCCGAGAGGAGGCCGAGACCCCCGTTCAGAGCTTCACGCCCGACTTGCCCGAGCCACGCGCTCATCGGTCCAGTGAGCAGTCTGATGGGGACGGCGACGTCTTCCCCAGCCGGAATGATGAGCCGGCCATCGACCCTCACGCGGAGGTCGATGAAGAAGAGGAGGCCGCACCGACTCCCGAGCCGTCTTAGCGCCACGCGACGGATGGCGACGCTAGCCGGTCCGGCACCGGCGGGAGCAGCTCCAGCCGGTCTGGTGTGGCTCCAGCCGGTCCAGCGGGGGAGGGGGTGGGGCCAGCCGGCCCGCCGTGGAGGAGCCAGACCAGCACCCTCTCGCCGAGCCACCTCGGACGCAAGAAGGTGCCGTCCCCGATGGTGTAGGGGTAAGCTTTCTTCTCTGAGTGTTTTTACTTTGTTCTTCTCTTTGCGCTCTCCTTGTCTATCTTTGGCTTACTTGTTTTTTCCTCTTTTCTACCTTTTGTTGCTGAGCACGCTGGTTTCCTTCAGTTCTGCGAGCCCGGCGCGTGCGCCGACTGGCTCGCCGCCCCGTGCGCCAGACACCGCGCCGCCCGCATCTGCTTCCGCTCCTCCTCCTCCTTCCAGGGCACCGCCTCCGCCACCGCCTCGAGCTAATCCGGCTACCATAGCCGGAGCGGGGGGTGCTCTGCTGACTACCGTGGTGCAGCCAGAAATGGTTGTGACCACCTCACAAGGTGGAGGTAGTTCCCCTGCGGGGGCGTGGAGGGTCGCCACCAGCAAGGAGCTTGTGGTTGTCGGCGACGACAACTCCGACGACGAGCCGGGAGAGGAGTGGCGGACGGCGGTGGCCACGGCGAAGGAATCGTTGGTTGCCAACGCCGTCGACGACGATGCCTCTTCCGCCGCCTCGCTGACGGACCTTGCCACCACTCTCGAGCCGGCGGTGAAGGATATCCGGCTGCTCGAGGCCTCAGCCGGCGGCAACCGGACCCTGGAGCAGAAGCTTGCTGTTGCAACCTGACCTTGCAGAGTAAGTTCCCTTAGCTGGAGTCCTTTTTTTCTGATAGCCGGCTTTTTGAAGCCATCATGGTGTGCGCTCAGTAGGAGATCGATCGCCTAAAGAAGGCGAACGACCGGCTGAGCAAGTCGAATTCTATGCTTCAGCTGCAAAACAAAGACTGGTATGCCAAGGTGGACGCTCTGGAGGCCCAGAACAAGGACCAAGTACAAGGAAGTCAAACGACTGATGGTCCGGGAGAAGGCCCTGGTGGAGGAGCTGATGCAGGTCGGGCACACGGCCAAGGGTAAGTTTCCTCTCCGCCTCCCCTCGTATTTCCGGATTCGGTAGCCGGATCTGATGTTCTTTTTTCTAACAACTTTTTATCCCAGCGTAGACCTACTGGCGTACAACCGGCTGCACGAGAACTGGCCGGGGGAGTAGCCGACGGCCCAGGAGCTGGTTGTCCTTCTTGGCGAGGAGGCTGCCAAACATCGACAGGCGGCACAGGCCATCTTCACCTTCCTATGGCCGGATGCTCCGGTTACGGAGACGATGGCGCAGCTGGCCGCCAAGGTGGCGGGGGTGCCGGCTACCGTCGACCGTCTGAGGGATCTAGCGGACCGAGCTGGGGCAGAGATGGCCCTGGCCCTCATACTCTCCTCGTAGAAGGACGCCCATGTCGAGAAGATCGACGGGGGTTTCCACTCTGGTGACGACCTTGCCGCCGTCCGCCAAGCCCATCCTTAGCTCCGGGCCTCCGCCATCAAGATCGCCGACTACGCGGAGGTCGACGAGGTCCTCACCGACTCGGAGTCTGTCGGCACTCCGGATGCGGAAGCCTCATTGCAGCTGCCGGTGGGGACGTCGGAACCGGATTAGTCGCTGCACCTCCTCCTCCCGAGACTGCCGCCAGCCAGGATCCTCCGCACGTCAAGGGCCCTGCCACTTAGTTATGATCCCCGGGATGTCGGGTGTATTTGTCACCTTGTGTTGTTCGAACTTTGCTATCTGTGTCGGTTGCTTCTGACGCCGGGTGAACTCATGGGAGCTTCATCTCCTTCTCCTTTTTTATATCAGTTTGAATTATTTTGGCTTTCTTCCAACTTGTGTTTTTTGTGTGTCTCTTCAATATTTCACCGATTGAATTTATCCGGTTGACTTCACTCGGTTGAACGCCTTTAGCCGGGGGAACTCCCATTCTGGTGGGAGCATGCCAGCGCACCCACTGGGTGTAGCCCCCGAGATTCGGAGTGGCTGGCGTAGCCAGGCACTTCAAATCTTCTTTCTTTCCTCAAGTCTTTAGTTTCATCCGACTAGACACCTCTTGGCCGGTTACTTTCGCTGGCTGGACGCCTGCAACCGGGGGAACTTCCATTCCAGTGGGGGCACGCCAGTGCACACACTGGGTGTATCCCTCGAGATTCGGAGTAGCTGGCGTAGCCAGGTACTTTGAATCTTCTTCCTTTCATTTTTCCCTTGCCCTCACCTGGGCTCCAAATATCCGGCTAACTCCTTTAGCCGGTCAGAAACTACAAGATTCCACTGGGGGCGCGCGAGCGCACCCAGTGGGTGTGGCCCTGAGATTCAGAGCGCTTGATGAAGGCAAGGACTTCTAATCTTCTTCTTTTCTTCCTGCCCTTTCCCTCACCTGGGCTCCAAATATCCGGCTAACTCCTTTATCCGGTCGGAAGCTACAAAGTTCCACTGGTGGCGCGTGAGCGCACCTAGTGGGTGTAGCCCCCGAGATTCGGAGCGCTTGATGACGGCAAGGACTTCAAATCTTCTTTCTTCCTGAATTCTGACTTGAAGTAGTCGTACAAAAAATAGACACACATACATACATTCACACCCGTCAATAGGTTAGTCTGTTAAACTTTAGCCAGAAGGCGGATTTGCTTTTTGAAAACCAGCTTCTCCCTCTCTGGTCACTTAGTCATTTTACTGTGTGCTCTGCTATTTCCGCTGCGTCCTTGCCGGGCAGCCAGGTCGCCGTGTACAGCCGGAATCAAACAGAGCTGACAGTACATTGCGCACGGTACTGACGACTTAGTAGCTGGATCTTCTCAAACTAGTTGCGAGGTCGGGACGCCCGACCTGTCGCATCTCCTCCCTGATTTCATGTGGGATGCCACTAGCTTTTGCTCTTGCTAGCTAGACAGCCGGGTTGCGGTCTGTAGCTGAGACAAAGAGTGGGCCTCTAACATCATCGCACACTACTCAGCCAGTTTTTTGATTTAGCAGGCTGGGCTAGCCAGCGAGCCCCCGGGTAGGGATTGCTAGAGCCAGAAAACTGAACCGGAAAACAGATACACACAAATTTCTAGCAAAGAGAGCCTGGGTATCTTGTAGGGGTCCGCATTTTCATTCATAAGGTTTGCAGGATACATACACTGTCTGGTGACTAGGTGTAAACAGGCGGAGCAGGGCCGCGTTCTAGGGGCGCTTTGTCTCCTCATCCGACTTGTCCATCTTGTTCTTGCGCGGCTGCTGCGCATCGATGAGGTAGTAGGAGTCGTTGGTCAGTGCCCGGATGATGATGAAGGGACCTTCCCAAGGTGGCGATAGCTTGTGCATGCCCTTCGTGTCTTGCACCGTCGGCGAACCAGGTCGCCCTCGCAGAATGCAACAGAGCGGATCCGGCTCGAATGGTAGTGGCGTAGGCATTGCTGGTATAAGGACGATCTGAATAATGCCATCTCGCGGGCCTCCTCGAGGAGGTCCACACCATCTTCCCGTGCCTCCTGGTTGGCCTTTTCATCATAGAGGAGCTTGCGCGGAGAGTCGAACTCGATGTCCGCAGAGAGGACGGCTTCCGAGAAGTAGACGAGGAAGAACATGGTGTAGCCGATTGACCTATTCGGCGTGGTGCAGAGGCTCCATAGCATAGCCAGAAGTTCCTCGATCCAGCATCCGGTCAACCGCTCCAAGGGCTTGATGAGGCGTGCCTTGATGTCGGCTAGCACTAGGCTATTTGCCCTTTCGACTTGCCAGTTGGATTGCGGGTGCGCGACAGAAGCAAGGTCCAGCCGGATGCCCTTGTTGCTGCAGAACCGGACGAAGGCCCCCTTGGCGAAGTTCGTGCCATTGTCGGTGATGATGCTTTTGGGGTAGCCGAACCGGTTGATGATGTCGGTAAAGAAGGTGAAGACTATTGCCCCGTCGAGCTTCCAGATAGGCTTGGCCTCTATCCATTTTGTGAACTTGTCTACCGCCACTAGCAGATGGGTCATGCCCGCGCGTGCCCGCTTGAAGGGAACGACCATGTCGAGGCCCCAAACAGCGAAGGGCCAGGTGATTGGTATGGTCTTGAGCACCGAAGCCGACATGTGCCTAAGCTGCCCAAAACGTTGGCACCCGTTACACGCGTGGACTAGCTATTCGGCGTCCTCGAGGGAGGTAGGCCAATAGAAGCCATGGTGGAACGCCTTGGCGACTATTGCCCTGGATGAGGCGTGGTGCCCGCACTCGCCCTGGTGTATATCCTTGAGCAGCCGGTAGCCTGTGTCCACGTCGACACACCTTTGGAAGATGTCGAATATGCTGCGCTTGTACAGTTCTTTGTTGATGATGGTGTACGTGTGCGTGCGGATTTGCCTGGCCTCCACCTCATCATCCGGAAGCTCTCCATTGGCGATGTAGTCCATGAAGGGTTGCGCCCAGGATGGTATCTCCCGGATGGTGAGGATGCTTCCGCTCTCCGGTTGATGGTCGTCGGGGGGTTGTCCGGATGAGGTACTCAGAACAGCAGCCCCCGAGCCACTTGACGAGTCGGCAACCCCCGGGTCTTGCGAGCCGGAGGGTACCGTCTTGCCAGAGTTGGTGCAGGACTTCTTCTTTGGGGGTTCCACCGGCTCTGCGTCTGTCGTGCCGTCAAGTGGAGCGCTCCCTGCCCAGATGATGGAGTCCGACTCGGGGGACGGGTTGATGGAGGGCTTGCACAAGTGCTCCAAGGAGACCCCAGGTGGGATCGCCTGCCTGGTGGATCTTATTCGCGCGAGCGAATCGGCTTCCTCGTTGTTGACGCGAGGGACATGATGGAACTCACATCCATTGAAGCAGGCGCTGAGCTTCTGTATGTGGAACCGGTAGATATCCATGTTTGCGTTGCGGGCGTCCCATTCCCCAGATACCTGCTGCACCACTAGATCCGAATTACCGAAGCAAAGGATTCAGTTGACACCGATCTCTATGGCTAGCCGAAGGCCGTGCGCCAGCGCCTTGTATTCAGCCACGTTGTTGGAGGCCCTGAAGTGGATCTGCAGGACATACTCCAGCCGGTCTCCTTTGGGCGAGGTGAGCACGATGCTGGCTCCCAAGCCCCCGAGCATCTTCGAACCGTCGAAGTGCATCCTCCAATGGTCCGAATCCGGAACTGGTAGGAGGTATTGGGTCTCGGCCTAGTTGACGAGGAAGTCTGCCAGAGCTTGTGACTTGATCGTGAGCCGCGGCTCATACTGGATGGAGTAGGCAGCAAGCTCGATGGAACATTTGGCGACTCGGCCGGTGGCATCCTTGTTGCCGATGATTTCCAAAAGGGGTGCGGTGCACACGACCTTAATCGGATGCTCCTTGAAGTAGTGCTTGAGCTTCTTGCATGCCAGGTATACGCGAAAACACATCTTCTGGTAGTGGGGGTAGTTCTGCTTGGAGAGGGAGAGAACCTCGTCGAGGAAGTAGACGGGTCGTTGAACCAGCTGAGCCTTGCCTTCCTCAGGGCACTCCACCACTAGGACGACGCTGATGACCCGGATGATGGCTGCTATATAGAGCAACATCGGCTCCTTGTTAGCCGGCGTGGCTAGAACCGACGATGTGGATAGCATGCGCTTGAGGTCATGAAAGGCGGCATTGGCCTGCGAGGTCCGGGAGAACTTATCCATCTTCTTCATCAGCTGGTACAAAAGAAGTGCCTTCTCCCCCAACCGGCTGACGAAACGGTTGAGGGAGGCTAGGCATCCAGTGAACTTCTGGACTCCGAGTAGGCTCCTGGGAGGCTGCATCCTCTCAATGGCCGCGATCTTTTCTGGATTCGCCTCGATCCCTCGTTGTGAAACAAGGAAACAAAGTAGCTAGCTGGACAGGACTCCGAAGACGCATTTCTCCGGGTGCAGCTTCATTTGGTACTGCCGGAGGTTGCCGAATGTGTCCCCCAGGTCCTCGAGGAGGGTGCGCTTCTCCTTGGTCTTGATGACCACATCATACACATAGGCATGCACGTTTCGGCCGATCTGCGAGTGCAAGCACTTCTGCATGCAGTGCTGATAGGTAGCGCTTGCATTCTTCAGATCGAAAGGCATGGTTACATAGCAGAAAGCCCCGTACGGGGTGATAAACGATGTTTTTATCTGGTCAGCCGGGTTTAGCTGGATCTGATTGTAACCGGAATACCAATCTAAGAAAGACAACAAATCACAGCCGGCCGTGGAATCGATGACTTGATCGATACGGGGCAGGGCAAAGGAGTCTTTCGAGCACGCCTTGTTCAGGCTGGTGTAGTCGATACACATGCGCTAGGTCTTGTTCTTCTTCAACACCAGGACTGGGTTGGCCAGCCAGTCCGGGTGGTACACCTCCATGATGAACCCGGCTACAAGGAGCCGGGTGATCTCATCACCGATAATCTTCCTCTTCTCCTCTGCGAACCGGCATAGAGGCTGCTTGACCGGCTTCGCATCTGGCCGCACATAAAGTGAGTGCATGGCCAACTCCCTCGGTACACCTGGCATGTCCTTAGGTGACCATGCGAAGATGTCCCGATTCTCACGGAGGAAGTCGACAAGCGCGCCTTCCTATTTGTTGTCCAAGTTGGCACCAATGGTGACGAACTTGGTCGGGTCGGAGGGGTCGAGCAGGATCCTCTTCGTCTCTTTTGCCGGCTAGAAAGCTCCTTCCCCAGCCAGCTTGCTGCTAGGCGGCATATCTTGGTGGGCCATGGCCACATTGCGCATGATCACGCGCTTTTCTTTGGCTATGATGAGGGTCTCTGCCAGCTTTGAGCCAGCTGAGGCGCACTCCATCGACTGCCTGAAGCAGCCGGCGACGGTGATCATGCCATTTGGTCTCGGCATCTTCGTCTTGAGATACGTGTAGTGGGGGACGGCCATGAATTTAGCGAGGACGGGGCGCCCGAGGATACCATGGTAGGAGCTCGTCAGGGTTACCACCTCAAACCAAATCGGCTCGCGGCGGAAGTTCTCCTCGGTCCCGAAGATGACGTCTAGCTGGATTTTACCCAGTGGGGCGCAAGCCGGCCCCGACAGTACGCCGTGGAAAGTTGTGGTAGTCCGTCGCAGGTCGCATTCACGGATGCCCAGCTTCTCTAGCAAAGACTGATAGAGGAGGTTGAGGCTGTTGACTCCGTCGATGAGGACGCGCGAGAAGCGGCAGGTGCGCTCGTTGGAGACGATGAGGGGGTCGAGCACCATAGCGTAGCCCCCGGGAGTCGGAAGGTGCTCAGGCTGATCTTCTCGGCTCTAGGTGATGGGGGTTTCCGACCAGTTTAGGTACTGGGGGACCGGAGAGACGATGGTGTTGACCTCCTTGGAGCACCATCTGTGGATGTGCTTGTCGTCCCGCTCCGTCTTGAAGATGTGGTAGGCGGCGTGTGACTAGGGGTAGCCATTGTTGTTGTTGCCGCCGTTACCATCATTACCGGCTCCCCTGGCCGGTGGTGGTGGTCGACAGGAGGGGGCGGGGGGAGGCGTTGTTGGTTGCCCTGGTCCTTTAGCTAGCGGGTCTAGCTGCAGTTCCGGGTGGTATGCATAGCCGGTTTAAAGGGACCGCTATGCCACTTGCACGGGCCGTCAAACATCTAGTCGAAGGTGAGCCGTGGCTTCTTCCTTCTTGCATCATTAGTCGGCGCGTCGGGTGCACCCTCCACAGCATTGACCTGCCGCGCATGGTAGTGGGGCTTCTGCTGTCCGGCCTGGCGGTCACCATGGAACCAGTTATCGTTGTCGTGGCGCCTAGAGGATCCGTCTTCTCTTGCCGGATTACTCGGATGGTCGCGAGCCGGCTCCATAGGAGTCGGACGCCCATCAGCGCTTACTCGAAGGGGCTTCTTCATGGCGGCATCCGTCGTGGCATACTGGTCTGCGACCGTCATGAGCTCCGCCATGGTTTTCGGCTCGTCACACAGTATCCGGTGGCGAAGCATGGTGCCTTCTTGGCATCCCTCGATGAAGAAGCCAATGGCCTGGCTCTCCAGGATGCCCTTGCAAGTGTTGCGCAACTCCATCCACTTGGCGAGGTAGTCGCGGTCCGTCTGGCGGTTGCCCTGGACGCATAGGGCCAGGTCGCACAGGCGGCCTAGGAGCTTGTACATGCCGGTGAAGTTGCAGATGAACACCTTTTCAAAGTCTGGCCAGGCGTTGATGCTGTTGGGTGCGAGGCTGTTGAGCCATGTCCTCGCTGACCCGGTTAGCATAAGGGGGACATAGCGCACGGCTGTGCGCTTGTTCTGATGAGTGATGCCGACTGCTGTAGCATAGTTGGTCAGCCAATCTTCTAGCTTCATGCTGTTGTCGTACTTGGGGGTGTCCTTGGGCAGGGTGAATTTATCTAGAAACGACTTGTTCCGGATGCGGGGTCCAAAACAAACCGGTACAATGGAGTCTTCCTCTTCCGTGATGCGTGCTTGAGCGAGGAGCTCGATGCGGTCATGGGCATCCGAATGATCCGGGTTGGGCGCTCCCACCCGGCCCGAGAGACGGGAACCGGCGGGTGTTGGCACTCCGGTTAGGGGAGGGGCAGGCGGTGGGTTGCTGTTCACCATTTGCTCCTGGCATGGCTAGCCCTTGCTGCCAGAACCGGGACGCCTGCTGCGGGCCTTAGCCGAAGGAGAGGACGCCTGCTGGGTGTCGCGGGGCGCACCCTTGCTGTTGGTGGGTGGCTTGCTCCCCTTGGAGCAGATAGGGTCCTCCTGCATCTGCCGGTTGGCATCAGCCTGCTCGTTCGTGATCCGGAGGAGCTCCTGCACCCGAGCGTCCTGGCGGGCTTGCTCCTCACCCTCCAGGTTGGGCAGTTCGTCTGCTGCGGCTCGCGCTGCGCGTAGGTTCTTGATGGGCGTGTTGTAGCTCAGACGGATGAGAGCGGGTGCGGCATCCGGCTTGTCATGCTTCTCCATCCTACCGCCTAGCTCACCCCCCCCGGCGTCGGACTTGCCCGCGCCGGCTCGGCTCCGCGGTAGCCGGAGGGAAGCCATGTGCGCGGTCGTACTCGTGCCGGGTGATCTCGAGCTGTTTGCGGGTCGCATCCAGCTCCATGGCCTCCTAGAGGAGAAGCTGTCTCTCCATGGCGAAGTTGGCCTCTTCCTCCTCCGGGTTATCCCTGAGGTTAACCGGCATGAGGAGCCGATCGATGGCCTCTTCCACCGGGTTCCGGGGCTACGGCAGTGCGGACGTTCCGCCCTCGTCCAAGCCCCGCTCCTGCGGCTGGTGGGGGTGAGAGCTAGAGCCGGCCATCATTACCTCGACGCCACGAGAAGCGACGAAGGGGCTGCTGCCCAGGTGTGGCAGCTCCGCGACGGAAACGATCTCCTGGGGGAAACATTCCGGCACGGTGGCAACATAGACGGGGAGGTCGCCGAAAAGAAGGATGCATCCGTTCACCGGAAACGAGGTTCCGGCAAAGCAGGAAGCGTTGTCGATGACGTAGTCGAATTTTCTGAGCGTGAGCACCAGGCCGGAGGCCACGTGCTCACCGGCTGAAGTGCGGGGTCCCGTGCGGAACGTGACTCCGGTCGAAGCCATCTGCCCCACGATGGGTGCCAACTGTCATTGTGTTGGGAATGGCAGTACCTAAGTAGGTTAGGTAGAGGTGTGGGGACTAGCAGGAAAGCTATCGACGACGTCCATAGGTGGGATTGGATACAAGCAAGTATAGCTGGACACACGGAGTACCCAGGTTCGGAGCCCTCGTGATGAGGTAAAGCTCCTACTCCTGCCGATCTAACTATGAGTGATATACGGGCTACAAGCGCTCCTTGAGCTGTATTCTCTAGCTACTGCCTTAAATGCACTGAGACCAACCCCTTCTAGTGAGGTCTTGCCTCTCCTTATATAGGCAGAGACACTACTTGGAAACAGCCTATAGATAGAGAAGATATTCAGTGGCGCATATGTAAAACCATGCGCCACAGATAAATATCAGTGGCGCACTAGAAAATATCCGCCACAAAAACCTGGAAGTTCTATGACGCATTCTCTACAACATGCGCCACAGAAGATTGGTGGGACCCGCCAGCCGGGGTGGGTTGATCCAAGTTCCGTGGCGCATAGCGTGATATGTTCCACAGAAGTTGCCTCTTCTGTGGCGCATATTTTATTATGCGCCACAGAACATGGAGGAGGGCCCCACCACAGAATCTAATTCACCCACGATCTGTGGCGCATTTTCTGATATGCGCCACAGATGTGTTTCACTTCTGTGGCGCATATCCCCACATGCGCCACAGAACATGGAGGAGGGCCCCACAGAGGGAATCTAATTCAACCACTTCTTCGGGGCATATGGACTTATGCACCACATAAGATTCAGCATCAGTGGCGCATTTCCACCATATGCGCCACAGATGAGGGTGTTGTTGGGGATATACTTTTCGGGTATCCTCACAGTTCCTCACTGACCAGGGTGTCCCACTTCAGGTTAGAGCTTTGCTTCATGGGCAACCTAGTCAGGGAGAAAAGACGGAGTTCAGTCCGGCTACGGGAAGGCCCAGAAGACTTACCGACTTAGGCCCATAGTGTTACTTGTAGTTCAAGATGTACTCTGTAACCGACTCTTAGTCGTAGCCGGATAGATCTCTCATGTAAACCCTAGGCCGGATATCTATATAGGCCGTCCTAGGGAGAGCCTTTAGGGCACACCTCAATAGTCTACAATCTCAACTCGCACAGGAGAAACCCTTGTAACCCATATTCCGGCTCTGCCGTATTACTGGATTGCTAGCAGGAGTAGGGTCCGTCCAAAGCCGGTGGATTCGAACCTAGGTAAACTTGTGTGCTCACCGTCCCGGAACACCGTTCGTCTCACACCCCTCTCTTCCGCATGCCTCGAGGACCCCCTCATGGCGTTCTTGTCATTAATCCGACGATAGTTGGCGCCCACCATGAGGCAAGTGAGCTTCGGGTATGCGTTCTGAGCAGAATCTGCAAGAATCGGAATCGGCGAGACTATCACCGTCGGTCGCATCCTCTACGCCAGCAACGTCCCTCTCATCATTCTCGACGAGACTTGGATTCCGGCTAGGGAGACCATGACTACCTGCACAATCATGTCTTTTGGCGAGATCAATGTTTACATCAGTTTTGCTGAACCTGCCCCACCCACCCCAGCGGTGATGATAGAGGCAGAAGAATCTTCTGGATCCCCTCTGTCCGCGGATGCGATAGAGTTCCGGATCTCAAAAAACCCTAATCCCACCCAGCCCGCACCAGCTGCGGAGATAGTGGAGAAATCCGAGCCTGAGGAAGACCTAGCGGTTAAAGCCGAATCTAGAGTGGATCTCCTTGGAGAGGCCGGATCCCAGATCGACCCACCCGCGGAAGTCAAAATCCAGGAGGAGCATATCAATGACACTGATTCCGGCTCTGCTGACGCCAGGACAGACATACCTTTCCTAAGGTACACACTGCGATGTATGATAATGCAAAACTCAGGCGTAGATGCAATTCTCGAGACCATGAAAAGTTTCGAAGAAGCTGATCACGAGAGCCGCAGGTACCTCAGGAGGAGCGCAACGCACTTTGTCGGATACATTGGATCCGGATCCGGCTCTGCCGATGCTGGAAACAACGCCGACTCTGTACTAGAGGCAATTGGAACAAACGCCGACGTACCGGCATCCTCGGATGAATCGATGATGTCGACAGATTTCCGAAAGTTCTCCGTGGAATATGAAGAGGAGTATAACTCCAAAGATGCAGAGGAAGGAGAAGCCATGGATGAAGGATCCGGAGAACATTCTCCCAAAGCGTAGGATGACATGGAAGTCAGAGACAATTCCGAAGTCCAGATGTCCGAAAGTACCAATCAGAGCTTGACTCCGAGAAACAGACCCAAAGCCGTCTTTGCTACCGGCACTGGCAAGAAGGTAAAGAAGAAGAACAAGAAGAACAAGACCCCGGCAAAAGACCCTCTGATAGAGGAGGTGATTGTCGAGGAATATGAGGAAGACTCGGATGGAGAACGTATCCCAGAAGAGGCGAAAAAAGAGGAATCGGTGGATGGACACGTGATCACTGAAGGTGCGCGTAAACTCATCGATGCTGCATTAACCACACCTATCCCTACAGCTGCAGCACTTACTGCTGAAGAGCTGGATGAAAGGGCCCAAGCCCTAGAAGCGCGTCATCAACAACTCTTGGATGAAGCTAAAAACATCGAGGGGGAAAAGAAATGCATGGCAACTAAGGATTACATGTATCGGTTGCATCAGGAGACCTAGAAACGTTACACAGGTGACGGTAAATTTCCGGAAGTAAACAGGGTCCTCTTTGAAGGAGATCCAGGGATGCCTCGTCTCGACAGCAAAGGAGATTTGGTGTACCCAACACCGGTACAGAACACTGTCGCAGCTCGAGATATCCTGTCAAACAACCCAGGCCCAGAACAGGTTCGATTGGGCATCAAGCTACTCACCAAGGTCTGGAGCAACAGATGGCTGCGAAATCCAGAAGTGGAAAACTGGTCTCCAAATCCGACCAATGTCACACGGACTTAGGCTGGAATGATATAAGGCCCCAGTGTGTTCCGAAACAGCATCACCGTTCTGACCAATGGGAAGACAACTACTCCAGAACCGGATCATCAGGACAACATCGCAGACCTACACGTGACTGGAGCAACGTCACTCCAGCAGCCAAGAAAGAGGCCATCGCTACACTGTATCCGAGGAATCCTCCCCGGCGTGAGTCAAACGATCGAAGGGGAGAAGATAAAGAGAAACGTCGGGAGGAGGATCATCAAAAAATACCACCTCCTAGACATGAAAGCCGTCCGGCTGAGCCACACCATAGTGGGAACGACGGACGAAGGAACGACAGAAATCATGCCGGAACAAGCCGGCAGGGGGCTTGTCGTAGTGAAGACCCTCCCCGGAACCGAAATAATGACGCTCCGGACGGAGGCCGGCGAACATCCGAAAATAATCCAGCTGCCCCACCCTCTTCACCAAGTAGTCATCACAATGGCTCTCGAGGGGGACAAGGAGGAAGACGTGGCGGAGGAGGTGGTGGCAGAAGCCGAAGTCCGGCTCCAAGGCACTGCAGCCACAGCCGACATTCGGGACGATCTCTATCCCCGAACGACGCAATGCACATGATCAATTCCAACATAAAGGTGCGGCGCTACGAAAACGATGATATCTACGTGGGCCCAAAGTGCTTCGGACCATGTATAAGAGCTACAAAATTCCTGGAAGGATTTGCTATCTCAAGACATATCCAAGCCTACGACGGCATTGCTCGGCCAGATACCTGGCTACAGGATGTCTTCCAAGCTTGCTGCATCGCCAAAGGCGGAAACAGCCTGGTCGCAACCCGATATCTCCCACTTATGTTGCGGAGGACGGCACGATCATGGCCTAATGAACTTCCGGAGAATACCATCCACAGCTGGTATCACATGCATAGTGCGTTCTTTCGGAATTTCGAAGGCACATATCGGAGGCCCTATACGATCGGCGACCTACAGCGTTGCACCTAGAAGGCCAGAGAAACTTGTCGGGATTACTTCGGATGATGGATCGACACCAAGAACTCCTGTGAAGCAGTAAATGATCAAACTGCGATTGAAGCTTTCATTGCAGGTCTCCCAATTGGTCTACTGCGCCATCGCTTGAAGTCTGACAAGGTCACTAATTTGGGAGAGATGATAGAAATAGCAAGCAAGTATGCCGATGCTGATGATGATGCAGAGGGATTGCTCAATGGCCTGGTTGTACCATAGTCGGCAAAACAACCAAAGCAACAAGCTCAGAAGCGCAAAAATACATTGTAAGAAAAACCCAACGTGGAAACGGCAGTGGTCACTGCTACTTTCGGGTCTGGAGGACGAGGAGGACGCGGCGGAGGCCGCGGGCATGGGCATGGAACTTCAAGAGTCCAAGGTAGAGGAGACCAACAACCAGGCAAAGCCTACTCTTGGGCCAACATTGCCAATAACCCATGTGTGCATCACCTAGACGCCAATGGGGGTTCGTCCCACACCAACGCCGAATGTCGTTTCAATCACGACATCAAAAGAGATGACACCACGGGCTACAAAGCTAAGCAGAAGAAGGGAAAGAAGAATCCCGAAAAAGAAAAAGAGACCAAGGAAGATTCCGACATGGAGGAAGCTGATGCTTCAAATCCCAAGCCGGAAGGGAAGAAAAAATTTCCAACCAAGAAAGACACTTATGTCACCTTCCTCGGATCTCAACCAGCAAAGGTCAAGAAAGCAGTTCTACATGAGCTCAACGCAACAGTTCCTGCTGTCCCCCAATTCATGGACTGGTCGGAAGTGGCAATCACATTTGACAGTGCTGATCATCCTCCTAAGTTGCACAGGCGAGGAAAATACGCCCTAATCATCAATCCACTTATTGACGGTTATGGTTTCTCCAAGACCCTCATGGACAGCGGCAGTAGCATCAATATTTTCTATGTCGAAACGCTACGCCGGATGAAGATCTCGGAGACCCAGTTGAACCATAGCTCTGTGATCTTTCACGGAGTTGTCCCAGGAAGACAAGCTAATTCCCTAGGAGAGATCACTTTGGATGTTACCTTTGGAACTCCAAAGAATTATCGGATGGAGGCACTTTCCTTCAAAGTGGTCCCGTTCAAGAGCGCATACCACGCTATATTCGGACGTCCGGCTTACTGGGCTTTTATGTCTCGTCCATGTTACATTTACAATATGATGAAAATTCCAGGTCCCAACGGCGTAATCACTATCAGGGGAGACCCGAAGAAAGCACGAGAGTGCGAGGATGGAAATGCCGCCTTTGCTGAAGCCGTGCTGCACGCCCAGTAGTTCCAGGAAATCAAGAAGAGCATAGATCCGTCCGAGATGCCCGCAACAAAGAAGGAATTGACAAAGCCAAATCCGGAGTTCAAGGCATCAGAAGTGTTGGGGGGCTAACCCCGGGTAGGGTCACTCCAGGGTATAAGGGCCGAGTTAGCCGAGGGTCGGTAAGGTCAAAGCGGATGTTGGACGAGTCACCTCAAGGCAGGCCGGATCACGGAGTAACCCGGACCAGGGGGGTCGTCTAATATTGTCTCATCCGACTCAAGGAGTGAGTCGGAGGCACTTGTCTAGCTCATGTGCAGGAACAGGTGTGGCCGGATCTACTGTAATCCGGATCCTCGTCTGGCTTCTAGGAGAAGGAAGGAATCTCTCCGGTCAAAAAGAAGGCCCGGTGTGTACTGGACGAGCGAATAAAGCAAGGGCAGGACCACCGGATCGTGGCCGACAAGGGTGACGATGCTCACGTCGGCTGATGCAGGCGCCGTAGAGGCAACATCGTTAAAGCAAGAGTGACGCGGGGGAAAAGCATCCCTGTCGGGTTACTACTTTGGGAGGAGGCATATTCTGGGAATATGCCTCCACGTATGCCCTAGGGCAGGACCGAACCACCTCTATATAAGGGAGGGGATTGGGAGAATTCTAGGGGGTTGAGCACTAGTGGATCTATGGTTCTTGGGGCTAGTTGGTAGGCAAGAGTAAGAGAGTTTCTTCTTCCTCCTCTTGTCAATACAGCTCAAGGAGCACTTGTAATCTGGGAGATAGAACATCAATACGAAGCTTCTGTGTAGAGAATCACTCTACTATCCCTCCCTGGATTCCCCTAGCACATATTAGTCCCCACCTTCAGCCTATCCATGGCATCTGTCGTGACACCACCACGACAGTTGGCGCCCACCGTGGGGCTAGCGGCTCTAGCAGGGGTGAAGATCCGTGGGACCGGCAAACGCATCGTCTCCAGGCTCGTTCAGCGCTTCGGTGCGCTAGACTACGTCAGCGACAATGCTGGCCGCTTCAGCACGCGCCCCCTCCCGCGCAACGGCGTCTTCATCAAGCTCGGCACGCACATGGTCTATGTTGCCGTGGACGTGTCTTGCGTTCATCCACGTCGCGTCGTAGATGCGGGGGAACCACCCCTCACCGTGGCTCGCGGGGCGCATACCGCCCACTCCCCGGGCCATGCAGAGGTGATGATGACCGTGCCAAGCGCGGGCGTGAGCAAGGATCCAACACCAAACCCGGAGGTAACACCCAAGGCACCGAGGAAAGCTAGGGGTCCTCCGCTTGAGAGGCCTGAGAACGTGCTGAGGGAAGCTATGGATAGCTTGGCTAACCCGGTGACAGCGCTGGTAGATCCGACTCAGGCACAGGCCGAGCTAGAGGAGACCCGGCAAAAGATACTGGAGGGCGCAAAGAAAATAGCAGCAGCTCAGCAGTCGTTGAACATGACGCTGCGCGAATATGCGAAAGCAAACAGGGTTAATTTAGTGAGGGTAAATGGGAAAAATCTCATAAGCGAAATGAACAGAGAAGGTGGTGAGGGACCAGAAGGGTCGGAAAACTATCTATCTGTGGGGTTGCCGAAGTATAGTACCCCGGCGAAGAACCTCAGAGCAGCAGACGCCGCGGCGTCCGAGCTAAAGGGTCTGACTGGTGAAGCCCGCCAAAGACAGCAAGACCGGGTTAACGAGCTGGTTCGGATCGCGAACAGGCAGAATGAGGAGCTGTTGAGAGGTAAACCGGAGAGAGCTGGAGCTTCTAAGATCATCCATTCGGTAATAGGTAACCCGGCGAAATCCGATGGAGCCGCATCATCGCCTCATGGTGGTCCTAGAAGGGAAGAGGTAGTAAGCTCGGCCAGACGGAACAAGCAGATCGTTCCGTACGACCCAACGCGTGCGGGAAAGGAAAAGGAGATGCGGAAAAATGACGATCGACAGTGCATGAGCCGAGGTAACAACGACCAAGGCAATGCCGGTCGAGGGAATGCTGTCAACGGCAATGCCGGACAGCGAAACCCGGCGGAAGCGGGTCAACCGTAGCAGTGGAATGCACCAAGGCAAGAGCAAAGTGCCGGCCGTGGTATGCAACAGAGAGGAGCACAATGAGAGCAAGACCGATACAACGATGGAGACTCGGAGATGATGAATGCGGGATATGCTAGACCGGACTATCACGTGATAGGGTCAAGATTGGGAAATAGAGATTTGATGCCGAATGACGCAAGATTGAAACTGGATCGCCTGTATAGGTCGGAACAAATTGAATGTCAAGGTCCTCCGGGTCCAGCATGCTTTGGGCCCCGGATCATGAAGGAACCGCCAGTACCCAATTTCCAGTTACCCAGGGGCACGAAGACGTATGACGGCAGTACGAAGCCGGAGGATTGGCTGATAAACTACGCAACAGCTATGAAAATTGCGTCTGGCAACTTGAGATGAGCTGTACGATACGTACCCCAAATGTTGGAACGTCCGGCTAGGGTGTGGCTGAACAATTTGTCACCCGGAAGCATCAATTGCTGGATAGATTTTGAAGAAATGTTTATCAGCAACTTCTCAAGTACATACCAGAGACCGAATAGACCGCAGACCCTGGCAATGTGCGGCAGAGATCTAACGAAACGGATCGTGAATTCTTGACCCGGTGGTGTACCGTGAGAAACTCATGTCAGGGAGTTATAGAGTCACAGGCTATAGCGTGGTTCGCGCAAGGATGTAGATATGGCAGCGAGTTATGGATGAAATTGCAAATGAAAATGTCAGTCACCTTGGCAGAGATGATCCAGATCGCGGATTCCTATGCTTTGGGAGATCCGACTCAACCCAGGATCGCGTCGAACGAGTCAAATGAGGAGTACTATCCGAGGGACGGATCCGGGTCATCCCGGAGGAACGATTACAGGGGAAAAAGGAGAGATGATAGACCGGACCATAGGTATGGTTCACAACAAGTTCCGGCCGTGAATCAAGATCAGCCCGGGGCAGGGAGCAATCAACGCCAGAGAACGGGAGGGCAATGGACTCCTCGAAATGATGGCAAGAAAATGTGGACTCCGGAGCAGAGGAAGCAATGGAAAGAGAAGAAAGATCGTCCGAGGTATACCTATGAGTCAATGTTGGACCAGCCGTGCAAGTTTCACACGCCAAATCCGAACAGCCCCGCGGGTCACACGACGAGACAATGTGAGTGGATGCGCAAGATAGAGCAAGGTGGTCCGGGCAATGCTCAAGCACCCCGGAATGATCAACCTCGGCAGGAGTTACCCCGGCACCAATTGCTCTCCGGTGCAAACACGCAACAACTGATGTTGCCTCCTCCTCCTCCGAGGTATGACAAAAGTGAGAGAAGGGATGCAGTGCATCTGGTAGAAAACCAGCAACAACCGGATCAGAGGTATTCCGGAAATGAGGGAAGGAATGAGTATAGGGAACATCACCAGAGCTATTGCGTGTTCACAACAGAGGAAACGGATAGGAAAAGCTTGCAGCGCCGACATATGGAGGTTAACGCGGTTATGCCTGCAGTGACGAGGTATATGTCTTGGTCGGACCAGGAAATTACCTGGAGCGTTAAAGATCATCCCAAGCTTATGCCAAGTCCGGGCTCGTATACACTAGTGTTAGATCCGATGTTCATTGGACCAAATATTAATGTGAGATTCTCCAAGGTACTGATCGACAATGGCAGCAGCATTTACATCATGTATGCGGATACGATGTGCAAGTTGGGCATCTCGGAGAACATGCTCCAGGCTACGAGAACAACTTTTCACGGTATCGTGCCCGGCATATCCTGCGAACCCATAGAGAAAGTCCGGGTCGACGTGCTATTCGGTACGAGGGATAACTGCCGAACCGAAAATCTGGAGTTCGAAGTGGTAAACCTGGAGAGCACGTATCATGCATTACTCGGGAGACCAGCGCTGGGCAAATTCATGGCAAGTTGCCATGTTGGTTATCTGAAGATGAAGCTGCCCGGGCCAAGTGGGGAAATTACTATCGCTGGGGATTTCCGACGTTCCATTGAGTGCGCCTCAGCCGGGTCTAACCTAGCCGAGTCACTCGTAATTGCCCAAGAGAAAAGAAAAATCCAAGAGGTGGCGGCATTAGCTCAGTCCGCGCAGCAGTATATGCCGGCGTTAAGCAACCCGCATGGAAGCATTTCATTTCAAGCCGCGAAGGACACCAAGAAGATCCCGGTGGATAACATGTTTCCGGAGCGTACCGTGACGATTGGGGCCAGGTTAACTGACAAATAGGAAAGCGAGCTCGTCAACTTCCTCCGTGAGAATCGGGATATTTTTGCTTGGTCCACACAGGACTTGCAAGGTGTTCCGAGGGAGTTGGCCGAGCACTCTTTGAATGTAAGACCCGGAGCAAGGCCGGTGAAGCAGCCTCTCCGATGCTTCGCTGAGGATAGGAGAAAGGTCATTGGTGACGAGATAGCTCGGTTGTTAGCAGCAGGATTTATCATGGAAGTGCTATATCCGGATTGGCTCTCTAATCCGGTACTGGTAGAAAAGAAGAAGGATTATCCGAACGTGCCAGTGGTTTGGCGTATGTGTATCGATTACACGAACCTGAACAAGGCATGTCCGAAAGATCCATTTCCGCTGCCGAGGATAGATCAGCTCATCGACTCTACCGCGGGATGTGAACTGTTGTCATTTATTGACGCCTATTCTGGTTTCCACCAGATACCCCTGAACCCGGATGATCAAATAAAAACTGCCTTTATTACCCCTTACGGGACTTATTGCTATCGCACTATGCCGTTTGGTTTACAAAACGCAGGAGCAACGTACCAAAGGTGTATGCAAAAATGTCTGCACGATCAAATAGGTCAAAATGTGCAAGTTTACGTGGACGATGTGGTTATCAAGACCAATGAAAGCGCAACGCTCCTTAACGACATAAGGCAAACATTCTTGAACTTGAGGAGATTCCGAATGAAGCTTAACCCGGAGAAATGTACCTTCGGTATCCCGGCTGGGAAATTACTAGGATTTCTCGTCTCCAGGCGAGGTATCGAGGTCAATCCAACTAAGATCCGAGCCATCGAACGAATGGAGCTGCCGAAGTGTCTCAATGACGTCCAGAAGTTCACTGGATGCCTGGTGTCGTTGAGTCAGTTTGTATGTCGGCTAGGGGAAAAGGCACTGCCTCTCTACCAACTCATGAAAAAATCAGATAAATTCGTTTGGACGCCGCAGGCCGATGAAGCTTTTGCCCACTTAAAAAAGATGTTGGCCACTGCACCAGTGTTAGCTTCTCCACTATCGAAGGAGCCAATGTTGCTCTACATAGCCGCAACCAACCGAGTTGTAAGTGCAATGATTGTAGTGGAACGAGATGAAGAGGGTAAGTCGGTGCAGAGACCAGTGTATTACTTGAGCGAGGTATTGTCTGCCTCAAAACAGAACTACCCGCATTTTCAAAAGGTGGCATACGGAGTTTATATGGCGGCAAAGAAGTTAAAGCACTACTTTGAGGAGCATCCCATCAAAGTGATATGCGAAGCCCCCATATCCGAGGTAATGGGTAACAAAGATGCGAACGGCAGAATTGCGAAATGGGCAATTGAGCTAGCACCATACGCGCCCCAGTACGACAGAAGAGAAGCGATCAAGTCCCAGGCTATAGCGGACTTTTTCGTGGATTGGGCCGAGGTACAATACGAACCACCGCCACCAGATCCAAACTATTGGAGGATGCATTTTGACGGATCGAAGACCAAAACCGCATTAGGCGCCGGCGTTGTGCTTACCTCACCAAAAAAGGATCAGCTCAAGTACGTATTGCAGATCCATTTCGCGGCATCGAACAATGTCGCTGAATACGAGGATCTTGTGCATGGTCTCAAAGTGGCAAAGGAAATTGGCTTAAGACGGGTAATCTGCTTTGGTGACTCGGATCTAGTAATACAGCAAGTGTCCGGAGTGTGGGACGCCCTGGATCCAAACATGGCACTATACAGATTTCATGTGCAGAAAATCTCGGGTTACTTTGAGGGATGTGAATTTCATCATGTACCTCGCGTGGAAAACGAAGATGCCGACATGCTATCGAAGCTCGGTTCGACCCGACAGGCAATTCCACCGGGCATTGCATTGGAGCACCTCAGAAAGCCATCTATCAGGCCGTCCCCAGGAACCGACTCAATTTATGTTCCGGAAAACACGGAATCCAGAGCTGAACCCATGGACATTGACATGGAAGGTAGTGCGCCGAACCCGGGGATTACCTCGGCAAACCCGGGGACTACCTCGGCAAACTCGGGGACTACCTCGCTAGACCAGGGGACTCTTCAACAAGACCCGGTTGAAGTTATGCCGGTGGATCGGATGGAAATTGATGAAGAGATGTTCCCCGCGCGAGCAGTACCAGCTTGGGCACTGCCTATATACAAGTTATTGAAAGATGGAACGTTACCCACTGAGGAAGTGCTAGCCAGGAAAACTCAGAGAAGGGCCAAAGCTTACACAATCATCAATTCCGAGCTGTACAAGCGGAGTGTAACCAGTGACCTCCAGTGGTGTGTTGGTCCGGAAGAAGGACTTGACATCCTCCGAGATATACACCAAGGAGAATGCGGGCATCACGCCTCATCTCGGGCCTTAGTGGCAAAGGCATTCCGACATGGATTTTACTGGCCATGCGCCTTGGAGCAGGCCGAAGATCTGGTGAGAAAATGCAATGGTTGCCAAAGATACGCCACCAAGACACATATGCCTATGTCGGAACTCAAAACCATACCAATTACGTGGCCATTTGCTGTGTGGTGCTTGGATATGGTTGGCCCGTTCAAACCAGCAAAAGGGAACATGACGCACATTCTGGTCATGGTGGACAAGTTTACAAAATGGATCGAAGCGAAGCCTATAAGAAAATGTGATGGGGCTACGGCTATGACATTTCTCAAAGACATCATCTTGAGATACGGTTATCCTCATAGCATCATAATCGATAACGGCACCAATTTTGCTGAAGGAGCATTTGCACGATTCTGCCGAGATAAGAAAATCCGACTCGACATAGCTTCGGTAGCCCACCCCGCATCGAACGGACAAGTGGAAAGATCCAACGGATTAGTGCTATCCGGGATAAAACACCGACTCATCGAGCCACTTCAAAGATCAGCGGGGTGCTGGATAGAAGAGCTACCAGCGGTATTGTGGAGTTTAAGAACAACTCCGAATCGATCAACAGGCTACACGCCGTTCTTTCTGGTATATGGGGCAGAAGCTGTATTACCAGCCGACATAGAGCATGATTCGCCTAGGGTCACCCAATACACAAAAGCCGAAGTGCAAGAAGCCCGGCAAAATGATGTTGATCTGCTGGAAGAAGCGAGAGAACTGGCACTGTCCAGATCCGCCATATATCAGCAAAATCTCCGACGCTATCATAGCCGGAAAGTGTGCCCCCGAGTCTTCCGGGAAGGCGATATGGTGCTCCGGTTGGCACATCGTACCACTGGCATGCATAAACTATCCCCCACATGGGAAGGACCATTTATCGTGAGCAAAGCATTGCACAGTGACTCTTACTATCTCAGAGATGCAAAGCCACAGGAAAAGAACAAGGCGGACAGGTCCGGAGAGGAATCCAAGCGACCATGGAATGTAGCACTACTTCGTCCCTTCTACACTTAGCTAAAGAGTATATGTACCCGAGTCATCCTCAGATGTCGGTATGTATGTCGGCAATGAGCCTATCAATGAAAATAGCGGAGCCTCGAGCAGTAACTCGGGGACTGCCTTAATAAATGATTGTGGTTATTTTTTATGCGTTAGCTGGAATGACTCATTTCACTTAACCCGGATTAATAATGTGTGAGCACCAAAAACCCAACCTTTTGACTTGCTGCTGTCCAACAAGAATTGGCTTCATGGCAAGCAAGGGAACAAGTTTGGAATTGCGTAGCACATGAAAAACTACTAAGGAAACGATCCTATTCCAGCTAACGTTTTTTTTTTTCGGACTAACCCCATATTTACTTTCAAGCTATTATGCTGAATTATTTTGAGTCAAGTCTCAAAGTTTCTTAGTATTGTTAAAACGATTCTTGAGGCTTGAGTTCGTATGTTGTAAAACCGAATCAAGGTAGACACGGATCGAGCCGGAGAATTGGATGAACAAGAAAATGAAACTCGGGGACTACACCCAAGTTAATCCGGCATACAAGCATAGTAGCAAAATATTATGTATTCAGTATACAATTGCACCCGGCATACCGGGGATCTGATAAATTTTCGAGTTTTTTCACCTAAGGAGCGGCGGGAGGAGGAAGTTCGGCGTCATCATCACAGTCTTCGATATCTAAAGCAGCCTCTTCTCCATCATCGCCCGACCCATCCTCCATGTTCTCCATTTGTTCCTCCTCGCCGGATTCCAGAAAGCTCGGCCCCTCAACCTAGTCATGGACTGGAGAATATTTGATGAGGCTGTAGGCGCAGGCTTGGCGCCGAGCTACCCACTCCGGATCATCAGTCCATTTGGATCCGGTACGCCGACGGGTGAGGAGGCTCAGATCAATTTTCTCGTACCATGAAAGGATATGATGGAGAAGGGTATCTGTCGCGGCCCGCCCGGCGGATTCCCTCCAGAGGTCAAGTTGAGTATCAATCTCCATTAGCTTTTCCGCAAGAAGTGTGATCCTTTCCGGAGCGTCCTCGCTTGGCCAGAATGGGTTGAAGATCCGGACCGCAACATCGAGGAGATCCTTTCCATAGTTCTTGATAGTTTCCACCCGGGCTGACACGCTAACCAACAGGTCCTCTAGGTCTAAGGGGATGCTCTCACCATCAGGAGCGATGGGAGTACCCCTCTCTTGGAGAAATTTGGCAATGGCAGCACTGGCGATAGCCGTACCCTCCGGAAAGTTATCTGAAAATAGGGAAAGGGAGGATGTTGAAGCTAAGGCATATGAGTTAACCCGGAAAACTGCATCGGGCAAGGAAAAGAAACTTACGTGAGATATGGTGATGGATCTGAGTCAACTCCTGGATACAACTATCGCGTCACTGGCGAAGTTGTCCAAGCTCGGCAAGCGCCGACCCAAGCCGGACTTCGGAGGCCTTGAGCAGCTCCTGGTCCTTGGAGATCTGGAGGGTGAACCGCTCACGCTCTTCGGTGAAGTTCTGGCCAACTTTGTGGAGCTCGGTTTTGTGTTGGGCCTTCACCTTCTCCATCTCGGCCTTGAGTTTGGCTATTTCGTCTTCCTTGGTCCAGAGGAGGGAAAGCTCATTCTCCTTCTTCTTTAGCTCGGCTTGATGCTGTCCTGCTTGTTCGAGAAAATGCAGCATCATATCAGGCACGGGCACACTATCCTCAAGCGATGCTGAAATGATGTGTTGACCCGGCAAAGCCGAGGAGTGAATGTTTGCCGAGCCAAGAAAAAGAAAGAATGCAGAGCACATCAATGTTGGCCGAAAGGGGACATACCTCGGATTTCCTCCAAGTTTTTCGCATAATCTTGTTTTCAGCCTCCACCCCAGCTACAAAAACCGAATAAGGAGGTTAATCCGGCAGAAACAAACGAAGCGATGAGGTGTTAAGAGAGGAAATTACTCCTCTTTTCATGCTCCACGCCAAGTGCAACGTGTTTTGCACGCAAGGTCTTATGGGTGTCAAGCAGGCGCTGAAACTAGGCGCTCTGACGGTTGGTAGTTACCTGACAAAGGCATAGGCGTGTACACTTAGTTCGGTGCATATTCGAAGTGTACAAGATCCGGGCCAAGCGGAACCTAACCTGGCTCTAGGTGTGTGCATATTCGAAGTGTACAAGATCTGGGCCAAGCGGAACTTAACCCGGCTCTAGGTGTGTGCATATTCAAAGTGTACAAGATCCTGGCCAAGCGGAACTTAACCCGGCTCTAGGTGTGTGCATATTCGAAGTGTACAAGATCCGGCCCAAGCGGAACTTATCCTGGCTCTAGGTGTGTGCATATTCGAAGTGTACAAGATCCGGGCTAAGCGGAACTTAACCCGGCTCTAGGTGTGTGCATATTCGAAGTGTACAAGATCCGGGCCAAGCGGAACTTAACCCGGCTCTAGGTGTGTGCATATTCGAAGTGTACAAGATCCGGGCCAAGCGGAACTTAACCCGGCTCTAGGTGTGTGCATATTCGAAGTGTGCAAAATCCGGGCCAAGCGGAACTTAACCCGGCTCTAGGTGTGTGCATACTCGAAGTGTACAAGATCTGGGCCAAGCGGAACTTAACCTGGCTCTAGGTGTGCTACGTTGATCTTCTAAGGAGCATCCGGCCGAGTAACAAGTTACTCCACCGGAGGCTCGGGGACTAATGGTTATTATCTACAGCACGTAAAGAAGAAACGACGTACCTCCATCATACGCCCAGCAAGGTTAATGGCCTTGGCGGCAGTATTCATCTGAGCAGAAAATTCAGCTGGGCCGAACTTTTCCGGGAGATCGTCGTTGTAGACAAACTCCGCCTTATTACAATTCATGACGAACTCGATGAGGCTCGGAGGGTACCGTTCACCAGTGGGCATGTGAGGCGCCACCAAACCCTTGGCGTGAGCTTCTTTCCTTTCAATCAGGGCAAGAGCTGGTCTAGTGTGAAGAACCATCTGCTACGAATCAGCTGGCTCGGCAGAAGGATCTGTCGCTGCTGGGGATTTCTTTGGAAGCATCGACGACAAGGTTCGCTGCCCAGCCTCGGCGGAGGTGAATTTGCCTATGGCCTGCTGGGAGGACGTGACCGCGGTGGACTTGCCCTTGGAAACCGCTGGAGTGGGTCCTCGCCGAGCTTGAGATGACTCGGACGAGGCAGATGAGCTTGGCGCAGGAGCTTTGGTGGCTGGCGTTGGAGCTGCTGTTGGTTTGGTGGCTGGTGCTGGAGCTGCTGTTGGGGCTGGAGTTGTGGTAGACTTAATTGTTGCTGGTTGCGGCAATGCCGAAGTGCCGGACGCCATCGCCTCGGCCGATCCGACCCCTCCCGATCCGAGGTCGTGTCCCTCTGAAGGAGGTACTGTGGAACCCGGAGCGGCCGCAGAGCCTTCCGGAATAGGGCCCAGCGGGCGTGACTCGTCGTCACGGGGAGGGGAAGGACTGGAGCGAAGAGGAGAGGAGATGCTCGATCCGCTCTAAGGGACCTCCACAGGAGCCCTTCAAGAGAAAATAATGTCAGGAGTGAAATTACCCCGAAGCAGGGAGAAGTGTGTTGCGCAGTGAAAAAAGAACTTACGCATCTGAGGTCTCTTCCTCCTTAGGTTTCCGGGCCCTCCTTGCCGGGGCTTTGCCAACTCGTTTGGAGGCAGTCTTGTCTCCGACCTTCTTTTGCCTTTTGGAAGGCTGAGAAGGCTTGGAAGAAGAACTCGACGCGGTTCCGCGCTTCTTCTTTGACGCCGCCGGAGCAGGCTCGCCTGTGGCAAGGGGAGGATCCTCGTGGATGTGCCCACCGGGGTTAGCTGATGCCGGGTAAGCAAAAGAAAGAGGGACAGCCTCAACGGGTTCAATCACATCGATATCCGAGTCATCCTCATCGTCGGGCCAATCTCTAAGAGAAGAGAATTTACCGCTGGGTCGTCTGGTGGCATCGGGTGTGGGGAGGAACATCTCCTGGTCCAGCTCCTCCTCGTCCGGAATTTCTCGGTCCAGGGCCCACTTAAGGGTCGGATCCGGGCCATCCTAGAGGGTTTGCTAGAGAAACAGCTGAGAAAAAAGCACAAGGAGCAAAGTCAAGAATGTGATAAGAGCCGACATGAAATTGATCCGAGATAAGTTTACCCCGCGAAGCTTACCGCGGGAGGGAGCCTGTCATGGCAGTAATGCTCGATTCCCCATGTCCATTCGGCCGAGAAGTCCTTATGGGTGGTGACAAGAGCCTTGACCCGGCGGAAGATCTCCGTATTGCTCAACTCGAATGAGGAGGTTCGGTTGGGGTCGCGACTAAAGCTCATATGGCACAACTTGTGAGTGCGCCGCTGAAGGGGAGAGATTCGGTTGCGCACGAATGTGATCATGGCATCCTCGTTGCGCAATCCGAGCTTCTTCAGCTCCGCAAACCTTTTGTTCACTTGGTTGGCCAGGGCTGTAGGCTTACTGGCAACCTCCTTCCAGAAATCCGTGTCAGGGGGACCCGGAGCGTAGGGCAGCAACCGGATCAAATCTTCCGTGCCTTCATTCCGGATGTAGAAGAAGGTCCGGGCCCACCCTTTGCAGCAGTCAAGCCCGGTGACCCGAGGAAAGATTGAATACCTCCGGGGCGATATCGAGGCAGCTCCGAACTGAGTTAGTTGTTTGTCCTCCGACTCGACGTGGATGTTGGGGACCACGTTGCGGCGGAGGCCAAAGAACCGGATCCACAGCTCCTTCGTAGGCCATAGCCCGGTGTAGCCCTCGATCGAAGAAACGAAAGCGGACAGAGAGGTGATGGCGTTCGCTGGGAGATGATGTGGTTGCAAGTGATAGGTCCGGATCCAGTCCCGGAAGAAATTACTCACTGGAAGCCCAAATCCTCGTTGGAAATGGGATAAGAAAACAACAAATTCGCCCGGATTGGGTGAGGGGGCCAGCTCCGAGGAGGGGAGACGAGCAGCGACGCCGGCGGGAATGCGCCGGGTCCGGTAGAGCCAGGCGATGTCGTCCTCGCAGACCCAGGAGCCGGCCCACGCGCCGCGGTCCGCCGCGTCGGCGTCCTCCTCCATATCCTGTTCAACAACGACGAGCTCTTCCTCCGTCATCTCAATTCCGGTGTCTTCGCTGGAGCTGGCGGCGGCGGGGCTCTGCGGTTTAGACTGACGAGGACCCGTGGCTAAACAGAGGCGCAGCGGTGATTGCGGCGCGGAGAAACGAAGAAAATGCGGCGGCGGCGCTGCTGCAACGGGCACTGGCGGCGGCGCGGTGGCGAGGAAGAAGAAGAGGAACGGGCGAGGGGGCACGGAGATGGAAAAGTTCTAAGGAGAGTGCCCCTTCCCTATTTAACCGCCCTCAGTCATCAACGAATGGGATCGTGCTGTGCTGGAAAACTACACAGTGTGGCCATGTATCGCCAGTGTTGACCAATCAGAAAGAAGCCACACTGGGGGCCGCAGAGTAAATGTGATCCCATGACACGACGTGCAGTTGCGGTAAACGAGGAGACAGACATGACGTAACCCCCGTACAGAATCACTGACATCTACTGCGGTGGTTACTGCTCAGGCCCTTAAAATAAGGCAACGTAATGATTAATCGTTACGTGGGTTGGTGTACGAGAGAAGGAAGCAACGCCCGGATCCGAGACACGAAGGTAACCCGGCCAGCGAGTGAAAACTTGAACTATGCAGAGGAAAAGTAAAACCATAGGACCCGAGCCAAAGTGGTGATCCGGCCGGCAAGTGAAAACTTGGAGCGTGCGAAGGGAACGTAAATCCATATAACCCGGAAATAAACATCCGAAGGGTAGATACGAATGAACCTGATGTGGCCTTAGCGACCAAGGCCGCTGAGGCCGCACCAGCTTCGGGGACTAATGTTGGGGGGATAACCCCGGGTAGGGTCACTCCAGGGTATAAGGGCCGAGTTAGCCGAGGGTCGGTAAGGTCAAAGCGGATGCTGGCCGAGTCACCTCAAGGCAGGCCGGATCACGGAGTAACCCGGACCAGGGGGGTCGTCTAATATTGTCTCATCCGACTCAAGGAGTGAGTCGGAGGCACTTGTCTAGCTCATGTGTAGGAACAGGTGTGGCCGGATCTACTGTAATCCGGATCCTCGTCTAGCTTCTAGGAGAAGGAAGGAATCTCTCCGGTCAAAAAGAAGGCCCGGTGCGTACTGGATGAGCGAATAAAGCAAGGGCAGGACCACCGGATCGTGGCCGACAAGGGTGACGATGCTCACGTCGGCTGACGCAGGCGGCGCAGAGGCAACGTCGTTAAAGCAAGAGTGACGCGGAGGAAAAGCATCCCTGTCGGGTTACTACTTTGGGAGGAGGCATATTCTGGGAATCTGACAAAGTCAAAACTTCATTCATAACCCCCTTCAGAACCTTCTGTTTTGTTACGATGCCCTTTGGGCTGAAGAACGCAGGAGCTACGTACCAGCGCACGATGCAGCGTTCCCTCCATGAGCAACTCGGATGCAATGTACACGCATACATGGATGATATTGCGGTGATGATATTATGATGCAGCGTTCCCTCCATGACCAAGAAGGAAACATTGATTTCTGACTTGGAGGAAACATTTGCCAATCTACGAAAATACAACATCATGCTGAACCCGAAGAAATGTTTTTTTTGCAATACCAGCCGGAAAATTGTTAGGTTTCATCGTGTCTCAAAAAGGCATAGAGGTGAACCGAGACAAAATCAAGGCTATACTCAATATTTCTAGGCGAACTCGCCTGAAGGACGTACAAAGACTAACTGGTTGCATTGCTGCAGTCAGTCGGTTTGTAAGCCGGCTTGGTGAATGAGACGCACCATTATACAAACTCCTGAAAAAGACCAAGGATTTTGTTTGGACTGACGAAGCTAAAGATGCACTACAAGACCTAAACAAAGTACTCTCATCTGCTCCTATCCTTGCTGCACCGGAACCACAGGAACCGATGTTGCTCTATCTTGATGCGACAAACAAGGTTGTTAGTATCGTCATGGTGGTGGAGAGACTGGAGGAAAATCAGGAACACCTGGTACATCGTCCGACTTACTTTGTTAGTGAGGTCCTGACAAAGTCAAAACAGCGATATCCGCACTACCAAAAACTGGCTTACGGTGTCTTTCTGGCATCACGTAAGCTACGACACTATTTTCAGGAGCATCCAATTACCGTGGTGACCACAGCTCCCATGAGAGATATAATCAATAACAGTGACACCACAGGATGCATCGCCAAATGGGGCATAGAGCTTTCAACTTTTGATATTGAGTATAAACCTCGGACAGCAATCAAATCCCAAATCCTTGCTGACTTTGTTGCTGATTGGACAGAGACGAAGGAGAACATGATCCTCCCTGAGTCGGAATATTGGACCCTCTACTTTGATGGGTCTAAGGCTCGAGGGGGCTCGGGGGCTGGCGTGGTGCTCAAATCACCCCAAGGAGATAAACTTCTATACGTGTTGCAGATCCACTTCACAGCGACAAATAATATTGCCGAGTATAAAGCACTGTTGCATGGAATCTGGATTGCTAAGGATATTGGCATCCGACGTTTGATGTGTTACGGAGATTCGGATCTTGTTGCTCAACAAGTGTCGGATATTTGTAATGCAAATAAACACATGGCAGCGTATAAAGTTGTCGTGGATGATCTATCTAAATCGTTTGAAGGGTTTGAGGTTCAACACATCCCTCGAGAAGAAAACGAGGAAGCAGATGCACTATCTTGGATAGGCTCTGGGTGGAAAGAGGTCCCAAATGGCGCTTTTCTAGAGCACCTCAAAGTTCCCTTGATAAAGGGAGTAGATGAGGAATATCCGACCAAATCCGACTCACCTTTAATAGCAGTTCTGGCTGTAATTCCTAGCTGGACTCAACCCTACCTTGATTATTTGGTAGATGGAAAATTACCCGAAGATGAGGTTCTGAGCCAACAGATTATCCGACGAGCGAAAGCCTACACTATAGTTAAAGGTGAGCTGTATAAATGGAGTGTTTCTGGGGTTTTTCAGCGCTGCGTGTCTCCGGAAGAAGGAGTGGAAATCTTAAGAGAAATCCATGAAGGCGAGTGTGGTCACCACGCTGCAGCCAAATCTTGAGTGGTAAAAGCTTTTAGACACGCATTTTTTTAGCTTACAGCTCAGGCAGATGCCGAACAATTAGTCAATACGTGCAAAGGCTGCCAAAAGTACGCCAAACAAGCTCATATTCCGGCTGATCAGCTGCGAACAATACCTATAACATGGCCTTTTGCGGTATGGGGGCTTGATATGGTAGGACCATTTAAACGAGCTCCAAGTGGATTTACTCACCTCTTAGTGATGGTGGATAAATTCACCAAATGTATTGAGGCTAAACCTGTCACTAGTTGTGATGGTGCAACAACCAAAAGATTTGTCGAGGCTTGATATGGTAGGTGCAACAACCTCTATGGGAGAATTGGCCGAATTCTGCAACGAGCAAGATATCCGGCTTGACAATTGCGTCAGTCGCACATCCACAGGCTAACGGACAAGTAGAAAGAGCAAATGGTTTAATCCTACAAGGCCTAAAACCGAGACTCGAAGAACCACTACGACATGCTGCGGGGGCTTGGGCAGAGGAATTACCCTCTGTAATATGGAGTTTACGAACGACTCCGAACAGGTCAACCGGATACACACCTTTCTTCTTGGTCTATGGTGCAGAAGCAGTTCTTCCTTGTGATTTGATTCACACTTGTCCTAGAGTGTCCATGTATATTGAAGAGGATGCCGAGATTTCTCGACAAAATGATCTCGACTTAGTCGAAGAAGTTCGTGTTGTTGCTGAAATGAGATCAACAACCTATCTGCAGAAGTTACGCAAGTATCATAGCCAGAGAGTCGGAAACAGATCCTTCAATAAAGGCGATTTGGTTCTCCGGCTTGTGCAACAAAGAAAGCACAAACTTTCCCTAGTATGGGTAGGGCCCTTTTTAGTTAGTCGAGTATTGCACAATGGTTCATACTACTTAACTGACATGAGACCAGTCAAAGAAAGACCTGCTACTAAGAAGATAAAGAGAGCTGGAGGCAGTACAAATCTGAATGAGTTAGACACACCATGGAATATTGCTCAGCTACGTCCCTTTTATTCTTAGTTTATCCTTGTTTGTAATCATATATATGTACATGTTCTGTGAGAAATAAAAGTTTTGGTTGCCTCAAGTTTTTCTGAGAAGTTTTTACCATCTTATTTTCGAATGATCATGTCATAGTCGAAAATCCCAGAATGCTTGAAAGTACTTTATGCTCATGTTCATTCTGGTTTAGATTTTCGATTCTAAAATTGCTACCCTCGGGTATAACACTAAAGTTTCTAGTCTTTACTTTGGTTATTTGTCTGATTACTGGATGCGGGTATTTTCCGAGTAGTGAATTGTTGGTACTGGAAGCCGGCTTTGTTTCCGAGTTTAAACTAGCTTAGCAATTGAGCTTCGTTGCTCGGCAATGTTTCCGAGCAGAAGGTTTAGCTGGCTCCTGAAAGGTACGAGGCGGAAAGCCAGATAAACGATAAGTATAGGCGAAAAAAGTTCAAGTGCTTATGTAAACATTTCAGGCACACAAAAATTTAAAGCCAAAAGTGCTGAATAGATCAAAAGCTTAGCACTAGCAAAATGATAGTACTTCATATTTACAGACACATCATGTTTTTTCAGGATAATACAAATGTTTCTGGCAATCTATGATGTAGGTGGAGAAGAAGGAGTTGTCGGCTCGCTGGATACATCGCCTTGATATCGTTCCGAGATGTCCACATCCGAGGTGGTGTGTTCATCGTCGGAAACTTCTGTTGCTTCTTCCGGAGGCGGAGGCGGAGTGTCCACACGAGTGAATAAAGGAGTGTCGTAGCTGGTCAAGTCAGCCACGTGACACCCATATCCGGCACAGGAGTCCATAATAGCCTTGATGTCCTGCTCCTGGCCGTCTTCATCTACTGTAGAATACCCTCTGGTCACTTGCCATATCTCCATGCTTCCATGGTGGCTCATGACCATGGTGAGAGCGTTCTGCGCTACGGATCGCGCGTAAGACATATTCCAATCCTGGACAAGTTGCGACATTTCCTTCGCCTTGTCCCGCACCTAAAAATCCGACATGCTATGCATGTCCGGAATCTTGAGAGCTTCGCCAATATCCTCAAGGGATTGGCAGAAGTCATGAAGCAGGTCACCGACTTGGGTAAGCCGGTGGGTGCGGGGCTCGGCGGAGATGGAGTCCATCAAGCTCAGAGGACCTATACACAAAACGGTTAAGAAAATCCGACATTGAAAGAAGTCGAAGAAAAAGGACAAGTCAGACAGATGGAACATACCAAAAATGACGTCGGCAATCTTGGTTTTCTCTTCCCGAAGACTACGGAGTTGAGCCCAGAGCACCTCGGAAAGGTCCTTCTCTCTGCACAACTCATTATTGAGGTCCAAGATTTGCTGATCTTGAGCGGCAATCTTGCGATCGCGCTCGTCGGTAGCCATGGAGGAGGACTCGAGAACTTGAGCTATGATTTTCTCATGATTCTCTTTGAGCTTATCCAGCTCTTGGCGAAGTTCCTTGTTCTCCACCACTAAAGTTTTGAGGTTCTCGGCCTCTTCAATCATGGCGCAGGATTGTTTTACCAGCGCTGTAAGTCAAAAAGAACAACAGTTCAGGAAAAAATTCGACTACGAAAACATGAAAGACAAGGATTGAATCTCAAAATGTTTACCTTCCGCCTCATCCTTAGAGACCTTAAGTTCAACATTCTTAAGTCAGAGAGCATTGATCTCTCTTCGCTTATCGCAGACATTTTTCAACAAATCCTGGTTGTAGGAACATACTTTCTATAAGTCAGAATACCCAAAGTCAGAAGTCTACTAAAGACTCGGGCTAATATTTTTACTAATATCAGCACGAGCCTTGGGGGCTACACTAGTTCATTCTTTGGCATCCTAAGGAAGCATAAACTCGTATTATATATCCTACTTCATGATTGGGGGCTAGAGGATATGATATGAAATGAGGGAAAAAAAGAGTTAGAATTCCGACTTACATATTGCTCGCGAGTAAGTTTATCCAAGCTCGCATTTACTTCAACAACGACCTTCTCGGCGAGAGTCAGAGGGACCACTGGCACTGTTGGAAGCTCACCGGTCCTTATCCTCTCATCGCAAAGACGTACTTGTGCACAAAGGCCAGAGAACTTGATATCCTATGCCTCTTGTGCTTCTTCTTCGGCAGATAAGTTTCTTTTCTCCAGGCATTGCCTGGCCAGCCGATGGATCTCTTCCGCAGATTTTCGAGACAAGCCAAACTAGGCAAGACCCGGATTGTTGAGAAGGTTTTCGGCGAAGATATCTGCCGAGGGATCATTACCCGAAGAGGGTTCACCCTTATCTATATCTGACTCACTCATGGTGACATCAGTTTTTGATTCAAGGATCACAGGCTCCATTGAAGGAGCCGGATCTTCTGCGACATCCGGGGAAGGAATGATCACCGGTGTTGCGGAAGGTTGGGGGGCAGGAGTCTGAGGAGCTATGGCAGGAGAAGCCATGGAAAGCTTCGTCTGTCGTAGGGGCTTCGAAGAAGTTCCCTTCCCCTTACCCTTGATGATCTGCTTAGCTCTGAGAATGTAATAAAGTCAAAAACGTTACATCTCGGAAGAAAATTTGAGTAAGGTGCAAAGGCGGAAATTGTGTTGAAAGTTACCTCTTCACGATGGTCACCTCCTTTGTGCCGACAGCCACTGTCAGTGCCTTGCGTTTCTTAAGCGCAATGTCCGGCAATGGAACCAATTCCACCTCCTGAGAAAACTCCAGAGGATATCCCTCAAGAGGAGCAAGTTCCGACTCGGGGAGGTCGGCAAGCTGAAAAGAAGAAAACATATCAGTATTGCGATTTAACTTAAAGATTGAAACACGTAAAAAGGTTTATTGTTGAAAGATTACCGGTACTACGGGGTTTTCTGCCGTATGCATATCCATAGAAACCTCTGGGATCCTCCTTTCGATCCGCTCCCTTATCAGCCATTTGATTTGGCTTATGTAACCTTGCGAGGTATAGGCTCTGGGGCTGATGCAGAGGGAATCTTTCTTGGACAACGTGATGGAGTGCATCAGTCGGTTTCCGTGGTACCGAAGGGGCTGGATCCGGCATGACACCCAGCATTGGACCAAGTCAGATCCCTTCAGTCCTTTGTGTTTGATCAGATATTCGACCCGCCTCTTAGCGAGGATCAGATCGTCACTGAGAGCCGGAGCGGCCACGTCCCAAGATGGTTGGGCCGTGGCAGCTCCGTCGACAAAAGCCGGCAAAGCAGTAGCTTTGTCGGGAGCCGGAAATACTTGTGACAAAATAAGGTGGCTGGCCATTGTTTGACCGAGTCACTAGCTAAAATTTTGGGATATGCGTGCTCGCGTCTAAGTGAAAAACTAATGGTACCGGTGATATAAGGAACACCGGCAGTGATAGAGTTTCTCCGGACATGAAAACAATATCGGAATAAGGTCAAACTCGGCCTAATGCCGAGAAATCCCTCACACAAAGAAGCGTAAGCGCTCATCTCTAGGAGATAGTTGGGAGGAAGATGGTGGAGCTGAACACTGTAATGATCAATCACCTCGGAAAAGAATTCCGAGGGAGAAAATGACAAACCTCTGTCGAGGTGGGTGCCGAAGTGGACCCGCTCGCCGGCGTGCGGGTTGGGGACGGTTTCCCTGAAGCCGCTTTGCCAGTCGCCGGCACAGAGGAGCCCTTCTGTCTCCATGCCGCGGAGCTTCTCATCATCTAGCACGCAAGGGATCCAGACCCCGCGGAAGCTTTCCTTCACTGCCGCCACTTCTGTCGCTGCCGTCGCCGTCGATACCGCCAAGCCGGAAGAGGATGAAGAAGCTATTTCTCCGTGAGCAGATGACCTAGGATGGGCGGCGCTAGGAGTTTTTGGGGGAAAGAAGAGGAGCTCTATGCGCGCGGGGGAGATTTGGAGGAGGGAAAAGGCAAAGGAATAGGTGAAGAAAGGAGGAGGAGAATCCTCACCCCTTATATCCACCTAACCGCGCCAAGATTCGTGCAAATGCTACAGTACAACTGCCACGCGTCGTGGAAGGAACTGGGAAGGACCCACGCGATGATTACGTCGCCTCGATCTCCGTGCACGCATTAAAACGACGCCTCGGTTCTGCGAACCATGGACCCACCAACAGTCGTGCTGACAGGATGTCTGTTAGATGACGTGACTTGACCATGACTTGTGTCAGGTGGCGTTAGAGGCCAAGTTCCGGCTTAGTTGGAAATCAAGCTGGAAAATCCGAGTAACCTGTTGATAGGTCCGACTTATTTTTGAGACCCGGATCGTATTTTTTGTTGTGAACTTTCAGGAACCCTTCAAGATTCTGCAAGCCAAAGATCAAGCTAGACGATGATAAAATCCGACTTTGGATCTTGGAGACTTCCGGGGGCTGCTGTTGGGGATATACTTTCCGGGTATCCTCACAGTTCCTCACTGACCAGGGTGGCCCACCTTAGGTTAGAGCTTTGCTTCACGGGCGGCCCAGTCAGGGAGAAAAGACGGAGTTTAGTCTGGCTAAGGGAAGGCCCAGAAGACTTACCGACTTAGGCCCATAGTGTTACTTGTAGTTCAAGATGTATTCTGTAACTGACTCTTAGTTGTAGTCGGATAGATCTCTCATGTAAACCCTAGGTCGGATATCTATATAAGCCGTCCTAGGGAGAGCCTTTAGTGCACACCTCAATAGTCTACAATCTCAACTCGCACAGGCGAAACCCTTATAACCAATATTCCGGCTCTGCCGTATTACTAGATTGCTAGTAGGAGTAGGGTCCGTACAAAGCCGGCGGATTCGAACCTGGGTAAACTTGTGTGCTCACCGTCCCGGAACACCGTACGTATCACACCCCTCTCTTCCGGGGAAATGAATGTGTGCGATCCATGGCGAGACGATGCTTGTGTGGTGCATGAATGCTTGCAATGGGAGGAAGTTTTTTGTTGCTTGCTTGTTGTTGTCCCGGCCGGTGTGGTTGCATGGATGTTTGCCGAAATGTTGATTCATTTCCATTTCAGCAAATTTTTGCACTACCCATATGTCTTAATTTTAGGAAAGGTCATGCCGAATTTTTTTCAGCTAGCACTCATGCATGTGTGTGTTCATATGGTGTGGTTCTCACCTATACTCTCTGTTTTGACCACTCAGGCAACCATGGTCCTCAAGATGAGCGAAGGTCGAATTGCTAGGTACAAGAAAGGAGCGAAGGAGGACATGATTCAACAACAAGATCATGATAATATGTCCATGTCGAACATGCAAACTGCAGCGCTGGATCGACCCTGAATCTGGACAATTGGAGGGTCACCTGCTCAGGCGCGGTTTCATGCACGACCTCAATGAGGCGCCGGCAGTACATGGTGGTGGTCACGAAGATGTGGGCGGGCGATAAGACGAAGAGTCTACCGGGCATGATCATCATGACGAAGGAGATGCCGGCGGGCATGATCATCATGACGAAGGAGACGTTGGTGGGCATGATAAGCATGGAGAAGGAGATGGCGACGTGCATGATCATCATGAAGAAGGAGAAGACGGGAACACACAGACGCTGCTAACTTCGGTCTTGTAGGACCCTCATGTTCAAGAACTGCTCCTCAAGGAGACGAGCAACGACAAAGCTGCAGCCAGAGAGAAAGCCAAGCTAGCCCAAATGGAGGTAGACGGGATGACTCCATTATATCCTGGGTGTCTCCCCGAGGATACACGTTTGAGTGTAACGCTCAAGGCTTTGGAGATGAAGGCCGAACACAAATGGACCAATGTGAGCTTCAACGCGAATATGGAATACTGGCACGACCGACTTCCTAAGGGGAACACATTGCCAACAATTATCGAGGAGGCCAAGAAAATCGTGTGCCCTCTCGACCTACCACACATTAAATACCATGCATGCATCAGTGATTGTGCACTTTATCGGAACGAGTACACAGATAGAACCACATGTCCGGTGTGTGGCCAAGGACGGTACAAGAGAGGGAACAAGAAAGTTCCTCGAAAAGTGGTATGGTACTTTCCTATCACCGCCTGTCTGCAGCGATATTTCGTAGATCCTAAGGAAGCAAAGCTCATGCAATGGCACGCGGAAAGAGACAAACCCGAAGATGATCTAGAGAAGGGCAAGATCCTGACACACCCTCCAGACGCTAGCAAGTGGAATGCATTAGAGATCGAGTTCGAAGAGTTCGGGGCAATGCAAGGAACGTCAGGCTGGGTATGAGCACCGATGGACTCAATCCTTTTGGAAACCAGAGTAGCACGCATAGCACCTGGCCCGTGTTTTAATGGCCGTACAACCTCCCCCCGTGGCTATGCACGAAGCAAAGGTATGTACACATGAGCATTCTTATTCAGGGGCCAAAACAACCAAGTATCGATATGCATCTGTATCTCGGGCTATTGAGAGAGGAGTTAGCCAGCTTGTGGGAGACGCCGGCCCTTATGTGGGATGCCTACACTAAAGAATATTCCCATCTGAGAGCCGCGTGGCTCACGACCGTGCAGGACTATCCTGGTTATGCATATGTATCGGCCCAGGTGAACCACGGACACAATGCATGCGTCAAGTGCATGGATGAGACACCACATCTCCAGCTACCAAGGGATCCCGGGTCTTCGAAAACCGTGTTCCAAGGTACTCGAAAGTGGCTCCGCATGGATCACCCGTGGAGAAAACATGGTGACCTGTTCAATGGTAATGACGAGCTCGAAAGAACCCCGCGTCCGAGGAGCGGCAAATAAATCGAGGAGCTTTTGAATAATTGGGTAGATTGCCCTGCGCCTGGAAAAAAACAACCAAGGACAAAGCCGCTGCTGGGTGTATGGAAAGCAAGGTCTATTTTCTGGGACCTGTCGTATTGGAAGGTCCTTCACACTCCCCATAGCCTCGATGTAATGCGCATCATGAAAAACATTACCGAGAGTCTGCTTGGAACTCTACTGAACATGTCAGAGAGGACCAAGGATGGGCCAAAAGCAAGAAAGGACCTTAAATTGCTTGGCATCAAGAAAGATCTTCAGTACCCTGATAGTGATGATGATGATGATGATGATGATGATCGGACGGAAGGGACTCAAGGTCTCCGCAAAAGAGTTAAGAAGAATGAGGTGGTGCTTCACGCTGCCTGCTTCACTCTGAGTCTGGAGGAGCTCGAGCAGTTTTTCAGGTGCCTCTTTGTCAACACCCGGATTTTTAATCCTAGATGCCCGTGATGCCATACCTCGCAATCCCAGGATTACCATTTTTGTGAGACATAACGGATTGGATATCACAGTACATCATCCATTACAAACCATACATAAGGTCTTACACAAATAAGGATCTCATGATCCAGTCTTAATACAACAAGCAGCAGAATTAAAAGATAAGCGTAGTGGTGGGGTCCATCTTCAGGGGCACAGGCAATGCTGACGAAGGTAGATAGTCCTAGTTATCATAGTCGTCCTGCTGGCCATCGTCTTGATAGTCTCCTTCATAGTCTGGCCATGAGAATAGCCAGGGACGAAAGCCATGAGTACTCTTTAAGTACTCGCAAACTACCACTAACAAGTAGTATGGTGCTAAGTTAAAGTGCTAAATCTAAGATTAACTATAAGGTTAAGTTTGAAACCTAAGCTGAGTTCTGAAGTAAAGAAAGATAAAATAAGGTTCTAGAATCACTTAAGTTGGGAAGCTACTATCATAAACACAACCCTGTTGTGGTCATGTCAAGATTCATCATTCATCTCACAAGTTGTTTTTAAAACATCTGACAACGAAACAGTATGGCCATTCCATCTGTCCATAACCGCGGACGCGGATATTCGAATAGTTTGACACTCTGTAGAGGTGGTACACTTTCACCACAAGATTCGATACATTTGTCAGGGATAACCCTGAATCAACATACTTAGCATGAAGATAATCAAACATAACCTTTCCTTTACACACCCTAGTATAAGCACCTCTCCTATGAGCATGGCCTCCCAACCATGACCATTTGTCATCTTGGGCACTGCATAGGTGGACAACATTGAGAGATAGCCTCAGCTCAAACCTCTCCCACAAGGGAACTAATACTAATGCATATAAATTTCCAGCGAAGCCTTACCAAATTTAGGTAGTGTGGTTGTACGATAAATTTGGAATGGTATCGCACCCGAATCCAACCATCAGTTTTATAAAAGGGCTAAGGCTCATGCCTCAACATTTTCATCATCATAAACCATTTGTGTTTCTCATTATTTAAGGATCATAACGATTTTGGTTTAAGTTCATTATTTAATGATTTAAAGTGACTAGAAATGCCTATATAGCATTATTTTGGTACTAGTCTGAAGTCATTGCATGTAAATCATAATATTATTACATATTCAGATAGGTTTGATGAAATGTGATTTTTGAGAGTTGGAATCAACTCAAAAGCTAACTTGGTTGATTTTATAAAAATGTTGCAAGGTGCAAATGCTTCTGTTTTATTATTTTTACTAGGAGAGATCTGTAACTCTAAATGAATTAAATCCAACGGGCTTGCATAGATCTTTTTAGTAGCTTTCTAACAAAATTGGAATCACTCCATTTGGATTTGTAAATCTGTCTGAATTGAATTTTGAACTAAGGGACAGAACTAAGTTTAAACTAAAAAGAAAAATCCTAATTCAAACTAACTAGGTCGCGCGGGAAACGCTAACAGGCTGGCGCAGTGTCACTCCGCAGCGCGGGGCTCAACTAATAGGGGGGGTCCACCACTCAGCGGCTCATAATGCGTGAAGCGGTACGGGGCAATGTGGGACGTTGGATTAGAGTGGGGATCAACGGCTATGGATCGTCGTCGACGACGGACCTGTCGCCAGCGAGCTCTAACCCTAGCGGCTCGGTGAGGGTGCATAGGGAGCGTACCAGGGCTCCAGCGAAGACGGCGAGGCGGGCAAACAGACTGGTGGTCGACGGCGAACTCAGGGACGGTTGAGGGAGCTCCGGGGGTGGTCGCAATCAGCGGCGCCCATCTCCTTCAGAGGTGACCTGCTCTGGTACAATTCCGGCGAGCTGCTTCTGCCCGTGCTCCGGCTAGAGGTGTGGGACGATCAGTGAGGTGAGGGGAGTGGAGTGGTGTGCTACAAACGGCTGGGGGTGCTCTCCTTTTATAGGCTCGACGGCGAGACCGAGAGGGATGGCCAGGCGACGGTGGCGACATGGGTAGGGGCTTCTAGCGGCATGGCTGAGGGTGGCGACCGCGCGCGGTCTCCTGGCGGTGCTCTAGGGATTTAATGCTGGCTTAGGGGCGGTGGTATGCGGTCGGGCGGAGCTGGCACTCTGAGCGGCAGAGGCGGCGGTTTCGATGGCGAGCGGTGGCTGTGAGGCGTTGGGCGGCGAACGGGCATGTCCGGCGTGCTCTCTGGGTCGTGGCGAAGCGGTGGGCATGGGCTGTGGTCGAGTGGCGGCTTGTGCACGCGTGTCGGGCATGGCGCTCTGGCGCGTGCTCGGCATGGCGTGGTGGCAGTGGGCACAGGGTTTTCTCGGTGGTCCACGACTTGGGCTGGCTCGGGGAGGGGACAGAGGGTGCCGGTGAGGTGCTGGCTAGCTGCTAGACATGGAGAGAGAGGGGGAGATGGTCTGTTGGGGTGAGGGCGTGGTCGGCCGGCCAGCAGGTGCTCGGCTTGGCATTGCCATGCTGCTAGGGGGTAGGGGTTTGGTTGGTTAGGCCCTTGTTAGATCAAGATGGGACAAAGAGATTAAATGGAGATCAAATGGGGGCAAAACTCTGTTCAAAACAGTGAGCTAGGATTAGAGGTAGATTCTTGCCTGCCAAGTGTTTGATGAAATGGCCGCAAGAAAATTCTTTTTGAATTTTGAAAAGATTTTTGGTGGGTGTGCTAGCACTAATCTTGAGACTCCGTGGTTGCTTGGGTTTTGAAAATTGAATTTGTTTGAGTGGTTTTTGAAATAGTGGGATCTTCCCATATGAAATAGATTCAATTTTAAAATGTCATTTAAAATTAGTATTTGATTGTTTTTAGCAGATCACAAAGTGAGCCTTGGTACCTCATTATGTGTACTAGCAAGGGGTGTAAATATCCACAAATGTTTCTGTTAGGTTTTGAGTACTAGGAATAGCCAAAGTAGGCATGATAGTTAATTTGGCCAAAATGACCATTCACTTCAATTATTCATTTTGAGTTGTTTTTCTTTGGGAAAAGTTTGGGAATGATTTAGATGATGTTTATTTCACCTAAAGATCATTTTACAAGCAATGAATCACAGAACCATGGCAATTCAAATCAACTCCTAATTTAAATGCACATACACATGCATGCTTTCATATTTTTGAATGGAAAAGTTTTTGTTAACCCTAATTTTGATGATTTGGATCTTGACCACTTGGATTAAAGTTTTGGGATTTTACACTCTTAGGAGTGAAAGTTCCTCACGGTTACTTGGGGAAGATAAGCAGATATCTGGACGTGGCAAAGAAGAGGTTCAGCGTATGAAGTCTCACAACTGTCATGTGCTGATGACGCAGATACTCCTCGTTGCGATCCGTGGGATAATGGACAAGCATGTCCGTGAGACGTTGTTTGGCCTCTGTAACTTTTTCGACGTCATATCTAGGAAGTCGATCAGTGTGAAGCAGCTCGACAGGCTACAGGAAGAGTTTGTGATGATACTATGCGAGCTTGAGATTTACTTCCCGCCCGCATTCTTCGACATCATGGTGCATCTGCTTGTACATGTCATGGACGACATCATCCAGCTTGGGCCGACATTCCTGCTCAACATGATGCCGTTTGAAAGGCTAAACGGTGTCATCAAAGGATTCGTTCGCAATAGGTCTCATCCAGATGGAAGCATAACCAAGGGCTTTCTGATCTACGAGTGCATCTCCTTCTGCCAGAATTATCTAACCACCGAGAACGAGGATGTTGGAATACCCACAAAGAAGCACCTCGGCAGGCTCGATGGATATGGTCACCGCGAGGGCTGTCGCTCACTGCATGTCGGCATTCATGGTAGATGCACTTATTTTGAAAGGGCACACCGGGTCGCGCTACAACACATTGAAGTGGTTGGCCCTTGGGTCAAAGAGCACAGAAGCTTAATTGAGTAGGAGTAGGTCGACCAGGCCGGCCAAGGAAGAAGGGAGACGTAACCAGAGAGCACAACTCTAGCTTCACGGGTTGGTTCAAGAAAAGGCAACTAGACAATCCCCCATAGACGCCTTCTACGGAAGATCAAAAACTCATATTCTCCTTGTCGCAGGGCCCAGGGCACAACCTAAGGACCTATCAGTCATATGACATAAACGGTTACAGATTCTACACTGAGGAAAAGCATAGGAATAGCAAATATCAAAACTCAGGAGTAACTATGTTATCCTTTGCTGATGACGAGACTACTGTGATGGAAAGATTCTATGGAAGGATCTAGGAGATATGGGAGCTCGACTACTGTGGAGAGATCGTACCGATGTTCCGTGTTAGATGGGCTAAGAACGTGGAAAAAGAAGGCCGGTATTTCACCACAATGGTTATACCAAATGCCAAATCGACGAAGAACGCCTCCGCAAAAAATGAGCCTTGGGTACTTGCTAGCCAAGTTGATCAATGCTTTTTTATTACCGACCCATGAAAGCCCAACCGTGTTGTAGTTAGGTGGGGCAAGAGGAGCATCATCGGAATGGAAGGAGCCGCCAACGAGCAAAACTTTGACAAAAACATCGACCCGAAGATCGAAGAGGAATTCGACAAGTACTTCGACATGCCTACTACTACTACTAAAGTAAGAAGGAAGACTACACTGCCTACTAAAGGTTGTCCATTCACAAGAAGAAATCTCAAAGTGCATGGGCTAAAGTATTCAACCGCGACGAAAAAGGGCAAGAAGATTGTGAAGAGACACTACCAATTGTGTGACTTCTTGGTGTCTTAATTCGTGTGGGTATTAGTTAGAGATTAAAACATACAATGTGATATTCGTGTGGGTATACAAATTCACATTTGTGTGTGACAAGCAAACACACAAATATATATGTTTGAATAAATATGCATATGTGTTCTTGGTTTTTAAAATAAATATGCATATATGTATATGTTCTTGCTTTTTTAAATAAATATGCATATGTGAATAAATATGCATATATGTATATGTTCTTGCTTTTTTGAATAAATATGCATATGTATGTAACTAAAAATATTTTAAAAAAATAGAAAAAAAATATGTGAGACACCCAGGATTCGAACCTGGCTGCCCTAGGTGAGAGCAAGACCACTAGGACAAGTATCGGATCTTGTCATACAATGACGCCACGCTTTTTTGTACTATGTCCAAAAGTTCTGTGGCGCATTCCCATAGAATGCGCCATAGAAGTTGGAACTTCTATGGCGCATTCTGTGGGAATGCGCCACAGAACTTTCACACTTAGCCAAATAGATGGTTCGATCAGCCTCTCCCTCTAATCCCCCTTTCTCCTCTCGATCCACAACACTTGCCCGCGTGCAAACCCTCGTCGTCGGAGCCCTAGCCACCGCCGCGCCAGAGGAGGAGTCGCCCGTGGAGGAGGAGTAGCCGCCAGACAAAACATTGGAGGAGGAGCCGCCTGATGAACCCGGGGAGGAGGAGCCGCCCTGCAGCCCATGGACGAGGAGCCGCCGCGCTGGAGCTCGCCACCCTCGTCATCGTCAACCACCGCAGCAAGTTCTCGCACGGTTTGTCCCCCCACCCCCCCACACCCTCTGAACCCCCCAGCACCTCACCGTCCACAGGTTTTTGTGCAGTAGGGCATTTTTGTGCAGTAGTAGGGTTATGTAGTAGCTTAGAGTTTGTGCAAACACCAAATGTGAACAATGTGCACAGGAATCAGGCAGCAATGGTGCAAGATAAACCATTCTTGCATTTGTGCAGACACCAAATGCAAGACTAACAAAAGTAGGTGCAGTAAGAACAATGTGCACAGGAATCAGGTAGCAATGGTGCAAGATAATTAATATCATGACAAGGTTCATGCGTGCACAGCCCACACCACAGCAATACCCTAAGCATAAACATAGCATAGCACTTCAAAGGCAGCAACAACATAATTGGTGAGTTGAGAGCAATGCACTGTATAGAAGATACAAGGGAACGTAGCACACAATAGTACAAAACTTAAGGGTAGTAATAATATTTCAGTCCAATTTGTAGAGAATTATCCTACAGTGTTATGGTCTCTGCAAGCAACATGTGAAAAATGAGACTAAATTGAAGGGAAGGGAAGTGAGAAGTGATAAGTGGCCTGAAATAAATATCATGCTGATTTCGTGGTGGCTCAAAAGGATCTAATAATTTGTGACAGCTAGTAGAGATACCAGATAGGAAGGGGAGGAAACAACAAGCAACTAAGCTAAATGTTTTAGGAACAAGATATCTGGTGGACGAAATAGTGTGAAGTTACCATCTTTGCCATGAGGTCTAATAAGTGCCATTGCAAAAAGAAAAAATATTGATAGTGAGTGCACATATACAAAAATTACAAGGCACACAGTAAGATCTCAATGAGACATATAGCCTCTTGGTTTGTACATTTGGTGTTGTTTAGCAAGGAAAAATTGCAGGGATTAATTGTGTGGATAAAGCTTAGCCCTGGTTGGGATTCGATTGATGCTGGTGAACTCACATAGTCACATCCACAGTATTAACTTTGATCTCTAACCAAGCATTGTACCAGATAGCATCTAACGCCTCTTTAGCATTACCAGATTTTCTTCAATGCTCTACTTATCAGTTTTTGTGCAGTAGGGCATTTTTGTGCAGTTGTTTGTATGACCACATAAGCCATAAGCTTGTCCACATAAGCCATAATCTTGTAATTACCAACACAGAGGTAAAACATAGACCCAGTTGTATGGATGAGCGGTGTCATTAGGGAACAAATATACCCAGTTGTATGAAGGAAAACATAGAGGTAGCCTGAAGAGGTGGTTTTGATATGTTACTGTTTGTAGGAGAGATTTGTGTTATTTCAGTGCCGTGAGGATTATAGTACTTCTGTAAATGATATACAATGTTGTATCTATTCTAAATTCAGAGAGAATAGCTATATAATTTGTTGTATTTGGAAATTTTGTAGATGCAAATGTGGGTGGGGATATATGATGTTGAGTTGCGACTTGCTGGTTGTGAATCTAGTCATAGATTGGGACATATTTCTGTGTGTTTTTTATTGCAAATTCATAAGAAGGTGATTGGCCCAAACTATCTTCTATCTTGGAATTTAAGCAGTGAAATATGTCAATGGGGCTATGAATTTAAGTAGTGAATTTAAGCAGTGAAATATGTCATATTTCTGTGTTGTTTGATATATATGGTGCTGGGATTATATGATGCTGGGATTATATGGTGGGATTATTTGGTACTATATGGTGCTATTTGATTCAATGGAGCTATGGATGGGGGCTGTGAATGGGGTTGTGGATGGGGCTATTTTCTTGTGTGTGAATGTTGTAGGGATTTCATTTGAGTTTCCCATTTCTCCTGAAGTGTCGATTCACTTCCGTTTCAGTTGAGAAATGGGCACTCCTAGGTCAAAAAATTAGCAAAGGTCATGCCAAATTTTTCGGCCAAGATTTGTGCTAACTTTTTGCCTCTTTTTATTAGAGTAGTGCAAACATGTTGGGCAACAACGAGGCCTGCCCTTCTAAGCACATGATCAGCGTCGAAGGACAAGCTAGACAGGCCAACCAGTCATTCTGGCGGGGGTCCCAGTAGGAGGAGGAGGAGGAGGCGATGAAGATGACACCACCACCGGAGGAGGAGGCGACCGTCGCCAGAGATGCTAGGGCCAATGAGGGCGGAGATCCTGATTACGAGGGGGACGAAGACAACTACGATGGAACTAGTGAAGGCGGCAGCGAAGAGGATAACACCACCGATGGCGGCACCCGCACCGATGGCGGCGAGCGCACGGATGGTGGTAGCGGCAACCCGACCGCTTCTCAAAAGAAGAAGAAGAAGGAACAGAAGGAGCGGAAGGTGCCAGTGCTCGCCACCGTCTGCGATGAGTTCACTGAGGTCACAAAAAGTGGCCTACCCATTGCGCCAGAGGCGATTGCTAAAGGGTATGGCCTGCAACTTGGGTGCATCGTCCGGGAAAGCATGTTGATCAACACGAAGTACATCAGACATGCTGACAATGCAGCTTTGGTCCATAACCTCCTTAAGAAGCTTCACAAGCGATACAGATTCCCAGAGCGGTTTAGAAACCTCGAGAGAAAGAACCCGGTGAACAAACTAGCCCTCACGAAGATGAGCAATGCCTTGAGCAGCTGGAAAACCAGGGTGAAGACTAGCATTGACAAAGGTGAAAGCTGGGAGGTTATTAGTAAGAAAAATCATATGCTCGACAAAGAGGAGTTTAAGATATTCAAGGAGGATATAGCTGCCACTGACGCTATAAAATGGACTAAATGGGGAAGGAGTATGCGGGAACAGAACATAGGTAACCACCACCTTGGAAGCGGCGGTTACAGGGGGAAACAAGCCATTTGGGACAAGGAGGACGCCGAGCTTGAACGCCTTGGTAAAGAAAACCCTTGGCTTAAAATCACGGACTTGCATCTTAGGCAATTTGTTCGGGCCCGCTACTACCTGGACAAGGAAACAAGGGAGTTCATCACCGACGATCCGGAGGTGAAGGACTTCGAGAAGAAGCTGGTAAGGAATTTATCGCCGATCTCAAGTCTATTGCGTTCTAATTAAAATAATGAAGCCAAGAGTCTAAATGGGTTCACCTTTCCTTGTCTCTACAGGAGGATGAACTGAACGCTACTGCCACAGAGTCGTCCTAGGATTCGACGGAGCCGTGGGACACGGTTTTCAACAGGGCGACCAATGCTTACAATAAGAGGGACAAGGGGTTGCTGCCGTCCTCAGCTGGCCGTGTATCCGGCTTCGGTACGAGCATGAAGTTCAAGGAGTACTACAAAGAGGACTCCAAGAAAAGAAGGGAGAGGAAGAACCAGGATAAAGCCGCTGTTGAAGAACTGAAGATGAAGGTGCAGACATTGGACGAGAAGGCGGTGGACGAGAAAACGGTGGACAAGTTACTGGAAGAGAAGCTCCGCTCGATGATCCCCCCTGAATTTTTCAAGGGGCTTACTGCTTGGAATGCGGGAGGTCTACAGGGGCCAATACATCTTCCTAGCTTAAGCGACAGCAACTCGGGCATCAATGTTACCGTGTCGCCGGACCTAGTGACCCTGCCGCCTGTCAGCGTCGGGACGCAGCCACTCGTTTTGGTCACACCGACGCCCCCTCCTGCCAAAGATACCAATAAGGCACAGCCGACGGCGGTGGTGCTTCATGAGGCACCCGAGCGGGATATGGCAGATGATGATAGGCCGGCCGCCGGCATCGGCCGTGTCTCTACATTAGCCGAGATCCACGCCATCACCAAGGTAATTAATTAGTTAGCGCACGTCATCTCCTTTATGCCTTTGATGCATGACAGCTGCCATCTCATGACGCCCAACAACATGTTTTTGCCTTAGGACACTTCTTGCGTACTCCTGCTTAAAGATGTCGGCGGTGAGTTGAAGGATGTTTCCAAGGGAACTCTCATACAACCGGTGAGCCGCACGATGCACAACAATCCAATGGATGATGACGTGATGAGGTTCAGGTTGGCTCTGGTGTTGCCAGGGTGCGACGACATGGACCTCCCCTTTCAACCTCAGGGAGCCGACGAACACAAGACCCTTGGAGAATGCTACAACTGGCCCTTGACATGTCTGAAGAGCCAGATTCGTCTTGCGGGGGGGAGCACCAGCGCCACCTCTCGACCGATTGCCCGGCCACCACCTCAGAAGCCAGTAGCCGTCGTCGTCGCCACCACCAGCCGTCACCAGCAACTCTTGGCAGCGTGTGCACCGCCACATGGCAAAGACGTTGTTCCGCAACCGCCGTCGCCCCCGCTACCACCACCACATGATGGCACCCACGAAGATGATGATGAATTGGTCAACGTTGACGACTTCATCAACACCGACACCGCCAAAGGATTGTATATGCCTTCTATGGATGAAGAACCCTTCACAGCTCGCGATGACCATCAAACTGGTCGGCCCAATACATGCACGCAGCGCCTGGTCTTCCATGGTCTTTCTCAAGAGATGCCTCCGGCCGCCGATCCACCACAAGAGAAACCGGGATTGGTTTTCAGCCTCAACACACTCTGAAAGGCGGATGATGAGCAGATGGCAGTCCTGACACTACTGTGAAGAAGAAGCACTACAGGAAGAGAGGTAGTAATAATAAGAAGAAGGGTGCGAGCCAGCCTCTTCCGAAGAGGATTCGGGGTCAGGACACCGTCGTCGTACCATCCACACAATATGGCTTGCCCCTAGTGCTTGTAGCTAGTGATCCGATATTGACTCTGAATATGATCCACATTGCGGTTGGAACCATGTTAACTTTGCACGAGGGTGTCAAGACACTAGAGGGCCTCCTTCTTAAAGATGAAGATCCAAATTACCCGGTTTTCACGGCCAAGGTGCCATTGGACGTGGGCTTCATCGATGAACCCCCCCGTGGATATATTCTTCATAGCGTTCGAGGACATATTCAAGTTGTTTCTCATGAAACAGCCGGACTATAACTTGGTCCACCTATACGCGCTCAGTCTGGCGATCACGATCAAGAGATAAAGTACCTCGGAAATCGCGATAGTGGATCCCTACTACATGCGGGACAGCCAGTTGGTCGAAGGATCAGAGACACGGACCAAGGCGACGGCGTACCTCGAGAAGTTCATCGTGGACAACAAGAGGAAGGGCACACTTCTTTTGCCTTTCTTTCCCGAGTAAGTACACACACTCGCTCATCGCCACCGTAACTTATGCATTTCTTATAGATTTCTTCCTTTGCACTTTTTCCAACATTCCGTTCCAATTGTGTTGCGCAGAGACAAATACTGCACACTCATCGTCCTTGCCCGAGGTATTCGCTAGCCATGTATTTCGACTCAGGGAGTTTGACGAAGAAGAAAGACTACACCAGAATAAGGGGTGTTCTCAATGAGGCTCTCGAGGGCTACACCAAGAAGGGATGCACCTTCGTAGATAAGGAGGGATGTATCTAGGATGGCAAACACGTGTTCAAGCACGTGCTCGAGTTCCCCTGCCTTAAGCAGTCGACTACTGGTGCCAAGGAGGCCTTCTACGTCCTCCATCAACTTAAAGGCTGTGTTCGGGATTGCCAGAACCTAACGCTGCCATCTAGTCTCCAACGATGGGCCGAAACTTTGGCGTGAATCGACGATGCTGATCTTAGAGAAGACTTCCATCGCATTCAGATGAAGTTGTCGCAAATCATCATTGAAGATGTCAACACAAGGGGGTGACCTACAACAAGCTAGAGGGTTGAGTAAGAGGGAGATCGAAGAACGCCTCCGTAAGCAGGGTGACACAAGGACGTGGATGATGAAAGAGGGCTATCTACCATTCCCGAATCCGAGCGAGAAGAGGAAGTCGTCATCATGATCGATGTGTGCCTCTAGCATGATCCAGTGTGTGTATATTCTTGATGGACGCCTGCTGTATTAGTGTGTGTGTCATAAACTTTACTATCTCGTGGTCAAAATGGTCATTGTTGTTAGACTTAAACTACCTTGTGGTCGTGTTGTCGTTGAATTTATTGCTTCTATGATGATCTATCTTTTAGGTTTATGGATCCTTTGTTTTATATTCTGTGAACATATATATATATGGATGTGAACCCTTTATTATTTATTTTCGTTGTATTTTTTACTAATATGCCTTGTCGTCTATAGAGATGGCGACGAGGTGGTATGTGGTGTACATGGGTAGGGTTCCAGGAGTCTACGAGGAGTGGGAGGATTGTCACAAACAAGTGAACAAGTTTAGCAGCAACATCTACAAAGGATACACGACTAGAGATGAGGCGGTAGCCAAGTGGAGGAACCACCTGTGGAAAGAAGAACCGGATGAAGATATTGGTCGGGCAAATGCTCTTGCTCACCATTATCACAGTTGTATTCTATTTGATCCTAGTGTAGGCGGCGGTGGCCACTTCATATTTGTAATGTGAGATGATATGAACTTTGTATTCGGTGCTTGTGTAAAAATTCGGCACTTGACACTATATATGTATCTCGATCGGGCTCTAAGTGTGATGACATTATACTTGTGTTTGTATTATATGTCGGTTTTCATCTACTACATGTGCAATGTAATGTTTATACTGATCTGGATAAATACTGTATAAATACCTGATTATACACCAGGAATGTATTTTATTTTGAATACATGTAATATACTCAGTGGCGCATATAGAAATGGTGTCTGTGGAGAATTGGACTGTATGCGCCACTAATATCTGCTTCCTGTGGCGCATGACTTCTGTGGCGCATTTCTATATGCACCACAGGAAGCAGATATCAGTGGCGGGGTAACAGTGGCGACAGGGATATGCGCCACAGAAGATGGAATACCATGCGCCACAGAAGAGCTATTTCCTAGTAGTGAGAGGCAACGGTCTCACTGGACAGTCCGGCTGGCGGGCCCCACATGCGGGTCCCAGCCGGCTGGTCATCTATAGTACTCGGTACAGTTACGTCTCATCAGAGTACGAGCGGTATGGTCGTCGTGGGCACAGTGAACGTCGTGTGAGCCTGTCGTCAGCATCTGGCCACTGTTCCCGCGTCACCCCGCAAAGTCTTCGGTATGGCCGAGTAGTTGCGAGTCTTGTCATCGTACCAGGGCGTACCATGCACTGTGCTGCAAGTCGCCCTGTCCTCCTGATTGGTTCCAGCTACACTGATGTAGCCGGTTGTTTCTCGCTGTTCCGGCTACCATGAGGTAGCCGGCTTGACTTGCTCCTGTCCGGTTGCGCTCAGCCAGTCGGACATGATCCGACTGCTATGGTTCTTGTCTGGTTGCGGTATCCGGAGGTCATCCCCCCGACACTTAGCACCAATCCTGACCATTGGGCTGTTAGATCCAATGGTTCAGAGCACCTAGATTCATGTAGATTAGTACCTAGAGCAAACTCCACCATGTTCTAGAACCATCATGTCACCACCCCCAAAATTTCATAGCATAGTAGGCTGTATTGTCTCTACTACAACAGTGGAGCAGTTTTGAATTGGATCCCTAGCACCAATCCTAACCGTTGGGCTATTAGATCCAATGGTTCAGAGCAGCTGAATTCGTGTACCTAGAGCAAACTCCAACATGTTCTAGAACCATCATTTCACCACCCCCAAAATTTCATAGCATAGTAGGATATTACCTCAATATGGGTAGATAGTTATTACTAATAGACTTAATGTATGCATTTTTTTCTAACAAGAATATTGGTTAATAACAACTTAACATTTGTTAAATCATATTTCATACAGTATATATGTGTGTGGCACGTCCCTTTTGATCAAGACGTGAGACTCAGATAATAGACGTCTGACATATCATCACTATATAAAATTTTAATAGGTAAAGCATACAAAAATGTAAATTTGATCAATATCTATAAAGTATGGGTGTATATTTGGTTCTTGTACTTTGTATATCATTTAGAAGTCAACAATTATTAGCTATCTAAAACATGAAAATTCTGATAACATGGTCTAGAGAAATGAGGGAGAAGATTCTAGAATGATGGAGAAGTGTGTTTTGAGTTTTGTGCATACCATTCATTTTGATGAAGACTATCAATAAAATCTTCTAGATTCTAGAATGGAAAAAAGATCCAATGGCTAGAAATGTTGGGATTCACGAGTCTTGATCCAATGGTCAATATTCAAAGTTATTCGTACACTATATAGTGGTAAGATAAGATAAGATATATATGTAGAAAAACATCAAAACACACTTATCCATCATTTTAGAATCTTCTCGATTGTTTCTCTAAACCATGGTTCTAGAATTTTCAATTATTAGGTAGCTAATAAGCGTTTATTTCTACATGATATAAAGTGCAAGAACCAAATATACGTTCATACTTTAGAAATGTGGCTCAAATTCATAGATATTTCAAGCTTTACCTATTACAATGTTATATACTAATGACATGTCATGCTTCTGTATATTATGTCAGTTTCACGTGCAAGACACGTGCAGCTTACTGGTACTACTACGAAGAGCATGGCTCAACTCTGTGATGGAGGAGCAGGACCCGACTACTAATTTTAATTGCTTGATTATAGGGTCCTTTGTATTAAATGTATAGACTTGGATGCAATTTTCACTTTTTTAAGGTCCTTGGTGTAACATATACACATGCACTAGCTGTATTAATTATAGAAGCATCTCACTCCTTCGGGACATACCCCAGTCAAAAAATAAAGTGCCACCACCGGATTTTCATAAAACGCGGACATGTTTTGTTACAATTCCCTAGTCTTAGGACGTTTCAAGCTTCCCTATATATTAGCTAACTACGCCCATGCACTCAAATAACTTTATGTCGATCTAAAGAAAGTAGTTCAAATTTGAACTACAAGTAAGCACGATAGATTCTTTCTTGAATTTGCAAGAGATCCAATAATTAGCAATGTTAGAATCTGTCAATCTATATCCGATGATCGATGTTCAAAGTTATCTGTGTTATATATCTTATTAGTAAGTTGCACATGCCTTGCACGTGAGAATCAGATAGTATAAGTATATGCCATATCATTTTTTCTCTACTATTATAAAGGATCAGTTTTGAATTGAATCCATATTACCAATCCTGACCGTTGGGCTGTTAGATCCAATGGTTCAGAGCAGGTGAATTCATGTTGAGTACTACCTAGAGCAAACTCCACCATGTTCTAGAACTATCATGTCACCCCCGCAATTTTTTTTCATAGCATAGTAGGCTGTATTCTCAATATGTGTAGATAGTTATTATTAATAGACTTAATATATGAATACTATTGGTTTATAACAACTTAATGTTTGTTAAATCACATTTCATACAGTATATATGTATGTGGCACATGTCTTTTACTAGTTTATATAAAATTATAATAGGTGAAGCCCAAAAATAATTATAATTTCGAGCTACGTCCATAAAGTACCGTTGGACCTTAATTCTATCCATTCTAGCATCTAGAAGATACTATTAATAGTGTTTAGCGCACTAAAAGTTATGCACAAACCTCAAAACACACTTCTCAATAATTCTAGAATATTCTTTATCATTTCCCTAGAGCATGGCGAGTAGTATTAGGTAGCTAATAGGTTGATTACTACTACATGATACAAAGTATTAGAACCAAATATACAACGGATATTCTATGGAAGTGGCTCAATATTATAATTATTTTTTGAGCTTCACCTATTATTATAGTTTTTTAGTAGTCCTATTTATCAGAGTTGGGCGATCTGGCTTGAGGATTGACGTCCTTTTATTTTGGCATGTGGGTTCAAATCCTTCACGTGCAAGAAAAACGATTCTACGGTGCACGCTATCTAGCAGGGAGGGGAGAAATGTGGGTTCACGTCCTTTCCTGAAACACAGTCTACGCGATGAGACGATACAATACTGAGTCAGGACGTGACAGCTTGCTAGTCTAGCACTCTAGCTATAACTCCAGCAGGCGTCCTCGATCTACTGCAGAAGACGGACGAGGGAACACGCAAAATTAACACCCCTCATTCAAAGAGCCTCCCATCTTCACCATCTCCGGCGATCCCCATTCGCTAATGCTAGCTAGCCACATTTTGGATCCTCTCGAGCGCCGCACTGCCTAAATTTTCCAAGCCATTTCTCGCCCACTGCATAGGTTCTTGAAGGCCTCCATCACTCTCCTCCAAAAGACCCCAACAATCATATTTGAATCCTCCCTCGCCCCCAGTCCATCCGGACACAATGGCGGATTCGATACACAACATTCGGTATGGTGGATGGAGCAAGGTTAGTGACGACGCCTTCAAAGAAATCGCTATAAGTATGGACACTACTAGTGCCGTCTGGCGGGCCGCATGCTCCAAGGAGTTGTCCTGCCAAGTCGTCGGTGGAAAAGGTAGTGGATGCCCCAATGACGGTTGCGGGACATTGGTTGCCTTCCACGACTTCCTCAACCACAAGAACGCGTGCCCGCATGGCCCGTGCAACTGCATTGAGCCTGGCTGTGAGGTCGCCACCCCGCCCAGAGCACTCGTCGCTCACCTCATAAAAGCTCACTCAATTGAAGTGCAGAGTTTCCGCTATGGCGGGGAACACATGTACATCTCTTAGCCTTTGTTGGCACCTGGCTCATGGAGAGTAGAGACCATGGTATCCGGGGACAATGGTACATTGTTCGTCGTGCGATTTGACATGCTCGACTATGGCCTCACCGTATCCATCCAGTGCGCCAGGTCGGCGGCATGCTTGTTTCCACGGTACATGGTGGAGTTGTACTTTTATAAACCATCAATGAATGGAGAGGCCCTGGAGGAGTTCGCCGAAGATAGCCTATTTTTTGAGACGAAGAGCAACGCGTCGCCGGCCTCCGTCAGGATTACTCAAGATTATCGTAATTTCCTAATTAAGAAACATGATAGGTTCACACTGGATTAATCATTTTGCATCCACAATGTGGGAGATGGAAAATATGACCATCATGATTCTGATTATGATCTGCCGTTCAAGTTTGTTTAGATCAAATGCTAGAGATAATCTAGCATTTCCTTTGAAACATGGCTCTATTTTTTTTCGGAGTTCCTATATCTCAGGCGCCTGAGAACTTCTTATATGTATATTTAGCATGCTGCAATTTATTCTGCCGATTCTTACTTCCTTTAGAAATCGCAGGTTCATCTCTTAGCCGCTATCAGTACTGTGCTCATCAAGACTAGAGAACATCGGATCTGGGGACAGTGGGAAGGTGTTCGTTGTGCTATTTGACATGCTCGAGTGGGGTGACATCATCGTATCCGTCGTGTGCATGAGGCCAAATGGGTGCTCGTCGCCCTTGTACAATGTGCAGTTCACCGTCTATCACCCGTCACCAGAGGCTGGGTTTTGGGAGGGTGCAGTGCACAATTCCTTCACTCCTGGGAGCAGGGCGGTGCCTGGCATCATGCAGAAGGAAAAGCATTCCATGGTGGTGTGCCTTCAAACTTCTCAGACCCAGGGCCTATATTACTCAATATGCATCCATCATGAGGGAGAATTCCAAATTGACCATTCTACTACCTCAGATTTTTTTATCCCACTTTCACTACATACCACGGATGTACGTGTACTGGAGGTTGGATTTTGGATGTAGAGTAGTTCTAGTATAGCACTAGTTCTTGTACTTCGGACTATTTTGTACTACCATATACTAGTATTGGTTGTACTTGTTTAGGACAAGGACAGGAGATGGTCTTGCTTTGCCTTTATTATGTCGTTGCTATTACTGAAATATTTTGTTTAACTAATAGTGATGTATTGTAACATGTTGAGATTAAGTGCAACAATTTGTCTTGCTTTTCTTTTGAAAGTTAGCATTGTCACAATTATCTAGATAAGTCTTGGGCATTTGGGTTGCATATGGGGGGTCACACAGGCATTGTCACTTGATTGTCATTTTTGCTTGCTACAATGATCGAGTCTGTTTTTTGAGCTGGAGCAAGAACTGATTCTCTATGTACTGCTATTGAAATTCAAGCAGGAAAGCTACTGAATCTCTCAAATGTTCTGTTGTTGCTATTACTAAAACATTTTGTGGAACTGATACTGATGTACCGTACTTGTTTAAATCAAGGGTAGTAGATAGTCTTGCTTTTCTTTTGAAACATGGCCTTCTCGCATTCTAGATGAGACTTGGGCATTTTGGGTTCCATATGGGGGTCACACAAGCATTGATCGTCAGTTTATCATGCTCCAATGGTCGAGCATTTCCTTCCAAACATGGCTCCTTGTAGTGGGAGCTAGCACTACTTTCTTAGATCAAGTAGCTTTTCCTTTGAAACAATAGCCTTGCACATGTACTCTGTATCTACTCCATCCGTTTCAAAATATATAAAGATGTTTTAGCTTTTGTGAAACGAGTTTATCTAGACTCTTTTTAGTGTGTAGTTTGGAGTGAACCCATATACTAAAAGGGTTCTAGATACACTCATTTCACAAAAGCTAAAACATCTTATATTTGAAACGGAGGGAGTACAACGTATGTTTTATCAAGTCAGGTTACTCATATTTACTTTATCATTTTTTATTATAATATTTAGCATGTTGCAATTTAGTCCGCTGAATCTTAATTCCTTTAGAAACTCCAGGTACATCTCTCGGACGCATGCTTCTCGCCTTTGTACATTGTGCTGATCACTGCCTATTACCCGACAATAGAGATGGGGTTTTAGACCCATACAATTTGCAGTTACTCCACGCCTAGGAGCTGGGAGGTGTCAGGCATCATCCGAAGGAAAAACATTCCTTTATGTTCTGCAGTGAAGCATATCATATTACCGGCCTGCTTTACTCAATATGCATCAATCATGGGGGAGAATCCTATGATCGAGCATATTCAGAGAACATGGCAAACTGATCGTGTGCCAAGGTTTTTTGAGATGGAACAAGAACTTATTATCTCTGTACTACTATTGAATTTCAAGCAGGAAGGCTACTGAATCTCTCAAATGTTCTATCGTTACTATTACTAAAGCATTTTGTGGAACTAATACTGATGTACTAATACTTGTTTAAATTAAGAGCAGTAGATAGTCTTGCTTTTCTTTTGAAACATGGCAGTGTCACAATCTAGATGAGACTTGGACATTTTGGGTTGCATACGAGGGTCACACAGGCATTGATGTGAGAAGAAGGTACTCAAAGCAGACTTGGTCATCAGTTTTGCTTGCTCCATTGGTCGAGTGTGTTTGGTGAAAATGACAAACTGATCGCGGGACAAGGTTTTTAGAGCTGAAACAAAAACTGGTTCTTGTTGTACTGCTATTGTATTTTATTGTCTGTATTGCTAAATTGGTCACTTTTGAAATGCTGCTGAATTGGTCACTTTTGAAATGCTGCTGAATTGGTGAAGTTCTCCTGAATATGAACTTCGAATCTGTTGATAATTTTTCTACCTTATTCTATACTGCTGAATTTTGACATGAATAGCTGCCAAAAAGAATTATTGCTTTTCCCCTCCCTCTCTGAGGTCTTTGTTTTGAATTTGGCCGAGCACATCACAATGCAATTTTTATTAACCAGGAGAAGAAATCTAGTAGCTCATTCGACCCCTCTTTTACCCCAGAACATTTTTATTCGGTATTTTCGGGGTCAGGGCACTGCTGACCACAGCCTAGTGAAATTTGAGAAAGGAGCCCATGGAGCATAGCCGAGAACATATTAATTCGGCCTTTTAGGTGTCAGGGGACTGTTGAGCACAACCCACTAAAATTTGAGAATGAAGCCCATGGAGCATAGCCTACAACGTATAACCCACGTAGAGCAGCCTATGTAGAATAGCCAAAGTCTTTTTAATTCGGCCTTTTGGGCATTGCCCCCACCTCTCAAAATAAAAAAACTCTACCTACCCATGTTTTTAAGAAAATACTCCATTATGTGGTATTTTATAAATTGAGATGCCAGGAGCGCTGCCCTTTTATATTTTAAAAGAGATAAACATACACACAGAAAATATTTTTAAGAAGACTAATACATAAATTGTAGTACTGATACGTCCATTTTGCATCACTATTCTATGTCTTAATTCACTATTATTCATTGATATATTTCATATTGAGAGATGATACTTATGTTATTTCATTTGTTTTTGCATGGTTAATGACTTTTGGAGCATGGACCGCTGCAGTCAGGATTCTGATGGAAAAGGTGTTGTTTGGAGCAAAATTCGTGAAGATCAGAAAATCCGGGAAAATATACGAAAAATCCTATTTTTCCAGAAGACTAAGGATGCCAGAAGACGGAGTGGAGATGGGCAACAAGGGGCCCACACCACCCCTTGGCGCGAGCAGCCCTAGGTCGCGCTAGGAGGTGGTGTGGCCGCCCTGGCCCACCTCTGGCTCTCTCCTCTGGCGTATATCATCCTTCCAAAACCCTAAGACTCGGGGAGCGACCACAGAAAGATTCCGCCGCCTCTGCGGGGCGGAAAACACCGAGAGAGAAAGATCTCTCCGGCAGACAGATTTCTGCCAGGGGAATTCCTTCCCGGAGAGGGGAGATCGTCCCCATCAACACCATCATCAAGCTGCACTTCATCAGGATCATCATCATCACCACCACCATCATCATCACCATCAACACCATCATCACCATCTCCATATTGCTGTAACAATTGAGTTGAATCTTGCATTAGTTCATGGGGGAAACTTTCCCGGTGTTGATTACTCTTTGTAGTTAATGCTATTGAGTGAACCATTGAATTATTGTTTATGTTCAGATTGTTATACATCATTATTCCATCTCTGATCATGATCCATATGATTTCTTGTGAGTAGTTTGTTTTGTTCTTGAGGACATGGGAGAAGTCATGTTGTTAGTAGTGGAGTTGTGTTGAGAAAGATTCAATAGTTTGATATTTAAGTTGTGGTGTACTTCTTCTAGTGGTGTCATGTGAACGTCGACTACATGACACTTCACCTATATGGGCCTAGGGGAATGCATTGTGTATTTGGCTACTAATCGTAGGGGTTGCCAGAGTGACAGAAACCTGAACCCCCGTTAGGAAACCATTGCACAAGGGACGTAAGGGTCTTAGAGTTAAAAGTTGTGGTTAGGTCTCTACCTTAATTACTATCTTGTACTTACAGATGTTTGCAAGGGGTATAATCACAAGTATGTATTAGTCTTGGATGGGCAGTACATTAGCACAGGTTCACCCACACAACACTTAGTAAGCTAGAGAAGATTAATCAACTATATGAAGCGAAAGCACTTGACAGTCTTCCCATGTGTCCTCGAGAACGTTTGGTCATCTTAAGTAATACAACCGGCTTGTCCTTTGCTGCATAAAGGATTGGGCCACTTGCTGCATTTATTCCTACTATCTTTTATTTGCTCGTACTTTGTTTACTTGCTTTATCAAAAACCCCTAAAAATCCGTTTGCTAAGTATTTGCAGAGAATTCCTGATCCATACCACTAGCCAGCACCTTCTGCTCCTCGTTGGGTTTGACACTCTTACTTATCGAAAATACTGTGATACACCCCCTATACTTGTGGGTCATCAAGACTATTTTCTGGCGCCGTTGCCGGGGAGTGAAGCACTATTGGAGAGTGGAACTGGTAAAGGCAACTTCTACTGTGAGTATTGTTTACTTCTGTTAGTTGCTTTATTTTCGTTATGGATAATTCGCTGAGTTTCTTATTTGATAATGCTACTACCACTTCTAAGGTAGTAGATAAACCACCACTTGCTGAGAATGATGTTTTCAAAATACCTACAAGAATTATTGATCGTGTTATGGATAACTACTATGTTGGGGATGGAACTGTCCATCCCGGTGATAATTTTCTCTTTATACAAGAATTATGCGGGGTGTTCAAGTGTGCGGGTATTACTACAGATCAAGTTAAGAAGAAGTTATTCTCATTATCACTGAAAGGAAGAGCTCAGGAATGGTATAAGCTGCTAAAGAATGGTCGAGCTCTTGAATGGGAGGAAATAGTGCCTCTCTTTTATTCAAAATTTTATCCTCCTAGTGAGATTCATAAAGATCGGAATCAAATATACAACTTTTGGCCTCTTGATGGAGAGAGTACAACTCAAGCTTGGGGGAGATTTAAGTTACTAATGCTCAAATGTCCCATTCATGAGCTCCCCAACAATATTATTATCAATAACTTTTATGCAAGGCTCCCTCTACATGATAAAGATTTATTGGATGCTTCTTGTGTTGGATCATTCACTCGCATGGAAGAAGAAGCTAAATGGGATCTTCTGGACTGTATTCAAGATAATGCTGAAGCTTGGGAGAATGACAAAGGTAGAAAGTCACGTATAAATTATGATTATGAATGCATTGAATCTTTTATGGGAACTGATGACTTTCAAAATATTAGTAATGTTTATGGTCTTGATTTGCAAGTTATTACGAATTTCTTTAGAGCTTTTGCTTCCTATATCGAAATTCCAAAAAGGGGATGGAATAAATACCATGAACCTTACAAAGATATTGTTGACTATGTTCTTATTGGGAGTGCTGAGTATTGCATTATGGATCCCATCTTACCCGAACCTTATATCGAGAAGATTACCTTCCCAGAAAAGGTAAAGGACCATCCTATGATAACTAATGTAATCACCAAAAGTGAAAAGAGAACTATAAAACCTAATGAACAAATAAATGTTGAACCTATGGTAGCAATTGTGAAAGACCTTGTCACTAAAAGCATAGAAGATGGACACATAGTCTTTTGTGAGGATGCTTCTAATATTGTTTCACATCCTAATAGAACTAAAAAAGCTAGTGTTCCTGTGCTTTCTGTTAGAATTGGTGATCATTGCTATTATGGTTTATGTGATATTGGTGCAAGTTCTAGTGCTATTCCTTATGAGCTTTACAGAGAAATTATGCATGAAATCACTCCCTGTGAATTGGAAGAGATTGATGTGGTTATTCACCTTGCTAATAGAGAGACCATCTCTCCAATTGGTATTGTACGAGACATGGAAGTTCATTGTGGTAAGATTAAGTATCCTACTGATTTTCTAGTACTTGGTTCAACTGCTAGTAAAACTTATCCTATCATTTTTGGTAGACCTTTCTTGAGTACTTGTGGTGCTATTATTGATTGCAAGAGGGAGAAAATCTTGACTAAGTTTGATGGGGGATCTTGACTAAGTTTGATGGGGAATAATTGTGGGTCATCAAGTACTAATAAATTTTTAATGTTATATATTCTATAAATATCTTTGTTGTAGTGGCAACGCACTTAGCTTATGTTTATTTGATTTGAAGGTCTTTTGTTCGAATTGTATCTTGGGTTTACATTTTTTTCTTCTAGCAATATTGAATTACAGAGAGGCTGACATCACGGACCAATTTGTTTTGAGGGTGGGTTCGAAAAAATTTAAATACTTGTATAGAGAGGATCGCATCAGGGAACCACCAGAAAAAATATACAAGGCTGCATCGGGGACCCACAAGCCAGAACATGCCATAGAGGCTGACATAAGGGCCCCAGTAGTAAGACCATACACGTCTGTCATGGTGAAAATAGTGGACACGGCCGAAAAAAGTCCACCATACACACGTTGCACTTACAGAGAAGCTGATATGTCGGACCTAGTAGGCCCAAGCATAGCCCATGAAATTAGCCTATCAGCCCCAAGCATAGCCTAATACCTTCTAATTTGGCCTTTTCGTGGTCTCATGGACACCGACCATATCACATTCAATTTAGGAGTGAGCCCATGGAATATAAGCCATGTCGAATAGGGCATCCGCCCCGAGTTAGTCCAGAATCTTTTTAATTTGGCCTTTATGAGCATTTTTTGTACTCTGAGGCTGACATCTGGCACCCAAAAAAATAGTCCAACATACACACATTTCCTTCAAGTAGAGGATGTCAGCTGGGACCTAGCATAGACACGATTCCTGCACAAAGGTGGTTGACATCTGGGACCCAGCAAGTTGCCAAGGTCAAAATAGTGGACATGGCCAAAAAAAAGACCATCATACGCACATTTCATTTACAGAGAGGCTGATATGTGGGACCAGCAGCACGACCTTATACAGATGCTGCATCGAACATAGTTGCCAGTTCGAAACAGGGAGGCGCGAGCGAGAAAAAATTTCAGCATGCACACGAGAGGCTGAAATTGGGGACCCAGCAGCATGAGCAAACAACAGATTCGTTGAGCAATGCTATCTAGTTCAGAACAGGGTAGCGCTAGAGAAGAAAAAATTCCATCATACCAACAATTCTTCTAATGTGAGGCTGACATAAGGGACCCACCAGCATGAATAAACGGCTGATGCAGCGAGCAACACTATCAAGTTCGGAACATGAAGGCGCGACAGAGGTTAAAAAATCCATCATACACACATTTATTCTCATGATAGGATGACATGTAGGGCCCAGCAGCGTGATTAAACGGTAGATGCATCGAACAACGCTATCAAGTTCGGAATAGGGTAGCGCGAGTGAAGGGCAAAAATCCATCATACACACATTTCGTCTAATGAGAGGATGACATGTGGGGGTCAGGAGGTTGGTTAAATAGTAGATGCATCGAGCAACGCTATCAACTTCAGAACAGGGTAGCGCCAGCGAAGGAAAAAATTCCATCATACACACGTTTCTTCTAATGAGAGGATGTGATGTGGGTCCCAGGAGGTTGATTAAACGGTAGATGCATTGATCAGCGCTATCAACTTCAGAACAGGGTAGCGCGAGCAAAGGAAATAAATTCCATCATACACACGACCTTCTAATGAGAGGCCGACATGTGGGACCTAGCAGCCTAACTAAACGGCATAAGCATCGAACAACATTATCGAGTTCAAATCAGGGAGGCGTGACCGAAAAGTATGGTCCACTAGAGACACTGACGTCCAGGACCCACATGCCTCAAAAGACTTCGACGAGTCAACCTTGCACAAGGAAACAAAAATCTTTCTTCTGCCACACGCCAGCCGAGCTTTCTCCATGTTTTAGCGGTTCCGTCGTAGTAGAGGGCCGCGAAACTGAAAAAAAGTTTCCCATTGGCCACGTCCGAGACGAGAATTTTGTCGCTGAAGACGCGCCTTCTATGACGACCGTCGGGCCAAGTCATGCGGAAGGAAACTTTTCTTGTAGTGATTACTATTTTAGTATTTATTTCAAAGAATTATTAGACTTCAGACTCCTGCTCCCTATGGGATCGATATCTTTATTTCTAAACTAGCTACAAATGATCTGTGCACTTGCAGTCATCAGGTATGAATGGTTCTATCTTCGAAAGCCCTAAGCCACGTAAAACTTGCAATTGATAAATTAGAGGCATCTAGTTTAGATTGTTGTTGGGCAAGTGTCATGATATGGTGATGTTATAATTTATAGTATGGATTTATACTCTTTGAAATTGTAACATATCAAAGTGTAAGTTCCATAGACCTTGGCCTGACACATATAGGAATGATAAAGATCATACCACAATGCACATGATAGTGATAAAGTGCAAGAACCATATCATATCACTTTTGCATATGATTATTGTTTGAATCTTATATTACTTCTTTGGAGCTTTAGTGGCATTATAAGATGATCCCTCATTTAAATATCAAGATAAGAATGTGTTCTTCCTTGAGTATGCACCGTTCAGAAAGTTCGTCGTTTCGAGACACCACGTGGTTATCGGGTGTGATAGACTCTACGTCCGCATACAACGGGTGTATGCCAGTTTTACACACGCGAATACACAGTTCTTATGTGGCGAGCCAAGCATGTACATACATGGCCTCGGAACACGAACCAGAGGTAAAGCATGAGTCATATGGTTGATATGATGACCATCTAGATGCTCTCCTTTGAAGCTACACCAACTCAAGTGATGATCGGTCTTGGTGTAGTGGATTTGATTCATGTAATCAGCAAAAATACGTTTTTGAGTGGGAGTTCATTTGTAATTTGGATTAGTTGAACTTGAGCTATCATAAACTTAGTCTAAATAAACTTTACAAATTCTGTTGTAGATGGCACCACCTGCTTTTAATTTCAATGTGTTCATGGAGAAAGAGAAGCTTGCAACGAATGGTAGGAACTTTACCAACTGAGCCCTAGACTTGAGGATTCTCCTCACTTCTACATAGAAGTAATATGTGCTAGAAGCGCTGATAGGCCCCCCACCTCCTAATGATGCCCCTGACAAGGTAAAGAATATTTACTTAACTCATTAGGAGGACCACAATATGGTTCATTGCGGCATACTGTATGGGCTAGAGCCAGAATTCCAAAAGCGTTTCGAGCATGGCAATGCCTTTGATACCATGGGTGAATTGAAAATGAGTTTTGATACCCATGTTGCCGTAGAGAGTTATGATGTTTCAAAAAAGTTATTTAGATACAAGATGGAGGAGAACAACTCTGTTAGTGAGCATGTACTCAAAATGTCTAGGTACACCGATAAGCTTGTGTCCTTGGGAATAATGATTCCCATTGACTTAGGCATACATTGTTTTCTCCAATCTCTGCCATGAAGCTACAAGAGCTTCATGGTGAACTATAACATGCAGGGAATGAACAAGACTCTCCCTGAGCTTCTGTTAATGCTTAAGACTGCTAAAGTGGAGATTAGGAAAGAACATCAATCTTCATGATCAATAGGACCACTAGTTTCAAGAAAGACAAGACGACTAAAAAGAAGGGTAACTTCAAGAAGGGCGCCAATTCTGTTGCTACGCCTGAGAAGAACACCCGGGCTGGCCCTAAGTCTGAGACCGAGTGCTACTATTGTAAGGGGACTGGCTACTGGAAGCGCAACTTCCCCAAGTATCTTGCAGATAAGAAGGCCGGCAAGATGAACAAAGGAATATTTGATATACATATTATTGATGTGTACTTGACCAGTACTCATAGTAGCACCTGAGTATTTGATACCGGTTCGGTTGCTAATATACGTAACTCGAATCAGGGGTTGCAGAACAAGCGACGGCTAGCATGGAATGAGGTCACGATCCGTGTTGGCAATGTATCAAAGGTTGATCCAATCGTCATCGGAACACTGCCTCTCCATCTACCGACTGGACTAGCTTTAAACCTAAATAATTGTTATTTGGTGCCTATGCTGAGCATGAACATTGTGTCCGCATCATGTTTATTGCAAAGTGGCTATTTGTTTAAATCCGAAAACAATGGTTGTTTGATTTATATGGATAATATCTTTTATGGTCATGCACCACTGATGAATGGTTTATTTCTTTTGAATCTGGATAGTAGTGATACACATATTCATACTGTTGATACCAAAAGAATTAAACTTGATAATGATATATCTGCATATATGTGGCACTGTCGTCTAGGTCATATTGGCATAAAACGCATGAAGAATCTCCATTCTGATGGACTTTTAGAATCACTTGATTTTGAATCATTTGATACATGTGAGCCATGCCTTATGGTCAAGATGACTAGAACCCCGTTCTCCGGTACAATGGAGCGGGCGACAGATTTGTTGGAAATCATACATACTGATGTATGTGGTCCAATGAGTGTGTCAGCACGAGGTGGATATCGTTATTTTGTTACTTCCATGGATGATTTGAGTTGATATGTATATATATATTTGTTGAAACACAAGTCTGAAACCTTTGAAAAGTTCAAGGATTTTCAGAGTGAACTGGAAAATCATCGTACTAGAAAGATTAAATTTATGCGGTCTAACCGTGGAGGTGAATATCTAAGTTACGAGTTTTGCACCCACATGCGAGAGTGTGGAATAGTTTCACAACTGACGCCTATCGGAATACCACAGCGTAATGGTGTATCATAGCATTGCAATCATACCTTATTGGATATGGTTCGATCTATGGTGTCTCTGACTAACTTGCCACCTTCATTTTGGGGTTATGCACTAGAAACCGCCGCATTCACTTTAAATCGGGTACCGTCTAAATTCGTTGAAAAGACACTGTATGAATTATGGTTTGGAAACAAATCTAAGTTGTCATTTCTTAAAGTTTGGGGATGCGATGTTTATACGAAGAAACTTCATCCTGATAAACTCGAACCCAAAGCGGAAAAATGCGTCTTCATAGGATACCCTACAAAAACAATTGGGTATTCCTTCTATCACATATCCGAGGGCAAGGTTTTTGTTGCCAAGAATGGATCCTTTCTAGAGAAAGAATTTCTCGCGAAAGGTGTGAGTAGTCGGAAGGTAGAACTCGAAGAGTTTATTGAACCTCCCTTCATGAAACAGCAAGTGGCGCAGCGCTGGAAATTGTTCCGGAGTTGACTTCACCAAATGAAGAAGGAACTAATGATAATGATCACGAAACTCCAAAAGAGGAAACTACCAAACCTCACAGGTCAAGAAGGACACGTGCGGCTCCTAAACTGTATGAAAATCCTATCGTGAATTTCATGGTAGATGAAATTGATGACCCTGCGACGTATGAAGAAGCGATGATGAGCCCGGATTCCAATAAATGGCTAGAAGCCATGCAATCCGAGATGGGATCGATGTACGAAAACCAGGTGTGGACCTTGGTGGACTTACCTCATGACCGAAAGGCTGTTGAGAATAAATGGATTTTCAAAAATAAAACTCACGCTAATGGTAATGTTACCATCTATAAAGCTCAATTTCTCACAAAAGGGTTTCGACAAATTCAAGGAGTTGACTACGATGAGACTTTCTCTCCCGTAGTGATGCTAAAGTCGGTTAGGATTATGTTAGCAATTGCTTCATATTTTGATTATGAAATTTGGAAGATGGATGTCAAAACCGTGTTCCTTAATGGTAATATTGAAGAAGAGTTGTATATGATACAACCAAAGGGTTTTGTCGATCCTAAGGATGCTAACAAGGTATGCAAACTTCAGCGATCCATCTATGGACTGAAGAAAGCATCCTGGAGTTGGAATCTCCTCTTTGATGAGGTGATCAAAGAGTTTGGATTTTTCCAAACATACGGAGAAGCTTGTATTTACAATAAAGTGAGTGTGAGTTATATGGCATTTCTAATATTATATGTGGCTGACATATTATTGATTGGAAATGATATAGATCTTTTAAATAGTGTTAAAAGTTATCTAAACAGCAATTTTTCGATGAAGGACCTTGGTGAAGCATCAAACATACTAGGCATTGATGACCCACAAGTATAGGGGTGTATGGCAGTATTTTCGAGGGAAGTGAAACCCAATTTATTGATTCGACACAAGGGGAGCCAAAGAATATTTATAAGCCTTAACAACTGAGTTGCCAATTCAGCTGCGCCTGGAAATAATCTTACTCACAGCAGTTTATCAGTAGCAATAGTTTTGTAGTAGGAATAGTAAAGTAACAGTAGTAGTAAAGTAAAGACAGTAGTAACAATTGCAGTAAACAGTAGGATTCGAGTACGGTAGGCATAGGGATGGATGGACGGGCATTGCATGGACAAGACAATTGACATAACAATCAGAACATAGGGTAATTGCAGATAAATAAGATAAAGCATCCAAGTACTAGATAATCCTAGGCATGTGTTCCATAAATAGTCATACGTGCTCGCAATGAGAACTTGCACAACATCTTTTGTCCTGCCAGCCCGTTTGCAGCGGGGCCTTAAGGGAACTACTGGCAATTAAGGTGCTCCTTTTAATAGAGCACCGGAGCAAAGCATTAACACTCTGTGAACACATGTTATCCTCACATCAAAGCCATTCCCTCCGGTTATCCTGATTTCTGTCAGTTTGGGGCCATTGGTTCCGAACAACAACGTGTGTATACAACTTGCAGGTAAGACCATAAACAATATTATCATATTGAATCAACAACATGTTCAGATCTGAAATCATGGCACTCGGGCCCTAGTGACAAGCATTAAGCATAACAAGTCACAACAAAGTCAAAAAGCACTAATAGAAGATACTAGGCACCATGCCCTAATAATCCAATGCCATTACATGAACAATCTCATCCAATGCCCTAATAGAAGATTACTTACTCATAGATGGGGAAAACATGGATGGTCGATGGAGAAGCGATGGTGATGATGATGGCAATGATCTCCTCCAATTCCCCGTCCCAGCAGAGTGCCAGAACGGAGTTTCTGGTTCCGAATCGTGGAATCTGGTGGTGGCGGCAGAGCGGAACTCCTTCTGGAAAAACATCGAACCCCCCTAAGTTTTTAGGTCAGAAGGCATCTTATAGGCGAAGAGGGAGACAGAGGGGGTGTCTGGGGTGGCCAGACCACCCCCTAGCATGGCCAGGCCTAGCCCGTGTGGCTAGGTGGTGTGGCCTAGGCCTAGCCCCCCTCCGTCTCGTATTCTGACTCCTAGAGTCTTCTGGTGAAATAGGATTTTTGGCATATTTTCCGGGATTTTTCCTGATAGTTGATTTTCTGCACAAAAACTAAACACCAAGGCAATTCTGTTGAAAACAGCGTCAGTCCGTGTTAGTTGCATCCAAATCACACAAGTTTAGAGGAGAAACAATAGCAAAAGTGTTCGGGAACGTAGATACGTTTTGGACGTATCAACTCCCCCCAAGTAGCTTATTTCTTGTCCTCAAGCAATCTAGTTGAAAACTGAGTGTGATAAAAGAAACTTTCATGAAGACATTTGCTTCATATGATGTATATATTCTCAGGATGTGATCAACTACTTAGACAATTCATAATAAAGACTATGCAACTAAGTTTACTTAATAGGCATTGCAAGCTATGAATAGATTCCAACTAAAAAATAATAAGTAGCATGAAGCATAAACATAAGCAACATTACAATGCTCATAACAAGATATGATAGAGTGGTATCTCGCTTGCCTTTTTATTGTGAATGCCAAGGCACCTCTGAAGTCCAGGTGAAGACTAGAAGTAAAGATATCAAAGATACAAGCATGAAAGTCATAACACAATAATCATGTCTTGAGACAAGCACATTACACTAAGAATGACAACTATGCTCTCAACAAGGTGCTCATAGAATAAGTGGAGACTCAACAAGGAAATGAAAAATGTTTTGAATAGTTTGAAAGGCTTCCAAATGCTGAAATTATGGTACTCATTAGCTTTGAGATCGCATTGCCCCTATCATAAGCATCTTTAATATGGTTGAGGTGAAAGTGAAGTCCAATCTGAGTTATATGCTTGACAGACTATAAACTGGAAATCCCATGTCCCTTTAGTACAAGGGCCACTCCTCATGCTACTCAACTTTAGTTACTAGTAAGTTCTTGTCATTGTAAATACGTGCGTATCATAGAGAACCGCCAATGGGGTACCCCTTGCCTGATGATACAGACGAATCCCCGTATCAAAATGACAAGGCAAGCAGACAATGAGTATCTCAGCAATCTTCTTATTTACGATGGGAAAATGGTGCTTTTTTCTCTCTTTCCTCTTTTCTCAAATATCTTTTTTTTCTTTTTTTTTTCAATAGCTATCTCTCTCTTTTTTTATAAGAAAAATGCTTCATAGATACTTATAATGGTTACGCTACAGGTTTCCACCATGACAGCATGGATTATACCTACGTCCTAGGCGTTTCTCTAACACACATACATAACTCCATGGACTTACGAGCTCCCCTTTTATTTCACACCGACGACATCCGCAAACAAAAGAGCATGGTATCAACTGGGTATATATTACAGGTGTTGAAAGTGTTCCTCGTGACAGCACGGTTCTGCTAATCCCGGCCTAGAATTTGCAGGCATATAACTTTCATGGACAGTCACAATGGTTTAGGTTTATTAAGTGCAGGAAATAAAGTGTGTCGTCAAGTTCATGAGAGCTTTACTAACTAACTTTCTCATAACAAGCAAACATTTTATTCAGAAGAAAACAAGCCATATTGAATATGCACGGAATAGCAAATGATGCTAATAGGTAGGTATGGTTGACACTTTTGACAATATTTGGTTTTAGGGAATTGGAAACACGAGTAGAGCATACTCAGTGTAAGTGAAGGCTAGCAATTAGAGAGGGAGCAAAAACGATAGAGCAATAACTGTCATAATCATGCTTGCAACAAAACAGGACTAATCATGGCATGAAAGTGATTCAAGACTCTCAAGGCAAAATAATTCATGGAGGATTAACTGATTATTTTAGTCACATGCATGCATGAGCATGTGCCAAGTCAATTCAAGTGAAACATTCAGAGGAGGATACCATGGTGTCATACCAAGTTATGAATAGAGTAATGCAAGAAAACATTCATATGACATGCTATAGACAATTAGCAAGATGGAACTAATCATATGAAAGCAAGAACTACTAAGCATCCATAAATAACATACACCCTACACGAACAGGCTAAGCATGCCCACAATGATGAGTATATGTACAAAAATGAAAACAAATAGAGTTCATTACCAGCCTCTTACCACCCCTCAAGTTGTCATTAATCCTCATTATTGCCCTTCACTTGTGTGGCTTGAATAATAACATGAAACCAAATCCCACTAAGGACTGCTGAACCCTGCAACAAAACTCACAAAACCAAAGAAGAACAACAAATATTTTTGGTGTTTTCGATTTTTAAAACAAGAACCAAAAAGGGAAAACAAGCAAATGAAAATCTTTTTGGGTTTTTCGAATAGTTCAAACAAAGCAAGCAAACCAAGGAAAAAGGAAGAAGCAAACCAAAGAGAAACAACAAAAATATTTTTGGTCTATTTGTTTTTTAGAAAGAAAAAGCAAAGAAAGAACGAAAACTAAAAAGAGAACGAAACACGAATATACGAAGTACCGACGCAAAATGATATGGAGATGAGTGCGATGTCGGCGTACCTCCCCCCAAGCTTAGGCATTTGGCCTAAGTGGGTTTCAATCCAAATATGAGTAAGGGTTCCAAGCAAGCCGGTCATTGTATGAATGATCGTAGTTAGGCCCGTGGGAAGAAGAAGAAACTCCCCAATCATAGGTAGGCTACTGATATGAAGATTCCCCCTCATTCGAGGGCTGGACCGAATCATCTGTGACCTCCCTTGTAGAATCCTGCTCCTGTTGAGAAAGCTCTCCAAAATACGTATCAAACTCCTCCTCTGTGAGGGACCATCCTACCCTGTTATCAAGGTTAAACAAAACAGGAGCAGGCAAAAGAACGACACACTCGGACTTGCTCCATCTCCAACCAGCTTTTAGAAAGGTTATTTCATAAGACAACTCACTCAAACTAGCCCACGAAGAAAAAAATTTATGATGTATCATGGAATTAAGATCAAGTCTTTCTATGGGAAACTATAGGTCTAGATGATGAGGCACTAAACCATGCAATGCTAATAAACAAGAAGCAATGAGGCCTCCACAAATTCCACCTTTCTCGCGGTTAGCAGCAAGACGGAAAGCTATCAAGGCACCCAAGTTATAAGTTCTATCTCATTTAAGAGTAGCAGAGATGAATGCTAGATCATACAAGATAATTTATTGGCAGTTTTTCTAGCAAGAACACACTTGGCAATAAAGTAAGCAAAGTAGCGAATAGAGGGGAGATGAATGTTATGGATTTTCCTGCTCTCCTTCGAGAAGCTGCTCCCTTGGCAAATCTCTGCGTACAAGTCTATGAGTGGTGCAGGTCGCTCCTTAATCCTTCCACATGATCCCCACTGAGGTACCTTAATAGCTGCACACAAATCATCGAGAGAAAGTTCGACAGCTATATTGTAAATTTTGTAGTGGACCATGGGGTTAGGCAAAGAGTAACTAAATTGAAAGTCCTGCACTAGATACATCGTTAGTTTAACAAATGGACAAGGTTCATCTTCCAAAGTTCTTCAATCCTGCATTAGCAACCAAAGTATGGAAGTCCTCGGAAATTCCTGCAGCCCTCATGAATTCGTAGGATGGATAGATGGAAGGAAAAACTTCCTCTTCTCGATGAACCTTCATAACCTCGGGCACCCTCAGTTCATGTTGGTTTAGTTGATGCTCATTCATCTTCTATTCTGAAATTTAAACATCTATTAAACAAGTGAATGCAAAGTGAATATATAACAAAGGGCACTACTCATAGGGACTTGTATGAGGAATAAACATGCATCAAAACTATATCTCTAAGCATAAAACAAGCTTACAAGCTCTCATAACCTCTCACCTATAGCAGCAAAATACTCAAGATCTAAACCACTAAACAAACAAATCTACTTGGACAAGCGTAGGAGTCACTGATACGTCCATTTTGCATCACTATTCTATGTCTTAATTCACTATTATTCATTGATATATTTCGTATTGAGAGGTGATACTTATGTTATTTCATCTGTTTTTGCATGGTTGATGACTTTTGGAGCATGGACCACTGTAGTCAGGATTCTGATGGAAAAGGGCTGTTTGGAGGAAAATTTCGCGAAGATCAGAAAATCCGGGAAAATATACGGAAAATTCTATTTTTCCAGAAGACTCAAGATGCCAGAAGATGAAGTGGAGGTGGGCCACAGGGGCCCACACCACCCCATGGCGCGGGCAAGCCCAGGCTGCGCCAGGGAGTGGTGTGGCCACCCTAGCCCACTCCAGCCTCTCCCCTCTGGCGTATATCTTCCTCCCAAAACCCTAAAACTCGAGGAGCGACCACAGAAAGATTCCGCCGCCTCTGCGGGGCGGAAAACACCGAGAGAGAAAGATCTCTCTGGCAGACAGATTTCTGTCGGGGGAATTCCTTCCCGGAGAGGGGAGATCGTCGCCATCAACACCACCATCAAGCTGGACTTCATCAGGATCATCATCATCATCATCATCATCACCACCATCATCACCATCAGCACCCTCATCACCATCTCCATATTGCTGTAACAATTGAGTTGAATCTTGCATTAGTTCATAGGGGAAACTTTCCCGGTGTTGATTACTCTTTGTAGTTGATGCTATTGAGTGAACCATTGAATTATTGTTTATGTTCAGATTGTTATAGATCATTATTCCATCTCTGATCTTGATCCATATGATGTCTTGTGAGTAGTTCGTTTTGTTCTTGAGGACATGGGAGAAGTCTTGTTGTTAGTAGTGGAGTTGTGTTGAGAAAGATTCAATAGATTGTTATTTAACTTGTGGTGTACTTCTTCTAGTGGTGTCATGTGAACGTTGACTACATGACACTTCACCTATAAGGGCCTAGGGGAATGCATTTTGTATTTGGCTACTAATCGTAGGGGTTGCCGGAGTGACAGAAACCTGAACCCCCATTAGGAAACCATTGCACAAGGGACGTAAGGGTCTTAGAGTTTAAAGCCGTGGTTAGGTTTTACCTTAATTACTTTCTTGTACTTACAGATGTTTGCAAGGGGGTTTAATCACAAGTATGTATTAAGTCTTGGATGGGATGGTACATTAGCACAGGTTCACCCACACAACACTTAGCAAGCTAGAGAATATTAATCGACTATATGAAGCGAAAGCACTTGACAGTCTTCCCATGTGTCCTCGAGAACGTTTGGTCATCTATAGAAATACAACCGGCTTGTCCTTTGCTGCATAAAGGATTGGGCCACTTGCTGCATTCATTCTTACTGTCTTTTGTTTACTCGTACTTTGTTTACTTGCTTTATCGAAAACCCCTAAAAATCCATTTGCTAAGTATTTGCAGAGAATTCCTGATCCATTCCACTAGCCAGCACCTTCTGCTCCTCGTTGGGTTCGACACTCTTACTTATCAAAAATACTGCGATACACCCCCTATACTTGTGGGTCATCAGTCACATATCGGAGAACAAATGCTCCAAATTTCAGCAGCAAAGATGGGCTCAAGAAGGAGATCGAAAAAATTGAGACCAAGCACAGCAAGAACGCGATTTTGAGCAATGAATTGGTGTTTTCTCAATAGAGAGAAGAAAGTGGAAGTGAGAGGGTGAGTGGAGGGCCAGGGGTGGACCACACCACAGGCAGGCGCGCCCCAGGGCTGGCCGCGCCACCAGGTGGTGTGCCTGCCTGGTGGGCCCCCCTGGTACCTTCCAGGCACTCCTCTGCCCCTTTTTTCACGTAAAAATTGAATATGAATTTTCTGGAATTTTTAGAGAGACTTTATTTTTGGGCATTTTCAGGTATAAATGAATGATTTTCTGACAGAAAAAGATTTTTTGGAATGATGCAATGCCAAAACAAGGATAGAACTACAGAAGTTCCAAGACACTCTAACATGCAAGCAACTAACAACAAAAAAGAAAACTAAACAAAAGCAAAAACTAAAATGGATAGAATAGAAGTAAGCGGAGATAATCTTGTTGAAACATTGTTTTGTTCAATGAAATCCTTTCGTTAACAAAGTTGATCAGGTCTTGATACCCAAACAATTTTATATGAAACAAAACTTTGTATTCCAATAATGATTATGTTACCTCAACTTTGATAGCAATGGTCCCAATCATAATAGTTTCAAAATTTTCTCTTGGTATGGCACAATATATCTCTCCAACTTGAATTCCCTCAACATGTTCAATTGAATTCAAACCATAAGTCCTTTCAATCTTCTTGGGGAAATAGATAGTATGTTCCTTGTCATTAATATTGAAGGTCACCTTTCCTTGATTACAATTAATAACAGCTCCTGCAGTATTAAGAAAAGGTCTCCCAAGAATAACACACATATTATCATCTTCAGGCATTTCAAGCACAACAAAATCAGTTAATATCAAGCAATTATGAGCCACTTGAATAGATACATCCTCACATATACCAACATGAATAGTGGTAGATTTATCCGCCATTTGCAAAGATATATCAGTTGGTATTAATTTTTCTAGATGAAGTCTCTTATAGAGAGAGAAAGGCATAACACTAACTCTAGCTCCCAAATCACACAAAGTAGTTCTAACATAACTATTCTTAATAGACCAAGGGATAGATGGAATCCCTGGATCTCCAAGTTTCTTAGGAAACTTACCATTAAAGGAATAATTAGCAAGCAAAGTAGAAATTTCTTCATTAGGGATCTTCCTTTTATTCGAGACAATATCCTTCATATACTTTGAGTAAGGAGGCAATTTAATAGCAGCTGTCAAAGGAATTTGCAAGAATAAAGGTTTCATCCACTCACAAAACTTATTATAGTGTTCATCTTCCTTTGTCTTGTGTTTCTTATCAGGGAAAGGCATAGGTTTTTGGACCCAAGGCTCTCTTTCACTACCATGTTTCTTAGCAATGAGATCTTCTTTAGTGTATTTAGTATTCTTAGTGTGCTTTTCAGGTTCTTCTTCAACTTTTTCTTTATCAGGAACATCATTTTCTTAATTACCACTTTCAGTTTCAGCATCAGAGATAGATATACTATTAGGATCTTTAGCAGGTTCAGAGGGTTCTACAATAGTTTTATGTTTCTTTTTTCCTTTTCTTACGAGTAGTACCACTATTTTCAGCTTGTTGAAAATCCTGCTCAATTCTTTTGGGATGCCCCTTAGGATATAGAGGATACTGGGTAGCAGCACCACTTGTAGTTCTAATTTCATAAGCATGTTTTTCTTTAGCAGCATTAACTAGCAAGTCGTTTTCCACTTTAATAAGTTGATCTATTTGAGTTTGAACCATTTGAAAATGTTTAACAATCATTTGATCATCATTAGAGGTTCTTTCCACAATATCTTTTAACTCAACAATAACTCTAGTGTTTTCCATTAGATGATTTTGCACCCTTTTATTAAAAATATCTTGCTTAACAATGAAAATATCGAATTCTTCTAAGCATTGATCAGGAGGTTTAGAGTAAGGGATATCACCTTCATCAAAGTGTTGGAGAGAGTGTACCTCAATAGTGGATGAATAAGGGATATGCTTACATAATTCTTCTATAGGAGGTAAATTCTTGACATCTGCAGCTTTAATTCCCTTCTCCTTAAGATATTTTTTAGCTTCCTTCATCACTTCATCATTTAATTCAATAACTCCCCTCTTCTTAGATAATGGTATAGGCGCGGGTATAGCTGGTTCAGGTATGATTGTTTCGGGTATAGCTGGTTCAGGAGGAGTCCAATCTTCATAGTTCTTGCTTATTTTAGCCATTAATTCCTTAGCTTCCTTGGGAGTCCTATTCCTGAAAACACAATCAGCACAACTATCTAGGTATGTCCTAGATTCTTCAGTTAGTCCATTATAAAATATATCAAGAAGCTCATTCTTTGGTAATGGACTTCCAACCTGTGCATGAATCAAAGCACAAAACCTTGCCCATGATTCAAGCAATATATCTTTTTCTCCCTCTTTAAAATCAAAAAGTTCCTGCAAAATAGCGTGTCTAGCACTAGGAGGAAAATATTTCTGCAGGAAAGTACTAATCAAGCCATCAGGGCTATCAATAGATCCAGGAGGTAAATTACTAAACCAAGCTTTAGCTTCCCCTTTCAGTGAAAATGGGAAATCTTAGCAACAAAGTAAGTACACATCTTAATATCATCAGAAAATAGGCCACTCATGGTAGAAAGCTCAGTCATATGTGCTACCGCACTTTCATTCTTAGTCCCACAAAAAGGTTCGTTCTCAACAATAGCTATATAAGATAGATCAAGAGAGAAATCATAATCTTTATCTTTAATGTTTATGGGAGAAGCAGCAAACTTAGCAATAGGAGACTTTGGGTATAATAGTATGCCTCTCAAGGAGACTCTTAGGAGCACTCCTATCATGGGTGTTTTTACATTCTTTAATAAATTCATCGGTCATCTCAACATAACCGTCTTCAATACCATAACTCTCACTAGACTTAGGTGAACTAACAGGTGTAGTAGTATCTTCATTAGGAGTTTTAGTATTTCCATCTATAGTTCTAGCAATCGTAGCATCTAGGAAATGACCTAATGAACCACTCTTATCAAGCACAGTAGAACCAGCATCATAAGTATCAGAAGTTTCAGATTCAGCAGTAGTAGCAGTGTGTGTAGCATGTGTATGTGGTGGTGTAACGAGCTTACTCATAACAGATGGTGAATCAAGAGCAACAGAGGTGTTCATAACCATACCTCTTCTTGTAGTGGATGGTAAAATAGGAACCTTGCCATCACGAGACTTACCCATGATGGATGGATGGCAGCGAACAATAATGAATCCAAGTGAACTTGATAAATAAATCTATGCTCCCCGGCAACGGCGCCAGAAAATAGTCTTGATGACCCACAAGTATAAGGGATGTATCGCAATTCACATAGCAATCAGAACATAGGGCAATTGCAGATAAATAAGATAAAGCATCCAAGTACTAGATAATCCTAGGCATGTGTTCCATAAATAGTCATACGTGCTCGCAATGAGAACTTGCACAACTTCTTTTGTCCTGCCAGCCCGTTTGCAGCAGGGCCTCAAGGGAACTACTAACAATTAAGGTGCTCCTTTTAATAGAGCACCGAAGCAAAGCATTAACACTCCGTTAACACATGTTATCCTCACATCAAAGCCATTCCCTCCGGTTATCCCGATTTTTGTCAGTTCAGGCCATTGGTTCCGGACAACAACGTGTGTATACAACTTGCAGGTAAGACCATAAATAATACTATCATAATGAATCAATAACATGTTCAGATCTGAAATCATGGCACTCGGGCCCTAGTGACAAGCATTAAGCATAACAAGTCGCAACAAAGTCAAAAAGCACTACTAGAAGATACTAGGCACCATGCCCTAATAATCGGATGCCATTACATGAACGATCTCATCCAATCCCTACCATCCCCATAACGGAGTTTCTGGTTCCGAATCGTGGAATCTGGTGGTGGCGGCGGAGCGGAACTCCTTATGGAAAAGCGTCGACCCCCCCTGAGTTTTTAGGTCAGAAGGCATCTTATAGGCGAAGAGGGAGACCAATGGGGTGTCTGGGGTGGCCAGACCACCCCCTGGCCCGCCAGGCCTAGCCCGCGCGGCCAGGTGGTGTGGCCTGGGCCCAGCCCCCCTCTGTCTTGTATTCTGGCTCCGGGAGTCTTCTGGTGAAATAGGATTTTTGGCATATTTTCTGGGATTTTTCCTGATAGTTGATTTTTTGCACAAAAACTAAACACCAAGGCAATTCTGCTGAAAATAGCGTCAGTCCGTGTTAGTTGCATCCAAATCACACAAGTTTAGAGGAGAAACAATAGCAAAAGTGTTCGGGAAAGTAGATACGTTTTGGACGTATCAGGCATCAAGATCTATAGACCAAGACTCCTAATTGGGCTATCACAAAGTACATACCTTGATAAGACTTTAAACAAGTTTAAAATGGACGGAAGTAAGAAGGGGTTCTTACCTATGTTGCAAGGCAAGACATTGAGTAAGACTCAAAGTCTAGCTATGGCGGAAGAAAGAGAGATAATGGATAAGATGCCCTATGACTCAGCCGTTGGCTCTATAATATATGCCATGCTATGTACAAGACCGGATGTGGCACATGCTATTAGTTTGACTAGTAGGTACCAATCTGATCTTGGTTCGGAACACTAGATAGCGGTCAAGAATATCCTTAAGTACAAGAAGAGCTCGTCGCTAAGTGTAATGTTAACGCTAGCTTTGACACCGATCCGGATGACTCTAAGTCTCAATCGTGATACGTATGTTTCATGAATGGATCAGCAGTTAGTTGGAGGAGCTCCAAACAACCAATGGTAGCGGGATCAACAACGGATGCCAAATATGTTGCTGCTTCAAAAGCTGTGCAGGAAGCAGTTTGGATGAAGGAGTTCCTAACTGAACTGGTTGTGGTTCCTAGTGGGTTGGACCCAATGGTGATATATTGTGACAATAATGGAGCCATAGCCAATGCCAACGAACCAAGGTCTCACAAGAATTCCAAGCATACCAAGCGTCGGTTTTATCCATCCGCGAGCATGTCAAAGATGGAGATATAAAGATTTGTAAAGTACATATGGATCTGAATGTAGCAGATCCGTTGACTAAAACTCTCCCTAGGGGAAAACATGATCAACACCAGAATTGCATGAGTGTTAGATTTATCACTATGTCAACTAGATTATTGTCTCTAGTGCAAGTGGGAGACTAAAGGGAATATGCCTTGAGAGGCAATAATAAAGTTGTTATTATCGTATTCCAAGTATATGATAGATGTTTATTTTGCATGCTATGATTGTATTAATTGGAAACGTTAATACATGCGTGTTTAATAAACAAATAAAGGGTTCCTAGTTATGCCTCTCATATAAACTAGCTCACTGATTACCAAGATAATCAAGGTTCCTGATCATGGACATTGGATGTTGTTAATAACGAGGTCACAACATTGGTGGAATGGTGTGATGAACATTCATCCAAAGTATAGCAATATGATCAAATTTACTATGTTTAAATTGCTATAACATCATACAAAGTATCTTTAGTATTTATACCATGAAATCATGTTAATCACTAACACCGGAAGAGTAACTTGATAACATCAAACGTCACACCGTAACAGGGTGACAATAAAGGTGGGTTCAGATACTCCGAAAGTGTTATGTAGAGGCTCATGGATCAAGAGTGAGATTTGTCCATCCCGATGACAGAGAGATATACTCTAGGCCCTCTCGGTGATATCACATTGATGTAGCTTGAAAGCAAGTGATAAGATCGCTGGAATGTTATATCACAGGAACGAGAAAAGAGTACTTGTCGGTAACAAGATCGATCTAGGTATGGGGATACTGATGATCGAATCTAGGACATGTAATATATTGCGAGACAAAGGGATTTATTTCCAAATGTTATAGGTTCACATGATCACTGAAGTCATCGTTGAATGTCTAGGAATCAGTATGGATCTCCAGGTCCGGCTGCTGATTATTGATCATAGAGGGTTCTCGATCATAATCTGCATTATTCGCGAACCCTAGAGTTACACACTCAAGGGATACCGACACCATTTGGAGGAAATATGTTTCTAGAGAAAGATTGTGAAAGCGTTAGAATTATTTCGATGGATACCAAAATTGTTTCAGGTGAAATTGGTTCTGCATGTGATATCGAAGTGTTGCAAGGGGTTTTATGTGAATGTTTTTTAACTAAATTAATTAACAAAATTATGAAAAAATAAATAAAAGAGTTTTATTAAATGAGAGATGCATAGAATTTGGTGGAAATTTAATGCAAGTGAGTGGAAGTTTGAGTGGAGGGATTTTATGCGAGTGGAAGCTCCACCCACGTGAATGAAGGGAGAGGTGGGGGAAACACCTTGGCCGACAGCCATGGGAGGGCCTACCCGCTCCCCCTATAAAAGGCCTCCTCCTCCTCTCACTTCACACCTCCTCGTGAAGGATCTCTCTCCCCCTCTAAAATATTCTCTATCGCTTCGGATTAGCGAAGTACAAGTTGATGGTGGGTTTGTCTAGAAGGATTTGCTGCTTCCGTTGCTTTTGCTAGAGCGAGTACGTGGAGGTTGTCGGAGCACCGAGATGTGTGCGATCATGGATGCACTGTTGAGTTGCGGTGCTATATTTCATGACGATCTTGAGATCAACAATTGAATGACTACATCATCCACAAGAACAATCTCGTAATAGTTTGTCGCTCTTCGAGGGTAAGTTCTCTATGGATGTATGTCCATCCGTTGATTATATCTAGGTACATAGATCTTGGTGCTTAGTAGTTCACATCATAGGAATTATTTTGTTTTCTATGCTGCGAACCCAACAGTAGGAGCCCATGGAGGCACTGCTACGACGGCAGTGGTGGGGGCGGAGGAGAATGGGGGTGGGGCCGTGTCGAAACCACTCTCCATGTTCGGAATTTCTCCTGGGGCAGTCACGTGCAAGGTGCAGGCGGTCGCGCGTGGGAGACTTCAGATTGGAGCTTAGGTTGTGAGCACGTGGGTTGGAATTTGCAGTGCACCTCTTGGCTTTTTTGGCATGCCTAAGCATGTTTCGAGAACATCCTAGGATTGGGCATCTGCTGGAGCTCTGTTTTTTGCCTCTCGCATGCTAAAAATCTAATTTTTTGGCACACCAGCTAACTTATTAGGCATCTGTTGGAGATGATCTAAGGAGTGACCAGAGAGAAAACCGCGAAAGAATGAGGCTGAATAATATCTCTATCTATGCCTAACTAGGTAGAAAGTCATGGCTTACCACGCGCTTGCACGTCTATGAACGACACGCGTATATAAATAATTGATAAAACTATGCAAGTGGATTTAACATTAGTTTGTAACAACCAAAAAATAAATATTAACCATTTAACAAGCAAGTGAAAGTCATGTGTCAACTCCATGTTCTTGTAGTATGCATACAGGAAATATTATTGTGCTCAGGCTATTTTTACTTTCTGTGAACCAAACTACTGTAGGCTAAACCTCTAGGGTGGCCCGATCTTCATAGAATTTAGAGGGATTTAGGGAGGAAGCGAAGAACACGATGACCACGGGAGTGGAAATCGAAGACACAAACGCACAACACACCCGAATCCGGTTTGCTCCCATTGGTCCGAACCACCAACCCAGTAGAATCCACGAGGTGGAAAAGATTGGCAAGCAAGAGGATAGAATACTATTGTGAATAAATTGCAAGTGATAGATACCCGATGGGAGAGATAAATTGCAAAAGAGTGCACAATAGAAATGATCTAAATACTTAAGGAGCCATCTCATATATTAAATTTAGAGGTCTTGTTATCCATGAATGGATCTTTTCCTCAATGGGAGGCATGAGATCAAAGCTCTATCTTTTCATCTTAGCTTTGTCTAATTTGCATATGAGGGGTAGGTGCCTATTTATAGTGCACCATCAAAGAGTGTAGATAAGGGGATAAGGTTACATGTTAAAAGGACCAAAACAGATCACATGTCGTGCATAGGTGGTAGTACCAAGGATCCTGTGGTACTACTAGCCGGTAGTTCTTTAGGCGATGGCAATGTGGTGGAAGTACCTGCGTGAGCTCAGTTCTTCAGGCGTTGGCGGTAGTACTGGTCCTAGTACCTTCGCTCCATTGTTCTTTCTCCTCTTCCAATATTCTATGACATTGGCCTTGAGTCCACATTCACTTGCATATTCCTCCCATGTTCCCGTATTATTCATCATCAACCTAGCATATTCATAGGACAGGGTATCTGAAGGGGTTCCTAGTAGAAAACAAAAATCCCTTCCTAGTGTAACACCAATATGCCCAAGATCTATATATGAGTAATGTTGTAACGGGGAGAGGCTTTCGTAACATACCCTAGTAGACCGAAAGTGTTTAACATTCATGGGTAACATGGATGATGTAGTCATACTCGCACTGACCTCAAGGTCGCGAAGCTCCTCGCAAGTCACCCTTGGTCCTTGCACGACGATCTCGGTTAAAAGTACATAGATGCCGCCTAGAGGGGGGTTGAATAGGAGGTTTAAAACTTTTACGAGATGGGCTTAACAAAGATGGAATAAAACTAGCATTTACTTTTTCAAGCACAAAACATATGTAAACTACGGTTCACCTATGTGCACCAACAAATTATGCTAAGCAATACAAGAAACTATGTGGTAGCTAGATATATGACTTCAAGCACGAAGTCTATCACAAAGTAAAGTGCATAAGTAAATAGCTTTGGTATAGAGATAATCGAGGCATGCAGAGACGACGATGTATTACCGAGTTCCTCCAATAAAGGGAGTACGTCTCGTTGGAGGGGTGGGTGGTACTAAGACCACCACGCCACAAAAGGCCTCACCCTATTCTCCCATGAACCTCTCCACAAGAGTCGTGATTCACTTCTCCACTATCGGTACCCTTCAAGGCGGGAACCAACGCCTTTACAAAAAGATTGGGGCACACATCAACAACTTAATTGGAGGCTCCCAAGTATCACCACAATCCGCAAAACAACTAAACCGTCTAGGGTTCGAAGAACCCAAGAATAAAAAGTTCCTCACCTTTCACCCAATCGAATCCTCACTGAGAATTCAAACCTATGCACAAAATGCAATGGCAAGAACACAAGAAGTGATCAAGTCCTTATCTCCCAAATTCCACTAAAGCTAGAAAAGCTATTGGGGGGACAAAGGAGGAAGAACATAAGAGGAAATCTACAAAAGAAACCCCAAGATCTAGATCTGAAGATGTTCCCCTCACAAAGAAGAGAGATGGATTGGTGGATTTGTGGATTTAGATATCCCCTTTCAAATTCCCCCAAAAGATTCAAGAAATATGGGATAGATTGAGAGTATTTGCAAGCTCCTGAAGGTAGTAGCAATGGAGGAGAGAGAGGATGCAAGCAACTGGCCTAAGGAGGAAGAAGGTTTTTTTTATAGTAGCCTCCCCCAACGAAATATGACTGTTTGGGACCTCCAGGCTGGATTATATGCCCCCACTAGGGCAGGAATATCTGCCCCTGCCAAAATATGGCTAAAGACTTCGTTGCACGGTTACCAGAATAGGGGCCAGATAACCCCCCCCCCCAAAAAAAAATTGGCAGAAAGGTAAAACTAAAATGACCATAACTTTTGCATCTGGACTCCGACTTGTATGATCTTGGGCTCGTTTTGAAGATAGTAATGAGCTCTAAAATACAAGGCAGGGAACCATCATTTTCATGGGAGGATAGAAATAAATTATGAAGGTTTAACCTATATATAATAGACAAACCGGTGAAACCTCCAACAAAGAAATGTAAAAGAGAATGCATATGAAATCCATTTTCGATGAACTTGAGCTTGCCATGGAGATCAACAGAAGCTCCAAATATCCTCATGGATAAAAACCAAATAATAACCAAGAAATATGATTCCAAGTATTCAAAGGTTTGAGTTGTCTCCGAAGGGTATGATCAACCCCTCTTGATAGTACGACTATCTATCCTAAAACTGGTAAGAAAGAAACCCTATCAAGAACATACCCTTGCCTTGTGCATATTCCACTTGAGCTTGATGATGATGATATTGTTCACCTCAAGGAACACATTTTTTGATTGCGATAGCTTGGTGAAGACTTGCAAATTTCTCCCCCATACTCCTCTATGGAGAGCCTCTCCATATCCATGATCACCATTGGATAGCAAGCTTCAAGCATAAGATATCTTTGAGATGGATCCTCTTGAACTTGCAATTGATTACTTATTTATTTATCATGTTGGTGTCTTGAAGGTACACAAGATATCACTCCATCTTATTCTTCAAGACACACTTGCCATAGGCTCAACTCTCACATGACCAATCTTTGGATCACTCCTTGAATATCTTGGTCATCACTTGATCTTCTTCAGTTTCTTCTTATTAATTCATCCTTGACACCACCATATGGTTCAAGCATTGCTTATGGACAAATGATTAAGTATAACTCAATGCAAACATTAGTCCATAGAGATTGTCATTAATTACCCAAACCACACAGAGGGCACACATGTACTTTCAATCTCCCCCATTTTGGTGATTGATGACAATCCCTTCGATAGGTTTTATATAAGGAATAACCAAACAAGTGATGTTAGTACAACCAAAATATAAAGAGAACCCCACACAATCAATGCATGTCTGAATGAACTTGAATTTCATTGCATCTATTGCCAACCATTACCGGTGGTGGAGAGTCCTCTATGTATTCAAGATGCAAAGCACAAGAGGCAAATGTTTAAGTACCAACCTCAAAGAACAAAACCAAATTCCCTTAAACCCTCTAAACTTCTCCCCCATTGGTATTGATTGCTGAAATGGGGGGAAAATATTACAAGGCCAATTTAGTGAGAGTTCATCCATATGGTGTGCATTTCTCATAATATGAATGGAATCAAATGCACATATCCAATGATGAATACCCGGAGGAAATCAAACTAAATTGAGGATCTAAAAATTTCAAAGAAATAAAATGGTGAAGAAGCATCAACGAATAAGCAAGCAATCAAAAGATATAAAGGACCGCATCACAAAAGGAAGATACCAAAATAAAGATAGATATTATAATAAGATCGAAATAAGAGTGATATAGATAATATGAGGAGACTCCCCAAGTATTGTGCACAAATTATAATTTGTATATGAATACAATATGCACAAACGTGGCATCCTCATTCCCTCAATATCATTATTTAAACCACAGGCACGAGCAAGAGAGAATAAGTTATGATGAGAGCAAATGAGTGTTTAAACAAAAATAGGAAGATCCCTAAGGTTCATGCACAAAAAGTGAACAAGTACGGAATCCTCACTTCCCATAATAATAAAAAACACCAAAAGTGTACAAGAAAGAAAATGTGTGTTCTTAGATAAATTAGGGAAGCTCCCCAAGTTTGTGCACTAATTATAATAATTGCTTTGAATTCATATTGCATAAACATGGTATCCTTGCTCCCCAAATTTACATAAGAACACAAAGGCATGAGAGATCAACTTTATTTATCACATATGAGTGCCCAAAGATGCAAATAAAAAAGGTCAAGCACTAAAAGGTAAAAACTTTTGGAGCCACCAAAGAATAAAAAAACACAAGGTGGACTCCAAGAGGATAAGAATATCAACTAGAGATGTAGCCATACTCATGTGTACAAGTTTCTAGGTAGACAACAATCATGATGATATACATCCACAAAGAAATGTGTACACCAAAAATGGATACTCAAGAATGAACAAGATATCCAAACGAAAGTCATAGACAATACCAATAAGATTTTTCTAGAAATCATGGCCAAAGGCTCATTTTTATCTTATTATACATTAATGACCTTCAAACACCAACAAATACATAAAAATATTAACAAGGGAAAAGGAGATAGGTGGAATGCATCGTGAAAGGCAACAAGTAACAAAAAGAAGGAATAAGCCTTGCAAATTAATCCATATTGCACATGAGCGCTCTTGAGGAAATGATAGGCAATAGAACAGCTAGATTGGCATATGAGGGATTGAGAAATCGTAAACATGATTTCTATATACTCCCCAAAATATGCACTGATCTCAAATTACTCATAATACAATAAAGATGATACAATAAAACCATGCAATAACCACAACAATAAGCAACTATAGAAAATCATGCCAAGATACAACCACATGGTTAGATGCTAGAAAGGTATGCATGAGAGGGATATTTGTTACCGAGATATCATTGATAGGATGTAGTAGATATGAGTTTTTTGATCATCCTAGCTTGCCTCCAATTGTAATTTAGTCACCACATATTCCTTATTATTGAGATAAGCATCCAATGTATCTCCAATGTACCTAACCCGACATCCAAGACAAAATGGTCCCAAAACTTATTGGGTCCAAAGTAGTTAGATACACTACAATATATAGTAGAAGCTCCACATAAATATGTGCATATAGATATGAAATTGAATTTCATGCACATCTTAGGCAAACTAGGATTTGGTGGAGTTTCCCCTATATATTGGATCGAATAAAGCAAGCATGCCATAATATATACATATAGTAAATATGCATGCACAAGAATTTAAAGAACCAAAGGTGATACAATTTGAACAAAACACCAAGTAAACCAAGAAGGCACACCAAAGTTTGACACGATAAACGGTTGTTCAAATTATATCAGATAACCAAATAAACTTGTGAAAGATCACACGTTCATCAAATGAACTATGAAAAAACCAAAGAGTAAGAGATAGATAAAAACACAAATGCGCAAGGATTTATCTCATTCTAAAAGGTCAAAATAATTAACAAGGAATGAGAGAAATCCAACTCCCCAAAAGAGAAAGGTTACAAAAACCAAAGTAAACTCTCCACATTTTTTATGATGGCAAAAAGTACTAAAACAAAAAGGTCGAACTTCCAAGCACATGAAACACAATATGAATATAAACAAGAAGCACAAAAAAGGTGTTCTAAGTAATATTGGAGAACTCCCCCATGATTGGTGCATTATTTAGTGTTGGGGGATAACCCCGGGTAGGGTCACTCCGGGGTATAAGGGCCAAGTTAGCCGAGGTTCAACAAGGTCAAAGCGGATGTTGGCCGAGTCACCTCAAGGTAGGCTGGATCACGGAGTAACCCGGACCAGGGGGGTCGCCTAACATTGTCTCGTCCGACTCAAGGAGTAAGTCGGAAATACTTGTCTAGCTTATATGCAGGAACAGGTGTGGACAGATCAACTATGATCCGGATCCTCTCTTGGCTTCTAGGAGAAGGAAGGAATCTCTCTGGTCAAAAAAGAAGGTCCGGTGTGTACTGGATGAGCGAATAAAGCAAGGGCAGGACCACCGGATCGTGGCCGACAGGGATGACGATGCTCACGTCGGCTGACGCGGGCGCCGCAGAGGCTACGTCGCTAAAGCAAGTGTGACGCGGGGGAAAAGCACCCCTGTCGGGTTACTACTTTGGGAGGGGGCATATTCTTAGGAATATGCCTCCACGTATGCCCTAGGCTAGGACCGAACCACCTCTATATAAGGGGGGGTTGGGGTTCTGGTAAGGGGGTTGGGTTCTTTATGATTCAAAGCACGGAGAATTCTAGTTAGTTGAGCTCTAGTGGATCTAGGGTTCTTGGGCTAGTTGGTAGGCAAGAGTAAGAGAGTTTCTTCTTCCTCCTCTTGTCAATACAGCTCAAGGAGAACTTGTAATCTCGGAGATTGAACATCAATACAAAGCTCCTGTGTAGAGAATCACTCTACTATCCCTCCCTGGATTCCCCTAGCGCATATTAGTCCCCACCATTAGCCTATCCATGGCATCTGCCGTGACACCACCACGACAGTTGGCGCCCACCGTGGGGCTAGCGGCGCTAGCAGGGGTGAAGATCCGGACGGAAAACTTCATCGGCACCGGCGAACGCATCGTCTCCGGGCTCGTTCAGCGCTTTGGAGCGCTGGACTACGTCAGCGACAATGCTGGCTGCTTCGGCACGCACGCCCTTCCGTGCAACGGCATCTTCGTCAAGCTCGGTGCGCACAAGGTCTACGTCGCTGTGGACGTGTCTTGCGTTCATCCGTGTCGCGTGGTCGATGCAAGAGAACCACCCCTCACTGTGGCTCGCGCGGCGCGTATCGCTCGCTTCCTGGACCATGCAGAGGTGATGATGACTGCGCCAGCCGCGGGCATGAGCAAGGATCCAACGCAAGACCCGAAGGTAACGCCCAAGGCACCGAGGAAAGCTAGGGGTCCTCCACTAGAGAGGCCTGAGAACGTGCTGAGGGAAGCTATGGATAGCTTGGTGAACCCAGTGGTAGCTGTGGTAGATCCGGCTCAGGCACAGGCCGAGCTAAAGGAAACCCGGCAAAAGATACTGGAGGGCGCAAAGAAAATAGCAGCGGCTCAGCAGTCATTGAACATGACGCTGTGTGAGTACGCGAAAGCAAACAAGGTGGATGCAGTAAGGGTAAAAGGGAAAAATCTCATAAGTGAGATGAACAGAGAAGGTGATGATGGACCAGAAGGGTCGGAAAACTATCTGTCCGTGGGGTTGCCGAAGTACAGTACCCCGGCAAAGAACCTCAGAGCAGCAGATGCCGCGGCGTCCGAGCTAGAGGGTCTGACGGGTGAAGCCCGTCAGAGACAGCAAGACCGGGTTAAAGAGCTGGTTCGGATCGCGAACAGGCAGAACGAGGAGCTGCTGAGAGGTAACCCGGAGAGAGTTGGAGCTTCTAAGATCGTCCATTCGGTGATGGGTAACCCGGAGAAATCCGCTGGAGCCGCATCATCGCCTCATGGTGGCCCAAGGAGAGAAGAGGTAGTAACCTCTGCCAGACGGAACAAGCAGATCGTTCCGTACGACCCAACGCGTGCGGGAAAAGAAAAAGAGATGCGGAAAAACTACGATCGACGAAGTGTGAGCCGAGGTGAAGCTGGCCGAGGTAACCACGACCAAGGCAATGCCGGTCAAGGGAATGCTGCCAACAGCAATGCTGGACAGCGAAACTCGGCAGGAGCAGGTCAACCGCAGCAGCGGAATGCACCAAGGCAAGAGCAAAGTGCCGGCCGTGGTATGCAACAGAGAGGAGCACAACGAGAGCAAGACCGATACAATGACGGAGACTCGGAGATGATGAATGCGGGATACGCAAGACCGGACTATCATGTGATAGGGTCGAGATTGGGAAGCAGAGATTTGATGTCGGATGACGCCAGGCTAAAACTGGATCGCCTGTATAGGTCGGAACAGATCGAATGTCAAGGTCCTCCGGGTCCAGCGTGCTTTGGACCTCGGATCATGAAGGAACCGCCAGTACCTAATTTCCAATTACCTAGGGGCACGAAGACGTATGACGGCAGTACAAAGCCGGAGGATTGGCTGATAAACTACGCAACAGCTGTGAAAATTGCAACTGGCAACTTGAGATGGGCTGTACGATATGTACCCCAAATGTTGGAAAGTCCGACTAGGGTTTGGCTGAATAATTTGCCACCCGGAAGCATCAATTGCTGGATAGATTTTGAATAAATGTTTATCAGCAACTTCTCAAGTACATATCAGAGACCGAATAGGCCACAGACCCTGGCAATGTGCAAGCAGAGAACTAACGAAACGGACCGTGAATTCTTGACCCGGTGGTGTACCGTGAGAAACTCATGTGAGGGAGTCATAGAGTCACAGGCTATAGCATGGTTCGCACAAGTGTGCAGATATGGCAGCGAGTTATGGATGAAATTGCAAAGGAAAATGCTAGTCACATTGGAAGAGATGATCCGGATCACGGACTCTTACGCTTTGGGTGATCCAACCCAACCTAGGATCGCGTCGAACGAGTCCAATGAGGAGTACTATCCGAGGGACGGAGCCGGGTCATCCCGGAGGAACGATTACAAGGGAAAAAGGAGAGACGATAGACCGGACCATCGGTATAGTTCGCAACAAGTTGCAGCTGTGAATCAAGATCAGCCCGGAGCAGGGAGCTACCAACGCCAAAAAACAGGAGGGCAATGGACTCCTCGAAACGATGGCAAGAAAACGTGGACTCCGGAGGAGAAGAAGCAATGGTAAGAAAAGAAAGATCGTCCGAGGTATACCTATGAGTTAATGTTGGACCAGCCGTGTAAATTTCACACACCAAATCCGAACAGCCCGGCGGGTCACACAACGAGGCAATGTGAGTGGATGCGCAAGATAGAACAAGGTGGTTCGGGGAATGCTCAGGCACCCCGGAATGATCAACCTCAGCAGGAGTTACCCCGGCAGCAATTGCTTTCCGGAGCAAACACGCAGCAACTGATGTTGCCTCCCCCACCGCCGAGGTATGACAACAGCGAGAGAAGGGATGTAGTGCATCAGGTGGAAAACCAGCAACCACCGGATCAGAGGTACTCTGGAAACGAGGGAAGAAATGAGTACAGGGAACATCACCAGAGCTATTGTGTGTTCACAACAGAGGAAACAGATAGGAAGAGCTTGCAGAGCCGACATATGGAGGTTAACGCGGTTATGCCTGCAGTGACGAGGTACATGTCTTGGTCGGATCAGAAAATTACCTGGAGGGCCAAAGATCATCCCAAGCTTATGCCAAGTCCGGGCTCGTATGCACTAGTGTTAGATCCGACGTTCATTGGACCAAACATTAATGTGAGGTTCTCCAAAGTACTAATCGACAATGGCAGTAGCATTAACATCATGTATGCAGACACAATGCACAAGTTGGGTATCTCGGAGAACATGCTCCAGGCCACGAGGACAACTTTCCATGGCATTGTGCCCGACATTTCTTGTGTGCCCATAGGCAAAGTCCGGGTTGACGTGTTGTTCGGCACAAGAGACAACTGCCGAACTGAAAATCTGGAGTTCGAAGTGGTGAACTTAGAAAGCGCCTATCATGCACTACTCGGAAGACTAGCCCTAAGCAAGTTCATGGCAAGCTGTCACGTTAGCTACTTGAAGATGAAATTGCCCGGACCAAACGGAGTGATTACCATTGCTGGGGATTTCTGACGTTCTATTGAGTGCGCCTCAGCCGGGTCTAACCTAGCCGAGTCACTCGTAATTGCCCAAGAGAAAAGAAAAATTCAAGAGGTGGTGGCTTTAGCTCAGTCCGCGCAGCAGTATATGTCGGCGTTAAGCAACCCGCATGGGAGCGTTTCATTTCAAGCCGCGAAGGACACCAAGAAGATTCCAGTGGATAACCTATTTCCGGAGCGTACCGTAACAATTGGTGCCGGGGTAACTGACAAATAGGAAAGCGAGCTCGTCAACTTCCTCTATGAGAATCGGGAGATTTTTGCTTGGTCCACAGAGGACTTGCAAGGTGTTCTGAGGGAGTTGGCCGAGCACTCTTTGAACGTAAGACCCGGAGCAAGGCCGGTGAAGCATCCTCTCCGACGCTTCGCCGAGGATAGGAGAAAGGTCATTGGTGACGAGATAGCTCGATTGCTAGAAGCAGGGTTTATCATGGAAGTGTTGTATCCGGATTGGCTCTCTAATCCGGTGCTGGTAGAAAAGAAGAAGGATGATCCGAACGTGGCAGTGGTTTGGCGTATGTGTATCGATTACACGAACCTGAACAAGGCGTGTCCAAAAGATCCATTCCCACTGCCGAGGATAGATCAAGTCATCGACTCTACCGCGGGATGTGAATTGTTGTCATTCATTGACGCTTATTCTAGTTTCCACCAGATACCTCTGAACCCGGATGATCAAATAAAAACTGCCTTCATTACCCCATACGGGGCTTATTGCTATCGCACTATGCCATTTGGTTTACGAAATGCAGGCGCAACGTACCAAAGATGTATGCAAAAATGTTTGCACGATCAAATAGGTCAAAATGTACAAGTCTACGTGGATGATGTGGTTATTAAGACCAAGGAAAGCGCAACGCTCCTTGACGACATAAGGCAAACATTCGCGAATTTGAGGAGATTCCGGATGAAGCTTATCCCGGAGAAATGTACCTTCGGTGTCCCGGCTGGGAAATTACTCGGATTTCTCGTCTCCAGCCGAGGTATCGAGGTTAATCCAACTAAGATCCGATCCATCGAACGAATGGAGCTGCCGAAGTGTCTCAACGACGTCCAGAAGTTCACTGGATGCCTGGCGTCGTTGAGTCGGTTTGTATGTCGGTTAGGGGAAAAGGCACTGGCTCTCTACCAACTCATGAAAAAATCAGATAAATTCGTTTGGACGCCACAGGCCAATGAAGCTTTTGCCCACTTGAAAACGATGTTGGCCACTGCACCAGTGTTAGCTTCCCCACTATCAAAGGAGCCAATGTTGCTCTACATAGCCGCAACCAACCGAGTTGTAAGTGCAGTGATTGTAGTGGAGCGAGATGAAGAGGGTAAGTCGGTGCAGAGGCTAGTCTATTACTTGAGCGAGGTATTGTCTGCCTCGAAACAGAACTACCCGCATTTTCAAAAGGTGGCATACGGAGTTTATATGGCGGCAAAGAAGTTAAAGCACTACTTTGAGGAGCATCCCATCAAAGTGATATGCGAAGCCCCCATATCCGAGATAATAGGTAACAAAGATGCGAATGGCAGAATTGTGAAATGGGCAATTGAGCTAGCACCTTACGCACCCCAGTACGATAGGAAATAAGCGATCAAGTCCTAGGCTGTGGCGGACTTTTTCGTGGATTGGGCCGAGGTACAATACGAACCGCCGCCACCAGATCCGAACTACTGGAGGATGCACTTTGACGGATCGAAAACCAAAACAGGGTTAGGTGTCGGGGTTGTGCTTACCTCGCCAAAGAAGGATCAGCTCAAGTACGTATTGCAGATCCATTTCGCGGCATTGAACAATGTCGCTGAGTATGAGGCTCTTGTGCATGGTCTCAAAGTGGCAAAGGAGATTGGCATACGTCGGATAATCTGCTTTGGCGACTCGGATCTAGTAATACAGCAAGTGTCCGGAGTGTGGGATGCCCTGGATCCAAACATGGCACTATACAGATTTCATGTGCAAAAAATCTCGGGTTACTTTGAGGGATGCGAATTTCACCATGTACCTCGCGTGGAAAACGAAGCTGCCGACATGCTGTCGAAACTCGGATCGACCCGACAGGCAATTCCACCGGGCGTAGCATTGGAGCACCTCGGAAAACCATCTATCAGGCCATCCCCAGGAACCGATTCAATCTATGTCCCGGAAAACGCGGAATCCGGAGTTGAGCCCATGAACATTGACATGGGAGGTAGCACGCCGAACCCGGGGACAACCTCGGCAAACCCGGGGACTACCTCGCTAGACCCGGGGACTGTTCAGCGTGATCCGGCTGAAGTTATGCTGGTGGATCGGATGGAAATTGATGAGGAGATGTTCCCTGCGCGAGCAATACCAGCTTGGGAACTATCTATATACTAGTTCTTGAAAGATGGAACGTTACCCACTGAGGAAGTCCTAGCCAGGCAAACTCAAAGGAGAGCCAAAGCTTACACAATCATCAATTCCGAGCTGTACAAACGGAGTGTAACCAATGTCCTCCAGCGGTGTGTTGACCCGGAAGAAGGACTTGACATCCTCCGAGATATACACCAAGGAGAATGCGGGCATCATGCCTCATCCCGGGCCTTAGTGGCAAAGGCATTCCAGCATGGATTTTATTGGCCAAATGCCTTGGAGCAAGCAGAAGATCTGGTGAGAAAATGCAATGGTTGTCAAAGGTACGCCACCAAGACACATATGCCTATGTCGGAACTTAAAACCATACCAATTACATGGCCATTTGCTGTGTGGTGCTTGGATATGGTTGGCCCATTCAAACCAGCAAGAGGAAACATGACACACATTCTGGTCATGGTGGACAAGTTTACAAAATGGATCGAAGTGAAACCTATAAGAAAATGTGATGGAGCTACTGCCGTGACATTTCTCAAAGACATCATCTTGAGATACGGTTATCCGCACAACATTATAACTGATAACGGCACAAATTTTCCTGAAGGAGCATTTGCACGATTCTGCCGAGATAAGAAAATCCGACTCGATGTCGCCTCGGTAGCCCACCCCGCATCGAACGGACAAGTGGAAAGATCCAGCGGATTAGTATTATCCGGGATAAAACCCCGTCTCATTGAGCCGCTACAAAGATCAGCGGGGTGCTGGATAGAAGAACTACCAGTGGTATTGTGGAGTTTAAGAACAACTTCCAATCAATCAACAGGCTACACGCCGTTCTTTCTGGTATATGGGGCAGAAGCTGTATTACCAGCCGACATAGAGCATGATTCTCCTAGGGTCACCCAATACACAGAAGCCGAAGTGCAAGAAGCCCGGAAAAATGATGTTGATCTGCTGGAAGAAGTGAGAGAACTAGCACTGTCCAGATCCGCCATATATCAGCAAAATCTCCGATGCTATCATAGCCGGAAAGTATGCCCCCGAGTCTTCCGGGAAGGCGATCTGGTGCTCCGGTTGGTACAGCGTACCACTAGCATGCATAAATTATCCCCCCCATGGGAAGGTCCATTCATTGTGAGCAAAGCATTGCACAATGATTCTTACTATCTCATAGATGCAAAGCCATAGGAAAAGAACAAGGCAGACAGGTCCGGAGAGGAATCGAAGTGACCGTGGAATGTAGCACTACTTCGTCCCTTCTACACTTAGCTAAGAAGTGTATGTATCCGAGTCATCTCATATGTCGGTATGTATGTCGGCAATGAGCTTATCAATGAAATAGCGGAGCCTCGAGCAGTAACTCGGGGACTGCCTTAATAAATGATTGTTGTTACTTTTTATGCGTTAGGTAGAATGACTCGTTTCACTTAACCCGGATTAGTAATGTGTGAGCACCAAAAACCCAACCCTTCGACATGCTGCTGTCCAACAAGAATTGGCTTCATGGCAAGCAAGGGAACAAGTTTGGAATTGTGTAGCACATGAAAAACTACTAAGGAAATGATCCTATTCCATCTTACATTTTTTTCGGACTAACCCCATATTTACTTTCAAGCTATTATGTTGAATTATTTTGAGCTCAGCCTCAAAGTTTCTCAGTATTGTTAAAACGATTCTTGAGGCTCGGATTCGCAAGTTGTAAAACCAAGTCAAGGTAGACACGGATCGAGCCGGAGAACTGGACGAACAAGAAAATGAAACTCGGGGACTAGGCCCAAGCTAATCCAGCATACAAGCATAGTAGCAAAATATCATGTATTCAGCATACAATTGCACCCGGCATACCGGGGATCTGATAAATTTTCATGTTTTTTCAACTAAGGAGCGGCTGGAGGAGGGAGTTCGGCATCATCATCATTGTCTTCAATATCTGAAGCAACATCTTCTCCATCATCGCCCGACCCATCCTCCACGTTCTCCATCTGCTCCTACTCGCTAGATTCCAGAAAGCTCGGCCCCTCAACCTAGTCATGGACTGGAGAATATTCGACGAGGCTGTAGGCGCAAGCCTGGCGCCGAGCTACCCACTCCGGATCATCGGTCCATTTGGATCCGGTGCACCGACGGGTGAGGAGGCTCAGATCGATCTTCTCGTACCATGAAAGGATATGATGGAGAAGGGTATCTGCTGCGGCACGCCCAGCGGATTCTCTCCAGAGGTCAAGCTGAGTCTCAATCTCCATCAGTTTGTCGGCAAGGAGCATGATCCTTTCCGGAGCGCTCTCGCTTGGCCAGAAAGTGTTGAAGATCCGGACCGCAACGTCGAGGAGATCTTTCCCATAGTTCTTGATGGTTTCCACACGAGCTGACACGCTGACCAACATGTCCTCCATGTCTAAGGGGATGCTCTCACCATCAGGAGCGATGGGAGTACCCCTCTCTTGGTGGAATTTGGCAACAGCAGCACTAGCGATGGCAGTACCCTCCGGAAAATGATCTGAAAACAAGGAAAGGGAAGATGCTGAAGCAAAGGCATATGAGCTAATCCGGAAAAACTATGTCAGATAAGGGGAAGAAACTTACGTGAGATATGGCGATGGATCCGGGTCAACTCCTTGATACAACTATCGCGTCTCTGGAGAAGTTGTTCAAGCTCAGCGAGCGCCGACCCAAGCCGGACCTCAGATTCCTTAAGCAGGTCCTGGTCCGTGGAGATCTGAAGGGTAAAGCGCTCACGTTCTTCGGTGAAGTTCTGGCCAACTTTTTGGAGCTCGGTTTTGTGTTGGTCCTTCATCTTCTCCATCTCGGCCTTGAGTTTAGCTATTTCATCGTCCTTGGTCCGGAGGAGGGTGAGCTCATCGTTCTTCTTCTTCAGCTCGGCTTGATGCTGTCCTGGTTGTTCGAGAAAATGCAGCATCATATCAGGCACGGGCACACTATCCTCAAGCGATGCTGAAATAGTGTGTTGACCCGGCAAAGCCGAGGAGTGAATGTTTGCCGAGCCAAGGAGAAGAAAGAATGGAAAACACAACGACGTTAGCCGAGAGAGAACATACCTCGGATTTCCTCCAAGTTCTTCCGCATAATCTTGTTTTCAGCCTCCACCCCAGCTGCCAAAAAACCGAATAAGGAGGTTAGTCCGGCAGAAACAAACGAAACGGAGAGGTGTTAAGAGAGGAAATTACCCCTCTTTTCATGCTCCGCGCCAAGTGCAACATGTTTTGCGTGCAAGATCTTGTGGGTATCAAGAAGGCGCTGAAACTCGGCGCTCCGACGATTGGTGGTTACCTGACAAAGGTACAGGCGTGTAAAATTAGCTCGGTGCATATTCAAAGTGTACAAGATCCGGGCCAAGCGGAACTTAACCCGGATCTCGGTGTGTGCATATTTGAAGTGTACAAGATCCGGGCCAAGCGGAACTTAACCCGGCTCTAGGTGTGTGCATATTCGAAGTATACGAGATCCGGGCCAAGCGGAACTTAACCCGGCTCTAGGTGTGTGCATATTTGAAGTGTACAAGATCCGGGCCAAGCGGAACTTAACCCGGCTCTAGGTGTGTGCATATTTGAAGTGTACAAGATCCGGGCCAAGCGGAACTTAACCCGGCTCTAGGTGTGTGCATATTTGAAGTGTACAAGGTCCGGGACAAGCGGAACTTAACCGGCTCTAGGTGTGTGCATATTTGAAGTGTACAAGATCCGGGCCAAGCGGAACTTAACCCGGCTCTCAGTGTGTGCATATTTGAAGTGTAAAAGATTCGGGCCAAGCGGAACTTAACCCGGCTCTAGGTGTGTGCATATTTGAAGTGTACAAGATCCGGGCCAAGCGGAACTTAAACCGGCTCTAGGTGTGTGCATATTCAAAGTATACGAGATCCAGGCCAAGCGGAACTTAACCCGGCTCTAGGTGTGTGCATATTTGAAGTTTACATGCAGCTACGTTGATCTTCTAAGGAGCATCCGGCTGAGTAACAAGTTACTCCGCCGGAGGCTCGGGGACTAATGGTTATTATCTACAGCATCTAAAAAAGAAACGACGTACCTCCATCATACGCCTAGCAAGGTTAATGGCCTTGGCGGCGGTATTCATCTGAGCGGAAAATTCAGCTGGGCCGAACTTTTCCGGGAGATCGTCGTTGTAGACGAACTCCGCCTTATTCTAGTTCATGACAAACTCGATGAGGCTCGGAGGGTACCATTCGCCAGTGGGCATGTGAGGTGCCACCAAGCCCTTTGCGTGAGCTTCTTTCCTTTCAATCAGGGCAAGAGCTGGGCTAGTGTGAAGAACCATCTGCTGCGAATCGGCTGGCTCGGCAGGAGGATCCGTCGCTGCTGGTGACTTCTTTGGAAGCATTGACGACAAGGTTCGCTGCCCGGCCTCGACGGAGGTGGACTTGCCTTTGGCTTGCTGGGAGGATGTGACCATAGTGGATTTGCCCTTGGAAGCCGCTGGAGTGGTTCCTCGCCGAGCTTGAGATGACTCGGACGAGGCAGACGAACTTGGCACGGGAGCTTTGGTGGCTGGTGCTGGAGCTGCTGTTGGTTTCTTCGGAGCCGGGACATGCACTGGTTCGGTGGATGGTGCTGGAGTTGCGGTAGACTTGGTGGTTGCTGGTTGCAGCAATGCCGAAGTAATGGATTCCGTTGCCTCGGCCGATCCGACCCCTCCCGATCCAAGGTCACGTTCCTCTGAAGGAGGTACTGCGGAACCCGGAGCAGCCGCAGAGCCCTCCGGAATAGGGCTCAACGGGCGTGACTCATCGTCACGAGGAGGGGAAGGACTGGACTGAAGAGGAGAGGAGATGCCTGAACCGCTCTGAGGGACCTCCACAGGAGCCCTGCAAAAGAAAATAATGTCAGGAGTGAAATTACCCCGATGCAGGGAGAAGTGTGTTGCGCAGTGAAAAATGACTTACGCATCCGAGGTCTCGGCCTCCTTGGGTTTCCGGGACCTCCGTGTCGGGGCTTTGCCTGCCCGTTTGGAGGCAGTCTTGTCTCCGGCCTTCTTTTGCCTTTTGGTAGGCTGAGAAGGTTCGGAAGAAGAACTTGACGCGGATCCGCGTTTCTTCTTCGATGCCACCGGAACAGGCTCGCCCGTGGCAAGTGGAGAATCCTCGTGGATGTGCCCACCGGGGTTAGCTGATGCCGGGAAGGCAAAAGAAAGAGGGATAGCCTCAACGGGTTCAATCACATCGATATCCGAGTCATCCTCATCGTCGGGCCAATCTCTAAGAGAAGAGAATTTACCGCTGGGTCGTTTGGTGGCGTCGATTGTGGGGAGGAACATCTCCTGGTCCAGCTCCTCCTCATCCGGGATTTCTCGGTCCGGGGCCCACTTAAGGGTCGGATCAGTACCATCCTCGAGGGTTTGCTGGAGAAACAGCTGAGTAAAAAGCACAAGGAGCAGAGTCAAAAATACGATAAGAACCGACATGTAATTGATCTGAACAAGTTTACTCCGCGAAGCTTACCGCGGGAGGGAGCCTGTCGCGGCAGTAATGCTCGATTCCCCACGTCCATTCGGCCGAAAAATCCTTATGGGTGGTGAAAAGAGCCTTGACCCGACGGAAGATCTCCGTATTGCTCAACTCGAACGAGGAGGTTTGGTTGGGGTCGCGGCTGAAGCTCATATGGCACAACTTGTGAGTGCGCCGCTGGAGGGGAGAGATTCGGTTGCGCACGAAGGTGATCATGGCATCCTCGTTGCGCAATCCGAGCTTCTTCAGCTCCGCGAACCTTTTGTTGACTTGGTTGGCCAGAGCGGTAGGTTTTTTGGCGACCTCCTCCCAGAAATTCGTGTCCGGGGGACCCGGAGCGTAGGGCAGCAACCGAATCAAGTCTTCGGTGCCTTCATTCTGGACGTAGAAGAAGGTCCGGGCCCATCCTTTGCAGGAGTCAAGCCCGGTGACCCGGGGAAAGATTGAATACCTCCGGGGCGAGATCGAGGCAGCTCCGAACTGAGTGAGCTGCTTGTCCTCCGACTCGACATGGATGTTGGGGACGACGTTGCGACGGAGGCCGAAGAACTGGATCCATAGCTCCTTCGTGGGCCATAGTCCGGTGCAGCCTTCGATCGAGGAAACGAAAGCGGACAGAGAGGTGATGGCGTTTGCCGGGAGATGATGTGGTTACAGGTGATAGGTCCGGACCCAGCTCCGGAAGAAATCACTCACCGGAAGACCAAATCCCCGTTGGAAATGGGATAGGAAAACGACGAACTCACCCGGATTGGGTGAGGGGGCCAATTCCAAGGAGGGGAGACGAGCGGCGACGCCAGCGGGAATACGCCGGGTCCGGCAGAGCCAGTCGATGTCGTCCTGGCAAACCCACGAACCGGCCCATGCGCCGCGGTCCGCCGCGCCGGCATCCTCCTCCATCTCCTGCTCGACGACGATGAGATCCTCCTCCGTCATCTCGAATCTGCTGTCCTCGCTGGAGCTGGCGGCGGCGGGGCTCTACGGTCTAGATTGACGAGGACCCGTGGCTAAAATAGTGGTGCGGCGGAGGCTGCGGTGCGGAGGCACGGAGAAGGTGCGGCGGCGGCGCTGCTGCGATGGACACTGGCGGCGGCGCGGTCGCGAGGAAGAAGAAGAGGAACGGGCGAGGGGCACGGAGATGGAAAAGTGCTAAGGAGCGTGCCCCTCCCCTATTTAACTGCCCCCAGTAATCAACAAGTGGGATCGTGCTGCGCTGGAAATCCACACGCTGTGGCCGTGTATCACCGGCAGTAGCCAATCAGAGAGAAGCCACAGCGGAGGCCACAAAGTAAAAATGATCCCATGACACGACGTGTAGTTGCGGGAAACGAGAAGACAGGCGTGACGTAACCCGCGCACAGTAATCACTGACAGTTACTGCGGCAGTTACAGTGCAGGCCCCGGATTAACCCTTACGTGGGTTGGCGTATGAGAGAAGGAAGCACGGTTCGGATCCGAGCCTCCATGGTAACCCGGCCGACAAGTGAAAACTTGAAATGTGTAGAGGGAAAGTAAAACCATAGGATCTGAGCTACAATAGTAACCCGGCCGGCAAGTGAAAACTTGGAACGTGCGAAGGGAACGTAAATCCATATAATCCAAGACAAGAAGTTGACCCGGAACTAAACGCCCAAAGCTTAAATATGGATGAACCTGATGTGGCCTTAGCGACCAAGGCCGCTAAGGACGCACCAGCTTCGGGGACTAATGTTGGGGGGATAACCCCGGGTAGGGTCACTCCGGGGTATAAGGGCCAAGTTAGCCGAGGTTCAGCAAGGTCAAAGCGGATGCTGTCCGAGTCACCTCAAGGCAGGCCGGATCACGGAGTAACCCGGACCAGGGGGGGTCACCTAACATTGTCTCGTCCGACTCAAGGAGTAAGTCGGAAATACTTGTCTAGCTTATATGCAGGAACAGGTGTGGCCGGATCAACTATGATCCGGATCCTCTCTTGGCTTCTAGGAGAAGGAAGGAATCTCTCTGGTCAAAAAAGAAGGTCCGGTCCGTACTGGATGAGCGAATAAAGCAAGGGCAGGACCACCGGATCGTGGCCGACAGGGATGACGACGCTCACGTCGGCTGACGCGGGCGCCACAGAGGCTACGTCGCTAAAGCAAGTGTGACGCGGGGGAAAAGCACCCCTGTCGGGTTACTACTTTGGGAGGGGGCATATTCTTAGGAATATGCCTCCACGTATTCCCTAGGCCAGGACCGAACCACCTCTATATAAGGGGGGGTTGGGGTTCTGGTAAGGGGGTTGGGTTCTTGATGATACAGAGCAAGGAGAATTCTAGTTAGTTGAGCTCTAGTGGATCAAGGGTTCTTGGGCTAGTTAGTAGGCAAGAGTAAGAGAGTTTCTTCTTCCTCTTCTTGTCAATACAGCTCAAGGAGCACTTGTAATCTCGGAGATTAGACATCAATCCAAAGCTTCTGTGTAGAGAATCACTCTATTATCCCTCCCTGGATTCCCCCAGCGCATATTAGTCCCTACCATTAGCCTATCCATGGCATCTGCCGTGACACCACCACGACATTTAGTATTTTCATTTGAATACAAAATGCATACACATGGGATCATCATACCTACCCAAATCAAATAGAACACTAAATAGTTTCAAGTCAAAGAAAGATCCATAAGTGGCAAGGAAGACATGGGAGTTAACACAAAATATTTTTTTGGCAAAAGATAGGGGAAATATAAATAAAATACAATGTAAATATGATCACAAATTCTACCATATATAGAGTACCAGTTGTCCAATGACAAGAAGTAAAGGGATAAATTTCTGAGGTAGTTTGCGTACAAATCCAAGATCATATTCACAACTAGAAGCATATCGCAAAATATACAAATTAATCATGATTCTTAGATGGATATACTTGATAGCTTCAAATAGTCAAACAATCATTTATGATTAGAGTAACTTGAAGCAAATGGTTTCCATGGAGGATATAGAGATCCAAATATGAGGATACACATTCCAATAAAAACTATCACAAACAAGATCCAAAATAAGAGCATAAAAGCATTAAGCACAAATAGGACTTGTTTGAGCTCACATGCCACATAGGATCTAGATAATTTACAATATCAATTTTATGTCACACAATCTCAAATATACACATTTCCATGGCTTGTAATATACATAAAGCATATTAATCTCCCATAATGTGATAAACCATTTCTTCTCATAAGAGGCAAATAAGATACAACTAGAGAACATTAATGGACATTATAGAATTTGAATTTCGCATGAGCATGAAATACCACATAAAGATTAGATAATCTTGAAATATCAATACTAACTGGTGTTACTCATGTACACACATTTTTAGGATTGTGGAATTCCCAAAGAACACCACTCCTCGAAAATTGGACAGTCCATTAATTTCTCACAAGAGCCAACTAGGATATAAAAGAGACGCAATAAGCTCAAACACATAACACACATACATGGTGTGCAAGCCAACATACACAAACAAACTTGATAGCTCAAGATAAGTAAGTGGTAAGCACAACATATACAAACAAATGCAAGGTATAAAACCAACACATGCACAAGGGGCGAGTAACTTTCAATGTAAATGAGTTGAGTACATGTTACCACAAGAAGGAGCAATGGATATATGATAGAGATATGATAATCCAAATGACTTTGCTTCATAAAATATAATCGATCAAATTCCCTTAATTATTCATGATGTAGCCAAGTCTCCAATGTCCTCAACCAACACCTATTGATAAAGTTTTAGCTTTTTGGTCCCCAACCAAGCTGGGTCCTAGGAAGTTAGTCACAATAGTCTTGGTAACCCAAATGGTTCTTTTATTGGAACCACATTAGGCACCAACATATTTGTCAAACACATTCCCAACCCCATTCTTACAAAGAGAATAAGGATCATCAATCAATATAGGGTTGGATGAGGAGATACCAATGGTGCATGAGGAAGAGAGGTGACCCTTCTCATGGCATATGTAGTAAGTTGTTCTCTTCCCTTTCTCACTTGATTTATCCACCATGGGAGTATTATCTCTATTCTTCTTGGGAAGTGGCATTTCTTCAACTTGATTTATACCATGACCTTGAACTTGAGGCCACTTCCCTTTTTGCTTCTCACCAATATGATTCTTCTTAAAATGGCAAGATCTAAAATGGTGCCCTTCAATTTTGCACTTGAAGCAAATAATGTTGGCCGAATTCTTGACTTTTTCATGGCACTTCTTCTTTTTGCTCTTGAACTTATTATTGTTAGTGGACTTATTCTTGACACTAGATTTGAATCCAAGTGCACTCTTGTCATTTGGGTATTTTTGTATACTCAACATTTTGTCAAGTTTGGACTTCCCTTCATGACTCATTACCAATTATTTCTTCAAGGAAGTGACTTGGGACTCGAGATCTTTGATTTCCTCTACATGGTTAGTAACAACACGGGTACTAGAGGAAGTAGAAGCTTTATTGTTAGAGAAACAAGGCAAGGAATGTAATTCATCACAAGATGTGGAAATAACATTAGTGGATGGATTACTATCACTAGGACATGGCAATACAAAATTTTGAGTAGATATTGTGCTATTGTCCACATGAGTCTCACAAGCTGTTATCTTTTACATAATAGCCTCATGAGCTAAGTTTAGCCTATCATGGGAGACTAGAAGATCCTCATGCGATCTTGTGAGCTCAACATGACTTTCTTCCAACTTCCCATAATTGCTAGTTAGCAAAGCAAGTTGAGCCTTTAGCTCAACATTCTCCTTTAAAATATATGCTTAACAAGAAATAGAGTTAGTAGCACAAGCATCATCATTAATTGAAATAGGTGAGGGAAACTTGGAAAGCCTTTTTAGTATGAAGCTTTAAGTTGCTCCTGTGACTCAGTGAGTGTGATGAGCTCACCCTTGACGATCGTAGAGCCATTTTTTAGGTTCTCAAAATCCTCAAGGAGATTATCATAAGCAACTTCAAGCTCATCATTTTTACTTTTGAGATTACTTACCACATCCTTCACTCTCGATAGCTCTAGAGCAAAAGTCTCCTCAAGAGATTCCTTGGTGATTTGTTCCTCTAAAAAGCTTTTCTTAGATCACAAAGAGATACTTTGAATATTTTTAATGGTGTGCTCTTGCTCCTCATATCGAGCTTGCATTTGTTCAATAATTTTGTTTCTCTCCATAGAAAAAGTCAAGATTTCAACAAAGTTAGAGCAAGCAATATTATTCTTAACAAGAGCATGATAAACAACATCACCCTTTTCATGTAAAGAGGCAATGTCATCCTCTCCTTCCTCATTATCCTCATCATCATGAAGAATATTAGTTTCCATGGTAGGAGATATCATGGAAGCCTTAGCCATAAGGCATATATGGGAACCAAGAGTTGATAATGAGGAATTACTTGAAACACCAATCAAGATCTTGTCTTGACCCATGGAACTTTTGGTTTCCTCTACATTGTTAGACACACAACAACTATAGGAAATAGAAGCATTTATATCATTGCAACAAGATATTGCAAGCGTATCACCATGCGGTCTATTGAGGCAATTTATACAAGATATGCAAGGACCATCAGTACAAGCATGTAAATTATTTATAGCGCTAGAAGTGTTTATGTGCAAAGATGAAGCATTGCAATGAGATAGAGATGAATGATCATAAAAAATAAGCTTACTATCAATATTGCAATTTCCATCATCACTCACCATATAATTACCTTGTGTCTTGCCACATTTTGGTGAACTGGATGAAGATGAGAACTCATCACATTTGGAAGTGGAAGCAATACAACCATCCTCAATAATATTGGACACATCATATTTATCTTGAATTTTGTCCATAGATCATGAGCACTCCGATAAGGCATGATTGATAAAATAACTACATTGATCACAACAAGTAAAAGCACTTTAGTAGTTTTAGCATCTATATAAAAGTTTATCGTCTCCTCAAAAGATAGATTTTGGGGATCCATAGGAGGAGAAAAACCCATATCTAGGATTCGCTCTAAATTTGGGTGCATGGCCTGTGCTTAAGTATACACAATTTCCAAATAACATAATATGTGCCATTGAATATGAAAATGTCATCATGCACTAATCCCCTAGCCAACATCTTTACTCTCAAGACGGTGAAGCCTAAAATGAGAGACAAGAATCTGATACCAATTGAAAGGACACATGTGCCGCCTGGGTGAACGGGCGGTCTAAAACTTTTACGAGATGGGATTAACAAAGGCAGAATTAATTTAGCGTTTACTTTGTCAATCACAAAACATATATAAAGTACAGTTCACCTATGCGCACCAACAACTTATGCTAAGCAGTATAAGCAACTATGTGATAGCTAGATATATGACTTCAAGCACGAAGGCTACCACAAAGTAAAGCATAAGTAAATAGCTCGGGTATAGAGAGAACCGAGGAATGTACAAATGATGATGTATTGCCAAGTTCCTCCCATAAAGGGACTACGTCTTGACGTGGTGTTATCACGTCAATTCCCATTGTTACGGACTTGGGTTTATAGGAAGAGTGGTGCGCTGGAGACTTTGTTGGGTAACAGACAAGCAATACACGGACACAAGGTTTACCTAGGTTCAGGACCCCGGAGGGAAAACCCTACTCATGCTTCTATGCTCTTGATTGATTGAGAACCGAAAGTTAAAGGGTGCCATGATGGCGATGGCGCGCAGATTGGATCTAGAGGGTGTGTGTATGCTAGGGTTTCGATGTCTAGATATATTGTCTATTGTGGGAGATGTCCTCCTTGTTGGACCCTCCTAGCCTTTATATATGGGGAGGCTATGTCTCAGATACCAATACGAGTAGGTTATAAGTTGGACTCAAACTCTTGTCTTGAGCTTTCCTTGTCTTGTGTGCTTGGAGTCCGTGTCCATATGGGCTTCTTATCAGGCGAACCATCATGGGCATCATGGACCTTGGCAGGTCATCGAGTGGGCCTTCCGTTGAGCTGCACCAGGTAGGCTAGAGTTGGGTACCTGTTGGGCATACCTATGTGAGTATCCCTCGAGTGTCCATCCGAATCATAGATTTGGGTGAAGACTTAGTTGTCTTGAGCCTTGCATTAGGATGGCTGAGTCGACAGTTGTGTCGAGTGGAAAGCACTCACCCGGAAGTTCACCGGTTAGCCAAATTCATAGTAGTTCATAGGGATGCTGGTAAATGTGCTTGGTGCGCTTGACGGATCGTAACCAGTTAATTGACCTAGCGTAGTTCGACTCATGCTGCGGAGGCCTCACTGGCCCAAACTTCAGGTCATAAGTATGTACCTAACGCGTATGTCGGGATTTTCTTCATGTTGTAGACATGGTATTTATCTGGTAGAGCGTAGCGGATGTGGTTGTCAGGCCATCAAATTAGATCTGTAGGTCTTATCTTTGCATCGTAGACGCAACATCCAAATGTTTGTCACTATGGAGGTGATTTGTGTCGTCAAGGAGACGTTGTCTCTAAACTTGACATTGGAACGTAAGTGGGCGGAGTCGCCAATGAGTTCGATTGCTATAAACACCAACCCTTTTTTGAATGCGCCACCAACGCTCCCTATGGGAGTATCCCCTGAGTGCTTAGTAGAATCGTGGATTCGAGTGATGATTTAGAGCATGCCACTTAAAGATCTTGCATGTGCGTGACCAGTGCTCCGTTTTGGAGTAGCCACTGAGTGTCTAGTGGAGTCGTAGACTCAGGCAGAGACTCGAGTCTTGTAGCTTGTAGACGCAGTTGAGAATCATGCGAGGAGAATCCACTAACCCGAAAGTGCAATGAGTTAGTGTCTCACGCGTAAGGATCCCAGAGTCGATGTTGTAGTCAGCGACGAAATAGGGAGGAGTCATGCAACGTTTAGCCAAGTGATTCAACAATGCGGATGGAGTCATTGCAGTCGCTTTTGTCGGGTGTGCGGCAGCACTGTTGCATGCACGACCAGCACCACTTCTGTTGACAACTGACATGGTCATCCGAGGAAAGTGTTGACTCGGGTCTTGGCGTATATTAACGTGATTGGTGTTAGTTGTCTCCATTGGAGGACCCGATAGATAGCAGATGCAGTCAACGTACTTGTAAGATATAGAAATGCGAAGAATTGTGAAGTACTTGTATCTTTTAAAGAATATTTGTCTTTCGACTTATTATAACATTTTCTGGTGCCAACCAAGTCAACACTTTTGTACTGTATGCTAGGCATTTTCAGTAGTCTGATTACCCTTAGTCTCAGTACCTTGCCGAGGTACTCGGAGGTCAAGAATTCGATGATAAGGTAGATCAGATACTCGGGCTGTCACATATGATGTGCTCGAGTGCATGGAATCGATGGCACATTAGTTACTCGAAGATGGCACAACCCCCGAGTGTGTCGAGTGCGAGTTAAGAAGAATCAACTATAAGTAGAGGGAAACTTAGCTTTATTGGCAGTTGTCTTGGATGAGGACGACGCAGCCACAAACGTAGTCGACGCGAGGGCAGGCCGCGTGACGGGCAAAGCCGATGCGGCAGTAAGATGCCAAAGATGATGTTGGTATTGGGTCACAGTAGCTGATGGCGGCAGCGGGTCACCGCAACCGAAGATTCTAGCTGGTCGCCACAGCCGATGGTAGCATCAGGTCAGCGAATTCGAAGACCACAGCGGGTCGCTGAAGTCGAAGACAGCAGCAGGTCGATAGATTCGAGGGAGCCCCCGAGTCGCTGCCGCCGAAGACCGCAGCGGGTCGCGCGGCGGAGTCGACGCAGTTCTCGAGCATGGAGCTGGCGATGAAGGGATCACAGGACCTCAGACAGAACCATAGAGCAGAATCGTCGGATTTTTTTTCCAACTAGACTTGGCACCACGGATGGAGTCGATGTGGTGGCAAGTCACCGAAACAGGCACGAAGTCCCATGGTGGACACATGGTGTTGTGGCAGTGAGTCGTGTGGTGGAAGGAGTCGACGCAGCAGTAGGTTATCGAAGCCGATGACGGCAGTGGGTCGCCATAGTCGAATACTGCAGCGGGTCATCGGAGTCGAAGACAGCAGCAGGTCGCCGGAGCCGATGACAATGACGAGTCGCCATAGTCGAGGACTACAGAGGGTTGTCGCAGCCAAAGGTTCAGCGGGTCGCGGAAGCGGATGCGATTACTGGATCACAGGAGTCGATGTAACCTGCGGGTCACCTTAGTCGAAGATTGTAGCGGATCACCCCAGTCGAAGACCACCACGGGTCACCGGCGGACAAAGTCGACACAGCGGCGAGTCATCGGGTTTTTATCATCTATATTCAGCACGACAGACTTGTTGGAGTTACACGACAAACAGGTAGTTGACGCAACGAACGGAGTCGCCACGGCTAGGTGGCCACGGCTAGGTCTGCATGATGAATGAAGTTGAAAGGATAGACGAAGTTGATGCGGCGGAGTCGCCAGATTTTTTATGGTCAGACTCGACGCAGCGGAGTCGCCTCCATGCCATCCGTACTGTTTTGTCTTTTTTTTACTGATTTTTGCGATGGCTTAGACCGATAAATCTGGATTCTTTTTCTTATTGTTTGGGAAGCTGATCTGTCCATCATCTTTGCTGTTTTCGAGTCAAGTAGATCACGACCTGGAAAATCATTGTGCAGCTTGACCTCCAGGCTCCTCCCATTCCAGCAAAAAGATGGCGACCCTGTAGTGCGTTGCTGCCCAGCTCGGCATTTACTTTGTTCGTGCTGAAGCTTGCACGACCATCCTTATATGACGTGACGACCCACTTGAACTTGGGTTGCGTGACGTAGGACATGTCTAATTTGGATTCAGCTGGCTTCAATCTGGTGAGTTTTTGGCAATCGATACATGCACCACAGGCATCAACGTCCAGCCGTATGCAATCAACCGAGCGGCAATCGGTCGTTTGGATCGGCTCCAATTTGATTATTTTTCGTACATGCATTAAACCTCAAAACTTTCATGGACGACGAAAATCCGCGGAGCTGATGAGCGAGGACGACAGATCCAATCGGCCGAGCGAGAATATTGTAGCTGATGTCGATACCCCAAGACCGTGTTAGCCGCCGCAGAGATTTTGATGAAGAAATTCAGCGCGCGGACAAGTAGATGATGTGACCAGACACGATCTGGTCGTTGTTGATGATGAGGGATCTTGCCTAGAAGATGACTCCAAGCGAAATAGATTTGCTCCCTTGAAGCTACCAAATCGTAGATCGTTGATGATGGAGTCGTCCAAGTCACAACATCAACGCACGGACTTCCCATAGACGGCGCCAATTGACATGGGGTTATTATATTAATGCTCGTTGTTATGGACTTGAGTTAAGAGTGGCACACTGGAGACTTTATCGGCTAACAGATAAGCAATACGGGGATATGAGATTTACAGTAACACCTCTAATTTAATAATAATAATTAGGATTTAATTGTGCGTCACGATCATAGCATGGATATCATGGTTTGATAAATCATGCATTAAGAGAACGAAGAAGAAATAAAAAAAAACCTAATTTCCCTCTCTCTCATAAATCCATTCAAAATGGTTTTGTATTTGAAAAATATTCAAAGTACATGGAGCCCAAATAGATTAATAGCACCCCACAATATTTTCACACTTTTACAAAGTCCTAGTATTTTCGAACTGTCCAAAACTTAAAAGGATTTGAAAATACAAATAGAAAAATGAAAATAGAAAAAGATTTCTGGAAGAAAAACTTGTTTCTAAATCTAGCTGGGCCGAGCCCATTTCTCTTTCCTCTCCCCTCTATGTGCCGCCCAGCGCGCAGCAGCAGCCTTTCTCTCTTCCTTTGCCACGACCCAAGTGCAGCCCGTCCAGGCCCACGCGCGTCCCAGCCAGCCCATACCCCTTCGTGTCTTTTGTTTTTCTTCTTCCTCACATCCGGTGGAGAAGCAGCTGCTTGGTAGTGTCCTCATCGTCGATCCTCCTCGCGCTGCGATGCCCGCCGCCGCCCCTGGTCACGCAGATAAGAACGGCCATGTTCCCCTCTCTCTCCCCATACCCTTATCCCTTTCTCTCTCACTCTCCATTGCGATCTCCTTCGAGCTCCGAAACCCTAGCTCCGGCCACCGGTTGTCCTCGACGTCCCCGACCACCACACGCCCAGATGAGGACGCCTTTGGAACCGCCCGTCGCGTAAATCAGCTCCACCGAAGGAATTGGCCTCGGGTGCTCTAAATCGTCGGCATCGACCCGGTCATCCCCGTCTCCGGTCGCTGCTCGCCGCCGACCTTGTCGTCGTCTCCGACCCTCTCTAGCTACACCGACTCCACCATCGCTTTCAGGTTGACCTCCCGGTTCTTCTGGACCTCCCAGCCTCCTACCTCTCGCCTTGCTCTGGTTCAACGACGTGAGCCACCATCCGCCGCTGCAGAAGGTCATCGCCGGCCAAGCTCCGGTGGCCAACTTTTGGCGGCGCCACCACTAACTGGCTCAGCGCAGCACGCTGAGTCGATCGCGACCCCTCTCGCTACCCCGCGCGCCCTCTGTCGCCTGCCCCGCACTCAATCTGGGAGTGGTGCCATTGCTGATGTCAGCATGACGTCAGCCATGCGTCATAATCCTTTTTCTTTTGTTTTATTAATTGAAAATGCTGACAGGTGGGTCCAGTATGTCAGATTTTTATTCTTTTTGGAAATGTTTTCTGAAATTAATAAAGTCTGACATGTGGGTCTAGGATGGAAAATAATTTCATAATTCCAAAAATGTTTAATTATTGAAAAATCATTTAAAAATGGATTAAAATTGGAAAAAATCATAACTAATTCATTTTAAGTCAGAAAAATATGTATAATATATCAAAATGTTCAGAAAAATGAGATCTATCTCATAGCATCAAAGTCATGCATCATTGTAACTACTAAAATGATTTCCTTAGTGAAACCCTAATGAACCCCTCTCATATGCCTCCGAAGTTTATCAGAAGTGCTATCTAGGGCTTCCAACTACGCTAAAAATGGTTCATATATCTTTAGGGTTCATTTCAATACACTTTAACTTGCCATATCATCATCCCTGTTTGAGCATTGCACATATGCCATATGTTGATTGTTGTTTTTCTTTTCGGTGTTTCTGCTTTTTTTGGGTACAGCTCGGAGTTGATGTGAGTAACGAGATCGAGTCCACAATTGAAGACTGAGATGAACATCCTCGAAGGTTATCGACGAATGACGCCAAGCAGATGAACCTGAAGTTCTATATCTGACTATCAATAGGCAAAGGCAAGCAAAATCCCCCCACATGATATAATCCTATGTCTTCAAAGTCTTTCATTCTTGCCATGTGCATATGATTCTAAAGTCTTTTATCGATAGATAGAGTAATCCTATGTGATGCATGTTACCTTTGTAGCCTATATTCCTTGATCCACTTCTCCTAGCATAACTAGGGTTTAGCTTATGAGCTTCGCTAGAGCTGCTATATCTGTTGTGCTTAGCCAAGCTTAGTTGTTACCGCTGATCCATTCGGTTGATGAATCAGAGCTACAAATGAACCTAGTTGGACAGGATGACGTGGTATGATCAGAGATGAAAGTTAAACATGCTAAGGCTTGTATGGGAGGCCACGTCGGGCTGTGGTTTTTGCAGTCCCATACTTGCAACTACTAGGACCCGAGTTCTTGCCTATTGAACCAAGACGAGCGTACAACCACACGGGGCCTGGAAAACCCCTCGACTAACTAACTTGCCTAGTAGATTCCATGAGTCACATAGTTCGGGCGTTCCATTCGACATATGCATTTTGGTCGTTCTTAAAGGAGGTGAAGGAGGTGCATTCATACAGGTAGGTAAGCATGGCCGGGAACAAGAGAGGCACGGCCTCCGTAATCTTGAACCCTGCGCACATCTCTAGGGACCGACTTCGGGACTTGACCCGTTACGGTGGCATCTCCTTAGGGCATGACTCATGGTCTCGGCGAAAGCAAGGTAAAGGTCGTTGTTAACCACTCTCTGCCGGCCTTCCATGGATGAGGGATAATCTTAAGTGGCATTAAGAATCGGTTGGTATGTGTGGGTAAAGTTGTGCACCCCTGCAGGGTTATTAATCTTTTCGAAAAGCCATGTCCACGGTTATGGACGACTTGGGAACGGACGTGATGATCATAGAGAACTACAACCCAATCGTAAAACTTGGTAAGTAAAGTGTGCTTAAGGATGCTTCCTCAGGGATCGAGGGGGTGATCCTAGTTAGTAGGTTCAACTGATAAAGTTTTGGTGGATATCAAAGATGATCAAAGCTAGCGATATTGTTTTTCTTATCCCCTTTAAAAGGATTCTCTTAGTCGAGCTTCTCCTCTCTCTTTTACAAAGAAAGTTAGCTATATGCAAAGTAACCCCACCAGCCATAAGTCTTGCGGAGTACACCCTATACTCAGCCTTGCTTTGTTGATACTTTTACAGCAGGTAAGTGTCACCATAAAAGATGAGTTCTGTACGACAACAACATCGACAAGTAGCTTGGGGTTCCCAGTCGACAGCCTGGAATCTATATATTGGGACGTCATCGTTATGCTTCAGGCCTCTTAGGCCATTTGTTAAGTTCGCTATACTTAATAGCATAATTTGGCTTCCGTTGTTTGATGCTTGTGGTTAGTGACCTATGCTTGTAATAATTTGGTTCTTCGCTCAGTTATGAGCTTGCTGTAATAACTTTTGTATCGTAGGGTCACTGTAATGTTACCAATTCTCTCTGTATGCTTCTGAGATTTAGGTTAGGCTTATTTCAGATAGAGGTCTGGGATTTTTCTAGCCCTAATCCCGGGGGTGTCACATTTACCCAGGTTTAGGCCCCTGGAGGGAAAACACTACTCCTACTTGTCTGCTCTTATTGATGGAGAACTGAAGGTTATAGGGTTCCTTGATGGCAATGGCACATAGATTGGATATGGCGGGTGTGTGTATGCTAGGGTTTCGATGTCTAGATCTATTGTCTATTGTGGGAGATGTCCTCCTTATTGGACCCTCCTAGCCTTTATATATGGGGGAGGTTAGGTCTCAGGTACCAATACGAGTAGGTTACAACTGTGATTCAAACTCTAGTCTTGAGCTTTCCTTATCTTGTGTGCTTGGAGTCCGTGTCCATATGGGCTTCTTATCAGCTGAACCATCATGGGTGTCATGGACTTTGGCAGGTCGTCGAGTGGGCCTTCCATTGAGACGCACTAGGTAGGATAGAGGTGGGTGCCTATTGGGAATATCTATGTCACGTCTCGTTGGAGGGGTGGGCGGGAACTGACGCCTTTACAACAAGCTCGAGACACAGATCCACAACTAACTTGGAGGCTCCTAAGTATCACCAAAATCTTCAACACAACTAAACCGTCTAGCATTCCAACAACCCTAGAGTAAAAAGCTTGTCACCTTTCATCCAATCGAATCCTCACCGAACTCAAACTGATGCACCAAATACAATGGAAAGAATACAAGAAGTGCTCAAGTCCTTCTCACCCAAATTCCACCAAAGCTAAAAAACAATTGGGGGAATAAGGAGAAAGAACACAAGAGGAAATCCACAAAAGGAACCCCAAAATCTAGATCCCAAGATGTTCCCCTTGCATAGAGGAGAGATGGATTGGTGGAGTTGTAGATCTAGATCTCCCCTTTCAAATCCCCCAAAAGGAGCAAGAAGGGGGCTTTTTATATCCCACCCCAACGAAATATGATCGTTTGGGACCTCCAGTCCAGATTATCCACCCCCACTAGGGCTAGAATATCCGCCCCTTCCCAAATATGGCTAAGGAATTTGCTGCGCGGCTCCCAGAATAGGGGCCAGATATTTGGCGCGGATAATCCGCCCCCCCCCCCGAAAACCGACAAAAAAGTAAAACTAAAACGACCATAACTTTTGCATATGGACTCCGATTTTGACGATCTTGAGCTCATTTCGAAGATAGTAATGAGCTATAAAAGATAATACAGGGAACCATAATTGTCCAGCAAGCATGGATAGAACCAAATAATGAAAGGTTAACCTATCTATAGAATATAAACCGATAAAACCTCCAAGAACAAAAACATAAAAGAGAATGCATATGAAATCTGTTTTCGATGAACTTGAGCTTATCATGGAGATTATCACAAACTCTAAATACCCTAATGGACAAAAACCAAATAACAACAAAGAAAGATGATGCCAAGTATGCAAATGTTTGAGCTGTCTCCGAAGGATATGATCTAGTTACTCACTTGAGAGATCCTCTTGATAGTACGACTATCTATCCTATAAACCGTTCTCCCCAACTAAAAGCACGAGACCGGTAAAATAGAAACCATATCAATAACATACCTTCGCCTTGTGCATATTTCACTTGAGCTTGATGTTGATGATCTTGTCCACCTCAAGATGGAACACCTTTCTTGATTGCGCTAGCTTGGTGAAGACTTACAAATTGCTCGCCCATACTCCACTATGAGAGAGCCTATCTTTTAGGTATATCTTCACATATCCATGATCACCATAGGATGGCAAGATTCAAGCCTAAGATATCTTTGAGATGGATCTTCTTCAACTTGCATTTCATTTCTTGTTTATTTATCATGTTTTCTCTTGAACATACACAAGAGATATCACTCCATGTTATTATTCAAGACACACTTTCCATAGGCTCAACTCTCACATGACCAATCTTTGGATCACTTCTTGAACATCTTGGTCATCACTTGATCTTCTTCATTTTCTTCTTCTTAATTCAACCTTGACAGCACCATATGGTCAAGCATTGCCGATGGACAAAATCTTAAGTATACCACAATGCAAACATTAGTCCATAGAGATTGTCATTAATTACCAAAACCACATATGGGGAACACATGCACTTTCACCGGTGCGAGAAGTGGCAACACCCCTGAGGTATCACACACATCCGGTGTTTTACTATGATTCCCGTTCTCCTTGATCCAGCTATGATTTGGAAGTAGATATTTTGGCTAGGATCACCACAACACAACGGCATTCCATAGTGAGTCAGTCTCCTGCTCGTGCATCCCTTACTTGGGTCACTGTAGCAAGAGAAAAGAGAGAGAGAAAATACCTAAGGAAATTGCCTTAGGTATTATTGTGTGTTGGTTGTGTTATTATCTGGGGTGGCACTAAAGGGAGAGGAGGGGGAGTCATGCGCCAAGGAGGAGGGGCTGACCGGCCGGGATGGGGTGGGCACCGCGCACCTGGCCCACGGTAGGCAAGTGACTAGGTTGGCCCCACCCCGCACGCCCAACAAGGCAGCGACGACTGCTTCCCTAGGTGGCTTTGCCTCTTGGGCCTTGTTCCCTCCAGGGACTTGGCCCGTTAGGGAAGTTCGCCTAATAAAATCTAATTTAAATATTGTTCTATTATTAATTCCAATAATTAATATAGAACACATATTATCAAATCCTTTTTATCCAAAATACCTTTAGGTTCATTCCAATCTCCTTCGGATTCTCCCAGAATGATTCTAGTTCTCTCACGAAACACTTTCGGTATTTTATTCTCTTTCTTCTATGATTCCGTCAATTCTAGAGCGACCTCTAAGCATCGTAAAACACTTAAGGGTGTGACCCTACGGTTTGAGAACATCATATACATGATCGAGATTACTCTTGGATCAACATTTAATACCGAGACCGTGAAGCCCATAATGACCCCTGTGCATTCCATGATTTCAACGTTGTTTGAACTATAAACGTGAAGTCCAATTCCCTTTGTTTGTTCGATACCTGACTTGTCAAAAATCTGATCATCGATATCATGATACCTTGTTCAATCTCGTTACCGACAAGTGTTGCTTTAGTTGTTCATGTGCTATTCCATCACGTGACCTAGTCACATGCTGCGCAGCTTATGGATGTAATATCACTAAGTGGGACCAGTGTATCTTCCCATCACATAAGGTAACAAATACAGGTCTTGATGCATACGCCTCAACATGTCCCTCTGGAATATCCAATATACACCTTTATGATCACCCTGTTATGGTGTGATGGTTGATGCAATCAAAGAAACTATGGGTGACAATGATTAAATATGATCTCACGGTCTAAGGATTAGGATACTTCGTTTCTAACTATTGCAACGATGAAGTTTGTGACTTGATCATGTTACAATACTTACATAGGTAATGTGCATCACATTATTTTACTAATGAAATCACTTCATTTACAATTGTCATAAATGATCCATGATCAGGAAACCTTGATCATCAGTTATCCAATGAACTAGTTCTATAAAGACTACTAGGGACATTTTCTTTGTTTATATATCACACCTATATCAATGTTTCTGTCTGATACATTTATAGCATGATATAAAATTATTATGAACTAATGAGATATGATAATAAACATCTTTATTATTTTCCTCTAGGGCATATCTTCTCCAGTCTGAGAATATCATTTTGCGGCCCGAAAGTTGAGGCGCCAAGGCAAAGTGGTACCCAAGTTGCTTGTAATCAGCAGTGTTGCCCATAGCTGGTGTGCCAAATACTCAGGGGGTCTTTTTCGGCACGAATTCAACTTTACGTTTGAATACAAAATATCAGGCTAACGCCCATAAAGTTGCCACCTCTGTCAGTTTTCACCGTTATTTCGCTGCCGTCGTGGCTACCATGTAGGCTTTCAGCGTTGGCACCTGCATCCATTACGCGTCTTATTCTTTCCTGGAGGGAAATCTATGGTCGTGGCCATGGCGCATTGCTTGGACATGGACGAACCTGCTCGGCCCCGCTCTCCTCCCCATCTTGAATCGGAGGTCGCCCTCATCATGGCCGCACCGATGGCATGGCGCGGGGAAGAGAATTCATTCCCGGGTGAGATCTATCACCATGCTGACCATGCTCGGTCCTGTTGTCCTTCTCCAGATTCCGAGCTCGCTGTCGCCATGGTCGCACATGCACCAGCCATGGCGCCTTCATCTTCGAACCTTAAAGCCACATCCACTCAGTTCGGCACAATGCCAACAAGGTGAATTTACATCTAGTTTTATTCTTGTGATTATAGAAGAACATGTAAGTACCGTGTCCGTATCATACTCTAACAATGTACACATATTTTGTTTACTAGATTTTCATTTGAAATTAGTAGCTCCGTGATGACGAAACATAGAGAACCTAAATGGAATGACGATGAAGACCATGTTCTATACTTTGCATTGCATCAACAAGGGCTCGCTGATGAAGCATGTTACCAAGAGAGTGGAGTTCCTCAGCCATTGCCAAAAATATGGGAACAAATCCATGAGCGATTCAATGCAAATACGCGTCAAGAAGCTAGATCCATGTCATCAATCATCAATAGGTGGCACATTCTAGTGATGCATTAAAATGTGTACACCATGTATCATTTACTTGAAGTGGTAGTTATCTTGAGCAAAATGCCTGGTATGCACATTACCTTTGTCTGTTCTATGCCACAATTCTGTTGTTATGGGCATGGAAATAAAAGCTGGGCTTCACTGAATATTACGCAGTTAGGCCTAACTTAGTATTACACAAATAAGCAAAGCTTAGTCTTACACAAATAAGTGTAACTAAGTCTTGACCAAAGAAGCATTTACTTCATAGAACTAGGGGGGAAACTAAATATAAAGATAAAGACAAATGGTTCATCGAATCTGCCAGTATGAGCACTAGGTCCCTGGAGCTGGTGGTATCGTTAGAATGAACCAGAATGATGTGTTTGGCCATCTCTCATTCTCCATCAAATTGTATGACCCCACTAAAGAGACAATTGTAGGCCCCCTTCCCCCGACATGGATTCGGCTCTAGGTCGGATATGGAGTGTCAACATGATAGGCGCATGAGTGTGCAGCAAACACACAGTCTTCTATCAACACTGGAAGTGCTGGCACCTGAGCAACAACACCAACATGTTGTTCCTGGACTCCGGCAGTAGCCTCAGCAAGTATTTCGTTTAGCTTCACCAGCAGCATCATTAGCAAGTATTTCGTTAGCTTCACCAATAGCAGTCTCAGCAGGTATTTCGTTCGCTTCACTAGTAGTAGAATTAGCAAGTATTTTGTCAGCTTCACCAGCAGCAGCATCACCAAGTATTTCGTCAGCTTCACCAGGAGCAGCAACAACTAGTTCTTCGCCAGCTCCACCATCACCACCACCAGCAGCATCAGGAGCCAGGGCTGCCTGAGCAATTACAGGTTCAACAACTCTAGGGGCTCCAACAAAGAAAGGGTAGTTGATCCCACGAAACATAGATTGCCCCTTCAGATTGTCGACTCTGCTCCAGACTTGTTCTACTAGGTCTTTGGATGGACATGCGGACCTCGAGAAAACGTGGCATTGCAGTGATGGGTATGAAGAAAGTTGTGTCCCCATATGTTCGATCGTATCACAAACGTTGTTTCGGCTCCCCTGCTATGAATCCACATGAGTTAAACATCATGTTTCCTGTCGCCTCCGAGAGGTACAGGAAACCATCGCCGTGATCCAAGTTCAACATCTGCTACTGCATCTTCGATCACCGGATCTGGAATGAAGCGGGGGGCTGCATGTGTACCTGCATGTTACTTACAGTTAGTAAGTAGAATTTCGAATGGGATTTTACATGCTATATGACACCATGACTCACCCCATATGAACGGCTCCCAAACAAGCACATTGCCGCTAGGTTCAGCGACCGAAATGGGTTCGATTTGTTGGAATAGTAGCTAGAGGTGAAGACAGCGTCGACATACTTCTCTGGCCACAGGAAGTCGTCGTGCAAGACTGACCATTCCTTGTCTTATGGGCATCTAGTGAATGCGATTGCCTTGTCGAACACCGCTAAGAGGTTGTACTCCTAGTTCTTCCACAACTCCCAAGGTCTATGTGGGAGTTGTACCTTCAGGAGCTCAAGTTCTACCATGTTGAACCTGTAAGCGAATTCAGAAATGGGCGGCGGCCACCCGTTGTTGAATGCAGTAATGCCGACACCCTCCAAAGATGGAAATGTAAATCTTAACGATTTGTAGCCATTTTTGAGAGTCAAAGTAGTCCCATCCTGGGATAAAAGGACCAGCCACTCGCTGTTGCCACCCACCCAGTTTTGGTCATCTCCCATTTCCATCTATTCTTCTTCCTTTATATTCACCACTACTGATTCTGACCACTTATCTAGCAGCATCATTTTTGCATGAATATTCTGCAGAGTTTGTTGTTAGTTGGTAGCATCACCTAGCATGGATTCCATTGCAAATACAATTTGACAACTAGACCTTCAGATTAAAGTAATATGTATGACTATCTCCTCAGATATCGCTTAAATTGTGCCTGTGTCACGACAAAAATACCCAAAATATCAAGTAGGAGCAGAGCTCCCCCCGAACAAACTGCTGATGATGATCATAAACAGCTAGGCGCATAATAGCCTTAAATCGTCTAATCTGTTTATTTTTTTAGAAATCAAAATATCACCTAGTAGGCATTCCATTGCAAATCCAATTGACAACTCGTCTATCACCTAAATTAAGACTATGTCACTACGAAAATACCAGAATATCAAGTACGAGCAAAGCTTCCGCTATACAGAATAGTCTTAAATGGTTCAATTTGTTCAAACCGCGCATGCAACCAACATGTTCGGCGGAAGAAACATAGGATTCTGATGAAATTTCAGCACATATGAATCAATGATATGACTGAACCAATAAGCAAGATACTAGAACTTACATGGCCATCACGGTCGTTTGGCCATTTGCTGGTATCGGGGTAAAGAAGCCCCGGTGTGCCAAACGGTTGTTCGTCCATGTCCCGCATCATGAAGCGGTAGCCAGGGATGCATCGAGCGAGCCGACTGGCAGAGATGATGTTCAACCTCATGGCGATCATGTGCATGTTCGCAACGTTGAGGTTTAACCATCCCCAATCCTCGCAGTGGCGACCACCATGGACAGCCGCGTCATCGTCGCCTGCCTTTCTCTTGAGCCTACTACTACCCCAAGCTCTACCCGTAGCGGCAAATGGAGTCTGGAATCCGGTAGATTAATGGAGGCATTGTGATAAGGAGGCAGATGGATTCAGGAGGGGATGGAATCAGGGAGGGGGCAGTTGTTCGAGTAGGGAGTGACCCAGTGAGGAACCGCCGCCGCTGGTTCTCGTCCGCGTGGAAGACAAGGAAGGGGGTGTAATTATTGCGGACACGCACGGGAACCGTCTAGAGGAATTGAAAAAATAAATCGCAAGAGATAAAAATGTAGGGTCCCACCTGTTAGTGAGTGAAGGTTGGCACGTGGAAACATGACTATGTTTGACTTGGATCATGCATGGCAGGCCTCGATTCCACTGCATGCAAGTGGCGCAGAACCAATTTCAAGATATGATGCGCACTCTTGTTAATTACGAGAACTGGCTACAGTTTGAAGAAAGCAGGTTCGTCGGTCTCGACCTCGAGTATAGCCGTGATCAGTGCAGGATTGTCGTGGTGCAACTCTCCATGAAGGGGCATGTCCTCGTATACCAGCCTTTTTGCGAGAAGGGGCACATGGGAACAGGTAGACGTTGCTGTCTTTTTGTTCCTGAACTGTCTATTTGCAAAAGTTCTTGCTATATTATATGTCTGAATTCATTTTCATGAAGATGGGGCGAAAGGATTAGGGCGCTCTTTTCAGACTTTCTCGTGAACCACTAGATAACATTTACTAGTGTTAACATCAGGCACGACACTCGCCTGCTTGAAAGCCCGACTGTCAACATTAAAATCCCAAAGGAGTACATAGCAAACATCCTGAAAATTTACTAGATGCTAGGGACGAGGGGAAGCAGGACTAGGATGGCCGATCTTGATGCCAAACTCATCGACCTGTGGTACAGTGACATGAAGGACAAATTACTGACATGTTGGTGGAGGCGTTTAGGGCATGATTACCAGGAGGATAAGCCGCTTTCTAGACCTAACCTGAAGTACGCTGCAATTGACGGGTATGTTAGCCACGAGCTGTATCGCGAGATCATATTGTTTCGTTCCAGGCATCGCACCATTGAACCACCACCAAGGAAAGTTTTTTGCCCCAGATGCCAGAGTGTAGAGGAATCTACAAGCCGGGGCAAGCGACCGAAGGCATCCTGGGATCGTTCGCCTTCTCTGCCAATCATTCCAACATGCTAGGATGTAGACTTTTAGTGCATGATTGTTGTGTTTGTAGGAGGCTTGTTATGTTTATGAAAACATGTTATTTCAGAAGTACTATGTGTGATAGCTATGTGTGAGCAATTTTGAACGTCTGTCAATTACCTTTGTCGAACTATAATCTAGGTTTGTTTATGACTGTATCCTTCACTATAACAGAAATTGTGCCCTTCTGTGGATAACAGCATCTGATCTTGTAGATCCCACCTTATGCATGGCAGTTCTGGATTCTGCCGCATGCAAAGGACACAAACAGAATTTATAAGTATGAATGTTGAGCATACAAAAGGGGGAAATGTAATTCATCCAGGTTAACTACCTAATAGCACAGGGATCATACGAGTACAGTTCTTACACACAGAATGCTTAGAAACTACATGCGAGATAAAATACACGTGAGATAAACTAGAAACGAATGCAAAACTAGTAGTGGTAAACAACACACTCACCCATCTGCCAGATCCTGTTGAGCATCTTGTAGCAGACATACGTGTACCTGGTTGCGTACTTGATCGCATCGTAATTCATGTGCCTCCACTCCCATCGCTCGTGCAGGTGCTTCGGGAACTCAACCTTCATGCCGGTGTACTCGCGGTCGATGATGTCGGCAGCGAGTCTAGCCATGCTGGCTTTCCCCGTATCATCATCCGGGTACCTCCACACATGTTGGAGATCGACGTGATTGATGACATGAACGAGGAGATCCCGCTCCATCTTCATAGTGTTGTTCTTGATGTCGATGCTGGTGAAGTAGATCTCCCTCCTGCGCAGGAACTCGCAAAACTCCAGGCATACACATTTGGCCCTGCATACGTGGTATAGGAGACAGTGGTTGCGCATGGACAGGTGCAAAAGCGCTGCCCTCTTCCTATCTCCGGTATACTCGAGGTCAAGGTTGACGATCTTGTACCTGTTCATCGACTCCTGTAGCCACCGCTCGTACATTGCGATGACCTTGGCCACCTCCGCTGAGGCATTTGTGTGACAACCGTCAGCTCGCTGGTGCCATGGGCGGTGATGGTGTACTCATCGGTGAAGTCGCTCCCGTCACTGAACACGCCGTACTCTGCGTCCATGTCAGCAGCTACTGCTGGCGGTGGCCTAGCGTCAGTAGCGGTGGCTGGGACTTGGCATGGCAGTGGAGAGATCTGTTGTGGTGGTATGGTGTAGTGAAGGCGGTGCCTGCAGCAGCATCGATGGTTCTTGCGGTGGTTACGGCGGTGGCGGCGGAAGGAGTTGGGGATTTTTGCAGAGTGTTGTGCTATGGAGACGGAAGGCAATGCGTAAAAGGGGGTGTGCACGCGTCATAAATTGCATTTACCAATATTCCGGTCATACCCAAGCGGAAGCAAGTTTGACCGAGCGAGCACCGTTGGTTTCCAATCCTAGCGATTAAATTCGGCGGCCGTGCCCGGTAGGTGATGGGACGAGTGTGCGAGATGGCTTTGGTGTGGCAGAGACTGGTCACGGAGACCACTGTCCCGTTGATGATCTGCAGCGGGTGCGTGGTGCTGACACAACATAACGTGATAGGACAGAAGGAAGTGTACAACTATTTGTGATTATTATTCCCAGCATGTTTAAGGGAAGTGTAAGCATAGACAGGGACCTAGCATCCCTACACCCCGGGCAGTTGCCCAGCTGCCTAGGTCTGCGGATTGCACAAAGCTTGCAATTTCCTTTCTTTAATTTGGTGATTTTGTCCATAATTTGCCAAATGAAGTTCGTTTGCCCAGGATTCTAGAAGTTTCTGGGTAGGCCACTGGTGTAAGCATGCATGATCAAGCAATTTTGCAACACACGTGTCGGCGGAAAAGCATGAGGTTTCAACACACCACATAGTTTAAGGGTCTAGAAATGGTAAGAGAATTAAACATTATTAGTGGTCGGGCCAGCACAGTGATGGGTTGGTCGTCTAGAAGTTGATTCGTAAGTAAGGGGACACCAGGGCGGTCTTGACATACTCTCTCAGGAATTTGCCATAAGCAGCGCGCTTAGCCTTAGTCGCCGACTTGTATTTACTAGTCAGGATTTTACCGATGCCAACCGCATGCGAAATCAAGCTGTCAATCCTCAGGTTGACTCCTTTCTTACAGAAAGGGCACCTGAGCTCCCCAAGTCGAGTGCGGAAAGAGATTCTCCCGCTCTTGAGCTTCTTCATGACATGTCGACTCTTGTTGTCCCTGTTCTCCTTGTTAGAGTTCACCTCACTTGAATCTACCTATAATGTATGAAATGCAAACAGAAATGAGAAAAATAATAAATATATATTCCAACAACCATTCCAAGTTACTTTCAATACAATAACATATTTATACAGGTTCAGCAGTTCATTATGGCTGTCTCCCCAGCTCGCTCCTAAATTAATATTGTTTGTGTTCTTGATAACTTATTAATAAATAAATAATATGGATTCATTCAGAACAGACTAGATCTCTCCATGTACCGGTTTGTACGGTGCATCTAATCATTAGGACTAGATTTTTTATGAAACCAGGACTAGATTAAGCTCGAGAAGAAAATATGAAACATGTAGAAATAGATGTACCTCTAGGTACACGAGCGGAGCGTGTTCGTCGAACTCCACGCCCTCATCGGGGCCTCCGAAGTCGTCAGCACCGGCGAGCACATAGTCCCCCAAGGGGTTGAACTACACGTCCTCCTCACCTTGTGTTGCATGATGCTCCTCCGGATCTGCCGCAGGAAGCACCACCCTGGCGGTGATGCCCGCAGACTCACCCCCACGCACCGGTTGCATGGACAAGGTTCATGGTTGTACGTTGAGGATTGTGGGTTTTGTTAGACAGGGAAGAGAGAGGAGTGGATGAGTGGAGGACCGGATAGGCTAGGTTTTTAATGCGGGGACATTTAGGCCTCCTCGAGGGCCCTGGTAGGAAGCTCTTCTGGCAGCGGCTACCGCGTGGAAGGTTCGTGCGGTGGGGGCCTGTCGGAAGTGAGAGTGTAGGCACACTAGGTAGTAAAAACGGGATAGCCCGTGGGCCATGGATGACCAGTTGCTATGTAGTGGACTTGTAACCTTTGCATACTAGATTAAACGTGACGTGACCACTCGTGGAATTATTTAATATATGGCTCAGTATTCCTTCTGGTAGAAGTGTCACTGCGGGAGCCTAAAAAACCCAACGGATAAAACAGGGGGGCAGTGGAAAGCGGACTTCTGTGTGTTCTCACGGTGTATTGTGAAGGGCACGACATCATGCAGCGATCCGCTTTGGATTAGAGAGGATCAACGATAGGCGTGAATGATCCACGTGAGGGTTGTGTCAACCAATCAGCATGTTTGGGATTTTTAGAGAGCTCGTGACTACGAGAGATGGCAAAACTGAGTACTACCTCGGTCCGCAAATAAGTGTACCTCTAGCTTTGTCCTAAGTCAAATTTAGTTAAGTTTGACTAACTTTTTAGGGAAATTTGACAATATTTATGACACTAAATTTGTACCATTAGATATGTTGTCAATATTAGTTTCATAATATGTCAATTTGATGTAATATATGTTGCTATATTTATCTATAAAATTGGTCAAATTTGATTAAGTTTGACTTAGGCAAAAGCTAGAAGAACAGATGCAATGACACTAATAGATCCCTGTGGTTTATGAAAAGAACACACATGCAGTGGCATCTAATGGATTATGAAAATAACACACATCCAAGTGGTTTATGAAATGAACACACATGAAATGACATCTAGTGGATACATGTGGTTTATGAAAAGAACACACATGGAGTGACATCTAGTGGATCCATGTGGTTTATGAAAAGAACACTCATGCAATCACACTAGTGGATCAGTGTGGTTTATGAAAAGAACACACATGCAGTGACATCTAGTGTATTAGTGTGGTTTATTGAAAGAACACACATGCGAGTGGAATCTAGAGGATCCATGTGGTTTCTGAAAATAACACACATCCAAGTTGTTTATGAAAATGGCACACATGCAATGCCATCTAGTGGATCAATGTGGTTTATGAAATGAACACTCATGGAGTGACTCTACTGGTTTATGAATAGAACACACATCCAAGTGGTTTATGAAATGAACACACATGCAATGACCTCTAGTGGATCCAATTGGTTTAATGAAAAGAACACACATGCAATGAGATATAGTGGATCGATGTGGTTTATAAAATGAACACACATGCAACGACATCTCTGGGTTGATGAACAGAACACACATCCAAGTGGTTTATGAAAAGAACACACATGCAATGACATCTAGTGGATCCAATTGGTTTAATGAAAAGAACACACATGCAATGCCATCTAGTGGATCCATGTGGTTTATGAAATGAACACTCACACTACAAGAAAAGTTTCCTTCCGCAACGAATTGCCCCGACGGTCGTCATAGAAGGCGCGTTTTCCGCGATGAAATTCTTGGCTCGGCCGTGGCTGATGGAAAACTTTTTTTTCCGGGTTTGCGGTCCTCTACTACAATGGATCTGCTAAAAACATGGAGGAAGCTCGGATGGCACGTGGCAGAAGCAAGATTTTTGTTGCCTCGCACGATGTTGACTCGCTGAAGTCTTTAGAGGCGTGTGGGTCCCGGACGTCAGTGTCTCTAGCGGACCATACTTTTTGGTCGCGCCTCCCTGATTTGAACTCGATAATGTTGCTCGAGGCGTGTGCCGTTTAGTCAGGCTGCTAGGTCCCACATGTCAGCCTCTCATTAGAAGGATCATGGGCATGATGGAATTTTTTTCCTTCGCTCGCGCTACCCAGTTCCAAAGTTGATAGCGCTATTCGATGCATCTACCATTTAATCATGATGTTGGGCCCCACATGTCATCCTCTCATTAGAAGAAACGTGTGTATGATGGAATTTTTTCCTTCGCTAGCGCTACCCCGTTCCGAGTTGATAGCGCTGATCGACGCATCTACCGTTTAACCAACCTCCTGAGCCCCACATGTCATCCTCTCATTAGAAGAAACGTGTGTATGATGGATTTTATTTCCTTGCCTCGCACTACCCCATTCCGAGTTGATAGCACTGCTCGACGCATCTACCGTTTAACCAACCTCCTGAGCCTCACATGTCATCCTGTCATTACAAGAAACATGTACATGCTGACCTTTTTTCTCGCTCGCGCCTCCCTGTTTCGAACTGGTTACGTTGCTCGATGCAGCATCTATATAAGGTCGTGCTTCTGGGTCCCGCATATCAGCCTCTCTGTAAATGAAACGTGCGTATGATGTACTTTTTTGGCCATGTCCGTTGTTTTGACCATGGAAACTTGGTGGGTCCCAGATGTCAACCACCTCTGTGCAGGAAACGTGTCTATGCTGGGTCCCAACTGATAGCCTCTATTTGAAAGAAACGTGTGTATGTTGGACTATTGTTTCGGGTGCCAGATGTCTGCCTCAGAGTACAAAAAATGCTCAGAAAGGCCGAATTAAAAAGATTCTAGGCTAACTCGAGGCGGATGCGCTATTCGTCATGGCTTATATTCCATGGGCTCACTCCTCAATTGAATGGGCTATGGTCGGTGGCCACAAGACCACAAAAAGGCCAAATTAAAAGGTATTGGGCTATGCTTAGGGCTGATAGGCTAATTTCATGGGCTATTTTTGGGCCTGCTGGGTCCGACATGTCAGCTTCTCTATAAGTGCAACGTGTGTGTGATGGACTTTTTTTTTGGCCGCGTCCGCTGTTTTCACTGTGGCAGTCCGGTATGGTCTTACTGCTGGAGCCCATATGTTAGCCTCTCTGGCATGTTCTGGCTTAAGGTTCCCCGATGCAGCCTAGTATGTTCTGTATGGTGGGTCCCTGATGCGAGCCTCTCTGTACAAGTATTTAAACTTTTGTTTCGAACCCACCCTCAAAACAAACTCCAGGGACGTTGCATGCTGGTGGGTCCATGATGTCAGCCTCTCCGTAATGCGATATTGCTAGAAGAAAAAATGTAAACCCAAGATACACACACACACAAAGGCGATTCGAACAAAAGACCTTCAAATCAAATAAACATAAACTGAGTGCCAAATACAACAAAGATAATTATAAAAAAGATATCATTAAACTTTTATTAGTACTACAACTTCTGTATTAGTCTTCTTAAAATATTTTGTGTGTCTATGTTTATCTCTTTTAAAATATAATAGGCCAGCGCTCCTGGCATGTCAATTTATAAAATGCCAAATAATGGGGTATTTTCTTAAAAACGTGGGTAGGCAGAGTTTTTTTATTATGAGAGGTCAGGGGCAATGCCCAAAAGGCCGAATTAAAAAGAGTTTGGCTATTGCTCTACGTGAGTTATATTCCATAGGCTATGCTCCATGGCCTTCATTCTCAAATTTCACTGGCCTGTGCTCAGTAGGCCGCTGACCTGTAAAAGGCCGAACTAATATGTTCTTGGCTATGCTCCATGGGCTCCTTTCTAAAATTTCCGCTGGCCTGTGGTCAGCAGTACCTGACCCGGAAAAGACTGAATTAAAATGTTCTGGGATAAAGAGGGGGCAAATGAGCTACTCCAGTCCCTTCGATCCAAATTTATGTTCTCGTATTGGGCTAGATTTGGACGTATCTAGCACTAAAACATGACTAGATATGTCAGAATCTAGACAAATGTGAGAACATTAATTTGGATCGGAGGGAGTACTAGATTTCTTCTCCTGGTTAATAAAAATTGCATTGTGATGTGCTCTGTCGGATTTGAAACGACAGGACATTTGAGAGATTCAGTAGCTTTCCTGCTTGAAATTCAATAGCAGTACAGACAAAATCAGTTTAATTCCAGCTAAAAAAACTTCGCCCATGATCAATTTGGCCTGTTCTTCGAATATACTCAATCATTGGAGCAAGCAAAACTGACGATCAATTCTGCTTCTGTGTGAGTATCTCCTCCTTACGTCAATGCCTCTGTGACCGCCCATAGCAACGCAAAATGCCCAAGTCTCATCCAGCTAATTGTAACAATGGTAAGTTTCAGGAGAAAAGCAAGACAATCTGATGCACTTCATCTAACCAAGTACCAGTACATCACAGTTCGTTCTACAAAATATTGTACTAATAGTCACGATAGAACATTTGACAGATTCAGTAGCATTTGGAAGATTCAGCAGTAAAAATATCAGATAGATTCCCGGTTCATATTCAGCAGCACTTGACAGATTGTGGCAGTACAGAGACAGTGAACAAAGAATTGACATATTCAGCAATGCGGACATTGAAATTCAATAGATGTAGCAAGGACTGATTCAAAAGGAAAGCGAGACCATATTCTGCACTCGACCGGTCGATCTGAACAAGTACCGAACAAAACGTTTGATAGGTTCAGTAGCATTTGAAAGATGCAGCAGTACATAATAAGAAAGAAAAAATGACAGATTCATAGTTCACATTCAGCATCACCTGGACATATTCAACAGCATTTCAAAGTGATAGATTCAATTTGCCCTTTTATCCGAACACCCGTCATTGGAAAAAATAAAACTGACGATCAAGTCTGCTTTTGTGTGCATGCATCCTTCTCGCATTAATGCCTGTGTGTGACCTCCATAGGAAACTCAAAATGCCCAAAGCCTTGTCTAGATTATGAGTTTATGACAAGGCCAAGTTACAAAAGAAAAGCAAGACCATCTACTGCAGTTGATCTAAACTGAGCTATCCTATTACATAGTATTACGATTACTTATGTTAGTTTGGTTCCAATCGCGGGCATTGGCGATGCTCGGGATGAACCATAATGGAGTCTTCGGAGATTTCCATGCAACGTTGGTTGAGAAACCAATAGCTGCTTCTTCGGTATTTAGACTAAAGCAGCATATTTCAAGAAACGGTGTATATCAAAGTCCTATTGCATGGTGGGAGGTGTAGACACAGTTGCTTCTCGTCAGATATCCTGGGGCAACATCTGCACCGCCTACCGCAATATTAATCGGATAGTTCAATCCAAGGAAAAGGCAATATGCTCCCAGGTTAGCAATCTCTATCCATGGATTAGGTGGATACAAGTAAGCAGTGTCCTTTGAGTACACCTTGCAGCCAAACCCAGTAGCATAGGTGCCACAAGTGCAACCCAACGATCAACACTATGATCAGCAACATGATTTCCATGACCATAATAAGTACCTCCATAAAACTCCTCATCAGTAACGCCCACGGTATGGATAAGAAGAAGGCGAGATTCATCTACAAATATTGCTAAGAACCATAAACCAGGTTCGTGCTCGTCATCATCTATGGCATCAAGGTTTCCCTCCTCGAGATGCGCGATAGGTGGTGACGGGAGTAGAATAGGACCTACAAAAAGAAATGATGGCCAAATCATCCAACACTAGTTTACATCCATTAGAATGGATCCAACTTACCAAATTACAGATGATTCCAAACATAAACACTACCACTCTCAGTGGCTGCAAACACTAGACCCTTGGGGATAAGTGCATCGCTATATCTGAAATAGCACTGGAACTGGTTCTCAAGAACTGTCCATGCATACTCATGGCCATCAAGGGTAGGAATTGAGTAGTCGAAGATAGGGACAAGAGAGAAATTTAAATAATCAGCCTCAACTATGGGAGCTCGGCAAATAGCAATCTTCCATAGGAGAATAGGGCGATCATTATGCATGAACGTAAACAGATCATTGGTGGGTACAAACTCATTCACCTGTGGGAGAGGAACGCGTTGATGAGTGTACACATTGACAAGCTCCCACTTGCACTCGGACCCAACAGTGGCGATCAAATCTCCATTGGCACCTACCCACTGCTTACCCATACAATTCGGGAACACAACATGGAGGAGAACCTGTCCAGCGGCGTCAGCTTGCATATCGTGCCCTTGCCCTCGAAGTACTCGTTGCATTCCCATGGTTTCTTAGTCGGGTGAGAATGAAGAACACAGGGGAGGCCAAACGACTGAGAAGCATGTAAAGTTGCACTATATTTTGCCGAGTCAAGAAGATGTTTTGGACAAACTGGCGAGGCTCGCGGTGGTGATGACGTCGCATCTGGTTATGAGTTTTTCAAGTGGGACTTCGGTAAAAACATGCTGGAACAGCTCAGAATCATCACTATCCTTGCTCGGTCCTGCCATCGCAAGGGAGCTAATGGAAGTTGGGGCAGTGGCTTGATTTGGTTTTCTTGAAAAGAGGGAAGATCGATGGCGGCAATCGGGACAGGGAGAAGAACAAACACTCTCATACTTTGTGGTGAACAGGATCGGAAAGCGGCATTGTGGACGAGAAGAACGGCGACGCTTGGCGTAGAAGTGGGGATAGAGTGTATAGGAAAGGTTGAATAAAATGAAAACGGACACATGTTCCTCTTCTCCAGTTCCCTTCAAAATAGTACTACTCTTCTCCCAGTTCCCTCCACAATAAATCTTTCTTGTAAATCAAAGAGGAAGTAGTATGAAGAGTAGGGCCTGATCATCTGCTCTCTCGAGGAGCCAAACTGGACTGTTTTATTTGCTAAATTTTATGGTCCTTTATGCTAAATGCATGGACCTCAGTGTAATTTTACCCTTTTTAGGTCCTTGGTGTAAATGTACCCCCACCATTTGTGTAAAGTTCTAACCAAAAAGTGTAGGTTGTGAAATTTAACAAATTTAAGCTTACTTGTCAACGAGTATGAAACTTCTTGGATTTCAAGCCGAACAACCAAGGTCAAGGCCATATCAACATCATACTTTATGGTGAAGATGCCATGTCCAAGAATTAGCATGCCGATAGATTTGGACATATTTTGAAAACAATCGAAGATCAAGTAGTATGAAGAGTACGGCTCGATCAGCTGCTCTCTCGAGAAGGAGCCATACACGACTGTTTTCCTTGCTTGTTTTTAGGGCGGTGATAAATGTATGGACATCGATGTAATTTTCCCTTTTTTGGGTACTTGATGTAAAATGTACTTCCCCACACCGTGTAAAATTCTAACCTAAAAGTGTAAGTGGTGAAATTTAGACGATTTTAAGCTTACTTGTCAATGAGTATGAACATTCTTGGATTTCAGTCGAACGACCAAGGTCAAGTCATATAAACATCATACTTTATGCTGATGATCCCATATTAGAGAATCCGCATGGCAACAGATTTGGCCATATTTTGAAAATAATCGAAGAGGAAGTAGTACGGAGAGTTTGGCTCAGATCAACTGGTCTCTCGGTAAGGAGAAAAAACCAAAAAAATTCCTTTGTTGGGTCCTTTGTGCTAAATGTATGGACCTCCATGTAATTTTCCCTTTTTAGGTCCTTGATATAAAATGTACTCCCACCGACCGTGTAAAATTCTAAACTAAAAGTAAGTGGTGAAATTTAAACGAATTTAAGCTTAGTTGTCAACGAGTATGAACCACATTCTTGGATTTTTAAGACAAACGGCCAAGGTCAAGCCACATCTACACCATACTTTATGCATATGATCCCATATCCAAGAATTTGCATGCCGACAAATTTGGCCATATTTGGAAAACAATCGAAGATGAAGTAGTGTGAAGAGTATGGCTCGATCAGCTGCTCTCTAGAGAAGGAGGCAAACCCGACTACTTTTCTTTCTTAATATAAGGGTCCTTTGTCCTAAATGTATGGACCTCGGTGTAATTTTCACTTTTTTTAGGTCCTTGATGTCAAATGTACTTCCACACGCGTGTAAAATTCTAACCTAAAAGTGTAAGTGGTGAAATTTCGATGATTTTAAGCTTACTTGTCAACGAGTATGAAATGGATCGTATGGGCACCTAAAGAGGGGGGGTGAATAGGTGCTACTTCAAATTTTAATGCTTTTTCAATTTTAGTCTTAACACAAAGGGTAAATTCTCTAGATAAACTATTAGGTGGAATTTCCCTATATGCAAACCTATCAACTAGCGAGTAAAGAGCGAGTGGAAGAGGAATGGGTGAACCGTAGTGAAGCACGCGGAGACACGGGATTTGTTTGACCGCAATTCCTTCCTTGTTAAGGGAAGTACGTCTGTGTTGGAGTGGTGGGCGGTACTAAGACCACCACGCCACAATAGGCCTCACCCTGTTCTCCGATGGATCCCACCACCAAAGGCCTGATCCACCTTTCCACTATAGGGACCCTTCGAGGCGGGTATCGGTGCCTTTACACAACTAGCGGGGCACAACTCCACAATCAACTTGGAGGCTCCCGTAATGACAACAAGCTGCCACAAGAACAAGTTATCAATAACAAAGAACAAGATCTAGATATTGACAAGAATACTAGATCAGGGATTTCTCCAAATGAATGGAGAGGAGTTGATGCGCTTGATTCGTGATGACGATAACGATTCTCTCCTCCTTAAATTCCCCCAAAGATCGAAGCTTTCGGGTGGTTGAAGTGGGAGATCTAGGATAGGAGCTCTTGCACAGTGTCATAATAATTTCGAGTTAATCAAGAGATCTGAACGTTGGGGAAGGAGGGATATTTATACCCCCTTACAAAACCAAGCCATTGGAGTCTTTGGGGGCCGGATTATCCGGCCCAAGTGAGGTCCGGATTATCCGGCCTGGGGAAAACTCCGCCCCAGACTCACATTATCCGGCAGATAATCCACCCCCTCTCCGAGTGTCGCGCCGAGCGTGCCCTTGAGCCCCTTCTAGGGGCCGGATTATCCGGCCCAATGTGAAGGCCAGATTATCCGGCCTGGGGAGGAAAAACCGCCACAGTTTGGATTTTCCAGGAGAAAATCCGACCGGACTCCGAGCGACGCGCCTTGGCAGGCTTTAGTCAAATTCGGGGGGCCGGACCATGTGAAAGCCGGATTATCCGGCCTGGGAAGAAAAACCGCCCTAGATCGGATTTTTTGGGACATAATCCGACTGGACTCCGAGCGACGCGCCTTGGCAGCCTTTGATCGATGAGGTAGGCCGGATTATCCGGACCTTGGTGGGGCGGATAATCCGCCCCCCCCCCCCCCCCAAAACTCCTGCACACTTAGCGCACATGAGAAAACTCCACAGTATTGTTATCTAACACACAAGATACAGGAAAACATGAAATGTTCTTTCAATCTCCCCCTTTTTGGTGTTAGATGACAATACTAGGATTTGCAGGAAAGGATCACAAGACTACCAGCAATAAACATGGAAGAGACTCCCCCTCAATGTGTGCATATTAGAATTTTGCATTTGAATACAAATGCAAATAAAAAAGGTGTGAATCTATTCCATTGACATATGAACAACATAATCATACCAATGATATTGAGAGAGAGGCGTCCATGAAAATAGCCACAATTATCAATGTGATAATCAATATAATATAAGCGCCTTCCTAGATATAGATTCCCAGCATAATAGGATGTGAAAAGATGAATCCATAAGCATCATCCATGAGATAAATCCAGACATCCACCGTCACAGAGTCTCAAACAAACCACAAATCACAAATATAAAGTTCAACGCTAAATGGGCACAAGCAAGAAAATGACGAATAGGAAAAAGTGCAAATGCTTATGCCCGACCCATGCAAATCCTCGAAGACCTAATAGAACTACTTCTCCCCCTTTGGCATCGACACGCCAAAAAGGAAGAAGAGCGATGCTAGCGCCCCAAGGGATCACTCGTAGTCCTCATGCTCGTCTTCGTCCTTGTTCCCAACCTCATCCTCATCTTCAAGCTCCTCGGTGCCATCATCCTCGTCATCAGCAGTAGCTGCAGAGGGGAACAAGTGACGCTCTAGCTCTCCATAGTTCAGCCTAGCAGAAGAGTTCCACCGAGCATATGGTGTGGGAGGGGTAGGAGCCGGGGGATCACCAGAAGCACCGGACACATGGTGAAGGATGATATGCTGAGAGTGAGCAACTCATGGTGCTACTTGTATGCCTCGTACTGGCCCTTGCGTGTGTCCACGCCCAAGCAAAGTATGTTCCGTTGGAACCAGTTCAGCTGCGTGATCCCACGAGAAACGGGAGGCACTGGAGGCCTGTGAGCATCCCTCATGACACCCTCAGGACCAGAAGAGGGGTGAGAGGTCTTCCGAACCTTGGTGTAGATATTTTTTGCCTTATGCACAACCTCAATGTTGAAATCTCCAGAATGAAGCAGATGCCTGATGAGCATCATAATGTAGGGAGCATAAGGAATGGACAACCGGTTGAACATTGCATCAATCAATTCATGGTAGATGAAGTCCATCACATCTAGCTTGTATTGCACGGACTCATTCTCGCACGAGGCAACCTCATGGGAGAAGGCAAGGAGATGGACAAGATGACCACAAATGTTATCATTATTGCCTCCACTTGGAGTGATGGAATCACGAAAGAGACCTACCAGGGCAGCATAGATAGGAGCAAGACCATCAAGAGTGCCTACAATTCCATTGTCCATTGTGCAAGGAGAGAGAGCTGCATCTTTGTTGGGATTCAGCTGTGTGATGATGCGGTGGCCACTAGCGCTATCCCTGCTACGGAAATTGTATCCAAGGACCTCAGAAAACACACGGAAATCAGTAGTCATAGGCCTGTCATGAGTCATCCACTTCATAGTGCGATGCTCATCTCCACAAATAACCAAAGTGGAAAAGAACTGCTTCACCACCTCGTAGTCATATGAGCACTGGAGAGCCATGAGATGGTGCAGCCCCATCCGCTCAGCCACATACATTGCATCAATAAGGTGGGGCTTCTCCAAAGCCTCAGCAATAACCATCGGGTGCATAGGCCTAATGTTCAGCGTGGCATACACATCTTCAAAAATACCTTTCTGTTCAGCACACCAAAAGCAAGCATCCCCCATCTCATCATCACGAGGCAACTTTGTAAACAAATCACAGTGACAGATAGAGGAATAAGTGACTGGATCCAAAGCCTTGTAGTTGACCTTGGGCTCCTTGCCCTTCCTTTTGGACACCCCCTTTCTAGTCCACTTTGCTTGTTCAGCCATGCGCTTCTCTTTGTTCTTTCTTCTCCTCAACTCAACCTTGTCCACTAAGTTACCCTGTCCGTCGTCCCGAAAGTATTTACCACCAGGACGGCGCTTGTAGGTCTTGGGAACACTAGAACCGCCTGTGAGGAGAACAACGGCGATAGCATGGGGATAAGCATACACACAAGTCGAGGAGAGAGCATGGAAAAAGTAGTCAAAAAGTTCATAAGACAAATCTACTCAATGCACACAACATGGTGAAACTGACCTAGATGTGATTCTGTCAGGCCGGATTGTCCGGCCTGGCCAGGGGCGGATAATCCAGCCATGGCAGAAAATTTCGACTTCACTTGATTGAATGCAAAAAGTAGATCGGGCCTAGAAAGTGCAAGACTACGATTTCTACGTGAAACAACATCCTTCTAGAAAATGTTCCACCCAACAAATAACACATCTAGCCAAAGATGGGGAGAGAGGGAGTTACCCTCACTCATTGGAGGAAGAACACGGAGGAGAAGGTACCCAGAGGTGCGGAGAAGAAGATCCGGGGAGGCCCGGAAAATCCGATGGCCGGAGAGGCTCCAAGGAGGGTGGGGGACGGCAGGCAGCGACTGAGGAGGAGGAGAGGGTTGGGGGAGAAGTGCTGCTCGTTATGAGCCCTCCCCCCCCCCCCCCCCGATCGCTTCCCTTTAAGATGAAATCCGCCAGGGCTGGATTATCCGGCCTAAACTTGGGCCGGATTATCCGGCCTCAAATCTGAATTTTTGTTGTACACAGATTCAGGTCTGCGTGTCCCCAAACAACACCGCCACAAGGTGTACAAGGGACTTGTGTGCAAGAATATATGGCTTAGGGGTGGAGAAAGGCTTAGAATTAAGAGAGACAAACTGAGATGGTACTATACACTCAAAATTGCGAGAACCAAATCAAATAAGAGCCAAAATTGAGTGTGTTTCCCATAAGAACATGAGATGAGCAAAAACAACCAAAAAGATCCATAAAAATCCAATTCTCCTCAAGGGAGAGGGCGGTGGCTGAAGCCACCTTGTTGGAGTGTATGGTGTGACACCGCGAAGATATATCTTGGGTTCACGACCAATACTCATCCATAAGCTCACATATCACAAAATGATATTAAGAGAAATGATTTATCTTGCTTTTGGCATTATGGGGGGAGGGTTAGCCCAATTAATTAGGACCACACTCCCCCTATATCCATGCCCACATCTAGATCAAATAAGACTGAGATGTATGAGTGAGTGCATGGGTAATCAAGACAAACTCCTGGAATCAATGATATTTAGCTCATTCCTCAAGTAGCAAAATCTTGCTTCATCAAGTGGCTTCGTAAAAATATCAGCAAGTTGGTTCTTCGTGCTCACAAAAGATAGATCAATATCGTCGCGAGCAACATGGTCTCGAATAAAATGATTCTGAATCTCAATATGCTTTGTCCTTGTGTGTTGTACCGGATTGTACGCAATTATGATGGCACTTCCATTATCACATAAAAGAGGCACTTTGTCACAATTGACACCGTATTCCTTTAAAGTTTGCCTCATCCACAATAACTGAGTGCAAGCACTAGCAGCAGCAACATATTCAGCTTCGGCGGTGGAGAGAGAGATACAATTCTGCTTTTTAGATGACCAAGACACTAGAGATCAACCCAAGAATTGAAAAGCTCCAGAAGTGGATTTCCGATCATCCTTATCACCAGCCCAATCTGAATCAGTATAGCCACATAGAGAGAAATTGGAGCCCTTGGGATACCATATACCAAAGTTAGGGGAATGAACCAAATATCGAAAGATCCTCTTGACCACCACTAAGTGGATTTATTTAGGAGCTGCTTGATACCTTGCACACACCCCAACACTCAACACAATATCGGGTCTAGATGCGCAGAGGTAAAGAAGAGAGCCGATCATGGACCGGTATACCGTTTGGTCCACATCTTTACCATGTGGGTTAAGTTCAAGGTGACATTTTGTTTGCGTCAGAGTGGCGACACCATTAAGATCCGTCATCTTGAATCTCTTGAGCATGTCTTGGATGTACTTTGCTTGATTGATGAAGGTTCCTTCTCTAAGTTGCTTGATCTCGAATCCAAGAAAGAACCTTAATTCCCCCATCATAGACATCTCAAACCTGTCAGTCATAAGCTTTGCAAATTCATCATTAAAAGCTTTATTAGTAGAACCAAAGATGATATCGTCTACATATAGTTGGCATACGAAGAGCTCCCCCTTAACCTTCTTAGTAAAAAGAGTGGGATCGATTTGCCCAACTTCGAAGCCATGATCTAGCAAAAGCTCTTTAAGGTGCTCATACCACGCACGTGGGGCTTGTTTAAGGCCATAGAGTGCCTTATCAAGTTTGTAGACATGGTTCGGGAAGTTAGGATCCTCAAATCCTGGGGGTTGCTTTACATATACCAACTCATGTAGAGGACCATTAAGGAAAGTACTCTTGACGTTCATTTGCTGCAATTTAAAATTGTTATGGGCAGCATAAGCAAGAAGGATACGGATGGACTCAAGACGAGCCACATGAGCATAGGTCTCGCCAAAGTCAATGCCCTCAACTTGAGAGTAGACTTGTGCCACAAGTCTCGCCTTGTTCCTCACAACAATGCCATTATCATCTTGCTTGTTTTTAAATATCCATTTAGTGTCGATAACATTGCGGCAATCTTTGGGTTTCTCCATGAGTTTCTAGACCTTGTTGCGCTCGAAATTATTCAATTCTTCATGCATAGCAACAACCCATTATGGATCTTCAAGAGCTTCAAAAACTTTCTTGGGTTCCACCATTGAGATGTGAGCTTTATGCTCACCAAAACTTGGCAATTCCCTTCTTGTAGAAACCCTTTGTCGAAGGTAACCTACAACCTTGTCAGGGTCTGACCCCTTAACTCAAGGTTCCAATCAGCACGAGCCTTGCGACGAAGTTCAATAAGCTTGTTGTCTCTTGGTGGAATAGTTTCATCACTTGAATCTTCATTGGAATCATTTGCCCGACCTTGATTAGAATCTGGGATAACCATAGTAGGCGGTGATGAAGCGTGCCCTTGAGATGGATTAGCAGCCATAATAGGAGACTGCTGAACAAAAGGTGATTCAGGGCCAGATAATCCGGCCGATGGAGAGGCCGGATAATCCGGCCTGGGAGAACTTGTAGCAGCTTCATCAGGCTGCCTGGGACTTGCTTGAACTGGCGAGGGGCTGGATAATCCGGGGCCAGCCAGAAAATCCAGCCTGGAGCTTGCAGCGATTTCTTCAGCACCAGGAGCAGTTTGGTCGTTAGAAGCGGGGTGGCCGGATAATCTGGTGTCAACCGGATAATCCGGCCTGGAGCTTTCTGTAACATCTTGACCTTCAGCAGTTGATGGAGATGGTGTAGATGTTACTCCCGTGGTTGGAACATGATGAGTATGTGTAGATGAGGGCTCTTCATGAGTAGAGCATTGTCCTCCCCGATCTGCCACAAGAGGTTCCTCAATCGGGCGGAAAAATCCCACGCCCATTCTTCTTATGGCATCTTGGGGTATTTCAACATCTGCATCACTAACATCAACTTGCCCCGCACGGGAGCCATCATTTTCTTCGATCACCACACTACAAGATTCTACAACAATTCCAGAGAGCTTATTGTAGACTCTATAAGTGTGGGATTCGGCACCATAACCAACAAAAATATCTTCTAGAGCCTTAGATTCAAACATAGATAAACAAACTCCCTTGATGAGAAAGAAACACTTACACCCGAATACCCCGAAAGTATGAGATGTTTGGCTTCTTACCGGTAAGTATTTCATATGGAGTCTTGTCCAATATTTTACAGAGGTATAAATGGTTGGATGAGTGGCAAGCGGTAGAGAGTGCTTCAGCGCATAAATTATAAGGAGACTTGAATTCGGCTAGCATTGACCATGACATATCCATTAGAGTCCGATTTTTCCTCTCGGCTACACCATTTTGTTGAGGGGTGTTTGCAGCGGAATATTGATGTCTTATCCCCTCTTCACTTAGGAACTCATTTAAGGTGTAGTTCTTGAAATCAGAGCCGTTATCACTTCTTATAGCCAGAATAGGGGTTGTGTTGACATTGAACCTCGTTGGCGAAGTCGACGACCATTTGTTGAGTTTCACTCTTCAACTTGAAGAAATAAACCCAAGTGTATCTTGAGTAATTATCAACGATCACAAGACATTACTTCTTCACACCAACACTTGCATGAGATGGAGGTTCGAAGAGGTCCACATGTAGGAGCTCTAAGATCCTTTTTGACGAGATAATAGTCTTCCTACGATGAAGAGAGTCATGCATTTTCCCTTCAACACAAGCCCTGCAAACACGATCTTTGGCAAAGGAGACATTTTCTTTTAGTCCAAGGATGTGGCCACCCTTGTGGAGACTTTGCAAAGTTCTCATATTGACGTGGGCTAGTCGGCGATGCCATAACCAACCCACGTCAGCCTTTCCGAAAAGACACATCGGGCCTGTAGTGGTTTTCCTCGAAAAGTCCACCATGTACAGGTCATTTTCGACATATCCCACGAAAGCGACTTTTAGAGACTTGCTCCACAAGAGTACCACCAAATCAGAATCAATAAAAACTACAAAGCCCATCTTACCAAGGGCGTGAACTGAAAGTAAGTTGTAGTCGAGGGTCTCAACAAGTATGATGTCCACGAGAGAGATATCGTGAGCCACCACGACTTTGCCGAGACCCAATACCTCGGATTTTGACTTATCACCATATGAGACGGTTATATGATCATGATTTGGCCGCATCTCCATGATGATCTCCTTGCTTCCGGTTATATGACTCGTGCATCCGCTATCGAGTACCTATTTAGACCCACCGGAAGCATAGCCCTGCAAGAAAGTTACTTCTTGGTTTTAGGTACCCATTTTCAATGGGTCCTCTCATGTTAGTGACAAGGGTCTTGGGGACCCAAATAGACCAAGGAATGTAACAATCATAAGGACCTACATAACTAGCATAAACATCACCATAATAATCGCAATATAACTAAAAGTTAGGATTGTTAGCCCCTGCAAAACCATCATAATTAGACTTGTCATTGGTGATGTTGCTAGACTTTGGTTGAGCAGTCTTGCTCTTCTTCTTCTTCTTCTTCTTGTTTTTCTTGTTCTTTGTCTTGGGAATGTAACCAAGACCTTCTTTTCTATTGTTTGTCCTTTGCTTGCTCAGTATCTCATCAAGAACTTCTTTACCTTTGTGTTGAGAACCTCTTGCAATATCTTCTTTTCCATAAGACGATGTGGAGGTACTTGGCACATCATACAACTTCAATTGAGTTTGGAGATGATCATGAGACTCATTTAGAGTAGAGTGATCACTCTTCAATGTCTTGTGAGCACTATCAAGTTTATCAAACTTCTCCGAGAGTCTAGCATGAGCAGCCCCAAATTCAATCTTTTCTTTCTTTAGTTTCTTTACCTTGGTAAGAGCATTGTCACGTTCTTTGATGAGCTGAGCCACAACTTCTTCATGTGACTCTTCAATGGATTCGAGTCTCTCTTCCAAAGATACGCGAGCTTCCTCTTCTTCTTCCAAAGCATTCTTCAAAGAACCTATCTCCAAGGCATCTTCTGTTTCAATTCTGCCCTTTTCTTCAAGAAGATCTTCGGCTTGAGCAAGTCGACTCATAAGAGCATCAAAATGAAATTTGTGCTCAGCTTGCAGGTTAGTGAAAAAGTTGTCCAAAGCAATAACTTCTTCTTTCATTTTAAGACTATCATGATCATTCATATCCAATTTATGTTAGTCTTAGGAAATGAAGACCTAGAACTTGATACCTCGGACCCTCTTGCCATAAGGCCAGTGGCGTTGTTGTTGATGACGTTCTTGTTTGGCGAGTTGAAGAGAGATGATGGAGTCGACGTGGTGGCTACAGCAGCCACCTCGCGAGAACTATCTTCATCCTCTTCATCTTCACTTCCAGAGGAGTATTCTTCTTGTGCCACTAAGACGATCTTGGGTTGCTTCTTGTAGGGGCCATTCTTTTTGATAAATGGCTTCTTCTTAGGTGCCTTGGATTTTTCTTTAAGAATGAGCCTACCACCATTGTCTTCTCTATTTTGATAAGGACACTTGGCTACAAAGTGCAACCTATCTCCACAATTGTAGCATGTTCTCAGTTTTGGGCCACTTTCTCTTCTTCCACTCGACCCATTCTTGCGCTTGAGTTCCGACTTGGCCTTGGTAGGGTCCTTCCAAAAGTTCCTTGCGTAAAACACCATGTACTCACCATGAGCATGTTTGACTTCATCGGGGCAGTCCATGGAGGCCCCCTCAAAAGATCTTTCATCCTCATCTTGCTCAACAACATTAGCTTTTAGAGCAACATTGACTCCCTTTTGCATTCCAATGGAAAGAGCCCGGGCATCTTCAGCGTTCTTCGCGGCAACTTTGAATGATGCCATTTCTTGCATGACTTCATTGGATGTCATTTGATGGTAGTTGTGTCTACCTTGCAAGCTCTTCAATTCTGTTGGCTCGAAAGGCATTAAGGCACTCACATATTTTCTTTTTATCCATGCATCATCAATGTGGGTGGCTCCATGCTTTCTAAATGTTGTTGTAATGCCCTTGAGTCTTCTATACATGTCTTCATGGTTTTCACCATCCACCATGTAGAATCCTTCAGCTTCATTACTAAGGGCATCATACCTATTCCTTCTCATGCTTTCATTCCCAATAAAGAGATCGGTGAGGGCATCCCAAGCTTCTTTAGCTGTGTTGAGATGTTCAATGTGGGGCATGTCCTTGGGACCCACACAGAGTTGTATTATGTGGAGGGCCGTAGCATTCAATTGGCTGTCCAAAACTTCTCTTCTTGTTAGATTGGAAAGATCTCCAATATGAAGACCCTCTTCAATAATACTCCAAAGTTCAATTGAGGACTGCAAACATGAGACTTCATTAAGAATTTCTATTGATTAAAAAAGGATGTAGTAAGCTTGGGTGGATCACCCCTATTATTTATATGAGGATGAGGGATAGGTGGATCAGGGGAATATATGTGAGGAACCTCACGATATTCCTCCTTACCACTTCCCTTCTTGGAGGTGGAACCATTAAAACTCTGCCCCAGACTTGGATTATCCGGCAGATAATCCGCCCCCTCTCTGAGTGTCGCGCCGAGCGTGCCCTTGATCGCCTTGTGAGGGCCGGATTATCTGGCCCCATGTGAAGGCCGGATTATTCGGCCTAGGGAGGAAAAACCGTCCCAGTTCGGATTTTCCGGGAGAAAATCTGACCAGACTATGAGCGACGCGCCTTGGTAGGCTTTGGTCAAATTTTGGGGGCCGGATTATCTGGCCCAGGCGAAAGCCGGATTATCTGGCCTGGGGAAGAAAAACCGCCCCAGATCGGATTTTCCGGGAGATAATCCGACTGGACTCCGAGCGACGCACCTTGGCAGCCTTTGATCGATGAGGTAGGCCGGATTATCCGGCCCTTAATGGGGCAGATAATCCGCCCCCCAAAATTCCTGCACACTTAGCGCACATGAGAAAACTCCACAATATTGTTATCTAACACACAAAACACAGGAAAACATGAAATGTTCTTTCAGAGAATGACCATTATTGGATTTCAAGCCGAACGACCAAGGTCAAAGCCATATCAACATCATACTTTATGTTGATGATCTCATATGAGAGAATTTGCATGGCAAGAAATTGCACTATTTTGAAAACAACCGAAGAGGAAGTAGTGTGTAGATTTTGGCTCAGATCAGCTGATCTCTCGAGAAGGAGCCGAACCAGATTTTTTTCCTTTTAGGGAGCTTTATGATAAATGTATGGACCTCAATGCAATTATTGCTTTTTTCACGTCCCTGGTGTAAAATGTACTCTGACCAACTGTGTAAAAATCTAACCTAAAAGTAAGTGGTGAAATTTAAACAAATTTAAGCTTAGTTGTCAACGAGTATGAACCATTATGGGATTTCAAGATGAGCGACCAAGGTAATGATCCCATATTCAAAAAATTGCACCCCGGCAAATTGTGCCATGTTTTGAAAACAATCAAAGATGAAGTAGTATGAAGAGTATGGCTCGATCAGCTACTCTCATGAGAAGGAGCCAGACCCGACTGTTTTCCTTGCTTGATTTTAGGGTCCTTTATGCTAAATGTATGGACCTCAATGTAATTTTCCCTTTTTATGTCCTTTATGTAGAATGTATTTTATGCTTATGATCCCATATCTAAGAAATTACATGCCGGCAAATTTGGCCATCTTTTGAAAACAATCGAAGATATAAAAAACAAAAAATAATAAATTTCATTTTTCCAAGTGACATGAATTTATTTTCTGAAAAGCAAGTAAGAAGATTGTTTCGATCAGCTGCTCTCTCGAGGAGCCGTACCTGAATGTTTTTAATTCCTTGTTTGGTTTTAGGGTTCTTTGAGCTAAATGTATGGACCTCGATGCAATTTTCCCTTTTTAGGTCCTTGATGTAAAATGTAGTCCCACCATCCATGTAAAATTCTAACCAAACAGTGTAAGTGGTGAAATTTAAACGAATTTAAGCTTACTTGTGAATGAGTATGAACATTCTTGGATTCAAGATGAACGACCAAGGTCAAGGCCATATCAACATCATACTTCATGCTGATGGCCCCATATGATAGAATTTGCATGGCAACAGATTTGGCCATATTATGAAAAAAATCGAAGAGGAAGTAGTATGAAGAGTTTGGCTCAGATCAACTAATCTCTCGAGAAGGAGCCAAACCAGAAAGTTTTCCTTTTACGGTCCTTTGGGCTAAATGTATGGACCTCCATGGAAATTTTCCTTTTTTGGTCTTTGATGTAAAATATGCTCCCACCGATCGTGTTAAATGCTAACCTAAAAGTAAGTGGTGAAATTTAAATGAATTTATGCTTAGCTGTCAACGTGTATGACCATTCTTGGATTTTAAGCCTAACGACCACAAGGTCAAGGCCATATCTCTATATCAAAGTTTATGATCCCATATCCAAGAATTTGAATGGCGACCGATTTGGTCATATTTGTAAAACAAGCGAAGAGGAAGTAGTATGAAACGTATGGCTCGATCAGCTTCTCTCTCGAGAAGGAGCCGAACACGACTACTACTCCCTCTGGCCAAAATTAATTTACTTGCATTTATAAGATTCGAATGCATCTTGCACTATAACATGTTTATATACATCTGAATCTAGAGAAATGCGAGTCAAGTAATTTGATGGAGTACAATAGAGTAGCAATTCAAACTTTCTGAGTTTCGAAATTTTCACTTCCTTCACAAACATCGGGGGGAAGGATATTCAATAGATCGTCATTTGCAGTACTACTACTACTACTACTACACGGTACAGTGAGTAGTAACAAAAGAACCTTTTTTACAATAGTACCAAAAGAAAGGATGTCCCAAAAGAAACTTCATTCAACCATTAAGGGGTTGTTTGGTTCAGTGGCTATCTAGTGGATAACACTAGATATCCACTTTTTTTGGTTATCCAGTGTTTGGTTTAGAGGGTGGAGGGGATATGGATAACTACTTTTGGCTCAAAATGGTGGTTGAGCATATCCCACAAAAATAGCTGGATGAGCTCAACCACTTTTGGATAGCTCCTCCGAAGTGTTTTCTTGTTTGTTCACCCTTCCTCTCTAGAGAAAATTACCATCTTTTCTTGCCTATGGGCTCGACAAGAGGGCGGCCATAGTGTAGGCCGTCGGGCAGAGCGGGTGTTCGAATACGCATGCGGGCGTAAGCCGCGGGGCAAAGTGGGTAGGCAGAAGGGGCGCAGGCAGGCAGGTTGACACGGGGTCGAAGGCAAAAGGGTGGAAAGCTGCCAGTGGTCGTGGCCGCTTCTAGGAAAGTGGTGAGGCAGATGAAGAAGACAAGGTGAAAGAGGAAAATGAAAAAAAACAGTTGGGCGAATAGATTTTGACTGACTATCCCTAACCATGGACAGCACCCGACGTGCAGGTAGTAGCGACGCGATGGGACCACCGGCTTCGCCCTGTCGTAGCACATGAGATGCCGTTGTGAGGTTCACAACACCGGTAGATATCATATCTATGCATAACTTGTTTTTGCAGGAAGTTGTGAATGGTATGGCTTATGTGCATGTGATGTGTGTAATCCATACGTGATCTATGTATCACGGGTTTGTAAGCAGGATGGAGCCAAAGTATTGTCACTGTTATTGTATAACGAGCTGCGTGTCAGCATGAGATGCCATCTTCTTGTATATTCCTTAATGCTAGTGTAGCATGTTTGGAGGACTTGAAGGACACTGCATCCAAAGGCATGATGAACAGGTTCATGGCGATGGAGATCACCATGAAGAGAGCCATACCATTTCACATTATAATTGGATTATTTTGTGTGATTGTTATGTCTCTAGTTTTACCTCTATGAGATAGTGGTTAAACTTTAATCCCTCAAAGAAGGTCTAGTCGGTCTCCCAACCGGTGCTGCACCAACACAAGTCAGACATTCTTGGTAGTGGGCTCATAAAATGGAGGTGCTACCAATTCTTTTCAACTAGATGGGTTTGAGTCAGACTCTTACAACGGAAGCACTTGGTAAGCTAGACGGGTCTATCACAACGGTTGTGGGGCTCGGGGAGAGGGCGGTCCGGAGCCGAGGCATGTGATGCCACCCAACCAACAAGAGTCGCATGTGATGCGATTGACAAGGAGTTGCCTACCTAGATCACTTCACGGCTAGCGTTGATGCTAAAGCTCACTAGTCGGCTTGCTTATTTAGGGTCTTGAATCACTAAGTAACCATCGGAGGGATATTGGTTCTAGTGGGAGCATAAGTATTAAAATGTTTAATATGCCTGCTCTTTTATGAATACTTGTCTTAAGTGTTTTGCATATTTCTGTTGTAGATAATGGCACCTAGTAGCAGTCTCCCTCAGTTGTCTAGAGAAAGATAAACTTAATGGAACAAACTTCACCAACTGGTATCGTAATCTGAGAATTGTTCTCAAACAAGAAAAAAGGGACCATGTTCTAGACAACCCGCTTCCAGATGTGCCGGATGAGAATGCGAGTGTTGTAGCAACCAATGCCTGTCGTAAAATATGTGATGAGTCTATAGAAATTAGATGTCTTATGCTTGCTCACATGGAACTAGACTTGCAGCAGCAGTTTGATAATGTTGAGGCGTAGGATATGATCGAAAGCCTCAAAAGCATGTTCCAGGCTTAGACAAAGACCGAGAGGTATCAAGTCTCTCAAGCTTTGTTGAGTCCACATGTGATCGAGATGGTTGGTTACGTGGAGTCTCTGGAAATGCTTGGCTACCCCATAAGCGAAGAGTTCGCTACTGATATAATTCTGAGATCTCTTCCTACTGTGTATGGTCAGCTCATATCGAACTACCACATGCATGGTATGGATAAGAAGCTCACTGAATTACATGGGATGCTTAAGCAGGCAGAGGTTGATCTCAAGAAAGGTACTAGCCAAGTGTTGGTGGTACAGAATAAGGCTAAGTTTAAGAAGAGTTCTTGGACTAAGAAGAAGAAGGCTAAGTCAGGAGGTAATGCTCAGGATGAGATCCCAAGCGTTTCCTCAGGGACTAAGTCATCTCCTTCAGCCGAATCTGCTTGCTTCTATTGCAAGGCGGATGGCCACTGGAAGAGGAATTGCAGCAAGTATTTCGCAGATAAAGCCAAGAGTGGAGGTGTGACTTCCAACTCAGGTACAATTGTTTGCAATGTTATAGACCTTTATCTTGCTGATGCACCTGGTAGTTCTTGGGTATATGATACCGGATCAGTCATTCATATCTGCAACTCGTTGTAGGGACTAGTAAGAACTAGGGGCGTAGCAAGAGGCAAGGTTGACATTCGGGTCGGCAAGAAAGCAAGAGTTACTGCATTGGAAGTCGGCACGGTGCAACTTCATTTACCTTCAAGATTCTTAATGGAACTTAATAATTGTTATTATGTTCCAGTGCTTAGTCGAAACATCATTTCTGCCTCATGTTTGATTAGACAAGGCTATGAGTCTAATATTAAGAACAATGGTTGTTCTTTATATTTGAATGATATGTTTCACGGCTTTGCACCTATTCAGAACGGGTTATTTATTTTGAATCTTGATGGTGGGTCGGTCTATAACATAAATGTGAAAAAGTTGAAACCAAATGATCTGAATATGACTTACTTTTGGCACTGTCGACTTGGTCATATAAGTTGGAAACACATGAAGAAGGTCCATGATAATGGAATCCTAACTTCGTTTGACTTGGAGTCGTTCGAGACATGTGAATCCTGCTTTCTAGCCAAGATGACCACGACACCTTTTGCAAGGAGGTGTGAAAGGGCGTCTGACTTGTTGGGACTAGTACATAGTGATGTATCTGGTCCAATGAGCGCGACAGCTAGGGGTGGTTATGAGTACTTCATTACCTTCATTGATGATTTGAGTAGATATGGATATATCTACTTGATGAAACATAAGTCGGAAGCCTTTGAAAAGTTCAAAGAATTCCAGAATGAAGTATGAAATCAACTCGGCAAGAAAATAAAGTTTCTTCGGTCAGACCGAGGAGGTGAGTACATGAGCCACGAGTTTGATGACCATCTGAAGAGTTGTGGAATAGTTCCTCAGCTCACTCCACCGAGTACACCGTAGAGGACTGGTGTGTCGGAACAGCGAAATCAGACCTTGTGGGACATGGTACGATCAATGATGAGTCAGACAGATCTACCTTTATCATTTTATGGTTATTGTCTAGAAACGGCGGTGTTCACACTAAACAGAGTACCATCAAAATCGGTAGAGAATACACCACATGAGATGTGGACAGGCAAGAAGCCAAGTTTGTCTTTTCTTAAGATTTGGGGCTGTGAAGCATTTGTCAAGCGACTTCAGTCAGGCAAGCTTGCAGCGAAGTCGGATAAGTGCATTTTCGTTGCGTATCCAAGGGAAACCTTGGGTTACTACTTCTACAACTGAGAAGAGGGCAAAGTGTTTGTCGCTCGGAATGGTGTCTTCCTTGAGAAAGAGTTTCTCAATCCGGAAGTCAATGGGAGTACGGTGCGGCTCGAAGAATTTCGAGAGGAACCGGTCAGTAGCAATTTGGTGAAAGCCTTGGAGGTTGAACCTATCGTGGTAGTTGAGCCGGCAGCTGCACCTCCACTGCGAAGATCAGAAAGATTGTGAAGTGTTCGTGATATATTACTATTGGACAGTGATGAGCCGACAACTTATTCGATAGCGATGGTGGGTTCTGATTCTGAGTCGTGGCTTGGAGCCATGAGATCTTAGTTAAAGTCCATGGATGAAAATCAAGTTTGGAACTTGGTTGATCTACCAGACGGTGCATGACCCGTCGAGTGCAAATGGGTCGTTAAGAAGAAAACTAATATGGATGGAAACATTTCTATCTATAAAGAACGGCTTGTCACGAAGGGGTTCCGACAGGTTCAAGCAGTTGACTACGATGAGACTTTCTCACCCGTAGCGATGCTTAAATCAGTTTGGATCATGTTAGCTATAGCAGCCTATTTCGACTATGAGATATGGCAGATGGATGTCAAAATGGCTTTCCTTAATGGAAAATTAACCGAGGACGTGCTTAAATCAGTTTGTCGATCCGGCTAATGCTGACAAAGTATGCAAACTTCAGAAATCCATTTATGGGTTGAAGCAAGCATCTCGGAGTTGGAAAATTCACTTTGATGAGGTAGTCAAATCGTTTGGCTTCATCAAGAGTGATCATGATTCTTGTTTATACAAGAAGTTTAGTGGGATCAAAGTAAACTTTCTGATCTTATATGTGGATGACATATTATTGATTGGAAATGATGTCCCGATGTTGAAGAAACCAAGGAGTCATTGGAAAGGAGTTTCTCAATGAAGGACTTGGGTGAGGCAACTTATATACTAGGAATGAGGTTCTATAGAGATAGATCCAGGCGGCTCATTGGATTGAGTCAAAGTGCATATTTGGACAAAGTGTTGAAGAAGTTCAACATGGAATCGTCTAAGAAGGGGTTCTTACCGATGTCCCATGGCATAAGACTTAGCAAGACTCAGTGTCCCTCGACAACTGATGAGCGAAGTAGGATGAGTGCGATTCCGTATGCTTTGGCAGTCGGATCCATCATGTATGCCACGATGTGTACTAGGCCAGATGTTTCCTATGCTCTAAGTGTGGTGAGCAGATACCAGGCTGGCCCTGAAGAAATCCACTAGGTAGCAATTAAGAATATTCTTAAGTACTTGAGAAGGACTAAGTATGTGTTCCTAGTTTATGGAGGAGAGGTTGAACTCAGTGTAAGGGGTTACACAGATGCGAGTTACCTTGCTGACTCTGATGATTTTCGTTCGCAATCTGGGTACATGTTCGTAATGAATGGAGGGGCTGTGAGCTGGAAGAGTTCCAAGCAAGAGACTGTGTCTGCATCTACAACAGAAGCTGAGTATATTGCTACCTCGGAGGCAGCAAAGGAAGCTGTTTGGATCAAGAACTTCCTGATTGATCTTGGTGTGGTTCAGGGCTCGTCCAATCCGTTAGACGTGTATTGTGACAACAATGGTGCTATTGCACAAGCCAAGGAACCTAGGCAACACCAGAAGAACAAACATATATTCATGTGATACCACCTAATTCGCCAATTCATGGATCAAGGTGATATCAAGATATGCAAGGTACACATGGATGCAAATGTTGCAGATCCGTTGACAAAGCCACTTCCACAACCTAAGCATGAGGCGCACGTAAGAGCCATGAGCATTAGATGCCTAGACATGTGAGGTTGTGTTGGACACACCATACCAATGTGCAAGTCTGCTGATGACATGGTTCCACTTGTCATGGGCATGGTGATGCTATTCCGACTTACACTGATTCGACTAAAGAGTTTAGCAAGTCGGACTGACCCACAGTTGAGATGCAACGAGCATGTTGTCATTTCCAGTATCAAGCAATGGAATCCTTTGACCTGAGGTGATTGCATGATCCACGTTGTGGATCGCCAACTTAGGTTTTATCAAACGTTGTTCCGTAAATGGGTAGTTATAAAGGTAGAGTCTGGGTTGGTTGTGAAGCAAGCTGCGTGACGTGGATTACCAATATGGGATTTGCCCCTCCGTTATGGAGAGATATTATCTGGGCCCTCTCGTGTGATATGATTCGGAAGCATGGCCATGCGCTACTCAGTTAAGTGTTAACTGAGGAGTCAGACTAAGAGTTAGTCCAGTGAATCACATATCATGGTACGAGAAAAGAGTTAAGCTATTTAAGTGATGACAACTACTCGCCTATAGCTTAACAGATATATCATGTGGCAAAGGGACTTGGATGAAAGTCACATTGAAGGTTCGTCTTCTGACTTTGCGACACTTGGGAGCTGGCATGTCTTGCGAGAAGCCGCTACCATCTATCGACTTGAGAACGAGTGTTCATGGGTGTGAGTTGGACTCAAAGCCATGACGGGATACTTGGAGGAGTAGCTCATGTCGTGTCCAGGTGTACGTGAACCTACAGGGTCACACACTTAAGGGTAAGGAGCCCATGTGGATTAGATATATATGAAGATTGGAGTACATCCTAGATGGGCCTCGAGAGTTGAGCCCAACTAGGAGTGTATATAAGTTGAGTGACAAGGGATAGTCCCTGACCTAGCCATCACTTTCTCCACTTCCATTTCGGGCTAGACAGGATCTAGCAGTCCTCTGTCCGAAGCTCCTTCCTGTATGTGTGGATACCGGTAGAGGCGCTGCACGTGCGGTGCTGGAGACAGGAAGCTCGTGGGGATCTGATGAAGTAGTTCGTGGGATTCAGAAGGGCTGTCCGGGGATCCTTCAACACTGCTTTGACGTGCTACATCAACTTCCGCATCTGCGCCTCTAGCGGTAATCTCGTGGCCTATTACCTGAGCTGGATCTTGGGTGTACCGCGTTAGGGAAAAGTTTTGTTTATCTCTGCGTGGCCCAACAACTCTCGGGAGTGTGACATCAGGGAAATTGATGTTTATATCTCCAAATAGTAAGAGGAAGATCTGCAGCATAGATAACAAAAGTAAGTTGGAGAAATAATAAAAGAGTTGTTAAGAAACCTACTAAGTTTTAATAGGATTAAAGGCCATAAAAGTGTTGTTATCTGACTTTGTGACTAAAGGTTGGGAGAAGAAGTACTAAACTATGATGAGAGTAAGCTTTAGTCCCATAAGGTTATAATAAGCCATCATTATAAAGTATTTCCAAGAGTATGTCCGAATGAATGCTCGAAGTAGACATAACAGCTTAAACCTAGTGGACAAGTTCCAAAGGAAATAATTCTTAAGTTGTCCCTAAGAAGTAAGAGATTATACGTAAATAGACTTGTGGAGAGTAATAGGAGATCGTCTTGGATTGGGTTAAATGAATCCGAAACCAACCACAGGAAGGACCACAAAGACACTATAGTAAAAGGAATCATGGGCTAACATAGGACTACAGTTGTCTATTGTTGGATATGAAGAGAATTCAAGGAGAAAGATCTAGATATAGGATACCCCAATTATAACAACTTCGGGGACGAAGTTGATTTTAAGGGGGAGGGATTGTAACATCCCAGCATTAGAGCTTAGAGATAAGCTGAGATGAGGTGTGTGCATTGCATTCATGCATAGAAAATCTGGATAATTTTCACGCTTTTAAATAAAACTTGTCAAAGTGATGGAAGCTTCTATTAAATTGGTGGAACTGAAGTAGATCATCAAGTTGATTGCGATAAGTTCCAATATGACCTTGCTAAAACCTTATCTTTGGGTAATATAATTTGATCTATGGGTAGATCAAACATGACCAAAGTAAAACCACCACACATTTATGAAGGATCTTATAGAGATCACATCAGGGTATTCATTATAACAACTCTTGAATACTCAATTAAGTCTACAACTTAAGCAAAGAAACTTAATAATTAAATCTTGAAACACTTGTTTGTGATAGTTAATCCTACCATGGGTATTATGGTAGTTCTTAAATATTAACTCTGATCCCGAATAGAGTGGAAAAGAAAGGCTCTTTGTATAGTGATTTCTATAAAATTTGACATGACCTTTAGACATTAATGAAATTTGGGGAAACAATTTGAATTCTAATTTGAAATGTAAACCATTTGAAAAACATTTAAAAATTAAAAGTTAGTACTATTAAATTATTTTCCAAAATGATTTAGTAGTATTGCTTGATTATATTGAAGATATATTAAACAATAATGAGAATTTAATATAAGATAACAAAGGAATTTAAGTAAGAAATGAATTATTATTTCTTTCCTTTATTCCTCAAACAATAAATGAACATATATATATATTGAAGAAAGTACTTTACAAAGACAATATTGAAGGAAAAGAAAAGCTTTATTAATATTACACAGACATTACATTATCTTTACAAAAAGAGGAAAGGAAAAAGAGTACAATTAAAATGTAACAGACTTAACCTAGTCTAAATCTTCCTAAGCTTCACTTATGTCTGTACCTGCAAAAGATATAAAACTAGAATAAAAAAAAGTGAGGGTTACTATTAGAATACTATTAGTCATTAACAGTGAAGTGCGCTGTTTCCTAACATCACAGAGTCTATTCTTTTCTAAGAAGGGACAAAACCATCAAATGTAGAATCTATTCTTTTGACAAACAATGTTAGTACAACTTCATTGGCAAAAGTGGTAACTTTCACCAGGGAAGCAATTTGGAAAAAGATGGGGAGTTCAAAGTCAAAAGCATTTGAGCTCATCCACAGCCAGCAACAGTGAATATACTCACACACCAAAATGTATGCATTGAGGTGTTGACAGTAGGGAAGTAGGAGAGTGGTTTAAAACTAGCAGCACAGTGCAAAGCAGGGCTTTGCTACTCATTTTCATAGAGCCAAGCATAGTTCATCACAAGCCACAGAGGAACACACAGTTTCTTGCAAAGTCATCACAAACACAGCCACCTTTCAGCACAACAAACCCAGGAAAGCATCAGCCAAGATGGTGACCTAAGGAGAAGGTGGGTGAGGTGGACAACAAGGTTGCACGGGACCTGAAGTACCAGTTGAGAAAGATCAAGACAAGGGGAAGGCCGCAACAACAAGCACAAAGCTAGAAGGGTACAAACCAACCCTTTTGAATCAAATATTTATTTCTGACATGTTCATATATGTTATCATGGATCTGATCTTACAAGAGCATAGTAAACACATGAATAAGAAGCATCAAGTAGAAAACTTGTGGTTTCTACTTAAGGTGGTCTCAGACCAGCATCACAAACCCATGAATCTAGTTCTAACTAGATCTATACTCATGACACTGCTGGTACAGGGCACATCCCAACTGGGTAGCACCTCTATACCAACAAGTTCATCTATATCTATTAAAATCATGTAATCACCTTCCTAAATGAATTTAGGAATCATATTAGAAATTTGATTCAGAAAAGATAGTGAATATAATATTGTCTATCATTAAGCCACACTTGACAGAGACCGTCAAGTAAATCATCTTCCTATAAAAAAAGAATTGTAATAAATCATCTTTCTAAATCCTCTCTGATGAGGGCATCCCTACAATTACACCTACTAAAGATGCTCCAACTGTTGCAAGGAAGGATCATTCCAATGAGATTAGAATTAGACCCATTACAAGGGCTCGTGCTAAGCTACTTGAAAAATAGGTGAATTTGGTCCTAAAGGAATCTTGCACTTTAATCAATGAGAAATTTATAAACAAGCAAGGTGCGAGGAGGAGAAGGGCTACAAGAGGAGCCCATCATGATGATCGCCTAAGGATGCGCGAGGGAGGAGCAGGAGGAAGGCGCAAGAGAAGATCATCAAGATGGAGGCCAAAAGCTCTGCACCAACCGGAGTGTCCGGCCGAGTCCACCCGGACTGTCCGGCATGCCCGAGAGAAGATTTGGCATGAACATCAGTACCCCAGATCGGACACTCCCCGGACACCCCCGGAAAATTCAAAGTTTCTAGCCAGACCGGACTGTCTAGCGCACTCCACCCAGAGTGTCCGGCCTAACCGGACTGTCCAGCCCGTTTCCACCGGAGTGGCCGGCCGCTGACTGAATCTGGTTCGAGTCGGCATGTATCAGTTTGAGTCGCTTGCATTTCGTTTTGGTTTCTGGCCGCCCCAGCTGCCCTTATAAGCCCTGTGATGACCCCTAGTTAGAGTTTAGACCAAGTTAAAATATTTTGGAGTTGTTTATTTCATAGAACCTCTGGAATTACTTGTGATCGTATTTACCAACTGCAATTGCGTGTGATCTGTTGTTCCACTGGGAATTAGTAGATTGCAAACTACCATTCGTGGTCGACGGTTCTGTGCACAAGAGTGTGGTGTTGTGAATATCCTACAAGGTTCGAGATCTGTTGCATTGGTATTAGGGTTCGAGCGGGCGAGTTCATAGCTACATGCTAGTTATCTATCATCCACCATCATCATCGAAAAGTGCTTGCTGAGAAGATCGGGCCACCCCATATCATTTCTTAGGCACTAAAATAACAAGAACAGCACAAGGGCTAAGAGAGACAAGAATGTACCCTTTATCCAGCAACGCCTGCACTTGTTTTTGTATCTCCTTTGTTTCTTTGGGATTGGTCCTGTAGGGTGCACAATTGGAAACTGTGGCGCTAGGAATCAAGTCAATTTGGTGTTTAATACCATGCAATGGAGGCAAGTGGGTACATCTTCTAGAAACACATCCCCTAAATCCTACAAAACAAAAGAGACACAAAGAGAAATAGGGGTCATGTCATTAGAAACCAATACCTCGCCCTTATACATGAGCACAAGCGACATGGCTGTAGGATCCTCATGAAATTCTCTCATATCTTCCTTGGTGGCTAATATCAGAAGATTAGGCACTCTCTCACTTTTTGTTATATCACTTGATTTAGGCTCAATTACATCATGAACAACTGTCACATTATCTCGTCGAGCTATAGGATCATCCTTCAAATTCACTTCTATTTTCTGACGAGAATCATTACAATATCTTGCCGTGTCATCGGATGCATAGTAATCTTATTTCCTTTGAATTCCAAGTGATATGTATTGGCTCGGACATTGTGTTGCACATGGCGATCATAGAGCCAAGGCCAACCCAATATAAGATGGAAAATAGTCATAGGAACCACATGAAAGTTAATATAATCCTTGTATGGCCCTATTTGAAAATTCACACGTACCATATGATTTACCTTCATCTCACCATTGTTGCTCAACCATTGTATGTAGTATGGCTTGGGATGAGGAAAATAAGTCAAATTCAGCTTGGCACATAACTCCTTACTTGCAAGATTTCTGTAGCTACCTCCATCAATAATGACCTAGCAAGTGTTGTTAGGTCCAACTAGAGCTTTTGTTTGGAACAAGTTGCAACACTGAGATTCATAAATAGGGTGCACACTAAGTATGCGTGGAGACACCACTATAGTAGATGCATGCTTAGGATAAGCATCATCACCATCCTCACCATCATAATCAGAATCAACATCAATCTCATCTCCACTCTCATACTCACCTTATTCATTGACAAACATGACCTTGTTGTTTGCACAATCTTTCTTGTAGTGTCCTCTACCTCCACAAGTATGGCACACCACATCACGAGTACGCGCAGTTGACATATTGGAACACGAACTAACAACAGGAGTAGGGAGCTTTCGAGCATTGGAACCAAACGAAGATGTAGGTGCATGTTTGGCCGATGGTGTAGGATGGATAGTAGCAGGTGGAGGTGGTGCCATCGTAGACGGTGTAGATCTGGCCGCAAAACGGCTAGTAGATGTAAACCTGGCACGAGAGTTAGCTGAAGGGAATATGCCCGAGAGGCAATAATAAAGTGGGTATTATCTTATTCCTTGTTTGTGATAAATGTTTATTTTGCATTCTATAATTGTATTAATTTGGAAACGTTAATACGTGTGTGTTTAATAAACAAAAGGAAAGTTCCTAGTTATGCCTCTCTTATAAACTAGCTCGTTGATTAACAAGATGATCAAGGTTTCCTGATCATGGACATTGGATGTCGTTAATAACGAGGTCACAACATTAGTGGAATGATGTGATGAACATTCATCCGAAGTATAGCATTACGATCAGAGTCATTATGTTTATGTTGCTATAACATCATACGAAGTAATCTTAGTCCTTAGACCATGAGATCATGTTAATTGCTTACACCAGAAGAGTATCTTGATATCACATTGAAATAGCTTGCAAGCAAGTGATATGATCACTAGAATGTTATATCACGGGAACGAGAAAGAGTGCATGCCGGTAACGAGATCAAACTAGGTATTTGGATGCCAATGATCGAATCTTAGACATGTAATATATCTTGAGACAAAGGGATTTAGTTGTGGCGTTAAAGGTTCACACGATCACAAGAGTCGTCGTTGAATATGTGGGAGTCAGTACGGATCTCCAGGTCCCGCTGCTGATTATTGATCGGAGAGGGGTCTTGATCATGTCTTCATTCTTAGCGAACCATAGGGTGACACACTTAAGGGATACCGACACCATTTATGAGCAAATATGTTTCAGATAAGGATTTAAGAAAGCGCTGGAATCATTTCGATGGAAACCGGAATTGTTTCGGGTGAAATTGCTAAAACTGGTTCTGCATGTGATATTGAAATGTTGAAGGGGATTTTATGTGAATGTTTGTTAATTAATGTAATTAACAAAATTCTGAATAAAATAAATAAAAGTGTTTTATTTAATGAGAACTTGCATTAAATTTGGTGGAAATTTAATGGAGGTGAGTGGAACTTTGAGTGGGTGGCTAATTATGTGAGTGGGAGCTCCACCCACATGAATGTGGAAGAGGTGGGGGCACCTCCCTTGGCCGTCAGCCATGGTGAGGGGCTGCCCCCCTCTCCCTATAAAAGCCCCCCACTCCCTCCTCTCATCTTGCACCACCTCCTCGTGAAGGATCTCTCTCCCCCTCTAGTTATTCCCCATGGTCTCGGATTAGCGAGATACATGTTCCCGGTGGATTTATCTGGAAAGGAGTTGCTGCTTCCGCTGATTTGCTGGAGCGAGGGATGGAGATTGTCGGGGTACCGAACGTGTGTGTGATCACGGATGCACCGCTGCTTTGAGGTGCTGGACTTGGTGGTGCTGGACTTGCTGGAGCTGGATCTGATGGATGTGCTGGAGACGGACCTGCTGAACTTCATCACGATCTTGAGATCGGCAAGTGTACGACTACATCATCCACGAGTTCCATCTCATTAACAAAGCTTGGTTGTCTTCAAGGGTAAGTTCTCTATGGATGTATATCCACCCGTTGCTTGTATCTAGTAGATAGATCTTGGCGTATAGTTCCCATCATAGGAAATTTTTTGTTTTCTATGCTGCGAACCCAACATTAGCCTCCTCAGCTAGCTATGACTCGACCTCTCTACAATGGTGCACTAGCTCATTCAGAGTGTCGTTCTTGTGATGACGAACAATGCTCTTGATTTGAAGCTTCAAATTGTTGAGAAAACGCTGCATAGTCATCTCAAGGGACTCACGAACTCTAGGATGTTGCATAAGCATCTCCACGTAGTACTCATCAACTGACATTGTTCCTTCCCTCAACTGTGTGAGCTTGTCAAAAACCGATCGCAAGTAATTGGTGGGTACAAAACGATACTTCATAATGCTCTTCATCTTGCGCCAATCCATCACAGGAAGTTGATTGTCGTCCCTTCTATTCTGTACAATAGCATCCCACCAACGCAAAGCGTACCCATCAAATTCTGATGCTGCAAGCTTGTCCTTCTTGTCTTCTGGATAATCAAACAAACGCCAAAGCTTCTCGATCTTCAACTCCCAAGTAAGATAATCCCCAGGATCAAGTGAACCATTGAAGGAGGGAATTGAAAACTTGGGCTTGCCCAAACCATCATCATCTTGATTCGAAACACGCTGAGCACGTCCCAAAGGGGCATATCCACATCCATAAAGAGGAGCATCAATAGGTGATGGGGGATTGGCACGTCCCCTGCCACGATGTGGGGCAGCCTCAGCCGCACTACCCTCATCATGATCCTCAAACACATCCTCGGGTTGGTAATCCTGTCTTTGCTGAATTGCCGCTGTAAGAACCTCAATCGAACGCTGCAACATGGCAACATTGACATTAATTGTTGTCACTTGAGTTTTAATATTATTGACTATGCCAGTATTCTGATCCACTGCCTCTTGCATGTCCTTGATATTCCCATCAATATACTCGGGCCAAGTAGCAAGCTCCTCATCATTCTGTTCTTGCGACACAACATCAGCATCACTCAAAGACATGATTAGTAGGTTAGTGCAAAAATCAAAATCTGTTTGGTGGAAAACACTCACAACTCACTCACAACTAACAAGAAAGGAGATCTTATCATTCCAAAGTGAATAGAGATGCTTTACCAAACATAATCAAAGACTTATTCACTAATGTGATGAAGTGAATATCAAAGGTATAGAGAACAATCACAAGGCACACATGTTATTTATGGTGGAGCTCTAGGTATGGTATCCTAACTACACCGCAAACAAGCCCTAGTGATGATCATACAAAAACCCAAGAAACACACACGTGGAGAAAAACGTGGCAATGCAACTATGAAGGTTATTGCACTACTCTCGAGAGACACTAGCAAAGCTCAAAGTAAACAGGCACAAGATTGCTCAATCTACCGGTGCACAAAGATATCACTAGGCCTCTTGCTCAAATTCTCTTTTTCTCTTTTTCCTTTGTATAGCTTCTTTCTCTTTTTGCTTTTCTTTTACTATTTTGCTTTTTCTCTTTTTTTTTAATATATATCACACACGGACAAATTACAAAGCACAACACCAAAATCCTTGGAATGTTCGGGCTCCTTGGAAGGTTCGGGCCTTCTAACGTCACTATCCGCCTAGCCCCGAGGCACTCCACTGGAGCTACGGGGTCTTGGTGCATCGGGGCCTATTGTGCTTGACGCTCTTTTCGCGCCTCCTGTTGTCATATTCGTCCCTTACCTCCCTGAGCTTGCCACACTCGTTGGTATCATGGCCCTGCCTCTGGTGGAAAGCGTAGTACAGGTGCGGGCCGGTAGAGCCGTCTGCTTCTCTCTTGAGGAGGCGTCGCTTGCCGCCTTTTCCCACGCGCCTGGCGGGGCTGGACTGGTCCTCCATGATGAGGTCCTTGGCCTCGGCTCCATCGTGATCGAACAGATCCCCAGCCTCTACCTTGGCGCAGCGTTCAGCCACTGCGAAGAGCTCGGCCAACATGGAAACGTTCTCCTCATGGCGACCTGATGAGGACATCCCTACAGTTACACCTACCCCAATTACTAATGATGATGTTCTAGCTGCTGCAAAGAAAGATCAATCCAATGATATAAGGATTAGACCAATTACAAGAGCTCATGCTAAGATACTAGAACAAAGGTGAACTTGTTTCTTAATGAACCTGATGTTGTAGTTAATGAGAATATTATACTAGCTAAGTCTTTGAATTATTGCATGATCAGGTACTTGGGAGAAGAAGGCGTAGCACGGAGCGAGGAGCTAATGGAACATGGTGTGTTGATCAATGAAGAATGCGTGCGGGAGGAGAGGGAGGAAGTGCAAGGAGCACACAAGGTTGAAGATCAACACCTGGTGGAAGATATCTGCCGCGGCAGAGAAACACCACTATTCCCTTCCATGGCAGGCTGGCATGGCACAGAAGCAGCACAATCGGTTGCCACGACAGGCTTCCGTGGCACCCAAACCACGCCAAAGTCTACCACATCAGATCCTAGGCTGAAACCAAGTTGGGTCAGTTTGTATCCCTAGTTGGGTGGGACAAACTCGGTTTCGACCCTAGGTCGCCGCCTCCTAGACCCTTAAATAGATGGGGGCGCACTAGTTTTAGGATTAGACCACATTAAAATTATTTTGGAGTTGTTTCTCTCATAGAACCTCTAGAATTACATGTGATCGATTTCTACCAACTGCAATTGAGTGTAATCTGTCGTTCCACTAGGAATTAGTAGATTGCAAACTACCGTTTGTGGTCGATGGCTATGTGCGCAAGAGTGTGGTGTTGTGAATATCCTACAAGGTGCAATAGCTATTGCATTGGCATCAGGGTTCGAGCAGGAGAGTTCATAGCTACATGCTAGTTATCTATCATCCACCATCATCATTGACAAGTGCTTGCTGAGAAGATCGGGCCACCCCATATCATCTTGGTATCAGATTTCCTCGTTTACTCGGTGATCATCCACAAATCCATCCATAGATTAGTTCGTTTTATTCGTCCTATACAGACCCACTGAAAGAGTTTCCATAACATAGATTACATTGTATTCGAGTAATAGTTGTTGGTCGTGTTCCTCTTGTAGTCTAGATCTAGATCTGTTCTTCATTTTTCTTCTTTTTCTAGTCGAATTCACCTTAGTTTTCTACCACCACAAGCTAGATCCGATCCAAGCTAGAGTCTTGATTATAGATCCTGGCCGAGTCGGTTTAGCAAATAAATAAAACAATTCTTACCCACTCTGCCGCGGCTTAGGAACACTGTGTTTTTCTACCGTGAAACCGACTCTGCCCCGGTTCGGACTCCTGCCGCGGCACAATTTCTTCTGCCGCACGCCAGCTCCCTTCCGTCGCTCTGCCACGACACATTTTTTACGCGTTTCTCTGCCGTGCGTCTGTGCTCTGCCGCTGCTCTGCCGCGACAGGATTTTTCCCTGTTTCTCTGCCGAGGTAGGTATTTTTCTGCCACGGCACGATTTTGAGCTATTTTTCTGCCACGATAGCCAGACATACAAAGTGTGCAAAATTGCACTTTTCCACAACCTTATCCACATCCATTCTATTTCATAGGTTTAGGAACTTGCCCATTGAGACTAGTTTCCGCTCCTACAGGCTGCTCCTAGGATTTTGGTGATGTGCTTTATAATTTGGCCGTGGGTGACATATATTCAAAAAAAAGAGAAAACGCATATAGGAAAAGAAAAAGCAAAAAAAGGAGAAAGAAGCTATACAAAAGAAAAAGAGAAAAAGGAAAGGAGTATTTGAGCAAGAGGCCTAGTGATATCTTTGTGCACAGGTAGATTGAGTAATATTGTGCGTATTTACTTTGAGCTTTGCTAGTGTCTCTCCAACGTAGTGAAACACCCTTCATAGTTGCATTGTCATTTTTATCTCCACGTGTGTGTTTACTGGGTTTTGTGTATGATCAGCACTAGGACTTGTTTGTGGTGTACTTAGGATACCATACCTATAGCTCCACCATAAATAACCTGTGTGCCATGTGATCGTTCTCTATATCTTTGATATTCACTTCATCACGTCAGTGCATAAATCGTTGAGTATGTTTGTTAAAGCATCTCTATTCACTTTGGAATGGTAAGATCTCCTTTCTTACCAGTTGTGAGTGAGTAGTGAGAGTTTTCCACCTAACAGATTTTGATTTTTGCACTAACCTACTAATCATGTCTTTGAGTGATGTTGAAGTTGTGTCATAGAAAAAGCAGGTTGACAAGCTTGTTAATTGGCGCAAGGCCATTGATGGGAACTTCAAGGACATGCAAGAGGCAGTGGATCAGAATACTGGCGCTATCACTACTATTCAAACTCAATTGACAACAATCAATGTGTAACATCCCAAATTTTACGATTGCAGATGTTACTAGAAGCATGCATCATATCTTTTGCATCATGGCATCACACAATAAAAGCCGCATCAAATATTTTCCCTAAACCCTATAGTCATATAAAGACAAAAAGGGGTTAAATAAAAACTAACCTCCTAAACCCTTGAAAAAGTGTTATCTTATAACCCCATAGTAATCTCCTTCTTTTTACAAAATTTTAGAGACAAATTTTATTAATTTTTGAGTCCATTTGCAAAAGTTATAAGACAAATAGGAAAACAGAAAATAAAAGGAATAACTACAAAAGAAAAAGAGAGGAGAACTAGCCTAACCAGGCTAGCCGAAACGGCCCACCCCTATCTACCTCGCGAGCTAGGTGCAGGCGGAGCGCAGCAGTAGTGGCTACATGGGCCGGCCGAGCAAGCGCCGTGAGCTGCCGACCCGCTACCCCCTCGCGCCGCTGATGCCTCGGCCCCACCCGTCATCCCCTCTCATCACCGTGTCCAGGACAAACACGGCGCACAGCCACGTCGGGCCTGACCTTCCCGGCCGATTCGGAACGGAATCCGTGACCCCCGCGCCAAGCCAGGCCGCCTATAAGTACCCTCGGCACGCCTTCCAAAAACCCTAACTTTTTCTTTGCTAATCGCCACCGGGCTGCCGCCTTGGAGCTCGAAACCAATCTCGCCGGATTGCGCCGCTGCCGAGCTCGACGGACAGGGTTCGAGGCCACCTCTCCCCCTTATCTCTCCCTCTATGTCTTCCCCTTACAGTACTACATCTATTCACCCTTTTTTCCCCTTGAACAGAGCCCCATGCCACCCCTATTTGGTCGCCAGAGCCTCGCCGGAGAAGGAGGAGACTGGCGGAGCTTCACCGCGAGCCGAGGAAGCGAGAGTCACCGTTGTCCGTGCTAGAAGGATCGCAAGGAGGAGCTGCACCCCGTCGTCCACACCACCGCCTCGGGGGACCACCAGACCACCGCCGAGCATCGCCACCCGACGTGCCGCCGCCGTTCATCGTCGTCGATGAGTCATCACCGCCGCGGGTGAGCTCCCTCCGTCCCTGCCCGTTAGATCACGATCCGACGGTGTAGATTAGATCGTTCTAGCGAATCGGTACCGCCCTATCGCATCGCACCACGTGGCAGTGCCGTGTCAGCGCACTGTGTCAGCGCCGCGTCAGCCGGCCGACCCAATCTCGAGCCGCCACGTTTCACCGCGTAGCTGGCCGCCCGTTTTGTTTTTTTAAATAGGCACAAAACATTTTAATCTCGTTTAATTCATAGTAAATCAATTGCTTGTCCAAAAATTACGTATAATATACCGTTGGATTCGTAAAATTGAGTAGAACACAGATCTGCAATAATATTGCTGGTTTACTGCAGTAATCTTGTGGTAGGATTTAAAGTCTAGATTGGAGTATTTTAATTCTAGGAAAATATATGTAACTCCGTTTTAGTTGATTCTTATTGCGTTGGTTTTGTATCTACGAGATCTACTATGGAAAATTGGTATACCATGCTTAGATTTTTTAGATCTGTTTCGAGGTAGATTGGAAGTGTAGATCCATTTATGAGCATATTTAATTAATTATTAATCCAAAATACTTAAATCAGTGGGAAATCAACACTAATGACATCCCCGACTCAATACCACCCCTGGGTAAAATCCTTGGTCGAAATTGAACCCATCCTAGCATATTACCATGTTGCATGCATGCATATTTACCTTCGTGGCATTGTTTTGTGCAAATTGTGATTGGATCTATGTTTGTGTTTCGTTAGATTGTTCGGAGTGCGCTGAGGACCACTTGTTCATGTTTAATGTCTCAGTTTGGGATATGCATGTTTTACTCTTCAAATCTTGTAGTATGCATGTGTAGGTTTTTAGTAGTTTTCTTAGTACTATTTTTGCGAGTGCAGTTTTGTAGTATGTCATGCGTAGCTTCATACTTAGGAATTTCCATCCTAATAGGTTTCCCCTGTTTTGCTAAGTATTGCTTGCTATGCTATATATATATACAAGTACCGTTGGGGGGTTCGAAAGACTCAAAATTTTCTAAGTATGAGAGCTCTCTCGAGGGAACTTTTCTTCTCAAAACCTGATGGGTTCGTAGCATGGAAACCAGAAAATTTCTACCGCAAGAACGAACAAACCCCATATCTAATCTAGATAAAAGCCAAGATCTAATTTATTAGACATGTGCAACGAGAGAGATCTGTACTAACCCTTGTAGATCTGAAAGCCTTGTGCGAGATCAGATCTCGTGGTTGATGTAGACGATCATTTACCGATCTCAAGATCGAGTGGGCGAGCCTTCCGGTGCCGCGTTCCGGCAGCGCTTCCGCAATCGGTCACACATGCGGAGTCGATGCAGACCTTCCTCTCCCCGTTCTAGCGAGCAACGGAGGTAGTAGATCTCTCCACGGAATCCCAGCAGCACGACGACGTGGTGGTGGTGGTGGAGTAGAGAATTCTGCAGGGCTTCGCCTAAGCCAGAGGAGAGCGAAGGAGGAGGAGAGAGGCGTCTAGGGCAAGGAGTGTAAGGGGAAAAGGGGGGCGCCTCCACCCCTCTATTTATAGAGGGAGGGGTGGCGCCTAGGGTTCCCACCCCTAGGGCCACCTCTAGGGCCGGCGCACAAGGGGGGCTTGGGGGGAGTTTCCTTCCCCCGAAGTTTCCCCTTTTCCTTTCTTGGTTTTCAAGTAAACTCCACAGAACTTTCTAGAACCTTCCGGAACATTCTAAAACCTTCTAGAATCCCCATATGAACACTCTGGAACATTTCCGAACCTAGAAAATGATCTCCATTATATGAATCTTATTCTCCGGACAATTCCGGATCTCCTCATGATGTCCTAGATCCAATCAGAGACTCCGAACAACATTCGGTCTCCAACGCGCATTCCATATCTACCTAAACAGCATCGAACCTTAAGTGTGTCACCCTACGGTTCGTGAATATGCATACATGATGAAGACACCTCTCCGATCAATAACCATTAGCGGGATCTGGAGATCCATAACGGCTCCCACATACTCAACGATGACTTCGTGATCGATATAACCATTTACATACGAAAACCAATTCCCTTTGTCACGCGATACTCTACTTATGCGAGGTTTGATCGTCGGTATCTCCATACCTAGTTCTACCTTTTTACTGATAAGTACTCTTTACTCATTCCATGACATGTCATCCCTTGTGACCTAGTCACATGCTTGCAAGCTAACTAGATGACATTCCACCGAGAGGGCCCAGAGCATATCTATCTGTCATATGGATGGACAAATCCCAATCTTGGTCCATGCGCTTCAACACATACTTTCAGAATACCCAATGACACCTTTATAACCACCCAGTTACGAAGCGGTGTTTGATGTCATCAAAGTACCCATCTGGTGATGGTGATTAATAAAACCTCATGGTCGAAGGATTAGGTTACTATGCATTTGAAAGCTTGTAGCAATACAAACTTAATGACTTGATCTTATGCTACACTTACTATGGGTGTGTGTCCATCACATCATTCTCCTAATGATATGACCTTGTTATTAATGACATCCAATGTCCATGATCAGGAAACCATGAGCATCTATTAACCAACATGCTTACTAGGGATTATTTTATGTTTACAAAACACACAAATATTAGTGTTTCCTAATAATACAATTATAGCATGGGATGTAAACATTCATCATGAACACAAAGATATAGTAATAACCACTTTTATTATTGCCTCTTCGGCATATCTCCAACAAAACCCCCTTCAAAATAAAACTAAGTTTTCTTCTGGGCGGAATGGTTGTCGGGACAACAAGTGGAATTTTGGTGGAGGACAGCCGCCCAGGAATCAAAGAAGTCTGCCATGTTTCAGAATTCAGAAGCTTCCAGTGCAACCACAATACATATGGGCTCTGTCTTGGCTTCGTACTTAGTGGGAAACCTCACCGGGGTACCAACATTTGGAGGTTCTTGGCACGGTTGGATCCAGCTGGTAGAGGGGCTACTAAGGGAAGGCTTCGCCATGGTCTTGTCTGTAAAAGGACTTGATCGTGGATTGTGGGGAAAGTGCACAACCTCTCGAGAGTATTTCAATCTGATCGATCAGCCGAGTTCACGGAAAAGAACACTTTGAGCATCTGAAGGATGGAGCCCCTAAAAGATCTTCCTCTCTCTTTTCCAAACTTAAAGTTTTATAAACCCCAAGGCGTGAGTAATATCGCCATTGGGTGGGATTTTGGGGACTTGGTGCGTAATATTCAAGTGCTAGGTTGATTGGACACTTGGTGAGTAATATCCTCGTGTTTCACTCGACCCTATATTACTTAAACAATGTTTACAAAGTAGGGTAAACTCTTCCTCTTTTCTTATTACTTAGCGAAAATTGGCCTTATGCAAAAGAACCCCAAAGCCTACACTTAGCCTTGCATGTAGAGATAGTCTTATGCTTTCCTTGGTGAATTTGCCAATACATTCAAAGTATTGACCCAAGTTGTTGGCTGCACGTCTTATGTGCAGAATCCGAAGACTAAAAGGTGCGTAGGGATCGCGGGTCTTCACGCAACTAGCCTGAGGCGTTGATGGACTCAAGTTTTATTAAGTTTCCGCTGTTTTAATTGATCTAGCTATAAGCTATGAAAGTTGTAATAATTATACTCAGGATTATTCGTGTAATAATGACTTGTGTTTTACATGATATTCATCGACTGTGAAGTGCTAGCTATTGATCCAGGGACTAGCATGTTAATCACAAGGACTTAGGATCCTTAACGATCTGAGGTCACAACAGATGGTATCGGAGCACAAAGTTGCCTGTAGGACGTGACCCCTAGGATTGGAAACCACCTTTACTATTGTGTGTTTTTGCTTTCTATATTCTTCTAAGTTATTTATGCTCTCCTAGTAAATTCTCTTCCTTATCACCTTGTGTCTAATCTTCTCTCTCCTAACTTAAAGATGACGAGTTTCTACTACGACACCGCCGAAGACTTCAAGTACCTACGCTTTGGGGAATGCCATCTGGACATCATCAAGACGTTGGAGTTGCCCATGCCATCAATCAAGGGAAGCGAGTTGAGGAAGATGCACAAGGAAGGATGCTGGGCGATTGAAGTCATCCAACCGGGGCCAAGCAAGACTGAACCCAAGACGGAGGCCATTGTACTCAACTTCACCAGTGACTCCAAGGAGAAAGGACTTAGCACCAGCATGCAGGATCTCATTAGACGCCTATGTGGACGCCACCATGAAGAGGTTCAAGGCCACTACATCAACCTCTTTGGAAGGCGTGACGAGAAAGGAGTTCCAATCGAGTTAACCTCGGAGGAAAGGGCGACATCCAAGCATCAAAGGATCCAATACCAAGACTTGGAGTGCCACATCAACGAACTTGAGGAGGGAAGCTGCTTTGAGATCATAAGGAATGACGAGTTATGCGCTCTAGTCAAGGAGAAGGACGAGAAGATCGAAGAGCTGGAAGAGAAGATCAAGTCCCTATGAGGCAAGCTCACCGCCCAATTCAAGAAATTCGCTAATCAAGAGAAGAGGGTGCAGGATAAGAACAAGAGGATTAGGGAACAGAGTCTTATACTCGCAAAAAACGAGATGGAGTTCACGAACTTTGCTGTCATGTTGAAGGACCTCCGAGCCGCCAAGAGGAGCTTGGAAGAGAAGATCGCGCCCATGGCTAAGGAGTCAAGCTTGATCAAGGAGCTGCAGGAGGAGAAGAATGAACTTCAAGAGAAGCTCGAAGCTGCTACCCAGGAGCTGCAAGAGGTGAAGGAACTTCAAGAGAAGCTCGAAGCTGCTAGACCGGAGCCGCATGAGGTGAAGGAACTTCAGGAGAAGCTTGAAGCCATGACAAAGGACATGGAGTTATACAAGTCAATGCTGGAGAAGGAAGGCTTCACTATTGAGGATGAGGAAGTGGATGATGAGTAGAGTAGATTGTTGGACCACCTTTATTTCTATAGTCAATGTTATTCGCGATTGTAATAAGTACCAAAACTATATTGGTTTAGTTAAACTTGGATGAGTTGTGTTAAACTTTGTGCTATGTGTGCCTTTTTGTGTTTCTCGTGTGTTTTTCTTGTGTTTACATAAGGGTAGGAGTTTATTCCTTAGGCTTTCTATCTATTTCTTAACTTGCTTCCCCAAACCCCACAGATGGCGAGACGTGGGAACAACAATATGCCCCCAGAGATAGCACAACTTCTGAACTCCCATAATCAGCTGATCCAACTCCTCACTCAAAACATGCAAAACAACAACAACAACCCACCGCCTCCACCACCTCCGCCGCCCCAACATGATCGCTTGACTCGGTTCTTGAGGTTGAACCCTCCTACTTTCTCAAGTAGTTCTGAGCCAATTGTGGCGGATGACTGGATCCGCACCACCAACAAGAAGTTAGGCACCGTCCAAGTTGTTGGAGCTGACAGGGTGCGCTTTGCCGCGCACCAACTTGAGGGACCAGCTGCTGAATGGTGGGATAACTACCAAGTCACCCACCCTGATATTGAAGCTATCACCTGGAACCAGTTTTAGGTGGCTTTTCGTACTCATCACGTAGCTGCTGGTGTCATGTCACTAAAGAGACGTGAGTTCCGTGACTTGAAGCAACTACACCACTCTGTCTCCGAGTATGGGGACCTTTTCGACAAGCTGGCACGTTATGCACCTGATGATGTTTCTACTGATGCCAAGAGGCAGGAAGAGTTCCTAAGGGGACTTAATGATGAGATATCCACTCAGCTTGTGGCTCTGAAGTTTGATAACTATCAGGAACTTCTGGACATGGCAGTTGTGGTTGAAGCAAAGCAAAGGAGTATAGAGAACCGCAAGAGAAAGTCCACCTCACACAAGCATAACTCAGCCCCATATTAGAAGCAATGCACTTCGTCACCACCACCCCAGAGCAACAATGGCCACAACCACAATGGTCATCGTCATGGAGGACATAACCACAATGGCCATAAACACTGCAATGGAAATGGCAATGGGAAGGATCTGAGTGAAGTGACATGCTTCAAGTGTAACAAGACAGGGCATTATGCAACTACTTGCCCCGAAAAGATGAAGAATGGGAATGGCAATGGGAACGACAATGGACACAACCATGGCAATGGAAGTGGGAAGAAGCCGAATCCATTAGTCAAAGGCACGGTGAATAATGTCTTCATGGAGGATGCTCGTGAGGCACCTGACTCTGTGATTGGTAAGTTCAAGCTTAACTCCATCCCCGCAATTGTTCTTTTTGATACTGGTGCATCGCATTCATTCATATCAAGGGTATTTGTGGATATAGGCAAGATACCTACGGAGACTATTAGTACTCCCCTAAGGGTAAGTTCTCCTAGAGGAGAAATAGTGGCAAAGTCTGGATGCCGTGGGTTAGAACTAAGGATTAGGGCACACATCTTTCCCACAAGTCTAGTTGTTCTGGAGTCACAAGGCTGAGACATAATTTTGGGCATGAATTGGATGACGGAATATGTGGGAGTCATAGATTGTGCCAAAAGGACTATCACACTCACAACTCCGGATAAGAAAAGGATCCGCTTTAAGTCAGCTTTTGCACTCAAAGGAAGTATGGTGAACTCCCTTAAGGGGGTTAGCTTGGACGATGTGCCAATTGTGAAGGATTATCCAGATGTATTTCTGGAAGAATTGTCAGGGGTGCCTCCTGACCGAGACATCGAGTTTCTCATTGACTTAATGTCTCGAACGGGACCAATAACAAGGAGACCATACAAGATGGATGTTGATGAGTTGAAGGAACTTAAGAAACAACTTAGAGAGCAATTGGACAAAGGCTTCATTCAACCAAGTGCGTCATCTTGGGGAGCGCCTGTCTTATTCATGGAGAAGAAGGATAAAACCAAGAAACTAGTCGTGGACTACCGGTCGTTGAATGAAGTGACAATCAAGAACAGGTACCCTCTACCCAATATCAATGACCTGTTCGATCAATTAAAGGAAGCTAGTGTGTTCTATAAGATTGATCTCTGATCAGGTTATTTCCAGTTAAAGATCCGAGAACAAGATGTACCCAAGACAGCCTTCACCACAAGATACGGATTGTATGAGTACATCGTGATGTCTTTTGGTCTAACCAATGCCCCATCATACTTCATGACTATGATGAACAAGGTGTTCGTGGAGTACTTGGATAAGTTTATTGTGGTATTCATTGATGACATACTCATATATTCCAAGGATAAGAAGGAACATGAGAGGCATCTGCGCCTAATTATGGAAAAGTTAAGGGAACACAAGTTGTATGCCAAGTTTAGCAAATGTGAGTTATGGTTAAGTGAAGTAGGATTCCTTTGTCATATTGTGTTAGCTAAAGGAGTTGTCGTGGACCCAAGTAAGGTAGCTTCCGTGAACGAATGTGAGTCGCCTAAGAATGTGGGTGATATTAGGAGCTTCTTGGGCCTCGTAGGATATTACTGAAGGTTCATTGAAAACTTTTCCAAGATAGAAAATCCTATGACCGAATTGTTGAAGAAAGAAAAGAAGTTCCAATGGACCGAGGCATGTGAAGCAAGTTTTCAAGAATTGAAGAAGTGCCTAATAACAGCACCAGTTTTGTGTCTGCCTGATATCCAGAAGGATTTCCAAGCCTATTGCGACGCTTCACGACAAGGACTTGGTAGGGTACTGATGCAAGGTGGAAAAGTAGTGTCATACGCCTCTCGACAACTTAAGAACCATGAGAATAACTACCCCACACACGACTTGGAACTAGCATCAGTTGTGCATGCACTCAAGGTATGGAGACATTACCTCATGGGCAAACATTGCGATGTTTTCACAGATCACAAGAGTATGAAATATGAGGCAAAGAAGATGGCTTGAACTCATCAAGGACTATGACTTGGACATGCACTACCATCCTGGAAAGGCTAATGTTGTGGCTGACGCCTTAAGCCGGAAAGTCTATGTAAATGGACTTACCATGGGAGAACTTCCAAAGGATTTATGCAAATAGTTCAAGGATCTCAGGTTGGAAATAGTTCCGGAAGGATACTTAGCGACTATGGAGATAGTGCCAACGCTTCTTGACCAAATCAAAGAGGCCCAGAAGGGGGACAAAGAGTTGGAAGAATAAAAGTTAATATAAGCAAGGGTAAAGCAAAAGGGTTTCATACGGATGAACAAGGGACACTTTGGTATGGGAAGCGTTTGTGTGTTCCCGATGATCCCGATATCAGAAAGTTAATTCTTCAGGAAGCTCACGATTTGCCTTACTCAATTCATCCTGGTAATACAAAGATGTACATGGATGTGAAGTATAGATTCTGGTGGAATAACTTGAAAATATAGATTGCCGAATACATCTCTTTTTGTGACGTGTGCAACAGAGTCAAGGCCGAACATCAAAAACCAGCAGGGCTACTGCAACCATTACCCGTGCCCGATTGGAAGTGGGAGAAAGTAGGCATGGATTTTATCACAGGACTACCCTGGACTCGTTCTGGGTATGATTCCATATGGGTTGTGGTTGATCACTTCACAAAGGTGGCCCACTTTATTCCCATAAAGACCACCTATACAAGTGCTAAACTTGCCAAGATTTATATGTCAAGGATCATAAGTCTGCATGGTGTACCCAAGGGGATTGTCTCTGATAGAGGTACCCAATTCACCTCGAAGTTTTGGCGACAGCTACACGAGTCTCTAGGGACATGACTAGAGTTTAGTACTGCCTTCCACCCGCAAACAGATGGCCAAACAGAAAGAGTTAGTTAGATATTGGAGGACATGTTAAGAGCCTATGCACTAGACTATGGGTCTAGTTGGGATGACAACTTGCCATATGCGGCATTCTCATACAATAACAGTAACCAAACTAGTATCAAGATGGCGCCATTTGATGTTCTATATGGTAGAAAGTGTAGAACTCCGCTGCTATGGAATGGAGTTGGAGAATGTAGTTTGTTTGGACCTGAGCTAATCAAGGATGCCAAAGAAAAGGTAAGGCAAATTCAAGACAGGGTAAAAGTAGCCCAATCTAGGCAAAAGAGTTATGCTAATTCCAAGCGCAGGGATGTAACTTATGAAGTGGGTGATCGTGCATATCGCCGAGTTTCACCACTACGAGGAGTTAAGAGATTTGGAATCAAGGGTAAGTTCGCACCCCGATTCATAGGGCCCTATAAGATTTTGGGTCGTAGAGGGGAGGTTGCCTATCAGTTGGAATTGCCCGAAGTTTTGACTGTTCATGAGGTATTCCATGTGTCACAACTAAAGAAGAGTCACCCGAAAATGGCTGAAACAACGCTAAAAGATATGGTTCCCTTGGATGAGGTTCAACTGGAAAACGATCTCACCTATGAGGAAAAACCCACTAAGATTCTGGAAACAACTGAGAGGATTCCTCATACCAAGACTATCAGGTTTTGCAAAGTTCAATGGAATCACCATTCCAAGGAAGAGGCCACGTGGGAACGTGAAGAAGACCTGAAGAAAGAACACCCACACCTATTTGCTAACCAACCTGAATCTCGGGGACAAGATTCTTCTTAAGGGGGGTAGGTTTGTAACATCCCAAATTTTACGATTGTAGATGTTACTAGAAGCATGCATCATATCTTTTGCATCATGGCATCACGCAATAAAAGCTGCATCAAATATTTTCCCTAAACCCTATAGTCATATAAAGACAAAAATGGGAAAACCTCCTAAACCATTGCAAAAGTGTTATTTTATAACCCCATAGTAATCTCCTTCTTTTTACAAAACTTTAGAGACCAATTTCATTAATTTTGGAGTCCATTTGCAAAACTTATAAGACAAATAGGAAAACATAAAATAAGAAGAATAACTACAAAAAAAGAGAGAGGAGAACTAGCCTAACCGGGCTAGCCGAGCCGGCCCACCCCTATCTACCATGCGAGCCAAGAGCATGCGGAGCGCAGCAGCAGCAGCCGCATGGGCCAGCCCAGCAAGAGCAGCCAGTTGCCGGCCCGCTACCCCCTCGCACCGCTGACGCCTCTGTGGGGCCCCCGGAATTAATCCTCCGAGAATCCTTGTTATGTATACAACCACGATCCCATGATCAGTTAGTCGTGGCACATAACCAACAAGTATCATTACAACATCCAAAACATACCGAATTACAAGACTTACATAGGTGCCATTATGGCTACATCAAGAATCAACAGCGGAACTCCATCAAGCGTAGAGTCCTATCCATGCCTTAACCTACAGGCAACTGACTGGGAGAACGTCCTAGCTCGTAGAGTTGCCAACATCATCTTCTTCTTGAAATCTTGCCAAGTTAATAGCTAGGGACAATGCCAGTGAGTACTTTGAATGTACTCGCAAACCACCTTATGATAACAATAATAACAAGAGGATATGCAATATGGCTGTGGTAGTAGGAGGGCTCCAAGAGGGGTTCTTTTCTCAATTAGTTTCTCTTGTAGATATAGCATCTACATATCTTTGTTGAAAACTTTTGTAAACCATTTTAGAAACCTTTTTGAAAAGTTTTGGAAAAACATTAGGACTGGGTCACCCATTTGTTCCCGTCTTCAGGTCGTCCCATGACCAAGCTCCTTTCATTCCTTCCTGACCATCTCATGGTCAAAACCTTTCTCCTTCTCGACCATCCCATGGTCAAAATATTTTCAAAGCCTTTGCTTTTCCGAAATCCTTTTTGAAAACAAAACCAGCACCGCTCTACAGAAGTTTGTCCAACCCGTCCATAACTGCGAACATGGCTATTCGAATAGATTTACACTCTACAGAGGTTGTACACTTTACCCACACCATCCGAGTACACTACCCCGATCTTCACCGATCGTGGGTCGAGTAACCGATCAAGACTCTCTGGATGCCCACTCCAATATAAGTGCCTACCCTATGAGTGTCAATCCCCTCAAAACCGGAACATCGGGTATCGAGGACCAACCGGAGTGCTTTTTCCACTTCTCGAGTGTGCGCTTTCAACGAGGGGCTCATAGTAACGCATGGAGGCCAGCAGACCCTTCATTCCTTCTCCAGGTCAATGTCCCACATGGACCTTTATCGGAGAAGTCCCACCCTCCAGGGATCCCCGATCCCCTGTAGTAGTTACGAGGCAGCTTATACCAGAATAAACAGCCATCAAATCCAGCCCTGTCTCATTCCAGAGTAATGTTGTTGCACAGGGTTAAGTTGTTATAGCTAAACTGCAAAGAACCGGGTGCGTTTTCGTAAAACTCTTTCCTCCGTTTTTCCTCCAGCATTTTATAAAACAAAACCTGTTCTTTTTCTCAACATCTTCTGGGAGGTCCCACCTCACCAAGGTTTTATCATAAAACATTTGGTAAAACTTTCTCCAGGGTCTTCCCATCCTCTAGCTTTGCTTCGACTAAATTGGGGTCTCCAAAGGGTATGGTGTATTACACCATCTACTCTACCAGGGACAAGTAGGTGTCACCAAGGGGGTTGTACTTAATAGTACAAACAGGGTAATAGTTTGGAGGGGCCAAACCACTACCATATATACATCAACATATAGTAAAACAATGCAGTTTTAATAAATAGTGGATAAAACATGCATAAGTAAAATAGTAGGGCAAGGCTTATGAGCAAGAAGGTGGCTTGCCTGAGGATCAGGAATATGGCATAAATGTCCCTGGACTTCTTCTTAGAATACCATAATACCAATAATAACCGAAATAGAATAACCCGATGCTTCCTTCTTCTCGGCGTCACACAAACGCAATTATCACCGATATCGAGCATACATGCAAACAAGCAAGTCCACAATCAAACAAGGAATTCAAGCAGCAATACATACATCAAGAAATGGACAATACAAGTTTACAAATCGGTAGGTCTTAGGAAGAATGATTTAATAAGATTGGCCTTGTCTTGGAACATGGAAGAAAATCCCTTAGGATTTATAGTCTAGAAATTACCTAAGAGATGGGTTTTTGATCAAGGACCTATTCTGTAGGATACCATAGAGTAAAAATGATACCAACCGATAGGTGTTGATAAAATGAAACCAACAAAAGTGGTTTTACTATTTTATCATTTACAAATGATTTATAGTGATTTTTGTTGTGAATAAGGCTCTAGTTTTAGGGAATAATTCACCAGAAAGGTTCTGTATGTCCAAAAATTATTTCCTTGGGTGGGTAGGTAGGTCTTGATGTACTTGATCACTGAGAGTTGGAATCTTTCCAAAATAGTTACTAGAATGCCCTCAGGAAATTCCCAAAGGAAGTTCTGTAGATAATTTGTCTTTTTAACCAGATTAAATCTACAGAAGCTTTTGATTTGATTCCAATGGCACAGAGTAGGTATTTAGAATACCTTTCTGTAGAGATTGGAATCAATCTTTTGGGAGTGGCAGAACTACTGAGGTGATTTTATTAGTGAAATAACCAAGCCTAGAACAGATTAATTCATGATAAATCCACAGGGTCTTGGGAAATTATGGGCTCCTGGTTTTTGATAGGTATTGATAGGTAGTTTTACTAGGAGTTGGAAATGAGTCAATACCTCTGTTGGTTTGACCTAGAGAAATTCCTAAACTCAGATCATAGCTGTTTTTGTTATTTTTACTAAAGACAAACTACTATTCACCTTGGCATGGGATCAAGGTGCAAAGATAGGTATGTTCAAAACATACCAAGGGCAATTGGTTTCACTCCAAATAGATATGTGAAGCTCACATATGATTTTATTTAGTGAAATGGATAGGTGCTAGCACTTTAATTTCTACACAAATTGGGAATAATATTAGGCTAGGATTTTGGTTCTGCATGTTGGGCTAGACATGTGAGAACATGTATAAATTTGTATCTGTCCAAAAGGGAGTGATTTCTATTTTGTTTAGCACTAAATGGACTAGGCCGGATTCCAGGCGCATATGGGCTTCAAAGGGGAAAACGGCCCACCCGGAGCGGCAACTCACGCACGAGGCCGGGTTCGAACTCGCGGGGCAGGGCCCGCTTGCCAGACTTCACGAGGGCCAAAGTGGTAAGGGGGCATCGTGGCCACTCGTGTTAAGGGGATCCAACGGTGGGGAGCTCGTCGTCCTCCTTAGTCACCACAGCGGCGAGGGAACCCTAGGGGCATCGGGAGGCGGCGGGGGAGCTCACCTGGGGGCTTGCCGGCGACCGTGGGGTGGTGAGGGCGATGCGGTAGATGAGGGCGACCCTGGAGAGGGGCGACACGGCTTGGTTCGATGCCGGAAGGTGGCTCACATGGTGGTGGCCGATGGTGACCTCGTTGGAGCTCGCCAGCGTGGCCCGTAGAGGTGGTCCTGGACAAAAGTGAAGGTACTATCAGAAAGAGGAGGAGGAGGGGATCACCACGGAGTGACATGCAGCAGGGGAGGAGGAGAGGAGAGAGATCTTAGCTCGATTTTTGGGGGAGGCCGAGGTTCCTCTTTCTTCTTCTTTCGAGCAGGGCAGAGCAGGGGAGAGGAAGAGGGTGCTCTGGGAGGGGAGTGGAGAGTGATTGGGGGCAAATGAGCCAGAGAGGGGAGAGCTGGGTGGCCTGGGGTATTTAACCCGAGAGGAGAGGTCCATGATGGACATGGCCTATGGAGCAAGGGTGAGGGGGTGAAACCAGGGTGGGTATTGCTGTGGGCTAAGGGAAGGTGGTTTTCTGGTCAAGCTTAAGAGCAGAGGGAGCAGTGTGCAGCAGCTGCAAGGGGAGTAGGGAGGTTTACAGGGCAAGACACCCACATGGGGATAAGCTCTAGTGTCCAAGCACTAGAGGACAAGCTGCTACAGTGATTTGCTACAGTGATCACGACCAGAGGAGATGGTGGTTGCTGTGGTGAGTGGTGGTGAGCCTTGGTGGTGATTGATCCTTGGTTTGGCTCAATAACTCCTTATTTTGCCCTATTTGATCAAATTGATGGTCATGAAGGAAGTCTAGAAACTTGCATTGGACAAGATGGGGAGATGGTACTGGTGGGTAGATGAGGTTAAGACACACCTCCAGGAATTATTTGGGATTTTTCAGAGGATTTTAATTCCACTGAAAATCATTTATTCAAAAAGTACAGAAGTAGTTTCTAGAATATCATTTGAAAATTTTACATTGGACAAGATTGGTCTTTGATGTGATATGGTCCCATAGGTAAATACACACTCAGGGGAATTTTCCCAAGATTTATTGTGGCTTAGAAGTGTTTAAAACATTTATTATTCCAATTCATCCATTTAAGAAAATGGGAAAAAGAAATAATAAAGATCTTCAAAACTATTTATTTTTGAAGAGGGAAGATGGGGTATGATATGTGGGCCTCAATTGAGCCAAAAGTTGGGGAAGTACTTTGGAAAAATCCAAACTTTCCCTTATGAAAGAGGTTTTGCGGAATTAAATTGATTTGGAGCCAAAATAAATATGGGTAATATTTGATAAATCTTGATGATCAAGTTAGATGATCTAGACAAGGTTTAGCAAGCATTTGCAACCTTGGGATTGGAGAATCCAAGTTGATTTTGGTGGAATACCCTAGATTAAGGATCTAGGGTGATGTTAATTTCCTACTATCAAATCATGGTTGTATCTTGGAGATCATATCTCCCCTTGGGGCATGGGATGTATGGGTGGATACACCAAGTGATTTAGATTGCATTGGTGTAGGGGTTTTAGCTTGATCCTGCTTGAGCTCACCAAGACAGGCGTTCAAACTTTGAATAAAATAAGCCTGCCAAAGCAGATTATCAACTAGCCTTCAAAACCTTGTGGGTTTAAGAAGCACAAAGATCCACTTGGAACAAGTGAAGTAGATATTGATAGACCTATAAGATTAGAACACAACCATGCAAAGAGTTGGTCCATAGAGGGTTGGATGATGGTGTGAGCTTCTGTCAAAGTAGGCATGTTGACTAGATTTGCAGGAAAAGTTATTTTCTTGCCTGCAAAACCATCAATAACAAGTAGGTTGGAGGATGATCTAACCATGGGAAAGAGTGGGCCTTGGTAGTCCTTAGGATGGTTAACAATATGGTTCAGATGCAATTTAAAAAATGCACAAGGGTTGAGAAAGGGAGGCATTCAAAAAGGTGATGTTGGCAGATTTAGGGTTTTTGACTAGAATACGAGGGAGGATGTTTCTGATTGATTTCAAGGTACCAAAGCATCATGATGTGGATGTGGTTGAAGAGTAGATTGAGTATAAGGGATCCATTCTTGATATTGGTCTTCATTGACTTGGAAACTTCTAGAATGGATCACTGCAGAATTGGTCTAGTTAAGGGTTTTAGATGATCACCTAGTGGCTAGAGATCAGATCCATCTTGTATTCTTTCTTAGGATTTGGTGATCTTGAAGTATCTTGATCCTAGAGGATGAGCTCCTAGATTAGCTCATACAACTTCTAAGCAATCAAGTCAAACAATAGATCAAGGCAACTCATCTTACAAACCAATCAACTACTACTAGGGTGACCATCAAGCCTAGCTTGAGGTAAGGTTGATGTGTTTTGAAGAGGTCGGATTTTGAATAAGATGAGATTCCTTGGTATTTCTACCAAGAGTAGAATTCAAAAGCTTACAAAAAGGTTTTTGGGAGATCCTAAAGGTAAAAGTAGTTGAAGGTTCTGTCTTGAAAACATAAGGAGATTATATTATATATCTCTCCATAGTTTTGCCAATAGAAGCTACTAAAATAGTTGGTTTGCAAAGGCTTCTTGGCTCAGGTTTTGAAATGCCAGACATTGGAGAATATGTAAAATGAGCCAAGATAGTTTTATTAAATAGCTTTTGTCAACTGATGGTGAGGTAAGGTGTATCATAAGGTATATACTCACATGCACAAGCACAAACAAACAACAAGCAAACACTTCACCAATGAACAAGAAAAAGTTTTTGTTCCCCCTGATTTTTGCATTCTGGGCAACTAATCAGGGTTACTGAAATTGGGATGTTACAGCCTCGGCCCCACCCATCATCCCCTCCCCTCACCGTGTCCAGGACGAACACGACACACAGCCGTGTCGGGGCCGACCTTCCCGGCCGATTCGGAACGGAATCCATGACCCCCGCGCCAAGCCAGGCCGCCTATAAGTACCCTCAGCACGCCTTCCAAAAACCCTAACTTTTTCTTTGCTAATCGCCACCGGGCTGCCGCCTTGGAGCTCGAAACCAATCTCGCCGGAGTGCGCCGCCGCCGAGCTCGACGGACAGGGTTCGAGGCCACCTCTCCCTCTTATCTCTCCCTCTATGTCTTCCCCTTACAGTACCACATCGATTCACCCTTTCTTCCCCTTGAACAGAACCTCGTGCCGCCCCTAATTGGTCACTTGAGCCTCGCCGGAGAAGGAGGAGACCGGCGGAGCTTCACCGCGAGCCGAGGAAGCGAGAGCCGCCGCCGTCCATGCTAGAAGGATCGCAAGGAGGAGCTCCAGCCCGTCGTCCACAACACCGCCTCGGGGGACCACCAGACCACCGCCGAGCGTTGCCAGCCGACACGCCACCGCTGTTCATCATCGTCAACGAGTCATCACCACCGCGGGTGAGTTCCCTCCGTCCCTGCCGGTTTGATCACGATCCGACAGTGTAGATTAGATCGTCCTAGCGAATAGGTACCGCCCTATCGCATCGCGCCGCATGGCAGTGCCGTGTCAGCGCGCCGAGTCAGCGCCGCGACGGCCAGCCGACCCAATCCCGAGCTGCTACTTGTCGCCGCGTAGCTGGCCGCCCGTTTTGTTTGTTTAAATAGGCAAAAATTGTTTTAATATCATTTAATTCATAGTAAATCAATTGCTTGTCCAAAAATTACGTATAATATACCGTTGGATTCATAAAATTGAGTAGAACACAGATCTGCAATAATATTGCTGGTTTACTGCAGTAATCTTGTGGTAGGATTTAAAGTCTAGATTTGAGTATTTTAATTCTAGAAAAATATCCGTAACTCCGTTTTAGTTGATTCTTATTGCGTTGGCTTTGTATCTACGAGATCTACTGTGGAAAATTGGTATACCATGCTTAGAGTTTTAGATATGTTTCGAGTTAGATTGGAAGTGTAGAACCATTTATAAGCATATTTAATTAAGTATTAATCCTAAATACTTAAAATCTGTGGGAAATCGACACTAATGACATCCCCGACTCAATACCACCCCTAGATAAAATACTTGGTCGAAATTGAATCCATTCTTGCATATTACCATGTTGCATGCCTGCATATTTACCTTCGTGGCATTGTTTTTTGCAAATTGTGATTGGATCTATGTTTGTGTTTTGTTAGATTGTTCGGAGTGCGCTAAGGAGTACTGTTGTGTAGAGTGCTGCTCGGATCAAGGCAAGTTACACCACTTGTTCATGTTTAATGTCCCAGTTTTGACTATGCATGTTTTACTCTTCAAATCTTGTAGTATGGAAGTGTAGGTTTTTAGTAGTTTTCTTAGTAATATTTTTGCAAGTGTTGTTTTGTAGTATGCCATGAGTAGCTTCATACTTAGGAATTTCCATCCTAATAGGTTTCCCCTGTTTTTCTAAGTATTGCTTGCTATGCTATATATATATATACAAGTACCGTTGGGGGGTTCGAAAGACTCAAAATTTCTAAGTATGAGAGCTCTCTCGAGCGAACTTTTATTCTCAAAACCCCCTTCAAAATAAAACTAAGTTTTATTCTAGTCGGAATGGTTGTCGGGACAAGGAGTGGAATTTTGGTGGAGGACGGCAGCCCAGGAATCAAAGAAGTCTTCCATGTTTCAGAATTCAGAAGCTTCCAGTGCAACCACAATACATATCGGCTCTATCTTGGCTTAGTACTTAGTGGGAAACCTAACCGGGGTACCAACAATTGTAGGTTCTTGGCACGGTTGGATCTAGATGGTAGAGGGGCTACTAAGGGAAGGCTTCTCCATTGTCTTGTTTGTAAAAGGACTTGATCGTGGATTGTGGGGAAAGTGCACAACCTCTCGAGAGTATTGCAATCTGATCGATCAACCGAGTTCACGGAAAACAACACTTTGAGCATCTAAAGGATGGAGCCCATGAAAGATCTTCCTCTCTCTTTTCCAAACTTAAAGTTTTATAAACCCCAAGGCATGAGTAATATCGCCATTGGGTGGGATTTTGGGGACTTGGTACGTAATATCAAAGTGCTAGGTTGATTGGACACTTGCTGAGTAATATCCTCGTGTTTCACTCGACCCTATATTACTTAAACAATGTTTACAAAGTAGGGTAAACTCTTCCTCTTTTCTTCTTACTTAGCGAAAATTGGCCTTATGCAAAAGAACCCCAAAGCCTACACTTAGCCTTGCATGTAGAGATAGTCTTATTCTTTCCTTGGTGCAATTTGTCAATATATTCAAATTATTGACCCAACTTGTTGGCTACATGTCTTATGTGCAGAATCCGAAGACTGAAAGGTGCGTAGGGATCGCGGGTCTTCATGCAACTAGCCTGAGGCATTGATGGACTCAAGTTTTATTAAGTTTCCGCTGTTTTATTTGAGCTAGATATAAGCTATGCAGGTTGTAATAATTATACTCTAGATTATTCATGTAATAATGACTTGTGTTTTACATGATATTCATTGACTGTGAAGTGCTAGCTATTGATCCGGGGACTAGCATGTTAATCACAGGGACTTAGGATCCTTAATGACCCGAGGTCACAACACAATGTCAATGTCGCCACCTTGCAGCGTTCGATTGAGGCCCTTACAGCGGCAATTCAGCAAAGACATGACTACCAACCCGATGATGTGTTTGAAGCTTATGATGAGGGTAGTGTGGCTTTTGCTACCCCATATCGTGGCAGGGGACATGCTAGTCCCCCTGCACCTGCTGCTGCTCCTCTTTATGGTCGTGGTTATCCTCCTTTGGGACATGCTCAACGTGTTCACAACCAAGCTGCTGATGATGGTTTGGGCAAACCCAAGTTTTCAATTCCCTCTTTTAATGGCTCACTTGATCCTGAGGATTATCTTACTTGGGAGTTGAAGATTGAGAAGCTCTGACATTTGTTTGATTACCTAGAAGACAAGAAGTTCAAGCTTGCAGCGTCAGAATTTGATGGTTATGCTTTGCGTTGGTGGGATGCTATTGTGCAGAATAGACGAGATGACAATGAACTTCTTGTCATGGATTGGCACGAGATGAAGCACATTATGAAGGATCTTTCTGTACCGACCAACTACTTGCGATCAGTTTTTGATAAATTGACACAATTGAGGCAAGGAAACATGTCCGTTGGTGAGTACTACATGGAGATGGAGATGCTTATGCAACGTGCTAGAGTTCGCGAGTCCCTTGAGATGACTATGCAACGTTTTCTCAACAATTTGAAGCTTCAAATCAAGAGCATTATTCGTCATCACAAGTACGACACTATGAATGAGTAATTGCACCATGCTAGAGAGGCCGAATCACAACTAGCTGAGGAGGCTAAGTTACGTGCCAGGTTTACGTCTTCCAGCCGTTTTGCAGCCAGATCTACACTTCCTACTATGGCGCCACCTGCACCTGCTGCTAGCCATCCTCCACCATCAACCAAACTTGCACCTACATCTTTATTTGGTTCCATTGCTCGGAAGCCCTCTGCTCCTGCTACTAGCTCGGGTTGCAATATGTCAATTGCGTGTACTCACGATGTGGTATGCCATACTTGCGGAGGTAGAGGACATTACAAATAAGATAGTCCAAACAACAAGGTTATGTTTGTCAATGAACAAGGTGAGTATGAGAGTGGAGATGAGATTGATGCCGATTCTGATTATGATGACAATGATGGTACTGATGCTTATCCTGAGCGTGCACCAACTATTGTGGTATCTCCACGCATACTTCGTGTGCAACCTATTGATGAATCTCAGTGTTGCAACTCGTTCCAAAAAAGCTCTGGTTGGACCTAACAAAGCTTGCAAGGTAATTATTGATGGAGGTAGCTGCAGAAATCTGGCAAGTAAGGAGTTATGTGCCAAGCTGATGACTTATTTGCCTCATCCCAAGCCATACTACATACAATGGGTAAGCAACAATGGTGAGATGAAGGTAAATCATATGGTACGTGTGAATTTTCAAATAGGCCCATACAAGGATTCTATTGACATTGATGTGGTTCCTATGACTGTTTGCCATATTCTATTGAGTCGGCCTTGGCTTTATGATCTCCATGTGCAAGAAAATGGCGGTGCCAATACATATCACGTGGAATTCAAAGGAAAGAGGATTACTATGAAGCCAATGACACCACAAGATATTGTGAATTCTCGTCAGAAGATAGAAGTGAATTTGAAGGATGACTCTGTAGCTCGGCGAGATAGTGTGATAGCTGTTCATGATGTAATTGAGCCTAAATCGAGTGATATAACGAAAAGTGAGAGAGTGCCTAATCTTCTCATATTAGCCACCAACAAAGATATGAGAGAATTTCATGAGGATCCTATAGCCATGCCGCTTTTCCTCATGTACAAGGTTGAGGTATTGGTTTCTAACGACATGACCCCTATTTCTCTTGGTGTCTCTTCTGTTTTGCACGATTTTGTGGATGTGTTTCAAGAAGATGTACCCACAGGATTTCCTCCATTGCGTGGCATTGAGCATCAAATTGACTTGATCCCTGACGCCACGTTACCCAACCGTGCACCCTATAGGACCAACCCCAAAGAAACAAAGGAGATACGAAAACAAGTACATGCGTTGTTGGATAAAGGGTACATTCGTGTCTCTCTTAGCCCTTATTTTGTTCCTGGTATTTTAGTGCCTGAGAAAGATGTACATGGCGCATGTGTGTAGATTGTAGAGCTATTAATAACATCACTATTCGATATCGTCATTGTATTCCACGCTTAGAGGATATGCTAGATGAATTGAGTGGTGCTGTTGTTTTCTCTAAGATTGATTTGCATAGTGGTTATCATCAAATTAGGATGAAAGAAGGGGATGAGTGGAAAACTGCTTTCAAAACAAAATTTGGCTTGTATGAGTGGTTAGTTATGTCGTTTGGTCTTACTAATGCACCTAGTACTTTCATGCGATTAATGAATCATGTTTTGAGAGATTTTATTGGTCGTTTTGTGTTTGTTTACTTTGATGATATACTTATCTATAGCCACAACGAAATTGAACATTGTAATCATATCTGACAAGTTTTGCAAGTGTTGCATGATAATAAACTGTATGCTAATCTTGATAAGTACACATTTGAAAAAGATAAGTTTCTATTTCTGGGATTTGTTCTATCTAAGCATGGGGTAGAAGAAGATCGATCAAAAATTGAATCAATTCAGAATTGTCCTATTCCCATGAATGTGAGTCAAGTGCGTAGTTTCCACGGCTTAGCTGGTTTCTATAGGCGCTTTGTGAAAGATTTCAGCACTATTGTTGCACCGTTGAATAATTTGGCTAAGAAAGGTGTGCCATTTGTCTAGAGCGTAGCCCAAGTTATTGCATCTGATACATTGAAACGTTTGCTTACTTCTGCACCATTACTTGCATTACCTGATTTTTCAAAGCAATTTTAAGTTGAATGTGATGCTAGTGGTATAGGCATTGGTGGCGTTTTGATGCAAGAGGGCCCCCCTATAGCATAGTTTCCCGAGAAACTTCCAGGTGCTATATATTAACTATCCTATTTATGATAAAGAATTGTATGCACTTGTTAGAGTACTTGAAGTTTGGCAACATTATTTGTGGCCAAAAGAATTTATCATACATTGTGATCATGAAGCATTGAAATATTTGGAAGCTCAATCAAAGTTTCATAGAAAATTAGCTAAATGGGTTGAGTTTATTGAGTCTTTTCCTTACATCATTAAGTATAAGAAGGGAAAGGAGAATGAAGTTGCTGATGCTTTGTCTTGGAAGAACATGCTATTAACCAATCTTGATGTTAAAATTCCTAGATTAGAAAGTATTTGTGCACTTTATGCAACTGACTATGATTTTGCTAAACCATATTGTTTGTGTGCTCTTAGAAACGCATGGGATAAGTATCATATACATGATGGATATTTGTTTCGAGCTAACAAACTATGTATTCCAGAATCGTCGTTGCGGTTGTTCTTAGTGCAGGAAGCACATGCTGGTGGTTTGATGGGTCACTTTGGGCGTGAGAAGACGTTGCTCATGCTTGTTGATCATTTTTATTGGCCCAAGATGAGGCGTTATGTCTACAGATTTGTGAGCCGTTGTATTACATGCCACAAGTCGAAATCCAAGATGAAGCCTCACGTTTTGTATACACCTCTCTCTGCACCTACTAATCCATGGAAGACATTAGTATGGAATTTGTGTTAGGTCTACCTAAAACTCAGAGAGGTCATGATTCTATATTTGTGGTAGTGGATAGGTTCTCTAAGATGGCTCATTTTATTGCCTACCACAAAAGTGACGATGCGTCGCATGTTGCTAACCTGTTTTTCAGGGACATCATGAGATTACATGGAGTACCAAAGACGATTGTTTCTGACCGTGATGTGAAGTTCATGAGCTACTTTTGGAAGTCCTTATGGGGGAAGCTGGGATCAAAGCGGCTATTCAGTACTACATGTCATCCCTAATCAGATGGTCAAACGGAGGTGGTGAATCAAACATTGTCACATCTGCTAATTTCCATGATAAAGAAGAATCTACGGGAGTGGGAAGAGTGTTTCCCACATGTTGAGTTTGCATACAACATGGTTGTGCATTCGACTACTCAGCTTTGTCCTTTTGAGGTTGTGTATGGTTTCAAGCCATTGACGTCACTTGATTTGTTACCTTTGCCATTACATGAGAGAGTTGATATGGAGGCATCAAAACATGATGATTATGTGAAGAAGATTCATGAGAATACTCGAGAGGCTATTGAGAAGAAAGGAAAGAACATTGCTGCTGCAAGGAATCAAGCAATTAAGGAGCTGTTTTTCAAGCCTGGTGACATGGTATGGGTGCATCTATGCAAGGATAGGTTTCCACTACTTCGAAAGTCAAAATTGAGGACACGTGGTGCTGGGTCCTTACAAGGTGTTAGCCAAGATTAATGATGATGCCTACTCGGTTGATATACCTATTGAGGAGTTTGGTGGAGTTAGCAATAGCTTCAACGTTGCTGATTTATCACCAGATGCTGGAGAAGACCTTGGAGCGTCGAGGTCGATGCCTTTTGGAGGGGGGAGATGATGAGGACATCCCTACAGTTACACCTACCCCAATTACTACAGATGATGTTCTAGCTGCTACAAAGAAAGATCAATCCAATGAGATAAGGATTGGACCAATTACAAGAGCCCGTGCTAAGCTACTAGAACAACATCTGAACTTGTTTCTTAATGAACCTGATGTTTTAGTTAATGAGAATTTTATACTACCTAAGTCTTTGAATTATTGCATGATCAGGTACTTGGGAGAAGAAGGTGTAGCACGGAGCAAGGAGCTAATGGAACATGGCGTGTTGATCAATTAAGAATGCGCGAGGGAGGAGAGGGAGGAAGCGCAAGGAGCACACAAGGTTGAAGATCAACACTTGGTGGAAGATCTCTGCCGTGACAGAGAAACACCACTATCCTCTGCCAAGGCAGGCTGCCGCAACACAGAAGCAGCACAATCGGCTGCCATGGAAGGCTGCCGCGGCACCCAAACCGCGCCAATGTCTTCCACGGCAGAGTCCACATGAAATGTTGCACCAATGTGATAGAAGATGCATCACAGTATCCACTAGAGTGTGTGTGGTCAGGAGGTTTGGAAAATAACACATGCAATGACACTATGGGATCATGGTGGTTTTGGAAAACAACACATGAAATGACTCGAGGGACTCCATGTTTCAAACCATAGTCATAGAGACCAAAAACACATAGGAAAGAAACATCCTCGTGGAACGGTGCACCAGTGTGACACATGTTGCATCACAAAATCCACATGAGTGTGCGTGTTCATGTGGATTAAGGTGGTTTGGAAAAGAACACATGCAATGAGACACTAGGGGTTCAATGTGGTTTTGGATCAAGGTGGTTTTCGAAAATAACAGGTGCAATAACTCAAGGGAGTCCATGTGTCATACCGTGGTCAGAGAGACCAAAAACACATAGGAAAGCAACTTCCACATGGAATGTTGCACCAGTGTGACAGAAGTTGCATCACAGAATCCAATTGAGTGTGTGTTCTCATGTATATCAAGGTGGTTTGGAAAAGAACACGTGCAATGATACTAGGGGATCAAGGTGGTTTTGGAAAAGAATACATGCAATGGCTCTAGGGACTCCTATGTCAAACCATGGTCACAAAGACCAAAAACACATAGGATTGCAACTTCCACATGACATGGTGCAATAGTGTGACAGAAGTTGCATCACAGAATCTAGATGAGTGTGTGTGGTCATTTGGATCAAGGTGGTTTGGAAAAGATCACATTCAATGACACTAGGTGATCAAGGTGGTTTTGGAAATGAACACATGAAATGACTCTAGGGACTACATGTGTCAAACCATGGTCATTGAGACCAAAAACACATAGGAAAGCAACTTCCACATTTAAAGGTGCACTATTTGATATGGGCTGGCCCGATCTTCTCAGCAAACACTTGTCGATGATGATGGTAGATGATAGATAACTAGCATGTAGCTATGAATTCTCCCACTCGAACCCTGATGCCAATGCAACATCTCTCAAACCTTGTATGATATTCACAACACCACACTCTTGCGCACGTAGTCGTCGAGCACGAATGGTCGTTTGCAATCTACTAATTCTTAGTGGAACAACAAATCACACTCATTTGCAGTTGGTAGAAATCGATCACAAGTAATTCTAGAGGTTCTATGAAAGAAAAAACTCAAAAATAATTTTAACATGGTCTAAACCTAACTATGCGTGGCGCCCCATCTATTTAAGAGTTTGGGGGAGGAGGACAAGGTGGGCTCCGAGTTGGTCCCACCCAACTATGGTACAAACCGACCCATAATGGGTTCGGCCTCAGAACTTTGTTGTGGCAGGCTTTGGTTCGGTTTTGCTATCGCGGCAGCCTGCCGTGGCAGCAAACCTTACTATTTCTGTGCCGCTGCATATATCTTCCACCAAGTGTTGATCTTCAACCTCGTGTGCTCCTTGCGCTTCCTCCCTCTCCTCCCTCTTGCATTCTTCAGTGATCAATACACCATATTCCATTAGCTCCCCGCTCCATGCTACGCCTTCTACTCCCAAGTACCTCAGCATGCAATAGTTCAAAGACTTAGGTAGTATAAAATTATCATTAACTAAAACATCAGGTTCATTAAGAAACAAGTTCACATGTTGTTCTAGTAGCTTAGCACGAGCTCTTGTAATTGGTCCAATCCTTATCTTATTTGGATTGATCTTACTTTGGAGCAGCTGGAACATCATCACTAGCAATTGGGGTAGGTGTAATTGTAGGGATGTCCTCATCATCTCCCCCTGTTTCAAAAGGCGTCGACCTCGATGCTCCAAGGTCTTCTCCAGCATATGGTGATAAATCAGCAACGTTGAAACTGTTGCTAGCTCCACCAAACTCCTCAATAGGTATATCAACTGAGTAGGCATTATCATTAATTTTGGCTAACACCTTGTAAGGACCAGCACCACGTGGCTTCAACTTGACATGCGAAGTAGTGGAAATCTATCCTTGCGTAGATGCACCCAAACCATGTCACCACGCTTGAACAACAATTTCTTCCTTGCTAGATTCCTTGCAGTAGCAATGTTCTTGGCTTTCTTCTCAATAGCCTCTCGAGTCTCCTCATGAATCTTTTTCACATATTCAGCATGTTTTGATGCCTCCATATCAACTCTCTCATGTAATGGAAAAGGCAACAAATCAAGTGGCGTCAATGGCTTGAAGCCATACACCACCTCAAAAGGACAAAGCCGAGTAGTCGAATGTACAACCCTGTTGCATGCAAACTCAACATGTGGCAAACACTCTTACCACTCCCGCAAATTCTTCTTTATCATGGTCCTTAGTAGCTATGACAATGTTCGATTCACCACCTCCGTTTGACCATCTGTCTGTGGATGACATGTAGTGCTGAATAATAGCTTTGTTCCCAGCTTCCCCCATAAGGTCTTCCAAAAGTAGCTCATGAACTTCACATCACGGTCATAAACAGTCGTCTTAGGTACTCCATGTAATCTCACGATGTACCTAAAAAACAGGTTAGCAACATGTGATGTATCGTCGCTTTTGTGGCAGGCAATAAAATGAGACATCTTAGAGAACCTAAACACTACCACAAATACGAATCATGACCTCTCTAAGTTTTAGGTAGACCTTGCACAAAATCCATACTAATGTCTTCCCATGGAGTAGTACGTGCAGAGAGATGTGTATACAAACCGTGAGGCATTAGCTTAGATTTTGACTTGTGACATGTAATATATCGTCTCACAAATCTGTACACGTCATGCCTCATCTTGGGCCAATAAAAATGATCAGCAATCATGAGGAACATCTTCTCACGCCCAAAGTGACCCATAAAACCTCCAGCATGTGATTCATGCACTAAGAACAAACGCAACAACGATTCTGGAATACATAGTTTGTTAGCTTGAAACAAATATCCATCATGTATATGATACGTATCCCATGCATTTCTAAGAGAACACAAACGATATGGTTCAGCAAAATCATGGTCAGTTGCATAAAGTGCACAAATACTCTCTAATCCAGGAATTTTAACATCAAGATTGGTTAATAGCATGTTCTTCCTAGACAAAGCATCAACAACAACATTCTCTTTTCCCTTCTTATATTTAATGATGTAAGGAAAAGACTCAGTAAACTCAACCCATTTAGATAATCGTCTATGCAAATTTGATTGAGATTTCAAATATTTCAATGCTTCATGATCAGAATGTATGATAAATTCTTTTGGCCACAAATAATGTTGCCAAACTTCAAGTACTCTAACAAGTGCATGCAATTCTTTATCATAAATAGGATAGTTCAAGCGAGCACCAGTAAGTTTCTCAAAAAAATATGCTAAAGGGTGACCCTCTTTCATCAAAACACCACCAATGCCTATACCACTAGCATCACATTGAACTTCAAATTGCTTCGAAAAATCAGGTAATGCAAGTAATGGTGCAGAAGCAAGCAAACATTTCAATGTATCAAAAGCAATATCTTGGGCCACGCCCCATACAAAAGGAACACCTTTCTTTGTCAAATAATTCAATGGTGCAGCAATGCTGCTAAAATCCTTCACAAAGCACCTATAAAAACCAGCTAAGCCGTGGAAACTACGCACTTGAATTACATTCATGGGAGTAGGCCAATATTGAATTGATTCAATTTTAGATTGATCTACCTCTACCCCATTCTTAGATACAACAAATCCCAGAAATATGACCTTATCTTTTGCAAATGTAAACTTCTCAAGATTATCATACAGTTTATTATCACGCAACACTTGCAAAACTTGTCGGATATGAGTACAATGTTCAGTTTCGTTGTGGCTATAGATAAGTATATCATCAAAGTAAACAACCACAAAACAACCAATAAAATCTCTCAAAACATCATTTTACCAAATGGCATAACTAACCACTCATTCAAAACAAAACAAAATTTGAAAGAAGTTTTCCACTCATCCCCTTCTTTCACCCTAATTTGATGATAACCACTACGCAAATCAATCTTAGAGAAAATAGCAGCACCACTCAATTCATCTAGTATATCCTATAAGCGTGGAATAGGATGACGATATCAAATAGTGATGTTATTAATAACTCTACAATCTACACACATGCGGCATGTAGCATCTTTCTTAGGCACTAAAATAACAGGAACAACACAAGGGCTAAGAGAGACACGAATGTACCCTTTATCCAACAACGCCTGTACTTGTTTTTTATCTCCTTTGTTTCTTAGGGGATGGTCCTGTAAGGTGCACGATTGGGAAGTGTGGCGCCAGGGATCAAGTCAATTTGGTGTTCAATACCACACAATCGAGGCAAGCCTGCGGGTACATCTTCTAGAAACACATCCCCAAAATCCTGCAAAACAGAAGAGACACCAAGAGAAATAGGGGTCATGTCATTAGGAACCAATACCTCGCTCTTATACATGAGCACAAGCGGCATGGTTGTAGGATCCTCACGAAATTCTCTCATATCCTCCTTGGTGGCTAATATCAGAAGATTAGGCACCCTCTCACTTTTCTTTATATCACTCGATTTAGGCAAACAGCTGTCACATTATCTCGCCGAGCTATAGGATCATCCTTCAAATTCACTTATATTTTCTGACGAGAATCATTCACAATATCTTGTGGTGTCATCAGCTACATAGTAGTCTTCTTTCCTTTGAATTCCAAATGATATGTATTGGCTCGGCCATTGTGTTGCACATGACCATCATAGAGTCAAGGCCGACCCAATAGAAGATGGAAAACAGTCATAGGAACCACATCAAAGTCAATAGAATCCTTGTATGGCCCTTTTTGAAAATTCACACATACCATATGATTTACCTTCATCTCACCATTGTTGCTCAACCATTGTATGTAGTATGGCTTGGGATGAGGCAAATAAGTCAAATTCAGCTTTGATGTAGCCCATCCTACGGACGCTCCTACATCTACACCACCAAGTCCCCCAAGAGGACCAATGACCCGAGCCCTAAAGTGGCCTCTGTGCTGAAGCTGACTGAGCAGGAGTGTCTGCCCCAATCTAGCCGGAGTGTCCGGCACAGCCAGAGTGTATGGCCCGAACCAGCTGGAGTGTCCGGCCTACCCAGTCCCATCCTGGCGCGGACAATCAATATGCCACTTTGGACACTACCTGGACACTACCCAGAGTGTTCGGCAATCCCGGATTGTCTGGTCCACTCGACCTGGACTGTCCGTCCTGAAGATGGGCCTGCAAGCCATAGCTGGGCCATGTGCCCCATGTACCCCTCTACTTTGCCCAGAACTCTACTTAAATGCCTAAATTACCCCTGAACTTCTGGCTGGCCTATATATAGCCCCCCACCTCTATTGTAAACCCTAGGATTGATATATGGAATTAGTGGAAACCCCTTATGGATCTATCTAGTTCTTTCCCTATGCTCCTTTCATAGAGCAACACCAAATATCCCAAACCTCGTTGGAGTTTGCATCGTGCCTCCGTGTTGTACAAGACCTAGGCATCGGAGTCCCATTGCCTAGACGTTAGGATCTCACCGAGTCTCCCTCCTTGCCGTGCCATTTCAAGAGAGAGTCCTTCGCCCGACGCTGATCCTAGGGATTGCGCTGGACCGGCAGCCGCCAGCATGAGCAATTGGCTTGTATCGTGTCTTTGTGTGTGTGTGTTCATCATGTTCTTCATGCGTGATTTCGCGTTTTCGCTCTCTCCCCTCATCCCCCACACTGACTCCGCCTCGATTTGAAGTAATTCGTGAAAGATCGGGCCATCCATGAGGTTGCCCCGCAACATATAGTATCAAGAGCTCTGTTGCTCACGAATTTCCCCACAAAATTTTCTTCTATGCACCAAAAATTCGAAAATCCCCAAAAAAGAGCCCAAAATTTGCCTTTGGATCGATCTCTTGATTTGGAGTGTTATTGGTTGTTTTGACTGATCAAACCTTGTCTTAGGCGTTGGTCCGGCTTTCTCCTGCGTTTTCCTAGTCCAATTTGGCAAGTTTTTCGCGGATTTGAGGTCTTAAGGCGAGGATTTCCGCTCAAGAACATAAGCAGGAAACCCGCACCGGAGTGTCCGGCCCGACAAGACTGGAGTGTCCAGCCAGACCGGAGTGTTCGGCCCAACCAGACCGGAGTGTCCGGCTGGAACGCCAGTTTTGATAGTTTTGCCTCATTTTTCGCATTGGCTAATTTCCTTTGTTTGCCCGTGTCTCGTGTGCGTGTCAGCAACTAACAACAAGCTTGTGCATCGTTAGCTCCGTGCTCATTAACACCACGGCACCGAGCATCCTTTCGCACCACCGACGTCAAGTGCATCATCACCAACGAAGGTATAACTTGCGTCACCTTGTTAACCCCTATCTTCCTTTGTGTGTATCTATCCCACGAGAGTGGCTCATCTTGTGTTTGCTTGAGCATTGTGCATTTGTCCTTGGATAGTGAGAGTGCAAGAGCAATAGCAAGTGTGACTAGGTAGCATCAAGGGAGAGAAAAAAAATAAGAAAAACAAAAACAAAAAGATACAAAGAAAAAGAAAAATAGTCTCCCATAGCAAAAGAGAGTCTCAAAGCTTGTAAGCAAGAGAGAAACAAAGAGCGCCCAAGGCAAGTGCACAAATCCGTTGCTCATTTTTCCTGTTTGCAAAAGAGCCACAATCTCTCCTTGTATTGGCACGACACCGAGCATAGTCTTCGTTAGGACATTTTGTTGCTCATTTTCATAGTCGTGTCAAGCCCAACAATCTCCACATGTGTGTATATAGTCATATGTTCCCGTCACCCTTTTGAGTTGTTGACCTTTTGCCGTTGACTTGAGTTTTGTTTGAATTTTACCCACTTTTGACTACCCTTTTCTTTTGGTTGGTTCTTTGGCATTTCACAATCCTAACCTACCACCAATAAGATTTTGAGAGTTAGTTCTTCCTTTAGTGTGAGCTTTCTTTGCGTTTTCACTTTGCAAGTTAATAGCTCTCACTTGTGGTTTCTTGTTCGGTGCAATCCCAAAGGTGAGGTTGAAGGTTCCCCCAACCACATATTGCTCTCCATATACAACCCTTTGTGTTTTGCATGATGGATAGGCACGGTGAATTGAGCCAACCACCTCCCCAAGATGAATAACATGGACCGTACATGACGAGCGCAAGTCACTTCATCGTCCGACAAGAGTTCCGTGAATGTTGCCAAGCCCTGGAGACGCGACAAGATGAACAATTTGGCGAGATGCAAGCCGAGTTCAAGAACATCAACCGCTTCGATGGCCTCGAAAGGCAAATGCAAGTAATGCATCACAACTTTGGCCATCAAAATGAAGCGCTCCAACACTCCGTCGCCGAAACAAATGACAATCTTTGACACCTCATCAACGGAATGGCAAGACCGTGTTCACGTACATAAAGCTCGTCAAGATCTTCCTGTCATCACGCTCCTCTTCAACAAGATCTTCTTCCAAGTTCTCCAAGACGGAAAGACACCCCCGTAGTTGAAGATGGAAGTTCTTCGAACTATGTACCTTCCCCATGGCACGCCGCAACGTCAAGCTATGATGGTGATTTCTCTTCAAGCCCCCAAGCAAGACAAGAAGCACACCATCATCACGCAAGGGCACTAATGATCCAAATAGCACAACCACAAGAAGAACCGTGAGTGCAATCGCAAGTCCACCACCATCGGCCGCGACACATACTTGACACAACAAGTGATGACTCCAATTTGGAGAATCAATCTCGTCATCGACGTGAAGCTCTCTAAGATCCTCCTCCTCATCATCACCGTCATGAACGTCCGCAACGACACCATGGTCATCACTGGGTGCCTCCTCCACAACACCAAAACATGGAGCGTCAAGTGGTACAAGTTGAGAGACACCCACCACGTCAAGAGGCTGAACACCATGATCTTCGCCGTGAGGCCCATGTGCCTAATCATCATCACCAACCGAGGAACAAGCCTCCTCTTCGTCATCAACTGCTTCATGAGGCTCCACATCCTCAACACCCTCCGAAGGCCCGTGCCTCAACATCGTCAACAACCGCGCCAAGAGAAAGAGCAAGTTCCACAACAACAACATCAAGAGGAAGCTCCGCAGCAAGGTCGCGAGAACCAAGTTCCACCTCCTCAACCGCAAGATCATCAACAAGCTCAACAAGCTCGTCGCAATGCTCGCATGGAATATGAAGACCGTCATCATGATGGCAAGCATCACTACCGTGACCGCAATGAGGAAGAAACATTTGGCAAGATCAAGTTCACGATGCGCAAGTTCACCGGATCAAATGACCCCGGAGAATATCTCTCATAGGTACTCAAAGTCGACAAGATCTTCCGTATGCACAATTATACCAACGAGAAGATGGTCTCCATGGATTCGCTTGAGTTTGATGAGTATGCTAATCTTTGGTGGGAACAAGTTCAAGTTGCTCGTGAAGCAAGACAAGAGTCGCCAATCACAACTTGGCATGACATGAAGGATCACATGAGATCCCATTTTGTCCCCACGCACTACACGCATGACCTCTTCAACAACCTTCAATCGCTGTGTCAAGGGACAAAGACCGTGGAAGAGTACTTCAAGGAAATGGAGCCCAAATTGATCCGCGCCAACATTGAAGAGCGCATAGAGCAAACTATGGCACGTTTCCTTATTGGCTTGAATCACCCACTAAAGCGCATCATCGAGTTCCAAACATATAATAACATGTTTGAGCTTGTGCACATTGCCACAAAGGACGAACATCAAGTACAAAAGTACATCAAGTACAACAAGCCCAAGACATATTTCACCTACAAGCAAGCTTCAACTGCTACGCTAACACCCTTCAATGGAATCTCCTTAGGTACCTCCAAGCCTTCCTTCAGGCCCACACTTCCCCAAGGAAAACTGTCCCCAAGTGGCAAACAAACAAAGAGTGATACACCTTTCAATGGTGAATGATACAAGTGTGGAGGCAAAGGACACAAGTCGGCAGAGTGTGGAAACAAGAAAGTTTTGTTCATCCATGACAATGGCGATGAAGAGTACTTGAGTGAAGATGAATTTGTTGCTCGAGTCAAGGAAGGAATGGCAAGGCAACGAGTGCAAGATTACCAATAACTCCTCATGTGTGACAATGACGCAAGTCCATCGCTTGTCGTCACAAGGATCTTGACCACTCAAGCACAAGAACATGAAGACCAACACTCAAATATCTTCCAAACACGAGCCGGAATCAATGGCAAATCTATCAAAGTGATCATCGATGGAGGGAGTTGCCACAATCTTGATAGCACCGAGTTTTGTGATAAGCTCAACCTCACCCTCCATCCACACAAGTACCCCTACCACGTGCAATGGCTAAGTGACCAAGGGTCCGTGAAGATCAAGCATACCGTTTCGGTCACCTTCGCCATTGGTCCTTACAAAAACACGGCCGAGTGTGATGTAGATGCAATGACGGTTTTCCACATGTTTCTTGGTCGAACATGGCAATATGACAAGGCTGCTCTACATGATGGTCGAACCAATGTGTAAACCTTTAAATGGCTCAACAAAACATGTGTTTTGCAACCGATGACTCCTAGCCAAATAATTGCGGATAATGCAAAGGCTTTAGCGAGGGCGCAAAACAAAACACGTCCTTGTGAGAAGAGCGGTGAGCGAGAGAACCACACCATAGTGAGTGAGAGACACAAGCCAAACTCGAGTGAAAAACTAAGAGTGTTCTCCTTGACACCAAAAGTGAGATGCGAGATGTGTGCAACAAACCATCCATTTTGCACTATGTCCACATTTGCAAGGGACTAGCGCAAGGAACTAATGAATTAACCAATGTTCCTCCATCTTTGATGTTTTTTTGCAGGAATTCAAAGATGTTTTCCCCGAAGAGCTCCCACATGGACTACCTCCTCTTCGCGGCATTAAACATCGCATTGATCTCATTCCCGGCGCACCTCTTCCAAATCGTGCCGCTTACCACACGAACCCAGAGGAGACGAAGGAGATCGAACGTCAAATCAACCAACCCATCTCTAAAGGTTTGATCCAAGTTAGCACTAGTCCAAGTGCGGTACCCATGATTCTTGTTCCAAAATCGGATGATATGTTACGGTTATGCATGGACTTCCGTCCAATCAATGCTATTACTATGCGTTATCGACATCCTAGACCGCGTCTTGATGACATCCTTGATGAGTTGTGTGGAGCCACTATTTTTTCGAAAATTGATCTTCGTAGTGGTTACCATCAAATACGCAGGGCTGAAGGTGATCAGTGGAAAATCGCATTCATGACCAAACTTGGTCTCTATGAATGGTTGGTTATGCCCTTTGGCTTGTCTAATTCCCCTTCCACCTTCATGCGCCTCATGAACAATATTTTGTGTTCTCTCATTGGCAAGAGTGTCTTTGTCTATTTCGATGATATACTTGTTTATAGCAAGTCACTTGAGGACCATATTAAACATGTAAAGGAAGTTTTGCAAATCCTTCGACATGAAAAGCTATATGCTAATCTTCCCAAGTGCACTTTTGCTAAAGACAAGTTAATTTTTCTTGGATTTGTCGTTTCTTCAAAGGGCATTGAAGTTGATGTTTCCAAAGTAACGGACATACGAGATTAGCCCATCCCAACAAATGTGAGTGAACTCCGAAGTTTTCATGAGTTGGCCGGTTTCTATCGTCGCTTTGTGAAAGACTTTTCGACCATTGCTTCTCCTCTCAATGAATTGACCAAAAAGAATGCCACCTTCGTGTGGGGGAAGGCACAACAAAAAGCTTATGATGAACTTAAAAAGAGGCTCACCGAAGCACCTTTCTTGTGTTACCGGATTTCACTAAAACTTTTGAGATAGAGTGTGATGCTAGTGATATTGGCATTGGAGGAGTCCTTATGCAAAATGGACGTCCTATAGCCTACCATAGCGAGAAACTTGATGGTGTTTTCCTTAACTATCCGATTTATGACAAAGAGCTTTTTTCCTTAGTTTGTGTCCTTCAAGTTTGGCAACACTACCTTTGGCCTAAAGAATTTATCATACATTCCGACCACGAGTCGTTGAAATATCTCAAAACCAGGCCAACTTGAGTAAGACACACACTAAGTGGGTTGAGTTTATGGAGTATTTTCCGTACATTGTCAAGTATAAGAAGGGCAAAGATAACATAGTTGCGGACGCTTTGTCTCGCAAGCACGCAAGCCTTCTTACGAGACTTGAATTCAACATGTTGGGTCTAGAGGAAAAAAAACTTTGTATGCTTCCGACCCGTTCTTTGAACCAATTTTTGCAAAGTGTTCCATTGATAAAGGAGTGGATGATTTCTATTTGCATAAGGGCTTTCTATTTAAACAAAATAAGCTTTGCATTCCGAAGTCCTCTCTCCAACTTTTGCTTCTCCAAGAATATCATGGTGGAGGCCTTATGGGTCACTTTGGCCATGAAAAGACATTGGACATGCTCTCCACTCACTACTTTTGGCCCAAGATGAAGCGCGACGTGGAGCGCTACGTTCAACGATCCACGACATGTGTTCAAGCTAAGTCGCAAGCTAACCTTATGGTCTTTATATCCATTGCCTATTCCTCATACACCTTGGTCAGACATTAGCATGGATTTTGTGTTAGGATTTCCTAGATCTAAACATGGTCATGATTTTATATTTGTTGTCGTGGATCGCTTTTCCAAAATTGCACACTTCATACCGTGCCATAAGACCGACGATGCTTCACATGTTGCAAATTTGTTTTTTAGGGAAATCGTACGTCTTCATGGTTTGCCAAGAATAATCGTCTCCAACCGCGACGTCAAATTCATGAGTTACTTGTGGAAGACCCTCATAGCCAAGCTCGACGTCAAGATCAAATTCTCATCTTCATCGCATCCTCAAACCGATTGCCAATCCAAAGTTGTCAACTGAAGCCTCGGGACTCTACTTCGTGTGTTGATCAAGAAATGTAAAACCCCTAGTTTTACTAATAGTAATTATGATTTGTTCTGTGCATTATGAGCATAGCATGCATCTCATGGTTTGATAAATCTTGCATTAAGAGAAAGAAGAAAAACCCTAAACCCAAATCTTACCCTCTCTATTTGAAATGTATTCAAATGGTTTTCATTATTTTGAAAACTACCAACATGTTGGAGACCAAATGGATTAAAAGGGCCCCCACAATATCTCAATAATTTTATAAAGGTCTGGTACTTTTAAAATGTTCAAAACAGAAAATTTTATGAAATTACAAAAGGGAAAAAGATTTTAGAAAGAAAAAGGTTTTATAGAAAAAAATAGGAACCCGAGCTTCCTGGGCCGAGCCCATCTCTCTTCTCTCCTCTCTGCCGCCCGCATTGCAAACCCTGGCCCCTCCCTCTTGTTTTGGTGAAGCCCAGCATAGCCCAACGCCGCCCCAATACCGCTTCGTCCTCCTCTTTGTTGTCTTCCACCTCACAGGCACACTGCACTGTGTCGCCACCGACGCCGTCCATCGCCTGTGCCATGATTCGAGCTTCCGCCGCCACCCTGAAGGTGGATAAGGATGCTACCGAGCCTCCTCTCTCGCTTCCCTATTCGAGCCAAACCCTAGCCACCGCAGCACCCGGCCGTCGTCGTCTTTCCATGTCACCCCGAGCTTCGTCGATGTCCCCATCGTCACCGCCTCCCCAACCTCGTCCTTCCCACGCGAGGAATCGAGTCACCGTGCCCTGGTTCAAGCTTGACATGGTCGTCATCCCCGACACTGTCTGCCATCAATTCGCCGCCATCGTACCACGACCAGCTTCCCCGATCCCTTCTCCACCATCCCGGTGAGCACACGGCCCGGAAGGACCTCTCCTCCGTCTCCCTCCTGTGGTGTACCGTCCTCTCGACAATAGCCGCTGCGGGCCGCCATAGTTTTGCTCATCATCGGTGATTCTGGCGACCCCTAGTTCGTGTGCCGCCAGTTTATGGCCTCCTGCGTTGAGCCGCGTCAAAGACCCTCACCCTTGCATGCCCGCACATGTCGAGTCGCCGTTCTGGCCATCGATTTGGGTGGTGTCGCTAGGATGACGTCATGCTGACGTCACCCAGGCATCAACAGGGCACAGTTAGCCCAGTCAAACCTGGGTTGGGTCCCACCATGCCCACATGGAGGCTGAGGTGGCCTCGGGCCACACTTTCAGTGACCATGGGTAGATACAACAACGGTGTAAAAAGTTTATAGCTTTGGTTTAATATTTCAGAAAATGTCTTAAATATTGTAAAATCAATAACTAATTCATTTTAAGTCATAAAAATATGTATAATATATCAAAATGTTCAGAAAAATGAAGTCTATATAAGAGACTCAGAATAATGCATTGTTAAGAAGCTTACATGACAAGTTTAATTAGAAAACATAATGAACCCCCGTAGGTTACTCCGAGGTTCCCCTGTTCTAAGGTTTGTAACCCTCGAACACTGTTTAAAATAACCAAGCATGTACTAGGGTTTCATTTCAGTTCAATTTAACTTGTAATATCATCATCATTGCTTGAGCATTGCATCAATGCCATGTATTAATTGTTGCTTTCCTTTTTGGTGTTTCTGCTTCTTCTCAGTAGTCCTTGGAGTTGATGTGAGCAACGATATCGAGATCGAGATCGAAGATCGAGATCAACACCATCGAAGGTTATTGACGAACAAGTCCATCTGATGAAGCCTGAAGATCCATAGTTGGGTATCAACAGGCAAAGGCAAGCATAGCCCCACACATGATAAAATCCTATGCTTTCAAAGTATTTCATTCTTGCCATGTGCATACGGTTCCAAAGTCTTTTATCGATAGATAGAGTAATCTTATCTGATGCATGTTTCCTTTGTAGCCTATATTCCCTGATCCACTACTCCTAGCATAACTATGGTTTGGCATATAAGCTTCGCTAGAGCTGCTATATTCGTTGCGCTTAGCCATGCTTAGTTGTTACCGCCGGTCCATCGGGTTGATGAATCAGAGCTATGAATGAACCTAGTTGGACAGGATGACGTGGTATGATTAGAGATGAATGTTAAACATGCTACGGCTTGTTTGGAAGGCCACAAGGGTTGTGATTTTACAGTTCCATACTTGCCACCCTTAGGACCCGAGGTTCTTGCCTCTTGAACCAAGACGAGCGTACAGCCACACAGAGCCTAGGAAACCCCTTGACCCCAAATTGCCTAGTCTGATCCATGAGTCCATAGTTTGAGATTTGGATTTGGCGTCTGCAGATTTGGATGGGTTGAATATGGTGCATCATATAGGACGTGGCCGGGTGAAGGGTGCACGACACTAAAACTGGATCCCGGTACACAGAGTCGCGGACCTCCTCGGAGTATGGCCAACTGCCGCAGTAGGGAGCCCTTCTGGGTGACTCATGGATTAGGAAAAAGCAAGGGAAAGGTTTTGGTCGACCACCCTCTGTCAGCACACCAAGGAAGTCCGTCAAGTGACGTGAAGAGTCGGTCGGCGCGTGTGGGTAAAGTTGTACACCCCTACATGGTTAAATCTTTTCGAAAATCCGTGTCCACGGTTATGGACGACTTGGGAACAGACGTGGGATCATAGAGAAAAATAACCTAATCGTAAAACATGGCAAGTAAGGTAAAGTGTGCTTAAGGATGCTTCCTCAGGGATCAAGGGGGTGATCCTAGATGGTAGGTTCAGTTGATGATGTTTTGGAGGATATCAAGAGATGATCAAAGATGGTGATATCGCTTTCTTATTCCCTTTAAAATGATCTATTTAGTCAAGCTTCTTCTTCTCCCTCTTGTTTTACAAACAAAGATAGCTTTATGCAAAATAACTCCATCAGCCATAAGTCTTGCGGAGTACACCCTGCACTCAGCCTTACTTTGTTGGTACTTTTGCAGCAGGTAAGCGTTACCATAAAAGATGAGTTTTGTACAACATCAACATCGACGAGTAGCTTGGGGTTCCTAGTCGGCAGCCTGGAATCTATGGATTGGGACGTCATCATTATGCTTCACATCTCTTAGGCCATTTGTTAAGTTTGCTATACTTAATAGCATAATTTTCCTTCCGTTGATTGATGTTCGTGGTCAGTGACCTCTGCTTGTAATAATTTGGTTCTCTACTCAGTTATGAGCTCGTTGTAATATTTTTTGTGTTGTAGGGTCACTGTAATGTTACCGATTCTTTCTCTGTATGCTTCCAAGATTTAGGTTAGGCTTATATCAGACAGAGGTCAGGGGTTTATCTAGCCCTAATCTTGGGGGTGTCACGGGTTTTGGTATCAGAGCAGTACCGACTATAGGAAAACCTTTCTACTGGTCGATGTTGAGTCTAGTGCTTGTGAAAACTATTTTAAAGATGGAAGGTATTTGTGGAAACTCTGGTATGCTTCTTTTTCTCCTTATCCAGTTTCGCTCTAACTCTGGGTCATCTTATCTTGTGTTTACTTTGAACAGTTTTGCATTCTCATCTCATCTTTCAAAGCTTTGGTGCCTTTCAGGCATGACGTTTCTCAACCAGTTGGCCTAGTGTTGAGTTCTCTAGAGTCAGTTGTGTGTGTTGTGAATTCCCTGTTTCCTTTGCTCTTCTTCAGCTGAGAGGTTCATTTTCATCATGATCTCTCTATGTTATGGGCCCACAACATTATGTTGCTGGTTCCATAGTGATATGTTCTAGGTCTCGAGGTTTCCTTTCGCCTCGCGTGCCTCCTTTTCGTTTGTTTGGGTACTTCAGAAGTAGTTTCTTCTCTTGGAAGTTACCTCGTGATTACTACCTTGTAGTACCCTCTGTGCTACCAAGATAGTAGTTACTCCTTTCTATGGGTTTTAACCCTTGGACTTGAACCGAAGATCCCGGATTGTGCTGGATTCTGGTGTTGTGAATCTTGTACATGAAGCTGACCTTTAACCCAAGATCCATTTTGTTGACCCATGTTGTTAATGTCAAACATTACTTCAGGATGGTTGGTACTACCATTCTGGCCTTCAAGCTTGTGGTTATTGTCGCGATTGAATTTCGACAATAAAGGACTTCCCCTACCACTAGTTATGGTAGATGTTCTTTAATGGAACCAAATAGATCACAACAACAGAGCTCCCAATGAGTCTCACTTCTATATTCATGACCCTGCCACACCCTCCCTTCTTTGCATTGGTTTTTGGAAAATTGTGGACTTATGCACCTACATCTTGGGATTTTATCCTGAGCATGTTCCTTTTTCCCTTGTTGTTTTTAACCTTTGTCTACCAGTTGGTAGCCAAGTAGTAAATGTGCATCGGTGTCTTCCGATGTAAGATACTCTTGTGGTCCGTATAGACAAACCATTTCGGGATGTCAGGAGAAACAAACTCCAGTACCTCGTCGTATCTAGGACCAGGTCAAAGTGTTGTAATCCACAGATCAAGAGGCATTGATTAACTTTTGTTTTGTTCTACCTTAAGGTATCCCACTCCTTTATACTAAGAGATCATGCTGAGTTTCATGACTCCCTTAATGAAGTGATGCTCTTACACATATTTACCCACCCTTCCTCCGATCTTTCGTGCTCGTGAATGATGCATGTGCGTAATAATGTGACCATCTGAGATTCTTAGCAACTCTCATTGCTATGACCTCCAAGGACATTTGTGTCATTCTTAGCATGATTGGTTACCCCATCGTAAAGCAAAGAATGATTGTGCTACCAAGTCCGTTATTCTGGTGCCTTCTCCTCAGTCAAAGAGTTAGGCTCGTGCCGAAACTCTGAGACTATTTTTATTTGCCTTACCAAGCAAGTTCCCTCTCGAACTAAATGACATATCGGTGGTTCGTGGTATTCTGGATGTCTCTCTAGAAGTATCGCCATGTTGCCACATGATCGTGTTTCTCAAGTTCTTGAGCAAGCAAGTTCTTTGAACTACTCCCTTCTCCAAGGATCCGTACTGGATACCCCTGAACTAGTCGGTTGAGCTTAAACAACAACTTGGAGAGTTGTAAGACAAAAGTTCTATCCAACATAGTTCCTTCTAATGGGATGTCTAGTTTTGTTCGTGCTGAAGAAGGATAGTGTTTCCTTCGTGGAAATGTTATCGTCCCCACCTTTGATTTGATTTGTGTTATCGTCAAATCAAACTCGGTACCTGATGGCTCAATGTACGGTGCCAGAAAAGTGCTGGTGTGGTGTTGATGTAGAGCTCGTTGGGAACCCCAAGAGGAAAGTATGATGAGCACAGTAGCAAGTTTCCCTCGGTATGAAACCAAGGTTTAATTGAACCAGTAGGAGCAAGGAAACACCCCGAAGGTGTTGCTAGCTGAGCCTTGGTAGGGCGCACTACCGGTGCTAGTAGCAACGTGGAGACCTGCACAACACAACCACAGAACTTTGTCCCCAACTTGCGATGAGGTTGTCAATCTCACCGTGTTCTGCTGAAAACAAAGGATTAGACGTATCGAATGGAAAGAAGTAATAGTTTGCAGAAAGTAAACACAAAGCAGTAAACAGTTTGTAGATTGTATGTAAAGAAAAAGACAAGGATCGGTATCCATAGTTCACTAGAGGTGGCTCTCCTTAGATAGATAACATGCTGGGTGAACAAATTACAGTGGGGCAATTGACAAACATCGAGAAAGAAATACATGCATATACTAATCATCTTGACTCCTTTGGAACTTGATTGGGCATTACCACATTATACATAGACCGCCATCCAACTGCATCTATGACTAACAATCCACCTTCAGGTTATCATCTGAACCCCCTCCAGTATTAAGTTGCAAGCAATAGATTATTGCTTTACGAATTGCGTGTAAAGTAAACAATACGATTGTTCTATGAACAAAGGATTGTTGTTTTCTCCCTAGTAGCAATAGCACATCTAGTACCTTAGAGATTTCTGTCACTTCCCTAGATTACCAGAGGCATGAACCCACTATCGAGCATAAATACTAACTCTTGGAGTTGCTAGCATCTACTTGGCCAAGATAGCTACTAACAAAGGAAAGCTTACAAGATCACAAATAACAAAGACATGATAGAATCAATAATCAATCTGAAATAGCATCTCAGTATCTATCGGATCCCCGCAAACACAACATGCAGAATTACAAATAGATGATCTTGGTCATGAACGGAGCTCACAAGATCTAGACATGAAAGCACAAAGGAGGAGAACCAGCCATCTAGCTACTACATGGATCCTTAGTCCAAGGATGAACTACTCACGCATCACACCGGAGGCTTGCATGGTGATGAAGAAGGCCTCCAGGGTGAATTCCCCTCTCCGGCAGGGTGCCGGGAAGAGCTTCAGATCCCTCCCGATCTAGGGATGGAGATGACGGCGGCTACAGACTCTTTCGTGGATTTTTTATCGGGCCCTTAGGGTTTTCGTCCCGAGGGCATCTTATAGGCGGAAGGAGAGGCCGAGGGGGTGCCTGGGCTGGCCACACCACCCCCTGGCGCGGGCCAAGCCTGGCCGCTCGGCCAGGTAGTGTAGCCGCCCTCTGGCCCTTCTCTGTCTCGTATTCTGGCATCTGAAGACTTCCGAAAAAATAGGCACTTTGGCTTTTGTCCCGTACAATTCCGAGAATATTCATTTTCTGACTTTCCTGGAACCAAAAATAGCAAAAAACAGGCAGCTGGCACTTTGGCTCTTGTTAATAGGTTAGTCCAAGAAATCATATGAAAAGTACTCCAAAGTGTGGACAAAACAGAAGAAAGTGGATAAAACTAAGCATGGAACATAAAAAATTATAGATACATTTGAAATGTATCAACATCCCCAAGCTTAACTCCTGCTCATCCTTGAGTAAGTATGTGATAAAAAGAAAGAATAATTTTTGAGGTGACATGCACCATCAAAGACTTGATCAAAGTATTTGTAAAACATTCAAAGATGGGATCATAGTATTTCAATCATAACATGAAAGACAAAGTTCTAGCAATAAGACAAAGAAACTATGATGCAACATGAAAAGGCACAAACAAAAGATTCATGAATAACAATGCTTTGCAAGACGTTTGTTTGTTTCACATAAAGAAAACATAGCATAATAGTATTCAGCTTGTCCCTCATAGAGTAGCAAATATAAATGCATAGGACACCTTCAAAGTTCATAAGAGCGACTAGATACAAATAGTTTAAAACAAGCAATATCAAGTTATGCATCAATCAACTAGTCTTGGGACAATGCACATAGAACTAAGAATGGCCACTATGCTCTCAAAGTAGGTGCATAAACATAGAAGGTGGAGACTCAATATAATGGTGGAAGAAAGGCCTTAATGAAAGGAAGTAGGGATTCAAGTCTCATAAAGAGCTTCCAAAAATTATGGTACTTATAGCTTTCAGCTCTCATTGCCCCTATCATAAGCAGCTTGAAGTGATTAAGGTTAAAGAGAGCAAACTATGGTGTACATGCTTGACGAAGTATAAGATAGAAATCTCATGTCCCTTGTATACGAGGGCCGCTCCTCATGCTACTCAAGTTTAGTCACCGCTAAGTTCTTATCATCGTAAGTACATGTGTATCATAGAGAACCGCCAACGGGGTACCCCTTGCCCGATGATACGGAAGAATCCCCATATCAAAATGACAAGGCAAGTAGACAACAAGCATCTCAGCAATCTTCTTATTTACCATGGGAATATGGTGCTTTTTTCTCTTTTTCCTCTTTTCATAATCTCTTTTTTTTCTTCTTTTCTCTTTTTTCTCAATATAGGACTCTTTTTTTATAAGAAGAATGCTTCATAGACAGCTCATTATGGTTACGCTGCAGGTTTCCACCATGTCAACATGGATTAGACTAGCGGCCCAGGCATTTCTCTAACACATATACATAACTCCATGGACTTACAAGCTCCCCTTCATTTCACATCGACGACATCCATATACAAAAGAGCATGATATAAACTAGGTACAAGTACCAAGTGCAATGTTGAAAGTGTTCCCCATGAAAGCATGGTTCTTCTAATTCCCAACGAATAAGTGCAAGAATATACAACATATACGATACAATGGTTCAAGTTTATTAAGGGCAAGCAAAGTAAAGTGTGCCATCAAGTTCGTGAGAGCTTTAATCACTAGTTTTCTCATAACAAGTTTAATTTGGAAGGTAAACAAAAGCGTGAATATACTTGGAATAGCATAAGCTAGTAGGTAGGTATGGTGGACTCTTTGTAATAACTTGGTTTAGGGAGTTGGATGCATGAGTGGAACTCATACTTGGTTGTGGAGGCTAGCAAAAGACTAGGAGCGACAAACTAAGAGAGCAATAATGGCCATAATCATGCAGAGCGACAAAACATCATTGATCAAAGCATAAAGTGATATTACAAGTTGAAAACTAAAGGATCATAAAGGCTATGGTGACTTGAGATAGTCATAACATGGTGTGAGCATGCGCCAAGTCAACCCAAATAAAGCATCAAAGGAGAATACCACTATACTATGCTTTAATATGCTAAAACAACACATGATTCATCCAAGGCACATTAAGCAATCTCAATTGTTTATAACAAGTCATGCTACATCAAATAATACTAAGCATAAAACCAAAACAATATCAAGCATGGCATGACAAAGCATAGGCCATAGTGAAAAATGAGCTCTTTTTACCACATAAGTATGAACTTTCCTACTCTTTTCCAAACCAAACCAAACTATTTGCAAACCAATGTATGAAAGAGGGGGTCCAACCAATTTATTCAGCAAACTAAGAAAACCAAATAAAACGAAAAACCAAAATGAAAACGAAGAAGAAGACGCTCCAAGAACAACACAACTGTGCATGAAACAATAAAAATGAAGCGTTTGGAAGAAACCTGAAATTTTTATTGATGAAGAAGGGGATGCCTTGGGCATCCCCAAGCTTTGACGCCTATCCTTCTTGGATATTTATTGGGGTGACACTCGTGGCATCCCCAAGCTTGAGCTCTACTGCATCCTTCATCTCATTACTCATTTCTTCGATACACGTGAAATTTTTCCTTCATACAAAACTTCACACAATCTTTATTAGCAACATTAGTGCACTCAAGATAAATAAGTCTTAAGGTTCAGTTCTAACACCAAATAAACTTCCATTAAAACACTTTCTACTGTAGCACTTTTCTCAAAAATCTCAATTTCCCAAAAGAACTCAAAAAGGAACCAACAAGAAGCAAATGCAGAAAATGGCAGAAATCTGTCAAAACAGACAAGCAGGTAAAGAAGAATTTTTTCGAAGACCTTCTCTAGCTCAAATCAAAAAGTCTTGTACTAACGAAACTTAGATAACAACCTGGGGCAGAAGAACAAAATTTCACGCCTCAAAAAGATGTTCAGAGATTTTACACGAATTTTTACGGTGAAGTACAAAAATCTGTTTTGGGACAGCAACTTTCCCAATCATTACCTCTCTCTCATTAGAGGTTACTTTTGGCACAAAAAGCAAATAAAAATGATAAGGAGCGGTTATTACAGAGGTAATAACTTCCAAGACTCATCTAAAATTTTTGGGTTATCTCCCAATAAGTACTTTTCTTTAACGCCTTTAAGTTAGGCATAAGAAACAAGAAAGAATCAAGTGTTCTCAAATGAAGAAGCATTAAAACCAAATTTATTGCCCTTACCTCTCTTACTTTTATTCTTAACCTTGGGGAAAATATGATTGTTTGGTGGAGAAGAAAGGTGCATGGTCCCCTTTCCCACATCTATTATTGCTCCAAGGAGTTCTAATAGGGACCTTCCAAGTGTAATTTGTCCTTTTCCTGCACATTCAATAACAAGATAATCAGTAGAAATCATTTTCCCAAGGATCTTTGTAAACACTCCTTCAGATATTCCAATAGGTAATATGGTAGCATTATTAGCAAGAGATATTTATTTTCCTCCTTCAGTTAGCCCCCAAGTATTCAAAGATTCATAAATATCCTTGGGCATAAGATAAAATTCAGACATGATATCACAGCGAGCTTGAAAAGTTTCAGTGTTTATCTCAATCTTTACTGTACGGAGCCACTTTGACTATTCAGAATTTATTGGAACATAATTATGATGCCCCCTAAGCGTATTATAGCAATCATTTAAGCTAGTAGTGCTAGTCTCAAGAGTGTTCAATCTAGCAAATATTTTTGCGAAAGAAATATCAGTTTGGCTAGGCAAGTTGTAAGTGAGGATCAATTTCTTTATAGCATTTATAGAATCATCCTCATTACATTAGAGGAAATCTCCTCCCACAACATCATCTAAGGCATATCTATAGCAAAGAGCAATTCCAAGGTAAAAACTGCTAAGGAACAAACTTTGAGTCATTTTAGGCTCAATTTTTTCATGTAGATCAGAGATTCTAGACCAAGCTTCCTTAAAACTTTCCTCAATTCCTTGTTTAAAAGTGAAAATATTTTCCTCAGGTGACATAGTGACTGGAGCAAGGCTAGACATAATAGCAACTAAAGACAGGAACTAATTTTTTTGTGTTTTCAAATAAAGAAAGCAAACTATTAAAACTAATTTTTTTGTGTTTTTGATAAAGAAGCAATCAAACAAAGCAAAAGAAACTAAGCAAAACAAGAATAACAAAGTAAAGGGATTGGTTATGAGGGACTCCCCTTGTGAAGATGTCCTTGACTCCCTGGCAACGGCGCTAGAAAAATGCTTGATGGCTCAATGTACGGCGCCAGAAAAGTGTTGGTGCGGTGTTGATGTAGCGCTCGTTGGGAACCCCAAGAGGAAGGCATGATGAGCATAGCAGCAAATTTCCCTCAGTATGAAACCAAGATTTAATCGAACCAGTAGGAGCAAGGAAACACCCCAAAGGTGTTGCTAGCTGAGCCTTGGCAGGGCGCACTACCGGTGCTAGTAGCAACGAGGAGACCTGCACAACACAACCACAGAACTTTGTCCCCAACTTGCGATGAGGTTGTCAATCTCACCGTGTTCTGCTGAAAACAAAGGATTAAACGTATCGAATGGAAATAAGTAATAGTTTGCATAAAGTAAACACAAAGCAATAAACAGTTTGTAGATTGTATGTAAAGAAAAAGACAAGGACCGGGATCCATAGTTCACTAGAGGTGGCTCTCCTTAGATAGATAACATGTTGGGTGAACAAATTACAGCGGGGAAATTGACAAACATCGAGAAAGCAATACATGCATATACTAATCATCTTGACTCCTTTGGAACTTGATTGGGCATTACAACATTATACATAGACCGTCATCGAACTGCATCTATGACTAAAAATCCACCTTCAGGTTATCATCCGAACCCCCTCCAGTATTAAGTTGCAAGCAACAGATTATTGCTTTACGAATTGCGTGTAAAGTAAACAATACGATTGTTCTATGAACAAAGGATTGTTGTTTTCTCCCTAGTAGAAATAGCACATCTAGTATCTTAGATATTTCTATCACTTCCCTAGATTACCAAAGGAATGAACCCACTATCGAGCATAAATACTAACTCTTGGAGTTTCTAGCATCTACTTGGCCAAGATAGCTACTAACAAAGGAAAGCATGCAAGATCACAAATAACAAACACATGATAGAATCAATAATCAATCTGAAATAGCATCTCAATATCCATCGGATCCCCGCAAACACAACATGCAAAATTACAAATAGATGATCTTGATCATGAACGGAGCTCACAAGATCTCGACATGAAAGCACAAAGGAGGAGAACCAGCAATCTAGCTACTACATGGATCCGTAGTCCAAGGATGAACTACTCACGCATCACACCGGAGGCTTGCATGGTGATGAAGAAGGTCTCCAGGGTGAATTCCCCTCTCCAGCAGGGTGCCAGGTAGAGCTTCAGATCCCTCCCAATCTAGGGATGGAGATGACGGCGGCTACAGACTATTTCGTGGATTTTTGATCGGGCCCTTAGGGTTTTCGTCCCGAGGGCATCTTATAGGCGGAAGGAGAGGCTGAGGGGGTGCCTGGGCTGGCCACACCACCCCCTGGCGCGGGCCAAGCCTGGCCATGCGGCCAGGTGGTGTGGTCGCCCTCTGGCCCTTCTCCGTCTCGTATTCTGGCATCTGATGACTTCCGGAAAAATAGGCACTTTGGCTTTTGTCCCGTCCAATTCCGAGAATATTCATTTTCTGACTTTCCCGGAACCAAAGATAGCAAAAAACAGGCAGCTGGCACTGTGGCTCTTGTTAATAGGTTAGTCCAAGAAATCATATGAAAAGTACTCCAAAGTGTGGACAAAACACAAGAAAGTGGATAAAACCAAGCATGGAACATCAAAAATTATAGATACATTTGCAATATATCAGTACCATGGACTATCCTGATGATATATCTATTTGCGATGTTTCACCTAGGTACATCTTCATGTTCTTTGGTCTGACCAATATTGTTGTTCTGTTCATACCACATGTGAGTCTATCTTCTTGGAGTATCACAATAAGTTTGTTATTGAGCCCATCGATGACATCCTTATGTCCTCCATGCTAGACAATATTCATATGGAACAGTTGGCATTAATGTTGGAAACTTTTAAGAACCATCTTCGAGTCATATCGAAGTATGTGCTCTAGATGTTGGAAGTGACTTTCTCCGGTTCACGTGCAAAAGTTGAAAGTGTCACCGTGGATTCGAGAAGAGTTATCTTTGTTTCCTCGGGAATCTTTTCAAGTTAGTCAAGCATGTGCGAAGTGTTCTTGATATGGTAGGTTACTACCTTCCCATCTCGAGAACATCCTTTAAGCACGTAAAGCCACTGGCTGATTTTCCATGGAAGAGAAGAAGTTCTACAAACTTCAGTATCCTCCTAAATGTCTCCCAACAATAAGGATGCATTTGTGGTTAGTTACAATCAATTCATGTAGGGGAAATTACCCCTTGATTACTTGCTAATACATGAGTTTTTCACCCTAGCTCATTCATTTGGAGCTTGAAAATGTAATCCATGTCTTGAGAATCTAGTAACTTTATCCTTGTGGTAAATGTTCCAAACTTTCTATTCGGACATGCTGAGTCTGAAGTATCATTCCACTGAACCAAATCTAAATCTCAAGCAATTATGATGGTTGGTGTTCTTCAAGGAATTGACACAGGTTCCTTTGTAAACCTGGCAAGATTGATGTAGTGGTTGACACAATTATTCGGAAGACCTCTTGTCACATTCTCTGGAATCAGCAATAACAGCCACTCCTCCTGAGGCATCTTCTATGAATTGTTATAGGATTTGTTCTTATGATTACCTTTGTACCGAAGTCTAACCTTTACTTGGTGCCTTATTTCTCAAACATCAAGGAGAACATTTAAAGTAGAGTTGCTAAATGTCTCTCGATCGATCCTCCAGACCCTTTTATGTTGGCCAGCATCTTGTTATGCCAAGTAATTGATGTTTGAGAATGAAGTTTCTTTTTCCTCGTGTCATCAGGAATCTTCTTATAGATTCATCTTAGTGGTGTAAAGTGATATCATGATCGCTGGCAAATAGTTTGATAAACCTAGATGATTTAAGAGTTTCCTTTGGTTCCTCTACCATGTTCAAAGAGCGACTGTGGTATTGATAATCAGAAGTTCCTCTTGTTACATGTTCTTTGTGACTCTTATGAGTCCTCACCACAAAACAACCTTTCTGTCTTGACCTTCTGTTGAATGAAGAGTGATCCTTCTGTATCAAAAGTAGTTCAACAAGTTGGTTCTTCACATCTCTGTACTGGTGAAATCTCTACTTAAGTCGTTCAGTAGAGTTTAGATTCTCGAAGTCTGTGGTCATGTTCTCTCCATTGTAAGCTTTCCTTTTCAGAAGCTCAAACCCTTATGAAGATTCATGGTCTTAATCCTTATGAAGACCAAATATCTATCACCTTGGGACCATCTCCTTTTGTTCCTCCGTTACCTTGATGTGTTTCATGCTTGTTAGCTCCAGAGATGTTATGAAACATCTATCCATGAGTTGACCATGAGATACTCTGTTTGTGGTTTTGTGTCTTTCCCTCTCTTCTTTAGTGTGTGCAGCTGCATCGAAGAAAATCAAGCGCTTCATTCATTCAATGATGGTGGCATGGATCAACTTCTTCGAGAAGATCGTCGAAATCTAGTGTAACCTTGTTCCTTCTATCTCCCTACCTAGGAATCTCGGGACGAGATTCTGTTAAGGGGGATAGAACTGTAACACCCCTAGTTTTACTAATAGTAATTAGGATTTGTTTTGTGCATCATGAGCATAGCATGCATCTCATGGTTTGATAAATCTTGCATTAAGAGAAAGAAGAAAAACCCTAAACCCTAATCTTACCCTCTCTATTTGAAATGTATTCAAATGGTTTTGATTATTTTGAAAACTACCAAAATGTTGGAGCCCAAATGGATTAAAAGGGCCCCCTCAATATCTCAATAATTTTATAAAGATCTGGTACTTTTAAAATGTTCAAAACAGAAAATTTTATGAAAATACAAAAGGGAAAAAGATTTCAGAAAGAAAAAGGTTTTACAGAAAAAAAATAGGAACCCGAGCTTCCTGGGCCGAGCCCATCTCTCTTCTCTCCTCTCTACCGCCCGCATTGCAAACCCTAGCCACTCCCTCTTGTTTTGGTGTAGCCCAGCGCAGCCCAATGCCGGCCCAATACCGCTTCGTCCTCCTCTCTGTCGTCTTCCACCTCACAGGCACACAACACCGTGTCGCTGCCGACACCGTCCATAGCCTGTGCCGTGATTCGAGCTTCCGCCGCTGCCCTAGAGGTGGATAAGGATGCCCCCAAGCCCCCTCTCTTGCCCTGGACCTCACTCTCCCTCCCCAGCGTCTATCTCTCGCTTCCCCATTCGAGCCGAACCCTAGCCACCGCAGCATCCGATCGTCGTTTCCTTTCCATGTCGCCCCGAGCTTCATCGATGTCTCTATCTTCACCGCCTCCCCAACCTTGTCCTTCCCACGCGAGGAATCGAGTCACCATTCGCTGGTTCGAGCTTGACACGGTCGTCGTCCCCGACATCATCTGCCATCGGACCGAGACCAGCTTCCCCGAGCCCTTCTCCGCCATCCCGGTGAGCACACAGTCTGGAAGGACCTCTCCTCCGTATCCCTCCTGTGGTGTACCGTCCTCTCGACGATAGCCGCCACGCGCTGCCGTAGTTTTGCTCATCATCAGCGATTCCAGCGACCCCTTATCTGTGCGCCGCCAGTTTATGGCCTCCCTCGTTGAGCCGCGTCAAACACCCTCACCCCCGCATGCCCGCACATGCCGATGTGCTGTTCCAGCCATCAATCTTGGTGGTGCCACCAGGATGACATCATGCTGACATCACCCGGGCGTCAGCAGGGCGCAGTCAGCCTAGTCAAATCCGGGTTGGGTCCCACCATGCCCACGTGGAGGCTGAGGTGGCCCTGGGCCGCTCTGTCAGTGACCGTGGGCAGATACATCAGCGGTGTAAAAAGTTTATAGCTTTGGTTTAATATTTTAGAAAATGACTTAAATATTGTAAAATCAATAACTAATTCATTTTAAGTCATAAAAATATGTATAATATGTCAAAATGTTCAAAAAATGAGATCTATCTAATAGACTCATAATCATGCATTGTTAGGCAACTTACATGACAAGTTTAATTAGAAAACATAATGAACCCCCGTAGGTTACTCTGAGGTTCCCCTGTTCTAAGGTTTTTAACCCTCGGACCCTATTTAAAATGACCAAGGTTGTACTAGTGTTTCATTTCAATTCAATTTAACTTGTCATATCATCATCCTTGCTTGAGCATTGCATCGATGCCATGTATTAATTGTTTCTTTCCTTTCCGGTGTTTCTGCTTCTTCTCGGTAGTCCTTGGAGTTGATGTGAGCAACGATATCAAGACCAACACCATTGATGGTTATCGACGAACAAGTCCATCTGATGAACCCTGAAGATCCATAGTTGGGTATCAACAGGCAAAGGCAAGCATAGCCCCACACATGATAAAATCCTATGCTTTCAAAGTATTTCATTCTTGCCATGTGCATACGGTTCCAAAGTCTTTTATCGATAGATAGAGTAATCGTATCTGATGCATGTTTCCTTTGTAGCCTATATTCCCTGATCCACTGCTCCTAGCATAACTAGGGTTTGGCATATGAGCTTCGCTAGAGCTTCTATATTCGTTGCGATTAGCCATGCTTAGCTGTTACCGCTGGTCCATCCGGTTGATGAATCAGAACTACGAATGAACCTAGTTGGACAGGATGACGTGGTATGATCAGAGATGAATGTTAAACATGCTAAGGCTTGTATGGAAGGCCATGAGGGTTGTGGTTTTTGCAGTTCCATACTTGCCACCCTTAGGACGCGAGGTTCTTGCCTCTTGAACCAAGACGAGCGTACAACCACACGGGGCCTAGGAAACCCCTTGACCCAAACTTGCCTAGTCTGATCCATGAGTCCGTAGTTTGAGATTTGGATTTGGCATCTACATATTTGGATGGATTGAAGACGGTGCATCATATAGGACGTGGCCGGGTGAAGGGTGCACGGCACTGAAACTGGATCCCGGTACACAGAGTCGCAGACCTCCTCAGAGTATGGCCAACTGCCGCAGCAGGGAGCCCTTGTGGGTAACTCATGGATTAGGCAAAAGCAAGGGAAGGGTTTTGGTTAACCACCCTCTATCAGCACACCAAGTAAGTGTGTCAAGTGACCTTAAGAGTCAGTTGGCACGTGTGGGTAAAGTTGTACACCCCTACAGGGTTAAATCTTTTCGAAAAGCCATGTCCACGATTATGGACGACTTGGGAACAGACGTGGGATCATAGAGAAGAATAACCTAATCGTAAAACTTGGCAAGTAAGGTAAAGTGTGCTTAAGGATACTTCCTCAAGGATCGAGGGGCTGATCCTAGATGGTAGGTTCAGTTGATGATGTTTCGTTGGATATCAAGAGATGATCATAGCTAGTGATATCGCTTTCTTATTCCCTTTTAAAATGATCTATTTAGTCGAGCTTCTTCTTCTCCCTCTTGTTTTACAAACAAAGATAGCTTTATGAAAAATAACTCCACCAGCCATAAGTCTTGCAGAGTACACCCTGTACTCAGCCTTGCTTTGTTGGTACTTTTGCAGCAGGTAAGTGATGACCCACAAGTATAGGGGGTGTATCGCAGTATTTTTGAGGGAAGTGAAACCCAATTTATTGATTCGACACAAGGGGAGACAAAGAATATTTATAATCCTTAACAACTGAGTTGTCAATTCAGATACACCTGGAAACAATCTTGCTCGCAGCAGTATATCAGTAGCAACAATTTTGTAGTAGGAATAGTAAAGTAACAGCAGTAGTAAAGCAAAGACAGTAGTAACAAAAGCAGTAAACAGTGGGATTCGAGTGCGGTAGGCATAGGGATGGATGGACGGGCATTGCATGGAGAAGACAATTCACATAGCAATCAGAACATAGGGCAATTGAAGATAAATAAGATAAAGCATCCAAGTACTAGATAATCCTAGGCATGTGTTCCATATATAGTCATACGTGCTCGCAATGAGAACTTGCACCACATCTGTCTATGGGAGAAGCAGCAAACTTAGCAACAGGAGATAATTTGGGTCTAATAGTACGCCTCTCAACGAGACTCTTAGCAGCGCTCCTATCATGGGTGTTCTTACATTCTTTAATAAACTCATCGGTCATCTCAACATAACCATCTTCAATATCATAACTCTCACTAGACTCAGGTGAGCTAATAGGTGTGGTAGTGTCTTCATTAGGAGTTTCGGTATTTCCAGCTATAGTTCTAGCAATAGTAGCATCTAGGAAAGGACCTAATGAACCACTCTTATCAAGCACAGTAGAAGCAACATCATAAGCATCAGAAGTTTCAGATTCAGTAGTAGTAGCAGTGTGTGTAGCATGTGTATGTGGTGGTGTAAGGAACTTACTCAAAACAGACCGTGAATCAAGAGCAACAAAGGTGTTTAGAACCGTACCTCTTCTTGTAGTGGATGGTAAAATAGGAACCTTGCCATCACGACACTTACCCATGATGGATGGATAGCAGCGAACAATAGAGAATCCAAGTGAACTTGATAAATAAAGCTATGCTCCCCGACAACGGCGCCAGAAAATAGTCTTGATGACCCACAAGTATAGGGGGTGTATCGCAGTATTTTCGAGGGAAGTGAAACCCAATTTATTGATTCGACACAAGGGGAGCCAAAGAATATTTATAAGCCTTAACAACTAAGTTGTCAATTCAGCTGCACCTGGAAACAATCTTGCTCACAGCAGTATATCAGTAGCAACAGTTTTGTAGTAGGAATAGTAAAGTAACAGCAGTAGTAAAGCAAAGACAATAGTAACAAAAGCAATAAACAGTGGGATTCGAGTGCGATAGGCATAGGGATGGATGGATGGGCATTGCATGGACAAGACAATTCACATAACAATCAGAACATAGGGTAATTGCAAATAAATAAGATAAAACATCCAAGTACTAGATAATCCTAGGCATGTGTTCCATATATAGTCATACGTGCTCGCAATGAGAACTTGCATAACATCTTTTGTCCTGCCAGCCCGTTTATAGCGGGGCCTCAGGGAACTACTGGCAATTAAGGTGCTCCTTTTAATAGAGCACCGGAGCAAAGCATTAACACTCCGTGAACACATGTGATCCTCACATCAAAGCCATTCCCTTCCGGTTATCCCGATTTCTGTTACTTCGGGGCCATAGGTTACGGACAACAACGTGTGTATACAACTTGCAGATAAGACCAAAAACAATACTATCATAATGAATCAATAACATGTTCAGATCTGAAATCATGGCACTCGGGCCCTAGTGACAAGCATTAAGCACAACAAGTCGCAACAAAGTCATCAAGCACTAATAAAAGATACTAGGCACCATGCCCTAACAATCTGATGCCATTACATGAACGATCTCATCCAATCCCTACCATCCCCGTAGCCTACAGCGGAGGATTACTCACTCATAGATGGGGGAAACATGAATGGTCGATGGGGAAGCGATGGTGATGATGATGGTGATGATCTCCTCCAATTCCCCGTCCTGGCAGGGTGCCAGAACGGAGTTTCTGGTGCTGTTTCGTGGAATCTGGTGGTCGCGGCGGAGCGGAACTCCTCCTAGAAAAACATCGAACCCCCCAAAGTTTTTAGGTCAGAAGGCTCCTTATAGGCGAAGAGAGCGGCCGAGGGGGTGCCTGGGGGCCCACACCACCCCCTGGCACGGCCTGGCCTGGCCCGCGCCACCAGGTGGTGTGGCCACCCCCTGGCTCTTCTCCGTCTCGTATTCTGGCTCCTGGAGTCTTCGGGTGAAATAGGATTTTTGGCATATTTTCCGGGATTTTTCCTGATAGTTGGTTTTCTGCACAAAGAGTAGACACCAAGGCAATTCTGCTGAAAATAGTGTCGGTCCGCATTAGTTTTATCCAAATCACACAAGTATAGAGGAGAAACAATAGCAAAAGTGTTCGATAAAGTAGATACGTTTTGGACGTATCAGTAAGCGTTACCATAAGAGATGAGTTTTGTACAACATCGACATCGACGAGTAGCTTGGGGTTCCCGGTCAGCAGCCTGGAATCTATGGATTGGGACGTCAACATTATGCTTCAGTCCTCTTAGGCCATTTGTTAAGTTTTCTATACTTAATATCATAATTTGCCTTCCGTTGTTTGATGTTTCTAGTCAGTGACCTCTACTTGTAATAATTTGGTTCTCTGCTCAGTTATGAGCTCGTTGTAATAATTTTTGTGTCGTAGGGTCACTATAATGTTACTGATTCTTTCTCTGTATGCTTCCAAGATTTAGGTTAGGCTTATATCATACAGAGGTCTGGGATTTGTCTAGCCCTAATCCTGGGGGTGTCACAAGAAAAACCTCAAGGATTGTGAGGAATGCATTCCACACGCTGAGTTTGCCTACAACCGTGCTAAGCACTCAACAACCAAGATGAGTCCCTTCATGATCGTCGATGGTTTTGAGCCCCTTACCGCGCTCGATATCCTACCACTACCTCTCCATGAGCGCATCAACATGGACGTTGAGAAGCGCGCCAAGCTATGAAGAAGCTTCACGAAGAAACAAGAGCTACTATTGAACAACAAATCCTTCGCCAAGATTCAAAGTTAAACAAGGACAAGCGAGAGTTGATCTTCGAGGAAGGTGATCTCGTGTGGATATTCCTAAGCAAAGATCGCTTCCCCAAGGAACGCGATGCCAAGCTTAAGCCAAGTGGAGATGGTTCCTTCAAAGTCATCAAGAGAATCAACAACAATGCCTACATCATCGACATATCGACATCCAAGTACCTTGCAAGCAATACATTCAACGGCAAGGATCTCTCACCCTACCAAGGAGATGTTCAAGATGACAACCATGAAGAGTCGACGACGACTCTTTCCCAAGGGGGGAGATGATGCAGCCCGTCCGACGGCCGCTCCTACATCTACACAACAAATTCCCCCAAGTGGACCAATGACCCATGCCCGAGCCAAGCTCCTTCGAGCTAAGGTGAATTCTCTCCTCTCATCATGTGACTTTGACATACACTTCGATGGCTTGATACTTCATACCACTACTCTGTGCATTATCAGGTACGAAACCCCGCCGCGTCGACCAACGAGCCCTGAAGCTGCCTCTGTCCTGAAGCTGACTGAGTCGGAGTGTCCACCCTGATCCAGCTGGAGTGCCCGACGCAACCAGAGTGTCAGTCCCGAACAGCCGGAGTGTCCGGCCTACCCTATCCCCATTCTGGCACGGACAATCAGTATGCCACTTCAGACACTACCTGGAGTGTCCGGCCACGTCGGACTGTCCGGTCCACTCGACCCGGACTATCTGGCCTGAAGATGGGCCTGCGAGCCATAGCTAGGCCCTATGGCCCATGTACCCCTCTACTTCGCCCAGAACTCTACTTTAATGCCTAAATTACCCCTGAACTTGTGGCTAGCCTATATATATAGCCCCCACCTCTATTGTAAACCCTAGGCTTGATATTTGGAGTTTGCATCTTGCCTCCACGTTGTACAAGGCCTAGGCATTGGAGTCTATTTTTCCTAGACATCAAGATCTCACCGAGTCTCCCTTCTCGCCATGCCGGTTCGAGAGAGAGTCCTTCGCCCGATGCTGATCCTAGGGATTGCGCCGAACCGGTAGCTGCCGACGTGAGCAATTGGCTTGTATCGTGTCTTCGCGTGTGTGTGTTCATCATGTTCTTCGTGCATCAGTTCGCATTTTCACTCTCTCCCCTCACCCTCCACACTCACTCCGCCTCGATTTGAAGGAATTTGTGAAAGGTCGGGTCATCCCCGAGGTTGCCCCGCAACAAGCTTGGCACATAACTCCTTACTTGAAAGATTTCTGCAGCTACCTCCATCAATAATGACCTTGCAAGCTTTGTTAGGTCCAACTAGAGATTTTGTTTGGAACAAGTTGCAAAACTGAGATTCATCAATAGGTTGCACACTAAGTATGCATGGAGACACAACAATAGTAGGTGCATGTTCAGGATAAGCATCAGCACCATCCTCGCCATCATAATTAGAATCAACATCAATCTCATCTCCACTCTCATACTCACCTTGTTCATTGACAAACATGACCTTTCTCTTTAGACAATCTTTCTTGTAGTGTCCTCTCCTCCACAAGTATGGCACACCACATCACAAGTACGCGCAGTTGACATATTGTAACCCGAACTAGCAGCAGGAGTAGCAGGCTTCCGAGCATTGGAACCAAATGATGATGTAGGTGTAGGTTTGGACGATGGTGTAGGATGGCTAGCAGCAGGTGGTGCCACAGTAGGCGGCGTAGATATGGCCGCAAAACGGCTGGTAGACATAAACCGTGCACGTGACTTAGCCTCCTCAGCTATCTGTGATTCGGCCTCTCTAGCATGGTGCAACAGATTGTTCATCATCTCATACTTGTGATGAGGAACAATGCTCTTATTTTGAAGCTTCAAATTGTTGACAAAACGTTGCATTGTCATCTCAAGGGATTCACGAACTCTAGCACGTTGCATAAGCATCTCCATCACCATGTAGTACTCATCAACTGACATGGTTCCTTGCCTCAACTATGTCAACTTGTCAAAAACTGATCGCAAGTAATTGGTGGGTACAAAACGATCCTTCATAATGCTCTTCATATCGCGCCAATCCATCACAGGAAGTTGATTGTCATCCCTTCTATTCTGCACAATAGCATCCCACCAACGCAAAGCGTATCCATCAAATTCTGACGCTTCAAGCTTGACCTTCTTGTCTTCTAGATAATCAAACAAACGCTAGAGCTTCTCAATCTTCAACTCCCAAGTAAGATAATCCTTAGGATCAAGTGAGCCATTGAAAGAGGGAATTGAAATTTGGGCTTGCCCAAACCATCATCAGCTTGGTTTGGAACATGTTGAGCACGTCCCAAAGGGGCATATCCACGACCATAAAGAGGAGCAGCAGCAGGTGCAAGGGATTGGCACGTCCCCTGCCACGATGTGGAGCAGCATTAGCCGCACTACTCTCATCATGATCCTCAAACACACCATCGGGTTGGTAATCCTGTCTATGCTGAATTGCCGCTATAAGAGCCTTAATCGAACGATGCAAGGTGGCAACATTGGCATTGATTGCTATCACTTGAGTTTGAATATTATTGACTATGTCAGTTTTCTGATCCACTGCCTCTTGCATGTCCTTGATATTCCAATCAATAGACTCACGCCAAGTAGCAAGCTCCTCATCCTTATCTTGCTGCGACACAACATCAGCATCACTCAAAGAAATGAATAGTAGGTTAGTGCAAAAATCAAAATCTGTTTGGTGGAAACACTCACAACTCACTCACAACTGACAAGAAAGGAGATCTTACCATTCCAGAATGAATAGAGATGCTTTACCAAACATAATCAAAGACTTATGCACTGATGTGATGAAGTGAATATCAAAGGTATAGAGAACGATCATAGGGCACACAGGTTATGTATGGTGGAGCTCTAGGTATGATATCCTAAGTATACCGCTAACAAGTCCTAGTGCTGATCGTACAAAAACCCAAGAAACACACACGTGGAGAAAAACGTGGCAATACACCTATGAAGGGTGTTGCACTACTCTCGAGAGACACTAGCAAAGCTCAAAGTAAACAGGCACAATATTACTCAATCTAACGGTGCACAAAGATATCACTAGTCCTCTTCCTCAAATTCTCTTTTTCTCTTTTTCTTTTGTATAACGTCTTTTATTTTTGATTTTCCTTTTTTTTGTTGAATATATATCACACACGGCAAAATTACAAAGCACAGCACCAAAATCCTAGGAGCAGCCTATATGAGCAGAAACTAGTTTCAAAGGGCAAGTTCCTACACCGATAAAATAGAATGGCTATGGCTAAGGTTTTGGAAAAGTGCACTTTTTCACACTTTGTATGTCTGCCTGTCATGGCAGAAAAACTGCTCAAAATCGTGCCGTGGCAGAAAAATTCCTATCGCGGCAGAGAAACAGGGCAAAATCCTGTCGCGACAGAGCAGCGGCAGAGCACTGACGCGCGGCAGAAAAAATGCGCAAAATTGTGCGGCGGCAGAAAAAATGCGCAAAATTGTGCCGCGGCAGAGCGGTGGCAGAGAGAAGGTGCACGGCAGAAGAAATCATGCCGCGACAGAGTTCCAATTCGAAGCAGACACGGTTTCGCGGCAGGAAAAAGGGGTGTTTTCATGCCGCGGCAGAGTCGGTATGGATTTTTTTTATGCAAACTGACTCGGCCAAGAGTAAAGGACTATGACTCCTAGCTAAGATCGGATCTGGCTATGGCGGCAGAAAACTAAGGTGGATTCGACTAGAACAAGAAAACCGATGAATAGATCTAGAGCTAGACTACAAGAGGAACACGACCAGCAACTATTACTCGAATACAATGTAATCTAGGCTATGGAAACTCTTTTTGTGGGGCTTTTTCTATATAGGACGAAAAACATGAACTAATCTATGGATGGATTGTGGACTGCTTACCGAGAAAACGAGGAAATCTGATAGCAAGATGATATGGGGTAGCCCGATCTTCTCAGCAAGCACTTGTCGATGATGATGGTAGATGATAGGTAACTAACATGTAGCTATGAACTCTCCCACTCAAACCCTGATGTCAATGCAACAACTCTCGAACCTTGTAGGATATTCATAATACCACACTCTTGCACACGTACTCGTCGACCACGAATGGTAGTTTGCAATCTACTAATTCCCAGTGGAACAACAGATCACACTCAATTGCAGTTGGTCGAAATAGATCACAAGTAATTCCTAAGGTTCTATGAAAGAAACAACTCCAAAATAATCTTAACATGGTCTAAACCTAACTATGTGTTGTGCCCCATCTATTTAGGAGTCTAGGGAGGCGGCCAAGGTGGGATCTGAGTTAGTCCCACCCAACTAGGGTACAAACCGACCCTTAAGGGGTTCGACCTCAGGATTCTACCGTGGCAGGCCTTGGTTCGGTTTTGCTGTCGCGACATCCTGCCATGGCATCAAACCTTGATGTTTCTGTGCCGCGAAAGCCTGCCGTGGCAGAGAAAAGTGGCGTTTCTCAGCCGTGGAAGAGATCTTCCACCAAATGTTGGTCTTCAACCTTGTGTTCTACTTGCGCTTCCTCCCTATCCTCCCTCGCGCATTCTTCATTGATCAACACGCCATGTTCTATTAGCTCCTCACTTCGTGCTACGCCTTCTTCTCCCAAGTACTTGATCATGCAATAGTTCAAAGACTTAGGTAGTATAAAATTCTCATTAACTAAAACATCAGGTTCGTTAAGAAACAAGTTGACCTATTGTTCTAGTAGCTTAGCACGAGCTCTTGTAATTGGTCCAATCCTTATCTCATTGGAGTGATCTTTCTTTGCAGCACCTGGAACATCATCAGTAGCAATTGGGGTAGGTGTAATTGTAGGGATGTCCTCATCGCTAGTGTGACAGAAGTTGCATCATAGATTCCACATGAGTGTGTGTGGTCATGTGGATCAAGGTGGTTTGGAAAACAACACATGCAATAACACTAGGGGGTCAATTTGGTTTTGGATCAAGGTGGTGTTGGAAAATAACACATGCAATGACTCTTGGGACTCCATGTGTCAAACCATGTTCATAGAGACCAAAAACGCATATGAAAGAAACTTCCACATGGAATGTTGCATTAGTGTGACAGAAGTTGCATCACAGAATCCACAAGAGTGTGTGTGGTCATGTGGATTATAATGGTTTGGAAAAGAACAAATGCAATGACACAAGGGTATTGATACGTCATAACGTATCTATAATTTTTGATGTTCCATGCTTGTTTAGTATCTACTTTCTTATGTTTTATTCATACTTTGAGGTATTTGTATAAATTTTCTGGAACAAATCTATTAACAAGATGCCACAGTGTCAGTTGCCTGTTTTCTGCTATTTTTGGTTTTAGAAAAGCTAGTAAGAAAATATTCTTGGAATTGGACCTGACAAAAGCCCAAGTCAATATTTTACCCAAAGAAACACGAAGTCCGGAGGAGATCTGAAGAGGGGCACGAGGCCAGCCACACCCTAGGCGCGCCACCACCTAGTGTGGGCCCCCTGGCGCTCCACCGACCTTGCCCTTCCGCATATAAAAGGCTCCCGGGACGAAAACCCTAGGTACCCGATCAAAGACCCGATAAAATTGCATGAAAGAGTCTGTAGCCGCCGTCATCTCCATCCCTAGATGGGGAGGGATCTGAAGCTCTTCCCGGCACCCTGCTGGAGGGGAGAGATCACCCTGCAGGCCTTCTTCATCACCATGACTGCCTCTGGTGTGATGCATGAGTAGTTCATCCTTGGACTATGGGTCCATGTAGTAGCTAGATGGTTGATTATCCTCCTTTGTGTTATCATGTTTAGATCTTGTGAGCTCCGTTCATGATCAAGACCATCTATTTTTAATCTTACATGTTGTGTTTGCAGGGATCCAATGGATATTGAGATGCCATTTCAGATTGATTATTGATTCTATCATGTCTATGTTATTTGTGATCTTGCATGCTTTCTGTTGTTAGTAGCTATCTTGGCCAAGTAGATGCTAGCAACTCCAAGAGGGAGTATTTATGCTCGATAGTGGGTTCATGCCTCTAGTAATCTTGGGAAGTGACAGTAATCTCTAAGGTACTAGATCTGCTGTTGCTACTAGGGAGAAAATAGCAATCCTTTGTCCATTGGGCAATCGTATTGTTTGCTTTACACACTTTGCTTAATGCAATTATTTGTTGCTTGCAACTTAATACTGGAGGGGATTCGGATGATAACCTGAAGGTGGATTATTAGTCATAGATGTAGTTGGATTACGGTCTATGTATAATGTTGTAATGCCCAATCAAATCTCATAGGAGTCAAGATGATTAGTATATGCATGGTATGCTTTCTCGAGTCTACTGTTATTTGTTCACCCAACATGTTATTTATCTTAAGAAGAATCACCTCTAGTGAACTATGGACCCCGATCCATCCTTTTACCATTGATATACCATATATTTACTGTTTACTATTTACTCTCTGCAAGCAATTACTATCTTCTACACAATACATTTAATCCTTTGTTTTCAGAAAAGTCAGTGAGATTGACAACCTCAGTGTAAGTTGGATCAAAGTTCTGTGGTTGTGTTGTGCAGGATTCCAAGTTGGAAAAAAAACCTTGGGGTTGTTTCCTTGCTCCTACTGGTTCGATAACCTTGGTTTCATAACTGAGGGAAAACTTCCTTCTGTGCTCGTCATACCTTCCTCTTGGGGTTCCCAACGAGCTCGATATATTTTGAGCCATCAAGCCTTTTTTCTGGCGCCGTTGCCGAGAAGTCAAGGACAGCTTCACAAGGGGAGTCCCTCATAACCATTCTCTTTACATTGTTTTTTGTTTTGCTTAGTTTATTTCTTCTTTGTTTGCTTGTTTCTTTCTATAAAAAACACAAAAAAATTAGTTCTTTCTGTAGTTGTCACCGCATTCTTAGCTCACCATGTTGATCCCTAAGTTCACCTTGAAAGACATTTCAATAGGTATTGTCTCCATAATTGGTAAAGATAATATGGAAGAATTCTTCAATCATGTTAGCAAGCATGAGGCTATTGAGGATAGATCCTTAGCAGAACTTGCTCCAAATTATGAAATTGCTGCAGCTTCTTTAGTTCACATGTTGGAAACTAGGTTTGTTAACCTTAACCCCATAATGCAAGTAATGTTTCTTAAACTTAAAGATATTGAGGATACTGAAAAGAGAGATTTCATTCTAGAAACTTTGCTTAAATAATTCTATGATGTTGTTAAAGAAGCTAGAAAAGTCTTTGATCGTTTTAATATGCTAGGCTCATGTGTAGATGTTATTGGTACAAAAGAAAATATAGAAAAAACCAAACCTAAAGATGGAGAGGAAATTAAGACACCAATACCTTTTAAACTTGTAGGAATACATGAAGCCTTAGAATAGAATTTTGATTGGATTGTTCCTAAAAACCCGTTTGATGAAAATTGTGAACCCAAGAGCATTGAGAGAGGATCCTATAGAACTTATTTGGATGAGATACCTTGCCTTGTTGAAGATATTTTTGGTATTGATCTTAATGCTTCTTCATTCGAGAATACTTGACTCTTGCTTCTTATGCCTAGCTCAAAGGGGTTAAAGAAAAGCACTTATTGGGAGATTACCCAAATTTTTAGTCAATAAATTTTTCTTTTGTTGAGTCTTGGAAGTTATTGCCTCATTAATAATCTATCCTTATCATATATCTGTGGTTTTTGTGCCAAGAATAACCTCTAATGAGAGAGAAGTAATGCTTTGGAAACTTGTTGTCCCGAAAAAGATTTTTCTTCTTTACTGAAAAACAATTCGTGAAAAATCTCTGTACGTCAGACTGAGCTATAATTTTTTGTGCTTCTGCCCCTGGTTGTTATCTAACTTTCTTTAGTTTAACACTTTTCGATTTCAGCAATATAAGGTCTTCGAAAAAATCGGTTTTTACCTGCAGGTCTGTTTTGACAGATTTCTGCCATTATTTGCATTTGCCTCTTAATCTCTTTCTCTTTGAGTTCTATTTGATCACTTGAACTTTTAAAAGGAATTTCTACAGTAGCTTGTGTTTTAGTGGAAGTTTTACTTGTGTTGAAACTGAACCTAAAGACTTATTATCTTAAGTACAATAATGTTGCTAATGAAGATTGTGTGAAGTTTTGTATTAAGGAAATTTTAAAGTGTAGGGAAGTATAATGTGATAAGATGAAGTATGGACAAAAGCTCAAGCTTGGGGATGCCACCCGTGTCACCCCAAGAAATATTCAAGAAGTACAAGCGTCAAAGTTTGGGGATGCCCAAGGCATTCCCTTCTTCATCAATGAAAATCTCAGGTTTTTCTTTCAAATGCTTCATTTTTATTGTTTCATGCACAATTGCATTGTTCTTGGAGCATATTCATTTCTGTTTTTAGTTTATTTTCTTAGTTTCCTTAAATAAATTTGTTGGACCCCTGCATTCATACATTAGTTTTCAAATAAGTTGATTTGCATTGGAAAAGAGTAGGAAAGTTCATGCTTATGAATGGTATAAAAATGAGTCTTGTTTTGACTGTGGCCTATACTTTATCATGTCATGTTTGATATTGCTATGACTTTATGCTTAGTGATTATTGATGTAGCATGACTTATTACAAACAGTTGAGATTGCTTAATGTTCCTTGAAAGAATCATGCGTTGTTTTATCATATTAAAGCATAATATTGTGGTATTCTCCTTTGATGCTTTATTTGGGTTGACTTGGAGCATGCTCACACCATGTTAAGACTATACCAAGTCACCATAGCCTCTATGATCATTTAGTTTTCGACTTGTAATATCACTTTATGCTTTAATTAATAATGTTTTGTCGCTTTGCATGATTACGACTATTATTTCTCTCTTAGTTGGTCGCTCCTAGTCTTTTGCTAGCCTCCACATGTACCAAGTATGAGTTCCACTCATGCATCCAACTCCAAACAAAACCAATTTATTCTAAAGAGTCCACCATACCTACCTATTAGCATTATTGCTATTCCAAGTATATTCATGTTTTTATCTACCTTCCGAATTAAACTTGTTATGTGAAAATTAGTGATTAAAGCTCTCACGAACTTGATGACACACGTTACTTTCTTGCACTTAATAAACTTGAACCATTGTGCCCATCTATGTTGCGTATATGCTTGCGTTTTGTAAGTTGTGAATTAGCAGAACCATGGTACCATGGGGAACGCTTTCAACATTGCACTTTATTTAGTTGATATCATGTTCTTTTGCTTATGGATCCCGGTGGTGTGAAATAAAAGGGTTGCTTGTAAAGCTCATGGAGTTTGTATATGTGTTAGATAAACGCCTGGGTGGCTAGCCTAAGCCATGCCTAATCATGGTGGAAACTTGCAGCATAACCATAGTGAGCAATCTGTGAAGCATCCTCAATAAAAAAATAGAAAAAAAGGGAAAACCCTATGCAAATAGAAAATAAAAGGATCACTGAGATGCTCATTGTCTGTTGCCTTGTCATTTTGGTATTGGAAAGTTCCTGTATCATCGGGCAAGGGGTACCTCGTTGGCGATTCTCTATGATACACATTTACTTACAACGACAAGAACTTACTTGTGACTAAAGTTGAGTCGCATGAGGTTCGGTACTCGTAAGCAAGGGGCATGAGATTTTCAGCTTATAATTGGTCAGGCATATCCTCGTATTTGTTCACTTTAACCTTAATCACCTAAAGATGCTTATGATAGGGGCAATGAGAGCTGAAAGCTAATAAGTCCCATACTTTTTGGAAGCTCTTTATGAGGCTTGAATCCCTGCTTCCTTCTATGAAGGGCCTTTCTTTTACTTTTATGTTGAGTGTCCATGTTCTATCTTTATGCACCTATTAAGAGAGCATAGTGGTCATTCTTAGTTTAATGTGCATTGTCCCAAAACTTGTTGATTGATTCATAACTTTGATATTGCTTGTTCTTAAACTATTTGTATCTAGTCACCCTTATGAACTTTGAAGGTGTCCTATGAATTTATGTTTTGCTATACCATGAGGGACAAGCTGAATACCATTCTCATTATGTTTTTTATATGTGAAACAAACAAACGTCTTTCAAAGCATTGTTATTCATGTGTGGGGCCCCCGGATTAATCCTCCGAGAATCGTTGTTATGCATACAACCAATACATAACGAATACATGTCAAACCTTATTTGCTAGTATGGCTACATCGATCAACATCAGCGGAACTTCATTAAGCGTAGAGCCCGAGCCATGCCGTAACCTACAATCAACTGACTGGGAGAACCTCCTAGCTCGCATAATCGTCCACTTCACCTTCTTCTCGATATCTGACCAAGTTAATAGCCAGGGACAATGCCAGTCAGTACTTTGAATGTACTCACAAACCACCTCAAGAAAATTAATAATAACAAGATATGCAATATGGCTGTGGTAGTAGGAGGGCTTCAAGGGAGGTTCCTTTCTTAATTAGTTTCTCTTATAGATATATCATCTACATATCTTTGTTGAAAACTTTTGTAAAACATTTTGGAAACCTTTTTGAAAAGTTTTGGAAACATTTCAAAGCCATTGCTTTTCAGAAAATCCTTTTTGAAATCACAGCCAGCACCGCTCAACAACAACCTTCCCAACCATCCATGACCGTGGACATGGCTATTCAAATAGATTTACACTCTGCAGAGGTTGTACACTTTCTCCACATCATCCGGGTACACTACCCTGATCTACACCGATCGTGGGTCGAGTAACTGATCAAGACTCTCTGGATGCCCATTCCAGTATAAGTGCCTACCCTATGAGTGTTATTCCCCTCAAAACCAGGACGTCGGGTACCGAGGACCAACCGGAGCGCTTTTTCCACTTATCGAGTGTGTGCTTTCAATGAGGGGATCATAGTATCGCGTGGAGGTCCGTAAACCCTTCGTTCCTTCTCCCAGTCGATGTCCCATATGGACCGTTTATCCAGAGAAGGCCCACCCTCCAAGGATCGCGATCCCCTCTAGTAGTTACGAGCCATCTTATACCAGAATAAACAACCATCAAATCTAGGCCTGTCCCATTCCAGAGTAATGTGGTTGCACAGGTTAATTGTTCTAGCAAAACTGCAAAGAACCGGGTGCGTTTTTGTAAACCTTTTTACTCCATCTTTCCTTCAAGATTTTTTTAAACAAAACCTTTTTCTTTCTCAACATCTCTTGGGAGGTCCCAGCTCACCAAGGTTTTATCATAAAACATTTAGTAGAACTTTTCCCGGGGTCTTCCCATCCTCTAGCTTTTCTTTGGCTGAAACAGGGTCTCCAAAACGGGGTATGGTGTATTACACCATCTACCATACTAGGGTCAAGTAGGTATCACCAAGGGGGTTGTACTTAACCGTACAAAAGTGTAATAGTTCGGAGGAGCCAAACCACTACCATATATCCATCAACATATAGTAAAACAATGCAATTTTAAATAAACAGTAGATAAAACATGCATAAGTAAAAAAGTAGGACAAGGCTTATGAGCAAGAAGGTGGCTTGCCTGATATCAGCAATATGGCATTATGTCCCTGGACTTCTTCTTAGAATACCCAATAATATACAATAATAACCATCTTCTTCTGCTCTCTGATATAATCGCAAGTATCGTCGATAGGGAACACATGCAAACAAAAAAATGGCACAATCAATACAAGGCATAGAATCACCAGTACCACTCAGCAAACAAGCAATAGAATAATGTTCAATTAAGGTTCAATAGTTTTAGAGAGGATTGGATTTAGGAGGTTGAGATGGCCTTCGAGAAGGGGATGCCTCCCCCTTAGTTTTTATTGTCGAGGAACTACCTAAGAGGGGGTTTTGGACCAAGGACATATTCTGTATGCTACCATTGTAAAAACATGATACCAACAGATACGTATTGATAAAATGAAACCAACAAAAGTGGTTTCACTATTTTATCAATTACCAAAGATTTATAGTGATTTTTATAGTGAATAAGACTCTAGTTTTAGGAAATAATTCACCAGAGGAGTTCTGGAGTTCCAACAATTATTTCCTTGGAGTGTCAGGTAGGGCTTCATGTAATTATTAACTGAGAGTTGGAATCATGCCAAAATATTTACCAAAATACCCTCAGGAAATTCCCAAAGGCAGTTCTGTAGACAACTTGGTTTTTTCCCCAGATTTAATCTACACATGGTTTTGATATGAGGTAAAGGGAAATGGACAGGTATTGCAAATACCTCCCAGTACCAACTGGAATCACTCTTTTTGGAGTTGAAAAGCTACTGTAGTGATTTATCTAATGCAAACACTAGGGACGGAAATGTTTAATTCATTAAAATTCATCAGAATCCCAATAAATGGTGAGCTCCTGGGTTTTGGCATATCCTGATTTACCACTTCCCTAGGATTTGGAATCAGGGCAAAACAATTTATAGTTTGGCCTAGGGAAATTCCTAAAGGCATAATAGGTATGTTTTTGTTATTTTTGTTACAGGAGTTTACTGGTTCCGATTGGAGGGAGTCCAATGTCATGAGGTAGGCACAGGCAAAACCTACCCGGGGCACTTGGGTTTTCCCCATTTGGAGTTGTATAACTCCCAAAAATGGTTTAATGGTAAACAGGACACCTTTGGGCACATGATTTATAGCAGAAAAGCCAATTACTAATTTGTTACAATTTTGATACTGAATAATAGAAAAAACCCTAAGGTATCGTACGAAATTTGTATCCGATCATTTGGAGGTAATTAACATTTTCAAATTGATTTAAACTGATGGACAAAATTTCTGGATCTGGGCAAAATAATAAAAGGACAAGGGCTGGGCGGGCCAGATCCTGAGGATAACTGGGCCGCAGCGAGGGATTCGGCCCACCAGGGCGGCGCCACGCGCGGGAAGCGGCACTGTTGTACCCGATAGGTGGGGTCCTTCGGTGAGTGCGAGCGGGCGGCCGAACGGGTATCGGCGAGCCTGGGCCGTTGGATCTAGTTGCAATCGACAGCGCGTGGTCATCTCCCTTGCTGAGACACCACTGACGATGGCAAAAACCATAGACGCGTCAAGCGGCGACGGGGAGCTCACCTGGGGGCTCCTGAGCGTCGGGAAGACGGCGACAGCGATGTGGCGCACGACGGCGAGCAGATCGAGGGGTGGCATCAGCGTTTTCCTCACCAGGATCTGGCGTGCGCGGCGACGCCCGAAGAAAACTCGCCGGAGCTCAGCGGCAGCGCCAGTAGGGATGGTCCTGGAGAAATTGGAGGGTAGGGTTAGATGCAGAAGGTCCAGAGGGTTGTCGCAAGGTGACATGCAGAAGGAGAAAGGAGGGGAGGAAGGAACCTAGCTCGAAAAGAGGGAGGAGGCCGAAGCTTCACTTTCTCCTTCTCTCAGGCAGTACTTCGTAGTAGGGAGGGAGAGGAGGCTTGGGTGAGGTAAGAGGAGGGGAGAGGGGGCAAATAAGAGGCAGAGAGGGGAGAGGTGGTGGCCAGCAGGGAGGGAGAGCTTGATGTACAATGTCCATTTTGGACATTGGGAGAGGTGGTGGCCAGCGGTTGGTCCTTTTGGGCAGTGGAGGGTTGCTGGTTAGCTCCATTTCATGGTCTAAAGTGACCAGGAGAGGGAGTGGGGTGGGTTCTTGGACTTGGTGGCCGAGGTGGGAAGCTTGATGCTCATTGGGGGTATCCCCATGGATGGGTGCATGGTTTTAGAGCTGGGCTGGTTCTGGGTGGTGTGTGGGACCATTACTTGACCAGAGAGGGTGGGGAGGCATGCTGCTATTGTGTCCTTCAAGATAAAGAGATCTTGCAAGATATGGGTGTCTCTCTCCTTGTTTTTCTTTTAAGCATAAAAGGAAAAAAGGTGAGAGAAGCTATAGTGGTGCTACAATGGGGTTGACCAGGAGGGTCATCGTGGCTAGATAGGAGTGCTTGACAAGTGGTGGTGATGGTTTGATCTTGATTTAGCTCAATGCTAGCTAGGTTTACTAAGTTGAGTAAATAGGTGATTGTGAAGGAAGTTCAAAATTTTGCATAGGACAAGGTGGGAAGATGGTACTGGTAGATAGATGAGGTCAAGGTAGATATCCAGGAATTATTTGGGATTTTTCAGATGATTTTTAGTTCACTTAAAATCCTTTATTCAAAAAGTGCATAAGTAGTTTCTAGAAGCTCATTTGATAATTTTACATTGGACAAGGTTAGTTTTTGGTTGGAGATGGTCCCAAATGTGAATACACACTTAGGGAAATTTTCCCAAGATTTATTGAGGCTTAAAACTATTTAAAACTATTATTATTCCATTTCTGCCATTTAAGAAAATAGGCAAGAAGAAATAATAAAGCTCTTCAAAAATATTTATTTTTGAAGTGGGATTATAGGGTATGATATATGGGCCTCAAAAGTGCTTGGAGTTGAGGAAGTGTTTTGGCAAAAACCAAACTTTCCTTTGGGAAAGGAGTTTTGGAGATTTTGACTATTAAAGGGATTAATTAGATTTGGAGCCATAATAATCATGGAGAATTATTGATAAACCTTGATGATTAAGGTAGATGATGTAGACGAGGTGTAGCAAGCATTTGCAACCTTGGGAGTTGGAAATCCAACTTGAATTAGATGGAAAACCAGGGGTTGTGGATCTAGGGTGAGGTTATTTTTATACCACCAAAACCTTGTTAGGTCTTGGAGCTCAGATCTCACCTTGATGCAAGGGATAGATGGATAGTTAGACCAAGTAATTTGAGGTGGTCTGGAAGTGATGGCGAACTTTGTTGAAAATAAGGCTGCCATACCTAATGAGTCATGATGCCTTATAAACCATGTGGGTTTAAGAAGCACAAGGATCCACTTGGAACAAGTGAAGTAGATATTGTTAGACCTATATGAGTAGAACACAACCATTCAAAGAGTTGGTCCATGGAAGGTTGGATGATGGTGTGAGCTTCTGTCAAAGTAGGCATGTTCACTAGATTTGCAGGAATATTTATTTTCTTGCCTGCAAAACCATCAAGAACAAGTGGGTTGGAGGATGATCTAACCTAGGGAAAGAGTGGGCCTTGGTAGTCCTTAGGATGGTTAACAAGATGGTTCAGGTGCATTACCAAAATGCAGAAGGGTTGAGAAAGGGAGGCATCCAAAAAGATGATGTTGGAAATAGTTTTCCAGACTTAGCCAAATTTGGCAGATTTAGGGTTTTTGACTAGAGTAAGAGAGAGAAGGCTTTTGATGGAGATCCAGATACCAAGGCATCATCAACTAGATGAGGTTGAAGAGTATAGTGAGTAGAAGGGATCCATGCTTGATATTGGTCTTCATTGACTTGGAAGCTTCTAGAAGGGATCACTTCATAATTGATCTACTTAAGGGTTTTAGATCATCACTTAGTGGCTAGAGATCAGATCCATCTTGTATTCTTTCTTAGGATTTGGTGATCTTAAAGTATCTTGATCCTAGAGGATGAGCTCTTAGAGTAGCTCATACTACTTCTAAGCAATCAAGTTAAATAGCAGATCAAGACCACTCATCTTACAAACAAATCAATTACTACTAGGGTTACCATCAAGCCTAGCTTGAGGTAAGGTTGATGCATTTTGAAGAGGTTGGATTTTGAATAGGAGGAGAGTCCTTGGTATCTCTACCAAGAGTATAATTCCAAAGGCTTACTAAAAGGTTTTGGAGATCCTAAAGGTAAGAGTAGGTGAAGGTTCTGTCTTGAAAACATAAGGATATTATGTTATATATCTCTCCATAGTTTTGTCAATAGAAGCTACTAAAATAGTTTTGGTTACATAAGCATGTTGGCTCAAGTTTTGAAATGCCAGAACATTTGAGAATATGTAAGATAAGGCAGGATAGTTTTGTTAAATAACTTTTGTCAACTGATGGTGAGGTAAGGAGTACCATATGGTATACACTCACATGCACAAGCACAAACAAACAACAAGGAAACACTGCACCAATGTACAAGAAAAAGGTTTTGCTCCCCCTGATTTTTGCATTCAGGACAACTAATCAGGGTTGCAGAAATTGGGATGTTACAGACCTTTCCCCCTTAAAAGAATCTCATCCCGAGATTCAGAAGAGTAGGGTTAGAGGATGTTGAGTCGGGTTGATACTAGGTGTCTTACGCATACTATCTTACAAACTCCATCTTTGAAAGTGGTTACTACATCGATGAAGTTGAGCTTCAGTCTTCCGGGATGCATAGAGAGTTGAGCAGAGTACAGACCTGATTGCGAGGGATTACCTTCTTTTCCTTCCGGACTCTATATGTCCTGGGCTTAGACTAGGCAGACTATCTCGATGCTGAACTTCATGGAGTACTCGTCGGAGGATAGAATATAGGGCTTGGTGTACCTTTCTCTCAGGGTACCATGGCTCTTCTTTAGGGGCGTAACATATCCTAATTAAAGATTTTACGGTCGATACTCCTGAGTTAGCTTATAGTGAAGGGTTACTCTATTTTGGTGGGAAAGACGCAGTCTTTCCCCCTTAGGATTAGACTGGGTTACCTTGTAGATAACGTGTTCCTTCCGTCTTGACTTCATTGGTGGCGGTTCTGAAGATTGTCGTCCATCTTCCTCCTGGAGTCGAGGTCTTCAAAAGGCATCCAATTCTGGAGGTCTTATGGAGTATCCGCTGGTAGACAGTCTTCTGAGGATTGAGTGGAAAACGCAATCTTTCCACCTTAGAGCTTCACTAGGGTGTTTTAGGAGTGATGCCGATCTTCCGTTTTGAAACGCTGGCATGATTCTAAGGGAGGCTGTATCTCCTTGGGTCTTGGTGTGAGGTCCTTGTCTTCAGGGAACTGAAGTATTCGAGCCTTCTGGTGAGGAACTTCCCATTGGTTGGGCAGAGGGATCTATTACTAGTTAGCCTCTCGGGGTTGTGGGAAGTTCTAATATACCAAAGGTTAGCGGAGTCAGGTTGTCACTTCTTGTCTTGGTTGACTTATCGGGTGGTTTCTTGTGGATATTGAGGATCCTTCAATGATTGACTTCCGGCTTCAACGGAGTTCTTGATTCAGTAGACTGATGAACAAGGGAGTGTTGCGCTATTGACGAGTCTTGAGAGGTGAGTTTGATGCGGTATGTCGTCCTACTGAGGTGAAATCTTCGAGTTGTTTCTGACTTGATGATGCCTAACTCCTGGTTATTGTGATGCTTTTCCTCTCATATACTCTCGGGGTTAGTATGGGTCTCATTACCGACGGCTAACCTTGGGGTTTCCTGAGTTACTAGGTGGGTTATCGCTCCTCGAGTCACAATTTGAAGGAGGCAAACCAGAACATACAAACAAGGCGAACTGAGTGAGGGGCTCGCAATGTCCTCGGCAAACAACACACATCAAGCAACACAGGATGCACTTAGGCCAGCAAACACGGTCAACGCTAGGGACCAAGGAGTTAACTAATCGCAATGTAGGGGAATCCTATTCTTAGGACTATTGACCCTAGATACCGTCTTTCTTCAGGTCGGAGTCACTATCTTGCCGATAAATCCTTCATCGTATCTTTGACGATTCATGATAGTGCAACACTTGATGTCTTCTTATTATGAGGATTCCGCTGGTAGAGAGATATTGTAGTCTCCTTGTGTTTGCTGGTAGTTGCTTGTCTTCATCTTGTTCGCATTGTCTTCACCGGGTTCTAGAACCTAGTTATTTAAAATATGTAGGTTTGAAGTTTGGACGAGAGTTAGAGGAAACCATTTTCGAAAGCATTTACTTAGAGTAAGAGAAGAACTATAACTTTTTGAAACTCATTGAGAAACTAGTTTTGGATAGCCAGGTTTTCAAACTAAGGTTCCTGTCTAGCGACCATGCTAACTAAGGTTCTACTACAGTCAGGATGGCTCTGATACCAAGTCTGTGGGGCCCCCGAATTAATCCTCCGAGAATCCCTATTATACATACAACCACGATCCCATGATTAGTTAGTCGTGGCACAGAACCAACAAGTATCAAAGTAAACATCCAATACATAACGAATACATGTCATACCTTATTTGCTCGTATGGCTACATCGATCAACATCAGAGGAACTTCATTAAGCGTAGATCCCGAGCCATGCCATAACCTACAGGCAACTGACTAGGAGAACGCGTCCTAGCTCGCATAATCGTCCACTTCACCTTCTTCTCGATATCTGACCAAGTTAATAGCCAGGGACAATGCTAGTGAGTACTTTGAATGTACTCGCAAACCACCTCAAGGAAATTTATAATAACAAGAAGATATGCAATATGGCTGTGGTAGTAGGAGGGCTTCAAGGGAGGTTCCTTTGTCAATTAGTTTCTCTTGTAGATATAGCATCTACATATCTTTGTTGAAAACTTTTGGAAACCTTTTTGAAAAGTTTTGGAAACACTAGGATTGGGACACCCATTTGTTCCTTCCTTTCGGTCATCCCATGACCAAACTCCTTTCATCCCGTTCTGACCATCCCATGGTAAAAACAGGTATCCTTTCCGACCATCCCATGGTCAAAAACATTTCAGAGCCATTGATTTTCAGAAAATCCATTTTGAAATCAAAGCCAGCACCGCTCCACAACAACCTTCCAAACCATCCATGACCGTGGACACGGCTATTCGAATAGATTTACACTCTGCAGAGGTTGTATACTTTCCCCACATCATCCGGGTACACTACCCTGATCTACACCGATCATTGGTCGAGTAACCGATCAAGACTCTTCGGATGCCCACTCCAGTATAAGTGCCTACCCTATGAGTATTATTCCCCTCAAAACCGGGACGTCGGGTACCGAGGACCAACCAGAGCGCTTTTTCCACTTACCGAGTGTGCGCTTTCAATGAGGGGCTCATAGTATCGCGTCGAGGTCCGTAAACCCTTCGTTCCTTTTCCCGATCGATGTCCCACATGGACCGTTTGTCCAGAGAAGGCCCAACCTCCAGGGATCGCGATGCCCTCTAGTAGTTATGAGGCAGCTTAGACCAGAATAAACAACCATCAAATCCAGCCATGTCCCATTCCAGAGTAATGTGGTTGCACGGGTTAATTGTTCTAGCAAAACTGCAAAGAACTGGGTGCTTTGTAAACCTTTTTCCTCCATCTTTCCTTCAGCATTTTGTAAAACAAAACCTTTTTCTTTCTCAACATCTCTTGGGAGGTCCCACCTCACCAAGGTTTTATCATAAAACATTTAGTAAAACTTTTTCCGGGGTCTTCCCATCCTCTACCTTTTCTTTGGCTGAAACAGGGTCTCCAAAAAGGGGTATGGTGTATTACACCATCTACCATGCTAGGGTCAAGTAGGTATCACCAAGGGGGGTTGTACTTAACCGTACAAAAGTGTAATAGTTCGGAGGAGCCAAACCACTACCATATATACATCAACATATAGTAAAACAATGCAATTTTAAATAAACAATAGACAAAATAGGCATAAGTAAAACATTAGGACAAGGCTTATGAGCAAGAAGGTGGCTTGCCTGAGATCAGCAATATGGCATTATGTCCTTGGATTTCTTCTTAGAATACCCAATAATATACAATAATAACCATCTTCTTCTGCTCTCCGATATAATCGCAACTATCGTTGATAGGGAACACATGCAAACAAAAAAAAGGCACAATCAATACAAGGCATACAATCACCAATACCACTCATCAAACAAGCAATTTAATAATCTTCAATTAAGGTTCAGTAGTTTTAGAGAGGATTCGATTTAGGAGGTTGAGATGGCCTTGGAGAAGGGGATGAACACCCCTTAGTTTTTATTGTCGAGGAACTACCTAAGAGGGGGTTTTCGACCAAGGACATATTCTGTATGCTACCATTGTAAAAACATGATACCAACAGATAGGTATTGATAAAATGAAACCAACAAAAGTGGTTTCACTATTTTATCAATTACCAAAGATTTATAGTGATTTTTATAGTGAATAAGACTCTAGTTTTAGGAAATAATTCACCAGACGAGTTCTGGAGTTCCAAAAATTATTTCCTTGGACAGTCAGGTAGGGCTTGATGTACTTATTCACTGAGAGTTAGAATCATGCCAAAATAATTAACAGAATGCCCTCAGGAAATTCCCAAAGGCAGTTCTGTAGACAACTTGTCTTGTTCACCAGATTTAATCTACAGAGGATTTTGATATGAGGTAAAAGGCAATGGACAGGTTTGCAAATAACTCCCAGTACCAACTAGAATCACTCTTTTTGGAGTTGCAAAGCTACTGTAGTGATTTATCTAATGAAAACACTAGGGATAGAAATGTTTAATTCATTAAAATTCATCAGCAGCCCAATAAACGGTGAGCTCCTGGATTTTGGCATATCCTGATTTAACTCTTCCCTAGGAATTGGAATCAGGTCAAAACAATATTTAGTTTGGCCTAGGGAAATTCCTAAAGGCATAATAGGTATGTTTTTGTTATTTTTGTTACAGGAGTTTACTGGTTCCACTTGGAGGGAGGCCAAGGTCATGAGGTAGGCACAGGTATAACCTACCAAGGCCACTTGGGTTTGCCCCATTTGGAGTTGTATAACTCCCAGAAATGATTTAATTGTAAAGAGGACACCTCTAGGCACCTGATTTTTGCAGAAAAGCTAATTACTAATTTGTTAAAATTTTGATACTGAATAGTAGAAAAAACCCTAAGGTATCCTAGGAAATTTGTATCAGATCGTTTGGACCTAATTAACATTTTCAAATCAATTGAAACTGATGGCCAAAATTTCTAGATCTGGGCAAAATAATAAAAGGACAAGGGCTGGGCGGGCCAGATCCTGAGGAGAACTGGGTCGCAGCGGGGGATTCGGCCCACCCAGGCTGCGCCGTTGAACCCGACAGGTGGGGTCCTGTGGTCAGTGGGAGCGGGCGGCCGAACGGGTATCGGCGAGCCTGGGTCGTTGGATCTATTCGCAATCAACGGCACGGGGTCATATCCCTCGCTGAGACACCGCCGGTGATGGGGGAAACCCTAGACGCGTCGGGCAGTGACGGGGAGCTCACCTAGGGGCTCGGTAGTGTTGGGAAGGAGGCGGGAGCGACACGGCGCACGACGGCGAGAAGATCGAGGGGCGGCATCAGCGTTTTCCTCGCCGGGATCTGGCGTGCGCGACGACACTCGGAGCGAGCTCTCCAGAGCTCAGCGGCGGTGCTAGTAGGGATGGTCCTGGAGAAAGGGGAGGGTAGGGTTAGATACAGAAGGTCTAGAGGGTTGTCGCAAGGTGACATACATAAGGAGAAAGGAGGGGAGGAAGGAACCTAGCTCGAAAAGAGGGAGGAGGCCGAATCTTCACTTTCTCCTTCTCTTGGGCAGTACTGCGTAGTAGGGAGGGAGAGGAGGCTTGGGTGAGGTAAGAGAAGGGAGAGGGGGCAAATGAGAGGCAAAGAGGGGGAGGTGGTGGCCTCTAGCTTATTTAAACCGGGGAGGGAGAGCTTGATGTACAATGTCCATTTTGGACATTGGGAGAGGTGGTGGCCAGGGGTTGGTCCTTTTGGGCGGTGGAGGTTGCTGGTTAGCTCCATTTCGTGGTGTAAAGTGACTAGGAGAGGGAGTGGGGTGGGTTCTTGGACTTGGTGGCCGAGGTGGGGACCTTGATGCTCATTGGGGGTATCCCCGTGGATGGGTGCATGGTTTTAGAGCTGGGCTGGTTCTGGGTGGTGTGTGGGACCATTACTTGACCAGAGAGGGTGGGAAGGCGTGCTGCTGTTGTGTCCTTCAAGATAAAGAGATCTTGCAAGATATGGGTGTCTCTCTCTTTGTTTTTCTTTTAAGCATAAAAGGACAAATGGTGAGAGAAGCTAAAGTGGTGCTATAGTGGGGTTGACTAGGAGGGTCATGCTGGCTAGATGGTACTAGTAGATAGATGATGGCAAGGTTAGATATCCAGGAATTATTTGGGATTTTTCAGATGATTTTTAGTTCACTTAAAATCCTTTATTCAAAAAGTGCAGAAGTAGTTTCTAGAAGCTCATTTGATAATTTTACATTGGACAAGGTTGATTTTTGGTTGGAGATGGTCCCAAATGTGAATACACAATTAGGGAAATTTTCCCAAGATTTATTGAGGCTTAAAAGTATTTAAAACTATTATTATTCCATTTCTGCCATTTAAGAAAATAGGCAAGAAGAAATAATAAAGCTCTTCAAAAATATTTATTTTTGAAGTGGGATGATATGGTATGATATATGGGCCTAAAAATTGCTTGGAGTTGGGGAAGTGTTTTGGCAAAAACCAAACTTTCCTTTGGGAAAGGAGTTTTGGAGATTTCGACTATTAAAGGGATTAATTAGATTTGGAGTAACAATAATTATGGAGAATTATTGATAAATCTTGATGATCAAGGTAGATGATGTATACAAGGTGTAGCAAGCATTTTCAACCGTGGGAGTTGGAAATCCAACTTGAATTAGATGGAAAACCAGGGGTTGTAGATCTAGGGTGAGGTTATTTTTATACCACCAAAACCTTGTTGGATCTTGGAGCTCAGAGCTCACCTTGATAAAAGGGATAGATGGATAGTTAGACCAAGTCATATGGATGATCATGGCATAAGGGGTTTGGATTGGTTACATTTGAGGTGGTCTAGAAGTGATGGCGAACTTTGTTGAAAATAAGGCTGCCATACCAGATGAGTCATGATGCCTTATACACCATGTGGGTTTCAGAAGCACAAGGATCCACTTGGAACAATTGAAGTAGATATTGTTAGACCTATATGAGTAGAACACAACCATGCAAAGAGTTGGTCCATGGAAGGTTGGATGATGGTGTGAGCTTCTGACAAAGTAGGCATGTTGACTAGATTTGCAGGAATATTTATTTTCTTTCCTGCAAAACCATCAAGAACAAGTGGGTTGGTGGATGATCTCACCCAGGGAAAGAGTGGTCCTTGGTAGTCCTTAGGATGGTTAACAAGATGGTTCAGGTGCATTACCAAAAATGCACAAGGGTTGAGAAAGGGAGGCATCCAAAAAGGTGATGTTGGAAATAATTTTCTAGACAGCCAAATTTGGCAGATTTAGGGTTTTTGACTAGAGTAAGAGAGAGAAGGCTTTTGATGGAGATCCAGATACCAAGGCATCATCAACTAGATGAGGTTGAAGAGTATAGTGAGTAGAAGGGATCCATGCTTGATATTGGTCTTCATTGACTTGGAAGCTTCTAGAAGGGATCACTTCAGAATTGATCTAGTTAAGGGTTTTAGATGATCACTTAGTGGCTAGAGATCAGATCCATCTTGTATTATTTCTTAGGATTTGGTGATCTTAAAGTATCTTGATCCTAGAGGATGAGCTCCTAGAGTATCTCATACTACTACTAAGCAATCAAGTCAAACAGCAGATCAAGACCACTCATCTTACAAACAAATCAATTACTACTAGGGTTACCATCAAGCCTAGCTTGAGGTAAGGTTGATGCATTTTGAAGAGGTTTGATTTTATATAGGAGGAGAGTCCTTGGTATCTCTACCAATAGTAGAATTCCAAAGGCTTACTAAAATGTTTTGGAGATCCTAAAGGTAAGAGTAGTTGAAGGTTCTATCTTGAAAACATAAGGAGAGTATGTTATATATCTCTCCATAGTTTTGTCAGTAGAAGCTACTAAAATATTTTTGGTTACATAAGCATCTTGGCTCAGGTTTTGAAATGCCAGAACATTTGAGAATATGTAAGATAAGGCAGGATAGTTTTGTTAAATAGATTTTGTCAACTGATGGTGAGGTAAGGAGTACCATATGGTATACACTCACATGAACAAGCATAAACAAATAACAAGCAAACACTGCACCGATGTACAAGAAAAAGTTTTTGTTCGCCCTGATTTTTGCATTCAGGACAATCAGGGTTGCAGAAATTGGGATGTTACATCATGCATCTTTTGTTCGTACCTTTTCATGTTACGACATAGTTGCTATATCTTATTGTTAGAATTATATCTTTAATGTCTATGTTAGAGTACTATGATCCTAGCTATCAATGTTTTACAAATACCTTGATCAAAATTGTGATGGTGCATGTCACCTCATAAATTATTCGTTTTTATCACTTACCTACTCGAGGACGAGCAGGAGTTAAGCTTGGGGATGTTCATACGTCATAAACGTATCTATAATTTTTGATGTTCCATTCTTGTTTAGTATCTACTTTATTATGTTTTGTTCATACTTTGAGGTATTTTTATACATTTTCTGGAACTAACCTATTAACAAGATGCCACAGTGCGAGTTGCCTGTTTTCTGTTGTTTTTGGTTTCAGAAAAGCTAGTAAGGAAATATTCTCGGAATTGGACCGGACAAAAGCCCAAGTCAATATTTTACCCAAAGCAACACGGAGTTCGGATGAGAGCCAAAGAGGGGCACCAGGGCGGCCACACCCTAGGGTGGCGTGGCCAGCCCTAGGCGCGCCTCCACCTGGTGTCGGCCCCCTGGCGCTCCATCCACCATGCCCTTCCCCTATAAAAGCCTCTCGGGATAGAAAACCCTAGGTACCCGATCGAAGACCCGATAAAATTCTAGGAAAGAGTCTGTAGCCGCTGTCATCTCCATCCCTAGATCGGGAGGGATCTGAAGCTCTTCCCGGCACCCTGCCAGAGGGAAGAGATCACCCTACAGGCCTTCTTCATCACCATGACCTGGAGGGGGTTCGGATGATAACCTGAAGGTGGATTATTAGTCATAGATGTAGTTGGATTACTGTCTATGTATAATGCTCAATCAAATCTCATAGGAGTTAAGATGATTAGTATATGCATGGTATGCTTTCTCGAGTCTGTCAATTGCCCCGCTGTAATTTGTTCACTCAACATGTTATTTATCTTAAGGAGAATCACCTCTAGTGAACTATGGACCCCGGAACATCCTTTTACCATTGATATACCATCTATTTATTGTTTGCTGTTTACTTTCTGCAAGCAATTACTATCTTCTACACAATACGTTTAATCCTTTGTTTTCAGCAAAACTGGTGAGATTGACAACCTCACTGTAAGTTGGGGCAAAGTTCTGTCGCTGTGTGGTGCAGGATTCCAAGTTGGAAACCACACCTTGGGGTTGTTTCCTTGCTCCTATTGGTTCGATAACCTTGGTTTCATAACTGAGGGAAAACTTCCTGCTATGCTCATCACACCTTCCTCTTGGGGTTTCCAATGAGCTCGATATATGTAACATCCCAAAACTCTAATCCAAGTGATCAAGATCCAAATCGTCGAATTTAGAGTTAACAAAAACTTTTCCATTTAAAAATATTAAAGCATTCATATGTGTGTGCATTTAATTTAGGAGTTGATTTGAATTTCTATGATTAAGTGATCAATTGATTGTAAAATGATTCTTAGGTGACATAAACATCATCTAGATCATTCCCAAGAAAATCGCAAAGAAAAACAAATCAAGATGAATAAAAGAAGCAAATGGTCATTTGTGCCATTTTAATCACCATATCTACTTTGGCCATTCCTAGAACTCAATTCTTAACAGAAACAAATATGGATCTTTGTACCCCTTGCTAGTAAAAGTAGTGATGTACCAAGGCCCACTATGTGATCTACCAAAATCTTTCAAACACTGAATTTAAATGACACTTGAAAATTGAATGTAGTTCATATGTATAGATCACACTGATTCAAAAAACACTCAAATAAGCTCCATTTTCAAATCCCAAGCAACCACAGATGCTTAAGCATGTGACAAACAACTCCACCAAAAATCAGCCCAAAATTCAAATAAAACTTTTATGCGGCTATTGTGTCGAACAGGTGGCAGGCAAGATTTCTCTGCCTAACTTATACTGTTTGGATCAATGCATTGTCAAGCTTTTAGCCCTCATTTGGTTCCCCTGTTCCCCCTGAGTCCAACCAACACCCCACCGGCCTACCCCTTGGCCACAGCAACAGTGGAGCGCCGCCACATTTTGGTCACCGCCGGCCAAACATGGGCAAAGCCCCACAGACAGCACTGCGTTGTTCTAGCACCACCACTAGCTCCGCCTAACCCTACCGCACCTCCCTGCCCCTTCCCCAAGCCCAGCCAGGCCCTAGACCACTCCCCAGCACCGCCGCCCATTCTCTATGTGAGATCGCTAGAGCACGCCAGAGCGCGTTAGCCGCTAGCACGCCACAGACCAGCCCTCGACCTAATACCGTGCACGCCGCTCCGCCTCGACCCTAGCAACCCGCCAGACACGGCCGTGCGTTGCCACGCGACCCACCGTCGCCATGCACCGCGTCAAGCACCACCTCTGTCTCCCAGAGCGCGGGACGCTCCCGACCAAACGCCACCGACCCTAGCCGCACATTTAAACCGTAGAGCACCGCCAGGATGCAGGCCACCGTCCCCTACCTCCAGCCACGACGATAGGATCTGTACAGCCCTCGCCAGAGTCGCCAGCCCATCCTGTTTGGTCGCCTCGTCGAGCTATAAATAGAGGCCACCCCATCACAAACTCCTCACACCATCTCACTCCCCTCTCTCCACTGATCCTTCCACCCCATCCCTGGAGCAAGGCGGGCTGCCGTTCGCCGGAATTTTGCCGGAGATTGCCGCAGCAGAGGAGGAGAGGCGCCATGGATTGCGACCACCCAGGAGACGCCGCGACCATGCCTAGAACCGCCGTCGTCCACCAGTTAGATCGCCTCCATCGCCAAGTCTAGCTGGAGCCCTGGTAAGCCCCCACGTATCCCCACTGAGCCGCTAGGGTTAGCTCTCGCCGGGGACGACGATCCTCAGTCATCGATCCGTCTTTTAATCGTAGCGCTAAGAGTGCCCCGTACCGCTTCGCGTTTGATGTGTCGCTGACCTGCGGGACCCCCCTGTCAGTTGTCATCCGCACCGCGGAGCGCCACTGGGCCGGCCCGTTAGTTTTCCCGCGCGACCCAGTTAGTTCAAATATAGGTTTTTCTAATTTAGTTTGAACTCACTTATGTCCCTTAGTTCAAAAATCAATTCCAGAAGATCTACTGAACCAAATTGAGTGATTCAAATTTTGTTAGAAAGCTACTGAAAAGATATATCCAAGACCGTTGGATTTAATTCATTTAGAGTTAGATATCTCTCCTAGTAAAAATAACAAGCCAGAAGCTTTTACACATTCAAACATTTTTATAAAATCAACCATAATAGCTTTTGAGTTGATTCCAACTCTCAAAAATCACATTTAACCATACCTATCTGAATACGTAATAATAGTAAGGTTTGCATGCAGTGACTTTGGACTAGTACCAAAATAATGCTATATAGGCATTTCTAGTCACTTTAAATCATTAATTATTAAACTTAAACTTAATTAAATGTGATCCAACCATTAAATCAGATTCCCATATGTTAGAATATTTGGTGATGACATGTCTCCACATGATCCCATATTTTAAATGGAGAATATTAAATCTTAGATTTTTTCAATGCATAGAAATTACTTTTCTTAAATAAAAAGGATGAAGCTAGTTAATTAAACCTTGTGATGCTTGTGATGATATTAGATCATCAAATGTGTGCCTTAGAGTGCTAAGTAGACTAGTTAAGTATTGTTTGGTGATTGTGTACTCCGTATATATTTATAGACGATAATACCGACCAAGCTTTCGAGGAGGAGGAGTTCTACCAAGAGGAGGAGGAAGAAAACTTCAACCACTGCACCAACCAAGGCAAGCTAACAATTGCAAGATATTTTTAGCAAGCTAGAATTAAGTTAGATAACCTAAGCAAGATGCACTAGGCATGTTTTGGTTATACCACTTTGAATATTACCTACCCCAAGTTTTATTTCAAAGCTTTACTTCCTTTACTTTACCTAAAGTCCTTTACTTGTTTTGAAGGTAGCATAAAGAGTATAAAACTTGACCTAGCTAGATAACCTTAGATGTCATTCCATGGCATGAGATTGAGATTAGCATCTCACCTTAGTGAACACTCTGAACTTAGTAGCTTAGAGCTAAATCAAAACTTGAGTCACTTTAGATGGGAACACTTGGTGAAAATGAATTGTGAAACCCTTGGAATGGTGAGTCATTCTATTGAAATGTTTTGACATGTGTTGAGAAACACAAATGGTTTATGATGATGAAAATGTTGAGGCATGAGCCTTAGCCCTTTTACAAAAACTGATGGTTGGATTCGGATGCGATACCATTCCAATACCTGAATTGGGTAAGGCTTACCAGGAAGTTTATATGCATTAGTATTAGTTCCCTCCTGGGAGAGGTTTGAGCTGAGGCTACCTCTTGATGTTGTCCACCTATGTAGTGCCCAAGAAGACAGATGGTCATGGTTGGGAGGCCATGCTCATAGGAGAGGTGCTTATACTAGGGTGTGTAAAGGAAAGGTTATGTTTGATTATCTACATACTAAGTATGATGATTCAGGGTTATCCCTGACAGATGTATCGAATCTTGTGGTGAAAGTGTACCACCTCTGGAGAGTGTCAAACTATTCGAATAGCCGCGTCCGCGGTTATGGACAGTTGGAGTGGCCATACTATTTCGTTGTCAGATGTTTTCCAAATGACTTATGAAATGAATGATGAATCTTGACTTGACCACAACAGGGTTGTGACTATGACACTATCTTCCCAACTTAAGTGATTCTAGAACTTTATTTTATCTTTCTTTGCTTCTGAACTCAGCTTAGGTTTCAAACTTAACTTATTAGTTAAACTTCGCTTTAGCATTTCCCGCTAGAACTATACTACTTGTTAGTGGTAGTTTGCGAGTACTTAAAGAGTACTCATGGCTTTTGTCCCTAGCTATTTCTATGGCCAGACTATGAAGGAGACTACCAAGATGACGGACAGCAGGACGGCTATGATAACTAGGACTATCTGCCTTCGTCAGCATTGCCTGTGCCCCTGAAGATGGACCCCACCGCTACGCTTATTATTTATTCTGTTGCTTGTTGTATTAAGACTGGATCATGAGATCCTTATTTGTGTAAGACCTTATTTATGGTTTGTAATGGATGATGTACTATGATATCCAATCTATTATGTCTCGCAAAAATGGTAATCTTGGGATTGCGATGTATGACATAACAGGCATCTGGGACTAAAAATCCGGGTGTTGACAAGTTGGTATTAGAGCCATCCTGACCATAGGAGACCGTAGTTAGAATGGATGTCCGAACAAAAACTTAATTTCCAAACCAAAGTGAGTATTTATGAAAAACTATTTCCTCTCTTACCGTTGGGAATTCATTCTTTCTCAAAAGTTCATGTTCCTCCAATTCTTACATTACTACCTAAAATTTGACACACTTGATCACTTCACTAACTTCCTCATCCTTAATTCTTGTAGATGGAGACTCAGTTCAGCAAGTTCTACTAGTTGGGCAATGGAGGCCAACTGATATTCGAGAGGGATCTGGATTCACTTTCTGAGTTATTGGGACGCCCACATCCGGAGTTTCTTGGAGCTCAACTTCCACGACCCCCAGTAGGAGATTTGCAGTGGCTAGTCACCGCTGATCTTCGAGGAAGCATAGAAGCACCAATGTCCGGGAGAATCCAATTCTCCGTAAGAGAGAACAACTGGCTAGATGGATTAGCCAGGGCAATGCATGAAGCTCCCGCATGTCTATGTGCCCTCAGCGTCAACCAAATCCAAGGAACCCGTTTTGCTCACTATGCAACACGTGACATCATGGGAATGCCAATGGAGATGCCAAGTCATCTGGAGTTGAAGCGTCAAGTGGAGAACCTTGACTTCCTGCTGTACGATCGCCAGAAGGAATTGGACAATTCTAGGGAGTTTGCCAACCACAACCGTGCAATTGCCGCCCAGAAGGCCCAGACTTTCTCACTGCTCGTCAATGACCGCCAGTCTCTTCGCCTCCAGCGCGAAAAGAAGGATCACACCATCGCCCGTCTTTGCAAGAAGGTGGCCGACCTCGAGAAGACCATCAAGGAGCAAGAAGCTCAGCTTGCTGCAAAGGAGGAAGAAGAGGATGGTGAAGACATCCAAGGAGACATGGATTCTTACCTCAGCAATGATGATGACTTTCTGGAGGAGGATGTCGTAGACTTCTACACTGACGATGAGGACTCTGACTTCATCGACGATGAGTAGATGCACTAGAGCACTGTCGTAGCAAGAGATCTATCGGTCCCATTGTATCGTAGCTTGCAGAATGGTTCTTAAAACCATCTGTTTTCCTTGTTGTGGTGTGTGTGTGTGTTTGTATTATGTGCTTGTTTGAATGAATGAAATGGATTTAGTTGAAAAAACCTAAGTCAAACTCAAAGTTTTAGCTTTGAAACCCAAACCATGAACCTTAGAACTTTCCCTCTTACCCCTTTATCTACCTCAATCTTCAGATGACTGATGGAAACCAAGGAGGGAGCAGCTCGTCACAAGACCCAATGCTGCAGATCCTGTAGAATCTCATCCCAGACAGAGAAGCAAGCAGGGCAGAGAGCCAAGCTAATCTAGCAACACTGCAACAGATCGCCCAGATGGCTCTCAACAACCAAGGGCATGGAAATCAGGATCATCAAGGATACAAACTAAAGAACTTCCAGAATACCAATCCCCCAATCTTTAGCACTTTAGAGAACCCATTAGATGTTGATGACTGGTTGTAGACGATGAAGAACAATTTGGAGGTTGCTAGAGTTGATGACAAGGAGAAAGTTCTCTTTGCCACCCACTACTTGGCAGGAGATGAAAGGGCATGGTGGAACAACATCCGCCTGATGAACCATGGTCAAGTGATGACATGGGAAGCCTTCAAGATCAACTTCAGCCGCACCCATGTGCCGTAGGGTCTAGTCACCTGAATGAGGGATGAATTCAGAGAGCTGAAGCAAGGCAGAATGACTATGGTGGAATACCATGACAGATTCCTGTCGCTTGCCAGGTATGCACCTGGTGAGATCAACACGAAGGCCAAGAAGAAGGAGAGATTCCTGAACGGACCACATGATGAGATGCAGACTGTCCTCGTCAACATCCGCTTCGAGGATCTCCAAGAGCTAGTCGACTCTACCATTCAGATGGAAGGGAATATTAACCAGGCAAACGACAACCGCAAACATCGTATGATGCAGCAATCTGGATCCAACAGTCACCAGAAGTACCGTCCCAACCCCTCACCAGGATATGCACCAGGGAATAGCCGACCCCCAATGTCTTGCCCAAGCTACCCCAACCGTAGCAGAGGCAATGTGAAGTCCGGAGGAAACAACAACAATTCCAGCAACACCAACAATTTCAACCGTACCCCTCCCAAGAGCAACAACAACAACATTAACCACAACAACAACAACACTGCACCCAGAACTGGCAGCAATGTTGCTCCGATCGCAGCAAAAGACAAGTCTTAGATAACTTGTTTCGAGTGTGGAGTAAAGGGTCATTATTCCAATGAATGCATCAATAAGACTGCATCCCCTGCCAATGTGAATGCCCCAGCTCAACAGCAGTGTCGTGTTCAACTAGGGAGAAGATTTGCCCCAGGGAACCCTCACAACCGCAACGGCCATCTCTTCCACATGAACGCCGAGGAAGCCCAAGAAGCGCCAGACGTAGTGTTGGGTATGTTTTCTGTCAACTCAGTTTTAGCAAGAGTGTTGTTTGATTCAGGAGCATCGCATTCATTTGTCACCAAAGAATGTGCATGCACTAGTAAGATCCACCCAACCAACTTGAAGCATGTCATGATAGTTCAAATTCCTGGATCAACTACAAAAGCTAGAAAAAATTGCAAAGTTGTGCCTATCAGAATACATGGGATAGATTTTTATGCCAACCTAATCGTACTTGGAACCAAAGGATTGGAAGTAGTACTAGGTATGGACTGGATGTCAAGGCATAAAGGACTGATCGACTGTGCTAAGAAAGCTATCACCATGACCAGTAGCTCTGGAGTAATAGTAGAGCATATATCTGAAACCTTACCCCGTCAATTCAAGTGCAACAAGAGTCTAGCCCTGCCCACCTTTGACCAAGTCCGAGTAGTCTGTGAATACCCCGACGTATTCCTAGATGAATTGCCAGGTATGCCCCGGATAGGGATATTGAGTTCATTATCGAACTAATCCACAAAACCGGACCCATAGCCCAGAGACCCTATAGCATGAACCCCTCAGAGTTAGTGGAATTGAAGAAGCAGTTGGATGCCATGTTAGCAACAGGCTTGATTCAACCAAGTGCATCGCCATGCAGGTCACCAGTGTTATTCATCGACAAGAAATATGGAGGCAACCGTCTGTGCACAGATTACAGAAAGCGGAATGACGTCACCATCAAGAACAAGTACCCCTTGCCAAAAATAGAGGATCTATTTGATCAGTTGACTGGAGCCCAGGTATTCTCAAAGATTGATCTTAGGACTGGTTATCACCAACTTAAGATTCGTGCAACGGATATTCCAAAGACCGCCTTTACTACTTGCTATGGTTTATACGAGTATATGATTATGTCTTTTGGATTAACCAATGCCCCTGCTTATTTCATGAATCTCATGAATAAGATCTTTATGAATTTCCTAGATAAGTTTGTCGTTGTGTTTATCGACGATATCCCTATCTACTCCAAGTCAGAAGAAGAGCATGAGCAACATCTGAGAATCATCCTAGAAACCCTGATAGAGCATGGGTTATATGCCAAGTTCAGCAAATGTGAGTTTTGGCTAGAAGAAATAGGATTCCAAGGACATATTGTGTCTGCCGAAGGAGTCTCTGTTGATCCCACCAAGATCAGAGATGTCGAAGCATGGGAAGCCCCAACCACTCAAACCCAAGTCCGTGCATTTCTCAGATTAGCGGGATATTACCGCAAGTTCGTCGAAGGATTTTCGAACATCGCCAGACCCATGACCCAATTGTCGAAGAAGGACAAAAAGTTTGAATGGACCGACAAATGTGAAGCCAGTTTCCAGGAACTGAAGAAGAGATTGATATAAGCCCCAATATTGATCATGCCAGATATCAACAAGCCGTTTTATGTGTATTGTGATGCATCCAAGATTGGTCTCAGATGTGTGTTGATGCAAGAAGGCAAAGTTATCGCCTATTTGTCTCGACAACTAAAGCAGAATGAGCAGAACTATCCGACCCATGATCTTGAATTAGCAGCCGTAGTTTTGGCATTGAAGACATGGCGTCATTATCTGATGGGTAATCACTATGACATTTACTCAGATCACAAAAGCTTGAAGTATATTTTCACTCAGAAGGAGCTGAATATGAGGCAAAGGAGATGGATAGAGTTAATCAAGGATTATGACCTTGACATTCACTATCACCCCGGCAAAGCCAATGTGGTAGCGGATGCTCTTAGCAGATTGTCGTGTAGGCTAAACACCATGATGAAGGAGAAGCAGCCAAATTTGTATGAGGAGTTGGAGCAGTTTAGAACTGAGCTTGTTAGCAAAGGATTCTTATCTAGCATTGAACTTCAACCCACTTTGAGCAGCCAAATCAAGGAAGCCCAGAAGGGAAATGAAAGTATCGACGGAATCAAACATCGTATTGGTACAGGAAAGGTACCTGGATTCACTGAAGACGAAGAAGGAGTTTTGTGGTACAAAGGACGTATCTGTGTGCCCGCAGATTCGAAGATGAAGCAGGTTATCATGCAGGAAGCTCATGATACTCTTTATTTTATCTACCCCGGAGGAACGAAGATGTATCAAGATTTGAAAGAGTAATTTTGGTGGCACAAAATAAAGAGATAAATCGGAAGCTACATCACCAAATGTGACATATGTCAAAGAGTCAAAGTAGAGCATCAGAGACCCGCAGGACTGTTGCAACAATTGCAGATTCTGGAATGGAAGTGGGATTCCGTCGGAATGGATTTTATCACCGGTTTGCCTACTTATAGTATGGGAAATGACTCAATCTAGGTCATCGTTGATAGACTATCCAAGGTAGCTCACTTTATACCTGTTAAGACAACCTACCAGAGTTAGAAGCTAGTAGAACTGTATATTGCTAGGATTGTTAGTCTGCATTCAACCCCCAAGACCATAGTATCAGATCAAGGAACCCAGTTTACCTCGAGATTTTGGCGGAAAGTCCAGGAAGGATTAGGCACCAAGTTCAATATTCAGCACCTCTTATCACCCGCAAACTGATGGATAGACTGAGAGAGTCAACCAAATCTTAGATGATATGCTAAGAGCTTGTGTGTTTGAGTATGGATCAAAATGGGAAGACTTCCTACCTTTCACAGAATTCTCATATAACAACAGTTATCAGGCCAGCTTAAAGATGGCACCATTTGAGTTCCTATATGGAAGAAAGTGCCGTACCCCTTTGAATTGGTAAAGTAGGAGAGAGTCAGATCTTTGGAACCGACATTCTCCGAGAAGCCGAAGAAAAGGTGCCCAAAGTCCGTGAGCACCTCAAGACCGCCCAGTCCAGACAGAAGAGTTAAGTTGACAAGAGAAGGAGAGACCTGACTTTCAATGTCGAAGATTTTGTATATCTCAAGGTTTCGCCATTGAAGGGAACCCAATGCTTTAGTATGAAAGGAAAGTTAGCCCTAAGATATATCGGGCCCTTCAAGATTCTGAACCATCGAGGAGCAATATCGTATCAACTGGAACTACCAGAAGAGATGTCAGCCATCCACAGTGTGTTCCATATCTCGTTACTTCGCAAATGCCTAGAAGTGCCAGAGAAGACTGAAGTTTTCAAGAACATCGATCACCGAGCTGTCGAGATCAACAAGGACCTGACGTATCGTGAAGTGCCCATCCGTATCTTGGAAGAAGCCTACAGGACCACCAGGACTAGAAGTATCAAATTTCTCAAGATTCAATGGAGCAACCATACTGAAGAAGAAGCCACTAGGGAGCGAGAAGATTACATTAGGACAGAGTTCCTAGATCACTTTAGTTCCTAGTTTTCTTTCATAAATATCGGGACGAGATTTTCTTTAAGGGGGGAAGGTTTGTAACATCCCAAAACTCTAATCCAAGTGATCAAGATCCAAATCATCAAATTTAGAGTTAAGAAAAACTTTTCCATTAAAAAATATTAAAGCATTCATATGTGTGTGCATTTAATTTAGGAGTTGATTTGAATTGCCATAATCAAGTGATCCATTGATTGTAAAATGATTCTTAGGTGAAATAAACATCATCTAGATCATTCCCAAGAAAATCCCAAACAAAACAAATCAAAATGAATAAAAGAAGCAAATGGTCATTTGTGCCATTTTAATCACCATACCTACTTTGGCCATTCCTAGAACTCAATTCTTAACAGAAACAAATATGGATCTTTGCACCCCTTGTTAGTACAAGTGGTAATGTACCAAGGCCCACTTTGTGATCTACCAAAAACTTTCAAACACTGAATTTAAATGACATTTGAAAATTGAATGTATTCATATGTATAGATCACACTTATTTAAAAACCACTCAAATGAGCTCCATTTTCAAATCCTAAGCAACCACAGATGCTTAAGCATGTGACAAACAACTCCACCAAAAATCAGCCCAAAATTCAAATAAAACTTTTATGCGGCCATTGTGTCGAACAGGTGGCAGGCAAGATTTATCTGCCTAACTTATACTGTTTGTAGATCAATGCATTGGCGAGCTTTTAGCCCTCATTTGGTTCCCCTGTTCCCCCTGAGTCTAACCAACACCCCACCGGCGTACCCCTTGGCCACAGCAACAGTGGAGCGCCGCCACATTTTGGTCACCGCCGGCCAAACATGGGCAAAGCCCCACAGACAGCACCGTGTCGTTCTAGCACCACCACTAGCTCCGCCTAACCCTACCGCACCTCCCTGCCCCTTCCCCAAGCCTAGCCAGGCCCTGGACCACTCCCCAGCACCGCCGCCCATTCTCTCTACGAGATCGCCAGAGCACGCTAGAGCGCGTTAGCCGCCAGCATGCCACAGACTAGACCTCGACCTAATACCACGCACGCAGGTCCGCCTCGACCCTAGCAACCCGCCAGACATGGCCGTGCGCCGCCGCACGACCCACAGTCGCCATGCGCCGCGTCGAGCACCGCCTCTGTCTCCCAGAGCACGGGACGCTCCCGACCAAACGCCACCGCCCCTTGTCGTGCATTTAAACCGTAGAGCACCACCAGGAGGCAGGCCACCGTCCCCTACCTCCAGCCACAATGATAGCATGTTGTACAGCCCTCGCCGGAGTCGCCAGCCCATCCCGTTCGGTCGCCTCGTCGAGCTATAAATAGAGGCCACCCTAGCACAAACTCCTCACACCATCTCACTCCCCTCTCTCCACTTATCCATCCACCCCATCCCCGGAGCAAGGCAGGCCACCGTTCGCCGGAATTTTGCCGGAGATTGCCGCAGTAGAGGAGGAGAGGCGTCGTTGATTGCGACCACCCCAGGAGCCGCCGCGACCTCGCCTAGAACCACCGTCGTCCACCAGTTCGATCGCCCCCATCGCCAAGTCTAGCTAGAGCCCTGGTAAGCCCCCACGTATCCCCACCGAGCCGCTAGGGTTAGCTCTCGCCGGCAACCTATTCGCCGGGGACAACGATCCTCAGCCGTCGATCCGTCTTTTAATCGTAGCACTAAGAGTTCCCCGAACCGCTTCGCGTTTGATGTGTCGCTGACCTGCGGGACCCCTGTCAGTTTTCATCCGCACCGCGGAGCGCCACTGGGTCGGCCCGTTAGTTTTCCCGCGTGACCCAGTTAGTTCAAATATAGGTTTTTCTAATTTAGTTTGAACGCACTTCTGTCCCTTAGTTCAAAATCAATTCCAGAAGATCTACTGAACCAAATTGAGTGATTCAAATTTTGTTAGAAAGCTACTGAAAATATCTATCCATGCCCGTTGGATTTAATTCATTTAGAGTTAGAGATATATCCTAGTAAAAATAACAAGACAGAAGCTTTTGCACATTCAAACATTTTTATGTAACCATACCTATCTGAATAGCTTTTGAGTTGATTCCAACTCTCAAAAATCACATTTAACCATACCTATCTGAATATGTAATAATATTAAGGTTTGCATGCAGTGATTTTGTACTGGTACCAAAATAATGCTATATAGGCATTTCTAGTCACTTTAAATCATTAATTATTAAACTTAAACTTAATTAAATGTGATCCAACCCTTAAGTCACATTCCCATATGTTAGAATATGTGGTGATGACATGTGTTCACATGTTCCCATATTTTAAATGGAGAATATTAAATCTTAGATTTTTCAATGAGTAGAAATTACTTTTCTTAAATAAAAAGGATGAAGCTAGTTAATTAAACCTTGTGATGCTTGTGATGATATTAGATCATCAAATGTGTGCCTTAGAGTGCTAAGTAGACTAGTTAAGTATTGTTTGGTGATTGTGTACTCTGTATATATTTATAGACTATAGTACCAGCCAAGCTTTCGAGGAGGAGGAGTTCTACCAAGAGGAGGAGGAAGAAAACTTCCACCACTACACCAACCAAGGCAAACTAACACTTGCAAGATATTGTTAGCAAGCTATAATTAAGTTAGATAACCTAAGTAAGATGCACTAGGCATGCTTTGGTTATACCACTTTGAATATTACCTACCCCAAGTTTTATTTCTAAGCTTTACTTCCTTTACTTTACCCAAAGTCCTTTACTTGTTTTGAAGGTAGCATAAAGAGTATAAAACTTGACCTAGCTAGATAACCTTAGATGTCATTCCATGGCATGAGATTGGGATTAGCATCCCACCTTAGTGAACACTCTGAACTTAATAGCTTACAGCTAAATCAAAACTTGAGTCACTTTAGATGGGAGAACTTGGTGAAATGAATTGTGAAAACCTTGGAATGATGAGTCATTATATTGAAATGTTTTGACATGTGTTGAGAAACACAAATGGTTTATGATGATGAAAATGTTGAGGCATGAGCCTTAGCCCTTTTACAAAAACTGATGGTTGGATTCGGATGCGATACCATTCCAAATTTTCCGTATAACCACAATACCTAAATTGGGTAAGACTTAGCCATAAGTTTATATGCATTAGTATTAGTTCCCTCGCGGGAGAGGTGCTTGTACTAGGGTGTGTAAAGGAAAGGTTATATTTGATTATCTGCATACTAAGTATGATGATTCAGGGTTATGCCTGACAGATGTATCGAATCTTGTGGTGAAAGTGTACCACCTCTGCAGAGTGTCAAACTATTCGAATAGCCCCGTCCGCAGTTATGGACAGTTGGAGTGGCCATACTGTTTCATTGTCAGATGTTTTCCAAATGACTTATGAAATGAATGATGAATCTTGACTTGACCACAACAGGGTTGTGACTATGACACTAGCTTCCCAACTTAAGTGATTCTAGAACTTTTTTTATCTTTCTTTGCTTCTGAACTCAGCTTAGGTTTCAAACTTAACTTATTAGTTAAACTTCGCTTTAGCATTTCCCACTAGAACTATACTACTTGTTAGTGGTAGTTTGCGAGTATTTAAAGAGTACTCATGGATTTTGTCCCTGGCTATTTCTATGGCCAGACTATGAAGGAGACTACCAAGATGACGGACAGCAGGACGGCTATGATAACTAAGACTATCTGCCTTCGTCAACATTGCCTGTGCCCCTGAAGATGGACCCCACCACTACGCTTATTATTTATTCCGCTTCTTGTTGTATTAAGACTGGATCATGAGATCCTTATTTGTGTAAGACCTTATTTATGGTTTGTAATGGATGATTTATTATGATATCCAATCTGTTATGTCACGCCAAAATGGTAATCCTGGGATTGCGATGTATGACATAACATGCATCTAGGATTAAAAATCGTCAGAGAGACCAAAAACACACAGGAAAGCAACTTCCACATGGAAAGTTGCACTAGTGTGACTGAAGTTGCATCACAGAATCCAATGCAGTGTGTGTGGTCATGTATATCAAAGTGGTTGGGACAAGAACACATGCAATTACACTAGGTGTAACATCCCAGGATTTTAAAATTTTGGACTAAAAGAAATTATAAATTGCATTGCAACATGGAATATCATTACTAAAAACGGTTTTGTCAAAAAGACCCTATTGACATTCTTGTGTTTAAACCCTATTTTTCTTTTTCAATATTGCCATATGTAACATTATATGCATTTGACATATTTGATATATTGTCTTTAATCAAAAACAGTTTCTATAAAGTTCATGGTGTGTATTTTGAATTTACAAAAATTTAGAAATTTGAATCACTCCATTTGGAACTCTAAAACAAATCCTAACCCATCTAACTTATGCCCTACCTACCACGCGCGCGCATGCTAAGCAGCGGGCAGAAGCAGCCGCAAGCCCGCTCCCGGCCAAGCGACGCGCCGCTGCAATCCCAGGCGTAGCCCAGAAAACCTGCCTCTCTCCCGCTGCCACTCATAGCCAGGTCCCACGCCCTTCTCCTTCAACCTCGTGTTGGAGTCCATATCGACCATGATACTAAATGGAATCCCTCTAATTCCGCGTGATTTGGCCACCCTTGCCCCTCCTGCATGTCTTGGCCCTCATATAAACCCCCTCCTCCTCCTTTCTACCTTTTTCGTAGAATCGACAAACCCTAGTACCACCATGCTGTGTTTTCGGATCTCGCCAGTGAACCTTGATCCCGAGCTCTAGTTTGATCCCAAATTGGTCGATTATATCACCCATCTCCCTCTTAATCATCTTAGTGTGTTCCTCATCTTCCACTGCATATTCTCACCTTTCCTGCTATCTCGTAGGACCCCAGGAACAACTGAACATCGTCGTCGGAGCTCACCGACGACTACGTCGCTCTATCCACACATCACCATAGCAAGAGGAAGAGGAATACCATAATGTGAGCATATCTGAACTCGCCATGACGCTCTTCCCCTCGTCATCCACTTTGCCTCGGGAGACCCATAGATTCGCTATCGGCATCGTCACGTCGTCGCGTCACCACTGGCTCGCCATCATCAATGACCACCGTCCGAACAAACGCTGACGGTCTAGATCGCAAGGAGCCGACCGAGCCGCAAACTGAAGCCTAAGACGCGCCGAAGCCGAGCCGACGAACCTCGTAACCAGATTTAGTGGATGCAGACGAGTCACTTAACCGAAGGGGTAAGAACCAATAGGAAAACGCCATGTCAGCATCACATCTGTGACGTTTTGGAAATAGATTTAAAAAGGCAGAAAACATTTTAAACCTGTATAATTCATAGTAAAATATGTACATGTCCAAAAATAGAAAATAATATACCTATGGATTCAGATAAATGTGAAGAATATTTATATAGTGTTAGGCACAACTTATGCATTATATATTTATTGTAGTAATTTAAATAGTTTAATGGTCTTTTTAGAGTAAATAAATCATAATAAACTATCTATAGATCAGAAAAATACAAATAAGTTATCTATGGAATCCTTGTGACATGTATGACATTAATCTGGCCTTAGATCTAATTTTTGACGAATAAAAGATTCTAAATAATTTAAACACTTCTAATCTAAAATATAGAAAAATATCTGGAACCCCAAATTGAGTGAATCCAATAGCCACAGGTTTGTCTCAGTAATACCCATTTGTAGAAAATATAAACAAAATTATTTGCAACTGTTTTAATAGAAAGGTTTGTAGAGGGCTATAAATCTAATTGCAATAGTAATTAAATCATAGAAAAATATTTAGAACTCATTTTTAGGTGATTCGAATTGCTACTAGCTAATCTCAAAAAAAAGAATTGCTACTAGCTCGAAATTGAACTACCTATCCCTTATCATTTAATTCAAAATTTAATACGATTGAAACATAAGGAGAGGAATTAAAGTGAGTTAAACCCTATTAAATAAATATATCTTTATTAATAATTTGCCTTATGCATTAAATGCTTTTCCATATGCATCATGAGACATATTATTGTTCAAAGAACTAAATACGACCATTATGACTTATTAAATCATCACACATGCATTTAATCATCATTGTTTTATTGTATTGTTCATCATTGCAAAAAATTTAATGGTGTGTTGTTGTGCTTTGTTTCAAATATTAGATTGCAGGGAGTGCAACTATTGTGATTGAGACGAGTGTAACCTTTTCTATTGTGAGGATTATCTGAACAACTACATCTACAACAAAGGCAAGTAGAGCTATCATAAATGTCCTAATATTTTTCCTATGCATGTAGTATGTTTTAAGTATGATGTTTTGTTTATATGCTATGCTATGACACCCAGGCATGATTGCCATATTTTCATTACTTGATTCTTTTGAGCCAGCATATTGTAGTTTTTTAGCCATGCTTATTAGATATGCAATGGGAATTCATGATTGATTATGTTATGAAAAGATATGTTTTGCTATAATGAAAACAACTGGAAAGTAATGAATCTCCTAGGTGTGATGGATTGATGTTTTTGGATGGTTTTATTACGGAAAGCACACCTAGGCTTCTGAGATTTGATAGGTTTCTTGTGTAGTAACTTCTAGTACATCCGCATGTCATTATTTGTCTTGACTAAGTAAGGTTTCGTCTTGGTTTTCTCCCTACCATGGCACAAAATGAGTGTAGTGGTAAGAGCGGGATGACTGGGTCATGCGGGTAAAGTGTACAAACCTCTCGAGAGTGTTATAATCTAAGTACTTAGCTATTTCCTCGGTTATGGACATCTATGAGCAACTAGGCATCGAACTTTTTGGAAGATCTCACTCATCCCAATTTCTTAATTATTAAAACTTGATGGGTGAACATGGGTTTAGGAGCATACTAAGCTAAACTGTCTTGTTTCTACATGGGTTTATGCTGGTATATCTTTAGAAGAATTGTTTAAAGCAAGAAATATATTTCAAAAGTAGGGAAAAGTTATATTGCTTTTATTTAAATGAGCCTAAACTCCACCAAGCCAAATATGCATGTAATTGATAGGTTCCATTATACATCCACATACTATTCCTACTTGCTAATACATTCAATGTATTGACCATTTGTGGATGCAACCTTTTATCTTATAGGTTATTCTATTTCTGAGTGATCTTTCTTAGGTCGCGAGACTCCACTCAACAATTATTCGCCTGTGGCACATTTGAATGATGGAGATCTACCTTGTATTTGTTTCCGCTGTATACTTGAATAAATAATGTAAATTCTAGATCATATTCATTGTATTTAAGATGCACAGTTATATTTGATGTCATTTTGTACTGTGTGTGCTACTGAACTGGTCCAGGGATTAGCACTATACATAGGAACTCAGCCTTATCAGGCAAAAGTCCTACACTAGGGGATAAAGGTGGTTTTGTAAAAGAACACATGCAATGACTCTAGCGAGTCCATGTATAAAACCATGATAATAGAGACCAAAAACACATAGGAAAGCAACTTCCACATGGAATGGTGCACTAGTGTGACAGAAGTTGCATCACATAATCCATAGGAGTGTCTGTGGTCATGTGGATCAAGGTGGTTTGGAAAAGAACACATGCAATGACACTAGGGGGTCAAGGTGGTTTTGGACAAAAACACATGCAATGCGTCTAGGGACTCCATGTGTCAAACCATGGTCATAGAGACGAAAAACACATAGGAAAGCAACTTCCACAAGGAATGTTGCACCAGTGTCGTAGAAGTTGCATCACAGAATCCACTGGAGTGTGTGTGGTCATGTAAATCAAGGTGGGTTGGAAAACAACACATGCAATGACACTAGGGGATCAAGGTGGTTTTGGAAAAGAACACATGCAAGGACACTAGGGACTCCATGTGTCAGACCATGGTCACAAAGACCAAAAACACATAGGAAAGCAACTTCTACATGGAATGGTGCACTAGTGTGACCGAAGTTGCATCTCAAAATCCACATGAGTGTGTGTGGTCATGTAGATCAAGGTTGTTTGGAAAATAACACATGCAATAACACTAGGGGATCAATGTGGTTTTGGACCAAGGTGGTTTTGGAAAAGAACACATGCAATGACTCTAGGGACTCCATGTGTCAAATAATGGTCACAGAGATAAAAACACATAGGAAATCAACTTCCACATGAAATGTTGCACTAGTGTGACAGAAGTTGCATCACAGAATCCACTAGAGTGTGTATGGTCATGTGGATCAAGGTGGTTTGGAAAAGAACACATGCAATGAAACTAGTGGATTAATGTGGTTTTGGAAAACAACATGTGGAATGACTCTAGGGACCCCTATCGTCGGATTGAAGACATGTACGCTGAGAGGGGGTCCTCGAGGCGTGTGGCGAAAGGGGGTGCGAGGTGACGGTATTCCGGGACTATGAGCACACAAGCTTTACCCAGGTTCGAATCCGTCGGCTTTAGACGGATCATACTCCTACTAGCAAACTAGTAATACGGTAGAGCCGAAAGTACATATTACAAGAGAGGTTCACCTATGCGAGTTGAGGTTGTAGATTGTGGGTTCCCTAAAGGCTGGTCCCTAGGATGGCTTATATAGATATCTGGCCTAGGGTTACAAGAGAAACCTATCCTTCTACGACTAAGAGTAGGTTACAAAGTACATCTTGGACTACAAGTGACTAAACATGCCTAAGTCGGTAAGTCTTCTGGGCCTTCCGGATAGAACTCCGTCTTCTGTCCCTGACTGGGCCTCCCGTGAAGCAAAGCTCTAACCCGAAGTGGGCCACCTTGGTCAGCAAGTCACAGTGGGTATACCTGGAAAGTATATCCCCAACATTAGCCCCAGAAGCCTCCAAGATCCAAAGTCGGATTTCATCGACTAGCTTGACCTATCTTCGGCTTGCAGAATCTTGAAGGGTTCCTGAAACTCAAAACAAAATTAGGATCTGAGTCTCAAATTGAGTCAGACCTATGAATATGTTACTCGGTTTTCCATCTTGAAATTCAAACAAAGCCGGAACTTGATCTATGACACAACCTGACATCAGCCAAGGTCAACTCACGTCACTGACAAACATTCCTAACAGTGCGATCATTGGTAGGTCCATTTATCACGGAACTGAGGCATTGTTTAATGCACGCGCGTGGAGATTGAGGAGGCGTAATCTTCTTGAGGAGGTTACCCAGATCCTTCCAGCACGCGTGGCACGTTAACTGTTTGTTTCAGACGAATCTTCACGCAAGCGAGGAATGTAAGGGGTCAAGATCTCCTTATTCCTCCTCACCAGCGCTTTTGTCGTCTTCTTCCTCCCAACGCCACCGTGCACCTGCTCCTCCGTTCCTTCCCCCAAATCACTCAACGCCGCCCACCCAAGGTTGCCATGAGCACCAAAATGGCTGACGAGTCTTCGTCCAGTACGGCGGCAACCACAGCGGCGACCATTGCAGCGGCAGAGAAGGAGAATTTCCACAGAGTTTGGATCTCATGCGTCCTTGATGACGAGAAGCAGCGTGTCGTTGAGAAGGAAGGTTTCCTCTGCGACGGCGACTGGCAGAGCGGCTTTGATGAGTTCATCCCCAATCCACACGCCGATGAGAGGGTCAACTTCAGCACTCACCTCGATAGAGGATTGAGATTTCCCCCCTCAGAGTTCTTCTCTAAGGTTGTACATTACTATGGAGTTCATCTCCACAATTTCCCCCCAAACACAATTCTTGAACTTAGTGCTTAGGCTTCCTTGTGTGAGGGTTATCTCGGAATAAAACCGAGTCTTGTCTTGTTCTGGTACTACTTTAGTACCCGGAGAAATTCCATCACTATTGGTAATCCTTACATTACCGAGACTCTTAGCCTGACCCTTAGGAGAGACCGAGTCTACCCCAAGATTAAGGCTAGCGAATCGGTGAAGAAATCGTCGTCCATGTTCTTTTACCTCAAGGACAAATTAGCTCCCGGCAAAGAAACTGCTTTGTCGTCTTTTGTTGACAGCGCCGCCACACACCAAGAGTCCTAGGATGCGGAAGCTCTGGCTCTTTCTGATGATCTGAATCTCACCAAGAGACGGATCGAGTATCTAATGAAACACAAGGGTCTGAAAGGATCTGACCTGATAGGAATGTTGGCTAGCACACCGGATTTAGCCCCTCAGTATCATGGTGACCAGCTCATGCACATGGTCACCAAGAATAAAAAGGATAGCCTCAGGTTCAGCTCGCTCCTAATCCTGGACAAAAAATATGAGTCCCGGATCAAATGGTTAATCAAGGAGCGACTTGAGAGGAAGACTCCGGATCTCTCTCTGACATGTATACTGCCGATGAACCTCTAACACCAGTAAGTTTTCCGGATCTATCCTTCATACTCAATTATGTGTTCATCTATACTTTGTTGTTGTTTTGCAATACTGAGATAATGTCCTTTTCAGCTTGCCGACCTCCCTAAGTAAGAGCTTGCTCCTCTCGAGGGATATTCACCTGAGGATCTGGTTCCTAGGGAGGATGAAGAACTTGAAGTTTTACTGGAGGTGCTTACCCGGAAGCGCAAAGCTCTAGATGTTTATGTGGGCACTCAGAAAGTTCCCGTTGTAAATAGGTAAAATTCTTCACAAGGTTTCTAGTATCATTTGTACTCTCCCTGAACTGCAACGATCTTTACACTGTTACCATCCAGGTCTAAGACGATTGCCAAGGGTAAGGTGAAAGCAAAGTCGGGGAAGACTCTACGCCAGCAAAACTTGGTTCTGGCCTCACCTGCTGCCCCGCCTTTGACTCCTACCCCAAGGCCATCATCAATGCTGGAGGGTACCTCTTCTCCGTGCATTGAAGATATTTTGGCTCATGCTTCAAAGCCAGCGAACCTTGGTTCACAAACCGACGTCACCGTAGGTGACTCGGAACTTGACAAGGGTGAACCCTCAAAAAGTAATGATCCCTCAGCTAAGATCTTCGCGGACAATCTTCTGAAGAATCCCAGTATTGCCAAACTTGGCATTACTCGAAGGATCACAGAAGAGATCTAGAAGCTGGCTCTCAAGTGCCTGGAGACCCATAATATCATAGCAGAAGAGGATGAGCAAGAAGCCGAAGACGTCAAACTCATCGACCTTCTTGACCAAGTTTGTCTCCATGATGAGAAGTTGAAGGCTGGTGTGGCCCCGCCACAACCAGTGATTCCTCTGACTCTCGCCGAGAAGGTTTCTTCTGAGGTGCACATGAGCCTCAATAAATTAACTCATGAACATTATGCAAGTCATAAGTCGACTCTTCTTTTTATTGTATTTCATATCATATCCTCTAGCCCCCAAGCATGAAGTTGGATAGGAATCTGGATTCATTCTTTTATAGGATCCCAAAGAATTAACTAGTATAGTGATACGTCCATAACGTATCTATAATTTTTGATGGTTTTATGCTAATAATATGCTTTTGACACTCTTTTTGTATAAAGTTTATGATTTATTTGGACTAACCTACTAATAGTTTTAAAGGTGCACAATGTTCTTGTTTTACACTTTGATGTGTAGAAATTACCAACAATACAAGTGGAAACCTTGTTGGAGTCAAATTGGGATTTTTCCAGAAATCTGTCTCAGAACTCTTTTTGAAGATGGTCACGTTCCGAGTCGAAGACGGTGTCAAACGGAAAACTCTTCAACTACAAAGCTGTTGGAAATTTCATGACTAACGTTCTGGACATACCATTTAGCTGATTCCAAGTCCGGACGGGCCCTCTAGGCCCGGTTTACTACAACCCAAGATAGGGTGACGGGAATCCGAGAAGCCATATAAAGGGAGGAAACCTAATTCGCCCAAGACACCTCCACCCACGAATTTGCAGCCGCCAAAGCCACGTTTTTGCCTCCCCCATGGATCCCATCTCCATGGGGGAGGGCTCCCAAGAAGCCATGAAGGAAGGGGGCTAAGGGGCGGTGCTCCCCCATGATACCAGCGGCGGGGAAGGAGTCCCCGACGCCGCCGCCGCCCTCTTCACCATCTGCACCATCCTCACGGCCATCTCCATCACCTAATCCTCCTAGTATGCAGTGGTTCATCCTCCCACACACCTCTGTACCGTCCTATGTAAACATGGTGTTTGATGCTATAAGTTATAACCTTATGATCTATGTCATGTTTGCGTAGTTTCTTTTTTCTTAGATTGAATGGTTGAACGTCTTTGGTTCATTACAGTTGTATGTTGATATGGTACAGTCCTTTGGTGTCCATTATATTTGTGCATGCATAAATTAAACATCATAGGGTTTGTAGTATGTGTAAAAAGGAAGGGGGGAGTTTTGTCGGAGTGACAGAAACCTGAGGACGCGAACCGGAACGTTGCACGTATGGGAGTAAGAGGACCATTAAATTTAAGGCTATGGTTGGGGATACCTTAATGCATTGTTAGTACTTACGGATGTTTGCTAACAATCCAATCATATAGTACATGTCATTCCATGTAGTGAAGCGCATGTATATTTAGCCTCTCCCACATAGAAAACTGCCTCGAAGACAATGAACCTGATCTATTCGCTATTTAAACTTGGACAAAGCCACCACAATTACCACCACTATTCCACACTCATGGTTCTATTAGTTTAGTGTATTTTATTGCTGCAACAACTAGCTTTACTTTCTTTTATTTATAATCATGCAAAGCTATCTCTATTACTCGTATTGTTGCTCTAGTTTTATTTCCTAGATAATGCAAACGTGTAGTGTGCATAGAGTTGTATCAGTGGTTGATAGAACTTGAGAGAATATTTATCCTACCTTTAGCTCCTCATTGGGTTCGACACTCTTACTTATTAAAAAGGCTACACACGATCCCCTATACTTGTGGGTTATCATGCAGCCCCCTAAGGCTTGTGCTGATATTTAGCTTAATTAAAATATTAGCTCGAGTCTTAGTAGACTTTTGACTCTAGTTACCATTCTGACTTACAGAAAGCTAATGCTTATAACCAGGAATTATTGAAGAATATTTGTAACAAGTAGAGAGAGACATCAGAGCTCTGCGACTTGAAAATGTGCAACTGAAAATTACAAAGGATGAAGCTGAAGGTAAAAATTTCGAGCCTCATTTTCATAGTTTGTGTTGTTGATCTATAGCCAAATATTTATCCGGCTTTTATATACTGTTGTTACCATAACTTGTGAAGCAGTCCTGTAAAATGATTGAAAAAGTCAACGATTATAAGTTCCTGGAGGTGGAGAATGCCGACTTGCATGTAGAGCTAGAGAAACTCAAAATAGACCGTGAGACCAGAATTGCCATTGTTCTTGACTCCACTAATCATGCAACTGAAGCACGTGATCGCACCATCGCCAAATAGGACCATACAATTTTGGACTTGCAAGATGCATTGGACAGAGAGAAGGACACCTTCGAAGCTCTCCGGAATGAAATCAGAAGCCTTCGATAGGAGAAGACCAAATTAGATGATGCCATCTTTAGTAAGTTTTCCGTCTCTAAGTTACCATTTTTCCGAATTTGTGAGACTCGGATATATAATTAACCTTGCTTTATTTCTTATAGGTCCTCTAAACATGCTCGATGCCTCTTCATCCGAGCCTCGTACCAGCTGGCTTATTGCCATTGGGGACCTGATTCAGGATTTTCGCCAATCCCTAGAAGAAATTGGTGAAATATGTTCAGCTCTCTGGCTTAAACACAATGTCGGCATTTGAGCTGCGAGACGAGGCGAAGGATAATCCTCAACTTTTCAAGGATTGGAAAATGTCCTATGCACGCACATCGGAACAAAATGCCTTGACAATGGTAATGAGCCACCATGGAAGCATGGAAATATGGCAAGTTATCAATAGTTATTCGACTGTCGATGAAGATGACAACAATCAGAACATCAAGGAGATCTGGGATTCTTGTGCCGGATACGCTTCTCGCATGGCCGATTTAACCAACTATGATGATCCATTCTTCACACCCATTGAAGTGCCACCACCCCCAAGGAAGTAGTTGCTGAAGTGTCTGAAGACGATGAGCATACTGAGTCTGACTACTTGTCTCAGACGGATATCGGGGTGACACAGGTGATGTGTCGAGCGAGCTGGCAAATCCTGCGTCTTCACCTACATCATAGACTGTGCTAGAAAACAATATGTTATTCTGAAAACAATCTGATTGTAGTAAGTAGATTATTATTTTGCTAGTTCTAAGTTTGTAAGAACTTATGTTTTACTTCTTTTAGCACTTTTTCCTTTTTATTTATTATACTTGAAAAAAATACTTAAGCACTTTGTTTTATTTACACTTATTGTTTGTGTGGCTTTCTGCCTCATCCCTTTCCTAAGCCGGCTAACCTTCAGTACAGAAACTTTGCCAAGCAACGGAGCTTAATTGCTAAACTAGTTTAAACCCGAAATGAAAGCCAGCTTCTAGTACCAACCATTCATTACTTTGAAAATACTCGCATCTAGCAATCAGACAAAACCCCAAGTATAAACTAGAAAATTTAGATTCATACTCGAAGGTAGCATTTTTAGAATCGGAAATCTAACCAGAACAAACATGAGCATAAAGTACTTTCAAGTATTGTGGGATTTTTGACTATGACATGATCATTCGGAAATAAGATGGTACATCAAAAACATCTCAGAAAAACATTGAGGATACCAATACTTATTTTACTTTGAACATGTACATATGTACGATTACAAAGAAATAAATTTTAAGAATAAAAGGGACTTAGCTGAGCAATATTCCATGGATGGTCTATCTCATCCGGATTTGTATTGCCTCTAGCTCTCTTTCTCTTCTTAGTAACAGGTCTCTCTTTTTCTGGCCTCATGTCAGTTAGGTAGTAAGCACCATTGTGCAATACTCGTCTAACCATGAAGGGGCCTTCCCATATAAGGGCAAGTTTGTGCTATCTTTTTCGCACTAGTTGAAGAACCAAATCACCTTTCCTAAAAGAGTGATTTTTGACTACTGACTATGATATCTGTGTAGCTTTTGCTGATAGGCTATAGATCTCAATTCAGCAACAATGTGAACTTCCTCGAGCATATCAAAGTCGTCTTATCGAGCAACTTTCGCATCCTCTTCGACATATGCAACGACTCATGGAGAGTTCTGAATAAGATCACTTGGAAGGACAGCTTCTGTACCATGAACCAAGAAAAAAGGTTTATATCCGGTTTACCTATTAGAAGTTGTTCATAAACTCCATATCACGGATGGTAGTTCGTTCGCCCAAGACCCCACAACATGATGTAGTGGTGCTTTGAGTCTTGGTTGTAGGACTTGAAGAATTAAACCATTTGCCCTTTCAACTTGTCCATTAGCTTGTGGATGTGTGATGGATGCAATATCAAGTCTGATCCCTTGATCACTGTAGAATTCGACTAGTTATCCCATGGAAAAGTTACTCTCGTTGTCTGTAATAATACTATGCGGATACCCGAATCGGATGATCACGTCCTCGATGAAATTTTTGGCTGTTGCTCCATCACAACTTGTGACAGTTTTGCCTCTATCCATTTCGTGAATTTATCCACCATCACAAGAAGGTGAGTGTATCCACTTTGAGCCCACCGAAATGGTCCAACCATATCCAGCCCCTAGACCACAAAAGGCCATGTAATCAGAATTGTTCGCAGCTGATCAGCCAGAACATGGGCTTGTCCGACGTATCTTTGGCAACCTTTGCACGTCTTGACCAGCCGTTCAGCATGTGCCTTAGCTGTGAGCCAAAAAAATCTGTGTCTGAAGGCCTTTGTCACTAAAGATCTGGCAGCGGCGTGATGTCCGCATTCGCCTTCATGAATTTCCTTAGGACTTGCATGCTTTTCTCCAGAGAAATGCAGCACTGAAAGACCCCAGACACGCTCCTCTTAAAGAGCTCACCTCCCACCATTGTGTTGGCTTTTGCTCGTCGAACGATCTGCTGGCTCAGCACTTTGTCTTCGGGTAATCTTCTTTCTACCAAGAAATCAAGGTAGGGTTTTGTCCAGCTGGGATTAGATCCAGAACTGCTATGAGCTCTGAGTCGGATTTTTTCGGATACTCCTCATCAACTCCTGTGATAGCGGGAACTCTCAAGTGCTCCAAAAAACCATTACCCGGGACCTATTTCCGTGCAGAGCATATTCTTGACAGAACATCTATGATGTGTCCCAACATATGGCAATCACCATTGGTCCACCTCATGCCACACAAACCATCACCCGAAGGTGAATTCCTTCCATACCTCGCCTTACCTTCGTTATCATGTGAATCGAAACCTACTTGAGACAAATGCACATGACATGACTAGGTCCATGACCATGATGCCAAGAGGATGTAAGAAGGATGAACCTGGAGCCAAGACGCCGAAGCAAGAGGCCTGCAAGAGAAGATGCAAGAAGACGCTGTCTGCTGCTACCGGTACTACCGGTTATCGCACTAGTACTACCGAATCGACCTGACACCAAGCGCACCCCAAGCCATGCCTCCCTGGTACCCGAGATTGGTACTGCCGCATCACCGGTACTGCCGCCATGCTGACTGGTACTACTGCACCTAGAGACCCGACACCAGCACCGGAACCACCGCCCCAGCAGACGGTACTACCGCCAACCGGTACTACCGGATGTCAACTCCGGTACTACCAGTCACACGAGAGCCTGCGTGCTTGAGAGTTAGGCCTCAGCCCATGTAACGCCCCAGAGCTCCCTTTTATGCCCAAATTACCCCTGTTTTATGGCTGGCCTATATATATACCCCCACCTCCATATGTAAACCCCAGAGATGATCATGAATTGAGGCATGTGCCTAACCCTGGATGGGAATCCCCTCTCAATAGTAGATCTATGAGTTATACAAGGCCTTGGAGTCGGTTCCCTTCTCCATGTCGCCAAGACCCTCCTCAAGTGTTTGGTTTCTCCCCATCAAGGATTCTAGTAGTGCTTGGTCTCACCCCTTTGGGATTCTACTTGGTTGCTACTCTCTCCTTGGTTTCGATTCTATCATCTTCCTGCCGATCTCTCCTTTGGTGATTCTACCGCATGGTCTCTCTCCGAGGATTCTATTGGATTGGTTGTTCGAACCAACGGGAGCAAATCGAATCAGGTGTGTTTTGGTGTGTGTTTGTATCTTTACCTTGCATTAGAGTTGCGTTCATCGTGTTCATTGCATGTTCCCCCACTCCCCGCCTCAAATATGTGATGATCAGCCACTCCAAGGGTAAATCCACAAGGAGACCATAACAACTGGTATCAACAACTTTTGGTTGCCACGGATTTGACTTCGCCCTTCGATTTCCACCATAACTTGTAAAATACCAAAAATATAGCCCCAAATTGCTTTTGGATCGATCTCTTGTTTTGGTGAGTTGATTGTGGTTTTGGTCCAACAGAAAGTTGTCTTCGGAGTTGGTCTACCATTTGCTTGCGTTTCCCAACCCAATTTGGTCAAAATTGCTCGAATTTGAGGAATTTTCGTCACCCTTTCTTCCCCCATTTCAGATATGGAAAAACAAAATCCCTGACAAGCGGTACTTTCGAGGTGCGAGCGGTACTACCGGTCAACCGCGGTACTACCAGTTGGGGCGAGTGGTACTACCGGCCCCACCTGATGAAATTTTACCCATTTTTCAGCTATTCCTTTTTGACTACTCTTTTTGACGCATATGTTTCGTGTGCGTGTCTGTCATCAAACAAGCTTCCACACCTCATCTCGCGCTCGACATCGACACCACGGAACTCGCGCTATTCCACACCAACGGTGGTAAGTACGACATCACCACAAGGTATAACTTGCACCATCCTTGTTAACCCATTCTTCCTTTCTGTGTTACCTAACCTATCGAGGATAGCTCATCTCATGTTTGCCGAAGCATTGTGCGCTTGCTCTTGCATAGTCATAATATAGAGGCAATAACAAAACTTGACTCCATAGCATAGAAAGAAAGAGGTACATCAAAAAAAAGCTTCTAAGAAAAAGAAAAAGAGAAAGATACCAATAGCAAAAGAGAGTCCAAAGCTTCTAAGAAAGAAAGCGAGCAAGAGAAAGGCAAGCGTGCAAATCATTTGCTTCTCAATCTTTTGGCAAACAGGCTACGGTATATCCTAGCGTTGGCACGACACCGAGCATTAGTGTTCGTTAGGACCAATTTTGTTCATTGCTCATTTTCATAGTCATGTTAGCCACATTAATCTCCACCGTGTGTGTATAGTCGTATGTTCTTGTCACCCTTTTTAACCTTTTCCTTTGACTTTGTTTTTGTTGCATTTTACCTACTTTTGACAATAACATTTGCGTTTGGTTGTTTCATTTGCTCTCCACCTTCCTAACCATCCACCATAGGCCTTTGTGTGTGTGTGTCTTGTGTATTCGTGATGCACCCCGTCGTACGGACGTTCCTACTGTTGGGCCACTGATGGATCTGTGTATGGCGCCAGAAAAATGCTGGAGCGTGGTTGATGTAGAGCTTGTTGGGAACCCTAAGAGGAAGGTATGATGAGCACAGCATCAAGTTTCCCTCAGTATGAAACCAAGGTTTAATCGAACCAGTAGGAGCAAGGAAACACCCCAAAGGTGTTACTAGCTGAGCCTTGGCAGGGCGCACTACCGGTGCTAGTAGCAACGTGGAGACCTGTACAACACAACCACAATACTTTGTCCCCAACTTGGGATGAGGTTGTCAATCTCACCGTGTTTTGCAGAAAACAAAGGATTAAACGTATCAAATGGAAAGAAGTAAAAGTTTGCAGAAAGTAAACACAAAGCAGTAAACACTTTATAGATTGAATGTAAAAGACAAGGACCGGGATCCATAGCTCACTAGAGGTGGCTCTCCTTAGATAGATAACATGTTGGGTGAACAAATTACAGCGGGGCAATTGATAAACACCGAGAAAGCAATACATGTATATACTAATCATCTTGACTCCTTTGGAACTTGATTGGGCATTACAACATTATACATAGACCGCCATCCAACTGCATCTATGACTAATAATCCACCTTCAACTTATCATCCGAACCCACTCTAGTATTAAGTTGCAAGCAACAGATGACTGCTTTACGAATTGCGTGTAAAGTAAAAAATACGATTGTTCTATGAACAAAGGATTGTTGTTTTCTCCCTAGTAGAAACAACACATCTAGTACCTTACAAATTTCTGTCACATCCCCAGATTACCAGAGGCATGAACCCACTATCGAGCATAAATACTAACTCTTGGAGTTGCTAGCATCTACTTGGCCAAGATAGCTACTGAACAACGGAAAGCATGCAAGATCATAAATAACAAAGACATGATAGAATCAATAATCAATCTGAAATAGCATCTCAATATCCATCGGATCCCCGCAAACACAACATGCAGAATTACAAATAGATGATCTTGATCATGAACGGAGCTCACAAGATCTAAACATGAAAGCACAAAGGAGGAGAACCAGCCATCTAGCTACAACATGGATCCGTAGTCCAAGGATGAACAACTCACGCATCACACCGGAGGCTTGCATGGTGATGAAGAAGGCCTCCAGGGTGAATTCCCCTCTCTGGCAGGGTGCCGAGAAGAGCTTTAGATCCCTCCTGATCTAGGGATGGAGATGACGGCGGCTACAGACTCTTTCATGGATTTTTGATCGGGTACTTAGGGTTTTCATCCCGAGGGAAATATATAGGCGGAAGGAGAGGCCGAGGGAGTGCCAGGGGCCACCACACCACCCCCTGGCGCGGGCCCAGCCTGGCCGCGTGGCCAGGTGGTGTGGCCGGCCTCTGGCCCCTATCCGTCTCGTATTCTGGCATCTGATGACTTTCGGAAAAATAGGCACTTTAGCTTTTGTCCCGTCCAATTCCGAGAATATTCGTTTTCTGACTTTCCTAGAACCAAAAACAGTAGAAAACATGCAGCTGGCACTCTGGCTCTTGTTAATAGGTTAGTCCAAGAAATCATATGAAAAGTACTCCAAAGTTGGAACAAAACACAAGAAAGTGGATAAAACTAAGCATGGAACATCAAAAATTATAGATACATTTGCAATGTATCAACATCCCCAAGCTCAACTCCTGCTCGTCCTCGAGTAGGTAAGTGTTAAAAATAAAGAATAATTTTTGAGGTGACATGCACCATCAAAGACTTGATCAAAGTATTTGTAAAACATTCAAAGCTAGGATCATAGTACTTCAATCATAACATGAAAGAAAAAGTTCTAGCAATAAAACAAAGAAACTATGATGCAACATGAAAAGGCACAAACAAAAGATTCATGAATAACAATGCTTTGCAAGACGTTTGTTTGTTTCACATAAAGAAAACATAGCATAATAGCATTCAGCTTGTCACTCAATAGAGTAGCAAATATAAATGCATAGGACACCTTCAAAGTTCATAAGAGTGACTAGATACAAATAGTTTAAAACAAGCAATATCAAGTTATGCATCAATCAACTAGTCTTGGGACAATGCACATAGAACTAAGAATGGCTACTATGCTCTCAAAGTAGGTGCATAAAGATAGAAGGTGGAGACTCAATATAATGGTGGAAGAAAGGCCTTTTATAAAAGGAAGTAGGGATTCAAGTCTCATAAAGAGCTTCCAAAAATTATGGTACTTATAGCTTTCAGCTCTCATTGCCCCTATCATAAGCATCTTGAAGTGATTAAGGTTAAAGTGAACAAACTATGGTGTACATGCTTGACGAAGTATAAGTTAGAAATCTCAATACCCTTGTATACGAGGGTCGCTCCTCATGCTACTCAAGTTTATTCACCGGTAAGTTCTTGTCATTGTAAGTACATGTGTATCATAGAGAACCGCCAACGGGGTACCCCTTGCCCGATAATATGGAAGAATCCCCATATCAAAATGACAAGCCAAGAAGACAATGAGCATCTCAGCATTCTTCTTATTTACCATGGGAATATGGTGCTTTTTTCTCTCTTTCCTCTTTTTATAATCTCTTCTTTTTCTTTTTCTCGTTTTTTCTCAATATAGGACTCTTATGGTTAGACAATGAGCATCTCAGCATTCTTCTTATTTACCGTGTTTTTATAAGAAGAATGCTTCATAGACAGCTCATTATGGTTACGCTGCAGGTTTCCACCATGTCAGCATGGATTAGACCAGCGGGCCAGGCGTTTCTCTAACACATATACATAACTCCATAGACTTACAAGTTCCCCTTTCATTTCACACCGATGACATCCATATACAAAAGAGCATGATATCAACTAGGTACAAGTACCAAGTGCAATGTTGAAAGCGTTCCCCATGAAAGCATGGTTCTGCTAATTCCCAACAAATAAGTGCAAGCATATACAACATAGACGACACAATGGTTCAAGTTTATTAAGGGCAAGAAAAGTAAAGTGTGCCATCAAGTTCATGAGAGCTTTAATCACTAGTTTTCTCATAACAAGTTTAATTTGGAAGGTAAACAAAAGCATGAATATACTTGTAATAGCATAAGCTAATAGGTAGGTATCGTGGACTCTTTGGCATAACTTGGTTTAGGGAGTTGGATGCATGAGTGGAACTCATACTTGGTTGTGGAGGCTAGCAAAAGACTAGGAGCGACAAACTAAGAGAGCAATAATGGCCATAATCATGCAGAGCGACAAAACATCATTGATCAAAGCATAAAGTGATACTACAAGTTGAAAACTAAAGGATCATAAAGGCTATGGTGACTTGAGATAGTCATAACATGGTGTGAGCATGCGCCAAGTCAACCCAAATAAAGCATCAAAGGAGAATACCACTATACTATGCTTTAATATGCTAAAACAACGCATGATTCATCCAAGGCACATTAAGCAATCTCAATTGTTTATAACAAGTCATGATACAGAAAATAATACTAAGCATAAAACCAAAACAATATAAAGCATGGCATGACAAAGCATAGGCCATAGTCAAAAACGAGCTCTTTTTACCACATAAGTATGAACTTTCCTACTCTTTTCCAAACCAAACCAAACTATTTGCAAACCAATGTATGAAAGAGGGGGTCCAACCAATTTATTCAGAAAACTAAGAAAACCAAATAAAATGAAAACGAAGAAGAAGACGCTCCAAGAACAACACAACTATGCATGAAACAATAAAAATGAAGCGTTTGGAAGAAACCTGAAATTTTTATTGATGAAGAAGGGGATGCCTTGGGCATCCCCAAGCTTTGACGCTTATACTTCTTGTATATTTCTTGGGGTGACACTCGTGGCACCCCCAAGTTTGAGCTTTACTCCATCCTTCATCTCATTACTCATTCCTTCGATACACGTGAAATTTTTCCTTCATACAAAACTTCACACAATCTTTATTAGCAACATTAGTAAAATCAAGATAAATATAGTCTTAAAGTTCAGTTCCAACACCAAATAAACTTCCATTAGAACACTAGCTACTGTAGTACTTCCCTCAAAAAGCTCAATTCTCCAAAAGAACTAAAAAAGGAACCAACAAGAAGCAAATGCAGAAAATGGCAGAAATCTGTCAAAACAGACCAGCAGGTAAAGACGAATTTTTTCGAAGATCTTCTGTTGCTCAAATCAAAAAGTGTTGATCTAACGAAAGTTAGATAAGAACCTGGGGAAGAAGCACAAAAATTCACGCCTCAAAAAGACATTTAGAGATTTTACACTAATTTTTACGGTGAAGCACAGAAATCTGTTTTGGGACAGCAACTTTGTCAATCATTACTTCTCTCTCATTAGAGGTTACTCTTGGCACAAAAAGAAAATAAAAAGGATAAGGAGCGGTTATTACTGAAGTAATAACTTCCAAGACTCATCTAAAACTTTTGGGTTATCTCCCAATAAGTACTTTTCTTTAACGCCTTTAAGTTAGGCATAAGGAGCAAGAAAAAGAATCAAGTGTTCTCAAATGAAGAAGCATTAAGACCAAATTTTGTTTTCATACGAGAAGCAAAAGAAATCTTCTCTCTCTTCTTAGGGAAGTGTTCTATACCTTTCTTGAGTGGGAGTTGATATTTAATGGTTCCTTTTTTCATATCAATGATAGCACCAACAGTTATAAGAAAAGGTCTTCCCAAAGTAATAGGACAAGAAGCATTGTATTCAACATCCAAAACATAGAGATCAACAGGGACATAGGCATTGTTAACCATGATAAGAACATCATTAAGGCTCCCCATGATTTTCTTTTTAACATTATCATTAAGTGGGACATTCAAATAACAATCTTCAAGTGGAGGCAAATCAAGCATATCATAAATCCTTCTAGGCATAATAGAGACACTACTATCAAGATCACATAAAGCTTTGAAGTCAAAGTCATTCACTTTAATATTAATGATGGGTTCCCAACCATCTTCTTGTTTTATAGGAATAGAAGCTTTATGTTTCATCTTTTCTTCTTTAATCTTTATGAGAGCATCAGTAATGTGTTTTGTAAAGGCCATGTTCATAGCACTAGCATTAGGACTTTTAGCAAGATTTTGTAGGAACTTAATAACTTCAGAGATATAGCAACCATCAAGATCAAAATCAATTTTATCATCTAAAGTAGTAGAACTATTACTAGCCTCAATACTAGTGGTGGTGATAGTAGAAACACTAATGTTTCTAGCAATTTCATCTTCTCTTTCCCACTTAGCATGTAATTCAGCTAATAGTCTAACATTTTCATCAATTCTTACTTGTATAGCATTAGTATATGCAAAGGGATTCTCATTAGTTTCAGGTTTAGCAGCCATTTTATTCAAAGAAGATTGAGCTTCAGCCAAAGATGTTATATTTCTTTCAGCATTAGAGAGTTTTTCCTCAATTGTTTTATTGAAAGCAGTTTGTTTACTAATAAAGTCTCTAAGAATGACTTCAAGTTCAGAGGGTGCACTCCTATTATTGTTGTAAGAATTTCGATAAGCATTACCATCGTTGGGAGGATATGGCTTATAATTGTTGTTACCAAAATTACTCCTATAGGCATTATTGCTAAAGTTGTTATTTCTTATGAAGTTCACATCAACTTGCTCTTCTTGAGCAACCAAAGAGGCCAAAGGAACATTATTTGGATCAATATGGGCTTTCCCATTAACAAGCATAGACATAATAATATCAATCTTATCACTCAAGGAGGAGGTTTCCTCAACAGAATTTACCTTCCTACCTTGTGGAGCTCTCTCAGTATGCCATTCAGAATAATTAACCATCATATTGTCTAGAAGTTTTGTTGCAGGACCCAAAGTGATGGTCATAAAGGTACCTCCAGCAGCAAAATCCAATAGGTTCCTTAAAGAATAGTTCAATCCTGCATAAAAAGTTTGGATGATCATCCAAGCAGTCAGTCCATGAGTGGGAGAATTCTTTACGAAAGTTTTCATTCTTTCCCAAGCTTGAGCAACATGCTCATTATCAAGTTGTTTAAACTTCATTATTTCACTTCTCATAGATATAATCTTAGGAGGATGATAGTATTTTCCAATAAAAGCATCTTTGCACTTAGTCCAAGAATCAATACTATTCCTAGTTAAGGAATTCAACCATTCTTTAGCTTTTCCTCTCAAAGAGAAAGGAAACAATTTCAGCTTAATAATATCTCCATCTACATCCCTATGCTTTTGCATCTCACAAAGTTCAACAAAGTTATTTAGATGGGAAGCAGCATCTTGATTACCAATACCAGAAAATTGTTCTCTCATAACAAGATAGAGTAAAGAAGGTTTTGTCTCAATGAAAGTATATTCAGGCATAGGTGGAGCAATAGGTGTGCTCATAAAATCATTGTTGTTGGTGCTAGTGAAGTCACACAACTTAGTGTTTTCAAGAGTAGTCATTTTTTTGTGTTTTCAAGTAAGAAAACAAACTAGTAGAACTAATTTTTGTGTGTTTTTGATAAAGAAACAAGCAAACAAAGCAAAAAGAAACTAAGCAAAACAAAAATAACAAAGTAAAGAGATTGGTTATGAGGGACTCCTCTTGTGAAGATGTCCTTGACTCCCTGGCAACAGCGCCAGAAAAATGTCCTTTTGATGGCGCATGGTTGATGTGGGAGCTTCTTCTTCGTTCCCCGGCAACGATGCTAGAAATATGCTTGATGGCTCTGTGTATGGCGCCAGAAAAATGCTGGAGCGTGGTTGATGTAGAGCGCGTTGTGAACCCCAAGAGGAAGGTATGATGAGCACAGTAGCAAGTTTCCCTCAGTATGAAACCAAGGTTTAATCGAACCAATAGGAGCAAGGAAACACCCCAAAGGTGTTACTAGATGAGCCTTGGCAGGGCGCACGACCGGTACTAGTAGCAACGTGGAGACCTGCACAACACAACCATAGAACTTTGTCCCCAACTTGCGATGAGGTTGTCAATCTCACCGTGTTTTGCGGAAAACAAAGGATTAAACGTATCGAATGGAAAGAAGTAAAAGTTTGTAGAAAGTAAACACAAAGCAGTAAATAGTTTATAGATTGAATGTAAAAGACAAGGACCGGGATCCATAGTTCACTAGAGGTGGCTCTCCTTAGATAGATAACATGCTGGGTGAACAAATTATAGCGGGGCAATTGACAAACACCGAGAAAGCAATACCTGCATATACTAATCATCTTGACTCCTTTGGAACTTGATTGGGCATTACAACATTATACATAGACCGCCATCCAACTGCATCTATGACTAATAATCCACCTTCAGGTTATCATCCGAACCCCCTCCAGTATTAAGTTGCAAGCAACAGATTATTGCTTTACGAATTGCGTGTAAAGTAAACAATATGATTGTTCTATGAATAAAGGATTGTTTTTTTATCCCTAGTAGCAACAACACATCTAGTACCTTAGAGATTTCTATCACTTCCCCAGATTACCAGAGGCATGAACCCATTATCGAGCATACATACTAACTCTTGGAGTTGCTAGCATCTACTTGGCCAAGATAGCTACTAACAACGGAAAGCATGCAAGATCACAAATAACAAAGACATGATAGAATCAATAATCAATCTGAAATAGCATCTCAATATCCATCGGATCCCCGCAAGCACAACATGCAGAATTACAACTAGATGATCTTGATCATGAACGGAGCTCACAAGATCTAAACATGAAAGCACAAAGGAGGAGAACCAGCCATCTAGCTACTACATGGATCCGTAGTACAAGGATGAACTACTCACGCATCACACCGGAGGCTTGCATGGTGATGAAGAAGGCCTCCAGGGTGAATTCCCCTCTCCAGCAGGGTGCCGGGAAGAGCTTCAGATCCCTCGCGATCTAGGGATGGACATGATGGCGGATATAGAATCTTTCGTGGATTTTTGATCGGGTACTTAGGGTTTTCGTCCCGAGGGAAATATATAGGCGGAAGGAGAGGCCGAGGGGGTGCCAGGGGCCACCACACCACCCCCTGGCACGGGCCCAGCCTGGCCGTGCGGCTAGGTGGTGTGGCCGGCCTCTGGCCCCACTCCGTCTCGTATTCTGGCATCTGATGACTTCCGGGAAAATAGGCACTTTGGCTTTTGTCCCATCCAATTCCGAGAATATTCATTTTCTGACTTTCCTGGAACCAAAAATAGCAGAAAATAGGCAGCTGGCACTGTGGCTCTTGTTAATAGGTTAGTCTAAGAAATCATATGAGAAGTACTCCAAAGTTGGAACAAAACACAAGAAAGTAGATAAAACTAAGCATGGAACATCAAAAATTATAGATACATTTGCAATGTATCATCCATGCAGAGATAAACAAAACCATGGTGATCCCAAGATCCAGCTGAGGTAGTAGGCCATGAGAATTACCACTAGATGTGCGGTTGCGGAATCGATGAAGCACGTCGTTTGATGTGGTGCAGTCCTCACGATCCATTCTGATCCACGATGGTCGAAGTGTTGAACGTACAGCACCTCCGCTAGTATCCACACGTACGAGGAGGAGCGCTGGTGGTGGACTGCTAGGTGCGGTACAACAGCGACATGACTGGACTAGGGCTAGGGTTTCGAACACATGGAGTGACCTAACCGTGTGCTCTAAGCACCTGCGCCCCAACATATATAAGGAGTGAAAGTGGGCTCCACTCACTTGTGGCCCATTCACTAAAAGGCCTATCTTAGTCACTGCTAGTCCAAATCACTGACTCGGTCCGTTTCCTATTTGGGTCCAACCCAAATTTGCTCCCGCTCTTAAGTGTGTGACCCGGACACGATCCGAGTCTCACTCATGACCGATCAGTCAGTAGCGGCTCCTAACAGAACGTGCCGACTCCCAAGTACCAAAGAGTAATGACGACATATCTTCCAATGCGACTTTCGTCTGAGTCCCTTTTGCCTCACGATATACCTTGTCGAACTATAGGCGAATAATCGTCATCCCTTAAATAGTTCGACTCTATTTCTTGATTTGAGATAAGTAATTCATCTGACTAACTCTTAGTCGATCGCCTCGGTTAACACTTAACCGAGTCACGCATGGCCATGATTTCTGAATCATATCTTCCGAGAGGGCCCAGAGAATATCTCTCTAGTCGGAGGGGGAAAATCCCATCTTGGTTATTCACATCACGCAACTTGATTCTCAGTCGACCCGAACTCTGCCTCTATAACTGCCCAATGACAGAACATTGTTTGACAGAACCTATGACGGTGATCCTAACCTTGGATTATGCAATAACCTCAGGTTTACGGATTACATTGATTGAGACATAGAAATGACGACTTGTTCGTTGTACCTCAATATGGGTTAGTCCGACTAGCTAAACTCTTTAGTTGAATCCGTGTAAGTCAGAATAGCATCTCCATGCCCATGATAAGTGGAACCGAGTCATCTGCCAACTTTCACATTAGTCTAATAAGTTATGTGTTCAACACAACCTCAATGACAAAGGACAATTAGTATGAACAACATGAATATATAGTTCCATAATCAAATAACATATTCAATGATATATATCAGTAGTTCATACATGGACCATAACTTTATGAATACATTGGGAATAACATCATACATGATTGCCTCTAGGGCATATTCCCAAGAGTCGCCCACTTGCACTAGAGTCAATCATCCGACATCACAGGATATGGGGTGGCCCGATCTTCTCAGCAAGAACTTGTCGATGATGATAATGGTGGATAGATAAATAGCCTGTAGCTATGAACTCTCCCTCTTGAACCCTGATGCCAACGCAACAGCTCTCGAACCCTATGGGATATTCACAACACCACGCTCTTGCGCACGTAGCCGTCGACCACGAACGGTATTTTACAATCTACCAATTCCCAGTGGAACAATAGATCACACTCAATTGCAGTAGTATAATTCGATCATAGGGTAATTCTAGAGGTTTTTTGAAAGAAACAACTCCAAAATAGTTTAAACGTGGTCTAAACCGTAACTACGGGTCATTCCAGGCTTACAAGTGTGGTTGGGGCGGCCAGAAACCGAAACTAAACGCAAACAACTAAAACTGATACAAGCCGTCTCGGACCAGATTCGGTCGGCGGGCGGACAGTCCGGCTGGTGTCGGCTGGACAGTCCGGTCGGGCCAGACACTCCAGGTGGAGTGAGCAGGATAGTCCGGTTGGGCCGGACACTCCGGGTGGAGTGAGCCGGATTGTCCGGTCTGGTCGGAATCTTTGAAGTTTCCGGACAGTGTCCGGGTAGTGTCCGAACTAGGGTACTAATTGTGCGTGCCAAATCTTCTCTCGGAAAGGTCGGACACTCCGGACGATGCAGAGCTTTTGGCCTCCATATTGATGATCTTCTCTTGCGTCTTCCTCCCGCTCCTCCCTCGCGCATCCTTGGGCGATCATCATGATGGGCTCATCTTGTAGCCCTTCTCCTCCTCGCACCATGCTTGTTTCTCCAATGAACCTGACCATACATAAATGCATAGACTTATGCAGTATAAAGTTCTCATCAATTAAAGTGTCAGATTCGTTTAGGAGCAAATTCACTTGTTCTTCAAGTAGCTTAGCACGAGCCCTTGTAATGGGTCCAATTATACTTTCATTCGACTGATCCTTCCTTGCAACAGTTGCAGCATCTACTGAAGGTGTAATTGTAGGGATGTCCTCATCATCTCCACCCCTTTTAAAAGGACAATATCATTTTGCGGCCCGAAAGTTGGGGCGCCCAGGCAATGCGGTACCCAATTTGCCTGTAATCAGCCGCGATGACTATAGTTGGTGTGCCAAATACTCAGAGGGTCTTTTTCGGCACTAATTCAACTTTACGTTTCAATACAAAATATCAGGCTAACAGCTGTCAAGTTGGTCCCCCCTGTCAGTTCTCACCGTTATGTCGCTCCCGTCGCCTATGTGTCAATTAGGCTTGCAGCATTGGCACCTGCATCCATTACGCGTTTTCTTCCCCGGAGCGGCAATCTATGGGGCGTTGCAGCCATGGCGCGGAGCTGGGACATGGACAAACCTGCTCGGCCCTACTCTCCTCCCTGTAGGCTTGCAGCATTGGCGCCTGCATCCATTACGCGTCTTCTTCTTCCCCGGAGCGGTAATCTGTGGTCGCGACCATGGCACAGAGCTAGGACGTGACGAACCTGCTCGGCCCCGCTCTCCTCCCCATCCTGAGTCGGAACTCGCACTCACCATGGACGCACCCATGGCATGGTGCGGGGACGAGAATTGGTTCACGGTGAGTTCTGTCACCGTGACGACCATGCTCGATTCTGCTTTCCTCCTCTAAAATCCGAGCTTGCTGTCGCCATGGTTGCACCCGCACCAATTCTGCCACCTCTACCGAGGTCTCTGTGGTAGCTCAAGTTCTGCCATGTTGGACCTGTAAGCGAATTCATAGCTAGGCGGTGGCAACCCGTTTTTGAACCTGTAAGGAATTTGCTGAAGACTGCATGCCGCTCCAAGATCTTCGGTGGATGCCTTCGGCTTCTACCAACGTCCACTGCTGATGTGAGATCATTTAGTTACTTCAATACAAAATTTTGACCAATTTAACTTGTTGATGTATTCCTTGACAATTATAATATAATCGAGCACTAGAAATATTTTGTAGTGTGCATGAGCATGATCAGTAATATAATTGAACACTAGAAATTTTAAGGCACTCCATATAAAGGAATAGATTAGTATAGAAGGTTCACCAGAGACACCACGGATATATTGTCTTACATGCCACACACATGTAATAATTAACTGAAACAAAATAAAAGCAGGGGCGGCAGCAGGAGGCCAGGACACGGAGACGCCTAGCCGGGCAGGAGAATTAGAAGGAGGCAGGGACAGCCTAGTCGATGGTATATAGGCCAGTCCTGACATAATGCTAGAGGAATTTGCCGAAGGATGGGCGCCGTGCCAAGGTAATCGGCCTATGCCTTCTGCCTCTGCCTCTGGCAACACCCACCGCATGCTGGATCATGCTGTCGGGGTCCACGTTGATTGCTCTATCACAGAATGGGGAAAACATTCTCCCCCTACGGTAGAAAGATATTAGCCCACACCATAACCGCCTCAGCACGTAGCGGCTCTTGTTGTCCCTAGATTCCTTGCTATCGTCCACTTCATCATCATCATCCTATTGATTTTTAAGAATATAACTTAGAACTCATGCATATGATTGAATTGTATTACAACTCAATAATTAAGAACATGTACATGTAAGACAATATATACGTGGATATCAAAGAGAAAGCATCTCAGCAATAGTTTGATCAGTTCATATATCATTTCATCTCAACACAATGACAACTAATTCCATCAGAGTGTATGTAGAATAAATCTAGGTGCCTCATAAGTTTCTTCATGGATGGAGTGGTCAAACCAAGTAACAGTTGCACAACCTATAATGTTCTTGTACATCGCCCCAAGTTTGCTAACTCATCCCTGAAAAAATCTGACACCAATGTGTCTGCCTTTCTTTGGGGGAAAATTTGAATCATTGGCCACAATAATAAATTGAAATGTAATCGTACAAAACAATATTCAGGGATATACATAGTAAAGTACAAAAACAAGCCTAAATATTGTCATTATAAATAAAAAACCAAACAATTAATCTTCAGGTACATGTTAAAAATACTTATGATCAAAACCATTCATATACATATGCATCATACGAATCATTCAAAGATCAGAAATAATTCAAGGATCATATATGTAGTTCCATATGAGAATAAATCAAGGGCCTCATAATTTGTTTCAGAGATGGAGTTGGAGAACCAAAGTACCAACAACACAACCTATATTATTTGTGTGCATTGCTGCCTCAGGTCCACCAACCCATCCCTAAAACACAACACCATCATACGTGTCTCCCCTTGAACTATTTTCGGGCAAATTTCAATCATCGGCCTCGGTGACAAACTGAAATGTAATTCTTATACACTATGAATGCATGGAATAGATAATTCAAATATCATAGTTCTATGAATGTAGAATAAAGATTGCAGCCTCACAAGTTTCTTCAGGGATGGCGTAAGCGAACCAAGTAACAATTGCACAACTTATATTGATCTTGTACATGGCCCCAGGTTTGCTAACTCATCCCTGCAAAAATCTGACACCAATGTGTCTGCCTCTCTTTGTGGCAAATTTGAATCATTGGTCATAATAAGAAATTGAAATGTAATCGTACAAAAAAATATTCAGGGATATACATATGCATCATACGACGCATTCATAGATTAGAAACAATACAAATATTATATATATAGGTTCCATATGAGAATAAAATTAGGGCCTCATTTTTTCTGAGATGGATTCGGAGAACCAAAATACCAACAGCACAACCTATATTGTTTATGTGCATTGTTGCCTCAAGTTCACTAACCATCCCTAAGCAAACGACACCATCAGATGCCCTTGCACTATTTTGGGGCAAAATTGAATCATTGGGCTCAGTAAGGAATATAAATGTAATGTTATAGGCATGTTGTGTATCGAAATCAACACTAAACTAGCAAACTCAACTAGATGGCAGATAAGCAGATTGGGGTTTTGTGACTAGACAGATTGGGGTTTTGTGACTAGATGGCAGATGCATCAATCGATCGATCGAACCATATATATACTACCCTACTTCAAGAGCAAAAGAATCTCTACACGATTGAGCAAATCCTATGTATGAACAGTGAAATATGCGGATGCAACTAGAGAAGCTAGCAATGTAGTACCTCGGACTCCTCATCAGGGACCTTCTCCTCGAACTCATCATTCTCTGTGATTGCATCGAAGATTTCTTGGACGGCGATGGGGTCATTGATGTAGAGCACCGGATTTCCTCCGCCTGCAGCCTGCCCCCCATCCAGATCTGCCGCTGGCACCACGACATTGTTGGCCACGACGTTGTCGGCCACCTGCTGCTCGGCGGCGACGGCTACTGGCTGGACGGTGCAGCAACAAGCGACATTCATGCCCGGAGAAGACGCCTCCGCCTGCTTGGCGACGACCGAGCCATCTGCTGCCGCGCCTTCAACTGGCTTCACCTCCGGCTCGTCTCCACGTGTACACTTCGTGGCACACCTAGGGAAGGAGGTAGTGCAAGCGAGGGAGCTTCGGTGCGCACGGTAGGTACAGATTGGGGTTTTGGGACTAGACAGATTGGGGGAAATGACACGAGCACATAGAAGAACAAGGTCGAGCAGGTTTATAAACACCGGACTGTTCATAGTCCTCGAGTGGATACGTGTGGTGGGCGGGGGCGGGGGGGGGCTACCACGATCTCCACCTTTTTTGGGGGTTCCCTTTTTTTAAAAGAGCCACGATCTTCATTTTAAAGTTGCATTGAGAACACGCTCGTGGCAGACCCTGATTCCACTACAAGCAAGTGGCACGGAACCAATTTCTAGCAACGTTAGATCTACTCGAGGGGGGCCTTAACTCATGGAAGTTACTTGCGGTAGGACCCAGTTGGAAGTGAGATTGAGAGCGCTACGTAAAAATGGGATACGTCTTATTAAAATCAAGTGGCAATAAATTGCAACATCCCGTCGACAACCGTGCACTCGATGACCCCATTGCCCTATGCATGTGTTATAGTAGCAGTAGTATCCTTTGTAGACTAGATTAAATGTGACATGACCACTCGATGAATTTTTTCATGGATGGCATCGTGTTCCTTCTTGTAGAGGGAGACGTCCGTGCTGTCTCACGCTGAGGGAGATGTCTGTGCTGTCTCACGCTGTACTGTGAAGGGCACGACCTGTGCAACGATAATCGTTAGATCACACAGGATCAATGGTTGGTACGCACGATCCGCGTGCCAACTATGACAACCAATCCGGCCTAGCAAACAGAGTGAGCAAGGTTTGGGCTTCTATGAAAGAGAGAGAGAGAGGGGAAGGGCAAAACTGAGTAGTATCAAAAAACCAAGGGAAAAACTGAGTAGTATAAAAATAGAAAGGGAGTGTCTTGTACAATGAAATACATCATGGCATACATCAAATTATGCCAAGGTAGATCCACTAGAGTTTATTGCATGTGTGTTCTTCTCATAAACCACATATGGATCAACCAGAGTCATTGCATGTGTGTTCTTCTCATGAACAACACATGGATCCACCAGTGTCATTGCATGTCTGTTCTTTTCATGAACCATAGCTAGAATCATTGCATGTCTGTTCTTTCCACAAACCACGTATGGATCCACCAGTGTCATTGGATGTGTGTTCTTTCATGAACCACACCAAGTGTCATTGCATGTGTGTTCTTCTCACAAACCACATATGGATCCACCAGTGTCATTGCATGTCCGGTATTTTCATTAACCACAGCTAGAGTCATTGTATGTCTGTTCTTTCCACAAACCACATATGGATCCACCAGTGCCATTGGATGTGTGTTCTTCTCATGAAACACAGCTAGAGCCATTGCATGTGTGTTCTTCTCACAAACCACATAAGGATCCACCAGTGTCATTGGATGTGTGTTCTTTTCATGAACCACACCCAGTGTTATTGCATGTGTGTTCTTCTCACAAACCACACATGGATCCACCGGAGTGATTGCATGTCTGTTCTTTTCACAAACCACACATGGATCCACTAGTGTCATTGCATGTCTGTTCTTTTCACAACCCACATATGGATCCACCAGTGTCATTGGATGTGTTTTCTTTTCATGAACCACACCCAGAGTCATTGCATGTCTGTTCTTTTCACAAACGACGCATGGATCCACAAGTGTCATTCCATGTGTGTTCTTTTCATGAAACACAACTAGAGTCATTGCATGTGTGTTCTTCTCACAAACCACATAAGGATACACCAGTGTCATTGCATGTGTGTTCTTCTCATGAACCACACATGGATCCACCAGTGTCATTGCATGTCTGTTCTTTTCATTAACCACAGCTAGATTCATTGCATGTCTGATCTTTCCACAAACCACATATGGATCCAGCAGTGTGATTGCATGTGTGTTCTTTTCATTAACTACACCTAGAGTCATTGCATGTATGTTCTTTCCACAAACCACATATGGATCCACCAATGTCATTGGATGTGTGTTCTTTTCATGAACCACACCTAGATTCATTGCATGTGTGTTCTTTTCACAAACCACATAAGGATCCACCAGTGTCATTGGATGTGTGTTCTTTTCATGAACCACACCCAGAGTCATTGCATGTCTGTTGTTTCCGCAAACCACACATGGATCCACCAATCTCATTGGATGTGTGTTCTTTTCATGATCCACACGCAGAGTCATTGCATGTGTGTTCTTCTCACAAACCACACATGGATCCACCAGTGTCATTGCATGTCTGTTCTTTTCACAAACCACAACTAGAGTCATTACATGTCTCTTCTTTCCACAAACCACACATTGATCCACAAGTGTCATTGCATGTGTGTTGTTTTCAAGAACCACACCCAGTGTCATTGCATGTGTGTTCCTTTCATGAACCACACCTAGATTCATTGCATGTGTGTTCTTTTCACAAACCACATAAGGATCCACCAGTGTCATTGGATGTGTGTTCTTTTCATGAACCACACCCAGAGTCATTGCATGTCTGTTATTTCCGCAAACCACACATGGATCCACCATTGTCATTGGATGTGTGTTCTTTTCATGATCCACACCTAGAGTCATTGCATGTGTGTTCTTTTCACAAACCACATAAGGATACACCAGTGTCATTGGATGTGTTTTCTTTTCAGGAACCACAACCAGAGTCATTGCACTTGTGTTCTTCTCACAACCACACATGGATCCACCAGTGTCATTGCATGTCTGTTCTTTTCACAAACCACAACTAGAGTCATTGCATGTCTCTTCTTTCCACAAACCACACATTGATCCACAAGTGTCATTGCATGTGTGTTCTTTTCATGATCCACACCCAGTGTCATTGCATGTGTGTTCCTTTCATGAACCACATCTAGAGTGATTGCATGTGTGTTCTTCACACAAACCACATAAGGATACACCAGTGTCATTGCATGTGTGTTCTTCTCATGAACCACACATGGATCCACCAGTGTCATTGCATGTCTGTTTTTTCATTAATCACAACTAGAGTCATTGCATGTCTGTTCTTTCACAAACCACATATGGATCTACCAGTGTGATTGCATGTGTGTTCTTTTCATTAAGCACAGCTAGAGTCATTGCATGTATGTTCTTTCCACAAACCACATATGGATCCACCAGTGTCATTGGATGTGTGTTCTTTTCACAAACCACTTAAGGATTCACCAGTGTCATTGTATGTGTGTTCTTTTCATGAACCACAACCAGTGTCATTGCATGTCTGTTCTTTCCACAAACCACATATGGATCCACTAGTGTCATTGGATGTGTGTTCTTTTCATGAACCACAACAGTATCATTGCATGTCTGTTATTTCCACAAACCACACATGGATCCACCAGTGTCATTGTACGTGTGTTCTTTTCATGAACCACACCCAGAGTCATTGGATGTGTTTTCTTTTCATGAACCACAGCCAGAGTCATTGCTTGTGCGTTCTTCTCACAAACCACACATGGATTCACCAGTGTCATTGCATGTGTGTTCTTTTCATGAACCACAACTAGAGTCATTGCACGTGTGTTCTTTTCACAAACCACATATGGATCCACCAGTGTCATTGGATGTGTGTTCTTTTCATGAACCACACCCAAAGTCATTGCATGTCTATTCTTTTCACAAACTACACATGGATCCACCAGTGTCATTGCATGTGTGTTCTTTTCATAACCACAACTAGAGTCATTGCATGTGTGTTATTGTCACAAACCAGATAACGATACACCAGTGTCATTGCATGTGTGTTCTTTTCACATACCACATATGGATCCACCACATGTGCATTCTTTTCCCAGACCACATATCGATCCACCAGTGTCATTGCATGTGTGTTCTTTTCACAAACCTCATTGATCCAGCAGTGTCATTGCATGTGTGCTCTTTCCACAGACCACATGGATCCACCAGTGTCATTGTATGTGTGTTCTTTTCACAAACCATATATGGATACAGCTAGAGTCATTGCATGTGTGTTCTTTTCACAAACCACTTATGGATCCACCAGTGTGATTGCATGTGTGTTCTTTCCATTAACCACAACTAGAGTCATTGCATGTGTGTTCTCTTCACAAACCATATATGGATCCACCAGTGTCATTGAAATGTGTGTTCTTTTCACAAACCACATATGGATACAACTAGAGTCATTGCATGTGTGTTCTTTTCACAAACCATATATGGATCCACCAGTGTCATTGTATGTGTGTTCTTTTCACAACCCACATATGGATATAGCTAGAGTCATTGCATGTGTGTTCTTTTCAAAAACCATATCTGGATCCACCAGTGTTATTGAAATGTGTGTTCTTTTCACAGACCACATATGGACCCACCAGTGTCATTGCATGTGTGTTCTTTTCATTAACCACATATTGATCCACCAGTGTCATTGCATGTGTGTTCTTTTCATAAACCACACCCAGTGTCATTGCATGTGTTTTCTTTTCATGAACCACTGCCAAAGTCATTGCATGTCGATTCTTCCCGCAAACCACACATGGATCCACTAGTGTCATTGCATGTCTGTTCTTTTCATGAACCACAGCTAGAGTCATTTCATGTTTGTTCTTTCCACAAACCAGACATGGATCTACTAGTGTCATTTCATGTGTGTTCTTTTCATGAACAACACCTAGTGTCATTGCAGGTGTTTTCCTTTCATGAACCACAGCCAGAGTCATTGCATGTCTATTCTTCCCATAAACCACAGATGGATCCACTAGTATCATTGCATGTCTGTTATTTTCATTAACCACAGCTAGAATCATTGCATGTCTGTTCTTTTCACAAACCACATATGGATCTACCAGTGTGATTCCATGCGTGTTCTTTTCATTAAGCACAGCTAGAGTCATTGCATGTATGTTCTTTCCACAAACCACATATGGATCCACTAGTGTCATTGCATGTGTGTTCTTTTCATGAACCACAACTAGAATCATTGCATGTGTGTTCTTTTCACAAACCACTTAAGGATCCACCAGTGTCATTGGATGTGTGTTCTTTTCATGAACCACAACCAATGTCATTGCATGTCTGTTCTTTCCACAAACCACATATGGATCCACTAGTGTCATTGAATGTGTGTTCTTTTCATGAACCACACTAGTGTCATTGCATGTCTGTTATTTCCACAAACCACACATGGATCCACCAGTGTCATTGTATGTGTGTTCTTTTCATGAACGACACCCAGAGTCATTGGATGTGTTTTCTTTTCATGAACCACAGCCAGAGTCATTGCTTGTGCGTTCTTCTCACAAACCACACATGGATCTACCAATGTCATTGCATGTATGTTCTTTGCACAAACCACAGCTAGAGTCATTGCATGTCTGTTCTTTCCACAAACCACGTATGGATCCACCAGTGTCACTGGCTGTGTGTTCTTTTCATAACCACAACTTGAGTCATTGCATGTGTGTTATTGTCACAAACCAGATAACGATACACCATTGTCATTGCATGTGTGTTCTTCTCATGAACCACATATGGATCCACCAGAGTTCATTGCATGTGTGTTCTTTGCATAATCCACATATGGATCCACCAGTGTCATTGCATGTGTGTTCTTTTCACAGACCACATATGGATCCACCACATGTGCGTTCTTTTCACAGACCACATATCGATCCACCAGTGTCATTGCATGTGTGTTCTTTTCACAAACCTCATTGATCCAGCAGTGTCATTGCATGTGTGCTCTTTCCACAGACCACATGGATCCACCAGTGTCATTGTATGTGTGTTCTTTTCACAAACCATATATGGATACAGCTAGAGTCATTGCATGTGTGTTCTTCTCACAAACCACATATGGATCCACCAGTGTGATTGCATGTGTGTTCTTTCCATTAACCACAACTAGAGTCATTGCATGTGTGTTTTCTTCACAAACCATATATGGATCCACCAGTGTCATTGAAATGTGTGTTCTTTTCACAAACCACATATGGATACAACTAGAGTCATTGCATGTGTGTTCTTTTCACAAACCATATATGGATCCACCAGTGTCATTGTATGTGTGTTTTTTTCACAACCCACATATGGATATAGCTAGAGTCATTGCATGTGTGTTCTTTTCAAAAACCATATCTGGATCCACCAGTGTTATTGAAATGTGTGTTCTTTTCACAGTCCACATATGGACCCACCAGTGTCATTGCATGTGTGTTCTTTTCATTAACCACATATGGATCCACCAGTGTCATTGCATGTGTGTTCTTTTCATAAACCACACCCAGTGTCATTGCATGTGTTTTCTTTTCATGAACCACTGCCAAAGTCATTGCATGTCGATTCTTCCCACAAACCACACATGGATCCACTAGTGTCATTGCATGTCTGTTCTTTTCATGAACCACAGCTAGAGTCATTTCATGTTTGTTCTTTCCACAGACCAGACATGGATCTACTAGTGTCATTTCATGTGTGTTCTTTTCATGAACAACACCTAGTGTCATTGCAGGTGTTTTCCTTTCATGAACCACAGCCAGAGTCATTGCATGTCTATTCTTCCCATAAACCACAGATGGATCCACCAGTATCATTGCATGTCTGTTCTTTTCATTAACCACAGCTAGAATCATTGCATGTCTGTTCTTTTCACAAACCACATATGGATCTACCAGTGTGATTGCATGTGTGTTCTTTTCATTAAGCACAGCTAGAGTCATTGCATGTATGTTCTTTCCACAAACCACATATGGATCCACCAGTGTCATTGCATGTGTGTTCTTTTCATGAACCACAACTAGAGTCATTGCATGTGTGTTCTTTTCACAAACCACTTAAGGATCCACCAGTGTCATTGGATGTGTGTTCTTTTCATGAACCACAACCAATGTCATTGCATGTCTGTTCTTTCCACAAACCACATATGGATCCACTAGTGTCATTGAATGTGTGTTCTTTTCATGAACCACACTAGTGTCATTGCATGTCTGTTATTTCCACAAACCACACATGGATCCACCAGTGTCATTGTATGTGTGTTCTTTTCATGAACCACACCCAGAGTCATTGGATGTGTTTTCTTTTCATGAACCACATCCAGAGTCATTGCTTGTGCGTTCTTCTCACAAACCACACATGGATCTACCAGTGTCATTGCATGTATGTTCTTTTCACAAACCACAACTAGAGTCATTGCATGTCTGTTCTTTCCACAAACCACGTATGGATCCACCAGTGTCACTGGCTGTGTGTTCTTTTCACAAACCACAACTAGAGTCATTGGATTTATGTTCTTTTCATGAACCACAACTAGAGTCATTGCATGTGTGTTCTTTTCACAAACCACATAAGGATCCACCAGTGTCATTTGATGTGCGTTCTTTTCATGAACCACACCCAGTGTTATTGCATGTGTGTTCTTCTCACAAACCACACACGGATCCACTAGTGTTATTGCATGTCTGCTCTTTTCATTAACCACAACTAGAGTCATTGCATGTGTGTTCTTTCCACAAACCACACATGGATCCACCAGTGTCATTGCATGTGTGTTCTTTTCATAAACCACACCCAGTGTCATTGCATGTGTTTTCTTTTCATGAACCACTGCCAAAGTCATTGCATGTCGATTCTTCCCGCAAACCACACATGGATCCACTAGTGTCATTGCATGTTTGTTCTTTTCATGAACCACAGCTAGAGTCATTTCATGTTTGTTCTTTCCACAAACCAGACATGGATCCACTAGTGTCATTTCATGTGTGTTCTTTTCATGAACAACACCTAGTGTCATTGCAGGTGTTTTATTTTCATGAACCACAGCCAGTGTCATTGCATGTCTATTCTTCCCATAAACCACACATGGATCCACCAGTGTCATTGCATGTCTGTTCTTTTCATGAACCACAGCTAGAGTCATTGCATGTCTGTTCTTTCCACAAACCACATATGGATCCACAAGTGTCATTGGATGTGTGTTCTTTTCATGAACCACAGCCAGAGTCATTGCATGTCTGTTCTTCTCACAAACCACACATGGATCCACCAGTGTCATTGCATGTGTGTTCTTTTCATGAACCACAACTAGAGTCATTGCATGTGTGTTCTTTTCACAAACCACTTAAGGGTCCACCAGTGTCATTGGATGTGTGTTCTTTTCATGAACCACACCCAGTGTCATTGCATGTCTATTCTTTCCACAAACCACATATGGATCCACTAGTGTCATTGGATGTGTGTTCTTTTCATGAACCACACTAGTGTCATTGCATGTCTGTTCTTTTCACAAACCACATATGGATCCACCAGTGTCATTGGATGTGTGTTCTTTTCATGAACCACACCCAGAGTCATTGCATGTCTATTCTTTTCACAAACTACGCATGGATCCACCAGTGTCATTGCATGTGTGTTCTTTTCATAACCACAACTAGAGTCATTGCATGTGTGTTATTGTCACAAACCAGATAACAATACACCAGTGTCATTGCATGTGTGTTCTTCTCATGAACCACACATGGATCCACCAGTGTCATTGCATGTATGTTCTTTTCATTAACCATAGCTAGAGTCATTGCATGTCTGTTCTTTCCACAAACCACATATGGATCCTCCAGTGTGATTGCATGTGTGTTCTTTTCATTAAATACACCTAGAGTCATTGCATGTATGTTCTTTTCATTAACTACACCTAGAGTCATTGCATTTATGTTCTTTCCAAAAACCACATGTAACATCCCAATTTCAGCAACCCTGATTTGTTGTCCAGAATGCAGAAATCAGGGGGAACAAAACCTTTTTCTTGTCCTTTGGTGCATTGTTTTTCTTGTTGTTTGTTTGCACTTGTGCTCATGAGAGTATATCTCACGCTACTCCTTACCTCACCCACAGTTGACAAAAGCTATTTACCAAAACTATCCTAGGTTATTTTAAATATTCTCAAACGTTCTGGCATTTCCAAAAACATGATCCAAGATGCCTATGAAAACCCAAATCTATTCTGGTAGCTTCCATTGACAAAACTATGGAGACATATATAGTAAAACCTCCTTATGTTTTCAAGACAGAACCTTCAACTAATCTTATCTCTAGTTTCCCAGAACCTCTTTTCAAGGCATTTGAATTCTACCCTTGGTAGAGATACCAAGGACTCTCATCTTACTCTAAAACTTAACCTCTTCAAAATGCCACAACCCTACCTCAATCTAACCTTGATGGTAACCCTTGAGTAGTTGATTAGTGTATAAGATGAGTTGCCTTGATCTGCTGTCTGATGATTTGTTATGCTGCTTCACTTGTTTGTTTATGAAGTAGTATGATTTACTCTAGGAACTCATCACTAGGATCAAGATGATTCCAACTCCTCAATCCCTAAGCATGAATACAAATCTAGATATTAGCCCACACCGTAACCACCTCAGCACGTAGCGGCTCTTGTTGTCCCTAGATTCCTTGCTATCGTCCACTTCATCATCATCCTCCTATTGATTTTTAAGAACATAACTTAGAACTCATGCATATGATTGAATTGTATTACAACTCAATAATTAACAACATGTACATGTAAGACAATATATACGTGGATATCAAAGAGAAAGCATCTCAGCAATAGTTTGATCAGTTCATATATCATTTCATCTCAACACAATGACAATTAATTCCATCAGAGTGTATGTAGAATAAATCTAGGTGCCTCATAAGTTTCTTCATGGATGGAGTGGTCAAACCAAGTAACAAGTGCACAACCTATAATGTTCTTGTATATCGCCCTAGGTTCGCTAACTCATCCCTGAAAAAATCTGACACCAATGTGTCTGCCTTTCTTTGCGGGCAAATTTGAATCATTGGCCACAATAATAAATTGAAATGTAATCGTACAAAACAATATTCAGGGATATACATAGTCAAGTACAAAACCAAACCTAAATATTGTCATTATAAATAAAAAAACCAAACAATTAATCTTTAGGTACATGTTAAAAATACTTATGATCAAAACCATGCATATACATATGCATCATACGAATCATTCACAGATCAGAAACAATTCAAGGATCATATATGTAGTTCCATATGAGAATAAATCAAGGGCCTCATAATTTGTTTCGGAGATGGACTTGGAGAACCAAAGTACCAACAGCACAACCTATATTATTTGTGTGCATTGCTGCCTCAGGTCCACCAACCCATCCCTAAAACACAACACCATCATACGTGTCTCCCCTTGAACTATTTTCGGGCAAATTTCAATTATCGGCCTCGGTGACAAACTGAAATGTAATTCTTATACACTATGAATGCATCGAATAGATAATTCAAATATCATAGTTCTATGAATGTAGAATAAAGATTGTAGCCTCACAAGTTTCTTCAGGGATGGCGTAAGCGAACCAAGTAACAATTACACAACTTATATTGATCTTGTACATGGCCCTAGGTTTGCTAACTCTTCTGCAAAAATCTGACACCAATGTGTCTGCCTCTTTGTGGGGCAAATTTGAATCATTGGTCATAATAAGAAATTGAAATGTAATCGTACAAAAAAAATATTCAGGGATATACATATGCATCATACGACGCATTCATAGATCAGAAACAATACAAATATTATATATATAGGTTCCATATGAGAATAAAATTAGGGCCTCATTTTTTTAGAGATGGATTCGGAGAACCAAAATACCAACAGCACAACCTTTATTGTTTATGTGCATTGTTGCCTCAGGTTCACTAACCATCCCTAAGAAAACGACACCATCAGATGCCCTTGCACTATTTTGGGGCAAAATTGAATCATTGGGCTCAGTAAGGAATATAAATGTAATGTTATAGGCATGTTGTGTATCGAAATCAACACTGAACTAGCAAACTCAACTAGATGGCAGATAAGCAGATTGGGGTTTTGTGACTAGATGGATTGGGGTTTTGTGACTAGATGGCAGATGCATCAATCGATCGATCGAACCATATATATACTACCCTACTTCAAGAGCAAAAGAATCTGTACACGATTGAGCAAATCCTATGTATGAACAGTGAAATATGCGGATGCGACTAGAGAAGCTAGCAATGTAGTACCTCGGACTCCTCATCAGGGACTTCCTCCTCGAGCTCATCATTCTCTGTGATTTCATCAAAGATTTCTTGGACGGCGATGGGGTCGTTGATGTAGAGCACCGGATTTCCTCCGCCTGCAGCCTGCCCCCCATCCAGATCTGCCGTTGGCACCACGACGTTGTCGGGCACGATGTTGTCGGCCACCTGCTGCTCGGCGGCGACGGCTACTGGCTGGACGGATGAGCTCGAACCCTCGACGGTGCAGCGACAAGCGACATTCGTGCCCGGAGAAGACGCCTCCGCCTGCTTGGCGACGACCGAGCCATCTGCTGCTGCGCCTTCAACTGGCTTCACCTCCGGCTCGTCTCCACGCGTACACTTCATGGCACACCTAGGGAAGGAGGTAGTGCAAGTGAGGGAGCTTCGGTGCGCACGGTAGGTACAGATTGGGGTTTTGGGACTAGACAGATTGGGGGAAAATGACACGAGCACATGGAAGAACAAGGTCGAGCAGGTTTATAAACACCGAACTGTTCATAGTCCTCGAGTGGATACATGTGGTGGGCGGGGGCGGGGGGGCTACCATGATCTCCACCTTTTTTTGGGGTTCCCTTTTTTTGAAACAGCCACGATCTTCATTTTAGAGCTGCATTGAAAACACGCTCATGGCAGACCTCGATTCCACTACAAGCAAGTGGCACGGAACCAATTTCTAGCAATGTTAGATCTACTCGAGGGGGGCCTTAACTCATGGAAGTTACTTGCGGTAGGGCCCAGTTGGAAGTGAGATTGAGAGCACTACGTAAAAATGGGATATGTCTTATTAAAATCACGTGGCAATAAATTGCAGCATCCCATCGACAACCGTGCACTCGATGACCCCATTGCCCTATGCATGTGTTATAGTAGCAGAAGTAGCCTTTGCAGACTAGATTAAACATGACATGACCACTCGACGAATTTTTTCATGGATGGCATCGTGTTCCTTCTTGTAGAGGGAGACGTCCATGTTGTCTCACGCTGAGGGAGACGTCTGCGCTGTCTCACGCTGTACTATGAAGAGCATGACGTGTGCACCGATAATCGTTGGATCACACAGGATCAATGGTTGGTGCGCACGATCCGCGTGCCAACTGTGACAACCAATCCGGCCTAGCAAATAGAGTGAGCATAGGTTTGGGCTTCTATGAAAGAGAGAGAGAGAGAGAGAGGGGAAGGTCAAAACTTAGTATCAAAAAACCAAGGGAAAAACTGAGTAGTATAAAAATAGAAAGTGAGTGTCTTGTACAATGAAATACATCGTGGCATACATCAAATTATGCCAAGATAGATCCACTAGAGTTTATTGCATGTGTGTTCTTCTCATAAACCACATATGGATCAGCCAGAGTCATTGCATGTGTGTTCTTCTCATGAACAACACATGGATCCCCCAGTGTCATTGCATGTCTCTTCTTTTCATGAACCATAGCTAGAATCATTGCATGTTTGTTCTTTCCACAAACCACATATGGATCCACCAGTGTCATTGGATGTGTGTTCTTTTCATGAACCGCACCCAGTGTCATTGCATGTGTGTTCTTCTCACAAACCACATATGGATCCACTAGTGTCATTGCATGTCCGTTATTTTCATTAACCACAACTAGAGTCATTGTATGTCTGTTCTTTCCACAAACCACATATGGATCCACCAGTGTCATTGGATGTGTGTTCTTCTCATGAACCACAGCTAGAGCCATTGCATGTGTGTTCTTCTCACAAACCACATAAGGATCCACCGGTGTCATTGGATGTGTGTTTTTTCATGAACCACACCCAGTGTCATTGCATGTGTGTTCTTCTCACAAACCACACATGGATCCACCGGAGTGATTGCATGTCTGTTCTTTTCACAAACCACACATGGATCCACTAGTGTCATTGCATGTCTGTTCTTTTCACAAACCACATATGGATCCACTAGTGTCATTGGATGTGTGTTCTTTTCATGAACCACACCCATAGTCATTGCATGTCTGTTGTTTTCACAAACCACGCATGGATCCACCAATGTCATTGCATGTGTGTTCTTTTCATGAAACACAACTAGAGTCATTGCATGTGTGTTCTTCTCACAAACCACATAAGGATACACCAGTGTCATTGCATGTGTGTTCTTCTCATGAACCACACATGGATCCACCATTGTCATTACGTGTCTGTTCTTTTTATTAACCACGGCTAGATTCATTGCATGTCTGTTCTTTCCACAAATCACATATGGATCCACCAGTGTGATTGCATGTGTGTTCTTTTCATTAACTACACCTAGAGTCATTGCATGTATGTTCTTTCCACAAACCACATATGGATCCACGAGTGTCATTGGATGTGTGTTCTTTTCATGAACCACAGCTAGAGTCATTGCATGTGTGTTCTTTTCACAAACCACATAAGGATCCACCAGTGTCATTGGATGTGTGTTCTTTTCATGTACCACACCCAGAGTCATTGCATGTCTGTTATTTCCATAAACCACACATGGATCCACCAATGTCATTGGATGTGTGTTCTTTTCATGATCCACACCCAGAGTCATTGCATGTGTGTTCTTTTCACAAACCACATAAGGATACACCAGTGTCATTGGATGTGTTTTCTTTTCATGAACCACAGCCAGAGTCATTGCATGTGTGTTCTTCTTACAAACCACACAAGGATCCACCAGTGTCATTGCATGTCTCTTCTTTCCACAAACCACACATTGATCCACCAGTGTCATTGCATGTGTGTTCTTTTCGTGAACCACACCCAGTGTCATTGCATGTGTGTTCTTTTCATGAACCACATCTAGAGTGATTGCATGTGTGTTCTTCACACAAACCACATAAGGATACACCAGTGTCATTGCATGTGTGTTCTTCTCATGAACCACACATGGATCCACCAGTGTCATTGCATGTTTGTTCTTTTCATTAACCACAGCTAGAGTCATTGCTTGTCAGTTCTTTTCACAAACCACATATGGATCTACAAGTGTGATTGCATGTGTGTTCTTTTCATTAAGCACAGCTAGAGTCATTGCATGTATGTTCTTTCCACAAACCACATATGGATCCACCAGTGTCATTGGATTTATGTTCTTTTCATGAACCACACCCAGTGTCATTGCATGTGTGTACTTCTCACAAACCACACATGGATCCACCAGTGTCATTGCATGTCTGCTCTTTTTATTATCCACAACTAGAGTCATTGCATGTGAGTTCTTTCGACAAACCACACATGGATCCACCAGTGTCATTGCATGTGTGTTCTTTTCATAAACCACACCCAGTGTCATTGCATGTTTTTTCTTTTCATGAACCACTGCCAGAGTCATTGCATGTCGATTCTTCCCGCAAACCACACATGGATCCACTAGTGTCATTGCATGTCTGTTCTTTTCATGAACCACAGCTAGAGTCATTTCATGTTTGTTCTTTCCACAAACCACACATGGATCCACTAGTGTCATTGCATGTGTGTTCTTTTCATGAACAACACCTAGTGTCATTGCAGGTGTTTTCTTTTCATGAACCACAGCCAGAGTCATTGCATGCTGTTGTTCCCATAAACCACACATGGATCCACCAGTGTCATTGCATGTCTGTTCTTTTCATGAACCACAGCTAGAGTCATTGCATGTCTGTTCTTTCCACAAACCACATATAGATCCACAAGTGTCATTGGATGTGTGTTCTTTTCATTAACCACAGCCACAGTCATTGCATGTCTGTTCTTCTCACAAACCACACATGGATCCACCAGTGTCATTGCATGTGTGTTCTTTTCATGAACCACAGCTAGAGTCATTGCATGTGTGTTCTTTTCACAAACCACTTAAGGATCCACCAGTGTCATTGGATGTGTGTTCTTTTCATGAACCACACCCAGTGTCATTGCATGTCTATTCTTTCCACAAAACACAGATGGATACACTAGTGTCATTGGATGTGTGTTATTTTCATGAACCACACCAGTGTCATTGCATGTCTGTTATTTTCATAAACCACATATGGATCCACTAGTGTCATTGGATGTGTGTTCTTTTCATGAACCACACCCAGAGTCATTGCATGTCTGTTCTTTCCACAAACCACATATGGATCCACAAGTGTCATTGGTTGTGTGTTCTTTTCATGAACCACGGCCAGAGTCATTGCATGTCTGTTCTTCTCACAAACCACACATGGATCCACTAGTGTCATTGCATGTGTGTTCTTTTCATGAACCATAGCTAGAGTCATTGCATGTGTGTTCTTTTCACAAAACACTTAAGGATCCACCAGTGTCATTGGATGTGTGTTCTATTCATGAACCACACCCAGTATCATTGCATGTCTATTCTTTCCACAAAACACATATGGATCCACTAGTGTCATTGTATGTGTGTTCTTTTCATGAACCACACCAGTGTTATTGCATGTCTGTTCTTTTCACAAACCACATATGGATCCACCAGTGTCATTGGATGTGTGTTCTTTTCATGAACCACACCCAGAGTCATTGAATGTCTATTCTTTTCACAAACTACACATGGATCCACCAGTGTCATTGCATGTGTGTTCTTTTCATAACCACAGCTAGAGTCATTGCATGTGTGTTCTTCTCACAAACCACATAAGGATACACCAGTGTCATTGCATGTGTGTTCTTCTCATGAACCACACATGGATCCACCAGTGTCATTGCATGTATGTTCTTTTCATTAACCATAGCTAGAGTCATTGCATGTCTGTTCTTTCCACAAACCACGTATGGATCCTCTAGTGTGATTGCATGTGTGTTGTTTTCATTAACTACACCTAGAGTCATTGCATGTATGTTCTTTTCATTAACTACACCTAGAGTCATTGCATGTATGTTCTTTCCACAAACCACATGTAACATCCCAATTTCAGCAACCCTGATTTATTGTCTAGAATGCAGAAATCAGGGGGAACAAAAACTTTTTCTTGTGCTATGTTGCATTGTTTGCTTGTTGTTTGTTTGCACTTGTGCTCATGAGAGTATATCTCACGCTACTCCTTACCTCACCCACAGTTGACAAAAGCTATTTACCAAAACTATCCTGGGTCATTTTAAATATTCTCAAACGTTCTGGCATTTCCAAAAACATGATCCAAGATGCCTATGAAAACCCAAATCTATTCTGGTAGCTTCCATTGACAAAACTATGGAGAGAGATATAGTAAAACCTCCTTATGTTTTCAAGACAGAACCTTCAACTAATCTTATCTCTAGTTTCCCAGAACCTCTTTTCAAGGCATTTGAATTCTACCCTTGGTAGAGATACCAAGGACTCTCATCTTACTCTAAAACTTAACCTCTTCAAAATTCCACAACCCTACCTCAAGCTAACCTTGATGGTATCCCTTGAGTAGTTGATTAGTGTATAAGATGAGTTGCCTTGATCTGCTGTCTGATGAGTTGTTATGTTGCTTCACTTGTTTGCTTATGAAGTTGTATGAGTTACTATAGGAACTCGTCACTAGGATCAAGATGATTCCAACTCCTCAATACCTAAGCATGAATACAAATCTAGACGTGACCCCTAGCCACTAGGTTATCATCTAAAACCCTCAACCAGATCTTTTCTGAAGATTTCCATTCTAGAAGTTTCTAAGTCCTTGAAGACCAATACTCAGCTTGGAACCCTCCCACTCAACCTACACTTCAATATCATTCACTTGCTAATTCTGTAATATCTTGCAACTTCCCCAAGAACATTCCCTCTCATACTCTAGTAAAAATCCTCACTACTGCCAATTTTGACCAAGTCTGGAAAACAGTTTCAACATCACCTTTTGGAATGCCTCCTTTTCTCAAACCATGTGCATTTTTGGAAATGCACTTGAACCATAATGTTAACCCTCCTAAGGACTACCAAGGCCCATCTTGGCCCCTGGTTATATCCTCCTCTAACCCACTTGTCCATGATGGTTTTGCAGACAAGAAAATAACTTTTCCTGCAAAACTAGTCATCATGCCTACTTTGGTAGAAGCTCACACCCTCACACAAACTTCTTTGGACCAACTCTCTGCTTGGTTGTGATCTATTCATTTTTTTCTATCAGAACCTACTTCACTTGTCCCAAGTGGATCTCTATGCTGATTAAACCCACATGGTGTATAAGGCATCATGACTCTTTCTGCATGGCAGCCTTATTTTCAACAAAGTTTGCCATCACTTCTAGATCACCTCAAATACAATTAATTCAAACTGTCTCTGCCATGGTCATCTATATGACCTGGTCTACCTATCCATCTATTCCTTGCACCGAGGTGAGCTCTGAGCTCCAAGATGCAAGCATGTTTTGGTGGTATAAAAATAACACCACCCTAGATCATCAACTCATTGTTTTCCATCCTTTTCAAGTTGGAATTCCATTCCACAAGGTTGCAAATGCTTTCAAAACATTGCCTATATAATCTACTTTGACCCTCAAGATTTATCAATAAATATCCATAATTATAATGGCCCCAAAACTATTTAATTCCTTAAATAGTCAAAATCTCCAAAACTCCCTCTATAAAGGAAAGTTTGGTTTTTACCAAAACACTTCCCTGAATTTTGGCTCAAGTAAGTTCCATATATCATACCTCACCTTCACATCTCAAAAATAAATATTTTTGATAAGATTTATTATTTCTCTTTGCCCATTTTCTTAAATGGCTGATTTGGAATAATAAATGTTTTAAATACTTTTATGCCCCAATAAATCTTGGGAAAATTCTCCTAGGTGTGTATCCACATTTGGGACCCTCCCACATCAAAATCCAACCTTGACCAATGGAAATTTATCAAATGATCTTCAAAAAAATCACTTCTGTCCTTTTGAGTAATTCGATCTAAGGGGACTAAAACTCCTCCAAAAAATCTCAAATAAATCATAGGAGTCCACCTTTACCTCACCTACTCACCAGTAACTTTTTCTCCTTTGGTCCAATGCAAGATTTTGGACTTCCTTCATAACCCTCTAGTTTGATCAAAATTGCCATTTAAGCAAACCCACAACTCCAACCATTTCCAAATTCCTCAAACCTTGTTCAATGCTTATACTCTACACCAGGACACACCACTAGTCGACCAGCCATGTAGCTCCATCCCAACAAATCCCCATTTTGCCCTTGTACTAGTAGTAAGAGAGAGGGAGATAACCCCAAATCTTACAAGGATCTACTCCATTTAATTACCACTGATGCCACCCCCTCCCTCTCTAATCCAGCTCGACTAAATTCCCTTCTTACCCCTCTCCACCGACACCTGGACCAATCCCTGGCCACATCCCCTCTCCCCCTGGTCCTAAATGGTATTTTACTCCATCTACCTTTCCTCCATGGTATAAGTATCTCTAGGCCACCCAGTGCCTCCCCATGCCCTCATTCGCCCCCACTGCTCCCCACTCACCACCCCTAGCTCCACTTTCCCCTCCCTCGCTCTGTACTGGCTAGGAGAGGAGAGAAAACTCCTCTTGGCCATAGATGAGCTCGAGCTCGAGGTGACCTCTCCTGAACTCCCCTCCACTTCCATGTTGTCTCCCTTCACCCCTCTACCCCAGATCCACCTACCCCAAGCTCCAGAGCTCCTCCCAACGTCTCTCTCAGCCTAGAGAAGGAGATAGCCTCTTCTCGGTCTACTCCAAGAACCCGACTTGGTGATCTCCCTCCTGCTCCATTTCTCCTTGCAATGGCGTTCTTAGCCTCCTCGGAGCCAACCCTAATCTCCCTAGTCGTCCTCTTCGACATGAAAGAACTCCAGCAGCGGCACCAGAGAGCTGCCGAGCGTCCATCGCCGTCGTCATCGCGTGAGGCTTCTACCGAGGTAGAACCTGCCCTTGCCACCCATCCTCGGGCTCGTCGTGAACCACCGCGTCGTCTACGCCCTTCCCCTTCGCCGGAGACGGCCTCAGGTGAGCTCCCCGCACCTCCCATCGCCCCCTAGGGTTTCTGCGCGCCGCTGCTCGTCGGAGGTGGACGACAAGCTCCCAGCTGTTGATCCCCTCTTTAATCTAACGGCCAGGAACCTCCCATACCGCTTTACCCTACCACCCTCACTGACCACTGGGCCCTACCCAGCGGGATTCAAATCTCCCTCCCGCCGGTGATCCCCTCCTCTGATGGGCCGAATTGGCTCGGTGGCCCACTTGCTCACGCAATTCAAAGCCCACCCCATCTAGTTGTCCTTTTTTTGTTATTTTCCACCAGATCTGCTGAAATGTTGTTTGGTTTAAATCCAAACAAAAATGTAAATGAAGTCCAAATGCCTAGATCTAAAATCCTGGTTGCTCTCTGATGTTTTCTCAAACATGTAGAGGCAACCCCAAGTTCAAAATAATTTTCTTTAATTACTAATAATTGGTCTACTGCCAAGTGTACTTTACACTAATTATTTCCTCAAAGAGTTTCACATCTCCATTTGAGATGAACCAAGGCTAACCAAATGTGGTATTGACCCAATTCCACCTCCTAGTACCTCCTAGGATCTATATCTATCCAATCCTAGCAGCTCAAAATTTATTGAGCTCTAGTTGAGTTTTAGTGATTTAAATACTTCTGTAAGGGGTATTTTCACTAAATAAATCACTCCAGGAGTTTGGCAACTCCAAAAAGAGTTAATAAAATTGCTACGGAAAGGTACTTTAAATTCCTATCACATGCCCTTGGAATCAACTCAATATCTTCTATAGAATTAATCTGGTGAAACATAGAAAAACTAGATAGAACTGCCTTTGGGAATTTCCTGAGGGCACTCTGGTAATTCTTTTGACTTGATTCCAACTCTGGTTGGTTCAGTACATAAAGTACTACCAAACCATCCAAGGAAATAATTTTTTGTTCTCCAGATAATGTCTGGTAAATTATTTCCTTAAACTAGAGTTTATTCCACTATAGAAATCCTAATTAAATCTAGGAAATTGATTTTCAAGTGAAACCACTTGTGATGGTTTTGTCTTAACAAGACCTATCTAAGGATATCACTTTTGCACAATTGTATCCTATTGACCTCAGAACCCTAATCCAAATGCCTTGTATCTAGCTCTGACAACCATCTTCCAAATGGAAACCACTACAGTGGCAATCCAGTAAATTCCACCAATAGAACTCAATTTTTCCCAAAGCCTCCCTAGTCCAGTAGTACTCTTTATGATTGTTTGTTGTATGGTTTGATGCTTGTATGCCTTGTATTGATTGTGGTATTGTCTGTTTGCATGTGTACCCGATGACGACGATAGTGTGAGTATCTGACGACTAGAAGGAAGGGACTTCTTATTATTATTTATTGGGTATTTTATGGTTATCTGAAGAAGTCCAGGGACTTATTACTGATCACAGGCAAGCCACCATTCCTGAACTCTGATATATGTCCTACGCCCTTTTACCTGTTTTGTATCCTCTTTATATCTTGCATTATCTATCTGCATGTCTTGTTTTACAAATACTGCGATAGTAACTTGGCTCTTCCAAGTTATGACTTCGTGACCTTCGAGGCACCACCCCGATGAACCTATCAATTTTTCCCCTTTAGACCGAGAGTACGATTGTTAGCATCCTACCTCCTTGGAAACCCCGGTTTTGAGAAAATAAACTGTTTTGGGATTTTCCCCACTACAAATGTTTCAAAACGGCTTTTGTAAAACCCTAGGAAGAGGCATCGTTGCTAGTGGAGGTTTTAACAAAAGAAATGGTGATGAGGAGAAACGAGAAGGTGATGGGATGTTCTACGCCTTTACCGGAACAATTTTTATCAGTGCAACCACATTACCCAGGTGCTGGGGCTTAACTCATAGTTTGTCCACATTAGCCGAGGCAACTTCTACCATGCTTATAGGGAGAAATCCCTAGAAGTCTAGGCAGGCGCCACCAGATCAAGGATCTGAAGCCTGTCGCTTGCTTCAGCAAGAGTGAGCCTAAACTGGCAGGAGGACCGGTGCAACAATTGGGTCTCCCGCGGAGGGTATGACTTGGAGTACGGAAGGAAGTGGAGTCACCAGATTTAAGGTATACGCCAAGTTGCGGCTTGGGTATGCGCTTGTATGGAAGGAAGGACTATGGCTGGGAGCCACATACTCGTTGTCGGGGAGAACAAACCCAAGAGGAAAAGCATGCCTTTGCTAGGGTTGACAAGCGAAATGTTAGGTTTGATTATCCGGACCCCCATCTACCGTGGTAGTGGGTCGTGGTTGTATCCCGGCGGATGTATTGATCCTTGTGGGGAAAGTGCGCAAAATCTGCAGAGTATAACCTATTCGAATAGCCGTGTCCATGGTCAAGGACGGTTGTAAAGGTGATGGCTAGGAGTACCCGAACTGTGATTGTTTGGGAAACAAGTACGAAGAGGACGAAGGTTCCGGGGGAACCCGAGTTCGAAAGCTTTGTTTTAACCCGAGGGGTCTAAGATGTTTAAAAAGGGTTTTTACTACAAAACTATTTTCAAAACTCTTTTTCAACAAAGATATGGAGATGTCTTGATTTACAAAACAGAAGCATGTTTTCAAACATCTTTTTCAACAAAGATATGGAGATGCCATAAATTCAAATTGTAGTTTAGGCTTTTCACAAGCAACCCCAGATAGAGCTATCTCGCCACAGCTAAATTGCATTATCTTGTTTCACTTATCCTGGTGGTTTGCGAGTACATTCAATGTACTCGCGGCTTTGTCCCTGGCTATTTACTTGGCCAGACTTTCAGAGGTTCGACATTGGGAGATTCAGGTGACGTCCAGCGAGCTAGGTCGTCTTCCCAGTCAGCTACCTATAGGTTGAGGCACGATTGGGCTCTGCGCTTGGCAATGTTCCGCTGCTAATGAGGATGTATCCCTAAGGGCATTTATGTAAGTCTTGTAAATTCGTTATGTTTCGGATGTTGTAATGATACCTGTCGGTTATGTTCCATGGCTCACTGATCATGGGAACATGGATGTATCCAAAACAGGGATTTCTCGGATGAATAATCCGGGGAGCCCACACCACATATGGATCCACCAGTGTCATTGGATGTGTGTTCTTTTCATGAACCATAGCTAGAGTCATTGCATGTGTGTTCTTTTCACAAACCACATAAGGATCCACCAGTGTCATTGGATGTGTGTTCTTTTCATGAACCACACCCAATGTCATTGCATGTCTGTTCTTTCCACAAACCACATATGGATCCACTAGTGTCATTGGATGTGTGTTCTTTTCATGAACCACACCAGTGTTATTGCATGTCTATTATTTCCACAAACCACACATGGATCCACCAATGTCATTGGATGTGTGTTCTTTTCATGAACCACACCCAGAGTCATTGCATGTGTCTTCTTTTCACAAACAACATCAGGATACACTAGTGTCATTGGATGTGTTTTATTTTCATGAACCACAGCCAGAGTCATTGCATGTGTGTTCTTCTCACAAACCACACATGGATCCACCAGTGTCATTGCTTGTCTGTTCTTTTCACAAACCACAGCTAGAGTCATAGCATGTCTCTTCTTTCCACAAACCACACATTGATCCACCAGTGTCATTGCATGTGTGTTCTTTTCATGAACCACACCCAGTGTCATTGCATGTGTGTTCCTTTCATGAACCACAGCTAGAGTCATTGAATGTGTGTTCTTCAGACAAACCACATAAGGATACACCAGTGTCATATCATGTGTGTTCTTCTCATGAACCACACATCGATCCAACAGTGTCATTGCAAGTCTGTTCTTTTCATTAACCACAACTAGAGTCATTGCATGTCTGTTCTTTACACAAACCACATATCGATCCACTAGTGTGATTACATGTGTGTTCTTTTCATTAACCACAGCTAGAGTCATTGCATGTATGTTCTTTCCACAAACCACATATGGATCCACCAGTGTCATTGGATGTTTGTTCTTTTCACGAACCACGGCTAGAGTCATTGCATGTGTGTTCTTTTCACAAACCACTTAAGGATCCACCAGTGTCATTGGATGTGTGTTCTTTTCATGAACCACACCAGTGCCATTACATGTCTGTTCTTTCCACAAACCACATTTGGATCCACTAGTGTCATTCGATGTGTGTTCTTTTCATGAACCACACCAGTGTCATTGCATGTCTATTATTTCCACAAACCACACATGGATCCATCAGTGTCATTGGATGTGTGTTCTTTTCATGAACCACACCCAGAGTCATTGCATGTGTGTACTTTTTACAAACCACATAAGGATACACCAGTGTCATTGGATGTGTTTTCTTTTCATTAACCATAGCCAGAGTCATTGCTTGTGTGTGCTTCTCACAAACCACACTTGGATCCACCAGTGCCATTGCATGTCTGTTCTTTTCACAAACCAGAGCTAGAGTCATTGCATGTCTGTTCTTTCCAGAAACCACATATGGATCCACCAGTGTCACTAGATGTGTGTTCTTTTCACAAACCACAACTAGAGTCATTGGATGTGTGTTCTTTTCATGAACCACAGCTAGAGTCATTGGCTGTGTGTTCTTCCACAAACCACATTAGGATCCACCAGTGTCATTTGATGTGCGTTCTTTTCATGAACCACACCTAGTGTTATTTCATGTGTGTTCTTCTAACAAACCACACATGGATCCCCCGGTGTCATTGCATGTCTGCTCTTTTCATTAACCACAACTAGGGTCATTGCATGTGTGTTCTTTCCACAAACCACACATGGATCCACCAGTGTCATTGCATGTGTGTTCTTTTCATGAACCACACCCGGTGTCATTGCATGTGTGTTCCTTTCATGAACCACAGCTAGAGTCATTAAATGTGTGTTCTTCAGACAAACCACATAAGGATACACCAGTGTCATATCATGTGTGTTCTTCTCATGAACCACACATCGATCCAACAGTGTCATTGCAAGTCTGTTCTTTTCATTAACCACAACTAGAGTCATTGTATGTCTGTTCTTTACACAAACCACATATCGATCCACTAGTGTGATTACATGTGTGTTCTTTTCATTAACCACAGCTAGAGTCATTGCATGTATGTTCTTTCCACAAACCACATATGGATCCACCAGTGTCATTGGATGTTTGTTCTTTTCACGAACCACAGCTAGAGTCATTGCATGTGTGTTCTTTTCACAAACCACTTAAGGATCCACCAGTGTCATTGGATGTGTGTTCTTTTCATGAACCACACCTAGTGCCATTGCATGTCTGTTCTTTCCACAAACCACATTTGGATCCACTAGTGTCATTCGATGTGTGTTCTTTTCATGAACCACACCAGTGTCATTGCATGTCTGTTATTTCCACAAACCACACATGGATCCATCAGTGTCATTGGATGTGTGTTCTTTTCATGAACCACACCCAGAGTCATTGCATGTGTGTACTTTTTACAAACCACATAAGGATACACCAGTGTCATTGGATGTGTTTTCTTTTCATTAACCATAGCCAGAGTCATTGCTTGTGTGTGCTTCTCACAAACCACACTTGGATCCACCAGTGCCATTGCATGTCTGTTCTTTTCACAAACCAGAGCTAGAGTCATTGCATGTCTGTTCTTTCCAGAAACCACATATGGATCCACCAGTGTCACTAGATGTGTGTTATTTTCACAAACCACAACTAGAGTCATTGGATGTGTGTTCTTTTCATGAACCACAGCTAGAGTCATTGCCTGTGTGTTCTTCCACAAACCACATTAGGATCCACCAGTGTCATTTGATGTGCGTTCTTTTCATCAACCACACCTAGTGTTATTGCATGTGTGTTCTTCTAACAAACCACACATGGATCCCCCGGTGTCATTGCATGTCTGCTCTTTTCATTAACCACAACTAGAGTCATTGCATGTGTGTTCTTTCCACAAACCACACATGGATCCACCAGTGTCATTGCATGTGTGTTCTTTTCATGAACCACACCCGGTGTCATTGCATGTGTTTTCTTTTCATGAACCACTTCCAGAGTCATTGCATGTCGATTCTTCCCGCAAACCACACATGGATCCACCAGTGTCATTGCATGTTTGTTCTTTTCATGAACCACAGCTAGAGTCATTTCATGTTTGTTCTTTGCACAAACCACACATGGATCCACTAGTGTCATTGCATGTGTGTTATTTTCATGAACAACACCTAGTGTCATTGCATGTGTTTTCTTTTCATGAACCACAGCTAGAGTCATTTCATGTCTGTTCTTCCCATAAACCACACATGGATCCACCAGTGTCATTGCATGTCTGTTCTTTTCATGAGCCACAGCTAGAGTCATTGCATGTCTGTTCTTTCCACAAACCACATATGGATCCACCAGTGTCATTGGACGTGTGTTCTTTTCATGAACCACAACCAGAGTCATTGCATGTCTATTCTTCTCACAAACCATACATGGATCCACCAGTGTCATTGCATGTGTGTTCTTTTCATGAACCACAGCTAGAGTCATTGCATGAGTGTTCTTTTCACAAACCACTTAAGGATCCACCAGTGTCATTGGATGTGTGTTCTTTTTATGAACCACACCCAATGTCATTGCATGTCTATTCTTTCCACAACCCACATATGGATCACTAGTGTCATTGGATGTGTGTTCTTTTCATGAACCACACCAGTGTCATTGCATGTTTGTTATTTCCAAAAACCACACATGGATCCACTAGTGTCATTGGATGTGTGTACTTTTCATGAACCACACCCATAGTCATTGCTAGTGTGTTCTTTTCAAAAACCACATAAGGATACACCAGTGTCATTCGATGTGTTTTCTTTTCATGAACCACAACTAGAGTAATTGCATGTGTGTTCATCTCACAAACCACACATAGATCCACCAGTGTCATTGCATGTCTGTTCTTTTCACAAACCACAGCTAGAGTCATTGCATGTCTGTTCTTTCCAAAAACCACATATGGATCTACCAGTGTCACTGGATGCGTGTTCTTTTCACAAACCAGAACTAGATTCATTGGATGTGTGTTCTTTTCATGAACCATAGCTAGAGTTATTGCCTATGTGTTCTTTCACAAACCACATAAGGATCCACCAGTGTCATTTGATGTGCGTTCTTTTCATGAACCACACCTAGTGTCATTGCATGTGTGTTCTTCTGACAAACCACACATGGATCCACCAGTGTTATTGCATGTCTGCTCTTTTCATTAACCAGAGCTAGAGTCATTGCATGTGTGTTCTTTCCACAAACCACACATGGATTCACCAATGTCATTGCATGTGTGTTCTTTTCATAAACCACACCCAGTGTCATTGCATGTGTTTTCTTTTCATGAACCACAGCCAGAGTCATTGCATGTTGATTCTTCCAGCAATCCACACATGGATCCACCAGTGTCATTGCATGTCTGTTCTTTTCATGAACCACAGCTAGAGTCCTTCCATGTTTGTTCTTTCCACAAACCACATCGAGATCCACTAGTGTCATTGCATGTGTGTTCTTTTCATGAACAACATCTAGTGTCATTGCATGTGTTTTCTTTTCATGAACCACAGCCAGAGTCATTGCATGTATGTTCTTCCCATAAACAACAGATGGATCCACCAGTGTCATTGCATGTCTGTTCTTTTCATGGACCACAGCTAGAGTCATTGCATGTCTGTTCTTTCCATAAACCACATATGGATCCACCAGTGTCATTGGATGTGTGTTCTTTTCATGAACCACAACAAGAGTCATTGCATGTCTATTCTTCTCACAAACCACACATGGATCCACCAGTGTCATTGCATGTGTGTTCTTTTCATGAAACACAGCTAGATTCATTGCATGAGTGTTCTTTTCACAAACCACTTAAGGATCCACCAGTGTCACTTGATGTGTGTTCTTTTTATGAACCACACCCAATGTCATTGCATGTCTATTCTTTCCACAACCCACATATGGATCACTAGTGTCATTGGATGTGTTTTCTTTTCATGAACCGCACCAGTGTCATTGCATGTTTGTTATTTCCAAAAACCACACATGGATCCACTAGTGTCATTGGATGTGTGTACTTTTCATGAACCGCACCCATAGTCATTGCAAGTGTGTTCTTTTCACAAACCACATAAGGATACACCAGTGTCATTCGATGTGTTTTCTTTTCATGAACCACAACTAGAGTAATTGCATGGGTGTTCATCTCACAAACCACACATAGATCCACCAGTGTCATTGCATGTCTGTTCTTTTCACAAACCACAGCTAGAGTCATTGCATGTCTGTTCTTTCCAAAAACCACATAAGGATCTACCAGTGTCACTGGATGCGTGTTCTTTTCACAAACCAGAACTAGATTCATTGGATGTGTGTTCTTTTCATGAACCATAGCTAGAGTTATTGCCTATGTGTTCTTTCACAAACCACATAAGGATCCACCAGTGTCATTTGATGTGCGTTCTTTTCATGAACCACACCTAGTGTCATTGCATGTGTGTTCTTCTGACAAACCACACATGGATCCACCAGTGTTATTGCATGTCTGCTCTTTTCATTAACCAGAGCTAGAGTCATTGCATGTGTGTTCTTTCCACAAACCACACATGGATTCAGCAATGTCATTGCATGTGTGTTCTTTTCATAAACCACACCCAGTGTCATTGCATGTGTTTTCTTTTCATGAACCACAGCCAGAGTCATTGCATGTTGATTCTTCCAGCAATCCACACATGGATCCACCAGTGTCATTGCATGTCTGTTCTTTTCATGAACCACAGCTAGAGTCCTTCCATGTTTGTTCTTTCCACAAACCACATCGAGATCCACTAGTGTCATTGCATGTGTGTTCTTTTCATGAACAACATCTAGTGTCATTGCATGTGTTTTCTTTTCATGAACCACAGCCAGAGTCATTGCATGTCTGTTCTTCCCATAAACAACAGATGGATCCACCAGTGTCATTGCATGTCTGTTCTTTTCATGGACCACAGCTAGAGTCATTGCATGTCTGTTCTTTCCATAAACCACATATGGATCCACCAGTGTCATTGGATGTGTGTTCTTTTCATGAACCACAACAAGAGTCATTGCATGTCTATTCTTCTCACAAACCACACATGGATCCACCAGTGTCATTGCATGTGTGTTCTTTTCATGAAACACAGCTAGATTCATTGCATGAGTGTTCTTTTCACAAACCACTTAAGGATCCACCAGTGTCACTTGATGTGTGTTCTTTTTATGAACCACACCCAATGTCATTGCATGTCTATTCTTTCCACAACCCACATATGGATCACTAGTGTCATTGGATGTGTTTTCTTTTCATGAACCACACCAGTGTCATTGCATGTTTGTTATTTCCAAAAACCACACATGGATCCACCAGTGTCATTGGATGTGTGTACTTTTCATGAACCGCACCCATAGTCATTGCAAGTGTGTTCTTTTCACAAACCACATAAGGATACACCAGTGTCATTGGATGGGTTTTCTTTTCATGAACCACAACCAGAGTAATTGCATGGGTGTTCATCTCACAAACCACACATAGATCCACCAGTGTCATTGCATGTCTGTTCTTTTCACAAACCACAGCTAGAGTCATTGCATGTGTGTTCTTTCCAAAAACCACATATGGATCCACCAGTGTCACTGGATGTGTGTTCTTTTCACAAACCAGAACTAGAGTCATTGGATGTGTGTTCTTTTCATGAACCACAGCTAGAGTTATTGCCTGTGTGTTCTTTCACAAACCACATAAGGATCCACCAGTGTCATTTGATGTGCGTTCTTTTCATGAACCACACCTAGTGTCATTGCATGTGTGTTCTTCTGACAAACCACACATGGATCCACCAGTGTTATTGCATGTCTGCTCTTTTCATTAACCATAGCTAGAGTCATTGCATGTGTGTTCTTTCCACAAACCACACATGGATTCACCAATGTCATTGCATGTGTGTTCTTTTCATAAACCACACCCAGTGTCATTGCATGTGTTTTCTTTTCATGAACCACAGCCAGAGTCATTGCATGTTGATTCTTCCAGCAATCCACACATGGATCCACCAGTGTCATTGCATGTCTGTTCTTTTCATGAACCACAGCTAGAGTCCTTCCATGTTTGTTCTTTCCACAAACCACATCGAGATCCACTAGTGTCATTGCATGTGTGTTATTTTCATGAACAACATCTAGTGTCATTGCATGTATTTTCTTTTCATGAACAACAGCCAGAGTCATTGCATGACTGTTCTTCCCATAAACAACAGATGGATCCACCAGTGTCATTGCATGTCTGTTCTTTTCATGGACCACAGCTAAAGTCATTGCATGTCTGTTCTTTCCACAAACCACATATCGATCCACTAGTGTCATGGGATGTGTGTTCTTTTCATGAACCACGGCTAGAGTCATTGCATGTCCGTTCTTCTCACAAACCAAACATGGATCCACCAGTGTCATTGCATGTCTATTCTTTTCATGAACCACAGCTAGAGTCATTGCATGTCTGTTCTTCTCACAAACCACATAAGGATACACCAGTGTCATTAGATGTGTGTTCTTTTCATGAACCACACCTAGAGTCATTGCATTTCTGTTTTTCTCACAAACCACACATGGATCCACCAGTGTCATTGCATGTGTGTTCTTTTCATGAACCACACCCAGTGTCATTGCATGTGTGTTCTTATCACAAACCACACATGGATCCACCAGTGTCATTGCATGTCTGTTCTTTTTATTAACCACACCCAGTGTCATTGCATGTCTGTTCTTTTCATGAACCACACCCAGTGTCATTGGATGTGTGTTCTTTTCATGAACCACACCCAGAGTCATTGCATGTCTGTTCTTTTCACATACCACATAAGGATCCACTAGTGTCATTGGATGTGTGTTCTTCTCATAATCCACACATGGATACACTAGTGTTAATGCATGTCTGTTCTTTTCACAAACCACACATGGATACACCAGTGTGATTGCATGTCTGTTCTTTTCACAAACCACATATGGATCCACCAGTGTCATTGGATGTGTGTTCTTTTCATGAACCACACCCAGAGTCATTGCATGTATCTTCTTTTGACAAACCATGCATGGATCCACTAGTGTCATTGCATGTGTGTTCTTTTCATGAACCACAGCTAGAGTCATTGCATGTGTGTTCTTCTCAGAAACTACATAAGGATACACCAGTGTCATTGCATGTGTGTTATTCTCATGAACCACACATGGATCCACCATTGTCATTGCATGTCTGTTCTTTCCATTAACCACAGCTAGAGTCATTGCATGCATGTTCTTTCCACAAATCACATATGGATCCACCAGTGTGATTGCATGTGTGTTCTTTTTATTAACCACAGCTAGAGTCATTCATGTCTTTTCTTTCCACAAACCACATATGGATCCACCAGTGTCATTGGATGTGTGTTGTTTTCACGAACCACAGCTAGAGTCATTGCATGTGTGTTCTTTTCACAAACCACATAAGGATCCACCAGTGTCATTGGATGTGTGTTCTTTTCATGAACCACACCCAGTGTCATTGCATGTTTGTTATTTCCACAAACCACATATGGATCCACCAGTGTCATTGGATGTGTGTTCTTTTCATGAAACACACCAGTGTCATTGCATGTCTGTTATTTCCACAAACCACACATGGATCCACTAGTGTCATTGGATGTGTGTTCTTTTCATGAACCACACCCAGATACATTGCATGTGTGTTCTTTTCACAAACCACATAAGGACACACCAGTGTCATTGGATGTGTTTTCTTTTCATGAACCACAGCCAGAGTCATTGCATGTGTGTTCTTCTCACAAACAACACATGGATCCACCAGTGTCATTGCATGTCTGTTCCTTTCACAAACCACAGCTAGAGTCATTGCATGTCTGTTCGTTCCACGAACCACATATGGATCCAACAGTGTCACTGGATGTGTGTTCTTTTCACAAACCACAACTAGAGTCATTGGATGTGTGTTCTTTTCAAGAACCACAGCTAGAGTCATTGCATGTGTGTTCTTTCACAAACCACATAAGGATCCACCAGTGTCATTTGATGTGCATTCTTTTCATGAACCACACCTAGTGTCATTGCATGTGTGTTCTTCTGACAAACCACACATGGATCCACCAGTGTCATTGCATGTCTTCTCTTTTCGTTAACCATAGCTAGAGTCATTGCATGTGTGTTCTTTCCACAAACCACACATGGATTCACCAATGTCATTGCATGTGTGTTCTTTTCATGAACCACAACCAGTGTCATTGCATGTGTTTTCTTTTCATGAACCATAGCCAGAGTAATTGCATGTCGATTCTTCCCGCAATAGACACATGGATCCACTTGTGTCATTGCATGTCTGTTCTTTTCATGAACCACAACTAGAGTCCTTTCATGTTTGTTCTTTCCACAAACCACATATGGATCCACTAGTGTCATTGCATGTGTGTTCATTTCATGAACAACACCCAGGGCCATTGCATGTGTTTTCTTTTCCTGAACCACAGCCAGAGTCATTGCATGTCTGTTCTTCCCATAAACAACACATGGATCCACCAGTGTCATTGCATGTCTGTTCTTTTCATGAACCACAGCTAGAGTCGTTGCATGTCTGTTATTTCCACAAACCACATATGGATCCACCAGTGTCATTGGATGTGTGTTCTTTTCATGAACCACAGCTAGATCATTGCACGTCTGTTCTTCTCACAAACCAAACATGGATCCACCAGTGTCATTGCATGTCTGTTCTTTTCATGAACCACAACTAGAGTCATTGCATGTATGTTCTTATCACAAACCACATAAGGATACACCATTGTCATTAGATCTGTGTTCTTTTCATGAACCACACCTAGAGTCATTACATGTCTGTTCTTCTCACAAACCACATATGGATACACCAGTATCATTGCATGTCTATTCTTGTCATGAACCACACCCAGTGTCATTGCATGTGTGTTCTTATCACAAACCACACATGGATCCACCAGTGTCATTGCATTTCTGTTCTTTTCATTAACCACACCCAGTGTCATTGCATGTGTGTTCTTTTCATGAACCACACCCAGTGTCATTGGATGTGTGTTCTTTTCATGAACCACACCCAGTGTCATTGGATGTGTGTTCTTTTCACAAACCACATAAGGATCCACTAGTGTCATTGGATGTGTGTTCTTCTCACAATCCACACATGGATACACTAGTGTCAATGCATGTATGTTCTTTTCACAAACCACACATAGATACACCAGTGTGATTGCATGTCTCTTCTTTTCACAAACCACATATGGATCCACCAGTGTCATTTTTTGTGTGTTCTTTTCATGAACCACACCTAGAGTCATTGCATGTCTCTTCTTTTGACAAACCATGCATGGATCCACTAGTGTCATTCCATGTGTGTTCTTTTCATGAACCACAGCCAGAGTCATTGCATGTGTGTTCTTCTCAGAAACCACATAAGGATACACAAGTGTCATTGCATGTGTGTTATTCTCGTGAACCACACATGGATCCACCATTGTCATTGCATGTCTGTTCTTTCCATTAACCACAGCTAGAGTCATTGCATGCCTGTTCTTTCCACAAATCACATATGGATCCTCCAGCGTGATTGCATGTGTGTTCTTTTCATTAACCACAGCTAGAGTCATTCATGCATGCTCTTTCCACAAACAACATATGGATCCACCAGTGTCATTGGATGTGTGTTGTTTTCATGAACCACAGCTAGAGTCATTGCATGTGTGTTCTTTTCACAAACCACATAAGGATCCACCAGTGTCATTGGATGTGTGTTCTTTTCATGAACCACACCCAGTGTCATTGCATGTTTGTTATTTCCACAAACCACATAAGGATCCACCAGTGCCATTGGATGTGTGTTCTTTTCATGAACCACACCAGTGTCATTGCATGTCTGTTAATTCCACAAACCACATGGATCCACCAGTGTCATTGGATGTGTGTTCTTTTCATGAACCACACCCAGAGTCATTGCATGTGTGTTCTTTTCACAAACCACAGAAGGACACACCAGTGTCATTGGATGTGTTTTCTTTTCATGAACCACAGCCAGAGTCATTGCATGTGTGTTCTTTTCATGAGCTAAACCTAGTGTCATTTGATGTGTGTTCTTTCCATGAACCACACCCAGTGTCATTGCATGTGTGTTCTTCTCACAAACGACACATGGATCCACCAGTGTCATTGCATGTCTATTCTTTTCATAAAGCACACGCAGTGTCATTGCATGTGTCTTTTCGTGAACCACACCCACAGTCATTGGATGTGTGTTCTTTTCATGAACCACACCCAGAGTCATTACATGTGTGTTCTTTCGACAAACCACATAAGGATCCACCAGTATCATTGGATGTGTGTTCTTTTCATTAACCACACCTAGTGTCATTGCATGTCTGTTCTTTCCAGAAACCACATATGGATCCACTAGTGTCATTGGATGTGTTTTCTTTTCATGAACCACACCAGTGTCATTGGATGTATGTTATTTCCACAAAACCACACATGGATCCACCAGTGTCATTGGATGTGTGTTCCTTTCATGAACCTTACCCAGAGTCACTGCATGTGTGTTCTTTTCACAAACCACATAAGGATACACCAGTGTCATTGGATGTGTTTTCTTTTCGTGAGCCACAGCCAGAGTCATTGCATATGTGTTCTTCTCACAAACCACACCTAGTGCCATTGCATATGTGTTCTTTTCATTAACCACACCTAGTGTCATTGCATGTTTGGTCTTTTCATGAACCACACCTGTGGGGCCCCGGATTAATCCTCCAAGAATCCGTATTATGCATAGAACCACGATCCCATGATCAGTTAGTTGTGGCACATAATCGACAAGTATCATTACAACATCCGAGATATTCCGAAACACAGGACTTACATAAATGGTATTATGGTTATACCATCTTCAGCAGCGGAACATCATCACGCACAGAGCCCAATCGTGCCTCAACCTACAAGAAACTGACTGGGAGAACGTCCTTGCTTCCATAGTCGCCAACGTCATCCTCTTCTTGATATCTGAGCAAGTTAATAGCCAGGGACAATGCCAGTGAGTACTTTAAATGCACTCGCAAACCACCTTAAGAAAATAATAATAACAAGAGGATATGCAATATGGCTGTGGTATTAGGAGGGCTCCACGAGAGGTTCTTTTCTCAAATAGTTTCTCTTATAGATATAGCATCTACATATCTTTGTTGAGAACTTTTGTAAACATTTTGGAAACCATTTTGAACATTAGGACTGGGTCACCCATTTGTTTCCTTCTCCCGGTCGTCCCATGACCAAACTCCTTCCATCTCTTTCTGATGATCCCACAGTCAAAACAGGGATCCTCGCCGACCATCCCATGGTCAAAACATTTCTAAAGCCATTTCCTTTCAGAAATCCTTTTTGAAAACAAAACCAGCACTGCTCTATAGAAGTTTGTCCAACCCGTCCTTAACCGCATACACGGCTATTCGAATAGATTTACACTCTGCAGAGGTTGTACACTTTACCCACACCATCCGGGTACACTACCCTGATCTTCACCAATCATGGGTCGAGTAACCGATCAAGACTCTCCGGATGCCCACTCCAATATAAGTGCCTACCCTATGAGTTTTAATCCCCTCAAAACCGGGACGTTGGGTACCGAGGACCATCCGAAGCGCTTTTTCCACTTCTCGAGTGTGCGCTTTCAATGAGGGCCTCATAGTAACGCGTGGAGGCCAGCAGACCCTTCGTTCCTTCTCTAGGTCGATGTCCCACATGGACCTTTATCGGAGAAGGCCCACCCTCCAGGGATCCCCGATCCCCTATAGTAGTTACGAGGCAGCTTATACCAGAATAAACAACCATCAAATCCGGCCCTGTCCCATACCAGAATAATGCGGTTGCGCGGGGTTAAGTTGTTATAGCTAAACTGCAAAGAACCGGGTGCATTTTCGTAAACCTTTTTCCTCCACCTTTCCTTTAGCATTTTGTAAAGCAAAACCTTTTTCTTTCTCAACATCTCTTGGGAGGTCCCACCTCACCAAGGTTTTATCATAAAACATTTGGTAAAACTTTTTCTGGGGTCTTCCCATCCTCTAGCTTTTCTACGGCTAAATCGGGGGTCTCCAAAGGGATATGGTGTAATACACCATCTACCATACTAGGGGCAAGTAGGTATCATCAAGAGGGTTGTACTTAGTAGTACCATTGAGTAATAGTTTGGAGGAGCGAAACCACTACCATATATATACATCAACATAAAGTAAAACAATGCAGTTTTCATAAAACAGTAGATAAAACATGCATAAGTAAAACAATAGGACGAGGCTTATGAGCAAGAAGGTGGATTGCTTGAGATCAGCAATATGGCATAATTGTCCATGGACTTCTTCTTTAGATAACCCCCAGAATACCATTAGCAATAATAAAAACCACTTCTTCTGCTCTCTGATCTCATCGCAACTATCGTCATCCCGACCGCACATGCAAGTAAACCAAGCCACAATCAATACAAGGCATACGAGCACCAATACATATAGCAAACAATGAACAATACAAGTTCACAAGTCAATATGTCCTAGGATAAATGGATTTAATAGGATTGGCCTTGTATTGGAATTATGGAAGAAAATCCCCTTAGGATTTATAGTCTAGAAACTACCTAAGAGATGGGTTTTGGATCAAGCACCTATTCTGTAGGATACCATAGAGTAAAAATGATACCAAAAGATAGGTGTTGATAAAATGAAACCCAAAAAAGTGGTTTCACTATTTTATCAATTACCAAATATTTATAGTGATTTTTATAGTGAAAAAGCCTCTAGTTTTAGGAAATAATTCACTAGAGAAGTTATGGAGCTCCAAAAATTATTTCCTTGGATGGTTAGGTTGGGCTTGATGCACTTGTCCACTGAGAGTTGGAATAAAGCGAAGATAATTAATAGAATGCCCTTAGGAAATTCCTCAAGGAAGTTCTGTAGACAACTTGTCTTTTTCACCAGATTTAATCTACATGGGCTTTTGGTATGAGGGAAAGGGAAATGGATAGGTATTGCAAATACCTCCTAGTACCAACTGGAATCACTCTTTTTGGATTTGTAGAGCTATTGTAGTGTTTTATCTAGTGAAAACACTAGGGGCAGAAATGTTTAATTCATTAAAATTAATCAGAGGCCCAATAAATCAGGACCTCCTTGGTTTGGATAAGTAGTGGTGTAATACATCTAGGATAAATGTACTTGGGTCAATTGGACTCAAGATTTGGTCTAGGGAATTTCTAAGGTTAGATAAAGGGTGTTTTTGGTTATTTTTGCCAAAGGCAAGATACTCTTCACCTTGGCATGAGATCAAGGTCTAGGGATAGGTACTTCCAATACCTTTCAGAGGAAGTTGGTTTTACTCCAATTGGAGTTGGGTAGCTTAGTGTGGAAATTATTTAGTGTAAATGACACATTTTAGTATATTTAAATCCAACAAAACACTAAGATATATATTGGTATGAGACTAGCTCCGGGTGGTAGGGAATACTCAATAGAACATGTAAAAATTTAGATCTAGTAGTTTGAGGTTGATTTGTAGTTTTGAAATGATTTAAAGTGACAGGCCTTTTTATAGATCTGAAATACTAGAAAAGAAAAAGGGAAAAGAGCCATCCAGAACTGGGCTGGGATCTGGGGCACTCTAGGCCGGGGAAACAGATTCGGCCCACCCGGGCGCCCCCTTGCGCGGGAGAGAGGTTCAATCGGCCTAGCAGGCGGGGCCCGCCCGTCAGCGGACGCCAGCGGCCGAAATGGTATGGGGAGATCCCCACCATCCGCTTAAGCCGAGATCGATGTAGGGGCGTTGTCGTCCTCCCCAGACACCACGGCGGCGAGGGGAAACCTAGGCGGGGCTAGGCAGCAGTGGGGGCTTACCAGCGGGGCGGAGAGGAGCCGGGAGGTGGCGGAGGTGGAGCGGTGCTCGACGGTGGTCCCAACGATGGGCGTCAAGGTGGGCCTCGACATTGGAATGTTGCTCGCGTAGGGGTGCCCGAGAGGGAGCTCGCCTGAGCTTGGCCGAGGCGACTGTAGGAGCGGTCCTGGGCAAAACAGATGGGTAGGGTTAGATAGAGCAGGAGGAGGAGATCACCATAGAGGGACATGCATCAGGGGGAGGCGAGGGGAGAGAGCTTAGCTCGATTTGGGGAGGAGGCCAAGGCTTCTCTCTTTCTCTCTCTCGAGCATAACAGAGCAGTGGAGAGGGAGTGGGGTGGTAAGGGGGAGGGGAAGGACGCAAATGAGGCCAAGGGGGAGAGTGGGTGGTCTCTGGCCCTTATAAACCGAAGGGGACGCGCACGGTGGACTTGTCCCATTGGGCATGGGAGGCAGGAGGGAAACCAGGGCTGGTGTTGCTGTGGGTGTAGGGATGGTATTCTGGTCGAGCTGCAGAGCAGAGGGGGAGGGGTAGCTGCTGCAAGAGGAGTAAAGACGTTTTGCAAGCTAAGACACCCACATGGGGTTAAGTGCTAGCGTCCAAGCACTAAAGGACAAGATGCTATAGTGATTTGCTACATTGATCACGACCAGAGATGAATGTTGGGTGCTATGGAGGCTGGTTGGTGGAGATTGATGAGGTTTGATGGAGTATTAGTGCAAGGTTTTGATCATAACCCAAAATTGGCAAAGTTGATGACTATGAAGAGGATATTTGAATTGATCTTGGAAAGATGAGTGAATGGTACTGGTAGATAGTTTAGGTCAGGATACCTCTCCAAAATTTATTTGGGATTTTTCAGATGATTTCTAGTGCCTTTTTGATCAATTAATCAAATAGAACAGAAATGGTTTCTGGAAGCTCTTTTGACATTTTTACATTGGACAGGGTTGGTTTTTGGTGTGAGGTGATCCTAGGTACCAAGGCACAGCTTGAGGAATTTTCTTGGAATTTATTGGGAAGGAAAAGTAATTTTAGACAATTAGTTCTTGTTTCTGCCATTTAAGAAAAAGGGCAAAAAGAAATAATAAGGGATCTCAAAAATATTTATTTTTGAGATGGGAAGGTAGGGTATGATATATGGATCTCAGTTGTGCTTAAAGTTAGGGAGGTGTTTTGGCAAAAACCAAGCTTGCCTTTAGAGGAGGAGCTTTGGAGATTTTGACTATTAGAGAGATTAATTATATTTGGAGCCATAATAATTATGGGTAATATTTGATAAATCTTGATGATCAAGGTAGATGATGTATACAAGGTGTAACCAGCATTTGCAACCTTGGGGTTTGGGAGTTCAAGTTGATTTTGGTGAAAACTAGAGATTTAAGGATCTTGGGTAAGGTTGTTTTCATGCCACCAAAACCTTGTTGGATCTTGGAGCTCAGGGCTCCCTTTGGGGCATGGGATATATGGATGGATAGACCAAGTGATGTCGATTGCAATGGTGTAGGGGTTTGAGCTTGATCCTTCTTGAGCTCACCATGACAAGCTTTCAAACTTTGGATAAAATAAGCCTGCCAAAGCAGATTATCAACTAGCCTTCGAAACCTTGTGGGTTTAAACAGCTCAAGGATCCAATGGGAACAAGTGAAGTAGTTAATGATAGACCTATATGATTAGAACACAACCATGCAAAGAGTTGGTCCATAGAAGGTTTGATGATGGTGTGAGCTTCTGTCGAAGTAGGCATGTTGACTAGATTTGCAGGAAGAGTTATTATCTTGCCTATAAAACCATCAAGAACAAGTGGGTTGGGGGACGATATAACCAAGTTCAAGAGTGGGTCTTGGTAGTCCTTAGGATGGTTAACAATATGGTTCAAATACATTTCCAATAATGCACAAGAGTTGAGAAAGGGAGTCATTCAAAAAGGTGATGTTGGAAACAGATTTCCAGACTTAGCCAAATTTGGCAGATTTAGGGTTTTTGACTAGAATGGGGGTGGTGATGATTTTGATGGGTTGCAAGGTACCAAGACAGTATGAATAAATGCAGCAAGTGTCCCAATCCTTTATGCAGCAAAGGACAAGCCGGTTGTATTTCTATAGATGACCAAACGTTCTCGAGGACACATGGGAAGACTGTCAAGTGCTTTCGCTTCATATAGTTGATTAATCTTCTTTAGCTTGCTAAGTGTTGTGTGGGTGAACCTGTGCTAATGTACCGACCCATCCAAGACTAATACATACTTGTGATTATACCCCTTGCAAACATCCGTAAGTACAAGAAAGTAATTAAGGTAGAAACCTAACCACAGCTTTAAACTCTAAGACCCTTACGTCCCTTGTGCAATGGTTGCCTAACAGGGGTTCAGGTTTCTGTCACTCCGGCAACCCCTACGATTAGTAGCCAAATACACAATGCATTCCCCTAGGCCCATATAGGTGAAGTGTCATGTAGTCGACGTTCACATGACACCACTAGAAGAAGTACACCACAACTTAAATAACAATCTATTGAATCTTTCTCAACGGAACTCCACTACTAACAACAAGACTTCACCCATGTCCTCAAGAACAAAACGAACTACTCACAAGACATCATATGGATCATGATCAGAGATGGAATAATGATGTATAACAATCTGAACATAAACAATAATTCAATGGTTGACTCAATAGCATCAACTACAACGAGTAATCAACACCGGGAAAGTTTCCCCTATGAACTATGCAAGATTCAACGCAATTGTTACAGCAATATGGAGATGATGACGAGGGTGCTGATGGTGATGATGGTGGTGATGATGATGATGATGATCCTGATGAAGTCCAGCTTGATGGTGGTGTTGATGGCGATGATCTCCCCTCTCCGGGAAGGAATTCCCCCGGCAGAAATCTGTCTGCCGGAGGGATCTTTTTCTCTCGGTGTTTTCCGCCCCGCAGAGGCGGCAAAATATTTCTGTGGTCGCTCCCCGAGTCTTAGGGTTTCGGGAGGTTGATATACGCTAGAGGGGAGAGGCTGGAGTGGGCCAGGGCAGCCACACCACTCCCTGGTGTGGCCTAGGCATGCCTGCGCCATGGGGTGGTGTGGGCCCCCTATGTCCCACCTCCACTCCATCTTCTGGCATCCTGAGTCTTCTGGAAAAATAGAATTTTCCGTATATTTTCCCGGATTTTCTGATCTTCGCGAATTTTGCCTCCAAACAACACCTTTTCCATCAGAATCCTGACTGCAGCGGTCCATGCTCCAAAAGTCATCAACCATGCAAAAATAGATGAAATAACATAAGTATCACCTCTCAATACGAAATATATCAACGAATAATAGTGAATTAAGACATAGAATAGTGATGCAAAATGGACGTATCAACTCCCCCCAAGCTTAGACTTCGCTTGTCCCCAAGCGAAACTGAGCTCAATAAACATGACCTCAAGTTTATGGAGTGAAGAGTCGATAAAAGAATACGGACAAGAAGCATCACATTCATCTAATACATAGATCATAATAGAAAACAATTCACTATTATATAACTCAACTTGTAATGAGTAAAGGAAACACAATAAAGATACACAAAGTGAATCATGATTGGTAATGGCAAACTTAGCTCTTGGTCGAAGAATAGTTGATAATTTGCTGAGTTCACAAATAGCTGGTTTTCAAAGAAAGCTTTCAAAGTAGTAAACTTCAAGATAAGAGCAATGTGCAAAATTAGGAACATAAGAAACATGAATGCATAAATCATCATATGAATGAATGAAAACACATCAACTCAAAATACTTGCTGACATAGAGGGGAGTAGGTTTACTGACTCAACTACAAAGTAAAAGAAAGGCCCTTCATAGAGGGAAGCAGGGATTGCAAGTCTCATAAAGAGCTTTCAAAAATTATGATACTTACTAGCTTTCAGCTCTCATTGCCCTATCATAGGCATCTTTGGGTGGTTAAGGTTAAAGTGACACAACTAAGAGGATATGCTTGACAAGTTATAAGTTGAAATCTCAAGCCCCTTACTTATGAGTACAGATCCTCATGCTACTCAACTTCAGCCACGAGCAAGCTCTTGTCATTGTAAATATATGCGTATCATTGAGAACCGCCAACGGGGTACCCCTTGCACATGACACAGGAGCTATCCCATAATCAAAATGACAAGGCAAGCAGACATTGAGCATCTCAGCGATCTTTTTATTTGCTATTTGCATAGGTTTTTATTGAGGATGCTTCATAGAATTCTCACTATAGTTATGTTGCAAGTTTCCACCATGATTAGGCATGGCTTAGGCTAGCGGCCCAGGCGTTTCTCTAACACACATATAAACTCCATGATCTTACAAGTTCCACTTTTATTTCACACCATCGGGATCGATAAGCAAAAGAACATGATATCAACTATGTAGAATTACCAATGAAGTGTTCAAAGTGGTCCCCATGATACAAGGTTCGGCTAACTTCAACTCATAAAGCGCAAGCATATACGCAACAAAGAAGGACCCAATGGTTCAAGTTTATTAAATGCAAGAAAGTAAAGTGTGCCATCAAGTTCGTGAGAGCTTTAATCACTAATTTTCACATAACAAGTTTAATTTGGGAGGTAGACAAAACAAGAATTTACTTGGAATAGCAATAATGCTACTAGGTAGGTATGGTGGACACAAATGGCAAAGGTTTTGGTTTTAAAGGAGGTGGATGCACGAGAAGAAAACCCTCTTAGTACAGGTTTTTGGCTAGCAAGGTTGGGTAGCAAGTACAAGAGTTGAAGGAAACAAACAAACATACGAGTGATAGAGACAAACATGCAATGTTCCTTGGAACCACAAAAGATCTTAACTAGAGAATACTAGACTTATGAGCAAATCAAGAAAGAAAGATGATGAAATTATTTTTCTTTAGAGTACTTCTATCTTTTTCTTTCAACTCTCGAAGATAGTGTTGCTACTGACCGAGCTAGGTTTTCCAAAACCAACTAAATTAACTCAATGATCCCAAAGTGATACCAAAACTAACAACAAGATCAATCATATAACCACGAATTGAAAACTATCATAAGCTATGCAAAAGGGTGAATGAAAGAACTTCTCATTAATATTCCATAACGGAAACTCACACCAAGGGATAAATATCTAACGAGAGAGGGGACACTTCCATAATGCAAACCATACTACAAAATAACTCCTCTATACAAGATATGACTCTGCTAATAAGGTAAAAGATAGAAGATAGTGATATGATACCGCGACACTCCCCCAAGCTTGGAACAAACCAAGGGGATGCCAAACCTGATGACGAATTACTCCTTAGGTGGTGGTGGTATCCTCTCGATGAGCTCTCTGATCAGTTTCCCCAAGTCCTCAATCTCGAAGGTGAGATTACGAATAAGCTAGGAGTTTTGCTCAATGCGGCTAATGATCATGTCGGGTTGAGAATTCCAGCTCTTGCTATTCTTTCCCCACTCTTCCTCCTTGAAGTCTTCTTTTCCTGCATGGCTAGAACGAGGCAAATCCCAATTGGAGGGTAATTTCTCCTTGGGCATATTCTGGTATTAATGCTCATGGATAAGGGTATGGAAAGGATTCCTAGGGCGTGGAGGAAGTGACCGTGGAGCCAAACTGTGACGAGGAGCTTTCCCCCCAGTCTGCATCCGTGCAGTCCTGATGATCTTGGCAGGTTTCACCACTCCAATGCTTGCAATGGTGGTGCTGGTATGCGGACGTTGGCCTTGCTCCTCTTCACCTTCACTCTTGATCTCCTTCTCCTTCCCGGGGTCTTGGAGGTCTTCCTCCATGAGCTCCTTCCCTTTATCCTTGGCGGACACCATTGTGCTTCTAAGCTTTCAAAGAGTATGTCCTGACACAAAACAGATCGAAACAAAACACAACGAAAACACGATATACGGACCTCAGGAGATCCGGGGGGGTATATATTACGAAGTTTCATGTCAAAAGGAAGGTACTGGGAGAAAACGGGTCGGAGGCGGAGTCCTAGGTGGCCTCATGTAAACACCCGGATTTTTAATCCCAGATGCCCGTTATGCCATACCTCGCAATCCCAGGATTACCATTTTTGCGAGACATAATGGATTGGATATCATAGTACATCATCCATTACAAACCATACATAAGGTTTTACACAAATGAGGATCTCATGATCCAGTCTTTAATACAACAAGCAGTGGAAATAAACGATAGAGTAGTGGTGGGGTCCATCTTCAAGGGCACAGGCAACGCTGACAAAGGCAGATAGTCCTAGTTATCATAGCCATCCTGCTGACCATCATCTTGATAATCTCCTTCATAGTCTGGCCATGATAATAGCCAGGGACAAAAGCCATGAGTACTCTTTAAGTACTCGCAAACTACTACTAGCAAGGGTTATACTTCTAAGTTAAAGTGCTGAATTGAAAGAATAGCTATCAAGTTAAGTTTGAAACCTAAGCTGAGTTCTGAAACAAGAAAAGATAAAATAAAAGTCTAGAATCACTTAAGTTGGGAAGCTAATTTCACTAACACAACCCTGTTGTGGTCAAGTCAAAGGTCATCATTCATTTCAAGGTATTTAGAAAACATCTGACAACGAAACAGTATGGCCATTCCAACTGTCCATAACCGCGGACGCGGCTATTCGAATAGTTTGACACTCTGCAGTGGTGGTACACTTTCACCACAAGATTCGATACATCTGTCAGGGATAACCCTGAATCATCATACTTGGTATGCAGATAATCAAACATAACCTTCCCTTTACACACCCTAGTACAAGCACCTCTCCTATGAGCATGGCCTCCCAACCATGACCATCAGTCATCTTGGGCACTACATAGGTGGACATCATTGAGAGGTAGCCTCAGCTCAAACCTCTCCCGTGAGGGAACTAATACTAATGCATATAAATTTCCAGCTAAGCCTTACCCAATTCAGGTAATGTGGTTGTACGGTAAATTTGGAATGGTATCGCATCCGAATCCAACCATCAGTTTTATAAAAAAAAGGTTAAGGCTGATGCCTCATCATTTTCATCATCATAAACCAATTGTGTTTCTCAACACATGTCAAAACATCTCAATAGAATGACTCATCATTCCAAGGTTTTCATAACTCATTTTCACCAAGTGTTCCCATCTAAAATGACTCAAGTTTGATCTATTCTAAAACACTAGGTTAAGAGTGTTCACTAAGGTGGCGAGGTGGGATCAATCTCATGCCATAGAATGACATCTAAGGGTTTCTAATTAGGTCAAGTTTTATACTCTTTATGCTACCTTCAAAATTAATTAAAGAACTTTGTGTAAACTAAGGGGGTGTGATCAAAGTATGCTTAAGGCATCTTTACTAAACTATCTAGTTTTATTCTAGCTTGCTACAATAGCTTACTAAAGCATGTTTGCAAGGGTTAGCTTGCCACTAATAGCTTGCCTTGGTTGGTGCAGTGGTTGAAGTTTTCTTCTTCTTCTTCTTGGTAGAACTCCTCCTCCTCGAAGGCTTGGTCGGTACTAGCATCTAGAAATACATAGGGAGTGCACAATCACCAAGCAATACTTAACTTAGGCTAAGTAGTATTCTAAACCACACAAGTGATGATCTATTATCATCCCAAACATCACAAGTTTTAATTCAATAGTTTCAACCTTTTTATTTTGGAAAAGTAATTTCTACTCATTGAAATATTAACTACACTTTAATATTCACCACCAAAATATGGTATCATGTGGATACAAGTCCTCACCACATATTCTAACATGTGGGAATGAGATTTAAAGGTTGGATCAATATTACTTTGGTTTAAGTTTATTATTTAATGATTTAAAGTGACTAGAAATGCCTATATAGCATTATTTTGGTACTAGTCCAAAGTCACTGCCTTTAAACCTTAATATTATTACATATTTGGATAGATATGATGAAATGTGATTTTTGAGAGTTGGAATCAACTCAAAAGCTAACTTGGTTGATTTTACAAAAATGTTTCAAGTTGCAAAAGCTTCTGTCTTCTTATTTTTATTAGGAGAAATCTATAACTCTAAATGAATTAAATCCAACGGGCCTGGATAGAGCATTTCAATACCTTTCAGACAAAATTATTTTCATGTATTTTGGATTTGTCAAACTCCTAGAATTGAATTTTGAAACACTGGACAGAAACTATATTCTAACTAAAAAGAAAAACCTAGATTTGAATCTACGGGCTTGCGCGAGAAAGGAAATAGCCCGGCCTAGTGGTGCTGCGCGGCACAGAGCTCAGCTGACAGGGGTTCCCACTGGTCAGCGGCACTTAAAACGCGAAGCGGTACGCTCGTTGTGGGCCGTGCGATTAGAGGCTAGATCTACGGCTGAGGGTCGTCGTCGACGACGGACGGGTCGCCGGCGAGCTCGAACCCTAGCGGCTCGGTGGGGGTCTACTAGGGGGTGTACCAGGGCTCCCGCGGGGTCAGCGATGCGGGCGAACAAAGTGGAAGACGATGGCGAGGCGAGTCGTGGTCGCGGCGGAGCTTGGGGTGGCCGGAATCAACGGCACCCTTCTTCTCCAGAGGCGGCGGATCCGGCTCCAATTCCGGCGAGCTGCTGCTCCACTTGCTCCGGCGAGGGGTGGTTGAGGTTCAGAGAGTTGAGGGGAGTGGAATGGTGTGAGTCTTTGGTGCTGGGGAGGGCTCCTTTTATAGGCTCGACGGTGAGACCGAGCGGGATGGGCGGTCGACGGTGGCGACATGGCTATGGTGAGCTAGCAGCATGGCTGGGGATGGCGATCGATGGGCGGTCCCCTGGCGGTGCTCTAGCGCTTCAATGCGGCCGTAGGGGCGGTGGCATGCGGTCGGGGTGAGGTGGTGCTCTGCGCGGCCGAAGCGGCGGTGTCCACGGCGAGCGGTGGCTGTGGGGCTTTGGGCGGCGAACGGAGGTGCCTGGGGTGTTCTCCAGGTCGAGGCGGAGCGGTGGGCGCGGGCTGGTGTCGAGCGGTGGCTTGTGCACGCGGGGACAGTGCGCGCTCTGCGGGCGACGTCGGCATGGTCTAGTGGCACTGGGCGCGGTTTCTCCTCGGTGGTCCACGGCTGCTCTTGGCTCGGGCAAGGGACAGAGAGGGACGGTGCGGCGTTGGCTACCTCCTAGACATGGCGAGGGAAGGGGGAGTGGTCTGCTGCGGCGGTTGCAAGGTTGGCCGGCAAGGGTGGTGCTCGGCATGGCATGGCATTGCCACTAGGGCGTAGGGGATGGGCTGCAATTGGCATGGTTTGATCAAAGGGGGACAGAGGGATTAAATGGAGATCAAATGGGGGCAAAACCCTGTTCCAAACAGTGAGCTAGGATTAGAGTTATGATTCTGCCTGCCAAGTGTTTGATGAAATGGCCGCAAGATAAAATGTTTTGAATTTTGAGTTCAAAATTTTTGAGTGATCTCCACTAGTGCTAGGTAGTCTCTGGTTGCAAGGGTTTTGAAAATGGAGCTCAAGTACATGGTTTTTGAAATAGGGGTGATCTATGCATATGCATTAGATTCAATTTTGAACTGCCATTTAAAATAGTTTCTAGAATGTTTTTAGAAGATCAAAAGGTGGGCCTTGGTACCTCATTATGTGTACTAGCAAGGGGTGCAAAGATCCAGAATTGTTTCTGTTAAGAATTGAGTACTAGGAATAGCCAAAGTAGGCATGAGAGTTAAATTTGTCCAAATGACCATTCCTTCATTTTAATTCTTTTTTATTTGATTTCTTTTAGGAAAAGTTTGGGAATGATGTAGATGATGTTTAAATCACCTAAGAAACATTTTAGAAGCAAAGGATCACACAATCATGGCAATTCCAAACAACTCCTATTTTAAATGCACACATATATGAATGCTTTTATTTTAAATATGGAAAAGTTTTTGTTAATCCTAAATTTGGAGGATTTGAACTTTGATACTCTTGGATTGAAGTTTTGGGATGTTACAAACCTTCCCCCCTTAAATAAAATCTCGTCCCGAGATTTACAAGAAAACTAGGAACTAAAGAGATCTGGGAACTCTGCCCTAATGTAATCCTCGCACTCCCAAGTGGCTTCCTCCTCGGTATGGTTGCTCCACTGAATCTTGAGAAACATGATACTCCTGGTCCTGGTGGTTCTGTAGGATTCTTCTAAGATACGAATGGGCACTTCCCGATAGGTCAGGTCATTGTTGATTTCCACTGCTCTGTGATCGATATTCTTGAAAATTTCAGTCTTCTTAGGCACTTCCAAGCATTTGCGAAGTAACGAGATATGTAACACATTGTGGATGGCTGACATCTCTTCAGGCAGTTCCAGTTGATACGATACTTCTCCTCGGCGGTTCAGAATCTTGAAAGGTCCGATATATCTGGGAGATAACTTTCCCTTCAGACTAAAGCGTTGAGTTCCCTTCAATGGTGAAACCTTGAGATATACGAAATCTCCGACATTGAAAGTCAGGTCTCTCCTTCTCTTGTCAGCATAGCTCTTTTGTCTGGATTGGGCGGTCTTAAGGTGCTCACGAACTTTGTGAACTTTCTCTTCTGCTTCTCGGAGAATGTCGGGTCCAAAGATCTGACTCTCTCCTACTTGCGACCAATTCAAAGGGGTACGACACTTTCTTCCGTATAGGAATTCAAAGGGTGCCATCTGCAAACTAGCTTGATAACTGTTGTTATATGAGAATTCTGCGAAGGGCAGGCAGTCTTCCCATTTTGATCTATATTCCAACACACAAGCTCTAAGCATATCCTCCAAGATCTGGTTGACTCTCTCTGTCTGTCCATCGGTTTGCGGGTGATAAGCGGTACTGAAATTCAACTTGGTTCCTAAACCTTCCTGAACTTTCTGCCAAAATATTGAAGTAAACTGAGTCCCTCGATCTGATACGATGGTCTTGGGGGTTCCATGCAGGCTAACAATTCTAGTAATGTACAGCTCTGCTAGCTTTGCACTTTGGTAGGTTGTCTTGACTGGTATGAAGTGGGCTACCTTGGATAGTCTATCAACTATGACCCAGATTGAGTCATTTCCCCTACTAGAAGTAGGTAAACCGGTGATAAAGTCCATTCCGACGGAATCCCATTTCCATTCCGGAATCTGCAATGGTTGCAACAATCCTGGAGGTCTCTGATGCTCCGCTTTGACTCTTTGACAAATGTCACATTTGGCGATGTAGCTTCCAATCTCTCTCTTCATTTTGTGCCACCAAAATTGCTCCTTCAAATCCTGATACATCTTTGTTCCTCTGAGGTGGATAGAATAAAGAGTATCATGAGCTTCCTTCATGATAATTTCCTTCAACTCCGAATCTGCTGGCACACAGATACGTCCCTTGTACCACAGTACACCTTCGACGTCTTCGGTGAATCCAGGTACTTTGCCTGTACCAATACAACGTTTGATTCCGTCGATACTTTCATTTCCCTTCTGGGATTCCTTGATTTGGCTAATCAAAGTGGGTTGAAGTTCAATGCTAGCTAGGAATCCTTTGCTAACTAACTCAGTCCTGAACTGCTCCAACTCCTCATACAAACTTGGTTGCTTCTCTCTGATCATGGTGTTAAGCCTACACGGCAATCTGCTAAGAGCATCCGCTACCACATTGGCTTTGTCGGGGTGATAGTGAATGTCAAGGTCATAATCCTTGATTAACTCTATCCATCTTCTTTGCCTCATATTCAACTCCTTCTGGGTGAAGATATACTTCAAGCTCTTATGATCTGTGTAAATCTCACAGTGATTACCCATCAAATAATGATGCCATGTCTTCAACGCTAGAACCACAACTGCTAGCTCAAGATCATGGGTCGGATAGTTCTGCTCATGTTGTTTTAGTTGTCGAGACAGATACGCGATGACTTTCCCTTCTTGCATCAATAAACATCCTAGACCAATCTTCGATGCGTCACAATATACATCAAACGGCTTCTTGATGTCTGGCATGATAAAAATTGGGGCTGATATCAATCTCTTATTCACCTCCTGGAAACTGGCTTCACACTTGTCTGTCCATTCAAACTTCTTGTCCTTCTTCAATAATTGGGTCATTGGTCGGGTTATGCTCGAGAATCCTTCTACGAATTTGCGGTAATATCCCGCTAATCCGAGAAATGAACGAACTTGGGTTTGATTGGTTGGGGCTTCCCATTCTTCGACATCTTTAATCTTGCTGGGATCAACAGAGACTCCTCCGGCAGACACAATATGTCCTAGTAATCCTACTTCTTTCACCCAAAACTCACACTTGCTGAACTTGGCATATAACTGATGCTCTCTCAGGGTTTCTAGGATGATTCTCAAATGTTGCTCATTCTCTTCTTCTGACTTGGAGTAGATAAGGATGTCGTCGATAAACACAACTACAAACTTATCTAAGAAATTCATAAAGATCTTATTCATGAGATTTATGAAATAAGCAGGGGCATTGGTTAATCCAAAAGACATAACCGTATACTCGTATAAACCATAGCGAGTAGTAAAGGCGGTCTTCAGAATATCCGTTGCACGAATCTTAAGTTGGTGATAACCAGTCCTAAGATCAATCTTTGAGAATACCTGAGCTCCAGTCAACTGATCAAATAGATCCTCTATCTTTGGCAAGGGGTACTTGTTCTTGATGGTGACATCATTCAACTTTCTGTAGTCTGTACACAGACGGTAGCCTCCATCTTTCTTGTAGATGAATAGCATTGGTGATCTCCATGGCGATGCGCTTGGCTGAATCAAGCCGGTTGCTAACAAGGCATCCAACTGCTTCTTCAGTTCTACTAACTCTGAGGGGTTCATGGTATAGGGTCTCTGGGCTATAGGTCCGGTTCCGGGGATTAGTTCGATAATGAACTCTATATCCCTATCCGGGGGCATACCTGGCAATTCATCTGGGAATACGTCGGGGTATTCACAGACTACTCAGACTTGGTCAATGGTAGGTAGGGCTACACTCTTGTTGCACTTGAATTGACGGGGTAAGGTTTCGGAGATATGCTCTACGGTTACTCCAGAACTACTGGTCATGGTTATGGCTTTCTTAGCACAGTCTATCAGTCCTTTAGCCTTGACATCCAGTCCATACCTAGTACTACTTCCAAACCTTTGGTTCCAAGTATAATTAGGTTGGCATAAAAATCTATCCCATGTATTCTGATAGGTACAGCTTTGCAAATTTTTCTAGCTTTTGTAGTTGAACCGGGGATTTGAACTATCATGACATGCTTCAGGTTGGTTGGGCGAATCTTACTAGTGCATACAAATTCTTCGGTGACAAATGAATGCGATGCTCCAGAATCAAACAATACTCTTGCAAAAACTGAGTTGACAGAAAACATACCCAGCACTACATCTGGTGCTTCCTGGGCTTCTTCTGCGTTCATGTGGAAGAGACGACCGTTGCGGTTGTGCGGGTTCCCTGGGGCAAATCTCCTGCCTGGTTGAACACGACGCTGCTGCTGAGCTGGGGCATTCAAAGGGGCATTGGCCGTAGTCTTCTTGGGACACTCATTGGAGTAGTCACCCTTCACTCCACACTCGAAACAAGTGATCTGAGACTTGTCCTTGCCTGCAATAGGTACAGCATTGCTGCCAGTTCTGGGGGCAGTGTTGTTATTGCTACTCTTGGGAGGGGCACGGTTGAAGTTGTTGGTGTTGCCGGAGTTGTGATTGTTTCCTCCGGGCTTCACATTTCCTCCGCTACGGGTGGGGTAGCTTGGGCGAGAATTTGGGGGTCGGTTGTTCCTTGGTGCATATCCTGGTGAGGGGTTAGGACGGTACTTCTGGTGACTACTGGATCCAGACTGCTGCATCATACGACGCTTGCGGTTGTCGTTTGCCTGTTTAATCGTCCCTTCCATCTGAATGGCAGAGTCGACTAGCTCTTCAAGATCCTGGGAACGGATGTTGACGAGGACAGTCTGCATCTCATCATGTAGTCCGTTTAAGAATCTCTCTTTCTTCTTGGCCTCCGTGTTGATTTCATCCGGTGCATATCTGGCAAGTGACAAGAATTTGTCACGGTACTCTACTACAGTCAATCTTCCTTGCTTCAGTTCACGGAATTCATCTCTCATCCTATTGACAAGACCTTGCGGCACGTGGGTGCGGCTGAACTTGACCTTGAATGCTTCCCAGGTCATCACCTGGCCATGGTTCATGTTGCGGACGCTATTCCACCAAGCTCTTGCATCTCCCGCCAGATAGTGAGTGGCGAAGAGAACTTTCTCATTCTCATCAACTCCTGCAACCTCTAGATTGTTTTCCATGGTCTGTAACCAGTCATCAGCATCTAATGGGTTTTCAGATTGGTTGAAGATTGGGGGATTGGTGTTCTGAAAGTTTTTGAGTTTAGATCCATGGTGATCCTGATTTCCATGTCCTTGGTTGTTGAGAGCCATTTGGGTGATCTGCTGCAATGTTGCTAAGTTGGCTTGACGTTCGGCCCTGCTTGCTTCACGGTCCGCGATGAGATTCTGCAAGATCTGCAGCATTGGGTCCTGCGATGAGCTGCTCCCTCCTTGGTTTCCACGAGTCATCTGAAGATTGAGATAGATATAGGGGTAAGAGGGAAATTCTAAGGTTCATGGTTTTGGATTTTCAAAGCTACAACTTTGAGTTAGACTCAGGTTTATCAACTAACATCATTCTCATTCATGCAAGCAAGCACACGATACAACACACACCACAACAATCAAAGGGGAAAACAGATGGTTTGAAGAACCATTCTGCAAGCTACGATACAATGAGATGATACATCTCATGCTACGACAGTGCTCTAGTGCATCTACTCATCGTCGATGAAGTCAGAGTCTTCATCATCAGTGTAGAAGTCCACAGCATCCTCTGCCAGAAAATCGTCATCGTTGCTGAGGTAAGAATCCATATCTCCCTGGATGTCTTCTCCTTCATCATCTTCTTCCTTGGCGGCAAGCTGAGCTTCCTGCTCCTTGACGGTCTTCTCGAGGTCAGCCACCTTCTTGCGAAGACGGGCGATGGTGCGATCCTTCTTTGCACGCTGGCGACAAAGAGACTGGCGATCTTGGACGAGCAGTGTGAAAGTATGGGCCTTCTGGTCGGCAATGGCACGGTTCTGGTTGGCTAACTCTCTGGCATTGTCCAGTTCCTGCTGTCGGTCATGAAGCAAGAAGTCAAAGTTCTCCACTTGGCGCCTCAACTCTGGGTGACTTGGCATCTCCATCGACATTCCCATGAAGTCATGTCTTGCATAGTGGGCAAAACGGGTTCCTTGAATCTTGTTGATGCTGAGGGCACATAGACGTGCAAGAGCTTAATGCATTGCCCTGGCTAATCCATCTAGCCAGTTGTTCTCTCTCACAGAGAACTGAATTCTCCCGGAAGTTGGTGCTTCAATGCTCCGTCGAAGATCTGCGGTGACTAGCCATTGTAGGTCTCCTCCTGGGGGTTCTGGAAGTTGAGCTCCAAGAAACTCCGGATGTGGGCGTCCCAGAAATTCTGACAGTGAATCCAGATCCCTCTCGAAGATCAGCTCACCTCTGTTTCCTAACTGGTAAAACTTGCTGAACTGAGTCTCCATCTACAAGAATTTAGGATGAGGAAATTAGTGAAGTGATCAAGTGTGTCAAATTTGAAGTAGTAATGTAAGAATTTTGAGGAACATGTATTTTTGAGAAAGAATGAGTTCACAAGGGTAAGAGGGGAAATAGTTTTTAATAAATACTCACTTTGGTTTTGAAGCTAAGTTTTTGGTTTGGACGTCCATTCTAACTAGGGTCTCCTATGGTCAGGATGGCTCTGATACCAACTTGTCAACACCCGGATTTTTAATCCCAGATGCCCGTTATGCCATACCTCGCAATCCCAGGATTACCATTTTTGCGAGACATAACGGATTGGATATCACAGTACATCATCCATTACAAACCATACATAAGGTTTTACACAAATAATGATCTCATGATCCAGTCTTTAATACAACAAGCAGCGGAAATAAACGATAGCGTAGCGGTGGGGTCCATCTTCAGGGGCACAGGCAATGCTGATGAAGGCAGATAGTCCTAGTTATCATAGCCGTCCTGCTGACCATCATCTTGGTAATCTCCTTCATAGTCTGGCCATGGTAATAGCCAGGGACAAAAGCCATGAGTACTCTTTAAGTACTCGCAAACTACTACTAGCAAGGGTTATACTTCTAAGTTAAAGTGCTTAATTGAAAGAATAACTATCAAGTTAAGTTTGAAACCTAAGCTGAGTTCTGAAACAAGAAAAGATAAAATAAAAGTCTAGAATCACTCAAGTTGGGAAGCTAATTTCACTAACACAACCCTGTTGTGGTCAAGTCAAAGGTCATCATTCATTTCAAGGTATTTAGAAAACATCTGACAACGAAACAGTATGGCAATTCCAACTGTCCATAACCACGGACGCGGCTATTCGAATAGTTTGACACTCTGCAGAGGTGGTACACTTTCACCACAAGATTCGATACATCTGTTAGGGATAACCCTGAATCATCATACTTGGTATGCAGATAATCAAACATAACCTTCCCTTTACACACCCTAGTACAAGCACCTCTCCTATGAGCATGGCCTCCCAACCATGACCATCTGTCATCTTGGGCACTACATAGGTGGACATCATTGAGAGGTAGCCTCAGCTCAAACCTCTCCCGTGAGGGAACTAATACTAATGCATATAAATTTCCAGCTAAGCCTTACCCAATTCAGGTAATGTGGTTGTACGGTAAATTTGGAATGGTATCGCATCCGAATCCAACCATCAGTTTTATAAAAAAAGGGTTAAGGCTCATGCCTCGCCATTTTCATCATCATAAACCAATTGTGTTTCTCAACACATGTCAAAACATCTCAATAGAATGACTCATCATTCCAAGGTTTTCATAACTCATTTTCACCAAGTGTTCCCATCTAAAATGACTCAAGTTTGATCTATTCTAAAACACTAGGTTAAGAGTGTTCACTAAGGTGGCGAGGTGAGATCAATCCTTATTACACCATTGTCTCCACTTCCTGGAAATTTCTTTCACACAAAACTTCACGCAATTCTCATTAGCAACATTAGTATAACTGAAGTGATAAAACCTTTTGAGTCCAACTTCAACTGAAAACCATCAAAATATAAGCTACTGTAGCAACTCCTTCCGAAAACCCAAAAAGAATTCAAAAAGGAAATCGAATAAAGAAGCAAATGCAAGAGTGGCTAAATCTGTCAAAATAGACCAGCAGGTAAATATTAATTTTTTTAAAAATCTTCTGTCGCTCAAATCAAAAAGTGCAAAACTAACGAAAGTTAAATAACAACCTGCGGCAGAAGCACAAAAAAATACAGCTCAATCCGACATACAGAGATCTCTCACGAATTTTTACGGTGAAGCACAACAATCTGTTTCGGGACAACAACTTTGCCAAATCTTACTTTTCTCTCATTAGTGGTTGATCTTGACACAAAAACCAAACAAAACGTATAAGGAGCGGTTATTACCGAAGTAATAACTTCCAAGACTCAAAGAAACAAAAACAAACTGAAAGCAAAAACAAATTGGGTTGTCTCCCATAAAGCTCTTTCTTTATAGCCTTTAAGATGGGCATGATAATTTTGAAGAAGCTCTCATAGGGATATGAATTGAAGTGAAAGAGAGAATTAAGAAGAAAAAACACACCCACACACATTTAAGTCTAACCCACTTCCTATGCAAGGGGATTTTGTAAACAAACAAGTTATTGAAACCAAAGGCAACTTGCATAAGAAGGCAAAAGAAGTGCAACATAAAAACTTTCAGCATAAAGCGAGGAAACTTGATATTATTGAGATACATAAGAACACTTTCCCCTCTCTCATAGTAGCTTTCAGTATCATGCATAAACTTAACAATATAGCTATCACAAGGACCATCATAGCAATGATCACTTATTCTAACAGAAAACACAGGAATACTAGATCTCATAACACTACTATGTGAAACAATATTAGAGGTATCCTTACAAAGTATAGGGTGTCCCTCTTTTTCATATTTAGTGACAAAGTCTTTCACACTTTCTATTATAGGTACATCAACCATTTGTTTATCAGGTTTAGTAGTTTTACTCATACTTTCATCTACCATACTAGCCATCATAGAATGTTCCTTTACCTTAACTGAAAAAAGGCATTTTCTCAATATAAGGTTTAGGTAAAACATGATTAGCAGTATAAACTTCAGTATTTCTTGCAGGAACACTCTTAGCAATATCATTATAAGGTTCATGATACTTATTCCACTTCTTTTTAGGAACTTCAATGTAGGAAGCAAAAGCCTTAAAACAAGAAGAAATAGCTTGAGAGTCTAGACCATAAGCATTTTTAATATTTTGAAAGTCATTAGTTCCCATAAAAGTTTAAATGCATTCATAATCATAATTTATACCTGACTTTCTACCTTTGTCATTCTCCCAAGCTTCAACATTGTCTGGAATACGGTCTAGAAGGTCCCATTTAGCTTCTTCCTCCATACGAGTGAATGATCCAGCACAAGAAGTATCCAATAAATATTTATCATGTAGAGGGAGCCTTGCATAAAAGTTATTGATAATAATATTGTTGGGGAGCTCATGAATGGGACATTTGAGCATTAGTAACTTCAATCTCCCCCAAGCTTGAGTTGTACTCTCTCCATCAAGAGGCCAAAAGTTGTATATTTGATTCCGATCTTTATGAATCTCACTAGGAGGATAAAACTTTGAATAAAAGAGAGGCACTATTTCCTCCCATTCCAGAGCTTGACCATTTTTCAGCAGCTTATACCATTCCTCAGCTCTTCCTTTCAGTGATAATGAGAATAACTTCTTAACTTGATCTGTAGTAATACCTGCACACTTGAACAACCCGCATAATTCGTGTATAAAGAGTAAATGATCACCGGGATGGACAGTTCCATCCCCAACATAATAGTTATCCATAACACGATCAATAATTCTTGTAGGTATTTTGAAAACATCTTTCTCAGCGGGTGGTGGCTTATCTACTACCTTAGCAGTGGTATTAGCATGACCAAATAAGAAACTCAACGAATTATCCATAACGAAAATAAAGCAACTAGCAGAAGTAAACAGTACTCACAGTAGAAGTTTCCTTTTCCAGTTCCACTCTCCAATAGCGCTTCACTCCCCAGCAACGGCGCCAGAAAATAGTCTTGATGACCCACAAGTATAGGGGGTGTATCGCAGTATTTTCGATAAGTAAGAGTGTCGAACCCAACGAGGAGCAGAAGGTGCTGGCTAGTGGTATGGATCAGGAATTCTCTGCAAATACTTAGCAAACGGATTTTTAGGGGTTTTCGATAAAGCAAGTAAACAAAGTACGAGTAAATAAAAGACAGTAGGAATAAATGCAGCAAGTGGCCCAATCCTTTATGCAGTAAAGGACAAGCCGGTTGTATTTCTATAGATGACCAAACGTTCTCGAGGACACATGGGAAGACTGTCAAGTGCTTTCGCTTCATATAGTTGATTAATATTCTTTAGCTTTCTAAGTGTTGTGTGGGTGAACCTGTGCTAATGTACCGCCCCATCCAATACTAATACATACTTGTGATTATACCCCTTGCAAACATCCGTAAGTACAAGAAAGTAATTAAGGTAGAAACCTAACCAAAACTTTAAACTCTAAGACCCTTACGTCCCTTGTGCAATGGTTTCCTAACTGGGGTTCAGGTTTCTGTCACTCCGGCAACCCCTAAGATTAGTAGCCAAATACACAATGCATTCCCCTAGGACCATATAGGTGAAGTGTCATGTAGTCTACGTTCACATGACACCACTAGAAGAAGTACACCACAACTTAAATAACAATCTATTGAATCTTTCTCAACGCAACTCCACTACTAACAACAAGACTTCTCCCATGTCCTCAAGAACAAAACAGACTACTCATAAGACATCATATGGATCATGATCAGAGATGGAATAGTGATGTATAAAAATCTGAACATAAATAATAATTCAATGGTTCACTCAATAGCATCAACTACAAAGAGTAATCAACACCGGGAAAGTTTCCCCTATGAATTATGCAAGATTCAACGCAATTGTTACAGCAATATATAGATGATGATGATGAGGGTGCTGATGGTGGTGGTGATGATGATGATGATCCCGATGAAGTCCATCTTGATGGTGGTGTTGATGGCGACGATCTCCCCTCTTCGGGAAGGAATTCCTCCGGCAGAAATCTGTCTGCCGGAGAGATCTTTCTCTCTCGGTGTTTTCCGCCCTGCAAAGGCGGAGAAATCTTTCTGTGGTAGCTCCCCAAGTCTTAGGGTTTCGCGAGGTTGATATACGCCAGAGGGGAGAGGCTGGAGTGGGCCAGGGCGGCCACACCACTCCCTGGCGCGGCCTAGGCCTGCCCGTGCCATGGGGTGGTGTGGGCCCCCTATGGCCCACCTCCACTCCATCTTCTGGCATCCTGAGTATTCTAGAAAAATAGGATTTTCCGTATATTTTCCCGGATTTTCTGATCTTCGCGAATTTTGCCTCCAAATAGCACCTTTTCCATTAGAATCCTGACTACAGCGGTTCATGCTCCAAAAGTCGTCAACCATGCAAAAATAGATGAAATAACATAAGTATCACCTCTCAATACGAAATATATCAATGAATAATAGTGAATTAAGACATAGAATAGTAATGCAAAATGGACATATCACATGTCTGTTCTTCACACAAACCACATATGGATCCACCAGTATCACTGGATGTGTGTTCTTTTCATGAACCACACCCAGTGTCGTTGCATGTGTGTTCTTCTCACCAACCACACATGGATCCACCAGTGTCATTGCATGTCTGTTCTTTTCATTAACCGTACCCAGAGTCATTGCATGTCTGTTCTTTCCACAAACCACATATGGATCCACCAGTGTCATTGGATGTGTGTTCTTTTCATGAACCACTGCTAGAGTCATTACATGTATGTTCTTCTCACAAACAACATAAGGAAACACTAGTGTCATTGGATGTGTGTTCTTTTCATTAACCACACCCAGAGTCACTGCATGTCTGTTCTTTTCACAAACCACATAAGGATCCACTAGTGTCATTGGATGTGAGTTCTTTTCATGAACCACACACAGTGTCATTGCATGTCTGTTTTATCCACAAACCACATATGGATCCACCAGTGTCATTGGATGTGTGTTCTTTTCATGAACCACACTCAGAGTCATTGCATGTGTGTTCTTTTCAAAAACCAAATAAGGATACACAAGTGTCATTGGATGTGTTTTCTTTTCATGAACCATAGCCAAAGTCATTGGATGTGTTTTCTTTTCAAGAACCACAGCCAGTGTCATTGCATGTGTGTTCTTTTCATTAACCACACCCAGTGTCATTGCATTTATGTTCTTTTAATGAACCACACCCAGGTTATTGCATGTCTGTTCTTTCCACAAACCACATCTGGATCCACTAGTGTCATTGGATGTGTGTTATTTTCAGGAACCATAGCCAGAGACATTGCATGTTTGTTCTTCTTACAAACCACACATGGATCCACTAGTGTCATTGCATGTCTATTCTTTTCATGAACCACTGCTAGAGTCTTTACAAGTCTGTTCTTCTCACAAACCACATAAGGATCCACCAGTGTAATTGGATGAGTGTTCTTTTCATGAACCACACATAGAGTCATTGCATGTATGTTCTTCTCACAAACCACATATGGATCCACCAGTGTCACTAGATGTGTGTTCTTTTCATGAACCACACCCAGTGTCATTGCTTGTATGTTCTTCTCACAAACCACACATGGATCCACCAGTGTCATTGCATGTCTGTTGTTTTCATTAACCACACCCAGTTCTATTGCATGTGTGATCTTTTCATGAACCACACCCAGTGTCATTGGATGTGTGTTCTTTTCATGAACCACACCCAGAGTCATTGCATGTCTGATCTTTTCACAAAACCACATAAGGATCCACCTGTGTCCTTGGATGTGTGTTATTTTCATGAACCAGACCCAGTGTCATTGCATGTGTGTTCTTCTCGCAAACCACACATGGATCCACCAGTGTCATTGCATGTCTGTTCTTTTCATGAACCACGGCTAGAGTCATTGCATGTCTGTTCTTTCACAAACCACATATGGATTCACCAGTGTCACTGGATGTGCGTTCTTTTCACAAACCACAGCTACAGTCATTGCATATCTATTCTTTTCACAAACCACAACTAGAGTCATTGCATGTCCGCTCTTTCCACAAACCAGATATGGATCCACTAGTGTCATTGGATGTGTGTTCTTTTCATGACCCAGACTAGTGTCATTGCATGTTTGTCATTTCCACAAAACCACGCATGGATCCACTAGTGTCATTGGATGTGTGTTCTTTTCATGAAACACAACCAGAGTCATTGCATGTGTGTTCTTTTCACAAACCACATAATGATACACCAGTGTCATTGGATGTGTTTTCCTTTCATGAACCACAGCAAGAGTCATTGCATGTGTGTTGTTTTCATTAACCACACCTAGTGTCATTGCATGTGTGTTCTTTTCATTAACCACACCCAGTGTCATTGGATGTGTGTTCTTTTCATGAACCACACCCAGTGTCATTGCATGTCTGCTCTTTCCACAAACCACATATGGATCCACCAGTGTCATTGGATGTGTGTTATTTTCATGAACCACACCAATGTCATTGTATGTCTGTTGTTTCCACAAAACCACACATGGATCCACCCAGTGTCATTGCATGTGTTTTCTTTTCATGAACCACGGCCAGAATCATTGCATGTCTGTTTTCCCCATAAACCACACATGGATCCACCAGTGTCATTGCATGTCCGTTCTTTTCATTAACCACACCTAGTTTCATTGCATGTGTGATCTTTTCATGAACCAAACCCAGTGTCATTGGATGTGTGTTCTTTTCATTAACCACACCCAGAGTCATTGCATGTCTGGTCTTTTCACAAACCACATAAGGATCCACCCGTGTCCTTGGATGTGTGTTATTTTCATGAACCAGACCCAGTGTCATTGCATGTGTGTTCTTTTCACAAACCACACATGGATCCACCAGTGTCATTGCATGTCTGTTCTTTTCATGAACCACGGCTAGAGTCATTGCATGGCTGTTCTTTCCACAAACCACATATGGATCCACTAGCGTCACTGGATGTGTGTTCTTTTCACAAACCACAGCTAGAGTCATTGCATATCTATTCTTTTCACAAACCACAACTACAGTCATTGCATGTCTGTTCTTTCCACAAACCAGATATGGATCCACCAGTGTCATTGGATGTGTGTTCTTTTCATGAACCAGACTAGTGTCATTGCATGTCTGTTATTTCCACAAAACCACACATGGATCCACTAGTGTCATTGGATGTGTGTTCTTTTCATGAACCACACCCAGAGTCATTGCATGTGTGTTCTTTTCACAAACCACATAATGATACACCAGTGTCATTGGATGTGTTTTCCTTTCATGAACTACTGCTAGAGTCATTGCATGTGTGTTGTTTTCATTAACCACACCTAGTGTCATTGCATGTGTGTTCTTTTCATTAACCACACCCAGTGTCATTGGATGTGTGTTCTTTTCATGAACCACACCCAGTGTCATTGCATGTCTGTTCTTTCCACAAACCACATATGGATCCACCAGTGTGATTGGATGTGTGTTCTTTTCATGAACCACACCAATGTCATTGCATGTCTGTTGTTTCCACAAAACCACGCATGGATCCACCAGTGTCATAGGATGTGTGTTCTTTTCATGAACCACACCCAGAGTCATTGCATGTGTGTTCTTTTCACAAACCACATAAGGATACATCGGTGTCATTGGATGTGTTTTCTTTTCATGAACCACAGCCAGAGTCATTGCATGTGTGTTCATCTCACAAACCGCACAAGGATCCACCAGTGTCAATGCATGTTGGTCTTTTCACAAACCACTGCTAGAGTCATTGCATGTCTATTCTTTCCATATACCACACATGGATCCACCAGTGTCATTGGATGTGTGTTCTTTTCATGAACAACTGCTAGAGTCATTGCATGTGTGTTCTTTCCACAAACCACATAAGGATCCACCGGTGTCGTTGGATGTGTGTTCTTTTCATGAACCATAGCCAGAGTGATTGCATGTTTGTTCTTCTCACAAACCACACATGGATCCACCAGTGTGATTCCATGTCTTCACTTTTCATTAACCACATCTAGAGTCATTGCTTGTCTACTGTTTCCACAAACGACACATGGATCCACCAGTGTCATTGCATGTGTGTTCTTTTCATGAACCACACCCAGTGTCATTGCACGTGTTTTCTTTTCATGAACCACAGCCAGAGTCATTGCATGTCTGTTCTTCCACAAACCACACGTGAATCCACCAGTGTCATTGCATGTATTTTCTTTTCATGAACCACAGCCAGAGTCATTGCATGCTTGTTCTTCCCACAAACCACACATGGATCCACCAGGGTTATTGCATGTCTGTTCTTTTCATGAACCATAGCTAGAGTCATTGCATGTCTGTTCTTTCCACAAACCACACATGGATCCACCAGTGTCATTGCATGTGTGTTCTTTTCATCAACCACACCCACTGTCATTGCATGTCTGTTTTTCCACAAACCACACATGGATCCACCAGTGTCACTGCATGTGTGTTCTTTTCATGAACCACACCCAGTGTCATTGCATGTGTTTTCTTTTCATGAACCACAGCTAGAGTCATTGCATGTTTGTTTTCCCCATAAACCACACATTGATCCACCAGTGTCATTGCATGTTTGTTCTTTTCATGAACTACAGCTAGAGTCATTGCATGTCTATTCTTCTCACAAACCACATAAGGATACGCCAGTGTCACTGGATGTGTGTTCTTTTCATGAACCACACCCAGTGTCATTGCATGTGGGTTCTTCTCCCAAACCACACATGGATCCACTAGTGTCATTGCATGTCTGTTCTTTTCACAAACCACAACTAGAGTCATTGCATGTCTGTTCTTTCCACAAACCACATATGGATCCACCAGTGTCACTGGATGTGTGTTCTTTTTATGAACCACAACTAGAGTCACTGCATGTGTGTTCTTTTCACAAACCACATCTAGTTTCACTGCATGTCTATTCTTTCCACAAACCACATATGGATCCACCAGTGTCATTGCATGTGTGTTCTTTTCACAAACCACATAAGGATCCACCAGTGTCATTGGATGTGTGTTCTTTTCATGAACCACACCAAGTGTCATTGCATGTGTGTTCTTGTCACAAAGCACACATGGATCGACAACTATCATTGCATGTCTGCTCTTTTCATGAAACACACCAATGTCATTGCATGTCTGTTCATTCCACAAACCACACATGGATCCACTAGTGTGATTGGATGTGTTCTTTTCATGAACCACAACTAGAGTCATTGCATGTCTGTTCTTTCCACAAACCACATAAGGATACACCATTGTCGTTGGATGTGTTTTCTTTACACGAACCACAGCCAGAGTCATTGCATGTCTGTTGTTTCGAGAAAACCACACATGGATCCACCAGTGTCATTGGATGTGTGTTCTTTTCATGAACCACACCTAGAGTCATTGCATGTGTGTTCTTTTCACAAACCACATATGGATCCACCAGTGTCATTGGACGTGTGTTCTTTTCATGAACCACACCGGTGTCATTGCATGTCTGTTGTTTCCACAAAACGACACATGGATCCACCAGTGTCACTGGATGGGTGTTCTTTTAATGAACCACACCTAGAGTCATTGCATGTGTGTTCTTTTCACAAACCACATAAGTATACACTGGTGTCATTGGATGTGTTTTATTTTCATGAACCACAACCAGAGTCAGTGCATGTGTGTTCTTCTCACAAACCACACATGGATCCACCAGTGTCATTGCATGTGTGTTATTTTCATGAACCACACCCAGTGTCATTGCAAGTCTGTTTTTCCACAGACCACACATGGATCCACCAGTGTCATTGCATATGTGTTCTTTTCATGAGCCACACCCAGTGTCATTGCATGTGTTTTCTTTTCATGAACCACAACCAGAATCATTGCATGTCTATTTTTCCCATAAACCACACATGCATCCACCAGTGTCATTGCATGTCTGTTCTTTTCATGAACCACAGCTAGAGTCATTGCATGTCTGTTCTTCTCACAAACCACATAAGGATACACCAGTGTCACTGGATGTGTGTTTTTTCATGAACCACACCCAGTGTCATTGCATGTGTGTTCTTCTCACAAACCACACATGGATCCACTAGTGTCATTGAATGTGTGTTCTTTTCATGAACCACACTCAGTGACATTGCATGTGTTTTCTTTTCATGAACCACAACCAGAGTCATTGCATGTATGTTCTTCCCACAAACCACACATGGATCCACCACTATCATTGCATGTATGTTCTTTTCATGAACCACAGCTAGAGTCATTGCATGTCTGTTCTTTCCACAAACCACATATGGATCCACCAGTGTCATTGGATGTGTGTTCTTTTCATGAACCACAACAAGAGTCATTGCATGTTTGTTCTTCTCACAAACCACACATGTATCCACCAGTGTCATTGCATGTCTGTTCTTTTCATGAACCACAGCTGGAGCCATTGCATGTCTGTTCTTGTCACAAACCACATAAGGATACACTAGTGTCATTGGATGTTTGTTCTTTTCATGAACCACACCTAGTGTCATTGCATTTGTGTTCTTCTCACAAACCACACATGGATGCACCAGTGTCATTGCATGTCTGTTCTTTTCACAAACCATAGCAAGAGTCATTGCATGTCTCTTCTTTCCACAAACTACATATGGATCCACCAGTGTCACTGGATGTGTGTTCTTTTCATGAACCACAGCTAGAGTCATTGCATGTGTTTTATTTTCACAAACCATAGCTATTGTCATTGCATGTCTGTTCTTTAAACAAACCACATATGGATAGATCAGTTTCATGGGATGTGTGTTCTTCTCATGAACCACGGCTAGAGTCATTGCATGTGTGTTCTTTCCAAAAATCACATAAGGATCCACCAGTGCCATCGGATGTGTGTTCTTTTCATGAACCACAGCCAGAGTCATTGCATGTTTGTTCTTCTCACAAACCACACATGGATCCACCAGTGTCATTGTATGTCTGCTCTTTTCATTAACCAAAGCTAGAGTCATTGCATGTATGTTCTTTCCACAAACCACACATGGATCCACCAGTGTCATTGCATATGTGTTCTTTTCATGAACCACACCCAGTGTCATTGCATGTCTGTTCTTTCCACAAACCACACATGGATCCACCAGTATCATTGCATGTGTGTTCTTTTCATGAACCACACCCAGTGTCATTGCATTTGTGTTCTTCTCACAAACCACACATGGATGCACCAGTGTCATTGCATGTCTGTTCTTTTCACAAACAATAGCTAGAGTCATTGCATGTCTCTTCTTTCCACAAACTACATATGGATCCACCAGTTCACTGGATGTGTGTTCTTTTCATCAACCACAGCTAGAGTCATTGCATGTGTTTTATTTTCACAAACCATAGCTATTGTCATTGCATGTCTGTTCTTTAAACAAACCACATATGGATAGATCAGTGTCATGGGATGTGTGTTCTTCTCATGAACCACATCTAGATTCATTCATGTGTGTTCTTTCCAAAAACCACATAAGAATCCACCAGTGTCATTGGATGTGTGTTCTTTTCATGAACCATAGCTAGAGTCATTGCATGTTTGTTCTTCTCACAAACCACACATGGATCCACCAGTGTCATTGTATGTCTGCTCTTTTCATTAACCAAAGCTAGAGTCATTGCATGTATGTTCTTTCCACAAACCACACATTGATCGACCAGTGTCATTGCATGTGTGTTCTTTTCATGAACCACACTCAGTGTCATTGCATGTGTTTTATTTTCATGAACCACAGCCAGATTCATTGCATGTCTGTTCTTCCCACAAACTACACATGGTCCACCAGTGTCATTGCATGTATTTTCTTTTCATGAACCACAGCCAAAGTCATTGCATGTTTGTTCTTCCCACAAACCACACATGGATCCACCACTGTCATTGCATGTCTGTTCTTTTCATGAACCACAGCTAGAGTCATTGCATGTCATTTTTTTCCACAAACCACACATGGATCGACCAGTGTCATTGCATCTGTGTTCTTTTCATGAACCACACCCAGTGTCATTGCATGTATGTTCTTTCCACAAACCACACATGGATCCACCAGTATCATTGCATGTGTGTTCTTTTCACGAACCACACCTAGTCTCATTGCATGTCTGTGGATGTGTGTTCTTTTCATTAACCACCGCCAGAGTCATTGCATGTCAGTTCTTCTCACAAACCACACATGGATCCACCAGTGTCATATCATGTATGTTCTTTTCATGAACCACATCTAGAGTCATTGCACGTTTGTTCTTCTAAAAAACCACATAAGGATACACCAGTGTCATTGGATGTGTGTTCTTTTCATGAACCACACCAAGTGTCATTGCATGTGTGTTTTTCTCACAAACCACACATGGATCCACTAGTGTCAATTTGCTTTCTGTTCTTTTCACAAACCACAGCTAGAGTCATTGCATGTATGTTCCTTCCACAAACCACATATGGATCCACCAGTGTCACTGGACGTGTGTTCTTTTCATGAACCACAGCTAGAGTCATTGCATGTGTGTTCTTTTCACAAACCACTGCTAGTGTCATTGCATGTCTATTCTTTCCACAAACCACATATGGATCCACCAGTTTCATTGGATGTGTGTTTTTTTCATGAACCACAACTAGAGTCATTGCATGCGTGTTCTTTTCACAAACCACATAAGGATCCACCAGTGTCATTGGATGTGTGTTCTTTTCATGAACCACACCTAGTGTCATTGCATGTGTGTTCTTCTCACAAACCACACATGGATCCACCAGTGTCATTGCATGTCTCCTCTTTTCATGAACCACACCAGTGTCATTGCATGTCTGTTCTTTCCACAAACCACACATGGATCCACCAATGTGATTGGATGTGTGTTCTTTTCATGAACCACAACTAGAGTCATTGCATGTCTGTTCTTTCCACAAACCACATAAAGATACACCATTGTCATTGGATGTGTTTTCTTTACATGAACGACATCTCGAGTCATTGCATGTATGTTCTTCTCACAAACCACATATGGATCCACTAGTGTCACTTGATGTCTGTTCTTTTCATGAACCAAAACCAGCATCATTGCATGTGTGTTCTTCTCACGAACCACACATGGATCCAGCAGTGTCATTGCATGTATGTTCTTTTCATTAACCACACCCAGTGTCATTGCATGTCTTTTCTTTCCACAAACCACATAAGGATCCACTAGTGTCATTGGATGTGTGTTCTTTTCATGAACCACAACTAGTGTCATTGCATGTCTGTTCTTTCCACAAACCACATCTAGATCCACCAGTATCACTGGATGTGTATTCTTTTCATGAACCACACCCAGAGTCATTGCATGTGTGTTCTTTTCACAAACCACATAAGGATCCACCAGTGTCATTTGATGTGTGTTCTTTTCATGAACCACAACCAGTGTCATTGCATGTGTGTTCTTCTCACGAACCACACATGGATCCACAAGTGTCATTGCATGTATGTTCTTTTCACAAACCACATCTAGAGTCATTGAATGTATGTTCTTTCCACAAACCATATATGGATCCACTAGTGCCACTGGATGTGTGTTCTTTTCACAAACCACAACTAGAGTCATTACATGTCTGTTCTTTTCACAAACCATAGCTAGAGTCATTGCATGTCTATTCTTTCTAGAAACCACATATGGAACATCTAGAGTCATTAGATGTGTGTTCTTTTCATGAACCATAGCTAGAGTCATTGCATGTGTGTTCTTTTCAGAAACCACAGAAGGATCCTCCAGTGTCATTTGATGTGTGTTATTTTCATTAACCACACCCAGTGTCATTGCATGTATGTTCTTCTCACAAACCACACATGGATCCACCAGTGTCATTACATGTGTGTTCTTTTCACGAACGACATCCAGAGTCATTGCATGTGTGTTCTTCTCACAAACCACATCTAGAGGCATTGCACATGTGTTCTATTCATGAACCACAACTAGAGTCAGTGAATGTCTTTTCTTTCACAAACCACACATGGATCCACGAGAGTAATTGTATTGCATGTTCTTTTCACAATCCACAGTTAGAGTAATTGCATGTCTGTTCTTTTCACAAACCACATATCACCAGTGTCATTGCATGTGTGTTCTTCTCATAAACCAAATATGGATCCTAACCTTAGGAGAGCCCTAACCTTAGCCCCCAATGGTGGCTATTAGACCGAGTCTTCTAGAAGGCACACCTTAACACAATTGTTCTGCATGACGATTGTTACATGATTGGGATGGTCTTCGTGAGAGTGATCCGCGAGTAGGCTGTTCTACGGCATGCTTGTTGACCGCTTGCTCTGGACAAACTGGCAACACCGGGCGCTCCCCTGTTGCGAGTGTCACGACTCACGAGTTCAGTGGGCCATAATCCAGTGTCACGTCCCCATTACTTCTCATCGTCCCCGTACTTATCTTCCTTCCCCTCGAAGCCACTTTCCCCACTTCACTCCCATCCCGCTGTAGCCACAAGCCGACAGCGTCTCCATCCCAATCCCCTCTCCAGCAGCCACCCCCTCCCTTCTCGCCATGGGTTCAAGGGGAGACGGCGAGGAAACGCATCGTGACGACATGGACGGTGATTTCAATGTGAGTCATCTCATCTCTATCTCTATCATCTGTGGCCAATTATCTATTTTGAGCTAGATCTACTTTGTTTACTCATGCGTGTATGATGTGTTAGGCCAACTAGACGATGTATGACTCCAACTATCACGGTTTAGCGGATGAAGACAGTCCTCTGCTATGTAAACATGGATATGTGCCTGCTAAATTTTTTGTGTTCGAAGGACGAAATGCAGGAAGGAGGTTTTTATGGTGTCAAGTACATCGTGCAATGATGCAAGACGGAAGTTACAGTGTTGTCAAATGGGTAGATCCAGAGTGGCCCAAATTGATGCAGAAAACGCTGGACAAACTATGGGAAATGACTGTTGAGTTGAAAGAATCCATATTCAGCTCACTTCTTGATAGTGTTGAGATGAAGCTATGGGAACCAGATGACATGACCAAGATTAACCGAGATCTTAGGAGGGTGCAAGACGAGGTTAGCAAAGTCGAGAAGGAGAGGGACGTGACGTTGGCCATGAAGGCTAAAGCAGAGCAAGAACTGACTCAAGCAAGGAATGATCTTCACCAAGCCAAAGTCATGCAGTTCACAACTACGAGTATTGACAAGTGCATGAGGAAAATGAAAAGAAACAATTGAAGCTGTGCAAGGAAGATGCTAAAAGGAAGGAGCATACGATTCGATCCTTGTTCTCGCAGGAAGATGCGCATTGGGCTAAGATTAGGAAGATCAAGGAGATGTGTGATAACTAGTTCTATTTAGCTTGACCTCCGTGCCTTTTTAAGTTGTAAATAGTTATACTTGTTGACCTAGCAGTCTGAACTAGTGGTCCTGGAGTCCTGGGAGGATAAAATTTGGTCGCCCGTTAATCTGTCTTAACCCTGCATTACTTACTTTTGTTTGATCATGGTGGTATTCTAACATTGGTGGTTTGTTTAAACGTAATCTACGTGGATTGTGCCGCATGAAAATGGCACAACCACATAAAGTGGAAGCATGTACACCCGGTTATTGGAGATCTGGGAGCTTCGCCAGATGCAGGGGATGTAGGAGCAGGGAGGTGGTGAGATAGACGGGCTCAAGATTAGGCTAGAAAGTGGTACCGATTTCGTCCTCGTCTGGGCATTATTGGTTTCTATTGCTATTTATGTTGCAATGTCATTGTGCACCAGCTGAAATAAGTTGCTACTTTGTTGAGTGTAGCAGCTTAAATAATTTATTTCTGTGCCACTTACATTCCATCGAATTTGGAGACATCCTGCCACTCAGCAATCATAGAACCGGTGCTGCGTGTTTTCAGATAGTAGTGGCACAATCACAATTTCGGATTCAACTACTGAATCGGGCGTTTCCAAACCCTAAGTCGCGGTACATTTTACTCAGAGAACGTGGATAGATTGTTTCGCCCAGCAAAGTTCCACACACAGAGCTCCAGAATTTAACCGAATTACATATATAGGTTCAAGTTCAACACATTACTATGCATTTTCATTGCTAGCAGCCTACTTGCGCAGCTTGGGTACCAAGCCTTCACGTCCACTGGCTTCTTCATTTCCTGCCTTCTTCCTCTTCCTTGGTACCAATTTTCTTAGCTTCATGTACTCTGCATCATCTTTCCACTTGTTTTTACCTTCTTCGGGCAGCAAAATGACTGACCTGGCAGTCATGTTTCTAACCTTGCGGCGCTTCCTATCAAAGAAACAGGACTATTGCATAACTACCCAATATCTACAGAGTAAATAAAACAAAAATTACAATTCAGCACAAACATGTGAACCCCAAGAGACTTTTGCTTACCAGGAGCTAATTGGATTCGAGGGACCACCCTGTCCAAGCATAGAAGGGCGACTCCCAGTTGCAGCAGCTTCCACATCCATTACATCACAATTTAGCTCAAACATGCAAGTCGAAGCATACCTTTTCATCAACCCAATTAGCTGACTGTGACACGTTAGAGGAACCATGATGCCACGTTCATCCATGAAGCTGAACTTTGCAGTCAGCTTCGGCCATAATTCATCATGATTACGCAGAGCAACAACCATACAAGATATAGTGCAGATCTGCATAGGCGCTTCTTCCATCATGATGGAATGGTGTCCATACCACTTGCCCTTCACCCTTGCTGATTTAAAGTCGTACCTGAAGAGGACTACCGTAACTAGGTAAGGGTGGTCCGCAGAGATCCCACTTGATAGAGAACTGTGGACAAAATATGTTTGTCAGTGTTGGGCTAACAAACAATGGTAGGTTCAGTAGCCAGCTAGCAGTTATAATTAGTGCGAATAGAAAAGAGAATGGTAGCTCACCCGCATGTGGCCAGAACTTCTTCTTCCTTGGTAGTAGGATCTGCCATCCTCTGAGATGCTCGGCTCGTCGGCGGCGGAGGCGGGCTAGAGCCTCACAACGGCGGCTATGGCATGCGCCATTGGAGCTCGGGATTAGCGACTGGGCGCAGCAACTTGGTGCCGTAAGTCAAATGTCCGAAGGGATCGTCCTGCCTGGAGGGTGGATTTCGACGCTGTCGGTGCTAGGGGAAAGTAGGGAATGGATTTGTAAAATTGGTCAACGCATCCAATCCACTTAGTTCCTCGATTTGCCTAAGAGGTTGCCGCATTGGCGCTCGCATCACGGACAGATGACCGACATGTGGGTCCCGACCGTCTACTTCACGCGGAAGTTTAATGGAATCTTTGTATTTGGCAGGGGTGAGATGAGTTTGCCTCGAAATGGCCCCTCTGAGTAGTTGGTAGCCCAACTTTACGAAACGCGGCAATTACATGGAACTTGGGTACCGCCATGCGCTCGCCCAGGAACTTTTGGGCCGCAAACGAACAATCCCCTTCAAAAGGCGTCGACCTCGATGCTCCAAGGTCTTCTCCATCATATGGTGATGAACCAGCAACGTTGAAGCTATTACTAACTCCACCAAACTCCTCAATAGGTATATCAATCGAGTAGGCATTATCATTAATCTTGGCTAACACCTTGTAAGGACCAGCACCACGTGGCTTCAATTTTGACTTCCGAAGTTGTGGGAACCTATCCTTGCGGAGATGCACCCATACCATGTCACCAGGCTAGAACACGACTTCCTTCCTTGCTAGATACCTTGCAGCAACAATGTCCTTGCCTTTCTTCTCAATAGCCTCTTGAGTCTTCTCATGAATCTTCTTCACATATTCAGCATGTTTTGATGCCTCCATATCAACTCTCTCATGTAATGGCAAAGGTAACAAATCAAGTGGCGTCAATGGCTTGAAGCCATATACCACCTCAATAGGACAAAGTTGAGTAGTCGAATGCACAACCCTATTGTATGCAAACTCAACATGTGGCAAACACTATTCCCACTCCCGCATATTCTTCTTTATCACAGTCCTCAGAAATTATGACAATGTTCGATTCACCACCTCCATTTGACCATATGTTTGGGGATGAGATGTAGTGCTAAATAGTAGCTTTGTTCCCATCTTCCCCCATAAGGTCTTCCAAAAGTAGCTCATGAACTTCACATCACGGTAAGAAACAATCGTCTTAGGTACTCCATGTAATCTCACGATGTCCCTGAAAAACAAGTTAGCAACATGCAACGCATCATTGCTTTTGTGGCAGGCAATAAAATTAGCCATCTTAGAGAACCTATCCACTTCCACAAATATAGAATCATGACCTCTTGTGTTTGAGGTAGACCTAGCACAAAATCCATACTAATGTCTTCCCATGGTGTAGTAGTTGTAGAGAGAGGTGTATACAAACCATGAGGGTGTAGCTTAGATTTTGACTTGTGGCATGTAATACAACGGCTCACAAATCTGTATACATCATGCCTCATCTTGGGACAATAAAAATGATCAGCGAGCATGAGCAATGTTTTCTCACGCCCAAAGTGACCCATCAAACCACCAGCATGTGATTCATGCACTAAGAACAAATGCAACGACAATTCTGGAATACATAGTTTGTTAGCTCGAAACAAATATCCATCATGTATATGATACTTATCCCATGCATTTCTAAGAGCACACAAACGATATGGTTCAGCAAAATCATGGCCAGTTGCATAAACTGCACAAATACTCTCTAATCCAGAAATTTTAACATCAAGATTGGTTAATAGCATGTTCTTCCTAGACAAAGTATCAGCAACTACATTCTCTTTTCCCTTCTTATACTTAATGATGTATGGAAAATAGTCAATAAACTCAACCCATTTAGCTAATATTCTATGCAAGTTTGATTGATCTTTTAAATACTTCAATGCTTCATGATTAGAATGTATGATAAATTCTTTTGGCCACAAATAATGTTGCCAAACTTCAAGTACTCTAACAAGTGCATACAATTCTTTATCATAAATAGGATAGTTGAATCTAGCACTAGTAACTTTCTCAGAAAAATATTCTATAGGGCGACCCTCTTGCATCAAAACGCCACCAATACCTATACCACTAGCATCACATTCAACTTCAAATTGCTTCAAAAAATCAGGTAATGCAAGTAATGGTGCAGAAGTAAGAAAATGGTTCAATGTATCAAAAGAAATATCTTGGGTTGAGCCCCACACAAATGGCACATCTTTCTTAGTCAAATCATTCAATGGTGCAGCAATAGTGCTTAAATCCTTCACAAAGCGCCTATAGAAACCAGCTAATCCATGGAAACTACGCACTTGACTAACATTCATGGGAATAGGCCAATTCTAAATTGATTCAATTTTATATTAATCTACCTCTACCCCATGCTTAGATACAACAAACCCCAGAAATATGACCTTATCTTTTGCAAATGTGCACTTCTCAAGATTAGCATACAATTTATTATCACGCAACACTTGCAAAACTTGTCGGATATGATTACAATGTTCCGTTTCGTTGTGGCTATAGATAAGTATACCATCAAAATAAACAACCACAAAACGACCAATAAATTCTCTCAAAACATGATTCATCAGTCTCATGAAAGTACTAGGTGCATTAGTAAGACCAAACGGCATAACTAACCACTCATACAAACCAAATTTTGTTTTGAAAATAGTTTTCCATTCATCCCCTTCTTTCATCCTCATTTGATGATAACCACTATGCAAATCAATCTTAGAGAAAATAGCAGCACCACTCAATTCATCTATCATATCCTCTAAGCATGGAATACGATGACAATATCGAATAGTGATGTTATTAATAGCTCTACAATCTACGCACATGTGCCATGTACCATCTTTCTTAGGCACTAAAATAACAGGAACAACACAAGGGCTAAGAGAAACATGAATGTACCCTTTATCCAGCAACGCCTGTACTTGTTTCTATATCTCCTTTGTTTCTTCGGGGTTGGTCCTGTAGGGTGCACAGTTTGGTAATATGGCGCTAGGGATCAAGTCAATTTGATGCTCAGTGCCACGCAATGGAGGCAATCCTGCGGGTATATCTTCTGGAAACACATTGCCAAAATAATGCAAAATAGTAGATATACCAAGAGAAATAGGGGTCATGTCGTTAGAAACCAATACCTCGCCCTTATACATGAGCACAAGTGGCATGGCTGTAGGATCCTCACGAAATTCTCTCATATCTTCCTTGGTGGCTAATATCACTAGACCATGCACTCTCTCACTTTTCGTTATATCACCCTTTTTGGGCTCTATTACATCATGTACAGCTGCAACACTCTCTCTCCTATCTATAGATGCTTCCTTCAAGTTCACTTCTATCTTCTGACAAGACTCATTGGTTGCAAATTAATCTTCTTGCCCTTAATCTCTAGGTGATATGTATTGGCACGGCCATTGTGTTACACATTGCGATCATAAAGCCAAGGCCGACCCAATAAGAGATGGAAAACAGTCATAGGAACCACATCAAAGTCAATAGAATCCTTGTATGGTCCTATTTCAAAATTCACATGTACCATATGGTTTACCTTCATCTCACCATTGTCACTCAACCATTGTATGTAGTATGGCTTGGAATGAGGTAAATAAGTCAAATTCAGCTTGGCACATAACTTCTTACTTGCAAGATTTCTGCAGCTACCTCCATTGATGATTACCTTGCAAGCTTTGTTAGGGCCAACGAGTGCTTTGGTTTGGAACAAGTTGCAGCGCTGAGAGTCAACTATAGGCTGCACACTAAGGGTACATGGAGAGACCACTGTCATAGGCGCATGCTCAAGGAAGGCATCCATACCATCCTCGCTATCATATCCATCATCGCCATGAGTATCAACATCATCTCCACTCTCATACTATCTTTGTTCATTGACAAACATCACCTTGAGGTTGGGACAATCTCTCTTGGAGTGTCCTCGACCTCCACAAGTATGTCACTCCACATCGCGTGTACGCGCGGTTGACATATTGGAACCCAAGCTAGCAGTAGGAGCAGCGGGCTTCCTAGCATTGGAACCATAAGAAGACGTGGAAGCAGGATTGGATGATGGTGAAGGGTGGCTAGCAGTCGCTGCCCGTGGCGCCGTAGGTGGTGGTGGTGTAGACCTCGCTGAAAAACGACTGGTAGATGGAAACCTTGCACGTGACTTCGCTTCTTCAGCCAACTATGATTCGGACTCTCTAGCATGGTGCAATAGATCATTCATAGTTTCATACTTGTGATGATGAATAATGCTCTTGATTGGTAACTTCAAATTGTTGAGGAATCACTGCATGGTCATCTCAAGGGATTCACGAACTCTAGCACGCTGCATAAGCATCTCCATCTCCATGTAGTACTCATCAACTGACATGGTTCCTTGCCTCAATTGTGTCAACTTATCAAAAATTGATCACAAGTAGTTGGTGGGTACAAAACGAGCCTTCATAATTTGCTTCATCTCGCGCCAATCCATCACAGGAAGTTTATTGTCCTCCCGTCGATTTTGCACAATAGCATCCCACCAGCGCAAAGCATATCCATCAAATTCTGATGCTGCAAGCTTGACCTTCTTGTCTTATAGATAGTCAAACAACTGTCAGAGCTTCTCAATCTTCAACTCCCATGTGAGGTATTCTTCAGGATCAAGTGAACCATCAAACTTGGGAATAGAGAATTTTGGCTTGCCCAAACCATCATCAGCAGGTTGGTTCTGAACAAGTTGAGCACGCCCAATAGGGGTAAACCCGCGGCCATAAGCAGGTGCAGCAGCAGGTGCAGGTGCAGGGGGATTGGCACGTCCCCTGCCAAGATGTGGGGCTGCATCAGCCATAGTACCCTTGTCATAGTCATCAAAAGAATCATCATGTGGGTGTTCCTGCTGTTGTTGTATTGCTACTGTCAAAGCCTCAATGGAACGCTGCAAAGTTGCGACATTGACATTGATTGCTGTCACTTGTGTTTGAATAGTAGTGATTGTGCCAACATTCTGATCCAATGTCATTTGCACGTCCTGGATATTCTTGCCAATGGCATCTGTCGTGTGAGTAAACACACACGTCAAGTGGGATTTCAAAGCCTCATATCCGCGCCAATTAACAAGTTCCTCGTCCTTCTTTTTCTGCGACACAAAATCATCATCACTAGAAGACATGATTAGTTGGTTAGTGCAAAAATCAAAATCTGTTTGGTGGAAACTCTCACAACTCACTCACAACCAACAAGAAAGGAGATCTTACCGTTCCAAAGTGAATAGAGATGCTTTACCAAAACGAAATCAAAGACTGATGTGATGAAGTGAATATCGAAGGTGTAGAGAATGATCACATGGCACACATGTTATTTAAGGTGGAGCTGTAGGTATGGTATCCTAACTACACCACAAACAAGTCCTAATGCTGATCGTAGAAAACCCAAGAAACACACATGATGGAGATAAACGTGGCAAAGCAACTTATGAAAAGGAATATTGCAATGCACAAGAAAGACGCTAGTAAAAGCTCAAATAAACAGATACAAGATTGCTCAATCTACAAGTGCTATGATCAACTAGGCATCCAACAATGCACACGTGATATATCTTTTTGTCATGCTTGTAGCTCTTTTCTCTTTTTTTATACTGATTCTCTTTTTATTTTCTCTTTTTTTGATTTTTGAACTATAGGACTCAATGCAAACGAGTACAGCAACTTATAACAGAACTTCGTCGGATAGTCTGGTTGATATGCGCCCAATACTCGGTTCGGCCGGATAGTCTGTTTTTGTCTGTCGAAAACTTCTGCACTTTGAAAACCTAATGAGCAGCCTGTCGGCGCAAAGCAACTAGTCTCGTGGGTACGTTCCTAGGCACGGATGCTGTAGATAGGCTGTGTTTATGGTATGCAAACAAAGGTACGCCATGTGGACTTAGATAACAATGAAAAACTTGCGGAAAACAGTGATGGTGGACACGGCAGAAAAAACAAGATCAAACCCTAAACCTAGACACAAACGAAAACTAGACTCCTACAAGGAAAACCTGAAGATCGGATCTACTAGAAGATACAATCAGCAACTAAAACTTGAAAATGATGCAATCTAGTCTATGGAAACTCCTTTTGTAAGGCTTTTTCTGTATAGGACGAAAAACATTAACTAATCTATGGATAGATTTGTGGATCTTCTCAGCAAGCACTTGTCGATGATGATAATGGTGGATAGATAATAGACTTTAGCTATGAACTCTCCCGCTCGAACCCAGATGCCAACGCAACAGCTCTCGAACCCTATGGGATATTCACAAAACCACGCTCTTGCGCACGCAGTCGTCGACCTTGACTGCTAGTTTGCAATCTACTAATTCCTAGTGGAACAACAGATCCCACTCAATTGTAGTAGTATAATTCGATCACAGGGTAATTCTAGAGGTTCTTTGAAAGAAACAACTCCGAAATAGTTTAAACGTGGTCTAAACCCTAACTAGGGGTCGTCCTAGGGCTTATAAGGGAGGCTGGGGCAGCCAGAAACCAAAACAAAACGCAAACGATTCAAACTGATACAAGCCGACTTCGACCAGATTCGGTCGGCGGGCGGACAGTCCGGCTGGTGTTAGCCGGACAGTCCAATTGGGCCGGACACTCCGGGTGGAGTGAGCCGGACGGTCCGGTCTAGACGGAAACTTTGAAGTTTCTAGGCGGTGTCCGGGTAGTGTCCGAACTAGGGTACTGATTGTCCGTGCGAAATCTTCTCTCGGGCAGGCTGGACAGTCCAGGTGGACTCGACCGAACACTCCGGTCGATGTAGAGCTTTTGGCCTCCGTCTTGATGATCTTCTCTTGCGCCTTCCTATCGCTCCTCCCTCGCGCATCCTTGGGCGATCATCATGCTGGGCTCCTCTTGTAGCCCTTCTCCTCCTTGCGCCATGCTTGTTTCTCCAACGAACCTGATCATACTTAAATGCATAGACTTAGGCAGTATAAAGTTCTCATCAATTAAAGTGCCAGATTCGTTTAGGAGCAAATTCTTCTGTTGTTCAAGTAGCTTAGCACGAGCCCTTGTAATGGGTCCAATTCTAATCTCATTGGACTGATCCTTCCTTGCAACAGTCGGTGCATCTTTAGTAGGTGTAATTGTAGGGATATCCTCATCATCACACTAATGCCCATAGCTCTCAAGTGCGCCTCATGCTTTCGCTGTGGTAGCGGCTTTGTCAATGGATCCGCAATATTTGCCTCTGTGTGTACCTTGCATAACTTTATATCACCTTAATCCACAAACTGGTGATTCAGGTGGTACCGCATGATTATATGTTTTTTCTTATGGTGTTGTCTAGGTTCCATGGCTTGTGCAATAGCACCATTGTTGTCACAATACACGTCTAACGGATTGGACGAGCCCTGAACCACACCAAGATCCATGAGGAAATTCCTCATCCAAACGGCTTCTTTTGCTGCCTCCGAGGCAGCAATATACTCAGCCTCTGTTGTAGACACATACACCGTCTCTTGCTTGGAACTCTTCTAGCTCACAACCCCTCCGTTTATCACAAACACATATCTGGATTGCGAAGGAGAATTGTCTGAGTCAGTGATATAACTCGCATTCGTGTAACCCCTTACACTGAGTTCATCCTCACCTCGATAAACCAGGAACATATCCTTAGTCCTTCTCAAGTACTTAAGGTTATTTTTATCCGCTGCCTAGTGGATCTCTCCAGGGCCAGCCTGGTATCTGCTCACAACACTTAGAGCATAGGAAACATCTGGCCTAGTACAAATCATAGCATACATGATGGATCCGACTGCAGAAGCATACAAAATCGCACTCATCCGACTTCGCTCATCAGTTGTCGAAGGACATTGAGTCTTGCTAAGTTTTATGCCATGCGACATCGATAAGAACCCCTTCTTAGACGATCCCATGTTGAACTTCTTCAACACTTTGTCCAAATATGTACTCTGACTCAATCCAATGAGCCGCCTTGATCTATCTCTATAGATCTCATTCCTAGTATGTAAGTCGCCTCACCCAAGTCTTTCATTGGAAAACTCTTTTCCAATGATTCCTTGGTTTCTTGCAACATCTGGACATCATTTCCAATCAGTAATATGTCATCCACATATAAGATTAGAAATTTTACTTTGCTCCCACTAATCTTCTTGTATAAACAAAAAATCATTATCACTCTTGATGAAGCCAAATGATTTGACTACCTCATCAACGCAAATGTTCCAACTCCGAGATGCTTGCTTCAACCCATAAATGGATTTTTGAAGTTTGCATACCTTGTCAGCATTAGCCGGATCGACAAAACCCTCAGGTTATATCATATACACATCCTCGGTTAAATTTCCATTAAGGAAAGCCGTCTTGACATCCATCTGCCATATCTCATAGTCGAAATAGGCTGCTATAGCTAACATGATCCGAACTGACTGAAGCATCGCCACGGGAGAGAAAGTATCATCGTAGTCAACTCATTGAACTTGACGGAACCCCTTCGCGACAAGTTGTGCCTTATAGATAGAAACATTTCCATCCATATCAGTTTTCTTCTTAAACACCCATTTGCACTCGACGGGTCTTGCACCGTCTGGCAGATCAACCAAGTTCCAAACTTAATTTTCATCCATGGACTTTAACTCGGATATCATGGCTCCAAGCCATGACTTAGAATCAGATCCCACCATCGCTTCCGAATAACTTGCCGGCTCATCACTGTCCAACAGCAACACATCATGAACACTTTGCAATCTGGCCGATCTTTGCAGTGTCGGTGTAGTTGCCATCTCAGGTACCACAACCAGCTCAACCTCTAAGGCTTTTGCCGACTCGCAGCTAGCCGATCTCTCTCGAATTTCTTCGAGCTGCATCGTGCTCCCACTGACTCCCCGACTGAGAAACTCTTTCTCGACAAAGACACCGTTCCGAGCAACAACACTTTGCCCTCTTCTCGGTTGTAGAAGTAGTAACCCAAGTTTGCCCTCGGATACCCCATGAGAATAAACATATCCGACTGGGCTGTAAGCTTGTCCGACTTAAGTCGCTTGACAAAAACTTCACAACCCCAAATCTTTAGAAAATACAAACTCGGCTTCTTGCCAGTCCACATCTCATGCGGTGTCTTCTCTACCGACTTTGATGGTACTCTGTTTAGTGTGAATGCTGCAGTTTCTAGACAATAACCCCAAAATGATAAAGGCGGGTCTGTCCTGATGAGGATATATACAGGGATTATGATGATTCAGACTGCTTGAACTGGAAGGAAATATTGAGTCAAATAAATGATGACTATCAGGTGAATTCATTCCTAGTTGACCATGATGCTTTCATTTATAAGAACTTTATACTGCCTAAGTCTTTGTGCTATTGTATGATCAAGTACATGGGAGAAGAAGGCGTATCACGCAGCAAGGAGTTGAAGCATATGGAGCATGGCATGTTGATCAATGAAGAATGCGCGAGGGAGGAGAGGGAGTAAGTGCAAGGAGCTACCAAGAAGAAGATAAACACATGGTAGGATCTCTGCCGCGGCAGAGAAACGATGCGTTTTCCTGCCATGGCAGGCTGCCGTGGCACAAAAACAGAGTCCTTTTCTGCCACGGCAGGCTACCGCGACAGAGAAATAGGTCCAATGTCTGCCACGGCAGAACCCTGAGCCGAACCCAACTTTCGGTCGGTTTGTATCCCAGTTTGGAGGGACCAAGTCGTCCCAAGATTAAGCTGTCGCCCCCCAAACCCCTTAAATAGATGGGGCACCACACAAGTTAGGTTTAGACCATGTTAGAATATTTTGGAGTTGTTTCTTTCATAGAACCTCTGGAATTACTTGTGATCGATTTTACCAACTATAATTGAGTGTGATATATTTGTTCCACTAGGAATTAGTAGATTGCAAAGTACCGTTCATGGTTGACGGCTACCTGCACAAGAGCGTGGTGTTGTGAATATCCCACAGGGTTCGAGAGCTTTTGCATTGGCATCAGGGTTTGAGCGGGAGAGTTCATAGCTACAGGCTAGTTATCTATCATCCACCACCATCATCGATAAGTGCTTGCTAAGAAGATCGGGCCACCCCATATCATCTTGGTATCAGAGTTCCTCATTTACTCGGTGAGCAATCCATAATCCATCCATAGATTAGTTCATGTTTTTGTCCTATACAAAAAAAGCCCCACAAAAAAGGAGTTGACATAGCCTAGTTTACATTGTATTCGGGTAATAGTTGCTAGTCATTTTCCTCTATTAGTCTAGATCTAGATCTGTTCTTTGTAGATTTGTTTTTGCTTTCTAGTTGTTCTAGTCGAGTTCCCCATCAATTGTTTCCGCCACCCTCAAGTCAGATCCGACCTAAGCAAAGTGTCCTGGTTGTTTACTACTTGGCCGAGTCGGATTTGAAAAAAAAAGAAAATCCTGCCAACTCTGCCGCGGCACAGAAACCGCCCTTTTTTCTGCCGCGAGTCCGTGTCTGCCACGCACCCGATTTCCTGCCGCGACATGATTTCCTATCATTTTTCTGCCATGGCACGCGTTTTTCCGCAACGTACAGATTCTCTGCCATGGCACAATTTTTCCCCCTTTTTTCTGCCATGGCAGTCATATAAAAAAATTGTGGAATTTTTTCATTTTCCAAACCTTAGCTACAGCCATTTTATTTCATAAGTGTAGGAACTTTCCCATTGAGACTAGTTTCCGCTCTTACAGGCTGCTCATAGGGTTTTGGTGTTGTGCTTTGTAGTTTGGTCGTGTGTGATATTAAAAAAAGAGAGAGAGAATATAGCAAAAGAAAAAGCAAAAAAGAGAAAGAAGCTATACAAAAGAAAAAAAGAAATAGAAAAGGAGAATTGAGCAAGAGGCCTAGTGATATCTTTGTGCATCGGTAGATTGAGCAATCTTGTGCCTATTTTACTTTAAGATTTGCTAGTGTCTCTCCAACATAGTGCACCACCCTTCATAGTTGCATTGCCACGTTTATCTCCATGTGTGTGTTTCTTGGGTTATTGTACGATCAGCACTAGGACTTGTTTGCGGTGTAGTTAGGATACCATACCTAGAGATCCACCATGAATAACCTGTGTGCCTTGTGATCGTTATCCATACCCTTGATATTCACTCCAACACATCAGTGCATAAGTCTTTGATTCTATTTGGTAAAGCATCTCTATTCACTTTGGAACGGTAAGATCTACTTTCTTGTCAGGTGTGAGTGAGTTGTGAGTGTTCCACCAAGCAGATTTTGTTTTGTGCACTAATGTACTAATTATGTCTTCTAGTAGTGTTGATGTGATGTAGAAAAAGGATGCAGATGATTATCCCTTTCCATTACAATCCTATTGCAGTAACACATTTTGGGAAGAGGAGTCAAGAGTGGTACCTAATTCGGATTTATTCCACTTCATCAAAGAAATTAGTGGTAGACAAGCTGCTACTACCATTGATACTTGTTCTTCCATAAATTTGGTTAGTGTTGAGGTTGTTGAAAAGCTACAATTATACACACATGCACCACCATCACCATTCATGTTAGTCACTTCTAGTCATGCACTACCAATTACTCAAATTGCATGTGTTCCATTTACCATTTATGGCCCTAAGACATATATTTCTTGTTATGTCATTCCTAGAGCGTTTAACTCCTGCCATATCATGTTGGGAACAATGTGGTGTAATAAATTCCAGGTTGTGTTTGGTAGTGAGTGTTCTGATCCTACTATCTTTTGGAATGGTAAGCACATGTGGTTAGCACGTTCAAATATTAAGCAATTTCAAGAGATTGGGCGTCAAAACCTATGTGCACATGTAACCACCAATATAAAACCACATGTTGATCCTGTTGTAGAAGAACCGAGAGTGAGACTTGATGAGACAAATGAGGTTTCTACTAATGTAATCGTCTCTACTCCTAGTGTTGTTTCTTGTGATATCCAGGTTGCTTTTGAAGAAAGGGAGCCATCTATTTTACAACCTGTATCACTTGAATGTGCATTGTCACTTGTGGGGGATGTTCTAGTACCTACTACAACTGAGGAGATTGTTGATGACATCGGTACTAATTTGGAGATTCAGCCAACATATGAAACATATTGTTAGTCTATTCCTTTGTTGTTGCATCCTTGCGATTTTGCTTGCACTAATGTTTCACCACCATGTGATAGTTTACCAAATTCAAATTTTGATCATGTGGTACTGATTACACATAAAGAAATACTTGCTCGAATACCACCTGCTGATATTGTGTATTCCATCATGCTAAATGAACCTATGAGTATGAGTTGTGCTATGGATAAGATTTCTGAAATTTCATGTCTAAATTGTAGCACATATTCTCTTTGTTTCACTTTCAATCTAATTGGTGAAGATAGCATGGATGAAAATTTTCTTGTGGATCACATATGCATTACTTGTGATAGAATCGCTGAACTAAAAAAAGCTGTTTTCAGCCATATATGCAATGTGTCACAAAATGTTTGTTATGGGACAATAGTTCATGTTCGAGATATTATGGAAATACATTCTGGTCTAGTTGATATATTGCAACCAACACAAGTAATTTTAACTATGTTGGATTGTTTTAATCTTCCTAGAATCGAAACCAAGTTTTCATATTCGTTGTGTTTGTCCCAAAAGTCTTTGTCTAGTTATGTTACTACTTTAGAATTCACTGATATTTTCAAATTGAATTGCATCTTACATACTGGACAACATGATCATGTTCATATTAATTAGAGTAGCGTATATGAAGCATTTCGTGAATCAATTTGGTTTCACATATACTGAATTGGTTTGATCTTGTTCATCCCAAATTTGATCATCGATCGTCTTTGAGAAAACTGAATTTAATATTGAACAAGACTATATATCTATTTGTTTTTCACCATGGGCATGATTCTTTGAACTTCACTTATACCTGTAATTTAAGTTGCTTGATGTATATTGGACCTATTTTTCATGTGAACAACAATAATACAACATGTTATATATACATATACTTTGTGTACACATTGTTCTTTTTGTTTCTTCCACTTTCAGCTTACCCCAAGCCTTGGACGGCTTTTCTTGAAGAAAGGGAGGATGATGAGGATATATACAGGGATTATGATGATTCAGACTGCTTGAACTGGAAGGAAATATTGAGTCTAATCAATGATGACTATCAAGTGAATTCATTCCTAGTTTAACATGATGCTTTCGTTTATAAGAACTTTATACTGCCAAAGTCTTTGTGCTATTGTATGATCAGGTATATGGGAGAAGAAGGCGTAGCACGGAGCAATGAGTTGAAGCATATGGAGCATGGCGTGTTGATCAATGAAGAATGCATGAGGGAGGAGAGGGAGGAATCGCAAGGAGCTACCAAGAAGAAGATCAATACATGGCAGGATCTGTGCCACGGTAGAGAAACAATGCGTTTTCCTGCCATGATAGGCTACCGCGGCACAAAAACAGAGTCTGTTTCTACCACTGCAGGCTGCGGCGGCAGAGAAATAGGACCAATGTCTACCACGGCAGTACCCTGAGCCGAACCCAACTTTGGGTCGGTTTGTATCCTAGTTAGGTGGGACCAAGTCATCCCAAGCTTAGGCCACCGCCCCCCAAAGCCCTTAAATAGATGGGGCGCCACACAAGTTAGGTTTAGACCACGTTAAAATATTTTGGAGTTGTCTCTTTCATAGAACCTCTGGAATTACTTGTGATTGATTTTACCAACTACAATTGAGTGTGATCTGTTGTTCCACTAGGAATTAGTAGATTGCAAACTACCGTTCGTGGTCGACGGCTGCATGCGCAAGAGCGTGGTGTTGTGAATATCCCATAGGGTTCGAGAGTTGTTGCATTGGCATCAGGGTTCGAGCGGGAGAGTTCATAGCTATAGGCTAGTTATCTATCATCCACCATCATCATCGAAAAGTTCTTGCTCATAAGATTGGGACACCCCATATTAGGTCCGACTCATCATTGATCGTACCATGTCTAACAAGGTCCGATTCCTCCTTTTTGACACACCGTTTTGTCTATGGCGTTTCCGGAGGAGTGAGCTGGGAACTATTCCACAACTCTTGAGATGGTCAGCAAATGCATTGCTCATGTACTCGCCTCCTCGGTCCGATCGAAGAAACTTTATTTTCTTGCCAAGTTGATTCTGTCCCTCATTCTAGAATTCCTTGAACTTTTCAAAGGCTTCCGACTTATGTTTCATCAAGTAGATATATCCATACCTACTGAAATCATCAGTGAATGTAATGAAGTACTCATAACCACCTCTGGGTTCCGTGCTCATTGGGACACATACATCACTATTTACTAGTCCCAATAAGTCGGACGCCCTTTCACAACTCTTTGCAAAAGGTGTCTTGGTCATCTTGCCGAGTAGGCAGGATTCGCATGTCTCAAACGGCTCCAAGTCGAACGAATTTAGGATTCCATCATCATGGAGCTTCTTAATGCATTTCCAACTTATATGACCAAGCCGACAATGCCAAAAGTAAGTCATATTCAAATCATTTGGTTTCAACCTTTTCACATTTATATTATAGACAGATTCACCATCAAGATTCAAAATAAATAACTTGTCTTGGATGGGTGCAAAGCCGTGAAACATATCATTCAAATATAAAGAACAACCATTATTCTTAATATTTGACTCATAGCCTTGTCTCATCAAACATGACGTAGAAATAATGTTTCGACTAAGAACTTGAAGATAATAACAATTATTTAGCTCCATTAAGAATCAAGAAGGTAAATGAAGTTGAATCATGCCGACTTACAACGCAGCGACTCGCGCTTTGTTGTCGAATCGAATGTCAACCTCGCCTCTTGCCACGCTCCTAGTTCTTACCAGTCCCTGCAATGAGTTGCAGATGTGAATAACGGATCCGGTATCATATACCCAAGAACTATTAGGTGCATCTGCGAGATAGATGTCTATAACATTTCAAACAAGCGTACCTGAGACAGAAGTCACACCTCCACTCTTGGCTTTGTCAGCCAAATACTTGCTGCAATTCCTCTTCCAGTGGCCATCCGCCTTATAATAGAAGCAAGTGGATCCGGCTATAGGAGATGGCTTAGTCCCCAAGGAAGCGCTTTGGACCGGGCCTCGGCCTTACCTCCCGACTTTGCCTTCTTCTTCTTAGTCCAAGAACTCTTCTTGAACTTAGACTTATTTTGCACCATCCACACTTGACTGGCGCCTTTCTTGAGATCCGCCTCAGCCTGATTGAGCATCCCATGTAATGTAGTGAGCTTCTTATCCTTACCATGCATGTGGTAGTTCAATATGAGCTGACCATACGAACTAGGAAGAGAGTTTAGAATTATGTCCGTAGCGAACTCTTTGCTAATGGGGTAGCCCAGCCTTTCCAGAGACTACACATAACCAACCATCTTGATCACATGCGGACTCAGTGGATTGCCATCCTTAAGCTTGCAACTCAACAAAGCCTGAGAGACTTGATACCTCTCAGTCTTTGCCTGAGCCTGGAACATACTTTTGAGGCTTTCGATCATATCGTAGGCCTCTACATTCTCGAACTGCTGCTGCAAGTCCGGTTCCAGGTGAGCAAGCATAAGATAGCTTATCTCCGTAGACTCATCACAAGACCTACGATAGGCATTGGTGGCTGCGACACTCGCATTCTCATTCGGCTCAGCTAGAAGTGGGTTGTCTAGGACATGGTCCCTCTTTTCTTGCTTGAGAACAATTCTTAGATTACAATACCAATTGGTAAAGTTAGTTCCATTTAGCTTATCTTTCCCTAAGATGGTTCTCAAAGCAAAACTGGATAACTGAGGAAGGCTGCTAGGTGCCATTGATCTACAACAGAAAAATATGCAAAAACACTTAAGACATGTATCCATAAAATAGCAAGCATATTAAACACTTTAATACATATGCTCCCACTAGAACCAACACCCCTCTGATGGTTACTAAGAGATTCAGGACCCTAAATAAGCAAGCCGACTAGTGAGCTTTAGCATCACCGCTAACCATTAAGTGATCTAGGTGGACAACTCCTTGTCAACCACATCTCATACGACTCCTGTTGGACGGGTGGCATCACATGCCCCGACTCCCATCCGACATTTCCCTGAGTCCCACAACCGTTGTGAAAGACCCGTCTAGATTACCGAGTGCTTCCGCTGTAAGACTCCGACTCGAACCCACCAAGTTGGAAAGAATTGATAGCACCTCAATTTTATGAGCCCACTACCAAAAATGTCCGACTTGTGATGGTGCAGCACTGGCGGGGAAACCGACTAGACCTTCTTTGAGGTATTACTTTCTACCAACTATCTAATAGAGGTAAAAACAGAGACATAACAATAACACAAAATAAAGTAATTGTGTATGGCTCTCTTCATGGCGATCTCCATGTCCACAAAGCTTGTAATTCGACTCGTGTCAACTCTTGTCACACGACGCCTTACACCATGTAGCCAACTTTCACATCGACTTGCATGCCATCTGGGTTCTCCAAACAACTACACTAGCTAGTAAAGCAAATTACATAGAGAATCTGACCCACAGGTCGTTATACAATAAGATGACAGCACATAGGCTCTAGCCGGCTGATAAAAACCGTGATACGCAGACCACGTATGGATTACACACATCACATGCACATAATCCATACCATTCACAACATCATCCTGCAAAACAAGTTATGCATAGATTCGATATCTACCGGCGATGTGAAACTCACAACGACATCTAAGGCGCTACGATAGGGCGAAGCTGGCGGTCCCGCTAGCCGGATAGCAGGCAGGGATTGAAGGGGCAGCGCCCCTCGCGGGTGTGGGTAGCGCTCGACATTTTTTTTGAAAATGCAGATCTCATCTGTATTTAGAACATGGATTTCTTCATTGGATAAAACAATTTTACCCATATCCGACCCGGACTCCGATTCGACCAAACTCTTTGATATTCGATCACCGCATTTGGATTTACGTGTCACCGTCTACCCTGATGGCGGAAGCCGACCGTTAGGGGTATGTCGTTCCATGACCTCTGTAGTATGATCACGGAAACCGGATCATCCAATTCCCCAAGTACAATTGATCCAATCAACTTCGTACAAAACCGATCTATCTCATAGATCAACCACCAAAACTGCAATTAGATCCAATCTAATGCCAACTGCATATCACATATGCACGATCTCGAGCCTAAAACCAGAAGCTATCACTCTGATACCACTATTGGGCCATGCAGAGATAAACAATACTTTTTCTAGCTGAGGTAGTAGGCCACGAGAATTACCACTAGACGCGTGGTTGCGGAATCGATGAAGCACGTCGCTTGATGCGGTGCAGTCATCACGATCCGTTTTGATCCACGGTCATCGAAGTGTTGAACGTACAACACCTCCGCCAGTATCCACACGAACGAGGAGGAGCACCAGCGGTGGACTGCTAGGTCCGGTATGGCGGTGACAGGACTGGACTGGGGCTAGGGTTTCCAACACATGGAGTGACCTTACCGTGTGCTCTAAGCACCTGTTCCCCACCTTATATAGGGAGTGAAAGTGGGCTCCACTCACTTGTGGCCCATTCACTAAAAGGCCTATATTAGTCACTAGGAGTCCAACTCACTGACTCAGTCCGTTTCCTATTTGGGTCCAACCCAAATTTGCTCCCACTCTTAAGTGTGTGACCTAACAGGCTCATCGTGACCCGGACACGATCCGAGTCTCACTCGTGACCGATCAGTCGGCAGCGGCTCCTAGCAGAACGTGTCGACTCCCAAGTACCAAATAGTCATGACGACATACCTTCCAATGCAACTTTCGTCTGAGTCCCTTTTGCCTCACGATATTTCTTGTTGAACTATAGGCGAATAATTGTCATCCCTTAAATAGTTCGACTCTCTTTCTCGATCCAAGATAAGTGATTCATCCAACTAACTCTTAATCGATCGCCTCGGTTAACACTTAACTGAGTCACGCATGGCCATGCTTTCCGAATCATATCTTCCGAGAGGGCCCAAAGAATATCTCTCCAGTCGAAGGGGCAAAATCCAATCTTGGTTATTCACATCACGCAGCTTGATTCTTAGTTGACCCGAACTCTGTCTTTATAACTGCCTAGTGACGGAACAACGTTTAACATAACCTAAGTCGGTGATCCTCAACTTGGATTGTGCAATAACCTCTGGTCTCAGGATTACATTGATTAAGACATACAAATGACAACTTGTTCGTTGTACCTCAATATGGGTCAGTCCGACTTGCTAAACTCTTTAGTCGAATCCATGTAAGTCGGAATAGCATCTCCATGCCCATGACAAGTGGAACCGAGTCATATGCCGACTTCCACATTATTCTAAGTTGTGTGTCCAACACAACCTCAATGACCAAGGATAATTAGTATGAACAACATGAATATATAGTTCCACAATCGAATCACATATTCAATATATATCAGTAGTTCATACATGGACAATAACTTTATGAATACATTGGGAATAACATCATACATGATTTCCTCTAGGGCATATTCCCAACACCTACATATACACCACCAAGTCCCCCAAGTGGACCAATGACTCGAGCTCAAGCTAAACTACTACAAGCTAAGGTTAACTTGCTCCTCTCCTCATGTGACTTTGATACATCCTTGGATGGATTACTACTTCATGCAACTACACTATGCATTATCAGCTATGAAGCCCCCACGGATGAAGTACAAGGAGCAGGACGAGAAGAAGAAGCTGCTGGAGCTAAAGCCCTAGAGTCTCCGGCCCTGAAGCCCGGAGTCTCCAGCCTGCAACACCGGAGTCTCCGTCCTGAACTCCAGACCAGTCTCCAGACCTCTGCCATGTGTGTTCAGTACACCCCCACGGTGTCTTCACCGGAGAGCAACGCCACCCCCGGAGTTTCGGAGCACCCAGAGTCTCCAGGCTAGCTACCCTGGAGTCTCCGGCTTCCGACCCAAGAGTCTCTGCCACAAGACTCTGGCCACGACTCTGGACCCCACCCTGGAACTCTCTGTATGACACCTTGGAGTCGGCCGTGGAGATTGAGCTCCACCGCGGAGTCTCCAGCCCCTAGACACCAGAGTCTCCGATGTAACTGAGACAGGCATGTTAAAAGCCTTTTGGGCCTTCGACCCACATAACCCCAAATTTGTCCAGACATTACTCTTTATTGCCTAAACTACCCGTGAACTAGTGGCTGGCCTATACATATTCCCCCACTTCTATTGTAAACCCTAGGCATGATATTTGGAATTGGTGGACACCCCTTTGTGGATCTATCTAGTTCTTGCCTCATTCTCATTTGATAGAAGAGGACCAAATATCACAAACCTTGTTGGATTTTGCATCGCGCCTCCCTCATTGTACAAGGCCTTGGCATCAGAATCCCTTTGCCAAGATGTCAAGATCTCACCGAGACTCCCTACTTGTCGTGCCGGTTCGAGAGAGAGCCCTCCGCCCGACGCCAATCCTAGGGATTATGCCGGACCGGTCACCGCCGGCGTGAGCTATTGATGTGTATTGTGGTTTTGCGTGAGTGTTTTCTTCGTGCGTGAGTTTGTCGCATTCATCCCCTCTCTCCTTCCCTCGCACTTCACTCTCGATTTGAAAGGGATTCGTGAAAGATCAGGCCATCCTCGAGGTTGACCCTCAACATATTGGTATCAAGAGCTTCGTTGCTCACGAATTCCCCCACAATTTTTTCTTCTATCCACCAATTTTTTTTCAAAAATCCCCAAAAAGAGTCCCAAATTTTCCTTTGGATCGATCTCTTGATTTGGAGTGTTATTTTTGGTTTCGATCTGACCAAACCTTGTCTTAGGTGTTGGCCCAGCTTTATCCTGTGTTTTCCCAGCCCAATTTGGCCAATTTTTTTACTGATTTGAGGGCCCAAGGCGTGGATTTCCGCTCAAGAACACGAGAAAGTGGAGCAAAGACCCCGTGAGATAGGTATGGTTACTCGGGTCCCCATGATTTGGTACCTAGGGCCTACGGAAAGGATTCCAGCCCATGAAGAGTCAAGATGAAGAGGAACAAAGATTGACCTAGAGTTGGTATTGTAATTATGTAACCTATCCACATACAACTTTGAGACCCAGCCTATTATATATAGGATTGGAGAAGCATAGGCGAGCATACCGAACAATCCCTAAGTGATTTGTAACACAATAATCTCTCGTATTATTCGGGCGACTTTGATCCCATTATTTCTTAACTTCCGATGAAATCCCTAGCGTTCTCTTTTCCGCAAAACCCTATGTCTTTCTTTATGGACATTGCCGAGATCTCCTGTTGTCAATTGGCGTCGTCTGTAGGAAACTAGAGCGCTAGAACCATCGATTTGGCAGAATTACTTTCACCAAAAAGCAACCCCACAAAAGTAGATGCACGCCCGCCCACCCCTGTGACAGTACCCGCCGATTTCAACGGGGGATCTGATCTGATCATCGGAAGCTTCCACTTACAAATTGAAGACCTTCAAGAGCCATTCCCTTCGGCCCTAACTACATCAGAACCGTCGGCGAGGCAAACTACACTTACAGCAATTCCAGCAACATCTGTCGGATCCTCCATGGATGTCATGGTAGAAATCGAAGGACCCAACGAAAACAAGCAAGCTGAAACGGATCTGGGGGACCTTGATAGTCTTTATGACAATCTCTCCTTCACATCAGATTCCCCACTAACTCCACCATGCGAAACAATTCTAGCAAACTCTGAACCCGAAGAAGGTAGTGAAAGCATCGACTTTGGAATAAGGATGGCAGAAATATAACAGGAACAGAAATTTATGGACTTCGCTGATCCACCCAACCGTGTCTCCCCCAGTTTGGATGATGATGCCACAAGTCCATATACTACCCAGCACCAAGTATGAGTGATCATCAGCGACGCATCATTGTATCAAGACTCCAACGATAATCCTATTTTTAACCCTGATGATATCCTATCAAGCAATAATGCAGGAAACCACGGAACGAAGGAAATCATGGAAACAGGGAAGACCCAGCAAACAACCGTGTAACCCCGGGAGGAAGAGAGCCATGCGAAGGCGAAAGGCAAACTCTCGGGCTGCTAGCCGAAGCATGGGAAAAAGCAAGAGCAGCAATTTTGGGTGCAACTCCCATGAAGGATGATGCTACGCGAGAAGATCTACTAGCATACCTATATTTGCTCCATCACAAAAAAGAGACCTGCTAAGGATGCAAAGGTAGCTCGACAAAAGAAGGAGGCTTGCTGACGGATCCAGCCTATGACGGGCCCAACTAATCTCTACCCGAGGATCAAGGAGCATGACAGGAGGAGCACCGCCAAGAAGGGGAATATCTCAACTACAGAACGTCCCTGAAGGAGATAGAAGTGAACTAATCCGAAATCTGGATTTGTCTTTCATGTTAATAGATCAAGCAGGAAATATCAAGGCAAAAACAGCTCAAGCAGCAATCGTGGCCACACAAATAGTTTGATAACAACTCAACCTGCACCTGATGATCCTCGTGTAGCCCTCCACTCCTCCACCCTGATGAACCTTGGCATGGTGGGAGCATCTCTCGCGCAGGCAGAGTAGGGAACCATACGGCAATCGATAGATAACTGCGTCATTGCAACATCCCTCGGCAAATAGGTCACACCCGACGATCACGATCGCCACATCGGGTCCACTTCTCGGGATCAGAACAACAAAATGATGCAAGAAACAACATTACACAATGACGGATCGAACGATCCTGGGATGAGCGCACCAGCCGAAGGTATTATGATGGTGAAAGCGAGGAAGAGCGAGAACTATGAGGAGCTAGTTTCTTTACCCGACGGGTTCGCAGGACTCCAGTAGCAAAAGACTTCAAACTACCTCATGATCATCAGAAATACGACGGCCTCCAAGATCCTGAAGCTTGGTTGACAAATTTTGTGGCCACAGTTAAACTACAAGGTGGCTCCAAGGCCACCGCGATGCAAAGCCTGCAACTACATTTAACCGCTACGGCTCGCTCTCAGCTAAGACAATTACCCAAAGACTCTATCAGCAGCTTGAATGACCTACAGGACAAGTTTATCAGAAATTTCATTTCCACCTTCAAGAGACCCGCATCTCTAGAACAACTACAAGCTTATAAACAAAAGCCAGGAGAATCAATACGCGCTTACGTTCAATGCTGGAGCATTATCAAAAACTCGGCTGAAATGATATCCGATGAAAGGGCAATCGATGCTTTCGACGACGGACTTCGTCGACAAGAGTTCATTGACGAACTAGCACGAATCAAACCAAAAAAAAAATTGCAGTTGATGGAAATAGCCAATCTTTGGGCCGATGGAGAAGATGCATTACACAACAAAAGAGCCCGCTCACCCAAAGAAGATAAGGAGAGGCGCAACAATGGTAGAAGGTGACGAAACAACGATGGGTATGGCACACCAAGTTATGTAGCAGCCGGTTTTTCTAGAGGGGACAATAGACAAAGCAATGACTACAATAGTGGGTACCATAGTAACAAGGACAGCGTCGGAGGAAGCTAGCCACAGCAATGATATCAGCTAGCAAACCGAGACCCACCCATGTTAGAAGGACAAATGTTGGAAGGACCATGCAATATGCACTTCTACGTGAACTCAACAGGGAAAAGGCGATCCAATCACCTCCTAAAGGACTGTCGGGCATTCTTTAAAATGCAAGAGCTATGCAATGCAAGGGAAACCGAAGAAGCAAACATACGCTACATTCTACACCTGGCGCTTTTGCTACCGGTGCACCACCACCACCGGGGCATCCACCGGCAGGACAACCACAAAACACAACAAACCAAGAGGATGAGTACCCTAGGTCAAAAGGGGCTATGTGATATGGGGTGGCCCGATCTTCTCAGCAAGCACTTGTCGATGATGATAATGGTGGATAGATAACTAGCATGTAGCTATGAACTCTCCCGCTCGAACCCTGATGCCAATGCAACAGCTCTCCCTGTAGGATATTCACAACACCACACTCTTGCGCACGCAGCCGTCGACCATGAACGGTAGTTTGTAATCTACTAATTCCCAATGGAACAACAGATCACACTTAATTGCAGTAGTATAATTCGCTCACAGGGTAATTCTAGAGGTTCTAAAAAAATAACTCCAAACTAATTTTAACATGGTCTCAAACCTAAGGGAAGTGGTGCCCCATCTACTTAAGAGGTTTGGGGGTGGCGGCCTAAGCTTGGAACCGACTTGGTCCCACCTATCTAGGATACAAACCAACCCAAAGTGGGTTCGGCCTATGGTTCTGCAGTGGCTGAGTTTGGGCCCTTTTCTGTGCCGCGATAGGAAACTGCGTAGTTTCTCTGCCGCGACAAAGATCATGCCATGTGTTGATCTTCTTCTTGGTAGGTCCTTGTGCTTCCTCCCTCTCCTCCCTCGTGCATTCTTCATTGATCAACACACCATGCTCCATATGCTATAGCTCCTCGCTCTGTGCAACGCCTTCTTCTCCCATATACATGATCATACAATAGCACAATGACTTAGGAAATATAAAGTTCTTATAAATAAAAGCATCATGGTCAACTAGGAAGGAATTCACCTGATAGTCATTATTGATTTGACTCAATATTTCCTTCCAGTTCAAGCAGTCTGAATCATCATAATCCCTGTATATATCCTCATCATCATCCCTTTCTTCATGAAAAGCCATCCACGGCTTTGGGTAAGCTGAAAATGGAAGAAACAAAAAAAAATGTACACAAAGTATATGTATATATAACATGTTGTAGTATTGTTGTTCATATGAAAAATATGTCCAGTATACATCAAGCAACTTAAATTGCAGGTATAAGTGAAGTACAAAGCATCATGATCATGGTGAAAAACAACTAAATAGATAGTCTTGTTCTTCAATATTAAATTCAGTTTTGTCAAAGAAGATCCATGACCAAATTTGTGAACAAGATCAAACCAATTCAATATGTGTGAAAACCAAATTGATTCATGTCATGCTTCAACTGTGCTACTCTGATTATTATGAACATGACCATGTTGTCCAGTATGTAAGATGCAACTCAATTTGCAAATATTAAGGAACTCTAAAGTAGTAACATAACTAGACAAAGACTTTTGGGACAAACCCAATGAATATGAAAACTTGGGTTCTATTCTAGCAAGATTAAAACAATCCAACATAGGTAAAATTACTTGTGTTTCTTGCAATATATCAACTAGAGCAGAATGCATTTCCATAATATCTCGAAAATAAACTATTGTCCTGTAGTAAACATTTTGTGACACATTGCATATATGGCTGAAAATAGCTTGCTTCAGTTTAGCGATTCTAGCACAACTAATGCATATCTGATACACAAGAAAATTTTCATCCATGCTATATTCACCAATTAGATTGAAAGTGAAACAAGGAGAATATGTGCTAGAATTTAGACATGAAATTTCAGAACTCTTATCCATATCACAACTCATACTCATAGGTTCATTTAGCATGATGGAATACACAATATCAACAGGTGGTATTTGAGCATGTATTTTCTTATGTGTTATCAGTACCACATGATCAAAATTTAAATTTGGTAAACTATCACATGATGCTGAAACAGTAGTGCAAGGCAAGTTACAAGGAGGATTCAGTAAAGGAATAGACTCACAATATGACGTACATATTGGCTGAATCTCCAAATCAGTACCAATGTCATCAACAATCTCCTTAGTTGTAGTAGGTACTAAAGCATCCTCCACAAGTGACAATGCACAGTCTAGTGATACAGGTTGTAAAATAGAAGGCTCCCTTTTCTTCAAGAGCAACCTGGATATCACAAGAAACAATACTAGAAGTAGAGATGATTCCATTAGTAGAACCTCATTTGTCTCATCAACTCTCACTCTCGGTTCTTCTACGACAGAATCAACGTGTGGTTTTATGTTGGTGGTTACAGGTGCAGTTAGGTTTTGACGCCTAATCTCCTGAAATTGCTTAATACGTGTACGTGATAACCAAGTGTGCTTATCATTCCAAATGATTGAAGGATTAGAACACTCACTACCAAACACAACCTGGAATTGATTACACCTCGTTGTTCCCAACATGATATGACAGGAGTTAAACGCTCTAGGAAAGACAAAACAAGAAATCTTTCTGCTAGGGCCATAAATGGTGAGTGGAACAGATTGGATCTGAGTAACTGGTAGTGCATGACCACAAGTTGCTAACATAAATGGTGTTTTTAATGCACCTGTGTATAATTGAAGCTTTTCAACAACCTCAACACTAACCAAATTTACGTAAGAACAAGTATCAATGGTCGTAGTAGCTTGTTTACCACTAATTTCTGTGATGAAGTGGAACAGACCAGAAGTAGGCACCACTCTCGACTCCTCTTCCCAAAATGTGTTGTTGTAGTAGGATTGTAATGGAAACGGAAAATCATCTACATCCTTTTTCTTTATCACATCAACACTACTAAAAGACATGATTAGTACATTAATGCAAAAAAAAATCTGGTAGTGGGCTCTCACAACTCACTCAAAACTGACAAGAAAGTAGATCTTACCGTTTCAAACTGAATAGTGATGCTTAACAATTTGAATGAACAACTTATGCACATATGTGATGAAGTGAATATCCAGGGTATAGAGAACGATCACATGGCACACATGTTATGTATGGTGGAGCTCTAGGTATGGTATCCTAAATACACCGCAAACAAGTCCTAGTGTTGATCATACAAAACCCAAGAAACACATATGGGGAGATAAATGTGGCAATGCAACTATGAAGGGTGTTGCATTACGCTGGAGAGACACTAGAAAATCTCAAAATAAACAGGCACAAGATTGCTCAATCTACCGTGCAAAATGATATCACTAGGCCTCTTGCTCATTTCTCCTTTTCTTTTCTCATTTTTGTATAGCTTCTTTCTCTTTTTGCTTTTTCTTGCTATATTATTTTTTTATCACACCATGAACACGACCGATATTATGAAACACAACACCAAATACCTACGAGCAGCCTGTAAGAGCGGAAACTAGTCTCAATAGGTAGGTTCCTAACCCCTTCGAATAGCGTGGTTGTAGCTAAGGTTTGGAAAATGCCAAAAATCACATTTTTTTATTTTTGTGCCATGGCAGAAAAAAGGGTCAAAATTGTGCCGTGGCAGACAGTCTATATTATGACAGAGAAATGAGTGGAAATCGTGCCGCGGCAGGAAACTGATCCGTGGCAGACACGGACTCGCGACAGAGAAATAGGTTGTTTCTGTGCCGCGACAGAGTCGGCAATTTTTTTCAATTCCGACTTGCCAAGTAGTAAACAATGAGGACTCTTATGGTTGATTCGAACCTGAACTTGTGGCATCGGAAAACAAAGATGGGGAACACGTATGAAAGCAAAAACTAGATCTAAACGGAAACCTAAACTCCTACGGATCAAAATGATAGATCGGATCTACGAGATAGAACAATCAGCGACTAAAAATTGAAAGCAATGCAATCTAGGCAATGGCGATTATTTTTGTGAGCCTTTTTCTATATAGGACTAAATCAAGATCTAATCTATGGTTGGATTTGTGGATGCTCACCGAGTAAACAAGGAAATCTGATACCAAGATGATATGGGGTGGCCCGATCTTCTCAGCAAGCACTTGTCGATGATGATAATGGTGGATAGATAACTAGCATGTAGCTATGAACTCCCCCGCTTGAACGCTGATGCCAATGCAACAGCTCTCAAACCACGCTCTTGCGCACACAGCCGTCGACCACGAACGGTAGTTTGCAGTCTACTAATTCCCAATGGAACAACAGATCACACTCAACTTGCAGTAGTATAATTCGATCACAGGGTAATTCTAGAGGTTCTAAAAAGAAATAACTCCAAAATAATTTTAACATGGTCTCAAACCTAAGGGAAGTGGTGCCCCATCTACTTAAGAGGTTTGGGGGTGGCGGCCTAAGCTTGGAATCGACTTGGTCCCACCTATCTAGGATACAAACCAACCCAAAGTGGGTTCGGCCTATGGTTCTGCAGTGGCTGAGTTTGGGCCCTTTTCTGTGCCGCGACAGGAAACTGCGTAGTTTCTCTGCCGCGGCAAAGATCCTGCCATGTGTTGATCTTCTTCTTGGTAGGTCCTTGTGCTTCCTCCCTCTCCTCCCTCGTGCATTCTTCATTGATCAACACACCATGCTCCATATGCTATAGCTCCTCGCTCTGTGCTATGCCTTCTTCTCCCATATATATGATCATACAATAGCACAATGACTTAGGAAATATAAAGTTCTTATAAATGAAAGCATCATGGTCAACTAGGAAGGAATTCACCTGATAGTCATTATTGATTTGACTCAATATTTCCTTCCAGTTCAAGCAGTCTGAATCATCATAATCCCTGTATATATCCTCATCATCCTCCCTTTCTTCATGAAAAGCCGTTCACGGCTTTGGGTAAGCTGAAAGTGGAAGAAACAAAAAAAATGTACACAAAGTATATGTATATATAACATGTTGTAGTATTGTTGTTCATATGAAAAATATGTCCAGTATACATCAAGCAACTTAAATTGCAGGTATAAGTGAAGTACAAAGCATCATGATCATGGTGAAAAACAACTAAATAGATAGTCTTGTTCTTCAATATTAAATTCAGTTTTGTCAAAGAAGATCCATGACCAAATTTGTGAACAAGATCAAACCAATTCAATATGTGTGAAAACCAAATTGATTCATGTCATGCTTCAACTGTGCTACTCTGATTATTATGAACATGACCATGTTGTCCAGTATGTAAGATGCAACTCAATTTGCAAATATTAAGGAACTCTAAAGTAGTAACATAACTAGACAAAGACTTTTGGGACAAACAAATGAATATAAAAACTTGGGTTCTATTCTAGCAAGATTAAAACAATCCAAGATAGGTAAAATTACTTGTGTTTCTTGCAATATATCAACTAGAGCAGAATGCATTTCCATAATATCTCGAAAATGAACTATTGTCCTGTAGTAAACATTTTGTGACACATTGCATATATGGCTGAAAATAGCTTGCTTCAGTTTAGCGATTCTAGCACAAGTAATGCATATGTGATACACAAGAAAATTTTCATCCATGCTATATTCACCAATTAGATTGAAAGTGAAACAAGGAGAATATGTGCTAGAATTTAGACATGAAATTTCAGAACTCTTATCCATATCACAATTCATACTCATAGGTTCATTTAGCATGATGGAATACACAATATCAGCAGGTGGTATTCGAGCATGTATTTTCTTATGTGTTATCAATACCACATGATCAAAATTTAAATTTGGTAAACTATCACATGGTGCTGAAACAGTAGTGCAAGGCAAGTTACAAGGAGGATTCAGTAAAGGAATAGACTCACAATATGTCGCACATATTGGCTGAATCTCCAAATCAGTACCAATGTCATCAACAATCTCCTCAGTTGTAGTAGGTACTAAAGCATCCTCCACAAGTGACAATGCACAGTCTAGTGATACAGGTTGTAAAATAGAAGGCTCCCTTTTCTTCAAGAGCAACCTGGATATCACAAGAAACAATACTAGAAGTAGAGATGATTCCATTAGTAGAACCTCATTTGTCCCATCAACTCTCACTCTCGGTTCTTCTACGACAGAATCAACGTGTGGTTTTATGTTGGTGGTTACAGGTGCAGTTAGGTTTTGACGCCTAATCTCCTGAAATTGCTTAATACGTGTACGTGATAACCAAGTGTGCTTATCATTCCAAATGATCGAAGGATTAGAACACTCACTACCAAACACAACCTGGAATTGATTACACCGCGTTGTTCCCAACATGATATGACAGGAGTTAAACGCTCTAGGAAAGACAAAACAAGAAATCTTTCTGCTAGGGCCATAAATGGTGAGTGGAACAGATTGGATCTGAGTAACTGGTAGTGCATGACCACAAGTTGCTAACATAAATGGTGTTTTTAATGCACCTGTGTATAATTGAAGCTTTTCAACAACCTCAACACTAACCAAATTTATGTAAGAACAAGTATCAATGGTCGTAGTAGCTTGTTTACCACTAATTTCTGTGATGTAGTGGAACAGACCCGAAGTAGGCACCACTCTCGACTCCTCTTCCCAAAATGTGTTGCTGTAGTAGGATTGTAATGGAAACGGAAAATTATCTACATCCTTTTTCTTTATCACATCAACACTACTAGAAGACATGATTAGTACATTAATGCAAAAAAAATCTGGTAGTGGAGCTCTCACAACTCACTCAAAACTGACAAGAAAGTAGATCTTACCGTTTCAAACTGAATAGTGATGCTTAACAATTTGAATCAACAACTTATCACATATGTGATGAAGTGAATATCCAGGGTATAGAGAACGATCACATGGCACACATGTTATGTATGGTGGAGCTCTAGGTATGGTATCCTAAATACACCGCAAACAAGTCCTAGTGTTGATCATACAAAACCCAAGAAACACATATGGGGAGATAAATGTGGCAATGCAACTATGAAGGGTGTTGCACTACGCTGGAGAGACACTAGAAAATCTGAAAGTAAACAGGCACAAGATTGCTCAATCTACCGGTGCACAATGATATCACTAGGCCTCTTGCTCATTTCTCCTTTTCTTTTCTCATTTTTGTATAGCTTCTTTCTCTTTTTGCTTTTTCTTTTGCTATATTTTTTTTTATCACACCATGAACAAGACCGGTATTATGAAACACAACACCAAATATCTACGAGCAGCCTATAAGAGCGGAAACTAGTCTCAATAGGTAGGTTCCTAACCCCTTCGAATAGCGTGGTTGTAGCTAAGGTTTGGAAAATGCCAAAAATCACATTGTTTTATTTTTGTGCCGTGGCAGAAAAAAGGGTCAAAATTGTGCCGTGGCAGACAGTCTATATTATGACAGAGAAATGAGTGGAAATTGTGCCGCGGCAGGAAACTGATCCGTGGAAGACACGAACTCGCGACAGAGAAATAAGTTGTTTCTGTGCCGCGACTGACTCGGCAATTTTTTTTTCAATTCCGACTTGCCAAGTAGTAAACAATGAGAACTCTTATGGTTGATTCGAACCTGAACTTGTGGCATCGGAAAACAAAGATGGGGAACACGTATGAAAGCAAAAACTAGATCTAAACGGAAACCTAAACTCCTACGGATCAAAATGATAGATCGGATCTACGAGATAGAACAATCAGCGACTAAAACTTGAAAGCAATGCAATCTAGGCAATGGCGATTATTTTTGTGAGCCTTTTTCTGTATAGGACTAAATCAAGATCTAATCTATGGTTGGATTTGTGGATGCTCACCGAGTAAACAAGGAAATCTGATACCAAGATGATATGGGGTGGCCCGATCTTCTCAGCAAGCACTTGTCGATGATGATAATGGTGGATAGATAACTAGCATGTAGCTATGAACTCCCCCGCTTGAACGTTGATGCCAATGCAACAGCTCTCAAACCACGCTCTTGCGCACACAGCCGTCGACCACGAACGGTAGTTTGCAGTCTACTAATTCCCAATAGAACAACAGATCACACTCAACTTGCAGTAGTATAATTCGATCACAGGGTAATTCTAGAGGTTCTAAAAAGAAATAACTCCAAAATAATTTTAATATGGTCTCAAACCTAAGGGAAGTGGTGCCCCATCTATTTAAGAGGTTTGGGGGGTGGTGGCCTAAGCCTGGAACCGACATGGTCCCACCTAACTAGGATACAAACTGACCCAAAGTGGGTTCGGCCTATGGTTCTTCCGTGGCAGAGTTTGGGCCCTTTTCTGTGTTGCGGCAGAGAAAGACTCTGTTTTTGTGCTGTGGCAGAGATCCTGCCATGTGTTGATCTTCTTCTTGGTAGCTCCTTGCGCTTCCTTCCTCTCCTCCCTCGTGCATTCTTCATTAATCAACACACCATGCTCCATATGCTTCAGCTCCTCGCTCTGTGATACGCCTTCTTCTCCCATGTACCTGATCATATAATAGCATAAAGACTTAAGCAATATAAAGTTCTTATAAAATGAAAGCATCATGGTCAACTAGGAATGAATTCACCTGATAGTCATTATTGATTTGACTCAGTATTTCCTTCCAATTCAAACAGTCGGAATCATCATAATCCCTGTATATATCCTCATCACTATGTCGCTGATTTAGAAGGGCAACCATCCAATAGAACGAAGAAGCTGATCACTAGACAAGTAAACATGGCAGAAGCAACACCACCACCTACACCGGAGTATCTTGATTGATCAGAACAGGAGATAACCTTCAACAGAGCTGATCACCCACTTTGTGTCCCACGACCTTGTCAATCAACACTAATAGTGGAGGCACAAATCAACGGGTTTGACGTGGGCAAATTTTCTTGGATGCACGAAGCAGCATCAACCTCATCTACGCAAATACTCTACGGGCAATGAATTGGTCATTGACGAATCTAGCACCGACAGATACAACTTTCCACGGAATAGTCCCAGGCAAAGTTGAAATTCCTTTGGAAAAAGTATACCTTGACGTAGTCTTCGGGTCAAGAAGCAACTTTAGGCATCGTGCTCGACCACAGGCAACTCAACGAGCTATTACAGACAGCCCGGATGGGACAAAAAAAATTGTGGCTTCAGCACAGAACGAATCCGCGCAGCAAGGCGTATCATGTTGAGTCATGTGGTCACCGGTCACGTCTTGGAAGCAAAGAAAAATAAGAAATCATAAGCAGCAGCAGTCCAACTCTGCGAGTCCACGTCTAATTCGGATGGAATCAAACGGCGGCTATACTCCTTACAAGAAAAAAAGGAAAGAAACATCTATTTATCTATACTATAATTTTGCTTGAGGTAGGTTTGTCACAAGGCTAAACTTCTGTCTGAAAATTTTGTGGACCGTTTTACCCCTCCACTTGTAGTTAATTACAGGACAATGCCACCGCTTAAGTCAAAATAACTGTTTGTCAGTCGCCTCCTTTTGCCCGACTGTTTCTCTTTCTCGAGTTCATCCTCTTCGGTATCAAGCTCCAGCCAACGACAAATCTCGGGAAATCTTCGTGGGGTGAGGCCATGGCCGCCGCTACGCTAGAGAAGGATCCCCCTACGGCGAACGGCGGCGGCGGAGGAGGACCGGTGCCGCGCTCCGGTGATGCCCACTCGCGGCACGGTGGCCTTCCCCGCGGTGCCCACGCCGCATGCCTTCCCTGACCAGAGCAGTGCCTTCCCGCCGCCCGTCGCCCACACCTAATGCCTTCCTCGACCAGAGCAGTTCCTTCCCGTCGTCCGTCGTCCCCAACCTATCCCTAGCCCGATTCCTTTCTCTTTCCCCTAGGAGGCGATTCAAAACTGCTACACGACCAGAGTGTAATCTACAAGATGCTGAGGTTACAATAAAAGATGGGGAGGGATTAGATGGTGCATGGCGGTGATGGTCGATCTGCCTTGCCGATTATTCGTACTGCCCCTACTCCTTCCTTTCCTTGCGCTACAAAAGTTGCATCAGAAATTGAAGAATTGACTGGCTGGTTTTATTTTTCGTTTCTCTCTTCTTCTATCTGGGTTGATGTTTGTGTAAGCCGTGGATTGTCAGATTCGTCCCTGCTTGATGCGACCTCCGCGTCCTGGTAGCGCCACAAAACATCTGCAGATTTTGCACATGGCACTGACCCATCTCTCTTGCTCCTCACAGGTCACACCACTACTAAGCTGCACAAATCATCCTTGATTTCCCTGTGCGCCTGGTTTCAACCGCAAGCAAAACGGACACCTTTTCCTTCGTGGAATTTGACACATGACTTGCTCTTAGTTCTTGAAGTATTTTAGGAGTATGAAGCAAGAACATAATGAATGGTTTTTCTACTTTTATAAGCTCGATGTGCTGGTTAATGATTAGAAGGATCATATGGAAAAACTGGATTTAGCATGGTGACGAGATGGTGCGTTTCTCTCTAATTTTGCTTTAATGGAATGCTAATGATCTATAGATTGCCCAACTTAAGTAACAGTAGAGATTTATTTTATTCAATATTTTTGGTAGATGCAGTTGGGAATCCTCGGTAACTTTTGAATATTTATAGTGCTAGAAGCATTTAATAGATTCAGAAAATCGAATAGATTTCAAAAAATCTAATGCATTTAACAATTGCAATAGCAGAAGCATTTATCCAGTGTATAGAAATAGTTTTTTCATTTGATGAAAACAATTTGGATTTCATGGAGAAAAGAAACGCCTTAATATTTCAGTATATATCTTTCACGAGTTCATGGGCACGACAGTGTGCCCGGTTGTCATATACTTGAGAGCATCATCAATTATAATCAACCCGTAGTAAGGAGGAAAGAAGGAATTCGTAGTTTTTTTTGTATGAACAGAAAACGACATGCCGAGATGTTTAACACATTTGTAAAAATTAGGATAATTGGTCGATATGTCCGACTTCTTTGTTATTCCGTTGCAACTTATTCAAGCTACCATTTGTTGCATACAACCATATCTAAATTTTGTTTTAACATATGTTTCACTTCTAGAGAGATGATGGACGGATTACTCAATGACGTCAGATAAAGACTAGACAAGTTCTACACAACCAAATGAGATAGGGAAAGAGCTGCCTCTTCTGATTATACCTACTGAATAAGATAGTGTAGTAATAAGTTCATTCTATGCAAATAAATTTTTACGTGTACTTTTTTTGAAGTAATTACGTGTACTTTTTTAAAGAGAGACGTGCACTAGTCCTATATTTAATGTGCGCCCAGAAAAAAAATGATCGAGTCGTGGCAATACATAGGCATTCAGCTAGTACCTAATAATAAAGCATGAAACGCTTCTGTCAACCAGTATTTTTTTTGACCCTTTTGTCCTCCCAGCCACGTACCCATGCCACGCAACCATGCAAATACATATAACGCACCCATGCCACGCTACCGGTTGGTTTAGAAAAGAAAGGTTCGATTGTAAGCTTCCTCCCCCGATCCCACTGTCCCCTGCTCGTCGCCGCCATCCCGGGCTCCAGGCTCCCGCCGGTGGCCAACCATTCGCCTCCTCAAACCAGGCCTCTGTCGCCCCTCTGTTCCTCGCCAATTCGTTAAGCTCCAGTGTACGTCGCCACCGCCGCTGGCACGGGATCCTGCGCCGCCTACTTCCCCCTCCTTCACCATGAAGCTAGCACTGCTACAAGTGGAGTGTGACGTTGATATGGGTCTCCCCGTGGCGAGAGCAGCGCGCGGGGAAGTACCTGAGGAGCACTCCGGCAAAGCGCTCGTGGAAGCAGCGGGGTCGAGCTGGGAGCCACGGGTCGTGGCTACTCACGCGGAGAGGAGCAGAGGGCGTGAGGCGGGGCGAGCTCGACTAGCTGATTGACAGAGAGAGCTAGCGGTGGAGCCAGCTGGGCTACAGTGAGCACCATCACCAACCAACACCGGCAAGTAGACTTCCGATGTGGTCTCACCGGCATGTACCAGCTCCATCACTGCCGCATGCCCAGCGAGTTCGGTGAATTGCTTGGCCCAACAACCAATGTCTGGTGTGTTGTTGGTTGCGTCCTCGCCATCCACTCTAGGAGCCTATGACCTTAGCACCAACGACATCCCTGCTACATGCTACAACGGTGCCCATGGCCATAGCGGGTGTGTTGCCGGAGTTTTAGCGCCAGTGATTTTCGGGTATGTTGCCAGCTTGCCACAACTCTGTGACAGTGAGCTCTGCAGGCCAAGTACCGGTCGGCGCATTACAAGCAGGGTCAGGCACATCGACCCATTCCCTGGCCTTCCTTCGTGGATGTTCAGTATGATGAAAGGAGACACAACCCATTCAGGTAATTCAGGGAGATTAGGATTCATGATTGTGAGTCTCCAAGTAGCATCAGGAACGTGTCTAACTGCTACAACAGTTTTGGTAGTTCACACAACAATTGTTGTTGTTTCTGAGTCCCAATTAGTTACTCTAGAAAGTCAGATAGCTCATATGGGCATCCATCCTATGCAATCTTTGATGCTTATTTTTGGACCCGGTATTTTTTGACGTAGGAAATATGACGATTACAACTGAATGTTTGACTCAACTACTCCCTCCGTTTAGAAATATAAGGCATTTTAGTTTTTTCAATCGAATATATCTAGATCTCTTTTAATGTATAAGTTCGTAGAGGTTCATAATGAATCTATACACTAAAATACGTCTAGATATATTTATTTCACAGAGCTAAAATATTTTATATTTCTGAACGGAGGGAGGTCCTTCAACCATTTTCACTTTTGTAAAAATTCTTGAGTGGACAAAGAAACCGTATGGTATACTAATGTTTGTTTTTGAGTTGGCTGGAACAAAATTACTGGGTATGTTTATCTTTCATCTTCTTTTACTCTTTGGGTGGTTGCTTTATTGAATTAAAATGTTATTTGATGAGAATGTTGAAATATTCCAAAGAGAATTGAAATAAATAAATATTGCCAAAGGATGGTATACGTAAGGTTCTAAACTCCTCCTTGATTTAGTGGATTTCTTTCTCTCTATGCAAGGAGAGAAAATATCTGTCTGTTTGTATCCCTGCTTTTATTGGCATTACTCTTTTGCAGCCCCTTCCTGAACTTGGTATATTCGGCCAGTTGTAAATTCAGTTCATTGTTTTGTGACTTTGACTATTGCCCATACATTCAATCAAAGATTTCCTAAATTTAGATCCGACAAACGGACAGATTTAAACATACTGAAATATTGTTCATTTAATTTAATCGTGACTCCGTTACGATGCACGGGCTGTGTGCTAGTAAAAAATAAGGATTGCAATCGGTCAGGGAATCTCAGTGCAGGGATTGTTTTTGTGCGCATCAATGAGGTTCAAGATTAGTACAACTCGTGCTATGAAAAATAAAAATAAAAGATTTAGTGCTTTGGCCATGTACGACAACTCAAAATAAAGAGAAAGAAGCTGAAAGCTAGCGGCACATGCATCTGATCTGATCAACCAAAGGGTTCACGTGAAAATCAAAACTACGCATATGCATGGATTTTGCAGCTGAAGCACTAATTATGTACGCTGCATGGATTTTGCAGCGTATAAATACGACGTGCGATCAATCAGCAAAATTGAAGGACCGCATCAACTCGCTAAAGTTTTCGGCTGCGGCGACCCGCCAAAATCTTTGGTTGCGGCAACCCGCTATAAATCTTTGGACACGGCGATCCATTACCATCATCGGCTTCGGCTCCTCCGGCCACATCAACCTTGTCGACTACCAACAAAGCTAAGTTCTCTACTTGAAGTTCATTTTCTTTCTTATTTTAATCGCACTCGAAACATTTCGGGGTTCCACCCTCTTCAAGTAACCTAAGTGTCATCGACTTCGTGCACTCAAGCACCTTATACACGATTTCCCGAATAGCTGGCTCTGCCTGAGCATCGAGTCCTTGAACTCCGACCCAGTTACAGCCCAACTGACAGGTCGGCAAGGTATTGAGACTAAGGGCGTCAGGATAACGAAAGGATCTCGTGTTACAGTGAAAAAATGTCGGGTCCGATGGCACCAGAAAATGTTATAATAAATCAAAAGGAAATATTCTTTACGAGATGCAAGTACTTCACAATTCTCTATGTGTTTTGCAAGGATGTCAACTACATTGAGCTATTTTGTGAGGTCCTCCCATGGAGTCAACTAAACGCCACTCGCGTCAGATGGTCGCGCACCCGATAAAAATCAAGATCCCAGTCGAGAGATTCCTCGAATGAAGATCATCTTCGTGCGCCTGATAGTAATAAAGCTAAGTTCTCTTAATCGAGTATACTTTTCATTACTCTATTCCACCCTATATCCAGGGGCTTAGTCGAAAAAATATTACATAATCATACTTCGATACTTGGGGGCTTCACTACTCAGCGCAAATTAAAAATTCTTCGGCTCCACCATAAAATACGTCAAAAACACGCTTTGACCCGAGTAGCTGATCCAGCCCAATGGGCATCAGGCTAATGAAAAGGTCACGCGAGGGGCGCAAATGCCATAGCCATCGGCAAATATATATCATGATTACCAATTACAAGAAATTATACTTTCGACTGATACATATACAAATTTTACATAATGCATATGTCTTTTTTAGGATCCTTATTTTATGTACACAGGAAAATTCTCGGGTGAAGAACAACTCTGAGCCTATGCTCGAATGCTAGCATTCGAACGTAGCCTTGCGGGCTACTCCCATCGGAACCGCTGGCCGCGCACCCGATATAAAATGTATCCTTCAATGCAGATGACAAAAACAACTTACACCTCTACCAGCAAGGCCCTTGTAGAGAAATTCCTCGGATAAAGATCATGTTCACTCACGCGATAGAGAAAGTAAAATCCTCCTATAGAGTCGATAAAATTTTTAAAAATCCTCAGACCCCGTCCGCCGCGATAATACGTCTGAATGCCTTATCCACGACATGAAGGTAAGACCCGAGGATCTGTCCTGTGCGGCCTAGTAATCGCACCCGAATGCGCTCTGCTAGTTATTATCCGTATCCACGATACGATGAAAAATCCCGACGGATGCGCTGGGTACCCATGAAACATAAAACTAGAATTCAGTACTCGATAAGACCTCCGCAGCCCGAGCTGAATTACGCCAGCATATACCAAATTCAAGTGTGGGGACTCGAGTTTGAAGTAGGTTCACGATGTCTTCCTAAGAGCAATTAACTGTTTCCCAATCCGTTAGATGCACCAGACTCGTTATACAAAAATCCTCGCGATAAAATTATTGAACTATTTGATAGAAAATTTCCTCCAACGGAGTTGTCATAAAAAGCAAAGCTACAATACCTGAGTAGATAAATTTCTCAAATGATAAAGACTTGAGCCTATGCTCGAAAACACGCATTCGAACATATCCTTGGGGGCTACTCCCATCGGGAGTGCTGATCGCGCACCCGATAGAAAAAACAAAACTCCTCCAAACAGTCATCGATGGAAGAATATCTACAATGAAGAAGCATAGCTTTGAGTCTACCCGAGTGTAGACTCAAAGGTTACTCCCATCAGGAGCACCCGATAAAAATGCTGACATCACTTCAAGAACTAGATAACATCATACTTTGCATTAGCCAAACAAGGTAGTCGAGAAATTCACGCATCCGAAGAAATCTTCGAGTTCACCTTTCGAGCATATTAAAAAAGACTTTGAGTCTATGCTCGGATGCAAGAACCCGAACATAGCCTTGGGGGCTACTAACATGGGCATAACCCTTCGGGTGCCTATTATTGGTATATATGGTGCGGCCCAACGGAAGCCTCACCCGAATATTTTCCAATATCCATGAAGCCCACGGCGGTTTGGCTTATACAAAGTATACAAGGACACAGACTATTGCTAAACAAGACAAGGAAAGTACAATACTAGAACTAGATATGAACTCTAACTTGTAACACCAACTCGTATTGGTACCTGAGATCTAGCCTACGCATATATAAAGTCTAGGAGGGTCCAACAAGGAGGCGAGTACACAATAGATCTAGACAATAGAATCTCTTCTCTCTCTCAACGAGGGCCTAGACAATAGATCACATCTAGACGACTCAACTAGTTTGTACTTCTCCAATGATAATATGAGCAAACAAGCAGGAAGTAGGGTTAACTCTACGAGGGCCTGAACCTGGGTAAATCGCCTCCCTTGTTTGTCTATTAAGCCGACGAAATCCCCAGCGCTCTCTCTTCTACAAAATACAAAGTCCATAACCATATGCATTGCCGAGATCACCCCTCGTCACCCCGACACCGTAGTCTCCGGCCTCAACCCCCGGAGTCTCCGGCCCCCTCCAGAGTCTCCGGCCTAAGACACCAAAGTTTCTGGCCTGACGCCTGTTTTTGTCCAGAATTTGCCTCTTTGACCGTTTTGGCTAATTTTTCCTATTGTTTGTGTTCCCTCTGCGTGTCATCAACTAAAAACAAGCTTCCGCATCGACAACTTCCACGCTCATCGACACCACGACCCACGAACATCATCCCGCATCACCGACCCCAAGTTCATCAGCACCAACAAAGGTATAATTTGTTGTCACCTTGTTAACCATATCTTCCTTTGTGTGTACCTATCCCATGAGAGTGGCTCATCTTGTGTTTGCTTGAGCATTTTGCATTTTTCCTTGGATAGTGAGAATGCAATAGAAATAGAAAGAGTCACTTGGTAGCATCAGGGGAGAGAAAAAATATACAAAAGAAAAATAGTCTCCCATAGCCAAAGAGAGTCTCAAAGTTTGCAAGCAAGAGAAAAAGAAGAGCGTCCAAGGCAAGCGCACAAATCCATTGCTCATTTTTCCTCTTTGCTAACGAGCCATGGTCTCTCCTTGCATTGGCACGACACCGAGCGTAGTTTTTGTTAGGACATTTTAGTTTTCTCATTTTCATAGTCATGTCAATCCCATTAATCTTCACGTGTGTGTATATAGTCGTAGGTTCCCATCACCCTTTTTGAGTTGTTGACCTTTCCCTTTGATGTGAGTTTTGTTTGGATTTTACCCACTTTTGACTATCCATTTATTTTGGTTGGTCCTTTGGCATTCCACAATCCTAACCTACCACCAAAATCTTTTGAGACTTAGTTATTTCTTTAGTGTGATCTTTCTTTGCGATTTCACTTTGCAAGCTAATAGCTCTCACTTGTGGTTTCTAGTTTGGTGCAATCCCCAAGGTGAGGTACAAGGCTAACACCACCATATTCCACTTCCATATATAATCCTTGTGTGATTTTCTTGATGGATAGGGACGGTGGGTCGTGTCAACCACCTCCCCAAGAAGAAGAAAATGGACCGTACATGACGTGCGCAAGTCACTACATCATCCGACAAGAGTTCCGTGAACGTTGCCAAGCTCTTGAGACGCGACAAGATGAACAATTTGGATAGACTCAAGCCGAGTTCAAGAACATCGACAACCGCTTCGATGGAATCGAACGACAAATGCATGCAATGCAACATAACTTTGGCCATCAAAATGTAGCTCTCCAACGCTCCGTCGCTGAAAGAAATGACAAGCTTCGACTCCTCATTAACGGAATGACAAGACCACACTCACGCACATCAAGCTCTTCAAGCTCCTCACGTCACCATTCTCCTCTTTGTCAAGATCGTTGTCCAAGTGCTCCAAGACGCAATGACGCCCCCGTGGTTGACGAGGGAAGGTCTTCGAACTATGTATCTTCCCCATGGCATGCCGCAACGTCAAGCTTTGATGGTGATTTCTCCTCCAGGCCCCAAGCAAGGCGAGAAGGACATTGTCATCACGCAAGGGCACTAGTGCTCCAATAAGCACAACCACATGAAGAACCGCCCGTGGAACCTCGAGTCCAACCTCAACTACATCGCCATCGTCACCGTGATGTTCTTGCAACTACAAGTGCTGACTCCAACTTGGAGGATCAAGCTCTCCATCGACATGAATCTCGTCGAGATCCTAATCTTCATCATCGCCATAATGAACGTCCACACCGACACCATGGTCACCATGACGAGCCTCCTCCGCAACCACAAGACATGGAGCATCAAGTGGTACATGTTGAGCCGATGTCGACCACGTCATGAGGATCAAGACCATGATCTTTGTCGTGAGGCCCATGTGTCGAATCCCCATCACCAACCGAGGAGCAAGCCTCCTCTTCGTCAACAACCCCGTCAAGAGCAAGAGCAAGCTTCCCAACAACATCAAGAGCAAGCTCCTCAAGAGGGTCGCGAGAACCAAGTTCCACCTCCTACACCGCAAGCTTAACAAGCTCGTCGCAATGATTGCATGGAAGATGAAGACCGTCATCACCATGGCAACCACTGCCACCGTGACCACAATGAGGAAGAAACCTTCGGCAAGCTTAAGTTAACGATGCCCAAGTTCACCGGTTCAAATGATCTCGAAGAATATCTCTCATGGGTGCTCAAGGTCGATAAGATCTTCCGTATGTACAACTATAGCAACGAGAAGATGGTCACCATCGCTTCGCTTGAGTTTGATGATTACGCCAACCTTTGGTAGGACCAAGTTCAAGTTGCTCGTGATGCAAGAGGAGATTCCCCAATCACAACCTGGCATGACATGAAGGCTCATATGAGATCCCGCTTTGTTCCTTCGCACTACACGCGTGACCTCTTCAACAAGCTTCAATCTCTTAGTCAAAAGACAAAGATTGTGGAAGAGTACTTCAAGCAAATGGTGCTCAACATGATCCGTGCCAACATTGAAGAGCGCAAGGAGCAAACAATGGCCCATTTCCTCATTGGCTTGAACCACCCAATCAAGCGCATTGTGGAGTTCCAAACATACAACAACATGGTTGAGCTTTTGCACATCACAATAAAAGCCAAGCATCAAGTGCAACAGGACATCAAGTACAACAAGCCCATCACGTACTTCATCTACAATCAAGCCTCAACCACTACACCGACAACCTTCAATGGAATCTCCTCAAGTACCTCCAAGCCTTCCTTCAAGCCCACACTTCCTGAAGGAAAACCGCCCACAAGTGGCAAGTACACAAAGAATGCCACATCATTCAATGGCGAATGCTACAAGTGTGGAGGCAAAGGACACAAGTCGGCCGAGTGTGGAAACAAGAAAGTATTGTTTATCCATGACAATGGCGACGAAGAGTACTTGAGTGAAGATGAATTTGATGCCCGAGTCAAGGAAGCAATGACAAGGCAACATGTGGAAGATGACCAAGAACTCCTCATGTGTGAACATGACGCAAGTCCATCGTTTGTCGTCACAAGGATCTTGACCACTCAAGCACAGGAGCATGAAGATCAATGATCAAATATCTTCCAAACACATGCCAGCATCAATGGGAAATCTATCAAGGTGATTATCGATGGAGGGAGTTGGCAGAACCTTGCTAGCATTGAGTTGTGTGAGAAGCTCCACCTTACCCTCCATACACACAAACACCCCTACCACGTGTAATGGCTAAGTGACCAACGGTCCGTGAAGATCAAGCACACCGTCTCGGTAACAATCTCTATTGGGCCATACAAAGACACGGTGGAGTGTGATGTGTTCCCAATGAAGGTTTGCCACATGTTGCTTGGTCGTCCCTGCCAATACGACAAAGGTTCTCTACATGATGGTCGCACAAATGTATACACCTTCAAATGGCTTAACAAGACATGTGTTTTGCAACTGATGACTCCTAGCCAAATAATTGCGGATAATGCAAAGGCATTAGCAAGGGCGCAAAACACAACACCTTGTGAGAAGAGCGGTGAGCGAGAGAACCACCTCATAGAGAGTGAGACCCACAAGCCTACTTGAGTGGAAAAACTAAGAGTGTTCTCCTTTCCACCAAAAATGAGATGAGAGATGTGAGGAACAACCCATCCATCTTGTACTATGACCTCATTTGCAAGGTACTAGCGCAAGGAACTAATGACTTGACAAATATTCCTCCCACTTTGAAGATTGTTTTGCAGGAATTCAAGGATGTGTTTCCCAAAGAGATCCCACATGGACTGCCTCCTCTTCTCAGAATCGAACATCACATTGACCTCATACCCAGCACACCCCTTCCAAACCGTGCCGCCTACCGCACGAACCCGGAGGATACAAAGGAGATCAAATGTCAAATAAACCAACTCGTCTCCAAAGGTTTGATCCAAGTTAGCAATAGTCCGAGAGTGGTACCTGTGATTCTTGTTCCAAAAACAGATGATATGTTGCGGTTATGCATGGACTTCCATCCAATCAATGCTATCGCGTGTGTTATCGACATCCTATACCACGTCTTGATGACATGCTTGACGAGTTGTGTGGAGCCACTTTTTTCTCGAAAATTGATCTCTGTAGTGGTTACCATCACATACGCATGGAAGAAGGTGATGAGTGGAAAATCGCCTTCAAGACCAAACTTGGTCTCTGTGAATGGTTGGTCATACCTTCATGCGCCTTATGAATCATATTTTGTGTTCTCTCATTGGCAAGAGTGTCATTGTCTATTTCGATGATATACTTGTTTATAGCAAGTCGCTTGAGGAACGTGTTACCCATGTCAAGGAGGTTTTACAAATCCTTCGACATGAAAAGCTATATGCTAATCTTCCCAAGTGCACTTTTGCTAAAGTCAAGTTATTTTTTCTTGGATTTGTCGTTTCTTCGAAGGGCATTGAAGTTGATGTTTCGAAAGTGAACTCTGAAGTTTTCATGGGTTGGATGGTTTCTATCGTTGCTTTGTGAAAGACTTTTCAACCATTACTTGTCTCTCAACGAGTTGACCGAAAATAATGTCACCTTTGTTTGGGGCAAAGCACAACAAAAAGCTTTTCATGAACTTAAAAAGAGGCTCACCAAAGCACCTCTTCTTGCATTACCGGATTTCACAAAAACTTTTGAGATAGAGTGTGACGCTAGCGGTATAGGCATTCGAGGAGTCCTTATGCAAAATGGGCGTCCTATTGGCTACCATAGCGAGAAACTCGATGGTGCTCCCCTTAACTATTCAATTTATGACAAAGAGCGTTTTTACTTAGTTTGTGTTCTTCAAGTTTGGCAACACTAACTTTGGCCTAAGGAATTTATCATACATTCCGACCATGAGTCGTTGAAATATCTCAAAGGCCAAGCCAACTTGAGTAAGCGACACGCTCAGTGGGTTGAGTTCATGGATGCTTTTCCTTACATTGCCAATTATAAGAAGGGCAAAGATAATTTAGTTGCGAACGCTTTGTCTCGCAAGAACACGAGCCTTCTTACTCGACTCGATGTAAATGTGTTGGGTGTTGACAAAATCAAAACTTCGTGTGCTTCCGTCCCGTTCTTTGTACCAATTTTCAAAAAGTGCTCCATTCATAGAGGAATTGATGATTTCTATTTGCATAAAGGCTTTCTTTTTAAACAAATAAGCTTGCATTCCGAAGTCGTGTCTTCAACTTTTGCTTCTCCAAGAATCATATGGTGGAGGCCTCATGGGTCACTTTGGCCGTGATAAGACATTGGGCATGCTCGCCACTCATTACTACTGGCTCAAGATGAAGCGAGACGTGGAGCTCTATGTTAAACGATGCACAACATGTGTTCAAGCTAAGTCGCAAGCTAACCCGTATGGTCTTTATATGCCATTGCCTATTCCTCATGCACCTTGGTCCAACATTATCATGGATTTTGTGTTAGGATTGCCTAGGTCTAAGCATGGTCATATTTCTATATTTGTCATTGTGGATCGCTTTTTCAAAATGGCACACTTCATACCGTGCCATAAGACCGACGATGCTTCACATGTTGCCAATTTGTTTTTCAGACAAAATCGTCCGCCTTCACGGTGTGCCAAGAACAATCGTCTCCGACCACGACATCAAATTCATGAGCTACTTGTGGAAGACCCTCAAGGCCAAGCTCGGTGTCAAGCTACTCTTCTCCTCCGCATCGCACCCGCAAACCGATGGCCAAACCGAAGGTTGTTAATTGAAGCCTCGGTACTCTCCTTTGTGTGTTAATCAAGAAGAACTTGAAGGATTGGGAGGAATGCATTCCCCACGCTGAGTTCGCCTACAATGGAGCCAAGCACTCTACAACCAAGATGAGTCCCTTCATGACCGTCTACGGTAGAGAGCCCCTCACCGCGCTCGACATCCGCCCACTACCTCTCCATGAGCGCTCCGTCATGGACGTTGAAAATACTTCACAAGCTATGAAGAAGCTTCACGAAGAAACAAGAGCTACTATCGAACAACAAGTCCTTTGCCAAGCTTCAAGGTTAAACAAGGACAAGAAGGAGATGATCTTTGAAGAAGGTGACCTTGTGTTGATACACTTGAGCAAGGACCGCTTCCCCAAAGAACATGATTCCAAGCTCAAACCAAGAGGAGATGGTCCATTCAAGGTCCTCAAGGGAATCAACAACAACGCCTACATCATCGACATCTCGATCTCTAAGTACCTTGTGAGCAATACATTCAATGTCAAGGACCTTTCAGCATAACATGGATATGTTCAAGATGATAACCATGAAGAGTCGAGGACGACTCTTTCCCATGGGGGGAGCTAATGCAGCCTGTCCTACGGACGTCCCTACATCTACACTATCAAGTCCCCCAAGTGGACCAATGACTCGAGCTCGAGCTAAACTACTACAAGCTAAGGTTAACTTGCTCCTCTCCTCCTATGACTTTGATACATCCTTGGATGGATTACTACTTCATGCTACTACACTGTGCATTATCAGCTATGAAGCCCCCACAAATGAAGTACAAAGAGAAGGACGAGAAGAAGAAGCTGTTGGAGCTGAAGCCGGGAGTCTCTGGCCTCCAACACCGGAGTCTCCGGCCTGGACTCTAGACCCCTACTAGGAGCGTTCAGTAGACCCCCACAGAGTCTTCACCGGAGAGCAACGCCACCCCTGGAGTTTCCACGCACCTCGGAGTCTCCGGCCCAGCTACCCCGGAGTCTCCAACTTCTGACCCTAGAGTCTCCACCTCAAGACTCCAGCCACGACTCCAAGCCCCACCCTGGAACACTCTGTATACCGCCCCGGAGTCGGCCCCGGAGATTGAGCTCCACCCTGGAGTCTCCGGCCTCCCCGGAATCTCCAGCCCCCAGACACCGGAGTCTCTGGTGTAAGTGAGACAGGCAAGTTAAAAGACTTTTGGGCCTTCGGCCCATGTAACCCCAAATCCATCCACACTTTACCCTTTATTTCATAAACTACCCCTGAACTAGTGGTTGGCCTATATAGTCCCCCACTTCTATTGTAAACCCTAGGCATGATATTTGGAATTAGTGGACACCCCTTTGTGGATCTATCTATTTCTTGCCTCATGCTACTTTGATAGAGGAGCACCAAATATCACTAATCTCGTTGGAGTTTGCATCGCGCCTCCCTCATTGTACAAGGCCTTGGCATCGGAGTCCCTTTGCCAAGAAGCCAAGATCTCACCGACACCCCCTATTCGTCGTGCCGGTTCGAGAGAGAGCCAGACGCTGACACTGATCCTTGGGATTGTGCTGGACTGGTCACTATTGGCGTTAGCTATTGGTGTGTATTGTGGTTTTGCGTGAGTGTGCTCATCGTGTTCTTCGTGTGTGAGTACGTCGCGTTCATCCCCTCTCTCCTTCCTCGCACTTCACCCTCAATTTGAATGGCATTCGTGAAAGATCGGGCCATCCTTGAGGTTGACCCTCAACAATTTGCTTTGCTCTCGGCAAGAACAACATTTCCAATTTTTGACTTGGTAAGGCAAGGTAGCACATACCATACCACCAATACCACCCGTCCTTTCAATTGTGGTCATACAACATGTCTAGGGAAAGCGGAGAAAGTGGAGATGGCAACTTCAACAACCAAGATGGTTTCGCCACGCACCACAACTTATGGGCGCAACACCAAGAATTCCATGCCCAATTTGAGAGGCTGGAGAAACGGCTTGATGAAAAATTTCGAGAGTTCGACTACCGTGACCGACAACGTAAAGTAGAACACAATGTTCAATTACAAGCTCTTCACCAAGCTATTGCCAACCTTGGCAACCATAATGGACATTCAAGCTCGTCAAGTTCGTCTCACGCGCGCTCCTCAAGTCGTCATGGCGACACTTTGCGCTCCCACTCTCATCATGGAGAACCCCACCACCACAATGGGGAACAACAAGCTCGTCATCGCCATGAACAAGCGGTTTATCCACAAGCTCAACAACTGCACCGCGCAAGACGTCATCGGCACCATGATAACCGTGCGCATCTATAACACCAAGAAGAACATGGTCTCCCTCCACAACAAGTGATTGTACAAGCGCCACCACCTTCGCAAGAACAAGAACTCCTTGGTGAAGACAACCGCAATGATAGGCGCCAACACCCGCACCATTACCATCACCAACAACAACAAGCCTATCGAGCACCGCAATAGGATACATGTGACGATGATGAGGATGCACACCGTGCGAGACACAACAACCGCTACGCTCAACCCCACCATCGTCATCAAAAACCAATGAATGCAAATGATCCAGAGCAAAGGTGTAGAAGAGACTTTACGCATCAAGCTCCTCCTCGACTGCCTCCTCGAGACAACCAAGCTCCTCCTCCTCCCCCACATGCACCAAGTGAAGCGAGCATAAGGCAAGATTGCTGCAACTACCACCATGAACATGAATAGGGAAAGTTTGGGAAGCTCAAGTTCATTATGCCCAAGTTCAAGGGAGAAGAAGACGTCGATGCATACATTGATTGGGAGCTCAAAGTTGACAAAATATTCCGATTCCACAACTACTCCGAAGAGAAGAAAGTTGCAATGGCATCCCTTGAGTTTGAGGACTATGCAAATGTTTGGTGGGAAGACTTCCAAAAGAATCACGAGAAGAAAGATGAACCTCCAATTAAAACTTGGACTGAGATTAAAGAAGTGATGTACAAGAGATTTGTCCCCAAGCATTATCGCCAAGATCTATTCGACAAGCTACAAAACTTGAAGCAAGGAACCAAGTCAATTGAAGAGTTCTACAAAGAAATGGAGAAAACCATGATGCGAGCTGATGTGAGAGAACTCGAAGAGCAAACCATAGCAAGGTTCCTCAACGGTTTGAGACGCCCAATAAGGAAGATTGTTGACCTTCAACCATACAAGAACCTCACAGAGCTCCTCCATCAAGCTACCAAAGTTGGGCACCACTTGCAAAAAGGGAATGCTTATGAGAAGTCTAAGGCATACTTTGCATCTGTCAATGCAAATTCTTCCAACAAGCCAACAAACCAAGCACCGAGCTCATCCAAGCAAGCAAAGACCATGATAGCACCCTCCTCCAACACGACATCAGATAGTCAAGTCCCTTACTTAAAGTGTGGAGTGAAAGGTCACAAATCATATGAGTGAAGAGGAATATGAAGCTGTAACTCAAAGAGCAATTGCAAGGGTAGCCACAATGGAAGAGGATGACACCCATGTATGCGAGCATGATCCGGGCCCCGCACTTGTCATAGATGAAGTCTTGACATCGTGCCAGAATTGATGTCAAGTCCATAAAAGTGATCATTGATGGAGGTAGTTGACACAACCTTGCAAGTACGGACCTTTCTGAGAAACTCAAGTTGCCATGCATAGATCACCCTCATACCTATCATGTCAAATGGCTTGATGACAATGGAGCACTCAAAATAACATCAAAGGTCCACGTCTCCTTCAACATTGGCCCATATGAAGACACTGTCGAGTGCAATGTCGTGCTAATGTCCGCGTGCCACATGATACTTCGGAGACCATGGAAATACGATAGGAGAGCTATACATCATGGTTCCACTAACTAATACTCCTTCAAGTGGAATGACAAGACATTCGTTCTCCAACCCATGATGCCAAGCCAAGTTACCGCATCCAACATGACATCCGTGCAAAAGATAAAGCATGCTAAGGACCCTTGTGAGATGAGCGGTGAGAGAGTGAACCACCATCAAGAGAGTGAGTGACACAAGCCAAAAATGAGTGGAAAAATCATTAGTGCCACGATGCAAGCCACCAAATGTGAGAAGAGAGATTGGAGCGTCACCCATACTAACAATCCTTCATACAATTGTCTCTCTTTGTTGTCGGTTTTGCAAGGTACCCAAGATAGACTACCACCTCCAGGGATCATGCTACAAGATCTCCAACCACAACATGATGGAAAGAAGTTCCACAAGATCTTCAACATGTTTGAGAATGGCTTGGATACCGGTGATCCGTCCGTGTCCAAGAACAAGGCTAAGGCCCCAAAACTCCCTTTTATGCCCAAATTTCCCATGTTTTAGTGGCTGGCCTAAATATATGCCCCCACCTCCGTATGTAAACCCTAGATATGATGATTAATTGAGGCATGTGGCTAACCTTGGATGGGAACCCCCTCTCAATAGTACATTTATGAGTTGTACAAGGCCTTGGAGTCGGTGCCCTTCTCCAAGTCGTCAAGACCCTCCTCAAGTGTTTGGTCTTTCCCCATCAAGGATTCTAGTAGTGCTTGGTCTCTCCCCTTTGGGATTCTACTTGGTTGCTACTCTCTCCTTGGTTTATATTCTATCATGCACTTGCCGATCTCTCCTTTGGTGATTCTACTACAAGGTCTCTCGTAGAGGACTCTATTGGATTGGTTGTTTGAACCAACGGGAGCAAATCAAATCGGGTGTGTTTTGGCGTGTGTTTGTATCCTTACCTTGCATTAGAGTTGCGTTCATCGTGTTCATCATGTGTTCCCCCACTCCCCGCCTCAAATCTGTGAAGATCGGGCCACTCCAAGGGTAAATTCACAAGGAGACCCATAACAATCTGCTTCCTCTTTATCTGTTCGGGGAATATGTTGGACTTCAAACCCTTCGAATGATTTAGATAACTCATCCACGATGGCTCTATAAGCTGCCATGTGCTTGTTGGTGTTACAGATATCCGAAACTTGCTGAGCAACTAAATCCGAATCTTTGTAACATATTAGTCAGCGAATGCCGATGTCCTTTGCGATTAAAATTCCATAGCAGGGCTTCATTCCCAGCAATGTGATTTATCGCTGCGAAGTGAATTTGCAATATATAGAACAATTTATCACCTTCGGCTGACTTGAGCACCACGCCAGCCCCCGAGCCCCCGAGCGCTTTAGACCCGTCAAAGTGTAAGGTCCAAACTTCCGTCTCCGGGAGGCCTATGTTTTCGACTGTCTCTGTCCAATCAGTAACAAAGTCACCGAGAATTTGGGATTTGATTGATGTACGTGGTTTGTACTCAATATCAAAAGCTGCTAGCTCAATTCTCCACTTAGCGACTCGTCCTGTGGCATCGCTGTTGTTGATTATATCTCTCATGGGAGCTATGCTCACCACGGTAATCTTGTGCTCTTGAAAATAATGTCATAGCTTTCTGGATGCGAAGAATACACCATAGGCTAACTTTTTGTAATTAGGGTACCTTTGCTTAGATTCAGTCAACACCTTGCCGAGATAATAAGTCGGACGATGCACTAGGTGTTCCTATTTTTCTTCCGGCTGTTCCACCACCATGACAACACTGACGACCCTGTTTGTCGTAGCTAAGTATATCAACATCGGTTCTTGTGGCTCTGGTGCTTCAAGAATAGGGGTGGACGAGAGTGCGGCTTTCAGATCCTGAAGTGTAGCTCCAACTTCATCAGTCTAGACGAATTTTTTGGTCTTTTTCAAGAGCTTGTATAATGGTGCGGCTCTTTGGCTGAGCCGGCTTACAAACCGACTGACTGCAGCAATGCAGCTAGTTAGTCGTTGACATCCTTTAGGCGAGTTGGCCTAGAAATGTTAAGTATAGCCTTTATGTTGTCACGGTTCACTTCTATGCCTCTTTGCGACACAATGAAACATAACAATTTTTCGCCTGGTATTCCAAAGAAAGACTTCTTCGGGTTAAGCATTATGTTGTATTTTCGTAGATTGATGAACGTTTCCTCCAAGTCGGAATTTAGTGTTTCCTTCTTTTTTGACATCACAGCTATGTCGTCCACATATGCATGTACATTGCATCTGATTTGATCGTGGATGCAATGCTGCATAGTGCACTGGTATGTAGCTCCTATGTTTTTAGCCCAAAAGGCATCATTACATAGCATAAGGTTTCGAATGGTGTGATGAACGAAGTCTTTATTTGGTCTGACTCCTTCATCTGAATTTGATGATATACGGAATATGCGTCAAGATAACATAGGAGTTCCGAGCGTGCTAACGAATTGATAACTTGATCAATTCTAGGCAGATCAAACAGATCTTTGGGACAAGCCTTTTTCAAGGTAGTATAATCAAAACACATCCTTAAATCAGTGGTGTCTACTGACTCGTGTAATAACGAGATCGTTGGGGAACCCCAAGAGGAAGGTATGATGAGCATAGCAGTAAGTTTCCCTCAGTTATGAAACCAAGGTTATCAATCTAGTAGGAGCAAGGAAACACCTCAAAGGTGTTGCTAGCTAGACTTTTATAACACCCTCGAATCAGCCCTATGCAAGTTTTAGCGCTTCCCGCCAAACCCACATAGAAACGATTCAAGGACGCCCACCAAGCACTTGCGTGTGGGTGGAAAAACAAACTAATATCATTACACATTAGTCCACGATGGAACCCATAGAACATATATATACGACAATGATTCCATGAGTCAAAAATACAGATATACAATATAAAGATCCAAATCACCTTGAAAACAATACAACATCCAAGTACGGATAAGATGCAAATGGGGCTAAGAGCCCTGAAGAATAACCAATGGCGTCCATAACCCTGCCCAGGCCAAGTCAGAAAGGTAACCTTGCTAACGACGTCGAACTTATACCTGTTAAACAAAAGGGGTGCCGACAAAGGGCGAAGGAAAAAGGGAGCAGTCAGTACTGAGGCCAGTACACGGCGAAGCTAGAATTCGGCGGCTCTCGCCTACATAGGTATGGTGGACTGAAGCGGCATCGCAACATGCATAAACAACCTATAGACACTCGATGCAACTGCCGGCTATTAGAGAGGGATAAGAGAGACCTATTCGGGACCAACCTGAAACTAACACCAATCATACCCATCCTGGCATTTCCCCCTCGAGACCAAACGAGGAAGTCAAACCGAGGAACTCACAAAGTTGGCAGTTTTATTCATTCCATTATAGTTGAAGCACTTACTAGTCAGATATAGATAGCATGAGTCATCCTGATAGCATAAGTAGTGGTCAGTTTTAGTTAACCATTCAGTTGTAGTTGTAGTACTTACTAGTCAGATACAATTAGCATGTGACATCCCAAACCCAGCAGTTGTTGGTACTTTTATTTCATTCCATTGGAGTTGCGATACTTACTAGGCAGGTATAACATGACACGATACACCCTAGTTCCACCAGTTGTTGGCACTTTTATTATCCATTCCATTGTAGTGAAGCTGATTACTAGTCACATATTAAGTCAAATTTATAGCACTACTTTAGTTATGCTTGTATATGATCGAGATACTGTGCTCCAAGTCGTCCATAACAGCGGACACGGCTTTCAGAAAGATTTATCCTGCAGGGGTGCACAAATAGCAACACACACACGATCAACCTCGGAAAAACCAAATCAAAACCCAACGAGGCTTTCACGACAAAGCAATCACAAGATATATAAATCATTTTAGGGGGCCACCCCATTAAGCTACCCGCAACAAAGTTGGCCGGCTCCAAGACAGACCCAAGGTTTGCGTCAATGGCTGTAAACGACTGGGACCCAAGGTTTGCGTCAAAGCAGTAAAGCATGGCATAAATACAGGATAGTAATAAAGCCCCAAACTAGTTTATGGCCCCAAGAAATAAGAAATGAATCAAGCTCTAGCTAAGGGGTATCCATAGGGTTTCCCGGATGTGGATAGTGTGAATAATCAAGGAACAAGTATCAAGTACTCGGGGCCTACGGGACAGAAGTGGATATGAGAAACAAAATAGCATATATTGCCCACCGGTGCCTCTTTCATTAGTTATCCCAGCAATTTAATAGTTGTATTTAAAGTCATGATCCTCTCCACCATAAAGCATATGACAACATTCCAACAACGGTGTGGTACTTCACGACACGTGATCGCACCTGAGCAAGCGACTACGACTCGCAAGACCATATATCTACCAAATAACAGGTAATAGGAAGTGTCCAAGGCAATATAAAGGCTGCACGGAATATATCTGGTACGGAACACTAAAGCATCACGACACGGATAGCAATAGATCAGCAGGAGGAAATAAAGACTATAAATGCAAAATAGGTAGAAAGGGGAAGAATGCTTGCCTGGGAAACATAGCTGAAGATATATTATCCGAAAAACTTGTCGATACTCGCATCCACTCAACGGCCTAATCCATGAAGAAGCAAAGCACTAAAAGAAATACCAGGTGCACTATTTAATACTACGGCAGAAGATCGAGCATGATACATAATATGATGCATGGTATGGCGGGATAATATGATGCAACGGTTTAATGACACTAGTTATTCATATTTAAGTCGCCAACAAACAACATATAGCAAATAAAGAAGTAAATTGCCACATTTCATTAATGTTGGCTTGCATACCATTTTACATAGAGATGATCCATGAATAAGAGGAGGATTTGAACGGTGTCTTCGGGTTAACTGACGAAACTGTCGCGGTTTAAGACAGTACCGAGCACACGCGCGACTGACGGAACAACACTGGCGTTGAGACAAGGAGGACACGACGGGGTCTCAGAATTCCTAGGAGCGACATAAGCTCGTGCTGTGGCAAGATAGAGGACATGGAGGTCCAAACAAATAATGACTAGTGTACCGATGTGTGCAGATAGGTAAGCTCACGAGTACACCTCCTAAATTAAAACAGAGTTGCAAATCAAGCTAGCTCAATTACATGCTCGCCCGTCTGATGTTGTGCATGTGTAACATACGCGGCTAATGGCAGCAAAGCTAACAACAGCGCAGCGGAAGGGGACAAGCTCACCTCGTAGGATCCTTGCTAGGAGCAGCATTGATGGATGTCTGAGCGCCGGGAGAGAAATTGCATGATCCTTGTACGTTGCCGAGAAGAACATGATGGTGTCCTTGATCCTTGATGGCTCCGGCTCCGAGATTTAGCTAGGAAGACGTGGTAGACGTGGTGGCTTCATCTCCATGGTCTCCTGCAGCCCCGGCTCTGGCCCATGGCAAACTTGGGCGGCGCACAAGGGCCCATGCCTGATAGGGGCCCACAACCGCTGCTCCTCTCCTTTGTAACCTGTGCATGGAAAAAATATTTTGCAAAGGGCAAAGGCCTAGCCGTAGTGCTTACACATATTGATCATATTTGCTCCCAAAAAAGAAGTATCGATCGATCGTGATTTTGGTACCGATGGTGGACGGGAGCGGAAACATCGAAACGACAATAGGTAGGCGCGCGATCGATTGGCGAGAGAGAGGAAACGAGTTCGCCCACAAGACCTGGGATGGTGAATTCGTGATCGGCCTCGCCTGATCCGCTGGTTGGTCTCGCCCAAGCGAAGCACTCGGCGGGCCGCCTGTGTCCTTTGGTAAATGATCTAATTTGTTGTCTAGTTTCTATTCTAATCCATGATTCAACCTTTCAATACATAGTTCACTAGCGGTGGCTCTTCTTAAGATAGATGACATGTTAGGTGAACAAATTACAGCGGGGCAATTGACAAACATCGAGAAAGCATACAAACATATACTACTCATCTTGACTCCTTTGAGACTTGATTGGGCATTACAATATTATACATAGACCATAATTCAACAGCATCTATTACTAATAATCCACCTTTAGGTTATCATCCGAACCCCCTCCAGTATTAAGTTGCAAGCAACAGATAATTGCATTACGCATTGCGTGTAATGTAAACAATACGATTGTTCTATGAACAAAGGATTATTGTTTTCTCCCTAGTAGCAACAACACATCTAGTACCTTAGAGATTTCTGTCACTTCCCCAGATTACTAGAGGCATAAACCCACTATCGAGCATAAATACTAACTCTTGGAATTGCTAGCATTTACTTGGACAAGATAGCTACTAACAACAGAAAGCATGCAAGATCACAAATAACAAAGACATGATAGAATCAATAATCAATCTGAAATAGCATCTCAATATCCATTGGATCCCCGCAAACAAAACATGGATGAATTACAAATAGATGATCTTGATCATGAACGGAGCTCACAAGATCTAAACATGATAGCACAAAGGAGGAGAACCAGCCATCTATCTACTACATGGACCCGTAGTCCAGAGATGAACTACTCATGCATCACACCGGAGGCTTGCATGGTGATGAAGAAGGCCTCCAGGGTGAATTCTCCCCTCCGGCAGGGTGTCGGGAAGAGCTTCAGATGCCTCCCGATCTAGGGATGGAGATGATGGCGGCTACAGACTCTTTCGTGGAATTTTGATCGGGTACTTAGGGTTTCTGTATCAGAGGCAATATATAGGCGAAAGGAGAGGCCGAGGGGGTGCCGGAGGCAGCCATACCACCCCCTGCCGCGGGCCAGGCTGGGCCGCGCGGCCAGGTGGTGTGGCGGCCCCCTGGCCCCTCTCCATCTCGTATTCTGGCTCCCGGTGTCCCTCGGTGAAAAACTGACTTTGGCTTTTGTCCCGTCCAATTCCGAGAATATTCATTTTCTGACTTTCCTGGAACCAAAAATAGCAGAAAACAGGCAGCTGACACTGTGCCTCTTGTTAATAGGTTAGTCCAAGAAATCACATGAAAAATTACTCCAAAGTGTGGACAAAACATAAGAAAGTAGATAAAAACAAGAATGGAACATCAAAAATTATGGATACGTTAGCAACATATCAACATCCCCAAGCTTAACTCCTGCTCGTCCTCGAGTAGGTAAGTGATAAAAAGAAAGAATAATTTTTGAGGTGACTTGCACCATCATAAACTTGATCAAATTTTTTGTAAAACATTGATAGCTAGGATCATAGTAGTTCAATCATAACATGGAAGACAAAGTTCTAACAATAAGACAAAGCAACTATGTTGCAACATGAAAAGGCACAAACAAAGATTCATGAATAACAATGCTTTGCAAGACGTTTGTTTGTTTCACATAAAGAAAACATAGCATAGTAGCATTCAGCTTGTCCCTCATAGAGTAGCAAATATAAATGCATAGGACACCTTCAAAGTTCATAAGAGTGACTAGATACAAATAGTTTAACACAAGCAATATCAAAGCTATGCATCAATCAACAATTCTTGGGACAATGCACATAGAACTAAGAATGGCCATTATGCTCTTAAAGTAGGTGCATAAAGATAGAAGGTGGAGACTTAACATAAAAGTAAAAGAAGGGGCCTTCATAGAAGGAAGTAGGGATTCAAGTTTCATAAAGAGCTTCGAAAAATTATGGTACTTATTAGCTTCCAGCCCTCATTGCCCCTATCATCAGCATCTTGAAGGTGATTAAGGTTAAAGTGACACAACTAAGAGGATATGCTTGACAAGTTATAAGCCGAAATCTCATGCCCCTTACTTACAAAGACCGAACCTCATGCTACTCAACTTTAGTGACAAGTAAGCTCTTGTCATCGTAAGTACATATGTATCATAGAGAACCGCCAACGGGGTACCCCTTGCACATGATACAGGAGCTATCCCATAATCAAAATGACAAGGAAAGCAGACAATGAGCATCTCAACGATCTTTTATTTGCTATTTGCATAGGTTTTTTATTGAGAGTGCTTCATAGAGTGCTCATTATGGTTATGCTACAAGTTTCCACCATAATTAGGCATGGCTTAGGCTAGCAGCCCAGGCGTTTCTCTAACACAAATACAAACTCCATGATCTTAAAAGTTCCCCTTTTATTTCACATCGCCGGGATCCATAAGCAAAAGAACATGATATCAACGGGGTACAAAGTACAAGTGCAATGTTGAAAGCATTCCCCATGATACATGGTTCTACTAACTTTAACTTATAAAGCTCAAGCATATATGCAACAAAGATGGATGCAATGGTTCAAGTTTATTAAATGCAAAAAAGTAAAGTGTGCCATCAAGTTTGTGAGAGCTTTAATCACTAGTTTTCTCATAACAAGTTTAATTCGGAAGGTAGACAAAAACATGAATATACTTGGAATAGCATATGCTAATAGGTAGGTATGGTGGACTCTTTGGAATAACTTGGTCTTAGGAGTTGGATGCATGAGTGGGACTCACACTTGGTTATGGAGGCTAGCAAAAGACTGGTAGCGACCAACTAAGGGAGCAATAATGGCCATAATCATGCAGAGCGACAAAACATCATTAATCAAAGCATAAAGTGATACTACAAGTGGAAAACTAAAGGATCATAAAGGCTTATGGTGACTTGGAATAGTCATAACATGATGTGAGCATCCGACAAGTCAACCCAAATAAAGCATCAAAGGAGAATACCACAATACTATGCTTTAATATTCTAAAACAATACATGATTCTTCCAAGGCACATTAAGCAATCTAAATTGTTTATAACAAGTCATGCTACAGCAAATAATACTATGCATAAAGCCAAAACAATATCAAGCATGGCATGACAAAGCATGAGCCACAGTCAAAAACAAGCTCTCTTTACCACTTAAGCATGAACTTTCCTACTCTTTTCCAATCCTAACGAAACTATTTGAAAACCAATGTAAGAAAGAGGGGGTCCAACCAATTTATTCAGCAAACTAAGAAAACAAAGCAAATGAAAAACTAAAACGAAAACGAAAAAGAGGACACTCCAAGAACAACACAACTGTGCATGAAACAATAAAAATGAATTGTTTGGAAGAAACCTAGGATTTTTATTGATGAAGAAGGGGATGCCTTGGGCATCCACAAGCTTTGACGCTTGTAATTCTTGGATATTTCTTGGGGTGACACGCGTGGCATCCCTAATATTGAGCTTTAGTCCATCCTTCATCTCATTACTCATTCCGTCCATACACCTGAAATTTTTCCTTCATACAAAACTTCACACAATCCTATTAGCAACATTAGTGCACTCAAGATAATAACTCTTTAGGTTAAGTTCCAACACCAATAAAACTTCCAATAAAACACAAGCTACTGTAGCACTTCCCTCAAAAAGCTCAATTCCCCAACAGAACTGAAAAGGGAACCAACAAGAATCAAATGCAAATAACGGCAGAAATCTGCCAAAATAGACCAGCAGGTAAAGGCGATTTTTTTCGAAGACCTTCTGTTGCTCAAATCGAAAAGTGTTGAACTAACGAAAGTTAGATAACAACCTGGGGCAGAAGCACAAAAATTAACGCCTCAAAAGGACCTGAATAGATTTTACACGAATTTTCACGGTGAAGCATATAAATCTGTTTCGGGACAACAACTTTCCCAATCATTACTTCTCTCTCATTGGAGGTTACTCTTGGCACAAAAAGCAAATAAAAAGGATAAAGAGCGGTTATTACTGAAGTAATAACTTCCGCGACTCATCTAAAACTTTTGGGTTATCTCCCAATAAGTACTTTCTTTAACGCCTTTAAGTTAGGCATAAGAAGCAAGAAAAAGAATCAAGTATTCTAAAATGAAGAAGCATTAAGAGCAAATTTTGTTTTCATAGGTGACGAGGGTTTAACTCATCAATGCCCATTGTTATGGACTTGGGTTTTGGAGAAGGAGGGAGCACTGGAAGCATCAATCGGCTAGCAAACAAGCACACAGGGACGCAAGGTTTACCCAGGTTCAGGCCTCGTAGTTGTCCCTACTCCTGCTTGTCTGCTCATGGAATTAACGAAGGAATCAAAGATTACAATGGTGTGCAGATGCAATATGGCGAGGGTTGTGGAAACTAGGGTTGCGTATCTTCTCCTCGCCGCCCCCTCCTGGCCTTTATATAGATAGGCTAGGTCTCAGGTAGTAGGTCGAGTCAGTTACAGATTAGGGTTTGCCCTTCAAACTTTCTATATTTAGACTTCTTCTTGTCTCGCAAGTTATTTAAGAGTCCGTAGGCCACTCAAAATCTTCATTGGGCCATGGCAACACCATGGGCTTCCACCATATCTGGACCGTATATACCAAACTCGACTACCGATAGGGTATACCCATGTCAGTACCGTCGAGTGCCTAGTGGAATCGCAGATTCGACTGGGGACTTTATGAAGCCTTTCGAGTGCATGACTGAGTATTTTCGAGGGCTCTGTTTGTGTCATAGGGATTGTTGATGTGCGTGCCTGATTTAACCGATGTATCGGTATCAGTTAACTACCTTAGGGTAAAACAACGCAATCTACTCGAACTCGAGTCCCCGGACTCGAATTCGAAAAAGTGCTGGTGTAATTTGACTCAAGCCGCGGAGGTCTTACAGGAGTCGAATTCCAGTATATGAGTGTGAGCACTCGACACGTCCGTCAAGGCATATTCATCGTACATGTAGGTACGGATATATTTCTGGTAGTGCGCAGCAAATGCGTTGCCAGGCCTTATTCAGGTCTTATCTTCACACTGCAAGCGCGACATCTGAATTTTGTCATCGCGGAGATGATTTGGGTGACCCAGGAGACGCAGTCGCTTTGTAGGGAAAATCATGATGCGGTGTCGCCATAAACTTCGAGTGTGGATGTTATTGACACACAGTACGATGCACAAATAATCATAGGGCGCGTGACTAGCGCTCCCTATGGGAGTAGCCCTCGAGTGCCTGGTTGAGTCAAAGACTCGGGCAGGGACTAAAGAACTTTTGTGACTGCTGTCGTATTTTGTTTGCTTGTTTTAGTCAAACTAATTTCCGGCGCTCCCTATGGGAGTAACCCATGTCCATAGTCGAATCGCGGATTCGAGTGATTGGGTATGATTTGAATGTCCATATTCCTGTAGAGGAGAAAAAGAAAAAGAAAAAATCGTACGGTGCGTGACCAGCGCTCCCTATGGGAGTAGCCCGGAGTGCTTGGTGGAGTCGAAGACTCGAGCAAGGACTAAACTAGTCGAAGTCTTCTGCTGCTCAATTTTTCATGACATCAGTGCTGACGATGTGATGATCTCAGTTGCCCGCGTGAGCGGGTTTGACGGGACGTGACGAGCGGTGGGTCCCATTTTCTGACCCTGACTTAACCGGGCATGCGTAATCTTTGTTTTGAACTGCGCCTCCTCCATTTCCGCATGTAATGGGGGTAGTGGGGGACGGTTCGTGCTTCAGGTCCTCCACGTGTTGGTCACGATGGGTGCCACGCGTCTGATAGAGTTTCTCCTGGCCGTTGGATTACATCTTCCAGGGGGTTAAGTAGTAGTGCTGCGGCGGTAATTTTTCCCATCTGCTCTTTTCTCTGCCATTGCCTTCGTCGCCATTGCCCCTGCTCCTCTGCTCCCTAGAGATCATCTTCTTCGCGGCACTGGACCAGCACCGAGTATTCGCTAGTTACTTCCTCCGGTCACATCACCACCGCATGATGGGGAAGAAGAAAGGAGGTGTCGTGGCTGCCAAGAAGAAGGGCGGCTCCGCCGCTGCGGGCACCAGGGCCGCCGTTGTCGGGAAGAAGAAGGGCGCGGGCACTCGCGTCACCAATGGCGCGTGGCGCGCGTCCATCATCAAGTCATCCGAGGTCCGTCTCCTGCGCCAAGACGGAGTTCTTTCTTCCACGGCCGGTGACTCGCGAGTCCCAGGTGGTGAGGTAACTCCTTGTCCTCCGACTAGTTTCCGGGTGATGTTCCTAGCGTTCATCATCTGCGGTCTTTCTCTGCCCCTGCATCCTTTCTTCAGGGGCCTCCTTTGTTTCTATGGGCTCCAGCTCCATCAGCTGTCCCCCAATTCTATCCTCCATATTGCCTGCTACATTATGCTTTGTGAGTGCTGGCTCGGAATCGAGCCACACTTTGGTCTCTTCAAGCGCCTCTTCAAGCTGAAGCGCCAGTCGGTGTCTGGCTCCGTAGTCTATGATGTAGGAGGCTGCGGTATGCACGTCGACTCCTCCGTCACGTATTTTGACATCAAGCTCATGGTGTCCGTCCAAGGGTGGAGGGACCAGTGGTTCTACATCCGCGACCAGAAGGCCGACGGAGACCACTTCGGACTCACGCCTTTCGATCCCGCGGCGCCGTGCAGGAGGAGGCGCTCCTGGAAGAATGTGGTGATGCCCGGCGAGTCCGAGGAGACAGATGTGCTGTACGAGCGTGTTTGCAACCTTGAGAGTTGTATGGGTAAAGAAGAGGGAGGCTACGCCCTCATTCGCACGTGGTTACGCGTCGCGTCCAGCCCCTACAGGCCAGAGTCCACCCTATGTTCCAGTGGGCTGGCACGGACGATGTCACTCGCGTATCTACCGATGGCATTTCCGCGAGTGAAGTAGATAAGAGGGTGCGACTGCTCACCAAGTACACCGCCAAGGATGTGCTCCCCAGTGAACCAGTCGTACCTCCATTTGATGTTGTTAATCCTCCTCCTGAGGTATGGTTGTGCTACGAAGTAGCTTTGTTTATCGAGTGCTTCTTTTTCCTTGACTTGTGCTGACTTGTTTTTGTATGTAGGATTGGAAGGTGTCTCCTAGTGACATGGGTATGCCCTACAGGTACTCGAGCTTGGTATATACGGCCTGAATACAATGGAAGCCCACGGTGTCGCCAAGGCCCAAATAAAGAACTCTAGTAACCTACGGACTCTTGATTGCTTGAAGAACAAGAAGAAGTAAAGATAGAAAGTTTAAAGGAGAAAACCCTAACCTGTAACCGACTCGACCTGCTACCCGAGACCTAGCCTATCTATATAAAGGCTAGGAGGGGCGGCGAGGAGGACACACGCAACCCTAGTTTCCACAACCCTCGCCAGATTGCATCTGCGCACCATTGTAATCTTTGATTCCTTCGATAATTCCACGAGCAGACAAGCAGGAGTAGGGAGCTCTGCAAGGCCTGAACCTAGGTAAATCTTCGAGTCCCCTGTGTGCTTGTTTGCTAGCCGATAGATGTCTCAAGTGCTCCCTCCTTCTCCAAAACCCAAGTCCATAACAATGTGCATTGATGAGTTAAACCCTCGTCAATTGGCGCCGTCTGTGGAAACTGGGAGTACTGATGTTGCAGCTTTTTCGGCCCCATCAACCGCGATCTACAACTCCGCAACAACGGAGATTCGCCAGCTCTTCGGCGCGTTCGACTTCACGTCCACACGCCAGCCACTCGCCCCGCCTTCGAATCTGTGGGCGACGGAATTAGCCTGGCGATCGGGAGCTTCCGCTTCCAAGTTGGTCAAATGGGCACGCTTCGCATTCCTGACCAGCCGACAGTACCATCGATTGCTCCAGCATCATAGTTCCCTCCGCCGATCGGCACCCTCAGTGAGCCCCATGACTCGACAATAGTCGAGAATACGGTTAGCGACAGCAGTCGTGAATCCGATCTGGGCGATCTAGCCACTGAAGACGGAGCCTATAGTTTTGGATCTGAAAGTTGTGGGAGCAGCAGCTTCCCCAACCTCTTCATGTGCGCCGTCATCAACGCGGGTGACACCTCTGTCAACCGCGACAACACGGGCAACGGTGGCCATGGAGCCGACCCGCCAAACAGCGGCATACCCAATGGCGGACCACCACCAAATGACGACCCCACCAACGGCGCCCCCGTCAACAACAGAGGAGCAGCCGAACCTCCAACTATGATAAACGAGCAAACTGGCCAATTCGTCGTGATCAAGCTCAATGATCTCGAGTGGGCTCGCTGCCGAGAAGCCCTATGAGGCCACCCCCTACCTTTCGGCTCCCCACAAGAACTGCTGATGGGCTACCATTGGCTCCTGAAAGAGGAATACAAGCGCCAGCTACAAACAATCGCGCAACTCAAGGCGTGTAAAAAGGCGGCTGATGAATCAAGCCTCCGACGAGCTGGGCTCTCCTCCCACGGAGGATCCTCCTCCAAGTGCAATGAGTACATCGCCAACAAGAGGCGATCTCGACTCGCCCACCTCACTAAACAAGAACGTGTAGAAGCCGCCAAAGTCCTCGACTTCGGCTCCATGACGGTGGATACGCGTGGCAACGTGCTCCCGAAAACGCTGCAAGCCGCGGTAACGGCGGCCACCATGTACCTCCTCAACAACCAGCCGCCGGCTGGAGACCCTCGAGCTGCCACGCACCGATCTACGATCGCAGGCTTGGGGTTAATCGAGGCCGCCCTCGACAAAGAGCCAGCGTCAGAACCGAAGAAAGGCAAGGCTCTGGCGAAACGCTATTCCTCGCCCTCATCCAGCAACGACAGTCACGATCTGTCTCGATGTCACCGCTGACGGCGACATGACCATGACTATGATGCACGCGATGACCTCACGCAGCGCAAGATCGACAAATCAAGGGCGCGACATGCTCGGTCGACCGACTCAGAAGACGAAGATGTGGAGCTCTGTGGCGCTAGATGCTTCAGCAGGGCCATCAAGCAAAAGCGAATTCCCAAAGGGTTTAAGCTCCCGTTAGAGAACCCGAAGTTTGACGGCCTGCAGGACCCGAAGATCTGGTTGGAGGACCACATCTCCTCTGTCGGGCTTCACGGCAGAAGTCGAAGCACGTCCATGCAATGCCTACAGCTACAGCTGCAGAGCGCCGCTCGAGCATGGCTCAACAACCTCCCACGCGGATCCATTCGCAATTGGGAAGAGTTGGTTTACAGCTTCGTACGCAACTTCAAAGGCACATACAAACGGCCCGCATCAATCAAATAGTTGAGATGCTGCCAGCAAAGATCGGGCGAGTCGTTACGCTCCTACATCTAGAGGTGGTCCATCATCAAGAAATCCGCAGAGAACATCTCGGAGGATCACGCGATTGACGCATTCAACGGCGGCGTACGGCGCATAGAGCTCAGGGAGGAGCTGGGCCGCTCAAAGCCCAAAACCATCGACCACCTGATGGAAATCGCGAATCACTAGGAAGATGGAGAAGATTCGGTGAAAAATCGTGTCCACTCCGACGACGAGGCAGAACTCGAGCGCAGACATGACCGCCGAAGCAAACGCCGCATGTGCATCTACGATGACCGCGACGACTCAACATGGTCGCAGCCGGCTACGCCGACAGACGCGATGACAACCGCAACAGCGGCTACCGCAACGGTGGTTACCGCGACTCCGGGAAAACCACGCAAGTATGGCAGCGCCACAACCGCGACGAGGAACCCACAACATCCATCGAGGACAAGCTGTCCGGGCCATGCACTGTGCACTTCTACATCGGCAAGCACGACGGAAAAAAGAAGTCCAGCCACCTCCTAAAGGACTGCCACGAGTTCCTCAAACTGCATGAGGGACTGACTCGGATGAATCACAGCGCAGTCGAAAGGGGCTACGGAGCCGCCCCAGGCGCCGTGGCACATGGAGCTCCGCCACCGCCACCTGGACCACCCCCAAATGCAGCTGCGCCAGACCAGCACCACGGAGGCGAACCATACCCACTGGCCATGAGTACCATGATGATCCAAAAGGGACGCCCCTCAAATCGGGTGCAGAAGGCCATCACTCGCCAAGTTAACTTGGCTACACACTCACCGCCATCCACCACTAAGTACCTCAGTGGAAGCGACTCCTGCATCACCTTCGACAAGCGCGACCACCCGTCCCAAGTACCTCGTCCAGGCCATTGTCCCCTCGTCCTCGAGGCACAAATTGGAGGCTTCGACATGAGTCGCGTCTTTATGGATGGCGGAAGCAGCATTAACCTTATGTTCGTGAGTACCTTGCGAGCAATGAGGATCCCACTGACCTGCCTAGGGGCCTAAGACAAACCATTCCATGGCATTGTCCCTGGCAAGGGTGTTGATCAACCTCGACGTCATCTTCGGCACACTAAAAAACTTCGACGTCATCTTCGGCACACCGAAAAACTTCCTACGCGAGCGCATTGACTTCGAAGTCGTTGACTGGCCCTCATAGTACCACAGCATTTGGACGTTTCACGTTCGCCAGGTTCATGGCAGTGCCGCACTACGCCTACTTGCAGATGAAAATGCCAGGACCTAATGGCATCATCACAGTCAACGGGAGCTTCGAGAGGTCCAACAGTTGTGACAGGGAATTCAACAGAATTTCACAGTCCTTCGGCATACAGGAAGAACTCGCGAGACTAAAGGAGTCGACAGACAACAGTCTGCCTCCCCTGAGCCAACCAAGTTCACCCGACCTATCTTTCGACTCATCGGTGCACACAAAGAAAGTTCCGGTCCACCCATCGGATCCCACCAAGATGGCCCTCATCGCCAACAACTTGAGTCCCGCATAGGAACTCGCGTTCGTCGAATTCCTCCGTGAGCACTGGGAAATCTTTGCCTGGTGTCCAACGGACATGCCAGGAGTTCCTAGGGAATTCGCCGAGCACGCACTCAATGTCAACCCAGACGCAAGGCTAGTCAAACAAACAATCCGCCGACTATCTGAATCAAGAGCAAAGGCAGTTGGAATGGAGATCAACAGACTCCTTGATGCCAAATTTATACGCGAAAGCACTTGGCTCACCAACACGATGCTAGTGCCAAAAAAGGACACGGATATCCGGCGGATGTGCGTGGACTTCACCTCTTTGAATAAGCACTGTCCGAAGGACCACTTCCCGCTACCGCTAATCGACCAGATCATCGACTCCACCGCGGGATGCGAGCGCCTCTGTTTCCTCGATGCCTACTCAGGCTATAATCAGATTCGAATGAAGGAGGAAGACCAAGAAAAAACAGCGTTTACAACGCCTTTTGGTGTGTTCTGCTACAACACAATGCCCTTCGGGCTAAAGAACGCAGGGGCCACCTACCAGCGGTGCATGCAGGCTTGCCTTAAGAACCAGCTCGGTCGCAAAATTCAAGTCTATGTCGACGACATAGTAATCAAGACCAAAGAGGAAGCCTCACTAATCGACGATTTGTGCAAAACCTTCACCAACCTCGATCGCTACCGGATCAAGCTCAATCCGGACAAGTGTGCCTTCAGCATACCATCTGGGTAACTACTCGGGTATCTCATCTCTGCGAGAGGGATCGAAGCGAACCCGAAGAAAATAAAAGCCATACTGGCCATGGAGAAGCCGAAAAACATAAGAGGCGTCCTGCAGCTGGTTGGGCGAATCGTGGCTCTCAGTCGATTCATCGGTCGGATGGGCGAAAAGGCACTGCCCTTCTACCAACTCCTCTGTAAAGCTGACAAGTTTGAGTGGACCAATGAGGTGCAGGAAGCATTCGAAGACATCAAGCGCCTGCTATCCACCTCCCCAGTACTGGTGACCCCATGCGAAAGGGAACCATTGTTGCTATACATCTCCGCCACCAACCAGGTGGTCAGCACAATGCTCGTAGTCGAACGAGCCAAAGAAAACAAGGTCCACGGGGTACAACGCCTAGTCTACTACCTCAGCGAGGTACTTACGCCAACAAAACAGCGGTACCCGCACTACCAGAAACTGGCGTACGACATCTTCATGACGGCCCGACGACTGCGCCACTACTTTCAGGAACACCCAATCGTGGTAGTCAATGACGCCCCGCTTGGGCACATCCTCAACAATCCCGACGCCACCAGACGAGTCACACTTTGGGGAATAGAACTGCTCCACGAGACATCACATATGAAAAATGTGACGCCATCAAGTCGCAAGTTCTCCCTGACTTCCTCGTGCACTGGATGGAGAACCAGCTCCCTGAAAAACCAGATATGTCCTACCTCTGGACAATGCACTTCGACGGATCCAAGCAGAAAGACGGAGCAGGTCCAGGTGTCGTACTGACATCGCCTCAGGGAGACAAGCAGAAATATATCCTGCGAATGCAGTTCACCGCCTCCAACAACGAAGCTGAATATGAGGCCCTGCTACATGGGATGAGGATGGCAAAAGCCTGCGGTGCCAAAACACTCATAATATATGGCGACTCCAAGCTGGTCATCAACAAGACAATGAATGAGTGCGACGCACTGGAAGACAACATGATCGCCTACCGCGACCTCTACAACACACTCGAAGGGGATTTCGACGGCTGCGAGCTGCGGCACATAGGTCGCGAAAGCAATGAAGAGGCGGACGCACTCGCCAACATAGGCTCTACCTGTGCCCCCATACCACCTGGGGTATTTCTCGAGCGCATCTGCAAACGCTCCATCAAGCCAAAGGCCGCAGAAAAGAAAACAAGCGCAACAACGGACTCGGGGGCTACGCCGCCCAGTGAGCCAATGGCACTCGACGACTTGGAGCTGGATACAGGACTCGAAGGACCAATGAGCGTCATGTTTATCGAGCCATCTTGGACTCAACCGTACATCACGTACCTTCTCGGCCAGAGGCTACCGGACAATCCGACTGACGCATGGCACATCGCGCGGCGATCCAAGGCATTCGCTGTTATCAACAGCAAACTATACAAGCGCAGCATCACATGAGTGCTCCAACGATGCATCTCCACGGCCGATGGAAGAGCTGTTCTCCTCGACATCCATGAGGGGACCTGCGGTCACCATGCCGGCAGTCGTTCCCTCGTTGCCAAAGCTCTACGAGCTGGATTCTAGTGGCCTACGGCCATGCGCGACACCAAAGACATCGTCCAGAAATGCAACGCGTGCCAGCGATTCGCGGACAAGCCGCACGCACCTGGCGCAGAGCTCCGGCCAATTCCATTGGCCTGGCCCTTCGCACAATGGGGACTCGACATGGTTGGCAAGCTCCCAAAGTCCTCACGAGGAGGCTATGTCTACCTCCTAGTCACAGTCGACAAATTCACCAAGTGGATAGAGGCCATGCCAGTGACCAATCAATCAGGACACAACACAGTCAAGTTCTTCGAGTCCATCGTCTACCGCTTCGGAGTGCCACACAGCATCATCACAGACAATGGGACAAACTTCACATATAAGGAGTTCCAAGAATTCTACGAGAATCTGGGAATCAACGTCAGCTATGCCTCGGTAGCACATCCATAGACCAACGGTCAGGTCGAAAAAGCTAACAGGCTCGTTTGCGGCGGCATCAAGAAGCGACTCCTCCATCCACTCGAACAGGACGCGGGTTGCTGGCCAGACGAACTACAATCAGTACTCTAGAGCCTACGCACAACTCCAAACAGTGCTACGGGGTACACCCTGTTCTTCATGGTGCACGGGGCTGAAGCGGTGCTACCCGCCGAAGTACGATATAAAGCACCGCGTGTGGTCGCTTACAGCGAGCAGGAGTCAACTCTCGCACTCGAAGACTCCATTGACCTCCTTGACGAGGCAAGGGAAATCGCCGCGAAAAGATCAACGATCTACCAGTAGAACCTATGCAACTACCATAGCAGGAGGCTACGCCCCAGGTCCTTCGTCGAAGGCGACCTGGTCCTGCGACTGAAGCAGCAAGGGCATATCAAGCTCGAGTCCCCCTGGGAGGGACCATACGTGATTACAGAAGTAATCCTAGGTGGCGCCTATCGCCTTCAAGATTTAGAGACAGGAGTCGCATACTCTGACCCCTGGAACGTCGTGCAGATGCGATGCTTCTACCCTTAGTCGCTTTTTACTTTTACATTGCAAATAAGGCTACTCAGCCAAGGCTACTTAGCCACACATTGTACTTCGTACTATCCCACGAATAAATAAAGCTAAGTGCCCCGAAACTCTATGTTTTTCTTTAATTTTTCACAAATTATCCACTCGGGGGCTGCGCCACCCTATACGAATCTGTTCTACGAACTAAACCGCGATATCCTAAGTAGCTGGCACACCAATCGAAACCCTTGACAAAACATTAACCCAGTTGCAACGCACCTAACAGGTTGATAAGGGACTGAGATAAACACAAATCCAGGCTAACGAAAAGGAGTCGCATAGTGCAACGCACTCACAAAACATACACGCTAACAAGCTCTTTTATACATCATCGTTAATCAATTATACACAGCATATATACGAACTTTACAACATTGGTACAACTATGTGCAGGATACAAACTAAACTACTGTTGCAGCAATAGAACATTGGTCTACTCTTCGAAGAAATCAACGATCTCCTCTACTGGGCGATCCACTGCCTAGTAGCGCGGCACCATGTTCCAAGCAGAACCTGCTGGCGGCATAGGTGGTCCAGACGCAATTGCTGCAACGTCCACATCAGGCCTATGAAGTCGCACCAGTGACAGAGCAGCCTTGGCACCAGCCACTAACTGTTGTCGTACACACTCGCGGACCGCACTCAAGTCATGGAATTTAGCGAGAAGGGCCAGCAAGCTCGATGGAAACGACGTCCAACGGGAACATTGTCTGGTAAATATTCTTCAAGCATGACTGCGACTTCTTCAAGAAATGAAGCACTCGTGACGCACGATCCTGCAGGGTCGCCAATGCGATTGCACGATCATGATCTACCCAGAAGTACCCACTCGCCTGAAGCTGCTCTTGGGTCAGGTCATTCATGCGAATGGCAATTCAATCCTTCTCATCATGCGGATGGCACACGCTGACAACTATACCAGGCAAAGGCAAAATATGAGAACAACGAACTACTGCGAGTGACTACAAGGAAACGACATGAGGGAAGAAGACTGACATTTGAACTGGTCACCCAACTGCGTCACCTCCCCTAGCAGATACTGCTCTCGGACAGCGGCTTTTCCCGCTTTCGACTTCCATACGTCCGCATTTCTGTGGAGTACGGGCAATTCATGCTCCAATTGTTTCACGCGGTCATGGAGTCACGATAGTAGAGAAAGCTCATCCACCCTTGAGCGCGATGGTGCCAAAGTGTCATCAAGGTGCGGCGAATCCTGAGGCTCCCTCAAAGGATCACTCGACGTGTCCTACCACAAGTCAAGCAAGAGAAAATAAGAGGACAAGGGTGAGGCATAAACAAAAGATTTGAGTGCATTCAAGATTAACAAAAATATCAGCAGATACACTCGCCAACATGCATGTTCTTGACAAAAGACATAATCTATTTAACTATTACAAGATGCGACTACTAAGGAGCGACTGGCTTCTTCGACTTCGACTTTGGTTTTGGGGGCCTCATCAAGTCTGTGGCAGTATTAGGTGCCACAGACTTCCCGCCGGCCCCTGACGTCGCAACCTTCGCAACTTTCTTGGTGCGCTGAAGCTCCTCAGAGTACTTCGCAACTGTATTGATCAGCTGCGGGCCGTACTTGCCACAGGCAGTTGTGAAGGGAGCAAAGACTACCTGCTCGCCATCGGTGCTGACATGCATCACCTTAGAGACCACCGCAGGATCAACTTTGACTCCATGGGCTTGAACCATTGCGAGTGACATCGAAGCGCCAGTCACACGGGGCGAGTTCTTGAAGCTTGCAGGGACGCCCCCGGCAAGGGACTCCACCAGATCCTCCATATTCTCGATCAGCTCAGCCTTGGGCGCAAGCTCTTCCCGGAGGCGACTGGGCACACCCTTGGCCTTGGAGAGCGTCCCTTGAATGGCAGCACTGCGATCCTCGACTGCTGAAAGAGCACCCGCCAAGGCATCGTCACGGCGGAGGGCCTGAGGGTCGAAGCTCAAATCGCTGGCATCTATATAGAACCCAAGCATGGGCACAAAGGTCAACACCAACGACAAAGAAGAAAAAACAATGAAAATTCAAACAAGGGAATACCTGAGAGAGCCTTGGCAATCGAGAAAAGTTGTTCCTCGAACACCTTCTCTCTAGCCGCGACGGAGGTGCACAAATCCTTTTCGTGTTTATGTGACTCGTCATGTGCTGCGATTGCCTCATTGCGACTCTTTACCGCTGCGGCAAGCACCTTTTCAATGCAAGCGGCGTCGCGGAGGAGTGCATTATGCTCAGCTACGAAGCAAACAAAGATATGCTATCAGCCGGATATATCACAAGGAGGACGAAGAAGAAGTAGGACACTTACTTTCAACTGCGTGGTGGCGAGTATCCAGCATTGCATGCTGGCGACCCATGGCAAGAACTTGCTCCGCTAAGCGAGCGGCTTCCTTCACAATAAGCGGCGATAGAAGAAAACATCAAAGGATAAGCAAGATGATAGAAGATGATACATTTGAGTGCAAAAATAGAGGAAACAAATACTACACTTACATGATCCTCCAAAGACTCCGAAGTCGATGGATTCATAGTCGTCCGGATAACCATCTGGTGCTCCACATCATGCGGAGAACTCGATGAATTATGGCCGGAGAGGGCCGCCAATGGAGGAGAAGGAGTGCGCTCAGCTACTTTCTTGGCTTTGGAGGTCGCGACTCTAGATTCTTTCAAAAATTGTACATCGCCAGAAGATGATGACGCTTGCTGACTGCAAAATAAAACCAATATCAAGAGAATGCAACTCCAAAGAAGAACCAAAAGGAAGACTCAAATACTTACCAATCAAACTTATCAAAATCGAAGGTTTGATCCCCCGACTCTGACGACGATTCCTTCGGCAGCCGCATCTTCTTGCGAGAGGATGGCGCCATGGCACTCACAGGAAAGGCAGGGATTGGCGACTCTACACCAACACCTGCACCTTCTGGAGTCGAAGGGGACGACGCATCCGAATCCTCGCTACGCGAACACTTGCGAGTGTCCGGACCACTCGACTCGGGGGCTTCCTCCTCCACATCAGATGGGACGGTCGACTCCAACTCGTCCTCTTCCAAGGCTTCACGAGGGATAACCCCCTCGGGAAGAGGGGGCATACAGGGTGACTCCACCCAATCCTGTGTACAGAAAACAGTTTAGCACAAAGTCAAGAAACAACAAAGAAGCAGTCGACAAACAAAGCTACTACGTAGCACAACTGTACCTCAGAAGGAGGGTTAGCAGCATCGAATGGAGGAATGTTTGGATCATTGGGAAGCACATCCTTGACGGTGTACTTGGTGACCAGTCGCAACCTTTTATCTACCTCACTCGCGGACATGCCATCGGCAGACATGCGAGTGACATCGTCCGCGCCAGCCCACTGGAACATAGGGTGGACTCTGGCCTATAGGGGCTGGAAGCGACGGTGCAGCCATGTGCGAATGAGGGCGCAACCTCCCTCCTCTTTGCCCATGCGAATCTCGAGGTCGCAGACGCGCTCGTATAGCACATCTGTCTCCGCGGACTCGCCGGGCATAATTACGTTCTTCCAGGAACGCCTCCTCTTGCACGACGTTGCGGGATCGAAAGGCGCGAGCCCGAAGTGGTCTCTGTCGGCCTTCAGGTCGCGGATGTAGAACCACTTGTCCCTCCACCCTTGGACGGATGTCGTGAGTTTGATATCAACGTATGTGGTGGAAGAATCGACGTGGTTACCTCAGCCACCTACATCGTAGACTACGGAGCCAGACGCCGATTGGCACTTCAGCTTGAAGAGGCGCATGAAAAGGCCAAAGTGCGGCTCGATTCTGAGCCAGCACTCGCAAAGAGTAATGTATCAAGCTACATGGAGGATGGAGTTTGGGGACAGCTGATGGAGCTGGAGCCCGTAAAAGTAGAGAAGGCCCCTGAAGAAAGGATGCAGGGGCAACGAAAGACCACAGATGATGAACGCTAGGAACATCACCCGAAAGCCAGTAGGAGGAGAGGGGGTTACCTCACTGCCAGGGACGCGCGCGTCCTCGATTGCGGAAGACAAAACTCCGTCCTGGCGCAGAAGACGAAGCTCTGAAGATTTTATCACGGATGCGCGCCACGCACCATTGGTGACGCGAGTGCCCGTGCCCTTCTTTTTCCCGGCGGCGGCGGTGCTGGTGCCCGTGCCCGCAACGGTGGAGCCACCCTTCTTCTTCGTAGCAGCCGCGGCAGCGGCACCTCCTTTCTTCTTCCCCATTCCGCGGCGGCGGTGTGACCGGAGGAAGTAGCTGGGAAATACGAGGAGCTGGTCCAGCGCCACGTAGGAAAGGAGCACAAAGAAGCAGAGGAGCAGCGACAATGGCGACGGAAGCAAAGGCAGAAAAGAAGCAGATGTGAAAATTACCATCACTGCATCGCTACTTAACCCCCTGGAAGATGCAATCCAACGGCTAAGAAAAACCCTATCCGACGCATGGCGTTCATCGTGCTCAACACGTGGAGGACCTGAAGCACGAACCATCCCCCACTACCCCCATTACGCGCGGAAATCGATGAGACGCAGTTAAAACAAATATTACGCACGCCCAGTCAAATTAGAGTCAGAAAACGGGACCCACCGCTCGTCACGTCCCGTCAAACTTGCTCACGTGGGCAATTGAGTTCATCGCATCGTCAGCACTGATGTCATCCAAAATTACACAGCAGAAGACTTCGATTACTTTAGTCCTTGCTCGAGTCTTTGACTCCACCAAGCACTCGGGGGATACTCCCATAGGGAGCACTAGTCGCGCACCCTACGATTTTTTCTTTTTGCAGGAACATGGACAATCAAAACAAACCCGAGCGCTCGAATCCGCGATTCGATTATGGACGTGGGTTACTCCCATAGGGAGCACTGGAAATAAATTCGACTGAAATAAGCAAACAAATGAAGACAGCAGTCGCAAAAGTTCTTTAGTCCCTGCCTAAGTCTTCGACTCAACTAGGCACTCAAGGGCTACTCCCATAGGGAGCGCTGATCGCGCACCCTATGATTATTTGTACATCATACTGTGTGTTGATAACATCCGGACTCGAAGCTTATGGCGACAACGCCTCATGATATTTCCCTACAAAGAGACTGCGTCTCCTAGGTCACCCGAATCATCTCCGCGATGACAAAATTCGGATGCCACGCTTGCAGCGTGAAGATAAGACCTGAATAAGGCCTGGCAACGCATTTTCTGCGCACTACCAGAAATATATCCGTGTCAATAGGTACGACGAACATGCCTTGACGGACGCGTCGAGTGCTCACACCCATATACTGGAATTCGACTCCTGTAAGACCTCCGCGGCTTGAGTCGAATTACACCAGCACTTTTCCAGATTCGAGTCCGGGGACTCGAGTTCAAGTAGATGGCGTTGTTTTACCCTAAGGTAGTTAACTGATACCGATACATCGGTTAAATCAGGCATGCACATCAACAACCCCTATGACACAAACAAAGCAATCGAAAAACATACTCAGCTATGCACTCGAAAGGATTCATAAAGTCCCCAATCGAATCTGCGATTCCACTGGACACTCGGGGGCTAATGACATGCGTATACCCTACAGGTACTCGAGCTTGGTATATACGGCCTGAATAAAATGGAATCCCACGGTGTCGCCAAGGCCCAAATAAAGAACTCGAGTAACCTACGGACTCTTGATTGCTTGAAGAACAAGAAGAAGTAAAGATAGAAAGTTTAAAGGGGAAAACCCTAACCTGTAACCGACTCGACCTGCTACCCGATTCCTAGCCTATCTATATAAAGGCTATGAGGGGGCACCGAGGAGGACACACGCAACCCTAGTTTCCACAACTATCGCCAGATTGCATCTGCGCACCATTGTAATCTTCGATTCCTTCGATAATTCCATGAGCAGACAAGCAGGAGTAGGGACCTCTGCGAGGCCTGAACCTGGGTAAATCTTCGAGTCCCCTGTGTGCTTGTTTGCTAGCCGATAGATATCTCTAGCGCTCCCTCCTTCTCCAAAACCCAAGTCCATAACAATGGGCATTGATGAGTTAAACCCTTGTCACCCAGTATGCCCCCTCTTCCTGAGGGGGTTATTCCTCGCGAAGTAGATGAGGAGGACGAGTCGGAATCGACCGTCCCATTTGAAGAAGAGGAAGCCCCAGAGTCCAGCGGTCCGGACACTCGCAAGCATTCACAGTAGAGAGGATTCAGATGCGTCATCTCCTTCGACTCTAGAAGGCCTAGATATTGGTGCGGAGTCACCGATACCTGCCGTTCCTGTGAGTGCTGTGGTGCCATCTTCCTGCAAGAAGATGCGGCTACCGAAGGAGTCATCGTCGGAGTCGGAGGGTCAAACCTTCGATTTTGACAAGTTTGATTGGTAAGTATACAATTCTTTTCTTGGTTCTTTTGTGGAGTTGCATTTTCCTGATGTAGGTTTTGTTCCGCAGTCAACCGGCGTCGTCGTCTTCTGGCGACGTCCAATTTTTGAAAGAGTCTGGAGGCACGGACTCCAAAGCCAAGGAAATGGCTAAGCGGACTTCTTCCCCTCCATTGGCGGCCCACTCCGGGCACAATTCATCAAGTTCTCCACACGATGTGGAGCACCAGATGGTTGTCCAGACGACTGCGCGGCAATCTACTTTGGAGTTACTAGAGGATCACGTATGTGTGATATTGCCTTTTCTTGCAGTCGAAATAATCTTCTACGTTATCTGCTGATCCTTTGTTATTTCTCCTGTTGCAGCTTATTGTGAAGGAAGCTGCTCGCCTGGCGGAGCAAGTGCTTGCCATGGGTCGCCAGCATGCAATGCTGGACAACCGCCATCGCGTGGTTGAAAGTGAGTGCTTTTTTTCTTCTTCTTCATCCTTGTGATATACTCGACTGACGGTCTGTCTTTTTTTGTTTCACAGATGGGCATAATGCGCTTATTCGCGACACCGCTTCCCTTGAAAAGATGCTCGCCATGGCGGTTATGAGTCACGATGAGGCAGTCGCTGCGCTTAACGAATCGCGGCAACGCGAAGAGGATTTGCGCGCCTCCATCACCGCTAGGGAGAAGTTGTTCAAAGAACAACTCTTCTCGATTGCCAAGGCCCTTTCAGGTATTCCTTCGTCTGGATGTCCGTTGTGTCCCTTCTTTCGAATTTGTTATTGTGCTATTTTTTGTGCCAATATTGTGCTCTTGTGTAGATGCCGGCGGTCTGAGCTTCGATGCCCAGGCTCTCCATCGTGATGATGCCTTGGCAGGTGCCATCGTGGCAGTCGAAGATCGTAGCGCTTCCATCCAAGGGACGCTGATCTAGGCCAATGGTGTACTCAGTCGCCTCCATGAGGAGCTGGCGCCCAAAGATGAGTTAATTGAAAATGTAGATGATCTGGTGGAGTCCCTTGCAGGCTTCAATAACTCACTCCGTGCGGCTGGCGCTTCTATGTCACTCGTGATGGTTCAAGCCCATGGAGTCGAAATTAATCCTGCTGCAGTTTCCAAGGCAATGTCTATCAGCACGGATGGACAACAGGTAGTTTTTGCTCCTTTTGCAACTGCCTGTGGCAACTACGGGCCGCAGCTAATCAACACAGTCGCGAAGTACTCTGAGGAGCTGCAGCGAGCCAAGAAGGCGGCGAAAGATGTTGCGTCAGGGGCCGGCGGGAAGTCTGTGGCGTCTGATACTGCCACAGTCTAAGTCGAAGAACCCGGTTGCTCCTTAGTAGTCATATTTGTAATAGTTAATAGCTTGACCCCTTTTGTCTTGAACCTGTCGTTGGCGGGTGTATCTGTTGACATTTTGTTATGCTTGAATGTACTTTGAGTGTTTGCCCATGTATTGCTTGGTCTTCTTATTATCTCTTGCTTGACTTGTGATAGGGCACATTGAGTTTTCCTTCGAGTGAATCTCGGAATATGCCATCCACTGATGATACCTTAGCATAGTCACGCTCAAGGGTGGATGAGCTATCTCTACTCTCATGACTCCGTGACAGCGTGAAGAAGTTGGAGCGCGAACTACCCGTGCTCCGTGGTAACGCGGATGTATGGAAGTTGAGGGCGGAGAAGGCCACTGCCTGAGAGCAATATCTGCTGGGGGAGGTGACGGAGCTGGGCGACCAATTCAAGTGTTTGCTTTCTGCTTCGTTATCTTTTCTTGTAGCCACTCGCGGTAGTTCTTTGTCTTCATACTTTTGCCTTTCCTTGGTATAGTTGTCAGTGCATGCTATCCGCAAAATGAGAAGGACAGGATTGCCGTTCGCATGAACAACCTGACCCAAGAGCAGCTTCAGGCGAGTGGATATTTCTAGGTGGATCATGATCACGCAATCGCACTGGCGACCCTGCAGGATCGTGCCTCACGAGTGCTTCATTTCCTGAAGAAATCGCAATCGTGCTTGAGGAATATCTATCAGACGATGTTTCCACTGGATGTCATTCCATCGAGCCTGCTGGCCCTTCTTGCAAAATTTCAAGACTTTAGTGCAGTCCGCGAGTGTGTGCGGCAACAGTTAGTGGCTGGTGCCAAGGCTGATCTGTCCCTGGTGCGACTGCATAGGCCTGATGTGGATGTTGAAGTGATTGCTGCTGGACCGCCAGTGCCACCAACTGGTTCGACTTGGAACATGGTTCCTCACTACCAGGCAGTGGATCACCCAGCGGAGGAAATTGTCGACTTCTTCGAGGAGCAGACAAACGTTCTTCTGTTGCAACAGTAGTTTAGTTTGTATCCTATACATAGTTGCACCAGTTTTGTAAAGTTCATATATATATATATGTTGTGTATAATTATTTTTATTTATACTACTTCTATCTTTTTCTTTCAACTCTCGAAGATAGTGTTGCTACTGACCGAGCCAGGTTTGCCAAAACCAACTAAATTAACTCAATGATCCCAAAGTGATACCAAAACTAACAACAAGATCAATCATATAACCACGAATTGAAAACTATCATAAGCTATGCAAAAGGGTGAATGAAAGAACTTCTCATTAATATTCCATAACGGAAACTCACACCAAGGGATAAATATCTAACGAGAGAGGGGACACTTCCATAATGCAAACCATACTACAAAATAACTCCTCTATTCAAGATATGACTCTGCTAATAAGGTAAAAAGATAGAAGATAGTGATATGATACCGCGGCACTCCCCCAAGCTTGGAACAAACCAAGGGGATGCCAAACCTGATGACGAATTACTCCTTAGGTGGCAGTGGTATCCTCTCGATGAGATCTCTGATCAGTTTCCCCAAGTCCTCAATCTCGAAAGTGAGATTACGAATAAGCTACGAGTTTTGCCTAATGCGGCTCATGATCATGTCGGGTTGAGAATTCCAGCTCTTGTTATTCTTTCCCCACTCTTCCTCCTTGAAGTCTTCTTTTCCTGCATGGCTAGAACGAGGCAAATCCCAATTGGAGGGTAATTTCTCCTTGGGCATATTCTGGTATTGATGCTCATGGATAAGGGTATGGAAAGGATTCCTGGGGCGTGGAGGAAGTGACCATGGAGCCAAACTGTGACGAGGAGCTTTCCCCCCAGTCTGCATCCGTGCAGTTCTTCTGATCTTGGCAGGTTTCACCACTCCAATGCTTGCAATGGTGGTGCTGGTATGCGGACGTTGGCCTTGCTCCTCTTCACCTTCACTCTTGATCTCCTTCTCCTTCCCGGGGTCTTGGAGGTCTTCCTCCATGAGCTCCTTCCCTTTATCCTTGGCGGATACCATTGTGCTTCTAAGCTTTCAAAGAGTATGTCCTGATAGAAAACAGATCGAAACAAAACACGACGAAAACATGATATACAGACCTCAGGAGATCCGGGGGGGTATATATTACGAAGTTTCATGTCAAAAGGAAGGTACTGGGAGAAAACGGGTCGGAGGCAGAGTCCTGGGTGGCCTCACCAACTGGTGGTGCGGCCAGGGGTGGGCCTGCGCCATGGGGTGGTGTGGGCCACCCCGGCTCTAGTTCCGTCCCTTTTTCACTTCGAAACTTTCCTTATTGACTGAAAACTACAAAAATATAGTTGGATTGTATTTTCGTGGAACTTTTCTTACCAGAACTGTTACCTATTTGAACACAGACTCTGCAGGTCTCTGAATCTGGTATCTAGTAGATTCTTCCGGGGTCATCTCTTGAATATCATCGATATCTTCGTCTTCATATACTTATTACTTGAGTCATAAAACCCTTCTCTTCCTTATTACACCATTGTCTCCACTTCCTGGAAATTTCTTTCACACAAAACTTCACGCAATTCTCATTAGCAACATTAGTATAACTGAAGTGATAAAACCTTTTGAGTCCAACTTCAACTGAAAACCATCAAAACATAAGCTACTGTAGCAACTCCTTCCGAAAACCCAAAAAGAATTCAAAAAGGAAATCGAATAAAGAAGTAAATGCAAGAGTGGCTAAATCTGTCAAAATAGACCAGCAGGTAAAGATTAATTTTTTTAAAAATCTTGTGTCGCTCAAATCAAAAAGTGCAAATCTAACGAAAGTTAAATAACAACCTGGGGCAGAAGCACAAAAATATACAGCTCAATCCGAGATATAGAGATCTCTCACGAATTTTTACGGTGAAGCACAAAAATCTGTTTCGGGACAACAACTTCGCCAAATCTTACTTTTCTCTCATTAGAGGCTGATCTTGACACAAAAACCAAACAAAACGGATAAGGAGCGGTTATTAACGAAGTAATAACTTCCAAGACTCAAAGAAACAAAAACAAACTGAAAGCAAAAACTAATTGGGTTGTCTCCCATAAAGCTCTTTCTTTATAGCCTTTAAGATGGGCATGATAATTTTGAAGAAGCTCTCATAGGGATATGAATTGAAGTGAAAGAGAGCACTAAGAAGCAAAAACACACACACACATTTAAGTCTAACCCACTTCCTATGCAAGGGGATTTTGTAAACAAACAAGTTATTGAAACCAAAGGCAACTTGCATAAGAAGGCAAAAGAAGCGCAACATAAAAACTTTCAGCATAAAGCGAGGAAACTTGATATTATTGAGATACATAAGAACACTTTTCCCTCTCTCATAGTCGCTTTCAGTATCATGCATAAACTTAACAATATAGCTATCACAAGGACCATCATAGCAATGATCACTTATTCTAACAGAAAACACAGGAATACTAGCTCTCATAACACTACTATGTGAAACAATATTAGAGGTATCCTTACAAAGTATAGGGTGTCCCTCTTTTTCATATTTAGTGACAAAGTCTTTCACACTTGCTATTATAGGTACATCACCCATTTGTTTATCAGGTTCAGTAGTTTTACTCATACTTTCATCTACCATACTAGCCATCATAGAATGTTCCTTTACCTTAACTGAAAAAGGCATTTTCTCAATATAAGGTTTAGGTAAAACATGATTAGCAGTATAAACTTCAGTATTTCTTGCAGGAACACTCTTAGCAATATCTTTATAAGGTTCATGATACTTATTCCACTTCTTTTTAGGCACTTCAATGTAGGAAGCAAAAGCCTTAAAACAAGAAGCAATAGCTTGAAAGTCTAGACCATAAGCATTTTTAATATTTTGAAAGTCATTAGTTCCCATAAAAGATTAAATGCATTCATAATCATAATTTATACCTGACTTTCTACCTTTGTCATTCTCCGAAGCTTTAGCATTGTCTTGAATACGGTCTAGAAGGTCCCATTTAGCTTCTTCCACCATACGAGTGAATGATCCAGCACAGGAAGCATCCAATAAATCTTTATCATGTAGAGGGAGCCTTGCACAAAAGTTATTGATAATAATATTGTTGGGGAGCTCATGAATGGGACATTTGAGCATTAGTAACTTCAATCTCCCCCAAGCTTGAGTTGTACTCTCTCCATCAAGAGGCCAAAAGTTGTATATTTGATTCCGATCTTTATGAATCTCACTAGGAGGATAAAACTTTGAATAAAAGAGAGGCACTATTTCCTCCCATTCCAGAGCTTGACCATTCTTCAGCAGCTTATACCATTCCTCAGCTCTTCCTTTCAGTGATAATGAGAATAACTTCTTAACTTGATCTGTAGTAATACCTGCACACTTGAACAACCCGCATAATTCGTGTATAAAGAGTAAATGAGCACCGGGATGGACAGTTCCATCCCCAACATAATTGTTATCCATAACACGGTCAATAATTCTTGTAGGTATTTTGAAAACATCTTTCTCAGCAGGTGGTGGCTTATCTACTACCTTAGCAGTGGTAGTAGCATGACCAAATAAGAAACTCAACGAATTATCCATAACGAAAATAAAGCAACTAGCAGAAGTAAAGAATACTCACAGTAGAAGTTTCCTTTACCAGTTCCACTCTCCAATAGTGCTTCACTCCCCGACAACGGCGCCAGAAAATAGTCTTGATGACCCACAAGTATAGGGGGTGTATCGCAGTATTTTCGATAAGTCAGAGTGTCGAACCCAACGAGGAGCAGAAGGTGCTGGCTAGTGGTATGGATCAGGAATTCTCTGCAAATACTTAGCAAACGGATTTTTAGGGGTTTTCGATAAAGCAAGTAAACAAAGTACGAGTAAATAAAAGATAGTAGGAATAAATGCAGCAAGTCTCCCAATCCTTTACGCAGCAAAGGACAAGCCGGTTGTATTTCTATAGATGACCAAACGTTCTTGAGGACACATGGGAAGATTGTCAAGTGCTTTCGCTTCATATAGTTGATTAATGTTCTTTAGCTTTCTAAGTGTTGTGTGGGTGAACCTGTGCTAATGTACGACCCCATCCAAGACTAATACATACTTGTGATTATACCCCTTGCAAACATCCGTAAGTACAAGAAAGTAATTAAGGTACAAACAACCACAACTTTAAACTCTAAGACCCTTACGTCCCTTGTGTAATGGTTTCCTCACTGGGGTTCAGGTTTCTGTCACTCCGGCAACCCCTACTATTAGTAGCCAGATACACAATGCATTCCCCTAGGACCATATAGGTGAAGTGTCATGTAGTCGACGTTCACATGACACCACCAGAAGAAGTACACCACAACTTAAATAACAATCTATTGAATCTTTCTCAACGCAACTCCACTACTAACAACAAGACTTCTCCCATGTCCTCAAGAACAAAACGAACTACTCACAAGACATCATATGGATCATGATCAGAGATGGAATAATGATGTATAACAATCTGAACATAAATAATAATTCAATGGTTCACTCAATAGCATCAACTACAAAGAGTAATCAACACCGGGAAAGTTTCCCCTATGAACTATGCTAGATTCAACGCAATTGTTACAGCAATATGGAGATGATGATGAGGGTGCTGATGGTGGTGATGATGATGATGATCCCGATGAAGTCCATCTTGATGGTGGTGTTGATGGCGACGATCTCCCCTCTTCGGGAAGGAATTCCCCGGTAGAAATCTGTCTGCCGGAGAGATCTTTCTCTCTCGGTGTTTTCCGCCCCGCAGAGGCGGCGAAATCTTTCTGTGGTCGCTCCCCAAGTCTTAGGGTTTCGGGAGGTTGATATACGCCAGAGGGGAGAGGCTGGAGTGGGTCAGGGCGGCCACACCACTCCCTGGCGCGGCCTAGGCCTGCCCGTGCCATGGGGTGGTGCGGGCCCCCTGTGGCCCACCTCCACTCCATCTTCTGGCATCCTGAGTATTCTAGAAAAATAGAATTTTCTGTATATTTTCCCGGATTTTCTGATCTTCACAAATTTTGCCTCCAAACAGCACCTTTTCCATCAGAATCCTGACTACAGCGGTCCATGCTCCAAAAGTCATCAACTATGCAAAAATAGATGAAATAACATAAGTATCACCTCTCAATACGAAATATATCAATGAATAATAGTGAATTAAGACATAGAATAGTGATGCAAAATGGACGTATCACATGTCTGTTCTTCACACAAACCACATATGGATCCACCAGTATCACTGGATGTGTGTTCTTTTCATGAACCACACCCAGTGTCGTTGCATGTGTGTTCTTCTCACCAACCACACATGGATCCACCAATGTCATTGCATGTCTGTTCTTTTCATTAACCGCACCCAGAGTCATTGCATGTCTGTTCTTCCCACAAACCACATATGGATCCACCAGTGCCATTGGATGTGTGTTCTTTTCATGAACCACTGCTAGAGTCATTACATGTCTGTTCTTCTCACAAACAACATAAGGAAACACTAGTGTCATTGGATGTGTGTTCTTTTCATTAATCACACCCAGAGTCACTACATGTCTATTCTTTTCACAAACCACATAAGGATCCACTAGAGTCATTGGATGTGTGTTCTTTTCATGAACCACACCCAGTGTCATTGCATGTCTGTTGTATCCACAAACCACATATGGATCCACCAGTGTCATTGGATGTGTGTTCTTTTCATGGACCACACTCAGAGTCATTGCATGTGTGTTCTTTTCAAAAACCACATAAGGATACACAAGTGTCATTGGATGTGTTTTGTTTTCATGAACCATAGCCAAAGTCATTGGATGTGTTTTCTTTTCATGAACCACAGCCAGTGTCATTGCATGTGTGTTATTTTCATTAACCACACCCAGTGTCATTGCATTTATGTTCTTTTCATGAACCACACCCAGGTTATTGCATGTTTGTTCTTTCCACAAACCACATCTGGATCCACTAGTGTCATCGGATGTGTGTTCTTTTCATGAACAATAGCCAGAGACATTGCATGTTTGTTCTTCTGACAAATCACACATGGATCCACCAGTGTCATTGCATGTCTATTCTTTTCATGAACCACTGCTAGAGTCTTTACATGTATGTTCTTCTCAAAAAACCACATAAGGATCCACCAGTGTCATTGGATGAGTGTTCTTTTCATGAACCACACCGAGAGTCATTGCATGTCTGTTCTTCTCACAAACCACATATTGATCCACCAGTGTCACTAGATGTGTGTTCTTTTCATGAACCACACCCAGTGTCATTTCTTGTGTGTTCTTCTCACAAACCACACATGGATCCACCAGTGTCATTGCATCTCTGTTGTTTTCATTAACCACACCCAGTTCCATTGCATGTGTGATCTTTTCATGAACCACACCAGTGTCATTGGATGTGTGTTCTTTTCATGAACCACACCCAGAGTCATTGCATGTGTGATCTTTTCACAAAACCACATAAGGATCCACCCGTGTCCTTGGATGTGTGTTATTTTCATGAACCTGACCCAGTGTCATTGCATGTGTGTTCTTCTCACAAACCACACATGGATCCACCAGTGTCCTTGCATGTCTGTTCTTTTCATGAACCACGGCTAGAGTCATTGCATGTCTGTTCTTTCCACAAACCACATATGGATTCACCGGTGTCACTGGATGTGCGTTCTTTTCACAAACCACGGCTAGAGTCATTGCATATCTATTCTTTTCACAAACCACAACTAGAGTCATTGCATGTCTGTTCTTTCCACAAACCAGATATGGATCCACTAGTGTCATTGGATGTGTGTTCTTTTCATGAACCAGACTAGTGTCATTGCATGTTTGTCATTTCCACAAAACCACACATGGATCCACTAGTGTCATTGGATGTGTGTTCTTTTCATGAACCACACCCAGAGTCATTGCATGTGTGTTCTTTTCACAAACCACATAATGATACACCAGTGTCATTGGATGTGTTTTCCTTTCATGAACCACAGCTAGAGTCATTGCATGTGTGTTGTTTTCATTAACCACACCTAGTGTCATTGCATGTGTGTTCTTTTCATTAACCACACCCAGTGTCATTGGATGTGTGTTCTTTTCATGAACCACACCCAGTGTCATTGCATGTGTTTTCTTTTCATGAACCACAGCTAGAGTCATTGCATGTCTGTTTTCCCCATAAACCACACATGGATCCACCAGTGTCATTGCATGTTTGTTCTTTTCATGAACTACAGCTCGAGTCATTGCATGTCTATTCTTCTCACAAACCACATAAGGATACACCAGTGTCACTGGATGTGTGTTCTTTTCATGAACCACACCCAGTTTCATTGCATGTGGGTTCTTCTCCCAAACCACACATGGATCCACCAGTGTCATTGCATGTCTGTTCTTTTCACAAACCACAACTAGAGTCATTGCATGTCTGTTCTTTCCACAAACCACATATGGATCCACCAATGTCACTGGATGTGTGTTCTTTTTATGAACCACAGCTAGAGTCATTGCATGTGTGTTCTTTTCACAAACCACAGCTAGTTCATTGCATGTCTGTTCTTTTCACAAACCACATATGGATACACCAGTGTCATTGCATGTGTGTTCTTTCCACAAACCACATAAGGATGCACCAGTGTCATTGGATGTGTGTTCTTTTCAGGCACCACACCCAGTGTCATTGCATGTGTGTTCTTGTCACAAACCACACATGGATCCACAACTATCATTGCATGTCTTCTCTTTTCATGAAACACACCAATGTCATTGCATGTCTGTTCATTCTACAAACCACACATGGATCCATTAGTGTGATTGGATGTGTGTTCTTTTCATGAACCACAACTAGAGTCATTGCATGTCTGTTCTTTCCACAAACCACATAAGGATACACAATTGTCATTGGATGTGTTTTATTTACATGAACCACAGCCAGAGTCATGGCATGTCTGTTGTTTCGAGAAAACCACACATGGATCCACTAGTGTCATTGGATGTGTGTTCTTTTCATGAACCACACCTAGAGTCATTGCATGTGTGTTCTTTTCACAAACAAAATATGGATCCACCAGTGTCATTGGATGTGTGTTCTTTTCATGAACCACACCGGTGTCATTACATGTCTGTTGTTTCCACAAAACCACACATGGATCCACCAGTGTCATTGGATGTGTGTTCTTTTAATGAACCACACCCAAAGTCATTGCATGGGTGGTCTTTTCACAAACCACATAAGTATACACCGGTGTCATTGGATGTGTTTTCTTTTCATGAACCACAGCCAGAGTCAGTGCATGTGTGTTCTTCTCAAAAACCACACATGGATCCACCAGTGTCATTGCATGTGTGTTCTTTTCATGAACCACACCCAGTGTCATTGCATGTCTGTTTTCCACAGACCACACATGGATCCACCAGTGTCATTGCATATGTGTTCTTTTCATGAACCTCACCCAGTGTCATTGCATGTGTTTTCTTTTCATGAACCACAGCCAGAATCATTGCATGTCTGTTTTCCCCATAAACCACGCATACATCCACCAGTGTCATTGCATGTCTGTTGTTTTCATGAACCACAGCTAGAGTCATTGCATGTCTGTTCTTCTCACAAACCACATAAGGATACACCAGTGTCACTGGATGTGTGTTTTTTCATGAACCACACCCAGTGTCATTGCATGTGTGTTCTTCTCACAAACCACACATGGATCCACTAGTGTCATTGCGTGTGTGTTCTTTTCATGAACCACACTCAGTGTCATTGCATGTGTTTTCTTTTCATGAACCACAGCCAGAGTCATTGCATGTATATTCTTCCCACAAACCACACATGGATCCACCACTATCATTGCATATCTTTTCTTTTCATGAACCACAGCTAGAGTCATTGCATGTCTGTTCTTTCCACAAACCACATATGGATCCACCAATGTCATTGGATGTGTGTTCTTTTCATGAACCACAGCAAGAGTCATTGCATGTTTGTTCTTCTCACAAACCACACATGGATCCACCAGTGTCATTGCATGTCTGTTCTTTTCATGAACCACAGCTAGAGTCATTGCATGTCTGTTCTTGTCACAAACCACATAAGGATACACTAGTGTCATTGGATGTTTATTCCTTTCATGAACCACACCCAGTGTCATTGCATTTGTGTTCTTCTCACAAACCACACATGGATCCACCAGTGTCATTGCATGTCTGTTCTTTTCATAAACCACAGCTAGAGTCATTGCATGTCTCTTCCTTCCACAAACTACATATGGATCCACCAGTGTCACTGGATGTGTGTTCTTTTCATGAACCGCAGCTAGAGTCATTGCATGTGTTTTATTTTCACAAACCATAGCTATTGTCATTGCATGTCTGTTCTTTAAACAAACCACATATGGGTAGATCAGTGTCATGGAATGTGTGTTCTTCTCATGAACCACAACTAGAGTCATTGCATGTGTGTTCTTTCCAAAAACCACATAAGGATCCACCAGTGTCATTGGATGTGTGTTCTTTTCATGAACCACAGCCAGAGTCATTGCATGTTTGTTCTTCTCACAAACCACACATGGATCCACTAGTGTCATTGTATGTATGCTCTTTTCATTAACCAAAGCTAGAGTCATTGCATGTATGTCTTTCCACAAACCACACATTGATCGACCAGTGTCATTGCATGTGTGTTCTTTTCATGAACCACACCCAGTGTCATTGCATGTGTTTTATTTTCATGAACCACAACCAGATTCATTGCATGTCTATTCTTCCCACAAACAACACATGGTCCACCAGTGTCATTGCATGTGTTTTCTTTTCATGAACCACAGCCAAAGTCATTGCATGTTTGTTCTTCCCACAAACCACACATGGATCCACCAGTGTCATTGCATGTCTGTTCTTTTCATGAACCACAGCTAGAGTCATTGCATGTCAGTTCTTTCCACAAACCACACATGGATCCACCAGTGTCATTGCATCTGTGTTCTTTTCATGAACCACACCCAGTGTCATTGCATGTATGTTCTTTCCACAAACCACACATGGATCCACCAGTATCATTGCATGTGTGTTCTTTTCATGAACCACACCTAGTCTCATTGCATGTCTGTGGATGTGTGTTCTTTTCATTAACCACCGCCAGAGTCATTGCATGTTAGTTCTTCTCACAAACCACACATGGATCCACCAGTGTCATAGCATGTATGTTCTTTTCATGAACCACAGCTAGAGTCATTGCATGTCTGTTCTTCTCACAAACCACATAACGATACACCAGTGTCATTGGATGTGTGTTCTTTTCATGAACCACACCCAGTGTCATTGCATGTGTGTTTTTCTCACAATCCACACATGGATCCACTAGTGTCAATTTGCTTTCTGTTCTTTTCACAAACCACAGCTAGAGTCATTGCATGTCTGTTCCTTCCACAAACCACATATGGATCCACCAGTGTCACTGGATGTGTGTTCTTTTCATGAACCATAGCTAGAGTCATTGCATGTGTGTTCTTTTCACAAACCACTGCTAGTGTCATTGCATGTCTATTCTTTCCACAAACCACATATGGATCCACCAGTGTCATTGGATGTGTGTTCTTTTCATGAACCACAGCTAGAGTCATTGCATGCGTGTTCATTTCACAAACCACATAAGGATCCACCAGTGTCATGGATGTGTGTTCTTTTCATGAACCACACCCAGTGTCATTGCATGTGTGTTCTTCTCACAAACCACACATGGATCCACCAGTGTCATTGCATGTCTGCTCTTTTCATGAACCACACCAGTGTCATTGCATGTCTGTTCTTTCCACAAACCACACATGGATCCACCAGTGTGATTGGATGTGTGTTCTTCTCATGAACCACAACTAGAGTCATTGCATGTCTGTTCTTTCCACAAACCACATAAGGATACACCATTGTCATTGGATGTGTTTTCTTTACATGAACGACATGTAGAGTCATTGCATGTATGTTCTTCTCACAAACCACATATGGATCCACTAGTGTCACTTGATGTCTGTTCTTTTCATGAACCAAAACCAGCGTCATTGCATGTGTGTTCTTCTCACGAACCACACATGGATCCAGCAGTGTCATTCCATGTCTGTTCTTTTCATTAACCACACCCAGTGTCATTGCATGTCTTTTCTTTCCACAAACCACATAAGGATCCACTAGTGTCATTGGATGTGTGTTCTTTTCATGAACCACAACTAGTGTCATTGCATGTCTGTTCTTTCCACAAACAACATCTAGATCCACCAGTATCACTAGATGTGCATTCTTTTCATGAACCACACCCAGAGTCATTGCATGTGTTCTTTTCACAAACCACATAAGGATCCACCAGTGTCATTTGATGTGTGTTCTTTTCATGAACCACAACCAGTGTCATTGCATGTGTGTTCTTCTCACAAACCACACATGGATCCACAAGTGTCATTGCATGTATGTTCTTTTCACAAACCACATCTAGAGTCATTGAATGTATGTTCTTTCCACAAACCATACATGGATCCACTAGTGCCACTGGATGTGTGTTCTTTTCACAAACCACAACTAGAGTCATTGCATGTCTGTTCTTTTCACAAACCATAGCTTGAGTCATTGCATGTCTATTCTTTCTAGAAACCACATATGGAACATCTACAGTCATTAGATGTGTGTTCTTTTCATGAACCATAGCTAGAGTCATTGCATGTGTGTTCTTTTCACAAACCACAGAAGGATCCTCCAGTGTCTTTGATGTGTGTTATTTTCATGAACCACACCCAGTGTCATTGCATGTGTGTTCTTCTCACAAACCACACATGGATCCACCAGTGTCATTACATGTGTGTTCTTTTCATTAACGACGGCCAGAGTCATTGCATGTGTGTTCTTCTCACAAACCACATCTAGAGGCATTGCACATGTGTTGTATTCATGAACCACAACTAGAGTCAGTGAATGTCTTTTCTTTCACAAACCACACATGGATCTACGAGAGTAATTGTATTGCATGTTCTTTTCACAAACCACATATCACCAGTGTCATTGCATGTATGTTCTTCTCATAAACCAAATATGGATCCTAACCTTAGGAGAGCCCTAACCTTAGCCCCCCAATGGTGGCTATTAGATCGAGTCTTCTAGAAGCCACGCCCTAACACAATTGTTCTGCATGACGGTTGTTACATACCGTTCGATCGGGTCGCTTGGACGATTGGGATGGTCTTCGTGAGAGCGATCCGCGAGTAGGCTGTTCTACGGCATGATTGGCCATGCTTGTTGACCGCTTGCTCTGGACAAACTGGCAACACCGGGCGCTCCCCTGTTGCGAGTGTCACGACTCACGAGTTCAGTGGGCCATAATCTAGTGTCATGTCCCCATTACTTCTCATCGTCCCCGTACTTCTCTTTCTTCCCCTCGAAGCCACTTTCCCCACTTCACTCCCATCCTGCTGTAGCCGCAAGCCGACAGCGTCTCCATCCCAATCCCCTCTCTAGCAGCCATCCCCTCCCTTCTCGCCATGGGTTCAAGGGGAGACGGCGAGGAAACACATCGTGACGACATGGACGGTGATTTCAATGTGAGTCATCTCATCTCTATCTCTATCATCTGTGGCCAGTTATCTATTTTGAGCTAGATCTACTCTGTTTACTCATGCGTGTATGATGTGTTAGGCCAACTAGACGATGTATGACTCCGACTATCATAGTTTAGCGGATGAAGACAGTCCTCTGCTATGTGAATATGGATATGTGCCTGCTAAATTTTTCGTGTCCGAAGGACGAAATGCAGGCAGGAGGATTTTACGTTGTCAAGTACATCGTGCAATGATGCAAGACAGAAGTTGCAGTGTTGTCAAATGGGTAGATCCAGAGTGGCCCAAATTGATGCAGAAAACGCTGGACAAACTATGGGAAATGACTGTTGAGTTGAAAGAATCCATATTCAGCTCACTTCTTGATAGAGTTGAGATGAAGCTATGGGAACCAGATGACATGACCAAGCTTAACCGAGATCTTAGGAGGGTGCAAGACGAGGTTAGCAAAGTCAAGAAGGAGAGGGACGTGACGTTGGCCATGAAGGCTAAAGCAGAGCAAGAACTGACTCAAGCAAGGAATGATCTTCACCAGTCCAAAGTCCTGCAGTTCACAACTACGAGTATTGACAAGTGCATGAGGAAAAATGAAAAGAAACAATTGAAGCTGTGCAAGGAAGATGCTAAAAGAAAGGAGCATACGATTCGATCCTTGCTCTCGCAGGAAGATGCGCATTGGGCTAAGATTAGGAAGATCAAGGAGATGTGTGATAACTAGTTCTATTTAGCTTGACCTCCGTGACTTTTTAAGTTGTGAATAGTTATACTTGTTGACCTAGCAGTCTGAACTAGTGGTCCCGGAGTCCTGGGAGGAAAAACATTGGTCGCCCGTTAATCTGTCTTAACCCTGCATTACTTCCTTTTGTTTGATCATGGTGGTATTATAACATTGGTGGTTTGTTTAAACATAATCTACGTGGATTGTGCCGCATCAAAATGGCACAACCACATAAAGTGGAAGCACGTACACCCGGTTACTAGAGATCTAGGAGCTTCGCCAGATGCAGGGGATATAGGAGCAGGGAGGTGGTGAGATAGACGGGCTCAAGATTAGGCTAGAAAGTGGTACCGATTTCGTCCTCGTCTGGGCATTATTGGTTTCTATTGCTATTTATGTTGCAATATCGTTGTGCACCAGCTGAAATAAGTTGCTACTTCGTTGAGTGTAGCAGCTTAAATAATTTATTTCTGTGCCACTTACATTCCATCGAATTTGGAGACATCCTACCACTCATCAATCATAGAACCGGTGTTGCGTGTTTTCAGATAGTAGTGGCACAATCACAATTTCGGATTCAACTACTGAAGCGGGCATTCCCAAACCCTAAGTCACGGTACATTTTACTCAGAGAACGTGGGTAGATTGTTTCGCCCAGCAAAATTCCACACACAGAGCTCCAGAATTTAACCGAATTACATATATAGGTTCAAGTTCAACACATTACTATGCATTTTAATTGCTAGCAGCCTACTTCCACAGCTTGGGTACGAAGCCTTCACATCCACTGGCTTCTTCATTTCCTGCCTTCTTCCTCTTCCTTGGTGCCAATTTTCTTAGCTTCATGTACTCTGCATCACCGGGACAATCAGTACCAGAATCGTGTCCAGCATCATCTTTCCACTTGTTTTTACCTTCTTCGGGCAACAAAATGACTGACCTGGCAGTCATGTTTCTAACCTTGCGGCGCTTCCTGTCAAAGAAACAGGACTATTGCATAACTACCCAATATCTACAGTGTAAATAAAACAAAAATTACAATTCAGCACAAACATGCGAACCCCAAGAGACTTTTGTTTACCAGGAGCTAATTGGGTTCGAGGGACCACCCTGTCCAAGCATAGAAGGGTGACTCCCAGTTGCAGCAGCTTCCACATCCAGTACATCACAAGTCAGCTCAAACATGCAAGTCGAAGCATACCTTTTCATCAACCCAATTAGCTGACAGTCACATGTTAGAGGAACCATGATGCCACGTTCATCCATGAAGCTGAACTTTGCAGTCAGCTTCGGCCATAATTCATCATGATTACGCAGAGCAACAACCATACAAGATATAGTGCAGATCTGCATAGGCGCTTCTTCCATCATGATGGAATGGTGTCCATACCACTTGCCCTTCACCCTTGCTGATTTAAAGTCGTACCTGAAGAGGACTACCGTAACTAGGTAAGGGTGGTCCGCAGAGATCCCACTTGACAGAGAACTGTGGACAAAATATGTTTGTCAGTGTTGGGCTAACAAACAATGGTAGGTTCAGTAGCCAGCTAGCAGTTATAATTAGTGCGAATAGAAAAGAGAACGGTAGCTCACCCGCATGTGGCCAGAACTTCTTCTTCCTTGGTAGTAGGATCTGCCATCCTCCGAGATGCTCGGCTCGTCGGCGGCGGAGGCGGGCTAGAGCCTCACAACGGCGGCTATGGCATGCACCATTGGAGCTCGGGATTAGCGACTGGGCGCAGCAACTTGGTGCCGTAAGTCAAATGTCTGAAGGGATCGTCCTGCCTGGAGGGTGGATTTCGACGCTGCCGGTGCTAGGGGAAAGTAGGGAATGGATTCGTAAAATTGGTCAACACATCCAATCAACTTAGTTCCTCGATTTGCCTAAGAGGTTGCCGTGTTGGCGCTCGCATCACGGACAGATGACCGACATGTGGGTCCCGACCGTCTACTTCACGCGGAAGTTTAACGGAATGTTTGTATTTGGCAGGGGTGAGATGAGTTTGCCTCGAAATGGCCCCTCTGAGTAGTTGGTAGCCCAACTTTACGAAACGCGGCAATTACATGGAACTTGGGTACCGCCATGCGCTCGCCCAGGAACTTTTGGGCCGCAAACGAACAATCCCCTTCAAAAGGCGTCGACCTCGATGCTCCAAGGTCTTCTCCATCATATGGTGATAAACCAGCAACGTTGAAGCTATTACTAACTCCACCAAACTCCTCAATAGGTATATCAATCGAGTAGGAATTATCATTAATATTGGATAACACCTTGTAAGGACCAGCACCACGTGGCTTCAATTTTGACTTCCGAAGTTGTGGGAACCTATCCTTGCGGAGATGCACCCATACCATGTCACCAGGCTAGAACACGACTTCCTTCCTTGCTAGATTCCTTGCAGCAACAATGTTCTTGCCTTTCTTCTCAATAGCCTCTTGAGTCTTATCATGAATCTTCTTCACATATTCAGCATATTTTGATGCCTCCATATCAACTCTCTCATGTAATGGCAAAGGTAACAAATCAAGTGGCGTCAATGGCTTGAAGCCATACACCACCTCAATAGGACAAAGTTGAGTAGTCGAATGCACAACCCTATTGTATGCAAACTCAACATGTGGCAAACACTCTTCCCACTCCCGCAGATTCTTCTTTAGCATAGTCCTCAGAAATTATGACAATGTTCGCTTCACCACCTCCGTTTGACCATCTGTTTGGGGATGAGATGTAGTACTAAATAGCAGCTTTGTTCCCATCTTCCCCCATGAGGTCTTCCAAAAGTAGCTCATGAACTTCACATCACGGTCAGAAACAATCGTCTTAGGTACTCCATGTAATCTCACGATGTCCCTGAAAAACAAGTTAGCAACATGCGACGCATCATTGCTTTTGTGGCAGGCAATAAAATTAGCCATCTTAGAGAACCTATCCACTTCCACAAATATAGAATCATGACCTCTTGTGTTTGAGGTAGACCTAGAACAAAATCCATACTAATGTCTTCCCATGGTGTAGTAGTTGTAGAGAGAGGTGTATACAAACCATGAGGGTGCAGCTTGGATTTTGACTTGTGGCATGTAATACAACGGCTCACAAATCTGTATACATCACGCCTCATCTTATGCCAATAAAAATGATCAGCGAGCATGAGCAATGTTTTCTCACGCCCAAAGTGACCCATCAAACCACCAGCATGTGATTCATGCACTAAGAACAAATGCAACGACAATTCTGGAATACATAGTTTGTTATCTCGAAACAAATATCCATCATGTATATGATACTTATCCCATGCATTTCTAAGAGCACACAAACGATATGGTTCAGCAGAATCATGGCCAGTTGCATAAAGTGCACAAATACTCTCTAATCCAGAAATTTTAACATCAAGATTGGTTAATAGCATGTTCTTCCTAGACAAAGTATCAGCAACTACATTCTCTTTTCCCTTCTTATACTTAATGATGTATGGAAAATATTCAATAAACTCAACCCATTTAGCTAATATTCTATGCAAGATTGATTGAGCTTTTAAATACTTCAATGCTTCATGATTAGAATGTATGATAAATTCTTTTGGCCACAAATAATCTTGCCAAACTTCTAGTACTCTAACAAGTGCATACAATTCTTTATCATAAATAGGATAGTGGAATCTAGCACCAGTAACTTTCTCAGAAAAATATGCTATAGGGCGACCCTCTTGCATCAAAACGCCACCAATACCTATACCACTAGCATCACATTCAACTTCAAATTGCTTCAAAAAATCAGGTAATGCAAGTAATGGTGCAGAAGTAAGAAAATGGTTCAATGTATCAAAAGAAATATCTTGGGTTGAGCCCCACACAAATGGCACACCTTTCTTAGTCAAATCATTCAATGGTGCAGCAATAGTGCTTAAATCCTTCACAAAGCGCCTATAGAAACCAGCTAATCCATGGAAACTACGCACTTGACTAACATTCATGGGAATAGGCCAATTCTGAATTGATTCAATTTTATATTGATCTACCTCTACCCCATGCTTAGATACAACAAACCCTAGAAATATGACCTTATCTTTTGCAAATGTGCACTTCTCAAGATTAGCATACAATTTATTATCACGCAACACTTGCAAAACTTGTCGGATATGATTACAATGTTTAGTTTTGTTGTGGCTATAGATAAGTATACCATCAAAATAAACAACCACAAAACAACCAATAAATTCTCTCAGAACATGATTCATCAATCTCATGAAAGTACTAGGTGCATTAGTAAGACCAAACGGCATAACTAACCACTCATACAAACCAAATTTTGTTTTGAAAGCAGTTTTCCATTCATCCCCTTCTTTCATCCTCATTTGATGATAACCACTATGCAAATCAATCTTAGAGAAAATAGCAGCACCACTCAATTCATCTATCATATCCTCTAAGCGTGGAATAGGATGACAATATCGAATAGTGATGTTATTAATAGCTCTACAATCTACGCACATGTGCCATGTACCATCTTTCTTAGGCACTAAAATAACAGGAACAACACAAGGGCTAAGAGAAACATGAATGTACCCTTTATCCAGCAACGCCTGTACTTGTTTCTATATCTCCTTTGTTTCTTCGGGGTTGGTCCTGTAGGGTGCACAGTTTGGTAATGTGGCACTAGGGATCAAGTCAATTTGATGCTCGATGCCACGCAATGGAGGCAATCCTGCGGGTATATCTTCTGGAAACACATTGCCAAAATAATGGAAAATAGTAGATATACCAAGAGAAATAGGGGTCATGTCGTTAGAAACCAATACCTCGCCCTTATACATGAGCACAAGTGGCATGGATGTAGGATCCTCACGAAATTCTCTCATATCTTCCTTGGTGGCTAATATCACTAGACCATGCACTCTCTCACTTTTCGTTATATCACCCTTTTTGGGCTCTATTACATCATGTACAGCTACAACACTCTCTCTCCTATCTATAGATGCTTCCTTCAAGTTCACTTCTATCTTCTGACAAGACTCATTCACAATCTGTTGTGGTGTCATTGGTTTCAAATTAATCTTCTTACCCTTAATCTCTAGGTGATATGTATTGGCACGGCCATTGTGTTACGCATTGCGATCATAAAGCCAAGGCCGACCCAATAAGAGATGGAAAACAGTCATAGGAACCACATCAAAGTCAATAGAATCCTTCTATGGTCCTATTTCAAAATTCACATGTACCATATGGTTTACCTTCATCTCACCATTGTCACTCAACCATTGTATGTAGTATGGCTTGGGATGAGGTAAATAAGTAAAATTCAGCTTGGCACATAACTCCTTACTTGCAAGATTTCTGCATCTACATCCATTGATGATTACCTTGCAAGATTTGTTAGGGCCAACGAGTGCTTTGGTTTGGAACAAGTTGCAGCGCTGAGAGTCAACTATAGGCTGCACACTAAGGGTACATGGAGAGACCACTATCATAAGAGCATGCTCAGGGAAGGCATCCATACCATCCTCGCTATCATATCCATCATCGCCATGAGTATCAACATCATCTCCACTCTCGTACTCTCTTTGTTCATTGACAAACATCACCTTGCGGTTGGGGCAATCTCTCTTGGAGTGTCCTCGACCTCCACAAGTATGTCACTCCACATCGCGTGTACGCGCGGTTGACATATTGGAACCCAAGCTAGCAGTAGGAGCAGCGGGCTTCCTAGCATTGGAACCGTAAGAAGACATGGAAGCAGGATTGGCTGATGGTGATGGGTGGCTAGCAGCCGCTGCCCGTGGCGCCGTAGGTGGTGGTGGTGTAGACCTCGCCGAAAAACGACTGGTAGATGGAAACCTTGCACGTGACTTCGCTTCTTCAGCCAACTATGATTCGGACTCTCTAGCATGGTGCAATAGATCATTCATAGTTTCATACTTGTGATGACGGATAATGCTCTTGATTGGTAACTTCAAATTGTTGAGGAATCACTGCATGGTCATCTCAAGGGATTCACGAACTCTAGCACGCTGCATAAGCATCTCCATCTCCATGTAGTACTCATCAACTGACATGGTTCCTCGCCTCAATTGTGTCAACTTATCAAAAATTGATCACAAGTAGTTGGTGGGTACAAAACGAGCCTTCATAATTTGCTTCATCTCGCGCCAATCCATCACAGGAAGTTTATTGTCTTCCCATCGATTTTGCACAATAGCATCCCACCAGCGCAAAGCATATCCATCAAATTCTGATGCTGCAAGCTTGACCTTCTTGTCTTCTAGATAGTCAAACAAATGCCAGAGCTTCTCAATCTTCAACTCCCATGTGAGGTAATCTTCAGGATCAAGTCAACCATCAAACTTGGGAATAGAGAATTTTGGCTTGCCCAAACCATCATCAGCAGCTTGGGTCTGAACAAGTTGAGCACGCCCAATAGGAGCAAACCCGCGGCCATAAGCAGGTGCAGCAGCAGGCGCAGGTGCAGGGGGATTGGCACATCCCCTGCCAAGATGTGGGGCTGCATCAGCCGTAGTACCCTCATCATAGTCATCAAAAGCATCATCATGTGGGTGTTCCTGCCGTTGCTGTATTGCTACTGTCAAAGCCTCAATGGAACGCTGCAAAGTTGCGACATTGACATTGATTGCTGTCACTTGTGTTTGAATAGTAGTGACTGTGCCAACATTCTGATCCAATGTCATTTGCACGTCCTGGATATTCTTGTCAATGGCATCTGTCGTGTGAGTAAACACACACGTCAAGTGGGATTTCAAAGCCTCATATCCGCGCCAATTAACAAGTTCCTCGTCCTTCTTTTTCTGCGACACAAAATCATCATCACTAGATGACATGATTAGTAGGTTAGTGCAAAAATCAAAATCTGTTTGGTGGAAACTCTCACAACTCACTCACAACCAACAAGAAAGGAGATCTTACCATTCCAAAGTGAATAGAGATGCTTTACCAAAACGAAATCAAAGACTGATGTGATGAAGTGAATATCGAAGGTGTAGAGAATGATCACATGGCACACATGTTATTTAAGGTGGAGCTGTTGGTATGGTATCCTAACTACACCACAAACAAGTCCTAATGTTGATCGTAGAAAACCCAAGAAACACACATGATGGAGATAAACGTGGCAAAGCAACTTATGAAAAGGAATATTGCAATGCACAAGAAAGACGCTAGTAAAAGCTCAAATAAACAGACACAAGATTGCTCAATCTACAAGTGCTATGATCAACTAGGAATCCAACAATGCACACGTGATATATCTTTTTGTCATGCTTGTAGCTCTTTTCTCTATTTTTATAATGATTCCCTTTTTATTTTCTCTTTTTTTGATTTTTGAACTATAGGACTGTCTGGTTGATATGCGCCCAAGACTCGGTTGGGCCGGATAGTCCGTTTTTGTCTGTCGAAAACTTCTGCACTTTGAAAACCTAATGAGCAGCCTGTCAGCGCAAAGCAACTAGTCTCGTGGGTACGTTCCTAGGCACGGATGCTGTAGATAGGCTGTGTCTATGGTATGCAAACAAAGGTACGCCATGTGGACTTAGATAACAATGAAAAACTTGCGGAAAACAGTGATGGTGGACACGACAGAAAAAACAAGATGAAACCCTAAACCTAGACACAAACGAAAACTAGACTCCTACAAGGAAAACCTGAAGATCGGATCTACTAGAAGATACAATCAGCAACTAAAACTCGAAAACGATGCAATCTAGTCTATGGCAACTCCTTTTGTAAGGCTTTTTGTGTATAGGACGAAAAACATTAACTAATCTATGAATAGATTTGTGGATCTTCTCAGCAAGCACTTGTCGATGATGATAATGGTGGATAGATAATAGACTTTAGCTATGAACTCTCCCGCTCGAACCCTAATGCCAACGCAACAGCTCTAGAACCCTATGGGATATTCACAAAACAACGCTCTTGCGCACGCAGTCGTCGACCTTGACTATTAGTTTGCAATCTACTAATTCCTAGTGGAACAACAGATCCCACTCAATTGTAGTAGTATAATTCGATCACAGTGTAATTCTAGAGGTTCTTTGAAAGAAACAACTCCAAAATAGTTTAAACGTGGTCTAAACCCTAACTAGGGGTCGTCCCAGGGCTTATAAGGGAGGCTGGGGCAGCCAGAAACCAAAACTAAACGCAAACGATTCAAACTGATACAAGCCGACTTCGACTAGATTCGGTCGACGGGCGGACAGTCCGGCTGGTGTTAGCCGGACAGTCCAATCGGGCCGGACACTCCGGGTGGAGTGAGCCGGACGGTCCGGTCTAGACGGAAACTTTGAAGTTTCTGGGTGGTGTTCGGGTAGTGTCCGAACTAGGGTACTGATTGTCCGTGCGAAATCTTCTCTCGGGCAGGCCGGACAGTCCAGGTGGACTCGACCGAACACTCCGGTCGATGTAGAGCTTTTGGCCTCCGTCTTGATGATCTTCTCTTGCGCCTTCCTATCGCTCCTCCCTCGCGCATCCTTGGGCGATCATCATGCTGGGCTCTGTGTGTAATTGTAGGGATATCCTCATCATCACACTAATGCCCATAGCTCTCAAGTGCGCCTCATGCTTTGGCTGTGGTAGCGGCTTTGTCAATGGATCCGCAATATTTGCCTCTGTGTGTACCTTGCATAACTTGATATCACCTTGATCCACAAACTGGTGATTCAGGTGGTACCGCATGATTATATGTTTTTTCTTATGGTGTTGTCTAGGTTCCGTGGCTTGTGCAATAGCACCATTGTTGTCACAATACACGTCTAACGGATTGGACGAGCCCTGAACCACACCAAGATCCATGAGGAAATTCCTCATCCAAACTACTTCTTTTGCCGCCTCCGAGGCAGCAATATACTCAGCCTCTGTTGTAGACACATACACCGTCTCTTGCTTGGAACTCTTCCAGCTCATAGCCCCTCCGTTTATCACAAACACATATCTGGATTGCGAACGAGAATCATCTGAGTCAGTGATATAATTCGCATTCGTGTAACCCCTTACACTGAGTTCATCCTCACCTCCATAAACCAGGAACATATCCTTAGTCCTTCTCAAGTACTTAAGGATATTTTTAGCCGCTGCCTAGTGGATCTCTCTAGGGTCAGCCTGGTATCTTCTCACAACACTTAGAGCATAGGAAACATCTGGCCTAGTACAAATCATAGCGTACATGATGGATCCGACTGCAGAAGCATACAGAATCGCACTCATCCGACTTCGCTCATCAGTTGTCGAAGGACATTGAGTCTTACTAAGTTTTATGCCATGGGACATTGTTAAGAACCCCTTCTTAGACGATTCCATGTTGAACTTCTTCAACACTTTGTCCAAATATGTACTCTGACTCAATCCAATGAGCCGCCTTGATCTATCTCTATAGATCTCATTCCTAGTATGTAAGTCGCCTCACCCAAGTCTTTCATTGGAAATCTCTTTTCCAATGATTCCTTGGTTTCTTGCAACATCTGGACATCATTTCCAATCAGTAATATGTCATCCACATATAAGATTAGAAATTTTACTTTGCTCCCACTAATCTTCTTGTATAAACAAAAAATCATGATCACTCTTGATGAAGCCAAACGATTTGACTACCTCATCAACGCAAATGTTCCAACTCCGAGATGCTTGCTTCAACCCATAAATGGATTTTCGAAGTTTGCATAATTTGTCAGCATTAGCCGGATCGACAAAACCCTCAGGTTATATCATATACACGTCCTCGGTTAAATTTCCATTAAGGAAAGCCGTCTTGACATCCATCTGCCATATCTCATAGTCGAAATAGGCTGCTATAGCTAACATGATCCAAACTGACTGAAGCATCACCACGGGAGAGAAAGTCTCATCGTAGTCAACTCATTGAACTTGACGGAACCCCTTCGCGACAAGTTGTGCCTTATAGATAGAAACATTTCCATCCATATCAGTTTTCTTCTTAAACACCCATTTGCACTCGACGGGTCTTACACCGTCTGGCAGATCAACCAAGTTCCAAACTTGATTTTCATCCATGGACTTTAACTCGGATCTCATGGCTCCAAGCCATGACTTAGAATCAGATCCCACCATCGCTTCCAAAAAACTTGCCGGCTCATCACTGTCCAACAGCAACACATCATGAACACTTTGCAATCTGGCCGATCTTTGCAGTGTCGGTGCAGTTGTCGTCTCAGGTACCACAACCAGCTCAACCTCTAAGGCTTTTGCCGACTCGCTGCTAGCCGGTCTCTCTCGAATTTCTTCGAGCTGCATCGTGCTCCCACTGACTCCCCGACTGAGAAACTCTTTCTCGACAAAGACACCGTTCCGAGCAACAACACTTTGCCCTCTTCTCGGTTGTAGAAGTAGTAACCCAAGTTTGCCCTCGGATACCCCACAAGAATAAACTTATCCGACTGGGCTGTAAGCTTGTCCGACTTAAGTCTCTTGACAAAAGCTTCACAACCCCAAATCTTTAGAAAATACAAACTCGGCTTCTAGCCAGTCCACATCTCATGCGGTGTCTTCTCTACCGACTTTGATGATACTCTGTTTAGTGTGAATGCTGCAGTTTCTAGACAATAACCCCAAAATGATAAAGGCGGGTCTGTCCTGATGAGGATATATACAGGGATTATGATGATTCAGACTGCTTGAACTGGAAGGAAATATTGAGTCAAATCAATGATGACTATCAGGTGAATTCATTCCTAGTTGACCATGATGCTTTCATTTATAAGAACTTTATACTGCCTAAGTCTTTGTGCTATTGTATGATCAAGTACATGGGAGAAGAAGGCGTATCACGGAGCGAGGAGTTGAAGCATATGGAGCATGGCGTGTTGATCAATGAAGAATGCGCGAGGGAGGAGAGGGAGGAAGTGCAAGGAGCTACCAAGAAGGATCTCTGCCGCGGTAGAGAAACGATGCGTTTTCCTGCCATGGCAGGCTGCCGTGGCACAAAAACAGAGTCCTTTTCTGCCATGGCAGGCTACCACGATAGAGAAATAGGTCCAATGTCTGCCACGGCAGAACCCTGAGCCGAACCCAACTTTGGGTCGGTTTGTATCCCAGTTTGGTGGGACCAAGTCGTCCCAAGATTAAGCTGCCACCCCCCAAACCCCTTAAATAGATGGGGCACCACACAAGTTAGGTTTAGACCATGTTAGAATATTTTGGAGTTGTTTCTTTCATAGAACCTCTGGAATTATTTGTGATTGATTTTACCAACTATAATCGAGTGTGATCTATTTGTTCCACTAGGAATTAGTAGATTGCAAACTACCGTTCATGGTTGACAGCTACCTGCACAAGAGCGTGGTGTTGTGAATATCCCACAAGGTTCGAGAGCTTTTGCATTGGCATCAGGGTTCAAGCAGGAGAGTTCATAGCTACAGGCTAGTTATCTATCATCCACCACCATCATCGACAAGTGCTTGCTGAGAAGATCGGGCCACCCCATATCATCTTGGTATCAGAGTTCCTCGTTTACTCGGTGAGCAATCCATAATACATCCATAGATTAGTTAATGTTTTGTCCTATACAGAAAAATCCCCACAAAAAAGGAGTTGCCATAGCCTAGATTACATCGTATTCGGGTAATAGTTGCTAGTCATTTTCCTCTATTAGTCTAGATCTAGATCTGTTCTTCGTAGATTTGTTTTTGCTTTCTAGTTGTTCTAGTCGAGTTCCCCATCAATTGTTTCCGCCACCATCAAGTCAGATCCGATCTGAGCAAAGTGTCCTGGTTGTTTGCTACTTGGCCGAGTCGGATTTGAAAAAAAAAAAGAAAATCCTGCCGACTCTGCCGCGGCACAGAAACCGCCCTTTTTTCTGCCGCGAGTCCGTGTCTGCCACGCACCCGATTTCCTGCCGCGACATGATTTCCTATCATTTTTCTGCCATGGCACGCGTTTTGCCGCGAGGTACAGATTCTCTGCCATGGCACAATTTTTCCCCCTTTTTTCTGCCACGGCAGCCATATAAAAAAATTGTGGAATTTTGCCATTTTCCAAACCTTAGCTACAGCCATTATATTTCACAAGTGTAGGAACTTTCCCATTGAGACTAGTTTCCGCTCTTACAGGCTGCTCATAGGGTTTTGGTGTTGTGCTTTGTACTTTGGCCGTGTGTGATATTAAAAAAAGAGAGAGAGAATATAGCAAAAGAAAAAGCAAAAAAGAGAAAGAAGCTATACAAAAGAAAAAAAAAGAAATAGAAAAGCAGAATTGAGCAAGAGGCCTAGTGAGCAATCTTGTGCAACGGTAGATTGAGAAATCTTGTGCCTATTTTACTTTGATATTTGCTAGTGTCTCTCCAGCATAGTGTAACACCCTTCATAGTTGCATTGCCACGTTTATCTCCATGTGTGTGTTTCTTGGGTTATTGTACGATCAGCACTAGGACTTATTTGCGTTGTAGTTAGGATACCATACCTAGAGATCCACCATGAATAACCTGTGTGCCTTGTGATCGTTCTCCATACCCTTGATATTCACTCCATCACATCAATGCATAAGTCTTTGATTCCGTTTGGTAAAGCATCTCTATTCACTTTGGAACGGTAAGATCTACTTTCTTTTCAGGTGTGAGTGAGTTGTGAGTGTTCCACCAAGCAGATTTTGTTTTGTGCTCTAATGTACTAATTATGTCTTCTAGTAGTGTTGATGAGATATAGAAAAAGGATGCAGATGATTATCCCTTTCCATTACAATGCTATTGCAGTAACACATTTTGGGAAGAGGGGTCAAGAGTGGTACCTAATTCGGATTTATTCCACTTCATCAAAGAAATTAGTGGTAGACAAGCTGCTACTACCATTGATACTTGTTCTTCCATAAATTTGGTTAGTGTTGAGGTTGTTGAAAAGCTACAATTATACACACATGCACCACCATCACCATTCATGTCAGTCACTTCTAGTCATGCACTACCAATTACTCAAATTGCATGTGTTCCATTCACCATTTATGGCCCTAAGACATATATTTCTTGTTACGTCGTTCCTAGAGCGTTTAACTCCTGCCATATCATGTTGGGAAAAATGTGGTGTAATAAATTCCAGGTTGTGTTTGGTAGTGAGTGTTCTGATCCTACTATCTTTTGGAATGGTAAGCACATGTGGTTAGCACGTTCAAATATTAAGCAATTTCAAGAGATTAGGCATCAAAACCTATGTGCACATGTAACCACCAATATAAAACCACATGTTGATCCTGTTGTAGAAGAACCGAGAGTGAGAGTTGATGAGACAAATGAGGTCTCTACTAATGTAATCGTCTCTAGTCCTAGTGTTGTTTCTTGTGATATCCAGGTTGCTTTTGAAGAAAGGGAGCCATCTATTTTACAACCTGTATCACTTGAATGTGCATTGTCACTTGTGGGGGATGTTCTAGTACCTACTACAACTGAGGAGATTGCTGATGACATCGGTACTAATTTGGAGATTCAGCCAACATATGAAACATATTGTTAGTTTATTCCTTTGTTGTTGCCTCCTTACAATTTTCCTTGCACTAATGTTTCACCACCATGTGATAGTTTACCAAATTCAAATTTTGATCATGTGGTACTGATTACACATAAAGAAATACTTGCTCGAATACCACCTGCTGATATTGTGTATTCCATCATGCTAAATGAACCTATGAGTATGAGTTGTGCTATGGATAAGATTTCTGAAATTTCATGTCTAAATTCTAGCACATATTCTCCTTGTTTCACTTTCAATCTAATTGGTGAATATAGCATGGATGAAAATTTTCTTGTGGATCACATATGCATTACTTGTGATAGAATCGCTGAACTGAAACAAGCTGTTTTCAGCCATATATGCAATGTGTCACAAAATGTTTGTTATGGGACAATAGTTCATGTTCGAGATATTATGGAAATACATTCTGGTCTAGTTGATATATTGCAACCAACACAAGTAATTTTAACTATGTTGGATTGTTTTAATCTTCCTAGAATCGAAACCAAGTTTTCATATTCGTTGTGTTTGTCCCAAAAGTCTCTGTCTAGTTATGTTACTACTTTAGAATTCACTGATATTTTCAAATTGAATTGCATCTTACATACTGGACAACATGATCGTGTTCATATTAATTAGAGTAGCGTAGATGAAGCATTTCATGAATCAATTTGGTTTCACATATACTGAATTGGTTTGATCTTGTTCATCCCAAATTTGATCATCGATCGTCTTTGAGAAAACTGAATTTAATATTGAACAACAAGACTATATATCTATTTGTTTTTCACCATGGGCATGATTCTTTGAACTTCACTTATACCTGTAATTTAAGTTGCTTGATGTATATTGGACCTATTTTTCATGTGAACAACAATAATACAACATGTTATATATACATATACTTTGTGTACACATTGTTCTTTTTGTTTCTTCCACTTTCAGCTTACCCAAAGCCTTGGACGGCTTTTCTTGAAGAAAGGGAGGATGATGAGGATAAATACAGGGATTATGATGATTCAGACTGCTTGAACTGGAAGGAAATATTGAGTCTAATCAATGATGACTATCAAGTGAATTCATTCCTAGTTTAACATGATGCTTTCGTTTATAAGAACTTTATACTGCCAAAGTCTTTGTGCTATTGTATGATCAGGTACATGGGAGAAGAAGGCATAGCACGGAGCGATGAGTTGAAGCATATGGAGCATGGCGTGTTGATCAATGAAGAATGCATGAGGGAGGAGAGGGAGGAATCGCAAGGAGCTACCAAGAAGAAGATCAACACATGGAAGGATCTCTGCCACGGTAGAGAAACAATGCATTTTCCTGCCATGATAGGCTACCGTGGCACAAAAACAGAGTCTGTTTCTGCCACTTTAGGCTGCGGCGGCAGAGAAATAGGCCCAATGTCTACCACGGCAGTACCCTGAGCCGAACCCAACTTTGGGTCGGTTTGTATCCTAGTTAGGTGGGACCAAGTCGTCCCAAGCTTAGGCCACCGCCCCCCAAAGCCCTTAAATAGATGGGGTGCCACACAAGTTAGGTTTAGACCACGTTAAAATATTTTGGAGTTGTTTCTTTCATAGAACATCTGGAATTACTTGTGATTGATTTTACCAACTACAACTGAGTGTGATATGTTGTTCCACTAGGAATTAGTAGATTGCAAACTACCGTTCGTGGTCGACGGCTGCATGCGCAAGAGCGTGGTGTTGTGAATATCCCACAGGGTTCGAGAGTTGTTGCATTGGCATCAGGGTTCGAGCGGGAGAGTTCATAGCTATAGGCTAGTTATCTATCATCCACCATCATCATCGAAAAGTGCTTGCTCAGAAGATTGGGACACCCCATATTAGGTCCGACTCATCATTGATCGTACCATGTCTAACAAGGTCCGATTCCTCCTTTTTGACACACCGTTTCTCTATGGCGTTTCCGGAGGAGTGAGCTGGGAACTATTCCACAACTCTTGAGATGGTCATCAAACACATTGCTCATGTACTCGCCACCTCGGTCCGACCGAAGAAACTTTATTTTCTTGCCAAGTTGATTTTGTCCCTCATTCTAGAATTCCTTGAACTTTTCAAAGGCTTCTGACTTATGTTTCATCAAGTAGATATATCCATACCTACTCAAATCATCAGTGAATGTAATGAAGTACTCATAACCACCTCTGGCTGCCGTGCTCATTGGGCCACATACATCACTATTTACTAGTCCCAATAAGTCGGACGCCCTTTAACAACTCTTTGCAAAAGGTGTCTTGGTCATCTTGCCGAGTAGGCAGGATTCACATGTCTCAAACGGCTCCAAGTCAAACGAATTTAGGATTCCATCATCATGGAGCTTCTTCATGCGTTTCCAACTTATATGACCAAGCCTACAATGCCCAAAGTAAGTCATATTCAAATCATTTGGTTTCAACCTTTTCACATTTATATTATAGACAGATTCACCATCAAGATTCAAAATAAATAACCTGTCTTGGATGGGTGCAAAGCCGTGAACATATCATTCAAATATAAAGAACAACCATTATTCTTAATATTCGACTCATAGCCTTGTCTCATCAAACATGAGGCAGAAATAATGTTTCGACTAAGAACTTGAAGATAATAACAATTATTTAGCTCCATTAAGAATCAAGAAGGTAAATAAAGTTGAATCATGCCGACTTACAACGCAGCGACTCGCGCTTTGTTGTCGAGTCGAATGTCAACCTCGCCTCTTGCCACGCTCCTAGTTCTTACCAGTCCCTGCACTGAGTTGCAGATGTGGATAACGGATCCGATATCATATACCCAAGAACTATTTGGTGCATCTGCGAGATAGATGTCTATAACATTGCAAACAAGCGTACCTGAGACAGAAGTCACACCTCCACTCTTGGCTTTGTCAGCCAAGTACTTGCTGCAATTCCTCTTCTAGTGGACATCTGCCTTATAATAGAAGCAAGTGGATCCGGCTGTAGGAGATGGCTTAGTCCCCAAGGAAGCTCTTTGGACCGGGCCTCGGCCTTACCTCTCGACTTTGCCTTCTTCTTCTTAGTCCAAGAACTCTTCTTGAACTTAGACTTATTTTGCACCATCAACACTTGACTGACGCCTTTCTTGAGATCCGCCTCAGCCTGCTTGAGCATCCCATGTAATGCAGTGAGCTTCTTATCCATACCATGCATGTGGTAGTTCAATATGAGCTAACCATACGAACTAGGAAGAGAGTTTAGAATTATGTCCGTAGCGAACTCTTTGCTAATGGGGTAGCCCAGCCTTTCTAGAGACTACACATAACCAACCATCTTGATCACATGCGGACTCAGTGGATTGCCATCCTTAAGCTTGAAACTCAACAAAGCCTGAGAGACTTGATACCTCTCAGTCTTTGCCTGAGCCTGGAACATACTTTTGAGGCTTTCGATCATATCGTAGGCCTCTACATTCTCGAACTGCTGCTGCAAGTCCGGTTCCAGGTGAGCAAGCATAAGATAGCTTATCTCCGTAGACTCATCACAAGACCTACGATAGGCATTGGTGGCTGCGACACTCGCATTCTCATTCGGCTCAGCTGGAAGTGGGTTTTCTAGGACATGGTCCCTCTTTTCTTGCTTGAGAACAATTCTTAGATTACAATACCAATTGGTAAAGTTAGTTCCATTTAGCTTATCTTTCCCTAAGATGGTTCTCAAAGAAAAACTGGATAACTGAGGAAGACTACTAGGTTCCATTGATCTACAACATAAAAATATGCAAAAACACTTAAGACATGTATCTATAAAATAGCAAGCATATTAAACACTTTAATACATATGCTCCCACTAGAACCAACACCCCTCCGATGGTTACTAAGACATTCAGGACCCTAAATAAGCAAGCTGGCTAGTGAGCTTTAGCATCACCGCTAACCGTCAAGTGATCTAGGTGGACAACTCCTTGTCAACCACATCTCATACGACTCCTGTTGGACGGGTGGCATCACATGCCCCGACTCCCATCCGACATTTCCCTGAGTCCCACAACCGTTGTGAAAGACCCGTCTAGATTACCGAGTGCTAACGCTGTAAGACTCCGACTCGAAACCACCAATTTGGAAAGAATTGATAGCACCTCAATTTTATGAGCCCACTACCAAAAATGTCTGACTTGTGATGGTGCAGCACTGGCGGGGAAACCGACTAGACCTTCTTTGAGGGATTACTTTCTACCAACTATCTAATAGAGGTAAAAACAGAGACATAACAATAACACAAAATAAAGTAATTGTGTATGGCTCTCTTCATGGCGATCTCCATGTCCACAAAGCTTGTAATTCAACTCGTGTCAACTCTTGTCACACGACGCCTTACACCATGTAGCCAACTTTCACATCGACTTGCATGCCATCCGGGTTCTCCAAACAACTACACTAGCTAGTAAAGCAAATTACATAGAGAATCTGACCCACAGGTCGTTATACAATAAGATGACAGCACCTAGGCTCTAGCCGGCTGATAAAAACCGTGATACGCAGACCACGTATGGATTACACACATCACATGCACATAAGCCATACCATTCACAACATCATCCTACAAAAACAAGTTATGCATTGATTCGATATCTACCGGCGACGTGAAACTCACAACGACATCTAAGGCGCAACGATAGGGCGAAGCTGGCGGTCCCGCTAGCCGGATAGCAGGCAGGGATCAAAGGGGCAGCGCCCCTCGCGGGTGTGGGTACCGCTCGACGATTCTTTTGAAAATGCAGATCTCATCTGTATTTAGAACATGGATTTCTTCATTGGATAAAACAATTTTACCCATATCCGACCCGGACTTCGATTCGACCAGACTCTTTGATATTCGATCACCGCATTTGGATTTACGTGTCACCGTCTACCCTGATGGCGGAAGCCGACCGTTAGGGGTATGTCGTTCCATGACCTCTGCAGTATGATCACGGAAACCAGATCATCCAATTCCCCAAGTACAATTGATCCAATCAACTTCGTACAAAACTGATCTATCTCATAGATCAACCACCAAAACTGCAATTAGATCCAATCTAATGCCAACCACATATCACATATGCATGATCTCGAGCCTAAAACCAGAATCTATCACTCTGATACCAATATTGGGCCGCGCAGAGATAACCAATACTTTTTCTAGCTGAGGTAGTAGGCCACGAGAATTACCACTAGACGCGTGGTTACGAAATCGATGAAGCACGTCGCTTGATGCGGTGCAGTCATCACGATCCGTTTTGATCCACGGTCGTCGAAGTGCTGAACGTACAACACCTCCGCTAGTATCCACACGTACGAGCAGCGGTGGACTGCTAGGTCCGGTATGGCGGTGACAGGACTGGACTGGGGCTAGGGTTTCCAACACATGGAGTGACCTTACCATGTGCTCTAAGCACCTGTTCCCCACCTTATATAGGGAGTGAAAGTGGGCTCCACTCACTTGTGGCCCATTCACTAAAAGGCCTATATTAGTCACTAGGAGTCCAACTCACTGACTCAGTCTGTTTCCTATTTGGGTCCAACCCAAATTTGCTCCCACTCTTAAGTGTGTGACTTGACAGGCTCATGGTGACCCGGACACGATCCGAGTCTCACTCGTGACCGATCAGTCGGCAGCGGCTCCTAGCAGAACGTGTCGACTCCCAAGTACCAAATAGTCATGACGACATACCTTCCAATGCAACTTTCGTCTGAGTCCCTTTTGCCTCACGATATACCTTGTTGAACTATAGGCGAATAATTGCCATCCCTTAAATAGTTCGACTCTCTTTCTCGATCCAAGATAAGTGATTCATCCGACTAACTCTTAATCGATCGCCTCGGTTAACACTTAACCGAGTCGCGCATGGCCATGCTTTCCGAATCATATCTTCCGAGAGGGCCCAAATAATATCTCTCCAGTCGGAGGGGCAAAATCCAATCTTGGTTATTCACATCACGCACCTTGATTCTTAGTTGACCCGAACTCTGTCTTTATAACTGCCTAGTGATGGAACAACGTTTAACATAACCTAAGTCGGTGATCCTCAACTTGGATTGTGCAATAACCTCCGGTCTAAGGATTACATTGATTGAGACATACAAATGACAACTTGTTCATTGTACCTCAATATGGGTCAGTCCGACTTGCTAAACTCTTTAGTCGAATCCGTGTAAGTCGGAATAGCATCTCCATGCCCATGACAAGTGGAACCGGGTCATATGCCGACTTCCACATTATTCTAAGTTGTGTGTCCAACACAACCTTAGTGACCAAGGATAATTAGTATGAACAACATGAATATATAGTTCCACAATCGAATCACATATTCAATATATATCAATAGTTCATACATGGACAATAACTTTATGAATACATTGGGAATAACATCATACATGATTGCCTCTAGGGCATATTCCCAACACCTACATATACACCACCAAGTCCCCCAAGTGGACCAATGACTCGAGCTCAAGCTAAACTACTACAAGCTAAGGTTAACTTGCTCCTCTCCTCATGTGACTTTGATACATCCTTGGATGGATTACTACTTCATGCAACTACACTATGCATTATCAGCTATGAAGCCCCCACGAATGAAGTACAAGGAGCAGGACGAGAAGAAGAAGCTGCTGGAGCTGAAGCCCCAGAGTCTCCGGCCCTGAAGCCCGGAGTCTCCGTCCTAAACTCCAGACCAGTCTCCAGACCCCTGCCATGTGTGTTCAGTACACCCCCACGGTGTCTTCACCGGAGAGCAACGCCACCCCCGGAGTTTCGGAGCACCCTAGAGTCTCCAGGCTAGCTACCCTGGAGTCTCCGGCTTCCGACCCGAGTCTCTGCCACAAGACTCTGGCCACGACTCCGGACCCCACCCTAGAACTCTCTGTATGACACCTTGGAGTCGGCCGTGGAGATTGAGCTCCACCGCGGAGTCTCCAGCCCCTAGACACCAGAGTCTCCGATGTAACTAAGACAGGCATGTGAAAAGCCTTTTGGGCCTTCGACCCACGTAACCCCAAATTTGTCCAGACATTACCCTTTATTGCCTAAACTACCCGTGAACTAGTGGCTGGCCTATACATATTCCCCCACTTCTATTGTAAACCCTAGGCATGATATTTGGAATTGGTGGACACCCCTTTGTGGATCTATCTAGTTCTTGCCTCATGCTCATTTGATAGAAGAGGACCGAATATCCCAAACCTCGTTGGATTTTGCATCGCGCCTCCCTCATTGTACAAGGCCTTGGCATCAGAGTCCCTTTGCCAAGATGTCAAGATCTCACCGAGACTCCCTACTTGTCGTGCCGGTTCGAGAGAGAGCCCTCCGCCCGACGCCAATCCTAGGGATTGTGCCGGACCGGTCACCGCCGGCGTGAGCTATTGGTGTGTATTGTGGTTTTGCGTGAGTTTTTTCTTTGTGCGTGAGTTTGTCGCATTCATCCCCTCTCTCCTTCCCTCGCACTTCACTCTCGATTTGAAAGGGATTCGTGAAAGATCGGGCCATCCTCGAGGTTGACCCTCAACATATTGGTATCAAGAGCTTCGTTGCTCACCAATTCCCCCATAATTTTTTCTTCTATCCACCAATTTTTTTTTTGAAAATCCCCAAAAAGAGCCCCAAATTTTCCTTTGGATCAATCTCTTGATTTGGAGTGTTATTTGTGGTTTCGATCTGACCAAACCTTGTCTTAGGTGTTGGCCCAGCTTTATCCTATGTTTTCCCAGCCCAATTTGGCCAATTTTTTTACAGATTTGAGGGCCCAAGGCGTGGATTTCCACTCAAGAACACGAGAAAGTGGAGCAAAGACCCCGTGAGATAGGTATGGTTACTCGGGTTCCCATGATTTGGTACCTAGGGCCTACGGAAAGGATTCCAGCCCATGAAGAGTCAAGATGAAGAGGAACAAAGACTGACCTAGAGTTGGTATTTTAATTATGTAACCTATCCGCATACAGCTTTGAGACCCAGCCTATTATATATAGGATGGGAGAAGCATAGGCAAGCATACCGAACAATCCCTAAGTGATTTGTAACACAATAATCTCTCGTATTATTCGGGCGACTTTGATCCCATTATTTCTTAACTTCCGATGAAATCCCTAGCGTTCTCTTTTCCGCAAAACCCTATGTCTTTCTTTATGGACATTGCCGAGATCTCCCCTTGTCAATTGGCGTCGTCTGTGGGAAACTAGAGCGCTAGAACCATCAATTTGGCAGAATTCCTTTCACCAAAAAGCAACCCCACAAAAGTAGATGCACGCCCGCCCACCCCTGTGACAGTACCCGTCGATTTCAACGGGGGATCTGATCTGATCATCGGAAGCTTCCACTTACAAATTGAAGACCTTCAAGAGCCATTCCCTTCGGCCCTAACTACATCAGAACCGTTGGCGAGGCAAACTACACTTACAGCGATTCCCGCAACATTTGTCGGATCCTCCATGGATGTCATGGTAGAAATCGAAGGACCCAACAAAAACAAGCAAGATGAAACGGATCTGGGGGACCTTGATAGTCTTTATGACAATCTCTCCTTCACATCAGATTCCCCACTAACTCCACCACGCGAAACAATTCTAGCAAACCCGAAGAAGGTAGTGAAAGCATCGACTTTGGAATAAGGATGGCAGAAATATAATAGGAGCAGAAATTTATGGACTTCGCTGATCCACCCAACCGTGTCTCCCACAGTTTGGATGATGATGCCACAAGTCCATATACTACCCAGCACCAAGTATGAGTGATCATCGGCGACGCATCGTTGTATCAAGACTCCAACGATAATCCTATTTTTAACCCTGATGATATCCTATCAAGCAATAATGCAGGAAACCGCGGAACGAAGGAAATCATGGAAATAGGGAAGACCCAGCAAACAACCGTGTAACCCCGGGAGGAAGAGAGCCATGCGAAGGCGAAAGGCAAACTCTCGGGCTGCTAGCCGAAGCATGGGAAAAAGCAAGAGAAGCAATTTTGGGTGCAACTCCCATGAAGGCTGATGCTACGCGAGAAGATCTACTAGCATACCAATATTTGCTCCATCACAAAAAAGAGACCTGCTAAGGATGCAAAGGTAGCTCGACAAAAGAAGGAGGCTTGCTGACGTATCCAGCCTATGACGAGCCCAACTAATCTCTACCCGAGGATCAAGGAGCATGACAGGAGGAGCACCGCCAAGAAGGGGAATATCTCAACTACAGAACGTCCTCGAAGGAGATAGAAGTGAACTAATCCGAGATCTGGATTTGTCTTTCATGTTAATAGATCAAGCAGGAAATATCAAGGCAAAAACAGCTCAAGCAGCAATCGTGGCCACACAAATAGTTTGATAACAACTCAACCTGCACCCGACGATCCTCGTGTAGCCCTCCACTCCTCCACCCTGATGAACCTTGGCATGGTGGGAGCATCTCTCGCGCAGGCTGAGTAGGGAACCATACGACAATCGATAGATAACTGCGTCATTGCAACAACCCTCGGCAAATAGGTCACACCCGACGATCACGATCGCCACATCGGGTCCACTTCTCGGGATCAGAACAACGAAATGATGCAAGAAACAACATTACACAACGACGGATCGAACGATCCTGGGAAGAGCGCACCAGCCGAAGGTATTATGACGGTGAAAGCGAGGAAGAGCGAGAACTATGAGGAGCTAGTTTCTTTACCCGACGGGTTCGCGGGACTCCAGTAGCAAAAGACTTCAAACTACCTCATGATCATCAGAAATACGACGGCCTCCAAGATTCTGAAGCTTGGTTGACAAATTTTGTGGCCACAGTTAAACTACATGGTGGCTCCAAGGCCACCGCGATGCAAAGCCTGCAACTACATTTAACCGCTACGGCTCGCTCTCGGCTAAGACAATTACCCAAAGACTCTATCCACAGCTTGAATGACCTAGAGGACAAGTTTATCAGAAATTTCAATTCCACCTTCAAGCGACCCGCATCTCTAGAACAACTACAAGCTTATAAACAAAAGCCAGGAGAATCAATACGTGCTTACGTTCAATGCTGGAGCATTATCAAAAACTCGGCTGAAATGATATCCGATGAAAGGGCAATCGATGCTTTCGATGACGGACTTCGTCGACAAGAGTTCATTGACGAACTAGCACGAATCAAACCAAAAAAAAATTTGCAGTTGATGGAAATAGCCAATCTTTGGGCCGATGGAGAAGATGCATTACACAACAAAAGAGCCCGCTCACCCAAAGAAGATAAGGAGAGGCGCAACAATGATAGAAGGTGACGAAACAACGATGGGTATGGCACACCAAGTTATGTAGAAGCCGGTTTTTCTAGAGGGGAAAATAGACAAAGCGATGACTACAATAGTGGGTACCATAGTAACAAGGACAGCGTCGGAGGAAGCTAGCCACAGCAACGATATCAGCTAGCAAACCGAGACCCACCCATGTCAGAAGGACAAATGTTGGAAGGACCATGCAATATGCACTTCTACGTGAACTCAATAGGGAAAAGGCGATCCAATCACCTCCTAAAGGACTGGCGCTTTTGCTAATGGTGCACCACCATCACCAGGGCATCCACCGGCAGGACAACCACAAAACACAACAAACCAAGAGGATGAGTACCCTAGGTCAAAAGGGGCTATGTGATATGGGGTGGCCCGATCTTCTCAGCAAGCACTTGACGATGATGATAATGGTGGATAGATAACTAGCATGTAGCTATGAACTCTCCCGCTCGAACCCTGATGCCAATGCAACATCTCTCCCTGTAGGATATTCACAACACCACACTCTTGCGCACGCAGCCGTTGACCATGAACGGTAGTTTGCAATCTACTAATTCCCAATGGAACAACATATCACACTTAATTGCAGTAGTATAATTCACTCACAGGGTAATTCTAGAGGTTCTAAAAAGAAATAACTCCAAAATAATTTTAACATGGTCTCAAACCTAAGGGAAGTGGTGCCCCATCTACTTAAGACGTTTGGGGGTGGCGGCCTAAGCTTGGAACCGACTTGGTCCCACCTATCTAGGATACAAACCAACCCAAAGTGGGTTTGGCCTATGGTTCTGCAGTGGCTGAGTTTGGGCCCTTTTCTGTGTCGCGACAGGAAACTGCGTAGTTTCTCTGCCGCGGCAAAGATCCTGCCATGTGTTGATCTTCTTCTTGGTAGGTCCTTGCGCTTCCTCCCTCTCCTCCCTCGTGCATTCTTCATTGATCAACACACCATGCTCCATATGCTATAGCTCCTCGCTCTGTGCTATGCCTTCTTCTCCCATATACATGATCATACAATAGAACAATGACTTAGGAAATATAAAGTTCTTATAAATGAAAGCATCATGGTCAACTAGGAAGGAATTCACCTGATAGTCATTATTGATTTGACTCAATATTTCCTTCTAGTTCAAGCCGTCTGAATCATCATAATCCCTGAATATATCCTCATCATCCTCCCTTTCTTCATGAAAAGCCGTCCACGGCTTTGGGTAAACTGAAAGTGGAAGAAACAAAAAAACATGTACACAAAGTATATGTATATATAACATGTTGTAGTATTGTTGTTCATATGAAAAATATGTCCAGTATACATCAAGCAACTTAAATTGCAGGTATAAGTGAAGTACAAAGCATCATGATCATGGTGAAAAACAACTAAATAGATAGTCTTGTTCTTCAATATTAAATTCAGTTTTGTCAAAGAAGATCCATGACCAAATTTGTGAACAAGATCAAACCAATTTAATATGTGTGAAAACCAAATTGATTCATGTCATGCTTCAACTGTGCTACTCTGATTATTATGAACATGACCATGTTGTCCAGTATGTAAGATGCAACTCAATTTGCAAATATTAAGGAACTCTAAAGTAGTAACATAACTAGACAAAGACTTTTGGGACAAACACAATGAATATGAAAACCTGGGTTCTATTCTAGCAAGATTAAAACAATCCAACATAGGTAAAATTACTTGTGTTTCTTGCAATATATCAACTAGAGCAGAATGCATTTCCATAATATCTCGAAAATGAACTATTGTCCCGTAGCAAACATTTTGTGACACATTGCATATATGGCTGAAAATAGCTTGTTTCAGTTTAGCGATTCTAGCACAAGTAATGCATATGTGATACACAAGAAAATTTTCATCCATGCTATATTCACCAATTAGATTGAAAGTGAAACAAGGAGAATATGTGCTAGAATTTAGACATGAAATTTCAGAACTCTTATCCATATCACAACTCATACTCATAGGTTCATTTAGCATGATGGAATACACAATATCAGCAGGTGGTATTCGAGCATGTATTTTCTTATGTGTTATCAGTACCACATGATCAAAATTTAAATTTGGTAAACTATCACATGGTGCTGAAACAGTAGTGCAAGGCTAGTTACAAGGAGGATTCAGTAAAGGAATAGACTCACAATATGTCGCACATATTGGCTGAATCTCCAAATCAGTACCAATGTCATCAACAATCTCCTCAGTTTTAGTAGGTACTAAAGCATCCTCCACAAGTGACAATGCACAGTCCAGTGATACAGGTTGTAAAATAGAAGGCTCCATTAGTAGAACCTCATTCAAGAGCAACCTGGATATCACAAGAAACAATACTAGAAGTAGAGATGATTCCATTAGTAGAACCTCATTTGTCTCATCAACTCTCACTCTCGGTTCTTCTATGACAGAATCAACGTGTGGTTTTATGTTGGTGGTTACAGGTGCAGTTAGGTTTTGACGCCTAATCTCCTGAAATTGCTTAATACGTGTACGTGATAACCAAGTGTGCTTATCATTCCAAATAATCGAAGGATTAGAACACTCACTACCAAACACAACCTGGAATTGATTACACCGCGTTGTTCCCAACATGATATGACAGGAGTTAAACGCTCTAGGAAAGACAAAACAAGAAATCTTTCTGCTAGGGCCATAAATGGTGAGTGGAACAGATTGGATCTGAGTAACTGGTAGTGCATGACCACAAGTTGCTAACATAAATGGTGTTTTTAATGCACCTGTGTATAATTGAAGCTTTTCAACAACCTCAACACTAACCAAATTTATGTAAGAACAAGTATCAATGGTCGTAGTAGATTGTTTACCACTAATTTCTGTGATGAAGTGGAACAGACCCGAAGTAGGCACCACTCTCGACTCCTCTTCCCAAAATGTGTTGCTGTAGTAGGATTGTAATGGATTTTGGTCCAACATTGCCTATTCCTCATGCACCTTGGTCCAACATTAGCATGGATTTTGTGTTAGGATTGCCTAGGTCTAAGCATGGTCATATTTCTATATTTGTCATTGTGGATCGCTTTTCCAAAATGGCACACTTCATACCGTGCCATAAGACCGACGATGCTTCACATGTTGCCAATTTGTTTTTCAGACAAAATCGTCCTCCTTCACGGTGTGCCAAGAACAATCGTCTCTGACCGCGACGTCAAATTCATGAGCTACTTGTGGAAGACCCTCAAGGCCAAGCTCGGTGCCAAGCTACTCTTCTCCTCCGCATCGCACCCGCAAACCGATGGCCAAACCGAGGTTGTTAACTGAAGCCTCGGTACTCTCCTTTGTGTGTTAATCAAGAAGAACTTGAAGGATTGGGAGGAATGCATTCCCCACGCTGAGTTCGCCTACAATGGAGCCAAGCACTCTACAACCAAGATGAGTCCCTTCATGACCGTCTACGGTAGCGAGCCCCTCACCGCACTCGACATCCTCCCACTACCTCTCCATGAGCGCTCCGTCGTGGACGTTGAAAATACTTCACAAGCTATGAAGAAGCTTCACAAAGAAACAAGAGCTACTATCGAACAACAAGTCCTTTGCCAAGCTTCAAGGTTAAACAAGGACAGGAAGGAGATGATCTTTGAAGAAGGTGACCTTGTGTTGATACACTTGAGCCAGGACCGCTTCCCCAAAGAACATGATTCCAAGCTCAAACCAAGAGGAGATGGTCCATTCAAGGTCCTCAAGGGAATCAACAACAACACCTACATCATCGACATCTCGATCTCTAAGTACCTTGTGAGCAATACATTCAATGTCAAGGACCTTTCAGCATAACATGGATATGTTCAAGATGATAACCATGAAGAGTCGAGGACGACTCTTTCCCATGGGGGGGAGCTAATGCAGCCCGTCCTACGGACGTCCCTACATCTACACTACCAAGTCCCCCAAGTGGACCAATGACTCGAGCTCGAGCTAAACTACTACAAGCTAAGGTTAACTCACTCCTCTCCTCCTATGACTTTGATACATCCTTGGATGGATTACTACTTCATGCTACTACACTATGCATTATCAGCTATGAAGCCCCCACAAATGAAGTACAAAGAGAAGGACGAGAAGAAGAAGCTGTTGGAGCTGAAGCCTGGAGTCTCTGGCCTCCAACACCGGAGTCTCCGGCCTGGACTCTAGACCCCTGCTAGGAGCGTTCAGTACACCCCCACAGAGTCTTCACCAGAGAGCAACGCCACCCCTGGAGTTTCCGCGCACCTCGGAGTCTCCGGCCCAGCTACCCCGGAGTCTCCAGCTTCTGACCCTAGAGTCTCCACCTCAAGACTCCAGCCACGACTCCGAGCCCCACCCTGGAACACTCTGTATACCGCCCCGGAGTCGGCCCCGAAGATTGAGCTCCACCCTGGAGTCTCCGGCCTCCCCGGAATCTCCAGCCCCCAGACACTAGAGTCTCTGGTGTAAGTGAGACAGGCATGTTAAAAGACTTTTGGGCCTTCGGCCCATGTAACCCCAAATCCATCCAGACTTTACCCTTTATTGCCTAAACTACCCGTGAACTAGTGGCTGGCCTATACATATTCCCCCACTTATATTGTAAACCCTAGGCATGATATTTGGAATTGGTGGACACCCCTTTGTGGATCTATCTAGTTCTTGCCCCATGCTACTTTGATAGCGGAGCACCAAATATCACTAACCTCGTTGGAGTTTGCATCGCGCCTCCCTCATTGTACAAGGCCTTGGCATCGGAGTCCCTTTGCCAAGATGCCAAGATCTCACCGAGACCCCCTATTCGTCGTGCCGGTTCGAGAGAGAGCCAGACGCCTGACACTGATCCTTGGGATTGTGCTGGACTGGTCACTATTGGCGTTAGCTATTTGTGTGTATTGTGGTTTTGCGTGAGTGTGTTCATCGTGTTCTTCGTGCGTGAGTACGTCGCGTTCATCCCCTCTCTCCTTCCCCGCACTTCACCCTCAATTTGAATGGCATTCGTGAAAGATCGGGCCATCCCCGAGGTTGACCCTCAACAATTTGCTTTGCTCTCGGCAAGAACAACATTTCCAATTTTTGACTTGGCGAGGCAAGGTAGCACATTCCATACCACCAATACCACCCTTCCTTTCAATTGTGGTCATACAACATGTCTAGGGAAAGCGAAGAAAGTGGAGATGGCAACTTCAACAACCAAGATGGTTTCGCCACGCACCACAACTTATGGGCGCAACACCAAGAATTCAATACCCAATTTGAGAGGCTGGAGAACCGGCTTGATGAAAATTTTCAAGAGTTCGACTACCGTGACCGACAACGTTAAGTAGAACACAATGTTCAATTCCAAGCTCTTCACCAAGCTATTGCCAACCTTGGCAACCATAATGGACATTCAAGCTCATCAAGTTCGTCTCACGCGCGCTCCTCAAGTCGTCATGGCGACACTTCGCACTCCCACTCTCATCATGGAGAACCCCACCACCACAATGGGGAACAACAAGCTCGTCATCGCCATGAACAAGCGGTTTATCCACAAGCTCAACAACTGCACCGCGCAAGACGTCATCGGCACCATGATAACCATGCGCATCTATAACACCAAGAAGAACATGGTCTCCCTCCACAACAAGTGATTGTACAAGCGCCACCACCTTCGCAAGAACAAGAACTCCGTGGTGAAGACAACCGCAATGATAGGCGCCAACACCCGCACCATGACCATCACCAACAACAACAAGCCTATCGAGCACCGCAATAGGATATATGTGACGATGATGAGGATGCACACCATGTGAGACACAAAAACCGCTACGCTCAACCCCACCATCGTCATCAAAAACCAATGAATGCAAATGATCCAGAGCAAAGGTGTAGAAGAGACTTTACGCATCAAGCTCCTCCTCGACTGCCTCCTCGAGACAACCAAGCTCCTCCTCCTCCCCCACATGCACCAAGTGAAGCGAGCCTAAGGCAAGAGTGCCGCAACTACCACAATGAACATGAATAGGGAAAGTTTGGGAAGCTCAAGTTCATTATGCCCAAGTTCAAGGGAGAAGAAGACGTCGATGCATACATTGATTGGGAGCTCAAAGTTGACAAAATCTTCTGATTCCACAACTACTCCGAAGAGAAGAAAGTTGCAATGGCATCCCTTGAGTTTGAGGACTATGCAAATGTTTGGTGGGAAGACTTCCAAAAGAATCACGAGAAGAAAGATGAACCTCCAATTAAAACTTGTACTGAGATTAAAGAAGTGATGTACAAGAGATTCGTCCCCGAGCATTATCGCCAAGATCTATTCGACAAGCTACAAAACTTGAAGCAAGGAACCAAGTCAATTGAAGAGTTCTACAAAGACATGGAGGAAACAATGATGCGAGCTGATGTGAGAGAACTCGAAGAGCAAACCATAGCAAGGTTCCTCAACGGTTTGAGACACCCAATAAGGAAGATTGTTGACCTTCAACCATACAAGAACCTCACAGAGCTCCTCCATCAAGCTACCAAAGCTGGGCACCACTTGCAAAAAGGGAATGCTTATGAGAAGTCTAAGGCATACTTTGCATCTGTCAATGCAAATTCTTCCAACAAGCCAACAAACCAAGCACCGAGATCATCCAAGCAAGCAAAGACCATGATAGCACCCTCCTCCAACACGACATCACATACTCAAGTCACTTACTTAAAGTGTGGAGTGAAAGGTCACAAATCATATGAGTGAAGAGGAATATGAAGTTGTAACTCAGAGAGCAATTGCAAGGGTAGCCACAATGGAAGAGGATGACACCCATGTATGCGAGCATGATCCGGGCCCCGCACTTGTCATAGCTGAAGTCTTGACATCGTGCCAGAATTGATGTCAAGTCCATAAAAGTGATCATTGATGGAGGTAGTTGACACAACCTTGCAAGTACGGAGATTTCTGAGAAACTCAAGTTGCCATGCATAGATCACCCTCATCCCTATCATGTCAAATGGCTTGATGACAATGGAGCACTCAAAATAACATCAAAGGTCCACGTCTCCTTCAACATTGGCCCATATGAAGACACTGTCGAGTGCGATGTCGTGCTAATGTCTGCGTGCCACATGATACTTCGGAGACCATGGAAATACGATAAGAGAGTTATACATCATGGTTCCACTAACTAATACTACTTCAAGTGGAACGACAAGACATTCGTTCTCCAACCCGTGATGCCAAGCCAAGTTATCGCATCCAACATGACATCCGTGCAAAAGATAAAGCATGCTAAGGACCCTTGTGAGATGAGCGGTGAGATAGTGAACCACCATCAAGAGAGTGAGTGACACAAGCCAAAAATGAGTGGAAAAATCATTAGTGCCACGATGCAAGCCACCAAATGTGAGAAGAGAGATTGGAGCGTCACCCATACTAACAATCCTTCATACAATTGTCTCTCTTTGTTGTCGGTTTTGCAAGGTACCCAAGATAGACTACCACCTCCAAGGATCATGCTACAAGATCTCCAACCACAACATGATGGAAAGAAGTTCCACAAGATCTTCAACATGTTTGAGAATGGCTTCGATACCGGTGATCCGTCCGTGTCCAAGAACAAGGCTAAGGGTGCACGTCCTTCCTTGCATGATGAAAGAACATCATCGAGGTAGACTCGTTTTTAAGCGGGAGAGATGATGCGGCCCAACATATGGCAATCACCATTGGTCCACCTCATGCCACATAAACCATCACCCCAAAGGTGAATTCCTTCCACACCTCACCTTACCTTGGTTATCATGTGAATGGAAACCTACTTGAGACAAATGCACATGACATGACTAGGTCCATGACCATGATGCTAAGAGGATGAAACAAGGATGAACCTGGAGCCAAGACGCCGAAGCAAGTGGCCTGGAAGAGAAGACATCGTTTGTTGCTACCGGTACTACAAGTTCCCACACTGGTACAACCGGATTGACCCGACGCCAAGCGCACCCCAAGCCAAGCCTCCCCGGTACCCAAGACCGGTACTGCCACCCCGCTGACCGGTACTACTGCACCTGGATACCCGATGCCAACACCAGAACCACCGCTCCAGCAGACGGTACTACCGCCATCCCGGTACCGGATGTCAACACTGGTACTACCGGTCACACTAGGCCTAGATGCTCGAGAGTTGGGCCTCAGCCCATGTAACGCCCCAAAACTCCCTTTTATGCCCAAATTTCCCGTGTTTTAGTGGTTGGCCTATATATATGCCCCCACCTCCGTATGTAAACCCTAGATATGATGATTAATTGAGGCATGTGCCTAACCTTGGATGGGAACCCCCTCTCAATAGTACATTTATGAGTTGTACAAGGCCTTGGAGTCGGTGCCCTTCTCCAAGTCGTCAAGACCCTCCTCAAGTGTTTGGTCTCTCCCCATCAAGGATTCTAGTAGTGCTTGGTCTCTCCCCTTTGGGATTCTACTTGGTTGCTACTCTCTCCTTGGTTTATATTCTATCATCCACTTGCCAATCTCTCCTTTGGTGATTCTACTACAAGGTCTCTCGTAGAGGACTCTATTGGATTGGTTGTTTGAACCAACGGGAGCAAATCAAATCGGGTGTGTTTTGGCGTGTGTTTGTATCCTTACCCTGCATTAGAGTTGCGTTCATCGTGTTCATCATGTGTTCCCCCACTCCCCGCCTCAAATCTGTGAAGATCGGGCCACTCTAAGGGTAAATTCACAAGGAGACCCATAACAATCTGCTTCCTCTTTATCTGTTCGGGGAATATGTTGGACTTCAAACCCTTTGAATGATTTAGATAACTCATCCACGATGGCTCTATAAGCTGCCATGTGCTTGTTGGTGTTACAGATATCCGAAACTTGCTGAGCTACTAAATCCAAATCTTTGTAACATATTAGTCGGCGAATGCCGATGTCCTTTGCGATTAAAATTCCATAGCAGGGCTTCATACTCAGCAATGTTATTTATCGCTGTGAAGTGAATTTGCAATATATAGAACAATTTATCACCTTGGGCTGACTTGAGCACCACGCCAGCCCCCGAGCCCCCGAGCGCTTTAGACCCGTCAAAGTGTAAGGTCCAAACTTCCGTCTCCGGGAGGCCTATGTTTTTGACTGTCTCTGTCCAATCAGCAACAAAGTCAGCGAGAATTTGGGATTTGATTGATGTACGTGGTTTGTACTCAATATCAAAAGCTGCTAGCTCAATTCTCCACTTAGCGACTCGTCCTGTGGCATCGCTGTTGTTGATTATATCTCTCATGGGAGCTATGCTCACCACGGTAATCTTGTGCTCTTGAAAATAATGTCGTAGCTTTCTGGATGCGAAGAATACACCATAGGCTAACTTTTTGTAATTAGGGTACCTTTGCTTAGATTCAGTCAACACCTCGCCGAGATAGTAAGTCGGACGATGCACTAGGTGTTCCTATTTTTCTTCCGGCTGTTCCACCACCATGACAACACTGACGACCCTGTTTGTCGTAGCTAAGTATATCAACATCGGTTCTTGTGGCTCTGGTGCTTCAAGAATAGGGGTGGGCGAGAGTGCGGCTTTCAGATCCTGAAGTGTAGCTCCAACTTCATCAGTCTAGACGAATTTTTTGGTCTTTTTCAAGAGCTTGTATAGTGGTGCGGCTCTTTTGCTGAGCCGGCTTACAAACCGACTGACTGCAGCAATGCAGCCAGTTAGTCGTTGACATCCTTTAGGCGAGTTGGCCTAGAAATGTTAAGTATAGCCTTTATGTTGTCACGGTTCACTTCTATGCCTCTTTGCGACACAATGAAACATAACAATTTTTCGCCTAGTATTCCAAAGAAAGACTTCTTCGGGTTAAGCATTATGTTGTATTTTCGTAGATTGATGAACGTTTCCTCCAAGTCAGAATTTAGTGTTTCCTTCTTTTTGGACATCACATCTATGTCGTCCACATATGCATGTACATTGCATCTGATTTGATCGTGGATGCAATGCTGCATACTGCACTGGTATGTAGCTCCTACGTTTTTAGCCCAAAAGGCATCATTACATAGAATAAGGTTTCGAATGGTGTGATGAACGAAGTCTTTATTTGGTCTGACTCCTTCATCTGAATTTGATGATATACGGAATATGCGTCAAGAAAACATAGGAGTTCTGAGCGGGCTAACGAATTGATAACTTGATCAATTCTAGGCAGATCAAACAGATCTTTGGGACAAGCATTTTTCAAGGTAGTATAATCAAAACACATCCTTAAATCAGTGGTGTCTGCTGACTCGTGTAATAACGAGATCGTTGGGGAACCCCAAGAGGAAGGTATGATGAGCATAGCAGTAAGTTTCCCTCAGTTATGAAACCAAGGTTATCAATCTAGTAGGAGCAAGGAAACACCTCAAAGGTGTTGCTAGCTGGACTTTTATAACACCCTCAAATCGGCCCTATGCAAGTTTTAGCGCTTCCCGCAAAACCCACATAGAAACGATTCAAGGACGCCCACCAAGCACTTGCGTGTGGGTGGAAAAACGAAGTAATATCATTACACATTAGTCCATGATGGAACCCACAGAACATATATATACGACAACGACTCCATGAGTCAAAAATACAGATATACAATATAAAGATCCAAATCACCTTGAAAACAATACAACATCCAAGTACGGATAAGATGCAAATGGGGCTAAGAGCCCTGAAGAATAACCAATGGCGTCCATAACCCTGCCCAGGTCAAGTCGGAAAGGTAACCTTGCTAACGACGTCAAACTTATACCTGTTAAACAAAAGGGGTGCCAACAAAGGGCGAAGGAAAAAGGGAGCGGTCAGTACTGAGGCCAGTACACGGCGATGCTAGAATTCGGCGGCTCTCGCCTACATAGGTATGGTGGACTAAAGCGGCAGCGCAACATGCATAAACAACCTATAGACACTCGATGCAACTGTCGGCTATTAGAGAGGGATAAGAGAGACCTATTCGGGACCAACCTGAAACTAACACCAATCATACCCATCCTGGCATTTCCCCCTCGAGACCAAACGAGGAAGTCAAACCGAGGAATTCACAAAGTTGGCAGTTTTATTCATTCCATTATAGTTGAAGCACTTACTAGTCAGATATAGATAGCATGAGTCATCCTGATAGCATAAGTAGTGGTCAATTTTAGTTAACCATTCAGTTGTAGTTGTAGTACTTACTAGTCAGATACAATTAGCATGTGACATCCCAAACCCAGTCAGTTGTTGGTACTTCTATTTCATTCCATTGGAGTTGCGATACATACTAGGCAGGTATAACATGACACGATACACCCTAGTTCCACCAGTTGTTGACACTTTTATTATCCATTCCATTATAGTGAAGCTGATTACTAGTCACATATTAAGTCAAATTTATAGCACTACTTTAGTTATGCTTGTCTATGATCGAGATATTGTGCTCCAAGTCGTCCATAACAGCGGACACGGCTTTCAGAAAGATTTACCCTGCAGGGGTGCACAAATAGCAACACACACACGATCAACCTCGGAAAAACCAAATAAAAACCCAACGAGGCTTTCATGACAAAGCAATCACAAGATTTATAAATCATTTTAGGGGGCCACCCCATTAAGCTACCCGCAACGAAGTTGGCCAGCTCCGAGACGGACCCAAGGTTTGCGTCAATGGCTGTAAACGACTGGGAACCTGAAAGTGTGACTGGGCTTGTCGATACCGCGAAAACACTCCGCATCCAAAACAGTACAGGTGCTCCACGCACAATCGTAAATAAAGCAGTAAAGCATGACATAAGTACAGGATAGTAATAAAGCCCCAAACTAGTTTATGGCCCCAAAAAATAAGAAATGAATCAAGCTCTAGCTAAGGGGGATCCATAGGGTTTCCCGGATGTGGATAGTGTGAATAATCAAGGAACAAGTATCAAGTACTCGGGGCCTACGGGACAGAAGTGGATATGAAAAACAAAATAGCATATATTGCCCACCGGTGCCTCTTTCATTAGTTATCCCAGCAATTTAATAGTTGTATTTAAAGTCATGATCCTCTCCACCGTAAAGCATATGACAACATTCCAACAACGGTGTGGTACTTCATGACACGTGATCGCACCTGAGAAAGCGACTACGACTCGCAAGACCATCTATCTGCCAAATAACAAGTAATAGGAGGTGTCCAAGGCAATATAAAGGCTGCACGGAATATATCTGGTACGGAACACTAAAGCATCGCGACACAGATAGCAATAGATCAGCAGGAGGAAATAAAGACTATAAATGCAAAATAGGTAGAAAGGGGGAGAATGCTTGCCTGGGAAACATAGCTGGAGAATATTATCCGAAAAACTTGTCGATACTCGCATCCACTCAACGGCCTAATCCGTGAAGAAGCAAAGCACTAAAAGAAACACCAGGTGCACTATTTAATACTACGGCAGAAGATCGAGCATGATACATAATATGATGCATGGTATGGCGGGATAATATGATGCAACGGTTTAATGACACTAGTTATTCATATTTAAGTCGCCAATAAACAACATATAGCAAATAAAGAAGTAAATGGCCACATTTAATTAATGTTGGCTTGCATACCATTTTACATAGCGATGATCCATGAATGATGCATGCATGTAGATGGCATATTAACATTCCTTGCATTTTCCTAATAATCTTAGAGAGCTCATTTGTGTTATTTTGCAGATGTAGTTTAAAAGTTACGGATTTGTAAGTTCTAATTATTTAGGGAAGCATTTAAATGTTTGGTCAAACCTTTGTTTTCTGAAAAGTAGTACATGGGCTGAAATTAAGTGTGTTACTCTTTTCTGGTTTCAAAACACGTTTTCTGTGCAGAAGAATTAGAACAAAAAGGTCGGAAAACAAAATATGCTGCAAGTGCAGGTCGTCCAGCACCAGTGCAAGGTAACAACTAGTGGTGCTGACTACTGTTGTTATATACGATAGAATCCAAAAATGCTTGAATAGTACAAGCAAGCAGGTGCACTTCTGAATCAAAACGTCCATGCAAAACAGGCTAGCTGAAATTGGACAGGCCATGCAGTGCATAATCGGAATCTGTTCTTCAGGTTTCCAGTTTGAATAGCCCAAAATTCAGACAAAAGGGTTGAATGTCTAGATGATCTTGGATCGATCTAGGATGATCCAGGTTGGAGATTGAGTGCCAGACCACCGGGACAAAGTGAGTTTGATGATAACATAGAGTAGTGGCGAAAAATAAGAGGAGGATTTGAACGCTATCTTCGGGTTAACTGACGAAACTGTCGCGGTTTAAGACAGTACCGAGCACACGCGCGACTGACGGAACAACACCGGTGTTGAGACAAGGAGGACACGACGGGGTCTCAGAATTCCTAGGAGCGACATAAGCTCGCGCTGTGGCAAGATAGAGGACATGGAGGTGCAAACAAATAATGACTAGTGTACCGATGTGTGCAGATAGGTAAGCTCACGAGTACACCTCCTAAATTAAAACAGAGTTGCAAATCGAGCTAGCTCAATTACATGCTCGCCCATCTGATGTTGTGCGTGTGTAACATACGCGGCTAATGGCAACAAAGCTAACAGCAGCGCAGCGGAAGGGGACAAGCTCACCTCGTAGGATCCTTGCTAGGAGCAGCATTGATGGATGTCTGAGCGCCGGGAGAGAAATTGCATGATCCTTGTATGTTGCCGAGAAGAACCTGATGGTGTCCTTGATCCTTGATGGCTCCGGCTCCGGGATTTAGCTAGGAAGACGTGGTGGACGCGGTGGCTTCATCTCCATGGTCTCCTGCAGCCCCGGCTCTGGCCCATGGCAAACTTGGCGGCGCCCATGGGCCCATGCCTGATGGGGGCCCACAACCGCTGCTCCTCTCCTTTGTAACCTATGCATGGAAAAATATTTTGCAAAGGGCAAAGGCCTAGCCGCTGTGCTTACACATATTGATCATATTTGCTCCCAAAAAAGAAGTATCGATCGATCGTGATTTTGGTACCGATGGTGGATGGGAGCGGAAACATCGAAACGGCAATAGGTAGGCGCGCGATCGATTGGCGAGAGAGAGAAAACGAGTTCGCCCACAAGACCTGGGATGGTGAATTCGTGATCGGCCTTGCCTGATCCGCTGGTTGGTCTCGCCCAAGCAAAGCACTCGGCGGGCCGCCTGTGTCCTTTGGTAAATGATCTAATTTGTTGTCTAGTTTCTATTCTAATCCATGATTCAACCTTTCAATACATAGTTCACTAGCGGTGGCTCTCCTTAAGATAGATGACATGTTAGGTGAACAAATTACAACGGGGCAATTGACAAACATCGAGAAAGCATACAAACATATACTACTCATCTTGACTCCTTTGAGACTTGATTGGGCATTACAATATTATACATAGACCATAATTCAACTGCATCTATGACTAATAATCCACCTTTAGGTTATCATCCGAACCCCCTCTAGTATTAAGTTGCAAGTAACAGATAATTGCATTACGCATTGCGTGTAAAGTAAACAATACGATTGTTCTATGAACAAAGGATTATTGTTTTCTCCCTAGTAGCAACAACACATCTAGTACCTTAGAGATTTCTGTCACTTCCCCACATTACTAGAGGCATAAACCCACTATCGAGCATAAATACTAACTCTTGGAATTGCTAGCATTTACTTGGACAAGATAGCTACTAACAACGGAAAGCATGCAAGATCACAAATAACAAAGACATGATAGAATCAATAATCAATCTGAAATAGCATCTCAATATCCATCGGATCCCCGCAAACACAACATGGATGAATTACAAATAGATGATCTTGATCATGAACGGAGCTCACATGATCTAAACATGATAGCACAAAGGAGGAGAACCAGCCATCTAGCTACTACATGGACCCGTAGTCCAGAGATGAACTACTCATGCATCACACCGGAGGCTTGCATGGTGATGAAGAAGGCCTCCAGGGTGAATTCTCCCCTCCGGCAGGGTGTCGGGAAGAGCTTTAGATGCCTCCCGATCTAGGGATGGAGATGGCGGCGGCTACAGACTCTTTCGTGGAATTTTGATCGGGTACTTAGGGTTTTTGTATCGGAGGCAATATATAGGCGAAAGGAGAGGCCGAGGGGGTGCCAGAGGCGGCAGACCACCCCCTGCCGCGGGCCAGGCTGGGTCGCACGGCTAGGTGGTGTGGCGGCCCCCTGGCCCCTCTCCATCTCGTATTCTGGCTCCCGGTGTCCCTCGGTGAAAAACTGACTTTGGCTTTTGTCCCGTCCAATTCCGAGAATATTCATTTTCTGACTTTCCTGGAACCAAAAATAGCAGAAAACAGGCAGCTGACACTGTGCCTCTTGTTAATAGGTTAGTCCAAGAAATCACATGAAAAATTACTCCAAAGTGTGGACAAAACATAAGAAAGTAGATAAAACCAAGAATGGAACATCAAAAATTATGGATACGTTAGCAACGTATCAACATCCCCAAGCTTAACTCCTTCTCGTCCTCGAGTAGGTAAGTGATAAAAAGAAAGAATAATTTTTGAGGTGACTTGCACCATCATAAACTTGATCAAAGTTTTTGTAAAACATTGATAGCTGGGATCATAATAGTTCAATCATAACATGAAAGACAAAGTTCTAACAATAAGACAAAGCAACTATGTTGCAACATGAAAAGGCACAAACAAAGATTCATGAATAACAATGCTTTGCAAGACGTTTGTTTGTTTCACATAAAGAAAACATAGCATAGTAGCATTCAGCTTGTCCCTCATAGAGTAGCAAATATAAATGCATAGGACACCTTCAAAGTTCATAAGAGTGACTAGATACAAATAGTTTAAAACAAGCAATATCAAAGCTATGCATCAATCAACAATTCTTGGGACAATGCACATAGAACTAAGAATGGCCACTATGCTCTTAAAGTAGGTGCATAAAGATAGAAGGTGGAGACTCAACATAAAAGTAAAAGAAGGGGCCTTCATAGAAGGAAGTAGGGATTCAAGTTTCATAAAGAGCTTCGAAAAATTATGGTACTTATTAGCTTTCATCCCTCATTGCCCCTATCATCAGCATCTTGAAGGTGATTAAGGTTAAAGTGACACAACTAAGAGGATATGCTTAACAAGTTATAAGCCGAAATCTCATGCCCCTTACTTACAAAGACCGAACCTCATGCTACTCAACTTTAGTGACAAGTAAGCTCTTGTCATCGTAAGTACATATGTATCATAGAGAACCGCCAACGGGGTACCCTTGCACATGATACAGGAGCTATCCCATAATCAAAATGACAAGGAAAGCAGACAATGAGCATCTCAGCGATCTTTTATTTGCTATTTGCATAGGTATTTATTGAGAATGCTTCATAGAGTGCTCATTATGGTTATGCTGCAAGTTTCCACCATAATTAGGCATGGCTTAGGCTAGCAGCCTAGGCGTTTCTCTAACACAAATACAAACTCCATGATCTTACAAGTTCCCTTTTTATTTCACACCGCCGGGATCCATAAGCAAAAGAACATGATATCAACGGGGTACAAAGTACAAGTGCAATGTTGAAAGCGTTCCCCATGATACATGGTTCTACTAACTTCAACTTATAAAGCGCAAGAATATATGCAACAAAGATGGATGCAATGGTTCAAGTTTATTAAATGCAAAAAATTAAAGTGTGCCATCAAGTCTGTGAGAGCTTTAATCACTAGTTTTCTCATAACAAGTTTAATTCGGAAGGTAGACAAAAACATGAATATACTTGGAATAGCATATGCTAATAGGTAGGTATGGTGGACTCTTTGGAATAACTTGGTTTTAGGAGTTGGATGCATGAGTGGGACTCACACTTGGTTATGGAGGCTAGCAAAAGACTGGAAGCGACCAACTAAGGGAGCAATAATGGCCATAATCATGCAGAGCGACAAAACATCATTAATCAAAGCATAAAGTGATACTACAAGTGGAAAACTAAAGGATCATAAAGGCTTATGGTGACTTGGAATAGTCATAACTTGATGTGAGCATCCGACAAGTCAACCCAAATAAAGCATCAAAGGAGAATACCACAATACTATGCTTTAATATTCTAAAACAATGCATGATTCTTCCAAGGCACATTAAGCAATCTAAATTGTTTATAACAAGTCCTTCTACAGCAAATAATACTATGCATAAAGCCAAAACAATATCAAGCATGGCATGACAAAGCATGAGCCACAGTCAAAAACAAGCTCTCTTTAACACTTAAGCATGAACTTTCCTACTCTTTTCCAATCCAAACCAAACTATTTGAAAACCAATGTAAGAAAGAGGGGGTCCAACCAATTTATTCAGCAAACTAAGAAAACAAAGCAAATGAAAAACTAAAACAAAAATGAAAAAGAAGACACACCAAGAACAACACAACTGTGCATGAAACAATAAAAATGAATTGTTTGGAAGAAACCTAGGATTTTTATTGATGAAGAAGGGGATGCCTTGGGCATCCCCAAGCTTTGACGCTTGTACTTCTTGGATATTTCTTGGGGTGACACGCGTGGCATCCCCAATATTGAGCTTTAGTCCATCCTTCATCTCATTACTCATCCTTCCATACACCTGAAATTTTTCCTTCATACAAAACTTCACACAATCCTATTAGCAACATTAGTGCACTCAAGACAATAACTCTTTAGGTTCAGTTCCAACACCAATAAAACTTCCATTAAAACACAAGCTACTGTAGCACTTCCCTCAAAAAGCTCAATTCCCCAAAAGAACTAAAAAGGGACCAACAAGAATCTAATGCAAATAACGGCAGAAATCTGCCAAAATAGACCAGCAGGTAAAGACGATTTTTTTCGAAGACCTTCTGTTGCTCAAATCGAAAAGTGTTGAACAAACGAAAGTTAGATAACAACCTGGGGCAGAAGCACAAAAATTCACGCCTCAAAAGTACTTGAATAGATTTTCACGAATTTTCACGGTGAAGCATATAAATCTGTTTCGGGACATCAACTTTCCCAATCATTACTTATCTCTCATTAGAGGTTACTCTTGGCACAAAAAGCAAATAAAAAGGATAAAGAGCGGTTATTACTAAAGTAATAACTTCCGCGACTCATCTAAAACTTTTGGGTTATCTCCCAATAAGTACTTTCTTTAACGCCTTTAAGTTAGGCATAAGAAGCAAGAAAAAGAATCAAGTATTCTAAAATGAAGAAGCATTAAGAGCAAATTTTGTTTTCATAGGTGACGAGGGTTTAACTCATCAATGCCCATTGTTATGGACTTGGTTTTTGGAGAAGGGGGGAGCACTGGAAGCATCAATCGGCTAGCAAACAAGCACACAGGGACGCAAGGTTTACCCAGGTTCAGGCCTCATAGTGGTCCCTACTCCTGCTTGTCTGCTCATGGAATTAACGAAGGAATCAAAGATTACAATGGTGTGCAGATGCAATATGGCGAGGGTTGTGGAAACTAGGGTTGCGTATCTTCTCCTCGCCGCCCCCTCCTGGCCTTTATATAGATAGGCTAGGTCTCAGGTAGTAGGTCGAGTCGGATAGAGATTAGGGTTTGCCCTTCAAACTTTCTATATTTAGACTTCTTCTTGTCTCGCAAGTTATTTAAGAGTCCGTAGGCCACTCGAAATCTTCATTGGGCCATGGCAACACCATGGGCTTCCACCATATCTGGAACGTATATACCAAACTCGACTACCGATAGGGTATACCCATGTCAGTAGCCCCCGAGTGCCTAGTGGAATCGCAGATTCGACTGGGGACTTTATGAAGCCTTTCGAGTGCATGACTGAGTATTTTTGAGGGGTCTGTTTGTGTCATAGGGATTGTTGATGTGCGTGCCTGATTTAACTGATGTATCGATATCAGTTAACTACCTTAGGGTAAAACAACACAATCTACTCGAACTCGAGTCCCCGGACTCGAATTCGGGAAAGTGCTGGTGTAATTCGACTCACGCTGCGGAGGTCTTACAGGAGTCGAATTCCAGTATATGAGTGTGAGCACTCGACGCGTCCGTCAAGGCATATTCATCGTACATGTAGGTACGGATATATTTCTGGTAGTGCGTAGCAAATGCGTTGCCAGGCCTTATTCAGGTCTTATCTTCACACTGCAAGCGCGACATCTGAATTTTGTCATCGCGGAGATGATTCGGGTGACCTAGGAGACGCAGTGGCTTTGTAGGGAAAAAGCATGAGGTGGTGTCACCATAAACTTCGAGTGTGGATGTTATCGACACACAGTACGATGCACAAATAATCATAGGGCGCGTGACCAGCGCTCCCTATGGGAGTAGCCCTCGAGTGCCTGGTTGAGTCAAAGACTCGGGCAGGGACTAAAGAACTTTTGTGACTGCTGTCGTCTTTTGTTTGCTTGTTTCAGTCGAATTAATTTCCGGTGCTCCCTATGGGAGTAACCCATGTCCATAGTCGAATCGCGGATTCGAGTGATTGGGTATGATTTGAATGTCCATATTCCTGTAGAGGAGAAAAAGAAAAAGAAAAAATCATACGGTGCGCGACCAGCACTCCCTATGGGAGTAGCCCCGGAGTGCTTGGTGGAGTCGAAGACTCGAGCAAGGACTAAAGTAGTCGAAGTCTTCAGCTGCTCAATTTTTCATGACAACAGTGCTGACGATATGATGATCTCAGTTGCCCGCGTGAGCGGGTTTGACGGGACGTGACGAGCGGTGGGTCAAATTTTCTGACCCTGACTTGACCGGGCATGCGTAATCTTTGTTTTGAACTGCGCCTCCTCGATTTCCGCACGTAATGGGGGTAGTGGGGGAGGTTCGTGCTTCAGGTCCTCCACGTGTTGGTCGCGATGGGTGCCACGCGTCTGATAGTGTTTCTCCTGGCCGTTGGATTACATCTTCCAGGGGGTTAAGTAGTAGTGCTGCGGCGGTAATTTTTCCCATCTTCTCTTTTCTGTGCCTTTGCCTTCGTCGCCATTGCCACTGCTCCCTAGAGTTCATCGTCTTCGCGGCACTGGACCAGCATCGAGTATTCGCTAGTTACTTCCTCCGGTCACAGCACCACCGCAAGATGGGGAAGAAGAAAGGAGGTGCCGCGGCTGCCAAGAAGAAGGGCGGCTCCGCCACTGCGGGCACCAGGGCCGCCGTCGTCGGGAAGAAGAAGGGCGCGGGCACTTGTGTCACCAATGGCGCGTGGCGCGCGTCCATCATCAAGTCATCTAAGGTCCGTCTCCTGCGCCAAGATGGAGTTCTTTCTTCCACGGCCGGTGACTCACGAGTCCCAGGGGGTGAGGTAACTCCTTGTCCTCCGACTGGTTTCCGGGTGATGTTCCTAGCGTTCATCATCCGCGGTCTTTCTCTGCCCCTGCATCCTTTCTTCAGGGGCCTCCTTTGTTTCTATGGGCTCCAGCACCATCAGCTGTCCCCCAATTCTATCCTCCATATTGCCTGCTACATTATGCTTTGTGAGTGCTGGCTCGGAGTCGAGCCACACTTTGGTCTCTTCAAGCGCCTCTTCAAGCTGAAGCGCCAGTCGGTGTCTGGCTCCGTAGTCTATGATGTAGGAGGCTGCGGTATCCACATCGACTCCTCCGTCACGTATTTTGACATCAAGCTTATGGTGTCCGTCCAAGGGTGGAGGGACCAGTGGTTCTACATCCACGACTAGAAGGCCGACGGAGACCACTTCGGACTCATGCCTTTTGATCCCGCGGCGCCGTGCAGGAGGAGGCGCTCCTGGAAGAATGTGGTGATGCCCGACGAGTCCAAGGAGACAGATGTGCTGTACGAGCGTGTTTGCGACCTTGAGAGTCGTATGGGTAAAGAGGAGGGAGGCTACGCCCTCATTCGCACGTGGTTACGCGTCGCGTCCAGCCCCTACAGGCCAGATTCCACCCTATGTTCCAGTGGGCTGGCACGGACGATGTCACTCGCGTATCTGCCGATGGCATTTCCGCGAGTGAAGTAGATAAGAGGGTGCGACTGCTCACCAAGTACACCGCCAAGGATGTGCTCCCCAGTGAACCAGTTGTACCTCCATTTGATGCTATTAATCCTCCTCCTGAGGTATGGTTGTGCTACGAAGTAGCTTTGTTTATCGAGTGCTTCTTTTTCCTTGACTTGTGCTGACTTGTTTTTGTATGCAGGATTGGAAGGTGTCTCCTAGTGACATGGGTATGCCCTACAGGTACTCGAGCTTGGTATATACGGCCTGAATACAATGGAAGCCCACGGTGTCGCCAAGGCCCAAATAAAGAACTCTAGTAACCTACGGACTCTTGATTGCTTGAAGAACAAGAAGAAGTAAAGATAGAAAGTTTAAAGGAGAAAACCCTAACCTGTAACCGACTCGACCTGCTACCCGAGACCTAGACTATCTATATAAAGGCTAGGAGGGGGCGGCGAGGAGGACACACGCAACCCTAGTTTCCACAACCCTCGCCAGATTGCATCTGCGCACCATTGTAATCTTCGATTCCTTCGATAATTCCACGAGCAGACAAGCAGGAGTAGGGAGCTCTGTGAGGCCTAAACCTAGGTAAATCTTCGAGTCCCCTGTGTGCTTGTTTGCTAGCCGATAGATGTCTCCAATGCTCCCTCCTTCTCCAAAACCCAAGTCCATAACAATGTGCATTGATGAGTTAAACCCTCGTCAATTGGCGCCGTCTGTGGAAATTGGGAGTGCTGATGTTGCAGCTTTTTCGGCCCCATCAACCGCGATCTACAACTCTGCAACAACGGAGATTCGCCAGCTCTTCAGCGCGTTCGACTTCACTGTCCACACGCCAGCCACTCGCCCCGCCTTCGAATCTGTGGGCGACGGAATTAGCTTGGCGATCGGGAGCTTCCGCTTCCAAGTTGGTCAAATAGGCACGCTTCGCATTCCTGACCAGCCGACAGTACCATTGATTGCTCCAGCATCATGGTTCCCTCCGCTGATCGGCACCCTCAGTGAGCCCCATGACTTGACAACAGTCGAGAATACGGTCAGCGACAACAGTCGTGAATCCGATCTGGGCGATCTGGCCACTGAAGACGGAGCCTACAGTTTTGGATCTGAAAGTTGTGGGAGCAGCAGCTTCCCCAACCACTTCATGTGCGCCGTCATCAACGCGGGTGACACCTCTGTCAACCGCGACAACACGGGCAACGGTGGCCATGGAGCCGACCCGCCAAACGGCGGCATACCCAATGGCGAACCACTACCAAATGACGACCCCACCAACGGCGCCCCTGTCAACAACAGAGGAGCAGTCGAACCTCCAACTATGATAAACGAGCAAACTGGCCAACGCGTCGTGATCAAGCTCAATGATCTCGAGTGGGCTCGCTGCCGAGAAGCCCTACGAGGCCACCCCCTACCTTTTGGCTCCCCACAAGAACTGCTGATGGGCTACCATTGGCTCCTGAAAGAGGAATACAAGCGCCAGCTACAAACAATCGCGCAACTCGAGGCGCGTAAAAAGGCGGCTGATGAATCAAGCCTTCGACGAGCTGGGCTCTCCTCCCACGGAGGATCCTCCTCCAAGTGCAATGAGTACATCGCCAACAAGAAGCGATCTCGACTCGCCCACCTCACTAAACAAGAACGTGTAGAAGCCGCCAAAGTCCTCGACTTCAGCTCCATGACGGTGGATACGCGTGGCAACGTGCTCCCGAAAACGCTCAAAGCCCAAAACCATCGACCACCTGATGGAAATCGCGAATCGCTAGGCAGATGGAGAAGATTCGGTGAAAAATCATGTCCACTCCGACGACGAGGCAGAACTCGAGCGTAGACACGACCGCCGAAGCAAACGCCGCATGCGCATCTACGATGACCACGACGACTCAACATGGTCGCAGCCGGCTACGCCGACAGACGCGATGACAACCCCAACAGCGGCTACCGCAACGGTGGTTACCGTGACTCTGGGAAAACCACGCAAGTATGGCAGCGCCACAACCGTGACGAGGCACCCGCAACATCCATCGAGGACAAGCTGTCCGGGCCTTGCACTGTGCACTTCTACATCGGCAAGGGGCTACGGAAAAAAGATGTCCAGCCACCTCCTAAAGGACTGCCGCGAGTTCCTCAAACTACATGAGGGACTGGCTCGAATGAATCACAGCGCAGTCGAAAGGGGCTACGGAGCCGCCCTAGGCGCCGTGGCACATGGAGCTCCGCCACCGCCACCTGGACCACCCACAAATGCAGCTGCGCCGGACCAGCACCATGGAGGCGAACCATACCCACTGGCCATGAGTACCATGATGATCCAAAAGGGACGGCCCTCAAATCGGGTGCAGAAGGCCATCACTCGCCAAGTCAACTTGGCTACAGACTCACCACCATCCACCACTGAGTACCTCAGTGGAAGCAACTCCTGCATCACCTTCGACAAGCGCGACCACCCGTGCCAAGTACCTCGTCCAGGCCATTGTCCCCTCGTCCTCGAGGCACAAATTGGAGGCTTCGACATGAGTCGCGTCTTTATGGATGGCGGAAGCAGCATCAACCTTATGTTCGTGAGTACCTTGCGAGCAATGAGGATCCCCCTGACCTGCCTAGAGGCCTAAGACAAACCATTCCATGGCATCGTCCCAGGCAAGGGTGTTGATCAACCTCGACGACATCTTCGGCACACCGAAAAACTTTGACGTCATCTTCGGCACACCGAAAAACTTTCTACGCGAGCGCATTGACTTAGAAGTCGTTGACTGGCCCTCACAGTACCACTGCATCCTCGGACGTTTCGCGTTCGCCAGGTTCATGGCAGTGCCGCACTACGCCTACTTGCAGATGAAAATGTCAGGACCTAATGGCGTCATCATAGTCAACGGGAGCTTCGAGAGGTCCAACAGTTGTGACAGGGAATTCAACAGAATTTCACAGTCCTTCGGCATAAAGGAAGAACTCGCGAGACTAAAAGAGTCGACAGACAATAGTCTGCCTCCCCTGAGCCAACCAAGATCACCCGACCTATCTTTCGACTCATCGGTGCACACAAAGAAAGTTCAGGTCCACCCATCGGATCCCACCAAGATGGCCCTCATCGCCAACAACTTGAGTCCTGCATAGGAACTCGCGCTCGTCGAATTCCTCCGTGAGCACTGGGAAATCTTTGCCTGGTGTCCAGCGGACATGACAGGAGTTCCCAGGGAATTCGCCGAGCACGCACTCAATGTCAACCCAGACGCAAGTCTAGTCAAACAAACAATCCGGCGACTATCTGAACCAAGAGCAAAGGCAGTTGGAATGGAGATCAACAGACTCCTTGACGCCAAATTTATACGCAAAAGCACTTGGCTCACCATCACGATGCTAGTGCCAAAAAAGGACACGGATATCCGGCAGATGTGCGTGGACTTCACCTCTTTGAATAAGCACTGTCCGAAGGACCACTTCCCGCTACCGCTAATCGACCAGATCATCGACTCCACCGCGGGATGCGAGCGCCTCTGTTTCCTCGATGCCTACTCAGGCTATAATCAGATTCGAATGAAGGAGGAAGACCAAGAAAAAATAGCGTTTACAACGCCTTTTGGTGTGTTCTGCTACAACACAATGCCCTTCGGGCTAAAGAACGCAGGGGCCACCTACCAGCGGTGCATGCAGGCTTGCCTTAAGAACCAGCTCGGTCGCAACATTCAAGTCTATGTCGACGACATAGTAATCAAGACCAAAGAGGAAGCCTCGCTAATCGACGATTTGTGCAAAACCTTCGCCAACCTCGATCGCTACCGGATCAAGCTCAATCCGGACAAGTGCGCCTTCGGCGTACCATCTGGGTAAATACTCGGGTATCTCATCTCTGCGAGAGGGATCAAAGCGAACCCGAAGAAAATAAAAGCCATACTGGCCATGGAGAACCCGAAAAACATAAGAGGCGTCCTGTAGCTGGTTGGGCGAATCGCGGCTCTCAGTCGATTCATCAGTCAGATGGGTGAAAAGGCACTGCCCTTCTACCAACTCCTCCGTAAAGTTGACAAGTTCGAGTGGACCAATGAGGTGCAGGAAGCATTCGAAGACATCAAGCGCCTGCTATCCACCTCCCCAGTACTGGTGACCCCATGCGAAAGGGAACCATTGGGTCTATACATCTCCGCCACCAACCAGGTGGTCAGCACAGTGCTCGTAGTCGAACGAGCCGAAGAAAACAAGGTCCACGGGGTACAACGCCCAGTCTACTACCTCAGCGAGGTACTTACGCCAACAAAATAGCGGTACCCGCACTATCAGAAACTTGCGTACGGCATCTTCATGACGGCCCGACGACTGCGCCACTACTTCTAGGAACACCCAGTCGTGGCAGTCAATGACGCCCCGCTTGGGCACATCCTCAACAATCCCGACGCCACCGGATGAGTCACACTTTGGGGAATAGAACTGTCTCCACGAGACATCGCATATGAAAAACGTGACGCCATCAAGTCACAAGTTCTCCCTGACTTCCTCGTGCACTAGATGGAGAACCAGCTCCCTGAAAAACCAGATATGTCCTACCTCTGGACAATGCACTTCGACGGATCCAAGCAGACAGAAGGAGTAGGTCCAGGTGTCATACTGACATCGCCTCAGGGAGACAAGCAGAAATATATCCTGCGAATGCAGTTCACCGCCTCCAACAACGAAGCTGAATACGAGGCCTTCTACACGGGATGAGGATGGCAAAAGCCTGCGGTGCCAAAACACTCATAATATATGGCGACTCCAAGCTGGTCATCAACCAAACAATGCATGAGTGCGACGCACTGGAAGACAACATGATCGCCTACCGCGACCTCTACGACACACTCGAAGGGCATTTCGACGGCTGCGAGCTGCGGCACATAGGTCGCGAAAGCAATGAAGAGGCGGACGCACTCGCCAACATAGGCTCTACCTGCGCCCCCATACCACCTGGTGTATTTCTCGAGCGCATCTGCGAACGCTCCATCAAGCCAAAGGCCGCAGAGAAAAAAACAGACTCGGGGGCTACTCCGCCCAATGAGCCAATGGCACTCGATGACTTGGAGCTGGATACAGGACTCGAAGGACCAATGAGCGTCATGTTTATCGAGCCATCCTGGACTCAACCGTACATCACGTACCTTCTCAGCAAGAGGCTACCGGACAATCCGACTGACGCATGGCACATCGCGCGGCGATCCAGGGCATTCGCTGTTATCAACGGCGAACTATACAAGCGCAGCATCACAGGAGTGCTCAAACGATGCGTCTCCACGGCCGATGGAAGAGCTGTTCTCCTCAACATCCATGAGGGGACCTGCGAGCACCACGCCGGCAGTCGCGCCCTTGTTGCCAAAGCTCTACGAGCTAGATTCTAGTGGCCTACGGCCATGCGCGACGCCAAAGAGATTGTCCAGAAATGCAACGCGTGCCAGCGATTCGCGGACAAGCCGCACGAACCTGGCGCAGAGCTCCGGCCAATTCCATTGGCCTGACCCTTCGCACAATGGGGACTCGACATGGTTGGCAAGCTCCCGAAGTCCTCACGAGGAGGCTACGTCTACCTCCTAGTCGCAGTCGACAAATTCACCAAGTGGATAGAGGCCATGCCAGTGACCAATCAATCAGGACACAACACAGTCAAGTTCTTCGAGTCCATCGTCTACCGCTTCGGAGTGCCACACAGCATCATCATGGACAATGGGACGAGCTTCACATATAAGGAGTTCCAAGAATTCTACGAGAATCTGGGAATCAACGTCAGCTATGCCTCGGTAGCACATCCACAGACCAATGGTCAGGTCGAAAAAGCTAACGGGCTCATTTGCGGCGGCATCAAGAAGCGACTCCTCCGTCCACTCGAACAGGCCGCGGGTTGCTGGCCAGACGAACTACAATTAGTACTCTAGAGCCTACGCACAACTCCAAACAGTGCTACGGGGTACACCCTATTCTTCATGGTGCACGGGGCTGAAGCGGTGCTACCCGCTGAAGTACGATACAAAGCACCGCGTGTGGTCGCTTACAGCGAGCAGGAGTCAACTCTCGCACTCGAAGACTCCATTGACCTCCTTGACGAGGCAAGGGAAATCGCCGCGAAAAGATCAACGATCTACCAGCAGAACCTATGCAACTACCATAGCAGGAGGCTACGCCCCAGGTCCTTCGTCGAAGGCGACCTGGTCCTGCGACTGAAGCAGCAAGGGCATATCAAGCTCGAGTCCCCCTGGGAGGGACCATACGTGATTACAGAAGTAATCCTAGGTGGCGCCTATCGCCTTCAAGATTTAGAGACAGGAGTCGCATACTCCAACCCCTGGAACGTCGTGCAGCTGCGATGCTTCTACCCTTAGTCGCTTTTTACTTTTACATTGCAAATAAGGCTACTCAGCCAAGGCTACTTAGCCACACATTGTACTTCGTACTATCCCACGAATAAATAAAGCTAAGTGCCCAGAAACTCTGTGTTTTTCTTTAATTTTTCGCAAATTATCCACTCGGGGGCTGCGCCACCCTATACGAATCTGTTCTACGAACTAAACCGCGATATCCTAAGTAGCTGGCACACCAATCGAAACCCTTGACAAAACATTGACCCAGTTGCAACGCACCTAACAGGTTGATAAGGGACTGCGATAAACACAAAGCCAGGCTAACGAAAAGGAGTCGCATAGTGCAACGCACTCACAAAACATACACGTTACCAAGCTCTTTTATACATCATTGTTAATCTATTATACACAGCATATATACGAACTTTACAACATTGGTACAACTATGTGCAGGATACAAACTAAACTACTGTTGCAGCAAAAGAACATTGGTCTACTCCTCGAAGAAATCGACGATCTCCTCTGCTGGGCGATCCACTGCCTAGTAGTGCGGAACCATGTTCCAAGCAGAACCTGCTGGCGGCGCAGGTGGTCCAGCCGCAATTGCTACAACGTGCACATCAGGCCTATGCAGTCGCACCAGCCACTAACTGTTGTCGTACACACTCGCGGACCGCACTCAAGTCATGGAATTTAGCGAGAAGGGCCAGCAGGCTCGATGGAAACGATGTCCAACGGGAACATCGTCTGGTAAATATTCTTCAAGCATGACTGCAACTTCTTCAAGAAATGAAGCACTCGCGACACACGATCCTGCAGGGTCGCCAATGCGATTACGCGATCATGATCTACCCAGAAGTACCCACTCGCCTGAAGCTGCTCTTGGGTCAATTCATTCATGCGAATGGCAATTCAATCCTTCTCATCCTGCGGATGGCACACGCTGACAACTATACCAGGCAAAGGCAAAATATGAGAACAACGAACTAGTGCGAGTGACTACAAGGAAACGACAGGAGGGAAGAAGACTGACATTTGAACTGGCCACCCAACTGCATCACCTCCCCTGGCAGATATTGCTCTCAGACGGCGCCTTTTTCCCCTTTCGACCTTCATACGTCCGCATTTCTGTGGAGTACGGGCAATTCATGCTCCAATTGCTTCACGCGGTCACGGAGTCGCGACATTAGAGAAAGCTCATCCACCCTTGAGCGCGGTGGTGCCAAAGTGTCATCAAGGTTCGGCGAATCCTGAGGCTCCCTCAAAGGATCACTCGACGTGCCCTACCACAAGTCAAGCAAGCGAAAATAAGAGGACTAGGGTGAGGCATAAACAAAAGATTTGAGTGCATTCAAGATTAACAAAAGTATCAGCAGATACACTCGCCAACATGCATGTTCTTGACAAAAGACATAATCTATTTAACTATTACAAGATGCGACTACTAAGGAGCGACTGGCTTCTTCGACTTCGACTTTGGTTTTGGGGGCCTCATCGATTCTGTGGCAGTATCAGGTGCCACAGACTTCCCGCCGGCCCCTGACGTCGCAACCTTCGCAGCTTTCTTGGTGCGCTGAAGCTCCTCAGAGTACTTCGCAACTGTATTGATCAGCTGCAGGCCGTACTTGCCACAAGCAGTTGCGAAGGGAGCAAAGAGTACCTGGGCTTAGAGACCGCAGCAGGATCAACTTCAACTCCATGGGCTTGAACCATTGCGAGTGACATCGAAGCGCCAGTCACACGGGGCGAGTTCTTGAAGTTTGCAGGGACGCCCCCGGCAAGGGACTCCACCATCTCCTCCATATTCTCGATCAGCTCAGCCTTGGGCGCAAGCTCTTCCCGGAGGCGAATGAGGACACCCTTGGCCTTGGAGAGCACCCGCCAAGGCATCATCACGGCGGAGGGCCTGAGGGTCGAAGCTCAAATCGCTAGCATCTATATAGAACCCAAGCATGGGCACAAAGGTCAGCACCAACGACAAAGAAGAAAAAACAATGAAAATTCAAATAAGGGAATACATGAGAGAGCCTTGGCAATCGAGAAAAGTTGTTCCTCGAACACCTTCTCTCTAGCCACGACGAAGGTGCACAAATCCTTTTCGCGTTTCTGTGACTCGTCACGTGCTGCGATTGCCTCATTGCGGCTCTTTACCACTGCGGCAAGCACCTTTTCAATGCAAGCGGCGTCGTGGAGGAGTGCATTATGCTCATCTACGAAGCAAACAAAGATATGCTATCAGCCGGATATATCACAAGGAGGACAAAGAAGAAGTAGGACACTTACTTTCAACTGCGTGGTGGCGAGTATCCAGCATTGCATGCTGGCGACCCATGGCAAGAACTTGCTCCGCTAAGCGAGCGGCTTCCTTCACAATAAGCTGCGATAGAAGAAAACATCAAAGGATAAGCAAGATGATAGAAGATGATACATTCGAGTGCAAAAATAGAGGAAACAAATACTACACTTACATGATCCTCCAAAGACTCCGAAGTCGATGGATTCATAGTCATCCGGATAACCATCTGGTGCTCCACATCATGCGGAGAACTCGATGAATTATGGCCGGAGAGGGCCGCCAATGGAGGAGAAGGAGTGCGCTCAGCCACTTTCTTGGCTTTGGAGGTCGCGACTCCAGATTCTTTCAAAAATTGTACATCGCCAGAAGATGATGACGCTTGCTGACTACAAAATAAAACCAATATCAAGAGAATGCAACTCCAAAGAAGAACCAAAAGGAAGAATCGAATACTTACCAATCAAACTTATCAAAATCGAAGGTTTGATCCCTCGACTCTGACGACGATTCCTTCGGCAGCCGCATCTTCTTGCGATTGGATGGCGCCATGGCACTCACAGGAACGGCAAGGATTGGCGACTCTACACCAGCACATGCACCTTCCGGAGTCGAAGGGGATGACGCATCCAAATCCTCGCTACGCGAACAATTGCGAGTGTCCGGACCACTCGACTTGGGGGCTTCCTCCTCCACATCAGATGGGACGGTCGACTCCGACTCGTCCTCTTCCAAGGCTTCACGAGGGATAACCCCCTCGGGAAGAGGGGGCATACAGGGTGACACCACCCAATCCTGTGTACAGAAAACAATTTAGCACAAAGTCAAGAAACAACAAAGAAGTAGTCGACAAACAAAGCTACTACGTAGCACAACTGTACCTCAGGAGGAGGGTTAGCAGCATCGAACGTTGGAATGTTTGGATCATTGGGAAGCACATCCTTGACGGTGTACTTGGTGACCAGTCGCACCCTTTTATCTACCTCACTCGCGGACATGCCATCGGCAGACATGCGAGTGACATCGTCCGCGCCAGCCCACTGGAACATAGGGTGGACTCTGGCCTACAGGGGCTGGACGCGACGGCGCAGCCATGTGCGAATGAGGGCAAAACCTCCCTCCTCTTTGCCCATGCGAATCTCGAGGTCGCAGACGCGCTCGTATAGCACATCTGTCTCCGCGGACTCGCCGGGCATAATTATGTTCTTCCAGGAACGCCTCCTCTTGCACGGCGTCGCGGGATCAAAAGGCACGAGCCCGAAGTGGTCTCCGTCGGCCTTCAGGTCGCGGATGTAGAACCACTTGTCCCTCCACCCTTGGACGGACGCCGTGAGTTTGATATCAAAGTATGTGGTGGAAGAATCGACGTGGTTACCTCAGCGGCGGCGGTGCTGGTGCCCGCAACAGCGGAGCCACCCTTCTTCTTCGTAGCAGCCGCGGCAGCGGCGGGATCGGCCGCGGCACCTCCTTTCTTCTTCCCCATTCCGCGGCAGCGGTGTGACCGGAGGAAGTAGCTGGGAAATACGAGGAGATGGTCCAGTGCCATGTAGGAAAGGAGCGCAAAGAAGCAGAGGAGCAGCGACAATGGCGACGGAGGCAAAGGCAGAAAAGAAGTAGATGTGAAAATTACCGTCACTGCATCGCTACTTAACCCCCTAGAAGATGCAATCCAACGGCTAAGAAAACCCTATCAGACGCGTGGCGTTCATCGTGCTCGACACGTGGAGGACCTGAAGCACGAACAGTCCCCCACTACACCCATTACGCGCGGAAATCGATTAGACGCAGTTAAAACAAATATTACGCACGCCCAGTCAAATTAGAGTTAGAAAATGGGACCCACCGCTCGTCAGGTCCCGTCAAACTTGCTCACGTGGGCAATTGAGTTCATCGCATCGACAGCACTGATGTCATCCAAAATTACACAGCAGAAGACTTCGATTACTTTAGTCCTTGCTCGAGTCTTCGACTCCACCAAGCAATCGGTGGATACTCCCATAGGGAGCACTAGTCACGCACCCTACGATTTTTTCTTTTTGCAGGAACATGGACAATCGAAACAAACCCAAGCGCTCGAATCCGCGATTCAATTATGGACGTGGGTTACTCCCATAGGGAGCGCTAGAAATAATTTCAACTGAAATAAGCTAACAAATGAAGACAGCAGTCGCAAAAGTTCTTTAGTCCCTGCATGAGTCTTCGACTCAACTAGGCACTCAGGGGCTACTCCCATAGGGAGCACTGGTTACCCACCCTATGATTATTTGTACATCATACTGTGTCTTGATAACATCCAGACTCGAAGCTTATGGCGACAACGCGTCATGATATTTCCATACAAAGAGTCTGCGTCTCCTGGGTCACCCGAATCATCTCCGCGATGACAAAATTCGGATGCCGCGCTTGCAGCGTGAAGATAAGACCTGAATAAGGCCTGGCAACGCATTTTTTGTGCACTACCAGAAATATATCCGTGCCAATAGGTACGACGAACATGCCTTGACGGACGCGTCGAGTGCTCACACCCATATACTGGAATTCGACTCCTGTAAGACCTCCGCGGCTTGAGTCGAATTACACCAGCACTTTTCCGGATTCGAGTCCGGGGACTCGAGTTCGAGTAGATGGCGTTGTTTTACCCTAAGGTAGTTAACTGATACCGGTACATCAGTTAAATCAGGCATGCACATCAACAATCCCTACGACACAAACAAAGCAGTCAAAAACATACTCAGCTATGCACTCGAAAGGATTCATAAAGTCCCTAGTCGAATCTGCGATTCCACTGGACACTCGGGGGCTAATGACATGGGTATACCCTACAGGTACTCGAGCTTGGTATATACGGCCAGAATACAATGGAATCCCACGGTGTCGCCAAGGCCCAAATAAAGAACTCGAGTAACCTACGGACTCTTGATTGCTTGAAGAACAAGAAGTAAAGATAGAAAGTTTAAAGAGGAAAACCCTAACCTGTAACCGACTCGACCTGCTACCCGATTCCTAGCCTATCTATATAAAGGCTAGGAGGGGGCGGCGAGGAGGACACAGGCAACCCTAGTTTCCACAACCATCGCCAGATTGCATCTGCGCACCATTGTAATCTTCGATTCCTTCGATAATTCCACAAGCAGACAAGCAGGAGTAGGGACCTCTGTGAGGCCTGAACCTGGGTAAATATTCAAGTCCCCTGTGTGCTTGTTTGCTAGCCGATAGATATCTCCAGCGCTCCCTCCTTCTCCAAAACCCAAGTCCATAACAATGGGCATTGATGAGTTAAACCCTTGTCACCCAGTATGCCCCCTATTCCTGAGGGGGTTATTCCTCGTGAAGTAGATGAGGAGGACGAGTCGGAGTCGACCGTCCCATTTGAAGAGGAGGAAGCCCCCGAGTCCAGAGGTCCGGACACTCGCAAGCATTCACGTAGCAAGGATTCAGATGCGTCATCTCCTTCGACTCCAGAAGGCCTAGCTATTGGTGCAGAGTCGCCGATACCTGCCGTTCCTGTGAGTGTTGTGGTGCCATCTTCCTGCAAGAAGATGCGGCTACCGAAGGAGTCATCGTTGGAGTCGGAGGGTCAAACCTTCGATTTTGACAAGTTTGATTGGTAAGTATACAATTCTTTTCTTGGTTCTTTTGTGGAGTTGCATTTTCCTGATGTAGGTTTTGTTCCGCAGTCAACCGGCGTCGTTGTCTTCTGGCGACGTCCAATTTTTGAAAGAGTCTAGAGTCACGGACTCCAAAGCCAAGGAAGTGGCTAAGCGGACTTCTTCCCCTCCATTGGCGGCCCACTCCAGGCACAATTCATCAAGTTCTCCACACGATGTGGAGCACCAGATGGTTGTCCAGACGACTGCGTGGCAATCGACTTTGGAGTTACTAGAGGATCACGTATGTGTGATATTGCCTTTTCTTGCAGTCGAATTAATCTTCTACGTTATCTGCTGATCCTTTGTTGTTTCTCCTGTTACAGCTTATTGTGAAGGAAGCTACTCGCCTAGCAGAGCAAGTGCTTGCCATGGGTCGCCAGCATGCAATGCTGGAGAACCGCCATCACGTGGTTGAAAGTGAGTGCTTTTTTTCTTCTTCTTCATCCTTGTGATATACTTGACTGACGGTCTGTCTTTTTTTGTTTCACAGCTGAGCATAATGCGCTTATTCGCGACACCGCTTCCCTTGAAAAGATGCTCGCCATGGCGGTTACGAGTCACGATGAGGCAGTCCCTGCGCTTAACGAATCGTGGCAACGCGAAGAGGATTTGCGCGCCTCCATCGCCGCTAGGGAGAATTTGATCAAAGAACAAGTCTTCTCGATTGCCAAGGCGCTTTTAGGTATTCCTTCGTCTGGATTTCCGTCGTGTCCCTTCTTTCGAATTTGTTATTGTGCTATTTTTTGTGCCAATACTGTGCTCTTGTGTAGATGCCGGCGGTCTGAGCTTCGATGCCCAGGCTCTCCGTCGTGATGATGCCTTGGCAGGTGCCATGGCGGCAGTCGAAGATCGTAGCGCTTCCATCCAAGGGACGCTGATCTAGGCCAAGGGTGTACTCAATCGCCTCCATGAGGAGCTGGCACCCAAAGATGAGTTAATTGAAAATGTAGATGATCTGGTGGAGTCCCTTGCAGGCTTCAAGAACTCACTCCGTGCGGCTAGCGCTTCTATGTCACTCACGATGGTTCAAGCCCATGGAGTCGAAATTGATCCTACTGCAGTTTCCAAGGCAATGTCTGTCAGCACGGATGGCCAACAGGTAGTTCTTGCTCCTTTTGCAACTGCCTATGGTAACTACGGGCCGCAGCTAATCAACACAGTCGTGAAGTACTCTGAGGAGCTGCAGCGAGCCAAGAAGGCGGCGAAAGATGTGGCGTTAGGGGCTGGCAGGAAGTCTGTGGCATCTGATACTCCCACAGTCTAAGTCGAAGAACCCGGTTGCTCCTTAGTAGTCATATTTGTAATAGTTAATAGCTTGACCCCTTTTGTCTTGAACCTGCCGTTGGCGGGTGTATCTGTTGACATTTTGTTATGCTTGAATGTACTTTGACTGTTTGCCCATGTATTGCTTGGTCTTCTTATTATCTCTTGCTTGACTTGTGATAGGGCACATTGAGTGGTCCTTCGAGTGAACTTCGGAATATGCCATCCACTAATGATACCTTAGCACAGTCGCGCTCAAGGGTTGATGAGCTGTCTCTGCTCTCGCGACTCCATGACCGCGTGAAGAAGTTGGAGCGCGAACTACCCGTGCTCCATGGTAACGCGGATGTATGGAAGTTGAGGGCGGAGAAGGCCACTGCCCGAGAGCAATATCTGCTGGGGGAGGTGACGGAGTTGGGCGACCAATTCAAGTGTTAGCTTTCTGCTTCCTTATCTTTTCTTGTAGCCACTCGCGGTAGTTCTTTGTCTTCATACTTTTGCCTTTCCTTGGTATAGTTGTCAGTGCACGCTATACGCAAGATGAGAAGGACAGGATTGCCGTTCGCATGAACAACCTGACCCAAGAGCAGCTTCAGGCGAGTGGATATTTCTGGGTGGATCATGATCGCGCAATCGCACTGGCGACCCTGCAGGATCGTGCCTCACGAGTGCTTCATTTCTTGAAGAAATCGCAATCGTGCTTGAGGAATATCTATCAGACGATGTTTCCGCTAGATGTCATTCCATCGAGCCTGCTGGCCCTTCTTGCAAAATTTCAAGACTTTAGTGCAGTCCGCGAGTGTGTGCGGCAACAGTTAGTGGCTGGTGCCAAGGCTGATCTGTCGCTGGTGCGACTGCATAGGCCTGATGTGGATGTTGCAGTGATTGCTGCTGGACCGCCAGTGCCGCTAACTGGTTCAACTTGGAACATGGTTCCTCACTACCAGGCAGTGGATCGCCCAGCGGAGGAAATTGTCGACTTCTTCGAGGAGCAGACAAACGTTCTTCTGTTGCAACAGTAGTTTAGTTTGTATCCTACACATAGTTGCACCAGTTTTGTAAAGTTCATATATATATGCTGTGTATAATTATTTTTCTTTAGAGTACTTCTATCTTTTTCTTTCAACTCTTGAAGATAGTGATGCTACAGACCGAGCTAGGTTTGCCAAAACCAACTAAATTAACTCAATGATCCCAAAGTGATACCAAAACTAACAACAAGATCAATCATATAACCACGAATTGAAAACTATCATAAGCTATGAAAAAGGGTGAATGAAAGAACTTCTCATTAATATTCCATAACGGAAACTCACACCAAGGGATAAATATTTAACGAGAGAGGGGACAGTTCCATAATGCAAACCATACTACAAAATAACTCCTCTATTCAAGATATGACTCTGCTAATAAGGTAAAAAGATAGAAGATAGTGATATGATACCGCGGCACTCCCCCAAGCTTGGAACAAACCAAGGGGATGCCAAACCTGATGACGAATTACTCCTTAGGTGGTGGTGGTATCCTCTCGATGAGCTCTCTGATCAGTTTCCCCAAGTCCTCAATCTCGAAGGTGAGATTACGAATAAGCTACGAGCTTTGATCAATGCGGCTCATGATCATGTCGGGTTGAGAATTCCAGCTCTTTCTATTCTTTCCCCATTCTTCCTCCTTGAAGTCTTCTTTTCCTGCATGGCTAGAACGAGGCAAATCCCAATTGGAGGGTAATTTCTCCTTGGGCATATTCTGGTATTGATGCTCATGGATAAGGGTATGGAAAGGATTCCTGGGGCGTGGAGGAAGTGACCGTGGAGCCAAACTATGACGAGGAGCTTTCCCCCCAGTCTGCATCCGTGCAGTCCTTCTGATCTTGGCAGGTTTCACCACTCCAATGCTTGCAATGGTGGTGCTGGTATGCGGACGTTGGCCTTGCTCCTCTTCACCTTCACTCTTGATCTCCTTCTCCTTCCCGGAGTCTTGGAGGTCTTCCTCCATGAGCTCCTTCCCATTATCCTTGGCGGACACCATTGTGCTTCTAAGCTTTCAAAGAGTATGTCCTGATAGAAAATAGATCGAAACAAAACACGACGAAAACACGATATACGGACCTCAGGAGATCCGGGGGGTATATATTACGAAGTTTCATGACAAAAGGAAGGTACTGGGAGAAAACGGGTCGAAAGCGGAGTCCTGGGTGGCCTCACCACCTGGTGGCGCGGCCAGGGGTGGTCCCGCGCCATGGGGTGGTGTGGGCCACCCCAGCTCTGGTTCCGTCCCTTTTTCGCTTCGAAACTTTCCTTATTGACTGAAAACTACAAAAATATAGTTGGATTGTATTTTTGTGGAACTTTTCTTACCAGAACTGTTACCTATTTGAACACAGACTCTGCAGGTCTCTGAATCTGGTACCAAACAAAATGGATAAGGAGCGGTTATTACCGAAGTAATTTCCAAGACTCAAAGAAACAAAAACAAACTGAAAGCAAAAACAAATTGGGTTGTCTCCCATAAAGCTCTTTCTTTATAGCCTTTAAGATGGGCATGATAATTTTGAAGAAGCTCTCATAGGGATATGAATTGAAGTGAAAGAGAGCATTAAGAAGCAAAAACACACACACACACATTTAAGTCTAACCCACTTCCTATGCAAGGGGATTTTGTAAACAAACAAGTTATTGAAACCAAAGGCAACTTGCATAAGAAGGCAAAAGAAGTGCAACATAAAAACTTTCAGCATAAAGCGAGGAAACTTGATATTATTGAGATACATAAGAACACTTTTCCCTCTCTCATAGTAGCTTTCAGTATCATGCATAAACTTAACAATATAGCTATCACAAGGACCATCATAGCAATGATCACTTATTCTAACAGAAAACACAGGAATACTAGCTCTCATAACACTAATATGTGAAACAATATTAGAGGTATCCTTACAAAGTATAGGGTGTCCCTCTTTTTCATATTTAGTGACAAAGTCTTTCACACTTGCTATTATAGGTACATCAACCATTTGTTTATCAGGTTCAGTAGTTTTACTCATACTTTCATCTACCATACTAGCCATCATAGAATGTTCCTTTACCTTAACTGAAAAAGGCATTTTCTCAATATAAGGTTTAGGTAAAACATGATTAGCAGTATAAACTTCAGTATTTCTTGCAGGAACACTCTTAGCAATATCTTTATAAGGTTCATGATACTTATTCCACTTCTTTTTAGGCACTTCAATGTAGGAAGCAAAAGCCTTAAAACAAGAAGCAATAGCTTGAAAGTCTAGACCATAAGCATTTTTAATATTTTGAAAGTCATTAGTTCCCATAAAAGATTAAATGCATTCATAATCATAATTTATACCTGACTTTCTACCTTTGTCATTCTCCGAAGCTTTAGCATTGTCTTGAATACGGTCTAGAAGGTCCCATTTAGCTTCTTCCACCATACGAGTGAATGATCCAGCACAGGAAGCATCCAATAAATCTTTATCATGTAGAGGGAGCCTTGCACAAAAGTTATTGATAATAATATTGTTGGGGAGCTCATGAATGGGACATTTGAGCATTAGTAACTTCAATCTCCCCCAAGCTTGAGTTGTACTCTCTCCATCAAGAGGCCAAAAGTTGTATATTTGCTTCTGATCTTTATGAATCTCACTAGGAGGATAAAACTTTGAATAAAAGAGAGGCACTATTTCCTCCCATTCCAGAGCTTGACCATTCTTCGGCAGCTTATACCATTCCTCAGCTCTTCCTTTCAGTGATAATGAGAATAACTTCTTAACTTGATCTGTAGTAATACCTGCACACTTGAACAACCCGCATAATTCGTGTATAAAGAGTAAATGATCACCGAGATGGACAGTTCCATCCCCAACATAATAGTTATCCATAACACGATCAATAATTCTTGTAGGTATTTTGAAAACATCTTTCTTAGCAGGTGGTGGCTTATCTACTACCTTAGCAGTGGTAGTAGCATGACCAAATAAGAAACTCAACGAATTATCCATAACGAAAATAAAGCAACTAGCAGAAGTAAACAATACTCACAGTAGAAGTTTCCTTTACCAGTTCCACTCTCCAATAGCGCTTCACTCCCCGGCAACAGCGCCAGAAAATAGTCTTGATGACCCACAAGTATAGGGGGTGTATCGCAGTATTTTCAATAAGTAAGAGTGTCGAACCCAACGAGGAGAAGAAGGTGCTGGCTAGTGGTATGGATCAGGAATTCTCTGCAAATACTTAGCAAACGGATTTTTAGGGGTTTTCGATAAAGCAAGTAAACAAAGTACGAGTAAATAAAAGAAAGTAGGAATAAATGCAGCAAGTGGCCCAATCCTTTATGCAGCAAAGGACAAGCCAGTTGTATTTCTATAGATGACCAAACGTTCTCGAGGACACATGGGAAGACTGTCAAGTGCTTTCGCTTCATATAGTTGATTAATCTTCTTTAGCTTTCTAAGTGTTGTGTGGGTGAACCTGTGCTAATGTACAGCCCCATCCAAGACTAATACATACTTGTGATTATACCCCTTGCAAACATCCGTAAGTACAAGAAAGTAATTAAGGTAGAAACCTAACCACAACTTTAAACTCTAAGACCCTTACGTCCCTTGTGCAATGGTTTCCTAACTGGATTCAGGTTTCTGTCACTGCGGCAACCCCTACGATTAGTAGCCAAATACATAATGCATTCCCCTAGGCCCATATAGGTGAAGTGTCATGTAGTCGACGTTCACATGACACCACTAGAAGAAGTACACCACAACTTAAATAATAATCTATTTAATCTTTCTCAACGCAACTCCACTACTAACAACAAGACTTCTCCCATGTCCTCAAGACAAAACGAACTACTCACAAGACATCATATAGATCATGATCAGAGATGGAATAATGATGTATAAGAATCTGAACATAAATAATAATTCAATGGTTCACTCAATAGCATCAACTACAAAGAGTAATCAACACCGGGAAAGTTTCCCCTATGAACTATGCAAGATTCAACGCAATTGTTACAGCAATATGGAGATGATGATGAGGGTGCTGATGGTGATGATGGTGATGATGATGATGATGATGATCCCGATGAAGTCCATCTTGATGGTGGTGTTGATGGCGACGATCTCCCCTCTTCGGGAAGAAATGCCCCCGGCAAAAATCTATCTGACGAAGAGCTCTTTCTCTCTCGGTGTTTTCTGCCCTGCAGAGGCGGCGAAATCTTTCTGTGGTCGCTCCCCAAGTCTTAGGGTTTCGGGAGGTTGATATACGCCAGAGGGGAGAGGCTGGAGTGGGCCGGGGCAGCCACACCACTCCCTGACGCGGCCTAGGCCTGCCCGTGCCATGGGGTGGTGTGGGCCCCCTGTGGCCCACCTCCACTCCATCTTCTGGCATCCTGAGTATTCTAGAAAAATAGAATTTTCCGTATATTTTCCCGGATTTTCTGATCTTCGCGCATTTGCCTCCAAACAGCACCTTTTCCATCAGAATCCTGACTACAGCGGTCCATGCTCCAAAAGTCATCAACCATGCAAAAATAGATGAAATAACATAAGTATCACCTCTCAATACAAAATATATTAATGAATAATAGTGAATTAGGACAAAGAATAGTGATGCAAAATGGACGTATCACATCTCTGTTCTTCACACAAACCACATATGGATCCACCAGTATCACTGGATGTGTGTTCTTTTCATGAACCACACCCAGTGTCGTTGCATGTGCGTTCTTCTCACCAACCACACATGGATCCACCAATGTCATTGCATGTCTGTTCTTTTCATTAACCGCACCGAGAGTCATTGCATGTCTGTTCTTTCCACAAACCACATATGGATCCACCAGTGTCATTGGATGTGTGTTCTTTTCATGAACCACTGCTAGAGTCATTACATGTCTGTTCTTCTCACAAACAACATAAGGAAACACTAGTGTCATTGGATGTGTGTTCTTTTCATTAACCACACCCAGAGTCACTACATGTCTGTTCTTTTCACAAACCACATAAGGATCCACTAGTGTCATTGGATGTGTGTTCTTTTCATGAATCACACCCAGTGTCATTGCATGTCTGTTCTATCCACAAACCACATATGGATCCACCAGTGCCATTGGATGTGTGTTCTTTTCATGAACCACACTCAGAGTCGTTGCATGTGTGTTCTTTTCAAAAACCACATAAGGATAAACAAGTGTCATTGGATGTGTTTTCTTTTCATGAACCGTAGCCAAAGTCATTGGATGTGTTTTCTTTTCATGAACCACAGCCAGTGTCATTGCATGTGTGTTCTTTTCATTAACCACACCCAGTGTCATTGCATTTATGTTCTTTTCATGAACCACACCCAGGTTATTGCATGTTTGTTCTTTCCACAAACCACATCTGGATCCACTAGTGTCATTGGATGTGTGTTCTTTTCATGAACCATAGCCAGAGACATTGCATGTTTGTTCTTCTGACAAACCACACATGGATCCACCTGTGTCATTGCATGTCTATTCTTTTCATGAACCACTGCTAGAGTCTTTACATGTCTGTTCTTCTCACAAACCACATAAGGATCCACCAGTGTCATTGGATGAGTGTTCTTTTCATGAACCACACCTAGAGTCATTGCATGTCTATTCTTCTCACAAACCACATATGGATCCACCAGTGTCACTAGATGTGTGTTCTTTTCATGAACCACACCCAGTGTCATTGCTTGTGTGTTCTTCTCACAAACCACACATGGATCCACCAGTGTCATTGCATGTCTGTTGTTTTCATTAACCACACCCAGTTCCATTGCATGTGTGATGTTTTCATGAACCACACCTAGTGTCATTGGATGTGTGTTCTTTTCATGAACCACACCCAGAGTCATTGCATGTCTGATCTTTTCACAAAACCACATAAGGATCCACCCGTGTCCTTGGATGTGTGTTATTTTCATGAACCAGACCCAGTGTCAATGGCATGTGTGTTCTTCTCACAAACCACACATGGATCCACCAGTGTCATTGCATGTCTGTTCTTTTCATGAACCACAGCTAGAGTCATTGAATGTCTGTTCTTTCCACAAACCACATATGGATTCACCAGTGTCACTGGATGTGCATTCTTTTCACAAACCACAGCTAGAGTCATTGCATATCTATTCTTTCACAAACCACAACTAGAGTCATTGCATGTCTGTTCTTTCCACAAACCAGATATGGATCCACTAGTTTTATTGGATGTGTGTTCTTTTCATGAACCAGACTAGTGTCATTGCATGTTTTTCATTTCCACAAAACCACACATGGATCCACTAGTGTCATTGGATGTGTGTTCTTTTCATGAAGCACACCCAGAGTCATTGCATGTGTGTTCTTTTCACAAACCACATAATGATACACCAGTGTCATTGGATGTGTTTTCCTTTGATGAACCACAGCTACAGTCATTGCATGTGTGTTGTTTTCATTAACCACACCTAGTGTCATTGCATGTGTGTTCTTTTCATTAACCACACCCAGTGTCATTGGATGTGTGTTCTTTTCATGAACCACACCCAGTGTCATTGCATGTCTGTTCTTTCCACAAACCACATATGGATCCACTAGTGTCATTGGATGTGTGTTCTTTTCATGAACCACACCAATGTCATTGCATGTCTGTTGTTTCCACAAAACCACACATGGATCCACCCAGTGTCATTGCATGTGTTTTCTTTTCATGAACCACAGCCAGAATCATTGCATGTCTGTTTTCCCCATAAACCACACATGGATCCACCAGTGTCATTGCATGTCTGTTCTTTTCATTAACCACACCCAGTTTCATTGCATGTGTGATCCTTTCATGAACCAAACCTAGTGTCATTGGATGTGTGTTCTTTTCATTAACCACACCCAGAGTCATTGCATGTCTGATCTTTTCACAAACCACATAAGGATCCACCTGTGTCCTTGGATGTGTGTTATTTTCATGAACCAGACCCAGTGTCATTGCATGTGTGTTCTTCTCACAAACCACACATGGATCCACCAGTGTGATTGCATGTCTGATCTTTTCATGAACCACGGCTAGAATCATTGCATGTCTGTTCTTTCCAAAAACCACATATGGATCCACCAATGTCACTGGATGTGTGTTCTTTTCACAAACCACAGCTAGAGTCATTGCATATCTATTCTTTTCACAAACCACAACTAGAGTCATTGCATGTCTGTTCTTTCCACAAACCAGATATGGATCCACCAGTGTCATTGGATGTGTGTTCTTTTCATGAACCAGACTAGTGTCATTGCATGTCTTTTATTTCCACAAAACGACACATGGATCCACTAGTGTCATTGGATGTGTGTTCTTTTCAGGAACCACACCTAGAGTCATTGCATGTGTGTTCTTTTCACAAACCACATAATGATACACCAGTGTCATTGGATGTGTTTTCCTTTCATGAACTATAGCTAGAGTCATTGCATGTGTGTTGTTTTCATTAACCACACCTAGTGTCATTGCATATGTGTTCTTTCCATTAACCACAGCTAGAGTCATTGCATATCTATTCTTTTCATGAACCACAACTAGAGTCATTGCATGTCTGTTCTTTCCACAAACTAGATATGGATCCACTAGTATCATTGGATGTGTGTTCTTTTCATGAACCAGACTAGTGTCATTGCATGTTTGTCATTTCCACAAAACCACACATGGATCCACTAGTGTCATTGGATATGTGTTCTTTTCATGAACCACACCCAGAGTCATTGCATGTGTGTTCTTTTCACAAACCACATAATGATACACCAGTGTCATTGGATGTGTTTTCCTTTCATGAACCACAACTACAGTCATTGCATGTGTGTTGTTTTCATTAACCACACCTAGTGTCATTGCATGTGTGTTCTTTTCATTAACCACACCCAGTATCATTGGATGTGTGTTCTTTTCATGAACCACACCCAGTGTCATTGCATGTCTGTTCTTTTCACAAACCACATATGGATCCACCAGTGTCATTGGATGTGTGTTATTTTCATGAACCACACCAATGTCATTGCATGTCTGTTGTTTCCACAAAATCACACATGGATCCACCTAGTGTCATTCCATGTGTTTTCTTTTCATGAACCACAGCCAGAATCATTGCATGTCTGTTTTCCCCATAAACCACACATGGATCCACCAGTGTCATTGCATGTCTGTTCTTTTCATTAACCACACCCAGTTTCATTGCATGTGTGATCTTTTCATGAACCAAACCCAGTGTCATTGGATGTGTGTTCTTTTCATTAACCACACACAGAGTCATTGCATGTCTGATCTTTTCACAAACCACATAAGGATCCACCCGTGTCCTTGGATGTGTGTTATTTTCATGAACCAGACCTAGTGTCATTGCATGTGTGTTCTTATCACAAGCCACACATGGATCCACCAGTGTCATTGCATGTCCGTTCTTTTCATGAACCACAGCTAGAGTCATTGCATGTCTATTCTTTCCACAAACCACATATGGATCCACTAGTGTCACTGGATGTGTGTTCTTTTCACAAACCACAGCTAGAGTCATTGCATATCTATTCTTTTCACAAACCACAACTACAGTCATTGCATGTCTGTTCTTTCCACAAACCAGATATGGATCCACCAGTGTCATTGGATGTGTGTTCTTTTCATGAACTAGACTAGTGTCATTGGATGTCTGTTATTTCCACAAAACCACACATGGATCCACGAGTGTCATTGGATGTGTGTTCTTTTCATGAACCACACCTAGAGTCATTGCATGTGTGTTCTTTTCACAAACCACATAATGATACACCAGTGTCATTGGATGTGTTTTCCTTTCATGAACTACAGCTAGAGCCATTGCATGTGTGTTGTTTTCATTAACCACACCTAGTGTCATTGCATGTGTGTTCTTTTCATTAACCACACCCAGTGTCATTGGATGTGTGTTCTTTTCATGAACCACACCCAGTGTCATTACATGTCAGTTCTTTCCACAAACCACATATGGATCCACCAGTGTCATTGGATGTGTGTTCTTTTCATGAACCACACCAATGTCATTGCATGTCTATTGTTTCCACAAAACCACACATGGATCCACCAGTGTCATTGGATGTGTGTTCTTTTCATGAACCACACCCAGAGTCATTGCATGTGTTTTCTTTTCACAAACCACATAAGGATACATCAGTGTCATTGGATGTGTTTTCTTTTCATGAACCACAGCCAGAGTCATTGCATGTGTGTTCATCTCACAAACCACACATGGATCCACCAGTGTCATTGCATGTTTGTTATTTTCACAAACCACTGCTAGATTCATTGCATGTCTATTCTTTCCATATACCACACATGGATCTACCAGTGTCATTGGATGTGTGTTCTTTTCATGAACAACTGCTAGAGTCATTGCATGTGTGTTCTTTCCACAAACCACATAAGCATCCACCGGTGTTGTTGGATGTGTGTTCTTTTCATGAACCATAGCCAGAGTGATTGCATGTTTGTTCTTCTCACAAACCACACATGGATCCACTAGTGTGATTGCATGTATTCACTTTTCATTAACCACATCTAGAGTCATTGCTTGTCTACTGTTTCCACAAACGACACATGGATCCACCAGTGTCATTGCATGTGTGTTCTTTTCATGAACCACACCCAGTGTCATTGCATGTATTTTCTTTTCATGAACCACAGCCAGAGTCATTGCATGTTTGTTCTTCCCACAAACCACACATGGATCCACCAGTGTCATTGCATGTATTTTCTTTTCATGAACCACAGCCAGAGTCATTGCATGTTTGTTCTTCCCATAAACCACAGATGGATCCACCAGGGTTATTGCATGTCTAGTCTTTTCTTGAACCATAGCTAGAGTCATTGCATGTCTGTTCTTTCCACAAACCACACATGGATCCACCAGTGTCATTGCATGTGTGTTCTTTTCATCAACCACACCCAGTGTCATTGCATGTCTGTTTTTCCACAAACCACACATGGATCCACCAGTTCATTGCATGTGTATTCTTTTCATGAACCACACCCAGTGTCATTGCATGTGTTTTCTTTTCATGAACCACAGCTAGAGTCATTGCATGTCTGTTTTCCCCATAAACCACACATGGATCCACCAGTGTCATTGCATGTTTGTTCTTTTCATGAACTACAGCTAGAGTCACTGCATGTCTATTCTTCTCACAAACCACATAAGGATACACCAGTGTCACTGGATGTGTGTTCTTTTCATGAACCACACCCAGTGTCATTGCATGTGGGTTCTTCTCCCAAACCACACATGGATCCACCAGTGTCATTGCATGTCTGTTCCTTTCACAAACCACAACTAGAGTCATTGCATGTTTGTTCTTTCCACAAAACACATATGGATCCACCAGTGTCACTGGATGTGTGTTCTTTTTATGAACCACAGCTAGAGTCATTGCATGTGTGTTCTTTTCACAAACCACATAAGGATCCACCAGTGTCATTGGATGTGTATTCTTTTCATGAACCACACCCAGTGTCATTGCATGTGTGTTCTTGTCACAAACCACACATGGATCCACAACTATCATTGCATGTTTGCTCTTTTCATGAAACACACCAATGTTATTGCATGTCTGTTCATTCCACAAACCACACATGGATCCACTAGTGTGATTGGATGTGTGTTCTTTTCATGAACCACAACTAGAGTCATTGCATGTCTGTTCTTTCCACAAACCACATAAAGATACACCATTGTCATTGGATGTGTTTTCTTTACATGAACCACAACCAGAGTCATTGCATGTCTGTTGTTTCGAGAAAACCACACATGGATCCACAAGTGTCATTGGATGTGTGTTCTTTTCATGAACCACACCTAGAGTCATTGCATGTGTCTTCTTTTCACAAACCACATATGGATCCACCAGTGTCATTGGATGTGTGTTCTTTTCATGAACCACACCGGTGTCATTGCATGTCTGTTGTTTCCACAAAACCACACATGGATCCACCAGTGTCATTAGATGTGTGTTCTTTTAATGAACCACACCCAGAGTCATTGCATGTGTGTTCTTTTCACAAACCACATAAGTATACACCGGTGTCATTGGATGTGTTTTCTTTTCATACACCACAGCCAGAGTCAGTGCATGTGTGTTCTTCTCACAAACCACACATGGATCCACCAGTGTCATTGCATGTGTGTTCTTTTCATGAACCACACCCAGTGTCATTGCATGTCTGTTTTTCCACAGACCACACATGGATCCACCAGTGTCATTGCATATGTGTTCTTTTCATGAACCACACACAGTGTCATTGCATGTGTTTTCTTTTCATGAACCACAGCCAGAATCATTGCATGTCTGTTTTCCCCATAAACCACACATGCATCCACCAGTGTCATTGCATGTCTGTTCTTTTCATGAACCACGGCTAGAGTCATTGCATGTTTGTTCTTCTCACAAACCACATAAGGATACACCAGTGTCATTGGATGTGTGTTTTTTCATGAACCACACATAGTGTCATTGCATGTGTGTTCTTCTCACAAACCACACATGGATCCACTAGTGTCAGTGCATGTGTGTTCTTTTCATGAACCACACTCAGTGTCATTGCATGTGTTTTCTTTTCATGAACCACAGCCAGAGTCATTGCATGTATGTTCTTCCCACAAACCACACATGGATCCACCACTATCATTGCATGTCTGTTCATTTCATGAACCACAGCTAGAGTCATTGCATGTCTGTTCTTTCCACAAACCACATATGGATCCACCAGTGGCATTGGATGTGTGTTCTTTTTATGAAGCACATCAAGAGTCATTGCATGTTTGTTCTTCTCACAAACCACACATGGATCCACCAGTGTCATTGCATGTCTGTTCTTTTCATGAACCACAGCTAGAGTCATTGCATGTCTGTTCTTGTCACAAACCACATAAGGATACACTAGTGTCATTGGATGTTTGTTATTTTCATGAACCACACCCGGTGTCATTGCATTTGTGTTCTTCTCACAAACCACACATGGATCCACCAGTGTCATTGCATGTCTGTTCTTTTCACAAACCACAGCTAGAGTCATTGCATGTCTCTTCTTTCCACAAACTACATATGGATCCACCAGTGTCGCTGGATGTGTTTTCTTTTTATGAACCGCAGCTAGAGTCATTGCATGTGTTTTATTTTCACAAACAATAGCTATTGTCATTGCATGTCTGTTCTTTAAACAAACCACATATGGATAGATCAGTGTCATGGGATGTGTGTTCTTCTCATGAACCACAGCTAGAGTCATTGCATGTGTGTTCTTTCCAAAAACCACATAAGGATCCACCAGTGTCATTGGATGTGTGTTCTTTTCATGAACCACAGCCAGAGTCATTGCATGTTTGTTCCTCTAACAAACCACACATGGATCCACCAGTGTCATTGTATGTCTGCTCTTTTCATTAACCAAAGCTAGAGTCATTGCATGTATGTTCTTTCCACAAACCACACATTGATCGACCAGTGTCATTGCATGTGTGTTCTTTTTATGAACCACGCCCAGTGTCATTGCATGTGTTTTCTTTTCATGAACCACAGTCAGATTCATTGCATGTCTGTTCTTCCCACAAACTACACATGATCCACCAGTGTCATTGCATGTGTTTTCTTTTCATGAACCACAGCCAAAGTCATTGCATGTTTGTTCTTCCCACAAACCACACATGGATCCACCAGTGTCATTGCATGTATGTTCTTTTCATGAACCACAGCTAGAGTCATTGCATGTCAGTTCTTTCCACAAACCACACATGGATCCACCAGTGTCATTGCATCTGTGTTCTTTTCATGAACCACACCCAGTGTCATTGCATGTCTGTTCTTTCCACAAACCACACATGCATCCACCAGTATCATTGCATGTGTGTTCTTTTCATGAACCACACCTAGTCTCATTGCATGTCTGTGGATGTGTGTTCTTTTCGTTAACCACCGCCAGAGTCATTGCATGTCAGTTCTTCTCACAAACCACACATGGATCCACCAGTGTCATAGCATGTATGTTCTTTTCATGAACCACAGCTAGAGTCATTGCATGTCTGTTCTTCTCACAAACCACATAAGGATACATCAGTGTCATTGGAGGTGTGTTCTTTTCATGAACCACACCTAGTGTCATTGCATGTGTGTTTTTCTCACAATTCACACATGGATCCACTAGTGTCAATTTGCTTTCTGTTCTTTTCACAAACCACAACTAGAGTCATTGCATGTCTGTTCCTTCCACAGACCACATATGGATCCACTAGTGTCACTGGATGTGTGTTCTTTTCATGAACCATAGCTAGAGTCATTGCATGTGTGTTCTTTTCACAAACCACTGCTAGTGTCATTGCATGTATATACTGTCCAGAAACCACATATGGATCCACCAGTGTCATTGGATGTGTGTTCTTTTCATGAACCACAGCTAGAGTCATTTCATGCGTGTTCTTTTCACAAACCACATAAGGATCCACAAGTGTCATTGGATGTGTGTTATTTTCATGAACCACACCCAGTGTCATTGCATGTGTGTTCTTCTCACAAACCACACATGGATCCACCAGTGTCATTGCATGTCTACTCTTTTCATGAACCACACTAGTGTCATTCCATGTCTGTTCTTTCCACGAACCACACATGGATCCACCAGTGTGATTGGATGTTTGTTCTTTTCATGAACCACAACTAGAGTCATTGCATGTCTGTTCTTTCCACAAACCACATAAGGATACACCATTGTCATTGGATGTGTTTTCTTTACATGAACGACATCTAGAGTCATTGCATGTATGTTCTTATCACAAACCACATATGGATCCACTAGTGTCACTTGATGTCTGTTCTTTTCATGAACCAAAACCAGCGTCATTGCATGTGTGTTCTTCTCACAAACCACACATGGTTCCAGCAGTGTCATTGCATGTCTGTTCTTTTCATTAACCACACCCAGTGTCATTGCATGTCTTTTCTTTCCACAAACCACATAAGGATCCACTAGTGTCATTGGATGTGTGTTCTTTTCATGAACCACAACTAGTGTCATTGCATGTCTGTTCTTTCCACAAACCACATCTAGATCCACCAGTATCATTGGATGTGTATTCTTTTCATGAACCACACCCAGAGTCATTGCATGTGTGTTCTTTTTACAAACCACATAAGGATCCACCAGTGTCATTTGATGTGTGTTCTTTTCATGAACCACAACCCGTGTCATTGCATGTGTGTTCTTCTCACAAACCACACATGGATCCACAAGTGTCATTGCATGTATGTTCTTTTCACAAACCACATCTAGAGTCATTGAATGTATGTTCTTTCCACAAACCATATATGGATCCACTAGTGCCACTGGATGTGTGTTCTTTTCACAAACCACAACTAGAGTCATTGCATGTCTGTTCTTTTCACAAACCATAGCTGGAGTCATTGCATGTCTATTCTTTCTAGAAACCACATATGGAACATCTAGAGTCATTAGATGTGTGTCCTTTTCATGAACCATAGCTAGAGTCATTGCCTGTGTGTTCTTTTCACAAACCACAGAAGGATCCTCTAGTGTCATTTGATGTGTGTTATTTTCATGAACCACACCCAGTGTCATTGCATGTGTGTTCTTCTCACAAACCACACATGGATCCACCAGTGTCATTACATGTGTGTTCTTTTCATGAACGACGGCCAGAGTCATTGCATGTGTGTTCTTCTCACAAACCACATCTAGAGGCATTGCACATGTGTTCTATTCATGAACCACAACTAGAGTCAGTGAATGTCTTTTCTTTCACAAACCACACATGGATCCACGAGAGTAATTGTATTGCATGTTCTTTTCACAATCCACAGTTAGAGTAATTGCATGTGTGTTATTTTCACAAACCACATATCACCAGTGTCATTGCATGTGCGTTCTTCTCATAAACCATATATGGATCCTAACCTTAGGAGAGCCCTAACCTTAGCCCCCCAATGGTGGCTATTAGGCCGAGTCTTCTAGAAGGAATGCCCTAACACAATTGTTCTGCATGACGATTGTTACATACCGTTCGATCGGGTCGCTTGGACGATTGGGATGGTCTTCTTGAGAGCGATCTGCGAGTAGGCTGTTCTACGGCATGATTGGCCATGCTTGTTGACCGCTTGCTCTGGACAAACTGGCAACACCGGGCGCTCCCCTGTTGCGAGTGTCACGACTCACGAGTTCAGTGGGCCATAATCCAGTGTCACGTCCCCATTACTTCTCATCGTCCCCGTACTTATCTTCCTTCCCCTCGAAGCCACTTTCCCCACTTCACTCCCATCCTGCTGTAGCCGCAAGCCGATAGCGTCTCCATCCCAATCCCCTCTCCGATAGCCACCCCCTCCCTTCTCGCCATGGGTTCAAGGGGAGACGGCGAGGAAACGCATCGTGACGACATGGACGGTGATTTCAATGTGAGTCATCTCATCTCTATCTCTATCATCTATGGCCAGTTATCTATTTTGAGCTAGATCTGCTCTGTTTACTCATGCGTGTATGATGTGTTAGGCCAACTAGACGATGTATGACTCCGACTATCACGGTTTAGCGGATGAAGACAGTCCTCTGCTATGTAAACATGGATATGTGCCTGCTAAATTTTTCGTGTTCGAAGGACGAAATGCAGGCAGGAGGTTTTTACGGTGTCAAGTACATCGTGCAATGATGCAAGACGGAAGTTGCAGTGTTGTCAAATGGGTAGATCCAGAGTGGCCCAAATTGATGCAGAAAACGCTGGACAAACTATGGGAAATGACTGTTGAGTGGAAAGAATCCATATTCAGCTCACTTCTTGATCGTGTTGAGATGAAGCTATGGGAACCAGATGACACGACCAAGCTTAACCGAGATCTTAGGAGGGTGCAAGACGAGGTTAGCAAAGTCGAGAAGGAGAGGGACGTGACGTTGGCCATGAAGGCTAAAGCAGAGCAAGAACTGACTGAAGCAAGGAATGATCTTCACCAGGCCAAAGTCCTGCAGTTCACAACTACGAGTATTGACAAGTGCATGAGGAAAAATGAAAAGAAACAATTGAAGTTGTGCAAGGAAGATGCTAAAAGGAAGGAGCATACGATTCGATCCTTGCTCTCGCAGGAAGATGCGCATTGGGCTAAGATTAGGAAGATCAAGGAGATGTGTGATAACTAGTTCTATTTAGCTTGATGTCCGTGCCTTTTTAAGTTGTAAATAGTTATACTTTTTGACCTAGCAGTCTGAACTAGTGGTCTTGGAGTCCTGGGAGGAAAAAAATTGGTTGCCCGTTAATCTGTCTTAACCCTGCATTACTTCCTTTTGTTTGATCATGGTGGTATTCTAACATTGGTGGTTTGTTTAAACGTAATCTACGTGGATTGTGCCGCATCAAAATGGTACAACCACATAAAGTGGAAGAACGTACACCCGGTTACTGGAGATTTGGGAGCTTCGCCAGATGCAAGGGATGTAGGAGCAGGGAGGTGGTGAGATAGACGGGCTCAAGATTAGGCTAGAAAGTGGTACCGATTTCGTCCTCGTCTGGGCATTATTGGTTTCTATTCCTATTTATGTTGCAATGTCGTTGTGCACCAGCTAAAATAAGTTGCTACTTCGTTGAGTGTAGCAGCTTAAATAATGTATTTATGTGCCACTTACATTCCATCGAATTTGGAGACATCCTGCCACTCAGCAATCATAGAACCGGTGCTGCGTGTTTTCAGATAGTAGTGGCACAATCACAATTTCGGATTCAACTACTGAATCGGGCGTTTCCAAACCCTAAGTCGCAATACATTTTACTCAGAGAACGTGGGTAGATTGTTTCGCCCAGCAAAGTTCCACACACAGAGCTCCAGAATTGAACCGAATTACATATATAGGTTCAAGTTCAACACATTACTATGCATTTTCATTGCTAGCAGCCTACTTCTGCAGCTTGGGTACCAAGCCTTCACGTCCACTGGCTTCTTCATTTCCTGCCTTCTTCCTCTTCCTTGGTGCCAATTTTCTTAGCTTCATGTACTCTGCATCGCCGGGACAATCATCACCAGAATCGTGTCCATCATCATCTTTCCACTTGTTTTTACCTTCTTCGGGCAGCAAAATGACTGACCTGGCAGTCATGTTTCTAACCTTGCGGCGCTTCCTGTCAAAGAAACAAGACTATTGCATAACTACCGAATATCTACAGAGTAAATAAAACAAAAATTACAATTCAGCACAAACATGCGAACCCCAAGAGACTTTTGCTTACCAGGAGCTAATTGGGTTCGAGGGACCACCCTGTCCAAGCATAGAAGGGCGACTCCCAGTTGCAGCAGCTTCTAGATCCAGTACATCACAATTCAGCTCAAACATGCAAGTCGAAGCATACCTTTTCATCAACCCAATTAGCTGACTGTGACACGTTAGAGGAACCATGATGCCACGTTCATCCATGAAGCTGAACTTTGCAGTCAGCTTCGACCATAATTCATCATGATTACGCAGAGCAACAACCATACAAGATATAGTGCAGATCTGCATAGGCGCTTCTTCCATCATGATGGAATGGTGTCCATACCACTTGCCCTTCACCCTTGCTGATTTAAATTCGTACCTGAAGAGGACTACCGTAACTAGGTAAGGGTGGTCCGTAGAGATCCCACTTGACAGAGAACTGTGGACAAAATATGTTTGTCAGTGTTGGGCTAACAAACAATGGTAGGTTCAGTAGCCAGCTAGCAGTTATAATTAGTGCGAATAGAAAAGAGAACGGTAGCTCACCCGCATGTGGCCAGAACTTCTTCTTCCTTGGTAGTAGGATTTTCCATCCTCCGAGATGCTCGGCTCGTCGGCGGGGGAGGCGGGCTAGAGCCTCACAACGGCGGCTATGGCATGCGCCATTGGAGCTCGGGATTAGCGACTGGGCGCAGCAACTTGGTGCCGTAAGTCAAATGTCCGAAGGGATCGTCCTGCCTGGAGGGTGGATTTTGACGCTGCCGGTGCTAGGGGAAAGTAGGGAATGGATTTGTAAAATTGGTCAACGCATCCAATCCACTTAGTTCCTCGATTTGCCTAAGAGGTTGCCGCGTTGGCGCTCGCATCACGGACGGATGACCGACATGTCGGTCCCGACCGTCTACTTCACGCGGAAGTTTAACGAAATGTTTGTATTTGGCAGGGGTGAGATGAGTTTGCCTCGAAATAGCCCCTCTGAGTAGTTGGTAGCCCAACTTTACGAAACGCGGCAATTACATGGAACTTGGGTACCGCCATGCGCTCGCCCAGGAACTTTTGGGCCGCAAACGAACAATCCCCTTCAAAAGGCGTCGACCTCGATGCTCCAAGGTCTTCTCCATCATATGGTGATAAACCAGCAACGTTGAAGCTATTACTAACTCCACCAAACTCCTCAATAGGTATATCAATCGAGTAGGCATTATCATTAATCTTGGCTAACACCTTGTAAGGACCAGCACCACGTGGCTTCAATTTTGACTTCCGAAGTTGTGGGAACCTATCCTTGCGGAGATGCACCCATACCATGTCACCAGGCTAGAACACGACTTCCTTCCTTGCTAGATTCCTTGCAGCAACAATGTTCTTGCCTTTCTTCTCAATAACCCTTGAGTCTTCTCATGAATCTTCTTCACATATTCAGCATGTTTTGATGCCTCCATATCAACTCTCTCATGTAATGGCAAAGGTAACAAATCAAGTGGCGTCAATGGCTTGAAGCCATACACCACCTCAATAGGATAAAGTTGAGTAGTCGAATGCACAACCCTATTGTATGCAAACTCAACATGTGGCAAACACTCTTCCCACTCCCGCAGATTCTTCTTTATCATAGTCCTCAGAAATTATGACAATGTTCGATTCACCACCTCTGTTTGACCATCTGTTTGGGGATGAGATGTAGTACTAAATAGCAGCTTTGTTCCCATCTTCCCCCATAAGGTCTTCCAAAAGTAGCTCATGAACTTCACATCACGGTCAGAAACAATCGTCTTAGGTACTCCATGTAATCTCACGATGTCCCTGAAAAACAAGTTACCAACATGCGACGCATCATTGCTTTTGTGGCAGGCAATAAAATTAGCCATCTTAGAGAACCTATCCACTTCCACAAATATAGAATCATGACCTCTTGTGTTTGAGGTAGACCTAGCACAAAATCCATATTAATGTCTTCCCATGGTGTAGTAGTTGTAGAGAGAGGTGTATACAAACCATGAGGGTGCAGCTTGGATTTTGACTTGTGGCATGTAATACAACAGCTCACAAATCTGTATACATCACGCCTCATCTTGGGCCAATAAAAATGATCAGCGAGCATGAGCAATGTTTTCTCACGCCCAAAGTGACCCATCAAACCACCAGCATGTGATTCATGCACTAAGAACAAATGCAACGACAATTCTGGAATACATAGTTTGTTAGCTCGAAACAAATATCCATCATGTATATGATACTTATCCCATGCATTTCTAAGAGCACAGAAACGATATGGTTTAGCAAAATCATGCCCAGTTGCATAAAGTGCACAAATACTCTCTAATCCAGAAATTTTAACATCAAGATTGGTTAATAGCATGTTCTTCCTAGACAAAGTATCAGCAACTACATTCTCTTTTCCCTTCTTATACTTAATGATGTATGGAAAATATTCAATAAACTCAACCCATTTAGCTAATATTCTATGCAAGTTTGATTGAGCTTTTAAATACTTTAATGCTTCATGATTAGAATGTATGATAAATTCTTTTGGCCACAAATAATGTTGCCAAACTTCAAGTACTCTAACAAGTGCATACAATTCTTTATCATAAATAGGATAGTTGAATCTAGCACCAGTAACTTTCTCAGAAAAATATGCTATAGGGCGACCCTCTTGCATCAAAACGCCACCAATACCTATACCACTAGCATCACATTCAACTTCAAATTGCTTCAAAAAATCAGGTAATGCAAGTAATGGTGCAGAAGTAAGAAAATGGTTCAATGTATCAAAAGAAATATCTTGGGTTGAGCCACACACAAATGGCACACCTTTCTTAGTCAAATCATTCAATGGTTCAGCAATAGTGCTTAAATCCTTCACAAAGCCCCTATAGAAACCAACTAATCCATGGAAACTACGCACTTGACTAACATTCATGGGAATAGGCCAATTCTGAATTGATTCAATTTTATATTGATCTACCTCTACCCCATGCTTAGATACAACAAACCCCAGAAATATGACCTTATCTTTTGCAAATGTGCACTTCTCAAGATTAGCATACAATTTATTATCACGCAACACTTGCAAAACTTGTCGGATATGATTACAATGTTCAGTTTCGTTGTGGCTATAGATAAGTATACCATCAAAATAAACAACCACAAAACGACCAATAAATTCTCTCAAAACATGATTCATCAATCTCATGAAAGTACTAGGTGCATTAGTAAGACCAAACGGCATAACTAACCACTCATACAAACCAAATTTTGTTTTGAAAGCAGTTTTTCATTCATCCCCTTCTTTCATCCTCATTTGATGATAACCACTATGCAAATCAATCTTAGAGAAAATAGCAGCACCACTCAATTCATCTATCATATCCTCTAAGCGTGGAATAGGATGACAATATCGAATAGTGATGTTATTAATAGCTCTACAATCTACGCACATGTGCCATGTACCATCTTTCTTAGGCACTAAAATAACAGGAACAACACAAGGGCTAAGAGAAACACGAATGTACCCTTTATCCAGCAACGCCTGTACTTGTTTCTATATCTCCTTTGTTTCTTCGGGGTTGGTTCTGTAGGGTGCACAGTTTGGTAATGTGGCACTAGGGATCAAGTCAATTTGATGCTCGATGCCACGCAATGGAGGCAATCCTGCGGGTATATCTTCTGGAAACACATTGCCAAAATAATGCAAAATAGTAGATATACCAAGAGAAATAGGGGTCATGTCGTTAGAAACCAATACCTCGCCCTTATACATGAGCACAAGTGGCATGGTTGTAGGATCCTCACGAAATTCTCTCATATCTTCCTTGGTGGCTAATATCACTAGACCATGCACTCTCTCACTTTTCGTTATATCACCCTTTTTGGGCTCTATTACATCATGTACAGCTGCAACACTCTCTCTCCTATCTATAGATGCTTCCTTCAAGTTCACTTCTATCTTCTGACAAGACTCATTCACAATCTGCTGTGGTGTCATTGGTTGCAAATTAATCTTCTTGCCCTTAATCTCTAGGTGATATGTATTGGCACGGCCATTGTGTTACACATTGCGATCATAAAGCCAAGGCCGTCCCAATAAGAGATGGAAAACAGTCATAGGAACCACATCAAAGTCAATAGAATCCTTGTATGGTCCTATTTCAAAATTTGCATGTACCATATGGTTTACCTTCATCTCACCATTGTCACTCAACCATTGTATGTAGTATGGCTTGGGATGAGGTAAATAAGTCAAATTCAGCTTGGCACATAACTCCTTACTTGCAAGATTTCTGCAGCTACCTCCATCGATGATTACCTTGCAAGATTTGTTAGGGCCAACGAGTGCTTTGGTTTGGAACAAGTTGCAGCGCTGAGAGTCAACTATAGGCTGCACACTAAGGGTACATGGAGATACCACTATCATAGGCGCATGCTCAGGGAAGGCATCCATACCATCCTCGCTATCATATCCATCATCGCCATGAGTATCAACATCATCTCCACTCTCATACTCTCTTTGTTCATTGATAAACATCACCTTGCGGTTGGGACAATCTCTCTTGGAGTGTCCTCGACCTCCACAAGTATGTCACTCCACATCGCGTGTACACGCGGTTGACATATTGGAACCCAAGCTAGCAGTAGGAGCAGCGGGCTTCCTAGCATTGGAACCATAAGAAGACGTGGAACAGGATTGGCTGATGGTGAAGGGTGGCTAGCAGCCGCTGCCCGTGGCGCCGTAGGTGGTGGTGGTGTAGACCTCGTCGAAAAACGACTGGTAGATGGAAACCTTGCACGTGACTTCGCTTCTTCAGCCAACTATGATTCAGACTCTCTAGCATGGTGCAATAGATCATTCATAGTTTCATACTTGTGATGACGAATAATGCTCTTGATTGGTAACTTCAAATTGTTGAGGAATCACTGCATGGTCATCTCAAGGGATTCACGAACTCTAGCACGCTGCATAAGCATCTTCATCTCCATGTAGTACTCACCAACTGACATGGTTCCTTGCCTCAATTGTGTCAACTTATATAAAATTGATCACAAGTAGTTGGTGGGTACAAAATGAGCCTTCATAATTTGCTTCATCTTGCGCCAATACATCACAGGAAGTTTATTGTCCTCCCGTCGATTTTGCACAATAGCATCCCACCAGCGCAAAGCATATCCATAAAATTCTGATGCTGCAAGCTTGACCTTCTTGTCTTCTAGATAGTCAAACAAATGCCAGAGCTTCTCAATCTTCAACTCCCATGTGAGGTAATCTTCAGGATCAAGTGAAGCATCAAACTTGGCAATAGAGAATTTTGGCTTGCCCAAACCATCATCAGGAGCTTGGGTCTGAACAAGTTGAGCACGCCCAATAGGAGCAAACACGCGGCCATAAGCAGGTGCAGCAGCAGGCGCAGGTGCAGGGGGATTGGCACGTCCCCTGCCAAGATGTGGGGCTGCATCAGCCGTAGTACCCTCATCATACTCATCAAAAGCATCATCATGTGGGTGTTCCTGCCGTTGCTGTATTGCTACTGTCAAAGCCTCAATGGAACGCTGCAAAGTTGCGACATTGACATTGATTGCTGTCACTTGTGTTTGAATAGTAGTGACTGTGCCAACATTCTGATCGAATGTCATTTGCACGTCCTGGATATTCTTGTCAATGGCATCTGTCGTGTGAGTAAACACACACGTCAAGTGGGATTTCAAAGCCTCATATCCGCGCCAATTAACAAGTTCCTCGTCCTTCTTTTTCTGCGACACAAAATCATCATGACTAGAATACATGATTAGTAGGTTAGTGCAAAAATCAAAATCTGTTTGGTGGAAACTCTCACAACTCACTCACAACCAACAAGAAAGGAGATCTTACCGTTCCAAAGTGAATAGAGATGCTTTACCAAAACGAAATCAAAGACTGATGTGATGAAGTGAATATCGAAGGTGTAGAGAATGATCACATGTCACACATGTTATTTAAGGTGGAGCTGTAGGTATGGTATCCTAACTACACCACAAACAAGTCCTAATGCTGATCATAGAAAACCCAAGAAACACACATGATGGAGATAAACGTCGAAAAGCAACTTATGAAAAGGAATATTGCAATGCACAAGAAAGACGCTAGTAAAAGCTCAAATAAACAGACACAAGATTGCTCAATCTACAAGTGCTATGATCAACTAGGCATCCAACAATGCACACGTGATATATCTTTTTGTCATGCTTGTAGCTCTTTTCTCTTTTTTTATACTGATTCTCTTTTTATTTTCTCTTTTTTTGATTTTTGAACTATAGGACTCAATACAAACGAGTACAGCAACTTATAACAGAACTTCGCCGGATAGTCTGGTTGATATGTGCCCAAGACTCGGTTGGGCCGGATAGTCCGTTTTTGTCTGTCGAAAACTTCTGCACTTTGAAAACCTAATGAGCAGCCTGTCGGCGCAAAGCAACTAGTCTCGTGGGTACGTTCCTAGGCACGGATGTTGTAGATAGGCTGTGTCTATGGTATGCAAACAAAGGTACGCCATGTGGACTTAGATAACAATGAAAAACTTGCGAAAAACAGTGATGGTGGACACGGCAGAAAAAACAAGATAAAACCCTAAACCTAGACACAAACAAAAACTAGACTCCTACAAGGAAAACCTGAAGATCAGATCTACTAGAAGATACAATCAGCAACTAAAACTCGAAAACGATGCAATCTAGTCTATGGCAACTCCTTTTGTAAGGATTTTTCTGTATAGGACGAAAAACATTAACTAATCTATGGATAGATTTGTGGATCTTCTCAGCAAGCACTTGTCGATGATGATAATGGTGGATAGATAATAGACTTTAGCTATGAACTCTCCCGCTCGAACCCTGATGCCAACGCAACAACTCTCGAACCCTATGGGATATTCACAAAACCACGCTCTTGCGCACGCAGTCGTCGACCTTGACTGTTAGTTTGCAATCTACTAATTCCTAGTGGAACAATAGATCCCACTCAATTGTAGTAGTATAATTCGATCACAGGGTAATTCTAGAGGTTCTTTGAAAGAAACAACTCCAAAATAGTTTAAACATGGTCTAAACCCTAACTAGGGGTCGTCCTAGGGCTTATAAGGGAGGCTGGGGCAGCCAGAAACCAAAACTAAACGCAAACGATTCAAACTGATACAAGCCCACTTCGACCAAATTCGGTCGGCAGGCTGACAGTCCGGCTGGTGTTAGCCGGACAGTCCAATCGGGCCGGACACTCCGGGTGGAGTGAGCCGGACGGTCCGGTCTAGACGGAAACTTTGAAGTTTCTAGGCGGTGTCCGGGTAGTGTCCGAACTAGGGTACTGATTGTCCGTGCGAAATCTTCTCTCGGGCAGGCCGGACAGTCCAAGTGGACTCGACCGAACACTCCGGTCGATGTAGAGCTTTTGGCCTCCGTCTTGATGATCTTCTCTTGCGCCTTCCTATCGCTCCTCCCTCGCGCATCCTTGGGCGATCATCATGCTGGGCTCCTCTTGTAGCCCTTCTCCTCCTCGCGCCATGCTTGTTTCTCCAACGAACCTGATCATACTTAAATGCATAGACTTAGGCAGTATAAAGTTCTCATCAATTAAAGTGCCAGATTCGTTTAGGAGCAAATTCTTCTGTTGTTCAAGTAGCTTAGCACGAGCCCTTGTAATGGGTCCAATTCTAATCTCATTGGACTGATCCTTCCTTGCAACAGTCGGAGCATCTTTAGTAGGTGTAATTGTAGGGATATCCTCATCATCACACTAATGCCCATAGCTCTCAAGTGCGCCTCATGCTTTGGCTGTGGTAGCGGCTTTGTCAATGGATCCGCAGTATTTGCCTCTGTGTGTACCTTGCATAACTTTATATCACCTTAATCCACAAACTGGTGATTCAGGTGGTACCGCATGATTATATGTTTTTTCTTATGGTGTTGTCTAGGTTCCGTGGCTTGTGCAATAGCACCATTGTTGTCACAATACATGTCTAACGGATTGGACGAGCCCTGAATCACACCAAGATCCATGAGGAAATTCCTCATCCAAACGGCTTCTTTTGCCGCCTCCGAGGCAGCAATATACTCAGCCTCTATTGTAGACACATACACCGTATCTTACTTGGAACTCTTCCAGCTCACAGCCCCTCCGTTTATCACAAACACATATCTGTATTGCGAACGAGAATCATCTGAGTCAGTGATATAACTCGCATTCATGTAACCCCTTACACTGAGTTCATCCTCACCTCCATAAACCAGGAACATATCCTTAGTCCTTCTCAAGTACTTAAGGATATTTTTAGCCGCTGCCTAGTGGATCTCTCCAGGGTCAGCCTGGTATCTGCTCACAACACTTAGAGCATAGGAAACATCTGGCCTAGTACAAATCATAGTGTACATGATGGATCCGACTGCAGAAGCATACATAATCGCACTCATCCGACTTTGCTCATCAGTTGTCGAAGGACATTGAGTCTTGCTAAGTTTTATGCCATGGGACATCGGTAAGAACCCCTTCTTAGACGATTCCATGTTGAACTTCTTCAACACTTTGTCCAAATATGTACTCTGACTCAATCCAATGAGCCGCCTTGATATATCTCTATAGATCTCATTCCTAGTATGTAAGTCGCCTCACCCAAGTCTTTCATTGGAAAACTCTTTTCCAATGATACCTTGGTTTCTTGCAACATCTGGACATCATTTCCAATCAGTAATATGTCATCCACATATAAGATTAGAAATTTTACTTTGCTCTCACTAATCTTCTTGTATAAACAAAAAATCATGATCACTCTTGATGAAGCCAAACGATTTGACTACCTCATCAACGCAACTATTCCAACTCCGAGATGCTTGCTTCAACCCATAAATGGATTTTCGAAGTTTGCATACCTTGTCAGCATTAGCCGGATCGACAAAACCCTCAGGTTATATCATATACACGTCCTCGGTTAAATTTCCATTAAGGAAAGCCGTCTTGACATCCATCTGCCATATCTCATAGTCGAAATAGGCTGCTATAGCTAACATGATCTGAACTGACTGAAGCATCGCCACGGGACAGAAAGTCTCATCGTAGTCAACTCATTGAACTTGACGGAACCCCTTCGCGACAAGTTGTGCCTTATAGATAGAAACATTTCCATCCATATCAGTTTTCTTCTTAAACACCCATTTGCACTCGACGGGTCTTGCACCGTCTGGCAGATCAACCAAGTTCCAAACTTGATTTTCATCCATGGACTTGAACTCGGATCTCATGGCTCCAAGACATGACTTAGAATCAGATCCCACCATCGCTTCTGAATAACTTGCCGGCTCATCACTGTCCAACAGCAACACATCATGAACACTTTGCAATCTGGCCGATCTTTGTAGTGTCGGTGCAGTTGCCGTCTCAGGTACCACAACCATCTCAACCTCTAAGGCTTTTGCCGACTTGCTGCTAGCCGGTCTCTCTCGAATTTCTACGAGCTGCATCGTGCTCCCACTGACTCCCCAACTGAGAAACTCTTTCTCGACAAAGACACCATTCCGAGCAACAACACTTTGCCCTCTTCTCGGTTGTAGCAGTAGTAACCCAAGTTTTCCCTCGGATACCCCACGAGAATAAACTTATTCAACTGGGCTGTAAGCTTGTCCGACTTAAGTCGCTTGACAAAAGCTTCACAACCCCAAATCTTTAGAAAATACAAACTCGGCTTCTTGCCAGTCCACATCTCATGCGGTGTCTTCTCTACCGACTTTGATGGTACTCTGTTTAGTGTGAATGCTGTAGTTTCTAGACAATAACCCCAAAATGATAAAGGCGGGTCTGCCCTGATGAGGATATATACAGGGATTATGATGATTCAGACTGCTTGAACTGGAAGGAAATATTGAGTCAAATCAATGATGAATATCAGGTGAATTCATTCCTAGTTGACCATGATGCTTTCATTTATAAGAACTTTATACTGCCTAAGTCTTTGTGCTATTGTATGATCAAGTACATGCGAGAAGAAGGCGTATCACGTAGCGAGGAGTTGGAGCATACGGAGCATGGCGTGTTGATCAATGAAGAATGCGCGAGGGAGGAGAGGGAGGAAGTGCAAGGAGCTACCAAGAAGAAGATAAACACATGGTAGGATCTCTGCCGTGGCAGAGAAACGATGCATTTTCCTGCCATGGCAGGCTGCCGTGGCACAAAAACAGAGTCCTTTTCTGCCACGGCAGGATACCGCGACAGAGAAATAGGTCCAATGTCTGCCACAGCAGAACCCTGAGCCAAACCCAACTTTGGGTCGGTTTGTATCCCAGTTTGGTGGGACCAAGTCGTCCCAAGATTAAGCTGCCGCCCCCCAAACCCCTTAAATAGATGGGGCACCACACAAGTTAGGTTTAGACCATGTTAGAATATTTTGGAGTTGTTTCTTTCATAGAACCTCTGGAATTACTTGTGATCAATTTTACCAACTGTAATTGAGTGTGATCTATTTGTTCCACTAGGAATTAGTAGATTGCAAACTACCGTTCATGGTTGACGGCTACCTGCACAAGAGCGTGGTGTTGTGAATATCCCACAGGGTTCGAGAGCTTTTGCATTGGCATCAGGGTTTGAGCGGGAGAGTTCATAGCTACAGGCTAGTTATCTATCATCCACCACCATCATCGGCAATTGCTTGCTGAGAAGATCGGGCCACCCCATATCATCTTGGTACCAGAGTTCCTCGTTTACTCGGTGAGCAATACATAATCCATCCATAGATTAGTTCATGTTTTTGTCCTATACAGAAAAAGCCCCACAAAAAAGGAGTTACCATAGCCTAGATTACATCGTATTCGGGTAATAGTTGCTAGTCATTTTCCTCTATTAGTCTAGACCTAGATCTGTTCTTCGTAGATTTGTTTTTGCTTTCTAGTTGTTATAGTCGAGTTCCCCATCAATTGTTTCCGCCACCATCAAGTCAGATCCGATCTGAGCAAAGTGACCTGGTTGTTTAGTACTTGGCCGAGTCGGATTTGAAAAAAAAAAGAAAATCCTGCCGACTCTGCCGCGGCACAGAAACCGCCCTTTTTTCTGCCGCGAGTCCGTGTCTGCCACGCACCCGATTTCCTGCCGCGACATGATTTCCTATCATTTTTCTGCCATGGCACGCATTTTTCCGCGAGGTACAGATTCTCTACCATGGCACAATTTCCCCCCCTTTTTTTTGCCACGGCAGCCATATAAAAAAATTGTGGAATTTTGCCATTTTCCAAACCTTAGCTACAGCCATTATATTTCATAAGTGTAGGAACTTTCCCATTGAGACTAGTTTCCGCTCTTACAGGCTGCTCATAGGGTTTTGGTGTTGTGCTTTGTACTTTGGCCGTGTGTGATATTAAAAAAAGAGAGAGAGAATATAGCAAAAGAAAAAGCAAAAAAGAGAAAGAAGCTATACAAAAGAAAAAAAAGAAATAGAAAAGGAGAATTGAGCAAGAGGCCTAGTGATATCTTTGTGCACCGGTAGATTGAGCAATCTTGTGCCTATTTTACTTTGAGATTTGCTAGTGTCTCTCCAGCATAGTGCAACACCCTTCATAGTTGCATTGCCACGTTTATCTCCATGTGTGTGTTTCTTGGGTTATTGTACGATCAGCACTAGGACTTGTTTGCGGTGTAGTTAGGATACCATACCTAGAGATCCACCATGAATAACCTGTGTGCCTTGTGATCGTTCTCCATACCCTTGATATTCACTCCATCACATCAGTGCATAAGTCTTTGATTCTGTTTGGTAAAGCATCTCTATTCACTTTGGAACGGTAAGATCTACCTTCTTGTTAGGTGTGAGTGAGTTGTGAGTGTTCCACCAAGCAGATTTTGTTTTGTGCACTAATGTACTATGTCTTCTAGTAGTGTTGATGTGATGTAGAAAAAGGATGCAGATGATTATCCCTTTCCATTACAATCCTATTGCAGTAACACATTTTGGGAAGAGGAGTCAAGAGTGGTACCTAATTCGGATTTATTCCACTTCATCAAAGAAATTAGTGGTAGACAAGCTGCTACTACCATTGATACTTGTTCTTCCATAAATTTGGTTAGTGTTGAGGTTGTTGAAAAGCTACAATTATACACACACGCACCACCATCACCATTCATGTTAGTCACTTCTAGTCATGCACTACCAATTACTCAAATTGCATGTGTTCCATTCACCATTTATGGCCCTAAGACATATATTTCTTGTTATGTCGTTCCTAGAGCGTTTAACTCCTGCCATATCATGTTGGGAACAATGTGGTGTAATAAATTCCAGGTTGTGTTTGGTAGTGAGTGTTCTGATCCTACTATCTTTTGGAATGGTAAGCACATGTGGTCAGCACGTTCAAATATTAAGCAATTTCAAGAGATTAGGCGTCAAAACCTATATGCACATGTAACCACCAATATAAAACCACATGTTGATCCTGTTGTAGAAGAACCGAGAGTGAGAGTTGATGAGACAAATGAGGTTTCTACTAATGTAATCGTCTCTACTCCTAGTGTTGTTTCTTGTGATATCCAGGTTGCTTTTGAAGAAAGGGAGCCATCTATTTTACAACCTGTATCACTTGACTGTGCATTGTCACTTGTGGGGGATGTTCTAGTACCTACTACAACTGAGGAGATTGTTGATGACATCGGTACTAATTTGGAGATTCAGCCAACATATGAAACATATTGTTAGTCTATTCCTTTGTTGTTGCCTCCTTGCGATTTTCCTTGCACTAATGTTTCACCACCATGTGATAGTTTACCAAATTCAAATTTTGATCATGTGGTACTGATTACACATAAAGAAAGACTTGCTCGAATACCACCTGCTGATATTGTGTATTCCATCATGCTAAATGAACCTATGAGTATGAGTTGTGCTATGGATAAGATTTCTGAAATTTCATGTCTAAATTCTAGCACATATTCTCCTTGTTTCACTTTCAATCTAATTGGTGAATATAGCATGGATGAAAATTTTCTTGTGGATCACATATGCATTACTTGTGATAGAATCGCTGAACTGAAACAAGTTGTTTTCAGCCATATATGCAATGTGTCACAAAATGTTTGTTATGGGACAATAGTTCATGTTCGAGATATTATGGAAATACATTCTGGTCTAGTTGATATATTGCAACCAACACAAGTAATTTTAACTATGTTGGATTGTTTTAATCTTCCTAGAATCGAAACCAAGTTTTCATATTCGTTGTGTTTGTCCCAAAAGTCTTTGTCTAGTTATGTTACTACTTTAGAATTCACTGATATTTTCAAATTGAATTGCATCTTACATACTGGATAACATGATCGTGTTCATATTAATTAGAGTAGCGTAGATGAAGCATTTCATGAATCAATTTGGTTTCAGATATACTGAATTAGTTTGATCTTGTTCATCCCAAATTTGATCATTGATCGTCTTTGAGAAAACTGAATTTAATTGAACAACAAGACTATATATCTATTTGTTTTTCACCATGGGCATGATTCTTTGAACTTCACTTATACCTGTAATTTAAGTTGCTTGATGTATATTGGACCTATTTTTCATGTGAACAACAATAATACAACATGTTATATATACATATACTTTGTGTACACATTGTTCTTTTTGTTTCTTCCACTTTCCGCTTACCCCAAGCCTTGGACGGCTTTTCTTGAAGAAAGGGAGGATGACGAGGATATATACAGGGATTATGATGATTCAGACTGCTTGAACTGGAAGGAAATATTGAGTCTAACCAATGATGACTATCAAGTGAATTCATTCCTAGTTTAACATGATGCTTTCATTTATAAGAACTTTATACTGCCAAAGTCTTTGTGCTATTGTATGATCAGGTACATGGGAGAAGAAGGCGTAGCACGGAGCGATGAGTTGAAGCATATGGAGCATGGCGTGTTGATCAATGAAGAATGCATGAGGGAGGAGAGGGAGGAATCGCAAGGAGCTACCAAGAAGAAGATCAACACATGGCAGGATCTCTGCCACGGTAGAGAAACAATGCGTTTTCCTGCCATGATAGGCTACCGCGGCACAAAAACAGAGTCTGTTTCTGCCACTGCAGGCTGCGGCGGCAGAGAAATAGTCCCAATGTCTACCACGGCAGTACCCTGAGCCGAACCCAACTTTGGGTCAGTTTGTATCCTAGTTAGGTGGGACCAAGTTGTCCCAAGCTTAGGCCACCGCCCCCCAAAGCCCTTAAATAGATGGGGCACCACACAAGTGAGGTTTAGACCACGTTAAAATATTTTGGAGTTGTTTCTTTCATAGAACCTTTGGAATTACTTGTGATTGATTTTACCAACTACAATTGAGTGTGATCTGTTGTTCCACTAGGAATTAGTAGATTGCAAACTACCGTTCGTGGTCGACGGCTACATGCGCAAGAGCGTGGTGTTGTGAATATCCCACAGGGTTCGAGAGTTGTTGCATTGGCATCAGGGTTCGAGCGGGAGAGTTCATAGCTATAGGCTAGTTATCTATCATCCACCATCATCATCGAAAAGTGCTTGCTCAGAAGATTAGGACACCCCATATTAGGTCCGACTCATCATTGATCATACCATGTCTAACAAGGTCCGATTCCTCCTTTTTGACACACCGTTTCTCTATGGCGTTTCCGGAGGAGTGAGCTGGGAACTATTCCACAACTCTTGAGATGGTCATCAAACGCATTGCTCATGTACTCGCCTCCTCGGTCCGACCGAAGAAACTTTATTTTCTTGCCAAGTTCATTCTGTCCCTCATTCTAGAATTCCTTGAACTTTTCAAAGGCTTCCGACTTATGTTTCATCAAGTAGATATATCCATACCTACTCAAATCATCAGTGAATGTAATGAAGTACTCATAACCACCTCTGGCTGCCGTGCTCATTGGCCACATACATCACTATTTACTAGTCCCAATAAGTCGGACGCCCTTTCACAACTCTTTACAAAAGGTGTCTTGGTCATCTTGCCGAGTAGGCAGGATTCACATGTCTCAAACGGCTCCAAGTCGAACGAATTTAGGATTCCATCACCATGGAGCTTCTTCATGCGTTTCCAACTTATATGACCAAGCCGACAATGCCAAAAGTAAGTCATATTCAAATCATTTGGTTTCAACCTTTTCACATTTATATTATAGACAGATTCACCATCAAGATTCAAAATAAATAACCTGTCTTGGATGGGTGCAAAGCCGTGAAACATATCATTCAAATATAAAGAACAACCATTATTCTTAATATTCGACTCATAGCCTTGTCTCATCAAACATGAGGTAGAAATAATGTTTCGACTAAGAACTTGAAGATAATAACAATTATTTAGCTCCATTAAGAATCAAGAAGGTAAATGAAGTTGAATCATGCCGACTTACAACGCAGCGACTCGCGCTTTGTTGTCGAATCGAATGTCAACCTCGCCTCTTGCCACGCTCCTAGTTCTTACCAGTCCCTGCAATGAGTTGCAGATGTGAATAACGGATCCGGTATCATATACCCAAGAACTATTAGGTGCATCTGCGAGATAGATGTCTATAACATTGCAAACAAGCGTACCTGGGACAGAAGTCACACCTCCACTCTTGGCTTTGTCAGCCAAATACTTGCTGCAATTCCTCTTCCAGTGACCATCCGCCTTATAATAGAAGAAAGTGGATCCGGCTGTAGGAGATGGCTTAGTCCCCAAAGAAGCGCTTTGGACCGGGCCTCGGCCTTACCTCCTGACTTTGCCTTCTTCTTCTTAGTCCAAGAACTCTTCTTGAACATAGACTTATTTTGCACCATCAACACTTGACTGGCGCCTTTCTTGAGATCCGCCTCAGCCTGCTTGAGCATCCCATGTAATGCAGTGAGCTTCTTATCCATACCATGCATGTGGTAGTTCAATATGAGCTGACCATACGAACTAGGAAGAGAGTTCAGAATTATGTTCGTAGCGAACTCTTCGCTAATGGGGTAGCCCACCCTTTCTAGAGACTACACATAACCAACCATCTTGATCACATGCGGACTCAGTGGATTGCCATCCTTAAGCTTGCAACTCAACAAAGCCTGAGAGACTTGATACCTCTTAGTCTTTGCCTGAGCCTGGAACATACTTTTGAGGCTTTCGATCATATCGTAGGCCTCTACATTCTCGAACTGCTGCTGCAAGTCCGGTTCCAAGTGAGCAAGCATAAGATAGCTTATCTCCGTAGACTCATCACAAGACCTACAATAGGCATTGGTGGCTACGACACTCGCATTCTCATTCGGCTCAGCTGGAAGTGGGTTGTCTAGGACATGGTCCCTCTTTTCTTGCTTGAGAACAATTCTTAGATTACAATACCAATTGGTAAAGTTAGTTCCATTTAGCTTATCTTTCCCTAAGATGGTTCTCAAAGCAAAACTGGATAACTAAGGAAGACTGCTAGGTGCCATTGATCTACAACAGAAAAATATGCAAAAACACTTAAGACATGTATCCATAAAATAGCAAGCATATTAAACACTTTAATACATATGCTCCCACTAGAACCAACACCCCTCCGATGGTTACTAAGAGATTCAGGACCCTAAATAAGCAAGCCGACTAGTGAGCTTTAGCATCACCACTAACCGTCAAGTGATCTAGGTGGACAACTCCTTATCAACCACATCTCATACGACTCCTATTGGACGGGTGGCATCACATGCCTCGACTCCCATCCGACATTTTCCTGAGTCCCACAACCGTTGTGAAAGACCCGTCTAGATTACCGAGTGCTTCCGCTGTAAGACTCCGACTTGAACCCACCAAGTTGGAAAGAATTGATAGCACCTCAATTTTATGAGCCCAGTACCAAAAATGTCCGACTTGTGATGGTGCAGCACTGGCGGGGAAACCGACTAGACCTTCTTTGAGGGATTACTTTCTACCAACTATCTAATAGAGGTAAAAACAGAGACATAACAATAACACAAAATAAAGTAATTGTGTATGGCTCTCTTCATGGCGATCTCCATGTCCACAAAGCTTGTAATTCGACTCGTGTCAACTCTTGTCACACGACGCCTTACACCATGCAGCCAACTTTCACATCGACTTGCATGCCATCCGGGTTCTCCAAACAACTACACTAGCTAGTAAAGCAAATTACATAGAGAATCTGACCCGCAGGTCATTATACAATAAGATGACAGCACCTAGGCTCTAGCCGGCTGATAAAAACCGTGATACGCAGACCACGTATGGATTACACACATCACATGCACATAAGCCATACCATTCACAACATCATCCTGCAAAAACAAGTTATGCATAGATTCGATATCTACCGGCAATGTGAAACTCACAACGACATCTAAGGCGCTACGATAGGGCGAAGGTGGCGGTCCCGCTAGCCGGATAGCAGGCAGGGATCGAAGGGGCAGCGCCCCTCGCGGGTGTGGGTAGCGCTCGACGATTTTTTCGAAAATGCAGATCTCATATGTATTTAGAACATGGATTTCTTCATTGGATAAAACAATTTTACCCATATCCGACCCGGACTCCGATTCGACCAAACTCTTGGATATTCGATCACCGCATTTCGATTTACGTGTCACCATCTACCCTGATGGCGGAAGCCGACCGTTAGGGGTATGTCATTCCACGACCTCTGCAGTATGATCACGGAAACCGGATCATCCAATTCCCCAACTACAATTGATCCAATCAACTTCGTACAAAACCGATCTATCTCATAGATCAACCACCAAAACTGCAATTAGATCCAATCTAATGCCAACCGCATATCACATATGCACGATCTCGAGCCTAAAACCAGAAGCTATCACTCTGATACCACTATTGGGCCGCACAGAGATAAACAATACTTTTTCTAGCTGAGGTAGTAGGCCACGAGAATTACCACTAGACGCGTGGTTGCAGAATCGATGAAGCACGTCGCTTGATGCAGTGCAGTCATCATGATCCGTTTTGATCCACGGTCGTCGCAGTGCTGAACGTACAACACCTCCGCTAGTATCCACACGTACGAGCAGGGGTGGACTGCTAGGTCCGGTATGGCGGTGACAGGACTGGACTGGGGCTAGGGTTTCCAACACATGGAGTGACCTTACCATGTGCTCTAAGCACCTGTTCCCCACCTTATATAGGGAGTGAAAGTGGGATCCACTCACTTGTGGCCCATTCACTAAAAGGCCTATATTAGTCACTAGGAGTCCAACTCACTGACTCAGTCCGTTTCCTATTTGGGTCCAACCCAAATTTGCTCCCACTCTTAAGTGTGTGACCTGACAGGCTCATGGTGACCCGGACACGATCCGAGTCTCACTCGTGACCGATCAGTCGGCAGCGGCTCCTAGCAGAACGTGTCGACTCCCAAGTACCAAATAGTCATGACGACATACCTTCCAATGCAACTTTCATCTGAGTCCCTTTTGCCTCACGATATACCTTGTTGAACTATAGGCGAATAATTGTCATCCCTTAAATAGTTCGACTCTCTTTCTCGATACAAGATAAGTGATTCATCCGACTAACTCTTAATCGATCGCCTCGGTTAACACTTAACCGAGTCGCGCATGGCCATGCTTTCCGAATCATATCTTCCGAGAGGGCCCAAAGAATATCTCTCTAGTCGGAGGGGCAAAATCCAATCTTGGTTATTCGCATCACGCAACTTGATTCTTAGTTGACCCAAACTCTGTCTTTATAACTGCCTAGTGACGGAACAACGTTTAACATAACCTAAGTCGGTGATCCTCAACTTGGATTGTGCAATAACCTCCGGTCTAAGGATTACATTGATTGAGACATACAAATGACAACTTGTTCGTTGTACCTCAATATGGGTCAGTCCGACTTGCTAAACTCTTTAGTCGAATCCGTGTAAGTCGGAATAGCATCTCCATGCCCATGACAAGTGGAACCGAGTCATATGCCGACTTCCACATTATTCTAAGTTGTGTGTCCAACACAACCTCAGTGACCAAGGATAATTAGTATGAACAACATGAATATATAGTTCCACAATCGAATCACATATTCAATATATATCAGTAGTTCATACATGGACAATAACTTTATGAATACATTGGGAATAACATCATACATGATTGCCTCTAGGGCATATTCCCAACACCTACATATACACCACCAAGTCCCCAAAGTGGACCAATGACTCGAGCTCAAGCTAAACTACTACAAGCTAAGGTTAACTTGCTCCTCTCCTCATGTGACTTTGATACATCCTTGGATGGATTACTACTTCATGCAACTACACTATGCATTATCAGCTATGAAGCCCCCATGGATGAAGTACAAGGAGCAGGACGAGAAGAAGAAGCTGCTGGAGCTGAAGCCCTAGAGTCTCCGGCCCTGAAGCCCGGAGTCTCCAGCCTCCAACACCGGAGTCTCCGTCCTGAACTCCAGACCAGTCTCCAGACCCCTGCCATGTGTGTTTAGTACACCCCCACGGTGTCTTCACCGGAGAGCAACGCCACCCCCAGAGTTTCGGAGCACCCCAGAGTCTCCAGGCTAGCTACCCTGGAGTCTCCGGCTTCCGACCCTAGAGTCTCTGCCACAAGACTCTGGCCACGACTCTGGACCCCACCCTGGAACTCTCTGTATGACACCTTGGAGTCGGCCGTGGAGATTGAGCTCCATCGCGGAGTCTCCAGCCCCTAGACACCAGAGTCTCCGATGTAACTGAGACAGGCATGTTAAAAGCCTTTGGGCCTTCGACCCACCTAACCCCAAATTTGTCCAGACATTACCCTTTATTGCCTAAACTACCTGTGAACTAGTGGTTGGCCTATACATATTCCCCCACTTCTATTGTAAACCCTAGGCATGATATTTGGAATTGGTGGACACCCCTTTGTGGATCTATCTAGTTCTTGCCTCATGCTCATTTCATAGAAGAGGACCAAATATCACAAACCTCGTTGGATTTTGCATCGCGCCTCCCTCATTGTACAAGGCCTTGGCATCAGAGTCCCTTTGCCAAGATGTCAAGATCTCACCGAGACTCCCTACTTGTCGTGCCGGTTCGAGAGAGAGCCCTCCACCCGACGCCAATCCTAGGGATTGTGCCGGACCGGTCACCGCTGGCGTGAGCTATTAGTATGTATTGTGGTTTTGCGTGAGTGCTTTATTCGTGCGTGAGTTTGTCGCATTCATCCCCTCTCTCCTTCCCTCGCACTTCACTCTCGATTTGAAACGGATTCGTGAAAGATCAGGCCATCCTCGAGGTTGACCGTCAACATATTGGTATCAAGAGCTTCGTTGCTCACGAATTCCCCCACAATTTTTTCTTCTATCCACCAATTTTTTTTTCGAAAATCCCCAAAAAGAGCGGCAAATTTTCCTTTGGATCGATCTCTTGATTTGGAGTGTTATTTGTGGTTTCGATCTGACCAAGCCTTGTCTTAGGTGTTGGCCTAGCTTTATCCTGTGTTTTCCTAGCCCAATTTGGCCAATTTTTTTACAGATTTGAGGGCCCAAGGCGTGGATTTCCGCTCAAGAACACGAGAAAGTGGAGCAAAGACCCCGTGAGATAGGTATGGTTACTCGGGTCCCCGTGATTTGGTACCTAGGGCCTACAGAAAGGATTCCAGCCCATGAAGAGTCAAGATGAAGAGGAACAAAGACTGACCTAGAGTTGGTATTGTAATTATGTAACCTATCCGCATACAGCTTTGAGACTCAGCCTATTATATATAGGATGGGAGAAGCATAGGCGAGCATACCGAACAATCCCTAAGTGATTTGTAACAAAATAATCTCTCGTATTATTCGGGCGACTTTGATCCCATTATTTCTTAACTTCCGATGAAATACCTAGCGTTCTCTTTTCCGCAAAACCCTATGTCTTTCTTTATGGACATTGCCGAGATCTCCCCTTGTCAATTGGCGTCGTTTGTGGGAAACTAGAGCGCTAGAACCATCGATTTGGCAGAATTCCTTTCACCAAAAAGCAACCCCACAAAAGTAGATGCACGCCCGCCCACCCCTGTGACAGTACCCGCTCATTTCAACGGGGGATCTGATCTGATCATCGGAAGCTTCCACTTACAAATTGAAGACATTCAAGAGCCATTCCCTTCGGCCCTAACTACACCAGAACCGTCGGCGAGGCAAACTACACTTACAGCGATTCCAGCAACATCTGTCGGATCCTCCATGGATGTCATGGTAGAAATCGAAGGACCCAACGAAAACAAGCAAGATGAAACGGATCTAGGGGACCTTGATAGTCTTTACGAAAATCTCTCCTTCACATCAGATTCCCCACTAACTCCACCACGCGAAACAATTCTAGCAAACTCTGAACCCGAAGAAGGTAGTGAAAGCATCGACTTTGGAATAAGGATGGCAGAAATATAATAGGAGCAGAAATTTATGGACTTCGCTGATCCACCCAACCGTGTCTCCCCAAGTTTGGATGATGATGCCACAAGTCCATATACTACCCAGCACCAAGTATGAGTGATCATCGGCGACGCATCGTTGTATCAAGACTCCAACGATAATCCTATTTTTAACCCTGATGATATCCTATCAAGAAATAATGCAGGAAACTACGGAACAAAGGAAATCATGGAAACAGAGAAGACCCAGCAAACAACCGTGTAACCCCGGGAGGAAGAGAGCCATGCGAAGGCGAAAGGCAAACTCTCGGGCTGCTAGCCGAAGCATGGGAAAAAGCAAGAGCAGCAATTTTGGGTGCAACTCCCATGAAGGCTGATGCTACGCCAGAAGATCTACTAGCATACCAATATTTGCTCCATCACAAAAAAGAGACCTGCTAAGGATGCAAAGGTAGCTCGACAAAAGAAGGAGGCTTGCTGACGGATCCAGCCTATGACGGGCCCAACTAATCTCTACCCGAGGATCAAGGAGCATGACAGGAGGAGCACCGCCAAGAAGGGGAATATCTCAACTACAGAACGTCCCCGAAGGAGATAGAAGTGAACTAATCCGAGATCTGGATTTGTCTTTCATGTTAATAGATCAAGCGGGAAATATCAAGGCAAAAACAGCTCAAGCAGCAATCATGGCCACACAAATAGTTTGATAACAACTCAACCTGCACCCGACGATCCTCGTGTAGCCCTCCACTCCTCCACCCTAATTAACCTTGGCATGGTGGGAGCATCTCTCGCGCAGGCTGAGTAGGGAACCATACGGCAATCGATAGATAACTGCGTCATTGCAACAACCCTCGGCAAATAGGTCACACCTGACGATCATGATCGCCACATTGGGTCCACTTCTCAGGATCAGAACAACGAAATGATGCAAGAAACAACATTACACAACGAAGGATCGAACGATCCTGGGAAGAGCGCACCAACCGAAGGTATTATGACGGTGAAAGCGAGGAAGAGCAAGAACTATGAGGAGCTAGTTTCTTTACCTGACGGGTTCGCAGGACTCTAGTAGCAAAAGACTTCAAACTACCTCACGATCATCAGAAATACGATGGCCTCCAAGAGCCTGAAGCTTGGTTGACAAATTTTGTGGCCACAGTTAAACTACAAGGTGGCTCCAAGGCCACCGCGATGCAAAGCCTGCAACTACATTAACCGCTATGGCTCGCTCTCGGCTAAGACAATTACCCAAAGACTCTATCAGCAGCTTGAATGACCTAGAGGACAAGTTTATCAGAAATTTCAATTCCACCTTCAAGCGACCCGCATCTCTAGAACAACTACAAGCTTATAAACAGAAGCCAGGAGTACGCGCTTACGTTCAATGCTGGAGCATTATCAAAAACTCGGCTGAAATGATATTCGATGAAAGGGCAATCGATGCTTTTGACGACGGACTTTGTTGACAAGAGTTCATTGACGAACTAGGATGAATCAAACCAAAAAAAATTTGCAGTTGATGGAAATAGCCAATCTTTGGGCCGATGGAGAAGATGCATTACACAACAAAAGAGCCCGCTCACCCAAAGAATATAAGGAGAGGCGCAACAATGATAGAAGGTGACGAAACAACGATGTGTATGGCACACCAAGTTATGTAGCAGCCGGTTTTCTAGAGGGGACAATAGACAAAGCGATGACTACAATACACCCGACGCTTTTGCTACCGGTGCACCACCACCACCGGGGCATCCACCGGCAGGACAACCACAAAACACAACAAACCAAGAGGATGAGTACCCCAGGTCAAAAGGGGCTATGTGATATGGGGTGGCCCGATCTTCTCAGCAAGCACTTGTCGATGATGATAATGGTGGATAGATAACTAGCACGTAGCTATGAACTCTCCCGCTCGAACCCTGATGCCAATGCAACAGCTCTCCCTGTAGGATATTCACAACACCACACTCTTGCGCACGCAGCCGTCGACCATGAACGGTAGTTTGCAATCTACTAATTCCCAATGGAACAACACATCACACTTAATTGCAGTCGTATAATTCGCTCACAGGGTAATTCTAGAGGTTCTAAAAAGAAATAACTCCAAAATAATTTTAACATGGTCTCAAACCTAAGGGAAGTCGTGCCCCATCTACTTAAGAGGTTTGGGGGTGGCGGCCTAAGCTTGGAACTGACTTGGTCCCAACTATCTAGGATACAAACCAACCCAAAGTGGGTTCGGCCTATGGTTCTGCAGTGGCTGAGTTTGGGCCCTTTTCTGTGCCGCGACAGGAAACTGCGTAGTTTCTCTGCCACGGCAAAGATCCTGCCATGTGTTGATCTTCTTCTTGGTAGGTCCTTGCGCTTCCTCCCTCTCCTCCCTCATGCATTCTTCATTGATCAACACACCATGCTCCATATGCTATAGCTCCTCGCTCTGTGCTACGCCTTCTTCTCCCATATACATGATCATACAATAGCACAATGACTTAGGAAATATAAAGTTCTTATAAATGAAAGCATGATGGTCAACTAGGAAGGAATTCACATGATAGTCATTATTGATTTGACTCAATATTTCCTTCCAGTTCAAGCAGTCTGAATCATCATAATCCCTGTATATATCCTCATCATCCTCCCTTTCTTCATGAAAAGCCGTCCACGGCTTTGGGTAAGCTGAAAGTGGAAGAAACAAAAAAAAATGTACACAAAGTATATGTATATATAACATGTTGTAGTATTGTTGTTCATATGAAAAACATGTCCAGTATACATCACGCAACTTAAATTGTAGGTATAAGTGAAGTACAAAGCATCATGATCATGGTGAAAAACAACTAAATAGATAGTCTTGTTCTTCAATATTAAATTCAGTTTTGTCAAAGAAGATCCATGACCAAATTTGTGAACAAGATCAAACCAATTCAATATGTGTGAAAACCAAATTGATTCATGTCATGCTTCAACTGTGCTACTCTGATTATTATGAACATGACCATGTTGTCCAGTATGTAAGATGCAACTCAATTTGCAAATATTAAGGAACTCTAAAGTAGTAGCATAACTAGACAAAGACTTTTGGGACAAACACAATGAATATGAAAACTTGGGTTCTATTCTAGCAAGATTAAAACAATCCAACATAGGTAAAATTACTTGTGTTTCTTGCAATATATCAACTAGAGCAGAATGCATTTCCATAATATCTCGAAAATGAACTATTGTCCCGTAGCAAACATTTTGTGACACATTGCATATATGGCTGAAACTAGCTTGTTTCAGTTTAGCGATTCTAGCACAAGTAATGCATATGTGATATACAAGAAATTTTTCATCCATGCTATGTTCACCAATTAGATTGAAAGTGAAACAAGGAGAATATGTGCTAGAATTTAGACATGAAATTTCAGAACTCTTATCCATATCACAACTCATACTCATAGGTTCATTTAGCATGATGGAATACACAATATCAGCAGGTGGTATTCGAGCATGTATTTTCTTATGTGTTATTAGTACCACATGATCAAAATTTAAATTTGGTAAACTATCACATGGTGCTGAAACAGTAGTGCAAGGCAAGTTACAAGGAGGATTCAGTAAAAGAATAGACTCACAATATGTCGCACATATTGGCTGAATCTCCAAATCAGTACCAATGTCATCAACAATCTCCTCAGTTGTAGTAGGTACTAAAGCATCCTCCACAAGTGACAATGCACAGTCCAGTGATACAGGTTGTAAAATAGAAGGCTCCCTTTTCTTCAAGAGCAACCTGGATATCACAAGAAACAATACTAGAAGTAGAGATGATTCCATTAGTAGAACCTCATTTGTCTCATCAACTCTCACTCTCGGTTCTTCTACGACAGAATCAACGTGTGGTTTTATGTTGGTGGTTACAGGTGCAGTTAGGTTTTGACGCCTAATCTCCTGAAATTGCTTAATACGTGTATGTGATAACCAAGTGTGCTTATCATTCCAAATGATCGAAGGATTAGAACACTTACTACCAAACACAACCTGGAATTGATTACACCGCGTTGTTCCCAACATGATATGACAGGAGTTAAACGCTCTAGGAAAGATAAAACAAGAAATCTTTCTGCTAGGGCCATAAATGGTGAGTGAAACAGATTGGATCTGAGTAACTGGTAGTGCATGACCACAAGTTGCTAACATAAATGGTGTTTTTAATGCACCTATGTATAATTGAAGCTTTTCAACAACCTCAACACTAACCAAATTTATGTAAGAACAAGTATCAATGGTCGTAGTAGCTTGTTTACCACTAATTTCTGTGATGAAGTGGAACAGACCCGAAGTAGGCACCACTCTCGACTCCTCTTCCCAAAATGTGTTGCTGTAGTAGGATTGTAATGGAAATGGAAAATCATCTACATCCTTTTTCTTTATCACATCAACACTACTAGAAGACATGATTAGTACATTAATGCAAAAAAAAAATCTGGTAGTGGAGCTCTCACAACTCACTCAAAACTGACAAGAAAGTAGATCTTACCGTTTCAAACTGAATAGTGATGCTTAACAATTTGAATCAACAACTTATGCACATATGTGATGAAGTGAATATCCAGGGTATAAAGAACGATCACATGGCACACATGTTATGTATGGTGGAGCTCTAGGTATGGTATCCTAAATACACCGCAAACAAGTCCTAGTGTTGATCATACAAAACCCAAGAAACAAATATGGAGAGATAAATGTGGCAATGCAACTATGAAGGGTGTTGCACTACGCTGGAGAGACACTAGAAAAGCTCAAAGTAAACAGGCACAAGATTGCTCAATCTACCGGTGCACAATGATATCACTAGGCCTCTTGCTCAATTCTCCTTTTCTTTTCTCTTTTTTGTATAGCTTCTTTCTCTTTTTGCTTTTTCTTTTGCTATATTATTTTTTTATCACACCATGAACACGACCAATATTATGAAACACAACACCAAATACCTACGAGCAGCCTGTAAGAGCGGAAACTAGTCTCAATAGGTAGGTTCCTAACCCCTTCGAATAGCGTGGTTGTAGCTAAGGTTTGGAAAATGCCAAAAATCACATTTTTTTATTTTTGTGTCGTGGCAGAAAAAAGGGTCAAAATTGTGCCGTGGCAGACAGTGTATATTGCGACAGAGAAATGAGTGGAAATCGTGCCGCGGCAGGAAACTAATCCGTGGCAGACACGGACTCGCGACAGAGAAACAGGTTGTTTCTGTGCCGCGACAGAGTCGGCAGTTTTTTTTTCCATTCCGACTTGCCAAGTAGTAAACAATGAGGACTCTTATGGTTGATTCGAACCTAAACTTGTGGCATCGGAAAATTAAGATGGGGAACACGTATGAAAGAAAAAACTAGATCTAAACGGAAACCTGGACTCCTACGGATCAAAATGATAGATCGGATCTACGAGATAGAACAATCAGCGACTAAAACTTGAAAGCAATGCAATCTAGGCAATGGCAATTATTTTTGTGAGCCTTTTTCTGTATAGGACTAAATCAAGATCTAATCTATGGTTGGATTTGTGGATGCTCACCAAGTAAACAAGGAAATCTGATACCAAGATGATATGGGGTGGCCCGATCTTCTCAGCAAGCACTTGTCGATGATGATAATGGTGGATAGATAACTAGCATGTAGCTATGAACTCTCCCGCTCGAACCCTGATGCCAATGCAACAACTCTCAAACCACGCTCTTGCGCACGCAGCCGTCGACCATGAACGGTAGTTTGCAGTCTACTAATTCCCAATAGAACAACAGATCACACTCAACTTGCAGTAGTATAATTTGATCATAGGGTAATTCTAGAGGTTCTAAAAAGAAATAACTCCAAAATAGTTTTAATGTGGTCTCAAACCTAAGGGAAGTAGTGCCCCATCTATTTAAGAGGTTTGGGGGGTGGTGGCCTAAGCTTGGAACCGACTTGGTCCCACCTAACTAGGATACAAACTGACCCAAAGTGGGTTCGACCTATGGTTCTTCCGTGGCAGAGTTTGGGCCCTTTTCTGTTGCGACATAGAAAGACTCTGTTTTTGTATTGTGGCAGAGATCCTGCCATGTGTTGATCTTCTTCTTGGTAGCTCCTTGCGCTTCCTTCCTCTCCTCCCTCGCGCATTCTTCATTAATCAACACACCATGCTCCATATGCTTCAGCTCCTCGCTCTGTGCTACGCCTTCTTCTCCCATGTACCTAATCATACAATAGCACAAAGACTTAGGCAATATAAAGTTCTTATAAATGAAAGCATCATGGTTAACTAGGAATGAATTCACCTGATAGTCATTATTAATTTGACTCAATATTTCCTTCCAATTCAAACAGTCAGAATCATCATAATCCCTGTATATATCCTCATCACTATGTCGCTGATTTAGAAGGGCAACCATCCAATAGAACGAAGAAGCTGATCACTAGACAAGTAAACATGGCAGAAGCAACACCACCACCTACACCGGAGTATCTTGATTGATCAGAACAGGAGATAACCTTCAACAGAGCTGATCACCCACTTTGTGTCCCACAACCTTGTCAATCAACACTAATAGTGGAGGCACAAACCAGCGGGTTTGACATGGGAAAATTTTCTTGGATGCACGAAGCAGCATCAACCTCATCTACGCAAATACTCTACGGGCAATGAATTGGTCATTGACAAATCTAGCACCGACCGATACAACTTTTCACGGAATAGTCCCAGGCAAAGCTGGAACTCCTTTGGGAAAAGTATACCTCGATATAGTCTTCGAGTCAAGAAGCAGCTTTAGGCATCGTGCTCGGCCACAGGCAACTCAACAAGCTATTACAGACAGCCCGGATGGGACAAAAAAAATTGTGGCTTCAGCACAGAACGAATCCGCGCAGCAAGGCGTATCATGTCGAGTCATGTGGTCACTGGTCACGGCTTGGAAGCAAAGAAAAATAAGGAATCATAAGCAGCAGCAGTCCAACTCTGCGAGTCCACGTCTAATTCCGATGGAATCAAACAGCGGTTGTACTCCTTACAAGAAAAAAAGGAAAGAAACATCTATTTATTTATCTATACTATAATTTTGCTTGAGGTAGGTTCGTCACAAGGCTAAATTTCCGTCCGAAAATTTTGTGGACCGTTTTACCCCTCCACTTGTAGTTAATTACAGGACAATGCCACCGCTTAAGTCAAAATAACTGTTTGTCAATCGCCTCCTTTTGCCCGACTGTTTCTCTTTCTCGAGTTCATCCTCTTCGGTATCAAGCTCCAGCCAACGACAAATCTCGGGAAATCTTCGTGGCGGGAGGCCATGGCCGCCGCTACGCTAGAGAAGGATCCCCCTACGGCGAACGGCGGCGGCGGAGGAGGACCAGTGCCGCGCTCCGGTGATGCCCACTCGCTGCACGGTGGCCTTCCCCACGGTGCCCACGCCGCATGCCTTCCCTGACTAGAGCAGTGCCTTCCCGCTACCTGTCGCCCACACCTAATGCCTTCCTCGACCAGAGCAGTTCCTTCCCGTCGTCCGTCGTCCCCGACCTATCCCTAGCCCGATTCCTTTCTCTTTCCCCTAGGAGGCGATTCAAAACTGCTACACGACCAGAGTGTAATCTACAAGATGCTGAGGTTACAATAAAAGATGGGGAGGGATTAGATGGTGCATGGCGGTGATGGTCGATCTGCCTTGCCGATTATTCGTACTGTCCCTGCTCCTTCCTTTCCTTGCGCTACAAAAGTTGCATCAGAAATTGAAGAATTGACTGGCTGGTTTTATTTTTCGTTTCTCTCTTCTTCTATCTGGGTTGATGTTTGTGTAAGCTGTGGATTGTCAGATTCGTCCCTGCTTGATGCGACCTCCGCGTCCTGGTAGCGCCACAAAACATCTGCAGATTTTGCACATGGCACTGACCCATCTCTCTTGCTCCTCACAGGTCACACCACTACTAAGCTGCACAAATCATCCTTGATTTCCCTGTGCGCCTGGTTTCAACCGCAAGCAAAACGGACACCTTTTCCTTCGTGGAATTTGACACACGACTTGCTCTTAGTTCTTGAAGTATTTTAGGAGTATGAAGCAAGAACATAATGAATGGTTTTTCTACTTTTATAAGCTCGATGTGCTGGTTAATGATTAGAAGGATCATATGGAAAAACTGGATTTAGCATGGTGACGAGATGGTGCGCTTCTCTCTAATTTTGCTTTAATGGAATGCTAATGATCTATAGATTGCCCAACTTAAGTAACAGTAGAGATTTATTTTATTCAATATTTTTGGTAGATGCAGTTGGGAATCTTTTGAATATTTATAGTGCTAGAAGCATTTAATAGATTCAGAAAATCGAATAGATTTCAAAAAATCTAATGCATTTAACAATTGCAATAGCAGAAGCATTTATCCGGTGTATAGAAATAGTTTTTTCATTTGATGAAAACAATTTGGATTTCATGGAGAAAAGAAACGCCTTGATATTTCAGTATATATCTTTCACGAGTTCATGGGCACGACAGTGTGCCCGGTTGTCATATACTTGAGAGCATCATCAATTATAATCAACCCCTAGTAAGAAGGAGGAAAGAAGGAATTCGTAGTTTTTTTGTATGAACAGAAAACGACATGCCGAGATGTTTAACACATTTGTAAAAATTAGGATAATTGATCGATATGTCCGACTTCTTTGTTATTCCGTTGCAACTTATTCAAGCTACCTTTTGTTGCATACAACCATATCTAAATTTTGTTTTAACATATGTTTCACTTCTAGAGAGATGATGGACGGATTACTCAATGACGTCAGATAAAGACTAGACAAGTTCTACACAACCAAATGAGATAGGAAAAGAGCTGCCTCTTTTGATTATACCTACTGAATGAGATAGTGTAGTAATAAGTTCATTCTATGCAAATGAATTTTTACGTGTACTTTTGTTTAAAGTAATTACGTGTACTTTTTTAAAGAGAGACGTGCACTGGTCCTATATTTAATGTGCGTCCAGAAAAAAAATGATCGAGTCGTGGCAATGCATGGGCATTCAGCTAGTACCTAATAATAAAGCATGGAATGCTTCTGTCAACCAGTATTTTTTGGACCCTTTTGCCCTCCCACCAAATCACATATAACGCACCCATGCCACGCTACCGGTTGGTTTAGAAAAGAAAGGTTCGATTGTAAGCTTCCTCCCCCGATCCCACTGTCCCCTGCTCGTCGCCGCCATCCCGGGCTCCAGGCTCCCGCCGGTGGCCAACCATTCGCCTCCTCAAACCAGGCCTCTGTCGCCCCTCTGTTCCTCGCCAATTCGTTAATCTCCAGTGTACGTCGCCACCGCCGCTGGCACGGGATCCTGCGCCGCCTACTGCCCCCTCCTTCACCATGAAGCTAGCACTGCTACAAGTGGAGCGTGACGTTGATATGGGTCTCCCCGTGGCGAGAGCAGCGCGTGGGGAAGTACCTGAGGAGCACTCCGGCAAAGCGCTCGTGGAAGCAGCGGGGTCGAGCTTGGAGCCACGGGTCGTGGCTGCTCGCGCGGAGAGGAGCAGAGGGCGTGAGGCGGGGCGAGCTCGACTAGCTGATTGACAGAGAGAGGTAGCGGTGGAGCCAGCTGGGCTACAGTGAGCGCCATCACCAACCAACACCGGCAAGGAGACTTCCGATGTGGTCTCACCGGCATGTACCAGCTCCATCACTGCCGCATGCCTAGCGTGTTCGGTGAATTGCTTGGCCCAACAACCAATGTCTGGTGTGTTGTTGGTTGCGTCCTCGCCATCCACTCTAGGAGACTATGACCTTAGCACCAACGACATCCCTGCTACATGCTACAGCGGTGCCCATGGCCATAGCGGGTGTGTTGCCAGAGTTTTAGCGCCAGTGATTTCCGGGTATGTTGCCAGCTTGCCACAACTCTGTGACAGTGAGCTCTGCAGGCCAAGTACCGGTCGGCGCATCACAAGCAGGGTCAGGCACATGAACCCATTCCCTGGCCTTCCTTCGTGGATGTTCAGTATGATGGAAAGGAGACACAACCCATTCGGGTAATTCAGGGAGATTAGGATTCATGATTGTGAGTCTCCAAGTAGCATCAGGAACGTGTCTGACTGCTACCGCAGTTTTGGTAGTTCACACAACAATTGTTGTTGTTTCTGAGTCCCAATTAGTTACTCTGGAAATCAGATAGCTCATATGGGCATCCATCCTATGCAATCTTTGATGCTTATTTTTGGATCGGGTATTTTTTGACGGAGGAAATATGCAGATTACAACTGAATGTTTGACTCAACTACTCCCTTCGTTTAGAAATATAAGGCATTTTAGTTTTTTCAATCGAATATATCTAGACCTCTTTTAATGTATAGGTTCGTAGAGGTTCACAATGAATCTATACACTAAAATACGTCTATATATATTCATTTCACAATAAAATATTTTATATTTTTGAACGGAGGGAGTATTTAGTGGTCCTTCAACCATTTTCACTTTTGTAAAAATTCTTGAGTGGACAAAGAAACCGTATGGTATACTAATGTTTGTTTTTGAGTTGGCTGGAACAAAATTACTGAATATGTTTATCTTTCATCTTCTTTTACTCTTTGGGTGGTTGCTTTATTGAATTAAAATGTTATTTGATGAGAATGTTGGAATATTCCAAAGAGGATTGAAATAAATAAATATTGCCAAAGGATGGTATACGTAAGGTTCTAAACTCCTCCTTGATTTAATAGATTTCTTTCTCTCTCTATGCAAGGAGAGAAAATATCTATCTGTTTGTATCCCTGCTTTTATTGGCATTACTCTTTTGCAGCCCCTTCCTGAACTTGGTATATTCGGCCAGTTGTAAATTCAGTTCATTGTTTTGTGATTTTGACTATTGCCCATACATTCAATCAAAGATTTCCTAAATTTAGATCCGACAAACGGACATATTTAAACATACTGAAATATTGTTCATTTAATTTAATCGTGACTCCGTTACAATGCACGGGCTATGTGCTAGTAAAAAATAAGGATTGCAATCGGTCAGAGAATCTCAGTGCAGGGATTGTTTTTGTGCGCATCAATGAGGTTCAAGATTAGTACAACTCGTGCTATGAAAAATAAAAATAAAAGATTTAGTGCTTTGGCCATGTACAACAACTCAAAATAAAGAGAAAGAAGCCGAAAGCTAGCGGCACATGCATCTGATCTGATCAACCAAAGGGTTCACGTGAAGATCAAAACTACGCATATGCATGGATTTTGCAGCTGAAGCACTAATTATGTACGCTGCATGGATTTTGCAGCAGGAAGTGCAATTAGCCTATCAATACGACGTGAGATCAATCAGCAAAATTGAAGGACCGCATCAACTCGCTAAAGTTTTCGGCTGCGGCGACCCGCCAAAATCTTTGGTTGCGGCAACCCGCTATAAATCTTTGGACGTGGCGACCCATTACCATCATCGGCTTTGGCTCCTCCGGCCACATCAACCTTGTCGACTACCCAACAAAGCTAAGTTCTCTACTTGAAGTTGATTTTCTTTCTTATTTTAATCGCACTCAAAACATTTGGGGATTGCACCCTCTTCAAGTAACCTAAGTGTCATCGACTTAATGCACTCAAGCACCTCATACACGATTTCCCGAATAGCTGACTCTGCCTGAGCATCGAGTCCTTGAACTCCGACCTAGTTACAACCCAACTGACAGGTCGGCAAGGTACTGAGACTAAGGGCGCCAGGATAACGAAAGGATCTCGTGTTACAGTGAAAAAGTGTCGGGTCCGATGGCACCAGAAAATGTTATAATAAATCAAAAGGAAATATTCTTTACGATATGCAAGTACTTCACAATTCTCTATGTTTTTTGCAAGGATGTCAACTACATTGAGCTATTTTGTGAGGTCCTCCCATGGAGTCAACTAAACGCCACTAGCGTCAGATGGTCGCGCACCCGATAAAAATCAAGATCCCAGTCGAAAGATTCCTCGGATTAAGATCATCTTCGTGCGCCTGATAGTAATAAAGCTAAGTTCTCTTAATCGAGTATACTTTTCATTACTCTATTCCATCCTATATCCGGGGGCTTAGTCAAAAAAATATTACATAATCATACTTCGATACTTGGGGGCTTCACTACTCAGCGCAAATTAAAAATTCTTCGGCTCCACCATGAAATACGTCAAAAACACGCTTTGACCCGAGTAGCTGATCCAGCCCAATGGGCATCAGGCTAATGAAAAGGTCTCGCGAGGGGCGCAAATGCCATAGCCATCGGCAAAGATATATCATGATTACCAATTACAAGAAATTATACTTTCGACTGATACATATACAAATTTTACATAATCCATATGTCTTTTTCAGGATCCTTATTTTATGTACACAGGAAAATTCTTGGGTGAAGAACAACTCTGAGCCTACGCTCGAATGCTAGCATTCGAACGTAGCCTTGCGTGCTACTCCCATCGGAACCGCTGGCCGCGCACCCGATATAAAATGTATCCTTCAATGGATATGACAAAAACAACTTACACCTCTACCAGCAAGGCCCGTGTAGAGAAATTTCTCGGATGAAGATCATGTTCACTCACGCGATAGAGAAAGTAAAATCCTCCTATAGAGTCGATAAAAATTTCAAAAATCCTCAGGCCCCGTCCGCCGCGATAATACGTCTGAATGCCTTATCCACGACATGAAGGTAAGACTCTAGGATCTGTCCTATGCGGCCTAGTAATCGCACCCGAATGCGCTCTGCTAGTTATTATCTGTATCCACGATACGATGAAAAATCCCGACGGATGCGCTGGATACCCATGAAACATAAAACTGGAATTCAGTACTCGATAAGACCTCCGCAGCCCGAGCTGAATTACGCCAACATATATCAAATTCAAGTGTGGGGACTCGAGTTTGAAGTAGGTTCACGATGTCTTTCCAAGAGCAATTAACTGGTTCCCAATCCGTTAGATGCACCAGACTCGTTATACAAAAATCCTCGCGATAAAATTATGGAACTATTTGATAGAAATTTCCTCCAACGGAGTTGTCATAAAAGCAAAGCTACAATACCTGAGTCGAGAAATTTCTCAGATGATGAAGACTTGAGCCTATGCTCGAAAACACGCGTTCGAACATATCCTTGGGGGCTACTCCCATCGGGAGCGCTGATCGCGCACCCGATAGAAAAAACAAAAATCCTCCAAACAGTCATCGATGGAAGAATATCTACAATGAAGAAGCATAGCTTTGAGTCTACCCGAGTGTAGACTCAAAGGTTACTCCCATCAGGAGCACCCGACAAAAATGCTGACATCACTTCAAGAACTAGATAACATCATACTTTGCATTAGCCAAACAAGGTAGTCGAGAAATTCACGCATCCGAAGAAATCTTCGAGTTCACCTTTCGAGCATATTAAAAAAGACTTTGAGTCTATGCTCGGATGCAAGAACCCGAACATAGCCTTGGGGGCTACTAACATGGGCATAACCCTTCGGGTGCCTATTATTGGTATATATGGTGCGGCCCAACGGAAGCCTCACCCGAAGATTTTCCAGTATCCATGAAGCCCACGGCGGTTTGGCTTATACAAAGTATACAAGGACACAGACTATTGCTAAACAAGACAAGGAAAGTACAATACTAGAACTAGATATGAACTCTAACTTGTAACACCAACTCGTATTGGTACCTGAGACCTAGCCTTCGCATATATAAAGTCTAGGAGGGTCCAACAAGGAGGCGAGTACACAATAGATCTAGACAATAGACATCTCTTCTCTCTCTCAACGAGGGCCTAGAAAATAGATGACATCTAGACGACTCAACGAGTTTGTACTTCTCCAATGATAATACGAGCAAACAAGCAGGAAGTAGGGTTAACTCTACGATGGCCTGAACCTGGGTAAATCGCCTCCCTTGTTTGTCTGTTAAGCCGACGAAATCCCCAGCGCTCTCTCTTCTACAAAATACAAAGTCCATAACCATATGCATTGCCGAGATCACCCCTCGTCACCCCGACACCGTAGTCTTCGGCCTCAACCCCCGGAGTCTCCGCCCCCCTCCAGAGTCTCCGGCCTAAGACACCAAAGTTTCCGGCCTGACGCCTGTTTTTGTCCAGAATTTGCCTCTTTGACCGTTTTGGCTAATTTTTCCTATTGTTTGTGTTCCCTCTGCGTGTCGTAAACTAAAAACAAGCTTCCGCATCGACAACTTCCACGCTCATCGACACCACGACCCACGAACATCATCCCGCATCACCGACCCCAAGTTCATCATCGCCAACAAAGGTATAATTTGTTGTCACCTTGTTAACCATATCTTCCTTTGTGTGTACCTATCCCATGAGAGTGGCTCATCTTGTGTTTGCTTGAGCATTGTGCATTTGTCCTTGGATAGTGAGAATGCAATAGAAATAGAAAGAGTCACTTGGTAGCATCAGGGGAGAGAAAAAATATACAAAAGAAAAATAGTCTCCCATAGCCAAAGAGAGTATCAAAGTTTGCAAGCAAGAGAAAAAGAAGAGCGCCCAAGGCAAGCGCACAAATCCATTGCTAATTTTTCCTCTTTGCTAACGAGCCATGGTCTCTCCTTGCATTGGCACGACACCGAGCGTAGTTTTTGTTAGGACATTTTAGTTTTCTCATTTTCATAGTCATGTCAATCCCATTAATCTTCACGTGTGTGTATATAGTCGTAGGTTCCCATCACCCTTTTTGAGTTATTGACCTTTCCCTTTGATGTGAGTTTCGTTTGGATTTTACCCACTTTTGACTATCCCTTTCTTTTGGTTGGTCCTTTGGCATTCCACAATCCTAACCTACCACCAAAAGCTTTTGAGACTTAGTTCTTTATTTAGTGTGATCTTTCTTTGCGATTTCACTTTGCAAGCTAATAGCTCTCACTTGTGGTTTCTAGTTTGGTGCAATCCCCAAGGTGAGGTACAAGGCTAACACCACCATATTCCACTTCCATATATAATCCTTGTGTGATTTGCTTGATGGATAAGGAAGGTGAGTCGTGTCAACCACCTCCCCAAGAAGAAGAAAATGGACCGTACATGACGCGCGCAAGTCACTACATCATCGACAAGAGTTCCGTGAACGTTGCCAAGCTCTTGAGACGCGACAAGATGAACAATTTGGCTAGACTCAAGACGAGTTCAAGAACATCGACAACCACTTCGATGGAATCGAACGACAAATGCATGCAATGCAACATAACTTTGGCCATCAAAATGTAGCTCTCCAACGCTCCGTCGCTGAAACAAATGACAAGCTTCGACTCCTCATTAACGGAATGACAAGACCACGCTCACGCACATCAAGCTCTTCAAGCTCCTCACATCACCATTCTTCTCTTTGTCAAGATCGTCGTCCAAGTGCTCCAAGACGCAATGACGCCCCCATGGTTGACGAGGGAAGCTCTTCGAACTATGTATCTTCCCCATGGCACGCCGCAACGTCAAGCTTTGATGGTGATTTCTCCTCCAGGCCCCAAGAAAGGCGAGAAGGACATTGTCATCACGCAAGGGCACTAGTGCTCCAATAAGCACAACCACATGAAGAACCGCCCGTGGAACCTCGAGTCCAACCTCAACTGCATCGCCATCGTCACCGTGACGTTCTTGCAACTACAAGTGCTGACTCCAACTTGGAGGATCAAGCTCTCCATCGACATGAATCTCTTCGAGATCATAATCTTCATCATCGCCATAATGAACGTCCACACCGACACCATGGTCACCATGACGAGCCTCCTCCGCAACAACAAGACATGGAGCATCAAGTGGTACATGTTGAGCCGATGTCGACCACGTCATGAGGATCAAGACCATGATCTTCGTCGTGAGGCCCATGTGTCGAATCCCCATCACCAACCGAGGAGCAAGCCTCCTCTTCGTCAACAACCTCGTCAAGAGAAAGAGCAAGCTCCCCAACAACATCAAGAGCAAGCTCCTCAAGAGGGTCGCGAGAACCAAGTTCCACCTCCTACACCGCAAGCTCAACAAGCTCGTCGCAATGATTGCATGGAAGATGAAGACTGTCATCACCATGGCAACCACTGCCACCGTGACCACAATGAGGAAGAAACCTTCGGCAAGCTTAAGTTAACGATGCCCAAGTTCACCGGTTCAAATGATCTCGAAGAATATCTCTCATGGGTGCTCAAGGTCGATAAGATCTTCCGTATGTACAACTATAGCAACGAGAAGATGGTCACCATGGCTTCGCTTGAGTTTGATGATTACGCCAACCTTTGGTGGGACCAAGTTCAAGTTGCTCGTGATGCAAGAGGAGATTCCCCAATCACAATCTAGCATGACATGAAGGCTCATATGAGATCCCGCTTTGTTCCTTCGCACTAAACGCGTGACCTCTTCAACAAGCTTCAATCTCTTAGTCAAAAGACAAAGATTGTGGAAGAGTACTTCAAGCAAATGGTGCTCAACATGATCCGCGCCAACATTGAAGAGCGCAAGGAGCAAACAATGGCCCGTTTCCTCATTGGCTTGAACCACCCAATCAAGCGCATTGTGGAGTTCCAAACATACAACAACATGGTTGAGCTTTTGCACATCACAATAAAAGCCAAGCATCAAGTGCAACAGGACATCAAGTACAACAAGCCCATCACGTACTTCATCTACAATCAAGCCTCAACCACTACACCGACAACCTTCAATGGAATCTCCTCAAGTACCTCCAAGCCTTCCTTCAAGCCCACACTTCCTGAAGGAAAACCGCCCACAAGTGGCAAGTACACAAAGGATGCCACGTCATTCAATGGCGAATGCTACAAGTGTGGAGGCAAAGGACACAAGTCGGCCGAGTGTGGAAACAAGAAAGTATTGTTTATCCATGACAATGGCGACGAAGAGTACTTGAGTGAAGATGAATTTGATGCCCGAGTCAAGGAAGCAATGACAAGGCAACATGTGGAAGATGACCAAGAACTCCTCATGTGTGAACATGACGCAAGTCCATCGTTTGTCGTCACAAGGATCTTGACCACTCAAGCACAAGAGCATGAAGATCAATGATCAAATATCTTCCAAACACATGCCAGCATCAATGGGAAATCTATCAAGGTGATCATCGATGGAGGGAGTTGGCAGAACCTTGCTAGCACTGAGTTGTGTGAGAAGCTCCACCTTACCCTCCATACACACAAACACCCCTACCACGCGCAATGGCTAAGTGACCAATGGTCCGTGAAGATCAAGCACACCGTCTCGGTAACAATCTCTATTGGGCCATACAAAGACACGGTGGAGTGTGATGTGTTCCCAATGATGGTTTGCCACATGTTGCTTGGTCGTCCCTGCCAATACAACAAAGGTGCTCTACATGATGGTCGCACAAATGTATACACCTTCAAATGGCTTAACAAGACATGTGTTTTGCAACTGATGACTCCTAGCCAAATAATTGCGGATAATGCAAAGGCATTAGCAAGGGCGCAAAACACAACACCTTGTGAGAAGAGCGGTGAGCGAGAGAACCACCTCATAGAGAGTGAGATCCACAAGCCTACTTGAGTGGAAAAACTAAGAGTGTTCTCCTTGCCACCAAAAGTGAGATGAGAGATGTGAGGAACAACCCATCCATCTTGCACTATGTCCTCATTTGCAAGGTACTAGCGCAAGGAACTAATGACTTGACAAATATTCCTCCCTCTTTGAAGATTGTTTTGCAGGAATTCAAGGATGTGTTTCCCAAAGAGATCCCACATGGACTACCTCCTCTTCTCAGAATCGAACATCACATTGACCTCATACCCAGCACACCCCTTCCAAACCGTGCCGCCTACCGCACGAACCCGGAGGATACAAAGGAGATCAAATGTCAAATAAACCAACTCGTCTCCAAAGGTTTGATCCAAGTTAGCAATAGTCCGAGTGTGGTACCTATGATTCTTGTTCCAAAAATGGATGATATGTTGCGGTTATGCATGGACTTCCATCCAATCAGTGCTATCGCGTGTGTTATCGACATCCTATACCACGTCTTGATGACATGCTTGACGAGTTGTGTGGAGCCACTTTTTTCTCGAAAATTGATCTCTGTAGTGGTTACCATCACATACGCATGGCAGAAGGTGATGAGTGGAAAATCGCCTTCAAGACCAAACCTTTGTCTTATCTAATGCCCCATCCACCTTCATGCGCCTTATGAATCATATTTTGTGTTCTCTCATTGGCAAGAGTGTCGTTGTCTATTTCGATGATATACTTGTTTTACAAATCCTTCGACATGAAAAGCTATATGCTAATCTTCCCAAGTGTACTTTTGCTAAAGTCAAGTTATTTTTTCTTGGATTTGTCGTTTCTTCAAAGGGCATTGAAGTTGAAGTTTCGAAAGTGAAGGACATATGAGATTGGCCCATCCCCACAAATGTGAGTGAACTCTGAAGTTTTCATGGGTTGGATGGTTTCTATCGTCGCTTTGTGAAAGACTTTTCAACCATTACTTGTCCTCTCAACGAGTTGACCAAAAATAATGTCACCTTTGTTTGGGGCAAAGCACAACAAAAAGCTTTTCATGAACTTAAAAATAGGCTCACCAAAGCACCTCTTCTTGCATTACCGGATTTCACAAAAACTTTTGAGATAGAGTGTGACGCTAGCGGTATAGGCATTCGAGGAGTCCTTATGCAAAATGGGCGTCCTATTGGCTACCATAGCGAGAAACTCGATGGTGCTCCCCTTAACTATTAAATTTATGACAAAGAGCGTTTTTCCTTAGTTTGTGTTCTTCAAGTTTGGCAACACTACCTTTGGCCTAAGGAATTTATCATACATTCCGACCATGAGTCGTTGAAATATCTCAAAGGCCAAGCCAACTTGAGTAAGCGACACGCTAAGTGGGTTGAGTTCATGGATGCTTTTCCTTACATTGCCAAGTATAAGAAGGGCAAAGATAATTTAGTTGCGAACGCTTTGTCTCGCAAGAACACGAGCCTTCTTCCTCGACTCGACGTAAATGTGTTGGGTCTTGATGAAATCAAAACTTTTTGTGCTTCCGTCCCGTTCTTTGTACCAATTTTCAAAAAGTGCTCCATTCATAGAGGAATTGATGATTTCTATTTGCATAAAGGCTTTCTTTTTAAACAAATAAGCTTTGCATTCCGAAGTCGTGTCTTCAACTTTTGCTTCTCCAAGAATCATATGGTGGAGGCCTCATGGGTCACTTTGTCCGTGATAAGACATTGGGCATGCTCGCCACTCATTACTACTGGCTCAAGATGAAGCGAGACGTGAAGCTCTTTGTTAAACGATGCACAACATTTGTTCAAGCTAAGTCGCAAGCTAACCCGTATGGTCTTTATATGCCATTGCCTATTCCTCATGCACCTTGGTCCAACATTAGCATGGATTTTGTGTTAGGATTGCCTAGGTCTAAGCATGGTCATATTTCTATATTTGTCATTGTGGATCGCTTTTCCAAAATGGCACACTTCATACCGTGCCATAAGACCGACGATGCTTCACATGTTGCCAATTTGTTTTTCAGACAAAATCGTCCGCCTTCACGGTGTGCCAAGAACAATCGTCTCCGACCGCGACGTCAAATTCATGAGCTACTTGTGGAAGACCCTCAAGGCCAAGCTCGGTGTCAAGCTACTCTTCTCCTCCGCATCGCACCCGCAAACCGATGGCCAAACCGAGGTTGTTAACTGAAGCCTCGGTACTCTCCTTTGTGTGTTGATCAAGAAGAACTTGAAGGATTGGGAGGAATGCATTCCCCACGCTGAGTTCGCCTACAATGGAGCCAAGCACTCTACAACCAAGATGAGTCCCTTCATGACCGTCTACGGTAGCGAGCCCCTCACCGCGCTCGACATCCTCCCACTACCTCTCCATGAGCGCTCCGTCATGGACGTTGAAAATACTTCACAAGCTATGAAGAAGCTTCACGAAAAAACAAGAGCTACTATCGAACAACAAGTCCTTTGCCAAGCTTCAAGGTTAAACAAGGACAAGAAGGAGATGATCTTTGAAGAAGGTGACCTTGTGTTGATACACTTGAGCAAGGACCGCTTCCCCAAAGAACATGATTCCAATCTCAAACCAAGAGGAGATGGTCCATTCAAGGTCCTCAAGGGAATCAACAACAACGCCTACATCATCGACATCTCGATCTCTAAGTACCTTGTGAGCAATACATTCAATGTTAAGGACTTTTCAGCATAACATGGATATGTTCAAGATGATAACCATGAAGAGTCGAGGACGGCTCTTTCCCATGGGGGGAGCTAATGCAGCCCGTCCTACGGACGTCCCTACATCTACACTACCAAGTCCCCCAAGTGGACCAATGACTCGAGCTCGAGCTAAACTACTACAAGCTAAGGTTAACTCGCTCCTCTCCTCCTATGACTTTGATACATCCTTGGATCGATTACTACTTCATGCTACTACACTGTGCATTATCAGCTATGAAGCCCCCACAAATGAAGTACAAAGAGAAGGACGAGAAGAAGAAGCTGTTGGAGCTGAAGCCGGGAGTCTCTCGCCTCCAACACCGGAGTCTCCGGCCTGGACTCCAGACCCCTGCTAGGAGTGTTCAGTACACCCCCACAGAGTCTTCACTGGAGAGCAACGCCACCCCTGGAGTTTCCGCGCACCTCGGAGTCTCTGGCCCAGCTACCGCGGAGTATCCAGCTTCTGACCCTAGAGTCTCCACCTCAAGACTCCAGCCACGACTCCGAGCCCCACCCTGGAACACTCTGTATACCGCCCCGGAGTCGGCCCCGGAGATAGAGCTCCACCCTGGAGTCTTCGGCCTCCCCGGAATCTCCAGCCCCCAGACACCGGAGTCTCTGGTGTAAGTGAGACAGGCATGTTAAAAGACTTTTGGGCCTTCGGCCCATGTAACCCCAAATCCATCCAGACTTTACCCTTTATTTCATAAACTACCCCTGAACTAGTGGTTGGCCTATATAGTCCCCCACTTCTATTGTAAACCCTAGGCATGATATTTGGAATTAGTGGACACCCCTTTGTGGATCTATCTAGTTCTTGCCTCATGCTACTTTGATAGAGGAGCACCAAATATCACTAACCTCGTTGGAGTTTGCATCGCTCCTCCCTCATTGTACAAGCCTTGGCCTCGGAGTCCCTTTGCCAAGACGCCAAGATCTCACCGAGACCCCCTATTCGTCGTGCCGGTTTGAGAGAGAGCCAGACGCCTGACACTAATCCTTGGGATTGTGCGGGACTGGTCACTATTGGCGTTAGCTATTGGTGTGTATTGTGGTTTTGGTGAGTGTGTTCATCGTGTTCTTCGTGTGTGAGTACGTCGCGTTCATCCCCTCTCTCCTTCCCCGCACTTCACCCTCAATTTGAATGGCATTCGTGAAAGATCGGGCCATCCTCAAGGTTGACCCTCAACAATTTGCTTTGCTCTCGGCAAGAACAACATTTCCAATTTTTGACTTGGTGAGGCAAGGTAGCACATACCATACCACCAATACCACCCTTCCTTTCAATTATGGTCATACAACATGTCTAGGGAAAGAGGAGAAAGTGGAGATGGCAACTTCAACAACCAAGATGGTTTCGCCACGCACCACAACTTATGGGCGCAACACCAAGAATTCCATGCCCAATTTGAGAGGCTGGAGAACCGTCTTGATGAAAATTTTCGAGAGTTCGACTACCGTGACCGACAACGTCAAGTAGAACACAATGTTCAATTCCAAGCTCTTCACCAAGCTATTGCCAACCTTGGCAACCATAATGGACATTCAAGCTCGTCAAGTTCGTCTCACGCGCGCTCCTCAAGTCATCATGGCGACACTTTGCGCTCCCACTCTCATCATGGAGAACCCCACCACCACAATGGGGAACAACAAGATCGTCATCGCCATGAACAAGCGGTTTATCCACAAGCTCAACAACTGCACCACGCAAGACGTCATCGGCACCATGATAACCATGCGCATCTATAACACCAAGAAGAACATGGTCTCCCTCCACAACAAGTGATTGTACAAGCGCCACCACCTTCGCAAGAACAAGAACTTCGTGGTGAAGACAACCGCAATGATAGGCGCCAACACCCGCACCATGACCATCACCAACAACAACAAGCCTATCGAGCACCGCAATAGGATACATGTGACGATGATGAGGATGCACACCGTGCGAGACACAACAACCGCTACGCTCAACCCCACCATCATCATCAAAAACCAATGAATGCAAATGATCCAGAGCAAAGGTGTAGAAGAGACTTTACGCATCAAGCTCCTCCTCGACTGCCTCCTCGAGACAACCAAGCTCCTCCTCCTCCCCCACATGCACCAAGTGAAGCGAGCATAAGGCAAGATTGCTGCAACTACCACCATGAACATGAATAGGGAAAGTTTGGGAAGCTCAAGTTCATTATGCCCAAGTTCAAGGGAGAAGAAGACGTCGATGCATACATTAATTGGGAGCTCAAAGTTGACAAAATCTTCCGATTCCACAACTACTCCAAAGAGAAGAAAGTTGCAATGGCATCCCTTGAGTTTGAGGACTATGCAAATGTTTGGTGGGAAGACTTCCAAAAGAATCACGAGAAGAAAGATGAACCTCCAATTAAAACTTGGACTGAGATTAAAGAAGTGATGTACAAGAGATTTGTCCCCAAGCATTATCGCCAAGATCTATTCGACAAGCTACAAAACTTGAAGCAAGGAACCAAGTCAATTGAAGAGTTCTACAAAGAAATGGAGAAAACCATGATGCGAGCTGATGTGAGAGAACTCGAAGAGCAAACCATAGCAAGGTTCCTCAACGGTTTGAGACGCCCAATAAGGAAGATTGTTGACCTTCAACCATACAAGAACCTCACAGAGCTCCTCCATCAAGCTACCAAAGTTGGGAACCACTTGCAAAAAGGGAATGCTTATGAGAAGTCTAAGGCATACTTTGCATCTGTCAATGCAAATTCTTCCAACAAGCCAACAAACCAAGCACCGAGCTCATCCAAGCAAGCAAAGACCATGATAGCACCCTCCTCCAACACGACATCAGATAGTCAAGTCACTTACTTAAAGTGTGGAGTGAAAGGTCACAAATCATATGAGTGAAGAGGAATATGAAGCTGTAACTCAAAGAGCAATTGCAAGGGTAGCCAGAATGGAAGAGGATGACACCCATGTATGCGAGCATGATCCGGGCCCCGCACTTGTCATAGCTGAAGTCTTGACATCGTGCCAGAATTGATGTCAAGTCCATCAAAGTGATCATTGATGGAGGTAGTTGACACAACCTTGCAAGTACGGAGATTTCTGAGAAACTCAAGTTGCCATGCATAGATCACCCACATCCCTATCATGTCAAATGTCTTGATGACAATGGAGCACTCAAAATAACATCAAAGGTCCACGTCTCCTTCAACATTGGCCCATATGAAGACACTATCGAGTGCGATGTCGTGCTAATGTCCGCGTGCCACATGATACTTCGGAGACCATGGCAATACGATTGGAGAGCTATACATCATGGTTCCACTAACTAATACTCCTTCAAGTGGAACGACAAGACATTCATTCTCCAACCCATGATGCCAAGCCAAGTTATCGCATCCAACATGACATACGTGCAAAAGATAAAGCATGCTAAGGACCCTTGTGAGATGAGCGGTGAGAGAGTGAACCACCATCAAGAGAGTGAGTGACACAAGCCAAAAATGAGTGGAAAAATCATTAGTGCCACGATGCAAGCCACCAAATGTGAGAAGAGAGATTGGAGTGTCACCCATACTAACAATCCTTCATACAGTTGTCTCTCTTTGTTGTCGGTTTTGCAAGGTACCCAAGATAGACTACCACCTCCAAGGATCATGCTACAAGATCTCCAACCACAACATGATGGAAAGAAGTTCCACAAGATCTTCAACATGTTTGAGAATGGCTTCGATACCGGTGATCCGTCCGTGTCCAAGAACAAGGCTAAGGGTGCACATCCTTCCTTGCATGATGAAAGAACATCATCGAGGTAGACTCGTTTTCAAGCGGGAGAGATGATGCGGCCCAACATATGGCAATCACCATTGGTCCACCTCATGCCACATAAACCATCACCCAAAGGTGAATTCCTTCCACACCTCACCTTACCTTGGTTATCATGTGAATGGAAACCTACTTGAGACAAATGCACATGACATGACTAGGTCCATGACCATGATGCTAAGAGGATGCAACAAGGATGAACCTGGAGCCAAGATGTCGAAGCAAGAGGCCTGGAAGAGAAGATGCAAGAAGACGTCGTTTGTTGCTACCGGTACTACAAGTTCCCGCACTGGTACAACCGGATTGACCCGACGCCAAGCGCACCCCAAGCCAAGCCTCCCCGGTACCCAAGACCGGTACTGCCACATCACCGGTACTGCCGCCCCGCTGACCGGTACTACCGCACCTGGATACCCAATGCCAACACCAGAACCACCGCTCCAGCAGACGGTACTACCTCCATCCCGGTACCGGATGTCAACACTGGTACTACCGGTCACACTAGGCCTGGATGCTCGAGAGTTGGGCCTCAGCCCATGTAACGCCCCCAAACTCCCTTTTATGCCCAAATTTCCCGTGTTTTAGTGGCTGGCCTATATATATGCCCCCACCTCCGTATGTAAAACCTAGATATGATGATTAATTGAGGCATGTGCCTAACCTTGGATGGGAACCCCCTCTCAATAGTACATTTATGAGTTGTACAAGGCCTTGGAGTCGGTGCCCTTCTCCAAGTCGTCAAAACCCTCCTCAAGTGTTTGGTCTCTCCCCATCAAGGATTCCAGTAGTTCTTGGTCTCTCCCCTTTGGGATTCTACTTGGTTGCTACTCTCTCCTTGGTTTATATTCTATCATCCACTTGCCGATCTCTCCTTTGGTGATTCTACTACAAGGTCTCTCGTAGAGGACTCTATTGGATTGGTCGTTTGAACCAACGGGAGCAAATCAAATCGGGTGTGTTTTGGCGTGTGTTTGTATCCTTACCTTGCTTTAGAGTTGCGTTCATCGTGTTCATCATGTGTTCCCCCACTCCCTGCCTCAAATCTGTGAAGATCGAGCCACTCCAAGGGTAAATTCACAAGGAGACCCATAACAATCTGCTTCCTCTTTATCTGTTCGGGGAATATGTTGGACTTCAAACCCTTTGAATGATTTAGATAACTCATCCACGATGGCTCTATAAGCTGCCATGTGCTTGTTGGTGTTACAGATATCCGAAACTTGCTGAGCAACTAAATCCGAATCTTTGTAACATATTAGTCGGCGAATGCCGATGTCCTTTGCGATTAAAATTCCATAGTAGGGCTTCATACTCAGCAATGTTATTTATCGCTGCAAAGTGAATTTGCAATATATAGAACAATTTATCACCTTGGGCTGACTTGAACACCACGCCAGCCCCCGAGCGCTTTAGACCCGTCAAAGTGTAAGGTCCAAACTTCCGTCTCCGGGAGGCCTATGTTTTCGACTGTCTCTGTCCAATCAGCAACAAAGTCAGCGATAATTTGGGATTTGATTGATGTACGTGGTTTGTACTCAATATCAAAAGCTGCTAGATCAATTCTCCACTTAGCGACTCGTCCTGTGGCATCGCTGTTGTTGATTATATCTCTCATGGGAGCTATGCTCACCACGGTAATCTTGTGCTCTTGAAAATAATGTCGTAGCTTTCTGGATGCGAAGAATACACCATAGGCTAACTTTTGTAATTAGGGTACCTTTGCTTAGAATCAGTCAACACCTCGCCGAGATAATAAGTCGGACGATGTACTAGGTGTTCCTATTTTTCTTCCGGCTGTTCCACCACCATGACAACACTGACGATCCTGTTTGTCGTAGCTAAGTATATCAACATCGGTTCTTGTGGCTCTGGTGCTTCAAGAATAGGGGTGGACGAGAGTGCGGCTTTCAGATCCTGAAGTATAGCTCCAACTTCATCAGTCTAGACGAATTTTTTGGTCTTTTTCAAGAGCTTGTATAGTCGTGCGGCTCTTTTGCTGAGTCGGCTTACAAACCGACTGACTGCAGCAATGCAGCCAGTTAGTCGTTGACATCCTTTAGGCGAGTTGGCCTAGAAATGTTAAGTATAGCCTTTATGTTGTCACAGTTCACTTCTATGCCTCTTTGCAACACAATGAAACATAACAATTTTTGGCCTGGTATTCCAAAGAAAGACTTCTTCGGGTTAAGCATTATGTTGTATTTTCATAGATTGATGAACGTTTCCTCCAAGTCGGAATTTAGTGTTTCCTTCTTTTTCGACATCACAGCTATGTCTTCCACGTATGCATGTACATTGCATCTGATTTGATCGTGGATGCAATGCTGCATAGTGCACTGGTATGTAGCTCCTACGTTTTTAGCCCAAAAGGCATCATTACATAGCATAAGGTTTCAAATGGTGTGATGAACGAAGTATTTATTTGGTCTGACTCCTTCATCTGAATTTGATGATATACGGAATATGCGTCAAGAAAACATAGGAGTCCCGAGCGTGCTAACGAATTGATAACTTGATCAATTTTAGGCAGATCAAACAGATCTTTGGGACAAGCCTTTTTCAAGGTAGTATAATCAAAACACATCCTTAAATCAGTGGTGTCTGCTGACTCGTGTAATAACGAGATCGTTGGGGAACCCCAAGAGGAAGGTATGATGAGCATAACAGTAAGTTTCCCTCAGTTATGAAACCAAGGTTATCAATCTAGTAGGAGCAAGGAAACACCTCAAAGGTGTTGCTAGCTGGACTTTTATAACATCCTCGAATCGTCCCTATGCAAGTTTTAGCGCTTCCCGCCAAACCCACATAGAAACGATTCAAGGACGCCCACCAAGCACTTGCGTGTGGGTGGAAAAACGAAGTAATATCATTACACATTAGTCCACGATGGAACCCACAGAACATATATATACGACAAAGACTCCATGAGTCAAAAATACAGATATACAATATAAAGATCCAAATCACCTTGAAAGCAATACAACATCCAAGTACGGATAAGATGCAAATGGGGCTAAGAGCCCTGAAGAATAACCAATGGCATCCATAACCCTGCCCAGGCCAAGTCGGAAAGGTAACCTTGCTAACGACGCCGAACTTATACCTGTTAAACAAAAGGGGTGCCGACAAAGGGCGAAGGAAAAATGGAGCGGTCAGTACTGAGGCCAGTACACGGCGAGGCTAGAATTCGGCGGCTCTCGCCTACATAGGTATGGTGGACTGAAGCGGCAGCGCAACATGCATAAACAACCTATAGACACTCGATGCAACTGTCGGCTATTAGAGAGGGATAAGAGAGACCTATTCGGGACCAACCTGGAACTAACACCAATCATACCCATCCTGGCATTTCCCCCTCGAGACCAAACAAGGAAGTCAAACCGAGGAACTCACAAAGTTGGCAGTTTTATTCATTCCATTATAGTTGAAGCACTTACTAGTTAGATATAGATAGCATGAGTCATCCTGATAGCATAAGTAGTGGTCAGTTTTAGTTAACCATTCAGTTGTAGTTGTAGTACTTACTAGTCAGATACAATTAGCATGTGACATCCCAAACGCAGCAGTTGTTGGTACTTTTATTTCATTCCATTGGAGTTGCGATAATTACTAGGCAGGTATAACATGACACGATACACCCTAGTTCCACCAGTTGTTGGAACTTTTATTATCCATTCCATTGTAGTGAAGCTGATTACTAGTCACATATTAAGTCAAATTTATAGCACTACTTTAGTTATGCTTGTCTATGATCGAGATACTGTTCTCCAAGTCGTCCATAACAGCGGACACGGCTTTCAGAAAGATTTACCCTGCAGGGGTGCACAAATAGCAACACACACACGATCAAACTCGGAAAAACCAAATCAAAACCCAACGAGGCTTTCACGACAAAGCAATCACAAGATTTATAAATCATTTTAGGGGGCCACCCCATTAAGCTACCTGCAACGAAGTTGGCCGGCTCCGAGACGGACCCAAGGTTTGCGTCAATGGCTGTAAACCACTGGGAACCTGAAAGTGTGACTGGGCTTGTCGATACCGCGAAAACACTCCGCATCCAAAACAGTACAGGTGCTCCACGCACAATCGTAAATAAAGCAGTAAAGCATGACATAAGTACATGATAGTAATAAAGCCCCAAACTAGTTTATGGCCCCAAGAAATAAGAAATGAATCAAGCTCTAGCTAAGGGGGATCCATAGGGTTTCCAGGATGTGGATAGTGTGAATAATCAAGGAACAAGTATCAAGTACTCGGGGCCTACGGGACAGAAGTGGATATGAAAAACAAAATAGCATATATTGCCCACCGGTGCCTCTTTTATTAGTTATCCCAGCAATTTAATAGTTGTATTTAAGGTCATGATCCTCTTCACCGTAAAGCATATGACAACATTCCAACAACTGTGTGGTACTTCACGACACGTGATCGCACCTGAGCAAGCGACTACGACTCGCAAGACCATCTATCTACCAAATAACAGGTAATAGGAGGTGTCCAAGGCAATATAAAGACTGCATGGAATATATCTGGTACGGAACACTAAAGCATCGCGACACGGATAGCAATAGATCAGCAGGAGGAAATAAAGACTATAAATGCAAAATAGGTAGAAAGGGGGAGAATGCTTGCCTGGGAAACATAGCTGAAGATATATTATCCAAAAAACTTGTCGATACTCGCATCCACTCAACGGCCTAATCCGTGAAGAAGCAAAGCACTAAAAGAAACACTAGGTGCACTATTTAATACTACGGCAGAAGATCGAGCATGATACATAATATGATGCATGGTATGGCGGGATAATATGATGCAACGGTTTAATGACACTAGTTATTCATATTTAAGTCGCCAACAAACAACATATAGCAAATAAAGAAGTAAATGGCCACATTTAATTAATGTTGGCTTGCATACCATTTTACATAGCGATGATCCATGAATGATGCATGCAAGTAGATGGCATATTAATATTCCTTGCATTTTTCTAATAATCTTAGAGAGCCCATTTGTGTTATTTGCAGATGTAGTTTAAAAGTTACGGATTTGTAAGTTCTAATTATTTAGGGAAGCATTTAAATGTTTGGTCAAACCTTTGTTTTCTAAAAAGTAGTACATGGGCTGAAATTAAGTGTGTTACTCTTTTCTGGTTTCAAAACATGTTTTCTGTGTAGAAGAATTAGAACAAAAAGGTCGGAAAACAAAATATGCTGCAAGTGTAGGTGGTTCAGCACCAGTGCAAGGTAACAACTAGTGGTGCTGACTATGTTGTTATATACGATAGGATCCAAAAATGCTTGAATTGTACAAGCAAGCAGGTGCACTGCTGAATCAAAACGTTCATGCAAAACTGGCTAGCTGAAAATTGGACAGGCCATGCAGTGCATAATCGGAATCTATTCTTCAGGTTTCCAGTTCGAATAACCCAAAATTCAGACAAAAGGGTTGAATGTCTAGATGATCTTGGATCGATCTAGGATGATCCAGGTTGGAGATTGAGTGCCAGACCACCGGGACAAAGTGAGTTTGATGATAACAAAGAGTAGTGGCGAAAAATAAGAGGAGGATTTGAACGCTGTCTTCGGGTTAACTGATGAAACTGTCGTGGTTTAAGACAGTACCGAGCACACGCGCGACTGACGGAACAACACCGGTGTTGAGACAAGGAGGACACGACGGGGTCTCAGAATTCCTAGGAGCGACATAAGCTCGCGTTGTGGCAAGATAGAGGACATGGAGGTGCAAACAAATAATGACTAGTGTACCGATGTGTGTAGATAGGTAAGCTCACGAGTACACCTCCTAAATTAAAATAGAGTTGCAAATCGAGCTAGCTCAATTACATGCTCGCCCGTCTGATGTTGTGCGTGTGTAACATACGCGGCTAATGGCAGCAAAGCTAACAGCAGCGCAGCGGAAGGGGACAAGCTCACCTCGTAGGATCCTTGCTAGGAGCAGCATTGATGGATGTCTGAGCGCCGGGATAGAAATTGCATGATCCTTGTACGTTGCCGAGAAGAACCTGATGGTGTCCTTGATCCTTGATGGCTCCGGCTCCGGGATTTAGCTAGGAAGACGTGGTGGACGCGGTGGCTTCATCTCCATGGTCTCCTGCAGCCTCGGCTCTGGCCCATGGCAAACTTGGGCGGCGCCCAAGGGCCCATGCCTGATGGGGGCCCACAACCGCTGCTCCTCTCCTTTGTAACCTGTGCATGGAAAAAATATTTTGCAAAGGGCAAAGGCCTAGCCGCAGTGCTTACACATATTGATCATATTTGCTCCCAAAAAAGAAGTATCGATCGATCGTGATTTTGGTACCGATGGTGGACGGGACCAGAAACATCGAAACGGCAATAGGTAGGAGACTCAACATAAAAGTAAAAAAAGGGGCCTTCATAGAAGGAAGTAGGGATTCAAGTTTCATAAAGAGCTTCGAAAAATTATGGTACTTATGAGCTTTCAGCCCTCATTGCCCCTATCATCAGCATCTTGAAGGTGATTAAGGTTAAAGTGACACAACTAAGACCGAAATCTCATGCCCCTTACTTACAAAGACCGAACCTCATGCTACTCAACTTTAGTGACAAGTAAGCTCTTGTCATCGTAAGTACATATGTATCATAGAGAACCGCCAACGGGGTACCCCTTGCACATGATACAGGAGCTATCCCATAATCAAAATGACAAGGAAAGCAGACAATGAGCATCTCAGCGATCTTTTATTTGCTATTTGCATAGGTTTTTAAGAATGCTTCATAGAGTGCTCATTATGGTTATGCTGCAAGTTTCCACCATAATTAGGCATGGCTTAGGCTAGCAGCCCAGGCGTTTCTCTAACACAAATACAAACTCCATGATCTTACAAGTTCCCCTTTTATTTCACACCGCCGGGATCCATAAGCAAAAGAACATGATATCAACGAGGTACAAAGTACAAGTGCAATTTTGAAAGCGTTCCCCATGATACATGGTTCTACTAACTTCAACTTATAAACCGCAAGCATATATGCAACAAAGATGGATGCAATGGTTCAAGTTTATTAAATGCAAAAAAGTAAAGTGTGCCATCAAGTTTGTGAGAGCTTTAATCACTAGTTTTCTCATAACAAGTTTAATTCGGAAGGTAGACAAAAACATGAATATACTTGGAATAGCATATGCTAATAGGTAGGTATGGTGGACTCTTTGAAATAATTTGGTTTTAGGAGTTGGATGCATGAGTGGGACTCACACTTGCTAATGGAGGCTAGCAAAAGACTGGAAGCGACCAACTAAGGGAGCAATAATGGCCATAATCATGCAGAGCGACAAAACATCATTAATCAAAGCATAAAGTGATACTACAAGTGAAAAAATAAAGGATCATAAAGGCTTATGGTGACTTGGAATAGTCATAACATGATGTGAGCATCCGACAAGTTAACCCAAATAAAGAATCAAAGGAGAATACCACAATACTATGCTTTAATATTCTAAAACAATGCTTGATTCTTACAAGGCATATTAAGCAATCTAAATTGTTTATAACAAGTCATGCTACAGAAAATAATACTATGCATAAAGCCAAAACAATATCAAGCATGGCATGACAAAGCATGAGCCACAGTCAAAAACAAGCTCTCTTTACCACTTAAGCATGAACTTTCCTACTCTTTTCCAATCCAAACCAAACTATTTGAAAACCAATGTAAGAAAGAGGGGGTCCAGCCAATTTATTCAGCAAACTAAGAAAACAAAGCAAATGAAAAACTAAAACGAAAACGAAAAAGAAGACACTCCAAGAACAACACAACTGTGCATGAAACAATAAAAATGAATTGTTTGGAAGAAACCTAGGATTTTTATTGATGAAGAAGGGGATGCCTTGGGCATCCCCAAGCTTTGACGCTTGTACTTCTTGGATATTTCTTGGGGTGACACACGTGGCATCCCCAATATTGAGCTTTAGTCCATCCTTCATCTCATTACTCATTCCTTCCATACACCCGAAATTTTTCCTTCATACAAAACTTCACACAATCCTATTAGCAACATTAGTGCACTCAAGATAATAACTCTTTAGGTTCAGTTACAACACCAGTAAAACTTCCATTAAAACACAAGCTACTGTAGCACTTCCCTCAAAAAGCTCAATTCCCCAAAAGAACTGAAAAGGGAACCAACAAGAATCAAATGCAAATAACGGCAGAAATCTGCCAAAATAGACCAGGAGGTAAAGACGATTTTTTCGAAGACCTTCTGTTGCTCAAATCGAAAAGTGTTGAACTAACGAAAGTTAGATAACAACCTGGGTCAGAAGCACAAAAATTCACGCCTCAAAAGGACCTGAATAGATTTTACACGAATTTTCACGGTGAAGCATATAAATCTGTTTCGGGACAGCAACTTTCCCAATCATTACTTCTCTCTCATTAGAGGTTACTCTTGGCACAAAAAGCAAATAAAAAGGATAAAGAGCGGTTATTACTGAAGTAATAACTTCCGCGACTCATCTAAAACTTTTGGGTTATCTCCCAATAAGTACTTTCTTTGACGCCTTTAAGTTAGGCATAAGAAGCAAGAAAAAGAATCAAGTATTCTAAAATGAAGAAGCATTAAGAGCAAATTTTGTTTTCATAGGTGACGAGGGTTTAACTCATCAATGCCCATTGTTATGGACTTGGGTTTTGGAGAAGGAGGGAGCACTGGAAGCATCAATCGGCTAGCAAACAAGCACACAGGGACGCAAGGTTTACCTAGGTTCAGGCCTCGTAGTGGTCCCTACTCCTGCTTGTCTGCTCATGGAATTAACGAAGGAATCAAAGATTACAATGGTGTGCAGATGCAATATGGCGAGGGTTGTGGAAACTAGGGTTGCGTATCTTCTCCTCGCCGCCCCCTCCTGGCCTTTATATAGGTAGGCTAGGTCTCAGGTAGTAGGTCGAGTCGGTTACAGATTAGGGTTTGTCCTTCAAACTTTCTATATTTAGACTTCTTGTCTCGCAAGTTATTTAAGAGTCCGTAGGCCACTCGAAATCTTCATTGGGCCATGGCAACACCATGGGCTTCCACCATATCTGGACCGTATATACCAAACTCGACTACCGATAGGGTATACCCATGTCAGTAGCCCCGAGTGCCTAGTGGAATCGCAGATTCGACTGGGGACTTTATGAAGCCTTTCGAGTGCATGACTGAGTATTTTCGAGGGCTCTGTTTGTGTCATAGGGATTGTTGATGTGCGTGCCTGATTTAACCGATGTATCGGTATCAGTTAACTACCTTAGAGTAAAACAACGCAATCTACTCGAACTCGAGTCCCCGGACTCGAATTCAGAAAAGTGCTGGTGTAATTCGACTCAAGCCGCGGAGGTCTTACAGGAGTCGAATTCCAGTATATGAGTGTGAGCACTCGACGCGTCCGTCAAGGCATATTCATCGTACATGTAGGTATGGATATATTTCTGGTAGTGCGTAGCAAATGCATTGCCAGGCCTTATTCAGGTCTTATCTTCACACTGCAAGCGCGACATCTGAATTTTGTCATCGCGGAGATGATTCGGGTGACCTAGGAGACGCAGTCGCTTTGTAGGAAAAAATCATGAGGTGGTGTCACCATAAACTTCGAGTGTGGAAGTTATCGACACACAGTACGATGCACAAATAATCATAGGGAACGTGACCAGCGCTCCCTATGGGAGTAGCCCTCGAGTGCCTGGTTGAGTCAAAGACGCGGGCAGGGACTAAAGAACTTTTGTGACTGCTGTCGTCTTTTGTTTGCTTGTTTCAGTCGAATTAATTTCCGGCGCTCCCTATGGGAGTAACCCATGTCCATAGTCGAATCGCGGATTCGAGTGATTCGGTATGATTTGAATGTCCATATTCCTGTAGAGGAGAAAAAGAAAAAGAAAAAATCGTACGGTGCGCGATCAGCGCTCCCTATGGGAGTAGCCCCGGAGTGCTTGGTGGAGTCGAAGACTCGAGCAAGGACTAAAGTAGTCGAAGTCTTCTGCTGCTCAATTTTTCATGACATCAGTGCTGACGATGTGATGATCTCAGTTGCCCGTGTGAGCGGGTTTGACGGGACGTGACGAGCGGTGGGTCCCATTTTCTGACCCTGACTTGACCGGGCATGCGTAATCTTTGTTTTGAACTGCGCCTCCTCGATTTCTGCATGTAATGGGGGTAGTGGGGGACGGTTCGTGCTTCAGGTCCTCCATGTGTTGGTCACGATAGGTGCCACGCCTCTGATAGGGTTTCTCCTGGCCGTTGGATTATATCTTCCAGGGGGTTAAGTAGTAGTGCTGCGGCGGTAATTTTTCCCATCTGCTCTTTTCTCTGCCTTTGCCTTCGTCGCCATTGCCGCTGCTCCTCTGCTCCCTAGAGTTCATCTTCTTCGCGGCACTGGACCAGCACCGAGTATTCGCTAGTTACTTCCTCCGGTCACATCACCACCGCAAGATGGGGAAGAAGAAAGGAGGTGCTGCGGCTGAATCCGCCACCGCCATTGCGGCTGCCAAGAAGAAGGGCGGCTCCGCCACTGCGGGCACCAGGGCCGCCGTCGTCGGGAAGAAGAAGGGCGCGGGCATTCGTGTCACCAATGGCGCGTGGCGCGTGTCCATCATCAAGTCATCCGAGGTCCGTCTCCTGCGCCAAGACGGAGTTCTTTCTTCCACGGCCGGTGACTCGCGAGTCCCAGGTGGTGAGGTAACTCCTTGTCCTCCGACTGGTTTCCGGGTGATGTTCCTAGCGTTCATCATCCGCGGTCTTTCTCTGCCCCTGCATCCTTTCTTCAGGGGCCTCCTTTGTTTCTATGGGCTCCAGCTCCATCAGCTGTCCCCCAATTCTATCCTCCATATTTCCTGCTACATTATGCTTTGTGAGTGCTGGCTCAGAGTCGAGCCACACTTTGGTCTCTTCAAGCGCCTCTTCAAGCTGAAGCGCCAGTCGGTGTCTGGCTCCGTAGTCTATGATGTAGGAGGCTGCGGTATCCACGTCGACTCCTCCGTCATGTATTTTGACATCAAGCTCATGGTGCCCGTCCAAGGGTGGAGGGACCAGTGGTTCTACATCCGTGACCAGAAGGCCGACGAAGACCACTTCGGACTCATGCCTTTCGATCCCGCGGCGCCGTGCAGGAGGAGGCGCTCCTGGAAGAATGTGGTGATGCCCGGCAAGTCCGAGGAGACAGATGTGCTGTACGAGCGTGTTTGCGACCTTGAGAGTCGTATGGGTAAAGAAGAGGGAGGCTACGCCCTCATTCGCACGTGGTTACGCGTCGCGTCCAGCCCCTACAGGCCAGAGTCCACCCTATGTTCCAGTGGGCTGGCACGGACGATGTCACTCGTGTATCTGCCGATGGCATTTCCGGAGTGAAGTAGATAAGAGGGTGCGACTGCTCACCAAGTACACCGCCAAGGATGTGCTCCCCGGTGAACTAGTCGTACCTTCATTTGATGCTGTTAATCCTCCTCCTGAGGTATGGTTGTGCTACGAAGTAGCTTTGTTTATCGAGTCCTTCTTTTTCCTTGACTTGTGCTGACTTGTTTTTGTATGCAGGATTGGAAGGTGTCTCCTAGTGACATGGGTATGCCCTACAGGTACTCGAGCTTGGTATATACGGCCTGAATACAATGGAAGCCCATGGTGTCGCCAAGGCCCAAATAAAGAACTCTAGTAACCTACGAACTCTTGATTGCTTGAAGAACAAGAAGAAGTAAAGATAGAAAGTTTAAAGGAGAAAACCCTAACCTGTAACCGACTCGACCTGCTACCCGAGACCTAGCCTATCTATATAAAGGCTAGGAGGGGGCGGCGAGGAGGACACACGCAACCCTAGTTTGCATAACCCTCGCCAGATTGCATCTGCGCACCATTGTAATCTTCGATTCCTTCGATAATTCCACGAGCAGACAACCAGTAGTAGGGAGCTCTGCGAGGCCTGAACCTGGGTAAATCTTCGAGTCCCCTGTGTGCTTGTTTGCTAGCCGATAGATGTCTCCAGCGCTCCCTCCTTCTCCAAAACCCAAGTCCATAACAATGTGCATTGATGAGTTAAACCCTCGTCAATTGGCGCCGTCTTTGGGAATTGGGAGTGCTGATGTTGCAGCTTTTTCGTCCCCATCAACCGCGATCTACAACTCCGCAACAACGGAGATTCGCCAGCTCTTCGGCGCGTTCGACTTCACCGTCGACACGCCAGCCACTCGCCCCGCCCTCAAATCTGTGGGCGACAGAATTAGCCTGGCGATCGGGAGCTTCCGCTTCCAAGTTGGTCAAATGGGCACGCTTCGCATTCCTGACCAGCCGACAGTACCATCAATTGCTCCAGCATCATGGTTCCCTATGCCGATCGGCACCCTCAGTGAGCCCCATGACTCGACAACAGTCGAGAATACGGTTAGCGACAGCAGTCGTGAATCCGATCTGGGCGATCTGACCACTGAAGACGGAGCCTACAGTTTTGGATCTGAAAGTTGTGGGAGCAGCAGCTTCCCCAACCACTTCATGTGCGCCGTCATCAACGCGGGTGACACCTTTTTCAACCACGACAACACGGGCAACGGTGGCCATGGATCCGACCCGCCAAACAGCGGCATACCCAATGGCGGAGCACCACCAAACGACGACCCCACCAACGGCGCCCCCGCCAACAACAGAGGAGCAGTCGAACCTCCAACTATTATAAACGAGCAAACTGGCCAACACGTCGTGATCAAGCTCAATGATCTCGAGTGGGCTCGCTGCCGAGAAGCCCTACGAGGCCACCCCCTACCTTTCGTCTCCCCACAAGAACTATTGATGGGCTACCATTGGCTCCTGAAAGAGGAATACAAGAGCCAGCTACAAACAATCACGCAACTCGAGGTGCGTAAAAAGGCGGCTGATGAATCAAGCCTCCGACGAGCTGGGCTCTCCTCCCACGGAGGATCCTCCTCCAAGTGCAATGAGTACATCGCCAGCAAGAGGCGATCTCGACTAGCCCACCTCACTAAACAAGAACGTGTAGAAGCCACCAAAGTCCTCGACTTCGGCTCCATGACGGTGGATACGCGTGGCAACGTGCTCCCGAAAACGCTGCAAGCCGCGGTAACGGCGGCCACCATGTACCTCCTCAACAACCAGCCGCCGGCTGGAGACCCTCGAGCTGCCACGCACCGATCTACGATCGCAGGCTTGGGGTTAATCGAGCCCGGCCTCAATAAAGAGCCGGCGTCAGAACCGAACAAAGGCAAGGCTCTAGCGAAACGCTATTCCTCGCCCTCATCCAGCGACGACAGTCACGATCTGTCTCGATGTCGCCGCTGACAGTGACATGACCACGACTATGATGCACACGATGACCTCACGCAGCGCAAGATCGACAAATCAAGGGCACGACATGACCGACTCAGAAGACGAAGATGTGGAGCTCTGTGGCGCTAGATGCTTCAGCAGGGCCATCAAGCAAAAGCGAATGCCCAAAGGGTTTAAGCTCCCATCAGAGAACCCGAAGTTTGACGGCCTGCAGGACCCGAAGATCTGGTTGGAGGACCACATCTCCTCTGTCAGGCTTCACGGCAGAAGTCGAAGCATCGCCATGCAATGCCTACAGCTACAGCTGCAGAGCGCCGCCCGAGCATGGCTCAACAACCTCCCACGTGGATCCATTCGCAGTTGGGAAGAGCTGGTCTACAGCTTCGTACGCAACTTCAAAGGCACATACAAATGGCCCGCATCAATTGAATAGTTGAGATGCTGCCAGCAAAGATCGGGCGAGTCGTTACGCTCCTACATCTAGAGGTGGTCCATCATCAAGAACTCCACAGAGAACATCTCGGAGGATCGTGTGATTGACGCATTCAACGGCGGCGTACAACACATAGAGCTCAGTGAGGAGCTGGGCCGCTCAAAGCCCAAAACCATCGACCACCTCATGGAAATCGCGAATCGCTAGGCAGATGGAGAAGATTCGGTGAAAAATCGTGTCCACTCTGACGACGAGGCAGAACTCGAGCGCAGACACGACCGCCGAAGCAAACGCCGCATGCGCATCTACGATGACCGCGAAGACTCAACATGGTCGCAGCCGGCTACGCCGACAGACGCGATGACAACCGCAACAGCGGCTACCGCAACGGTGGTTACCGTGACTCCGGGAAAACCACGCTAGTATGGCAGCGCCACAACCGCGACGAGGCACCCGCAACATCCATCGAGGACAAGCTATCCGGGCCATGCACTGTGCACTTCTACATCGGCAAGAACGACGGACAAAAAAGAAGTCCAGCCACCTCCTAAAGGACTGCCGCGAGTTCCTCAAACTGCATGAGGGACTGGCTCGGATGAATCGCAGCACAGTCGAAAGGGGCTACGGAGCCGCCCCAGGCGCCGTGGCACATGGAGCTCCTCCACCGCCACCTGGACCACCCCCAAATGTAGCTGTGCCGGACCAGCACCACGGAGGCGAACCATACCCACTGGCCATGAGTACCATGATGATCCAAAAGGGACGCCCCTCAAATCGGGTGCAGAAGGCCATCACTCGCCAAGTCAACTTGGCTACACACTCACCACCATCCACCACTGAGTACCTCAGTGGAAGCGACTCCTGCATCACCTTCGACAAGCGCGACCACCCGTGCCAAGTACCTTGTCTAGGCCATTTTCCCCTCGTCCTCGAGGCACAAATTGGAGGCTTCAACATGAGTCGCGTCTTTATGGATGGCGAAAGCAGCATCAACCTTATGTTCGTGAGTACCTTGCGAGCAATGGGGATCCCCCTGACCTGCCTAGAAGCCTAAGACAAACCATTCCATGGCATCGTCCCAGGCAAGGGTGTTGATCAACCTCGACGTCATCTTCGGCACACCAAAAAACTTCGACGTCATCTTCGGCACACCGAAAAACTTTCTACGCGAGCGCATTGACTTCGAAGTCGTTGACTGGCCCTCACAGTACCACTGCATCCTCGGACGTTTCGCGCTCGCCAGGTTCATGGCAGTGCCGTACTACGCCTACTTGCAGATGAAAATGCCAGGACCTAATGGCGTCATCACAGTCAACGGGAGCTTCGAGAGGTCCAACAGTTGTGACAGGGAATTCAACAGAATTTCACAGTCCTTCGTCATACAGGAAGAACTCACGAGACTAAAGGAGTCGACAGACAACAGTCTGCCTCGCCTGAGCCAACCAAGTTCACCCGACCTATCTTTCGACTCATCGGTGCACACAAAGAAAGTTCAGGTCCACCCATCGGATCCCACCAAGATGGCCCTCATCGCCAACAACTTGAGTCCCGCATAGGAACTCGCGCTCGTCGAATTCCTCCGTGAGCACTGGGAAATCTTCGCCTGGTGTCCAGCGGACATGCCAGGAGTTCCCAGGGAATTCGCCGAGCACGCACTCAATGTCAACCCAGACGCAAGGCTAGTCAAACAAACAATCCGGCGACTATCTGAACCAAGAGCAAAGGCAGTTGGAATGGAGATCAACAGACTCCTTGACGCCAAATTTATACGCGAAAGCACTTGGCTCACCAACACGATGCTAGTGCCAAAAAAGGACACGGATATCGGGCGGATGTGCGTGGACTTCACCTATTTGAATAAGCACTGTCCGAAGAACCACTTCCCGCTACCGCTAATCGACCAGATCATCGACTCCAACGCGGGATGCGAGCGCCTCTGTTTCCTCGATGCCTACTCAGCTATAATCAGATTCGAATGAAGGAGGAAGACCAAGAAAAAACAGCATTTACAACGCCTTTTGGTGTGTTCTGCTACAACACAATGCCCTTCGGGCTAAAGAACGCAGGGGCCACCTACCAGCGGTGCATGCAAACTTGACTTAAGAACCAGCTCGGTCGCAACATTCAAGTCTATGTCGACGACATAGTAATCAAGACCAAAGAGGAAGCCTCACTAATCGACGATTTGTGCAAAACCTTGGCCAACCTCGATCGCTACCGGATCAAGCTCAATCCGGACAAGTGCGCCTTCGGCGTACCATCTGGGTAACTACTCGGGTATTTCATCTCTGCGAGAGGGATCGAAGTGAACTCAAAGAAAATAAAAGCCATACTGGCCATGGAGAAGCCGAAAAACATAAGAGGCGTCCTGCAGCTGGTTGGGAGAATCGCGGCTCTCAGTCGATTCATTAGTCGGATGGGTGAAAAGGCACTGCCCTTCTACCAACTCCTCCGTAAAGCTGACAAGTTCGAGTGCACAAATGAGGTGCAGGAAGCATTCGAAGACATCAAGCGCCTACTATCCACCTCCCCAGTACTAGTGACCCCATGCGAAAGGGAACCATTGTTGCTATACATCTCCACCACCAAGCAGGTGGTCAGCACAGTGCTCATAGTCGAACGAGCCAAAGAAAACAAGGTCCACGGGGTACAACGCCCAGTCTACTACCTCAGCGAGGTACTTACGCCAACAAAACAGCGGTACCCGCACTATCAGAAACTAGCGTATGGCATCTTCATGACGGCCCGACGACTGCACCACTACTTCCAGGAACACCCAATCATGGTAGTCAATGACGCCCCGCTTGGGCACATCCTCAACAATCCCGACGCCACCGGACGAGTCACACTTTGGGGAATAGAACTGTCTCCACGAGACATCACATATGAAAAACGTGACGCCATCAAGTCGCAAGTTCTCCCTGACTTCCTCGTGCACTGGATGGAGAACCAGCTCCCTGAAAAACCAGATATGTCCTACCACTGGACAATGCACTTCGACGGATCCAAGCGGAAAGACGGAGCAGGTCCAGGTGTCATACTGACATCGCCTTTGGGAGACAAGCAGAAATATATCGTGCGAATGGAGTTCACCGCCTCCAACAACGAAGCTGAATACGAGGCCCTGCTACACGGGATGAGGATGGCAAAAGCCTGCGGTGCCAAAACACTCATAATATATGGCGACTCCAAGCTGGTCATCAACCAGACAATGCATGAGTGCGACGCACTGGAAGACAACATGATCGCCTACCGCGACCTCTACGACACACTCGAAGGGGATTTCGACGGCTGCGAGTTGTGGCACATAGGTCGCGAAAGCAATGAAGAGGCGGACGCACTCGCCAACATAGGCTCTACCTATGCCCCCATACCACCTGGGGTATTTCTTGAGCGCATCTACGAACGCTCCATCAAGCCAAAGGCCATAGAGAAGAAAACAAGCGCAGCAAAGGACTCGGGGGCTACGCCGCCCAATGAGCCAATGGCACTCGACGACTTGGAGCTGGATACAGGACTCGAAGGACCAATGAGCGTCATGTTTATCGAGACATCCTGGACTCAACCGTTCATCACGTACCTTCTCAGCAAGAGGCTACCGGACAATCCGACTGACGCATGGCACATCGCGCGGCGATCCAAGGCATTCACTGTTATCAACGGCGAACTATACAAGCGCAGCATCACATGAGTGCTCCAACGATGCGTCTCCACGACCGATGGAAGAGCTGTTCTCCTCGACATCCATGTGCGGACCTGCGGGCACCACGCCGGCAGTCGCGCCCTCGTTGCCAAAGCTCTACGAGCTGGATTCTAGTGGCCTACGGCCATGCGCGACGCCAAAGACATCGTCCAGAAATGCAACACGTGCCAGCGATCCGCGGACAAGCCGCACGCACCTGGTGTAGAGCTCCGGCCAATTCCATTGGCCTGGCCCTTCGCACAATAGGGACTCGACATGGTTGGCAAGCTCCCAAAGTCCTCACGAGGAGGCTACGTCTACCTCCTAGTCGCAGTCGACAAATTCACCAAGTGGATAGAGGCCATGCCAGTGACCAATCAATCTGGACACAACACAGTCAAGTTCTTCGAGTCCATCGTCTACCACTTCGGAGTGCCACACAGCATCATCACGGACAATGGGACAAACTTCACATATAAGGAGTTCCAAGAATTCTACGAGAATCTAGGAATCAACGTCAGCTATGCCTCGGTAGCACATCCATAGACCAACGGTCAGGTCGAAAAAGCTAACAGGCTCGTTTGCGGCGGCATCAAGAAGCGACTCCTCCGTCCACTCGAACAGGTCGCGGGTTGCTGGCCAGACGAACTACAATCAGTACTCTAGAGCCTACACACAACTCCAAACAGTGCTACGGGGTACACCCTATTCTTCATGGTGCACAGGGCTGAAGCGGTGCTACCCGCCAAAGTACGATACAAAGCACCGCATGTGGTCGCTTACAGCGAGCAGGAGTCAACTCTCGCACTCGAAGACTCCATTGACCTCCTTGACGAGGCAAGGGAAATCACCGCAAAAAGATCAACGATCTACCAGCAGAACCTATGCAACTACCATAGCAGGAGGCTACACCCCAGGTTCTTCGTCGAAGACGACCTGGTCCTGCGACTAAAGCAGCAAGGGCATATCAAGCTCGAGTCCCCCTGGGAGGGACCATACATGATTACAGAAGTAATCCTAGGTGGCGCCTATCGCCTTCAAGATTTAGAGACAGGAGTCGCATACTCCAACCCCTGGAACGCCGTGTAGCTGCGATGCTTCTACCCTTAGTCGCTTTTTACTTTTACATTGCAAATAAGGCTACTCAGCCAAGGCTACTTAGCCACACATTGTACTTCGTACTATCCCACGAATAAATAAAGCTAAGTGCCCCGAAACTCTATGTTTTTCTTTAATTTTTCGCAAATTATCCACTCGGGGGCTGCGCCAACCTATATGAATCTGTTCTACGAACTAAACCGCGATATCCTAAGTAGCTGGTACACCAATCGAAACCCTTGACAAAACATTAACCCAGTTGCAACGCACCTAACAGGTTGATAAGGGACTGAGATAAACACAAAGCCAGGCTAACGAAAAGGAGTCACATAGTGCAACGCACTCACAAAACATACACTCTAACAAGATCTTTTATACATCATCGTTAATCAATTATACACAGCATATATATGAACTTTACAACATTGGTACAACTATGTGCAGGATACAAACTAAACTACTGTTGCAGCAAAAGAACATTGGCCTACTCCTCGAAGAAATCGACGATCTCCTTTGCTGGGCGATCCACTGCCTAGTAGTGCGGCACCATGTTCCAAGCAGAACCTGCTGGCGGCGCAGGTGGTCCAGCCGCAATTGCTGCAACGTCCACATCAGGCCTATGCAGTCACACCAGTGACAGAGCAGCCTTGACACCAGCCACTAACTGTTGTCGTACACACTCGCGGACCGCACTCAAGTCATGGAATTTAGCGAGAAGGGCCAGCAGGCTCGATGGAAACGACGTCCAACGGGAACATCGTCTGGTAAATATTCTTCAAGCATGACTGCGACTTCTTCAAGAAATGAAGCACTCACGACGCACGATCCTACAGGGTCGCCAATGTGATTGTGCGATCATGATCTACCCAGAAGTACCCACTCGCTTGAAGCTGCTCTTGGGTCAGGTCATTCATGCGAATGGCAATTCAATCCTTCTCATCCTGCGGATGGCACACGCTGACAACTATACCAAGCAAAGGCAAAATATGAGAACAACGAACTACTGCGAGTGACTACAAGGAAATGACAGGAGGGAAGAAGACTGACATTTGAACTGGTCACCCAACTGCATCACCTCCCCTAGCAGATACTGCTCTCGGACGACGGCTTTTTCCGCTTTCGACTTCCATACGTCCGCATTTCTGTGGAGTACGGGCAATTCATGCTCCAATTTCTTCACGCGGTCATGGAGTCGCGATAGTAGAGAAAGCTCATCCACCCTTGAGCGCGGTGGTGCCAAAGTGTCATCAAGGTGCGGCGAATCCTGAGGCTCCCTCAAAGGATCACTCGACGTGCCCTACCACAAGTCAAGCAAGAGAAAATAAGAGGACTAGGGTGAGGCATAAACAAAAGATTTGAGTGCATTCAAGATTAACAAAAGTATCAGCAGATACACTCGCCAACATGCATGTTCTTGACAAAACACATAATCTATTTAACTATTACAAGATGTGACTACTAAGGAGCGATTGGCTTCTTCGACTTCGACTTCGGTTTTGGGGGCCTCATCGAGTCTGTGGCAGTATCAGGTGCCACAGACTTCCCGCCGGCCCCTGACGTCGCGATCTTCGCAGCTTTTTGGTGCGCTGAAGCTCCTCAGAGTACTTCGCAACTGTATTGATCAGCTGCGGGCCGTACTTGCCACAAGCAGTTGCGAAGGGAGCAAAGACTACCTGCTCGCCATCAGTGCTGACATGCATCGCCTTAGAGACCGCCGCTGGATCAACTTCGACTCCATGGGCTTGAACCATTGCGAGTGACATCGAAGCGCCAGTCACACGGGGCGAGTTCTTGAAGCTTGCAGGGACGCCCCCGGCAAGGGACTCCACCAGCTCCTCCATATTCTCGATCAGCTCAGCCTTGGGCGCAAGCTCTTCCTGGAGGCGACTAAGCACACCCTTGGCCTTGGAGAGCGTCCCTTGAACGGCAGCACTGCGATCGTCGACTGCTGAAAGAGCACCCGCCAAGGCATCGTCACGGCGGAGGGCCTGAGGGTCGAAGCTCAAATCGCTAGCATCTATATAGAACCCAAGCATGGGCACAAAGGTCAGCACCAACGACAAAGAAGAAAAAACAATGAAAATTCAAAAAGGGAATACCTGAGAGAGCCTTGGCAATCGAGAAAAGCTGTTCCTCGAACACCTTCTCTCTAGCCGCGACGGAGGTGCACAAATCCTTTTTGGGTTTCTGTGACTCGTCACGTGCTGCGATTGCCTCACTGTGACTCTTTACCGCTGCGGCAAGCACCTTTTCAATGCAAGCAGCGTCGCAGAGGAGTGCATTATGCTCAACTATGAAGCAAACAAAGATATGCTATCAGCCGGATATATCACAAGGAGGACGAAGAAGAAGTAGGACACTTACTTTCAACTGCGTGGTGGCGAGTATCCAGCATTGCATGCTGGCGACCCATGGCAAGAACTTGCTCTGCTAAGCGAGTGGCTTCCTTCACAATAAGCTGCGATAGAAGAAAACATCAAAGGATAAGCAATATGATAGAAGATGATACATTCGAGTGCAAAAATAGAGGAAACAAATACTACACTTACATGATCCTCCAAAGACTCTGAAGACGATGGATTCATAGTCGTCCAGATAACCATCTAGTGCTCCACATCATGCGGAGAACTCGATGAATTATGGCCGGAGAGGGCCGCCAATGGAGGAGAAGGAGTGCGCTCACCCACTTTCTTGGCTTTGGAGGTCGTGACTCCAGATTCTTTCAAAAATTGTACATCGCCAGAAGATGATGACGCTTGCTGACTGCAAAATAAAACCAATATCAAGAGAATGCAACTCCAAAGAAGAACCAAAAGGAAGACTCGAATACTTACCAATCGAACTTATCAAAATCGAAGGCTTGATCCCCCGACTCTGACGACGATTCCTTCGGCAGCCGCATCATCTTGCGAGAGGATGGCGCCATGGCACTCACAGGAACGGCAGGGATTGGCGACTCTACACCAACACCTGCACCTTCCGGAGTCGAAGGGGACGACGCATCCGAATCCTCGCTACACGAACACTTGCGAGTGTCCGGACCACTCGACTCGGGGGCTTCCTCCTCCACATTAGATGGGACGCTCGACTCCGACTCGTCCTCTTCCAAGGCTTCACGAGGGATAACCCCCTCGGGAAGAGGGGGCATACAGGGTGACACCACCCAATCCTGTGTACAGAAAACAATTTAGCACAAAGTCAAGAAACAACAAAGAAGCAGTCGACAAACAAAGCTACTACGTAGCACAACTGTACCTCAGGAGGAGGGTTAGCAGCATCGAACGGAGGAATGTTTGGACCATTGGGAAGCACATCCTTCACGGTGTACTTGGTGACCAGTCGCACCCTTTTATCTACCTCACTCGCGGACATGCCATCGGCAGACATGTGAGTGACATCGTCCGCGCCAGCCCACTGGAACATGGGGTGGACTCTGGCCTATAGGGGCTGGACGCGACAGCGCAGCCATGTGCGAATGAGGGCGCAACCTCCCTCCTCTTTGCCCATGCGAATCTCGAGGTCGCAGACGCGCTCGTATAGCACATTTGTCTCCGCGGACTCGCGGGGCATAATTACGTTCTTCCAGGAACACCTCCTCTTGCACGGCATCGTGGGATCGAAAGGCGCGAGCCCGAAGTGGTCTCCGTCGGCCTTCAGGCGCGGATGTAGAACCACTTGTGCCTCCACCCTTGGACGGACGCCGTGAGTTTGATATCAAAGTATGTGGTGGAAGAATCGACGTGGTTACCTCAGCCGCCTACATCATAGACTACGGAGCCAGACGCCGATTGGCACTTCAGCTTGAAGAGGCGCTTGAAAAGGCCAAAGTGCGGCTCGATTCTGAGCCAGCACTTGCAAAGAGTAATGTATCAAGCTACATGGAGGATGGAGTTTGGGGACAGCTAATGGAGCTGGATCCCGTAAAAGCAGAGGAGGCCACTGAAGAAAGGATGCAGGGGCAACGAAAGACCGCGGATGATGAACGCTAGGAACATCACCCGAAAGCCAGTAGGAGGAGAGGGGGTTACCTCACTGCCAGGGACGCGCGCGTCCGCGATTGCGGAAGACAAAACTCCGTCCTGGCGCAGAAGACGAAGCTTTGAATATTTTATCACGGATGCGTGCCACGCACCATTGGTGACGCGAGTGCCCGTGCCCTTCTTTTTCCAGGCGGCGGCGGTGCTGGTGCCCGTGCCCGCAACGGCGGAGCCACCCTTCTTCTTCGTAGTAGCCGCGGCAGCGGCGGGATCGGCCGCGGCACCTCCTTTCTTCTTCCCCATTCCACGGCGGCGGTGTGACCGGAGGAAGTAGCTGGGAAATATGAGGAGCTGGTCCAGCACCGCGTAGGAAAGGAGCGCAGAGAAGCAGAGGAGAAGCGACAATGGCGACGGAGGCAAAGGCAGAAAAGAAGCAGATGTGAAAATTACCGTCACTGTATCGCTACTTAACCCCCTGGAAGATGCAATCCAACGGCTAAGAAAAACCCTATCAGACGCGTGGCGTTCATCGTGCTCGACACGTGGAGGACCTGAAGCACGAACCGTCCCCCACTACCCCCATTACGCATGGAAATCGATTAGACGCAGTTAAAACAAATATTACGCACGCCCAATCAAATTAGAGTCAGAAAATAGGACCCACCGCTCATCACGTCCCGTCAAACTTGCTCACGTGGGCAATTGAGTTCATCGCATGGTCAGCACTGATGTCATCCAAAATTATACAACAGAAGACTTCGATTACTTTAGTCCTTTCTCGAGTCTTCGACTCCAATAAGCACTAGGGGGATACTCCCATAGGGAGCACTAGTCGCGCAACCTAAGATTTTTTCTTTTTGCAGGAACATGGACAATCGAAACAAACCCAAGCGCTCGAATCCGCGATTCGATTATGGACGTGGGTTACTCCCATAGGGAGTGCTGGAAATAAATTCGACTGAAATAAGCAAACAAATGAAGACAGCAGTCGCAAAAGTTCTTTAGTCCCTGCCTGAGTCTTCGACTCAACTGGGCACTTAGGGGCTACTCCCATAGGGAGCGCTGGTCGCGCACCCTATGATTATTTGTGCATCATACTGTGTGTTGATAACATCCAGACTCGAAGCTTATGGCGACAACACCTCATGATATTTCCCTACAAAGAGACTGTGTCTACTGGGTCACCCGAATCATCTCCGCGATGACAAAATTCGGATGCCGCGCTTGCAGCGTGAAGATAAGACCCGAATAAGGCCTGGCAACGCATTTTCTGCGCACTACCAGAAATATATCCGTGCCAATAGGTACGACGAACAACCTTGACGGACGCGTCGAGTGCTCACACCCATATACTGGAATTCGACTCCTGTAAGACCTCCACAGCTTGAGTCGAATTACACCAGCACTTTTCTGGATTCGAGTCCAGGGACTCGAGTTCGAGTAGATGGCGTTGTTTTACCCTAAGGTAGTTAACTGATACCGATACATCGGTTAAATCAGGCATGCACATCAACAATCCCTACGACACAAACAAAGCAGTCAAAAAACATACTCAGCTATGCACTCGAAAGGATTCATAAAGTCCCTAGTCGAATCTTCGATTCCACTGGACACTCGGGGGCTAATGACATGGGTATACCCTACAGGTACTCGAGCTTGGTATATACGTCCTGAATACAATGGAAGCCCACGGTGTCGCCAAGGCCCAAATAAAGAACTCGAGTAACCTACGGACTCTTGATTGCTTGAAGAACAAGAAGAAGTAAAGATAGAAAGTTTAAAGGGGAAAACCCTAACCTGTAACCGACTCGACCTGCTACCTGATTCCTAGCCTATCTATATAAAGGCTAGGAGGGGGAGGCGAGGAGGACAGACGCAACCCTAGTTTCCACAACCATCGCCAGATTGCATCTGCGCACCATTGTAATCTTCGATTCCTTCGATAATTCCACGAGCATACAAGCAGGAGTAGGGACCTCTGCGAGGCCTGAACCTGGGTAAATCTTCGAGTCCCCTGTGTGCTTGTTTGCTAGCCGATAGATATCTCCAACGCTCCCTCCTTCTCCAAAACCCAAGTCCATAACAATGGGCATTGATGAGTTAAACCCTTGTCACCCAGTATGCCCCCTCTTCCTGAGGGGGTTATTCCTCACGAAGTAGATGAGGAGGACGAGTCGAAGTCGACCGTCCCATTTGAAGAGGAGGAAGCCCCCGATTCCAGCGGTCCGGACACTCGAAAGCATTCACGTAGCAAGGATTCAGATGTGTCATCTCCTTCGACTCCAGAAGGCCTAGCTATTAGTGCGGAGTCACCGATACCTGCCGTTCCTGTGAGTGCTGTGGTGCCATCTTCCTGCAAGAAGATGCGGCTACCGAAGGACTCATCGTCGAAGTCAGAGGGTCAAACCTTCGATTTTGACAAGTTTGTTTGGTAAGTATACAATTCTTTTCTTGGTTCTTTTGTGGAGTTGCATTTTCTTGATGTAGGTTTTGTTCCGCAGTCAACCGGCATCGTCATCTTCTGGCGACGTCCAATTTTTGAAAGAGTCTGGAGTCATGGACTCCAAAGCCAAGGAAGTGGCTAAGCAGACTTCTTCCCCTACATTGGCAGCCCACTCCGGGCACAATTCATCAAGTTCTCCACACGATGTGGAGCACCAGATGGTTGTCCAGACGACTGCGCGGCAATCGACTTTGGAGTTACTAGAGGATAACATATGTGTGATATTGCCTTTTCTTGAAGTTGAATTAATCTTCTACGTTATCTGCTGATCCTTTGTTGTTTCTCCTGTTGCAGCTTATTATGAAGGAAGCTGCTCGCCTGGCGGAGCAAGTGCTTGCCATGGGTCGCCAGCATGCAATGCTGGACAACCGCCATCGCGTGGTTGAAAGTGAGTGATTTTTTTTTCTTCTTCATCCTTGTGATATACTCGACTGAAAGTCTGTCTTTTTTTGTTTCACAGCTGAGCATAATGCGCTTATTCGCGACACCGCTTCCCTTGAAAAGATGCTCGCCATGGCGGTTACGAGTCACGATGAGGCAGTCGCTGCGCTTAACGAATCGCGGAAACGCGAAGAGGATTTGCGCGCCTCCATCGCCGCTAGGGAGAAGTTGTTCATAGAACAACTCTTCTCGATTGCCAAGGCCCTTTCAGGTATTCCTTCGTCTGGATTTCCGTCGTGTCCCTTCTTTCGAATTTGTTATTGTGCTGTTTTTTGTGCCAATACTGTGCTCTTGTGTAGATGCCGGCGGTCTGAGCTTCGATGCCCAGGCTCTCCATCGTGATGATGCCTTGGCAGGTGCCATCGCGGCAGTCGAAGATCGTAGCGCTTCCATCCAAGGGACGCTGATCTAGGCCAAGGGTGTACTCAGTCGCCTCCATGAGGAGCTGGCGCCCAAAGATGAGTTAATTGAAAATGTAGATGATCTGGTGGAGTCCCTTGCAGGCTTCAAGAACTCACTCTGTGCGGCTGGCGCTGCTATGTCACTCACGATGGTTCAAGCCCATGGAGTCGAAATTGATCCTGCTGCAGTTTCCAAGGCAATGTCTATCAGCACGGATGGCCAACAGGTAGTTTTTGCTCCTTTTGCAACTGCCTGTGGCAACTACGGGCCGCAGCTAATCAACACAGTCGCGAAGTACTCTGAGGAGCTGCAGCGAGCCAAGAAGGCGGCAAAAGATGTGGCGTCAGGGGCCGGCGGGAAGTCTGTGGCATCTGATACTGCCACAGTCTAAGTCGAAGAACCCGGTTGCTCCTCAGTAGTCATATTTGTAATAGTTAATAGCTTGGCCCCTTTTCTCTTGAACCTGCCATTGGCGGGTGTATCTGTTGACATTTTGTTATGCTTGAATATACTTTGAGTGTTTGCCCATGTATTGCTTGGTCTTCTTATTATCTCTTGCTTGACTTGTGATAGGGCACATTGAGTGGTCCTTAGAGTGAACCTCGGAATATGCCATCCACTGATGATACCTTAGCACAGTCGCGCTCAAGGGTGGATGAGCTGTGTCTGCTCTCGTGACTCCGTGGCCGCGTGAAGAAGTTGGAGTGAGAACTACCCGTGCTCCGTGGTAACGCGGATGTATGGAAGTTGAGGGCGGAGAAGGCCACTGCCCGGGAGCAATATCTGCTGGGGGAGGTGACGGAGCTGGGCGACCAATTCAAGTGTTAGTTTTCTGCTTCCTTATCTTTTCTTGTAGCCACTCGCGGTAGTTCTTTGTCTTCATACTTTTGCCTTTCCTTGGTATAGTTGTCAGTGCACGCTATCCGCAAGATGAGAAGGACAGGATTGCCGTTCGCATGAACAACCTGACCCAAGAGCAGCTTCAGGCGAGTGGATATTTCTGGGTGGATCATGATCGCACAATTGCACTGGCGACCCTGCAGGATCGTGCCTCACGAGTGCTTCATTTCCTAAAGAAATCGCAATCGTGCTTGAGGAATATCTATCAGACGATGTTTCCGCTGGATGTCATTCCATCGAGCCTGCTGGCCCTTCTTGCAAAATTTCAAGAATTTAGTGCAGTCCGCGAGTGTATGTGGCAACAGTTAGTGGCTGGTGCCAAGGCTGATCTGTCGCTGGTGCGACTGCATAGGCCTAATGTGGATGTTGCAGTGATTGATGCTGGACCGCCAGTGCCGCCAAATGGTTCAACTTGGAACATGGTTCCTCACTACCAGGCGGTGGATCGCCCAGGGGAGGAAATTGTCGACTTCTTCGAGGAGTAGACAAACGTTCTTCTGTTGCAACAGTAGTTTAGTTTGTATCCTACACATAGTTGCACCAGTTTTGTAATGTTCATATATATATGCTGTGTATAATTGATTGACATTGATGTATATAAAGAGCTCGTTAGCTCGTATGTTTTGCGAGCACGTTGCACTATGTGATTCCTTTTCGTTAGCCTGACTTATGTTTATCACAGCACCTTGCCAACCTGTCAGGTGCGTTGCAACTAGGTTGGTGTTTGTCAAGGGTTCGATTAGTGCGTCAGCTACTCAGGATATTGTTTTGGTTCATAGAACAGATGTGTATAGGGTGGCGCAGCGTCCGAGTGGATAAATTGCAAAAAATAAATAAAAGAACGCAGAGTTTGGGGCACTTAGCTTTATTTATTTGTAGGATAGTACGAGGTACAATGTGTGGCCAAGTAGCCTTGGCTGAGTAGCCTTATTTTCAATCTAAAAAATAAAAGACGACTAAGGGTAGAAGCGCCGTAGCTGTGTGACATTCTAGGGGTTGGAGTACGCGACTCCTGTCTCGAAATCTTTAAGGCGATAGGCGCCACCTAGGATTGTACGGTCCCTCCCAGGGGGACTCGAGCTTGAGATGCCCTTGTTGTTTCAGTCACAGTACCAGGTCTCCTTCGACGAAGGACCTAGGGTGTAGCCTTCTGCTATGGTAGTTGCGCAAGTTCTGCTGGTAGATTGTTGATCTTTCCGTGGCGATTTCCCGTGCCTCATCAAGGAGGTCGACGAAGTCTTCGAGTGCAAGAGTTGATTCCTCCTTGCTATAAGCGACCACTCGCGGTGCTTTGCATCGTACCTCTACGGGTAGGACCGCTTCAGCACCATGCACCATGAAGAACGGGGTGTACCCCGTGGCACTATTTTTGTGCGCAGGCTCCAGAGTACCGATTGCAGTTCGTCTAGCCAGCATCCTGCGGCTTGTTCGAGTGGCCCGAGGAGTCGCTTATTGATTCCGTCGCAGACGAGCCCGTTGACCTTTTCGACTTGACCGTTGGTCTGTGGATGAGCTACAGAGGCATAGCTTACGTTGATTCCCAGGTACTCGCAGAATTCTTGGAACTCCTTGGAGGTGAAGTTCGTTCCGTTGTCCATGATGATGTTGTGTGGCACTCCGAAGCGATAGATGATGGACTCGGAGAACTTGACTGCGCTGGCTCCTGACTTGTTAGTCACCGGCATGGCCTCTATCCACTTGGTGAATTTGTCGACTACGACCAAGAGGTAGACGTAGCCTCCTCGCGAGGACTTTGGGAGCTTGCCGACCATGTCGAGTTCCCATTGCGTGAAGGGCCAGGCCAATGGAATTGGCTGGAGCTCCACGCCAGGTGCGTGTGGTTTGTCCGTGAATCGCTAGCAAGGCGTTGCATTTTTGGACAATGTCCTTGGCGTCACGCATGACCGTAGGCCAGTAGAATCTAGCTTGTAGAGCTTTGGCGACGAGGGCGCGACTGCCGACATGGTGCCCGCAAGTCCCCTCATGGATGTCGAGGAGAACAGCTCTTCCATCAGCGTTTGAGACGCATCGTTGAAGTACTCCTGTGATGCTGTGCTTGTATAGTTCGCCGTTGATAATAGCGAATGCCTTGGATCGCCGCACAATGTGCCGTGCGTCAATAGAATAGTCCGGTAGCCTCTTGCTGAGAAGGTATGTGATGTACGGTTGAGTCCAAGATGGTTCGATCATCATGACACTCATCGGTCCTTCGAGTCCATCATCAAGCTCCAGGTCATCGAGTGTCATTGGCTTATTGGGTGGCACAGCCCCCGAGTCCGTTGTTGCGCTTGTTTTCTTCTCTGTGGCCTTTGGCTTGATGGAGCGTTTGTAGATGCGCTCGAGAAATACCCTAGGTGGTATGGGGGTGTAGGTAGAGCCAATGTTGGCGAGTGCGTCTGCCTCTTCATTGCTTTCGCGGCCTATGTGCCGCAGCTCGCAACCGTCGAAGTCCCCTTCGAGTGTGTCGTAGAGGTTGCGGTAGGCGATCATATTGTCGTTCAATGCGTCACACTCATGCATTGTCTGGTTGACGACCAGCTTGGAGTCGCCGTATATTATGAGCCTCTTGGCGCCGCATGCTTTTTCCATCCTCATCCCGTGTAACAGGGCCTCATATTCAGCTTCGTTGTTGGAGCAGATGAACTGCATTCGCAGAATATATTTCAGCTTGTCTCCCTAGGGCGATGTCAGTATGACACCTGCGCCAGCTCCGTCCTTTCGCTTGGATCTGTCGAAGTGCATTGTCCAGAGGTAGGACATATCTGGATTTTTAGGGAGCTGATTTTCCATCCAGTGCACGAGGAAGTCAGGGAGAACTTGCCACTTGATTGCATCACGCTTTTTATATGTAATGTCTCGTGGAGATAGTTCGATTCCCCAAAGCGTGACTCATCTGATGGCATCGCGATTGTTGAGGATATGTCCAAGCGGGGCGTCGTTGACCACCACAAAGCATGACTCATCTGATGGCTTTGGCTCCTCCGGCCACATCAACCTTGTCGACTACCCAACAAAGCTAAGTTCTCTACCTGAAGTTGATTTTCTTTCTTATTTTAATCGCACTCGAAACATTTGGGGATTGCACCCTCTTCAAGTAACCTAAGTGTCATCGACTTCGTGCACTCAAGCACCTCATACACGATTTCCCGAATAGCTGACTCTGCCTGAGCATCGAGTCCTTGAACTCCGACCCAGTTACAGCCCAACTGACAGGTCGTCAAGGTACTGAGACTAAGGGCGCCAGGATAACGAAAGGATCTCGTGTTACAGTGAAAAAGTGTCAGGTCCGATGGCACCAGAAAATGTTATAATAAATCAAAAGGAAATATTCTTTACGAGATGCAAGTACTTCACAATTCTCTATGTTTTTTGCAAGGATGTCAACTACATTGAGCTATTTTGTGAGGTCCTCCCATGGAGTCAACTAAACGCCACTCGCGTCAGATGGTCGCGCACCCGATAAAAATCAAGATCCCAGTCGAGAGATTCCTCGGATGAAGATCATCTTCGTGCGCCTGATAGTAATAAAGCTAAGTTCTCTTAATCGAGTATACTTTTCATTACTCTATTCCACCCTATACCCGGGGGCTTAGTCGAAAAAATATTACATAATCATACTTCGATACTTGGGGGCTTCACTACTCAGCGCAAATTAAAAATTCTTCGGCTCCACCATGAAATACGTCAAAAACACGCTTTGACCCGAGTAGCTGATCCAGCCCAATGGGCATCAGGCTAATGAAAAGGTCTCGCGAGGGGCGCAAATGCCATAGCCATCGACAAAGATATATCATGATTACCAATTACAAGAAATTATACTTTCGACTGATACATATACAAATTTTACATAATCCATATGTCTTTTTCAGGATCTTTATTTTATGTACACAGGAAAATTCTTGGGTGAAGAACAACTCTGAGCCTACGCTCGAATGCTAGCATTCGAACGTAGCCTTGCGGGCTACTCCCATCGAAACCGCTGGCCGCGCACCCGATATAAAATGTATCCTTCAATGGATATGACAAAAACAACTTACACCTCTACCAGTAAGGCCCTTGTAGAGAAATTCCTCGGATGAAGATCATGTTCACTCACGCGATAGAGAAAGTAAAATCCTCCTATAGAGTCAATAAAAATTTCAAAAATCCTCAGACCCCGTCCGCCGCGATAATACGTCTGAATGCCTTATCCACGACATGAAGGTAAGACTCTAGGATCTGTCCTGTGCGGCCTAGTAATCGCACCCGAATGCGCTCTGCTAGTTATTATCTGTATCCACGATACGATGAAAAATCCCGACGGATGCGCTGGATACCCATGAAACATAAAACTGGAATTCAGTACTCGATAAGACCTCCACAGCCCGAGCTGAATTACACCAGCATATACCAAATTCAAGTGTGGGGACTCGAGTTTGAAGTAGGTTCACGATGTCTTCCCAAGAGCAATTAACTGGTTCCCAATCCGTTAGATGCACCAGACTCGTTATACAAAAATCCTCGCGATAAAATTATGGAACTATTTGATAGAAATTTCCTCCAACGGAGTTGTCATAAAAGCAAAGCTACAATACCTGAGTCGAGAAATTTCTCAGATGATGAAGACTTGAGCCTATGCTCGAAAGCACGCGTTCGAACATATCCTTGGGGGCTACTCCCATCGGGAGCGCTGATCGCGCACCCGATAGAAAAAACAAAAATCCTCCAAACAGTCATTGATGGAAGAATATCTACAATGAAGAAGCATAGCTTTGAGTCTACCCGAGTGTAGACTCAAAGGTTACTCCCATCAGGAGCACCCGATAAAAATGCTGACATCACTTCAAGAACTAGATAACATCATACTTTGCATTAGCCAAACAAGGTAGTCGAGAAATTCATGCATCCGAAGAAATCTTCGAGTTCACCTTTCGAGCATATTAAAAAAGACTTTGAGTCTATGCTCGGATGCAAGAACCCGAACATAGCCTTGGGGGCTACTAACATGGGCATAACCCTTCGGGTGCCTATTATTGGTATATATGGTGCGGCCCAATGGAAGCATCACCCGAAGATTTTCCAATATCCATGAAGCCCACGGCGGTTTGGCTTATACAAAGTATACAAGGACACAGACTATTGCTAAACAAGACAAGGAAAGTACAATACTAGAACTAGATATGAACTCTAACTTGTAACACCAACTCGTATTGGTACCTGAGACCTAGCCTCCGCATATATAAAGTCTAGGAGGGTCCAACAAGGAGGCGAGTACACAATAGATCTAGACAATAGACATCTCTTCTCTCTCTCAACGAGGGCCTAGAAAATAGATGACATCTAGACGACTCAACGAGTTTGTACTTCTCCAATGATAATATGAGCAAACAAGCAGGAAGTAGGGTTAACTCTACGATGGCCTGAACCTGGGTAAATCGCCTCCCTTGTTTGTCTGTTAAGCCGACGAAATCCCCAGCGCTCTCTCTTCTACAAAATACAAAGTCCATAACCATATGCATTGCCGAGATCACCCCTCGTCACCCCGACACTGTAGTCTCCGGCCTCAACCCCCGGAGTCTCCGGCCCCCTCCAGAGTCTCCGGCCTAAGACACCAAAGTTTCCGTCCTGACGCCTGTTTTTGTCCAGAATTTGCCTCTTTGACCGTTTTGGCTAATTTTTCCTATTGTTTGTGTTCCCTCTGCGTGTCGTCAACTAAAAACAAGCTTCCGCATCGACAACTTCCACGCTCATCGACACCACGACCCACGAACATCATCCCGCATCACCGACCCCAAGTTCATCATCACCAACAAAGGTATAATTTGTTGTCACCTTGTTAACCATATCTTCCTTTGTGTGTACCTATCCCATGAGAGTGGCTCATCTTGTGTTTGCTTGAGCATTGTGCATTTGTCCTTGGATAGTGAGAATGCAATAGAAATAGAAAGAGTCACTTGGTAGCATCAGGGGAGAGAAAAAATATACAAAAGAAAAATAGTCTCCCATAGCCAAAGAGAGTCTCAAAGTTTGCAAGCAAGAGAAAAAGAAGAGCGCCCAAGGCAAGCGCACAAATCCATTGCTCATGTTTCCTCTTTGCTAACGAGCCATGGTCTCTCCTTGCATTGGCACGACACCGAGCATAGTTTTTGTTAGGACATTTTAGTTTTCTCATTTTCATAGTCATGTCAATCCCATTAATCTTCACGTGTGTGTATATAGTCGTAGGTTCCCATCACCCTTTTTGAGTTATTGACCTTTCCCTTTGATGTGAGTTTCGTTTGGATTTTACCCACTTTTGACTATCCCTTTCTTTTGGTTGGTCCTTTGGCATTCCACAATCCTAACCTACCACCAAAAGCTTTTGAGACTTAGTTCTTTATTTAGTGTGATCTTTCTTTGCGATTTCACTTTGCAAGATAATAGCTCTCACTTGTGGTTTCTAGTTTGGTGCAATCCCCAAGGTGAGGTACAAGGCTAACACCACCATATTCCACTTACATATATAATCCTTGTGTGATTTGTTTGATGGATAAGGACGGTGAGTCGTGTCAACCACCTCCCCAAGAAGAAGAAAATGGACCGTACATGACGCGCGCAAGTCACTACATCATCCGACAAGAGTTCCGTGAACGTTGCCAAGCTCTTGAGACGCGACAAGATGAACAATTTGGCTAGACTCAAGCCGAGTTCAAGAACATCGACAACCGCTTCGATGGAATCGAACGACAAATGCATGCAATGCAACATAACTTTGGCCATCAAAATGTATCTCTCCAACGCTGCGTCGCTGAAACAAATGACAAGCTTCGACTCCTCATTAACGGAATGACAATACCACGCTCACGCACATCAAGCTCTTCAAGCTCCTCACATCACCATTCTCCTCTTTGTCAAGATCGTCGTCCAAGTGCTCCAAGACGCAATGACGCCCCCATGGTTGACGAGGGAAGCTCTTCGAACTATGTATCTTCCCCATGGCACGCCGCAACGTCAAGCTTTGATGGTGATTTCTCCTCCAGGCCCCAAGCAAGGCGAGAAGGACATTGTCATCACGCAAGGGCACTAGTGCTCCAATAAGCACAACCACATGAAGAACCGCCCGTGGAACCTCGAGTCCAACCTCAACTACATCGCCATCGTCACCGTGACGTTCCGGCAACTACAAGTGCTGACTCCAACTTGGAGGATCAGGCTCTCCATCGACATGAATCTCTTCGAGATCCTAATCTTCATCATCGCCATAATGAACGTCCACACCGACACCATGGTCACCATGACGAGCCTCCTCCGCAACAACAAGACATGGAGCATCAAGTGGTACATGTTGAGCCGATGTCGACCACGTCATGAGGATCAAGACCATGATCTTCGTCGTGAGGCCCATGTGTCGAATCCCCATCACAAACCGAGGAGCAAGCCTCCTCTTCGTCAACAACCCCGTCAAGAGAAAGAGCAAGCTCCCCAACAACATCAAGAGCAAGCTCCTCAAGAGGGTCGCGAGAACCAAGTTCCACCTCCTACACCGCAAGCTCAACAAGCTCGTCGCAATGATTGCATGGAAGATGAAGACCGTCATCACCATGGCAACCACTGCCACCGTGACCACAATGAGGAAGAAACCTTCGGCAAGCTTAAGTTAACGATGCCCAAGTTCACCGGTTCAAATGATCTCGAAGAATATCTCTCATGGGTGCTCAAGGTCGATAAGATCTTCCGTATGTACAACTATAGCAACGAGAAGATGGTCACCATGGCTTCGCTTGAGTTTGATGATTACGCCAACCTTTGGTGGGACCAAGTTCAAGTTGCTCGTGATGCAAGAGGAGATTCCCCAATCACAATCTGGCATGACATGAAGGCTCATATGAGATCCCGCTTTGTTCCTTCGCACTACACGCGTGACCTCTTCAACAAGCTTCAATCTCTTAGTCAAAAGACAAAGATTGTGGAAGAGTACTTCAAGCAAATGGTGCTCAACATGATCCGCGCCAACAATGAAGAGCGCAAGGAGCAAACAATGGCCCGTTTCCTCATTGGCTTGAACCACCCAATCAAGCGCATTGTGGAGTTTCAAACATACAACGACATGGTTGAGCTTTTGCACATCACAATAAAAGCCAAGCATCAAGTGCAACAGGACATCAAGTACAACAAGCCCATCACGTACTTCATCTACAATCAAGCCTCAACCACTACACCGACAACCTTCAATGGAATCTCCTCAAGTACCTCCAAGCCTTCCTTCAAGCCCACACTTCCTGAAGGAAAACCGCCCACAAGTGGCAAGTACACAAAGGATGCCACGTCATTCAATGGCGAATGCTACAAGTGTGGAGGCAAAGGACACAAGTCGGCCGAGTGTGGAAACAAGAAAGTATTGTTTATCCATGACAATGGCGACGAAGAGTACTTGAGTGAAGATGAATTTGATGCCCGAGTCAAGGAAGCAATGACAAGGCAACATGTGGAAGATGACCAAGAATTCCTCATGTGTGAACATGACGCAAGTCCATCGTTTGTCGTCACAAGGATCTTGACCACTCAAGCACAAGAGCATGAAGATCAATGATTAAATATCTTCCAAACACATGCCAGCATCAATGGGAAATCTATCAAGGTGATCATCGATGGAGGGAGTTGGCAAAACCTTGCTAGCACTGAGTTGTGTGAGAAGCTCCACCTTACCCTCCATACACACAAACACCCCTACCACGCGCAATGGCTAAGTGACCAACGGTCCGTGAAGATCAAGCACACCGTCTCGGTAACAATCTCTATTGGGCCATACAAAGACACGGTGGAGTGTGATGTGTTCCCAATGATGGTTTGCCACATGTTGCTTGGTCGTCCCTGCCAATACAACAAAGGTGCTCTACATGATGGTCGCACAAATGTATACACCTTCAAATGGCTTAACAAGACATGTGTTTTGCAACTGATGACTCCTAGCCAAATAATTGCGGATAATGCAAAGGCATTAGCAAGGGCGCAAAACACAACACCTTGTGAGAAGAGCAGTGAGCGAGAGAACCACCTCATAGAGAGTGAGATCCACAAGCCTACTTGAGTGGAAAACTAAGAGTGTTCTCCTTGCCACCAAAAGTGAGATGAGAGATGTGAGGAACAACCCATCCATCTTGCACTATGTCCTCATTTGCAAGGTACTAGTGCAAGGAACTAATGACTTGAAAAATATTCCTCCCTCTTTGAAGATTGTTTTGCAGGAATTCAAGGATGTGTTTCCCAAAGAGATCCCACATGGACTGCCTCCTCTTCTCAGAATCGAACATCGCATTGACCTCATACCCAGCACACCCCTTCCAAACCGTGCCGCCTACCGCACGAACCCGGAGGATACAAAGGAGATCAAATGTCAAATAAACCAACTCGTCTCCAAAGGTTTGATCCAAGTTAGCAATAGTCCGAGTGTGGTACCTATGATTCTTGTTCCAAAAACGGATGATATGTTGCGGTTATGCATGGACTTCCATCCAATCAATGCTATCGCGTGTGTTATCGACATCCTATACCACGTCTTGATGACATGCTTGACGAGTTGTGTGGAGCCACTTTTTTCTCAAAAATTGATCTCTGTAGTGGTTACCATCACATACGCATGGCAGAAGGTGATGAGTGGAAAATCGCCTTCAAGACCAAACTTGGTCTCTGTGAATGGTTGGTCATACCCTTTGGCTTATCTGATGCCCCATCCACCTTCATGCGCCTTATGAATCATATTTTGTGTTCTCTCATTGGCAAGAGTGTCGTTGTCTATTTCGATGATATACTTGTTTATAGCAAGTCGCTTGAGGAACGTGTTACCCATGTCAAGGAGGTTTTACAAATCCTTCGACATGAAAAGCTATATGCTAATCTTCCCAAGTGCACTTTTGCTAAAGTCAAGTTATTTTTTCTTGGATTTGTCGTTTCTTCGAAGGGCATTGAAGTTGATGTTTCGAAAGTGAAGGACATATGAGATTGGCCCATCCCCACAAATGTGAGTGAACTCTGAAGTTTTCATGGGTTGGATAGTTTCTATCGTCGCTTTGTGAAAGACTTTTCAACCATTACTTGTCCTCTCAACGAGTTGACCGAAAATAATGTCACCTTTGTTTGGGGCAAAGCACAACAAAAAGCTTTTCATGAACTTAAAAAGAGGCTCACCAAAGCACCTCTTCTTGCATTACCGGATTTCACAAAAACTTTTGAGATAGAGTGTGACGCTAGCGGTATAGGCATTCGAGGAGTCCTTATGCAAAATGGGCGTCCTATTGGCTACCATAGCGAGAAACTCGATGGTGCTCCCCTTAACTATTCAATTTATGACAAAGAGCGTTTTTCCTTAGTTTGTGTTCTTCAAGTTTGGCAACACTACCTTTGGCCTAAGGAATTTATCATACATTCCGACCATGAGTCGTTGAAATATCTCAAAGGCCAAGCCAACTTGAGTAAGCGACACGCTAAGTGGGTTGAGTTCATGGATGCTTTTCCTTACATTGCCAAGTATAAGAAGGGCAAAGATAATTTAGTTGCGAACGCTTTATCTCGCAAGAACACGAGCCTTCTTACTCGACTCGACGTAAATGTGTTGGGTCTTGACGAAATCAAAACTTTTTGTGCTTCCGTCCCATTCTTTGTACCAATTTTCAAAAAGTGCTCCATTCATAGAGGAATTGATGATTTCTATTTGCATAAAGGCTTTCTTTTTAAACAAATAAGCTTTGCATTCCGAAGTCGTGTGTTCAACTTTTGCTTCTCCAAGAATCATATGGTGGAGGCCTCATGGGTCACTTTGGCCGTGATAAGACATTGGGCATGCTCGCCACTCATTACTACTGGCTCAAGATGAAGCGAGACATGGAGCTCTATGTTAAACGATGCACAACATTTGTTCAAGCTAAGTCGCAAGCTAACCCGTATGGTCTTTATATGCCATTGCCTATTCCTCATGCACCTTGGTCCAACATTAGCATGGATTTTGTGTTAGGATTGCCTAGGTCTAAGCATGGTCATATTTCTATATTTGTCATTGTGGATCGCTTTTCCAAAATGGCACACTTCATACCGTGCCATAAGACCGACGATGCTTCACATGTTGCCAATTTGTTTTTCAGACAAAATCGTCCGCCTTCACGGTGTGCCAAGAAGAATCGTCTCCGACCGCGACGTCAAATTCATGAGCTACTTGTGGAAGACCCTCAAGGCCAAGCTCGGTGTCAAGCTACTCTTCTCCTCCGCATCGCACCCGCAAACCGATGGCCAAACCGAGGTTGTTGACTGAAGCCTCGGTACTCTCCTTTGTGTGTTGATCAAGAAGAACTTGAAGGATTGGGAGGAATGCATTCCCCACGCTGAGTTCGCCTACAATGGAGCCAAGCACTCTACAACCAAGATGAGTCCCTTCATGACCGTCTACGGTAGCGAGCCCCTCACCGCGCTCGACATCCTCCCACTACCTCTCCATGAGCGCTCCGTCATGGACGTTGAAAATACTTCACAAGCTATGAAGAAGCTTCACGAAAAAACAAGAGCTACTATCGAACAACAAGTCCTTTGCCAAGCTTCAAGGTTAAACAAGGACAAGAAGGAGATGATCTTTGAAGAAGGTGACCTTGTGTTGATACACTTGAGCAAGGACCACTTCCCCAAAGAACATGATTCCAAGCTCAAACCAAGAGGAGATGGTCCATTCAAGGTCCTCAAGGGAATCAACAACAACGCCTACATCATCGACATCTCGATCTCTAAGTACCTTGTGAGCAATACATTCAATGTTAAGGACTTTTCAGCATAACATGGATATGTTCAAGATGATAACAATGAAGAGTCGAGGATGACTCTTTCCCATGGGGGGAGCTAATGCAGCCCGTCCTACGGACGTCCCTACATCTACACTACCAAGTCCCCCAAGTGGACCAATGACTCGAGCTCGAGCTAAACTACTACAAGCTAAGGTTAACTCGCTCCTCTCCTCCTATGACTTTGATACATCCTTGCATGGATTAATACTTCATGCTACTACACTGTGCATTATCAGCTATGAAGCCCCCACAAATGAAGTACAAAGAGAAGGACGAGAAGAAGAAGCTATTGGAGCTGAAGCCGGGAGTCTCTGGCCTCCAACACCAGAGTCTCCGGCCTGGACTCCAGACCCCTGCTAGGAGCGTTCAGTACACCCCCACAGAGTCTTCACCGGAGAGCAACGCCACCCCTGGAGTTTCCGCGCACCTCGGAGTCTCCGGCCCATCTACCCCGGAGTATCCAGCTTCTGACCCTAGAGTCTCCACCTCAAGACTCCAGCGACGACTCCGAGCCCCACCCTGGAACACTCTATATACCGCCCCGGAGTCGGCCCCGGAGATTGAGCTCCACCCTGGAGTCTCCGGCCTCCCTGGAATCTCCAGCCCCCAGACACCGGAGTCTCTGGTGTAAGTGAGACAGGCATGTTAAAAGACTTTTGGGCCTTCGACCCATGTAACCCCAAATCCATCCACACTTTACCCTTTATTTCATAAACTACCCCTGAACTAGTGGTTGGCCTATATAGTCCCCCACTTCTATTGTAAACCCTAGGCATCATATTTGGAATTAGTGGACACCCCTTTGTGGATCTATCTAGTTCTTGCCTCATGCTACTTTGATAGAGGAGCACCAAATATCACTAACCTCGTTGGAGTTTGCATCGCGCCTTCCTCATTGTACAAGGCCTTGGCATCGGAGTCCCTTTGCCAAGACGCCAAGATCTCACCGAGACCCCCTATTCGTCGTGCCGGTTCGAGAGAGAGCCAGACGCCTGACACTGATCCTTGGGATTGTGCGGGACTGGTCACTATTGGCGTTAGCTATTGGTGTGTATTGTGGTTTTGCGTGAGTGTGTTCATCGTGTTCTTCGTGCATGAGTACGTCGCGTTCATCCCCTCTCTCCTTCCCCGCACTTCACCCTCAATTTGAATGGCATTCATGAAAGATCGGGCCATCCTCAAGGTCGACCCTCAACAATTTGCTTTGCTCTTGGCAAGAACAACATTTCCAATTTTTGACTTGGTGAGGCAAGGTAGCACATACCATACCACCAATACCACCCTTCCTTTCAATTATGGTCATACAACATGTCTAGGGAAAGAGGAGAAAGTGGAGATGGCAACTTCAACAACCAAGATGGTTTCGCCACGCACCACAACTTATGGGCGCAACACCAAGAATTCCATGCCCAATTTGAGAGGCTGGAGAACCGGCTTGATGAAAATTTTCGAGAGTTCGACTACCGTGACCGACAATGTTAAGTAGAACACAATGTTCAGTTCCAAGCTCTTCACCAAGCTATTGCCAACCTTGGCAACCATAATGGACATTCAAGCTCGTCAAGTTCGTCTCACGCGCGCTCCTCAAGTCATCATGGCGACACTTTGCGCTCCCACTCTCATCATGGAGAACCCCACCACCACAATGGGGAACAATAAGCTCGTCATCGCCATGAACAAGCGGTTTATCCACAAGCTCAACAACTGCACCGCGCAAGACGTCATCGGCACCAAGAAGAACATGGTCTCCCTCCACAACAAGTGATTGTACAAGCGCCACCACCTTCGCAAGAACAAGAACTCCTTGGTGAAGACAACCGCAATGATAGGCGCCAACACCCGCACCATTACCATCACCAACAACAACAAGCCTATCGAGCACCGCAATAGGATACATGTGACGATGATGAGGATTCACACCGTGCGAGACACAACAACCGCTACGCTCAACCCCACCATCGTCATCAAAAACCAATGAATGCAAATGATCCAGAGCAAAGGTGTAGAAGAGACTTTACGCATCAAGCTCCTCCTCGACTGCCTCCTCGAGACAACCAAGCTCCTCCTCCTCCCCCACATGCACCAAGTGAAGCGAGCATAAGGCAAGATTGCTGCAACTACCACCATGAACATGAATAGGGAAAGTTTGGGAAGCTCAAGTTCATTATGCCCAAGTTCAAGGGAGAAGAAGACGTCGATGCATACATTAATTGGGAGCTCAAAGTTAACAAAATATTCCGATTCCACAACTACTCCAAAGAGAAGAAAGTTGCAATGGCATCCCTTGAGTTTGAGGACTATGCAAATGTTTGGTGGGAAGACTTCCAAAAGAATCACGAGAAGAAAGATGAACCTCCAATTAAAACTTGGACTGAGATTAAAGAAGTGATGTACAAGAGATTTGTCCCCAAGCATTATCGCCAAGATCTATTCGACAAGCTACAAAACTTGAAGCAAGGAACCAAGTCAATTGAAGAGTTCTACAAAGAAATGGAGAAAATCATGATGCGAGCTGATGTGAGAGAACTCGAAGAGCAAACCATAGCAAGGTTCCTCAACGGTTTGAGACGCCCAATAAGGAAGATTGTTGACCTTCAACCATACAAGAACCTCACAGAGCTCCTCCATCAAGCTACCAAAGTTGGGCACCACTTGCAAAAAGGGAATGCTTATGAGAAGTCTAAGGCATACTTTGCATCTGTCAATGCAAATTCTTCCAACAAGCCAACAAACCAAGCACCGAGCTCATCCAAGCAAGCAAAGACCATGATAGCACCCTCCTCCAACACGACATCAGATAGTCAAGTCACTTACTTAAAGTGTGGAGTGAAAGGTCACAAATCATATGAGTGAAGAGGAATATGAAGCTGTAACTCAAAGAGAAATTGCAAGGGTAGCCACAATGGAAGAGGATGAAACCCATGTATGCGAGCATGATCCGGGCCCCGCACTTGTCATAGCTGAAGTCTTGACATCGTGCCAGAATTGATGTCAAGTCCATCAATGTGATCATTGATGGAGGTAGTTGACACAACCTTGCAAGTACGGAGATTTCTGAGAAACTCAAGTTGCCATGCATAGATCACCCTCATCCCTATCATGTCAAATGTCTTGATGACAATGGAGCACTCAAAATAACATCAAAGGTCCACGTCTCCTTCAACATTGGCCCATATGAAGACACTGTCGAGTGCGATGTCGTGCTAATGTCCGCGTGCCATATGATACTTCGGAGACCATGGCAATACGATAGGAGAGCTATACATCATGGTTCCACTAACTAATACTCCTTCAAGTGGAACGACAAGACATTCGTTCTCCAACCCATGATGCCAAGCCAAGTTATCGCATCCAACATGACATCCGTGCAAAAGATAAAGCATGCTAAGGACCCTTGTGAGATGAGCGGTGAGAGAGTGAACCACCATCAAGAGAGTGAGTGACACAAGCCAAAAATGAGTGGAAAAATCATTAGTGCCACGATGCAAGCCACCAAATGTGAGAAGAGAGATTGGAGCGTCACCCATACTAACAATCCTTCATACAGTTGTCTCTCTTTGTTGTCGGTTTTGCATGGTACCCAAGATAGACTACCACCTCCAAGGATCATGCTACAAGATCTCCAACCACAACATGATGGAAAGAAGTTCCACAACATCTTCAACATGTTTGAGAATGGCTTGGATACCGGTGATCCGTCTGTGTCCAAGAACAAGGCTAAGGGTGCACATCCTTCCTTGCATGATGAAAGAACATCATCGAGGTAGACTCGTTTTCAAGCGGGAGAGATGATGCGGCCCAACATATGGCAATCACCATTGGTCCACCTCATGCCACATAAACCATCACCCCAAAGGTGAATTCCTTCCACACCTCACCTTACCTTGGTTATCATGTGAATGGAAACCTACTTGAGACAAATGCACATGACATGACTAGGTCCATGACCATGATGCTAAGAGGATGCAACAAGGATGAACCTGGAGCCAAGACGTCGAAGCAAGAGGCCTGGAAGAGAAGATGCAAGAAGACGTCATTTGTTTCTACCGGTACTACAAGTTCCCGCACTGGTACAACCGGATTGACCCGACGCCAAGGGCACCCCAAGCCAAGCCTCCCCGGTACCCAAGACCGGTACTTCCACATCACCGGTACTGTCGCCCCGCTGACCGGTACTACCGCACCTGGATACCCGATGCCAACACCCGAACCACCGCTCCAGCAGACGGTACTACTGCCATCCCGGTACCGGATGTCAACACTGGTACTACCGGTCACACTAGGCCTGGATGCTCGAGATTTGGGCCTCAGCCCATGTAACGCCCCAAAACTCCCTTTTATGCCCAAATTTCCCGTGTTTTAGTGGCTGGCCTATATATATGCCCCCACCTCCGTATGTAAAACCTAGATATGATGATTAATTGAGGCATGTGCCTAACCTTGGATGGGAACCCGCTCTCAATAGTACATTTATGAGTTGTACAAGGCCTTGGAGTCAGTGCCCTTCTCCAAGTCGTCAAGACCCTCCTCAAGTGTTTGGTCTCTCCCCATCAAGGATTCTAGTAGTGCTTGGTCTCTCCCCTTTGGGATTCTACTTGGTTGCTACTCTCTCCTTGGTTTATATTCTATCATCCACTTGCCGATCTCTCCTTTGGTGATTCTACTACAAGGTCTCTCGTAGAGCACTCTATTGGATTGGTTGTTTGAACCAACGGGAGCAAATCAAATCGGGTGTGTTTTGGCGTGTGTTTGTATCCTTACCTTGCATTAGAGTTGCGTTCATCGTGTTCATCATGTGTTCCCCCACTCCCCGCCTCAAATCTATGAAGATCGAGCCACTCCAAGGGTAAATTCACAAGGAGACCCATAACAATCTGCTTCCTCTTTATCTGTTCGGGGAATATGTTGGACTTCAAACCCTTCGAATGATTTAGATAACTCATCCACGATGGCTCTATAAGCTGCCATGTGCTTGTTGGTGTTACAGATATCCGAAACTTGCTGAGCAACTAAATCCGAATCTTTGTAACATATTAGTCGACGAATGCCGATGTCCTTTGTGATTAAAATTCCATAGCAGGGCTTCATACTCAGCAATGTTATTTATCGCTGCGAAGTGAATTTGCAATATATAGAACAATTTATCACCTTGGGCTGACTTGAGCACCACGCCAGCCCCCGAGCCCCCGAGCGCTTTAGACCCGTCAAAGTGTAAGGTCCAAACTTCCGTCTCCGGGAGGCCTATGTTTTCGACTGTCTCTGTCCAATCAGCAACAAAGTCAGCGAGAATTTGGGATTTGATTGATGTACGTGGTTTGTACTCAATATCAAAAGCTGCTAGCTCAATTCTCCACTTAGCGACTCGTCCTGTGGCATCGCTGTTGTTGATTATATCTCTCATGGGAGCTATGCCCACCACGGTAATCTTGTGCTCTTGACAATAATGTCGTAGCTTTCTGGATGCGAAGAATACACCATAGGCAAACTTTTTGTAATTAGGGTACCTTTGCTTAGAATCAGTCAACACCTCACCGAGATAATAAGTCGGACGATGCACTAGGTGTTCCTATTTTTCTTCCGGCTGTTCCACCACCATGACAACACTGATGACCCTGTTTGTCGTAGCTAAGTATATCAACATCAGTTCTTGTGGCTCTGGTGCTTCAAGAATAGGGGTGGACGAGAGTGCGGCTTTCAGATCCTGAAGTGTAGCTCCAACTTCATCAGTCTAGACGAATTTTTTGGTCTTTTTCAAGAGCTTGTATAGTCGTGCGGCTCTTTTGCTGAGCCGGCTTACAAACCGACTGACTTCAGCAATGCAGCCAGTTAGTCGTGACATCCTTTAGGCGAGTTGGCCTAGAAATGTTAAGTATAGCCTTTATGTTGTCACGGTTCACTTCTATGCCTCTTTGCAACACAATGAAACATAACAATTTTTCGCCTGGTATTCCAAAGAAAGACTTCTTCGGGTTAAGCATTATGTTGTATTTTCGTAGATTGATGAACGTTTCCTCCAAGTCGGAATTTAGTGTTTCTTTCTTTTTGGACATCACAGCTATGTCTTCCACATATGCATGTACATTGCATCTGATTTGATCATGGATGCAATGCTGCATAGTGCACTGGTATGTAGCTCCTACGTTTTTATCCCAAAAGGCATCATTACATAGCATAAGGTTTCGAATGGTGTGATGAACGAAGTCTTTATTTGGTCTAACTCCTTCATCTGAATTTGATGATATACGGAATATGCGTCAAGAAAACATAGGAGTTCCGAGCGTGCTAACGAATTGATAACTTGATCAATTCTAGGCAGATCAAACAGATCTTTGGGACAAGCCTTTTTCAAGGTAGTATAATCAAAACACATCCTTAAATCAGTGGTGTCTGCTGACTCGTGTAATAACGAGATCGTTGGGGAACCCCAAGAGGAAGGTATGATGAGCATAGCAGTAAGTTTCCCTCAGTTATGAAACCAAGGTTATCAATCTAGTAGGAGCAAGGAAACACCTCAAAGGTGTTGCTAGCTGGACTTTTATAACACCCTCGAATCGGCCCTATGCAAGTTTTAGCGCTTCCCGCCAAACCCACATAGAAACGATTCAAGGACGCCCACCAAGCACTTGCGTGTGGGTGGAAAAACGAAGTAATATCATTACACATTAGTCCACGATGGAACCCACTGAACATATATATATATATATATGATAAAGACTCCATGAGTCAAAAATACAGATATATAATATAAAGATCCAAATCACCTTGAAAGCAATACAACATCCAAGTACGGATAAGATGCAAATGGGGCTAAGAGCCCTGAAGAATAACCAATGGCGTCCATAACCCTGCCCAGGCCAAATCGAAAAGGTAACCTTGCTAACGACGTCGAACTTATACCTGTTAAACAAAAGGGGTGCCGACAAAGGGCGAAGGAAAAATGGAGCGGTCAGTACTAAGGCCAGTACACGGCGAGGCTAGAATTCGGCGGCTCTCGCCTACATAGGTATGGTGGACTGAAGCGGCAGCGCAACATGCATAAACAACCTATAGACACTCGATGCAACTGTCGGCTATTAGAGAGGGATAAGAGAGACCTATTCGGGACCAACCTGAAACTAACACCAATCATACCCATCCTGGCATTTCCCCCTCAAGACCAAACGAGGAAGTCAAACCGAGGAACTCACAAAGTTGGCAGTTTTATTCATTCCATTATAGTTGAAGCACTTACTAGTCAGATATAGATAGCATGAGTCATCCTGATAGCATAAGTAGTGGTCAGTTTTTGTTAACCATTCAGTTGTAGTTGTAGTACTTACTAGTCAGATACAATTAGCATGTGACATCCCAAACCTAGCAGTTGTTGGTACTTTTATTTCATTCCATTAGAGTTGCGATAATTACTAGGAAGGTATAACATGACACGATACACCCTAGTTCCACCAGTTGTTGGCACTTTTATTATCCATTCCATTGTAGTGAAGCTGATTACTAGTCACATATTAAGTCAAATTTATAGAACTACTTTAGTTATGCTTGTCTATGATCGAGATATTGTTCTCCAAGTCGTCCATAACAGCGGACACGGCTTTCAGAAAGATTTACCCTGCAGGGGTGCACAAATAGCAACACACACACGATCAACCTCGGAAAAACCAAATCAAAACCCAACGAGGCTTTCACGACAAAGCAATCACAAGATTTATAAATCATTTTAGGGGGCCACCCCATTAAGCTACCTGCAACGAAGTTGGCCGGCTCCGAGACGGACCCAAGGTTTGTGTCAATGGCTGTAAACGACTGGGAACCTGAAAGTGTGACTGGGCTTGTCGATACCGCGAAAACACTCCGCATCCAAAATAGTACAGGTGCTCCACGCACAATCGTAAATAAAGCAGTAAAGCATGACATAAGTACAGGATAGTAATAAAGCCCCAAACTAGTTTATGGCCCCAAGAAATAAGAAATGAATCAAGCTCTAGCTAAGGGGGATCCATAGGGTTTCCCGGATATGGATAGTGTGAATAATCAAGGAACAAGTATCAAGTACTCGGGGCCTACGGGACAGAAGTGGATATGAAAAACAAAATAGCATATATTGCCCAGCGGTGCCTCTTTTATTAGTTATCCCAGCAATTTAATAGTTGTATTTAAGGTCATGATCCTCTCCACCGTAAAGCATATGACAACATTCCAACAACTGTGTGGTACTTCACGACACGTGATCGCACCTGAGCAAGCGACTACGGCTCGCAAGACCATCTATCTACCAAATAACAGGTAATAGGAGGTGTCCAAGGCAATATAAAGGCTGCATGGAATATATCTGGTACGGAACACTAAAGCATCGCGACACGGATAGCAATAGGTCAGCAGGAGGAAATAAAGACTATAAATACAAAATAAGTAGAAAGGGGGAGAATGCTTGACTGGGAAACATAGCTGAAGATATATTATCCGAAAAACTTGTCGATACTCGCATCCACTCAACGGCCTAATCCGTGAAGAAGCAAAGCACTAAAAGAAACACTAGGTGCACTATTTAATACTACGGCAGAAGATCGAGCATGATACATAATATGATGCATGGTATGGCGGGATAATATGATGCAACGGTTTAATGACACTAGTTATTCATATTTAAGTCGCCAACAAACAACATATAGCAAATAAAGAAGTAAATGGCCACATTTAATTAATGTTGGCTTGCATACCATTTTACATAGCGATGATCCATGAATGATGCATGCATGTAGATGGCATATTAATATTCCTTGCATTTTTCTAATAATCTTAGAGAGCCCATTTGTGTTATTTGCAGATGTAGTTTAAAAGTTACGGATTTGTAAGTTCTAATTATTTAGGGAAGCATTTAAATGTTTGGTCAAACCTTTGTTTTCTGAAAAGTAGTACATGGGCTGAAATTAAGTGTGTTACTCTTTTCTGGTTTCAAAACATGTTTTCTGTGTAGAAGAATTAGAACAAAAAGGTCGGAAAACAAAATATGCTGCAAGTGTAGGTCGTTCAGCACCAGTGCAAGGTAACAACTAGTGGTGCTGACTATGTTGTTATATACGATAGGATCCAAAAATGCTTGAATAGTACAAGCAAGAAGGTGCACTGCTGAATCAAAACGTTCATGCAAAACAGGCTAGCTGAAATTGGACAGGCCATGCAGTGCATAATCGGAATCTGTTCTTCAGGTTTCCAGTTCGAATAGCCCAAAATTCAGACAAAAGGGTTGAATGTCTAGATGATCTTGGATCGATCTAGGATGATCCAGGTTGGAGATTGAGTGCCAGACCACCGGGACAAAGTGAGTTTGATGATAACAAAGAGTAGTGGCGAAAAATAAGAGGAGGATTTGAATGTTGTCTTCGGGTTAACTGACGAAACTGTCGCGGTTTAAGACAGTACCGAGCACACGCGCGACTGACGGAACAACACCGGTGTTGAGACAAGGAGGACACGACGGGGTCTCAGAATTCCTAGGAGCGACATAAGCTCGCGATGTGGCAAGATAGAGGATATGGAGGTGCAAACAAATAATGACTAGTGTACCGATGTGTGCAGATAGGTAAGCTCACGTACACCTCCTAAATTAAAACAGAGTTGCAAATCGGGCTAGCTCAATTACATGCTCGCCCGTCTGATGTTGTGCGTGTGTAACATACGCGGCTAATGGCAGCAAAGCTAACAGCAGCGCATCGGAAGGGGACAAGCTCACCTCGTAGGATCCTTGCTAGGAGCAGCATTGATGGATGTCTGAGCGCCGGGAGAGAAATTGCATGATCCTTGTACGTTGCCGAGAAGAACCTGATGGTGTCCTTGATCCTTGATGGCTCCGGCTCCTGGATTTAGCTAGGAAGACGTGGTGGACGCGGTGGCTTCATCTCCATGGTCTCCTGCAGCCTCGGCTCTGGCCCATGGCAAACTTGGGCGGCGCCCAAGGGCCCATGCCTGATGGGGGCCCACAACCGCTGCTCCTCTCCTTTGTAACCTGTGCATGGAAAAAATATTTTGCAAAGGGCAAAGGCCTAGCCGCAGTGCTTACACATATTGATCATATTTGCTCCCAAAAAAGAAGTATCGATCGATCGTGATTTTGGTACCGATGGTGGACGGGACCGGAAACATCGAAACGGCAATAGGTAGGCGCGCGATCGATTGGCGAGAGAGAGGAAACGAGTTCGCCCACGAGACCTGGGATGGTGAATTCGTGATCGGCCTCGCCTGATCCGCTGGTTGGTCTCGCCCAAGCGAAGCACTCGGTGGGCCGCCTGTGTCCTTTGGTAAATGATCTAATTTGTTGTCTAGTTTCGATTCTAATCCATGATTCAACCTTTCAATACATAGTTCACTAGCGGTGGATCTTCTTAAGATAGATGACATGTTAGGTGAACAAATTACAGCGGGGCAATTGACAAACATCGAGAAAGCATACAAACATATACTACTCATCTTGACTCCTTTGAGACTTGATTGGGCATTACAATTTTATACATAGACCGTAATTCAACTGCATCTACAATTTTACAACTCTTGGAATTGCTAGCATTTACTTGGACAAGATAACAACTAACAACGGAAAGCATGCAAGATCACAAATAACAAAGACATGATAGAATCAATAATCAATCTGAAATAGCATCTCAATATCCATCGGATCCCCGCAAACACAACATGGATGAATTACAAATAGATGATCTTGATCATGAACGGAGCTCACAAGATCTAAACATGATAGCAAAAAGGAGGAGAACCAGCCATCTAGCTACTACATGGACCCGTAGTCCAGAGATGAACTACTCATGCATCACACCGGAGGCTTGCATGGTGATGAAGAAGGCCTCCAGGGTGAATTCTCCCCTCCGGCAGGGTGTCGGGAAGAGCTTTAGATGCCTCCCTATCTAGGGATGGAGATGACGGCGGCTACAGACTCTTTCGTGGAATTTTGATCGGGTACTTAGGGTTTCTGTATCAGAGGCAATATATAGGTGAAAGGAGAGGCCGAGGGGGTGTCGGAGGCGGCCAGACCACCCCCTGCCGCGTGCCAGGCTGGGCCGTGCGGCCAGGTGGTGTGGCGGCCCCCTGGCCCCTCTCCATCTCGTATTCTGGCTCCCGGTGTCCCTCGGTGAAAAACTGACTTTGGATTTTGTCCCATTCAATTCCAAGAATATTCATTTTCTGACTTTCCTGGAACCAAAAATAGCAGAAAACAGGCAGCTGACACTGTGCCTCTTGTTAATAGGTTAGTCCAAGAAATCACATAAAAAATTACTCCAAAGTGTGGACAAAACATAAGAAAGTAGATAAAACGAAGAATGGAACATCAAAAATTATGGATACGTTAGCAACGTATCAACATCCCCAAGCTTAACTCCTGCTCGTCCTCGAGTAGGTAAGTGATAAAAATAAAGAATAATTTTTGAGGTGACTTGCACCATCATAAACTTGATCAAAGTTTTTGTAAAACATTGATAGCTGGGATCATAATAGTTCAATCATAACATGAAAGACAAAGTTCTAACAATAAGACAAAGCAACTATGTTGCAACATGAAAAGGCACAAACAAAGATACATGAATAACAATGCTTTGCAAGATGTTTGTTTGTTTCACATAAAGAAAACATAGCATAGTAGCATTCAGCTTGTCCCTCATAGAGTAGCAAATATAAATGCATAGGAAACCTTCAAAGTTCATAAGAGTTACTAGATACAAATAGTTTAAAACAAGCAATATCAAAGCTATGCATCAATCAACAATTCTTGGGACAATGCACATAGAACTAAGAATGGCCACTATGCTCTTAAAGTAGGTGCATAAAGATAGAAGGTGGAGACTCAACATAAAAGTAAAAGAAGGGGCCTTCATAGAAGGAAGTAGGGATTCAAGTTTCATAAAGAGCTTCGAAAAATTATGGTACTTATGAGCTTTTAGCCCTCATTGCCCCTATCATCAGCATCTTGAAGGTGATTAAGGTTAAAGTGACACAACTAAGACCAAAATCTCATGCCCCTTACTTACAAAGACCGAACCTCATGCTACTCAACTTTAGTGACAAGTAAGCTCTTGTCATCGTAAGTACATATGTATCATAGAGAACCGCCAACGGGGTACCCCTTGCACATGATACAGGAGCTATCCCATAATCAAAATGACAAGGAAAGCAGACAATGAGCATCTCAGCGATCTTTTATTTGCTATTTGCATAGGTTTTTAAGAATGCTTCATAGAGTGCTCATTATGGTTATGCTGCAAGTTTCCACCATAATTAGGCATGGCTTAGGCTAGCAGCCCAGGCGTTTCTCTAACACAAATACAATATCCATGATCTTACAAGTTCCCCTTTTATTTCACACCGCCGGGATCCATAAGCAAAAGAACATGATATCAACGAGGTACAAGGTACACGTGCAATTTTGAAAGCGTTCCCCATGATACATGGTTCTACTAACTTCAACTTATAAACCACAAGCATATATGCAACAAAGATGGATGCAATGCTTCAGGTTTATTAAATGCAAAAAAGTAAAGTGTGCCATCAAGTTTGTGAGAGCTTTAATCACTAGTTTTCTCATAACAAGTTTAATTCGGAAGGTAGACAAAAGCATGAATATACTTGGAATAGCATATGCTAATAGGTAGGTATGGTGGACTCTTTGGAATAACTTGGTTTTAGGAGTTGGATGCATGAGTGGGACTCACACTTGCTAATGGAGGCTAGCAAAAGACTGGAAGCGACCAACTAAGGGAGCAATAATGGCCATAATCATGCAGAGCGACAAAACATCATTAATCAAAGCATAAAGTGATACTACAAGTGGAAAACTAAAGGATCATAAAGGCTTATGGTGAATTGGAATAGTCATAACATGATGTGAGCATCCGACAAGTCAACCCAAATAAAGCATCAAAGGAGAATACCACAATACTATGCTTTAATATTCTAAAACAATGCATGATTCTTCCAAGGCATATTAAGCAATCTAAATTATTTATAACAAGTCATGCTACAGAAATTAATACTATGCATAAAGCCAAAACAATATCAAGCATGGCATGACAAAGCATGAGCCACAGTCAAAAACAAGCTCTCTTTACCACTTAAGCATGAACTTTCCTACTCTTTTCCAATCCAAACCAAACTATTTGAAAACCAATGTAAGAAAGAGGGGGTCCAGCCAATTTATTCAGCAAACTAAGAAAACAAAGCAAATGAAAAACTAAAACGAAAACGAAAAAGAAGACACTCCAAGAACAACACAACTGTGCATGAAACAATAAAAATGAATTGTTTGGAAGAAACCTAGGATTTTTATTGATGAAGAAGGGGATGCCTTGGGCATCCCCAAGCTTTGACGCTTGTACTTCTTGGATATTTCTTGGGGTGACACACGTGGCATCCCCAATATTGAGCTTTAGTCCATCCTTCATCTCATTACTCATTCCTTCCATACACCTGAAATTTTTCCTTCATACAAAACTTCACACAATCCTATTAGCAACATTAGTGCACTCAAGATAATAACTCTTTATTTTCAGTTCCAACACCAATAAAACTTCCATTAAAACACAAGCTAATGTAGCACTTCCCTCAAAAATCTCAATTCCCCAAAAGAACTGAAAAGGGAACCAACAAGAATCAAATGCAAATAACGGCAGAAATCTGCCAAAATAGACCAGGAGGTAAAGGCAATTTTTTTCGAAGACCTTCTGTTGCTCAAATCGAAAAGTGTTGAACTAACGAAAGTTAGATAACAACCTGGGGCAGAAGCACAAAAATTCATGCCTCAAAAGGACCTGAATAGATTTTACACGAATTTTCACGGTGAAGCATATAAATCTGTTTCGGGACAGCAACTTTCCCAATCATTACTTCTCTCTTATTAGAGGTTACTCTTGGCACAAAAAGCAAATAAAAAGGATAAAGAGCGGTTATTACTGAAGTAATAACTTCCGCGACTCATCTAAAACTTTTGGGTTATCTCCCAATAAGTAATTTCTTTAACGCCTTTAAGTTAGGCATAAGAAGCAAGAAAAAGAATCAAGTATTCTAAAATGAAGAAGCATTAAGAGCAAATTTTGTTTTCATAGGTGACGAGGGTTTAACTCATCAATGCCCATTGTTATGGACTTGGGTTTTGGAGAAGGAGGGAGCACTGGAAGCATCAATCGGCTAGCAAACAAGCACACAGGGACGCAAGGTTTACCTAGGTTCAGGCCTCGTAGTGGTCCCTACTCCTGCTTGTCTGCTCATGGAATTAACGAAGGAATCAAAGATTACAATGGTGTGCAGATGCAATATGGCGAGGGTTGTGGAAACTAGGGTTGCGTATCTTCTCCTCGCCGCCCCCTCCTGGCCTTTATATAGATAGGCTAGGTCTCAGGTAGTAGGTCGAGTCGGTTACAGATTAGGGTTTGCCCTTCAAACTTTCTATATTTAGACTTCTTGTCTCGCAAGTTATTTAAGAGTCCGTAGGCCACTCGAAATCTTCATTGGGCCATGGCAACACCATGGGCTTCCACCATATCTGGACCGTATATACCAAACTCGACTACCGATAGGGTATACCCATGTCAGTAGCCCCGAGTGCCTAGTGGAATCGCATATTCGACTGGGACTTTATGAAGCCTTTCGAGTGCATGAATGAGTATTTTCGAGGGCTCTGTTTGTGTCATAGGGATTGTTGATGTGCGTGCCTGATTTAACCGATGTATCGGTATCAGTTAACTACCTTAGAGTAAAACAACGCAATCTACTCGAACTCGAGTCCCCGGACTCGAATTCAGAAAAGTGCTGGTGTAATTCGACTGAAGCCGCGGAGGTCTTACAGGAGTCGAATTCTAGTATATGAGTGTGAGCACTCGACGCGTCCGTCAAGGCATATTCATCGTACATGTAGGTATGGATATATTTCTGGTAGTGCGCAGCAAATGCGTTGCCAGGCCTTATTCAGGTCTTATCTTCACACTGCAAGCGCGGCATCTGAATTTTGTCATCGCGGAGATGATTCGGGTGACCTAGGAGACGCAGTCGCTTTGTAGGGAAAAATCATGAGGTGGTGTCGCCATAAACTTCGAGTGTGGATGTTATCGACACACAGTACGATGCACAAATAATCATAGGGCGCGTGACCAGCGCTCCCTATGGGAGTAGCCCTCGAGTGCCTGGTTGAGTCAAAGACTCGGGCAGGGACTAAAGAACTTTTGTGACTGCTGTCGTCTTTTGTTTGCTTGTTTCAGTCAAATTAATTTCCGGCGCTCCCTATGGGAGTAACCCATGTCCATAGTCGAATCGCGGATTCGAGTGATTAGGTATGATTTGAATGTCCATATTCCTGTAGAGGAGAAAAAGAAAAAGAAAAAATCGTACGGTGCGCGACCAGCGCTCCCTATGGGAGTAGCCCCGGAGTGCTTGGTGGAGTCGAAGACTCGAGCAAGGACTAAAGTAGTCGAAGTCTTCTTCTACTCAATTTTTCATGACATCGGTGCTGACGATGTGATGATCTCAGTTGCCCGCGTGAGCGGGTTTGACGGGACGTGACGAGCGGTGGGTCCCATTTTCTGACCCTGACTTGACCGGGCATGCGTAATCTTTGTTTTGAACTGCGCCTCCTCGATTTCTGCATGTAATGGGGGTAGTGGGGGACGGTTCGTGCTTCAGGTCCTCCATGTGTTGGTCACGATAGGAGCCACGCGTCTGATAGGGTTTCTCCTGGCCGTTGGATTACATCTTCCATGGGGTTAAGTAGTAGTGCTGCGGCGGTAATTTTTCCCATCTGCTCTTTTCTCTGCCTCTGCCTTCGTCGCCATTGCCGCTGCTCCTCTGCTCCCTAGAGTTCATCTTCTTCGCGGCACTAGACCAGCACCGAGTATTCGCTAGTTACTTCCTCCGGTCACATCACCACTGCAAGATGGGGAAGAAGAAAGGAGGTGCCGCGGCTGAATCCGCCGCCGCCATTGCGGCTGCCAAGAAGAAGGGCGGCTCCGCCACTGCGGGCACCAGGGTCGCCGTCGTCGGGAAGAAGAAGGGCGCGGGCACTCGCGTCACCAATGGCGCGTGGCGCGTGTCCATCATCAAGTCATCCGAGGTCCGTCTCCTGCGCCAAGACGGAGTTCTTTCTTTCACGGCCGGTGACTCGCGAGTCCTAGGTGGTGAGGTAACTCCTTGTCCTCCGACTGGTTTCCGGGTGATGTTCCTAGCGTTCATCATCCGCGGTCTTTCTCTGCCCCTGCATCCTTTCTTCAGGGGCCTCCTTTGTTTCTATGGGCTCCAGCTCCATCAGCTGTCCCCCAATTCTATCCTCCATATTTCCTGCTACATTATGCTTTGTGAGTGCTGGCTCGGAGTCGAGCCACACTTTGGTCTCTTCAAGCGCCTCTTCAAGCTGAAGCGCCAGTCGGTGTCTGGCTCCGTAGTCTATGATGTAGGAGGCTGCGGTATCCACGTCGACTCCTCCGTCATGTATTTTGACATCAAGCTCATGGTGCCCGTCCAAGGGTGGAGGGACCAGTGGTTCTACATCCGCGACCAGAAGGCCGACGAAGACCACTTCGGACTCATGCCTTTCGATCCCGCGGCGCCGTGCAGGAGGAGGCGCTCCTGGAAGAATGTGGTGATGCCCGGCAAGTCCGAGGAGACAGATGTGCTGTACAAGCGTGTTTGCAACCTTGAGAGTCGTATGGGTAAAGAAGAGGGAGGCTACGCCCTCATTCGCACGTGGTTACGCGTCGCGTCCAGCCCCTACAGGCCAGAGTCCACCCTATGTTCCAGTGGGCTGGCACGGACGATGTCACTCGTGTATCTGCCGATGGCATTTCCGGAGTGAAGTAGATAAGAGGGTGCGACTGCTCACCAAGTACACCGCCAAGGATGTGCTCCCCGGTGAACTAGTCGTACCTTCATTTGATGCTGTTAATCCTCCTCCTGAGGTATGGTTGTGCTACGAAGTAGCTTTGTTTATCGAGTCCTTCTTTTTCCTTGACTTGTGCTGACTTGTTTTTGTATGCAGGATTGGAAGGTGTCTCCTAGTGACATGGGTATGCCCTACAGGTACTCGAGCTTGGTATATACGGCCTGAATACAATGGAAGCCCAAGGTGTCGCCAAGGCCCAAATAAAGAACTCTAGTAACCTACAAACTCTTGATTGCTTCAAGAACAAGAAGAAGTAAAGATAGAAAGTTTAAAGGAGAAAACCCTAACCTGTAACCGACTCGACCTGCTACCCGAGACCTAGCCTATCTATATAAAGGCTAGGAGGGGGCTGCGAGGAGGACACACGCAACCCTAGTTTGCACAACCCTCGCCAGATTGCATCTGCGCACCATTGTAATCTTCGATTCCTTCGATAATTCCACGAGCAGACAAGCAGGAGTAGGGAGCTCTGCGAGGCCTGAACCTGGGTAAATCTTCGAGTCCCCTGTGTGCTTGTTTGCTAGCCGATAGATGTCTCCAGCGCTCCCTCCTTCTCCAAAACCCAAGTCCATAACAATGTGCATTGATGAGTTAAACCCTCGTCAATTGGCGTCTTTGGGAATTGGGAGTGCTGATGTTGCAGCTTTTTCGGCCCCATCAACCGCGATCTACAACTCCGCAACAATGGAGATTCGCCAGCTCTTCGGCGTGTTCGACTTCACCGTCCACACGCCAGCCACTCGCCCCGCCCTCAAATCTGTGGGCGACGGAATTAGCCTGGCGATCGGGAGCTTCCGCTTCCAAGTTGGTCAAATGGGCACGCTTCGCATTCCTGACCAGCCGATAGTACCATCGATTGCTCCAGCATCATGGTTCCCTCCGCCGATCGGCACCCTCAGTGAGCCCCATGACTCGACAATAGTCGAGAATACGGTTAGCGACAGCAGTCGTGAATCCGATCTGGCCACTGAAGACGGAGCCTACAGTTTTGGATCTGAAAGTTGTGGGAGCAGCAGCTTCCCCAACCACTTCATGTGCGCCGTCATCAACGCGGGTGACACCTTTGTCAACCGCGACAACACGGGCAACGGTGGCCATGGATCCGACCCGCCAAACGGCGGCATACCCAATGGCGGACCACCACCAAACGACGACCCCACGAACGGCGCCCCCGTCATCAACAGAGGAGCAGTCGAACCTCCAACTATGATAAACGAGCAAACTGGCCAACACGTCGTGATCAAGCTCAATGATCTCGAGTGGGCTCGCTGCCGAGAAGCCCTACGAGGCCACCCCCTACCTTTCGGCTCCCCACAAGAACTGTTGATGGGCTACCATTGGCTCCTAAAAGAGGAATACAAGCGCCAGCTACAAACAATCGCGCAACTCGAGGCGCGTAAAAAGGCGGCTGATGAATCAAGCCTCCGACGAGCTGGGCTCTCCTCCCACGGAGGATCCTCCTCCAAGTGCAATGAGTACATCGCCAGCAAGAGGCAATCTCGACTAGCCCACCTCACTAAACAAGAACGTGTAGAAGCCACCAAAGTCCTCGACTTCGGCTCCATGACGGTGGATACGCGTGGCAACGTGCTCCCGAAAACGCTGCAAGCCGCGGTAACGGCGGCCACCATGTACCTCCTCAACAACTAGCCGCCGGCTGGAGACCCTCGATCTGCCACGCACCAATCTATGATCGCAGGCTTGGGGTTAATCGAGCCCGCCCTCGATAAAGAGCCGGCGTCAGAACCGAACAAAGGCAAGGCTCTGGCGAAACGCTATTCCTCGCCCTCATCCAGCGACGACAGTCACGATCTGTCTCGATGTCGCCGCTGACAGCGACATGACCACGACTATGATGCACACGATGACCTCACGCAGCGCAAGATCGACAAATCAAGGGCGCGACATGACCGACTCAGAAGACGAAGATGTGGAGCTCTGTGGCGCTAGATGCTTCAGCAGGGCCATCAAGCAAAAGCGAATGCCCAAAGGGTTTAAGCTCCCGTCAGAGAACCCGAAGTTTGACGGCCTGCAGGACCCGAAGATCTGGTTGGAGGACCACATATCCTCTGTCAGGCTTCACGGCAGAAGTCGAAGCATGGCCATGCAATGCCTACAGCTACAGCTGCAGAGCGCCGCCCGAGCATGGCTCAACAACCTCCCACGTGGATCCATTCGCAGTTGGGACGAGCTGGTCTACAGCTTCGTACGCAACTTCAAAGGCACATACAAATGGCCCGCATCAATCGAATAGTTGAGATGCTGCCAGCAAAGATCGGGCGAGTCGTTACGCTCCTACATCTAGAGGTGGTCCATCATCAAGAACTCCGCAGAGAACATCTCGGAGGATCGCGTGATTGACGCATTCAACGGCGGCGTACAACGCATAGAGCTCAGTGAGGAGCTGGGCCGCTCAAAGCCCAAAACCATCGACCACCTGATGGAAATCGTGAATCGCTAGGCATATGGAGAAGATTCGGTGAAAAATCGTGTCCACTCTGACGACGAGGCAGAACTCGAGCGCAGACACGACCGCCGAAGCAAACGCCGCAAGCGCATCTACGATGACCGCGACGACTCAACATGGTCGCAGCCGGCTACGCCGACAGACGCGATGACAACCGCAACAGCGGCTACCGCAACGGTGGTTACCGCGACTCCGGGAAAACCACGCAAGTATGGCAGCGCCACAACCGTGACGAGGCACCCGCAACATCCATCGAGGACAAGCTGTCCGGGCCATGCACTGTGCACTTCTACATCGGCAAGAACGACGGAAAAAAGAAGTCCAGCCACCTCCTAAAGGACTACCGCGAGTTCCTCAAACTGCATGAGGGACTGGCTCAGATGAATCGCAGCACAGTCGAAAGGGGCTACGGAGCCGCCCCAGGTGCCGTGGCACATGGAGCTCCTCCACCGCCACCTGGACCACCCCCAAATGCAGCTGCGCCGGACCAGCACCACGGAGGCGAACCATACCCACTGGCCATGAGTACCATGATGATCCAAAAGGGATGCCCCTCAAATCGGGTGCAGAAGGCCATCACTCGCCAAGTCAACTTGGCTACACGCTCACCACCATCCACCACTGAGTACCTCAGTGGAAGCGACTCCTGCATCACCTTCGACAAGCGCGACCACCCGTGCCAAGTACCTCGTCCAGGCCATTTTCCCCTTGTCCTCGAGGCACAAATTGGAGGCTTCGACATGAGTCGCGTCTTTATGGATGGCGGAAGCAGCATCAACCTTATGTTCGTGAGTACCTTGCGAGAAATGAGGATCCCCCTGACCTGCCTAGAAGCCTAAGACAAACCATTCCATGGCATCGTCCTAGGCAAGGGTGTTGATCAACCTCGATGTCATCTTCGGCACACCGAAAAACTTCGACGTCATCTTCGGCACACCGAAAAACTTTCTACGCGAGCGCATTGACTTCGAAGTCATTGACTGGCCCTCACAGTACCACTGCATCCTCGAACGTTTCGCGCTTGCCAGGTTCATGGCAGTGCCGTACTACGCCTACTTGCAGATGAGAATGCCAGGACCTAATGGTGTCATCACAGTCAACGGGAGCTTCGAGAGGTCCAATAGTTGTGACAGGGAATTCAACAGAATTTCACAGTCCTTCGGCATACAGGAAGAACTCACGAGACTAAAGGAGTCGACAGACAACAGTCTGCCTCCCCTAAGCCAACCAAGTTCACCCGACCTATCTTTCGACTCATCGGTGCACACAAAGAAAGTTCAGGTCCACCCATCGGATCCCACCAAGACGGCCCTCATCGCCAACAACTTGAGTCCCGCATAGGAACTCGCGCTCATCGAATTCCTCTGTGAGCACTGGGAAATCTTCGCCTGGTGTCCAGCGGACATGCCAGGAGTTCCCAGGGAATTCGCCGAGCACGCACTCAATGTCAACCCAGACGCAAGGCTAGTAAAACAAACAATCCGGCGACTATCTGGACTAAGAGCAAAGGCAGTTGGAATGGAGATCAACAGACTCCTTGACGCCAAATTTATACGCGAAAGCCCTTGGCTCACCAACACGATGCTAGTGCCAAAAAATGACACGGATATCCGGCGGATGTGCGTGGACTTCACCTCTTTGAATAAGCACTGTCCGAAGGACCACTTCCCGCTACCGCTAATCGACCAGATCATCGACTCCAACGCGGGATGGGAGCGCCTCTGTTTCCTCGATGCCTACTCAGGCTATAATCAGATTCGAATGAAGGAGGAAGACCAAGAAAAAACAGCATTTACAACGCCTTTTGGTGTGTTCTGCTACAACACAATGCCCTTCGGGCTAAAGAACGCAGGGGCCACCTACCAGCGGTGCATGCAGACTTGACTTAAGAACCAGCTCGGTCGCAACATTCAAGTCTATGTCGACGACATAGTAATCAAGACCAAAGAGGAAGCCTCACTAATCGACGATTTGTGCAAAACCTTGGCCAACCTCGATCGCTACCGGATCAAGCTCAATCCGGACAAGTGCGCCTTCGGCGTACCATCTGGGTAACTACTCGGGTATCTCATCTCTGCGAGAGGGATCGAAGCGAACTCGAAGAAAATAAAAGCCATACTGGCCATGGAGAAGCCGAAAAACATAAGAGGCGTCCTGCAGCTGGTTGGGTGAATCGCGGCTCTCAGTCGATTCATCAGTTGGATGGGTGAAAAGGCACTGCCCTTCTACCAACTCCTCCGTAAAGCTGACAAGTTCGAGTGCACAAATGAGATGCAGGAAGCATTCAAAGACATCAAGCGCCTACTATCCACCTCCCCAGTACTAGTGACCCCATGCGAAAGGGAACCATTGTTGCTATACATCTCCACCACCAACCAGGTGGTCAGCACAGTGCTCATAGTCGAACAAGCCAAAGAAAACAAGGTCCACGGGGTACAACGCCCAGTCTACTACCTCAGCGAGGTACTTATACCAACAAAACAGCGGTACCCGCACTATCAGAAACTGGTGTACGGCATCTTCATGACGGCCCGAAGACTGCACCACTACTTCCAGGAACACCCAATCATGGTAGTCAATGACGCCCCGCTTGGGCACATCCTCAACAATCCCGACGCCACCGGACGAGTCACACTTTGGGGAATAGAACTGTCTCCACGAGACATCACATATGAAAAACGTGACGCCATCAAGTTGCAAGTTCTCCCTGACTTCCTCGTGCACTGGATGGAGAACCAGCTCCCTGAAAAACCAGATATGTCCTACCTCTTGACAATGCACTTCGACGGATCCAAGCGGAAAGACAGAGCAGGTCCAGGTGTCATACTGACATCGCCTTTGGGAGACAAGCAGAAATATATCGTGCGAATGGAGTTCACCGCCTCCAACAACGAAGCTGAATACGAGGCCCTGCTACACGGGATGAGGATGGCAAAAGCCTGTGGTGCCAAAACACTCATAATATATGGCGACTCCAAGCTGGTCATCAACCAGACAATGCATGAGTGCGACGCATTGGAAGACAACATGATCGCCTACCGCGACCTCTACGACACACTCGAAGGGGATTTCGACGGCTGCGAGTTGCGGCACATAGGTCGCGAAAGCAATGAAGAGGCGGACGCACTCGCCAACATAGGCTCTACCTGTGCCCCCATACCACCTGGGGTATTTCTTGAGCGCATCTGCGAACGCTCCATCAAGCCAAAGGCCGTAGAGAAGAAAACAAGCGCAGCAAAGGACTCGGGGGCTACGCCGCCCAATGAGCCAATGGCACTCGATGACTTGGAGCTGGATACAGGACTCGAAGGACCAATGAGCGTCATGTTTATCGAGCCATCCTGGACTCAACCGTACATCACGTACCTTCTCATCAAGAGGCTACCGGACAATCCGACTAACGCATGGCACATCGCGCGGCGATCCAAGGCATTCACTATTATCAACGACGAACTATACAAGCGCAGCATCACAGGAGTGCTCCAACGATGCGTCTCCACGACCGATGGAAGAGCTGTTCTCCTCGACATCCATGTGCGGACCTGCGGGCACCACGCCGGCAGTCGCGCCCTCGTTGCCAAAGCTCTACGAGCTAGATTCTAGTGGCCTACGGCCATGCGCGACGCCAAAGACATCGTCCAGAAATGCAACACGTGCCAGCGATTCGCGGACAAGCCTCACGCACCTGGTGTAGAGCTCCGGCCAATTCCATTGGCCTGGCCCTTCGCACAATGGGGACTCAACATGGTTGGCAAGCTCCCAAAGTCCTCACGAGGAGGCTACGTCTACCTCCTAGTCGCAGTCGACAAATTCACCAAGTGGATAGAGGCCATGCCAGTGACCAATCAATCAGGACACAACACAGTCAAGTTCTTCGAGTCCATCGTCTACCGCTTCGAAGTGCCACACAGCATCATCACGGACAATGGGACAAACTTCACATATAAGGAGTTCCAAGAATTCTATGAGAATCTAGGAATCAACGTCAGCTATGCCTCGGTAGCACATCCACAGACCAACGGTCAGGTCGAAAAAGCTAACAGGCTCGTTTGCGGCGGCATCAAGAAGCGACTCCTCCGTCCACTCGAAAAGGTCGCGGGTTGCTGGCCAGACGAACTACAATCAGTACTCTAGAGCCTACACACAACTCCAAACAGTGCTACGGGGTACACCCTGTTCTTCATGGTGCACGGGGCTGAAGCGGTGCTACCCGCCGAAGTACGATACAAAGCACCGCATGTGGTTGCTTACAGCGAGCAGGAGTCAACTCTCGCACTCGAAGACTCCATTGACCTCCTTGACGAGGCAAGGGAAATCGCCGCGAAAGATCAACGATCTACCAGCAGAACCTATGCAACTACCATAGCAGGAGGCTACGCCCCAGGTCCTTCGTCGAAGGCGACCTGGTCCTGCGACTAAAGCGGCAAGGGCATATCAAGCTCGAGTCCCCTAGGGAGGGACCATACGTGATTACAGAAGTAATCCTAGGTGGCGCCTATCGCCTTCAAGATTTAGAGACAGGAGTCGCATACTCCAACCCCTGGAACGTCGTGCAGCTGTGATGCTTCTACCCTTAGTCGCTTTTTTACTTTTACATTGCAAATAAGGCTACTCAGCCAAGGCTACTTAGCCACACATTGTACTTCGTAGTATCCCACGAATAAATAAAGCTAAGTGCCCCGAAATTCTGTGTTTTTCTTTAATTTTTCGCAAATTATCCACTCGGGGGCTGTGCCACCCTATATGAATCTGTTCTACGAACTAAACCGCGATATCCTAAGTAGCTGGTACACCAATCGAAACCCTTGACAAAACATTAACCCAGTTGCAACGCACCTAACAGGTTGATAAGGGACTGAGATAAACACAAAGCCAGGCTAACAAAAAGGAGTCACATAGTGCAACGCACTCACAAAACATACACACTAACAAAATCTTTTATACATCATCGTTAATCAATTATACACAGCATATATACGAACTTTACAACATTGGTACAACTATGTGCAGGATACAAACTAAACTACTGTTGCAGCAAAAGAACATTGGCCTACTCCTCGAAGAAATCGACGATCTCCTCTGCTGGGCGATCCACTGCCTAGTAGTGCGGCACCATGTTCCAAGCAGAACCTGCTGGCGGCGCAGGTGGTCCAGCCGCAATTGCTGCAACGTCTACATCAGGCCTATGCAGTCGCACCAGTGACAGAGCATCCTTGACACCAGCCACTAACTGTTGTCGTACACACTCGCGGAACGCACTCAAGTCATGGAATTTAGCGAGAAGGGCCAGCAGGATCGATGGAAACGACGTCCAACGGGAACATCGTCTGGTAAATATTCTTCAAGCATGACTGCGACTTCTTCAAGAAATGAAGCACTCACGACGCACGATCCTGCAGGATCGCCAATGCGATTGTGCGATCATGATCTACCCAGAAGTACCCACTCGCCTGAAGCTGCTCTTGGGTCAGGTCATTCATGTGAATGGCAATTCAATCCTTCTCATCCTGCGGATGGCACACGCTGACAACTATACCAGGCAAAGGCAAAATATGAGAACAACGAACTACTGCGAGTGACTACAAGGAAATGACAGGAGGGAAGAAGACTGACATTTGAACTGGTCACCCAACTGCGTCACCTCCCTAGCAGATACTGCTCTCGGACGGTGGCTTTTTCCGCTTTCGACTTCCATACGTCCGCATTTCTGTGGAGTACGGGCAATTCATGCTCCAATTTCTTCACGCGGTCACGGAGTCGCGACAGTAGAGAAAGCTCATCCACCCTTGAGCGTGGTGGTGCCAAAGTGTCATCAAGGTGCGGCGAATCCTGAGGCTCCCTCAAAGGATCACTCGACGTGCCCTACCACAAGTCAAGCAAGAGAAAATAAGAGGACTAGGGTGAGGCATAAACAAAAGATTTGAGTGCATTCAAGATTAACAAAAGTATCAGCAGATACACTCGCCAACATGCATGTTCTTGACAAAACACATAATCTATTTAACTATTACAAGATGTGACTACTAAGGAGCGACTGGCTTCTTCGACTTCGACTTCGGTTTTGGGGGCCTCATCGAGTCTGTGGCAGTATCAGGTGCCACAGACTTCCCGCCGGCCCCTGACGTCGCAATCTTCGCAGCTTTTTGGTGCGCTAAAGCTATTAGAGTACTTCGCAACTGTATTGATCAGCTGTGGGCCATACTTGCCACAAGCAGTTGCGAAGGGAGCAAAGACTACCTGCTCGCCATCGGTGCTGACATGCATCGCCTTAGAGACCGCCGCAGAATCAACTTCGACTCCATGGGCTTGAACCATTGCGAGTGACATCGAAGCGCCAGTCACACGGGGCGAGTTCTTGAAGCTTGCAGGGACGCCCCCGGCAAGGGACTCCGCCAGCTCCTCCATATTCTCGATCAGCTCAGCCTTGGGCGCAAGCTCTTCCCGGAGGCGACTGAGCACACCCTTGGCCTTGGAGAGCGTCCCTGAACGGCAGCACTGTGATCCTCGACTGCTGAAAGAGCACCCGCCAAGGCATCGTCACGGCGGAGGGCCTGAGGGTCGAAGCTCAAATCGCTAGCGTCTATATAGAACCCAAACATGGGCACAAAGGTCAGCACCAATGACAAAGAAGAAAAAACAATGAAAATTCAAACAAGGGAATACCTGAGAGAGCCTTGGCAATGGAGAAAAGTTGTTCCTCGAACACCTTCTCTCTAGCCGTGACGGAGGTGCACAAATCCTTTTCGCGTTTCTGTGACTCATCACGTGCTGCGATTGCCTCACTGCGACTCTTTACCACTGCGGCAAGCACCTTTTCAATGCAAGCAGCGTCGCAGAGGAGTGCATTATGCTCAACTACGAAGCAAACAAAGATATGCTATCAGCCGGATATATCACAAGGAGGTCGAAGAAGAAGTAGGACACTTACTTTCAACTGCGTGGTGGCGAGTATCCAGCATTGCATGTTGGCGACCCATGGCAAGAACTTGCTCCGCTAAGCGAGTGGCTTCCTTCACAATAAGTTGCGATAGAAGAAAACATCAAAGGATAAGCAAGATGATAGAACATGATCCTCCAAAGACTCCGAAGTCGATGGATTCATAGTCATCCGGATAACCATCTAGTGCTCCACATCATGCGGAGAACTCGATGAATTATGGCTGGAGAGGGCCGCCAATGGAGGAGAAGGAGTGCGCTCAGCCACTTTCTTGGCTTTGGAGGTCGCGACTCCAGATTCTTTCAAAAATTCTACATCGCCAGAAGATGATGACGCTTGCTGACTGCAAAATAAAACCAATATCAAGAGAATGTAACTCCAAAGAAGAACCAAAAGGAATACTCGAATACTTACCAATCGAACTTATCAAAATCGAAGGTTTGATCCCCCAACTCTGACGACGATTCCTTCGGCAGCCGCATCTTCTTGCGAGAGGATGGCGCCATGGCACTCATAGGAACGGCAGGGATTGGTGACTCTACACCAACACCTGCACCTTCCGGAGTCGAAGGGGATGACGCATCCGAATCCTCGCTACGCGAACACTTGCGAGTGTCCGGACCACTCGACTTGGGGGCTTCCTCCTCCACATCAGATGGGACGCTCGACTCCGACTCGTACTCTTCCAAGGCTTCACGAGGGATAACCCCCTCGCGAAGAGGGGGCATACAGGGTGACACCACCCAATCCTGTGTACAGAAAACAATTTAGCACAAAGTCAAGAAACAACAAAGAAGCAGTCGACAAAACAAAGCTACTACGTAGCACAAATGTACCTCAGGAGGAGGGTTAGCAGCATCGGACGGAGTAATGTTTGGACCATTGGGAAGCACATCCTTCACGGTGTACTTGGTGACCAGTCGCACCCTTTTATCTACCTCACTCGCGGACATGCCATCGGCAGACATGCGAGTGACATCGTCCGCGCCGGCCCACTAGAACATGGGGTGGACTCTGGCCTACAGGGGCTGGACGCGACGGCGCAGCCATGTGCGAATGAGGGCGCAACCTCCCTCCTCTTTGCCCATGCGAATCTCGAGGTCGCAGACGCGCTCGTATAGCACATCTGTCTCCGCGGACTCGCGGGGCATAATTACGTTCTTCCAGGAATGCCTCCTCTTGCACGGCGTCGTGGGATCGAAAGGCGCGAGCCCGAAGTGGTCTTCGTCGGCCTTCAGGTCGCGGATGTAGAACCACTTGTGCCTCCACCCTTGGACAGACGCCGTGAGTTTGATATCAAAGTATGTGGTGGAAGAATCGACGTGGTTACCTCAGCCACCTACATCATAGACTACGGAGCCAGACGCCGATTGGCACTTCAGCTTGAAGAGGCGCTTGAAAAGGCCAAAGTGCGGCTCGATTCTGAGCTAGCACTTGCAAAGAGTAATGTATCAAGCTACATGGAGGATGGAGTTTGGGGACAGCTGATGGAGCTGGAGCCCGTAAAAGCAGAGAAGGCCACTGAAGAAAGGATGCAGGGGCAACGAAAGACCGCGGATGATGAACGCTAGGAACATCACCCGAAAGCCAGTAGGAGGAGAGGGGGTTACCTCACTGCCAGGGACGCGTGCGTCCGCGATTGCGGAAGACAAAACTCCGTCCTGGCGCAGAAGACGAAGCTTTGAATATTTTATCACGGATGCGCGCCAGGCACCATTGGTGACGCGAGTGCCCGTGCCCTTCTTTTTCCCGGCGGCGGCGGTGCTGGTGCCCGTGCCCGCAACGGCGGAGCCACCCTTCTTCTTCGTAGTAGCTGTGGCAGCGGCGGGATCGGCCGCGGCACCTCCTTTCTTCTTCCCCATTCCGCGGCGGCGGTGTGACCGGAGGAAGTAGCTGGGAAATACGAGGAGCTGGTCCAGCACCGCGTAGGAAAGGAGCGCAAAGAAGCAGAGGAGCAGCGACAATGGCGACGAAGGCAAAGGCAGAAAAGAAGCAGATGTGAAAATTACCGTCACTGTATCGCTACTGAACCCCCTGGAAGATGCAATCCAACGGCTAAGAAAAACCCTATCAGACGCGTGGCGTTCATCGTGCTCGACACGTGGAGGACCTGAAGCACGAACCATCCCCCACTACCCCCATTACGCATGGAAATCGATTAGACGCAGTTAAAACAAATATTACACACGCCCAGTCAAATTAGAGTCAGAAAATGGGACCCACCGCTCGTCACGTCCTGTCAAACTTGCTCACGTGGGCAATTGAGTTCATCGCATCGTCAACACTGATGTCATCCAAAATTATACAGCAGAAGACTTCGATTACTTTAGTCCTTGCTCGAGTCTTCGACTCCACCAAGCACTCGGGGGATACTCCCATAGGGAGCACTAGTCGCGCACCCTACGATTTTTTATTTTTGCAGGAACATGGACAATCGAAACAAACCCAAGCGCTCGAATCCGCGATTCGATTATGGACGTGGGTTACTCCCATAGGGAGCGCTGGAAATAAATTCGACTGAAATAAGCAAACAAATGAAGACAGCAGTCGCAAAAGTTCTTTAGTCCCTGCCTGAGTCTTTGACTCAACTGGGCACTTAGGGGCTACTCCCATAGGGAGCGCTGGTCGCGCACCCTATGATTATTTGTGCATCATACTGTGTGTTGATAACATCCAGACTCGAAGCTTATGGCGACAACGCCTCATGATATTTCCCTACAAAGAGACAGTGTCTACTGGGTGTCCCGAATCATCTCCGCGATGACAAAATTCGGATGCCGCGCTTGCAGCGTGAAGATAAGACCCGAATAAGGCCTGGCAACGCATTTTCTGCGCACTACCAGAAATATATCCGTGCCAATAGGTACGACGAACATGCCTTGACGGACGCGTCGAGTGCTCCACCCATATACTGGAATTCGACTCCTGTAAGACCTCCACTGCTTGAGTCGAATTACACCAGCACTTTTCCGGATTCGAGTCCAGGGACTCGAGTTCGAGTAGATGGCGTTGTTTTACCCTAAGGTAGTTAACTGATACCGATACATCGGTTAAATCAGGCATGCACATCAACAATCCCTACGACACAAACAAAGCAGTCGAAAAACATACTTAGCTATGCACTCGAAAGGATTCATAAAGTCCCCAGTCGAATCTTCGATTCCTCTGGACACTCGGGGGATAATGACATGGGTATACCCTACAGGTACTCGAGCTTGGTATATACGTCCTGAATACAATGGAAGCCCACGGTGTCGCCAAGGCCCAAATAAAGAACTCGAGTAACCTACGGACTCTTGATTGGTTGAAGAACAAGAAGAAGTAAAGATAGAAAGTTTAAAGGGGAAAACCCTAACCTGTAACCGACTCGACCTGCTACCCGATTCCTAGCCTATCTATATAAAGGCTAGGAGGGGGCGGCGAGGAGGACACACGCAACCCTAGTTTCCACAACCATCGCCAGATTGCATCTGTGCACCATTGTAATCTTCGATTCCTTCGATAATTCCATGAGCAGACAAGCAGGAGTAGGGACCTCTGCGAGGCCTGAACCTGGGTAAATCTTCGAGTACCCTGTGTGCTTGTTTGCTAGCCGATAGATATCTCCAGCGCTCCCTCCTTCTCCAAAACCCAAGTCCATAACAATGGGCATTGATGAGTTAAACCCTTGTCACCCAGTATGCCCCCTCTTCCTGAGGGGGTTATTCCTCACGAAGTAGATGAGGAGGACGATCCGGAGTCGACCGTCCCATTTGAAGAGGAGGAAGCCCCCGATTCCAGCGGTCCGGACACTCGCAAGCATTCACGTAGCGAGGATTCAGATGTGTCATCTCCTTCGACTCCAGAAGGCCTAGCTATTGGTGCGGAGTCACCGATACCTGCCGTTCCTGTGAGTGCTGTGGTGCCATCTTCCTGCAAGAAGATGCGGCTACCGAAGGAGTCATCGTCGGAGTCGGAGGGTCAAACCTTCGATTTTGACAAGTTTGATTGGTAATTATACAATTCTTTTCTTGGTTCTTTTGTGGAGTTGCATTTTCTTGATGTAGGTTTTGTTCCGCAGTCAACCGGCGTCGTCGTCTTCTGGCGACGTCCAATTTTTGAAAGAGTCTGGAGTCATGGACTCCATAGCCAAGGAAGTGGCTAAGCGGACTTCTTCCCCTCCATTGGCAGCCCACTCCGGGCACAATTCATCAAGTTCTCCACACGATGTGGAGCACCAGATGGTTGTCCAGACGACTGCGTGGCAATCGACTTTGGAGTTACTAGAGGATCACGTATGTGTGATATTGCCTTTTCTTGCAGTCGAATTAATCTTCTACGTTATCTGCTGATCCTTTGGTGTTTCTCCTGTTGCAGCTTATTGTGAAGGAAGCTGCTCGCCTGGCGGAGCAAGTGCTTGCCATGGGTCGCCAGCATGCAATGCTGGACAACCGCCATCGCGTGGTTGAAAGTGAGTGATTTTTTTCTTCTTATTCATCCTTGTGATATACTCGACTGACGATCTGTCTTTTTGTGTTTCACAGCTGAGCATAATGCGCTTATTCGCGGCACCGCTTCCCTTGAAAAGATGCTCGCCATGGCGGTTACGAGTCACGATGAGGCAGTCGCTGCGCTTAACGAATCGCGACAACGCGAAGAGGATTTGCGCGCCTCCATCGCCGCTAGGGAGAAGTTGTTCATAGAACAACTCTTCTCGATTGCCAAGGCCCTTTCAGGTATTCCTTCGTCTGGATTTCCGTCGTGTCCCTTCTTTCGAATGTGCTGTTTTTTCTGCCAATACTGTGCTCTTGTGTAGATGCCGGCGGTCTGAGCTTCGATGCCCAGGCTCTCCATCGTGATGATGCCTTGGCAGGTGCCATCGTGGCAGTCGAAGATCGTAGCGCTTCCATCCAAGGGACACTGATCTAGGCCAAGGATGTACTCAGTCGCCTCCATGAGGAGCTGGCGCCCAAAGATGAGTTAATTGAAAATGTAGATGATCTGGTGGAGTCCCTTGCAGGCTTCAAGAACTCACTCCGTGCGGCTGGCGCTGCTATGTCACTCACGATGGTTCAAGCCCATGGAGTTGAAATTGATCCTGCTGCAGTTTCCAAGGCAATGTCTGTCAGCACGGATGGCCAACAGGTAGTTTTTGCTCCTTTTGCAACTGCCTGTGGCAACTACGGGCTGCAGCTAATCAACACAGTCGCGAAGTACTCTGAGGAGCTGCAGCGAGCCAAGAAAGCGGCGAAAGATGTGGCGTCAGGGGCCGGCGGGAAGTCTGTGGCATCTGATACTGCCACAGTCTAAGTCGAAGAACCCGGTTGCTCCTCAGTAGTCATATTTGTAATAGTTAATAGCTTGGCCCCTTTTGTCTTGAACCTGCCGTTGGCGGGTGTATCTGTTGCCATTTTGTTATGCTTGAATATACTTTGAGTGTTTGCCCGTGTATTGCTTGGTCTTCTTATTATCTCTTCTTGACTTGTGATAGGGCACATTGAGTGGTCCTTCGAGTGAACCTCGGAATATGCCATCCACTGATGATACCTTAGCATAGTCGCGCTCAAGGGTGGATGAGCTATCTCTGCTCTCGCGACTCCGTGACCGCGTGAAGAAGTTGGAGTGCGAACTACCCGTGCTCCGTGGTAACGCGGATGTATGGAAGTTGAGGGCGGAGAAGGCCACTGACCGGGAGCAATATCTGCTGGGGGAGGTGACGGAGCTGGGCGACCGATTCAAGTGTTAGTTTTCTGCTTCCTTATCTTTTCTTGTAGCCACTCGCGGTAGTTCTTTGTCTTCATACTTTTGCCTTTCCTTGGTATAGTTGTCAGTGCATGCTATCCGCAAGATGAGAAGGACAGGATTGCCGTTCGCATGAACAACCTGACCCAAGAGCAGCTTCAGGCGAGTGGATATTTCTGGGTGGATCATGATCGCGCAATCGCACTGGCGACCCTGCAGGATCGTGCCTCACGAGTGCTTCATTTCCTGAAGAAATCGCAATCGTGCTTGAGGAATATCTATCAGACGATGTTTCCGCTGGATGTCATTCCATTGAGCTTGCTGGCCCTTCTTGCAAAATTTCAAGACTTTAGTGCAGTCCGCGAGTGTGTGCGGCAACAGTTAGTGGCTGGTGCCAAGGCTGATCAGTCGCTGGTGCGACTGCATAGGCCTGATGTGGATGTTGCAGTGATTGATGCTGGACCGCCAGTGCCGCCAACTAGTTCAACTTGGAACATGGTTCCTCACTACTAGGCGGTGGATCGCCCAGGGGAGGAAATTGTCGACTTCTTCGAGGAGCAGACAAACGTTCTTTTGTTGCAACAGTAGTTTAGTTTGTATCCTACACATAGTTGCACCAGTTTTGTAAAGTTCATATATATATGCTGTGTATAATTGATTGACATTGATGTATATAAAGAGCTTGTTAGCTCGTATGTTTTGCGAGCACCTTGCACTATGTGATTCCTTTTCGTTAGCCTGACTTATGTTTATCTCAGCACCTTGCCAACCTGTCAGGTGCGTTGCAACTGGGTTGGTGTTTGTCAAGGGTTCGATTAGTGCGTCAGCTACTCAGGATATCGTTTTGGTTCGTAGAACAGATGTGTATAGGGTGGCGCAACGCCCGAGTGGATAAATTGCAAAAAATAAATAAAAGAACGCAGAGTTTGGGGCACTTAGCTTTATTTATTTGTAGGATTGTACGAGGTACAATGTGTGGCTAAGTAGCCTTGGCTGAATAGCCTTATTTTCAATCTAAAAAATAAAAGACGACTAAGGGTAGAAGCGTCGTAGCTGTGTGACATTCTAGGGGTTGGAGTACGCGACTCCTGTCTCGAAATCTTTAAGGCGATAGGTGCCACCTAGGATTACTTCTGTAATCACGTACGGTCCCTCCCAGGGGGACTCGAGCTTGAGATGCCCTTGTTGTTTCAGTCACAGTACCAGGTCTCCTTCGACGAAGGACCTAGGGCGTAGCCTTCTGCTGTGGTAGTTGCACAAGTTCTGCTGGTAGATTGTTGATCTTTTCGTGGCGATTTCCCGTGCCTCATCAAGGAGGTCGACGGAGTCTTCAAGTGCAAGAGTTGATTCCTCCTTGCTATAAGCGACCACTCGCGGTGCTTTGCATCGTACCTCTACGGGTAGGACCGCTTCAGCACCGTGCACCATGAAGAACAGGGTGTACCCCATGGCACTGTTTGGGGTTGTGCGCAGGCTCCAGAGTACCGATTGCAGTTCGTCTAGCCAGCATCCCGCGGCTTGTTCGAGTGGCCCGAGGAGTCGCTTATTGATTCCGTCGCAGACGAGCCCGTTGGCCTTTTCGACTTGACCGTTGGTCTGTGGATGAGCTACAGAGGCATAGCTTACGTTGATTCCCAGGTACTCACAGAATTCTTGGAACTCCTTGGAGGTGAAGTTCGTTCCGTTTTCCATGATGATGTTGTGTGGCACTCCGAAGCGATAGATGATGGACTCAGACAACTTGACTGCGCTGGCTCCTGACTGGTTAGTCACCGGCATGGCCTCTATCCACTTGGTGAATTCGTCGACTACGACCAAGAGGTAGACGTAGCCTCCTCGCGAGGACTTTGGGATCTTGCCGACCATGTCGAGTTCCCATTGCGTGAAGGGCCAGGCCAATGGAATTGGCTGGAGCTCCACGCCAGGTGCGTGTGGTTTGTCCATGAATCTCTAGCAAGGCGTTGCATTTTTGGACAATGTCCTTGGCGTCACGCATGGCCGTAGGCCAGTAGAATCTAGCTTGTAGAGCTTTGGCAACGAGGGCGCGACTGCCAGCGTGGTTCCCGCAAGTCCCCTCATGGATTTCGAGGAGAACAACTCTTCCATCAGCGTTTGAGACGCATCGTTGAAGTACTCCTGTGATGTTGTGCTTGTATAGTTCGCCGTTGATAATAGCGAATGCCTTGGATCACCGCACAATGTGCCGTGCGTCAATCGAATAGTCCGGTAGCCTCTTGCTGAGAAGGTATGTGATGTACGGTTGAGTCCAAGATGGTTCGATCATCATGACACTCATCGGTCCTTCGAGTCCATCATCAAGCTCCAGGTCATCGAGTGTCATTGGCTCATTGGGTGGCACAGCCCCCGAGTCCGTTGTTGCGCTTGTTTTCTTCTCTGTGGCCTTTGGCTTGATGGAGCTTTTGTAGATGCGCTCGAGAAATACCCTAGGTGGTATGGGGGCGTAGGTAGAGCCAATGTTGGCGAGTGCGTCTGCCTCTTCATTGCTTTCGCGGCCTATGTGCTGAGCTCGCAACCATCAAAGTCCCCTTCGAGTGTGTCGTAGAGGTTGCGGTAGGCGATCATATTGTCGTTCAATGCGTCACACTCGTGCATTGTCTGGTTGACGACCAGCTTGGAGTCGCCGTATATTATGAGCCTCTTGGCGCCGCATGCTTTTTCCATCCTCATCCCGTGTAACAGGGCCTCATATTCAGCTTCGTTGTTGGAGGAGATGAACTGCATTCGCAGAATATATTTCAGCTTGTCTCCCTAGGGCGATGTCAGTATGACGCCTGCGCCAGCTCTGTCCTTTCGCTTGGATTTGTCGAAGTGCATTGTCCAGAGGTAGGACATATCTGGATTTTCAGGGAGCTGATTCTCCATCCAGTGCACGAGGAAGTCAGGGAGAACTTGCGACTTGATTGCATCGCGCTTTTCATATGTAATGTCTCGTGGAGATAGTTCGATTCCCCAAAGCGTGACTCATCTGATGGCATCGCGATTGTTGAGGATATGTCCAAGGGGGGCGTCGTTGACCACCACGATTGGGTGTTCCTGGAAGTAGAGGCGTAGTCGCCTGGCTGTCATGAAGATGCCATATGCCAACTTCTGGTAGTGCGGGTACCGCTGCTTTGTTGGCGTGAGTACCTCGCTGAGGTAGCAGACTGGGCGTTGTACCCCATGGACCTTGTTTTCTTCGGCTCGTTCTACTACGAGTACCGTGCTGACCACCTGGTTGGTGGCAGAGATGTACAGCAACAGTGGTTCCCTTTTGCATGGGGTCACCAGTATTGGTGAGGTGGACAGCAGATGCTTGAGATCTTTGAATGCTTCCTGTGCCTCGTTGGTCTACTCGAACTTGTCAGTTTTGCGGAGAAGTTGGTAGAAGGGCAGTGCTTTTTTGCCCATTCGGCTAATGAATCGACTGAGCGCCGCGATTCGCCCAGCCAGCTGCTGGACACCTCTTATGTTCTTCGGCTTCTCCATGGCCAGTATTGCTTTTATTTTCTTCGGGTTCGCCTCGATCCCTCTCGCGGATATGAGATACCCGAGTAGTTGCCTAGATGGTATGCCAAAGGCGCACTTGTCCAGATTGAGCTTGATCCGGTAGCGGTCGAGGTTGGCGAAGGTTTCGCGTAAATCGTCGATTAGTGAATCTTCCTCTTTGGTCTTGATTACGATGTCGTCAACATAGACTTGGATGTTGCGACCAAGCTGGTTCATGAGGCAAGCCTGCATGCACCGCTGATAGGTTGCTCCTGCATTTTTAGCCCGAAGGGCATTGTGTTATAGCAGAACACACCAAAAGGCATTGTAAATGCTGTTTTTTCTTGATCCTCTTCCTTCATTCGAATCTGATTGTAGCCTGAGTAGGCCTCGAGGAAGCAGAGGCACTCACATCCCGCAGTGAAGTCGATGATCTGGTCAATTCGCAGCAGCGGGAAGTGATCCTTTGGGTAGAGCTTATTCAGAGAGGTAAAATCCACGCACATCCGTAGGATATCCATGTCCATTTTTGGTACTATCACCGTGTTGGCGAGCCAAGTGCTTTCCTTGATCTCGCGTATGAATTTGGCGTCGAGGTGTCTGTTGATCTCCATTCCAACCGCTTTTGCCCTTGGCTTAGACAGTTGCCAAATTGTTTGTTTGACTGGCTTTGCATTTGGGTTGACAATTAGTGCGTGCTCGGCGAATTCCTTGGGAACTCCTGGCATGTCCGCTGGCCACCAGGCAAAGATTTCCCAGTGCTCACGGAGGAATTCAACGAGTGCGAGTTCCTATGCGGGAATCAAGTTGTTGGCGATGACTGCCGTCTTGGCAGGGTCCGATGGGTGGACCTAAACTTTCTTCGTGTGCACCAACGAGTTGAAGGACAGGTCGGGTGAACTTGGCCGGCTCAGGGGAGGCAGACTGTTGTCTGTCGACTCCTTCAATCTTGCGAGTTCTTCCTGCATGCCGAAGTACTGAGAAATTCTGTTGAATTCCCTGTCGCAATTGTCGGACCTCTCAAAGCTCCCGTTGATTGTGATGACGCTATTGGGGCCTGGCATTTTCATCTGTAGGTAGGCGTAGGGCGGCAATGCCATGAACCTGGCGAACACGATGCGTCCGAGGATGCAGTGGTACTATGAGGGCAGTCGATAACTTTGAAGTCGATGCGTTCACGTCGAAAGTTTTTCGGCGTGCCGAAGATGATGTCGAGGTTGATTTTGCTAAGGGGATATATGCCGTTGCCTGGGACGCTGCCATGGAATGTCGTGTCCGTGACCTCTAGGCAGGTCAGAGGGATCCTCATTGCTCACAAGGTACTTGCGAACATGATGTTAATGCCAGTTCCACCGTCCATGAAGACGCGACTCATGTCGAAGCCTCCAATATGTGCCTCGAGTACGAGGGGACAATGGCCTGGACGAGGTAGTTGGCGTGGGTGGTCGCGCTTGTCGAAGGTGATGCAGGAGTTGCTTCCACTAAGGTACTCAGTGGTGGATGGTGGTGAGGTTGTCACCAAATTGACTTGGCGAGTGATGGCCTTTTGAACACGATTGGAGGGGCGGCCTTTTTGGATCACCATGGTGCCCTTGGCCCGTGGGTACAGCTCGCCTCCGTGATGCTGGTCAGGCGCAACTGCAGTTGTCGGTGGTCTAGGTGGTGGTGGAGGAGCTCCATGTGCCACAGCTCCTGGGGCGGCTCCATAGCCCCTGTTGACCGCGTCGCGATTCATCTGAGCCAGGCCCTCATGAAGTTTGAGGAACTCGTGGCACTCCTTGAGGAGGTGGCTGGATTTCTTTTTGCCGTCATGCTTGTCGATGTAGAAGTGCACGGTGCACGACCCCGATAGCTTGTCCTCAATGGATGTTGCGGGTGCCTCGTCGCAAGTGCGGCGTTCCCATACTTGCGTGGTTTTCCCTGAGTCGCGATATCCGCCGCTGCGATAGCCGCTGTTGCGGCCGTCGTCGTGCTTGTCGGCGTAGCCAGCTACGACCATGTTGACGTTGTCGCGGTCATCGTAGATGTGCATTCGACGTTTGCTTCAGCGATCGCGTCTGCGCTAGAGTTCTACTTCGTCGTTGGAGTGAACGTGATTTTTCACCGATTCACGATTTCCATCAGGTGGTCAATGGTTTTGGGCTTCGAGCGGCCCAGCTCCTCCCTGAGGTCTATGCGAAAAACGCCGCCGTTGAATGCGTCAATTGCTCGGTCCTCCGAGATATTTTCCGTGGAGTTTTTGATGATGGACCACCTCTAGATGTACAAGTGTAACGACTCGCCTGATTTTTGCTGGCAGCATCTTAGCTCTTCGATTTATGCGGGCCTTTTGTAGGTGCCCTTGAAGTTGCGCACAAAGCTGTAGACCAGCTCGTCCCAGTTGCGAATGGATCCGCGCGGGAGGTTATTGAGCCATGCTCGGGAGGCGCCCTGCAGCTGTAGCTGCAGGCATTGCATCGCTGTGATTCGACTCCCACCATGGAGCCTGCGGAGGAGATGTGGTCTTCTAACCAGATTTTCGGGTCCTGCAGACCGTCAAACTTTGGGTTCTGCGATGGGAACTTGAACCCCTTGGGCATTCGCTTTTGTGTGATGGCCGGCTGAAGCATCTGGCACCACAGAGCTCCACGTCTTCGTCTTCTAAGTCAGTCGATCGGGCGCGTCGCGCCCTTGACTTGTCGATCTTGTGTTGTGTGATGTCATCACATGCGTCATAGTCGTGGTCGTGTCGCCGTGAGCGTCGATGTCGGGATAGATCGTGACTATCGTCGCTGGATGAAGGTGAGGAATAGCGTTTTGCCAGAGCCTTGTTTTTCTTCGGTTCCGGCGTCAGCTCTTTGTCGAGAGCAGCCTCGATTAACCCCAAGCCTGCGATCATAGATCGGTGCATGGAAGCTTGGGGATTTCTAGCTGGCGGATGGTTGTTGAGTAGGTACATGGTGACTGCTGTCACCGCTGCTTGCGGCCTCTTCGGGACCACGTTGCCCCGTGTGTCGACTGTCATGGAGCCAAAGTCGAGGACATTTGCAGCTTCTATGAGTTCCTGCTCGGTGAGGTGAGCCATTCGAGATCGCCTCTTGTTAGCCATGTACTCGTTGCCTTTGGAGGAGGATCCTCCATGGGAGGAGAGTCCGACCCTTCAAAGGCTCGACTTGTCTACCGCCTTTTTACGCGCTTCGAGTTGCGTGATTGTTTGTAGCTGGCGTTTGTACTCTTCTTTCAGTAGCCAATGGTAGCCCATCAGCAATTCTTGCGGCGTGCTTGGGGGCATAGGATTGCCTCGCAGGGCGTCTCGGCAGCGAGCCCACTCGAGATCGTTGAGCTTGATCACGACACGCTCACTAGTGTGCTCGTTCACCATGGTGGGGGGTTCGAATGCCCCTCCGTTGTTGACGGGGGCTCCGTTGGTGGGGCCGCCGTTGGGTGGTCCGCCATTAGGTATACCGCCGTTTGGTGGGTCGGTTCCATTGCCACCGTTGCCCGTGTTGTCATGATTGGCGGAGGAATCACCCACGTTGATGACAGTGCACATGAAGTGGTTGGGGAAGCTGTTGCTCCCACGGCTTTCAGATCTGGAGTCAAAGGCTCCATCTTCGGATGCCAGATCGGCCAGATCGGGTTCACGACTGCTATCGCTGTCCGTACTCTCGACTGTTGTTGAGGCATTGAGCTCACTGAGGGTTCCGATCGTTGGTGGGAACCACGATGCTGGAGCAATCGCGGATGTCGTCGGCTGGTCAGGCATGCGAAGCGTGCCCATCTGACCAACTTGGAAGCGGAAGATCCCTATCACCAGGCTGATTCCGTCGCCCATGGACTCGAAAGCTGGGCGAGTGGCCGGCGTGTGGACGGTGAAGTCAAACGCACCGAAGAGCTGGCGAATCTCCGGTGTTGCGGAGTTGTATATTGTGGTTGATGAGGCCGAAGAAGCCACAACATCAGCACTCCCAATTCCCACAGACGACGCCAATTGATGAGGGTTTAACTCATCAATGCCCATTGTTATGGACTTGGGTTTTGGAGAAGGAGGGAGCGCTAGAAGCATCAATAGGCTAGCAAACAAGCACACAAGGACGCAAGGTTTACCCAGGTTCAGGCCTCGTAGAGGTTCCTACTCCTGCTTGTTTGCTCGTGGAATTAACGAAGGAATCGAAGATTACAATGGTGCGCAGATGCAATCTGGCGAGGGTTGTGGAAACTAGTGTTGCGTGTCTTCTCCTCACCGCCCCCTCCTGGCCTTTATATAGATATGCCAAGTCTCAGGTAGCAGGTCGAGTCGGTTACAGATTAGGGTTTGCCCTTCAAACTTTCTATCTTTAGACTTCTTCTTATCTCGCATGTTATTTGAGAGTCCGTAGGCCACTCGAAATCTTCATTGGGCCATGGCAACGCTGTGGGCTTCCACCATATCTAGACCGTATATACCAAACTCGAGTACCGGCAGGGTATACCCATGTCAAGGAGAGGCAAAAGAAATCTTCTCTCTCTTCTTAGGGAAGTGTTCTATACCTTTCTTGTGTGCAAGTCGATATTTAATGGTGCCTTCTTTCATATCAATAATGGCACCAACAGTTCTAAGAAAAGGTCTTCCCAAAGTAATAGGACAAGAAGCATTGCATTCAACATCCAAAACATACAAATCAACAGGGACATAGGCATTGTTAACCATAATAAGAACATCATTAATAATCCCCATGAGTTTCTTTTTAGAATTATCATCAAGTGGGACATTCAAATAACAATCTTCCAATGGTGGCAAATCAAGCATATCATAAATCCTTCTAGTCATAATAGAAACACTACTATCAAGATCACATAAAGCTTTGAAATCAAAATCATTCACTTTCATATTAATGATGGGTTCCCAACCATCTTCTTGTTTTATAGGAATAGAAGCTTTATGTTTCATCTTTTCTTCTTTAATCTTTATGAGAGCATCAGTCCTAGTTTTGATCCGTAGGAGTCTAGGTCTTGGTTTAGATCTAGTTTTTGCTTTCATGCATGTTCGACGCCATTGTTTTTCACTGCTACAAGTTTGGATCCGAATGTAGATAAGAGTCCTGGTTGTTTACTACTTGGCAAGTCGGAATTGAGAAAAAAATCTTCCGACTCTGCCGCGACACAGAAACGGCATGTTTCTCTGCCGCGAGTCCGTGTCTGCCACGGATCTGATTTCTTGCTGCGACACGATTTACATGTGTTTTTCTGACGCGAGTCAATTTCTGCCCCTAGTCTGCCGCGACACAGTTTCTGTCTATTTTTCTTTCGCGACACAGTTTCTCTACCACGGCATAGTTTTCGCATGTTTTTCTATGACGACAGACATATATAAAAATTGTGAAAATTTGCAATTTTCCAAAACTTTCGCTACAACCATTATATTACAAAGGTGTAGGAACTCGCCCATTGTGACTAGTTTCCGCTCTTACAGGCTGCTCATAGGTTTCGGTGCTATGCATTATAAATTGGCCGTGATTCATATTAAAAAAAAAAGAGAATATAGCAAAAGAAAAAGCAAAAAGAGAAAGAAGCAATACAAAAGAAGAAAAAAATGAAAAAAGAGAAAATAAAGGGAGAATTGAGCAAGAGGCCTAGTGATATCTTTGTGCATCGGTAGATTGAGCAATCTTGTGCTTGTTTACTTTGAGATTTGCTAGTGTCTCTCCAGCGTAGTGCAACACCCTTCATAGTTGCATTGCCACATTTATCTCCAAGTGTGTGTTTCTTGGGTTTTGTACGATCAGCACTAGGACTTGTTTGCGGTGTAGTTAGGATACCATATCTAGAGCTCCACCATAAATAACCTGTGTGTGCCTTGTGATTGTTCTCTATACCCTTGATATTCACTTCATCACAACCGTGCATTAGTCTTTGGTTTTGAATTCGTAAGCATCACTATTCACTTTGGAACAGTAAGATCTGCTTTCTTATCAGTTTTGAGCGAGTTGTGAGAGTTCCACCACCTGATTTTGTTTTTTCTTCACTAATGTACTAATCATTTCTTCTAGTAGTGTTGATGTGATGTAGAAAAAGCATGAAGATGATTATCCCTTTCGATTACGCTCCTACTACAGCAACACATTTTGGGAAGAGGAGTCAGGAGTGGTACCTAATTTGGGTTTGTTCCACTTCATCATAGAAATTACTGGTAGAAAAGCTGCTACTACCATTGATACATGTTCTTCCATAGATATGGTTAGTTTTGAGGTTATTGAAAAGCTACAATTATACACACGTGCGGTAATATCGCCATTCATGTTAGAAACTTCTAGTCATGCACTACCAATTACTCAGATCGCCTGTTTTCCGGTCACCATTTATGGCCCTAAAACATATATTTCTTGTTATGTCGTACCTAGAACGTTTTAACTCTAGCTATTGGGGATATACTTTTCGGGTATCCTCACAGTTCCTCGCTGGCCAGGGTGGCCTACTTCGGGTTAGAGCTTTGCTTCACAGGCGGCCCAGTCAGGGAGAAGAAACAGAGTCCAGTCTGGCTACGGGAAGGCCCAGAAGACTTACTGACTTAGGCCCATAGTGTTACTTGTAGTTCAAGATGTACTCTGTAACCGACTCTTAGTCGTAGCCGGATAGATCTCTCCTGTAAACCCTAGGACAGATATCTATATAAGCCGTCCTAGGGAGAGCCTTTAGGGAACCCCTTACAATCACAATCTCAACTCGCATAGGCGAACCCTTGTAACCCATATTCCGGCTCTGTCATATTACTGGATTGCTAGCAGGAGTAGGATCCGTCCAAAGCCGACGGATTCGAACCTGGGTAAACTTGTGGGCTCACCGCCCCGGAACACCGTATGTCTCACACCCCTCTCTTTTGCACGCCTCGAGGACCCCCTCATGGCGTACTTGTCATCAATCCGATGACAGTTGGCGCCCACTGTGGGGCAAGTGAGCTTCAGATCTGCGTTCCGAGCGGAATCTGCAAGAATCAGAATCGGCGAAACTATCGCCGTCGGCCGCATCCTCTACGCCAGCGATGTGCCTCTCATCGTCCTCGGCGAGACTTGGATTTTGGCTAGGGAAGCCGTAACCACCTACACCATCATGTCTTTTGGCGAGATCGATGTTTACATCGGCTTTGCTGAACCTGTCCAACCCACCCCAGCAGTGATGATAGAGGCAGAAGAAATTTCTGGGTCCCCTTTGTCCGTGGAGGCGGCAGAGTTCCGGATCTCAGAAAACCCTAATCCCACCCAGCCGCACCAATTGTGGAGACAGTGGAGAAATCCGAGCCTAAAGCAGACCTAGCGGTCCAAGTTGAATCTGGAGCGGATCTCCCTGGAGAGATTGAATCCCAGATCAACTCACCTGTTGAAGTCGAAATCTCGGAGGAGCACAACAACAATGTTGGTTCCGGCTCTGATGACGCCAGAACAGACAGGTCTATCCTGAGATACACACTAAGACACATGATGATGCAAAACTTAGGCGTAGATGAAATCCTCGAGACCATCAAACGTTTCGACAAAGCCTACTATGAAGAACGTAGCTATCTCAGGAGGGGCGCATCACACTTTATCGGATATGTTTGATCCGGATCCGACTCTGCCGACGCTGGAGACAACACCATCTTTGTGCTAGAGGCGATCGGAACAAACGCCGATGTACCCGCATCCTCGGATGAATCGATGACGTTAGTAGATTTCCGAAAGTTCTCCGCGGAATATGAAGAGGAATATAACTGCAAAGCTGTAGAGGAAGAAGAAGCCATGGATGATGGATCCGGGGAAAACTCTCCCAAAGCGCAGGATGACATGGAAATCGGAGATAATACCGAGGTCTAGATGTCCGAAAGTACCGATCAGAGCTTGACTCCCGGAAACGAACCCAAAGCCGTCTTTGCTACCGGTGCTGCCAAGAAGGCAAAGAAGAAGAACAGGAAGAACAAGACCCCGACGAAAGACCCTCTGGCAGAGGAGGTGATTGCCGAGGAATACGAGGAAGACTCGGATGGAGCACTTATGCTAGACGAGCCCAAAGAAGAGTCGGTGGATGGACACGTGATCACTGAAGGTGCGCGTAAACTCATTGATGCTGCATTAACCACACCAATTCCTATAGCTACAGAACTTACCGCTAAAGAGATGGACGAGAGGGCACAGGCCCTAGAAGCGCGTCGCCAAGTACTCCTCGATGAAGCCAAAAACATTGAGGAGGAAAAGAAACGCATGGCAACTGTGGAGAAGTACAACTCTAGGCAACATCAAAAAACCAGGAAATGTCATACTCATGACGACCAATTCCCACAGATTCACAAAGTCCTTTTCGGAGGAGAACTTGGGATGCCTCGACGCCACAGTAACGGGGATTGGGTGTATCCAACGCTAGTACAGAACACTATTGTGGCTCGTGAAATCCTATCGGCTAATCCAGGCCCGGAGCAGATCCGGTTGGGAATCAAACTACTCAACAAAGGACTGGAGCAGCAAAAGGTCGCCCTGTCCGGAAGTAAAAAAATGGTCTCCGATTCTGACCTATGTTACACAGATCCGGCATGGGCTGACGTAAGACCCCAACCTGTTCCGGAGCAGTACCATCGTTCCGACCGTCGGGAAGATAATTACTCAAGAACCGGATCTTCAGGACAGCACCACAAAGCTGCTCGTGACTAGCGTAACGTTAACCCAGTTGCAGAGCAAGAGGCAATTGCTGCACTGAATCCGAGGAATCCCCCACGACAAGAGTCGAAGGACCACAGGGAAGGATTAAAGAGAAACATTGGATGCAAGCCGTCCGGATGACGGGCGAAGGAATGATGGACACCGTGCCGAGAGGAGCCGGCAGGGGGCTCGTCACAATGAAGACCCTCCCCAGAACCGGAATAATAACGCTCCGGATGGAGGCCGGCGATCAGCCAGAAATAACCCAGCTGCTCCACCCTCTCCGCCAAGTAGCCATCACAACTGCTCCCAAGGAGGCCAAGGAGGGCGTCGTGGTGGAGGAGGTGGTGGCAGAAGCCGAAGTCCGGCTCCAAGGCACAGCAGCCATAGCCGTCACTCGGGACGATCTTTATCCCCAAATGACACAAGGCACAGGATCAACTCCAATATAGAGGCGCGGTGCTATGAAAATGATGACATATACGTGGGCCCAAAGAGCTTCGGACCATGCATCAGAGCTACAAGATTCCCAGAAGGATTTTCTATCTCAAGACATATTCAAGCCTACGACGGCACAGCTTGGCCAGATACTTGGCTACGGGATTTTTTCCAAACTTGCTGCATCGCCAAAGGCGGAAATAGCTTGGTCGCGACCCGATATCTCCCACTTATGTTGCGGAAGACGGCACGATCATGGCTCAATGAACTTCTGAAGAACACCATCCATAACTAGTATGACATGCAAAGTGCGTTCTTTCGGAATTTCGAAGGCACATACCGGAGGCCCTGTACGGTCGGAGACCTACAGCGTTGCACCCAGAAAGCCGGAGAAACTTGCCGGGATTATCTCGGACGATGGATCGACACCAAGAACTCCTGTGAAGGAGTAAATGACCAAAATGTGATTGAAGCTTTCATTGCAGGTCTCCCAATTGGTTTACTACGTCATCGCTTGAAGTGTGACAAGGTCACTGATTTGGGAGAGATGATAGAAACAGCGAGCAAGTATGCATATGCTAATGACGACACAGAGGGATTACTCAAAGCCCTGGTTGTGCCACAGTCGGCAAAACAACCAAAGCAACAAGCTCAAAAGCGCAAGAATAGCTCGGAAGAAAAAGGCAACACGGAAACGGCAGTGGTCACTGCTAATTTTGGGTCTGGAGGACGAGGAGGACGTGGCGGTGGACGCGGCCGCGGTCGTGGGACATCAAGAGTCCAAGGTAGAGGAGACCAGCAACCCAGAAAAACCTACTCTTGGGCCGACATTGCCAATAACCCATGTGTGCATCACTTAGACGCCAATGGGGGCTCGTCCCACACAAACACCGAGTGTCGTTTAAATGACGACATTAAGAGAGATGATACTGTTGGCTTCAAAGCTAAGCGGAAGAAGGGAAAGAAGAATCCCGAAAAGGATAAAGAGACCAAGGAAGATTCCGACATGGAGGAAGCTGACGCTTCAAATCCCAAGCCAGAAGGGAAGACAAATTTTCTGACCAAGAAAGACACTTATGTCACCTTCCTCGGATCTCAACCAGCAAAGGTCAAGAAAGCAGTTCTACATGAGCTCAATGCAACAGTTCCGGCTGTCTCCCAATTCTTGGACTGGTCGGAAGTGGCAATCACATTTGGCCGCGCTGATCATCTGCCTAAGTTACACAGGCGAGGAAAATATGCTTTAATCGTTAATCCACTTATTGACGGTTATGGTTTCTCCAAGACTCTCATGGACGGTGGCAGCAGTACTAACATTCTATATGTCGAAATGCTACGTCGGATGAAGATCTCGGAGACCTAGCTGAATCACATCTCTATGGTCTTTCACGGGGTTATCCCAGGAAGACAAGCAAATTCCTGGGAGAAATCACTTTGGATGTTACCTTTGGAACTCCAAAGAACTATCGGACGATGGAACTTTCCTTCGAAGTGGTCCCATTCAAGAGCGTGTACCACGCTATATTCGAACGTCCGGCTTACTGGGATTTTATGGCTCGTCTGTGTTACATTTATAATATGATGAAAATTCCAGGTCCCAATGGCGTGATCACCATCAGGGGAGACCCGAAGAAAGCGCGAGAGTGCGAGGATGGAAATGCCTCCTTTGCTGAAGCCGTGCTGCATGCCCAGGAGTACCAGGAGATCAAGAAAAGCATAGATCCGTCTGAGATGCCCGCAACGAAGAAGGAGGTGACAAAGCCGAATCCGGAGTTCAAGGCATCAGAAGAGACGAAGATGACGCTGTTGAAGGATGATGACCCCTCCAAGGTGACCCAGATAGGCATAGGCCTAGATAGTGCATAGGAAAGCGCGCTCGTCAAGTTCCTCAAGGAAAATCAAGATATCTTCACATGGCAGCCATCTGACATGACCGGAGTACCTAGGAAACTTGCCGAGCACTCTTTAAATGTAAACCTGAACGCCAAACCCGTCAAACAGTCCTTACGATGTTTCGGCAATGAAAAGCGTAAGGCAATAGCTAAGTAACTAGCACGGCTCGAGTTACCCAGATTCATAGAAGAGGTCATCCACACTGAGTGGTCGGCCAATCCTGCAATGGACCCTAAAAAGGACACCACTGATTTAAGGAGGTGTGTTGATTATACTGCCTTGAACAAGGCTTTCCCCAAAGATCTATTCGCTCTGCCTAGGATTGATCAAGTTATCGATTCTACGGCAGGCTCGGAACTCCTTTGTTTTCTCGACGCATATTCCGGTTATCACCAAATTCAGATGAAGGAATCTGACAAAGTCAAAACTTCATTCATAACCCCCTTCAGAACCTTCTGTTTTGTTACGATGCCCTTTGGGCTGTAAAACGCAGGAGCTACGTACCAACGCAAAATGCAGCGTTGCCTCCACGATCAAATCGAATGCAATGTACATGCATATGTGGACGATATTCCGGTGATGTCCAAAAAGAAGGAAACATTAATTTCTGACTTGGAGGAAACATTCGCCAATCTACGAAAATACAACATAATGCTTAATCCGAAGAAATGCTTCTTTGGAATCCCAGCCGGGAAATTGTTAGGTATCATCGTGTCTGAAAGAGGCATAGAGGTGAACCGAGACAAAATCAAGGCTATACTTAATATTTCCAGGCTAACTCGCCTGAAAGACGTACAAAGACTAACTGGTTGCTTTGCTGCAGTCGGTCGGTTTGTAAGCCGGCTCGGTGAAAGAGCTGCACCATTATACAAACTCCTGAAAAAGACCAAGGATTTTGTGTGGACCGACGAAGATGAAGCTGCGCTGCAAGACCTAAAAAAAGTACTCTCATCTGCTCCTATCCTTGCTGCACCGGAACCACTGGAACCGATGTTGCTTTATCTTGCTACGACAAACTAAGTCGTCAGTATCGTCATGGTAGTGGAGAGACCGGAGGAAAATCAGGAACACTTGGTGCAGCGTCTGACTTACTTTGTCAGCGAGGTTTTGACAAAATCGAAACAGCGGTATCCGCACTATCAAAAACTAGCTTATGGTGTGTTCTTGGCATCCCGTAAGCTATGATACTATTTTCAGGAGCATCCAATTACCGTGGTGAGCACAGCTCCCATGAGAGATATAATCAACAACTATGACGCCACAAGACGCGTCGCCAAATGGGGCATAGATCTCTCAACTTTCGATATTGAGTACAAACCTCGGACAAGAATCAAATCCCAAATCCTTGCTGACTTTGTTGCTGATTGGACAGAGACGAAGGAAAATATGACCCTACCTGAGTCGGAATATTGGACCCTATATTTTGATGGGTCTAAGGCTCGCGGGGGCTCGGGGGCTAGCGTGGTGCTCAAATCACCCCAAGGAGATAAAATTTTATACGTGTTGCAGATCCACTTCACAGCGACAAATAATATTGCCGAGTATGAAGCACTGCTGCATGGAATCCAGATTGCTAAGGATATCGGCATCCCACGTTTCATGTGTTACAGAGATTTGGATCTTGTTGCTTAGCAAGTGTTGGATATTTGTAATGCAAATAAACACATGGCAACATATAAAGCTGTCATGGATGATTTATCTAAATCATTCGAAGGGTTTGAGGTTCAACACATCCCTCGAGCAGAAAATGAGGAAGTAGATGCATTATCTCGAATAGGCTCTGCACGGAAAGAGGTCCCGGATGGCGCTTTTTTAGAGCACCTCAAAGTTCCCTCAATAAAGGGAGTGGACAAGGAATATCCGACCAAATCCGACTCACCTCTAGTAGCAGTTCTGGCTATAATTCCCAGCTGGACACAACCCTCCTTGACTATTTGGTAGATGGAAAATTACCCGAAGACGAGGTTCTGAGCCGACAGATTATCCGACGAGCAAAAACCTATACTGTAGTTAATGGTGAGCTCTATAAGCGGAGTGTATCTGGGGTTTTGCAGCGCTGCGTATCTCCGGAAGAAGGAGTGGAAATGTTAAGAGAAATCCACGAAGCCGAGTGTGGTCATCATGCTGCAGCCAAATCTTTAGTGGCAAAAGCTTTCAGACACGATTTTTCTGGCTTACAGCCAAGGCAGATGCCGAACGGCTGGTCAAGACGTGCAAGGGATGCCAAAAGTACGCCAAACAAGCTCATGTTCCGGCTGATCAGCTGCGAACAATACCTATAACATGGCCTTCCACGGTCTGGGGGCTTGACATGGTAGGACCGTTTAAACGGGCTCCAAGTGGATCTACTCACCTCTTAGTGATGGTGGATAAGTTCACCAAATGGATTGAGGCTAAACCCGTCACTAGTTGTGATGGAGCAATAGCCAAAAGATTTGTCGAGGATGTTATAATCTGGTATGGTTATCCGCATAGTATTATCATGAACAACAGGAGTAATTTCTCTTTGGGAGAACTGGCCGAATTCTGCAACGAACAAAATATCCGGCTTAACATTGCGTCAGTTGCACATCCACAGGCTAATGGACAAGTTGAAAGAGCAAATGTTTTAATCCTACAAGGCCTAAAGCCGAGACTCGAAGCACCACTACGACGTGCTGCGGGGGCATGGGCAGAGGAATTACCTTTTGTAATATGGAGTTTACGAACAACTCCGAACAGGTGAACCGTATACACACCTTTCTTCTTGGTCTATGGCGCAGAAGCAGTTCTTCCTAGTGATTTGATTCACACTTCTCCTAGAGTGGCCGCGTATATCAAAGAGGATGCTGAGATTTCTCGACAAAATGATCTTGACTTAGTCGAATAAGTTCGCGTCGTTGCTGAAATGAGATCAATAGCCTATCAGCAGAACTTACGCTAGTATCATAGCCAGAGAGTCAGAAATAGATCTTTCAATAAAGTTGATTTGGTTCTTCGGCTTATGCAACAAAGAAAGCACAAACTTTCCCCAGTATGGGAAGGGCCCTTCTTGGTTAGTCGAGTATTGCACAATGGTTAATACTACCTAACTGATATGAGGCCAGTCAAAGAAAGACCTACTACTAAGAAGAGAAGAGAGCAAGAGGCAGTACAAATCCGGATGAGTTAGACAGACCATGGAATATTGCTCAGCTACATCCCTTTTATTCTTAGTTTATACTTCTTTGTAATCATACATATGTACATGTTCAGTGAGAAATAAAAGTTTTTGTTACCTCAAGTTTTTTCCTGAGAAGTTTTTACCATCTTATTTCCGAATGATCATGTCACAGTCGAAAATCCCAGAATGCTTGAAAGTACTTTATGCTCATGTTTGTTCTGGTTTAGATTTCTGATTCTAAAAATGCTACCTTTGGGTATAACTGTAAATTTCATAATCTATACTTTGGTTATTTGTCTGATTGCCGGATGCGGGTATTTTCCGAGTAGTGAATTGTTGGTACTGGAAGCCGGCTTTGTTTCCGAGTTTAAACTGGTTTAGCAATTGAGCTCTGTTGCTCGGCAAAGTTTCCGTGCAGAAAGTTTAGCCGGCTCACGAAAGGGACGAGGCAGAAAGCCAGATAAGCAATAAGTATAGACAAAAAAATACAAGTGCTTATGTAAACATTTCAGGCACACAAATATTTAAAGCCAAAAGTGTTGAATAGATAAAAACTTAGCACTAGCAAAAAGAGTATCATAGTACATATTTACAGATCCATAATGTTTTTCAGAATAACACATTTGTTTCTGATAATCTATGATGCAGGAGAAGAGGTAGGAGCCGCCGGCTTGCTGGACACATCAGCCGCGCCCTGATAACGATCCAAGATGTCCAAATCCGATATGGTTTGTTCATCGTTGGAATCTTCGGCTGCTTCTTTGGGAGGCGGAGGCGGCGTGTCGACGCGGGTGAAGAAGGGAGTGTCATAGCTGGTTAAGTCAGCTACATGACACCCATATCCGGCGCAGGAGTCCATGATGGCCTTGATGTCTTGCTCCTGTCCGTCTTCGTCCACCTTGCAGTACCCTCTGGTTACTTGCCAGATTTCCATGCTTCCATGGTGGCTCATAACCATCGTGAGAGCGTTCTGCGCCACGGATCGCACGTAGGACATGGTCCAGTCCTAGACGAGCTGCAGCATCTCCTTTGCCTTGTCCCGCACCTGAAAGTCGGACATCCTATGCATGTCTAGAACCTTGAGAGCTTCGCCAATATCCTCCATGGATTGGCGGAAATCATGAAGCAAATCACCGACTTATGCATATAATGCAAAACAGTTAAACAAATCAGACGTTGAAAGAGTCGAAGAATGTAGACAAGTCAGAAAGATGGAAACATACCAAAGATGATGTCATCAACTTTGGTCTTCTCTTCACAAAGACTCCGGAGTTCAGCCTAGAGTGCCTCAGAAAGGTCCTTCTCTCTACAAAGCTCGTCGTTGAGATCCGAAATTTTCTGCTCGTGGAGTGCAATCTTGCGATCACGCTCCACGGTGGCCATGGAGGAGGATTTGAGAACTTCAGCAATGCTCTTCTCATGATCCGCCTTAAGCTGATCTAGCTCTTGCGGGGAGATCCTTGTTTTCCACCACCAGGGTCTTCAGATTTTCGGCCTCTTCGATCATAGCACAGGACTGCTTGTCGTTGTATTGGGAACGGCAGTACCTAAGAAGGTTAGATAGAGGTGTGGGACTAGCAGGGAAGCTATCAACGGCGTCCGCAGGAGAGATTGAGTACGAGCAAGCGTAGCGGGATGCAAGAAGTTCCCAGGTTCGGGGCCCTCGTGGTGAGGTAAAGCCCCTACTCCTGACGGATCTGACTACGTGGGATACACGAACTACAAGTGCTCCTCGAGCTGTATGTGCTAGCTACTGCCTTAAATGCTGTATGCCCAACCCTTTCTACTGAGGCTTTGCCTCCCCTTATATAGGCAGAGAGGCAAAGGTCTCACTGGCTAGTCTGACTGGTGGGCCCCGCAGCCGGGTCCTAGCCGGCTAGTCATCTACAGTATCCAGTATGGCATGTCTTGTCGGAGTACGAGCGGTATGGCTGTCGTAGGCACAGTGGACGCCGTGCGAGCCCGTCGTCAGCACAGGCCACTATTCCTGCATCACCCTCGTAAAGTCTTCGGTATGGCTAGGTGGTTTTCAGTCTTATCATCGTACAGGGTGTACCGTGCACTGATATGCACGTCGTCCTGTCTTGCTGATTGGGTCCGGCTACGTCACCGTATCCGGCTGTCTCTTCCTGATCCGGCTACCGGGTGACAGTCGGCCTGTCTTACCCTATCTGGCTGCATCTGGCCAGCCAGACACTATATGGCTGTCTTATTTCTTATCAGGTTGGGGTACCTAGGGATCATCCCCCTGACAGTAGCCCCCGAGCGCGTGTGGATTCCGCCCTTAGGAGAAATGTGCGCGCGCTCCCACCCGATTTTGAATTTGTATCCGGCTACGCCTGGCGGTTGCGCTACTCGTGACGTCAGTGCTGATGCCGGCCACGCGCGCACGCGCCATCATTGCACTACGGCGGGCAGCGTAATGTCCCGTCGCATGTCACCTCGGGAAACCGCTATCCGGCGCTTTGGTTCTCGCTCCGGGATCTTCTGCGCCTCCTACCCTGGCACACGGGATCTAGGCGGCGGTTGGGGTGTGGGCTGCCCGGGTGCGCGCCACGTGGCCCTGTCGATGGTTGCCCTTCTGATCCTTTAAAGGGATGCCGTGGGGGAGGCAGTTCCTTTCCTTCGCTCCCCCGCTTCAGTCTTCTTCTCCCCCGCACGCTCCTACTTCTGTGCTCTTGCCCTCTGCACCGCAGCCCGCCGCGTCGTCCGCTCGCCGTCGTGGACGCTACGGGCCACCGCCACTCTTCCGTCGCTGCTCCTCTCCACCAGCCGGAAATGGCCGCCGACTGCGGGGCTTGGTGCAGCTCCGTCGTCATCGAGGACCAGATTCAGAAGTACCGCGCCACCCGTGTTCTCCCGTCGGAGGAGGAGGTGGCGGTGCGGTTGGCACCGGCGAGAGAGGTGTCGCCGCACCCGGTGGAGGGGGAGCGCGTCATCTTCCTATCCCATCTGGCGCGTGGGTTCGCCCTTCCGGTGAACCCCTTCTTCTTGACGTTCCTCGCCTTCTTCGACCTTCGTCTTCACCTAGGCGCCAACGCAATCGGGACGCTGGCGCACTTCATGGAGTTCTGCGAGAGCTATCTCGGGATCCAGCCAGATCTCGCGCTCTTCTACCGGCTCTTCCGAGTATGGCCGCAGGTGTAGTACACGAAGGGGCCGCTAGTCGCCTGCGGTGGCGCCTCCATCTACTCCCTCTCCCAATTCGGCTACCCCAAATTCTTGCTCCAGGACACGGTACGACTGTGGCAGCAGTCGTACTTCTACATCAACAATGTCGCCAACATCGACCGGATAAATCTTCCGGCCTTCCAGGATGTTGAGTCCAGCTAGCAGAACTGGGACTTGAAGTTCCATGGCGACAAGGCGGAGACGGACGTGATGCTGCAGCGCATGCGATCCCTCATCACCTGCCAGCTAACCGGCCGGGACATCACTCTTAGCTGGATGTCTCGGCTGATCATGCCGATGCAGCAGTGGGCGCACAAGATGTGCTATTACTCCAGCCGGCTGGACCCGACCCGTCTGTCGTGTCGCGATCCCCGCTACCACAACTTGAAGGACTGGTTTTGGATGATCAGCAAGGAGCGGCTGCCGGAGAACTGGAAGTTCAGTCTGGCGCCCTACAGCCGGGAGAACCGCGCGCCCCGGGTAAGTTCTTATAGCCGGAAACTTTATTTGCTCTTTCTGTGTTGTTTCCTTGTTCGGTCTGACTGGCTTCTTGTATTCGGCAGATCTTCGCCTACATCCTTCGCGAGGAGGGCGAAGCTCCCCTCGAGGTATTCATGCCTGACTTGCCCGAGCCGCGCACTCGGTGGTCTGGCGAGGAGTCGGACAGGGATGGCGATGCCTTCCCCAGCCGGAATGATGAGCCGGCTGCCGACCCGCATGCGGAGGTGCACGAGGAGGAGGAGGCCGCACCCAGCATGGACCCAGCGACGCGCTCCGCGACGGACGGCGAGGCAGGCGGGAGTGGCTCCAGTCATTCTGGCTCCCGTCGGCCTGCGACGGAGGAGCCGACTCCCAAGAGGAGTCGATCCTGTGCCCTGCCGCCGAGCCGCCTTGGCCGGAAGGAAGGGTCACCCCCGGTTGTGTCGGGGTACATTTTTTCTCTCCCCCTCTATCTTTTGCTGCTTTCTGTCTACTTGCCCTCTTTCTTGTTTTTCTTACTTTGGTTTATTTTGCTTTTGCCTTCTCCTCCTTCTCTTTAGCGCGTTGGTCTCTTTCGGAGCTGCGAGCCCAGCCCGGGCGTCGACTGGGTCGTCGCCCCGTGCCCCGACTGCGCCAACCAGCGCCTCTCCTTCTTCTGAGGCGCAGCCTCCGCCTCCCCCTCGAGCTGAGCCGGCTGCCTCCGCCCAGCCGGAAGGTCCCCAGCCGGAAGCGGAGCCCTCCCAGCCGGAAGGCTCTTCCATGGGTGCGCGGGGGGCTGCCGGCAAGGAGCTCGTCGTTGTTGGCAATGACAACTCCGACGAGGAGCTCGGGGTGGAATGGCGAATGGCGGTGGTCACAGCGAAGGAGTCCTTGGCCGTCAACGCCGTGGACGACGACGCTTCCTCGGCCACCTCGTTGTCGGACCTTGCCGCCACGCTCGAGCTGGCGGTGAAGGAGATCCGGTTGTTGGAGGCCGCAGCCGGCGGGAACCGGACGTTGGAGCAGAAGCTTGCTGCCGCCAACGGGACTTCCTAGAGTAAGTTCACTTCACCTAGCTCGCTCTCTCTTTTTTTTTACTGATAGCCGGTTTCGTTGCAGCCATCCTCGTGTGTGCTCAACGCGAGATTGATCGCTTGAAGAAAGCGAACGACCGGCTGAGCAGGTCCCACTCCACTCTGTGGCTGCAGAACAAGGATTGGCACGCGCGGGTAGACGGTTTGGAGGCCACCGTCAAGGAGCGCGATGCCTCGCTCGCTAGCCGTGCCGAAGCCTTCACCCTTCTCGAGGCCCAGAACAAGGAACAAGAGAAGGAGATCAAACGACTAGCGATCAAGGAGAAGGCGCTGGTGGAGGAGTTGATGCAGGTCGTCCACACTGCCAAGGGTAAGTTCCTTTTCTCGTCTTCCTTTCTTTCTAGATCCGGTAGCCGAATCTGCCTTTTTTCTGACAGCCTTTTACCCCGGCATAGACCTGCTGGCCTACAACCGGCTGCAGGAGAACTGGCCGGGAGCACAGCCGACGGCCCAGGAGCTCGTCGTCCTTCTTGGCGAGGAAGCTGCCAAGCTTCGTCAGGCGCCGCGTGATGTCTTCTCCTTCATGTGGCCGGAGGCTCTGGTTCCGGAGACGATGGCGCAACTAGCGGCGAAGGTGGGAGAGGTGCCGGCTGCGGTGGATCGACTGCGGGACTTGGCGGCATGGGCCGGAGCAGAGATGGCTCTGGCCCTCATGCTCTCCTGGTACAAGGACGCCCACGTCGAGAAGATCGAGGGTGGCTTCCATGCTGGAGCCGATCTTGCTTCCATCCGCCAAGCTCATCCGGAACTCCGCGGGTCCGCCATCAAGATCGCCGATTACGTGGATCCTGACGAGGTGCTCACCGACTCGGAGTCCGTCGGTACTCCTGATGTGGAGGGCTCGATGCTGATGCCCGCAGGTGCCGGAACCGGATCGAGCTCTGCGCCTCCTCCTCTGCCCGAAGCTTCTGCCGGCCAAGATCTTCCTCACGGCAAGGGCCCTGCCGTCTAGTGATTGCCCCGGGATGTTGGGTGTATTTGTCTTGTCTTACATGTTCATGAACCTTGTCTCTTTGTATCGATTGTCTTTGATGCCAGGTAACTTATGGGAGCTTCGTCTCCTTTTTGTTTGTTAATCATTGAAATTCTTGAGTCTCTTAACTTGTGCGCTGAGTTTCCTTTTGATATTTTTGCCGGTTTGCTCCGCCCGGCTGACCTTAGCCAGACGAATTACATCTCCAGTGGGGGCGTGCTAGCGCACCCACTGGGTGTAGCCCCCGAGATTCGGAGTAGCTGGCGTAGCCAGGTGCTTCGAATCTTTCTTATTTCTCCCAAGTCTTCTAACTTTATCCGACTGGCTTCGTCCCAGTCGATCGCTTTCGTCAGCTGAACGCCTTCAGCCGGGGGAACTAACATTCTAGTGGGGGCGCGCGAGCGCACCCACTGGGTGTAGCCCCCGAGATTCGGAGTAGCTGGCGTAGCCAGGTGCTTCGAATCTTCCTTGTCTTTTATTGCTCCTGCCCTTGCCCTCACCTGGGCTCCGAACGGCCGGCTAAATGCCCTTAGCCTGTCGGGAACTACAAGATTCCACTAGGGGCGCGCGAGCGCGCCTAGTGGGTGTAGCCCCCGAGATTCGGAGCGCTTGATGAAGGCAAGGACTTCGAATCTTCTTTCCTTTTCCTGAATTCTGACTCTAGGTAGTCGGACAAGAATGTACATACGCATACGCACATGTCCACATAGGTTAGTAGGTTAGTCTGTCAAATTGTAGCCGGAAAGCGGCTTTTTTTTGAAAACTGGCTTGCTCCTTTCTAGACACTTAGTCACTTTCCCGTGTGCTCTGTTGTTTTCGCTGCGTCCTTGTCGGGCAGCCGGGTTGCGGTCTGCAGCCGGAATCAAAGGGAGCTGACAGTACATTACGCACGGTACTAGCGGCTTAGCAGCTGGATTAGTTCGAGCTAGTTGCAGGGCCGGGACGCCCGATCTGTCGCGTCTCCTCCCTGTTTTTCGTGTGGGATTCCTCGGGATTTTGCTCTTGCTAGCCGGACAACCGGGGTGCGGTCTGTAGCTGAGACGAAGAGTGGGCCTCTGACATTGCCGCATACTACTCAGCCGGTTTGTTGACTTAATAGGCCGGGCCAGCCGGCGAGCCCCCGGGTAGGGGTTGCCGGAGCCGGAAAATTTGAACCAGAAAATAGGTGCACACACATTTCTAGAAGGAGCCCCTGAGACTCTCGTGGGGGTCCGCATTTTCATTCATGGGGTTTTCGGGATACATACACTGCCTGGCGACTAGGTGTAAAACGGGCACAGCAGGGCCGCGTTCCAAGGACGCTCGGTATCCTTGTTTGATTTGTCCATCTTGTTCTTGCACGGCTGCTGTGCGTCGATGAGGTAATAGGAGTCATTGGGCAGCGCCCGGATGATGATAAAGGGGCCCTCCCAGGGTGGTGATAGCTTGTGCATGCCCTTCGTGTCTTGCACCAGCCGGAGAACCAGGTCACCTTCGTGGAATGTGACTGGGCGAATCCGGCTTGAATGGTAGCGACATAGTCGCTGCTGGTACATGGCTGATCTAGACAGGGCCAGCTCGCGGGCCTCCTCTAGGAGGTCCACCCCGTCGTCCCGCGCATCCCTGTTGGCTTTTTTGTCATATAGGAGCTTGCGAGGGGAGTCAAACTCGATGTCGGCGGAGAGGATGGCTTCTGATCCGTAGACCAGGAAGAATGGCGTGTAGCCGGTTGACCTATTCGGTGTGGTGCGGAGGCTCCATAGCACAGCCGGAAGCTCTTCGATCCAACATCCGGGTGACCGCTCCAACGGCTCGACGAGACGTGGCTTGATGCCGGCTAGCACCAAGCCGTTTGCTCTTTCGACTTGCCCGTTGGACTGCGGGTGCGCGATGGAGGCGAGGTCCAGTCGGATGCCCTTGTTGCTGCAGAACCGGGCAAAGGCCCCCTTGGCGAAGTTTGTGCCGTTGTCGGTGATGATGCTGTTGGGGTAGCCGAAGCGGTTGATGATGTCGGTGAAGAAGGTAACAACCGTCGCTCCGTCCAGCTTCCGGATAGGCTTGGCCTCGATCCACTTTGTGAATTTGTCCACCGCTACCAGCAGGTGGGTCATTCCCGCGCGTGCGCGCTTGAAAGGACCGACCATGTCGAGGCCCCAAACCGCGAAGGGCCAGGTGATCGTTATGGTCTTGAGTACCGAATTTGGCATGTGCCTGAGCTGCCCGAAGCATTGGCACCTGTTGCATGCGCGGACCAGCTGTTCAGCTTCCTCGAGGGTGGTGGGCCAATAGAAACCATGGCGGAATGCTTTGGCGACTATCGCCCTTGACGAAGCGTGGTGCCTGCACTCGCCCTGGTGGATATCCTTGAGTAGCCGGTAGCCTGTGTCCACATCAACACATCTTTGGAAAATACCGGATACGCTGCGCTTGTACAGCTCGCCGTTTATGATGGTGTATGTGTGCGCGCGGCGCCGGATTTGCCTGGCCTCCACCTCGTCGTTCGGGAGTTCTCCATTGGCGATGTAGCTCATGAAGGGCTATGCCCAGGATGGCACTTCCGGAATGACGAGGACGCTCCTGTCCTCTGGCTGACGGGTGCCGGGGGGTCGTCCGGGTGGCATACCCGGGACGGCAGCCCCCAAGCCACTAGGCGAGCCGGCAGCCCCCGGGTCTTGCGTGCCAGAGGGCACTGCCTAGCCGAAATTGGTGCGGGTCTTCTTCTTCGATGGTTCTGCCAGCTCCGCTTCTGTCGTTCTGTCAGCCGGTATGCTTCCTGCCCAGACGATGGAGTCTGATTCTGGTGACCGGTTGATGGATGGCTTGCGCAGGTGCTCCAAGGAGACCCCTGGTGGATCTGATCTTGGAGAGCGCATCGGCTGCCTTGTTGTTGGTGCGGGGGACGTGGTGAAATTCGCACCCGTCAAAGGAGGCGCTGAGCTTCTGGATGTGGAATCGGTAGAGGGCCATGTTTGCGTCTCTGGCGTCCCATTCTCCGGACACCAGCTGCACCACCAAATCCGAATCACCGAAGCACAGGATCTGGTTGACACCGATCTCCTTGGCCAGCCGGAGCCCGTGCGCCAGTGCCTCGTATTCGGCCTTGAAGTGGATCTGCAGCACATACTCCAGCCGGTCTCCTTTGGGCGAGGTGAGCACGATGCCGGCTCCCAAGCCCCCAAGCATCTTCGACCCGTCGAAGTGCATCCTCCAGTGGTCCGAAACCGGTGGGAGATACTGGGTCTCGGCCCAGTCGACGAGGAAGTCCGCCAACGCACGTGACTTGATCATGAGCCGGGGCTCATACTAGATGGAGTATGCGGCGAGCTCGATGTCCCACTCGGGGACTCGGCCGGTGGAGTCCTTGTTGCCGATGATTTCCGAAAGGGGTGCAGTGCACAAGACCTTAATTGGGTGCTCCTGGAAGTAGTGCTTGAGCTTCTTGCATGCCAGGTACACACCGTAGCACATCTTTTGGTACTGGGGGTAGTTCTACTTGGAGAGGGAGAGAACCTCGCTGAGGTAGTAGACGGGTCTCTGCACCCGCTGAGCCTTGCCTTCCTCGGGGGGCTCCACCACCAGGACGACGCTGACGACCCGGCTGATGGCTGCTATATAGAGCAAGATCGGCTCCTTGTTAGCCGGCGTGGCTAGAACCGGTGCTATGGATCTCATGCACTTGAGGTCGTGAAACGCGTCGTCGGCTTGCGAAGTCCAGGAGAACTTGTCCGTCTTCTTCATCAGCTGGTACAACGGGAGTGCCTTCTCCCCCAGCCGGCTGACGAAGCGACTAAGGGAAGCCAGGCATCCGGTGAACTTCTGGACCCCAAGCAGGTTGCTGGGCGGCTGCATCCTCTCGATGGCCGCGATCTTCTCCGGATTCGCCTCGATACCTCGTTGTGATACGAGGAAACCGAGTAGCTGGCCGGATGGTACTCCGAAGACGCACTTCCCTGGGTTCAGCTTCATCTGGTACTGGCGGAGGTTGCCAAATGTTTCTTCCAGATCCTCGAGGAGGGTGTGCTTTTCCTTGGTCTTGATGACCACGTCATCCATGTAAGCGTGCATGTTTCGGCCTATCTGCGAGGGCAAGCATTTCTGCATACATCGCTGATAGGTGGCGCCTACGTTCTTTAAGCCGAAAGGCATGGTTACATAGCAGAAAGCCCCGTAGGGGGTGATAAATGATGTCTTAATCTGATCAGCCGGGTTTAGCTGAATCTGATTGTACCCGGAATAACAATCTAAAAAAGACAACAAATCACAGTCGGCCATGGAATCGATGACTTGATCGATACGGGGCAAGGCGAAGGGGTCTTTCGGGCATGCCTTGTTCATGCTGGTGTAGTCGATACACATACGCCAGGTCTTGTTCTTCTTCAACACCAAGACTGGGTTCGCCAACCAGTCCGGGTGCTACACTTCCATGATGAACCCAGCTGCAAGAAGCCGGGTGATCTCGTCACCGATTATCTTTCTCTTCTCCTCTGCAAACTGGCGCAAAGGTTGGTTGACCGGCTTGGCATCCGGACGCAGATGAAGTGAGTTCTCGGCGAACTCCCTCGGCACACCCGGCATGTCCTTGGGGGACCATGCGAAGATGTCCCGATTCTCACGGAGGAAGTCGACGAGCGCGCCTTCCTATTTGTTGTCCAAGCCGGCACCAATGGTGACGAACATAGTCGGATCAGAGGGGTCGAGCAGGATCCTCTTCGTCTCCTTTGCTGGCTAGAAGGCTCCTTCTCCAGCCGGTTTGCTGCTAGCCGGAATGTCCTGCTGGGCCATGGCCACACTGCGCATGATCACGCGTTTTTCTTCGGCTATGATGAGGGCCTCTACAAGTTTGGAACCGGCTGAGGCGCACTCCATCGACCGCCTGAAGCAGCCGGCAACGGTGATCACGCCGTGGGGTCCCGGCATCTTCGTCTTGAGGTATGCGTAGTGGGGGATGACCATGAACTTGGCGAGGGCGGCCGCCCGAGGAGAGCATGGTAGGAGCTTGTCAAATTTACCACCTCGAACCAGATTGGTTCATGGCGGAAGTTCTCCTCGGTCCCGAAGATGACGTCCAGCTGGATTTTCCCCAGCGGGGCGCAGGCTGGCCCCGACAGTACGCCGTGGAACGTCGTGGTAGTCGGGCGCAGGTCGCTTTCGCGAATGCCCAGCTTCTCCAGCGAGGACTGGTAGAGGAGGTTGAGGCTGCTGCCCCCGTCGATGAGGACGCGCGAGAATCGGCAGGTGCGCATGTTGGAGACGACGAGAGGGTCGAGCACCATGGCGTAGCTCCCGGGAGTCGGCAGATGCTCAGGCTGATCCGCCCGGCTCCAGGTGATGGGGGTTTCCGACCAGTTCAGGTACAGGGGGACCGGAGAGACGATGGCGTTGACCTCCTTGGAGTGTCGCCTGCGGCTGTGCTTGTCGTCCTGCTCCATCTCGAAGATGTGGTAGGCGGCGTGCGGCTAGGGGTAGCCGTTGTTGTTGTTTCTGCCGTTTCCGCTGTTACCATCATTACCGGATCCCCTAGCCGGTGGTGGAGGTCTACCCGGTGGGGGAGGGCGGAGACGAGGCTGGTTGACCTGGTCCTTTAGCTGGCGGGTCCAGCTGCAGTTCCGGGTGGTGTGCGTAGCCGGTTTGAAGGGACCGCTATGCCACTTGCACGGGCCGTCAAACATCTGGTCGAAGGTGAGCCACGACTTCTGCATTCTTGCCTCGTTAGCCGGTGCGTCGGGCGTGCCCTCCACAGCGTTGACCTGCCGCACGTGGTAGCGATGCTTCTGCTGTCCGGCCTGGCGGTCCCCATGGAACCGGTTGTCATTGCCGTGGCGTCTGGAGGATCCAGCTTCTCCTGCCGGGTTGCTTGGTCGGTCGCGAGCCGGCTCCGTCGGGGTCAGACGGCCGTCCGCGTTTACTCGGAGGGGCTTCTTCATGGCGGCATCCGCCGTGGCGTACTGGTCCGCAACCGTCATGAGCTCCGCCATGGTTTTCGGCTCGTCACACAGTAGCCGGTGGCGAAGCATGGTGCCCACTCGGCAACCTTCGATGAAGAAGCTGATGGCTTGGCTCTCTAAGATGCCCTCGCAAGTGTTGCGCAGCTCCGTCCACTTGGCGAGGTACTCGCGTTCGGTCTCGCGGTCGCCCTGGACGCACAAGGCCAGGTCGTGCAGGCGCCCTGGACGTTTGTACGTGCCATTGAAGTTGCGGACGAACACCTTCTCGAAGTCAGGCCAGCATTGATGTTGTTGGGCGCGAGGCTATTAAGCCATGTACTTGCCGACCCAGTTAGCATGAGAGGGACGTAGCGCACGACTATGCGCTTGTTCCCGTGGGCGATGCCAACTGCCGTAGCATAGTCGGTCAACCAGTCTTCCGGCTTCATGCTGCTGTCGTACTTGGGGTGTCCCTGGGCAGGGAGAATTTATCCAAAAACGGCTCGTTCCGGATGCAGGGTCCGAAACAAACTGGGCCGGTCGAATCTTCCTCCTCCGTGACACGTGCTTGAGCGAGGAGCTTGATGCGGTCGCGGGCATCCGGACAATCCGGGTTGGGCGCTCCCACCCGGCCCGAGAGACGGGAACCGGCTGGTCTGGGTGCTCCGGCTGGCGGTAGGGAAGGTGGCGGGTTAATGTTGACCGTCTGCTCCTAGCGCGGCTGGCCCGTGTTGCCCGAGCTGTGACGCCTGCTGTGGGCCTGGGCGGCTGAGGGGAGGACGCCTGCTGGGTGTTGCGCGGCGTGCCCCTACTGTTGGCAGGTAGCTTGCTCCCCCTGGAGTAGCTAAGGTCTTCCTGCATCTGCCTGTTGGCACCGGCCTGCTCGTCCACGACACGGAGGAGCTCCTGCACGCGAGCGTGCTGGCGGGCTCGCGCCTCGCCCTCCAGGCTGGGTAGTTCATCCGCCGCGGCTCGCGCTGCGCGCAGGTTCTTGATGGGCGTGCTGTAGGTGGGCCGTGTGAGGGAAGGCGCGGGATCCGGTTCCCCATCCTTTTCCATCCTACCGCCCAGCTCACCGCCCCGATGCTGTACCCGGCCACACCGGCTCGGCTCCACGGTAGCTGGAGTGAGGCCCTGTGCATGGTCGTACTCGTGCTGAGTGATCTCGAGTTGCTTGCGGGCTGCTGCCAGCTCCATGGCCTCCTGGAGGAGGATCTGTCTCTCCATGGTGAAGTTGGCCTCCGCTTCCTCCGGGTTATCCCCGAGGTTAACCGGCGTCAGGAGCCGATCAATGGCATCCTCCACCGGGTTCCGAGGCTGTGGGGGAGCGGAAGTTCCGACCTCGTCCGCGCCTCGCTCCCGCGGCTGGCAGGGATGTGAGCTGGAACCGGCCATCATGACCTCCACGCCGCGGGGTGAGGTGGAGGTGCTGCCGTCTGAGCGCGGCAGCTCCACGACAGAGACGATTTTCCTAGGGAAGTGCTCCGGGACGGTGGTGACGTAGACGGGGAGATCGCCGAATAGCAGGACGGTGTCGTTCGTTGGGAAGGAAGTTCCGGCGAAGCAGGAGGCGTTGTCGATGACACAGTCGAACTTGCCAAGCGTGAGCACCAGGCCGGAGGCCACGCGCTCACCGGCTGAAGTGCGGGGTCCCGTGCGGGATGGGACTCCGGTCGAGGCCATCAGCCCCACGGTGGGCGCCACCTGTCGTTGTATTGGGAATGGCAGTACCTAAGATGGTTAGATAGAGGTGTGGGGACTAGCAGGGAAGCTATCGACGGCGTCCGCAGGCGAGATTGAGTACGAGCGAGCGTAGCGGGTTGCAAGAAGTACCCAGGTTCGGGGCCCTCGTGGTGAGGTAAAGCCCCTACTCCTGCCAGATCTGACTACGTGGAATACACGAACTACAAGTGCTCGTCGAGCTGTATGTGCTAGCTACTGCCTTAAATGCTGTATGACCAACCCTTTCTACTGAGGCCTTGCCTCCCCTTATATAGGCAGAGAGGCAAAGGTCTCACTGCTAGTCCGACTGGCGGGCCCCACAGGCGGGTCCCAGCCGGCTAGACATCTACAGTATCCAGTATGGCATGTCTTGTCGGTGTACGAGCGGTATGGCTGTTGTAGGCACAGTGGACGCCGTGCGAGCCAGTCGTCAGCACAGGCCAATGTTCCTGCGTCACCCTCGCAAAGTCTTCGGTATGGCTGGGTGGTTGCCAGTCTTGTCATCATACAGGGTGTACCGTGCACTGATACGCACGTCGTCCTGTCTCGCTGATTGGGTCCGGCTACGTCATCGTATCCGGCTGTCTCTTCCTGATTCGTCTACCGGGTGACAGCCGGCCTGTCTTACCTTGTTCGGCTGCATCTGGCCAGCCGGACGCTATCCGACTGTCTTGTTTCTTATCCGGTTGGGGTACCTGGGGATCATCCCCCTGACACTGCTTTATCAGTACTGTAAGTCAAAAAGAACAACAATTCAGCAAAATTATTCGACTATGAAAACACAGGACACGGTTTGAGTCTCGGAATGTTTACCTTCGGCCTCATCCCTGGAAACTTTAAGCTCAACATTTTTAAGTCGGAGAGATTTGATCTCTCTCCTCTTATTGTAGATATTCTTCAACAAATCCTGGTTATATGAATTAACTTTCTGTAAGTCAGAATACCCAGAGTCAGAAGTCTACTAAAGACTCGGGCTAATATTGTAGCTAATATCAGCACGAGCCTTGGGGGTTACACTAGTCCATTCTTTGGCATCCTAAGGAAGCATAAACGCAGATTGTATATCCAACTTCATGCTTGGGGGCTAGAGGATATGATATAAAGTACAATAAAGAAAAGTGTAAGCTGGAATTCCGACTTACATGATGTTCATGTGTGAGCTTGCTCAGGCACATGTTCACCTCAGTGGTAACCTTCTCGGCGAGGGTGAATGGAATAACCAGAGGTGGTGGAAGCACACCAGCTCTTAGTCCCTCGTCGCGAAGGCGGACTTGTTCGAGAAGACCGGAGTACTTGATGTCCTCCGCTTCTTGTGCTTCTTCTTCGGCAGAGAGATTACGACTTTCCAGGCATTGCTTGGCCAGCCGCTGGATTTCCTCCGCAGATTTCCGAGACAAGCCAAATTTGGCAAGTCCCGAATTGTTCAGGAGATTTTCGGCGAAGGTCTCTGCCTAGGGATCATTACCTGAAGAGGATTCACCCTTATCAAAACCTAAGCCACCCATGGTGGCGTCAGTCTGCGACTCAAGGGTCACTGGCCCTGTTGAGGGAGCCAGATCTTCTGCGATGACCGGGGATGGAGTAATCACCGGCGTTGCAGAAGATTGAGGGGCAGGAGTCGGAGGAGTTGCGGCAGGAGAAGCCATGGTTAGCTTCGTCTGACACAGGGGATTCGAGACGTTCCCCTTCCCCTTGCCCTTGAGGAGTTGCTTAGCTCTGAGAAAGTAATAGAATAAAGAACATTATGTCTCGGAAGAAATTACCGATAAAGTACAAAGGCGGAAGTTGTGTGGAAAGTTACCTCTTCACAACTGGCACTTCCTTTGTGCCGATGGCCACTGTCGGAGCTTTACGCTTCCTAGGCACAACGTCCGGCAGTGGGACTAGTTCCTCCTCCTGAGAAAACTCCGGAGGATATCCCTCGATAGGAGCCAGTTCCGACTCTGGGAGGTCAGCAAGCTGAAAAGAAGATAATATCTCAGTATTGCGAAATAAGTTAAGGTGAAACATATAAAAAGGGGTTATTGCTAAAGCTTACCATCACTACAGGGTCTTCCACTGTATGCATGTCCCATGACAAATCCGATATCTTTCTCTCGATCCGCTCCTTTATCAACCATTTGATCTGGCTTATATAATCTTGTGGGTTTAAAGCCTTGGGACTGATGTGGAGGGAGTCATTTTTCGATGCCGTGATGGAATGCATCAGCCGGTCTCCGTGGTATTAGAGAGGCTGGATCTGGCGTGCCACCCAGGACTGGACCAAGTCGGACCCTTTCAGGCCCTTGTGCTTCATCAGATACTCGATCCGCCTCTTCACGAGAAGCAGATCGTCGGTGAGAGCCGGAGGAGCCTCGTCCTAGGATGCTCGGGGCATGGCGGATGCATAGATGAAAGCCGGCAAAGAAGTAACTTTGTCGAGAGAAGGAATATCCTGATGATAAAAGAAGGTGGCCGGCCACTGTTTGACCGACTCACTAGCTAAAATGCGAGGATAAACATGCCCGCGTCTAACTTAAAGGCTAATCATGCTGATAACATAAGGATTACTGGCAGTGATGAAGTTTCTCTGGACATGGAAGTAAAACCAGAATAAAGTTAGACTCGGCCTAATGCCGAGATACCCTTCACATAAAGCCGCGTAGGCGCTCATCTCTAAGAGAGAGTTTGGGGGAGATGGTGAAGCTGAATGCCGTAATGATCTATCACCTCGGAAAAGAATTCCGAGGGAGGGAAAGACAAACCTCTATCGAGGTGGGTGCCGAAGTGTACCCACTCGTCGGCGTGTGGGTTGGGGATGGTTTCGCCGAAACCGCTGCGCCAGACGCCGACGTGGAGGAGCCCTTCGTTCTCCATGCCGTTGAGCTTGGTGTCATCGAGGACACACGGATTCTAGACCCCGCGATTGCTTTCTTTCTCTGTCGCCGACGCAGCCATCGCCGCGATTGCGGCCCCATCCAAGCCGGATGATGAAGATGAAGCCATTCCTCCGGTGTGCCGGTGACCTTGGATGGGCGGCACTGGGAATCTAGAAGCAAGAGAGCTCTATGCGCGAGGGAGAAGTGGAGGAGAGGAAACGGCAAGGGGAATAGGTGAAGATGAGGGAAAGGGAATCCTCACCCCTTATAACCACCGAACCACACCAAGATTCGTGCAAATGGCACAGTGTAAATGCCACACGTCGTGGAAACAACTGAGAAGCCCCCACGCGATGATTACGCCGCCTCGATCTCCACACGTGCATTGAAACGGCACCTCGGTTCTGCGAACGGCTGACCCACCAACGGTCATGCTGACAGGATGTCCATCAGTGATGTGACTTGACCATGACCAGTGTCAGATGACGTCAGAGACCAAGATCCGGCATAGTTTGAATATCAAGCTGGAAAATCCGAGTAATGTACTAATAGGTCCGACTTACTTTTGAGACCTTGATCGTATCTTTTGTTTTGAAGTTTCAGGAACCATTCAAGATTCTGCAAGCCGAAGATCAAGCTAGATGATGATGAATCCGACTTTGGATCTTGGAGACTTTCGGGGGCTATTGTTGGGGATATACTTTCCGGGTATCCTCATAGTTCCTCGTTGACTAGGGTGGCCCACTTCGGGTTAGATCTTTGCTTCACGGGCGACCCAGTCAGGGAGAAGAAACGGAGTCCAGTCCGGCTACGGGAAGGCCTAGAAGACTTACTGACTTAGGCCCATAGTGTTACTTGTAGTTCAAGATGTAGTCTGTAACCGACTCTTAGTCATAGCCGGATAGATCTCTCTTCTAAACCCTACGCCAGATATATATATAAGCCGTCCTAGGGAGGGCCTTTAGGGCACCCCTTACAATCATAATCTCAACTCGCACAGGCGAACCCTTGTAACCCATATTCCGGCTCTGTCGTATTACTGTATTGCTAGCAGGAGTAGGATCCATCCAAAGCCGGCGGATTCAAACCTGGGTAAACTTGTGTGCTCACCGTCTCGGAACACCGTATGTCTCACACCCCTCTCTTCCGCACGCCTCGAGGACCCCCTCATGGCGTACTTGTCATCAATCCAATGAGACCTGCCATATCATGTTGGGAACAAAGTGGTGTAATAAATTCCAGGTTACCTATGGTAGTGAGTGTTCTCATCCTTCTATCTTTTGGAATGGTAAGCACACATGGTTAGCACGTACACGTATTAAGCAATTTCAGGAGATTAGGCGTTAAAACCTATGTGCACCTGTAACCACCAACATAGAACCACATGTTGATCCTGTCATTGAAGAACCGAGAATGAGAGTTGATGAGACAAATGAGGTTTCTACTAATGTAATCATCTCTACTCCTACTGTTGTTTCTTGTGATATCCGGGTTGCTTTTGAAGAAAGGGAGCCATCTATTTTACAACCCGTATCACTGGACTATGTATTGTCACTCGTGGAGGATGTCTTAGGACCTACTACAATTGAGGAGATTGTTGATGACATTGGTACTGATCTGAAGCTTTGGCCAACATGTGCGACATATTGTGAGTTTATTCCTTTACAGAATCCTCCTTGTGACTTGCCTTGCACTAATGTTACAACACCATGTGATAGTTTACCAAATTCAAATTTTGATCATGTGGTATTGATTACACATAAAGAAATACTTGCTCGAATACCACTTGTTGATATTGTGTATTCCATCATGCTAAATGAACCTATGAGTATGAGTTGTGTTATGGTTAAGGTTTCTGAAATTTCATGTCTAAATTCTAGCACATATTCTTCTTGTTTCACTTTCAATCTAATTGGTGAATATACATGGATGAAAAATTTCTTGTGGATCACATATGCATTATTTGTGATAGAATCGCTGAACTGAAAGAAGATATTTTTAGCCATATATGCAATGTGTCACAAAATGTTTGTTATGGGACAATAGTTCATGTTCGAGATATTGTGGGAATACATTCTAGTCTAGTTGATATATTACAGCCAACACAATTAATTTTACCTGTGCTGGATTGTTCTAATCTTGCTAGAATAGAACCACAGTTGTCATATTCATTGTGTTTGTCCCAAAAGTCTCTGTCTAGTTATGATACTACTTTAGACTTCACTCACATTTGCAAATTGTGTTGCCTGTTACCCAGAAGACATAATGATCATGCATATATAACTAATTACTTTTGTGTCAGTTTATCACTTGTTTATAATAAAAAAAGTAGCGCAGTTGAAACATGGTCTAAACTCATTTGGTTTTCACACATTGAATTGGTGTGATCTTGTTCACAAATTTGATCATAGATCTTATTTGAGAAAACTGAATTTAATATTCAAGAACAAATACTATCTATTTAGTTGTTTTTCACCATGATCATCATTCTTTGTACTTCACTTATACCTGCAATTTAAGTTGCTTGATGTATACTAGATATATTTTCATGTGAACAACAATAATACAACATGTTATATATACATATACTTTGCGTGTAACATCCCAATTCCAGCAACCCTAATTAGTTGTCCAGAATGCAAAAATCAGGGGGAACAAATTTTTTTTCCTGTTTATTGATGAAGATTTTGCCTGTTGTTTGAATATGCTTATGCATATGAATGTGTATTAGGTGATATACTCCTTACCTTAACCCCAGTTGAAAAAAGCTACTTCCCAAAACTCTCTTGGATTAATTTCCATATTCTCAAATGTTCTGGCATTTCAAAACCTAAGCCAAGAAGCCTTTGCAAACCAACTATTTTAGTAGCTCCTGTTGATCAAACATGGAGAGCTATAGAATATTATCTCCTTATGTTTTCAAGACAGAACCATCAACTACTCTTCTCTCTAGGTTTCCCAAAACCTCTTTTTAAAGCTTTTGAATTCTACTCTTGGTAGAGATACCAATGACTCTCATCTTATTCAAACTCCAACCTTTTCAAAATACCCAACCTACCCTCAAGCCAGGCTTGATGGTAACCCTAGTAATGATGTGTTTTGTTTATAAGATCAGTTGCGTTGGTCTGCTGCTTGATTTGTCTGCTTAGGAGAGAGTATGAGCTACTCTAGGAGCTCACCCACCAGGATCAAGATACTTTAAAATCACCAAACCCTAAGACAGAATACAATCTGGATCTAATCTCTAGCCACCTGGTGATCATCTAAAACCCTTAAACAGATCAATTCTGCAGTGATCCCTTCCAGAAGCTTCCAAGTCAATGAAGACCAATATCAAGCATGGATCCCTTCTACTCAATATACTATTCAACCTCATCCACTTGACGATGCTTTGGTACCTTGCTACCCATCAAAAGCCTCCCCTCTCACATTCTAGTCAAAAACCCTAAATCTGCCATATTTGGCTAAGTCCGGAATCTGTTCCAACATCACCTGGAACCCTCAACCATGATCAAGATCAAACCTCTACACCATTGTGATCTACATCACTTGGTATATCCATCCATCTATTCTAGGCCCCAAGGAGAGCTCTAAGCTCCAAGATCCAGCAAGGTTTTATTGGTATGACAACAACTTTACCCCAGATCCCTTTTTCGTTGTTTTCCACCAAAATCACGTTGACTTCTCAAATCCCAAGGTTGCAAATTCTTGTCACACCCTGTCTACATCATCTACATTGATCACCAAGATTTACCAAATTTTATCCATATTTATTATGGACCAAATCTATTTAATTCCTTTAATAGACAAAATCTTCAAAACTCCTTTCCCAATGGAAAGTTTGGATTTTGCCAAAACACCTCTCCAACTTTTGGCTCATTTCAGTCGACATGTCATACCCTAATTTCCAACTTCAAAAATAAATATTTTTGAACAGTTTTATTATTTCTTTTTGCCTATTCTCTTAAATGGATGAAATGGAATAATAAATGTTTTAAATACTTTTAATCCTTAATAAATCTCAGGAAATTCTCCTAAGTGTGTATTCACATTTGGGACCACCTCACATCAAAATCCAACAAGGTCCAATGTAAAAATACCAAATGAGCTCCAATACTGCAATTCTGTAGTTTTTGAATAAATGGATTTAAGTGGACTTCTAATCTTTTGAAAAATCCCAAATAAATCCTAGAGATGTATCCTAACCTTACCCATCTACCAGCATCCTTATCTCAATTGGTCAACATCAAAAAACAAGAAATAAACCTTGATCATCCCTTATGGAAGATTTGAACATTTAGCCTTTTTTGTATCAAAAACCAAACCAAACCCTCTCTCGAACCTTACCAAGCAAGCTTGTACAGCACCCACCCCTCCTCTGGTTGACCATCACTATAGCCCGGCCACTATAGCTTCCCCCTCCCTTGTCTCTTGTGTTTGGAAGAGGAGTAGAGAGAAGAGAGACAAACACAAGATGACAAAATCTCTTCAAAGCTTGCCACAACAGCAACCCTCCCTCTCTCTGACCTATAGCCCGACCAGATACCACCCTCCCCGCCCACAACATCCTCTCCCCTGGTTTCTCCTCCCTCACATGCTCAACGGACCAAGTCCATGATGGACAACTCCCTCCGGTTAAATAGGCCAGAGGCCACCCCGTGCCTCCCCTACCCCTCATTTGCTTCCTCTCCCTTCTTCTTGCCACCCTAGCACGCCCTCTCCCTCTCCACTGCCCTGTGATGCTATAGAGAGAGAGAAAAGAGTTTCGGGCTCCTTCTCGATAGCGAGCTAAGCTCCCTCTCCTCACCTCCTCTCTCTCTCCATGTCGCACTCGCGCACTCCTCTCGTCCTCCTGATGCTAATGGTACCCTTTGCACTTACATGCAGCGGCCTCTCAAGCAATGCTGGTGAGCCCTAAAGGTCGGTGCCGTCGGGATCCTCTCGCGAGCGTCCTCCCTGGTAAGAGTGCCCCGTGCCGCCCATCCCCAGGATCAAAGACGTTGACCGCATAGCCTCGTCGCTTTCTCACGGCCCTCCCACACCCAGGTGAGCTCCTAGACCCCCACCACCGTGACCTAGGGTTCGGTCTCCCCTGTTCCCGGCCAGAGGTAAATGACGACCCTGCGCCGTTGATTCGATTCTAATCGAACGGCCTACAGCGCCCGATACCACTTCGTCGGCTCCTGTCTCTGGAGGCCGGACCCCACCTGGCGGGTTCGAATCCTCCTCCCGCGCGTGCCCAACTCCCTGCTGGATCCGGCCCGGCTACCCCCCCTGTTATTTTCCTTTATCAATTCTCGATCCAGAATATTGACATGGGGTTTAAATGATTTTAAAATTGGAAAGTACCAGGTTATGCCCATATCTAAATTTACCAATGTAGCCACCTGTTTTGCCAATCATGTTATACCAAAATTTTGGCCTAATACCACCATTATCTTTTCTGTAGATTTATTTACCAGAATGTACCATTTCCAGTAAATAAATTCCTGAGTGAGATACACATCTCCAACATGGATGAAACCAAGTTCCACTGATAGAATAACTATAGGCCTACCATCTAGACCTTGTCCCTTGCCAAGGTGAACAGTAGTTTATCCTTAGCAAAATAAGCAATAACAGCTCTGATCTGAATTTAGAAAATTCCTTAGACCAAACCATGAGTTGTTTTTACCTCATTCCAACTCTTTGTGTTGTGGTACACTCAGTACTACCAAAATCCAGGAGACCAAGTTTTATTGAGCTTCTGAGGATTTCTAATGAATTAAACATTTATGTCCATAGTGTTATCACTAGATAAATCATCACAGTACTTCCACAACTCCAAAAAGGCTAATTCTAATCTCTGCAGAAATATATTCTAAATACCTACCAGGTGTCCTTGGAAGCAAATCAAAAGCTTCTGTAGATGAAATCTGGTGAAAAAGACAAATTGCATGCAGAACTGACTTTGGGAATTTCCTGAGGGCGTTTTGTTAATTATTTTGGAGTGATTTCAACTCTCAACTAGTTAGTACATCAAACTCTACCTAACCATCCAAGGAAATAAGTTTTGGAGCTCCAGAACTTTTCTGGTGAATTATTTCCTAAAACTAGGGCTTTTAGCACTAGAATATTCATAAGAAATTAAAGAAAAGTGATAAATAGTGAAACCACTTTTGTTGGTTTAATTTTATCAACTCCTATCTGTTGGTATCATTTTTACACAATGGTATCATACAGAATATGTTCTCGGTCCAAAACCTCTCTCTTAGGTAGTTTCTAGACTATAAACCCTAAGGGATATTCATCCCCTTCTCCAATGCCATCTCAATCTTCTAAATCCAATCCTCTCAAAACCTGCTGAATCTTAAACTTGTATTGTTCAATGGTTTGCTGTATTGTATTGACGCTTGTGTGCCTTGTGTTGATTGTGGTTTGGTTTGTTTGCATGTCCTGTCTAGACGACGATAGTTGCGATGAAATCGGAGAGCAGAAGAAGTGGTAATTATTATTGGGATTATGGGGTATTATAATAATAAGTCCAGGGAAATATTACCATATTGCTGCTCATTAGGCAAGCCACCTTCTTTCTCATAAGCCTTGTCCTACTGTTTTACTTATGCATGTTTTATCTACTGTCTATCAAAACTGCATTGTTTACTATATGTTGATGTATATATGGTAGTGGTTTGGCTCATCCGAACTATTACACTTTGGTACTATTAAGTACAACCCCCTTGACGACACCTACTTGTCCCTAGTATGGTAGATGGTGTGATACACCATACCCCATTTGGACACCCTGTTTTAGCCAAAGCAAAGCTATAGGATGGGAAGACCCCGGAAAAAGTTTTACCAAAAGATTTATGATAAAACCTTGGTGAGGTGGGACCTCCCAAGGGATGTTGATAAAGAAAAAGGTTTTGTTTTACAAAATGCTGAAGGAAAGATGGAGGAAAAAGGTTTACAAAAACACACCCGGTTCTTTGTAGTTTTGCTAGAACAATTAACCCGTGCAACCACATTACTCTGGAATGGGATAGGGCTGGATTTGATGTTTGTCTATTCTGGTATAAGCTGCCTCACAACTACTACAGGGGGTCACGATCCCCGGAGGCTGGGCCTTCTCTCATAAAGGTCCATGTGGGACATCGACCTGGAGAAGGAAGAAACTGTCTGCAGGCAGCCAGGCGTTACTATGAGCCCCTCATTGAAAGCGCCCACTGTGTGAAGTGTAAAATGCACTCCGGTTGGTCCTCGGTACCCGACGTCCCGGTTTTGAGGGGAACAACACTCATAGGGTAGGCACTTATATTGGAGTGGGCATCCGGAGAGTCTTGATCGGTTACTCGACCCACGATCGGTGTAGATCAGGGTAGTGTACCTAGATGGTGTGGGTAAAGTGTGCAACCTCTGTAGAGTGTAAATCTATTCGAATAGTGATACATTGCAAATGTATCTATAGTTTTTGATGTTCCATGCTTGGTTTTATCCACTTTCTTCTGTTTTGTTCCAAATTTGGAGTATGTTTCATATGATTTCTTGGACTAACCTATTAACAAGAGCCATAGTGCCAGCTGCCTGTTTTCTGCTTTTTTGGTTCCAAGAAAGTCAGAAAATGAATATTCTTGGAATTGGACGGGACAAAAGCCAAAGTGCCTATTTTTCCGGAAGTCATCAGATGCCAGAGTACGAGACGGAGAGGGGCCAGGGGGCCACCACACCACCTGGCCACGCGGCCCAGCCTGGCCCGCGCCAGGGGGTTGTGTGGCCGCCTACGGCACCCCCTCGACCTCCCCTTCCGCCTATAAGATGCCCTCGGGACGACAACCCTAAGTACCCGATCAAAAATCCACGAAAGAGTCTGTAGCCACCGTCATCTCCATACCTAGATCGGGAGGGATCTGAAGCTCTTCCTGGCACCCTGCCGGAGAGGGGAATTCACTCTGGAGGCCTTCTTCATCACCATGCAAGCCTCCGGTGTGATGCGTGAGTAGTTCATCCTTGGACTATGGATCCACGTAGTAGCTAGATGGCTGGTTCTCCTCCTTTGTGCTTTCATGTCTAGATCTTGTGAGCTCTGTTCATGATCAAGATCATCTATTTGTAATTCTGCATGTTGTGTTTGCAGGGATCCGATGGATATTGAGATGCTATTTTAGATTTATTATTGATTCTATCATGTCTTTGTTATTTGTGATCTTGCATGCTTTCCGTTGTTAGTAGCTATCTTGGCCAAGTAGATGCTAGCAACTCCAAGAGTTAGTATTTATGCTCGATAGTGGGTTCATGCCTATGGTAATTTGGGAAAGTGATAGAAATCTCTAAGGTACTAGATGTGCTGTTTCTACTAGGGAGAAAACAACAATCCTTTGTTCATAGAACAATCCTATTGTTTACTTTACACACAATTCATAAAGCAATAATCTGTTGCTTGCAACTGAATACTAGAGGGGGTTCGGATGATAACCTGAAGGTGGATTATTAGTCATATATGCAGTTGGATGGCGGTGTACGTATAATGTTGTAATGCCCAATCAAGTTCCAAAGGAGTCAAGATGATTAGTAAATGCATGTATTTCTTTCTCGGTGTTTGTCAATTGCCCCGCTGTAATTTGTTCACCCAGCATGTTTTCTATCTTAAGGAGAGCCACCTCTAGTGAACTATGGATCCCGGTCCTTGAGTTTTACATATAATCTACAATCTTTTACCGCTTTGTGTTTATTTTCTGCAAACTTTTACTTCTTTCCATTTGAGACGTTTAATCCTTTGTTTTCCGCAAAACACGGTGAGATTGACAACCTCATCGCAAGTTGGGGACAAAGTTCTGTGGTTGTGTTGTGCAGGTCTCCACGTTGCTACTAGCACCGGTAGTGCGCCGTGCCAAAGCTCAGCTAGTAACACCTTTGGGGTGTTTCCTTGCTCCTACTGGTTCGATTAAACCTTGGTTTCGTACTGAGGGAAACTTGCGGCTGTGCTCATCATACCTTCCTGTTGGGGTTCCCAACGAGCTCTACATCAACACCGCTCCAGCATTTTTCTAGCGCTATACACAGAGCCATCAAGCATTTTTCTGGCACCGTTGTCGGGGAGTCAAGGACATCTTCACAAGGGGAGTCCCTCTTAACCAATCTCTTTACTTTGTTATTTTTGTTTTGCTTAGTTTCTTTTTGCTTTGTTTGCTTGTTGCTTTATCAAAAACACAAAAAACTTAGTTTTACTAGTTTTCTTTCTTATTTCAAAAGCACAAAAAAATTAAGTCTCCTTTAGTTGTCACCTCTTCCTTAGATCACCATGTTGGTCCCCAAATTCACCCTGAAAGACCTTTCAATTGGTATTGGTTCTATAATTGGGCAATATAATATTGAAGAATTATTTAATCATGTTAGTAAGCATGAAGATACTGAGGATAGATCCCTTGTAGAACTTGCTCCAAACTATGAGTTTGCTGCAACTTCTTTAATTCACATTTTAGAAGCTAGGTTTGTTAACCTCAACACCTTAATGCAAGTAATGTTTCTTAAGCTTAAAGAAATTGAGGACCCTGAAAAGAGGGATTTTATTCTAGAAACTTTGTTTAAGGAGTTATATGATGTTGCCAAGGAAGCTAGGAAAGTCTTTGAATGTTTCAATATGCTAGGCTCATATGTAGATGTTGTTGGTACACGAGAAAAGATGAACAAAACCGAACCTAATGGGGAGGAACCTAAGATACCAATACCCTTCAAACTAGTAGCAATACATGATGCCATAGAAAAGAATCTTGATTGGATTGTTCCTGCAAACCCTTTTGATGAGAATAGTGAACCTAAGAGCATTGAGAGAGGATCCTCTAGAACTTATTTGGATGATATACCTTTCCTTGTTGAAAATATTTCTGGTATTGATCTTAATGCTTCTTCATTTGAGAACACTTGATTCTTTCTTGCTTCTTATGCCTAACTTAAAGGCGTTAAAAAAAGTACTTATTGGGAGATAACCCAAAAGTTTTAGATGAGTCTTGGAAGTTATTACTTCAGTAATAACCTCTCCTTATCCTTTTTATTTGCTTTTGTGCCAAGAGTAACCTCTAATGAGAGAGAAGTCATGATTGGGAAAGTTGTTGTCCCGAAACAGATTTCTGTGCTTTACCGTAAACATTCGTGTAAAATCTCTGAACATCTTTTTGAGGCGTTAATTTTTGTGCTTCTGCCCAGGTTGTTATATAACTTTCGTTAGTTCAACCCTTTTTGATTTGAGCAACAGAAGGTATTCGAAAAAAATCGTCTTTACCTTCTGGTCTGTTTTGACAGATTTCTGCCATTTTCTGCATTTGCTTCTTGTTGGTTCCTTTTTTGAGTTATTTTGGGGAATTGAGCTTTTTGAGGGAAGTGCTACAGTAGATTGTGTTTTAATGGAAGTTTATTTGGTCTTAGAACTGAACCTTAAGACTTATTTATCTTGAGTGCACTAATGTTGCTAATAAAGATTGTGTGAAGTTTTGTATGATGGAAAATTTTCAGGTGTATGGAAGGAATGAGTAATGAGATGAAGGATGGACTAAAGCTCAAGATTGGGTATGCCACGCATGTCACCCCAAGAAATATCCAATAAGTACAAGCGTCAAAGCTTGGGGATGTCCAAGGCATCCCCCTCTTCATCAATAAAAACTCCAGGTTTCTTCCAAACGCTTCATTTTTATTGTTTCATGCATAGTTGTGTTGTTCTTGGAGCGTCTTCTTTTTCGTTTTCGTTTTGTTTTTTCGTTTGCTTTGGTTTTCTTAGTTTTCTGAATAAATTAGTTGGACCCCCTCTTTCATATATTGGTTTGCAAATAGTTTGGTTTGGTTTGGAAAAGAGTAGGAAAGTTCATGCTTATGTGGAAAAAAGAGCGTGTTTTGACTGTGACCTATGCTTTGTCATGCCATGCTTGATATTGTTTTGCCTTTATGCTTAGTATTATTTGCTGTAGCATGACTTGTTATAAACAATTGAGATTGCTTAATGTGCCTTGGATGAATCATGCGTTGTTTTAGCATATTAAGGCATAAGTATAGTGGTATTCTCCTTTGATGCTTTATTTGGGTTGACTTGGCGCATGCTCACACCATGTTATGACTATCTCAAGTCACCATAGCCTTTATGATCCTTTAGTTTCAACTTGTAGTATCACTTTATGCTTTGATCAATGATGTTTTGTCGTCTTCATGATTATGGCCATTATTGCTCTCTTAGTTTGTCGCTCCCAGTCTTTTGCTAGCCTCCACAACAAAGTATGAGTTCCACTCATGCATCCAACTCCCTAAACCAAGTTATTCCAAAGAGTCCACCATGCCTACCTACTAGCTTATGCTATTCCAAGTATATTCATGCTTTTGTTTACCTTCCAAATTAAACTTGTTATGAGAAAACTAGTGATTAAAGCTCTCACGAACTTGATGGCACACTTCACTTTTCTTTCCCTTAATAAACTTGAACCATTGTGTTGTCTATGTTGTATATGCTTGCACTTATTTGCTGGGAATAGGCAGAACCATGCTATCATGGGGAACGCTTTCAACATTGCACTTGGTACTTGTACCTAGTTGATATCATGCTCTTTTGTATATGGATGTCGTCGGTGTGAAATGAAAGGGGATCTTGTAAGTCCATGGAGTTATGTATATGTGTTAGAGAAACGCCTGGGCCGCTGGTCTAATCCGTGCTGACATGGTGGAAACCTGCAGCGTAACCATAATGAGCTGTCTATGAAGCATTCTTCTTATAAAAAAAGAGTCTTGTATTGAAAAAAAGAAAAAAAGAAAAAAAAGAGATTATGAAAAGAGTAAAGAGAGAAAAAGCACCACATTCCCATGGTAAATAAGAAGATTGCTGAGATGCTCGTTGTCTGCTTGCCTTGTCATTTTGATATGGGGATTCTTCCATATCATCGGGCAAGGGGTACCCCATTGGTGGTTCTCTATGATACACATGTACTTACGATGACAAGAACTTACCGGTGACTAAACTTGAGTAGCATGAGAAGCGGCCCTCGTATACAAGGGACATGGGATTTATAACTTATACTTCGTCAAGCATGTACACCATAGTTTGTTCACTTTAGCCTTAATCACTTCAAGATGTTTATGATAGGGGAAATGAGAGCTGAAAGCTATAAGTATCATAATTTTTGGAAGCTCTTTATGAGACTTGAATCCCTACTTCCTTTTATAAAAAAGGCCTTTCTTCCACTATTATATTGAGTCTCCATCTTTTACCTTTATGCACCTATTTTGAGAGCATAGTGGCCATTCTTAGTTCTATGTGCATTGTCCCAACACTAGTTGATTGATGCATAACTTGATATTGCTTGTTTTAAACTTTTGTATCTAGTCACTCTTATGAACTTTGAACGTGTCCTATGCATTTATATTTGCTACTCTATGAGGGATAAGCTGAATACTATTATGCTATGTTTTCTTTATGTGAAACAAACAAACTTCTTGCAAGGCATTATTATTCATGAATCCTTTGTTTGTGCCATTTCATGTTGCATCATAGTTTCTTTGTACTATTGCTAGAACTTTGTCTTTCATGTTATGATTGAAGTACTATGATCCTAGCTTTGAATGTTTTGCAAATACTTTGATCAAGTCTTGGATGGTGCATGTCACCTCAAAAATTATTCTTTCTTTTTATCACTTACCTACTCGAGGACGAGCAGGAGTTAATCTTGGGGATGATGATACATTGCAAATGTATCTATAATTTTTGATGTTCCATGCTTGGTTTTATCCACTTTCTTGTGTTTTGTGCTAACTTTGGAGTACTTCTCATATGATTTCTTGGACTAACCTATTAACAAGAGCCACAGTGCCAGCTGCCTGTTTTCTGTTGTTTTTGGTTCCAGGAAAGTCAGAAAATGAATATTCTCGGAATTGGACGGGACAAAAGCCAAAGTGCCTATTTTTCCGGAAGTCATCAGATGCCAGAGTACGAGACAGAGAGGGGCCAGGGGGCCACCACACCACCTGGTCGCGCAGCCTAGCCTGGCCCGTGCCAGGGTGTGGTGTGGCTGCCTCGGCACCCCCTCGGCCTCCCCTTCCGCCTATAAGATGCCCTCGGGACGAAAACCCTAAGTACCCGATCAAAAATCCACGAAAGAGTCTGTAGCCGCTGTTATCTCCATCCCTAGATCGGGAGGGATCTGAAGCTCTTCCCGGCACCCTGCCGGAGAGGGGAATTCACCCTGGAGGCCTTCGATGTGATGCGTGAGTAGTTCATCCTTGGACTACGGATCCATGTAATTTGTTAACCCAGCATGTTTTCTATCTTAAGGAGAGCCACCTCTAGTGAACTATGGATCCCGGTCCTTGTCTTTTACATACAATCTACAATCTTTTACCGCTTTGTGTTTATTTTCTGCAAACTTTTACTTCTTTCCATTTGATACGTTTAATCCTTTGTTTTCCGCAAAACACGGTGATATTGACAACCTCGTCGCAAGTTGGGGACAAAATTCTGTGGTTGTGCTATGCAGGTCTCCACGTTGCTACTAGCACCGCTAGTGCGCCCTGCCAAAGCTCAGCTAGTAAAACCTTTGGGGTGTTTCCTTGCTCCTACTGGTTCGATTAAACCTTGGTTTCATACTGAGGGAAACTTGCTGCTATGCTCATCATACCTTTCTCTTGGGGTTCCCAACGAGCTCTACATCAACACCGCTCCAGCATTTTTCTTGCGCCATAAACAGAGCCATCAAATAGCCATGTCCGCGGTCATGGACGGTTGGGAAGGTTGCTGTAGAGCGGTGCTGGTTTTGTTTTCAAAAAGGATTTCGGAAAAGAAATGGCTTTGGAAATGTTTTGACCATGGGATGGTCGTAAAGGAGAAAGGTTTTGACCGTGGGATGGTCGGAAGGAGGAGAAAGGAGTTTGGTTGTGGGACGACCGGAAGACGGGAACAAATGGGTACCCCAATCCTAGTGTTTACAAAACTTTTCAAAAGGTTTCCAAAAAGGCGTTACAAAAGTTTTTAACAAAGATATGGAGATGCCATATCTACAAGAGAAACTCTTATAGAAAAGAACCCCGCTTGGAGCCCTCCTACTACACAGCCATATTGCATATCCTCTTGTTTTATTATTCTATTAAGGTGGTTTGCGAGTACATTCAAAGTACTCACTGGCATTGTCCCTTGCTATTAACTTGGTTAGATATCGAGAAGAAGGTGAAGTGGACGACTATGCGAGCTAGGACGTTCTCCTAGTCAGTTACCTCTAGGTGAAGGCATGGCTCGGGCTCTACGCTTAATGAAGTTATGCTGATGTTGATCGATGTAGCCGTAATGGCAAATAAGGTATGACATGTATTCATTATGTATTGGATGTTTACTTTGATACTTGTCAGTTATGTGCCACGACTAACTGATCATGGGATCATGGTTGTATGCATAACAGGGATTCTCGGAGGATTAATCCGGGGGCCCCACAGACTTGTTATCAGAGCCATCCTGACTGTAGGAGATCCGTAGTTAGCATGGTCGCTAGACAGGAACCTTATTTCGAAAACCCTAGCTTTTGAAAACTAGTTTCCCAATGAGTTTCAAAAAGTTCTACTTCTTCTCTTACTCTAAGTAAATGCTTTCAAAAATGGTTTCCTCTAACTCTCGTCCAAATTTCAAACCTATGGATTTTAAATAACTAGGATCTAGAACCCGGTAAAGACAATGAGAACAAGATGAAGACAAGCAACTACTAGCAAACACAAGGAGACTACAATATCGCTCTACCAGCGGAATCCCCATAATTAGAAGACATCAAGTGTTGCACTATCAAGAAGCATCCAAGATACGACGAAGGCTTCATCTGCAAGATAGTGACTCCGACCTGAAGAAAGATGATATCTAGGGTCAATAGTCCTAAGAATAGGATTCCCCTACATCGGGAGTAGTTAACTCCTTGGTCCCTAGCATTGACCGTGTTTTCTTGCCTAAGTGCATCCTGTCGCTTGATGTGTGTTGTTTGCCGAGGACATTGCGATCCCCTCTCTCTGCTTGTTTGTATGCTCTGATTTGCTTTGACCTCCTTAAAAATGTGACTTGAGGAGTGATAACCCACCTAGTAACTCAAGAAACCATTGTGTTAGCTGTCAGTAATGAGACCCAGACTAACCTCGAGAGTATATGAGAGTAAAAGCATCGCAAGAACCAGGAGTTCGACATCGTCAAGTCAGGATCAACTCGAAGATTTCACCTCAGCAGGACGGCATACCTCATCAAACTCACCTCGTAAGACTCGTCAATAGCACCACACTCCCTTGTTCCTCAGTCTACTATAGCAAGAATCCCATTGAAGCCGGAAGTCAATCACGGAAGGATCCTCAATATCCACAAGAAACCACCCAATAAGTCAACCAAGACAAGAAGTGAAGACCTAACTATGCTAACCTCCGGTACACTAGACCTTCTAACCACCTCAGGAGACTAACTATTCTAGTCGACCCCACCCAACCCAACGGGAAGTTCCTCTCCAGAAGGACAAAATAATCCAAAAACTCGAAGACGAGGATGCATGAAGACAACGAGTCCACTCCACCCTCAAGAAGAAGCAACGCAAGATATTCAAGTGAAGACCTCTTCTCCGACGCTGACTGCATCAACCCTGACTAAAGACTAGCCAGGAGAGTCATAAACCGCTATCTTGCCCTGAGCTAACTCCATAAGGCTTTGTTAGGAAACCATCCCCACCAAGGTTTGCGAGAATAGGGTGTCACCCAAAAACCTCAACTCGAGACTCAAGAAGATACAACCTTCCTCTAACATCAAGTCAACACTCCAAGACAGAAGATCCAAACCCTTCTCGATGAACCTTAGTGAAGCTCTAAGGTGGAAAGACTACGTCTTTCCACTCATTCTCCAGAAGACTGTCTACTCGAAGATACTCCAGAGAAGATCTTTGAATCCGACGTCTTTTTTGCCACACAACCACTCGCGAGTCAACCGAGGAGAAACGAACTGAAGATTTTACGAAATCCCTTTGCTACGTAAACTGAAAACCTATCTGAAGGACCACAGGATCGCTAACCTCTCAGTTCCAATCGCTTAGAGGATGTGAGACTCCAACAGCTCCAATAGACTAAGTATGAATAATCGTAGTATGTAAGCCCCATAGGACCTACCTTCGTGGACGTCATCGGAAGATTCCAACTCTAGGAGAAAGAGTGACGGCAGTCTTCAAAAGATCAATCTACGACTCCAAGAAGGAAGGACTATGTGAACTCTCTGATCTACCCTAGTTTAATCCTAAGGGGGAAAGACTGCGTCTTTCCCACAAAAATAGGGTAACCCTTCGCCGAAGAAAACTTAGGACTCCCGACCCTAAAGAAGAGCTGTGAATCCTTAGAGAGAGGTACACCCAGCTCTGGATTCTATCCTCTAATGAGTACCCTATGAAGTTTAGCATCAAGATAGTATGCCTAGTCTAAGCCCTCGAGATATAGAGTCCGGAAGGAAAAGAAGGTCATCCCTCACAATCGGGACTAGACTCTGCTCAATTCTCCGTGCATCCCGGAAGACTAAAGCTCAACTTCATAGACAGAGTAGTCACTTTCAAAGACGGAGTCCGTAAGATAGTACGCGTAAGACACCTAGTATCAAGCCGACTCAAAATCCCGTAACCCTACTCTCCTGAATCTCAGGACGAGATTCTTTTAAGGGCGAAAGGTCTGTAACATCCCAATTCCAGCAACCCTAATTAGTTGTCTAGAATGCAAAAATCAGGGGGAACAAAACCTTTTTCTTGTTTATTGATGAAGTGTTTTCCTGTTGTTTGAATATGCTTATGCATATGAATGTGTATTAGGTGATATACTCCTTACCTTAACCCCAGTTGACAAAAGCTACTTCCCAAAACTATCTTGGCTTAATTTACATATTCTCAAATGTTCTGGCATTTCAAAACCTGAGCCAAGAAGCCTTTGCAAACCAACTATTTTAGTAGCTTCTGTTGATCAAACATGGAGAGCTATAGAATATTATCTCCTTATGTTTTCAAGACAGAACCTTCAACTACTCTTCTCTCTAGGTTTCCCAAAACCTCTTTTTAAAGCTTTTGAATTCTACTCTTAGTAGAGATACCAATGACTCTCATCTTATTCAAACTCCAACCTTTTCAAAATACCCAACCTTCCAGCAAGCCAGGCTTGATGGTAACCCTAGTAGTGATTTGTTTTGTTTATAAGATGAGTTGCCTTGGTCTCCTGCTTGATTTGTCTGCTTAGGAGAGAGTATGAGCTACTCTAGGAGCTCACCCACTAGGATCAAGAGACTTTAAAATCACCAAACCCTAAGCAACAATACAATCTAGATCTAATCTCTAGCCACCTGGTGATCATCTAAAACCCTTAACCAGATCAATTCTGCAGTGATCCCTTCCCTGAAGCTTCCAAGTCAGTGAAGACCAATATGAAGCATGGATCCCTTCTACTCAAGCTACTCTTCAACCTCATCCACTTGATGATGCTTTGGAACCTTTATACCCATCAAAAGCCTCCCCTCTCACATTCTAGTCAAAACCCTAAATCTACCAAATTTGGCTAAGTCTGGAATCTGTTCCAACATCACCTTTTTGAATGCACCCTTTTCTCAACCCTTGTGCATTTTTTTTTGAAAATACGTTTGAACCATCTTGTTAACCATCCTAAGGACTAACAAGGACCACTCTTACCCTTGGTTAGATCATCCTCCAACCCACTTGCTCTTCATGGTTCTGCAGGCAAGAATAACTATTCCTGCAAATCTAGTCAACATGTCTAATTTGACAGAAGCTCACACCATCATCCTACCTTCTATGGACCAACTCTTTGCATGGTTGTGTGATAGTCATATAGGTATACCAATATCTACTTCACTTGTTCAAAGTGGATCTTTGTGCTTCTTAAACCCACAAGGTTTTGAAGGCTAGTTGATAATCTGCTTTGGCAGGCTTATTTTATTCAAAGTTGGAGATCATTTCCTGTAACCCTCAACCATGATCAAGCTAAAACCTCTACACAATTGTGACCTGCAGCCCGACCAGATACCACCCTCCCCACCCGCAACATCCTCTCCCCCTGGTTTCCCTCCTCCCTCACATTCTCAATGGACCAAGTCCATGATGGACTACTTCCTCCCGGTTAAATAGGCCAGAGGCCACCCCGTGCCTCCCCTGCCCCTCATTTGCTTCCTCTCCCTTCTTCTTACCACCCCATTACCCCCTCTCCCTCTCCACTGCCCTGTGCTGCTCCAGAGAGAGAGAGAGAGAGAAAAGAGCCTCGGGCTCCTTCTCGACAGCGAGCCAAGCTCCCTCTCCTCACCTCCTCTCTCTCTACATGTCGCACTCGTGCACCCCTCTTGTCCTCCTGATGCTAATGGTGCCCTTTGCGCTTACATACAACAGCCTCTCGAGCAACGCCGGTGAGCCCCGAAGGTCGGCGCCGTCGGGATCCTCTCGTGAGCGTCCTCTCCGGTGCGAGTGCCCCGTGCCGCCCATCCCCAAGCTCGCAGGCATTGACCGCATCGCCGCGTTGCTTCCTCGTCGGCCCTCTCGCACCCAGGTGAGCTCCCAGACCCCCGCCACCACGACCTAGGGTTCGGTGTCCCCTGTTCCCGACCAGAGGTAAACGACGGCCCTGTGCTGTCGATTCGATTCTAATCGAACGGCCCGCAGCGCCCGATACCGCTTTGCCGGCTCCTGTCTCTAGCGGCTGGACCGCACCAGGCGGGTTCGAATCCGCCTCCCGCGCATGCACTGCCCAGGTGGGCCGAATTCCCCCGGCACAGCCCAACTCCCTGCTGGATCCGGCCCGACTACCCCCCCACTGTTATTTTCCTTTATCAATTCCCGTTCTAGAATATTGACCTGGGTTTAAATGATTTTAAAATTGGAAAATACCAGGTTATGCCCATATCTAAATTTACCCATGTAGCCACCTGTTTTGCCAATCATGATATACAAAAAGTTTGGCCTAATACCACCAGTATCTTTTCTGTAGATTTATTTACCAAAATGTACCATTTCCAGTAAATAAATTCCTGAGTGAGATATACATCTCCAATAGGGATGAAACCAAGTTCCACTGATAGCATAACTATAGGCCTACCATCTAGACCTTGTCCCTTGCGAAGGTGAGCAGCAGTTTATCCTTATCAAAAATAGCAAAAACAGCTCTGATCTGACTTTAGAAAATTCCCTAGACCAAACCATGAGTGGTTTTGACCTCATTCCACTGATAGCATAACTATAGGCCTACCATCTAGACCTTGTCCCTTGCCAAGGTGAGCAACAGTTTATCCTTAGCAAAAATAGCAAAAACAGCTCTGATCTGACTTTAGAAAATTCCCTAGACCAAACCATGACTTGTTTTGACCTCATTCCAACTCTTTGTGTTGTGGTACGCTCTACATTACCAAAATCCAGGAGACCAAGATTTATTGAGCTTCTGAGGATTTCTAATGAATTAAACATTTATGTCCATAGTGTTATCACTAGATAAATCATCACAGTAGTTCCACAACACCAAAAAGGTTAATTCAAATCTTTGTAGAAATATATTCTAAATACCTACCAGGTATCCTTGGAATCAAATCAAAAGCTTCTGTAGATTAAATTTGGTTAAAAAGACAAATTGCATGCAAAACTGACTTTGGGAATTTCCTGAGGGCATTTTGGTAATTATTTTGGAGTGATTCCAACTCTCAACTATTCAGTACATCAAACTCTACCTGACCATCTAAGGAAATAATTTTTGGAGTTCCAGAACTTTTCTGGTGAATTATTTCCTAAAACTAGGGCTTTTAGCACTAGAATATTCATAAGAAATTAAAGAAAAGTGATAAAATAGTGAAACCACTTTTGTTGGTTTCATTTTATCAACTCCTATCTGTTGGTATCAGTTTTACACAATTGTATCATACAGAATATGTTCTCGGTCCAAAACCCATCTCTTAGGTAGTTTCTAGACTATAAACCCTAAGGGATGTTCATCCCCTTCTCCAAGGCCATCTCAATCTTCTAAATCCAATCCTATCAAAACCTACTGAATCTTAAACTTGTATTCTTCAAAGGTTTGCTGTATTGTATTGATGCTTGTATGACTTGTGTTGATTGTGGTTTGGTTTGTTTGCATGTGTTGTCTGGACGATAGTTGCGATGAAATCGGAGAGCAGAAGAAGTGGTAATTATTATTGGTGTTATGGGGTATTCTAAGAAGAAGTCCAGGGACATATTGCCATAATGCTGCTCATTAGGCAAGCCACCTTCTTGATCAGAAGCCTTGTCCTACGGTTTTACTTATGCATGTTTTATCTACTGTTTATCAAAACTGCATTGTTTACTATATGTTGATGTATATATGGTAGTGGTTTGGCTCATCCGAACTATTACACTTTGGTACTACTAAGTACAACCCCCTTGACGACACCTACTTTTCCCTAGTATGGTAGATGGTGTGATACACCATACCCCTTTTGGTGACCCTGTTTTAGCCAAAGCAAAGCTACAGGATGGGAAGACCCCGGAAAAAGTTTTACCAAAAGATTTATGATAAAACCTTGGTGAGGTGGGACCTCCCAAGAAATGTTGAGAAAGAAAAAGGTTTTGTTTTACAAAATGCTGAAGGAAAGATGGAGGAAAAAGGTTTATGAAAACGCACCCAGTTCTTTGCAGTTTTGCTAGAACAATTAACATGTGCAACCACATTCCTCTGGAATGGGACATGGCTGGATTTGATGTTTGTCTATTCTGGTATAAGCTGCCTCACAACTACTATAAGGGGTCATGATCCCCAGAGGTTGGGCCTTCTCCCATAAAGGTCCATGTGGGACATCGAACTAGAGAAGGAACGAAATGTCTGTGGGCAGCCAGGCATTACTATGAGCCCCTCATTGAAAGCGCCCACTGTGTGAAGTGTAAAATGTACTCCGGTTTGTCCTCGGTACTTGACGTCCCGGTTTTGAGGGGAACAACACACATAGGGTAGGCACTTATATTGGAGTCGGCTTCCGGAGAGTCTTGATCGCTTACTCGACCCACGATCGGTGTAGATCAGGGTAGTGTACCCGGATGGTGAGGGTAAAGTGTGCAACCTCTACAGAGTGTAAATCTATTCGAATAGCCATGTCCGCGGTCATGGACGGTTGGGAAGGTTGCTATAGAGCGGTGTTGGTTTTGTTTTCAAATAGGATTTCAAAAAAGAAATGGCTTTGGAAATGTTTTGACCATGGGATGGTTGTAAAGGAAAAAGGTTTTGACCATGGGATGGTCGGAAGGAGGAGAAAGGGGTTTGGTCGTGGGACGACCTGAAGACGGGAACAAATGGGTACCCCAATCCTAGTGTTTACAAAACTTTTCAAAAGGTTTCCAAAAAGTCTTTACAAAAGTTTTTAACAAAGATATGGAGATGCCATATCTACAAGAGACACTATTTTAGAAAAGAACCCCGCTTGGAGCCCTCCTACTACACAGCCATATTGCATATCCTCTTGTTTTATTATTCTATTAAGGTTGTTTGCGAGTACATTCAAAGTACTCACTGGCATTGTCCCTGGCTATTAACTTGGTCAGATATCGAGAAGAAGGTGAAGTGGACGACTATGCGAGCTAGGACGTTCTCCCAGTCAGTTGCCTATAGGTTAAGGCATGGCTCGGGCTCTGCGCTTAATGAAGTTACGTTGATGTTGATCGATGTAGCTATATTGGGAAATAAGGTATGACATGTATTTGTTATGTATTGGATGTTTACTTTGATACTTGTCGGTTATGTGCCACGACTAACTGATCATGGGATCGTGGTTGTATGCATAACATGGATTATCGGAGGATTAATCCGAGGGCCCCACATTGCGTACACATTGTTCTTTTTGTTTCTTCCACTTTTAGCTTACCCAAAGCCGCGAACGACTTTTCCTGAAGAAAGGGAGGATGATGAGGATACAATCATAGAGTATGATGATTCTGCTAGTCTAAGATGGAAGGAAATATTGAGCCTCATTGAGAAATGTCACGAGGTGAATTCATTCCTAGTTGGATATGATACTTTGATTTTGAAGAACTTTATACTACCTACATCATGGTGTTATTATTTGACTAGATTTAATATCCATCAGATTTGCACCAGCGGGAGGAGAGGGAGGAAGGCGAGCAAGAGAGGGAAGGCGACCAAGAAGGAAGGCCCAATTCGGACAGATAAAAGCTCTGAAATTGAAACGGACGTGGTTTCCACATACCAACTAGAATTAAGCAAATAAGTGCTTGTTGGAAAGATAATTCTGAGATCTTTCCAACGGGTACTCGCACGTCTCCCGGTTCGTTACAAGATGTGTGCGGCAACCGAAACAAGTCGACGATTGTTTTCTGTCAGTTTATAAATAGAGACCTTTTAAGTTACGAAAGTTAGACATATATTTGGTTTTGTATCCAACTCTATGTTGGACGTCCAACAGCCTTTATACAGGCCTGTAATTCATGGTTTTTAGGTTTAGACAATGTTTAAACTATTTTGGAGTTGTTTCTTTCAAAGAATCTCTGGAATTACCCAGTGATCGAATTATACTACTGCAATTGAGTGTGATATGTTGTTCTATTGGGAATTAGCAGTTTGCAAACTACCATTCGTGGTCGACGGCTGCGTGCGCATGAGCGTGGTGTTGTGAATATCCCATAGGGTTCGAGATCTGTTGCATTGGCATCAGGGTTCGAGCGGGAGAGTTCATAGCTACAGGCTATTTATCTATCCACCATTATCATCAGCGACAAGTGCTTGCTGAGAAGACCGGGCCACCCCATATCACAGGGTGTACCCCGGGGCTTATTGGTTACTTCACAAGGCAGTCAACGAAAGAGACGTGTCCCGACAAGGGGCATAGGCGCCGCACGCCCTCAGTGCGCCTCGGTAAAGGAAGGTTCGGTCTGTCTCCCACTTTTCTGTAGCAGAAGGGCAGACAACCTCAGCATTGCATGCGCGCCAACTTGCCGATTTGGTGCAAGAGAGACAGAGGGCAACGCCAAACCAGAACAAAGGTGGAAAGGGAACGCCGATGTTGAGGGCAAACATCTAGGGTGGCCCGATCTTTCATGAATCCCTTTCAAATCGAGGATGGAGTGCAGGCGAAGGAGGGGCGGATGAACACGACGAACTCATGCAAGAAGAACACGATGAACACACTCACGCAAAACCATGATACACACCAATATCTCATGCCAACGGTGACCGGTTTGGCACAATCCCTAGGATCGGCGTCTGGCGAAGGACTCTCTCTCGAACCGGCACGTCTAGTAGGGAGACTCGGTAAGATCTTGACGTCTAGGCAAAGGGACTCCGATGCCTAGGCCTTGTACAACACGGAGGCACGATGCAAACTCCAACGAGGTTTGTGATATTTGGTGCTCCTTGGTCAAGGAGCATGAGGCAAGAAATAGATAGATCCACAAGGGGTTTCCACTAATTCCAAATATCATGCCTAGGGTTTACAATAGAGGTGGGGGACTATATATAGGCTAGCCACAAAGTCTAGGGTACTTTAGGGATAGTAGATAAGTTCTAGACGGACTAAGGGGTACATGGGCTGAAGGCCCAAAGGCCTTCTACATGCCTGGCGACGCTCGGTCTGGAGACTCCAGTGTGGTGGACCGGAGACTCCGGTCTGGACCGGAGATTCCGGTCGGTCTCCTGTCTATCTCTGGAGTGGCCATCTGGCTATCCTTGAGCTCGATTCGGGGGTCAGACCGGAGGTGGGATGAAGTCTCTGGGGTCTTAGGCCAGAGACTTTGGTGGATCGGAGACTCAAGTGTGCGCAGACCAGAGACTCCAGTTTGAGCAACTCCAGTGGCTCTGCTTCACGCCCTGCTCCTTGTTCTCCAACCTTGGGTGCTTGGTGCTGTGTTGGAGCTTCGTACCTGATGATGCATAGAGTAGTTGCATGAAGTAGCACACCATCCAAGGATGTATCAAATTGGCACTAGGAGAGGAGCGAGTTCACCTTAGCTTGAAGGAGTTTGGGTCAGGCACAAGTCATGGGTCCACTTGCGGAACTTGGTGGTGTAGATGTAGGCGTGTCCATAGGATGGGCTGCATCAACTCCCCCCCCCCCCCTTGGGAAAGAGTCGTCCTCGAATCTTCATGGGTATCATCGGGAACATATCCATGCTAGGGTGAGAGGTCCTTGACATTGAATGTATTGCTTGCAAGTTACTTGGAGGTCGGTATGTCGATGATGTAGGTGTTGTTGTTGATTCTTTTGAGGACATTGAAGGTACCATCTCCTCTTGGTTTGATCTTGGAATCACGTTCTTTGGGGAAATGGTCCTTGCTCAAGTGTATCCATACAAGATCACCTTCTTCAAAGATCATCTCCTTCTTGTCCTTGTTTAACTTTGAAGCTTGGCGAAGGACTTCTTGCTCGATAGTAGCTCTAGTTTCTTCATGAAGATTCTTCATAGCTTGTGTGCTCTTCTCAATGTCCATGTTGGTGCGCTCATGGATAGGTAGTGGTAGGATGTCGAGCGCGATGAGGGGCTCAAAACCATAGATGATCATGAAGGGACTCATCTTGGTTGTCGAGTGCTTGGCATGGTTGTCGTGGAACTCGGCGTGTGGAATACATTCCTCCCAATCCTTGAGGTTTTTCTTGATCAACACACAAAGGAGAGTCCTGAGGATTTGGTTGACAACTTCGGTTTGGCCATCGGTTTGGGGATGCGATGTGGATGAAAAGAGTAGCTTGACGCCGAGCTTGGACATGAGGGTCTTCCATAAGTAGCTCCTAAATTTGACATCGCTGTCGGAGACGATTGTTCGTGGCACAACGTGAAGATGGACGATTTCCCTGAAAAACAAATTTGCAACATGTGAAGCATCGTCGGTCTTATGGCATGATATGAAGTGTGACATTTTGGAAAAGCTATCCACGATAACAAATATAGAATAATGACCATGTTTAGACCTAGGTAATCCTAACACAAAATCCATGCTAATGTCGGACAAAGCTGAATGAGGAATAGGTAATGGCATATAAAGACCATAAGGGTTAGCTTGCGACTTAGCTTGAACACATGTCGTGCATTGTTGAATGTAGCGCTCCATGTCGCGCTTCATCTTGGGCCAAAAGTAGTGAGTGGAGAGTATGTCCAATGTCTTGTCACGGCCAAAGTGACCCATGAGACCACCACCTTGAGATTCTTGGAGAAGCAAAAGCTGGAGCGACGACTTCGGAATGCAAAGCTTGTTTTGTTTAAATAGCCCTTATGCAAATAGAAATCATCAACTCCTTTGTAAATGGTGCACTTTGTGAAAATTGGTTCAAAGAATGGGTCAGAAGCATACAAAGTTTTTATTTCCTCAAGACCCAACACATTGATTTCAAGTCAAGTAACAAGGTTTGTGTACTTGCGAGACAAAGTGTCCGCAACTACATTATGTTTACCCTTATTATACTTGACATTGTATGGAAAAGACTCCACAAACTCAACCCACTTAGCGTGTCTCTTACTCAAGTTGGATTGGCCTTTGAGATATTTCAATGACTCATGGTCAGAATGTATGATAAATTCTTTAGGCCATAAGTAGTGTTGCCAAACTTGAAGGACACGAACTAAGGCAAAAATCTCTTTGTCATAGATTGGATAATTAAGGCGAGCACCATCAAGTTTCTCGCTTTGATAGGCTATAGGACATCCGTTTTGCATAAGGACTCCTCCAATGTTAATACCACTAGCATCACATTCTATCTCGAAAGTTTTAGTGAAATCCGATAACGTAAGAAGAGGTGCTTCGGTGAGCCTCTTTTTGAGTTCACCAAAAGATTTTTGGTGTGCTTTGCCCCACACGAAGGTGACATTCTTTTTCTTCAACTCGTTGAGAGGACAAGCAACAGTTGAAAAGTCTTTCACAAAGCGACGATAGAAACCGGCCAACCCATGAAAACTTTGGAGTTCACTCACATTTGTTGGGATGGGCCAATCTCGTATGTCTTTTACCTTGGAAACATCAACTCCAATGCCCTTGGGAAGATTAGCATATAGTTTTTCATGTTGAAGGATTTGCAAAACTTCCTTGACATGTTTATCATGGTCCAAGTGACTTGCTATAAACAAGTATATCATCAAAATAGACAACGACACTCTTGCCAATCTGAGCACGCAAAATATGATTCATGAGGCGCATGAAGGTGGATGGGGCATTAGACAAGCCTAAGGGCATAACCAACCATTCATAGAGACCAAGTTTGGTCTTGAATGCGGTTTTCCACTCATCACCTTCCGCCATGTGTATTTGATGGTAACGACTACGAAGATCAATTTTCGAAAAAATAGTGGCTCCACACAACTCATCAAGCATGTCATCGAGACGTGGTATGGGATGTCGATAACGCACAGTGATAGCATTGATTGGACGACAGTCCATGCATAATCGCAACGTACCATCCGTTTTTGGAACAAGAATCACGGGTACGACACTTGGACTAGTGCTAACTTAGATCAAACCATTGGAGACGAGTTGGTTGATTTGATGTTCGATCTCCTTCTTCTCCTTCGGGTTCGTGCGATAGGCGGCGCAGTTTGGAAGGGGTGCACCGGGGATGAGGTCAATGCGATGCTCAATTCTGCGAAGAGGAGGTAGTCCATGTGGAAGCTCTTCAGGAAACACATCCTTGAATTCCTGCAAAACAATCATCAAAGATGGAGGAACATTGGTTAATTCTAGTTCCTTGCGCTAGTCCTTTGCAAATGAGTACATAGTGCAAGATGGATGGGTTGTTCCGCACATCTCTCATCTCACTTTTGGTGGAAAGTAGAACACTCTTAGTTTTTTCACTAGAGTTTGGCTTGTGGCTCTCACTCACTATGAGGTGGTTCTCTCGCTCACCGCTCTTGTCATAAGTAGGTGTTGTGGTTTTCGCCCTCGTTAAAGCCTTTGCATTATCCGCAATTATTTGGCTAGGAGTCATTGGTTAAAAACACATGTTTTGTTTAGCCATTTAAAGGTGTACACATTGGTGCAACCATCATGTAGAGCAGCCTTGTCGAATTGCCATGGTCTACCAAGCAACATGAGGCAAACCGTCATTGAAACCACATCAAATTCCACCGTGTATTTGTATGGCCTAATAGCGAAGGTTACCGACGTAGTATACTTAATCTTCACGGACCCTTGGTCACTTATCCATTGCACGTGGTAGGGGTGCTTGTGAGGATGGAGGGTGAGGTTGAGCTTCTCACACAACTCGGTGCTATCAAGGCTATGGCAACTCCCTCCATCGATGATCACTTTGATAGATTTCCATTGATGCTGACTTGTGTTTGGAAGATGGTTGAGCGTTGGTCTTCATGCTCTTGTGCTTAAGTGGTCAAGATCCTTGTGACGATAAGCGATGAACTTGCATCATGTTAACACATAAGAAGTTGTTGGTCATCTTCCACTCGTTGCCTTGCCATTGCTTCCTTGACACGGGCGTAAAATTCATCTTCATTCAACTACTCTTCGTCACCATTGTCATGGATGAACGATACCTTCTTGTTTCCACATTCGGCCAACTTGTGTCCTTTGCCTCCACACTTGTAGCATTCATCGTTTAAAGGTGTATCACTCTTTGCTTGTTTGCCACTTGGGGGAAGTTTTCCTTGAGGAAGTGTGGGCTTGAAGGAAGGCTTGGAGGTACTTGAGGAGCTTCCATTGCATATTGTTGGCGTAGCAGTTGAAGCTTGCTTTCAGGTGAAATATGTCTTGGGCTTGTTGTACTTGATGTCCTCTTGCACTTGACGTTCGGCCTATGTTGCGATGTGCACAAGCTCAACCATGTTGTTGTATGTTTGGAACTTGACGATGCGCTTGATTGGATGGTTTAAGCCAATCAGAAAATGTGCCATAGTTTGCTCCTTGCACTCTTCAATGTTGGCGAGGATCATGTTGAGTTCCATTTCCTTGAAGTACTCTTCCACGATCTTTGTCCCTTGGCGCAGCGATTGAAGGTTGTTGAAGAGGTCACGCATGGAATGTGCGGGAACAAAACAGGATCTCATGTGAGCCTTCATGTCATGCCAAGTTGTGATTGGTGGCTCTTGTCTTGCGTCACGAGCAACTTGAACTTGTTCCCACCAAAGGTTGGTGTAATCCTCAAACTCAAGCAAATCCATGGCAAGCATCTTCTCGTTGTTATAATTGTGCATGTGTATCATCTTGTCGACTTTGAGTGCCCATGAGAGGTATTCTTCATGGTCATTGGATCTGGTAAACTTGGGCATTGTGAACTTCAGCTTGCCAAAAGTTTTTTCATCATTGCGGTCATTGCGACGGGCTTGGTGACCTTGTTGATGATCTTGTGGTTAGGGAGGTGGAACTTGATTGTCACGACCTTGTTGAGGTGCTTGCTCTTGCTCTTGGTGCGGTTGGTGATGATGTTGAGGCTCTTGGGCCTCATGAGGGTGTTGAGGATGTGGATCCTCATGACGCGGTTGATGATGAAGAGGAGGCTCGATCCTTGGTTGGTGATGTTGATTAGCCGCACGGGCCTCACGGCAAAGATCATGGTCTTGAGCCTCTTGATGTGGTGGGCGTCGCTCAATTTGTACCACATGGCGCTCCATGTTTTGATGTGGTGGGGGAGGCACCTCGTGATTACCATGGTTTCGGTGCGGACGTTCATGACGGTGATGACGAGGAGGAGGATCTTGGAGAGCTTCACGTCGACGACGAGATTGATTCTCCAAATTGGAGGCATCACTTGTTGTGTCAAGTATGTGTCGTGGGTGATGGTGGTGGACTTGCGGTTGCACTCGTGGTTCCTCTTGAGGTTGCTCTTGGTGGATCACTATTGCCCTTGCACAGTGACAGTTTGCTTCTTGCCTTGCTTGGGGCCTTGAAGAGAAATCACCATCATAGCTTGACGTTGCGGCATGCCATGGGGATGGTACATAGTTCGAAGGACTTCCATCTTCAACCACGGGGGCATCATTGCGTCTTGCAGCACTTGGATGAAGATCTTGTTGAAGAGGAGCATGACAACGCGAAGAACTTGAAGAGCTTGACGCACGTGAACATGGTCTTGCCATTCTGTCGATGAGGCGTCGAAGATTGTCATTTGTTTTGGCGACGGAGCGTTGTAGCGCTTCATTTTGGTGGCCAAAGTTGTGATGCATTGCATGCATTTGTTGTTCGAGGCCATCAAAGCGGTTGTCGATGTTCTTGAACTCGGCTTGCATCTCACCAAATTGTTCATCTTGTCGCGTCTCAGGGGCTTGGCAACGTTCACGGAACTCTTGTCGGATGATGAAGTGAGTTGCGTGCGTCATGTATGGTCTATGTTCGTCTTCTCGGGGAGGTGGTTGGCTCGACTCACCGTGCCTATCCATCATGCAAAACACACAAGTATTGTATATGGAAGTGGAATATGGTGGTGTTAGCCATGTACCTGACCTTGGGGATTGCACCGAACTAGAAACCACAAGTGAGAGCTATAAGAGTGCAAAGTGGAATTGCAAAGAAAACTCACACTAAAGAAAGAACTAACTCTCAAAAGCTTATTGGTGGTAGGCTAGGATTGTGGAATTCCAAAGAACCAACCAAAAGAAAAGGGTAGTCAAAAGTGTGTAAAATCCAAACAAAACTCAAGTGAAAGGCGAAGGTTGACAACTTAAAAGGGTGACGGAAACCTAAGACTATATACACACACATGGAGATTGTTGGGATTGACACGACTATTAAAATGAGCAAACAAAATATCCTAACAAAGACTACGCTCATTGTCGTGCCAATGCGAGGAGAGACCGTGGCTCGTTTGCAAATAATAAAAATGAGCAACGGATTTGTGCACTTGCCTTGGGCGCTCTTCTTTCTCTCTTTCTTACAAGCTTTGAGACTTTCTTTTGCGATGGGAGACTATTTATCTTTTTCTTTTTCTTTGTATCTTTTTCTTTCTTTCTTTTTTTTGCTCTCCCTTGATACCTAGCCACACTTGCTATTGCTCTTGCACTCTCACTATCCAAGGACAAATGCACAATGCTCAAGCAAACACAAGATGAGCCACTCTCATGGGATAGGTACACATAAAGGAAGATAGGGGTTAACAAGATGACGCAAGTTATACCTTCGTTGGTGATGATGAACTTGCCGTCGGTGGTGCAGGATGATGTTCGTGGGTCATGGTGTTGATGAGCGCGTGAGTTGTCGATGCAAAAGGTTTTTGGTAGTTGACGACACGCACGCAGGCACAAATAAACAAGAGGAATTATCCAATTGAAGATAAGAGGCAAAAATGTCAAAATCAGGCGTCGGGGCCGGAGACTCCGGGGTCTCGGGCCAGAAACTCTGGTCCAGGTAGGAGACTCCAGTTTGTAGGCCGGGAACTCCGGTCTGGAGTCAGATCGCGAATTACTCGAGTTCTTGAGTGGAAATCCATGCCTTGGGTCCTCAAATCTGCGAAAAATTGGCCAAATTGGGCTAGGAAAACACAGGATAAAGTTGGACCAACACCTTAGACAAGATTTGGTCGGATCAAAACCATAAATAACACTTCAAATCAAGAGATCGATCCAAAGGAAAAATTGGGGCTCTTTTTGCGGTTTTATGATTTTTTTGTGGATAGAAGAAAATTTTGTGGGGGAATTCATGAGCAACGAAGCTCTTGATACCAATATGTTAAGGGCAAACCTCTAGGATGGCCCAATCTTTCACAAATCCCTTTAAAATGGAGGATGGAGTGCGGGGGAAGGAGGGGAGGATGAACACGACGAACTCATGCATCAAGAACATGATGAACAAACTCACGCAAAACCACGATACACACCAATATCTCATGCTGGCAGTGATCGGTCCGGCGCAATCCCTAGTATCGGCGTCGGGCGGAGGACTCTCTCTCGAACTGGCACAGCGAGTAGGGAGACTCGGTGAGATCTTGATGTCTAGGTAGAGGGACTACAATGCCTAGGCCTTGTATAACACGGAGGCACGATGCAAACTCCAACGAGGTTTGTGATATTTGGTGCTCCTTGGTCAAGGAGCATGAGGCAAGAACTAGATAGATCCACAAGGGGTTTCCACTAATTCCACATATCATGTCTAGGGTTTACAATAGAGGTGGGGGACTATATATAGGCCAGCCACAACGTCAGGGGTAGTTTAGGGATACTAGATAAGTTTTGGATGGACTAAGGGGTACATGGGCCGAAGGCCCAAAGGCCTTCTACATGCCTGGCGACGCTCGGTCCGGAGACTCCGGTGTGGTGGAATGGAGATTCCGGTCGGTCTCTGGTCCATCTCCGGAGTGGCCATCTGGCTATCCTTGAGCTCGCATCGGGGGTCAGACCGGAGGTGGGCCGTAGTATCCGGGGTTTCAGGCCGGAGACTTTGGTGGACCAGAGACTCCGGTGTGTGTAGACAAGAGACTCTAGTCTGATCAACTCCAGCGGCTTCTACTTCATGCCCTGCTCCTTGTTCTCCAGCCTTGGGTGCTTGGTGCTATGTTGGAGCTTCGTACCTGATGATGCATAGAGTAGTTGCATGAATTAGCACACCATCCAAGGATGTATCAAATTGGCAGGAGGAGAGGAGCGAGTTCACCTTAGCTTGAAGGAATTTGGCTCGAGCACGAGTCATGGGTCCACTTGGGGAACTTGGTGGTGTAAATGTAGGAGCGTCCGTAGGACGGGCTGCATCAGCCACTTTACCGACAGGTGGAGAAGCGCCCAGCGTCCAAGACCTAGTCCACCGAAAAGTAGTCTTGTAGACCGGTACTGGTAGGAGCGGCATTGCGGTGACCCTTCCCGCCGTAGACTGGGTGAAGAGGCCCGACACCGCCCTATTTAAGGAGCCCTTCTCCTACCTTGGAAGGTATCAATCCTTGAGATCTAAAACGCTAGACTTTCATCCTCCATTGTACCCTCGTGGAGCACGCGAGCAATACAACAAAGAAGGAGTAGGGGCTTTACCTCCTCACGAGGGTCCCGAACCTGGGTAAAAAACCCTGGTGTCACCTCTCTGTCGTGTGCTTGTTCCATCGCTGCCACCGTCGTCGAGTTCCTTCAGAACCACGTGTTAAGCCCCCTCACGAACCAAGGGATCATTGGACCCTAGTTACTTCGTGAGACGAAACTCTGACAATGGTTCCGACGGCTCCCTCTTTGAGGGGCTCACGGGACTAAACCGAATGCACAGAGCCTACAGGACACCCCATAGGGAGGGGGTGCCTACAGGTCAGGTACAAGCCTCACGGACCTCTTGGGGAGAGGGAAGCGGGGTAGCCCATGAGGAACCCCACCTCAAGCGGCTCAACTACTGTTAGAGCCTAAGTCCACCCTCGCGGGGGTCGACGGGCCAGTACAGGGTCACCTCCCTGAGGGGCCAAGGAGCAAGGTCGCACGAACTAGTGTGGGCCCGGGCGGTGATATCTCCCCATGCGAGAAAATGGGGCTTGCTCCGGTGGTGGAACTCACGCACCGTGGCGGCAGCGACCAGTGTTGCCCCCGCCGAAGCGCCCCAAAGCGTGGACACCAGGGAAGGCAGGCTCTCTAACGAGCCGTTGCCATCGGCATCTAGGCCTGGCCGAGCTAGTCCCATTTTAGTGTCAACTAAATGGCCGCTGAAGAGATGCTCGCTGAGGGCCTGTCCATTTCTCCATGGACGCGTGAGCCGGCTGAAACTATGGTGCGGCCGAGGCTATGCCCGGGACCCAACACGGATGACGAAAGACACTCGCGCCTTCTAGCGTGCAAAATCCGCGTGAAGCACCAGCAGGGAGTTCTAGCGGCACGCGCCTCGCCCGGCGGTTGCCTCCTAAGGAAGCCAGTGGGCCAAACACTACCCTACGTCTGTTACTTGAGAGGCCGGCAAACCAGATCATGGGGATAATCCCCCGGGCAGGCGCTGCTGATCAGCGACAAGCTCCAAAAACATTAGGCCTTGAAGGTCGATGACTTCACGCACCCCACGCAGTTGGGGTCACATCAGCGACTAGTTCCGACGCGGTTTTCCTCGTCAAAAGAATTACGGGGTGGATGGCGTGGCCACTCTAACCCAGTGGTCTCCTTGCATCCTCGCGTGAGGGACTCAACCATCATACCTCCCTACATTCTGCGGTAGATGGGACCTATGGCAGCCATAACAAACAGATCGTAGGAGAATTCCTTGGAGCATGTTCCTGGCCCTCGGCAAGGTCGCCCGGCTCGGAAACCGGTCACTTATGGCACAGAGCCATGGGTAGCACTTCGCGATTGAGTGATGCGCGCTCCCCCCGCCGGACTGTCGTCAAGCGCAGATCCATACCGGGTTGATGCCTTGGCAGAGCAAATGGAAAGGAAAGCGGAGGACATATGGATCGGCCCAAGAGTTTTCATTACAAGCGCCCCTCCAAAGGGTCAAGGAGCATCACGGAACTACGTTTCCTACTACAAGTGGCATGTGGTCCTATTGGCACTATGGCAATGCGATCTAGAGTCCCACCTAGGCACCCTAGAGGTGGCGGGGCCTATCAACAAGGCCCGTCGACGGGTCATAAACCGACATGATGAAGTCCCTATTCTAGGTATACCGAAACCGCAACACCGCACCACGCCAGATCTCGTGGTCATAGATGACACTCTCCTACCCAGAGGTAAGGTACACTTCGCCCAGCGTGTGGGACTTGGCGATCAAGCTCCAGCTCTCGCCGCCACCGGAATTCCTCAACCACACGCGCCCTGGGTCGTCTCCCCGAGAGGCAAAGGTGAAGCGCATGGAAAGACTCACCCTGGTATACCAATCGTCGCCTCAGAGGATGAGGACGAAGTTGTTGATCCGCTCCGGCTCAGGGTCATCCTCAAGCTTGACCACGTCCGCCATAGGTGCTAAAGCAGGGAGCGCTGGCGGATCCGCACCAACACTCCACCTCCCATTGAGCCCATCGGGACGACCCTGGCCGCAAGGCCGCCCGTGCCCTCGCCTCGTAAGCATCCCCGCCTTAGTAATCCCAGTGACCTGAGAGCAACGACTCCAGCCGAGCTGGCATCACGACCGCCCGCCTCCCACAGCCGCTACCGCGAGGCCTTCCATGGCCATGCTTCGAGGGCAGACGCTTCACCTCATCCATCATAGGCGCTTTGCCCTTCTCTCTAGTGGAAAGCCTCTCGGGTGCCATGGGAGAAAGGGGTTTTTTCGGTGCTCTCAGGCGAAGAGGAAAGATCAGTGAGTCAAAGGGGAATGGATCGATAAGGAGGCACCATGCCTAGACCATGATTTAACAAGGCGGAAGACAAAATCATTATGACGAGCGCGTGGTGTGGGCCGCAGACACCCGCAACAAACCGATGTGTCATGGAGAGGGAATATTTTCTCTCCTCAATGGCCCCAAGGACCTAACGATTCGAGTGCACGTCGGAGATGCACCCAAGGAGCCGGACGCTACGTAACCACCCTAGGGTAGTGCCCACCGACTAGTTGGGGCACTTGCCCCTTCACACCTGCGGGAGGATGCGCGCATGATAAGTGCCTAGGGGTTACTGTTGGAGTCCTGGTACGCAGGGTACCCTGATCCTGTAGGCAACGGGCCCACCAGGCCACCTCCTTTTCTTGTGGCAGCAAGCCTGGCAGAGAGCCTTGCGGGGGAGGTCGGGCTGGCACCTATGGAGGGTGTCTCTGCACTTTCAATGCCACCTCGCGAGGTCTGGCTCTCTAGGTCTCCAAGGAGGCCTCAAGAGGGACAGGGCAGGGGCTGCGTCTGCCACCCTGCCTCAGTACGGGAGGAGAAGACAAGGACTTGTAGGGAGACTGGGTCACCTTGGTAAAGCAAGGAGGGACCACGCACCAACCGGTGCAAGGATGCCAACAACGTTAGTCGAGCCAGGCCAGTTGCTCCATGCCACTTTAGTGCCAAGGGGACAAGGGCGACATCGGGAAGCGAAGGATGGCGTCAGGTGGACCAACTTTTTGATGGACCGGAGGACAACCAAGGAAATGAGGACCAAGTCCACCAAAAGTAGACTGGTAGACCGGGTCCTCAAAGGACGTTGGTGTGGTGACCCTTCATGCCCATTGTCTAGAGGAATGAGGCCCATCCACACTATAAAAGGAGGACTTATCTACCTTGGAGGGAGGTAGAGTCCTAGAACTTTTAACCCTACAAATTGGTTGTCCAGTGTACCCTCACAAAGCACAGCAAGCAATACAACCAAGCAGGATTAGGGGCTTTACCTCCTCACGAGGGTCTCAAACCTGGGTAAAAAAACAGAGTCAACCTCTCTGTCGTGTGCATTCTCCGCCGTCCTCGCCGTCATCGAGTAGCTCGGAACGTGTGATTCATCCCCCTTTCGAACTCAGGGTACGTCGGACCCCTGTTCCTTTGTGAGACGCTTCTCCGACAACGGTGGTCTTGTAAGACTAGATGGCCTGGACTCTTTGAATCTTCTCCCACACTAAGCACTTTCTTCTTCCTCCTACCACCACCTCCCTCCCCTTGCAAGCCGTGGCTCCCCTGAGGAGAGGCCGGTCGACCATCAGTGCAGAGAAAAAGGAGAGAGCTCTACTGCCCCCTCATGCTCCCTCCTCTCACAGAGGCCCAATCTCTCCTGGCAATGGCGTAGAATGTTTTAGCACGCGAGGGATCCTCCCGGTACGGTCTTCTTGTTCTACTTCTTCTCCATCTTTTTCTCCATGATGATCTTATTTTGCTTCTTCTTGTTATTCTTCTTCTTCTTCCTCCTCTTCCTCTTCTATGTATTACAGGCCAGCCGTGAAGCTCGAATCCACCACGACAGTGGCATTGTAGGTCCTGTTTGGCCCCATCCCACGCCTCAGCGAGGTAGCAAATCTCCACACTTTTATTTTTTGAGTATTAATGTGGATTTCTTAGATCGTGTCCTCCCTACATTGGGTTTTTTATGATTTGTCTTAGTATTCATGATTATGACTGGATTTCTTTGTCTTTTTGTAATACTGCTATTCATAGATTTAATGAAGACGTTGTGAGTTGTATTAGTTTTCATGATTATGACTAGATCTCTTGGTCTTTTTTTAATACTGATGTTCATAGATTCAATGGGGATTTTGTGATTTGTATTAGTTTGCATGATTATGACTGGATGTTTTTGTCTTTTTTAATATTTCTATTCATACATTCAATGGGGATTTTGTGATCTGTATTAGTTTTCCCCCTAGAACCTGGAGTAGAATTATAGAATTTCTATTTCAAATAACATGAACGATGTAGAGAGCAAAGGCTGAGTACCGTGACAAGGTCGCCGTGATCAATGCCAAGATTGAAAATCAACTAGAGCATGCACACTCCCTCACCCAGGCTAATGAGAGCCTAGGATTTTGTCTCTGCAGAAGGAGATCTCGCTAGATTTTGCATGTGACATCATGAGGCTGCAGAGGTTGATCGCCCACAGCTTTCCAAGAAAGAACTGGCCATCAAGATAATCAGGGAGCTCATGGAGGACAAGAAGAATATCCAGATAAGATGCAATCTCTAGCTTGAGAAAAACGGCAAGGCACTCAGAGAATGCATCGACGAAACAAAGGCTGCCACCAAAGCCTACCACGACAAGAACCATTGCATGGATAAAGTGATAGGGATGAAGGAGGACATGAGCCAAGAGATCACCATACTCGAGGGTGTTTAGAAAGAGAACGAGGAGCTAAGGGCTTGTCTAGAGGCATATCAAGCAATGCCAAGTCCGATTCCCATTAGATGGGGCATGAATATAAGTTCCTGCTCCACTGTTTTTGCAATATATATATCATGCATTTAAGGATTCCTAGAGCAACTCCTTATCTATCTAGACATGGGTTGGTGTTCAAGTTCATGAATGGACATCATCCTTTATTTCCATTATGTATCTAAGTTTGTTTCTACATTATGAGTTTACCACTACTAATTGGTAACATTGGAAAAACCCACAGCACCCTTAATTGTAGAAACACCTAGGTTGCTTTGAATTTGAAATTATGACAGTGCCAGTAGTCGATTCATAAAATGTTGATCAGTCCTAGATTGCTTCTTTCTTGAAATTATGACTGTGCCACTAATTGATTCAGTTAATTATGGAAACTAACCACCTTGGCCTACTGAACTAAACAAACCATATATTTTTGTTGCAGGAAAAGAGGAGAAAGTGCAGCTCGGACTTGGCGACTTGGCTAAATGACAAGATAGCCATCCAAAGGGAGAAGCAGAATTCTCTGAAGCTAGCCTTTGACCACTTGCGTGCTGAAGTCGTGGTGCTTTATGACAAGTGCCACAATCTAAAGATGGCAAACACCCGCTGGGCGAAACTTCACAAGAAAGGTCGCACCTCAGCTAGTAAGCAGACGGAGGCAGATGTTACATCACCACACCCACCTGACCTTGTGTGGCCATGTGGGTCATTGTGGTTTGGAAAAGAACACATGCAATGACACTCCATGCACCAAACTGATATGGGCACGAAGGAGGAGGTGAAGGCTAATTTTAGGACTCCGCCAAGCTAGGTGATGCGGGCATCCCATTGATGATTGGCATGCCAGGATGACCTACGATATCTAATGATAAGTCTAAGGTTGTGTCAAATATTGTTGCTATGTTATTGAGTTCGAGTCCAGGTTACGTTCGAGTCCGTTTATGTGTTTGGTTTGGGTCTATCCAACTGACTAGTTGCATGCCTCCTATATAAAGGAGCTAGCCGCCTAGGGTTTAGGGAAGTTCAATTGTTTAGTCTAAAAACTATATTGTGCTCCACCATGTATCATCCCTCCGGGGACGGCGATAACGTTTATCAGATTCTTATAGAGATTGTTGCAGAGGTTCTTGTGTTCATCAAGGATTGTCGTGCTCAGGTTTGAGGCATGGTGATCTTCGTCACATTACTTGTTGTATTGATTCCTCTTCTTCAGGTGATGTTCCTCGCGTTATTGGAAAAACCATCTATGTGGCTGACTCGCTATGATAGATCGTGACAAAACTCAAGGATCATCGGCTTGATCCTTATCAAAAACCATGGTACGAAAGCCCTAGAACATGCTAGAATGCAACATTGGAATGCAATGGAGCACCAATGTGGCAGAGGATGGATCACCACACGCACCTGAATGTGTGTGGCCATATGGGTCATTGTGGTTTGGAAAACAACAAATACTATGACACTGGATGTGGCAAACCATGGTCAAAAAGCCCTACAACATGCTAGAATGCAACATTAGAATGCAATGGAGCACCACTTTGGTAGAGGTTGCATTATCGCACCCACCCGAGTGTGTGTGGCCATGTGGGTCATTGTGGTTTGGAAATAACACATGTAATGGAACTCCATGTGCCAAACAATGGTCAGAAAGCCCTAGAACATGCTGGAATGCAACATTAGAATGCAATGGAGCAGCAGTCTGGCAGAGGTTGCATCACCACACCCACCTGAGTGTGTGTGGCCATGTGGGTCATTGTGGTTTGGAAAAGAACACATGCAATGACACTCCATGTTCCAAACCATGGTCAAAAAGCCCTAGAACATGTTGGAATGCAAAACATTGGAACCCAATGGAGCACCAGAGTGGCAGATGTTGCATCCCCACACCCACATGAGTGTGTGTGGCCCTATGGGTCATTATGGTTTGGAAAAGAACACATGCAATGACACTCCATGTGCCAATCCATGGTTAGAAAGCCCTAAAACATGCTGGAATCCAACATTGGAATGCAATGCAGCACCAGTGTGGCAGAGGTTGCATCACCACATCTACCTGAGTGTGTTGGGCCATGTTGGTCATTGTGGTTTGGAAAACAACATGTGTAATGACACTCCATGTGCCAAACCATGGTAAAAAAGCCCTACAACATGCTAGAATGCAAAATTGGAATACAAAGGAGCACCAGTGTGAAAGAGACTGCATCACCGCACCAACCTTAGTGTGTGTGGCCATGTGGGTCATTGTGGTTTGGAAAGAGAACATCTAATGACACTCCATGTGCCAAACCATGGTCAGAAAGCCCTAGAACATGCTGGAATGCAACATTGGAATGCAATGTAGCACCATTGTAGCAGAGCTTGCATCACCACACCCACCTGAGTGTGTATGGACATGTGGATCGTTGTGGTTTAGAAAACAACACATGCAATGCCACTCCGTGTTCGACACCATGGTCAAAAAGCCCTAGAACATGCTGGAATGCAACATTGGAATGCAATGCAGCACCAGTGTGGCAGAGGTTGCATCACCACACCCACTTGAGTGTGTGTGGTCCTGTGGGGCATTGTGGTTTGCAAAACAACAGATACAATGACACTCCATGTGCCAAACCATGGTTAGAATGGCCTAGAGCATGCTAGAATGCATCATTGGAATGCAATGGAGCACTAGTGTGGTAAGGTTGTATCACCACACCCATCTGAGTGTGTGTGGCCATGTTGGTCATTGTGGTTTGGAAAAGAACACATGCAATCACACTCCATGTGCCAAACCATGGTCAAAAAGCCCTAGAACATGCTGGAATGCAACATTGGAACGCAATGGAGCACCAGGGTGACAGATGTTGCATCACCACACCCACTTGAGTGTGTGTGGCCCTATGGGTCATTGTGGTTTGGAAAATAACACATGCAATGACACTCAATGTGTCAAACCATGGTTAGAAATTCCTAGAACATGCTGGAATGCAACATTGGAATGCAATGGAGCACTAGTGTGGCAGAGCTTGCATCACCACACCCACCTGAGTGTGTGTGGCCATGTGGGTCATTGTGGTTTCGAAAACAACACATGGAATGACACTCCATGTGGAAAACCATGGTCAGAAAGCCCAAGAACATGCTAGAATGCAACATTGGAACGCAATGGAGCACTATTGTGGCAGATCTTGCATCACCACACCCACCTATGAGAGTTTGGCCATGTGGGTCATTATGGTCTGGAAAACAACACATACAATGACAATTTATGTGCCAAACCATGGTTAGAAAACCGTAGAACATGCTGGAATACAACATTAGAATGCAATGGACCACTAGTGTGGCAAGGTTGCATCACCACACCCACTTGAGTGTGTGTGGCCATGTGGGTCATTGTGGTTTGGAAAGAACACATGTAATGACACTCCATGTGCCAACCCATTTTCAGAAAGCCCTAGAACATGCAAGAAGGCAACATTGGAATGCAATGGACCACAAGTGTGTGTGTGTGTGGCCATGTGGGTCATTGTGGTTTAGAAAATAACACATGCAATGACACTCCATGTGCCAAACCATGGTCACAAAGCCCTAGAACATGCTGGGATGCAACATTAGAACGCAATGGAGCACCTGTGTGGCAGATGTTGCATCACCACACCCACCTCTGTTTGTGTGTGGCCCTGTGGGTCATTGTGGTTTGCAAAACGATAGATACAATGACACTCCATGTGCCAAAACATGGTTAGAATGCCCTAGAACATGCTGGAATGCAACATTGGAATACAATGGAGCACCAGTGTGGCAAGGTTGCATCACCACATCCACCTGAGTGTGTGTGGCTATGTTGGTCATTGTGGTTTGGAAAATAACACATGCAATCACACTCCATGTGCCAAACCATGGTCAGAAAGCCCTAGAACATGCGGGAATGCAACATTGGAACACAATGGAGCACTAGTGTGGCAGATGTTGCATCACTACCCCCACCTGAGTGTGTGTGGCCATGTGGGTCATTGTGGTTTTGAAAAGAACACATGTAATGACGCTCCATGTGCCAAAGCATGGTCAAAAAACCCTAGAACTTGCTAGAATGCAACATTGGAATGCAATGGAGCACCAGTGTGGCAGATGTTGCATTACCATGCCCACCTGAGTGTGTGTGGCCTTGTGGGTCATTGTGGTTTGGAAAACAACACATGCAATGACACTCCATGTGCCAAACCATGGTCAGAAAGCCCTAGAACATGCTCGAATGCAACATTGGAACACAATGGAGAACTATTGTCGCAGATGGTGCATCACTACCCCCACCTGAGTGTGTGTGGCCATATGGGTCTTTGTGGTTTGGAAAAGAACACATGCAATGACACTCCATGTGGCAAAGCATGGTCAAAAAACCCTAGAACATGCTGGAATGCAACATTGGAATGCAATGGAGCACCAGTGTGGCAGATGTTGCATCACCATGCCCACCTGAGTGTGTGTGGCCCTATGGGTCATTGTGGTTTGGAAAATAACACATGCAATGACACTCCATGTACCAAACCATGGTTAGAAAGCCCTAGAACATGCTCGAATGCAACATTGGAATGCAAAGGAGCACCAGTGTGGCAGATCTGCATCACCACACCCACCTAAGTGTGTATGGACATGTGGATCGTTGTAGTTTAGAAAACAACACATGCAATGACACTCCATGTTCGACGCCATGGTCAGAAAGCCCTAGAACATGCTGGAATGCAACATTGGAATGCAATGGAGCACTAGTGTGGCAGAGGTTACATCACTACATCCACTTGAATGTGTGTGGCCATGTTGGTCAATGTGGTTTGCAAAAACAACACATGCAATGACACTCTATGTGCCAAACCATAGTTAGAAAGCCCTAGAACATGCCGGAATGCAACATTGGAATGCAATGGAGAACCAGTGTGGCAGAGGTTGCATCACCACACCCACCTGATCTTGTGTGGCCATGTGGGTTATTGTGGTTTGGAAAAAGAACACATGCAATGCCACTCCATGTTCGACACCATGGTCAAAAAGCCCTAGAACATGCTGGAATGCAACATTGGAATGCAATGGAGCACTAGTGTGGCAGAGGTTGCAACACCACACCCACTTGAGTGTGTGTGGTCCTCTGGGTCATTGTGGTTTGCAACACAACAAATACAATGACACTCCATGTGCCAAACCATGGTTAGAATGGCCTAGAGCATGCTAGAATGCATCATTGGAATGCAATGGAGCACTAGTGTGGTAAGGTTGCATCACCACACCCATCTGAGTGTGTGTGGCCACGTTGGTCCTTGTGGTTTGGAAAAGAACACATGCAATCACACTCCATGTGCCAAACCATGGTCATAAAGCCCTAGAACATGCTGGAATGCAACATTGGGACGCAATGGAGCACCAGTGTGGCAGATGTTGCATCACTACGCCCACCTGAGTGTGTGTGGCCATGTGGGTCATTGTGGTTTGGAAAAGAACACATGCAATGTCACTCCATGTGCCAAACCATGGTCAGAAAACCCTAGAACATGCTGAAATGCAACATTGGAACGCAATGGAGCACCAGTGTGACAGATGTTGCATCACCACACCCACCTGAGTGTGTGTGGCCCTGTGGGTCATTGTGGTTTGGAAAAGAACACATGGAATGACACTCAATGTGTCAAACCATGGTTAGAAATTCCTAGAACATGCTGGAATGCAACATTGGAATGCAATGGAGCACTAGTGTGGAAGACCTTGCATCACCACATCCACCTGAGTGTGTGTGGCCATGTGGGTCATTGTGGTTTGGAAAACAACACATGGAATGACACTCCATGTGGAAAACCATGGTCAGAAAGCCCAAGAACATGCTGGAATGCAATGGAGCACCTGTGTGGCAGATGTTGCATCACCACACCCACCTCTGTTTGTGTGTGGCCCTGTGGGTCATTGCGGTTTGCAAAACAATAGATACAATGAAACTCCATGTGCCAAACCATGGTTAGAATGCCCTAGAACATGCTGGAATGCAACATTGGAATACAATGGAGCACCAGTGTGGCAAGGTTGCATCACCACACCCACCTAAGTGTGTGTGGCCATGTTGGTCATTGTGGTTTGGAAAATAACATAGGCAATCACACTCCATGTGCCAAACCCTGGTCAGAAAGCCCTAGAACATGCTGGAATGCAACATTGGAACACAATGGAGCACTAGTGTGGCAGATGTTGCATCACTACCCCCACTTGAGTGTGTGTGTCCATGTGGGTCATTGTGGTTTTGAAAAGAACACATGCAATGACACTCCTTGTGCCAAAGCATGGTCAAAAAACCCTAGAACATGCTAGAATGCAACATTGGAATGCAATGGAGCACCAGTGTGGCACATGTTGCATCACCATGCCCACCTGAGTGTGTGTGGCCCTGTGGGGCATTGTGGTTTCGAAAACAACACATGCAATGACACTCCATGTGCCAAACCATGGTCAGAAAGCCTTAGAACATGCTCGAATGCAACATTGGAACACAATGGAGGACTAGTGTGGCAGATGTTGCATCACTACCCCCACCTGAGTGTGTGTGGCCATGTGGGTCATTGTGGTTTGGAAAAGAACACATGCAATGACACTCCATGTGCCAAAGCATGGTCAAAAAACCCTAGAACATGCTAGAATGCAACATTGGAATGCAATGGAGCACCAGTGTGGCAGATGTTGCATCACCATGCCCACCTGAGTGTGTGTGGCCATGTGGGTCATTGTGGTTTGGAAAAGAACACATGCAATGACACTCCATGTGCCAAACCATGGTTAGAAATCCCTAGAACCTGCTTGAATGCAACATTGGAATGCAAAGGAGCACTAGTGTGGCAGAGGTTACATCACGACACCCACTTGAGTGTGTGTGGCCATGTTGGTCAATGTGGTTTGCAAAAACAACACATGCAATGACACTCTATGTGCCAAACCATGGTTAGAACGCCCTAGAACATGCTGGAATGCAACATTGGAATGCAATGGAGCACCAGTGTGGCAAAGGTTGCATCACCACACCCACCTGATCTTGTGTGTCCATGTGGGTTATTGTGGTTTGGAAAAAGAACACATGCAATTACACTCCATGTACAAAACCATGGTCAGAAAACCCAAGAACATGCTGGAATGCAACATTGGAATGCAATGGAGCACCTATGTGGCAGAGATTGCATCATCGCACCCACCTGAGTGTGTGTGGCCATGTGGGTCATTGTGGTTTGGAAAGAACACATGTAATGACACTTTGTGTGCCAAACCATGGTCAGAAAGCCCTAGAACATGCTGGAATGCAACATTGGAACGCAATGGAGCACCGGTGTGGCAGATGTTGCATCACCACACCTACCTGAGTGTGTGTGGCCCTGTGGGTCTTTACGGTCTGGAAAACAACACATACAATGACAGTCCATGTGCCAAACCTTGGTCAGAAAGCCCTAGAACATACTGGAATAGAACATGGGAATGCAATGGAGCACCAGTGTGGCAGAGGTTGCATCACCACACCCACCTGACTATGTGTGGCCATGTGGGTCATTGTGGTTTGGAAAACAACACATGCAATGACACTTCATGTGGAAAACCATGGTCTAAAAGCCCAAGAACATGCTGGAATGCAACATTGGAACGCAATGGAGCACCAGTGTGGCAGATGTTGCATCACCACACCCACTTGAGAGAGTGTGGCCATGTGGGTCATTATGGTCTAGAAAACAGCACATACAATGACACTTTATGTGCCAAACCATGGTTAGAAAACCCTAGAACATGCTGGAATGCAACATTGGAATGCAATGGAGCATCAGTGTGGCAAGGTTGCATCACCACACCCACCTGAGTGTGTGTGGCCATGTGGGTCATTGTGGTTTAGAAAGAACACATGTAATGACACTCCATGTGCCAAACCATGGTTAGAAAGCCCTAGAACATGCTTGAATGCAACATTAGATCGCAATGGAGCACCAGTGTCGCAGACGTTGCATCACCAGACCCTCCTTTGTGTGTGTGTGGTCCTGTGGGTCATTGTGGTTTGCAAAACAATAGATACAATGACACTCCATGTGCCAAACCATGGTTAGAATGGCCTAGAGCATGCTAGAATGCAACATTGGAATGCAATGGAGCACTAGTGTGGTAAGGTTGCATCACCACACCCATCTGAGTGTGTGTGGCCATGTTGGTCATTGTGGTTTGGAAAAGAACACATGCAATCAGACTCCATGTGACAAACCATGGTAAGAAAGCCCTAGAACATGCTGGAATGCAACATTGGAACGCAATGGAGCACCATTGTGGCAGATGTTGCATCACCACGCCCACCTGAGTGTGTGTGGCCCTGTGGGTCATTGTGGTTTGGAAAAGAACACATGCAATGACACTCAATGTGCCAAACCATGGTTAGAAATCCCTAGAACATGCTGGAATGCAACATTGGAATGCAATGGAGCACTAGTGTGGTAGAGCTTGCATCACGACACCCACCTGAGTGTGTGTGGCTATGTGGGTCATTGTGGTTTGGAAAACAACACATGCAATGACACTCCATGTGGAAAACTATAGTCAAAAAGCCCAAGAACATGCTGGAATGCAACATTGGAACGCAATGCAGCACTAGTGTGGCAGATGTTGCATCACCACACCCACCTATGAGAGTGTGGCCATGTGGGTCATTATGGTATGGAAAACAACACATACAATGACACTTTATGTCCCAAACCATGGTTAGAAAACCCTAGAACATGATGGAATGCAATGGAGCACCAGTGTGGGAAGGTTGCATCACCACACCCACCTGAGTGTGTGTGGCCATGTGGGTCATTTTGGTTTGGAAAGAACACATGTAATGACACTCCATGTGCCAAACCATGGTTAGAAAGCCCTAGAACATGCAAGAATGCAACTTTGGAATGCAATGGAGCACCAGTGTGTGTGTGTGTCTGGCCACGTGGGTCATTGTGGTTTGGAAAATAACAGATGCAATGACACTCCATGTGCCAAACCATGGTCAGAAAGCCCTAGAATATGCTGGAATGCAATATTAGAACGCAATGGAGCACCAGTGTGGCAGATGTTGCATCACCACACCCACCTCTGTTTGTGTGTGGCCCTGTGGGTCATTGTGGTTTGGAAAACAATAGATACAATGACACTCCATGTGCCGAACCATGGTTAGAATGCCCTAGAACATGCTGGAATGCAACATTGGAATGCAATGTAGCACTAGTGTGGCATGGTTGCATCACCACACCACTTGAGTGTGTGTGTAGCGATGTTGTTCATTGTGGTTTGGAAAAGAACACATGCAATCACACTCCATGTGCAAAACCATGGTCAGAAAGCCCTAGAACATGCTGGAATGCAACATTGGAACGCAATGGAGCACGAGTGTGGCAGATGTTGCATCAATACCCCCACCTCAGTGTGTGTGGCCATGTGGGTCATTGTGGTTTGGCAAAGAACACATGCAATGACACTCCATGTGCCAAACCATGGTGATAAAACCCTAGAACATGCTGGAATACAACACTAGAACGTAATGGAGCACTAGTGTGGCAGATGTTTCATCACCACACCCACCTGAGTGTGTGTGGCCCTGTGGGTCTTTGTGGTTTGGAAAAGAACACATGCAATGACACTCCATGTGCCAAACCATGGTTAGAAAGCCCTAGAACATGCTCGAATGTAACATTGGAATGCAATGGAGCACCAGTGTGGCAGAACATGCCTCACCACACCTACCTGAGTGTGTATGGACATGTGGATTGTTGTGGTTTAGAAAACAACACATGCAATGACACTCCATGTTCAACACCATGGTTAGAAAGCCCTAGAACATGCTGGAATGCAACATTGGAATGCAATGGAGCACCAGTGTGGTAGAGGTTGCATCACCACACCCACCTGATCTTGTGTGGCCATGTGGGTTATTGTGGTTTGGAAAAAGAACACATGCAATGACACTCCATGTACAAAACCATGGTCTGAAAGCCCTAGAACATGTTGGAATGCAACATTGGAATGCATTGGAGCACCAGTGTGGAAGAGATTGCATCATCGCACCAACCTGAGTGTGTGTGGCTATGTGGGTCATTGTGGTTTGGAAAGAACACATGTAATGACACTCCGTGTGCCAAACCATGGTCAGAAAGCCCTAGAACATGCTGGAATGCAACATTGGAACGCAGTGGAGCACCAGTGTGGCAGATGATGCATCACCACACCTCCCTGAGTGTGTGTGGCCCTGTGGGTCATTATGGTTTGGAAAACAACACATACAATGACACTCGATGTGCCAAACCTTGGTCAGAAAACCCTAGAACATGCTGGAATTGAACATTGGAATGCAATGGAGCACCAGTGTGGTAGAGGTTGCATCACCACACCCACCTGACTATGTGTGGCCATGTTGGTCATTGTGTTGGGGGGATACCCCCGGGTAGGGTCACGCCGAGGTATAATGGCTGAGTTAGCTGAGGTACGACAAGGTCAAAGCGAATGCTGGCGGAGTCACCTCAAGGCAAGCCGAATCACGGGGTAACTCGGACCTGAGGATGTCCACCTAACTTAGTCCCGGCCGACTCATGTCGTATGCCGGCGGGATTTATGTAACTTGTATGCAGGTACCGGTGTGGCCGGATAAACTAGGCACAATCCGGGTTATATGAAGCTTGCAAGAGAAGGAAGGTATCTCTCTGGTCAAAAGTTGACCACTGTACGCAGAGCGTGAGCGAAGCGGACAGAGGCCAGGACCACCGAGGCATGGCCGACAAAGGTGACGATGCCTGTGTCGGATAACGCGGGCGCCGTAGAGGCTCACGTAGCCTCTGCGGGGATGACGCTGGGAAAAAGTGACCCGGTCGGCTTACTATTTTGGGAAGAGGCATATTCCCTAGAATATGCCTCCACGTATGCCCTAATTGGAGAGCTAGCCACCCCTATATAAGGAGGGCTAGGGCATCTGTAGAAGGGGTTGGTCTTTGACTAGTTGATCTCTAGTTGGTTGAGGTTTACTAGTATGTTCCTGAGGGCTAGCTAGTGGTGAGAGTAAGAGAGTTCCTTCTTCCTCCTCTCCCCAATATAGCTCAAGGAGCACTTGTAAACCTTGGAAATGAATCAAATACAAACATCTGTGTGTGGAATCACCACACTATCCCTCCCTGGATTCCTCTAGTGCATCTTGTCCCCACCTTTAGCCTATCCATGGCATCTTCCGTGACACCACCACGACACATTGTGGTTTGGAAAACAACACATGCAATGACACTCCATGTGGAAAACCATGCTCAAAAAGCCCAAGAACATGCTCGAATGCAACATTGGAACACAATGGAGCACCAGCGTGGCAGATGTTGCATCACCACACCCACCCGAGAGAGTGTGGCCATGTGGGTCATTATGGTCTGGAAAACAACACATACAATGACACTTTATGTGACAAACCATGGATAGAAAACCCTAGAACATGCTGGAATGCAACATTGGAATGCAATGGAGCACCAGTGTGGCAAGGCTGCATCACCACACCCACTTGAGTGTGTGTGGCCATGTGGGTCATTGTGGTTGGAAAGAACACATGTAATGACACTCCATGTGCCAAACCATGGTCAGAAAGCCCTAGAACATGCTGGAATATACCATAGATCGCAATGGAGCACCAGTGTAGCAGATGTTGCATCACCACACCCACCTCTGTGTGTGTGGCCCTGTGGGTCATTGTGGTTTGCAAAACAACAGATACAATGACACTCCATGTGCCAAACTATGGTTAGAATGCCCTAGAACATGCTGGAATGCAACATTGGAAGGCAATAGAGCACTAGTGTGGCAAGGTTGCATCACCACACCCACCTGATTGTGTTTGGCCATGTTAGTAATTGTGGTTTGGAAAAGAACACATGCAATCACACTCCATGTGCCAAACCATGGTCAGAAATCCCTAGAACATGCTGGATGCAACATTGGAACGCAATGGAGCACCAGTGTGGCAGATGTTGCATAACTACACCCACCTGAGTGTGTGTGGACATGTGGGTCATTGTGGTTTGGAAAAGAACACATGCAATGTCACTCCATGTGCCAAACCATGGTCAAAAAACCCTAGAACATGTTGGAATGCAACATTGGAACACAATGGAGCACCGGTGTGGCAGATGTTGCATCACCACACCCACCTGAGTGTGTGTGGCCCTGTGGGTAATTGTGGTTTGGAAAAGAACACATGCAATGACACTCCATGTGCCAAACCATGGTTAGAAAGCCCTAGAATATGCTGGAATGGAACATTGTGAATGCAATGTAGCACTAGTGTGGCAGAGCTTGTATCACCACACCCACGTGAGTGTGTATGGACATGTGGATCGTTGTGGTTTAGGAAACAAAACATGCAATGACACTACATGTTCGACACCATGGTCATAAAGCCCTAGAACATGCTGGAATGCAACATTGAATGCAATGGAGCACCAGTGTGGCAGAGGTTGCATCACCACACCCACTTGAGTGTGTGTGTCCATGTGGGTCAATGTGGTTTGCAAAAACAACACATGCAATGAGATTCCATGTACAAAACCATGGTCAGAAAGCCCTAGAACATGATGGAATGCAACATTGCAATCCAATGGAACACTAGTGTGGCTGAGGTTGCATCATCGCACCCACCTGAGTGTGTGTGGCCATGTGGGTCATTGTGGTTTGGAAAGAACACATGTAATGACACTCCATGTGCCAAATCATGGTCAGAAAGCCTTAGAACATGCTGGAATGCAACATTCGAACGCAATAGAGCACCAGTGTGGAAGATGTTGCATGACCACACCCACTCGAGAGAGTGTGGTCTTGTGAGTCATTATGGTCTGGAAAACAAGACATACAATGACACTTTATGTGCCAAACCATGGTTAGAAAACCCTAGAACATGCTGGAATGCAACATTGGAATGCAATGGAGCACCAGTGTGGCAAGGTTGCATCACCACACCCACCTGAGTGTGTGTGGCCATGTGGGTCATTATGGTTTGGAAAGAACACATGTAATGACACTCCATGTGCCAAACCATGGTCAGAAAGCCCTAGAACATGCTGGAATGCAACATTAGATCGCAATGGAGCACCAGTGTGGCAGATGTTGCATCACCACACCCACCTGTGTGTGTGGCTCTGTGGGTGATTGTGCTTTGCAAAACAACAGATACAATGACACTCCATGTGCCAAACCATGGTTAGAATGCCCTAGAACATGCTCGAATGCAACATAGGAAGGGAATGGAGCACTAGTGTGGCAAGGTTGAATCACCACACCCACCTGATTGTGTGTGGCCATGTTAGTCATTGTGGTTTGGAAAAGAACACATGCAATCACACTCCATGTGCCAAACCATGGTCATAAAGCCCTACAACATGTTGGATGCAACATTGGAACGAAATGGAGCACTAGTGTGGTAGATGTTGCATCACTACACCCAACTAAGTGTGTGTGGCCATGTGGGTCATTGTGGTTTGGAAAAGAACACATGCAATGTCACTCCATGTGCCAAACCATGGTCAAAAAACCCTAGAACATGTTGGAATGCAACATTGGAACACAATGGAGCACCGGTGTGGCAGATGTTGCATCACCACACCCACCTGAGTGTGTGTGGCCCTGTGGGTCATTGTGGTTTGGAAAAGAACACATGCAATGACACTCCATGTGCCAAACCATGGTTAGAAAGCCCTAGAATATGCTGGAATGGAACATTGGAATGCAATGTAGCACTAGTGTGGCAGAGCTTGTATCACCACACCCACGTGAGTGTGTATGGACATGTGGATCGTTGTGGTTTAGAAAACAAAACATGCAATGCCACTCCATGTTCGACACCATGGTCAGAAAGCCCTAGAACATGCTGGAATGCAACATTGAATGCGATGGAGCACCAGTGTGGCAGAGGTTGCATCACCACACCCACTTGAGTGTGTGTGTACATGTGGGTCAATGTGGTTTGCAAAAACAACACATGCAATGAGATTCCATGTACAAAACCATGGTCAGAAAGCCCTAGAACATGATGGAATGCAACATTGCAATGCAATGGAACACTAGTGTGGCTGAGGTTGCATCATCGCACCCACCTGAGTGTGTGTGGCCATGTGGGTCATTGTGGTTTGGAAAGAACACATGTAATGACACTCCATGTGCCAAACCATGGTCAGAAAGCCTTAGAACATGCTGGAATGCAACATTGGAACGCAATAGAGCACCAGTGTCGAAGATGTTGCATGACCACACCCACTCGAGAGAGTGTGGTCTTGTGAGTCATTATGGTCTGGAAAACAACACATACAATGACACTTTATGTGCCAAACCTTGGTTAGAAAACCCTAGAACATGCTGGAATGCAACATTGGAATGCAATGGAGCACCAGTGTGGCAAGGTTGCATCACCACACCCACCTGAGTGTGTGTGGCCATGTGGGTCATTATGGTTTGGAAAGAACACATGTAATGACACTCCATGTGTGAAACCATGGTCAGAAAGCCCTAGAACATGCTGGAATGCAACATTAGATCGCAATGGAGCACCAGTGTGGCAGATGTTGCATCACCACACCCACCTGTGTGTGTGGCTCTGTGGGTGATTGTGCTTTGCAAAACAACAGATACAATGACACTCCATGTGCCAAACCATGGTTAGAATGCCCTAGAACATGCTGGAATGCAACATAGGAAGGGAATGGAGCACTAGTGTGGCAAGGTTGAATCATCACACCCACCTGATTGTGTGTGGCCATGTTAGTCATTGTGGTTTGGAAAAGAACACATGCAATCACACTCCATGTGCCAAACCATGGTCATAAAGCCCTACAACATGTTGGATGCAACATTGGAACGAAATGGAGCACTAGTGTGGTAGATGTTGCATCACTACACCCAACTAAGTGTGTGTGGCCATGTGGGTCATTGTGGTTTGGAAAAGAACACATGCAATGTCACTCCATGTGCCAAACCATGGTCAGAAAACCCTAGAACATGTTGGAATGCAACATTGGAACACAATGGAGCACTAGTGTGGCAGATGTTGTATCACCACACCCACCTGAGTGTGTGTGGCCCTGTGGGTCATTGTGGTTTGGAAAAGAATACAGGCAATGACACTCCATGTGCCAAACCATGGTTAGAAAGCCCTAGAACATGCGGGAATGCAATGGACCACTAGTGTGGAAGATCTTGTATCACCACACCCACCTGAGTGTGTATGGACATGTGGATCGTTGTGGTTTAGAAAACAACACATGCAATGCCACTCCATGTTCGACACCATGGTCAGAAAGCCCTAGAACATGCTGGATTGCAACATTGAATGCGATGGAGCACAAGTGTGGCAGAGGTTGCATCACCACACCCACTTGAGTGTGTGTGTCCATGTGGGTCAATGTGGTTTGCAAAAACAACACATGCAATGACACTCCATATGCCAAACCTTGGTTAGAAAGCCCTAAAACATGCTGGAATGCAACATTGGGATTCAATGGAGCAACAGTGTGGCAGAGGTTGCATCACCACACCCACCTGATCTTGTGTGGCCATGTGGGTTATTGTGGTTTAGAAAAAGAACACATGCAATGACACTCCATGTACAAAACCATGGTCAGAAAGCCCCAGAACATGCTGGAATGCAACATTGGAATGCAATGGAACACCAGTGTGGCAGAGGTTGCATCATCGCACCCACCTGAGTGTGTGTGGCCATGTGGGTCATTGTGGTTTGGAAAGAACACATGTAATGACACTCCATGTGCCAAACCATTGTCAGAAAGCCCTAGAACATGCTGGAATGCGACATTTGAACGCAATGGAGCACCAGTGTGGAAGATGTTGCATCACAACACCTACCTGAGTGTGTGTGGCCCTGTGGGTCATTGTGGTTTGGAAAAGAACACATGCAATGACACTCGATGTGCCTAACCTTGGTCAGAAAGCCCTAGAACATGCTGGAATACAACATTGGAATGCAATGGAGCACCAGTGTGGCAGAAGTTGCATCACTACACCCACCTGACTATGTGTGGCTATGTGGGTCATTGTGGTTTGGAAAACAACACATGAATGACACCCCATGTGGAAAACCATGGTCAGAAAGCCCAAGAACATGCTGGAATTCAACATTGGAACACAATGGGGCACCAGTGTGTCAGATGTTTCATCACCACCCCCACGTGAGAGAGTGTGGCCCTGTGGGTCATTATGGTCTGGAAAACAACACAAACAATGACACTCCATGTGCCAAACTGTTGGGGGATACCCCCAGGTAGGGTCACGCCAGGGTATAAAGGTCGAGTTAGCCGAGGTACGGCAAGGTAAAAGCGAATGCTGGCCGAGCCACCTCAAGGCAGGCCGAATCTCGGGGTAACCTGGACCAGGGGATGTCCACCTAACTGGGTCTAAACTTACTTAAGCCGTAAGTCGGATGGATGAATCTAACTTGAATGCAGGAACAGGTGTGGCCGGATCAATTATGATCCGGGTCATATCAAGCTTGTAGGAGAAGGAACGTATCTCGCTGGTCAAAGGTGACCCCGGTATGCACAGCATGAGCGAAGCGGACAGAGGCAGGACCACCGAGGCGTGGCCGACAAAGGTGACGACGCCAATGTTGGCTGACGCGGGGGGCGCAGAGGCTCACGTAGCCTCTGCATGGATGACGCGGGGGAAAAGCGATCCGGTCGGCTTACTATTTTGGGAGGAGGCATATTCCCACATATGCCCTAATTGGATACCTAGCCACCCCTATATAAGGAGGGCTAGGGCCTCTATAGAAAGGGTTGAGTTTTTTGGGTTGATCTCTATTGGCTAGATTTTACTTGGTTCCTGAGGGCTAGCTAGCGGTGATAGTAAGAGAGCTCCTTCTTCCTCCTCTCTCCAATATAGCTCGAGGAGCACTTGTAAACCTTGGAAGTGAATTGAATACAAAGCTGCTATGTGTGGAATCACCACACTATCCCTCACTGGATTCTCCTAGTGCATTTAGTCCCCACCTTTAGCCTATCCATGGCATCTGCCGTGACACCACCACGATAGTTTGCGCCCACCGTGGGGCTAGCGGCGCTAGCAGGGGTCAAGATCCGGACGGGAAACCTCATCGGCACCGGCGAATGCATCGTCTCCGGGCTCGTTCAGCGCTTTGGAGCACTGGACTTCATCAGCGATAACGCTGGCTGCTTTGGCAAGCGTCCTCTTCCGCGCAACGGCCTCTCATCAAGCTAGGCGCGCACAAGGTCTACGTTGTTGTCGATGTGTCGTGCGTTCATCCACGAAACGTCATCGAAGGAGGCGAGCCACCCCTTAGCGTGGTTCATGGGGCGCGTATCACTCGCTCCCCGGACCATGCCGAGGTGATGATGACCGCGCCTGGCGCTGGCGCAAGCAAGGATTCGGCACCAGATCCGGAGGTAACGCCTAAGGCACCGAGGAAAGGTAGAGGTCCTCCACTAGAGAGGCCTGAGAATGTGCTGCGGGAAGCAATGGATAGCTTGGAAAACCCTGTAGCAGCAGTGGTAGATCCGGCTCAGGCACAGGCCGAGCTAGAGGAAACTAGGCAACAAATTCTAGAGGGTGCGAAAAAGATAGCCACAACTCAGCAGTCGTTGAACATGACGCTGCGTGAGTACACAAAGGCAAATAAAGTAGATGCTGTAAAAGTGAAGGGGAGAAATCTCATGAGTGAAATGAACAAAGAGGGTGATACTAGGATTGAGGAATCTGAGAACTGTTTGTCCGTGGGGCTGCCGAAGTGTAGTACCCCGACGAAAAACTCAGGGCAGCAGATGCAGCTGCATCCGAGTTAGAAGGTTTGACGGGTGAAGCCCGTCAGAGACAACAAGATAGGGTCAATGAGTTGGTTTGGATCGCGAACAGGCAAAATGAGGAATTGCTCAGGGCTAAACTAGAGAGAGCTGGGGCCTCCAAGATCGTCCATTTGGCGGTGGGTAACCCGGAGAAGTCCGCTGGAGCTGCATCGTCTCCTCATGGTGGTCCTAGGAGAGAAGAGGTCGTAACATCGGCCAGGAGGAACAAACAGATCGTGCCGTATGACCCAACAAGGGCAGGGAAAGGAAAAGAAGTATAGAGAAATGATGATCGACGGAGTTTGAGCCAAGGTGAAGATGGCCGAGGTAACCGTGACCAAGGCAATGCCAGTCAAGGAAACGCTGTAAATGGCAATGTCGGACAGCGCAACTCGGCAGGACAACCGCAGCAGCGGAATATACCAAGGCAAGGGCAAAGTGTCAGCCGAGGTATGCAACAGAGAGGTGCTCCATGAGAGCAAGACCAGTATAACGATGGAGATTCGGAAATGGTGAATGCAGGATACCCAAGGTCGGACTATCATGTGATAGGGTCAAGATTGGAAAGCAGGGATTTGATGCCTGATGATGCCAGGTTAAAACTGGATCGGTTGTATAGGTTGGAGCAAATTGAATGTCAAGGTCCCCCGGGTCTGCGTGTTTTGGACCCCGGATCATGAAGGAGCCTCCGGTACGTAACTTCCAGTTACCTAGAGGCACAAAGACGTATGACGGTAGTACTAAGCCAGAAGATTGGTTGATAAACTATGCTACAGCTGTGAAAATTGCTACAGGTAACTTGAGATGGGCTGTGAGATACGTACCCTAGATGTTGGAGGGGCCAGCAAGGGTATGGCTAAACAATTTGCCACCCGGAAGTATTAACTGTTGGATCGATTTTGAGGAAATGTTTATCAGCAATTTCTCAAGCATGTATCAGAGGCCAAATAGGCCACAGACCCTGGCTATGTGTAAGCAGAGACCGAACGAGACGGACCGGGAGTTTTTAACCCGGTGGTGTACCGTGAGAAACTCGTGTGAGGGTGTGATAGAGTCACAGGCCATAGCATGGTTTGCGCAAGGATGCAGATATGAAAGCATGTTGTGGCAAAGATTCCAAAGGGATATGGCAACTACGTTGGCAGAGACAATCCGAATTGCTGATTCATATGCTTTGGGTGATCCGACTCAACCTAGGCTCGTGTCAAACGAGTCAAATGAGGAGTGCTACCAGAGAGATGGAGCCGGTCATCCCGGAGGAATGACTACCGGGGTAAAAGAAGAGATGACAGACCGGATTACCGGTATAGTTCGCAACAAGTTGCTGCTGTGAATCAAGATCAGCCCGGAGCAGGGGGAAACAACGTCAGAAAACTGGAGGGCAACAATGGACACTTAGAAATGATGGCAAGAAAACTTGGACGCCAGAGCAAAAGAAACAGTGGCAAGAAAAGAAGGACCGTCCGAGGTATACTTATGAGTCAATGTTGGATCAGCCGTGTAAATTTCACACGCCAAATCCAAGTAACCCAGCGGGTCATACAATGAGGCAATGTGAGTGGATGCGTAAAATAGAACAAGGTGGATTGGGGAATGCTCAGGCACCTCGGAATGATCAACCTCGGCAGCAATTGCTCTCCGAAGCAAACACGCAACAACTAATGTTGCCTCCCCCTCCGCCGGGGTATGATAACCATGAAAGAAGGGATGCAGTGTATCAAGTGGAAGACCAACATCAGCCGGATCACAGGTACCCCGGAAATGAGGGGAGGAATGAGTACAGGGAGCATCATCAGATTTACTGTGTGTTTACAACTGAGGAAATAGATAGAAAGAGCTTGCAACACCGACATATGGAGGTCAATGCGGTAATGCCAGCAGTGACGAGGTATATGCCTTGGTCGGACCAGGAAATTATCTGGAGCATCAAAGATCATCCTAAGCTTATGCTAAGTCCTGGTTCATATGCGCTAGTGCTTGACCCAACATTCATTGGGCCTAACATCAATGTGAGGTCCTCCAAGGTACTGATTGACAATGGCAGTAGCATTAACATCATGTATGCAGATACAATGCGCAAGTTGGGTATCTCGGAGAACATGATCCAAGCTACAAGGACAACTTTCCATGGCATTGTGCCAGGCATTTCTTGTGAGCCCATAGGCAAAGTCCGGGTTGATGTGTTGTTCGGCACGAGAGATAACTGCCGAACTGAGAATTTGGAGTTTGAAGTGGTGAACTTAGAAAGTGCGTATCACGCGTTACTCAGAAGACCAGCACTGAACAAGTTCATGGCAAGTTGTCACATCAGTTATATGAAGATGAAGCTGCCCGGGCCAAATGGAGTGATTACCATTGCTGGAGATTTCCGACGTTCCATTGAGTGTGCCTCAGCCGGGTCTAACCTAGCCGAGTCACTCGTGATTGCGCAAGAGAAAAGAAAAATCCAAGAGGTGGCGGCATTGGTAGTGTTTCGTTCCAAGCCACCAGGGATACCAAGAAAGTGCCTATTGATGATATGTTCCCAGAGCGCACTGTAACAATTGGTGCCGGGTTAAATGATATATAGGAAAGCGATCTCGTCAACTTCCTCCGTGAGAATCAGGATATTTTTGCTTGGTCCACACAGGACTTGCAAGGTGTTCCGGGGGAGTTGGCCGAGCACTCTTTGAATGTGAGACGCGGAGCAAGGCCGGTGAAGCAACCTCTCCGCCGCTTCGCCGAGGATAGGAGAAAAGTCATTGGAGATGAGATAGCTCGGTTACTAGCTGCAGGATTTATCATGGAAGTTCTTTACTCGGATTGGCTATCCAATCTGGTGCTGGTGGAGAAGAAGAAGGATGATCCGAATGTGGCAGTGGTTTGGCGTATGTGTATCGATTACACGAACCTGAACAAGGTGTGTCCAAAAGATCCATTTCCACTGCCAAGGATAGATCAGGTCATAGATTCAACTGCTGGGTGTGAACTATTGTCATTCATTGATGCATATTCTAGTTTCCACCAGATACCCCTGAATCCGGATGATCAAATAAAAACTGCATTTATCACCCCGTATGGGGCTTATTGCTATCACACCATGCCATTTGGCTTACGTAATGCGGGGGCAACGTACCAAAGATGTATGCAGAAATGTTTGCACGACCAAATAGGTCAAAATGTACAGGTGTATGTGGATGATGTGGTTATCAAGACTAAGGAAAGCAAAATGCTCCTTGACGATATCAGGCAGACATTCGCGAACCTAAGAAGGTTCCAGATGAAGCTTAACCCAGAAAAATGTACCTTCGGTGTCCCGGCTAGAAAATTACTCGGATTTCTCGTCTCTAGCCGAGGTATCAAAGTCAATCCAACTAAAATCCGGGCCATTGAGCGAATGGAACTGCCAAAGTTTCTTAACGATGTCCAGAAGTTCACTGGTTGCCTGGCGTCATTAAGTCAGTTTGTACGTCGGTTGGGAGAAAAGGCATTGCCTCTCTATCAACTCATGAAAAAGTCGGACAATATCATTTGGACGCCACAGGCCAATGAAGCCTTTATCCAATTAAAGAAAATGTTAGCCATTGCACCAGTATTAGCCTCTCCACTATAAAAGGAGCCAATGTTGCTCTATATAGCCGCAACCAACCGAGTTGGAAGTGCAGTAATTGTGGTAGAGAGCGACAAAGAGGGTAAGTCAGTGCAAAGGCCAGTGTATTATCTGAGCGAGGTATTATCAGCCTCAAAGCAAAATTATCCGCACTATCAGAAAGTGGCATATGGAGTGTATATGTCTGCCAAGAAGCTGAAACATTATTTTGAGGAGCACCCCATCAAGGTAATATGTGAAGCTCCCATATCCGAGATAATGAGTAACAAGGATGCAAGTGGCAGGATTGCAAAATGGGCAATTGAACTAGCCCCCTATGCGCCACAATATGACAGAAGAGAAGGAATCAAGTCTCGGGCTGTGGCCGACTTTTTTGTGGACTGGGCCGAGGTACAATATGAACCACCGCTACCAGATGCGAACTACTAGAGAATGCACTTCGACAGGTCAAAAACAAAAACCGGGTTAGGCGCCGGAGTTGTGCTTACCTCGCCAAAAAATGACCAGTTGAAGTATGTGCTACAGATCCATTTCGCAGCGTCGAACAATGTCGCTGAATATGAAGCACTTGTGCATGGGCTCAAAGTGGGAAAAGAAATTGGGATACGTCGGATCCAATGCTTTGGCGACTCGGATTTGGTAGTTCAGCAAGTGTCGGGGTTGTGGGAAGCTCTTGATCCAAACATGGCATTATACAGATTCCATGTGCAGAAGATATCTGGTTATTTTGAGGGATGCGAATTTCTCCATGTACCCCAGGTGGAAAATGAGGCTGCCGACGTATTGTCGAAGCTCGGATCAACCCGACAAGCAATTCCACCAGGTGTAGCATTAGAACACCTTAGAAAACCATCCATCAGACTCAATCTACGTCCCTGAAGGTCCGGAGTCGGAGCTGTGCCCACGGACATTGACATGGGAGGTGGTGAGCGAAACCTGGGGACTGCCTCAGTGAACCCGGGGACTGCCTCCGCAAACACGGGGACTACTTTGCAAGACCCGAGGACTGCTCAGCGTGATCCGGTTGAAGTTATGCCGGTGGATCAGATGGAAATTGATGAGGATGTGTTCCCTGTACGAGCAATACCAGCTTGGGCACTGCCGATATTTCAATTCCTGAAAGATGGAACTTTACCCACTGAGGAGGTGCTATCCAGGCAAACTCAGAGGAGAGCAAAGGCATACACAATCATCAATTCTGGGCTATACAAAAGGAGTGTGACCAATGTCCTCCAGCGATGTGTTGACCCGGAAGAAGGACTTGACATCCTCTGAGATATACATCAAGGGGAATGTGGGCATCATGCCTCGTCCAGAGCCTTGGTAGCAAAAGCTTTCCGGCATGGATTCTACTGGCCAAGTGCCTTAGAACAAGAAGAAGATTTGGTAAGAAAATGCAATGGTTGTCAGAGGTACGCTACCAAGACACATATGCCAATGTCGGAACTCAAGACAATACCAACTTGGCCATTCGTTGTATGGTGTTTGGACATGGTTGGCCCGTTCAAACCAGCAAGGGGAAATATGACTCACATTTTGGTCATGGTGGATAAATTTACAAAGTGGATTGAAGTAAAGCCAATAAGAAAATGTGATGGAGCTACGGCCATGACGTTTCTCAAAGACATCATCTTGAGATACGGTTATCCTCATAGTATTATAACTGATAATGGCACAAATTTTGCTGAAGGAGCATTTGCACGATTCTGCCGAGATAAGAAGATCCGGCTGGATGTTGCCTCGGTAGCCCACCCTGCATCGAACGGACAAGTGGAAAGATCCAACCGATTGGTATTATCCGGGATAAAACCCCGGCTCATTGAGCCGCTGCAAAGATCAGCGGGGTGCTGGATAGAAGAACTACCAGCGGTATTGTGGAGTTTAAGAACAACTCCGAATCGATCAATAGGCTATACGCCATTCTTTCTGGTATATGGGGCAGAAGCTATATTACCAGCCGACATAGAGCATGACTCGCCTAGGGTCACCCAATACACAGAAGCCGAAGTGCAAGAAGCCTGGCAAAATGATGTTGATCTGCTGGAAGAAGCGAGAGAATTGGCATTGTCCAGATCCGCCATATATCAACAAAATCTCCGACGCTATCATAGCCAGAAAGTAAACCCCCGAGTCTTCCGGGAAGGTGATTTGGTACTCCGGTTGGTACAACGTACTACTGGCATGCATAAGTTATCCCCCCATGGGAAGGGCCATTCATTATGAGCAAAGCATTGCACAATGATTCTTATTATCTTATCGATGCAAAGCCACAGGAAAAGAACAAGGCGGATAGGTCCGGCGAGGAATCTAAGCGTCCATGGAATGTAGCTCTACTTTGTCCTTTCTACACTTAGCAGAGAAGTGTATGTATCCGAGTCTCTCATATGTCGGTATGTATGCCGGCAATGAGCCTATCAATGAAATGTTGGCACCTTGAGCAGTAACTCGGGGACTGCCTTAATAATATTTGTTGTCTTCTGTATCTATTATTTATACGTCGGCTGGCGTAAGTTGTTCTACTTAGGCCGGATTAGTAATGTGTGAGCACCAAGAACCCAACTCTTCGACTTGCTGCTGTCAACGAGAATTGGCTTCATGGCAAGCAATAGAACAAGTTTGGAATTGCGTAGCACATGAAAAACGACTAAGGAAACGAACTTAATCGAGCTGACGTTTGTTTTTCGGACTAACCTTGTGTTTACTTTAGAATTATTATGCTGAATTATTTTCAGCTAAGCCTAAAGTTTCCAAGTATTGTTAAGACAATTTTTGAAGCTCGGACTCGTAAGTCATAAAACCGAATCAAGGTAGACACGAGCCGAGCCAAAAGATTGGATGAACAAGAAAATGAAACTCGGGGACTACGCCCAAGTTAATCCGGCATAAAAACTTAGTAGCAAAATATCACTTGTGTACTGGATACAATTCCACCCGGCATACCGGGGATCTGATAAACTTTAAAGTTTTTTCACTCAAGGAGCAGCAGGAGGAGGAAGTTCGGCGTCATCTCTGCTGTCTTCGATGTCCGAGGCATCGTCCTCTTCATCCTCATCCGAGCCATCTTCAACGTTCTCAGCATTTTCATCGTCGGTGGCTTCCAGGAAGCTCGGTCCCTCATTCCATTCATGAATGGGAGCATATTCGATGAGGCTATGGGCGCAAGCCTTGCGTCGAGCTACCCACTCCGGGTCACTGGTCCATTTGGATCCGGTGCGCATGCGCGCTAGGAGGTTAAGGTCGATCTTCTCATACCACGTAAGTACATAGTGAAGAACGGTCTCAGCTCCGGCGCGTCCAGCGGATTCCCTCCAAAGGTCGAGCTGGGTCTCGCATTCCATCAACTTATCAACAAGAACTGCGGTTCCCTCCGGAGTGTCTTCTGCAGGCCAAAACGTGTTGAAGATTCGGATTGCAACGTCAAGGATATCCTTGCCATAGTTCTTCACGATTTCCACACGAGAAGACAAGCTGACCATCAGGTCCTCCATGTCATAGGGAATTTCTGCACCAATAGGAGCAACGGGAGTACCACTCTCTCGGTGGAAATTAGCAACAACGGTGCTCGCAATGGCATTGCCCTCTAGAAATTTGCCTGAAAACAAGACAAGAGAAGCGGGTAAAGAAAAGACATATGAAGTAACCCGGAGAAATATGCCAGATGAGCGAAAGGAGCTTACGTGAAATATGGTTGTGGATCCGGGTCAACTCCTTGGTACAGTCATCACGCCTTTTGTGAAGCTGCACAAGTTCAGTGTTCGCTGACTCAAGTTTGATGTCGGCCTCCTGGAGAAGTTCTCGGTCCTTAGCAATCTGGAGATTGAGGCGCTCGCGCTCTTCAGTATAGTCCTGGCCAGCCTTTTCAAGTTCGGTTTGATGCTGTGCTTTTAGTTTATTCATATCTGCCTTGAGCTTGGCAATCTCATCATCTTTGGCTCGGAGGATGGCAAGCTCATCATCTTTCTTTTTGAGCTCGGCCTGATGTTGCCCTGCTTGTTCGAGAAAATGCAGCATCATATCAGGCGCGGGCACACTATCTTCCAGCGATACTGAAATAGTTTGTTGACCCGGCAAGGCTGAGGTATGAATGTTCACTGAGCCAAGGAGAAAAGGAGATAGAAAGCATAGCAAGGTTGCACAAAAGTAACTTACCCTTGATCTGGTCAAGATTTTTCCTCATGATAATGTTCTCAGCTTCCACCTCAGCTGCGAAATCCGAACGATGGATTAGTTCGGCGGAAGAGGATGAAGAAAAACAGAAACATGCCAAGGGAGCAAGCTTACCCCTTTTTTCGTATTCAGCGAGAAGTGTATTATGTTTTGCGCGCAGCATCTTGTGAGTGTCCAGGAGACGCTGAAATTCGGCGCTCCGGCGGTTGGTGGTCACCTGAAAAGAGTGCAAATATATAGCTTAGTCTTGTGCATATTCGAAGTGTATAAAATCCAGGCCAAGTGGAACTTAACCCCGCTATAGGTGTGTGCATATTCAAAGTGTACAAGATCCGGGCCAAGTGGAACTTAACCCGGCTCTAGGTGTGTGCATATTCGAAGTGTACAAAATCCGGGCCAAGTGGAACTTAACCCGGCTCTAGGTGTGTGCATATTCGAAGTATACAAAATCCAGGCCAAGTGGAACTTAACCCGGCTCTAGGTCTGTGCATATTCGAAGTGTACAAAATCCGGGCCAAGTGGAACTTAACCCGGCTCTAGGTGTGTGCATATTCGAAGTGTACAAGATCCGGGCCAAGTGGAACTTAACCCGGCTCTAGGTGTGTGTATATTCGAAGTGTACAAGATCCGGGACAAGTGGAACTTATCCCGGCTCTAGGTGTGTGCATATTCGAAGTGTACAAGATCCGGGCCAAGTGGAACTTAACCCGGCTCTAGGTGTGTGCATATTCGAAGTGTACAAAATCCGGGCCAAGTGGAACTTAACCCGGCTCTAGGTGTGTGCATATTCGAAGTTATCAAGGAGCTACGTTAGTTTTCTAAGGAGCATCCGGCCGAGTAACAAGTTACTCCCCCGGAGGCTCGGGGACTAATGGTTATATCACTAATATCTACAACGTGCTAAGGAAAAGGTGAAGTAACATACCTCCATCATCCGACCCGCAAGGTTAATTGCCTTAGCGGCTGTGTTCATTTGAGCAGCAAATTCGGCGGGACCGAACTTCTCCGGGAGATCGTCGTTGTGGACGAACTCCGCCTTGTTCTAGTTATCCATGAACTCGATCAAGGTCGGAGGGTATCGTTTGCCGCTGAGCATATTGGGCGCCACCAAACCCTTGGCATGCGCCTCCCTCCTCTCAACCTGGTCAAGGGCCGGGCTTGTGTGGAAAACGAGTTGCGTGCCAGCTGGCTCGGCAGGGGCCTCCTTCGGTGGTGGAGTTTTCTTTGAAAGCATGGACGCGAGTGTGCGCTGTCCAGCCTCGATGGACGTTGCCCTGGTGGCGTCAGGGGCCTTCTTACCCTTAGGTTGCTGCTGAGAAGTGGAAGTCGTTGCAGCAGATTTACCCTTGGGAGCTGCCTTGGTGCTTTCTCGCTGAGACTGGGAAGACTCGGACGAGACGGAGGGGCTTGGTGCTGCTGCTGTTGCTTTTGTGTTGGTTCTTGAGTTGGTGCTGGTGCTGGTGCTGGTGCTGGTTTCTTCTTCGGTCGAGGTGCTGAGGTAACCTTGGTGGTAGCTGGTTGCGGCGGAGCCGAAGTAGTGGTGGTTGCTGCCTCGGCAGAGCCAGTCTCCCGCGCTGCAGGGTTGCCCTCTTCTTGACGAGGTGGGCTGGAACCCGGAGCAGCCGCTGAAGCCTCCAGGATTGGGCTCAGCGGGCGTGAATCGTTGCCACGAGGGGGAGAAGGGCTGTGTCGGAGCGGGGAGGCAATGCCGGATCCACTCTGTGGGACCTCCACCATGGCCCTGCCGAATCAAGTAGTGTCGAATGAGAAACTATAACAATAGAAGAACAAGTAAATGGCAAAGGGAAAAGAGGCTTACTCATCTGATTTCAGGGGCTTCTTGGGCTTCCGAGCCCTTCGTGTTGGGGCCTTGGTTGCAGGCTTGGAGGCAGTTTTGTCCCCGGACTTCTTTCTCCTTTTCGCTGGCTGAGAAGGTCCGGAGGAAGAAGTTGATGCGGCTCCCCTTTTCTTCTTCGGCGCAACCGGAACAGGATCACCCACGACAAGGGGAGGGTCTTCATGGATCTTCCCAACGGGGTTAGCTAATGCCAAAAAAGCATAAAAAGGGGGACAGCGTCAAATTCTTCCATCACCTCAACATCCGAGTCATCTTCATCGTGGGGCCAATCTCTAATGGAAGAGAGTTTACCGGTGGGTCGCTTGGTCGCGTCGGCCATGGGAAGGAACATCTCCTGATCTGATTCCTCCTCGTCAGAGGTATCCCGGTCAGGCACCCATTTGAGGGAGGGCTCGGTGCCATCCTCGATAGTTTGCTGAAGGAATTGCTAAGGGAAAGAAAAGACAACAGAGTTAAGTATACAACAACGACCGACATATGATTTAACTCGGAGAAAGTTTGCGGCACGAAGCTTACCACGGGAGGAAGCCTATCTCGGCAATAGTGTTCAAATACCCACGTCCACTAAGAGGAGAAGTCCTTGTGGGTGGTGAAGAGGGCCTTGACCCGATGATAGATCTCTGTGTTGCTCAACTCGAAAGACGAGGTCCGGTTGGGGTCGTGGCCCCAGCTCATGTGGCAGACTTTGTGTGTGCGCTTCTGGAGGGGGGAGATCTGGTTGCGCACGAATGTGATCATGGTGTCCTCATTGCGCAATCCGAGGTCCTTCAACTCCTGGAACCTCTTGTTGACCTGGTTCGCCAGGGCGGTGGGCTTCTTGGGGACCACGTCCCATAGCTCCGGATTGGGAGGACCCGGAGCGTAAGGGCGCAGCCGGATCAGATCCTCAGTAGTGTCGTTCCGGACATAGAAGAAAGTCCGGTCCCATCCCTTATAAGTGTCCAGCCCAGTGACCCGGGGGAAGACGGACAGCCTCCAAGGAGAAATTGACGCAGCACCGAACTGCGTGAGCTGCTTGTCCTCCAGGTCAAGCTGGATGTTCGGAATCACGTTCCAGCGGAGGACAAAGAAATGGATCCAGAGCTCCTTCGTGGGCCATAGTATGGCATCACCTTCGATGGTGGAGGTGAAGGCGGAGAGAGATGTGATGGCATTGGCTGGAAGGTGGTGCGGCTAGAGTTCGTATGTGTTTAACCAGTCATGGAAAAAGTCGCTCACTGGCAGACCAAATCCGTGCTGAAAATGAGATAAGAACACCACATACTCACCTGGATTGGGTTAGGGGGCAAACTCGGAGGAAGCGAGGCATGCGGTGACGCCCTCCGGGATGCGCCTGGTGCGGTAGAGCCAATCCAGGTCATCCTGGCAGACACAGGAGCCTGCCCACGGGCCGCGGTCGGCGCCCGCAACATCTTCCTAAATCTCCTGCTCAGCGACGGCGAGCTCCTCCTCAGTCATCTCGAGTTCGCTGCCCTCACTAGCGCTAGCGGCGGTGGTGGCAGTGGCCTAGACTGGCAGCGACCCATGGCGGAAGAGATGCACGGATGGGGCGGCGACACTGGTGAGCGTGGAGGTAGTGCGGCGGCGGTGCTTCTACTCAGGCACGGTGGCGGAGGCGCTGTCGCGGGAGAAGAAGAAGAAGAAGAAGAAGAACTAGAGGCAGAGGGGCGCGGAAGTGGGGAAAAGACCCAAGGGGCGCGCCCCTCCCCTATTTAACCACTCTCTCAAGGGGGTAGTGGGATCGTGTTATGCGGGTGTGCCACATGGTGTGGCCGTGTATAACCCGGATTGACCAATCAGCAGTGAGCCACACGAAGGACCACAGGGAGTAGCGGATCCCATGATGCGACGCAATGATACAGTTAACGAGGAGGCAGGCGTGACGTGACGTGCGCGCAGTAACTCCTGACAATAACTGCGGCGGTTACTGTTGCTGGCCCTTAAAATGAGGCAAGCTATGATTAGCCTCCACGTGGGGAAGCGTACGAGAGAAGGAAGAACGACCCGGACGAGAATGTGGTAACCCGGCCAGCAAGTGAAAACTTGGAATGTGCCAAGGGAAAGTAAACCCATGAGATCCGAGATAAGAGGTAACTTGGAAAAGGAACACAAAGCTCGGTGAAATTGAACCTGATGTGGCCTTAGCGGCTAAGGCAACTAAGACCGCACCAGCTTCGGGGACTAATGTTGGGGGGATACCCCCGGGTAGGGTCACGCCGGGGTAAAAAGGCCGAGTTAGCCGAGGTACGGCAAGGTCAAAGTGAATGTTGGCCGAGTCACCTCAAGGCAGGCTGAATCTCGGGGTAACCCGGACCAGGGGATGTCCACCTAACTGGGTCTCAACTGACTTAAGTCGTAAGTCGGATGGATGAATCTAACTTGTATGCAGGAACAGGTGTGGCCGGATCAATTATGATCCGGGTCATATCAAGCTTGTAGGAGAAGGAAGGAATCTCGCTGGTCAAAGGTGACCCCGGTACGCACAGCATGAGTGAAGCGGATAGAGCCAGGACCACCGAGGCATGGCCGATAAAGGTGACGACACCAATGTTGGCTGACGCGGGCGCCGCAGAGGCTCACGTAGCCTCTGCATGGATGACGCGGGGGAAAAGCGACCCGGTCGGCTTACTATTTTGGGAGGAGGCATATTCCCTGGAATATGCCTCCATATGCCCTAATTGGAGACCTAGGCACCCCTATATAAGGAGGGCTAGGGCCTCTATAGAAAGGGTTGAGTTTTTTTGGGTTCATCTCTATTGGCTAGATTTTACTTGGTTCCTGAGGGCTAGCTAGCGGTGAGAGTAAGAGAGCTCCTTCTTCCTCCTCTCTCCAATACAGCTTGAGGAGCACTTGTAAACCTTGGAAGTGAATTGAATACAAATCTACTGTGTGTGGAATCACCACACTATCCCTCCCTGGATTCTCCTAGTGCATTTAGTCCCCACCTTTAGCCTATCCATGGCATCTGTCGTGACACCACCACGACACAAACCATGGTTAGAAAACCTTAGAACATGCTAGAATGCAACATTGGAATGCAATGGAGCACCAGTGTGGCAAGGTTGCATCACCACACCCACCTAAGTGTGTGTGGCCATATGGGTCATTGTGGTTTGGAAAGAACACATGTAATGACACTCCATGTGCCAAACCATGGTCAGAAGGCCCTATATGTTGCGGATATACTTTCCAGGTATCCTCACTGTGCCTCACTAACCAGGGTGGAGGCCTAGTCAGGGAGAAGAGACGGAGTCCAGTCCGGCTATGGGAAGGCCCAGAAGACTTATCAAAATAGGCCCGTAGTGTTACTTGTAGTCCAAGATGTACTCAGTAACCGACTCTTAGTCGTAGCCGGATAGATCTCTCATGTAAACCCTAGGCCGGATATCTATATAAGCCGTCCTAGGGAAAGCCTTTAGGGCACCCTCTCAAATCGCACAGGAGAAACCCTTGTAACCCATATTCTGGCACTGCCGTATTACTGGATTGCTAGCAGGAGTAGGATACATCCAAAGTCGGCGGATTCGAACCTCGGTAAACTTGTGTGCTCATCGTCCCGGAACACCGTACGTCTCACACCCCTGTCTTCCACATGCCTAGAGGACCCCCTCATGGCGTACCAGTCATCAATCCGAAGACAGTTGGCTCCCACCGTGGGGCTAGTGAGGTTCGGATCTGTGTTCCGAGTGGAATCTGCAAGAATCGGAATCGGAGAAACCATCATCGTCAGTCGCATCCTCTACGCCAGTGGCGTCCCTCTCATCGTTCTCGACGAGACCTGGATTCTGGCTAGGGAGGCAATGACTACCTATACCATTATGTCTTTCGGAATGATTGATGTGTATATCGGATTCGCTGAACCTGTCCCACCCACCCCAGCTGTGATAATAGAGGCAGAAGAAATTTCTGGGTCCCCTTTGTCCACGGAGGCGGCACAGTTCCGGATCTCTAAAAACCATAATCCCACATAGCCCGCACTTGTTGCGGAGATAGTGGAGAAATCCGAGCCTAAAGCAGATCTTGCGGTTCAAGTCGAATCTGGAGTAGATCTCCGTAGCGAGGCCGAATCCCAGATCGATCCACCCGCTGAGGTCGAAACCCAGGAGGATCACAACTACAACCTTGGTTCCGGCTCTGCTAACGTCGGAACAGATCAACCGTTCCTGAGGCACACATTGAGGTGCATGATGATGCAAGACGCAAGCGTGGACGAGGTTCTTGAAACTATCAAGATCTTCGAGGAAGCCCACGAGGAAAGCCGCAACTACCTCAGGACCCACACATCACATTTTGTCGGGTATGTTGGATCCGGATCCGGCTATGCCGATGCTGGAGACAACACTGACTCAGTGCTAGAGGCGATTGGAATAAACACCGACTTACCCGCATCCTCGGATGACTCTATGACGTCGGTGGATTTCTAAAAGTTCTCCATGGAGTATGAAGAGGAGTACAACTCCAAAGCTGCAGAAGAAGGAGAAGCCATGGATGAAGGATCTGGGGAAAACTCTCCCAAAGCGCAGGATGACATGGATATCAGAGATAATCCCGAGGTCCATATGTCCGAAAGTACCGATCAGAGCTTGACTCCGGGAAACGGATCCAAAGTCGTCTTTGCTACTGGTGCTGCCAAGAAGGCAAAGAAGAAGAACAAGACCCCGACAAAAGAACTTTCGGCAGAAGAGGTGATTGCTGAGGAATACGAAGAAGACTCGGATGGAGCACTTATCCCAGACAAGTACAAAGAAGAATTTGTGGATGGACACGTGGTCATCGCAGGTGCCCGTAAACTCATCGATGCTGGATTAACCACACTGATCCCTATTGCAGCAGAACTAACTGCTGCGGAATTGGACGAAAGGGCCCAAGCCCTTGAAGCGCGTCGCCAAGTACTCCTGGATGAAGCTAAAAACATCGAGGAAAAGAAGAAGCGCATGGACAAGGCGGAGAAGCTCATCTCTCTGCAACATCAGAAGAACCGGAAACGACATACACATGACAATCAATTTTCGGAAGTACGTAAGGTTCTCTTTGCGGGAGATCCAGGGATGCCTTGGCTCAATAGCAAGGGATATCTGGTGTATCCAACACCAGTGCAAAACACTGCCGTTGCTCGAGACATCCTGGCAAATAATCCAGGACCAGAATAGGTTTGATTGGGCATCAAGCTACTCACCAAGGGTCTGGAACAGCAGAAGGCCGCAAAATCTAGAAGCGGAAAACTGGTCTCTCAATCCGACCAATGTCGCACGGATCCGGCCTGGAACGTTGTAAGACCCCAGCGGGCTCCGGAACAGCATCACCGTTCCGACCGTCAGGGAGACAATTACTCAAGAACTGGATCTTCAGGACAGCATCACAGAGTTGCACGTGATTGGCGCAACGTTGCTCCAGTCGCCGAGCAAGAGGCGATCACTGCCCTGTATCCGAAGAATCCTCCCCGGCGAGAGTGGAACGATCGCAGGGAAGAAGACAAAGAAAAGCGTCGGGAGGAGGACCAACAAAGAATGCCACCTTCTAGGCATACAAGCCGTCCATCTGACCCCCACCTCAATGGGAATGACGGACGAAGGAACGACAGACACCGTGCCGAGTCAAGCCGGCAGGGGCTCGTCGTAATGAAGACCCTCCTCAGAGCCGGAATAATGACGCTTCAGACGGAGGCTGGCGATCAGCCGGAAACAGTCCAGCTGCTCCACCCTCTCCACCAAGTAGCCATCACAACCGCTCCCAAGGAGGCCAAGGAGGGCATCGTGGCGGAGCAGGTGATGGCAGAAGCCGAAGTTCGGCTCCAAGGCACCGCAGCCATAGCCGTCAATCAGGACGATCTCTGTCCCCAAGTGACGTGAGTCATAGGAGTAATTCCAATATAGAGGCGTGGAGCTATGAAAGCGATGATATATACATGGGCCCAAAATGCTTCGGACCACGCATAAGAGCAACAAAATTCCCGAAAGGATTCACTATCTCAAGACGCATCCAAGCCTACGACAGTATAGTTCGGCCAGATACTTGGCTCCAGGATTTTTCCAAGCTTGCTGCATCGCCAAAGGCGGAAACGGCCTGGTCGCAACCCGATATCTCCCACTCATCTTGAGGAAGACGGCACAATCATGGCTCAATGAACTTCCGGAGAACACCATCCACAACTGGTATGACATGCAAAGCGCGTTCTTTCGGAATTTCGAAGGCACATATCGGAGGCCTTGTACGGTAGGAGACCTACATCATTGCACCCAGAAAGCCTGAGAAACTTGCCGAGATTATCTCGGACGATGGATCGACACTAAGAACTCCTGTGAAGGGGTAAATGACCAAACTGCGATTGAAGCTTTCATTGCAGGACTCCCAATTGGTTTGCTACGTCATCGCTTGAAGTGTGACAAGGTAACTGATTTGGGAGAGATGATAGAAAAAGCGAGCAAATATGCAGATGCTGACGACAATGCAGAGGGATTACTGAACGCCCTAGTTGTGCCACAGTCAGCAAAACAACCAAAGCAGCAAGCTCAAAAGCGCAAGAATACCTCGGAAGAAAAACCCAACACAGAAACAGAAGTGGTCACTGCTACTTTCGGGTCTGGAGGACGAGGAGGGCGCGGCGGTGGCCGCGGATGTGGTCATGGGACGTCAAGAGTCCAAGGTAGAGGAGACCAGCAACCTGTCAAAACCTACTCCTGGTCCGACATTGCCAATAACCCATGTGTGCATCACTTGGATGCCAATGGAGGCTCTTCTCACACAAACGCCGAGTGTCGTTTTAATGACGACATCAAGAAACATGATACTGCTAGCTACAGGGCTAAGCGGAAGAAGGGAAAGAAGAATCCCGAAAAAGATAAAGAGACCAAGGAAGATTCTGACATGGAGGAAGCCGATGCTTCAAATCCCAAGCCGGAAGGGAAGAAAAACTTCCCAACAAAGAAAGACACTTACGTCACCTTCCTCGGATCTCAACCAGCTAAGGTCAAGAAAGCAGTTCTACATGAGCTCAACGTGACTATTCCGGTTATCCCCCAATTCTTAGACTGGTCGGAAGTGGCAATCACCTTTGACCGTGCTGATCATCTGCCTAATTTGCACAGGCAAGGAAAATACGCCCTAGTCATCAATCCACTTATTGACGGCTATGGTTTCTCCAAGACTCTCATGGACGGCCGCAACAACATTAACATTTTGTATGTCGAAACGCTACGCCAGACGAAGATCTCGGAGACCCAGCTGAATTACAGCTCTGTGATCTTTCATAGAGTTGTCCCAGGAAGACAAGCAAATTCCCTAGGAGAAATCACTTTTGATGTGACCTTTGGAACTCCAAAGAACTATCATACGAAAGCACTTTCCTTCAAAGTGGTCCCGTTCAAGAGCGCGTACCATGCTATATTCAGACATCTGGCTTAATGGGCTTTTATGGCTCATCTGTATTACATTTACAATATGATGAAAATTCCAGGTCCCAACGGCGTGATCATCATCAGGGGAGACCCGAAGAAGGCGCGAGAGTGCGAGGACGGAAATGCCGCCTTTGCTAAAGTCGTGCTGCACACCCAAGAGTACCAGGAGATCAAGAAAACCATTGATCTGTCTGAGATGCCCGCGACAAACAAGGAGGTGACAAAGCCAAATCCGGAGTTCAAGGCATCACAAGATACGAAGAAGACACCATTGAAGGATGATGACCCCTCCAAGGTGACCCAGATAGGCGTAGGCCTAGATAGCGCATAGGAAAGCGTGCTCATCAAGTTGCTCCAAGCAAATCAAGATATCTTCGCATGGCAGCCATCTGACATGACATGAGTACCTAGGGAACTTGCCGAGCACTCTCTAAATGTACACCCGAACGCTAAACCCGTCAAACAGTCCCTATGACGTTTCAGCGATGAAAAGCGTAAGGCAATAGCTAAGGAACTAGCCCGGCTCGAGTTAGCCGGATTCATAGAAGAGGTCATCCACACTGAGTGGTCGGCCAATCCTATAATGGTCCCTAAAAAGGACACCACTGATTTAAGGATGTGTGTTGATTATACTGCCTTGAATAAGGCTTGTCCCAAAGATCCGTTTGCTTTGCCTAGGATTGATCAAGTTATCAATTCTACGGCAGGCTCAGAACTCCTATGTTCTCTCGACGCATATTCCAGTTATCACCAAATCTGTATGAAGGAATCTGACAAAGTCAAAATTTCATTCATAATCCCTTTGTAACCTTCTGTTTCATTACGATGCCCTTTGGGCTCAAGAACGCAAGAGCTACGTACCAACGCACTATGTAGCGTTGCCTCCATGACCAAATCGGATGTAATGTACATGCATATGTGGACGATATTGCGGTGATGTCCAAAAAGAAGGAAACCTTGATTTCCGACTTGGAGGAAACGTTCGTCAATCTACGAAAATACAACATAATGCTTAACCCGAACAAATGTTTCTTTGGAATTCCAGCCAGAAAATTGTTAGGTTTTATCATGTCTCAAAGAGGCATAGAGGTAAATCGAGACAAGATCAAAGCTATACTCAATATTTCCAGGCCAACTCGCTTGAAGGACGTTCAAAGACTAACTGGTTGCATTGCCACAGTTAGTCGGTTTGTAAGCTGACTCGGTGAAAGAGCCACACCACTGTACAAGCTCCTGAAAAAAGACCAAAAAAATCATTTGGATCGACGAAGTTGAAGCTGCGCTACAAGACCTGAAAGCAGTACAGTCATCTGCTCCCATCCTTGCAGCACCGGAACCACAGGAACCGATGTTGCTCTATCTCGCTGCGACAAACAAGGTCGTCAATATCGTCATGGTGGTGGAGAGACCAGAGGAAAATCAGGAACACCTGGTGCAGCGTCCAACTTACTATCTCAGCGAGGTCTTAACTGAATCAAAGCAGCCGTATTCGCACTATCAAAAGCTGGCTTACGGTGTGTTCCTAGCATTTCGTAAGCTACGACATTATTTTCAGGAACATCCGATTACCATGGTAAGCACAACTCCCACGAGAGACATAATTAACAACAGTGATGCCACAGGACGCATCGCAAAATGGGGCATAGAGCTTTCAGCTTTTGACATTGAGTACAAACCTCGTAGAACAATCAAATCCCAAATCCTCGCTGACTTTGTCGCTGATTGGATAGAGACAACGAAGAATATGACCCTACCAGAGTCGGAGTACTGGACCTTACATTTTGACTGGTCTAAAGCGCTCGGGGACTGGCGTGGTGCTCAAATCACCCCAAGGAGAAAAACTTTTCTATGTACTGTAGATCCACTTCATGGTGATAAATAACATTGCCGAGTATGAAGCACTACTGCATGGAATTCAGATTGCTAAGGACATCGGCATCCGACGTTTAATGTGTTATGGATATTCGGATCTTGTTGCTCAACAAGTGTTGGATATCTGTAATGCGAATAATCACATGGCATCATATAGAGCTGTCGTGGATGAATTATCTAAATCGTTTGAAGGGTTTGAAGTTCAACACATCCCTCGAAGAGAAAATGAGGAAGAAGATGCACTATCTCGAATAGGCTCTTCCCGGAAAAAGGTCCCGGATGGCGCTTTTTTAGAGCACCTCAAAGTTCCCTCTATAAAAGGAGTGGACAAGGAGTATCTGACAAAATCCGACTCACCTTTAGTAGCAGTTCTGGCTGTGATTCCCAGCTGGACTCAACCCTACCTTGATTACTTGGTAGACGGAAAATTACCCGAAGACGAAGTTCTGAGCCGGCAGATTGTCCAACGAGCAAAAGCCTACACTATAATTAGTGGTAAGCTCTATAAGCGGAGTGCATCTGGGGTGCTTCAGCGCTGTGTATCTCTGGAAGAAGGAGTGGAAATCTTACGAGAGATCCACGAAGGCGAGTGTGGTCACCACACTGCAGCGAAATCTCTAGTGGCAAAAGTTTTCCGACACGGTTTTTTCTGGCTTACAGCCAAGGTAGATGCTGAACGGCTGGTCAAGACGTGCAAGGGCCGCCAAAAATACACCAAACAAGCTCATGTTCCGGCTGATCAGCTGCGAACAATACCTATAACATGGCCTTTCGCGATCAGGGGGCTTGACATAGTAGGATCGTTCAAACGGGCTCCAAGTGGATTTACTCATCTCTTAGTGATGGTGGATAAATTCACAAAATGGATTGAGGCTAAACCCGCCACTAGTTGTGATGGAGCAACAGCCAGAAGATTTGTCGAGGATGTCATAATCCGATACGGTTATCCACATAGCATTATCACGGACAACGGGAGTAATTTCTCTATGGGAGGGCTTGCCGAATTCTGCAATGAACAAAATATCCCGCTTGACATTGCGTCAGTCGCACATCCACAAGCTAATGGACAAGTCGAAAGAGCAGATGGTTTAATCCTACAAGGCCTAAAACCAATACTCGAAGCACCACTACGATGTTCTGCGGGGGCTTGGGCAGAGGAATTACCTTCTGTAATATGGACTTTACGAACAACTCCAAACAGGTCAACTGGATACACACCTTTCTTCTTAGTCTATGGCGCAGAAGCAGTTCTTCCTAGTGATTTGATTCACACTTCTCCTATGGTTGTCGCGTATATTGAACAGGATGCCGAAAATTCTCGACAAAATGATCTCGACTTCGTCAAAGAGGTTCGCGTCATTCCTGAGATGAGATCAATAGCCTATCAGCAGAAGTTACGCATGTATCATAGCCAGAGAGTCAGAAACAGGCCTTTCAATAAGGGCGATTTGGTTCTCCAGCTTGTGCAGCAAACAAAGCACAAACTATCCCCAGTATGGGAAGGGACATTTTTAGTTAGTCGAGTAATGCACAATGGTTCTTACTACCTAATTGATATGCGACCAGTCAAAAAAAGACATTCTACTAAGAAAAGAAAGAGAGGTAGAGGCAGTATAGACCCGGATGAATTAGACAGACCATGGAATATTGCTCAGCTACGTCCCTTTTATTCTTAGTTTATTTTTCATTGTAATCATATATGTGTACATGTTCAATGAGAAATAAAGTGTTGGTTGCCTCAAAAAAATTCTAAGAAGTTTTTTACCATCTTATTTCGGAATGACCATGTCACAGTCGAAAATCCCAGAATACTTGAAAGTACTTTATGCTCATGTTTGTTCTAGTTTAGATTTCCGATTCTAAAATTGCTACCTTCAGGTACTTTGGTTATTTGTCTGATTTCTGGATGCGGGCATTTTTCGAGTAGTGAATTATTGGTACTGGAGGCCGGCTTTGTTTCCGAGTTAAAACTGGTTTAGCAATTGAGCTCCGTTGCTCGGCAAAGTTTCCATGTTAAAAGTTGGACGGCTCATGAAAGGGACGATGCGGAAAGCCAGATAAACGATAAGTATAGACGAAAAAAATAAGTGCTTATGAAAACATTTCAGGCACGAAAAATTATAAAGCCAAAAGTCCTAAATAGATATATTTAAACTTAGCACTAGCAAAAAGTATCATACTACTTATTTACAACCCGGATTGTTTTCAGAATAATACAATGTTTGTTTTGATGTTGTACGATGAAGGGGAAGAAGGAGCTGTTGGCTCGCTAGAAACATCAGCCTCGTTTCAGTATCTTTCCAAGACGTTCAAATTTGAGATGGTTTATTCGTCGTCGGAAGCTTCACCGGTTTCTTTGGCGGGCAGAGGCGGCGTCTCTACACGAGTGAAGAAGGGAGTATTGTAGCTGGTGAAGTCAGCTACCTGACACCCGTATCCCGCGCAGGAGTCAATGATAGCTTTGATGTGTTGCTTCTAGCCGTCTTCATCCATATTAGAATACCCTCTGGTCACTTGCCAGATCTCCATGCTTCCATGGTGGCTTATGACCATGGTGAGACCGTTCTGCGCTGCGGTTCATGCATAGGACATGTTCTAGTCCTAGATGAGCTAGGGAATCTCCTTGGACTTATCTCGTACTTCAAAGCCGGACATACTATGCATGGACAGAACCTTGAGAACTTCGCCAATATCCTCAATGGATTGGCGGAGGTCATGCAGCAAATCACCGACTTGATTATGCCGACTGGTGCGAGATGCGGCAGAGGCTGAGTATAGTAAGTTCAGAGGACCTGCGCATACAATGCAAAGGGGTTAATCAAATAAATTCGGACTCCAAAGAGTCAGAAGATGCAGACAAGTCAGAAAGAAGGAAACAAACCAAAGATGACATTGTCGACTTTGGTCTTCTCCTCCCGAAGACTCTAGAGTTCAGCCCAGAGTGCCTCAGCAATATCCCTCTCTCTGAACAAGTCATTGCTGAGATCCGAGATTTTCTTATCCTAGAGATCAATCTTACGATCACGCTCCTCGGTAGCCATGGAGGAGGACTCGAGACCATGAGCAATGCTCTTCTCATGATCTGCCTTAAGCTTATTCAGCTCTTGGTGGAGGTCCTTGTTTTCCACCTCCAGGGTTTTCAGATTCTTGGCCTCTTCAATCATAGCACATGACTGCTTTACTAGTACTGTAGTCAAAAGAACAGAAGTTGAACCAAAATTTGACTATGAAATACAAGACAAGGTTTGAGTTTTGGAATGTTTACCTTCAGCCTCATCCTTGGAAACTTTCAGTTGAGCATTTTCAAAACAGAGAGCTTTGATTTGTTTCTGCTTGTTACAAATATTCTTCAATAAATCCTCGTTATAGGAACATACTTTCTGTAAGTCAGAATACCCAGAGTCAGAAGTCTACTAAAGACTCAGGCTAATATTTTTACTAATATCAGCACGAGCCTTGGGGCTACACTAGTTCATTCTTTGGCATCCAAAGGAAGCATAAATCCGTATTTGTATATCCAGCTTCATGCTTAGGGGATAGAGGATATGATATGAAATAAGGAAAAACGTGAGTTGGAATTCCGACTTACGTATTTTTCACGAGTGAGCTTGTTTAGGCTCATGTTCACATCGGTGGTAACCTTCTCGGCGAGGGTTAAGGGGGTCACTTGCGCAGTTGGAAGCTCGCCGGTCCTCAACTTCTCGTCACGAAGACGGACTTGTTCAAGAAGATCAGAGTGCTTGATGTCCTCTGCTTCTTGTGCTTCTTCTTTGGCAGAGATAGTCCGGTTTTCCAGGAATTGCCGGGCCAGCCATTGGATTTCCTCCGTAGACTTCCGAGATAAGCCAAGTTTGGCAAGTCCGGGATTCCTCAGGAGATTGTTGGCGAAGACCTCTGCCGAGGGATAATTACCCGAAGAGGGTTCACCCTTGTCAAAACCTGAGTCACCCATGGTGACGTCAGTCTGTGATCCGAGGATCACTGGCTCTGCTGATTGAGCCGGATCTTCTGCAATGGTCGGAGATGGAGTAATCTCCGGTGCTATAGAAGGCTGAAGGGCAGGAGTCGGAGGAGCTACGACAAGAGCAGCCAAGTTTAGCTTCGACTGGCGTAGGGGCCTCGAAGTAACCCCTTTCCCTTGGCCCTTGGTGAGCTGTTTAGCTCTGAGAAGGTAATAGAACAGAAAACATTACATCTCAGAAAGAATTAAGACATATAGTACAAAGACCTTGTGAGGAAAGATTACCTCTTCACAACAGGCACCTCCTTTGTGCCAATAGGCACTGTCGGAGCTTTGCTCTTCCGAGGAATAACATCCGGCAGTGGAACCAACTCTCCCTCATCCTGAGAAAACTCAGGAGGATATCCCTTGACCGGAGCAAGCTCCGACTCGGGGAGGTCGACAAGCTGAAAAGAAGAAATATCTCATTATTGCAAAATAATATAAAGATGAGCACATAATACAAGTTGTTGCTGGAAGCTTACCAGCACTATGGGATCTTCTGACATATGCATGTCCAAGGACAGCTCTGGAATCTTCCTCTCAATCCGCTCCCTTATCAGTCACTTGATTTGGCATACATAATATTTTTGCGAGTAGGCCTTGGGGATGATTCCGAGGGAATCTTTCTTCGACGACATGATGGAGTGCATCAGTCCATCTCCATGATGTTGAAGAGGTTGGATTTGGCGTGCCACCCAGCAATGAATTAAGTCAGACCCTTTCAGGCCCTTGTGCTTCATCAAATACTCGATCCGCCTCTTGGCCAGAAGCAGATCGTCACTGAGAGCCGGCGCATCTGCGTCCCATGACTCTTGGGGCGTGGTGGCACTGTCGATGAAAGCCGGAAAAGCAGTAGCTTTGCCGGTAGCGGGAATATCCTTGTGATAGAAAAAAGTGGACGTCCATTGCTTGACTGACTCACTGGCCATAATCCGAGGATAGATGTGCTCTCGCCTAACCGAAAAATAATAGTACCGGTAATATAAGGATTACCGACAGTGATGGAATTTCTCCAGACATGAAAGTAATACCGGAAGAGAGTAAGGCCAGGCCTAATGCCGAGATACCCCTCGCACAAAGATGCGTACACGCTCATCTCTAAGAGAGAGTTCGAGGGCAGATGTTGGAGTTGAACTCCATAGTGATTTATAACCTCAGAGAAGAAATCTGAGGGAGGAAAGCTCAAACCTCTGTCGAGGTGAGTGCCGAAGTGAACCCGCTCGCCATCGTGAGGGTTGGGGATGGTTTCGCCAAAGCCGCTCCACCAGTTGCTGGCATGGAGGAGCCCTTCTTCTTCCATGACGCGGAGTTTCTCGTTGTCTACAATGCACGGGATCCATACCTCGCGATTGCGCTCCTTCTCCGCGGCCGTTGCCATTGCTACCGTCGCTGCCGTACCGGAGGATGATGTTGAAGCCATTTTTTGTGTGCGCCAGTGACCTTGGATGGGCAGTGCTGGAAATTGTTTGGGGGCAGAGAAGCTCTAGGTTCGTGGGGAGGCGTAGGGGAGAAGGAAACGACGCAAGTGCTGGTGAAGAAGATGGGGAAAGAGATCCTCACCACTTATATCCTCCAACCGTGTCAAGATTCGTATAAACGCTACAGCGAATGTGCCACGTGTCGTGGAAGTAACTGGGAAACCCCCGCGCGATGATTACGTTGCATCGATCTCCACGCACGCCTTGAAACGGCGCCTTGGTTCTGCGAAAGGTGGACCCACCAACGGTCGTGCTGATAGGAAATGTCTGTTAGTGACGTGACTTGACCATGACTAGTGTCAGGTTACATCAGAGACCAAGTTCCGGCTTTATTTCAATTTTGAGCTAGAAACCCGAATAACATATTCATAGGTCCGGCTCATTTGAGACTCGAATCTACTACTTTCTTTTTTGAAGTTTCAGGAACCCTTCACGATTCTGCAAGCTGAAGAACAAGCTAGGCGAAGATGAAATCCGACTTTGGATCATGGAGGCTTCCGGGGGCTGCTGTTGGGGATATACTTTCCGGGTATCCTCATTGTGCCTCACTGACCAGGGTGTCCCACTTCGGGTTAGAGATTTGCTTCACGGGCGGCCCAGTCAGGGAGAAGAGATGGAGTCTAGTCCGGCTATGGGCAGGCCTAGAAGCCTTACCGACATAGGCCCGTAGTGTTACTTGTAGTCCAAGATGTACTCTGTAACTGACTCTTAGTCATAGCCGGATAGATCTCTCCTGTAAACCCTAGGCCAGATATCTATATAAGTCGTCCTAGGGAAAGCCTTTAGGGCACCCTCACAATAGTCTACAATCTCAACTCGCATAGGCGAAACCCTTGTAACCCATATTCCGGCTCTGCCGTATTACTGGATTGCTAGCAGGAGTAGGATCTGTCCAAAGCCGGTGGATTCGAACCTGGGTAAACTTGTGTGCTCACCGTCCTGGAACACCATACGTCTCACACCCCTCTCTTCCACATGCCTCGAGGACCCCCTCATGGCGTGCCAGTCATCAATCCGACGACACTAGAACATGCTAGAATGCAACATGGGAATGCAATGGAGCACCATTGTGTGTGTGTGGCCATGTGGGTCATTGTGGTTTGGAAAATAACACACGCAATGACACTCCATGTGCCAAACCATTGTTAGAAAGCCCTAGAACACGCTGGCATGCAACATTAGAACCCAATGGAGCACCAGTGTGGCAGATGTTGCATCACCACACCCACCTCTCTGTGTGTGTGGCCCTGTGGTTCATTGTGGTTTGCAAAACAACAGATACAATGACACTTCATGTGCCAAACCATGGTTAGAATGCCCTAGAACATGCTGGAATGCAACATTGGAATGCAATGGAGCACTAGTGTGGCAAGGTTGCATCACCACACCCACCTAAGTGTGTGTGGCCATGTTGGTCATTGTGGTTTGGAAAAGAACACATGCAATCACACTCCATGTGCCAAACTATGGTCAGAAATCCCTAAACATGCTGGAATTTAACATTGGAACGCAATGGAGCACCAGCGTGGCAGATGTTGGATCACTACACCCACCTGAGTGTGTGTGGCCATGTGGGTCATTGCGGTTTGGAAAAGACCACATCCAATGACACTCCATGTGCCAAACCATGGTCAGAAAACCCTAGAACATGCTGGAATGCAACATTGGAATGCAATGGAACACTAGTGTGGAAGATTTTGCATCACCATACCCACCTGAGTGTGTGTGGCCCTCTAGGTCATTGTGGTTTGGAAAGAACACATGCAATGACACTCCATGTGCCAAACGATGGTTAGAAAGCCATAGAACATGCTGGAATGTAACATTGGAATGCAATGGAGCACCAGTGTGGTAGAGCTTGCATCACCACACCCATCTAAGTGTGTATGGACATGTGGATCGTTGGGGTTTAGAAAACAACACATTAATGACACTCCATGTTCGACACCATGGTCAGAAAGCCCTAGAACATGCTGGTATGCAACATTGGAATACAATGGAGCACCAGTGTGACAAAGGTTGCATCACCACACCCACTTGAGTGTGTGTGGCCATGTGGGTGAATGTGGTTTGCAAAAACAACACATGCAATGACACTCCATGTGCCAAACCATGGTTAGAAAGCCCTAGAACATGCTGGAATGCAACATTGGAATGCAATGGAGCACTAGTGTGGCAAGGTTGCATCACCACACCCACCTAAGTGTGTGTGGCCATGTTGGTCATTGTGGTTTGGAAAAGAACACATGCAATCACACTCCATGTGCCAAACTATGGTCAGAAATCCCTAAACATGCTGGAATTTAACATTGGAACGCAATGGAGCACCAGCGTGGCAGATGTTGGATCACTACACCCACCTGAGTGTGTGTGGCCATGTGGGTCATTGCGGTTTGGAAAAGACCACATCCAATGACACTCCATGTGCCAAACCATGGTCAGAAAACCCTAGAACATGCTGGAATGCAACATTGGAATGCAATGGAACACTAGTGTGGAAAATTTTGCATCACCATACCCACCTGAGTGTGTGTGGCCCTCTAGGTCATTGTGGTTTGGAAAGAACACATGCAATGACACTCCATGTGCCAAACGATGGTTAGAAAGCCATAGAACATGCTGGAATGTAACATTGGAATGCAATGGAGCACCAGTGTGGTAGAGCTTGCATCACCACACCCATCTAAGTGTGTATGGACATGTGGATCTTTGGGGTTTAGAAAACAACACATTAATGACACTCCATGTTCGACACCATGGTCAGAAAGCCCTAGAACATGCTGGTATGCAACATTGGAATGCAATGGAGCACCAGTGTGACAAAGGTTGCATCACCACACCCACTTGAGTGTGTGTGGCCATGTGGGTGAATGTGGTTTGCAAAAACAACACATGCAATGACACTCCATGTGCCAAACCATGGTTAGAAAGCCCTAGAACATGTTGGAATGCAACGTTGGAATGTAATGGAGCACCAGTGTGGCAGAGGTTGCATCACCACACCCACCTGATCTTGTGTGGCCATGTGGGTTATTGTGGTTTGGAAAGAGAACACATGCGAAGACACTCCATGTACAAAACCATGGTCAGAAAGTCCTAGAACATGCTAGAATGCAGCATTGGAATGCAATGGAGCACCAGTGTGGCAGAGGTTGCATCATCGCGCCCAACTGAGTGTGTGCGGCCATGTGGGTCATTGTGGTTTTGAAAGAACACATGTAATGACACTCCGTGTGCCAAACCATGGTAATAAAGCCCTATAACATGCTGGAATGCAACATTGGAACTCAACGGAGCACCAGTGTGGCAGATGTTGCATCACAACACTTACCTGAGTGTGTGTGGCCCTATGGGTCATTGTGGTTTGCAAAAGAACACATGCAATGACACTCGATGTGCCTAACCTTGGTGAGAAAGCCCTAGAACATGCTGGAATGCAACATTGGATTGCAATGGAGCACCAGTGTGGCAGACGTTGCATCACCACACCCACCTGACTATGTGTGGCCATGTGGGTCATTGTGGTTTGGAAAACAACACATGCAATGACACTCCATGTGGAAAACCATGGTTAGAAAGCCTAAGAACATCCTGGAATGCAAAATTGGAACGCAATGGAGCACCAATATGGCAGATGTTGCATCACCACACCCACCTAAGAGAGTGTGGCCATGTGGATCATTATGGTCTGGAAAACAACACATACAATGACACTCCATGTGCCAAACCATGGTTAGAAAACCCTAGAACATGCTGGAATGCAACATTGGAATGCAATGGAGCAACAGTGTGGCAAGGTTGCATCACCACACCCACCTGAGTGTGTGTGGCCATGTGGGTCATTGTGGTTTGGAAAGAACACATGTAATGACACTCCATGTGCTAAACCATGGTCAGAAAACCCTAGAACATGCTAGAATGCAACATTCGAATGCAATGGAGCACCAGTGTGTGTGTGTGCCCATGTGGGTCATTGTCGTTTGGAAAATAACACATGCAATGACACTCAATGTGCCAAACCATGGTCAGAAATCCCTAGAACATGTTGGAATGCAACATTAGACGCAATGGAGCACCAGTGTGGCAGATGTTGCATCACCACACCCACCTCTATGTGTGTGTGGGCATGTGGGTCATTGTGGTTTGCAAGACAACAGAAACAATGACACTTCATGTCCCAAACCATGGTTAGAATGCCCTAGAACATGTTGGAATGCAACATTGGAACGCAATGGAGCACCAGTGTGGCAGATCTTACATCACTACACCCACCAGAGTGTGTGTGGCCATGTGAGTCATTGTGGTTTGGAAAAGAACACATGCAATGACACTCCATGTGCCAAACCATGGTTAGAAAGCCCTAGAACATGCTGGAATTCAACATTAGAACGCAATGGAGCACCAGTGTGGCGGATTTTGCATCACCACACCCACCTCTGTGTGTGTGTCTCTGTGGGTCATTGTGGTTTGCAGAACAATAGATACAATGAAACTCCATGTGCCAAACCACGGTTAGAATGCCCTAGAACATGCTGGAATGCAACATTGGAATGCAATGGAGCACTAGTGTGGCCAGGTTGCGTCACCACACTCACTTGAGTGTGTGTGGCTATGTTGGTCATTGTGGTTTGGAAAAGAACACACACAATCACACTCCATGTGCCAAACCATGGTCAAAAAGCCCTAGAACATGCAGGAATGCAACATTGGAATGCAATGGAGCACTAGTGTGGTAGATGTTGCATCACAACACCCACCTGAGTGTGTCTGGCTATGTGGGTCATTGTGGTTTGGAAAAGAACACATGCAATGACACTTCATGTGCCAAACCATGGTTAGAAAGCCCTAGGACATGCTGGAATCCAACATTGGAACACAATGGAGCACTAGTGTGGCAGATGTTGCATCACTACACCCACCTGAGTGTGTGTGGCCATGTGGGTCATTGTGGTTTGGAAAAGAACACATGCAATGACACTCCATGTGCCAAACCATGGTTAGGATGCCCTAGAACATGATGGAATGCAACATTGGAATGCAATGGAGCACTAGTGTGGCAAGGTTGCATCACCACACCCACCTGAGTGTGTGTGGCCATTTGGGTCATTGTGTTTTGGAAAATAACACATGCAATGACACTCCATGTGCCAATACCATGGTCGGAAAGCCCCAAAACATGCTAGAATGCAACATTAGAACGCAATGGAGCACCAGTGTGGCATATGTTGCATCACCACACCCACATCTCTGTGTGTGTGGCCCTGTGGGTCATTGTGGTTTGCAAAACAACATATACAATTACACTCCTTGTGCCAAACCATGGTTAGAATGCCCTAGAACATGCTGGAATGCAACATTGGAATGCAATGGAGCACTAGTGTGGCAGGTTGCATCACCACACCCACCTGAGTGTATGTGGACATGTTGGTCATTGTGGTTTGGAAAAGAACACACGCATTCACACTCCATGTGCCAAACCATGGTCAAAAAGCCCTAGAACATGCTGGAATGCAACATTGGAACGCAATGGAGCACTAGTGTGGTAGATGTTGCATCACAACACCCACCTGAGTGTGTCTGGCTATGTGGGTCATTGTGGTTTGGAAAAGAACACATGCAATGACACTTCATGTGCCAAACCATGGTTAGAAAGCCCTAGGACATGCTGGAATCCAACATTGGAACACAATGGAGCACTAGTGTGGAAGATGTTGCATCACTACACCCACCTGAGTGTGTGTGGCCATGTGGGTCATTGTGGTTTGGAAAAGAACACATGCAATGACACTCCATGTGCCAAACCATGGTTAGAATGCCCTAGAACATGATGGAATGCAACATTGGAATGCAATGGAGCACTAGTGTGGCAAGGTTGCATCACCACACCCACCTGAGTGTGTGTGGCCATGTGGGTCATTGTGATTTGGAAAATAACACATGCAATGACACTCCATGTGCCAAAACCATGGTCGGAAAGCCCCAAAACATGCTGGAATGCAACATTAGAACGCAATGGAGCACCAGTGTGGCATATGTTGCATCACCACACCCACATCTCTGTGTGTGTGGCCCTGTGGGTCATTGTGGTTTGCAAAACAACAGATACAATTACACTCCTTGTGCCAAACCATGGTTAGAATGCCCTAGAACATGCTGGAATGCAACATTGGAATGCAATGGAGCACTAGTGTGGCAAGGTTGCATCACCACACCCACCTGAGTGTATGTGGACATGTTGGTCATTGTGGTTTGGAAAAGAACACATGCAATCACACTCCATGTGCCAAACCATGGTCAGAATGCCCTAGAACATGCTGCAATGCAACATTGGAACGCAATGGAGCACCAGTGTGGCAGATGTTGCATCACTACAGCCAACTAAGTGTGTGTGGCCATGTGGGTCATTGCGGTTTGGAAAATAACACATGCAATGACACTTCATGTGCCAAACCATGGTTAGAAAGCCCTAGAACATGCTGGAATCCAACATTGGAACACAATGGAGCACTAGTGTGGCAGATGTTGCGTCACTACACCCACCTGAGTGTGTGTGGCTATGTGGGTCATTGTGGTTTGGAAAACAACACATGCAATGACACTCCATGTGCCAAACCATGGTTAGAATGCCCTAGAACATGATGGAATGCAACATTGGAATGCAATGGAGCACTAGTGTAGCAAGGTTGCATCACCACACCCACCTGAGTCTGTGTGGCCATGTGGGTCATTGTGGTTTGGAAAATAACACATGCAATGACACTCCATGTGCCAAAACCATGGTCGGAAAGCCCCAAAACATGCTGGAATGCAACATTAGAACCCAATGGAGCACCTTTGTGGCAGAGGTTGCATCCCCACACCCACCGGAGTGTGTGTGGCCATGTTGGTCATTGTGGTTTGGAAAAGAACTCGTGCAATGACATTCCATGTGCCAAACCATGGTCAAAAAGCCCTAGAACATGCCGGAATGCAACATTGGAATGCAAAGGAGCAGCACTATGACGGAGGCTGCATCACCGCACCCACCTGAGTGTGTGTGGCCATGTGGGTCATTGTGGTTTGGAAAGAGCACATCTAATGACACTCCATGTGCCAAACCAGGGTTAGAAAGCCCTAGAACATGCTGGAATGCAACATTGGAATGCAATGGAGCACCAGTGTGGTAGAGCTTGCATCATCACACCCACCTGAGTGTGTCTGGACATCTGGATAATTGTGGTTTAGTAAACAACACATGCAATGACACTCCATGTTCTAAAGCATGGTCAGAAATCCCTAGAACATGCTGGAATGCAACATTGGAATGCAATGGAGCACCAGTGTGGCAGATGTTGCATCACAACACCTACCAGAGTGTGTGTTGCCCTGTGGGTCATTATGGTTTGGAAAAGAACACATGCAATGACACTCCATGTGTCCAACCATGGTGAGTAAGCCCTAGAACATGCTGGAATGCAACATTGGAATGCAATGGAGCACTAGTGTGGTAGAGACTGCATCACCGCACCCACCTGAGTGTGTGTGGCCATGTGGATCATTGTGTTTTGCAAAAACAACACATGCAATGACACTCCAGGTGCGAAACCATGGTTAGAAAACCCTAGAACATGCTAGAATGGAACAATGGAATGCAATGGAGCACTAGTGTGGTAGAGGTTGTATCACCACACCCACCTGATCTTGTGTGGCCATGTGGGTTATTATGGTTTGGAAAAAGAACACATGCAATGATACTCCATGTACAAAACCATGGTCAGAAAGCTCTATAACATGCTGGAATGGAACATTGGAATGCAATGGAGCACCAGTGTGGTTGAGGTTGCATCACCACACCCACATGACCTTGTGTGGCCATGTGGGTTATTATGGTTTGGAAAAAGAACATATTCAATGACACTCCATGTACAAAACCATGGTCGGAAAGCCCTAGAGCATGCTGGAATGCAACATTGGAATGCAATGGAGCACCAGTGTGGCAGAGGTTGCGTCATCGCACCCACCTGAGTGTGTGTGGCCTTGTGGGTCATTGTGGTTTGGAAAGAACGGTTGTAATGACACTCCCTGTGTCAAACCATGGTCAGAAATCCCTAGAACATGCTTGAATGCAACATTGGAACGCAATGGAGCACCAGTGTGGCAGAGGTTGCATCACCACATCCAACTGACTGTGTGTGGCCATGTGGGTCTTTGTGGTTGGAAAACAACACATGCAATGACACTCCCTGTGGAAAACCATGGTCAGAGAGCCCAAGAACATGCTGGAATGCAACATTGGAACGCAATGGACCACCAGTGTGTGGTCATGTGGGTCATTGTGGTTTGGAAAAGAACACATGCAATGACACTCCATGTGCCAAACCATGATCAAAAAACCCTAGAATATCCTGGAATGCAACATTGGAACACAATGGAGCACTACTGTGGCATATGTTGCATCACAACACCCACCTGAGTGTGTGTGCCATGTTGGTCATTGTGGTTTGCAAAGAACACATGCAATCACACTCCATGTGCCAAACCATGGCCAGAAAGCCCTAGAAGATGCTGGAATGCAATATTGGAACACAATGGAGCACTAGTGTGGCAGATGTTGCATCACTACACCCACCTGAGTGTGTGTGGCCATGTGGGTCATTGTGGTTTGGAAAAGAACACATGCAATGACACTCCATGTGCCAAACCATGGTTAGAAAGCCCTAGAAAATGCTGGAATGCAACATTGGAATGCAATGGAGCACCTGCGTGGCAGAGGTTGCATGACCACACCCACCTGAGTGTGTGTGACCATGTTGGTCATTGTGGTTTGGAAAAGAACTCGTGCAATGACACTCCATGTGTCAAACCATGGTCAAAAGCCCTAGAACATGCTGGAATGCAACATTAGTATGCAAAGGAGCACCACTGTGATAGAGGCTGCATCACCGCACCCACCTAATTGTGTGTGGCCATGTGGGTCATTGTCGTATGGAAAGAGCACATCTAATGACACTCCATCTGCCAAACCTTGGTCAGAAAGCCCAAGAACATGCTGGAATGCAACATTGGAATGCAATGGAGCACCAGTGTGGCAGATCTTGCATCACCACACCCACTTGAGTGTGTCTGGACATGTGGATAATTGTGGTTTAGAAAACAACACATGCAATGACACTCCATGTTCGAAACCATAGTCAGAAAGCCCTAGAACATGCTGGAATGCAACATTGGAATTCAATGGAGCACCAGTGTGGCAGATGTTGCATCACAACACCTACTTGAGTGTGTGTTGCCCTGTGGGTCATTATGGTTTGGAAGAACACATGCAATGACACTCCATGTGCCCAACCATGGTGAGTAAGCCCTAGAACATGCTGGAATGCAACATTGGAATGCAATGGAGCACCAGTGCGGTAGAGACTGCATCACCGCACCCACCTGAGTGTGCGTGGCCATGTGGGTCATTGTTGTTTGGAAAGAACACATGTAACTTCACTCCATGTACCAAACCATGGTCAAAAAGCCCTAAATCATGTTGGAATGCAACATTAGAATGCAATGGAGCACCAATGTGGCAGAGGTTTCATCACCACACCCACCTAAGTGTGTTGGGCCATGTTGGTCATTGTGGTTTGGAAAACAACACGTGCAATGACACTCCATGTGCCAAACCATGGTCAAAAATCCCTAGAACATGCTGGAATGCAAATTTGGAATACAAAGGAGCACCAGTGTGACAGAGGTTGCATCATCGCACCCACCTGAGTGTGTGTGGCCATGTGGGTCATTGTGGTTTGGAAATAGCACATCTGATGACACTCCATGTGCCAAACCATGGTCAGAAAGCCCTAGAACATGTTGGAATGCAACATTCGAATGCAATGGAGCACCAGTGTGGCAGAGCTTGCATCACCACACCCACCTGAGTGTGTATGGACATGTGGATCATTGTGGTTTAGAAAACAACACATGCAATGACACTCCATGTTCGAAACCATGGTTAGAAAGCCCTAGAACATGCTGGAATGCAACATTGGAATGCAATGGAGCACCAGTGTGGCAGAGGTTGCATCACCACACCCACTTGAGTGTGTGTGGCCATGTGGGTCACTTTGGTTTGCAAAAATAACACATGCAATGACACTCCATGTGCCAAACCATGGTTAGAAAACCGTAGAACATGCTAGAATTGAACATTGGAATGCAATGGAGCACCAGTGTGATAGAGGTTGCATCACCACACCCACCTGATCTTGTGTGGCCATGTGGGTTATTATTGTTTGGAAAAAGAACACATTCAATGACACTCCCTATACAAAACCATGCTCAGAAAGCCCTAGAACATGCCGAAATGCAACATTGGAATACAATGGAGCACCAGTGTGGCAGAGGTTGCGTTATTGCACCCACCTGAGTATGTGTGGCCATGTGGGTCATTGTGGTTTGGAAAGAACGCATGTAATGACACTTCGTGTGCCAAACCATGGTCAGAAATCCCTAGAACATGCTTGAATGCAACATTCGAATGCAATGGAGCACCAGTGTGGCACATGTTGCATCACAACACCTACTTGAGTGTGTGTGGCCCTGTGGATCATTGTGGTTTGGAAAAGAACACATGCAATAACACTCCATGTGCCTAACCATGGTCAGAAAGCCCTAGAACATGCTTGAATACAACATTGGAATCCAATGGAGCACCAGTGTGGCAGAGGTTGCATCACCACACCCACCTGACTATGTGTGGCCATGTGGGTCATTGTGGTTTGGAAAACAACACATGCAATGACACTCCATGTGGAAAACCATGGTCAGAAATCCCAAGAACATGTTGGAATGCAACATTGGAACGCAATGGAGCACAGGTGTGGCAGATGTTGCATCACCACACCCACCTAAGAGAGTGTGGCCCTATGGGTCATTGTGGTTTAGAAAAAACACATACAATGACACACCATGTTCGAAACCATGGTTAGAAAACCCTAGAACATGCTGGAATGAAACATTGGAATGCAATGGAGCACGAGTGTGGCAGATGTTGCATCACAACACCTACCTAAGTGTGTGTAGACATGTGGATCATTGTGGTTTAGAAAACAACACATGCAATGACACACCATGTTCGAAACCATGGTCAGAAAAACCTAGAACATGCTGGAATGCAACATTGAAATGCAATGGAGCACGAGTGTGGCAGATGTTGCATCACAACACCTACCTAAGTGTGTGTGGCCTTGTGGGTCATTGTGGTTTGGAAAAGAAGATATGCAATGACACTCCTTGTGCCTAACCATGGTGAGAAAGCCCTAGAACATGCTAGAATGTAAAATTGGAATGCAATGGATCATTAGTGTGGCAGAGGCTACATCACTACACCCACCTGAGTGTTTCTTTCCATGTGGGTCATTGTGGTTTGGAAAGAACACATGTAATGACACTGTGCCAAACCATGGTTAGAAATCCCTAGAACTTGCTGGAATGCAACATTGGAGTGAAATGGAGCACTGGTGTGGCATAGGTTGCATCACCACACCCACCTGAGCGTGTGTGGCCATGCGGATCATTGTGGTTTATAAAACAACACATGCACTGACACTCCATGTGCCAAACCATGGTCAGAAAGCCCTAGAACATGCTGGAATGCAACATGGGAACGCAATGGAGCACCAGTGTGGCAGATGTTGCATCAAAACACCTACCTGAGTGTGTGTTAACCCATGGGTCATTGTGGTTTGGAAAAGACCACGTGCAATGACACTCCATGTGCCTAACCTTGGTCAGAACGCCCTAGAACATGCTGGAATGCAACATTGGAATGCAATGGAGCACCAATGTGGCAGAGGTTGCATTACCACACCCACCTGACTGTGTGTGGCCATGTGTGTCATTGTGGTTTGGAAAAAAATACATGCAATGACACTCCATGTGGAAAACCATGGTTAGAAAGCCCTAGAACATGCTAGAATGCAACATTGGAATGCAATGGAGCACTAGTGTGGCAGAGGTGGCAACACCACACCCACATAAGTGTGTGTGGCCATGTGGGTCATTGTGGTTTGGAAAACAACACATGCAATGACACTCCATGGGCCAAACCATGGTCAGAAATCTCTATAACACGGTGGAATGCAACATTGGAATTCAATGGAGCACTAGTGTGGCAGATGTTGCATCACAACACCTACCTGAGTGTGTGTGTGGCCCAGCGGGTCATTATGGTTTGGAAAAGAACACATGCGATGACACTCCATGTGCCTAACCATGGTGAGAAAGCCCTAGAACATGCTAGAATGCAACATTGGAATGTAAGGGAGCACCGGTGTGGCAGAGGCTACATCACCGCACCCACCTGACTGGGTGTCTGGCCATGTGGGTCATTGTGGTTTGGAAACAACACAGGTAATGTCACTCCGTGTGGGAAACCATGGTCAGAAAGCCCTAGAACATGCTGGAATGCAATGGAGCACCAGTGTGGCCAAGGTTGCATCACCACACCCACCTGAGTGTGTGCGGCCGTGTGGATCATTCTGGTTTAGAAAACAACACAAGCGATGACACTGCATGTGCCCAACCATGGTCAGAAAGGCCTAGAACATGCTGGAATGCAACATTGGAACGCAATGGAGCACTAGTTTCTCAAGGTTGCATCACCACACCCACCTAAGAGAGTGTGGCCCTATGGGTCATTGTGGTTTGGAAAAAACACATACAATGACACACCATGTTCGAAACCATGGTTAGAAAACCCTAGAACATGCTGGAATGAAACATTGGAATGCAATGGAGCACGAGTGTGGCAGATGTTGCATCACAACACCTACCTAAGTGTGTGTAGACATGTGGATCATTGTGGTTTAGAAAACAACACATGCAATGACACACCATGTTCTAAACCATGGTCAGAAAAACCTAGAACATGCTGGAATGCAACATTGGAATGCAATGGAGCACGAGTGTGGCAGATGTTGCATCACAACACCTACCTAAGTGTGTGTGGCCTTGTGGGTCATTGTGGTTTGGAAAAGAAGATATGCAATGACACTCCTTGTGCCTAACCATGGTGAGAAAGCCCTAGAACATGCTAGAATGTAAAATTGGAATGCAATGGATCATTAGTGTGGCAGAGGCTACATCACTGCACCCACCTGAGTGTTTCTTTCCATGTGGGTCATTGTGGTTTGGAAAGAACACATGTAATGACACTGTGCCAAACCATGGTTAGAAATCCCTAGAACTTGCTGGAATGCAACATTGGAGTGAAATGGAGCACTGGTGTGGCATAGGTTGCATCACCACACCCACCTGAGCGTGTGTGGCCATGCGGATCATTGTGGTTTATAAAACAACACATGCACTGACACTCCATGTGCCAAACCATGGTCAGAAAGCCCTAGAACATGCTGGAATGCAACATGGGAACGCAATGGAGCACCAGTGTGGCAGATGTTGCATCAAAACACCTACCTGAGTGTGTGCTAACCCATGGGTCATTGTGGTTTGGAAAAGACCACGTGCAATGACACTCCATGTGCCTAACCTTGGTCAGAACGCCCTAGAACATGCTGGAATGCAACATTGGAATGCAATGGAGCACCAATGTGGCAGAGGTTGCATTACCACACCCACCTGACTGTGTGTGGCCATGTGTGTCATTGTGGTTTGGAAAAAAATACATGCAATGACACTCCATGTGGAAAACCATGGTTAGAAAGCCCTAGAACATGCTAGAATGCAACATTGGAATGCAATGGAGCACTAGTGTGGCAGAGGTGGCAACACCACACCCACATAAGTGTGTGTGGCCATGTGGGTCATTGTGGTTTGGAAAACAACACATGCAATGACACTCCATGGGCCAAACCATGGTCAGAAATCTCTATAACACGGTGGAATGCAACATTGGAATTCAATGGAGCACTAGTGTGGCAGATGTTGCATCACAACACCTACCTGAGTGTGTGTGTGGCCCAGTGGGTCATTATGGTTTGGAAAAGAACACATGCGATGACACTCCATGTGCCTAACCATGGTGAGAAAGCCCTAGAACATGCTGGAATGCAACATTGGAATGTAAGGGAGCACCGGTGTGGCAGAGGCTACATCACCGCACCCACCTGACTGGGTGTGTGGCCATGTGGGTCATTGTGGTTTGGAAACAACACAGGTAATGTCACTCCGTGTGGGAAACCATGGTCAGAAAGCCCTAGAACATGCTGGAATGCAATGGAGCACCAGTGTGGCCAAGGTTGCATCACCACACCCACCTGAGTGTGTGCGGTCGTGTGGATCATTCTGGTTTAGAAAACAACACAAGCGATGACACTGCATGTGCCAAACCATGGTCAGAAAGGCCTAGAACATGCTGGAATGCAACATTGGAACGCAATGGAGCACTAGTTTCTCAAGGTTGCATCACCACACCCACCTGAGTGTGTGTGGCCATGTTGGTCATTATGGTTTGGAAAAGAACACATGCAATCACACTCCATGTGCAAAACCATGGTCAGAAAGCCCTAGAACATGGTGGAATGCAACATTGGAACGCAATGGAGCACCACTGTGGCAGATGTTGCATCACAACACCTACCTAAGTGTGTGTAGACATGTGGATCATTGTGGTTTAGAAAACAACACATGCAATGACACACCATGTTCGAAACCATGGTCAGAAAAACCTAAAACATGCTGGAATGCAACATTGGAATGCAATGGAGCACGAGTGTGGCAAATGTTGCATCACAACACCTACCTAAGTGTGTGTGGCCTTGTGGGTCATTGTGGTTTGGAAAAGAAGATATGCAATGACACTCCTTGTGCCTAACCATGGTGAGAAAGCCCTAGAACATGCTAGAATGTAAAATTGGAATGCAATGGATCATTAGTGTGGCAGAGGCTACATCACTGCACCCACCTGAGTGTGTCTTTCCATGTGGGTCATTGTGGTTTGGAAAGAACACATGTAATGACACTGTGCCAAACCATGGTTAGAAATCCCTAGAACTTGCTGAAATGCAACATTGGAGTGAAATGGAGCACCGGTGTGGCATAGGTTGCATCACCACACCCACCTGAGCGTGTGTGGCCATGCGGATCATTGTGGTTTGGAAAACAACACATGCAATGACACTCCACGTGCCAAACCATGGTCAGAAATCTCTATAACATGGTGGAATGCAACATTGGAATTCAATGGAGCACTAGTGTGGCAGATGTTGCATCACAACACCTACATGAGTGTGTGTGTGACCTAGTGGGTTATTATGGTTTGGAAAAGAACACATGCAATGACACTCCATGTGCCTAACCATGGTGAGAAAGCCCTAGAACATGCTAGAATGCAACATTGGAATGTAAGGGAGCACCAGTGTGGCAGAGGCTACATCACCGCACCCACCTGACTGGGTGTCTGGCCATGTGGGTCATTGTGGTTTGGAAACAACACAGGTAATGTCACTCCGTGTGCGAAACCATGGTCAGAAAGCCCTAGAACATGCTGGAATGCAATGGAGCACCAGTGTGGCCGAGGTTGCATCACCACACCCACCTGAGTGTGTGCAGCTGTGTGGATCATTCTGGTTTAGAAAACAACACAAGCAATGACACTGCATGTGCCAAACCATGGTCAGAAAGGCCTAGAACATGCTGGAATGCAACATTGGAACGCAATGGAGCACTAGTTTCTCAAGGTTGCATCACCACACCCACCTGAGTGTGTGTGGCCATGTTGGTCATTATGGTTTGGAAAAGAACACATGCAATCACACTCCATGTGTCAAACCATGGTCAGAAAGCCCTAGAACATGGTGGAATGCAACATTGGAACGCAATGGAGCACCAGTGTGGAAGATGTTGCATCACTACACCCACCTGAGTGTGTGTGGCCATGTGGGTCATTGTGGTTTGGAAAAGAACACATGCAATGACACTCCATGTGCCAAACCATGGTCAGAAAACTCTAGAACATGCTGGAATGTAACATTGGAATGCAATGGAGCACCAGTGTGGCAGATGTTGCATCACCACACCCACCTGAGTGTGTGTGGACATGTGGGTCATTGTGGTTTGGAAAACAACACATGTAATGACACTCCATGTGCCAAACCATGGTTAGAAATCCCTATACATGCTGGAATGCAACATTGGAAGGCAATGGAGCACCAGTGTGGCAGAGGTTGCATCACCACGCCCATCTGAGTGTGTGTGGCCATGCGGATCATTGTGGTTTAGAAAACAATACATGCACTGACACTCCATGTGCCAAACCATGATCATAAAGCACTAGAACATGCTATAATGCTACATTGGAACGCAATGGAGCACCGGTTGGGCAGATGTTGCATAAAAACACCTACTTGAGTGTGTGTGGACCCGTGGGTCATTGTGGTTTGGAAAAGAACACATGCAATGACACTCCATGTGCCTAACCTTGGTCAGAAAGCCCTAGAACATGCTGGAATGCAACATTGGAATGCAATGGAGCACCAGTGTGGCAGAGGTTGCATCACCACACCGACCTGACTGTGTGTGGCCGTGTGGGTCATTGTGCTTTGGAAAAAATACATGCAATGACACTCCATGTGGAAAACCATGGTTAGAAAGCCCTAGAACATGCTGGAATGCAACATTGGAATGCAATGGAGCACTAGTGTGGCAGAGGTGGCAACACCGCACCCACCTGACTGTGTGTGGTCATGTGGGTCATTGTGGTTTGGAAAACAACACATGCAATGACACTCCATGTGCCAAACCATGGTAAGGAAGCTCTATAACATGGTGGAATACAACATTGGAACGCAATGGAGCACTATTGTTGCAGATGTCAGATCACAACACTTACCTGAGTGTGTGTGGCCCAGTGGGTCATTATGGTTTGGAAAAGAAAACATGCAATGACACTCCATGTGCCTAGCCATGGTGAGAAATCCCTAGAATATGCTGGAATGCAACATTGGAATGTAAGGAAGCACCGATGTGGCAGAGGCTGCATCACCGCACCCACCTGAGTGTGTGTGTGGCCATATGGGTCATTGTAGTATGGAAAGAACACAGGTAATGACACTCCGTGTGCGAAACCATGGTCAGAAAGCCCTAGAACATGCTGGAATGAAACAATTGAATGCAATGGAGCACCAGTGTGGCAGAGGTTGCATCACCACACCCACCTGAGTGTGTGCGGCCGTGTGGATCATTGTGGTTTAGAAAATAACACAAGCAATGACACTCCATGTGCCAAACCATGGTCAGAAAGGCCTAGAACATGCTGGAATGCAACATTGGAACGCAATGGAGCACCAGTGTGGCAAGGTTGCATCACCACACCAACCTGAGTGTGTGTGGCCATGTTGGTCATTATGGTTTGGAAAAGAACACATGCAATCACACTCCATGTGCGAAACCATTGTCAGAAAGCCCTAGAACATGGTATAATGCAACATTGGAACGCAATGGAGCACCAGTGTGGAAGATGTTGCATCACTACATCCACCTGAGTGTGTGTGGCCATGTGGGTCATTTTGGTTTGGAAAAGAACACATGCAATGACACTCCATGTGCCAAACCATGGCCAGAAAACCCTAGAACATGCTGGAATGCAACATTGGAATGCAATGGAGCACCGGTGTGGCAGATGTTGCATAAAAACACCTACTTGAGTGTGTGTGGACCCATGGGTCATTGTGGTTTGGAAAAGAACACATGCAATGACACTCCATGTGCCTAACCTTGCTCAGAAAGCCCTAGAACATGCTGGAATGCAACGTTGGAATGCAATGGAGCACCAGTGTGGCAGAGGTTGCATCACCACACCCACCTGACTGTGTGTGGCCACGTGGGTCATTGTGCTTTGGAAAAAAATAAATGCAATGACACTCCATGTGTAAAACCATGGTTAGAAAGCCCTAGAACATGCTGGAATGCAACATTGGAATGCAATGGAGCACTAGTGTGGAAGAGGTGGCAAAACCGCACCCACCTGAGTGTGTGTTGTCATGTGGGTCATTGTGGTTTGGAAAACAACACATGCAATGACACTCCATGTGCCAAACCATGGTCAGAACGCTCTATAACATGGTGGAATGCAACATTGGAACGCAATGGAGCACTAGTGTGGCAGATGTTAGATCACAACACTTACCTGAGTGTGTGTGGCCCGGTGGGTCATTATGGTTTGGAAAAGAACAAATGCAATGGCACTCCATGTGCCTAACCATGGTGAGAAAGCCCTAGAACATGTTGGAATGCAACATTGGAATGCAATGGAGCACCAGTGTGGCAGAGGTTGCATCACCACACCCACTTGAGTGTGTGTGGCCATGTGGGTCACTTTGGTTTGCAAAAATAACACATGCAATGACACTCCATGTGCCAAACCATGGTCGGAATGCCCTAGAACATGCTAGAATGGAACATTGGAATGCAAAGGAGCACCAGTGTGGCAGAGGTTGCATCACCACACCCACCTGAGTGTGTGCGGCCGTGTGGATCATTGCGGTTTAGAAAACAACACAAGCAATGACACTCCATGTGCCAAACCATGGTCAGAAAGGCCTAGAACATGCTGGAATGCAACATTGGAACGCAATGGAGCACCAGTGTGGCAAGGTTGCATCACCACACCAACCTGAGTGTGTGTGGCCATGTTGGTCATTATGGTTTGGAAAAGAACACACGCAATCACACTCCATGTGCCAAACCATTGTCAGAAAGCCCTAGAACATGGTAGAATGCAACATTGGAACGCAATGGAGCACCAGTGTGGAAGATGTTGCATCACTACATCCACCTGAGTGTGTGTGGCCATGTGGGTCATTTTGGTTTGGAAAAGAACACATGCAATGACACTCCATGTGCCAAACCATGTCCAGAAAACCCTAGAACATGCTGGAATGCAACATTGGAACGCAATGGAGCACCGGTGTGGCAGATGTTGCATAAAAACACCTACTTGAGTGTGTGTGTGTGTGGACCCATGGGTCATTGTGGTTTGGAAAAGAACACATGCAATGACACTCCATGTGCCTAACCTTGGTCAGAAAGCCCTAGAAAATCCTGGAATGCAACATTGGAATGCAATGGAGCACCAGTGTGGTAGAGGTTGCATCACCACACCCACCTGACTATGTGTGGCCATGTGGGTCACTGTGCTTTGGAAAAAAATACATGCAATGACACTCCATGTGGAAAACCATGGTTAGAAAGCCCTAGAACATGCTGGAATGGAACATTGGAATGCAATGGAGCACTAGTGTGGCAGAGGTGGCAACACCGCACCCACCTGAGTGTGTGTTGTCATGTGGGTCATTGTGGTTTGCAAACAACACATGCAATGACACTCCATGTGCCAAACCATGGTCAGCACGCTCTATAACATGGTGGAATGCAACATTGGAACGCAATGGAGCACTAGTGTGGCAGATGTTAGATCACAACACTTACCTGAGTGTGTGTGGCCCGGTGGGTCATTATGGTTTGGAAAAGAACACATGCAATGGCACTACATGTGCCTAACCATGGTGAGAAAGCCCTAGAATATGCTGGAATGCAACATTGGAATGTAAGGGAGCACCGATGTGGCAGAGGCTGCATCACCGCACCCACCTGAGTGTGTGTGTGGCCATGTGGGTCATTGTAGTTTGGAAAGAACACACGTAATTACACTCCGTGTGCGAAACCATGGTCAGAATGCCCTAGAACATGCTGGAAAGAAACATTGGAATGCAATGGAGCACCAGTGTGGCAGAGGTTGCATCACCACACCCACCTGAGTGTGTGCGGCCGTGTGGATCATTGTGGTTTAGAAAACAACACAAGCAATGACACTCCATGTGCCAAACAATGGTCAGAAAGCCCTAGAACATGCTGGAATGCAACATTGGAATGCAATGGAGCACTAGTGTGGCAGAGGTGGCAACACCGCACCCACCTGACTGTGTGTGGTCATGTGGGTCATTGTGGTTTGGAAAACAACACATGCAATGACACTCCATGTGCCAAACCATGGTAAGGAAGCTCTATAACATGGTGGAATACAACATTGGAACGCAATGGAGCACTATTGTGGCAGATGTCAGATCACAACACTTACCTGAGTGTGTGTGGCCCAGTGGGTCATTATGGTTTGGAAAAGAAAACATGCAATGACACTCCATGTGCCTAGCCATGGTGAGAAATCCCTAGAATATGCTGGAATGCAACATTGGAATGTAAGGAAGCACCGATGTGGCAGAGGCTGCATCACCGCACCCACCTGAGTGTGTGTGTGGCCATATGGGTCATTGTAGTATGGAAAGAACACAGGTAATGACACTCCGTGTGCGAAACCATGGTCAGAAAGCCCTAGAACATGCTGGAATGAAACAATTGAATGCAATGGAGCACCAGTGTGGCAGAGGTTGCATCACCACACCCACCTGAGTGTGTGCGGCCGTGTGGATCATTGTGGTTTAGAAAATAACACAACCAATGACACTCCATGTGCCAAACCATGGTCAGAAAGGCCTAGAACATGCTGGAATGCAACATTGGAACGCAATGGAGCACCAGTGTGGCAAGGTTGCATCACCACACCAACCTGAGTGTGTGTGGCCATGTTGGTCATTATGGTTTGGAAAAGAACACATGCAATCACACTCCATGTGCGAAACCATGGTCAGAAAGCCCTAGAACATGGTATAATGCAACATTGGAACGCAATGGAGCACCAGTGTGGAAGATGTTGCATCACTACATCCACCTGAGTGTGTGTGGCCATGTGGGTCATTTTGGTTTGGAAAAGAACACATGCAATGACACTCCATGTGCCAAACCATGGCCAGAAAACCCTAGAACATGCTGGAATGCAACATTGGAATGCAATGGAGCACCGGTGTGGCAGATGTTGCATAAAAACACCTACTTGAGTGTGTGTGGACCCATGGGTCATTGTGGTTTGGAAAAGAACACATGCAATGACACTCCATGTGCCTAACCTTGCTCAGAAAGCCCTAGAACATGCTGGAATGCAACGTTGGAATGCAATGGAGCACCAGTGTGGCAGAGGTTGCATCACCACACCCACCTGACTGTGTGTGGCCACGTGGGTCATTGTGCTTTGGAAAAAAATAAATGCAATGACACTCCATGTGTAAAACCATGGTTAGAAAGCCCTAGAACATGCTGGAATGCAACATTGGAATGCAATGGAGCACTAGTGTGGAAGAGGTGGCAAAACCGCACCCACCTGAGTGTGTGTTGTCATGTGGGTCATTGTGGTTTGGAAAACAACACATGCAATGACACTCCATGTGCCAAACCATGGTCAGAACGCTCTATAACATGGTGGAATGTAACATTGGAACGCAATGGAGCACTAGTGTGGCAGATGTTAGATCACAACACTTACCTGAGTGTGTGTGGCCCGGTGGGTCATTATGGTTTGGAAAAGAACAAATGCAATGGCACTCCATGTGCCTAACCATGGTGAGAAAGCCCTAGAACATGTTGGAATGCAACATTGGAATGCAATGGAGCACCAGTGTGGCAGAGGTTGCATCACCACACCCACTTGAGTGTGTGTGGCCATGTGGGTCACTTTGGTTTGCAAAAATAACACATGCAATGACACTCCATGTGCCAAACCATGGTCGGAATGCCCTAGAACATGCTAGAATGGAACATTGGAATGCAAAGGAGCACCAGTGTGGCAGAGGTTGCATCACCACACCCACCTGAGTGTGTGCGGCCGTGTGGATCATTGCGGTTTAGAAAACAACACAAGCAATGACACTCCATGTGCCAAACCATGGTCAGAAAGGCCTAGAACATGCTGGAATGCAACATTGGAACGCAATGGAGCACCAGTGTGGCAAGGTTGCATCACCACACCAACCTGAGTGTGTGTGGCCATGTTGGTCATTATGGTTTGGAAAAGAACACATGCAATCACACTCCATGTGCCAAACCATTGTCAGAAAGCCCTAGAACATGGTAGAATGCAACATTGGAACGCAATGGAGCACCAGTGTGGAAGATGTTGCAGCACTACATCCACCTGAGTGTGTGTGGCCATGTGGGTCATTTTGGTTTGGAAAAGAACACATGCAATGACACTCCATGTGCCAAACCATGGCCAGAAAACCCTAGAACATGCTGGAATGCAACATTGGAACGCAATGGAGCACCGGTGTGGCAGATGTTGCATAAAAACACCTACTTGAGTGTGTGTGTGTGTGGACCCATGGGTCATTGTGGTTTGGAAAAGAACACATGCAATGACACTCCATGTGCCTAACCTTGGTCAGAAAGCCCTAGAAAATCCTGGAATGCAACATTGGAATGCAATGGAGCACCAGTGTGGTAGAGGTTGCATCACCACACCCACCTGACTGTGTGTGGCCATGTGGGTCACTGTGCTTTGGAAAAAAATACATGCAATGACACTCCATGTGGAAAACCATGGTTAGAAAGCCCTAGAACATGCTGGAATGGAACATTGGAATGCAATGGAGCACTAGTGTGGCAGAGGTGGCAACACCGCACCCACCTGAGTGTGTGTTGTCATGTGGGTCATTGTGGTTTGCAAACAACACATGCAATGACACTCCATGTGCCAAACCATGGTCAGCACGCTCTATAACATGGTGGAATGCAACATTGGAACGCAATGGAGCACTAGTGTGGCAGATGTTAGATCACAACACTTACCTGAGTGTGTGTGGCCCGGTGGGTCATTATGGTTTGGAAAAGAACACATGCAATGGCACTACATGTGCCTAACCATGGTGAGAAAGCCCTAGAATATGCTGGAATGCAACATTGGAATGTAAGGGAGCACCGATGTGGCAGAGGCTGCATCACCGCACCCACCTGAGTGTGTGTGTGGCCATGTGGGTCATTGTAGTTTGGAAAGAACACAGGTAATTACACTCCGTGTGCGAAACCATGGTCAGAATGCCCTAGAACATGCTGGAAAGAAACATTGGAATGCAATGGAGCACCAGTGTGGCAGAGGTTGCATCACCACACCCACCTGAGTGTGTGCGGCCGTGTGGATCATTGTGGTTTAGAAAACAACACAAGCAATGACACTCCATGTGCCAAACAATGGTCAGAAAGGCCTAGAACATGCTGGAATGTAACATTGGAACGCAATGGAGCACCAGTGTGGCAAGGTTGCATCACCACAACCACCTGAGTGTGTGTGTGGCCATGTTGGTCATTATGCTTTGGAAAAGAACACATGCAATCACACTCCATGTGCCAAACCATGGTCAGAAAGCCCTAGAACATGGTGGAATGCAACATTGGAACGCAATGGAGCACCAGTGTGGAAGATGTTGCATCACTACATCCACCTGAGTGTGTGTTTCCCTGTGGGTCATTATGGTTTGGAAGAACACATGCAATGACACTCCATGTGCCCAACCATGGTGAGTAAGCCCAAGAACATGCTGGAATGCAACATTGGAATGCAATGGAGCACCAGTGCAGTAGAGACTGCATCACCGCACCCACCTGAGTGTGCGTGGCCATGTGTGTCACTGTTGTTTGGAAAGAACACATGTAATTTCACTCCATGTACCAAACCATGGTCAAAAAGCCCTAAATCATGCTGGAATGCAACATTAGAATGCAATGGAGCACCAGTGTGGCAGAGGTTTCATCACCACACCCACCTAAGTGTGTTGGGCCATGTTGGTCATTGTGGTTTGGAAAACAACACGTGCAATGACACTCCATGTGCCAAACCATGGTCAAAAATCCCTAGAACATGCTGGAATGCAAATTTCGAATACAAAGGAGCACCAGTGTGACAGAGGTTGCATCACCGCACCCACCTGAGTGTGTGTGGCCATGTGGGTCATTGTGGTTTGGAAAGAGCACATCTGATGACACTCCATGTGCCAAACCATGGTCACAAAGCCCTAGAACATGTTGGAATGCAACATTGGAATGCAATGGAGCACCAGTGTGGAAGAGCTTGCATCACCACACCCAACTGAGTGTGTATGGACATGTGGATCATTATGGTTTAGAAAACAACACATGCAATGACACTCCATGTTCGAAACCATGGTTAGAAAGCCCTAGAACATGCTGGAATGCAACATTGGAATGCAATGGAGCACCAGTGTGGCAGAGGTTGCATCACCACACCCACTTGAGTGTGTGTGGCCATGTGGGTCACTTTGGTTTGAAAAAATAACACATGCAATGACACTCCATGTGCCAAACCATGGTTAGAAAACCGTAGAACATGCTAGAATGGAACTTTGGAATGCAATGGAGCACCAGTGTGATAGAGGTTGCATCACCACACCCACCTGATCTTGTGTGGACATGTGGGTTATTATGGTTTGGAAAAAGAACACATTCAATGACACTCCTTGTACAAAACCATGGTCAGAAAGCCCAAGAACATGCCGAAATGCAACATTGGAATACAATGGAGCACCAGTGTGGCAGAGCTTGCGTTATTGCACCCACCTGAGTATGTGTGGCCATGTGGGTCATTGTGGTTTGGAAAGAACGCATGTAATGACACTTTGTGTGCCAAACCATGGTCAGAAATCCCTAGAACATGCTTGAATGTAACATTCGAATGCAATGGAGCACCAGTGTGGCACATGTTGCATCACAACAGCTACCTGAGTGTGTGTGGCCCTGTGGATCATTGTGGTTTGGAAAAGAACACATGCAATGACACTCCATGTGCCTAACCATGGTCATAAAGCCCTAGAACATGCTAGAATACAACATTGGAATGCAATGGAGCACCAGTGTGGCAGAGGTTGCATCACCACACCCACCTGACTATGTGTGGCCATGTGGCTCATTGTGGTTTGGAAAACGACACATGCAATGACACTCCATGTGGAAAACCATGGTAAGAAATCCCAAGAACATGTTGGAATGCAACATTGGAATGCAATGGAGCTCTAGTGTGGCAGATGTTGCATCACCACACCCACCTGAGAGAGTGTGGCCATGTGGGTCATTGTGGTTTGGAAAAAACACATACAATGACACACCATGTTCAAAACCATGGTCAAAAAGCCCTAGAACATGCTGGAATGCAACATTGGAATGTAAGGGAGCACCGGTGTGGCAGAGGCTACATCACCGCACCCACCTGACTGGGTGTCTGGCCATGTGGGTCATTGTGGTTTGGAAACAACACAGGTAATGTCACTCCGTGTGGGAAACCATGGTCAGAAAGCCCTAGAACATGCTGGAATGCAATGGAGCACCAGTGTGGCCAAGGTTGCATCACCACACCCACCTGAGTGTGTGCGGCCGTGTGGATCATTCTGGTTTAGAAAACAACACAAGCGATGACACTGCATGTGCCCAACCATGGTCAGAAAGGCCTAGAACATGCTGGAATGCAACATTGGAACGCAATGGAGCACTAGTTTCTCAAGGTTGCATCACCACACCCACCTAAGAGAGTGTGGCCCTATGGGTCATTGTGGTTTGGAAAAAACACATACAATGACACACCATGTTCGAAACCATGGTTAGAAAACCCTAGAACATGCTGGAATGAAACATTGGAATGCAATGGAGCACGAGTGTGGCAGATGTTGCATCACAACACCTACCTATGTGTGTGTAGACATGTGGATCATTGTGGTTTAGAAAACAACACATGCAATGACACACCATGTTTGAAACAATGGTCAGAAAGCCCTAGAACATGCTGGAATGCAACATTGGAATGCAATGGAGCACGAGTGTGGCATATGTTGCATCACAACACCTACCTAAGTGTGTGTGGCCTTGTGGGTCATTGTGGTTTGGAAAAGAACATATGCAATGACACTCCTTGTGCCTAACCATGGTGAGAAAGCCCTAGAACATGCTAGAATGTAAAATTGAAATGCAATGGAGCATTAGTGTGGCAGAGACTACATCACTGCACCCACCTGAGTGTGTCTGTCCATGTGGGTCATTGTGGTTTGGAAAGAACACATGTAATGACACTGTGCCAAACCATGGTTAGAAATCCCCAAAACATGCTGGAATGCAACATTGGAGTGAAATGGAGCACGAGTGTGGCATAGGTTGCATCACCACACCCAGCTGAGTGTGTGTGGCCATGCGAATCATAGTGGTTTAGAAAAAAACACATGTACTGACACTCCATGTGCCAAACCATGGTCAGAAAGCCCTAGAACATGCTGGAATGCAACATGGAACGCAATGGAGCACCAGTGTGGCAAATGTTGCATCAAAACACCTACCTGAGTGTGTGTGGACCCATGGGTCATTGTGGTTTGGAAAATACCACGTGCAATGACACCCCATGTGCCTAACCTTGGTTAGAATGCCCTAGAACATGCTGGAATGCAACATTGGAATGCAATGGAGCACCAGTGTGGCAGAGGTTGCATCACCACACCCACCTGACTGTGTGTGGCCATGTGGGTCATTGTGGTTTGGAAAAAAACATGCAATGACACTCCATGTGGAAAACCATGGTTAGAAATCCCTAGAACATGCTGGAATGCAACACTGGAATGCAATGGAGCACTATTGTGGCAGTGGTGGCAACACCGCACCCACCTGAGTGTGTGTTGCCATGTGGATCATTGTGCTTTGGGAAATAACACATGCAATGACACTCCATGTGCCAAACCATGGTCAGAAAGCTCTATAACATGGTGGAATGCAACATTGGAACGCAATGGAGCAGTAATGTGACAGATGTTGCATGACAACACCTACCTGAGTGTGTGTGGCCCAGTGGGTCATTATGGTTTGGAAAAGAACACATGCAATCACACTCCATGTGCCAAACCATGGTCAGAAAGCCCTAGAACATGGTGGAATGCAACATTGGAACGTAATGGAGCACGAGCGTGGCAGATGTTGCATCACAACACCTACCTGAGTGTGTGTGGCCTTGTGGGTCATTATGGTTTGGAAAAGAACATATGCAATGACACGCCATGTGCCTAACCATAGTGAGAAAGCCCTAGAACATGCTAGAATGTAACATTGGAATGAAACGGAGCACCAGTGTGGCAGAGGCTACATCACCGCACCCACCTGAGTGTGTCTGTCCATGTGGGTCATTGTGGTTTTTAAAGAACACATGTAATGACACTCCATGTGCCAAACCATGGTCAGAAATCCCTAGAACATGCTAGAATGCAACATTGGAATGCAATGGAGCACCGGTGTGGCAGAGGTTGCATCACCACACCCACCTGAGTGTGTGTGGCCATGCGGATCATTGTGGTTTAGAAAACAACACGTGCACTGACACTCCATGTGCCAAACCATGATCAGAAAGCCCTAGAACATGCTGGAATGCAACATTGGAACGCAATGGAGTAGTAGTGTGGCAGATGTTGCATCAAAACACCTACCTGGGTGTGTGTTTGGACCCGTGGGTCATTGTGGTTTGGAAAAGAACACATGCAATGACACTCCATGTGCCTAACCTTGGTCAGAACGCCCTAGAACATGCTGGAATGCAGCATTGGAATGCAATGGAGCACCAATGTGGCAAAGGTTGCATCACCACACCCAACTGACTGTGTGTGGCCATGTGGGTCATTATGGTTTGGAAAAAAAATACATGCAATGACACTCCATGTGGAAAACCATGGTTAGAAAGCCCTAGAACATGCTAGAATGCAACATTGGAATGCAATGGAGCACTAGTGTGGCAGAGGTGGCAACACCGCACCCACCTGTGTGTGTGTGGCCATGTGGGTCATTGTGGTTTGGAAAACAACACATGCAATGACACTCCATGGTCAGAAAGCTCTATAACATGGTGGAATGCAAAATTGGAACGCAATGGAGCACTAGTGTGGCAGATGTTGCATCACAACACCTACCTGAGGGTGTGTGGCCCAGTGGGTCATTATGGTTTGGAAAATAACACATGCAATGACACTCCATGTGCCTAACCATGGTGAGAAAGCCCTAGAACATGCTGGAATGCAACATTGGAATGTAAGGGAGCACCGGTGTGGCAGAGGCTGCATCACCGCACCCACCTGAGTGGGTGTGTCGCCATGTGGGTCATTGTGGTTTGGAAAGAACACATGTAATGACACTCCGTGCGCAAAACCATGGTCAGAAAGCCCTAGAACATGCTGGAATGCAATGGAGCACCAGTGTGGCAGAGGTTGCATCACCACACCCACCTGAGTGTGTGTGGCCGTCTGGATCATTGTGGTTTAGAAAACAACACAAGCAATGACACTACATGTGCCAAACCATGGTCAAAAAGGCCTAGAACATGCTGGAATGCAGCATTGGAATACAATGGAGCACCAGTTTCTCAAGGTTGCATCACCACAGCCACCTGAGTGTGTGTGGCCATGTTGGTCATTATGGTTTGGAAAAGAACACATGCAATCACACTCCATGTGCCAAACCATGGTCAGAAAGCCCTTGAACATGGTGGAATGCAACATTGGAACACAATGGAGTACCAGTGTGGAAGATGTTGCATCACTACACCCACCTGAGTGTGTGTGGCCATGTGGGTCATTGTGGTTTGGAAAAGAACACATGCAATGACACTCCATGTGCCAAACCATGGCCAGAAAACCCTAGAACATGCTAGAATGCAACATTGGAACGCAATGGAGCACCGGTGTGGCAGATGTTGCATAAAAACACCTACTTGAGTGTGTGTGGACCCGTGGGTCATCGTGGATTGGAAAAGAACACATGCAATGACACTCCATGTGCCTAACCTTGGTTAGAAAGCCCTAGAACATGCTAGAATGCAACATTGGAATGCAATGGAGTATCAGTGTGCAGAGGTTGCATCACCACACCCACCTGACTGTGTGTGGCCATGTGGGTCATTGTGCTTTGGAAAAAAATACATGCAATGACACTCCATGTGGAAAACCATGGTTAGAAAGCCCTAGAACATGCTGGAATGCAACATTGGAATGCAATGGAGCACTAGTGTGGCAGAGGTGGCAACACCGCACCCACCTGTGTGTGTGTGGCCATGTGGGTCATTGTGGTTTGGAAAACAACACATGCAATGACACTCCATGTGCCAAACCATGGTCAGAAAGCTCTATAACATGGTGGAATGCAAAATTAGAACGCAATGGAGCACTAGTGTGGCAGATGTTGCATCACAACACCTACCTGAGGGTGTGTGGCCCAGTGGGTCATTATGGTTTGGAAAAGAACACATGCAATGACACTCCATGTGCCTAACCATGGTGAGAAAGCCCTAGAACATGCTGGAATGCAACATTGGAATGTAAGGGAGCACCGGTGTGGCAGAGGCTGCATCACCGCACCCACCTGAGTGGGTGTGTTGCCATGTGGGTCATTGTGGTTTGGAAAGAACACATGTAATGACACTCCATGTGCAAAACCATGGTCAGAAAGCCCTAGAACATGCTGGAATGCAATGGAGCACCAGTGTGGCAGAGGTTGCATCACCACACCCACCTGAGTGTGTGTGGCCGTCTGGATCATTGTGGTTTAGAAAACAACACAAGCAATGACACTACATGTGCCAAACCATGGTCAAAAAGGCCTAGAACATGCTGGAATGCAGCATTGGAATGCAATGGAGCACCAGTTTCTCAAGGTTGCATCACCACAGCCACCTGAGTGTGTGTGTCCATGTTGGTCATTATGGTCTGGAAAAGAACACATGCAATCACACTCCATGTGCCAAACCATGGTCAAAAAGCCCTAGAACATGGTGGAATGCAACATTGGAACACAATGGAGCACCAGTATGGAAGATGTTGCATCACTACACCCACCTGAGTGTGTGTGGCCATGTGGGTCATTGTGGTTTGGAAAAGAACACATGCAATGACACTCCATGTGCCAAACCATGGCCAGAAAACCCTAGAACATGCTGGAATGCAACATTGGAACGCAATGGAGCACCGGTGTGGCAGATGTTGCATAAAAACACCTACTTGAGTGTGTGTGGACCCGTGGGTCATCGTGGATTGGAAAAGAACACATGCAATGACACTCCATGTGCCTAACCTTGGTCAGAAAGCCCTAGAACATGCTAGAATGCAACATTGGAATGCAATGGAGCATCAGTGTGCAGAGGTTGCATCACCACACCCACCTGACTGTGTGTGGCCATGTGGGTCATTGTGCTTTGGAAAAAAATACATGCAATGACACTCCATGTGGAAAACCATGGTTAGAAAGCCCTAGAACATGCTGGAATGCAACATTGGAATGCAATGGAGCACTAGTGTGGCAGAGGTGGCAACACCGCACCCACCTGTGTGTGTGTGGCCATGTGGGTCATTGTGGTTTGGAAAACAACACATGCAATGACACTCCATGTGCCAAACCATGGTCAGAAAGCTCTATAACATGGTGGAATGCAAAATTGGAACGCAATGGAGCACTAGTGTGGCAGATGTTGCATCACATTAACCTACCTGAGGGTGTGTGGCCCAGTGGGTCATTATGGTTTGGAAAAGAACACATGCAATGACACTCCATGTGCCTAACCATGGTGAGAAAGCCCTAGAACATGCTGGAATGCAACATTGGAATGTAAGGGAGCACAGGTGTGGCAGAGGCTGCATCACCGCACCCACCTGAGTGGGTGTGTCGCCATGTGGGTCATTGTGGTTTGGAAAGAACACATGTAATGACACTCCGTGTGCAAAACCATGGTCAGAAAGCCCTAGAACATGCTGGAATGCAATGGAGCACCAGTGTGGCAGAGGTTGCATCACCACACCCACCTCAGTGTGTGTGGCCGTCTGGATCATTGTGGTTTAGAAAACAACACAAGAAATGACACTACATGTGCCAAACCATGGTCAAAAAGGCCTAGAACATGCTGGAATGCAGCATTGGAATGCAATGGAGCACCAGTTTCTCAAGGTTGCATCACCACAGCCACCTGAGTGTGTGTGGCCATGTTGGTCATTATGGTTTGGAAAAGAACACATGCAATCACACTCCATGTGCCAAACCATGGTCAGAAAGCCCTAGAACATGGTGGAATGCAACATTGGAACACAATGGAGCACCAGTGTGGAAGATGTTGCATCACTACACCCACCTGAGTGTGTGTGGCCCTGTGGGTCATTGTGGTTTGGAAAAGAACACATGCAATGACACTCCATGTGCCAAACCATGGCCAGAAAACCCTAGAACATGCTGGAATGCAACATTGGAACGCAATGGAGCACCGGTGTGGCAGATGTTGCATAAAAACACCTACTTGAGTGTGTGTGGACCCGTGGGTCATCGTGGTTTGGAAAAGAACACATGCAATGACACTCCATGTGCCTAACCTTGGTCAGAAAGCCCTAGAACATGCTAGAATGCAACATTGGAATGCAATGGAGCATCAGTGTGCAGAGGTTGCATCACCACACCCACCTGACTGTGTGTGGCCATGTGGGTCATTGTGCTTTGGAAAAAAATACATGCAATGACACTCCATGTGGAAAACCATGGTTAGAAAGCCCTAGAACATGCTGGAATGCAACATTGGAATGTAATGGAGCACTAGTGTGGCAGAGGTGGCAACACCGCACCCACCTGAGTGTGTGTGGTCATGTGGGTCATTGTGGTATGGAAAACAACACATGCAATGACACTCTATGTGCCAAACCATGGTCAGAAAGCTCTATAACATGGTGGAATGCAACATTGGAACGCAATGGAGCACTAGTGTGGCAGATGTTAGATCACAACACTTACCTGAGTGTGTGTGGCCTAGTGGGTCATTATGGTTTGGAAAAGAACACATGCAATGACACTCCATGTGCCTAACCATGGTGAGAAATCCCTAGAATATGCTGGAATGCAACATTGGAATGTAAGGGAGCACCGATGTGGCAGAGGCGGCATCACCGCACCCACCTGAGTGTGTGTGTGGCCATGTGGGTCATTGTAGTTTGGAAAGAACACAGGTAATGACACTCCGTGTGCGAAACCATGGTCAGAACGTTGCCAAGCCCTGGAGACACGACAATATGAAAAATTTGGCGAGACACAAGCCGAGTTCAAGAACATTGACAACCGCTTCGATGGCCTCGAAAGGAAAATGCAAGCAATGCATCACAACATTGGCCATCAAAATGAAGCGCTCCAACGCTCTGTCGCCGAAACAAATGACAATCTTCGACGCCTCATTGACGGAATGGCAAGACCACGCTCACATGCATCAAGCTCGTCAAGATCTTCGCGTCATCATGCTCCTCTTCAACAAGATTTTCTTCCAAGTTCTCCAAGACGCAATGACGCCCCCATGGTTGAAGACGCGTCATCACGCTCCTCTTTAACAAGATCTTCTTCCAAGTGCTCCAAGACGCAATGACGCCCCCATGGTTGAAGATGGAAGTTCTTTGAACTATGTACTTTCCCCACGGCTTGCCACAGCGTCAAGCTATGATGGTGATTTCTCTTCAAGGCCCCAAGCAAGAGAAGAAGCACAGCGTCACCATGCAAGGGCACTAATGATCCAACAAGCACAACCAGAAGAAGAACCACGGGTGCAACCGCAAGTCTAGCACCATCGGCCGTGACACATACTTGACACAACAAGTGATGACTCCAATTTGGAGAATCAAGCTCGCCATCAAAGTGAAGCTCTCCAAGATCCTCCTCCATGTCATCACCGTCATGAATGTCCGCAACTACACCATGGTCATCATGAGGCGCCTCCTCCACAACACCAAAACATAGAGCGTCAAGTGGTACAAGTTGAGCGATGCCCACCACATCAAGAGGCTGAACACCATGATCTTCGCCGTGAGGCCCATGTGCCTAATCGTCATCACCAACCGAGGAACGAGCCTCCTCTTCATCATCAACCGCATCATGAGGCTCCACATCCTCAACACCCTCCTAAGTCCTAAGTGCCTCAACATCGTCAACAACCGCTCCAAGAGCAAGAGCAAGTTCCACAACAACAATATCAAGAGAAAGCTCCGCAGCAAGGTCGCGAGAACCAAGTTCCACCTCCTCAACCGCAAGATCATCAACAAGCTCAACAAGCTCATTGCAATGCTCGCATGGAAGATGAAGACCGTCATCAACATGGCAACCATCACTACCGTGACCACAATGAGGAAGAAACATTTGGCAAGCTCAAGTTCACGATGCCCAAGTTCACCGGATCAAATGACCCCGAAGATTATCTCTCATGGGCACTCAAAGTTGACAAGATCTTCCGTATGCACAATTATATCAACGAGAAGATGGTCGCCATGGCTTCGCTTGAGTTTGATGAGTATGCCAACCTTTGGTGGGAAGAGGTTCATGTTGCTCGTGACGTAAGACAAGAGCTGCCAATCACAACTTGGCATGAAATGAAGGCTCGCATGAGATCCTGTTTTATCCCCATGCACTACACGTGTGACCTCTTCAACAACCTTCAATCTCTGCGTCAAGGGACAAAGGTCATGGAAGAGTACTTCAAGGAAATGGATCTCAACTTGATACGTGCCAATATTGAAGAGTGCATAGAGAAAACTATGGCACGTTTCCTTATTGGCTTGAATCACCCAATCAAGCGCATCGTCGAGTTCCAAACATACAACAACATGGTTGAGCTTATGCACATCGCAACAAAGTCCGAACATCAAGTGCAAGAGGACATCAAGTACAACAAGCCCAAGATGTATTTCACCTACAAGCAAGCTTCAACCGCTACACCAACAACCTTCAATGGAAGCTCCTCAAATACCTCCAAGCCTTCCTTCAAGCCCACACTTCCCAAGGAAAACTGCCCCCAAGTGGCAAACAAACAAAGAGTGAATGCTACAAGCGTGGAGGCAAAGGACACAAGTCGGCCGAGTGTGGAAACAAGAAAGTTTTGTTCATCCATGACAATGGCGACGAAGAGTACTTGAGCAAAAATGAATTCGATGCCCGAGTCAAGGAAGCAATGGCAAGGCAACGAGTGGAAGATGACCAAGAACTCCTCATGTGTGAACATGACGCAACTCCAACGCTTGTCGTCACAAGGATCTTGACCACTCAAGCACAAGAGCATGAAGACCAACGCTCAAATATCTTCCAAACACGAGCCGACATCTATGGCAAATCTATCAAAGTGATCATCGATGGAGGGAGTTGCCACAATCTTTCTAGCACCAAGTTCTGTGAGAAGCTCAACCTCACCCTCCATCCACACAAACACCTTACCACGTGCAATGGCTAAGTGACCAAGGGTCCATGAAGATCAACCATACTGTTTCGGTCACCTTCGCCATTGGTCCTTACAAAGACACGGTCGAGTGTGATGTAGTTCTAATGACGGTTTGCCACATGTTGTTTGGTCGACCATGGCAATATGACAAGGGTGCTCTACATGATGGCCGCACCAATATATACTCATTTAAATGGCTCAACAAAACATGTGTTTTGCAACCGATGACTCCTAGCCAAATAATTGCGGATAATGCAAAGGCTTTAGCAAGGGCACAAAACAGAACACCTCCCTGTGAGAAGAGCGGTGAGTGAGAGAACCACACCATAGTGAGTGAGAGCCACAAGCCAAACTTGAGTGAAAAAACTAAGAGTGTTCTCCTTGCCACCAAAAGTGAGATGCGGGATGTGCGGAACAACCCATCCATTTTGCACTATGTCCTCATTTGCAAGGGACTAGCACAAGGAACTAATGAATTAACCAATGTTCCTCCATCTTTGATGATTGTTTTGCAGGAATTCAAAGATGTGTTCCCCGAAGAGCTCCCACATGGACTACCTCCTCTCCGCGGCATCGAACATCGCATTGATCTCATTCCTGGTGCACCTCTTCGAAACCGCGTCGCTTACCGCACGAACCCGGAGGAGACGAAGGAGATCGAACGTCAAATCAACCAACTCGTCTCCAAAGGTTTTATCCAAGTTAGCACTAGTCCAAGTGCGGTACCCGTGATTCTTGTTCCAAAACCGAATTATATGCTACGGTTATGTGTGGACTGCCATCCAATCAATGCTATTATCGTGCATTATCGACATCCTATACCGCGTCTTGATCACATGCTTGATGAGTTGTGTGGAGCCACTATTTTTTAGAACATTTATCTTCGTAGTGGTTACCATCAAATACGCATGGCCGAAGGTGATGAGTGGAAAACCGCATTCAAGACCAAATTGGTCTCTATGAATGGTTAGTTATCCCCTTTGGCTTGTCTAATGCCCCTTCCACTTTCATGCTCCTCATCAATCATGTTTTGCATTCTCTGATTGGCAATAGTGTCGTTGTCTATTTCGATGACATACTTGTTTATACCAAGTCACTTGAGGACCATATTAAACATGTAAATGAAGACAAGTGCACTTTTGCTATACTTGTTTTGCAAATCCTTCGACATGAAAAGCTATATGCTCAGCTTCCCAAGTGCACTTTTGCTAAAGACAAGTTAATTTTTCTTGGATTTGTCGTTTCTTCAAAGGGCATTGAAGTTGATTTTTCCAAAGTAAAGGACATACGAGATTGGCCCATCCCAACAAATGTGAGTGAACTCCGAAGTTTTCATGGGTTGGCCGGTTTCTCTCGTCGCTTTGTGAAAGACTTTTTGACCATTGCTTGTCCTATCAATGCATTGACCAAAAAGAATGTCACCTTCATGTGGGGCAAGGCACAAAAAAATCTTTTGATGAACTTAAAAAGAGGCTCACCGAAGCACCTCTTCTTGCGTTACTAGATTTCACTAAAACTTTTGAGATAGAGTGTGATGCTAGTGGTATTGACATTGGAGGAGTCCTTATGCAAAACGGACGTCCTATAGCCTACCATAGCGAGAAACTTGATGGTGCTCACCTTAACTATCCTATTTATGAAAAAGAGTTTGTTGCCTTAGTTCATGTCCTTCAAGTTGGGCAACACTACCTATGCCCTAAAGAATTTATCATACATTCTGACCATGAGTCGTTGAAATATCTCAAAAGGCCAAGCCAACTTGAGTAAGAGACAAGCTAAGTGGTTTGAGGTTATGGAGTCGTTTCCATACATTGTCAAGTATAATAAGGCCAAAGATAATGTAGTTGCGGACGCTTTGTCTCGCAAGCATGCAAGCCTTCTTACGAGACTTGAATTCAACATGTTGGGTCTTGAGGAAATAAAAACTTTGTATGCTTCCGACCCGTTCTTTGAACCGATTTTTGCAAAGTGCTCCATTGATAAAGGAGTGGATGATTTCTATTTGCATAAGGTTTTCTATTTAAAAAAAATAAGCTTTGCATTCCAAAGTCCTCTCTCCAACTTTTGCTTCTCCAAGAATCTCATGGTGGAGGCCTTATGGGTCACTTTAGCCGTGACAAGATATTGGGCATGCTCTCCACTCACTACTTTTGGCCCAATATGAAGCGCGACATGGAACGCTACGTTCAACGATGCACGGCATGTGTTCAAGCTAAGTCGCAAGCTAACCCTTATGGTCTTTATATGCCATTGCCTATTCCTCATACACCTTGGTTAAACATTAGCATGGATTTTGTGTTAGGATTGCCTAGACATAAACATGGTCATGATTCTATATTTGTTGTCGTGGATCGCTTTTCCAAAATTGCACACTTCATACCGTGCCATAAGACCAAAGATGATTCACATGTTGCAAATTTGTTTTTCAGGGAAATCCCATCTTCATGGTGTGCCAAGAACAATCGTCTCTGACCGGGACGTCAAATTCATGAGTTACTTGTGGAAGACCCTCATGGCCAAGCTCGGCGTCAAGCTCAACTTCTCATTTGCATCACATCCTCAAACCGATGGCCAAACCGAAGTTGTCAACCGAAGACTCGGGACTCTACTTCGTGTGTTGATCAAGAAAAACCTCAAGGATTGGGAGGAATGGATTCCACACGCTGAGTTTGCCTACAATCGTGCCAAGAACTCAACAACCAAGATGAGTCCCTTCATGATCGTCTATGGTTTCGAGCCCCTCACCGCACTCGACATCCTACCACTACCTCTCCATGAGCGCACCAACATGGATGTTGAGAAGCACGTGCAAGCTATGGAGAAGCTTCACGAAGAAACAAGAGCTACTATTAAATAAAAAATCCTTCGCCAAGCTTAAAAGTTTAACAAGGACAAGCGATAGTTCATCTTCGAGGAAGGTGATCTCATGTGGATACACCTAAGCAAAGACCGCTTCCCTAAGGAACGCGACTCCAAGCTTAAGCCAAGAGGAGATGGTCCCTTCAAAGTCATCAAGAGAATCAACAACAACGCCTACATCATCGACATACCGACATCCAAGTACCTTGCAAGCAATACATTCAACGTCAAGGATCTCTCACCCTACCATTGAGATGTTCAAGATGACAACCATGAAGAGTCGAGGACGACTCTTTCCCAATGAGGGGGAGCTGATGCAGCCCGTCCTACGGATGCTCCGACATCTACGCCACCAAGTCCCCCAAGTGGACCAGTGACCCGTGTGTAGTACCCCTATAAAATCACTACTAAAAAATCATTTGGAGTTTTTGTTTTGTGCATCATCATGCCCGCATGCTCATGGAATCATGCCACATTGCATTTGAGCATCATCATCATGCATATGTTGGTCTAAGACTATTTTCTAAAAGCCTAGTTTTGTTTTCTAAATATCCCCGTCTTTATTTTAATCATAACTCCGGTCTTTTCCGGGTCTTTTATTTGTCTAAAAACTATTTATACAAGCCTCTCTAAAAATAAAACAAATAAAAATAAAAGTACTTTTTTAGGGGAGGCAGCCGGCCGGGCCAAAAGGCCAGCTAGCCACCTACTACCCCATACTGCAAACCCTAACCTAGTTCTACCCCTAACCCCAATCCTCATGCCACCACCACCAGCAGAATGCACGCACTCGCGCGTGGTAGCCACACGACCCACCCGCCCCTGCCTTGCCTCTCCCCACCGACACCTAGGCTCCATCGCATGTAAACTCCATCCGGCCCCGCATTCAACCCTGTCTCCTCGCGATTATCTCCCCTGCTTCTTCTCTCCTGCACGCCACGCCTCTGTTATGATCCCCACCCGCTCCCGCACGAACCGCTCGATCCCCCACGAGGCGCCCCGTGCATCTTCTCCCTGCAGAGCACCGCCTCCTCCCAGGCATCGTCATTGTGGCCTCCTCTCCGCTCAACCCTAGCGCGGCCGACATGGCCGGTCGATGTCTGGGCTCGCCCCCGCCTCTGTGGACCGCGCCTTCGTGGGCAACCTCCGACCTGCGAGCCATCCTCCAGCGCTCTGCCGCCGAGCTCCTCCTCGTGTCATGGCGTCGCCCTCCTCGGCAGCTGCTCGTGCGCCGCCGCTTCCGAATGTCAGCGTGCGCCCTTTGTTGGCTTCTCTCCCACCGACTCCTCTGCTCTACCGCGCCAAGCACCGCCAGCCGCCGCCTTCCTCAATCCTGGACGCGTCTGCATCGCGCCGACCTCGGCCTCCCTGCAGTGCTTCCCTCATCCGCTTCGGTGTTGATGGCTCCCAGGTCTACCTGTGCAGCTCCATCTCGAGCATGGCCATGCTCACCGCCAAATCCTTGCACCGGCCGCCCTCCATCGTTGGCTGCTCGTCCAGCCCGATGATCCCAACTCTAGCTCGCTGACAGCACCCGCATCGCGTCACCGTCCCTGCCATGACCTCCGGTGGCGTGTTGAGGCCTTTCAGAGAACCAACAAGCTGTCAACCGGTGACCCATGCGCTTGTGTTTACCCGATGCTGAATTCCAATACCAAGACCGCATGTTCCAAGAGTCCCTCTCGGCAAGATCTTCTTGTTGACAAGGCCACTGGTGCCAAGAAAAGTTCTCCTTCAACAATCAAAGCCGGGAAACCACAAGATCTTCACGGATCTGATAGCCATTTCCCGGAAGACCGATCCTAGATCTGAAGGCCAAACCCTAAAGCTCTAACCCCGAAGACCGATCCCGCCGGACTCGAACCTCTCAGAACCAAGACCTTCGCCCCTAATGTGTGACCCCCTTTTTCCGAGACCCCTATTTTATAAATGACATCTATCTTGTTGCATAATTAAATTGTTCATTCTCGCATGCATATTGTGGATATTTGGGGCTATTTAGATGTTTCACGTAAATTAAATATGGAGACCATATACGGGCTTTTCTAGTCTTGTAATGGCTCCATTTAAATTTGTGTAGCAAATCGATGCCATGTTTCGCCTTATTAAGTCGACATTTAAATTGCTGGTATCTAAACAACTTGAACCTTCTAATTAATTGTCAGGACCCCGGTTCCGCTTAATATTGTCTAGTTGCACCGCATCTTTGCCATGGCATGCATCATACATACATCATGCCGGATCTTTTGCCGTAGTATTAAATAGTGCATCTGGTGTTTCTTTTAGTGATTTTCTTCTTCATGGATTAGGCCATTGAGTTGATGCGAGTATCGACAAATTCTTCGGATAATGTATCTTCGACAGTGTTTCCTAGGCGAGCAATCTCCCCCTTTCTACCTATTTTGCATTTATAGACTTTACTTCCTCCAGTTGATCTATTTCTATCCGTATTGCGATGCTTAGTTTCCGTGCACCATTTATATTCCTTGTAGACTTTATATAGCCTTGGACACATCCTATTGCATGTTGTCTGATTGATAGTCGGCGTTGCGAGTCGTAGTTGCTTACTTAGGTACTGCTTCGCGTCATTGTTGTTCCATCATTGTTGGAAGGTTGGCACATGCTTAATGGTGGAGATGATCATGAATTTAATTTCAACTGATAATAAAAATGTTGGGAATAGATATAACTAATGCAGAGGCACTGATGGGCAATAGCTAATATTTGGTTCTTCCACGCTCACATGTGTCCCGTAGGCCCCGGGTACTTGATACATGTTCCTTGACTATTCGCAATATCCACATACGGGAGACTCTATGAATCCCCCTTTGCCTGAGCTTGATTCATACTTTATTTCTTAGGGCCACAAACTAGTTTGGGGCTTTATTACTATCCTGTACTTATGCCATGATTTACTACGTTATTTACGATAGTGCGTGGGGCACCTATACTGTTTAGGATTGTGGAATGTTTTCGCAGTGTCGACAAGTCCAGTCACACTTTTGGGTTCCTAGTCATTTACAACCATTGGCACAAACCTTGGGTCCGTCTCAGAGCCGACCAACTTCGTTGCGGGTAGCTTAATGGGGTGGCCTCCTGAAATGGTTTATGAATCCTGTGAATGCTTTGTCGTGAGGCCTCATTGTGTTTTATTTGGTTCTTCCCGAGGTTGATCGTGTGTGTTGCTATTTGTGCACCCCTGCAGGGTAAATCTTTCTAAAAGCCGTGTTCGCGGTTATGGACGACTTGGAGCACAATATCTCGATCATAGACAACTATAACTAAAGTAGTGCTATAAATTTGACTTTGACATTTCCAGTAATCAGTCTCACTACAACGGAATGAGTAAATAAAAGTGCCAACAACTGCTGGATTTGGAATGTATTATGCTAATTGTATGTGACTCGTAAGTGCCACAACTATAATGGAATGAATAAAACTGCCAACAGTGTGAGTTCCCCGTGTGGTCTCGAGGAGGAAATACCAGGATGGGTATGTTTTGGTGTTACTATCAGGTTGGATCCGAATATGTCTTGCTTATCCCTCTCTAATAGCCGACAGTTTAATCAAGTCTCTATAGATTGTTTAGTGCATGTTGCGCTACCGCTTCAGTCCACCATACATATGTAGGCGAGAGCCGCCGAATTCTAGCCTCGCCGTGTACTGGCCTCAGTACTGACCGCTCTCTTTTTCATTTGCCCTTTGTCAGCACCCTTTCGTTTTAGCAGGTATAAGTTTGACGTTGTTAGCAGGGTTACCCTTCCATCTTGGCCTGGGCAGGGTTATGGACGCCATTGGTTATTCTTCTGTGCTCTTAGCCCCATTTGCATCTTATCCGTACTCGGATGATGTATCGTTTTCCAGGTGATTTGGATCTTTGTATTGTATATCTGTATTTTTGACTCATGGAGTCGTTGTTGTATATATATGTTTCTATGGGTTCCATCATGGACTATTGTGTAATGTTATTACTTTGTTTTCCACCCGCACGCAAGTGCCTGGTGGCATGTTTGAATTGTTTCTATGCGGGTTTGGTGGGAATCGCTAAAACTTGCATTGGGCCGATTCGAGGGTGTTACAAAGTGGTATCAGATCTTAGCAGTTATGATACCCCACTGGTCTAGCCTGCAGGATAACCTAGCTAACGGCCGTTGTAGAGTGTCAAAATTATTTTCGAAGATTGGTTGGATAGATCTCATTAGGTATGTTTTACTTCTTACCCCCATGCTATTCTCCTCTTACCTATGCGTGTTTTTAATCTATTCTTATCTTTTCTTCAAGTCCAGGATTTCTCGTGGTCAGTTTTCGGTCGTACCTTCATGGTTTCACTTCCTTCCTTTTTTAACAATGGAGCTACAATCATCTAATCTGCATCTCGTTTGTTGTACCCTTCATCCAATCTTTTTGGTCCTTGAACTCTTTATCTGTATCGGCACCTTGACCGATATCCGTATCATGGAAAAACATTATGATAAGGATGAGCATTGGTGAAGTTGGAGTATAACTTGAGCATGTGTTGTTCAAGCCAATGGAACCATCGCGAAACCTAATCATTGTGTCTTTTCATGCAATTTCTTTTGTGTCTTCCGGTGTTTTCCAACGCGACGACATCATCTGCGGCAAATTCAATGAAGAGCCTGCATCATTCCTTTGTTCTCTGCACATCGCTTGTCGAGATCTTCAGTCTAATTTCGGGAGTTGGGTTACACGATTTTCTTGTTCATGTACGGAGTTAATAGTTTGCAAACGAGATGGACTGATCAGCCTACCCGACTCTTACTGTTCACTCTTGTACATTGAACTAGTGGATCAATGCAATCTTTGCTCCTTTCACGGAAGTTAGAGGTGGCCTTTTCTTTCGATACCTTTACCTTTGTCTTTGTTTCTCTAGAGTTTTCTCTTGACGAACATGAACAATGACCTCTTGTTGGTGGTGTCGTCGATTTCAAGATGGAGCAAGAATCTTTGTGAGTGGTATCGCGAGGATCTACAAGAAGCATGAAGAATCCGATCGTCGACCTTCTTCCCTGTACCATGAGGCGGATCTCGAGGGCGAGATCCATTGTTAGTGGTGTCGAATTGTAACACCCCGATAAAATCACTACTAGAAAATCGTTTGGAATTTTTGTTTTGTGCATCATCATGCCCACATGCTCATGTCATCATGCCACATTGCATTTGAGCATCATCATCATGCATATGTTGGTCTAAGACTATTTTCGAAAAGCCTAGTTTTGTTTTCTAAATATCCCCGTCTTTATTTCAAATCATAACTCTGGTCTTTTCTGGGTCTTTTATTTGTCTAAAAACTATTTATACAAGCGTCTCTAAAAATAAAACAAATAAAAATAAAGGTATTTTTTTTGGGTAGGCAGCCGACCGGGCCAAAAGGTCAGCTAGCCACCTACTACCCCGTGCTGCAAACCCTAACCTAGTTCTACCCCTAACCCTAATCCCCATGTCGCCGCCAGCAGAATGCATGCACTTGCGCGTGGTAGACGCGTGACCCACCTGCCCCTGTCTTCCCTCTCCCCACCAACACCCAGGCCCCACCGCGTGTAAACTCCATCCGGCCCCACATCCAACCCCGCTGACCCTGTCTCCATGCGATTCCCTCCCCTGCTTCTTCTCTCCCGCACGCCGCGCCTCTGTCGTGATCCCCACCCGCTCCCGCACGAACCGCTCGATCCCCCACGAGCCGCCCCGTGCATCTTCTCCCTGCAGAGCACCGCCTCCTCCCAGGCATTGTCGTTGCGGCCTTCTCTCCGCTCAACCCTAGGGCCACCGCCATGGCCGGTCGCTGTCCAGGCTCGCCTCCGCCTCTGTGGACCGCGCCGTCATGGGCAACCTCCGACCCACGAACCGTCCTCTAGCGCTCCACCGCCGAGATCCTCCTCGCGCCATGGCGTCGCCCAGCTCGGTAGCTTCTCCTGTGCCGCCGCTTTCGGACATCAGCGCACGCCCTTCGTAGACCTCTCTCCCACCGGCTCTTCTTCTCTACCGCGCCAAGCGCTGCAGGCCGCCGCCTTCCAAAATCCTGGACGCGTCTACATCGCGCCGCCCTCGGCCTCCCTGCAGCACCACCTCATCCGCTTCGATGCTGATGGCGCCCAGGTCTACCCGCACAGCTCCATCTCAAGCACGACCACACTTACCGCCAAGTCCCTGCACCGGCCGCCTCCATTGTTGGCTGCTCGTCCAGCCCGATAACCCCATCTCCGACCACCCTGCCCCGAGCGCGCGTTGTCACTCCACCTCGCTGACAGCACCCGCAGCGTGTCACCGTCCCTGCCATGACCTCTGGTGGCGTGTTGAGGCCTTTAAGAGAACCAACAAGCTGTCAACCGGTGACCCATGCGCCTGTGTTTACCCGATGCTGAATTACAATACCAAGACCGCATGTTCCACGAGTCCCTCTTGGCAAGATCTTCTCGTTGACAAGGCCACTAGCGCTGAGAAAAGTTCGCCTTCAACAATCAAAGCCAGGAAACCACAAGATCTTCACGGATCCAATAGACGTTACCCGGAAGACCGATCCTAGATCCGAAGGCCAAACCCTGAAGCTCCGACCCCGAAGACCGATCCTGCCGGACCTGAACCTCTCAGAACCAAGACCATCGCCCCTAATGTGTGACCCCCTTTTTCCTAGACCCCTATTTTATAAATGACATCTATCTTGTTGCATAATTAAATTGTTCATTCTCGCATGCATATTGTGGATGTTTGGGGCTATTTAGATGTTTCACCTAAATTAAATATGGAGACCATATACGGGCTTTTCTAGTCTTGTAATGGCTCCATTTAAATTTGTGTAGCAAACAAATGCCATGTTTCGCCTTATTAACTCAACATTTAAATTGCGGGTATATAAACAACTTGAACCTTATAATTAATTGTCGGGACCCCGGTTCCGCTTAATATTGCCTAGTTGCACCGCATCTTTGCCACGACATGCATCATACATACATCATGCCAGATCTTTTGCCATAGTATTAAATAGTGCATCTGATGTTTCTTTTAGTGCTTTGCTTCTTCACGGATTAGGCCGTTGATTTGACGCGAGTATCGACAAGTTCTTCGGATAATGTATCTTTGGCAGTGTTTCCCAGGCGAGCAATCTCCCCCTTTCTACCTATTTTGCATTTATAGACTTTACTTCCTCCAGTTGATCTATTGCTATCCGTATTGTGATGCTTAGTTTCCGTGCACCATTTATATTCCTTGAAGCCTTTATATTGCCTTGGACACATCCTATTGCCTGTTGTTTGATAGATAGTCGGCCTTACGAGTCGTAGTTGCTTGCTCAGGTGCTGCTTCGCTTCGTTGTTGTTCCACCGTTGTTGGAAGGTTGGTACATCCTTAATGGTGGAGATGATCATGACTTTAATTTCAACTGATAATAAAAATGCTGGGAATAGATATATCTAATGCAGAGGCACCGGTGGGCAATAGCTAATATTTGGTTCTTCCACGCTCACTTGTGTACCATAGGCCTTGACTACTTGATACTTGTTCCTTGACTATTCGCACTATCCACATGCAGGAGACTCTATGAATCCCCCTTTGCCTGAGCTTGATTCATACTTTATTTCTTGGGGCCACAAACTAGTTTGGGGCTTTATTACTATCCTGTACTTATGCCATGCGTTACAGCATTATTTACGATTGTGCGTCAGGCACCTGTACTGTTTAGGATTGTGGAACGTTTTCGCGGTATCGACAAGCCCAGTCACACTTTTGGGTTCCCAGTCGTTTACAGCCATTGGCACAAACCTTGGGTCCGTCTCGGAGCTGTCCAACTTTGTTGCAAGTAGCTTAATGGGGTGCCCCACTGAATTGATTTATGAATACTATGAATGCTTTGTCGTGAGGCCTCGTTGCATTTTATTTGGTTCTTCCCGAGGTTGATCGTGTGTGTGTTGCTATTTGTGCACCCCTGTAGGGTAAATCTTTCTAAAAGCCATGTCCGCGGTTATGGACGACTTGGAGCACAATATCTCGATCATAGACACCTATAACTAAAGTAGTGATATAAATTTGACTTTGACATGTCTAGTAATCAGCCTCACTACAACAGGATGAGTAAATAAAATTGCCAATAACTGCTAGATTTGGAATGTATTATGCTAATTGTATCTGACTAGTAAGTGCCACAACTATAATGGAATGAATAAAACTGCCAACTGTGTGAGTTCCTCAGTTTGACTTCCTCATGTGGTCTCGAGGGGGAAATACTAGGATGGGTATGTTTTGGTGTTACTATCAGGTTGGATATGAATAGGTCTTTCTTATCCCTCTCTAATAGCCGACAATTGAATCGAGTCTCTATAGATTGTTTAGTGCATGTTGCGCTGCCGGTCAGTCCACCATACCTATGTAGGCGAGAGCCGCCGAATTCTAGCATCGCCGTGTACTGGCCTCAATACTGACCACTCTCTTTTTCCTTTGCCCTTTGTCGGCACCCCTTTTTGTTTTAGCAGGTATAAGTTCGTCGTTGTTAGTAGGGTTACCCTTCCGGCTTGGCCTAGGCAGGGTTATGGACGCCATTGATTATTCTTCAGAGCTCTTAGCCCCATTTGCATCTTATCCGTACTCGGATGTTGTATTATTTTCAAGGTGATTTGGACCTTTGTATTGTATATCTGTATTTTTGACTCATGGAGTCATTGTTGTATATATATATGTTTTTGTGGGTTCCATCGTGGACTATTGTGTAATGTTATTACTTCGTTTTCCACCCACACGCAAGTGCCTAGTGGGCATCTTTGAATCGTTTCTATGCGGGTTTGGCAGGAATTGCTAAATCTTGCATAGGGCCGATTCGAGGGTGTTACACCGTGCCCGAGCCAAGCTCCTTCAAGCTAAGGTGAATTCGCTCCTCTCATCATGTGACTTTGGCATACACTTGGATGGCTTGCTACTTCATACAACTACCATGTGCAGTATCAGGTACGAAACCATGCTGCGTCGACCCATGAGCCTTGAAGTTGCCTCTGTCCTAAAGCTGACTGAGCCGCAGTGGCCGCCCCGATCCAGACGGAGTGTCTGGCGCAGACGGAGTGTCTGACCTGAACCAGCCGGAGTGTGCGGCCTACCCTAGCCCCATCCTGGTGCGGATAATCAGTATGCCACTTCAAACACTACCCGTACACTACTCGGAATGTCCGACCACCCCGGACTATTCGGTTCACTCGACCCGGACTGTCCAGCCTGAAAATGGGCTTGCGAGCCATAGTTGGGCCCTATGGCCCATGTACCCCTCTACTTTGCCTAGAACTCTAATTTAATGCCTAAATTACCCATGAACTGGTGTCTGGCCTATATATAGCCCCCCACCTCTATTGTAAACGCTAGGCTTGATATTTCGTATTAGTGGAAACCCCTTGTGGATCTATCTAGTTGTTGCCTCATGCCCCTTTGATAGAGGAGCAACAATCATCCCAAACCTCGTTGGAGTTTGCATCATGCGTTCGCATTATACAAGGCCTAGGTATCGGAGTCCCTTTGCCTAGACATCAAGCTCTCACCGATTCTCCCTCCTCGTCCTGCTGGTTCGAGAGAGAGTCCTCCACCCGACGTTGATCCTAGGGATTGTGCCGGACCGATAGCCACCGGCGTGAGCAATTGGCTTGTATCGTGTCTTCGTGTGTGTGTGTGTTCATCGTATTCTTCGTGCGTGAGTTCGCATTTTCGCTCTCTCCCCTCATCCCCCACACCCACTCTGCCTCAATTTGAAGGAATTCGTGAAAGCTTGGGCCATCCCCGAGGTTGCCCCGCAACAGGTTGCATCACCACACCCACCTGAGTGTGTGTGGACATGTGGATCATTGTGGTTTAGAAAACAACACATGCAATGACTCTCCACGTGCCATACCATGATCAGAAAGCCCTAGAACATGCTAGAATGCAATGGAGCACAATGTGGCATATGTTGCATCACAACACCTACCTGAGTGTATGTGGCCCCGTGGGTCATTGTGGTTTGGAAACGAACACATGCAATGACACTCCATGTGCCTAACCATGGTCAGAAAGCCCAAGAACATGCTGGAATGCAACATTGGAATGAAATGGAGCACCAGTGTGGCAGAGGTTGCATTACCACACCCACCTGACTATGTGTGGCCATGTGGGTCATTGTGGTTTTGAAAACAACACATGCAATGACACTCCATGTGGAAAACCATGGTCAGAAAGCCCAAGAACATGCTGGAATGCAACATTGGAACGCAATGGAGCACTAGTGTGGCAGATGTTGCATCACCACACCCACCTGAGAGAGTGTGGCCCTGTGGGTCATTGTTGTTTGGAAAACAACACATACAATGACACTCCATGTGCCAAACCATGGTTAGAAAACCCTTAAACATCCTGGAATGCAACATTGGAATGCAATGGAGCACCAGTGTGGCAAGGTTGCATCACCACACCCACCTGAGTGTGTGTGGCCATGTGGGTCATCGTGGTTTGGAAAGAAAACATGTAATGACACTCCATGTGCCAAACCATGGTCAGAAAGTCGTAGAACATGCTAGAATGCAACATTGGAATGCAATGGAGCACCAGTGTGGCAGAGGTTGCGTCCCCACACCCACCTGAGTCTGTGTGGCCATGTGGGTCATTGTGGTTTTGAAAAGAACACATGCAATGACATTCCATGATCCAAACCATGGTGAAAAAGCCCTAGAACATGCTACAATGCAACATTGGAATGCAATGGAGCACCAGTGTGGCAGAGGATGCATCACCATACCACCTGACTGTGTGTGGTCATGTGGGTCATTGTGGTTTGGAAAACAACACATGCAATGACACTCCATGTGGAAAACCATGGTCAGAAAGCCCAATAACATGCTGGAATGCAACATTGGAACGCAATGGAGCACCAATGTTGTAGATGTTGCATCACCACCCCCACCCGAGAGAGTGTCGCCCTGTGGGTCATTGTGGTTTGGAAAACAACACATACAATGATACTCCATGTGCCAAACCATGGTTAAAACATCCTAGAACATGCTGGAATGCAACATTGGAATGCAATGGAGCACCAGTGTGGCAGAGGTTGCATCACCACACCCACCTGAGTGTGTGTGGCCATGTGGATCATTATGGTTTATAAAACAACACATGCAATGATACTCCATGTCTCAAACCATGGCCAGAAAGGCCTAGAACATGTTGGAATGCAATGGAGCACCAGTGTGGCAGAGTCTACGTCACCACACCCACCGGAGTGTGTGTGGCTATGTGGTTCATTCTGGTTTGGAAAGAACACGTGTAATGACACTCCATGTGCTAAACCATGGTCTGAAAGCCCTAGAACATGCTGGAATGCAATGGAGCACCAATGTGGCAAAGTTTGGATCACCACACCCACCTTAGTGTGTGTGGCCATGTGGATCATTGTGGTTTAGAAAACAACACATGCAATGACACTCCATGTGTCAAACCATCGTCAGAAAGCCCTAGAACATGCTGGAATGCATTATTAGAATGCAATGGAGCACCAGTGTGTTAGAGGCTGCATCACCGCACCCACCTGAGTGTGTGTGGCCATGTGGTGTGTTTTGGAAAGGACACATGTAATGACACTCCATGTCCGAAACCATGGAAAGAAAGCCCTAGAACATGCTGGAATGCAACATTGGAACGCAATGGAGCACCAGTATGGCAGATGTTGCATCACAACACTTACCTGAGTGTGTGTGGCCCTATCGGTCATTATGGTTTGGAAAAGAACACATGCAATGACACTTCATGTGCCAAACCATGGTCAGAAAGCCCTAGAACATGCTTGAATGCAACATTGGAATGCAACGGAGCACCAGTGTGGCAGAGGTTGCATCATCGCACCCACTTGAGTGTGTGTGGCCATGTGGGTCATTGTGGTTTGGAAATAACACATGTAATGACACTCCATGTGTCAAACCATGGTCAAAAAAGCCCTAGAACATGTTGGAATGCAACATTTGAATATAATGGAGCACCAGTGTGGCAGAGGTTGCATCATCATACCCACCTGAGTGTGCGTGACCAGGTGGATCATTGTGGTTTGGTAAAAAACACAACCAATGACACTCCATGTGCCAAACCATGGTCAGAACGCCCTAGAACATGATCGAATGCAACATTGGAACGCAATGGAGCACCAGTGTTGCAGATGTTGCATCACAACGCCTACCTGAGTGTGTGTGGCCATGTGGGTCATTGTGGTTTGGAAAATAACACATCCAATGACACTCCATGTGCCTAACCATGGTCAGAAAGCCCTAGAACATGCTGGAATGCAACATTGGAATGCAATGGAGCACCAGTGTGGCAGAGGTTGCATCACCACACCCACCTGACTGTGTGTGGCCATGTGGGTCTTTGTGGTTTGTAAAACAACACATGCAATGACACTCCATGTGGAAACCCATGGTTAGAAAGCCCAAGAACATGTTGGAATGCAATGGAGCACCAGTGTGGTAGATGTTGCATCACCACACACACCTGAGAGAGTGTGGCCTTGTGGGTCATTGTAGTTTGGAAAACAACACATACAATGACACTCCATGTGCCAAACCATGGTTAGAAAACCCTAGAACATGCTGGAATGCAAAATTGTAATGCAATGGAGCACCAGTGAGGCAAGGTTGCATCACTACACCCACCTGAGTGTGTGTGGCCATGAGGGTCATCGTGGTTTGGAAATGACACATGTAATGACACTCCATGTGCCAAACCATGGTCAGAAAGCCCTAGAACATGCTAGAATGCAACATCGGAATGCAATGGAGCACTAGTGTGGCAGAGGTTGCATCACCACACCCACCTGAGTGTGTGTGGCCATGTGGGTCATTGGGGTTTTGAAATGAACACGTGCCATGACACTCCATGAGCCAAACCATAGTGAAAAAGCCCTAGAACATGCTAGAATGAAACATTGGAATGCAATGGAGCACCAGTGTGCTAGAGGTTACATCACCACACCCACCTGACTGTCTGTGGCCATGTGGGTCATTGTGGTTTAGAAAACAACACATGCAATGATACTCCATGTGGAAAACCATGGTCAGAAAGCCCAAGAACATGCTGGAATGCAACATTGGAACACAATGGAGCACCAATGTGGCAGATGTTGCATCACCACCCCCACCTGAGAGAGTGTCGCCCTGTGGGTCATTGTGGTTTGGAAAACAACACATGCTATGATACTCCATGTGCCAAACCATGGTTAAAATACCCTAGAACATGCTGGAATGCAATATTGGAATGCAATGGAGCACCAGTGTGGCAGAGGTTGAGTGTGTGTGGCCATGTGGATCATTGTGGTTTAGAAAACAACACATGCAATGACACTCCATGTGTCAAACCATGGTCAGAAAGCCCTAGAACATGCTGGAATGCAACAATGGAATGCAATGGAGCTCTAGTGTGGTAGAGTCTGTATCACTGCACCCACCTGAGTGTGTGGGTCCATGTGGGTCATTGTGGTTTTGAAAGAACACATGTAATGACACTCCATGCGCTAAACCTTGGTCCGAAAGACCTAGAACATGCTGGAATGCAACATTGGAATACAATGGAGCACCAGTGTGGCGGAGGCTGCATCACTGCACCCACCTGAGTTTGTGTGGCCATGTGCGTCATTGTGGTTTGGAAATAACACATGTAATGACACTCCATGTCCCAAACCATGATTAGAAAGCCATAGAACATGCTGGAATGCAACATTGGAACACAATGGAGCACCAGTGTGACTGATGTTGCATCACAGCACCTACCTAAGTGTGTGTGGCCCTATCTGTCATTGTGGTTTGGAAAAGGACACATGCAATGACACTCCATCTGTCAAACCATGGTCAGAAATCCCTAGAGCATGCTTGAATGCAACATTGGAATGCAATGGAGCACCAGTATGGCAGAGGTTGCATCATCGCACCCACCTGAGTGTGTGTGGCCATATGGGTCATTGTGGTTCGGAAAGAACACATGTAATGACACTCCATGTGCCAAACCATGGTCAGAAAGCCCTAGAACATGCTGAAATGCAGCATTCGAATACAATGGAGCACCAATATGGCGGAGGTTGCATCACCACATCCACCTAAGTGTGTGTGGCCATGTTTATCATTGTGGTTTAGAAAACAACACATCCAATGACACTCCATGTGCCAAACCATGGTCAGAAAGCCCTAGAACATGGTGGAATTCCACATTGGAACACAATGGAGCACCAGTGTGGGAGATGTTGCATCACAACACCTACCTGAGTGTGTGTGGCCCTGTGGGTCATTGTGGTTTGGAAACGGACACATCCAATGACACTCCATGTGTGTAACAATGGTCAGAAAGCTCTAGAACATGCTGGAATGCAACATTGGAATGCAATGGAGCACCAGTGTGGTAGAGGTTGGATCACCACACCCACCTGACTGTGTGTGGCCATGTGGGTCATTGTGGTTTTGAAAAGAACACATGTAATGACACTCCATGTGGAAAACCATGGTCATAAAGCCCAAGAACATGCTGGAATGCAACATTGGTACGCAATGGAGTAGCAGTGTGGCAGATGTTACATCACCACACCCACCTGAGAGAGTATGGCCTTGTGGGTCAGTGTTGTTTGGAAAACAACACATACAATGACACTACATATGCCAAACCATGGTTAGAAAACCCTAGAAATGCTGGAATGTAACATTGGAATGCAATGGAGCACCAGTGTGGCAAGGTTGCATCACCACACCCACCTGAGTCTGTGTGGCCGTGTGGGTCATCGTGGTTTGGAAATAACACATGTAATGACACTCCATGTGCCAAACCATGGTCAGAAAGCCCTAGAACATGCTAGAATGCAACACTGGAACGCAATGGAGCAGCAATGTGGCAGAGGTTTCATCACCACACCCACCTGAGTGTGTGTGGCCATGTGGGTGATTGTGGTTTTGAAAACAACACATGCAATGACACTCCATGAGCCAAACCATGGTAAAAAAGCACTAGAACATGCTAGAATGGAACATTGGAATGCAATGGAAACCAGTGTGCCAGAGGTTGCATCACCAAGCCCACCTGACTGTGTGTGGCCATGTGGGTCATTGTGGTTTGGAAAACAACACATGCAATGACACTCCATGTGGAAAACCATGGTCAGAAAGCCCAAGAACATGTTGGAATGCAACATTGGAACACAATGGAGGACCAATGTGGCAGAAATTGCATCACCACCCCCACCTGAGAGAGTGTCGCCCTGTGGGTCATTGTGGTTTGGAAAACAACACATACAATGAAACTCCATGTGCCAAACCATGTTTAAAACACCTTAGAACATGCTGGAATGCAACATTGGAATGCAAAGGAGCACTAGTGTGGTAGAGGTTGCATCACCACACCCACCTGAGTGTGTGTGGCTACGTGGATCATTGTGGTTTAGAAAACAACACATGCAATGACACTCCATGTGTCAAACCATGGTGAGAAATCCCTAGAACATGCTGGAATGCAACATTGGAATGCAATGGGGCACTAGTGTGGTAGAGGCTGCATCCCCCTCACCCACCTTAGTGTGTGTGGCCATTTGGGTCATTGTGGTTTGGAAAGAACACATGTAATGAAACTCCATGTCTCAAACCATGGTCAGAAAACCCTAGAACATGCTGGAATGCAACATTGGAATGCAATGTAGCAGCAGTGTGGCAGATGTTGAATCAGAACACCTACCTGAGTGTGTGTGGCCCTATCAGTCATTGTGGTTTGGAAAAGAACACATGAAATGACACTCCATGTGCCAAACCATGGTCAGAAAGCCGTAGAACATGCTGGAATGCAACATTGGAATGCAATGGAGCACCAGTATGGTAGAGGTTACATCATTGCACCCACCTGAGTGTGTGTGGCCATGTGGGTCACTGTGGTTAGGAAAGAACACATGTAATGACAATCCATGTGCCAAACCATGGTCAGAAAGCCCTAGAACATGTTGGAATGCAACATTCGAATTCAATGGAGCACTAGTGTGGCACAGGTTGCATAGCCACACCCACCTAAGTGTGTGTGTCCATGTGGATCATTGTGGTTTAGAAAACAACACATGCAATGACACTCCATGTGCCAAACCATGGTCAGAAAGCCCTAGAACATGCTGGAATGCAACATTGGAATGCAATGGAGCACCAGTGTGGTAGATATTGCATCACAACGCCTACCTGAGTGTGTGTGGACCTGTGGGTCATTGTGGTTTGGAAAAGAACACATCCAATGACACTCCATGTGCCTAACCATGGTCAGAAAGCCCTAAAACATTCTAGAATGCAACTGTGACACCCCCAGGATCAGGGTTAAACAAATCCAGACCTTAGCCTGACATAAGGTTAACCTAGAGCTCGAGGATATCCAGTGAAGAATCGGTAACACAACAGTAACCCTGCGACACAAACATTATTACAGCAAGCTCATAACTGAGCAAAGCACCACAAACATCAAACAATGGAAGGCAAATTATGCTATTAAGTATAGCAAACTTAACAAATGGCCTAAGAGGCCTGAAGCATTATGATGACGTCCCAACCCATAGATTCCAGGCTATCGGGCGAGAACCCCAAGCTACTCATCGATGTCGATGTTGTACCAAACTTCTCTTCAAGGGAACACTTACTCAGCTACAAAAGTATCAACAAAGCAAGGGTGAGTACAGGGTGTACTCCGCAAGACTTATGGTTGGTGGGGTTATTTTGCATAAAGCCATCTTTGTTTGCAAAACAAGAGGGAGAAGAAGCTCGTCTAATCAGAATATTTTAAAAGGGGATAAGAGAGTGACATCTCCTAAGAATTGATCATCAGCTTTTGATATCCACCAAAGTAATCCTCATCTCACAACTAGGATCACCCCCTCGTACCCACGAGGAAGAATCGTTAAGCACATGTTGAACTGCCAAAATTTATGATTAGGTTAAAGTTCTCTATGATCTCATGTTCATTCCCAAGTCGTCCATAACCGTGGACATGGCTTTCTGAAAAGATTTCACCCTGTAGGGGTGTACAACTTTACCCACACGTACTAACCGACTCTTAATGCCAGAATCATTAGCCATCTTCCTTGGAAGGCCGATAGAGGGTGGTTAGACATGACCTCTACCTTGCTTTCTCCGAGACCATGAGTCACTCCCTAAGGATGGTTCCACCGTAACGGGTCAAATCCCGAAGTCAGTCCCTAGAGATGTGGGCGAGGTTGGTTTACCAGGGGCTCCATCGACCCCAAGCAACCCTGGCCACGCTTACCTACGTCTATGAATGCACCTTCACCCGCCAAATCTTTCAAAACATTTTCTATGCATATGTCGAATGGAACGCCGAACTATGTGACTCAAGGAATCTACTAGGAAAGTTAGTTACTCGTGAGGTTTTCTAGGCCGTGTGTGGTTGTACGCTCGACTTGGTTCTGAGGGCAAGAACTCGGGTCCTAATGGTGGCGAGCATGGGACTACAAAAACCACATCCCACCGTGGCCTCCCATACAATCCTTAGCATGTTTAACCTTTACGACTGATCTTACCTCATCAGTAAACCTCGTTTTCCTGTCATACTAGATTCTCTGCATTTGGTACATCTTCTGGATGAACTAGCACTAGCAGCTAAGCATGGCTAAGCAAGACACGGATAAAAGCTCTAGCAGTGCACACAAGCCAAACCTAGTTATGCTAGGAGAAGTGAATCAGTTGATATCAGCTCAAAGGGAGTAATGCAACATATAGGGTACTCTATCTATCGATAAAAGACCATAGTGGAATCGTATGCACATGGCAAGGATGAAATACTTTCAAAATCATAGGATTGTATAATGGTGGGGCTATGCTTGCCTTGTTTGTTGATACCCAGATATAGATCTTCGGATATCTTATACTGGACTTGATTACAGTTGGTCAAGTATTGATCTTCGATCTTTTATGGTGTTGATCTCGATCTCGATCTCGATATCGTATTCTACCAGGAAGGAGCAAACATCGGAAAGAAAGGGAAACAACAATCAACACATGGCATCGATGCAATTCTCACGCAAGGATGATGATATGACAAGTGAAATAGATCTTAAATGAAACCCTAGGGCATGCTTGATCATTTTAAACAGGGTCCGAAGGGAACAAACCCTAGGACAGGGGAAACCTCGGAGTCACCTACGGGGTTCAATTGGTTCTTCTAATTAAACTTGCAATTTAAGTTGTTGAACAATGAATTATTATGAGTCTATTGTAAAGATCTCATTTTTATGAACATTTTGATATATTTTACACATTTTTCTGACTTATAAATAATTAAATATTGAATTTATAAGATTAAACCTTTTTCTAAAATTATTAAACTAGTTCTGGAAATAAAACAAAACGAGGAAAAACCTTTTTTACACCCACGCAGAGCTAGCCACTTCAGCTGAGGGAGGGGCCCCAGGCCACCTCAGCATCCACGTGGGGTAGGTGGGATCCGGCGCGGTTGACTGCGTTGACCGCGCACGCTCGCTGACTTCACCATGACGTCAGCGTGACGTCATGGCAGGGATTGCTCCCAGGTGGTCGACGGGAAGGGAAACTGGGGGTTTGCGAGACGGTGCAGATATGCGCGTTAGACACAGCGCATCACACTACGCCATCCAGTGGCGGCACCGCTCAGATTGGGTCATCGGAGCTTGCCGGTGATGATGAAAAGCGACGGTGGTGGCAGGTGCATGTCGGGGGCGAGCTACAGAGCGATAGGGAGAAGAAGGAGGGGTGCCTAAGCACCGTTAGCTCACCTTGGTTTCAGCCATGGCGTCGGTGAGGAGTGGTGGGGCCGGGATCGACGGCGAGAAGCGGTGGCTAGCATCGGTGAAGGAGGTGTCGATTGGGGTGAAGGGGGCGGATTCAGCTAGCTTCGGCCGGGGCAAATGAACTAGGAGAAGTAGAGGGTCACGATGGCACGCTCAGCTGGGCTCAAGGTGGTCCAGAGCAGCGGCAACGGGAGGCTCTGGCCAGGCTAGGGTTGCGATTGCGAGGGAGAGTGCAGAGGGGCGAGAGGGTGAGCGAGGGGGATAAGAAAGGACGTCCACGGTGTTGGGGATCGTATCCCTGTCCTGGAGACAGCGGGGCGAGCATCTTGGCGCAGAGCGGATTGACGGCCGGCGGGCGGGCACGGAGCTGCTTCGCCTTTGTCGTGAGGAAGAAGAAAAGGGAAAGACGGCCGAAGGGGTATTGGGCCGGGGATGGGCCACTCGGGGCTGCTGGCTGTGCGCGGGTGGGCAGAAGGTAGCACGGGAATATCTGGGCCGGCCTAGGCTGCTCTCTGGTTCAATTTTTTATTGAAACCATTTTTTTCTTTTTCTGTTTTCTCACTTTGAGTTTGTATTTCCAAATCCTTTTCTGATTTGAATCTTCCAAAAATACCAGAGGTTTACAAATAACTTTTGAAACACTTGGGGCCCTCTATACTATTTGGGCTCCACATTTTTTTGTAATTTTCAAAATATTCAAACCCATTTTGAATTGTTTTCAAGAGGGAGAGGAAATAGCTAGGGTTTAGGGTATTTCTTATTTTCTTTGCATGCATTTTTAAGATGATGCTCATGGATGCACAAACAAAGACCTAATTAAGGGGTAACTAAAATTGGGGTGTTACAGCTCTATCCCCCTTACGAGAATCTCTACCCGAGATTCCGTAGGTCAGAAGAAGGAAGAGAAATAGGGTCACTCTAAGGATAAGAGGGAACACACCTAGCAACACACCGAGTATCTCATGGTCAGCTCATGAAAGGAGTGTTCAGGAACAACTCTGAGATGACAAAAATGAAACACACCAAGGTAACGGAGGAAACAAGAGGAGATAGGTTTCAAGTTGTTAGATATTTGGTCTTCATAAGGATTGAGACCATGGAGCTTCAGAAGATCTTAAGCTTCTGAAAAGGAGAGCTTACAACAGAAAGAACATGACCACAGACTTCCAAAGATGAAACTCTACTAGATGGCTTAAGTAGAGCTTTTTAGATACAGAGATGTGGATAACCTAGCTATTGATCTACTTTTGGTACAGAAGGATCACTCTTCATTCAATAGAAGGTTAAGACAGAAAGGTGTTTTGTGGCGAGGACTCATAAGAGTCACAAGGAACATGTAACAAGAGGAATTTATGATTACCAAAATCATCATCACTCCTAAACATGTTTAAGAAAACGAAGGAAACTCTTTATTCATCTAGGTCTATTAAAATCTTTTCCAAAGATTGCGATATCACTTTACACCACCAAGATGATTAAGTAAGAGGATTCCTGATGACACGAGGAAAAAGAAACTTCTTTCTCAGACTTTAGTTACTTGGCACAACATAATTGCTTGCCAACATAAAAGGGTCTGGAGGATCGACCGAGAGACATTTAGCAACACTACTTTAAATGTTCTCCTTGATGTTCAAGATATGAGACATCAAGTAGAGGTCTGACTTCGGATACAAAGGAAAGAATAAGCACAACTCCTATAATAGATCATAGAAGAAGCCTCATGAAGAGTGGTTGTTATTTGCTGATTCAAAAGGATATGACAATAGGTATTCCGACTAATTGTGTCAACCATTACATCAATCTTGTCGGGTTTACAAAGAGACCTATGTCAAACACTTTAAGAACACAAACCATCATATCTACTTGAGATTCAGATTTGGTTAGGTGAGATGATACTTCAGACTCAGCATGTCCGAATAGAAAGTTTGCAAAATTTACCACGAAGTAAGTTACTAGATTCTCAAGACATGGACTTCAGTGTCAAGATCCAATAGACTGAGCTAGATTTCTAGACTCATGTATTAACAACTTGTCGGAGGACAACTGCTCATACATCGACTTCTTGCAACAAAATACACATGTGTCCATAAAGGGAACAATGATAACTCTACTCAAATCCAAAGTGACATCTTTCAACAATTGCACGTGAATTGGAGAAGGTCACTTCCAACATCCAGAACACATACTTCGAGATATCACGAAGATGGTTCTCAAAAGTTTTCCAACATTAGTGCCAAATGTTTCATATGAATCTAGTCGAGCTTGGAGAAGATAAGGATGTCATCGATGGGCTCAACAACAAACTTATCGATATACTCTAGGAAGATAGACTCATATGTTGTATGAACGAGGCAGAGTATTGGTCAGACCAAAGGATATGAAGATGTACTCAAGTGAAACATCACGAGTAGCAACATCATCAAGATAGTCCTTGGAACTGAATTTGATTTGACGATAACCCAAATCAAATCAAAAGCGAGGAAGATAACATTTCCACGAAGAAAACACTATCTTTCTTCAGCACGAACAACACTAAACATCCCTTTAAGAAGGAACTAAGTCGGATAGAACTTTTGTCTTACAACTCTCCAAGTTGTTGTTTAAGCTCAACCAACTAGTTCAGGGTATCCAGTACGGATCATTGGAGAAGGGAGAAGTTCAGAGAACTTGCTTGCTCAAGAATTTGACAAGACGGTCATGTGGCAACATGGTCATACTTCTAGTAGACCTCTAGAATATCACGAACTACCGATATGTCACACAGTTCGAGAGGAAACTTGCTTGGTAAGGCAAGAAGACAAAGTCACAGAGCTTCGGTACAAGCCTAACTCTTTGACCGAGGAGAGTGCACCAGAATAATGGACGTGGTAGCACAGTCAAACTTCGCTTAGTGATAGGGTTAGCCATCATGGTAAGAATGACACAAATGTCGTTGGAGTTCAAAGCATTAATGATTGCTAAGAATCTCAAATGGCCACATTATTACACACACGCATCATTCACGAACACGAAAGCTCGAAGGAAGGGTGGGTAAAGATGTGTGAGAGCATCACTTCATTAAGGGGTCATGAAACTCAGCACAACCTCTTAGTGTATAAGAGTGTGATACTCTAAGGTGGAATAGGCAGAAGCTAATCATGCCTCTTAATCTACGGACTACAACACTTTGACCTGGTCCTAGATGTGACGAGGTACTGGAGTTTGTTTCTCTAGACATCCCAAAATGGTTTGTCATGATGGACCACAAGAGTATCTTGCATCGGAGGACACCAATGCACTTTACTACTTGACTACCAACTGGTAGACAAAGTTCGGGAACAACAAGGGGAAAGAACATGCTCAGGATAGAATCCCGAGATGTGGATGCATAGATTAACAATCTTCCAAAAACCAATGCATAGAAGGGAGAAAGGTGGGCAGAGTCATGAATATAGATGCGAGACTCACGAGGAGTACTCTTGTCGTGATCTATTTGGTTCCATTAGAGAACATTTGCCATGGCTAGTGGTAGGGGAAGTCCTTGATTGTCAAGATTCAATCGTGACAATATCCACAAGCTTGAAGGCTAGAATTGTAGTATCAGCCATCCTGGGGTGATGTGTGAACATTACGATAGGGGTCAACATAATGGACCTTGGTTTAAAGATCAGCTTCATGTACAAGATTCATAACTAGAATCCAGCACAATCTGGGGCCTTTGGTTCAAGTCCGAGGGTTAAAACCCGAGAAAAAAGTAACTACTACTTGAGTGACATAGCGTACACTTCAAGATAGTAATCACAAGGTAGCTTCCAAGAGAATAAAGAACTTCTGAAGTACCTTAACAAATAAAAAGGAGGCACATGAGGCGAAAGCAAACCTCGAAGCCTAGAAGATAACACTATGGTACCTACAATATAATATTATGGGCCCATAAGGTAGAGAGATCATGATGGAAAGGACTCTCTCAGATGAAGAAGAGCAAATGGTACACAAGGAATTCACAACACACACGCAACTCTAGAGAACTTAACACTAGGTCAACTGGCTGAGAAACGACATGCCCATAAGGCACCTAAGTTTTGAGAGACTAGAAGAGATATCAAAACTTTTCCAAAGTCAACACAAGATAAGATGACCCAGAGTTAGAGCGAAACTGGATAGGAGAAAAAAGCATACTAGAGTTTTCACAAATACTTTTCATCTTTGAAATAGTTTTCACAAGCTCTAGACTCAACATCGACCAGTAGCAAGGTTTTCTGACGGTCGGTACTGCTCTAATACAAAGACCTGTGACACCCCCGGGATCAGGATTAAACAAATCCAGACCTTAGCCTGACATAAGCTTAACCTAGAGCTCGAGGATATCCAGTGAAGAATCGGTAACACAATAGTAACCCTGCGACACAAAAATTATTACAGCAAGCTAATAACTGAGGAAGAACCAAAATATTACAAGCTGAGGTCACTGACCACAAACATCAAACAATGGAAGGCAAATTATGCTATTAAGTATAGCAAACTTAACAAATGGCCTAAGAGGCCTAAAGCATAACAATGACGTCCTAGCCCATCGATTCCAGGCTGTCGGCCGGGAACCCCGAGCTACTCGTTGATGTCGATGTCGTACCAAACTTCTCTTCAAGGGAACACTTACTCTACTACAAAAGTATCAACAAAGCAAGGGTGAGTACATGGTGTACTCCGCAAAACTTATGGCTGGTGGGGTTATTTTGCATAAAGCCATCTTTGTTTATAAAACAAGAGGGAGAAGAAGCTCATCTAATCAAAATATTTTAAAAGGGGATAAGAGAGCGACATCTCTGAAGAATTGATAATCAACTTTTGATATCCACGAAAGTAATCCTCATCTCACAACTAGGATCACCCCCTCGTACCCATGAGGAAGCATCCTTAAGCACACATTGAATTGCCAAATTTTATGATTAGGTTAAAGTTATCTATGATCTCACATTCATTCCAAAGTCGTCCATAATTGTGGACACGGCTTTCCGAAAAGATTTAACCCTGTAGAGGTGTAGAACATTACCCACACGTACTAACCGACTCTTAGAATCATTAGCCCTCTTCCTTGGAAGGCCGGTAAAGGGTGGTTAGACACGACCTTTACCTTGCTTTCGCTGAGACCATGAGTCACACCCTAAGGATGGTTCTTCCGTAACGGGTCAAATCCCAAATTCGGTCCCTAGAGATGTGGGCGAGGTTGGTTTACCAGGGGCTCCATCGACCCTAAGCAACCCCGGCCACACTTACCTACCTGTATGAATGCACCTTCACCCGCCAAATCTTTCAAAATGTTTTCTATGCATATGTCGAATGGAACGCCGAACTATGTGACTCATGGAATCTACTAGGCAAGTTAGTTACTCGTGAGGTTTTCCAGGCCCCGTGTGGTTGTACGCTCGTCTTAGTTCTGAGAGTAAGAACTCGGGTCCTAATGGTGGCGAGCATGGGACTACAAAAACCACATCCCACCATGGCCTCCCATACAATCCTTAGCATGTTTAACCTTTACCACTGATCTTACCTCATCAGTAAACCTCGTTCTCCTTTCATACTAGATTCTCTGCATTTGGTACATCTTCTAGATGAACCAGCACTGGCAGCTAAGCATGGCTAAGCAAGACACAGATAAAAGCTCTAGCAGTGCACACAAGCCAAGCCTAGTTATGCTAGGAGTAGTGGATCAGTTAATATAAGCTCAAAGGGAGTAATGCAATATATAGGGTACTTTATCTATCGACAAAAGACCACAGTAGAATCGTACGCACATGGCAAGGATAAAATACTTTCGAAACCATATGATTGTATAATGGTGGGGCTATGCTTGCCTTGTTTGTTGATACCCAGATATAGATCTTCGGATTGTACTGGACTTGATTACAGTTGGTCAAGTATTGATCTTTGATCTTCAATGGTGTTGATCTCGGTCTTCGATCTCGATCTCGATATCGTATTCTACCAGAAAGAAGCAAACACCGGAAAGAAAGGGAAACAATAATCAACACATGGCATCGATGCAATGCTCAAGCAAGGATGATGATATGACAAGTTAAATAGATCTTAAATGAAACCCTAGGGCATGCTTGATCATTTTAATCAGGGTCCGAAGGGTACAAACCCTAGGACAGGGGAAACCTCGGAGTCACCTGCGGGTTCAATTGGTTCTTCTAATTAAACTTGAAATTTAAGTTGTTGAGAAATGCATGATTATAAGTCTATTGTAAAGATCTCATTTTTCTGAACATTTTGATATATTTTACACATTTTTCTGACTTATAAATAATTAAATATTGAATTTATAAGATAAAACCTTTTTCTGAAATTATTAAACCATTTCTGAAAATAAAACAAAACTAGGAAAAACCTTTTTTACACCCACGCAGAGCTAGCCACTTGTAGCATCCCAATTGGCTAACAATTGCAATGCTGCTTGCCTATTATATATATTCCTACTTCCTACATATTAATTGCATCATCATTATAGCATGCTCATGTCACCATGCCACATTACATTTGAGCATCATATAAAATCCTTTTCATTTGGCTCCTCTCCTCATATTGTATTTGCCTTATTACTTGTTTTGACCTCTTGATATATTGTAGTTGGTTATTGATATATTGCTTGATGCCCAAGTTGAGTTGGGGGCATATCTTTTATTTTTTCTTCCATCTACTAACTTGCCATATCATCTCCTATTGATATCATCTTCAATTTCCAACCATATATATGTATGTGGTCATATTGTTTTGATGATATTTTAATTCTTGCCACATCTATATTTATGGGTTCCTTCTTTTTTCTACACATGGCTATATGGTTTTGTTCCAAACCACACCCAATTGTCAGGTACATGTACCATTGCATGTGCTCATATTTCATGCCACATAAATTAATGACCCTTCTCCCTTCTTTCATTTATTATTCTCTTTTCTTGTGTTCTTGCTTAAATTTGTTTTCGACTTCAATTCATTTGGAGCAGGTTCTTTTCAAATCCTAGCTAATCAAAAACACACTCGAACCATCAAGTATATCCTAAGCTTCACCACCATGCACGTGCATGTGCATGCACCAAAACACCAAGCTAGCTTATGCCAAAAATCCTAAACACTACCGAGTGAATCACACACATGTACCTAGCCAGCTAAACTCTGCTGCCACCAGACCCCTCTCTGTGAACCTAGATCCAACCTAACCCTCTCTATTCCTGAAGCAGAGTCTGAACCCAGCACGAGCCCCTGTTTTTCTTCCTCCCAGGGAGAATACGAGAGACACGTGACCTCCTCTGCTTTTCAACCACCACGTCAAGGCCTCCCCTCCTCCCTCCTTTTAATCCCTACGGAAAGCCCTCCTGGAACCCTAGCGCCTCCTTTTCCCCTCTCTGCCGCCACCTACCTTTTTCCTCTTCGTTCGCCTCTTTTTTCCATGAAAAGCATCCGAAGCCCGCCATGGGTGTGAGCTACGTCAGCTCATCGCCAACTTGTCCCACGATGTCCCAGCCAAGTCCTTCGTGCCAGGAGCTGCGTTAGGAACTCCATCGTCTGCGCCTGTACGGTACATGGAGCCAGAGCATCGGGATCGTCGCCACGTTCCGTCATCAGCGTCAACACGCACGCCGTGGATGCTGCACGCGCTACTTCCCTATCTGTCACCATTAATCCTCATCGAGCACGAACGACTTCACCTTTAGAGCCGCGGTGAGCCCTTGCACCTCCCAGACTGGCCCCTTGCTTCCTCTCTTCCCTAGTCGCTGTCGTTTTGGAAGATTACCTGCTGTGCGTCTCGGCCCGTTCGTCGTCGTCACTATTTTGTTCATCACCGGTTGCTGCAAAGCCGTTCTCTCGCTCCGTCCTAGTCCGATGCATCTGAAGGACAAGTACACGACCAAATCCAACCCCCAGAAGCTCATCTATGTCGCCTGCCCTGTCGCAGCCTCGCCACGCGCCACAGCATGTGCTGGGCCTCTGTTCTTGAATTGCCCTCGTTTTCTAAGCTGCACCTCCGGCACATCTAAGAACATGGTTCTGTTCTAGGATGATTCCTCTTTCCAACGAATCAATTGACACCCCAACCCGAGCTCTGTAGTTCTCAAAATCATCCGACGAATCTGGGCCGATTTAACTGGTCCGCTGTCAATTTTCTTTTCGCACTTTTTAACGTCAGATAACACCCGTTTTCATCCTCCGTTCTCGGCTATTTTCCTGGCATCTACAGTATGCTGCCGACTCCTTACATCACGCGAAGTTGACGAGGCCACAACCAGCTTCCAGTAGGTTCAAAAGGCACATCAAATGAAGCATCTAATCGCCCGGAAACATCTCCCGAAGATGGCCCGAGCTAGCTGATTTCACGCTGCTCAGATTCAGTTATGGTTTTCGTTAAAACCTTTTCATATCAGTTTTTGTAAAAAGCTCTCTGGGTTCTTTACTCATCAGCATCAGAACCTAGTTAGGTTCCGGTGGCCCGTCCATCAGTGGCTGCGACTAGAAATCAGCTCAGTAACAAAGGGCCAGCCATTTTAAGAGTTTCAATTTCAAAATTGTTTAAACAAGTTAAAACTCACCCAAACTTTGACCAAGTTTTAAAAATACTCTGAAGAGAAAGTCAAAACATGAAACTTGTTTGTTATTCAATTATAAAGATGAATCTGTCCTCTGTTTATTATTGTCAAATATTCAAAATAATAAATGCTTGAGATTTTTCAAAAATGCTTTAATAAACGTTAAATAATATATTTTCTTCATATATCCAAGTAATGCATGTTATATATGTTTCTTGATCAGAAAAATGTGAGGAATTCAAATTTGTCATTCAAAATAATTTTTAACCAATTTAAAATTTCAAAATAATTTAATTGCAATAAATGCATTTATCTTAAATAATTCATAACTTTAATTCCGTAATTCTAAATTCGACAAAATAATATGTTATGACCGGTTTGACCCATTAGTGGGCATAAATTAGGGGCTTAGTCCATTTATCCTTTTCATTAGCTTATTTATACTGCTGTAAATAAACAGATCGTACAGATCGTTATTGCCGACTCCTTAAGGAGTCGATCTTTCCTGACCTAGCCGCCACTCCTTCCCTTGCGCCGCCTTCCTCCAACGTCGCGATGGTGGCCAGCCACCGGCACCGCCTTCCTCTCCCTCGTCCAGCACACTTCCACCCCTACAATCTACGTAACCGGCCTGGTAGGATCACAGATCCTATCAATTTGGTATCTGCTAGCTCAGGCTCGATGTCTTCGAGATTGCCCACCACCTCCGCCGTGATCGCCACCTCCGGCGCACCCTCCCCCATGGAGTCGCCGCCGGCCACTTCGGGACCGGCCGATGCGGGCCAGACTGCGCCGCCCTCCGAACCCGCCCCTCTCCTCTCGCAGCAGAAGGTCTCAACGACCATCCGCGACCTAACCTGGGCGGTCGCGAACCTTTCGACCTTCCTACAGTAGTTCACTGCACCGTCACAGCCGGGGCAGGGGTTCTCTGTGCCGCCACCACCGCCGTCCGCCGTGCCCTTCACACCGCCCCCACCACCGGTGCCGACAGCCGTCACCTCGCAGCAGGGGGTCCCGATCACGCAGATCAAGTTCCCACCATCGCCGTCGCAGCTGCCGGCTTGGCTCGACCAGTCTACGTACAAGACGGCGCCCGCCCAGCCGACCGCGCCGCAGTCGACCGCGCATTCGCTGGCCGCCGCCTTCGGGGGATTCACCGAGTACGGCGAGCCGTATACATCCATGGCGCTGAGCTACTCGCCCCCCGCAGCGTTGGGTCGCTCCGAGGGAGCCTATGCCGTCGTTCCGCATGTCCAGCAGCCACCCCGCTTCACCAAGCTGGAGTTCGCCACCTATGACGGCACCGTCGACCCCCTGAACTGGCTCAACCAGTGCGACCAGTTTTTCAGGGGGCAGTGGACACTGGCGTCCGACCGCACGTGGATTGCCTCCTACCACCTCCGCGGCGCCGCCCAGACGTGGTACTACGCCCTCGAGCAGGACAAGGGCGGGATGCCTCCGTGGGAGCGTTTCCGCGACCTTTGCCTCCTCCGGTTCAGGCCCCCAATACGCGGGAGCCGGCTGACCGAGCTCGGCCGCCTTCCCTTCACCTCCTCGGTCCAGGACTTCGCCGACCGCTTCCAGACGTTGATATGCCATGTGCCTGGCGTGACGGCTCGCCAGCGCGCCGAGCTCTTCATTGGCGGACTGTCGGACCACATTCGCGTCGACGTGGAGCTGCGGGATCCCCAGGACCTGCAGTCGGCCATGTACTACGCCCGCGCCTTCGAGCAGCACGCGCGGGCCATGCAGCAGGCCTTTCCGGCCAGTGACGTTCGGCCGGCCGCCCGCCCTCCACCGACACCACCAGGCCAGGCGCTCACGGCCGTGACACATGCGGGGCACTCCGATCCAGCCGCGACGTGGCCTTTCTGTCGGCTGACCACGGCCGAACAGCTCGAGCACCATCGTAAAGGGTTGTGCTTCAACTGCGACGAGTTCTATGTACTGGGCCACGTTTGTCCACGCCTGTTCTACTTGGAGACCGTAGACGATGTTGCGGCTGATGTCGTCGCAGCTGGGCTGGCAGACACGGCCGTCTCCAAGGCCGACGCCGTTCTGGGCTGAGTTCTGCCAGCAGTTTCCAGCTATCCAGCTCGAGGACGAGCTGCTTGAGAAGGCGGGGAGAGACGTTATGACCGGTTTAGCCTATAGGAGGAGGAAGCCCATTAGTGGGCCTAAATTTGGGGTTTAGTCCCTTTATCTTTTTCATTAGCTTATTTATACTGCTGTAAACGTACGTGAGAAGGGAGCAATAAACAGATCGTACAGATCGTTATTACCGACTCCTTGAGGAGTCGGTCTTCCCTGTCCTAGCCGCCACTCCTTCCCTTGCGCCGCCTTCCTCCAACCTCGCGACGGCGGCCGGCCGCCGGCACCGCCTTCCTCTCCCTCGTCCAGCACACTTCCACCCCTACAATCTACGTAACCGGCCTGGTAGGATCACAGATCCTATCATAATATGTCTAAATCGATCAGCGCGACGAGCCCATTGTAACTATGTATTCCATAATATGAATTGAAGCATGCATCATATAAATATTAAGTATACAGCAATGTTTATGGGAGCAAAACATGACAAAAAATTTAATAAAATGCTTTGTTCTTGTACCCCACACCTCACCCATGCCATGCTATGCTATGCCATGTAAATTGTGCATCATGGCATACTTGTTTGCTTGTTGCATATTATTTATATGATTGTACAATGTATTTATTTCGGCCCCTTGTGTGTTTGGTTTTTATCCGGATAGACACTGAGCAAGAAGAATACCAGGAGCATCAGGAATATTACCCGGATCCTTCATATTTGACAACAGAACTGCCAGGAAAGCAATTCCCCATGCGTGCATATATATAGTACCTATGCTTCTATCTTACTCTTGCATCATTGAGTCGTGATTGCATTAAATTGAATCCCAAGTATTGCATAGCCTTTACTTTTCAACCCCACCGAAGCTTGTACCTCAATCCCATGAGCCATTACTGCAGGAGTTGTTTGAGCCATGCGAGTCGTAGAATTGCATGTGTAGGGTTTGTGCGAGTCTTTGGATACCGAGGTACCTAAACAACTTAATCTGAGTAATAATGGGATAACTAATGAAAGAGGCATCGGTGGGCATTATCTGCTATTTAGTTTTTTAAGCTCACTTGTGTCCCGTAGGACCCCGAGTACTTGATTCCTGTTCCTTGATTATTCACACTATCCACATATGGGAGACTCTATGAATCCCTCTTTGCCTGAGCTTGATTCGCACTTTATTTTTTGGGGCCACAAACTAGTTTAGGGCTTTATTACTATGCCATGCTTTGCTGCTTTATTTAAGATTGTGCGTGCATCACATGTACTATTTAGGACTCGTGACACGTCTCCGCGGTATCGACAAGCCTAGTCACACTTTCGGGGTCCCAGTCGTTTACAGCCATCTACACAAACCTTGGGTCCGTCTCGGAGCCGGCCAACTTCATAGCGGGTAGCTTAATGGGGTGGCCCCCTGAAATGATTTATGAATCCTGTGAATGCTTTGTCGTGAGGCCTCGTTGCGTTTTATTTGGTTCTTTCTGAGGTTGATCGTGTGTGTTGCTATTTGTGCACCCCTGGAGGGTAAATCTTTCTGAAAGCCGTGTCCGCGGTTATGGATGACTTGGAGCATAGTTTCTCGATCATAGACAAGCATAACTAAAGTACCGCCTTTAATCTGACTAAGACATGACTAGTAATCAGTACAACACTCATGAAATGGTTAATAAAATTGCTAACAGATGGGTTGTTCTTTTGCCTTCTCGTTGGTAAGCGAGAAGGAGGACGAGCGAGGTTATTTATGTTGCTTATATAACTGTTGCTATTAATTAACGGGTGTCTGTCCATCTCTGGTTGGGCGGATGTGTAGCGAGTCTCTATAGCTCTTTGTAGATATTATCTTTCACCACAATTGCGTGATCCCCAGGTTGTTCCCTTTAGATGCATTAAGACTTGCTGAGTACCCCTAGGGTCTCACACGATAAATATTTGGTTCAGATGGACAGGTATACTCTCAGGAAGGTTACTGGGTTGAGGAGACGGATGATAGTGGCAATGACCATCAGGTGTACAGATTCCAGGGATGGAGATCCGTGAGATCTCTGGGCGGGATGTGCTTCGTTCTGTGGCATCTTATGCCGATTTGCATCTTATCCGTACTCGGATCTTGTATTCTGCTTCCGCTTGATACTCTGTTGCTTGATGTATGAGGAGATATCCTAAAATATTATATCTATCTAGGATATTTGGATCTTGTCATATGGCGTTGCAATATTTCTATTTCTTTTAGATGGTGTGACTCTGATGTCTATTGTAAGTCGTAGACATACATACTCATTTGTGTATGTCGTGGTCATGTTACCTGTCGCTTACGCCGCTCACTCTTGTCCCGATGTTCTTGAAAGTGGATACGGTGGTAGGCCGGTACCGTGCCCTACTCCGCTTCGACGGGCCTACACGTGGGTGGCCTTGGGCCTCCGCGGTAGAGTCACTTATCCACTTTTGGTTCTTCCAGGCTTGATCTTAGAGCGTAATGTCCGAGGTATTACAATTGGTATTAGAGCCATTCCGCCCTTCAGGGTCTTAGCCAAGATGGTCGTTGTCAGTCTAAAAAATATTTTGGTAGCTCTGTATACTAGGGAAAAACTAAACGTGAGAGTAGGACTGTTTCCATTTTTCTTCTTACCCACCCACCCACCCTTTTCTGGTAAGGAAGTGTAACGTTTGTCTATCCTCTTCTAAAAATTCAAAATAGGATTCATGTGTTTGGGGTTTCTGTAGTACCGTAGTATGTGTGTCTAATTCTTTGTCTATCTGTTGCATCCAACCTTGTTGTCGCAATCTGCCTTTGGTTATCAACTCATGGTACATTCCATACCGACAGGCTTTGTGTAAACCGACGCGATCTATCTGACTCTTTGTAAACCGGTATGATCTGTCTTACTCTTTGTCACCGACGCATTTTTGTTAAGGGTGTTCTTCCGTCCTGCATGCTTTCACAGAATGTGGAGTTGCTAATATCTATCTATTAAGTGGTTTTGCGCATCTCGTTGGTATTTTAATGCCGAAAATGCAGATTTTTTTCTTTGATACATCTGTGTTTCCACACTCCTTTTCAGTCGTGTGTGATTCACTATTCACCTTATTTATTGGCATGTCCATGCTAACTCGACCTTTTGCTACAAATGCTTCAGTTTGATGTTTTTACTTCATCTTCAATTCGTGTGGGGCTAAATACATAACTTGTGTCGATCCGATGCTAGTGATTGTAATTGGGTTCTCGGTATTGCTATATGACGCTTATCATGAGTGGAATATGACCAATGCTATCAATATAATCCTCCAAAATGATGGCGGTTATCTCTTGTGATTTTGAGTTATACCGTGATCATACCTATATCATATTCAAGTATCGTTGGCAATCCGAAGATTTCTTAAGGCACTATGATGGATTTTCATCCGATGGTTGTGCTTTATACCTCACTTGAATTCCATATCTGCAAAGGTTCTCTTTGATACGAGAGAATCTCATTTTTTCATCTCTAATACTTGTGCTATCATCGCTTCTTAGTTGAAATCTCTTGTAGTTTCAACCGGTGATCCGATCAACAAGGTGAACAAGTCAGCATCTCTTTTCTCATCCGAAGTGCCAGATAATCTATTCTCCCAATGCATCTCTTCTAACACAAATCCTTGCTCTTAATGTGATCTTTTGAAAAGCGTTAAGCTCAGAAAGTATTTTGAGCATTTGTTTGTTCTCTTGCTTCATGAACTTGGTATTCTTGAAATATCTCGTTAAATTCGTGGTGGTATATCTTGATGATATTCTCCCCTATTATATATCAATGGAAGAACATGAAGAACATCTTGCTTTTCATCCTCTCAAGCTTCGTGAACACCGCATCTGTGCAAAGTTCTCAAAGTGTGAATTCTAACTTTTGAAGTCACCTGTCTCGGCCACGTCCTTCTGCTAAAGACATTGCTACAATTAAGAATCATCAAGTCAATTGTTAATTCCATGCTCCACCTTCAATCAAATCCGGAGCTTTTCCTTGTTTGGCAAGTTATCATCATCGTTATGCTGAAGATTTCTTCAAGACTGCTAAATCTCTCTTGGATCTTCTCAAGAAGGACAAGAAATTATGTTGGTCTTCTGCTTGTTAAGAAACCTTTCGAAACCTTCTCTCTTTATCTTCTATCCTCAATCCGACGGATGCCATGAAGACTTTTCAATCTTTTGCAGTCTTTCTGTTCAGACCTTGGTGCTTTTCTTGTTTCATCTGTTGGACCTATCATCTGTTTCAATGATCTTCCTTCATGTATTTTCCGGTGGTTTGGGAACTTCCAACACGACGACAACATTATCATCTTTATCTACTTTGGATCCGACAAAGTGTTTGCATCATCGCCTTGTTTTCTTACGAAGATTCATGAATTCTGCTTGCCAAGATCTTCAGTCTACATTTCTAAGAGTTGGGTTGCACGATTTGCCTATTCATGTACGGAGTAATGCTTTGAGTGCGGGATGGAGTCATGACCATAGCACTACTCTTATCATTCGCTCTTGTACATTGAATTGGTGGATTAATGCGATTTCACTCATTCTAGGGAAGTTAGACGTGGCTATTATCTCTTGATACTTTTACTTTCGTCCTTGCTTTCCAAAATGTTCTGTCAATGAACGTGATCAATAATGTCTTGTTGGTGGTCTCTTCTATTTCAATATGGGGCAAAATCTTCAATGATCCGGTGGAAGCAAATGCAAAATATTCTCCGTCATCTTCATTCTACCGGTGCTCAACATCGTCAAACAAGATGGATGGAAGATATATCCGACTTTAGTCGTCAATTGCTTTCTCTTGGTAAAGCAAGTTGTGGTCGATGCCATCAATCGCAAGATCTATTGAAATAACCCCTTTGGTTAAGGAAAGCAATAAGCATCTCTACAATAATCTCCAGATATTCAACATTCAACTTATTCCTGGGGATTCCACCATAAAACTTGGTCACCTCCTTCTCGTGAAGATAAATATGCGCACCTCAATTGCGTGATCCTTTGGTCCTTACCGGCGCAAGAAGAATCTAATCCGAGAATTCTAAATCCAAATCCTTCCGTTGATAACAAGGAACTTTACTGTTTGAAGGCAATATTGTTTCTGAACTTCATTTCTTAAATCTAAAGGAGGAAACAATGCTATTTTCATAGTGTTTGATACTTCTCCAGTTGTTCTTTTCTTCCGACGAAGCAAGCAATCATATTCACGTGCATCTGTTGATGTTTAATCCTAACGATTTGTCTTTTCTTTCTCCATGCTACATCGTTCTTTCTAATTCTTTCAACAAGTGGTTTTATTCTTTTATTGTGCTTCTCGAGATCACCTAAGCGATGTTCATCCTATCTCTCTCATCTCACAACAATCATCCAGGTTCTTCAAGTCCTTTGTTTCTAAGAAGCAAAACACAAGACTCGCAACAAGTCTAGCAGGTTTTGCAAGGTGTAATGGCTACACCATTCCGTTATTCATCAACTTGGGAACGCGAGGATCACCTTCGTTCCGAACACCCGCTTCTCCTCGGGCTTTTATTTTCCTAGGAATCTTGGGGCGAGAATCTTCTTTTGTGGGGGAGAGTTGTAGCATCCCAATTGTCTAACAATTGCAATGCTACTTGCCTATTATATATATTCCTACTTCCTACATATTAATTGCATCATCATTATAGCATGCTCATGTCACCATGCCACATTGCATTTGAGCATCATATAAAATCCTTTTCATTTGGTTCTTCTCCTCATATTGCATTTGCCTTATTACTTGTTTTGACCTCTTGATATATTGTAGTTGGTTATTGATATATTGCTTGATGCCCAAGTTGAGTTGGGGGCATATCTTTTATTTTTCCTTCCATCTACTAACTTGCCATATCATCTCCTATTGATATCATCTTCAATTTCCAACCATATATATGTATGTGGTCATATTGTTTTGATGATATTTTAATTCTTGCCACATGTATATTTATGGGTTCCTTCTTTTTTCTACACATGGCTATATGGTTTTGTTCCAAACCACACGCAATTGTGAGGTACATGTACAATTGCATGTGCTCATATTTCATGCCACATAAATTAATGACCCTTCTTCCTTCTTTCATTTTATTATTCTCTTTTCTTGTGTTCTTGCTTAAATTTGTTTTGGACTTCAATTCATTTGGAGCAGGTTCTTTTCAAATCCTAGCTAATCAAAAACACACTCGAACAATCTAGTATATCCTAAGCTTCACCACCATGCACGTGCATGCCAAAACACCAAGCTAGCTTATGCCAAAAATCCCAAACACTACCGAGTGAATCACACACATGTACCTAGCCAGCTAAACTCTGCTGCCACCAGACCCCTCTCTCTGAACCCAGGTCCAACCTAACCCTCTCTGTTGCTAAAGCAGAGTCTGAACCCAACACGAGTCCCTGTTTTTCTTCCTCCCAGGGAGAATACGAGAGACACGTGACCTCCTCTGCTTTTCAACCACCACGTCAAGGCCTCCCCTCCTCCCTCCTTTTAATCCCCTACGGAAAGCCCTCCTGGAACCCTAGCGCCTCCTTTTCCCCTCTCTGCCGCCACCTACCTTTTTCCTCTTCGTTCGCCTCTTTTCTCCACGAAAAGCATCCGAAGCCCGTCATGGGTGTGAGCTACGTCAGCTCGTCGCCAACTTGTCCCACGATGTCCCAGCCAAGTCCTTCGTGCCAGGAGCTGCGTTAGGAACTCCATCGTCTTCGCCTGTACGGTACATGGAGCCAGAGCATCGGGATCGTCGCCACGTTCCGTCATCAGCGTCTGCACGCACGCCGTGGACGCTGCACGCGCTACTTCCCTATCCGTCGTTGTCAATCCTCGTCGAGCACGAACGACTTCACATTCAGAGCCACGGTGAGCCCTTGCACCTCCCATACTGAGCCCTTGCACCTCCCAGACTGGCCCCTTGCTTTCTCTCTTCCCTAGTCGCCGTCGTTTTGGAAGATTACCTGCTGTACGTCTCGGTCCGTTCGTCGTCGTCACTGTTTTGTTCATCACCGGTTGTTGCAAAGCCGTTCTCTCGCTCCGTCCTGGTCTAGTGCATCTGAAGGACAAGTACACGACCGAATCCAACCCCCAGAAGCTCATCTATGTCGCCTGCCCTGTCGCAGCCTCGCCACGCACACGCGCGCCACAGCATGTGCTGGGCCTCTGTTCTTGAATTGCCCTCGCCTTCTAAGCTGCACCTCCAGCACATCTAAGCACATGGTTCTGTTCTAGGATGATTCCTCTTTCCAACGAATCAATTGGCATCCCAACCCGAGCTCTGTAGTTCTCAAAATCATCCGACGAATCTGGGCCGATTTAACTGGTCCGCTGTCAATTTTTTTCCAGACTTTTTAACGTTAGATAACACCCGTTTTCGTCCTCTGTTCTGGGCTATTTTCCTGGCATCTACAGTAGGCCGCCGGCTCCTTACATCACGCGAAGTTGACGAGGCCACATCCAGCTTCCAGTAGGTTCAAAAGGCACATCAAATGGAGCATCTAATCTCCCGGAAACATCTCCCGAAGATGGCCCGAGCTAGCTGATTTCACGCTGCTCAGATTCAGTTATGGTTTCGTTAAAACCTTTTCATATCAGTTTTTGTAAAAAGCTCTGTGGGTTCTTTACTCATTAGCATCAAAACCTAGTTAGGTTCCGGTGGCCCGTCCATCCGTGGCTGCGACTAAAAACCAGCTCAGTAACAAAGGGCCAGCCATTTTAAGAGTTTCAATTTCAAAATTGTTTAAACAAGTCAAAACTCACCCAAACTTTGACCAAGTTTTAAAAATACTCTGAAGACAAAGTCAAAACATGAAACTTGTTTGTTATTCAATTATAAAGATGAATATGTCCTCTGTTTATTATTGTCAAATATTCAAAATAATAAATTCTTGAGATTTTTCAAAAATGCTTTAATAAACGTTAAATAATATATTTTCTTCATATATCCAAGTAATACATGTTATATATGTTTCTTGATTAGAAAAATGTGAGGAATTCAAATTTGCCATCAAAAATAATTTTTGAGCAATTTAAAATTTCGAAATAATTTAATTGCAATAAATGCCTTTATCTTAGATCATTCATAACTTTAATTCCGTAATTCCAAATTTGACAAATAATATGTCTAAATCGATCAGCGCGACGAGACCAATTCTAACTATGCATTTCATAATATGAATTGAAGCATGCATCATATAAATATTAAGTATACAGCAATGTTTATGGGAGCAAAACATGACTAAAAATTTAATAAAATGCTTTGTTCTTGTACCCCACACCTCACCCATGCCATGCTATGCTATGCCATGTAAATTGTGCATCATGGCATACTTGTTTGCTTGTTGTATATTATTTATATGATTGTGCAATGTATTTATTTTGGCCCCTTGTGTGTTTGGTTTTTATCCGGATAGACACTGAGCAAGAAGAATACCAGGAGCCTCAGGAATATTATCCGGATCCTTCATATTCAACAACAGAACTGCCAGGCAAGCAATTCCCCATGCTTGCATACATATAGTACCTATGCTTCTATCTTACTCTTGCATCATTGAGTCGCGACTGCATTAAATTGAATCCCAAGTATTGCATAGCCTTTACTTTTCTACCCCATTCGAAGCTTGTACCTCAATCCCATGAGCCATTACTGCAGGAGTAGTTTGAGCCATACGAGTCGTAGAATTGCATGTGTAGGGTTTGTGCGAGTCTTTGGATAAAGAGGTACCTAAATAACTTAATCTGAGTAGTAATGGGATAACTAATGAAAGAGGCATCAGTGAGCATTATCTGCTATTTGGTTTTTTAAGCTCACTTGTGTCCCGTAGGACCCCGAGTACTTGATTCCTGTTCCTTGATTATTCGCACTATCCACATACGGGAGACTCTATGAATCCCTCTTTGCCTGAGCTTGATTCGCACTTTATTTCTTGGGGCCACAAACTAGTTTGGGGCTTTATTACTATCCTGTACTTATGCCATGCTTTACTGCTTTATTTAAGATTGTGCGTGGAGCACATGTACTGTTTAGGACTCGTGACACGTTTTCGCGGTAACGACAAGCCCAGTCACACTTTCGGGTTCCCAGTCGTTTACAGCCGTCTACACAAACCTTGGGTCCGTCTCGAAGCCGGCCAACTTCATAGCGGCTAGCTTAATGGGGTGGCCCCTGAAATGATTTATGAATCCTGCGAATGCTTTGTCATGAGGCCTCGTTGCGTTTTATTTGGTTCTTCCCGAGGTTGATCGTGTGTGTGTTGCTATTTGTGCACCCCTGTAGGGTAAATCTTTCTGAAAGCCGTTTCCGCGGTTATGGACGACTTGGAGCATAGTTTCTCGATCATAGACAAGCATAACTAAAGTACCGCCTTTAATCTGACTAAGACATGACTAGTAATCAGTACAACACTCATGGAATGGTTAATAAAATTGCTAACGGATGGGTTGTTCTTTCGCCTTCTCGTTGGTAAGTGAGAAGGAGGACGAGCGAGGTTATTTATGTTGCTTATATAACTGTTGCTATTAATTAACAGTCGTCCGTCCATCTCTGGTTGGGCGGATGTGTAGCGAGTCTCTATAGCTCTTTGTAGATATTATCTTTCGCTGCAATTACGTCACCCCCAGGTTGTTCCCTTTAGATGCATTAAGACTTGCTGAGTACCCCTAGGGTCTCACACGATAAATATTTGGTTCAGATGGACAGGTATACTCTCAGGAAGGTTATTGAGTTGAGGAGACAGATGATAGTGGCAATGACCATCAGGTGTAGAGATTCCGGGGATGGAGATCTGTGAGATCTGTGGGCGGGATGTGCTTCGTTCTGTGGCATGTTATGCCGATTTGCTTCTTATCCGTACTCGGATCTTGTATTCCGCTTCCGCTTGATACTCTATTGCTTGATGTATGAGGAGATATCCTAAAATATTATATCTATCTAGGATATTTCGATCTTGCCATATGGTGTTGCAATATTTCTATTTCTTTTAGATGGTGTGACTCTGATGTCTATTGTAAGTCATAGACATACATACTCATGTGTGTATGTCGTGGTCGCGTTACCTGTCGCTTATGTCGCTCGCTCTTGTCCCGATGTTCTTGAAAGTGGATAAGGTGGTAGGCTGGTACCGTTCCCTACTCCGCTTCGACGGGCCTACACGTGGGTGGCCTTGGGCCTCCGCGGTAGAGTCACTTATCCACTTTTGGTTCGTCCAAGATTGATCTTAGAGTGTAATGTCCGAGGTATTACACCACTGCAGCTGACGGAGGGGCCCCAGGCGACCTCAGCATCCACATGGGGTAGGTGGGATCCGGCGCTGTTGACTGCGTTGACCGCGCGCGCTCGCTGACGTCACCATGACGTCAGCGTGACGTCATGGCGGGGATTGCTCCCAGGTGGTCGACGGGAAGGGTGACTGGGGATTTGCGAGATGGCGCAGATACGCGTGTAAGACGCAGCGCATCACACTACGCCATCCAGTGGCGGCGCCACTCAGATTGGGTCATTGGAGCTCGCCAGCGATGATGAAAAGCGATGGCGGCGACAGGTGCACGTCGGGGGCGAGCTGCAGAGCGATAGGGAGAAGAAGGAGGGGTGCCTGAGCACCGTTAGCTCACCCTGGTTTCATCCATGGCGTCGGTGAGGAGTGGCGTGGCCAGGATCGACGGCGAGAAGCGGTGGCCGGCGTCGGTGAAGGAGGTGTCGAATGGGGAAATGGGGATGGATTCGGCTAGCTTTGACCAGGGCAAACGAACTAGGAGAAGTAGAGGGTCACGACGACGCGCTCAGCTGGGCTCGAGGTGGTCCAGAGCGGCGACAACGGGAGGCTCTGGCCGGGCTAGAGTTCCGGTTGCGAGGGAGGGTGCAGAGGAGCGAGAGGGTGAGCGAGGGGGATAAGGAAGGACGTCCACGGTGATGGGGATCTTATCCCTGTCCTGGAGGCGGCAGGGCGAGCATCTTGGCATGGAGCCGATCGATGCCCGGCGGGTGGGCACGCAGCTGCTTCACCTCTATCGCGAGGAAGAAGAAAAGGGAAAGACGGCCGAAGGGGTATTGGGCTGGGGATGGGCAACTCGGGGCTACTGGCTACACGCGGGTGGGCGGAAGGTAGCACAGGAATAGCTGGGCCGGCCTAGGCTGCTCTCTGGTTCAATTTTATTATTGAAACCATTTTTCTTTTTCTGTTTTCTCACTTTGAGTTTGTATTTCCAAATCCTTTTCTGATTTGAATCTTCTAAAAATACCAGAGGTTTACAAATAACTTTTTAAACACTTGGGGCCCTCTATACTATTTGGGCTCCACATTTTTTTGTAATTTTCAAAATATTCAAACCCATTTAGAATTGTTTTCAAGAGGGAGAGGAAATTGCTAGGGTTTAGGGTTTTTCTTATTTTCTTTGCATGCATTTTTAAGATGATGCTCATGGATGCACAAACAAAGACCTAATTAAGGGGTAACTAAAACTGGGGTGTTACAGCAATATTGGAATGCAATGGAGCACCAGTGTAGCAGAGGATGCATCACCACACCCACCCGAGTGTGTGTGCCCATGTGGGTCATTGTGCTTTGGAAAACAACACATGCAATGACACTCCATGTGGAAAATCATGGTCAGAAAGCCAAAGAACATTCTAGAATGCAACATTGGAACGCAATGGAGCACCAGTGTGGCAGATGTTGCATCACCACACCCACCTGAGAGGGTGTGGACCTGCGGGTCATTGTGGTTTGTAAAACAACACATACAATGACACTCCATGTTCCAAACCATGGTTAGAAACCCTAGAACATGCTGCAATGCAACATTGGAATGTAATGGAGCACCGGTGTGGCAGACGCTGCATCACCACACCCGCCTAAGTGTATGTCGCCATGTGGGTCATTGTGGTTTGGAAAGAACGCATGTAATGACACTCCATGTGCCAAACCATGGTCAGAAAAGCCCTAGAACATGCTAGAATGCAACATTGGAATGCAATGGAGCACTAGTGTGGCAGAGGTTTCATCACCACACCCACCTGAGTGTGTGTGGCCATGTGGGTCATTGTGGTTTGGAAAAGAACACATGCAATGACACTCCATGAGCCAAACCATGGTGAAATGGCCCTACAACATGCTAGAATGCAACATTTGAATGGAATGGAGCATCAGTGTGGCAGAGGTTGCATCCCCACACCCGCATGACTATGTGTGGTCATGTGGGTCATTGTGGCTTGGAAAACAACACATGCAATAACACTCCATGTGGAAGACCATGGTCAGAAAGCCCAAGAACATGCTGGAATGCAACATTGGAACGCAATGGAGCACCTGTGTGGAAGATGTTGCATCACCACACCCAGCTGAGAGAGTGTGGCCCTGTGGGTCATTGTGGTTTGGAAAACAACACATGCAATGACACTCCATGTGGAAAACCATGGTCAGAAAGCCCAAAATATGTTGGAATGCAAGATTGGAACGCAATGGAGTACCAGTGTGGGAAATGTTGCATCACCAGACCCACCTGAGAGAGTGTGGCCCTGTGGGTCATTGTGGTTTGAAAAACAACACATATAATGACACTCCATGTGCCAAGCCATGGTTAGAAAACCCTAGAACATGCTGGAATGCAACATTGGAATGCAACATTGGAATGCAATGGAGCACCAGTGTGGTAGAGGTTGCATCACCACACCCACCTGAGTGTGTGTGGCCATGTGGATCATTGTGGTTTAGAAAACAACACATGCAATGACACTTCATCTATTAAACCATGGTCGAACATGCTGGAATGCAACATTGGAACGCAATGGAGCACTTGTGTGGGAGATGTTGGATCACAACGCCTACCTGAGTGTGTGTGGCCCTGTGGGTCATTGTGGTTTGGAAAAGAACACATCCAATGACACTCCATGTGCCTAACCATGGTCAGAAAGCCCTAGACCATTCTGGAATGCAACATTGGAATGCAATGGAGCACCAGTGTAGCAGAGGTTGCATCACCACACCCACATGCGTGTGTGTGGCCATGTGGCTCATTGTGGTTTGGAAAACAACACATGCAATGACACTCCATGTGGAAAATCATGGTCAGAAAGCACACGAACATTCTAGAATGCAACATTGGAACGCAATGGAGCACCAGTGTGGCAGATGTTGCATCACCACACCCACCTGAGAGGGTGTGGCCCTGCGGGTCAATGTGGTTTAGAAAACAACACATACAATGGCACTCCATGTGCCAAACTATGGTTAGAAACCCTAGAACATGCCAGAATGCAACATTGGAATGCAATGGAGCACCGTTATGGTAGAGGCTGCATCACCGCACCTACCTAAGTGTATGTCGCCATGTGGGTCAGTGTGGTTTGGAATGAACGCATGTAATGGCACTCCATGTGCAAAACCATGGTCAGAAAACCCTAGAACATGCTAGGATGCAACATTGGAATGCAATGGGGCACTTTTTTTGAAGAGGTTGCATCACCACATCCACTTGAGTGTGTGTGGCCATGTGGGTCATTGTGGTTTTGAAAAGAACACATGCAATGACACTCCATGAGCCAAACCATGGTTAAAAAGCCCTAGAACATGCTAGAATGCAACATTGGACTGCAATGGAGCATCAGTGTGGCAGAGGATGCATCACCACACCCGCCTGACTATGTGTGGTCATGTGGGTCATTGTGGTTTGGAAAACAACACATGCAATAACACTCCATATGGAAGACCATGGTCAGAAAGCCCAAGAACATGCTAGAATGAAATATTGGAACACACTGGAGCACCAGTGTCGAAGATGTTGCATCACCACACCCGGCTGGGAGAGTGTGGCCCTGTGGGTCATTGTGGTTTGGAAAACAACACATGCAATGACACTCCATGTGGAAAACCATGGTTAGAAAGCCCAAAAACATGCTAGAATGCAAGATTGGAACGCAATGGAGTACCAGTGTGGCAAATGTTGCATCACCACACCCATCTAAGAGAGTGTGGCCCTGTGGGTCATTGTGGTTTAGAAAACAACACATACAATGACACTCCATGTGCCAAACCATGGTCAGAAAACCCTAGAACATGTTGGAATGCAACATTGGAATGCAATGGAGCACCAGTGTGGCAGAGGTTTCATCACCACATCCACCTGAGTGTGTGTGGATATGTGGATCATTGTGGTTTAGAAAACAACACATGCAATGACACTCCATGTGCCAAACCATGGTCAGAAAGCCCTAGAACATGCTGGAATGCAACATTGGAATGCAATGGAGCACCAGTGTGGCAGAGGCTGCATCACCGCACTCACCTGAGTGTGTGTAGCCTTGTGGGTCATTGTGGTTTGGAAAAGAACACATGCAATGACACTCCATGTGCCAAACCATGGTCAGAAAGCCCTAGAACATGCTGGAATGCAACATTGGACCGCAATGGAGCACCGGTGTGGCAGATGTTGCATCATCACACCCACTTGAGTGTGTGTGTAAGATCCAGGCACATGGCTTAATAGGATTGATAGGATACTCATATCAACAACTTGCAACTTCTTTTCCGGAAGCTCATTCGAAAAGAACTCTAAGGTTAAGCGTGCTTGGCCAAGAGCAATTCTAGGATGGGTTACCGACCGGGAAGTGGGTAACCGGGTACACACGAGTGAGGACAAAGTGTGCAGAAAAGACTAGTGTTGGTCTGTGGGGCTAGTCTAGATATCCTATTAAGCTGTCAGGAGTGACACCCCCCGGGCCCAGGAGTGGACGGGGTGTTACAAGTGGTATCAGAGCCGACCCTTGCGATTACACGGGTGTGTGCGGGTCAGTGGCGGGACATGTGGAGCATGGCGCATGTGGCCCGGAGTGGACACGGCATGGCACATGTGCCGGCACTGGATGCACAGACGCGTGCAACTTGTTGATATGGGTATCCTATCAATCCTATTAAGCCATGTGCCGGGATCTCACATACACCCACCCTTTATAAGATCGATGCCCTCATCGATCAAGCACACCCCAGGAACGTTCCCTCTTGGCACACGTTTGTGCGTCCAGTGCTGGTGCATGTGTCATGCCGTGTCCACTCTGGGCCACACGCGCCATGCTCCACATGTCCCGCCACTAACCCGCACACACCCGTTTAACCGCGAGGTCGGCTCTGATACCACTTGTAACACTCCTGGGCCCGGGGGGTGTCCCTCCTGGCAGCTTTATAGGATACCTAGACTGGCCCCACAGACCAACACTAGTCTTTTCTGCGCACTTTGTCCTCACTCATGCGCACCCGGTTACCCACTTCCTGGTCGGTCACCCATCCTAGAATTGCTCTAGGCCAAGCACGCTTAACATTAGAGTTCTTGTCGAATGAGCTTCCGGAAAAGAAATTGCAACTTGTTGATATGGGTATCCTATCAATCCTATTAAGCCATGTGCCTCGATCTTATAGTGTGGCCATGTGGGTCATTGTGGTTTCGAAAGAACACATGTAATGACACTCAATGTGCCAAACCATGGTCAGAAAGCCCTGAACATGCTGAAATGCAACATTCGAATACAATGGAACACCAATGTAGCAGAGGTTGCATCACGACACCCACCTGAGTGTGTGTGTCCATGTGGATCATTGTGGTTTAGAAAACAACACATCCAATGACACTCCATGTGCCAAACCATGGTCAGAAAGCCCTAGAATATGCTGGAATGCAACATTGGAACGCAATGGAGCACCAGTGTGGCATATGTTGCATCACCACACCCACCTGTCTGTGTGTGGACATGTGGGTCATCGTGGTTTGGAAAACAACACATGAAATGACACTCCATGTGGAAAACCATGGCCAGAAAGCCCAAGAACATGCTGGAATGCAACATTGGTACGCAATGGAGCACTAGTGTAGCCGATGTTGCATCACCACAGCCACCTGAGAGAGTCTGGCCTTGTAGGTTATTGTGGTTTGGAAAACAACACATACAATGACACTCCATGTGCCAAACCATGGTTACAAAACCATAGAACAGGCTGGAATGCAACATTGGAATGCAATGGAGCACCAGTGTGGGAAGGTTGCATCACCACACCCACCTGAGTGTGTGTGGCCATGTGGGTCCTTGTGGTTTGGAAATAACACATGTAATGACATTACATGTGCCAAACCATGGTCAGAAATCCCTAGAACATGCTAGAATGCAACATTGGAACACAATGGAGTACCAGTGTTGCAGAGGTTGCATCACCACACCCACCTGACTGTGTGTGGCCATGTGGGTCATTGTGGTTTTGAAAAGAACACATGCAATGACACTCCATGAGCCAAACCATGATGAAAAAGCCCTAGAACATGCTAGAATGCAACATTGGAATGCAATGGAGAACCACTGTGCCAGAAGTTGCATCACCACACCCACCTGACTGTGTGGCCATGTGGGTCATTGTGGTTTGGAAAACAACACATGCAATGACACTCCATGTGGAAAACCATGTTCAGAAAGCCCTAGAACATGCTTGAATGCAACAATGGAACACAATGGAGCACCAGTGTGGCATATGTTGCATCACCACACCCACCTGACTGTGTGGCCATGTGGGCCATTGTGGATTGGAAAACAACACATGCAATGACACTCCATGTGCAAAACCATGGTCAGAAAGCCAAAGACCATGATGGAATGCAACATTGGTACGCAATGGAGCACCAGTGTGGCAGATGTTGCATCACCACAGCCACCTGAGAGAGTGCGGCCTTGTGGGTCATTGTGGTTTGGAAAACAACACATAGAACGACACTCCATGTGACAAACCATGGATAGAAAACCCTAGAACATGATGGAATGCAACATTGGAATGCAATGGAGCACCAGTGTGGCAAGGTTGCATCACCACACCCACCTGAGTGGTGTGGCCATGTGGGTCATCGTGGTTTGGAAATAACACATGTAATGACACTCCATGTGCCAAACCATGGTCAGAAAGCCCTAGAACATGCTAGAATGCAACATTGGAACGCAATGGAGCACCAGTGTGGCAGATGTTGCATCACCACAGCCACCTGAGAGAGTGTGGCCTTGTGGGTCATTGTGGTTTGGAAAACAACACATAGAATGACACTCCATGTGACAAACCATGGATAGAAAACCCTAAACATGATGGAATGCAATGGAGCACCAATGTGGCAAGGTTGCATCACCACACCCACCTGAGTGGTGTGGCCATGTGGGTCATCGTGGTTTGGAAATAACACATGTAATGACACTGCATGTGCCAAACCATGGTCAGAAAGCCCTAGAACATGCTAGAATGCAACATTGGAACGCAATGGAGCACCAGTGCGGCAGAGGTTGCATCACCACACCCACCTGAGTGTGTGTGGCCATGTGGGTCATTGTGGTTTTGAAAATAACACATGCAATGACAGTACATGAGCCAAACCATGATGAAAAAGCCCTAGAACATGTAAGAATGCAACATTGGAATGCAATGGAGCACCAGTGTGCCAGAGGTTGCATCACCACGCCCACCTGACTGTGTGTGGCCATGTGGGTCATTGTGGTTTGGAAAACATCGCATGCAATGACACTCCATGAGGAAAACTATGGTCAGAAAGCCCAAGAACATGATGGAATGCAACATTGGAACACAATGTAGCTCCAATGTGGCAGATGTTGCATCACCACCCCCACCCGAGGGAGTGTCACCTTGTGGTTCATTGTGGTTTGGAAAACAGCACATACAATGATACTCCATGTGCCAAACCATGGTTAAAACACCCTAGAACATGCTGGAATGCAACATTGGAATGCAATGGAGCACCCGTGTTGCAGAGGTTGCATCACCACAACCACCTGAGTGTATGTGGCCATGTGGGTCATTGTGGTTTAGAAAACAACACATGCAATGACACTCCATGTGTCAAACCATGGTCAGAAAGCCCTAGAACATGCGGGAATGCAACATTCGAATACAATAGAGCACTAGTGCGGCAAAGTCTGCATCACCACACCCACCTGAGTGTGTGGTTCCATGTGGGTCATTGTGGTTTGGAAAAACACATGTAATGACACTCCATGTGCTAAACCATGGTTAGAAAGCCCTATAACATTCTAGAATGCAATGGAGCACCGTTGTGGTAAAGTTTGCATCACCACACCCACCTGAGTGTGTGTGGCCATGTGGATCATTATGGTTTTCAAAACAACACATGCAATGACACTCTATGTGTCAAACCATGGTCATAAAGCCCTAGAACATGCTGGAATGCAACATTGGAATGCAATGGAGCACCAGTGTGGCAGAGGCTGCATCACCCTCACCCACCTGAGTGTGTGTGTCCATGTCGGTCATTGTGGTTTGGACAGAACACATGTAATGACACTCCATGTCCCAAAAAATGGTCAGAAAACCCTAGAACATTATGGAATGCAACATTGGAACGCAATGGAGCACCAGTGTGGCAGATGTTGCATCACAACACCTACATGAGTGTGTGTGTCCCTATCAGTCATTGTGGTTTGGAAAAGAACACATGCACTGACACTCCATGTGCCAAACCATGGACAGAAAGCCCTAGAACATGCTGGAATGCAACATTGGAATGCAATGGAGCACCCGTGTGGTAGAGGTTGCATCATCACACCCACCTGAGTGTGTGTTGGCCGGTGGGTCATTGTGGTTTGGAAAGAACACATGTAATGACAGTACATGTGCCAAACCTTGGTCAGAAAGCCCTAGAACATGCTGCAATGCAACATTCGAGTACAATGGAGCACCAGTGTGGCATAGGTTGCCTCACCACACCCACTTGAGTATGTGTGGCCATGTGGGTCATTGTGGTTTGGAAAACAACACATGCAATAACACTCCATGTGGAAAATAATGGTCAGAAAGCCCAAGAACATTCTAGAATGCAACATTGGAACGCAATGGAGCACCAGTGTGGCAGATGTTGCATCACAACACCTACATGAGTGTGTGTGGCCCTATCAGTCATTGTGGTTTGGAAAAGAACACATGCACTGACACTCCATGTGCCAAACCAAGGACAGAAAGCCCTAGAACATGCTGGAATGCAACATTGGAATGCAATGGAGCACCCGTGTGGTAGAGGTTACATCATCACACCCACCTGAGTGTGTGTTGGCCTGTGGGTCATTGTGGTTTGGAAAGAACACATGTAATGACAGTCCATGTGCTAAACCTTGGTCAGAAAGCCCTAGAACATGCTGCAATGCAACATTCGAGTACAATGGAGCAACAGTGTGGCATAGGTTGCCTCACCACACCCACTTGAGTATGTGTGGCCATGTGGGTCATTGTGGTTTGGAAAACAACACATGCAATAACACTCCATGTGGAAAATCATGGTCAGAAAGCCCAAGAACATTCTAGAATGCAACATTGGAACGCAATGGAGCACCAGTGTGGCAGATGTTGCATCACCACACCCACCTGAGAGGGTGTGGCCCTGCAGGTCATTGTTGTTTGGAAAAAAACAGATACAATGACACACCATGTGCCAAACCATTGTTTGAAACCCTAGAACATGCTGGAATGCAACATTGGAATGCATTGGAGCACCGGTGTGGTAGAGGCTGCATCACCAAACCCACCTAAGTGTATGTCGCCATGTGGGTCATTGTGGTTTGGAAAGAACGCATGTAATGACACTCCATGTGCCAAACCATGGTCAGAAAGCCCTAGAACATGCTAGAATGCAACATTGGAATGCAATGGAGCACTAGTGTGGCAGAGGTTGCATCACCACACCCTCCTGAGTGTGTGTGGCCATGTGAGTTAATGTGGTTTGGAAAAGAACACATGCAATGACACTCCATAAGCCAAACCATGGTGAAAAAGCCCTACAACATGCTAGAATGCAACATTGGAATGCAATGGAGCATCAGTGTGGAAGAGGTTGCATCACCACACCCGCCTGACTATGTGTGGTCATGTGGGTCATTGTGGTTTGGAAAACAACACATGCAATAACACTCCATGTGGAAGACCATGGTCGGAAAGCCCAAGAACATGATGGAATGCAACATTGGAATACAATGGAGCACCAGTGTGGAAGATGTTGCATCACCACACCCAGCTGACAGAGTGTGGCCCTGTGGGTCATTGTGTTTTGGAAAACAACAATGCAATGACCCTCCATGTGGAAAACCATGGTCAGAAAGCCCAAAAACATGCTGGAATGCAAGATTGGAACGCCATGGAGTACTAGTGTGGCAAATGTTGCATCACCACACCCACCTGAGAGAGTGTGGCCCTATGGGTCAGTGTGGTTTGGAAAACAACAGATACAATGACACTCCATGTGCCAAACCATGGTTAGAAAACCCTAGAACATGCTGGAATGCAACATTGGAATGCAATGGAGCACCAGTGTGGCAGAGGTTGCATCACCACACCCACCTGAGTGTGTCTGGCCATGTGGATCATTGTGGTTTAGAAAAAACACACATGCAATGACACACCATGTGCCAAACCATGGTCAGAAAGCCCTAGAAGATGCTGGAATACAACATTGGAACACAATGGTGCACCAGTGTGGCAGATGTTGCATCACAACACCTACCTGAGTGTGTGTGGCCTTGTGGGTCATTGTGATTTCGAAAAGAATTCATGCAATGACACTCCATGTGGAAAACCATGGTCAAAAAGCCCAAGAACATGCTAGAATGCAATATTGGAACTTAATGGCGCACCAGTGTGGCAGATGTTGCAATACCACACATACCTGAGAGAGTGTGGCCTTGTGGGTTATTGTGGTTTGGGAAACAACACATACAATGACACTCCATGTGCCAAACCATGGTTAGAAAACCCTAGAACATGCTGGAATGCAACATTGGAATGCAATGGAGCACCAATGTGGCAAGGTTGCATCACCACACCCACCTGAGTGTGTGTGGCCATGTGGGTCATTGTGGTTTGGAAAGAACACATGTAATGACACTCCATCTGCCAAACCATGGTGATGAGGACATCCCTATAACTACACCTACGGAAGATGCTCCAACTGTTGCAAGGAAGGATCAGTCCAATGAGATTAGAATTGGACCCATTACAAGATATCATGCTACTTGAACAACAGGTGAATCTGCTCCCAAACGGATCTGGTACTTTAATTGATAAGAACATTCTAATGCGTAAGTCTATGCATTTATGTATGATCAGGTTCGTTAGAGAAACAAGCACGGTGTGAGGAGGAGAAGGGCTACAAGAGGATCCCGGCATGATGATCGCCAAGGATACGTGAGGGAGGAGGAGGAGGAAGGCGCACAAGAAGATCATCTAGACGGAGGCCAAAAGCTCTACATTGACCAGAATGTCCGGCCGAGTCCGCCTGGACTGTCTGGCATGCCCGGGAGAAGTTTTGGCATGGACAATCAGTACACCAAATCGGACACTTCCCGGACACCACCCGGAAACTTTGACGTTTCTGGCTGGACTGTCCGGCCGAATTCACCCAGAGTGTGAAGGGTTCACAGCATAGAAAACAAAAAAATTCTTACGATGTGAACTACTATACGCCAGGATCTATCTACTCGATACAAGCAACGGGTGGATATACATCCATAGATAACATACCCTCAAAGAAAACAAAGCTTTGTTAATGAGATGGAACTCGTGGATGATGTAGTCGTACACTTGCCGATCTCAAGTTCGTGATGAAGTCCAGCAGGTCCAGCTCCAGCAAGTCCAACACCGCCAAGTCTAGCACCACAAAGCAGCGACGCATCCGTGATCGCACACATGTCCGGTACCCCGACCTCCTCCGTCCCTCGCTCTAGCAAAGCAACAACTCCTTTTTAGATAAAGCCACCGGGAACATGTATCTTGCTAATCTGAGACCATGGGGAAAAATACTAGAGGGGGAGAGAGATCCTTCACGAGGAGGTGTGAGGAAGAAGGGGTGTGAGGGTGGCCTTTTATAGGAGGAGGGGGCAGCCCCTCCGCATGGACGGCGCCCAAGGGGTGACCCTTCACCTCCTCATTCATGTGGTGGTAACTCCCTCCACATAAATTTGCCCCTTAACATTCCTCTTTAAAGTCTCCACTTTAAATGCATTAAATTTCTCCAAAGTTAATGCTATCTCATTTAATAAAACTCTTTTATTAATTTTATTCAGAATTTTGTTAATTACTTTAATTAAAAAACATTCACATAAAACCCCCTGCAACATTTCAATAATACATGCAGAACCAATTTCAGCAATTTCACTCGAAACAGTTTTGGTGTCTATTGAAATAATTCTAGCACTTTCTTAAATCTTCATCTGAAAAATATTTGCTCCAAATGGTGTCGGTATACCTTAAGTGTGTCACCCTACGGTTCATGAATAATGCAGACATGATCGAGACCCTCTCAGATTAATAATCAAAAGCAAGACCTGGAGATCCATACTGACTCTTACACATTCAACGATGACTTCTGTGATCGTGAGAACCTTTAATGCTAGTAACTAGATCCCTTTGTCTCACGATATATTACATGTCCGAGATTTGATCATCGGTATCTTCATACCTAGTTTGATCTCGTTACCGACATCTACTCTTTTCTCGTTCCCGTGATATAACATTCTAGTGATCTTATCACTTGCTTGCAAGCTAACCAATGTGATATCACCGAGAGGGCCCGGAGTATATCTATCCATCATCGGGATGGACAAATACCACTCCTGATCCACGAGCCTCTACATAACACTTTAGTAGCACTGAACCCACCTTTATAATCACCCTTTCACGGTGTGACGTTTGATGTTATCAAGATAATCTTCCAGTTTTAGTGATTGACATGATCTCATGGTCTAAGGACTAGGATTACTTCGTATGATGTTATAGCAATATAAACACAATGACTTTGATCATAATGCTATACTTCGGATGAATGTTCATCACATCATTCCACTAATGTTGTGACCTCGTTATTAACAACATATAATGTCCATGATTAGGAAACCTTGATCATCTTGTTAATCAACGAGCTAGTTTATAAGAGAGGCATAACTAGGAACTTTCCTTTTGTTTATTAAACACACATGTATTAACGTTTCCAAATTAATACAATTATAGCATGCGAAATAAACATTTATCATAAACAAGGAATAAGATAATAACCACTTTATTATTGCCTCTCGAGCATATTCCATTCAGAGTGTCCTCCCCACCGGACTGTCCGGCTAATATCAACCGGACTGTCTGCCCGCCGACCGAAATCTGGTCCGAGTCAGTTTGTATCAGTTTGAGTCATACGCATTTAGTTTCGGTTTCTGGCGGCCCCAGCTACCTTTATAAGCCCTAGGACGACCGGTAGTTAGGGTTTAGACCATGTTAAAATATTTTGGAGTTGTTTCTTTCATAGAACCTCTGGAATTACTTGTGATCGATTTTACCAACTGCAATTGAGTGTGATCTGTTGTTCCACTAGGAATTAGTAGATTGCAAACTACCATTCATGGTCGACGGCTACATGCGCAAGACCGTGGTGTTGTAAATATCGCACAGGGTTCGAGAGCTGTTGCATTGGCATCAAGGTTCGAGCGGGAGAGTTCATAGCTACAGACTAGTTATCTATCATCCACCATCATCATCGACAAGTGCTTGCTGAGAAGATCAGGCCACCCCATATCATCTTGGTAATAGAGCTCCTCGTTTACTCGGTGAGCATCCACAAATCAATCCATAGATTAGTTCATGTTTTTTGTCCTATAGAGTTGCCATAGACTAGATTGCATCGTTTTTGAGTTTTAGTTGCTGATTGTATCTTCTCGTAGATCCGATCTGCAGGTTTTCCTCTAGGAGTCTAGTTTTCATTTTTGTCTAGGTTTAGGGTTTGATCTTGTTTTCCATCATGTCCACCATCACCGTTTTCTGCAAGTTTTTCATGGTTTTTCAGAGTCCACAAAGTGTACCTTTGTTTGCATACCATAGACACAGCCTATCTACAGCATACGTGCCTAGGAACGTACCCACGAGACTAGTTGCTTTTCTCCGACAGGCTGCTCATTATGTTTCCGAAGAGCAGAAATTTTCGACAGGCAGACACAGGACTATCCGGCCGACACACACCAGACTATCTGGCCCAACCGGAGTCTCCAGCGCATATCAACCGGACTATCCAGCCCAATTTTGTTCTAAGTTGCTGCACTCATTTGCATTGAGTCATATAGTTGAAAAATAAAAAAAATAAAAGAAAAGAGAATCAGTATAACCTGTGTGCCCTAGAACATGCTAGAATGGAACATTGGAATGCAATGGACCACTAGTGTGGCAGAGGTTGCATCACCACACCCTCCTGAGTGTGTGTGGCCATGTGAGTCAATGTGGTTTGGAAAAGAACACATGCAATGACACTCCCCATAAGCCAAACCATGGTGAAAAATCCCTACAACATGCTAGAATGCAACATTGGAATGCAATGGAGCATCAGTGTGGCAGAGGTTACATCACCACACCCGCCTGACTATGTGTGGTCATGTGGGTCATTGTGGTTTGGAAAACAACACATGCAATAACACTCCATGTGGAAGACCATGGTCGGAAAGCCCAAGAACATGATGGAATGCAACATTGGAACACAATGGAGCACCAGTGTGGAAGATGTTGCATCACCACACCCAACTGACAGAGTATGGCCCTGTGGGTCATTGTGTTTTGGAAAACTACAATGCAATGACCCTCCATGTGGAAAACCATGGTCAGAAAGCCCAAAAACATGCTGGAATGCAAGATTGGAACGCCATGGAGTACTAGTGTGGCAAATGTTGCATCACCACACCCACCTGAGAGAGTGTGGCCCTATGGGTCATTGTGGTTTGGAAAACAACAGATACAATGACACTCCATGTGCCAAACCATGGTTAGAAAACCCTAGAACATGCTGGAATGCCACATTGGAATGCAATGGAGCACCAGTGTGGCAACGGTTGCATCACCACACCCACCTGAGTGTGTCTGGCCATGTGGATCATTGTGCTTTTGAAAAAACACACATGCAATGACACACCATGTGCCAAACCATGGTCAGAAAGCCCTAGAACATGCTAGAATACAACATTGGAACACAATGGTGCACCGGTGTTGCAGATGTTGCATCACAACACCTACCTGAGTGTGTGTGGCCTTGTGGGTCAATGTGATTTCGAAAAGAATTCATGCAATGACACTCCATGTGGAAAACTATGGTCAAAAAGCCCAAGAACATGCTAGAATGCAATATTGGAACTTAATGGCGCACCAGTGTGGCAGATGTTGCATTACCACACATACCTGAGAGAGTGTGGCCTTGTGGGTTATTGTGGTTTGGGAAACAACACATACAATGACACTCCATGTGCCAAACCATGGTTAGAAATCCCTAGAACATGCTGGAATGCAACATTGGAATGTAATGGAGCACCAGTGTGGCAAGGTTGCATCACCACACCCACCTGAGTGTGTGTGGCCATGTGGGTCATTATGGTTTGGAAAGAACACATGTAATGACACTCCATCTGCCAAACCATGGTGATGAGGACATCCCTATAACTACACCTACGGAAGATGCTCCAAGTGTTGCAAGGAAGGATCAGTCCAATGAGATTAGAATTGGACCCATTACAAGATATCATGCTAAGCTACTTGAACAACAGGTGAATCTGCTCCCAAACGAATCTGGTACTTTAATTGATAAGAACATTCTAATGCGTAAGTCTATGCATTTATGTATGATCATGTTCGTTGGAGAAACAAGCACGGTGTGAGGAGGAGAAGGGCTACAAGAGGATCCCAGCATGATGATCGCCAAGGATGCGCGAGGGAGGAGCAGGAGGAAGGCGCAAAAGAAGATCATCAAGACAGAGGCCAAAAGCTCTACATTGACCAGAGTGTCCGGCCGAGTCCGCCTGGACTGTCTGGCTTGCCCGGGAGAAGTTTTGGCACGGACAATCAGTACACCAAATCGGACACTTCCCGGACACCACCCGGAAACTTTGACGTTTCTGGCTAGACCGGACTGTCCGGCCGAATTCACCCGGAGTGTGAAGGGTTCACAACATAGAAAACAAAAAATTTCTTACGATGTGAACTACTATACGCCAGGATCTATCTACTAGATACAAGCAACGGGTGGATATACATCCATAGATAACATACCCTCAAAGAAAACAAAGCTTTATTAATGAGACGGAACTCGTGGATGATGTAGTCGTACACTTGCCGATCTCAAGATCGTCATGAAGTCCAGCAGGTCCAGCTCCAGCACGTCCATTAGATCCAGCTCCAGCAAGTCCAACACCGCCAAGTCTAGCACCACAAAGCAGCGAGGCATCCGTGATCGCACACACGTCCGGTACCCCGACAACCTCCGTCCCTCTCTCTAGCAAAGCAACAACTCCTTTTTAGATAAAGCCACGGGGAACATGTATCTCGCTAATCCGAGACCATGGGGAAAAATACTAGAGGGGAAGAGAGATCCTTCACGAGGAGGTGTGAGGAAGAAGGGGTGTGAGGGTGGCCTTTTATAGGAGGAGGGGGCTGCCCCTCCCCATGGCTGGCGCCCAAGGGGTGACCCTTCACCTCCTCATTCATGTGGTGGTAACTCCCTCCACATAAATTTGCCCCTTAACATTCCTCTTTAAAGTCTCCACTTTAAATGCATTAAATTTCTCCAAAGTTAATGCTCTCTCATTTAATAAAACTCTTTTATTAATTTTATTCACAATTTTGCTAATTACTTTAATTAACAAACATTCACATAAAACCCCCTGCAACATTTCAATATTACATGCAGAACCAATTTCAGCAATTTCACCCGAAACAGTTTCGGTGTCTATTGAAATAATTCTAGCACTTTCTTAAATCTTTATATGAAACATATTTGCTCCAAGTGTGTCACCCTATGGTTCATGAATAATGCAGACATGATCGAGACCCTCTCAGATTAATAATCAAAAGCGAGAACTGGAGATCCATACTGACTCCTACACATTCAATGATGACTTCTGTGATCATGAGAACCTTTAATGCTAGTAACTAGATCCCTTTGTCTCACGATATATTACATGTCCGAGATTTGATCATCGGTATCTCCATACCTAGTTTGATCTCGTTACCGACATCTACTCTTTTCTCGTTCCCGTGATATAACATTCTAGTGATCTTATCACTTGCTTGCAAGCTAACCAATGTGATATCACCGAGAGGGCCTGAAGTATATCTATCCATCATCGGGATGGACAAATACCACTCCTGATCCACGAGCCTCTACATAACACTTTAGTAGCACTGAACCCACCTTTATAATCACCCTTTCACGATGTGACGTTTGATGTTATCCAGATACTCTTCCAGTGTTAGCGATTGACATGATCTCATGGTCTAAGGACTAGGATTACTTCGTATGATGTTATAGCAATATAAACACAATGACTTTGATCATAATGCTATACTTTGGATGAATGTTCATCACATCATTCCACTAATGTTGTGACCTTGTTATTAACAACATATAATGTCCATGATCAGGAAACCTTGATCATCTTGTTAATCAACGAGCTAGTTTATAAGAGAGGCATAACTAGGAACTTTCCTTTTGTTTATTAAACGCACATGTATTAACGTTTCCAAATTAATACAATTAAAGCATGCAAAATAAACATTTATCATAAACAAGGAATAAGATAATAAACACTTTATTATTGCCTCTCGGGCATATTCCCTTCAGGGTGTCCTCCCCACCGGACTGTCCGGCTGATATCAACCGGACTGTTCGCCCGCCGACCAAAATCTGGTCCAAGTCGGTTTGTATCAGTTTGAGTCGTACGCATTTAGTTTCGGTTTCTGGCCGCCCCAACTACCTTTATAAGCCCTAGGACGACCGGTAGTTAGGGTTTAGACCATGTTAAAATATTTTGGAGTTGTTTCTTTCATAGAACCTCTGGAATTACATGTGATCGATTTTACCAACTGCAATTGAGTGTGATCTGTTGTTCCACTAGGAATTAGTAGATTGCAAACTACCATTCATGGTCGACGGCTGCATGCGCAAGACCGTGGTGTTGTAAATATCGCACAGGGTTCGAGAGCTGTTGCATTGGCATCAAGGTTCGAGCGGGAGAGTTCATAGCTACAGGCTAGTTATCCATCATCCACCATCATCATCGACAAGTGCTTGCTGAGAAGATCAGGCCACCCCATATCATCTTGGTATCAGAGCTCCTCGTTTACTCGGTGAGCATCCACAAATCCATCCATAGATTAGTTCATGTTTTTTGTCCTATAGAGTTGCCATAGACTAGATTGCATCGTTTTTGAGTTTTAGTTGCTGATTGTATCTTCTCGTAGATCCGATCTGTAGGTTTTCCTCGTAGGAGTGTAGTTTTCATTTTTGTCTAGGTTTAGGGTTTGATTTTGTTTTCCATCATGTCCACCATCACCGTTTTCCGCAAGTTTTTCATGGTTTGTCCGAGTCCACATAGCGTACCTTTGTTTGCATACCATAGACACAGCCTATCTATAGCATATGTGCCTAGGAACGTACCCACGAGACTAGTTGCTTTTCTCCGACAGGCTGCTCATTATGTTTCCGAAGAGCAGAAATTTTCGACAGGTAGACACCGGACAATCCGGCCGACACACACCGGACTATCCGGCCCAACCGGAGTCTCCAGCGCATATCAAACAGACTATCCGGCCCAATTTTGTTCTAAGTTGCTGCACTCGTTTGCATTGAGTCATATAGTTGAAAAATAAAAAAATAAAAGAAAAGAGAATCAGTATAACCTGTGTGCCCTAGAACATGCTAGAATGCAACATTGGAATGCAATGGAGCACCAGTGTGGCAGAGGTTACATCACCACACCCACCTAACTGTGTGTGGCCATGTGGGTCATTGTGGTTTGGAAAACAACACTTGCAATGATACTCCATATGGAAAACCATGGTCAGAAAGCCCAAGAACATGCTGGAATGCAATGCTGGAACACAATGGAGCACCAGTGTGGAAGATGTTGCATCACCACACCCAACTGAGAGAGTGTGGCCCTGTGGTCATTGTGGTTTGGAAAATAACACATACAATGCAACTCCATGTGTCAAACCATGGTTAGAAAACCCTAGAACATGCTGGAATGCAACATTGGAATGCAATGGAGCACCAGTGCGGCGAGGTTGCATCACCACACCCACCTGAGCGTGTGAGGCCATTTGGGTCATTATGGTTTGGAAATAACACATGTAATGACACTCCATGTGCCAAACCATGGTTAGAAAGCCCTAGAACATGCGAGAATGCAACATTCGAATGTAATGGAGCACCAGTGTGGCAAAGGTTGCATCACCACACCCACCTAAGTGTGTGTGGCCATGTGGGTCTTTGTGGTTTGGAAAAGAACACATGCAATGACACTCCATGAGCCAAACCATGGTTAAAAAGCCCTAGAACATGCTAGAATGCAAAATTGGAATGCAATGGAGCATCAGTGTCGCAGAGATTGCATCACCACACCCACCTGGCTGCGTGTGGCCATGTGAGTCATTGTGGTTTGGAAAACAACACATGCAATGACAATCCATGTGGAAAACCATGGTCATAAAGCCCAAGGACATGCTGGAATGCAACATTGGAACGCAATGGAGCACCAGTGTGGCAGATGTTGCATCACCACACCCACCTGAGAGAGTATTGCCCTGTGGGTCATTATGGTTTGGAAAACAACACATACAATGACACTCCATGTGCCAAAGCATGATTAGAAAACCCTAGAACATGTTGGGATGCAACAATGGAATGCAATGGAGCATCAGTGTGGCAAGGTTGCACCACCACACCCACCTGAATGTGTGTGGACATGTGGGTCACTGTGGTTTGGAAAGAGCACATCTAATGACACTCCATGTGCCAAACCATGGTCAGAAAGCCCTAGAACATGCTAGAATGCAACATAGGAATGCAATGGAGCACCAGTGTGGTAAAGGTTGCATCACCACACCCACCTGACTGTGTGTGGCCATGTGGGTCATTGTGGTTTGGAAAACAACACTTGCATTGCCACTCCATGTGCCAAACCATGTTGAAAAATCCCTAGAACATGCTAGAATAAAACTTTGGAATGCAATGGATCACCGGTGTGGCAGATGCTGCATCACCACACCCACCTGAGAGAGTGTGGCCCTGTGGGTCATTGTGGTTTGGAAAAGAGAACATGTAATGACACTCCATGTGCCAAACCATGGTCAGAAAGCCCTAGAAAATGCTAGAATGCAACATTGGAATGCAATGGAGCACTAGTGTTGCAAGGTTGCATCACAACACCCACCTGAGTGTGTGTGAGGCCATGTGGGTTATTGTGGTTTGGAAAGAACACATGTAATGCACTCCATGTGCCAAACCATGGTTAGAAAGCCCTAGAACATGCTATAATGCAAATTGGAATGCAATGGAGCACCAGTGTGGCAGAGGTTGCATCACCACACCCACCTTAATGTGTGTGGCCATGTGGGTCTTTGTGGTTTGGAAAAGAACACATGCAATGACACTCCATGAGCCAAACCATGGTGAAAAAGCCCTAGAACATGCTAGAAGGCAACATTGGAATGCAATGGAGCACCAGTGTCATAGAGGTTGCATCACCACACCCACCTGACTGTCTGTGGCCATGTGGGTCATTGTGGTTTGGAAAACAACACATGCAATGACACTCCATGTGGAAAACCATGGTCAGAAAGCTCAAGAACATGCTGGAATGCAACATTGGAATGCAATGGAGCACCAGGGTGGCAGATGTTGCATCACCACACCCACCTGAGAGAGTGTGGCCCTGTTGGTCATTGTGGTTTGGAAAACAACACATACAATGACACTCCATGTGCCAATCCATGGTTAGAAAACCCTAGAACATGCTGGAATGAAACATTGGAATGCAATGGAGCATCAGTGTGGCAAGGTTGCATCACCACACCCACTTGAGTGTGTGTGGCCATGTGGGTCATTATGGTTTGGAAAGAACACATGTAATGACACTCCATGTGCCAAAACATGTCGAGAAAGCCCTAGAACATGCTAGAATGCAACATTTGATATGGGGTGGCCCGATATTCTTAGCAAGCACTTGTCGATGATGATAATGGTGGATAGATAACTTGCCTGTAGCTATGAAATCTCCCGCTCAAAACCTGATGCCAATGCAACAGCTCTCAAGCCCTGTAGGATATTCCCAACACCACGCTCTTGCGCACGCAGCCATCAACCATGAACGATAGTTTGCAATCTACTAATTACCAATGGAACAACATATCACACTCAATTGTTGTAGTATAATTCGATCACAGGGTAATTCCAGAGGTTCTTTTAAAGAATCAAGTCCAAAATAGCTTAAACATGGTCTAAACCCTAACTAGGGGTCGTCCCAGGGCTTATAAGGGTGGCTAGGCCGGCTAGAAACCAAAACTAAACGCAAACGACTTAAGCTGGTACAAACCGACTCGGACCAGATTCGTTCGGCGGACGGACACTACGGTCGATATCAGCCTGACAGTCCGGTCAGGCCGGACACTCCGGGTGGAGTGTGTCGGAGAGTCCGGTCTGGCCGAAAACTTCATAGTTTCCGGGTAGTGTCCGAACTAGCACACAGAATGTCCGCGCTAGTTCATCTCTTGGGCAGGACGGACAATCCGGGTGGACTCGATCGGACACTCCGTTCGATGCAGAGATTTTGGCCTCCGTTTTGATTATCTTCTCTTGCGCCTTCCTCCCTCTCCTCTTGTAGCCCTTCTCCTCCTCACGCCATGCTTGTTTCTCCAGCAAACCTGATCACACATAAATGCATAGACTTAGGCAGTATAAAGTTTTCATCAATTAAAATACCAGATTCATTTAGGAGCAAATTCACCTTTTCTTCAAGTAGCTTAGCACGAGCTCTTGTAATGGGTCCAATTCTAATCTCATTGGACTGATCCTTCCTTACAACGGCTAGAGCATCTTCAGTAGGTGTAATTGTAGGGATGTGCTCATTATCTCCCCCCTTCAAAAGATGTCGACCTCGAAGCTCCAAGGTCTTCTCCATCATATGGTGATAAATCAGCAACGTTGAAGTTGTTGCTAACTCCACCAAACTCCTCAATAGGTATATCAATCAAGTATGCATTATCATTAATCTTGGCTAACGCCTTGTAAGGACCAGCACCACGTGGCTTCAATTTTGACTTCCGAAGTTGTGGGAACCTATCCTTGCGTAGATGCACCCACACCATGTCACCAGGCTTGAACAAAACTGCCTTCCTTGCTAGATTCCTTGCAGCATCAATGTTCTTGCCTTTCTTCTCAATAGCCTCTCGAGTCTTATCATGAATCTTCTTCATGTATTTAACAAGTTTTGATGCCTCCATATCAACTCTCTCATGTAATGGAAAACGCAACAAATCAAGTGGTGTCAATGGCTTGAAGCCATACACCACCTCAAAAGGACAAAGCTAAGTAGTTGAATGCACAACCTTGTTGTATGCAAAATCAACATGTGGCAAACACTCTTCCCACTCCTGTAGATTCTTTTTAATCATAGTCCTCATCAGCTGTGACAATGTTTGATTCACCACCTTTGTCTGACCATCAGTTTGGGGATGACATGTAGTACTGAATAGTAGCTTCGTTCCCAGCTTCCCCCATAAGGTCTTCCAAAAGTAGCTCATGAACTTCACATCAAAGTGAGAAACAATTGTCTTAGGTACTCCATGTAATCTCACGATGTTCCTGAAAAACAGGTTAGCAACATGCGACACATCGTCGCTTTTGTGGCAGGCAATAAAATGAGCCATCTTAGAGAACCTATCCACTACCACAAATATAGAATCATGACCTCTCTGTGTTTTTGGTAGACCTAGCACAAAATCCATACTAATGTCTTCCCATGGTGTAGTAGGTGCAGAGATAGGTGTATACAAACCATGAGGCTGCAGCTTGGATTTCGACTTGTGGCATGTAATACAAGAGCTCAAATATCTATAGACATCACGCCTCATCTTGGGCCAATAAAAATGATCAGCGAGCATAAGCAATGCCTTCTCACGCCCAAAGTGACCCATCAAACCACCAGCATGTGATTCCTACAGTAAGAACAAACACAACGATGATTCTGGAATGCATTGTTTGTTAGGTCTAAACAAATATCCATCATGTATATGATACTTATCCCATGTGTTTTTAAGATCACACAATGATATGGTTTAGCAAAATCATGGTCAGTTGCATAAAGTGCACAAATACTCTCTAATCTAGGAATTTTAACATCAAGATTGGTTAATAACATGTTCTTCCTAAACAAAGCATCAGGAACTACATTGTCATTTCCCTTCTTATACTTTATGATGTACGAAAACGATTCAATATACTCAACCCATTTAGCTAATCTTCTATGCAAGTTTGATTGAGCTTTCAAATACTTCAAATCTTCATGATCAGAATGTATGATAAATTCTTTTGGCCACAAATAATGTTGCCAAACTTCAAGTACTCTAACAAGTGCATACAAATCATAAATAGGATAGTTCAATCTAGCACTAGTAAGTTTCTCAGAAAAATATGCTATACGGCAACCCTCTTGCATCAAAACACCATCAATACCTATACCACTAGCATCACATTCAACTTCAAATTTCTTCGAAAAATTAGGTAACACATGTAATGGTGCAGAAGTAAGCAAACGTTTCAATGTATCAAAAGCAATATCTTGGGTTGCGCCCCACACAAATGGCACACATTTCTTAGTTAAATCATTCAATGGTGCAGCAATAGTGCTAAAATCCTTCACAAAGCGCCTATAGAAACCAGCTAATCCATGGAAACTACGCACTTGGCTAACATTCATGGGAATAGGCCAATTCTGAATTGATTCAATTTTAGATTGATCTACCTCTACCCCATGCTTGGATACAACAAATCCCATAAATAAGACCTTATCTTTTGCAAATGTGCACTTCTCAAGATTAGCATACAATTTATTATCACGCAACACTTGCAAAACTTGCTAGGTATGATTACAATGTTCAATTTCGTTGTGGCTATAGATAAGTATATCATCAAAATAAACAACCACAAAACGACGAATAAATTCTCTCAAAACATGATTCATCAATCTCATGAAAGTACTAGGTGCATTAGTAAGACCAAACGGCATAACTAACCACTCATACAAACCAAATTTTGTTTTGAAAGCAGTTTTCCATCCATCCCCTTCTTTCATTCTAATTTGATGATAACCACTATGCAAACCAATTTTAGAGAAAATAGCAGCACCACTCAATTCATCTAGCATATCCTCTAAGCGTGGAATAGGATGACGATATCGAATAGTGATGTTATTAATAGCTCTACAATCTACACACATGCACCATGTACCATCTTTCTTAGGTACTAAAATAATAGGAACAACATAAGGGCTAAGAGAAACACGAATGTACCCTTTATCCAGCAACGCCTGTACTTGTTTATGTATCTCCTTTGTTTCTTCAGGGTTGGTCCTGTAGGGTGCACGGTTTGGTAATGTGGCGCCAGGGATCAAGTCGATTTGATGATCAATGCACGCAATGGAGGCAATCCTGCTGGTACATCTTTTGGAAACACATCGCCAAAATCCTGCAAAACAGTAGATACACCACGAGAAATAGGGGTCATGTTGTTAAAAACCAATACCTCACCCTTATACATGGGCATAAGTGGCATGGCTGCAGGATCCTCGCGAAACTCTCTCATATCTTCCTTGGTGGCTAATATCACTAGACCAGACACTCTCTCACTTTTCATTATATCACTCTTTTTGGGCTCTATTACATCATGTATAGCTGCAACACTCTCTCGCCTATCTATAGATGCTTCCTTCAAGTTCACTTCTATCTTCTGACGAGACTCATTCACAATCTGTTGTGGTGTCATTGGTTGCAAATTAATCTTCTTGCCCTTGAACTCCAAGTGATATGTATTGGCACGACCATTGTGTTGCAGATGGCGATCATAAAGCCAAGGCTGACCCAATAATAGATGACAAACCATCATAGGAACCACATCAAAGTCAATATAATCCTTGTATGGTCCTATTTCAAAATTCACACGTACAATATGGTTTACCTTCATCTCACCATTGTCACTCAAGCATTGTATGTAGTAGGGCGTGGGATGAGGTAAATAAGTCAAATTCAGCTTGGCACATAACTCCTTACTTGTAAGATTTCTGCAGCTACCTCCATCAATGATTACCTTGCAAGGTTTGTTAGGGCCAACGAGTGCTTTGGTTTGGAACAAGTTGTAGCGCTGAGAGTCAACAATAGGCTGCACACTAAGTGTACATGGAGAGACCACTATAGTAGGCGCATGCTTAGGTAAGACATCCATACCGTCCTTGTTGTCATATTCATCATCGCCATGAGTATCAACGTCATCTCCACTCTCATACTCTCCTTGTTCATTGACAAACATCACCTTGCGGTTGGGACAATCACGCGTTCCCACAGTTGACATATTGGAACTCGAGCTAGCAGCAGGAGCAGTGGGCTTCCTAGCATTGGAACCATAAGAAGACGTGGGAATAGGCTTGGCCGATGGTGAAGGGTGGCTAGCAGCCGCTATAGCTGACGCCGTAGGTGGTGGTGGTGTAGACCTCGCCACAAAATGACCGGGAGACGGAAAACCTCACACGTGAATTAGCCTCTTCAGCCAACTGTGATTCGGCCTCTCTAGAATGGTGCAATAGCTCATCCATAGTATCATACTTGTGATGACAAACAATGCTCTTGATTGGTAACTTCAAATTGTTGAGGAATCGCTGCATGGTCATCTCAAGAGATTCACAAACTCTAGCACGCTGCATAAGCATCTCCATATCCATGTAGTACTCATCAACTAACATGGTTCCTTGCCTCAATTGTGTCAACTTATCAAAAAAAGATCGCAAGTAGTTGGTGTGTACAAAACAAGCCTTCATAACTTGCTTCATCTCGAGCCAATCCATCATGACTCTCGTCGATTCTGCACAATAGCATCCCACCATCGCAAAGCATATCGATCAAATTTGGATGCTGCAAGTTTAACCTTCTTGTCTTCTGGATAGTCAAACAAACGCCAGAGCTTCTCAATCTTCAACTCCCATGTAAGGTAATCTTCAGGATCAAGTGAACCATCAAACTTGGGAATCGATAATTTTTGCTTGCCCAAACCAGCATCAGTAGTTTGGTTTTGAACACGTTGAGCACGCCCAATAGGAGCAAACCCGTGGCCATAAGCAGGTGTAGTAGTAGGCGCATGTGCAGGGGGATTGGCCCGTCCTCGACCAAGATGTGGGGTAGCATCAACCACATTACCCTCGTCATAGTCATCAAAAGCATCATCATGTGGGTGTTCCTGCCGTTGCTGTATTGCTACTGCCAAAGCCTGAATGGAACATTGCAAAGTTGCGACATTGACATTGATTGCTATCACCTGTGTTTGAATAGTAGTGATTGCGCCAACATTCTGATCCAATGACATTTGCACATCCTAGATATTCTTGTCAATGGCATCTGTCATGTGAGTAAACACATGCGTCAAGTGGGATTTCAAAGGCTCATATTCGCGCCAATTAACATGTTCCTCGTCCTTATTTTTCTGTGACACAACATCATAATCACTAGAAGACATGATTAGTAGGTTAGTTCAAAAATCAAAATCTGTTTGGTGGAAACTCTCACAACTCACTCACAACCGACAAGAAAGGAGATCTTACTGTTGCAAAGTGAATAGAGATGCTTTACCAAAACCAAATCAATGACTGATGCACTGATGTCATGAAGTGAATATCGAGGGTATAGAGAATGATCATAGGGCACACATGTTATTTAAGGTGGAGCTGTAGGTATGCTATCCTAACTACACCGCAAAGAAGTCCTAGTGCTGATCGTATAAAAACCCAAGGAACACACACTGTGGAGATAAACGTGGCAAAGCAACTTATGAAAAGGAATATTGCAATGCACAAGAGAGATGCTAGTAAAAGCTCAAAGTAAACAAGCACAAGATTGCTCAATCTACTAGTGCTATAATAAACTAGGCCTCCAATAATGCACACTTTGATATCTCTTTTTGTCATGCTTGTAGCTATTTTCTCTCTTTTTTTATATACTGATTCTCGTTTCTTTTCTCTATTTTTTTGATTTTTCAACTATGGGACTCAATGCAAACGAGTACAGCAACTTATAACAGAACTTGGTCGGATAGTCCGATTGATATGCGCCGGATACTCCGGTGTGGCCGGATAGTCCGGTGTGTGTTGGCCGGATAGTCCGGTGTTTGCCTGTCGAAAATTTCTACACTTCAAAAACCTAATGAGTAGCCTGTCGGAGCAAAGCAACTAGTATCATGGGTACGTTCCTAGGCACGGATGTTGTAGATAGGTTGTGTCTATGGTATGTAAACAAAGGTACGCTATGTGGACTCGGACAAACAATGAAAACTTGCGGAAAACGGTGATGGTGTACACGGTGGAAACAAGGTCAAACCCTGAACCTAGACAAAAATGAAAACTAGACTCCTATGAGGAAAACCTGCAGATCGGATCTACGAGAAGATACAATCAGTAACTAAAACTCGAAAACGATGCAATCTAGTCTATGACAACTCTTTTTGTAAGGCTTTTTCTATAGAGGACGAAAAACATGAACTAATCTATGGATGGATTGTGGATGCTCACCGAGTAAACGAGGAACTCTGATACCAAGATTTTGCTGAACCATATCGTTTGTGTGCTCTTAAAAACGCATGGGATAAGTATCATATACATGATGGATATTTGTTTAGAGCTAAGAAACTATGCATTCCAGAATCGTCGTTGCGTTTGTTCTTAGTGCAAGAATCACATGTTGGTGGTTTGATGGGTCACTTTGGGCGTGAGAAGACATTGCTCCTGCTCGCTAATCATTTTTACTGGCCCAAGATGAGGTGTGATGTCTATAGATTTGTGAGCCGTTGTATTACATGCCACAAGTCAAAATCCAAGCTATAGCCTCATGGTTTGTATACACCTCTCTCTGCACCTACTACACCATCGCAAGACATTAGTATGGATTTTGTGATAGGTCTACCTAAAACACAGAGAGGTCATGATTCTATATTTGTGGTAGTGGATAGGTTCTCTAAGATGTCTCATTTTATTGCCTGCCAGAAAAGTGACGATGTGTCGCATGTTGCTAACCTGTTTTTCAGGGACATCGTGAGATTACATAGAGTACCTAAGACGATTGTTTCTGACCGTGATGTGAAGTTCATGAGCTAATTTTGGAAGACCTTATGGGGGAAGCTGGGAATGAAGCTACTATTTAGTAATACATGTCATCCCCAAACTGATGGTCAGGCAGAGGTGGTGAATCAAACATTATCACAACTGCCGAGGACTATGATTAAAAAGAATCTGCGGGAGTGGGAAGAGTGTTTGCCACATGTTGGGTTCCCATACAACAGGGTTGTGCATTCAACTACTCAGTTTTGTCCTTTTGAGGTGGTGTATGGCTTCAAGACATTGACACCACTTGATTTGTTGCCTTTGCCATTACATGAGACAGTTGATATGGAGGCATCATAATGTGCTGAATACGTGAAGAAGATTCATGATAAGACTCGAGAGGCTATTGAGAAAAAGGCAAGAACATTGCTGCTGCAAGGAATCTAGCAAGGAAGGCAGTTTTGTTCAAGCCTAGTGACATGGTTTGGGTGCATCTACGCAAGGATAGGTTCCCACAACTTCGGAAGTCAAAATTGAAGCCACGTGGTGCTGGTCCTTACAAGGTGTTAGCCAAGATTAATGATAATGCCTACTTGATTGATATACCTATTGAGGAGTTTGGTGGAGTTAGCAACAACTTCAACATTGCTGATTTATCACCATATGATTGAGAAGACCTTGGAGCGTCGATGTCGATGCCTTTTGAAGGGGGGGAGGTGATGAGGACATCCCTACAATTACACCTACTGAAGATGCTCCAACTATTGCAAGGAAGGATCGGTCCAATGAGATTAGAATTGGACCCATTACAAGAGCTCGTGCTAAGCTACTTGAAGAACAGGTGAATTTTCTCCTAAACGAATCTGGTATTTTAATTGATGAAAACTTTATACTGCCTAAGTCTATGCATTTATGTATGATCAGGTTTGTTGGAGAAACAAGCATGGCGTGAGGAGGAGAAGGGCTACAAGAGGAGCCCAACATGATGATCGCCCAAAGATGCGCGAGGGAGGAGCAGGAGGAAGGCGCAAGAGAAGATAATCAAGAGGGAGGCCAAAAGCTCTGCATCGAACAAAGTGTCCGGCCGAGTCCACCCGGACTGTCCGGCTTGCTCGAGAGAAGATTTGGCACGGACAATCAGTACCCCAGTTTGGACACTACCCGGAAATTTCAAAGTTTCTGGCCAGACCGGACTGTCTGGCACACTACACCCACAGTGTCCGGCTGACACCAGCCGGAATGTCCGCCCGTCGACCTAATCTGGTCCGAGTTGGCTTGCATCAGTTTGAGTCGTTTGCATTTAGTTTCGGTTTATGGCCGCCCCAGCCGCCCTTATAAGCCCTAGGACGACCCCTAGTTAGGGCTTAGACCACGTTTAAACTATTTTGGAGTTGTTTCTTTCAAAGAACCTCTGGAATTACCTTGTGATCGATTGAGTGTGATCTGTTATTCCATTAGAAATAAGTATATTGCAAACTACCGTTTGTGGTTGACGGCTGCGTGCATGTAACGCCCCAGTTTTAGTCAATCCTTAATTAGAGTTTGTTTGAGCATTATCATAAGCATCATCTTTTAAAAGTGCATGCAAAATAAATAAAGAAAAACCCTAAACCCTAGCTATTTTCCCTATCTCTCAAAAGAATTCAAAATAGTTTTTGTATTTTGAAAAGGTCAAAAGTGTGCAGTCCAAATGGACTAATAGGGCCCCACAATATTTGCTATAATTTCATAAAGCCTTTGGTATTCTTAAAATACCCAAAACAATGTTGTATTTGAAGTTACAAAGGAGAAAACAGAAAACAAATTGGAAAAAGGTTTTGCAAATAAAAAATGAGCCAGAATCGAACCAGGCCCAGCCCAGCTTGCCTCTCTCCCTCTCGCCCATATGGAGCAGCTCGCGGCCCAATTTCATCCCACCCGTAGCCCATACCGCTTCGACGTGCTTGCTCGTCGTCTTCGTTGACAACGGTGAGCAGCTCGCTGTCGCTATTCGCGCCATCGATCCTCCCGGTGCCAAGATCCCCGCTCCGCCGCTGTTCTGGAGGAGATAAGACTGCCTCGTGTCGTAGCCCTCTTGTCCTCATCCTCTCACTCTTTCCCCGCGCCCTCTCTCTCGTGTTCCCCTTCTGGAGCCCGAAACCCTAGCTCCGGCCACCATGTAGAACTGCCGTCTTTGGCCTCCCCTCGCTGATCTGGGCCTGCCAGAAGCACCACCTTGCCGTTCTGAGTCTTCTCACCGAAGGAATCGAGCAGGGGAGCCCTTAATCGCTGCCATAGACGTCGTCTTCCTCGAGCCCGACATCCGTCGTCATTGACCTCGCCGTCATTGCAGACCGCGCCCTGCCTCGCCGACCGCCTCTTCACGCTCCCGGTGAGTTTTTGGTCCTTCTGGACCACCTCGTTGCCCCTCTCCCTCCCTGGTTCGTCCCTGCTTCATAGCTCGACGTGCTCCGCCGCCAGTCACCGCCACAGTCGTTGTTCCGGCAACCATTAGAAAATGGCGCCACCTCATTTAGGTTCGCCTTGTTCCGCCGAGTCGAACCTACCTAGCCTCGTAGCTCCGCACGCTCCCCAACGTTGGTGACAGTGACCACCTGATGGTGGGCGTCAGGGTGACGTCACCGTGACGTCGTGATGACGCGGCCCGTAGACCCCGTTAACCTTTGACCACCGCGCGACATGATGACCTGGCCCTGGGCCCATCTGTTAGTGGCTAAGGGTAGCCCAACCTCTATAGAAAATAGTTATGTACCCTATATGATCTCAGCATTGCGTCATGCTAATGAAATAAAGCTTTTAATTGTTTTAATAATTTCATAAATTGAGTTAATCTTATAAATTCAATAACTAATTCATATTAAGTCGGAAAAATATGTATAATATATCAAAATGTTCAGAAAAATGAGATCTTTACAACAGAATCATAATCATGCATTTTTGAACAACTTTAATTGCAATTATAATTAGATAATGAACCCCCGTAGGTGATTTCGGGGTCTCTCCTGTTCGTTTGGACCCCTCGGATCCCGCTTAAATTGCCAAGCATTCTTTAGGGTTTCATTTAAATAATATTAAACTTGTCATATCATCATCCTTGCTTAAGCATTGCATCGATGCCATGTGTTGATTGTTGTTCCCCTTTTGTTTCTGTTGTTTGGTTCTTCCCGGTAGAATACGATATCGAGATCGAGATCGAAGACCGAGATCAACACCATCAAAGATCAAAGATCAATACTTGACCAACTGTAATCAAGACAAGTTCAAGGCTTCCGAAGATCTTCTCTTTGGTTATCAACAGGAAAAGGCAAGTGTAGCCCCACACATGATATAATCCCATGCTTTCAAAGTATTTCATTTCTTTCCATGATGCATTCGATTCTACTGTGGCCTTTTATTGATAGATAGAGTATCCTATCTATTGCATTACTCCCTTTGAGCTTATATTACCTGATCCACTGCTCCTAGCATAACTAGGTTTGGCTTGTGTGCACTGTTAGAGCTATTTATCCGTGTCTTGCTTAGCCATGCTTAGCCGTTAGTGCTGGTTCATCCAGATGATGTACCATTTCTAGAGAATCTAGTATGACATGAGATCGAGGTATACTGATGAGGTAAGGTCAATGGTAAAGGTTAAACATGCTAAGGCTTGTATGGGAGGCCATGGTGAGATGTGGTTTTTCTAGTCCCATGCTTGCCACTACTAGGAACCGAGTTCTTGCCTTTGGAACCGAGACGAGCGTACAGCCACACGGGGCCTAGAAAACCTCACGAGTAACTAACTTGCCTAGTAGATTCCATGAGTCACATAGTTCGGGCGTTCCATTTGACATATGCATTCTGGTCGTTCTCGAAGGCGGTGAAGGAGGTGCATTCATACAGGTAGGTAAGCATGGCCGGGGTTGCTTGGGGTAGATAGCCCCCCTAGTAAACCAATCTCACCCACATCTCTAGGGACCGACTTCGGGATTTGACCTGTTACGGCGGAACCATCCTTAGGGTGTGACTCAAGGTCTCAGCGAAAGCAAGGTAAAGGTCGTGTCCAACCACCCTCTGCCGGGCTTCCAAGGAAGAGGGCTAATAGCTTGGCATTAAGAGTCGGTTGGTACGTGTGGGTAAAGTTGTACACCTCTACAGGGTTAACTCTTTTCGAAAAGCCGTGTTCACGGTTATGAATGCTTGGTGACCAAATTCTAAGATCATAGAGAACTTTAACCTAATCGTAAAACTTGATAGATCAACATGCGCTTAAGGATGCTTCCTCTTGGGTATGAGGGCGTGATCCTAGTTGAGAGATGAGGATTACTTTGGTGGAGATCAAGATGATAAATTCTTCAGAGATGTCGCTCTCTTATCCCCTTTTAAAATATTCTGATTAGACGAGTTTCTTCTCCCTCTTGTTTTACAAAACAAAGATGGCTTTATGCAAAATAACCCCACCAACCATAAGTATTGCGGATTACACCCTGTACTCACCCTTTCTTTGTTGATAATTTTGTAGCAAAGTAAGTGTTCCCCTGAAGACAAGTTTGGTACAACATCGACACCGACGAGTATCTTGGGGTTCCCGGCCGGCAGCCTGGAATCTATGGGCTAGGACGTCATCGTTATGCTTCAGGCCTCTTAGGCCATTTGTTAAGTTTGCTATACTTAATAGCATAATTTTCTTTCTGTTGTTTGATGTTTGTGGTAACTGACCTCTGCTTGTAATTTTTTGGTTCTTCGCTTAGTTATGAGCTTGCTGTAATAATTATTGTGTCGCAGGGTTACTATTGTGTTACCGATTTCTCACTGAATATCCTCGAGCTCTAGGTTAAGCTTATGTCAGGCTAAGGTCTGAGATTTGTTTAACCTGATCTCGGGGGTGTTACAGTTCTTGGTATTAGATCATTACCGACCATAGGAAAATCTTGCTATTGGGCGATGTTGAGTCTAGTGTTTGTGAAAACTATTTTAAAGCTGAAAAGTATTTGCGAAAACTCTAGTATGCTTCTTTTGCTTCTCATCTGGTATTGCTCTTAACTCTGTGTCATATTATCTTGTGTTGACTTTGAAGCGTTTTGATATCTCTTCTATTCTTTCAAAACTTAGGTGCCTTTTGGGCACGTCGTTTCTCAGCCAGTTGACCTAGTGTTGAGTTCTATAGAGTTGCGTGTGTTGTGAATCTGGTACATGAAGCTGCCCTTTAACCCAAGGTCCATTCCTTTGACCCCTGTCGTTAATGTTCAAACATTACTACAATTCTAGCCTTCAAGTTTGTGGTTATTGTCGCTTTTGAATTTCGACGATTAAGGACTTCCCCTACCACTAGCTATGGCAGATGTTCTTTAATGGAACCAAATAGATCATGATAACCGTACTCCTCATGAGTCTCGCCTCTATAATCGTGACTCTGCCACACCTCCCTTTCCTGCATCGGTCTTCGGAAGATTGTTGACTTATGCATCCACATCTCAGGATTCTATCCTGAGCATGTTCCTTTTCCCCTTGTTGTTGGTAGCCAAGTAGTAATGTGCATTGGTGTTTTTCGATGCAATATACTCTGGTGGTCCGTCAAGACAAACCATTTTGGGATGTTAGGAGAAACAAACTCCAGTACCGTGTCATATCTAAGACTAGGTCAAAGTATTGTAACCCATAGATCTAGAGGCAATGATTAGCTTCTACCTGTTCTACCCTAACATATCACACTCTTATATACTAAGAGGTCATGCTGAGTTTCGTGACCCCTTAATGAAGCGATTCTTTTACACATCTTTACCCACCCTTCCTTCGAGCTTTCGCGCTCGAAAATGATGCGTGTGCGTAATAATGTGGCCATCTGAGATTCTTGGAAATTATTATTTCTTTCAACTCCAAGGACATTTGTGTCATCTTTAGTGTGATGGTTAATCCTATCAGTAAGCAAAGGATGATTGTGCTACCAAGTCCGTTAATCTGGTACACTCTCCTCGGTCAAAGACTTAGGCTTATGCCCAAGCTCTGAGACTACGTCTTCTTGCCTTACCAAGCAAGTTTCCTCTCGAACTAAGTGACATATCGGTGGTTCGTGATATTCTAGATGTCTACTAGAAGTATTGTGATGTTGCTACATGACCGCGTTATCAAGTTCTTGAGCAAGCTAGTTCTCTGAACCGCTCCTTTCTCCAAGGATCCGTACTGGATGCCCCTGAACTAGTTGGTTGAGCTTAAACAATAACTTGGAGAGTTCTAAGACAAAAGTTCTATCCGACTTATATCATCTTAAAGGGTTGTCTAGTTTTGTTCCTACTTAAGAAAGATGGTATTCCCTTCGTGGATATGTTATCTCCCCTCTTTTGATTTGATTTGGGTTATCGTGAAATCAAAGTCAGTTCCAAGGACTATTTTAATAATGTTGCTACTCGTGATGTTTCACTTGAGTACATCCTCATGTCCGTTGGTCTGACCAATACTTTGCCTTGTTCATACAACATATGAGTCCATATTTGTGGAGTATCTCAATAAGTTTGTTGTTGAGCCCATCGATGACATCCTTATCTTCTCCAAGCTAGACTAGATTTATATGGAACATTTGGCATTAAAGTTGGAAAATTTTCGAGAACCTTCTTCATGTCATATCGAAGAATGTGTTCTGGATGTTAGAAGTAACCTTCTCCGATTCACGTGCATTCGAAGAAAGATGTCGCCATGGATTTGAGTAAAGTTAACTCTGTATCTTAAGGACACAATTGTATTTTGTTGCAAGTATTCGATGTATAAGCAATTTTCATTTGACAAGTTGTTAATACATTGGTCTAACAATCTAGCTCAGTCTATTGAAGCTTAACACTATAGTCCATGTCTTGAGAATCTAGTAACTTTACCTTTGTGGTAAATGTTGCAAGCTTTCTATTCGGACATGCTGAGTCTGAAGTATCATTCCACCTAATCGAATCTGAATCTCAAGCAGATATATGGTTGGTGTTCTTCAAGGTTTTGACATAGGCCTATTTGGAAATCTGGCAAATTGATGTAATCATTGACACAATTAGTCGGAAGGCTTATTATCATATTCTCTTGAATCAGCAATAACAACCACTCTTCACGAGGCATCTTCTATGAGTTAATTATAGGAGTTGTTCTTATGGTTTCCTTTGTATCCGAAGTCCGACCTTTACTTGATGTCTACTTTCTCGAACATCAAGGAGAACATTTAAAGTAGCGTTTCTAAATGTCTCTCGGTCGATCCTCCAGACCCTTTATGTTTGCAAGATTCTTGTTGTGCCAAGTAATGGAAGTCTGAGAATGAAGTTTATTTTTCCTCGTGTCATCAGGAATCTTTTATATATTCATCTTAGTGGTGTAAAGTGATACCATGATCTTCGGCAAAGATTTTGGTAATCTTGGATGAACAAAGAGTTTCCTTCGGTTCCTCTACCATGTTCTTAGAGTGACTATGATTTTGGTAATCAGAAGTTTCCCTTGTTACGTGTTCCTTGTGACTCTTACGAGTCCTCGCCACAAAACACCTTTCTGTCTTGGCCTTCTGTTGAACGAAGAGTGATCCATCTGTATCAAAGGTAGTTCAACATCTTGGTTCTCTCGATCTATCTCTATACCTTGGAAGCTCTATCTAAGTTGTTTAGTAGAGTTTCGTATCTCAAAGTCCGTGGATATGTTCTTTCTATTATAAGATTTCCCTTTCAGAAGCTTAAAACTCTTCTGAAAGTCCATGGTCTCAATCCTTATGAAGACCAATTATCTAACAACTTGAAATTTTCTCCTCTTGTTTCCTCCTTTACCTTGATGTGTTTCATGTTCATCATCTTAGAGTTGTTTCTAAACACTCTTTCACAGAGTTGACCATGAGATACTCGTGTGTTGTTCAGTGTGTTTCCCTCTTATCCTTAGAGTGACCCTGTTCCTTCCTTCTTTCCTACCTTTGGAATCTCGGGTCGAGATTCTCGTAAGGGGATAGAGTTGTAACGCCCCGTTTTAGTCAATCCTTAAATAGGGTTTGTTTGAGAATTATCATGAGCATCATATTTTAAAAGTGCATGCAAAATAAATAAAGCAAAACCCTAAACCCTAGCTATTTTTCCCTATCTCTCAAATGAATTCAAAATAGTTTTTGTATTTTGAAAAGATCAAAAGTGTGGAGCCCAAATGGACTAATAGGGCCCCACAATATTTTTTCTATAATTTCATAAAGCCTTTGGTATTTTTAAAATACCCAAAACAATGTTGTATTTGAAGTTACAAAGGAGAAAACATAAAATAAATTGGAAAAAGGTTGTGCAAATAAAAAATGAGCCAGAGCCGAACCAGGCCCAGCCTTCGTCGTCTTTGTTGACGACGACGAGCAACTCGTTGTCGCTGTTCGTGTCGTCGATCCTCCCGGTGCCAAGCTCCCCACTCTGCCGCTATACTTGAGGAGATAAGACCGCCTCGTGTCGTAGCCCTCTTCTCCTCATGATCTCACTCTTTCCCTGTGCCCTCTCTCTTATGTTCCCCTTCTGGAGCCCGAAACCCTAGCTCCGGCCGCCGTGTAGAACCGTCGTCTCCAGCCTCCCCTCGATGATCTGATCCTGCCGGAAGCACCGCCTCGCCATTCTGAGTCTTCTCGCCGAAGGAATCTAGCAGGGGCGCCCTTAATCGCCGCCATAGACATCGTCTTCCTCGAGCCCGACGTCCGTCGTCTTCGACCTCGCCGTCGTTGCAGACCGTGCCCTGCCTCACCGACAACCTCTTCACACTCTCGGTGAGCTTGTGGTCCTTCTGGACCACCTCGTTTCCCCTCTCCCTTCCTGGTTCATCCCCGCACCGTAGCTCGACATGCTCCGCCTCCAGTCACTGCTGCAGTCGCTGTTTCGGCAACTGTTAGCAAGCGGCACCGCCTCATTTAGGTCCACCTTATTGTGCTGAGTTGGCCCCACCTAGCCTCGCAGCTCCGCGTGCTCCCCAACGCTGCCGCTGGTGACCACCTGATGGTGGGCATCAGGGTGACGTCACCGTGATGTCGTGATGACGCGGCCCGTAGACCCCGCTGACCTTTGACCACCGCGTGGCATGATGACCTGGCCATGTGCCCATCCGTCAGTGGCTGAGGCTAGCCCAACCTCTGTACAAAACAGTTCGGTTCCCTATATGATGTCAGCATTCCGTCATGCTGATGCAATAAAGCTTTTAATTGTTTTAATAATTTCAGAAATTGAGTTAATCTTACAAATTCAATAACTAATTCATATTAAGTCAAAAAATATGTATAATATATCAAAATGTTCAGAAAAATGAGGTCTTTACAATAGACTCATAATCCTGCATTGTTCAACAACTTTACTTCCAAGTTTAATTAGAGAACTAAATGAACCCCCATAGGTGATTCCGTGGTCTCTCCTGTTTTATGGTTTGGACCCCTCGGATCCCGCTTAAATTTCCAAGCATGCTTTAGGGTTTCATTTCAATACTATTAAACTTGTCATATCATCATCCTTGCTTAAGCATTGCATCGATGCCTTGTGTTGATTGTAGTTCCCCTTTCTTTCCGGTGTTTGGTTCTTCCCGGTGGAATACGATATCGAGATCGAGATCGAAGACCGAGATCAACACCATCGAAGATCAAAGATCAATACTTGACCAACTGTAATCAAGTCAAGTTCAAGGCTTCCGAAGATCTTCTCTTTGGTTATCAACAGGCACAGGCAAGTGTAGCCCCACACATGATATAATCCCATGCTTTCAAAGTATTTCATTTCTTGCCATGATGCATACGATTCTACTATGGCCTTTTATTGATAGATAGAGTATCCTATCTATTGCATTACTCCCTTTGAGCTTATATTACCTGATCCACTGCTCCTAGCATAACTAGATTTGGCTTGTGTGCACTGTTAGAGCTATTTATCCGTGTCTTGCTTAGCCATGCTTAGCCGTCAGTGCTGGTTCATCCAGATGATGTACCATTTACAGAGAATCTAGTATGACAGGAGATCGAGGTGTACTGATGACGTAAGGTTAGTGATAAAGGTTAAACATGCTAAAGCTTGTATGGGAGGCCACGGTGGGATGTGGTTTTTCTAGTCCCATGCTTTCCACTACTAGGAACCGAGTTCTTGCCTTTGGAACCGAGACGAGCATACAACCACACGGTGCCTGGAAAACCTCACGAGTAACTAACTTGCCTAGTAGATTCCATGAGTCACATAGTTCGGGCGTTCCATTCGACATATGCATTTTGGTTGTTCTTGAAGGCGGTGAAGTAGGTGCATTCATACAGGTAGGTAAGCATGGCTGGGGTTGCTTGGGGTAGATAGTGCACCTGGTAAACTAACCTCGCCCACATCTCTAGGGACCGACTTTGGGATTTGACCCGTTATGACGGAACCATCCTTAGGGCGTGACTCATGGTCTTGGCGAAAGCAAGGTAAAGGTCGTGTCCAACCACCCTCTGCCGGCCTTCCAAGGAAGAGGGCTAATAGCTTGGCATTAAGAGTCAGTTGGTACGTGTGGGTAAAGTTGTACACCCCTGCAGGGTTAAATCTTTTCGAAAAGCCGTGTTCACGGTTATGAACGCTTGTTGACCGAATTCTAAGATCATAGAGAACTTTAACCTAATCGTAAAACTTGGCAGATAACTGTGTGCTTAAGGATGCTTCCTATTGGGTATGAGGGGGTGATCCTAGTTGTGAGATAGGATTACTTTGGTGGATATCAAGATGATGATAAATTCTTCAGAGATGTCGCTTTCTTATCCCCTTTTAAAATATTATGATTAGACGAGCTTCTTCTCCCTCTTGTTTTACAAAACAAAGATGGCTTTGTGCAAAATAACCCCACCAGCCATAAGTCTTGCGGAGTACACCCTGTACTCACCCTTGCTTTGTTGATAATTTTGTAGCAGATTAAGTGTTCCCCTGAAGACAAGTTTGGTACGACATCGACACCGACGAGTAGCTTGGGGTTCCCGGCCGGCAACCTGGAATCTATGGGCTGGGATGTCATCGTTATGCTTCAGGCCTCTTAGGCCATTTGTTAAGTTTGCTATACTTAATAGCATAATTTGCCTTCCGTTGTTTGATGTTTGTGGTCAGTGACCTGTGCTTGTAATATTTTGGTTCTTCACTCAGTTATGAGCTTGCTGTAATAATTTTTGTGTCGCAGGGTTACTGTTGTGTTACCGATTTCTCACTGAATATCCTCAAGCTCTAGGTCAAGCTTATGTCAGGCTAAGGTCTGAGATTTGTTTAACCCTAATCCCGGGGGTGTTATAGTGCGCAAGAGCGTGGTGTTGTGAATATTCCACAGGGTTCGAGAGCTGTTGCATTGGCATCAGGGTTCGAGCGGGAGAGTTCATAGCTATAGTCTATTTATCTATCCACCATTATCATCATCAACAAGTGCTTGCTGAGAAGATTGGGGCACCCCATATCATCTTGGTCCCTAGAACATGCTGGAATGCAACATTGGAACGCAATGGAGCACTAGTGTGGTAGATGTTGCATCACCACACCCACCTGAGAGAGTGTCGCCATGTGGGTCATTGTGGTTTGGAAAACAACACATACAATGATACTCCATGTGCCAAACCATGGTTAGCAAACCCTATATCATGCTAGAATGCAACATTGGAATGTAATGGAGCACCAGTGTGGCAAGGCTGCATCACCACACCCACCTAAGTGTGTGCGTCCATGTGAGTCATTGTGGTTTTGAAAAAACACATGTAATGACACTCCATGTGCCAAACCATGGTCAGAAAGTCCTAGAACATCCTAGAATGCAACATTGGAACGCAATGGAGCACCGGTGTGGAAGATGTTGCATCACCACACCCACTTGAGGGAGTATGGCCCTATGGGTCATTGTGGATTGGAAAACAACACATGCAATGACACTCCATGGGGATAACCATTGTCAGAAAGCCCAAAAACATGTTGGAATGCAACATTGGAACGCAATGGAGCAACAGCGTGGCGGATGTTGCATCACCACACCCACCTAAGAGAGTGTGGCCCTGTGGGTCATTGTGGTTTGGAAAACAACACATACAATGACACTCCATGTGCCAAGCCATGGTTAGCAAACCCTAGAACATGCTAGAAATGCAACATTGGAATGTAATAGAGCACCAGTGTGGCAAGGTTGCATCACCACACCCACCTTAGTGTGTGTGGCCATGTGAGTCGTTGTGGTTTTGAAAAAACACATGTAATGACACTCCATGTGCCAAACCATGGTTAGAAAGCCCTAGAACAGGCTAGAATGCAAATTGGAATCCAATGGAGCACCAGTGGCAAGGTTGCATCACCAAACCCACCTGAGTATGTGTGGCCATGTGGGCCATTGTGGTTTGGAAAGAACACATGTACTGACACTCCATGTGCCAAAGAATGGTCAGAAAGCCCTCGAAAATGCTAGAATACAACTTTAGAATGCAATGGAGCACCAGTGTGGCAGAGGTTGCATCACCACACCCACCTGAGTGTGTGTGGCCATGTGGGTCATTGTTGTTTGGAAAACAACACATACAATGACACTCCATATGACAAACCATGGTTAGAAAACCCTAGAACATCCTGGAATGCAACATTGGAATGCAATGGAGCACCAGTGTGGCAAGGTTGCATCACCACACCCACCTGAGTGTGTGTGGCCATGTGGGTCATCGTGGTTTGGAAAGAAAACATGTAATGACACTCCATGTGCCAAACCATGGTCAAAAAGCCCTAGAACATTCTAGAATGCAACATTGGAATGCAATGGAGCACCAGTGTGTCAGAGGTTGCTTCACCACACCCACCTGATTGTGTGTGGCCATGTGGGTCATTGTGGTTGTGATACGAACACATGCAATGACACTCCATCTGCCAAAACATGGTCAAAAAGCCCTAGAACATGCTGGAATGCAACATTAGAATGCAATGGAGTACCGATGTGGCAGAGGTTGCATCACCACACCCACCTGAGTGTGTATGGCCATGTGGGTTACTCTGGTTTGGAAAGAGCACATGTAATGACAATCCATGTGCCAAACCATGGTCAGAAAGTCCTCGAACATCCTAGAATGCAACATTGGAACGCAATGGAGCACCAGTGTGGAAGATGTTGCATCACCAAACCCACATGAGAGAGTGTGGCCCTATGGGGTCATTGTGGATTGGCAAACAACACATGCAATGACACTCCATGTGGAAAACCATGGTCAGAAAGCCCAAAAACATGCTGGAATGCAACATTGGAACGCAATGGAGCACCAGTGTGGCGGATGTTGCATCACCACACCCACCTGAGAGAGTGTGGCCCTGTGCGTCATTATGGTTTGGAAAATAACACATACAATGACACTCCATGTGTCAAACCATGGTTAGAAAACCCTAGAACATGTTGGAATGCAACATTGGAATGCAATGGAGCACCAGTGTGGCAAGGTTGCATTACCACACCCACCTGAGTGTGTGTGGCTATGTGGGTCATTGTGGTTTGGAAAGAACACATGTAATGACACTCCATGTGCCAAACCATGGTCCGAAAGCCCTAGAACATGCTAGAATGCAAGATTGGAATGCAATGGAGAACCAGTGTGGCAGAGGTTGCATCCCCACACCCACCTTAGTGTGTGTGGCCATGTGGGTCATTGTGGTTTGGAAAGAACACATGTAATGACACGCCATGTCCCAAACCATGGTCAGAAAGCCCTAGAACATGCTAGAATGCAACATTGGAACGCAATGGAGCACCAGTGTGGCAGAGCTTGCATCACCACACACACCTAATTGTGTGTGGCCATGTGGGTCATTGTGGTTTGGAAAAGAACACATGCAATGACACTCCATGTGCCAAACCAAGGTCAAAAAGCCCTAGAACATGCTGTAATGCAACATTGGAATGCAATGGAGCACCGGTGTGGCAGAGATTGCATCACCATTCCCACCTAAGTGTGAGTGGCCATGTGGATCATTGTGGTTTAGAAAACAACACATGCAATGACACTCCATGTGCCAAACCATGGTCAAAAAGCCCGAGAACATGCTGGAATGCAACATTGGAATGCAATGGAGCACCAGTGTGGCAGAGGTTGCATCACCACAACCACCTGAGTGAGTTTGGCCATGAGGGTCATTGTGGTTTGGAAAAGAACACATGCAATGAATGACACTCCATGAACCAAACCATGGAGAAAAAGCCCTAGAACATGCTAGAATGCAACATTGGAATTCAATGGAGCACCAGTGTGGCAGAGGTTGCATCACCACACCCACCTGACTGTGTGTGGCCATGTGGGTCATTGTGGTTTGGAAAACAATACATGCTATGACACTCCATGTGGAAAACCATGGTTAGAAAGCCCAAGAACATGCTGGAATGGAACATTGGAATGCAATGGAGCACTAGTGTGGAAGATGTTGCATCACCACACCCACCTGAGAGACTGTGGCCATGTGGTTCATTGTGGTTTGGAAAACAACACATGCAATGACACTCCATGTGGAAAACCATGGTCAGAAAGCCCAAGAACATGCTGGAATGCAACATTGGAATGCCATGGAGACCAGTGTGGCAGATGTTGCATCACCACACCCAGCTGAGAGAGTGTGGCCCTGTGGCTCATTGTGGATTGGAAAGAATAAATGTAATGACACTCCATGTGCCAAACCATGGTCAGAAAGCCCTAGAATATGCTAGAATGCAACATTGGAATGCAATGGAGAACCAGTGTGGTACAAGTTGCATCACCACACCCACATGATTATGTGTGGCCATGTGGGTCATTGTGGTTTGGAAAAGAACACATGCAATGACACTCCATGTGCCAAACCATGGTCAAAAAGCCCTAGAACATGCTGGAATGCAACATTGGAATGCAATGCAGCACCGGTGTGGTAGAGGCGACATCACCGCACCAACCTTAGTGTGTGTGTGTCAATGTGGGTCATTGTGGTTTGGAAAGAACACATGTAATGACACGCCATGTCCCAAACCATGGTCAGAAAGCACTAGACCATGCTAGAATGCAACATTGGAACGCAATGGAGCACCAGTGTGGCAGAGCTTGCATCACCACACACACCGAATTGTGTGTGGCCATGTGGGTCATTGTGGTTTGGAAAAGAACACATGCAATGACACTCCATGTGCCAAACCATGGTCAATAAGCCCTAGAACATGCTGGAATGCAACATTGGAATGCAATGGAGCACCGGTGTGGCAGAGGTTGCATCACCATTCCCACCTAAGTGTGAGTGGCCATGTGGACCATTGTGGTTTAGAAAACAACACATGCAATGACACTCCATGTGCCAAACCATGGTCAGAAAGCCCGAGAACATGCTGGAATGCAACATTGGAATGCAATGGAGCACCAGTGTGGCGGAGGTTGCATCACCACAACCACCTGAGTGTGTTTGGCCATGAGGGTCATTTTGGTTTGGAAAAGAACACATGCAATGAATGACACTCCATGAACTAAACCATGGAGAAAAAGCCCTAGAACATGCTAGAATGCAACATTGGAATTCAATGGAGCACCAGTGTGGCAGAGGTTGCATCACCACACCCACCTGACTGTGTGTGGCCATGTGGGTCATTGCGGTTTGGAAAACCATACATGCTATGACACTCCATGTGGAAAACCATGGTTAGAAATCCCAAGAACATGCTGGAATGGAACATTGGAATGCAATGGAGCACTAGTGTGGAAGATGTTGCATCACCACACCCACCTGAGAGACTGTGGCCATGTGGTTCATTGTGGTTTGGAAAACAACACATGCAATGACACTCCATGTGGAAAACCATGGTCAGAAAGCCCAAGAACATGCTGGAATGCAACATTGGAATGCAATGGAGACTAGTGTGGCAGATATTGCATCACCACACCCAGCTGAGAGAGTGTGGCCCTGTGGCTCATTGTGGATTGGAAAGAATAAATGTAATGACACTCCATGTGCCAAACCATGGTCAGAAAGCCGTACAACATGATAGAATGCAACATTGGAACACAATGGAGCACCAGTGTGGTACAAGTTGCATCACCACACCCACATGATTATGTGTGGCCATGTGGGTTATTGTGGTTTGGAAAAGAACACATGCAATGACACTCCATGTGCCAAACCATGGTCAAAAAGCCCTAGAATATGCTAGAATGCAACATTGGAACGCAATGGAGCACCAGCGTGGTACAAGTTGCATCACCACACCCACATGATTATGTGTGGCCATGTGGGTCATTGTGGTTTGGAAAAGAACACATGTAATGACACGCCATGTCCCAAACCATGGTCAGAAATCCCTAGAACATGCTAGAATGCAACATTGGAACGCAATGGAGCACCAGTGCGGCGGAGCTTGCATCACCACACACACCTAATTGTGTGTGGCCATGTGGGTCATCGTGGTTTGGAAAAGAACACATGCAATGACACTCCATGTGCCAAACCATGGTCAAAAAGCCCTAGAACATGCTGGATGCAACATTGGAATGCAATGGAGCACCGGTGTGGCAGAGGTTGCATCACCATTCCCACCTAAGTGTGAGTGGCCATGTGTATCATTGTGGTTTAAAAAACAACACATGCAATGACACTCCATGTGCCAAACCATGGTCAGAAAGCCCGAGAACATGCTGGAATGCAACATTGGAATCCAATGGAGCACCAGTATGGCAGAGGTTGCATCACCACAACCACCTGAGTGTGTTTGGCCATGAGGGTCATTGTGGTTTGGAAAAGATAACATGCAATGAATGACACTCCATGAACCAAACCATGGAGAAAAAGCCCTAGAACATGCTAGAATGCAACATTGGAATTCAATGGAGCACCAGTGTGGCAGAGGTTGCATCACCACACCCACCCGACTGTGTGTCGCCATGTGGGTCATTGCGGTTTGGAAAACAATACATGCTATGACACTCCATGTGGAAAACCATGGTTAGAAAGCCCAAGAACATGCTGGAATGGAACATTGGAATGCAATGGAGCACCAATGCGGAAGATGTTGCATCACCACACCCACCTGAGAGACTGTGGCCATGTGGTTCATTGTGGTTTGGAAAACAACACATGCAATGAAACTCCATGTGGAAAACCATGGTCAGAAAGCCCAAGAACATGCTGGAATGCAACATTGGAATGCAATGGAGACCAGTGTGGCAGATGTTGCATCACCACACCCAGCTGAGAGAGTGTGGCCCTGTGGGTCATTGTGGATTGGAAAGAATAAATGTAATGACACTCCATGTGCCAAACCATGGTCAGAAATCCCTAGAATATGCTAGAATGCAACATTGGAACGCAATGGAGCACCAGTGTGGTACAAGTTGCATCACCACACCCACATGATTATGTGTGGCCATGTGGGTCATTGTGGTTTGGAAAAGAACACATGTAATGTCACGCCATGTCCCAAACCATGGTCAAAAGCCCTAGAACATGCTAGAATGCAACATTGGAACGCAATGGAGCACCAGTGCGGCAGAGCTTGCATCACCACACACACCTAATTGTGTGTGGCCATGTGGGTCATCGTTGTTTCGAAAATAACAGATGCAATGACACTCCATGTGCCAAACCATGGTCAAAAAGCCCTAGAACATGCTGGATGCAACATTGGAATGCAATGGAGCACCGGTGTGGCAGAGGTTGCATCACCATTCCCACCTAAGTGTGAGTGGCCATGTGTATCATTATGGTTTAGAAAACAACACATGCAATGACACTCCATGTGCCAAACCATGGTCAGAAAGCCCGAGAACATGCTGGAATGCAACATTGGAATGCAATGGAGCACCAGTATGGCAGAGGTTGCATCACCACAACCACCTGAGTGTGTTTGGCCATGAGGGTCATTGTGGTTTGGAAAAGATAACATGGAATGAATGACACTCCATGAACCAAACCATGGAGAAAAAGCCCTATAACATGCTAGAATGCAACATTGGAATTCAATGGAGCACCAGTGTGGCAGAGGTTGCATCACCACACCCACCCGACTGTGTGTCGCCATGTGGGTCATTGCGGTTTGGAAAACAATACATGCTATGACACTCCATGTGGAAAACCATGGTTAGAAAGCCCAAGAACATGCTGGAATGGAACATTGGAATGCAATGGAGCACCAGTGCGGAAGATGTTGCATCACCACACCCACCTGAGAGACTGTGGCCATGTGGTTCATTGTGGTTTGGAAAACAACACATCCAATGACACTCCATGTGGAAAACCATGGTCAGAAAGCCCAAGAACATGCTGGAATGCAACATTGGAATGCAATGGAGACCAGTGTGGCAGATGTTGCATCACCACACCCAGCTGAGAGAGTGTGGCCCTGTGGGTCATTGTGGATTGGAAAGAATAAATGTAATGACACTCCATGTGCCAAACCATGGTCAGAAAGCCCTAGAATATGCTAGAATGCAACATTGGAACGCAATGGAGCACCAGTGTGGTACAAGTTGCATCACCACACCCACATGATTATGTGTGGCCATGTCGGTCATTGTGGTTTGGAAAAGAACACATGCAATGACACTCCATGTGCCAAACCATGGTCAAAAAGCCCTAGAACATGCTAGAATGCAACATTGGAATGCAATGGAGCACCGGTGTGGTAGAGGCGACATCACCGCACCAACCTGAGTGTGTGTGGCCATGTGGGTCATTGTGGTTTGGAAAGAGCACATGTAACGACACTCCATGTGCCAAACCATGGTCAGAAAGCCCTAGAACATGCTAGAATGCAACATTGGAATGCAATGGAGCACCTGTGTGCCAGAGGTTGCATCACCATACCCACCTGAGTGACTGTGGCCATATGGATCATTATGGTTTAGAAAACAGCACATGCAATGACACTCCATGTGCCAAACCATGGTCAGAAAGCCCGAGAACATGCTGGAATGCAACATTGGAATGCAATGGAGCACCAGTGCGACAGAGGTTCCATCACCACTCCCACCTGAGTGTGTTCGGACATGTGGGTCATTGTGGTTTGGAAAAGAACACATGCAATGACACTCCATGAGCCAAACCATGGTGAAAAAGGCCTAGAACATCCTAGAATGCAACTTTGGAATGCAATGGAGCACCAGTGTGGCAAGGTTGCATCACCACGCCCACCTGAGTGTGTGTGGCCATGCGGGTCATTATGGTTTGGAAAGAACACATGTAATGACACTCCATGTGCCGAACCATGGTGAGAAAGCCCTTGAACATGCTAGAATGCAACACTAGAATGCAATGGAGCACCAGTGTGGAAGAGGTTGCATCACCACACCCACCAGACTTTGTGTGGCCATGTGGGTCATTGTGGTTTGGAAAACAACACATGCAATGACACTCCATGTGGAAAACCATGGTCAGAAAGCCCAAGAACATGCTCGAATGCAACATTGGAACGCAATGGAGCACCAGTGTGGCAAATGTTGCATCACCACACCCACCTGAGAGAGTATGGACATGTGGGTCATTGTGGTTTGGAAAACAACAAATAAAATGGCACCCCATGTGCCAAACCATGGTTAGAAAACCCTAGAACATGCTGGAATGCAACATTGGAATGCAATGGAAAACCAATGTGGCAAGGTTGCATCACCACACCCACCTGAGTGGGTGTGTCCATGCGGGTCATTAAGGTTTGGAAAGAACACATGCAATGACACTCCATGAGCCAAACCATGGTGAAAAAGCCCTAGAACATGCTAGAATGCAACATTCTAATGCAATGGAGCACCAGTGTGGCAGAGGTTGCATCAGCACACCCGCCGGACTGTGTGTGGCCATGTGGGTCATTGTGGTTTGGAAAACAACAAATGCAATGACACTCCATGTGGAAAACCATGGCCAGAACGCCAAACAACATGCTGGAATGCAACATTGGAATTCAATGGAGCACTAGTGTGGCATATGTTGCATCACAACACCCACCTCAGAGAGTGTCGCCCCGTGGGTCATTGTGGTTTGGAAAACAAAACATACAATTAGACTCCATGTGCTAAACCATGGTTAGAAAACCCCAGAACATGCTAGAATGGAACATTGGAATGCAATGGAGCACCAGTGTGGCAAGGTTGCATCACCACACCCACCTGGGTGTGTGTGGCCATTTGGGTCATTGTGGTTTGGAAAAAATGCATGTAATGACACTCCATGTGCCAGACCATGGTCAGAAAGCCCTAGAACATGCTAGAATGCAGCATTGGAATGCAATGGAGCACCAGTGTGGAAGAGGTTGCATCACCACACCCATCTGATTGTGTGTGGCCAGGTGGGTCATTGTGGTTTGGAAAAGAACACATGCAATGAAACTCCATGTGCCCAACCATGATCAAAAAGCCCTAGAACATGCTGGAATGCAATGGAGCACCAGTGTGGCATGTGTTGCATCTCAACATCTACCTGAGTGTGTGTGGCCCTATGGGTCATTGTGGTTTGGAAAAGAACACATGCAATGACACTCCATGTGCCTAACCATGGTAAGAAAGCCCTAGAACATGCTGGAATATATCATTGGAATGCAATGGAGCACTAGTGTGCTAGACGTTGCATCACCACACCCACCTGACTGTGTGTGGATGTGTAGGTCATTGTGGTTTGGAAAACAACACATGCAACGACACTCCATGTGGAAAACCATGGTCAAAAAGCCCAAGAACATGCTGGAATTCAACATTGGAACGCAATGGAGCACTAGTGTGGCAGATGTTACATCACCACACCCACTTGAGTGTGTGTAGCCATGTGGGTCATTTTGGTTTGGAAAGAGAACATGTAATGACATTCCATGTGCCAAACCATGGTTAGAAAACCCTAGAACATGTTGGAATGCAACATTGGAATGCAATGGAGCACTAGTGTGGCAAGGTTGCATCACCACAGCCACCTTAGTGTGTGTGGCCATGCGATTCATTATGGTTTGGAAAGAACACATGTAATGACACTCCATGTGCCAAACCATGGTCAGAAAGTCCTTGAACATGCTAGAATGCAACATTATAATGCAATGGAGCAGCAATGTGGCAGAGGTTACATCACCACACCCACCTGAGTGTGTGAGGCCATTTGGGTCATTGTGGTTTGGAAAAGAACACATGCAATGAAACTCCATGAGCCAAACCATGCTGAAAAATCCCTAGAACATGCTAGAATGCAACATTGGAATGCAATGGAGCACTAGTGTGGCAGAGGTTGCATCACCACACCCACCTAACTGTGTGTGGCCATGTGGGTCATTGTGGTTTGGAAAATGTTGGGGGGATACCCCGGGTAGGGTAACACCGGTGTATAAGGCCGAGTTAGCCGGGGTACGACACGGTCAAAAGCAAGTGCTGACCGGGTCACCTCAAAGCAGGCCGAATCACGGTGTGACTCGGCCCATGGAGCATCTCCTTGACAATGGTCCGGCCGGTAGAGGATTTATGCCAGCCCTGTCTATTTGTTTTGCAGGTAACTTGGTAAGCCGGATTAGCTATATGCTAGCCGGGTTATATTAGCTTCCAAGAGAAGGAATCCCTCGCTGGTCAAAAGGTGGATTTATTAGCTGTAGCATGAGCTAAGTAAAGTAAAGAAGAGGAGCGGCGAGTCAGGGGCGACCAAGGTGCGTAGGCAAAGCCGGATGACGCAGACCGTGTTTGGTGACGCCAAAAGACAAGGATTACACTATAGGTTACGTCCAAAGCCGGGACGAGCTGTTAAAGAGAATAAAGAAGCACCTGCTTCAGGAAAGGAGCATATTCGTAGAATATGCTGCCACATGTGCCCTAGAATTGTAACTCGGGCTTCCCTATATAAGGAGCACCAGGGCCTCCATAGAGAGGGTCGATCGATCAATAATTCTCTATCTAAGGTAGAACTCTAGGGCTAGTTGACAGGGAGTAACAGACATCGTCTCCTTCTTGCTGAGAGCCTCAAGAGCACTTGTAAACATCATTGATAGATAATATACAAGAACTTCCGTGCGTGGAATCACCACGCTCTCCCTCCCTGGATTCCCCTAGCACTCATTGACCCCATCTTTAGCCTATCCATGGCATCTACCGTGTCACCACCACGATAGTTGGCGCCCATCGTGGTGCTAGCGGTGCTAGCAGGGGTGAAAATTCAGATAGGAAACTTCTCAAGCACCGGCGAGCGGATCGTCTCAGGCTTGGTTCAGCGCTTTGGAGCACTGGACTACGTCAGCGACAACGCGGGAAGCTTCGGTAGGCACCCTCCACCGCGCAACAACATCTTCCTCAAGCTTGGCGCGCACAAGATCTACGTCGGTGTGGACGAGTCCTGCATTCACCCGCGGAACATCGTCGAGGGAGACGAGTCACCTCTTAGTGCAGCTCGTGGAGTGCGTATCACTCGCCCCACTAGCAGCGTTGAGGTCCTGATGACCGTGCCAGATGCAGGACCAAGTAAAGATCCGGTGCCAGAGCTAGAGGTAACACCAAAACATACTAGGTCTAGGTTTCCCCCACTAGAGAGGCTAGAGAATGTGCTCCAGCAAGCGATAAATAGCTTAGCAACACTAATAGCACCTGTGGTAGATTCGGCTCAGGCACAAGTTGAGTTAGAGGAAACTAGGAGGAAAATGTTAGCTAGAGCAAAGAAAGTAGCAGAGCTGCATCAGTTGTTGAACATCACCTTGAGAGAGTATGCTTAGGCAAACCGTATCGATGGAGTGAAAATCCGGGGCAGGAACCTGATCACTGAGATTGACAAGGAGTACGAGCCTAGGCCGGGATAGACAACTACGATAGTAACAGGAGGGTTGGATCGGTACAGTACCCCGGCAAAGAACCTCAGGGCAGCAAATGCGGCCGCATCCTAGTTAGAAGGTTTAACCGGAGAGGCTCGACAAAGGCAGCAAGGGAGGGTAAATCACTTGTTGAGAGTTGCATGCCAACAAAATGAAGAAATAAACAAGGCTAACCTGGCACCACCAGGGGCCTCACAAGTGGTACATTCGGCCAGAAATAACCCGGCAAGATCCAGAGGAGCCATAGTGGACTCTGGAAGAAGAGACAAGCAAATGGTTCCTTATGACCCGGTAAGGGCTGGAAAAGGCAAAGCAGTGCAAGTTGATGAGGACCGGCATAGTACTAGCCGAGGTGTGGCTGCTCGAGGTAACCGTGACCAAGGCAATGCCGGTCAAAGAAATGCTGCCAACGGCAATGCCGGACAGCGCGATCCCTTGGCAACTGTGCGTACCTCGGCAAGAGGGGAGTGCGGGACAAGCAGCACAACAACATCATGCACATCCGGATCAGGAAAGATACAATGATGGTTATTCGGCTATGGTCAACGATGGATACCCCAGACCGGATCACCACATAATTGGATCTCGGCTAGGAAGCAGGAACTTGCAGCCAGATGATGCAAGGTTGAAGTTGGATAGGATTTATAGGTCAGAGAAAATCGAGATACAAGGTCCACCGGGTCCAGCATGTTTCGGGCCCCGGATCATGAACGAGCCACTAGTGCCGAACTTTCAGCTGGCTAGAGGAACCCAAACTTATGATTGTAGTACCAGGCCAAAGGATTGGCTGATTGACTATGCCATAGCAGTCAAGATCGCAACAGGACATTTGAGATGGGCGGTGAGGTATGTACCACAGATGCTAGAAGGACCAGCGCGTGTTTGGTTGAACAATTTGCCACCAGGAAGCGTTAACTATTGGTTGGATTTTCAGGAGCTGTTCGTTAGCAATTTCTCAAGCACTTACAAGAGACCCAATAGACCACAAACCCTTGCGTTATGCCTACAGAGACTGAATGAGCCAGACAGAGATTTCCTGACTTGATGGTGTAATGTGCAAAACTCGTGCGAAGGAGTAATTGAATCATAAGCTATTGCGTGGTTCGCTCAGGGATGCAGATATGGAAGTGTGTTGTGGCAAAGATTACAGCGAGATATGCCAACTACCTTGGCTGAGACAATCCGGATCGTAGATTCGTATGCCTTGAGAGATCCAACGCAACCCCGGTTAATGTCTAGCGAAGCAAACGAAGAGTATTATAGCCGAGATGGCCCCGGATCGTCAAGGAGGAATGATTTTCGAGGAAAAAGAAGGGATGAGTGGCCGGATTATCAGTATAACTCACAGCAGGTCGCAGCGGTAGACCGGGATCAATCCAATGCCGGAGCTAGTCAATGCCAAAAAACTGGAGGGCAAAACTGGTAGCAGAAAAATGAGGGGAAAAAACCTTGGACCCCGGAGCAGAAAAAGCAGTGGCAAGAACGAAAGGATAGACCAAGGTATACATTTGAGTATATGCTAGATCAACCTTGCAAGTTCCATACACCAAGCCCGAATAGCCCGGCGAATCATACAACCCGGCAGTGTGAATGGATGAGGAAATTAGAACAAGGAAGTTCGGGGAATGCTCAGGCACCTCGGAACGAAGCACCTAGAAGTGAAGCACCTCGGCCACCATTACTAACGGGGGGGAATGGACAGCAACTGATGCCGCCACCACCTCCTCCGAGGTACAAGAATCTAGAAAGAAGGGATGATGTACATCAAGTGGGCGATAACTAGCAACAAGGTCAAGGTTACAATGAGAATGAGGGACGAAATGAGTACAAGGAACATCATCAAAGCTACTGTGTGTTCACCACGGAAGAGAATGACCAGAAAAGCTTGTAGTGCCGGCATATGGAGGTAAACACAGTAATGCCAGCGGTGGTGAGGTATATGTCCTGGGCGGATCAGGGGATTACATGGAGTGTCAAGGATCACCCAAAGATCATGCCAAGCCCAGGAACCTACGCTCTGGTCCTGGATCCGACGTTCATCGGGCCAAATCTCAATGTAAGATTTTCCAAGGTATTGATTGACAATGGCAGCAGTATCAACATTATGTACAAGGATACCATGCACAAGTTGGGGATAACAGAGAACATGTTGCAAGCAACAAGGACCACCTTTCATGGCATTGTACCGGGTATTTCTTGTGAACCAATTGGTAATGTCCAGGTTGACATGTTATTCGGCACAAGAGACAACTACCGCACTGAGAACTTGGAATTCGAGGTGGTGAATCTAGAGAGCGCTTATCACGTGTTACTCGGAAGGTCAATGCTAAACAAATTCATGGCAACTACCCACATCAGTTACCTTAAGATGAAGTTGCCCGGACCAAGGGGCGTGATAACTGTATCATGGGACTTCCGGCGTTCGATCGAGTGCGCCTCAGCCGGATCCAATTTAGTCGAGTCACTTGTGATAGCTCAAGAAAAAAGGAAGATATTGGAAGTGGCGGCATTGGCTCAATCCGCACAACAACATATGACGGCCCTGACCAACCCGCACGGGAGCGTATCGTTCCAAGCAACTAAGGACACAGAGAAAGTGCCAATCGATAATCAGTTCCCAGAGCGACCGTGACCATTGGCGCCATGTTAAGCAGCAAATAGGAAAGCAAGCTCGTCAACTTCCTCCATGAGAATCGGGATACCTTTGCTTGGTTTACACAAGATCTGCAAGGTGTACCGACGGAGTTGGCTGAGCACTCATTAAATGTAAGACCCGGGGCTAAACCGGTGAAGCAACCGCTCCGGCGTTTCGCCGAGGATAGGAGGAAAGTCATTGGAGACGAAATAGCTAGACTCCTAGTGGCCGGATTTATCATGGAATACTCTATCCAGATTGGCTCTCTAATCCGGTGCTGGTGAAGAAGAAGAAAGATGATCCAACATGGTTATGGTATGGCGCGTGTGTATTGACTACACGAACCTAAATAAGGCGTGTCCTAAAGATCCATTTCTGCTCCCTATAATAGATCAAGTCACAGACTTAACGACCGGATGTGAGCTACTGTCATTCATTGACGTGTATTCTGGTTTCCACCAGATACCTCTGAATCCGGATGATCAAATAAAGACTGCATTTATTACCCCGTACGGGGATTATTGCTATCGCACTATGCCGTTTGGATTACGCAATGTAGGAGCAACGTACCAGAGATGCATGCAAAAATGCTTACATGATCAGATACGTCGGAATGTGCAAGTCTATGTGGATGATGTGGTAATAAAGACCAAGGAAAGCAAAACGCTCCTTGAGGATATATGTAATACTACAGTACTGAAAAGACTGTAGCTTCTATACAACATGCCAATCCCTGGATCGGTTCATTGGCTTACATAGAACATAGATAAAATAACAAATAAATAATCCGTGTATCATAAATAACCAAGATCTAGAATATTTAATTATTACAATATTCGCTTAGCTCGAAAGTAAACTACTCCATCTTCAAATTGCCCACAAGGGAACCAGTGTCGAGTGGAGTACCACGACCTATTTCGATCACTCTGAATCGGAATAACCTGCAACATGAAACGTAGCAGCCCCGAAGGGTCAACACATGGAATGTATGGCAAGTAGCACTAAGGTAAAAGAGACAATGCACCTAGAATCTACATGCTTATTTGGCTAGTGGAGCTTTGGCTAGCTTGCACTTTTCAAACACATTTATCCTACTTTCGTAAACCATTTGATTCATAGCAACCCATCAAGTTCACCCATCAAGTTTTAGTAATTAAGAAATAAGGATGACTGAGAATATGTCATAGTCTCAAGATCAAGCAACTCAATCGTCCGTAACCAGGGACACGGCTAAGTACTTAGTTTTACACCCTGCAGGGGTTTGTACACTTTACCCATATGACCTAGCCAACCCAGCTCGTGCCACCACACTCATATTGTGTGATGATAGGGAGAAGTCCAACGTGAGACCTTTCGGGAAGTAGATCTCCAAACCCCACTACGCACCGGTCCCAACCTACCATTCACTATATCTCTAGCTACGCTGGGCTCAGATCACCATGACCTACTAAGTCCAACCAGCCACCCATTTCTTACTGGCACATGGTTGCACACGTAAGCTACTTTAATAAAGAGAATCAATCCTTCTTAGTACCTTGGGCGGCATTCCCCACCATTATCCACACTCCGTTGACAATCCAACCATTCCGCCCAGGTAGTTCATTAGCATTATGTTGTTTTAGTTCAAATAAGCACATATTTCACCATATTGTGACCCCTTCCCCCGTCTTCACAGCAGGTCTAAGCACATCTATGGAACGGGGCTCAACTACAAGGAATTCCTACCACAATATATAGGATATAGCATAGCATAGTAATTCCTACATAATATCTACAGAAATACACTACACATGCATAGGAGAAAATAGTAGGACAAGGTATGAACAAATAGCATGTACTTGCCTTGGCTGTAGGAGTCGAGAGTATAATCCTCGCAGAAACAAGCGTTGCACTCGTCACAATGTACACGATACAAACAACACATAAACGAACAAACACAATCATACACAAGTGCACAAATGCATGCATGATAGCTTAATAAATGTTTCAACAACCTCTCGATGTTCTCTGGTGTTTATTACTGTGGCATGATGCATGGAAAAACCTTTAATGCGATCAACACAAAATAATGCAATTTGTTATTCCAATTAATAGGCCTTTAGGCAAAACACTAAGCCTCTGCAGTAAACAGGGTTGTAAAACCTAGGCAAAAATACTACTATGTGGACAATCCAAAATAAAGTTAGGGGCAATTGGAATCGAGCCAAAAGGATATACCAATCTTTTCCTATGATTTTTATAGTACTTTAAGCCTTTTTATAATCTCAGGAAAATACGTACAGTAAACCTGAAATATTATTTGATAGACAAATTCTACACAATTTTGTGAATGCAACGATATATTATTTGCTATTTTTGGACTAGTAAATATTTTATTATGAATTTTTGAAGTTGTAATAGCTTTCTGTCTCTTTTATTAAATTTTCAAAAAACTAGGGGGAATATTCCTGGGAAATACTCCCGCTGACTGGTGTATTCAAGCCAACATGGCGCTGACTGGACCATTGACCGGTCAGCGGTCAACTGCGACGGTCAAGGACGATCCAGGCTGTTGAAGCTTGATCCAGCAGTGGGGAAGCAGAGCTTCAAGAGCTCACCGACGCGTCATCGGCGGTGGGTGGTGGCGGCTCTCCGACGTTCCCTGGCGGCGGCAGGATGGCTCACGGGGTGCGGCAGGAGGCGACAGTCTTGGGGGAGGGGTCGGCTCGGACTTGGGCGTGCTCGGGCGGCGGTCCTTGGCGGCTGGAGCAGCGAGACGGCGAGGTCTCCGGCGAGCTCGTGGGCGGTCCTGCGCGGTAGAGGAGACATGGAGAGGTCAAAACGGTACAACAGTGCGTGGCGGTACTCCTGTGAAAGAAAGAGGGCGCGGGGTCGGCTCCAAGCTTCTTACGACAGTAATGGCGGTGGCGGCGGCGGGTTGCTCTGGCGAGCAATTACTGCATCATGGCGGCAGAATAGATGGCGTTTTAGGGGGGTTTCTAAGAGGAGATCGAGGGCTATATAGGGCCGTGTTTGGTTGGGATTGAGGTCGATTTTTTCAAACGGAAATTGGCATCACCCGGAGGAATCGGCGGCGACGGGCGAGCTCGTGTCGAGCACGGTCGGCTCGACGTGCATGCGCTGACGGTGGGTCCCGCTTGTTGGTCGGACGGGCAGACTGCTTGCTGTTGGCGGGCCGGCGGCTGGCGTCTACACGCTGCACCACGCGGTTCCTGCTACGCGCCGCTCGCTGGCGCTGGCGAGCCCCGGGTGGGCCGCTGGGCCGCTGTGGGCTGGCGGTCCGGCTGGCCGGCGCGGTTATTTTTTTCTTTTTATTTGTTTTCTGAACCGGATGTTAATTGAAACTGTCTGAACTACTATCTGAATTTTTTGAGTCTGAAAACAAGTCTAAACTGTTTTGGCCATAAAATCAGTTTTAGAGCCCCGTTTCGAATGAAACAAGATCCTATAGTTTTGTATTGGAATACTCTACACATCTATGCGACCCGAATGTTTATTTAATACCATTCTAGCACATGCGAGGTAAAAACCCTAGTGGTCACTTCATATGAATGCACAAGCAAAAGTGTGGTGGTTTTAGCAAAAGGCTTTTAAACTGAAATTTTGCAAAGATGATCATGATGGAATGCCATGTATGACATGCAATACCATTTGATTCATAGCAACCCATCAAGTTCACCCATCAAGTTTTAGTAATTAAGAAATAAGGATGACTGAGAATATGTCATAGTCTCAAGATCAAGCAACTCAATCGTCCGTAACCGGGGACACGGCTAAGTACTTAGTTTTACACCCTGTAGGGGTTTGTACACTTTACCCATATGACCTAGCCAACCCAGCTCGTACCACCACTCATATTGTCTGATGATAGGGAGAAGTCCAACGTGAGACCTTTCGGGAAGTAGATCTCCAAACCCCACTGCGCACCGGTCCCAACCTACCATTCACTATATCTCTAGCTACGCTGGGCTCAGATCACCATGACCTACTAAGTCCAACCAGCCACCCATTTCTTACTGGCACATGGTTGCACACGTAAGCTACTTTAATAAAGAGAATCAATCCTTCTTAGTACCTTGGGCGGCATTCCCCACCATTATCCACACTCCGTTGACAATCCAACCATTCCGCCCAGGTAGTTCATTAGCATTATGTTGTTTTAGTTCAAATAAGCACATATTTCACCATATTGTGACCCCTTCCCCCGTCTTCACAGCAGGTCTAAGCACATCTATGGAACGGGGCTCAACTACAAGGAATTCCTACCACAATATATAGGATATAGCATAGCATAGTAATTCCTACATAATATCTACAGAAATACACTACACATGCATAGGAGAAAATAGTAGGACAAGGTATGAACAAATAGCATGTACTTGCCTTGGCTGTAGGAGTCGAGAGTATAATCCTCGCAGAAACAAGCGTTGCACTCGTCACAATGTACACGATACAAACAACACATAAACGAACAAACACAATCATACACAAGTGCACAAATGCATGCATGATAGCTTAATAAATGTTTCAACAACCTCTCGATGTTCTCTGGTGTTTATTACGGTGGCATGATGCATGGAAAAACCTTTAATGCGATCAACACAAAATAATGCAATTTGTTATTCCAATTAATAGGCCTTTAGGCAAAACACTAAGCCTCTGCAGTAAACAGGGTTGTAAAACCTAGGCAAAAATACTACTATGTGGACAATCCAAAATAAAGTTAGGGGCAATTGGAATCGAGCCAAAAGGATATACCAATCTTTTCCTATGATTTTTATAGTACTTTAAGCCTTTTTATAATCTCAGGAAAATACGTACAGTAAACCTGAAATATTATTTGATAGACAAATTCTACACAATTTTGTGAATGCAACGATATATTATTTGCTATTTTTGGACTAGTAAATATTTTATTATGAATTTTTGAAGTTGTAATAGCTTTCTGTCTCTTTTATTAAATTTTCAGAAAACTAGGGGGAATATTCCTGGGAAATACTCCCGCTGACTGGTGTATTCAAGCCAACATGGCGCTGACTGGACCATTGACCGGTCAGCGGTTAACTGCGACGGTCAAGGACGATCCAGGCTGTTGAAGCTTGATCCAGCAGTGGGGAAGCAGAGCTTCAAGAGCTCACCGACGCGTCATCGGCGGTGGGTGGTGGCGGCTCTCCGACGTTCCCTGGCGGCGGCAGGATGGCTCACGGGGTGCGGCAGGAGGCGACAGTCTCGGGGGAGGGGTCGGCTCGGACTTGGGCGTGCTCGGGCGGCGGTCCTTGGCGGCTGGAGCAGCGAGACGGCGAGGTCTCCGGCGAGCTCGTGGGCGGTCCTGCGCGGTAGAGGAGACATGGAGAGGTCAAAACGGTACAACAGTGCGTGGCGGTACTCCTGTGAAAGAAAGAGGGCGCGGGGTCGGCTCCAAGCTTCTTACGACACTAATGGCGGTGGCGGCGGCGGGTTGCTCTGGCGAGCAATTACTTCATCATGGCGGCGGAATAGATGGCGTTTTAGGGGGGTTTCTAAGAGGAGATCGAGGGCTATATAGGGCCGTGTTTGGTTGGGATTGAGGTCGATTTTTTCAAACGGAAATTGGTATCACCCGGAGGAATCGGCGGCGACGGGCGAGCTCGTGTCGAGCACGGTCGGCTCGACGTGCATGCGCTGACGGTGGGTCCCGCTTGTCGGTCGGGCGGGCGGACTGCTTGCTGTTGGCGGGCCGGCGGCTGGCGTCTACACGCTGCACCACGCGGTTCCTGCTACGCGCCGCTCGCTGGCGCTGGCGAGCCCCGGGTGGGCCGCTGGGCCGCTGTGGGCTGGCGGTCCGGCTGGCCGGCGCGGTTATTTTTTTCTTTTTATTTGTTTTCTGAACCGGATGTTAATTGAAACTGTCTGAACTACTATCTGAATTTTTTGAGTCTGAAAACAAGTCTAAACTGTTTTGGCCATAAAATCAGTTTTAGAGCCCCGTTTCGAATGAAACAAGATCCTATAGTTTTGTATTGGAATACTCTACACATCTATGCGACCCGAATGTTTATTTAATACCATTCTAGCACATGCGAGGTAAAAACCCTAGTGGTCACTTCATATGAATGCACAAGCAAAAGTGTGGTGGTTTTAGCAAAAGGCTTTTAAACTGAAATTTTGCAAAGATGATCATGATGGAATGCCATGTATGACATGCAATACCAATTCTAATAATTGGGATGTGACAAGACTAACCCCCTTAAGATGAATCTCGTCCTCGAGATTCACCGTGGCTAGCAAATAGGTGTGGATGGTCCTCTCGGAGGTCATCTTCTCGCTCCCAAGTGGCTTCCTCCTCGGTGTGATGGCTCCATTGCACCTTGCAAAACCTGATCGTCTAGCTTCGTGTAAACCTCTCCGTTGTTTCCAAGATCTTGACCGGCTTCTCCTCATAAGTCAAGTCGTTCTCCAGCTGAACCTCTTCAAGTGACACGGTGTCTCTCAATAGTGTATCCACCATCTCCGGATGGCACTTCTTTAGCTGGGACACATGGAACACGTCGTCAACAGCGGATAGAGCCTCTGGCATCTCCAACTAATACGCAACCTCTCCTTTTCGTGCTAGGATATTTTAGGGCCCTATAAACTGATGTGCCAGCTTGCCCTTAATTCCAAATCGCTTAATTCCACGCAGAGGCGAAACTCTGAGGTAGGCTCAATCTCCAATCTCATACACCACTTCCTTGTGCTTAGCATCAGCATACCTTTTCTGCCTTGATTGTGCTATCTTCAGCCTATCTCGAATCAAACTGACCTTTTCCTCAGCATCCTTGATCAAATCAGGTCCAAACAACTGACGCTCACCTACACCATCCCATAATAACGGTGTCCTGCACCTCTTACCATATATAACATCGAACGGTGACGTCTTGATGCTAGTCTGGTAGCTGTTGTTGTAGGAAAACTCAGCATAAGGCAAATTCTCATCCCAACTAGTGCCATGAGCTAGAGCGCAAGCTCTCAGTATATCCTCTAAAATCTGATTCACCCTCTCCGTCTGTCCATCCGTCTGAGGGTGGAAAGCTATACTGAACTCCAACCTAGTTCCCAATGACTCATGCAGTTGGCGCCAAAAGTGAGAGGTAAATTGGGTGCCTCTATCTGAAACAATACTCCTGGGAACTCCATGTAGACACACAATTTTTTCCATGTTGATCTTGGCCAACCTAGCACTGGTATAGGTGGTCTTCACAGGTATAAAGTGAGCTACTTTGGTCAAATGATCAATCACTACCCAAATAGAGTCGTATCCTGACCTCGTCCTGGGTAGTCCTGTGATAAAATCCATTCCAACTCTATCCCACTTCCAATCAGGTACTGGCAATGGCTGTAACAGTCTTGCTGGCTTTTGATGCTCATCCTTCACTCTGCTGCAGACATCGCATAAAGCGATATATTCTGTGATATCACCCTTCATATTAACCCACCAAAACATTTCCTTCAAATCCATGTACATCTTTGTGTTACCAGGATGTATGGAGTATGGCAAGTCATGGGCTTCCTGGAGAATCAACTTCCTAATTTCCTGATCGTTGGGCACACATAGACGATCTCCATACCATAGAGCTCCTTGCTCATCTTAGTGAAATCCCTTTGCTTTACCCTCTGGTATGTTTGCTCTTATTCCTTGCATGTCGCTATCATTGTTTTGAGCCTCCCTGATCATGTCCAGAAGCGTTGGTTTGACTTCTAGTGTTGCCAAATACCCCTCGGATACTACCTACAACCTAAGATCCTTGAATTGTTCACACAAATCCTTGGGTAACTCTCCCACGGTCAAACCATTAGCATAAACTTTGCGGTTTAGCGCATCTGCTACAACATTAGCCTTCCTGGGATGATATTGCAGGCTCATGTCATAATCCTTTATGAGCTCCAACCATTTTCTTTGCCTCATGTTCAACTCCTTTTGTGTGAATATGTATTTCAAGCTTTTGTGGTCCGTGAATACATCACAATGCTTACCCATCAAATAGTGCCTCCATACCTTGAGCGCATGCACAACTAACGCTAATTCCAAGTCATGCGTGGGATAATTCCGCTCATGGTGTTTAAGTTAGCGTGAGGCGTAGGATACCACCCTACCATCTTGCATCAACACACTTCCAAGTCCTTGACGAGATGCATCGCAGTACACCTGGAAATCCTTCTGTATATTAGGCAAGCACAAGATAGGTGCGGTCACTAAGCGTTTCTTCAGTTCCTGGAAACTAGCTTCGCACTCTTCTGTCCACTCAAACCTTTTCTCCTTCTTCAATAACTCAGTCATTGGCTTCACAACCTTGGAGAAGTTTTCTATGAACCTTCTATAGTATCCATCAAGTCCCAAGAAACTCCGAATATCTCCCACATTTTTGGGAGACTCCCATTCAGTGACTGACGATACCTTGCTTGGATCAACTGCAACTCCTTCACCCGACACTATGTGTCTGAGAAAACCAATAGTGTTCAACCAAAACTCGCACTTGCTGAACTTAGCATATAGCTTATGCTCTCTCAACTTCTCCATAATTAGGCGCAAATGCTTCTCATGCTCATTGTCATCTTTAGAGTAGATCAATATATCATCGATGAACACCACGACGAATTTATCCAAGTACTCCATGAATATCTTGTTCATCATGGTCATGAAATATGCTGGAGCATTTCTTAGTCCAAAAGACATAATTGTATACTCATACAAACCATACCTAGTGGTGAAGGCGGTCTTTGGTATATCATGCTCTCGGATCTTTAATTGGAAATACCCTGACCTTAGATCGATCTTGGAAAATACCTTTGCTCCCTTCAACTGATCAAACAAGTCATTTATATTGGGCAGGGGATATTTATTCTTGATGGTAACCTCATTAAGCGATTGATAGTCTACCACCAGTCTCTTACTATTGTCCTTTTTCTCTACAAATAGAACAGGTTCACCCCAAGATGAAGAACTTGGTTGAGTGAATCCCTTGTCCAACTATTCTCTAAGTTTCTTCTTCAATTCCTTTAGCTCATCCACATCCATCTTGTACGGTCTCTTGGCTATTGGTCCAGTTCCTGGCATTAAGTCAACGAGAAACTCCACATCACGGTCCGGTGGCATCCCTGGTAATTCTTCCGGAAACACATTAGTGTATTCTCTCACTATGGGTACGGTCTCCATGCTAACCCCCTTAAGTGAGTTCGCCTTAGCACCCCTAAGACATGCCGCCGACTTGAACCTAATCTTTATGCCTTGTGGTGTCCTGAGAGAGATGGCACGTTGTCCACAATCTATCTGGCCATCATGCTCGGACAACCAATCCATGCCTAGTATTACATCTAGTCGTTGCGACTCCAAAACTACCAAATGTGATGGGAAGCTGTGTGATCCAATCCCTAGGGTAAGATCACGACATCCCTTACTAGCTAGAATCTCTCCTCCTAGTGAGCTCACTCTAATAGTCCCTTTTAGTGACTCAGTGGCTAACTTATGTCTATCCACAAATGCCCTTGATATGAATGAATGTGATGCACCAGTATCAAATAGAACAAGTGCAATATGGGAATCGATTGGAAACTTACCAATCACAAGATCCGGCTCATCACGGACTTCCTCCACATTCACATGGTTCACATTCGCCTTCTGGTTGGGTCCAAGCTTGGGTCCTACAACTGTGTTTTTCTCCGGGCAGGTACTAGCATAATGGCCCAACTTCTTGCACTTGTAGTACTCCACATTGCTGAGGTCCTTCTTGCTCACATAGTCATGTCCATTGTTCCTCCCAGAGTTGCTGTGGTGGCTCCTATGACCATTATGGTGGCGATCATTTCCTCCATGGTGGTGATTGTTGCTCCTGTGACCATCGTGGCGATGTCCATTACTTCCATGGTGGTTACAGTCATCTCCTCCATGCCTAGAATATCCAGAGTGTCCATCATAAGAGGTGCGAGCACGGTGGTGTGATCCTAAGGAGTGATGGTTGTTCTTCCTCTTGCGTCTCTCCACCGGCTGCTGTTTCCCTTCCAGAATCTTGGCCTTGTCCATCTGTTCCTGAAATGTCGGGAAGTAAACCACAGATAGATGAAGTGAAAGCTCATCACTAAGACCATCTAGGAACCTCTCCCTCCTCTTGGCATCAGTGTCCACATCCTCAGGGGCATAGCGAGAGAGACTGTTAAATTCTTCTATGTAGTCCGCCACAGTGCGGTTGGTTTGGTGCAGGTTGTAGAATTCCTTCCTCTTCAGGCTCATGGTCCTGGCAGAGACGTGGTTCGTCCTGAAACCTTCCTCAAACATGGCCCAAGTTACTGTGTCCAGCGGGTGGGTGATTTGGAAGGCATCCCACCAGGAAGGAGCTGATCCTTCCAACAAGTGAGCAGCAAACCTCACCTTTTCGGCATCAGTGCAACCAACGGTCACCAAGTACTTGTTCACAGAACGGAGCCAGTCGAGAGCAACCATGGGCTCAGGTGCAGAGGAGAACTTAGCTGGCCTCAGCCTCAGGAACCTGGTGAGAGCATCTCCCTGTGGCTGATTGTTCCTGTTGTTGTTGTTGTTGTTGTTGTTGTTGTTGTTGTTGTTGTTGTTGTTGTTATTGTTGTTCTGGTTTGCCATGAACTGCGTCATCACTTGGTTCAACTGTGTCTGAGCGGCCATGAGATGCGCTATCTCATCAGGTACTCTGTGAGGAGCCATCTACGGTTCAACACAGGTAAGATTAGAAAGAAGCAACTAAGGAAATATTCCTACCCATGTATAATGCTCATGCAACAACCATATGCTTACAGACAAAGGCAAACAGGTATCACGCAAGAAAATACACAACAAGCACAGTTCCAGGTGTTTATCTTAACATGATATATCTACAAAATAGTTTCAAAACATTTGCATCAACATCTAGATACAAAAGAGCAACAAAAAGGCAATAAACAGATTTCTGCCAGAACAGTTCAGCTGTGTTCACGGATTTTTCTGCCTGACTTAAACTCGTCAGAAATTTTTGCTGATTTTTGTGCATATACTACAGACAATTACGCACGAGATCCCAATTTCGCAGATTTTTCTCAGCTACCAGTAAACCATGAAAAATCATACAGTACAACAGATTCAGCAGAAAACTGCAGCGATAAAAACACGAATTTTACCTAAACTTGTCCAAATATCATTTAATAAATCTCACGAAAATTCCTAGAACTTCAAGGTACTTAACTGAGCAATCTAAACACAATAAGCTAATAGTGCAGAAGTTTACATTGATCGATGCCTAAGACTAACGAATTTCCCTAACGAAGACTAGTTTTGGAGGACCAACTCTAACTATTTGATGAACAGGTTGCAATAGGTTCTGGAGTCCATGCGATGATGCTTCGATCCTCGTGCATGCCACGGTGGTGGCGTATACACCTCTCTTGAGTCTTCTTCACTCGAGTCCTCGAAGTCCACCTCTTCGGGGTCCTCCTCCTTGCTTTCTTCAGCAAAAGCGTCCGCTGCATCCCCTCCATCATCGTCACTGCCTCCATCATCGTCACTGTCACCTCCACCACCATGGTTACCTCCATCACCATTATCTGCATCATCATAATCATCATTCCCATCATCATCATTGCCATTATTTGGTGGAGGATTCTGCTGCGCTTGAAGGGCAGCAATCTGGGCAGCCATATCCACAATGGTTTGATCTCGCTCAGCCACAACTTGATTCCTTTCCACAATAGTTTGGTTCAGCACTGCAATTGTGGCATCCCTACCAATGAGGGTGTGATCCATTATATTCACAGCAGTGTGCAGAGTTTCCATTTCATACCCTTGTAAGTGCACAGTGCCTTGAAAATAATCCAACGCCTCCTTTTGCTGCATCAACTTCTCTTTCCTCTCCCAAGCTTTAATTTCCATGTCCTCTATATGCTTCTCCTGGAATGGCATGTTGTTCCGGTTGCCTGCGGTAACCATCACGTTCTCGTCTTCATTCCTCTTTCCAAGTGCAAGGAAAGGTGAACCTGCTAGAAGGCGGTGCTGGTGAAGATAGCACATGCGTGATAGTGCCTCATGCATGTCTGATTCCACTCCTTGCTCCCAGGTGAGGTACTTCTTGGTGCGGTCTAGGCTTCCAATGTCAGGCATGGTGGGATCTGCAAGAACAATAGTGGTGATCTCCCACACACGATCTCCAGGCATATATGCGTTCATCCTCCTCCCTTTGAACATCGGCATTAACATGCCCAGCGTCTGACAGAGCTCCGCCAACTGTCTTGCGAAGAGTCTTGGCGATTGGAACCCCACATGCTCAACTCGGGTGACATCTCCCATCTATCAATTGTAAAGAGGAAAGAGTGAGAACAACAAATGATAAGAATTTACTAGAATGAAGGCATAAGAATAAAGACAGAATGTAAAATAGACTTCAATAAATATGAGTCTTCCTATTCCAATCCTAGGTCACGATCCTACAGTCAACACACGGTTCTGATACCATCTGTAATACTACAGTACTGAAAAGATTGTAGCTTCTATGCAACATGCCAATCCCTGGATTGGTTCATTGTCTTACATAGAACATAGATGAAATAACAAAGAAATAATCCGTGTGTCATAAATAACTAAGATCCAGAAGATTTAATTATTACAATATTCTCTTAGCTCGAAGGCTAGCTTACACAATTATTCAAATAGCAACATAAATAAAGATAACTACTCCATCTTCAAATTGCCCACAAGGGAACAAGTGTCGATTGGAGTACCACGACCTATTTCGATCACTCGGAATCGGAATAACCTGCAACATGAAATGTAGCAGCCCCGAAGGGTCAATACATGGAATGTATGGCAAGTAGCGCTAAGGTAAAAGAGACAATGCACCTAGCATCTACATGCTTATTTGGCTACTGGAGCTTTGGCTAGCTTGCACTTTTCAAACACATTTATCCTACTTTCATAAACTATTTGATTCACAGCAACCCATTAAGTTCACCCATCAAGTTTTAGTAATTAAGAAATAAGGATGAGTGAGAATATGTCATAGTCTCAAGATCAAGCAACTCAATCGTCCGTAACCGGGGACACGACTAAGTACTTAGTTTTACACCCTGCAAGGGTTTGTACACTTTACCCATATGACCTGGCCAACTCAGCTCGTACCACCACACTCATATTGAGTGATGATAGGGAGAAGTCCAAGATGAGACCTTTCGGGAAGTAGATCTCCAAACCCTACTGCGCACCGGTCCCAACCTACCATTCACTACATCTCTGGCTACGCTGGGTTCGGATCACCATGACCTACCAAGTCCAACCAGCCACCCATTTCTTACTGGCACATGGTTGCACACGTAAGCTACTTTAACAAAGAGAACCAATCCTTCTCAGTACCGTGGGCGGCATTCCCCACCATTATCCATACTCCATTGACAATCCAACCATTTCGCCCAGGTAGTTCATTAGCATTATGTTGTTTTAGTTCAAATAAGCACATACTTAACCATATTCTGATCCCTTCCCCCGTCTTCACAACAAGTCTAAGCACATCTACGGAACGGGGCTCAACTACAAGGAATTCATATCACAATATATAGGATATAGCATAACATAGTAATTCCTACACAATACCTACAGAAATACACTACACATGCATAGGAAAAAATAGTAGGACAAGGTATGAACAAATAGCATCTACTTGCCTTGGCGGTAGGAGTCGAGAGTACAATCCTCGCAGAAACAAGCGTTGCACTCTTCACAATCTACACGATACAAAACAAAACATAAACGAATAAACACAATTATAGACAAGTGTACAAATGCATGCAAGATAGCTTAATAAAGGTTTCAGCAACCTCTCGATGTTCTCTGGTGTTTATCACTGTGGCATGATGCATGGAAAAACCTTTAATGCGATGAAAACAAAACAATGCAATTTGTTATTCCAATTAATAGGCCTTTAGGCAAAACACTAAGCCTCTTCAGTAAACAGGGTTGTAAAACCTGGGCAAAAATACTACTGTGTGGACAATCGAAAATAAAGTCAGGGGCAATTGGAATCGCGCCAAAAGGATATACCAATCTTTTCCTATGATTTTTTTAGTACTTTAAGCCTTTTATAATCTCATGAAAATACGTACAGTAAACCTGAAATATTATTTTATAGACAAATTCTACACAATTTTGTGAATCCAATGATATCTTATTTGCTATTTTTGGACAAGTAAATCTTTTCTTATGAATTTTTGAAGTTGTAATAATTTTGTCTCTTTTATTAATTTTTCAGAAAACTGGGGGGAATATTCCCACTGACTGGACCATTGACCGGTCAGTGGTCAACTGCGACGGTCAAGGACGATCCAGGCCGTTGAAACATGATCCAGGGGTGGGGAAGCAGAGCTTCAAGAGCTCACCAGCGCGTCGTCGGCGGTGGGCAGTGGTGGCTCTCCGGCGTTCCCTGCCGGCGGCGGGATGGCTCACGGGGTGCGACAGGAGGCGGCGGTCTCGGGGGAGGGGTCAGCTTGGACTGGGGCGTGCTCGAGCGGTGGTCCTTTGCAGCTGGAGCGGCATGACGGCGAGGTCTCCGGCGAGCTCGTGGGCGGTCCTGCGCGGTAGAGGAGACGGGGAGAGGTAAAAACGGTATAGCGGCGCGTTGTGGTACTTCTGCAAAAGAAAGAGGGCGCGGGGTCGGCTCCAAGCTTCTTATCACGATAATGGCGGTGGCGGCGGCGGGTTGCTCTGGCGAGCAATTACTTCGTCGTGGTGGCGGAATAGATGGTGTTTTAGGGGGGGGGTTCTATGAGGAGATCGAGGGCTATATAGGGTCGTGTTTTGTTGGGATTGAGGTCGAGTTTTTCAAACAGAAATCGGTATCACCTAGAGGAATCGGAGGCGACGGGCGAGCTCGTGTCGAGCACGGTCGGCTCGACGTGCAGGCGCTGACGGTGGGTCCCGCTTGTCGGCCGGGCGGGTGGGCTGCTGGCTGTTGGCGGGCCGGCGGCTGGCGTCTATGCGCTGCGCCGCGCGGTTCCTGCTACGTGCCGCTCGCTGGCGCTGGCGAGCCCCGGGTGGGCCGCTTTGGGCTAGCGGTCCGGCTGGACGGCGCGGTTATTTTTTTCTTTTCTTTTTATTCGTTTTCTGATGTCTGAACTACTATCTGAATTTTCTGAGTCTGAAAACAAGTCTGAACTACTTTGGCCATAAAATCAGTTTTAGAGCTCCGTTTTGAATGAAACAAAATCCTACAGTTTTGTATTGGAATACTCTACACATATATGCAACCCAAATGTTTATTTAACACCATTCTAGCAGATGCGAGGTAAAAACCCTAGTGGTCACTTCATATGAATGCACAAGAAAAGGTGTGGTGGTTTTAGCAAAAGGCTTTTAAACTGAACTTTTGCAAAAATAATCATGATGCAATGCCATGTATGACATGCAGTACCAATTCTAATAATTGGGATGTGACAATATCCGGCAGACATTCGCGAACTTAAGAAGGTTCCGAATAAAACTGAACCCGGAGAAATGCACCTTTGGTGTACCCGCTAGAAAGTTACTCGGTTTTTTGGTGTCTAGCCGTGGCATTGAAGCTAACCCGACAAAAAATCCGGGCCATAGAAAGAATGGAACTGCCAAAATGTCTTAACGATGTGCATAAGTTCACTGGTTGCCTGGCATCGTTAAGCCGGTTCGTTTGTTGGTTGGGAGAGAAGGCCTTGCCCCTCTATCAGCTAATGAAAAAGGCAGACAAGTTTGTATGGACGCCACAGGCGGATCTTGCATTTCGAGAATTGAAAAAGATGTTATCTACCGCGCCAATCCTAGCTGCACCACTACCCAAGGAGCCAATGTTGCTCTATGTAGCCGCGACCAAACGAGTCGTAAGTGCAGTAATCATAGTGGAGCGCGAAGAGGAAGGAAAATCCGTGCAAAGGCCAGTGTACTATCTGAGCGAGGTATTATCAGTCTCGAAACAGAACTATCCTCACTATCAGAAGATGGCATACGGCGTATAATGTCGGCCAAGAAACTCAAACACTATTTTGAGGAACACCCCATCAAGGTGATATGTGAGGCACCCATTTTAGAGATCATGGGTAACAAAGACGCAAGTGGCTAGATAGCAAAGTGGGAAATCGAGTTATCTCCCTATGCACCTCAGTTTGACAGAAGGGATGCAATTAAGTCACAAGTTGTGGCGGATTTTTTTGTGGACTGGGCTGAAATGCAATACGAGCCACCCCTGCCAGACTCCAATTATTGTCAAATGCACTTCGGTGAATCGAAACTGAAAGACGGGTTGGGCGCCGGAGTAGTGCTTACCTCGCCCAAGAAGGATCAACTGAAGTATGTCCTTCATATCCACTTCAGTGCCTCGAATAATGTGGTGGAGTACAAAGCATTGGTGCATGGTCTCAAAGTTGCAAAGTAAATAGGGATACATCGGATACAATGCTTTGGAGATTCTGATTTGGTGGAGCAGCAAGTATCTGGAAATTGGGATGCCTTGGATGCTAACATGGCCCTATACATGTTCCATGTTCAAAAGATAAGTGGGTTTTTTGAGGGATGTGAGTTCCATCACATACCCCGGATTGAAAACAAGGCGGCAGATATGCTGTCCAAGTTGGGCTCGTCCCGGCAGTCAATCCCGCCAAATGTTGCCTTAGAGCACTTGAGAAAACCATCTATCGCGCCCTCACCCGAATCAGATTCCATTTACGTCCCGGCGCTCTCCAGATCAGGAGCTGCACTTATGGAGATAGAATGGGGAAGCACCTCAGCGAACCCGAGGACTGCTTCAGCAAACCCGGGGGCTGCCTCAGCAAACCCGCGGACTGTTTAGCTTGATCTGGCAGGAGTTATGTCAGTGGATGCAATGGAAGTTGATGAGGAACCATTTCCCGTCCGGACTGTGCCAACTTGGGCCAAGCAGATTTTCGATTTTATGAAAGAAGGAATCTTGCCGTATGATGAAGTAAGTTCAAGGCAGATTCAGAGAAGGGCAAAGGCCTATACAATTATTAATACCGAACTATACAAGAAGAGTGTGACAACAGCACTACAACGGTGTGTTGATCCAGAGAAAGGACTTGACATACTCCGGGATATTCACCAAGGGGAGTGTGGTCACCATGCTTCCTCATGGGCATTAGTGGCAAAAGCCTTCCGACATGGATTTTATTGGCCCAATGCTTTGGAGCAAGGAGAGGAATTGGTGAGAAAATGCAATGGTTTTCAAAGATATGCCATGAAAACTCACCTACCAATGTCGGAGCTGAAAACTATCCCTATTACATGGCCATTTGCGGTATGGTGCCTAGATATGGTAGGACCATTTAAGCCGGCCAAAGGAGTGATGACCCATATGCTGGTCATGGTGGACAAGTTCACCAAATGTATTGAAGTGAAACCAAGTCGAAAATGTGATGGGGCAACAATAGTAAAATTCCTCAAGGATATAATCCTAAGATATGGCTATCCCCATAGCATCATAACTGATAATGGAACAAATTTCACCGAAGGAGCATTCGCGAGGTTCTGTCGAGAAAAGAAGATCCGGTTAGATGTCCCCTCAGTCGCCCACCCTGCATCGAACGGGCAAGTGGAAAGATCCAATGGACTGGTATTGTCCGGGATAAAACCCCGTCTCGTAGAGCCGCTGCAAAGATCAGCGGGGTGCTGGATAGAAGAAATACCAGTGATACTGTGGAGTTTAAGAACAACTCTGAATCGATCAACAGGCTATACGTCATTCTTTCTGGTATATGGGGTAGAAGTTATATTACCAGCCGACATAGAGCATGATTCGCCAAGAGTCACCCAATACGTAGAAGCCGAAGTGCGCAAAGCCCGGCAGAATGATGTTGATCTGCTAGAAGAAGCGAGAGAACTGGCCTTGTCCAGATCCGCCATATATCAGCAAAATCTCCGACGCTATCATAGCCGGAAAGTAAACCCCCAAGTTTTCCGGGAAGGTGATTTGGTACTCCGGTTGATACAACGCACTACTGGCCTGCATAAGTTATCCCTGCCATGGGAAGAACCTTTCATTGTAAGCAAAGCCTTGCACAATGACTCCTACTATCTCATTGATGCACAGCCCCAGGAAAAGAACAAGGCGGATAGGTCCGGAGAAGAATCCAAAAGACCGTGGAATGTAGCACTGCTTCGTCCTTTCTACACCTAACTAAGAGGTGAATGTATCCGAACTACTCGTATGTCGGTATGTTTGTCGGCGATGAGCTTATCAATAAAAATTTCGCCACCCCGAGCAGAGACTCCAGGACTGCTATAATACTTGTCTCTCGTTTTCGTATTTTTGTGTTGGCTGGGTTAATATGGTTATATCTTAGTCGGATTAGTAATGTGTGAGCACCAAAAACATAACTCTTCGACTTTGCTGCTGTCCAACAAGAATTGGCTTCATGGCAAGCAATCGAACAAGTTTGGAATGGCAAAGCACATGAAAAATGACTAAGGGAAAGAACTTAAGCGGGCTGACATTGGTTTTTTGACTAACCCTTAGTTTGTATTGGTCACTAAAACACCAGATCATTTTGAGCTAATCTCAAAGTTTTAAGTATTGTTAAGTCAATTGTTTGAACCTCGGACTCATAAGTCGAAAAAACCGAATCAAGGTAGACGCAAGCCGAGTCAAAAATTGGGGAACAAGAAAATGAAACTCGGGGACTTCTGGGGATGAAACTTAGTCCGGAACATAAAATTGTAGCACACCCAAATCAAAGTATTTAAGTACATTTATTCCTAGCATTCCGGGGATCTGATAAATGTGACAAGTGTTTTTCAAGGAGCAGGAGCAGCAGAAGAATCATCTGTCGAGGAGGGAGGTACTCCAGAGTGTGGGGGAGGAGCGCTAGCTTCGGCTTCGTCCTCCGGGTTAACCTCGCTATCCTCTGGGTCTTCAGCTTCCTCGCCCAGTTCGGAGCCTTTGCTTTCACTCCCTTCATCTTCAGCTCCAGAGACAATTTCTTCATCAACAACATCAAGATAACTCGGCCCCTCATTCCAAGCATGGCAGAAGGAGTACTGGATGAGCTTGTTAGCACAGGCCTGGCGGCGCGCGATCTAGTCCAGATCCTCGCACCACTTAGACCCGGTGCGCATGCGAGTGAGCAATGCCAAGTCAATTCCTTCGTACCACGAGAGCTCAAATTGCAAAGCAATGTCAGCCCCAGCCCGTGCGGCAGGTTCACGCCACAGATGCAGCTGCGTGTCACACTCCATTAACTTGGCTATGAATGCCGAGCCTTTCTTGGGAATGGTTTAACGAGGCCAGAGGCAGCTAAACATCCGTGTTGCCGCCGGGATGATATCTGCGCCATGATTCTTTACTACCTCAAGACAAGCGGTGAGACTCGCCAGGAGATCCTCTGTGGTATAAGGGATTGGCTCGGCACCAAGGGCAGCAGGAATTCCACGCTGTTCGTAGGACTGGCGTACGGCAGAGGCAGCGAGCATATCACTCTCTGGAAATTTGCCTAAAGATAAGAAGAAAGATAGTGAATAAAAGGACCAAATCCAGATGGTAAAAGATCAAGCAAGGCAGAAAACTTACGCGCAATTTGGAAGAGGAATCACTGAAGCTCGGAATCAACATTGGCATTATGGACCTGGAGTTTCTCGTATTCGGTGGTCACCGACGTAAGCTTGACGTCGGCTTCCTCCAGTAGGCTCTTATCCTTGGAGATTTGCATGGTTAAACGCTCCTTCTCCTCGGCAAACTCCTGGTCGGCCATCTCCAACTCGGACTGATGGAAGCTCTTAAGCCTTTGAATTTCGGCATTCAGCCGAGTGATCTCCGAGTCCTGATGTTGGAGCCGAGCTATCTCTGCGTCTTTCTTTTTCAGTTCAGCCTCATGATTTCCTGCTTGTTCGAGGAAGTGAGTCATCATTTCAGGCACGGTGACACTATCCTCGAGAGCAACTACAACATCACAATGATCTAGAGGACCCAAAGTATGAGTGTCCACCAGATAAAGCAAGGAAAATACAACAATCATGTGAAGGGGATAAGTTTACCTTTGATTTCCGCAAGGTTTTTCCTCATGATTATGTTCTCAGCTTCAACCTCGGCTGCATGATTCAGACGAGAAATTCATATAGGTCCTAAGAAGTTTGAATGAACAAGGAAGAGGAAGAATGGAAATTTACCGCTCTTTTGGTACTCCACCAAGATTCTACCGTAACACGCGAGAATGTCTTTGTAGGAGTCCAGCAAGCGCTGGAACTCAGCGGTTCAGTGGTTAGTGGTAATCTGAAATAAGCAAGGCAAAGACAATGTTCAAAGGCGGAGTAAAAACAATACGAGGTCTACAAGACCCGGGCCAAGTGGAACTTAACCCGGCTCTAGGTGTGTGGATATTCGAAGTCTACAAGATCCGGGCCAAGTGGAACTTAACCCGGCTCTAGGTGTGTGGATATTCGAAGTCTGCAAGACCCGGGCCAAGTGGAACTTAACCCGGCTCTAGGTATGTGGATATTCGAAGTCTACAAGACCCGGGCCAAGTGGAACTTAACCTGGCTCTAGGTGTGTGGATATTCGAAGTCTACAAGATCCGGGCCAAGTGGAACTTAACCCGGCTCTAGGTGTGTGGATATTCGAAGTCTACAAGACCCAGGCCAAGTGGAACTTAACCCGGCTCTAGGTGTGTGGATATTCGAAGTCTACAAGATCCGGTCCAAGTGGAACTTAACCCGTCTCTAGATGTGTGAATATTCGAAGTACATAAGATACGGGCCAAGGGAACTAGACCCGGCTCAAAATCTACTAAAATTTGATGTCATTATGAACAAAAGCTAAGCTCTATGAGAAGCATCCGACCGAATAACAAGTTATTCCCTTGGAGGCTCGGGGAATAGGGGTTATATCTACAAGTGCTCAGTTATGTAAAACATCAACAGCAGAGAAAATGAATTACCTCCATCATCCGGCCAGCTAAGGAGATAGCCTTGGTAGCGGAGTTCATCTAGGCACTGAACTCTGCTGGGCCGAACTTCTCTAGCAGATCGTCTTGAGGGTCGGCGAATTTCGGCGTTGTTCCAGTTCTTCACATACTCAAGGAGTTGTGGACTGTAACTTTCGCCGCTCGGAGAATAGCTCGCCACAAGGCCCTTCATGTGGGCCTCCCGCCTAGCGGATTGAGCTGTAGCGGGGCTGGTGTGCAAAACCAGCTGTTGGCTGCCCTCTGATCCGGAGGCGGCAGACCCGGATGAAGTTACTTTTGCTGACCCAGAAGTCTCCTTGACTTTGCTGGATGAAGGTGGAGGAATTGATTGAAAAGTATCTGCCACGGAAGGGGTAGACCCGGAGGGAGCCGATGGAGCTTTTCCCTTGGGAGTTTTGGAGGTCTTTGATGCTGCTGGTGCTGGTACTGGTGTTGCTTGTGCTGGTACTGAGACAAAAGGATTTGCTGGGGGCGGCGCCGATGAAGCTAGCACCTCAGGATCTAGCACTGAGGCCGAGGAATCGGGGAGGTCCGGTGTTGCCGTATCCAGATCTGCCCCACTACCCCCCCGCGCCGATGTTGCCCTCCTCTTGGTGAGATGGGCTCTGGTCAGGTGCAACCGCGGAGCCCTCCTAAATAGGGCTGAGCGGACGATAATCATCATTGCGGGGGGAGAGGCACTGCTCCCGAGTGGGGAGGCAACGCTGGAGCCTCTCTGAGGGATATCCCTAGGAGCTTTGAGAAAGGAAAAGCACCAAGTCAAAAATAAGAGTCAATAAGAAACAAAGGTAAGCAAAGGAAAGAATCCCAAGAAGCTATATTAAAGAACTAACTCATCCGCGGTAGGAGGAGCCTGAGGTTTGGGTGCCCTCCGAACCGTGCTCTTGGTGGCAGGCTTGGCCGAGGGTTTAACCCTGGATTTCTTTTGCCTCTTCTTGGGCGGCGGCACCTCCGAAGCTACGGGCGAGGTAGCTACGCGCTTTTGGGATGGAGCCAGGGCCGGGCCACCAGTGGCAAGGGTAGGAACCTAGTGGACCTGATCGTCCGGGTTATCTGAACATTCGAACATAATCCAGGTGCGAGTAAGAGATGAGAACCGGATCAAATACCTCAAGGACCTCAATGTCCGAGTCATCATCATCTGGCCAATCCCTTAGAGAAGAGGCCTTACAAGCATTGCATCTGACGATGTCCGGGGTCGGCAGGAAGGCCTCCGGATCAGGCTCCTCCTCGTCCTCCTCGGTGCGGTCTGGCAACCACTTGCTCGCTAGCACCTCGCTATCCTCTAGTGGCTGCTAGAGGAATCGCTGAGAACAAGGCAACAGTTGACAAGTTACAAGAGTGAATCGACATACAAAGAAGATTCGGAAAACAAGAACAGGAAAACTCACCTGTGGCGGAGGGTTGACTCGGGTGAAGGGCTCAAGTCCATACTCCCAATCCTCGGAGAGCTCCTTCTCCACATTAAATATGGACTTAACCCAGCGGTAAACCGCCGAGTTATCCAACTCGATGGAAGAAGTCCGGTGAGGATCGAGAGGGCCGCTAAGATAGCAGATCTTGTGAGCTTGCTTCTTGAGGGGGGAGACCCGGCTGCGGAGGAAAGTGATCATAATGTCCTCCCCTCGGAGTTTCTCCTTGAGCAGCTCCTTGATCCAGCGCTCTAGTTGATTCGCCAGGGCCGTGGGCCGCCTCAGAATGCTCTCCAAACGCGAGGTGTTAGGAGGGCCAAGTCTGAAGGGGAGCAGCCAGATCAGGTCCTCCTTAGTGGTGTTCCGGACATAAAAGAAAGTCCAGGCCTAGCCCTTGCAAGATTCGAGTCCGGTGACCCGGGGGAACACGGACTGCTTCCGGGGAGAAATGGAGGCGGTGCCGCACTGGGTCAAGTGCTTGTCCTCCAAGGCACGCTCCTTGTTAGGAACTACGTTCCTCCGGAGGCCAAAGAACTTGATCCAAAGTTGTTTTGTTGGCCAGAGGCCGATGTACCCCTCGATGCCAGAAGAAAAGGAGAACGGAGAGGTAATGGCGTTTGAGGGGAGGTGATGCGGTTGCAACTTATATGTAGAAATGAAATCGAAGAAAAATCATAAGTGGGAAGGTCGACGGCTGGAAATGCGATAGAAAAACAACCTACTCCCCAGATTTGGGGCAAGGAGTGACTTCACCGGAGGCGAGGCGACAGGCGACGCCGGCGGGGATGCGCCACGTGGCACGAAGCCAATTGAGTTCCTCCTCGCGGACGGTGGAGCCGTTCCAACAGTCGCGCTCGCGGCCCTCCGCTCCTTCTTCCTGCTGCGCCATCACCGCTGCCTCTACCTCTGACATGGTGGATTCGAGGTATTCCAGGGAGTAATCGGAGTAGAGATAGCCGGAGGAAGGAAAGCGGGAAGCGCAAGGCCCCGTGATGGAAACTGTGAATAGGAACGGCGGCGCAGATGTGAGTGGTTGCCTGAGCGCGGTCGTGGTGGCGCTCGTGGAGCAGAAAACTGGCAGCAGCGGCGGAATTGCTGTGAAAGAGAAAGGTTGGGAAGCGCAGAAGAAATGGGGGAACTTCCCCTGAAAACGCCCCACGCCTCCTACTTAACCGTGCAGCACGTGCGTCGTGGGATCATTTGTGGGCAACACGCCACGCGCAACGAGCGTGTGCGTGGCCAGAATAGCCAATCAGAGCAAGGCCACAGGAAGGGCTACAAGAGCAGATAACCCCACGACATGATGTAATGTTACGGTTAACGAGGCGCTGCAGTGAAGAGACGTTTACAACAGTTATTCCTGACATTGCGACAGTAATCGACGCATTAAATGCGCGTGGCCCTTAAAATGAGGCAAAATGATGATTACCCTCCACGTAGGATGTGGAGAAGCGTACAAGAGAAGGAAAAGTAACCCGGATAAGCTAGCAAAAGAGCTAGCCAACGAGGAATAACTCAAAATGAGCAAAGGGTCGCAAGATGAGAAACTCCAAGCTAAGAGGTAACTCGGCCTAAGGAGTAAATGATCCGAATATGGGAACCTACTGTGGCCTTAACAACTAAAAGTTGCTAAGACCACACCAACTTCGGGGACTAATGTTGGGGGGATACCCCCGGGTAGGGTAACACTAGGGTATAAGGGCTGAGCTAGCCGGGGTACGGCACGGTCAAAAGCAAGTGCTGACTGGGTCACCTCAAGGCAGGCCGAATCACGGTGTGACCCGGCCCATAGAGCATCTCCTTGACAATGGTCCGGCCAACATTGGATTTATGCCGGCCATGTCTATTTGTTTTCCAGGTAACTTGGTAAGCCAGATTAGCTATATGCTAGTCGGGATATCTTAGCTTCCAAGAGAAGGAATAACCCGCTGGTCAAAAGGTGGCTTTATTAGCTGTAGCATGAGCTAAGTAAAGTAAAGAAGAGGACCAGTGGGTCAGGGGCGACCAAGGTGACGCAGGCAAAGCCGGATGATGCAGCCCGTGTCTAGTGATGCCAAAATACAAGGATTATGCTGTAGCTTACATCCAAAGCCAGGACGAGCCGTTAAAGAGAATAAAGAAGCATCTGCTTTAGGAAAGGAGCATATTCGTAGAATATGCTGCCACATGTGCCCTAGAATTGTAACCCGGGCTTCCCTATACAAGGAGCATCGGGGCCTCCATAAAGAGGGTCGATCGATCAATCATTCTCTGTCTAAGGTAGAACTCTAGGGCTAGTTGACAGGGAGTAAGAGACATCGTCTCCTTCTTGCTGAGAGCCTCAGGAGCACTTGTAAACACCATTGATAGAGAATATACAAGAACTTCCGTGCATGGAATCACCACGCTCTCCCTCCTTGGATTCCGCTAGCACTCATTGGCCCCATCTTTAGCCTATCCATGGCATCTACCGTGTCACCACCATGATCGAAAACAACACATGCAATGACACTTCATGTGGAAAACAATGGTCAGAAGGCCCGAGAACATGCTGGAATGCAACATTGGAACGCAATGGAGCACCAATGTGGCATATGTTGCATCACCACACCCACCTGAGAGAGTGTCGCCCCGTGGGTCATTGTGGTATGGAGAACAACACATACAATGAGACTCAATGTGCCAATCCATGGTTAGAATAACCTAGAACATGCTAGAATGCAACATTGGAATGCAATGGAGCACCAGTGTGGCAAGGTTGCATCACCACACCTAACTGAGTGTGTGTGGCCATGTGGTTCATTGTGGTTTGGAAAGAACACATGTAATGACACTCAATGTGCTAGACCATGGTCCCCTAGAACATGCTAGAATGCAACATTGGAATGCAATGGAGAACCAGTGTGGCAGAGGTTGCATCACCACATCGACCTGATTGTGTGTGGCCATGTGGATCATTGTGGTTTGGAAAAGAACACATGCAATGACACTCCATGTGCCCAACCATGATCAAAAAGCCCTAGAACATGCTGGAAAGCAACACTGGAATGCAATGGAGCACCAGTGTGGCATATGTTGCATCACAACATCTACCTGAGTGTGTGTGGCCCTGTGGGTCATTGTGGTTTGGAAAAGAACACATGCAATGACACTCCATGTGCATAACCATGGTAAGAAAGCCTAGAACATACTGGAATGCAACATTAGAATGCAATGGAGCACCAGTGTGCTAGAGGTTGCACCACCACACACACCTAACTGTGTGTGGCCATGTAGGTCATTGTGGTTTGGAAAACAACACATGCAATGACACTCCATGTGGAAAACCATGGTGAGAAAGCCCAAGAACATACTGGAATGCAACATTGGAATGCAATGGAGCACCAGTGTGGCAGATGTTGCATCACCACAATCACTTGAGTGTGTGTGGCCATGTGGGTCATTTTGGTTTGGAAAGAGAACATTTAATGACACTCCATGTGCCAAACCATGGTTAGAAAACCCTAGAACATGCTGGAATGCAACATTGGAATGCAATGGAGCACCATTGTGGCAAGGTTGCATCACCACACCCACCTGAGTGTGTGAGGCCATGTGGGTCATTGTGGTTTGGAAAAGAACACATGCAATCAAACTCCATGAGCCAAACCATGGTGAAAAAGCCCTAGAACATGCTAGAATGCAACATTGGAATGCAATGGAGCACCAGTGTGGCAGAGGTTGCATCACCACACCCACCTGACTGTGTGGCCATGTGGGTCATTGTGGTTTGGAAAACAACACATGTAATGACACTCCGTGTGGAAAACCATGGTTAGAAAGCCTAAGAACATGCTAGAATGCAACATTGGAACGCAATGGAGCACCAGTGTGGAACATGTTGCATCACCACACCCACCTGAGAGAGTGTGGTCCTGTGGGTCATTGTGGTCTGGAAAACAACACATGTAATGACACTCCAGGTGGAAAACCATGGTCAGAAACCCAAGAAAATGCTAGAGTGCAGCAATGGAATGCAATGGAGAACTAGTGTGCCAGATGTTGCATCACCACACCCACCTAAGAGAGTGTGTCCCTGTGGGTCATTGTGGTTTGGAAAACAACACATACAATGACACTCCATGTGTTAAACCATGGTTAGAAAACCCTAGAACATGCTGGAATGCAATGGAGCACCAGTGTGGAAAGGTTGCATCACCACACCCACCTGAGTGTGTGTGGCCATGCGGGTCATTATGGTTTGGAAAGAACACATGTAATGACACCCCATGTGCCAAACCATGGTCAGAAAGCCCTAGAACATGCGAGAATGCAACATTGCATGCAATGGAGCACCAATGTGGCAGAGGTTGCATCACCACACCCACCTGAGTGTGTTTAGCCATGTGGGTCATTGTGGTTTGGAAAAGAACACATGCAATGAAACTCCATGAGCCAAACCATGGTAAAAAAAGCTATAGAACATGCTAGAATGCAACATTGGAATGCAATGGAGCACCAGTGTGGCAAGGTTGCATCACCATAGCCACTTGAGTGTGTGTGGCCATGCGAGTCATTATGGTTTGGAAAGAACACATGTAATGACACTCCATGTACCAAACCATGGTCAAAAAGCCCTAGAACATGCTGGAATGCAACATTGGAATGCAATGGAGCACCAGTGTGGCATAGGTTGCATCACCACACCCACCAGAGTGTGTGAGGCCATGTGGGTCATTGTGGTTTGGAAAAGAACACATGCAATGCAACTCCATGAGGCAAACCATGGTGAAAAAGCCCTAGAACATGCTAGAATGGAACACTAGAATGCAATGGAGCACCAGTGTGGCAAGGTTGCATCACCACACCCACCTGAGTGTGTGTGGCCATGTGGGTCATTATGGTTTGTAAATAACACATGTAATGACACTCCATGTGTTGAACCATGGTCAGAAAGCCCTAGAACATGCTAGAATGCAACACTGGAATGCAATGGAGCACCAGTGTGGTAGAGGTTGCATCACCACACCCACCTGATTGTGTGTGGCCATGTGGGTCATTGTGGTTTGGAAAGCAAAACATTCAATGACACTCCATGTGGAAAACCATGGTTAGAAAGCCCAAGAACATGCTAGAATGCAACATTGGAACTCAATGGAGCACCAGTGTGGCAAATATTGCATCACCACACCCACCTGAGAGAGTATGGCCCTGTGGGTCATTGTGGTTTGGAGAACAACACATACAATGAGACTCCATGTGCCAAACCATGGTTAGAAAACCCCAGAACATGCTGGAATGCAACATTGGAATGCAATGGAACACCAGTGTGGCAAGGTTGCATCACCTCAGCCACCTGAGTGTGTGTGGCCATACGGGTCATTATGGTTTGGAAAGAACACATGTAATGACACTCCATGTGCCAAACAATGGTCAGAACACCCTAGAACACGCTAGAATGCAACATTGGAATGCAATGGAGCACCAGTGTGGTAGAGGTTGACACCCACCTCAGTGTGTGTGGCCATGTGGGTCATTGTGGTTTGGAAAAGAACACATGCAATGAAACTCCATCAGCCAAACCATGGTGAAAAAGCCCTAGAACATGCTAGAATGCAACATTGGAATGCAATGGAGCACCAGTGTGGCAGAGGTTGCATCACCACACCTGCCTGACTATGTGTGACCATGTGGGTCATTGTGGTTTGGAAAACAACAAATGCAATGACACTCCATGTGGAAAACCATGTTCAGAAGGCCAAAGAACATGCTGGAATGCAACATTGGAACGCAATGGAGCACTAGTGTGGCATATGTTGCATCACCACACCCACCTGAGAGAGTGTCGCCCCGTGGGTCATTGTGGTTTGGAAAACAACACATACAATGAGACTCCATGTGCCAAACCATGGTTAGAAAACCCTATAACATGCTAGACTGCAACATTGGAATGCAATGGAGCACCCGTGTGGCAAGGTTGCATCACCACACCCACCTGAGTGTGTGTGGCCATGTGGGTCATTGTGGTTTGGAAAGAACACATGTAATGACACTCCATGTGCCAGACCATGGTCAGAAAGCCCTAGAACATGCTAGAATGCAACATTGGAATGCAATGGAGCACCAGTGTGGCAGAGGTTGCATCACCACACCTACCTGATTGTGTGTGTCCATGTGGGTAATTGTGGTTTGGAAAAGAACACATGCAATGACACTCCATCTGCCCAACCATGATCAAAAAGCCCTAGAACATGCTGGAATGCAATGGAGCACCAGTTTGGCATATGTTGCATCACAACATCTACCTGAGTGTGTGTGGCCCTGTGGGTCATTGTGGTTTGGAAAAGAACACATACAACGACACTCCATGTGCCTAACCATGGTAAGAAAGCCGTAGAACATGGTGGAATGCAACATTGTAATGCAATGGAGCACCAGTGTGCTAGAGGTTGCATCACCACACCCACCTGACTGTGTGTGGCCATGTAGGTCATTGAGGTTTGGAAAACAACACATGCAATGACACTCCATGTGGAAAACCATGGTCAGAAAGCCCAAGAACATGCTGGAATGCAACATTGGAACGCAATGGAGCACCAGTGTGGCAGATGTTGCATCACCACACCCACTTGAGTGTGTGTGGCCATGTGGGTCATTTTGGTTTGCAAAGAGAACATGTAATGACACTCCATGTGCCCAACCATGATAAAAATCCCTAGAACATGCTAGAGTGAAACATTGGAATGCAATGGAGAACCAGTGTGGCAGAGGTTGCATCACCACACCCACCTGAGTGTGTGTGGCCATGTGGGTCATTGTGGTTTGGAAAGAACACATGTAATGACACTCCATGTGCCAGACCACGGTCAGAAAGCCCTAGAACATGCGAGAATGCAACACTGTAATGCAATGGAGCACTAGTGTGGCAGAGGTTGCATCACCACACCCACCTGATTGTGTGTGGCCATGTGGGTCATTGTGGTTTGGAAAAGAAACATGCAATGACACTCCATGTGCCCAACCATGGTCAGAAATCCCAAGAACATGCTGGAATGCAACTTTGGAATGCAATGGAGCACCAATGTGGGATATGTTGCATCACAACATCTACCTGAGTGTGTGTGGCCCTTTGGGTCATTGTGGTTTGGAAAAGAACACATACAATGACACTCCATGTGCCTAACCATGGTAGGAAAGCCCTAGAACATGCTGGAATGCAACATTGGAATGCAATGGAGCACCAGTGTGCTAGAGGTTGCATCACCACACCCACCCGACTGTGTGTGGACATGTAGGTCATTGTGGTTTGGAAAACAACACATGCAATGACACTCCATGTGGAAAACCATGGTTAGAAAGCCCAAGAACATGCTGGAATGCAGCATTGGAACGCAATGGAGCACCAGTGTGGCAGATGTTGCATCACCACACCCACTTGAGTGTGCGTGGCCATGTGGGTCATTTTGGTTTGGAAAGAGAACATGTAATGACACTCCATGTGCCCAACCATGATAAAAAAGCCCTAGAACATGCTAGAATGCAACATTGGAATGCAATGGAGGACCAGTGTGGCAGAGGTTGCATCACCACACCCACCTGAGTGTGTGTGGCCATGTGGGTCATTGTGGTTTGGAAAGAACACATGTAATGATAGTCCATGTGCCAAACCATGGTCAAAAAGCCCTAGAACATGCTAGAATGCAACATTGGAATGTAATGGAGAACCAGGGTGGCAGAGGTTGCATCACCACACCCACCTGATTGTGTGTGGCCATGTGGGTCATTGTGGTTTGGAAAAGAACACATGCAATGACACTCCATGTGCCCAACCATGGTCAGAAATCCCAAGAGCATGTTGAATGCAACATTGGAATGCATTGGAGCACCAGTGTGGCATATGTTGCATCACAACATCTACCTAAGTGTGTGTGGCCATGTGGGTTATTGTGGTTTGGAAAAGAACACATGCGATGACACTCCATGTGCCAAACCATGGTTTGAAAACCCTAGAACATACTAGAATGCAACATTAGAATGCAATGGAACACCAGTGTGCTAGAGGTTGCATCACCACATCCACCTGACTGTATGTGGCCATGTAGGTCATTGTGGTTTGGAAAACAACACATGCAATGACAGTCCATGTGGAAAACCATGGTGAGAAAGCCCAAGGACATGCTAGAATGCAGCATTGGAATGCAATGGAGCACCATTATGGCAGATGTTGCATCACCAAACCCACTTGAGTGTGGGTGACCATGTGGGTCATTTTGGTTTGGAAAGAGAACATGTAATGACACTCCATGTGCCAAACCATGGTTAGAAAACCCTAGAACATGCTGGAATGCATCATTGGAATGCAATGGAGCACTAGTGTGGCAAGGTTGCATCACCATAGCCACCTGAGTGTGTGTGGCCATGCGGGTCATTATGGTTTGGAAAGAACACATGTAATGACACTCCATGTGCCACACCATGGTCAAAAAGCCCTAGAACATGCTAGAATGCAACATTGGAATGCAATGGAGCACCAGTGTGGCAGATGTTGCATCACCACACCCACCTGAGTGTGTGTGGCCATGTGGGTCATTGTGGTTTGGAAAAGAACACATGCAATGAAATTCCATGAGCCAAACAATGGTGAAAAAGCCCTAGAACATGCTAGAATGCAACATTGGAATGCAATGGAGAACCAGTGTGGCAGAGGTGGCATCACCACACCCACCTGACTGTGTGTGGCCATGTGGGTCATTGTGGTTTGGAAAACAACTCATGCAATGACACTCCATGTGGAAAACCATGGTCAGAAAGCCCAAGAACATGCTAGAATGCAACATTGGAACACAATGGAGCACCAATGTGGAACATGTTGCAACACCACAACCACCTGAGAGAGTGTGGCCCTATGGGTCATTGTGGTTTGGAAAACAACACATGCAATAACACTCCATGTGGAAAACCATGGTTAGAAAGCCCAAGAACATGCTGGAATGCAACATTGGAACGCAATAGAGCACCAATGTGCCAGATGTTGCATCACCACACCCACCTGAGAGAGTGTGGCCCTGTGGGTCATTGTGGTTTGGAAAATAACATATACAATGACACTCCATGTGTCAAACCATGGTTAGAAAACCCTAGAACATGCTGGAATGCAACATTGGAATGCAATGGAGCACCAGTGTGGCAAGGTTGCATCACCACACCCACCCGAGTGTGTGTGGCCATGTGGGTCATTATGGTTTGGAAAGAACACAGGTAATGATACTCAATGTGCCAAACCATGGTTAGAAAGACCTAGAAAATGCTAGAATGCAACATTGGAATGCAATGGAGCACTAGCGCGGTAGAGGTTGCATCACCACACCCACCTTAGTGTGTATGGCCATGTGGGTCTTTGTGGTTTGGAAAAGAACACATGCAATGACACTCCATGAGCCAAACCATGGTGAAAAAGCCCTAGAACATGCCAGAATGCAACATTGGAATGCAATGGAGCACCATTGTGGTAGAGGCTGCATCGCCACACCCATCTGACTGTGTGTGGCCATGTGGGTCATTGTGGTTTGGAAAAACACACATGCAATAGCAACACCCGGATTTTTAAGTCTAGATGCCTGTTATGCCGTACATCGCAGTCCCAGGATTACCATTTTTGCGAGACATAACAGAAGTGTTCCCATAGTACATCATCCATTACAAAGCATAATAAGGTTCTTACAAACAAAGGATCTCATGATCTAGTCTTTAATACAATCAAAGCAGCGGAAAGTAAACGTAGCGGGGCTTCATCTTTAGGGTCAAGGGCAATGCTGACGATGGGAGATGATCCTAGTTGTGATAGACCTCCTGTTGTCCATCTTCTGGGTAATCCTCCTCATAGTATGGCCATGGGAATAGCCAGGGACTAAGCCATGAGTACTCTTTAAGTACTCGCAAACTACCACTAGTATAAGTAAGGTCAAAGCTAATAGGAAACTTAAGCTCTAGGTTGGTTTTGCAAAAAGCCAGGTTTATTTCATAAAGCTTCAAGGGACAGACCTAATTTTGGTTCTCTACATTACTTAAGCAGGAACTTTGATCTCATGTCCACAACTCTGTTGTGGTCAAGTCAAAGTCATCTTTCAAGTCACAAATCATTTTGAAAACATCTGACAATGGAATAGTATGGCCACTCCAACTGTCCATAACCGCGGACGCAGCTATTCAAATAGTTTGACACTCTGCAGATATTGTACACTTCCACCACAAAATTCGATACATCCGTCAGGAATAACCCTGAATCATTATACTTGGTATGCGGATAATCATACTTAACCTTTCAATTACACACCCTAGTATAGGTACCTCCCCTATGAGTTTGGCCTCCCAACCATGACCATATGTCATCTTGGGTACTACATAGGTGGACATTCATCACGAGGTAGCCTCAGCTCAACCTCTTCCGCAAGGGAACCCATACTAAGACATATAAACTTCCAGTCAAGCCCTACCCAACTCAGGTATTGTGGCTGTACGGTAAAATTGGAATGGTATCACATCCGAACCCAACCATCAGTTTTTATAAAGGGTCAACTCTCATGCCTCAACATTTTCATCATCAACAATTGTGTTTCTCAACACATGTCAAAACATTTCAATAGAATGAATCATCATTCCAAGGTTTTCATAATCATTTTCACCAAGTATTCCCATCTAAAGTGATCAAGTTTTATGCTTATCACTAGCCACTAAAGTTGAGGTTATCGTTATTGGGGGTGCTAGTAAGGTATAAGTATCCAAGACTAGTCTTATGATATTGATAGGATCCATTATAATTTCCACTAGTAACAATTCATTACGAAGAAAAAGTAGTAAAGGAAAGTAAAGCTTTGAGTAAAACTGGGAATGGTATAAGTAAAGTGACATAACCCAGCATGCCTAATGCATCTGGTATAAGGCTTGCATATATAGCATGCCTAGCCCTATCTTGCACTGATAGCTTGCTTAAATAGCAAGTATGGTGCTAGCTTGCACTTAGTGATGGCTTGCCTTGTTGGTTGCAGTCGTTGAAGTTTTCCTCCTCCTCCTCGAGGTACTTCTCTTTATTGAATTCCGGGTCGATGCTAGCATCTATAAATACATTCAATGAACACAATCACCAAACAACACTTCACTATTCCTATTTAGCACACAAGGCTCATACTAGATGATCTAATATCATCTCAATCTTTCCATGTTATAATGGCACATTTTTATTTCTCTTTAATGAGAAAAGTAATTTCTACGCATTGAAATTGTTTAAGATTTAATATTATCCAACTAGAATATAGGTTCATATGGACCATGTCCTCACCATATATTCTCAAGCTTGGGAATGTGATTGAAAAAGGGTGATCAAGTATAACAATATTTAATATTATTATTTAATAAGATTTAAGTGACTAGAAAAGCCTATACGGCTTTGTTTTAATACTAGTCCAAGTTTAATATCTGCCAAACCAAATGTTTTTACATATTCAGGTAGAGCATGGCAAATTTGATTTTTGAGAGGTGGAATCATCTCAAAAGCATTTATAGTTTATTTTAGAAAAATGTTTGAAGTGTCAAAAGTCTCTACCTTGTTATTTTTGGTATAGGTGATCTGTAATTTCAATTGGTTTGAATCCAATGGTAGTGAATAGATAATTTCAGTACCTTTCCAACAAAATTGGAATCATGCATTTTGGTTTAGTGAATCTCTTTGAATTGATTTTTGAATCTACTAACAGAATCTAGTTTTAACTAAAATGAAAAAAGTCTATTTGAATGGGTGGGCTCTGCGTGGGAAACTAAATGGGCCGGCCCAACTGCATAGCGTTGGCGCAGCTGGATACTGACAGGCAGGTCCTACTTGTAAGTGACTTAACTAAGCCAAAACGGTAATTTTCAATCTGAGCCCTACGATTAGAACACGATCTAACGGCTGAGGTTCATCTTCTATGTCGAACTGCTCCGGCGAGAACTGAACCCTTACGTGATGGTGAGGGTCGCGTGAGGCTCACCTGGGCTCCAGCTAAGGTCGGAGATTGGGGCGAATGGGGTTGTCGTCGACGGCGGTTCGAGGCACGGTCACGGCAGCTCCTAGGGGGGTAGCAATCAACGGGTTCCTTCCTCCTCTGCAGCGGCGGACTCCGACTAAATTCCGACGGACTGGTGCTTGCCTTGCTCTGGGGAAGGGATGGTGAGGTTCTATGGTGAGTGCGGGAGTGGAATGGTGTGGAGCTAGAGGGCTGGGGTGGCCTCTATTTATACACCCAGTGTGGCAGTTGGGCGACATGGTCGGGCTACTCCGGCAACGTCACTACCGGTTGCAATCGTCACGGCGGAGGGCATGGGTCGAAGCGGTGGACTATGGCGGTCGTCATGGAACTGATGGCATGACAAGGGGCACTCTCCATTGGCCGGGGTACGTCGGTGCTCTGGGCGGGTACGCAGGCGTTCGTCATGTGGTACGGTGGTCACAGGGTGAACGGTCATGTCGGGGAGGTCACTAGTGCTACGGAGAATGAGAGTGAGGCGCGACGTGTGTGAGCGAGGCGGTTGCGGCACTCCGTCGTTCTCTCGGCATGACCAGGGTTTAAATGGGCACACCTGGTCTGGCTCCTTCTCGCCTCACCGTTGGTCAAGGGGTGGTCAGGGGGTGGCGGTGAGGTCACACCTACCTCGTGGGGGTCGTGGTAGAGGGCGGCGCGGTGCACAACGACTGCTCATGCTCGACCGGCATGGACGGCTCGGCATGGGCAATGTCACTGGTGCAATGGTGGGCAAAGGCTCTCCACTGCATGGCACGTGCCTGGGATTGATCGAGGACAAGTAGTGGAGAAGGTTTCAGTACAATTTATGAGCAATTAACAATTCCAAATAGTGTTTAGTTGGTGAGGTTATACTGTGCATGCCAAGTGTTCGACACAATGGCCGCATGAATTCATATTTTGCATTTTTGAAAGATATTTGGTGAGTGATCTTGTTGCTTGCTTGGTAGACTGTGGTTGATGGGATTTGTCAAGTGGAATTGATTTGAGTGGTTTTTGAGAGTGTGATTTATTCATATGATCTTGATTCAATTTTGCACTGCCTCTTAAATAGATTTGAATTTAGTTTCTACCACTTTGTAAAGGTTGCTTGGATTCACTTTTACTTAGTCTAGAAAGGGGTGAAAATAATTGGAACTGTTTCTGTTGAAAATCCTTTACTAGGAACACTCAAGTTGGTCTAGTGGATAAGTTTGGCCAAAATGACCATTTTCTTATATATCTTATTTTTGATTCTGCTTGGATTTGATCTAGATGATGTAGCATTCATCTTTGAATCGATCCTTATCATTTGTAACCATCAAACATGGCAATTGCAATCATTCAAACACCAGTGCAAACCACACCTGCATTCATATTAGGTTTAATCCTAAAAGTTTTTGTTAACCCTAAACTTGGGTGATTAAGACTTGATAAGCTTGATTAATATTTTTGGGATGTTACAAACCTTCCCTCCTTAAACAGAATCTCGTCCCGAGATTCAGGAAAACTAGGAACTAAAGAGATTGGGATACTCAGTCCTAATGTAATCTTCTCGTTCCCAGGTGGCTTCTTCTTCGGTATGATTACTCCATTGGATCTTGAGAAACTTGATACTTCTGGTCCGGGTGGTTCTAAAGGCTTCTTCCAAGATACGGATGGTCACTTCACGATAAGTTAGATCCTTGTCAATATCTATGGCTCGGTGATCAATGTTTTTGAAAACCTCGGTCTTCTCCGGAACTTCTAGGCATTTGTGAAGTAACGACATATGGAAAACATTGTGAATGGCTGACATCTCCTCAGGTAGTTCCAATTGATATGATACTTCTCCTCGGCGGTTCGAAATCTTGAAGGGTCCAATATATCTGGGGGCTAACTTTCCTTTTAGACGAAAACATTGCATTCCCTTCAAGGGTGATACTTTGAGATACACAAAATCTCCGACATTGAAGGTCAGGTCTCGACGTCTCTTATCTGCATAACTCTTCTGTCTAGAATGAGTAGTCTTGAGGTGCTCACGGACTTTGTGAACCTTCTCTTCAACTTCTTGTAGGATGTCGGGTCCGAAGATCTGACTCTCTCCCACTTGCGACCAATTCAACAGGGTACGACTCTACCTTCCATACATAAATTCAAAGAGGGCCATTTGCAAACTGGCTTGATAACTATTGTTGTAAGAAAATTCCGTGAAAGGTAGGCAATCTTCTCACTTAGATCCATATTCTAACACACAAGCTCTCAACATATCTTCTAAGATCTGGTTGACTCTTTCAGTTTGTCCGTCGGTTTGTGGGTGATAAGTTGTGCTGAAAATCAGTTTGGTTCCTACTCCTTCTTGGACTTTCTGCCAAAATCTTGAGGTAAACTAGGTTCCTCGATCCAATACTATGGTCTTGGGGGTTCCATGCAAACTGACTATTCTAGCGATGTACAACGCCGCTAGCTTCGAACTTTGGTAGGTTGTCTTGACGGGTATGAAATGGGCTACCTTAGATAATCTATCAACTATGACCCAAATAGAGTCATTTCCCCTACTATATGTAGGCAAACCGGTGATAAAGTCCATTCCGACGGAATCCCACTTCCATTTCAGAATCTGCAATGGTTGCAAAAGTCCAGAGGGTATCTGATGTTCCGCTTTGACTCTCTAACAGATATCACATTTGGCTATGTAGCTTCCGACTTCTCTCTCCATTTTGTGCCACCAAAATTGCTCCTTCAAATCCTGATACATCTTCATTCCTCCTGGGTGGATAGAATAAACAGTATCATGAGCTTCTTGCATAATGACTTGTTTCAACTCCGAATCTGCTGGAACACAGATACGTCATTTGTACCACAAGGTTCCTCCTTCATCTTCGGTGAATCTATGTACTTTTTATGTTCCGATACGACGCTTGATTCCATCGATACTTGTGTTTCCTTTTTGGGCTTCTTTTATCTGACTAATCAAAGTGGGTTGGAGTTCTATGCTAGCTAAGAATCCTTCGCTAACTAGCTCCACTCTGAAATTCTCCATCTCCTCATGCAGACTTGGTTGGGCTTCCTTAATCATGGTATTTAATCTACACGGCAATCTACTAAGAGCATCCGCTACCACATTGGCTTTGCCGGGGTGATAGTGAATGTCAAGGTCATAATCCTTGATTAACTCAATCCATCTCCTTTGCCTCATATTCAACTCCTTCTGGGTGAAAATATACTTCAGACTCTTGTGATCCGAATAAATCTCACACCAATTACCCATGAGGTAATGACGCCATGTCTTCAAAGCTAAAACTTCGGCAGCTAGTTCTAGATCATGGGTAGGATAGTTCTGCTCATGTTGCTTCAGTTGTCTGGATAGATAGGATACGACTTGGCCTTCTTGCATCAACACACATCCTAGTACAATCTTGGATGCGTCACAGTACACATCAAAAGGCTTCTTGATATCGGGCATGATCAAAACTGGGGCTGAGACTAATCTCTTCTTGAGGTCTTGAAAACTTGGTTCACATTTGTCAGTCCATTCAAACTTCTTATCTTTCTTTAGCAATTGGGTCATCGGTCTTGCGATGCTCGAAAATCCTTCTATGAACTTGCGGTAGTATCTGGCTAATCCAAGAAATGCGCGGACTTCTGTTTGGGTGGTTGGGGCTTTCCATTCTTCAACATCCTTGATCTTGGCGGGATCAGCAACGACTCCTCCTGCTGATAGGATATGGCCTAGGAATCCTACTTCGCTTAACCAAAATTCACACTTGTTGAACTTGGCATACAACTGATGTTCTCTAAGGGTTTCAAGGACAGTTCTAAAATGTTGCTCATGGTCTGCTTCTGACTTGGAATAGATTAGAATGTTGTCGATAAAAACAATGACAAACATATCCAGAAAATTCATGAAAACCTTATTCATGAAGTTCATGAAGTAAGTGGGGGCATTGGTTAATCCAAAAGACAAGACATTATACTCATACAATTCATATCTGGTGGTGAAGGTAGTCTTTGGGATATCTGTTGCACAAATCTTCAATTGATGATAACGAGTTCTAAGATCAATCTTAAAAAACACACTGGCACCAGTAAGTTGATCAAACAAATCTTCTATCTTTGGCAAAGGGTATTTGTTCTTGATGGTGATATCATTCAGCTTCCGATAATCCGTACAAAGACGGTTGGCTCCATCCTTCTTATCAACGAACAAAACAAGTGATCTCCATGGTGATGCACTTGGTTGAATCAGTCCTTTTCCCAGCATATCATCAAGTTGCTTCTTCAGTTCCACTAGTTTAGATGGGTTCATACTATAAGGTCTCTGAGCTATGGGTCCGGTTATAGGGATTAGTTCAATGATGAACTCGATATCTGGATCTAGGGGCATACCAGGCAATTCATCTGGGAACACATCGGGGTATTCACAGACTACTCGGACTTGGTCCATGGTGGTCTTGGCTAGACTCTTGTTGCACTTGAATTGACGGGGTAAGGTCTCAGATGCATGTTCTACTAATACTCCGGTGCTACTAGTAATTGTTATGGCTTTCTTAGCACAGTTGATTAATCCTTGTTGTTTCGACATCCAATCCATTCCTAGTACTACTTCCAAACCTTTTGTTCCAAGTACTATTAGATTGGCATAAAAATCTATCCCATGGATTCTGATGGGTACGGCTTTGCAAACTTTTCTAGCTTTCATGGTTGAACCAGGGATTTGAACTATCATAACATGCTTCAGATTTGTGGGTTGAATCTTACTAGTGCATGCAAATTATTCTGTAACAAACGAGTGCGATGCTCCCGAATCAAACAACACTATTACTAATACCGAGTTAACAGAAAACATACCCAGCACGAGACCTGGCGTTATCTAGGCTTGTTCAGCACTCATGTGGAATAGACGACCATTACGGTTGTGCGGGTTTCCTGGGGCGAATCTTTTTCCAGGCTAGAGACGACGTTGCTGTTGGGCAGGTGCATTCACATTGGTTGTTGCGGCAAGCTTCTTGGGACACTCATTGGAGTAGTGACCGTGATTCCACATTCAAAACAAGTGATCATTAACTTGTATTTCCCTGCGACGGGCATGGCATTGCTTCCAGTCCTTGGGGAAGTATTGTTGTTGTTGTTGGACTTGGGCAGTGCACGATTGAAATTATTGGAGTTGCTAGGGTTGTTGTTCTGGTTTCCTCCGGGCCTTGGGTTTCCTCCATGGTTGGGATAGTTCGGGCGGTTCATTGGGGGTCTGTTGGTGTTTCGGGGTGCATATCCTGCAGACGGGTTGGGGCGATACTTTGGGGTATGGTGGGGTCCTGGTTGATGCATCATTCGTCGCTTGCGGTTATCACTGGCCTGGTTAATCTTGCCTTCCATATGGATCTCGGAATCCACTAAGGCTTCTAGGTCATCAAAGGGGATGTTGACTAGCACTGTTTCCATCTCATCATGCAGACTATTCAAGAATCTCTCATTCTTCTTGGCTTCATTGTCGATCTCATCGGGGGCATATCTGGCTAGTGACAGGAATTTGTTACGGTACTCAACCACAATCATCCTTCCTTGCTTCAAGTCTCTAAATTCATCCCTCATCCTCTTGATTAGACCCGGGGGCACATGGGTCCTGCTGAACTTGACTTTGAACTCCTCCCAGGTCATCATCTAACCTCCATGCATTGTTCGGGTACTATTCCACCAAGATCTGGCATAGCCGGACAAATAGTGGGTAGAAAATAGCACCTTCTCATTTGCATCAACTCCTGCAACTTGTAGATTGTTTTCCATGGTCTGTAGCCAATCATTTGCATCTATGGGCTCTTCAGACTTGCTAAACATGGGTGGGTTGGTATTCTGGAAGTTCTTAAGTTTGGATCCATGGTGATCTTGGTTTCCATGGCCTTGATTATTGTGGGCCATCTGGGTTATTTGTTGAAGAGTAGCTAAGTTGGCTTGACGTTCAGCTCTACCAGCTTCATGATCAGAAACTAGCATTTGCAGAATCTGCCACATGGGGTCCTAAGATGAACTGCTTCCTCCAGGATTTCCACGAGTCATCTGAAGATTGAGATAGATAGTGAGATAATAGGGTTATTTTCTAGGGTTCATGGTTTGTTTCTCAAAAGCTTTAAACTTTGAGTTTGACTCGGGTTTTGCAAACTAACAACTTCTTTTCATTCATTCATTCATAGCACACCATACAAACACACACCGCAACACAAATAGAAACAGATGGTTTTAGGAACCATTCTGTGAAACTACGATACAATGGGACCGGGTACATCTCACTCCTACGGTAGTGCTTAGGTGCGACTAATCATCATCGATGAAGGCAGCATCATCCTCATCACTGTGATCCTCCATGGCCTCGTCCTACAGGTAGTCATTGTCATCACTAAGGTAAGAGGGAATATCCCCTCGGATGTCTTCACCTTCCTCCTCCTATTGTTCCTCTAGCTAGATCTCTTGGTCGTGGATGGTCTCCTCCAAGGTTTCTATCTTCTGACGAAGGCGGTCGATGGTACGATCCTTCTTGTCACGTTGTTGACGAAGAGACTTGCGAGCCTTGGCGAGCATGGCGATGGTTTGCTTCCTCTCAACAGCATCAACATTGCTCTGGTTGTCGTGATCACAGGCATTGTCTAACTCCTTTTGTGTCTCATGGAGCATGCAGTCCATGTGATCCACATAGTGCCTCAACTCTAGATGGGTTGGCATGGATATAGGCTGTCCTGAAGAGTCACGTCTTGCGTAGTGTGCAAAACGGGTTCCAATGATCTGATTGATGTTCTGAGCACATAAGCGAGCAAGAGCTTCTTGCATTGCCCTGGCTAATCCATCTAGCCAGTTGTTCTCCCGAACACTGAACTGGATCTTGTCAGAAAGAGGTGGCTCCATCCAGCCTCTCAAGTCACCAATGATTAACCAATGTAGCTCTCCGCCCACGTGATCGTTGAGTTGTGCCCCGAAAAACTCCGAGTGCGGGCCCTCAAGATTCTCTACGAGTGCATCCAGATCCCTCTCAAAGATCAGGTGGCCTCCGTTGCCTATCTGGTAGAACTTGGTGTATTTAACCTCCATCTACAAGAATTTGAGATGAGTAAGTTAGTGGAGTGATCAAGTGTGTCAAGTTTTAAGTATACTTGTAAGAGTTTTGAGTAACAAGTGATCTCTTTTTGAAAGAATCTTGGGGATAAGAATGAGAATAGGTTTTTGTAAATACTTACTTTCTTTGTTTTTGAAGCTAGAATTTTCAAGCGTCCATTCTAACTAGGGTCTCCTATGGTCAGGATGGCTCTGATACCAACTTGTCAACCCCCGGATTTTTAAGTCCAGATGCCTATTATGCCATACATCGCAATCCTAGGATTACCATTTTGCGAGACATAACAGAAGTGGTACCACAGTACATCACCATTACAAACCATATAAGGTTCTTACAAACAAAGGATCTCATGATCCAGTCTTTAATACAATGAAAGCAGCAGAAAGTAAACGTAGCAGGGCTTCATCTTCAGGGTCACAAGCAATACTGACGATGGGAGATGATCCTAGTTGTCATAGACCTCCTGCTGCCCATCTTCCGAGTAATCCTCCTCATAGTCTGGCCATGGGAATAGCTAGGGACAAAGCCATGAGTACTCTTTAAGTACTCGCAAACTACCACTAGTATAAGTAAGGTCAAAGCTAATAGGAAACCTAAGCTCTAGGTTGGTTTTGCAAAAAGCCAGGTTTATTTCATAAAGCTTCAAGGGAAAGACCTAATTTAGTTCTCTACATTACTTAAGTGGGAACTTAGATCTCATGTCCACAACTCTGTTGTGGTCAAGTCAAAGTCATCTTTCAAGTCACAAATCATTTTGAAAACATCTGACAACGGAACAGTATGGCCACTCCAACTATCCATAACCGCGGACGCGGCTATTCAAATAATTTGACACTCTGTAGAGATTATATACTTTCATCACAAAATTCGATACATCCGTTAGGAATAACCCTAAATCATCATACTTAGTATGCAGATAATCAAACTTAACCTTTCAATTACACACCCTAGTATAGGCACCTCCCCTATGAATTTGGCCTCCCAACCATGACCATCTGTCGTCTTTGGTACTGCATAGGTGGACATTCATCACGAGGTAGCCTCAGCTCAACCTCTTCCGCAAGGGAACCCATACTAAGACATATAAACTTCCAGTCAAGCCCTACCCAACTCAGGTATTGTGTATGTACGGTAAAATTGGAATGGTATCACATCAAAACCCAACCATCAGTTTTTATAAAGGGTCAAGGCTCATGCCTCAACATTTTCATCATCAACCATTGTGTTTCTCAACACATGTCAAAACATTTCAATAGAATGAATCATCATTCCAAGGTTTTCATAATCATTTTCACCAAGTATTCCCATCTAAAATGATCAATTTTTATGCTTAGCACTAGCCACTAAAGTTAAGGTTATCACTATTGGGGGTGCTAGTAAGGTATATGTATCCAAGACTAGTCCTATGATCTTGATACAATCCATTCTAATTTCCACTAGTCACAATTCATTACTAAGTAAGAAAAAGTAGTAAAGGAAAGTAAAGCTTTGAATAAAACTGGGAATGGTATAAGTAAAGTGACATAACCCTGCATGCCTAATGCATCTGGTATAAGGCTTGCATATATAGCATGCCTACCCCTAACTTGCAATGATAGCTTGCATAAATAGCAAGTATGGTGCTAGCTTGCACTTAGTGATGGCTTGCCTTTTTGGTTGCAGTCATTGAAGTTTTCCTCCTCCTCCTCGAATGTGACACCCCCGGGATCAGGGCTAAACAAATCCAGACCTTAGCCTGACATAAGCTTAACCTAGAGCTCGAGGATATCCAGTGAGAAATCGGTAACACAACAGTAACCCTGCGACACAAAAAAATTATTATAGCAAGCTCATAACTAAGCGAAGAACCAGAATATTACAAGCAGAGGTCACTGACCACAAACATCAAACAACGGAAGGCAAATTATGCTATTAAGTATATCAAACTTAACAAATGGCCTAAGAGGCCTGAAGCATAACGATGACGTCCCAGCCCATAGATTCTAGGCTGCTGGCCAGGAAACCCAAGCTACTCATCGGTGTCGATGTCATACAGAACTCATCTTTAGGGAACACTTACTTTGAAAGTATCAACAAAGCAAGGGTGAGTACATGGTGTACTCCGCAAGACTTATGGCTGGTTGGGTTATTTGGCATAAAGCCATCTTTGTTTGTAAAACAAGAGGGATAAGAAGCTCATCTAATCAAAATATTTTAAAAGGGGATAAGAGAGTGACATCTCCGAAGAATTTATCATCTTCTTTTGATATCCACCAAAGTAATCCTCATCTCACAAATAGGATCACCCCCTCGTACCCATGAGGAAGCATCCTTAACAAACATTAGTTGCCATGTTTTACGATTAGGTTATAGTTCTCTATGATCTCACGCTCATTCCCAAGTCGTCCATAACCGTGGACACGGGTTTTCAAAAAGATTTAACCCCACAGGGGTGCACAACTTTACCCACACGTACTAACCGACTCTTAATGGAAGTACATTAGCCCTCTTCCTTGGAAGGCCGGCAGAGGGTGGTTACACACGACCTTTACCTTGCTTTCGCCGAGACCATGAGTCACGCCCTAAGGATGGTTCCGCCATAACGGGTCAAATCCCGAAGCCGGTCCCTAGAGATGTGAGTCGAGGTTGGTTTATCAGGGGAGCCATCTACCCAAAGCAACCTCGGCCATGTTAACCTACCTGTTATGATGCACCTTCACCCACCAAACCTTTCAAAATGTTTTCTATGCATATGTCAAATGGAACACCAAACTATGTGACTCATGGAATCTACTAGGCAAGTTAGTTAGTCGAGAGGTCCCCATAAACCCCGTGTGGTTGTACGCTCATCTTGGTTTCAGGGCAAGAACTCGGGTCCTAATGGTGGCGAGCATGGGACTACAAAAACCACATCCCACAGTGGCCTCCCATACAAGCCTTAGCATGTTTAACCTTTACCATTGATCTTACCTCATCAGTATACCTCATTCTCCTGACATACTAGATTCTCTGCATTTGGTACATCTTCTGGATGAACCAGCACTGATAGTTAAGCATGGCTAAGCAAGAGACAGATATAAGCTCTAGCAGTGCACACAAGCCAAACCTAGTTATGCTAGGAGCAGTGGATCAGGGAATATAAGCTCAAGGGAGTAATGCAACAGATAGGATACTCTATCTATCGATAAAAGACCATAGTAGAATCATATGCATCATGGCAAGAATTGAAATGCTTTCGAAACCATAGGATTATATAATGGTGGGGCTATGCTTGCCTTGTTTCTTAATACCCAGATATAGATCTTCGGATTCCTTGTGCTTGACTTGATTATAGTTGGTCAAGTATTGTTCATCGATCCTCGATGGTCTTGATCTCGGTCTTCAATCTCGATCTCGATATCGTATTCTACCGGGAAGAAGCAAACACCGGAAAGAAAGGGAGAACACCAATCAACACATGGCATCTATGCAATGCTCAAGCAAGGATGATGACATGACAAGTTAAATAGATCTTAAATGAAACCCTAGGGCATGCTTGATCACTTTAAACAGGGTCCGAGGGTTGTAAACCCTAGAATAGGGGAAACCTCGGAGTCACCTACGAGGGTTCATTTGATCTTCTAATTAAACTTGTAATTTAAGTTGTTGAACAATGCATGATTTTGATGCTATGAGATATATCTCATTTTTCTGAACATTTTGATATATTATACACATTTTTCTGACTTGTAGAGTAAAAAATATTGATTTTACAATATATAAGCACTTTCTGAAATTATTAAACCATTTTAAAAAGGTTTATTGCGTCAGCACAGACGCAGGCTGACATCATCAAACTGTATATTACTTTTACACATGGGCTAGACCTAGCCATTGTGACTGACTACTAGGCCCAGGCCAGGTCATCATGCCACGCGGGCAGTCAAAGGTCAGCAGGGTCCTCGGGCCACGTCATCACGATGTCACGGTGATGTCACCTCGACGACCACCATTGGGTGGTCACTAGTGACGACGCTGTGAGGCGCACGGGGCGGTGGGACTAGGCGTGTCGGAACAAGATCATCCGGGCGGACCTAAACCTAGGGGCGCAACCTCAAGATGGTCCCCGGAGCTGCATCTATGGTGAGCGGTGGAGGTGGTGTTTGCAGGTCATCGGCGCGGTGGTGCTACAGCAAGTAAACAAGCACGAGGAGGATACTTTGAGCATCAGTAGCTCACCAGCAATGCGAGGAGGTTGTTGTAGAGGCAAGGGGCTGCCGGAATCGACGAGGACGGCGATGGAGGTCGTCGTAGACCGAGGTTGCAATTGAAACAATTTGGACCGCGCCGGCTTTCTCTGCTAGGGGCAAACGAACGAGGACAGTGAGAGGAACCCCACGACACTCTCAGATGGAAAAGGTACGGCCAGATACAGTGGCGCCCCAAAGCTCCGATGTGCTAGGGTTCATGCCGGGGGAGTAAATTGGGGATAGGGAGAGGATAAGGATTGACCAGTGGCGGCAGGCGGTATTATAGGCTTCTACGACGTCGGTAGCGCGTATCTTGGCGAGGCGGCCATCGCAGCAACGGCGGACGGCGGGGCGGTCGACACGTCGGAGCTTCGTCGTCGTCGTCCTTCTGTTGGGATGAAGAAGAAAGAAGAAGGATGGCGAAAGGGTATGTGGGCCGGGGTGGGCTGCACATGGGCTAGCTACGGGCTGCTCTGCGCGGTAGGTAGCTGGAGAGAGGAGGTGGGCTGCGGCCTGGTTAGCTTAGGAACATTTTTATTTGCCAAAACATTTTCCTTTTTCTGTTTTCTATTTGTAATTCAAATACAAAACTATTTTAGGGATTTCAAAAATACCAGAGACATTATGAAATTATAGAAAATATTGCAGGGCCCTTTAATCAATTTGGGCTCCACTATTTTCGTGGTTTTCAAAATTCAAAACCATTTTGAATAGGTTTTAGAGAGAGGGCTAAATCGGTTTTAGGGTTTAACTTTATTTTCTTCGCATGCATTTTAAGGAATGATGCTCATGATGCACAAACAACCCTAAATATAAGATTAACTAAAACTGGGGTGTTACAGCTCTATCCCCCTTACGAGAATCACGACCCGAGATTCCAAAGGTAGGAAGAGAGACAGAGGGAGAAAGAAATAGGGTCACTTCTAAGGATAAGAGGGAAACACACTAACAACACACAAAGTATCTCATGGTCAACTCATGAAGGAGTGTTCAAAGACAACTCTAAGATGATGAACATGAAACATGTTAAGGTAACGGAGGAAACAAGAGGAGATGGTGTCAAGTTGTTAGATAAATGGTCTTCATAAGGATTGAGACCATCGAGTTCCAGAAGAGTTAAACTTCTGAAGAAGAAAGCTTACAACAGAAAGATCAAAACCACAGACTTTGACAGGTGAACCTCTACTAGACAACTTAAGTAGAGCTTCCAGGGGTACAAACATACGGATAACCAAGTAGTTGAACTACTTTTGATACAGAAGGATCACTCTTCATTCAACAGAAGGTTAAGATAGAAAGGTGTTTTGTGGATCATAAGAGTCACAAGGAACATGTAACAAGAGGAACCATTGATTACCAAAATCATCATCGCTCTTGAACATGATCGAGGACCCAAAGGAAACTTTTTATTCATCTAGGTTTATCAAATTCTTTGCCAAAGATCGTGACATCACTTTACACCACCAAGATGATTAAGTAAGAAGATTCCTGATGACACGAGGAAAAAGAAACTTCATTCTCAGACTTCAATTACTTGGCATAACAAGAAGCTTGCCAACATAAAGGGTCTGGAGGATCGACCGAGAGACATTTAGCAAAACTACTTTAAATGTTCTCCTTGATGTTCGAGACACCAAACATCAAGTAAAGGTCAGATTTCGGAGACAAAGGAAACAATGTGCACAACTCCTATAATAAATCATAGAAGAAGCATCATGAAGAGTGGTTGTTATTGCTGATTCAAGAGAATGTGACAATAGGCCTTTCCGAGTAGTTTTGTCAATCACTACATCAATCTTGACAGGTTTACAAAGAAACCTATGTCAAAACCTTGAGGAACACCAACCATATATCTTGTTGAGATTTAGATTTGGTTAGGTGTAAAGATACTTCAGACTCAGCGTGTATGAATAAAAAGGTGTGCAAAATTTATCACAAGATAAAGTTACTAGATTCTCAAGATGTGGACTACAATGTCAAGCTCCAAAAGACTGAGCTACATTGCGGGACCCAGGTATTAGCAACTTGTCGAAGGACAACTACTCATACATCGAGTACTTGCAACAAAATACAACTGTGTCCTTAAGGTACGGATTTAACTCTACTCAATCCACGACGACATCTTTCAACAATTGCACGTGAATCAGAGAAGATTACTTCTAACATCCAGAATACATTTTTCGAAATAACACAAAGAAGGTTCTCAATAGTTTTCCAACATTAATGCAAAATGTTTCATATGAATCTAGTTTAGCTTGTAGAAGATAAGGATGCAATAGATGGGCTCAACAACAAACTTGTCGAGATACTCCAGAAAGATGGACTCATATGTTTTATGAACGAGGCAGAGTATTGGTCAGACCAAAGGACATGAGGATGTACTCAAGTGAAATAGCACGAGCAGCAACATCATCAAGATAGTCCTTGAAACTGAGTTTGATTCGAAGATAACCCAAATCAAATCAAAGGTGGGGGAAGATAACATATCCACGAAGGAAATACTATCTTTCTTCAGCACGAGCGAAACTAGACATCCCTTTAAGATGGACTAGGTTAGATAGAACTTTTGTATTACAACTCTCCAGGTTGTTGTTTAAGCTCAACCAACTACTTCAGGGGTATCCAGTATGGATGCTTGGAGAAAGGAAGCAGTTCAGAAAACTTGCTTGCTCAAGAACTTGACAACACGGTCATGTGGCAACATGGCGACACTTCTAGAAAGACATCTAGAATATCACTATCCACCGATATGTCACTTAGTTCGAAATGAAACTTGCTTGGTAAGGCAATTAGATATAGTCTCGGAGCTTCGGCACAAGCCTAACTCTTTGACCGAGGAGAGTGTACCAGAATAACAGACTTCATAGCACAATCATCCTTTGCTTAGTGATAGGGTTAACCAATCACGCTGAGAATGACACAAATGTCCTTGGAGTTCAAAGCAATAAGAATTGCTAAGAATCTCAAATGACCACATTATTACGCACATGAATCATTCAACGAGCACGAAAGCTCGGAGGAAGGGTGGGTAAATATGTGTGAGAGCATCACTTCATTAAGGGCTCATGAAACTCAATACAACCTCTTAATATAAAAGGGTGTGATACGCTAAGGTAGAACAGATAGAAGCTAATCATGCCTCTTAATCTACGGACTACAACACTTTGACCTAGTCCTAGATACGACGAGGTACTGGAGTGTGTTTGTCCTGACATACCGATATGGTTTGTCTTGACAAACCACAAGAGTATCTTGCATCGGAAGACGACAATGCACTTTAGTACTTGGCTACCAACGAGTAGACAAAGGTCGGAAAACAACAAGGGAGAAGGAACATGCTCAGGATGGAATCCCGAGATGTGGATGCATAGATTATCAACCTTCCGAAAACCAATGCATGGAAAGGAGAGGTGGGGTAGAGTCACGAATATAAATACGAGACTCATGAGGAGTACTCTTATCATGATCTATTTGGTTCCATTAAACAACAGCTGCCATAACTAGTGGTAGGGGAAGTCCTTAATTGTCACAATTCAATCGCAACAATAACCACAAGCTCGAAAGCTAGAATTGTAGTACCATCCATCCTGAGGTAATGTGTAAACATTAACGGCAGGGGTCAATGGGATGGATCTTGGGTTAAAGATCAGCTTCATGTACAAGATTCATAACACTAGAATCTAGCACAATCCGGGATCTTCGGTTCAAGTCCAAGGGTTAAAAACCTGAAAAAAGAAGTAACTACTACTTGAGTGACACAACATACACTACAAGGTAGCAATCACGAGGTAGCTTCCAAGAGAAGAAATGACTTCTGAAGTACCCGAACAAATAAAAACAAGGCACACGAGGCGAAAGGAAACTTCGAGGCCTAGAAAGAACACTATGGATCCTACAATATAATATTGTGGGCCCTTAAGGTAGAGAGCAAAGGGTGCAAGGAATTCACAACACACACAACTCTAGAGAACGCAACACTAGGTCAACTGGTTGAGACACGACCTGCCCAGAAAGCACCTAAGTTTTGAAAGACTAGAAGAGATATCAAAACTTTTACAAAGTCAACACAAGAGAAGATGACCCAGAGTTAGGAGTGATACCAGATAAGGAGCAAAAGGAGCATACTAGAGTTTTCGCAAATACTTTTCATCTTTGAAATAGTTTTCACAAGCACTAGACTCAACATCGACCATTAGCAAGGTTTTTCTACGGTCGGTCCTGCTCTAATACCAAGAACTGTGACACCCCTAGGATCAGGGCTAAACAAATCCAGACCTTAGCCTGACATAAGCTTAACCTAGAGCTCGAGGATATCCAGTGAGAAATCGGTAACACAATAGTAACCCTGCGACACAAAAAAATATTACAACAAGCTCATAACTGAGCGAAGAACCAAAATATACAAGCAGAGGTCACTGACCACAAACATCAAACAACGGAAGGCAAATTATGCTATTAAGTATAGAAAACTTAACAAATGGCCTAAGAGGCCTGAAGCATAACGATGACGCCCAGCCCATAGATTCCAGGCTGCGGGCTAGGAACCCCAAGCTACTCGTCGGTGTCGATGTCGTACGAAACTCATCTTCAGGGAACACTTACTCAGTAAGTATAAACAAAGCAAGGGTGAGTACAGGGTGTACTCCACAAGACTTATGGCTGGTGGGGTTATTTTGCATAAAGCCATCTTTGTTTGTAAAACAAGAGGGAGAAGGAGCTCGCCTAATCAGAATATTTTAAAAGGGGATAAGAGAGCGACATCTCCGAAGAATTGATCATGATCTTTTGATATCCACCAAAGTAATCCTCATCTCACAAATAGGATCACCCCCTCGTACCCATGAGGAAGCATCCTTAACAAACATTAGTTGCCAAGTTTTACGACTAGGTTATAGTTCTCTATGATCTCACGTTCATTCCCAAGTCGTCCATAACCATGGACACGGGTTTTCGAAAAGATTTAACCCTGCAGGGGTGCACAACTTTACCCACACGTACTAACCGACTCTTAATGCCAGTACATTAGCCCTCTTCCTTGGAAGGCCGGCAGAGGGTGGTTAGACACGACCTTTACCTTGCTTTCGCCGAGACCATGAGTCACGCCCTATGGATGGTTCCGCCGTAATGGGTCAAATCCCAAAGCCAGTCCCTAGAGATGTGAGTCGAGGTTGGTTTATCAGGGGCACCATCTACCCCAAGCAACCCCGGCGATGCTTACCTACCTGTTATGATGCACCTTCACCCGCCAAATATTTCAAAATGTTTTATATGCGTATGTCGAATGGAACGCCGAACTATGTTACTCATGGAATCTACTAGGAAAGTTAGATAGTCGAGATGTCCCCATAAACCCCGTGTGGCTGTATGCTCGTCTTGGTTCCGAGGGCAAGAACTCGGGTCCTAATGGTGGCGAGCATGGGACTACAAAAACCACATCCCACAGTGGCCTCCCATACAAGCCTTAGCATGTTTAACCTTTACCACTGATCTTACCTCAGCAGTATACCTTGTTCTCCTCAAATACTAGATTCTCTACATTTGGTACATCTTCTGGATGAACCAGCACTGATAGCTAAGCGTGGCTAAGCAAGAGACAGGTATAAGCTCTAGAAGTGCACACAAGCCAAACCTAGTTATGCTAGGAGTAGTGGATCAGGTAATATAATCTCAAGGGAGTAATGCAACAGATAGGATACTCTATCTATCGATAAAAGACCATAGTAGAATCGTAAGCATCATGGCAAGAATTAAAATGCTTTCGAAACCATAGGATTTTATAATGGTGGGGCTATGCTTGCCTTGTTTGTTGATACCCAGATATAGATCTTCAGAATCCTTGTGCTTGACTTGATTATAGTTGGTCAAGTATTTTTCGTAGATCTTCGATGGTGTTGATCTCGGTCTTCAATCTCGATCTCGATATCGTATTCTACCAGGAAGAAGCAAACACCGGAAAGAAAGGGAGAACAATAATCAACACATGGCATCGATGCAATGCTCAAGCAAGGATGATGATATGACAAGTTAAATAAATCTTAAATGAAACCCTAGGGCATGCTTGATCACTTTAAATAGGGTCCGAGGGTCGCAAAACATAGAACAGGGGAAACCTCGGAGTCACCTACGGGGTTTCATTTGATCTTCTAATTAAACTTGTAATTTAAGTTGTTTAACAATGTATGATTTTGATTCTATGAGATAGATCTCATTTTTGTGAACATTTTGATATATTATACACATTTTTCTGACTTATAGAGTAAAAGATATTGATTTTACAATATCTAAGCACTTTTTGAAATTATTAAACCATTTTAAAAAGGTTTATTGCGTCAGCACAGACGCGGGTTGACATCATCAAAGAGTCCATTGCTTTTATACGTGGGCTAGACCTAGCCATTGTGACTGACTACTGGGCCTAGGCCAGGTCATCATGCCACGTGGGCGGTCAAAGGTCAGCGGGGTCCTCAGGCCATGTCATCACGACGTCATGGTGACGTCACCTCGACGACCACCATCGGGTGGTCACCGGAAATGGCTCTATGAGGCGCACGGGGCGGTGGGACTAGGCATGCCAGAACAATATCGTCGGGGCGGACCTAAACCTAGGGGCGCAACCTCAAGATGGTCACCGGAGCTACATCTACGACGAGCGGCGGCGGTGGTGTTTGCAGGTCATCGGCGCGGTGCTGCTACAGCAAGTAAACAAGCACGAGGAGGATACTTTGAGCATCAGCACCTCACCAGCAATGCAAGGAGGTTATTGTAGAGGCAAGGGGCTGCCGGAATCGAAGAGGACGGCGATGGAGGTCGTCGGAGACCGAGGTTGCAATTGAAACGACTTGGACCGCATCGGCTTTCTCTACTAGGGGCAAACGAACGAGGACAGTGAGAGGAACACCACGAGGCTCTTAGATGGACAAGGTATGGCCGGATAAAGTGGCGCCCCAAAGCTCCGGTGATCTAGGGTTCATGCCGGGGGAGGAAATTGTGGATAGGGGAGAGGATAAGGATCGACCAGTGGCAGCAGGGGGTATTATAGGCATCTACGACATTGGTAGCACGTATCTTGGCGAGGCGGCCATCGCGGCAACGGCGGACGGCGGGGTCGTCGACACGCAGGAGCTTCATTGTCGTCGTCCTTCTGTCGGGAGGAAGAAGAAAGAACAAGGATGGAGAAAGGGTATGTGGGCTAGGGTGGGTTGCACATGGGCTAGCTGCGGGCTACTTTGCGCATTAGGTAGCTGGAGAGAGGAGGTGGGCTGCGGCCTGGTTAGCTTAGGAACGTTTTTATTTGCCAAATATAAAACTTTTTTGGGGATTTCAAAAATACCAGAGGCATTATGAAATATAGAAAATATTGTAGGGCCCTTTAATCAATTTGGGCTCCACTATTTTCATGGTTTTCAAAATTCAAAACCATTTTGAATAGGTTTTAGAGAGAGTGGTAAATAGGTTTCAGGGTTTAACTTTATTTTCTTTGCATGCATTTTAAGGAATGATGCTCATGATGCACAAACAACCCTGAATATAAGATTAACTAAAACTGGGGTGTTACATCGAAGTACTCCTCTTCATTGAATTTCGGGTCGATACTAGCGTCTATAAATACATTCAATGAACACAATCACCAAACAACACTTCACTACTCCTATTTAGCACACAAGGCTCATACTAGATGATCTAATATCATCTCAATCATTCCATGTTATAATGGCACATTTTTATTTCTCTTTAATGAGAAAAGTAATTTCTACTCATTGAAATTGTTTAGGATTTAATATTCTCCAACTAGAATATAGGTTCATATGGACCATGTCCTCACCATATATTCTCAAGCTTGGGAATGTGATATAGAAAGGGTGGTCAAGTATAACAAGATTTAATATTATTATTTAATAAGATTTACGTGACTAGAAAAGCCTATATAGCTTTGTTTTAATACTAGTCCAAGTTTAATATCTGTCAAACCAAATGTTTTTACATATTCAGGTAGAGCACGGCAAATGTGATTTTTGAGACGTGGACTTATCTCAAAAGCATTTATAGTTTATTTTAGAAAAATGTTTGAAGTGTTAAAAGTCTTTGTCTTGTTATTTTTGGTCTAGGTGATCTATAATTCCAATTGGTTTGAATCCAACGGGAGTGAATAGATAATTTTAATACCTTTCGAAAAAATTGGAATCATGCATTTTGGTTCAGTGAATCTCTTTGAATTGATTTTTGAATCTACAAATACAATCTAGTTTTAAATAATGGAAAAAGTCTATTTGAATGGGTGGGCTCTGCATGGGAAACTAAACGGGCCATCCCAACTACATAGCACTAGAGCAGCTGGCTACGGACAGGCGGGTCCTACTCGTCGGTGATTTAACTAAGCTGAAACAGTAAGTTTCAGTATGAGCCCTACGATGAGAACACGATCTAACGTTTGAGGTTCATCTTCTATGTCGAACTTATCCGACGAGAACTGAACCCTAACACGGCGGTGAGGGTCGTGTGAGGCTCACCTGGGCTCCAACTAAGGTCGGCGATGGGGCGAATGGGGTTAGCGTCAACGGTGGTTCGAGGCGCGGTCATGGTAGCTCCTGGGGTGGTTGCAATCAATGGGCTCCTTCCTCCTCTGTAGCGGCGGACTCCGGCTAAATTCTGGCAGACTGGTGCTCGCCTTGCTCCGGGGAAGGGACGGTGAGGTTCTGTGGTGAGTGGGGGAGTGGAATGGTGTGGGGATAGAGGACTGGGGTTACCTCTATTTATACACCTAGTGTGGCGGTTGAGCGGCATGGTCGGGCTACTCTGGCAACGTCGCTACAGGTTGCAATCGTCATGGCGGAGGGCATGGGTCGAAGCGGTGGACTATGGCGGTCGTCATGGAAGTGATGGCACGGCAAGGTGCACTCCCCATTGGACGGGGTACGTCGGTGCTCTGGGTGGGTACACAAGCGTTCGTCACGTGGTACAATGGTCATGGGGTGAACGGCGGCAAACAGTCATGTTTGGGAGGTCACTAGTGCTACGACGAACGCGGGTACAGACGGAGAGAGTGAGGCGTGACGTCTGTGAGTGAGGCAGTTGCGGCGCTCCGTCGTGCTCTTGGCATGGCCAGGGGTTAAATGCGCGCGGTTGGTCTGGATCCTTCTCCCCTCGCCGTTGGTCAAGGACTGGTCAGGGGGTGGCGGTGAGGTCACGCCTACCTCGCGGGGGTTGTGGTAGAGGGTGGCGTGACTCGCAGCAACTGGCTTGTGCTCGAATGGCATGGAAGGCTCGACATGGGCAATCTCACTGGTGCAACGGTGGGAAAAGGTTCTCCACTGCACGGCAAGTGACTAGGATTGATCAAGGGCAAGTAGTGGAGAAGGTTGCAGTACAATTTGTGAGCAATTGACAATTCCAAATAGTGTTTAGTTGGTGAGGTTGTACTGTGCATGCCAAGTTTACGATACAATGGCCGCATGAATTCACATTTCGAATTTTTGAACGATATTTTGTGAGTGATCTTGTTGCTTGCTTGGTAGACTATGGTTCCTGGGATTTGTCAAGTGGAATTGATTTGAGTGGTTTTTGAGAAAGTGTGATCTATTCATATGATCTTGATTCAATTTTGCACTGCCTCTTAAATAAATTTGAATTTAGTTTCTGCCACTTTGTAAAGGTTGCTTGGATTCATTTTACTTAGTGTAGCAAGGGGTGAAAAGAATTGGAATTGTTTCTGTTGAAAATCCTTTACTAGGTACACTCAAGTTAGTCTACTGGATAAGTTTAGCCAAAATGACCATTTGCTTATATATCTTATTTTTGATTTTTTCTTTATTTGATTCTGCCTGGACTTGATCTAGATGATGTAGCATTCATATTTGAATCAATCCTTATCATTTGTAACCATCAAACATGGCAATTGCAATCATTCAAACACTAGTGCAAACCACACATGCATTCATATTAGGTTCAATCCTAAAAGTTTTTGTTAACCCTAAACTTGGGTGATCAAGACTTGATAATCTTGATTAATATTTTTGGGATGTTACATGCAATGACACTCCATGTGGAAAACCATGGTCAGAAAGCCCAAGAACATCCTGGAATGCAACATTGGAACACAATGGAGCACTAGTGTGGCAGATGTTGCATCACCACACCCACCTGAGAGAGTGTCTCCATGTGGGTCATTGTGGTTTGCAAAACAACACATACAATGACACTCCACGTGCCAAACCATGGTTAGAAAACCCTAGAACATGCTGGAATGCAACATTGGAATGCAATGAAGCACCAGTGTGGAAAGGTTGCATCACCACACCCACCTGAGTGTGTGTGGCCATGTGGGTCATTGTGGTTTGGAAAGAACACATGTAATGACAGTCCATGTGCCAAACCATGGTCAGAAAGCCCTAGCACATGCTAGAATGCAACATTGGAATGGAATGGAGCACTAGTGTGGCAAAGGTTGCATCACCACACCCACCTGATTGTGTGTGGCCATGTGGGTCATTGTTGTCTTGAAAAGAACACATGCAATGACACGCCATCTGCCAAACCATGGTCAAAAATCCTTAGAACATGCTGGAATGCAACATTGGAATGCAATGGAGCACCGGTGTGGCAGAAGCTGTATCACTGCACCCACCTGAGTGTGCGTAGCCAGGTGGTTCATTGTGGTTTGGAAAGAGCACATGTAATGACACTCCATGTGCCAAACCATGGTCAGAAAACCCTAGAACATGCTAGAATGCAACATTGGAATGCAATGGTTCACTAGTGTGGCACAGGTTGCATCACCACACCCACCTGACTGTATGTGGCCATGTGGGTCATTGTGGTTTGGAAAACAACATATGCAATTACACTCCATGTGGAAAACCATGGTCAGAAAGCCCAAGAACATGTTGGAATGCAACATTGGAATGCAATGGAGCACTAGTGAGGCAGATGTTGCATCACAACACCTACCTGAGTGTGTGGCCTTGTCGGTCATTGTGGTTTGGAAAAGAACACATGCAATGAAACTCCATGTGCCTAACCATGGTCAGAAAGCCCTAGTACATGCTGGAATGCAACATTAGAATGCAATGGAGCACCAGTGTGGCATAGGTTGCATCACCACACCCACCTAACTATGTGTGGCCATGTCGGTCACTGTGGTTTGGAAAACAGCACACGCAATGACACTCCATGTGGAAAACCATGGTCAGAAAGCCCAAGAACATGCTGGAATGCAACATTGGAACTCAATGGAGCACCAGTGTGGCAGATGTTGCATCACCACACCCACCTGAGAGAGTGTGGCCCTATGGGTCATTGTGGTTTGGAAAGAATACATGTAATGACACTCTTGTGCAAAACCATGGTTAGAAAACCCCAAAACATGCTAGAATGCAACATTGGAATGCAATGGAGCACTACTGTAGCAAGGTTTCATCACCATACCCACCTGAGTGTGTGTGGCCATGTGGGTCATTATGGTTTGGAAAGAACACATGTAATGACACTCCATGTGCCAAACCATGGTCATAAAGCCCCAGAACATGCTAGAATGCAACATTGGAATGCAATGGAGCACCAGTGTGGCAGAGGTTGCATCACCACACCCACCTGACTGTATGTGGCCATGTGGGTCATTGTGGTTTGGAAAACAAAACATGCAATGACACTCCATGTGGAAAACCATGGTCAGAAAGCCCAAGAACATGCTGGAATGCAACATTGGAACGCAATGGAGCACCAGTGTGGGAGATGTTGCATCACAACACCTACCTGAGTGTGTGTGGCCCTGTGGGTCATTGTGGTTTGGAAAAGAACACATGCGATGACACTCCATGTGCCAAACCATGGTCAAAACTCCTTAGAACATGCTGGAATGCAACATTGGAATGCAATGGAGCACCGGTGTGGTAGAGCTTGTATCACTGCACCCACCTGAGTGTGTGTGGCCATGTGGGTCATTGTGGTTTGGAAAGAGCACATGTAATGACACTCCATGTGCCAAACAATGGTCAGAAAACCCTAGAACATGCTAGAATGCAACATTGGAATGCAATAGAGCACCAGTGTGGCAGAGGTTGCATCACCACCCCCACCTGACTGTATGTGGCCATGTGGGTCATTGTGGTTTGGAAAACAAAACATGCAATGACACTCCATGTGGAAAACTATGGTCAGAAAGCCCAAGAACATGTTGGAATGCCACATTGGAACGCAATGAAGCACCAGTGTGGGAGATGTTGCATCACAACACCTACCTAAGTGTGTGTGGCCCTGTGGGTCATTGTAGTTCGGAAAAGAACACATGCAATGACACTCCATGTGCCTAACCATGGTCAGAAAGCCCTACAACATACTGGAATGCAACATTGGAATGCAATGGAACACCAGTGGGGCAGAGGTTGCATCACCACACCCACCTGACTGTGTGTGGCCATGTGGGTCATTGTGGTTTGGAAAACAACACACGCAATGACAATTCATGTGGAAAACCATGGCCAGAAAGCCCAAGAACATGCTGGAATGCAACATTGGAATGCAATGGAGCACCAATGTGGTAGATGTTGCATCACCAAACCCACCTGAGAGAGTGTCGCCCTGTGGTCATTGTGGTTTGGAAAACAACACATACAATGACACTCCATGTGGCAAACCATGGTGAGAAAACCCTAGAACATGCGGGAATGAAACATTGGAATGAAATGGAGCACCAATGTGGCAAGGTTGCATCACCACACCCACCTGAGTGTGTGTGGCCATGTAGGTCATTGTGGTTTGGAGAGAACAGATGTAATGACACTCCACGTGCCAAACCATGGTCAGAAATCCCAAGAACATGCTAGAATGCAACATTTGAATGCAAAGGAGCACCATTGTGGCAGAGGTTGCATCACCACACCCACCTAAGTGTGTGTGGCCATGTGGGTCACTGTGGTTTGGAAAAGAACACATGCAATGACACTCCATGAGCCAAACCATGGTCAGAAACCCCTAGAACATGCTAGAATGCAACATTGGAATGCAATGGAGCACTAGTGTGGTAGAGGTTCCATCACTACACCCACCTGACTGTGTGTGGCCATGTGGGTCATTGTGGTTTGGAAAACAACACATGTAATGACACTCCATGTGGAAAACCATGGCCAGAAAGCCCAAGAACATGCTGGAATGCAACATTGGAACGCAATGGAGCACCGGTGTGGTAGATGTTGCATCACCAAACCCACCTGAGAGAATATCGCCCTGTGGGTCATTGTGGTTTGGAAGACAACACATACAATGACACTCCATGTGCCAAACCATGGTTAGAAAACCCTAGAACATGCGGGAATGCAATGGAGCACCAATGTAGTAAGGTTGCATCATCACACCCACCTGAGTGTGTGCGGACATGTGGGTCATTGTGGTTTGGAAAGAGCACGTGTAATGACACTCCATGTGCCAAACCATGGTCAGATGCCCTTGAACATGCTAGAATGCAACATTGCAATGCAATGGAGCACTAGTGTGGCAGAGGTTGCATAACCACACCCACGTTATTGTGTGTGGCCATGTGGGTCATTGTGGTTTGGAAAATAACACATGCAATGACATTCCATGTGCCAAACCATGGTCAAAAAGCCTAAGAACATGCTGGAATGCAACATTGGAATGCAATGGAGCACCGGTGTGGTAGAGGCTGCATCACCGCACCCACCTAAGTGTGTGTGGCCATGTGGTTCATTGTGGTTTGGAAAGAGCACATGTAATGACACTCCATGTGCCAAACCATGGTTAGAAAGCCCTAGAACATGCTAGAATGCAACATTGGAATGCAATGGAGCACCAGTGTGGCAGTGGTTGCATCACCACACCCACCTTACTCTATGTGGCCATGCGGGTCATTGTGGTTTGGAAAACAACAGATGCAATGACACTCCATGTAGAAAATCATGGCCAGAAAGCCCAAGAACATGCTGGAATGCAACATTGGAACACAATGGAGCACTAGTGTGGCAGATGTTGCATCACAACACCTACCTGAGTGTGTGTGGCCCTGTGGGTCATTGTGGTTTGTAAAAGAGCACACGCAATGACACTCCATGTGCCTAACCACGGTCAGAAAGCCTTAGAACATGCTGGAATGCAACATTGGAATGCAATGGAGCAACAGGCTGGCAGAGGTTGTTTCACCACACCCACCTGACTCTGTGTGGCCATGTGGGTCATTGTGGTTTGGAAAACAACACATGCATTGACACTCCATGTGGAAAACCATGGTCAGAAAGCCCAAGAACATGCCGGAATGCAACATTGGAACACAATGGAGCACCAGTGTGGCAGATGTTGCATCACCACACCCACCTGAGTATGTGTGTCCATGTGGGTTGTCGTGGTATTGCCGACGAGTACGCCATGGAGGGGTCCTCACAGTGCGTGTTTAGAGACGTGGGGTAAGGCGGAGAGTTGGCGGGTACGAGGTAACACAGCTTACCTAGGTTCAAGTCCCACAACGGTGGTAAATCACTATAATGGCAATACGCCGAGTTACAAAGTTATGTTCGTTGTGCGAGGTGTTGCGTGTTGTACGCAACAATCTGAGAGGTTGTCTGTTATCGTTGCCCTAAAGGCTCCCACAGGCCGGCTTATAAAGGCGCCCAGACCTAGGCTTTATAGGGAAAGGTCCTTGCTGGACAAGGTAAAGAGTCCTACACTAATACGAACTAGTCCTCCATGTCTTGTACTCCAAGGCTCCGCGTATGTCGGTGACTCCTACATAGCTTTCCTTAATCCGACATGGGCCTCCCTTCAGGATTCGTCTAACTAGGCCGCCCAGCAGGCCATAGGCCTTGCTACCAACTATGGGCCAGCCGGGTTAGGTGGATTGGTGACATGCTATGAGGATACCCATATAGCATATCCCCAACAGTAGCCCCTTGAGGACTTTGAAATCTTGTGCCGTTTTGCTCGTTGATCTCTGAATATCCCGTCTAAGTGATGCCGGCAATCTGTCAAGAAATATCTCAAAGGTCTCCCAAAGAACCCTAGAATCCTCTCCGGCTTCGCAATGTAGTCAGAGATTCATTGAGTCTTTGTTTCCAGAGTTGGACAGTGTCCGTCTTTGATGGAATCTTTAGACATGACCCTTCACTGCAACTGCCAGGAGGATGACGTAGGGTACAGCCTACGCTACCTCGAAATTCATAGAAATAGAGAATTAATCATCAGCTATTTTCACGCGCGTGAAATCCGAAACGGTGGAGCGGCAAAAGACGGAGGACGTGGCGAAATTACCGCGCACGTTCGCTTCCACGTCGGCATCATTCCTTCCGTCAGATCTTTTTGCACGAATCTTGACGCGAGGCTTATATATTTCCACCGCGGTCAATTTACTCCTCTTTTACCCACATTCGCTTTCCAGTCTTCGTATTCCTCTAGCCGCGCGACCATTCAAGCTCTTCTACGAAAACCCTAACCAGAGCCCTTCTTTCTCCTCCTTCTCCTCATCATAATGGCCTCTAGCAGCTCTACTCCTTCCACGGTGTCGATTCCCGAGGCTACATTGGAGCCATCCCAGGGAGTGATCCTCCCGCCGGAGGGGGTGGTCGTTCCTGTCTCTGCCGTGATGGAATCCACCAGTGATGACCAAAAACAAGCGGCGCCCGAAGCCGCTGAAGAGGAAAACGACTCCCACAAGGGGATGTGGAGAGGCTCTGAACTCTCCGCCAAAGATCTGCCGGAGCTGGTCACTGAGGAGTATCTCCCCACGGCGGAGAAGTTAGTTTGGTGGGCGGCGGTGGTCGGTGAGGTGGTCCCTTCTGCCCAACCCGGAGAGAAGGTGTACCTCAAATCTCAGCTGGTACGTGGCGTAAGCCTGCCAATCTTTGACTTCTTATTGGATATCCTGTGGCACTTTCGGGTACTTCCCGGCAATCTCTCTCCCAATAGCATTCTAGTCCTTAGGAACTTTGTAGCTCTGTGTGAAGGATATCTAGGGATCAAGCCTAGATTAGATATGTTTGTATACTTTTTCACCGTCAAGAGAGAGTCCGTAGAGTCCAAGAATGAACTGCGGATCTATGGAACCATTAGCTTTAAGCTCCGGCCTAGCTGGCGCTTCCCCTACATTGTTGGGCATGAGTCATGCAAGAATTGGCATCGCACATATTTCTACGGGCCAGATATCCCTCTGCCTGACCGCCTTGAGACCTACCCCGACTTCGTCGATGGAGCTGCCACCGAAGTGCCCGCATGGCAGACTCTAGCCTTCCTTCCCTCCGACGACGAAGCCAATCGTGCCATAAGGCGGATTGAGTGGCTTGTAGATGGAGGTCTGACAGGCCTGGACCTTGTCATGTGTTGGTACGTTAGGCGGATCCAGCCTCTGCTGCATCGTGCCAAGTTGATGTCCAAGTATACTCAAGACAGGAGGGATCCCATGCGAATTTCACAGGATAACTTCTCTACTGACTCCATCAAGCTCCGGCTTAAGGACATCGTCAGGGTGAGGGACAAGAAGCGGGGCTTCAAGATCACCTATGACATGTTCTATTGCGGTACATGCTCAGAGGTAGCTTCTGTTTCCTTTGTTGCTCGTTACATGCTCTAAGGTTTTTCTGACTTGAAGTTGTCCATCTAACACTCCTCTGTATCCCAGTTGGCGACCTTGGTGGCAGATCAAATGGCCTCCCAAGTCTATGATCCTAAGATGAAGGATATCCAGGTGGTGTCCTACGACGACGCCCCCAAGGATCAACCAACTCCGACAGCACAAAAGAAGAAGATATCCACCTCTAATGTTGCTGTCAAGGCCAAGAAGAAGAAATCGGAGAGTGGAGTCTCCAAACGTTCCACTGCCGCCTTAGAGGCGAAGAAGGAGAAGAAGTCCACCGGCATTCCCCACACCAAGGCTGCTGTCGTGGAGTAAGTACTTTCATTCTCTGGCTTGTATTTTTCAGCTCACACCTTTTTTCAACTCTTGTACTTCAACTTTGTACGTTTCAGGAGGAAAGCCGGTGTTAGTTTGAAGCGATCCTCCAAAGATGTTGGAGGGTCAAAACAAAATCGTTATATGCTGACCAAGGATCTATCTACCAAGTCCTCTCCCGCCACCGCTCCCCCTACTACTGCTGCCAAGCCTTCTAGTGGCCCCACTGGGCCGTCATCCCCCATCATCCCTGAGACCTCTGCCATGGAGACATATATCAATCCAATTCTTGATGTCTCAGGCTCTGTCGAGGCAGACGTTGCTCCCAGCGGCCAGGCAACGCACGAGAGCACTTCCTCTAAAGTGGCTGAAGCTCTGGCTAAGGATGCCACCAAGAAAGGGAAGGAAGTGGTGGAAGAGGCGGACGTAGAAGCAACGATCGAGGTGGGAGCCTCTGAGCCATCATCTGCTCTGAAGGTGCAGGAGGCAGCTAGGATTTCATCCATGCCTCTAGCTTCAACATCTCCATTGGCTGCGACCCCTCCAACATTGTGCCTGGATGACCTCATCAAGAAGGCCGACGCAATCTATAAGAATGCCTGGACCTTCCATGATTCCTATGATCATCTGGCCAACAATCTCAGGATCATTACAATCGTAATTTTTTTGAACTTCAGTTATTTTACTTTATGTAGTATATCCCACTGTAGCCCCCGAGCTCTTAGGCAGATAATCCAATAGTTATTGGCCTGAGTGCTCCAAATAACTAAGTGTAGAGCTTGTCCGTGTAGCCCCTGAGCGTTTAGTTGAAACTGGATAGTTCTGACTAAATGCTCTAGAGAAACTAGTTTACTTTAAAATCATGTATTGTAGCCCCCGAGTGTTTAGTGAAAACTGGATAGTTTCGACTAGATGCTCTAGAGAAACTAAGCATGCTAACATCTTGTGCAGAATGAGAATAAATGGAGGATAACCGCCAATGAGAGGTTTGCTTCTCTTTGGAAGGAACTGGACCTTGAATAGGGTAAAACCAAATTCCAGAAGGAATAGATCAAAAATAGCCAGAGTCTGTTTCCTACAACAGCTCCTTGCTTTTCTCATTGAATTATTTCTTTCGTCTTCTGATACCACTTTCAAATTTACATCTTACAGAAGCCATTGCAAAGGCCAAGAGCATCATCGAGCAATCCAAGTATATCCAGGAGCTCGATGATGAAAACAAAATTCTGAAGAAGGACCTAGCCGAGGCTGTCAAAGGCCATGAGGCAGCGATGAAGGTGTTGCAAGAATCTGCTGACTGCGAGATGTAACGCCTAAAAGGCGAGATTGCCCAACTCAAGGAACAGAACCAAGTTGCTAAAGAGCAGAACACTAGGAACCTTGAGGTGTACAAAACCGTCCAGAAGGAGAGGGATGCATTGGTGGAGTCATGCTCTCAAGCAGAGACAAGCATCTTCGCTAACCTTCCTCCGTCTTGGTCGTTTCTGTATTGTAGAAGATTCTTTGATTGTTTTCTGCTCATGGCCCTTGTTTCTTTTGCAAACCATAGCCCCTATTGGCTTAGCCAATTTAGGAGACGGTGCTCCAGACCTCAAGGAATGGATGATTCTTGCCAGCAACTTCGTCAGCACCGCCATTGCTCAAGCCAAGGAGATAGCTCAACCTCTGGAGATCAATATCAAGGCGGCAGACTCACGAGCCAAATATGCGGAAATCCTGCGCTGAGCCCCCGAGAAAGTCAAGGACTGGAAAGCCTCTTGCGTCCGGGATGGTGCTAGGATGACCCTGTCCTTGGTCAAGGCTCACTAAGACAATGCCGACATCGACTTGGTGACTTCCGGCATGCCCAAGCTAGACGAGGAAGGACAAGAGATTGATAGCGATTCTATTTTAAACTCTCTTGCTGGCTTCGATACCAAAGTTGCCAAGATGGTCAAGGCTGATGTCTTCGTGCCTGCCGAGATCCTGGATGACGATATGGTCTCGTTTGAGTCTAGCCCCTCTCCTTCAAAGTTTGATGAGCTCTCCTGGCCTAGCTCTCCTGATGATGCCACCAAGAAGCCCCCTGCAGCAGAGCCATGAAAAACAATGTCTGTATTAAATGTATCTCTGCAATGTGTATGCAGAAAAAACTTATGTTTTGGCTAAGGCGGAAAAACTTGTACTCAACCTTCCTATGACTTATTTGTTTCCAGCATGTGTATATATTCCTAAGCAAGTGTTGGCTTATCCATTATTCTGGTTCGTATGCTTGACCTTTCGTGAGACGGAAGACTCGCAGCACAAAACTATGCTCACAGGTGATGATGCTTAATAGCACAGTCAAGAACCCAAGAAAAAAATCACCGGCTTTGAGTGCCGAAAATTCACTACTCCGGAATCCACATAAAAACTTTAGAAAACGTGTAGACCAGAAAACTTAAGCTAATGCCCGTAGGAGGAATTTTCACAAGGGCAAATGCAACCTTGCACATAAAGGGTTTATATGATCCAAAAATGAACAACTAAAGGAGGTAAAAGACTCAGAGAATATGAGTGAACCAAATGCTTTATTTCATTGATCATATAAGAAACTTATTACATAATATAAATGTGGTAAGTGTAAAAGGGACGTAGCTGTGCTATGTTCCATGGCTGATTTGTCTCTTGGTAATCATCATCAGAGTCACGTTGCTTGCTCTTGCGATTTTTTGGCCTAACTTTCAACTCGCGAATATCGATGAGGTAATACGAACCATTTAGCAATGCGTTGCTTATGCCGAACAGTCCTTCCCAAGGCGGGGATAGTTTCTATGATTTCTCCTGCTTGAGTCTAAGCACCAGATCCCCCTATTTAAACGAGCGATGCTTTACGCGGTGACTATGGTAGCCGTGCAGTTTCTGCTGGTAGACGGCGGATCTCTAGCATGCGAGCACGTGCTCTTCTTCAAGTAGGTCCATAGATAGTCGTCTGGATTCTTCAGCGTCATCCTGCTTGTAGGCGGAAACTCTTGGTGCATTGGGGAGGATGTCGGATGGGAGAACTGCTTCTGCTCCATAAACCATGAAGAAAGTAGTTAAGCCGGTGGATCTATTGGGCATTTTTCATAAACTCCACAAGACGGATGGTAGTTCCTTCGCCCAGGCTCCAGCTGCTCTATGTAGCGGTGCCTCTAAGTGTGTCTTGATTCCGTGAAGAATTAGTCCATTGGCCCTTTCAACATGCCCATTTGACTGTGGATGTGCCACAGATGCTAGGTCAAGGCGGATGCCTTTGTCATGACTGTATTCCTCAACTTCTTCGAGAGATAAGTTTCTGCCATTGTCGGTGATGATGCTATGCGGGAGACCAAATCTCACCACTAGATCCCAGACAAACTTTAGGGTTGTTGCCCCATCAAGCTTTCTAATGGGTTTAGCTTCAGTCCATTTCGTGAATTTATCCACTCCTACTGGCAAGTGTGTGAATCCACAGGGTCCTGTCTGCAAAGGTCCCATCTTCTCCAGCCCCCAGACTACAAACGGCCAAGTTATTGGTATTGTTTGTAATCCTTCAGCTGGAACACTTGGTTGTCTTGCATAAAACTGACACCCAAGGCATGTTTGTACCAACTTTTCAGCATCCGCCTTGGCAGTTGTCCAGTAGAATCCTTGTCGGAAGGCCTTAGCTACCAACGATCGGGGAGCGGCGTGATGCCCACAATCTCCAACATGTATTTATCTATGGATTTCAATACCTTGCTGCTGGGAAACGCGTCGTAGGAAGACTCCTATGGTACTTCTTTTGTATAGCTGGCCGTCGATGATGACGTAGCCTTTTGCTCTGCATACTATTTGCCGGCTTTCGACTTCGTCGGTGGGCAAAGTTCTGTCTTGTAGATAATCCATGAACGGCTTCGTCCAAGCCGGATAGGTCACTGTTACTTTGTTAACAAATGAATCCACTCTATCCCGGTTGTCGGGGTCCGCTCCCTTCACGGATGGAGTCCGTAAATGCGCCAGAAAAATGCCTGGCGGAATTGGTCGATGAGCTGATCCAAGCTTTGACAGTAGATCCGCCGCCTCAATATCTTCCCTTTTGATGTACTTGACTTTGTAGCCGTCGAAGCACTTGGCTATTTCGGCTACTTCATCTCAATATGCCGCCATCATAGGGTTCCGCGTGTTCCAGGTGCCAGCTACTTGCTGGGCCACCAAGTCAGAATCTCCACAGCAAACTATGCGCTTGATGCCAATATCTTTGTCTACACAAAGTCCGTGAATGAGGGCCTCATACTCCGCCATGTCATTGGCAGCGTTGAAGTGGATCTGTAGGACGTATTGCAGCTTCACTCCTGTTGGTGATTGTAATAATACACCAGCCCCCAAGACATTGAGTAACTTTGATCCGTCAAAGTGCATGACCCAATACTCTGGCTCTAGCACAGGGAGAGTCTTCTGGAAGTTATGTCCAATCTACAAGAGAAATCCGCCAATGCTTGTTACTTAATAGCGTCGCGTCGCTTGTAGGTGATGTCGAAGGCGGCAAGTTCAATGCCCGACTTTGCCACTCTCCCTGTAGCGTCGCTGTTGTTGATGATGTCGGACAGTGGAGCTTTGCTCACTACTGTGATGCGGTGCTCCTGGAAATGAAGCCTTAGCTTACGTGAAGCAAGGAAAACTCCATAAGCTATCTTCTGGTAGTGCGGGTAATGCTGCTTGGATTCCATCAAGACCTCACTTACATACTAAACGGGTCGCTGAACTCTGTACTCATGTGTTGGTTCCTTGCGATCCACCATGATGATGATGCTGATTACTCGGTTGGTTGCCGCCATGTAAACTAACATAGGCTCCCTTGGTACTGGTGCTGCAAGTGTAGGTGCGGAGGAGAGTATTCTCTTCAACTCCTGAAGTGCTACGTCAGCCTCGTCTGTCCATGTGAAATTGTCCGCCTTTTTGAGTAACTTGTAGAGCAGCATAGCCTTCTCACCAAGTCGGCCGATGAACCGGCTTACTACTGCAATGCATCTTGTGAGCCTTTGTATGTCCTTCAGGCATGTCGAGCGTTTGATGTCAAGGATGGCCTTGATTTTCCCCGGGTTCACCTCGATTCCGCGGTGCAAAACGATGAAGCCCAACAATTTCCCGGATGGTACCCCAAAGACGCACTTCTTTGGGTTCAGCATCATGTTGTATTTCTAGAGATTGTCGAAGGTTTCCTGCAAGTCAGCGATAAGATCATTTGATTTGTTTGACATTACCGTGATGTCGTCCACATAAGTGTGTATGTTGCGACCTATTTGGTCGTACAGGCAACGTTGCATCGTCCACAGGTACGTAGCACCGGTGTTTTTCAACCCAAAGGGCATCGTGACGTAGCAATATGTGTTGTAGGGTGTGGTGAACGAAGTGGCCAATTGGTCCAACTTTCGCATCCGGATCTAGTGGTATCCTGAATAGGCATCTAGAAAACACAAAAGTTTCGAGCCAGCCGTCGAGTCAATGACTTGGTCAATGCGAGGCAAAGCAAACGGATCCTTTGGACACACTTTGTTCAAGCCGGTGTAAGCAACGCACATTCTTAATTCATTCGTTCCCTTTTTGGGGACAAGTATAGGATTTTCCACCCATCGAGTTTGAATAACTTCTCGGATAAAGCCAGCCTTAAGTAACCTAGCTATTTCTTTGCATATAGCCCTTTGTCTTTCATCACCAAAGCATCGTAGAGGTTGCTTCACCAGTTTGGCATTAGGATCAATATTCAAGTTGTGCTCGGCAAGTTCCCTAGGAACACCTTTCATGATGGCAGGTTGCCAGGCAAAGATGTCCCTATTCTCACGGAGGAACTCGACAAGCGCGCTTTCCTATTTGGGATACAGGTCCGTGCCAATGGCGGTGGTCTTGCAGGAATCACCTTCGACAAGCTCCACCTGCTTGGTCTTGATGGCGGTCATGAAGGCGGGTTCGGCAGCAGTGATCTCCTTCTTCTAAGCCGGCATCTCCAAGACATTGACCTGGTTCTGGATCTCCTTGAACTCCTCAACGTAGAGGACTACTTCAGCGAAGGCGGCTTCACTGAGCTTGCACTCTCGTTCCTTGGTGAAGCTTCCGTCAACGGTGATGACTTCATTTGATCCGGGAATCTTGAGCTTGTTGTACACAAAGCATGGCCTAGCGAGGACGGAGTGGAAGATGTCACATCCAAAGATGACATGGTGCATGCTCTTGAAGGGCACCACTTCAAAGGTCATGTGTTCTTGGCGGTAATTGTTGACATCGCCAAAAGCGACTGGAAGGGTGATGCAGCCCAGGGAATTTGCTTGTCAGCCAGGGACAACCCCATGGAACACGGTGTTGCTCTTCCTTAGCTGGGTCTCCATCAAGTTCATCTTGTGCAGTGTATCCAGGTACATGATGTTGATGCTGCTTCCACTATCCACAAGGCACTTGGTGAACTCCATGCCATCAATGCGGTGACCTAGCATACCACTGCATGATGTAGTACACTATAGTCATTGACATAACACCAATGAAACACCATTCACTAGTATTACATCCCTCAGAGTGGTACAACAGAAACACAGCAGGTCCAAGACATGACTATAGATTACAACTCGACTCTTTACAAAAGATCCAGAGAACACTCTAGGTTAAAGAGAGATAAAGAACTTCTTACAAAGAAGAACCAGAAATAATAACTCAGAAATATCTAGTAACTAATACTAGCATCTAAACTATTTGGCTTGCCATTGCTGCTATTGCAATGCTCTACAGAAATAGGTTTTATGGCTAGAGAATCTACTCCTATCTAAACCGACACTTTATCTTCACTTCAGCTCATGTATATGTTGACTTCATTGACTTGATTGAAGAACTTGAGTTGTCGATGATGGTTTCTTGAGAAGTAAATGATGTTGACGTCGTCTTCAATGGCTTAGAACCTAGCAAGGGTTAAGAAGGTACGGTTGAGTACGAGCGTACTTAGCAAGTTCACTAAAAAGGAGTGTATGATTCACTATCACTATAGCCACAAACCATAGGTCGTAGGCAATCCAGGTTTTCATAAACATTTCTTCAAAGGTTGCTTTTATTCTGAAAACTATGTCCGACAGCCTTCACAGGTTGACCAGAACTTCATGGAGTTCCTTTCCTGCCGCGTTCGTAGCTCCTTCCCAGAACAGGGAGTAACATGTCACAATTCTTACACTCTGCAGAGGTGCGTCACTTTTCCCACAAGAGACCTTAAGCTTTGTTGCACATCCATGAGTATGTCCCCATTCAAACTTCCATGGTTTGAGGCCCAACTTAAGTTCCAAGCCAATCGCTGGCATCTCTGTGACCCCATATGTCTGCACGATCCTTCGGGGCTGACTACACCTTTGTTAAGCCGCCAACTAGGGCAAGCTATAACCATGGGGAGTTCCCGAAGACTCTATGAGCTGGTGATTCCCTTGGAGGTTCGGCTATACCTCCGGCAGCCACTCATAAATAATCTAGACACCAAAATTGTGGGGCCTAAGGGTGCCCACCCATATGTTGGATCCACACCGGGAATCCCAATGTCACGATAAGGTCATCTTGCCTCCATATGAAAGGAAGAAGATACAACGGACTTCTCTGTCCCATTCCAAATCTCATGGTTGACGTGTACTATACGGCTCTAGAATCACTGGCGACATTGGTTGTTAAGTCCTAGATATTATGTTCCTTTACCACTGGAACTATATCAGTACATTATTACCATCTAGTAAATAATCCATAACCATATTATTATGAAAATAATGTTTTTTGACCTTTTGAAATGCATTTGATGACACTGTTGAGTTACAAGCATAGAAAATAATCAAAGGACATGAGCAAGTTGTGAACTTGCCTTTTGTGATTGCAAGATTATGCACTCACGGTCTTCAAGACAATAGAAGATCCAAATTCTGTAAATAGCATCATTGGTCCGGTAAGGACTAATGTTTAAAGAAGCAAGATGCAATAATGCATAAGTAATGTAATGCAATTTGAGAAACACGAATCCCCAGAATAGTCGTACCTGAACTAGGGTTTGAAGTTTGTGATGAGTTCTTTAGGAATCTGTTTTACATTTATCTCAGTTTCACACTTGTGCTTCTTATTAAGGCTTGTGAGACTGTGTGTGAAACAATAAGTAAATGCAACAAGTAATATGCAATATTAAAACACTCAAATGGGTATAGTATCTGAAATATTTTTCAAACAAGATTAAGAATCAATTAGAGCTTTTAGAGAAGTGTTCAATGATTACTTCTAACGTTTCTTAAAAGAACAACTTTTGAGGAAAATATTACTTTACAAAGTAAAAAGTATTTAAACCGAAGGCTAACACTTTAAGGTTTTCTTATTAGCTAAGATTATTAGAAAGGAAGACATTACTACATTAAACAATACTAGTATAAGTGGATGCATTTACCTTTGTATCGTATCAATCAATGGTTATACTTAATAAGTAAATAATAGGTATTACTTCAATTACTTTGAAACTTGGTTTGAATCTTCAGGTGGTTTTCTCAAACTAGGGAAAGAATTAGTAAATAAGAGTTTGATGATTTTATAATTGGTAAAATCTTTTTAGGAAAGCTAAAATACCTTAATTTGAGATTATAGTTTTAGTAGTTGTGTTTTAAAATGGTTTTACCTATTTTAACTTCACTTAAGCATTAATTGACTTATTATTACACCTGCGGACTTTAAACAAATAATACTAAAGACACTAGTAAAGGTTTATATATTTTTAATGAATTAAAATAAAATAAAAAGGTTTAAATAAGATTTATTAGACCTTTACCTTTTATTTTACTTCAAAAGTATGAGTTGATATTTTTAGTGTGTAGATTTCATTTTGGTGTATTACAAGTATTTTTGTGAATTTTAAATAATAAGATATGATTTTTATAAGTTTATTCAATTTATAGATAGTAAACAAATAATAAATATTAGTTAAAGCATAAAAAAATAATTGAAACAAGTTTATAAATGTAGATTTTGTTTTTTATAAGAATTTTGGTATATTATTTATTTATTTCTTATTTACCAATATTAAAATATTAATTTTCAAAGTATTATTAATTATAAAATCTTTATCAAATAATAATTATTTAAATAGTTAACACAATAATATTTGATAATAAGTTTAATATAGATTTTATTTTTCTAAGCATTTTGATATATTATATACATTTTTATGAATTATAAAACAAAAGATATTCAATTTTTATGATTTAACTATTTTCCTAAATTCCTAAAATGTATTTATATATATAAACCTATATTGTTTTATCTATTTACTAACAGAGGAAACTTTTCACACCGGTTCCTATTCTACCCAGGGTCACAGACAGGTGGGGCCTGGACCATGTTGGCTGACACGGGAGCACGACCAGGTCAAACTGCGCTGAGGTGGTAGGGCTGACGTCGGCATGACGTCGTGGTGACGTCAGCGACGGCCTCCACCACCAGATCAAGGTCACAAGCGGTGATCCTGACTACCCCGGCTCGCGAGAGGGGTTGTGTTGGATGCAAACATGCATGTTGAGCATAATAGTGGCAGCAACGCCCCTTTTTGGTCACCGGAGGATGGTGTATGATGGCGGACAGCGGCGATGCACATCGGTCTATGGCGCGACGGTGATGCAAAACCAAAGAGGATTTGAGGGGGGTACTGGAAGACTCAGTGACTCACCAGGAATGCGATGGTGCGGTCGATGAAGTGAGTGGTGACCGGAATCGACAGGAAACTCCGGTGAACGGTGGCGACAGTGAGGTATCGATTGAGCCACTTGGGAGCTCTCCGGCTTCTGTGGCCTAGCTTGGAAGAACGAGGACTTCGAGGCGAATTCAACAGTGTGCTCAGAACTCCGAGGAAAGCTCGAGAACGGGGGCGACTCGGAGCTCCGACGAGGTAGGGTTTTGGCGGATAAGGAAATCAGAGAGAGGAAGTAAGCGAGCGAGGATAAATGAGGATGAGGATGGCCTGGATTGTCTTGGTGGCGACCTTATCCCTCTCCTAGGCGTCGGTGGCGAGTATCGCGGCGCAGAGCTGACATCGACGACGGCATCGGGCGGCGGCGAGTTCTCCAGCGAGCTGCTTGTGACGTTGCGAGGTACACGACAAGGCATTCTTTGCAGAAAACCCCCTGGCCAAATATTCGTGTCAACCCACGGTCCTTCTACGGTCCCACCGGTCAGTCAGAGAGAGGGTGGCTAAATGGGCTGGTTCTGGGCTACGGTTGAGCGAGCGGGAGATAACTATTGCTGCTCGCGAGCGTCAAATAGATAGGCGGAGAATTGGGCCATGGGCCAGGAACTTCTGTTCTAGTCTTTTCCCCTTTTTTTCTTTATATTTTGCCTTCTTTTCTATTTAAAATTTCTTTTCCACTTTTATTTCTACAAGGTTTAAGCATTTCAAATTCTGGTAGAATACTTAGAATAGTGTAAAGATTCACTATAACCAATTCCCCTGTATTATTTTGTTGTATCAAAAGAAAATACAACTATATGAGAGGTTCTTTTTTTAAGTAAAGTAAATATAACTTAGGGTTTTAGGGTTTACTTCCTATAAGAAAATTTTATAGAAATGATTTATATTACCACTAAAATAATGTATTAGTAGTGGTTCAAGAGGCTAATGATTTATTATGGTGATTTATAGTCATGAAATATATATATATTTAACCTCTTTTAATAACCACATTAGATATTGGTTTAAATCCTGGTTTTATAAAATGGTGATTTGAATTCCATGGTTCTACCTATTTGGTGATTTCACCAAATCCAATTCTACTTGATTTGTAGTGTTTAGAATTACCACATAACAATCTTGGTTAAGTCATCATGAATCAATATTAATAATTGGTAGAGAAATACTAAGGTTTTATTCAAATATAGGTACATAAGTTTTGAGAGGATTTAATAACCCATATTCAATTATAGATAGGGACAAGGATCAAGGTTTAGGATACTACTTCTAAATCCATGAGTGGTTTAATATCTCCACATAGAGTGAGATATTGGAACTACTTATTAATGTGATCATTATAATTCTATCACTCTAGGTTCCTATTAGAGTTTAAGACAATCAACTGGACAAGGCTTCTCAAACACTCACTTGGTTCTCTAATTACCTCTTGGAAGCTTTAGTTGTCCAAGAGGTATTGTTCAAAAGTTACCTAGGAATAGGAAATGGTTTCACTATCCATTTGATTCTAGGGTCTTGAATAATACAGTAGACATGGTTCTTGTCATGGCTTGACATATTCTTGGTTAAGGCTTCTAAAGAATCCTTACCTTAATACCTCACCAAGGTTATCTTTAGATAAGGAATTCCTTTCCTAAATATACTCTATAAATCTCTCTTTTCTTATTCACAAAGTCATATCTTCCTGAATAAGACAATCATCTGACTCCACCATATCCATCATCATATGATGACATGGTCATGCCACTTCAACATTACTCCATTCTTACTTCTAGCATATAACTCTTCTTAGTTAACTACCATTGATACACCTATCAATGTAGCTACTACTAACTCTATCTGTTAACTTCCTTAAACTCATCTTGTAACCATATCCAAGGCTTACAAGATTACAATCCTCACTGTAGATAACAAGGGATATCAATCTTCTAGAATAAGTATGGTACTACTCTCCAAAATACAAGTTTTTTCTTGCATTAGCTTGATTAAACTACTACACTTCCAACTACTCCATTTATTCATGTTATATACTTCATCCTACTCTAGATTGACTTCTAATGATCAAGCTAGATGATTCAGCTTACTAGGACTTGCCTAACTTGGTATATTCATAACTCTTCTTCAACACCTAATCATCTATTCTCAAATGACTTGAGAATAATGACCACCATCATTGGATCAAACTAAGCTTAGGCATCTAATTGTCTGATCAAGATCTATACTCAACTAAGTAGTAAACTTGTATTAGTCTCTCTATAGACTTATCTTGTTAAGCAAGCTTACTCTAAATCTATATCCACTTATGCTAACAAGATTGTTATCTATTGTACTAATACTACTAGCTTTCTCATAGTTCCTCAATTACTAGCTCAACCCTTGAGTTTAGGTACTGCTTCTAGTTACCTCATGAGTGAGTTAACTCCTCCTACATAAAATGGTTTGATCTCCACTAAGGATCACATTCCATTGATGACGGTACACTCAACCATATGTAGTTCTTCCTTCAGATTAATTTACTTAAGGTATTTGAAAGGTCAACACAATAGGTCAAAGGCTATGAGTCAATAAGTTCTAGGTCAAGAATTGATCACTCAATATTGATGATCAATTGATACTAGGTCTTGGTTAAATAGGATTGTCATCTATTAATATCATATTAAGAGTATATGCTAGATTGTCTTCGCTTGACTTTCCTTTCTACTCTATTTGTATTAAGAGTAAATGTTTAAGAACTACCATGATACCCGTGGTAGGAATAACTATAGCAAACAAGTGTATCAAGATTTAGTTATAGAGTTTCTTTTACTTAAGTTATATACTTAACTTGGTATACAAAGTTTATGGTATGTAATATCTTAATATCATCTTTAGAATATTAAGTATTGATCCTTGAGTTGTTGTATGGAATACCATGCAATGATCTCTAGAGGATCTAGTACTCCTTATTAAGTAGTGTGTTGTGACTTAGTTTTATTACATTTGATCTACCCTTAGATCAAATTATATTACCCAAAGATAAGGTTTTAGCAAAGGTCATATTGAAACTTATTGCAGTCAACTTGATGATCTACTTCAGTTCCACCAAGTTAAGAGAAGCTTCAATCACTTTGACAAGTTTTTATTAAAAAGCACGAAAATTATCCTGATTTTCTATGCATGAATGCAATGCACACACCTGTGTTTAGCTTATTTCTAAGCTCTAATGCTGGGGTGTTACAGACTCTCCCCCTTAAAATAAACTTCGTCCCAGATGTTCGTACTCTCTTGCATTCCGGAATGTGGAGTTGACTTGTTTTGATCACACCATTTCTCAAATTCCATTTGATCACAAACTGGGGATAATTGTGGTATCCCATATCTAGATCTTTTTCCTTGAATTCTCTTCATACTTGACAATATCCACTATTGTTTCTAAGTTACCATATAGTTCCTTTTACTGTATGCCTTTGGGTTTATGCCCTTACAGTCCTATGGTTTCGGTTACTACAATCTCTTGGATTATATCCTAACAATCCTATTTAGGATTGGTTTAGGACACATTTAGTCCATTCCAATCAGGATTTCCTACTACTTTACACTGGACTTATTTTGGTAGGCTCTCCTCCTTCTTAAGGAAAACTTACCAACTGTTTCCCCTTTATAACTAGTACACTAGGTTTAATCTATTATGTCTACTTGGATCATTCATCCAGATCTATTGTCAAAAATACTATATAATGAGGCTTCTTATAACCTTATGAGGATAAGGCTTAATCTCATCATAACTTAGTACTTATTCTCCAACCTTAGTCAGAAAGTTAGACAACAATACTTCAGTGTTTATTGTTTACTCTCCCCCTTTGGGTTTCCTAATGGTCTCTATTCTTCATGTATAATACCCAATAGTTAAGGTCTTGGTCTTTGTCTAGTTTATATCTTACCTATATAAGGTCTCACGAAAGAATTTACGGTACACCAACACAGTTGTGGATCTCCGAAATGAATCTTCCAACATTACTTGACTCTCTTAACCTTCTAGATATTTTGGCTTTCGTAGGCTTGATTTCACGAAGCGTCTCGAAAGACGATCTTTAATTTCGTACTTCCTTAGGTCTAACATAACTTAGACCAAGTTTTATACTCTTTCAATTACACAAAAATGACCTACTTCACTAAACCGCTAGGATACCAGCTACGGATACCAACTACGGATACCAGCTACGGATCCTCCTAGGTTACCCTATAGGTTCTTGACTTACTATTGGCATTCTCTCCGAGTTGTCAAAGCTTGAATACCACCCTTATTCCAAGAGTTCTTCTTTGCACTGATTCATGATAATTCCATGAACCTGGTACAAGTACTTCATTAGCTTCTTAGCAACATCACCTATCTTAAGTGAACTTAAATTCATTCCTTCATGTTGCTCAACACCTTTTCTGCACTAATCTTCCTTCTTATTACCAACTAATAACAAGTTGGTATTTATCCATCCTTCAAAATAGTGTTGATACTCCTTATATTTGGATTCCTTCTTCATGCAAGTCTTCATGTTGATCTTCGGAACTCGTCACTCTCTTACACGAATTCCCTTTTGTATCTAGGTCTATAACATCAAGTAATAACTTGATGATGCAACATGCATTTGCACATCAAGTCAAACTTCATGCACATATCTAGTCAATCAAGAAGATGCAATAAAAACCAGAAATCCAAATGTGGTACATATGACACACATCATTCTAAGCCCGAAATATTGTAGTTGAGTATAATACCTCTAGAATTCAGGCTTAGCTGTGTAGTATATGACACCTCCTATATAGGTTTACACCGTGATACTTAGCACTTAAGGGTTAAACTACTCTTTGTCTCAACATTTACCCAAATTGCTCAGACGCAATAGGATAATTTTGAGCAAAGTGGTCTCACTTTGGTTCTGACTAACCTCTTACCTTTCTTTTGGGACTACTAACGACTACCAATTTTCTATTCTATTGTAAACGATCCGCACATGATCTCTCAAAAATACTAACAAAATTGTAGTTACTACCTTAATCCAAAAATTATCGCAATATTATAATATCTATGACTTTTATCATAGACCTACACGGTTCTTTACTTACTGTTATTACAAGATTAGTTACCAATTACTTGTCCTAATTACAGACTTATTATGGTCTCGGACCTATTCTCAGCACGAACTTGTCCAGATCTACCTAGTCATCATGATTAAAGAGCTAATCTCACCATGAAAACTCTTTTTCTTGGCTTACTATTAATGATTCTTTACAAAATTATACTCCATCCCATGGGATTCTCAAGTGAATGCCACATGATTTACTTCTAGTTGTATTTATACATACCCTAATGGTCTACCTTAAGTGGTATAATGGTGTCAACTAGTGGTAAGATTATGCTGCTTCACATGGATTCTAAATATAGACTCCATCACTAATACTACTCCACATTATATCATAATCTTAGTCGTAATCTTCTTGATATTTCATCTTACTTAAGATTTCTTAATGGTGTTATACCTATTTAGAACTATACTAAAATGACAATTCTCTAGAGAAGATAGATAACTAATCCTTAAGAAAGATGACATAGCATCCAACTTAAGTGTGACAAGGTTTATCCTCAAGTGGATATCCATCACAAGTCTTGTTTTAGATAAGATGGCTCCTATAGTCACTATCTAACCTACAGATCTTCCTAAAAGGGTTTTAATCCTAAGGTCAAAGCATATGCTCTGATACCAGCTGCGGTGACCCAGCCTACCACTGCATGATGTAGTACACTATAGTCATTGACATAACACCAATGAAACACCGTTCACTAGTATTACATCCCTCAGAGTGGTACAACAGAAACATAGCAGGTCCAAGACATGACTATAGATTACAACACGACTCTTTACAAAAGATCCAGAGAACACTCTAGGTTAAAGAGAGATAAAGAACTTCTTACAAAGAAGAACCAGAAATAATAACTCAGAAATATCTAGTAACTAAGACTAGCATCTAAACTATTTGGCTTGCCATTGCTGCTATTGCAATGCTCTACAGAAATAGGTTTTATGGCTAGAGAATCTACTCCTATCTAAACTGACACTTTATCTTCACTTCAGATGATGTATATGTTGACTTCATTGACTTGATTGAAGAACTTGAGTTGTCGATGATGGTTTCTTAAGCAGAAATTGATGTTAACGTCGTCTTCAATGGCTTAGAACCTATTAAGGGTTAATAAGGTACGGTTGAGTACGAGCGTACTCAGCAAGTTCACTAAAAAGGAGTGTATGATGCACTATATCTACAGCCACAGACCATAGGTCGTAGGCAATGCAGGTTTTCGTAAACATTTCTTCAAAGGTTGCTTTTATTCTGCAAACTATGTCCGACAACCTTCACAGGTTGACCAGAACTTCATGGAGTTCTTTTCCTGCCGTGTTCGTAGCTCCTTCCCAGAACAGGGAGTAACATGTCACAATTCTTACACTCTGCAGAGGTGCGTCACTTTTCCCACAAGAGACCTTAAGCTTTGTTGCACATCCGGGAGTATGTCCATGTTCAAACTTCCATGGTTTGAGGCCCAACTTAAGTTCCAAGCCAATCGCTGCCCTCTCCGCGACCCCATATGTCTGCACGATCCTCTAGGGCTGACTACACCTTCGTTAAGCCGCCAACTAGGGCAAGATATAACCATGGGGAGTTCTCGAAGACTCTATGAGCTGGTTATTCCCCTGGACGTTCGGCTATACCTCCGGCAGCCACTCATAAATAATCTAGACACCAAAATCGTGGGGCCTAAGGGTGCCCACCCATATGTTGGATCCACATAGGGAATCCCAACGTCACGATAAGGTCATCTTGCCTCCATATGAAAGGAATAAGATACAACTGACTTCTCTATCTCATTCCAAATCTCATGGTTGATGTGTAATATACGGCGCTAGAATCACTGGCGACATTGGTTGTTAAGTCCTAGATATTATGTTCCTTTACCACTGGAACTGTATCAGGAGATTATTACCATCTAGAAAATAATCCATAACCATATTATTATGAAAATAGTGTTTTCTGACCTTTTGAAATGCAGGTGATGACATAGTTGATTTACAAGCATAGAAAATAATCAAAGGACATGAGAAAGTTGTGAATTTGCCTTTTGTGATTGCAGGATTATGCACTCATGGTCTTCAAGACAATAGAAGATCCAAATTCTGTAAATAACATCTGGACTAATGTTTAAAGAAGCAACATGCAATGATGCATAAGTAATGTAATGCAATTTGAGAAACAGGAATCCCCAGAATAGTCGTATATGATCTAGGGTTTGGAGTTTGTGATGGGTTCTTAGGAATGTGTTGCACTTTTATCTTAGTTTCACACTTGTGCTTCTTATTAACGCTTGTGAGAGTGTGTGTGAAACAATAAGTAAATACAACAAGTAATATGCAACATTAAAACACTCAAATGGGTATGGTATCTGAAATATTTCTCAAACAAGATTAAGAATCAATTAGAGCTTTTAGAGAAGTGTTCAAGGATTACTTTTAATGTTTGTTAAAAGAACAACTTTTGAGGAAAATATTACTTTACAAAGTAAAAAGTATTTAAACTTAAGGCTAACACTTGAAGGTTTTCTTATTAGCTAAGATTATTAGAAAGGAAGACATTACTACATTAAACAATCATAGTATAAGTGGATGCATTTACCTTTCTATCGTATAAATCAATGGTTATACTTAATAAGTAAATAATAGGTATTACTTCAATTACTTTGAAACTTGGTTTGAATCTTTAAGTGGTTTTCTCAAACTAGGGAAAGAATTAGTAAATAAGAGTTTGGTGATTTTATAATTGGTTAAATCTTTTTAGGAAAGCTAAAATACCTTAATTTGAGATTATAGTTTTAGTAGTTACATTTTAAAATGGTTTGACCTATTTTAACTTCACTTAAGCATTAATTGACTTATTATTACATCTTCAGACTTTAAACAAATAATACTAAAGACAATAGTAAAGGTTTATATATTTTTTATGAACTAAAATAAAAGAAAAAGGTTTAAATAAGATTTATGAGACCTTTACCTTTTATTTTACTTCATAAGTATGAGTTGATATTTTTAGTGTGTAGATTTTATTTTTGTGATAAATTTGGTATATTATAAGTATTTTTGTGAACTTTAAATAATAATATATGATTTTTATAAGTTTATTCACTTTATAAATACTAAAAAAATAATAAATATTAGTTAAAGGATAAAAAAATAATTGAAACAAGTTTATAAATGTAGATTTTGTTTTTTATTAGAATTTTGGTATATTATTTTTTTCTTATTTACCAATATTAAAATATTAATTTTCAAAGTATTATTACTTATAAAATATTTATTAAATAAAAATTATTTAAATAGTTAACACAATAATATTTGATAATAAGTTTATAATATATATTTTATTTTTCTAAGCATTTTGATATATTATATACATTTTTCTGAATTATAATACAAAAGATATTCAATTTTTAAGATTTAACTATTTTCCTAAATTCCTAAACTGTATTTGTATATATAAACCTATATTGTTTTATCTATTTACTAATAGAGGAAACTTTTCACTCCGGGTTCTATTCTACCCAGGGTCACAGACAGGTGGGGCCTGGACCATGTTGGCTGACACGTGAGCAACGACCAGGTCAAGCTGCGTTGAGGTGGCAGGGATGACGTCAGCATGACGTCGTGGTGACGTCAGCGACGGCCTCCACCACCAGATCGAGGTCACCGGCAGCGATCCTGACTAACCCGACTCGCGAGAGGGGTTGCATTGGATGCGGACATGCACGCTGAGCATAATAATGGCGGCGATGCCCCTTTTTGGTCACCGGAGGACGGTGTACGACGGCGGACAGCGGCGGTGCACGGCGGTCTACGACGCGACCGTGATGCAAAACGAAAGAGTATTCGAGGGGTTACTGGAAGACTCAGTGACTCACCAGGAATGCGGTGTTGCGGTCGACGAAGTGAATGGTGACCGGAATCGACGGGAAACTCCGGTGAAGAGCGACGATAGTGAGGTATCGATTGAGCCATTTGGGAGCTCTCCAGCTTCCGTGGCCTAGCTTGGAAGAACGAGGACTTCAAGGAAAATTCAACAGTGCGCTCAGAACTCCAAGGAAAGCTCGGGAACGGCGAGGACTCGGAGCTCCGACGAGGTAGGGTTTCGGCGGATAATGAAATCAGAGAGAGGAAGTAAGCGAGCGAGGGAAAATGAGGATGAGGATGGCCTGGAGCGTGTCGGTGGCGATCTTATCCCTTTCCTAGGTGTCGGTGGCGAGTATGGCAGCGCAGAGCTGACATCGACAACGGCATCGGGCGACGGTGAGTTCTCCAGCGAGCTGCTTGTGACGTTGCAAGGTAGACGAGAACGCATTCTTTGTAGAAAACCCCCTGGCCAAATCTTCGTCTCAACCCGCGGTCCTTCTACGGTCCCACCGGTCAGTCAGAGAGAGGGAGTCTAAATGGGCTAGTTCTGGGCTGCGGTCGAGCGAGCGGGAGATAACTATTGCATGCTCGCGAGCGTCGAATAGACATGCGGAGAATTGGGCCACGGGCCAGGAACTTCTGTTCTAGTTTTTTCCCCTTTTTTTCTTTATATTCTGCCTTATTTTCTATTTACAATTTATTTTCCACTTTTATTTCTACAAGGTTTAAGCATTTGAAATTCTGGTAGAGTAGTCAGAATAGTGTAAATATTCACTATAACCAATTCCCCTGTATTATTTTGTTGTATCAAAAGAAAATACAACTATATGAGAGGTTCTTTTGTTAAGTAAAGTAAATATAACTTTGGGTTTTAGGGTTTACTTCCTATAAGAAAATCTTATAGAAATGATTTATATTACCACTAAAATAATGTATTAATAGTGGTTCAAGAGGCTAATGATTTATGATGGTGAGTGATAGTCATGAAATATATATATATATATATTTAACCACTTTTAATAACCACATTAGATATTGGTTTAAATCCTGGTTTTATAATATGGTGATTTGAATTCCATGGTTCTACCTATTTGGTGATTTCACCAAATCCAATTCTACTTGATTTGTAGTGTTTAGAATTACCACATAATAGTCTTGGTTAAGTCATCATGAATCAATATTAATAATTGGTAGAGAAATACTAAGGTTTTATTCAAATATAGGTACATAGGTTTTGAAAGGATTTAATAACCCATATTCAATTATAGATAGGGACAAGGATCAAGGTTTAGGATACTACTTCTAAATCCATGAGTGGTTTAATATCTCCACATAGAGTGAGATATTGGAACTACTTATTAATGTGATCATGATAATTCTATCACCCTAGGTTCCTATTAGAGTTTAAGACAATCAACTGGACAAGGCTTCTCAAACACTCACTTGGTTCTCTAATTACCTCTTGGAAGCTTTAGTTGTCCAAGAGGTATTGTTCAATAGTTACCTAGGAATAGGAAATGGTTTCACTATCCATTTGATTCTAGGGTCTTGAATAATACAGTAGACATGGTTCTTGTCATGGCTTGATATATTCTTGGTTAAGGCTTCTAAAGAATCCTTACCTTAATACCTCACCAAGGTTATCTTTAGATAAGGAATTCCTTTCCTAAATATACTCTATAAATCTCTCTTATCTTACTCACAAATATCACATCTTCCTAAATAAGACAATCATATGACTCCACCATATCCATCATCATATGATGACATGGTCATGCCACTTCAACATTACTCCATTCTTACTTCTAGCATGTAACTCTTCTTAGTTAACTACCATTGATACACCTATCAATGTAGCTACTACTAACTCTATCTATTAACTTCCTTAAACTCATCTTGTAACCATATCTAAGGCTTACAAGATTACAATCCTCACTATAGATAACAAGGGATATCAATCTTCTAGAATAAGTATGGTACTACTCTCCACAATACAAGTTTGTTCTTGTATTAGCTTGATTAAACTACTACACTTCCAACTACTCCATTTATTCATGTTATATACTTCATCCCACTCTAGCTTGACTTCTAATGATCAAGCTAGATGATTCAGCTTACTAGGACTTGCCTAACTTGGTATATTTATAACTCGTCTTCAACACCTAATCATCTATTCTCAAGTGACTTGAGAATAATGACCACCATCATTAGATCAAACTAAGCTTAGGCTTCTAATTATCTGATCAAGATCTATACTCAACTAAGTAGTAAACTTGTATTAGTCTCTCTATAGACTTATCTTGTTAAGCAAGCTTACTCTAAATCTATATCCACTTTTCCTAACAAGATTGTTATCTAATGTACTAATACTACTAGGTTTCTCATAGTTCCTAAATTACTAGTTCAACCCTTGAGTTTAGGTACTGCTTCTAGTTAACTCATGAGTGAGTTAACTCCTCCAACATCAAATGGTTTGATCTCCACTAAGGATCACATTCCATTGATGATGGTACACTCAACCATATCTAGTTCTTCCTTCAGATTAATTTACTTAAGGTATTTGAAAGGTCAACACAATAGGTCAAAGGCTATGAGTCAATAAGTTCTAGGTCAAGAATTGATCACTCAATATTGATGATCAATTGATACTAGGTCTTGGTTAAATAGGATTGTCATCTATTAATATCATATTAAGAGTATATGCTGGATGGTCTTGGCTTTACTTTCCTTTCTACTCTATTTGTAATAAGAGTAAATGTTTAAGAACTACAATGATACCCATGGTAGGAATAACTATAGTAAACAAGTGTATCAAGATTTAGTTATAGAGTTTCTTTTACTTAAGTTATATACTTAACTTGGTATACAAAGTTTATGGTAGGTAATATCTGAATATCATCTTTAGAGTATTAAGTATTCATCCTTGATTTGTTGTATGGAATAACATGCAATGATCTATAGAGGATCTAGTACTCCTTAATAAGTAGTGTGTTGTGACTTAGTTTTATTACATTTGATCTACCCTTAGATCAAATTATATTACCCAAAGATAAGGTTTTAGCAAAGGTCATATTGAAACTTATCGCAGTCAACTTGATGATCTACTTCAGTTCCACCAAGTTAAGAGAAGCTTCAATCACTTTGACAAGTTTTTACTAAAAAGCGCGAAAATTATCCGGATTTTCTATGCATGAATGCAATGCACATACCTGTGTTCAGCTTATTTCTAAGATATAATGCTAGGGTGTTACAATCAATCAAAGGGTTGATGACCATGGCATACTGGTTCTCTATTGGGATAAGTTCTGGGTGATCTTTCCTATCCCAAGTAATTGGAACTTCTGACCACCTGACGTAATGGGGAACCGGAGGGAGGGTAGCCATCAGTATCCTCAGAGAGGTTTTCTGGGCCAGGACGGTTGGGGTGCCTAGGAAGATGTGGTAACATGGAGCCTTCTTTTCGAAGCGATTTTTCCCTTTATACTCTCCCTTGTTGGAAGTTTTTGGGTCCATGTCCTCGTCCATGTCACTTGATTCCTTGGGCTCTTCCTCCTTCTTCTTCCCTTTGCCTTTTCCGCGGGGCCTATTTTTCCGACTTTGCTTGTACCCGGACTCGGGGTCCTCCTTGAGATCATTGACAAACTTGCACTGGCGGTTGGTGTGGGTGGATTTGCCATTGGCGTCGAGATGGACGAAACACAACATATCGCGGTACTCTTCGTACGTTTGGGGAACACGGGGCGCTGAGGGTGTAGTGTCACTCTTTTGCTGGCCACTGCTAGCCCCACGACCACGTCCACGCTGTCCGCCATTGCCTCTTCAAGTGAATGTTGCGATGACCATGTCGGCTACTTGCTTCTCTTTGGGCGGATTCTTCCGCTTGTTATTGTTGTTCTTACTGGCCTAGGTAGGGATTGCTATCGCCAGCAATGATCCACGCACGTCGTCGTGAGCAGCGGCAAACTCGCTAGCCATGGTGATCATTGCATTGAGGTTGAGCTCATTGTTGTCTTGCTTGCGTTTCAACTTATGCTGGAGCAAAGTTCCCTTTTCCAGACCATCAATGAAGGCGGCCATAGCGGTCTGTCCGTGCACCCCTGCGCAGGAATTTTTCATATCCAGCCAGCAAGAGAGGTAGGCATGAGAGGTTTCATCATTTTCTTCCACACACCGTTGTAGGTCTCCGACCTTGCAGGAACGTTTGTACGTACCCTCGTAATTCTTGGTGAACGCTTCATGCATGTCCAACCAATTGCATATTGATTTCTCTGGTAAGTCGTCGATCCATTGCCGGGTGATGCCGGTCAACATGAGTGGGAGGTACTTGACGGTCATGTTGGGGTTTCCCCCTGCGATGTGGATCGCTTTGCCATAGTCTTGCAACCATGTTGCTGGCCTGCCAGTGCCATTGTATGGCTTGATGGTCTTGTCTATCCGGAGGCGCTTTGGGTAGATTGTGGCCCATATCACTGGTCCGAAACAACATGGCCCAAGGTATGGGAGCTCCCGAGCCTCTTGGATCTTGTCCAGCCGTGTACGTGCATCGTATGGCTCTGGCTGCTTCCCTTTTCCGTCATGGGGAGGGGAATTCTGGTGTGATCTATGAGATCCGCCGTGTCCTACGCCATGATGGCTCCTAGGTGGCGATGGCGGCGGTGGAGGCGGTGGGTTAGCTCTCTTGCTGTGCCCCTCCTGCGATTCCTCATGCCTATCGCGGTTGATTGTCGGACATGGCGGTTCCTTGTGGGACCTACTTCTGTGTCCGTCATTGCCACTGCGCTCTTCGGCATGCCGAGGCTGCTCGCCCTGATCGTGTATAATGATGCTGGGATGGGACCGCCTTGGAGGTGGCATGCTTGTGTGGTGGCGCGGCTCTGGTTTCTCGTGACGTCGAGATGGTGGTGGAGGTGGAGACCGGCGGGGACGAGCCTTTTCTCCGTGATCGGAGGATATGGGGATGGCATTGGCCCTGTTGCGTGCCTCTCTCCGTCTTTTCTCTATAGAGCCTATGTGGGATCCTTCGTCACGGGGAGATTTTGGCCTTCTGTGGCTGTTCAAGATTGACAGGCAAAGCTCCGGGTTGGACTCAAGCCTGTATGAGGTGGCCTTTTCCTATTGCTTGCATGCCTTAGCGACAAGGTCGTACACCTGAGAAACTGCTTTTGGTGACCTGTCCTGCTCCAGGAGGGTCTTGGCAACGGCAATGTTGAGAGCGGGAGTTGGCATGACATGCCTCCCCTCTGAATCTATGTAAGCGGTGGCTTTTGTCGGCTTAGACCCATTATATCCCAACCTTCGCCGAACGCCGGGATCTTCGACGATGTGAGCTGGTACCTTCTTTGTCTTTTGCTTTCACGGCAATTGCTTGTATTCGGCCTCCACAGCTCTTGCTGCCTTGATGGATTGTTGCGCCTTGGCCATGTCTTCGTCCATCTTAGCGCCCTGCTCCGCGATGCACTTGGCCTCCGCCAAGATTTCTGCATGTTTCTCATCAAGCTCCGTAATACTCCGGATATGGGCAACGGTGATTGTCTCAACAAGAAGTGGGCCATATATTGCTTTGTCGGTGGGCGTGGCCAGTGCGTTGCCGGCTGCAAACGTTGACGGTGACATTGGCGGATGATTTGACTGTCGGGCCGTACTAGGGGCCGTGGTAAGTTCCTACGCCAGTGGCGGGCGGATAACCGGAGGGGCATAGCTTTGGCTAGAGCCGGAGGCTCGGCGGCTTTCTTAGCTACTACTGCTCTGGTGACCGCTGGCGTGGGTGGAGCTCTCTCACGTTCCAGTTCCTGTCTGTCTTCTTCCATCACGCTTCCAATGGCGACTAGCACCTGGTGGGAGGTGTTGGTCTATTCAGCGCGCTCCTCCTTCTCGATCTCCTGCTCATTCTCCCTCATAACAGCGTCGTCTACCTCCGAGTTAGCGTCTGAGCCACCGGCATTGATGGCTCAATACACGGCGCCCAGAAAAGTGCTTGGTGCATGGTGTTGATGTAGAGCTCGTTGGGAACCCCAAGAGGAAGGTATGATGAGGACCGCAACAAGTTTCCCTCAGTTATGAAACCAAGGTTTAATCAAACCAGTAGGAGCAAGGAAACACCTCAAAGGTGTTACTAGCTGAGCTTTGGTAGGGCGCACTACCGGGGCTAGTAGCAACGTGGAGATCTGCATAACACAACCACAGAACTTTGTCCCCAACTTGCGATGAGGTTCTCAATCTCACCGTGTTTTGCGGAAAACAAAGGATTAAACGTATCGAATGGAAAGAAGTAATAGTTTGCAGAAAGTAAACACAAAGCAGTAAAAGGTTGTAGATTGTATGTAAAGAAAACGACCGGGATCCATAGTTCACTAGAGGTGGCTCTCCTTAGATAGATAACATGCTGGGTGAACAAATTACAGCGGGGCAATTGACAAACACCGACAAAGCAATACATGCATATACTAATCATCTTGACTCCTTTGAGACTTGATTGGGCATTACAACATAATACATAGACCGCCATCCAACTGCATCTATGACTAATAATCCACCTTCATGTTATCATCCGAACCCCCTCCAGTATTAAGTTGCAAGCAACAGATTATTGCTTTACGAACTGCATGTAAAGTAAACAATACAATTGTTCTATGAACAAAAGATCGTTGTTTTCTCCCTAGTACCAACAACACATCTAGTACCTTAGAGATTTCTGTCACTTCCCCAGATTACCAGAGGCATGAACCCACTATCGAGCATAAATACTAACCCTTGGAGTTGCGAGCATCTACTTGGCCAAGATAGCTACTAACAACGGAAAGCATGCAAGATCTCAAATAACAAAGACATGATAGAATCAATAATCAATCTGAAATAGCATCTCAATATCCATCGGATCCCCGCAAACACAACATGTATGGATTACAAATAGATGATCTTGATCATGAACGGAGCTCACAAGATCTAAACATGAAAGCACAAAGGAGGAGACACCAGCCATCTAGCTACTACATGGATCCGTAGTCCAAGGATGAACTACTCACGCATCACACCGGAGGCTTGCATGGTGATGAAGAAGGCCTCCAGGGTGAATTCCCCTCTCCCGCAGGGTGCCGGGAAGAGCTTCAGATCCCCCCGATCTAGGGATGGAGATGACGGCGGCTACAGACTCTTTCGTAGATTTTTGATCGGGTACTTAGGGTTTTCGTCCTAAGGGCAATATATAGGAGGAAGGAGAGGCCGAGGGGGCGCTGGGGTCGGCCAGACCACCCCCTGGCGTGGGCCAGGCCTGGCCGCGCGGCCAGGTGGTGTGGCCGGCCCCTGGCCCCTCTCCGTCTCGTATTCTGGCACTTGATCCCTTCCAGAAAAATAGGCACTTTGGCTTTTGTCCCGTCCAATTCCGAGAGTATTCATTTTCTGGAACCAAAAACAACAGAAAACAGGCAACTGGCACTGTGGATCTTGTTAATAGGTTAGTCCAAGAAATCATAATAAAAGTACTCCACAGTTGGAACAAAACACAAGAAAGTGGATAAAACCAAGCATGGAACATCAAAAATTATAGATACATTTGCAATGTATCAACATCCCCAAGCTTAACTCCTGCTCGTCCTCGAGTAGGTAAGTGATAAAAAGAAATAATTTTTGAGGTGACATGCACCATCAAAGACTTGATCAAAGTATTTGCAAAACATTCAAGGCTGGGATCATAGTACTTCAATCATAACATGAAAGACAAAGTTCTAGCAATAAGCAAAGAAACTAAGATGCAACATGAAAAGGCACAAACAAAAGATTCATGAATAACATGCTTTGCAAGACGTTTGTTTGTTTCACATAAAGAAAACATAGCATAATAGTATTCAGCTTGTCCCTCAATAGAGTAGAAAATATAAATGCATGGGACACCTTCAAAGTTCATAAGAGTGACTAGATACAATAGTTTCAAACAAGCAATAACAAGTGATGCATCAATCAACTAGTCTTGGGACAATGCACATAGAACTAAGAATGGCCACTATGCTCTCAAAGTAAGTGCATAAAGATAGAAGGTGGAGACTCAATATAATGGTGGAAGAAAGGCCTTTTGTAAAAAGGAAGTAGGGATTCAAGTCTCATAAAGAGCTTCCAAAAATTATGATACTTATAGCTTTCATCTCTCATTACCCCTATCATAAGCATCTTGAAGTGATTAAGGTTAAGGTGAACAAACTATGGTGTACATGCTTGACGAAGTATAAGTCAAAAATCTCATGTCCCTTGTATACGAGGGCCGCTCCTCATGCTACTCAAGTTTAGTCACCGGTAAGTTCTTGTCATCGTAAGTACATGTGTATCATAGAGAACCGCCAACGGGGTACCCCTTGCCCGATGATACGGAAGAATCCCCATATCAAAATGACAAGGCAAGCAGACAACGAACATCTCAGCATTCTTCTTATTTACCATGGGAATATGGTGTGTTTTTTCTCTCTTTCCTCTTTTCATAGTATCTCTTTTTTTTCTCTTTTTTTTCTCAATATGGGACTCTTTTTTTTATAAGAAAAATGCTTCATAGACAGCTCATTATGGTTACGCTGCAGGTTTCCACCATGTCAGCATGGATTAGACCAGCGGCCCAGGCGTTTCTCTAACACATATACATAACTACATGGACTTACAAGCTCCCCTTTCATTTCGCACCGACGACATCCATATACAAAAGAGCATGATATCAACTAGGTACAAGTACGAAGTGCAATGTTGAAAGCGTTCCCCATGAAAGCATGGTTCTGCTAATTCCCAACAAATAAGTGCAAGCATATACAACATAGACGACACAATGGTTCAAGTTTATTAGAGGCAATAAAGTAAAGTGTGCCATCAAGTTCGTGAGAGCTTTAATCACTAGTTTTCTCATAACAAGAGGAAGGTAAACAAAAGCATGAATATACTTGGAATAGCATAAGCTAGCAGGTAGGTATGGTGGACTCTTTAGAAAAACTTGGTTTAGGGAGTTGGATGCTTGAGTGGAACTCATACTTTGTTGTGGAGGCTAGCAAAAGACTGGGAGCGACAAACTAAGAGAGCAATAATGGCCATAATCATGCAGAGCGACAAAACATCATTGATCAAAGCATAAAGTGATACTACAAGTTGAAAACTAAAGGATCATAAAGGCTATGGTGACTTGAGATAGTCATAACATGGTGTGAGCATGCGCCAAGTCAACCCATATAAAGCATCAAAGGAGAATACCACTATACTATGCTTTAATATGCTAAAACAACGCATGATTCATCCAAGGCACATTAAGCAATCTCAATTGTTTATAACAAGTCATGCTACAGCAAAGAATACTAAGCATAAATCCAAAACAATATCAAGCACGGCATGACAAAGCATAGCAACAGTCAAAAACGAGCTCTTTTTACCACATAAGCATGAACTTTCCTACTCTTTTCCAAACCAAACCAAACTATTTGCAAACCAAAGTGTGAAAGAGGGTGTCCAACCAACTTATTCAGAAAACTAAGCAAACTAAAAACCAAAACTAAAACAAAAAAGAAGACGCTCCAAGAGAAACACAACTGTGCACGGAACAATAAAAATAAAGCGTTTAGAAGAAACCTGGAATTTTTATTGATGAAGAAGGGGATGCCTTGGGCATCCCCAAGCTTTGACGCTTGTACTTCTTGGATATTTATAGGGGTGACACACGTGGCATCCCCAAGCTTGAGCTTTAGTCCATCCTTCATCTCATTACTTATTCCTTCCATACACCTGAAAATTTTCCTTCATACAAAACTTCACACAATCTCATTAGCAACATTAGTGCACTTAAGATAAATAAGTCTCAAGGTTCAGTTATAACACCAAATAAACTTCCATTAGAACACTAGATACTGTAGCACTTCCCTCAAAAAGCTCAATTCCCCAAAGGAACTCAAGAAGGTACTAACAAGAAGCAAATACGGAAAATGGCAGAAATCTGTCAAAACAGACCAGCAGGTAAAGACGAATTTTTTCGAAGACCTTATGTTGCTCAAAGAAAAAAGTGTTGAACTAAAGAAAGTTAGATAACAACCTGGGGAAGAAGAACAAAAAATTACAGCTCAATCCGACATACAGAGATCTCTCAGGAATTTTTATGGTGAAGCACAGAAATATGTTTCGGGACAGCAACTTTCCCAATCATTACTCCACTCTCATTAGAGGTTACTCTTGGCACAAAAGGCAAATAAAAAGGATAAGGAGGGGTTATTACAGAGGTAATAACTTCCAAGACTCATCTAAAACTCTTGGATTATCTCCCAACAAGTACTTTTCTTTAACGCCTTTAAGTTAGGCAGAAGAAGCAAAGAGAGAATCAAGTGTTCTCAAATGAAGAAGCATTAAGATCAATACCAGAAATATATTCAACAAGGCATGGTATATCATCCAAATAAGTTCTAGAGGATCCTCTCTCAATGCTCTTGGGTTCACTATTCTCATCAAAAGGGTTTGCAGGAACAATCCAATCAAGATTCTTTTCTATGGCATCATGTATTGCTACTAGTTTAAAGGGTATTGGTATCTTAGGTTCCTCCCCATTAGGTTTGGTTTTGTTCATCTTTTATCTCGTACCAACAACATCTACACATGAGCCTAGCATATTGAAACGTGCAAAGACTTTCCTAGCTTCCTTGGCAACATCATAGAACTCCTTAAACAAAGTTTCTAGAATAAAATCCCTCTTTTCAGGATCCTCAATTTCTTTAAGCTTAAGAAACATTACTTGCATTAAGGGGTTGAGGTTAACAAACCTAGCTTCTAACATGTGAATTAAAGAAGCTGCAGCAATCTCATAATTTGGAGCAAGTTCTACAAGGGATCTATCCTCAGTATCTTCATGTTGTCTAAAATGATTAAAGAATTCTTCAATATTGTCTTTCCCAATTATAGAACCACTGCCAATTGGAAGGTCTTTCAGGGTGAATGTAGGGATCAACATGGTGAGCTAAGGGAGAGGTGACAACTAAGGGAGACTTAATTTTTTTGTGTTTTCAAATAAGAAAGCAAACAAGTAAAACTAAATTTTTTGTGTTTTTCAAATAAGAAAGCAAACAAGTAAAACTATTTTTTTTGGATTTTTTGAAGAACAAAACAAGCAAACAAAGTAAAAAGGAAACTAAGCAAAACAAAAACAACAAAGTAAAGAGATTGGTTATGAGGGAATCCCCTTGTGAAGATGTCCTTGACTCCCCGGCAATGGCGCCAGAAAATCGCTTGATGGCTCAATACACGGCACCCAGAAAAGTGCTTTGTGCGTGGTGTTGATGTAGAGCTCGTTGGGAACCCCAAGAGGAAGGTATGATGAGCAAAGCAGCAAGTTTGCCTCAGTTATGAAACCAAGGTTTAATCGAACCAGTAGGAGCAAGTAAACACCTCAAAGGTGTTACTAGCTGAGCTTTGGCAGGGCGCACTACTGGTGCTAGTAGCAACATGGAGACCTACACAACACAACCACAGAACTTTGTCCCCAACTTGCGATGAGGTTGTCAATCTCACCGTGTTTTGCGGAAAACAAAGGATTGGACGTATCGAATGGAAAGAAGTAATAGTTTGTAGAAAGTAAACACAAAGCAGTAAAAGATTGTAGATTGTATGTAAAGAAAAGGATCGGGATCCATAGTTCACTAGAGGTGTCTCTCCTTAGATAGATAACATGCTAGGTGAACAAATTACAGCGGCGCAATTGACAAACACCGAGAAAGCAATACATGCATATACTAATCATCTTGACTCCTTTGAGACTTGATTGGGCATTACAACATAATACATAGACCACCATCCAACTGCATCTATCACTAATAATCCACCTTCGGGTTATCATCTGAACCCCCTCCAGTATTAAGTTGCAAGCAACAGATTATTGCTTTACGAACTGCGTGTAAACTAAACAATACAATTGTTCTATGAACAAAGGATCGTTGTTTTCTCCCTAGTAGCAACAGCACATCTAGTACCTTAGAGATTTCTGTCACTTCCCCAGATTACCAGAGGCATGAACCCACTATCGAGCATAAATACTAACTCTTGGAGTTGCTAGCATCTACTTGGCCAAGATAGCTACTAACAACGGAAAGCATGCAAGATCTCAAATAACAAAGACATGATAGAATCAATAATCAATCTGAAACAGCATCTCAATATCCATCAGATCCCCGCAAACACAACATGTATGGATTACAAATAGATGATCTTGATCATGAATGAAGCTCACAAGATCTAAACATGAAAGCACAAAGGAGGAGAAACCAGCCATCTAGCTACTACATGGATCCGTAGTCCAAGGATGAACTACTCACGCATCACACCGGAGGCTTGCATGGTGATGGAGAAGGCCTCCAGGGTGAATTCACCTCTCCTGCAGGGTGCCGGGAAGAGCTTCAGATCCCCCCTGATCTAGGGATGGAGATGACGGCGGCTACAGACTCTTTCGTGGATTTTTGATCGGGTACTTAGGGTTTTCATCCCGAGGGTAATATATAGGCAGAAGGAGAGGCCGAGGGGGTGTTGGGGTCGTCCAGACCACCCCCTGGCGCGGGCCAGGCCTGGCCGCATGGCCAGGTGGTGTGGCCGGCCCCTGGCCCCTCTCCGTCTCGTATTCTGGCACTTGATCCCTTCCAAAAAAATAGGCACTTTGGCTTTTGTCCCGTCCAATTCCGAGAATATTCATTTTTTGACTTTTCTGGAACCAAAAACAACAGAAAACAGGCAACTGGCACTGTGGCTCTTGTTAATAGGTTAGTCCAAGAAATCATAATAAAAGTACTCCAAAGTTGGAACAAAACACAAGAAAGTGGATAAAACCAAGCTTGGAATATCAAAAATTATAGATACATTTGCAATGTATCAGGCATCCATACTGATGTCGGTGTAAAGTGCGTCAAGGACGGAGTCGGAGTTGGCCTCGGTGTTGGTGATGGCGAATGTGGAGGGTGATGGAGGCGTGCCGTTGTTGTTGTTTCCTCCTCCGGCTACGACGGCGGTTGCCGCCATGGCCTCTTCATTGGCATCCGTGTATTCGTTGATGATGGCAACCATCTCACCAAGGGTGAGAGGGCCTGCGGCCTGCCGCCTTCGAAGGGTATGCCAGAGGAGTGTTCCAGGCGTGAGCCCTTCCACGAAGTGGTACAGGAGCTCGTCGGCGTGGCCGCCCTCTAGGGTTTCCCTCGCCCTCATCCATCTAGCAAGGTATTCACACGGAGGTTCTCCATCCCTTTGAATGCATCTGGCTAGATCGAAGATGGTGATGACACCGACAAAGTGTGACTTGCATATCTCTAACACTCGGGGAAGCCAAGCGGATTTACAGGGTCCTTCCACCTTTATATCCTGCATAGGGAGGTTTGGGTGGGCCTTGAAATTTCATGATCCGGGCCACTATACTCCAAGGAGAGGTATGGCCCAGATCCTTCCGCGAACGTGTCCTGCTCATAGGCGGTCCGTGCGGGGCTTGACGAGTTTCCGACTTCCTGGGAGCTAGGACCCAAGTCAGTTTCGCTGATGAAGGTGTGGATGTCTTCGAAGTGGATGACGGAGCAGTGCGTGGGGTTCATCTTTGCCGACACCCAAAACTAATCTAGGGTGATAATCGGGATGTTGCCGGAGAAGAGAACGTGACCGATGGCTATGGTATCACTGATTTCCACGAAGAGATTGGACCTCGCCCGGTGTAGAGCTCGAAGCGCCTCTTGCCCCACGGTGGGCGCCAACTGTCGTGGTATTGCCGACGAGTATGCCATGGAGGGGTCCTCACAGTGCATGTTTAGAGACGTGGGGTAAGGCGGAGAGTTGGCGGGTACGAGGTAACACAACTTACCCAGGTTCAAGTCCCATAATGGTGGCGGAACTCTACTCCTTCTATAAATCACTATAATGGCAATACGCCGAGTTACAGAGATAGGCGCCTAGACCTAGGGTTTATAGGAAACGGTCCTTGCTGGACAAGGTAAAGAGTCCTACACTAATATAAACTAGTCCTCCGTGTCTTGTACTCAAAGGCTCCACGTATGTCGGTGACTCCTGCGTAGCCTTCCTTAATCTGGCATGGGCCTCCCTTCATGATCCATCTAACTGGGCCGCCCAGCAGGCCATAGGTATTGCTACAAACTATGGGCCACCCAGGTTAGGCGGATTGGTGACATGCTATGAGGATAACCATTTAGCATATCCCCAACATGGGTCATTGTTGTTTGGAAAGAACACATGTAATGACACTCCATGTGCCAAACCATGGTCAGAAAGCCCTAGAACATGCTAGAATGCAACATTGGAATGCAATGGAGCACCAGTGTGGCAGAGGTTGCATCACCACACCCACCTGAGTGTGTGTGGCCATGTGGGTCATTGTGGTTTGGAAAGAACACATGTAATGACACTCCCTGTGCCAAACCATGGTCAGAAAGCCCTAGAACATGCTAGAATGGAACAATGGAATGCAATGGAGCACCAGCGTGCAGAGGTTGCATCACCACACCCACCTGAGTGTGTGTGGCCATGTGGGTCATTGTGGTTTGGAAAGAACACATATAGTGACACTCCATGTGCCAAACCATGGTCAGAAAGCCCAAGAACATGCTACAATGCAACATTGGAATGCAATGGAGCACCAGTGGGACAGAGGTTGCATCACCACACCCACCTGATTGTGTGTGGTCATGTGGGTCATTGTGGCTTGAGAAATAACACATTCAATGACACTCCATGTGCCTAACCATGTTCAGAAATCCCTAGAACATGCTGGAATGCAAAATTGGAATGCAATGGAGCACTAGTGTAGCAGATGTTTCATCACCACACCCAGCTGACTATGTGTGGCCATGTGGGTCATTATGGTTTGGAAAACAACACATGCAATGAGACTCCATGTGGAAAACCATGGTCAGAAAGCCCAAGAACATGCTAGAATGCAACATTGGAATGCAATGGAGCACAATGTGGCAGATGTTGCATCACCACACCCACCTTAGTGAGTGTCTCCCTATGGGTCATTCTGGTTTGGAAAACAACACATACAATGACACTCCATGTGCCAAACCATGGTTAGAAAACCCTAGAACATGCTAGAATGCAACATTGGAATGCAATGGAGCACCACTGTGGCAAGGTTGCATGACCACACCCACCTAAATGTTCGTGGCCATGTGGGTAATTATGGTTTGGAAAGAACACATGTAATGACACTCCATGTGCCAAACCATGGCCAGAAATCCCTAGAACATGCTAGAATGCAACATTAGAATGCAATGGAGCACAAGTGTGGCAGAGGTTGCATCACCATACCCACCTGATTGTGTGTGGTCATGTGGGTCATTGTGGTTTGGAAAATAACACATGCAATGACACTCCATGTGCCTAACCATGGTCAGAAAGCCCAAGAACATGCTGGAATGCAAAATTGTAATGCAATGGAGCACCACTATGGCAGACGTTGCATCACCACACCCACCTGACTGTGTGTGGCCATGTGGGTCATTGTGGATTGGAAAACAACACATGCAATGACACTCCATGTGGAAAACCATGGTCAGAAAGCCCAAGAACATGCTACAATGCAACATTCGAATGCAATGGAGCACCAGTGGGATAGAGGTTGCATCACCACACCCACCTGATTGTGTGTGGTCATGTGGGTCATTGTGGCTTGGAAATAGACACATGCAATGACACTCCATGTGCCTAACCATGGTCAAAAAGCCCTAGAACATGTTGGAATGCAAAATTGGAATGCAATGGAGCACCAGTGTGGCAGACGTTGCATCACCACACCCACCTGACTGTGTGTGGCCATGTGGGTCATTGTGGTTTGGAAAACAACACATGCAATGACACTCCATGTGGAAAACCCTGGTCAGAAAGCCCCAAAACATGCTGGAATGGAACATTGGAACGCAATGGAGCACAAGTGTGGCAGATGTTGCATCACCACACCCACCTGAGTGAGTGTCGCCCTGTGGGTCATTCTGGTTTGGAAAACAACACATACAATGACACTCCATGTGCCAAACCATGGTTAGAAAACCCTAGAACATGCTAGAATGCAACATTGCAATGCAATGGATCACCACTGTGGCAAGGTTGCATCACCACACCCACCTGAATGTGTGTGGCCATGTGGGTCATTATGGTTTGGAAAGAACACATGTAATGACACTCCATGTGCGAAACCATGGTCATAAAGCCCTAGAACATGCTAGAATGCAACATTAGAATGCAATGGAGCACCTGTGTGGCAGATGTTGCATCACCACACCGACCTAATATGTGTGGCCATGTGGGTCATTGTGGTTTGGAAAAGAACACATGTAATGACACTCCATGAGCCAAACCATGGTGAAAAAGCACTAGAACATGCTAGAATGCAACATTGGAATGCAATGGAGCACCAGTGTGACAGAGGTTGCATCACCACACCCACCTAAATGTGTGTGGCCATGTGGGTCATTGTGGTTTGGAAAAAAGCACATGCAATGACACTCAATGTGGAAAACCATGGCCAGAAAGCCCAGGAACATCCTGGAATGCAACATTGGAATGCAATAGAGCACAAGTGTGGCAGATGTTACATCACCACACCCACCTAAGAGAGTGTGGCCCTGTGGGTCATTGTGGATTGGAAAACAACACATACAATGACACTCCATGTGCCAAACCATGGTTAGAAAACCCTAGAACATGCTGCAATGCAGCATTGGAATGCAATGGAGCAGCAAGTGTGGCAAAGTTGCATCACCATACCCACCTGAGTGTGTGTGGCCATGTGCGTCATTATGGTTTGGAAAGAACACATGTAATGACACTCCATGTGCCAAACCATGGTCAGAAATCCCTAGAACATGCTAGAATGCAACATTTGAATGCAATGGAGTACCAGTGTCGCAGCGGTTGCATCACCACACCCACCTGAGTGTGTGTGGCCATGTGGGTCCTTGTGCTTTAGAAAAGAACACATGCAATGACACTCCATGGGCCAAAACATGGTGAAAAATCCCGAGAACATGCTAGAGTGCAACATTGGAATGCAATGGAGCACCAGTGTGGCTGAGGTTGCATCACCACACCCACCTGAATGTGTGTGGCCATGTGGGTCATTGTGGTTTGGAAAAAAGCACATGCAATGACACTCCATGTGGAAAACCATGGCCAGAAAGCCCAAGAACATGCTGGAATGCAACATTGGTATGCAATAGAGCACAAGTGTGGCAGATGTTACATCACCACACCCACCTAAGAGAGTGTGGCCCTGTGGGTCATTGTGGTTTGGAAAACAACACATACAATAACACTCCATGTGCCAAACCATGGTTAGAAAACCCTAGAACATGCTGGAATGCAACATTGGAATGCAATGGAGCACCAAGTGTGGCAAAGTTCACCATACCCACCTAGGTGTGTGTGGCCATGTGGGTCATTATGGTTTGGAAAGAACACATGTAATGACACTCCATGTGCCAAACCATGGTCAGAAATCCCTAGAACATGCTAGAATGCAACATTTGAATGCAATGGAGCACCAGTGTGGCAGCGGTTGCATCACCACACCCACCTGAGTGTGTGTGGCCATGTGGGTCCTTGTGCTTTGGAAAAGAACACATGCAATGACACTCCATGGGCCAAAACATGGTGAAAAATTCCGAGAACATGCTAGAATGCAACATTGGAATGGAATGGAGCACTAGTGTGGGAGAGGTTGCATCACCAGACTACCTGACTGTGTGTGGCCATGTGGGTCATTGTGGTTTGGAAAACAACACATGCAATGAAACTCCATGTGGAAAACCATGGTCAGAAAGCCGAAGAACATACTAGAATGCATCATTGTAACGCAATGGAGCTCCAGTGTGGCAGATGTTGCATCACTACACCCACCTGAGTGAGTGTCGCCCTGTGGGTCATTGTGGTTTGGAAAACAACACATACAATAACTCTCCATGTGCCAAACCATGGTTATAAAACTCTAGAACATGCTGGAATTCAACATTGGAATGCAATGGAGCACCAGGGTGGCAGATGTTGCATCACCACACCCACCTGAGTATGTGTGGCCATGTGGGTCATTGTGGTTTGGAAAGAACATATGTACTGACACTTCGTGTGCGAAACCATGGTCAGAAAGCCCTAGAACATGCTAGCATGCAACTTTGGAATGCAATGGAGCACCAGTGTGGCAGAGGTTGCATCACCACACCCACCTGATTTGTGTGGCTATGTCAGTCATTATGGTTTCGAAAAGAACAGATGCAATGACATTCCATGTGCCAGACCATGGGCAAAAAGCCCTAGAAAATGCTGGAATGCAATGGAGCACCGGTGTGCCAGAGGCTGCATCACCGCACCCACCTGAGTGTGTGTGGCCATGTGGGTCATTGTGGTTTGGAAAGAGCACATGTAATGACACTCCATGTGCCAAACCATGGTCAGAAAGCCCTAGAACATGCTCGAATGCAACATTGGAATGCAATGGAGCACCAGTGTGGCAGAGGTTGCATCAGCACACCCACCTAAGTGTTTGTGGCCATGTGGGTCATTGTGGTTTAGAAAACAACACATGCAATGACACTCCATGTGCCAAACCATGGTCAAAAAGCCTTAGAACATGCTGGAATGCAACATTGGAATGCAATGTAGCACTGGTGTGGCAGAGGCTGCATCACCGCAGCCACCTGAGTTTTTGTGGCGATGTGGGTCATTATGGTTTGGATAGAGCACATGTAATGACACTCCATGTGCCAAACCATGGTCAAAAAGCCCTAGAACATGCTAGAATGCAACATTGGAATGCAGTGGAGCACCAGAGTCGTAGAGGTTGCATCACCACACCCACCTGACTGTATGTGGCCATGTGGGTCATAGTGGTTTGGAAAACAACACATGCAATGACACTCCATGTGGAAAACCATGGTCAGAAAGCCCAAGAACATGCTGGAATAGAACATTGGAATGCCATGGAGCACCGGTGTGGCAGATGTTGCACCACAACACCTACCTGAGTGTATGTGGCCCTGTGGGTAATTATTGTTTGGAAAAGAACAAATGAAATGACACTCCATGTGCCTAACCATGGTTAGAAAGCCCTAGAACATGCTGGAATGCAACATTGGAATGCAATGGAGCACCAGTGTGGCAGAGGTTGCATCACCACACCCACCTTACTGTGTGTGGCCATGTGGGTCATTGTGGTTTGGAAAACAACACATGCAATGACACTCCAGGTGGAAAACCATGGTCAGAAAGCCCAAGAACATGCTGGAATGCAATATTGGAACGCAATGGAGCACCAGTGTGGCAGATGTTGCATCACCGCACCAACCTAAGTATGTGTGTCCATGTGGGTCATTGTGGTTTGGAAAGAACGCATGTACTGACACTCCATGTGTCAAACCATGGTCATAAAGCCCTAGAACATGCTAGAATGCAACATTGGAATGCAATGGAGCACTAGTCTGGCAGAGGTTGCATCACCACACCCACCTGAGTGTGCGTGGCCATGTGGGTCATTGTGGTTTGGAAATAACACATGTAATGACACTCCATGTGCCAAACCATGGTCATAAAGCCCTAGAACATGCTAGAATGCAACATTGGAATGCAATGGAGCACCAGTATGCATAGGTTGCACCACCACACCCACCAGAGTGTGTGTTGCCATGTGGGTCATTGTAGTTCGGAAAGAACACATGTAATGAAACTCCATGTGCCAAACCATGGTCAGAAAGCCCTAGAACATGCTAGAATGCAACATTGGAATGCAATGGAGCATCAGTGTGACAGAGGTTGCATCACCACACCCACCTGATTGTGTGTGGCCATGTGGGTCATTGTGGTTTGGAAACGAACACATGAAATGACACTCCATGTGCCTAACCATGGCTAGAAAGCCCTAGAACATGCTGGAATGCAACATTGGAATGCAATGGAGCACCAGTGTGGCAGAGGCTGCATCACCGCACCCACCTGACTATGTGTGGCCATGTGGGTCATTGTGGTTTGGAAACGAACACATGCAATGACACTCCATGTACCTAACCATAGCTAGAAAGCCCTAGAACATGCTGGAATGCAACATTGGAATGCAATGGAGCACCAGTGTGGCAGAGGCTGCATCACTGCACCCACCTGACTGTGTGTGGCCATGTGGGTCATTGTGGTTTGGGAAGAGCACTTGTAGTGACACTCCGTGTGGATAACCATGGTCAGAAAGCCCAAGAACATGCTGGAATGCAACATTGGAATGCAATGGAGCACCAGTGCGGCAGATGTTGCATCACCACACCCACCTGAGAGACTTTGGCCATGTGGGTCATTGTGCTTTGGAAAGCAACACATACAATGACACTCTATGTGCCAAACCATGGTTATAAAACTCTAGAACATGATAGAATGCAACGGAATGCACTGGAGCACCAGTGTGGCAAGGCTGCATCACCACACCCACCTGAGTGTATGTCCCCATGTGGGTCACTGTGGTTTGGAAAGAACACACGTAATGACACTCCATGTGCCAAACCATGGTCAGAAAGCCCTAGAAGATGCTAGAATACAACATTGGAATGCAATGGAGCACCACTGTGGTAGAGGTTGCATCACCACACCCACATGATTGTGTGTGGCTATGTCGGTCATTGTGGTATGGAAAAGAACACATGCAATGACACTCCATGTGCCAAACCATGGTCAAAAATCCCTAGAAAATGCTGGAATGCAAAATTGGAATGCAATGGAGAACCAGTGTGGCAGAGGATGCATCACCGCACTGAGCTGACTCTGTGTGGCCATGTGGGTCATTGTGGTTTGGAAAGATCACATGTAATGACACTCCATGTGCCAAACCATGGTCAGAAAGCCCTAGAACATGCTAGAATGCAACATTGGAATGCAATGGAGCACCAGTGTGGCAGAGGTTGCATCACCACACCCACATGACTGTATGTGGCCATGTGGGTCATTGTGGTTTGGAAAACAACACATGCAATGACACTCCATGTGGAAAACCATGGTCAGAAAGCCCAAGAACATGCTGGAATACAACATTGGAATGCACTTGAGCATCGATGTTGCAGATGTTGCATGACAACCCCTACCTGAGTGTGTGTGGTCTTGTGGGTCATTATGGCTTGGAAAAGAACAAATGCAATGACACTCCATTTGCCTAACCATGGACAGAAAGCCCTAGAACATGCTCGAATGCAACATTGGAATGCAATGGAGCACCAGTGTGGCAGAGGTTGCATCACCACACCCACCTAACTGTGTGTGCCCATGTGGGTCATTGTGGTTTGGAAAACAACACATGCAATGACACTCCATGTGGAAAACCATGGTTAGAAAGCCCAAGAACATGCTGGAATGCAACATTGGAACACAATGGAGCACCAGTGTGGCTGATATTGCATCACCACACCCACCTAAGTATGTGTGGCCATGTGGGTCATTGTGGTTTGCAAAGAACACATGTACTGACACTCCGTGTGCCAAACCATGGTCAGAAAGCCCTAGAACATGCTAGCATGCAACATTGGATTGCAATGGAGCACCAGTGTGGCAGAGGTTGCATCACCACACCCACCTGAGTGTATGTGGCCATGTGGGTCATTGTGGTTTGGAAAGAACACATGTAATGACACGCCAGGTGAAAAACCATGGTCAGAAAGCCCTAGAACATACTAGAATGCAACATTGGAATACAATGGAGCACCGGTATGCAGAGGCTGCATCACGACACCCACCTGAGTGTGTGTGTCCATGTGGGTCATTGTGGTTTGGAAAGAACACATGTAATGACACTCCATGTGCCAAACCATGGTCAGAAAGCCCTAGAACAAGCTACAATGCAACATTAGAATGGAATGGAGCACCAGTGTGAGAGAGGTTGCATCACCACACCCACCTGATTGTGTGTGGCCAAGTGGATCATTGTGGTTTGGAAAAGAACACACGCAATGACACACCATGTACCTAACCATGGCTAGAAAGCACTAGAACATGCTGGAATGCAACATTGGAATGCAATGGAGCACTAGTGTGACATAGGTTGCATTACCACACCCACGTGACTGTGTGTGGCCATGTGGGTCATTGTGGTTTGGAAAACAAGACATGCAATGACACTCCATGTGGAAAACCATGGCTAGAAAGCCAGAGAACATGCTGGAATGCAACATTGGAACGCAATGGAGCACCAGTGTGGTAGATGTTGCATTACCACACCCACCTGAGAGAGTGTGGCGCTATGGGTCATTGTGGTTTCGAAAACACACATACAATGACAATCCATGTGCCAACCCATGGTTAAAAACCCTAGAACATGCTGGAATGCAACATTGGAATGCAATGGAGCACCAGTGTGGCAGATGTTGAATCACCAGACCCACCTGAGTGTGTGTGGCCATCTGGGTCATTGTGGTTTGGAAAAGAACACATGCAATGACCTTCCATGAGCCAAACCATGGTGAAAAAGCCCTATAACATGCTAGAATGCAACATTGGTATGCAATGGAGAACCAGTGTGGAAGAGGTTGCATCACCACACCCACCTGAGTGTGTGTGGCCATGTGGGTCATTGTGGTTTGGAAAAGAACACATGCAATGACACTCCATGAGCCAAACCATGGTGAGAAAGCCCTACAACATTCTAGAATGCAACATTGGAATACAATGGAGCACTAGTGTGGCAGAGGTTGCACCAACACACCCACATGACTGTGTATGTCCTTGTGGGCCACTGTGGTTTGGAAAACAACACATGCAATGAGACTCCATGTGGAAAACCATGGTCAGAAAGCCTAGGAACATGCTGGAATGCAATGGAGCACTAGTGTGGCAGATGTTCCATCACCACACCCACCTGAGAGGGTGTTGCCATGCGGGTCATTGTGGTTTTCAAAACAACACATGCAATGACTCTCCATGTGCCAAACCATGGTTAGAAAACCCTAGAACATGCTGGAATGCAACATTGGAACGCAATGGAGCACCAGTGTGGCAAAGTTGCATCATCACACTCACCTGAGTGTGTGTGGCCATGTGGGTCATTGTGGTTTGGAAAGAACACATGTAATGACACTCCATGTGCCAAACCATGGTCAGAAAGCCCTAGAACATGCTAGATTGCAACATTGGAATGCAATGGAGCACCATTGTGGCAAGGCTGCATCAGCACACCCACCTGACTGTGTGTCGCCATGTGGGTCACTGTGGTTTGGAAACAACACATGTAATGACACTCCATGTGCCAAACCATGGTCAGAAAGCCCAAGAACATGCTAGAATGCAACATTGGAATGCAATGGAGTACCAGTGTCGTAGAGGTTGCATCACCACACCCACCTGATTGTGTGTGGCTATGTCGGTCTTTGTGGTTTGGAAAAGAACACATGCAATGACACTCCATGTGTGAAACCATGGTCAAAAAGCCCTAGAAAATGCTGGAATGCAATATTGGAATGCAGTGGAGCACCGGTGTGGCAGAGGCTCCATCACCGCACCCACCTGACTATGTGTGTCCATGTGGGTCATTGTGGCTTGGAAAGAGCACATGTAATGAAACTCCATGTGCCAAACCATGGTCAGAAAGCCCTAGAACATGCTAGAATGGAACATTGGAATGCAATGGAGCACCAATGTGGCAGAGGATGCATCACCGCACCCACCTGAGTGTCTGTGGCCATGTGGATCATTGTGGTTTAGAAAACAGCACATGCAATGACATTCCATGTGCCAAACCTTGGTCAAAAAGCCTTAGAACATGCTGGAATGCAACATTGGAATGCAAACGAGCACCGGTGTGGCAGAGGCTGCATCACCGCACCCACCTGAGTGTGTGTGGCCATGTGGGTCATTGTGGTTTGGAAAGAGCACACGTAATGACACTCCATGTGCCAAACCATGGTCAAAAAGCCCTAGAACATGCTAGAATGCAACATTGGAATGCAATGGAGCACTAGTGTGGTAGAGGTTGCATCACCACAGCCACCTGGCCGTATGTGGCCATGTGGGTCATTGTGGTTTGGAAAATAACACAAGCAATGACACTCCATGTTGAAAACCATGGTCAGAATGCCCAAGAACATGTTGGAATGCAACATTGGAATGCAATGGAGAACCATTGTGGCAGAGGTTGCATCATCACAACCACCTGACTGTGTGTGGCCATGTGGGTCATTGTGGTTTGGAAAACAACACATGGAATGACACTCCATGTGGAAAACCATGGTCACAAAGCCTAAGAACATGCTGGAATGCAACATTGGAACGCAATGGAGCACAAGTGTGGTAGATGTTGCATCACCACACCCACCTGAGAGACTACGGCCATGTGGGTCATTGTGGTTTGGAAAACAACACATACAATGACTCTCCATGTCCCAAACCATGGTTAGAAAACCCTAGATCATGCTGGAATGCAACATTGGAATGCAATGGAACACTAGTGTGGCAAGGTTGCATCACCACACAAACCTGAGTGTGTGTGGCCATGTAGGTCATTGTGGTTTGGAAAGAACACATGTAATGACACTCCATGTGCCAAACCATGGTCAGAAAGCCCTAGAACATGCTAGAATGCAACATTGGAATGCAATGGAGCAACAGTGTGCCAGAGGTTGCATCGCCACATCCACCTGATTGTGTGTGGCTTTGTGGGTCATTGTGGTTTGGAAAAGAACACATGCAATGACACTCCATGTGCCAAACCATGGTCAGAAAGCCCTAGAACATGCTAGAATGCAACATTGGAACGCAATGTAGCACCAATGTGGCAGATGTTGTATCAACACACCCACCTGAGTGTGTGTGGCCACGTGGGTCATTGTGGTTTGGAAAACAACACATGCAATGACACTCCATGTGGAAAACCATGGTCAGAAAGCCTAAAACATGTTGGAATGGAACATTAAAATGCAATGGAGCACCAGTGTGGCAGAGGTTGCATCACCAGACCCACCTGAGTGTGTGTGGCCATGTGGATCATTGTGGTTTAAAAAACAACACATGCAATGACACTCCATGTGCCAAACCATGGTCAGAAAACCCTAGAACATGCTGGAATGTAATATTGGAACGCAATGGAGCACCAGTGTGGAAGATGTTGCATCACAACACCCACCTAAGTGTGTGTGGCCATGTTGGTTCTTGTGGTTTGCAAAAACAACACATGTAATGACACTCCATGTGCCAAACCATGGTCAGAAAGCCCTAGAACATGCTAGAAGGCAACATTGGAATGCAATGGAGCATCAGTGTGGCAGAGGTTGCATCACCACACCCACCTGAGTGTGTGTGGCCATGTGGGTCATTGTGGTTTGGAAAAGAACACATGCAATGACACTCCATGAGCCAAACCATGGTGAAAAAGCCCTAGAACATGCTAGAATGTAACATTGGAATGCAATGGAGCACTAGTGTGCTAGAGGTTGCATCAACACACCCACCTGACTGTGTGTCCATGTGGTTCATTGTGGTTCAGAAAACAACACATGCAATGACACTCCATGTGGAAAACCATTGTCAGAAAGCCTAGGAACATGCTGGAATGCAACATTGGAACGCATTGGAGCACCAGTATGGCAGATGTTGCATCACCACACCCACCTGAGAGAGTGTCGCCCTGTGGGTCATTGTGGTTTGGAAAACAACACATACAATTACTCTCCATATGCCAAACCATGGTTAGAAAACCCTAGAACATATTGGAATGCAACATTGGAATGCAATGGAGCACCAGTGTGGCAAGGTTACATCACCACACTCACCTAAGTGTGTGTGGCCTTGTGGGTCATTGTGGTTTGGAAAGAACACATGTAATGACAATTAATGTGCCAAACCATGGTCAGAAAGCCCTAGAACATGCTCGAATGCAACATTGGAATGCAATGGAGCACCAGTGTGGCAGATGTTGCATCACCAGACCCACCTGAGTGCGTGTGGCCATGTGGGTCATTGTGCTTTGGAAAAGAACACATGCAATGACACTCCATGAGCCAAACTTTGGTGAAAAATCCCTAGAACATGCTAGAATGCAACATTGGAATGCAATGGAGCACCAGTGTGGAAGAGGTTGCATCACCACACCCACCTGACAATGTGTGGCCATGTGGGTCATTGTGGTTTGGAAAAGACCACATGCAATGACACTCCATGTGGAAAACCATGGTCAGAAAGCCCAAGAACATGCTGGAATGCAACATTAGAACACAATGGAGCACCAGTGTGGCAGATGTTGCATCACCACACCCACTTGAGAGACTTTGGCCACATGGGTCATTGTGGTTTGGAAAACAACACATATAATGACACTCCATGTGCCAAACCATGGTTAGAAAACCCTAGAACATGCTAGAATGCAACATTGGAATGCAATGGAGCACTAGTTTGGCATGGTTGCATCACCACATCCACCTGAGTGTGTGTGGCCATGTGGGTCATTGTGGTTTAGAAAGAACACGTAATGACACTACAAGTTCCAAACCATGGTCAGAAAGCCCTAGAAAATGCTAGAATGCAACATTGGAATGCAATGGAGCACCAGTGTGGCAGAGGTTGCATCACCACACCCACTTGATGGTGTGTGGCTATGTGGGTCAATGTGGTTTGGAAAAGAACACATGCAATGACACTCCATGTGCCAAACGATGGTTAGAATACCCTAGGACATGCTGGAATGCAACATTGGAATGCAATGGAGCACCAGTGTGGCAAGGTTGCGTCACCACACCCACCTAAGTGTGTGTTGCCATGTTGGTTCTTGTGGTTTGCAAAAACAACACATGTAATGACACTCCATGTGCCATACCATTCCCAGAAATCCCAAGAACATGCTGGAATGCAACATTTGAATGCAATGGAGCACCAGTGAGGAAGAGGTTGCATTACCACACGCACCTGAGTGCGTGTGGCCATGTGGATCATTGTGGTTTAGAAAACAACACATGCAATGACACTCCATGTGTCAAACCATGATCAGAAAGCCCTAGAACATGCTAGAATGCATTGGAGAACCAGTGTGGCAGATGTTGCATCACAACACCTACCTGAGTGTGTGTGGTCCTGTAGGTCATTATGGTTTGGAAAAAGAACATGTGCAATGACACTCCGTGTGCCTAACCATGGTAAGAAAGCCCTAGAACATGCTGGAATGGAACATTGGAATGCAATGGAGCACCAATGTGGCATAGGTTACATCACCACACGCACTTGAGTGTGTATGGCCATGTTGGTCATTGTGGTTTGGAAAAGAACACATACAATGACACTCCACGTGCCAAACCATGGTCGAAAAGCCCTAGAACATGCTGGAATGCAACATTGGAATGCAATGGAGCACCAGTGTGGCAGAAGTTGCATCACCGCACCCACCTGAGTGTGTGTGGCCATGTGGGTCATTGTGGTTTGGAAAAGAACACATGCAATGACACTCCATGTTCGAAATCATGGTTAGAAAGCCCTAAAACATGCTGGAATGCATCATTGGTATGAAATTGAGCACTAGTATGGCATATGTTGTATCACCACACCCACCTGAGTGTGTGTGGCCATGTGAGTCATTGTGGTTTGCAAAAACAACACATGCAATGACACTCCATGTGCCAAACCATGGTTAGAAAGCCCTAGAACATGCTGGAATGCAACATTAGAATTCAATGGAGCACTAGTGTAGCAAAGGTTGCATCACCACACCCACCTGAGTATGTGTGGCCCTGTGGGTCATTGTGGATTGCAAAACAACACATACAATGACACTCCATGTGCCAAACCATGGTTAGAATTCCCTAGAACATGTTGTAATGCAACATTGGAATGTAATGGAGCACCAGTGTGGCAAGGTTGCCTCACCACACCCATCTGAGTGTGTGTGGCCATGTTGGTCATTGTGGTTTGGAAAAGAAAACATGCAATGAAACTCCATGTGCCAAACCATGGTCAAAAAGCCATAGAACATGCTGGAATGCAACATTGGAATGCAATCAAGCACCAATATGGCAGAAGTTGCATCACCACATCCACCTGAGTGTGTGTGGCCATGTGGGACATTATGGTTTGGAAAGAGCACATGTAATGACATTCCATGTGCCAAACCATGGTCAGAAAGCCCTAGAACATGCTAGAATGCAACATTGGAATGCAATGGAGCACTAGTGTGGAAGAGGTTGAATCACCACACCCACGTGAGTGTCTAATATGGGGTGGCCCGATCTTCTCAGCAAGCCCTTGTCGATAATGATAATGGTGGATAGATAACTAGCCTATAGATATGAACTCTCCCGCTCGAACCCTGATGCCAATGCAAAGCTCTCGAACCGTGTGGGATATTCACAACACCACGCTCTTGCACACGCAGTCGTCGACCACGAACGGTAGTTTGCAATCTACTAATTCCCAATGGAACAACAGATCAGACTCAATTGTAGTAGTATAATTTGATCACAGGGTAATTCAAGAGGTTCTTTGAAAGAAACAACTCCAAAATAGTTTAAACATGGTCTAAACCCTAACTGTGGGTTGTCCTAGGGCTTATAAGGGCGTGATGCAGCCCGTCCTATGGACGCTCCTACATCTACACCACCAAGTCCCCCAAGTGGACGAATGACTCGAGCCCGAGCTGAACTACTACAAGCTAAGGTTAACTCGCTCCTCTCCTCATGTGACTTTGATACACCCTTGGATGGTTTGCTACTTCATGCCACTACGCTGTGCATTATCAGCTATGAAGCCCCCATAGATGAAGTACAAGGAGCAGGACATGAAGAAGAAGTTGCTGGAGCTAAAGCCTCGGAGTCTACGGGCTAGACTCCGGGCCAGTCTCCGGACCCTCGCCAGGAACCCTCTGTATGGCCCCGTGGAGTCTTCACCGAAGAGCGTCGCCAACCCCAGAGTCTCCACGCACCCCGGAGTCTCTGGCCCATCTATTCCGGAGTCTCTTGCCGACTACCCTGGAGTCTCCGCCCAAGGACTCCGGCCTCGACTCCGGACCCCTCGAGCACACTCTCTATATGCCACCCCGGAGTCTCCGGACCCTCGGAGTCTCCAGCCCTCTGAACCCGGAGTCTCTGGTGTATGTGGATCAGTCGTGTGAAAAGCCTTTTGGGGCCTTCGGCCCATGTACCCTTTAATACGTCCAGACTTTACCTTTTATTGCCTAAACTACCCTTGAACTAGGGGATGGCCTATATATAGTCCCCCACCTCTATTGTAAACCCTAGGCATGATATTTGGAATTAGTGGAAACCCCTTTCTGGACCTATCTAGTTCCTGCCTCATGCTCCTTTGAGAAAGGAGCACAAAATATCACAAACCTTGTTGGAGTTTGCATCGTGCCTCTGCGTTATACAAGTCCTAGGCATCGGAGTCCTCACCGAGTCTCCCTACTCGTCGTGCCGGTTTGAGAGAGAGTCCTCCTCCTGATGCTGATCCTAGGGATTGTGCCGGACTGGTCACCGCCGACATGAGCTATTGGTGTGCATCGTGGTTTTGCGTGAGTGTGTTCATTGTGTTCTTCGTGCGTGAGTTCATCGTGTTCCTTCCCCTCTCCTTCCTCCACACTCCACCCTTGATTTGAAAGGGAATCGTGAAAGATCGGGCCACCCTAGAGGTTTGCCCTCAACATATTGGTATCCAGAGCTTCGTTGCTCATGAATTCCCCCACAAATTTTTCTTCTATCCACCAAAAATTCAAAAATCCCCAAAAAGAGCCCCAAATTTGCCTTTGGATCGATCTCTTGATTTGGAGTGTTATTTGTGGTTTTGATCTGACCAAACCTTGTCTTAGGTGTTGGCTCTATCCTGCATTTTCCCAGCCCAATTTGGCCAATTGTTCGCGGATTTGAGGCCACAAGGCGTGGATTTCCACTCAAGAACACGAGCAAGTGGAGTTGAGACCTCGACCCCGGAATCTCTGGCCTCAGACCCTGAAGTCTCCGGCCCTGGTGCCTAATTTTGATAGATTTTGCCTCTTTTCCGTTTTGGCTAATCCATTTTGTTTGTTCATGTCCTGTGTGCGTGTCAGCAACTAACAACAAGCTTCTACATCAACACCTCCATGCTCATTGACACCACGGCACCGAACATCATCCCGCACCACCGATGTCAAGTTCATCATCACCAACGATGCTATAACTTGTGTCACCTTGTTAACCCCTATCTTCCTTTTTGTGTACCTATCCCACAAGAGTGGCTCATCTTGTGTTTGCTTGAGCATTGTGCATTTTTCCTTGGATAGTGAGAGTGCAAGAGAAATAGCAAGTGTGACTAGGTAGCATCAAGGGAGACTAAAAAAAGATACAAAGCAAAATAAAAATAAAATTAGTCTCCCATAGCAAAAGAGAGTCTCAAAGCTTGTAAGCAAGAGAGAAAGAAGAGTGCCCAAGGCAAGTGCACAAATCTGTTGCTCATTTTCTTCTTTGCAAGCGAGCCATGGTATCTCCTTGCATTGGTGCGACACCGAGCGTAGTCTTCGTTAGGACATTTTGTTTGCTTATTTTCATAGTCATGTCAATCCCAACAGTCTCCACGTGTGTGTATATAGTCATAGGTTCCCGTCACCCCTTTTGAGTTGTTGACCTTTTGCCTTGACTTGAGTTTTGTTTGGATTTTACCCACTTTTGACTACCCCTTTCCTTTTGGTTGGTTCTTTGGCATTCCAAAATCCTAACCTACCACAAACAAGCTTTTGAGAGTTAGTTCTTCCTTATTGTGAGTTTTCTTTGCAATTTCACTTTGTAAGCTAATAGATCTCACTTGCGATTTCTAGTTCGGTGCAATCCCCAAGGTGATGTACAAGGCTAACACCACCATTTTCCAATTCCATATACAATCCGTGTGTGTTTTGCATGATGGATAGGCATGGTGAGTCGAGCCAACCACCTTCACAAGAAGAAGAACATGGACCGTATATGACGCGTGAAAGCCACTTCATCTTCCGAGAAAGAGTACCGTGATCATTGCCAAGCCCTCGAGACACGTCAAGACGAACAATTTGGCGAGATGCAAGCCGAGTTCAAGAACATCGACAACCGCTTCGATGGCATTGAAAGTCAAATGCACGCAATGCATCACAACTTTGTCCATCAAAATGAAGAGCTCCAACGCTCCATCGCCAAAAAAATGACAAGCTTCATGTTCTCATCAATGGAATGGAAAGGCCATGTTCACGAGCATCAAGCTCTACAAGATCTTCGCATCATCACGCTTATCTTCAACAAGATCTTCATCCATGTGCTCCAAGATGCAATGACGCCCCCGTGGTTGAAGATGGAAGTTCTTCGAACTATGTACCTTCCCCACAGCACGCCGCAACGTCAAGCTATGATGGTGATTTCTCCTCAAGGCCCCAAGCAAGGCGCGAAGGACACCATCATCATGAAAGGGCATTAGTGATCCAACAAGCACAACCACAATAAGAACCGCAAGTCCACCACCATCGCCCGCGTCACATACTTGACACAACAAGTGATGACTCCAACCTGGAGAATTAAGCTCATCATCACCATGAAGCTTTCCAAGATCATCATCTTCATCATCACCATCATGAACGTCCGCACCGACCCCATGGTCATCACGAAGTGCCTCCGCCACCACACCAAAACATGGAGCGTCAAGTGGTACAAGTTGAGCGACGCCCACCACATCATGAGGCTCAAGACCATGATCTTCGCCGTGAGGCCCATGTGCCTAATTATCATCACCAACCGAGGAACGAGCCTCCTCTTCGTCATCAACCACTTCATGAGGCTCCACATCCTCAACACCCTCATGATGCCCAAGTCCCTCAACATCGTCAACAACTGCGCCAAGAGCAAGAGCAAGCTCCGCAACAAGGTCGCGAGAACCAAGTTCCACCTCCTCAACCACAAGATCATCAACAAGCTCAACAAGCTCGTCGCAATGATCGCATGGAAGATGAAGACCATCCTCAACATGGCAACCATCGCCACCATGATTGCAATGAGGAAGAAACATTTGGCAAGCTCAAGTTCACGATGCCCAAGTTCACCAGATCAAATGACCCCAAAGAATATCTCTCATGGGCACTCAAAGTCGACAAGATCTTCCATATGCACAATTATAGCAACGAGAAGATGGTTGCCATGGCTTCGCTTGAGTTTGATGATTATGCCAACCTTTGGTGGGAACAAGTTCAAGTTGCTCGTGACGCAAGACAAGAGCCACCAATCACAACTTGGTATGACATGAAGGCTCATATGCGATCTCGTTTTGCCTCGGTGCACTACAACCTTCAATCGCTTCATCAAGGGACAAAGACCGTGGAAGAGTACTTCAAGGAAATGGAGCTCAACATGATCCGCGCCAACATTTAAGAGTGCAAGGAGCAAACTATGGCACGTTTTCTCATTGGCTTGAACCACCCAATCAAGCGCATCGTTGAGTTCCAAACATACACCAACATGGTTGAGCTTGTGCACATCGCAATTAAAACCGAGCATCAAGTGCAAGAGGATATCAAGTACAACAATCCCAAGACATACTTCCCCTACAAGCAAGCTTCAACCACTACTCAAACCATCTTCAATGGAAGCTCCTCAAGTACCTCCAAGCCTTCCTTCAAGCCCACAATTCCTCAAGGAAAATTGCCCCCAAGTGGCAAGTACAAAAAGGATACCACACCATTCAACAACGAATGTTACAAGTGTGGAGGTAAAGGACACAAGTCGGCCGAGTGTGGAAACAAGAAAGTATTGTTTATCCATGACAATGGCAACGAAGAGTACTTGAGTGAAAATGAAATTGATGCCCAAGTCAAGGAAGCAATAACAAGGCAACGAGTGGAAGATGACCAAGAACTCCTCATGTGTGAACATGACGCAAGTCCGTCGCTTGTCGTCACAAGGATCTTGACCACTCAAGCACAAGAGTATCAATACCAATGCTCAAATATCTTCCAAACACAAGCCGGCATCAATGGCAAATCTATCAAGGTCATCATCGATGGAGGGAGTTGCCACAACCTTGATAGCACCGAGTTGTGTGAGAAGCTCAACCTCACTCTCCATCCGCACAACCACCCCTACCATGTGCAATGGCTAAGTGACCAAGGGTCCGTGAAGATCAAGCATACCGTATCAGTAACCTTCGCCATTGGTCCTTACAAAGACACGGTGGAGTGCTATGTTGTGCCCATGACGGTTTGCCATATGCTACTTTGTCAACCATGGCAATTCAACAAGGCTGCTCTACATGATGGTCGCACAAATGTCTACACCTTCAAGTGGATGAACAAGACATGTGTTTTTCAACCGATGACTCCTAGCCAAATAATTGTGGACAATGAAATGGCTTTAGCGAGGTTGCAAACCACAACACAAACTGGTGAGAAGAGCGGTGAGCGAGAGAACCACCTCATAGTGAGTGAGAGCCACAAGCCAAACTCGAGTGGAAAAACTAAGAGTGTTCTCCTTGCCACCAAAAGTGAGATGAGAGACGTGCCAAACAACCTATCGATCTTACACTATGTCCTCATTTGCAAGGGACTAGCACAAGGAACTAATGACTTAACCAATGTTCGTACATCTTTGATGAATGTTTTGCAGGATTTCAAGGATGTGTTTCCCGAAGAGCTCCCTCATGGACTACCTCCTCTTTGCGGCATCGAACATCGCATTGATCTTATTCCCGGCGCACAACTTCCAAACCGTGCTGCATACCGCACAAACCTGGAGGAGACTAAAGAGATCGAACGTCAAATCAACCAACTCGTCTCCAAAGGTTTGATCCAAGTTAGCACTAGTCCAAGTGCGGTACCCGTGATTCTTGTTCCAAAATCGGATGATATGTTGCGGTTATGAATGGACTGCCGTCAAATCAATGCAATCACCATGCGTTATCGACATCCCATACCATGTCTTGATGACATTCCTGATGAGTTGTGTGGAGCCACGGTTTTCTCGAAAATTGATCTTCATAGTGGCTACCATCAAATACGCATGGCGGAAGGCGATGAGTGGCAAACTACCTTCAAGACCAAACTTGGTCTCTATGAATGGTTGGCCATGCCATTTGGCTTATCTAATGCCCCATCCACCTTCATGTGCCTTATGAATCATATCTTGCATTCTCTCATTGGAAAAAGTGTTGTTGTCTATTTCGATGATATACTTGTTTATAGCAAGTCACTTGAGGACCATGTTACACATGTCAAGTAAGTTTTGCAAATCCTTCGACATGAAAAGCTATATGCTAATCTTCCCAAGTGCACTTTTGCTAAAGGCAAGTTGAAGTTGATGTTTCCAAGGTCAAGGACATACGAGATTGGACCATCCTCACAAATGTGAGTAAACACCAAAGTTTTCATGGGTTGGCCAGTTTCTATCGTCACTTTGTGAAAGGCTTTTCGACCATCGCTTGTCCTCTAAATGAATTGACCAAAAATAATGTCCCCTTCTTATGGGGCAAAGAACAACAAAAAGCTTTTGATGAACTTAAAAAGAGGCTCACTGAAGCACCTCTTCTTGCGTTACCAGATTTCACAAAAACTTTTGAGATAGAGTGTGACGCTAGTGGTATTGGCATTGGAGGAGTCCTTATGCATAACAAACGTCCTATAGCCTACCATAGCGAGAAACTTGATGGTGCTTGCCTTAATTATCCAATTTATGACAAAGAGCTTTTTTCCTTAGTTCGTGTCCTTCAAGTTTGGCAACACTACCTATGCCCTAAAGAATTTATCTTACATTTCGACCATGAGTCATTGAAATATCTCAAAGGCCAAGCTAACTTGAGTAAGAGACATGCTAAGTGGGTTGAGTTTATGGAGTCTTTCCCGTACATTGTTAAGTATAAGAAGGGCAAAGATAATGTAGTTGCAGAGCTTTGTCTCGCAAGCACACAAACCTTCTCACTCGACTTGAAATCAACGTGTTGGGTCTTGATGAAATCAAAACTTTGTATTCTTCTGACCCATTCTTTGAACCAATTTTCGCAAATTGCTCCATTAACAAAGGAGTTGATGATTTCTATTTGCATAAGGGCTTTTGTCGTGGTATTGCCGATGAGTACGCCATGTAGGGGTCCTCAAAATGCGTGTTTAGAGATGTGGGGTAAGGCGGAGAGTTGGTGGGTACGAGGTAACACAGCTTACCCAGGTTCAAGTCCAACAATGGTGGTAGAACTCTACTCCTGCTATAAATCACTATAATGGCAATACGCCGAGTTATAGAGATAGGTTTGTTGTGCGAGGTGTTGCGCGTTGTACGCATCAATCTAAGAGGTTGTGCCCTAAAGGCTCCCATAGGCTGGCTTATAATGGCGCCAAGACCTAGGGTTTACACAGAAAGGTCCTTGTCGGACAAGGTAAAGAGTCCTAGACTAATACGAACTAGTCTTCCGTGTCTTGTACTCCAAGGCTACGCGTACGTCGGTGACTCCTGCGTAGCCTTCCTTAATCCGGCATGGGCCTCCCTTTAGGATTTGTATAACTGGGCCGCCTAGCAGGCCATAGGCCTTGCTACCAACTATGGGCCACCTGGGTTAGGTGGATTAGTGACATGCTATGAGGATACCCATATAGCATATCCCCAATAGTAGCCCCCAGAGGACTTTGAAATCTTGCGCCGTCTTACAAGTTGATCTCTGAATATCCCGTCTAAGTGATGCCGGCAATCTGTCATGCAATATCTCAAAGGTCTACCAAAGAACCCTACAATCCTCTCCGGCTTCGCAATATAGTCGGAGATTCCTTGAGTCTTTGTTTCCAGAGTCGGATAATCTCCATCTTCGATGGAATCTTCGGACATGATCCTTCACTGCAACTGTCAGGAGGATGACGTAGGGTACATCCTACACTACCTCAAAACTCATAGAAACAGAAAATTAATCATCAACTATTTTCACGCATGTGAAATCCAAAACGGTGGAGCGGCAAAAGACATAGGACGTGGCGAAATTACCGCGCACGTTCACTTCCACATCGGCAACGTTCCATCCATCAGATATTTTTGCACGAATCGTGATGCGAGGCTTATATATTTTCACCGTGGTCAATTTATTTATTTTTACCCGCATTCGCTTCCCAGTCTTCATCTTCCTCCAGCCGCACGACCATTTGAGATCTCCTACGAAAACCCTAACTAGAACCCTTTCTCTCTCCACCTTTTCCTTGTCGCAATGGCCTCCAGCAGCCTTTCTCCTTCCACGACAGTGATTGCCGAGGCTATGACGGAGCCATCTTAGGGAGTGATCGTCCCGCTGGAGGGGGTGGTCATTCCCGTCTCCGCCGTGACAGAAACCACCGGCGATGACCAAGAACGAGCGGCGCCTGAATCCACTGAAGAAGAAAGCGACTCCCAAAAGGGGGTGTGGGGAGGCTCTGATCACTCCACCGAAGATCTCCAAGAGCTGGTCGACGAGGGGTATCTCCCCGCGGTGGAGAAGTTTGCCTGGCGGTCGGCGCCGGCCAGTGAGGTGGTCCCTTCTCCTAACCCGGAGAGAAGGTGTACCTCAAATCTCAGCTAGTATGTGGCGTAAGCCTACCAGTCTCCAACTTTTTCTTGGATGTCCTCCGGTACTTCCAGGTACTCCCCCATAATCTCTCTCCCTATAGTATTCTAGTCCTTAGCAACTTTGTAGCTTTGTGTGAAGGATACCTAGGTATTAAGCCTAGATTAGATCTGTTTGTATATTTCTTCACTGTCAAGAGAGAGTCCGTAGAGTCCAAGGATGAATTGCGGACCTGTGGAACCATTAGCTTTAAGATCCGGTCTAGCCGGCGCTTCCCCGACATCGTAGGGCACGAGTCTTGCAAGAACTGGCAGCACACATATTTCTACGGGCCATAAGACCCTATGCCAGACCATCTTGAGACCTACCCCGACTTCGTCGATGGAGCTACCACCGAAGTGCCCGCATGGTGGACCCCAGCCTCTCTTCCCTCTGATGACGAAGCCAATCGTGTCGTAAGGCGGATCGAATGGATCATAGATGGAGGTCTGATGGGCTTGGACCTTGCCATGTGCTGGTACGTTAGGCGGATCCAGCCTTTGCAGCACCGCGCCGAGCTGATGTGCAAGTATAACCAAGATAGGAGGGATCCCATGTGAATTTCGCGGGATAACTTCTCTACTGAATCCATCAAGCTCCATCTCAAGGACATCGTCAAGGTAAAGGACAAGAAGCATGGCTTCAGGATCACCTTCGACATGTTCGAGTGTGGCAAGTGCCCAGAGGTAGCTTTTGTTTCCTTTGTTGCTCGTTATATACTCTAAAGTTTTTCCGACTTTGAAATTGTCCGTTTAACACTCCTCTGTATCCCAGCTGGCGACCTTGGCAGTGGATCAAATGGCCTCCCAGGTCTATGATCCAAAGCTGAAGGATATCCACGTGGTGTCCGACGATGACGCCTCCAAGGATCAGCCAACTCTGGCAGCGCGAAAGCGGAAAAGCTCCACCTCTAACGATGCTGCCGAGGCCAAGAAAAGAAATTGGAGAGTGGAGTCTCCAAATGTTCCATTACCGCCTTAGAGGCGGAGAAGAAGAAGAAGTCCTCCGTCATTCCCCTCGCCAAGGCTCCTGCCGTGGAGTAAGTACTTTCATTCTCCATCTTGTATTTTCAACTCACACCTTTTTTCAACTCTTGTACTTATACTTTGTACGTTTCAGGAGGAAAGCCGGTGTTAGTTTGAAGCGATCCTCCAAATATGTTGGAGGGTCAAAAAACATTGATGATATGCTGACCAAGGATTTGTCCGCCAAGTTGTCTCCCGCCACCGCTCCCCCTACTCCTGTCGCCAAACCCTCTTCTGGTTTGGCTGGGCCGTCATCTCCCGTCAACCCTGAGACCTCCGCCATGGAGATAGATATCAATCCAATCCTTGATGTATCAGGCTCTGTCGAGGCAGACGTTGCTCCTAGCGGCCAGGCAACGTAGGAGAGTACCTCCTCTAAAGTGGCTAAAGCTCTGGCTAAGGATGCCATTGAAAGAGGGAAGGACGTGGTGGAAGAGGTGGACATGGATGCAATGATTGAGGCGGGAGCCTCCGAGCCATCAACTGCCTTGAAGGTGCAGGAGGCAGCTAGGGCTTCATCCATGCTCCGGCTTCGACCTCTCCAATAGCTGCGACTCCTCCGACATTGATCCTAGATGACCTCATCAATTAGGCCAACGCAATCTATAAGAATTCCCAGACCTTCCATGAATCCTATGCTCATCTGGCCAACAATCTCAGGATCATTGCCATCGTAAGTTTTTTGAACTTCACTTGCTTTACTTTGTGTAGTATATCCCACTGTATCCCCCGAGCTCTTAGGCGGATAATCCAATAGTTATTGTCCTGAGTGCTCCAAAGATCTAAGTGTAGAACTTGTCTGTGTAGCCCCCGAGTGTTTAGTTGAAATTGCTAAGCTCCGACTAGATGCTCTAGACAAACTAGTTTACTTTAAAATCATGTATTGTAGCCCCCGAGCATTTAGTTGAAACTGAATAGTTCCGACTAGATGCTCTAGAGAAACTAAGCATGCTTATATCATGTGCAAAATGAGAATAAACGGAGAATAGCCACCAATGAGAGGTTTGCTGCTCTTCGAAAGGAGATGGACCTTGAACAGGGTAAAACCAAATTCCTGAAGGAACAGATCAAAAATATCCAGAGTCTATTTCCTACAACAGCTCCTTGATTTTCTCATTTAATCATTTCTTCCTCTTCTGATAGCACTTTCTGATTTCTGTCTTACAGAAGCCATTGCTAAGGCCAAGAACATCGTCGAGCAATCCAAGCATATCCAGGAGCTCGATGATAAAAACAAGATTCTGAAGAAGGACCTAGGCGAGGCCGTCAAGGGCCATGAGGCGATGATGAAGGCTATACAAGAGTCCGCGGACGTCGAGATGCAGCACCTGAAGGATGAGATTGCACAACTCAAAGACCGGAACCAAGCTACCAAAGAGAAGAATGCTAGGAGTCTTGAGATGTTCAAGTCAGTCTTGAAGGAGCACGATGACTTGACGGAGATGCGCATGCAAGCGGAAACGAGCATCTTTGGTAACCTTTCTCCGTCTTGGTCTTTTTCTGTAAGTTGGGTAACAATTTGACTTGTTTATACTCATGGTCCTTGTATGTTTGTGCAAACCACAGCTCCCATTGGCTTAGCCAACTTGGGAAAGGGTGCTCTGAGTCCCAAGGAATGCATGATTCTTGCCGGCAACTTCGTCAGCACCACCATCGCCCAAGCCAAGGAGATAGCTCAATCTGGGTATCAACATCAAGGCGGCAGACTCAGCGGCCAAGTATGCGGAAATCCTGCGCCGAGACCCCAAGAAAATCAAAGACTAGAAAGCCTCTTGCATTTGGGCTGGCTCTAGGATGACCCTGTCCTTGGTCAAGGCTCACTATGACAATGCCGACATCGGCTTGGTGACCTCCGGCATGCCCAAGATGGATGAGGAAGGACAAGAGATCGATAGCGATGCTATTTGGAACTCTCTTGCCAGCTTCGATACCAGGGTTGCCAAGATGGTCAAGGCTAATGTCTTCGTGCCTGCCGAGATCCTGGATGACGACATTGCCTCTTCTAAGTCTAGCCCCTCTCCTTCAGAGTTTGACGAGCTCTCTCGGCCTGGATCTCCTGATGATGCCAGCACGAAGCCCCCTATAGCAGAGCCATGAAAAACAATGTATGTATTAAATGTATCTATGCAAAATGTATGCGGAAAAAACATATGTTTGTCTAAGGCAGAAAACTTGTATTCAAGCTTCCTGCAACTTATCTGTTTCTAGCATGTGTATATATTTTTTAAGAAAGTGTTGGCTTATCCATTATTCAGGTTCGTATGCTTGACCTTTTGTGAGACGGAAGACTCGCAACACAGAACTTATGCTCTCAGGCGATGATGCTTAATAGCACCGTCAAGAACCTAAGAACAAAATCGCTGGCTTTGAGTGCCGAAAAGTCACTACTCCAGAATACACATAAAAACTTCAAAAAACGTGTAGACCAGAAACTTAAGCTAATGCCTATAGGCGAAATTTTCACAAGGGAAAATGCAACCTTGCGCATAAATGGTTTATATGATCCAAAAATGAACAACTAAAGGAGGTAAAAGACTCAGAGAATATGAGTGAACCAAATGCTTTGTTTCATTGATCATATAAGAAAATTATTACATAATATAAATGTGCTAAGTGTAAAAGGGACGTAGCTGAGCTATGTTCCATGGCTGATCTATTTCCGGGTAATCATCATCAGAGTCACATTGCTTGCACTTGTGATTTTTTGGCCTATCTTTCAACTCGCGAATATCGACGAGGTAATAGGAACCATTGAGCAATGCTTTGTTTATGACGAACGGTCCTTCCCATGGTAGGATAATTTGTGTGATTTCTCCTACTTGAGTCTAAGCACTAGATCCCCTTCTTTAAACTAGCGATGCATTAGATGGTGACTATGGTAGCCGCGCAGCTTCTATTGGTAGACGGCAGATCTCTGGCATGCCAGCACGTGCTCTTCTTCAAGTAGGTCCATGGATAGTCGCCTGGATTCTTTAGTGTCATCCTCCTTGTAGGTGGAAACTCTTGGTGCGTCGTGGAGGATGTCGGATGGGAGAAATGCTTATGCTCCATAAACCATGAAAAGAGGAGTCAAGTCGGTGGATCTATTGGGTGTTGTTCATAAACTCCACAAGACAGATGGTAGTTCCTCCGCCTAGGCTCCAGCTGCTCTTCGTAGCGGTGCCTCTAAGCGTGGCTTCATTCCATGCAGAATTAGTCCATTGGCCCTTTCAACTTGCCCATTTGACTGCGGATGTGCCACATATGCTAGGTCAAGGCGGATGCCTTTCTCATGACAGTACTCCTCAACTTCTCTGAGAGATAAATTTCTGCCATTGTCAGTGATGATGCTATGTGGGAGACCAAATCTCACCACTAGATCCCGGACAAACTTTAGGGTTGTTGCCCCATCAAGTTTTCTAATGGGTTTAGCTTCAATCCATTTTGTGAAATTGTCCACTGCTACTAGCAAGTGTGTGAATCCACAGGGTGCTGTCTGCAAAGGTCCCACCATGTCCAGCCCCCAGACTACAAACGACCAAGTTATTGGTATTGTTCACAATTCTTTAGCTGGAACATTTGGTTGTCTTGCATAAAACTGACACCCAAGGCATGTTTGTACCAACTTGTTGGCGTCCGCCTTGGCAGTTATCCAGTAGAATCCTTGTCGGAAGCCCTTGGCCACCAACGATCGGGGAGCGGCGTGATGCCCGCAATCTCCGAGATGTATTTCTCTAAGGATTTCAATACCTTGCTGCTGGGAGACACATCGTAGGAAGACTCATGTGGTAATTCTTTTCTATAGCTGGCCATCAATGATGACGTAGCCTTTTGCTCTGCGTACTATTTGCCGGCTTTCGACTTCATTGGTGGGCAAAGTTCCATCTTGTAGATAATCCATGAACGGCTTCGTCCAAGCTAGAGAGGTCATTGTTATGGTGTTAACAAATGAGTCCACTCTATCCGGGTTGTCGGAGTCCGCTCCCTTCATGGATGGAGTCCGTAAATGCTCTAGGAAAACGCCTGGCAGAATTGGTCAACAAGCTGATCCAAGATTTGATAGTAGATCTGCCGCCTCATTATCCTCCCTTTTGACGTATTTGACTTCGTAGCCATCAAAGAACTTGGCTATTTCATCTACTTCGTCTCGATATGCCGCCATCATAGGGTTCCGGGTGTTCTAGGTGTCGGCTACTTGCTGGGAAACCAAGTCAGAATCTCCACAGCAAACAATGCACTTGATGCCAATATCCTTGGCTACGTGAAGTCCATGAATGAGGGACTCATACTCCGCCATGTTATTTGTAGCGTTGAAGTGGATCTGCAGGACGTATTGCAACTTCTCTCTTGTTGGCGATTGCAATAATACGCCAGCCCTCGAGCCATTGAGTAACTTCCTTAACCCAATACTCTAGCTCTGGCACAGGAGTGTCTTTTGGCAGTTCTGTCCAATCTGCAAGGAAATCCGCCAATGCTTGTGATTTGATAGCGTCACGTCGCTTGTAGGTGATGTCGAAGGTGGCAAGGTCAATGCCCCACTTTGCCACTTTCCCTGTAGCGTCGCTGTTGTTGATGATGTCGGACAGTGGAGCTTTGCTCACAACTGTAATGGGGTGCTCCTAGAAATAATTCCTTAGTTTATGTGAAGCAAGGAAAACTCCATAAGCTACCTTCTGGTAGTGCGGGTAACGCTTCTTGGATTCCGTCAAGACCTCGCTTACATAGTAAACGGGTCACTGAACTCCCTATTCATGCGTTGTGTGGGGCCCCTGGATTAATCATCCGAGAAATCCCTATTATGTATATATCCATGTTCCCATGATCAGTGAGCCGTGGAACATAACCGACAAGTATCATTACAACATCCGAGATATACCGAATTACAAGACTTACATAAATGCCATCATGGCTATACCATCTTCAGCAGCGGAACATCATCATGCGCAGAGCCCAATCATGCCTCAACCTACAGGCAACTGACTGGGAGGACGTCCTAGCTCGCATAGCCGTCAAGTTCATCCTCTTCTTGATATCTGACCAAGTTAATAGCTAGGGACAATGCCAGTGAGGACTTTGAATGTACTCGCAAACCACCTTAAGATAACGATAATAACAAGAGGATATGCATTATGGCTGTGGTAGTAGGAGGGCTCCAAGAGAGGTTCTTTTCTCAATTAGTTTCTCTTGTAGATGTAGCATCTACATATCTTTGTTGAAAACTTTTGTAAAACATTTTGGAAACCTTTTTGAAAAGTTTTGGAAACACTAGGATTGGGGTACCCATGTGTTCCCGTCTTCAGGTCGTCCCACGACCAAACTCCTTTCTCCCCTTCCGACCATCCCATGGTCAAAACCTTTCTCCTTTACGACCATCCCATGGTCAAAACATTTCCAAATCCATTTCCTTTCCGAAATCCCTTTTGAAAACAAAACCAGCACCTCTCTACAGCAACCTTCCCAACCGTCCATGACCGTGGACATGGCTATTCGAATAGATTTACACTCTGCAGAGGTTGCACACTTTACCCACACCATCCGGGTACACTACCCTGATCTACACCGATCGTGGGTCGAGTAACCGATCAAGACTCTCCGGATGCCCAGTCCAATATAAGTGCCTACCCTATTAGTGTTGTTCCCCTCAAAACCGGGATGTTGGGTACCGAGGACCAACCGGAGCGCATTTTACACTTCAACAGTGGGCGCTTTCAATGAGGGGCTCATAGTAACGCCTGGCTGCCTGCAGACAATTTGTTTCTTCTCTAGGTCAATGTCCCACATGGACCTTTATGGGAGAAGGCCCAGCCTCCGGGGATTGCGACCCCCTGTAGTAGTTGTGAGGTGGCTTATACCAGAATAGACAAACATCAAATCCATCCCTGTCCCATTCTAGAGTAATGTGGTTGCATGGGTTAATTGTTCTAGCAAAACTGCAAAGAACCGGGTGCCTTTTTGTAAACCTTTTTCCTCCAGCTTTCCTTCAGCATTTTGTAAAACAAAACCTTTTTCTTTCTCAACAACTCTTGGGAGGTCCCACCTCACCAAGGTTTTATCATAAAACATTTGGTAAAACTTTTTTCGGGGTCTTCCCATCCTCTAGCTTTTCTTTGGCTAAAACAGGGTCTCCAAAAAGGGGTATGGTGTATTACACCATCTACCATACTAGGGGCAGGTAGGTATCGTCAAGGGGGTTGTACTTAGTAGTACCAAAGTGTAATAGTTCGGAAGAGCCAAACCACTACCATATATACATCAACATATAGTAAACAATGTAGTTTTGATAAACAGTAGATAAAACATGCATAAGTAAAATAGTAGGACAAGGCTTATGAGCAAGAAGGTATCTTGCCTGCGATCAGCAATATGGCATAATTGTCCCTGGAATTTCTCTTAGAATACCCAATAATATACAATAATAACCATCTTCTTCTGATCTCGAGATAATCGCAACTATCGTTGTCAGGAAGCACACATGCAAACAAGCAAGAGCACAATCAACACAAGGCATACAAGCAACAATACATACATCAGACAATGAACAATACAAGTTTACAAATTAGTAGGTCTTAGGAAGAACGGATTTAATAAGACTGGCCTTGTCTTGGAAACATGGAAGAAAATCCCTTAGGATTTATAGCCGAGGAACTACCAAAGAGGGGTTTTGGACCAAGGACATATTCTATATAATACCATTATGTAAAAATGATACAAACAGATAGGAGTTGATAGAATGAAACCAACAAAAGTGGTTTCACTATTTTATCCCTTTTCTTTGATTTATTATGAATATTCTAGTGATAAAATCTCTAGTTTTAGGAGATAATTCACCAGAGAAGTTCTGGAGCTCCAAAAATTATTTCCTTGGATGGTTCAGTAGGGTTTTATGTACTGAATAGCTGAGAGTTCGAATAACTCCAAAATATTTACCAGAATGCCCTTAGGAAATTCCCAAAGGCAGTTCTCTGGGGTTTTTGTCTTTTTCACCAAATTAAAACTGCAAAATATTTTGAGTTGATTCCATGGGCACATGGTAGGAATTTCGAATACCTTTCCGTAGGAATTGGAATCAACCTTTTTGGATATCAAGAACTTCTAGAGTGGTTTATTTACTAAAATGTGTCTACACAGAAAAGTTTAATTCATTAAAATTGAACGAGAGCTCAATAGAATTTGAGCCGATGGGGTTTGATAGATGTTGATATGGAGTTTTACTGGGAGTTGGAATTGGGCCAAAACCTCTGTTGGTTTGACTTAGAGAAATCACCTAAGGCAGAAACTAATGGTTTTGCTATTTTTAATATAGACAAACTACTATTCACCTTGGCATGAGGCTTATGCCAATTGATGAGTATAGCAATTACCTTCCAGAAGAACTTTGATTCATCCCAAATGGGTATGTACAACTCCCTAAGGAATTTATTTAGTGTAGAAGACAAATTTTAGTGGATTAAATACCCATAAATAATGAAAATTATTTTTGGCACAAGACCAGTTCTGCATGTTGCACAAAACATCCAGGAACAAGGTAGATTTTAGATCTGGTAATTTTAAGTTGATTAGAATTTTCAAAAAGATTTAAACCAAATTGTCAAAATAGATCTGGAATAAAAAGAATAAAGCACAGAGGCTTGTTGGGCTGGGATCTGGAGGCAACTGGGCCGTATGGGGAGAAATCAGCCTATTCGGGGGCAGCACATCACGGCTCGGCCGGCCCATCTCGCGCCGGTGCGCACGGGAAGGAGCTTTAAAGCTCTGACAGGAGGGGCCCACCGGTCAGTCGCCTGGGGTGGGCGAAGCGGTATAGAGCGACGGGGGCCGCTCGATCAAGTGGAGATTGACGGCCCCTAGGCGTCGTCTTCCCCGCGACTGGAGGCGGTCGGCCGAAACCCTAGGGGACAGCGGCGGGGCTCAGGAAACTTACCATAGGGAGCTCGGGAGGCGGCGAGGATGAACGGAGGCGATGTGGCGCTTGACGGCGACCTCGGCAAGGGGAGGGAGGCCAGGGTTTGACGGAGCACAGCGTCGCACGGATCTGTGATGCAGCCGACATCAGGAGCTCGCCGTAGAAGGGTCGGGGAGGCGTGCATATCGACGGCAAGGGTGCTAGGCGACGCGGGGTTCGGTGGGGGTTCTGGCGATGGGTGGTAGGGCTTGGTCTGACCCAGGGACGCCCCATGCGCAAGCACACTGCTGGAGCTAGCCTCGGTGGTTGCCGGAGTTGCTGCTGGGCAAAGAAAACAGCAGGCGAAGGGTAAGAAAGGGTAGGGAGCACAGCACGGTGACATGCAGGGAGAGAGAGGCAGTGAGGAGGGAGCTTAGCTCGAAGAGAGGGAGGAGGCCGAGAGCTTTCTCTCTGCTTCTCACGAGTGAGGCAGAGCTGGGGAGAGGGAGTGGAGTTCTGGGGTGGTGAGTGGGATGTCGTCGGATTGATGACAAGTACGCCATGAGGGGGTCCTCGAGGCGTGCGGAAGAGAGGGGTGTGAGACGTACGGTGTTCCGGGACGGTGAGCACACAAGTTTACCTAGGTTCGAATCCGCTGGCTTTGGACGGATCCTACTCCTGCTAGCAATCCAGTAATACGGCAGAGCCGGAATATGGGTTACAAGGGTTCTCCTGTGTGAGTTTGTAGACTATGAGGGTAGGTGCCCTAAAGGCTCTCCCTAGGACGGCTTATATAGATATCCGGCCTAGGGTTTACAAGAGAGATCAGTCCGTCTACGACTAAGAGTTGGTTACAGAGTACATCTTGAACTACAAGCAACGCTATGGGCCTAAGTCGGTAAGTCTTCTAGGCCTTCTCGTAGCCGGATTGGACTCCGTCTTCTCTCCCTGAATGGGCCGCCCGTGAAGCAAAGCTCTAACCCGAAGTGGGCCACCCTGGTCAGTGAGGAACTGTGAGGATACCCGGAAAGTATATCCCCAACAGCCGCACCCGGAAGTCTCCAAGATCCAAAGTCGGATTCATTATCGTCTAGCTTGATCTTCGGCTTGCAGAATCTTGAAGGGTTCCTGAAACTTCACAACAAAAAATATGATCCGGGTCTTAAAAATAAGTCGGACCTATCAACATGTTACTCGGATTTTCCAACTTGATTTCAAACTAAGCCGGAACATGGTCTCTGACGTCATCTGACACTCGTCATGGTCAAGTCACGTCATCTGACAAACATCCTGTCAGCACAACCGTTGGTGGGTCCACCGTTCGTGGAACCAAGGCGCGTTTCAATGCGTACGCGGAGATCAAGGTGACGTAATCATCGCGTGGGTCCTGCCCAGTTCCTTCCACGATGCGTTGCGGTTATACAGTGTCATTTGCACGAATGTTGGCGCGGTTAGGTGGATATAAGAGGTGAGGATTCTTCTTCATCTCTCTTCACTTGTTCCCTCGCCGCTTCTTCTCCTCCAAATCGCCCTCGCGCACAAAGCTCCCCTGCTTCCCAAACTCCCAGCGCCGCCCATCTAAGGACACTGGCGCTCCAGAAGAATGGCTTCGTCTTCATCTTACGGCTTGGCTGCGGCAGCAGCGACGGCGGAGGCGGCGGCGGTGGAGAAGGAAAGCTATCGCGGGGTCTGGATCCCCTGTGTGCTGGATGACGAGAAGCTCCGCGGCATGGAGAAAGAAGGGCTCCTCTGCGCTGGCGACTGGCGGAGCGGCTCAGGCGAGACCGTCCCCAACCCGCATGCTGACAAGCGGGTACACTTCGGCACCCACCTCGACAGAGGTTTGTCATTTCCTCCCTCGGAATTCTTTTCCGAGGTGATAGATCACTATAGTGTTCAACTCCACCATCTTCCTCCTAACTCCCTCCTAGAGATGAGCGCCTATGTGGCTTTGTGCGAGGGATTTCTCGGCATTAGGCCGAGTCTTACCTTATTCCGGTACTACTTCCATGTCCGGAGAAATTCTATCATGGTCGGTAATCCTTATATTACCAGTACAATTAGCTTTTCGTTTAGGCGTGATCGCGCCTATCCAAAGATTCTTGCCAGTGACTCGGTCAAGCAATGGCCAGCCACCTTCTTTTATCACAAGGATGTTCTGACTCCCGGCAAAGCCACTTCTTTGCCGGCTTTCATTGATGGAGCCGCCACGTCCCAACCGTCTTGGGACGAGGCACCTCCGGCTCTCAGTGATGATTTGATCCTCGCTAAGAGGCGGATCGAATATTTGATTAAACACAAAGGACTGAAGGGATCCGACTTGGTCCAATGTTGGGTGTCACGTCGGATCCAACCCCTTCAGTACCACGGAGACCGACTGATGCACTCCATCACGTCGTCCAAAAAGGATTCCCTCCATATCAGCCCCAAAGCCTATACCTCGCAATGTTATATAAGCCAGATTAAATGGCTGATAAGGGAGCGGATCGAAAGGAGGATCCCGGAGGTTTCTCTGGACATGCACACAGCGGAAAACCCCGTTGTACCGGTAAGCTTTTAACAATAAACATTTTTATGTGTTTCATTCTTTAAGTTATATCGCAATACTGATATGTTTTCTTCTTTTCAGCTTGCTGACCTCCCTGAGTGGGAATTTGCTCCGCTCGAGGGATATCCTCCAGAGTTCTCTCAGGAGGTTGAACTGGTCCCATTGCCGGACATTGTGCCCAAGAAGCACAAGGCTCCAACAATGGCTGTTGGCACAAAGGAGGTGCCCATCATGAAGAGGTAAGTTTCAACACAACTTTTCGTCTTTGTAGCTTTCTCGAATTTTCTTCAGAGATGTAATATTTTCGACTCTATTACATTCTCAGAGCTAAGCAGCCCATCAAGGGCAAAGGGAAGGGAACTTCTTCGAAGCCCCTACGACAGACGAAACTAACCATAGCTTCCCCTGTCGTGGCTCCTCTGACTCCTTCCTCCCAATCCTCTGCAATGCCGGTGATTACCCCTTCGCCGGATGTCGCAGAAGATCCGGCTCCTTCAACAGAGCCAGCGATCATTGAATCGCAAACTGACGTCACCATGAGTGAGTCAGATTTAGATAAGGGTGAACCCTCTTTGGGTAATGATCCCTCGGCAGAGATCTTTGCCGAAAACCTTCTCAACAATCCGGGTCTTGCCAAGTTTGGCTTATCCCGAAAATCTGCGGAAGAGATCTAGCGGCTAGCCAAGCAATGCCTGGAGAAGATAAATCTCTCTGCCGAAGAAGAAGCGCAAGAGGCGGAAGACATCAAGTACTCCGACCTTCTTGAACAAGTTCGCATTCGTGACGAGGGATTTAGAGATGGTGTGCTTCCACCACCTCCGATTATTCCACTCACCCTCGCCGAGAAAGTTTCCACCAAGGTGAACATATGTCTGAGCAAGCTCACACATGAACATCATGTAAGTCGGAATTCTAACTCACATTTTTCTTTATTGTATATCATATCCTCTAGCCCCCAATCATGAAGTAGGATATTTATTGCGAGTTTATGCTTCCTGTAACACCCTCAGAATCGGCCCTATGCAAGTTTTAGCGAATCCCGCCAAACCCGCATAGAAACGATTCAAAGGTGCCCACCAGGCACTTTCGTGCGGGTGGAAAACGAAGTAATAACATTACACAACAGTCCTCGATGGGACCCACAGAACAGATATATATACAACAGCGACTCGATGAGTCAAGAATACAGATATAATATACAAAAGTCCAAATCACCTTGAAAATGATAGGGCGTCCGACTACGGACAAGAGGCAAATGGGGCTAAGAGCCCTGAAGAATAACCAATGGCGTCCATAACCCTGCCCAGGCCAAGCCAGAAGGGTAACCCTGCTAACGGCGTCGATCTCAAAACCTGCTTAAACAAAAAGGGGTGCCGACAAAGGGCAAATGAAAAAGAGGAGCGTCAGTACTGAGGTCAGTACACGGCGAGACTAGAATTCGGCGGTCCTCGCCTACATAGGTATGGTGGACTGAAGCGGCAGCGGCAGCATGCACTAAACAACCTATAGAGACCCGATGTCACTGACGGCTATCAGAGAGGGGTAAGAAAGACCTATCCGGAACCAACATGATACCAACACCAAACAATCCCATCCTGGTATTCCCCCTCGAGACCAAACGAGGAAGTCAACCGAGGAACTCACACAGTTGGTAGTTTTATTTATTCAGTTATCGTTGCAGCAATTACTAGTCAGGTTTAGATAATCATCCTGATAAAATAAGCAGTGGGCACTTTTAGTTGACCATTCCGTGATAGTTGCAACACTTACTAGTCAGATACAACTAGCATGAGATAACCCCAAAACCCAGCAGTTGTTGGTACTTTTACTTAGCCATTCCGTTGTAGTGAAGCTGATTACTAGTCATATCGGATACAAGTCAATTTATAACAATAAACTTTAGTTATAGTTGTCTATGATCAAGCACTGTGCTCCAAGTCGTCCATAACCGCGGACACGGCTTCTCGAAAAGATTTAACCCAGCAGGGGTGCACCAAAGTATCCACAAGCACTTCGACCCTTTTTGCCAGATCAGTTAACATACACCCATCGGTATGTCGGCGGGGCCTAAGTCATGACGTTCCCAGACCCAAAGCAAGCACGGGGGGCCACCCCACTAAGTCTACCCGCAACGAAGTTGGCCGGTCTCCGAGACGGACTTAGGGTTTGCGTCAGTGGCTGTAAACGACAGCAAATCCCAAAACTGGGACTGTCGATACCACGAAAACACTCCGCTCCCTAAACAGTACAGTGTGCTATCCATCGCACAATTTAAATAAAGCAGTAAAGCATGGCATAAGTTCAGGATAGTAAATAAAACCTCAAACTAGTTTGTGGCCCCCAGTACAATACTTTGAAATCAGGTAATAATCAATGGGGGGCCCATATCTCCCCACCTGTGGTTAGCGCGCTCGATCTCGGAACAGGTGTCAAGAACTCGGGGTCCTACGGGACACAAGTGTGCGGTCGGAAACCAAAAATTATCTATCACCCACCGATGCCTCTGCTTACCTACTTCAATTTTAGTTGTTAAACAGTAATTAAAGTGAACGAAAAGTAAAGCCCAGATCATCTCCAACATCAACATGCGGCAATTACTCCAACACTGTGGTTCTTGGCGACACGCAACAGCGCTTGAGCAAGTGACTACGACGCGCAAGTCCAACTATCTACCAAACAACAGGTAATAGGATGTGTCCAAGGCAATATGAGGCTGCAAGGGATATCACGGGTACGAAAAACTAGAGCAAGGCAACACAGATAGCAATAGATCAACAGGAGGGAATAAATACTATAAAAGTAAGATAGGTAGAAAGGGGGAGATGCTCGCCTGAAAACGTTGTCGAAGGTTTCATCCGAAGATCGGGGCGAAGCTCACATCAACTCAACGGCCTTATCCGCGAAGAATCAAAACACTAGAATAAACACCGGATGCAATATTTAATACAACGGCAGAAGATCGGCATGATGCATGTATGATGTATGACATGGCAAAGGTGCGATGCGATTGGTCAAGATTAAGGGGAACCGGGGTCCGACAATTAATTAAATGGTTCAAGTTGTTTAGAACCCCCGCAATTTAAATGTTGTTTCAACAAGGCAAAATAAGTTACCGGTTTGCTACACAAATTTAAATGAGGCCAATATAAGACTAGATTTGTCCGCATATGGGCCCCATATTTAATTATGCAGTGAATCGGCATAAGGCCCCCAAACCACACAAATATGCATGCAAGTATGACAATTTAATATGCAACAAGTTGGATTATATTATAAAATAGGGTTTCGGGAAGGGGTTCACACATTAGGGTTCGGCAGATCTTGGGGGTCCGGGGGGTTCGGGGTTCGGTCTCAGGGTCCGGATCTGGGGTTCGGTCACGGCGGGTTCGTTCTCGGACTCCGGGATCGTTCTCAGATAACGGGGCAGATCTTGGCGTTCCGTGGTCTTCGGGTCATGTCGACGGTCATGTCGTTCGGGATGAAGGACTTGGCGTGCGACGGCGAAGTGCTTGTCGTACCGGGATGAAGACCTTGGGGTGCCATCTCGATCGTTGGTCAACTCGTTGGAAGTAGAACTTGGCATCCGACTCCCGGGCGTTGGTGTGGAAAGGCGGTCTTGTCGTACCGAGTCGGCGACCCTGGGCATCCGGGTTCTCGGCGTCGGTAGATCTTGGCGGTCTTCTGGTCCGGGCCTTGGCGTTTCACATCCTCGTGATGGTCTCGGGGCGTCGAATCCTGGTAGGAGGACTTGGCGCGGCGTCGGGTTCAGGATCGGTCTCGGTTTCCAGGCGGTAGATCTTGTACTACCGCGGTTCTCGCAGGTGGTCCTTCGGGTGTCTCTCAGGGCGATGTAGAACTTGGCAGCCCACCGAGAGCTCAGCGGTGAACCCCGACGCTACAGGCAGACCTTGAGGCTCGGGAGGCTCCGGCGGGCGGCGGTCGCTCGGCAGGCGCAGGAGGAGGCCGGCGAGGGGCGGACACAGAGGCGAGGTTGGCGGTTGGCGGCGGGGCAGAGGCCGGGCCGGCGAGGTTGAGGCGGAGGGGCCGACGGCGGGCTTGCCGCGGGCGAAGCAGAGGAGGAGGGGCGGCCGGAGGTTGACGAGGAGGGCCTCGCGGAGAGCTTGGAGCGGAGGGGAGACGCGGGGCAGAGGGGGCGCTCGGGGCGAGCTCGGCCGGAGGAGGGCCGCGCGGGCGAGAGGGGGGGTCACCGGGGAAGGGAGAAGGGCGGGCGGCGGCGAGCTGAGGTGATGCGGCCAGAGGAGGAGATCCGGAGGCCGACGCGGCGCTGGGCGGGAGGAGGAGGCGGCGGATGCGGAGGAACGGCGAGGACGGCGGCAACACGGGCGGCGCGGCCGCAGAGGGGGAGGCGGGGCCGGCGAGGGGGTGGCTCGTCGGGGAGAGAGAGGGGCAGAGGAGGAAGAGGACCGGTGGCGTGCAGAGGGAGAGGAGGGAGGTTGGGGACGCGGTTGGTGGGGCAGGACACGCGGGGGGGCGCGTCGGGGAGCAGGTGGGCCAGGGGGGTCGGTCGGGTGGCATGCGTGTGCCATGTGGGGCCGCTGCGGGGCCAGGGGTGGGGCCAGGGTTGTTGACCGGGTGGGGAGGGCTGCTGAGAGTGGCTGGCTCGGTGGGGAGGTTGAGTGGGTGGTGGGGTGAGTTGGCTGGAGAGAGAGTGGGAAGGGGAGAGGGGTAGGTGACGTGGCAGCTAGGGAGTGGTGGAGGGAGGGAGAGAGGTGAGGTGGCGAGAGAGGATTGGGTGGGGTGAGGTGGCTGGAGGGGTGGGTAGAATAGGATTGGTAGGATTAGGAATTTAGGCGGACCGTTTTATTATGGGGGTGGTCGTTCGGGTCGAATCGGCCCGTTCGACTGCCCCACTAAAATAATTAAATGTTTTATTTATTTCAAACAGGGCTTTTGCAAACCGATAGCAGACAAAACAAAATAATCCGGAGACCCGGGTTTTGCGTTTGAACAAAGACGGGGCGTTTAGAAAACAAGAACAGGTTTTTCCGCAAATAGTTTTGTGCAAGCAAATGCAAGATGATGACGATGCTCAAATGCAATGCGGCATGATGACATGAGCATGCGGTCATGATGATGCAATGCACAAGAACAACGCGATTTTCTAGTAGTGGTTTTGCGGGATGCCACAATTCGACACCACTAACAATGGATCTCGCCCTCGAGATCCGCCTCATGGTACCGGGAAGAAGGCGGCGATCCGAATCTTCTCGCTTCGTGTAGATCCTCGCGACACCACTAACAAGAGGTCATTGTTCGTGATCGTCGAGGGAAACACTCCGGAAACAAAAGGTCGAAGGTAGAGGTATCAACAAATAAAGCCACCTCTAGCTTCCGTGGACGGAGTAAAATTGCATCGATCCACCATTCAATATACAAAGCAAATGATAAGAGTAGTGGTATGGTCGCGACTCCATCCCGCACTCAAAGCATTACTCTGTACACGAACAGATAGGTTATGCAACCAACCCTCAGGATTCAGACTGAAGATATCGACAAACAAGGTTCAGGAACAAAGGGGTGATGCAGACCCTGCATCGGATCTGGCGTAGATGATGTCGTCGCGTCGGAAAACACCGGTAGGCACGAGAAGGAACAAAGAGAAATCCAACAGATGAAGGATTCCTCTGATAGCATGAACACCGGATGGCAGAACACCGTTAACAAAGGAGGAAGCGAAACTCTGAAGGTACGACGGAACCCAACCACGAGAAATCCTGGACTCGAAGAGAGAGAAGAGAGCGGATTCAAAACACGTCGAGATAAGAGGATAATAGCAGAGGGTAAGGAGTAAAATCAGACCTAATCAGAACTATCCAACCAATTTTGCAAAAATAGTTTTGACACTCTACTTTGGCCGTTAGCTAGGTTATCCTACAGACTGGACTTGTGGGGTATCGCAACTGCTGGGCTCTGATACCACTCTGTAACACCCTCAGAATCGGCCCTATGCAAGTTTTAGCGAATCCCGCCAAACCCGCATAGAAACGATTCAAAGGTGCCCACCAGGCACTTTCGTGCGGGTGGAAAACGAAGTAATAACATTACACAACAGTCCTCGATGGGACCCACAGAACAGATATATATACAACAGCGACTCGATGAGTCAAGAATACAGATATAATATACAAAAGTCCAAATCACCTTGAAAATGATAGAGCGTCCGACTACGGACAAGAGGCAAATGGGGCTAAGAGCCCTGAAGAATAACCAATGGCGTCCATAACCCTGCCCAGGCCAAGCCGGAAGGGTAACCCTGCTAACGGCGTCGATCTCAAAACCTGCTTAAACAAAAAGGGGTGCCGACAAAGGGCAAAGGAAAAAGAGGAGCGTTAGTACTGAGGTCAGTACACGGCGAGACTAGAATTCGGCGGTCCTTGCCTACATAGGTATGGTGGACTGAAGCGGCAGCGGCAGCATGCACTAAACAACCTATAGAGACCCGATGTCACTGACGGCTATCAGAGAGGGGTAAGAAAGACCTATCCGGAACCAGCATGATACCAACACCAAACAATCCCATCCTGGTATTCCCCCTCGAGACCAAACGAGGAAGTCAACCGAGGAACTCACACAGTTGGTAGTTTTATTTATTCAGTTATCGTTGCAGCAATTACTAGTCAGGTTTAGATAATCATCCTGATAAAATAAGCAGTGGGCACTTTTAGTTGACCATTCCGTGATAGTTGCAACACTTACTAGTCAGATACAACTAGCATGAGATAACCCCAAAACCCAGCAGTTGTTGGTACTTTTACTTAGCCATTCCGTTGTAGTGAAGCTGATTACTAGTCATATCGGATACAAGTCAATTTATAACAATAAACTTTAGTTATAGTTGTCTATGATCAAGCACTGTGCCCCAAGTCGTCCATAACCGCGGACACGGCTTCTCAAAAATATTTAACCCTGCAGGGGTGCACCAAAGTATCCACAAGCACTTCGACCCTTTTTGCCAGATCAGTTAACATACACCCATCGGTATGTCGGCGGGGCCTAAGTCATCACGTTCCCAGACCCAAAGCAAGCACGGGGGGCCACCCCACTAAGTCTACCCGCAACGAAGTCGGCCGGTCTCCGAGACGGACTTAGGGTTTGCGTCAGTGGCTGTAAACGACAGCAAATCCCAAAACTGGGACTGTCGATACCGCGAAAACACTCCGCTCCCTAAACAGTACAGTGTGCTATCCATCGCACAATTTAAATAAAGCAGTAAAGCATGGCATAAGTTCAGGATAGTAAATAAAACCTCAAACTAGTTTGTGGCCCCCAATACAATACTTTGAAATCAGGTAATAATCAATGGGGGGCCCATATCTCCCCACCTGTGGTTAGCGCGCTCGATCTCGGAACAGGTGTCAAGAACTCGGGGTCCTACGGGACACAAGTGGGCGGTCGGAAACCAAAAATTATCTATCACCCACCGATGCCTCTGCTTACCTACTTCAATTTTAGTTGTTAAACAGTAATTAAAGTGAATGAAAAGTAAAGCCCAGATCATCTCCAACATCAACATGGGGCAATTACTCCAACACTGTGGTTCTTGGCGACACGCAACAGCGCTTGAGCAAGCGACTACGACGCGCAAGTCCAACTATCTACCAAACAACAGGTAATAGGATGTGTCCAAGGCAATATGAGGCTGCAAGGGATATCACGGGTACGAAAAACTAGAGCAACGCAACATAGATAGCAATAGATCAACAGGAGGGAATAAATACTATAAAAGTAAGATAGGTAGAAAGGGGGAGATGCTCGCCTGAAAACGTTGTCGAAGGTTTCATCCGAAGATCGGGGCGAAGCTCACATCAACTCAACAGCCTTATCCGCGAAGAATCAAAACACTAGAATAAACACCGGATGCAATATTTAATACAACGGCAGAAGATCGGCATGATGCATGTATGATGTATGACATGGCAAAGGTGCGATGCGATTGGTCAAGATTAAGGGGAACCGGGGTCCGACAATTAATTAAATGGTTCAAGTTGTTTAGAACCCCCGCAATTTAGATGTTGTTTCAACAAGGCAAAATAAGTTACCGGTTTGCTACACAAATTTAAATGAGGCCAATATAAGACTAGATTTGTCCGCATATGGGCCCCATATTTAATTATGCAGTGAATCGGCATAAGGCCCCCAAACCACACAAATATGCATGCAAGTATGACAATTTAATATGCAACAAGTTGGATTATATTATAAAATAGGGTTTCGGGAAGGGGTTCACACATTAGGGTTCGGCAGATCTTGGGGTTCCGGGGGGTTCGGGGTTCGGTCTCAGGGTCCGGATCTGGGGTTCGGTCACGGCGGGTTCGTTCTCGGACTCCGGGATCGTTCTCAGATAACGGGGCAGATCTTGGCGTTCCGTGGTCTTCGGGTCATGTCGACGGTCATGTCGTTCGGGATGAAGGACTTGGCGTGCGACGGCGAAGTGCTTGTCGTACCGGGATGAAGACCTTGGGGTGCCATCTCGATCGTTGGTCAACTCGTTGGAAGTAGAACTTGGCATCCGACTCCCGGGCGTTGGTGCGGAAAGGCGGTCTTGTCGTACCGAGTCGGCAACCCTAGGCATCCGGGTTCTCAGCGTCGGTAGATCTTGGCGGTCTTCTGGTCCGGGCCTTGGCGTTTCACATCCTCGTGATGGTCTCGGGGCGTCGAATCCCGGTAGGAGGACTTGGCGCGGCGTCGGGTTCAGGATCGGTCTCGGTTTCCAGGCGGTAGGTCTTGTACTACCGCGGTTCTCGCAGGTGGTCCTTCGGGTGTCTCTCAGGGCGATGTAGAACTTGGCAGCCCACCGAGAGCTCAGCGGTGAACCCCGATGCTACAGGCAGACCTTGAGGCTCAGGAGGCTCCGGCGGGCGGCGGTCGCTCGGCAGGCGCAGGAGGAGGCCGGCGAGGGGCGGACACAGAGGCGAGGTTGGCAGTTGGCGGCGGGGCAGAGGCCGGGCCGGCGAGGTTGAGGCGGAGGGGCCGACGGCGGGCTTGCCGCGGGCGAAGCAGAGGAGGAGGCGCGGCCGGAGGTTGACGAGGAGGGCCTCGCGAAGAGCTTGGAGCGGAGGGGGAGACGCGGGGCAGAGGGGGCGCTCGGGGCGAGCTCGGCCGGAGGAGGGCCGCGCGGGCGAGAGGTGGGGTCACCGGGGAAGGGAGAAGGGCGGGCGGCGGCGAGCCGAGGTGATGCGGACAGAGGAGGGGAGCCGGAGGCCGACGCGGCGCTCGGCGGGAGGAGGAGGCGGCGGATGCGGAGGAACGGCGAGGACGGCGGCAACGCGGGCGGCGCGGCCGCAGAGGGGGAGGCGGGGCCGGCGAGGGGGTGGCTCGTCGGGGAGAGAGAGGGGCAGAGGAGGAAGAGGACCGGTGGCGTGCAGAGGGAGAGGAGGGAGGTTGGGGACGCGGTTGGTGGGGCAGGACACGCGGGGGGGCGCGTCGGGGAGCAGGTGGGCCAGGGGGGTCGGTCGGGTGGCGTGCGTCTGTCATGTGGGGCCGCTGCGGGGCCAGGGGTGGGGCCAGGGTTGTTGACCGGGTGGGGAGGGCTGCTGAGAGTGGCTGGCTCGGTGGGGAGGTTGAGTGGGTGGTGGGGTGAGTTGGCTGGAGAGAGAGTGGGGAGGGGAGAGGGGTAGGTGACGTGGCAGCTAGGGAGTGGTGGAGGGAGGGAGAGAGGTGAGGTGGCGAGAGAGGATTGGGTGGGGTGAGGTGGCTGGAGGGGTGGGTAGAATAGGATTGGTAGGATTAGGAATTTAGGCGGACCGTTTTCTTCTGGGGGTGGTCGTCCGGGTCGAATCGGCCCGTTCGACTGCCCCACTAAAATAATTAAATGTTTTATTTATTTCAAACAGGGCTTTTGCAAACCGATAGCAGACAAAACAAAATAATCCGGAGACCCGGGTTTTGTGTTTGAACAAAGACGGGGCGTTTAGAAAACAAGAACAGGTTTTTCCGCAAATAGTTTTGTGCAAGCAAATGCAAGATGATGACGATGCTCAAATGCAATGCGGCATGATGACATGAGCGTGCGGTCATGATGATGCAATGCACAAGAACAACGCTATTTTCTAGTAGTGGTTTTGCGGGATGCCACACTTCCTTAGGATGCCAAAGAATGAACTAGTGTGGCCCCCAAGGCTCGTGCTGATATTAGTAACAATATTAGCCCGAGTCTTCATTAGACTTCTGACTCTTGGTATTCTGACTTACAGAAAGTTAATTCATATAACCAGGATTTGTTGAAGAATACCTACAACAAGCGGAGAGAGATCAGATCTCTCCGACTTGAAAATGTTGAGCTGAAAGTCTCCAAGGATGAGGCCGAAGGTAAACATTCCGAGACTCAAATCTTGTCTTTGTGTTTTCATAGTCGAATTTTTCCCTGAACTGTTGTTCTTTTTTGACTTACAGTGCTGGTGAAAAAGTCATGCGCTATGATTGAAGAGGCCGAGAACCTCAAAACCTTGGTGGTGGAGAACAAAGAACTTCGCCAAGAGCTGGAGAAGCTTAAGGCGGATCATGAGAAGAGCATCGCTCAAGTTCTCGAATCCTCCTCCATGGCTACTGACGAGCATGCTCGTAAGATTGCTGCTCAAGATCAGAAAATCTCGGACCTCAATAATGAGCTGTGCAGAGAGAAGAACCTTTTCGAGGTGCTCCGGGCTGAACTCTGGAGTCTTCGGGAAGAGAAGACCAAAGTTGACGATGTCATTTTTGGTATGTTCCATCTGTCTGATTTGTCTATTTTCTTTGACTTCTTTCAATGTCAGGTTTTCTTAAATGTTTTTGTGTATAGGTCCTCTGAACTTGATGGATTCCACCTCCACCGAGCCTCGCACCCACTGGCTTACCCAAGTCGGTGACCTGCTTCATGACTTCCGCCAATCCCTTGAGGATATTGGCGAAGCTCTCAAGATTCCGGACATGCACAGCATGTCGGATTTTTAGGTGCGGGACAAGGCGAAGGAGATGCCGCAACTTGTTCAGGATTGGAACATGTCCTACGTGCGATCCGCAGCGTAGAACGCTCTTACCATGGTCATGAGCCACCATGGAAGCATGGAGATATGGCAAGTGACCAGAGGGTACTGCAAGGTGGACGAAGACGGACAGGAGCAAGACATCAAGGCAATAATGGACTCCTGCGCCAGATATGGGTGCCATGTAGCTGATCTAACCAGCTACGACACTCCCTTCTTCTCCCGCGTGGACACACCGCCTCCGCCTCCCGAAGAATCAGCAGAAGTTTCCGACGATGAACAAACCGTATCGGATCTAGATATCTCGGAACGATATCAATGCGATGTATCCAGCAAGCCGGCAGCTCCTTCCTCTCCTCCTGCATCATAGATTGCCAGAAACAATTGTATTATTCTGAGAAACATGATGGGTATGTAAATATGCAGTACTATAATTTTGCTAGTGCTAAGCTTTTGATCTATTCAGCACTTTTGGCTTTAAATTTTTGTGTGCCTAAAATGTTTACATAAGCACTTATACTTTTTCGTCTATACTTATCGTTTATTTGGCTTTCCGCCTCGTCCCTTTCGTGAGTCGGCTAAACCTTCTGCCCAGAAACTTTGCCGAGCAACGTAGCTCAATTGCTAAACCAGTTTAAACTCGGAAACAAAGCCGGCTTCCAGTACGAACAATTCACTACTCGGAAAATACCCGCATCCGGCAATCAGACAAATAACCAAAGTATAGACTAGAAACTTTAGAATTATACCCAAAGGTAGCATTTTTAGAATCGGAAATCTAAACCAGAACAAGCATGAGCATAAAGTACTTTCAAGTATTCTGGGATTTTCGACTATGACATGATCATTCGGAAATAAGATGGTAAAACTTCTCAGAAAAAACTTGAGGAAACCAATACTTTTATTTCTCACAGAACATGTACATATGTATGATTACAAAGAAGGATAAACTAAGAATAAAAGGGACGTAGCTGAGCAATATTCCATGGTCTGTCTAATTCATCCGGATTTGTACTGCCTCCAGCTCTCTTTCTCTTCTTAGTAGAAGGTCTTTGTTTGACTGGCCTCATGTCAGTTAAGTAGTACGAACCATTGTGCAATACTCGACTAACTAAAAAGGGCCCTTCCCATACTGGGGAAAGTTTGTGCTTTCTTTGTTGCACAAGCCGGAGAACCAAATCACATTTATTGAAAGATCTGTTTCTGACTCTCTAGCTATGATACTTGCGTAACTTCTGCTGATAGGCTGTTGATCTCATCTCAGCAATGACGCGAACTTCTTCAACTAAGTCGAGATCATTTTGTTGAGAAATCTCAGAATCCTCTTCAATATACGTGGCCACTCTAGGAGAAGTGTGAATCAAATAACTAGGAAGAACTGCTTCTGCGCCATAGACCAAGAAGAAAGGCGTGTATCCGGTTGACCTGTTCGGAGTTGTTGTAAACTCCATATTATAGAGGGTAATTCCTCTGCCCAAGCCCCCGCAACACGTCATCGTGGTGCTAGTCTCGGTTTTAGGCCCTGTAGGATTAAACCATTTGCTCTTTCGACTTGTCCGTTAGCCTGTGGATGTGCTACTGACGCAATGTCAAGACGGATATTTTGTTCATTGCAGAATTCAGCCAATTCTCCCATAGAAAAGTTACTCCCGTTGTCCGTGATAATGCTATGCGGATAACCATACCGGATTATAACATCCTCGACAAATCTTTTGGCTATTGCTCCATCACAACTAGTGACGGGTTTAGCCTCGATCCATTTTGTGAATTTATCCACCATCACTAAGAGGTGAGTAAATCCACTTGGAGCATGTCTAAATGGTCCTACCATATCAAGCCCCCGGACCGCAAAAGGCCATGTTATAGGTACTGTTCGCAACTAATCAGCCGGAACATGAGCTTGTTTGGCATACTTTTGGCAGCCTTTGTATGTCTTGACTAATCGTTCGGTATCTGCCTGAGCCGTAAGCCAGAAAAATCCGTGTCTAAAAGCTTTTTCCACTAAAGATTTGGCTGCAGCATGGTGACCACACTCGCCTTCGTGGATTTCTCTTAAGATTTCCACTCCTTCTTCCAGAGATACGCAGTGCTGAAAAACCCCAGAGACACTCCGCTTATAGATCTCACCTTTAACTATAGTATAGGTTTTCGCTCGTCGGATAATCTGCCAGCTCAGAACCTCGTCTTCGGGTAATTTGCCATCTACCAGATAATCAAGGTAGGGTTGAGTCCAACTGGGAATTACAGCCAGAACTGCTATTAGAGGTGAGTCTGATTTGGTCGGATATTCCTCATCTACTCCCTTTATTGAGGGAACTTTGAGGTGCTCTAGAAAAGCGCCATCCGGGACTTCTTTCCGTGCAGAGCCTATCCGAGATAATGCATCTGCTTCCTCGTTTTCTGCTCGAGGGATGTGTTGAACCTCAAACCCTTCGAACGATTTAGATAAATCATCCACGATAGCTTTATACGCTGCCATGTGCTTATTTGCATTACAAATATCCGAAACTTGCTGAGCAACAAGATCCAAATCTCCATAACACAACAAACATCGGATGCCAATATCCTTAGCAATCCGGATTCCGTGTAGCAATGCTTCTTACTCGGCAATATTGTTTGTCGCTGTGAAATGGATCTGCAACACGTATAGAAGTTTATCTCCTTGGGGTGATTTGAGCACCACGCCAGCCCCCGAGCCCCCTCGAGCCTTAGACCCATCAAAGTAGAGGGTCCAATATTCCTACTCAGGGAGGGTCATATTCTCCTTCGTCTCTGTCCAATCAGCGACAAAGTCGGCAAGGATTTGGGATTTGATTGTTGTCCAGGGTTTATACTCAATATCAAAAGCTAAAAGCTCTATGCCCCATTTGGTGACGCGTCCTGTGGCGTCACTGTTGTTGATTATATCTCTCATAGGAGTTGTGCTCACCATGGTAATTGGATGCTCCTGAAAATAGTGTCTTTGCTTACGGGATGCTAACAAAACACCGTAAGCCAACTTTTGATAGTGCGGATAGCGCTGTTTTGATTCTGTCAGGACCTCACTAACAAAGTATGTCGGACGTTGCACCAAGTGCTCCTAATTTTCCTCCGGTCTCTCCACTACCATGACGATACTAACGACCTTGTTTGTCGCAGCAAGATAGAGCAACATCGGTTCCTGTGGTTCCAACGCAACAAGGATAGGAGGAGATGAGAGTACTTTCTTCAGGTCTTGTAGTGCAGCTTCAGCTTCGTCGGTCCACACAAAATCCTTGGTATTTTTCAAGAGTTTGTATATTGGTGCGGCTCTTTCACCAACCCGGCTTACAAACTGACTGACTGCAGCGATGCAACCAGTTAGTCTTTGTACGTCCTTCAGGCGAGTTGGCCTGGAAATATTGAGTATAGCCTTGATTTTGTCCCGGTTCACCTCCATGCCTCTTTGAGACACGATGAAACCTTACAATTTTCTGGCTAGTATTCCAAAGAAGCATTTCTTCGGGTTAAGCATGATGTTGTATTTTTGTAGATTGGCAAACGTTTCCTCCAAGTCGGAAATCAGTGTTTCCTTCTTCTTGGACATCACCGCGATATCATCCACGTATGCATGTACATTGCGTCCGAGCTGGTCATGGAGGCAACGCTGCATCATGCGCTGGTAGGTAGCTCCTGTGTTCTTCAGCCCAAAGGGCATCGTAACAAAACAGAAGGTTCCGAAGGGGGTTATGAATGAAGTTTTGACTTTGTCAGATTCCTTCATCCGGATTTGGTGATAACCGGAATATGTGTCGAGAAAACAGAGGAGTTCCGAGCCTGCCATAGAATCGATAACTTGATCAATCCTAGGCAGAGCGAACGGATCTTTTGGACAAGCCTTGTTCAAGGCAGTATAATCAACACACATCCTTAAATTAGTGGTGTCCTTTTTAGGGACCATTACAGGATTGGCCGACCACTCAGTGTGGATGACCTCTTCTATGAATCCGGCTAACTCGAGCCGCACTAGTTCCTTAGCTATTGCCTTATGCTTTTTGTTTCCAAGACGTTGTCAGGACTGTTTGATAGGTTTAGCGTTCGGGTTTACATTTAAAGAGTGCTCGGCAAGTTCCCTAGGTACTCCAGTCATGTCAGATGGCTGCCATGTGAAGATATCTTGATTTGCTTTGAGGAACTTGACGAGCGTGCCTTCCTATGCGCTATCTAGGCCTACGCCTATCTGGATCACCTTGGAGGGGTCATCATCCCTCAATGGAGTCTTCTTCGTTTCCTCTGATGCCTTGAACTCCGGATTTGGCTTTGTCACCTCCTTCTTCGTTGCGGGCATCTCGGACGGATCTATGCTCTTTTTGATCTACTGGTACTCCTGGGCGTGCAGCATGGCTTCAGCAAAGGCGGCATTTCCATCCTTGCACTCTCGCGCTTTCTTCGGGTCTCCCCTGATGGTGATTACGCCATTGGGACCTGGAATTTTCATCATATTGTAAATGTAACACGGATGAGCCATAAAAGCCCAGTAAGCCGGACGTCTGAATATAGCGTGGTACGCGCTCTTGAACGGGACCACTTCGAAGGAAAGTGCCTCCATTCGATAGTTCTTTGGAGTTCCAAAGGCAACATCCAAAGTGATTTCTCCCAGGGAATTAGCTTGTCTTCCTGGGACAACTCTGTGAAAGATCACAGACCTATGGTTCAGCTGGGTCTCCAAGATCTTCATCCGGCGTAGCGTTTCGACATAGAGAATATTGATACTGCTGCCACCGTCCATGAGGGTCTTGGAGAAACCATAACCGTTAATAAGTGGATTGATGATTAAGGCGTATTTTCCTTGCCTATGTAGCTTAGGCGGATGATCAGCACGGTCAAATGTGATTGCCACTTTCGACCAGTCCAGGTACTGAGGAACAGCCAGAACTATTGCGTTGAGCTCATGTAGAACTGCTTTCTTGACTTTTGTTGGTTGAGATCCGAGGAAGGTGACATAAGTGTCTTTCTTGGTCGGAAAATTTTTCTTCCCTTCCAGCTTGGGATTTGAAGCATCAGCTTCCTCCATGTCAGAATCTTCCTTGGTCTCTTTATCTTTTTCGGGATTCTTCTTTCCCTTCTTCCGCTTAGCTCTGTAGCCAGGGGTATCCTCTCTTTTGATGTCGTCATTAAAACGACACTCAGCGTTGGTGTGGGACGAGCCCCCATTGGCATCTAGGTGATGTACACAAGGGTTATTGGCAATGTCGGCCTAGGTGTAGTTTTTGCCTGGTTGCTGATCTCCTCTACCCTGAACTCTCGAAGTCCCACGGCCACGCCCGCGAGCTCCGCCGCATCCTCCTCGTCCTCCAGACCGGAAAGTAGTAGTGACGACTGCTGTTTCCGTGTTGGGTTTCTCTTTCGAGGTATTTTTGCGCTTCTGAGCTTGTTGCTTTGGTTGTTTTGCCAACTATGGCACAGCTAGGGTGTTGAGTAATCCCTCTGTGTCGTCGTTAGCATCTACATACTTGCTCGCTGTTTCTATCATCTCTCCAAAATCAGTGACTTTTTCGCACTTCAAGCGATGATGTAGTAGACCAATTGGGAGACCTGCAATGAAAGCTTCAATCGCAGTTTGATCATTTACTCCTTCGCAGGAGTTCTTGGTGTCGATCCATCGTCCGAGGTAATCTCGGCAAGTTTCTCCGGCCTTCTGGTTGCAACGCTGCAGGTCTCCGACCGTACAGGGCCTCCGGTATGTGCCTTCGAAATTCCAAAAGAACGCACTTTGCATGTCATACCAGTTGTGAATGGTGTTCTTCGAAAGTTCATTAAGCCATGATCGTGTCGTCTTCTGCAACATGAGTGGGATATATCAGGTTGCGACCAGGCTGTTTTCGCCTTTGGCGATGCAGCAAGCTTGGAAGAAATCATGTAGCCAGGTATCTAGCCGAGCAATGCCGCCGTAGGCTTGGATATGTCTTGAGATAGTGAATCCTTCCGGGAATCTTGTAGCTCTGATGCATGGTCTGAAGCATTTTGGGCCCACGTGGATATCATCGTTTTTGTAGCGTCGCGCCTCTATGTTGGAGTTGATCCTGTGCCTTGCGTCGTTCGGGGATAGAGATCGTCCCGAATGTTGGATGTGGCTGCGGTGCCTTGGAGCCAGACTTTGGCTTCTGCCGTCACCTCCTCCGCCACGACGCCCTCCATTGCCTCCCTGGGGGCCGTTGTGATGGCTACTTGGCGGAGAAGGTGGAGCAGCTGGGTTTTTCTGGCTGATCGCCGGCCTCCGTCCAGAGCATCATTATTCTGGTTCCGGGGAGGGTCTTCATCATGACGAGCCCCCTGCCGGCTTGTCCCAGCATGGTGTCCATCGTTCCTTCGTCCGTCATCCGGATGACTTTCATGTCTAGGAGGTGGCATCCTTTGTCGATCCTGCTCCCGGCATTTCTCTTTATCATCATCCCTGCGGTCTTTCGACTCTCCCCGGGGCTGGTTCCTCATATTCAGTGCAGCAATCACTTCTTGCTCCGCAACTGGGTTAATGTTATGCCAGCCACGGGCAGCTTTGTGGTGCTGTCCCAAAGATCCAGTTCTTGAGTAATTGTCTTCCCGGCGATCGGGGCGATGGTGCTGATCCGGAAGGAGCTGGGGTCTTACGTCAGCCCACGTCGGATCTGTGCGACATTGGTCGGAATCAGAGACCAGTTTTTGACTACCGGACATGGCGACCTTTTGCTGCTCCAGTCCCTTGTTGAGTAGTTTGATTCCCAACGGGATCTCCTCCGGGCCTAGATTAGCTGATAGAATTTCTCGGGCCACCACGGTATTCTGTACTGGGGTTGGATATACCCAATCCCCTTTGCTATCTTTCCGAGGCTTCCCCATCTCTTCTCTGAAAAGGATGGCGTGAATCTGCAGGAATTGGTTGTCATCGGTATGACGCTTCCTGGTCTTCTGGTATTGCCTAGAGTTGTACTACTCCACAGATGCTAGGCGTTTCTTTTCCTCCTCAATGTTTTTGGCTTCATCAAGGAGTACTTGACGACGCACTTCTAGGGCCTGTGCCCTCTCGTCTAGTTCTTCAGCAGTAAGCTCTGCAGCTCTAGGAATAGGTGTGGTTAATGCAGCATCGATGAGTTTACGCGCACCTTCAGTGATCACGTGTCCATCCACCGATTCTTCTTTTTTGGGCTCTTCTAGGATAAGTGCTCCATCCGAGTCTTCCTCATATTCCTCGGTAATCACCTCTTCTACCAGAGGGTCTTTTGTCGGGGTCTTGTTCTTCTTCTTTGCCTTCTTGGCAGCACCGGTAGCAAAGATGGCTTTGGGTCCATTTCCCGGAGTTAAGCTCTGATCGGTACTTTCGGACATCTAGACTTCAGGATTATCTCCGACTTCCATGTCATCCTGTGCTTTGGGAGAGTGTTCCCCGGATCCTTCATCCATGGCTTCTCCTCCCTCTGTAGCTTTGGAATTATACTCCTCTTCATATTCCGCGGAGAACTTTCGGAAATCTGCTGACGTCATCGATTCATCCGAGGATGCGGGTACGTCGGCGTTTGTTCCAATTGCCTCCAGCACAGAGTCGGTGTTGTCTCCAGCATCGGCAGAGCCGGATCTAGATCCCACATACCCGACGAAGTGCGACGCGTGCTTCCTGAGGTACCTACGGCTTTCGCGATCAGCTTCGTCAAAACTTTTGATGGTCTCGAGAATTGCATTTGCGCTTGAGTTTTGCATTATCATACGTCACAGCTTATACCTTAGGAAAGGCATGTCTGTCCCGGCGTCATCAGAGCCAGAATCAGAGTCGTTGGTCTGCTCCTCCTGGATTCCGACTTCGGCAGGTGGGTCGATCTGGGATTCGGCCTCTCCAAGGAGATCTACTCCAGATTTGACTTGGGCCGCTAGGTCTTCTTCAGGTTCGGATTTCTCCACTATCTCCACAACTGGTGCGGGCTGGGTGGGATTAGGGTTTTCTGAGATCCGGAACTCTGCCGCCTCCATGGACAAAGGGGACCCAGAAGATTCCTCTGCCTCTATCATCACCGCAGGAGTGGGTGGGACAGGTTCAGCAAAACCGATGTAGACATCGATCTCACCAAAAGATATGATGGTGTAGGCAGTCACAGCCTCCCTAGCCGGAATCTAGGTCTCGTCGAGAACGATGAGAGGGACGTCGCTTGATTAGAGGATGCGACCTACGACAATAGTCTCGCGAATTCCGATTCTTGCAGATTCCGCTCGGAACGCAGACCCGAAGCTCACTTGCCCCACGGTGGGGGCCAACCGTCGTCGGATTGATGACAAGTACGCCATGAGGGGATCCTCGAGGCGTGCGGAAGAGAGGGGTGTGAGACGTAGAATGTTCCGGGATGGTGAGCACACAAGTTTACCCAGGTTCGAATCCGCCGGCTTTGGACGGATCCTACTCCTGCTAGCAATCCAGTAATATGGCAGAGCCGAAATATGGGTTACAAGGGTTCACCTGTGCGAGTTTGTAGACTATGAGGGTAGGTTCCCTAAAGGCTCTCCCTAGGACGGCTTATATAGATATCCGGCCTAGGGTTTACAGGAGAGATCAGTCCGGCTACGACTAAGAGTTGGTTATAGAGTACATCTTGAACTACAAGCAACGCTATGGGCCTAAGTCGGTAAGTCTTCTGGGCCTTCCCGTAGCCGGATTGGACTTCGTCTTCTCTCCCGGACTGGGTCGCCCGTGAAGCAAAACTCTAACCTAAAGTGGGCCACCCTGGTCAGTGAGGAACTGTGAGGATACCCGAAAAGTATATCCCAAACATGGGAGCAAGAGGAGTGGAATGAGGGGCAGAGGGAGGCGCAGGGTGGCCTCTGGCTTTAAAACCAAGAGGAGATGTCCATGGTGGCACAAGTCCATGGGAGGACAAGGGGAGGGAGATGGCCATCCATTGGGCGTGGAGGGCAGTGGGGTGAGAGGGGATGGTGCTCTGGTCATGCCTATGGGCCTAGGGGCAGGGTGTAGTAGCTACAAGGGGAGTAAAGAAGTTTGCAAGGCAAGACACCCACATGAGGTTAAGCTCTAATGTCCAAGCACAAGAGGACAAGCTGCTACAGGGTGATTCTATAGTGCACTTTGACCAGAGGGGTTCATGGTGCTGGAGAGGGGTGCTAGAGAAGCTTTGATAAGGATTTGAGTTGATTTAGCTCAAGTGTTTTGCTAGTTTGCCAAGTTTGATCAAAAGGATAGTTATGAAGGAAGTTTGATAATTTGCATCTGGCAAGGTGGTAATATGGTACTAGTAGGTATATGCAGTCGAGGTAGCTCTCTAGGATTTTTTTTAGATTTTTCCAAGGATTTAAAGTCTGCTTAAGACCATTTATTCAAAAAGTGCAGAAGTAGTTTCTAGAAGCTCATTTGATATTTTACATTGGACCAGGTTGGTTTCTGATGTGAGAAGGTCCCAAATATGATGTCACACTTTGGAGAATTTTCCCAAGATTTATTGAGACTTAAAAGTATTTAAAACAATTATTAATCCATTTCTACCATTTAAGAAAAAGGGCAAAAAATAATAAAGGATCTCAAAAAATATTTATTTTTGAGATGGGAATGTAGGGTAGGATATATGGACCTCAAATGAGCAAAAATTTGGAGAAGTTCTTTGGCAAAAACCAAACTTTCCCTTGGGAAATGAGCTTTGGAGATGTTGTTTATTAAAGAGAGTAATTAGATTTGGAGCCATAATAATTATGGATAATATTTGATAAATCTTGATGATAAAGGTAGATGATGTCGACAAGGTGTATCAAGCATTTTCAACCTTGGGATTTGAGAATCAAAGTTGATTTTGGCGAAAAACTAGATTAAGAATCTAGGGTAAGATTGTTTTCATGCCACCAAAACCTTGTTGGATCTTGGAGCTCAGATCTCCCCTTGGGGAATGGGATAGATGGATGGATAGAACAAGTGATGTACATTGCAATGGTGTAGAGGTTTGAGCTTGATCCTGCTTGAGCTCACCAAGAATTGATTTCAAACTTTGAATAAAATAAGCCTACCAAGGCAGATTATCAACTAGCCTTCAAAACCTTGTGGGTTTAAGAAGCACAAAGATCCACTTGGAACAAGTGAAGTGGATATTGATATACCTATATGCGTAGTACACAACCATGCAAAGAGTTGGTCCATAGAAGGTTGGATGATGGTGTGAGCTTCTGTGAAAGTAGGCATGTTGACTAGATTTGCAGGAATAGTTAGTTTCTTGCCTGCAAAACCATCAAGAACAAGTGGGTTGGAGGATGATCTCACCAAGGGCAAGAGTGTTCCTTGGTAGTCCTTAGTATGGTCAATAAGATGGTTCAAATGCATTTTCAAAAATGCACAAGGATTGAGAACAGGAGACATTCAAAAAGGTGATGTTGAAACAGATTCCAGACTTGGCCAAATTTGGCAGATTTAGGGTTTTTTTACTAGAATGTGGGTGGTGATGATTTTGATGGGATGCAAGGTACCAAGGCATCATAAAGTGGCTGATGTTGAAGTATAGAGGGAGTAGAAAGGATCCATGCTTGATATTGGTCTTCATTGACTTGGAAGCTTCTAGAAGGGATATCTTCAGAATTGATCTGGTTAAGGGTTTTAGATGATCACCTAGTATCTAGAGATCAGATCCAGCTTTGTATTATTGCTTAGGGTTTGGTGATTTGGAACCATCTTGATCCTAGTGATGAGATCCTAGATCATCTCATACTATCTCCTAAGCAGACAAATCAAGCAGCAGATCAAGGCAACTCACCTTACAAACCAAGAAAACCTACTACTAGGGTTACCATCAAGCCTAGCTCGAGGTAAGGATGGGTATTTTGAAAAGGTTTTGGTTTGGATAAGATGAGAGTCCTTTGTATCTCTACTAATAGTAGAATTCAAAAGCTTTAAAAAGAGTTTTTGGGAAACCTACAGATAAGAATGGTTGAAGGTTTTGTCTATAAAACATAAGGAGATTATAATAGGTTGCTCTCCATAGTTTAGGGAAACAGAAGCTACTAAAATAGTTGGTTTGCAAAGGCTTCTTCGCTTAGGGTTTGAAGTGCCAGAACATTTGAAAATATGGAAATTAAGCCAAGACAGTTTTGGGAAGTAGCTTTTGTCAACTAGTGTTGGGTTAAGAAGTATATCTTCTAATACACAATCATAATCATAAACATAGTCAAACAACAGGAAAACACGTTATCCCTAAACAAGAAAAAGTTTTTGTTCCCCTTGATTTTTGCATTCTAGAAAACTAATCAGGGTTGCTGAAACTGGGATGTTACAGACCTTTACCCCTTAAAAGCATCTCGTCTCGAGATTCAGGAGAGTAGGGTTAGGGGATTTTGAGTCAAGGTTAGCGCTATTGGTTTCAAGTGTGCTATCTTACGGACTCCGTCTTTGAAAGTGATAACTCTGTCGAAGAAGTTGAGCTTCAGTCTTCTGGGATGCACGGAGAGTTGAGCAGAGTCCAGTCCTGATTATGAGGGATGACCTTCTTTTCCTTATGGACTCTATATCTCGAGGGCTTCGACTCGGCAGACTATCTCGATGTTGAACTTCACAGAGTACTTGTCGGAGGATAGAATCTACAGCTGGGAGTACCTCTCTCTAAGGATTCACAGCTCTTCCTTAGGGTCGTAGCGTATCCTAATTAACGATTTTAGGGTCGGGACTCCTGAGTTTGCTTCAGCGAAGGGTGATGGCTCGGTGTTGATGTGGAGCTTGTTGGGGAACCCCAAGAGGAAGGTATGATGAGCACAGCAGTAAGTTTCCCTCAATTATGAAACCAAGGTTTAATCGAACCAGTAGGAGCAAGGAAACACCCCAAAGGTGTTGCTAGCTGAACGTTGGCAGGGCGCACTACCGGTGCCAGCAGCAACATGGAGACCTGCACAACACAACCACAGAACTCTGTCCCCAACTTGCGATGAGGTTGTCAATCTCACCGGTTTTGCTGAAATCAAAGGATTAAACGTATCGAATGGAAGGAAGTAATAGTTTGCAGAAAGTAAACACAAAGCAGTAAACAGTTTATAGATTGTATGTAAAAGAAAGGACCGGGATCCATAGTTCACTAGAGGTGGCTCTCCTTAAGATAGATAACATGCTGGGTGAACAAATTACAGCGGGGCAATTGACAAACATCGAGAAAGCAATACATGCATATACTAATCATCTTGACTCCTTTGGAACTTGATTGGACATTACAACATTATACATAGACCGCCATCCAACTGCATCTATGACTAATAATCCACCTTCAGGTTATCATCCGAACCCCCTCCAGTATTAAGTTGCAAGCAACATATTATTGCTTTATGAATTGCGTGTAATGTAAACAATACAATTGTTCTATGAACAAAGGATTGTTGTTTTCTCCCTAGTAGCAACAGCACATCTAGTACCTTAGAGATTTCTGTCACTTCTGCGGATTACTAGAGTCATGAACCCACTATCGAGCATAAATACTAACTCTTGGAGTTGCTAGCATCTACTTGGCCAAGATAGCTACTAACAACGGAAAGCATGCAAGATCACAAATAATAAAGACATGATAGAATCAATAATCAATCTGAAATAGCATCTCAATATCCATCGGATCCCCACAAACACAACATGCAGAATTACAAATAGATGATCTTCATCATGAACAGAGCTCACAAGATCTAGACATGAAAGCACAAAGGAGGAGAAATAGCCATCTAGCTACTACATGGATCCGTAGTCCAAGGATGAACTACTCACGCATCACACCGGAGGCTTGCATGATGATGAAGAAGGCCTCCATGGTGAATTCCCCTCTCTGGTAGGGTGCCGGGAAGAGCTTCAGATCCCTCCCGATCTAGGGATGGAGATGACGGTGGCTACAGACTCTTTCGTGGATTTTTGATCGGGTACTTAGCGTTTTCGTCCCGAGGGCATCTTATAGGCGGATGGAGAGGTCGAGGGGGTGCTGGGGTCGGCCAGACCACCCCCTAGCGCAGGCCAGGCCTGGCCGCGCGGCCAGGTGGTGTTGCCGGCCCCCAGCCCTTCTCTGTCTCGTATTCTGGCATCTAATGACTTTCGGAAAAATAGGCACTTTGGCTTTTGTCCCGTCCAATTCCGAGAATATTCATTTTCTGACTTTCCTGGAACCAATAACAGCAGAAAACAGGCAGCCGGCACTGTGGCTCTTGTTAATAGGTTAGTCCAAGAAATCAGATGAAAAGTACTCCAAAGTGTGGACAAAACATAAGAAAGTGGATAAAACCAAGCATGGAAAATCAAAAATTATAGATACATTTGCAATGTATCAGTGATGCAAGATCTGCCACACTGGTGCTCCTTTGCATTCAATGTTGCATTCCATCATGTTCTAGGGATTTTTGACCATTGTTTAGCACATGGAGTGTCATAGCATGTGTTCTTTTCCTAACCACACTGACCCACATGGCCACACACACTCAGGTGGGTGTGGTGATGCAACCTCTGCCACACTAGTGCTTCATTGCATTCCGATGTTGGCGAGGTATTGGTTTCTAACGACATGACCCCTATTTCTCTTGGTGTATCTACTATTTTGTAGGATTTTGGCGATGTGTTTCTAGAAGATGTACCCGTAGGATTACCGCCATTGCGTGGCATTGAGAATCAAATCAACTTCATTCCTGGCGCCACATTACCAAACTGTGCACCTTACAGGACCAACCCTGAAGAAACAAAGGAGATGCAGAAACAAGTACAGGCGTTGCTGGATAAAGGGTACATTTGTGTTTCTCTTAGCCCTTGAGTTGTTCCTATTATTTTATTGCCTAAGAAAGATGGTACATGCATGGTGCATGTGTGTAGATTGTAGAGCTAGTAATAACATCACTATTCGATATCGTCATCCTATTCCACGCTTAGAGGATATGCTAGATGAATTGAGTGGTGCTGCTATTTTCTCTAAGATTGATTTGCATAGTGGTTATCATCAAATTAGGATGAAAGAGACGGATGAATCAAAAACTGCTTTCAAAAAAAAATTTGGTTTGTATGAGTGGTTAGTTATGCCATTTTGTCTTACTAATGCACCTAGTACATTCATGAGATTAATGAATCATGTTGTGAGAGAATTTATTGGTCATTTTGTGGTTGTTAATTTGATGATATACTTATCTATAGCCACAACGAAACTGAACATTGTAGTCATATCCAACAAGTTTTTCAAGTGTTGCATGATAATAAACTCTATCCTAATCTTGAGAAGTGCACATTTGGTACATTAAAACGTTTGCTTACTTCTGCACCATTACTTGCATTACCTGATTTTTTGAAGCAATTTGAAGGTGAATGTGATGCTACTGGTATAGGTATTGTTGGCGTTTTGATGCAAGAGGGTCGCCCTATAGCATATTTTTCTAAGAAACTTACCGATGCTAGATTGAATTATCCTATTTATGATAAAGAATTGTATGCACTTGTTAGAGTTCTTGAAGTTTGGCAACATTATTTATGGCCAAAAGAATTTATCATACATTCTGATCATGAAGCTTTGAATTATTTGAAAGCTCAATCAAAATTGCGTAGAAGATTAGCTAAATGGGTTGAGTTTATTGAATCATTTCCTTACAGAATTAAGTATAAGAAGGGAAAGGAGAATGTAGTTGCTGATGCTTTGTCTAGGAAGAACATGCTATTAACCAATCTTGATGTTAAAATGCCTAGATTAGAAAGTATTTGTGCACTTTATGCAACTGACCATGATTTTGCTGAACCATATCGTTTGTGTGCTCTTAGAAACGCATGGGATAAGTATCATATACATGATGGATATATGTTTAGAGCTAACAAACTATGTATTCTAGAATCGTTGTTGCATTTGTTCTTAGTGCAGGAATCACATGATGGTGGTTTGATGGGTCACTTTGGGCGTGAGAAGACATTGCTCATGCTCTGTGATCATTTTTATTGGTCCAAGATGAGGCTTGATGTGTACAGATTTGTGAGTCGTTGCATTACATGCCACAAGTCCAAATAAAAATTGAAGCCTCATGGTTTGTATACACCTCTCTCTGCACCTACTACACCATGGGAAGACATTAGTATGGATTTTGTGCTAGGTCTACCTAAAACAAAGAGAGGTCATGATTCTATATTTGTGGTAGTGGATAGGTTCTCTAAGATGGCTCATTTTATTGCCTGCCACAAAAGCGACGATGCGTCGCATGTTGCTAACCTATTTTTAGGGACATCGTGAGATTACATGGAGTACCAAAGACGATTGTGTCTAACCATGATGTGAAGTTCATGAGCTACTTTTTGAAGACCTTATGAGGGAAGCTGGGAATGAAGCTGCTATTCAGTGCTACATGTCATCCCAAACAGACGGTCAAACAGAGGTGGTGAATCAAACATTGTCACAACTGCTGAGGACTATGATTAAGAAGAATTTGCGGGAGTGGGAAGAGTGTTTGCCACATGTTGAGTTTGCATACAACAGGGATGTGCATTCCACTACTCAACTTTGTCCTTTTGAGGTGGTGTATGGCTTCAAGCCATTGACGCCACTTGATTTGTTGCCTTTGCCATTACATGAGAGAATTGATATGGAGGCATCAAAACATGCTGAATATCTGAAGAAGATCCATGAGAAGAGTCGAGAGGCTATTGAGAAGAAAGGAAAGAACATTGTTGCTGCAATGAATCAAGCAAGGAAGGAAGTTTTGTTCAAGCCTGGTGACATGGTATGTGTCCATCTACGCAAGGATAGGTTCCCACTACTTCGAAAGTCAAAATTTAAGCCACGTGGTGCTGGTCCTTACAAGGTGTTAGCCAAGATTAATGATAATGCCTACTCGATTGATATACCTATTGAGGAGTTTGGTGGAGTTAGCAACAGCTTCAACATTGATGATTTATCACCATATGGCGAACAAGACCATGGAGCGTCGAGGTCGATGCCTTTTGAAGGGGGGTGATGATGAGGACATCCCTACAATTACACCTACCCGAATGACTACTAAAGATGCTCCAACTGTTGCAAGGAAGGATCAGTCCAATGATATTATAATTGGACCCATTACAAGAGCTCGTGCTAAGCTACTTGAACAACAGGTTCGTTGGAGGAACAAGCATGGCGTGAGGAGGAGAAGGGCTACGAGAGAAGCCCATCATGATGATCGCCCAAGGATGCGCGAGGGAGGAGCAGGAGGAAGGCGCAAGAGAAGATCATCAAGACGAAGGCCAAAAGATCTACAACGACCGGAGTGTCTGGCTGAGTCGACCCAGACTATCCGGCCTTCCCGAGAGAATCATTGGCACAGACAATCAGAACACCACATCGGACACTGCCCGAACACCACCCGGAAACTCTGAAGTTTCCGGCCAGACCGGACTGCCCCGCACACTCCACCCGGAGTGTCCGGCCTGACCAGACTGTCCGGCCCGATTACACCGGAATGTCCCGCCGCCGACCGAATCTGGTCTGAGTCGGCTTATATCAACTTGAGTTGTATGCTTTTAGTTTTGTTTTCTGGCCGCCCCAGCCGCCCTGTTGAGGGTAAACCTCTAGGGTGCCCCGATTTTTCATGATTCCCTTTCAAATTGACGGTGGAGTGCGGAGGAAGGAGAGGGGAAGGAACACGACAAACTCACGCACGAAGAAAACGATGAACACACTCACGCAAAACCACGATACACACCAATAGCTCACGCCGGCGGTGACCGGTCCGACGCAATCCCTATGATCGGTGTCGGGCAGAGGACTCTCTCTCTCGAACCGGCACGACGAGTAGGGAGACTCGGTGAGGTCTTGACGTCTAGGCAAAGGGACTCCGATGCCTAGGCCTTGTACAATGCGGAGGCACGATGCAAACTCCAACAAGGTTTGTGATATTTGGTGCTCCTTTGTCGAAGGAGCATGAGGCAAGAACTAGATAGATCCACAAAGGGGTTTCCATTAATTCCAAATATCATGCCTAGGGTTTACACTAGAGGTGGGGGACTATATATATAGGCCAGCCACTAGTTCCAGGGTAGTTTAGGCAATAAAAGGTAAAGTCTAGACAGATTAAAGGGTACATGGGCCTAAGGCCCCAAAAGTCTTTTCACACGCCTGATCCACTTACACCAGAGACTCCGGGTTCAGAGGGCCAGAGACTCCGGGGGTCCGGAGACTCCGGGGTGGCAAACATAGAGTGTGCTCGAGGGGTCCGGAGTCGAGGCCGGAGTCCTTGGGCGGAGACTCCGGGGTAGTAGGCCGGAGACTATGGGGTAGATGGGCCGGAGACTCCGGGGTTGGTGACGCTCTCCGGTGAAGACTCTGTGGGGCCATACAGAGGGTTCCTGGCGGGGGTCTGGAGACTGGCCCCGAGTCCATCCAGGAGACTCGAGGCTTGGTGGCCGGAGACTCCGGGCTTCAGGGCGGAGACTCCGGAGCTTCAGCTCCAGCAGCTTCTTCTTCACTTCCTACTCCTTGTACTTCACCCGTGGGGGCTTCATAGCTGATAATGCACAACGTAGGGGCATGAAGTAGCAAACCATCCAAGGATGTATCAAAGTCACACGAGGAGACGAGCGCGTTAATCTTAGCTTGTAGTAGTTTAGCTCGGGCTCGAGTCATTGGTCCACTTGGGGGACTTGGTGGTGTAGATGTAGGAGCGTTTGTAGGACGGGCTGCATCAGCTCCCCCCTTGGGAAATAGTCTTCCTCGACACTTCATGGTGATCATCTTGAACATCTCCATGGTAGGGTGAAAGGTCCTTGACATTGAATGTATTGCTTGCAAGGTACATGGAGGTCGGAATATCGATGATGTAGGCATTGTTGTTGATTCTCTTTAGGACCTTGATGGGACCATCTCCTCGAGGCTTGATCTTGGAGTCGTGTTCTTTGGGGAAGCGGTCCTTGCTTAGGTGTATCCACACGAGGTCACCTTCTTCAAAGATCATCTCCTTTTTGTCCTGTTTAACCTTGAAGCTTGGAGAAGGACTTGTTGCTCGATTGTAGATCTTGTTTCCTCATGAAGCTTGTTCATAGCTTGTGCGTGCTTGTCGACATTCATGTTGGTGTGCTCATGAAGAGGTAGCAGTAGGATGTCGAGCGCGGTGAGTGGCTCAAAACCATAGATGATCATGAAGGGGATCATCTTGGTTGTTGAGTGCTTGGCACGGTTGTAGGCAAACTCGTTGTGGGGAATGCATTCCTCCAAATCCTTCAAGTTCTTCTTGATCAACACACGTAGGAGAGTTTCGAGGCTTCGGTTGACAACTTCGGTTTGGCCATCAGTTTGAGGGTGCGAAGCGGATGAAAAGAGTAGCTTGACGCCGAGCTTGGCCATGAGGGTCTTCCATAAGTAGCTCATGAAGTTGACGTTGCGGTTGGAGACAATTGTTCTTGGCACACCGTGAAGACGGACTATTTCCCTGAAAAACAAATTCCCAATATGTGAAGCATCGTCGGTCTTATGGCATGGTATGAAGTGTGCCATTTTTGAAAAGTGATCCATGACAACAAAAATAGAATCATGACCATGCTTAGACCTAGGCAATCCTAACACGAAGTCCATGCTAATGTCGGACCAAGGTGCATAAGGAATAGGCAATGGCATATAAAGACCATAAGGGTTAGCTTGCGACTTAGCTTGAACACCTGTTGTGCATTGTTGAATGTAGCGCTCCATGTCACGCTTCATCTTGGGACAAAAGTAGTGAGTGGAGAGCATGTCCAATGTCTTGTCACGGCCAATGTGAACCATGAGTCCTCCACCATGAGATTCTTGGAGAAGCAAAAGTTGGAGCGACGACTTAGGAATGCAAAGCTTGTTTTGTTTGAATAGAAAGCTATTAGGGATATGCTATATGGGTATCCTCATAGCATGTCACCAATCCGCGTAACCAGGGTGGCCATAGTTGGTAGCAAGGCCTATGCCCTGCTAGGCAGCCCAGTTAGACGGATCCTGAAGGGAGGACCATGTCAGATTAAGGAAGGCTACACAGGAGTCACCGACGTACGCGGAGCCTTGGAGTACAAGACATGGAAGAATAGTTCGTATTAGTCTAGGACTATTTATCTTGTCCGGCAAGGACCTTTCCCTGTAAACCCTAGGTCTTGGCGCCTTTATAAGGTGGCTGCGGGAGCCTTTAGGGCACAACCTCTTAGATTGCTGCGTACAACGCGCAACACCTCGCATAGCGAACCTATCTCTGTAACTCAGCGTATTACCATTATAGTGATTTATAGCAGGAGTAGAGTTCCGCCACCGTTGTGGGACTTGAACCTGGGTAAGCTGTGTTACCTCGTACCCGCCAACTCTCCACCTTACTCCACGTCTTTAAACACGCATTGTGAGGACCCCTCCATGGCATACTCGTCGGCAATACCACGACAGTTAGCGCCCACCGTGGGGCAAGAGGCGCTTCGAGCTCTACACCAGGCGAGGTCCAATCTCTTCCCGGGAATCGGTGATACCGTAGCCATCGGTTGCGTTCTATTCTCCGGCAACGTCCCAATCATCCCTTCAGATGAGTTTTGGGTGCCGGCGAAGACGAACCCCACATGCTGCTTCGTCATCCCCTTCGGAGACATCCACATCTTCATCGGCGAAACTGACTCGGGTCCTAGCTCCCAGGAATTCGGAAACTCGTGAAGCCCCGCACGGACCGCCTAGAGCAGGACACGTTCACGGAAGGATCTGGGCCATACCTCTCTTTGGAGTATGGTGGCTCGGATCAGGAAAATTCAATGCCCACCCAAACCGCCCCTGTGCAGGATATAAAGGTGGAAGGACCGCGCAAATCCGCTTGGCTTCCCCGAGCGTTAGAGATTCGCAGGTCACACTTTGTTAACATTATCACCACCTTCGATCTGGCCAGATGTGTTCAAAGGGATGGGGAACTCCCCACGAATACCTTGCCAGATGGATGAGGGTGAGGGAAACCCTACAGGGCATCCACACCGAGAAGCTCGTGTACCACTTCGTGGAAGGGCTCACGCCTAGAACACTTCTCTAGCATACCCTCCGAAGGCGGAAGGCCGCAGGCCCTCTGACCCTTGGTGAGATGGTTGCCATCATCAACGAATATGCGGAAGCCAGTGAAGAGGCCATGGCGGCAGTCACCGTCATAGCTGAAGGAGGAAACAACAACAACGGCCCGCCTCCATCACCCTCCACATCCACCATCACCAACACCGAAGCCAACTCCGACTCCGTCCTTGACGCGCTTTACGCCGACATCAGTATGGATGTCGGTGGCTCGAACGCTAACTCGGAGGAATACGACGCTGTTATGAGGGAGATTGAGGAGGAGATCGAGAAGGAGGAACGCGCCGAGAAGACCAACACTTCCCACCAGGTGCTAGTCGCCATTGGGAGTGTGGTGGAAGAAGATAGACAGGAACGGGAACATGAGAGAGCTCCGCCCACACCAGCGGTCACCAGAGCAGCAGCAGCTAAAAAGGCCGCTGAGCCTCCGGCTCTGGCTAAGGCTCTGCCTCCTCCAGTTACTCGCCAGCCACCGGCGCAGGAACTTACCACGACCCCTAATACGGCCTGACAATTGAATTAGTCGCTAGTGCCACCGTCAACGTCTGCAGCTGGCAACCCTCTAGCCACTCCCGCCGACAAAGCATTATACGGTGCACTTCTCGTTGAACCAATCACCGTCGCCCATATCTGGAGCGTTACGGAGCTTGATGAGAAGCATGTGGAAATCTTGGCAGAGGCCAAATGCATCGCAGAGCAAGGCGCTAAGCTGGACGAAGACATGGCTAAGGCGCAGCAATCCATCAAGGCGGCAAGAGCTATGGAGGCCGAATACAAGCAATTGTTGTTAAAGCATAAGACAAAGAAGGTACCAGCTCACGTCGTCCAAGATCCCAGTGTTCGGCGAGGCTTGGTATTTGACGGGTCTAAACCGACAAAATCCACCCCTTACATAGATTCAGAGGGGAGGCAGGTCATGCCAACTCCCGCTCTCAACATCGCCTCCACCAAGACCCTCCTGGAGCAAGACAGGTCGCCAGAAGCAGTTGCTCAGGTGTATGACCTTGTCGCTAAGGCATGCAAGCAACAAGAAAAGGCCACCTCGCAGAGGTTCGAGTCCAACCCGGAGCTTTGCCAGTCAACCCTGAATAGTTGTAGAAGGCCAAAATCTCCCCGTGACAAAGGATCACACACAGGCTCTACAGAGAAAAGACGAAGAGAGGCACGCAACAGGACTGACGCTATCCCCATATCCTCCGACCATGGAGAAAAGGCTCGTCCCTGTCGTTCGCCACCTCCACCACCATCTCAACGTCACGAGGAACCAGAGTCGTGCCACCGCACAAGCATGCCACCTCCAAGGCGGTCCCAGCCCGACATCATTATACACGATTAGGGCGAACAGCCTCGGCATGCCGGAGAGCGTAGCAGTCATACGGAGATAGTAGCAGGTCCCACAAGGAACCTCCACGTCCGACAAGCAACCGCGACAGGCATGAGGAATCGCAGGAGGGGCACAACAAGAAAGCTAACCCACCGCCTCCACCGCCGCCATTGCCACCTAGCAGCGATCATGGCAGAGGGCATGGTGGATCTCATAGATCACACCAAAATTCCCCTCCCCATGATGGAAAAGGGAAGCAGCCATAGCCATATGACGCACGATCGCGCCTGGACAAGATCCAAGAAGCTCAGGAGCTCCCATACCTTGGGATACGTTGTTTTGGACCAGGCATACGAGCCACAACCTACCCCAAGGGCCTCCGGATAGACAAGACTATATGGCCATACAATGGCACCGGCAGACTAACAACGTGGTTGTAGGACTACAGCGAAGCGATCCACATTGCAGGGGGAAACCCCAATGTCGCTGTCAAGTACCTCACACTCATGTTGACCGGCACGGCCTGACAATGGATCGACGACTTGCCAGAGAAGTCAATTTGCAATTGGTTGGACATGCATGAAGCGTTCACCAAAAATTTCGACGGTACATACAAACGTCCCTGCACTGTCGGAGACCTACAGTGTGTAAGAAAAGGATGAAACCTCCCGTGCCTACCTCTCTCGCTGTATATGAAAAATTCCTGCACAGGGGTGCACGAACAGACTGCTATGGCCGCCTTCATTGATGGTATGGAAAAGGGAACTTGGCTCTAGCATACATTGAAGCACAAGCAAGACAACAATGACCTCAACCTCAATGCAGTGATCGCCATGGCTAGCAAGTTTGCCACTGCTGATGATGATGCGCGTGGATCATTGCCAGCGATAGCAATACCTACCCAGGACAAGAAGAACAACAATAACAAGCGGAAGAATCCACCCGAAGGGAAGCAAGTAGCCGACATGGTCGCCGCAACATTCACTAGCAGAGGCAATGGCGGGCAGCGAGGACATGGTCGGGGAGCTAGCAGTGGCCAGCAGAGGAGTGACAATACACCCTCAGCGCCCCGTGTTCCCCAAACATACAAAGAATACCGCAATATGCCGTGTTTCGTCCATCTCGACGCCAATGGAAAATCCACCCACAATAATCACCAGTGCAAGTTTGTAAATGATCTCAAGGAGGACCCTAAGTCCGGCTACAAGCAAAGTCGGAAAACAGACCCCGCCGAATGGGCAAAGGGAAGAAGAAGGAAGAAGATCCCAATGAATCAAGTGATATGGACGAAGACGTGGACCCAAAATCTTCTGACAAGGGAGAGGATAAAGGGAAAACTCCCTCCAAAAAGAAGGCTCCAGGTTACCACACCTTCCTTGGCCCCAGAAAACCTCTCTAAGGTTACTGATGGCTATCCTCCCTCTGGTTCCCCAGTACGTCGGGTGGTCGGAAGTTCCAATTACTTGGGATAGGAAGGATCACCCAGAACTCATCCCAATAGAGAACCAGTATGCCATGGTCATCAACCCTTTGATTGACAACACGGAGTTCACCAAGTGCCTCGTGGACAGTGGAAGCAACATCAACATCATGTACCTGGATACACTGCACAAGATGAACTTGATGGAGATCCAGCTAAGGAAGAGCAACACCGTGTTCCATGGGGTTGTCCCTTGCTGACAATCAAATTCCCTGGGCTGCATCACCCTTCCGGTCGCTTTTGGCGATGTAAACAATTACCGCCAATAACGCATGACCTTTGAAGTGGTGCCCTTCAAGAGCGTGTACCACGTCATCTTCGGACGCGACATCTTCTACTCCTTCCTTGCAAGGCCATGCTTTGTCTACAACAAACTCAAGATTCCCAGACTAAATGGCGTCATCGCCATTGACGGAAGCTTCACCAGGGCACGGGAGTGCGAGCTCAGCGAAGCCCCCTTCGCCGAAGCAGTCCTCTATGGTGAGGAGTTCGAGGAGATCCAGAACCAGGTCAATGCCTCGGAGATGCTAGCTTTGAAGAAGAAAATCACTGCTGCCGAACCCGCCTTCAAGGCCGCCATCAAGACCAAGCAGGTGGATCTTGTCGAAGGTGATTCCTCCAAGACCACCGCCATTGGCACGGACCTGGATCCCAAATAGGAAAGCATGTTCGTCGAGTTCCTCCGTGAGAATAAGGACATCTTTGCCTAGCAACCTGCCGACATGAAAGGTGTACCTAGGGAACTTGCCGAGCACAGCTTGAATATTGATCCTAGTGCCAAACGGGTGAAACAACCTCTAAGACGCTTTGGTGATGAAAGACGAAGGGCTATAGGACAAACAAATAGCTAGGTTACTTAAGGCTGGCTTTATCCAAGAAGTTATTCACACCCGCTGGGTGGCAAATCCTGTACTTGTCCCCAAAAAGGGAACTAATGAATTAAGAATATGCGTTGATTACACCGGCTTGAACAAAGTGTGTCCGAAAGATCCGTTTGCTTTGCCTCGCATTAACCAAGTCATTGATTCGAAGTTTGGCTCGGAAGTTTTGTGTTTTCTCGATGCCTATTCAGGATACCACTAGACCCGGATGCGAAACTCGGACCAATTGGCCACTTCGTTCACCACACCCTATGGCACGTATTGCTACGTCACGATGCCTTTTGGGTTGAAAAATGCTGGTGCTACGGACCAACAGACGATGCAACATTTCCTGCACGACCAAATAGGTTGCAATGTACACGCTTACATGGACGACATCGTGGTAATGTCAAAGAAATCAAATGATCTTATCGCTGACTTGCGGGAAACCTTCGACAATCTCCGGAAATACAACATGATGCTGAACCCAAAGAAGTCCGTCTTCGGGGTACCATCCGGCAAATTGTTGGTTTCATCGTTTCGCATCATGGAATCGAGGTGAACCCGGGGAAAATCAAGGCCATCCTTGACATCAAACGCCCGACATACCTGAAGGACATACAAAGGCTCACAGGCTGCATTGCAGCAGTAAGCCAGTTCATCAGCCAACTTGGTGAGAAGGCTATGCTGCTCTACAAGTTTCTCAAGTAGGTAGACAAATTCACATGGATGGACAAAGCTGACGCAGCACTTCAGGAGTTGTAGAGAATACTCTCCTCCCTACCTATACTTGCAGCACTGGTACCAAGGGAGCCTATGTTAGTGTACATGGCGGCGAGCAACCAAGTAATTAGCATCGTCATCATGGTGGAGCACAAGGAACCAACCTGTAACATCCCAGTTTCAGCAACCCTGATTAGTTCTCTAGAATGCAAAAATCAAGGGGAACAAAAACTTTTTCTTGTTTAGGGATAACGTGTTTTCCTGTTGTTTGACTATGTTTATGATTATGATTGTGTATTAGAAGATATACTTCTTAACCCAACACTAGTTGACAAAAGCTACTTCCCAAAACTGTCTTGGCTTAATTTCCATATTCTCAAATGTTCTGGAACTTCAAAACCTAAGCCAAGAAGCCTTTGCAAACCAACTATTTTAGTAGCTTCTGTTTCCCTAAACTATGGAGAGCAACCTATTATAATCTCCTTGTGTTTTATAGACAAAACCTTCAACCATTCTTATTTGTAGGTTTCCCAAAAACTATTTTTAAAGCTTTTGAATTCTACTATTAGTAGAGATATAAAGTACTCTCATCTTATCCAAACCAAAACCTTTTCAAAATACCCATCCTTACCTCGAGCTAGGCTTGATGGTAACCCTAGTAGTAGGTTTCCTTGGTTTGTAAGATGAGTTGTCTTGATCTGCTGCTTGATTTGTCTGCTTAGGAGATAGTATGAGATGCTCTAGGAGCTCATCACTAGGATAAAGATGGTTCCAAATCACCACACCCTAAGCAAGAATACAAAGCTGGATTTGATCTCTAGATACTAGGTGATCATCTAAAACCCTTAACTAGATCAATTCTGAAGATATCCCTTCTAGAAGCTTCCAAGTCAATGATGGATCCTTTCTACTCCCTCTACACTTCAACATCATCCACTTGATGATGCCTTGGTACCTTGCATCCCATCAAAATCATCACCACCCACATTCTAATCAAAAACCCTAAATCTGCCAAATTTGGCCAAGTCTGGAATCTGTTTCAACATCACCTTTTTGAATGTCTCCTGTTCTCAATCCTTGTGCATTTTTGAAAATTCATTTGAACCATCTTGTTGAAAATCCTAAGTACTACCAAGGCCCACTATTTCGCTTGGTTATATCATCCTCCAACCCACTTGTTCTTGATGGTTTTGCAGGCAAGAAACTAACTATTCCTGCAAATCTAGTCAACGTGCCTACTTTGACAAGAGCTCACACCATCATCTAACCTTCTATGGACCAAATCTTTGCATGTTTGTGTACTACTCATATAGGTCTATAAATATCTACTTCGCTTGTTCCAAGTGGATCTTTGTGCTTCTTAAACCCAGAAGGTTTTGAAGGCTAGTTGATAATCTGCCTTGGCAGGCTTATTTTATTCAAAGTTTGAAATCAATTCTTGGTGAGCTCAAGCAGGATCAAGCTCAAACCTCTACACCATTGCAATGTACATCACTTGGTCTATCCATACATCTATCCCATTCCCGAAAGGGAGATCTGAGCTCCAAGATCCAACAAGGTATTGGTGGCATGAAAACAATCTTACCCTAGATCCTTAATCTCTAGTTTTTCACCAAAATCAACTTTGGTTCTCAAATCCCAAGGTTGAAAATGCTTGCTACACCTTGTCTACATCATCTATCTTGATCATCAAGATTTATCAAATATTATCCATAATTATTATGGCTCCAAATCTAATTACTCTCTTTAATAAACAACATCTCCAAAGCTCATTTCCCAAGGGAAAGTTTGGTTTTTGCCAAAGAACTTCTCCAACTTTTTGCTCATTTGAGGTCCATATATCCTACCCTACATTCCCATCTCAAAAATAAATATTTTTGAGATCCTTTATTATTTCTTTTTGCCCTTTTTCTTAAATGGCAGAAATGGATTAATAATTGTTTTAAATACTTTTAAGTCTCATATTTGGGACCTTCTCACATCAGAAACCAACCTGGTCCAATGTAAAAATATCAAATGAGCTTCTAGAAACTACTTCTGCACTTTTTGAATAAATGGTCTTAAGTGGAATTTAAATCCTTAGAAAAATCTAAAACAAATCCTAGAGAGCTACCTCGACTCCATATACCTACCAGTACCATATTACCAGCTTGCCACATATAAATTATCAAACTTCCTTCATAACTATCCTTTTGATCAAACTTGGCAAACTAGCAAAACACTTGAGCTAAATTAACTCAAATCCTTATCAAAGCTTCTCTAGCACCCCTTTCTAGCACCATGAACCCCTCTAGTCGAAGTGCACTATAGCATCACCCTGTAGCAGCTTGTCCTCTAGTGCTTGGACACTAGAGCTTAACCTCATGTGGGTGTCTTGCCTTGCAAACTTCTTTACTCCCCTTGCAGCTGCTACACCCTGCCCCTAGGACCATAGGCACGACCAGAGCACCATCCCCTCTCACCCCACAGCCCTCCATGCCCAATGGATGGCTAGCTCCCTCCCCTTGTCCTCCCATGGACTTGTGCCACCATGGACATCTCCTCTCGGTTTTAAAGGCTAGAGGCCACCCCGCGCCTCCCTCTGCCCCTCATTCCTCTCCTCTCGCTCCCACTCACCACCCTAGAACTCCACTCCCTCTCCCCAGCTCTGCCTCGCCCGTGAGAAGCAGAGAGAAAGCTCTCAGCCTCCTCCCTCTCTTCGAGCTAAGCTCGCTCCTCACTACATCTCTCTCCCTACATGTCACCGTGTTGTGCTCCCCTACCCTCTCTTACCGTCCCCCTGCTGTTTTCTTTGCCTAGGAACGAGCCCAGCAGCAACTCCGGCGACCACCGAGGCTAGCTCCGGAAGCATGCTTGCACACGGGGCGTCCCTGTGTCAGACCAAGCCCTACCGCCCATCGCCAGAACCCCACTAAACCCCGCGTCGCCCAGCACCCTCGCCGTCGACATGCACGCCTCCCTGACCCTTCTTCGGCGAGCTCCTGACGTCGGCCGCGTCGCAGATCCACGCGACGCTGTGCTCTGTCAAACCCCGGCTTCCCGCCCCTTGCCGAGGTCGCCGTCGAGCGCCGCGTCGCCTTCGTTCATCCTCGCTGCCTCCCGAGCTCCCTCTGGTAAGCTTCCGGAGCCCCGCCGCCCCCTAGGGTTTCGGTCGACCGTCTCCAGTCGCGGGGAAGATGACGCCTAGGGGCCGTCGATCTCCAATTGATCGAGCGGCCCCTGTCACTCTATACCGCTTCGCCTACCCCGGGCAACTGACCGGCGGCCCCCTCCCGTTAGAGCTTTAAAGCTCCTTCCCGCGCACACCGGCGCGAGATGGGCTGGCCGAGACGCGCTGTGCTCCGCCCAAATGGGCCGATTTCTCCCCATATGGCCCAGCTGCCTCTAGATCCTAGCCCAACAAGCCTCTGTGCTTTATTCTTTTTATTCCAGATCGGTTTTGACAATTTGGTTTAAATCTTTTTGAAAATGCTAATCAACGTCAAATTACCAGATATAAAATCTACCTTGTTCCTGGATGTTTTGTGCAACATGCAGAACTGGTCTTGTGCCAAAAATAATTTTCATTATTTATGGGCATTTAATCCACTAAAAGTTGTCTTCTACACTAAATAAATTCCTCAGGGAGTTGTACATACCCATTTGGGATGAACCAAAATTCTCCTGGAAAGTAATTGCTATACCCATCAATTAGCATAAGCCTCATGCCAAGGTGAACAGTAGTTTGTCTATAGTAAAAATAGCAAAAACCATTAGTTTCTACCTTAGGTGATTTCTCTAAGTCAAACTAATAGAAGTTTTGGCCCAATTCCAACTCCCAGTAAAACTCCATATCAACGTCTATCAAACCCCAGTAGCTCAAATTTTATTGAGCTCTGGTTCAATTTTAATGAATTAAACTTTTCTATGTAGACTCGTTTCACTAAATAAACCACTCCAGAAGTTCTTGATATAAAAAAGGTTGATTCCAATTCCTACAGAAAGGTATTCGAAAATCCTACCATGTGCCCATGGAATCAACTCAAAAGCTCATGTAGTTTTAATTTGGTGAAAAAGACAAAAACCCCATAGAACTGCCTTTGGGAATTTCCTAAGGGCATTCTGGTAATTATTTTAGAGTGATTCCAACTCTTGCTATTCAGTACATAAAACCCTACTGAACCAACCAAGGAAATAATTTTTGGAGCACCAGAACTTCTCTGTTGAATTATCTCCTTAAACTAGAACTTTTATCACTAGAATATTCATAATAAATTAAAGAAAAGGGATAAAATAGTGAAACCACTTTTCTTGGTTTCATTCTATCAACTCTATCTGTTGGTATCATTTTTACACAATGGTATCATACAGAATATGTCCTTGGTCCAAAACCACTCTTAGCTAGTTCCTCGGCTATAAATCCTAAGGGATTTTCTTCCATGTTTCCAAGACAAGGCCAATCTTATTAAATCCGTTCTTCCTAAGACCTACTGATTTGTAAACTTGTATTGTTAATTGTCTGATGTATGTATTGTTGCTTGTATGCCTTGTGTTGATTGTGCTCTTGCTTGTTTGCATGTGTGCTTCCTGACGATGATAGTTGCGATTATCTCGGAGATCAGAAGAAGATGGTTATTATTGTATATTATTGGGTATTCTAAGAGAAAGTCCAGGGACAATTATGTCATATTGCTTATCTCAGGCAAACCACCTTCTTGCTCATAAGCCTTGTCCTACTGTTTTACTTATGCATGTTTTATCTACTGTTTATCAAAATTGCATTGTTTACTATATGTTGATGTATATATGGTAGTGGTTTGGCTCTTCCGAACTATTACACTTTGGTACTACTAAGTACAACCCCCTTGACGATACCTACCTGCCCCTAGTATGGTAGATGGTGTAATACACCATACCCCTTTTTGGAGACCCTGTTTTAGCCAAAGAAAAGCTAGAGGATGGGAAGACCCTGGAAAAAGTTTTACCAAATGTTTTATGATAAAACCTTGGTGAGGTGGGACCTCCCAAGAGTTGTTGAGAAAGAAAAAGGTTTTGTTTTACAAAATGCTGAAGGAAAGCTGGAGGAAAAAGGTTTACAAAAAGGCACCCGGTTCTTTGCAGTTTTGCTAGAACAATTAACCCATGCAACCACATTACTCTGGAATGGGACAGGGCTGGATTTGATGTTTGTCTATTCTGGTATAAGCCGCCTCACAACTACTACAGGGGGTCGCAATCCCCGGAGGCTGGGCCTTCTCCTATAAAGGTCCATGTGGGACATTGACCTGGAGAAGAAACAAATTGTCTGCAGGCAGCCAGGCGTTACTATGAGCCCCTCATTGAAAGCGCCCACTGTTGAAGTGTAAAATGCGCTCCGGTTGGTCCTCGATACCCAACATCCCGGTTTTGAGGGGAACAACACTCATAGGGTAGGCACTTATATTGGAGTGGGCATCCGAAGAGTCTTGATCAGTTACTTGACCCACGATCGGTGTAGATCAGGGTAGTGTACCCGGATGGTGTGGGTAAAGTGTGCAACCTCTATAGAGTGTCAATCTATTCGAATAGCCGTGTCCGTGGTCATGGACGGTTGGGAAGGTTGCTGTAGAGCGGTGCTGGTTTTGTTTTCAAAAGGGATTTCAGAAAGGAAATGGCTTTGGAAATGTTTTGACCATGGGATGGTCATAAAGGAGAAAGGTTTTGACCATGGGATGGTTGGAAGGGGGAGAAAGGAGTTTGATCGTGGGACGACCTGAAGACGGGAACACATGGGTACCCCAATCCTAGTGTTTCCAAAACTTTTCAAAAAGGTTTCCAAAATGTTTTACAAAAGTTTTCAACAAAGATATGTAGATGCTACATCTACAAGAGAAAGTAATTGAGAAAAGAACCTCTCTTGGAGCCCTCCTACTACCACAGCCATAATGCATATCCTCTTGTTATTATCGTTATCTTAAGGTGGTTTGCGAGTACATTCAAAGTACTCACTGGCATTGTCCCTAGCTATTAACTTGGTCAAATATCAAGAAGAGGATGAAGTTGACGGCTATGCGAGCTAGGACGTCCTCCCAGTTAGTTGCATGTAGGTTGAGGCATGATTGGGCTCCGCATGTGATGATGCTCCACTACTGAAGATGGTATAGCCATAACGGCATTTATGTAAGTCTTGTAATTCGGTATATCTCGGATGTTGTAATGATACTTGTCGGTTATGTTCCACGGCTCACTGATCATGGGAACATGGATATATACATAATAGGGATTTCTCGGATGATAATCCGGGGGCCCCACAGACTTGGTATCAGAGCCATCCTGACTGTAGGAGAACCTTAGTTAGCATGGTCGCTAGACAGGAACCTATCTTGAAAACACCGGCTTTCAAAAACTAGTTTCTCAATGAGTTTCAAAAAGTTCTACTTCTTCTCTTACTCTAAGTAAATGCTTTCGAAAATGGTTTCCTCTAACTCTCGTCCAAACTTCAAACCTACGGATTTTAAATAACTATGATCTAGAACCCGGTGAAGACAATGAGAACAAGATGAAGACAAGCAACTACCAGCAAACACAAGGGGACTACAATATCGCTCTACCAGCAGAATCCTCATAATCAGAAGACCTCAGGTGTTGCACTATCAAGAAGCATCCAAGATACGACAAAGGCTTTATCGGCAAGATAGTGACTCCGACCTGAAGAAAGACGATATCTAGGGACAATAGTCCTAAGAATAGGATTCCCCTACATCACGAGTGGTTAACTCCTTGGTCCCTGGCATTGATCGTGTTTGCTTGCCTAAGTGCATCCTGTGTTGCTTGATGTGTGTTGTTTGCCGAGGACATTGCGATCCCCTCGCTCTGTTCGCCTTGTTTGTATGCTCCGGTTTGCTTTGACCTCCTTAAGAATGTGACTCGAGGAGCGCTAACCCACCTAGTAACTCGGGAAACCCTAGTGTTAGCTGTCGGTAATGAGACCCAGACCAACCTCGAGAGTATATGAGCGGAAAAGCATCGCAAGAACCAGGAGTTCGACATCGTCAAGTCAGAATCAACTCAAAGATTTCACCTCAGCAGGACGACATACCTCATCAAACTCACCTTGCAAGACTCGTCAATAGCACCACACTCCCTTGTTCCTCAGGTGCCAAACCATGGTCAGAAAGCTCATCAAACTCACCGGAAAGTGCCAAACCATGGTCAGAAAGCCCTAGAACATGTTGGAATGCAACATTGGAATGCAATGGAACACTAGGTGGCACATGTTGCATCACAACACTTACCTGAAAGTGTGTGTCTCCCTGTGGGTCATTGTGGTTTGGAAAACAACACATGCAATGACACTCCATGTGGCAAACCATGGTCAGAAAGCCCTAGACTATACTGGAATGCAACATTGGAATGCAATGGAGCACCGGTGTGGCAGAGGTTACATCAGCACACCCACCTGACTGTGTGTGGCCATGTGGGTCATTATGGTTTGGAAAAAACACATGAAATGATACTCCATGTGGCAAACCATAGTCAGAAAGCCCTGAACATGCTGGAATGCAACAATGGAATGCAATGGAGCACCAATGTGGCAGAGGTTGCATCACCGCACCCACCTGAGTATGTGTGGCCATGTGGGTCATTGTGGTTTCGAAAGAACACATTTAATGACACTAAATGTGCCAAACTATCGTCAGAAAGCCCTAGAACATGCTGGAATACAACATTGGAATGCAATGGAGCACTAGTGTGGTAGATGTTGCATCAACACACCCACCTAAGTGTGTGTGGCCATGTGGGTCATTGTGGTCTGGAAAAAATAATGCAATGACACTCCATGTGCCAAACCATGGTCAGAAATCCCAACAACATGCTGGAATGCAACATTGGAACACAATGGAGCGCCAGTGTGGCAGATGTTGCATCACCACACCCACCTGAGAGAGTGTAGCCATGTGGGTCATTGTGCATTGGAAAACAACACATACAATGACACTCCATGTGCTAAAACATGGTTAGAAAACCATAGAACATACTGGAATGCAACATTGGAATGCAATGCAGGACGAGTGTGGCAAGGTTGCATCACCACACCCACCTGAGTGTGTGTGTCCATGTGCGTCATTGTGGCTTTGGAAGAACACATGTAATGACACTCCATGTGCCAAACCATGGTAAAAATCCCTAGAACATGCTAGAATGCAACATCGAAATGCAAGGAAGCACCAGTTTGGCACATGTTGCATCACAACACTTACCTGAAAGTGTGTGTCTCTCTGTGGGTCATTGTGTTTTGGAAAAGAACACATGCAATGACACTCCATGTGCCAAACCATGGTCAAAAATCCCTAGAACATGTTGGAATGCAACATTGGAATGCAATAGAGCACCAGTGTGGCAGAGGTTACATCACCACACCCACCTGACTGTGTGTGGCAATGTGGGCCATTGTGGTTTGGAAGACAACACATGCAATGACACTCCATGTGGCAAACCATGGTCAGAAAGCCCTACAACATGCTGGAATGCAACAATGGAATCCAATGGAGCACTACTGTGGCAGAGGTTGCATCACCGCACCCACCTGAGTGTGTGTGGCCATGTGGGTCATTGCGGTTTGGAAAGAACACATGTAATGACACTCCATGTGCCAAACCATCGTCAAAAATCCCTAGAACATGCTGGAATGCAACATTGGAATGCAATGGATCACTAGTGTGGCAAATGTTGCATCACCACACCCACCTGAGTGTGTCTGGACATGTGGATCATTGTGGTTTCGAAAACAACACATGCAATGACACTCCATGTGCCAAACCATGGTCAGAAAGCCCTAAAACATGCTGGAATGCAACATTGGAACACAATGGAGCACTAGTGTGGCAGATGTTGCATCACAACACTTATCTGAGAGTGTGTGTGTCCCTGTGTGTCATTTTGGTTTGGAAAAGAACACATGTAATGACACTCCATGTGCCAAACCATGGTCAGAAAGCCATATAACATGATGGAATGCAACATTGGAATTTAATGGAGCACCAGTGCGGTAGAGGTTACATCACCACACCCACCTGACTGTGTGGCCATGTGGGTCATTGTGGTTTGGAAACCAACACTTGCAATGACACTCCATGTGGCAAACCATGGATAGAAAGCCCTAGAACATGCTGGAATGGACCAATGGAATGCAATGGAGCACCAGTGTGGCAAGGTTGCATCACCACACCCACCTGAGTGTGTGTGGCCATGTGGGTCATTGTGGTTTGGAAAGAATACATGTAATGACACTCCATGTGCCAAACCATGGTCAGAAAGCCCTAGAAGATGCTGGAATGCAATGGAGCACTAGTGTGGCAGATGTTGCATCACCACACCCACCTGAGTGTGCGTGGCCATGTGGGTCATTGTTGTTTGGAAAACAACACATGCAATGACACTCCATGTGCCAAACCATGGTCAGAAATCCCAAAACATGCTGGAATGCAATGGAGCACCAGTGTGGCAGATGTTGCATCAGCACACCAACCTAAGAGTGTGTGGCCCTCTAGGTCATTGTGGTTTGGAAAACAACACATACAATGAAACTCTATGTGCCAAACCATGGTTAGAAAACCCTAGAATATGCTAGAATGCAAAATTGGAATGCAATGGAGCACCAGTGTGGTAAGGTTGCATCACCACACCCACCTGAGTGTGTGTGGCCATGTGGGTCATTGTGGTTTGGAAATAACACATGTAATGACACTCCATGTGCCAAACCATGGTCAGAAAACCCTAGAATAAGCTAGAATGCAACATTGGAATACAATGGAGCACCAGTGTGGCAGAGGTTGCATCACCACACGCACCTGAGTGTGTGTGGCCATGTGGGTCATTGTCGTTTGGAAAAGACCACGTGCAATGACACTCCATGTGCCAAACTATGGTCAGAAAGCCCTAGAACATGCTGGAATGCAACATTGGAACGCAATGGAGCACCAGTGTGGAAGATGTTGCATGACCACACCCACCTGAATGTGTATAGCCATGTGGGTCATTGTGGTTTGCAGAACAACACATACAATGACACTCCATGTGCCAAACCATGGTTAGAATTCCCTAGAACATGCTAGAATGCAACATTGGAATGCAAGGGAGCACCAATGTGGCAAGGTTGCGTCACCACACCCACCTGAGTGTGTGTGGCCATGTTGGTCATTGTGGTTTGGAAAAGAATAGATGCAATGACACTCCATGTGCCAAACCATCGTCCGAAAGCCGTAGAACATGCTGGAATCCAACATTGGAATGCAATGGAGCACCAGTGTGGTAGAGGTTGCATCACCACACCCACCTGAGTGTGTGTCGCCATGCGGGTCATTGTGCTTTGCAAAAACAACACATGCAATGACACTCCATGTGCCAAACCATTATTAGAAAGCCCTAGAACATGCTGGAATGCAACATTGGAATGCAATGGAGCACCAGTGTGGCAGATGTTGCATCACCACACCCACCGGAGTGTGTGTGGCCATGTGGGTCATTGTGGTTTGGAAAACAACGCATGAAATGACACTCCATGTGGCAAACCATGGTCAAAAAGCCCTAGAACATGCTGGAATGCAACATTGGAATGCAAAGGAGCACTAGTGTGATTGAGGCTGCATCACCGCACCCACCTGAGTGTGTGTGTCCATGTGGGTCATTGTGGTTTGGAAAGAGCACATCTGATGACACTCCATGTGCCAAACCATGGTCAGAAAGCCCTAGAACATGTTGGAATGCAACATTGGAACGGAATGGAGCACCAGTGTGGCACATGTTGCATCACAACACTTACCTGAGAATGTGTGTCTCCTTGTGGGTCATTGTGGTTTGGAAACGAACACATACAATGACACTCCATGTGCCAAACAATGGTCAGAAAGCCCTAGAACATGCTAGAATACAACATTGGAATGCAATGGAGCACCAGTGTGGCAGAGATTACATCACCACACCCACCTGACTGTGTGTGGCCATGTTGGTCATTGTGGTTTGGAAAACAACACATGCAATGACACTCCATGTGGCAAACCATGGTCAGAAAGCCCTAGAACATGCTGGAATGCAACAATGGAATGCAATGGAGCACCAGTGTGGAAGAGGTTGCATCACCGCACCCACCTGAGTGTGTATGGACATGTGGGTCATTGCGGTTTGGAAAGAGCACATGTGATGACACTCCATGTGCCAAACCATGGTCAGAAATCCCTAGAACATGTTGGAATGCAACATGGGAACGCAATGGAGCACTAGTGTGGCAAATGTTGCATCACCTCACCCACCTAAGTGTGTGTGGCCATGTGGGTCATTGTGGTTTGGAAAATAACACATGCAATGACACCCCATGTGCTAAACCATGGTCAGAAATCCCAAGAACATGCTGGAATGCAACATTGGAACGCAATGGAGCACCACTATGGATGATGTTGCATCACCACACCCACATGAGAGAGTGTGGCCCTGTGGGTCATTGTGGTTTGGAAAACAACACATACAATGACACTCCATGTGCCAAAACATGGTTAGAAAACCCTAGAACATACTAGAATGTAACATTGGAATGCAACTGGGCTGCTAGCCTAAGCCATGCCTAATCATGGTGGAAACTTGCAGCATAACCATAATGAGCACTCTATGAATCATCCTCAATAAAAACCTATGCACATAGCAAATAAAAAGATCGTTGAGATGCTCATTGTCTGCTTGCCTTGTCATTTTGATTATGGGATAGCTCTTGTATCATGTGCAAGGGGTACCCCGTTGGCGGTTCTCTATGATACATATATACTTACAATGACAAGAGCTTACTTGTGACTGAAGTTGAGTAGCATGAGGTTCGGTACTCGTAAGTAAGGAGCATGAGATTTCAACTTATAACTTGTCAAGCATATCCTCTTAGTTGTGTCACTTTAACCTGAATCACCTAAAGATGCTTATGATAGGGGCAATGAGAGCTGAAAGCTAATAAGTACCATAATTTTTGGAAGCTCTTTATGAGACTTGAATCCCTGCTTCCTTCTATGAAGGCATTTCTTTTACTTTTATGTTGAGTCTCCATCTTCTATCTTTATGCACCTATTGAGAGAGCATAGTGGCCATTAGTTCTATGTGCATTGTCCCAAGACTTGTTGATTGATGCATAACTTTGATATTGCTTGTTCTTAAATTATTCGTATCTAGTCACCCTTATGAACTTTGAAGGTGTCCTATACATTTATGTTTTGCTACTCTATGAGGGACAAACTGAATACCATTCTCATTATGTTTTCTTTATGTGAAACAAACAAACGTCTTGCAAAGCATTGTTATTCATGAATCTTTTGTTTGTGCTTTTTCATGTTACAACATAGTTGTTGTGTCTTATTGTTAGAACTATATCTTTCATGCTATGTTAAAGTACTATGATCCCAGCTATCAATGTTTGACAAATACTTCGATCAAGTTTATGATGGTGCATGTCACCTCAAAAATTATTCTTTCTTTTTATCACTTACCTACTCGAGGACGAGCAGGAGTTAAGCTTGGGCATGTTGATACGTTGCTAACGTATCTATAATTTTTGATGTTCCATGCTTGTTTTGTATCTACTTTCTTATGTTTTATCCACACTTTGAAGTATTTTGATACACTTTCTTGGACTAACCTATTAACAAGATGCCACAGTGTCAGTTGCCTGTTTTCTGCTGTTTTTGGTTCCAGGAAAGTCAGAAAATGAATATTTCTCGAATTGGACGCGACAAAAGCCAAAGTCAATATTTCACTGAGGGGGACATGGAGCCAGAAGACGAGACGGAGAGGGGCCATAGGCCGGCCACACCACCTGGACGCACGGCCCGGCCTAGCTCACACCAGGGGGTGGTGTTGCCGCCTAGGGAACCCCCTCGGCCTCACCTTTCGCCTATAAGATACCTCCGATACAGAAACCTTATGTACCCGATCAAAAATCCACGAAAGAGTCTGTAGCCGCCATCATCTCCATCCCTATATCAGGAGGGATCTGAAGCTCTTCCTAGCACCCTGCCAGAGGGGAGAATTCACCCTGGAGGCCTTCTTCATCACCATGCAAGCCTTCGGTGTGATGCGTGAGTAGTTCATCCTTGGACTACGGGTCCATGTAGTAGCTAGATGGTTGGTTCTTCTCCTTTGTGCTATCATGTTTATATCTTGTGAGCTCCGTTCATGATCAAGATTTTCTATTTGTAATCATACATGTTGTGTTTGTGGGGATCCGATGGATATTGAGATGCTATTTCAGATCCATTATTGATTATATCATGTCTTTGTTATTTGAGATCTTGCATGCTTTCCATTGTTAGTAGCTATCTTGGACAAGTAGATGCTAGCAACTCCAAGAGTTAGTATTTATGCTCGATAGTGGGTTCATGCCTCTGGTAATCTGGGGAAGTGACAGAAATCTCTAAGGTACTAGATGTGCTGTTGCTACTAGGGAGAAAACAACGATCCTTTGTTCATAGAACAATTGTATTGTTTACTTTACATGCAATGCTTAATGCAATTATATGTTGCTTGCAACTTAATACTGGAGGGGGTTCGGATGATAACCTGAAGGTGGATTATTAGTCATAGATGCAGTTGGATTACGGTCTTGTATAATGTTGTAATGCTCAATCAAATCTCATAGGAGTCAAGATGATTAGTATATGCATGTATGCTTTCTCGATGTTTGTCAAATGCCCTGCTGTAATTTGTTCAACCAACATGTCATCTATCTTAAGGAGAATCACCACTAGTGAACTATGGACCCTGGTCCTTTCTTTACCATCAATCTACATTCTATTTACTGTTTTATGTTTACTTTCTGCAAGCAATTACTACCTTCCACACAATATGTTTAATCCTTTTTTCAGCAAAACCGGTGAGATTGACAACCTCACTGTAAGTTGGGAGAAAAGTTCTATGGTTGTGTTGTGCAGGATTTCAAGTTGGAAACAACACCTTGGAGGTGTTTCCTTTCTCCTACTGGTTCGATAACCTTGGTTTCATAATTGTGGGAAAACTTGTTGTTATGCTCATCATACCTTCCTCTTGGGGTTCCCCAATGAGCTCGATATATTTTGGGCCATCAGTGAAATCACCAAATAGGGAGAACCATGGAATTCAAATCACCACTTTAGAAACCACAAGGTTTACTACCTTATAATAAGTATATACAATTCCTTTATAAGGTTAATTATTAGTAAGGTGCTATACAAATAAATATTCATTTTAAAACCACTACTATTACATTCTTTTAGTGCTAATACAAATCATTTCTATAAGATTTTCTTATAGGAAGTAAATCCCTAAAACCCTAAATTATATTTACTTTACTAAATAAAAGAACCCTTCATATAGTTATGAATATCTTATACACAATAAGAAATGGAGGGGAAATAGTTATAATTCCTTTATACAATAGTATTTATAACTTACAGAATCTCTAGACATTAAATCCTTGAGGAAATTCAAATTTGGAAGGGTTTTACTAAAATAGAAATGAAAACAGAGAAAAAAGGAAATAGAGTAATCATCCGGTGTGGCCCACGGCCCATTTCCTTCTTTGCCTAACTTCCACCCGCGTGCTCCCTCCGGAATTTCTCACTCACTCTGTTGTGGCCCTTCCACGGCCTAGCCCAACTTACCGTTTTGTCCCGCTTATCACCGTCGTCTACCTCGCGCGGCCGCTGAAGCAGCTGCGTGGCACGAGCGTCGCCGCTCGCCGACATGGAGATTAGTGCCGCCATCACTGGGAGGAGATAAGGAAGCCACCGTGATGCCCTACTTGTCCTTATCTCCATTCCCCTCGCTCTCTCGCTCTGTGCCGCTCACGCAGAGAGGAGCCGAAACCCTAACCTCACCGGAGCTGCTTGTCACCGACGCTCCGCAGCTCCCCTAGCTTGCTTGAGCATGCCGTTGAGATTGCCCGGTTGTCCTTGTTCTTCCTAGCCAGCCCACGAAAGCCGAAGAACCCCCTATCGAGCCAATCGACACTTCACCACCGCCGCCAGTCACCGGCGATCACCAATGATTCTGAGCTCGCCTCTCCTCGCCGTCGCCTCTACAAGCTTCTAGGTGAGCTCCTGGTTCTGATGGTCCTCTCCGATTCGTCTCTAGCCTTTCGTAGCTTCGTCTCCACGAGCACCTGCAAGCGCCGCCGCTGTAGTTCATCGCCGGTCAGCCTCCGGTGACCATTTCCTGGTTGCGCTGCCACTTCTAGGATCGCCATGACCTCCTCTTTCTAGCGCACCCTATCGCATGTGTTGGAGCGCCGTAGTTCGCCACCAGCAACCACAAACTGGCGGTGGTGGTCGAGCTTGCGTCAGCACGACGCCACGCTCACGTCATCACTGGCCACCTCAGCCGTTTGACTAGTCTTCGCCAACGTGGCGTGCCAACGTGCCTCCGACCCCACCTGTTTGTGACTCAGACTAGAGTAGGTATCGGTATAAAACCTAATTCCTATTTAGAAAATAGGTTAAATATTATAAATTTGATTATAAATATTTTTCAGGAATTAAGAAAATGATTAAATCTTATAAGTTGAATATCTTTTGTTTTATAATTTAGAAAAATGTATATAATATATCAAAATGCTTAGAAAAATAAAATCTATATCAAACATTATTGTGTTAATTATTTAAATAATTATTATTTAATAAAGATTTTATAAGTAATAATACTTTGAAAATTCATATTTTAATATTGGTAAATAAGAAAATATAAATAATATACTAAAATTCTTAGAAAAACAAAATCTATAGTTACAAACTTGTTTCATTTATTTTTGTGTCACTTAACTAAATATTTATTATTTATTTACTTTTTATAAAGTGATTAAACTTATAAAAATCATATGTTATTATTTAAAAATCACAAAAATACATATAATATACAAAAATGATCACAAAAATAAATTCTACACATTAAAAATATCCTCTTTATTAATTGAAGTCAAATAAAAGGTAAAGGTCTAATAAATCTTGTTGAAACCCTTTTCTTTTATTTTAATTCATTAAAAATATATAAACCATTGCTATTTCCTTTTCCATTATTTTTTTAAAGTCTAAAAAGATAATAACAAGTCAATTGATGTTAACCTAGGTCAAACCATTTTAAAATGTATCTACTAAAACTATCATCTCAAATTAAGGGTATTTTAATTTTCCTAAAAATATTTTTACCAATTATAAAATCAACTAAAATAGTATATTGTTTATCACAAGAATCCTATACACTTATAAAATCACCAAACTCTTATTTACTAATTATTTCACAAGTTTGAGAAAACCACTTAAAGATTTAAACCAAGTTCTAAAGTAATTGAAGTAATACCCATTCTTTACTTATGAAGTATAACCATTTATTTTAAAGATAGAAAGGTAAATGCATCCAGTTAAAACTTTAATAAAACACCACCTCATTCAAGTAATAACATTTAAATTCTAACTTTGTGGAATGTTAAGAAGTAAACCATCTACAATGTGGTGCCTTGTTCAAAACATGTAAATCTCCACCACTTATGCTATGATTGTTTAATGTAGTAATGTTTTCCTCTTTAATAATCTTAGCTAATAAGAAAATTTTAAAGTGTTAGCCTTAAGTTTAAATGCTTTTTACTTTGTAAAGTAATATTTTCCTCAAAAGTTATTCTTTTAAGAAACATTAAAAGTGATCCTTGAACACTTCTTTAAAAGCTCTAATTGACTCTTAATCTTGTTTAAAGAAATATTTTAGATATCATGACCCATTTGAGTGCTTTAGTATTGCATACTATTTGTTGTATTTACATATTGTTTCACACACTCTCACAAGCCTTAACAAGAAGCACATGTGTGAAGCTGGTATAAAAGTGCAACATATTCCAAAGAACTCATCACCAGTTTCCAAACCCTAGATCAGATACGACTATTCCGGGGATTCACGTTTATCAAACTTGCATTATATTACTTATGCATAATTGCATCTTCTTTAAACATTAGTCCTTACCAGACTAATGATGCTACTTTCAGAATTTGGATCTTCTAATGTCTTGAAGACCGTGAGTGCATAATCTTGCAATCACAAAAGGGAAGTCCACAATTTGCTCGTGTCCTTTGATTATTTTCTATCAAATGCTTGTAACACAAATGTTGTCATCACCTGCATTTCAAAAAGGTCGAAAAGACTAACTGGAAATATCGGTTACTGATCCAGGGTGATCAGCTAATCTATCATAACTGGCAATGGAAACGCCATTGTACAGTAATGTATCATCTAGGACTTAACAACGAATGTGGCCAGTGATTCTAGCGCCATATATTACGCGTCAACCATGATATTTGGAATGGGACGGAGAAGTCAGCTATATCTTCTTCCTCCCGCATGCATCTGGATGGCCAGGTCATGGCTATTATCCTTGTAGCATGCATTTATTGGTAATTTGTAGAGGATATGCAACATATTGGTAGGAGCCCTCAACGTCCCATGATAGTTCTGGCATCTGACGATCTGTACTAACCATTGTCGTAATTCAAGATGTGGGCATGGAGTACACGAAGGGGACATGCGAGGTCGCGAAGGGGGTAGTGATTAGCTTGGATCTTATGTTGGGCCTCAAACCATGGAAGTTTGAACGGGGATATACTCCCGGCCGTGCAAAAAATCTTAAGGTCTCTTGTGGGAAAAGTGACGTGTAACATCCCAAAACTTAATCCAAGGATAATCAGGATCAAATCTACCCAATTTAGGGTTAACAAAAACTTTTCCCTTTAAAATGATTAAGCATTCATATGTGTGTGCATTTAAATTAGGAGTTGTTTTGAATTGCCATGTTTGAGTGATCCATTGGTTGTAAAATGATTCTAAGGTGAATTAAACATCATCTAGATCATTCCCAAACAAATCCCAAAGAAAAACAAATCAAAATGAATAAAATAAGGAAATGGTCATTTGTGCCATTTTAATCACCTAGCCTACTTTTGCTATTCCTAGAACTCAAATCTTAACAGAAACAATTATGGTTCTTTGCACCCCTTGCTAGTACAAGTAGTGATGTGCCAAGGCCCACTTTGTTTCACCCCAAAAACTTTCAAACACTAAATTTAAATGACAATTGAAATTTGAATGTAGTTCATATGTATAGATCACACTTATTCAAAAAACCCTTAAATGAACTCCACTTTTAAAACCCAAGAACACCTAGAAGCTCAAGCATAAGTTACATCACTCCACCAAAAATCAGCCCAAAATTCAAAAAAATTCTTCATGCGGCCATTGTGTCGAACAGGTGGTAGACAGAGATAAAACTGCCTAACTAACACTGCTCCTAGTTAAACCCTTGTCCCCATTTGCACCCTCTCTGCTCTCCGCTGTCCCCCCTGAGTCCAACCAAAACCCCACTGGCCTACCCTTAGCCGCAGCAGCATTCGAGCGCCGCCACTTTGTGGTCACCGCCGGCCAGAAGCGGGCAACGCGCCAGGGACCGCGCCGCGCCAAACCAGCACGTCCCCTTGCTCCGCCCTACCCTACCGCCACCCACAGTCCACCCCTCGATCAACCCCAGCCCTTGGACCACTCCCCAGCGTCGCCGTCCTTTCTCTCTGCGAGCTCGCCAGAGCGCGCTAGAGCACGATAGCCGCCAGCACGTAGCAGACAACCCCTCGACCCCATACCGCGCACGCTGCTCCGCCGCAACCCTAGCACCCTGCTAGACATGGCCGTGCACCGCCGTGCGACCCACAGTCGCCCTGCACGCCGTCGAGCACCGCCTCTGTCTCCTAGAGCGTGCAACGCTCCCGACCATATGCCATCGCCCCTAGTTGCGCCATTACACCGTAGAGCACCGCCAGGGAACCGCCCACCGTCCGCCTACCTCACCCACGCCGGTAGCCCCCTGTACCGCCCTCGCTGGAGACGCCTGCCCACACCTCTTGGTCTTACCGTCGCGCCTATATAAGCAGGCCTCCCCAGCACGAATTCCTCACACCATTAAACTCCCCTCTCTCCCCTAAACCTTTCCCCTCTCTCGCCGGAGCCGCTCAAGCTGTAGTTTGCCGGAATTACACCGGAGGAGCCCGCTGCAGAGGAGGAGACGTTGTCGTTGATTCCGTCCACCGTAGCCCCTGCTGTGACCTCACCTGAGTCCGACATCGGCGTCCAGTTCGACCGCCCACCTCGCTGCACTAGCTGGAGCCCTGGTACGTCCCAAGTAGACCCCCACCATCCGTTTAGGGTTCGGTCTCGCCGGCGACGAGTCCGTCATCGATGACGACTGTGAGCCGTTGATCCGCGTTATAATCGTGTGGTCCAGATCGCTAGATACCATTTCGGGTTTTAAGTCTCGCTGACAAGCGGTACCAACCTGTCAGTCGCCCTTTGCGCTGCTGAGCGCCACTGGGCCGGCCCATTTCCTTTCCTGCGCTGACCCAGTAATTCAGTTCTAGATTTTTCTATTTGGGTTTAAAACCATTTATGTCCCTTAGTTTAAAAATCAATTCAGGAAGATTTACTGAACCAAATTGAGTGATTCAAATTTTGTTGGAAAGCTTCTAAAAAGATCTATGCAAGCCCGTTGGATTTAATTCATTTAGAGTTAGAGATCTCTCCTAGTAAAAAATAATAAGACATAAGCTTTTGCACATTCAAACATTTTTATAAAATCAACCATAATAGCTTTTGAGTTGATTCCAACTCTCAAAAATCACATTTAACCATAACTATCTAAATATGTAATAATATTAAGGTTTGCATGCAGTGACTTTGGACTAGTACCAAAATAATGCTATATAGGCATTTCTAGTCACTTTAAATCATTAAATATTAAAACTTAATCTTAGTAAAATGTGATCCAACATTTAAATCACATTCCCGTATGTTAGAATATGTGGTGATGACATGTGTCCATATGATCCCATATTGTAATTGGAGAATATTAAATCTTAGTTAATTTCAATGAGTAGAAATTACTTTTCTCAACTAAAATAAATGAAACTAGTTCATTTAACCTTGTGATGCTTGTGATGATATTAGATCATCAAATGTTTGTCTTAGTGTGCTAAGTAGACTAGTTAAGTATGGTTTGGTGATTGTGTACCCCATATGTATTTATAGACGATAGTACCGACCAAGCTTACGAGGAGGAGGAGTTCTACCAAGAGGAGGAAGAAGAAAACTTCAACCACTGCTCTGCACAAGGCAAGCCATCATTAACAATGCGAGCTAACCCTTGCAATCTAGATAACCTAAGCAAGATGCATTAGGCATGCTTTGGTTATACCATTTTGGACTTATACCTATTCCAAGATTTAATTCCAAACTTTACTTTCTGTAGTTTACCAAAGTCCTTTACTTGTTTTGAAGGTAGCATAAAGAGTATAAAACTTGACCTATCTAGTTAGACTTAGATGTCATTCCATGGCATGAGATTGATCTTAGCATCCCACCTTAGTGAACACTCTTAACTTAGTAGTTTAGATCTAAATCAAAAACTAGATCACTTTAGATGGGAATACTTGGTGAAAATGATTTGTGAAAACCTTGGAGTTATGAGTCATTCTATTGAAATGTTTTGACATGTGTTGAGAAACACAATTGGTTTATGATGATGAAAATGTTGAGGCATGAGCCTTAGCCCTTTTATAAAACTAATGGTAGGGGTCGGATGCGATACCATTCCAATTTTACCATACAACCACAATACCTAAATTGGGTAAGGCTTAGCCAGAAGTTTATATGCATTAGTATTAGTTCCCTCGCGGGAGAGGTTTGAGCTGAGGCTACCTCTCAATGTTGTCCACCTATGCAGTGCCCAAGATGACAGATGGTCATGGTTGGGAGGCCATGCTCATAGGAGAGGTGCTTATACTAGGGTGTGTAAAGGAAAGGTTATGTTTGATTATCTACATACTAAGTATGATGATTCAGGGATATCCTTGACAGATGTATCGAATCTTGTGGTGAAAGTGTACCACCTCTGCAGAGTGTCAAACTATTCAAATAGCCGCGTCCGCGGTTATGGACAGTTGGAGTGGCCATACTGTTCCGTTGTCAGATGTTTTCAAAACAACTTATGAAATGAATTGTGACATGACTTGATCACAACAGAGTTGTGACTATGATAAGTAAGTTCCCACTTAGGTGTTTTCAAACTTCTTTTATCTTTCTTTGTTTCTGAACTCAGCTTAGGTTTCAAACTTAACTTTATAGTTAAACTTAGAGTTTAGCATTCCTACTAGAACTATCTTACTTGTTAGTGGTAGTTTGCGAGTACTTAAAGAGTACTCATGGATTTTGTCCCTGGCTATTCCCGTGGCCAGACTATGAAGGAGATTACCAAGATGAAGGACAGCAGGACGGCTATGATAACTAGGACTATCTTCCATCGTCAGCATTGCCTGTGACTCTGAAGATGGACCCCACCGCTACGCTATTTATTCCGCTACTTGATTGTACTAAGACTGGATCATGAGATCCTTTATTTGTGTAAAACCTTATTATGGTTTGTAATGGATGATGTACTATGATATCCAATCTGTTATGTCTCACAAAAATGGTAATCCTGGGATTGCGAGGTATGGCATAACAGGCATCTGGGATTAAAAATCCGGGTGTTGAAAAGTTGGTATCAGAGCCATCCTGACCATAGGAGACCCTAGTTAGAATGGACGTCTGAACCAAAAACTTAGTTTCAAAACCAAAGTGAGTAGTTATGAAAACTATTTCCTCTCTTACCCTTGGGAATTCATTCTCTCTCAAAAATTCATGTTCCTCCAAAGTCTTACATTAATACATAAAACTTTGACACACTTGATCACTTCACTAACTTCCTCATCCTAAATTCTTATAGATGGAAGCTCAATGCAGCAAGTTCTACCAGTTGGGCAACAGAGGCCAACTGATCTTCGAGAGGGACTTAGATGCACTGCTGAGTTCTTGGAGCGTCCTCATCCGGAATTCCTTGGAGCTCAACTCCCGGCTCCACCAGGAGGAGATTTGCAATGGCTAGTGACTGCTGATCTTCAAGGCAAGATAGAAGCACCAATATCTGGGAGGATTTAGTTCTCCGTGAGAGAGAACAACTGGCTAGATGGATTAGCCAGGGCAATGCATGAAGCTCTCGCACGTCTATGTGCCCTCAGTGTCAACCTAATCCAGGGAACCCACTTCGTTCACTATGCAAGGTGTGATTCCATGGGAATGCCGCTCGAGATGCCAAGTCACCCAATACTGAATCGCCAAGTGGAGAACCTCGACTTCCTGTTGTACGACCGCCAGAAGGAGTTGGAGAATGCAAGAGAGCTAGCCAACCACAACCTCGCTATTGCAGCCCAGAAGGCTCAGACTTTCTCACTGCTAGTCCAGGATCGTTAGTCTCTGTGCCGTCAATGCGCCAAGAAGGCTCGCACCATCGACCGTCTTTGCAAGAAGGTGGCCGACCTCGAGAAGACCATCAAGGAGCAAGAAGCTCAGCTAGCCGTAAAGGAAGAAGAAGAGGAAGGTGAACATATCCATGGGGATATTGATTCCTACCTCAGCAATGATGATGACTTTCTGGAGGAAGATGTCGTGGACTTCTACACCGACGATGATGACTCCGACTTCATCGATGATGAGTAGATGCACTAGAGCACTATCGTAGCATGAGATGTATTGGTCCCATTGTATCGTAGCTTACAGAATGGTTCTTAAAACCATCTGTTTTCCTTTGATGTTGTGGTGTGTGTGTTTGTATCGTGTGTTTTGTTTGAAGGAATGAAAAGAAGTTAGTTGCAAAAGCCTGAGTCAAACTCAAAGTTTTAGCTTTGAAATCAAAAACAGAACCATAGAACTTTCCCTCTTACCCCTTTATCCATCTCAATCTTCAGATGACTCGTGGAAACCAAGGAGGGAGCAGCTCATTGCAAGACCCAATGCTGCAGATTCTGCAGACTCTCATCGCAGACAGGGAAACAAGCAGGGCAGAGTGCCAAGCTAATTTAGCAACACTACAACAGATTGCCCAGATGGCTCACAACAACCAGAACCATGGAAATCGGGATCATCAAGGATCCAAGCTGAAAACCTTCCAGAATACAAATCCCCCAATCTTTAGTACTTCAGAGAACCCACTGGATGCTGATGATTGGTTGTAGACAATGGAGAACAATTTGGAAGTAGCCAGAGTTGATGACAACAAGAAAGTTCTCTTCACCACCCACTATCTGGCAGGAGATGCAAGAGTATGGTGGAACAGTATCCGCACAATGAACCATGGTCAAGTGATGACATGGGAAGCCTTCAAAATCAAGTTCAGTCGCACCCACGTGCTGCAGGGTCTAGTCACCCGAATGAGGGATGAATTCAGAGATTTGAAGCAAGACAGAATGACTGTAGTGGAGTACCATGACAGATAGATGTCCCTTGCCAGGTATGCACCTGATGAGATCACCATAGAGGCCAAGAAGAAGGAGAGATTCTTGAACGGACTGCATGATGAGATGCAGACTGTCCTCGTCAACATCCGTTTCCAGGATCTCGAAGAGCTAGTCAACTCTGCCATTCAGATGGAAGGGAAGATTAACCAGGCAAACGACAATCGCAAACGTCGTATGATGCATCAAGCTAGATCCAACAGTCACCAGAAGTATCGTCCCAACCCCTCACCAGGATATGCACCAAGGAACAACCGACCCCCAATGTCTCGCCCAAGCTACCCCAACCGTAGCGGGGGAAATGTGAAGCCCGGAGGAATGAACAATCACTCCGGCAACACCAGCAATTTCAACCGTGCCCCTACCAAGAGCAACAACAACAACACTACACCTAGAACTGGAAGCAATGTTGTGCCCATGGCAGCAAAAGACAAGTCTCAGATTACTTGTTTCGAGTGTGGAGTGAAGGGTCACTATTCCAATGAGTGCCCCAAGAAGATTGCCGCCACTGCCAATGTGAATGCCCTAGCTCAACAGCAGCGTCGTGTTCAACTAGGAAGAAGATTTTCCCTAGGGAACCCTCACAACCGCAATGGCCGTCTCTTCCACATGAATGCCGAAGAAGCCCAAGAAGCGCCAGATGTAGTGCTGGGTATGTTTTCTGTCAACTCAGTTTTAGAAAGAGTGTTGTTTGATCCTGGAGCATCGCACTCATTTGTCACCGAAGAATTTTCATGCACTAGTAAGATCCTCCCAACCAACTTGAAGCATGTCATGATAGTTCAAATCCCCGGTTCAACTACAAAAGCTAGAAAAATTTGCAAAGCTGTGCCTATCAGAATACATGGAATAGATTTCTATGCTAATCTAATAGTACTTGGAACCAAAGGTTTGGAAGTAGTACTAGGAATGGACTGGATGTCAAAGCATAAAGGACTAATAGACTGTGCCAAGAAAGCCATCACCATGACCAGTAGCTCTGGAGTAACGGTAGAGCATATATCTGAAACCTTACCCTGTCAATTCAAGTGCAACAAGAGTCTAGCCCTGCCCACCATTGACCAAGTCAGAGTATTCTTTGAATACCCCGACGTATTCCCAGATGAATTGCCCGGTATGCCCTCGGATAGGGATATTGAGTTCATTATTGAATTAATCCTTGGAACCAGACCCATAGCCCAGAGACCCTATAGCATGAACCCCTCAGAGTTAGTGGAACTCAAGAAGCAGTTGGATGCGATGTTAGCAACAGGCTTAATTCAACCAAGCGCATCGCCATGGAGATCGCCAGTGTTATTCGTCGACAAGAAAGATGGAGGCAACCGTTTGTGCACAGATTACAGAATGCTGAATGACGTCACCATCAAGAACAAGTACCCTTTACCAAAGATAGAAGATCTATTTGATCAGTTGACTAGTGCCCAGGTATTCTCAAAGATTGATCTTAGGACTGGTTATCACCAGCTTAAGATTCGTGCAATGGATATTCCGAAGACCCCCTTTACTACTCGCTATGGTTTATACGAGTATACAGTTATGTCTTTTGGATTAACCAATGCCCCTGCTTATTTCATGAATCTCATGAATAAGATCTTTATGAATTTTCTAGACATGTTTGTCTTTGTGTTTATCGATGATATCCTTATCTACTCCAAGTCAGAAGAAGAGCATGAGCAACATGTGAGAATCGTCCTTGAAACCCTGAGAGAGAATCGGTTGTATGCCAAGTTCAGCAAATGTGAGTTTTGGCTGAAAGAAGTAGGATTCCTAGGACATATTGTGTCTGCCGGAGGAGTCTCTGTTGATCCCACCAAGATCAGAGATGTCGAAGCATCGGAAGCCCCAACCACCCAAACCCAAGTCCGTGCATTTCTCGGATTAGCGGGATACTACCGCAAGTTTGTAGAAGGATTTTCTAGCATCGCCAGACCCATGACCCAATTGTTGAAGAAGGACAAGAAGTTTGAATGGACCGACAACTGTGAAGCCAGTTTCCAAGAGCAGAAGAAGAGATTGATTTCAGCCCCAATATTGATCATGCCAGATATCAAGAAGCCGTTTGATGTGTATTGTGATGCATCCAAGATTGGTCTCGGATGTGTACTGATGCAAGAAAGCAAAGTAATCGCTTATCTATCTCGACAACTGAAGTAGCATGAGCAGAACTATTCGACCCATGATCTTTAGTTACCAGCCATAGTTTTGGCATTGAAGACATGGCGCCATTATCTTATGGGTAATCGCTGTGAGATTTACTCTGATCACAAAAGCTTGAAGTATATTTTCACTCAGAAGGAGCTGAATATAAGGCAAAGAAGATGGATAGAGTTAATCAAGGATTATGACCTTGACATTCACTATCACCCTGGCAAAGCCAATGTGGTAGCGGATGCTCTTAGAAGATTGTCGTGCAGGCTAAACACCATGATCAAGGAGAAGCAACCAAGTTTGTATGAGGAGTTGGAGCAGTTTAGGACTGAGCTAGTTAGCAAAGGATTTCTAGCTACCATTGAACTTCAACCCACTTTGGTTAGCCAAATCAAGGAAGCCTAGAAGGGAAACGAAAGTATCGACGGAATCAAACGTCGTATTGGTACGGGAAAGGTACCTGGATTCACCGAAGACGAAGAAGGAGTTTTGTGGTACAAAGGCCATATATGTGTGCCAGCAGATTCGGAGCTGAAGCAAGTTACCATGTAGGAAGCTCATGATACTCTTTATTCTATCCACCCCGGAGGAACGAAGATGTATCAAGATTTGAAAGAGCAATTTTGGTGGCACAAGATGAAGAGAGAAATCGGAAGCTACATCGCCAAGTGTGACATCTGTCAAAGAGTCAAAGCGGAACATCAGAGACCCGCAGGACTATTGCAACCATTGCAGATTCTGGAATGGAAAGGGGATTTCGTCGGAATGGACTTTATCACCGGTTTGCCTACTTATAGTAGGGGAAATGACTCAATCTGGGTCATCGTTGATAGACTGTCCAAGGTAGCTCACCTTATACCTGTCAAGACAACCTACCAGAGTTCGAACTTAGCAGAGTTGTATATTCCTAGGATTGTTAGTCTACATGGAACCCCCAAGATCATAGTATCAGATCGAGGAACCCAGTTTACCTCAAGATTTTTGCAGAAATTCCAGGAAGGATTAGGAACCAAGTTGAACTTCAGCACAGCGTATCACCCGCAAACTGATGGACATACTAAAAGAGTCAACCAAATCTTAGAAGATATGTTGAGATCTTGTGTGTTAGAGTATGGATCAAAATGGGAAAACTGCCTGCCTTTTGCAGAATTCTCCTATAACAATAGTTATCAAGCTAGTTTGCAAATGGCACCATTTGAGTTCCCATACGGAAGAAAGTGCCGCACCCCTTTGAATTGGTCGCAAGTAGGAGAGAGTCAGATCTTTGCACCCGACATTCTCCGAGAAGCCGAAGAGAAGGTTCACAAAGTCTATGAGCACCTCAAGACTGCCCAATCCAGACAGAAGAGTTATGCTGACAAGAGAAGGATAGATCTGACTTTCAATGTTGGAGATTTTGTATATCTCAAGGTTTCACCATTGAAGGGAACCCAGTGCTTTAGTCTGAAAGGAAAGTTAGCCCCTAGATATATCGGGCCTTTCAAGATTCTGAATCGCCGAGGATAAGTATCGTATCAACTAGAACTGCCTGAAGAGATGTCTTCCATCCACAATGTGTTCCATATCTCGTTACTTCGCAAATGCTTAGAAGTGCCGGAGAAGACCGAAGTTTTCAAGAACATCGATCACCGAGCTGTTGATATCAACAAGGACCTGACATATCGTGAAGTGCCCATCCGTATCTTGGAGGAAGCCTATAGAACCACCAGGACCAGGAGTATCAAGTTTCTCAAGATTCAATGGAGCAACCATACCAAAGAGGAAGCCACTTGGGAGCGAGAAGATTACATTAGGACTGAGTTCCCAGATCTCTTTAGTTCCTAGTTTTCTTTCTTAAATCTCGGGACGAGATTTTGTTTAAGGGGGGAAGGTTTGTAACATCCCAAAACTTAATCGAAGGTTAATCAGGATCAAATCTACCCAATTTAGGGTTAACAAAAACTTTTCCCTTTAAAATGATTAAGCACTCATATGTGTGTGCATTTAAATTAGGAGTTGTTTTGAATTGCCATGTTTGAGTGTTCCATTGGTTCTAAAATGATTCTAAGGTGAATTAAACATCATCTAGATCATTCCCAAACAAATCCCAAAGAAAAACAAATCAAAATGAATAAAATAAGGAAATGGTCATTTGTGCCATTTTAATCACCTAGCCTACTTTGGCTATTCCTAGAACTCAAATCTTAACAGAAACAATTATGGTTCTTTGCACCCTTTGCTAGTACGAGTAGTGATGTGCCAAGGCCCACTTTGTTTCACCCCAAAAACTTTCAAACACTAAATTTAAATGACAATTGAAATTTGAATGTAGTTCATATGTATAGATCACACTTATTCAAAAACCCCTCAAATGAACTCCACTTTTAAAACCCAAGCACACCTAGAAGCTCAAGCATAAGTTACATCACTCCACCAAAAATCAGCCCAAAATTCAAAAAAAAATCTTCATGCGGCCATTGTGTCGAATAGGTGGCAGACAGAGATAAAACTTCCTAACTAACACTGCTCCTAGTTAAACCCTTGTCCCCATTTTCCCCCTCTCTGCTCTCCCATGTCCCTCCTGAGTCCAACCAAAACCCCACCAGCCTACCCCTTAGCCGCAGCAGCAGTGGAGTGCCGCCACTTTGTGGTCACCGCCGGCCAGAAGCAGGCAATGTGCCAGGGACCGCCTCGCGCGAAACCAGCACGTCCCCTAGCTCCGCCCAACCCTACCGCCGCCCACAGTCCACCCCTTGATCAACCCCAGCCCCTGGACCACTCCCCAGCGTCGCCGTCCTTTCTCTCTGCGAGCTCGCCAGAGCGCGCTAGAGCGCGATAGCCGCCAGCACGTAGCAGACCACCCCTCGACCCCATACCACGCATGCCGCTCCGCCTCGACCCCAGCACCCCGCCGGACACGGTCGTGCACCGCCGCGCGACCCACAGTCACCCTGCACGCCGTCGAGCACCACCTCTGTCTCCCAGAGCGTGCAACGCTCCCGACCATATGCCACCGCCCCTAGTCGCGCCATTACGCCGTAGAGCACCGCCAGGGAACCGCCCACCGTCCGCCTACCTCACCCACGCCGGTAGCCTCCTTTACTGCCCTTGCCGGAGACGCCTGCCCACACCTCTCGGTCTCACCGTCACACCTATATGAGCAGGCCTCCCCAGCACGAATTCCTCACACCATTCCACTCCCCTCTCTCCCTGAACCTTTCCCCTCTCTCGCTGGAGCCGCTCGAGCCGTAGTTCGCCAGAATTGCACTGAAGGAGCCCGTTGCAGAGCAGGAGACGCTGTCGTCGATTCCGTCCACCGCAGCCCCTACCGTGACCTTGCCTGAGTCCGCCGTCGCCGTCCAGTTCGATCGCCCGCCTCTCCGCACTAGCTGGAGCCCTGGTACGTCCCCAGTAGACCACCACCATCCGTTTAGGGTTCAGTCTCGCCGGCGACGAGTCCGTCGTCGACAACGACTGTGAGCCATTGATCCGCATTATAATCGTGTGGTCCAGATTGCTAGATACCGTTTCGGGTTTTAAGTCTCGCTGACAAGCGGGACCAACCTATTAGCCGCCCTCTAAGCCACTGAGCGCCACTTGGCCGGCCCATTTCCTTTCCCGCGCTGACCCAGTAATTCAAATCTAGATTTTTCTATTTAGGTTTAAAACCATTTCTGTCCATTAGTTTAAAAATCAATTCAAGAAGATTTACTAAACCAAATTGAGTGATTAAAATTTTGTTGGAAAGCTTCTGAAAAGATATATCCAAGACCGTTGTATTTAATTCATTTAGAGTTAGAGATATCTCCTAGTAAAAATAACAAGACAGAAGCTTTTGCACATTCAAACATTTTTATAAAATCAACCATAATAGCTTTTGAGTTGATTCCAACTCTCAAAAATCACATTTAACCATACATATCTAAATATGTAATAATATTAAGGTTTGCATGCAGTGACTTTGGACTAGTACCAAAATAATGCTATATAGGCATTTATAGTCACTTTAAATCATTAAATATTAAAACTTAATCTTAGTAAAATGTGATCCAACCTTTAAATCACATTCCCATATTTTAGAATATGTGGTGATGACATGTGTCCATATGATCCCATATTGTAATTGGAGAATATTAAATCTTAGTTAATTTCAATGAGTAGAAATTACTTTTCTCAACTAAAATAAATGAAAATAGTTCATTTAACCTTGTGATGCTTATGATGATATTAGATCATCAAATGTGTGCCTTAGTGTGCTAAGTAGACTATTTAATTATGGTTTGGTGATTGTGTACCCCGTATGTATTTATAGACGATAGTACCGACCAAGCTTACGAGGAGGAGGAGTTCTACCAAGAGGAGGAAGAAGAAAACTTCAACCACTGCTCTGCACAAGGCAAGCCATCATTAACAATGCGAGCTAACCCTTGCAATCTAGATAACCTAAGCAAGATGCATTAGGCATGCTTTGGTTATACCATTTTGGACTTATACCTATTCAAAGATTTAATTCCAAACTTTACTCTGTTTACTTTACCAAAGTCCTTTACTTGTTTTGAAGGTAGCATAAAGAGTATAAAACTTGACCTATCTAGTTAGACTTAGATGTCATTCCATGGCATGAGATTGATCTTAGCATCCCAACAAAGTGAACACTCTTAACTTAGTAGTTTAGAGCTAAATCAAAAACTGGATCACTTTAGATGGGAATACTTGGTGAAAATGATTTGTGAAAACCTTGGAATGATGAGTCATTCTATTGAAATGTTTTGACATGTGTTCAGAAACACAATTGGTTTATGATGATGAAAATGTTGAGGCATGAGCCTTAGCCCTTTTATAAAACTGATGGTTGGGGTCGGATGCGATACCATTCCAATTTTACCGTACAACCACAATACCTAAATTGGGTAAGGCTTAGCCGGAAGTTTATATGCATTAGTATTAGTTCCCTCATGAGAGAGGTTTGAGCTGAGGCTACCTCTCCATGTTTTCCACCTATGTAGTGCCCAAGATGACAGATGGTCATGGTTCGGAGGCCATGCTCATAGGAGAGGTGCTTATACTAGGGTGTGTAAAGGAAAGGTTACGTTTGATTATCTACATACTAAGTATGATGATTCAGGGATATCCTTGACAGATGTATCGAATCTTGTGGTGAAAGTGTACCACCTCTACAGAGTGTCAAACTATTCGAATAGCCGCGTTCGCGTTTATGGACAGTTGGAGTGGCCATACTGTTCCGTTGTCAGATGTTTTCAAAACAACTTATGAAATGAATTGTGACATGACTTGATCACAACAGAGTTGTGACTATGATAACTAAGTTCCCACTTAGGTGTTTTCAAACTTCTTTTATCTTTCTTTGTTTCTGAACTCAGCTTAGGTTTCAAACTTAACTTGATAGTTAAACTTAGAGTTTAGCATTCCTACTAGAACTATCTTACTTGTTAGTGGTAGTTTGCGAGTACTTAAAGAGTACTCATGGCTTTTGTCCCTGGCTATTACCGTGGCCAGACTATGAAGGAGATTACCAAGATGAAGTACAGCAGTATGGCTATGATAACTAGGACTATCCTCCATCGTCAGCATTGCATGTGACTCTGAAGATGGACCCCACCGCTATGCTATTTATTCTGCTACTTGATTGTACTAAGACTGGATCATGAGATGCTTTATTTGTGTAAGACCTTATTATGGTTTGTAATGGATGATGTACTGTGATATCCAATCTGCTATGTCTCGCAAAAATGGTAATCCTAGGATTGTGAGGTATGGCATAACAGGCATCTGGGATTAAAAATCTAGGTGTTGACATGACACACCTCTGCAGAGTGTAAGAATTGTGACTTGTTACTCCCTGTTCCGGGAAGGAGATACGAACACGGCAGGAAAGGAACCCCACGAAGGTTCTGGTTAACCTGTGAAAGCTGTCGGACATAGTTTTCAGAATAAAAGCAAGCTTTGAAGAAATGTTTACAAAAACCTGCATTGCCTACGACCTTTGGTCTGTGGCTGTAGAGACAGTGCATAATACACTCCTTTTTAGTGAACTTGCTAAGTATGCTCGTACTCAACCGTACCTTCTTAACCCTTGCTAGGTTCTAGGCCATTGAAGACGACGTCAACATCAATTTCTGCTCAAGAAACCATCATCGGCAGCTCAAATTCTTCAATAAAGTCAAAGAAATCAACATATACATCAACCGAAGCAAAGAAGAAGTCCTTGAGTAGATAGGGATAGATTCTCTAGCCATAAAACCTACTTCTATAGAGCATTGCACTAGCAGCAATTGCAAGCCAATTAGTTCAGATGCTAGTCTTAATCACTAGATAGTACTGAGCTATTATTTCTGGTTCTTCTTTGTAAGAAGTTTCTTTCTCTCTCTTTAACCTAGAGTGTTCTCTAGATCTTTTGCAAAGAGTCGAGTTGTAATCTATAGTCATGTCTTGGACCTGCTATGTTTCTGTTGTACCACTCTGAGGGATGTAATACTAGTGATCGGTGTTTCATTGGTGTTATGTCAACGACTATAGTGTACTACATCATCAGTGGTATGCTGGGTCACCGCAGCTGGTATTAGAGCATATGCTTTGGCCTTAGGATTAAAACCCTTTTAGGAAGATTTATAGGTTGGATAGTGACTATAGAAGCCATCTTATCTAAACCAAGACTTGTGATGGATATCCACTTGAGGATAAACCTTGTCACACTTAAGTTGGATGTTTTTGTCATCTTTCTTAAGGATTAGTTATATGTATTCTTTAGGGAAATGTCATTTGAGTGTAGCTCCAAATAGGTACAACACCACTAAGATATCTTACGTAAGTTAAAATATCAAAGCAGATTACGACTAGGATTAGGATATCATGTGGAGTAGTATTAGTGATGGAGTCTATATTTAGAACCCCTGTGAAGTAGAAGAATCTTACCACTAGTTGATACCACTATACCATATAGGGTAGACCATTAGAGTATGTATAGATACAATTGGAAGTAGATCATGTGGCATTCACTTGAGGATTCCATGTGATGGAGTAGAATTCAATTAAAAATTATTAATAGTAAGCTAAGAAGAAGAGTTGTCATGGTGAGATTAGCTCTTTAATCATGATGACTAGGTAAATCTTAACAAGTTCGTGGCGAGAATAGCTCCAAGACCATGATAAGTCTATAATTAGGACAAGTACTTAGTAACAAATCTTGTAACAACAATAAGTAAAGAACATTGTAGGTCTATGCTAGAAGTCATAGGTATTATAATATTATGATAATTGTTGGATTAAGGTAGTAACTACAATGTTGTTAGTAGTTTTGAGAGATCATGTGAGGATAGTTTACGATAGCATGGAAAGTTGGTAGTCTTTAGTAGTCCCAAATGAAAGGTAAGTGGTTAGTTAAAACCAAAGTGAGATCACTTTGCTCAAGATTATCCAGTTGCAACTGAGCAAATTGGGTAAATATTGAGATAAAGAGTGGTTTAACTCCTAAGTGCTAAGTATCACGAAGTGAACCTATATTAGGAGGTGTCATATACTACACAACTAAGCATGAATACTAGAGGTATTATACTCAACTATTATATTACGGGATTAGAATGATGTGTGTTATATGTACCACATTTGGACTTCTTGGTTTTTCTTGCATCTTCTTGATTGACTAGATCTGTGCATGAAGTTTGACTTGATGTGCAAATGCATGTTGCATCATCAAGTTATTACTTGGTGTGATAGACCTAGATAGAAAAGGGAATTCGTGTAAGGGAGTGACGAGTTCCAAAGATCAAGATGAAGACTTGCATGAAGAAGGAAGCTAAATATAAGGTGTGTTAACACTATTTTGAAGGATGGATCAATCCCAACTTATTCTTACTTGGCAACAAGAAGGAATATTAAGGCAGAAAAGGTGGAGCAACATGAAGGAATGAATTTAAGTTTACTCAAAATAGGTGATGTTGTTCAGAAGCTAGTGTTGTAGTTGTACCAAGTTCATGGAAGTAACATGGAAGGGTGCAGAAGAAGCCTTGGAACAAAAGTGGTATTCAAGCTTTGACAACTCGGAGAGAATGCCAATAGTAAGAAGTCAAAAACCCGTAGGGTAATCCATACACCTAGGAGGATCCGTAGCTGGTATCTGTAGCTGGTATCCTAGCAGTTTAGCTAATTAGATCATATTGGTATGATTTAAAGAGCATAAAACTTGTCCTAAGTTAAGAAAGACATAAAGAAGTATAAGATTTAAGCGAAACGGCTTTCGAAACGCTTCGTGAAATCGGGCCTACCAAAGAAATAATGTCTAAGAAAATAAAAGAAGACAAGTAACGTTGGAAGATTCATTTCGGAGATCCACAACTATGTGGGTGTACCGCATATTCTTTCATCAGACCTTATATATAGGCAAAGTATGAACTATATAGAGGCCAATATCCTTACTATCGAGTTAATGGATATTATACGTGTAGATTAGAAACCATTAGGAAACCCCAAGGGGGAGAGTAAACAATAAACACTAAAGTGTTGTTGTCAAATTTTCTGACTAAAGGTTGGAAAAGAAGTACTAAGTCATGATGGGATTAAGCCTTATTCTCATAAGGTTATAAGAAGTCATCATTATAAAGTATTTCCGACAATATGTATGGATGAATGACCCAAGTAGACATAATAGATTAAACCTAGTGGACTAGTTCTAAAAGAAACAACTCGTAAGTTGCTCTTAAGAAGGAGTAGATCCTACTAAAATAGTCTAGTGTAAAATAGTAGGAAAACTGGATTGGAATGGACGAAATGTGTCCACAACCAATTCTAAATAGAAATGTAAGGACGTAATCCAAGAAATTATAGTAAAAGAAGCCATAGGATAAATTAGAAGTGATAATATATATTTTCAAGGATAAAGAGGATTGAAGGAAAAAGATCTGGATACGGGATACCACAACTATCCCCAATTATGATCACAATGGATTTGAGAAATGTCGTGATCAATACAAGCCATTACCTCATTCTGAAACGTAAGAGAGTACGAACTTAGGGGACGAAGTTTATTTTAAGGGGGAGAGTCTGTAACACCCCAGCATTAGAGCTTAGAAATAAGCTGAACATAGGTGTGTGCATTGCATTCATGCATAGAAAATCCGGATAATTTTCGCACTTTTAAATAAAACTTGTCAAAGTGATTGAAGCTTCTCTTAACTTGGTGGAACTGAAGTAGATCATCAAGTTGATTGCAATAGGTTTCAATATGACCTTTGCTAAAACCTTATCTTTGGGTAATATAATTTGATCTAAGGGTAGATCAAATGTAATAAAACTAAGTCACAACACACTACTTAATAAGGAGTACTAGATCTTCTAGAGATCATGACATGGTATTTCCTGTAACAACTCAAGGATGAATACTAAATATTCTAAAGTTGATATCAAGGTGTTGTCTACCACAAACCTTGAATAGCAAGTTAAGTATATAACTTAAGACAAAGAAACTCATAATTAAATCTTGAAACACTTGTTTGCCATAGTTACTCTTATCATAGGTACCATGGTAGTTCTTAAACATTAACTCTTGTTACAAATAGAGTAGAAAGGGAAGTCAAACTGAGACCATCCATCACATACCCTTAGTGTCATTTTAATAGATGACATTCCTATTCAACCAAGTCCTAGTGTCACTAGATCATCATTATTGAGTGACCAATTCCTGACCTAGAACTTATTGACTCTTAGCTTTGACCTATTATATTGACCTTCCAAAGACCGTAAGTAAATTAATAAGAAGAAGGAACTAGATATGGTTGATTGTACCATCATCAATGGAATGTGATCCTTAGTGGAGACCAAATGATCTGATGTTGGAGGAGATAATTCATTCATGAGTTAACTAGAAGAAGTATTTAAACCCAAGAAGTAAATAGTGATCATGGAGCTATGAGAAAGCTAGTAGTATTTGTGTATCAAATAATAATCTTGTTAAGCCAAGTGGGTATAAACTTCAAGTAAGTTTCCTTAGCAATATAAGCCTTATAGAAAGACTAGTACAAGTTTACTACTTAGTGGATAATAGATCTTGATCGGACAATTAGAAGCCTAAGCTTAGTTTGATCAAATGTTGGTGGTCATTATTCTCAAGTCACTTGAGGATAGATGACTGGATAATGAAGATGTGAGGTGAGTATACCAAATTAGGTAAAGCCCTAAATAGCAGAATCATCTAGCTTGATTATGAGAAGTTAAGCTAGAGTATAATGAAGTATATAACATAAGTTGTAGGAGTAGTTGGAAGTATAATAGTTTAACCAAGGTAATACAAGAACAAACTTGTATTGTGGAGAGTAGTACCATACCTATTCCAGAGGATTGATATCCCATGTGATATATAGAGAGAACTATAATCTTGCAAGCATTGAAAGTAGTTGCAAGATGTATTTAAAGGAATTAATGGATGGAGTTAGAAGTAGCTACATTGATGGATTCAGTAAGGGTAGTTTATAAATGGAAGTTGTATATATATACTAGAAGAACAATGAAGGAGTAATGTTGAAGTGTCATGACCATGTCATCCTATGTTGATGGATATGGTGGAGTCATATGATTGACTTATTCAGGAAGATGTGACCTTTGTGATTAAAAGATAAGAGAGATAAATAGAGTATATTTTGGAAAGGAATTCCTTATCTCAAGATAAGCTTAGTAGGTATTAATGTAAGGATTATTTAGAAACCTTTAACCAACAGTACATCAAGCCATGACAAGACCCATGTCTACTTCATTATTCAAAACCCTAGAATCAAATGGATAGTGAAACCATTTCCTATTCCTAGGTAACCATTGAACAGTACGTCTTGGACAAGTAAAGCTTCCAAGAGACAATTAGAGAACCAGATGAGGGTTTATAGATGGAAGCCTTGTCTATCTTATTGTCTTAAACCCTGATAAAGAACCTAGTCTCATAGAATCATTAAGATCACATTATGAAAGCAATCCCAATAGCTCACTTTAAGTTGAGGGGATAGTCAGGATCACAAAACATGGTGACAATATGTCTAGCCTTAATATTCATCCATAGCCATAATTGAAGATGAGTTATTAAATCCTCTCAAAACCCATGTACCTATATTTGAATAAACCTTGGTATTTCTCCAACAATGATTATTATTGATTCATCATTACCTAACCAAGATTGTTATGTGGTAATTGTCGTCGGATTGATGACAAGTACGCCATGAGGGGGTCCTCGAAGCGTGCGGAAGAGAGGGGTGTGAGACGTACAGTGTTTCGGGACAGTGAGCACACAAGTTTACCCAGGTTTGAATCCGCCGGCTTTGGACGGATCCTACTCCTGCTAGCAATCCAGTAATATGGCAGAGCCGGAATATGGCTTACAAGGGGTTCGCCTGTGCGAGTTGAGATTATAGACTATTGGGTGCCCTAAAGGCTCTCCCTAGGACGTCTTATATAGATATCCGGCCTAGGGTTTACAGGAGAGATCTATCCAGCTACGTCTAAGAGTCGGTTACAGAGTACATCTTGAACTACAAGTAACACTATGGACCTATGTTGGTAAGTCTTTTGGGCCTTCCCGTAGCCAAATTGGACTCCGTCTCTTCTCCCTGACTAGGCCGCCCGTGAAGCAAAGCTCTAACCCGAAGTAGGCCACCCTGGTCAGTGAGGAACTATGAGGATACCTGGAAAGTATATCCCCAATAGCAGCCCCTGGAAGTCTCCAAGATCCAAAGTTGAATTCATCATCATCTAGCTTGATCTTCGGCTTGCAGAATCTTGAAGGGTTCCTAAAACTTCAAAACAAAAGATACGATCCGGGTCTCAAAATAAGCCAGACCTATAAATGCGTTATTCGGATTTCTAGCTCGAATTTCAAACTAAGCCGGAACTTCGTCTCTGACGTCATCTGACACCAGTCATGATCAAGTCACGTCACTGACAAACATTTCCTGACAGCACGACCGTTGGTGGGTCCGCCTTTCGCGGAATCGAGGCACCGTTTCAATGCGTGTGTGGAGATCGAGGCGGCGTAATCATCGCATGGGGGATTCCCAGTTCTTTCCACGACGCGTGGCATGTGTACTATGACATTTGCACGAATCTTGGCGCTGTCGGCGGTTATAAGGGGTGAGGATTTCTCTTCCTCATCTTCTTCACCTATTCCCAGCGCTGTTTCCTTCTCCCCTACTTCTCCCACACGCACAGAGCTCCCTTCCCTCCAGAAATTCCCAGCACTGCCCATCCAAGGTCACCGGCGCACCGGAAAAATAGCTTCCACATCATCCTCCGGTGCAGCAGCGACGGCAACAGCAGCGGAAAGGAGAGCAATCGTGGGGTCTGGATCCCGTGTGTCCTCAACGACGACAAACCCCGCATAATGGAAGAAGAAGGACTCCTCCGTGCTGGCGACTGGCGGAGCGGCTTCGGTGAAGCCATCCCCAACCCCCGCAACAACGAGCGAGTGCACTTCGGCACTCACCTGGATAGATGTTTATCTTTTCCTCCCTGAGATTTCTTTCTGAGGTGATAGATCATTACAGTGTTCAACTTCACCATCTCCCCCCGAACTCCATCTTAGAGATGAGTGCTTATGCATCTTTGTGCGAGGGGTATCTCGGCATTAGGCCGAGTCTCACTCTTTTCCGGTACTATTTTCATGTCCGGAGATATTCCATAACCGTCGGTAATCCTTATATTACTGGTATCATCAGTTTTTCGGTTAGGCGTGAGCATGTTTATCCTCAGATTTTAGCTAGTGAGTCGGTCAAACAATGGCCAGCTACCTTTTTCTATCATAAGGATATTCCCGCTCCCGGCAAAGCTACTGCATTGCCGGCTTTCTTCAATGGAGCCACCACGCCTCAAGCATCTTGGGACGAGGTCGCTCCGGCTCTCAGTGACGATCTGCTTCTCACCAAGAGGCGGATTGAATATCTGATGACGCACGAGGGCCTGCAAGGGTCTGACTTGGTCCAGTGTTGGGTTTCTCGCCGGATCCAACCTCTCCAACACCATGGTGATCGACTGATGCATTCCATCACGACGTTGAAAAAGGACTCCCTCTGCATCAGCTCCAAGGCTTTAAAGCCACAAGATTATATAAGACAAATCAAGTGGATAATAAGGGAGCGGATTGAGAGGAAGATCCCGGATCTGTCCCTGGAAATGCATACAGCGGAAGATCCTGTTGTGTTGGTAAGCTTTAGCAACAACCCTTTTATGTGTTTCACCTTTAAGTTATTTCGCAACACTGAGATACTATCTTCTTTTCAGCTTGCCGACCTCCCCAAGTCGGAATTAGCTCCTATCGAGGGATATCCTCCCGAGTTTTCTCAGGAGGAGGAATTGGTCCCACTGTCAGACGTTGTGCCTAGGAAGTGCAAAGCTCCAACAGTGGCTTTCGGCACAAAGGAAGTGTTAGTTGTAAAGAGGTAACTTTCCACACAACTTCTGCCTTTGTACTTTACTCGTGATTTCTTTCGAGATGTAATGTTCTTTGTTCTATTACCTTCTCAGAGCTAAACAGCTTATCAAGGGCAAGAGGGAGGGAACTACTTCAAAGCCCCTGCGTCAGAAGAAGCTAACTTTGGCTTCTCCTGTTGTGGCTCCTCCGACTCTTGCCCCTCAACCTTCTATAGCACCGGAGATTACTCCATCCCCGATCGTTGCAGAAGATCCGGCTCCCTTAGCAGAGCCAGCGATCCTTGAGTCGCAGACTGACGTCACCATGGGTGACTCAGGTTTTGATAAGGGTGAACCCTCTTCGGGTAATGATCCCTCGACAGAAGTTTTCACCGATAACCTCCTGAGCAATCCTGGACTTGCAAAATTTGGCTTATCTCAGAAATCTACAGAGGAGATCCAACGGTTGGCCAAGGAATTCCTTGAAAGCCGAACCATTTCTGCTGAAGAAGAAGCACAAGAAGCAGAGGACATCAAGTACTCCGAACTTCTCAAACAAGTCCTCCTTCGCGACGAGGGACTGAGAGCTGGTGTGCTACCACCTCCACCAGTGATCCCGCTCACCCTTGCCGAGAAGGTTACCACTGAAGTGAACATGTGTCTGAGCAAGCTCACATATGAACATCATGTAAGTCGGAATTCCAACTCACATTTTCCTTTATTGTACTTTATATCATATCCTCTAGCCCCCAAGCATGAAGTTGGATAGATAATCCGGGTTTATGCTTCCTTAGGATGCCAAAGAATGAACTAGTGTAGCCCCCAAGGCTCGTGTTGATATTAGCTACAATATTAGCCCGAGTCTTTATTAGACTTCTGACTCTGGGTATTCTGACTTACAGAAAGTTAATTCATATAACCAGGAATTGTTGAAGAATATCTGCAACAAGCGGAGAGAGACCAAAGCTCTCCGACTTGAAAATGCTGAACTAAAAGTTTCCAAGGATGAGGCCGAAGGTAAACATTCCGAGACTCAAACCTTATCTTGCATTTTCATAGTCGAATATTTTTGTTGAACTGTTGTTCTTTTGACTTACAGCACTGGTAAAGCAGTCCTGCGCTATGATTGAAAAAGCTAAGAATCTGAAGACCTTGGTGGTGGAAAACAAAGATATCCACCGAGAGCTAGACCAGCTTAAGGCGGATCATGAGAAGAGCATTGCTCAAGTTCTCGCATCCTCCTCCATGGCCACCGTGGAGCGTGATCGCAAGATTGCACTCCACGAGAAGAAAATCTCGGATCTTACCAATGACTTGTTCAGAGAGAGGGACATTTCTGAGGCACTTCGGGCTGAACTCCAGAGTCTTCGTGAGGAGAAAACCAAAGTCGATGATGTCATCTTTGGTATGTTTCCATGTTTCTGACTTGTCTTCGACTCTTTCAATGTCGGATTTATTTAACCGTTTTGCGTTATATGCATAGGTCCTATGAACTTGACGGACTGTGCCTCTGCCGAGCCTCGCACCCACCGGCTTACCCAAGTCGGTGATTTGCTACATGACTTCCGCCAATCCCTCAAGGATATTGGCGAAGCTCTCAAGGTTCTGGATATGCATAGCATGTCCGACTTCCAGGTGCGAGACAAGGCAAAGGATATGCCGCAGCTTGTCTAGGACTGGAACATGTCCTACGCGCGATCCGCAGCGCAGAACGCTCTCACAATGGTCATGAGCCACCATGGAAGCATGGAAATCTGGCAAGTGACTAGAGGGTATTCTACTATGGACAAAGACAACCAGGAGCAAGATATTAAAGCCATCATGGACTCCTGCGCTGGATATGGGTGCCACGTAGCTGATTTGACCAGCTACGACACTCCCTTCTTCACCCGTGTGGACACACCGCCTCCGCCTCCTGAAGAAACAGCTGAAGTTTCTGATGATGATCAAACCATATTGGATTTGAACATCTCGGAACGTTATCAAGCCGAGGCCGATGTATCCAGCGAGCCGACAGCTCCTACCTCTCCTCCTGCATCATAGATCCTCAGAAAGAACAAATGTGTTATTCTGAAAACATTATGGGTCTGTAAATATGTAGTATGATACTTTTGCTAGTGCTAAGTTTTAATTTATCTATTCAGAACTTTTGACTTTGATACTTTGTGCCTGAAATGTTTGCATAAGCACTTGTATATTTTGTCTGTACTTAAAGTTCATCTGGCTTTCCGCCCCGTCCCTTTCGTGATCCGGCTAAACTTTCAGCACAGAAACTTTGCCGAGCAACGGAGCTCAATTGCTAATCCAGTTTAAACTCAGAAACAAAGCCGGCTTCCAGTACCAACAATTCACTACTCGAAAAATACCCGCATCCGGCAATCAGACAAATAACCAAAGTATAGACTAGGAAATATATATTTATTTATCGAAGGTAGCAATTTTAGAATCGGAAATCTAAACCAGAACAAACATGTGCATAAAGTACTTTCAAGTATTCTGGGACTTTCGACTTTGTGACATGATCATTCAGAAATAAGATGGTAAAAACTTCTCAGAAAAACTTGAGGCAACCAAAACTTTTATTTCTCATAGAACATGTACACATATATGATTACAAAGAAGGATAAACTAAGAATAAAAGGGACGTAGCTGAGCAATGTTCCATGGTCTGTCTAACTCATCCGGATTTGTACTGCATCCATCTCTCTTTCTCTTCTTAGTAGCAGGTCTTTCTTTGACTGGCCACATATCAGTTAAGTAGTATGAACCATTGTGCAATACTCGACTAACCAAGAAGGGCCCCTCCCATACTGGGGAAAGTTTGTGCTTTCTTTGTTGCACAAGCCGGAGAACCAAATCTCCTTTATTGAAAGATCTGTTTCTGACTCTCTGGCTATGATACTTGTGTAACTTCTGCTGATAGGTTGTTGACCTTATTTCAGCTACGACGCAAACTTCTTCGACTAAGTCAAGATCATATTGTCGAGAAACCTCGGCATCCTCTTCGATATACACGGCCACTCTAGGAGAAGTATGAATCAAATCACTAGGAAGAACTTCTTCTGTGCCATAGACCAAGAAGAAAGGTGTGTATCCAGTTGACCTGTTCGGAGTTGTTCATAAACTCCATATTACAAAAGGTAATTTTTCTTCCCAAGCCCCTGCAGCACGTCGTAGTGGTGCTTCGAGTCTCGGTTTTAGGCCTTGTAGGATTAAACCATTTGCTCTTTTGACTTGTCCATTAGCCTGCGGATGTGCGACTGACGCAATGTCAAGCCAGATATTTTGTTCGTTGCAGAATTCGGCAAGTTCTCCCATAGAGAAATTACTCCCGTTGTCCATGATAATACTATGCGGATAACCATGCCGGATTATAACATCCTCGACAAATTTTTGGTTTTTGCTCCATCACAACTAGCGACGGGTTTAGCCACAATCCATTTGGTGAATTTTTCCACCATCACTAAGAGGTGAGTAAATCCACTTGGAGCCCGTTTAAACGGTCCTACCATGTCAAGCCCCCAGACCGCGAAAGGCCATGTTATAGGTATTGTTCGCAGTTGATCAGCCGGAACGTGAGCTTGTTTGGCGTACTTTTGGCAGCCCTTGCACGTCTTGACCAGTCGTTCGGCATCTACCTTGGTTGTAACACGGAAAAAACCGTGTCGGAAAGCTTTTGCCACTAAAGATTTGGCTGCAGCATGGTGACCACACTTGCCTTCGTGGATTTCTCTTAAAATTTCCACTCCTTCTTCCGGAGATACGCAGTGCTGAAAGACCCCAGACACACTCCTCTTATAGAGCTCACACTAACTACAGTATAGGATTTTGCTCGTCGGATGATCTGCCGGCTCAGAACTTCGTCTTCGGGTAATTTGCCATCTACCAAATAGTCAAGGTAGGGTTGAGTCCAACTGGGAATCCCAGCCAGAACTGCTATCAAAGGTGAGTCGGATTTGGTCGGATATTCCTCGTCTACTCCCTTTATTGAGGGAACTTTGAGGTGCTCTAAAAAAGCGCCATCCGGGACCTCTTTCCATGCAGAGCCTATCCGAGATAATGCATCTGCTTCCTCATTTTCTGCTCGAGGGATATGTTGAACCTCAAACCCTTCGAATGATTTAGATAGATCATCCACGACAGCTTTATATGCTGCCATGTGCTTATTTGCATAACAAATATCTGACACTTGCTGAGCAACAAGATCCGAATCTCCATAATACATCAAACATCGGATGTCGATATCCTTAGCAATCCGGATTCCATGCAGCAGTGCTTCATACTCGGCAATATTATTTGTTGCTGTGAAGTGGATCTGCAACACGTATAAAAGTTTATCTCCTGGGGTGATTTGAGCACCACGCTAACCCCCGAGCCCCCGCGAGCCTTAGATCCATCAAAATATAGGGTCCAATATTCCGACTCAGGGAGGGTCATATTCTCCTTTGTCTCTGTCCAATCAGCAACAAAGTCAGCAAGGATTTGGGGTTTGATTGTTGTCCGAGGTTTATACTCAATATCAAAAGTTGAAAGCTCTATGCCCCATTTGGTGACGCGTCCTGTGGCATCACTGTTGTTGATTATATCTCTCATTGGAGCTGTGCTCACCATGGTAATTGGATGTTCCTAAAAATAATGTCGTAACTTACGGGATGCTAAGAACACACCATAGGCTAGCTTTTGATAGTGCGGATACCGCTGTTTTGATTCTGTTAAGACCTCGCTGAGAAAGTAAGTCGGACGCTGCACCAAGTGTTTTGATTTTCCTCCGGTCTCTCTACTACCATGACGATACTAACGACTTTGTTTATCGCAGCAAGATAGAGCAACATCGGTTCCTATGGTTCCGGGGCTGCAAGGATGGGAGCAGATGAGAGTACTGCTTTCAGGTCTTGTAGTGCAGCTTCAGCTTCGTCGGTCCATACAAAATCTTTGGTCTTTTTCAGGAGTTTGTATAATGGTGCGGCTCTTTCACCGAGTTGGCTTACAAACCGACTAACTACGGCGATGCAACCAGTTAGTCTTTGTACGTCCTTCAGGTGAGTTGGCCTGGAAATATTGAGTATTGCATTGATTTTGTCTCGGTTCACCTCTATGCCTCTTTGAGACACGATAAAACCTAACAATTTTCTGGCTAGGATTCCAAAGAAGCATTTCTTCAGGTTAAGCATTACGTTGTATTTTCGTAGATTGGCGAACGTTTCCTCCAAGTCGGAAATTAATGTTTCCTTATTTTTAGACATCATCACAATATCATCCACACATGCATGTACATTGCGTCCGATTTGATCGTGGACGCAACGCTGCATTGTGCGTTGGTACGTAGCTCCTGCGTTTTTTGGCCCAAAGGGCATCATAACGAAACAGAAGGTTCCAAAGGGGGTTATGAATGAAGTTTTGACTTTGTCAGATTCCTTCATCTGGATTTGGTGATAACCAGAATATGCATCCAGAAAACAGAGGAGTTCCGAGCCTGTCGTAGAATCGATAACTTGGTCAATCCTAGGCAGAGCAAACGGATCTTTGGGGCAAGCCTTGTTCAAGGCAGTATAATCAACACACATCCTTAAATCAGTGGTATCCTTTTTAGGGACCATTACAGGATTGGCCGACCATACAGTGTGCATGACCTCTTCTATGAATCTGGCTAACTCGAGTCGTGCTAGTTCCTTAGCTATTGCCTTGCGCTTTTCATCGCCAAAACATCGTAAGGACTGTTTGACGGGTTTAGCATTCGGGTTTACATTTAAAGAGTGCTCGGCAAGTTCCGAGGTTCTCTGGTCATGTCAGATGCTGCCATGCGAAGATATCTTGATTTGCTTGGAGGAACTTGACGAGCGCGCTTTCCTATGCGCTATCTAGGCCTACGCCTATCTAGGTCACCTTGGAGGGGTCATCATCCGTCAATGGCATCTTCTTCGTCTCTTCTGATGCCTTAAACTCCGGATTTGGCTTTGTCACCTCCTTCTTCATTGCGGGCATCTCGGACGGATCTATGTTCTTCTTGATCTCCTGGTACTCCTAGGCGTGTAGCACGGCTTCAGCAAAGGCGGCATTTCCATCCTCGCACTCTCGCGCTTTCTTCGGGTCTCCCCTGATGGTGATCACGCTGTTGGGACCTGAAATTTTCATCATATTGTAAATATTACACGGACGAGCCATAAAAGGCCAGTAAGCCGGACGTCCGAATATAGCGTGGTACGCGCTCTTGAACGGGACCACTTCGAAGGAAAGTGCTTCCGTCTGGTAGTTCTTTGGAGTTCCAAAGGTAACATCCAAAGTGATTTCCCCCAGGGAATTTGCTTGTCTTCCTGGGACAACTTCGTGAAAGATCACAGAGCTATAGTTCAGCTGGGTCTCCGAGATCTTCATCCGGCGTAGCGTTTTGACATACAGAATATTAATGTTGCTGCCGCCGTCCATGAGAGTCTTGGAAAACCATAGCCGTCAATAAGTGGATTGACGACTAAGGCGTATTTTCCTCGCATGTGCAACTTAGGCGGATGATCAGCGCGGTCAAAGGTGATTGCCACTTCCGACCAGTCCAAGAATTGAGGGACAGCCGAAACTATTGCATTGAGCTCATGTAGAACTACTTTCTTGACCTTTGCTGGTTGAGAACCGAGGAAGGTGACATAAGTGTCTTTCTTGGTCAGAAATTTTTTCTTTCCTTCCGGCTTGGGATTTGAAGCATCAGCTTCCTCCATGTCGGAATCTTCCTTGGTCTCTTTATCCTTTTCGGGATTCTTCTTTCCCTTCTTCCGCTTAGCCCTGTAGCCAATGGTATCATCTCTCTTAATGTCATCATTAAAATGACACTCGGCGTTTGTGTGGTACGAGCCCCCATTGGCGTCTAGGTGATGCACACATGGGTTATTGGCAATGTTGGCCCAAGAGTAGGTTTTGCCAGGTTGCTGGTATCCTCTACCTTGAACTCTTGATGTTCCACGACCGTGTCCGCGGCCACCGCCACGTCCTCCTCGTCCTCCAGACCCAAAAGTAGAAGTAACCACTGTTGTTTCCGTGTTGGGCTTTTCTTCTGAGGTATTCTTGCGCTTCTGAGCCTGTTGCTTTTGTTGTTTTTCCGACTGTGGCACAGCTAGGGCATTAAGTAATCCCTCTGCGTCATCGTCAGCATCTACATACTTGCTCGCTGTTTCTATCATCTCTCCCAAATCAGTGACTTTGTCACACTTCAAGCGATGACGCAGTAAACCAATTGGGAGACCTGCAATGAAAGCTTCAATCGCAGTTTGGTCATTTACTCCTTCACAACAGTTCTTGGTGTCGATCCATCGTCCGAGATAATCCTGGCAAGTTTCTCTGGCTTTCTAGGTGCAACGTTGTAGGTCTTCTACCATACAGGGCCTCCGGTATGTGCCTTCGAAATTCTGAAAGAATGCACTTTGCATGTCATACCAGTTGTGGATGGTGTTCTCCGGAAGTTCATTGAGCCATGATCGCGCCGTCTTCCGCAACATGAGTGGGAGATATCGGGTTGCGACCAGGCTGTTTCCGTCTTTGGCGATGCAGCAAGCTTGGAAAAAATCCTGGACCCAAGTATCTGGCCGAGCTATACCGTCGTAGCCTTGAATGTGTCTTGAGATAGCAAATATTTTCGGGAAATTTGTAGCTCTTATGCATGGTCCGAAGCACTTTGGGCCCATGTATATATCATCATTTTCGTAGCGCTGTGCCTCTATGTTGGAATTAATCCTATGCCTTGTGTCACTTGGGGATAAGGATCGTCCCGAATGACGGCTATGGCTGCGGTGCCTTGGAACCGGACTTCGGCTTCCGCCACCACCTCCTCCACCCCGCCGTCCTCCTTGGCCTCCTTGGGGGCCATTATGATGGCTACTTGGTGGGGAAGGTGGAGCAGCTGGGTTGTTTCCGGCTGATCGTCGGCCTCCGTCCGGTGCGTCATTATTCCGGTTCCGGGGAGGATCTTCATTGTGACGAGCCCCCTGCCGGTTTGACTCGGCACGGTGTCCGTCATTCCTTCGCCCGTCAGCCGGACGGCTTGCATGTCTAGGAGGTGGCTCTGCCGGTCCACTTCCTGATGTTCCTCTTTATCTTCTTCCCTATGATCCTTCGACTCTCACTAGGGAGGGTTCTTCGGATTCAGTGCAGCAATTACCTCTTGCTCCGCAACTGGGGTAACGTTGCGCCAGTCATGTGCAGCTTTGTGGTGCTGTCCTGAAGATCTGGTTCTTGAGTAGTTGTCTTCCCGACGGTCGGAACAATGATGTTGTTCCAGAACATGTTGGGTTCTTACGTCAGCCCAGGCTGGATCCATGCGACATAGGTCAGAATGGGAGACCAGTTTTTGACTTCCGGATAGGGTGACCTTTTGATGTTCCAGACCCTTGTTGAGTAGCTTAATGCCCAACCAGATCTGCTCTGGGCCTGGATTAGCAGATAGGATTTCTCGAGCTACAACGGTATTCTATATTGGTGTTGGATACACCCAATCCCCGTTGCTGTCATGCCGAGGCATTCCATGTTCTCCTCCAAAGAGGACTTTGTGAATCTGCGGGAATTGGTCGTCATGAGTATGACGTTTCCTGGTCTTCTGATGTTGCCTAGAGTTGTACTTCTCCGCAGTTGCCATGCGTTTCTTTTCTTCCTTAACGTTTTTGGCTTGATCGAGGAGTACTTGGCAACGCGCTTCTAGGGCCTGGGCCCTCTCGTCCACCTCTTCAGTAGTAAGTTCTGCAGCTGTAGGAATAGGTGTGGTTAATGCAGCATCGATGAGTTTACGCGCACCTTCATTGATCACGTGTCCATCCACCGACTCTTCTTTGGGCTTGTCTGGGATAAGTGCTCCATCTGAGTCTTCCTCATATTCCTCGGCAATCACCTCCTCTCCCGGAGGGTCTTTTGCCGGGGTCTTGTTCTTTTTGTTCTTCTTCTTTGCCTTCTTGGCAGCGTCGGTAGTAAAGACGGCTTTGGGCCCGTTTCCCGGAGTCAAACTTTGATCGGTACTTTTGGACATTTGGTTCTTGGGATCATCTCCGAGATCCATGTTGTCCTGTGCTTTGGGAGAGTTTTCTCCGGATCCTTCATCCATGTCTTCTCCTTTTGCAACAGTTGTGGAGTTAATCTCCTCTTCATATTCCACGGAAAACTTCCGGGAATCTGCCGACGTCATGGAATCATCCGAAGATGCCGGTAATTCGATGCTTGTTCCGATAGCCTCCAGCACAGAGTCGGTGTTGTCTCTAGCATCGGCGGAGCCAGATCCGGATCCCACATATCCGACAAAGTGCAATGTGCGCCTCCTGAGATAACTACGGTCTTCATAGTAGGCTTTGTCGAAACGCCTGATTGTCTCGAGGATTGCATCTACGCCTAAATTTTGCATCATCATGCACCTTAGTGTGTATCTCAGGAAGGGCCTTGTAACTACCTCGGTGAATTACGCTCCTAGTTACAAGCCTGGATGAGCAGAAATGGTTGAAATAGTACGGTGGGGCCCAAATGCCACTCACAGGTAGACCTTTCGGCCGTCCCAACCATTTCCAAACATCGGGACAAGAACGGGCGGCGTAATCGGCAGGCGAAGGGATCAACTACATACACAAATGAGTATGTATGCAAGCCACCATACAATAGTACATCAGAGCCATTCCATCTAAAAAGAAAGGAAATATAGCAACGCCATACGGCAAGATCCAAATATCCTAGATAGATATAATAGTTTAGGATATCTCCTCATACATTAAACATCAGAGTATCAGGCGGAAGCGGAAGACAAAATCCGAGTACGGATAAGAAGCAAATCGGCATAAGATGCCCCATAAATAAGCAGATCCCGCCCACAGATCTCACGGATCCCCGTTCCCGGAATCTCTACACCGAATGATCGTTGCCCACATCGTCCGTCTCTTCCACCCAGTATCCATCTTGCGAATGTACCTGTTCATCTGAACAAATAATTTATCGTGTGAGACCCTAGGGGTACTCAGCAAGTCTTTATGCCGCTAAAGGGGACACAACCTGGGGTGACGCAATTGCAGCAAAAGATAAACCCTAACAATTCTATAGATACTCGCTAACCATCTGCCTAACCAGAGATAGACGGATGTCCGTGAATTAATAACAATAGTTATAATGGTAATCTCAACAGATCCATCCTCCTCCTCGCTTACCGACGAGGAAGCAGACGAACAGCCCCCCATCCGTTGGCAGTTTTATTATCCATTCCGTGAGTGTTGCACTATTTACTAGTCAGGTACCTAGTCTAGTCAAATTAAAAGCGGTACTTTAGTTATGCCTGTCTATGATCGAGAAACTGTGCTCCAAGTCGTCCATAACCGCGGACACGGCTTTCAGAAAGTTTTACCCTGCAGGGGTGCACAAATAGCAACACACACTCGATATGCCTCGGAAAAACCAAATCAAAACCCAACGAGGCAGTCACGACAAAGCGATCACAGGATTCAGAAATATTTCAGGGGGCCACCCCATTGAGCTACCCGCAACGAAGTTAGCTGACTCCGAGACGGCCTCAAGGTTTGTGTGGCCGGCTGTAAACGACTGGGAACCCGAAAGTGTGACTGGGCTTGTCGATACAGCGAAAACGGGTCACGGACCTAAACAGTACAGTGTGCATTACCTCGCACAATTTAAATTAAAGCAGTAAAGCATGGCATAAGTACAGGATAGTAAATAAAACCTCAAACTAGTTTGTGGCCCTCAAGAAATAAGAATGAATCAAGCTCTGGCTCAGGGGGGTTCATAAGCCTCCCGGATGTGGATAGCGCGAATATTCAAGGAACAGGAATCAAGTACTCGGGGTCCTACGGGACACAAGTGAGCCTGAAAAACCAAATAGCGAATATGGCTCACCGATGCCACTTTCATTAGTTATCCCATTACTACTCAGGTTAAGTTGTTTAGGTACCTCGTTATCCAACAGACACTCACATACCCTACACATGCTGTTCTACGACTCGCATGGCTCAAACAACTCCTGTAGTAATGGCTCATGGGATGGAGGAACAAGCTTTGGTAGGGTTTAAAAGTAAAGGCTGTGCAATACTTGGGATTCAATTTAATGCAATCGCGACTCAATGATGCAAGAATAAGAAAGAGGCAATAGGTACTATATGTATGCAAGCATGTGGTAGTGCTTGCCTGGCAGCTCAGTTGAAGCAAGGGATGGATCTGGGTAGTGCTCCTGGTTCTCTTGATATATCCCCTGCTCAGCGTCTATTCGAAGAAGAACCAAACAAACAAGGGCCAACATAAATAAAGTGCGCAAGCATATGAATAAATGCGACAAGCAAACAATCATGCCATGATGAATGATGCACAATTTGCATGGCAATAAGGTAGCATGGCATGGGTGAGGTGTGGAACACAAGAATAAACCATTTTATTTAGTTTTGGCCCCATTTTACCTTCATATTAGTTGCTGTATACTTTATAATTATATGATGCATGCTGCAAAACAGATGATGGAACACATAAACAGAAAGGTCTCGACGAGCTAATCATTTTAGACATATCATTTGTTAAATTTGGAGTTATAAAACAAAAGTTATTAATTAATTAAGGTGGAAGGGCATTTTAATGTAATTTAAATCAACTTGAAATTTTAAGTGTCCAAAATATATTTTGAATGGCATATTTGAATTCCTCATATTTTTCTGATTTCAAAACATATATTATTTGTATTAATTGGGTTTGTATTTTAAAAGATATTTAAAAACAGAAATAAATTTGAATTTGAATTAATTTGAAAAAGATTTGAATTAAAACAGATATGCAGAAATACTTTTTATACACAGATTTAGCTAGCCACAGTCAATGACCAGTGGGGCCAGCAGCTGACTCAGCAGCACACTGCGCAGAAAAGCTTCTGTCACCGCGAGCTATGCTAGCCCATGCGGCAGACAGGTGGGGCCAGCGACCACAGGCCCACGCGCCAGCGAGCGAGCGCGCAGGGACCGACAGGTGGGGCTGCGGCTGGAGCGCGGGTTGAAGGTGAAAGAGGCCAGGGGGTTTCCTGTAAAAGTGCTAGCGCGGCTGACTAGTGGGCCTAGAGGAGCGCGGGTTTAGGAGTAAAAAGCTCTAGGGGGTTTAACACAAAACAGCATCGTGATGCACTGTGCTTCTTCCTCTCTCTGCGCCGAGCGACGGATCGGTGCGAGGCGCGGGCGGGGATCGATCCAGGCACCTGGCGTGCGCGCGCGGAGGCGGCAGCCAGTGCGGTGGCTTGGGGTTGTTGCTAGGAGGGCGGACGGGGCCTAGTTGAGGCTTGGCGCTACGCGGGAGCGAGCAGACAGAAGCGAGCGGCGGCGCGCGGAGGGCGTTCGACGGCCGGTCCGGCGGCACTAGACGGTGGTGGCGAGGCGGACCATGTCCAGGGGTCAGGGAGCTCACCGAGGTGATGTTGGCGTGGTCGGATCGAGCAGGCGTGCAGCGGGGCGACGATGATGCAGAGGCCGAGCGAACTAGGGTTTCGGGGTCGGCGTCGCGGTGTTCTTCGGCTCCGGTCCTCCTCCTCCTTGACGGCGTGTTCGGAGCGGATGCAGGGGACCTCCTCGTCCTCCTCGATCACCTCCCTGTCGCGCTTGTCGTCTGGAGTGAGGCAGCGCCGGTCGAGCAGAAGATGGTCGGCGTTGGGGGGGTAGACGGTGGCGATGGAGAGAGAGAGGGGAGAGCAGGGCGCCTCGGCCAGATCTGGAGAGCCAAAGGAGAGCCGAGAGGGAGCAGATAGGGATGGGAGAGGCGTGGGTGCCGTGGGGAGTGGGGTAGATGGAAAAGGTGGCTCGGCCTCCTTTCCTCCTCCCTCCCTCACGTGCTCGGTCGGGGCAGGGCAGGGCAGGGCAGGGCAGGTGGGGTAGGGTGAGGCCAAGGGGTAGGCAGGGGAGGCTCGGGTTGGGGGTCCCCTAGGCAGAGAGAGAGCTAGAGAGAAAAAGGGGTGGCTCGGGTGGATGCTAGGGTTGGGAGTAGAGGAGGGTATGGCTCGGGTGAGGCTTAGCTAGGGTTGGGGCTGGATAGGCAGGGTGGCCAAGTGGGGCCAAGCTAGGGTAGGTCATGGTGGGGTGGCTCGAGTAGAGAGAGGAGAGATGAGGGAGGGTACTTAGGGTTTGGTTTAGAATAGGTATAGATTAGGGTTTAAGAGAGAGGGGGTATGGTGATGATGAGGTAGGTGGTGGTTTAGGGCTTAGAGAGATAGATGGAGTGTTTCTTTGCCAAGATCAAGCATGCTCTAGACAAGCTCTAACAAGATCAAGTCAAGAAAAAGAGAGGGATGGGAAGCTAGGGTTAAGCAAGATCAAAATAGATCAAGCCAAAAGAAAGGATAGAGAGAGAGATGATGATCCACTCAAGATTCAAATAAAAACCAAATACTAGAAAAAGTGGCACTTGCATGGCCCATGCAAAATTATGTATTGCCATCTTGATTCTTGTGAAAACAATATTACTACATGGCATTATTATTTTGCATTCCCAAAATTGGAATAAAGGCCAAGCAAAAAGAATTAACAAGGATGCCCCATGTGGAGTAGATGGAGATGACCATTTTTGAAATACAATGGGACTTGCTAGTGTGTATATGCCACTAGGTAGTTAATAAGCCCACAAAATATCCCAACATGATGATAACCCCAAAACGACACATATGGGAACTAGAAATAGGGTTCCACCCACAAGGCATGCAAAGGTGGCCATGTGGCTCTCATATATCAACAATGTGAAAACAAAATGATGCCAAGATGAGAGCATGTGGAAAAAGAATTGGATCCATCCCAACCCACATGAGCTAGAGGTAAAAACAATAAGTGCCAAGCTCATATATGGTGGAATGGTGGAATGATGGGTGATGACATGAAAGGTGGTGGAGTTAACAAAAGATATGCCCCCAACTCAACTTGGGCATTTAAACAATATATCAACAACCAAATACAATATCAAGAGGCAAATACAATTAATAATGCATATGAGATAAGAACCAAATGAAAAGGGTTTTATATGATGCTCAAATGCAAGGTGGCATGATGACATGAGCATGATATAATGATGATGCAACAATTATATGTAGGAAGTAGCATATATAGACTAGGCTAGTAGCATTACAATTGTTAGACAATTGGGATGCTACAGGCCTGTCTGTCCCGGCGTCATCAGAGCCGGAACCAGAGTTATCTTCTTGCTCTCCCTGGATTTTGACGTCCGCGGGTGGATCGATCTGGGATTCGGGCTCGCTAGGGAGATCCACTCTAGATCCAACATGCACTGCGCGATCTACCTCAGGTTCAGCTTTCTCCACTATCTCCGCAACTGGTGCGGGCTGGGTGGGGTTAGGGTTTTCTGAGATCCGGAACTCTACCGCCTCCACGGACAGGGGGGACCCAGAAATTTCTTCTGCCTCTATCATCACCGCTGGGGTGAGTTGGGCAGGTTCAGAGAAACCGATATAAACATCGATCTCGCCAAAAGACATGATGGTGTAGGTGGTCACGGCATCCCTAGCTGGAATCCAAGTCTCGTCGAGGATGATGAGAGGGACGTCGCTGACATAGAGGATGCGACCGGTGGTGATAGTCTCGCCGATTCCGATTCTTGCAGATTCCGCTCGGAACGCAGATCCGAAACTCACTTGCCCCACGGTGGGCGCCAACTGTCGTAGGATTGATGACAAGTACGCCATGAGGGGGTCCTAGAAGCGTGCGGAAGAGAGGGGTGTGAGATGTACGGTGTTCTAGGACGGTGAGCACACAAGTTTACCCAGGTTCGAATCCGCCGACTTTGGACGGATCGTACTCCTGCTAGCAATCCAGTAATACGGCAGAGCCGGAATATGGGTTACAAGGGGTTCGCATGTGCGAGTTGAGGTTGTAGACTATTGGGTGCCCTAAAGGCTCTCCCTAGGATAGCTTATATAGATATCCGGCCTAGGGTTTACAGGAGAGATCTATCCGGCTACGTCTAAGAGCCGGTTACAAAGTACATATTGAACTACAAGTAACACTATGGACCTATGTCGGTAAGTCTTCTGGGCCTTCCCGTAGCCGGATTGGACTTCGTCTCTTCTCCCTGACTGGGCCACCCGTGAAGCAAAGCTCTAACCTGAAGTGGGCCACCCTGGTCAGTGAGGAACTGTGAGGATACCCTGAAAGTATATCCCCAACAGTAATTCTAAACTCTATAAACCAAGTAGAATTGGATTTGGTGAAATCACCAAATAGGGAGAACCATGGAATTCAAATCACCACTTTATAAACCACAAGGTTTACTACCTTATAATAAGTATATACAATTCCTTTCTAAGGTTAAGTATTAATAAGATGCTATACAAATAAATATCCATTTTAAAACCACTACTATTACATTCTTTTAGTGGTAATACAAATCATTTCTATAAGATTTTCTTATAGGAAGTAAATCCCTAAAACCCTAAATTATATTTACTTTACTAAATAAAATAATCCTTCATATAGTTATGAATATCTTATACACAATAAGAAATGGAGGGCAAATAGTTATAATTCCTTTATACAATAGTATTTATAACTTACAGAATCTCTGGACATTTAAATCCTTGAGGAAATTCAAATTTGGAAGGTTTTTACTAAAACAGAAATGAAAACAAAAAAAAAGGAAATAGAGTAATCATCCGGTGTGGCCCACGGCCCATTTCCTTCTTTGCATAACTTCCGCCCGCGTGCGCCCTCCGAAATTTCTCACTCACTCTGCTACGGCCCAGCCACGGCCTAGCCCAACTTACCGTTTTGTCCCGCTTATCGTTGCCGTCTACCTCGCGCGGCCGCCGAAGCAGCTTGAGAAAACCACTTAAAGATTTAAACCAAGTTCTAAAGTAATTGAAGTAATACCCATTCTTTACTTATGAAGTATAACCATTGATTTTAAAGATAGAAAGGTAAATGCATCCACTTATAACTTTAATAAAATACCACCTCATTCAAGTAATAACATTTAAATTCTAACTTTGTGGAATGTTAAGAAGTAAACCATCTACAATGTGGTGCCTTGTTCAAAACATGTAAATCTCCACCACTTATGCTATGATTATTTAATGTAGTAATGTTTTCCTCTTTAATAATCTTAGCTAATAAGAAAATCTTAAACTGTTAGCCTTAAGTTCAAAAGCTTTTTACTTTGTAAAGTAATATTTTCCTCACAAGTTATTCTTTTAAGAAACATTAAAAGTGATCCTTGAACACTTCTTTAAAAGCTCTAATTGATTCTTAATCTTGTTTAAAGAAATATTTTAGATATCATGACCCATTTGAGTGCTTTTGTATTGCATACTATTTGTTGTATTTACATATTGTTTCACACACTCTCACAAGCCTTAACAAGAAGCACATGTGTGAAGCTGGTATAAAAGTGCAACATATTCCAAAGAGCTCATCACCAGTTTCCAAACCCTAGATCAGATACGACTATTCTGGGGATTCACGTTTATCAAACTTGCATTACATTACTTATGCATAATTGCATCTTGCTTCTTTAAACATTAGTCCTTACCGGACCAATGATGCTACTTTAAGAATTTGGATCTTCTAATGTCTTGAAGACCGTGAGTACATAATCTTGCAATCACAAAAGGCAAGTTCACAATTTGCTCGTGTCCTTTGATTATTTTCTATCAAATGCTTGTAACTCAAATGTTGTCATCACCTGCATTTCAAAAAGGTCGAAAAGACTATTTTCATAATTAACTAGAAATATCGGTTACTGATCCAGGGTGATCATCTAATCTATCATAACTGGCAATGGAAACGCCATTGTACAGTAATGTATCATCTAGGACTTAACAACCAATATCGCTAGTGATTCTAGCGCCGTATATTACGCGTCAACCATGACATTTGGAATGGGACGGAGAAGTCAGTTGTATCTTCTTCCTCTCGCATGCATCTGGATGGCCAGGTCGTGGTTGTTATCCTTGTAGCGTGCATTTATTGGTAATTCGTATAGGATATGCAGCATATGGGTGGGAGCCCTCAATGTCCCACGATAGTGCTGGCATCTGACGGTTTGTACTAACCATTGTCGTAATTCAAGATGTGGGCATGGCATACACCAAGGGGACATGCGGGGTCGCGAAGGGGCAGTGATTGGCTTGGATCTTAGGTTGGGCCTCAAACCATGGAAGTTTGAACGGGGATATACTCCCAGCTGTGCAACAAAGCTTAAGGTCTCTTGTTGGAAAAGTGACGCACCTCTGCAGAGTGTAAGAATTGTGACATGTTACTCCCTGTTCCGGGAAGGAGCTACGAACGCGGCAGGAAAGGAACCCCATGAAGGTTCTGGTCAACTTGTGAAGGCTGTCGGACATAGTTTTCAGAATAAAAGCAACCTTTGAAGAAATGTTTACGAAAACCTGCATTGCCTATGACCTTTGGTCTGTGGCTATAGAGATAGTGCATCATACACTCCTTTTTAGTGAACTTGTTGAGTACGCTCGTACTCAACCGTACCTTCTTAACCCTTGCTAGGTTCTATGCCGTTGAAGACGACATCAACATCAATTTATGCTCAAGAAACCATCATCGGAAACTCAAGTTCTTCAATAAAGTCAAAGAAATCAACATATACATCAACTGAACCAAAGACGAAGTCCTTGAGTAGATAGGAATAGATTCTCTAGCCATAAAACCTACTTCTATAGAGCATTGCACTAGCAGCAATTACAAGCCAATTAGTTTAGATGCTAGTCTTAATCACTAGATAGTACTGAGTTATTATTTCTAGTTCTTCTTTGTAAGAAGTTTCTTTCTCTCTCTTTAACCTAGAGTGTTCTCTGGATCTTTTGTAAAGAGTCGAGTTGTAATCTATAGTCATGTCTTGGACCTGTTGTGTTTCTGTTGTACCACTCTGAGGGATGTAATACTATGAACGGTGTTTCATTGGCGTTATGTCAACGACTATAGTGTACTACATCATGTAGTGTTATGCTGGGTCACCGCATAGCATGTTTGCACTTCATCATTCCTGCTCTACATAGCAAGTCCAGAGAGTACTTGTGCTAGGTGGGAGTCAAACCATCAGAGGACTGAGAGACTTCCAATCCTAGAAAGTAGTGTAGAGTGCCCAAATTCTTCACGGCAAAATCACCAGTCAAAGCAGCCAGGAGACGATCAGCAGCATCTGAGTAACTAATGAGAATAGTGTCATCAACATAGACCATCAGATACATTGTCACCTCAGAACGCTGAAGAAGGAACAGTGATGTGTTAGCAGTTAAAGGAACAAATCCATGAGCCCAAAGAACTGAGCCAAGGCATGCATGTTAAGCACGAGGAGCCTGCTTAAGCCCATAGAGCGCCTTGACCAGGCGACACAGATGGTGCGGGCGAGAAGGATCAACAAATCACGGAGGCTGATGCATATAAACCTCCTCATCCGAGACTCCATGTAGAAAGGCATTCTGAACGTCCAACTGCTGAAGAGACCACCCTCTAGTAACAGCCAGAGAAAGCAGCAAACAAATGGTGGTAGGCTTAACAACCGGGCTGAAGGTGTCCTCATAGTCAAGTTTGTACCTTGTTTGAAGCCCTTGGCCACTAAATGTGCCTTGTAGCGTTCAATAGAACCATTGACATGTCGCTTGACTTTGAAGACCCACTTAGAATCAATAATGTTGACACCTGAAACAGGAGGAACCAACTACCAGGTATCATTCTTTAAGAGTGTCTAGAATTCTTGCTACATGGCAGTACGCCAGTGCGGAATACCAAGAATAGCTTGAAAGTGGCCAGGTTCGGCAGACGGATCAGACTCAGCTTGAGCCATGCAGGTTGAAATCCACACAACCGTTCCATGAGTGTGTTCCTTCGGATGAAAATGCCAGGCTGACTGCATGTGCGTGGACGCAGAGTGACCGGTGCAGGAGGGGCTAGTGGCGTTGAGGTCGATGCAGGCTAGCCGGGACAGTGGGTTGGGCGACAGATCAGAGGAAGCCGGCCCACGTGGGGCGGGCGTCGCTGGCACAGAGAAGACCAGCCCACGCAAAGCTAGCGTCGTTGGCGACATGTGCACTTTAGGTGGCCCAGGTGGGGCAGGCGAATGGGGCGTGTCGGGTGTGCATGGCACATGCACCCGATCGATGTCCTCCATAGGTGTACCATCCTGTGCCTGGTCCTCTAGCTGTTGTACACGAGCTCCACGACCAATCCTGCAGCTTGATTAGGTAGCAACGCAGGAGTATATGCAACATCAACAAACTGGTCAGGCGGTGGTAAAGTAGAATGCATAGGTGGAGTAGGAGTGGTGGTGACAGTAGGAAGTGCAGAAAAGGGGAACAAGCTCTCATCAAACACAACATTGCGTGAGATGTAGATACGGTTAGACGAAACATGAAGGCACTTGTACCCTTTATGAAGAGAACTATACCCAAGAAAGACGCACTTTTTGGACCGAAGCTCGAGCTTACGCTTGTTGTAGGGGCGGAGGTGAGGCCAACACGCACACCCAAAACTTTAAGGAACGTATAATCTGGAGTTTCATTGATCGAGAGTTTGTGTGATGTTTTCATCTCTAGAAGACGTGTACGAAGCCTATTAATAAGAAAACAAGCAGTGGTAAAGGCATCACTCCAAAAACGAAAGGGAACAGAGGCATGTGATATTAAAGTTAGGCCAGTTTCGACAATATGATGATGCTTACGTTAGCGGGACCATTCTGTTGATGTGTATGAGGACACGACACATGGTGCGAAATCCCAAGCTTATTAAAGAACTCATTGAGGTTGTGATACTCACCCTCCCCCCTCCCCCCCCAATCAGATTGTACATAAATAATTTTATGCTTAGTGAGGCACTCAACATGTGCTTGAAATTGCAAGAAGACATCAAACACATCAGATGTGCGCTTAATAAGATAAATCCAAGTGAATATACTATAAGCATCAATAAAATTGACATAGTAATTATGGCCACTGACATAAGTTTGGGTGTCTCCCCACACATCAGAGAACACAAGCTCCAGCAGAATTTTGACTACATGAGTCAAATCTGAAAACGGGAGCTGATGACTCTTGCCTTGCTGATAGGCATCACAAATTGTTATAGCATTTTTATTGGACACAACTGAAAGATCATGATGATGAATAACATGACGAACTATTGGAGTAGCAGGATGACCAAGACGTGTGTGCCAATGAGTAGATGACAAATGGACAGCACTGAGCGTCTAAGAGACATGTGGCACATCAAGCGCATAAAGCCCATGGCGTAGGAGACCTCTAAGAAGAACGTCCCTCGTGTCCTGGTCCTTGATAGAAAAATGAAAACGGTGAAATTCAACAAAGACATTATTGTCACGAGTAAGCTGAGGAATAGATAGCAAATTACGTGTAGCGGAAGGAAATCTAAGGACACTAAGGAGATGCAAACTCTTAGAAGTATGAGTAAGAAGTGACGCTTGACCAGTATGGGAGATGTGCATACCTGCTCCGTTTGACGGTGTGAACCTGATCATGACCATGATATGGTTCCTAGGTGTAGAGATTTTCCATCTCACTCGTCAGGTGAGTAGACGCGCCCGTATCCATGTACCATACCAGATCGATGGGATATGATGGAGTGTGTCTAGGCTCACGAGTAGTCGCGAAGCCATCCTGTCTTTCATTACCTTTACCATTGTTACCAATGCCAAGAAACTCGTGCTTGAAGTGACGATGACATCGAGAGGCAAGATGGCCCATGATGCCACAAAGCTGGCAGGCAAGCTGGGCGCCACAGGAAGGGTAGGAGGCGCATGGTCGGCCTCCAGCAGTCGTGGGAGTGGAAGGCGCGGCGGGAGGCCGTGTGGCCTGCTAGGGCTGAAGCACCGTCTTGCCACCAACTGGCGGCTTGTAGAATTTTCCATTGCTGCGCATGGGGGCATTGGCAGACGTGAAACATGGCGAAGCACGACGAGCCTTGACTCACTGCTCTGTGGCGAGAAGGCAAGAGTAGATCTCAAGGGCTGCAGTGGTGTATCACGACCATTGATGTTCTCGGCATGGTTATCATAGTCGTCGTCCAACCCGTTGATAACATGTGTGGTGAAATCCTCGAGACGGAGAGGATGGACAATGGAGGCCAGGGTGTCCGCGAAGCCCATCATCTTGTTGAAGTACTCGGTAATTCTTTGGTCAAGGATCTTGGTCTCCTCAAGCTCAGTACGGATGGCATAAGCGCTCATGCTACCGAGAGGCGAAGCTCGTGTGAAGGGCGAAGCACGCATCCCGAGACGTGGTGGCGAATAGGACGAGCGACGAGACGCTTTCCAAAAGCGAGGAATGGATGGCTGAAAGGATGGCATGATCCTAAGCCACCAATCCACGGTACGACGGGTGATACGACGATGGGCATGACAAGGTAACATCGACGTACCCCTCGAGGTAACGACTACGGAGTAGGGGCAGCACTTGTGCTCGCCATGCCATATTTGGCATGAGCTTCACCGGGATGAGATGAGTGAAGTAGAACGGCGTCGAGACTGCACCGTGATCCACGGGTGCAACCGGTGTCAGTGGAGGCGCATAAAAACCCGACGGTGGGGCGCCATCAGTGGCCAGCGTGGAGGTAGCCACGACAATCACCAGGCAGTAGACGGACCGCCATAGGTCGGTGTGGGCGCACCGTAAGGCGGCGGATAGCCACTGTAGGCTGACGGAGGTGGCAGGGCACCGTACATCTATGGCGACGCGTCGTAGGAGGAGGCAGCCAAGTCGATCTAGGCTCTCTGCGGCGTGGGGAACGCACCATAAGCCGGCTACGATGGGGAACCGTAGGGCGGCTGCTTCGACAAGGCGTCGTATGGCGGCGGCGGGAACGAGCCTTGGGGCTGAGGTGACGGGTCACCGTAGTATATCGATGCACCGTGCGTGGAGGAAGGTGCTTCGTAGGGCACGATATGGTCGGCTCCAGATGGAGCAGACGCAGTAGCAGGGGCAGCGGTCGAGGGCGCCGCGGGGGATGAGGCTGTCACGATCGGGGGCAGCGGCACGACTGGAGGCGCGGCCATAGCGGTCGGGGCGTGAGCCCAGGCCAGGAACGGCGACAACGGGGTGGAGGCCGACACGACAACGGTGGCAATGGCCGGAGGGGCCGATGTGGCGGTGTAGGCGATCGGACCTGAGTCGGCGGCGAAAGTCATAGGACCGATCTAATCTAATACCATGTAAAGCAACAGGATTTGGGGAACAGTGCTCAACACCCTAATTGGGTGCGGTTGTCTTATATTTATAGGGGTATACAAAGGTGTACAATACAATTTATAATACGTGTACAGAGGCTACATTTATATACAGTCTAACGCGGATATCATTTTTCTTCTTTTTCGTTGTCAAACAGAGATCAAAACAATTTTGTATCAATATTCAATACAATGAATCTAGAAACAGTGTGGCAGAGCGAGTACACGTTGAAACAAACTCTTTTTTCTTCTCTCTTATGAAGAATCGAGAGATTGTCTTCCAGAGAAAATGAACAGGAGTTTGACCACGGTGAACTGAATACCTAGGTAAAAACATGTTTTAATTTAGATGTGTACCAATGATTTTCGTCGATAATGTGTGTTATGTTTGTCCTTTTATTTCCCTCAATTTTAACTCATTTGTGTTTTCGTATAGCTCTTGCATTTGTAATAATGTTGCACATGCCCTAGAGGCCATTGGTGCGAGTCAGCGGAAATCTAGTCTTGTGACTCCAGAAGACCTGCCGAAATCTATAATGGTGCTAACCGTCGTTCTTGCTAAGTTCATATCTAATGAAATCGTTCCAATTAAAAAAAGTAATCCACATGGATATTGCGCTAGTAAGTTTTTAATTCAAAAAGAATGAGGATGGTCCCCGCGTCACTCTCTACAAGGCGGCTCGCGCGGAAACCCTAGCCGCCGCCCCCAACACCACCTCTCTCATCCTTCCGCTCCCAATGGAGGACGCTAGCAGGCGAAGCCAGCTTGGTCGATGGGGTGGTGGGGTTGTCTCGGGCAACAACAATTTATAGAATAAATTGTAAAAACCAGGACTCGAACTCGGGACGTTAGGCTCTGATACCATATTAAATTGCATGCGCTAGCCAATGCAACCAACTGTCTGAACTGATAGAAATAGCTAGGTGTGTATTATATTCTTAACACCCCCTCCCCCCTCCCCCCTCACGTAGGCTATTTTAGTTCTTAGCTTGAGTTCGGTGCAGGCCGCAGAATCTTTGTTTTAATACTGCGTGAGCAGGATCTTGAACTTGAGACCTCTTGACTCTGATACCATGTTAAACTGCATGCGCTAGCCAATGCAACCAACTGTCCAAAATGATGAAAAGAGCTAGGTGTGTATTATATTCTTAATAGTCGTGGTGGCACCGTCGTGTAGGCGGTGAAGATCATGAGCCGGCGGCGGCCACGGGAGCTGGTGGTGGTCCTCCCATGGAGGATGGTAGTGGGGGTTGCGTCTGCCGGCGTGGACGCGGCACTAGGCGAGGATCATGACAACGTGGCCCTGCAACGGTGGCGCAGACGCGCGACCTAGCATCGACGGCATGGTGGCCCTGCGTGCTTGAAGTCGTGCAGACATTTGGCACAAACTTTGGGAGGTGTGTGTCGCCTTCTTCGATGTCAGCATTCTTCACTGTCGGCATGGCATATGGGTTGGTGGTGGGGGGTTGAGACGGCCGGTCCCGTAGGGGGACGAGTAGTGGTGTGGGTGCTGCTCGCTTGGATCTAATAATGGTAGTTGGCCCTAGTGTTCTTCTTTCGCCAAGTTGCTGATCTGCTTGATGTCGTCCCACGATGTGGCATCCCGCAAAACCACTACTAGAAAATCGCGTTGAATTTGTGCATTGCATCGTCATCATCAGATGTTGTTTGTCAAAACTATGTTTGCAAAGCCCGTGTTGTTTTCTAAACGCCCCTCTTTATTCAAACATCAAAACCGGGTCCCCGGAATATTTTGTTTTGGCCGCTATCGGTTTGCATATGGCCAGTTAAAATAAATAAAAAGTTTAATTGTTTTAGTGGGGGCAGTCGAACGGGCCAGATCGACCCGAACGACCACCCCCCAGGTTTTCAAATCGGTCCACCTAACCCACCCTATTAATCCTATAGCTACCTAAAAACCTACCCACACACCCCAGCCACATCACCCTGGCCACTCCCCTAGTGACACCTCACCCCTCTCTCTCCCTCACCCAATCCCTCCCTACCACATCACCCCTCTCTCTCCCTCTCTCACCACCCCACACAGCCTCACACCACACAGCCTCCCCCCACCGGATCCCACCTCCCCCCACGCGGTCCCACACCCGCAGCTGGCCCCAGCCCCACGCGCCTTCTCCCCAAGCTCCCTCCCTGCGTGACCCCGACGCGCGGCCTCACCTTGCCGCCGCCGGTGGCCCCTCCTCCCCGCCGCCGCAGCGAGCCCGCCGGCCTGCGCCCTGCCTCCCCATCGTCCTCCACCACCGCTTTCCCCTCCGCGACGCCCTGCTCGCGTCTCCCCCTCCTCCGGCCGCCCCGCGGGCCCCCGTCGCCGCCGAACTCGAGCTCGCCCCGCCAACCTCCGCGAGCGTCGCCGACCGCCTCCCTCGGCTCCACCCCTCCCCGTGAGCGTCGCCGACCGCCTGCCCCGCCGCCCTCCGAGCCTCTCCCCGAGCAGCGCCGGCCCGCGCCTCCTCCAGCGCCGGCTCGAGCTCGCCCGACGCCGGCCGCCTCTGCTCCCCTCCTCCGCGGCCGCGCCTTCCCGCCTCCGGCCATCCTCGTGCCCCGAGCCAGCTCGCCTTCCCGTCGCTGTGGCCGTCCTCGGCGTCGTCTGCCCCAACCTCGTCCCGGCAGCAATCCCGACGCCACGCCCTGGGTCTCGGCCTTCCTCTGTGTCGTGCCCGCATGGTGTTTGGCAGGCTTCCCGTGTGTTTTACACATGAAGGTTTTGTTGCGTTTTGGTCTGCCTATGTGTTGTTGTTGCTGAAGTGGTACAAGAACGAGTTTGTGGAGTGTACTGCGATTCTAATCAAGATCCCCATGCGGCCCAGAAGCAGTAACACGACACCCCGGTGCCGGTTTCAAGTCCACACCGACAAGTGTTTTTGGAGCGCCAAGGTCGCCTTCCTGAACCCCGAAGACCGAAACCGTGGGACCGACAAGATCGACCACACCGACGCCATGATCTCCCTCACGGAATTGAGGACCGTTCCGATTCCTCGAACCCCCCCGAGCCGCCAAGATCGCTAAGGAACGACAAGTACTTCGCCCCGTATTTCGAGACCCCGACATTGAAACGACAAGATCGTCGCCATAACACCCGAAGACCGCAGGTGTAACAAGTACCGCTTCCCGGACGCCAAGACCGACCCGATACGCCGGCCCGACGAGATCTGCATGCGACAAGAACGCCCCCGACCCGGAAGAAATCCGACGCGCCCCGATACCGACCCAAGGCCTGCTGCCCGGATGCGACAAGATCTACTTCCTTTGTCCGAGAACGACCCCGTCGAACCCTGAACCCCGAGGCCGAACCCCGAACCCCGGAACCCCCAAGATCGCCGAGACCCCTAATGTGTGAACCCTTTCCGAGAACCCTACTTTTATAAATGGTCAACTACATGAATTGTTGCATATTTAATTGTCATCTCGCATGCATATCATTGGTTTGGGGGCCTTATGCCGATTCACCTAATAATTAAATATGGGGCCCATATGCGGGCAAATCTAGTCTCATATTGGCCTCATTTAAATCTGAGTAGCGAACCGGTGCTATCTTTTGCCATGTTAAAACAACATTTAAATTGCGGGGTAGCTAAACAACTTGAACCATCTAACTAATTGTCGGGACCCCGGTTCCACTTAATATTGACCTAATTGCATCGCACCTTTGCCATGTCACACATCATACATGCATCATGCTGATCTTCTGCCGTTGTATTAAATATTGCATCCGGTGTTTCTTCTAGTGTTTTGCTTCTTCGCGGATAAGGCCGTTGTGTTGATGTGAGCTTCGCCTCGATCTTTGGTTGAACCCTTCGACAATGTTTTCAGGCGAGCATCTCCCCCTTTCTACCTATCTTACTTTTCTAGTATGTATTCCCTCCTGTTGATCTATTGCTATCTGTGTTGCGATGCTCTAGTTTCGTGCCCGTAATATCCCTTGCAGACTTATATTGCCTTGGACACATCCTATTACCTGTTGTTTGGTAGATAGTTGGACTCGCGCGCCGTAGTCGCTTGCTCAAGTGCTGTTGCGGTGTCGTCCAGTGCCACAGTTGTTGATGTATTGCCGCATGTTGATGTTGGAGATGATCATAGTTTTACTTATCGTTCACTTTAATTCCTGTTTAACAACTAAAATTGAAGTAAGCAGAGGCATCGGTGGGTGATAGATAATATTTGGTTTCCGAACGCCCACTTGTGTCCCGTAGGACCCCGAGTACTTGATACATGTTCCTTGATTTATCGCGCTATCCACATCCGGGAGGTATATGGGACCCCCCTGAGCCAGAGCTTGATTCCGTCTTATTTCTTGGGGCCACAAACTAGTTTGAGGCTTTATTTACTATTCCGTACTTATGCCATGCCTTACTGCTTTATTTACGATTGTGCGAGGAGCACACTGTACTGTTTAGGAATTGTGACCCGTTTACGTGGTATCGACAGTCCCCGTTTGGGGATCTGCTGTCGTTTACCGCCGGCCCCACAAACCTTGGGTCCGTCTCGGAGCTAGCTTACTTCGTTGCGGGTGTACTACAAGGGGTGGCCCCCTGAAATATTTCTGAATCCTGTGATTGCTTTGTCGTGAAAGCCTCGTTGGGTTTCGATTTGGTTTTTCCGAGGTTGATCGAGTGTGTGTTGCTATTGGTGCACCCCGGCCGGGTAAAACTTTCTGAAAGCCATGTCCGCGGTTATGGACGACTTGGAGCACAGTATCTCGACCATAGACAAGCATAACTAAAGTTTATTGCTATAAATTTGACTTATAATGACTAGTAATCAGCTTCACTATAATGGAATGGCTAATTAATACTGCCCACAATTGCTTGTTTGGAGTGTCGCTTGCGACCATTGTACCTGACTAGTAAGTATGACAACTACAACGGAAGGGCTGAATAAAAGTACCAACAACTGCTGGGTTTTGGGTTTATCTCATGCTAATTGTATCTGACTAGTAAGTGTTGCCACTATCACGGAATGGTTAACTAAAAGTGCCCACTGCTTACTTTATCAGGATGATTATCTAAACCTGACTAGTAAAGTGCCGCAACTATAACTGAATAATTAAAACTGCCAACTGTGTGAGTTCCTCGGTTGACTTCCTCGATTGGTCTCGAGGGGGAAACCCCAGGATGGGTTTGTTTGTTGATAGTATCAGGTTGGTTCCGGATAGGTCCTTCTTCCCCCTCTGATTTGCCGCCAGTCGTATCGAGTCTCTATAGGTTGTTTAGTGCATGCTGCCGCTGCCGCTCAGTCCACCATACCTATGTAGGCGAGGACCGCCGAATTCTAGTCTCGCCGTGTACTGGCCTCAGTACTGACGCTCCTCTTTTTCCTTTGCCCTTTGTCGGCACCCCTTTTGTATAAGCAGGTTTTGAGATCGACGTCGTTAGCAGGGTTACCCTTCCGGCTTGGCCTGGGCAGGGTTATGGACGCCATTGGTTATTCTTCAGGGCTCTTAGCCCCATTTGCATCTTGTCCGTAGTCGGACGCTCTATCATTTTCAAGGTGATTTGAATCTTTGTACTGTATATCTGTATTCTTGACTCATGGAGTCGCTGCTGTATATATATCTGTTCTGTGGGTCCCATCGAGGACTGTTGTGTAATGTTATTACTTCGTTTTCCACCCGCACGAAAGTGCCTGGTGGGCACCTTTGAATCGTTTCTATGCGGGTTCGGCGGGAATCGCTGAAACTTGCATAGGTCCGATTCTGAGGGTGTTACAGAGTGGTATCAGAGCTCAGCAGTTGCGATACCCCACAAGTCCAGCCTGTAGGATAACCTAGCTAACGGCCGAAGTAGAGTGTCAAAACTATTTTTGAAAATCGATTGGATAGTTCTGATTAGGTCTGAATTTTACTCCTTACCCCTCTGCTGTTCTCCTCTCATCTCGACGTATTTTGAACCTGCTCTCTTATCTTTTCTTCGAGTCCAGGAATTCTCGTGGTGGGGTTTTCCGTCGTACCTTCAGGGTTTCGCTTCCTCCCCTGTTAACGGTGTTCTACCGTCCGGTGTTCAAGCTGCCTGATGAATCCGTCTACGGTGTTACCATTCTTTATTCCTTGTTTGCGCCTTCCGGTGTTTTCCGACGCGACGACATCATCTACGCCAGATCCGATGCAGAGTCTGCATCACCCCTTTGTTTCTGAACCTCGCTTGTCGAGATCTTCAGTCTGATTCCGAGAGTTGGTTGCATAATCCGCCTATTCGTGTGCAGAGTAATGGTTTGGGTGCGCGATGGACTGATCACCATCCGACTACTCTTATCATTCGCTCTTGTACATCGAATCAGTGGATCCAGCAATTTTACTCCGTCCACGGAAGTTAGGGGTGGCTTTATTTGTTGATACCTCTATCTTCGACCTTTTGTTCCCGGAGTGTTCTCTCGACGATCACGGACAACAACCCTTGTTAGTGGTGTCGTGAGGATCTACACGAAGCGAGAAGATGCAGATCGCCGACCTTCTTTCCGGTACCATGAGGCGGATCTCGAGGGCGAGATCCATTGTTAGTGGTGTCGAATTGTGGCATCCCGCAAAACCACTACTAGAAAATCGCGTTGAATTTGTGCATTGCATCGTCATCATCAGATGTTGTTTGTCAAAACTATGTTTGCAAAGCCCGTGTTGTTTTCTAAACGCCCCTCTTTATTCAAACATCAAAACCGGGTCCCCGGAATATTTTGTTTTGGCCGCTATCGGTTTGCATATGGCCAGTTAAAATAAATAAAAAGTTTAATTGTTTTAGTGGGGGCAGTCGAACGGGCCAGATCGACCCGAACGACCACCCCCCAGGTTTTCAAATCGGTCCACCTAACCCACCCTATTAATCCTATAGCTACCTAAAAACCTACCCACACACCCCAGCCACATCACCCTGGCCACTCCCCTAGTGACACCTCACCCCTCTCTCTCCCTCACCCAATCCCTCCCTACCACATCACCCCTCTCTCTCTCCCTCTCTCACCACCCCACACAGCCTCACACCACACAGCCTCCCCCCACCGGATCCCACCTCCCCCCACGCGGTCCCACACCCGCAGCTGGCCCCAGCCCCACGCGCCTTCTCCCCAAGCTCCCTCCCTGCGTGACCCCGACGCGCGGCCTCACCTTGCCGCCGCCGGTGGCCCCTCCTCCCCGCCGCCGCAGCGAGCTCGCCGGCCTGCGCCCTGCCTCCCCATCGTCCTCCACCACCGCTTTCCCCTCCGCGACGCCCTGCTCGCGTCTCCCCCTCCTCCGGCCGCCCCGCGGGCCCCCGTCGCCGCCGAACTCGAGCTCGCCCCGCCAACCTCCGCGAGCGTCGCCGACCGCCTCCCTCGGCTCCACCCCTCCCCGTGAGCGTCGCCGACCGCCTGCCCCGCCGCCCTCCGAGCCTCTCCCCGAGCAGCGCCGGCCCGCGCCTCCTCCAGCGCCGGCTCGAGCTCGCCCGACGCCGGCCGCCTCTGCTCCCCTCCTCCGCGGCCGCGCCTTCCCGCCTCCGGCCATCCTCGTGCCCCGAGCCAGCTCGCCTTCCCGTCGCTGTGGCCGTCCTCGGCGTCGTCTGCCCCAACCTCGTCCCGGCAGCAATCCCGACGCCACGCCCTGGGTCTCGGCCTTCCTCTGTGTCGTGCCCGCATGGTGTTTGGCAGGCTTCCCGTGTGTTTTACACATGAAGGTTTTGTTGCGTTTTGGTCTGCCTATGTGTTGTTGTTGCTGAAGTGGTACAAGAACGAGTTTGTGGAGTGTACTGCGATTCTAATCAAGATCCCCATGCGGCCCAGAAGCAGTAACACGACACCCCGGTGCCGGTTTCAAGTCCACACCGACAAGTGTTTTTGGAGCGCCAAGGTCGCCTTCCTGAACCCCGAAGACCGAAACCGTGGGACCGACAAGATCGACCACACCGACGCCATGATCTCCCTCACGGAATTGAGGACCGTTCCGATTCCTCGAACCCCCCCGAGCCGCCAAGATCGCTAAGGAACGACAAGTACTTCGCCCCGTATTTCGAGACCCCGACATCGAAACGACAAGATCGTCGCCATAACACCCGAAGACCGCAGGTGTAACAAGTACCGCTTCCCGGACGCCAAGACCGACCCGATACGCCGGCCCGACGAGATCTGCATGCGACAAGAACGCCCCCGACCCGGAAGAAATCCGACGCGCCCCGATACCGACCCAAGGCCTGCTGCCCGGATGCGACAAGATCTACTTCCTTTGTCCGAGAACGACCCCGTCGAACCCTGAACCCCGAGGCCGAACCCCGAACCCCGGAACCCCCAAGATCGCCGAGACCCCTAATGTGTGAACCCTTTCCGAGAACCCTACTTTTATAAATGGTCAACTACATGAATTGTTGCATATTTAATTGTCATCTCGCATGCATATCATTGGTTTGGGGGCCTTATGCCGATTCACCTAATAATTAAATATGGGGCCCATATGCGGGCAAATCTAGTCTCATATTGGCCTCATTTAAATCTGAGTAGCGAACCGGTGCTATCTTTTGCCATGTTAAAACAACATTTAAATTGCGGGGTAGCTAAACAACTTGAACCATCTAACTAATTGTCGGGACCCCGGTTCCACTTAATATTGACCTAATTGCATCGCACCTTTGCCATGTCACACATCATACATGCATCATGCCGATCTTCTGCCGTTGTATTAAATATTGCATCCGGTGTTTCTTCTAGTGTTTTGCTTCTTCGCGGATAAGGCCGTTGTGTTGATGTGAGCTTCGCCTCGATCTTTGGTTGAACCCTTCGACAATGTTTTCAGGCGAGCATCTCCCCCTTTCTACCTATCTTACTTTTCTAGTATTTATTCCCTCCTGTTGATCTATTGCTATCTGTGTTGCGATGCTCTAGTTTCGTGCCCGTAATATCCCTTGCAGCCTTATATTGCCTTGGACACATCCTATTACCTGTTGTTTGGTAGATAGTTGGACTCGCGCGCCGTAGTCGCTTGCTCAAGTGCTGTTGCGGTGTCGTCCAGTGCCACAGTTGTTGATGTATTGCCGCATGTTGATGTTGGAGATGATCATAGTTTTACTTATCGTTCACTTTAATTCCTGTTTAACAACTAAAATTGAAGTAAGCAGAGGCATCGGTGGGTGATAGATAATATTTGGTTTCCGAACGCCCACTTGTGTCCCGTAGGACCCCGAGTACTTGATACCTGTTCCTTGATTTATCGCGCTATCCACATCCGGGAGGTATATGGGACCCCCCTGAGCCAGAGCTTGATTCCGTCTTATTTCTTGGGGCCACAAACTAGTTTGAGGCTTTATTTACTATTCCGTACTTATGCCATGCCTTACTGCTTTATTTACGATTGTGCGAGGAGCACATTGTACTGTTTAGGAATTGTGACCCGTTTACGTGGTATCGACAGTCCCCGTTTGGGGATCTGCTGTCGTTTACCGCCGGCCCCACAAACCTTGGGTCCGTCTCGGAGCTAGCTTACTTCGTTGCGGGTGTACTACAAGGGGTGGCCCCCTGAAATATTTCTGAATCCTGTGATTGCTTTGTCGTGAAAGCCTCGTTGGGTTTCGATTTGGTTTTTCCGAGGTTGATCGAGTGTGTGTTGCTATTGGTGCACCCCGGCCGGGTAAAACTTTCTGAAAGCCGTGTCCGCGGTTATGGACGACTTGGAGCACAGTATCTCGACCATAGACAAGCATAACTAAAGTTTATTGCTATAAATTTGACTTATAATGACTAGTAATCAGCTTCACTATAATGGAATGGCTAATTAATACTGCCCACAATTGCTTGTTTGGAGTGTCGCTTGCGACCATTGTACCTGACTAGTAAGTATGACAACTACAACGGAAGGGCTGAATAAAAGTACCAACAACTGCTGGGTTTTGGGTTTATCTCATGCTAATTGTATCTGACTAGTAAGTGTTGCCACTATCACGGAATGGTTAACTAAAAGTGCCCACTGCTTACTTTATCAGGATGATTATCTAAACCTGACTAGTAAAGTGCCGCAACTATAACTGAATAATTAAAACTGCCAACTGTGTGAGTTCCTCGGTTGACTTCCTCGATTGGTCTCGAGGGGGAAACCCCGGGATGGGTTTGTTTGTTGATAGTATCAGGTTGGTTCCGGATAGGTCCTTCTTCCCCCTCTGATTTGCCGCCAGTCGTATCGAGTCTCTATAGGTTGTTTAGTGCATGCTGCCGCTGCCGCTCAGTCCACCATACCTATGTAGGCGAGGACCGCCGAATTCTAGTCTCGCCGTGTACTGGCCTCAGTACTGACGCTCCTCTTTTTCCTTTGCCCTTTGTCGGCACCCCTTTTGTATAAGCAGGTTTTGAGATCGACGTCGTTAGCAGGGTTACCCTTCCGGCTTGGCCTGGGCAGGGTTATGGACGCCATTGGTTATTCTTCAGGGCTCTTAGCCCCATTTGCATCTTGTCCGTAGTCGGACGCTCTATCATTTTCAAGGTGATTTGAATCTTTGTACTGTATATCTGTATTCTTGACTCATGGAGTCGCTGCTGTATATACATCTGTTCTGTGGGTCCCATCGAGGACTGTTGTGTAATGTTATTACTTCGTTTTCCACCCGCACGAAAGTGCCTGGTGGGCACCTTTGAATCGTTTCTATGCGGGTTCGGCGGGAATCGCTGAAACTTCCATAGGTCCGATTCTGAGGGTGTTACACACGATCTGGTCGCTGACGAGTTTCGGTTTTTCTGTCTCGGAGATCTTCACGGTTTCGCGTATGGTGTCCCTGGATATCGTGATCGAAAAGGATCCAGTCGTGTAAGCCCATATTATCAGTTGTTGCAACTTCAATAGGGTGCAGCGCAAAGCTTCGTTTTCTTGTCAATGCAATGTGACATGTCTAAATCTAGATACCCATGATATTGACAAAGGATGGCGAGATTCAAGGTCTTGAAGTTATGGTAGAGTGGTTTATTGAATGCAATGAAGACTATGTTGCACAGGTTGGTGTATGGCTTTGGATTGTGGGGCGGTATTCATGTCGATTCCGGTCATTTCTGTTAGAGTATATGTGTATTGGTATGTCACGGTAGTTTAGGATTGTTAGGATTCCAACTCTAACTTGACTTGTACTTCAAGATGATCCATCTATGGCTATACTCGTCCATGAGGCTCAATAATACATCAATCATATTCCGCCAAACTCATACTCTTACATGGTATCAGCCCTAAATTCGATCCTACCCTAGAGTGGCGGCCGCCAAAACCCTAGCGTCGTCACCGCCTCTCCCCAACCTTGCGCTGTCCCTCCTATGGCGCCATGCTAGCCGAGCAACACGCTTCCGCCGCTCCGCCCCCGGGAGGTCGATCTCCATGATCTCCGTCGGGGGCCGCGCAACCCGTATGCAGGGTTCGTCCGCCGATCCGTGATTGGATGTCCTGTAAGTCTCTTTTTCCGATCTCTTGATCAGTTTTCTTTTTTGCTTTACTGATCTTAGATCGGATTGAGTCATCCACCACCGTCGTCATCGCCGCACCTCAACTCCCACCATCGGCATCGACGATCTACACCGCACCCATGCGCCTGCCTCGATAGGTTGTTGCGGCCTCACGGCAGGCTGTCACGCACCACGAACGGCTTCTACGCCTTCCTTGGAAGGCTTCCGCAGCCGTCTCCCTCGGATCGTCTTTGTCGTCATCTTCCGGGACTTCACCACAACGCCGCCATCGACTCCAATCTACACGTTGTTCACGCCATGGCACATATGGTGCATCGTCGGTCTGATCAATCAATCCTGCGTCTGTCTACGCTAAGCACGTCTCTGAGCACGAGCCTACCATCGATCGAGCTACGGGCTGTCGTTGCGTCGCCCCTTCGGGCCACAACGACGCCGCATTTGGTCCATGCTACCGTCTTCCAACGTGCCTTCCTTGGCGTGTATGTCGCTGGTGGTCTCTCAGCCATTGCACCGACTTGCGCCCTGCAGCTATGCCACCCTCTCGGGTTGTAGCGTCGCTGCACGCAGTCTACTTCGTCGTGCCCGCACATCGACGTCCTCGGTTTCCACCACGCCATCTCCTATGGCGCGGATCACCGCTGTGTACGCATGGTCTCCATCAAGCCGCCGGGTTCTTTCTCGCCTACTTCGAGCACCGCCACCGCACTTCATAAGGTAACCTGCAGGGCGATGTCACGTTGTCGCAGGTTCCGTCGACTACCCCACCACCACTCTAGGCATCCAGCATGACCACCCTAGGTCGCCGCTGTTTTTGCCGCCCTCTACGTCTTCGTCTACTACAACTTCGTCGTCAGCGTCATCGCCTCGTCCCTAACTACACCACCTGCTACTCTACTCCGACCAACTACAGACAGCATCAGCATATCTCCCTTCGCCGCAGCCTCGCAACCGCTCAGGAGGCCTCCTCTACTAGTCTCTCTGACATGGCGACAAGTTCATGATGGTCCCTGCCCCTCACACGCCTGGTACTGGCAACACCGGGAGTGCCTTCATCCCCGGCGTGTTCCCGAGTCTGGCAAGCTCGGATCGGCGCCTTGTCTTCATCGGCTTTGACAACATCTTCTTCAGCATCGACCCCTCTACGACTGCCTCGATGGCGTCACCGACGAGTTCTTCTTTGCATACTCATTTCTGGTAAAACCGGAGTGTGCATTTGTCCCTGACGTGCGGCTAGTTCTAGCAAAACTATGGCTGCACCTCGTCCTCGATGGCTCGGAGTGCATCGACCCTCGGCAAGCCTCCGCGGACCCTCGGCACGACTCTGTCATTCTACTCGCGCACTATGCTTTGTGGCTTCACGTGCTGCTACCTTGACTGTGGCTACCTTGACCATGAAATTGACCACGGCGACCCCTCGCAATGGCTAGCCTGACCTCGGCACCGCCTCACGCTCTCGGCTTCCTCGACATCGGCACAAGGGCTACCACCTCGCTTGAGCATCATCAGCTTCCTCTACAGTGCAAGCTACCGCGCCGCGACACCGTCCACGACGTTCCCGCTCCTACTGTGGGGGATGTCAGCCTACTGGATGCTACTTCGGTTTATCTCCAGTCTGACCGTCCACGACGTTTCTGCTATTCACGATGCTACCGCTATGACTGCGAGGGGATGTTAGAGTATATGTGTATTGGTATGTCACGGTAGAATCCTAACTTGACTTGTACTTCAAGATGATTCATGTACGCCTATATATACTCACCTATGAGGCTCAATAATACATTCATCATATTCCGCCAAACACATACTCTTACAATTTCAATCTTGTGTGTCGGATGTTTGATGATTTGCAATAACAGTCTCGAGAAGCGGTGGCGGCTTCACTGGAGGACTACATTTTTGCAGTACTCCTTAAGTATCGAGTCAAGATTTTCAAGGTGAAACCTAAGGTCTGGCATTATTGATTATACCTAGGAATGCTCTTGTTCAAGGCATATTTTAGAACTCGGACTTTCTCCGGAGCGAAAATCTATGATCTTTAGTCACAAGACAATAATGTTTATGCATTGTTTCCTTTTTAGAGGCATTGCTTTTGGAGAACATGTTTGTATTTGGATTACAATGATGTTGTTGCAAGTGGTTGATCACTGTGACGGGGTCATCTAGGCGGGGTCATCTATTTTATTTTCAAAAAATTAGCACTTTATGAGATAGATCAAAACAAGATTTTTCTATTGTCTCGACGCAAAATTCAAAACAAGATTTCATCTTTTTTGTTTTGACGATTTTTTCATTTACATCCGTTACTACTCCCAACGTTTTAAAATTATAAAATGTTTTAGTTTTTTTCTGAAAGGCATAGATCTATACGTTTTTTTAATATGTACTCCCTCCATTTCAAAATATAAGATGTTTTAGATTTTTTAAGCTAGTTTATCTAGACCACTTTTATAGTATAGATTTGCAGAGGTTCGGAGTGAACCTTTACGCTAAAAAGAGTCTATATACATTCACTTCACAAAAATAAAACATCTTATATTATAAAACGGAGAGTACACACTAAAAGTCGTTTAGATACATGCATTTTAGAGAAAAACTAAAACAACTTATATTTTAAAATGAAGAAAGTATGTTATAATAGATAGACGGATATCACATGCACCACATTTCTTAGAAGAGGCTAAGCTCCTTCCAGTGAATCCAAATATATTGTGACTCCAGCCGACACAAGTTGTGACGCTTCTTTCTCTAACTTGGTCCGAATTAAAAAAAAGGACCTTGCTATGCAACGGACGTCCATTATATCATGAATCTCAACGGACAAACTTATCAGCCGTGTGCGTAGCTGTCTCTAGCCCCAGGTGTGCCCTGGCTCGTTAGCCTAAATAGCTAAATGATAAAATTTTGATTAGCTATCTCAATTCACGAAAATTCAAAATGTTTTGTAGATCAAACTGTTAATCCGATTGAGGATATGTTTTTCCTGTTAGGTTAATCGCGACGAGATTTTCAAAACTAGATCCCATATTGATATATTCCGATAATATTTTTTTAGTCTAAAAGTTATCCACCTGTAACACATGACTTATTCATGTCATAGGATATAAGTTATCCACCATATAAAACATGATATGTGAAGACTCTTTTGTATTGATGCAACAAAGTATTGGACGACTGTTCTGAGAATTACTAAACTTGACAGCCGTTCCGACGACGTGTATGAGTGCCCCACGTGCATACTCTTGCTAAATAACGCGATATGTTTTGTCCAAATAGTACCTCCAGTAACATTAGACTTATCCATTCTTCAGCATATAAGTTACCCTTTCTATAACATATAAGTTATCCAGTATTACAAAATATTATATACAAATAGAATATAAAATTTATATAATGGATAACTTATAGGATGGATAAGTTACACACTATGATATGGATTAATCACGTGTTAGGCGTGAATAACTGTAATTTTTTTTACCTAAAAGTTATCCATCAGAAACACGGGAGTTATCTAGGCCTTAGCATGTAAATTAACCACCACAATAACATGTATGTTACCCACTATTATAAAAAATTACTCACAAATAGAATATAAAAGTTATTTTAGCGACTCGGTTTTGTCGTCCGTCGCCGTGAGTCGCCGCTCTCGCGGCGTACGGACAACTCAACCTCGAAAGGTTGCTGCATCAAACATCAATCATAATTTTTTAAGGAACTATATTTAAATCTCTTTTGCCTTTCGAGGTTGAGTTGTCTGTACGCTGCGAGAACGATAAAACTAAACCGCTAAAATAACTTTTGTATTCTATATATGAATAATTTTTATAGTGGTGTATAACACACATGTTATTGTGGTGGGTAATTTACATGCTAAGGCCTAGATAACGCTCGTGTTACTGATTGGTAACTTTTAGGTAAAAAAAGTTATAGTTATCCACCCCTAACACGTGAGTAATCCATATCATAGTGTGTGAGTTATCCATCCTGTAACATATAAGTTATTCATTATATAAATTTTATATTCTATTTATAGGTAATATTTTGTAGTACTAGATAACTTATATGTTATAGGGCGGGTAACTTATATGCTGAAGCATGGATAAGTCTAATGTTACTGGAGGTACTATTTGGGCAAAACATGTCGCGTTATTTAGCCAGAGCATGCACGTGAGGCACTCATATATGTCGTCGAAACGGCCGTCAAGTTAAGTAATTCTCATAACAGACTTTGTTACATCAATGCAAAAGTCTCCACGTATCATGCTTTATACTGTGGATAGCTTATATGCTATGGCCAGGATAACTCATGTGTTACGGGTGGATAACTTTTAGGCTAAAAAGATATTGTCAAAATATATCAACATGGGATTTAGTTTCAAAGATCTCGTTGCGACTAACCCAACAGTAAAAACATATCCTAAATCAAATTAACGATTTAATCTACAAAACATTTTAAATTTTCATACATGAATTGAGCTAGCTAATCAAGCTTTTATCATTTAGCTATTTAGGCTGACGAGCCAAAGGCACACCTGGGCTAGAGATAGGTACGCACGCGGCTGATAAGTTTGCCAGCTGAGATTCACGATATAACAGGCGCCCGTTGCGTAGCTAGGTCCAAAAAAAACATGATCATAGCAAAACAATCTACGATTCAGCAAACCCGGAAGGGGTGAGGACGGTATCACGCTTTCGGCTCGTGCTAGTGCTAGTGTCTTCACTACATGTCCACCAACCTATTTGTAATTTTTATTAATTTTAGAACTTTTTGTATTGTATATGATTTTTTATTATTTGTATTACTTTTTGTATTGTATATGATTATTGATAGATCGGTAAAATTTTCGAAAAACCATGGAGTGAATCTTTTTCATTATACTACCCTTTTTTTCTAGAAATTAAGTCCTTTCTAGTACCATAATAGTCCACATATATGAACTCAGTACAACAAAACAGTCATACAGCGTGAATGTCTTGGAAAGTACTCCCTCCGTTTAAAAATATAAGACGTTGTAGCTTTTGAATCAAAAGTATCTAGACGTCTTTTAGTGTATAGGTTCTTAGAGATTCGGATTGAACCTATACACTAAAAAGCGTCTAGATACATTCATTTCACAAAGCTAAAATGTCTTGTAGTATTTCTAAACGGAGGGAGTATCATTCATTCAAAAGCTACCAACGCCGAAAATCTGTAAACAACAACACACTGAAAAATGATGATTACTTTGTACTATACTATCCAATGGAAAATGGGAAAGAGACTAATCACCGTTTCTCAAATCTCAATTGCATTGAATACATAACTAAAGTTCCTCAAAACCTTCTTCATCAGCATCATCCTCTGTTCTTTCAAAATGCATCCGGAAGTTCTCCAGCTGTCAAGCCATACAAACGAGAAAAAAGAGGGGTCAAAATTACCTGGCAAATTGGTTAATCTAACTGGGTGCATTTGGTTACAGCATTAACGTGGGTGCTTCCACTGCCAGTGTATGCATGGTAGACTATCAACTTAAATAAGTAATTACCACTAAACTTATATCTTGCTTTAGAGATAAATATACTATAATGATACATCAGAAACCTTTTTACACCATTTTCTTTTTGCCGATTTACTATAAGTGATGGGGGAGAAATTTCCTAAGGATGTTAATATTAATAATTATACTTAATCATGTAATTATATTTTAGTTACCAACTCGCACTGGCTTACATTAATGGCCGTCACACCATATCTTAGTTGGACGTGTCTAGTTCTATATTTTTGAAGACTTGATTTATCAAAATCAGATGGTTGATGGGTTAATATCAACAAAATCAAATCTAAAGGGCCTACCTAATCGACAAACATGGTTCTCAAATATGCAAACATTTCGGTAATTTGATTAAGGGTTACAGCAAGTTATGCAAGAATGGTGCTGTTATAAACTATTTGAGCACATGCCAATCCCCAAAACTATCAAAGGCAAAATTGATGTGAAATGTTTTCCATTGGCTTTATTACCTGTGCATCTGAAAATCGCAGCTGTTCTGCAACAAAAAGGACTCTGCCACATTGTTTCCTTGGAGGAGCTAGACCTAAGCTGAGATCCTGTGCAACATTTTCGTAGTGAACAAAGCTGACCTGGAAACCCTGGGTATAGAAAAGGTTTTCTAGCCTATCTTTTCCGGAGACCTGCATAGTGTAGGATGGCACTGTTATTTGATGAACAGGTTAGATGGTCCTTTACAGTAAATACTTGAATCAACCATGTCTGCTGCTACTGTCCAATCTGGAAAATGTGTCAATTCTCCTATGAAGATACTCCCCTTCATTGCTAAATTGCTTATAACAAGCAAAAGGTTTTCCAGGCTTGAAGAATTGGACATAGGTAAACCCTGCAACGCCATGGCAATTTTATTAGACAAGAGCTTTCCTTATTGAACAAAAAGTCAAACACAATGAGCCTCATATAGAAGTTGCCAATGCAGATTAAATCATCTGATACAGCAGATACATATATTCCCCGTACGAAAGTGAACTTAAGAAGGTATATTGCTTGCTGCTTGCACATTTTGATTGGGAAATGGCTGATCAGGGATTTCTGGAAGCATGGTATGGGCCTGACAGTTATGGTTTGTCAGGTTGAATCTGGAACTAGGGTCGCACCAATGGCTGATGTAAGAGAGTTCCATAGGGAGGGGAGCGGGCCCTAGGGTGTGCAGCCCCAACAAAACAGAGATATGAGTCCATATAGTCTTCACACACAGAATGTTTAGACCTGTTAGAAATATTTCTAAGTTTGTGTTTTCTGTGTTAGTTGATCTGTCAGGTTTATAAGAAACAAAAGACAGAGTCAAAAGAAAATACAACGTTAAGTTATGGAGGGGGGCCACGTACCAACATTCAGCTCCACCTCGTACATAACTAATGTGCCTTGATCAGGGACACCCTAACTAATAGGTGGTTTTGGTCCTCCGTTGCCAGCACACATATAAAGGGTCGAGTCCTGGATACTTCGTGTGATCCACGTACGTTTCATCCAGTTCCTCTAAATTCCCTAAACCCTAAACCGATTTGAGGGTGTGCTGAAGCAATGGGATGACCAAGCCTAGGCATTGCCGTTCCAGGCCAGTGTATGTGGCAGCCGAAGGGGATCAGGAGGATCTCCAGGACAACTACTTCAATCACTTGTAAGATTGTCTTCTAATCTCTCTGCTAAGGTACTCTAATGCATGATCAGTTAATGTTAATGTTCCCCTAATGTTGTCTAAGTTCTAACAATGGTATCAAAGCCAATCTGATCATCTTAGAGTCATAATTATGATTAGGAGATCATGTTAAGCCTCGGCCTAAGTGATTAACATGTTAATGATCAACTTTTACTTCTTTTTGCTATGGATCAGTACTAATAAATGTGTTTAAGAAATTAATTAGCCTATGATAATGTTTACTTGCTGAGGTCTATGTTTTGGTTAATTAATTGTTCATGTTTTAGTACTGTTCCGGTTCATTAGTGATTAGGAGGTGTTTTTGCAGTGTTAATGTCTAAGATCAATTTCAATTGACCAATTAAGTTTAAAGATGCAATTGATGTTTTCGTTAATTAATTTGATCAGCCTATGATAATGTTTACTTGCTGAGGTCTATGTTTTGGTTAATTAATTGTTCATGTTTTAGTACTGTTCCGGTTCATTAGTGATTAGGAGGTGTTTTTGCAGTGTTAATGTCTAAGATTAATTTCAATTGACCAATTAAGTTTAAAGATGCAATTGATGTTTTCGTTAATTAATTTGATCTATTGTGAATAGAGGGAACGATTGATAGCTCGCTCGACCCCCGCGGGCGACGGGCGAGCCCTAACCCTCATCTTCTCCAGAACCCCTCCTCCCCTGCCGCTGGCGAGGGCCGTCGGGCAAAGCCTGGGCGGTGTCAGTGGCGGCGGGACCGCTTTTTCCCGCATGCGCAGAGGGAGGTGCGGGGGCTCCCGTTCGGCGGCGGTGTGGTGGTGACAAGCCATCGGCTTGGGTGGCGGCGCGAGGCGGCGATGGCGAGGCTACAGGCGTTGGTGGCGTGGGCAGCAGTCGAGGCGCTAGTGGTGGCGGCAGCCGGCGGTGCGGGTGGATGAGCTCCTGGCAGTGTGGACCTATAGGCCCAGATCCAGGCCCATTTGGGCCCGATCTAGGTTGGGTGGGCCCCGGCCTGAGCGTGCCTACCCGGCACATTTTCCAACTGAGCCTTGTAGCTCGCTGCAGTTTTGCGCGGTTGCAGTTCTCGCTATGGTGATTCCACATCAGTGGGAGACCCGGACGCAATTGTTCTTCCCCTACGATGGCGTGCACAGGCGGCGCTGTGATGCACGTGCGAGGAGCATATCCTGCTCCACCACGCGGTTGTGGGTGTTCCAGCGACAACGCTGACAACGGCGACAGCGACGGTGGCTAGATTTGACGCCATGGCGGCGTTTTGGTCGGTCTGGCCCTCCATGCCTAGGTGCGGCCAACCCCTCCCCTCGCCCATCCTCCCCAGCTCCGAGTGCAGTGATGCTGCTGCTCTGGCTGGCTTGAGTTGAGCCCAACGCCATCTTGGCGTGGTGGCTTGAGGCACCCGTGTGATGCTGGCGGCAAGGTGGGTGGTGCTAGGTGGTCGTCGATGCATCTTTGAGGTGGATGTGCGCTGACCTACCGGCGACTCCGCCCATGACAACACCTATGCCGCTTGCGGCTCGGTGATGCGCCATTAGGCGGCTTGTCCCCTTGTGGGCATGGCTGCCCCCTATTTGGCGCGCTAAACATGCTGCCGACAGAGTGGGAAGGGCTAACGTGGTAGCTTCGGGAGAGGAACGGACGATGTTCAGTTGCGGTGATGAGGCACCATGCTCCAGGCAAAAAGCCATGCCTTTCGGAGCCGGTGATGGCGGCGCCTGAGGGCGCAGTTTCCTTTGAGGCGTCACTAAGGATTTTCGGCACCTCCCTCACCCAATGTCTCATGTCCTGGGTGGAAACCTTTGATTTGGCTTGCCAGATCGGGCAACAACGGCATCTTTGATGTCGTACCCTCCATAGAGTCATCGTCTTGGGGACTTGACTTTGGTTCGGGCATTAGTTCTTCGTCATGGATTTCGGTGTTGGCCACATAGGAGGCGTCTTGCGGTGATGGCTTGCTGGCCTCTCGAGTGGTATCGCAGTGGCTTCACGACGAGGATCTTCCTTTGGCCGCGCGAGCAAACCTCTGTGCTTGATGGCAGGCTGGTGAAGACACACTTGCGCATGTTGAGGTTGCTCGGAGATAGTGCTCACGCTGATGCCGTACCTCAGATTTGGGCTAAGGCCGGAGCAACAATGCTCCCAGCTGAGCCTTTGTTGGCTCCCGGGATTCTGGTACCAACTCCACCAACCCCAGACGGGAATATTGATTTCGATTTAGCCGCACCTGAGCCCGCAACTGCTTCCTCTACTCCGCCTACTTGTGCCGACTTCGCCAGCCTCGTGGGGAACCGATTTCCTCCTGCTTTGTGTGCATGCCATTGACTCTTTTAATGGGTCGAAACCTACTTAGTTCTCATTTGTATTTCGTCAGTTTCTTGGTAATATCGACAATGCACAAGCACTCCGGCTTTCATTGGCAAGGGTTCTGTTTAGTGGAGGAGCTCACTGTGCGGCATCTTGGAAAGCACTCTGACGGATTTCGGCTGCTTAGTCGTAATTTTGTTTTGAGTGTTGGGTGCGTAAATATGGGTGCTTCCATCTTTTCTTACGCGTGTAAATAAATTTATTTTTCTATCAATGAATCAAAACACAAAGCTTTTTGCTTTTCGTGAAAAATTTTGATTAATCATGTTCCAACAATAAGAAAGAGGAGTACGAATTTACAAGTAAAAAGTATCCTCTGTTCTTCTCGAACCCTAACCCTAGACTATGTAATGAAACACACATATCACTCAAGTGGTGGCAGGTGTGGGATCCCTGTTACGGGAAGGAGCTGGGAACTTGGCGAGAAAGGAATCCACAAGGGATTCTAGCAGCTCGTGAGGCAAGATCATAGATTTCAGAAAACTTGAACTCTTTCGTCTGAAATGTTTTCGAAAATCATTAAGCTTCTGGCCCATTGGTCCTAGTAGATGCTAGTGCATACAAAACTGTTTTGTTATCCTACACTTGTTGAGTACCTTTTTGTACTCATCCCCTATGTAAAAAAATATTTTTAGGTGACTAAGTCTGAGACCGTAGAATGTCAAATTGATCACAAACAAGACATTAGGAGGGATACGACTTACATCTTCGGGCCACAAGGGAGTTGGACTTGAAGAACTGTAGGCATAGAAGGGAACTAACCTGCATAGGTTGTGGCGGCTGGGAGGAACTCCCTCTGCTAGTTAGGTCAAAGAGCACTGGGAAAAGGCACCTTATATAGGTCAGGCACTGGGCTAGGCTAGATGGGCCACATAAAACTTAAAGAAGGCCCAGTAGGCATCCAACAGGTATCTCCAACAGTTATCCAACACTCCCCTCAAGATGGGTGATAAATGTCAATCATTCCCATCTTGGCACAAGCAAGATTACACTCTTTTGTGCCCAGCCCTTTTGTCAAACAGTCAGCCACTTGTTGTCCTGATCTCACATAAGCCAAAGATACAATGTGAAAGGGCATGTATGCCCCATGTGTGCTTTTGGTAATTAATGACAATCCCTATGGACTAATGTGCAAATTGAGTTTCATTTGTAGGTTGGTCCATTGGCATCGCTTGGACCATGTCTTGGTTTCAAGGATGAAAAAGAAGAAGCAATGTCCAAAGGCTTTGTGCCTATTGGAATCAAGTAGAAAAATAAGATCAAGTATGTCTTGAAGAAGAAGAAGAAGATGGAGTTCCTCATGGCTATCTTCAAGACATCATCAAGAAATGAAGGGCAAGCTCAAGATGCGTCATCTCTAGAAGATATCATGCTTGGAGCTTGCCATCCTCGGCAATCATGGAATGATGAAGACAAGTTGGAAGAAGAGGCTTCCCCATGGAGTATGGGGGAGCATTTCTCAAGTCTTCATCGAGCAAGTGCAAGCACGTGCAATCAAGAAAGGTGTTCCATCTTGAAGGTGACAAGATCGTCTACATCAAGTTCAAGTGGGATGCTCAAGGCAAAGGTATGATCTTGATAGGGTTTCTATTTTACCGGTCTCTTGTAGTGTTCTTGTAGTGTTGGGAGACCGGGTTTAGGATAGATAGCCGTACTATCAAGAGGGGCTCTCGAGTGGGTGACTCGTTCGTATCTTTCGGAGAGAGCTCAAACCTTTGCATACATAGCATCATCTTTCTTGGTTGTTGTTTGGTTCTTGTCCATGTGAGGATCTAGAGCTTGTGGTTATCTTCATAACAAGCTCTAGTTCATCAAAAACGAATTTCCCTTGCATATCTTATTGCGTTTTTTATCTTGCGGGTTTTTCCGGCTCCACACCTTGGGAGGTATCTCACATATATATTCATGGTATTTTCTCCCTTGGTGATATCCAATATTTCGACTTTTTGTTGGATTCTACACGTCGTTATCTTTCCAACAAAATTGGTTTCATCTCGTTTGGAGTTCGGATGCAAAAGTTGTGGCAGTTCTGGTTCCGAAGTTTTTGCCTGACCGGTAGTTCCGGCGGGCCACCGGTAGTACCGCCAGGGCAGTTTGCCGCCGGTAGTACCGGTGTTAATTCCGGCCCAACTTCCGGTAAACCCATTTTCGGTTCAGTACTCTCTCTGCCTGGTTAGCACTATTTGACGGAACTTGGATCGGATTTTCAGGCGGTAGTACCGCTAGGACATTCTTGCCACCGGTAGTTCCGGCTAAGCGGCGGTAGTACCGGCCATGCTCGCGTTTTTGTTCTTTCTCTCGCTGTTTTCTGACCGTTGGCTGGGTGCCACCGGTAGTACCGGCCACCCACCGGTACTACCGGCCGTGCGCGATTATGTGGGTAACGAGCAGATCAGGGAGCCCTTTAAAAGGAGCTCCCCTTTCCCCTTCGGCCCAAACTCTTGTTCTTCTCGGTTTTTGGCTTTCTCTCTCCTCCATTGTTGACCTTGAAGAGCTTGCCCTCTCCCTTTCCCCTCCTATGATTCTTGCATCTTTTTGAGGGATTTGAGAGAGGAGATCTAGATCTACAAGCCCCACCAAGCCAAATCCCTTCTTTGTGAAGGAATCCTTGGGATCTAGATCTTGGAGAGTTTTGTGTTCTCCTCTTGTGTTCTTCCTCCCTTATTCCCCCAATAGCTTTTGTAGCTTTGGTGAAATTTGAGAGTGAAGGACTTGCCTCTTGCATTTGATGCATAGGTTTGAGTTCTCCTCGGAGATTCGTGAGTTCAATCCCTTGGGATTGTTTCTCTTGGGTTCTTGGAACCCTAGACGGTTGTGTGGTTGGATTGTTGACCTTTTGTGGCCTTGTAGCCTTTTGTGGCTTTGTAGCCTTTGTGGCATTGTTCTTGGGGCTCCAATTGAGTTGTGGAGGTTCCCCAAGCTTGTTGGCCTTTTGTGGCATTGTGAAGCCTTTGTGGCGTTTCTTGGGAGCCCTCCAATTGAGTTGTGGAGATTGCCCCAAGCCTTGTACGGGTTCGGTGACCGCCCTCAAGTGTCCCATAGTGGAACGTGAGTAGGCCTTTGTGGCGAGCTCACGGGAGAATAGGGTGAGCCTTTTGTGGCGTCGGTAGGTTGTGTGCCTTCGCATCTTGGGGTGAGGCCTTGTGTGGCGTTGGGTGAGCATCGAGCCACCACACCTCAAGGTGAGCCAGTTGTGGCGTTCGAAGTACATTGCGCCCCCGCACCTCTCCAACGGAGACGTAGCTTCTTTGGAAGTGAACTTCGGAAAACAAATCTTCGCCTCCGCGTCCATCGGTTATCTCTCAACCGAGCCCTTTACTTATGCAATTTATGTTGTGATAGCCTTCGTGCTTGAAGTATATTATCTTGCTATCACCTTGTTGCTTATCTTGCTTAGCATAGGTTGTTGGTGCACTTAGTGAACCTAGTGGATATAGGTTTTGGCTTGATAAATTAATCGTTAAGTTTTATTCCGCATTTATTAGAGCCTAAACCGTAATAATTTTAAAACGCCTATTCACCCCCCCCCCCTCTAGGCGACGTCCATTTCCCTTTCACAATGCCTGCATCAATCTTCTCTTTAATAAAGAACCTGTCTATCTCCACATGTTTCGTTCGGTCATGTTGGACAGGATTATTCGCTATGTTTATTGCAGACATATTATCACACCACACCTTCAAGCTTTCCTGCCTTAACACTTTCAGTTCACTTAAGAGGTTCCTTACCCACAACATTTCACTCAAGCCTTGTGACAAAGCCCTATACTCTTCTTCAGCTGTGGATTTCGAGACAACAGATTGTTTCTTGCTTCTCCATGGCACCAAGTTCCCTCCAACAAAAACACAATATCCTGAGGTGGATCTTCTATCATCCAAGCAACTAGTCCAATCTGCATCACAATAGCCATCTACATTCAGATGTCCATTACTTTTGAACCATAGTCCTTTTCCTGGAGTGCCCTTTAAGTACCTCAAGATTCTTTGAGCTGCTTCCAAGTGCCCATCCCTGGGATCATGCATATAGCAACTCACTACACCCACCGCATATGATATATCTGGTCGTGTGTGGCATAAGTAGATTAGTCTTCCAACCAGTCTTTGATATTTCTCCTTGTCCACAGATTCGCAAGACTCTGCTGTTACTTTATTGTTTTGATCAATAGGAGTTGAGGCTGCTCGACATCCCATCATACTCATATCATTTAAGAGATCCAAGGTATACTTTCTTTGAGATAGTACTATTCCTTTTGAAGATCTAGCAACTTCAATTCCTAGGAAATATTTTAGTTTTCCTAGATCTTTCACCTCAAAGGCTTGACTTAGGCATTTCTTCAATCTTGTAATTTCTCCCTCATCATCTCCTGTGATGATAATATCATCAACATACACTGCCAGAATGGTGATTTTCTGTTCAGAATGTTTGTAAAATAAAGTATGGTCTCGATTGCATTGGCCATATCCCATGCCATCAGCCTGCATACCTTTCCTGCTGTTTCAGCTGTGACAAATCCTGGTGGTAACTCCATATACACTTCTTCCTGTAAATCACCATGCAAGAAGGCATCTTTTACATCAAGTTGATGCAGTGTCCATCCAAAATTTGCTGCAGCAGATATTAATATTCAAACAGTATTCATTTTTGCCACCGGTGCAAAGGTCTCATCATAATCAATGCCATATGTTTGACTATATCCCCTTGCCACAAGTCTTGCCTTATATCTCTCAACTTTCCCTTCTGGGTTTGTTTTACTGCATAAATCCACCTACAACCCACTGCCTTCTTTCCTTCTGGGAGATGTGCCAACTCCCATGTTTTGTTTTTCTTCAACGCCTCTAGTTCTTCCATCATTGCATTGCACCATCTTGGTTCTAGCTTAGCTGCCTTCCAGTCTTTAGGAACATGTACAGCTTGCAGCGAGGCAACAAACGCTCGAAACGAGGAAGACAAAGCCTCGTAGGAAATATAATTCCCTATGTTATGGTGATCGTAACTATGTCTTTTTATTGGGTTAACTTTTCGTACTCCTTTTCCTATTGCAATTGTCGAGTCGGAATGGACGTCGGCGCGGCAGCGACGACGGACACGGAGACGAGCCGTGCGTCTCGGTGAAGAAGCGGTAAGGGTTGTCGAGTCGGAATGTTCGTCGGCACGACAGCGACGACGGACATGGAGACGAGGTGTTCGTCCCGGTGAAGAAGCGGTTAGGGCTATCGAGTCGGACTGGACGTCGACGCGATAGCGGCGACGGACACGGAGACGAGTCGTGCGTCTCGGTGATGAAGCTGTTAGGGTTGTCGAGTCGGAGTGGACGTCGGCGCGGCAACGACGACAGACACGGAGCCGAGCCAAGCGTCTCGGTGAAGAAGCGGTAGGGTTGTCGAGTCAGAGTGGACGTCGGCGGGGCAGCGACGACGTACACGGAGACGAGCCGTGCGTCTCGGTGAAGAAGCGGTTAGGGTTGTCGAGTCGGAGTGGACGTTGGCGCGACAGCGAGGACGGACATGGAGACGAGCTGTGCGTCTCGATGAAGAAGCGGTTAGGGCTGTCGAGTCGGAGAGGACGTCGGCGCGGCAGCGACGACGGACACGGAGACGAGCCGTGCGTCTCGATGAAGAAGCGGTTAGGGCTGTCGAGTAGGAGTGGACGTCGGCGCGGCAGCGACGACGGACACGGAGACGAGCCGTGCGTCTCGGTGAAGAAGCGGTTAGGGGTGCCGCGCCGACGGACACAGAGACGAGCCGTGCGCCTCGATGAAGAAGCAATTAGGGTTGTCGAGTCAGAGTGGACGTCGGCGCGGCAGCGACGACGGACTCGGAGATGAGTCGTGCGTCTCGGTGAAGAAGCGGTTAGGTCTATCGAGTCGGAGTGGACGTCGGCGCGGCAGCGACGATGGACACGGAGACGAGTCGTGCGTCTCGGTGATGAAACGGTTAGGGCTGTCGAGTCGGAGTGGACGTCGGCGCGACAGCGACAATGAACACGGAGACGAGCCGTACATCTCGGTGAAGAAGCAGTTAGGGCTGTCGAGTCGGAGTGGACGTCGGCGCGGCAGCGACGACGAACACGGAGACGAGTCGTGCGTCTTGGTGAAGAAGCGGTTAGAGCTATTGAGTCCGAGTGGACGTCGGCGCAGCAGCGACGACGGACACGGAGACAAGCCGTTCGTCTCGGTGAAGAAGCGGTTAGGGCTATCGAGTCGGAGTGGACGTCGGCGCGGCAGCGACGATTGACACGGAGACGAGCCACGCGTCCTGATGAAGAAGAGGTTAGGGGTTGCCGAGTCGAAGTGACGTCGGCGCGGCAACGACGATGGACACGAAGACGAGCCATGCGTCTCGGTGAAGAAGCGGTTACGGCTGTCGAGTCGGAGTGAACATCGGCGCGGCAGCGACGACGGACACGAAGACGAGCAGTGCGTCTCAGTGAAGAAGCGGTTAGGGCTGCCGAGTCGAAGTGTTCGTCGGCGCGGTAGCGATGACGGACACGGAGACAAGGTGTTCGTCCCGGTGAAGAAGCGGTTAGGGTTGTCGAGTCGGAGTGGACGTCGGTGCGACAGCTACACGGACACGGAGATGTGCCATGCGTCTCGTTGATGAAGCGGTTAGGGCTGTCGAGTCGGAGTGGACGTCGGCGCGATAGCGACGACGGACACGGAGACGAGCCGTGCGTCTCGGTGATGAAGCGGTTAGGGCTGTCGAGTCGGAGTGGACGTCGGCGTGGCAGCGACGATGGACACGGAGACGAGCTGTGTGTCTCGTTGAAGAAGCAGTTAGGGCTGTCTAATCGAAGTGGACGTCGGCGCGACAGCGACGACGGACACGGAGACAAGCCGTGCGCCTCGATGAAGAAGCAGTTAGGGTTGTCGAGTCGGAGTGGTTGTTGGCGCGGCAGCGACGACGGACACGGAGACGAGCCGTGCGTCTTGGTGATGAAGCGGTTAGGGTTGTTGAGTCAAAGTGGACGTCGGCGCGGCAGCGACGACGTACACGGAGACGAGCCGTGCCTCTCGGTGAAGAAGCGGTTAGGGCGGTCGAGTCAGAGTGGACGTCGGCGCGGCAGCGACGACGGACACGGAGACAAGCCGCGCATCCTGATGAAGAAGAGGTTAGGGTTGTCGAGTCGGAGTTAACGTTGGCGCGGCAGCGACGATGGACACGGAGACGAGCCATGCGTCTCGGTGAAGAAGCGGTTAGGGCTGTGGAGTCGGAGTGGACGTCGGCGCGGCAGCTGCGACCTACACGGAGACGAACCGTGCGTCTCGGTGAATAAGCGGTTAGGGTTGTCGAGTCGGAGTTGACGTCGGCGCGGCAGCGACGACGGACACGGAGACGAGCCGTGCGTCTCGGTTTAGAAGCGGTTAGGGTTGTCGAGTCGGAGTGGATGTCGACGCGGCAGCGACGACGGACACGGAGACGAGCCGTGCGTCTCGGTGAAGAAGCGGTTAGGGCTGTCGAGTCGGAGTGGACATTGGCGCGGCAGAGACGACGAACACAGAGACGAGCCGTGCATCTCGGTGAAGAAGCGGTTAGGGTTGTCGAGTCGAAGTGGACGTCAGCGCGGCAGCGACGACGGACACGAAGACGAGCCGTGCGTCTCGATGATGAAGCGGTTAGGGCTATCGAGTCGGAGTGGACGTCGGCGCGTCAGCGATGACGGCTTGACGACGGACACGGAGACGAGCCGTGTGTCTCGGTGAAGAAGCGGTTAGGACTGTCAAGTCGGAGTGGACGTCGGCGCGGCAGCGACGACGGACACGGAGACGAGCTGTGCGTCTCGGTAAAGAAGCGGTTAGGGCTATCGAATCGGAGTGGACGTCGGCGCAGCAGCGACGACGGACACGGAGACGAGCCGTGCGTCTCGGTGAAGCGGTTAGGGTTGTCGAGTCCGAGTGGACGTCAGGGCGGCAGCGACGACGGACAAAGAGACGAGCCGTGTGTCTCGATGAAGAAGCGGTTAGAATTGTTGAGCCCGAGTGGACGTCTGCACGGCAGCGACGACGGACACGGAGACGAGCCGTGCTTCTCGGTGAAGAAGCGGTTAGGGCTGTCGAGCCCGAGTGGACGTCGGCGCGGCAGCGACGACGGACAAAGAGACGAGCCGCGCGTCCTAATGAAGAAGAGGTTAGGGTTGTCGAGTCGGGGTGGATGTTGGCGCGGCAACGACAACGGACACAGAGACGAGCCGTGCGTCTCGGTGAAGAAGCGGTTAGGACTGTCGAGTCAGAGGGGACGTCGGCGCGGCAGCTGCGACGTACACGGAGACAAGTTGTGCGTCTCGGTGAATAAGCGGTTAGGGTTGTCGAGTCGGAGTGGATGTCGGCCCGGCAGCGACGACGAACACGGAGACGAGCCGTGCGTCTCGGTGAAGAAGCTATTAGGATTGTCGAGTCGGAGTGGACGTCGGCACGACAGCGACGACGGACACGGAGACGAGCCATGCGTCTCGGTGAAGAAGCGGTTAGGGTTATCGAGTCGGAGTGGACGTCGGCGCGGCAGCGACGACGGACACGAAGATGAGCCGTGCGTCTCGGTGAAGAAGCGGTTAGGGCTGTCGAGTCGGAGTGGACGTCGGCGCGGCAGCGACGACGGACACGGAGACGAGCCGTGCGTCTCGGTGAAGAAGCGGTTAGGGCTGTCGAGTCGGAGTGGACGTCGGCGCGGCAGCGACGATGGACACGGAGACGAGCCGTGTGTCGAAGGTGGTATGTATATCTCTTAAGCGAAAAAATTGCTTCTCACCTATGAAAGATTGTAAACAGATTCTCCCTTGCTTTGTGTACTTCCATATTGGATGTAATTATTTAGAGAAATAAACCTGTTTTTCGAATGTACTTCAAATATAGCTGGCTCAACTTTAGTGTGTTTAATGTTTTTGAAAGTGTCGGCACGTTCCATTTGAAATTGCTTTTCATACCATTCCCCTCCCATTTTTATCCCTGAAATAGCTCTCTCCCAAAAAAGGGAATAGGGTATCCGATCCAGCGTACAAAGCCAGAAAAAAGAACAGCCGGAAAAGCATACGCACGCGCGCGAGAACATGGCCCAAAAAGGGAATAGGAGGACCTTTCCTGTTCCGGTTCTGGCTGTCGGGATTTCAACCGTCTTTACGGTCCCCCGTAAGCTAGCCTAGCCGCTTACAGAGATTTCTCTCCTTTATAACCACAAGGTTGGGCTTACACGTGGGACCACTCCCCACCATCCCCCACCATCCAGCTCACAGGCCGATAAGTCATTACAGGAAACCTCTTTCACTGGCACTAGGCCCAGGGTGTCACACATTCCAGGCCAGTGTAGGTGGCAGCTGAAGGGGATCAGGAGGATCTCCAGGACAACTACTTCAATCACTTGTAAGATTGTCTTCTAATCTCTCTGTTAAGGTACTCTAATGCATGATCAGTTAATGTTAATGTTCCCCTAATTTTGTGTAAGTTCTAACGTTTTCCATATGGAATGGAAAACGATACTGCTCCCCCGGGGGATCCGTAACTTTCATCCCCCGGGTCGTGAGATGCGGACGTACACGTCGTGGACTCGTGGGTGGGCCTGCTGTCTTCGCCGTTTTCTCTCTCTCCGGATGTTCGCAGCGCACACCAACCGCCGCCTCCATGTTGCTGCTGCTCGCTCCCTCCTCTCTCCCGCCGGCTACTGCCGTACCAGATCTCGCATCGCCGGTGATATCCCCGTCCGTTGCTGCCCTTCCAGACCTCGCCGTCGCCACACTTTCCCTATTGCGCGCGAGAATCGAGGAGGCGTAGTTAAAATAAAGATTACGTATGCCTGGTCAAATCCTAGTCAGAAATGAGGCCCCACCTTCGTCACATCCCGTCAATGCCGCTTAAGCGGGCAAATGAGATCATCTAATCGTCAGCACTGACGTCATTCAATCCAGCAGGAAATCCATTCGACTACTTTAGTCCTTGCTTGACTCTGCGAGACGACCAAGCACTCGGGGGCTACTCCTAACAGGAGCTCTGGCCGCCCACCCGAAGACGAAGACTTCATAGGCACAGAACTGCCTTCACCAGTTGAAGCCCCTCTTCGAATCAACGGTTCGATCATGGACTCGGGGGCTACTCCCATAGGAAGCGCTGGAAGCATATTCGGCTAAAAACCAAAAAATGACAGCAGTCAAAAAAGCTCAAAGTCCCCACTCGAGTCTACGACTCGAATAGGCACTCAGGGGCTACTCCCATAGGGAGTGCTGGCCGCACACCCTATGAAAAACCTTAATCATTAAAAGTGTGTCGACTACATCCACATTCGAAACGGCGACTCCGCCTCATATTTTCCCTGCAAAGAGACTACGTCTCCTGGGCCACACGAATCACCTTCGCGGTGACTAAAAATTCGGATGTCGCGTTTACAACGTGAAGGTAAGACCTGAAAAAGGCCTAGCAACGCACCTGCTACGCTCTACCAGATATAAACCGTGCCTACAGGCACGATGAAATAAGCCTTGACATACGCGTCGAGTGCCCACACCTAAAACACTGGAATTCGACTTTGTAAGGCCTCTGCGGCAAGAGTCGAATTACGCCAGCATTATTCCGAATTCGAGTCCCGGGACTCAAATTTTAGTAGATAGTATTGTTTTGCCCTAAGTCAGTTAACTGGTCCCGATCCATCGGAAGAATCAGGCGCGCATATCGACAATCCCTATGACATGAACTGTGGCACCCGAAAGAACTTCGGATGAGCCTATGTCCCATGCACTCGAATGACTTATAGTCTCCAGCCGAATCGGACACTCGAGGGCTACTGACATGGATATACCTTACAGGTACTTAAGATTAGCCTATACGGTTCAGCCCAAGGAGTCCACGGTGCAATCGAAGCCCAGCATGGATTCGGGTGGCCCATTGGAGTTCGACTTCTTGAAGGACACAGCAAAGTGTAGATAGAAAATTAAAGGGGAAACCCTAATTTGTAACCGACTCGACCTGCTACCTCGAGACCTAGCCTCTCTATATAAAGGCTAGGAGGGGGCGGCGAGGAGGACGAATACACACACCCCCGCATACACCTCGCCAGATTGCATCTGCACACCCTTATACTTTTTGACTCCCTCATAATCAAGAGCAGACAAGCAGGAGTACGGTCCTCTACGAGGCCTAAACCTGGGTAAAACCTCGTGTCACCTGTGTGCTTGTTTGCTAGCCGATCGATGCTTCCAGCGCTCCCCACTTCCTCGAACCTAAGTCCATCAACGATGGGCATTGATGAGTTAACCCCTGCCAGCGCCCCTGCCACGGCCCCATCTCCACATGCACGCCCCCGCCTCTCCCTGCTGCCGCCCATGGTTGAAGTCTCACCCCCGCCTTGCCCCGTGATTCTCCTCTCCTCCATCTCAATAGGGGCCCTGCCGCTCCTGCCCCCTGCTAGATCCCCCTGCCGAAGGAGGCAGAGGAGCTGGACACCGCAGGTGAAGGAGGAGCTGGGACGAGTGGTTGAGAGGGAGGAGTGGGAGCGGTCGAGGATAGCGGAGCACCGGCGGCAGCGGAAGGTGAAGTATAGTATTATTCATGGAGGAGAAACTGCTCGATTGAACCGAGCCGCCACCGCCTCTAGGTTAAAAACCAAGCTGTGCTGCCATCGCATCAGCCACGACAGGCTGCTCGCGTCTGGCAGCGATCTCCACGCTGGTAGTTGCTTGGTCTTTTTTTTCCAATCCGCCCTTTCTTTTCTTCAATCTCCCATCACGTGTTCCTCAATCTGGCAGGTTGCGCTCCGCTCGAAAGCTGCTCCACGTTTTGCCCCTACACCCTATTTGATTCGATTCTGCGTGTTGCTCGCTCAAGCCCCCAAGAGTTGTTTGTATTCGGCGTACTGCTCACTGAAGCTAGGAGGAATCGGCTATCACGTTTACTGCCTACTGACACTGGACAGGAGTACCTGCTTGCATTGGTACACAAGCTCCCATCTCTTTATCTTAGTTCTAATTTTATTTACATTGAATCATCTTCTATTTTCGTAATCTTATTGGTCCAATGTATTTGTTACCCTACAATCTCCCCTGAATATTAATTAATTACATTGGAATTTTGTCTCCGTCATGTAGTCTCTTAAATCTGAATAGGGGTATTTTTGGGCTGCAAACGTGTAATTATCTGAACATCCTAAGATATTTTCTTACTAGTAGATTTTCTTTTTCTTGGATCTACACTTGATGAACAACAAGTGCTCAAATATTTTAAGTTTGTACTATACTGTAGTTTCGTTAGCAGGAAGCAATTATAGTCAAGTTTTCTGTTCGGTGTAGATGGAGCACTCTTATGGTCAAGTTTTCAGGACGTGACAATGTTACAGCAAGAAAAGAATTTTCGATCTCAACTGATACATATCTCTGAGGATAGATCAAATGCTGCGTTGACTTTTAGATCTACCCATTTGGGCTGCAAGCTGAGTTAATAGCGCCTCCCACTCCTTTCTATGAAATGACGCTAAAACATCATCTTCATCTATCAAGGATGAATGAATGAATGCCCCTGTCTTGCCTTATTCAGATGCAAAATGGATGATGAATGAATGAGGGTACTTCGCTTCGACAGATCAAATAGTTACATTTTATCCACTATTAGTGAACTTTTGTGTTGGCATCTATCCTCCCGAGGAATACAATTATCCTATACCTTAAGCATGGTGACATGCACAAGCAATGAGGCTATCTGCCGACGTTTTCTCTATCTGGTGGGTCCATGCAGCACATAAGGAGCGGTCGAAATCTCCTTCATCCCAATCGACCCGTATTGCCCCTAATATTCTCCTGCGTTGCCCCCTCTGCCCCTCGCCTCCCGCCTAGCCGGAGACAGCGCCGGCCGCCGGCGACCAGTGGCCTCCCATGCTTCGATCGTCATGGAGGTTGACTCGCAAGGGAGGCCTTGACACAATTCATTGATGGCATTATTTCAGCCAAGTTGCCGAAGGTAGCTGCTGATCCGTTGTCCTATGGTTTTGTATGTGAATTTATGGTAGATTTTTTTCATTGATCTTTGATACTTCGGATTGATATTGGTGGAGAATTCTTTAAAAGCTTAAGCGTGGTGGTCTGCGAGCTATTTGGGGGCGTTTGCCGAGCGTGCTGCCGTTTTTCAAGAACAAAAGAATCATTTTTCAGCTGCACCTCATAAGTAGTAGGAAGTTAGAACAACCGAATCTTTATATTTTTGTCTTGCAACAAAAAGGAAAAAGTTCATTATTATACTTTATATAGGTTATCAGTGATATTTACTTTTCTACTAGAACTTGTATTGTCTTCTCTATTGATGACTTTGGTAGAACATGTTACATCTCATTAGATCAGAAGGGTCTTCCAAGTAATCAGTTTACCGATTTGGTTTTGAACTGGCATTTTCCCTTAATAAACTCTTTCTTAGATTTGAGCCCATTATTTATGTTATGTGCGAAGACTGTTGACAATATGTCTTCAGTGGCTGTAATGCAATTCCCGGATTAGCTCTTTACCTCTACCCTTTCGTGCAGAAAGTTTTGGGCTTTTGGCTATGTAAGATTCCTTCATTTGCTAATTAACCAAACTAGATCATATAATGGGTTGATCACTGACTCATTTTATCTCCGGTGCTAGAAGTGTTACATGGTGTTTTTGTAATGTACATTATATACCTACCTGATTGCTTGTATTTTCCAAATCAAGAAAAAGGGGAATCATCTATTTTTTCTCCTCTGCTATGTGCTCAGATATTAGTTAAGTCCTGTTGATTTATCTGTGAAAAAATAGTTCTGGTTTACAATAGATTAGATACATAATTGTACGACACTTAAATTAATGTCAGATTACACAGTATTGGTGTATGAGCATCTTGGATCATTACACGAATTTATCTTGATTTTCATCAAATCAAGTGTTTTTAATTCATATTTAGTTAATTCTGATTTGTTTTTTGTGTTCCTGAATCCTGATGCCTGATTTATTTCACAGTTTTTTCGATGGTCCGTCTGTTGATCTGTCTAACTGATGGATGGGTGTCCTTTTCTTATTCTCCCTTTGCTTGGTACAGAGCATTCACGAAATTTGTTACATGGTCTTTACCGCACAGATGGTTATTCCGCTCTACAGTCTACGAGTAGGCTTAGACATATGTGCAGGAGTCATCTTGGGCCACCATATGATTGTGTTGATGCAACATGCCTAATGCAAGACTATTTTGTGTCACTACTATTTTTCTTGCACTTCCTCTTATGTCCATCTTTGTTGAAGTCTGCCATGATATTTGTATTGCCAGAATGTTACTCTAAGGTGAGTTTCATAAGTCACACTTTGTTTCATTGTAGTTTGTCGACAATATGGGTATTTCGGAGCCACATTGTGAGCGAGATAATGTCAACGCCCAGTCATGTTTTCTCAGTTTCTATTATGGAGTAAATTTAAGCTGAAATTGTTTTATGAATTTACAAAATGAATATTGCACAAATGGAAAAACATCTACTTTAGCTCAACCAAGCATTATTGATTGCCAAATTAGCACAACCAAGCATTATTCATTGCCAATAGAAAGAGGCAATGTCTTGCAATATCTCTCTTATTTGACTTATTGACTATAGAAATGGATGGCTCTATATTTAAGTTGGAGACGCTGATGCTTCTATATTTAAGTTGTTGTAGATTTTTTGTTTCCTACTATATTTTCTTAGATATAATTTTTGTTGTGCAAAGCAATACTAAAGAACAAAGATACTTTGCAGGTGTGTAAATTTCACCACTCCACTGTGGGATGCAAAGGCAATCTTGACAATGTTGATCCACTCGAAATTGAAAGGTTATGCTCCTTCACCGCTTTTCTCTCATGTTTATTTGTATCGCTTCCATAAATAAAACTTAATGCGGGAGATTAATATCAATAGGTGGCAGAAACTTTTAGCTGTTTGTACTGAATAAATTCCTTGCCATCTTATCTTGATGCTAAACATGTAGAATATTGCTAATAAGGCATTTGAAGGCACGTACTTATAGAGTGCAATAACAGATTTCACAAGTCAAAGGGAAAGTTCTTTGGAGACGAAGCTCTATTGGAGTAGGGAGAGCTATAACATCTTTGTACATGTATTGCTGCAAATATTTCTATTATTGCATTCCAATTGTCCTTGGTTCATCATTATTATTTTTTAGATCGGTGGATCTATTTAATACCCTTGGTGTAAAATGAGTGTAACTGTGTGAGGCTGTTAGTCGAGAAAATGATGTATGTATTGGACATGTAGTTCATCAAAGATTGCTTCAAGAGAATATTGTGCAATTAGAACAGAACAATGAAAAACAGACGTGACTGCAAGTGTGACGCATCATAGGTAGATGTACCCTTGCTCTTAGTTTACGGTTGGCATCAGACCAAATAAGAAGTAAACTAAATGCATTATGCCCGGCAGATACACAGATAGAAATGCTACATGTCCACCAAGCTGACCACACCGTGCCAAAACACGCTGCAGGCGGCGCGGCGAAGCGCACATATTCTGCTAGTATTACTAATACCGCACACATATATAATAGAGTTAAAACAACAGAGAAACTAACCAAATTGCAGAATTTAACGTTCACCCGCCAGAAAATCTGGGAACGAGCCATTACCCAAAGGCCACTAATTTTCACACACATGGCATGGAATGGATGGTAACGGAAGCATGTAGCAAGTGGTAATTGTGCAACTATGTCTTGCGATTAATATGCTAATTATTATGGATGCAAATAAAAGAGAAGTTTGTCCTACACTTCATTCTGATCAAGACACGGCAGTTAGTTCAGCCCTTTTAAGCTGATGTCACCTACTGAACCTCAAATACCCCACTAATTCTAACACATTATAATTGTGTCGCATCCATAAAATATGGACAGATGAAATTATAGCTCATACAGAAGCACCCTTGAACCAATAGAATAAACTGGGAAGGATGATAAGAAAATGATTAGTAGAGATTTGGTTGAACGAAATGGCAAGGGTAATTACCTGCAGTACCCACAAGCTCGGCTTATTTCCGTTGAAGCCATTTTTGCACAAGCCCTCCTGTATATCAGGAGACTCTAAAGGAGTATGAAGCAAAATACAATTCTGGGATATTTTTGCTCCTGCCCCTGTCATACCCCAAGAAGTAAACAAAATTACACGAGCTTGTGGCCATCACTTCTCAGCCTCTCAGAAAATAAATTTAAGTTTGCAAATAACGGGTAGCATGTATTATTTTCATCCCCCACAGTTACAAATAGCAGTAGAGAAGCAGAAATATAACACTCTGACAACTGCTTTGATGATTCTACATTTCTGTTAACCACAAATAAGATATATCTTACCGTTCAGATTTGTGAACAATTAGCACTCAGCAGGCAAACGAAATATTAAATCCCCATCTCAGATAAAAATGACAGCATAAACATGCACCAGTTCCTCAGAATGGCGAAAAGAGGACTCTGGGCGGCGTAGTACTATTCACACCTCTGAGTTGCTGGGCTGCTGTACTGAAGATTCTTCCAGGTGATACATCGTACACGACAGACATCCTTGGCCAACTCAGCCTATATGGACGAGTGTCCATTCCATCTGTCAACAGAACAATCTACAAGAAATAAGGCTTGCCCCACAGGTAAAGTGGGAAAAAACTGGCATAAAATTTGGTTAAAATTCAGTACCTGTCGAAAATTGTCTGAACTGGTTATCAAATTTTGCAATTTATCATCAACATATCTAGTAGTTATCCTATAATGGTCTGGACATGGCATTAAATGCGAGATGAGAGATTCCGGAGCTTGATGTGCCACATCAAGTAAAAGTAGCACAGCAGCATATGGATCAATAAAAAGGGGATCTGCAACCACAGAATTAAGCATTAGAATTGGCAAGTAATCATATTATTAGTCACATGTATACCATTAAAAAGAAATGCTAGAGGTAATACTCTGTAGACATAATTATCTAAGCTTCACAAAGAAGATTCAAACAACTCTATCAAGTGTTACCTTGTTTGGCTTTGAAACATAGTTGATTTATTAGCTACTCTGAAAATAAAATGGTCATACGAGGTGCAACTAGAACAGGTAAAATTAAAATAATCATGTGAGGACACAAAATGAAACATTGCACTACATCATCATGAACGAAAATAAGAGACTACATATTGAGATCATACACACTTATGATTCTTTTTTACTTGCCTAAAATGAACTTATCCAGTGGTAAGAGAAGATGAGATATTGACATGGTATAGATGGCCTGTATTTTGTAGCTGATGATATTAAAGCTCGAAGAATGACAGAGACAAAAACATTATCCTTCGCCGGTAATGGTTCTTCATAACGGAAGATGGTTCCACATATCTCTGAGGCTCAGAATAGAGAATACTGGAACCTACACAGCAAGGCAGACTCATGTTTTGGTGAAAAGATGCGTGCTAGCTAAAATCAATGTGCAAATTTAGAGGAGCTCTGGATCATCACGATTTGATGCATTAGTATGAACGCTGAGAAGTCTCACGATAACAATGTCTCTGGATCACACACAGAAAACAGATCTAGTATGAACGCTGAGAAGTCCATTCAATTCGCCAACCACGTCGCGCGCAACGCAGTAGTACCAGCACCAACATAATAAGTTGACCAACAAGTCAGAAGGCCCATAACACACGATGCATATGGCTAACCTGGGCGGCGTGACTCCTCGTCCCTGAGGCGAGCGCCGTGGAGAGCAGCGTGGAAGAGCTGGTCGCGCTCCTCCGGTTCCGGGAGCGGGCCTCCGCGGCCGTGGGGGGCGTCGGCGGCAGCGGCGAAGGGGCTCGGTTGGAAGAGCTTCCTATTCGGTCGCCACTTCCAGGAAGAGAAGGAGGCGGGCGGTGGGGGAGCGAGACGCGGAGGTGGACAGAGAGGCGGCGCAGCGAGCGTCGGCATCACGAGCATGGTACCGACGTCACATGCCCTGCGGCGTTACTGGTCCTCCTGTCCTTCGTCAATCTGGCGACCAGCAATATCCGAAACGGAAAGGAGAATGCTGAGCGTCCCCGGGGATAGAGGTTTTTGCACTTTGCACCACTTGTTTGAGGCCATTTCGGCACAAAACGATAACCTTACAGAATTTTTGCAGGAAACGCCAATGTTTAGGGTAATGGTTTGCACAAAACCTAAATTGCATTCTTAGTGGGTTTGACAAGTTATTAGGCCTCTGGTGTCAGGCTACAACTATCTAATGAGCAGCTAAGATGCAAGAAAATAGTTACTTCAAAAAAATGCAGGAAAATAGCAGAAAGATACTCCCTCTGTTTCAAATTACTCCGCCGGCGCGCTTATGTAGGTGAACTAGTACTCTCTCATTTTTCATTCAAAAAATCCGCGAATTTTTGAAATAGATAGTATGAAATATGTACTACTCATACCAAAAATTCTAAGAATTTTTTGATGAAAAATGAGAGAATACTAGACCACCTAGGTAAGCGTGCGCGCGGAGTAATTTGAAACAGAGGGAGTAGTTGTAAACCGAAGAAAATTGTGCAGAAAAAGGATCTAGATCTAGAAAAGGAAGGAACATTGCAAAAAATTAAAGATAAGGAATTTTAGGGTTTATATTCTCGTGCCTCCCATCCTCTCCTCTCCAGGATTTATATAGCAGCCTGAAGCCACGAGTTCAGTTAACGATTACAAATGGCAGCGATTATGGTGCTAATGACACCCATCCTCTCTCTCTCTCTACATCCCCAAGCCGTGTCTCCCCGTCTGTGCTCCCGAGGGCAAATCTAGTCGACCTCAAGTTCGCCGGTTCACGGTGTCGGCGGAGCCACCCTCGTGTGGAGGCAGCGCTCGACGTGGTCGATGGACATCACGTCCCCAGGCATGTGTGCAGGTCCGTCTGGAAGTCCAGGTGCACATGACCGCATCGGTGACCATATAGGGAGCTCACTCTCGAGTCTTGATGCGACCTGGCACGAGCGAGAACTTGGTGAGTGCAGAACCAACACCGGTCGGGCCTGCCGGTCGCGGGGATGCTTGCTTCTAGGAGAGAAGGCGTCGCGCTGTGGAGACCAGGGGCTAGCGGCACACAGGGCCATGGCCTACCGGTGGGGTGGGATGCAGGGAGGGGAAGACGGCGTCGCCGGTCAAATTGGAAAGCATGGAGTGGAGACCGTCAGTGGAGAAGGATGAAGTGGAGGGCGTCGCAGGCTGCGGAGGGGGGTTGCACCAGAATTGCAGGAGGTGGAGGATGGAGACGAACTAGTCTGGTTATCGGCCACGGTGGTGCCCTGGCAGTGGGTCTAGATTGTTAATTAAATGCCAAACAAGATAACTACAGATTATGTGAAATGTTTTACCCCAAACATTGGCGTTTCCTGCAAAAAGAAATAAAGGTTGTAGCTCTATGGAAAAAATGCCCGGGCAAGTGGTGTTAGGTGCAAAAACCTCTCAGGGTTAGAATCCCCACATCCCGGGTCCGTGACCATCCGATTGGATGAAGGTTAACTGCTAGATGACCATCGCTTGCGTGTCTCCATGCTTCTTCTCTGTCACGCGAAAGAACGGGAAAAAATCCCCGCCTCTTCTCCTCGCACTGCTTGCCCATTAGCACATGTAGGCCACGCGCATCCTGGTAGCGGCAATGGCTATGCTCGCAGCGTCGGTGGTGGTGTTGGTTGTCAAGCAGCACACGGTCTCTCCATCTCCACTATCCCCATTGCATCTCGTCGCGAGGGTGCTGGCGAGGAGCACGTTGCAGCAAGGGCATGATCTTCGGGTGCAGCTCTTCTGTTAGGCCGCCGGCGAGGAGAACATTGCAGCAAGGCCTGGGTGTCAAGTGCAGCTCTGCCTTGAGTCCATCAGCGAGGACCACGTTGTGGCAAAGGCCTCATCGCTGTGTAGAAGGCATCCTCCCGCTGGTAGCAAATCCAGCGATTGATTGTAGCAAGGTTGGTGGCAGATTGTAGCAGCGGCGATGACCGTTTATAGCAAGGCTGGCCGGTTGTAGCAAGATCGTCGGTCGATTGTAGCTTCGGTGGTGGCAGTTTGTAGCAGCAGGGGCAAATGGTTGTAGCAAGTTCGGCGGCCAGTTGCAGCAAGGCTGGCTACCACTGGTAGCAAATTCACCGGGAGCTGGTAACACATCCGCCTAGCGCTCGTAGCATCGCTGCCTGTCGCTGCTAGCACGTCCTCCTAGAGCGCCCGTAGCACATAGCACTCCGAACACCCATATTCTTACAGCAACACTAGTATCATAACCGCTAGCCGCTTGCAGCAACTCTAGTCGTAGTTGGCAGCGCCTCCTGCCACTCATAGTAGCATCATATTCTTCTCGTTGTGGCTATGCTGGGACTCGATTTGCTGGAGAGATAGGGATAAATTCGTGGTAGCAGCAGTGGAATAGCTGCGGCTGAGAGGGGAAGACATCTGGTGGACGGAGATGTGTGTCTAGGGGGCGGCAGTCTTGGGCTCGAGCTTAGGGCGCTTGGTCGGGAAGGGAGCGGCAATGGAGAAATAGTGTGGGGTTAGGATGTACGAGAAAGAATGAAGAGGGATTGGGAAAGGGGAGAAGGAATGTGAGAAGATATATAAAATCTCGTGGTGGTGGACCCTCAACTACCGCAGTCTCCCACGTATAGGACACGTGGAGGGCGACTAACCCGAATGATTGCGAGACGCGATTCTCCAAGAGACAATTGTTTTTCAAACAAAAATATGCGTGTTTATTTGTCTAGTTTTTCCGTATTGTATTGTATGTCTAAATATTTGTTTACTACATGAATGGCAATGTCTCACCACATGATTCAAGTGCAACATTACCTTCCGGTGTTGATAGCCACACCCTGGCTTGTGCGTTACCATACCATCAAAATGTATATTTTTGTCACATATGTAGGTACAATGTTCACATTGTATCGGAAGAGGCAAGAATCTACTTCATTCAGAACACTAGATTTAGGGGTGCGCATTGTCGCACGATCCCGTTGAATATGAAATTTAACGGAAATATAAGCGAATAAATACGTGCAAATGTAGTGGGTCGTTGTGTGAAGGTCCAAATTTGATAGAAGATGTCAAATGAGATTCTAATTTAATGGTGAAATAAATAAATCCAAGAGTTATCATATTTAGCAAGAATATATTCATTTTTCATCAATCTTTATATAGAGGATGATTCCAAGATTTACAAATGGTGTATATGTATATTAGGCCAGGTTTGTAGCGGATGATAAAAGAGATAACATCTATGTTAGTTCATCTTACGGTAGACTTTGGGTAAGAAGGTTGAAGCGGTTGGTAACTTTTTTTTGTATAACACGTGGCATGGTAGGATCGATCAAGAATGCAAGAAGCTAGACCATTTTTTTACTGTAGCAAAGAAACACACGTTAGGATAGAGAAACATATCCTTTTGGCGAGGCAGAGGAACATCCCGTTTTCTTGTCAGGGCATAAAAAAGAGGCAGTTTTTCTGCAACGGCAGAGAAACCGGCCGTTTTGCTGCCACATGAAAGAAACTGGATGCTTTTTTTGGCACGACAAAAAAATTGTACGTTTTGCTATTGCGGCAGAGAATCAGTCGTTTTCCTGTCCTGGTAGAGAAAGAGGTGCTGAGGAAGAGGGGTGATTCGCTTGTTTGTATCACTCCCTAATAATGTAACAAAGAACTGTTGCAAAGTCTTTTCTCCTGGACCGATCAATGTCTCTGAAACACTTACCTCGTGGATCAAGGTATGGATTCCATGATAAAATTAAGCATTGATGTAAGACTTAAACCAAGACAAAATAGAAAACACAGCTAAAGTATTACCTATTGGATCAATGCATGATGACCGATGAAAGAGATAGTACACGTCTACCACATGATTGATCAAAATAATATTATGAATCTAGATTGACGAATCACGGTCACTAAAGAGAAGGAACACAACAAATAAAGCGAAGCATGTACACCGATCGAGCTTTAAGCACCATTGCTAGAAGCAAAACAAAATACACCCAGATAAGTGTAGTCATTTTTACTGATAGAAATACGGTCATAATAAGTACACAACACAATGGCATGAAACTAGGAATTTACAAATACTTTTTCCTGAGTAATTCATGTGGCCTAGAGCGATCTATATACTAATAATAATAATAACAGACTACTACTACTAATAATAATAATAATAATAATAACATACTACTAATAATAATAACAGACTGACACTGATCCAGGAATATGCATGTCTTTTCCCTGAGAAAGTGATTGCATGGAGAAGCGAACTAAATGACTATGCAACTGATAGCAGCATGATCCAAAAGCATCCAAATACATCAAACAACAAGGAAGGATAGTACCACTATCTAGGCGAGATGCACAAGAGAACCATTGCACTGGTTACAGCTACAAAATGAAGGAACGTGATCCTAAGATCCCACGATACGTAGATGACAAGAAACGAACAGATAGCAACGGTTTGTGTCACCTAGAGGCAATACTCCTAAAAAGTAAACCACGAAGTAGTCAGCGATGAATCTAAAGTTACAACAAAGAAACGACAAGTAGTACAAAATTAACCTTTTTTCATATATGAGAAACCCAAACCATTCAAAGTTACAAGTATATCGAGTAACACATGCAACTAAATATGTGTGGATCATTTCAAATAGTATACCTGCATCTAAGTCAATGCTTGTTCTTTTTGGATATTGTGACAGCCTGAGCTTTTGTATGCTTGTGTTTACAAATGATTTATACAAAATTTGAATCAGCATAGAGACCTACTGTACCAAAAATTGTTACGGTACTAAGAACAACAACAAGATCATAGGCTTCCAAAATCAAAGATTCCTAAGATCATTAAAGAGGAATGCATGCCGACTCAACACACACTTAAGAGTGCCTAAAGACAAATTAGCGAGTCTAATTCAGAAAATGCAGCTATAGTTATAAACATTGAACATGTTATTACCACCCATAGAGTAAATAAAATGAAGCACCTTACAAAATAATTAAATAAAAACCCACATAATACATAATCTTAAGTTACACCCTATCTATAATTAGGCAGTGAATATCAAGTGTGGTAGTCTATAGTTCCTTAACTCTAAAAAGAAGGGAATATGTTTCAACAAAGAGAGACAGATATAGCATATAGAAAGATACAACTATGTAGAAACCAAGATTTATAATTGGCGTAATCTACAGTTCCTTAACTCCCCCACCCACCCCTTCCCTATTATATATCTTGTGGGGTAATTAACAATGAAGAACCATAGGTATAGAATTGTTAACCAATGCGTACGTTAGGTGGGACAGCAAATAAATTTGTTTTCTATTTTTAATTAGCAGAACTTATAGATGAATATGAAAGAGAAGCGAAGAACAACCTATTTGATTTTTTTCTATTGAAGCCGCGACGGATGGGGCAGACAAAGAATCTGGAGCATTACCTATAGGCATGGAAAATGAATTTACTTGTAAGAAATAAGGAACCTAATGCAGAAAAGAAAAACACATATGGTTAATATGGACGGAATCAACTTTTCATACTGAACCCGAGGATCTAATTCTGACACTCTTATTAGAAACAGAAAACTTGCAGTCGTGCATAAAAAAATAATACTCAGACAACAAATTAACACACTGTAATAAAACATGGGCAAAAAGAACTACTTTGTAGGAAAACAATCACAGCAACGGCTCACACCAGCATACAACCTAAAACCTAACAAGGCGACGCTTATTCCGTACTCCAAATACGTACAGAGTTTAACTCGATAAAAGACCACGAACATAACTAAATACATGATAGCACAAAACAACAATGCAAAACGACATAGCACCAGAGTCATGCACAGAAGGAGCAGAAGTAAATTCTAAAGCTGGATAGCTTATTACACTAGTCGCAGATCTACAACAAAATTAAGCTAATCAAAACTAAGTATGGATCTATAACCTTAACCACCCAGAAGAATAGTCATTTGATTTACGTATAGCTGAAAAGCAATAATACTCTAACTAATATGACAAAAAGAGCACCACACTTTATAACCATGTTCTAGAGTCTAGACTACTAAGAAAGAATAAACTGAAACATTCCTCAGTAATAACCAATCCAATTGGTAGCCTGCATGGCACGGGGGTATTTTCGCTTATGCCCGCTATGTAGCACTGGACATGATCTACAAAAACCTCTATCTCACGATGCAGCAAAACACATGAATAGAAAATAAAAACAGGGGTAAAGAGCATAGCAAGATCAACTAGTTGATCAGCTTTTCACAATGACGGTCAACCGATACCCGTAACTGAACAGATGTACGATCTAGCGTGACACAAAGCATCAGCAAAGGCGCTGCCGAATTTCAGCCAACAAACTACTCTAGCAACACAGGGAATGCACACACATGGGGAACATGGCAGTGACCACGAGCACTACTGGAGAATAAACCAAAGGAAGCAGCCGCAACCACCCGAGGCAGCAATCTGCAACAATACGATGACCTGCAAAGAAGAAACTGAAAAACAAAAGAAACCACATCAGGGTAGGCCAAAAACAAAAATGCCTCCTTAGCACGTTTTCTTTATCAGACAACATTTCAATCTCAACCCCTCCAAAGGAAGATCCATGGCCAGCCACTTCACTCATGTATGAATGGGAAGCAACCCCACAATGGCACGCCATAGTGACTAACAAAATCAGGCAAGAAGTATGGATAATGAACATCCTGTGATAGGGTTGCATTCCTTCAATAACACAGTTGTTCTGATGCTTACAAATCATCCATGGCAGGAGCGGCGCAACAAGATGGCACAAGAAAGGATGGCACTCGCCTATGGACACAAGCTGGCGCGCTAGGGCTTATATCATGCTGCCAGCCAGCTAGGATGTTCATTAGTTTGGTTCCCTACATTTTATAATAACCTATCGGGAGGATTGCAATTGAACTATCTACCTTTGATTTGGTTGGTGATGATTCTCTATATTTTATAATAGGGATTTCTATTTTCGTGCCCCTGGTTCGTTAATTGTACTCAGTTTTTCCAATCCGCTTAGTTTTTCCTCACTTTTCCCCTCCCTCCATTCCGAAACCCTCACATGCACTCGGACAGGGGGTTGCCGTCAGGTCAAAGGCTTGACCGTTACATGCTGACAGGTGGGACCACGTTGGGAAGGGTCCTACGTTGAGCGTTACGTTACGTCGCCTCAATCGTTACGTGCTGACGGGTGGGGCCGTGTTGGGATGGGTCTTGCATACGTGGTGAAGGGTGGGGACGCGTTGGGACGGGTCTTGCATACGTGGTGAAGGGTGGGACCGCATGGAGACACGTCGGACCGGCTATTCCTGCTCCGAGCCTGGAACAGCTCCCACACTGCCCCTCCGCTCCGCTCCCCGCCGTCGTGCCCTCCTACCTAAGAGACCCTCCTACCTTATGTCATCATCGGCCCCCGAGCCGCCCCTCCCCCTAGCCGCGGAGCCCACTCCAGCTCCGCTTCCTCTCCTGCTAGATCTACCCCTTTCGTGGAATAGTATGCGATGACGGTGGATGTACCGGTCCTCCCCGTCGAGCACGGAGACGATTGGGTGGAATCAGAGGGATCTAATGCATGGATTCCATCTAGGTAAGTATTGTTTCCCTTTGTGGATTGATTATAGGCAGTAATTGAGCGTGAATCATCGGTGCTCAGCTAACTGCCTTACTCTTCGAATAGGATTGATCTAGCGCTGGCATTTCGGCTGGCCGTTAAACTGGATACTAGCGTAATTCGTGGTTGTGAATGGTATCTCTCTGGATTTTCCTTTCCAGCGGTGGTTGCAACCTCCATAACTCTCAGAGATTTAAAAGATAAAATATATTCTAAATTCCCCTGGAGCAATGGCGATTCAGTTCATTTGCAATATCTTAACATTAGCGAGCAAAGATTGCTCCCACTAACTAGCGAAGCTGATTTGGTAATGTTTTTCTCTTTAAATGCTACCGAACGTTTTGGTCGAATTCGTCTCCATGTGCAACATAAAGTTGAACACACGGGAAAGAGGGCTAAAGCATCATCTAGTGGTCAGGCTTCATCAGGTGGTCGGACATCATGTGTCTCTGTTGTCTCTGCTAATAGTGTGCGCTCCCGTACTCCATGTAGGTCCACAACAGTACCATATGTTCGCACTGTGAGTGTAAGCCAAATCGCTCATGTAGCCGATGTGGAGGACGAAGCAGAGCCTACCGAGGGAGCGCCTCCACTAGATGATGAGGATGAGTTGATGTTTCCTGAATTGGTAGATAGATTCATTAAACAGGCAATAGAGGATCAATACACGGAGGAATTGGCCCACGGTGCCAGATTTGATGACACTGATGAAGAAGAGAACAAGGAGAACAATGACAGTCTCGTTTTAGCCGAGTACGATGGTGAGGACTTGCCAATAATTGAGTGGGACAGGAACGATCCTAAGATTTCAGAAGGCACCGTATTTGAAACGATGCGGGACTGCCGTAGTGCCCTTACTACATATTGCATCTGCACCAATAATGATTATGTTGTCACTAAGAGTGAGCCAGCAAGGTTCATAGTGAAGTGCCCGTACAATAGGTGTAGGTGGAGGATGCATGCATCCACTATGCTTAGGAGCAGTTTGGTTCAGGTATTACAACCAGTTGTGTATTTTAGATCATTGTGTAGAATTTGTTAACTGTACCTGACATTTTCATTATGTTTCAGATAAAAGGTAACCGGTTCGAACATTCTTGTCCACCTCAAGGGGGACAACCAAAGGACAAAATAAAACTAGCAAAGACTAGGTTGTTGGCAGATGCAATCATGGATTGGATGAGAGCGAACCCATAACTTGGTGCAACAGCGCTCATAAAAAAGTTTCTAAAAAGTTTAATATTACAGTACCTTACATGAGGATGTTTTGTGCAAAGGAAATGGCTCTTGATAGGATCAATGGTCCATGGAATGAAAGTTTTCAGTTGCTTTACAGCTTCAAAGCTGAAGTGGAGATGGCTAGTCCAGGTAGTGTTGTACAGATAGATAGGCATACAGTTCAGTACAAAATAAGAGGGAAGACAATGGAGAAGGAGTGCTTTAGAAGGGCTTTTGTTTGTTTCAAAGCTTGCCGGCAAGGGTTTCTGGGTGGTTGCGGGCCTTATTTGGCCGTGGATGCAACATCTCTTCATGGCAGATTTAAGGGACAACTAGTAGCTGCTACTATAGTTGATGGCCACAATTGGATGTTCCCTGTTGCTTTTGGAGTTTTGGAGATTGATTTAGAGGAAAGTTGGACTTGGTTTCTGGAGAATTTGCGCGACCTTATAGGTCATCCACCAGGACTTACTATCCACACGGACGCTTGCAAAGGTTTGGAGAAAGCTGTAGAAGCAGTATTCCCCGGAGTGGAGCATAGGGAATGTATGCGACACTTAGTGTATAATTTTACAAAGAAATTTAAGGGTAAAGTTTATACCGACAACCTATGGCCAGCTTCATACACATGCAGTTTGAGAAAGCATATGTATCATTTGGAAGTGTTGTATAAACAAAAACCTGTGGTGAAGGAGTACTTGGATGCACATCATGGAATGGTGTGGTCAAGAAGCCCATTCGATGAAATTTGCAAGGTAGACTATGTGACAAGTAACCTTGCAGAGAGTTTCAATGCAAAGGTCAAGTCATTAAAAGGGCTTATGCTGTGGCAAATATTTGATAAGATTAGGGCTGGCCATCTCATCCTCCCATCTTTGATTAAGGATTTGCATGCCAGTGCAAAACAATTGAAGATGAAATGCATTAGAAAAGGAATGGAGGCTGAGGTAACATACACTGACAGTAAAGATAGGCAATGGAGGTATCCAGTGAGTTTGGTTGACAAGACATGCCATTGCAGGCAATGGCAGCTCCGTGGGAAACCCTGCATACATGCATTGTTTTTCATGGGTGTTCTAAGAGGTGAAGAGGGTGAAGTTGGTCAGTACGTGTCAGAGTATTTCTCTGTTGCCAAATTTAGGGCAGCATATGCTCATAATGTTCCAGCCTTGTTGGAAAAAGATCAATGGATAGAAGTGAATCCAGGCTTCAAGCTATACCCTCCAGTTTTTACTAGACCAGCAGGTAGGCCAAGGAAGAATAGGATGAGAGCTAGTTCAGAGGGTGGTGCACCTGAAGGAGATATGCCCTAAAGGCAAATAATAAATAGGTTTTTATTGTCATATCTCAATTAGTTTATAATAGTTTCATATTGTGCTATAACTGTGCCAAGTAGAAACATTGGTACATGTGTGGTATGAAACAACCAAGTCCCTAGTAGCCTCTATTCATACTAGTTCGTTGGTCACGAAGATGATCTGGGTTTCAAGATCATGGGCATTTATGCCGACTGACAACGAGATCATATCATTGGAGAATGATGTGATTGGACATTCCTCGAAGGATTGCAACACGATCAAGTCATATATTTCATTATTGCAACAACTATACCTAGACTCCTTCTCCTTAGACCATGAAGCTCATATTACTCACTGTTTCCCTAGGCTGCTTAGACTGCATCAACCGTCATCTGGTAATACGGTGGCCATAAAGGTGTACGTTGGGTATTCCGAAGGAACAGTAGATAACATGTGACTGCAAGACCAGGATTTTTTCACCTACATAACGGGTAAAGATACATACGGCCGGCTTGGTGATATTACATCCATGAATGTTGCAACATGTGACTAGGTCACAGGAATGTAATATCACGGTAACAAGAAAACAGAACTTGTTGTGAACGAGATTGAACAAGGTATGGGATACCAATGATTGGATCTCAGACAAGTTATATCGAGAAACAAAAGGAAGAGGATGCTACATTTAGACAGTTCAAACGACATTGTCATCAGGAATGCATAGGGGTCACATGGACATCCCTGGTCCCTATGTTGATCATTGATATAGATCATGTCTAGAGCATTCCCGAGCTTTGAGACGATACACTTAAGGGTACGATGAGAGCGATCATTCGTAAGACGGAATCACATTAGAGAAAGAGAGAAAGCCGGAATTGTTCCACAGACAGATCCGAAGTTGTTCGGAGAAAGAATAAAGGACCTGAATCATTCCGGAAAAGATCCGAAGTCGTTCGGAGGAAATCGAAAGGGAACCGAAAGGGGTTTCGGGTCAAGATGGATTTTGTAATATGTATTTACATATTAATTAATGTAATTAATATTAAATATAATATTAAAATACAATTTGAAGGGTTATTCTACTAATGGGCCAAACTTCCTAGTGAATAAAGGCTCATGAGGGAAAACCGGAGGAGGGAAGGGCCAAGGGACAAAGGGCCAAGGCCCAGGCGCCTCAAGGGGCCCACCCGGCCAGCCTAGGATTGTGCGCAGGGTGGGGCCCACCCCTGGCCGGCTGGCCCATGAGGCCCATGCGCCTCCCCCCTCTCCCTTGATTAGTCCCACATGGGAAACCCAAAGGGGAGGGCACACCCCCTCCCCCTATATAAAGGGGTGCCCATGGGTGGGATGAAACACAACAATATTTGGAGAAGTCCTTTGGTTGACTTCCTCCTTCCCTCTCTCAAGTCCTTGTGACCATGGCCCCAAGTCTAGGCTGTGCGATCGAGGCATACCTGCAGTACGCCGTTGCGCTGCAGGGATTCCTAACCGGATATCAACTTCCGCACTCCCGGTGGGATCAGGGAGCCGGAGGTCTCATCATGCACCGAATGTGTACGAAGACACGATGCGCAACACTTGGGGCGCTTGAATATCGTGAGCCGGAGCTGTTGCACGATGAAGATGATGAAGATCAAGAAGGAGCAAGGGGTGACCTGCGAGGAGCTTCGCAACCTTGAGGTCAGCTTCGAGTACGACTACTTCAACCACATTTCCCGCGGAACGTTAACCGCATACGGTCTACAAGGGTATGTACTCTATACGCATTGGCCGTTACCGTATTACTACATAGATAGATCCTAGGCAAGTTTTGGGGTTACATCGTAGGAAATTTTTTGTTTTCCGCGCCGATCCCCTACAGTGGTATCAGAGCCGATCTATGCGTAGGTGTGTTGTACGTCCAGTACACACAAGTATTGTGCGGTCATTGATCCCTTAGTTGTTACCCTCTAACATGTACTTGTTTATATCGTGGTATTGTTTGATGAAGCGGCCCGGACCGACCTTACGCGTATTTGTACGCGAGACTGGTTCCACGTTCAACATACGGCTTGTACCGTATAAGTGGCTAGTGGGTGTCTGTCTCTCATTCAATAGTTGATATAGCATTTACAACGGAGGGCCCCGAAAGGGGTGTAGTATAAACAACTCTTGGATCCATGTTGTGGTTGGAAAGATCGTAGTTTAGAAACGGTTCTAGTGCGAAAGTCCTAACAACCACGTAAAACTTGCAATAGATAAAGTAGAGGCGTCTAACTTTATTTTGCAGGGGGCATGTGATTATGATATGGCATTGGTCGATACGAAGGTAAAGTAGTTTACTTTTCTGTTACTAAGTAGTATAGTAATAGTCATCGTTCCGATGGACGACCTGGTGGAGGCGTCATGGACTTGGCGTCAAACCAAGGGCAAGATGGAGATCATGCCGGAGCGCTCGATGGAGATCAAGGCGCAAAAAAGACCATATCATATCACATTATACATATGATGTTGATACCAGTTTTTACATCTTATTGTATGCTAGTATTTAGATACTCAACGGTAGCAAATAAGATAATCCCTATTTAATTCCAATATTCTGTGTTCCCCTTGTGTGTGCACCACCAAGAAAGTTCTTAGGTATGAGGCGATCCAGGGTTACATGCCTGGGTGTTAGACATATCTACATTCGCATATAGTGGGAGTAAGCCATGTTGCACAGCGAATACACACAAGTTAGATTTGGCGAGCCTAGCACGCTAGAGAAGCGTGGCCTCGGAACACAAGAGATCGAAAGATCGAGCATGAGTCACATGGATGATGTGATTGGCATTGTTGAATGTCTACCTTTGATAATGCACTGATGGCCGTGATGATCGGGGGAGGTGTAGAGGATAGGGATCATGCGATCACTAAAGTTGTCCAAGGGATGACCATTTTAGTGGAGACCAATTATAAATTGATCTCTTATTATAAACTTAGTCTAGATGTCTGTTTGCAAATATCTTAGTATACCTTGGCCTATCCCATTGAGGTCCTTTGCGACCATGGGAATATATTGCTTAATTTGGAGCTTAGCAAAAGGGTCCAACTTCATAGATTAATACCCATGCCTGAGGGATATCCTCGTAAAAGGTGCTCTTCTCTTCTTGATACAATAACCATTAGGAGATAATTCGATGACTCCCCAATGTTTGTGTTTTCTCCATAATCATCCAATAAGCCATTCCCCATTCGATGGAGAGTTGGGCTACATTTTGTATTCTATAGAATAAGGCACATAGAGTATGAGCCATTGGATGGGTTTTCCTCCATCATGGATGAAAAGAGAATGTTTGGAAAAACACTTAGCAATCTTGCATTAGAGTTGAGAACTCATAGAAGGGCTTGATTGCAAAAAGAGGTCATGGATGAAAAGGTATATGTAAGATATACAAATTATAAATGTGGTTCTTGCAGAACTCATTGCAGTTTGCAAAGTATTTGATACTTGTCCCGTTTTGTGAAAACAGGATGATCTGCTTGAGAATTGCTGGTTTTGAGGCAACGTGACTTGATGATGGCAAGCAAAACAGTTGATGTCCGACATCACTTCTTCCCTCAAAGTCTATCATTTGGATTAGTGGACTTGAATATAGATTAGTGGCAATGGTTGTATTTCTATAGATGACCAAACGTTCTCGAGGACACATGGGAAGACTGTCAAGTGCTTTCGCTTCATATAGTTGATTAATCTTCTTTAGCTTGCTAAGTGTTGTGTGGGTGAACCTGTGCTAATGTACTGCCCCATCCAAGACTAATACATACTTGTGATTATACCCCTTGCAAACATCCATAAGTACAAGAAAGTAATTAAGGTAGAAACCTAACCACAACTTTAAACTCTAAGACCCTTACGTCCCTTGTGCAATGGTTTCCTAACGGGGGTTCAGGTTTCTGTCACTCCGGCAACCCCTACGATTAGTAGCCAAATACACAATGCATTCCCCTAGGCCCATATAGGTGAAGTGTCATGTAGTCAACGTTCACATGACACCACTAGAAGAAGTACACCACAACTTAAATAACAAACTATTGAATCTTTCTCAATACAACTCCACTACTAACAACATGACATCTCCCATGTCCTCAAGAACAAAACGAACTACTCACAAGACATCATATGGATCATGATCAGAGATGGAATAATGATGTATAACAATCTGAACATAAACAATAATTCAATGGTTCACTCAATAGCATCAACTACAAAAAGTAATCAACACCGGGAAAGTTTCCCCTATGAATTAATGCAAGATTCAACTCAATTGTTATACCAATATGGAGATGGTGATGAGGGTGCTGATTATGATGATGGTGGTGATGATGATGATGATGATCCCGATGAAGTCCAACTTGATGGTGGTGTTGATGGCGACGATCTCCCCTCTCCGGGAAGGAATTCCCCCGGCAGAAATCTGTCTGCCGGAGAGATCTTTCTCTCTCGGTGTTTTCCGCCCCGCAGAGGCGACGGAATCTTTCTATGGTCGCTCCCCCAGTCTTAGGGTTTCGGGAGGTTGATATACGCCAGAGGGGAGAGGCTGGAGTGGGCCAGGGCGGCCACACCACCTCCAGGCGCGACCTAGGCCTGCCCGCGCCATGGGGTGGTGTGGGCCCCCTGTGGCCCACCTCCACTCCATCTTCTGGCATCCTTAGTCTTCTGGAAAAATAGGATTTTCCATATATTTTCCCGGATTTTCTGATCTTCGCAAATTTTGCGTCCAAACAACACCTTTTCCATCAGAATCCTGACTGCAGCGGTCCATGCTCCAAAAGTCATCAACCATGCAAAAATAGATGAAATAACATAAGTATCACCTCTCAATACGAAATATATCAATGAATAATAGTGAATTAAGACATAGAATAGTGATGTAAAATGGACGTATCAACTCCCCCCAAGATTAGACTTTGCTTGTCCCCAAGCGAAACTGAGCTCAATAAACATGACCTCAGGTTTATGGAGTGAAGAGTCGATAAAAGAATACGGACAAGAAGCATCACATTCATCAAATACATAGATCATAATAGAAGACAACTCACTATTATATAACTCATCTTGCAATGAGTAAAGGAAACACAATAAAGATACATAAAGTGAATCATAATTGGTAATGGCAAACTTAGCTCTTGGTCGAAGAATAGTTGATAATTTGTTGGAGTTCACAAATAGCTGGCTTTTCAATGATAGCTTTCAAAGTAGTAAACTTCAAGATAAGAGCAATGTGCAAAACAAGGAACATAAGACATGATTGCATAAATCATCATATGAATGAATGAAACACAACAACTCAAAATACTTGCTGAGATAGAGAGGAAGTAGGTTTACTGACTCAACTACAAAGTAAAAGAAAGGCCCTTCAAAGAGGGAAGCAGGGATTGCAAGTCTCATAAAGAGCTCCCAAAAATTATGATACTTACTAGCTTTCAGCTCTCATTGCCCTATCATAAGCATCTTTAGGTGATTAAGGTTAAAGTGATCAAAAATGAGGATATGTATTGACAAGTTGTAAGTTGAGAATCTCATGTCCCTTGAATACGAGGGCCGCTCCTCATGCTACTCAAGTTTAGTCACCGGTAAGTTCTTGTCATCGTAAGCATATGTGTCATTGAGAACCGCCAACAGGGTACCCCTTGCCCGATGATACGGAAGAATCCCCATATCAAAATGACAAGGCAAGCAGACAACAGGTATCTCAGCAATCTTCTTATTTACCATGGGAATATGGTGCTTTTTTCTCTCTTTCCTCTTTTCATAATATCTCCCTTTTTATTTTCTCTTTTTCTCAATCTCTATCTCTTTTTTTATAAGAAGAATGCTTCATAGATACTCGTTATGGTTACGCTGCAGGTTTCCACCATGTCAGCATGGATTAGACCAGCGGCCCAGGCGTTTCTCTAACACATATGCATAACTCCATGGACTTACAAGCCCCCCTTTCATTTCACACCGATGACATCCATAGACAAAAGAACATGATATCAACGTGGTACAAAGTACCAGTGCAATGTTGAAAGCGTTCCCCATGACAGCATGGTTCTGCTAATTCACAACTTACAAAGCGCAAGCATATACGCAACATAGGTGAGCACAATGGTTCAAGTTTATTAATTGCAAGAAAGTAAAGTGTGCCATCAAGTTCGTGAGAGCTTTAATCACTAATTTTCACATAACAAGTTTAATTTGGGAGGTAGATAAAACAAGAATTTACTTCGAATAGCAATAATGCTACTAGGTAGGTATGGTGGACACAAATGGCAAAGGTTTTGGTTTAAAGGAGGTGGATGCACGAGAAGAATACCCTCACAGTACAGGTTTTTGGCTAGCAAGGCTGGGTAGCAAGTACAAGAGTTGAAGGAAACAAACAAACATACAAGTGATAAAGACAAAATGCAATCTTCCTTGGAAGCACAAAAGATCTTAACTAGAGAATACTAGACTTATGAGCAAATCAAGAAAGAAAGATGATGAAATTATTTTTCTTTAGAGTACTTCTATCTTTTTCTTTTCAACTCTCAAAAAGGTGTTGCTACTGACCGAGCCAGGTTTGCCAAAACCAACTAAATTAACTCAATGATCCCAGAGTGCTACCAATACTAACAACAAGATCAATCATATAACCACGAATTGAAAACTAAAATAAGCTATGCAAAAGAGTGAATGATAGAACTTCTCATTAATATTCCAAAACGGAAACTCACACCAAGGGATACATATCTAACGAGAGAGGGGGCACTTCCATAATGCCAACCATACTACATAATAACTCCTCTATTCATGATATGACTCTACTAATAAGGTAAAAAGATAGAAGATAGTGATGTGATACCGCGACACTCCCCCAAGCTTGGAACAAACCAAGGGGATCCAAACCTGATGACGAATTACTGCTTTGGTGGTGGTGGTATCCTCTTGATGAGCTCCTTGATCAGTTTCCCCAAGTCCTCAATCTCGAAGGTGAGATTACGAATCAGCTGTGAGTTTTGCTCAATGCGGCTCATGATCATGTCGTGTTGAGAATTCTAGCTCTTGCTATTCTTTCCCCACTCTTCCTCCTTGAAGTCTTCTTTTCCTGCATGGCTAGAACGAGGCAAATCCCAATTGGAGGGTAATTTCCCCTTGGGCATATTTTGGTATTGATGCTCATGGATAAGGGTATGGAAAGGATTCTTGGTGCATGGAGGAAGTGACCAGGGATCGGAACAGTGATGAGGAGGCTTCCCTCCAATGGCTGGATTTTCCACCACTCCAATGCTTGCAATGGTAGTGCCGGTGTGCGGGTGTTGGCCTTGCTCCTCTTCACCTTCACTCTTGGTCTCCTTCTCCTTCCCAGGGTCTTGGAGGTCTTCCTCCATGGGCTCCTTCCCTTTATCCTTGGCGGACACCATTGTGCTTCTAAGCTTTCAAAGAGTATGTCCTGATAGAAACAGATCGAAACAAAAACACGACTAAAACACGATATACGGACCTCGGGGGATCCGGGGGGTTATATATTACGAAGTTTCGTATCAAAAGGAAGGTACTAGGAGAAAACGAGTCAGAGGCGGAGTCCTGGGTGGCCTCACCACCTGGTGGCGCGACCAGGGGTGGGCCCGCGCCATGGGGTGGTGTGGGCCACCCCGGCTCCGTTTCCGTCCCTTTTTCGCTTTGTAACTTTCCTTATTGACTGAAAACTGCAAAAATATAGTTGGATTGTATTTTCATGGAACTTTTCTTACCAGAACTGTTACCTATTTGAAAATAGACTCTGCAGGTCTCTGAATTTGGTATCTAGTAGATTCTTCTGGAGTCATCACTTGAATATCATCGATATCTTCATCTTCATACACTTATTACTTGAGTCATAAAACCCTTCTCTTCCTTATTACACCATTGTCTCCACTTCCTGGAAATTTCTTTCACACAAAACTTCACACAGTTCTCATTAGCAACATTAGTATAAGTGAAGTGATAAAACCTTTTGAGTCCAACTTCAACTAAAAACCATCAAAACAAAAGCTACTGTAGCAACTCCTTCCAAAAACCCAAAAAGAATTCAAAAAGGAAATCGAATAAAGAAGCAAGTGCAAGAGTGGCAAAATCTGTGAAAACAGACCAGCAGGTAAAGATCAATTTTTTCGAAAATCTTCTGTTGCTCAAATCAAAAAGTGCAAAACTAACGAAAGTTAAATAACAGCCTGGGGCAGAAACACAAAAATGACAGCTCAATCCTACATACAGAGATCTCTCACGAATTTTTACGGTGAAGCACAAAAAAAATATGTTTCGGGACATCAACTTCCCCAAATATTACTTCTCTCTCATTATAGGTTGATCTTGACACAAAAACCAAACAAAACGGATAAGGAGCGGTTATTAACGAAGTAATAACTTCCAAGACTCAAAGAAACAAAACCAAACTAGAAGCAAAAATAAATTGGGTTGTCTCCCATAAAGCTCTTTCTTTATAGCCTTTAAGATGGGCATGATATTTTTGAAGAAGCTCTCATAGGGATATGAATTGAAGTGAAAGAGAGCATTATGTGGCATCCCGCTAAAACCACTACTAGAAAATCGCTGTGTCTTTTTGTGCATTGCATCATCATGACCGCATGCTCATGTCATCATGCCACATTGCATTTGAGCATCGTCATGTCATCATGCATGGTTTTGCCTAAAACTATTTTCGAAAAGCCTGGTTTTGTTTTTTTCTAAACGCCCCGCCTTTATTTCAAATTAAAAACTCGGATCTTCGGATTATTTTGTTTCATCTAAAAACGGGTTCTAAAAGCCTTGTTGTGACCATTAAAATATTTATATTATTTTTAGGGGGCAGCCGAACCGGGCCGAACCGACCCAGCCGGCCACCCCCAAAATTAACCAACCAGTCTATCCTAAACCTACACAGCCACAACTCCCCAACCGCCCTATCCCTTCCACCCCGGCCCCACCTCCTGCCAGCTCTCTCACCCAGCAGCACACAGCCGCCGCCCCTCCTCTCTCCATCTCCCACCCCTCCACCTCACCTCATCCAATCAGTGCTCGCCACCTCACCTCCTGGCCCCACCAGCCTCCACATCACGCACCACACATACACGCACACACTCCTGCCGCTGTTCCATGCAACCACCCCGGTCCCACCCCTCTACCGACGCGGTCTTGACGCGTCCCTGCCACGCAACCTGCATGTTGCACGACCACCCCGCCACCAATGATGCACGCCACCTACCACATGTCTACCGCGTGCACGCCTCTCTCCCCGGCCCCACCCACTCGCCCGCTCCCGCACGCGACCCACTCCCTCGCTACCCTCCTCCCATCGCGAGGCCCACCCTGCTCCTCCTCGCCGCCGCCAGATCCCCAGGCCGCGCCGCTGCTAGCAGCCTCCCCTCTCTGCATCCGGGGTTGCTACGCCCTTGACTTGGCCGTCGGCTGCGGAAGCTCGCTGACCGTCATCCGCATCGCCTCCCGGCCCCCAGCCGTGAGTCGTGGAGCCCGCGGGCTTGTCCACCTCGGCCTCGATTCCCGGCGCTGTCCTCGAAGCCCTCGCTGGCCCTCCCCGAGCGAAGCCCGGCCTCACCATCCTCTTTGCCCTGGCCTCGACAAGTGCCGCCATCTGCCCCGAACTCTGCCTTCGGTGGCCCCTATCCGGTCGCGCCAAGCTCGCCAGCGTTCGTCGCCGTCCCTGCTCCGGCCGTCTGCGCCACACTCTGCTCCTCCCGCCTCCGCGCGCCCCGGCGCCTTCCTCCCGAGCTGGCCCCGTCTCTAGACATCGTGCCACGTCGTCCGTGCCCTTCCGTGGCCGCGCCAGCACGTGCGCCCAGCGCCGTCGCCCGCCATCACCTGCTCCCTGCCGTGTGTCCTCGTCGTTTTTGTTGGTTGTATGCTCACCTTGAGGAGGCATCTGCATGCAACCAGCTGCATGTCTGGTTGTGTGTCTTTGTGATGTTCGTGTCAAGACCATATCGGAGACCACACTCGCAGTACCGACGCCTCCAACTAGATCCTCGTCAACACTTCCTAATCTGCGCATCGAGTACAAGTGCATCTGAAGGCCACCGGTACATAATGCAAAGATCGTCACCGACCACCAAAGCCGGTGCCCCAAGATCTCCTTCCCGGCTCCGCTAGCCGAAGCCACAGACCCAAAGAACCCTGGACCTGAGAACGCCTTCATGGACCCGAAGACCGATCTGGAGCGCCAAGGCCTTCGACATGGAACCCACAAGATCTCCTTCCTGGAATATCAAGATCTTGCGGCGCCGAGACCCAAGACCGACACCGTCACCCGAGGACTACGACAAGATCGTCCCAACCCGCCAAGTTCGCCTACCCGGACACCGTGCGACAAGATCTACTTCACGGATCCGAAGACCCCCGGTACCCGATCCACTCAAGTTCGCCATCGACGACAAAATCGACCGCTTGGAACCCAAGTTCTCCATCTTGTATCCGAACCTCGCCGATCCCCGTCGAACCCTGTCGAACCCCGAACCCCCGAAAAACAAGATCTTCCGAACCCAGATGTGTGCCCTAAGCCCCTATTTTTATAATATGACATTATCAACTGCCGCATATTAATTGTTCATCTCGCATGCATATCTTGTGGGTTGGGCGCATTATGCCGATTCACCTCATAATTAAATATGGAGTACATATGCGGGATATCTTTGTCTTATTCCGGACTCCATTTAAATTTGTGTAGCGAACCGATGCCATGTTTCGCCCTGTTAATACAACATTTAATTTGCGGGGTAGATAAATAACTTGAACCATATAATTAATCGTCGGGACCCCGGTTCCGCTTACTATTGCCTAGTCGCATCGCATCTTTGCCATGTCATGCATCATACCTGCATCATGCCCGATCTTCTGCCATAGTATTAAATAGTGTATCCGGTGTTTCTTTTAGTGTTTTGCTTCTCCGTGGATTAGGCCGATGAGTGGATGCGAGTATCGACAAGTTCTCCGGATGAATCTCCGGCAGAGTTTACCAGGCGAGCATCTCTCCCCCTTTACCTATTTTGCATTTATAGTCTTTATTTCCTCCTGTTGATCTATTGCTATCTGTGTCGCGATGCTTTAGTGTTCTATACCAGATATATCCCTTGCAGCCTTTATATTGCCTTGGACACATCCTATTGCCTGTTGTTTGACAAATAGTCGGCCTTGCGAGTTGTAGTTGCTTGCTCTTGTGCTGCTTCGCGTCGTTGTTGTTCCACCGTTATTGGAAGGTTGGCACATGCTTAATGGTGGAGATGCTTAATGGTGGAGATGATCATGACTTTAAATACAACTATTAAATTGCTGGAAATAGATATAACTAATGCAGAGGCATCGGTGTGCAATGGATGTTATTTGGTTCTTCCACACTCACTTGTGTCCCGTAGGACCCCGAGTACTTGATACCTGTTCCTTGACTATCGCACTATCCGCATCTGGGACCATGAATCCCCTTAGCCAGAGCTTGATTCATTCTTATTTCTTGGGGCCACAAACTAGTTTGGGGTTTTATTACTATCCTGTACTTATGCCATGCTTTACCGCTTTATTTACGATTGTGCATGGAGCACCTATACTGTTTTGGATCATGACACGTTTTCGCTGTATCGACAACCCCAGTCACACTTTCGGGTTCCCAGTCGTTTACCACCATCCACACAAACCCTGGGTCCGTCTCAGAGCCGACCAACTTCGTCGCGGGTAGCTTAGTGGGGTGCCCCCCTGAAATATTTTATGAATCCTGTGATTGCTTTGTCGTGAAAGCCTCGTTGGGTTTTGATTTGGTTTTTCCGAGGTTGATCGTGTGTGTGTTGCTATTTGTGCACCCCTGCAGGGTAAATCTTTCTGAATGCCATGTCCGCGGTTATGGACGACTTGGAGCACAGTATCTCGATCATAGACAAGCATAACTAAAGTAGTGCTATAAATTTGACTTAATATGTGACTAGTAATTAGCTTCACTACAATGGAATGGATAATAAAAGTGCCAACAACTGCTGGGTTTGGGATGTCACATGCTAATTGTATCTGACTAGTAAGTACTGCAACTACCACTGAATGGTAAATTAAAACTGCCCACTACTTATGCTATCAGGATGACTCATGTTGTCTATATCTGACTAGTAAGTGCTTCAACTATAATGGAATGAATAAAACTGCCAACTATGTGAGTTCCTCGGTTTAACTTCCTCATTTGGTCTCGAGGGGGAATTCCAGGATGGGTATGATTGGTGTTAGTATCAGGTTGGATCCGAATAGGTCTCTCTTATCCCTCTCTAATAGACGACAGTTGTACCGAGTCTCTATAGGTTATTTAGTGCATGCTTCGCTGCCGCTTCAGTCCACCATACCTATGTAGGCGAGGACCGTCGAATTCTATCCTCGCCGTGTACTGGCCTCAGTACTGACGCTCCTCTTTTTCCTTTGCCCTTTGTCGGCACCCCTTTTGTTTTAGCAGGTTTGAGATCGACGTTGTTAGCAGGGTTACCCTTCCGGCTTGGCCTGGGCAGGGTTATGGACGCCATTGGTTATTCTTCAGGGCTCTTAGCCCCATTTGCATCTTGTCCGTACTCGGACGTTGTATCGTTTTCAAGGTGATTTGGATATTTGTATTGTATATCTGTATTCTTGACTCATGGAGTCGTGTTGTATATATTTGTTCTGTGCGTTCCATCATGGACTATTGTGTAATGGTATTACTTCGTTTTCCACCCGCACGAAAGTGCCTGGTGGGCGTCCTTGAATCGTTTCTATGCGGGTTTGGCATGAAGCGCTGAAATCTGCATAGGGCCGATTCGAGGGTGTTACAGAGTGGTATCAGAGCTCAGAAGTTGCGATACCCCACTGGTCCAGCCTGTAGGATAACCTAGCTAACGGCCGATGTAGAATGTCAAACTATTTTGCAAAATCAGTTGGATAGATCTGATTAGGTCTATTTTTACTCCTTACCCCTCTGCTGTTCTCCTCTGACCTCTGCGTGTTTTGATTCTACTCTCTTATCTTTTCTTCGAGTCCAGGATTTCCCGTGTTTGGGTTTCTGTCGTACCTTCAGGGTTTCGCTCCCTCCCTTTATAACGGTGGTTCTACAATCATCAATCTGCTTCTCGGCTATTGTACCTTCATCCAATCTTTTGTCCTTGAACTCTTTATCCGTATGTGCCCCTTGACAGATATTTGTATTGTTGAAAAGCATATGAGAAGGATGAGCATTGGTGAAGTTGGAGTATACCTTGAGCATGTGTTGTTCATGCCACTGGAACCATTGCAAAACCTGATCATTGTGTCTTTTCGTACGATGTTTCTTTGTATCTTCTGGTGGTCCCCAATGCGACCACATCATCTACGCCAGATCCGATGCAGAGTCTGCATCACTCTTTTATTTCCGAACCTCGCTTGTCGAGATCTTCAGTCCGATTCCGAGAATGGTCGCACACTTTTCTACTGATTGTGCGGAGTAATAGTTTGGGTGCATGATGGATTGGCCCCCATGCCGTTTACTCACTCTATTCGATCTTGTACATTGAAGTGGATTACAATGCATCGTCTCTCTCCTTTTATCGAAGTTAGAGGTGGCTTTATTTGTTGATACCTCTACCTTCGCCCTTTGTTCCCGGAGTGTTCTCTCGACGATCACGGACAACGACCTCTTGTTAGTGGTGTCGCGAGGACCTACACGAAGCGAGAAGATTCAGATCGCCGTCCTTCTTCCCGGTACCATGAGGCGGATCTCGAGGGCGAGATCCCTTGTTAGTGGTGTCGAATTGTGGCATCCCGCTAAAACCACTACTAGAAAATCGCTGTGTTTTTTGTGCATTACATCATCATGACCGCATGCTCATGTCATCATGCCACATTGCATTTGAGCATCGTCACGTCATCTTGCATGGTTTTGCCTAAAACTATTTTCGAAAAGCCTAGTTTTGTTTTTTCTAAATGCCCCGCCTTTATTTCAAATTAAAAACTCGGATCTCCAGATTATTTTGTTTCGTCTAAAAACGGGTTCTAAAAGCCTTGTTGTGACCATTAAAATATTTATATTATTTTTAGGGGGCAGCCAAACCGGGCCGAAGCGACCCAGCCGGCCACCCCCAAAATTAACCAACCAGTCTATCCTAAACCTACACAGCCACAACTCCCCAACCGCCCTATCCCTTCCACCCCGGCCCCACCTCCTGCCAGCTCTCTCACCCAGCTGCACACAGCCGCCACCCCTCCTCTCTCCATCTCCCACCCCTCCACCTCACCTCATCCAATCAGTGCTCGCCACCTCACCTCCTGGCCCCACCAGCCTCCACATCACGCACCACACATACACGCACGCACTCCTGCCGCTGTTCCATGCAACCATCCCGGTCCCACCCCTCTACCGACGCGGTGTTGACGCATCCCTGCCACGCGACCTACGCGTTGCACGACCACCCCGCCACCAACGATGCACGCCACCTACCACATGTCTACCCCGTGCACGCGTCTCTCCTCGGCCCCACCCACTCGCTCGCTCCCGCACGCGACCCGCTCCCTCGCTACCCTCCTCCCATCGCGAGGCCCACCCCGCTCCTCCTCGCTGCCGCCAGATCCCCAGGCCACGCTGCTGCTAGCAACCTTCCCTCTCTGCGTCCGGGGTTGCTGCGCCCTTGCCTTGGCCACGGCTGCGGAAGCTCGCCGGACATCATCCGTGTCGCTTCTCGGCCCCCATCCGCGAGTCGCGGAGCCCGCGGGCTCGTCCACCTCGGCCTCGATTCCCGGTGCTGTCCTCGAAGCCCTCGCTGGCCCTCCCCGAGCGAAGCCCAGCCTCACCATCCTCTTCTCCCTAGCCTCGACAAGTGCCGCCATCTGCCCCGAACTCTGCCTCTGGTGGACCCTATCCGGTCGCGCCAAGCTTGCCAGCGTTTGTCGCCGTCCCTGCTCCGGTTGTCTGCGCCACGCTCTGCTCCTCCCGCCTCTGCACGCCTCGGCGCCTTCCTCCCGAACCGGCCTCGTCTCTGGCCGTCATGCCACGTCGTCCGTGCCTTTCTGTGGCCGCGCCAGCACGTGCGCCCAGCGCCGTCGCCCGCCATCACCTGCTCCCTGTCGTGTGTCCTTCTCGTTTTTGTTGGTTGTATGCTCACCTTGAGGAGGCATCTGCATGCAACCAGCTGCATGTCTGGTTGTGTGTCTTTGTGATGTTCGTGTCAAGACCATATCTGAGACCACACTCGCAGTACCGACGCCTCCAACTAGATCCTCGTCAACACTTCCTAATCTGCGCATCGAGTACAAGTGCATCTGAAGGCCACCGGTACATAATGCAAAGATCGTCACCGACCACCGAAGCCGGTGCCCCAAGATCTCCTTCCCGGCTCCGCTAGCCGAAGCCCCAGATCCGAAGAACCCCGGACCCGAGAACGCCTTCATGGACCCGAAGACCGATCCAGAGCGCCAAGGCCTTCGACATGGAACCCACAAGATCTCCTTCCTGGAATATCAAGATCTTTCGGCGCCGAGACCCAAGACCGACACCGTCACTCGAGGACTACGACAAGATCGTCCCAACCCGCCAAGTTCGCCTACCCGGACACCGTGCGACAAGATCTACTTCACGGATCCAAAGACCCCTGGTACCCGATCCACTCAAGTTCGCCATCGATGACAAAATTGACCGCTTGGAATCCAAGTTCTCCATCTTGTATCCGAACCTCGCCAATCCCCGTCGAACCCTGTCGAACCCCGAACCCCCGGAAAACAAGATCTTCCTAACCCAGATGTGTGCCCTAAGCCCCTATTTTTATAATATGACATTATCAACTACCGCATATTAATTGTTAATCTCGCATGCATATCTTGTGGGTTGGGGGCATTATGCCGATTCACCTCATAATTAAATATGGAGTACATATGCGGGATATCTTTGTCTTATTCCGGACTCCATTTAAATTTGTGTAGCGAACCGATGCCATGTTTCGCCCTATTAATACAACATTTAATTTGCGGGGTAGATAAATAACTTGAACCATATAATTAATCGTCGGGACCCCGGTTCCGCTTAATATTGCCTAGTCGCATCGCATCTTTGCCATGTCATGCATCATACCTGCATCATGCCCGATCTTCTGCCGTAGTATTAAATAGTGTATCCGGTGTTTCTTTTAGTGTTTTGCTTCTCCGCGGATTAGGCCGATGCGTGGATGCGAGTATCGACAAGTTCTCCGGATGAATCTCCGGCAGAGTTTCCCAGGCGAGCATCTCTCCCCCTTCTACCTATTTTGCATTTATAGTCTTTATTTCCTCCTGTTGATCTATTGCTATCAGTGTCATGATGCTTTAGTGTTTCGTACCAGATATATCCCTTGCAGCCTTTATATTGCCTTGGACACATCCTATTGCCTGTTGTTTGACAAATAGTCGGCCTTGTGAGTTGTAGTTGCTTGCTCTTGTGCTGCTTCGCATCGTTGTTGTTCCACCGTTATTGGAAGGTTGACACATGCTTAATGGTGGAGATGCTTAATGGTGGAGATGATCATGACTTTAAATACAACTATTAAATTGCTGGAAAGAGATATAACTAATGCAGAGGCATCGGTGGGAAATAGATGTTATTTGGTTCTTCCACGCTCACTTGTGTCCCAATGGACCCCGAGTACTTGATACCTGTTCCTTGACTATCGCACTATCCGCATATGGGACCATGAATCCCCTTAGCCAGAGCTTGATTCATTCTTATTTCTTGGGGCCAAAAACTAGTTTGGGGTTTTATTACTATCCTATACTTATGCCATGCTTTACCGCTTTATTTACGATTGTGCGTGGAGCACCTGTACTGTTTTGGATCGTGACACGTTTTCGCTATATCGACAAGCCCAGTCACACTTTCGGGTTCCCAATCGTTTACCGCCGTCCACACAAACCCTAGGTCCGTCTCGGAGCCGGCCAACTTCGCCGCGGGTAGCTTAGTGGGGTGGCCCCCTAAAATATTTTATGAATCCTGTGATTGCTTTGTCGTGAAAGCCTTGTTGGGTTTTGATTTGGTTTTTCCGAGGTTGATCGTGTGTGTGTTGCTATTTGTGCACCCCTGCAGGGTAAATCTTTCTGAATGCCATGTCCGCGGTTATGGACGACTTGGAGCACAGTATCTCGATCATAGACAAGCATAACTAAAGTAGTGCTATAAATTTGACTTAATATGTGACTAGTAATTAGCTTCACTACAATGGAATGGATAATAAAAGTGCCAACAACTGCTGGGTTTGGGATGTCACATGCTAATTGTATCTGACTAGTAAGTACTGCAACTACCACTGAATGGTAAATTAAAACTGCCCACTACTTATGCTATCAGGATGACTCATGTTGTCTATATCTGACTAGTAAGTGCTTCAACTATAATGGAATGAATAAAACTGCCAACTGTGTGAGTTCCTTGGTTTGACTTCCTCGTTTGGTCTCGAGGGGGAATGACAGGATGGGTATGATTGGTGTTAGTATCAGGTTGGATCCGAATAGGTCTCTCTTATCCCTCTCTAATAGCCGACAATTGTACCGAGTTTCTATAGGTTGTTTAGTGCATGCTTCGCTGCCGCTTCAGTCCACCATACCTATGTAGGCGAGGACCGCCGAATTCTAGCCTCGCCGTGTACTGGCCTCAGTACTGATGCTCCTCTTTTTCCTTTGCCCTTTGTCGGCACCCCTTTTGTTTTAGCAGGTTTGAGATCGACGTCGTTAGCAGGGTTACCCTTCCGGCTTGGCCTGGACAGGGTTATGGACGCCATTGGTTACTCTTCAGGGCTCTTAGCCCCATTTGCATCTTGTCCGTACTCGGACGTTGTATCGTTTTCAAGGTGATTTGGATCTTTGTATTGTATATCTGTATTCTTGACTCATGGAGTCATTTTTTATATATCTGTTCTGTGGGATCCATCGTGGACTATTGTGTAATGGTATTACTTCGTTTTCCACCCGCACGAAAGTGCCTGGTGGGTGTCCTTGAATCGTTTCTATGCGGGTTTGGCGGGAAGCGCTGAAATCTGCATAGGGCCGATTCGAGGGTGTTACACATTAAGAAGCAAAAACACACACATTTAAGTCTAACCCACTTCCTATGCAAGGGGATTTTGTAAAAAAACAAGTTATTGAAACCAAAGGCAACTTGCATAAGAAGGCAAAAGAAACGCAATATAAAATCTTTCAGCATAAAACGAGGAAACTTGATATTATTGAGATACATAAGAACACTTTTCCCTCTCTCATAATAACTTTCAGTGTCGTGCATAAACTTAACAATATAGCTATCACAAGGACTATCATAGCAATGATCACTTATTCTAACAGAAAACACGGGAATACTAGCTCTCATAACACTACTTTGTGAAACAATATTAGAGGTATCCTTACAAAGGATAGTGTGTCCCTCTTCCTCATACTTAGTGACAAAGTCTTTCACATTTGCTATTATAGGTTCATCAACCATTTGTTTATCAGGTTCAATAGCCTTATTCATACTTTCATTAACCATAATAGCTATCATAGCATGTTCCTTTACCTTAACTGGGAAAGGCATTTTCTCAATATAAGGCTCAGATAAGACATGATTAGTAGTATAAACTTCAGTATTTCTCGCAGGAACACTCTTAACAACATCTTTATAAGGTTCATGATACTTATTCCACTTCTTTTTAGGCACTTCAATGTAAGAAGCAAAATCCTTAAAATAAGAAGCAATAGCTTGAGAGTCTAGACCATAAGCATTTTTAATATTTTGAAAGTCATCAGTTCCCATAAAAGATTCAATGCATTCATAATCATAATTTATACCTGACTTTCTACCTTTGTCATTCTCCCAAGCTTCAACATTGTCTCGAATACGGTCCAGAAGATCCCATTTAGCTTCTTCTTCCATGCGAGTGAATGATCCAGCACAAGAAGCATCCAATAAATCTTTATCATGTAGAGGGAGCCTTGCATAAAAGTTATTGATAATAATATTGTTGGGGAGCTCATGAATGGGACATTTGAGCATTAGTAACTTCAATCTCCCCCAAGATTGAGCTGTACTCTCTTCATCAAGAGGCCAAAAGTTGTATATTTGATTCCGATATTTATGAATTTCACTAGGAGGATAAAACTTTGAATAAAAGAGAGGCACTATTTCCTCCCATTCCAGAGCTTGACCATTCTTCACCAGCTTATAACATTCCTCAGCTCTTCCTTTCAGTGATAATGAGAATAACTTCTTCTTAACTTGATCTCTAGTAATACCTGCACACTTGAACAACCCGCATAATTCGTGTATAAAGAGTAAATAATCACCGGGATGGACAGTTCCATCCCCAACATAGTAGTTATCCATAACACGATCAATAATTCTTGTAGGTATTTTGAAAACATCATTCTCAGTAGGTGGTGGCTTATCTACTACCTTAGAAGTGGTAGTAGCATTACCAAATAAGAAACTCAAGGAATTATCCATAACGAAAATAAAGCAACTAGTAGAAGTAAACAATACTCACAGTAGAAGTTTCCTTTACCAATTCCACTCTCCAATAGAGCTTCACTCCCCGGCAACAGCGCCAGAAAATAGTCTTGATGACCCACAAGTATAGGGGGTGTATCGCAATATTTTTTGATAAGTAAGAGTGTCAAACCCAACAAGGAGCAGAAGGTGCTGGGTAGTGGTATGGATCAGGAATTATCTGCAAATACTTAGCAAACGGATTTTTAGGGGTTTTCGATAAAGCAAGTAAACAAAGTACAAGTAAATAAAAGACAGTAGGAATAAATGCAGCAAGTGGCCCAATCCTTTATGCAGCAAAGGACAAGCCGGTTGTATTTCTATAGATGACCAAACGTTCTCGAGGACACATGGGAAGACTGTCAAGTGCTTTCGCTTCATATAGTTGATTAATCTTCTTTAGCTTGCTAAGTGTTGTGTGGGTGAACCTGTGCTAATGTACCGCCCCATCCAAGACTAATACATACTTGTGATTATACCCCTTGCAAACATCCGTAAGTACAAGAAAGTAATTAAGGTAGAAACCTAACCACAACATTAAACTCTAAGACCCTTACGTCCCTTGTGCAATGGTTTCCTAATGGGGGTTCAAGTTTCTGTCACTCCGGCAACCCCTACGATTAGTAGCCAAATACACAATGCATTCCCCTAGGCCCATATAGGTGAAGTGTCATGTAGTCGACGTTCACATGACACCACGAAGTACACCATGATGGCTCAATACACGGCGCCCAGAAAAGTGCTTGGTGCGTGGTGTTGATGTAGAGCTCATTGGGAACCCCAAGGAAGGTATGATGAGCACAGTAGCAAGTTTCCCTCAGTTATGAAACCAAGGTTTAATCGAACCAGTAGGAGCAAGGAAACATCTCAAAGGTGTTACTAGCTGAGCTTTGGCAGGGCGCACTACCGGTGCTAGTAGCAACGTGGAGACCTGCACAACACAACCACAGAACTTTGTCCCCAACTTGCGATGAGGTTGTCAATCTCACCGTGTTTTGCGGTAAACAAAGGATTAAACGTATCGAATGGAAAGAAGTAAAAGTTTGCAGAAAGTGAACGCAAAGCAGAAACAATTTATAGATTGTATGTAAAAGACAAGGACCGGGATCCATAGTTCACTAGAGGTGGCTCTCCTTAGATAGATAACATGCTGGGTGAACAAATTACAGCGGGGCAATTGACAAACATCGAGAAATCAATACATGCATATACTAATCATCTTGACTCCTCTGAGACTTGATTGGGCATTACAACATAATACATAGACCGCCATCCAACTGCATCTATGACTAATAATCCACCTTCAGGTTATCATCCGAACCCCCTCTAGTATTAAGTTGCAAGCAACAGATTATTGCTTTACGAACTACGTGTAAAGTAAACAATACAATTGTTCTATGAACAAAAGATCGTTGTTTTCTCCCTAGTAGCAACAACACATCTAGTATGTTAGAGATTTTTGTCACTTCCCCAGATTACCAGAGGCATGAACCCACTATCGAGCATAAATACTAACTCTTAGAGTTGCTAGCATCTACTTGGCCAAGATAGCTACTAACAACGGAAAGCATGCAAGATCTCAAATAACAAAGACATGATAGAATCAATAATCAATCTGAAATAGCATCTCAATATCCATCGGATCCCCGCAAACACAACATGTATGAATTACAAATAAATGATCTTGATCATGAACGGAGCTCACAAGATCTAAACATGAAAGCACAAAGGAGGAGAAACCAACTATCTAGCTACTACATGGATCCGTAGTCCAAGGATGAACTACTCACGCATCACACCGGAGGCTTGCATGGTGATGAAGAAGGCCTCCAGGGTGAATTCCCCTCTCCGGCAGGGTGCCGGGAAGAGCTTCAGATCCCTCACGATCTAGGGATGGAGATGACGGCGGATATAGACTCTTTCGTGGATTTTTCATCGGGTACTTAGGGTTTTCATCCTGAGGGCAACTTCTAGGCGGAAGGAGGGGCCGAGGGGGTGCTGGGGTCGGCCAGACCACCCCCTGGCGCGGGCCAGGCCTGGCCGCGTGGCCAGGTGGTGTGGCCGGCCCCTGGCCCCTCTCCGCCTCTTATTCTGGCACTTGATCCCTTCTAGAAAAATAGGCACTTTGGCTTTTGTCCTGTCCAATTCCGAGAATATTCATTTTTTGACTTTTCTGGAACCAAAAACAACAGAAAACAGGCAGCTGGCACTGTGGCTCTTGTTAATAGGTTAGTCCAAGAAATCATAATGAAAGTACTCCCAAGTTGAAACAAAACACAAGAAAGTGGATAAAACTAAGCATGGAACATCAAAAATTATAGATACATTTGCAATGTATCAACATCCCCAAGCTTAAGTCCTGCTCGTCCTCAAGTAGGTAAGTGATAAAAAGAAAGAATTTTTGAGGTGACATGCACCATCAAAGACTCGATCAAAGTATTTGAAAAACATTCAAGGCTGGGATCATAGTACTTCAATCATAACATGAAAGACAAAGTTCTAGCAATAAGCAAAGAAACTAAGATGCAACATGAAAAGGCACAAACAAAAGATTCATGAATAACATGCATAATAGTATTCAGCTTGTCCCTCAACAGAGTAGAAAATATAAATGCATAGGACACCTTCAAAGTTCATAAGAGTGACTAGATACAATAGTTTCAAACAAGTAATAACAAGTTATGCATCAATCAACTAGTCTTGGGACAATGCACATAGAACTAAGAATGGCCACTATGCTCTCAAAGTAGGTGCATAAAGATAGAAGGTGGAGACTCAATATAATGGTGGAAGAAAGGCCTTTTGTAAAAGGAAGTAGGGATTCAAGTCTCATAAAGAGCTTCCAAAACTTATGATACTTATAGCTTTCAGCTCTCATTGCCCCTATCATAAGCATCTTGAAGTGATTAAGGTTAAAGTGAACAAACTATGGTGTACATGCTTGACGAAGTATAAGTCAGAAATCTCATGTACCTTGTATAGGAGGGCCGCTCCTCATGCTACTCAAGTTTAGTCACCGGTAAGTGATGGGTTCGTAGCATGGAAAACAAAAAATTTCTACCGCAAGAACAAACAAAACCCAGATCTAATCTAGATAAAAGCCAAGATCTAATCTATTAGACATGTGCAACGAGATAGATCTGTACTAACCCTTGTAGACCCGAAAGCGTTACGAGATCGGATCTCGTGGTTGATGTAGTCGATCACTTGCCGATCTCAAGATCGAGTGGATGATCCTTCCAGCGCCGCGTTCCGGCAGCGCTTCCACAGTCGGTCACACGTGCGGAGTCGAAGCAGACCTTCCTCTCCCCGTTCCAGCGAGCAGCGGAGGTAGTAGATCTCTCCATGGAATCCCAACAGCACGACGACATGGTGGTGGTGGTGGAGTAGAGAATTCTGCAGGGCTTTGCCTAAGCCAGAGCAGAGGGAAGGAGGAGAGAGGCAACTTGAAATCTAGAGAATAGAAGGGTCAAGGGGGCTTGTGCCTCCACCCCTCTATTTAAAGGAGGGAGGCGCCATGGGGAGGTGGAGTCCTTGTAGGACTGCCCTCTCCCTTGGCCGGCGGATCAAGGAGGTGGGGGGAGAGTCCTACTCCCCCACGAATCCTTGTCTTACCCCACAAGGATTCCTTGATCCTTTCTTGGTTTTCAAGTAAACTCCAAGAAATCTTCTAGAACCTTTCGTAACATTCCGAAACCTTCTAGAATCCCCATACAAATACTCTAGAACATTTCCTAACTTAGAAAATGATCCCCAATATATGAATCTTATTCCCCAGACAATTCCGGATCTCCTCGTGCTGTCCCGGATCCAATCCGAGACTCCGAACAACATTCGGTCTCCAACGCACATTCCATATCTACTTAAAATAACTTTGAACCTTAAGTGTGTCACCCTACGGTTCGTGAACATGTAGACATGATGGAGACACATCTCCGATCAATAACCATTAGCGGGATCTGGAGATCCATAACGGCTCCCACATACTCAACGATGACTTCGTGATCGATAGAACCATTAACATACGAAACCAATTCCCTTTGTCACGCGATACTCTACTTATCCGAGGTTTGATCGTCGGTATCTCCATACCTAGTTCTACCTCGTTACTAATAAGTACTCTTTACTCGTTCCATGATATGTCATCCCTTGTGACCTAGTCACATGCTTGCAAGCTAACTAGATGACATTCCACCGAGAGGGCCCAGAGTATATCTATCCGTCATATGGATGGACAAATCCCAATCTTGGTCCATGCGCTTCAACACATACTTTCAGAATACCCAATGACACCTTTATAACCACCCAGTTATGAAGCGGTGTTTGATGTCATCAAAGTATCCATCCGGTGATGGTGATTAACATAACCTCATGGTCGAAGGATTAGGTTACTATGCATTTGAAAGCTTGTAGCAAAACGAACTTAATGACTTGATCTTATGCTATGCTTACTATGGGTGTGTGTCCATCACATCATTCTCCTAATGATATGATCTTGTTATTAACGACATCTAATGTCTATGATCAGGAAACCATGATCATCCATTAATCAACAAGCTAGTTTTACAAGAGGCTCACTAGGGACTCTTTTATGTTTACAAAACACACAAGTATTAATGTTTCCGGTTAATACAATTATAGCTTGGGATGTAAACATTTACCATAAACATAAAGATATAATAATAACCACTTTATTATTGCCTCTTGGGCATATCTCCAACAGTCTCCCACTTGCACTAGAGTCAATAATCTAGTTAAAAACTTGTGCACTCAAGACCTATGGCTTTCTGGTGTTGTATAGACACTATTGCTAGTGGTAAACATAATCTTCGGATCTGACACTTCCAGGTCCGTGTGTATTTGCATTTCCTTGCGTCTCTACGCATTACTCATTCTCCAATGAGATGGCATTGTATAAATTTGATCCTTTGGTGAGACCTTTAGTTCCTTGGGATTAAATCATGTTGATACAATTGTCATACAATGTATCTTCATAGTATTATCCCGCTATGAACCACACCTAGTTTGATAACAAACTACTTGACGCAAATGCCCTCATTTGCTGCTACAATAGTAGTCATATACTTAGCCTTTTGTTGTAGTATCTGTCATAATGTTTTAACTTTGGTACTCAACCAAATCCGTTATGGAACTTCCTTTCCATTACATTGTGCCACCCATAGTTTAAATTGAGATAAACTTAATTTGTGACAAAACTAGTATCAATGTAACAATTTACAATGAACTATTTGTCACCACTATATAAATAATATATTCTTAGTTCTTCCAAAGATCATAGGAATATCCCTACTATTGTCCAATGATCATCTTATGAGTCATTCTGGTATATGCTCATAACATTTACAGCATAGGACATATCTGGATGTGTACATCTCAAAGAATGATTGATCAAAATATTCTTGTGATTTCACCAAGTGTCAAAATACTTGAATCTCGTGTCAACACACTTTAATCTTGATTCAGTCCTTTCCGTGCGTCAAGAACCTTTCTTGTTGTTTCCATATTGAACTCATTCAACATCTTATCTATGTACATTTGGCAAAACCATATTAGCGCCTCAATCTATCCATATAGACATTGATGCCTAATTCTTTGGTTATGCCTAAGTCTTTCATCGAAATGAAATTCTTAACCTGTGTCAATAAAAGACACATCATTTCTAATCAACAATATGTCTTTCACATAATGTATTAGAAATATGTCTTAGCGCTCCCACTTAATTTCTTGCAAAATGCAAACATCTTCATCGTCTCTGATGAAATTAAACCTTTTAACGGTTTCATCACGGTGAAGATTCCAACTCCGCGATGCTCACTTCAACCATTGAAGTTTTGCATACTCTTTTAGCATCCTTTAAATTAACAAAACCCTTTGGATCGTGTCATGGACACATCCTAGGTAACCATTCTATTAGAAGAACTTGTTTTGTTTGTTCAACTACCATATACCAAAATATATGTAGTGGTTGCTCCATTAATCCGTCCAGACTAAATATCGCTATGAAAGATCAAATCTTATCATAGTCAATTCCTTGAACATTGTCGTAAACTCTTTCCGACATGTCGACTATTTCATAGATGTGAAACATCCATGTCTATTTCTTTATAGATCCATATATGACTGTAAGGTCTTGCACCTTTCCAGAGGGTCTTTCAAATTCAAAGCTTGATTTCTCGTGTATGGAATTATCACGGATTTTATGGCTTCAAGCCACTTAACGAAGTCAGGGCCCATCATTGATTATTTGCATGTAGTCGGTTCATCATTGTCAAACAACAATGATTTAACTCTCAAATCTTGGCATTTGATTACTTACCCGACCTACTTGGTTCAATAGTAACTTAGATCTCCGTGACCACAACCTTTGAGGCACGTGAGCCATGAGCATTGTTGCTGCCTCCGGGACACTTACCGATACTGCGCAACTCAGCACATATTAGCCAAGGTTCAACAACCTTGTCAAAGTTCTATTGTCCTCCCACTTGACTTTTCACCAAAAATTCCTTCTCAAGAAACTCGACATTCTAAGCGACAAACACTTTTGTCTTCGGTGTTATGGAGGAATACCCAATGGTTATTCGAAATAACCTACAAAGACATGTTCATCCGACTTTGGTTGTAAACACTTTACTTATGCCTAGCATACCAAAAATTTAAGAAAGGACAACCTGGGTTTTATCCCAAACCATGACTTATATGGTGTCATTTCAACGGATCATGATGGAGCTCTTTTTAGTGTAAAAGCGGTAGTCACTAAAGCTTTAATCTTTAAAATATAATGGCAGTTTTATAAATGACACCTTTGATCTTACCATGTCAAACAAGGTTTCATTACATATCTTGAACACTCCATACTCCTATGGTGTTTTGGGAAATGCAAATCCATGGAACGATTCCTCAAATCTTAGGTGTTTTGCTAAACTTGTAACTCAAACATCTTTCTTTATGATCTAATCATAATTTTTTTTTATTTTCTTGTTACAATAATTTTCCACTTCATCTTGAAAATCTTTGAACATTTTCAAATGTTTCATACTTCTTCCTTATTGAGTAAGTATATACATATACTCACTCAAATCTTCGGAGAAAGCATATGAAGTTGAAATCCATCGCCCACGACTACACATAATGGACTATATACATCAATATGTACAAATTCCAATCAGTTAGTCGTTTGTTCCTCTTTTGGCCTACGAACGGAGTTTTAATTATCTCCAGGAAAGTATCACAAGCGTCATTTGATCAAAATCAAAGACTCCAAAAATCCATCAACATGGAGTTTCTTCATGTATCCCTTTCAATATAATTTAAACGGCGATGTCACTTCGCAAGTGATCTTTCAATCATTTGTCTTGCGACATTTTAGCATTAGTTTTATGGTCGTTATTTCTCCAACTAGACTTGTATATCATCCATCTATTATGGAATACAGTAATTATTTGAACAACCTTTTGTCGTCATAATACCTGATCAAAAATAACAATTATTGAAACAAATCTTGAAGGCAAGCTTTGATGTTAACGAGCAACACAACAACCCTTTGTTTGTTTTCAATGAACATCATCACATATTCTCTTGCTAGTTACTTAGGCCATTGCAGTTCATGAATTGTGTTGTCCTGTATGACACTTCATACCAACCAATTCGGTATCCAATACCGCAGAACCACATTGTTTTACAACCAAGGAATACAGCCATAACATGTATCTTCTATATACCTAAGTTGGATATCTCCAATCTTTTCTTTTTTGCCAAATATTTTATAGATTCTCTTTCAACAATTCCTTTTCTTTTAAAAGAATCTATCAACATCAATAGTGGTGTCATTCACATGACACATAGTACAAAGTGTGTATAGTCAAATACTAATACCTTTGGACTTGCACTTTGAAGTGGATCACCTTCATCAAATGTTTGGCATTCTTTCAAAGTTCCATTCTTTAGTAATCTTTTAGTGTAGTAAACATTTTACTTACATCTTCTATTCATCATTATCATGACAACTTTCATGATCAAGCTGCTATAGCTTATAAAGGTGAATTATGAGTATAATGTTTCTTTGCCAAAACCTTTTGGAGGATTAGGACGACTGGCGTCTCCAACCTTCACAAATTCTCATCAAATATGAGGACATATACTCTATCATGTTGTAACCAATACATTGTTTTAGATATCGCAATACCTTTCACATATGATGGTTTCTGAAACATTGCTTTTAGCTCTTAGATAAACTTGATAAAAATAATCTTTTGAGTATCAAGAATCATGGAGGCAAACATGATACATTAGATACTAACACTGGAATTGTTACTCTTGATTTAATACTGTTTATTAAACTTCACAGAGTAAACAGAGTTTGCTGAAAGTTTGCAACAGGACTTTTAAACTTTAGATTGACACTCAAAACAATACGATACCAATTCGTAAAGAAAATATCCAGAATTTTTATAGTTCCACTATCTCAACTATAACTAAGCGTAAGGTGGTGAACGGATGCCAATGACTACAACAAACTATGCAAATTCACTTTGATTGTGTTTATGATAAATTGAGTTCGACTAATCCAAATTACAAATAAAATCCCACTCAAAACAACATCCCTCGAGTTGTTTTAGTGATTACACGAACCAAATCCACTACACCAAGTCCGATCATCACGTGAGATGATGTAGCTTTAAAGCCGAACAATCAACATGTTCATCATATCATCCATATGACTCATGCTTTACCTTTCGGCATTCCGTATTCCGAGACCATGTCTGTACATGCTAGGCTCGTCAAGGTTAACCTTAGTATCCGCATGTGCAAATCTGGCTTGCACCCGTCGTATGCACACGTAGAATCTATCACACCCGATCATCACGAGATGCTTCGAAACGACGAGTCTTAGCAACGGTGCCTACTAAGGACGAACACTTTATTACTTGATATTTAGTGAGAGGAATCATCTTATAGTTCTACCATCACGATCTAAGCAATACAAGATGCATAAAGGATTAACATCACAGGCAATTCATAATTAGTGTGATATGATATGGCCCTTTCTTCTTATGCCTTTGATCTCCATCTCCAAAGCATGAACATGATCTCCATCATCACCAGCATTGCGTCAAGGTCAGTGGCGCCGCTTCATGGTTGTCCATCATCACTAGCAACTATTACAACTACTTGGAATAAAGCTATTACAAGATGAATAGACACGCAGGTCTTAACAGAATTAAAGACAACCATTAGGCTCCTACCGGTTGCCATATTACAACAAGGATCATTGCATACATCAAATATAATCACAATCACATGATGGCCATATCACATCACAAAAACCCTGCAAAAACAAGTTAGACGCCTCTAATTTTCTTTGCATGTTTTACGTGGTTTGGTGCTTTCGAATAAGAACGGATCTTACCTACGAAACTGAACCACAACGTTGATACAAGTGCTATCAAGTGCAAAGTGTAGATTGGATCTATACTATGGTGAGAGAGAGACAGACACCCGCAAAGCCACTTGTGCAAAGCAAGTTACACGTCAAGCGTGGAGCAAGTCTCATGTGCGATGACATGTAAGGTTAGCCCGGGCCGCTTCATCCCACCATACCGCAAGATGCAAAGTACACAAAGCAAAAGACGGCACGAGCACCAACACCCACAAAACCATTGTGTTCTACTCGTGCAACAGATCTATGCATGGACACGGCTCTGATACCACTGATGGGTTCGTAGCATGGAAAACAAAAAAATTCTACCGCAAGAACGAACAAAACCCAGATCTAATCTAGATAAAAGCCAAGATCTAATCTATTAGACATGTGCAACGAGATAGATCTGTACTAACCCTTGTAGACCCGAAAGCGTTACGAGATCAGATCTTGTGGTTGATGTAGTCGATCACTTGCCGATCTCAAGATCGAGTGGACGATCCTTCTGGCGCCGTGTTCCGGCAGCGCTTCCGTAGTCGGTCACACGTGGGGAGTCGAAGCAGACCTTCCTCTCCCCGTTCCAGCGAGCAGCGGAGGTAGTAGATCTCTCCATGGAATCCCAGCAGCACGACGGCGTGGTGGTGGTGGTGGAGTAGAGAATTCTGCAGGGCTTCGCCTATGCCAGAGCAGAGGGAAGGAGGAGAGAGGCAACTTGAAATCTAGAGAATAGAAGGGTCAAGGGGGCTTGTGCCTCCACCCCTCTATTTAAAGGAGGGAGGCGCCATGGGGAGGTGGAGTCCTTGTCGGACTCCCCACTCCCTTGGCCGGCGGATCAAGGAGGTGGGGGGAGAGTCCTACTCCCCCACGAATCCTTGTCTTACCCCACAAGGATTCCTTGATCCTTTCTTGGTTTTCAAGTAAACTCCAAGAAATCTTCTAGAACCTTCCGGAACATTCCGAAACCTTCTAGAATCCCCATACAAATACTCTGGAACATTTCCTAACTTAGAAAATGATCCCCAATATATGAATCATATTCCCCGGACAATTCTGGATCTCCTCGTGCTGTCCCAGATCCAATCCGAGACTCCGAACAACATTCGGTCTCCAACGCACATTCCATATCTACTTAAAACAACTTCGAACCTTAAGTGTGTCACCCTACGGTTCGTGAACATGTAGACATGATGGAGACACATCTCTGATTAATAACCATTAGCGGGATCTGGAGATCCATAACGGCTCCCACATACTCAACGATGACTTCGTGATCGGTAGAACCATTAACATACGAAACCAATTCCCTTTGTCACGCGATACTCTACTTATCCGAGGTTTGATCGTCGGTATCTCCATACCTAGTTCTACCTCGTTACTGATAAGTACTCTTTACTCGTTCCATGATATGTCATCCCTTGTGACCTAGTCACATGCTTGCAAGCTAACTAGATGACATTCCACCGAGAAGGCTCAGAGTATATCTATCCGTCATATGGATGGACAAATCCCAATCTTGGTCCATGTGCTTCAACACATACTTTCAGAATACCCAATGACACCTTTATAACCACCCAGTTATGAAGCGGTGTTTGATGTCATCAAAGTATCCATCCGGTGATGGTGATTAACATAACCTCATGGTCGAAGGATTAGGTTACTATGCATTTGAAAGCTTTTAGCAAAACGAACTTAATGACTTGATCTTATGCTATGCTTACTATGGGTGTGTGTCCATCACATCATTCTCCTAATGATATGATCTTGTTATTAACGACATCTAATGTCTATGATCGGGAAACCATGATCATCCATTAATCAACAAGCTAGTTTTACAAGAGGCTTACTAGGGACTCTTTTATGTTTACGAAACACACAAGTATTAATGTTTCCAGTTAATACAATTATAGCATGGGATGTAAACATTTATCATAAACATAAAGATATAATAATAACCACTTTATTATTGCCTCTTGGGCATATCTCCAACAGTAAGTTCTTGTCATCGTAAGTACATGTGTATCATAGAGAACCGCCAACGGGGTACCCCTTGCCCGATGATACGGAAGAATCCCCATATCAAAATGACAAGGCAAGCAGACAACGAGCATCTCAGCATTCTTCTTATTTACCATGGGAATATGGTGCTTTTTTCTCTCTTTCCTCTTTTCATAGTATCTCTTTTTTTTCTCTTTTTTTTCTCAATAGGACTCTTTTTTTATAAGAAGAATGCTTCATAGACAGCTCATTATGGTTACGCTGCAGGTTTCCACCATGTCAACATGGATTAGACCAGCGGCCCAGGCGTTTCTCTAACACATATACATAACTCCATGGACTTACAAGCTCCCCTTCCATTTCACACCGACGACATCCATATACAAAAGACCATGATATCAACTAGGTACAAGTACCAAGTGCAATGTTGAAAGCGTTCCCCATGAAAGCATGGTTCTGCTAATTCCGAACAAATAAGTGCAAGCATATACAACATAGAAGACACAATGGTTCAAGTTTATTAGAGGCAATAAAGTAAATTGTGCCATCAAGTTCGTGAGAGCTTTAATCACTAGTTTTCTCATAACAAGTGGAAGGTAAACAAAAGCATGAATATACTTGGAATAACATAAGATAGTAGGTAGGTATGGTGAACTCTTTGGAAAAACTTGGTTTAGGGAGTTGGATGCATGAGTGGAACTCATACTTTGTTGTGGAGGCTAGCAAAAGACTGGGAGCGAGAAACTAAGAGAGCAATAATGGCCATAATCATGCAGAGCAACAAAACATCATTGATCAAAGCATAAACTGATACTACAAGTTGAAAACTAAAGGATCATAAAGGCTATGGTGACTTGAGATAGTCATAACATGGTGTGAGCATGCGCCAAGTCAACCCAAATAAAGCATCAAAGGAGAATACCACTATACTATGCTTTAATGTGCTAAAACAACGCATGATTCATCCAAGGCACATTAAGCAATCTCAATTGTTTATAACAAGTCATGCTACAACAAAGAATACTAAGCATAAAGCCAAAACAATATCAAGCACGGCATGACAAAGCATGGCCACAGTCAAAAACGAGCTCTTTTTACCACATAAGCATGAACTTTCCTACTCTTTTCCAAACCAAACCAAACTATTTTCAAACCAAAGTGTGAAAGAGGGGGTCCAACCAACTTATTCAGAAAACTAAACAAACCAAGCAAACTAAAAACCAAAACGAAAACAAAAAAGAAGACGCTCCAAGAGAAACACAACTGTGCACGAAACAATAAAAATGAAGCGTTTGGAAGAAACCTGGAATTTTTATTGATGAAGAAGGGGATGCCTTGGGCATCCCCAAGATTTGACGCTTGTACTTTTTGGATATTTCTTGGGGTGACACGCGTGGCATCCCCAAGCTTGAGATTTAGTCCATCCTTCATCTCATTACTCATTTCCTTCCATACACCTGGAAATTTTCCTTCATACAAAACTTCACACAATCTCATTAGCAACATTAGTGCACTTAAGATAAATAAGTCTCAAGATTCAGTTCTAACACCAAATAAACTTCCATTAGAACACTAGCTACTGTAGCACTTCCCTCAAAAAGCTCAATTCCCCAAAAGAACTCAAAAAGGAACCAACAAGAAGCAAATGCAGAAAATGACAGAAATCTGTCAAAACGGACCAGCAGGTAAAGACGAATTTTTGCGAAGACCTTATGTTGCTCAAATCAAAAAGTGTTGAACCAACGAAAGTTATATAACAACTTGGGGCAGAAGCACAAAAAATTACAGCTCAATACGACATACAGAGCTCATTAGAGGTTACTCTTGGCACAAAAATCAAATAAAAAGGATAAGGAGAGGTTATTACAGAGGTAATGACTTCCAAGGCTCATCTAAAACTTTTGGCTTATCTCCCAATAAGTACTTTTCTTTAACGCCTTTAAGTTAGGCATAAGAAGCAAAGAAAGAATCAAGTGTTCTCAAATGAAGAAGCATTAAGACCAAATTTTGTTTTCATAGGAGAAGCAAAAGAAATATTTTCTCTCTTTTTAGGGAAGTTTTCTATACCTTTCTTGAGTGGGAGTTGATATTTAATGGTGCCTTCTTTCATATCAATGATGGCACCAACAGTTCTAAGAAAAGGTCTTCCCAAAGTAATAGGACAAGAAGCATTGTATTCAACATCCAAAACATAGAAATCAACGGGGACATAGGAATTGTTAACCATAATAAGAACATCATTAAGACTCCTCATGAGTTTCTTTTTAGCATTATCATCAAGTGGGACATTCAAATAACAATCTTCAAGAGGAGGCAAATCAAGCATATCATAAATCCTTCTAGGCATAATAGAAACACTACTATCAAGATCACACAAAGCTTTGAAATCAAAGTCATTCACTTTCATATTAATGATGGGTTCCCAACCATCTTCTTGATTTATAGGAATAGAAGCTTTATGTTTCATCTTTTCTTCTTTAATCTTTATGAGAGCATCAGTAATGTGTTTTGTAAAAGCCATGTTCATAGCACTAGCATTAGGACTTTTAGCAAGCTTTTGTAAGAACTTAATAACTTCAGAGATGTTGCAACCATCAAGATCAAAATCAACTTTATCATCTAAAGTAGTAGAACTATTACTAGCCTCAACACTAGTGGTGGTAATAGTAGAAACAGTAATGTTTCTAGCAATTTCATCTTCTCTTTCCCACTTAGCATGTAATTCAGCTAATAGTCTAATATTTTCATCAATTATTACTTGTATAGCATTAGTGGCTGCAAAGGGATTCTCATTAGTTTCGGGTTTAGCAGCCATTTTATTAATCAATGAATATTGAGCTTCAGACAAAGATGATATATTTCTTTCAGCATTAGAGAGTTTCAATTGTAAACTAGGTATTTCCCTATTTAGACTCTCAAGTTGATGGCTAATGTCCTTCAGAATGATAGATTGATCCTCCATTGTTTTAGTAAATAGTCTATTTTGCTCATATTGCATTTGCATAAAGTTTTTAGTGGCTCTTTCAACTTCCAAAATTCTACCTTCACTAGGTAATTCAGATTTACCATTGTTGGGAGGATATGGCTTATAATTGTTGTTACCAAAATTGTTCCTATAAGCATTGTTGCCAAAGTTGTTATTTCTTATGAAGTTCACATCAACTTTCTTTTCTTGAGCAACCAAAGAGGCTAAAGGAACATTATTTGGATCAATATGGGCTTTCCCATTAACAAGCATAGACATAATAATATCAATTTTATCACTCAAGGAGGAGGTTTCCTCAACAGAATTTACCTTCTTACCTTGTGGAGCTCTCTCAGTATACCATTCAGAATAATTAACCATCATATTGTCCAAAAGTTTTGTTGCAGCACCCAAAGTGATGGTCATAAAGGTACCTCCAGCAGCAGAATCCAATAGGTTCCTTGAAGAATAGTTCAATCCTGCATAAAAAGTTTGGATGATCATCCAAGCAGTCAGTCCATGAGTGGGACAATTCTTTACCAAAGATTTCATTCTTTCCCAAGCTTGAGAAACATGCTCATTATCCCGAGTCTTCTAGAAAAATAGGATTTTCCGTATATTTTCCCGGATTTTCTGATCTTTGTGAATTTTGCCTCCAAACAGCACCTTTTCCATCAGAATCCTGACTACAGCGGTCCATGCTCCAAAAGTCATCAACCATGCAAAACTAGATGAAATAACATAAGTATCACCTCTCAATACGAAATATATCAATGAATAATAGTGAATTAAGACATAGAATAGTGATGCAAAATGGACGTATCAACAAGTTACAAACCAGTTTATACTATTCTTATGAACAATACCTTATGGTCACATTATGATTATAAACAAGTTATTCTCATCACTATGTTAATGATAATAGTTTAAACATTTATAAAGGATTAGAATGCTAAAAGATATCCAAAGCTTAATAATGAAAATACACTACAGTTTAAGTCATTTTGGTTATTGCATGTTCTTTATGAAAGATCGGGATCCTAGATGCTTAATCTAGAGACTTTGCAAAACCGTGCCTCTTGGGCGGAATGACTAAAACTCCGCATTCTGGTAAAACGATGATATGCGAAGAAATGTTGAATCTTATACATATTGATGTATCGTATTTTCAACAAGTAGTGGAAACCATTTATTGTGGACTTAAGTGAATAAATGTATTTACTTAATGAAACATAAAGTTTGAAACAATTTGAATTGTTCAAATGAGTTCATAACAATAAGAGGATATTGAAATTAACAAGAATACGAAGTCTCTTCGATTTGATCGACATGACTAAGGTATTCAAGTTAAGTTTAGCATAAAAGGGACTTGTGAAAAATGTTTCACAAATTATGATAATTGGACGAATTCAAACTATGTTGAAATATATAAACATCATAATCATTTTGTATTAGATACATATTATCTCTTATAGGGGTTATAGTTATCGTTTAGAGTTAGAGATCGAAACAAGCAAACACTCATTTGAAATACAAAGGAACATCTAAAGACTCATGGAAACAACACCATAAGTGTTATGGCAAGTTCGAGTTACTGGAGATTTCGATAAGTCGAAATCGTGGCGAATAAACAAGTCTTTGTAGAGCATTCTTAGGAAGCTATGAATGTATCTTCCACAAAGGGGCAAGCTTGATGTTGTCGTAAGTTGATGTGTCTTGATGAAGATACATGTGGAAGAAAGTAAAAGATCAAAACAAGGTATTTGACCTTACCTCCGAATTGTTGAGTGGCGCAGCGGAATTTGTTTCGTAAAACCAAACTCTGCAAATAGAGGAGAAACCAATGATAATGATCATAAAGTTTCATCAAATACTTTTACTAAAGAAGGTAGGATTCAACTATATATTCTACAAGTTTGTAGAATTATATTATTGATTCACTTGTCATGTTTTGAACAAGACATATCTATGAATTACAAAGAAGCGTGATGGACCTGAGTTTGATACATGACTAGGAGTCATAAAATCCTATATTAAGTTACATTTAAGATTACAAAGTAACATGTTACTTAATCTTATTAAAGTAAAGAAGTTTACTTGATATTTCTGAATGAGTGCAAAGTCATAAGAAGGAAATGAAACTTAATGAATGACAAAAAGCTCGATTTGTCACAAGTTTGGACAAATTCAAGGAATTGACTACAACAGTAGTGATTCTTAAGTCTTTTGGATTTACACTAGAAATATATGGATATTGAAGTCTCGTAATTGGAATTCTCAAATTGATAATGATCAAAGAATTTTGGAAAGTCCAAGATTATCGAGAGGACCTAGTTTTGAGTGGGAGCTAAGTGAAATCCCTGTATCTCAAACATGAATGTCATATTTGAGTGGGAGCTAAGTGAAATCCCTGGATCTCAAACATGAATGTCATATTTGAGTGGGAGCGTGAAATCATTCTGGGATATGTGGACGACATATGTGAATGATGTGATTGGTGTTAATAATATTTAAGTTAGATAAATAAGGATGAAGTTGAAGTTATTAAACAATAAGATCTATAGAGATAGGTTGGTGAGTTTAATAAACACTGAATGTCGAATGCTTCCTAGACTTGATTCTGAAAGACGTTCAGAATGTCCTAAGCAAGATTTTGAAGAAGTTCAGAATGGAACAAGGTAAGAAAGAAGTTCTTACTATATGAAGCATTGAGTATTGAAACTATGGTTGAAAGAAAGAGATGCGTTGCATCTCCTATGCCTTAGTCATAGGTTCTTCCATAAAACCATGTTGTATACTCGACATAATGTGACCAAAGGTTCTGGTTGGAAGGACTAGCTCTTAACTATAAGAACATGTCTTTAAGTGATTCCTGAGTTGATCACTGAACCAGAATTAAGTAGCAAGAAGCAATGTAAGTGGCATAGTTGCATTTCATGCACTAGGATCTACATAGATATAGAAGTATAAAGGCTACATCTGATGTGATGTATAATGTTTTGGCGGGGCTAGTTCGCTTTTAATGTAGAATGATGTGTCCCAGGGCCCAGTGCCCATGAGAAAGCCCTCGAGGTTGATCTAACGTCACTGTAAGCTCCTGGAATCCGGCCTCGTTCTGCTACCATGACTATAGTATATACACAAAGGATAGCAAAGTGTGTTTCGAAGTTTAGATGACAATAGTGAAAATGACCGTCATCATAAACACTAGAAACAAAGTCTCACTTTGTCACCAAACAAATACTTCGACCCATTATACGATAATGGAATGAATGTCAAAAATTAGGAAGACATTAACGATTTGCAAAAGACATAATGATCTGGTAAAACAGAACATGGACATGACGTTTCCCATGAGCATGCATGATATGTAAACGCATATGGTATATGGTTTATATGAGTAAAATGCAAGCTAGATTATTTGTACTCTAGTGCAAGTGGGAGACTGAAGGAGATATGCCCTAGAGGCAAATAATAAATAGGTTTTTATTGTCATATCTCAATTAGTTTATAATATTTTCATATTGTGCTATAATTGTGCCAAGTAGAAACATTGGTACAGGTGTGGTATGAAACAACCAAGTCCCTAGTAGCCTCTATTCATACTAGTTCGTTGGTCACGAAGATGATCTGGGTTTCAAGATCATGGGCATTTATGCCGGCTGACAACGAGATCATATCATTGGAGAATGGTGTGATTGGACATTCCTCGAAGGATTGCAACACGATCAATTCATATAGTTCATTGTTGCAACAACTATACCTAGACTCCTTCTCCTTAGACCGTGAAGCTCATATTACTCACTGTTTCCCTAGGCTGCTTAGACTGCATCAACCGTCATCTGGTAATACGGTGGCCATAAAGGTGTACATTGGGTATTCCAAAGGAACAGTAGATGACATGTGACTGCAAGACCGGGATTTGTTCACCCACATAACGGGTAAATATACATACGGCCGGCTTGGTGAGATTACATCCATGAATGTTGCGACATGTGACTAGGTCACGGGGATGTAATATCACGGTAACAAGAAAATATAACTTGTTGTGAACGAGATTGAACAAGGTATGGGATACCAATGATCGGATCCCGGACAAGTTGTATCGAGAAACAAAAGGAAGAGGATGCTACATTTAGACGGTTCAAATGACATTGTCTTCAGAAATGCATAGGGGTCACATGGACATCCCTAGTCCCTCTGTTGATCATTTGTATAGATCATGTCTAGAGCATTCCCGAGCCGTGAGAGGATACACTTAAGGGTACGATGAGAGCGATCATTCGTAAGATAGAATCACAGTAGAGAAAGAGAGAAAGCCAGAATTGTTCCGCGGAGAGATCCGAAGTTGTTCGGAGAAAGAATAAAGGACCAGAATCATTCCGGGAAAGATCCGAAGTCGTTCGGAGGAAATCGAAAGGGAACCGAAAGGGGTTTCGGGTCAAGATGGATTTTGTAATATGTATTTACATATTAATTAATGTAATTAATATTAAATATAATATTAAAATTTGAAGGGTTATTCTACTAATGGGCATAACTTCCTATTGAATAAAGGCCCATGAGGGAAACCTAGAGGAGGGAAGGGCCAAGGCCTAGGCGCCTCAAGGGGGCCCACCCGTCTAGCCTAGGGCTGTGCGCGGGGTGGGGCCCACCCCTGGCCGACTGGCCCATGAGGCCCATGCGCCTCCCCCCTCTCCCTTGATTAGTCCCACATGGGAAACCCAAAGGGGAGGTCACACCCCCTCCCCCTATATAAAGCGGTGCCCATGGGTGGGATGAAACACAACAATATTTGGAGAAGTCCTCTAGTTGACTTCCTCCTTCCCCCTCTCTCTAGTCCTTGTGACCATGGCCCCAAGTATGGGCTGTGCGATCGAGGCATACCTGCAATACGTCGTTGCGCTGCAGGGATTCCTAGCCGGATATCAACTCCCGCACTCCCGACGGGATCGGGGAGCCGGAGGTCTCATCGTGCACAGGATGTGTACGAAGATACGAGGCGCAACACTTGGGGCGCTTGAATGTCGTGAGCCGGAGCTATTGCACGACGAAGATGATGAAGATCAAGAAGGAGCAAGGGGTGACCTGCGAGGAGCTTCGTGACCTTGAGGTCGGCTTCGAGTACGAATGATGGCTCAATGCACGATGCCCAGAAAAATGCTTGATGGCGGTGTTGATGTAGAGCTCGTTGGGAACCCCAAGAGGAAGGTATGACGAGCACAGCGGCAAGTTTCCCTCAGTTATGAAAACAAGGTTTAATCGAACCAGTAGGAGCAAGGAAACACCCCAAAGGTGTTACTAGCTGAGCTTTGGTAGGGCGCACTACCAGTGCTAGTAGCAACGTGGAGACCTGCACAACACAACCACAGAACTTTATCCCCAACTTGCGATGAGGTTGTCAATCTCACCGTATTTTGCGGAAAACAAAGGATTAAACGTATCGAATAGAAAGAAGTAATAGTTTGCAGAAAGTAAACACAAAGAAGTAAACAGTTGTAGATTGTATGTAAAGAAAAAGGACCGGGATCCATAGTTCACTAGAGGTGGCTCTCCTTAATATAGATAACATGCTAGGTGAACAAATTACAACGGGGCAATTGACAAACACCGAGAAAGCAATACATGCATATACTAATCATCTTGACTCCTTTGAGACTTGATTGGGCATTACAACATTATACATAGACCGCCATCCAACTACATCTATGACTAATAATCCACCTTCAGGTTATCATCCGAACCCCCTCTAGTATTAAGTTGCAAGCAACAGATTATTGCTTTACAAACTGCGTGTAAAGTAAATAATACGATTGTTCTATGAACAAAGGATTGTTGTTTTCTCCCTAGTAGCAACAACACATCTAGTACCTTAGAGATTTCTGTCACTTTCCCAGATTACCAGAGGCATGAACCCACTATCGAGCATAAATACTAACTCTTGGAGTTGCTAGTATCTACTTGGCCAAGATAGCTACTAACAACGGAAAGCATGCAAGATCACAAATAACAAAGACATGATAGAATCAATAATCAATCTGAAATAGCATCTCAATATCCATCGGATCCCCGCAAACACAACATGCAGAATTACAATAGATGATCTTGATCATGAACGGAGCTCACAAGATCTAGACATGAAAGTACAAAGGAGGAGAACCAGCCATCTAGCTACTACATGGATCCGTAGTCCAAGGATGAACTACTCACGCATCACACCGGAGGCTTGCATGGTGATGAAGAAGGCCTCCGGGGTGAATTCCCCTCTCCGGAAGGGTGCCGGGATGAGCTTCAGATCCCTCCCGATCTAGGGATGGAGATGACGGTGGCTACAGACTCTTTCGTGGATTTTGGATCGGGCACTTAGGGTTTTTGTCCCGAGGGCAATATATAGGCGGAAGGAGAGGCCGAGGGGGTGCCAGGGGTCACCACCCCACCCCCTGGCGCGGGCCAAGCCTGGCCGCGCGGCCAGGTGGTGTGGCCGGCCTCTGGCCCCTCTCCGTCTTGTATTCTGGCACTTGATGACATCTGGAAAATAGGCACTTTGGCTTTTGTCCCGTCAAATTCCGAGAATATTCATTTTCTGACTTTCCTGGAACCAAAAACAGAAGAAAACAGGCAGCTGGCACTGTGGCTCTTGTTAATAGGTTAGTCCAAGAAATCATATGAAAAGTACTCCAAAGTTGGAACAAAACACAAGAAAGTGGATAAAACCAAGCATGGAACATCAAAAATTATAGATACATTTGCAATGTATCAACATCCCCAAGCTTAACTCCTGCTCGTCCTCGAGTAGGTAAGTGATAAAAAGAAAGAATAATTTTTGAGGTGACATGCACCATCAAAGACTTGATCAAGGTATTTGCAAAACATTCAAAGATGGGATCATAGTACTTCCATCATAGCATGAAAGACAAAGTTCTAGCAATAAGACAAAGAAACAATGATGCAACATGAAAAGGCACAAACAAAAGATTCATGAATAACAATGCTTAGCAAGACGTTTGTTTGTTTCACATAAAGAAAACATAGCATAATAGTATTCATCTTGTCCCTCAATAGAGTAGCAAATATAAATGCATAGGACACCTTCAAAGTTCATAAGAGTGACTAGATACAACAGTTTAAAACAAGCAATAACAAGTTATGCATCAATCAACTAGTCTTGGGACAATGCACATAGAACTAAAAATGGCCACTATGCTCTCATAGTAGGTGCATAAAGATAGAAGGTGGAGACTCAATGTAATGGTGGAAGAAAAGCCTTTGTAAAAGGAAGTAGGGATTCAAGTCTGATAAAGAGCTTCCAAAAATTATGGTACTTGTAGCTTTCAGCTCTCATTGCACCTATCATAAGCATCTTGAAGTGGTTAAGGTTAAAGTGACACAACTAAGAGGATATGCTTGACAATTTATAAACCAAAATCTCATGCCCCTTACTTACGAAGACGGATCCTCATGCTACTCAACTTCAGTCACGAGTAAGCTCTTGTCGTTGTAAGTACATCTGTATCATTAAGAACCGCCAACGAGGTACCCCTTGCACATGATACGGGAGCTTTCCCATAATCAAAATGACAAGGCAAGCAGACAATGAGCATCTCAGCGATCTTTTTATTTGCTATTTGCATAGGTTTTTATTGAGGATGCTTCATAGAGTGCTCATTATGGTGATGATGCAAGTTTCCACCATGATTAGGCATGGCTTAGGCTAGCGGCCCAAGCGTTTCTCTAACACACATACAAACTTCATGATCTTACAAGTTCCACTTTTATTCACACCGCTAGGATCCGTAAGCAAAAGAACATGATATCAACGGGGTACAAAGTACAAGTGCAATGTTGAAAGCGTTCCCCATGGTACATGGTTATGCTAATTTCAACTTATAAAGCGCAAGCATATACGCAAGAAAGAAGGACCCAGTGGTTCAAGTTTATTAGATGCAAAAAGTAAAGTGTGCCATCAAGCTCGTGAGAGCTTTAATCACTAGTTTTCTCATAACAAGTTTAATTTGGAAGGTAAACAAAAGCATGAATATACTTGGAATAGCATAAGCTAGTAGGTAGGTATGGTGGACTCTTTGGAATAACTTGGTTTAGGGAGTTGGATGCAAGAGTGGAACTCATACTTTGTTGTGGAGGCTAGCAAAAGACTGGGAGTGACAAACTAAGGGAGCAATAATGGCCATAATCATGTAGAGTGACAAAACATCATTGATCAAAGCATAAAGTGATACTACAAGTTGAAAACTAAAGGATCATAAAGGCTATGGTGACTTGGGATAGTCATAACATGGTGTGAGGATGTGCCAAGTCAACCCAAATAAAGCATCAAAGGAGAATACCACTATACTATGCTTTAATATGCTAAAACAACGCATGATTCATCCAAGGCACATTAAGCAATCTCAATTGTTTATAACAAGTCATGCTACAGCAAAGAATACTAAGCATAAAGCCAAAACAATACCAAGCATGGCATGACAAAGCATAGGCCACAGTGAAAAACAAGCTCTTTTTACCCTATAAGCATGAACTTTCCTACTCTTTTCCAAACCAAACCAAACTATTTGCAAACCAATGTATGAAAGAGGGGGTCCAACCAATTCATTAAGAAAACTAAGCAAACAAAAGCAAACTAAAAACAAAAACAAAAACGAAAAGAAGACGCTCCAAGAACAACACAACTGTGCATGAAACAATAAAAATGAAGCGTTTGGAAGAAACCTGGAATTTTTATTGATGAAGAAGGGGATGCCTTGGGCATCCCCAAGATTTGACGCTTGTACTTCTTGGATATTTCTTGGGGTGACACGTGTGGCATCCCCAAGCTTGAGCTTTAGTCTATTCTTCATCTCATTACTCATTCCTTCCATACACCTGAAATTTTTCCTTCATACAAAACTTAACACAAACTTTATTAGCAACATTAGTACACTTAAGATAAATAAGTCTTAAGGTTCAGTTATAACACCAAATAAACTTCCATTAGAACACTAGATACTGTAGCACTTCCCTCAAAAAGCTAAATTCCCCAAAAGAACTCAAAAAGGAACCAACAAGAAGCAAATGCAGAAAATGGCAGAAATCTGTCAAAACAGACCAGCAGGTAAAGACGAATTTGTTCGAAGATCTTATGTTGCTCAAATAAAAAAGTGTTGAACTAAGGAAAGTTATATAACAACCTGGGGCAGAAGCACAAAAAATTACAGATCAATACGACATACAGAGCTCTCTCACGAATTTTTACGGTGAAGCACAAAAATCTGTTTTGGGACAACAACTTTCCCAATCATTACTTCTCTCTCATTAGAGGTTACTCTTGGCACAAAAAGCAAATAAAAAGGATAAGGAGAGGTTATTACAGAGGTAATAACTTCCAAGACTGATCTAAAACTTTTGGGTTATCTCCCAATAAGTACTTTTCTTTAACGCCTTTAAGTTAGGCATAAGAAGCAAAGAAAGAATCAAGTGTTCTCAAATGAAGAAGCATTAAGACCAAATTTTGTTTTCATAGGAGAAGCAAAAGAAATATTTTCTCTCTTTTTAGGGAAGTTTTCTATACCTTTCTTGAGTGGGAGTTGATATTTAATGGTGCCTTCTTTCATATCAATGATGGCACCAACAGTTCTAAGAAAAGGTCTTCCCAAAGTAATAGGACAAGAAGCATTGTATTCAATATCCAAAACATAGAAATCAATGGGGACATAGGAATTGTTAACCATAATAAGAACATCATTAAGACTCCTCATGAGTTTCTTTTTAGCATTATCATCAAGTGGGACATTCAAATAACAATCTTCAAGAGGAGGCAAATCAAGCATATCATAAATCCTTCTAGGCATAATAGAAACACTACTATCAAGATCACACAAAGCTTTGAAATCAAAGTCATTCACTTTCATATTAATGATGGGTTCCCAGCCATCCTCTTGTTTTATAGGAATAGAAGCTTTATGTTATCTTTTCTTCTTTAATATTTATGAGCGCATTAGTAATGTGTTCTATAAAGGCCATGTTCATAGCACTAGCATTAGGACTTTTAGCAAGCTTTTGTAGGAACTTAATAACTTCAGAGATGTTGTAACCATCAAGATCAAAATCAAATTTATCATCTAAACTAGTAGAACTATTACTAGCCTCAACACTAGTGGTGGTAATAGTAGAAACACTAATGTTTCTAGCAATTTCATCTTCTCTTTCCCACTTAGCATGTAATTCAGCTAATAGTCTAACATTTTCATCAATTCTTACTTGTATGGCATTAGTAGCTGCAAAGGGATTCTCATTTGTTTCAGGTTTAGTAGCCATTTTATTCAAAGTAGATTGAGCTTCAGCTAAAGATGCTATATTTCTTTCAGCATTAGAGAGTTTTTCCTCAATAGTTTTATTGAAAGCAGTTTGTTTACTAATAAACTCTTTAAGCATAACTTCAAGTTTAGAGGGAACACTCTTATTATTGTTGTAAGAATTTCCATAAGCATTACCATTGTTGGGAGGATATGGCTTATAATTGTTGTTACCAATTTTTTTCCTATAAGCATTATTACCATAAGCATTGTTGCCAAAATTGTTATTTCTTATGAAGTTCACATCAACTTGCTCTTCTTGAGCAACCAAAGAGGCTAAAGGAACATTATTTGGATCAATATGGGCTTTCCCATTAACAAGCATAGACATAATAATATCAATTTTATCACTCAAGGTGGAGGTTTCCTCAACAGAATTTACCTTCTTACCTTGTGGAGCTCTCTCAGTATACCATTCAGAATAAATAACCATCATATTGTCCAAAAGTTTTGTTGCAGTACCCAAAGTGATGGTCATAAAGGTACCTCCAGCAGCAGAATCCAATAGGTTCCTTGAAGAATAGTTCAATCCTGCATAAAAAGTTTGGTTATAATCCAAGCAGTCAGTCCATGAGTGGGACAATTCTTTACCAAAGATTTCATTCTTTCCCAAGCTTGAGAAACATGCTCATTATCAAGTTGTTTAAACTTAATTATTTCACTTCTCATGGATATAATCTTAGCAGGAGGAAAGTATTTTCCAATAAAAGCATCTTTGCACTTAGTCTAAGAATCAATACTATTCCTAGTTAAGGAATTCAACCATTCTTTAGCTTTTCCTCTCAAAGAGAAAGGAAACAATTTAAGCTTAATAATATCACCATCTATATCCCTATGCTTTTGCATCTCACAAAGTTCAACAAAGTTATTTAGATGGGAAGCAGCATCTTCATTACCAATACTAGAAAATTGTTCTCTCATAACAAGATTGAGCAAATAAGGTTTTATCTCAAAGAAAGTATTTTCAGCCACAGGTGGAGCAATAGGTGTGCTCATAAAATCATTGTTGTTGGTGCTAGTAAAGTCACACAACTTAGTGTTTTCAAGGGTAGTCATTTTTTTGGGTTTTCAAATAAGAAAGCAAACTTGTAAAACAATTTTTTTTGTGTTTTTGAAGAATAAAACAAGCAAACAAAGCAAAAAAAACTAAGCAAAACAAAAACAACAAAGTAAAGAGATTGGTTATGTGGGACTCCCCTTGTGAAGATGTTCTTGACTCCCCGGCAACGCCGCCAGAAAATCGCTTGATGGCTCAATGCACGGCCCCCAGAAAAATGCTTGATGGCGGTGTTGATGTAGAGCTCATTGGGAACCCCAAGAGGAAGGTATGATGAGCAAAACAGCAAGTTTCCCTCAGTTATGAAACCAAGGTTTAATCGAACCAGTAGGAGCAAGGAAACACCCCAAAGGTGTTACTAGCTGAGCTTTGGCAGGGCGCACTACCGGTGCTAGTAGCAACATGGAGACCTGCACAACACAACCACAGAATTATTCTTTCTTTTTATCACTTATCTACTCGAGGACGAGCACGAGTTAAGCTTGGGGATGTTGATACGTTTCTAACGTATCTATAATTTTTGATGTTCCATGCTTGGTTTTATCTACTTTCTTATGTTTTGTTCCAACTTTGGAGTACTTTCTATACACTTTCTTGGACTAACCTATTAACAAGTGCCACAGTGCCAGTTGCCTGTTTTCTGCTATTTTTGGTTCCAGGAAAGTCAAAAAATCAATATTCTCGGAATTGGACCAGACAAAAGCCAAAGTCGATATTTTACCGGAAGACTCATGGAGCCAGAAGACGAGACGGAGAGGGGCCCGGGGTGGTGTGGGCCCCTCCGGCACCCCCTCGGTCTCCCCTCTCGCCTATAAGAGCCTCCCGACGCATAAACCCTAAATAATCCAGCCTCCAGCCACGAAAAGTTCCGAAGCGCCGCCGCCACTGAAGGGGAGATTCGGGGGACAAAAAGTCTCTATTCCGGCACCCTGCCGGGACGGGGAAGTGCCCCGGAGCCATCTCCATCGATCTCCACCGCCATCTCCATCACCATTGCTGATTCCCATGATGAGGCGGGAGTAGTTCTCTCTCGAGGCTAAGGGTTCTACCGGTAGCTATGTGTTCATCTCTCTCTCTATGCATGATCTTATTGAGATCATGGGCCTGTAATCTATAGATCTACCTTGCTACTCAAGTGCTTTAATAGATATCTGCTCTCCCCATGTGTGTGAAGTTGACAGTGTGCACACCATGGTGGCACTTAGGCTAGAGATTACAAATACTTGTTATGAGTTATATTTGGAGTTGGATGTCTTTATGAAATTGCGGTGTTTGTTGGAACCATCTAGTACTCAAGGTGACAGTGTGGGGTTATCTAGATGGGAAAGATGTACTTGAGGTGTGCTGTTATAGCCCTACCATGGATTAGAGTGTCCAACCAGAGAGTAGTTAAGAGTAGTATCATGAAGAGAATATATTTATATGAGAGTGTTCATTAGTGAAAGTATGATCCCTAGGCCTTGTTTCTAAGCATTGAAACACCGTTTGCAACTAGATCTGTTACATGTTTGCTTGCTGCCATCTTTATTTCAGTTTTCCTTTAGTCTCTTCCACGCCATCAAGCTATTTTCTATCACCGTTACCACTTATAATTATCCATACCACTTGTATTTCACTATCTCTTCGCCGAACTAGTGCACCTATACACCTGACAAGTGTATTGGGTGTGTTGGGGACACTTGTCTCTTGATTGCAGGGTTGCTTGAGAGGGGATACATTTGACCACTTCCTCCCTGAGTTCGATAAACCTTGGGTGATCCACTTAAGGGAAAACTTGCTGCTGTTCTACAAACCTCTACACTTGGAGGCCCAACAACTGTCTACAAGAATATAAGTGCGTAGACATCACACCACCTCGACGACGTAAGTGCAAACATTGTGGGATCCTAGGGCACATTGTTAGGCTTTGTAAAAATGAAGTGGACCCAGCTTATGGAATGAATGATTAGGCGGGAGCAGCAAATGCAGATGAGAATGAAGTATCTGAACGAGAGGAGAATAAAGCAATGGATACATTGCAGATTGAACCAACGGATCAAGAGGAGATTGAACCAAATGCAGGGGAGATTGAACCAAATGCAGGGGAGATTGAACCAGATGCAGGGGAGATTGAACCAATGGATCGAGAGGAGATTGAACGAAATGCAGGGGAGATTGAAACAAATGCAGGGGATATTGAACCAATGGATCGAGAGGAGATTGAATGAAATGCAGGGGAGATTGAAACAAATGCAGGGGATATTGAACCCATGGATCGAGACGGGATTGAACCAAATGAAGGGGAGATTGCACCAAATGCATGGGAGATTGAAGCAATTTATTCATTGGAAGCAGAGTTCAAAAGTAAAGGAATGATACAAGAGGATATTGAAGAAATGATGCCAATGCTTTTTGAACCATATGAACCAATGAATTGAAACGTGGTTGAACCAATTGTACGATAGACTGAAGCACTTGATTCATTGGATGTTGAGAAAAAGAACAAAGGGAACAAACGGAAGAAGCTGATGGTGGACTTCGAGAATATTCCAACCAGGATCACCTACAGCAAGGTGGTGAACTCCAAGAATATTCCAACAAAAAACACTAGGAGCAAGAAAAAAATGTATTTGAATTATTAATTTGAATTTGTATGATGAATTTGAACTACTGTCAATGTTTGTATTGAATTTGAACTATTGTCAATGTTTGTGACGCTCCCAAGTTTGTATGTTGGATAACCCCATAATGTATGTGTTATTCCAAGTTTCTATTGTCATCCACCTAGTTGCTTAATACTGCTTAGTTTTTCCCTCGACATGTGGTTAACACATGGGGTTTAGCTAGTTCATGGCTTAAACCATATCAAACGTTGACCAATTGATCCAAAATTTGGCACACTTGTGTATCCTGGATTGATTTACCATATGAAATTGGAAATTTTGGATTTACTTGTAATCAGCCACATTTTTCTTTCTCTAAGTGATTAAATTCAAATAATTGGTTTTAGGGTTAGTTTAATTCAAAAAAGAAGTCAAAACATAGTGCAACCTTCGCATGGAGTCTTGTTATGTTACCTACAACCTAACATGAATAATAAAGGAAAAGGAAGTAAAGAGAAATGGACTTATCCCCTAAATCACTTCTTAAATCCTTCTTGGAATGAGCTACTAGCTATGAAGATTCATGGCTTTCTACTCAGTCAACCTCCAAGATAACCCATCCCAAAACATACTTTGTCTAAATGAGGCCAAATTTGGCACACTTGTGTATCTTTGAGTTGCAAACAATATAATCAACCAAGATGGATTATTTTGTTCAAATAACACATTTTCCATTTGTTATGCAAAAAGCTTGAATTTCCCTTAGTCATTTTTTAATCTCACCGCCCTTGCTTTCCTTAGCTCTACTCAGTTTTCCCCTCCCGCTAAAATTTTCCTCAGTTTTCCCCTCCCGCTAAAGTTTTCCTCACTTTTCCCATCTCTCATGTCTCAGTTTGGCTAACGCTCTGATTAGTCGAGATGTATGTCACACGGATCTTGGCCAACCACCATTGGATACATCATGATCCGACGATCTGGAGGTCTCTCTCTCGATGGGCGCACCTAACCTTGTACGACGAGGAGAGCCTGACAGGCGGGATGTCTCTCCCTCCCTTTCCCTGACGCACGTATACCAGCCGCATCAACTAGCACTCAGTTTGGTTGCACTCTGATTGGTCAAGATGTATGTCACACGGGTCTTGGCCAACCATCATTGGATACATAATGATCCGATGGGCTGGAGGTATCTCTCTCCCGTTGGGCTACGGAGAGGAGAGCCCGACGGGCTGGATGTCTCTCCCTCCCTTTCCCTATCACACGTATACCAGCCGCATCTTTCTTCCCTCCTATCGACGCACTACAAGAAAGTTGGCTTTTACAATGGATGATTTTCATGGTTGAAGGCCTGTTTTTTGTGGCTAAAAAGTCTTCTACGATGGATGCCCTTCATAGTAAAAGCCCTATCACAAAAGAATCTACCATGTTTTTTTCTGACCATGGCGGATCACACCCTTCAGCCACGAAAACTTGTTCCGACGTAGATCTGTTTTCCAACCACGTTGACTGCTAACGTCATGCAAAATGTCACGTGGCAAATACCGTTAACACCCAGTTACCACCGTTAATCGCCACAAAAACCATGGTAGAAGCTAGGCCCAACCAAGGCCTGCTAATAATTAAGTGGGTCGACCCATTAGGAGAACCCAATAAGATTATGACCATTACTATTTCATACGACACTGTTTGAAATGGGCACAAAAGATGCGCCCAGCAACGGCCCGTGAATGTCAGGCACGTTACTGTTTCGGCCTACAGAAGCCCACATTGTCCGAATACTGTGCGGCCTGTTAGCAACCTGTGTCAAGTAGGCCCGATACTGTTAAGGCCCATGGTCAGCCCACCACTGTTCTCATAGCTCGTCCTGGGCCGCCTACGAACGACCCACTTTTGAGAAGGTCTGATATTGTTCTGCCATTTTACTATTCTGGATTGTTACTATTCTGGCCGTCTACTGTTCATGTCCGTTACTATTGTGGTCCTTTACTATTCTGACCCATTACTATGCTGGTTGCCTCTGTTCTGGCCTGCTACTGTTCTGGCCTGCTACTGTTTAGGCCTGTTACTTTTCTAGTCTGTTACTGATCTAGACTGTTACTATGCTGGGTTGCCACTATTCTGGTCTGCTGGTGTTTAGGCCTGTTACTGTTTTAGCCTGTTACTGTTTTGGTCTGTTACTGTTTTAGCCTGTTACTATTTTGGCCTGCAACTGTTTTGGCCTGTTACTGTTTTGGACTGTTACTGACATGGGTATACCCTATAGGTACTCGATCTTGGTATATACGGCCTGAATACAGTGGAGGCCCACGGTGTCGCCAAGGCCCAAATGGAGAACTCGAGTAACCTGTGGACTCTCGATTGCTTGAAGAACAAGAAGAAGCTAAAGATAGAAAGTTCAAAGGGGAAAACCCTAACCTGTAACCGACTCGACCTGCTGCCCGAGACCTGGCCTATCTATATAAAGGCTAGGAGGGGGTGGCGAGGAGGACACATGCAACCCTAGTTTCCACAACCCTCGCCAGATTGCATCTGCACACCATTGTAATCCTCAATTCCTTCAATAATTCCACGAGCAGACAAGCAGGAGTAGGGACTGATGTCTACACACTTCTATTCTTGTAGACAGTTGTTGGGCCTCCAAGTGTAGAGGTTTGTAGAACAGCAGCAAGTTTTCCCTTAAGTGGATCACCCAAGGTTTATCGAACTCAGGGAGGAAGTGGTCAAAGGTATCCCCTCTCAAGCAACCTTGCAATCAAGATACAAGAAGTCTCTTGTGTCCCCAACACACCCAATACACTTGTCAGTTGTATAGGTTCACTAGTTCGGCGAAGAGATAGTGAAATACAAGTGGTATGGATAATTATAAGTGGTAAGGGTGCCAGAAAATAGCTTGCTGGTGTGTGGTTGACGTGGGAAAAGACTAAAGGCAAACTAAAATAAAGATGGAAGCAAGCAAACATGTAATAGATCTAGTAGCAAACGGTGTTTCAATGCTTAGAAACAAGGCCTAGGATCATACTTTCACTAGTGAACACTCTCATATAAATATATTCTTCTTTATGATACTACGCTAAACTACTCTCCGGTTGGACACTCTAATCGTTGGTAGGGCTATAACGACACACCTCAAAGTAAGCCTTTCCCATCTAGATAACCCCACACTGTCACCTTGAGCACTAGATGGTTCAAACAAACACAACAATTTCATAAAGACATCCAACTTCAAATATAACTCATAACAAGTATTTGTAATCTCCAGCCTAAGTGCCACCATGGTGTGCACGCTGTCACTTTCACACACATGGGGAGAGCAGAGATCTAGTAAAGCACTTGAGTAGCAAGGTAGATCTATAGATTACAAGCTCATGATCTCAATAAGATCATGCATAGAGAGAGATGAACACATAGCTACCGGTAGAACCCTTAGCCTCGAGGAAGAACTACTCCCTCATCATCATGGGAATCAACAACGGTGATGGAGATGGTGGTGGAGATCGATGGAGATGGCTCCGGGGCACTTCCCTGTCCCGGCAGGGTGCCGGAACAGAGACTCTCTGTCCCCCGAATCTCCTCTTCGGTGGCGGCAGCGATGCGGAACTTTTCGTGGCTGGAGGCTTGACGATTTAGGGTTTTCGCATCGGGAGGCATCTTATAGGCGAAGAGGCAAGATCGGTGGGCCGCCAGGGGGCCCACACCACCTGGTGGCGCGGCCAGGGCTAGCCCACGCCACCACATGGTGTGGCCACCCTGTGGCCCCTCTCCGTCTCGTCTTCTGGCTCTGTGAGTCTTCCGGTAAAATATCGACTTTGGCTTTTGTCCGGTCCAATTCCGAGAATATTGATTTTCTGACTTTCCTAGAACCAAAAACAGCAGAAAACATGCAACTGACATTGTGGCACTTGTTAATAGGTTAGTCCAGGAAATCATATGAAAAGTACTGCAAAGTGTGGACAAAACATAAGAAAGTAGATAAAACCAAGCATGGAACATAAAAAATTATAGATACATTTGCAATGTATCAACATCCCCAAGATTAACTCCTGCTCGTCCTCGAGTAGGTAAGTGATAAAAAGAAAGAATAATTTTTGAGGTGACATGCACCATCATAAACTTGATCAAAGTATTTGTAAAACATTGATAGCTGGGATCATAGTACTTCAATCATAACATGAAAGACAAAGATCTAACAATAAGGCAAAGCAACTATGTTGCAACATGAAAAGGCACAAACAAAAGATTCATGAATAACAATGCTTTGCAAGACGTTTGTTTGTTTCACATAAAGAAAACATAGCATAGTGGCATTCAGCTTGTCCCTCATAGAGTAGCAAACATAAATGCATAGGACACCTTCAAAGTTCATAAGAGTGACTAGATGCAAATAGTTTAAAACAAGCAATATCAAAGCTATGCATCAATCAACAAGTCTTGGGACAATGCACATATAACTAAGAATGGCCACTATGCTCTCAAAGTAGGTGCATAAAGATAGAAGGTGGAGACTCAACATAAAAGTAAAAGAAAGGCCTTCATAGAAGGAAGTAGGGATTCAAGTCTCATAAAGAGCTTCCAAAAATTATGGTACTTAATAGCTTTCAGCTCTCATTGCCCCTATCATAAGCATCTTGAAGTGATTAAGGTTAAAGTGAACAAACTATGGTGTACATGCTTGACGAAGTATAAGTTAGAAATCTCATGTCCCTTGAATACGAGGGCCGCTCCTCATGCTACTCAAGTTTAGTCACCGGTAAGTTCTTGTCATTGTAAGTACATGTGTATCATAGAGAACCGCCAACGGGGTACCCCTTGCCTGATGATACGGAAGAATCCCCATATCAAAATGACAAGGCATCTTTGCCATGTCATGCATCATACCTGCATCATGCCCGATCTTCTGCCGTAGTATTAAGTAGGGTATCCGGTGTTTCTTTTAGTGTTTTGCTTTTCTGCGGATTAGGCCGATGAGTGGATGCGAGTATCGACAAGTTCTCCGGATGAATCTCCGGCAGAGTTTCCTAGGCGAGCATCTCTCCCCCTTCTACCTATTTTGCATTTATAGTCTTTATTTCCTCCTATTGATCTATTGCTATCTGTGTCGCGATGCTTTAGTGTTCCGTACCAGATATATCCCTTGCAGCCTTTATATTGCCTTGGACACATCCTATTGCCTGTTGTTTGACAAATAGTCGGCCTTGCGAGTTGTAGTTGCTTGCTCTTGTGCTGCTTCGCATCGTTGTTGTTCCACCGTTATTGGAAGGTTGACACATGCTTAATGGTGGAGATGCTTAATGGTGGAGATGATCATGACTTTAAATACAACTATTAAATTGCTGGAAATAGATATAACTAATGCAGAGGCATCGGTGGGCAATAGATGTTATTTGGTTCTTCCACGCTCACTTGTGTCCCGTAGGACCCCGAGTACTTGATACCTGTTCCTTGACTATCGCACTATCCGCATATGGGACCATGAATCCCCTTAGCCAGAGCTTGATTCATTCTTATTTCTTGGGGACAAAAACTAGTTTGGGGTTTTATTACTATCGTATACTTATGCCATGCTTTACCGCTTTATTTACGATTGTGCGTGGAGCACCTGTACTGTTTTGGATCGTGACACGTTTTCGCTGTATCGACAAGCCCAGTCACACTTTCGGGTTCCCAATCGTTTACCGCCGTCCACACAAACCCTAGGTCCGTCTCGGAGCCGGCCAACTTCGCCGTGGGTAGCTTAGTGGGGTGGCCCCCTAAAATATTTTATGAATCCTGTGATTGCTTTGTCGTGAAAGCCTCGTTGGGTTTTGATTTGGTTTTTCCGAGGTTGATCGTGTGTGTGTTGCTATTTGTGCACCCCTGCAGGGTAAATCTTTCTGAAAGCCGTGTCCGCGGTTATGGACGACTTGGAGCACAGTATCTCGATCATAGACAAGCATAACTAAAGTAGTGCTATAAATTTGACTTAATATGTGACTAGTAATCAACTTCACTATAATGGAATGGATAATAGAAGTGCCAACAACTGCTGGGTTTGGGATGTCACATGCTAATTGTATCTGACTAGTAAGTACTGCAACTACCACTGAATGGTAAACTAAAACTGCCCACTACTTATGCTATCAGGATGACTCATGCTGTCTATATCTGACTAGTAAGTGCTTCAACTATAATGGAATGAATAAAACTGCCAACTGTGTGAGTTCCTCGGTTTGACTTCCTCGTTTGGTCTCGAGGGGGAATGCCAGGATGGGTATGATTGGTGTTAGTATCAGGTTGGATCCGAATAGGTCTCTCTTATCCCTCTCTAATAGCCGACAATTGTACCGAGTTTCTATAGGTTGTTTAGTGCATGCTTCGCTGCCGCTTCAGTCCACCATACCTATGTAGGCGAGGACCGCCGAATTCTAGCCAACCCGTGTACTGGCCTCAGTACTGACGCTCCTCTTTTTCCTTTGCCCTTTGTCGGCACCCCTTTTGTTTTAGCAGGTTTGAGATCGACGTCGTTAGCAGGGTTACCCTTCCGGCTTGGCCTGGGCAGGGTTATGGACGCCATTGGTTATTCTTCAGGGCTCTTAGCCCCATTTGCATCTTGTCCATACTCGGACGTTGTATCGTTTTCAAGGTGATTTGGATCTTTGTATTGTATATCTGTATTCTTGACTCATGGAGTCGTGTTGTATATATCTTTTCTGTGGGTTCCATCGTGGACTATTGTGTAATGGTATTACTTCATTTTCCACCCGCACGAAAGTGCCTGGTGGACGTCCTTGAATCGTTTCTATGCGGGGCGGGAAGCGCTGAAATCTGCATAGGGACAATTCGAGGGTGTTACACATTAAGAAGCAAACACACACACATTTAAGTCTAACCCACTTCCTATGCGAGGGGATTTTGTAAACAAAGAAGTTATTGAAACCAAAGGCAACTTGCATAAGAAGGCAAAAGAAACGCAATATAAAATCTTTCAGCATAAAACGAGGAAACTTGATATTATTGAGATACATAAGAACACTTTTCCCTCTCTCATAATAACTTTCAGTGTCGTTCATAAACTTAACAATATAGCTATCACAAGGACTATCATAGCAATGATCACTTATTCTAACAGAAAACACGGGAATAGTAGCTCTCATAACACTACTTTGTGGAACAATATTAGAGGTATCCTTACAAAGGATAGTGTGTCCCTCTTCCTCATACTTAGTGACAAAGTATTTCACATTTGCTATTATAGGTTCATCAACCATTTGTTTATCAGGTTCAACAGCCTTATTCATACTTTCATTAACCATACTAGCTATCATAACATGTTCCTTTACCTTAACTGGGAAAGGCATTTTCTCAATATAAGGCTCAGGTAAGACATGATTAGTAGTATAAACTTCAGTATTTCTCGCAGGAACACTCTTAACAACATCTTTATAAGGTTCATGATACTTATTCCACTTCTTTTTATGCACTTCAATGTAAGAAGCAAAAGCCTTAAAATAAGAAGCAATAGCTTGAGAGTCTAGACCATAAGCATTTTTAATATTTTGAAAGTCATCAGTTCCCATAAAAGATTCAATGCATTCATAATCATAATTTATACCTGACTTTCTACCTTTGTCATTCTCCCAAGCTTCAGCATTGTCTTGAATATGGTCCAGAAGATCCCATTTAGCTTCTTCTTCCATGCGAGTGAATGATCCAGCACAAGAAGCATCCAATAAATCTTTATCATGTAGAGGGAGCCTTGCATAAAAGTTATTGATAATAATATTGTTGGGGAGCTCATGAATGGGACATTTGAGCATTAGTAACTTCAATCTCCCCCAAGCTTGAGCTGTACTCTCTCCATCAAGAGGCCAAAAGTTGTATATTTGATTCCGATATTTATGAATCTCACTAGGAGGATAAAACTTTGAATAAAAGAGAGGCACTATTTCCTCCCATTCTAGAGCTTGACCATTCTTCACCAGCTTATACCATTCCTCAGCTCTTCCTTTCAGTGATAATGAGAATAACTTCTTCTTAACTTGATCTGTAGTAATACTTGCACACTTGAACAACCCGCATAATTCATGTATAAAGAGTAAATAATCATCGGGATGGATAGTTCCATCCCCAACATAGTAGTTATCCATAACATGATCAATAATTCTTGTAGGTATTTTGAAAACATCTTTCTCAGCAGGTGGTGGCTTATCTACTACCTTAGCAGTGGTAGTAGCATTACCAAATAAGAAACTCAGCGAATTATCCATAACGAAAATAAAGCAACTAGTAGAAGTAAACAATACTCACAGTAGAAGTTTCCTTTACCAATTCCACTCTCCAATAGCGCTTCACTCCCCGGCAACGGCGCCAGAAAATAGTCTTGATGACCCACAAGTATAGGGGGTGTATCGCAGTATTTTTGATAAGTAAGAGTGTCAAACCCAACAAGGAGCAGAAGGTGCTCGGTAGTGGTATGGATCAGGAATTCTCTGCAAATACTTAGCAAACGGATTTTTAGATGTTTTCGATAAAGCAAGTAAACAAAGTACGAGTAAATAAAAGACAGTAGGAATAAATGCAGCAAGTGGCCCAATCCTTTATGCAGCAAAGGACAAGCCGGTTGTATTTCTATAGATGACCAAACGTTCTCGAGGACACATGGGAAGACTGTCAAGTGCTTTCGCTTCATATAGTTGATTAATCTTCTTTAGCTTGCTAAGTGTTGTGTGGGTGAACCTGTGCTAATGTACCGCCCCATCCAAGACTAATACATACTTGTGATTATACCCCTTGCAAACATCCGTAAGTACAAGAAAGTAATTAAGGTAGACACCTAACCACAGCTTTAAACTCTAAGACCCTTACGTCCCTTGTGCAATGGTTTCCTAACGGGGGTTCAGGTTTCTGTCACTCCGGCAACCCCTACGATTAGTAGCCAAATACACAATGCATTCCCCTAGGCCCATATAGGTGAAGTGTCATGTAGTCGACGTTCACATGACACCACTAGAAGAAGTACACCATGATGGCTCAATACACGGCGCCCAGAAAAGTGCTTGGTGCGTGGTGTTGATGTAGAGCTCGTTGGGAACCCCAAGAGGAAGGTATGATGAGCACAGCAGCAAGTTTCCTTTAGTTATGAAACCAAGGTTTAATCGAACCAGTAGGAGCAAGGAAACATCTCAAAGGTGTTACTAGCTGAGCTTTGGCAGGGCGCACTACCGGTGCTAGTAGCAACTTGGAGACCTGCACAACACAACCACAGAACTTTGTCCCCAACTTGCGATGAGGTTGTCAATCTCACCGTGTTTTGCGGTAAACAAACGATTAAACGTATCGAATGGAAAGAAGTAAAAGTTTGCAGAAAGTAAACACAAAGCAGAAACAGTTTATAGATTGTATGTAAAAGACAAGGACCGGGATCCATAGTTCACTAGAGGTGGCTCTCCTTAGATAGATAACATGCTGGGTGAACAAACTACAGCAGGGCAATTGACAAACATCGAGAAAGCAATACATGCATATACTAATCATGTTGACTCCTCTGAGACTTGATTGGGCATTACAACATAATACATAGACCGCCATCCAACTGCATCTATGACTAATAATCCACCTTCAGGTTATCATCCGAACCCCCTCTAGTATTAAGTTGCAAGCAACAGATTATTGCTTTATGAACTGCGTGTAAAGTAAACAATACAATTGTTCTATGAACAAAAGATCGTTGTTTTCTCCCTAGTAGCAACAGCACATCTAGTACCTTAGAGATTTCCGTCGCTTCCCCAGATTACCAGAGACATGAACCCACTATCGAGCATAAATACTAACTCTTAGAGTTGCTAGCATCTACTTGGCCAAGATAGCTACTAACAACGGAAAGCATGCAAGATCTCAAATAACAGAGACATGATAGAATCAATAATCAATCTGAAATAGCATCTCAATATCCATCAGATCCCCGCAAACACAACATGTATGAATTACAAATAGATGATCTTGATCATGAATGGAGCTCACAAGATCTAAACATGAAAGCACAAAGGAGGAGATACCAACCATCTAGCTACTACATGGATCCGTAGTCCAAGGATGAACTACTCACGCATCACACCAGAGGCTTGCATGGTGATGAAGAAGGCCTCCAGGGTGAATTCCCCTCTCCGGTAGGGTGCCGGGAAGAGCTCTAGACCCCTCCCGATCTAGGGATGGAGATGACGGCGGCTACAGACTCTTTCATGGATTTTTCATCGGGTACTTAGGGTTTTCATCCCGAGGGCAACTTATAGGCGGAAGGAGGGGCCGAGGGGGTGCTGGGGTCGGCCAGACCACCCCCTGCCGCGGGCAGGCCTAGCCGCGCGGCCAGGTGGTGTGGCCGGCCCCTGGGCCCTCTCCGTCTCTTATTTTGGCACTTGATCCCTTCCGGAAAAATAGGCACTTTGGCTTTTGTCCCGTCCAATTCCGAGAATATTCATTTTCTTACTTTTCTGGAACCAAAAAACAACAGAAAACAGGTAGCTGGCAATGTGGCTCTTGTTAATAGGTTAGTCCAAGAAATCATAATAAAAGTACTCCCAAGTTGGAACAAAACACAAGAAAGTGGATAAAAGTAAGCATGGAACATCAAAAATTATAGATACATTTGCAATGTATCAACATCCCCAAGCTTAACTCCTGCTCGTCCTCGAGTAGGTAAGTGATAAAAAGAAAGAATTTTTGAGGTGACATGCACCATCAAAGACTTGATCAAAGTATTTGCAAAACATTCAAGGCTGGGATCATAGTACTTCAATCATAACATGAAAGACAAAGTTCTAGCAATAAGCAAAGAAACTAAGATGCAACATGAAAAGGCACAAACAAAAGATTCATGAATAACATGCTTTGCAAGACGTTTGTTTGTTTCACATAAAGAAAACATAGCATAATAGTATTCAGCTTGTCCCTCAATAGAGTAGAAAATATAAATGCATAGGACACCTTCAAAGTTCATAAGAGTGACTAGATACAATAGTTTCAAGCAAGCAATAACAAGTTATGCATCAATCAACTAGTCTTGGGACAATGCACCTAGAACTAAGAATGGCCACTATGCTCTCAAAGTAGGTGCATAAAGATAGAAGGTGGAGACTCAATATAATGGTGGAAGAAAGGCCTTTTGTAAAAGGAAGTAGGGATTCAAGTCTCATAAAGAGCTTCCAAAAATTATGATACTTATAGCTTTCAGCTCGCATTGCCCCTATCATAAGCATCTTGAAGTGATTAAGGTTAAAGTGAACAAACTATGGTGTACATGCTTGACGAAGTATAAGTCAGAAATCTCATGTCCCTTGTATACGAGGGCCGCTCCTCATGCTACTCAAGTTTAGTCACCGGTAAGTTCTTGTCATCATAAGTACATGTGTATCATAGAGAACCGCCAACGGGGTACCCCTTGCCCGATGATACGGAAGAATCCCCATATCAAAATGACAAGGCAAGCAGACAACGAGCATCTCAACAATCTTCTTATTTACCATGGGAATATGGTGCCTTTTTCTCTCTTTCCTCTTTTCATAATCTTTTTTTCTTTTTCTCTTTTTTCTCAATATCAGACTCTTTTTTATAAGAAGAATGCTTCATAGACAGCTCATTATGGTTATGCTGCAGGTTTCCACCATGTCAGCATGGATTAGACCAGCGACCCAGGCGCTTCTCTAACAAATATACATAACTCCATGGACTTACAAGCTCCCCTTTCATTTCACACCGACGACATCCATAGACAAAAGAGCATGATATCAACTAGGTACAAAGTACCCGTGCAATGTTGAAAGCGTTCCCCACGGCAGCATGGTTTTGCTGATCCCCAACAAATAAGTGCAAGCATATACAACATAGACGACACCATGGTTCAAGTTTATTAAGGGCAAGAAAAGTAAAGTGTGCCATCAAGTTCGTGAGAGCTTTAATCACTAGTTTTCTCATAACAAGTTTAATTCGGAAGGTAGATAAGAACATGAATATACTTGGAATAGCATATGCTAATAGGTAGGTATGGTGGACTCTTTGGAATAACTTGGTTTAGGGAGTTGGATGCATGAGTGGAACTCATACTTGATTACGGAGGCTAGCAAAAGACTGGGAGCGACAAACTAAGAGAGCAATAATGGCCATAATCATGCAGAGCGACAAAACATCATTAATCAAAGCATAAAGTGATACTACAAGTTGAAAACTAAAGGATCATAAAGGCTTATGGTGACTTGGGATAGTCATAACATGGTGTGAGCATGCGCCAAGTCAACCCAAATAAAGCATCAAAGGAGAATACCACAATACTATGCTTTAATATGCTAAAAGAACGCATGATTCATCCAAGGCACATTAAGCAATCTCAATTGTTTATAACAAGTCATGCTACATACTAAGCATAAAGCCAAAACAATATCAAGCATGTCATGACAAATCATAGGCCATAGTCAAAAACAAGCTCTATTTACCACTTAAGCATGAGCTTTCCTACTCTTTTCCAAACAAAACCAAACTATTTGAAAACCAATGTATGAAAGAGGGGGTCCAACCAATTTATTCAGAAAACTAAGAAAACAAAGCAAATGAAAAACCAAAACGAAAACGAAAAAGAAGACGCTCCAAGAACAAAACAACTGTGTACGAAACAATAAAAATGAAGTGTTTGGAAGAAACCTGGAATTTTTATTGATGAAGAAGGGGATGCCTTAGGAATCCCCAAGCTTTGACGCTTGTAATTCTTGGATATTTCTTGGGGTGACACGCGTGGCATCCCCAAGCTTGAGCTTTAGTCCATTCTTCATCTCATTACTCATTCCTTCCATACACCTGAAATTTTTCCTTCATAAAAAACTTCACACAATCTTTATTAGCAACATTAGTGCACTCAAGGTAATAAGTCTTTAGGTTCAGTTCCAACACCAATAAAACATCCATTAGAAAACTAGCTACTATAGCACTTCCCTCAAAAAGCTCAATTCCCCAAAAGAACTCAAAAAGGAACCAACAAGAAGCAAATGCAAATAATAGCAGAAATTTGTCAAACCAGACCAACAGGTAAAGACGAATTTTTTCGAAGACCGTCTGTTGCTCAAATCGAAAAGTGTTGAACTAACAAAAGTTAGGTAACAACCTAGGGCAGAAGCACAAATATTCACGCTTCAAAAGGACGTACATAGATTTTACACAAATTTTTACGGTGAAGCACAGAAATCTGTGTTAGAACAACAACTTTCCCAATCATTACTTCTCTCTCATTAGAGGTTACTCTTGGCACAAAAAGCAAATAAAAAGGATAAGGAGCGGTTATTACTGAAGTAATAACTTCCAAGACTCATCTAAAACTTTTGGGTTATCTCCCAATAAGTCCTTTTCTTTAACGCCTTTAAGTTAGGCATGATAGTTTGAGAAGATGCTCACATAAGAAATATGAATTGAAGTAAAAGAGAGCATCAAGAAGCAAATTCAAAGAACATTTAAGTTTAACCCACTTCCTATGCATAGAGTCTTGTAAAGAAACAAATCATGAAAGCACAAAGCAATAAGCATAGGAAAGCAAAACAAGTGCAACTTCAAAACTTTCAACATAAAGAGGGGAAACTTAATATTGTTGAGACACATAAAACCATGTTTCCCTCTTTCATAATAACTTTCAGTAATATCATGAATAAAATTAACAATATAACTATCAAATAAAACATTCTTATCATGAGCCACATGCATAAAATGATTATTACTCTCCATATAAGCATAGTCATTCTTATTAATTATGGTGGGAGCAAATTCAACAAAATAGCTATCATTATTATTCTCATCACCATAGTCATCAAATATAGGAGGCATATTGTAATCATTAATTTTCTCCTCAATAGTAGGTGGACTAAAAATATCATATTCATCATTATAATCATCATATATTGGAGGTTTGGTATCATCATAAGCAATAGAATAGCTATCTTGCAAAGCCGGGGAACTAAAAAGATCATTTTCATAAAAACTAGCTTCCCCAAGCTTAGACTTTTCCATAGCATTAGCAATAATGGTGTCCAAAGAATTCATACTAACAACATTGCTATTGGCATGCAAATAAAGTTCCATAGGTTTTTTAATTTTCTCTTCAAACACTTCATGTCCTAACTCAAGATAAATACCATAAAGCTCTCTAATTTTGTTGTTGTTTTCCATTAAGCCTAACTAGTGAAAACAAGAAACAAAAAGACAAAATTGCAGAATCTAAAGGAAATAACTTCGAGCACTCACACCGGAGGATGTGAGTACCTTTTTCCTTACCTCCCCGGCAACGGCGCCAGAAAATAGCTTGATGTCTATGCACTTCTATTCTTGTAGACAGTTGTTGGGCCTCCAAGTGCAGAGGTTTGTAGAACAGCAGCAAGTTTTCCCTTAAGTGGATCAACCAAGGTTTATCGAACTCAGGGAGGAAGTGGTCAAAGGTATCCCCTCTCAAGCAACCCTGCAATCGCAAGAAGTCTCTTGTGTCCCAACACACCCAATACACTTGTCAGGTGTATAGGTGCACTAGTTCGGTGAAGAGATAGTGAAATACAAGTGGTATGGATAATTATAAGTGGTAACGGTGCCAGAAAATAGCTTGCTAGCGTGTGGTTGACGTGGGAAAAGACTAAAGGCAAACTGAAATAAAGATGGAAGCAAGCAAACATGTAACAGATCTTGTAGCAAATGGTATTTCAATGCTTAGAAACAAGGCCTAGGATCATACTTTCACTAGTGAACACTCTCATATAAATATATTCTTCTTTATGGTACTACCTAAACTACTCTCCGGTTGGACACTCTAATCGTTGGTAGGGCTATAACAACACACCTCAAAGTAAGCCTTTCCCATCTAGATAACCCCACACTATCACCTTGATCACTAGATGGTTCAAACAAACACCACAATTTCATAAAGACATCCAACTTCAAATATAACTTATAACAAGTATTTGTAATCTCTAGCCTAAGTGCCACCATGGTGTGCACGCTGTCACTTTCACACACATGGGGAGAGCAGAGATCTATTAAAGCACTTGAGTAGCAAGGTAGATCTATAGATTACAAGCTCATGATCTCAATAAGATCATGAATAGAGAGAGAGATGAACACATAGCTACCGGTAGAACCCTTAGCCTCGAGGAAGAACTACTCCCTCATCATCATGGGAATCAACAACGGTGATGGAGATGGTGGTGGAGATCGATGGAGATGGCTCCGGGGGCACTTCCCCGTCCCGGCAGGGTGCCGGAACAGAGACTTTCTGTCCCCCGAATCTCCTTTTCGGTGGCAGCAGTGATGCGTAACTTTTCGTGGCTGGAGGCTTGATGATTTAGGTTTTTCGCATCGAGAGGCATGTTATAGGCAAAGAGGCAAGGTCGGTGGGCGGCCAGGGGCCCACACCACCTGGTGGCACGGCCAGGGCTAGCCCGCGCCACCACATGGTGTGGCCACCCTGTGGCCCCTCTCTGTCTCGTCTTCTGGCTCCATGAGTCTTCTGGTAAAATATCGACTTTGGCTTTTGTCCGGTCCAATTCCGAGAATATTGATTTTCTGACTTTCCTAGAACCAAAAGCAGCAGAAAACAGGCATCTGACACTGTGGCACTTGTTAATAGGTTAGTCCAGGAAATCATATGAAAAGTACTCCAAAGTGTGGACACAACATAATAAAGTAGATAAAACCAAGCATGGGACATAAAAAATTATAGATGCATTTGCAATGTATCAGGGACCTCTACAAGGCCGAAACCTGGGTAAATCTTTCAGTTCCCTGTGTGCTTGTTTTCTAGCCGATAGATGTCTCCAGCGCTCCCTCCTTCTCCAAAACCCAAGTCCATAACAATGGGCATTGATGAGTTAAACCCTCATCAATTGGCACCGTCTGTGGGAATTGGGAGTGCTTATGTTGCGGCTTCTTCGGCCCCATCAACTGCGATCTACAACTCCGCAACAACGGAGATCCACCAGCTCTTCAGCGCGTTCGACTTCACCGTCCACACGCCGGCCAGTCGCCCGGCTTTCGAGTCCGTGGGCGACGGAATCAGCTTGGCGATCAGGAGCTTCTGCTTCCAAGTTGGTCAGATGTGCACGCTTCACATGCCTGATTAGCCGACGACACCGTCAATTGCTCCAGCATCGTGGTTCCCTCCACCGATCGGTACCCTTAGTAAGCTCAACGCCTCGACAATAGTCGAGAATACGGTCAACGACAGTAGTCGTGAATCCGATCTGGGCAATCTGGCAACCGAAGATGGAGCCTACGGTTCCGGATCTGAAAGTTGTGGGAGAAGCAGCTTCCCCAACCACTTCATGTGCGCCGTCATCAACGCAGGCGACTCCTCCGCCAATCGCGACAACACGGGCAACGGCGGCCATGGAGCCGATCCGCCAAATGGCGGCATACCCAATGGCGGACCACCGCCAAACGGCACCCCCGTCAACAATGGAGGAGCAGTCAAACCTCCAACTATGATAAACAAGCAAACCAGTGAATGCGTCGTGATCAGGCTCAACGACCTCGAGTGGGCTCGCTGCCGAGAAGCCCTACGAGGTCACCCTCTACCCTTCGGCTCCCCGCAAGAACTACTGATGGGTTACCATTGGCTCCTGAAAGAGGAATACAAGCGCCAACTACTAACGATCGCGCAACTCGAGGCGTGTAAAAAGGCGGTTGATGAATCAAGCCTCCGACTTGCTGGGCTCTCCTCCCATGGAGGATCCTCCTCTAGGTGCAACGAGTACATCGCCAACAAGAGACGATCTCGACTCGCCCATATCACGGAACAAGAACGTGTAAAAGCCGCCAAAGTCCTCGACTTCGGCTCCATGACGGTGGATACGCGCGGCAACATGCTCCCCAAAACACTGCAAGCCGCGGTAACGACGACCACCATGTACCTCCTCAACAACCAGCCGCCAGCCGGAGACCCTCGAGCTGCCATGCACTGATCTACAATCGCAGGCTTGGGGTTAATCGAAGTCGCCCTCGACAAAGAGCCAGCATCGGAACCAAAGAAAGGCAAGGCTCTGGCAAAACGCTACTCCTCGCCCTCATCTAGCAATGACAGTCACGATCTGTCTCGACGTCACCGCTCACGGCGACACGACCATGACTATGATGCGCGCGATGACCACACGGAGCGCAAGATTGACAAATCAAGGGCGTGACGTGCCCGGTCAACTGACTCAGAGGACGAAGATGTGGAGCTCTGTGGCGCTAGATGCTTCACCAGGGCCATTAGAAAAAAGCAAATGCCCAAGGGGTTTAAGCTCCCGTCAGAGAACCCAAAGTTGGATGGTCTACAGGACCCAAAAATCTGGTTAGAGGATCATATCTCCTCCGTCAGGCTCCACGGCGGGAGTCGAAGCATGGCCATGCAATGCCTGCAGCTGCAGCTGCAGGGCGCCGCCCGAGCATGGCTCAATAGCCTCCCACGCGGATCCATTCACAGTTGGGAAGAGCTGGTCTACAGCTTTGTGCGCAACTTCAAGGGTACCTACAAAAGGCCCGCATCAATTGAAGAGCTAAGATGCTGCCAGCAAAGGTCAGCAAAGGCCCGGATCCATTCTTGATGAGGTGGTCCATCATCAAGAACTCCACAGAGAATATCTCGGAGGATCGCGCGATTGACGCATTCAACGGTGGCGTATGCCGCATAGAGCTCAGGGAGGAGCTGGGCCACTCGAAGCCCAAAACCATCGATCACCTGATGGAAATCACGAATCGGTGGGCTGACGGAGAAGATTCGGTGAAAAATTGCGTTCACTCCGACGAGGAAGCAGAACTCGAGCGCAGACGCGACCGCCGAAGGAAACACCGCATGTGCATCTACGATGACCGCGACGACGTCAACATGGTCACAGCCGGCTCCACCGATAGACACGACGACAACCGCAACAACGGCTACCACAGCGGTGGATACCGCGACTCTGGGAAAACCACGCAAGTATGGCAGCGCCGCAATCGTGATGAGGCACCCGCAAAATCCATCGAAGACAAGCTGTACGGGCCATGCACTGTGCACTTCTACATCGACAAGCATGATAGAGAAAAGAAGTCCAGCCACCTCCTCAAGGACTGCCACGAGTTCCTCAAACTGCATGAGGGACTAGCTTGGATGGATCGCAACGTAGTCGAAAGGGGCTACGGAGCCGCCCAAGTGCCGTGGCACATGGAGCTCCGCCACCACCACCTGGACCACCGCCAAATGCAGCCGCGCCGGACTAGCACCACGGAGGCAAACCGTACCCACGGGCCATGGGCACCATGATGATCCAAAAGGGTCGCCCCTCCAACCGGGTGCAAAAGGCCATCACTCGCCAAGTCAATCTGGCAACAAACTCGCCACCATCTACCACTAAGTACCTTAGTGGAAGCGAGTCCTGCATCACCTTCGACAAGCGCGACCATCTGCCCCAAGTACCTCGTCTAGACCACTGTCCCCTCGTACTCGAGGCGCAAATTGGAGGCTTCGATATGAGCCGCGTCTTCATGGACGGCGGTAGCGGCATCAACCTTATATTCGCGAGTACCTTGCGAGCAATGAGGATCCCTCTGACTTGCTTAGAGGCCTCAGACACAACATTCCACGGCATCGTCCTAGGCAAGGGCGTGTACCCCCTTGGCAAAATCAACCTTGATGTTATATTCGGCACACCGAAAAACTTTTGGCACGAGCGCATCGACTTTGAGGTCGTCGACTGACCCTCACAGTATCACTGCATCCTCGGACGTGTCGCGTTTGCTAGGTTCATGGCAGTGCCACACTACGCCTATCTGCAGATGAAAATGCCAGGCCCTAATGGCGTCATCACAGTCAACGGGAGCTTCGAGAGGTCCGACAGTTGTGACAGGGAATTCGACAGAATTTCCTAGTCCTTCGGCATGCAGGAAGAACTCGCGAGACTAAAGGAGTCGACAGACAATAGTCTGCCTCCCCTAAGCCGGCCAAGTTCACCCGTCCTATCTTTCGACTCATCGGTGCACACAAAGAAAGTTTAGGTCCACCCATCGGATCCCGCCAAGATGGATCTCATCGCCAACAACTTGAGTCCCGCATAGGAACTCGCGCTCGTCGAATTCCTCCATGAGCACTGAGAAATCTTCGCCTGGTGTCCAGTGGACATGCCAAGAGTTCCTAGGGAATTCACCGAGCACGCACTCAACGTCAACCCAGACGCAAGGCCAGTCAAGCAAAAAATTCGGCGACTATCTGAATCAAGAGCAAAGGCAGTCGGAATGGAGATCAACAGACTCCTTGACGCCAAATTCATACGCGAGATTAAGGAAAGCACTTGGCTCGCCAACACGGTGCTAGTACCAAAACAGGACACAGACATCCTGCGGATGTGCGTGGAATTCACCTCTTTGAATAAGCACTGTCTGAAGGACCACTTTCCACTACCACGAATCGACCAGATCATCGACTCCACCGCGGGATGCGAGCGCCTCTGCTTCCTCGATGCCTACTCAGGCTATAACCAGATTCGAATGAAGGAGGAAGATCAAGAAAAAACAACATTTACAATGCCCTTCGGTGTGTTCTGCTACAACACAATGCCCTTCGGGCCAAACAACGCAGGAGCCACCTACCAGCGGTGCATGCAGGCTTGCCTCAAGAACCAACTTGGTCGCAACATTCAAGTCTATGTCGACGACATAGTAATCAAGACCAAAGAGGAAGACTCACTAATCGACGATTTGCGCGAAACCTTCGCCAACGTCGACCGCTACCGGATCAAGCTCAATCCGGACAAATGTTCCTTCGGCGTACCATCTGGGAAACTACTCGGGTACCTTATCTCTGCGAGGGGGATCGAAGCAAACCCGAAGAAAATAAAAGCCATACTATCCATCGAGAAGCCGAAAAACATAAGAGGTGTCCAGCAACTGGCTGGGCGATTCGCGGCTCTCAGTCGATTCATCAGTCGAATGGGCGAGAAGGCACTACCTTTCTACCAACTCCTCCGCAAAGCCGACAAATTCGAGTGGACCAACAAGGCACAGGAAGCATTCGAAGACCTCAAGCGCCTACTATCCACCTCGCCAGTACTGGTGACCTCACGCGAAAGGGAACCACTGTTGCTATACATCTCCGCCACCAACCGGCTGGTCAGCACGGTGCTCGTGGTAGAACGAGACGAGGAAAACAAGGTCCACGGAGTACAACGCCCAGTCTATTACCTCAGCGAGGTACTTACGCCAACAAAACAGCGGTACCCGCACTACTAGAAACTGGCGTACGACGTCTTCATGACGGCCCGACGACTGCACCACTACTTCCAGGAGCACCCAATCGTGGTAGTCAACGATGCCCCGCTTGGGCACATCCTCAACAATCCCGACGCCACCGGACGAGTTGCGCTTTGGGGAATCGAAATGTCTCCACGAGACATCACATATGAAAAACGCGACGCAATCAAGTCGCAAGTTCTTCCTGACTTCCTCATGCACTGGATGGAGAACCAGCTCCCTGAAAACCAGATATGTCCTACCTCTAGACAATGCACTTCGACGGTTCCAAGCGAAAAGACAGAGCCGATGCAGGTGTCATACTGACATCGCCCCAGGGAGATAAGCTAAAATATATCCTGCGAATGCAGTTCACCGCCTCCAACAATGAAGCTGAATATGAGGCCCTACTACACGGGATGAGGATGACAAAAGCCTGCGGCACCAAGAGGCTCATAATATATGGCGACTCCAAGCTGGTCATCAACCAAACAATGCACGAGTGCGACACACTGAACGACAACATGATCGCTTACCGCGACCTCTACGACACACTCGAAGGGGACTTCGATAGTTGCGAACTACGGCACATCGGCCGTGCAAGCAATGAAGAGGCGAATGCACTCGCCAACATAGGCTCCACCTGCGCCCCCATACCACCTGGGGTATTTCTCGAGCGCATCTGCGAACGCTCCATCAAACCAAAGGCCGCACAGAAGAAAACAAGCACATCAACGGACTCGGGGGCTATGCCGCCCAATGAGCCAATGGCACTCGACGACTTGGAGCTGGACATAGGACTCGAAGGACCAATGAGCGTCATGATGATAGAGCCATCCTGGACTCAACCGTACATTACGTACCTTCTTAGCAAGAGGCTATCGGACGATCCGACTGATGCCCGACACATCGCACGGCGCTCCAAGGCATTCACTGTTATCAACGGCGAACTATACAAGCACAACATCACAAGAGTGCTCCAACGGTGCGTCTCCGTGGCCGATGGAAGAGCTGTTCACCTCGACATCCATGAGGGGACCTGCGGGCACCACGTAGGCAGTCGCGCCCTTGTCGCCAAAGCTCCATGAGCTGGATTCTACTGGCCTACGACCATGCGTGACGCCAAGGACATCATCCAAAAATGCAACGCTTGCCAGCGATTCACGGACAAGCCACACGCACCTGGTGCAGAGCTCTGGCCAATTCCATTGGCCTGGCCCTTCGTGCAATGGGGACTCGACATGGTCGGCAAGCTCCCAAAGTCCTCACGAGGAAGCTACGTCTACCTCCTGGTCGCAGTCGACAAATTCACCAAGTGGAGAGAGGCCATGCCAGTGACTAATCAGTTAGGCTACAACGCAGTCAAGTTCTTCGAGTCCATCATCTACTGCTTCGGAGTGCCACACAGCATCATCACGGATAATGGGACAAACTTCACATCCAAGGAGTTCCAGGAACTCTGCGAGAATCTGGGAATCAACGTCAGCTATGCCTCCGTAGCGCATCCACAGACCAACGGTCAGGTCGAAAAGGCTAACAGGCTCGTCTGCAGCGGCATCAAGAAGCGACTCCTTAGGCCACTCGAACAGGCCACGGGCTGCTAGCCAGACAAGTTGCAATCGGTACTCTGGAGCCTACGCACAACTCCAAACAGCGCCACAGGGTACACCCCATTCTTCATGGTGCACGGAGCTGAAGCGGTGCTACCCGCCGAAGTATGATACAAAGCACCACGTGTGGTTGCTTACAGCGAGCAAGAGTCAACTCTTGCACTCGAAGACTCCGTCGACCTCTTTGACGAGGCAAGAGAAATCACAATGGAGAGATCAACGATCTACCAGCAGAACCTGCGCAACTACCACAGTAGAAGGCTACGCCCCAGGTCCTTCGTCGAAGGAGACCTGGTCCTACGACTGAAACATCAAGGGCATCTCAAGCTCGAGTCCCCCTGGGAGGGACCACACGTGATTACAGAAGTAATCCCAGGTGGCGCCTATCGCCTTAAAGGTTTAGAGACAGGAGTCGCATACTCCAACCCTTGGAACGTCGCGCAGCTGCGACGCTTCTACCCTTAGTCTTTTCTATTTTTACATTGCAAATAAGGCTACTTAGCCACACATTGTACCTCGTAGTATCCCGCAAATAAATAAAGCTAAGTGCCCCAAAACTCAGTGTTTTCCTTTTATTTTATTTTTTGCAATCAATCCACTCGGGGGCTGTGCCACCCTGTACACATCTGTTCTACGAACTAAACACGATATCCTGAGTAGCTAACGCATCAATCGAAACCCTTGATAAACACCAACCCAGCTGCCACACACCTGACAAGTTGGCAAGGGACTTAGATAAACACAAGTCAGGTTAACAAAAAGGAATCACATAGTGCAACGCACTCACAATAGATACACGCTAACAAGCTCTTTTACACATCACTGTCAATCAATTATACACAACATATATATGAACTTTACAACACTGGTACAACTATGTGCAGGATACAACCTAAACTACTGTTGCAACAAAAGAACGTTGGTCTGCTCCTCGAAGAAGTCGACGATCTCCTCCGCTAGGCGATCCACCGCCTGGTAATGCGGAACCATGTTCCAAGTCGAACCTACTGGCGGCGTTGGAGGTCCGGCCGCAACTGCTGCAACGTCCACATCGGGTCTGTGCAGTCGCACCAGCGATAGAGCGGCCTTGGCACCAGCCACTAACTGCTGCCGTACACACTCGCGTACCATAGTTAAATCTTGGAATTTGGCAAGAAGGGCCAACATGCTCGATGGAACGATCTCCAGCGGGAACATCGTCCGATAAATATTCTTCAGGCATGATTGCGACTTCCTCAGGAAGTGAAGCACTCGTGATGCATGATCCTACAGGGTCGCTAGTACCATCGCGCGATCATGATCCACCCAAAAGTATCCACTCGCCTGAAGCTGCTCCTGGGTTAGATCATTCATACGAATGGCGATCCTATCTTTCTCATCCTGAGGATGGCGTGCACTGACAACTATACCAAGCAAAGACAGAAGTATGAAGACAAGGAACTACTTCAAGTGACTACAAGATAAGGAATAATAAAACTAACATTTGAATTGGTCGCCCAACTGCGTCACCTCCCCTAACAGATATTGTTCTCGGGCGGCGGCCTTCTCTGCCTTCGACTTCCATACATCCGCATTACCGCGAATAACGGGTAATTCACGCTCCAACTGCTTCACGCGGTCATGGAGTCGCGAGAGCAGAGACAGTTCATCCACCCTTGAGCGCGGAGGCGCCAAAGTGTCATCAAGAGGTGGCGAATCCTGAGGTTCCCTCAACGGATCACTCGATGTGCCCTATCACAAGTCAAGCAAGAAGCAATAAGAAGACTAAAGCGATGCACAGACAAAAGATTCGAGTGCATTCAAATATTAACAAAGTATCAGCAAAATACACTCGCCAAAAGGCATGTTCTCGACAAAGGACATAGCTATTTAACTATTACAAGATATGACTACTGAGGAGAAATTGGCTTCTTCGACTTCGACTTTGGTTTTGGGGGCCTCATTGCGTCTGTGGCAGTGTTAGATGCCACAGACTTCCCGCCAGCCCCTGACGTCGCAGCCTTCGCCGCTTTCTTGGCTCGCTGAAGCTCCTTAGAATACTTCGCAACCGTGTTGATCAGCTGCAGGCCGTACTTGCCACAAGCAGTCGCGAAGGGAGCAAAGACTACCTGCTGGCCATCAGCGTTGATAGGCATCGCCTTCGAGACCGCCATAGGATCAACTTCGACTCCGTGTGCTTGAACCATGGTGAGTGACATTGAAGCACCAGCCGCACGGAGTGATTTGTTGAAGCTTGCAGGAATGCCTCCAGCAAAGGACTCCACCAGCTCATCCATATTCTCGATCCATTCAGCTTTGGGTGCCAGCTCTTCCCGGAGGTGACTGAGCACGCCCTTGGCCTTGGCGAGCGTCCCCTGCACCGCAGTGCTGTGGTCTTCGACTACCGAGATGGCACCCGCCAACGCATCGTCACGACGGAGCGCCTGCGCGTCAAAGCTCAGACCGCTGGCATCTACACGAGAATCAAGCATTGGCACCCAATAAGCACAAAATAGCAAAGCCGACAGACGATGCAACTAGTGGAATTGAAGCCCACGAAATACCTGAGAGGGCCTTGGCAATCGAGAAAAGCTGTTCTTCGAACAACTTCTCCCTAGCGGCAATGGAGGCGCGCAGATCCTCCTCGCGTTTCCGCGATTCGTCCCGTGTCGCGATTGCCTCATCACGGCTCTTCACCGCCGCAGAAAGGGTTCTCTCAACGGAAGCAGCACTACGGAGGAGTGCATTATGCTCAGCTGTGACACAAACGAAGACAAATCGTCAGTCGAATACATCAAAAGGATACAAAGGAAAAGTAAAAAACACTTACTTTCCACTGCGCGATGGCGATTGTCCAACATTGCATGCTGACGACCCATCACAAGCACCTGTTCCTTCACAATGAGCTACGGCAAAATCATAGTAAAGGGTCAACAAATGACATAGATTAAATTCGACAGCCAAATCAGAATAAGAGATACTACACTTACATGATCCTCCAAAGACTCCGAAGTCAATGGATTCGCAGACGTCCGGATAACCATCTGGTGCTCCACATTGTGTGGAGAACTTGACGAATTATGCCCGGAGTGGGCCGCCAATGGAGGAGGAGTATGCTCAGCCACTTTCTTGGCCTTGGAGGTCGTGACTCCAGATTCCTTCAAAAATTGGACGTCGCCAGATGACGACGATGCCGGCTGACTGCAGAGCAAAACCAACATCAAGAGAATGCAACTCCAAAGAAGAACCAAAAGGAAGACTCGTATACATACCAATCAAACTTGTCAAAATCGAAGGTTTGATCCCCCGACTCTGACGACGACTCCTTCGGCAGCCGCATCTTCTTGCGGGCAGATGGCGCCACAGCACTCATAGGAACGACATGTATCGGCGACTCTGCACCAACACCTGCACCTTCCGGAGTCGAAGGGGATGATGCATCCGAATCCTCGCTGCGCGAACGCTTGCGAGTGTCCGGACCACTCGACTCGGGGGCTTCCTCCTCCACATCAGATGGGACGGTCGACTCCGACTCGTCCTCTTCCAAGGCTTCACGAGGGATAACCCCCTCGAGAAGAGGGGGCATACGGGGTGACACCGCCCAATCTTGCACATAGAAAACAATTTAGCACAAAATCATGCAACATCAAAAAAGTAGTCGACAAAGCAAAGCTACTACGTAGCACAATTGTACCTCAGGAGGCGGGTTAGCAGCATCGAACGGAGGAACGTCTGGTTCACCGGGGAGCACATCCTTGGCGGTGTACTTGGTGACCAGTCGCACCCTCTTATCTACCTCACTCGCGGAAATGCCATCGGCAGATACGCGAGTGACATCGTCTGCACTAACCAACTAGAACATAGGGTGGACTCTGGCCTGTAGGGGCTAGACGCGATGGCACATCCACGTGCGAATGAGGGCACAACCTCCCTCTTCTTTACCCATGCGGCTCTCGACATTGCAGACGTGCTCATACAACACATCTATCTCTGCGGACTCGTCGGGCATCACTACATTCTTCCAGGAGCGCCTCCTCTTGCACGGCGTCGTGGGGTCGAAGGGCACGAGTTCGTAGTGGTTTCATCCGGCCTTCTGGTCACGAACGTAAAACCACTTGTCCCTCCATCCTTGGACGGACATCATCAGCTTGATGTCGAAGTATGTGGCGGAGGAGTCGACATGGATACCGCAGCCGCCTACATTATAGACTACGGAGCCAGACGCCGATTGGCGCTTCAACTTGAAGAGGCACTTGAAGAGACCGAAATGCGGCTCAATTGCGAGCCAACACTCGCAAAGAGTAATGTAGCAAGCTACATGGAGGATGGAGTTTGGGGACAGCTGATGGAGCTGGAGCCCGTAAAAACAGAGAAGCCCCCTGAAGAAAGGATGCAGGGGCAACGAAAGACCGTGGATGATGAATGCTAGGAACATCACCCGAAAGCCGGCAGGAGGAGAGGGGATTACCTCGCTGCCAGGGACGCGTGCGTTAGCGACTGCAGAAGACAAAACTCCGTCCTGACGAAGAAGACGAAGCTCTGAAGACTTGATCACGGATGCACGCCACGCACCATTGGTGACGCGAGTGCCCGTGCCCTTCTTTTTCCTGGCGGCAGCGGTGCTGGTGCCTACAGCGGCGAAGCCACCCTTCTTCTTCGTAGCAACCGCGGCGGCGACATCGGCCATGGCACCTCCCTTCTTCTTCCCCATTCTGCAGCGGCGGTGTGACCGGAGGAAGTAGCTGGGAAATACGCGGAGCTGGTCTACCGCCATGAAAGAGAGGAACGCAAAGAAGCAGAGGAGCAGCAGCAATGGCGACGGAGGCAAAGGCAGAGAAAAGAAGCAGATGTGAAAATTACTGTCGCCGCATCGCTACTTAACCCCCTGGAAGATGCAATCCAACGGCCAAGGAAAACCCTACCAGACGCGTGGCGTTCGTCGTTCTCGACACGTGGAGGACCTGAAGTGCAAACCATACCCCACTACCCCCATTACATGCGGAAATCGAGGAGGCGCAGTTAAAACAAAGATTACGCACGCCCGGTCAAATCAGAGTCAGAAAATGGACCCACCGCTTGTCACGTCCCGTCAAACTCGCTCACGTGGGCAACTGAGATCATCGCATCATCAACACTGACATCATCCAAATATACGTAGCAGAAGACTTCGACTAATTTAGTCCTTGCTCGAGTCTTCGACTCCACCAAGCACTCGGGGGCTACTCCCATAGGGAGCACTGGTCATGCACCCTACGATTTTTCTTCTTCTTTTTTTACAGGAACATGGACAATCAAAGCAAACCCAACCACTCGAACCACAATTTGATTATGGACATGGGTTACTCCCATAGGGAGCGCCAGAAGCAAATTCGACTGAAAGAAGCAACAAAAGACGACAGCGGTCGCAAAGGTTATTTAGTCCCTGCCTGAGTCTTTGACTCAACCAGGCACTCGGGGGATACTCCCATAGGGAGCGCTAGCCGCGCACCCTATAATTATTGGTACATCGTACTGCGTGTTGATAACATCCACACTCGAAGTTTATGGTGACACCGCCTCATATTTTTTCCCTACAATGAGACTGCGTCTCCTGGGTTACCCGAATCATCTCCGCGATGACAAAATTCGGATGCCGCGCTTACAACGTGAAGATAAGACCTGAATAAGGCCTGGCAATGCATTCGCTGCACACTACCAAAAATATATCCGTGCCTACAGGTATGATGAACATGCCTTGACGGACGCGTCGAGTGCTCACACCCATATACTGGAATTCGGATCCTGTAAGACCTCCGTGGCTTGAGTTGAATTACACCAACACTTTTCCAGATTCGAGTCCGGGGACTCGAGTTCGAGTAGATTGCGTTGTTTTACCCTAAGGTAGTTAACTGATACCGATGCATCGGTTAAATCAGGCACGCACATCAATAATCCCTATGATATAAACAGAGCAGTCAAAAAACATACTCAGTCAGGCACTCGAAAGGATTTATAAAGTCCCCAGTCGAATCTGCGATTCCACTGGACACTCGAGGGCTACTGACATGGGTATACCCTATAGGTACTCGAGCTTGGTATATACGGCCTAAATACAGTGGAGGCCCACGGTGTCGCCAAGGCCCAAATGGAGAACTCAAGTAACCTGCGGACTCTCGATTGCTTGAAGAACAAGAAGAAGCTAAAGATAGAAAGTTCAAAGGGGAAAATCCTAACCTGTAACCGACTTAACCTGCTACCCGAGACCTGTCCTATCTATATAAAGGCCAGGAGGGGGCGGCGAGGAGGACACACGCAACCCTAGTTTCCACAACCCTCGCCAGATTGCATCTGCGCACCATTATAATCCTCGATTCCTTCTATAATTCCACGTGCAGACAAGCAGGAGTAGGGACCTCTGCGAGGCCTGAACTTGGGTAAATCTTCGAGTCCACTGTGTGCTTTTTGCTAGCTGATAGATGTCTCAAGCGCTCCCTCCTTCTCCAAAACCCAAGTCCATAACAATGGGCATTGATGAGTTAAACCCTCGTCAGTTACTGTTCTGGCATGTTACTATTTTGGCTAGTTACCGCTACTGTTTCGGTCTTTCTGAAGACCACGCAAATATCATAAAAGGAGTATTATTAGTGAGCATCTTTTAATGTTCATGGAAGGCGCAATTGATGTCTACGCACTTCTATTCTTGTAGACAGTTGTTGGGCCTCCAAGTGCAGAGGTTTGTAGAACAGCAGCAAGTTTTCCCTTAAGTAGATCACCCAAGGTTTATCGAACTCAGGGAGGAAGTGGTCAAAGGTATCCCCTCTCAAGCAACCCTGCAATCAAGATACAAGAAGTCTCTTGTGTCCCCAACACACCCAATACACTTGTCAGGTGTATAGGTGCACTAGTTCGGCGAAGAGATAGTGAAATACAAGTGGTATAGATAATTATAAGTGGTAACGGTGATAGAAAATAGCTTGATGGCGTGGAAAAGACTAAATTAAAACTGAAATAAAGATAGAAGCAAGCAAACATGTAATAGATCTAATAGCAAATGGCGTTTCAATGCTTAGAAACATGGCCTAGGGATCATACTTTCACTAGTGAACACTCTCATATAAATATCTTCTCTTTATGATACTACTCTTAACTACTCTCCGGTTGGACACTCTAATCCATGGTAGGGCTATAACAACACTCCTCAAAGTTTGCTTTCCCCATCTAGATAACCCCACACTGTCATCTTGAGCACTAGATGGTTCAAACAAACACCACAATTTCATAAAGACATCCAACTCCAAATATAACTCATAACAAGTATTTGTAATCTCTAGCCTAAGTGCCACCATGGTATGCACACTGTCAACTTCACACACATGGGGAGAGCAGAGATCTATTAAAGCACTTGAGTAGCAAGGTAGATCTTGTCAACACCCGGATTTTTAATCCTAGATGCCTGTTATGTCATACATCGTAATCCCAAGATTACCATTTTTGCGAGACATAACAGATTGGATATCACTGTACATCATCCATTACAAACCATAATAAGGTCTTACACGAATAAAGGATCTCATGATCCAGTCTTAATACAACAAGCAGCGGAATAAATAATAAGCGTAGCGGTGGGGTCCATCTTCAGTGGCACAGGGAATGCTGACGATGGAAGATAGTCCTAGTTATCATAGCCGTCCTGCTGTCCTTCATCTTGGTAATCTCCTTCATAGTCTGGCCATGAGAATAGCCAGGGACAAAAGCCATGAGTACTCTTTAAGTACTCGCAAACTACCACTAACAAGTAAGATAGTTCTATTAGGAATGCTAAACTCTAAGTTTAACTATAAAGTTAAGTTTGAAACCTAAACTAAGTTCAGAAACAAAGAAAGATAAAAGAAGTTTGAAAACACCTAAGTGGGAACTTAATTATCATAGTCACAACTCTGTTCTGGTCAAGTCATGTCACAATTCATTTCATAAGTTGTTTTGAAAACATCTGACAACGGAACAGTATGGCCACTCCAACTGTCCATAACCGCGGACGCGGCTATTCGAAAAGTTTGACACTCTGCAGAGGTGGTACACTTTCACCACAAGATTCGATACATCTGTCAGGGATAACCCTGAATCATCATACTTAGTATGCAGATAATCAAACATAACCTTTCCTTTACACACTCTAGTATAAGCACCTCTCCTATGAGCATGACCTCCCAACCATGAACATCTGTCATCTTGAGCACTACATAGGTGGACAACATTGAGAGGTAGCCTTATCTCAAACCTCTCCCGCGAGGGAACTAATACTAATGCATATAAACTTTTGGCTAAGCCTTACCCAATTTAGGTATTGTGGTTGTACGATAAAATTGGAATGGTATCGCATCCAAACCCAACCATCAGTTTTGTAAAAGGGCTAAGGCTCATGCCTCAACATTTTCATCATCATAAACCATTTGTGTTTCTCAACACATGTCAAAACATCTCATTCCAAGGTTTTCACAATTCATTTTCACAAAGTATTCCCATCTAAAGTGACTCAAGTTTTAGTTTAGCTCTAAACTACTAAGTTAAGAGTGTTCACTAAGGTAGGATGCTAATCTCAATCTCATGCCATAGAATGACATTTAAGGTCATCTAGATAGGTCAAGTTTTATACTTTTTATGCTACCTTCAAACAAGTAAAGGACTTTAATTAAGGTAAAGAAGATAAAAGCTTGGAGATAAAACTAGGGGTAGATAAATAGTCAAAGTGGTATAACCCAAGGCATGCCTAATGCACCTTTCTTAGGTTATCTAGTTTAATTCTAGCTTTCTAACAATAGCTTGCCTTGGTTGGTGTAGTGGTTGAAATTCTCTTCGTCCTCCTCTTGGTAGAACTCCTCCTCCTCATAGACTTGGTCGGTACTATCGTCTATAAATACATACGGAGTACACAATCACCAAACAATAATTAACTAGTATATTTATCACACTAAGGTACACATTTGATGATCTATTATCATCACAAGCATCACAAGGTTTTATTAACTAGCTTCATTCTTTTTATTTGAGAAAAGTAATTTCTACTCATTGAAATTAACAAAGATTTAATATTCTCCAATTAAAATTTGGGATCATGTGGACACATGTCATCACCACATATTCTAACATATGGGAATATGATTTAAAGGTTGGATCACATTTAATTAAGTTTAAGTTTAATAATTAATAATTTAAAGTGACTAGAAATGCCTATTTAGCATTATTTTGGTACTAGTCCAAAGTCACTACATGCAAACCTTAATATTATTACATATTTAGATAGGTATGGTTAAATGTGATTTTTGAGAGTTGGAAACAACTCAAAAGCTATTATGGTTGATTTTATAAAAACGTTTGAATGTGCAAAAGCTTCTGTCTTGTTATTTTTACTAGGAGAGATATCTAACTCGAAATGAATTAAATCCAACGGGCTTGGATAGATCTTTTCAGAGGCTTTCCAAAAAAATTGGTTCAGTAAATCTTCCTGAATTGATTTTTGAACTAAGGGACATAATTGGATTTAAACTTAAATAGAAAAATCTATATTTGAATTAACTGGGTCGTGCAGGAAAGGAAATGGGCTGGCCCAGTGACGCTAAGTGGCACAGAGGGCGGCTGACAGGATGGTCCCGCTTGTCAGTGAGACTTAAAACCCGAAACAGTATCAAGCGATTTGGGCCACACGATTATAACGTGGATATACAGCTCACAGTCGTCGTTGACGACGGACTCGTTGCCGGCGAGACCGAACCTAAACATCCGGTGGGGGTCTACTGGGGACGTACCAGGGCTCCAGCTAGTGCGGCGAGGCGGGCGATCGAACTGGACGGCGTTGGTGGACTCAGGCGAGGTCACATAACATCCCAATTTCAGCAACCCTGATTAGTTGTCCAGAATACAAAAATCAGGGGGAACAAAAACTTTTTCTTGTTTAATGCTGAAGTGTTTGCTTGTTGTTTGGATATGCTTATGCATATGAATGTGTATTAGATGATATACTCCTTACCTTACCCCCAGTTGACAAAAGCTATTTAACAAAACTATCTTGGCTTATTCTCCATATTCCCAAATGTTCTGGTACTTCAAAACCTGAGCCAAGATGCCTTTGCAAAACCAACTATTTTAGTAGCTTCTATTAATCAAACTATGGAGAGCTATATAACATAATCTCCTTATATTTTCGAGACAAAACCTTCTAATACTCTTATCTCTAGATTTAACAAAACCTTTTATGAACGATTTGAATTCTACTCTTGGTAGAGATACCAAGGACCTTACCTTGTTCAAACTCCAACCTATTTCAAAACACCCATCCTTACCTCAAGCTAAGCTTGGTGGTAACCCCAGCAGTAGTTGATTTGTTTGTAGGATGAGTTGCCTTGATCTGCTGTTGAATTGTCTGCTTAGGAGATAGTATGAACTACTCTAGGAGCTCATCACTAGGATCAGGATGTCTCCCCAATCATCCCACACTAAGAAATAATACAATCTGGATCTGATCTCTAGCCACTAGGTGATCATCTAAAACCCTTAACCAGATCAATTCTGAGGATATCCATACTAGAAGCTTCCAAGTCAATGAAGACCAGAATCAAGCATGGATCCTTACTACTCAATCTACACTTCAACATCATCCACTTGATGATGCTTGGATACCTTTCCACCCATCAAAAAAAATCCCCTCTTATGTTCTAGTCAAAAACCCTAAATCTGACAAATTTGGCTAAGTTTGGAAATCTGTTTCCAACATCACTCTTTTGAATGCCTCCTTTTCCCAACCCTTGTGCATTATTGGAAATGCACTTGAACCATCTTGTTAACCATCCTAAGTAATACCAAGGCCCACTTTTGCCCTTGGTTAGATCACCCTTCAACCCACTAGTTCTTGATGGTTTTGTAGGCAAGATAATAACTTTTCCTGCAAATCTAGTCAACATGCCTACTTTGGTAGAAGCTCACACCACCCTCCAACCTTATATGGACCAACTCTTTGCATGGTTGTGTTCTACTAATATAAGTCTATCAACATCTACTTCACTTGTTCCAAGTGGATCTTGGTGCTACTCAAACCCACAAGGTTTTGAAGGCTAGTGATAATCTGCTTTGGCAGGCTTATTTTATTCAAAGTTTGAAAGCTTGTCTTAGTGAGCTCAATCAGGACCAAGCTCAAACCTCTATACCATGCTGATGTACATCACTTGGTCTATCCATCCATATATCCCATGCCCCAAGGGGAGCCCTGAGCTCCAAGATCCAACAATGTTTTGGTGGTATGAAATTAACACCTCCCTAGATCCCTAATCTAGGGTATTCCACCAAATTCAAGTTGGAATTCCATTCCACAAGTTTTAAAATTCTTGCTACCTCTTGTCTACACCTTCCATCTTGATCACCAAGATTTATAAAATGTTATCCATAATTATTGTGGCCCCAAAACTATTTAATTCCTTAAATAGTCAAAATCTCCAAAACTCCCTCCATAAAGGAAAGTTTGGTTTTTACCAAATCACTTCCCCAACTTTTGACTCATGTGAGTCGCACAAATTATATCCTATCTTTCCATCTCAAAAACAAATATTTTTGAGAAGCTTTATTATTTCTTTTTGCCCATTTTCTTAAATGGCTGAATTGGAATAATAATTGTTTTAAATACTTTTAATCCCCAATAAATCTTGGGAAAATTCCTCTACATGTGTATTCACCTCTGGGACCCTTCCACACCAAAATCCATCCTTGTCCAATGGAAATTTATCAAATGATCTCCTCAAAACTACTTCTGTACTTTTTGAACAAATGGTTTTAAGTGGACTTTAAATCTTTAGAAAAATCCCAAATAATTCCTGGATATCTACCTTGACCTCATCTATCTACCAGTACCTTTCAATCACCTTGCCAAGATCAATTCAAGTATTCTTTTCATGGTCATCAACTTTGCCAATATTGGGTTATGATCAAAACCCTACTCTAATACTCCATCAAACCTCAGCAACCTTCACCAAAAGCCTCAATAACACCCAGCATTCATCCCTGGGCGACCATCACTGTAGCATTTACTATAGCCTCTTGTCCTTTAGTGTTTGGACACTAGCACTCAATCCCATGTGGGTGTCTTAACTTGCAAAACTTCTTTACTTAGCTTGCAGCAGCTCTCCCTGCCTCTCCCAGCCCTGGTGCACGACTCCAGTACCCCCACACACCTCTCCACCGCCCCCACTGCCCAATGGCAAGGCCATGGACCATGTCCAAGTTCCCTATGAACCAAGCTCCCCATGGACCTCTCCCTTTGGTTTAAAGGGCTAGAGACCAGCACAACCCTCCCCTCTGCTCTTAGACCACTCCTACCCTATCCCCTCACCCCTCTCGAGCTCCAGATCCAGATCCCGAGCTCCCCATGGCCATGGAGGAAGAAACTCTCCTCTCGGCCTCCTTCGACAAATGGGGTGCATGGTCCATGCCGACCCTCCCCAGCACCTTATTTACGCTCCACAGACCTCCTCTAGCTCCCCTGCACCCTCCCTACCGAAGCCCTGCTCTCCCAGCACCATGGAGAGGGAGAGCTTCTCCCCTTCGGTCTCCCACAACCTCTCGAAGTGGAGGTCGTTTCCCCATCTCTCTCTTACTGCATGTCACTTCACCGAGTCCCCCTCACCCCCTGCATCTCACCCTGTTCCCCGTTTGGCCCTGGACCGCCTCCTCGAAGCTACACCGACATGCTCCGGCGAGCTAGCCTCGGTCGTCTTCGCGCGAGCACCACCCTGTTGTCAAACCCCACCATACAGCCCCTCGACGCGCTCCCCTTGGTGCGACGCGTTGATCTGCAGCCTCGGCTACATCTCCTCGTGCCCCCAAGTGAGCTACTGAACCCTCCCGCCGCCGCCTAGGGTTTTCGCGCCACTGGTGGAGTCCGTCGAAGGAGACGACGGTGGACCGCCCGTCTCTACTTAATCGGACGGCCCCCGAGCCTCCCTACCGCTTCAGTGCTCCCCCTCTATGACAGGCGGGGCCCACAAAGGCCAGTTTGACCCACGGTCTCCCGCGCTCCCAGGAAGGGCAGTTGGGCTGGCCCAGTACTTAGTAGCTGTGTCTGGTCAGTTTCGGCCTGCCCGGAGTTTTCCTTTATTATTTATACTATAGATCTGTTAAATAGCTACCCAGTTTAAATTGTTTTGAAAATGTTAAATACCCCCAAATAATCTGATATAAATTTCATAGGACACCTTAGGGTTTTGTCTATCCAGCTGTACCAAAAGCTTGACAAAATACCACTAATATCTCCTCTATAGATTTATCTACCAAGAGGTATCTTTTCTAGTAAATAAATTCCTCAGAGTACTGAACCTCTCCAAAATGGATGAAACCAAGTTCCTTTGGAAGCATACCCTTAGGCCTACCATCTAGCATTCATCTCATGCCAAGGTAAATAGTAGTTTGTCTGTAGTAAAAATAACAAAAACTATTAGTTTCTGCCTTAGATAAATTCTCCAGGTCAAACCAACAGAGTTATTGACCTAAATCCAGCTCCCTGGGATGTGGTGCTCTAAGGCCTATCCAAACCCAGGAGTTTATGATTTATTGAGCCTTGGATGTTTTTCTGTGAATTAAACTATTCTGTGCATGGTTTATTCACCTCTTAATTCACCACAGTAGTTCTTCTAATCCAAAGATGTTGATTCCAATTCCTACAGAAAGGTATTGGAAGTACCTACCATGTGTCCTTAGGGTCAAATCAAAAACTACTGTAGATTTAATCTGGTGAAAAAGACAAGTTGTGTATTTCCTAAGGACATTCTTGTAATTATATTGAATTGATTCCAACTCTCAGTGAAAACGTACACCAAGCCCTACCTAGCCATCCAAGGAAATAATTTTTGGAGCTCCAGAACCTCTCTGGTGAATTATTTCCTAAAACTAGAGTCTTTTTCACTATAAAAATCATTATAAATCCTTGGTAGGTGATAAATTAGTGAAACGACTTTTGTTGGTTTTATTTTATCAACTCCTATCTGTTGGTATCATTTTTACACAATGGTATCCTACAGAATATGGTCTTGCTCCAAAATCCATCTCTTAGGTAGTTTCTAGACTAGAAATCCTAAGGGATTTTCATCCCCTTCTCCAAGGCCATCTCAATCTCCTATTTCTAATCATCTCAAAACCATCTAAATCTTAATTCTCTAGTATTCAATTGTTTGCTGTATGTATTGGTGCTTGAATGCCTAGTGTTGATTGTGGCTTGGTTTACTTGCATGTGTTGTCGGGACGACGATAGTTGCGATGAAATCGGAGAGCAGAAGAAGGGGTTTTATTATTGATATTGGTATTCTGGGGTATCTAAAGAAGAAGTCTAGGGACACTTATGCCATACTGCTGATCACAGGCAAGCCACCTTCTTACTCATAAGCCGTGTCCTACTATTTTACTTATGCATGTTTTATCTACTGTTTATTAAAAACTGCATTGTTTTACTATATGTTGATATATATACATATATATATGGTAGTGGTTTGGCTCCTCCAAACCATTACACTTGGTACTACTAAGTACAACCCCCTTGGTGATACCTAATTGTCCCTAGTAGAGTAGATGGTGCTTATCCGCCATACCCCTTTGGAGACCCTGATTTAGCTGAAGCAAAAGCTAGAGGATGGGAAAACCCCGGAAAAAGTTTTACCAAATGTTTTATGATAAAACCTTGGTGAGGTGGGACCTCCCAAGAGATGTTGAGAAATAAAAAGGTTTTGTTTTATAAATGCTGGAGGAAAAATCGGAGGAAAAAGGTTTACGAAAACGCACCTGGTTCTCTGCAGTTTTGCTAGAACAATTAACCCTGTGCAACCACATTACTCTGGAATGGGACAGGGCTGGATTTGATGTTTGTCTGTTCTGGTATAAGCTGCCTCGCAACTACTATAGGGGATCGGGGATCCCTAGAGGGTGGGCCTTCTCCGATAAAGGTGGGACCTGGAGAAGGAACAAAGGGTCGGCATGCCTCCACGTGTTACTATGAGCCCCTCATTGAAAGCGCACACTCTCGAGGAGTGGAAAAAGCACTCCGGTTGGTCCTCGCCCGACGTCCCGGTTTTGAGGGGATTAACACTCATAGGGTAGGCACTTGTATTGGAATGGGCATCTGGAGAGTCTTGATCGGTTACTCCACCCATGATCAGTGAAGATCAGGGTAGTGTACCCGGATGGTGTGGGTAAAGTGTACAACGTCTACAGAGTGTAAACCTATTCGAATAGCCGCGTCCGCGGTCATGGACGGTTGGGAAGGTTGCTGTAGAGCGGTGGTGGTTTTGTTTTCAAAAAGGATTTCAGGAAAGAAAATGGCTTTGGAAATGTTTTGACCATGGGATGGTCGAAGAGGATACCTGCTTTGACCATGGGATGGTCAGACACGTATGGAAGGAGTTTGGTCGTGGGACGACCGGAGAAGGAAACAAATGGGTGACCCAGTCCTAATATTTTCCAAAATTTTCAAAATGGTTTCCAAAAATGTTTACAAAAGTTTTCAACAAAGATATGTAGATGCTATATCTACAAGAGAAACTATTTAGAAAAGAACCCCTCTTGAAGCCCTCCTACTACCACAGCCATATTGCATAGCCTCTTGTTATTATTATAGTATTAAGGTGGTTTGCGAGTACATTCAAAGTACTCACCGGCATTGTCTCTGGCTATTTACTTGGTCAGATTTCGAGAAGAAGATGGGTTGGCGATTCTGCGAGCTAGGACGTTCTCCCAGTTAGTTGCATGTAGGTTAAGGCATGGCTCGGGCTCTGCGCTTGTTGAAGTCCGCTGCTGATTATTGATGTAGCCATAACGGCATTTATGTAAGTCTTGTAATTCGGTATATTCTCGGATGATGTAATGATACTTGTCGGTTATGTGCCATGACTAACTGATCATGGGATCGTGGTTGTATGCATAACAAGGATTCTCGGAGGATTAATCCGGGGGCCCCACAGTCACGACAGGGGCTGTGGTGGATGGAATCGACGGCAGCGTCTCCTCCTCTACAGCAGGCTCCTCTGGTGCAATTCCGGCGAACTACGGCTCGAGTGGCTCCAACGAGAGGTGGGGAAGGACTGGGAGTGAGAGGTGAGTCGAATGGTGTGGAGATTGAGGCTGGGGAAGGCCTCCTTATATAGGCTCGAGGAGGGGACCGAGGTGGCGAGGGCGAGCTCGTCGGTGACGACGATACAGGGTGCTATCGGCATGGGCGACGTAGGCGGACGGTGGCTTGCCTCCTGGCGGTGCTCTACGGCTTAATGGCGTAGCTAGGGGCGGTGGCATATGGTCGGGAGCGTCGTGCGCGCTGGGAGACAGAGGCGATGCTCGACGCGGCGCTCGGTTACTATGGGTCGCATGGCGGTGCACGACCGTGCCTGGCGGGGTGCTGGGGTCGAGGCGGAGCGGCGTGTGCGGTATGGCGTCAAGGCGCGGTGTGCTGCGTGCTGGCGGTGATCGTGCTCTAGTGCGCTCTGGCTGGCTCGTAGAGAGAAAGGACGGCACGGTGCTGAGGTGGTCCAGGGCCTGGCTGGGCTTAGGGAAGGGGCAGGGAGGTGCGGTAGGGTTGGGCGGAGCTAGGGGACTTGCTGGTTTGGCACGGCGCGGTCCCTGGCGCATTGCCCTCTTCTGGCCGGCGGTGACCACAAAGTGGTAGCGCTCCACTGCTGCTGTGGCTAAGGGAGGGGCTAGCTGGGGGTTTGGTTGGTCTCAGGGGGACAGGGGAGAGTAGAGAGGGTCAATTGGGGGACACAGGTTTAACTAGGAGTAGTGTTAGTTAGGCAGGTTTATTTCTGTCTGCAACCTGTTCGACGCAATGGCCGCATGAAGAAAGTTTTTGAATTTTGGGCTCAATTTTGGTGGAGTGATGTATCTTATGCTTGAGCTTCTAGGTGTGCTTGGGTTTTGAAAGTGGAGTTCATTTGAGTGGTTTTTGAATAAGTGTGATCTATACATATGAACTACATTCAATTTTCAAATGTCTTTTGAATTTAGTGTTTGAAAGTTTTTGGGGTGAAACAAAGTGGGCCTTGGTACATCACTACTTGTACTAGCAAGGGGTGCAAAGAACCACAATTGTTTCTGTTAAGATTTGAGTTCTAGGAATAGCCAAAGTAGGCATGGTGATTAAAATGGCACAAATGACCATTTGCTTATTTTATTCTTTTTGATTTGTTTTTCTTTGGGATTTGTTTGGTAATGATCTAGATGATGTTCAATTCACCTTAGGATCATTTTACAACCAATGGATCACTCAAACATGGCAATGCAAAACAATTCCTAAATTATATGCACACACAAATGAATGCTTAATTATTTTAAAGGGAAAAGTTTTTGTTAACCCTAAATTTGATGATTTGGATCTTAATAACCTTGGATTAGAGTTTTGGGATGTTACAAACCTTCCCCCCTTAAACAAAATATCGTCCCGAGATTTAAGAAAGAAAACTAGGAACTAAAGAGATCTGGGAACTCAGTCTTAATGTAATCTTTTCGCTCCCAAGTGGCTTCCTCTTCGGTATGGTTGCTCCATTGAATCTTGAAAAATTTGATACTTCTGGTCCTGGTGGTTCTGTAAGCTTCGTCCAGGATACGGATGGGCACTTCATGATATGTCAGGTCCTTGTTGATATCAACAGCTCAGTGATCGATGTTCTTGAAAACTTCAGTCTTATCCGGCACTTCTAGGCATTTGCGAAGTAACGAGATATGGAACACATTGTGGATGGCTGACATCTCCTCTGGTAGTTCCAGTTGATACGATACTTCTCCTCGATGATTCAGAATCTTGAATGGTCTGATATATCTAGGGGCTAACTTTCCTTTCAGACTAAAGCGTTGCGTTCCCTTCAATGGCGAAACTTTGAGATATACAAAATCTCCGACATTGAAAGTCAGGTCTCTCCTTCTCTTGTCAGCATAACTCTTCTGTCTGGATTGGGCGGTCTTGAGGTGTTCACGGACCTTGTGAACCTTTTCTTCGGCTTCCCGGAGAATGTCTGGTCCAAAGATCTGACTCTCTCCTACTTGCGACCAATTTAAAGGGGTGCGGCACTTTCTTCCATATAGGAACTCAAATGGTGCCATTTGCAAACTAGCTTGATAACTGTTGTTATATGAGAATTCTGCGAAAGGCAGGAAGTCTTCCCATTTTGATCCGTATTCAACACACAAACTCTCAACATATCTTCTAGGATTTGGTTGACTCTCTCATCTGTCCATCAGTTTGCGGGTGATAAGCGGTGCTGAAATTAAACTTGGTGCCTAATCCTTCCTGGACTTTCTGCCAAAATCTCGAGGTAAACTGGGTTCCTCGATCTGATACTATGGTCTTGGGGGTTCCATGCAGACTAACAATTCTAGCAATATACAGCTCTGCTAGCTTCGAACTCTGGTAAGTTGTCTTGATAGGTATAAAGTGAGCTACCTTGGACAGTCTATCAACGATGACCTAGATTGAGTCATTTCCCCTACTAGAAGTAGGCAAACCGGTGATAAAATCCATTCCGACGGAATCCCATTTCCATTCCGGAATATGCAATGGTTGCAACAGTCCTGCGGGTCTCTGATGCTCTGCTTTGACTCTTTGACAGATCTCACACTTCGCGATGTAGCTTCTGATTTCTCTCTTCATCTTGTGCCACCAAAATTGCTCCTTCAAATCTTGATACATCTTCATTCCTCCGGGGTGGATAGAATAAAGGGTATCATGAGCTTCCTGCATGATAACTTGCTTCAGCTCCGAATCTGCTGGCACACAGATACGTCCTTTGTACCACAGAACTCCTTCTTCGTCTTCGGTGAATCCAGGTACCTTTCCTGTACCAATACAACATTTGATTCTGTCGATACTTTCATTTCCCTTCTAGGCTTCCTTGATTTGGCTAATCAAAGTGGGTTGAAGTTCAATGTTAGATAAAAATCCTTTGCAAACTAGCTTAGTTCTGAACTGCTCCAACTCCTCATACAAACTTGGTTGCTTCTCCTTGATCATGGTGTTTAGCCTACACGATAATCTGCTAAGAGCATCCACTACCACATTGGCTTTGCCAGGGTGATAGTGAATGTCAAGGTCATAATCCTTGATTAACTCTATCCATCTCCTTTGCCTCATATTCAACTCCTTCTGAGTGAAAATATACTTCAAGCTTTTGTGATCTGAGTAAATCTCACAGCGATTACCCATCATATAATGACGCCATGTCTTCAAGGCCAAAACTACGGCTGCTAACTCAAGATCATGGGTTGGATAGTTCTGCTCATGCTGCTTCAGTTGTCGAGATAGATAAGCGATGACTTTGCCTTCTTGCATCAGTACACATCCGAGACCAATCTTGGATGCATCACAATACACATCAAACGGCTTCTTGATATCTGGCATGATCAATATTGGGCTGAAATCAATCTCTTCTTCAGTTCTTGGAAACTGGCTTCACATTTGTCAGTCCTTTCAAACTTCTTGTCCTTCTTCAACAATTGGGTCATGGGTCTGGCGATGCTCGAGAATCCTTCTACGAACTTGCGGTAATATCCTGCCAATCCGAGAAATGCACGGACTTGGGTTTGAGTGGTTGGGGCTTCCCATTCTTCAACATCTTTGATCTTGGCGGGATCAACAGAGACTCCTCCGGCAGACACAATATGTCCTAGGAATCCTACTTCTTTTAGCCAAAACTCACACTTGCTGAACTTGGCATATAACCGATGCTCTCTCAGGGTTTCTATTATGATTCTCAGATGTTGGTCATGCTCTTCTTCTGACTTGGAGTAGATAAGGATATCATCGATAAACACCACGACAAACTTATCTAGGAAATTCATAAAGATCTTATTCATGAGATTCATGAAATAAGCAGGGGCATTGGTTAATCCAAAAGACATAACCATATACTCGTATAAACCATAGCGAGTAGTAAAGGCGGTCTTCGGAATATCCGTTGCACGAATCTTAAGTTGGTGATAACCAGTCCTAAGATCAATCTTTGAGAATACCTGAGCTCCAGTCAACTGATCAAATAGATCCTCTATCTTTGGCAAGGGGTACTTGTTCTTGATGGTGACATCATTCAACTTTCTGTAGTCTGTACACAGACGGTTGCCTCCATCTTTCTTGTCGACGAATAACACTGGTGATCTCCATGGCGATGCACTTGGCTGAATCAAGCCTTTTGCTAACATGGCATCCAACTGCTTCTTCAGTTCTACTAACTCTGAGGGGTTCATGGTATAGGGTCTCTGGGCTATAGGTCCGGTTCCGGGGATTAGTTCGATAATGAACTCTATATCCCTATCCGGGGGCATACCTGGCAATTCATCTGGGAATACGTCGGGGTATTCACAGAGTACTCGGACTTGGTCTATGGTGGGTAGGGCTATACTCTTGTTGCACTTGAATTGACGGGGTAATGTTTCATATATATGCTCTACTGTTACTCCAGAGCTACTGGTCATGGTGATGGCTTTCTTATCACAGTCTATCAGTCCTTTATGCTTTAACATCTAGTCCATACCTAGTACTACTTCCAATCCTTTGGTTCCAAGTACTATTAGGTTGGCATAAAATTCTATCCCATGTATTCTGATAGGCACAACTTTGCAAAATTTTCTAACTTTTGTAGTTGAACCGAGAATTTGACCTATCATGACATGCTTCAAGTTGGTTGGGTGTCTTACTAGTTCATGCAAATTCTTCGGTGACAAATGAATGTGATGCTCCTGAATCAAACAACACTCTTGCTAAAACTGAGTTGACAGAAAACATACCCAACACTACATCTGGCGCTTCTTGGGCTTCTTCGGCGTTCATGTGGAAGAGACGACCGTTGCGGTTGTGAGGGTTCCCTGGGGCAAACCTTCTCCCTGGTTGAACACGACGCTGTTGTTGAGCTGGGGCATTCACATTGGTAGTGGCGGCAGTCTTCTTGGGGCACTCATTGGAATAGTGACCCTTCACTCCACACTTGAAACAAGTTATCTGGGACTTGTCTTTACCTACGACAGGCACAACATTGCTTCCAGTTCTGGGTGCAGTGTTGTTGTTGTTGTTGCTCTTGGGAGGTGCACGGTTGAAATTGCTGGTGTTGCCGGGGTTGTTGCTGTTTCCTCCGGACTTCACATTGCCTCCGGTACAGTTGGGGTAGCTTGGGCGAGACATTGGGGGTCGGTTGTTTCTTGGTGCATACCCTGCAGACGGGTTGGGACGGTACTTCTGATGACTGTTGGATCCAGCTTGGTGCATCATACGACGTTTGCGGTTGTCGTTTTCCTGGTTAATCTTCCCTTCCATCTGAATGGCAGAGTCGACTAGCTCTTCGAGATCCTAGAAACGGATGTTGACGAGGACAGTCTGCATCTCATCATGCAGTCCTTTCAGGAATCTCTCCTTCTTCTTGGCCTCCGTGTTGATCTCATCAGGTGCATATCTTGCCAGGGACAGGAATCTGTCACGGTAACCACTACAATCATTCTGCCCTACTTCAACTCTCTGAATTCATCCCTCATTCTGGTAACTAGGCCCTGTGGCACATGGGTGCGGCTGAACTTGATTTTGAAGGCTTCCCATGTCATCACTTGACCATGGTTTATCAGGCGGATGTTGTTCCACCAGGCTCGTGCATCTCCTGCCAAGTAGTGGGTGGCAAAGAGAACTTTCTCGTTGTCATCAACTCTGGCTACTTCCAAATTGTTCTCCATCATCTGCAACCAGTCATCAGCATCTAATGGGTTCTCCGAAGTGCTAAAGATTGGGGGATTGGTATTCTGGAAATTTTTCAGCTTGGATCCTTGATGATCCTAATTTCCATGCCCTTGGTTGTTTTGGGCCATCTAGGCTATCTGTTGCAGTGTTGCTAAGTTGGCCTGGCGCTCTGCCCTGCTTGCTTCACGGTCTGCAACTAATATCTGCATAATCTGCAGCATTGGGTCTTGCGATGAGCTGCTCCCTCCGGGGTTTCCACGAGTCATCTGAAGATTGAGATGGATAAAGAGGTAAGAGGGAAAGTTCTAGGGTTTATGGTTTTTGATTTCAAATCTAAAACTTTGAGTTTGACTCAGGTTTTTTGCACTAACTTCTTTTCATTCATTCAAGCAGGCACACGATGCAAACACACACACACCACAATAACAAGGTAAAACAGATGGTTTAAAAACCATTCTGCAGGCTACGATACAATGGGACCGATACATCTCATGCTACGACAGTGCTCTAGTGCATCTACTCATCATCTATGAAGTCGGAGTCCTCATCGTCGATGTAGAAGTCCACGGCATCCTCCTCTAGAAAGTCATCATCATTGCTGAGGTAAGAATCCATATCTTCCTGGATGTCTTCACCCTCCTCTTCTTCCTCCTTTGCTGCAAGCTGAGCTTCTTGCTCCTTGATGGTCTTCTTGAGCTCGGCCACCTTCTTGCAAAGACGGGCGATGGTGCGATCCTTCTTTTCGCACTAGAGGCGAAGAGACTGACGGTCCTTGACAAGCAGTGAGAAAGTCTGGGCCTTCTGTGCGGCAATGGCACGGTTGTGGTTGGGAAAGTCCCTAGCATTGTCCAATTCCTTCTGGCGATCGTATAGCAGGAAGTCAAGGTTCTCCACTTGACGCTTCAACTCCGAGTGACTTGGCATCTCCATTGGCATTCCCATGAAGTCACACCTTGCATAGTGCGCAAAGCGGGTTCCTTGGATTTGGTTGACACTGAGGGCACATAGACGTGCGAGAGCTTCATGCATTGCCCTGGCTAATCCATCTAGCCAGTTATTCTCTCTTAGGGAGAATTGGATTCTCCCGGACGTTGGTGCTTCTATGCTTCCTCGAAGATCAGCGGTGACTAGCCATTGTAAATCTCCTCCTGGGGGTCCAGGAAGTTGAGCTCCAAGAAACTCCAGATGTGGGTGTCCCAATAACTCAGAAAGTGAATCTAGATCCCTCTCAAAGATCAGTTGGCCTCCGTTGCCCAACTGGTAGAACTTGCTGAACTGAGTCTCCATCTACAAGAATTAAGGATGGGGAAGTTAGTCAGGTGATCAAGTGTGTCAACTTTTATGTAGTAATGTAAGAATTGGAGGAACATGAATTTTTGAGAAAGAATGAATTCCCAAGGGTAAGAGAGGAAATAGTTTTTCATAAATACTCACTTTGGTTTTGAAATTAAGTTTTTGTTCGGACGTCCATTCTAACTAGGGTCTCCTATGGTCAGGATGGCTCTGATACCAACTTGTCAACACCCGGATTTTTAATCCCAGATGCCTGTTATGTCATACATCGCAATCCCAAGATTACCATTTTTGCGACACATAACAGATTGGATATCACAGTACATCATCCATTACAAACCATAATAAGGTCTTACACGAATAAAGGATCTCATGATCCAGTCTTAATACAACAAGCAGCGGAATAAATAATAAGCGTAGCGGTGGGGTCCATCTTCAGTGGCACAGGCAATGCTGACGATGGAAGATAGTCCTAGTTATCATAGCCGTCCTGCTGTCCTTCATCTTGGTAATCTCCTTCATAGTCTGGCCATGATAATAGCCAAGGACAAAAGCCATGAGTACTCTTTAAGTACTCCCAAACTACCACTAACAAGTAAGATAGTTCTAGTAGGGATGCTAAACTCTAAGTTTAACTATAAAGTTAAGTTTGAAACCTAAGCTGAGTTCAGAAACAAAGAAAGATAAAAGAAGTTTGAAAACACCTAAGTGGGAACTTAATTATCATAGTCACAACTCTGTTGTGGTCAAGTCATGTCACAATTCATTTCATAAGTTGTTTTGAAAACATCTGACAACGGAACAGTATGGCCACTCCAACTGTCCATAACCGCGGACGCGGCTATTCGAATAGTTTGACACTCTGCAGAGGTGGTACACTTTCACCACAAGATTCGATACATCTATCAGGGATAGCCTGAATCATCATACTTAGTATGCAGATAATCAAACATAACCTTTCCTTTACACACTCTAGTATAAGCACCTCTCCTATGAGCATGGCCTCCTAACCATGACCATCTGTCATCTTGGGCACTGCATAGGTGGACAACATTGAGAGGTAGCCTTAGCTCAAACCTCTCCCGCGAGGGAACTAATACTAATGCATATAAACTTCTGGCTAAGCCTTACCCAATTCAGGTATTGTGGTTGTATGGTAAAATTGGAATGGTATCGCATCCGAACCCAACCATCAATTTTCATCATCATAAACCATTTGTGTTTCTCAACACATGTCAAAACATCTTAATAGAATGACTCATCATTCGAAGGTTTTCACAATTCATTTTCACCAAGTATTCCCATCTAAAGTGACTCAAGTTTTAGTTTAGCTCTAAACTACTAAGTTAAGAGTGTTCACTAGGGTAGGATGCTAATCTCAATATCATGCCATAGAATGACATTTAAGGTCTTCTAGATAGGTCAAGTTTTATACTTTTTATGCTACCTTCAAACAAGTAAAGGGCTTTAATAAGGTAAAGAAGGTAAAAGCTTGGAGATAAAACTTGGGGTAGATAAATAGTCAAAGTGGTATAACCCAAGGCATGCCTAATGCACCTTGCTTAGGTTATCTAGTTTAATTCTAGCTTGTTAACAATAGCTTGCCTTGGTTGGTGTAATGGTTAAAATTCTCTTCCTCCTCCTCTTGGTAGAACTCCTCCTCCTTGTAGACTTGGTCGGTACCATCGTCTATAAATACATACGGAGTACACAATCACCAAACAATACTTAACTAGTCTACTTATCACACTAAGGTACACATTTGATAATCTATTATCATCACAAGCATCACAAGGTTTTATTAACTAGCTTCATTCTTTTTATTTGGGAAAAGTAATTTCTACTCATTGAAATTAACTAAGATTTAACATTCTCCAATTAAAATATGGGATCATGTGGACACATGTCATCACCACATATTCTAACATATGGGAATGTGATTTAAAGGTTGGATCACATTTAATTAAGTTTAAGTTTAATATTTAATGATTTAAAGTGACTAGAAATGCCTATTTAGCATTATTTAGGTACTAGTCCAAAGTCACTGCATGCAAACCTTAATATTATTACATATTTAGATAGGTATGGTTAAATGTGATTTTTGAGAGTTGGAAACAACTCAAAATCTATTATGGTTGATTTTATAAAAATGTTTGAATGTGCAAAAGCTTCTGTCTTGTTATTTTTACTAGGAGAGATCTCAAACTCTAAATGAATTAAATCCAACGGACTTGCATAGATATTTTCAGAGGTTTTCCAGCAAAATTGGAATCACTCAATTTGGTTCAGTAAATCTTCCTAAATTGATTTTTGAACTAAGGGATAGAATTGGATTTAAACTTAAATAGAAAAATCTATATTTGAATTAACTAGGTCGCGCGGGAAAGGAAATGGGCCGGCCCAGTGACGCTCAGCGGCGCAGAGGGCGGCTGACAGGGTGGTCCCGCTTATCAGCGAGACTTAAAACCCGAAGAAGTATCAAGCGATCCAGGCCACACGATTATAACGTTGATCAACGGCTCACAGTCGTCGTTGACGACGGACTCATCACCGGCGAGACCGAACCCTAAACGGCCGGTGGGGGTCTACTGGGGACGTACTAGGGCTCCAGCTAGTGCAGCGAGGCGGGTGATCGAACTGGACGGCGACGGCAGGCTCAGGCGAGGTCACGGCAGGGGCTGCGGTGGACGGAATCGACGACAGCATCTCCTCCTCTGCAACGGGCTCCTCCGGTGCAATTCCAGCGAACTACGGCTCGAGCGGCTCCGGCGAGAGGTGGGGAAGGACTAGGAGTGAGAGGGGAGTCGAATGGTGTGGAGATTGAGGCTGGGGAAGGCCTCCTTATATAGGCTCGAGGAGGGGACCGAGGGGGCGACGGCGAGCTCGTCGGTGACGATGATACAGGTCACTATCAGCATGGGCGACGTAGGAGGACGGTGGCTTGCCTCCTGGCGGTGCTCTACGGCTTAATGGCGCAGCTAGGGGCGGTGGCATATGGTTGGGAGCGTCGCGCGCTCTGGGAGACAGAAGCGGTGCTCGACGTGGCGCTCGGCGGGTTGCGCGGCGGTGCACGACCGTGTCTGGCGGGGTGCTGGGGTCGAGGCGGAGCGGCGTGCGTGGTATGGCGTCAAGGCGCGGTCTGCTGCGTGCTGGCGATGATCGCGCTCTGGCGTGCTCTGGCTGACTCGCAGAGAGAAAGGGCGGCGCGGTGCTGAGGTGGTCTAGGGCCTGGCTGGGCTTGGGAAAGGGGCAGGGAGGTGCGGTAGGGTTGGGCGGAGCTAGGGGACTTGCTGGTTTGGCGCGACGCGGTCCCTGGCGCGTTGCCCTCTTCTGGCCGGCGGTGACCACAAAGTGGCGGTGCTCCACTGCTGCTGCGGCTAAGGGAGGGGCTAGCTGGGGGTTTGGTTGGTCTCAGGGGTACATGGGAGAGTAGAGAGGGTCAATTGGGGGACAAGGGTTTAACTAGGAGCAATGTTAGTTAGGCAGGTTTATTTCTGTCTGCAACCTGTTCGACACAATGGCCGCATGAAGAAAGTTTTTGAATTTTTGGCTGAATTTTGGTGGAGTGATGTATCTTATGCTTGATCTTCTAGGTGTGCTTGGGTTTTAAAAGTGGAGTTCATTTGAGTGGTTTTTGAATAAGTGTGATCTATACATATGAACTACATTCAATTTTCAAATGTCATTTAAATTTAGTGTTTGAAAGTTTTTGGGGTGAAACAAAGTGGGCCTTGGTACATCACTACTTGTACTAGCAAGGGGTGCAAAGAACCACAATTGTTTCTGTTAAGATTTGAGTTCTAGGAATAGCCAAAGTAGGCATGGTGATTAAAATGGCACAAATGACCATTTGCTTATTTTATTCTTTTTGATTTGTTTTTATTTGGGATTTGTTTGGGAATGATCTAGATGATGTTTAATTCACCTTAGGATCATTTTACAACCAATGGATCACTCAAACATGGCAATTCAAAACAATTCCTAAATTATATGCACACACATATGAATGCTTAATTATTTTAAAGGGAAAAGTTTTTGTTAACCCTAAATTTGATGATTTGCTTCTTAATAACCTTGGATTAGAGTTTTGGGATGTTACAGATCTATAGATTACAAGCTCATGATCTCAATAAGATCATCCATAGAGAGAGAGAGATGAACACATAGCTATTGGCTGAACCCTTAGCCTCGAGAGAGAACTACTCCCTCCTCATCATGGGAATCAGCAATGGTGATGGAGATGGTGGTGGAGATCGATGGAGATGGCTCTGGGGGAACTTCCCCGTCCCGGCAGGGTGCCGGAACAGAGACTTTCTATCCCCCGAATCTCCCCTTCGGTGGCGGCAGCGCTGCGGAACTTTTCGTGGCTGGAGGCTTGACGATTTAGGGTTTACGCATCAGGAGGCTCTTATAGGCGAGAGGGGAGACCAAGGGGGTGCCGGAGGGGCCCACACCACCCCCTGGCGCGGCCTGGCCTGGCCCACGCCACCAGGTGGTGCGGCCAGCTCTGGCCCCTCTCCGTATCATCTTCTGGCTCCGTGAGTCTTCCGGTAAAATATCGACTTTGGCTTTTGTCCGGTCCAATTCCGAGAATATTGATTTTCTGACTTTCCTAGAACCAAAAACAGCAGAAAACAGGCAACTGGCACTGTGGCACTTGTTAATAGGTTAGTCCAAGAGAGTGTATAGAAAGTACTCTAAAGTTGGAACAAAACACAAGAAAGTAGATAAAACCAAGAATGGAACATCAAAAATTATAGATACATTTGCAATGTATCAACATCCCCAAGCTTAACTCTTGCTCCTCCTCTAGTAGGTAAGTGATAAAAATAAAGAATAATTTTTGAGGTGACATGCACCATCATAAACTGGATCAAAGTATATGTAAAACATTGATAGCTGGGATCATAGTACTTCAATCAAAACATGAAAGACAAAGTTCTAGCAATAAGACAAAGCAACTAAGTTGCAACATGAAAAGTCATAAACAAAAGATTCATGAATAAAAATGCTTTGCAAGACGTTTATTTGTTTCATATAAAGAAAACATAGCATAGTGGCATTCAGGTTGTCCCTCATAGAGTAGCAAACATAAATGCATAGGACACCTTCAAAGTTCATAAGAGTGACTAGATACAAATAGTTTAAAACAAGCAATATCAAAGCTATGCATCAATCAACAAGTCTTGGGACAATGCACATAGAACTGAGAATGGCCACTATGCTCTCAAAGTAGGTGCATAAAGATAGAAGGTGGAGACTCAACATAAAAGTAAAAGAAAGGCCTTCATAGAAGGAAGTGGGGATTCAAGTTTCATAAAGAGCTTCCAAAAATTATGGTACTTATTAGCTTTAAGCTCTCATTGCCCCAATCATAAGCATCTTGAAGTGATTAAGGTTAAAGTGAACAAACTATGGAGTATATGATTGACAAAGTATAAGTTAGAAATCTCATGTCCCTTGAATACGAGGGCCGCTCCTCATGCTACTCAAGTTTAGTCCCCGGTAAGTTCTTGTCATCGTAAGTACATGTGTATCATAGAGAACCGCCAACGGGGTACCCCTTGCCCGATGATACGGAAGAATCCCCATATCAAAATGACAAGGCAAGCAGACAACGAGCATCTCAGCAATCTTCTTATTTACCATGGGAATATGGTGTTTTTTTCTCTCTTTCCTCTTTTTTTTTCTTTTTCTCTTTTTTCTCAATATAGGACTCTTTTGTATAAGAAGAATGATTCATAGACAGCTCATTATGGTTACGCTGCAGGTTTTCACCATGTCAGCATGGTTTAGACCAGCGGCCCAGGCGTTTCTCTAACACATATACATAACTTCATGGACTTACAAGCTCCCCTTTCATTTCACACCGATGACATCCATAAACAAAAGAGCATGATATCAACTAGGTACAAAGTACCAGTGTAATGTTGAAAGCATTCCCCATGACAACATGGTTCTGCTAATCCCCAACAAATAAGTGCAAGAATATACAACATAGACGACACAATGGTTCAAGTATATTAAGGGCAATAAAAGTAAAGTGTGCCATCAAGTTCGTGAGAGCTTTAATCACTAGTTTTCTCATAACAAGTTTAATTTGGAAGGTAAACAAAAACATGAATATACTTGGAATAGCTTATGATAGTAGGTAGGTATGGTGGACTCTTTGGACTAGCTTGGTTTAGGGAGTTGGATGCATTAGTGGAACTCATACTTGGTTGCGGAGGCTAGCAAAAGACTGGGAGCGACAAACTAAGAGAGCAATAATAGCATAATCATGCAGAGTGACAAAACATCATTGATCAAAGAATAAAGTGATACTAGAAGTTGAAAACTAAAGGATCATAAAGTCTATAGTGACTTGGGATAGTCTTAACATGGTGTGAGCATGTGCCAAGTCAACCCAAATAAAGCATCAACGGAGAATACCACAATACTATGCTTTAATATGCTAAAACAACGCATGATTCTTCCAAGGCACATTAAGAAATCTCAATTGTTTATAACAAGTCATGCTACAACAAAGAATACTAAGCATAAAGCCAAAACAATATCAAGCATGGCATGACAAAGCATAGGCCACAGTCAAAAACAAGCTCTCTTTACCACTTAAGCATGAACTTTCCTACTCTTTTCCAATCCAAACCAAACTATTTGAAAACCAATGCATGAAAGAGGAGGGTCCAACCAATTTATTCAGCAAACTAAGAAAACCAAGCAAACAAAAAACCAAAATTAAAACGAAAAAGAAGACGCTCCAAGAACAACACAACTGTGCATGAAACAATAAAAATGAAGCATTTGGAAGAAACCTAAGATTTTTATTGATGAAGAAGGGGATGCCTTGGGCATCCCCAAGCTTTGACGCTTGTACCTCTTGATTATTTATTGGGGTGACACGGGGTGGCATCACCAAGCTTGAGCTTTAGTCCATTCTTCATCTCATTACATCATTCTCTCCATACACCTGAAATTTTTTCTTCATACAAAACTTCACACAATCTTTATTAGCAACATTAGTGTACTCACAATAATAAGTCTTTTTGGTTCAGTTCCAACACAAATGAAACTTCCATTAAAACACAAACTACTGTAGCACTTCCCTTGGAAATCTCAATTCCCCAAAAGAACTCAAAAAGGGACCAGCAAGAAACAAATGCAAATAATGGCAGAAATCTGTCAAAACAGACCAGCAGGTAAAAACCAGTTTTTTCGAAGACCTTATGTTGCTCAAATCGAAAAGTGCTGAACTAACGAAAGTTAGATAACAACCTGGGGCAGAAGCGCAAAAAATCATGCCTCAAAACGACGTACATAGATTTTACACGAATTTATACAGTGAAGAACAAAAATCTGTTTCGGGACAGCAACTTTCCCAAGCATTACTTTTCTCTCATTAGAGGTTACTCTTGGCACAAAAAACAAATAAAAAGGATAAGGAGTGGTTATTACAGAGGTAATAACCTCCAAGACTCATCTAAAACTTTTGGGTTATCTCCCAATAAGTAATTTTCTTTAACGCCTTTAAGTTAGACATGATAGTTTGAGAAGATGCTCACATAAGAAATATGAATTGAAGTAAAAGAGAGCATCAAGAAGAAAATTCAAAGCACATTTAAGTCTAACCCACTTTCTATGCATAGGAATCTTGTAAAGTAACAAGTCATGAAAGCACAAAGAAACAATCATAGGAAAGCAAAACAAGTGCAACTTCAAGACTTTCAACATAAAGAGGGGAAACTTAATAATGTTGAGATACATAAGCCCATGTTTCCCTCTCTCATAATAACTTTCAGTAGTAACATAAATAAAATTAACAATATAACTATCACAAGAAACATTCTTATCATGAGCCACATGCATAAAAGAATTAATACTTCCCACATAAACATAGTCATTCTTATTGATTATAGTGGGAGCAAATTCAACAAAATAGCTATTATTATTATTTTCATCACCATAGTCATCAAATATAGGAGGCATATTGTAATCATAATTAATTTCCTCCTCAATAGTAGGTGGACTGAAAATATCATAATCATCATTGCAATCATCATATATTGGAGGTATAGTATCATCATAAGCAATAGAATAGTTATCCTCCAAAATGTGTTCATTTGTATCATCATTGGAAGGATCATGGATAACACTAATAGTATAGAAATTATTAATATCATCATTTTTAGAATTGGCACCGAAGAGATTTTGAATATCAAAGGTAGTGTGGTTTTCCCAATCATGATCACTACTATAGGTAATAGGCATAGGAACATCATCTAGTCCAGACTCATCAAAAACTATAATAGGAGCAACATGCTTAGGGAATACCGTTTCCTCTCTCCTTTTACTCCTCCTTTTCTTCATTGTCTTATTCTCTTTAGGAGGGAGAGGCTTGAAAGGAAGCTTCTCCATATACCCTGGTTCATTGTTAGAGACAATAGAAGAAACTTTGGAGGATTCCTCCTTTTCATGAATAAGGCCAAAACACTTATTAGTCCTATCATATTTTGGTAAAATCTCATAATTAATAATATTTTGTATCTAAGTATTTGGGTGACAATTATCAACACAATAAAGATGACAACCATGCAGGACACTATTCATACCAAAAGCACTCATATCTACCAAAGAAGTTTTTCTTGATAATTCTTCACACCCCAAAAATAATGTAAGTTCATCATGCTGATTAGGAGTGATCATTTTATCACAATACAAACTTGCAGTACTCATTGGATTAGAAGGGCTATTATTATGGCCTGAGCATTGAAAATTGAAATGACCCACTTCAAAGCAAAGTTCACAAATAAAAGGATAGAGGGCACAAACTTTTTTACCAAGATCATTTAGAGCCCTATACCACGTTCTAGTTTTTTCATTCCTGTGGGTGATACAATATTCTTATTCAATTTGATTATTCTCACAAGGTCTATGTATTCCACAAAATTAACATGCTTATAAGAAATAGTACTTTTAGAGGTTTGAGCATGTTTGTTGCTATCATTAATAACAATTTCCTTTTCCGTGCAAGTGTCTTTAAAAGGCTCATGATACATGTCCCATTTTTCTTTAGGAGCATTAATATGAGAAGCAAAGGATCTAAAACAATCAATAAGAATTTGAGGATCAAGACAATATTTAGCACTAAGCTCTTGAAAATCAGTAGTTTCAGCGAAAGACTTAATGCAATCATACTCATAGTTTATACCTGGTTCTTTACCTTTGTTGTTATCCCAATCTTCGGTATTGCTTTGCATTGTTTCAAGAAGATCCCACTTAGCTTTGACATCCTTACTTGTGAAGGATCCCTCTAAACAAGTATCTAGATAGTCCTTGTAATGTCCTGAAAGCCTTGCATAGAAATTATTAATAATAATATTACTAGGGAGCTCATGAATGGGACATTTGAGCATTAGTGACTTCAATCTCCCCCATTCTTGGGCAATACTTTCTCCATAATGTGGATGAAAATTATAAATGTAATTCCTATCTTTATGAATTTCATGAGGATAAAATTTAGAGTAAAAGAGAGATTCAAGTTCCTTCCACTCCAAATGATGAGGATCATCTAGTAGCTCATACCACTCCCTTGATTTGCCCTTAAGTGAAATAGGGAATAGCTTCCTCTTAACTTGGTTCATTGAAATACCTGCACACTTGAACAACTCGCATAATTCGTGTATAAAGAGTAAATGATCACCAAGATGGACAGTTCCATCTCCCAAATAACAGTTGTTCATAACACCTTCAACAATTTTTATAGGTATTTTAAAAGAGATGCTTTCAGTATGTGGATTTAAAATATCACAAGTATCATTAGAATTACCACGTATGGGAGATAAAGTATCATCAGAGCAAATTTTCTTCTTTAAAGCCGGGGAACTAAAAAGATCATTTTCATAAAGACTAACTTCCCCAAGCTTAGACGTTTCCATAGCATTAGTAACAAAGGTGTTCAAAAGATTCATACTAATAACATTTCTATTAACATGCAAGGAAAGTTCCATGGGTTTTTTAATTTTATTTTCAGACAATTCATGTTGTATCGTAGGAAAAATACTAAAAATCTCTCTATTTTTGTTGTTGTTTTCCATTAAGCATAACTAGTGAAAACAAGAAACAAAAAGACAAAATTGCAGAATCTAAAGGAAATAACTTCGAGCACTCACACCGGAGGATGTGAGTACCTTTTACCTTACCTCCCCGGCAACGGCGCCAGAAAATAGCTTGATGTCTACGCACTTCTATTCTTGTAAACAGTTGTTGGGCCTCCAAGTGCAGAGGTTTGTAGAACAACAGCAAGTTTTCCGTTAAGTGGATCACCCAAGGTTTATCGAACTCAGGGAGGAAGTGGTCAAAGGTATCTCCTCTCAAGCAACCCTGCAATCAAGATACAATAAGTCTCCTGTGTCCCCAACACACCCAATACACTTGTCAGGTGTATAGGTGCACTAGTTCGGCGAAGAGATAGTGAAATACAAGTGGTATAGATAATTATATGTGGTAACGATGATAGAAAATAGCTTGATGGCGTGGAAAAGACTAAAGTAAAACTGAAATAAAGATAGAAGCAAGCAAACATGTAATAGATTTAATAGCAAACGGTGTTTCAATGCTTAGAAACAAGGCCTAGGGATCATACTTTCACTAGTGAACACTCTCATATAAATATCTTCTCTTTATGATACTAATCTTAATTACTCTCTAGTTGGACACTCTGATCCATGGTAGGGCTATAACAGCACTCCTCAAAGTTCGATTTTCCCATCTAGATAACCCCACACTGTCACCTTGAGCACTAGATGGTTCAAACAAACACCACAATTTCATAAAGACATCCAACTCCAAATATAACTCATAACAAGTATTTGTAATCTCTAGCCTAAGTGCCACCATGGTGTGCACACTATCAACTTCACACACATGGGGAGAGCAGAGATCTATTAAAGAACTTGAGTAGCAAGGTAGATCTATAGATTACAAGATTATGGTCTCAACAAGATCATGCATAGAGAGAGATGAACACATAGCTACCGGTAGAACCCTTAGCCTCGAGAGAGAACTACTCCCTCCTCATCATGGGAATCAGCAATGGTGATGGAGATGGTGGTGGAGATCGATGGAGATGGCTCGGGGGCACTTTCCCGTCCCGGCAGGGTGCCGGAACAGAGACTTTCTATCCCCCGAATCTCCCCTTCAGTGGTGGCAGCGCTGCGGAATGTTTTGTGGCTAGAGGCTTGACGATTTAGGGTTTACGCATCGGGAGGCTCTTATAGGCGAGGGGAGAGACCGAGGGGGTGCCGGAGGGGCCCACACCACCCCCTGGAACGGCCTGGCCTGGCCCCTCTCCGTCTCGTCTTCTGGCTCCGTGAGTCTTCCGGTAAAATATTGACTTTGGCTTTTGTCCGGTCCAATTCCGAGAATATTGATTTTTTGACTTTCCTGGAACCAAAAACAGCAGAAAACAGGCAACTGACACTATGGCACTTGTTAATAGGTTAGTCCAAGAAAGTGTATAGAAAGTACTCCAAAGTTGGAACAAAACACAAGAAAGTAGATAAAACCAAGCATGGAACATCAAAAATTATAGATACATTTGCAATGTATCAGCAATACAAGAAGGGAAAATAACAAAACCCTATATAGTTACCTGATCGACCTGGCTGACGCAGTTATGGTACAGCATGCATGGATAGTGTCAACTAAATGCCTACATGGCCTATGCGAGTTATCTAGATATTACATCGGCTACAATTTTTTTTAAAATATTACATAATATGAACAAAAGGGAAAGAAAATTCAGCATTTCAGTTGCCAATCAAGTTGATAGCAGAGTCCTCAATTTGCTTTCTCAATCCATCAACTGCATCTCCCTTTGAGTGTGATAGCTACATTGGAAAACCACCTTGAGACATGATCTTGCAGTCCCCTCTTTGGTGACGATAGCAATAATTGCAGTCTGAAACTAACTAATAACAAGTTAATATAACAAAGAAGACAAACTACTCATAGCTAAGAATGAACCGGATAGGAATTATAATTGCATAATATGAACTTGTAGAGCGGGAATGCAAACCATGAATGAACTATATAATAGAGGATAGTTATGTCATTGCCTAGGATGAACCAAAACCAGATACGAGATATAATGGTGTGGCTTGTGAACCTGTATAACAGGACAAGTAAGCATTAGACAAGTATGCCAACAAAGAAATGAGCAATCAAATAAAGTGTTTCTTAGAATTTCAGTATAAACTAGCCAGGTCATTTCAACAAATATATATGGAAGCAGTGGTATCTCTTGGAATGCAAGAGATGTTGGGTGACTCGAAATTTGCGGTGAGCTACACAATGGCATGCAATTACTGTCATTGCTAAAGAATGAACCACATAGAAATTATAACCGCATCATACCAGAACTTGTCGAGCAGGAATGGAAAACACAAATGAACTATAAAGTAAAGAATAATTATGCCGTTGATTAGGACGAACCAGCACCAAATACAGAAAATATATAATGGCATCTCTGATGGACCTGTAGGCTGTGCAAACCAACATGTTCAGTGTTGCCTTTTTGAGCTCTACGCAAAGAAAATGAAAATAGTCAGTGTTGCAGCTTTTGAAGAACCAGATGGCAACAACAAAATTATAATTGAACTAGTACGAAGAGTTTGAACGGGTACCACAGGATAGCAAAATGATGCCAATGAGGAAATAATAGCAGGAACTTAGCTCAGGAATAACTAGATAGAGTCAGTAACTGTGGAACAGGGAATCCACACTAATATTTTCCATTGACATTACATTTTGCAAGAACTACACAATAGCAGGCATTTACTGGTGTACGGAGCAGCTAAGATAAGAACATGTGCAAGAAAAAATAACAGACATGTGCATGAGTTGAAATTTGTAGAGCAGCGAATGCAAACCAACATGTCTAATGACCTTGTATGTACTAGCATGAAGAACAGGCGTGCCCAGTGACTTGTATGTACTAGCACGATTACAAAAATGCAGTTCACTCTGACAGGCTTGAACCTGTTATACCACTGACAAAACAAAAATGGGTTGGAGATCTGGTTACCTTGGTCGGAGTGGCGTCTAAGCATCATCGATAGCGTGCGAGTGACGTCCAGGTCACCGAGAGTGCTACGGTTGCGGTGGCTGTTGGCATCAGGGAAGCAGATCTTGGGCGGTTGATGCCGGTGCAGTCAACAACGACGATCGTGTAGCTGGTCTAGAGCAGTGGACATGGAACTTGTTGAATTAGATCTCGTCTGGTGGACAACGGTGAACCTACTCTGGTACGGTTGGGTAGCTTTCTACAGCGGGGAAGCTGAGCGTGGACGGTCGACAACACCACAGGCACGGTCAGTGAGACCACAACTCTGGTGGAGTGGCAGAGAGACCCGGTGAACTAGATCCGATGGGGCGGGCGTCGATGAAGCGGCTCCGGTAGCTGTGGAATTGCCGCCAGTCGGTGCGCGTGGTGGTCGTGGAGGTGATGGTGTGGGGGAGAAGCCTGGGATTTTGGGAGGGCCAGCTAGAAAAACTACGCGAATCAGGACTATGGAGGTGAACAGAAATATAATTACGATCGTGTCCCCAAGCTATCGACTTTAGCGTGCCCATAGGGCATCGAAACAATGGGTAGAAGAGGAATTTTAACAAACTTTTTTGCAATGGAGGGGAGCGAAATGCTTCAAAGTCCATCTCTGGTTTTGTTGCTTGATTGAGATTTTGAATTTGGCTAATAATAGAAAATGGTAATCCCCCGAGGGAGATTTTGTCTCAAAGTTTTTGAAACGGTGGGGTGCGAAATGCTTCAAGGTTGGTGTGTGATTTTGTTGGTGGATTGAGATTTGAATTTGGCTACCGGACAAATAATAATAATAGAAAAATGGTACTCCATGGTGGGAGATTTTTCCTCAAAGTTTTTGAAATGGTGCGCCGAGAAATGCTTCAAGTTCGGTCTATGATTTTGCCGCTCGATAGAGATTTTGAATTTGGCTACCAGACAAATAATAATAATAGAAAAATGATTCTCCATGATGGGAGATTTTTCCTCAAAGTTTTTGAAACGGCGGGGCAAGAAATGCTTCAAGGTTGGTCTGTGAATTTGCCGTCCGATTGAGATTTTGAATTTGGCTACCGGACAAATAAAAATACTATAATAGAAAAATGGTACTCCATGATCAGATATTTTGCCTCAATTTTTTTGAAATGGTGGGGCGGGAAATTCTCAAGGTCGGTGTGTAATTTTGCCACTCGATAGAGATTTTGAATTTGGCTACAGGACAAATAGTAATAATAGAAAAATGGTACTCCCTGGTCGGAGATTTTGTTCAAAGTTTTTGAAACAGTGTGGCAGGAAATTCTTCAAGGTTGGTGTGTGATTTTGCCGCTCGATTGAGATTTTGAATTTGGCAAGAGTCCAAGTAATACTAGAAAAATGGTACTCCATCGGTGGGAGATTTTGCCTGAAAATGTTTGAAACAGAGGGGTGCGAAATGCATATGAGTCGGTTGGGATTTTGCCACTCGATTTTACGATTTTGAATTTGGTTAGCGGCAAAGTAATAATAGAAAAAAATAGTTGTAGACTAGTACGCTATCTGATCAGGAATTGAAGGCCGAGAGTCACATCAACTGACCATCCATTACATAATTGCACAGAACATTGGTAAATTTTGCCGCTCAACTGAGATTTTACAAATAATAATTTGAAAAAAGTGCTACTCTCTATGTTTAGGAATAAAAAGAATATTCCCATAGAAAAAATAATGTTGACTCCATCTGCGAAATTGTTCGGGCTGTAGGTTTTTACCCTCGATTATGATTTTGAATTTGGATATAGTCCTAGTAACAAAAATTATGAGCGAACCCCACCACCCAACCCAGCAATTTCATAATCGTCATTGGTCATCAGTATGATAGGTCAAACGGAATTTCACAGTATACGAAAGATTAAACATGGGACCCAAATATTTCGTGTAGGCGGGAGCTTTTGTCTCTCGATTCAGAATTTTAATTTGGTGATAGTCCAAGTAACAACTGCTAGTAGACTGTACTTCCCTCTATTTGCGAATCCAAGGCCTGGTCACATCAACTGATCATCCAGGACGTTGCTCAAAGTAGCCCTTTTCTGGACGGAGGGGTAGAAAATTGGATACCATGATCTCGGATTCAAAAATATTACGGGGGAAGGCGGGAGGATTTGCGGCTCCAGTACGGTTTTGAATGTGACTACTCCAAGTAATAGAACAGAAAAATTGTATAAGGTATTTTTTTGCGGGTCGTACTGCATCTGTTCATCAATCCATTAAGACGTGAAAGAAAATGTTGAGCTCCGATTAAAAATGTAGTTCCATTTATCACATGACGCGTATGAATATGGTGTGCAACAAAGGGCTAAGGCATTATTTTGAGAACCTGAACCTTATGATCAATGATCCAGGACATAAGCACTTGTAACATAATGTACTGTATCACACTAGTACATATTGGTGCATCCACACATAACCCTCACACCAGCTCATACTTAACAAGATGAATAAGAGAGAAGCTCAATGTTCGTACACCATTATTCATACATGCAAGCTCCATTTATTCATAGATTTCCCGTATTGGAGTAAATTATTAGCAAAGTCCACCTATTCATAATCGATACTAATGACCTTGCATCTCCACTAGTTATTTCATTGAAATTGGCATGTATTTCTTCCCAAAATTGTTGGAAAGGCTGGTCGACTCCAACAATTATTTGATGATGCCAATCAAAGTACAAATCATTGTCGTCATCCTCGGACCATGGAGATTCTCTTTTCTTCACCTTGCTACAAAGAATCATCTAGATTAGAAAATTGATGAGCTTTAACAAAAATGCTACAAAGAACCCTGGAGCTTATCTCTTCCTCACCTTGTTCTGGCGATGCCGGTATGGGAAGGTGACGGCATGGGTCCAAGGGTTGGTGCCAGTGCAGCTGCTGGTGCCGGATCCGGAGCTAGTGGCGGCGCGGGTGCTCGCAGCGCCGCTCCTGTGAGCTCGGTCGGGGAGTTGCAACAATGTGTAGTCATGCCGGAGGGTGCTTGGCCTTCGGGATCCGATCGTATCGGGGCAAATCCTGGCCACGGTGCATCGAATCCGGCGAAGCTCGGTGGCGCATTTGTGGCCAGGGAAAATGGCTCGTGGCGGTCGATTCCGGTGACCTAGGCTATCACGAGAAGCACAGAGGGTAACTTTCCATCGGCGGAGCACATATTCGATGAAGGGAAGCGGGCCGACAACGAACGTGCGGGTGGGGGAGAAAAAAATAAAGGAGTTGAGGTCGTAGTGGCAAGTCCTATATTTATTCTCCTCTAAACGGCGATAGGGGTTAGGGTTAGGTTCGGTGCGACTTCAGCCGTTAGAGGAGTAAATTTACTCCTCCATTGCCATTTGGGGAATGGGTTAGAGATGCTCTAACCCATCAGGTTAAGATGTTTATTTGGGTCAGGTGCAAAAAATTAAGCCACAAACCATGCTAGCCACAAAAAAGGTCTTGTTTCTATGTTCTGTGCAACAAATGCCACAAAGACTGGTGTTAGATGTAATTTTCTCCATCCACACATATATTGGTACATAACAATCCAACCTTGCAGCATATAAAGCACCAATATTAAGCAGGCTAGCAATCTATAGATCACGCATTTAGGAATTATACTACTTCCATATTGGTGCATTCTGTTCCCCAATAGTACCTCCATTGATACTATAAGGATCTTTAGCAAGCTAAAATAGCTTTGCTAAAAAGGGATATATTTTGAAACAGAGGAAGTACATTATAAGGTACCATACAAATTATAGACATGTCGCAATAAGGAAACAACCCAAGTTCATAACAAGTGCAGACTAGTGCACTAACGACAACGGGACTGACCGCAGTTGTTAGTGCTCAACCACAAATACTGAGCATCTTCATGACTTTCTCCTTATTTTCTATGGAGTGCTCCAGCCGAATTAAATTTCATCTAACTTTGCAATCAAACGTTCATTGTGTACACTTAGGGTAGATGATAACAATTGTTCAGCTTGGAGTTGTTCCTCTAAAACTTGAATATGCAAAGAAATGGCCTTGGAGTTGGACTTGAACTTGAACTTGGACTTTGACGAACTCGTTGGGAACCCAGCATTACATAGCAACATAGTCTTGGCTATAGCACCATGTTGTAGTACCTTGAAAAATGAATCCACACATTCTTTTGGAGTTTTTACTGAACAGTCTTTCCCAGGATTTGCCTGCTCCTCTTTCAATTCAGCCTGGAAAGTTTTCAGTTGATAGACATGTGTAAGCGAAGTGAAGTTACTACAGAGAAACATGCAGACATGTTTAACATGTGCATGAACTGCTATAATTGGTAGTGCTGATAACACATCTTATACACTTTAGTAAAAAGATCATTTTGTCGTGTATCTTTTTTTGATGTCATTTACTAACAAGACTAAAAATGTGGCTTCCTGTGTAAACACTGCGAGGTGCATGATATGCCAACTGTTTGTATAATTCATAACTAAAACTGACTTTAGTTGCAAGTTATGAAGGAAAATGAAAACAAAACTGAGAAGCAGTCCAAGCAAGGTTGCATATCAAACTTATACGTACAAATCACTGCAAGTGCAACATCACAAAATGCAGAGAAGACTTACAACAACTTTCTTTACAATGACACCATATCTATTCGTCTGGCATCCCTCAAATTTATCCAACATAGTCAACTGTTTTTTTGGATCCCCATTAGACTTCGTCTGCATTTGGACGGGCGAAAATAAATTGCATCACATGGTGGAAACAGAGGTTGAAAGATAAGATGCATACAGATTCCACAACGTCAATTACATAGTTATTTAAAATATACAGTACAGAACAACAGATCCTTACCAATTGGTAGAGGTGCCCAATTATGCTGCAAGATCCTGTACGAATTATTACTCATACTTTATTACGGCTGGAATAGTTCCTTTGAGCGATGGCCTACAAAATGAGACTTGTAAAACACATGCATAAATACGAATTGACAATGCGATCTAGTCTCAGTCTTCTCAAAGCATACCTCATTCTTTTGATCAAGCTAGTGGTGGATAAGATCACCCCACTGATCGTCAGTCATGTGATCCACAGGAGACGTTCTTATAATATGATCAACCTTTACTTCCTCGCTATTCTCATCGAACATGAAAATCTCCGTAGACAACAATGAGGAGCATATATAACAAACGGCAAGCTAATAAGACAAGGAATAGAGCAATGGAGTATGTCCAAGAGATAGAGGACTTACATGTAACTTCTTCAGTAAACCTTCAAAATGCTCGAGGGTATTTCGGTGGTGTTTTCATAAGGCCAAGATGGGAATATCATTTCTCACGTAAACGCCTGTGATCGATGCAATATAAGCAGATTCATGTGGATCCAGTGCCCTTCTGAATCCTGCTATAGATGTGATCGGAAGTCTTGATTTAGTTATTTCAAGCATCTGCTCAAGATTTTTTCCCATTGTCGACCCCCTTGTTAATCTTCGTCGTAGCGCAACTAAAAAATTACATCAAAATATCAATGTATACACATTACATATAAAAGGGCATGCTACTACTAGTCTCTGAACATATAACAAATTTGGTGTCAAGCTCATTTGCAAGGGAGTATATGTCTCTGTCAGTACTAAATGTCGTTGGGAGATGATTACCAGTTCGTTACTGAGAACCTGCTGTTGAAACTGGTTCTACTGCCAATTCTTCCCGGGTAACCGGATGGGCTATTGGCTGCTGTGGGATGTGTATTTTTCTATTTGCAGCCGCCAGTGCAACTGGACCAACTAGTGCAGGATTATGATGAAACTTTTTATCTTGATGTTTTGCATTATTGTATTGTTTGGCCTGGTTGTCATTTTCAACTCGATTAAGTAGAGTCTAAGACTTTGTTCCGACTCCGTTTCCTGCATTGGAAGCAAATAACTTTTCAGATTTATCATGGAATTGTGTTAAAAAGAGGAAATTATTAGGAGTTCTTGTAGAGGTTGACGACTCGAAAAGCAATGATTCCCATCACAACTCTAGTATAGTAACTTACTTCCGCTATGAGTACTCTAACCATATGTCACCCTGAGTGAGAAGAAAACACATGAAGTTCCAATACAATCGACTAACCTGTAGGCTTGACTATAATGCTGATAACATAACTAGCAGGACCCACCTGGTTATACTCTAAACAAGGAGCCATGACATACTAATTCGGCTTAGGATGTCAGCTAGAGTTGACGTATACAAGCTGTGTTATCTGTAAACCTATACGCTCCAACTAGAATCATTTTAGGAGATATTCAACATATGTCAGATGAGCTTCATAACGATGGTAATGAAGGCTCTAGCAAACTTTAGTAACGATCGAGTATATGAGCAAGATACAGTACACTACAACAAACGACGAAGTACTTTTGATAGTAATAAGGTGCATAACGAAAGGAAGCATAAAGTGTGCAACAACCTTCATATGGGGAGGAGACGAGTTTACACTTCGTGTTGGTGCGGTCGAACGGGGGGCGCGTCGTTTGCCCATCTCTCCGGTGCCGGAGACCAGGGAGTCCATGAAGCAGATGGGACTTTGCAGTGACCGTACGGTGTTTGTCGGCGATGATGTGCATGCTCCAGCATGGTGGTTGTCGGCATGGGGAAGCCGCTCCATCTTGCTAAACAAGGGAGTGGTGCCTTCAATCACAATGTTACTTGGTGAGGAGGAAGTGGTGGTAGGGAGGGACGGCGGTGCGAGGCCATATTCGTGGGAGATGCTCCGGCTCTGAGGTTGAGTGAGAGACGTGGGATACGACGTATTTTATATGTATCACAAGGGCGCCGGTGGTAGGTTCGAAACTTTTGAATTGCGTCGCGCCGGGTAGTTTAAAGAAAAACCGACCAATGTCATTCAAATTTTGGTGATCTCACTTTAGAACAAGATGAACCTGCCAAAACAATTGGAGATCTCTTCTCTATGATTATTGCTACACTAGCCAGGAGCCGAGCTAGAGGAAGTGCATCGAATGCGATGGGAGGTATTAACGCACCAGCGTCCTTTCCTAGGTGCAAACTCAGTGTAGTCCCTACCGCGAAAAGCTATGTGCAATCACAAGTAGGGCCTCTGCTTCAAGCACTCCTAATATAGGGTCCGTTTGATTCAAAGGATTTGCCTAGGAATTTTGTAGTATTAAATCCTATCAGAAAATTTCCTACGATGGCTGTTTGATTTGTAGGATTGATTTCCATAGTACTAGTTTTCATAGGAAATCAAACATCCACCCATACCTCTTTTTTAGATATTGGGCATGTTTGATTCCTAGGAAAGGAAAATCGTAGGAGTAGGAAAAATGTAGGATTGCAATGTCATGCCCACTCCAATCCTATAGGAATTCATATGAACCAAAGTGCATTTGATTCCACCATAGAAATCTGAAAAAGAGGTATGGGTGGATGTTTGATATCCTATGAAAACTAGTACAAAGGAATCCTTAGGAAAAAAATCCTATGGGAATTAATCCTACAAATCAAACAGCCGTCATAGAAAATTTTCCTATAAGATTTAATCCTAAAAAATCCCTAGGGAAATCCTTTGAATCAAACGGACACCAATGGTGGAATCAAACACACTTTGCTTCATATGAATTCCTATAGGATTGGAGTGGGCATGACATTGCAATCCTACATTTTTTCTACTCCTACGATTTTCCTATCCTACGAATCAAACATGTACACTCCCCTTAGGGAAAAAATACTACTATGTAGTATACTACCTCCATTCCGATTCATTAGGCAAATACGTACTCGAAGAAAATAATTTTACCATAAATTTGGTCACCAATTTATGAATTGTATGTCACAAAAATTGTACCATTGGAATCGTCTTTTGAATATAAATAAATTGGTTAAAAATTATTAAATATAATTATATATTATTAACCACATTTACGGTCAAACTATGTTCTTGAAGTAAGTATTTGCATAATAATTTGCATGTGAGATGTGTGCGTTCTCTTGTGAGACCTTTAGCTTTGTTCACATGGTTGGTGTTTGTATCAACCTTATCTGATCCATAAACTGTACTCGATACTTGGTTTTTAATAAAAGGGATTTGTGCATCCTTTGAGTATAGAGGCTGCGGTATCCCCATTTCATAAAAAAAAACATGAGACTTAAATAAAAGACTAGCATGTCATCTCTAGCTATGAGATGGAAAGTAAGACATGTCATGACTTATAAAATTATAATAGGTAAAGCTCAAAAGACTATTAAAGAATTTTATGCCACATAATATACATAAATTATTAGGTGTATACTTGGTTCTTGGTACATAATAATACTCAAAAAAAATTGTAACATGCTTAGAGAAATGACAGAGAAGATTCTAGAATGGCGGAGAATTGTGTTTTGAAGTTTTAGCATAGTGTTAATTGTGCTAAAGACTATCCATTGAATCTTCTAGATGCTAGAATGGTAAAGGTCTAGAGGTTAGATATGCTGTGATTTGCCAGTCTTCATCCAGTGATCAATCTTCAAAGTTATTCGTACACTATATAGTAGTAAGATAAGATAAGAAAGTTCGATCTAGTTTCACGACATTGTTTCCTTTTTCTTTTTGCGACGGACTCGCTGCAGTTGAGTCGGTCCAGAAAATCCACATATTTTCTAGGTGTGTGCCAGGGCACAAGGGTCACAGTTGTTGTCACATAAAAACTAATACACGCGTATTTTTTCATTTTTCATGGATTTGTTGCATTTTTCCGTAACAGGGTGACAAATTGTCGGGAAGACCATTGATAGAATATTCATTCATCATCTTGTTCTTGCAACTCTCGTTTTTTACTCATAGATGTACCTCTCTCCCCTCTTTATTAGATCCTATGTACTCCCTCTATTCCAAAATATAAGATGTTTTATCTTTTGTGAAACGAATATATCTTGACACCTTTTAATGTGTAGGCCTCTCTCCTCAAGAGAGAATCCCACCAGGTTGACACTATGCAGAATAAAGGCCATGTATGTAGCTATATCTAGACACCTTTTAATGTGTAGGCCTCTCTCCTCAAGAAAGAATCCCACCAGGTTGACAGTATGCAGAATAAAGGCCATATATGTAGCTAACGCATAGTCCTACTCCCTTTGTATCAAAATAGATGTCGCAAGTTAGTCAAAAATTGGAAGAATCTATATACTACTACTAAATAACTAAATAGTGTTTTCTAATTTTGTCGACCAAATAACACACATCAAGTTAAAGGTCGAATTAATTTGACAAAATCACCTGAAACTCTTTTAAATGGCTATAAAAGTAGTTATCCCTTCAATGTATAAATTGTGGAGAGTGTACATATGTTCAGGAGGGATCCCCAACAATTACCTCTTCCTTCCCCGTAAGCATTGGCGCAATGATTATACTACACTGCAGCTATACAGAGACAAAGTTGTGGTCCTGATCAAAAGTCACCATCAATGGGATACCGCTGCCACTGCCATCAACAGGACCAAAACCGAAGATGGCAGAAGAATGGAGGCTCTTTTTTTGGAGTAAAGAAGAATGGAGGCTTTGAGCAAGTGAAGTTGGTGAGATGCAGCATGACAACGATGGAAAGGTAGCTACTGCTTTGTACAGAAGCGATAATAACTAATTACTACTATAGTATAGTAGGAAACATAATCACACCTAAAATTGGCTCTGGCAACATTGTGGCTGGTGATGCTGATGCATATCAGATTCACCAAATAACCAAATATTTTACCAGCAAGTACACGATCATATATTCATACTACTAAGAAAGGTTTTTCAATTTACTGGGGCAATATTGCAATCTATATATCCGATCATGAACTAGTTCCTCTGTTCCATAATATATATAAGCCTTTTTTTGTAAGTTGTTTTAGCTCTGTAAATAGGCTTATATTGTGAAAATAGATGGAGTACTAACTAAGGTCTTCCACATGCCGGCTCATTGATCGAGATCGACGACAGTTTCATGCTTCAGCTTTTCCAGCTCGGCTAGGAGTTTTTCCTTTTGGTCCTCAAGGTCCTAGATCTGTTCGAAACTTATGCCCAACATCTCTATCATGCCGATGTTCCACCGCTTCAGCTCATCACGGTCAATCAAGTATTCCATGGCGATATTCCTGAGGAGGCTAAGTCCGACCTTGTTAGTGGCGAGTTTGGAGTAAAGTTTAGTGCACTACTTGACAAGGCCGCTTCTGTCCGCTGTCTTGATGCAGAAATCGCCATCACCTTTTTCACCATAACCTCGATCTCGAAGCCAATATTCTGTTAGATGAACAGGGAGCATAAATTCAGAAGTGTACCCAGAGAAATATCAAGGAAGAGAGACACGGAATCACAATTCAAATGATTTCTTATCTTGCGGCTGTACCGATCGGCCTCCATCGGCGACGTTGAAGATGATTCTGTAGGCAGGAGTGCCGCGGGAATGTGAAGTTCGCCCGATCTAAAACAACATTGAGAAAAAATGTACTAATAAGGAAATAAGCGAATCAAGAAACGGTCAAAGACATGGAAAGTTGCCCAAGCACGGAGATTTACCTGAAGGTATCAGTCTCCATCAGCGACGGTGAAGATGATTCTGCATGCAGGAGTGCTGAGGGAATTCGAAGACCGCCCGACCTAAAAACACCATTGAGGAAGAATGTGCTTTTTTAGGTAAATGAGCAAATCAAGAAACGGTAAAACACATGGAAAGTTGCGCAAGAGCGGAGATTTACCTGAAGGTATTTGTCCCTGGCTGCGGCGGCTTCAAAGAACCTTGAGTGGAAGACCTCTCACCTATAGCCGAGGGATTCGACTGGGACCCTTTGATCATCGCATCGCTTGGTACCGGTAGCAACATAATGGCAGAACATCAAGCCAACTTCTTCTCTTCCACTAGCTTCCACCGTCGTGGCACGAGCCCTTCTGTGGAGGGACTTGTTCCCGGTCATGCAGGTGAAATAGCACAACAAAAAGGAATGAAAACGGGTAAAGCAATCTGGCAGAGAAGAGCTACAATCGCAAATAGGAGGAGAAAGAAGGTCGAGTCCATGAGAGGTGGCCTCCTGGTCTCCACGTGAGTAAAAAAACCATTTCCATTCAGATACAATACTTGACGCAGAAATTGAAGAGACAGCCGTAAGCAGTTGTCACCCCCAACATGGTCTGGACATCCACTATAAAGTTGAACGTGCCTTGCATGGGACTATAAAATTATAATTATAATAGGTGAAGCTCAAAAAATAATTTTAATTTGGAGCCACGTCCATAAAGTATCAGGTGTATATTTGGTTCTTCTCCTTTGTACTGTATCATGTAGAAATCAACCTAGCTACTCCTACCTAATACTCCACATGCTCTAGAGAAATGACGAAAAAGATTCTAAAATTATTGAAAAGTGTGTTTTGAGATTTGTGCATAGCGTTCATTATGCTCAAGACTAACAATAGAATCTTCTAGATGCTACTCCCTCGTTCACAAATATAAGACATTTTACCTTTGTGAAACGAATGTATCTAGATGTCGGCCTATAGACTAAAAGGCATCTAGATAGATTCGTTTCACAAAGCTAAAATTTCTTAAATTTCGAAACGGAGGGAGTAGAATGGATAGAAGATCCAACGGTTAATTGGCAATGTTGGGATTCACGAGTCTAGATCCAATGGTCAAAGTTCAAAGTTATTTGTATCGTACACTATACAGTGTTATCTTCTTTTCTTCCATATCACACATTCTGACCGTTGGGATGTTAGATCCAATGGTTTAGAGCAGCTAGATTCGTATTGAACAGCTAGTACGTACCTATTGAGAATACATATTGAGAATACATTAAGTCTATTAATAATAACTATCTACACATATTGAGAATACAGCCTACTGTGCTATGAAATTTTGGGGGCGAGGAGTTGACATGATGGTTCTAGAACATGGTGGAGTTTGCTCTAGGTACTATTCAACACGAATCCAGTTGCTCTGAACCATTGGATCTAATAGCCCAACAGCTAGGATTGGTGCTATGGATCCAATCAAAACTACTCCATTATGTTGGGAATATGCCCTAGAAGCAATCATGGTTGATGATATTTCCCAAATTATTCATAAAGTAAAGTTGTCCTTGTATGAACATCAGATATGTATCACTGAATATGTGATTCAGTTGTGGAACTATGTATTCATGATTGTTCATACTAGACTGTCCTTTGTTACTGAGGTTGTGCTGGACACACAACTTAGACCAATGTGCAAGTCGGCTGATGACACGGTTCCACTTGTCATGGGCATGGTGATGCTATTTCGACTTACACTGATTCGGCTAAAGAGTTTAGCGAGTCAGACTGACCCACAGTTGTGATGCAACGAGCATGTCATTTGCAGTCTCAAGCAATGGAATCCTTTGACCTGAGGTGATTGCATGATCCAAGTTGTGGATCACCAACTTACATTCTATCAAACGTTGTTTCGTAAATGGGCAGTTATAAAGGTAGAGTTCGGGTTGGTTGTGAAGCAAGCTGCGTGATGTGGATTACCAAGATGGGATTTACCCCTCCGTAATGGAGAGATATTCTCTGGGCCCTCTCGTGTGATATGATTCCGAAGCATGGCCATGCGCTACTCAGTTAAGTGTTAACTGAGGAGTCGAACTAAGAGTTAGTCCAATGAATCACATATCATGGTACGAGAAGAGAGTTAAGCTATTAAAGGGATGGCAACTACTCGCCTATAGCTTAACTAGTATATCGTGAGGCAAAGGGACTTGGACGAAAGTCACATTGAAGGTTCGTCTTCTAACTTTACGTCACTTGGGAGTTGGCACATCTTGCTAGAGGCCGCTACCATCTATCGACTTGAGACCGAGTGTTCATGGGAGTGAGTTGGACTCAAAGCCATGACAAGATACTTGGAGGAGTAGCTCATGTCGTGTCCAGGTATATGTGAACCTATAGGGTCACACACTTAAGGGTAAGGAGCCCATGTGGATTAGATCCATGTGGAGATTGGAGTATAGCCTAAATGGGCCTCAAGTATTGATCCCAACTAGGAGTGTATATAAGTGGAGTGACAAGGGATAGTCCCTGACCTAGCCGTCACTTCCTCCACTTCCATTTCAGGTTAGACAGGATCTAGCAATCCTTTGTCCGAAGCTCCTTCCTGTATGTGTGGATACTCGTAGAGGCATTGCACGTGCGGCGCTGGAGATGGGAAAGCTCATGCGGATCTGGCGAAGGAGTTCATGGGATCCGGTGAAGCTGTCCACGGGATTCGGAGGGCTGTCCGAGGATCGTTCGGCAATACTTCGACGCGCTACATCAACTTCCGCATCTACGCGTCTAGCGGTAATCTCGTGGCCTATAACCTGAGATGGATCTTGGGTGTACTGCGTTAGGGAAAAAGTTTTGTTTATCTCTGTGTGGCCCAACACATTATAGTAGTGGAGATCTAAAACATGAAATTTTTGGTAACATGGTCTAGAGAAACGAGGGAGAAGATTCTAGAATGATGGAGAAGTGTGTTTTGAGCTTTGTGCATAGCATTCATTGTGATGAAGACTATCAATAGAATCTTCTAGACCGTTCAAAAAAATAGAATCTTCTAGATGCTAGAATGGAAAATAAGATCTAACAACTAGAAATGTTGGGATTCGTGAGTCTTGATCCAATGGTCAATATTCAAAGTTATTCATACACTATATAGTGGTAAGATAAGATTATCTCTATCTCTACTACTATAATGGAGAAGTTTTGAATTGGATCCATACCACCAATCCTGACCGTTGGGCTATTAGATCCAATGCTTCAGAGCAGTTGGATTCGCGTTGAATAGTACCTTGAGAAAACTCCTCCATGTTCTAGAACCATCATGTCACCACCCCCAAATTTTCATAGCATAGTAGGTTGTATTCTCAATATGTGTAGATAGTTATTATTAATAGACTTAATTTATGCATTTTGGGGGTGGTGACATGATGGTTCTAGAACATGGTGGAGTTTGCTCTAGGTCTATACTATTCAACACACGAATCCAGTGGCTCTGAACCATTGGATCTAACAGCCCAACAGTCAGGATTGGTGCTATGGATCCAATTCAAAACTACTCTACTATAGTAGTAGAGAGAATACAACCTACTTTGCTATGAAATTTTGGGGGTGGTGGCATGATGGTTCTAGAACATGCATGGTGGAGTTTTCTCTAGGTACTATTCGATACGAATCCAGCTTCTCTGAACCATTGGATCTAACAGCCCAACAATCAGGATTGGTGCTATGGATCTAATTCAAAACTGCTCCATTATAGTAGTGTAGAGATAGATATATCTTATCTTACCACTATATAGTGTGCGAATAACTTTGAATATTGAATGTTGGATCAAGACTCGTGAATCCCAACATTTCCAGTCGTTGGATCTTCTTTTCCATTATAGCATCTAGAAGATTCTATTGATAGTCTTCAGCATAATGAATGCGATGCACAAACCTCAAAACACAATTCTCCATCATACTAGAATCTCCTCCCTTGTAGCTAATAATCGATGACTTCTGCATGATCTTATCTTATCTTATCTTATCTTATCTTATCTTATCTTATCTTATCTTATCTTATCTTATCTTATCTTATCTTATCTTATCTTATCTTATCTTATCTTATCTTATCTTATCTTATCTTATCTTATCTTATCTTATCTTATCTTATCTTATCTTATCTTATCTTATCTTACCACTATATAGTGTACGAATAACTTTGAATGTTGACCGTTGGATCAAGATTCGTGAATCCCAGCATTTCTAGCTATTAGATCTTCTTTTCCATTCTAGCATCTAGAAGATTCTATTGATAGTCTTCAGCATAATGAATGCTATACACAAACCTCAAAACACACTTCTCCATCATACTAGAATCTTCTCCCTTGTTTCTCTAGACCATGTTATCAAAAATTTCATGTGCTAGGTAGCTAATAACCTTTGACTTCTACATGACATGCAAAGTACAAGGACCAAATATACACCCATACTTTATAGATGTTGATCATATTTATAATTTATTGCGCATTACCAACTATAATTTTATATAGTGATGATATGTCATACATCTACTATCTGAGTCTCACGTGCAAGGCACACGCAACTTACTAGTAATAGGTAAAGCAAAAAAAAAATTTGATCAACATCTATAAAGTATGGATGTATATATTTGGTTCTTGTACTTTGTATATCATGTAGAAGTCAACAATTATTATCTATCTAAAACTTTAAAACTTTGGTAACATGGTCTACAGAAACCAGGAAGAAGATTCTAGAATGATGGAGAAGTGTGTTTTGAGTTTTCTACATAGCATTCATTGTGATGAAGACTATTAATAGAATCTTCTAGATGCTAGAATAGAAAACAAGATAGTTATTATTAATAGAATTAATGTATGCATTTTTCTCTACCAAGACCTAAAGTATGATGGTTCTAGAACATGGTGGAGTTTTCTCTAGGTACTGTTCAACACGAATCCAGCTGCTCTTAACCATTGGATATTATAGCCCAACGGTCAGGATTGGTGCTATGTATCCAATTCAAAACACGCTAGAGACTCTTGTCAAGAAAAAAAAGGAAAAAATAGGCCACACACACACACAGCACGACCGTACCAAGGCACACATGTGCGGCGCCACGTGATACATTGCAAATGTATCTATAATTTTTGATGTTCCATGCTTGGTTTTATCCACTTTCTTGTGTTTTGTTCCAACTTTGGAGTAATTTTCATATGATTTCTTGGACTAACCTATTAACAAGAGCCATAGTGCCAGCTGCCTGTTTTCTGCTGTTTTTGGTTCCAGGAAAGTTAGAAAATGAATATTCTCAGAATTGGACGGGACAAAAGCCAAAGTGCCTATTTTTCTAGAAGGGATCAAGTGCCAGAATACGAGACGGAGAAGGGCCAGGGAGCCACCACACCACCTGGCCACGCGACCAGGCCTGGCCCGCGCCAGGGGGTGGTGTGGCCGCTCCCGGCACCCCCTCAGCCTCTCCTTCCGCCTATATATTGCTCGAGACGAAAACCCTAGGTACCCGATCAAAAATCCACGAAAGAGTTTATAGCCGCCGTCATCTCCATCCCTAGATCGGAAGGGATCTGAAGCTCTTCTCGGCACCCTGCCAGAGAGGGGAATTCACCCTGGAGGCCTTCTTCATCACCATGCAAGCCTCCGGTGTGATGCATGACTAGTTCATCCTTGGACTACGGATCAATGTAGTAGCTCGATGACTGGTTCTCCTCCTTTGTGCTTTCATGTTTAGATCTTGTGAGCTCCGTTCATGATCAAGATCATCTATTTGTAATTCATACATGTTGTGTTTGCGGGGATCCAATGGATATTGAGATGCTATTTCAGATTGATTATTTATCTTTTCATGTCTTTGTTATTTGTGATCTTGCATGCTTTCCGTTGTTAGTAGCTATCTTGGCCAAGTAGATGCTAGCAACTCCAAGAGTTAGTATTTATGCTCGATAGTGGGTTCATGCCTCTGGTAATCTGGGGAAGTGACAGAAATCTCTAAGGTACTAGATGTGCTGTTGATACTAGGGAGAAAAGAACAATCCTTTGTTCATAGAACAATCGTATTGTTTACTTTACATGCAGTTCGTAAAGCAATAATCTGTTGCTTGCAACTTAATACTGGAGGGGGTTCGGATGATAACCTGAAGGTGGATTATTAGTCATAGATGCAGTTGCATGGCGGTCTATGTATTATGTTGTATTGCCCAATCAAGTCTCAAAGGAGTCAAGATGATTAGTATATGCATGTATTGCTTTCTCGGTGTTTGTAAATTGCCCCGCTGTAATTTGTTCACCCAGCATGTTATCTATCTAAGGAGAGCCACCTCTAGTGAACTATGGATCACAGTCCTTTTTCTTTACATACAATCTACAACTGTTTGCTTCCTTGTGTTTACTTTCTGCAAACTTTTACTTCTTTCCATTCGATACATTTAATCCTTTGTTTTCCTCAAAACACGGTGAGATTGACAACCTCATTGCAAGTTGGGGACAAAGTTCTGTGGTTGTGTTGTGCAGGTCTCCACGTTGCTACTAGCACCGGTAGTGCGCCCTGCCAAAGGTCAGCTAGTAACACCTTTGGGGTGTTTCCTTGCTCCTACTGGTTCGATTAAACCTTGGTTTCATAACTGAGGGAAAACTTGCTGCTGTGCTCATCATACCTTCCTCTTGGGGTTCCCAACGAGATCTACGTCGAACGACGAGCACATCAAGATCTTTTCTGGCACCATTGCCGGGGAGTCAAGGACATCTTCACAAGGGGAGTCCCTCATAACCAATATCTTTACTTTGTTGTTTTAGTTTTGCTTAGTTTTCTTTTTTGCTTTGTTTGCTTGTTTTGTTATTTCAAAAACACAAAAAAATTAGTTTTACTTGTTTGCTTTCTTACTTCAAAAACACACACAAAAAATTAAGTCTCCTTTAGTAGTCATCTCCCTTAGCTCATCATGTTGATCCCTACATTCACCTTGAAAGACCTTTCAATTGCTAGTGGTTCTATAATTGGGAAAGACAATATTGAAGAATTCTTCAATCATGTTAGTAAGCATGAAGATACTGAGGATAGATCCCTTGCAGAACTTGCCCCAAACTATGAGATTGCTGCAGCTTCTTTAATTCACATGTTAGAAGCTAGGTTTGTTAACCTCAACCCCTTAATGCAAGTAATGTTTCTTAAGCTTAAAGAAATTGAGGACCCTGAAAAGAGGGATTTTATTCTAGAAACTTTGTTTAAGGAGTTCTATGATGTTGCCAAGGAAGCTAGGAAAGTCTTTGCACGTTTCAATATTCTAGGCTCATGTGTAGATGTTGTTGGTACGAGATAAAAGATGAACAAAACCGAACCTAATGGGGAGGAACCTAAGATACCAATACCCTTTAAACTAGTAGCAATACATGATGCCATAGAAAAGAATCTTGATTGGATTGTTCCTGCAAACCCTTTTGATGAGAATAGTGAACCTAACAGCATTGAGAGAGGATCCTCTAGAATTTATTTGGATGATATACCTTGCCTTGTTGAAAATATTTCTGGTATTGATCTTAATGCTTCTTCATTTGAGAACACTTGATTCTTTCTTTGCTTCTTATGCCTAACTTAAAGGCGTTAAAGAAAAGTACTTATTGGGAGATAACCCAAAAGTTTTAGATGAGTCTTGGAAGTTATTACCTCTATAATAACCTCTCCTTATCCTTTTTATTTGCTTTTTGTGCCAAGAGTAACCTCTAATGAGAGAGAAGTAATGATTGGGAAAGTTGCTGTCCCGAAACAGATTTTTGTGCTTCACCATAAAAATTCGTGAGAGATCTCTGTATGTCGGATTGAGCTGTAATTTTTTTTGCTTCTGCCCTAGGTTGTTATCTAACTTTCGTTAGTTCAACACTTTTTTATTTGAGCATCAGAAGGTCTTCGAAAAAATTCGTCTTTACCTGCTGGTCTGTTTTGACAGATTTCTGCCATTTTCTGCATTTGCTTCTTGTGGGTTCCTTTTTGAGTTCTTTTGGGGAATTGAGATTTTTGAAGGAAGTAATACAGTATCTAGTGTTCTAATGGAAGTTTATTTGGTGTTAGAACTGAACCTTAAGACTTATTTATCTTGAGTGCACTAATGTTGCTAATAAAGATTTTGTGAAGTTTTGTATGAAGGAAAATTTTCAGGTGTATGGAAGGAATGAGTAATGAGATGAAGGATGGACTAAAGCTAAAGCTTGGGGATGCCACGCGTGTCACCCCAAGAAATATCCAAGAAGTACAACCGTCAAAGCTTGGGGATGCCCAAGGCATCCCCTTCTTCATCAATAAAAATTCCAGGTTTCTTCTAAACGCTTCATTTTTATTGTTTCATGCACAGTTGTGTTGTTCTTGTAGCGTCTTCTTTTTCATTTTCGTTTTGGTTTTTAGTTTGCTTGGTTTGCTTAATTTTCTTAATAAATTGGTTGGACCCCCTCTTTCACACTTTGGTTTGCAAATAGTTTGGTTTGGTTTGGAAAAGAGTAGGAAAGTTCATGCTTATGTGGTAAAAAGAGCTCGTTTTTGACCGTGGCTATGCTTTGTCATGCCGTGCTTGATATTGTTTTGGATTTATTATTAGTATTCTTTGCTGTAGCATGACTTTTTATAAACAATTGAGATGGCTTAATGTGCCTTGGATGAATCATGCGTTGTTTTAGCATATTAAAGCATAGTATAGTGGTATTCTCCTTTGATGCTTTATTTGGGTTGACTTGGCGCATGCTCACACCATGTTATGACTGTCTCAAGTCACCATAGCCTTTATGATCCTTTAGTTTTCAACTTGTAGTATCACTTTATGCTTTGATCAATGATGTTTTGTCACTCTGCATGATTATGGCCATTATTGCTCTCTTAGTTTGTCGCTCCCAGTCTTTTGCTAGCCTCCACAACCAAGTATGAGTTCCACTCATGCATCCAACTCCCTAAACCAAGTTATTCCAAAGAGTCTACCATACCTACCTACTAGCTTATGCTATTCCAAGTATATTCATGCTTTTGTTTACCTTCCAAATTAAACTTGTTATGAGAAAACTAGTGATTAAAGCTCTCACGAACTTGATGGCACACTTTACTTTATTGCCTCTAATAAACTTGAACCATTGGGTCCTTCTTTGTTGCGTATATGCTTGCGCTTTATAACTTGAAATTAGTAGAACCATGTTTCATGGGGAATGCTTTCAACATTGCACTTGTACTTTGTACCCCGTTGATATCATGTTCTTTTGCTTACAGATCCCGGCGGTGTGAAATAAAAGTGGAACTTCTAAGATCATGGAGTTTGTATGTGTGTTAGAGAAACGCCTGGGCCGCTAGCCTAAGCCATGCCTAATCATCGTGGAAACTTGCAGTATCACCATAATGAGCACTCTATGAAGCATCCTCAATAAAAACCTATGCAAATAGCAAATAAAAAGATCGCTGAGATGCTCATTGTCTGCTTGCCTTGTTATTTTGATTATGGGAAAGCTCCTGTATCATGTGCAAGGGGTACCCCGTTGGCGGTTCTTAATGATACACATATACTTACAATGACAAGAGCTTACTCGTGACTAAAGTTGAGTAGCATGAGGATCGGTCTTCGTAAGTAAGGGGCATGAGATTTCGGTTTATAACTTGTCAAGCATATCCTCTTAGTTGTGTCACCTTAACCTTAATCACTTCAAGATGCTTATGATAGGGGCAATGAGAGCTGAAAGCTATAAGTACCATAATTTTTGGAAGCTCTTTATGAGACTTGAATCCCTACTTCCTTTTACAAAGGCTTTTCTTCCACCATTATATTGAGTCTCCACCTTCTATCTTTATGCACTTACTTTGAGAGCATAGTGGCCATTCTTAGTTCTATGTGCATTGTCCCAAGACTAGTTGATTGATGCATAACTTGTTATTGCTTGGTTTAAACTATTGTATCTAGTCACTCTTATGAACTTTGAAGGTGTCCTATGCATTTATATTTGCTACTCTATTGAGGGACAAGCTGAATACTATTATGCCATATTTTCTTTATGTGAAACAAACAAACGTCTAGCAAAGCATTGTTATTCATGAATCTTTTGTTTGTGCCTTTTCATGTTGCATCATAGTTTCTTTGCTTATTGCTAGAACTTTGTCTTTCATGTTATGATTGAAGTACTATGATCCCAGCTTTGAATGTTTTGCAAATACTTTGATCAAGTCTTTGATGGTGCATGTCACCTCAAAAATTATTCTTTCTTTTTATCACTTACCTACTCGAGGACGAGCAGGAGTTAAGCTTGGGGATGTTGATACATTGCAAATGTATCTATAATTTTTGATGTTCCATGCTTGGTTTTATCCACTTTCTTGTGTTTTGTTCCAACTTTGGAGTACTTTTCATATGATTTCTTGGACTAACCTATTAACAAGAGCCATAGTGCCAGCTGCCTGTTTTCTGCTGTTTTTGGTTCCAAGAAGTCAGAAAATGAATATTCTCGGAATTGGACGGGACAAAAGCCAAAGTGCCTATTTTTCTAGAAGGGATCAAGTGCCAGAATACGAGACGGAGAAGGGCCAGGGAGCCACCACACCACCTGGCCGCGCGGCCAATCCTGGCCTGCACCAGGGGGTGGTGTGGCCGCTCCTGGCACCCCCTCGGCCTCTCCTTCCGCCTATATATTTCCCTCGGGACGAAAACCCTAGGTACCCGATCAAAAATCCACGAAAGACTCTATAGCCGCCGTCATCTCCATCCCTAGATCGGGAGGGATATGAAGCTCTTCCCGGCACCCTGTCGGAGAGGGGAATTCACCCTGGAGGCCTTCTTCATCACCATGCAAGCCTCCGTTGTGATGCGTGAGTAGTTCATCCTTGGACTACAGATCCATGTAGTAGCTAGATGGCTGGTTCTCCTCCTTTGTGCTTTCATGTTTAGATCTTGTGAGCTCCGTTCATGATCAAGATCATCTATTTGTAATTCATACATGTTGTGTTTGCGGGGATCCGATGGATATTGAGATGCTATTTCAGATTGATTATTGATCTTTTCGTGTCTTTGTTATTTGTGATCTTGCATGCTTTCCGTTGTTAGTAGCTATCTTGGCCAAGTAGATGCTAGCAACTCCAAGAGTTAGTATTTATGCTCGATAGTGGGTTCATGCCTCTGGTAATCTGGGGAAGTGATAGAAATCTCTAAGGTACTAGATGTGCTGTTGCTACTAGGGAGAAAACAACAATCCTTTGTTCATAGAACAATCCTTTGTTCATAGAACAACTTAATACTAGAGGGGGTTCGGATGATAACCTGAAGGTGGATTATTATTCATAGATGCGGTTGGATGGCGGTCTATGTATTATGTCGTAATGCCCAATCAAGTGTCAAAGGAGTCAAGATGATTAGTATATGCATGTATTGCTTTCTCAGTGTTTGTCAATTGCCCCACTGTAATTTGTTCACCCAGCATGTTATCTATCTAAGGAGAGCCACCTCTAGTGAACTATGGACTACTCAAGTTTTGCACAATAGTACTTTTTTTCTTTGGCATCTTTGGGGTTAATTTTCTGGTGCCCCTGGTTCAGTAGAAGTACGGACTACTCAAGTTTTGCACAATAGTCCTTTTTTGTGAAAATTGGGTCTGGGGCATTCAGATCTAAAATATTCGTGTGCAAAATAATTCCGGTCACTAGGAACTTTTTCTTTTTCTTTCTAACGAGGAATCTGCCCCGAAGTACCAAGAAGGTGCGCATTAAAATCTAATGGTGGGCATAAAAATTACACAGCGGTCCAAAGAGAAAACCAAAATACATCTGGGACCTATACTCTTATAACACGGACCCTAAAGATACAACTCGGAATTTGAACATGTTTTTCCTAATACTAGTTCGAAACTCCTACCCCAGCATTATTGTATACCATGGCAAGACACACCCATCTACCAAATATGGGAACATTATCATGAACTATGATGTAGATATGGCCATGACCTAATCGGCCGTTCGGCTCGAGAAACCCTCAAGTGCTCAGGACATATCTAATGTTACTATGGCTTTTTCGAATGTTTCAAATCTCATGTTTACCATTTTTTTCATGGCTGGTACTACAAACGAGAGGATGCCATGCGGACCCTTTTCGTTTATTCATTTTTCTTTATATTCTTTGTTTTTTTAATCTGTGTAAGAGTTGCCAGCATGCAAATTCATATATATCAAGATATTGAGTTGTTCAGAAATCTGGGTGATTTTCAAGATATTGACCCACAATTGTACACCTTCAAAATAGTTTCACAGTATAACTTCAAGAGTAATCTTTGCCAGTCTCTCTATGTGTATGTGTGTGTGTGCTTCTTCTTCTCGGGGTGTGACATGGAGCAACACGAGTAGTATATCTTACCACTATCTCATCTTTCTATTATCTTACCACTTTATATATAGTGTACGAATAACTTTGAATGTTGACCGTTAGATCAAGACTCACAAATCCCAATATTTCTAGCCATTAGATCTTCTTTTCTATTCTAGGGATTAAATCCCATAAGAATTTTTTCTATAATGGTTGTTTGATTTGTATGATTATTGATTCCTATAGGAAATTTTCCTAGGGAATCTTTTGCACTAGATTGCATAGGAAATCTAACATCGATCAACGCCCAAACCTCTTTCTTAGAATCCTTTTTTTACTTTGATGGAATCAAACAAACTTTCTTGCATATATATGGGTTCCTATAGGATTAAAGTGGGCACGACATTATAATCCTATGTTTTTCCCATTCCTATGCTTTTCCCGTCCTACGAATCAAATAAGCCCCTAGCATCTAGAAGATTCTATTGATAGTCTTCAACACAATGAATGCTACACACAAACCTCAAAACACACTTCTCCATCACACTAGAATCTTCTCCCTCGTTTCTCTTAACCATGTTACCAAATATACTGTAGAAAGTACAAGAACCAAATATACACCCATACTTTATAAATGTTGATCAAATTTATATTTTTTCTACTTTACCTATATTATAATTTTATATAGTGATGATATGTGTCAGACGTCTATTATCTGAGTCTCACGTGCAGGGCACGTGCAATTTAATAGTTATATATATATGTTGATCAAATTTATAAATTTTCATGCTTTACCTATTATAATTAAGAGCTACGTCCATAAAGTACCAGGTGCGTATTTGGTTCTTTGTATCATGTAGAAATCAACCTACTATTAGTTACCTAGTACTCGACATGCTCTAGAGAAATGACGAAGATGATTCTAGAATTACCAAGAAGTCTGTTTTGAAGTTTGTGCATAACATTCAGTGCACTAAAGAACATCAATAGAATCTTCTAGATGCTAGAATGGATTGAAGATCCAACTTAATTTTATTGACCAGTGTTGGGATTTGCCAGTCTTGATCCAACAGTCAAAGTTCAAAGTTATTTGTACACTATATAGTGGTAAGATATGATTATATAATAGGTTAAGCTCAAAAAGTTTTAAATTTGATGGACATCTATAAAGTATGAGTGTATATTTGGTTCTTGTACTTTGTATCATGTTGAAGTCAACATAGAAGTTAATGTTTGTTAGCAATACCTAATACTTCAAATTTTGGTAACATGGTCCATAGAAATGTCTGAAAGATTCTAGAATGATAGAGACGTGTTTTGAGGCTTGTGCACATAGCATTCATTGTGCTAAAGACTATCAATAGAATCTTCTTCTAGATGCTAGAATGGATTGAAGATCCAACGGTTTGCAATGTTCGGATTTGCCAGTCTTGATCCTACAATCAAAGTTCAAAGTTATTCATTCGTATAATATATAGTTGTAGGATTATATAATAGGTGGAGAAGTGTGTTTTGAGTTTTTTGCATAGCATTCATTGTGATGAAGACTATCAATACAATCTTCTAGATGCTAGAATGAAAAAGAAGATCCAACGGCTGGAAATGTTGGGATTCGCGAGTCTTGATCCAATGGTCAATATTCAAAGTTATTCGTACACTATATAGTGGTAAGATAAGATAAGATAAGAAATATGTGGACTTGGATGTAATTTTTTTAGATCCCTGGTGTAACGTGCAGTTCCACGGACCATGTTAAGTTGTGAACTGAAGTATCTGTGTCATGATCTCACCCGATAAGGTGCAAATCCCTGTGTTTATAGTGCTAGTCCCTAGATCGAATAGCTAGCACCCACAGTTTAAGATGTAATATGTAGAAACAAAGGTCATATTACATCGCATATCCAGGAATACAAATAGTTCATTACAACTTACATAGCTCAGATGGCTATCTCATTACACAGCAGCAGATATAACTATAAAGCATGGAGTCCTTCATCTTCATGTGCCATAGGCAAACATGTTGGGTGTAGACTCGTAATCCCTACTCATCAAACTTCACTATCATCAAATAATCCTGTAACATGATAAGTTACAGCCACAAAGGTCAATACATTTTGAATTGTATTGGCAAGTGTCACTAGTATGTGGATATAAAGTGGAACCTATTACTACATGCATATCTGGCCAGGTAGAGCTTTGACTAGTTTGCAGCAAGAAACTTTTTCCTATCTTTTTATAAATAGTTTGCAACACTTATTATCAACTAAGTTACACTAGATACCCTCCAGGTAATATTTCTAATCACAACATAGTGGTACCACTAATAGAAATCAGTGAACCTGGGTTCCATTGATAGAAATCAATGAACCAACAACCCTTGTTCACCCATCAAGTTTTAACTTAGGAAATTAGAATGATGAGATTCTTGATTCTGCTTCATTGTCTTGATGCTCAGAAATTGTCCATAACCGGGGACACGGCTAAGTACTTAGTTTTACCCTCTCGAGGGGTGGTGCACTTTCCCCACAAGACTCGACATGCATCGAGACGAGACTTTTCAGAAGCAATCCCTCAGACCACCACAGACACGTTCCATCCTATCATCACTACCACCCTCTGTCTGTCTGGCTGAGTTCTCGCAACTTAGTCGGTCAAGGCAGAGCCCATATTCCATGTGGCTGCACTAGAAGCTTCGTGACAAGAACGTCTCCAATCTCTTTGTTCCTGGGTGGCCATCCACAAGTGCGATACACCAGCCGACCATAGACATGGCCCCTGAGTAACCACTCAACATAATCCAAGCAAGTCCTAATTCCACCCAGGTGTTTCATTAAGAACTTGTTTTATTATAGAAAACATATATTTTTCAATACTCCATATAATCATAATATGATATTCCATTCCGAAAACTATAGCAGGGCTAAGCATTTCTAATCTTATGATGTTTTACCTACCAAGTAGAAACTACCATTCCCTATTCTACATAGGAGATATAGCATAGCATAATAATATAGTCTATCATGCATATACTACAAAAATCCACTAAGTATAACGAAAACAGTAGGACTTGATGATAGTGCCACTTGCCTTGGTAGTAGAATATTTAGGTACTCTTCTTGATCTTTCAAAGATTACACTCCTCAAAGTCTACAACAATACAATCAAGCAAAAAGCACAATCTCAAAACTAGCATCACAAAACAATACATGAATACAACGAAATACATGCAAGCATACAACAAGATATTTTATTGAACAAGTTGTTACAACAAGGTTCTGAATACTATAAACACCTACTGATCCTTTATATAAGGTGGATGCTAATTGTAATAATCTTAGTGCAAAGAGATTATTTAAGACATTTTATAACACTAAAATAAGCCACACTTGACTAACAGATGCTACACAAATCCTATGTACTAAACTAAACTTTTATTAAGATCCTACAGTACAGAGGATTTAATATACAACCATTTGCAAAAGGATTCACTCAAAAATAATTTACAGAACAATTTTTATACTCAAAATACTCCACAAATAGTTCTGCATAAAACGTGATTTTAACCATCACAAAAGTACCGAAATTGTTGCTCTACTGTGTTCTACCCATTTTTGTGAATCCATAGACATATTATTTTCTAAATTTGGATGAACAAAACTAAAGATATGATTTTTAGAAGTTTCTATGATTTTCTGTCTATAATTCCGAAAATAGAATAAGCTACGCCACATGGCAAAATTTAACTGATGGGTACCGATTCAATAACTTAATAAACATGGACCGCTTGATCTAAATACTAGGGTCGCTTGCTGGTTTGGCTCAGCTCTAATTTACAACATGTAGTAGAGATTGAACTAGTACTAGGAGATGATGGCCATGCTAGCGAATATGATTCAGATAACATCTTAGTATGTCTTAACGATTCGTATCGTATTAGGTAAATTATACAGTATGTAACTTCTTCTGAAAACATGATAAAAAGTATAGATAATATGTCTGATATCTTGCACATGGTTCTACGCCTCAAAAATTGAGTAGGCCGCCATCAGCTACTTGAGAGCGTGGGACTAAGTGCAGATGCAGTAGCAGACTGATTTGGTTCAGGTATAAACTTAACTGTCTACCAAGATCGAACACGAGCAAAGTATTACCATCGATGGTGCAACTGGTAGATGGTGATGTCAGGGACAACACTCTGGTGGTCTGCAGGTCTTGAAAATAATCGACCAGCGTTCTAGGTTCGATGGTGAATATGATGGCGGCCTCGACGTTGTTGATCTCGTCCACTAGCTGCGGCAAATCGCGGCTGAAGCTAGTTGGGGCGGTGGTGGTGTTCGGGTGTCGTCGTGGAAGGTCGCAGGCTGCAGAAATCGGACGATTAGAAAGTGCGGGGAGGTGCGCATGGTCTGGTAAAATCAAATGAAATAAAATCAGGGCCTGATTATATTAGGAATAAGTTCAAGTAGTTACTAGCTGAGAGGACAAATATCGTGTGTGCACTACAAGACTATTTTTAGGAATGAGCAAGTTAATGCATGCGTGTAGTATCATTGCATGTAGCTGCATACGTGGTGTGTTTCGAATAAATGGCATATACCGTTTCAGTCAACAACATGACAAAGCGATCTGAAAATTTTAGGCTACCTTACTTTTGCCCTCAGCTCTAATCCGAACAGTCTAGGGAGATCTAAGACGAGACCTTACTGATGAGGGCCTGGGTGGCTGATGGCAATAGGAGGGACTTCGGCAGGAGGTTTCTGAAAAGTAGAAGGAGAGGATCCTGGAGCAGATGAGAGCGATGAGTTTGCCGTCCGTCTTGCTCTTGGCAGCGGTAGAGTACATATAGAACATGCATCGTCTAGTTCGTCGTCGTGGAGGGTAGAAGGCTGCACAACCACATGATTTTCTTATCAGAAGAGATGTGCTCAGTGTATATAAGATAGAGGAAGAATATACAGGGCCATAGTCCCTCTCTACCCAGCGGAAACGACGGCAGCCTTGCCGCGGGCGGCCGAACTTGATGATGAAATCCAACAGCGAAGTGGAAGTAATTTGGCGTGGAGTTGGTGGAGAGTTTAAGTGAAGCCAGGGAAGCTCGGTAGTGTTTATATAGAGAGTGGAGGGAGACAGGCGACGGGACACAGAACTCAAATCTTCGGTAATTCGACCCATGTTAGCTGCGATGTGCACACGAATTAAGTTGCACTCAAACGAGGTTTTAATCCCCAGAATGGATCCTTGGGTTAATTGGGAGTAACTTTTGTTTTGAAAGATAGGCGTTTAGTGATCTACAGTCGGTAGAATTATGAGGAGACGATAGTGGGATTTCAGTTTCTGGAACATGAACTGACAGTTGAATTTTTTTTTGAGGGAAAACTAACAGTTGAATGAACGATAGGGGGAAGACGACTCGACCGGGTTGTTTCGGTCAAGATGGGCCAGTAGATGCGGCCCAAGAAGAAAATGAAGAAAGCGAGAGAAAAATAAAAATAGAGAGAGGAGCTGGCTGGGCTGGGCCTAAAATGATCCGGTTCTACTTCACTTTTTTTACTCCATTTCTTTACCAAATAAATTATATATTTTTGATTTATAGTTTCAAAAACAAAAAGGTGATTATCATTTGTATAATTCTATTTAATCATTATCTTTATAAACCATTTAAGAATACTTTTATTTCATTTAGTTATTGATTTTTGGTAGGTGCTTTATTGGTCTTGGAATTTTCTTATTTCTTATTTCTTTTTCTTTCTTCTTAAATAAATTATATCTTTTTATCTATGGCTTCAAATAGTGTGAAACCAATTTCTAGGGTTTTGTATTTTTGTTATTTACCATTATAGATTATTTAGGTATTACGTTGTCAATTTTTTTATATGGAACATAGCCATAGTCTTGTATTGAACTTGATGGTCATTTCTCTTATTAGTGTTTAGGTTTCGAATCTATCCTTTTTCTTCAGGGGTTGACAAGATACATGTCATGGATGATTGCATTTTATCTTTGGATAGTTTGTTTATCTCTTCCTCATTCATAATTCTTTTTATTTAAGTAAGGTTCCAATAGAGGAAGAAAAAGTTTCTTTTCCCCCCTAAATTTCATCCTTTATTTTCTTTGTTTGTTTGATTTTTTTTCACATTTCAAAATTCGGAAATTTTTGGGATGTGACAATCTGGCTCCTTCTAGGCCCACCCTACTTGAAAAAATTTCACCACCCCACATTTCTTACCACTATATAGTATACGAATAACTTTGAATATTGATGTTGGACCGAGAATTATGAAGAAACCACATGGTCCACTGTCCACACTGTGTGATAATTGGGACGGTGGCATTTTCATTTAACTTTGTTAGAGCATCTCTAGAAGATACCACATATCACTGCGTACCGCAAAATAACCACCCATTTGCGGTACGAGGGGGGGGAATTGGTCATTCGAGATACCCTAAACCGTACCGCATCCAAGGAAAAATTATAGTTTCCCGCAAACCGACACTTCCGTGCCGCATATATACTACATCGAGGGTTTGTACCACATCCTGGCGCATCTGTTGGCAGGAGGGAAGTTTCCCCATCCCTTCTTCCCGCTCATAGCCGCCACCATCGCCCACCGTTTCCACCCCCCAATATCCCTCTCCTCCGTCCCATCACTCTTTGCCACCGTCGCCACAGCCATGGCCAGACCCAATCTGAATTACTACGAGGCATCGATGTTTGCCCACCACTATATCCTCGCAATGCCTCGCGCGGCGATTCTGGCAGGCTTCGAGCTCAGCCACTTTAAGGTGCTGGTGGCGCCCGTTCCGCGCGGCGTCAAGCTATATCACCGGATCAAAGATCGCTGCCTCGAACTGCCGGACTGGAAGTGAGCAATGCCCCGAACGCGGCTGTAAGCTCCTATTGGCATAGGCTATTCAAGCAGGAGCATAGGGTGGCGCTTTCCATCTGCCTCGAACACCAGCGCGAGGTCCACCCCGACGACCACAACGCCAAAGCTAGGGCGCATTTCTAGGCGGTACCTGGGCGCACAATCAGCACCGCCATCAACGATGCGCTCTGGGATGATTTCATGAGGGTGGCGAACCGCGCCGGAATCATCGAGATTTACGATAGAGGCAACGACGAGGAGGAGGCAGAGGACGGCGGCATGGAGGACAGCGGAAGCAAGATAGTCGATTAGGGTTCCCATTTAATCATTCGCTATGTCGCTTTGTTCGTATTTAATCATTTTCTATGTCGATTGAAAAACTCGAATCCATGGTGTTTGCTAGTTCATACCCCGATGAATTCAGTGCTTTGCGGTACAAATTGCTTTGCATTACAGTGACGGGGCGGAACAAATGCTGCAAAACTAAACTGTAAAATGGAATATTCTGTTTTGCGGTACAATGCCATAGCAAAGCTACGATGGGTTCCTAACACAAGGTACAGAATATGGGGAGTAGTAAAATACAATGAGATGGGGGGAGTAATTTCTAGAGCCCTAGTTATTGCAACCCCTAATTTCTGGCATCTATCTTTTCTCTCTGCATGCGGTAGAGCGTGAAGGAAAAAAATAAACCAATGGGGAGAGAATTACGGTGCAGTTAAGAGGCTATCTCTCATAATGTTCCCAAGATTTTCTCACCAATTTTTAAGGCCACGTCTTGGTACCAACAAAATAGTAGTACTAGCTAGTACTCCATCCGTTCCAAAATATAAGATGTTTTAGCTTTGTGAAAAGAGTGCATCTAGACCTTTTTTGATGTGTAGGTTCACTTCAAATCTAAATAAACATATACACTAAAAGCAGTCTAGATACACTCTTTTCACAAAACTAAAACATCTTATATTTTGAAATGGAGGGAGTACATGTTTCTTTGCACAGGCAGTACTAGAACTCCATGTTAAGGCTAGTCATAGTGGGAGTAACTTGAGTAGTAACCTAGTCCTACTTGTATTGCCAACTAAGCATTTAGATGATATGGCATGCAATTAAATGATGAGAGAGAGGCTTGTGGTAACTAGCTATGTTACCATAACATCACACATTTCAAGACAAAATGAGTCTATATTGCAATAAATGAGACTGTGCATGATACCACACCTATGTTATTTTCCACTATGGAGGTAGTAACTTAGACTAGTAACATATGCATGTTACTACTACTCTAAGTTACTTCCCACTATGACCAGCCTAAGTGGGGATTTGGCTATGCGAGAGGCCGCATAATTAACAAGATAAGCATGCAGGCTTGGTTAGGTAGGCACTTAATACTTGAAGGTTAACTATACCGGTGGTAGTAGCTTTCTACCGTTGATTGCTTGTATGAGTACTACTAGTAGTACTCCGTAGAATATATGTACTACACTTCCAAAAGCAAGAGTACAAAAGTACCTAGATTGAGAAGCGGTGGAGTCTGCTGCTGAGCGATATCCAGAGAGAGAGAAGGAAAGATGGAGGTTGTATGGGTGAGCTCCATCCGTCTGATAGAGAAAGCCAGGGACGCCCACCTCCAGGTCGACTCTTTGCAGCACCTCCGTGTCGTGTTGGCACGCGCCATGGCATGCACCCATTCTGACGCCATCTTCGCAACCTAGCTCAAGAAGACGGTGGACTCTTTCCTCACTAGCTTCAACGTTGTCACAGGCATGGTGGACGACCTCACTGCCCTCCTTCAGGCCATGCGCCGTGACGCATACCCAACAGGTACGTTTGCCATAATGCATGCTACCGGCAGTGATATCGTTTTCTTCTATGGACTTCATTCATCTAGCCTATCTATAACTGACTTTTAGCCCCAAATTTTGGTCCATGTGTTCCTCCCCAGGTTGTTGCCGCGCTCACCACTTCCCTGGCTGGTCTCTCTAGAGACTATCTGTTCCGTGCACTGATGGCCCTGCAGCTTTCCGAGGCTTTGCCCGCCGCACCGGCAGATGTCTACATGGAGGTAGCTGTTATCGTGCAGCATCTTGCCCAACACGACGAGCTGGACCTCTTCATTAGCCTCCTTGATAAATGTGTATTCTAGGGCACGTCGGGCGTGAACAACGCCCGCACGGCCACCATCCTCCGTCGAAGGGATATCCTCGACAACTTTGCAGAAAAACATGTCAATCTGGCAGGTACCATTGCTCCTCCTGGCACGCGCAACTGAGGTTGAAGACGAAGGGCATCTCAGGGATTTTGATGTAATTTTAGTTTTTGTTGAGGTGCTTTGTACTGTTCGATGTTTCTTTTAATGCCAGGATCCTTTTCGCAAAAAATGGAGAAGGGAAGACGTATGATGATTCTCCATGGTTACTGTCACGGTGTCATTTATATGGACAGATCACATGTGGGTTTAACGAACATTATGTTTTTATTAACCAACAGTCTTCATAGAGAAAAAAGGCATACATTAAGTCAATTAATAATAACTATATACACATATTGAGAATATAGCCTACGGTGCTATGGAATTTTTTGGGGAGGGGTGTAACATGATGGTTCTAAGCATGGTGGAATTTGCTCTGGCTACTGTTCAACACCAACACATGGAGCAGGACATTGTGAAATATGCGATGTCCTCTTCCTATATACACCAAGGCAGCTGACCAACACACTAGAGACTCTTGTCAAGAAATAAAGGAAAAAACAGGCCACACACACAGCGCGGCCGTACCAAGGCACACGTGTGCGGCTCCACGCAATGGGATGAGGGAGAGATCAGCCGGCCGGTGCGCGCGGGGCGTTGCACAGGAGGGGAGAGAGGATGGATGGTGAGAGACAGCAAAGGAGAGAGAAAACATACTAGTACTACTAGTAGTACTATGCTTGTAGTAGTACTATGCTACTAGTAGTAGGTACATGTACCTCGTGTCAGAAACCCGTCAAACTAGCTTTACTCTGACATCGCACCGCCTTCAACTCTTTCGTTGCTCTCGCGTTGCCTCCCCGTTAATAATCTCTTCTTGCTCTTCCTTTTTTCTTCCATTTTTTCTTTGGAAGCTTTGGGGTTAATTTTCTGGTGCCCCTGGTTCAGTAGAAGTATGGACTACTCAAGTTTTGCACAATAGTTCTTTTTTTTCTGAAAATTGGGTCTGGGGCATTCAGATCCAAAATATTCGTGCGCAAAATAATTCCGGTCACTGGAAACTTTTTCTTTTCCTTTCTAACGAGGAATCTACCCCGAAGTACCAAGAAGGTGCACGTTAAAATCTAATGGTGGGCATAAAAATTACATAGTGGTCCAAAGAGAAAACCAAAATACATCTGGGACATATACTTTTACAACACGGACCCTAAAGATACAACTCGGAAATTTGAACATGTTTTTCCTAATACTACTTCGAAACTCCCACCCCAGCATTATTGTATACCATGGAAAGACACACCCATCTACCAAATATGGGAACATTATCATGAACTATGTTGTAGATATGGCCATGATCTAATCGGTCGTTCGGCTCGAGAAACCCTCAAGTGCTGAGGCCATATCTAATGTGACTATGGATTTTTTGAATGTTTCAAATCTCATGTTTACCATTTTTTCATGGCTGGTACTACAAACGAGAGGATGTCATGCAACCACTTTTCGTTTATTCATTTTTCTTTATATTCTTTGTTTTTTAATCTGTGTAAGAGTTTCCAGCATGCAAATTCATATATATGAAGATATTGAGTCATTCAGAAATCTCGGCGATTTTCAAGATATTGACCCACAATGTAAACCTTCAAAATAGTTTCATAGTATAACTTCAAGAGCAATCTTTGTCGGTCTCTCTCTGTGTGTGTATGTTTGTGTGTGCTTCTTCTTCTCGGGGTGTGACATGGAGCAACAAGAGTAGTATATCTTACCACTATCTCATCTTTCCATTATCTTACCACTTTATATATAGTGTACGAATAACTTTGAATGTTGACCATTGGATCAAGACTCGCGAATCCCAACATTTCCAGCCTTTGGATCTTCTTTTCCATTCTAGGCCATCAGGTTTGATTCAAAGGATTTACATGGGAAATTTATAGGATTAAATCCCATAAGAATTTTTTCTATAATGGTTGTTTGATTTGTATGATTACTGATTCCTATAGGAAATTTTAGATAGCTAATAATCGCTGACTTCTACATGATATACTGTACGAAGTACAAGAACCAAATATACACCCATACTTTATATATGTTGATCAAATTTATATTTTTTGTGCTTTACCTATATTATAATTTTATATAGTGATGATATATGTTAGATGTCTATTATCTGAGTCTCACGTGCATGGCACGTGCAATTTACTTGTTATAATTAAGAGCTACGTCCATAAAGTACCAGGTGTGTATTTGGTTCTTTGTACTTTGTATCATGTAGAAATCAACTTACTATTAGTTACCTAGTACTCGACATGCTCTAGAGAATTGACGAAGATGATTCTAGAATTACCGAGAAGTGTGTTTTGAAGTTTGTGCATAACATTAAGTGCACTAAAGAACATCAATAGAATCTTCTAGATGCTAGAATGGATTGAAGATCCAACTTAATTCTATTTAGCAGTGTTGGGATTTGCCAGTCTTAATCCAACGGTCAAAGTTCAAAGTTATTTGTACACTATATAGTGGTAAGATATGATTATATAATAGGTTAAGCTAAAAAAAATTAAATTTGATGGACATCTATAAGGTATGGGTGTATATTTGGTTCTTTTACTTTGTATCATGTTGAAGTCAACATAGAAGTCAATGTTTGTTAGCTATACCTAATACTTCAAATTTTGGTAACATGGTCTATATAAATGTCTGAAAGATGCTAGAATGATAGAGAAGTGTTTTAAGATAAGAAGTATGGGTGTATATTTGGTCCTTGTACTTTGTATGTCACGTAGAAGTCAAACATTATTAGCTACCTAACATATTAAATTTTTGATAACATGCATGGTCTAGAGAAACAAGGGAGAAGATTCTAGTATGATGGAGAAGTGTGTTTTGAGGTTTTGCATAGCATTCATTATGCTGAAGACTATATATGAATATAATCTTCTAGATGCTAGAATGGAAAAGAAGATCCAACGACTAGAAATGTTGGATTCGTGAATCTTGATCCAACGGTCAACATTGAAAGTTATTCGTACACTATATAATGGTAAGATAATATAAGATAAGATCATGAAGAAGTCAACGATTATTAGCTACGAGTGAGAAGATTCTAGTATGATGGAGAAGTGTGTTTTGAGATTTGTTCATAGCATTCATTATGATAAAGACTATCAATAGAATCTTCTAGATGCTAGAATGGAAAAGAGGATCCAACAACTGGAAATGTTGGGATTCACGAGTCTTGATCCAACGGTCAATATTCAAAGTTATTCATACACTATATAGTGATAAGATGGTAAGATAATATAAGATAAGATATAGCAATCGTAATGTATTTTTGTGTGTGTGCTAACGGGTGGGGCGAGTATGTCATACATACAACACAATAGCACATACTCCCTCCGTTCATAAATATAAGACATTCTAGCTTTGTGAAACGAATATATCTAGACACCTTTTAGTGTATAGGTTTACTCCGAACCTATACGAACCTATACACTAAAAGACGTCTAGATACATTCGATTCACAAAGCTAAAACGTCTTACATTTCTGAACAGAGGGAGTATATATGTACTCCCCCGATCTATATTAGTTGACTTATGTTTGTCTAGACTCTAGATATATACGGATGTATCTAGCACTAAAACTTGACTAGATACATCCGTATCTAGATGAATCTAAACCAACAAATATAGGTCAGAGGGATTATATGTTTGTAGCACAACTCGCTCTCATACATATACTCATACTAAAAAAAATCATGTATATGGAAATGTATATGTACATGCCTGCATATACTTGGCCACTCACACGTCACACACACACGCGCAAATAGCTACACATATACATGTTCGACCGCACACCACACACACGTACACAGACACGTACAAATACATGTACACATCTCCACACATGTACACATGGCAAGACACATGTACAAAAATATAAGCCTTAATTAATAAGCTATAGGATGGAGGTAGTGCAAATTAATTTTATGACATTTAGGCCTTAATATTGTATTGTTTGGAAGAAGGAAAGTTAGGATCCTACGACTTCTCTATCTTTTCTTCTACATTATATGTTAGAGGATCTGTATAACTTGTTTCTTGCTAAAGGTCGTGGTAAATATAGTTTTAGTCCCACTTCTCGCACCCGCGGTACAAATTAGTCCCATATCTTGCAGAGTGGACAAAATCAATCCCAAAATATGCATCCCTAGTGCAAATCAGTCTATTTCAAACAAATTTGAGCGTATTTGACCAAATCCATACACGTTTAGCTGTCCTGAACGTGCGTTTTTGTGATTGAGACAGTAAAAATGTACTGGCCTACAAGCGGTGTCCTTCCACAACTTCTGTTGCTTTTGAAAGTTCATGTAGAATTTTTTCGTAGATTGATGTCGTTTTAGCTTGGCTGAACACTGTCCTTTGCAAATGCTCAAGTTAACTAAAATTGCAAATGTGTGCATTTCACTCAATATTTCATCGTTAGTTTCAAGTTAGTTGAAATTTAACCAAATTTGATTCTTTTCTTATACACTTCAGAATCCATATGCATCAATTGTTTTATATGTGACGATTCAACTTGAGCATTGCGAAGTACGTAGGATGAGCACATGGACATATGTTGTTCGCATATCATGTCAAATTCCCAAGATTTTAGCTTCAGCACATGGGCTTTTCTGTAAACAACGATGCCTTGCGTGGGCCCATAAATTACCCTCGCCTCGCTTTTCTTATCTTATCTTACATCTTATAACTATATGGTGTATGAAGAACTTTGAACACTGGTCATTGAATCAAGATTGTTAAATCCCAACATTGTTAGCAGTAGTATCTTCTTTTCTATTATGGGATCTAGAAGATTCTATTGATAGTGTTTAGCACAATGAAATTTATGCACAAATCTCAAACACATGTTATGAAAGTAGCTAATAAAGGTTGAAATCTACATTATATAAAGCACAAGAACCAGATATACACCCAATACTTTATGGATCTGGCTCAGAAGTATAATTATTTTTTCAAGCTTTACCTATTATAATTTTATAGTGATGATATGTCAAACTTCTATTATTTGAGTCTGACGTGAAAGGCAGGTGCAACTTACTAGTATGGACTAACCCGCAAAACTTCCCGGTAAGGACAACTCAACATGGTCAAATTTGCTCAGTTCATTCAAATTCCATTCAATCCGTTTGAAATAGACTAAACTACGCCTAGGGTGCAAGGTGTGGGGCTAGTTTTTCCCATTTACAAGATGTGAGACTAATTTGCACCCTGGCTGTAAGAAACGGGACTAAAAGTGTAGCTCCTTGTCAAACTAGCTTTCCATGGGCATATAATTGACAAAGCGAATACATAGCTTGTTCTTACAGGGACAGGACCATGTTTCGACGAATCCTTGCATGGTGTTTGTTGTAATTTTGTGGGACCTGGTTGTGTCTCCTTGTTTTCTTCTAGTCCTTTCTGTAAAATGTACCTACATCTTCATTACCACTGTGTGTGAAAAAACCCACACCATAAGCCAAAAAGTACACCTTAAGAGCTATCCATATGCATAGTGGGGCTTGTCCACGAGTCAGAAAGCTTAAGGGTCACCCATAAGCTTAGGGCATCACCTCACCTATGTATAAGGTGAACTTTTGCCATAAGGTGGGTCCCACACAGCTTGTGGAAGTAGCTATAATGTATAAAGTTAACTTATCTATAAGCTCGGACCCATATGTCTGCAAAAGTACACACATGCAAGAGAGAGAGGAGAGAGTAAATAATTTTATATTGCTTACACCCATAATGTGTAGCCAAAAGTGGTTCCATATTTGCTTTTTGGCTTTTGGAACTAGTTCTACACTGTGGAGGTGGTTTCAAATGAGAGAAAACTGGGAATCGAAGAAAGTATAGTTGCTCCGATGCCAAATTTGCTTTTTGGCTTTTGGAACTAGTTCCTACACTGTGAGGGTAGTTCCATATTTGCTTCATGTGTTGTTTTAGCTAGATGGTGGGACCCACGTTATAAATATTTGGAACTAGTACATTGTGGAGCTCTTGCTATATTTTATACCAAAACTAAATTTACCTTTATGTTATATTTGGCAATGGCAACATTGTGGGTGCCCTTGGACAAGCCACAAGATATTGGGTCACCTTGAAAATTTCCTTAAGGTGAAGCTCTACTATGTATGTGGTCATCCATAAGGACTACTTTTTGCTTGTGGACACCCTTATGGACAACATAGTGGATGGCCTAAGGTGAAATTTTGCCATAAGGTGGATCCCACACAACTTGTGGAAGTATCTATAATAATAAAGTCAACTTATCTATACGCTAGGACCCATATGTTTGCAAAAATTATACACATGCAAGAGAGAGAGGAGAGAGTAAATAATTTTATATTGCTTATGGACAAGCCACAAGCTTAGGTGAAGCTCTACTATGTATGTGGTCATCCATAAGGACTACTTTTTACTTATGGACAACATAGTGGATACCCTAATACAGATCTCGTTCCGTGAAAAAAGTAAAACGGAGCTCGTCCATGCAAGTAAAATAAAAATACAGAGCTCGGATTTATGAATTAGTACTCTAGTACAACCCGTACCCTAGGCGTCTAGTACTAGGGAGTCAGGCCGGTCACAGTCTCCTCGAAATTAACTAGTCCGACCATCTAGACGTCTACTGGTACTAGGGAGTAGGGAGTCGGCAGGTCACTGCCTCCTCAAAATGCAGCTGAGGAGCGCATACTCATGTTGATTAATCCAACTTTTCCCCCTTGCCTATTCCCCCGGCCCCTCCAGGGCGTCTTCCCCTTCCGCACCACGCACCGCTGCTGCCGCCATATGCCGCTTTCAGATTCTCTTCCTTGTCTCGCTCAGGAAGTTGCCACCGTCGATCCCCCCTCTCTTCCGAAACCCCAATCAATGAAATACAGACACTGCCTTGCGATGGCGTCAGTGAGCAAGAATAGTGAGCATGATTCTAAGCTTTTTCATGACGTGTTTACCGAAGGCCCCTTTGAAGAACTCGTAACCGGATGCAATGTCATCACCACCGCCAGCCTAATCAGTTCGTCCAAACTTTTTCTTGAATCTACGAAAGCTAGTGCAACTCTGGATGCTTCAATGCCATTTGGCCTCCCATGTGTTCTTCATTCCCCCTGACGAAGGGACCACTAGATTTCTTGCATTACTTCAAAATTGATAGCCTCCCGTGCAAGCTATCGCTGTTGGACAGGTTCTGCTTCGATGCTATGGTACGAGGCTATACTTCTGGGCAGTGGGTAGGCGCCAATGGAGATTGGATTGCCACGGATGGCTTCAGAGGCAAGTTGGAGCTTTGCAATGTGTACACTCGTCGCAAGATTCCTCTCCTAGCATTGTCGTTCCAAGCAACCGACCAGCCAACCACGTTCTTGTTGGATAATGATCTTCCAGCTGTAATGCAGAAGATTGCTATTTGCCAAGTTCCCACAGCTGCTAGGAGATATAAAGGTTTCTTGCTTGTTGTAGTCTTAAACATTAGAATTGCCATCCTTCAGGGCGGTGATGATGGATGGACAGTTCTTCCACTCCCTCTTAACCACACCCTGAGCCCTTACAGTTACAATGATGGAATTTCCCATGACGGACTGGTGTTCGCCGTAGCTCTGTATGGCAACGTTCATGTTTGGGATCCTCTGCATCCTGGTAATTATTCCTTCATATGTAGTGTACTGACTTAATTACTCATGTGCACAAGCTATTGTACTGAATTAACATAGGGAGTATTTTGTTTAAATGAAAATACGAGTAGTTATTGTAGACTCTATGAACTGTATGAATCATAGTTTTTCCGTAGGATTTTTTCTTATAGCAGTCATTTGATTCATCGGATTGAATTATGCACAGTAGATTTTTCCGGATGTCTTTTAGTTCTTTCGATATGAATTTAAGATATACTTGAAGCTCCTGAAATGAATCCATTCAATGGTTTTTCCGTGCAATGTAATCCAACACACCGCAATCCTGCATGAGTATAAATGGACATGCAAATGTAAAATCCTGTGTCTTTCATATCCTATGTTTTCTGCATTTGCATGAGTTTTTGGCAAGTTCCCCTACAAATGAACCGGTCAATTCTCTTTGCCTTTTTAGACAAAACGAGCCCAAAATTGCCCGTCTTGTTCAAAAAAAGATGAATCCGTTCTCTATGAAATTTCCCTATTGCTTTGTTTCCTTTGTACGATTCTAGATCGTAGTTGTTTTTCCTATGTTTGAGATACTTTGCATGCAATTAAATTGGAAGGAAATTTTTCAGTAGGATTCACTATATCATGCTGCCGAAATCATAAGTTAACGCATTCTGCTACCTTTTTCAAGGTCTTGCGCTGGTCTTGGCGGGACCAGCTGCCGCGGATGAGTTGGTGGATTCATTTCTCAATGCTACTAGAGACGAGCACGACTAATTTTTTGGTTTTTGGTGGTTAGCAAGATCTGCAGATGGTTCTAGACTTCTTCATATATATATACGCTTGGCGCTTCTTATGATCCCAACTGTCTTACTTGTCATTGCCGCCATCATACTGGTGCTGCTCATCCTCGTGTTGTACACTGCGGTCGCACTATCTCCACTTATACTTCCGGGTTTGGCTACTTGGTATTCTCAATGAACACTGGTCAGGTTGATCAAGCTAATCCATAGGAAAGGATTGCTGACCTTGGATCATATTCTCTTTTTCTTGGAGTTAACTTTCCGATTATCATGCGCGTAGGTGGTGCAGATCTTACCTCAGGTTATCTGATGAGAAGCAACTGTGTCTACATCTTACCAACTGCAGTATGGCTTTCCAAAGAGGCGCAACCTGAATTATGCCACTTCAGTCTTAGTGGTAGAGACCGTGGTGTTACTTATGAAATCAATGTCCTTGAGGGAATTAGTAACCCTCGCTTCTGGATAGGAACGGTGAAGCATTCGCTTTGGTTCATACCGACCTCCGCGAACACCGTCGATTGGAACCGGCCTCATGCTTAACTAAGAAACAAGACATGTTGCCATAGTACATACTAACGCAATCCATATGTAATAGTTGGTACTACAACTAGAGAAATAGTTCTCGACCATGTTGAACTGTTTATTTTGTTTGGTTGTCTGAAGTCATCGGCTTTCAACTCTTTGGTCTCCTCTCTTTTGAAACATGTCCTTGTATCGGTACTATGTTTATTTACTCGTATGAACTTGACTATACTTTTTTGGGGCCTTTAGCATAATGCACTTTAGTCCGCCGATTCTAGAGTTCCTTTAGAAATTATGGAAATTTTAGCATCAACAGGATGTTACGGACCACATGCCATACATTTGAACAATCACCTCAATGTTTGTGTAAGGGTCGTACTCTATGAAAACAACCTTGGCTTCAATGATTATAGCCTCATGCACTAGTCTTTGGTTAAGCTGATATGACGAGACCATATTTTTTAGAGATTTATCTTATCTTATCTTACCACTATATAGTGTACGGTTAACTTTCAACATTAACCGTTATATCAAGACTAGCAAATTCCAACATTACCAACCCTCGAATCTTCTTTTCCATTCTAGCATCTACTCACTCTGTTCCATAATATAACATGTTTTAACTTCTGCGAAATGAATGTATCTAGATGACTTTTAGTGTGTGGTTCACTCTGAACCCACACACTACTTTTAGTGTGTAGTAAAAGATGTCTAGATACATTTATTTCACAAAAGCTAAACCATCTTATATTTTGAAATGGAGGAAGTAGGAGATTCTATTGATACTAGACTTTAGCATAATGAACGCTATTCACAAGTACAAGAACCAAATATACACCCGATACTTTATGGAAGCGGCTCGAAAATATAATTATTTTCTCAGCTTTACCTATTACTACTTTATAGAGTAGTACAATTTTATATTGTGATGATATGGCATTCTACTAGACAGTTTTGGCGTGCTAGACTAGCTAGCTAATTACTGGTACAAGTAAAGTTTCCTCGATGCTACTACAGTAGTACTAGATAGCATTGGCGCGCTACACTAGCTAGCTAATAATTAAAGTCTCCTCGATGCAGCTACGCCCTGCAGCAGAAGACTGACGAAGGAACACGCAAAAAACTTCTCGTTCAAAGAGCCATACCGTCTTCCCCATCTCCAGCGGTATTTGGTATCGTATCCAACGCGCGCTTCACTCATTTTCCTCGCCATTTCGCCCGCAACATCGGTCCTTATAGGCCGCCACCCCTCTCCTCCAAAACCTACCAATAGTCATAGATTGATCCGCCTCGCCCCCAAACCATCGGGATGTGATGGCGGATTCGGGGCCCAACCAGCGGTACAACGGATGGAGCAACATCGGCGCCGACGTGTTCGACAAGATCGCTATGCGTATGGACTCTACCAGTGTCGTCCGGCTGGCCGCATGATCCAAGGAGTTGAACCTCTGAGTCACCAGCGGAAAGGGTAGCAGATGCCCCAATGATGGTTGCGGGATATTGTTCGCCTACCGTCAGGTCCACAACCACCAGATTACGTGCGCGCACGACCCTTATAATTGCATGGAAGATGGCTGTATTTTTTCCGCCTCGTCGGCGGCGCTCCTCACCCACCTCCGTGAAGCTCACTCGATGAGGGTGCGTAGTTTCTGCTACGACAAAACACGCAGGTACTCCTCTAAGCCTCTGCCGGCAATAGGTCTATGGATAGTAGATATCATCAGATCCGGGGACAATGGTACTGTGTTCGCGGTGCAATTTGACACGCGCCAAACGCTACACGTCGTATCTATCGTATGCGTCAGGTCGGTGATGTCTATGAACTTCTATTCTTGTAGACAATTGTTGGGCCTCCAAGTGCAGAGGTTTGTAGAACAGCAGCAAGTTTTCCCTTAAGTGGATCACCCAAGGTTTATCGAACTCAGAGAGAAAGTGGTGAAAGGTATTCCCTCTCAAGCAATCCTGCAATCAAGATACAAGAAGTCTCTTGTGTCCCCAACACACCCAATACACTTGTCAGGTGTATAGGTGCACTAGTTCGGCGAAGAGATAGTGAAATACAAGTGGTATGGATAACTATAACTGGTAACGGTGATAGAAAATAGCTTGATGGCGTGGAAAAGACTAAAGTAAAACTGAAATAAAGATGGAAGCAAGCAAACATGTAACATATCTAATTGCAAACGGTGTATCAATGCTTAGAAACAAGGCCTAGGGATCATACTTTCACTAGTGAACACTCTCTCATATAAATATATTCTTCTTTATGATACTACGCTAAACTACTCTCCGGTTGGACACTCTAATCCATGGTAGGGCTATAACAGCACACGTCAAAGTAAGCCTTTCCCATCTAGATAACCCCACACTGTCACCTTGAGCACTAGATGGTTCAAACAAACATCACAATTTCATAAAGACATCTAACTCCAAATATAACTCATAACAAGTATTTGAGATCTCTAGCCTAAGTGCCACCATGGTGTGCACACTGTCAACTTCACACACATGGGGAGAGCAGAGATCTATTAAAGCACTTGAGTAGCAAGGTAGATCTATAGATTACAAGCTCATGATCTCAATAAGATCATGCATAGAGAAAGATATGAACACATAGCTACCGGTAGAACCCTTAGCATCAAGAGAGAACTACTCCCTCCTCATCATGGGAATCAGCAACGGCGATGGATATGGTGGTGGAGATCGATGGAGATGGATCCGGGGGCACTTCCCCGTCCCGGCAGGGTGCCGGAACAGAGACTTTCTGTCCCCCGAATCTCCCCTTCGGTGGCGGCGGTGATGTGGAACTTTTCGTGGCTAGAGGCTTGATTATTTAGGGTTTTCGTATCGGAGGCTTGTTGTAGGAGAAAGGGCAAGGTCGGTGGAGTACTAGGGGGCCCACACCACCTGGTGGCGTGGCCAGGGCTAGCCCGCGCCACCATATCGTGTGGCCAGGCCCTGGCCCTCCCCCGTCTCTGCTTCTGGCTCCGTGAGTCTTCCGGTAAAATAGGAACTTTGGCTTTTGTCCCATCCAATTCCGAGAATATTGATTTTATGACTTTCCTAGAACCAAAAACAGCAGAAAACAAACAACTGGCACTGTGGCTCTTGTTAATAGGTTAGTCCAAGAAATCATATGAAAAGTACTCCAAAGTTGGAACAAAACACAAGAAAGTAGATAAAACCAAGCATGGAACATCAAAAATTATAGATACATTTGAAATGTATCAACATCCCCAAGCTTAACTCCTGCTCGTCCTCGAGTAGGTAAGTGATAAAAAGAAAGAATAATTTTTGAGGTGACATGCACCATCATAAACTTGATCAAAGTATTTATAAAGCATTGAAAGTTGGGATCATAGTACTTCAATCATAACAAGAAAGATAAAGTTCTAGCAATAAGGCAAAGCAACTATGTTGCAACATAAAAAGGCACAAACAAAAGATTCATGAATAACAATGCTTTGCAAGACGTTTGTTTGTTCCACATAATGAAAACATAGCATAGTGGCATTCAGCTTGTCCCTCATAGAGTAGAAAACATAAATGCATAGGACACCTTCAAAGTTCATAAGAGTGAGTAGATACAAATAGTTTAAAACAAACAATATCAAGGTATGCATCAATCAACAAGTCTTGGGACAATGCACATAGAACTAAGAATGGCCACTATGCTCTCAAAGTAGGTGCATACAGGTAGAAGGTGGAGACTCAATATAATGGTGGAAGAAAGGTCTTCATAGAAGGAAGCAGAGATTCAAGTTTCATAAAGAGCTTCCAAAAATTATGGTACTTATAGCTTTCAGCTCTCATTGCCCCTATCATAAGCATATTGAACTGATTAAGGTTAAAGTGAACAAACTATGGAGTATATGCTTGACGAAGTATAAGTTAGAAATCTCATGTCCCTTGAATACGAGGGCCGCTCCTCATTCTACTCAAGTTTAGTCACCGGTAAGTTCTTGTCATTGTAAGTACATGTGTATCATAGAGAACCGCCAACGGCGTACCCCTTACCCGATGATACGGAAGAATCCCCATATCAAAATGACAAGGCAAGCAGACAACGAGCATCTCAGCATTCTTCTTATTTACCATGGGAATATGGTGCTTTTTTCTCTCTTTCCTCTTTTCATAATATTTTTTTCTTTTTCTCTTTTTTCTCAATATCAGACTCTTTTTTATAAGAAGAATGCTTCATAGACAGCTCATTATGGTTACACTGCAGGTTTCCACCATGTCAGCATGGATTAGACCAGCAGCCCAGGCGTTTCTCTAACACATATACATAACTCCATGGACTTAGAAGCTCCCTTTTCATTTCACACCGACGACATCCATATACAAAAGAGCATGATATCAACTAGGTACAAGTACTAAGTGCAATGTTGAAAGCGTTCCCCATGAAAGCATGGTTCTGCTAATCCCCAACAAATAAGTGCAAGCATATATAGCATAGACGACACAATGGTTCAAGTTTATTAAGGGCAAGTAAAGTAAAGTGTGCCATCAAGTTCGTGAGAGCTTTAATCACTAGTTTTCTCATAACAAGTTTAATTTGGAAGGTAAAAAAAGCATGAATATACTTGGAATAGCATAAGCTAATAGGTAGGTATGGTGTACTCTTTGGAATAACTTGGTTTAGGGAGTTGGATGCATGAGTGGAACTCATACTTTGTTGTGGAGGCTAGCAAAAGACTGGGAACGACAAACTAAGAGAGCAATAATGGCCATAATCATGCAGAGCGACAAAACATCATTGATCAAAGCATAAAGTGATACTACAAGTTGAAAACTAAAGGATCATAAAGGCTATAGTGACTTGAGATAGTCATAACATGGTGTGAGCATGTGCTAAGTCAACCCAAATAAAGCATCAAAGGAGAATACCACTATACTATGCTTTAATATGCTAAAACAACGCATGATTCATCCAAGGCACATTAAGCAATCTCAATTGTTTATAACAAGTCATGCTGCAGCAAAGAATACTAAGCATAAAGCCAAATCAATATCAAGCATGGCATGAAGGAGCATAGGCCACAGTCAAAAACGAGCTCTTTTTACCACATAAGCATGAACTTTCCTACTCTTTTCCAAACCAAACCAAACTATTTGCAAACCAATGTATGAAAGAGGGGGTCCAACCAATTTATTCAGCAAACTAAGAAAACCAAGCAAACGAAAAACCAAAACAAAAACAAAGAAGAAGACGCTCCAAGAACAACACAACTGTGCATAAAAAAATAAAAATGAAGCGTTTGGAAGAAACCTGGGATTTTATTGATGAAGAAGGGGATGCCTTGTGCATCCCCAAGCTTTGACGCTTGTACTTCTTGGATATTTCTTGGGATGACACGCGTGGCATACCCAAGCTTGAGATTTAGTCCATCCTTCATCTCATTACTCCTTCCTTCCATACACCTGAAAATTTTCCTTCATACAAAACTTCACACAATCTTTATTAGCAACATTAGTGCACTTACGATAACTAGTTCTTAAAGTTCAGTGTAACACCAAATAAACTTCCATTAGAACACTATCTACTGAAGCACTTCCCTCAAAAATCTCAATTCCCCAAAAGAACTCAAAAAGGAACCAATAAGAAGCAAATGTAGAAAATGGCAGAAATCTGTCAAAACAGACCAGCAGGTAAAGACGAATTTATTCGAAGACCTTCTGTTGCTCAAATCAAAATGTGTTGAACTAACGAAATTTAGATAACAACCTGGGGCAGAAGCACAAAAATTCACGCCTCAAAAATACGTCCAGAGATTTTACAAGAATTTTTACGGTGAAGCACAGAAATCTGTTTCGGGACAACAACTTTCCCAATCATTACTTCTCTCTCATTAGAGGTTACTCTTGGCACAAAAAGCAAATAAAAAGGATAAGGAGAGGTTATTACTGAAGTAATAACTTCCAAGACTCATCTAAAACTTTTGGGTTATCTCCCAATAAGTACTTTTCTTTAACGCCTTTAAGTTAGGCATGATAGTTTAAGAAGATGCTCACATAAGAAATATGAATTGAAGTAAAAGAGAGCATCAAGAAGCAAATTCAAAGCACATTTAAGTCTAACCCACTTCCTATGCATAGGAATCTTGTAAAGAAACAAGTCATGAAAGCACAAAGCAATAAGCAGAGGAAAGCAAAACAAGTGCAACTTCAAGACTTCCAACATAAAGAGGGGAAACTTAATATTATTGAGATGCATAAAACCATGTTTCCCTCTCTCATAATAACTTTCAGTAGCATCATCAATAAAATTAACAATATAACTATCACAAGAAACATTCTTATCATGAGCCACGTGCATAAAAGAATTAATACTCCCCACATAAACATAGTCATTCTTATTGATTGTAGTGGGAGCAAATTCAACAAAATAGCTATCATTATTATTTTCATCACCATAATCATCAAATATAGGAGGAATATTGTAATCATTAATTTTATCCTCAATAGTAGGTGGAATGAAAATATCATATTCATCATTGTAATCATAATATATTGGAGGTTTGGTATCATCATAAGCAATAGAATAGCTATCTTCCAAAGCTGGGGAACTAAAACTATCATTTTCGTAAAAACTAGCTTCCCCAAGCTTAGACTTTTCCATAGCATTAGCAATAATGGTGTCCAAAGAATTCATACTAACAACATTGCTATTAGCATGCAAATAAAGTTCCATAGGTTTTTTAATTTTCTCTTCAAACACTTCATGTCCTAACTCAAGATAAATACTATAAAGCTCTCTAATTTTTTTTTGTTTTCCATTAAGCCTAACTAGTGAAAACAAGAACCAAAAAGACAAAATTGCAGAATCTCAAGGAAATACCTTCGAGAACTCACACCGGAGGATGTGAGTACCTTTTACCTTACCTCCCCGGCAACGGCGCCAGAAAATAGGCGTTTGCCGTGGGAGGTTCTTCTTATTTAATCCTCCGGTGTGAATACCTTTTACCTTACCTCCCCGGCAACGGCGCCAAAAAATAGCTTGATGTCTACGCACTTCTATTCTTGTAGACAGTTGTTGGGCCTCCAAGTGCAGAGGTTTGTAGAACAGCATCAAGTTTTCCCTTAAGTGGATCACCCAAGGTTTATCGAACTCAGGGAGGAAGTGGTGAAAGGTATTCCCTCTCAAGCAATCCTGCAATCAAGATACAAGAAGTCTCTTGTGTCCCCAACACACCCAATACACTTATCTGGTGTATAGGTGCACTAGTTCGGCGAAGAGATAGTGAAATACAAGTGGTATGGATAATTATAAGGGTAACGGTGATAGAAAATAGCTTGATGGCATGGAAAAGACTAAAGTAAAACTGAAATAAAGATGGAAGCAAGCAAACATGTAACAGATCTAATTGCAAACGGTGTATCAATGCTTATAAACAAGGCCTAGGGATCATACTTTCACTAGTGAACACTCTCTCATATAAATATATTCTTCTTTATGATACTACGCTGAACTACTCTCCGGTTGGACACTCTAATCCATGGTAGGGCTATAACAGCACACCTCAAAGTAAGGCTTTCCCATCTAGATAACCCCACACTGTCACCTTGAGCACTAAATGGTTCAAACAAACACCACAATTTCATAAAGACATCCAACTCCAAATATAACTCATAACAAGTATTTGAGATCTCTAGCCTAAGTGCCACCATGGTGTGCACACTGTCAACTTCACACACATGGGGAGATCAGAGATCTATTAGAGCACTTGAGTAGCAAGGTAGATCTATAGATTACAAGCTCATGATCTCAATAAGATCATGCATAGAGAGAGATATGAACACATAGCTACCGGTAGAACCCTTAGCCTCGAGAGAGAACTACTCCCTCCTCATCATGGGAATCAGCAACGGCGATGGATATGGTGGTGGAGATCGATGGAGATGGCTCCGGGGGCACTTCCCCGTCCCGACAGGGTGCCAGAACAGAGACTTTATGTCCCCTGAATCTCCCCTTCGGTGGCGGCGGCGCTGCGGAACTTTTCGTGGCTAGAGGCTTGATTATTTAGGGTTTTCATATCGGAGGCTTCTTATAGACGAAAGGGCAAGGTCGGTGGAGTGCTAGGGGCCCACACCAGCTGGTGGCACGGCCAGGGCTAGCCCGCGCCACCATATGGTGTGGCCAGGCCCTGACCCTCCTGCGTCTCTGCTTCTGGCTCCGTGAGTCTTCCGGTAAAATAGGAACGTTGGCTTTTGTCCCGTCCAATTCCGAGAATATTGATTTTCTGACTTTCCTGGAACCAAAAACAGCAGAAAACAGGCAACTGGCACTGTGGCTCTTGTTAATAGGTTAGTCCAAGAAATCATATGAAAAGTACTCCAAAGTTGGAACAAAACACAAGAAAGTAGATAAAACCAAGCATGGAACATCAAAAATTATAGATACATTTTCAATGTATCAGTCGGCGGCGTGCTTGTCGCCGCGGTACATGGTGAAGTTTTGTTCGTCGACTGTGATTGAGGGGAGAAGGAGAAAAAATTCTAGGCTATGCGTGCCGGAGAGCACCACCTCGCCCGACGGCATCCCATTCAATGAGCTGTAGTGGCTCTTACCGGTGCCGATGTCGCACCTGGTCGCTCGTGAACTGTCGGTTTCACCCTGGAATACTGTCTTCGGATTAACAGGATTCATGAGTGAGATAAACACATCTTAATGTTCGTTGGAGTATTTGAACTGCTAGAAAGACTTACTACCTATTCTTAGTAGTTGTTTTTAGGAGTATTTTTATGGAGTTCAACTACTGTATGTACTGGTAGTTATCATTTTGGGAGACGTGTTCTTAGGTTAAGGTAGTTATGAGTATTTTCTATGGATTTCTTCCTCTGCTAATCTATTTTGTAATAATAACTATGTACTGGTGCTTGTTCAAATCGACCGATGAACTGCAGAATATGGTCTCACTTTACTTCTGAATCAGGCCTAGCTACATCTATTGAATTTCAATGTGTGCATCGCTAAATCTGTCAATTATTGTCCGTGTACTGCTAATTTGGTTAGTTTGAAATGTTGCTGAATCTGTTAAGTGCTGCTGAATATGACCTAGGAATTTGTCAAGTGCTGCTGAATATGAACTGGGAATTTGTCGATATTTTTTCGGTATTATTCTGTACTGCTGAATCTTTTAAATGCTACTGAATTTATCAAATGTTCTATTGTTACTATTAGTACGTACAATACAATATTTTGTAGAACTAGCTGTGATGTACTTGTACTTGTTTAGATCAAGTGAAGCAGATTGTCTTGCTTTTCTTTTGGAACTTGGCATTTTATAGAACTAATACTGAGGTACTGATACTTGTTTAGACCAAGTGCAGTAGATGGTCTTGCTTTTATTTTGGAACTTGCCATTTTATAGAACTAATACTGATGTACTGCTACTTGTTTAGATCAAGTGTAGTAGATGGTCTTGCTTTTCTTTTGTAACTTGGCCTTGTCATAAACTCATAATCTTGACGAGGCTTTGGGCATTTTGAGAAGCCTATGGAGATCACACATAGGCATTGATGTGAGAAGGAGGCATGCACAGAAAAACAGACTTGATCGTCAGTTTTGCTTGCTCCAATGATCGAGTGGACGGAGAAAAGGACAAACGGAATCAGTCACTTTGAAATGCTGCTGAATATGTCCAAGTGACGCTGAATATGAACTGTAATCTGTCGATAGTTTTCTTTCTTATTATGTACTGCTGCATCTTTCAAATGCTACTGAACCTATCAAAAGTTTTGTTCGGTACTTGTTCAGATCGACCGGTCGAGTGTAGAATATGGTCTCGCTTTCCTTTTGAATTAGTCCTTGCTACATCTATTGAATTTCAATGTCCGCATTGCTGAATCTGTCAATTCTTTTGGTCACTATCTTTGTACTGCCACAACCGGTCACTTTGAAATGTTGTGCTGACTCTGTCAAGTGCTTCTGAATATGAACTAGGAATCTATCTAATATTTTTATGGTCTTATTCTATACTGCTGAATCTTCCAAATGCTACTGAATCTGTCAAATGTTCTGTCGTTACTATTAGTACAATATATTGTAGAACGAACTGTGATGTATTGGTACTTGGTTAGATGAAGTGCATCATATTGTCTTGCTTTTCTTTTGAAACTTAGCATTGTTACAGTTATCTAGATGAGTGTTTGGCATTTTGGTTTGCTACGGGCGGTCACACAGGCATTGACGTAAGGAGGATGTACTCACACAGAAGCAGACTTGATCGTCAGTTTTGCTTGCTCCAGTGATTGAGTCTATTCATAGAACATGCCAAACTGATCGTGGGCCAATGTTTTTTAGCTGGAACAAGAACTGATTCTCTCTATAATGCTATTGAATTTCAAGAAGGAATGCTACTGAATCTCTCAAATGTTCTGTCGTTGCTATTACTAAAGCATTTGTGCAACTAATACTGATGTATTGGTATTGTATTTCAATGTCTGTATTGCTGCATTGGTCACTTTTGAAATGCTGCTGAATTGGTCAAGTGCTCCCGAATATTAACTTCAAATCTGTTGATAATTTTTCTACCTTATTCTGTACTGCTGAATTTGGACATGAATATCTGCCAAAAAGAATTCTCGCTTTTCCCCCGCCCTTGTTGAGGTCTTTGTTTCGAATCCGGCAGAGCACATCACAATGCAATTTTTATTAACCAGGAGAAGAAATCTAGTACTCCCTCCGATCCAAATTAATGTTCTCACATTTTTCTAGATTCTAAGATATCTAGTCATGTTTTAGTGCTAGATATGACCGAATCTAGCCAAATCCAAGAACATTCATTTGGATCGGAGGGAGTAGCTCATTCGGCCCCTCTTTACCCCAGAACATTTTAATTCAGTCTTTTTGGGGCCAGGGACTGCTGACCACAGTCCAGCGGAATTTTAGAAAGGAGCCCATGAAGAATAGACAAGAACATATTAATTCGGCCTTTTAGGGGTCAGCGGACTGCTTAGGACAGCCCAGTGAAATTTGAGAATGAAGCCCATAGAGCATAGCCTATGGAATATAACCCACGTAGAGCAATAGCCAAACTCTTTTTAATTCGGCCTTTTGGGCATTGCCCCCACCTCTCATAATAAAAAAAACTCTACCTACCCATGTTATTAAGAAAATACCTCATTATGTGGCATTTTATAAATTGAGATACCAGGAGCGCTGTCCTTTTATATTTTAAAAGAGATAAACATAGACACACAAAATATTTTAAAAAGACTAATACCGAAGTTGTAATACTAATAAAAGTTTAATGATATTTTTTCTATAAATATCTTTGTTGTAGTGGAAACGCACTCAGTTTATGTTTATTTGATTTGAAGGTCTTTTGTTCGAATCGCCTTTGTGTATGTGTGTATGTTGGGTTTACATTTTTGTCTTCTAGCAGTATCGCATTACGGAGAGGCTGCCATCACAGACTCACCAACATGCAGCGTCCCTGGAGTTTGTTTTGAGGGTGGGTTCGAAAAAAAAGTTTAAATACTTGTACAGAGAGGCTCGCATCGGGGAACCACTAGACAGAACATACAAGGCTACATCGAGGACCCACAAGCCAGAACATGCCAGAGAGGCTGACATAAGGGCCCTACCAGTAAGACCATACACAACCGCCACGGTGGAAATAGCGGACGCGGCCGAAAAAACATCCATCATACACACACTGCACTTACAGAGAAGCTGACATGTTGGACCCAGCAGGCCCACGCATAGCCCATGAAATTAGCCTATCATCCCCAAGCATAGCCCAATACCTTCTAATTCAGCCTTTTCATGGTCTTGTGGCCACCGACCATAGACCATTCAATTTAGGAGCGAGCCCATGGAAAATAATCCATGAAGAATAGGGCATCCACCCCGAGTTAGCCCAGAATCTTTTTAATTTGGCCTTTATGAGCATTTTTTGTACTTTGAGGCTGATATCTAAGACCCAAAAAACAGTCCAACATATACACGTTTCTTTCAAATAGAGGATGTCAGCTAGGACCCAACATAGACACATTTCCTGCGCAGAGATGGTTGACATCTAGGACCCAGCAAGTTGTCAAGGTCAAAACAGCGGACATGGCCAAAAAAAGTCCATCATATGCACATTTCATTTACAAAGAGGCTGATATGTGGGACCCAGCAGCGCGACCTTATATAGATGCTGCATCGAGCAACATAGTCAGTTCGAAACAGGGAGGCGCGAGCGAGAAAAAAGGTCAGCATGTACACGTTTCTTGTAATGAGAGGCTGAAATGGGGGACCCAGATTCATCGAGCAACGCTATCTAGTTCAAAATAGGGTAGCGCTAGAGAACAAAAAAATTCCATCATACCCACGATTCTTCTAATGTGAGGCTGACATAAGGGACCCACCAGCCTAAATAAACGGCTGATGCAGCGAGCAACGCTATCAAGTTTGGAACACGAAGGCGCGACAGAGGGTAAAAAATCCATCATACACATGTTTCTTGTAATGAGAGGATGACATGTGGGGCCCAGCAGCATGATTAAACTGTAGATGCATCGAACATCGCTATCAAGTTCAGAATAGGGTAGCGACAGCGAAGGAAAATATACACCATACACACGTTTCTTCTAATGAGAGGATGACATGTGGGCCTCAGGAGGTTGGTTAAACAGTAGATGAGTTGAGCAACACTATTAACTTCGGAACGGGGTAGCGCCAGCAAAGGAAAAAATTCCATCATACACACGTTTCTTCTAATGAGAGGATGACATGTGAGTCCCAGGAGGTTCATTAAACGGTAGATGCATCGAGCAGTGTTATCAACTTCGGAATAGGGTAGCACGAGCGAAGGAAAAAAATTCCATCATACACACGATCCTTCTAATGAGAGGCTGGCATTTGGGACCTAGCAGCCTGACTAAATGGCAGATGCATCGACCAACGTTATAGAGTTCAAATCAGGGAGGCGCGACCAAAAAGTATGGTCCGCTAGAGACACTGACGTCCGGGACCAACACGCCGCAAAAGACTTTGGCAAGTCAACATCATGCGAGAAAATGATAATCTTGATTCTGCCACGTGTTGGCCGAGTTTCCTCCATGTTTTTAGCAGATCCGTCATAGTAGAGGGCCGCGAAACCGAAAAAAGTTTTCCATCAGCCATGGCCGAGCTGAGAATTTCATCGCGGAAGATGCGCCTTCTACACCGTCGGGCCAAGTCATTATTAAAGGAAACTTTTATTGTAGTGACGTGCGGCAGCGCGACAGTCCAAACGGCATGCGGTGGCACGGATCTAAGCGTGGCGGTCCGAACGGCGTGTGGAGGCATGGACCTAAGCGTGGCGGTCAGAATGGCATGTGGCGGCGCGGACCTACGGTTGGGGGTCGGAACGTCTTGCGGCGACGCGGATCTAAGCGCGACTGCTAGAACGGCGTGCGACGGTGAGGATCTAACCGTCTAAAATTTCTGTCTCTGTCTGTCTCACTTCTTTTCACATCCTTGGATCCGTTACTGATGAAAGACACCGATGGAAGACATAATTCACAACATCAGTGCGACGGCCGTGGTCCCGATAGTGGTCATTGATGAAAAACACCGATGGAAGCCATCATCCGCAACATCTATGGTTGTGGTGCCGATAGTGGTCATCGATGCAAAGACGATTGAAGCCATCATCCACAACATCTACGGCTGTGGTGCCGACAGTGGTCATCGATGCGAAGACGATTGAAGCCATCATCCACAACATCACTACGATGGCGCAGATCAAGCCCTCGTGAACCGAAGCTGTGGAAGGCAGCCCGTGGTCGCGGCTGGCACGTCGAGGTGCACTTCGATGGTGAAGGCCGGATGAGAGCACTTTGCCCATACTTCTTGGAGTACACATACGGCGGGAAGGGCGGCTAGCTCACCGTCCACTTAAAATTAGGACAAATTTAACCCAAATTTGAACCAAAATTCTGTGACTTAAAATATATGTATGATTTGAATAAATTTGATATGTATTTGAGCTGTGAGACCGGTGGATATGCTCTAAAGCTGATTCATAAGTAGTATTACTTGCTTTGACAATCTCCGATGGGCTTGTATAAATTTGATCGAAATATGTATGATTTGAATAAAAATTGATATGTATTTGAGCAGTGAGGATGGTGGATATGCTCTAAAGCTGATTCATAAGTAGTACTCCCTCCAACCCAAATTAGTTGATTTAGATTTTTCTAGATTCGGTTGTATCTTGAGAAATTTGAGTCAACTCACTTGGATTGACAATCCCAGCCACTAATTTGGAAAGGGGAATGGATGTTGCCGCCAACGCTGCAACTCTACATGGCAGCCACGATAGCAGCGACAGAACAGTCAAAACTGATAGGCCCCAACTTGACCCTCTAGGCATATGGCACGCCAACTATGGGCAGCTAGATCCAATGACAAGCAACTCAGGCCCCGCAATGCATTCTCTCGACAACTTTGGGACCCCTAGATCCAATGGAAATCAACTCGGGTACCGCAATGCATTCTCTCGACCACTTTGGGACTGCTAGATCCAATGGCAAGCAACTCGGGCACCGCAATGCATTCTCTCGACAACTTTGGGACCGCAAAGTGATTAAATTAGCAGGAACTCAAACCATATATTGAATAACAATTCTACTTTCTAAATTAGCTATCTATTCAACTAATTTTCATTACACGTGCCACCCTTCACCACAACCGCATACTGTAACTGCTAGGACACGGATGACAACTACTAAAACTTCCCACATGAATCTACTATTCTCCCCCTCTTCACTTGAAGTTTATCTTTTAGATTTTCTACGACTTGATCAGATACGGCAAGATCAACCTCAGGTGTCAACTTCTCTTTGCGAATAAGCTCTGAATTCTTCTCCGACAGTACGCTTCAGGTCAAATATCAATAGGTTTTTACAGGCCAACTCATCACCTAACTTGGCAACAATCTCCACCAAATCCATCCTATGGATAGACTACTGAGTTGATTCATCTTGGTATGCAATGTACCATGGATCATCGGCCTGCATAGCACACTGTAACAATCCCAAAAAAACCAAATTGGAATCAGTCCGACATGCCATATCAACACTTCAAATTAAACGCTGGTACAAAGAGAAGGAGCTACATGCACTTCCGACGTGATATGAGAAGGGGAATGTGGCCATGACATGATCGATTCCCCACCCTCACCGGTGTACCCACTACGACCAGACATTGAAGACTAATTTGCACCTACAATATTGAGGAAATTACGGAACCGAATCGATTAGGGTGGGCGGAGCAGGAGAGGAGGTCTTAGCAAGCACTACTAGCAATTGCTGCGACTGTTCGTCGAACTATGGTGGTGGAACCAAATCCCGGTCGTCATGGACGGCGGACCTGCCTGCGGCCGGTACTGCCTCAACTTACAATGCGTGCGGATGAAACAGGTGCCAGAGCCGTGGTTGAGGTGCAGCGCGGCAGTCCGTCCGATACCACCGTAGGACAGATCTAGCGACGCACCGGCGATGGCTGCTCTATTCGCCGGTGGGATAGGAGTTACTCGGGGCTGGGGGCTGGGAGCGGATGAGAGATAGAGAAATGATGTGTCATACACGACCTCACATGTCAATTATTTCATATTTGCCAATTTTGCATATCTGCCAAACTTTTATTTTGAAATTTGCATATTTTACACATGACCACCACATGTTAGTGACACACAAAATGGCAAATATGCAAGTTGCAAAGTAAAACGTGGCAAATATGCAAATCCCCCTCTAGCCCCACATGATGGCCCCACTGGTCATTGACTACGATGGCCCCACAAAACGGCTCCACATAGCGACCCCATCGTTCATTGGCTTTGACGGCCCCACAGAACGGCCCCATTTGTCATTGGCTGCACTGGCCACACATTCAGGAAAAACAGGGCCCACAAGTCAGAGAGAGATGGATGGCTGTTCCACCGTGTATCCTGGCCCCACCCGTCAGCATGTAACGGTCAAGACGACGTAACATAACGCTCAACGCAGGACCCGCCCCAACGCGGTCCCACATGTTAGCATGTAACGATCAAACCTTTGACCTGACGGCATCCCCCCGTCTGAGCACATGTGAGGGTTTCAGAATGGAGGGAGGGGAAAAATGAGGAAAAACTAAACGGCTGGGGAAAACTGAGTACAACTAACGAACCAGGGACACGAAAATAAAAATCCTTTTATAATAACCTATCAGGAGGATTGTAACTGAACTATCTACCTTTGATTAGGGCCACATGCAGACATATCTTGATTAGTTCAAGCTCTATCATACAAATTCCAGAATATATATTCCAAATCAGTTAAGTAATCACCAAAAAATAAGGTGTACGAATAAGAATGCATGAAATTATTGGTTACCATTTGCCGACAATCATATATATGTAGATCTTTACAATTAAAATCAAATTAGAGGAAAGTAGTCCTTCAACTCAAGGGGGTCATTATTACTGCTGAAATCTGCAAAGAAACAAATCCAAAAATGAGAAACTGCAATATGGCGAAAGTGCAAAATTTGCTAAGAATAGAGCCAAACCCCAAACCGCAACATGGCGATGAACTCAAGCATCAATCTGCAAGGCCGCAAGTAAATAATATATTTATCTGTGATGAAGTTAGTACAGGAAAAAAAGAATCAGCTAACAATAACTGGAGCGCAAGTAATTCTAACTGGACTACGTAAATACCGTGAGCACAACTAAGAGGCATGATGAACCAATCACTCAGTGCAGCAAGCTAAAATGAGAACTATTGGTGAACTTCAGCACCTATGGGCCTTGTAAGCAGCTAAGTTGGATGGCATTCAAATTTACTACAACACAAGAAAACGAAATTAAGAAAATGATGCTCGTAAAGTACTATTGAAACTTAGTATCTAAATCGCATTTATACCAAGAGTAAAAAAGCCAAACCAAATCACTTATCACTTAAAGAAGAAAGAGTCATCCTTGAAACTGGTATACGTGATATGAAATACAAATAATTATACATTTGCCTTCCTAAATTAATTAATATGAGTGAAATGGATAAATACAAATGCTATTTAAAATGTCCTACAGGGATAATCTTTAGAGAACCACCGCCATTCCCAGAACAACCAAAAAAGTACACTTATGCCATCTGATTAGGTAGAACGAAATGCCCGCATGTTCTTTTATCTAGATACAATTGAATTCGCGTTTGAGTTCTGTATAGCTTAAATTCCTATACAACATATGAAATACTTGGATGTTACCTCCTGAAGAAAATGTCAATTTTCCTATGTTGTTCACGTAGTAATTTCATTTTATAAGAACCCGTAAGTAATGTAGACCTATTTAAGAAATCCAAATGTGTTATTTAGAAATCACTAAGACAATAAGTTGCAACAAACTCGCCATACAGAACTCTTTAGTTGGTGCTATAAAAGCTTCCATCTTTAGTTGCTTGGTTAACACCTGAAAAAAATAAAAGTGGAGATTCAGAGCATCAGGGTGAGATTTTGGTGCGCTTCGGTATTCTAGGTATTTTGCCTCTCTCCGTATTTTCTTTCTTGATTCAGTCCGGCTCGCGCTTACTAATTTTGTTTTGGATGCTCACCATCTATGCAGGACGCTGGTATCCTGACTTGAATCTTGTGTGGTTTTGCGATTCGGTGGTGAAATTAGTCCATATGTTCATGTTCCTAGGCATCATGGACATTTGGTACTTGTTACATGATCTTCTGACCGTTTAATCACTAATTTATAGTAGTAATGAAGGGGTTACGTGATACTATTATTTTCCAACTTTTGCCTCTGATAAGAATCTTAAAATCCAGCTAATCCGGTAAGCTTTTATGGAACAAACTTACCCAGTTCTTGAGTCGTTGGAGTTATTTTGGCACTTCGCCGCCGAGGGGATGTGCTCTAGCCCGCTTCCTCCATCCCAGTGGGCAACATCCTTGCTGCTCCTCGCCGACTTCCATCTACGCACCCTCCAACCGGCCTAGGCGGCGGCTTGACATGAGGAATGAGAAGGATACATGGAGGAGCAGCGAGAGGAGGAGAGGAAAGGCGAGGGGAGCATGGAGCGACGACGGCTCGACGGTGAGGAGGAACGCGAGGAAGGAGGGAGAGAGAAGGCGGTGCCCTGGGAGGGAGGAGGAGGAGGCGGCTCCATGGGAGGGCGGAGGAGAAGGATAGAGGCGGAGAAGGAGAGGCGCGGGAGCACAGGTGGTGGCGGCCGACGGGCGAGGGGATTCGGGGTGGAGTTCGCACGACGAGAGTGGAAGCTGGCAGCTAGGTTTTCTCGCGGTTGGCTCTCCCATTTATACCAGGCTGTGAAAACCACCGGATGGCCAAGATTTGCTGGAGCGAGATCTAAAGGCTAATCAAATCTGATTTTGGGGAAGAATCGTACTACCCAACAATTATAGGTTAGATACTTCAATAAATATCTAGAATTTACTTTATTTAGAACATACTTCAATATAAATATCTAGAATTGAACATCAGGTTTATATGAAGCAACAACCTTACAATCATCTCATATTTACTGTTGAAGAAAATTTCACTTTGCTGATACCTTAGATATTACCTTACAATGTCTAAGAGCAACTATAACAGAGACTGTAAACACCCGAACTGTACCATGCGTTTATAGTTCACAGAAAACGACTTTTACCATTCGAAAATAGCTCACGCAGAACGGGGCCGCAAACGCGACACGTGAAAGAGAATTTTAAGAGCTTCGTTCTGCGCGAGCTGTTCTTGAACGGTAAGGATTTCAACATTTCAGTATTTCACATGTCAAAGCATATGCATAATGAGTCAATCAACAAATATAAGAAATATATCGAATCAAATGGTCATCCACATTACAATATCATCGGAGGAGGATGAGTCATTGAAAAAGAAATGCTCACTCTCGCTCAGTGATGAACTCATGTACATCAATCCCATACACACGTCAAAATCCATGGACTCAAACTCACGGGGGAGATCGGACAATATCTTATGGCGGCGTGCTAGTCGAGGTTGATTCTGTCGACTATGGCAGCGACACCGCACACGGCTGCAGTGTTGGGTTTGCAACATAGAAAACAAAAAATTTCCTACGACATGAACAACTAAGCCATAATCTACATACTAGATGCAAGCAACGGGTGGATATACATCCATAGAGATCTTACCCTTGAAGACCGAAAAGTTTTTTAATGAAATTTGATTTTGTGGATGAAGTAGTCGTACTCTTACCGATCTCAAGATCGTGTTGAAGTCCAGCGCCATAAACCAGCAACGCATCCGTGATCGCACACATATCCAGCACCCCGACAACCTCCGAGTCCTCGCTTTAGCAAAGCAGCAGAAGCAGCAGATCCTTTTCAGAGAAAACATCGAGAACATGCACTTCACCAATATGAAGCCGTTGGGAAATGCTAGAGTGGAAAGAGAACCTTCAACATGAGGTGGTGCAAATGGAGAGGAGGGAGTGTCTCCTTTTATAGGGGAGGGGGCTGCCCTAAGGAGCATGGCCGCCGGCAATGGAGGTGACCCCACCTCTCCTTGATAATGGTGAGTGGAGGTTCCACTAAGCCCACTCCCATTAATGTGAACTCCACTCACCTTGTATTAATTTTCCACAAAAATTAATGCAATCTCGCATTAAATAAATAAAAAATATTTATTTTATTCAAAAAAATTTAATTACTTTAATTAATAAACATTCGCATAAATCCCCTTGCACTACTTAGATATTACATATGAAACCAATTTCAGCAATTCGACCCAAAACAATTTTGGTGCTTATCGAAATAATCCCAGCGCTTTCAAATTCTCTTTCTGGTATTATTTCTGCCCCATTTGATGTCTGTATACCTTAAGTTTGTCACCTTATGGTTTGTGAATAATGAAGTCATGATAGAGACCCCTCTCCGACCAATAATCAGCAACAGGACCTAGAGATCTGTACTGACTCCCACATATTCCACGATGACTCTTGTGATCATGAGAACCATTGACGTTATAACTAAATCCCTTTGTCTCACAATATATTACCTATCCGAGATTCGATCATCGGTATCCCTATATCTAGTTTGATCTCGTTACTGACAAGTACTCTTTTCTCGTTCCCATAATATAACATTCTTTTTAATCTAATCATGTGCTTGCAAGCTGTGTCAATATGATATCACCGAGAGGGCCCTGAGTATATCCCTCTATCATTGGAATGGACAAATCCCACTCTTGATCTATGAGCCTCTACATAACACTATCAGAGTTCCTGAACCCATCTTTATAGTCACCATGTTATGGTGTGACGATTGATGTTATCAAAGCACTCTTCCGGGGTTAATCATTAACATGATCTCATGGTCGAAGGATTAGGGTTACTTCATATGATGTTATAGAAATGTAAACATAATGACTTTGATCGAATTACTGTACTTTGGGTGAATGTTCATCACATCATTCCACCAATGCTATGACCTTGTTATTAACAACATCCAATGTCCATGATCAGGAAACCTTGATCATCTTGTTAATCAATGAGCTAGTTTAAATGAGAGGCATAAATAGGAACTCTTATTTTTTTATTAAACAAACATGTATTAATGTTTCCAATTAACACAATTATAGCATGAGAAATTGTAACACCCCAAAAATATTAATCAAGATTATCAAGCTCTAATCACCCAAGTTTAGGGTTAACAAAATCTTTTATTACTAAATTGAATATGAGTGTATGTGTGATTTACATTAGTGTATGATTGAGTGCAATTGCCATGTTCGATTGCTACAAATGCTAAGAAATGGTTTAAAGATGAATACTACATCATCTAGGCCAATTACAAACAAAATCCAAAGAAAAAAAATCAAATATAAAGCATATGATCAAATGGTCATTTTGACAAAAATTAACCACTAGGCCACTTTGAGTGTTCCTAGTAAAGAATTTCTAATAGAAACATTTCCATTTCTTTTCACCCCTTGCTAGACCAAGTAAAATTGAACCCAAGCCCACTTTACAAACTCACAGAAACTATTTTCAAATCTATTTAAAGGACAATTCAAAATTGAATCAAGTGTATGTACTAAGATCACCATTTTTCAAAAACCACTCAATCAATTCACCTTAAATTTTCCAAGCAACCATAGACACTCAAGCAAGTGCTCAGAACACTCACCAAATTTCATTCAAAAATTTCAAATTTTAATACATGCGGCCATTTAGTCAAACACCTGGCAGACACGGATTAAACACTGCCTAACTCCACTCTTTGGAGTAGTGATCACTCGACCATTTGCCCCATTTCACTCACCTGTCTCTCCCAGCACCTAGCAACGCAGTGGACATCCTCCCATATTTTAATTGGAGAATATTAAAAAGACCATGATCCCATATTTTAATTGGAGAATATTAAATCTTAAGTATTTTCAATGAGTAAAAGTTACTTTTCTAAAATAAGATAAACAAGACTAGGTCTTTATTTCATGTGATGTTTGTGATGATGCTAGATCAACAAGTGTGAGACTTAGTGTGCTAAATAGAATTATTTAAGTATTGTTTGGTGATTGTGTACCCCGTATTCATTTATAGACGATAGTACCGACCCGAGATACAAGGAGGAGGAGTACTACCAAGAAGAATAAGAAGAAAACTTCAACCACTGCACTACTCAAGGCAAGCTAGAACTATGCAAGCTAGCACTTGCAAACTTGATAACCTATGCAAGATGCATTAGGCATGCTTTGGTTACGCAACCTTGATTATACCAATCCCAAGTTTTACATGTAAGCTTTATTCTTTTACTTTTACCAAAGTTCTTTACTTTTAGTTAGTGCTTTGTGAGTATGGGAAAAATAGTATAGATACCATAAAGAGTATAAAACTAGGCCTAACTAGTTATACTTAGATGTCATCAAAAGACATACCCTAGAGTTGGATGGTTACACTTGATTAGCACCCCTCATTAGTGAAATACCCCCAACTTTAGTGGCTAGTGCTAAGCATAAAAGTTGATCACTTTAGATGGGAATACTTGGTGAAAATGATTATGAAAACCTTGGAATGATGGTTCATTCTATTGAATTTTTTTGACATGTGTTAAAGAAACACAAAAAGGATTTGATGATGAAAATGTTGAGGCATGAGCCTTATCCCTTTATAAAAACTGATGGTTGGGTTCGGATGCGATACCATTCCAATTTTACCGTACAACCACAATACCTGAATTGGGTAGGGATTAACTGGAAGTTTATATGCCTTAGTATGGGTTCCCTCACGGAAAGAGGTTGAGCCGAGGCTAGCTTGTGAGTGTGAATGTCCACCTATGCAGTGCCCAGGATGGCAGATGGCGATGGCTGGGAGGCCAAGCTCATAGGGGAGGTGCCTATACTAGAGTGTGTAATTGAAAGGTTATGATTGATTATCCGCATACAAAGTATGATGATTCAGGGTTATCCCTGACGGATGTATCGAATTTTGTGGTGAAAGTGTACCACCTCTGCAGAGTGTCAAACTATTCGAATAGCCGCATCCGCGGTCATGGACAGTTGGAGTGGCCATATTGTTCCGTCGTCATATGTTTTCAAAATGACTTGTGAATTGAACCATGACTTTGACTTGGCCACAATAGTGTTGTGGATATGAAAACTAGGTTCCACTTAAGTGATTTAGAACATTAACTTAGTTTTATTTACTTCTAAAGTCAGTATGACCTGGATTTTTGCAAATAAACCTAGAGCTTAAGATTCCTACTAGTACTACCTTACTTGTTAGTGATAGTTTGCGAGTACTTAAAGAGTACTCATGGCTTTGTCCCTGGCTATTCCCATGGCCAGACTATGAGGAGGACTACCAGGATGATGGACAGCAGGAGGTCTACGACAACTAGGATCATCTCCCATCGTCAGCATTGCCTGTGACCCTAAAGATGGAGCCCCTACTACGTTTATTTTCCGCTGCTTGATTTGTATTAAGACTGGATCATGAGATCCTTTATTTGTAAAACCTTATTATGGTTTGTAATGGATGATGTACTATGGTACCACTTCTGTTATGTCTCACAGAATGGTAATCCTGGGATTGCGAGGTATGGCATAACAGGCATCTGGGATTAAAAATCCGGGTGTTGACAAGTTGGTACCAGAGCCATCCTGACCATAGGAGACCCTAGTTAGAATGGATGTCCGAACAAAAACTTAGTCTCAAAACAAAAGAAGTGTGTATTTATGAAACCTATTCCCACTCTTATCCTTGATTGTTTCAAAAAAAGTCAGGTTCCTCAAAAATTCTTGCATTTCCTACATAAAATTTGACACACTTGATCACCTCACTAACTTACTCACCCTAAATGCTTATAGATGGAGATCCGGTATTGCAAGTTCTACCAGCTAGGCAATGGAGGCCACCTGATATTTGAGAGGGATCTAGATGCACCGTCAGAGTATCTTGAGCGCCCGCACCCGGAATTCTTCGGGGCACAACTCCATGATCATGTAGGAGGAGATCTACAATGGCTGATAGTTGCAGATCTCAGAGGCAAGATGGAAGCACCCACTTTGAAGAATATCCAATTCACCTTGCGGGAGAACAACTAGCTAGATGGATTAGCCAGGGCTATGCATGAAGATCTTGCCCGTCTGTGTGGGCAAAACATCAACTAGGGAACTCGCTTTGCGCACTTCGCAAGGCGTCATTCTATGGGAATGCCTTTGGAGATGCCAGGACACCCAGAGCTGAAGCACCAGGTGGACAATCTTGACTTCATGTTGTATGATAGGCAGAAGGAGTTGGACAACGCTCGTGCCTACGCCAACCACAACCATGCTATTGCAGTCAAGAAGGACCAGACCCTCGTAATCCTCGCCAAGGAGCGCCAATCACTTTGTCGTCAGTGCGACAAGAAGGATCACACCATCGATCGTCTTCGCAAGAAGGTGGCCACTCTCGAGAAGACCATCCGTGAACAGGAAATCTAGCTTGAAGCAAAGGAGGAGGAAGGTGAAGATATCTAGGGAGATCTTTACTCTTATCTCAGCAATGATGACAACTACCTGGAGGATGATGCCATGGAGTTCCACACCGATGATGATGATTCTGACTTCATTGATGATGATTAGATGCACTTGATCACTACCGTAGGAATGAGATGTACCGGTCCCACTGTATCGTAGTTTCACAGAATGGTTCTTAAAACCATATGTTTTCTATTTGTGTTGTGGTGTGTGTTTGTATGGTGTTCTTTGAATGAATGAATGAATGAGAGGAAGGAGTTAGTTTGCAAAACCTGAGTCAAACTCAAAGTTTAAAGCTTTTGAAACAAAACCATGAACCCTAGAAATTTCCCTCTTATCTCATTATCTATCTCAACCTTCAGATTACTCGTGGAAATCCCGGAGGAAGCAGTTCATCTCAGGACCCGATGCTGGAGATTCTGCAAATGCTAGTTTCTGACCATGAAGCTAGTAGAGCCGAACGCCAAGCCAACCTAGCCACTCTTCAATAGATAGCTCAGATGTCCCACAATAATCAAGGTCACGGAAACCTGGATCACCATGGATCCAAGCTCAAGAACTTTCAGAATACCAACCCACCTATCTTTAGTAAGTTTGAGGATCCCTTAGATGCTGATGACTGGCTGCAAACCATGGAGAACAACTTGGAGGTTGCAGGAGTTGAAGCCAATGAAAAAGTACTATTTTCCACCCATTATCTAGTAGGAGATGCAAGAGCCTGGTGGAATAGCACCCGTACCACGAACGAAGGCCAGATGATGACTTGGGAAGCATTCAAGATCAAGTTCAGTCGGACCCATGTGCCCCAAGGTTTGGTCACTAGGATGAGGGATGAGTTCAGGGAACTGAAGCAAGGAAGGATGACGGTAGTTGAGTACTGTGATAAATTTCTGTCACTAGCTAGATATGTCCCTGATGAGATTAACATCAAAGCAAAGAAGAAGGAAAGGTTCCTGAATGGACTACATGATGAGATGCAGACTGTGTTAGTCAACATCCGTTTTGCAGATCTAGAAGAGCTAGTAGATTCTGCCATTCAGATGGAAGGGAAGATCAACCAAGCCAATGACAACCGTAAGCGTCGCATGATGCACCAGATTGGATCCCACCATACCCAGAAGTATCACCCCATCCCGTCTACAGGATATGCCTCAAGAAACAACAGACCCCCTATGTCCCATCCAAGCTATCCCAATCGTAGCGGGGGAAACTTGAAGTTTGGAGGAAACCACAACAACAACCCTGACAACTCCAATAACTTCAACCGTGCACTGCCCAAGTCCAACAACAACAACAACAACAACAATACTTCCCTAAGGACTGGAAGCAATGATGTGCTTGTTGCAAGAAAAGACAAGTCCCAGATTACTAGCTTTGAATGTGGAGTCAAGGGTCACTACTCCAACGAGTGCCCCAAGAAGCATGTAGCAGCCACCAATGTGAATGCACCCACTCAGCAGCAACGCCGTGTTCAGCCTGGAAGGAGATTTTCCCCTAGGGAACTCGCTCAACCGCAACGGCCGTCTGTTCCACATGAATGCTGAAGAAGCCCAAGAAGTGCCAGATGTCGTGCTGGGTATGTTTTCTGTTAACTTAGTACTTGCAAGAGTGTTGTTTGATACTGGAGAATTGCACTTGTTTGTTACAGAAGAATTTGCATGCACTAGTAAGATTCAACCAACAAAATTGAAGCATGCAATGATAGTTCAAATACCTGGTTCAACCACCAAAGCTAGAAAAATTTGCAAGGCTGTACCTATTAGAATCCATGGAATAGATTTTTATGCCAATCTAATAGTACTTGGAACCAAAGGTTTGGAAGTAGTACTAGGAATGATTGGATGTCGAAACATAAAGGATTGATCGACTGTGCCAAGAAAGCCATAACCATGACCAGTAGCTCTAGAGTATCAGTAGAGCATGTATCTGAGACTTTGCCCCGCCAATTCAAATGCAACAAGACTCTAGCCCAAACAACCCTAGACCAAGTCAGAGTAGTCTATGAATACCCCAACGTATTCCTAGATGAATTGCCTGGTATGCCCCCAGATCAGGATATCGAGTTCATCATTGAACTAATTCATGGAACTGGACCCATAGCTCATAGGCCTTATAGTATGAACCCATCTGAATTAGTGGAGCTGAAGAAACAACTTGATGCTATGTTAGAGAAAGGTCTGATTCAACCAAGCGCATCGCCATGGAGATCACCTGTTTTGTTTGTGGATACGAAAGATGGAGGTAACCGTTTGTGCACGGATTACCGGAAGCTAAATGATGTCACCACCAAGAACAAGTACCCACTGCCGAAGATAGAGGATCTGTTTGACCAGTTGACTGGTGCCAGACTTTTTTCTAAGATTGATCTTAGAACTGGTTATCATCAACTCAAGATTCGTGCAACGGATATTCCAAAGACTGCCTTTACCACCAGATATGGATTGTATGAGTATATGGTCATGTCTTTTGGATTAACCAATGCCCCCGCTTATTACATGAATCTCATGAATAAGATTTTTATGAACTTCCTGGATAAGTTTATCGTTGTTTTTATCGACGACATTCTGATCTATTCCAAGTTAGAAGAAGACCATGAGCTACACCCGAGAACCATCCTTGAAACCCTTTGAGAGCATAAGTTGTATGCCAAGTTTAGCAAGTGTGAGTTCTGGTTAAAGAAAGTAGGATTCCTAGGACATATTGTGTCGGCGGGAGGAGTCGCTGTTGATCCCACCAAGGTCAAAGATGTTGAAGAATGGAAAACCCCAACCACTCAAACCCAAGTCCGTGCATTTCTCGGATTAGCGGGATATTACCGCAAGTTCGTTGAAGGATTTTCGAGCATCGCAAGACCGATGACCCAACTGTTGAAGAAATATAAGAAGTTTGAATGGACGGACAAATGTGAAGCAAGTTTTCAAGAGCTCAAGAAGAGATTGATTTCAACCCCAATCTTGATTATGTCGGATATCAAGAAGCCTTTTGATGTGTATTGTGATGCATCCCAGATTGGTCTGGGATGTGTGTTGATGCAGGAAGGCAAAGTCATAGCATATTTGTCCCGACAACTGAAGCAACATGAGCAAAACTACCTGACCCATGACCTTGAACTAGCAGCTGTAGTTTTAGCATTGAAGACATGGCGTCATTACCTTATGGGTAACCGCTGTGAGATTTATTCGGATCACAAGAGTCTGAAGTATATTTTCACCCAGAAGGAGCTGAATATGAGGCAAAGGAGATGGATAGAGTTAATAAAGGATTATGACCTTGAGATTCACTATCACCCCTACAACGCCAATGTGGTAGCGGATGCTCTTAGTAGATTGTCATGTAGATTAATTACAATGATAAAAGAAGCCCAACCAAGTTTGCATGAAGAGTTGGAGCAGTTTAGAATGGAGCTAGTTAGCACATGATTTTTAGCTAGCTTTGAACTTCAACCCACTTTGATTAGTTAGATCAAAGAGGCGCAGAAAGGAAATGCAAGTATCGACGGAATCAAGCGTCGTATCGGTACAGGGAAGGTACCCGGATTAACCGAAGATGAAGAAGGAGTTTTGTGGTACAAAGGACGTATTTGTGTGCCAGCCGATTCCAAGCTGAAGCAAGTTATCATGCAGGAAGCTAATGATACTCTTTATTCTATCCATCCCGGAGGAACGAAGATGTATCAGGATTTGAAGGAGCAATTTTGGTGGCACAAGATGAAGAGAGAAATCGGAAGCTACATAACTAAGTGTGATATCTGTCAAAGAGTAAAAGCGGAACATCAGAGACCCGCAGGACTTTTGAAACCATTGAAGATTCCAGAATGGAAATGGGATTCTGTTGGAATGGATTTTATCACCGGTTTGCCCACCTCTAGTAGGGGAAATGACTCTATTTGGGTCATAGTTGATAGACTGTCCAAGGTAGCCCATTTTATACCTGTCAAGACTACCTACCAGAGTTCGAAGCTAGTAGAGCTGTACATTGCTAGAATTATCAGTTTACATGGAACCCCTAAGACCATAGTGTCGGATCGAGGAACCCAGTTTACCTCAAGATTTTGGGAGAAAGTCCAAGAAGGATTAGGAACCAAGCTGAACTTCAGCACAGCTTATCACCCGTAGACTGATGGACAAACTGAAAGAGTCAACCAAATCTTAGAAGATATGTTGGGAGATTGTGTTCTGGAATATGGATCAAAATGGGTAGATTGTCTGCCTTTCGCAGAATTCTCATACAACAACAGTTATCAAGCCAGTTTGCAAATGGCCCCCTTTGAATTTATGTATGGAAGGAAGTGCCGTACCCCCTTGAATTGGTCGCAAGTAGAAGAGAGTCAGATTTTTGGACCTGACATCCTACGCGAAGCCAAAGAGAAGGTTCTCAAAGTCCGTGAACACCTCAATACTGCCCAATCTAGACAGAAGAGTTATGCTGACAAGAGATGTAGAGACCTGATCTTCAATGTCGGAGATTTTGTGTATCTCAAAGTATCGCCCTTGAAGGGAATGCAACGTTTCATCTGAAAGGAAAGTTAGCCCCTAGATATATTGGACCCTTCAAGATTTTGAATCGCCGAGGAGAAGTATCATATCAACTGGAACTGCCCGAGGAGATGTCATCCATACATGATGTGTTCCATATCTCGTTACTTCACAAATTCTTAGAAGTTTCGGAGAAGACCGAAGTGTTCAAGAACATCGATCACCGAGCCATAGATATAAACAAGGATCTAACGTATCGTGAAGTACCCATCCGTATTTTGGAAGAAGCCTTCAGAACCACCAGGACCCGGAGAATCAAGTTTCTCAAGATCCAATGGAGCAACCATACCAAAGAAGTAGCTACTTGGGAGCGAGAAGATTACATTAGGACTGAGTTTCCAAATCTTTTTAGTTCCTAGTTTTTCTTAAATCTCGGGATGATATTTTGTTTAAGGAGGGAAGGTTTGTAACACCCCAAAAATATTAATCAAGATTATGAAGCTCTAATCACCCAAGTTTAGGGTTAACAAAAACTTTTATTACCAAATTGAATATGAGTGTATGTGTGATTTACATTAGTGTATGATTGAGTGCAATTGTCATGTTTGATTTCTACAAATGCTAGGAAATGGTTTAAAGATGAATACTACATCATCTAGGCCAATTACAAACAAAATCCAAAGAAAAATAAATCAAATATAAAGCATATGATCAAATGGTCATTTTGACCAAAATTAATCACTAGGCCACTTTGAGTGTTCCTAGTAAAGAATTTCTAACAGAAACATTTCCATTTCTTTTCACCCCTTGCTAGACCAAGTAAAAGTGAACCCAAGCCCACTTTACAAACTCATAGAAACTATTTTCAAATCTATTTAAAGGACAATTCAAAATTGAATCAAGTGTATGTACTAAGATCACAATTTTTCAAAAACCACTCAAATCAATTCACCTTGACTTTTACAAGCAACCATAGACACTCAAGAAAGTGCTCAAAACACTCACCAAATTTCATTCAAAAATTTCAAATTTGAATTCATGCGGCATTTTAGTCGAACACCTGCCAGACACAGATTAAACCCTGCCTAACTCCACAGTTTGGAGCAGTGATCACTCGACCATTTGCCCCCATTTCACTCACCTGTCTCCCCAGCACCTAGCATGCAGTGGATAGACTCCCACCTTTTCCGTTGTGCCAGTGCAGCACCGCCGAAGCTTGCCACGTCGGCCGACCATGGACAGCCCGCCATAGACCGTGCCGCCCTCGTCCATGATGTCTAGCAGGCAGGCCATCGTCCACCACCACCCCATGTCAAACCCTAAACCGCAGGCAGGCCATGGACCACCAGAGAACCGCCGAGCCCACTTTCTCTGCGCCATGCCGAGAGCGCACCAGAGCGCTGCAACCGACCATCTCGCCCACGCCGCGGCTTGCCCTCTCCGCGCGTGCACACACTTGCCATAACACCAGCTAGCTCCCATGCATCCCTGTTCATCGCCGCGTAACCCGTAGCTCCTATGCGCCGTCTCGAACGCCGCCAGTTCCGCGTAGAGCACCGCCTGCGCCCGACCATTCTCGACTGCCCCGTGCCACGCCATTAAGCCCGTGACGACCGCCAGGAAACACCACGTCGCCCCTACCCTCAGCCACGCGAATAGCTCACTGTACCGCCATCACCGGAGGGGCCAGCCCATGCCGCAATGCCCCTCTCGCCCGTGTATAAATATAGGCCCCCTCCGCCTCAATTAACCACACCACCTCACTCCCCACTCCTCACAACACCTCCCACACCTCTCCCCGGAGCAAGGCGAGCACCAGCCCGCCAGAATTTGGCCGGAGTCCGCCGCTACAGAGGAGAAGAGGAGCCATTGATTGGAGCCACCCTAGGAGCCGTCATGACTACCGTTCGAACTGCCGTCATCTACAATGTCTTTCGCCCCCATCACCGACCCTAGCTGGAGCCCTGGTGAGCCTCACACGACCCCCACCACCATGTTAAGGTTCAGGCCTCGCCGGAGCTATTCGACGTAGGAGATGAACCTCAGTCGTTAGATCAGGTTCTAATCGTAGGGCCTAGATTGAAACATACCATTTCCGGTTAGATGAGCCACTGACTAGTGGGACCCCCTATCAGCAGCCCGCTGCACCAACGCAGTGCAGTTGGGCCGGCCTGTTTACTTTACTGCGTAGAGCCCAGTGATTCAAATAGTTCTTTTCCATATTAATTAAAACCAGTTTGTGTCAGTAGATTAAAAAATCAATTCAAATAGATTAACTAAACCAAATTGCATGATTCTATTTTTGTTAGAAAGATATTCAAATTATCTATCCAAGCCCGTTGGATTCAAACCATTTGGAGTTATAGATCACTTATACCAAAAATAACAAGGCAAAGACTTTTCCAACTTCAAACATTTTTCAAAAATCAACCATAAGTGCTTTTGAGTTGATTCCAACTCTCAAAAATCACATTTGACAAGATCTATCTGAATATGTAAAAATATTTAGGTTTGCATGCAGTGACATTGGACTAGTACCAAAAGACTGCTATATAGGCATTTCTAGTCACTTTAATTCTATTAAATGACAATCTTAAACTTTATAAATTAAGACCACCACTTTAAATCACATTCCCATGTATTAGAATATGTGGTGATGACATGTGTCAGCATGATCCCATATTTTAATTGGAGAATATTAAATCTTAAGTATTTTCAATGAGTAGAAATTACTTTTCTAAAATAAGATAAAAAGACTAGGTCTTTATTTCATGTGATGTTTGTTATGATGCTAGATCATCAAGTGTGAGCCTTAGTGTGCTAAATAGAATTAGTTAAGTATTGTTTGGTGATTGTGTAACCCATATTCATTTATAGACGAGAGTACCGACCCAGGATATGAGGAGGAGTACTACCAAGAAGAAGAAAACTTCAACCACTACACTACTCAAGGCAAGCTAGAACTATGCAAGCTAGCACTTGCAAACTTTATAACCTATGCAACATGCATTATACATGCTTTGGTTATGCAACCTTGATTACACCAATCCGAAGTTTTACTTGCAAGATTTATTCTTTTACTTTTACCAAAGTTCTTTATCTTTAGTTAGTGCTTTGTGAGTATGGAAAAAATAGTATAGATACCATAAAGAGTATAAAACTAGGCCTAACTAGTTATACTTAGATGTCATCAAAAGACATACCCTAGAGTTGGATGGTTACACTTGATTAGCACCCCTCATTAGTGAAATACCCCCAACTTTAGTGGCTAGTGCTAAGCATAAAAGTTGATCACTTTAGATGGGAATACTTGGTGAAAATGATTATGAAAACCTTGGAATGATGGTTCATTCTATTGAAATGTTTTGAAATGTGTTGAAGAAACACAAAAAGGATTTAATGATGAAAATGTTGAGGCATGAGCCTTAGCCCTTTATAAAAACTGATGGTTGGGTTCGGATGCGATACCATTCCAATTTTACCATACAACCACAATACCTAAATTGGGTAGGGCTTAACTAGAAGTTTATATGCCTTAGTATGGGTTCCCTCATGGAAAGAGGTTGAGCCGAGGCTACCTCGTGAGTGTGAATGTCCACCTATGAAGTGCCCAGGATGGCAGATGGACATGGCTGGGAGGCCAAGCTCATAGGGGAGGTGCCTATACTAGAGTGTGTAATTGAAAGGTTATGATTGATTATCCACATACTAAGTATGATGATTCAGGGGTATCCCCGACGGATGTATCAAATTTTGTGGTGAAAGTGTACCACCTCTGCAAAGTGTCAAACTATTCGAATAGCCGCGTCCACGGTCATGGACAGTTGGAGTGGCCATACTGTTCCATCGTTAGATGTTTTCAAAATGACTTGTGAACTGAACCATGACTTTGACTTGACCACAACATGGTTGTGGATATGAAAACTAGGTACCCACGTAAGTGATTTAGAACATTAACTTAGTTTTCTTTAGTTCTAAACTCAGTATGAGATAAACCTGGCCTTTTGCAAATAAACCTAGAGCTTAAGATTCCTACTAGAACTACCTTACTTGTTAGTTATAGTTTGCGAGTACTTAAAGAGTACTCATGGCTTTGTCCCTAGCTATTGCCGTGGCCAGACTATGAGGAGGACTACCAGGATGATGGACAGCAGGAGGTCTACGGCAACTAGGATCATCTCCCATCGTCAACATTGCCTATGAGCCTGAAGATGGAGACCCTACTACGTTTATTTACCGCTTCTTGATTTGTATTAAGACTGGATCATGAGATCCTTTACTTGTAAGATCTTATTATGGTTTGTAATGGATGATGTACTGTGGTACCAATTCTACTATGTCTCGCAAAAATGGTAATCCTAGGATTGCGAGGTATGGCATAACAGGCATCTGGGATTAAAAATCCGGGTGTAGAGAGAAATAAACATTTATCATAAACATGGAATAAGATAATAACCACTTCATTATTTCCTCTCGAGCATATTCCCTTCAGTCTCCCACTTGCACTAGAGTCAATAATCTAGTTTAGAAAACTTGCACATTCAACACTTATGGCTTTTTGGTGTTATACATATGCGTTTGCTTGTAGTAAACCTAATCTCCATATCTGACACTTTCAGTTTCGTGTGTATTTGCATGTCTTTTTGTATCTATGCATCACTCAATCTCAAATGATATGGCATTGTACAAATTTGGTCCTTTAGTGAGACCTCGGTTCGATGGGGTTAAATCATGTTGATACAATTATCGTACAATATATCTTTATAGAACTAGCCCGTTTTGAACCACACCTAGTTTGATAACAAACTACTTGACACAAATGCCCTCCTTTGCTGCTACTAAAGTAGTCATATACTCAGACTTTATTGTAGTATCTGTCAAAATGTATTAACTTTGGAACTCATCCAAATCCATCATGAAGCTTCCTTTCCATTACATTGTGCCACCCATAGTCTAAATTGAGATAAACATATTTTGTAACTTGTGACAAAACTAGTATCAATGTAACACTTTACAATGAATTATCTATAATTATTTATAATGAACTATTTGTCAGCTCTACATAACATAACATATTCTTAGTTCTTCCAAATATCATAAGAATATCCTTACCATCATCCAATGATCATCATGTGTATCACCCTGGTAGTTGCTCATAACATTTAAAGCATAGGACATATCTGGATATGTACATATCACAGTATACATGATTTATCAAAATATTCATGTGATCTCACTCACCAAGTGTCAAAACACTTGAATCTCGTTTCACTCACCAAGTGTCAATACACTTGAATCTTGATTCAACATTTTCCATGCAGCAAAAACCTTTCTTGTCGTTTATATATTGAATACATTCAATATCTCATCTATATAAGTTTGGCACAACCATCTAAATCTACCGATATAGACATTGATACCCAATATTATATTTTGCCCAAGCCTTTCATCGAAATATAATTTTAATGAAATTCTTAATTTGTGTCAGTAAAAGATACATCATTTCCAATCAACAACATGTCTTCTTCATAATGTATTAGAAATATGTCTTAGCGCTCCCACTTAATTTCTTTCAAATGCAAGCATCTTCATCGTCTTTGATGAAATCAAACCTTTTAACATTTCATCACGGTGAAGATTTCAACTCCACGATACCTACTTCAACCATTGAATTTTGTACACCTTTTTTAGCATCCTTTGATTTAACAAAACCCTTTGGACCGTGTCATGTACACGTCCTAGCTAACTATTTTATTAGAAGAACTTTGTTTTGTTTAATCAACTACCATATACCAAAATTGACATATGTAGTGGTTGTTACAATAATCTGTCTAGACTAAATACCACTACGAAAGATCCAATCTTGTCATATTAAACTCCTTGAACATTGTCATAAACTCTTTTCCAACATGTCAAATATTTCATAGATGTGAAACATCCATGTATGTTTATTTATAGATCCAAATACAACCAATAGGCTTCACGCCTTTCTAGAGGGTCTTTAGAAACTTGATTTCTTGTGTATGGGAACTATCATGGATTTTATGGCTTCTAGCTATTTGACAGAGTCAGGGCCCATCATCACTTCTTTGCATGCAGTCGGTTCATCATTGTCAAAACAATAACGACTTGTATTTCAAATCTTACTATTTGATTGTTATTCAACCCACATGGTTCAATAGTAACTCTAATATCCAAGACCACAACCTTTGTAGTCACGAGAGTCATGAGCATTGTGGATGCCTCTAGGACACTTCCGGCACTGCGCTACTTAGCACATGTTGGTTAGATTCATCAACCTAATCAAAGTTCTATTGTCCTCCCACTTAACTTTTGCGAAAAATTCCTTCTCAAGAAACTTGACGTTCTAAGTGACAAACACTTCTATCTTCCGTGTTATGGAGGAATACCCAACATTTTATTTGGGATAACCTACAAAGACTTGCTTATCCAACTTTGGTTGTAAACATTTTACTTATGCCTGGTATACCAAAATTTATGAAAAGCCAACTCGGATTTTATGCTAAACCATAACTCATATGGTGTCATTTCAATGGATCATGATGGCTCTCTTTTCAGTGTAAAAGTGATAGTCTCTAAAGTTTTAATCCTTAAAACATAATGGCGGTTTTATAATGTTACCATGTCAAACAAGGTTTCGTTTCATCTCTCAAACAGTCCAAACTCCTATGGTTTATTGGGAAATGCGAATCCATGGAACGATTCCTCAAATCTTAGGTGTTTTGCTAAACTTATAACTCAAATTATCTTCCTTTATGATCCAATCATAAATTCTTCATTTTCTTGTTACAATGATTTTCTACTTCATCTCGAAAGTCTTTGAACAATTTTCAAATGTTTCATACTTCTTCCTTATTAAGTAAATATACTTATATATCTACTCAAATTTGCAGAGAAAGTGTATGAAGTTGAAAGATCCACCACACACGGCTACACACAATGGACTATATACATCAACATTCACAATTTCCAATAAGTTAGTCGCTCGTTCCTCTTTGGCCTATGAACGAATTTTCAATTATCTCCAGGAAAGTCTCACAAGCATAAATTGTTCAAAATCAAAGACTCCAAAAATCCATCAACATGGAGTTTCTTCATGTATTCTTTCCAATATAATTTAAATGGCGATGTCACTCATAAGTGATCTTTTAATCATCTGTGTTGTGATATTTTAGCATTAGTGTTTATGGACATGATTTATCCAACTAGACTTGTAAGAGTTCATCCATCTTCTATTGAATATGGTATTTATTTGAACACCGATTGTTCTCATAATACTGAAACAAAATAACAATTATTAAAAACAAATCTTGAAGGCAAGGTTTGATGTCAACGAGAAACACAACAACACTTTATTTGTGTTGTTTTGTATGACATTTCACACCAACCAATTCGGTGTCCAATACGCAAGAACCACATTGTTTAACAAGCAAAGAATACACCCATAACATGTATATCATATATATACCTAAACTGGACATTTCCAGTCTTTTCCTTTTCTGCCAAATATTTTTAGATTCTCTTTCAACATTTCCTTTTCCTTTTAAAAGAATCTATCAACATCAATAGGGGCGCCATACATATGACATATACTCCAAAGCATATTAGTAAAATACTAATACCCTTGGACTTGCACTTTGAAGTCGATCACCATCATCAAATGTTTGGCATTCTTTTAAAATCCATTATTTAGTAATCTTTTAGTGTAGTAAACATTTTACCTATACCTTTTATTCATCCTACCATGACAACTTTCATGATCAACCTACTATATCCTATAAGGGAGAATCGTGAGTATACTGTTAGTTCCCAAAACCATTTTGGGAGATTAGGACGCCTAGCATCTCCAACCTTCGCAAATTCTCATATAATATGAGAACATGTATTTTGCTAAATTATTGTAACATTCCACTTTCAGTAACTCTAATTAGGTGTCCAAAGTGCAAAAATTAGGGGGAACAGAAAATTTTCTTGCTTAATGGTGATGTAGTTGTTTTCTTGTTTGTGCTTATATTTATGTTTGAGTAGCAGCTAAGATACTCCTGTACCTTCCCATCATTGCAAAATCTATTTAACAAAATACAATGACTTGGCTTACTTTACATATTATCAAATGTTCTAGCATTTCAAAACTAGAGATAAGAGGCCTTTTCAACAACAAAAGTTTTCTTAGCCTCTATTAATAAAATTATGGAGATCTACATGATATCATCTGCTTATGTTTTCAAGACAGAACCTTCCAAATATCCTTACCTCTAGCCTTTCCAAAACCCCTTTATAAAACTTTTGACTTCCACTCTTGGTAGAAGTGCCAAGGAACTCTCACCTCCTTCAAAACACAAATCATTTAAAGATTATCCTATTCTGACCTTAATTACGGCTTGTGGATGTTGATATTGCTTCTTGAGATGATTGTAAGAATTGCCTTGATGTCAGGGGGATGACCCCCTGATAGGCTAACCAGATAAGAACAAGGCAGAGAAAGTCCCGGATGGCTGTTTGGGCCCAGCCGGACGGAAGCACAAGATAGGGTGCAGAGAGGAATCCAGACCAGAACGAACTGGCACACAATCTAGCTAGATAAAGCAAGACTGCCAAGGCGCCTGTCCGGCTAAACCACCCTAGCTGGACGGAGTCAAGACAGAGGAGGTACGAGGCAACGTGTGGTGCAGTGCACGATACAGCCTACCTTACCGACAAGACGTAAAGGAGATAGAGGACCTAACCCATGACGGAGACTTTGTGGCTGACGATGGACATAGTTTCGGTTGCGGCCAAGTCGATGGCCTCCCGCCTGTGGGACCTGCCAGCCGGCCTGGCCAGTAAGATCGCAACCCCTAGCCTATATAAGGGGAGCATGGCTCTAGTAGCAAGGGTTGGAATTCATTAGATATATATCTCATACAGCTCGAGGAGCACTCTGTAGTTCTCGTATTGATCATCCATAGTCAGATCGGCAGAAGTAGGGGTGTTACCTCACCACAAGGGCCCCAAACCTGGGTACTTCCTGTGTCTCACTTCACTTGCTTGTATCCAATCCCGCATGCGGACGCCATCGATAGCTTCCCTACCGGTTCCCACACCTCTATATAGGTTGCTTAGGCACTGCCATTCCACATACAACGACAGTTGGCGCCCACCTTGGGGCAGAATGGCTTCAACCGGAGTCACATTCCGCACGGGACCCCACACTTCAGTCGGCAAGCGCATGGCCTCCGGCCTCGTGCTCACTTTGGGAAAGTTTGAATGCGTCATCGACAATGCATCGTGCTTCACCGAATCCACCTTCTTGGTGAACGGCACCATCCTGCTGTTCGGCTACCTGCCGATCTATGTTGCCACCATGCCGGAGCGTTTCCCTCGGGAGATTGTTTCTGTTGCGTAGCCGCTGTTTCCATGCAGCAACGCTCCCGACACTCCACGCGGCATGGAGGTTATGATGGCCGGCTCCAGCACATAGCAGCGTTGTCCTCTGGAGCGCACCGGGGAGGGAGCCAGAACTTCTGCCCCTCCGCGGCTGAAGGATCTGGTGGAACTCGCCATGGACCGACTCATCACTCCTGTTACCCTCAGAGACGATCCAGAGGAAGCCGCCACGAACATGCAATGGAAAGGGAGCTCCTCCCGTGGGAGGCCATCGACTTGGCCACAACCGAGAAGCAGATCGACATCACCATGCAGTAGTAAGACCGCGCTCACGGCCTCACCCCGGCTAGCAAGGAGCCGAGCCGGCACGGGCAAGTGCAGTGCCGAGGTGGCAAGCTGGGCGGAAGGTTGGAGAGGGACGGCGAGTCGGATCCACCACCCGTCCTCGCCTGGCCCACCTACAACACACCCATCAAGAACCTACGCGTGACACGAGCCGCGGCAGACGAGCTGCCTAACCTGGAGGGAGAGGAATGAGCCTGATAGGATGCGCGGGTGCAGGAGTTTCTTCGGATCACGGACGAGCAGGTCGACGCCATCCAGCTGATGCACGAGAACCCCAGCGGATCCAAGGGGAGCAAGCTACCTGACAACAACAAGGGTGTACCCTGCAAAACCCAGCAGGCATCCTCCCCTCCAACGGGAAGATCCAGTAGCAAGCGCCGCGACTCGGGCTACAAGAGCTAGCCACGCCATGGGAAAGCGGTAAACAACAACCCTCCACCCGCCCCTCCGCCAACCGGAGCGGCACGACCTACTAGTCCTCGTCTGTCGGGATGGGTAGGAGCGCCCAACCAGGATACTCCGGATGCGCGCGACCGCATCGAGCTCCTCGCTCAAGCGCGCATCACATAGGAGGAAGATTTTATGGGACCAGTTTGTTTTGGACCTTGCATCCAGAACGAGCTGTTCCCGGATAAGTTCATGCTGCCATGGGACACCCCCAAGTATGACAGCAACATGAAGCCGAAAGACTAGCTGACCGACTACGCCATAGTAGTCAGAATCGCCCATGGGAATAAGCGCGTGGCGGTGCGCTACGTCCCCCTAATGCAGACCGGATCGGCAAGAATGTGGCTCAACAACCTCGCGCCCAACAACATCAACGCGTGGCCCAATTTCAAGAAGGTTTTCATCCGCAACTTCAATGGCACGTACAAGCATCTAGGTCGCCCTCGTGACCTGGCCCTGTGCATCTAAGGAGACCGCGAATCGGACCACGAGTATCTCGCCAGGTGGACAGAGCTGCACAACACTTGCGAAGTTTTGTTGGAGAGCCAGGCGATCGGGTTCTTCATCGAGGGATGCCAAGAAGGCACCATGTTCCGCCACCGGCTGCTGTGTGACGAGCCAAAAACCATGACGGAACTCATGACGGTCGCGGACCAGTACGCCACGGCTGACGTAGCAATGAAGAAACCCCTCCGGGTGAACGCCGAAGGTCGACCGATTCCTACGGATCCAGGTCAAGAATGGCCAAGTAACCCAGGTGGGGAAGCCAGATCGTCTAGGCTTCCGAGCAACGACAACCGTTTCCAGGGCGATCGGTCAGCCAGACAACAGAAGCCCCGCTACCACGCGAGGCAGGTCAACATTGTGGAGGGCGTGCCAGAGGCACTGGCTGGCGATGCAAGAATACAGAAGCCATGGTTCACCTTCGAACAAGTGTTTGATGGCCCATGCAAGTGGCACAACAGACCCTTCAAACCGGCCACGCACACCACCCGAAATTCCAGCTAGGGCAGCCAACAATAACAACGGGTACCCGCAGCCACATGCCAACTACCACATCTTCGAGACGGAGTTAGATGACAAGAATAGCTGGAGAAGACACTCCAAGGAGGTGAACACCATCATTCCTCTAGTTCCCCAGTACCTGAACTGGTCGGAGAGTCCCATCACCTAGAGCCGGGAGGATCAACCGGACCTCATACCGTAACCTAAGGGCTACGCGATGGTGCTCGACCCCCTCCTCGTCTCCAATGAGCGCACTTGTCGCTTTCTCATGTCCTCATCGATGATGGAAGCAGCCTCGACCTGCTCCACCGAGCCACCCTGGAGAATCTAGCCATCCGGGAGTGTGACCTATAGCCGACGACCATGGCATTCCATGACGTGTTGTCGGAACCAGCGTGCGCCTCGCTGGGAAAAAATTAGCTGGATGTCATTTTTGGATCCGAGGAGAACTTCCGCCGCGAGCCAGTGTGGTTCGAGGTGGTGAACCTTACCATCTCTTATCACGCTCTCCTCGGGTGTCCCGCCCTTGCCAAGTTCATGGCTGTCCTCCACTATGCATACCTCAAGACGAAGACGCCGGGGCCAAACGGCATGATCACCGTGGCTGGCTGCTTCAGGCGGTCGATGGAATGCATAGCAGCAGGCTCGAAGATAGCTAAAGCCCTCATCATTGCCGAGGAGAAGTGTGAGATCATGCGCAATGTTGCGTTGGCTCAGCAGGAAGTGCCAGCTAGCTTGAAGCCGACTGGAGACATGGACTTTCAACTGGCCAAGGAGACAAAGAAGATCCTGCTCGACAAATCCGACCCAACCAAGTTCGTTACCGTCGGGGCCGGCTTGGATGGCAAATAGGAAAGCGTGCTCATCGACTTCCTCTGTGAGAATTGGGACATCTTCGCATGGTCACCAAAGGACATGCCAGGTGTCCCGAGGGAGTGCGCCGAGAACTCACTTCATGTGTGTCCAGATGCCAAGCCATTCAAGCAACCCCTTCGCCATTTCGTGGAGGAGAAAAGGAAGATTATAGGTGACGAGATCACTCAGCTCCTCGCAGCCGGATTCATCACGGAGGTGTACCACCAGGACTGATTAGCCAACCTAGTCCTGGTGGTGAAGAAGAAAAAGACCTGGCGCATGTGTATCGACTACACGAGCTTGACCAAAGCATGCCTGGAAGACCTTTTCGCCTTACCCCGTATCGATCAAGTCATTGATTCCATAGCCGGCTATGACTTGTTGTCCTTCCTAGACTGTTACTCCGGTTATAATCAGATCCAGTTAAATCTGGCTGACCAGTTGAAGACGTCATTCATAACCGCATACGGGGCTTACTGCTACGTAACCATGCCTTCCATTCTGAAAAATGCAGGCGCCACCTATTAGCGTTGCATGCAGAATTGCTTGCACTCGCAGATTGGCCAGAACATGCATGCCTATATGGATGACATTGTCATCAAGACAAAGGAGAGGCGCACCCTCCTCGAGGACCTAGGGAGATGTTCGGAAACCTCCGCCGGTACCAGATGATGTTGAAACCAGAGAAATGTCTCTTCCACGTCCCATCCAGCCAGCTCCTTGGCTTCCTTGTTTTGCTACAGTGTCGTGGTATTACCGACGAGTACGCCATGGAGGGGTCCTAACAGTGTGTGTTTAGAGACGTGGGGTAAGGTGGAGAGTTGGTGGGTACGAGGTAACACGGCTTACCCAGGTTCAAGTCCCACAATGGTGGCGGAACTCTACTCCTGCTATAAATCACTAGAATGGCAATACCCCGAGTTACAGAGATAGGTTCACTGTGCGAGGTGTTGCGCGTTGTACGCTGCAATTAGAGAAGTTGTTCCCTAAAGGCTCCCGCAGGCCGGCTTATAAAGGCGCCAGGACCTAGGGTGTATAGGGAAAGGTCCATGCTGGACAAGGTAAAGAGTCCTACACCTACACGAACTAGTCTTCCGTGTCTTGTATTCCAAGGCTCCGAGAATGTCGGTGACTCATGCGTAGCCTTCCTCTATCCGGCATGGGCCTCCCTTCAGGATCTGTCTAACTGGGCCGCCCAGCAGGCCATAGGCCTTGCTACCATCTATGGGCCACCCGGTTAGGAGGATTGGTGACATGCTATGAGGATACCCATATAGCATATCCCCAACAGCAGCCACCGAAGGACTTTGAAATCTTGCGCCGTCTTGCTCGTTGATCTCTGAATATCCCGTCTAAGTGATACCGGCAATCCTTCAAGGAATATCTCAAAGGTCTCCCAAAGAACCCTGCAATCCTCTCCAGCTTCGCAATGTAGCCGGAGATTCCTTGAGTCTTTGTTTCTAGAGTCGGACGATCTCCGTCTTTGATGGAATCTTCGGACGTGACCCTTCGCTACAACTGTCAGGAGGATGACGTAGGGTACAACCTATGCTACCTCGAAACTCATAGAAGCAAAGAATTAATCATTAGCTATTTTCACACGCATGAAATCCGAAACGGTGGAGCGGCAAAAGACGGAGATCTTTTTGCACGAATCTTGACGCGAGGCTTATACATTTCCACCGCAGTCAATTTATTTCTTTTTACCCGCATTTGCTCCTAGTATTTGTCTTCCTCCAGCCGCACGACCGTTCGAGATCCTCTACGAAAACCCTAGCCAGAGCCTTTTCTTCCTCCACACACTCCTCGTCATAATGGCCTCCAGCAGCTCTGCTCCTTCGATGGCGGCGATTTCCGAGGCTACGATGGAGCCATCCCAGGGAGTTATCATTCCGCCGAAGGGGTGGTCGTCCCCGTCTCCACCATGACATAATCCGCTGGTGATGACCAAGAATGAGCGATGCCCAAAGAGGCTGAAGAGGAAAACGACTCCTATAAGGGGGTGTGTAGAGGTTTGATCTCTCCACCGAAGATCTCCAAGAGCTGATCGACGAGGGGTATCTCCCTGCGGTGGAGAAGTTCGTCTGGCGGGCGGTGCCGACCGGCGAGGTGGTCCCTTCTCCCCAAGCCGGAGAGAAGGTGTACCTCAAATCTCAGGTGGCGACCTTGCCGGAGATGAGGGGTATCTCCCTGCGGTGGAGAAGTTCATCTAACATTACCATGTATCCCAGCTGGCGACCTTGGCGGCAGATCAGATGGCCTCCCAGGTCTATGATCCCAAGCTGAAGGATATCCAGGTGGTGTCCGACAACGACGCCTCCAAGGATCAACCAGCTCCGGCAGCGTGAAAGCGGAAGAGCTCCACCTCTAATGCTGCTGCCGAGGCCAAGACAAAGAAATCGGAGAGTGGAGTATCCAAACGTTCCACTGCCTCCTTAGAGGCGGAGAAGCATAAGAAGTCCACCGGCATTCCCCTCACGAAGGCTCCTACCGTGGAGTAAGTACTTTCATTCTCCGACTTGTATTTTTCATCTCACACCTTTTTTTAAACTCTTGTACTTATACCTAGTACGTTTCAGGAGGAAAGCTGTTGTTAGTTTGAAGCGATCCTCCAAAGATGTTGGAGGGTCAAAAAACATTCATGAAATGTTGTCCAAGGGTCCATTTGCCAAGCCTTCTCCCGCCACCGCTCCCCTACTCCTGCCGCTATTCCCTCTGTTGGTCCCGCTGGGCCATCATCTCCTGTCATCCCTGAGCCTCCGCCATGGATATAGATATCAATCCAAACCTTGATGTCTCAGGCTCTATCGAGGCAGACGTTGCTCCCAGCGGCCAGGCGATGCAAGAGAGCACCTCTTCTAAAGTGCCTGAAGCTCCGACTAAGGATGCCACCGAGAAGGGGAAGGAAGTGGAAGAGGTGGACGTGGAAGCTACGATTGAGGCGGGAGCCTGCGCGCCATCATCTGCTCTATAGGTGCAGGAGGCAGCTAGGGCTTCATCCATGCCTCCGGCTTCGACCTCTCCATTGGCCGTGACTCCTCCGACATTGAGCTTATATGATCTCATCAAGCAGGCCGATGCAATCTATAAGAATGCCCGGACCTTCCATGACTCCTACGATCATCTAACCAACAATCTCAGGATCATTGCCATCGTAAGTTTTTTGAACTTCACTTGCTTTCTTTGTGTAGTATATCCCACTGTAGCCCCTGAGCTATTAGGCGGATGAGTAAATAGTTATTGGCCTGAGTGCTCTAGAGAACTAAGCGTAGAATTTGTCCGTGTAGCCCCCGAGCGTTTAGTTGAAACTGAAAAGTTCCGACTAGATTCTCTAGAGAAACTACCTTACTTTAAAATCGTGTACTGTAGCCCCCGAGCGTTTAGTTGAAACTTGAATAGTTTGGACTAGATGCTCTAGAGAAGCTAAGCATGCTTATATCATGTGCAGAATGAGAATAAACGGAGGATAGCCGCCAATGAGAGATTTGCTGCTCTTCGGAAGGAGATGGACCTTGAACAGGGTAAAACAAAATTCCTAAAGGAAAAGATCAAAAATAGCCAGAGTCTGTTTCCTACGACAACTCCTTGCTTTCCCATTGAGTCATTTTTTCCGTCTTCTGATTGCACTTTCTGATTTTCATATTACAGAAGCCATTGCTAAGGCCAAGAGCATCGTCGAGCAATCCAAGCATATCCAGGAGCTCGATGATGAAAACAAGATTCTAAAGAAGGATCTAACCGATGCCGTCAAGGGCCATGAGGCAACGATGAAGGCTACGCAAGAGTCTGTGGACGTCGAGATGCAGAGCCTGAAGGATGAGATTACACAGCTCAAAGACCAAAACCAAGCTGCCAAAGAGAAAAATGCTAGGACTCTTGAGATGTTCAAGTCAGTCCAGAAGGAGGGCGATGTCTTGGCGGAGACATGCATGCAAGCGGAAACGAGCATCTTTGGTAACCTTTCTCCGTGTTGGCCTTTTTTGTAAGTTGGTCAACCATTTCACTTGTTTGTACTCATGGTCCTTGTGTTTTGTGCAAACCGCAGCTCCCATTAGCTTAGCCAACTTGGGTGAGGGTGCAACAAGTTCCAAGGAACGCATGATTCTTGCCGGCAACTTCGTTAGCACCGCCTTCGCCCATGCCAAGGAGATAGCTCAACCTCTGGGTATTAACATCAAGGCGGCAGACTCAGCAGCTAAGTTCAAGGAAATCTTGCGCCGAGCCCCCGAGAAAGTCAAGGACTGGAAAGCCTCTTGTGTCCGGGCTGGTGCAAGGATGACCCTGTCTTTGGTCAAGGCGCACTATGATAACACCGACATTGACCTGGTGACCTCCGGTTTTCCCAAGATAGACGAGGAAGGTTGAGAGATCGATAGCGATGCTATTTGGAATTCTCTCGCCGGCTTCAACACCAGGGTTGCCAAGATGGTAAAGGCGGATGTCTTTGTGCCTGCCGAGATTCTGGATGATGACATGACTTCGTCCGAGTCTAGCCCCTCTCCTTCAGAGTTTGACGAGCTCTCCCGACCTGGCTCTCCTGATGATGCCGCCATGAAGTCTCCTACAGCAGGCAGAAAACTTGCATTCAAGCTTCTTGCAACTTATCTGTTTCCAGCATGTGTTTATATTTTTTAAGCAAGTGCTAGCTTATCCATTATTCGGGTTCGTATGCTTGACCTTTCGTGAGACGGAAAACTCTCAGTATAGAACTATGCTCTCAGGTGATGATGCTTAATAGCACCGTCCAGAACCTAAGAACAAAATCGGCGGCTTTGAGTGCCAAAAAGTCGCTACTCCGGAATCCACATAAAAACTTTAGAAAACGTGTAGACCAGAAAACTTAAGCTAACGCCCGGAGGCGGAATTTTCACAAGGGAAAATGCAACCTTGAGCATAAAGGGTTTATATGATCAAAAAATGAACAACTAAAGGAGGTAAAAGACTCAAAGAATATGAGTGAACCAGATGCTTTGTTTCATTGATCATATAAGTAACTTATTACATAATATAAATGTGCTAAGTGTAAAAGGGACGTAGCTGTGCTATGTTCCATGGCCAATCTGTCTCCAGGTAATCATCATCGAAGTCATGTTGCTTGCGCTTGTGATATTTGGCCTATCTTTAAACTCACGAATATCGACGAGGTAATAGGAACCATTGAGCAATGCTTTGCTTATCAGCGGTGTGTACAAGAAAGGGATGAAACCTCCCATGCCTACCTCTGTCGCTGGCTGGATATGAAAAATTCCTGCACAGGGGTACATGAATAGACCGCTATGTCCGCCTTCATTGATGGACTAGAGAAGGGTACTTTGCTCCAGCATACGTTGAAGCGCAGACAAGACAACAATGACCTCAACCTCAACGCAATGATCGCCATGGCTAGAGAGTTCGCCGCTGCTGATGACGATGTGTGTGGATTGTTGACGGCGATAGCAATCCCTACCCAGGCCAAGAAGAATAATAATAACAAACGGAAGAATCTACCCAAAGAGAAGCAAGTAGCCGACATGGTCACCACAACGTTCACTAGCAGAGGCAATGGCGGACAACATGGACGTGGCCAGGGGGCTAGCAGTGGCTAGCAGAGGAGTGACACTACACCCTCAGCGCCCCGCGTTCCCCAAACATACGAAGAGTACCGCGATATGCCGTGTTTCGTCCATCTCGACGCCAATGGAAAATCCACCCACACGAATCGCTAGTGTAGGTTTGTCAATGATCTCAAAGAGGACCCTAAGTCCGGCTACAAAAGAAGTCGGAAGAACAGACCCGCTGAAAGGGAAAAGGGAAGAAGAAGGAGGAAGAACCCAAGGAATCAAGTGATATGGACGAGGACATGGACCCAAAATCTTCCGACAAGGGAGAGGATAAAGGGGAAAAATCCCTTCGAAAAGAAGGCTCCATGTTACCACACCTTCCTTGGTACCCTAACCGTCCGGGCCCAAAAAACCTCTCTGAGGATACTAATGGCTACCCTCCCTCTGGTTCCCTAGTACGTTAGGTGGTCGGAAGTTCCAATTACTTGGGATAGGAAGGATCATCCAGATCTTATCCCAACAGAGAACCAGTATGCCATGGTCATCAACCCTTTGATTGACGGCACGGAGTTCACCAAGTGCATCGTGGACAGTGGAAGCAGCATCAACATCATGTACGTGGATACACTGCACAAGATGAACTTGACGGAGACCCAGCTAAGGAAGAGCAACACCGTGTTCCATGGGGTTGTCCCTGGCCGACAAGCAAATTCCCTGGGCTGCATCACGCTTCCGGTCGCTTTTGGCGATGTTAACAATTACCACCAAGAATGCATGACCTTTGAAGTGGTGCCTTTCAAGAGAATGTACCACATCATCTTCGGACATGACATCTTCCACTCCTTCCTCCTAAGGCCATGCTTTGTCTACAACAAACTCAAGATTCTCGGAACAAATGGCATCACCACCGTTGACGGAAGCTTCATCAAGGCAAGGGAGTGCGAGCTCAGCGAAGCCGCCTTCACCGAAGCAGTCCTCTATGGTGAGGAGTTCAAGGAGATCCAGAACCATGTCGATGCCACGCAGATGCTGGCTTTGAAGAAGCAGATCACTATTTCCGAACCCGCCTTCAAGGCCGCCATCAAGACCAAGTAGGTGGAGCTTGTCGAAGGTGATTCCTCCAAGACCACCACCATTGGCACGGACCTGGATCCCAAATAGGAAAGAGCGCTCGTCGAGTTCCTCCGTGAGAGTAGGGACATCTTTGCCTGGCAACCTGCCGACATGAAAGGTGTACCTAGGGAACTTGCCGAGCACAACTTGAATATTGATCCTAATGCCAAACTGGTGAAACAACCTCTACGACACTTTGGTGATGAAAGACGAAGGGCTATAGGAAAACAAATAGCTAGGTTACTTAAGGTTGGCTTTATCCGAGAAGTTATTCACACCCGATGGGTGGCAAATCCTGTACTTGTCCCCAAAAAGGGAACCAATGAATTAAGAATGTGCGTTGATTACACTGGCTTGAACAAAGCGTGCCCGAAGGATCCGTTTGCTTTGCCTCGCAATGGCCAAGTCATTGACTCAACGGCTGGCTCGGAACTTCTGTATTTTCTCGATGCCTATTGAGGATACCACCAAACGAAAGTCGGACCAATTTGCCACTTCGTTCACCACACCCTACGGCACGTATTGCTACGTCACGATGCCCTTTGGGTTGAAAAACACTAGTGCTACATACCAGCGGACGATGCAACGTTTCCTGCACGACCAAATATGTCGCAACATACACGCTTATGGGGATGACATCACGGTAATGTCAGAAAAATCAAATGATCTTATCGCTGACTTGCAGGAAACCTTTGACAATCTCCGGAAATACAACATGATGCTCAACCCAAATAAGTGTGTCTTCAGGGTACCAACCGGCAAATTGTTGGGCTTCATCATTTCGCATCGCGGAATCGAGGTGAACCCGAGGAAAATCAAGGCCATCCTCGACATCAAACGCCTGACATGTCTGAAGGACATACAAAGGCTCACGGGATAAGTTGCAGTCGTAAGCCGGTTCATCAGCCGACTTGGTGAGAAGGCTATGCCGCTCTACAAGTTGCTCAAGAAGGCAGACAAATTCACATGGATGGACAAGGCTAACGCAGCACTTCAAGAGTTGAAGAGAATACTCTCCTCCCCACCTATACTTGCAGCACCGATGCCAAGGGAGCCTATGTTGGTATACATGGCGGTGACCAACCGAGTAATCAGCATCGTCATCATGGTGAAGCGCAAGTAACCAACGTACGAATACGGAGTTCAGCGACCCGTTTACTATGTGAGCGAGGTCTTGATAGAATCCAAGCAGGATTACCCGCACTACCAGAAGATAGCTTATGGAGTTTTCCTTGCTCCGCGTAAGCTAAGGCATTATTTCTAGGAGCACCCCATCATAGTAGTGAGCAAAGCTCCACTGTCCGCCATCATCAACAACAGCGACGCTACAGGGAGAGTGGAAAAGTGGGGCATTGAACTTGTCGCCTTCGACATCACCTACAAGCAACACGACGCTATCAAATCACAAGCATTGGCAGATTTTCTTGCAGATTGGACAGAGCTGCTAGAAGACACTCCTGTGCCAGAGCCAGAGTATTGGGTCATGCACTTTGATGGATCCAAGTTACTCAATGGCTCGGGGGCTGGTGTATTATTGCAATCACCAATAGGAGTGAATTTGCAATACATCCTGCAGATCCACTTCAACGCTAAAAATAACATGGAGGAGTACGAGGCCCTCATTCATGGACTTCATGTAGCCAAGGATATTAGCATCAAGTGCATAGTTTTCTGTGGAGATTCCGACTTGGTTGCCTGGCAAGTAGCTGGCACCTGGAATGCATGGAACCCTATGATGGCGGCATATCGAGACGAAGTAGACAAAATAGCCAAGTGTTTCGACGGCTACGAATTCAAGTACGTCAAGAGGGAGGATAACGAGGCGGCGGATCTGCTATTAAAGCTTGGATCGGCTTGTCGACCAAATCCGCTAGGCGTTTTCCTAGAGCATTTACAGACTCCATCCATGAAGGGAGCGGACCCCGACAACCCGGATAGAGTGGACTCATTTGTTAACACGATAACAGTGACCTCTACGGCTTGGACAAAGCCGTTCATGGATTATCTACAAGATGGAACTTTGCCCAGCGACGAAGTCGAAAGCTGGCAAATAGTACGCAGAGCAAAAGGTTACGTCATCATTGACAGCCAGCTATACAAAAGAAGTACCACAGGAGTCTTCCTATGGTGTGTCTCCCAGCAGCAAGGTATTGAAATCCTTAGAGAGATACATCTCGGAGATTGCGGGCATCACACCGCTCCCCGATCGTTGGTGGCCAAGGCCTTCCGACAAGGATTCTACTGGATAACTGCCAAGGCGGATGCTGACAAGTTGGTACAAACATGCCTTGGGTGTCAGTTTTATGCAAGACAACCAAATGTTCCAGCTGAAGAATTGCGGACAATACCAATAACTTGGTCGTTCGCAGTCTAGGGGCTAGACATGGTGGGACCTTTGCAGACAGCACCCTGTGGATTCACACACTTGCTAGTAGCATTGGATAAATTCACAAGATGGATTGAAGCTAAACCCATTAGAAAGCTTGATGGGGCAACAACCCTAAAGTTGTCCGGGATCTAGTGGTGAGATTTGGTGTCCCATATAGCATCATCACTGACAATGGCAGAAATTTATCTCTCAGAGAAGTTGAGGAGTACTGTCACGAGAAAGGCATCCGCCTTGACCTAGCATCTGTCGCACATCCATAGTCAAATGGCAAGTTTAAATGGTCAATGGACTAATTCTGCATGGAATCAAGCCACGCTTGAAGGCACCGTACATAGAGCAGCTGGAGCCTAGGAGGAGGAACTACCATCTGTTTTGTGGAGTCTACGAACAACACCCAACAGATCCACTGGCTTGACTCCTTTGTTCATGGTTTATGGAGCAAAAGCAGTTCTCCCATCCGACATCCTCCACGATGCACCAAGAGTTTCCTCCTAGAAGGAGAATGATGCTGAAGAATCTAGACGGCTATATGTGGACCTACTTGAAGAAGAGCATGTGTTGGCATGCCAGAGATCTTTCGTCTACCAGCAGAAGCTACACGGCTACCATAGCCGCTGTGTAAAGCATCGCTCGTTTAAAGAAGGGGATCTGGTGCTTAGACTCAAGCAGAAGAAATCACACAAATTATCCCTGCCTTGGGAAGGACCGTACGTCATTAGGTCTCTAACAGTGCAGGGATGTTTGTACGTACCCTCGAAGTTCTTGGTGAACGCTTCATGCATGTCCAACCAATTGCATATTGATTTCTCTGGTAAGTCATCGATCCATTGTCGAGCGGTGACTGTCAGCATGAGTGGGAGGTACTTGACGGCGACATTGGGGTTTCCCCCTGCGATGTGAATCGCTTTGCTGTAATCCTGCAACCATGTTGCTGGCCTGGCGGTGCCGTTGTAGGGCTTGATGGTCTTGTCTATTCGAAGGCCCTTGGGGTAGGTTGTGGCCCGTATGACCGGTCCAAAACAACATGGCCCAAGGTATGGGAGCTCTCGAGATTCTTTGCTCTTGTCCAGCCGCGATCGTGCGTCATATGGCTCTGGCTTCTTCCCTTTTCTGTCATGGGGAGGAGAGTTGTGGCGCAATTTGTGAGATCCGCCATGACCTCCGCCATGATGGCTACTAGGTAGCAATGGCGGCGGTGGAGGCAGTTTGTTAGCTCTCTTGCTGTGCCCCTCTCGTGAATCCTCACACCTAGCGCGGTTGCTTGTCGGACGTGGCGGTTCCTTATGGGACCTTCTCCTATGTCCATCATGGCCGCTACGCTCTCCGGCATGCCGAGGCTGTTCGCCCTGGTCGCGTATAACGATATCGGGCTGTGACCGCCTTGGAGGTGGCATGCTTGTGCGATGGCATGGTGCTGGCTCATCATGACGTCGAGATGGTGGTGGAGGTGGCGAGCGGTGTGGACGAGCCTTTTCTCCGTGGTCGGAGGATATGTGGATAGTGTAAGTCATGTTGCGTGCCTCCCTCCGTCTTCGCTCTGTAGAGCCTGTGCGCAATCCTTCGTCACAGGGAGATTTTGGCCTTCTATGGCTGTTCAGGGTTGACTGGCATAGCTCCGAGTTGGACTCAAGCCTCTGCGAGGTGGCCTTTTCCTGTTGCTTACATGCCTTAGCGACGAGGTCGTACACCTGAGCAAGTGCTTCTGGCGACCTGTCCTGCTCCAGGAGGGTCTTGGCGATGGTGATGTTGAGAGCGGGAGTTGGCATGACCTGCCTCTCCCCTAAATCTATGTAAGGGGTAGCCTTTGTCAGTTTAGACCCTTAAAATCCCAAGCCTCGCCGAACACCGGGATCTTGGATGACGTGAGCTGGTACCTTCTTTGCCTTATGCTTCAACAACAATTTCTTATATTTGGCATGCATAGCTCTTGCCGCCTTGATGGATTGCTGCGCCTTAGCCATGTCTTCATCTAGCTTAGCGCCTTTCTCCACGATGCACTTGGCATCCGCTAAGAATTTCGCACGCTTCTCATCAAGCTCCGTAACGCTCTAGATATGGGCGACGGTGATTGGCTCAATAAGGAGTGCACCGTAGATTGCTTTGTCGGCAGGGGTGGCTAGTGGGTTGCCAGCTGCTGAAGTTGACAGTGGCACTGGCGGTTGATTTGATTGTCAGGCCATATTGGGGTCCTTGGTAAGTTCCTGCGCCAGTGGCTGTCGGGTAACCGGAAGGGGCGCGGCCTTTGCTGGAGCCGGAGGCTCGGCGGCCTTTTTACCTGCTGCTGCTCTAGTGACCGCTGGCGTGGGCGGAGCTCTCTCATGTTCTCGTTCCTGCCCGTCTTCTTCCATCACGCTCCCAATGGCGACTAGCACCTGGTGGGAAGTGTTGGTCTTCTCGGTGCGCTCCTCCTTCTCGATCTCCTGCTCGATCTCCCTCATAACAGCGTCGTATTCCTCCGAGTTGACATCCGAGCCACCGGCATCCAAATTGATGTTGGTGTAGAGTGCATCGAGGACGGAGTCGGAGTTAGCTTTGGTGTTGGTGATGGCAGATGTGGAGGGTGATGGAGGCGGGCCGTTGTTGTTGTTACCTCCTACAACTTTGATGGTGATCGCCGCCTTCGCTTCTTCATTGGCGTCCGTGTATTCGTTGACAATGGCAACCATCTCGCCAAAGGTGAGAGGGCCTGCGGACTGCCGCCTTCGGAGGGTATGTCGGAGGAGGGTTCCAGGTGTGAGCCCTTCCACGAAGTGGTACACGAGCTCGTCAGCACGGTCGCCCTCTAGGGTTTCCCTCACGCTCATCCATCTGGAAAGGTATTGGCGGGGAGATTCTCCATCCCTTCGAATGCATCTGGCCAGATCAAAGATGGTGACGACACCGACAAAGTGTGACCTGCGCATCTCTAATGCTAGGGGAAGCCAAGCGGATTTGTGGGGTCCTTCCACCATTATATCTTGCACGGGGGCGGTTAGGGTGGGCCTTGAAATATCCTGATCCGAGCCACCATACTCCATAGAGAGGTATGGCCCAGATCCTTCCGCGAATGTGTCCTGCTCATAGGCAGTCCTTGCGGGGCTTGACGAGTTTCCAACTTCCTAGGAGCTAGGACCTGAGTCAGTTTCGCTGATGAAGATGTGGATGTCTTCGAAGCGGATGACGGTTTAGTGCGTGGGGTTCGTCTTTGCTGGCACCCAGAACTCATCTGGAGGGACGATCGGGATGTTGCCAGAGAAGAGAACGCGACCGATGGCTACGGTGTTGCTGATTCCTGCAAAGAGATTGGACCTCGCCCGGTGTAGAGCTCGGAGCGCCTCTTGCCCCACGGTGGGTGCCAGCTGTCGTGGTATTGCCGATGAGTACGCCATGGAGGGGTCCTCATAGTGCGTGTTTAGAGACATGGGGTAAGGCGGAGAGTTGGCAGGTATGAGGTAACACAGCTTACCCAGGTTCAAGTCCCACAACAGTGGCGGAACTCTACTCCTGCTATAAATCACTATAATGGCAATACACCGAGTTATAGAGATAGGTTCGCTGTGCGAGGTGTTGCGCGTTGTACGCTGCAATCAGAGAAGTTGTGCCCTAAAGGCTCCCGCAGGCCGGCTTATAAAGGCGCCAAGATCTAGGGTTTACAGGGAAAGGTCCTTGTCGGACAAGGTAAAGAGTCCTACACCTACACAAACTAGTCTTCCGTGTTTTGTATTCCAAGGCTTCGAGTATGTCGGTGACTCCTGCGTAGCCTTCCTTTATCCGGCATGGGCCTCCCTTCAGGATCCGTCTAACTGGGCCGCCCAGCAGGCCATAGGCCTTGCTACCAACTATGGGCCACCAGGGTTAGGCGGATTGGTGACATGCTATGAGGATACCCATATAGCATATCCCCAACAAACAGGGAATCGAGGTGAATCCAGAGAAGATCACGGCCATCGAGAGGATGCAGCCACCCAAGACCTTGCTAGGAGTCCAGAAGTTCACCGGATGCTTGGCCTCCCTCATTCGCTTTATCAGCCGGCTGGGCGAGAAGGCACTTCCACTCTACCAGTTGATGAAGAAGACAAACGCATTTCACAATGTCAAGTGCATCCTATCCACAACACCGGTGCTAGCCACGGCGACTAGTAAGGAGACACTGTTGCTCTATATAGCAGCCATCAGCCGGGTCATCAGCATCGTCCTGGTGGTGGAGCGCACCAAGGAAGGCAAGGCTTAGCTGTTTGAGAGACCTGTCTACTTCCTGAGTGAAGTCCTCTCCCTCTCCAAGCAGAACTACCCCCACTACCAGAAGATGTGCTATGGAGTGTACCTGGCGTGCAAGCAGCTCAAGCACTACTTCCAGGAGCGTGGGATTAAGGTGGTGTGCACCACACCCTTTTCGGAGATCATTGGAAACAAGGACGCCATCGGCCGAGTCACCAAATGGGAAATTAAGCTGGCCGCCTACTCCATCCAGTACGAGCCCAGGCTAAGGATCAAGTCACAGGAGCTGGCGGACTTTCTGGTCGACTGGGATGAGACCCAGTACCTGCCACCGGTTCCCGACTCAGATCACTAGAAGATGCACTTCGACGGCTCGAAGATGCTCAGGGGTTGGGAGTCGGCATTGTCCTAACCTCACCAAAGGGGCTGGAGTATGTCCTCCAAATCCACTTCAAGGCCTCAAACAATGTGGTCAAATACGAGGCATTGGTGCACAGCCTCTGGCTCGCCAGGGAGATAGGCATCAACCGGATCCTCTGCTTCGAGGATTCGGATCTGGTGGTCCAACAAGTACCCAGAGAAAGGGACGCCCAGGATGCGAACATGGCCCTTTACCGCTTCCACGTGTAGAAGCTCATCGACTGCTTCGACGGGTGTGAGTTCCATCATGTCCCCCGTGCCAACAACGAGGCAACCGACTCGCTTGCACAAGTCGGGTCCACCAGGGAGGCGATCCCACCAGGGGTCTCCATGGAGCATCTGTGGAAGCCATCCATCACCCCGTCTCCCGAGTCTGACTCCATCATTTGGGCCGGAAACCCGGGGGATGCTGGCTCGGTCGATCTAGAACCCTCGGAGCCAGCAAAAAAGAAGGTCCGCACCAACTCCGAGGAGCTCGCACATCCGTCTCGAAAGACCTAGGTGCTGCCGGCTCGTCAAGTGGCTCGTCAAGTGGCATCCCACCCAGGCGGCCTCCCGACATCCTCCAGTCGGAGCAAGGGAGCATCCTCACCATCTGGGAGATACCATCTTGGGCACAACTCTTCATGAACTTCATCGCCAATGGGGAGCTCCCGTATGACGAGGTCAAGGCCAGGCAGATCCAGCGGTGCATGCACACGTACACCATCATCAACAAGGAGCTATACAAGAGCAGCGTATCTGACATATTCCAGCGATGTGTCGACTTGGACATGGGCTACCAGCTACTGAAAGACATCCACCAGGGAGATTGTGGGCACCACGCTTCATCCTGGGCAATAGTCGCCAAGGCGTTCTGCCACGACTTCTATTGGCCCACCGCCCTTGAGGATGTAGAGTAGCTAGTCCGCGCGTGCAACGGGTACTAGTGCTTGAGCCAACAAAGGCACATGCCGACTGCGGTTCTCAAGACCATCCCGATCACGGCCCTTCGCTATCTGGGGGCTGGACATGGTCGGCCCCTTCAAGCGATCTTGTGCAGGCATGACCCACCTACTGGTAGCAGTGGACAAGTTCACTAAGTGGATAAAAGCAAAGCCTATCCGGAAGCTGGACGGGGCGACGGTCGTCACCTTCTTCACGGACATCATCAACCGGTCCAGCTACCCCAACAACATTATCAAAGACAATGGCATGAACTTCGTGAAGGGGGCCTTCGCCCGGTTCTGCAGCAACAAGGGGATCCGGATGGACCTCGCATCCGTCGTGCACCCGCAGTCCAACGGGCAGGTCGAGAGGTCAAACGGCCTAGTCCTAGCCGGCATAAAGTTGCATCTCATCGAGCCCTTGGAGCAGTCTCCTGGATGCTAGATCGAGGAGCTTCCGGCCATGTCGTGGAGCCTCCGCACCACCCCGAATCGCTCAATCGGATTTACCCCATTCTTCCTCGTCTACGGCTCGGAGGCTGTCCTCTTGGCGGACATTGAGTTTGACTCGCCCCGCAAGCTCCTCTACAACAAGAAATACAACCAAGAGGCACAGGAAGACGGCATGGATCTCCTTGAGGAGGCTCGCGATCTGGCACTATCAAGGTCAGCAATGTACCAGCAAAGCCTGCGCCATTACCATTCGGGCTGGATTCCACCCATCGCGTTCCGTGAGGGTGTTCTGGTTCTCCGGCTAGTGCAAGACATGAAGGGCATGCACAAGCTGTCGGCGCCTTGGGAGGGCCCCTTCATCATCAATCAGACACTGCGCAACAACTCCTACTACCTCATCAACACGCAGCAGCCGCGTTAGAACAAGATGGACAAGTAGGATGAGGAGACCGAGCGCCCCTGGAACGCGGCCCTACTCCGCCCGTTTTACACCTAGTCATATGATAGTGTATATATCTCGTGAACCCTATGGATGAATGAAAAATGTGGAACCCGAGAGCCTCGGGGGCTCCTTGCCGGAAATTTGCATGTCACTTTTTCCTGCTTTCAGTTTTCCGGCTCCGGCAAACCGTACCTAGGGGATCGCCGGTTGGCCTGACCTATTAATTCGGTAAACCGACTGAGTAGTGTGCGATGGTGTCAGAGGCCCACTCTTCGTCTCAGCTACAGACCGCAACCCGACTGTCTGGCTAGCAAGAGCAAAAGCCCGAGGCATCCCATATGAAAAACGGCAAAGGATGCAACATATTGGACATTCCGGCCAAGTGCCTACTTTGTATTTTCCCGGTTGCTAAGCCCCTAGTACTATGCGCAATATATTGTCAGTTCCCCCTTCGGTTCCGGCTCTAGACTGCAACCCGGCTGCCCGACAAGGACATAGTGTAAACATCAGAGCGCATGAGAAAGTGACTAAGTGTTCAGAGAAGCATAAGATAGTTTTTGAAAAACTGAAACCATTATGCGGTTGGTAGTGCACGTATTGACCGATTAATATATAACAACAAATCCATTTCTATGTGTTTGTTTTGCACGATTACACCGAGTCGGATATCAAGTATAGAGAAGATTCAAAGTACTTGCCTTCGTCAAGCACTCCAAATCTCAAGGGCTACACCCACTAGGTGCGCTCGCGTGCCCCTAGTGGAATCATGTCGTTCCGACCGGCTGAAGGGCTCAGCCAGATAATTAGGCCCGGGTGCGGGCAGAAGAAAAGAAGAGGGAAGATTCGAAGCACTTGGCTTTGCCAACTATCCGAATCTCGGGGGCTACACCTAGTGGGTGCACTAACACGCCCCCTCTGTTGGTCGTGGTTATCCGGTTGGCAGAGAAAAGTCCGGTTGTCGGGATGAAAGGGTTCAGTCGGAAGGAAAGAAATCAAGAATTTGAAGGAAGAAAAGAGAGAGAAGATTTGAAGTCCTTGCCTTCATCAAGCGCTCATAATCTCAGGGGCTATACCCATTTGGTGTGCTGACGTGCCCCCACTAGAAATAGTAGTTCCCCCGGCTAAAGAAGTTCGGCCAGATGAAATAGTCAGGAAAGCCTAATCGGCAAGTTCAGAAGACATCCAGCGAGCAAAAAAACAGAAGAAAAAGTAAGAAGCAAACATACTCTGAATAAAAGAAAAAGGAGTCGAAGCTCCCACAAGTTCATCAGTTCACACACACAAGTTCAGCAAAATAAAGCTATTATAGTTCCAACCGGCATCCCGGGGATAAGTTTTAGGCGACTAGGCCCTTGCTGTGAGGCTGGTCTTGGCCGACTGTCACTTCGGGAGGAGGCGTGCTCGAGGTCTCAGCTCCGGCATCCCCACGGACTCCACCATCCGGCTGCGAGGTGGGATCCGCTTCCGGCTCTGGTATCCCCATAGACTCCGTGTCGGTAAGCGCCTCGTCAATGTCTACATAGCTCACGATTTTGATGGCGGAGGCACGGAGGCCCGGATAGGCCTGGCGGATGGCGGCCAGGTCAGCGCTGGCTCGGAAGCCACCATCGATCTTCTCGGTGGGCGCATCCTTGTACCAGGATAGCATCAGCGCCTGCACCATCTCGGCTCCAACCCGTTCTGACAGATCCCTCAGTCGGTCGATGGCAGTCAGCACCTCTCCAATCTTCACCACTAGCAGGTCAATGGTGTCCGGCACGACTCTGAAGACCGAGTTGGTGGCCTTGCGTAGCTCGGCAGCGTCCTCGCTGAGCAGCGCGACAAGCTCCTCGGTAGTAGGTTTCTCACCCGGCCAGTTCACCTAGAGCCGGTTGTAGGCCAACAGGTCTACTCCTGGATAATTATCTATAAGAAAAATGGGAAGTCAGATCCAACTACTGGATTCAGAAGAAACAAAGAAACTCGCCAGAACGCGTACCTTTGGTAGTGAGGCCAACCTGCATCAGCTCCTCCAGGAGGAACTTCTTGCGCTCTGCCAGCCGTTTGACCTCCTTCTCCTGGTCCTTGCACTGAGTGTCAAGGAGCTCGAAGGCTTCGGCCGAGCTGGCGATGGTGTCCTCACGCTCCTTGACGACGGCCTCCAGCTTCTCCATCCTAGAGTGCCAATCTTTGTTCTACAGGCGGAGGGTGGCATTGCTCCGGCTGAGGCGCTCATTGGCCTTGGTCAGCCGGTCAATCTCCCGCTGCACGCAAACCATGACGGCTACATGAAGGAAAAGATCGGCCGGTTAGAGAGAAAAAAGAGAAGAAGGAATCCGGCTGGTGTATGACTGGAATAAAAGAAGAAGAAGAATGGGAATGGGGGAAAGAACTCACTTTGTGTGGTACCGTTCGCTGCAGCGAGCTTCTGCTCCAGCGTCCGGCTGGCACCGAGGGTGGTCTAGAGCAATCGGACGTCCTTCATCCCCACCTCAAGGCTAGCCACCAGGTCCGCCAAGGAAGCGGCTATGGGGGTGGACTCGCTGGCTACATTGAAAGTCAGGGAAGCCCGAGCATCTTGGAGCGCGACATGCCACTCATCTCCCGGCTCCCCGTCAGAGTTGTCGTCCACCACCACCAGTTCCTTGCCGGACGCAGCCGCCCTCGCTCCCGTGGAAGAGCCCCCGCCGCTACCTGGGCTCGGCGCATCGGTGTCCGGCTGAACCACGATGGTCAGCGGGGCATCGATGCTCGGGCCTGTCGCGTCAGCCAGAACATCGCGGTATGGAGGCAGAACCTCTCACGAAGGAGAAGGGACGGCACCGGAGGTAGAGGCCGGCCGAGCGGAGCACGAGGCGGCGAGGCGGTGGTCATGCGCGCATGGCTTGCCGCGTTGAAGGAGATAAGGGTGCTATAAAAGGAAAGGTGGAACCAGTTAGAAAACAAAAGAAGAGGGAGCTAGATCGATCGAGGGAGAAAAAACAAAGACCGGCTAGAACCACCCAGCCAAGAGAAGAAAGCGTGAAAGCAGGCATGAAATCCACCAAAAGAAAGAGAAAGTCTTACCCCTGGACCACTGGAGGCGCTGCCCTCTTGTGTCCGCTTCAGCTCTGGTGGGGGGCACCAGTCTGTCTCCTCTTCGCTGCCGGCTCCTCTACCACGGGACGACTTGATCCGCCTACTCCCATCGCGGACCGGCCGGGTTCGCCATCCGTCGCCTGGCGCCGGCTCGCTTCCGGAGCCGGGGTAGTCTCAGTGTCCTCAGCGGTAGGCTCATGAGGGTCTATCGCCTGATCATCATTCCCGCTGGGGAAGGCATCACCCTCACCATCGGACTCCTCGCCGACTCGATGGGCACGTGTCTCGGGCAAGTTGGGGGTGAACGACTGGAGAGGGGAGTTTCCCTCCTCCCGCATGATGCAGGCAAAAAGCTACTTCAGAAACGAAAAATTCAGCCGGACAAGCACAAAAGGCCAAAACTGAAACAAAGAAGACGGACAGAGCACTTACCCAGGGGCGCGGTTATCGCACGTATATGGCGCTTGCCCAAAGGTCTAGCCCTCCTCCAGCTTCTGTTTCATGATCATCCAAACCCACTCCCGGAGGTTGGAGAAGTGGGGATTGCGGCGGGAAAGCCGAGTCGTGTCGAGCCGGCCCGAGTAGTAGGACATCTTATGGGTGCGCTGCTAAAGAGGCATCATCAGCTGGGACATCCAGCTAGGCGTGATGTCTAGGCTGGTTAGCCCAGCCATGATGAGATCCCTCATTCGCTTCAGCATCGCATTTGACTCTGCCTTTGAGCCATGAATCTTCAAGTCCTAGTTCTGCCAGCTGGATTCCCCATCCTGGAAGGCTGGCAGGTTGATCCAGTCTTGATCCGTCAAGTCGCATACATAAAAGTAGGATTGCTGCCAGAGCTTGACCGTGTCGTGCAGCCGGAACTTTGGGTAGCCAGTTTGCGCACGGGAGTAGATGGAGGCACCGCCATAGGAAAGCAGCGCCCCATGGGTAAACTGGACCTGTGCCCGGATGTAGGAGAGACGGCAGAAGAGCCCGAGATCCGGCTAGATCCCGAGGTAGCACTCGCAAAAGCTATGAAGTGCGCCAGTATGCTGATGGCATTCGTGTCGAGGTGGTGCAGTCGAAGGTTGAAGAAGGCCAGGAAGGTTAGTAGGAAGGGATTCACCGGAAGCGGGAGGCAGCGTGAGAGATGTGAGAGGAAGATCACCCGCTCGCCCTCCTGCGGATGCGGAGATTCTTCCCCCGCCAGAGCAAGACAAACCTCCACCTCCATCGCCGATAGGGGGACTCACGACAAGCGGAACTTGGCGATCTGTTCCTCTATCACCGTCGAGCCGCACCAGGCTCCCCGGGCCGCCGCCATGAGCTCTTCTTCCATCGTCACGGGCATCGAGAAATGGGGGCCCGTCGTCGTCGGTAACTCCAAACGGGCAACACGACAATGACGACAGAGAGCGAGCGGAGGTGCGACCAGGAAGAACAGTGAGAGCAAGGAAGGAAAAGGGAGGAATGAGCAGTGGGTGGGGGAACTGCTCCCCCCGGCGGTATTTAACCCCGGGGGAGAGCAACCTTCCGGGGTGCTGCGTGGCACCCTCTGGGCTATGTCACATCCCTACTTGCTGCTTGGGATCCTATGTGGTGGCGCTGCACGCGCAGAATATCTGGGGGCAAAAACCGAAGCGCCGAGCGACACTTCCCTAGGAGACGTGCGATGGGACGCGACGTTGCACGCGGAAAAGCAATGATGGTGCCCTTCAGTGTGGCTGGCGTCAACAGTGACATCGTGGAGCCTCTCAACCGCCATAAATCATCCAGATGCAAGTTCAAACTGGGAGAGGGGCGCGCGCACATTTCACCTAAGGGCGAAATCTACACGCGCTCGGGGCCTAGTGTCAGGGGATGACCCCCCGGATAGGCTAACCGGATAAGAACAAGGCAGAGCAAGTCCCGACCGGCTGTTTGGGGCCAGCCGGACGAAAGCACAAGACAGGGCACAGAGAGGAATCCAGACCAGAACAAACTGGCCCACAAGCCAGCTGGATAAAACAGGACCACCAAGGCACCTGTTCGGCTAGGCCACCCTAGCCGGACGGAGGAGATACGATGCGACATGCGGTGCAGTGCGTGATACACCCTACCTTACTGACAAGACGTAAAGTAGATAGAGGACAGGACCCATGCCAGAGACTTTGTGGCTGATGTTGGACATAGTGTCAGATTGCTGACCCCATGCTCCCAACGGCTCGCACGACGTCCATTGTGCCCACGATGCCCCGCACGGCAGGCACCGTAGACGAGACCGCCCCTACACAACACTATAGATGACCAGCCAGCTAGGGCTCGCCTGTGGGACCTACCAGCCGGCCTGGCTAGTAAGATCGCTTCCCCCAGCCTATAGAAGGGGGAGCATGGCTCTAGTATCAAGGGTTGGACATCATTAGATAGATAGCTCATACATCTCGAGGAGCACTCTATAGTTCTCGCATTGATCATCCATAGTCAGATTGGTAGGAGTAGGGTGATACCTCACCACGAGGGCCCCGAACCTACGTACTTCCTATGTCTCACCGCACTTGCTTGTATCCAATCCCGCCTGCGGACGCCATTGATAGCTTCCCTGCCGGTTCCCACACCTCTATCTAGCCTGCTTAGGCACTTCCATTCCACATACAACGACACTTGATCTGCTCCCTCTAAACCAGATGTCTGAACTTGCTTGATTGGGAAGTAGTGTGAGCTACTCTAGGAGCTCAACCTCTAGTAATTAAACGAACCCAACAATGCAACATATTGCATCCCTTGAGAAGTAATCATCCAAACACTAGTAGGAGGACTACCTTCCTCCTGGTTATCAAGTTCCATTTGGAGCCACATCTATTTTGGAGTTTCCAAGGTAGTGGAGACCAACTCCTGCCATGGATCCTCTATACTTAATATACTCCTCACCATCACTCACTTAATGATGAGTTTGGAACCTTGCATCCCCTCAAAACCACTATCTCTTATACTCTAGTCAAAAACATTAAAACAAACAAAGTACGACTAAGTTTAAAACTATTATCAACATACCATTTTTGAGTCTCTACCTACATCAACCCTTGTGAATTTTTAGAAATGTACTTGAACCATGTTTTAAACAATAATAAGTACTCCCAAGTCTCACTCTTGCCCTTGGTTAAATAATTCTTGAACCAACTTGTTCTTGATGGTTTTGCATGCAAGAAAATAATCTGTTTCTTCCAATCTTATCAACATGCCTACTTTGGAAGAAGCTCCCAACTCCACCTCAACCTTTATTGGACAACTCTTTGCATGGTTCTGATATCCTCAACATCGTCTATCAACCCATACTCTCCCTGTCCCAATTGGAGCCTCGTGGTTCTCAAACCATCATGGTTTTGGGGGCAAAATAATAATCTACTTTGACACCATTATTTTCAAGAAAGTTTGGCATCAATCCTAGGAGCTCCAATCTTGATTAATGTCATCCATATAAACCATGTTGATATAGATCACTTGGTATATCTATACATCTATACCATGATCCAAGGGGAGCTCTGTGCCCCTTAATCTAACATGGTTTTGTTGGTATAAAAATATTTTGGCCCAGGATCGTTTTTCCTATTTTATTTCTTGTTTTATTTAAACCAATTGTTGATATTCAAAACCCAAGGTATGCTAATGGTAGCTACACTAAATGTACATAATATACCTTGGATACAAAAATTTAATAAACACTTTTAAATAGTTATTTTGGCCTAAAACAATTTATTTATTTTCTTTTACAAAAACTTCCAAACTCATCTTATTCAAGAAACTTTATTTTTATACAAAACACCTTTACAACTCTAGGAACAAATGAGGCCTATATTATGTTATCTATCTTCCCACTTCAAAAATAATTTTTTTTTAAGATTTTTTTTCCTATTTTCTTAAATGGCAGAAATGCAAAAATATATGTTTTAAATATTTTTCTTCTTCAATAAATCTTGGAAAAATTTCCTAATGTGTGAGATGATATTTGAGGCCATATCACACCAAAAACTCAATGGTAAAAGTTCAACTTTTTAAAAAATAAACTTATTCTGGTCTTTTTGAAAATAAGCCCAAAACCTCATAAAAATACTTGGAAAATTCTCAAATAAATACTCCTCGTGTATCTTGACTATACCCATCTACTATTAACCATATCCCATCTGGTCTTGATCATTTTTTTGAAATTTAATCATAAAAACTCATTCTGCACATTTTGAAATATGGAAACTACACTATTCTAAAATGCACCAAAAAGTCACAACCTAGGCCACCACGCGGTCCAACATCCTCACCTTGTTCTGGTCGAAATGCTACTGTAGCATAGCACTATAGCACCCCTCTCCTTTGTCCTATAGCACTTGGAAGGGAAGGAGAGAAAGGACATTGCCTTTAATAAGAAATCTTGCCAAAGATCTTTCCCAAGCTTGCAGTAGCAGCCATCACTCCCCTCCTCTACCCTGCCAGGACCTACCACACCCCTTCAATGCCCCTCTTACCCAATGAGGTTGCCCTAGCCCTCTCCCTCTTGCTTGCTCACATGGCCATATAAAGAAAAGGAAGAACCCTCCCTTGCAACATACGACTCCACCAACCACCCCTCTGCACTCTAGTGGCCCCACACACCCCTCCAACGCCCCCATTGCCCTTTCCATGGCCAACACCTTCCCGAAGCTTCATGGACATAGTACACCGTGGACCTCCCCACTTTGGTATAAGAAGCCAGAGGCCAACCCACCCTCTCATTTCCTCCCCATTCTCCTCCTTGGACACTAGAGCACCACCCCACAAGCCTAGTCCCTCTCCTCGCTCTACATACCATCAAGAAGGAGTTTGTGCCTTCTTGGCCTACAAGAGGGAAGGAAACCATGGAATTGATGCACTACTCCATTCTTCCTCCTTTATATTGTAGAGAGAGTACCTGGTACTCTTCTACCTAACCCCATCCTCCTTCTTGTCTAGATCCATCCTAGACATCGCCACCGTCGAGCTCTGCATGCCCCTCTCCGGCCGTCCTCGCGCAGGTCGTCCCCATGATGCCAGACCCGCCTTCCCACCGACCACCGCGTCACCCTATAGATTCTCTGGATCCTCCCCGTGCCTAGGGTGAGTTCTCTGATATGTCCATTTTGTATCACTATTCTATGTCATAAATCACTATTGTTCATTGATATATTTCGGATTGAGGGGTGATACTTATGTTATTTCATTTGTTTTTGCATGGTTGATGACTTTTGGAGCATGGACCACTGCAGTCAGGATTCTGATGGAAAAGGTGCGGTTTGGAGGCAAAATTCGCGAAGATCAGAAAAACCGGGAAAATACATGGAAAATCCTATTTTTCCAGAAGACGAAGGAAGCCAGAAGGGGGCTGGAGATGGGCCACAGGGGGCCCACACCACCCCCTGGCATGGGCCAGCCTAGGCCACGCCACCAGGTGGTGTGGCCACCCTGGTCCACTCCTGGCACTCCACTCTGCCATATATTATCCACCTGAAACCCTAAGACTCAGGGAGCGACCACAGAAAGATTCACCCGCCTCTGCCGGGCGGAAAACACCGAGAGAGAAAATCTCTCCGCCAGACAGATTTCTGCCGGGGAATTCCTTCCCGGAGAGGGGAGATCGTCGCCATCAACACCACCATCAAGCTGGACTTCATCGGGATCATCATCATCATCATCACCATCATCACCCTCATCACCATCTCCATATTGCTATAACAATTGTGTTGAATCTTGCATAGTTCATAGGGGAAACTTTCGCGGTGTTGATTACTCTTTGTAGTTGATGCCTTTGAGTAAACCATTGAATTATTGTTTATGTTCAGATTGTTATACATCATTATTCCATCTCTGATCATGATCCATATGATGTCTTGTGAGTAGTTCGTTTTGTTCTTGAGGACATGGGAGATGTCATGTTGTTAGTAGTGGAGTTGTGTTGAGAAAGATTCAATAGTTTGATATTTAAGTTGTGGTGTACTTCTTCTAGTGGTGTCATGTGAACATGGACTACATGACACTTCACCTATATGGGCCTAGGGGAATTCATTGTGTATATGGCTACTAATCGTAGGGGTTGCCGGAGTGACAGAAACCTGAACCCCCGTTAGGAAACCATTGCACAAGGGACGTAAGGGTCTTAGAGTTTAAAGCTGTGGTTAGGTTTCTACCTTAATTACTTTCTTGTACTTACGGATGTTTGAAAGGGGTATAATCACAAGTATGTATTAGTCCTAGGAAGGTCAGTACATTAGCACAGGTTCACCCACACAACACTTAGCAAGCTAAAGAAGATTAATCAACTATATGAAGCGAAAGCACTTGACAGTCTTCCCATGTGTCCTCGAGAACGTTTGGTCATCTTAAGTAATACAACCGGCTTGTCCTTTGCTGCATAAAGGATTGGGCCACTTGCTACATTTATTCCTACTGTCTTTTATTTACTCGTACTTTGTTTACTCACTTTATCAAAAACCCCTAAAAATCCATTTGCTAAGAATTTGCAGAGAATTCCTGATCCATACCACTAGCCAGCACCTTCTGCTCCTCGTTGGGTTCGACACTCTTACTTATCAAAAATACTATGATACACCCCCTATACTTGTGGGTTATCAAGACTATTTTTTGGCGCCGTTGCCGCGGAGTGAAGCGCTATTGGAGAGTGGAACTGGTAAAGGAAACTTCTACTGTGAGTATTGTTTACTTGTGTTAGTTGCTTTATTTTCGTTATGGATAATTCGCTGAGTTTCTTATTTGGTAATGCTACTACCACTGCTAAGGTAGTAGATGAACCACCACCTGCTGAGAATGATGATTTTAAAATACCTACAAGAATTTTTGATCATGTTATGGATAACTACTATGTTGGGGATGGAACTGTCCATCCTGGTGATCATTTACTCTTTATACACGAATTATGCGGGTTGTTCAATTGTGCGGGTATTACTACAGATCAAGTTAAGAAGAAGTTATTCACATTATCACTAAAACGAAGAGCTGAGGAATGGTATAAGCTGCTGAAGAATGGTCAAGCTCTGGAATGGGAGGAAATAGTGCCTCTCTTTTATTCAAAGTTTTATCCTCCTAGTAAGATTCATAATGATCGGAATCAAATATACAACTTTTGGCCTCTTGATGGAGAGAGTACATCTCAAGCTTGTGGGAGATTGAAGTTACTAATGCTCAAATGTCCCATTCATGAGCTCCCCAACAATATTATTATCAATAACTTTTATGCAAGACTCCCCCTACATGATAAAGATTTATTGGATGCTTCTTGTGCTGGATCAATCACTCGCATGGAAGAAGAAGCTAAATGGGATCTTCTGGACCATATTCAAGACAATGCTGAAGCTTGGGAGAATGACAAAGGTAGAAAGTCAGGTATAAATTATGATTATGAATGCATTGAATCTTTTATGGGAACTGATGACTTTAAAAATATTAAAAATGCTTATGGTCTAGACTCTCAAGCTATTGCTTCTTATTTCAAGGCTTTTGCTTCCTACATTGAAGTGCCTAAAAAAAGTGGAATAAGTATCATGAACCTTATAAAGATGTTGGTAATAGTGTTCCTGCAAGAAATACTGAAGTTTATACTACTAATCATGTCTTACCTAAACCTTACATTGAGAAAATCCCTTTCCCATGTAAGATAAAGGAACATTCTATGATAGCTAGTATGGTTGATGAAAGTACATGTAAAGATGTTGAACCTGATAAACAAATGGTGATGAACCTATAATAGAAAATGTGAAAGACTTTGTTACTAAATATGAAGAAGAGGGACACACTATCCTTTGTAAGGATACCTCAAATATTGTCTCACATAGTAGTGTTATGAGAGCTAGTATTCCTGTGTTTTCTGTTAGGATAAGTGATCAGTGTTATGATGGTCCTTGTGATAGCTATATTGTTAAGTTTATGCATGATACTGAAAGTTACTATGAAAGAGGGAAAAGTGTTCTTATTTATCTCAATAATATCAAGTTTCCTCGTTTTATGCTGAAAGTTTTTATGTTGCACTTCTTTTGCCTTCTTATGCATGTAGCCTCTGGTTTGAACAATTTGTTTGTTTACAAAATTCCCTTGCATAGGAAGTGGGTTAGAATTAAATGTGTGTATTTTTGTTTCTTAATGCTCTCTTTCACTTCAATTCATATTCTTATGTGAGCATCTTCAAAATTATCATGCCCATGTTAATGGCTATAAAGAAAGAGATTTTTGGGAGACAACCAAATTTGTTTTTGCTTTTAGCTTGTTTTTGTTTCTTTGAGTCTTGGAAGTTATTAATTTGGTAGTAACCTCTCCTTATCCGTTTTGTTTGGGTTTTGTGTCAAGATCAACCTCTAATGAGAGAGAAGTAAGATTTGGGGAAGTTGATGTCCCGAAACAGATTTTAGTGCTTCACCGTAAAAATTCGTGAGAGATCTCTGTATGTCGGAGTGAGATGTAATTTTTTATGCTTCTACCCCAGGTTGTTATTTAACTTTCGTTAGTTTTGTACTTTTTGATTTGAGCAGAAGACGATTTTCGAAAAAATTGATCTTTACCTGCTGGTCTGTTTTGACAGAATTTGCCACTTTTGCATTTGCTTCTTTATGCGATTTCCTTTTTGAATTCTTTTTGGGTTTTCGGAAGGAGTTGCTTCAGTAGCTTATGTTTTGATGGTTTTAAGTTGAAGTTGGACTCAAAAGGTTCTATCACTTCACTTATACTAATGTTGCTAATGAGAACTGTGTGAAAGAAATTTCCAGGATGTGGAGATGATGGTGTAATAAGGAAGAGAAAGGTTTTATGACTCAAGTAATAAGAGTATGAAGATGAAGATATTTATGTTATTCAAGTGATGACTTCGGAAGAATCTACTAGATACCAAATTCAGAGACCTATAGAGTCTGTTTTCAAATAGGTAACAGTTCTGGTAAGAAAAGTTCCGCGAAAATACTATCTAACTATATTTTTGCAGTTTTTAGACAATAGGGAAAGCTATGAAGCGAAAAAGGGACGGAAACAGAGCCAGGGTGGCTCACACCACCCTGTGGTGCGGCCCACCCCTGGCCGTGCCATCAGGTGGTGAGTCCACCCCGGACTCCGCCTCCGACTCGTTTTCGCCCAATACCTTCCTTTTGTTATGAAACTTTGTAATATATAACCCCCGGATCTCCCGAGGTTCCTATATCGTGTTTTCGTCGTGTTTTTGTTTCGATCTGTTTCTACCAGGAACTATTCTTGAAAGCTTAGAAGCACAATGGTGTCCGCCAAGGATAAAGGGAAGGAGCCTATGGAGGAAGACCTCCCAGACCCCGGAAGGAGAAGGAGATCAAGAGTGAAGGTGAAGAGGAGAAACACCAACATTTGCACACCGGCACTACCATTGGAAGCATTGGAGTGGTGACAAAACCTGCCACGGTTAGAAGGACTGCACGGATGCAGACTGGGGGGAAAGCTCCTCGTCACTGCTTGGCTCCATGGTCACTTCCTCCATGCACCAAGAATCCTTTCCATACCCTTATCCATGAGCATCAATGCCAGAATATGCCCAAGGGGAAATTACCCTCCAATTGGGATTTGCCTCGTTCTAGCCATGCAGGAAAAGAAGACTTCAAGGAGGAAGAGTGGGGAAAGAATAGCAAGAGCTGGAATTCTCAACCCGACATGATCATGAGCCACATTGAGCAAAACTCATAGCTGATTCATAATCTCACCTTCGAGATCGAGGACTTGGGGAAACTGATCAAAGAACTCATCGAGAGAATACCACCACCACTGAAGGAGTAATTCGTCATCAGGTTTGGCATCCCCTTGGTTTCTTCCAAGCTTGGGGGAGTGTCGCGGTATCACATCACTATCTTCTATCTTTTTACCTTACTTGTAGAGTCATATCATGAATAGAGAAGTTATTATGTAGGATGGTTTGCATTATGGAAGTGTCCCCTCTCTCGTTAGATATGTATCCCTTGGTGTGAGTTGCCGTTAAGGATTATTAATGAGAAGTTCTATCATTCACTCTTTTGCATAGCTTATATTAGTTTTCAATTCGTGGTTATATGATTGATCTTGTTGTTAGTATTGGTATCACTTTGGGATAATTGAGTTAATTTAGTTGGTTTTGGCAAACCTGGCTCGGTCAATAGCAACACCTTTTTGAGAGTTGAAAAGAAAAAGCTAGAAGTACTCTAAAGAAAAATAATTTCATCATCTTTCTTTCTTGATTTGCCCATAAGTCTAGTATTCTCTAGTTAAGATCTTTTGTGCTTCCAAGGAAGATTGCATGTTTGATTTTATCACTTGTATGTTTGTTTGTTTCCTTCAACTCTTATACTTGCTACCCAACCTTGCTAGCCAAAAACCTGTACTGAGAGGGAATTCTTCTCATGCATCCACTCCTTTAAACCAAAACCTTTGCCATTTGTGTCCACCATACCTACCTATTAGCATTATTTCTATTCTGAGTAAATTCTTGTTTTATCTACCTCCCAAATTAAACTTGTTATGTGAAAATTAGTGATTAAAGCTCTCACGAACTTGATGACACACTTTACTTTCTTGCACTTAATAAACATGAACCATTGTGTTCACCTATGTTGCGTATATGCTTGCGCTTTGTAAGTTGTGAATTAGCAGAACCATGCTGTCATGGGGAACGCTTTCAACATTGCACAGGTACTTTGTACCTAGTTGATATCATGTTCTTTTGTCTATGGATGTCGTCGTTGTGAAATGAAAGGGGATCTTGTAAGTCCATGGAGTTATGCATGTGTGTTAGAGAAACGCCTGGGCCACTGGTCTAATCCATGCTGACATGGTGGAAACCTGCAGCGTAACCATAACGAGCATCTATGAAGCATTCTTCTTATAAAAAAGCGATAGAGATTGAGAAAAAGAGAAAATAAAAAAAGAGATATTATGAAAAGAGGAAAGAGAGAAAAAAGCACCATATTCCCATGGTAAATAAGAAGATTGCTGAGATGCTTGTTGTCTGCTTGCCTTGTCATTTTGATATGGGGATTCTTTCGTATCATCGGGCAAGGGGTACCCCGTTGGTGGTTCTCTATGATACACATATGCTTACATTGACAAGAACTTACCGGTGACTAAACTTGAGTAGCATGAGGAGCGACCCTCGTATTCAAGGGACATGAGATTCTCAATTTACAACTTGTCAATGCATATCCTCATATTTGATCATTTTAACCTTAATCACCTAAAGATGCCTATGATAGGGGCAATGAGAGCTGAAAGCTAGTAAGTAGCATAATTTTTGGGAGCTCTTTATGAGACTTGCAATCCCTGCTTCCCTCTGTGAAGGGCCTTTCTTTTACTTTTTAAGTTGAGTTAGTAAACCTACTCCCTTCTATCTCAGCAAGTATTTTGAGTTGTTGTGTTTCATTCATTCATATGATGATTTATTTAGTCATGTTTCTTATGTTCCTTGTTTTGCACATTGCTCTTATCTTGATGTTTACTACTTTGAAAGCTATCATTGAAAACCAGTTATTTGTGAACTCCAGCAAATTATCAACTATTCTTCGACCAAGAGCTAAGTTTGCCATTACCAATTATGATTTACTTTTTGTATCTTTATTGTGTTTCCTTTACTCATTGCAAGTTGAGTTATATAATAGTGAGTTGTCTTCTATTATGATCTATGTATTTGATGAATGTGATGCTTCTTGTCCGTATTCTTTTATCGACTCTTAACTCCATAAACCTGAGGCCATATTTATTGAGCTCAGTTTCGCTTGGGGACAAGCGAAGTCTAAGCTTGGGGGGAGTTGATACGTCCATTTTGCATCACTATTCTATGTCATAAATCACTGTTATTCATTGATATATTTCGTATTAGGGGTGATACTTATGTTATTTCACCTGTTTTTGCATGGTTGATGACTTTTGGAGCATGGACCGCTGCAGTCAGGATTCTAAAGGAAAAGGTGCTGTTTGGAGGCAAAATTCGCGAAGATCAGAAAATCCAGGAAAGTACATGGAAAATCCTATTTTTTCAGAAGACGAAGGAAGCCAGAAGGGGGGCTGGAGATGGGCAACAGGGGGCCCACACCACCCCCTGGCACGGGCCAGCCTAGGCCGCACCGCCAGATGGTGTGGCCACCCTGGTCCACTCCTGGCACTCCCCTCTGGTGTATATTATCCTCCCAAAACCCTAAAACTCGGGGAGTGACCAAAGAAAGATTCCGCCGCCTCTGCAGGGTGGAAAACAACGAGAGAGAAAGATCTCTTCGGCAAACAGATTTCTGCCATGGGAATTCCTTCCCGGAGAGGGGAGATCGTCGCCATCAACACCACCATCAAGCTGGACTTCATTGGGATCATCATCATCACCATCAGCACCCTCATCACCATCTCCATATTGCTATAACAATTGTGTTGAATCTTGCATAGTTCATAGGGGAAACTTTCCCGGTGTTGATTACTCTTTGTAGTTGATGCCTTTGAGTGAACCATTGAACTATTGTTTATGTTCAGATTGTTATACATCATTATTCCATCTCTGATCATGATCCATATGATGTCTTGTGAGTAGTTCGTTTTGTTCTTGAGGACATGGGAGAAGTCTTGTTGTTAGTAGTGGAGTTGTGTTGAGAAAGATTCAATAGTTTGATATTTAAGTTGTGGTGTACTTCTTCTAGTGGTGTCATGTGAACGTCGACTACATGACACTTCACCTATATGGGGCTAGGGGAATGCATTGTGTATATGGCTACTAATCGTAGGGGTTGCCGGAGTGACAGAAACCTGAACCCCCGTTAGGAAACCATTGCACAAGGGACGTAAGGGTCTTAGAGTTTAAAGCTGTGGTTAGGTTTCTACCTTAATTACTTTCTTGTACTTACGGATGTTTGAAAGGGGTATAATCACAAGTATGTATTAGTCCTAGGAAGGTCGGTACATTAGCACAGGTTCACCCACACAACACTTAGCAAGCTAAAGGATATTAATCAACTATATGAAGCGTAAGCACTTGACAGTCTTCCCATGTGTCCTCGAGAACGTTTGGTCATCTTAAGTAATACAACCGGTTTGCCCTTTGCTGCATAAAGGATTGGGCCACTTGCTACATTTATTCCTACTGTCTTTTATTTAGTCGTACTTTGTTTACTTGCTTTATCAAAAAACCCTAAAATCCGTTTGCTAAGTATTTGCAGAGAATTCCTAATCCATACCACTAGCCAGCACCTTCTGCTCCTCGTTGGGTTCGACACTCTTACTTATCGAAAATACTGCGATACACCCCCTATACTTGTGGGTGATCACTCTCCAAACCCTCCTCGCGTCGCACCCGGGTTTCCTCCTTGCAGCTCCGGTTGAGAGTTGGATGACGCATGTCGTCTATCGATTCCCCTTCTAATACAACGACAATCGTCTCCCCTTACCATTTCAGCCACCCCGGGTCGCTGAGCGGTGGCTCCGGAACCGCATGTTCGAACACCCTCATGCGTGTAGTGTTGAGATGGGCCAGCCTAGCATAGTGAGGATCTGGCCCACAAGAGTTAAATCTTTTCTTTTTATTTTTCTAGATCTGGATTATTACTACTAGGAATAAATATAAAAATGGAAAATGCCTGCATTTGTCCAGGTCTAATTTTGAGCATGTACCCTAGTGTTTTCCCTAACATGCAACACTAGTTTCTAGACAAAATAATAAATAATTTATCTCTGGTAATTAGAATACAAAGAGGTGTCTTTTTCACACATTTTTTTACCCCTAATAATCTGCATCTCCAAATGGGGTGAAACCACTCCCTACTGGCAGGTACTTGAAGTACCTATCATATGACCTTGGTCTCATACCAAGTGGAGCTAGGGTTATATAATAGTAAAAATAACAAAATCAATACATATCTGACTTTGAAAAATTCCCAATGTAGACCTACTACACATTTTGAGTTGATCCCAACTCTTTGTGAGTGGTATTGCAATATCTACCAAATCCCAAGTTTTCAAGATTATTGACCATATGTTGAATGCTAGTGAATGAAACATTACTACATATGGTTGGTTCACTCAATAAATCATAGCTAGAGTTCTACAACTCAAACATTTATGAAACCAATTTCTATATAATGGTATTTAAAATGCCTAGATTGTGTCCTTGGTTTCATACCAAAAGTACATGTAGAATAAATCTAGTGAAAAAGACCAATTGCGAGTAGAACTGACTTTGGGAATTTCCCAAGGGCATTCTGGTAATAATTTTGAAGTGAACCCAACTCCTAGTGAACCAGTACTTAAATACCCTCCTAACACCAAGAGGAATTATTTATTGGACTTACAGATCTTTTCTAGTGATTTATTCACCAATACAAGGGTTAATTCCACTGGAAAGATCATAATTAAATAAATAAAAATGATGAAATCACTTCTGGTGGTTTTGTTATCTTAGTACCTACCTGATTATATCATTTTTGTACATTGGTATCATACATGACTTGGCCTTAGGATAAAACCCCTTGTTTAAGTAGTGTTAATTAACTAAATCATAAGTGAAGTTCTAAAAAGGCAAATGAGATACTTCCACTTGCTATGATTTGAATTTACCAATACCTACTGAAGTGTAGTGATGTCTTGTTCAATTGCTTGCTATATTTTACTAGTGCTTGATTAACTTGTGTTGATTGTGGAACCTTTGCTTATTTTGCATGTATGAGCTATGACGACGAAAGTTGTGGTTGTATCAAAGTCATAAAGGAGAAGATATTGGTCATTATGGTTTTCTAAGAAGAAGTCCAGGGGCATATTGCTGGTCACAAGGGAAGCCACCTACTTGTTCATAAGCCTTGTCTTAATTTTTATTGATGCATGTTTTACTTACCTTTGTATGCAAATTGCATTATTTTTACTATATTACTATTTTATCTCGTAGTAGTTTGGTCCTCCAAGCTATTACACATTGGTACTGCTAAGTACGACCCTTGATGACACCTACCTATCCTCTAGCATCCTAAGTTGGTGGATTACACCCTACCCCCTTGAAGACCCCATTTAGCCAAAGCAAAAATATAGGTTGGGAAACCCCAGGAAGACTTACAAAAAGGTTTTATGGTAAAACCTTAGTAAGGATTGCCTTGCCAAGAGGAGTTTTGAGAAAAGAAAAGGTTTTGTTTTACAAATGGTTCTGAAGTGGAGAAGGCGTAAAAGTGTTTACGAAAACACACCCGGTTCTATGTAGTTTGCTAGAACAACTAAACTGTGCAACCATATTACCCTGGAATGGGACAGGGCTGGAATTGAAGTTTGTTTACTCTGATATGGGTTGCCTCGCAACTACTACATGGGATCTAATCCCTGGAGGCTGGGTCTTCTCTAGAAAATGGTCCCTATTGAAGCATCAACCAGGAGAAGAAACAAACTGTCCGCGGGCACCAGGTGTTACTATGAGCCTCTCAATGAAAGTGCACATTTTGTGCAATGTAAATTGCGCTCCAGATGGTCCTCGGTACCCAACGTCCTAGTGTAACTATAAGAAAGGTTGTCTTTTACAACAGACGGTTTTCGTGGTTGAAAGCCCATTTTTCATGGTGGAAAAGTCTTCCGCGATGGATGGCCTCTATGGTAAAAGCCCCATCACCAAAGAGTCTACCATGGTTTTTTCCGATCGTGGCAGATCGCACCCTTCAACCACAGAAAACTGTGTCGTGGTAGATCGGTTTTGCCACCCCGTTGACTATTGAAGTCATGAAAAATGCCACATGGCAAACGCTATTAACGGCCGGTTACCACCGTTAACAGTCACAAAACCATGGTGGAAGCCAAGGCCTGCTAACAATTAAGTGGGTCGGCCCATTGGAAAACCCAATAGGAAGAATCTCGTTACTATTATGGCCTGCTCCGAGGCCCACGTTGATTGAAGGGTCCCATTACTTCACAGCCCAGCTATGGCCTGTTAACTTCCCCGTCTGTTACTGTTATGGCCTACGTAAGGCCCAACTTGGTCAACCACTGTGTGTCCCATTAGAGGCTTGTGCCACGTTAGTCCAACACTGTGAAAGCCTATTTTAGGCCTAGCACTGTTCATAAATCCCGTGCTCAACCGCCCACCATGGGCCCATTAGCGAGAAGGTCCGTTACTATTCTGGACTTTTATTGTTCGAGCCTGCCTGACACGGGCCACCCACTAGCGGCTGATGACTACAAGTGCACAGATCGTTTGTAGCTATTTTCAAAATAAAGATATCAATCCACAGGGAGCAGGAGTTTGAAGTCTAATAACTCTTGAAATAAATATTACGATAGAAATGCTAGATTAAGTTCTAAGTAACAAGATAAAATGCGAGTATTGTGTAAAAAGGTGTTTTGGGGTTTTAGGTATAAGAGAAATAATAAAGTAAAGCTAAATAACTTAATACAGAAAATAAGTATCGGGTATGTAAGACAGATTGGAACTGCAATAGGGAAAAAGCGTTCTCAAGGAGTAGTGGATACACCACTAGTATTATAAGGATCTAAGATAAAGATTATCATCATGAACATTCTCAACTATGTATGTGTGGGAGAAACTCCGTATTTGGATAATTAGGCAGCAACCGCTGCTCACATCATCCTCATAACCACAGTAGTCAGCAATCGACATCAATCGAGTTACTGCGCTATTAAGGGACTTAATCCCAGAGGACGTATCCCATGGCATGGATAGTGTTCCGTGAGTTTCCTCGCTTTCCCAAGCTGATATGTAAGGGGTGCCAACAGATTTGTAGTCACTGTAAGTGCTAGCACGCCTTCGTCTACCAACTAGTAGTCCCCTCCATCAAGTCCCCGCAAGAGGCAAATATTGAGAGGTCGACTTCTCTCAATATCAAGATGTCGAAAATCTAACACATGGTCACAACGATGAATATCATAATAGACTTTATCTTTATTTCAATCTCATACTAGGGTTTCTCCCTCTCCCCAAGAACTAAAGATCTACTCAGACATGGAGGCAATCAACATCATAGCAATGGTAATGGAAATAATCATAGATGAATAGTACTTGTATAAATCCACAACGAGTACGGAAATTACAACAAGATCTAGACAAGATGTAGATGGGATGGATGGAGATTGTGGTGATGCAGCGGTGGACGATGAATATCGATGCCTTAGCCTCCCGGATCTAAGCAGGGCGAAGATGGATACTTGTGGATGAGTTCCCCCTCCAGATGCCTTCCGGAGAAGAGGTTTCTGCGATTTCTGGGTGTTCTGTATGTCGTCTCCTCGAACCAATTGCACGAGGTGAAACTATTTGACGAGGCGAAGGCGGCGCCAACTATACGGCCGGAGCTATATGGCCGGAAAATGTGCTCTGGTCGTATAGTTGGTCGTTGAACCTTCTGCCTCCCTTGTCCGCTTCTGGTTTTCTTCTGGTATTATTAATATTTCCCAAATAAGCGATTTACGTTGTTTTTGACTCCTTTTCTCCATAGTACAATTGCTCCAAGAATTGTGTCCATTGGATCCATCATCTGTCCTGATCCTGGTGAAAACATGCATAAAATGTGCACGCGAGCATAGTAAAATACCAGATCCTACATCTACAATGCAAAATAATAATGTAAAACATGATGCAAATATGCACTCATCAACTTCCCCAAGCTTAGACTCTTGCTCGTCCCGAGCAAGTTTTAGTTTAATGGATGTGATCCTCATATTCATGAAGCTGAGTCGATTAAAATAAATGAGGCACTTGCAGCATGTGTTTATCATATACAATACATAGGAATAAGTTTGTGAATAGTACCTTACTCGAACCATCTGAATAGTATTAGTAGGCTTCCACACCTTAGTTATCAATAGTTCATAGAAGATGAATCTCAACATAATGTAAATGTATCCGGTTCAACCAAATGAGTTAACGAGGTAGTCCCAAGTGTTTTAGGATCAACATATTCACTTGGGATTCAAAATCTCAAAAGTGTCTCTTTGTCATACTACAATACAATGGTATATGCCTATTTGCTCTTTGCACATTCGCTCTTTTTCTTCTTTCTTTTCTTTTCTTTTGCATATATGCTCAGACATTTGTTTTAAGTGTTGTGCAAAGGATCTAGCCATATATTACACCTTATGTAGGAATTCAAAGTTTAACGATCTCAATTATCAAATTCCAACTGTATATGAAGCATTCTTATGACTTGGAGATTCTACCTCAACATGTTCTCACTCTATTCTGATAGCGCTTTCATTTTCCCTTGTTCAAGGTTTCTTTTTCTACTTAATTGTATAGATAATTTCTCTTTGTAAATCAAACCGTAGAATTATAGCATATTGACCAAATTATCTTTATGTGTTCCATTAATACCAATGGTGTGGAAGACTCCTATTTCTATCATCAAGTGCAAGTAAAATCATACTCAAGGCATTCATATATCATTAAAGCAAACACAAACTCAATATTGCTCCATATATAATAATAAACTTGGAATTTCATTAATGGGATCGACTATTCCTGAAGGGAATTGTAATGATGCAAACTTAATTTCTAGTTTGAACTAAATGCAAAAATAATAATAAAAACTTATAAGATAGATTACAAGGTCTTAAAGATCTCCCCAAGCTCGGAATCAAGCCAGGCGGGATCAAATAATCCCTTGCGATTATTTGATACCGTGGTAGATCACTGTGGCGCCATGGCACGTGGTATCTTCTCCTCACGGGCTAGCCTGAGGCGGAGGGATCGATTGACAGCTTCTAATTCTGTAACACGCAGCTTGTAGAAAAGATTGTTCCTCTCCAGCACTTTCACTTGTTCTTTAATGAACTCATTGTTATCCTGAAGTGTTTGTAGTGCCTTAAGACTCATAGAAAAGCCCTCTTTGGTTGTCCACTTGATATCTTCATCAAGTGTATCAAGATAAAGTCGCAGCAATCGAAGGTGTTTGGGCGTCCCTAGCTTCTCCTTTTCCAACTCGTTAATCTTCAGCTCCAGGTCCTTCAAATCCCTCTTCTAACACCCATGGTTGGCGTTGAGGAACTCTATGGGGATGGTCTTGATCTCCTTGCTTTGCTCGATGTTGCTCCTGATCTCCATAGGAGCTTTTCTTCTTGACTTCTATCCCTTAGTTGAGAGCCCTCACGTGTAAAGAAAAGGTAGATTGGTTTCTGGAGATTATGATTAGAGGGAGAGACAATGGCAGTATATAAGGGGGGTCAGAGGTCGGTAAAACTCGCTAGAAACACAAAATTGCCGTCCAAGAAAAGAATCTAAAGAAAACAGGGAAAGAAATCATTGATTTGGAAGTGTCCTGCCGCGTAACCACCAGCTATACGGGCGCCGCCCGTATAGGTCCGGCCGTATAGTTGGTTCTGGGCAGATATTTCCAAATATCTCGAGTCCAGGTCGATTAAATCATGACTCGGAACCGACAATAATGTTTTTTTAAATAAAACATTACAAACGAAAAACAAACAAAAAGTGTCTGAGAGTTTAACAACCAACTATACGGCCGGAATTTTGGCTCCGGTCGTATAGTTGCGACCGTATAGATACAAACACCAAAAATCAAAAGTGTCTAAGAGTTTAACGACCAACTATACGGCTGGAATTTTGGCTCCAGTCATATAGCTGCGACCGTATAGATACAGACACCAAAAAGCAAAACTATTTGAGAGTTTAACAACCAACTATACAGCCAGAATTTTGGCTTTGGTCGTATAGTTGCGACCGTATAGGCTCAAATATTGAAAACAATTTCACAAAGATGATACAGAGAGTTTAAGGACCAACTATACGGCGGGATCTCCCTGTCTGGTCGTATAGTTCCGCTAGTATAGTTGGTAAAAACCCTCTAAAACTTCATAAAGACACAAGGAATTCAAAGGCAGAATTTTTAGGAGTAAAATTTGTGACAACAAATCACTTATTTGGGTAAGAATACTTACCTTGCACTTACCATTTCCTTATTCGGGGATGAGAAAGTTCTTCCAACAACTAAGACTTCTTATCCCTTGAAGAATTGAACTTAATTCGTTGAATAATTCTCGTAAACGAAAATCACCAGGACTAAAGTTCATCTCAACAAGATTGGTGTCTTGCTGGGCAATCATGGACACTGCATTTAACATCTTTATTTCCTACCTCTACATAATCTGCAACTCAAATTCTTGAAGTGAAATAATCCAACGGATCAGTCTTGACTTATGTTCTTTCCTCTCAAGGAGTTCTTTTAAACCATCACGATCCGTATGAATTCTTACCTTTGCATCAACTATGTAAGAACATAATTTATCACAAGAGAAAAATACAGCAAACAATTCCTTTTCTTCCTTTGGGTAATTCTTCTGAGCAACATTTAGAGTTCTACTAGCATGATGTATAATATTAAATCTGCGACCAATATGTTGTCCCAGAGTTACTCCTACAACATCATCAGTAGCTTCACATATTAAGTAAAAGGTTGTATCCCGAGATAGGTGGTTTAATGATTGGAGCACGAGATAAAGCATTTTTGAGTTTATCAAAGGCTTCAAGACATTTATCATCAAAATTAAATCCTACTCCCTTTTGCAGGAGGTTAGTCAAAGGTTTATATATTCCAGAGAAATTTCTAATGAACCTTCAATAAAAACCCACATGACCAAGGAAACATCTTATACCTTTAATATCCCTAGGTCGTGGCATTCTCTCAATTTCCTCAACCTTAGCTCTATCAACTTCAATTCCCTTACTGGATACCTTGTGTCCAAGGACTATACCTTCTTTGACCATAAAATGGCATTTCTCCCAGTTTAGAACAAGATTGGTTTCTTTGCAATGCTGCAAAACTCTTTTGAGATTCTCCAAGCAATTAGTAAAAGAAGTTCCATAGACAAAAAAGCCATCCATAAATACTTCCATTATAAGTTCTATGAAATCCGCAAAAATAGCAATCATGCATCTTTGAAAAGTAGCCAGAGCATTACATAAACCAAAAGGCATACGTCGGTAAGCATGTAAACCATAAGTACTAATGAAAGTTGTTTTAAGTTGGTCATAAGGATGAACAACTATTTGAGAAAAACTAGAGTATCCATCCAAGTAACAAAAATGAGTATGGTTTGCTAACCTCTCTAAAGTTTTATCTATGAACAGTAAAGGATAGTGATCTTTCCTAGTTTCTTTATTTAATTTTCTAAAGTCTATGCACATCTTATGCCCAATAATAGTTCTAGTAGGTATCAATTCATTATTTTCATTAGGAACAATAGTGAAGCCGCCCTTCTTAGGGGCACAATGAACATGACTTACCCATTCACTTTCTTTAACATGATAGATTATACATGCGTCCAGTAGGCATACAATTTATTTTCTTACCACTTCTTTCATTTCAGGCATAAATCTTCTATTAAATTCCGCAACTGGTTTAGCACCTTGCTCCATGAATATTTGATGGACGGCTATCATGGTACTGATGCCCTTAAATTCATCGATTGAGTACCCAAAGTCCTTGCGATGCTCCTTAGGTATCTCCATAAGTTCTTCTTCTTCTTTTCCTGAAAGTTTAGCACTGATAATAACAGGAAATTTATTTGTATCATCTAGAAACCTGTATTTGAGATTATATGGTAGAGTCTTCAACTCTGGTGGTGGTAGTTCCTTGTCCCCTCTCTTTTTTGGCTCTTCAAAAGACTCATTAGTTGGAGGTCCGATTATGGGAAGTGAATCAAAATCATCTTCTAGTTCTTCCAAGGACTTGTCCTCCATAACTACCGCTTCATAATTTGGATCTTCATCTATTTCTTCTTCTTGATTACCAAATAAAAGAGCCGCCATTTCTTCAATAGTTCTTTCTTGTTCTTATTCTTGTATTTTTTGGAGGCCTATATTTAAATTTGGAAAAATAGAATTTATTTTCCGTTCCCCCAAGCTTAAGAGACACAATCTCCTTCTTGAAATTAACATAGGCACCTATATCACCCAAAAAGTTTCTTCCAAATATAATAGGGCAAAGAGTGTCAGCTGGCATATCAACAAATACAAAATCGATGGGAAAGTTTTTATTACCAAGTGTAACAGTTGCATCTTCAACTACTCCCATTGGAACTCTAAGATTTTTATTGGCTAACATAATTGTCATATCAGTATTTTCAATTGTAGCCGGTTCTATTTCTTCTTTTATTTCTAAATAGAAATCATAAGATATAACATTAACTTCGGTGCGAAGATCACATAAACCGTAATGCAAGTTTTTTTTACATATGCAGGGAAGAATAGGCTTACCCACATCTTTTACCTTTGTTTTACCTTCAACCAATATGGAAGTCTCTTCATCAAGTTCAACTATGTTAAAATGTGCGTACATAGCCATAATTGCTTCCTTGGTTACCTTTTCATCTTTGGTTTCCTCCAGATGTTCCAAAACTTCTGGCATATTTTCTTCTTCCTTTTTATCCTGTACTGCTTTGACCTATTCATATTCAACAATATGCTTTCGTGCAGTGTTAGGAAAGGGCATTTCATTTATTGGTTCTAAGGAGGCCAGTGTTGCTTTATCTACTCTTTTCTTCTCAGGTTTGGGTGGTGCATCATACTTGACCGGTCCATATTTTAGAGCTCTAATATGTTCTATAAAAGCTTTAACAACTTGCAACACAATATCTAAATCCAAATAAAGTTCTTTAAATAATTCTTTAACATGGCCTTTTTTTATTGTATTCATGAATACAATCATGTTCTATTTCTACGCCTCCTTCACTTCCTAGACCAAAATTCCATGAAACTCTATGATTACGAATTCTATTAAGTAAAGCCCAAGCTTTAGGTATAGGAAGAGTCATAAAGGCTTGTTCCGCGAAAGAGTCTAGTTCAATTTTATTAGGTTCAATTAAACCGCCATAAAAGATATGCAATAAATACCATTTAGGTAAATCATGATGTGGACATAGTCGTAGTAAGTCTTTAAATATGATATAAGCACTTACTAGTACTTCATTAAAACAAATTTTCCAAGTCATTATAAGACGCCTGATTCCAAAAGATTTTGACAATGGATAATATTTTGCTAGAAATTCACAGGCTAGATTATCCCAAGTAGTAGTGGCTTCATGTGGTAGATATCTATACCATGAGAGAGTTGTACTTGTCAAAGTCTGACTAAAATTTTTAACCCTTACCTCATCGGCTGTATATCCCGTCAATAGAAAAGTGCCACATATATCTTTGAAGCATGCAATATGCTCATATGGATCAGGATCTTCTTCATCTTCGGTAAATTTCTTCTTATGTGGAATACTAGATAGTAGAGGGTTTATTTCAAACCCCCTTGTCTTCTCATTGGAGTTGTCTCTTTTATAAATATCATAGGGATTCCCAAAGCAGTTGAGTGGGTTAGCACTAGTCATCTTCTCAAACTCATCATGTTGGTGGGAACCTTTAACTCAAAACAAAATTTAGCAAGATAAAAATAAATAAGCAAAAATTAAAAGACCTACAGCGCTTAGCTCCCCGGCAACGGCGCTAGAAAATAGCTTGATGACTGCAAGTGCACAGATCATTTGTAGATAGTTTCGAAATAAAGATATCGATCCCATAGGGAGCAGGAGTCCAAAGTCTAATAACTCTTGAAATAAATATTATGATAGAACTGCTAGATTAAGTTCTAAGTAATAAGATAAAATGCGAGTATTGTGTAAAAATGTGTTTTTGAGTTTTAGGTATAAGAGCAATAATAAAGTAAAGAAAAATAACTTAATACAGAAAATAAGCATCACGTAAGTAAGAGAGATTGGAACTGCAATAGGGAAAAAGCGTTCTCAGGGAGTAGCGGATACACCACTAGTATTATAAGGATCTAAGATAAAGATTATCATCATGAATATTCTCAACTATGTATGTGTGGGAGCAAATCCGTATTTGGATAATTAGGCAGCAATCGCTGCTCACATCATCCTCATAACCACAGTAGTCAGCAATCCACATCAATCGAGTTACTGCGCTCTTAAGGGACATAATCCCATAGGATGTATCCCATGGCATGGATAGTGTTCCGTGAGTTTCCTCGGTTTCCCAAGTTGATACATAAGGGGTGCCAACAGCTTTGCAGTCATTGTAAGTGCTAGCAGGCCTACGTCTACCAACTAGTAGTTCCCTCCATCAAGTCCCCACGAGAGGCAAATATTAAGAGGTCGACTTCTCTCAACATCAAGATGTAGAAAATCTAACACATGGTCATAGTGATGAATATCATAATAGACTTTATCTTATTTCAATATCATACTAGGGTTTGTCCATCTCCCCAAGAACTAAAGATCTACTCATACATGGAGGCAATCAACATCATAGCAATGGTAATGGAAACAATCATAGATGAATAGTACTTGTATAAATCCACAACGAGTACGGGAATTAAAACAAGATCTAGACAAGATGTAGATGGGATGGATGGAGATGGTGGTGACACAGCGGTGGATGATGAAGATCGATGCCTTAGCCTCCCGGATCTGTGTAGGGCGAAGATGGATCCTTGTGGATGAGTTCCCCCTCCAGATGCCTTCCGGAGGTGAGGTTTCTACGATTTTTGGGTGTTCTGTATGTCGTCTCCTCAAACCAATTGCATGGGGTGAAACTATTTGACGAGGTGGAGGCGGCTCCAACTATACGGCAGGAGCTATACGGCTGAAAAATGTGCTCCGGTCGTATAGTTGGTCGTTGAACCTTCTGCCTCCCTTGTTGTCTTCTAGTTTTCTTCTGGTATTGTTAATATTTACCAAATAAGCGATTTACGTTGTTTTAGACTCCTTTTCTCCATAGTACAACTGCCCCAAGAATTGTGTCCATTGGATCCATCATATGTACTAATCTTGGTGAAAACAAACATAAAATGTGCGTGCGAGTGCCGTAAAATACCAAGATCCTACATCTACAATGCAAAATTATAATGTAAAACATGATGCAAATATGCACTCATCAGCGGCCCCTATGTGAGAAAGTCCTCTACTGTTCTGGCATGCTACTGCTATGGCCTTTCACTATTTGGCCTATAACTGTTCAAGCCTTCCACTATTCTGGCCCATAAGGATGTATACTTTTTACCGCATTACGACATGCTATGGTTCTGGCCATTTTACTGTTGTGCATTTTTCACGTGAGGCCCATACTATTTGAGCATTTTACCGTTCAAGACTTTTACTGTTCAGGCCCATAAGGATGCCAGGCCTTTTGCCGCTTTGCGGCCTGCTATGATTCTAGCCATTTACTGTTCATCGAGCCCATTCGTGGTGTCCTCTTTCGGCCTTTTGCACACGATGACCATTACAGTTTCAAACTTTCACTAATTTGGCATTTTTGAGGGCCATGCCAATCGCAGCAACAAAAAAGGTGAGTATGGACCATCAGTGAGCATCATTTACTGTTCATCATTGGTCGAGTACATTACCGTCCAATACTAAGGTCCAATTGGCCCAGTTATGGTACTGCCTACCGCCAGGTGGGGACATCAACTAAATGCCATGGGCTATGCGATTTACCTAGATATTACATCAGCTGCAAACTTCTTAAAATTATTACATATCACCAACAAACTGAATGGTAAGAAAATTCAGCATTTCAGTTGCTAATTGAGATTGAGCCCATGGGTAACAAAGTCCCTAGTTTTCTTTCTCAATCTATCAACAACATCTCCCTTTGAGTGTGACAGCTACACTGGAAAACCACCTTGAGACATGCTCTTGTAGCCCCCTCTTTGGTGGCGATAGAAACAATTGTAGTATGGAACTAAGTAATAACGAGTTAATACAGCAAACAATGAAAGAAAACAAACAATCATCATCATTATCAATGAATTCTATAGCAAACAAGGAAAACAAACTACCCATTTGAACTGGAGTTTACTACATGTCCATGGTTTAATTAAACAAAACAAGACAATCAAGCAAGCATTAAACAAGTATGCCTTCCGTGAAAAAGCAACCAAACAATGTATGTGTGTGGCTTAGAATTTTAGCAAATATGAAATAGCCAGGTCATTTTCACAAATATGGAATTAGTTGCTAGATAGAAAATATAATGGCGTCATACCTTAACTTGTAGAGCAGCGAATCCAAACCACCCATGAACAACACAGTAGAGGACAATTATGTACTTTCTTAGGACAAGACTGAACCAGATACAAAATACAAAGGCATTGCTTGTGAACCTTTATACGTTGCTAACGTATCCATAATTTTTGATGTTCCATGCTTGGTTTTATCTACTTTCTTATGTTTTGTCCACACTTTGGAGTACTTTTCATATGATTTCTTGGACTAACCTATTAACAAGAGCCACAGTGCTAGCTGCCTGTTTTCTGCTGTTTTTGATTCCAGGAAAGTCAGAAAATGAATATTCTCGGAATTGGACGGGACAAAAGCCAAAGTCATTTTTTCACCGAGGGACACCTGGAGCCAGAATACGAGATGGAGAGGGCCTGGGGCCCGGCCACACCACCTGCCCACGCGGACAGGCCTGGCCCGCGCCAGGGGGTGGTATGGCCGCCCCAGGCATCCCCTCGGCCTCTCCTTCCTCCTATAAGTTGCCTTTGATACGGAAACTCTAAGTACCCGATCAAAATTCGATGAAAGAGTCTGTAGCCTCCGTCGTCTCCATCCCTAGATCAGGAGGGATCTGAAGCTCTTCCCGGCACCCTGCCGGGGAGGGGAATTCACCCTAGAGGCCTTCTTCATCATAATTCAAGCCTTCGGTATGATGCGTGAGTAGTTCATCTCTGGAATACGGGTCCATGTAGTAGCTAGATGGCTGGTTCTCCTCCTTTGTGCTATCATGTTTAGATCTTGTGAGCTTCGTTCATGATCAAGATCATCTATTTGTAATTCTGTATGTTGTGTTTGTGGGGATCCGATGGATATTGAGATGCTATTTCAGATTCATAATTGATTCTATCATGTCTTTGTTATTTGTGATCTTGCATGCTTTCCGTTTTTAGTAGCTATCTTGTCCAAGTAGATGCTGGCAACTCCAAGAGTTAGTATTTATGCTTAATAGTGGGTTCATGCCTGTGGTAATCTGGGGAAGTGATAGAAATCTCTAAGGTACTAGATGTGATGTTGCTACTAGGGAGAAAACAACAATCCTTTGTTCATAGAACAATCGTATTGTTTACTTTACACTCAATTCGTAATGCAATTATCCGTTGCTTGCAACTTAATACTGGAGGGGGTTCGGATGATAACCTGAAGGTGGATTATTAGTCATAGATGCAGTTGGATGGCGGTCTATGTATAATGTTGTAATGCCCAATCGAATCTCAAAGGAGTCAAGATGAGTAGTATATGCTTGTATGGTTTCTCGATGTTTGTTAATTGCCCCGCTATAATTTGTTCACCCAACTTGTTATCTATCTTAAGGAGATCCACCTCTAGTGAACTATGGACCCCGGTCCTTACTTTTACTATCAATCTACAATCAACTGTTTACTGCTTTGTGTTTACTTTCTGCAAACTATTACTTTCTTCCACTCGATACATTTAATCCTTTGTTTCAGCAAAACCGGTGAGATTGACAACCTCATCGCAAGTTGGGGACAGAGTTCTGTGGTTGTGTTGTGCAGGTCTCCATGTTGCTGCTGGCACCGGTAGTGCGCCCTGCCAAAGTTCAGCTAGTAACACCTCTGGGGTGTTTCCTTGCTCCTACTGGTTCGATTAAACCTTGGTTTCATAACTGAGGGAAAACTTGTTGTTGTGCTCATCATACCTTCCTCTTGGGGTTCCCCAACAAGCTCGATATATTTTGGGCCATCAAACTTGTAGAACAAGATTTGCAAACCAACATGTTCCGTATTCCATGTTTGAGCTCTATGCAGAAGAACAGAAAATAGTTAGTGTTGCAGATTTTGAAGAACCATATGACAATAGCAAAATTATAATGGAATTAGTAGGAAGAGTTTAAACGGGTAGTACATGGTAGAGAAAGGTTGCCAGGGAGGAAACAATAGCAGGAATTTAGCTAAGGACAAACTTGATAAGAAGTCGACAACTGAGGAGTAGGTAATGCAAACTAATATTTTCTAGTAACTTAGATTTTGCAAGAAACCCACAATAGTAGGCAATTATTGTTGTAGAGTAGCCAAAAACATGTGCATAAAATTTGTAGAGCAGGTGATGCAAACCAACATGCCCAGTGACCTTGTATGTAGCACAAATAACAAGCATGCAAAGTGACTTGGTATGTAGCACGATTACAAAAATGCACTTCAATACGATGGGCTTGAACCTTATATACTGCTGACAAAATAAAAACGGGTTGTAAATTTGGTTACCATGGTCGGAGGGGCATCTAAGCATCATCCGTCTTTGTGTCGATGATGTCAAGGTCATCGAGGCCCGAGGGTGCTGCTGTTGTGGTGGATGTTGGTGTCAGGAAAGCATATCTAGGGTGGTCGATGCCGGATTCAGTGGGATGGATGAGAGAATCACCTATGCAGCTGGTCTGGAGCGGTGGACATGGAAATCGTTGAACTAGATCCCGCTGGTGGACATCGGTGAAGCCTATCGGTGAAGTTAGCTAGCTATTGGCGGAGGGAAGCAGAGCTTGGGCAATCGATGACGCCATCGGCACGGTGAACAGAATCGCAGCTTTGGTGTAGTGGACGAGAGAACTGATGAACTAGATCTGGTGCGGTGGGCATCGGTAAACAACTCAAGCGACTCCGGCCACTGGCCGGTGCGCGTGGTGGTCATGGAGGTGAGTGCATGAGAGAGGATCTTGGGATTTGTGGGAGGGCAAGCGGGAAATACTACACGAATCGAGATTATAGAGGTGAACATTAAAATAATTACGATCATGCCCCCAAGCTACCGACTTTGGCATGCCTATTTGTTGTCTAAACAATGGGTAGAATGGGAATTTTAATGTGAATAGGTTTTGAAATGGAGGGGCGCGAAATGCTTCAAGATCGGTGTGTGATTTTTCATCTTTATTGAGATTTTGAATTTTGCTAGGGTGAATCTATCTACTGATAGAAAAATGCTACTCCCTGTTGGGAGATTTTAACTCAATTTTTTTGAAACGATGGGACGAGAAATGCTTCAAACTCAGTGGGTGATTTTGCCGCTCGATTGAGATTTTGAATTTGGATAGTTTCCATCTATCTACAAATAGAAAAATGGTACTCCTTGGTGTGAGATTTTTACTCAAGTTTTTGAAACGGTGGGGTGGGAAATGCTTCAAACTTGGTAGGTTATTTTGCCGCTCGATTGAGATTTTGAATTTGATAGCGTCCATCTATCTACTAATAGATAAATGGTACTCCTGGGTGTAAGATTTTAACTCAAGTTTTTGAAATGGTGGGGCGGGAAATGCTTCAAACTCGGTGGGTGATTTTGCCGCTCGATTGAGATTTTGAATTTGGCTAGCATCCATCTATATACTAATAGAAAAATGGTACTCCCTGGTGTAAGATTTTGGCTCAAAGTTTTTGAAACGATGGGTCGGGAAATGTTTCACACTCGTTGGGTGATTTTTCCGCTCGATTGAGATTTTGAATTTGACTAGCCTCCATCTATCTACTAATAGAAAAATGGTACTCCTGAGTGGGAGATTTTGCCTCAAAGTTTTTGTAACCATGGGTTGGGAAATGCTTCAAACATGCTTGGTGATTTTACCACTCGATTGAGATTTTGAATTTGGCTAGCGTCCATCTACTAGTAGTAAATAAAGGTGATAGACTGTACTGCTATCTGGTCAGGAATTCATGGCCGAGAATCACATCAACTGATCATCCATGACCATATTAATTGCGTAGACTTTTTTAATTTGGCTAGCATCCAAGGAATAATACAAAAATGGTAATCTTTCTATTTGTATTGAAGGTTGAGAGTCACATCAACTAATCATGAAAATAATGACCATATTCGCAAATTGGATACATATATCTTCGATTCAACAGGGTAGGCGGTAGGTATTCTGCTCGATTGAGAATTTGAATTTGACGGTTGTTCAAATTATTAAAAAAATGATTAGACCGTTCTACCTCTGTTCATGAATCCAAGGCCAAGAGAGTGAGGTTCGGGCACATGATTTTTGTGCATGGAGCGCAGCATAAACAGATAAAATCATGATGCAAAACAAATACTCACTCTGTTTTTGTATACAAGGCCACGAACATAACCCGGACTTAGTCTCAAGAACCATTTCACAAGACCATGGTACTCACCTATCAATGTCAGGGTTCATCTTCAATTTAGACTACCTCCTCATCTACGGCTCTCAAGAATTCTACTGATCTTGTAAGATCTTGAACTCCGCATCGCTTACTAATGCTTTCTGTATCATCTCATCGATTCTTTATCTTTGCACTTCCTGTTCAACCCATAGTGCTATGATTTCTTGCTAATAAGACAAATACACCAACTTGTACTTGGACTGCAACAATCTAGCATTACACAGGAACATGCTTTTGCGATGAACTATGACTTGGATTTTTCTAGATACATTCGAATCTAGACAAATGTAGGTCACTTATTTCTGGATATAGGGACTACTACACATGTAAGCTGGTCAACGTGCATCTTCATGAATCATGATGCATACATATTAGTGTGATCAACTATGGTTTTCACTGCTTCTATTTCTATGCAGTCTAAATTGGCTTCACTCAAAGGCAACCAATTCTCAAATCCTGTTTCTATGCCCAAAAAAACACCAAACTTTTGTTTCATTTTCCTCTAATTTATATTTCCCCGTATAGCATAAGATTTGACATAATGGCTCATTATCGGTATTTGAATCTATTTACCATTCAAAGTTGTATTACATCTGAAATGTTGTCAGGGCATAATCTTTGGTCATCTCTCTTAAAGGGTTATACGTTTTAATTTATAAGCACATGTAATTTTCAAAACAATCAATATATTTTAATTTGACTACCCATAGATGTCGAGCAATAGTTTTTAGCAGTTCTACACAAAAAACTGTGTATCAAAGGCTTCATTTTTAATGGTATATTAAGTTATTTACTATTTAAATTATCTATTTATTATCACCTAGGCCGATGATTTATCTTTATATGGTTGACAATTTTTCCCATCTAACACGGCCACACATATGTACTCTTATGATAATTCTACATATGTTATTCAAAAATAGAAACTTGCTACTGATGAGCTGCAATGATAAGACTGGGTACTATACTATAGTGATCTCTTACATACAACAATCATCTTTCAAGGTCTTGCTATGCTAAGTGATTCCTTTGATTAGGCATGGCTATAAAGTGATTAACAAGTCCATGGTAGTTATGCAATTATCACCATTCTAGAGAAATATTAAGGAGGTACGTCGTCTATATATGAAGTTTCATGTGTATTCCTATTTGTTATTTTTTAATATCATGAGAAATAATTTCACTTTATAAAGATTAGCTAGCCCGGTTGAACACTAGTTTTATATAATTTGAATTTGCAAAAACTTTTAAAAAGAAAAGTGAATCATTTTCAAATATGAATTCAAACATAGTTTCAAATTTGTCCAGATTGACTCTATCTAGTCAAACCTTTGACTTTTGACCCTAATTTAAATTATTGCATTTAATAAAAAATTTAAATTCATAAATTCAAATAATACTTGTGATATATGTTTTCTAATAAGAAAAATACCAGGAATATGAATATGCTATTAAAATATTTTCTAGGCAATTAAAAATTTTGAATTAATAAATACAATTAATATGCATTTATCTTAATAAATTCAAAACTTTAATTCCATAATTCCAAATTCGACATATAATATGTCTGAATCGATCAGTGTGACGAGTTTGTTCTGATTATGCATTCCATGATATCAATTGAAGCATGCATCATATAAATATTAAAAATTCATAACTATTTATGAGAGTAAAACTTGACCAAATAATTAATAAAATGCTTTATTCTTGTACCTACACCTCACCCATGTCATGATATGTTATACCATGCAATTGTGCATCATTTCAGCATGGCATACCTTGTTTTGCTTGTTGCATATGATTCATATGATTACACACTTTATTTATTATGGCCATTTGTGTGTTTGGCTTTTATTTCAGACAGACGCTGAGCAAGAGAACTATCAAAAGAACCAAGAGTATTACCCGGATCCCGGTTACCCTACTGCTGATCCGACAAGCAAGCAATTCCCCATGCTTGCATACATATCGCACCTATGCCTCTATATTATTCTTGCATCATTGAGTCACGATTGCATTAAATTGAATCTCAAGTATTGCATAGCCTTTATTTTTAAACCCCACCGAAGCTTGTATCCTCAATCCTATGAGCCATTACTACAGGAGTTGTTTGAGCCATGCGAGTTGTAGGATTGCATGTGTAGGGTTCGTGTGAGTCTTTGGATAACGAGGTATCTAAACAACTTAAACTGTGTAGTAATGGAATAACTAAAGAAAGATGCACCGGTGGGAAATAGTTGTTTTTTGGTTCTTCCATGCTCACTTGTGTCCCATAGGACCCAAGTACTTGATACATGTTCCTTGACTATCGCACTATCCACATGTGGGAGACTCTATGGATCGAGAATATCATTTTGTGGCCCGAAAGTTGAGGCGCCCAGGCAACACGGTACCCAAGTTGCTTGTAATCAGCCGCATTGACCACAGTTGGCGTGCCAAATACCCAGAGGGTCTTTTTTGGCACGAATTCAACTTTATGTTTGAATACAAAATATCAGGCTAACGCCTATCAAGTTGGGCCCCCCAGGCAGTTTTCTCTGTTATGTCGATCCCGTCGTGACTGCCATGTAGGCTTGCAGCGTTGGCGCCTGCATCCATTACGCATCTTCTTCCTCAAAGTGGCAACCTGTGGAGCGTCGCGGCCATGGCACGGAGCTGGCATGTGGATAAACCTGCTCGGCCCCGCTCTCCTCCCTGTAGGCGTGCAGCGTTGGCGCCTGCATCCATCACGAGTCTTCTTCTTCCCTGGAGTGGCAATTTGTGGTCGCGGCCATGGCGCGGAGCTGGGCTGTGGATGAACCTGCTCGGCCCCGCTCTCCTCCCCATCCTGAGTCGGAGATCGCCTTCACCATGGCACGACACGGGGACGAGAATTGGTTTCCAGTGAGATCTGTCATCGCGTCGACCATGCTCGGTCATATTTTCCTCCTCCAAAATCTGAGCTTGTCGTCGCCATGCTTGCACCCGCACCAATTCTGCCACTCACGCCGAGGTCTCTGTGGGAGTTGTACCCTCGGTAGCTCAAGTTCTGCCATGTTGAACCTGTAAGCGAATTCGGAGCTAGGCGGAGGCAAACCGTTGTTGAACCTGTAAGGAATTTGCCGAAGGCTGCGTGCCGTGCCAAGGTGTCAACACCCGAATTTTTAATGCCAGATGCCTATTATGCCATACATCGCAATCCCAGGATTACCATTTTTGCGAGACATAACAGATTGGATATCACAGTACATCATCCATTACAAACCATACAATCAAGTAGCGGAATAAATGGTGTAGTGGTGGGGTCCATCTTCAGAGTCATAGGAAATGCTGACGATGGTAGATGATCCTAGTTGTCGTAGCCATCCTGATGTCCTCCTTCAGGGTAGTCCTCCTCATAGTCTGGCCATAGGAATAGCCAGGGACAAAGCCATGAGTACTCTTTAAGTACTCGCAAACTATCACTAACAGGTAAAGTAGTTCTAGTAGGAATGCTAAGTTCTAAGTTTATTTGTAAAGCTAAGTTTGAAACCTAAGCTGAGTTTAGAAACAAAGAAAGATAAAATAAAGTTTGAAAACACCTAAGTGGGAACTTAATTGTCATAGTCACAACTCTGTTGTGGTCAAGTCATGTCACAATTCATTTCATAAGTCGTTTTCAAAACATCTGACAACGGAACAGTATGGCCACTCCAACTGTCCATAACCGCGGACGCGGCTATTCGAATAGTTTGACACTCTGCAGAGGTGGTACACTTTCACCACAAGATTCGATACATCTGACAGGGATAACCCTGAATCATCATACTTAGTATGCAGATAATCAAACATAACCTTTCCTTTACACACCCTAGTATAAGCACCTCTCCTATGAGTATGGCCTCCCAGCCATGACCATTTGTCATCCTGGGCACTGCATAGGTGGCCAACATTGAGAGGTAGCCTCAGCTCAAACCTCTCCCGTAAGGGAACTAATACTAATGCATATAAATTTCCGGCTAAACCTTACCCAATTCAGGTATTGTGGTTATACGGTAAAATTGGAATGGTATCGCATCCGAACCCAACCATTAGTTTTTGTAGAAGGGCTAAGGCTCATGCCTTAACATTTTCATCATCATCATAAGCCATTTGTGTTTCTCAAGACATGTCAAAACATCTCAATATAATGACTCATCATTCCAAGGTTTTCACAAGTCATTTTCACCAAGTATTCCCATCTAAAGTGATCAAGTTTTGGTTTAGCTCTAGACTACTAGGTTAAGAGTGTTCACTAATGTGGGACGCTAATCTCAATATCATGCCATAGAATGACATCTAAGTCTAACTAGATAGCTCAAGTTTTATACTCTTTATGCTACCTTTAAACAAGTAAAGGACTTTGGTAAAGTAAAGAAGGTAAAGCTTGTAAATAAATCTTGGAGTAGGTATAAGTCAAAATGGTATAACCAAAGCATGCCTTATGCATTTTTCTTGGGTTATCTAGATTAAGTCTAACTTGCTAACAATAGCTTGCAAGGGGTATCTTGCATTGTTAATGATGGCTTGCCTTTGTTGGTGCAGTGGTTGAAATTCTCTTCCTCCTCTTCTTGGTAGAACTCCTCCTCCTCGAAAGCTTGGTCAGTACTATCGTCTATAAATACATATGGTATACACAATCACCAAACAATACTTAACTAGTCTACTTAGCACAGTAAGGCACACATTTGATGATCTAGTATCATCACAAACATCACAAGGTATAAAGAACTAGTTTCATTTATTTTATTTGAGAAAAGTAATTTCTACTCATTGAAATTAACTAAGATTTAATATTCTCCAATTAAAATATGGGATCATATGGACACATGTCATCACCACATATTCTAACACATGGGAATGTGATTTAAATGTTGGATCACATTTTAATAAGTTTAAGTTTAATAATTAATGATTTAAAGTGACTAGAAATGCCTATATAGCATTAATTTGGTACTAGTCCAACGTCACTGCATTCAAACCTTAATACTATTACATATTCAGATAGGTATGGTTAAATGTGATTTTTGAGAGTTGGAATCAACTGAAAAGCTATTATGGTTGATTTTATAAAAATGTTTGAATGTGCAAAAGCTTCTGTCTTGTTATTTTTACTAGGAGATATCTCTAACTCTAACTGATTTAAATCCAACGGGATTGGATATATATTTTCATTAGCTTTCCAACAAAATTGGAATCACTCAATTTGGATTTGTAAAACTCGCCTAATTAATTTTTAAACTAAGGGACAAAACTAAGTCTAAGTCTAAAAAGAAAAAGATTTATTTGAATCACAGGGTCATCGCGGGAAACTAATTGGGCTGCCCCGTGTACACTCCGTGGCGCTGAGAGCTGCTGACAGGGGGGTCCGCCTGTAAGTGGCTCATTACACGCGAAGCGGTACGGGGCGATCTGGACCGTAGGATTAGAACTAGATCTAACGGCTCACGGTCGTCGTCGACGACGGACTCGTCGCCTACGAGACTGAACCCTAGCGGCTCGGTGGGGGTGCAGTGGGGACGTACCGGGCCTCCAGCGAATGCGGCAAGGTGAGCAAACGAACGATGAGATGACGGTGAGCTCAGGCAAAGTCGCGACAGAGGCTGGGGTGTTCGCAATCAACTAGGCCCTTCTCCTCTAGTAGCGGCCAGCTCCGGTGGAATCCCGACGACTGGGAGCTCGAGCGGCTCCGGGGAGAAGTGGGGAAGGACTGGTGGAGAGAGGGGAGGTGAGTGGTGTGCAGAATTTTGACGGAGGAGGCCTCCTTTTATAGGCTCGACGGTGAGGCAGTGCGGTATGGGCGCGGCTCATCGGAGACGACGATACAGGCAGCTATGGTCGGGGCTGAGCTAGGCGGACAGTGTGCGGTCTGCTGGCGGTCATCTACGGCGTAATGGCGTGGCTAGGGGCGGTGGAAATTGGTCAGCCGCGTCCGCGCTCTGGGCGGAGGGAGTGAGTGTTTGATGCGGCGCACGGTGGCTGCGGGTTGCGCGGCGGGAAATGGGCATGTCCGGGCGGTTGCTGGAGTCATGGTGGAGCTGTGAGCGCGGGCTACGGTTGAGGGGCGGCGTGTGCTGCCTTGTCGGGCGCGGCGCACTGGCGCGTGCTCGGCATGGCACAGAGGCAGCAGGCGCGGTCGTGCCTCGGTGGTCCAGTGCCTGGCTGGGCTTGGGGAAAGGATAGGGGGAGGCGGTGTGGTCCGACCTTCCTCCTAGACATGGCGAGAGGGATAGGGGCGGTCGACTGGGAGCTGTCCATGCTCGACCGGCGAGCATGGCACTCAGGTGGCGCAGCACTGCTGCAAACGGCTAAGGGGTAGCCCCTTGATGGCATGGTTGGCACTGGGGAGACAATGGGAGAGGATTTAGGCCTTACTGGCATTGGATCACTGCTCTATAACAATAATAGTTAGGCAGTTAGTTTAGTGCTCACTAAGTGTTCGACACAATGGCCGCAAGAGACTTTTATTTGAATTTTGTGAAGATTTTTGGTGAGTTCTTTGATTTGATGCTTGGTAGACTGTGGTTGATAGGATTTGTTAAATGGAATTCATTTGAGTGGTTTTTGAAAAAGTGTGATCTAGACATATGAACTAGATTCAATTTTCAAATGTCATTTAAAATTAGAGTTTGAATGTTTTTGGGAGATCACAAAGTGGGACTTGGCACATCACTACTTGTACTAGCAAGGGGTGAAAAGAACCACAATTGTCTCTGTTGGAAATTGAGTGCTAGGAACACCCAAAGTGGGCTAGGTGATTAAAATGGCAAAAGTGACCATTTCCTTTATTTAATTCTTTTTGATTTCTTTTTATTTGGTTTTTGCTTGGAATGATCTAGATGATGTGACATTCATCATAGAACCATTTCACAACCATGAGAACACACATCATGGCAATCCAAAACAACTCCTATTTTAAATGCACACACATATGAATGCTTAAAGGTTTTAAATGGAAAAGTTTTTGTTAACCCTAATTTGGGTAGAGTTGATCTTGATTAACCTAGATTAAAGTTTTGGGATGTTACAAACCTTCCCCCCTTAAACAAAATCTCGTCCTGAGATTTAAGAAAGAAAACTAGGAACTAAAGAGATCTGGGAACTCTGTCCTAATGTAATCTTCTCGCTCCCAAGTGGCTTCTTCTTCGGTATGGTTGCTCCATTGGATCTTGAGAAATTTGATACTCCTGGTCCTGGTGGTTCTGGAGGCTTCCTCCAACATACGGATGGGCACTTCACGATACGTCAGATCCTTGTTGATATCAACAGCTCAGTGATCGATGTTCTTGAAAACTTCGGTCTTCTTCGGTACTTCTAAGCATTTGCGAAGTAACGAGATATGGAACACATTGTGGATGGCTGGCATCTCTTCTGGAAGTTCCAATTGATAAGATACTTCTCCTTGATGGTTCAGAATCTTGAAGGGTTTGATATATCTGGGGCCTAACTTTCCTTTCAGACTAAAACGTTGGGTTCCCTTCAATGGCGAAACCTTGAGATACACAAAATCTCCGACATTGAAATTCAGGTCTCTCCTTCTCTTGTTAGCATAACTCTTCTGTCTGGATTGGGCGGTCTTGAGGTGCTCACGGACTTTGTGAACCTTCTCTTCAGCTTCTCGGAGAATGTTGGGTCCGAAAATCTGACTCTCTCCTACTTGTGACCAATTCAAAGGGGTACGACACTTTCTTCTGTATAGGAATTCAAATGGGGCCATTTGCAAACTGGCTTGATAACTGTTGTTGTATGAGAATTCTTCGAAAGGCAGGCAATTTTCCCATTTTGATCCGTACTCCAATACGCAAGCTCTCAACATATCTTCTAAGATTTGGTTGACTCTTTCAGTCTGTCCATCGGTTTCGGGTGATAAGATGTGTTGAAATTCAACTTGGTTCCTAATCCTTCTTGAACTTTCTGCCAAAACTCTCGAGGTAAATTGGGTTCCTCGATCTGATACGATTGTCTTGGGGGTTCCATGCAGGCTAACAATTCTAGCAATGTACAACTCTGCTAGCTTCAAACTTTGGTAGGTTGTCTTGACAGGTATAAAATGAGCTACCTTGGACAGTCTATCAACAATGACCCAGATGGAGTCATTTCCCCTACTAGAAGTAGGCAAACTGGTGATAAAGTCCATTCCGACGGAATCCCATTTCCATTCCGGAATCTGCAATGGTTGCAACAGTCCTGCGGGTCTCTGATGTTCCGCTTTGACTCTCTGACAGATATTACAGTTGGCGATGTAGCTTCTAATTTCTCTCTTCATCTTGTGCCACCAAAATTGCTCTTTCAAATCTTGATACATCTTCGTTCCTCTGGGGTGGATAGAATATAGAGTATCATGAGCTTCCTGCATGATAACTTGCTTCAATTCGGAATCTGCTGGCACACAGATACGTCCTTTGTACCACAGAACTCCTTCTTCGTCTTCGGTGAATCCTGGTACTTTTCTTGTACCAATACGATGTTTGATTCTGTCAAGACTTTCATTTCCCTTCTAGGCTTCCTTGATTTGGCTAATCAAAGTGGGTTGAAGTTCAATGCTAGCTAAAAATCCTTTGCTAACTAGCTTAGTCCTAAACTGCTCCAACTCCTCATACAAACTGGGTTGCTTCTCCTTGATCATAGTGTTTAGCCTACACGGCAACCTACTAAGAGCATCCGCTAGCACATTGGCTTTGCCGGGGTGATAGTGAATGGGAAGGTCATAATCCTTGATTAACTCTATCCATCTCCTTCGCCTCATATTCAGCTCCTTCTGAGTGAAAATATACTTCAAGCTTTTGTGATCTGAATAAATCTCACAGCTATTACCCATAAGATAATGACGCCGTGTCTTCAATGCCAAAACTAGAGCTGCTAACTCAAGATCATGGGTCAGATAGTTCTGCTCATGCTACTTCAATTGTCGAGATAGATAGCCGATGACTTTGCCTTCTTGCATCAATACACATCTGAGACCAATCTTGGATGCATCATAATACACATCAAACGGCTTCTTGATATCTAGCATGATCAATATTGGGGCTGAAATCAAACTCTTCTTGAGCTCTTAGAAACTTGCTTCACATTTGTCAGTCCATTCAAACTTCTTGTCCTTCTTCAACAACTGAGTCATGGGTCTTGCGATGCTAGAAAATCCTTCTACGAACTTGCGGTAGTATCCCGCTAATCCCAGAAATGCACGAACTTGGGTTTGAGTGGTTGGGGCTTCCCCTGCTTCGGCATCTTTGATCTTGGCAGGATCAACAGCAACTCCTCCGACAGACACAATATGTCCTAGGAATCCTACTTCTTTCAGTCAAAACTCACATTTGCTGAACTTGGCATACAACCGATGCTCTCTAAGGGTTTCAAGGATGATTCTCAGATGTTGCTCATGCTCTTCTTCTAACTTGGAGTAGATAAGGATATCGTCGATAAACACAACGACAAACTTATCTAGAAAATTCATGAAGATCTTATTCATGAGATTCATGAAATAAGCAGGGGCATTGGTTAATCCAAAAGACATGACCGTATACTCGTATAATCCATAACGAGTAGTAAAGGCGGTCATCGAAATATCTGTTGCACGAATCTTAAGTTGGTGATAACCAGTCCTAAGATCAATCTTAGAGAACACATTTGCTCTAGTCAACTGATCAAATAGATCCTCTATCTTTGGAAAAGAGTACTTGTTCTTGATGGTGACATCATTCATCTTCCTGTAATCTATGCACAAATGGTTGCCTCCATCCTTCTTGTCAACGAATAACACGGGCGACCTCCGTGGTGATGTGCTTGGTTGAATCAAGCCTGTTGCCAAAATAGCATCCAGTTGCTTCTTCAATTCCACTAACTCTGAGGGGTTCATACTATAGGGTCTCTGGGCTATGGGTCCGGTTCCGTGGATTAGTTCAATAATGAACTCAATATCCCTATCCGGGGGCATACCGGGCAATTCATCTAGGAATACGTTGGGATATTCACAGACTACTCTAACTTGGTCAATGGTGGGTAGGGCTAGACTCTTGTTGCACTTGAATTGACGGGGTAAGGTTTCAGATATATGCTCTAGTGAGACTCCGGAGCTACTGGTCATGGTGATGGCTTTCTTGGCACAGTCAATCAATCCTTTATGCTTTGACATCCAATCCATTTCTACTACTACTTCCAAACCTTTAGTTCCAAGTACTATTAGATTGGCGTAAAAATCTATCCCATGTATTCTGATAGGCACAACTTTGCAAAATTTTCTAGCTTTTGTAGTTGATCCGGGGATTTGAACTATCATGACATGCTTCAAATTGGTTGGGTGAATCTTACTAGTGCATGCAAATTCTTCGGTGACAAATGAGTGTGATGCTCCAGAATCAAACAACACTCTTGCTAAAACTGAGTTGACAGAAAACATACCCAACACTACATCTGGCGCTTCTTGGGCTTCTTCGGCGTTCATGTGGAAGATACGGCCGTTGCGGTCGTGAGGGTTCCCTAGGGAGAATCTTCTTCCTGCTTGAACACGATGCTGCTGTTGAGCTGGGGCATTCACATTGGCAGTGGCGGCAATCTTCTTGGGACAGTCATTGGAATAGTGACCCTTCACTCCACACTCGAAACAAGTGATCTGAGACTTGTCTTTTGCTGCCGCGGGCACAACATTGCTTCCAGTTCTGGGTGTGGTGTTGTTGTTGTTGTGCTTGGGAGGTGCACGGTTGAAATTGTTGGAGTTGTCGGGGTGATTGTTGTTTCCTTCGGACTTCACATTTCCTCTGCTATGGTTGGGTAGCTTGGGCGAGGCATTGGGGGTCGATTGTTCTGCGGTGCATATCCTGCAGAAGGGTTGGGACGGTACTTCTGGTGACTGTAGGATCCAGCTTGGTGCATCATACGACATTTCCGGTTGTCGGTTGCTTGATTTATCTTCCCTTCCATCTGAATGGCAGAGTCGACTAGTTCTTCGAGATCCTCGAAACGGATGTTGACGAGGACAGTCTGCATCTCATCATGCAGTCCATTCAGGAATCTCTCCTTCTTCTTGGCCTCCCTGTTGATCTTATCAGGTGCATACCTGGCAAGGGACAAGAATCTGGCATGGTACTCCACTACAGTTATTCTGCCTTGCTTCAACTCTCTGAATTCATCCCTCATTCGGGTGACTAGACCCTGCGGCACGTGGGTGCGGCTGAACTTGATTTTGAAGGCTTCTAATGTCATCACTTGCACATGGTTCATTGTGCGGGTGCTGTTCCTCCATGCTCTTGCATCTCCTGCCAAATAGTGGGTGGCAAAAAGAACTTTCTCGTTGGCATCCACTCCTGCTACTTCTAAGTTGTTCTCCATTGTCTACAACCAATCATCAGCATCCAGTGGGTTTTCAGACTGGCTAAAGATTGGGGGATTGGTATTCTGGAAGTTTTTGAGTTTGAATCCATGATGATCCTGATTTCCATGGTTCTGGTTGTTGTGAGCCATCTGGGCAATCTGTTTTAGTGTTGCTAGATTAGCTTGGTGCTCTGCCCTACTAGCTTCACGGTCTGCAATGAGAGTCTGCAGAATCTGCAGCATTGGGTCTTGTGATGAGCTGCTCCCTCCTTGGTTTCCATGAGTCATCTTAAGATTGAGGTAGATAAAGGGGTAAGAGGGAAAGTTCTAAGGTTCATGGTTTTGATTTCAAAGCTAAAACTTTGGGTTTGACTCAGGTTTTGCAACTAACTTCTTTTCATTCATTCAAGCAAATCACACGATACAAACACACACACACCACAACATCAAAGGAAAAAACAGATGGTTTTAAGAACCATTCTGCAAGCTACGATACAATGGGACTGATACTCCTCACGCTACGATAGTGCTCTAGTGCATCTACTTATCATCGATGAAGTCCGAGTCATCATTGTCGGTGTAGAAGTCTACGGCATCCTCCTCCAGATAGTCATCATCATTGCTGAGGTATGAGTCAACATCCCCTTGGATATCTTCACCTTCCTCTTCTTCTTCTTTTGCTGCAATCTGATCTTCTTGCTCCTTGATGGTCTTCTTGAGGTCGGCCACCTTCTTGCAAAGACGGTCAATGGTGCGATCCTTCTTTGCGCGTTGACAGCGAAGAGACTGACGATCCTTGACTAGCAGTGAGAACGTCTGGGCCTTCTGGGTGGCAAGGGCGAGGTTGTTATTGGCGAGCTCTCTAGCGTTGTCCAACTCCTTCTGTCTGTCATACAGTAGGAAGTCGAGGTTCTCCACTTGACGCTTCAATATTGGGTGACTTGGCATCTCTAGCGGAATTCCCATGGAATCACACCTTGCATAGTGAACAAAGCGGGTTCCCTGGATTAGGTTGACACTTTGGGCACATAGACGTGCGAGGGCTTCATGCATTGCCCTGGCTAATCCATCTAGCCAGTTGTTCTCCGTCACGGAGAACTGAATCCTCCTAGATACTGGTGCTTCTATCTTACCTCGAAGATCCGCAGTTACTAGCCATTGTAAATCTCCTCCTGGTGAACCCGGGAGTTGAGCTCCATGAAATTCCAGATGTGGACGCTCCAAGAACTCATACAGTGAATCCAGATCCCTCTCGAAGATCAGTTGGCCTCCGTTTCCCAACTAGTAGAACTTGTTGTATTGGGCTTCCATCTATAAGAATTTAGGATGAGAAAGTTAGTGAAGTGATCAAGTGTGTCAAAGTTTTATGTAGTAATGTAAGAATGAGGAACATGAATTTTTTTGAGAGAAAGAATTCCCAAGGGTAAGAGAGGAAATAGTTTTCATAAATACTCACTTTGGTTTTTGAAACTAAGTTTTTGTTCGGACGTCCATTCTAACTAGGGTCTCCTATGGTCAGGATGGCTCTAATACCAACTTGTCAACACCCGGATTTTTAATCCCAGATGCCAGTTATGGCATATATCGCAATCCCAGGATTGTCATTTTTGCGAGACATAACAGATTGGATATCACAGTACATCATCCATTACAAACCATAATAAGGTCTTACACAAATAAAGGATCTCATGATCCAGTCTTAGTACAATCAAGTAGCGGAATAAATGGCGTAGCGGTGGGGTCCATCTTTAGAGTCACAGGCAATGCTGACGATGGGAGATGATCCAAGTTGTCGTAGCTGTCCTGCTGTCCTCCTTCAGGGTAGTCCTCCTTATAGTCTGGCCATCGGAATAGCCAGGGACAACGCCATGAGTACTCTTTAAGTACTCGCAAACTATCACTAACAGGTAAAGTAGTTCTAGTAGGAATGCTAAGTTCTAAGTTTATTTGTAAAGCTAAGTTTGAAACCTAAGTTGAGTTCAGAAACAAAGAAAGATAAAATAAAGTTTGAAAACACCTAAGTGGGAACTTAATTGTCATAGTCACAACTCTGTCGTGGTCAAGTCATGTCACAATTCATTTCATAAGTCGTTTTGAAAACATCTGACAACGGAACAGTATGGCCACTCCAACTGTCCATAACCGCGGATGCGGCTATTCGAATAGTTTGACACTCTACAAAGGTGGTACACTTTCACCACAAGATTCGATACATCTGTCAGGGATAACCCTGAATCATCATACTTAGTATGCAGATAATCAAACATAACCTTTCCTTTACACACCCTAGTATAAACACCTCTCCTATGAGTATGGCCTCCCAGCCATGACCATCTGTCATCCTTGGCACTACATAGGTGGACAACGATGAGAGGTAGACTCAGCTCAAACCCTCCCGTGAGGGAACTAGTACTAATGCATATAATCTTCTGGCTAAGTCTTACCCAATTCAGGTACTGTGGTTGTACAGTAAAATTGGAATGGTATCGCATCCGAACCTAACCATCAGTTTTTGTTAAAGGGCTAAGGCTCATGCCCTAACATTTTCATCATCATCATAAACCATTTATGTTTATCAACACATGTCAAAACATCTCAATAGAATGACTCATCATTCCAAGGTTTTCACAAGTCATTTTCACCAAGTATTCCCATCTAAAGTGATCAAGTTTTGGTTTAGCTCTAGACTACTAGGTTAAGAGTGTTCACTAATGTGGGATGCTAATCTCAATCTCATACCATAGAATGTCATCTAAGTCTAACTAGATAGGTCAAGTTTTATACTCTTTATGCCTCCTTTAAACAAGTAAAGGACTTTGGTAAAGTAAAGAAGGTAAAGCTTGTAAATAAATCTTGGAGTAGGTATAAGTCAAAATGGTATAACCAAAGCATGCCTTATGAATTTTTCTTGGGTTATCTAGCTTAAGTCTAAGTTGCTAACAATAGCTTGCAAGGTGTATCTTTCATTGGTAATGATGGCTTGCCTTTGTTGGTGCAGTGGTTGAAATTATCTTCCTCCTCTTCTTGGTAGAACTCCTCCTCCTCGAAAGCTTGGCCGGTACTATCGTCTATAAATACATACGGGATACACAATCACCAAACAATACTTAACTAGTCTACTTAGCACAGTAAGGCACACATTTGATGATCTAGTATCATCACAGACATCACAAGGTTTAAAGAACTAGTTTCATTTATTTTATTTGAGAAAAGTAATTTCTACTTATTGAAATTAACTAAGATTTAATATTCTCCAACTAAAATATGGGATCATATGGACACATGCCATCACCACATATTCTAACACATGGGAATGTGATTTAAATGTTGTATCACATTTTAATAAGTTTAAGTTTAATAATTAATGATTTAAAGTGACTAGAAATGCCTATATAGCATTAATTTGGTACTAGTCCAAAGTCACTGCATGCAAACCTTAATACTATTACATATTCAGATAGGTATGGTTAAATGTGATTTTTGAGAGTTGGAATCAACTCAAAAGCTATTATGGTTGATTTTATAAAAATGTTTGAATGTGCAAAAGCTTTTGTCTTGTTATTTTTACTAGGAGAGATCTCTAAATCTAAATGATTTAAATCCAACCGGCTTGGATAGTGATTTTCATTAGCTTTCCAACAAAATTGGAATTACTCAATTTGGATTTTTAAAACTCTCTGAATTGATTTTTATACTAAGGGACATAACTAAGTCTAAGTCTAAAAAGAAAAAGATTTATTTGAATCATAGGGCCAGCGCGGGAAACTAATTTGGCCGGCCCATGTACACTCCGCGGAGCTGAGGGCTGCTGACAGGGGGGTCCGCCTGTCAGTGGATCATTACACGCGAAGCGGTACGGGGCGAGCTGGACCGTAGGATTAGAGCTAGATCTAACGGCTCACGGTCATCGTCGAGGACAGACTCGTCGCTGGCGAGACTGAACGCTAGCGGCTCGGTGGGGGTGCAGTGGGGACGTACCGGGGCTCCAGCGAATGCGGCGAGGCAGGAAAACGAACAAGGAGACGACGGCGAGCTCAGGCGAAGTCACGGCAGAGGCTGGGGTGGTCGCAATCAACGAGGCCCTTCTCCTTCAGTAGTGGCCAGCTCCGGTGGAATTTCGGCGACTGCGAGCTCGAGCGGCTTCGGGAGAAGTGGGGAATGACTGGTGGAGAGAGGGGAGGTGAGTGGTGTGCAGAATTTGGACGGAGGAGGCCTCCTTTTATAGGCTCGACGATGAGGCATGGCAGTATGGGCGCGGCTCGTTGGAGACGACGATACAGGCAGCTATGGTCGGGGCTGAGCTAGGAGGACGGTGCGCGGTCTGCTGGCGGTCATCTACGGCGTAATGGCGTGGCTAGGGGCGGTGGCAATTGGTCGGGCGCGTCCGCGCTCTAGGCAGAGGCAGTGAGTGTTCGATGCAGCGCATAGTGGCTGCTGGTCGCGCGGCGGGAAATGGGCATGTCCGGGCGGTTGCTGGAGTCATGGCAGAGCAGTGAGCGCGGGCTGCGGTCGAGGGGCGGCGTGTGCTTCCTTGTCGGATGCGGCACACTGGCGGGTGCTCGGCATGGTACAGAGGCGACAGGCGCGGTCGTGCCTCGTTGGTCCATTGTCTGGCTGGGCTTGGGGAAAGGATAGGGGGAGGCGGTGTGGTCTGGCCTTCCTCCTAGACACGGCGAGAGGGAGAGGGGCGGTCGGCTAGGAGCTGTCCATGCTCGACCGGCGAGCATGGCGCTCAGGTGGCACGGTACTGCTGCAAATGGCTAAGGGGTAGCCCCTTGATGGCATGGTTGGCACTAGAGGAGACAATGGGAGATAATTTAGGCCTTAGTGGCATTGGATCACTGCTCTAAAACAGTAATAGTTTGGCAATTAGTTTAGTGCTCACTAAGTGTTCGACACAATGGCTGCAAGAGACTTTTATTTGAAATTTGTGAAGATTTTTGGTGGGTGCTTTGATCTGATGCTTGGTAGACTATGGTTGCTAGGATTTCTTAAATGGAATTCATTTGAGTGGTTTTTGAAAAAGTGTGATCTAGACATATGAACTAAATTCAATTTGCAAATGTCATTTAAAATTAGAGTTTGAATGTTTTTGGGAGATCACGAAGTGGGACTTGGCACATCACTACTTGTACTAGCAAGGGGTGCATAGAACCACAATTATCTCTGTTGGAAATTGAGTGCTAGGAACACCCAAAGTGGGCTAGGTGATTAAAATGGCAAAAGTGACCATTTCCTTTATTTAATTCTTTTTTATTTCTTTTTCTTTGGTTTTTGCTTGGGAATGATCTAGATGATGTGACATTCATCATAGAACCATTTTATAACCATAAGAACACACAATCATGGCAATCCAAAACAACTCCTATTTTAAATGCACACACATATGAATGCTTAAAGGTTTTAAATATAAAAAGGTTTTGTTAACCCTAAATTGGGTAGATTTGATCTTGATTAACCTAGATTAAAGTTTTGGGATGTTACACAAGGTCTTCAGCTGATCCCTTCGGCCTCAGCTTCTACCAACGTCCACCACTGATGTGAGATCATTTAGTTACTTCAATACAAAATTTCGACCAATTTAACTTGTTGATGCATTCCTTGACAATTATAATATAATCAAACACTAGAAATATTTGGTAGTGTGCATGGGCATGATTAGTAATATAATTGAACACTAGAAATTTTTAGCCACACCATATAAAGGAGTAGATTAATACATATATATAGAAGGTTCACTATAGACACCACTGATATATTGTCTTACATGCAACACATAGGTAATAATTAACTAAAACAAAATAAAAGCAGGGGCTGCAGCAAGAGGCCGGGACACGGATACGCCTAGCAGGGCAGGGCAGCCTAGTCGAGGGGATACATGCCAGTCCTGAGATACTCCCGGAGGAATTTGCCGAATGCTGCGAGCCACACCAAGGTAATCAGCTTATGCTTTCTGCTTGTGCCTTTTCCAACACCCACCGCGTGTTGGATCATGGTGTCGAGGTCCATGTTGATTGCTCTACCACATAATGGGCAAAACAGTCTCCCCCTATGATAGAAACAGATTTGCCCACACAGTAACCGCATCAGCACGTAGCGGCTCTTGTTGTCCCTGGATTCCTTGCTATCGTCCACGTCATCATCATCCACCTGTTGATTTTTAAGAACATAACTTAGAACTCATACATATGGTTGAATTGTATTACAACTCAAGAATTGACAACATATATGTAAGACAATATTAAGTTGATATCAAAGAGAAAGCATCTCAACAATAGTTTGATCAGTTCATATATCATTTCATCTCAAAAAAATGACAATTAATTGGATCAGAGTGTATGTAGAATAAATCTAGGGGCCTCATAAGTTTCTTAAGGGATGTCATAAGCGAACCAAGTAACAATTGCACAACCTATATTATTCTTGTACATCTCCCCAGGTTCACTAACTCATCCCTTCATAAATCTGACACCAATGTGTCTCCCTCTCTTTTGGGGCAAATTTGAATCATTGGCCACAATAAGAAATTGAAATGTAATCATACAAAAAAATATTCAGGGATATACATAGTCAGGTATAAAACAAGCCTAAATATTGTAATTATAAATAAAAAACCAAACAATTAATCTTCAGGTACATGTTAAAAATACTTATGATTAAAACCATTCATATATACATATGCATCATATGAATCATTCAAAGATCAGAAACAATTCAAGGATCATATATGTAGTTCCATATGAGAACAAATCAAGGGCATCATAATTTGTTTCGGAGATGGAGTTGGAGAACCAAAGTACCAACAGCACAACCTATATTGTTTGTGTGCATTGCTGCCTCAGGTTCACCAACCCATCCCTAAAACATGACACCATCATATGTGTCTCCCCTTGGCCTCTTTTGGGGCAAATTTCAATCATCGGCCTTGGTGACAAATTGAAATGTAATTCTTATACACTATGAATGCATGGAATACATAATTCAAATATCATAGTTCTATGAATGTAGAATAAAGATGGCGGCCTCATAAGTTTCTACAGGGATGGTGTAAGCAAACCAAGTAACAATTTCACAACTTATATTGTTATTGTACATGGCCCCAGGTTCGCTAACTCATCCCTGAAAAAATCTGACACCAATGTGTTTGCCTCTCTTTTGGGGTAAATTTGAATCATTGGCCACAATAAGAAATTGAAATGTAATCGTACAAAACAATATTCAGGGATGTACATATGCATCATACGACTCATTCAAAGATCAGAAACAATACAATGATTATATATATAGGTTCCATATGAGAATAAATTAAGGGCCTCATTATCTTTTTTAGAGATGGAGTTGGAGAACCAAAATACCAACACCACATCCTATATTGTTTATGTACATTGCTGCCTCAGGTTCACTAACCATCCCTAAGAAAACAACACCATCAGATGTGTCTCCCTTGCACTATTATGGGGCAAAATTGAATCATTGGACTCAGTAAGGAATAGAAATGTAATGTTATAGGCATGTTGTGTATCGAAATCAACACTCAACTAGCAAACTCAACTAGATGGCAGATGAGCAGATTGGGGTTTTATGACTAGACAAATTGGGGTTTTGTGACTAGATGGGAGATGCATCAATCGACCGTTCGAACCATATATATACTACCCTATTTCAAGATCAAAATAATCTATACACGATTGAGCAAATCCTATGTATGAATAGTGAAATTTGCGGCTGTGACTAGAGAAGCTAGCAATGTAGTACCTCGGACTCCTCATCAGGGACCTCCTCCTCAAACTCGTCATTCTCTATGATTGCGTCGAAGATTTCTTGGACGGCAATGGGGTCGTTGATTTAGAGCACCGTATTACCTCCACCTGTCGCCTGCCCCCATCCAGATCTGTCGCTAGCACCACGACATTGTCGGCCACCTGCTGCTTGACGGTGACGGCTACTGGCTGGACAGATGAGCTCGAACCCTCAACGGCATGGCGACGAGCAGCGTTCGTGCCCGTAGAAGACGCCTCCGCCTACTTGACTCTACTGCTGCGCCTTCAACTGGCTTCACCTCCAGCTCGTCTCCACGTGTACGCTTCATGGCCCACCTGGGGAAGGAGGTGGTGCAAGCGAAGGAGCTTCGGCGTGCGCGGTAGGTGCAGATTGGGGTTTTCGGACTAGGCATATTAGGGAAAATGACACAAGCTCATGAAAGAAGAAGTCCGAGCGGGTTTATAAACACTGGACCGTTCGTAGTCCTCGAGTGGACACGTTTGGTGGGTGGGGGTGGGGCTACCACGATCTCCACTTTTTTTGCGTTCCCTTTTTTTTGAAACAACCATGATCTCCACTTTAGAACTGCATTGAAAACACGCTCATGGCAGACCTCGATTCTACTGCATGCATGTGGCGTAGAACCAATTTCTAGCAATGTTAGGTCTACTCGAGGGGGGCCTCTTGACGCATGGAAGTTACTTGCAGTAGGGCCCAGTTGGAAGTGAGATTGAGAGCGCTACGTAAAAATGGGATATGTCTTATTAAAATCAAGTGGCAATAAATAGCAGTGTCACGTCGACAACCATGCACTCGATGACCCCATTGCCCTGTGCATGTGTTGTAGTAGCAGTAGTAGGCTTTTCATACTTGATTAAACATGACATGACCACTCAATGACTTTTTCCATGGACGGCTGCGTGTTCCTTCTTGTAGAAGTCTCGCTGAGGTAGACGTCCGTGTTGTCTCACGCTTTACTGTGAAGGGCACGATGTGTGCAACGATCCTCGTTGGATCACACAGGATCAACGGTTAGTGCGCATGATCCGCGTGACAAATGTGTCAACCAATCAGGGCATAGCAGACAGAGTGAGCACAGGTTTGGGCTTCTACGAAAGAGAGAGAGAGGGCAAAACTGAGTAGTATCAAAAACCAAGGGCAAAACTGAGTAGTATAAAAATGGAAAGTGAGTGTCTTGTACAATGGAATACATCGTGGCATACATCAAATTATGCCAAGATGGATCCACTAGAGTTCATTGGATGTGTGTTATTTTCATAAACCACATGGATCCACTAGAGTTCATTGGATGTGTTTTCTTCTCATAAACCACATGGATCCACTAGAGATCATTGCATGTGTGTTATTCTCATAAACCACATGGATCCACTAGAGTTCATTGGATGTGTGTTATTGTCATAAACCACATGGATCCACTAGAGTTCATTGGATGTGTGTTCTTCTCATAAACCACATGGATCCACTACATTCATTGCATGTGTGTTCTTTTCACAAACCACATATGGATCAACTAGAGTCATTGCATGTCTGTTCTTTTCATAAACCAGATATGGATCTACTAGAGTCATTGCATGTCTATTATTTTCATAAACCACATGGATCCACTAATGTCATTGCATGTGTTTTTTTAACAAACCACAACTAGAGTCATTGGATGTGTGTTCTTTTCACAAATCATATATATCCACCAGAGTCATTGCATGTCTATTCTTTTCACAAACCACATAAGGATCGACCAGTGTCATTGCATGTATGTTCTTTTAATAAACCACAACTAGAGTCATTGCATGTGTGTTCTTTTCACAAACCACATATGGATCCACCAGTGTCATTGCATGTGTGTTCTTTTCATTAACCACAGCTAGAGTACTTTCATGTGTGTTATTTTCACAAAGCACATATGGATCCACCGGTGTCATTGCATGTGTGTTCTTTTCATCAACCACATATGGATCCACCAGAGTTTATTGCATGTGTGTTCTTTTCATTAACCACAACTAGAGTCATTGCATGTCTGTTCTTTTCACAAACCACATAAGAATCCACCAGAGTCATTGCATGTCTGTTCTTTTCATAAACCACATATGGACCCACTAGTGTCATTGCATGTGTGTTCTTTTTACAAGCCACATATGGATCCACCAGTGTCATTTCATGTGTGCTCTTTTCACAAACCACATATCGATCCACCAATGTCATTGCATGCGTGTTCTTTTCATTAACCACATATGGATCCCCAAGTATCATTGCATGTGTGTTCTTTTCATTAACCACAACTAGAGTCATTGCATGTCTGTTCTTTTCATAGACCACATCTGGATCCACCAGAGTTCATTGCATGTCTGTTCTTTTCACAAAACACATATGGATCCACCAGAGTCATTGCATGTGTGTTCTTTTCACAAACCACATATGGATCCACCAGTGTCATTGCATGTGTGTTCTTTTCCTTAACCACATATGGATCCCCTAGTGTCATTGCATGTATGTTCTTTTCATTAACCACAACTAGAGTCATTGCATGTCTATTCTTTTCATAGACCACATATGGATCCATCAGAGTTCATTGCATGTCTATTCTTTTCACAAACCACATATAGATCCACCAGAGTCATTGCATGTGTGTTCCTTTCACAAACCACATATGGATCCACTAGTGTCATTGCATGTGTGTTCTTTTCACTAACCACATCTAGAGTCACTGGATCCGTGTTCTTTTCATAAACCACAACTAGAGTCATTACATGTGTTTTTTTTCATAAACCACATATGGATCCACCAGTTTCATTGCATGTGTGTTCTTTTCACAAACCACATATGGATCCCCTAGTGTCATTGCATGTGTGTTCTTTTCATTAACCACATCGAGAGTCATTACATCTCTATTCTTTTCACAAACCACATGGATCTTCTAGTGTCATTGCATGTTAGTTCTTTTAATAAACCACAACTAGAGTCATTGCATGTGTGTTCTTTTCACAAACCGCATATGGATCCACCAGTGTCATTGCATCTGTGTTCTTTTCATTCACCATAGCTAGTGTCATTTCATGTGTGTTCGTTTCACAAACCACATATGGATCCACAAGTGTCATTGAATGTGTTTTGTTTTCCTAAAACACATATGGATCCACCAGTGTCATTGCATGTATGTTCTTTTCACAAACAACATATCGATCCACCAGTGTCATTGAATGTGTTTTTTTCCTAAAACACATATGGATCCACCAGAGTCATTGCATGTGTGTTCTTTTCATTAACCACAACTCGAGTCATTGCATGTGTGTTCTTTTCACAAACCACATATGAATCCACCAGAGTCATTGCATGTCTGTTCTTTTCATAGACCACATATGGATCCACCAGAGTCATTGCATGTCTGTTCTTTTCACCAACCACATATGGATCCAAGAGAGTCATTGCGTGTGTGTTCTTTTCACAAACCACATATGGATCCACTAGAGTCATTGCATGTCTATTATTTTCATAAACCACATGGATCCACTAGTGTCATTGCATGTGTTTTTTTAATAAACCACAGCTAGAGTCATTGGATGTGTGTTCTTTTCACAAATCATATATATCCACCAGAGTCATTGCATGTCTATTCTTTTCACAAACCACATAAGGATCGACCAGTGTTATTGCATGTATGTTCTTTTAATAACCACAACTAGAGTCATTGCATGTGTGTTCTTTTCACAAACCACATATGGATCCACCAGTGTCATTGCATGTGTGTTCTTTTCATTAACCACCGCTAGAGTAATTTCATGTGTGTTATTTTCACAAACCACATATGGATCCACAAGTGTCATTGCATGTGTGTTCTTTTACTAAACCACATATGGATACACCAGAGTTTATTGCATGTGTGTTCTTTTCATTAACCACAACTAGAGTCATTGCATGTCTGTTCTTTTCACAAACCACATAAGAATCCACTAGAGTCATTGCATGTCTGTTCTTTTCATTAACCACATATGGATCCACTAGTGTCATTGCATGTTTGTTCTTTTTACAAGCCACATATGGATCCACCAGTGTCATTTCATGTGTGCTCTTTTCACAAGCCACATATCGATCCACCAATGTCATTGCATGTGTGTTCTTTTCATTAACCACATATGGATCCCCAAGTATCATTGCATGTGTGTTCTTTTCATTAACCACAACTAGAGTCATTGCATGTCTATTCTTTTCATAGACCACATCTGGATCCACCAGAGTTCATTGCATGTCTGTTCTTTTCACAAACCACATATGGATCCACCAGAGTCATTGCATGTGTGTTCTTTTCACAAACCACATATGGATCCACCAGTGTCATTGCAAGTGTGTTCTTTTCACTAACCACATCTAGAGTCACTGGATCTGTGTTCTTTTCATAAACCACAACTAGAGTCATTACATGTGTTTTTTTTCATCAACCACATATGGATCCACCAGTTTCATGCATGTGTGTTCTTTTCACAAACCACATATGGATCCCCTAGTGTCATTGCATGTGTGTTCTTTTCATTAACCACATCTAGAGTCATTACATCTCTATTCTTTTCACAAACCACATGGATCTTCTAGTGTCATTGCATGTTAGTTCTTTTAATAACCCACAACTAGAGTCATTGCATGTGTGTTCTTTTCACAAACCATATATGGATCCACCAGTGTCATTGCATCTGTGTTCTTTTCATTAACCATTGCTAGTGTCATTTCATGTGTGCTCGTTTCACAAACCACATATGGATCCACAAGTGTCATTGAATGTGTTTTGTTTTCCTAAAACACATATGGATCCACCAATGTCATTGCATGTGTGTTCTTTTCACAAACAACATATCGATCCACCAGTGTCATTGAATGTGTTTTGTTTTCCTAAAACACATATGGATCCACCAGTGTCATTGCATGTGTGTTCTTTTCATTAACCACAACTCGAGTCATTGCATGTGTGTTCTTTTCACAAACCACATATGAATCCACCAGAGTCATTGCATGTCTTTTCTTTTCATCGACCACATATGGATCCACTAGAGTCATTGCATGTGTGTTGTTTTTACAAGCCACATATGTATCCACAAGTGTCATTTCATGTGTGCTCTTTTCACAAGCCACATATCGATCCACCAATGTCATTGCATGTGTGTTCTTTTCATTAACCACATATGGATCCCCAAGTATCATTGCATGTGTGTTCTTTTCATTAACCACAACTAGAGTCATTGCATGTCTATTCTTTTCATAGACCACATCTGGATCCACCGGAGTTCATTGCATGTCTGTTCTTTTCACAAACCACATATGGATCCACCAGAGTCATTGCATGTGTGTTCTTTTCACAAACCACATATGGATCCACCAGTGTCATTGCATGTGTGTTCTTTTCACTAACCACATCTAGAGTCACTGGATCTGTGTTCTTCTCATAAACCACAACTAGAGTCACTGCATGTGTTTTTTTCATCAACCACATATGGATCCACCAGTTTCATTGCATGTGTGTTCTTTTCACAAACCACATATGGATCCCCTAGTGTCATTGCATGTGTGTTCTTTTCATTAACCACATCTAGAGTCATTACATCTCTATTCTTATCACAAACCACATGGATCTTCTAGTGTCATTGCATGTTAGTTCTTTTAATAAACCACAACTAGAGTCATTGCATGTGTGTTCTTTTCACAAACCATATATGGATCCACCAGTGTCATTGCATCTGTGTTCTTTTCATTAACCATTGCTAGTGTCATTTCATGTGTGTTCGTTTCACAAACCACATATGGATCCACAAGTGTCATTGAATGTGTTTTGTTTTCCTAAAACACATATGGATCCACCAGTGTCATTGCATGTGTGTTCTTTTCACAAACAACATATCGATCCACCAGTGTCATTGAATGTGTTTTGTTTTCCTAAAACATATATGGATCCACCAGTGTCATTGCATGTGTGTTCTTTTCATTAACCACAACTCGAGTCATTGCATGTGTGTTCTTTTCACAAACCACATATGAATCCACCAGAGTCATTGCATGTCTGTTCTTTTCATCGACCACATATGGATCCACCAGAGTCATTGCATGTGTGTTCTTTTTACAAGCCACATATGGATCCACAAGTGTCATTTCATGTGTGCTCTTTTCACAAGCCACATATCGATCCACCAATGTCATTGCATGTGTGTTCTTTTCATTAACCACATATGGATCCCCAAGTATCATTGCATGTGTGTTCTTTTCATTAACCACAACTAGAGTCATTGCATGTCTATTCTTTTCATAGACCACATCTGGATCCACCAGAGTTCATTGAATGTCTGTTCTTTTCGCAAACCACATATGGATCCACCAGAGTCATTGCATGTGTGTTCTTTTCACAAACCACATATGGATCCACCAGTGTCATTGCATGTGTGTTCTTTTCACTAACCACATCTAGAGTCACTGGATCTGTGTTCTTTTCATAAACCACAACTAGAGTCATTGCATGTGTTTTTTTTTCATCAACCACATATGGATCCACCAGTTTCGTTGCATTGTGTCCTTTTCACAAACCACATATGGATCCCCTAGTGTCATTGCATGTGTGTTCTTTTCATTAACCACATCTAGAGTCATTACATCTCTATTCTTTTCACAAACCACATGGATCTTCTAGTGTCATTGCATGTTAGTTCTTTTAATAAACAACAACTAGAGTCATTGCATGTGTGTTCTTTTCACAAACCACATATGGATCCACCAGTGTCATTGCATCTGTGTTCTTTTCATTAACCATTGCTAGTGTCATTTCATGTGTGTTCGTTTCACAAACCACATATGGATCCACAAGTGTCATTGAATGTGTTTTGTTTTCCTAAAACACATATGGCTCCACCAGTGTCATTGCATGTGTGTTCTTTTCACAAACAACATATCGATCCACCAGTGTCATTGAATGTGTTTTGTTTTCCTAAAATACATATGGATCCACCAGTGTCATTGCATGTGTGTTCTTTTCATTAACCACAACTCGAGTCATTGCATGTGTGTTCTTTTCACAAACCACATATGAATCCACTAGAGTCATTACATGTCTGTTCTTTTCATCGACCACATATGGATCCACCAGAGTCATTGCATGTGTGTTCTTTTTACAAGCCACATATGGATCCACCAGTGTCATTTCATGTGTGCTCTTTTCACAAGCCACATATCGATCCACCAATGTCATTGCATGTGTGTTCTTTTCATTAACCACATATGGATCCCCAAGTATCATTGCATGTGTGTTCTTTTCATTAACCACAACTAGAGTCATTGCATGTCTATTCTTTTCATAGACCACATCTGGATCCACTAGAGTTCATTGCATGTCTATTCTTTTCACAAACCACATATGGATCCACCAGAGTCATTGCATGTGTGTTCTTTTCACAAACCACATATGGATCCACCAGTGTCATTGCATGTGTGTTCTTTTCACTAACCACATCTAGAGTCACTGGATCTGTGTTCTTTTCATAAACCACAACTAGAGTCATTGCATGTGTTTTTTTTTCATTAACCACATATGGATCCACCAGTTTCATTGCATGTGTGTTCTTTTCACAAACCACATATGGATCCCCTAGTGTCATTGCATGTGTGTTCTTTTCATTAACCACATCTAGAGTCATTACATCTCTATTCTTTTCACAAACCACATGGATCTTCTAGTGTCATTGCATGTTAGTTCTTTTAATAAACCACAACTAGAGTCATTGCATGTGTGTTCTTTTCACAAACCACATATGGATCCACCAGTGTCATTGCATCTGTGTTCTTTTCATTAACCATTGCTAGTGTCATTTCATGTGTGTTCGTTTCACAAACCACATATGGATCCACAAGTGTCATTGAATGTGTTATGTTTTCCTAAAACACATATGGATCCACCAGTGTCATTGCATGTGTGTTCTTTTCACAAACAACATATCGATCCACCAGTGTCATTGAATGTGTTTTGTTTTCCTAAAACACTTATGGATCCACCAGTGTCATTGCATGTGTGTTCTTTTCATTAACCACAACTCGAGTCATTGCATGTGTGTTCTTTTCACAAACCACATATGAATCCACCAGAGTCATTGCATGTGTGTTCTTTTCATTAACCACAAACAACATAAGGATCCACCAGAGTCATTGCATGTGTGTTCTTTTCGCAAACCAGATATGGATCCACTAGTGTCATTGCATGTGTGTTGTTTTCATTAACCACATATGGATCCCCTAGTGTCATTGCATGTGTGTTCTTTTCATTAACCACCACTAGAGTCATTGCATGTCTGTTCTTTTCATAAACCACATATGGATCCACCAGAGTTCATTGCATGTCTGTTCTTTTTCACAAACCACATATGGATCCACCAGAGTCATTGCATTTTTGTTCTGTTCACAAACCACATATGGATCCACAAGTGTCATTGCATGTGTGTTCTTTTCATTAACCACATATGGATCCACCAGAGTTCATAGAATGTGTGTTCTTTTCATTAACCAAAGCTAGTCATTGCATGTCTGTTCTTTTCAAAAAGCACATAAGGATCCACCAGAGTCATTGCATGTCTATTTTTAAATAAACCACATATGGATCCACTAGTGTCATTTCATGTGTGTTCTTTTCAAAACCACATATGGATCCAGCAGTGTCATTGCATGTGTGTTCTTTTCACAAACCACATATGCATCCCCTAGTGTCATTGCATGTGTGTTTTTTTTCATTAACCACATCTTGAGTCATTACATGTCTATTCTTTTCACAAACCACATGGATCGACCAGTGTCATTGCATGTAAGTTCTTTTAATAAACCACAACTAGAGTCATTGCATGTGTGTTCTTTTCACAAACCACATATGGATCCACCAGTGTCATTGCATGTGTGTTCTTTTCATTAACCATAGCTAGTGTCATTTCATGTGTGTTCTTTTCACAAACCACATATGGATCCACAAGTGTCATTGCATGTGTGTTCTTTTCATTAACCAATACTAGAGACATTTTGTGTGTGTTCTTTTCATAAACCATTTAAGGATCCACCAAAGTCATTTCATGTGTGTTATTTTCACAATCCACATTTTGATCCACCAGAGTCATTGCATGTCTATTCTTTTCATAAACCATATGGATGCAACAGTGACATTTCATGTGTGTTCTTTTCATTAATCTTACCCAGAGTCATTGCATGTCTGTTCTTCTCACAAACGACATAAGGATCCACCAAGCTCATTACATGTCTGTTCTTTTTATTAACCACATGAGCATGTGTGTTCTTTTCACAAAGAACATATGGATCCACCAGTGTCATTGAATGTGTCTTGTTTTCCTAAAACACACATGGATCCACTAGTGTCATTGCATGTGTGTTCTTTTCATTAACCACAACTCGAGTAATTGTATGTGTGTTCTTTTCACAAACCACAAATGGATCCACTAGAGTCATTGCATGTTTGTTCTTTTCATAGACCATATATGGATCCACCAGAGTCATTGCATGTCTGTTCTTTTCACCAACCACATATGGATCCACCAGATTCATTGCGTGTGTGTTCTTTTCACAAACCACATATGGATCCACCTATGTCATTGCATGTGTGTTCTTTTCATTAACCACAACCAGTGTCATTGCATGTGTGTTCTTTTAATAAACCACAACTAGAGTCATTGCATGTGTGTTATTTTCATTAACCATAGCTAGAGTCATTGCATGTCTATTGTTTTCATAGACCACATATGGATCCACCAGAGTTCACTGCATGTCTGTTCTGTTCTCAAACCACATATGGATCCACCAGAGTCATTGCATGTGTGTTCTTTTCACAAACCACATATGGATCCACCACTATCATTGCATGTGTGTTCTTTTCATTAAGCACATATGGATCCCTTAGTGTCATTGCATGTGTGTTCTTTTCGTTAACCACAACTAGAGTCATTGCATGTCTGTTATTTTCATAGACCACATCTGGATCCACCAGAGTTCATTGCATGTCTGCTCTTGTCACAAACCACATAAGGATCCACCAGAGTCATTGCATGTGTGTTCTTTTCACAAACCAGATATGGATCAACCAGTGTCATTGCATGTGTGTTGTTTTCATTAACCACATATAGATCCCCTAGTGTCATTGCATGTGTGTTCTTTTCATTAACCACAACTAGAGTCATTGCATGTCTATTCTTATCAGAGACCACATATGGATCCACCAGAGTTCATTGCATGTCTTTTCTTTTCACAAACCACATATGGATCCACTAGAGTCATTGCATGTGTGTTCTTTTCAGAAACCACATATGTATCCACAAGTGTCATTGCACGTGTGTTCTTTTAATTAACCACATATGGATCCACCAGAGTTCATTGCATGTGTGCCCTTTTCATTAACCACAGCTAGAGTCATTGAATGTCTGTTATTTTCACAAACCACATAAGGATCCACCAGAGTCATTGCATGTCTATTCTTTTCATAGACCACATATGGATCCACCAGTGTCATTTCATGTGTGTTCTTTTCAAAACCACATATGGATCCACCAGTGTCATTGCATGTGTGTTCTTTTCACAAACCACATATGGATCCACTAGTGTCATTGCATGTGTGTTCTTTTCATAAACCACAACCAGAGTCATTGCATGTCTGTTCTTTTCATAAACCACAAAAGGATCCACTTGAGTCATTGCATGTCTATTCTTTTCATAAACCACATATGGATCCACCAGTGTCATTGCATGTGTGTTCTTTTCACAAATCACATGGATCCACCAGAGTCATTGCATGTGTGTTCTTTTCATTAACCATAGGTAGAGTCATTGCATGTGTGTTCTTTTCACAAACCACATATGGATCCACCAGTTTCATTGCATGTGTGTTCTTTTCATTAACCACAACTAGAGTCACTGGATGTGTGTTCTTTTCATAAACCACAACTAGATTCATTGCATGTGCGTTCTTTTCACAAACCACATATGGATCCACTAGTGTCATTGCATGTGTGTTCTTTTCACAAACCACAACCATAGTCATTGCATGTCTGTTCTTTTCATAAAGCACATAAGGATCCACCAGAGTCATTGCATGTCTGTTCTTTTCATAAACCACATATGGATCCCTTAGTGTCATTGCATGTGTGTTCTTTTCACAAACCACATGGATCCACTAGAGTCATTGCATGTGTGTTCTTTTCATTAACCATAGGTAAAGTCATTGCATGTGTATTCTTTTCACAAACTACATATGGATCCACTAGTCTCATTGCATGTGTGTTCTTTTCATTAACCACAATTAGAGTCACTACATGTGTGTTATTTTCATTAACCACAACTAGAGTCATTTCATGTGTGTTCTTTTCAAAACCACATATGGATCCACCAGTGTCATTGCATGTGTGTTCTTTTCACAAACCACATATGGATCCACTAGTGTCATTGCATGTGTGTTCTTTTCATAAACCACAACTAGAGTCATTGCATGTCTGTTCTTTTCATAAACCACAAAAGGATCCACTTGAGTCATTGCATGTCTATTCTTTTCATAAACCACATATGGATCCACCAGTGTCATTGCATGTGTGTTCTTTTCATAAACCACATGGATCCACCAGAGTCATTGCATGTGTGTTCTTTTCATTAACCATAGGTAGAGTCATTGCATGTGTGTTCTTTTCACAAACCACATATGGATCCACCAGTTTCATTGCATCTGTGTTCTTTTCATTAACCACAACTAGAGTGACTGGATGTGTGTTCTTTTCATAAACCACAACTAGATTCATTGCATGTGCGTTCTTTTCACAAACCACATATGGATCCACTAGTGTCATTGCATGTGTGTTCTTTTCACAAACCACAACCATAGTCATTGCATGTTTGTTCTTTTCATAAAGCACATGAGGATCCACCAGAGTCATTGCATGTCTGTTCTTTTCATAAACCACATATGGATCCCTTAGTGTCATTGCATGTGTGTTCTTTTCACAAACCACATGGATCCACTAGAGTCATTGCACGTGTGTTCTTTTCATTAACCATAGGTAAAGTCATTGCATGTGTATTCTTTTCATAAACTACATATGGATCCACTAGTCTCATTGCATGTGTGTTCTTTTCATTAACCACAGCTAGAGTCACATGATGTGTGTTCTTTTTATAAACCACAACTAGATTCGTTGCATGTGTTTTCTTTTCACAAAGCACATATGGATCGACCAGTGTCATTGCATGTGTGTTCTTTTAACAAACCACATATGGATCCCCTACACTACTAGGGAAAACGCTATGCGAAGCGCACCAAAAATGCTATGCGAGGCACATATCATATGCGCCTCTAGCATCGTGCCTCTAGTATTTTTTATGCGAGGCGCATATGATATGTGGCTGCTATATCCTGAATATGCGAGGTGCATATTGATATGCATGCGCCTCCCATACTTTGAATATGTAAGGCGCATATTGATCCGAATGCGCCTCCTATATTCTGCATATGCGAGGCATATTGATCCGAATGTGCCTCGAATATCATTTTTGAATTTCAAAAAAAATAGCGGCAAGATCTGGATCTGGCCAGAATTTCGTTGGAGCTCATCCGAGGCCGTGACCTTGGCCACAACCTACCATCGCAGGCATGTGCGGGAGGCCATGGCCATGGGAGTCACCGAAGATGGTGGAGGAGGATGAGGCCGCCAGAGGTGGTCGTCGGAGGTGGAGGAGGAGGTGGTTGGTGTGGTTATGGAGGCCATGGCCGAAGTGATCGCCGGAGGAGGAGGAGGAGGTCGCCAGAGGAAGTGAAGGAGGATGCCACCAGAGGTGGAGGAGAGTGGCGGAGGACGGAAAGGGGAGAAGAGGATAGGTGGAGGAGAGGTGGAGGAGAAGGAGAAGGAGAGGTGGAGGAGAAGGAGAGGTGGAGGAGAAGGAGAAGGAGGAGAGGTGTAGGAGAAGGAGAGAGGGAGGAGAGGTGGAGGAGAAGGCGAAGGAGAAGGAGAAGGAGTGGTGGAGGAGAAGGAGAAGGAGAAGGAGAAGGAGGAGAGGTGGTAGGTGTGGTAGGTGGCTGTTTCGAATTTGAATCTGGCCTTGAATAGTTTTTGATTTTTTTGCAGATAAAATCTTCTTTCGGCTATAACTTTTTACTCTTTTCGAATTTGGGGATTGTGTAAAATCCAGAATGGCCTTTGGTAGATCAATACTAGTAGGAAATTTCGAGACGATCGTTTTGATATATTAAACTTTTTTTCCGACATCGTATGCAAAAGTTAGGGCTGTTCTATTGTTCCATGACCTGTTTTTGCAAAATACATCAAAATTCATGTTTTTCAATTTTTTCTATGACTATACCCTAAAATCTAACTACAACTCAAAGGAATTATTATTTTTGAAGTTTTTATAATTTTTGTTTATTTTTTACAAAACTTAAAAGGCGATCCCAGGGGGTGGGGTGGTGCCAGGTTATAGGAGGCGAATATGCGCCTCACATATTATCAAGTATAGGAGGCGCATATTTCCATATGCGCCTCGCATATTATCAAGTATAGGGGGCGCATATGACCATATGCGCCTCGCATATATGACCACAGATCTCCTCCCGGGCCCACGCAGCTTATGCGAGGCGCATTCTTCCCACATGCGCCTCGCCTATCTGATATATAGGAGGCGCATATTATTAGAATGCGCCTCGCATAATCTGGGGCTGCTAGATTTCGTCCGTACAGGGATTATAGGAAGTGCATCCTAATAATATGTGCCTCGCCTATTTTGATACTAGAGGCACATACCAAGGCAGTGCGCCTCGCCTATTTTATAGGAGACACATATGGTCTAAATGTGCCTCCTATAAGCATGTCATTGCATGTGTGTTCTTTTTATTAACTAGCTAGAGTCACTGGATGTGTGTTCTTTTAATAAACCACAACTAGAGTCATTGCATGTGTGTTCTATTGACAAACCACATATGGATCCACCAGTGTCATTGCATGTGTGTTCTTTTCACAAACCACATGGATCCACCAGAGTCATTGTATGTGTGTTCTTTTCATTATCAATAACTAGAGTCATTGCATGTGTGTTCTTTTCACAAACCACATATGGATCCACCAGTGTCATTGCATGTGTGTTCTTTTCATTAACCACAACTAGAGTCACTGGATGTGTGTTCTTTTCATAAACCACGACTAGATTCATTGCATGTGTGTTCTTTTCACAAACCACATATGGATCCACTAGTGTCATTGCATGTGTGTTCTTTTCACAAACCACAACCATAGTCATTGCATGTGTGTTCTTTTCATAAAGCACATAAGGATCCACCAGAGTCATTGCATGCCTGTTCTTTTCATAAACCAAATATGGATCCACTAGTGTCATTGCATGTGTGTTCTTTTCACGAACCACATGGATCCACCAGAGTCATTGCATGTGTGTTCTTTTCATTAACCATAGGTAAAGTCATTGCATGTGTATTCTTTTCACAAACTACATATGGATCCACCAGTGTCACTGCATGTGTGTTCGTTTCATTAACCACAGCTATATTCACATGATGTGTGTTCTTTTCATAAACCACAACTAGATTCATTGCATGTGTGTTCTTTTCACAAAGCACATATGGATCGACGAGTGTCATTGCATGTGTGTTCTTTTCACAAACCACATATGGATCCCCTACACTACTAGGGAAAACGCTATGCGAGGCGCAGCAAAAATGTTATGCGAGGCGCATATCATATGTGGCTACTATATCCTGAATATGCGAGGCGCATATTGATATGCATGCGCCTCCCATACTTTGAATATGTGAGGCGAATATTGATCCGAATGCGCCTCCTATATTCTGCATATGCGAGGGATATTGATCCGAATGTCCTCGAATATTATTTTTGAATTTCAAAAAAAATAGCGGCAAGATCTAGATCTGGCCGAAATTTCGTCGGAGCTCGTCAGAGGCCGTGCCCTTGGCCACAACCTACCATCGCAGGCATGTGCGGGAGGCCATGGCCATGGGAGTCACTGAAGATGGTGGAGGCGGATTAGGCCGCCAGAGGTGGTCGTCGGAGGTGGAGGAGGAGGTGGTCGGTCTGGTTATGGAGGCCATGGCCGAAGTGATCGCTGGAGGAGGAGGAGATCGCCGGAGGAAGAGGAGGAGGATGCCACTAGATGTGGAGGAGGAGAAGGGGAGAAGAAGGAGATGTGGAGGAGAGGTGGAGGAGAAGGAGAAGGAGAGGTGGAGGAGAGGTGGAGGAGAGGTGGAGGAGAAGGAGAAGGAGAAGGAGAAGGAGGAGGAGGAGAGGTGTAGGAGAAGGAGGGGGAGGAGAGGTGGAGGAGAAGGCGAAGGAGAAGGAGAAGGAGAGGTGGAGGGGAAGGAGAAGGAGAAGGAGAAGGAGGAGAGGTGGTAGGTGTGGTAGGTGGCTGGTTCGAATTTGAATCTGGCCTCGAATAGTTTTTTTATTTTTTTGCAGATAAAATCTTCTTTCGGCCATAACATTTTACACTTTTCGAATTTGGGGATTCTGTAATATCCAGAATGGCCTTTGGTAGTTGAATACGAGTAGGAAATTTCGAGACGATCGTTTTGATATATTATCTTTTTTTCCGACATCGTATGCAAAAGTTAGGGACGTTCTACTATTCCATGACCTATTTTTGCAAAATACATCGAAATTCATGTTTTTCAATTTTGTTTATGACTATACCCTAAAATCTAACTACAACTCAAAGGAATTTTTTTTGAAGTTTTTATCATTTTTGTTTATTTTTTACAAAACTTAAAAGGCGATCCCAGGGGGTGGGGGTGGTGCCAGGTTATAGGAGGCGCATATTTCCATATGCGCCTCACATATTATCAAGTATAGGAGGCGCATATTGCCATATGCGCCTCGCATATTATCAAGTATAGGAGGCGCATATGACCATATGCGCCTCGCATATTCGACCACAGATCTCCTCCTGGGCCCACGCAGCTTATGCGAGGCACATTCTTCCCACATGCGTCTCGCCTATCTGATATATATAGGAGGCGCATATTATTAGAATGCGCCTCGCATAATCTGGGGCTGCTAGATTTTGTCCGTACAGGGATTATAGGAGGCGCATCCTAATAATATGTGACTCGCCTATTTTGATACTAGAGGCACATGCCAAGGCAGTGCGCCTCGCCTATTTTATAGGAGACACACATGGTCTAAATGCGCCTCCTATAAGCATGTCATTGCATGTGTGTTCTTTTCATTAACTAACTAGAGTCACTGCATGTGTGTTCTTTTAATAAACCACAACTAGAGTCATTGCATGTGTGTTCTATTCACAAACCACATATGGATCCACCAGTGTCAATGCATGTGTGTTCTTTTCACAAACCACATATGGATCCCCAAGTGTCATTGCATGTGTGTTCTTTTCATTAACCACAGCTAGAGTCATTGCATGTCTATTCTTTTCACAAACCACATGGATCCACCAGTGTCATTGCATGTGTGTTCTTTTAATAAACCACAACTAGTGTCATTGGATGTGTGTTCTTTTCACAAACCACATATGGATCCAGCACTGTCATTGCATGTGTGTTCTTTTCATTAACCATAGCTAGAGTCATTTCATGTGTGTTCTTTTCACAAACCATATATGGATCCACCAGTGTCATTGGACGTGTGTTCTTTTCATTAACCACAACTAGAGTCATTGCATGTTTGTTCTTTTCATAAACCACATATAGATCCACCAGAGTTCATTGCATGTCTATTCTTTTCACAAACCACATATGAATCCACCAGAGCCATTGCATGTATGTTCTTTTCATAAACCTTGGATCCACCAGTGTCATTTCATGTGTGTTCTTTTCATTAACCTTAGCCAGAGTCATTGCGTGTTTGTTCTTTTCACAAACCACATAAGGATCCACCATGCATGTCTATTCTTTTCATTAACCACATGAGCATGCATGTTCTTTTCACAAACCACATATGGATCCACCAGTGTTATTGAATGTGTGTTCTTTTCCTAAAACACATATGGATCCACTAGTGTCATTGCATGTGTGTTCTTTTCATTAACCACATCTAGAGTCATTTCATGTGTGTTATTTTCACAAACCACATATGGATCCACCAGAGTCATTGCATATATGTTCTTTTCATACACCACATATAGATCCACCAGAGTCATTGCATGTCTGTTCTTTTCACAAACCACATATGGATCAACCAGAGTCATTGCATGTGTGTTCTTTTCACAAACCACATATGGATCCACCAGTCTCATTGCATGTGTGTTCTTTTCATTAACCACAACTAGAGTCATTGCATGTTTGTTCTTTTCATTAACCACAACTAGAGTCATTACATGTCTATTGTTTTCATAGACCACATATGGATCCACCAGAGTTCATTGCATGTGTGTTCTTTTCACAAACCACATATGGATCCACCAGAGTCATTGCATGTGTATTCTTTTCACAAACCACGTATGGATCCAGCAGTGTTATTGCATGTGTGTTCTTTTCAAAAACCACATATGGATCCACCAGTGTCATTGGATGTGTGTTCTTTTCATTAACCACAACTAGAGTCATTGCATGTCTGTTCTTTTCATAATCCACATATGGATCCACCAGAGTTCATTGCATGTCTGTTCTTTTCACAAACCACATATGGATCCACCAGAGTCATTGCATATGTGTTCTTTTCACAAACCACATATGGATCCACCAGTGTCATTGCATGAGTGTTCTTTTCATTAACCACATATGGATCCCCTAGTGTCTTTGCATGTGTGTTATTTTCATTAACCATAACTAGAGTCATTGCATGTGTGTTCTTTTCATAGACCACATATCGATCCACCAGAGTCATTGCATGTCTGTTCTTTCCATTAACCACATATGGATCCACTAGTGTCATTGCATGTGTGTTCTTTTCACAAACCACATATGGATTCACCAGTGCCATTGCATGTGTGTTCTTTTCACAAACCGCATATGGATCCACCAGTGTCATTGCATGTGTGTTCTTTTCACTAACCACATATGGATCCCCTAGTGTCATTGCATGTGTGTTCTTTTCATTAACCACAACTAGAGTCATTGCATGTCTATTCTTTTCATAGACCACATATGGATCCACCTGAGTTCATTGCATGTCTGTTCTTTACACAAATCACATATGGATCCACCAGAGTCATTGCATGTGTGTTCTTTTCACAAACCACATATAGATCCACCAGTATCATTTTATGTGTGTTCTTTTCATTAACCTTACCCACAATCATTGCATGTCTATTGTTTTCACAAACCATATAAGGATCCACCAGAGTCATTGCATGTCTGTTCTTTTCATTAACCACATGAGCATGTGTGTTATTTTCACAAACCTCATATGGATCCACCAGTGTTATTGAATGCGTGTTCTTTTCCTAAAACACATATGGATCCACCAGTGTCATTGCATGTGTGTTCTTTTCATTAACCACAACTAGAGTCATTGCATGTGTGTTCTTTTCACAAACCACATATGGATCCACCAGAGTCATTGCATGTCTGTTCTTTTCATAAACCACATATGGATCCACCAGAGTCATTGCATGTCTGTTCTTTTCACAAACCACATATGGATCCACCTGAGTCATTGCAAGTGTGTTCTTTTCACAAACCACATATGGATCCACTAGTGTCATTGCATGTGTGTTCATTTCATTAACCACAATTAGAGTCATTGCATGTGTGTTCTTTTCATTAACCACAACTAGAGTCATTGCATGTATGTTCTTTTCATAGACCACATATGGATCCACCAGAGTTCATTGCATGTCTGTAATTTTCACAAACCACATATGGATCCACTAGAGTCATTGCATGTGTGTTCGTTTCACAAATCACATACGGATCTAGCAGTGTCATTGCATGTGTGTTCTTTCCACAAACCACATATGGATCCACAAGTATCATTGGACGTGTGTTCTTTTCATTAACCACAACTAGAGTCATTGCATGTTTGTTCTTTTCATAAACCATATATGGATCCACCAGAGTTCATTGCATGTCTTTCTTTTCACAAAGCACATATGGGTCCACTAGAGTGATTGCATTTGTGTTCTTTTAACAAACCACATATGGATCCACTAGTGTCATTGCATGAGTGTTCTTTTCATTAACCACATACGGATCCCCTAGTGGCATTGCATGTGTGTTCTTTTCATTAACCACAACTAGAGTCATTGCATGTCTGTTCTTTTCACAAACCACATATCAATCCACCAGAGTCATTGCATGTATATTCTTTCCATTAATCACATATGGATCCACTAGTGTCATTGCATGTGTGTTCTTTTCACAAACCACATATGGATCCACCAGTGCCATTGCATATGTGTTCTTTTCACAAACCGCATATGGATCCACCAGTGTCATTGCATGTGTGTTCTTTTCATTAACCGCATATGGATCCCTTAGTGTCATTGCATGTGTGTTATTTTCACTAACCACAACTAGAGTCATTGCATGTTTATTATTTTCATAGACCACAAATGGATCTACCAGAGTTCATTGCATGTCTGTTCTTTGCACAAGCCACATATGGATCCAGCAGAGTCATTGCATGTGTGTTCTTTTCACAAACCACATATGGATCCACTAGTATCATTTTATGTGTGTTCTTTTCATTAACCTTAGCCACAGTCATTGCATGTCTATTCTTTTCACAAACCACATAAGGATCCACCACAGTCATTGCATGTCTGTTCTTTTCATTATCCACATGAGCATGTGTGTTCTTTTCACAAACCACATATGGATCCACCAGTGCTATTGAATGCATGTTCTTTTCCTAAAACACCTATGGATCCACCAGTGTCATTGCATGTGTGTTCTTTTCATTAACAACAACTAGAGTCATTGCATGTCTGTTCTTTTCACAAACCACATATGGATCCACCAGAGCCATTGCATGTCTGTTCTTTTCACAGACCACATATGGATCCACCTTAGTCATTGCATGTGTGTTCTTTTCATAAACCACATATGGATCCACCAGTGTCATTTCCTGTGTGTTCTTTTCATTAACCACAATTAGAGTCACTACATGTGTGTTATTTTCATTAACCACAACTAGAGTCATTGCATGTCTGTTCTTTTCATAGACCACATATGGATCCACCAGAGTTCATTGCATGTCTGTTCTTTTTACAAACCACATATGGATCCACCAGAGTCATTGCATGTGTGTTGTTTTCACAAACCACATATGGATCCAGCAGTGTCATTGCATGTGTGTTCTTTCCACAAACCACATATGGATCCACCAGTGTCATTGGACGTGTGTTCTTTTCATTAACCACAACTAGAGTCATTGCATGTCTGTTCTTTTCATAAACCACATATGGCTCCACCAGAGTTCATTGCATGTCTGTTCTTTTCACAAACCACATATGGATCCACCAGAGTCATTGCATATATGTTCTTTTAACAAACCACATATGGATCCACCAATGTCATTGCATGTGTGTTCTTTTCATTAACCACATATGGATCCCCTAGTGTCATTGCATGTGTGTTATTTTCATTAACCACAACTAGAGTCATTGTATGTGTATTCTTTTCACAAACCACATATCGATCCACCAGAGTCATTGCATGTTTGTTCTTTCCATTAACCACATAGGGATCCACTAGTGTCATTGCATGTGTGTTCTTTTCTCAAACCACATATGGATCAACCAGTGCCATTGCATGTGTGTTCTTTTCACAAACCGCATATGGATCCACCCATGTCATTGCATGTGTGTTCTTTTCATTAACCACATATGGATCCCCTAGTGTCATTGCATTTGTGTTCTTTTCATTAACCACAACTAGAGTCATTGCATGTTTATTCTTTTCATAGACCACATATGGATCCACCAGAGTTCATTGCATGTCTGTTCTTTTCACAAACCACATATGGATCCACCAGAGTTATTGCATGTGTGTTATTTGCACAAACCACAGATGGATCCACCAATATCATTTCATGTGTGTAATTTTCATTAACCTTAGCTAGAGTCATTGCATGTGTATTCTTTTCACAAACCACATAAGGATCCACCAGTGTCATTGCATGTGTGTTCTTTTCATTAACCACAACTAGAGTCATTGCATGTGTGTTCTTTTCACAAACCACATATGGATCCACCAGAGTCATTGCATGTCTGTTCTTTTCATAAACCACATATGGATCCACCAGAGTCATTGCATGTCTGTTCTTTTCACAAACCACATATGGATCCACCTGAGTCATTGCATGTGTGTTCTTTTCACAAACCACATATGGATCCACTAGTGTCATTGCATGTGTGTTCATTTCATTAACCACAATTAGAGTCATTGCATGTGTGTTCTTTTCATTAACCACAACTAGAGTCATTGCATGTATGTTCTTTTCATAGACCACATATGGATCCACCAGAGTTCATTGCATGTCTGTAATTTTCACAAACCACATATGGATCCACTAGAGTCATTGCATGTGTGTTCATTTCACAAATCACATATGGATCTAGCAGTGTCATTGCATGTGTGTTCTTTCCACAAACCACATATGGATCCACAAGTATCATTGGACGTGTGTTCTTTTCATTAACCACAACTAGAGTCATTGCATGTTTGTTATTTTCATAAACCATATATGGATCCACCAGAGTTCATTGCATGTCTTTCTTTTCACAAAGAACATATGGGTCCACTAGAGTGATTGCATTTGTGTTCTTTTAACAAACCACATATGGATCCACTAGTGTCATTGCATGAGTGTTCTTTTCATTAACCACATACGAATCCCCTAGTGGCATTGCATGTGTGTTCTTTTCATTAACCACAACTAGAGTCATTGCATGTCTGTTCTTTTCACAAACCACATATCAATCCACCAGAGTCATTGCATGTATATTCTTTCCATTAATCACATATGGATCCACTAGTGTCACTGCATGTGTGTTCTTTTCACAAACCACATATGGATCCACCAGTGCCATTGCATATGTGTTCTTTTCACAAACCGCATATGGATCCACCAGTGTCATTGCATGTGTGTTCTTTTCATTAACCGCATATGGATCCCTTAGTGTCATTGCATGTGTGTTATTTTCACTAACCACAACTAGAGTCATTGCATGTTTATTATTTTCATAGACCACAAATGGATCTACCAGAGTTCATTGCATGTCTGTTCTTTGCACAAGCCACATATGGATCCAGCAGAGTCATTGCATGTGTGTTCTTTTCACAAACCACATATGGATCCACTAGTATCATTTTATGTGTGTTCTTTTCATTAACCTTAGCCACAGTCATTGCATGTCTATTCTTTTCACAAACCACATAAGGATCCACCACAGTCATTGCATGTCTGTTCTTTTCATTATCCACATGAGCATGTGTGTTCTTTTCAGAAACCACATATGGATCCACCAGTGCTATTGAATGCATGTTCTTTTCCTAAAACACCTATGGATCCACCAGTGTCATTGCATGTGTGTTCTTTTCATTAACAACAACTAGAGTCATTGCATGTCTGTTCTTTTCACAAACCACATATGGATCCACCAGAGCCATTGCATGTCTGTTCTTTTCACAGACCACATATGGATCCACCTTAGTCATTGCATGTGTGTTCTTTTCATAAACCACATATGGATCCACCAGTGTCATTTCCTGTGTGTTCTTTTCATTAACCACAACTAGAGTCACTACATGTGTGTTATTTTCATTAACCACAACTAGAGTCATTGCATGTCTGTTCTTTTCATAGACCACATATGGATCCACCAGAGTTCATTGCATGTCTGTTCTTTTTACAAACCACATATGGATCCACTAGAGTCATTGCATGTGTGTTCTTTTCACAAACCACATATGGATCCAGCAGTGTCATTTCATGTGTGTTCTTTCCACAAACCACATATGGATCCACCAGTGTCATTGGACGTGTGTTCTTTTCATTAACCACAACTAGAGTCATTGCATGTCTATTCTTTTCATAAACCACATATGGCTCCACCAGAGTTCATTGCATGTCTGTTCTTTTCACAAACCACATATGGATCCACCAGAGTCATTGCATATATGTTCTTTTAACAAACCACATATGGATCCACCAATGTCATTGCATGTGTCTTCTTTTCATTAACCACATATGGATCCCCTAGTGTCATTGCATGTGTGTTATTTTCATTAACCACAACTAGAGTCATTGTATGTGTATTCTTTTCACAAACCACATATCGATCCACCAGAGTCATTGCATGTTTGTTCTTTCCATTAACCACATAGGGATCCACTAGTGTCATTGCATGTGTGTTCTTTTCTCAAACCACATATGGATCAACCAGTGCCATTGCATGTGTGTTCTTTTCACAAACCGCATATGGATCCACCCATGTCATTGCATGTGTGTTCTTTTCATTAACCACATATGGATCCCCTATTGTCATTGCATTTGTGTTCTTTTCATTAACCACAACTAGAGTCATTGCATGTTTATTCTTTTCATAGACCACATATGGATCCACCAGAGTTCATTGCATGTCTGTTCTTTTCACAAACCACATATGGATCCACCAGAGTTATTGCATGTGTGTTATTTGCACAAACCACAGATGGATCCACCAATATCATTTCATGTGTGTAATTTTCATTAACCTTAGCTAGAGTCATTGCATGTCTATTCTTTTCACAAACCACATAAGGATCCACCAGTGTCATTGCATGTGTGTTCTTTTCATTAACCACAACTAGAGTCATTGCTTGTGTGTTCTTTTCACAAACCACGTATGGATCCACCAGAGCCATTGCATGTCTGTTCTTTTCATAGACCACATATGGATCCACCATAGTCATTTCATGTATGTTCTTTTCACAAACCACATATGGATCCACCAGAGTCATTGCATGTGTGTTCTTTTCAGAAACCACATATGGATCCACCAGTGTCATTGCATGTGTGTTCTTTTCATTAACCACAACCAGAGTCATTGCATGTGTGTTCTTTTCATTAACCACAACTAGAGTCATTGCATGTCTGTTCTTTTCATAGACCACATATGGATCCACCAGAGTTCATGGCATGTTGGTTCTTTTGACAAATCACATATGGATCCACCAGAGTTCATGGCATGTCTGTTCTTTTCACAAACCACATATAGATCCACCAGAGTCATTGCATGTGTGTACCTTTCACAAATCAAATATGGATCTTGCAGTGTCATTGCATGTGTGTTCTTTCCACAAACCACATATGGATCCACAAGTGTCATTGGACGTGTGTTCTTTTCATTAACCACAACTAGAGTCATTGCATGTTTGTTCTTTTCATAAACCATATATGGATCCACCAGAGTTCATTGCATGTCTTTTCTTTTCACAAACCACATATGGATCCACCAGAGTCATTGCATCTGTGTTCTTTTAAAAAACCACATATGGATCCACTAGTGTCATTGCATGAGTGTTCTTTTCATTAACCACATATGGATCCCCTAGTGTCTATGCATGTGTGTTCTTTTCATTAACCACAACTAGAGTCATTGCATGTCTATTCTTTTCACAAACCACATATCAATCCACTAGAGTCATTGCATGTCTATTCTTTCCATTAATCACATATGGATCCACTAGTGTCATTGCATGTGTGTTCTTTTCACAAACCACATATGGATCCACCAGTGCCATTGCATATGTGTTCTTTTCACAAACCGCATATGGTTCCACCAGTGTCATTGCATGTGTGTTCTTTTCATTAACCACATATGGATCCCCTAGTGTCATTGCATGTGTGTTATTTTCATTAACCACAACTAGAGTCATTGCATGCTTATTATTTTCATAGACCACAAATGGATCAACCAGAGTTCATTGCATGTCTGTTCTTTGCACAAACCACATATGGATCCACCGGAGTCATTGCATGTGTGTTCTTTTCACAAACCACATATGGATCCACTAGTGTCATTTTATGTGTGTTCTTTTCATTAACCTTAGCCACAGTCATTGCATTTCTATTCTTTTCACAAACCACATAAGGATCCACCATAGTCATTGCATTTCTGTTCTTTTCATTATCCACATGAGCATGTCTGTTCTTTTCACAAACCACATATGGATCCACCAGTGTTATTGAATGCGTGTTCTTTTCCTAAAACACATATGGATCCACCAGTGTCATTGCATGTGTGTTCTTTTCATTAAAAACAACTAGAGTCATTGCATGTGTGTTCTTTTCACAAACCACGTATGGATCCACCAGAGTCATTGCATGTCTGTTCTTTTCATAGACCACATATGGATCCACCAGAGCCATTGCATGTCTGTTCTTTTCACAAACCACATATGGATCCACCTGAGTCATTGCATGTGTGTTCTTTTCATAAACCACATATGGATCCCACAGTGTCATTGCCTGTGTATTCTTTTCATTAACCACAATTAGAGTCACTACATGTGTGTTATTTTCATTAACCACAACTAGAGTCATTGCATGTCTGTTCTTTTCATAGACCACATATGGATCCACCAGAGTTCATCGCATGTCTGTTCTTTTTACAAACCACATATGGATCCACCAGAGTCATTGCTTGTGTGTTCTTTTCACAAACCATATATGGATCCAGCAGTGTCATTCCATGTGTGTTCTTTCCACAAACCACATATGGATCCACCAGTGTCATTGGACGTGTGTTCTTTTCATTAACCACAACTAGAGTCATTGCATGTCTGTTCTTTTCATAAACCACATAAGGATCCACCAGAGTTCATTGCATGTCTGTTCTTTTCACAAACCACATATGGATCCACCAGAGTCATTGCATCTGTGTTGTTTTAACAAACCACGTATGGATCCACCAATGTCATTGCATGTGTGTTCTTTTCATTAACCACATATGGATCCCCTAGTGTCATTGCATGTGTGTTATTTTCATTAACCACTACTAGAGTCATTGCATGTGTATTCTTTTCACAAACCACATATCGATCCACCAGAGTCATTGCATGTTTCTTCTTTCCATTAACCACATATGGATCCACTAGTGTCATTGCATGTGTGTTCTTTTCTCAATCCACATATGGATCAACCAGTGCCATTGCATGTGTGTTCTTTTCACAAACCGCATATGGATCCACCCGTGTCATTGCATGTGTGTTCTTTTCATTAACCACATATGGATCCCCTAGTGTCATTGCATGTGTGTTCTTTTCATTAACCACAACTAGAGTCATTGCATGTTTATTCTTTTCATAGACCACATATGGATCCACCAGAGTTCATTGCATGTCTGTTCTTTTCACAAACCACATATGGATCCACCAGAGTTATTGCATGTGTGTTCTTTTCACAAACCATAGATGGATCCACCAGTATTATTTGATGTGTGTACTTTTCATTAACCTTAGCTAGAGTCATTGCATGCCTGTTCTTTTCACAAACCACATAAGGATCCACCAGTGTCATTGCATGTGTGTTCTTTTCATTAACCACAACTAGAGTCATTGCTTGTGTGTTCTTTTCAGAAACCACGTATGGATCCACCAGAGCCATTGCATGTCTGTTCTTTTCATAGACCACATATGGATCCACCATAGTCATTTCATGTATGTTCTTTTCACAAACCACATATGGATCCACCAGAGTCATTGCATGTGTGTTCTTTTTAGAAACCACATATGGATCCACTAGTGTCATTGCATGCGTGTTCTTTTCATTAACCACAACTAGAGTCTTTGCATGTGTGTTCTTTTCATTAACCACAACTAGAGTCATTGCATGTCTGTTCTTTTCATAGACCACATATGGATCCACCAGAGTTCATGGCATGTTTGTTCTTTTCACAAATCACATATGGATCCACCAGTCATTGCTTGTGTGTTCTTTTCACAAACCACATATGGATCCAGAAGTGTCATTGCTTGCATGTTCTATCCACAAACCACATATGGATCCACCAGTGTCATTGGACGTGTGTTCTTTTCATTAATGTAACACCCTCAAATCGGCCCTATGCAAGTTTTAGCGATTCCCGCCAAACCCGCATAGAAACGATTCAAAGATGCCCACCAGGCACCTGCGTGCGGGTGGAAAACGAAGTAATAACATTACACAATAGTCCACGATGGAACCCACAGAAGCATATGTATACAACAACGACTCCATGAGTCAAAAATATAGATATACAATACAAAGATCCAAATCACCTTGAAACGATACAACATCCGAGTACGGATAAGATGCAAATGGGCCTAAGAGCCCTGAAGAATAACCAATAACGTCCATAACCCTGCCCAGGCCAAGCCGGAAGGGTAACCCTGCTAACGACGTCGATCTCAAACCTGCTAAAAAAAGGGGTGCCAACGAAGGCAAAGGAAAAATAGGAGCGTCAATACTGAGGCCAGTACACGGCGAGGCTAGAATTTGGCGGATCTTGCCTACATAGGTATGGTGGACTGCAGCGGCAGCGCATCATGCACTAAACAACCTATAGAGACTCGATGCAACTGTCGGCTATTAGAGAGGGATAATATAGATCTATTCGTGACAAACTTGATACTAATACCAATCATACTCATCCTGGTATTTCCCCCTCGATACCAAACGAGGAAGTCAAACCGAGGAACTCACACAGTTGGCAGTTTTATTCATTCCATTATAGTTGAAGCACTTACTAGTCACATATAGACAGCATGAGTCATCCTGATATCATAAGCGGTGGGCAGTTTTAGTTAACCATTCAGTTGTAGTTGCAGTACTTACTAGTCAGATACAATTAGCATGTGGCATCCCAAACCTAGCTGTTGTTGGCACTTTTATTTCATTCCATTGGAGTTGCGATAGTTTCTAGGCAGGTATAACATGACACGATACACCCCAGTTCCACCAGTTGTTGGCACTTTTATTATCCATTCCATTGTAGTGGAGCCAATTACTAGTCACATTTTAAGTCAAATTTATAGCACTACTTTAGTTATGCTTGTCTATGATCGAGATACTGTGCTCCAAGTCGTCCATAACCGCGGACACGGCTTTCAGAAAGATTTACCTTGCAGGAGTGCACAAATAGCAACACACGCAGGATCAACCTCGGAAAAACCAAATCAAAACCCAATGAGGCTTTCACGACAAAGCAATCACATGATTCATAAAATATTTCAGGGGGCCACCCCACTAAGCTACCCGCAATGAAGTTGGCCGGCTCCGAGACAGACCCAGGGTTTGTGACAATGGCTGTAAACAATTGGGAACCCGAAAGTGTGACTGGGCTTGTAGATACCGCGAAAACATTCCACGTTCCAAAACAGTACAGGTGCTCCACACACAATCGTAATTAAAGCAGTAAAGCATGGCATAAGTACAGGATAGTAATAAAGCCCCAAACTAGTCTGTGGCCCCAAGAAATAAGAAATGAATCAAGCTCTGGCTAAGAGGATTCATGGTCCCACATGCGGATAGTGCGATAGTCAAGGAACATGTATCAAGTACTCCGGGCCTACGGGACACAAGTGGACATGAAAAACCAAATAGCATATATTTCCCACCGGTGCCTCTTTCATTAGTTATCCCAGCAATTTAATAGTTGTATTTAAAGTCATGATCCTCTCTGCCATAAAGCATATGAAAACATTCCAACAACTGTGTGGTACTTCACGAAACGGGATCGCACCTAAGCAAGCGACTACGACTCACAAGACCATCTATCTACCAAACAACAGGTAATAGGAGGTGTCCAAGGCAATATAAAGGCGGTATGGAATATATCTGGTACGGAACACTAAAGGATCGCGACACGGATAGCAATAGATCAACAAGAGGAAATAAAGACTATAAATGCAAAATAGGTAGAAAGGGGGAGAATGCTCGCCTGGGAAACACTGCCAAAGGTTCATCCGAATATCGAATCGACACTCGCATCAACTCATCGGCCTAGTCTGCGAAGAACAAAAGCACTAAAGGAAACACCGGATGCACTATTTAATACCACGGCAGAAGAATCAGCGTGTTGCATGTATGATGCATGACATGGCAAAGATGTGACGCAACTAGGCAATATTAAGCGGAACCGGGGTCCCGATAATTAATTAGGAGGTTCATGTTGTTTAGCTACACCGCAATTTAAGTGTTGTCTTAACAAGTTAAATCATGGCATCGGTTCGCTACTCAAATTTAAATGGAGCTAATATAAGACTAGGAAAGCCCGCATATGGTCTCCATATTTAATTATGAGGTGAATCGACAAGTACCCCCAAACAAATGAAGATGTATGCAATATGATCAATTTATACGCAACAAGTGACAATGTCATATATTATAAAATATAGGGGTCTCGGATAGGGGTCACACATTAGGGGGGACGGGTCGGTGAACTTGGTTCCGAGGGTTCGATGAGGTCCGGGTTCGGTCTTCGAATCTTGGTTCAAGGTCCTGAACATCGGATCCGTGTCAAAGCACTTGTCTTTCCAGGAAGAAGAGCTTGGTGGTCTTCGGGTTCGGACTTCGCCTCCGGGAACAGGGTTGGGGTTGATCTTGTCAAGATACCTTGGGGTTCCTACTTCTATTGTTGGTGTCTGTCATAGCCGAGATAACCGATCACAAACACCGTTGTACCATCTTCACATCGACACACACAGTACCACACTTCCATATCACATCGCCACTTCACTATGTGCACCATCGGGAGCAACTGCCACCGAACATCCAAAGAGATGGACAGGAACGGTGAGCGTGCGCGGGCGGTGGCATCCGAGGCAGAGGATGGCTCGCAGGTTGTAGGGACGGCGACGTTGACGAGGTGCGGGGCCGGCTCGACGACGCGTGGCCGCGAGGCCTTCTCGTGGCCTTGTGGCTTCACGGCAGAAATGGTGGATGTGGGGCCGCGGAGGAGAGGGCGAGGACGACGAGATCCTGGCGGCGGTCCGTGGTGAGGAAGGCAAGATGGCGCGGCGCGTCGGCCGGGAGGAAGCTACAAGACAAGGACGGAGAGTCGCCGGCAACACGGGCGGATGAGCTTGGTGGCCGCGGCGATGCTGCGAAGCCCGAAGAGGAGAGGAGCCTCGGAGCACGGCGGAGAACACGTTGGCCGGCGGGGAGCTCAAAGAAGGCAAGCTACGGGGCCGGTGCAGAGGGCGGCGAGGAGGGATGAACAGGACTGGCGGCGGCGGGGCTTCGTGAGGGGATCGATCAGGGGAGGGGAGGTCGCGGGGATCGCGGTAGGTTGGTGGGGTTTGATCGGGCGAGCGGGTAGCAAGGGTGGGGCGCGGTCGGCCGCGTGATCGCGTCTCGCGCTGGGCGTGTGGTTGGTCCGGGTGGCAGTAGCAGGGTAGGTGAGGAGAGGAGCGAGGCAGGGACTTCTCCCAGGCGTGTCGAACATGTCCGAAGCGCGGGATGGCGGGGTTGGGCGGTTGACTGCAGGGTAGGGCCAAGGGGTCGGAGGCGTTACGTGCGGGGTAGGGATTCGCGTCGCTGGGAGCGTGTCACGACAGCACGAGTCATGTAGGTGTGGTGGTTTTAGGCTAGGGTTTGTGGATTAGGTTTAGTTGAAGGTGGCCGACTAGGCTTTTGGGCCTGGCTGGCTGCCTCCCAAAAATAATATAACTTTTTATTTATTATTTAAAAGGCTTTTGTAATCAGTATTTAGACAAATAAAATATCCAGGAAGACCTGGTTTTATGATTTGAAATTAAAGGCGGGATATGTGAGATCCAGGCACATGGCTTAATAGGATTGATAGGATACCCATATCAACAAGTTGCAACTTCTTTTCTGGAAGCTTATTCGAAAAGAACTCTAAGGTTAAGCGTGATTAGCCTAGAGCAATTCTAGGATGGGTGACCGACCGGGAAGTGGGTAACCGGGTGCGCACGAGTGAGGACAAAGTGCGTAGAAAAGACTAGTGTTGGTCTGTGGGGCCAGTCTAGATATCCTATTAAGCTGCCAGGAGTGACACCCCCTCGGGCCCAGGAGTGGACGGGGTGTTACAAGTGGTATCAGAGCCGACCCTTGCGATTACACGGGTGTGTGTGGGTCAGTGGCGGGACATGTGGAGCATGGTGCGTGTGGCCCGGAGTGGACACGACATGACACATGTGCCGACACTGGACGCACAGATGCGTGCCAAGAGGGAACGTTCCTGGGGTGTGCTTGATCGATGAGGGCATCGATCTTCTAAAGGGTGGGTGTATGTGAGATCCAGGCACATGGCTTAATAGGATTGATAGGATACCCATATCAACAAGTTGCAACTTCTTTTCTGGAAGCTCATTCGAAAAGAACTCTAAGGTTAAGCTTGCTTGGCCTAGAGCAATTCTCGGATGGGTGACCGACCGGGAAGTGGGTAACCGGGTGCGCACGAGCGAGGACAAAGTGCGTAGAAAAGACTAGTGTTGTTCTGTGGGGCCAGTCTAGATATCTTATTAAGCTGCCAGGAGTGACACCCCCCGGGCCCAGGAGTGGATGGGGTGTTACAGGATAACTACAAAACAAAATAGGGTTTTTGCAAAGTACTTTCATGAACAAACATGCATGATGATGTCATGATGATGCACAAAGTAGAAACACCGAGCGATTTTCTAGTAGTGATTTTACCGGGGTGCTACAATTAACCACAAATAGAGTCATTGCATGTTTGTTCTTTTCATAAACCACATATGGATCCACTAGAGTTTATTGCATGTCTGTTCTTTTCACAAACCACATATGGATCCACCAGAGTCATTGCATCTGTGTTGTTTTAACAAACCACATATGGATCCACCAGTGTCATTGCATGTGTGTTCTTTTCATCAACCACATATGGATGCCCTAGTGTCATTGCATGTGTGTTCTTTTCATTAACCACAGCTAGAGTCATTGCATGTGTGTTCTTTTCACAAACCACATATCGATCCACCAGAGTCATTGCATGTCGGTTTTTTCCATTAACCACATATGGATCCACTAGTGTCATTGCATGTGTGTTCTTTTCACAAACCACATATGGATCCACCAGTGCCATTGCATGTGAGTTCTTTTCACAAACCGCATATGGATCCACCAGTATCATTGCATGTGTGTTCTTTTCATTAACCACATATAGATCCCCTAGTGTCATTGCATGTGTATTCTTTTCATTAACCACAACTGGAGTCATTGCATGTTTATTCTTTCCATAGACCACATATGGATCCACCAGAGTTCATTGCATGTTTGTTCTTTTCACAAACCACATATGGATCCACCAGAGTCATTGCATGTGTGTTCTTTTCACAAACCACATATGGATCCACCAGTATCATTGCATGTGTGTTCTTTTCATTAACCACATATGGATCCCCTAGTCTCATTGCATGTGTGTTCTTTTCATTAACCACAACTAGAGTCATTGCATGTTTGTTCTTTTCATAGACCACATATGGATCCACCAGAGTTCATTGCATCTCTGCTCTTTTCACAAACCACATAAGGATCCACTAGAGTCATTGCATGTGTGTTCTTTTCACAAACCAGATACGGATCCCGCACTGTCATTGCATGTGCGTTCTTTTCATTACCACAACTAGAGTCATTGTATGTGTGTTCTTTTCACAAACCACATATGGATCCACCAGAGCCATAGCATGTCTGTTCTTTTCATAGACCACATATGGATCCACCATAGTCATTGCATGTTTGTTCTTTTCACAAACCACATATGGATCCACCAGTATCATTGCATGTGTGTTCTTTTCATTAACCACATATGGATCCCCTAGTGTCATTGCATGTGTGTTCTTTTCATTAACCACAACTAGAGTCATTGCATGTTTGTTCTTTTCATAGACCACATATGGATCCACTAGAGTTTATTGCATGTCTGCTCTTTTCACAAACCACATAAGGATCCACCAGAGTCATTGCATGTGTGTTCTTTTCACAAACCAGATACGGATCCATCAGTGTCATTGCATGTGTGTTCTTTTCATTACCACAACTAGAGTCATTGTATGTGTGTTCTTTTCACAAACCACACATGGATCCACTAGAGCCATAGCATGTCTGTTCTTTTCATAGACCACATATGGATCCACCACAGTCATTGCATGTTTGTTCTTTTCACAAACCACATATGGATCCACCAGTATCATTGCATGTGTGTTCTTTTCATTAACCACATATGGATCCCCTAGTGTCATTGCATGTGTGTTCTTTTCATTAACCACAACTAGAGTCATTGCATGTTTGTTCTTTTCATAGACCACATGAGCATGTGTATTCTTTTCAAAAACCCTATATGGATCCACCAGTCTTATTGAATGTATGTTCTTTTCCTAAATCACATATGGATCCACCAGTGTCATTACATGTGTGTTCTTTTCATTACCACAACTAGAGTCATTGTATGTGTGTTCTTTTCACAAACCACATATGGATCCACCAGAGCCATAGCATGTCTGTTCTTTTCATAGACCACATATGGATCCAACAGAGTCATTGCATGTGTGTTCTTTTCACAAACCACATATGGATCCACCAGTATCATTGCATGTGTGTTCTTTTCATTAACCACATATGGATCCCCTAGTGTTATTGCATGTGTGTTCTTTTCATTAACCACAACTAGAGTCATTGCATGTTTGTTCTTTTCATAGACCACATATGGATCCACCAGAGTTCATTGCATGTCTGTTCTTTTCACAAACCACATAAGGATCCACCAGAGTCATTGCATGTGTGTTCTTTTCACAAACCAGATACGGATCCAGCAGTGTCATTACATGTGTGTTCTTTTCATGGATCCCCTAGTGTGATTGCATGTGTGTTCTTTTCATTAACCACAACCACAGTCATTGCATGTATGTTCTTTTCATAGACCACATTTGGATCCACCAGAGTTCATTGCATGTCTGTTCTTTTCATAGACCACATATGGATCCACCAGAGTTCATTGCATGTCTGTTTTTTTCACAAACCACATATGGATCCACCAGAATCATTGCATGTCTGTTCTTTTCACAAACCAGATATGTATCCACTAGAGTCATTGCATGTGTGTTCTTTCCACAAACCACGTATGGATCCACCAAAGTCATTGCATGTCTGTTCTTTTCATAGAACACATATGGATCCACCAGAGCCATTGCATGTCTGTTCTTTTCACAAACCACATATGGATCCACCTGAGTCATTGCATGTGTGTTCTTTTCATAAACCACATATGGATCCACCAGTGTCATTGCCTCTGTGTTCTTTTCATTAACCACAATTAGAGTCACTACATGTGTGTTATTTTCATTAACCACAACTAGAGTCATTGCATGTATGTTCTTTTCATAGACCACATATGGATCCACCAGAGTTCATCGCATGTCTGTTCTTTTTACAAACCACATATGGATCCACCAGAGTCATTGCATGTGTGTTCTTTTCACAAACCATATATGGATCCAGCAGTGTCATTGCATGTGTGTTCTTTCCACAAACCACATATGGATCCACCAGTGTCATTGGACGTGTGTTCTTTTGATTAACCACAACTAGAGTCATTGCATGTCTGTTATTTTCCTAAACCACATATGGATCCACCAGAGTTCATTGCATGTGTGTTCTTTTCACAAACCACATATGGATCCACCAGAGTCATTGCATCTGTGTTGTTTTAACAAACCACGTATGGATCCACCAATGTCATTGCATGTGTGTTCTTTTCATTAACCACATATGGATCCCCTAGTGTCATTGCATGTGTGTTATTTTCATTAACCACAATTAGAGTCATTGCATGTGTATTCTTTTCACAAACCACATATCGATCCACCAGAGTCATTGCATGTTTGTTCTTTCCATTAACCACATATGGATCCACTAGTGTCATTGCATGTGTGTTCTTTTCTCAAACCACATATGGATCAACCAGTGCCATTGCATGTGTGTTCTTTTCACAAACCGCATATGGATCCACCCATGTCATTGCATGTGTGTTCTTTTCATTAACCACATATGGATCCCCTAGTGTCATTGCATGTGTGTTCTTTTCATTAACCACAACTAGAGTCATTGCATGTTTATTCTTTTCATAGACCACATATGGATCCACCAGAGTTCATTGCATGTCTGTTATTTTCACAAACCACATATGGATCCACCAGAGTTATTGCATGTGTGTTCTTTTCACAAACCATAGATGGATCCACCAGTATCATTTCATGTGTGTACTTTTCATTAACCTTAGCTAGAGTCATTCCATGTCTGTTCTTTTCACAAACCACATAAGGATCCACCAGTGTCATTGCATGTGTGTTCTTTTCATTAACCACAACTAGAGTCATTGCTTGTGTGTTCTTTTTAGAAACCACGTATGGATCCACCAGAGCCATTGCATGTCTGTTCTTTTCATAGACCACATATGGATCCACCATAGTCATTTCATGTATGTTCTTTTCACAAACCACATATGGATCCACCAGATTCATTGCATGTGTGTTCTTTTTAGAAACCACATATGGATCCACTAGTGTCATTGCATGTGTGTTCTTTTCATTAACCACAACTAGAGTCTTTGCATGTGTGTTCTTTTCATTAACCACAACTAGAGTCATTGCATGTCTGTTCTTTTCATAGACCACATATGGATCAACCAGAGTTCATGGCATGTTTGTTCTTTTCACAAATCACATATGGATCCACCAGAGTCATTGCATGTGTGTTCTTTTCACAAACCACATATGGATCCAGAAGTGTCATTGCATGCATGTTCTATCCACAAACCACATATGGATCCACCAGTGTCATTGGACGTGTGTTCTTTTCATTAATGTAACACCCTCGAATCGGCCCTATGCAAGTTTTAGCGATTCCCGCCAAACCCGCATAGAAACGATTCAAAGATGCCCACCAGGCACTTGCGTGCGGGTGGAAAACGAAGTAATAACATTACACAATAGTCCATGATTGTAACTACCTCGGTGAATTACGCTCTTAGTTACAAGCCTGGATGAGCGGAAATGGTTAAAATAGTACGGTGGGGCCCAAATGCCACTCACAGGTAGACCTTTCGGCCGTCCTAACCATTTCCAAACATCGGGACAAGAACGAGCGGCGTAATCGGCAGGCGAAGGGATCAACTACATACACAAATGAGTATGTATGCAAGCCACCATACAACAGTCCTCAGAGCCATTCCATCTAAAAGAAATAGAAATATTGCAACGCCATACGGCAAGATCCGAATATCCTAGATAGATATAATAGTTTAGGATATTTCCTCATACATCAAACATCAGAGCATCAGGCGGAAGCGGAAAACAAGATCCGAGTACGGATAAGAAGCAAATCGGCATAAGATGCCCCATAAATAAACACATCCCGCCCACAGATCTCACGGATCCCCGTTTCCGGAATCTCTACACCGAATGATCGTTGCCCTCATCGTTCGTCTCCTTCACCCAGTATCCATCTTGCGAGTTTACCTGCTCATCTGAATCAAACAATTATCGTGTGAGACCCTAGGGGTACTCAGCAAGTCTTTATGCCTCTAAAGGGGACACAACCTGGGGTGACGCAATTGCAGCAAAAGATAATACCTAACAATTCTATAGATACTCGCTAACCATCCGCCTAACCAAAGATAGACGGATGTCCGTGAATTAATAACAACAGTTATAACAGTAATATTAACAGATCCATCCTCCTCCTCGCTTACCAACGAGGAAGCGGACGAACAACCCCCCATCCGTTGGCAGTGTTATTATCCATTCCGTGAGTGTTGCACTATTTACTAGTCAGGTACTTAGTCAAATTAAAAGCGGTACTTTAGTTATACTTGTCTATGATCGAGAAACTGTGCTCCAAGTTGTCCATAACCGCGGACACGGCTTTCAGAAAGTTTTACCCTGCAGGGGTGCACAAATAGCAACACACACTCGATCAACCTCGGAAAAACCAAATCAAAACCCAACAAGGCATTCACGACAAAGCGATCACAGGATTCAGAAATATTTTAGGGGGGCACCCCATTAAGCTACCCGCAACGAAGTTGGCCGGCTCCGAGACGGACTCAAGGTTAGTGTGGACGGCTGTAAACGACTGGGAACCCGAAAGTGTGACTGGGCTTGTCGATACAGCGAAAACGTGTCACGATCCTAAACAGTACAGGTGCTCCTCGCACAATCGTAAATAAAGCAGTAAAGCATGGCATAAGTACATGATAGTAATAAAGCCCCAAACTACTTTGTGGCCCCAAGAAATAAGAATGAATCAAGCTCTGGCTCAGGGGGGGTCATAAGCCTCCCGGATGTGGATAGCGCGAATATTCAAGGAACAGGAATCAAGTACTCGGGGTCCTACGGGACACAAGTGAGCATGAAAAACCAAATAGCAGATATTGCTCACCGGTGCCACTTTCATTAGTTATCCGATTACTACTCAGGTTAAGTTGTTTAGGTACCTCGTTATCCATCAGACACTCACATACCCTACACATGTTGTTCTACGACCCGCATGGCTCAAACAACTCCTGTAGTAATGGCTCATGGGATGGAGGAACAAGCTTCAGTGGGGTTTAAAAGTAAAGGCTATGCAGTACTTGGGATTCAGATTAATGCAATCGCGACTCAATGATGCAAGAATAAGATAGAGGAAATTAGGTACTATATGTATGCAAGCATGTGGTAGTGCTTGCCTGGTAGCTCAGTTGAAGCGAGAGAAGGATCTGGGTAGTGCTCCTGGGTTTCTTGATATATCCCCTGCTCAGCGTCTAATCGAAGAAGAACCAAACAAACAAGGGCCAACATAAATAAAGTGCACAAGCATATGAATTAAAATGCGACAAGCAAACAATCATGCCATGATGAATGATGCACAATTTGCATGGCAATAAGGTAGCATGGCATGGGTGAGGTGTGAAATACAAGAATAAGGCATTTTATGGAGTTTTAGTCCCATTTTATCCTCAAATAAGTTGCTGTAAACTTTATATTTATATGATGCATGCTGCAATTCAGAACATGGAATGCATAAACAGAAAGGTCTCGTCGAGCTGATCAATTTAGACATATTATTTGTCAAAATCGGAGTTATAAAACAAAAGTTATTAATTAATTAAGGCAAAGGGCATTTTAATGTAATTTTAATCAACTCGAAAATTAAAGTGTCCAAACATTATTTTGAATAGCATAATTGAAATCCTCACATTTTTCTGATTTCAAAACATATATTACAAGTTTAATTTGGAATTATAGTTTAAAAGATATTTGAAAACAGATTTGAATTTGAATTTAAATCAAATTCGAAAATTTTAAATTAAAACAGAAAACAGAAAACCCTTTTGCTACTCACCCAGATCTAGCCACAGCCACAGACAAGTGGGGCCAGGCTGACTGGGCGACACAGCGGCCAGGAAAATGTTTTTCTCACCGCGGCCTGCCTAGCCCGTGCGACTGCGAGGTGGGACCAACCGGCTGAGGCCCACGTGACAGTGAACGATCTCGCAGAAGCTGGCAGGTGGGACCGAACTAGAGCGCGGGTTAGGATAAGAAAAGACTGAGGGGTTTTCTGCAAGATGACCAGGGTGGCTGGCAAGTGGGACCTCTAGGAGCGCGGGTTGAGCAGATAAAAACTAGGGGGGGTAAGTGCAAAAGGGGCCACGACACTGTATCTCTTCTCTGAATTCCTCTGTCGACGAGTCTGTGCTCGACAGGGCGGGACACGGTGCAGGGATCGAACCCGCGACCCCGCGTGCGCGCGCGGCGGCGGTTACCGCTGCGGTGGCCTGGCGTTGTTGTAGGGAGGGGGGATAGGCGGCTAAGAAAGACGCTGCGCGGCGCGGGGCGTGCAGACGCCAGCGCACACCGGTGCGCAGAGACCGTTCGGCGAAAAGACCGGCGGGGCTAGGGCGGTACGGCGAGGCGGACCATGTCAGGGAGAAGGAGGAGCTCACCGGGAGCGGGTCGGTGGGGTCGGATCGTGTCGGAGCGCAGGGAAACGGCAAGGACACTGGCGATCTGGAGCTAGGGTTTCGGCTCGGTGTCGATGGCGTGCAGCAGGTCTGGGCCATCTCCTCCTCGACGTCGTGTACAGGGCTGCTGCAGAGGACCTTCCCGACCTCGCCGACAACCTCCTGCTCTCCTACGCCTCCTGGATCGACAGGAGCTGGTGGAGACCGACGGTGGCCGGCGATGGGGTAGATGGTGGCGGTGGAGAAAAGAGGGGAGAGGGCAAGGCCCTGGGGTGGATCTAGGAGAGGCACAGGTGCCGTGGGGAAGGAGGAAAAGGAGGGAGAGAGAGGAGGAGCAGCTGTGGCAGGGGGTAGTTAAAGGTGGCTCGGGTGCCACCTTTTCCCTCCTCCTCACGTGCTCGGGCTGGACGGCATGGGCAGAGGGAGGGGTAGATGGAGGCTGCCAGGTGGGGCCAAGGCGAGGTCAAGGAGGCCAGGCTCGGTGTGGGGCCTTGTGGCAGAGAGAGAAGGAGAGAGAGGCTCGGGTAGATGTAGCTAGGGCTAGAGGCTCGGGTTAGGGTTTGTGCTAGGGTTGGGGTAGGAGGGTAGCTCGGCCAGGGGGAGTAGGTGGCTAGGTGGGGCCTGCATGGTAGGGAGAGGGGGCACCTCGGCATGGTTGGAGGAGAGGGTGAGAAGAGAGGGGGTGATGGGTGTAACTAGGGTTACATTAGAGAGGGAACTAGGTTTAGGTTTTGGGTTAGCTAGGTTAGAGGGAGGAGAGATGAGAGAGGGGTTAGGGTTTAGGGGTGATCCACTAAGATTAAGCAAGGGTGGAGGATGTGATGATGGATAAGGAGAGTGAGATGAGAGAAGAGGTGGTGTGAGGGTTTTAACATGATCCCAACACAAGATCAAGATGATGGGGTTTTGAATAAGAGAGAAAGGGAAGCTCACAAAAGAAAGGATCCACTCAAAAACCAAAGAAAAACCAAACGAGAAAGAATGGTGGTGCTTTGCATGGCCCATGCAAAACATTAAATGCCATGTTTTAACCTTGTGAAAACAAAATAATAATCATGGCATTATTCCTATGCATTACCCAAAATGTGGAGTAAGGCCAAGCAAAAGAATTTAAATGAAAGTTCCAAGTGGAGTAGATGGAGATGATCATATTTGATTATAATTGGGACTTGCTAGTGTGTATATTCCACTAGATGTTTAATAGTCCCAAAAATATCCCAACATGAGCATAAATCCATAATAATCCATATGAAAGCTAGGAAAAGGAGCACTACTCATAATGCATGCAAAGGTGGCTCCACATATCAATAATGTGAAAACAACATGATGCTAATATGAGAGCATGTGGAAATAGAATTGGATCCATCCCAACCCACATGAGCTAGAGGTAAAATCCCAAAAAGGTGCAAAGCTCATATTTAGTTGGATGGTGGCATTATAAGGTGGTGAAAGAAAGGGTGGTGGAGTGAAATAAAAGATATGCCCCCAACTCAACTTGGGCATTTAAACAATATATCAATAACCAAATACAATATCAAGAGGCAAATACAATTTACAATGCATATGAGAGAGGAACCAAAACAAAAAGGGTTTTATATGATGCTCAAATGCAAGGTAGCATGATGACATGAGCATGATATAATGATGATGCAACAATTATATGTAGGAAGTAGCATTTATATAGACTAGGCTAGTAGCATTGCAATTGTTAGACAATTGGGATGCTACAACAATGGAACCCACAGAAGCATATGTATACAACAACGACTCCATGAGTCAAAAATATAGATATACAATACAAAGATCCAAATCACCTTGAAACGATACAACATCCGAGTACGGATAAGATGCAAATGGGCCTAAGAGCCCTGAAGAATAACCAGTAACGTCCATAACCCTGCCCAGGACAAGCCGGAAGGGTAACCCTGCTAACGACGTCGATCTCAAGCCTGCTAAAAAAAGGGGTGCCAATGAAGGCAAAGGAAAAATAGGAGCGTCAGTACTGAGGCCAGTACATGGCGAGGCTAGAATTTGGCGGATCTCGCCTACATAGGTATGGTGGACTGCAGCGGTAGCGCATCATGCACTAAACAACCTATAGAGACTCGATGCAACTGTCGGCTATTAGAGAGGGATAATATAGATCTATTTGTGACTAACCTGATACTAACACCAATCATACTCATCCTTGTATTTCCCCCTCGATACCAAACGAGGAAGTCAAACCGAGGAACTCACACAGTTGGCAGTTTTATTCATTCCATTATAGTTGAAGCACTTACTAGTAAGATATAGACAGCATGAGTCATCCTGATATCATAAGCAGTGGGCAGTTTTAGTTAACCATTCAGTTGTAGTTGCAGTACTTACTAGTCAGATATAATTAGCATGTGACATCCCAAACCTAGCTGTTGTTGGCACTTTTATTTCATTCCATTGGAGTTGCGATACTTTCTAGGCAGGTATAACATGACACGATACACCCTAGTTCCACCAGTTGTTGGCACTTTTATTATCCATTCCATTGTAGTGGAGCCAATTACTAGTCACATATTAAGTCAAATTTATAGCACTACTTTAGTTATGCTTGTCTATGATCGAGATACTGTGCTCCAAGTCGTCCATAACCGTGGACACGGCTTTCAGAAAGATTTACCCTGCAGGAGTGCACAAATAGCAACACACGCAGGATCAACCTCGGAAAAACCAAATCAAAACCCAATGAGGCTTTCACGACAAAGCAATCACATGATTCATAAAATATTTTAGGGGGCCACCCCACTAAGCTACCCGCAACGAAGTTGGCCGGCTCCGAGACAGATCCAGGGTTTGTGACAATGGTTGTAAACAATTGGGAACCCGAAAGTGTGACGGGGCTTGTAGATACCGCGAAACCATTCCACGTTCCAAAACAATACAGGTGCTCCACGCACAATCGTAATTAAAGCAGTAAAGCATGGCATAAGTACAGGATAGTAATAAAGCCCCAAACTAGTCTGTGGCCCCAAGAAATAAGAAATGAATCAAGCTCTGGCTAAGAGGATTCATGGTCCCACATGCGGATAGTGCGATAGTCAAGGAACATGTATCAAGTACTCGGGGCCTACGGGACACAAGTGGACATGAAAAACCAAATAGCATATATTTCCCACCGGTGCCTCTTTCATTAGTTATCCCAGCAATTTAATAGTTGTATTTAAAGTCATGATCCTCTCTGCCATAAAGCATATGAAAACATTCCAACAACTGTGTGGTACTTCACGACACGGGATCGCACCTAAGCAAGCGACTACGACTCACAAGACCATCTATCTACCAAACAACAGGTAATAGGAGGTGTCCAAGGCAATATAAAGGCGGTATGGAATATATCTGGTACGGAACACTAAAGGATCGTGACACGGATAGCAATTAGATCAACAAGAGGAAATAAAGACTATAAATGCAAAATAGGTAGAAAGGGGGAGAATGCTCGCCTGGGAAACACTGCCAAAGGTTCATCCGAAGATCGAATCGACACTCGCATCAACTCATCGGCCTAGTCCGCGAAGAACAAAAGCACTAAAGGAAACACCGGATGCACTATTTAATACCACGGCAGAAGAATCAGCGTGTTGCATGTATGATGCATGACATCCCGATAATTACTAAGCAATATTAAGCGGAACCGGGGTCCCGATAATTAATTAGGAGGTTCATGTTGTTTAGCTACACCGCAATTTAAGTGTTGTCTTAACAAGTTAAATCATGGCATCGGTTCGCTACTCAAATTTAAATGGAGCTAATATAAGACTAGGAAAGCCCGCATATGGTCTCCATATTTAATTATGAGGTGAATCGACAAGTACCCCCAAACAAATGAAGATGTATGCAATATGATCAATTTATATGCAACAAGTGACAATGTCATATATTATAAAATATATGGGTCTCGGATAGGGGTCACACATTAGGGGGGACGGGTCGGTGAACTTGGTTCCGAGGGTTCGATGAGGTCCGGGTTCGGTCTTCGAATCTTGGTTCAGGGGCTTGAACATCGGATCCGTGTCAAAGCACTTGTCTTTCCAGGAAGAAGAGCTTGGTGGTCTTCGGGTTCGGACTTCGCCTCCGGGAACAGGGTTGGGGTTGATCTTGTTGAGATACCTTGGGGTTCCTACTTCTATTGTTGGTGTCTGTCATAGCCGAGATAACCGATCACAAACACCGTTGTACCATCTTCACATCGACACACACAGTACCACACTTCCATATCACATCGCCACTTCACTATGTGCACCATCGGGAGCAACTGCCACTGAACATCCAAAGAGATGGATAGGAACGGTGAGCGTGCGCGGGCGGTGGCATCCGAGGCAGAGGATGGCTTGCGGGTTGTAGGGACGGCGACGTTGACGAGGTGCGGGGCCGGCTCGACGACGCGTGGCCGCGAGGCCTTCTCGTGGCCTTGTGGCTTCACGGCAGAAATGGTGGATGCGGGGCCGCGGAGGAGAGGGCGAGGACGACGAGATCCTGGCGGCGGTCCGTGGTGAGGAAGGCAAGATGGCGCGGCGCGTCGGCCGGGAGGAAGCTACAAGACAAGGACGGAGAGTCGCCGGCAACACGGGCGGATGAGCTTGGTGGCCGCGGCGACGCTGCGAAGCCCGGGGAGGAGAGGAGCCTCGGAGCACGACGAAGAACACGTTGGCCGGCGGGGCGCTCAAAGAAGGCAAGCTCCGGGGCCGGTGCAGAGGGCAGCGAGGAGGGATGAACAGGACTGGCAGCGGCGGGGCTTCGTGAGGGGATCGATCAGGGGAGGGGAGGTCGCGGGGATCGCGGTAGGTTGGTGGGGTTTGATCGGGCGAGCGGGTAGCAAGGGTGGGGCGCGGTCGGCCGCGTGATCGCGTCTCGCGCTGGGCGTGTGGTTGGTCCGGGTGGCAGTAGCAGGGTAGGTGAGGAGAGGAGCGAGGCAGGGACTTCTCCCAGGCGTGTCGAACATGTCCGAAGCGCGGGATGGCGGGGTTGGGCGGTTGACTGCAGGGTAGGGCCAAGGGGTCGGAGGCGTTACGTGCGGGGTAGGGATTCGCGTCGCTGGGAGCGTGTCACGACAGCACGAGTCATGTAGGTGTGGTGGTTTTAGGCTAGGGTTTGTGGATTAGGTTTAGTTGAAGGTGGCCGGCTAGGCTTTTGGGCCTGGCTGGCTGCCTCCCAAAAATAATATAACTTTTTATTTATTATTTAAAAGGCTTTTGTAATCAGTATTTAGACAAATAAAATATCCAGGAAGACCTGGTTTTATGATTTGAAATTAAAGGCAGGATATGTGAGATCCAGGCACATGGCTTAATAGGATTGATAGGATACCCATATCAACAAGTTGCAACTTCTTTTCTGGAAGCTTATTCGAAAAGAACTCTAAGGTTAAGTGTGATTAGCCTAGAGCAATTCTAGGATGGGTGACCGACCGGGAAGTGGGTAACCGGGTGCGCACGAGTGAGGACAAAGTGCGTAGAAAAGACTAGTGTTGGTCTGTGGGGCCAGTCTAGATATCCTATTAAGCTGCCAGGAGTGACACCCCCTCGGGCCCAGGAGTGGACGGGGTGTTACAAGTGGTATCAGAGCCGACCCTTGCGATTACACGGGTGTGTGCGGGTCAGTGGCGGGACATGTGGAGCATGGTGCGTGTGGCCCGGAGTGGACACGACATGACACATGTGCCGGCACTGGACGCACAGATGCGTTCCAAGAGGGAACGTTCCTGGGGTGTGCTTGATCGATGAGGGCATCGATCTTCTAAAGGGTGGGTGTATATGAGATCCAGGCACATGGCTTAATAGGATTGATAGGATACCCATATCAACAAGTTGCAACTTCTTTTCTGGAAGCTCATTCGAAAAGAACTCTAAGGTTAAGCTTGCTTGGCCTAGAGCAATTCTCGGATGGGTGACCGACCGGGAAGTGGGTAACCGGGTGCGCACGAGCGAGGACAAAGTGCGTAGAAAAGACTAGTGTTGTTCTGTGGGGCCAGTCTAGATATCCTATTAAGCTGCCAGGAGTGACACCCCCCGGGCCCAGGAGTGGATGGGGTGTTACAGGATAATTACAAAACAAAATAGGGTTTTTGCAAAGTACTTTCATGAACAAACATGCATGATGATGTCATGATGATGCACAAAGTAGAAACACCGAGCGATTTTCTAGTAGTGATTTTACCGGGGTGCTACAATTAACCACAAATAGAGTCATTGCATGTTTGTTCTTTTCATAAACCACATATGGATCCACTAGAGTTTATTGCATGTCTGTTCTTTTCACAAACCACATATGGATCCACCAGTGTCATTGCATCTGTGTTGTTTTAACAAACCACATATGGATCCACCAGTGTCATTGCATGTGTGTTCTTTTCATTAACCACATATGGATGCCCTAGTGTCATTGCATGTGTGTTCTTTTTATTAATCACAGCTAGAGTCATTGCATGTGTGTTCTTTTCACAAACCACATATCGATCCACCAGAGTCATTGCATGTCTGTTTTTTCCATTAACCACATATGGATCCACTAGTGTCATTGCATGTGTGTTCTTTTCACAAACCACATATGGATCCACCAGTGCCATTGCATGTGAGTTCTTTTCACAAACCACATATGGATCCACCAGTATCATTGCATGTGTGTTCTTTTCATTAACCACATATAGATCCCCTAGTGTCATTGCATGTGTGTTCTTTTCATTAACCACAACTAGAGTCATTGCATGTTTATTCTTTCCATAGACCACATATGGATCCACCAGAGTTCATTGCATGTTTGTTCTTTTCACAAACCACATATGGATCCACCAGAGTCATTGCATGTGTGTTCTTTTCACAAACCAAATATGGATCCACCAGTGTCATTGCATGTGTGTTCTTTTCACAAACCAGATATGTATCCACAAGTGTCATTGCATGTGTGTTCTTTTCATTAACCACATATGGATCCCCTCGTGTCATTTCATGTGTATTCTTTTAATTAACCACAACTAGAGTCATTGCTTGTATGTTCTTTTCATAGACCACATATGGCTCCACCAGAGTTCAGTGCATGTGTGTTCTTTTCACAAACCACATATGGATCCACCAGTGCCATTGCATGTGAGTTCTTTTCACAAACCACATATGGATCCACCAGTATCATTGCATGTGTGTTCTTTTCATTAACCACATATGGATCCCCTAGTGTCATTGCATGTGTGTTCTTTTCATTAACCACAACTAGAGGCATTGCATGTTTGTTCTTTTCATAGACCACATATGGATCCACTAGAGTGCATTGCATGTCTGCTCTTTTCACAAACCACATAAGGATCCACTAGAGTCATTTCATGTGTGTTCTTTTCACAAACCAGATACGGATCCCGCAGTGTCATTGCATGTGTGTTCTTTTCATTACCACAACTAGAGTCATTGTATGTGTGTTCTTTTCACAAACCACATATGGATCCACCAGAGCCATATCATGTCTGTTCTTTTCATAGACCACATATGGATCCACCAAAGTCATTGCATATTTGTTCTTTTCACAAACCACATATGGATCCATCAGTATCATTGCATGTGTGTTCTTTTCATTAACCACATATGGATCCCCTAGTGTCATTGCATGTGTGTTCTTTTCATTAACCACAACTAGAGTCATTGCATGTTTGTTCTTTTCATAGACCACATATGGATCCACTAGAGTTCATTGCATGTCTGCTCTTTTCACAAACCACATAAGGATCCACCAGAGTCTTTGCATGTGTGTTCTTTTCACAAACCAGATACGGATCTAGCAGTGTCATTGCATGTGTGTTCTTTTCATTACCACAACTAGAGTCATTGTATGTGTGTTCTTTTCACAAACCACATATGGATCCACCAGAGCCATAGCATGTCTGTTCTTTTCATAGACCACATATGGATCCACCACAGTCATTGCATGTTTCTTCTTTTCACAAACCACATATGGATCCACCAGTATCATTGCATGTGTGTTCTTCTAGTGTCATTGCATGTGTGTTCTTTTCATTAACCACAACTAGAGTCATTGCATGTTTGTTCTTTTCATAGACCACATGAGCATGTGTATTCTTTTCACAAACACTATATGGATCCACCAGTCTTATTGAATGTATGTTCTTTTCCTAAATCACATATGGATCGACCAGTGTCATTACATGTGTGTTCTTTTCATTACCACAACTAGAGTCATTGTATGTGTGTTCTTTTCACAAACCACATATGGATCCACCGGAGCCATAGCATGTCTGTTCTTTTCATAGACCACATATGGATCCAACAGAGTCATTGCATGTGTGTTATTTTCACAAACCACATATGGATCCACCAGTATCATTGCATGTGTGTTCTTGTCATTAACCACATATGGATCCCCTAGTGTTATTGCATGTGTGTTCTTTTCATTAACCACAACTAGAGTCATTGCATGTTTGTTCTTTTCATAGACCACATATGGATCCACCAGAGTTCATTGCATGTCTGTTCTTTTCACAAACCACATAAGGATCCACCAGAGACATTGCATGTGTGTTCTTTTCACAAACCAGATACGGATCCAGCAGTGTCATTGCATGTGTGTTCTTTTCATGGATCCCCTAGTGTGATTGCATGTGTGTTCTTTTCATTAACCACAACCACAGTCATTGCATGTATGTTCTTTTCATAGACCACATTTGGATCCACCAGAGTTCATTGCATGTCTGTTATTTTCACAAACCACATATGGATCCACCAAAGTCATTGCATGCGTGTTCTTTTCACAAACCACATATGGATCCACCAGTGTCATTGGATCTGTGTTCTTGTCATTAACCACATATGGATCCACCAGAGTTCATTGCATGTGTGTTATTTTCATTAACCACAACTAGAGTCATTGCATGTCTATTCTTTTCACAAACCACATAAGGATCCACCAGAGTCATTGCATGTCTATTCTTTTCATAGAACACATACAGATCCGCCAGTGTCATTTCATGTGTGTTCTTTTCACAAACACATATGAATCAACCAGTGTCATTGCATGTGTGTTCTTTTCACAAACCACATATGGATCCACCAATGTCATTGCATGTGTGTTTTTTTCATAAACCACAACCAGAGTCATTGCATGTCTGTTCTTTTCATAAACCACATAAGGATCCACTAGAGTCATTGCATGTCTATTCTTTTCATTAACCACATATGGATTCACCAGTGTCATTGCATGTGTGTTCTTTTCATAAACCACATGGATCCTCCAGTGTCATTGCATGTGTGTTCTTTTCACCAACCACATATGGATCCACCAGTGTCATTGCATGTGTGTTCTTTTTACGAACCACATACGGATCCACCAGTGCCATTGCATGTGTTTTCTTTTCATTAACCACATATGGATCCCCTAGTGTCATTGCATGTGTGTTCTTTTCATGAACCAAAACTAGAGTCATTGCATGTCTGTTCTTTTCATAGACCATATATGGATCCACCAGAGTTCATTGCATGTCTGTTCTTTTCACAAACCACATATGGATCCACCAGATTGCATGTGTGTTATTTTCACAAACCACATATGGATCCACTAGTGTCATTGCATGAGTGTTCTTTTCATTAACCACATATGGATCCCCTAGTGCCATTGCATGTGTGTTCTTTTCATTAACCACAACTAGAGACATTGCATGTCTGTTCTTTTCATAGACCACATATGGATCCACCAGAGTTCATTGCATGTCTGTTCTTTTCACAAACCACATATGGATCCACCAGAGTCATTGCATGTCTGTTCTTTTCACAAACCAGATATGTATCCACCAGTGTCATTGCATGTGTGTTCTTTTCATTAACCACATATGGATCCCCTAGTGTCATGGCATGAGTGTTCTTTTCATTAACCACAACTAGAGTCATTGCATGTCTATTCTTTTCATAGACCACATATGGATCCACCAGAGTTCATTGCATGTCTGTTCTTTTCATAAACCACATATTGATCCACCAGAATCATTGCATTTGTGTTCTTTTCATTAACCACATATGGATCCACCAGAGTTCATTGCATGTCTGTTCTTTTCATAAACCACATATGGATCCACCAGAATCATTGCATTTGTGTTCTTTTCATTAACCACATATGGATCCACCAGAGTTCATTGCATGCGTGTTCTTTTCATTAACAAAATCTAGAGTCATTGCATGTCTATTCTTTTCACAAACCACATAAGGATCCATCAGATACATTGCATGTCCCATATATGGATCCACCAGTGTCATTTCATGTGTGTTCTTTTCACAAACCACATATGGATGCACCAGTGTCAATGCATGTTTGTTCTTTTCACAAACCAAATATCGATCCACTAGTGTCATTGCATGTGTGTTCTTTTCATAAAACACATCTAGAGTCATTGCAAGTTTGTTCTTTTCATAAACCACATATGGATCCACCAGTGTTGCATGTGTGTTGTTTTCACAAAACACATGGATCCACCAAAGTCATTGCATGTGTGTTCTTTTCATTAACCACATCTAGAGTCATTGCATGTCCTTTCTTTTCACAAACCACATATGGATCCACCAGAGTCATTGCATGTCTATTATTTTCATAAACCACATGGATCCACAAGTGTCATTGCATGTGTGTTCTTTTAATAAACCACACCTAGAGTCACTGGATGTGTGTCTTTTAATAATCCACAACTAGAGTCATTGCATGTGTGGTCTTTTCACAAACCACATATGGATCCACCAGTGTCATTGCATGTGTGTTGTTTTCATTAACCACATATGGATCCCCTAGTGTCATTGAGCGTGTGCTCTTTTCATTAACCATAACTATAGTCATTGCATGTGTGTTTTTTTTCACAAACCACATATGGATCCACCAGTGTCATTGCATGTATGTTCTTATCATTAACCACATATGGATCCACCAGCGTCATTGCATGTATGTTCTTTTCATAAACCACATGGATCCACCAGTGTCATTACATGTGTGTTCTTTTCACAGAACACATATGGATCCCCTAGTGTCATTGCATGTGTGTTCTTTTCATTAACCACAACTAGATTCATTGCATGTCTGTTCTTTTCACAAACCACATAAGGATCCACCAGTGTCATTGCAAGTGTGTTCTTTTAATAAACCATAACTAGAGTCATTGCATGTGTGTTCTTTTCACAAACCACATAGAGATCCACCAATGTCATTGCATGTGTGTTCTTTTCATTAACCACTGCTAGAGTCATTTCATGTGTGTTCTATTCACAAATGACATATGGATCCACAAGATTCATTGCATGTGTGTTCTTTTCATAAACCATAGCTAGAGTCATTTCATGTGTGTTCTTTTTGACAACCACATAAGGATCCACCAGAGTCATTTTATGTGTGTTCTTTTCACAAACCACATATGGATCCACCAGAGTCATTTCATGGCTATTCTTTTCATAAACCACATGGATCCACTAGGGTCATTTCATGTGTGTTCTTTTGATTAACCACAGCCAGACTCATTGCATGTCTGTTCTTTTCACAAACCACATAAGGATCCACCAGACTCATTGCATGTCTGTTCTTTTCATTAACCACATGAGCATGTGTATTCTTTTCACAAACCCCATATGGATCCACCAGTGTCATTGAATGTATGTTCTTTTCCTAAATCACATATGGATCCACCAGTGTCATTGCATGTGTGTTCTTTTCATTACCACAACTAGAGTCATTGTATGTGTGTTCTTTTCACAAACCATATATGGATCCACCAGAGCCATAGCATGTCTGTTCTTTTCATAGACCACATATGGATCCACCAGAGTCATTGCATGTTTGTTCTTTTCACAAACCACATATGGATCCACCAGAGTCACTTCATGTGTGTTCTTTTCACAAACCACATATGGATCCACCAGTGTCATTGCATGTGTGTTCTTTTAATTAACCACAACTAGAGTCATTGCATGTATGTTCTTTTCATAAACCACAACCAGAGTCATTGCATGTGTGTTCTTTTCATTAACCATATATGGATCCCCTAATGTCATTGCATGTGTGTTCTATTCATTAACCACAACTAGAGGCATTGCATATCTATTCTTTTCATAGACCACATATGGATCCACCAGAGTTCATTGCATGTCTGTTCTTTTCACAAACCACATCCACCAGAGTCATTGCATGTGTGTTCTTTTCACAAACCACATATGGATCCACCAATTGTTATTGCATGTGTATTCTTTTCATTAACCACATATGGATCCCCTAGTGTCATTGCATGTGTATTCTTTTCATGAACCACAACTAGAGTCATTGCTTGTATGTTCTTTTCATAGACCAGATATGGATCCACCAGTGCCATTGCATGTGAGTTGTTTTCACAAACCGCATATGGATCCACCAGTATCATTGCATGTGTGTTCTTTTCAATAACCACATATAGAGCCCCTAGTGTCATTGCATGTGTGTTCTTTTCATTAACCACAACTAGAGTCATTGCATGTTTATTCTTTCCATAGACCACATATGGATCCACCAGAGTTCATTGCATGTTTGTTCTTTCCACAAACCACATATGGATCCACCAGAGTCTTTGCATGTGTGTTCTTTTCATAATCCACATATGGATCCACCAGTATCATTGCATGTGTGTTCTTTTCATTAACCACATATGGATCCCCTAGTGTCATTGCATGTGTGTTCTTTTCATTAACCACAACTAGAGTCATTGCATGTCTATTCTTTTCATAGACCACATATGGATCCACCAGAGTTCATTGCATGTCTATTATTTTCACAAACCACATATGGATCCACCAAAGTCATTGCATGTGTGTTCTTTTCACAAACCACATATGGATCCACTAGTGTTATTGCATGTGTGTTCTTTTAATTAACCACAACTAGAGTCATTGCATGTGTGTTCTTTTCACAAACCACAACCAGAGTCATTGCATGTGTGTTCTTTTCATTAACCACATATGGATCCCCTAGTGTCATTGCATGTGTGTTCTATTCATTAACCACAACTAGAGTCTTTACATGTCTGTTCTTTTCATAGACCACATATGGATCCACCAGAGTTCATTGCATGTCTATTCTTTTAACAAACCACATATGGATCCACCAGAGTCATTGCATCTGTGTTCTTTTCACAAACCACATATGGATCCACCAATTGTTATTGCATGTGTGTTCTTTTCATTAACCACATATGGATCCCCTCGTGTCATTTCATGTGTATTCTTTTCATTAACCACAACTAGAGTCATTACTTGTATGTTCTTTTCATAGACCACATATGGCTCCATCAGAGTTCATTGCATGTCTATTCTTTTCACAAACCACATATGGATCCACCAGAGTCATTGCATGTGTATTCTTTTCACAAACCAGATATGGATCCACCAGTGTCATTTCATGTGTGTTCTTTTCATTAACCACATATGGATCCCCTGGTGTCATTGCATGTGTGTTCTTTTCATTAACCACAACTAGAGTTATTGCATGTATGTTCTTTTCACAGACCAGATATGGATCCACCAGAGTTCATTGCATCTCTGTCCTTTTCACATACCACATATAGATCAACCAGAGTCATTGCATATGTGTTCTTGTCACAAACCACATATGGATCCACTAGTGTCATTGCATGTGTGTTCTTTTCATTAACCACATATTGATCCCCTAGTGTCATTGCATGTGTGTTCATTTCATTAACCACAACTAGCGTCATTGCATGTGTGTTCTTTTCACAAACCACATATGGATCCACCAAAGGCATTCCATGTGTCTTATTTTCACAAAGCACATATGGATCCACTAGTGTCATTGCATGTGTGTTCTTTTCGTTAACCACATATGGATCCACCCGTGTCATTGCATGGGTGTTCTTTTCACAAACCACGTATGGATCCACCAGAGTCATTGCATGTCTGTTCTTTTCATAGACCACATATGGATCCACCAGAGCCATTGCATGTCTGTTCTTTTCACAAACCACATATGGATCCACCAGAGTCATTGCATGTGTGTTCTTTTCACAAACCAGATATGTATCCACAAGTGTCATTGCATGTGTGTTCTTTTCATTAACCACATATGGACCCCCTAGTGTCATTGCATGTGTGTTCTTTTCATTAACCACAACTAGAGTCATTGCATGTCTATTCTTTTCATAGACCACATATGGATCCACCAGAGTTCATTGCATGTCTGTTATTTTCACAAACCACATATGGATCCACCAAAGTCATTGCATGTGTGTTCTTTTCACAAACCACATATGGATCCACTAGTGTCATTGCATGTGTGTTCTTTTAATTAACCACAACTAGAGTCATTGCATGTGTGTTCTTTTCACAAACCACAACCAGAGTCATTGCATGTGTGTTCTTTTCATTAACCACATATGGATCCCCTAGTGCCATTGCATGTATGTTCTATTCATTAACCACAACTAGAGTCATTACATGTCTATTCTTTTCATAGACCACATATGGATCCACCAGAGTTCATTGCATGTCTATTCTTTTCACAAACCACATATGGATTCACCAGAGTCATTGCATGTGTGTTCTTTTCATTAACCACATATGGATCCCCTCGTGTCATTTCATGTGTATTCTTTTAATTAACCACAACTAGAGTCATTGCTTGTATGTTCTTTTCATAGACCACATATGGCTCCACCAGAGTTCAGTGCATGTCTATTCTTTTCACAAACCACATATGGATCCACCAGAGTCATTGCATGTGTATTCTTTTCACAAACCAGATATGGATCCACTAGTGTCATTTCATGTGTGTTCTTTTCATTAACCACATATGGATCCCCTGGTGTCATTGCATGTGTGTTCTGTTCATTAACCACAACTAGAGTTATTGCATGTATGTTCTTTTCATAGACCAGATATCGATCCACCAGAGTTCATTGCATCTCTGTTCTTTTCACATACCACATATAGATCCACCAGAGTCATTGCATATGTGTTCTTGTCACAAACCACATATGGATCCACTAGTGTCATTGCATGTGTGTTCTTTTCATTAACCACATATTGATCCCCTAGTGTCATTGCATGTGTGTTCTTTTCATTAACCACAACTAGCGTCATTGCATGTGTGTTCTTTTCACAAACCACATATGGATCCACCAAAGGCATTCCATGTCTCTTATTTTCACAAACCACATATGGATCCACTAGTGTCATTGCATGTGTGTTCTTTTCATTAACCACATATGGATCCACCCGTGTCATTGCATGGGTGTTCTTTTCACAAACCATGTATGGATCCACCAGAGTCATTGCATGTCTGTTCTTTTCATAGACCACATATGGATCCACCAGAGTCATTGCATGTCTGTTCTTTTCACAAACCACATATGGATCCACCAGAGTCATTGCATGTGTGTTCTTTTCACAAACCAGATATGTATCCACAAGTGTCATTGCATGTGTGTTCTTTTCATTAACCACATATGGATCCCCTAGTGTCATTGCATGTGTGTTCTTTTCATTAACCACAACTAGAGTCATTGCATGTCTATTCTTTTCATAGACCACATATGGATCCACCAGAGTTCATTGCATGTCTATTATTTTCACGAACCACATATGGATCCACCAGAGTCATTGCATCTGTGTTCTTTTCACAAACCACATATGGATCCACCAATTGTTATTGCATGTGTGTTCTTTTCATTAACCACGTATGGATCCCCTCGTGTCATTTCATGTGTATTCTTTTCATTAACCACAACTAGACTCATTGCTTGTATGTTCTTTTCATAGGCCACATATGGCTCCACCAGAGTTCATTGCATGTCTATTCTTTTCACAAACCACATATGGATCCACCAGAGTCATTGCATGTGTATTCTTTTCACAAACCAGATATGGATCCACTAGCGTCATTTCATGTGTGTTCTTTTCATTAACCACATATGGATCCCCTGGTGTCATTGCATGTGTGTTCTTTTCATTAACCACAACTAGAGTTATTGCATGTATGTTCTTTTCATAGACCAGATATGGATCCACCAGAGTTCATTGCATCTCTGTTCTTTTCACATACCACATATAGATCCACCAGAGTCATTGCATATGTGTTCTTTTCACAAACCACATATGGATCCACTAGTGTCATTGCATGTGTGTTCTTTTCATTAACCACATATTGATCCCCTAGTGTCATTGCATGTGTGTTCTTTTCATTAACCACAACTAGCGTCATTGCATGTGTGTTCTTTTCACAAACCACATATGGATCCACCAAAGGCATTCCATGTCTCTTATTTTCACAAACCACATATGGATCCACTAGTGTCATTGCATGTGTGTTCTTTTCATTAACCACATATGGATCCACCCGTGTCATTGCATGGGTGTTATTTTCACAAACCACGTATGGATCCACCAGAGTCATTGCATGTCTGTTCTTTTCATAGACCACATATGGATCCACTAGAGCCATTGCATGTCTGTTCTTTTCACAAACCACATATGGATCCACCAGAGTCATTGCATGTGTGTTCTTTTCACAAACCAGATATGTATCCACAAGTGTCATTGCATGTGTGTTCTTTTCATTAACAACATATGGATCCCCTAGTGTCATTGCATGTGTGTTCTTTTCATTAACCACAACTAGAGTCATTGCATGTCTATTATTTTCATAGACCACATATGGATCCACCAGAGTTCATTGCATGTCTGTTATTTTCACAAACCACATATGGATCCACCAGAGTCATTGCATCTGTGTTCTTTTCACAAACCACATATGGATCCACCAATTGTTATTGCATGTGTGTTCTTTTCATTAACCACGTATGGATCCCCTCGTGTCATTTCATGTGTATTCTTTTCATTAACCACAACTAGAGTCATTGCTTGTATGTTCTTTTCATAGGCCACATATGGCTCCACCAGAGTTCATTGCATGTCTCTTCTTTTCACAAACCACATATGGATCCACCAGAGTCATTGCATGTGTATTCTTTTCACAAACCAGATATGGATCCACCAGTGTCATTTCATGTGTGTTCTTTTCATTAACCACATATAGATCCCCTGGTGTCATTGCATGTGTGTTCTTTTCATTAACCACAACTAGAGTTATTGCATGTATGTTCTTTTCATAGACCAGATATGGATCCACCAGAGTTCATTGCATCTCTGTCTTTTTCACATACCACATATAGATCCACCAGAGTCATTGCATATGTGTTCTTGTCACAAACCACATATGGATCCACTAGTGTCATTGCATGTGTGTTCTTTTCATTAACCACATATTGATCCCCTACTGTCATTGCATGTGTATTCTTTTCATTAACCACAACTAGCGTCATTGCATGTGTGTTCTTTTCACAAACCACATATGGATCCACCAAAGGCATTCCATGTGTCTTATTTTCACAAAGCACATATGGATCCACTAGTGTCATTGCATGTGTGTTCTTTTCATTAACCACATATGGATCCACCCGTGTCATTGCATGGGTGTTCTTTTCACAAACCATGTATGGATCCACCAGAGTCATTGCATGTCTGTTGTTTTCATAGACCACATATGGATCCACCAGAGCCATTGCATGTCTGTTGTTTTCACAAACCACATATGGATCCACCAGAGTCATTGCATGTGTGTTCTTTTCACAAACCAGATATGTATCCACAAGTGTCATTGCATGTGTGTTCTTTTCATTAACCACATATGGATCCCCTAGTGTCATTGCATGTGTGTTCTTTTCATTAACCACAACTAGAGTCATTGCATGTCTATTCTTTTCATAGACCACATATGGATCCACCAGAGTTCATTGCATGTCTGTTATTTTCACAAACCACATATGGATCCACCAAAGTCATTGCATGTGTGTTCTTTTCACAAACCACATATGGATCCACTAGTGTCATTGCATGTGTGTTCTTTTAATTAACCACAACTTGAGTCATTGCATGTGTTTTCTTTTCACAAACCACAACTAGAGTCATTGCATGTGTGTTCTTTTCATTAACCACGTATGGATCCCCTAGTGTCATTGCATGTGTGTTCTATTCATTAACCACAACTAGAGTCATTACATGTCTATTCTTTTCATAGACCACATATGGATCCACCAGAGTTCATTGCATGTCTATTCTTTTCACAAACCACATATGGATCCACCAGAGTCATTGCATATGTGTTCTTTTCACAAACCACATATGGATCCACCAATTGTTATTGCATGTGTGTTCTTTTCATTAACCACATATGGATCCCCTCGTGTCATTTCATGTGTATTCTTTTCATTAACCACAACTAGAGTCATTGCTTGTATGTTCTTTTCATAGACCACATATGGCTCCACCAGAGTTCATTGCATGTCTATTCTTTTCACAAACCACATATGGATCCACCAGAGTCATTGCATGTGTATTCTTTTCACAAACCAGATATGGATCCACCAGTGTCATTTCATGTGTGTTCTTTTCATTAACCACATATGGATCCCCTGGTGTCATTGCATGTGTGTTCTTTTCATTAACCACAACTAGAGTTATTGCATGTATGTTCTTTTCATAGACCAGATATGGATCCACCAGAGTTCATTGCATCTCTGTCCTTTTCACATACCACATATAGATCCACCAGAGTCATTGCATATGTGTTCTTGTCACAAACCACATATGGATCCACTAGTGTCATTGCATGTGTGTTCTTTTCATTAACCACATATTGATCCCCTAGTGTCATTGCATGTGTGTTCTTTTCATTAACCACAACTAGCGTCATTGCATGTGTGTTCTTTTCACAAACCACATATGGATCCACCAAAGGCATTCCATGTGTCTTATTTTCACAAACCACATATGGATCCACTAGTGTCATTGCATGTGTGTTCTTTTCATTAACCACATATGGATCCACCCGTGTCATTGCATGGGTGTTCTTTTCACAAACCACGTATGGATCCACCAGAGTCATTGCATGTCTGTTCTTTTCATAGACCACATATGGATCCACCGGAGCCATTGCATGTCTGTTCTTTTCACAAACCACATATGGATCCACCAGAGTCATTGCATCTGTGTTCTTTTCACAAACCACATATGGATCCACCAATTGTTATTGCATGTGTGTTCTTTTCATTAACCACGTATGGATCCCCTCGTGTCATTTCATGTGTATTCTTTTCATTAACCACAACTAGAGTCATTGCTTGTATGTTCTTTTCATAGGCCACATATGGCTCCACCAGAGTTCATTGCATGTCTCTTCTTTTCACAAACCACATATGGATCCACCAGAGTCATTGCATGTGTATTCTTTTCACAAACCAGATATGGATCCACCAGTGTCATTTCATGTGTGTTCTTTTCATTAACCACATATAGATCCCCTGGTGTCATTGCATGTGTGTTCTTTTCATTAACCACAACTAGAGTTATTGCATGTATGTTCTTTTCATAGACCAGATATGGATCCACCAGAGTTCATTGCATCTCTGTCTTTTTCACATACCACATATAGATCCACCAGAGTCATTGCATATGTGTTCTTGTCACAAACCACATATGGATCCACTAGTGTCATTGCATGTGTGTTCTTTTCATTAACCACATATTGATCCCCTACTGTCATTGCATGTGTATTCTTTTCATTAACCACAACTAGCGTCATTGCATGTGTGTTCTTTTCACAAACCACATATGGATCCACCAAAGGCATTCCATGTGTCTTATTTTCACAAAGCACATATGGATCCACTAGTGTCATTGCATGTGTGTTCTTTTCATTAACCACATATGGATCCACCCGTGTCATTGCATGGGTGTTCTTTTCACAAACCATGTATGGATCCACCAGAGTCATTGCATGTCTGTTGTTTTCATAGACCACATATGGATCCACCAGAGCCATTGCATGTCTGTTGTTTTCACAAACCACATATGGATCCACCAGAGTCATTGCATGTGTGTTCTTTTCACAAACCAGATATGTATCCACAAGTGTCATTGCATGTGTGTTCTTTTCATTAACCACATATGGATCCCCTAGTGTCATTGCATGTGTGTTCTTTTCATTAACCACAACTAGAGTCATTGCATGTCTATTCTTTTCATAGACCACATATGGATCCACCAGAGTTCATTGCATGTCTGTTATTTTCACAAACCACATATGGATCCACCAAAGTCATTGCATGTGTGTTCTTTTCACAAACCACATATGGATCCACTAGTGTCATTGCATGTGTGTTCTTTTAATTAACCACAACTTGAGTCATTGCATGTGTTTTCTTTTCACAAACCACAACTAGAGTCATTGCATGTGTGTTCTTTTCATTAACCACGTATGGATCCCCTAGTGTCATTGCATGTGTGTTCTATTCATTAACCACAACTAGAGTCATTACATGTCTATTCTTTTCATAGACCACATATGGATCCACCAGAGTTCATTGCATGTCTATTCTTTTCACAAACCACATATGGATCCACCAGAGTCATTGCATATGTGTTCTTTTCACAAACCACATATGGATCCACCAATTGTTATTGCATGTGTGTTCTTTTCATTAACCACATATGGATCCCCTCGTGTCATTTCATGTGTATTCTTTTCATTAACCACAACTAGAGTCATTGCTTGTATGTTCTTTTCATAGACCACATATGGCTCCACCAGAGTTCATTGCATGTCTATTCTTTTCACAAACCACATATGGATCCACCAGAGTCATTGCATGTGTATTCTTTTCACAAACCAGATATGGATCCACCAGTGTCATTTCATGTGTGTTCTTTTCATTAACCACATATGGATCCCCTGGTGTCATTGCATGTGTGTTCTTTTCATTAACCACAACTAGAGTTATTGCATGTATGTTCTTTTCATAGACCAGATATGGATCCACCAGAGTTCATTGCATCTCTGTCCTTTTCACATACCACATATAGATCCACCAGAGTCATTGCATATGTGTTCTTGTCACAAACCACATATGGATCCACTAGTGTCATTGCATGTGTGTTCTTTTCATTAACCACATATTGATCCCCTAGTGTCATTGCATGTGTGTTCTTTTCATTAACCACAACTAGCGTCATTGCATGTGTGTTCTTTTCACAAACCACATATGGATCCACCAAAGGCATTCCATGTGTCTTATTTTCACAAACCACATATGGATCCACTAGTGTCATTGCATGTGTGTTCTTTTCATTAACCACATATGGATCCACCCGTGTCATTGCATGGGTGTTCTTTTCACAAACCACGTATGGATCCACCAGAGTCATTGCATGTCTGTTCTTTTCATAGACCACATATGGATCCACCGGAGCCATTGCATGTCTGTTCTTTTCACAAACCACATATGGATCCACTAGAGTCATTGCATGTGTGTTCTTTTCACAAACCAGATATGTATCCACAAGTGTCATTGCATGTGTGTTCTTTTCATTAACCACATATGGATCCCCTAGTGTCATTGCATGTGTGTTCTTTTCATTAACCACAACTAGAGTCATTGCATGTCTATTCCTTTCATAGACCACATATGGATCCACCAGAGTTCATTGCATGTCTGATATTTTCACAAACCACATATGGATCCACCAAAGTCATTGCATGTGTGTTCTTTTCACAAACCACATATGGATCCACTAGTGTCATTGCATGTGTGTTCTTTTAATAAACCACAACTAGAGTCATTGCATGTGTGTTCTTTTCACAAACCACAACCAGAGTCATTGCATGTGTGTTCTTTTCATTAACCACATATGGATCCCCTAGTGTCATTGCATGTGTGTTCTATTCATTAACCACAACTAGAGTCATTACATGTCTGTTCTTTTCATAGACCACATATGGATCCACCAGAGTTCATTGCATGTCTATTCTTTTCACAAACCACATATGGATCCACCAGAGTCATTGCCTCTCTGTTCTTTTCACAAACCACATATGGATCCACCAATTGTTATTGCATGTGTGTTCTTTTCATTAACCACATATGGATCCCCTCGTGTCATTTCATGTGTATTCTTTTAATTAACCACAACTAGAGTCATTGCTTGTATGTTCTTTTCATAGACCACATATGGCTCCACCAGAGTTCATTGCATGTCTATTCTTTTCACAAACCATATATGGATCCACCAGAGTCATTGCATGTGTATTATTTTCAAAAACCAGATATGGATCCACTAGTGTCATTTCATGTGTGTTCTTTTCATTAACCACATATGGATCCCCTGGTGTCATTGCATGTGTGTTCTTTTCATTAACCACAACTAGAGTTATTGCATGTATGTTCTTTTCATAGACCAGATATGGATCCACCAGTGTCATTGCATGTGTGTTCTTTTCATTAACCATGTATGGATCCCCTAGTGTCATTGCATGTGTGTTCTTTTCATTAACCACAACTAGACTCATTGCATGTCTATTCTTTTCTAGAGCACATATGGATCCACCGGAGTTCATTGCATGTCTGTTCTTTTCACAAACCACATATGGATCCACTAGAGTCATTGCATGTGTGTTCTCTTCACAAACCACATATGGATCCACCAGTGTCATTGCATGTGTGTTCTTTTCATTAACCACATATGGATCCCCAAGTGTCATTGCATGTCTGTTCTTTTCATTAACCATGACTAGAGTCATTGCATGTCTATTCTTTTTATATAAAACATATGGATCCACCAGAGTTCATTGCATGTCTGCTCTTTTCACAAACCACATAAGGATTCACCACAGTCATTGCATGTGTGTTCTTTTCACAAACCAGATACGGATCCACCAGTGTCATTGCATGTGTGTTCTTTTCATTAACCACATATGGATCCCCTAGTGTCATTGCATGTGTGTTCTTTTCATTAACCACAACTAGAGTCATTGCATGTCTGTTCTTTTCATAGACCACATTTGGATCCACCAGTGCCATTGCATGTGTGTTCTTTTCATTAACCACATATGGATCCACCAGAGTTCATTGCATGTGTGTTCTTTTCATTCACCACAGCTAGAGTCATTGCATGTCTGTTCTTTTCACAAACACATATGGATCCACCAGAGTCATTGCATGTGTGTTCTTTTCACAAACCAGATATGTATCCACAAGTGTCACTGCATGTGTGTTCTTTTCATTAACCACATATGGATCCCATAGTGTCATTGCATGTGTGTTCTTTTCATTAACCACAACTAGAGTCATTGCATGTCTGTTCTTTTCATAGACCACATATGGATCCACCAGAGTTCATTGCATGTTTGTTATTTTCACAAACCACGTATGGATCCACCAGAGTCATTGCATGTGTGTTCTTTTAATTAACCATAACTAGAGTCATTGCATGTGTGTTCTTTTCACAAACCACAACCAGAGTCATTGCATGTGAGTTCTTTTCATTAACCACATATGGATCCCCTAGTGTCATTGCATGCGTGTTCTATTCATTAACCACAACTAGAGGCATTGAATATCTAGTCTTTTCATAGACCACATATGGATCCACCAGAGTTTATTGCATGTCTGTTCTATTCACAAACCACATATGGATCCACAAGAGTCATTGCATGTGTGTTCTTTTCACAAACCACATATGGATCCACTAGTGTCATTGCATGTGTGTTCTTTTCATTAACTACATATTGATCCCCTACTGTCATTGCATGTGTATTCTTTTCATTAACCACAACTAGCGTCATTGCATGTGTGTTCTTTTCACAAACCACATATGGATCCACCAAAGGCATTCCATGTGTCTTATTTTCACAAACCACATATGGATCCACTAGTGTCATTGCATGTGTGTTCTTTTCATTAACCACATATGGATCCACCCGTGTCATTGCATGGGTGTTCTTTTCACAAACCATGTATGCATCCACCAGAGTCATTGCATGTCTGTTCTTTTCATAGACCACATATGGATCCACCAGAGCCATTGCATGTCTGTTCTTTTCACAAACCACATATGGATCCACCAGAGTCATTGCATGTGTGTTCTTTTCACAAACCAGATATGTATCCACAAGTGTCATTGCATGTGTGTTCTTTTCATTAACCACATATGGATCCCCTAGTGTCATTGCATGTGTGTTCTTTTCATTAACCACAACTAGAGTCAGTGCATGTCTATTCTTTTCATAGACCACATATGGATCCACCAGAGTTCATGGCATGTCTGTTATTTTCACAAACCACATATGGATCCACCAAAGTCATTGCATGTGTGTTCTTTTCACAAACCACATATGGATCCACTAGTGTCATTGCATGTGTGTTCTTTTAATTAACCCCATCTTGAGTCATTGCATGTGTGTTCTTTTCACAAACCACAACTAGAGTCATTGCATGTGTGTTCTTTTCATTAACCACGTATGGATCCCCTAGTGTCATTGCATGTGTGTTCTATTCATTTACCACAACTAGAGTCATTACATGTCTGTTCTTTTCATAGACCACATATGGATCCACCAGAGTTCATTGCATGTCTATTCTTTTCACAAACCACATATGGATCCACCAGAGTCATTGCATATGTGTCCTTTTCACAAACCACATATGGATCCACCAATTGCAATTGCATGTGTGTTCTTTTCATTAACCACATATGGATCCCCTCGTGTCATTTCATGTGTATTCTTTTCATTAACCACAACTAGAGTCATTGCTTGTATGTTCTTTTCATAGACCACATATGGCCCCACCAGAGTTCATTGCATGTCTATTCTTTTCACAAACAACATATGGATCCACCAGAGTCATTGCATGTGTATTCTTTTCACAAACCAGATATGGATCCACCAGTGTCATTTCATGTGTGTTCTTTTCATTAACCACATATGGATCCCCTGGTGTCATTGCATGTGTGTTCTTTTCATTAACCACAACTAGAGTTATTGCATGTATGTTCTTTTCATAGACCAGATATGGATCCACCAGAGTTCATTGCATCTCTGTCCTTTTCACATACCACATATAGATCCACCAGAGTCATTGCATATGTGTTCTTGTCACAAACCACATATGGATCCACTAGTGTCATTGCATGTGTGTTCTTTTCATTAACCACATATTGATCCCCTAGTGTCATTGCATGTGTGTTCTTTTCATTAACCACAACTAGCGTCATTGCATGTGTGTTCTTTTCACAAACCACATATGGATCCACCAAAGGCATTCCATGTGTCTTATTTTCACAAACCACATATGGATCCACTAGTGTCATTGCATGTGTGTTCTTTTCATTAACCACATATGGATCCACCCGTGTCATTGCATGGGTGTTCTTTTCACAAACCATGTATGCATCCACCAGAGTCATTGCATGTCTGTTCTTTTCATAGACCACATATGGATCCACCAGAGCCATTGCATGTCTGTTCTTTTCACAAACCACATATGGATCCACCAGAGTCATTGCATGTGTGTTCTTTTCACAAACCAGATATGTATCCACAAGTGTCATTGCATGTGTGTTCTTTTCATTAACCACATATGGATCCCCTAGTGTCATTGCATGTGTGTTCTATTCATTAACCACAACTAGAGTCATTACATGTCTGTTCTTTTCATAGACCACATATGGATCCACCAGAGTTCATTGCATGTCTATTCTTTTCACAAACCACATATGGATCCACCAGAGTCATTGCATCTCTGTTCTTTAGACAAACCACATATGGATCCACCAATTGTTATTGCATGTGTGTTCTTTTCATTGACCACATATGGATCCCCTCGTGTCATTTCATGTGTATTCTTTTAATTAACCACAACTAGAGTCATTGCTTGTATGTTCTTTCCATAGACCACTTGTGGCTCCACCAGAGTTCATTGCATGTCTATTCTTTTCACAAACCATATATGGATCCACCAGAGTCATTGCATGTGTATTGTTTTCAAAAACAAGATATGGATCCACTAGTGTCATTTCATGTGTGTTGTTTTCATTAACCACATATGGATCCCCTGGTGTCATTGCATGTGTGTTCTTTTCATTAACCACAACTAGAGTTATTGCATGTATGTTCTTTTCATAGACCAGATATGGATCCACCAGAGTTCATTGCATCTCTATTCTTTTCACATACCACATATAGATCCACCAGAGTCATTGCATATGTGTTCTTGTCACAAACCACATATGGATCCACTAGTGTCATTGCATGTGTGTTCTTTTCATTAACCACATATTGATCCCCTAGTGTCATTGCATGTGTGTTCTTTTCATTAACCACAACTAGCGTCATTGCATGTGTGTTCTTTTCACAAACCACATATGGATCCACCAGAGTCATTGCATGTCTATTCTTTTCATTAACAACAAATGGATCCACACGTGTCATTGCATGTCCGTTATTTTCATAAATCACATGTATCCACAAGTGTCATTGCATGTGTGTTCTTTTCACAAACCACATATGGATCCACCAGTGTCATTGTATCTGTGTTCTTTTCACAAACCACATATGGATCCACCAGTGTCATTGCATGTGTGTTCTTTTCATTAACCATGTATGGATCCCCTAGTGTCATTGCATGTGTGTTCTTTTCATTAACCACAACTAGACTCATTGCATGTCTATTCTTTTCTAGAGCACATATGGATCCACCGGAGTTCATTGCATGTCTGTTCTTTTCACAAACCACATATGGATCCACTAGAGTCATTGCATGTGTGTTCTCTTCACAAACCACATATGGATCCACCAGTGTCATTGCATGTGTGTTCTTTTCATTAACCACATATGGATCCCCAAGTGTCATTGCATGTATGTTCTTTTCATTAACCATGACTAGAGTCATTGCATGTCTATTCTTTTTTTAGAAAACATATGGATCAACCAGAGTTCATTGCATGTCTGCTCTTTTCACAAACCACATAAGGATTCACCACAGTCATTGCATGTGTGTTCTTTTCACAAACCAGATACGGATCCACCAGTGTCATTGCATGTGTGTTCTTTTCATTAACCACATATGGATCCCCTAGTGTCATTGCATGTGTGTTCTTTTCATTAACCACAACTAGAGTCATTGCATGTCTGTTCTTTTCATAGACCACATTTGGATCCACCAGTGCCATTGCATGTGTGTTCTTTTCATTAACCACATATGGATCCACCAGAGTTCATCGCATGTGTGTTCTTTTCATTCACCACAGCTAGAGTCATTGCATGCCTGTTCTTTTCACAAACACATATGGATCCACCAGAGTCATTGCATGTGTGTTCTTTTCACAAACCAGATATGTATCCACAAGTGTCACTGCATGTGTGTTCTTTTCATTAACCACATATGGATCCCATAGTGTCATTGCATGTGTGTTCTTTTCATTAACCACAACTAGAGTCATTGCATGTCTGTTCTTTTCATAGACCACATATGGATCCACCAGAGTTCATTGCATGTCTGTTATTTTCACAAACCACGTATGGATCCACCAGAGTCATTGCATGTGTGTTCTTTTAATTAACCATAACTAGAGTCATTGCATGTGTGTTATTTTCACAAACCACAACCAGAGTCATTGCATGTGAGTTCTTTTCATTAACCACATATGGATCCCCTAGTGTCATTGCATGAGTGTTCTATTCATTAACCACAACTAGAGGCATTGAATATCTAGTCTTTTCATAGACCACATATGGATCCACCAGAGTTCATTGCATGTCTGTTCTTTTCACAAACCACATATGGATCCACCAGAGTCATTGCATGTGTGTTCTTTTCACAAACCACATATGGATCCACCAATTGTTATTGCATGTGTGTTCTTTTCATTAACCACATATGGATCCCCTCGTGTCATTGCTTGTGTATTCTTTTCATTAACCACAACTAGAGTCATTCCTTGTATGTTCTTTTCATAGACCACATATGGATCCACCAGAGTTCATTGCATGTCTATTCTTTTCACAAACCACATATGTATCCACAGAGTCATTGCATGTGTGTTCTTTTCACAAACCAGATATGTATCCACAAGTGTCATTACATGTGTGTTCTTTTCATTAACCACATAAGGATCCCCTAGCGTCATTGCATGTGTGTTCTTTTCATTAACCACAACTAGAGTCATTGCATGTCTGTTCTTTTCATAGACCAGATATGGATCCACCAGAGTTCATTGCATGTATGTTCTTTTCACAAACCACATATGGATCCACCAGAGTCATTGCATGTGTGTTCTTTTCACAAACCACATATGGATCCACCAATTGTTATTGCATGTGTGTTCTTTTCATTAACCACATATGGATCCCCTACTGTCATTGCATGTGTATTCTTTTCATTAACCACAACTAGAGTCATTGCTTGTATGTTCTTTTCATATACCACATAGATCCACTAGAGTTCATTGCATGTCTATTCTTTTCACAAACCACAGATGGATCCACCAGAGTCATTGCACGTGTGTTCTTTTCACAAACCAGATATGGATCCACCAGTGTCATTGCATGTGTGTTCTTTTCATTAACCACATATGGATCCCCTGGTGTCATTGCATGTGTGTTCTTTTCATTAACCACAACTAGAGTTATTGCATGTATGTTCTTTTCATAGACCAGATATGGATCCACCAGAGTTCGTTACATCTCTGTTCTTTTCACAAACCACATATAGATCCACCAGAGTCAATGCACATGTGTTCTTGTCACAAACCACATATGGATCCACTAGTGTCATTGCATGTGAGTTCTTTTCATTAACCACATATTGATCCCCTAGTGTCATTGCATGTGTGTTCTTTTCATTAACCACAACTAGCATCATTGCATGTGTGTTCTTTTCACAAACCACATATGGATCCACCAGAGTCATTGCACGTCTATTCTTTTCATTAACAACAACTTGATCCACACGTGTCATTGCATGTCCGTTATTTTCATAAATCACATGTATCCACAAGTGTCATTGCATGTGTGTTCTTTTCACAAACCACATATAGATCCACAAGTGTCACTGCATGTGTGTTCTTTTCATAAACCACATATGGATCCACCAGTGTCATTGCATGTGTGTTCGTTTCATTAACCATGTATGGATCCCCTAGTGTCATTGCATATGTGTTCTTTCCATTAACCACAACTAGAGTCATTGCATGTCTATTGTTTTCATAGACCACATATGGATCCACCAGAGTTCATTGCATGTCTGTTCTTTTCACAAACCACATATGGATCCACCAGAGTCATTGCCTGTGTGTTCATTTCACAAACCACATATGGATTCACAAGTGTCATTGCATGTGTGTTCTTTTCATTAACAACATATGGACCCCCTAGTGTCATTGCATGTGTGTTCTTTTCATTAACCACGACTAGAGTCATTGCATGTCTATTATTTTTATAGACCACATATGGATCCACCAGAGTTCATTGCATGTCTGCTCTTTTCACAAACCACATAAGGATCCACCACAGTCATTGCATGTGTGTTCTTTTCACAAACCAGATACGGATCCACCAGTGTCATTGCATGTGTGTCATTTTCATTAACCACATATGGATCCCCTAGTGTCATTGCATGTGTGTTCTTTTCATTAACCACAACTAGAGTCATTGCATGTTTGTTCTTTTCATAGACCACATTTGGATCCACCAGTGTCATTGCATGTGTGTTCTTTTCATTAACCACATATGGATCCACCAGAGTTCATTGCATGTGTGTTCTTTTCATTAACCACATCTAGAGTCATTGCATGTTTGTTGTTTTCACAAACCACATATGGATCCACCAGAGTCATTGCATGTGTGTTCTTTTCACAAACCAGATATGTATCCACAAGTGTCATTGCATGTGTGTTCTTTTCATTAACCACATATGGATCCCCTAGTGTCATTTCATGTGTGTTCTTTTCATTAACCACAACTAGAGTCATTCCATGTCTGTTCTTTTCATAGACCACATATGGATCCACCAGAGTTCATTGCATGTTCGGTCTTTTCACAAACCACATATGGATCCACCAAAGTCATTGCATGTGTGTTCTTTTCACAAACCACATATGGATCCACCAGTGTCATTGCATGTGTATTCTTTTAATTAACCACAACTAGAGTCATTGCATGTGTGTTCTTTTCACAAACCACAACCAGAGGCATTGCATGTGTGTTCTTTTCATTAACCACATATGGATCCCCTAGTGTCATTGCATCTGTGTTCTATTCATTAACCACAACTAGAGTCATTGCATGTCTGTTCTTTTTATAGACCACATATGGATCCACCAGAGTTCATTGCATGTCTGTTCTTTTCACAAACCACATATGCATCCACCAGAGTCATTGCATGTGTGTTCTTTTCACAATCCACATATGGATCCACCAATTGTTATTGCATGTGTGTTCTTTTAATTAACCACATATGGATCCCCTAGTGTCATTGCATGTGTATTTTTTTCACTAACCACAACTAGAGTCATTGCTTGTATGTTCTTTCCATAGACCACATATGGATCTACCAGAGTTCATTGCATGTCTATTCTTTTCACAAACCACATATGGATCCACCAGAGTCATTGCATGTGTGTTCTTTTCACGAACCAGATATGGATCCACCAGTGTCATTGCATGTGTGTTCTTTTCATTAACCACATATGGATCCACCAGAGTTCATTGCATGTGTGTTCTTTTCATTAACCACATATGGATCCCCTGGTGTCATTGCATGTGTGTTCTTTTCATTAACCACAACTAGAGTTATTGCATGTATGTTCTTTTCATAGACCAGATATGGATCCACCAGAGTTCGTTACATCTCTGTTCTTTTCACAAACCACATATAGATCCACCAGAGTCAATGCACATGTGTTCTTGTCACAAACCACATATGGATCCACTAGTGTCATTGCATGTGAGTTCTTTTCATTAACCACATATTGATCCCCTAGTGTCATTGCATGTGTGTTCTTTTCATTAACCACAACTAGCATCATTGCATGTGTGTTCTTTTCACAAACCACATATGGATCCACCAGAGTCATTGCACGTCTATTCTTTTCATTAACAACAACTTGATCCACACGTGTCATTGCATGTCCGTTATTTTCATAAATCACATGTATCCACAAGTGTCATTGCATGTGTGTTCTTTTCACAAACCACATATAGATCCACAAGTGTCACTGCATGTGTGTTCTTTTCATAAACCACATATGGATCCACCAGTGTCATTGCATGTGTGTTCGTTTCATTAACCATGTATGGATCCCCTAGTGTCATTGCATATGTGTTCTTTCCATTAACCACAACTAGAGTCATTGCATGTCTATTGTTTTCATAGACCACATATGGATCCACCAGAGTTCATTGCATGTCTGTTCTTTTCACAAACCACATATGGATCCACCAGAGTCATTGCCTGTGTGTTCATTTCACAAACCACATATGGATTCACAAGTGTCATTGCATGTGTGTTCTTTTCATTAACAACATATGGACCCCCTAGTGTCATTGCATGTGTGTTCTTTTCATTAACCACGACTAGAGTCATTGCATGTCTATTATTTTTATAGACCACATATGGATCCACCAGAGTTCATTGCATGTCTGCTCTTTTCACAAACCACATAAGGATCCACCACAGTCATTGCATGTGTGTTCTTTTCACAAACCAGATACGGATCCACCAGTGTCATTGCATGTGTGTCATTTTCATTAACCACATATGGATCCCCTAGTGTCATTGCATGTGTGTTCTTTTCATTAACCACAACTAGAGTCATTGCATGTTTGTTCTTTTCATAGACCACATTTGGATCCACCAGTGTCATTGCATGTGTGTTCTTTTCATTAACCACATATGGATCCACCAGAGTTCATTGCATGTGTGTTCTTTTCATTAACCACATCTAGAGTCATTGCATGTTTGTTGTTTTCACAAACCACATATGGATCCACCAGAGTCATTGCATGTGTGTTCTTTTCACAAACCAGATATGTATCCACAAGTGTCATTGCATGTGTGTTCTTTTCATTAACCACATATGGATCCCCTAGTGTCATTTCATGTGTGTTCTTTTCATTAACCACAACTAGAGTCATTGCATGTCTGTTCTTTTCATAGACCACATATGGATCCACCAGAGTTCATTGCATGTTCGGTCTTTTCACAAACCACATATGGATCCACCAAAGTCATTGCATGTGTGTTCTTTTCACAAACCACATATGGATCCACCAGTGTCATTGCATGTGTATTCTTTTAATTAACCACAACTAGAGTCATTGCATGTGTGTTCTTTTCACAAACCACAACCAGAGGCATTGCATGTGTGTTCTTTTCATTAACCACATATGGATCCCCTAGTGTCATTGCATCTGTGTTCTATTCATTAACCACAACTAGAGTCATTGCATGTCTGTTCTTTTTATAGACCACATATGGATCCACCAGAGTTCATTGCATGTCTGTTCTTTTCACAAACCACATATGCATCCACCAGAGTCATTGCATGTGTGTTCTTTTCACAATCCACATATGGATCCACCAATTGTTATTGCATGTGTGTTCTTTTAATTAACCACATATGGATCCCCTAGTGTCATTGCATGTGTATTTTTTTCACTAACCACAACTAGAGTCATTGCTTGTATGTTCTTTCCATAGACCACATATGGATCTACCAGAGTTCATTGCATGTCTATTCTTTTCACAAACCACATATGGATCCACCAGAGTCATTGCATGTGTGTTCTTTTCACGAACCAGATATGGATCCACCAGTGTCATTGCATGTGTGTTCTTTTCATTAACCACATATGGATCCACCAGAGTTCATTGCATGTGTGTTCTTTTCATTAACCACAACTAGAGTCATTGCATGTCTGTTCTTTTCACAAACCACATATGGATCCACCAGAGTCATTGCATGTGTATTCTTTTCACAAACCAGATATGTATCCACAAGTGTCATTGCATGTGTGTTCTTTTCATTAACCACATAAGGATCCCCTAGCGTCATTGCATGTGTGTTCTTTTCATTAACCACAACTAGAGTCATTGCATGTCTATTCTTTTCATAGACCAGATATGGATCCACCAGAGTTCATTGCATGTCTGTTCTTTTCACAAACCACATATGGATAACCAGAGTCATTGCATGTGTGTTCTTTTCACAAACCACATATGGATCCACCAATTGTTATTGCATGTGCGTTCTTTTCATTAACCACATATGGATCCCCTACTGTCATTGCATCTGTATTCTTTTCATTAACCACAACTAGAGTCATTGCTTGTATGTTCTTTTCATATACCACATAGATCCACTAGAGTTCATTGCATGTCTATTCTTTTCACAAACCACAGATGGATCCACCAAAGTCATTGCACGTGTGTTCTTTTCGCAAACCAGATATGGATCCACCAGTGTCATTGCATGTGTGTTCTTTTCATTAACCACATATGGATCCACTGGTGTCATTGCATGTGTGTTCTTTTCATTAACCACAACTAGAGTTATTGCCTGTATGTTCTTTTCATAGACCAGATATGGATCCACCAGAGTTCATTACATCTCTGTTCTTTTCACAAACCACATATAGATATACCAGAGTCATTGCATATGTGTTCTTGTCACAAACCACATGTGGATCCACTAGTGTCATTGCATGTGTGTTCTTTTCATTAACCACATATTGATCCCCTAGTGTCATTGCTTGTGTGGTCTTTTCATTAACCACAACTAGCGTGATTGCATGTGTGTTCTTTTCACAAACCACATATGGATCCACCAGAGTCATTGCATGTCTATTCTTTTCATTAATCATAAATGGATCCACACTTGTCATTGCATGTCCGTTATTTTCATAAATCACATGTATCCACCAGTGTCATTGCATGTGTGTTCTTTTCACAAACCACATATGGATCCACCAGTGTCATTGTATGTGTGTTCTTTACACAAACCACATATGGATCCACCAGTGTCATTGCATGTGTGTTCTTTTCATTAAACATGTATGGACCCCCAAGTGTCATTGCATGTGTGTTCTTTTCATTAACCACAACTAGAGTCATTGCATGTCTATTCTTTTCATAGACCATATATGGATCCACCAGAGTTCATTGCATGTCTGTTCTTTTCACAAACAACATATGGATCCACCAGAGTCATTGCATGTGTGTTCTTTTCACAAACCAAATATGGATCCACCAGTGTCATTGCATGTGTGTTCTTTTCATTAACCACATATGGATCCCCTAGTGTCATTGCATGTTGTCAACACCCGGATTTTTAATCCCAGATGCCTGTTATGCCATACCTCGCAATCCCAGGATTACCATTTTTGCGAGACATAACGGATTGGATATCACAGTACATCATCCATTACAAACCATACATAAGGTTTTACACAAATAAGGTTCTCATGATCCAGTCTTTAATACAACAAGCAGCGGAAATAAAAGATAGCGTTGCGGTGGGGTCCATCTTCAGGGGCACAGGGAATGCTGACGAAGGCAGATAATCCTAGTTATCATAGCCGTCCTACTAACCATCATCTTGATAATCTCCTTCATAGTCTGGCCATGATAATAGCTAGGGACAAAAGCCATGAGTACTCTTTAAGTACTCGTAAACTACTACTAACAAGGAGTATAATTCTAAGTTAAAGTGCTGAATCTAAGTTAACTATCAAGTTAAGTTTGAAACCTAAGCTGAGTTCAGAAGCAAAGAAAGATAAAGTAAAGTTCTAGAATCACTTAAGTTGGGAAGCTATTATCATAAACACAACCCTGTTGTGGTCAAGTCAAAGTTCATCATTCATTTCAAGTTATTTAGAAAACACATGACAACGAAATAGTATGGCCATTCCAACTGTCCATAACTGCGGACGTGGCTATTCGAATAGTTTGACACTCTGCAGAGGTGGTACACTTTCACCACAAGATTCGATACATCTATCAGGGATAACCCTGAATCATCATACTTAGTATGCAGATAATCAAACATAACCTTCCCTTTACACACCCTAGTATAAGCACCTCTCCTATGAGTATGGCCTCCCAACCATGACCATCAGTCATCTTGGGCACTGCATAGGTGGACAACATTGAGAGGTAGCCTCAGCTCAAACCTTTCCCGTGAGGGAACTAATACTAATGCATATAAATTTCCAGCTAAGCCTTACCCAATTCAGGTAATGTGGTTATACGGTAAATTTGGAATGGTATCGCATCCGAATCCAACCATCAGTTTTATAAAAGGGTTAAGGTTCATGCCTCATCATTTTTATCATCATAAACCAGTTATGTCTCTCAACACATGTCAAAACATCTCAATAGAATGACTCATCATTCCAAGGTTTTCACAATTCATTTTTACCAAGTGTTCCCATCTAAAGTGACTCAAGTTTTTGATCTACTCTATAATACTAAGTTAAGAGTGTTCACTAAGGAGGAAGGATGGGGTCAATCTCATGCCATAGAATGACATCTAAAGGTTTCTAAGTAGGTCAAGTTTTATACTTTTTATGCTACCTTCAAAATAAGTAAGGAACTTTGCAAACTAAGGGGAGTAAAACTTGTAAGTAAGACCTGGGGTACTAATAGTTAAAAGGGGTGTGATCAAAGCATTCCTAAAGCATCCTTGATCATTCATCTAGCTTAATTCTAGCTTGCTAATAATAGCTTGCCTTGGTTCGTGCAGTGGTTGAAGTTTTCTTCTTCTTCTTCTTCTTGGTAGCACTCCTCCTCCTCGTAAGCTTGGTCGGTACTATCTTCTATAACAATACATACGGAGTAGACAATCACCAAACAATACTTAACTAGGCTAGATAGCATTCTAAGACACACAATTGATGATCTATTATCATCACAAGCATCACAAGTTTAATTCAATAGTTTCCTTCTTTTTCTTTTAGAAAAGTAATTTCTACTCATTGAAAAATTAACTAACATTTAATATTCACCACTTAAAACATGGGATCATGTTGACACATGTCATCACCACATATTCTAACATGTGGGAATGAGATTTAAGGGTTGGATCAATATTACTTTGGTTTAAGTTCATTATTTAATGATTTAAAGTGACTAGAAATGCCTATATAGCATTGTTTTGGTACTAGTCAAAAGTCACTGCATGTAAACCTTAATATTATTACATATTTAGATAGATATGATGAAATGTGATTTTTGAGAGTTGGAATCAACTCAAAAGCTAACTTGGTTGATTTTATAAAAATGTTGCAAGTTGCAAAAGCTTCTGTCTTCTTATTTTTATTAGGAGAGATCTAAAACTCTAATTGAATTAAATCCAACGGGCTTGGATAGATCATTTTAATACTTTTCAGACAAAATTGGGTTCATCCAATTTGGATTTCTAAAACTCTCTGAATTGATTTTCAAACTAGGGGACAGAAACTAGATTTAGCTAAAAAGAAAAATCCAGATTTGAATAGGTGGGCTAGCGCGGGAAAAGAAATGGGCCGGCCCAGTGGCGCTCCGTGGTGCGAGGCTCAAGTGACAGGGGGTCCCGCGTGTCAGCGGCACTTAAAACGCGAAACGGTACGCGTGCTGTGGGTCGTGCGATTACAATAGGAATCCACGGCTGAGGGTCGTCGTCGACGACGAACAGGTCGCCATCGAGCTCAAACCCTAGCGGTCCGGTGGGGGTCTACTGGGGGCGTACCAGGGCTCCAGCGGGGTCGGCGAGGCGGGCAAAAGACGTGGAAGACGACGGCCAGGCGAGGCGCGGTTGTGGCGGAGCTTGGGGTGGTCGCAATCAACGACGCCCTTCTCCTCCTGCCGTGGCTACTCCGGCTCCAATTCCGGCGAGTTGCTGCTCCCTTTGCTCCGGCGAGAGGTGGGTGAGGTGTGAGCTACCTCCTAGACATGGAGAGAGGGAGAGGGGCGGTCTGCTGCGGTGAGGGCAAGGTTGGCCGGCGAGAGGCGGCTCGGCATGATATGGCCGTGCCACTAGGGGCTAGGGGAGTGGGTGGTTAAACTCTGGTTAGATCAAGAGGGGACAGGGGAGATAAATGAAGATCAATTGGGGGAAAAACCCTGTAGTAAACAGTGAGCTAGGATTAGAGTAGAGATTATGCATGCCAAGTGTTTGATGAAATGGCCGCATGAAAGAAAGTTTTGAATTTTGGTTTCAAAATTTTTGAGTGATCTCCACTAGTGATAGGTAGTCTCTGGTTGCAAGGGTTTTGAAAGTGGAGCTCAAATAGATGGTTTTTGAAATAGGGGTGATATATGCATATGCATTAGATTCAATTTTAAACTGTCATTTAAAATAGTTAACAGAATGTTTTTAGCAGATCCAAAGGTGGGCCTTGGTACCAAATTATGTGTACTAGCAAGGGGTGCAAAGATCAAGAATTGTTTCTGTTAAGTTTTGAGTACTAGGAATAGCCAAAGTAGGCATGGGAGTTAAATTTGCCAAAATGACCATTCCTCCTTTTTAAATCTATTTGATTTTATTTTCTTTAGGAAAAGTTTGGGAATGATGTAGATGATGTTTAAATCACCTAAGAAACATTTTACAAGCATTGGATCATTCAATCATGGCAATTCAAACAACTCCTATTTTAAATGCACACACATATGAATGCTTTCATTTTAAATTTGGAAAAGTTTTTGTTAACCCTATTTTTGGATGATTTGATCTTGATAACCTTGGGTTAAAGTTTTGGGATGTTACAAACCTTCCCCCCTTAAACAAAATCTCGTCCCGAGATTTACAAGGAAAACTAGGAACTAAAGAGATCTGGGAACTCTGTCCTAATGTAATCTTCGCGCTCCCAAGTAGATTCCTCCTCGATATGGTTGCTCCACTGAATCTTGAGAAACTTGATACTCCTGGTCCTGGTGGTTCTGTAGGCTTCTTCTAAGATACGGATGGGTACTTCCCGATAGGTCAGGTCATTGTTGATTTCCACAGCTCTGTGATCAATGTTCTTGAAAACTTCAGTCTTCTCAGGCACTTCCAAGCATTTACGAAGTAACGAGATATGGAACACATTGTGGATGGCTGACATCTCTTCAGGCAGTTCCAGTTGATACGATACTTCTCCTCGGCGGTTCAGAATCTTGAAAGGTCCGATATATCTGGGGGCTAACTTTCCCTTCAGACTAAAGCGTTGGGTTCCCTTCAATGGTGAAACCTTGAGATATACAAAAGCTCTGACATTGAAAGTCAGGTCTCTCCTCCTCTTGTCGGCATAGCTCTTCTGTCTGGATTGGGCGGTCTTGAGGAGCTCACGGACTTTGTGAACTTTCTCTTCGGCTTCTCAGAGAATGTCGGGTCCAAAGATCTGACTCTCTCCTACTTGCGACCAATTCAAAGGGGTACGACACTTTCTTCCGTATAGGAATTCAAATGGTGCCATCTGCAAACTAGCTTGATAACTGTTGTTATATGAGAATTCTGCGAAAGGCAGGCAGTCTTCCCATTTTGATCCGTATTCCAACACACAAGCTCTAAGCATATCCTCTAGGATCTGGTTGACTCTCTCAGTCTGTCCATCTGTTTGCGGGTGATAAGCGGTGCTGAAGTTCAACTTGGTTCCTAAATCTTCCTAGACTTTCTGCCAACATCTTGAAGTAAATTGGGTTCCTCGATCTGAGACGATGGTCTTGGGGGTTCCATGCAGACTAACAATCCTAGCAATATACAGCTCTGCTAGTTTTGCACTCTGGTAGGTTGTCTTGACAGGTATGAAGTAGGCTACCTTGGATAGTCTATCAACTATGACTCAGATTGAGTCATTTCCCCTACTAGAAGTAGGTAAACCGGTGATAAATTCCATTCTGACGGAATCCCATTTCCATTCCGGAATCTGCAATGGTTGCAACAATCCTGCAAGTCTCTGATGCTCTGCTTTGACTCTTTAACAAACGTCACATTTGGAGATGTAGCTTCCGATCTCTCTCTTCATCTTGTGCCACCAAAATTGCTCTTTCAAATCCTGATACATCTTTGTTCCTCCGGGGTGGATAGAATAAAGAGTATCATGAGCTTCCTTCATGATAATTTCCTTCAGCTCCGAATCTGCTGGCACACAGATACGTTCTTTGTACCACAGTACTCCTTCTTCGTCTTCGGTGAATCTAGGTACCTTTCCTGTACCAATACGACGTTTGATTCTGTCGATACTTTCATTTCCCTTCTGGGCTTCCTTTATTTGGCTAATCAACGTGGGTTGAAGTTCAATGCTATCTAGGAATCCTTTGCTAACTAACTCAGTCCTGAACTGCTCCAACTCATCATACAAACTTGGTTGCTTCTCTTTGATCATGGTGTTAAGCCTACACAGCAATCTGCTAAGAGCATCCGCTACCACATTGGCTTTGTCGGGGTGATAGTGAATGTCAAGGTCATAATCCTTGATTAACTCTATCCATCTTCTTTGCCTCATATTCAGCTCCTTCTGAGTGAAGATATACTTCAAGCGCTTACGATCTAAGTAAATCTCACAGCGATTACCCATCAAATAATGACGCCATATCTTCAATGCTAGAACCACGGCTGCTAGCTCAAGATCATATGTCGGATAGTTCTGCTCATGCTGCTTCAGTTGTCGAGACAGATAAGCAATGACTTTGCCTTCTTGCATCAATACACAGCCTAGGCCAATCTTGGATGCATCACAATACACATCAAACGGCTTCTTGATGTCTGGCATGATCAAAATTGGGGCTGATATTAATCTCTTCTTCAGCTCCTGGAAACTGGCTTCACATTTGTCTGTCCATTCGAACTTCTTGTCCTTCTTCAACAATTGGGTCATTGGTCGGGCTATGCTCGAGAATCCTTCTACGAACTTGCGGTAATATCTCGCTAATCCGACAAATGAACGAACCTGGGTTTGATTGGTTGGGGATTCCCATTCTTCGACATCTTTGATCTTGGTGGGATCAACAGAGACTCCTCCGGCAGACACAATATGTCCTAGGAATCCTACTTCTTTTAGCCAAAACTCACACTTGCTGAACTTGGCATATAACTGATGCTCTCTCAGGGTTTCTAGGATGATTCACAGATGTTGCTCATGCTCTTCTTCTGACTTGGAGTAGATAAGGATGTCGTCGATAAACACCACTACAAACTTATCTAGGAAATTCATAAAGATCTTATTCATGAGATTCATGAAATAAGCAGGGGCATTGGTTAATCCAAAAGACATAACCGTATACTCGTATAAACCATAGCGAGTAGTAAAGGTGGTCTTCGGAATATCCGTTGCCCGAATCTTAAGTTGGTGATAACCAGTCCTAAGATCAATCTTTGAGAATACCTGGGCTCCAGTCCACTGATCAAATAGATCCTCTATCTTTGGCAAGGGGTACTTGTTCTTGATGGTGACATCATTCAATTTTCTGTAATCCGTACACAGACGATTGCCTCCATCTTACTTGTCGACGAATAACACTGGTGATCTCCATGGCGATGCGCTTGGCTGAATCAAGCATGTTGCTAACATGGCATCCAACTGCTTCTTTAGTTCTACTAACTCCGAGGGGTTCATGGTATAAGGTCTCTGGGCTATAGGTCCAGTTCCGGGGATTAGTTCGATAATGAACTCAATATCCCTATCCGGGGCATACCTGGCAATTCATCTAGGAATACGTCGGGGTATTCACAGACTACTCTGAGTTGGTCAATGGTGGGCAGGGCTACACTCTTGTTGCACTTGAATTGACGGGGTAAGGTTTCAAAGATATGCTCTACTGTTACTCCAGAACTAATGGTCATGGTGATGGCTTTCTTAGCACAGTCTATCAGTCCTTGATGCCTTGACATCCAGTCCATACCTAGTACTACTTCCAATCCTTTGGTTCCAAGTACAATTAGGTTGGCATAAAAATCTATCACATGTATTCTGATAGGTACAGCTTTGCAAATTTTTCTAGCTTTTGTTGTTGAACCGGGGATTTGAACTATCATTACATGCTTAAGGTTGGTTGGGTGAATCTTACTAGTGCATACAAATTCTTCGATGACAAATGAATGCGATGCTCCAGAATCAAACAATACTCTTGCTAAAACTGAGTTGACAGAAAACATACCCCGCACTACATCTGGTGCTTCCTGGGCTTCTTCTGCGTTCATGTGGAAGAGATGACCGTTGCGGTTGTGAGGGTTCCCTAGGGCAAATCTCCTTCCTGGCTAAACACGACGCTGCTGCTGAGCTGGGGCATTCACAGGGGCATTGGCTGCAGTCTTCTTGGGACACTCATTGGAGTAGTGACCCTTCACTCCACACTCGAAACAAATGATCTGGGACTTGTCCTTGATAACGACAGGTACAGCATTGCTGCCAGTTCTGGGTGCAGTGTTGTTGTTGTTGTTATTGTTGTTGCTCTTGGGAGGGGCACGGTTGAAATTGTTGGCATTGCCGGAGTTGTGATTGTTTCCTCCGGACTTCACATTGCCTCTGCTACGGTTGGGGTAGCTTGGGTGAGAATTTGGGGGTCGGTTGTTCCTTGGTGCATATCCCGGTGAAGGGTTGGGACGGTACTTCTGGTGACTACTGGATCCAGACTGCTGCATCATATGACGCTTGCGGTTGTCGTTTGCCTAGTTAATCTTCCCTTCCATCTAAATGGCTGAGTCGACTAGCTCTTCGAGATCATCGAAACGGATGTTGACGAGGACAGTCTGCATCTCATCATGCAGTCCGTTTAAGAATCTGTCCTTCTTCTTAGCCTCCGTGTTGATCTCATCCGGTGCATATCTGGCAAGTGACAAGAATCTGTCATGGTACTCCACCACAGTCATTCTTCCTTGCTTCAATTTGCGGAATTCATCTCTCATCCTGTTGACAAGACCTTGCAGCACGTGGGTGCGGCTGAACTTGACCTTGAATGCTTCCCAGGTCATCATCTGGCCATGGTTCATATTGCGGATGCTATTCCACCAAGCTCTTGCATCTCCCGCCAAATAGTGGGTGGCAAAGAGAACTTTCTCATTCTCATCAACTCTGGCAACCTCTAAGTTGTTTTCCATGGTCTGTAACCAGTCATCAGCATCTAATGGGTTTTCAGATTGGTTAAATATTGGGGGATTGGTGTTCTGAAAGTTTTTGAGTTTGGATCCTTGGTGATCCTGATTTCCATGTCCTTGGTTGTTGAGAGCCATTTGGGCGATGTGCTGCAATGTTGCTAAGTTGGCTTGACACTTGGCCCTGCTTGCTTCATGGTCCGCGATGAGATTCAGCAAAATCTGCAGCATTGGGTCCTGCACGAGCTGCTCCCTCCTTGGTTTCCACGAGTCATCTGAAGATTGAGATAGATATAGGGGTAAGAGGGAAATTCGAAGGTTCATGGTTTTGGGTCCATCTTCAGGGGCATAGGCAATGCTGACGAAGACAGATCATCCTAGTTATCATAGCCGTCCTGCTGACCATCATCTTGATAATCTCCTTCATAGTCTGGCCATGATAATAGCCAGGGACAACAGCCATGAGTACTCTTTAAGTACTCGCAAACTACTACTAACAAGGAGTATAATACTAAGTTAAAGTGTTGAATCTAAGTTTACTATCAAGTTAAGTTTGAAACCTAAGATGAGTTCAGAAGCAAAGAGAGATAAAGTAAAGTTCTAGAATCACTTAAGTTGGGAAGCTATTATCATAAACACAACCCTGTTGTGGTCAAGTCAAAGTTCATCATTCATTTCAAGTTATTTAGAAAACACCTGACAATGAAACAGTATGGCCATTCCAACTGTCCATAACCGCGGACGCAGCTATTCGAATAGTTTGACACTCTGTAGAGGTGGTACACTTTCACCACAAGATTTGATACATCTCTCAGGGATAACCCTGAATCATCATACTTAGTATGCAGATAATCAAACATAACCTTCCCTTTACACACCCTTGTATAAGCACCTCTCCTATGAGTATGGCCTCCCAACCATGACCATCAGTCATCTTGGGCATGCATAGGTGGACAACATTGAGAGGTAGCCTCAGCTCAAACCTCTCCCGTGAGGGAACTAATACTAATGCATATAAATTTCCAGTTAAGCCTTACCCAATTCAGGTAATGTGGTTATACGGTAAATTTGGAATGGTATCGCATCCGAATCCAACCATCAGTTTTATAAAAGGGTTAAGGCTCATGCCTCATCATTTTCATCATCATAAACCAGTTGTGTCTCTCAACATATGTCAAAACATCTCAATAGAATGACTCATCATTCCAAGGTTTTCACAATTCATTTTCACCAAGTGTTCCCATCTAAAGTGACTCAAGTTTTTGATCTACTCTATGATACTAAGTTAAGAGTGTTCACTAAGGTGGAAGGATGGGGTCAATCTCATGCCATAGAATGACATCTAAAGGTTTCTAAGTAGGTCAAGTTTTATACTTTTTATGCTACCTTCAAAATAAGTAAGGAACTTTGCAAACTAAGGGGAGTAAAACTTGTAAGTAAGACTTGAGGTACTAATAGTTAAAAGGGGTGTGATCAAAGCATGCCTAAAGCATCCTTTCTCATTCATCTAGCTTAATTCTAGCTTGCTAACAATAGCTTGCCTTGGTTGGTGCAGTGGTTGAAGTGTTCTTCTTCTTCTTCTTGGTAGCACTCCTCCTTCTCGTAAGCTTGGTCGGTACTATCTTCTATAACAATACATACGGAGTAGACAATCACCAAACAATACTTAACTAGGATAGATAGAATTCTAACACACACAATTGATGATCTATTATCATCACAAGCATCACAAGTTTAATTCAATAGTTTCCTTCTTTTTATTTTAGAAAAGTAATTTCTACTCATTGAAAAATTAACTAACATTTAATATTCACCACTTAAAACATGGGATCATGTTGACACATGTCATCACCACATATTCTAACATGTGGGAATGAGATTTAAGGGTTGGATCAATATTACTTTGGTTTAAGTTCATTATTTAATGATTTAAAGTGACTAGAAATGCCTATATAGCATTATTTTGGTACTAGTCCAAAGTCACTACATGTAAACCTTAATATTATTACATATTTAGATAGATATGATGAAATGTGATTTTTGAGAGTTGGAATCAACTCAAAAGCTAACTTGGTTGATTTTATAAAAATGTTGCAAGTTGCAAAAGCTTCTGTCTTCTTATTTTTATTAGGAGAGATCTATAACTCTAATTGAATTAAATCCAACGGGCTTGGATAGATCATTTTAATACCTTTCAGACAAAATTGGTTTCATGCAATTTGGATTTCTAAAACTCTCTGAATTGATTTTCAAACTAGGGGACAGAAACTAGATTTAGCTAAAAAGAAAAATCCAGATTTGAATAGGTGGGCTAGTACGGGAAAATAAATGGGCCGGCCCAGTGGCGCTTCGCGGCGCAGGGCTCAGCTGACAGGGGGTCCCGCGTGTCAGCGGCACTTAAAACGCGAAACGGTACGCGCACTGTGGGCCGTGCGATTAGAATAGGAATCTACGGCTGAGGGTCGTCGTCGATGACGAACAGGTCGCCGGCGAGCTCGAACCCTAGCGGCTCGGTGGGGGTCTACTGGGGGCGTACAAGGGCTCCAGCGGAGTCGGCGAGGTGGGCAAACAACATGGAAGACGACGGCGAGGCGAGGCGCGGTTGCGGCAGAGCTTGGGGTGGTCGCAATCAACGGCGCCCTTCTCCTCCTGCCGCGGCTGCTCCGGCTCCAATTCCGGTGAGCTGCTGCTCCCTTTGCTCCGGCGAGAGGTGGGTGAGGTGTGAGCTACCTCCTAGACATGGAGAGAGGGAGAGGGGCGGTCTGCTGCGGTGAGGGCAAGGTTGGCCGGCGAGAGGCGGCTCGGCATGGCATGGTCGTGCCACTAGGGGCTAGGGGAGTGGGTGGTTAAACTCTGGTTAGATCAAGAGGGGACAGGGGAGATAAATGAAGATCAATTGGGGGCAAAACCCTGTAGTAAACAGTGAGCTAGGATTAGAGTAGAGATTATGCATGCCAAGTGTTTGATGAAATGGCCGCATGAAAGAAAGTTTTGAATTTTGGTTTCAAAATTTTTGAGTGATCTCCACTAGTGATAGGTAGTCTCTGGTTGCAAGGGTTTTGAAAGTGGATCTCAAATAGATGGTTTTTGAAATAGGGGTGATCTATGCATATGTATTAGATTCAATTTTAAATTGTCATTTAAAATAGTTAACCGAATGTTTTTAGCAGATCCAAAGGTGGGCCTTGGTACCTCATTATGTGTACTAGCAAGGGGTGCAAAGATCAAGAATTGTTTCTGTTAACTTTTGAGTACTAGGAATAGCCAAAGTAGGCATGGGAGTTAAATTTGCTAAAATGACCATTCCTCATTTTTAATTCTTTTTTATTTGATTTTCTTTAGGAAAAGTTTGGGAATGATGTAGATGATGTTTAAATCACCTAAGAAACATTTTACAAGCATTGGATCATTCAATCATGGCAATTCAAACAACTCCTATTTTAAATGCACACACATATGAATGCTTTCATTTTCAATTGGGAAAAGTTTTTGTTAACCCTATTTTTGGATGATTTGATCTTGATAACCTTGGGTTAAATTTTTGGGATGTTACACATGTGTGTTCTTTTCATTAACCACAACTAGAGTCATTGCATGTCTATTCTTTTCATAGACCACATATGGATCCACTAGAGTTCATTGCATGTCTGCTCTTTTCACAAACCACATAAGGATCCACGACAGTCATTGCATGTGTGTTCTTTTCACAAACCAGATACGGATCCACCAGTGTCATTGCATGTGTGTTCTTTTCATTAACCACATATGGATCCCCTAGTGTCATTGCATGTGTGTTCTTTTCATTAACCACAACTAGAGTCATTGCATGTCTGTTCTTTTCATAGACCACATTTGGATCCACCAGTGTAATTGCATGTGTGTTCCTTTCATTAACCAAATATGGATCCACCAGAGTTCATTGCATGTGTGTTCTTTTCATTAACCACAGCTAGAGTCATTGCATGTATGTTCTTTTCACAAACCACATATGGATCCACCAGAGTCATTGCATGTGTGTTCCTTTCACAAACCAGATATGTATCCACAAGTTTCATTGCACGTGTGTTCTTTTCATTAACCACATATGGATCCCCTAGTGTCATTGCATGTGTGTTCTTTTCATTAACCACAACTAGAGTCATTGCATGTCTGTTCTTTTCATAGACCACATATGGAACCACCAGAGTTCATTGCATGTCTATTCTTTTCACAAACCACATATGGATCCACTAGAGTCATTGCATTTGTGTTATTTTCATTAACCACATATGGATCCACCAGAGTTCATTGCATGTGTGTTCTTTTCATTCACCACATCTAGAGTCATTGCATGTCTATTCTTTTCACAAACCACATAAGGATCCATTAGATTCATCGCATGTCCCACATATGGATCCACCAGTGTCATTTCATGTGTGTTCTTTTCACAAACCACATATGGATCCACCAGTGTCATTGCATGTTTGTTCTTTTCACAAACCACATATCGATCCACTAGTGTCATTGCATGTGTGTTCTTTTCATAAAACACATCCAGAGTCATTGCATGTCTGTTCTTTTAATAAACCACATAAGGATCCACCAGAGTCCTTGCATGTCCGTTCTTTTCATAAACCACATATGGATCCACCAGTGTTGCATGTTTGTTGTTTTCACAAACCACATGGATCCACTAGAGTCATTGAATGTGTGTTCTTTTCATTAACCACATCTAGAGTCATTGCATGTCTTTTCTTTTCGCAAACCACATGTGGATCCACTAGAGTCATTGCATGTCTATTCTTTTCATAAACCACATAAATCCAGAAGTGTCATTGCATGTGCGTTCTTTTAATAAACCACACCTAGAGTCACTAGATGTATGTATTTTCATAAACCACAACTAGAGTCATTGCATGTGTAGTATTTTCACAAACCACATATGGATCCACCAGTGCCATTGCATGTGTCTTGTTTTCATTAACCACATATGGATCCCCTAGTGTCATTGCATGTGTGTTCTTTTCATTAACCACAACTAGAGTCATTCCATGTGTGTTATTTTCGCAAACCACATATGGATCCACCAAAGTCATTGCATGTCTGTTCTTATCATTAACCACATATGGATCCACCAGCGTCATTGCATGTATGTTCTTTTAATAAACCACATGGATCCACCAGTGTCATTGCATGTGTGTTCTTTTCACAGAACACATATGGATCTCCTAGTGTCATTGCATGTGTGTTCTTTTCATTAACGACAACTAGATTCATTGCATGTCTGTTCTTTTCACAAACCACATAAGGATCCACCAGTGTCATTGCATGTGTGTTCTTTTAAATAACCATTACTAGAGTCATTGCATGTGTGTTCTTTTCACAAACCACATATAGATCCACTAGTGTCATTGCATGTGTGTTCTTTTCATTAACCACAGCTAGAGTCATTTCATGTGTGTTATTTTCACAAACGACATATGGATCCACAAGATTTATTGCATGTGTGTTCTTTTCATAAACCACAACTAGAGTCATTTCATGTGTGTTCTTTTCACAAACCACATATGGATCCACCAGAGTCATTTTATGTCTGTTCTTTTCATAAACCACATGGATCCACTAGTGCCATTTCATGTGTGTTCTTTTCATTAACCACAGCCAGAGTCATTGCACGTCTGTTCTTTTCACAAACCACATAAGGATCCACCAGAGTCATTGCATGTCTGTTCTTTTCATTAACCACATGAGCATGTGTATTCTTTTCACAAACCCCCTATGGATCCACTAGTGTCATTGTATGTGTGTTCTTTTCCTAAATCACATATGGATCAACCTGTGTCATTGCATGTGTGTTCTTTTCATTAACCACAACTAGAGTCATTGTATGTGTGTTCTTTTCACAAACCACATATGGATCCACCAGAGTCATAGCATGGCTGTTCTTTTCATAGACCACATATGGATCCACCAGAGTCATTGTATGTGTGTTCTTTTCATTAACCACATATGGATCCACCAGTGTTCATTGCATGTGTCCTCTTTTCATTAACCACAGCTAGAGTCATTGCATGTCTGTTCTTTTCACAAACCACATATGGATCCACCAGAGTCGTTGCATGTGTGTTCTTTTTATTAACCACATATGGATCCACGATAGTTCATTGCATGTGTGTTCTTTCCATTAACCACAGCTAGAGTCATTCCATGTCCGTTCTTTTCACAAACCACATATGGATCCACCAGAGTCATTGCATGTGTGTTCTTTTCACAAACTAGATATGTATCCACAAGTGTCATTGCGTGTATGTTCTTTTCATTAACCACATATGGATCCCCTAGTGTCATTTCATGTGTGTTCTTTTCATTAACCACAACTAGAGTCATTGCATGTCTGTTCTTTTCATAGACCACATATGGATCCACCAGAGTTCATTGCATGTTTGTTCTTTTCACAAACCACATATGGATCCACCAAAGTCATTGCATGTGTGTTCTTTTCACAAACCACATATGGATCCACTAGTGTCTTTGCATGTGTGTTCTTTTAATTAACCACAACTAGAGTCATGGCATGTGTGTTCTTTTCACAAACCACAACCAGAGTCATTGCATGTGTGTTCTTTTCATTAACCACATATGGATCCCCTAGTGTCATTGCATGTGTGTTCTATTCACTAACCACAACTAGAGTCATTGCATGTCTGTTATTTTCATAGACCACATATGGATCCACAAGAGTTCATTGCATGTCTGTTCTTTTCACAAACCACATATGGATTCACCAGAGTCATTGCATCTGTGTTCTTTTCACAAACCACATATGGATCCACCAATTGTTATTGCATGTGTGTTCTTTTCATTAACCACATATGGATCCCCTAGTTTCATTACATGTGTATTCTTTTCATTAACCACAACTAGAGTCATTGCTTGTATGTTCTTTCCATAGACCACATATGGATCCACCAGAGTTCATTGCATGTCTATTCTTTTCACAAACCACATATGGATCCACCAGAGTCATTGCATGTGTGTTCTTTTCACAAACCAGATATGGATCCACCAGTGTCATTGCATGTGTGTTCTTTTCATTAACCACATATGTATCCACCAGAGTTCATTGCATGTGTGTTCTTTTCATTAACCACAGCCAGAGTCATTGCAGGTCCGTTCTTTTCACAAACCACATATGGATCCACCAGAGTCAGTGCATGTGTGTTCTTTTCACAAACCAGATATGTATCCACCAGTGTCATTGCATGTGTGTTCTTTTCATTAACCACATAAGGATCCCCTAGTGTCATTGCATGTGTGTTCTTTTCATTAACCACAACTAGAGTCATTGCATGTCTGTTCTTTTCATAGACCGGATATGGATCCAGCAGAGTTCATAGCATGTATGTTCTTTTCACAAACCACATATGGATCCACCAGAGTCATTGCATGTGTGTTCTTTTCACAAACCACATATGGATCCACTAGTGTCATTGCATGTGTGTTCTTTTAATTAACCACAACTAGAGTCATTGCATGTGTGTTCTTTTCACAAACCACAACCAGAGTCATTGCATGTGTGTTCTTTTCACCACATATGGATCCCCTAGTGTCATTGCATGTGTGTTCTATTCATTAACCACAACTAGAGTCATTGCATGTCTGTTCTTTTCATAGACCACATATGGTTCCACCAGAGGTCATTGCATGTCTGTTCTTTTCACAAACCACATATGGATCCACCAGAGTCATTGCATGTGTGTTCTTTCCACAAACCACATATGGATCCACCAATTTTTATTGCATGTGTGTTCTTTTTATTAACCACATATGGATCCCCTAGTGTCATTGCATGTGTATTCTTTTCATTAACCACAACTAGAGTCATTTCTTGTATGTTCTTTTCATAGACCACATATGGATCCACCAGAGTCATTGCATGTGTGTTCTTTTCACAAACCACATATGGATCCACCAATTGTTATTGCATGTGTGTTCTTTTCATGAACCACATATGGATCCCCTCGTGTCATTGCATGTGTATTCTTTTCATTAACCACAACTAGAGTCATTGCTTGTATGTTCTTTTCATATACCACATACGGATCCACCAGAGTTCATTGCATGTCTATTCTTTTCACAAACTACACATGGATCCACCAGAGTCATTGCATGTGTGTTATTTTCACAAACCAGATATGGATCGACCAGTGTCATTTCATGTGTGTCTTTTCATTAACCACATATGGATCCCCTGGTGTCATTGCATGTATGTTCTTTTCATTAACCACAACTAGAGTTATTGCATGTATGTTCTTTTCATAGACCAGATATGGATCCACCAGAGTTCATTGCATCTCTGTTCTTTTCACAAACCACATATAGATTTACCAGAGTCATTGCATATGTGTTCTTGTCACAGAGCACATATGGATCCACTAGTGTCATTGCATGTGTGTTCTTTTCATTAACCACATATTGATCACCTAGTGTCATTGCATGTGTGTTCTTTTCATTAACCACAACTAGCGTCATTGCATGTGTGTTCTTTTCACAAACCACATATGGATCAACCAGAGTCATTGCATGTCTATTCTTTTCATTAACAACAAATAGATCCACACGTGTCATTGCATGTCCGTTATTTTCAAAAATCACATGTATCCACAAGTGTCATTGCATGTGTGTTCTTTTCACAAACTATGGATCCACCAGTGTCATTGCATTTGTGTTCTTTTCACAAACCACATATGGATCCACTAGTGTCATTGCATGTGTGTTCTTTTCATTAACCACATAAGGATCCCCTAGTGTCATTGCATGTGTGTTCTTTTCATTAACCACAACTAGAGTCATTGCATGTCTATTCTTTTCATAGACCACATATGGATCCACCAGAGTTCATTGCATGTCTGTTCTTTTCACAAACCACATATTGATCCACCAGAGTCATTGCATGTGTGTTCTTTTCACAAACCACATATGGATCCACCAGTGTCATTGCATGTGTGTTCTTTTCATTAACCACATATGGATCCCCTAGTGTCATTGCATGTGTGTTCTTTTCATTAACCACGACTAGAGTCATTGCATGTCTATTCTTTTCACAAACCATAGATGGATCCACCAGAGTCATTGCACGTGTGTTCTTTTCACAAACCAGATATGGATCCACCAGTGTCATTGCATGTGTGTTCTTTTCATTAACCACATATGGATCCCCTGGTGTCATTGCATGTGTGTTCTTTTCATTAACCACAACTAGAGTTATTGCATGTATATACTTTTCATAGACCAGATATGGATCCACCAGAGTTCATTACATCTCTATTCTTTTCACAAACCACATATAGATCCACCAGAGTCATTGCATATGTGTTCTTGTCACAAACCACATATGGATCCACTAGTGTCATTGCATGTGTGTTCTTTTCATTAACCACATATTGATCCCCTAGTGTTATTGCATGTGTGTTCTTTTCATTAACCACAACTAGCTTCATTGCATGTGTGTTCTTTTCACAAACCACATATGGATCCACCAGAGTCATTGCATGTCTATTCTTTTCATTAATCATAAATGGATCCACACGTGTCATTGCATGTCCGTTATTTTCGTAAATCACATGTATCCACCAGTGTCATTGCATGTGTGTTCTTTTCACAAACCACATATGGATCCACCAGTGTCATTGCATGTTTGTTCTTTTCACAAACCACATATGGATCCACCAGTGTCATTGCATGTGTGTTCTTTTCATTAACCATGTATGGATCCCCTAGTGTCATTGCATGTGTGTTCTTTTTGATTAACCACAACTAGAGTCATTACATGTCTATTATTTTCATAGACCATATATGGATCCACCAGAGTTCATTCCATGTCTGTTCTTTTCACAAACCACATATGGATCCACCAGAGTCATTGCATGTGTGTTCTTTTCACAAACAAAATATGGATCCACCAGTGTCATTGCATGTGTGTTCTTTTCATTAACGACATATGAATCCCCTAGTGTCATTGCATGTGTGTAACCACAACTAGAGTCATTGCATGTCTGTTCTTTTCATAAACCACATAAGGATCCACCAGAGTCATTGCATGTTTGTTCTTTTCATTAACCACAGCCAGAGTCATTGCATGTCTGTTCTATTCACAAACCACATAAGGATCCACCAGAGTCATTGCATGTCTGTTCTTTTCATTAACCGCATGAGCATGTGTATTCTTTTCACAAACCCCATATGGATCCACTAGTGTCATTGTATGTGTGTTCTTTTCCTAAATCACATATGGATCAACCAGTGTCATTGCATGTGTGTTCTTTTCATTAACCACAACTAGAGTCATTGTATGTGTGTTCTTTTCACAAACCACATATGGATCCACCAGAGTCATAGCATGTCTGTTCTTTTCATAGACCACATATGGATCCACCAGAGTCATTGTATGTGTGTTCTTTTCATTAACCACATATGGATCCACCAGAGTTCATTGCATGTGTCTTCTTTTCATTAACCACAGCTATAGTCATTGCATGTCTGTTCTTTTCACAAACCACATATGGATCCACCAGAGTCGTTGCATGTGTGTTCTTTTTATTAACCACATATGGATCCACGGGAGTTCATTGCATGTGTGTTCTTTTCATTAACCACAGCTAGAGTCATTGCATGTGTGTTCTTTTCACAAACTAGATATGTATCCACAAGTGTCATTGCATGTATGTTCTTTTCATTAACCACATATGGATCCCCTAGTGTCATTTCATGTGTGTTCTTTTCATTAACCACAACTAGAGTCATTGCATGTCTGTTCTTTTCATAGACCACATATGGATCCACCAGAGTTCATTGCATGTTTGCTCTTTTCACAAACCACATATGGATCCACCAAAGTCATTGCATGTGTGTTCTTTTCACAAACCACATATGGATCCACCAGTGTCTTTGCATGTGTGTTCTTTTAATTAACCACAACTAGAGTCATGGCATGTGTGTTCTTTTCACAAACCCCAACCAGAGTCATTGCATGTGTGTTCTTTTCATTAACCACATATGGATCCCCTAGTGTCATTGCATGTGTGTTCTATTCACTAACCACAACTAGAGTCATTGCATGTCTGTCTTTTCATAGACCACATATGGATCCACAAGAGTTCATTGCATGTCTGTTCTTTTCACAAACCACATATGGATTCACCAGAGTCATTGCATTTGTGTTCTTTTCACAAACCACATATGGATCCACCAATTGTTATTGCATGTGTGTTCTTTTCATTAACCACATATGGATCCCCTAGTTTCATTACATGTGTATTCTTTTCATTAACCACAACTAGAGTCATTGCTTGTATGTTCTCTCCATATACCACATATGGATCCACCAGAGTTCATTGCATGTCTATTCTTTTCACAAACCACATATGGATCCACCAGAGTCATTGCATGTGTGTTCTTTTCACAAACCAGATATGGATCCACCAGTGTCATTGCATGTGTGTTCTTTTCATTAACCACATATGGATCCACCAGAGTCATTGCATGTCTATTCTTTTCATTAATCATAAATGGATCCACACGTGTCATTGCATGTCCGTTATTTTCGTAAATCACATGTATCCACCAGTGTCATTGCATGTGTGTTCTTTTCACAAACCACATATGGATCCACCAGTGTCATTGCATGTTTGTTCTTTTCACAAACCACATATGGATCCACCAGTGTCATTGCATGTGTGTTCTTTTCATTAACCATGGATGGATCCCTTAGAGTCATTGCATGTGTGTTCTTTTTGATTAACCACAACTAGAGTCATTGCATGTCTATTATTTTCATAGACCATATATGGATCCACCAGAGTTCATTCCATGTCTTTTCTTTTCACAAACCACATATGGATCCACCAGAGTCATTGCATGTGTGTTCTTTTCACAAACAAAATATGGATCCACCAGTGTCATTGCATGTGTGTTCTTTTCATTAACGACATATGAATCCCCTAGTGTCATTGCATGTGTGTAACCACAACTAGAGTCATTGCATGTCTGTTCTTTTCATTAACCACAGAAAGAGTCATTGCATGTCTGTTCTACTCACAAACCACATAAGGATCCACCAGAGTCATTGCATATCTGTTATTTTCATTAACCGCATGAGCATGTGTATTCTTTTCACAAACCCCATATGGATCCACTAGTGTCATTGTATGTGTGTTCTTTTCCTAAATCACATATGGATCAACCAGTGTCATTGCATGTGTGTTCTTTTCATTAACCACAACTAGAGTCATTGTATGTGTGTTCTTTTCACAAACCACATATGGATCCACCAGAGTCATAGCATGTCTGTTCTTTTCATAGACCACATATGGATCCACCAGAGTCATTGTATGTGTGTTCTTTTCATTAACCACATATGGATCCACCAGAGTTCATTGCATGTGTCTTATTTTCATTAACCACAGCTAGAGTCATTGCATGTCTGTTCTTTTCACAAACCACATATGGATCCACCAGAGTCGTTGCATGTGTGTTCTTTTTATTAACCACATATGGATCCACGAGAGTTCATTGCATGTGTGTTCTTTTCATTAACCACAGCTAGAGTCATTGCATGTGTGTTCTTTTCACAAACTAGATATGTATCCACAAGTTTCATTGCATGTATGTTCTTTTCATTAACCAAATATGGATCCCCTAGTGTCATTTCATGTATGTTCTTTTCATTAACCACAACTAGAGTCATTGCATGTCTATTCTTTTCATAGACCACATATGGATCCACCAGAGTTCATTGCATGTTTGTTCTTTTCACAAACCACATATGGATCCACCAAAGTCATTGCATGTGTGTTCTTTTCACAAACCACATATGGATCCACCAGTGTCCTTGCATGTGTGTTCTTTTAATTAACCACAACTAGAGTCATGGCATGTGTGTTCTTTTCACAAACCACAACCAGAGTCATTGCATGTGTGTTCTTTTCATTAACCACATATGGATCCCCTAGTGTCATTGCATGTGTGTTCTATTCACTAACCACAACTAGAGTCATTGCATGTCTGTTCTTTTCATAGACCACATATGGATCCACCAGAGTTCATTGCATGTTTGTTATTTTCACAAACCACATATGGATCCACCAGAGTCATTGCATGTCTGTTCTTTTCACAAACCACATATGGATTCACCAGAGTCATTGCATTTGTGTTCTTTTCACAAACCACATATGGATCCACCAATTGTTATTGCATGTGTGTTCTTTTCATTAACCACATATGCATCCCCTAGTTTCATTACATGTGTACTCTTTTCATTAACCACAACTAGAGTCATTGCTTGTATGTTCTTTCCATAGACCACATATGGATCCACCAGAGTTCATTGCATGTCTATTCTTTTCACAAACCACATATGGATCCACCAGAGTCATTGCATGTGTGTTCTTTTCACAAACCAGATATGGATCCACCAGTGTCATTGCATGTGTGTTATTTTCATTAACCACATATGGATCCACCAGAGTTCATTGCATGTGTGTTCTTTTCATTAACCACAGCTAGAGTCATTGCATGTCCGTTCTTTTCACAAACCACATATGGATCCACCAGAGTCATTGCATGTGTGTTCTTTTCACAAACCAGATATGTATCCACCAGTGTCATTGCATGTGTGTTCTTTTCATTAACCACATAAGGATCCCCTAGTGTCATTGCATGTGTGTTCTTTTCATTAACCACAACTAGAGTCATTGCATGTCTGTTCTTTTCATAGACCGGATATGGATCCACCAGAGTTCATAGCATGTATGTTCTTTTCACAAACCACATATGGATCCACCAGAGTCATTGCATGTGTGTTCTTTTCACAAACCACATATGGATCCACCAGTGTCATTGCATGTGTGTTCTGTTAATTAACCACAAATAGAGTCATTGCATGTGTATTCTTTTCACAAACCACAACCAGAGTCATTGCATGTGTGTTCTTGTCTTTAACCACATATGGATCCCCTAGTGTCATTGCATGTGTGTTCTATTCATTAACCACAACTAGAGTCATTGCATGTCTGTTCTTTTCATAGACCACATATGGTTCCACTAGAGGTCATTGCATGTCTGTTCTTTTCACAAACTACATATGGATCCACCAGAGTCATTGCATGTGTGTTCTTTTCACAAACCACATATGGATCCACCAATTTTTATTGCATGTGTGTTCTTTTCATTAACCACATATGGATCCCCTAGTGTCATTGTATGTGTATTCTTTTCATTAACCACAACTAGAGTCATTTCTTGTATGTTCTTTTCATAGACCACATATGGATCCACCAGAGTCATTGCATGTGTGTTCTTTTCACAAACCACATATGGATCCACCAATTGTTATTGCATGTGTGTTCTTTTCATGAACCACATATGGATCCCCTCATGTCATTGCATGTGTATTCTTTTCATTAACCACAACTAGAGTCATTGCTTGTATGTTATTTTCATATACCACATACGGATCCACCAGAGTTCATTGCATGTCTATTCTTTTCACAAACCACATATGGATCCACCAGAGTCATTGCATGTGTGTTCTTTTCACAAACCAGATATGGATCCACCAGTGTCATTGCATGTGTGTTCTTTTCATTAACCACATATGGATCCACCAGAGTCATTGCATGTCTATTCTTTTCATTAATCATAAATGGATCCACACGTGTCATTGCATGTCCGTGATTTTCGTAAATCACATGTATCCACCAGTGTCATTGCATGTGTGTTCTTTTCACAAACCACATATGGATCCACCAGTGTCATTGCATGTTTGTTCTTTTCACAAACCACATATGGATCCACCAGTGTCATTGCATGTGTGTTCTTTTCATTAACCATGTATGGATCCCCTAGTGTCATTGCATGTGTGTTCTTTTTGATTAACCACAACTAGAGTCATTACATGTCTATTATTTTCATAGACCATATATGGATCCACCAGAGTTCATTCCATGTATGTTCTTTTCACAAACCACATATGGATCCACCAGAGTCATTGCATGTGTGTTCTTTTCACAAACAAAATATGGATCCACCAGTGTCATTGCATGTGTGTTCTTTTCATTAACGACATATGAATCCCCTAGTGTCATTGCATGTGTGTAACCACAACTAGAGTCATTGCATGTCTATTCTTTTCACAAACCACATAAGGATCCACCAGAGTCATTGCATGTTTGTTCTTTTCATTAACCACAGCCAGAGTCATTGCATGTATGTTCTATTCACAAACCACATAAGGATCCACCAGAGTCATTGCATGTCTGTTCTTTTCATTAACCGCATGAGCATGTGTATTCTTTTCACAAACCCCATATGGATCCACTAGTGTCATTGTATGTGTGTTCTTTTCCTAAATCACATATGGATCAACCAGTGTCATTGCATGTGTGTTCTTTTCATTAACCACAACTAGAGTCATTGTATGTGTGTTCTTTTCACAAACCACATATGGATCCACCAGAGTCATAGCATGTCTGTTCTTTTCATAGACCACATATGGATCCACCAGAGTCATTGTATGTGTGTTCTTTTCATTAACCACATATGGATCCACCAGAGTTCATTGCATGTGTCTTCTTTTCATTAACCACAGCTAGAGTCATTGCATGTCTGTTCTTTTCACAAACCACATATGGATCCACCAGAGTCGTTGCATGTGTGTTATTTTCATTAACCACATATGGATCCACCAGAGTCATTGCATGTCTATTCTTTTCATTAATCATAAATGGATCCACACGTGTCATTGCATGTCCGTTATTTTCGTAAATCACATGTATCCACCAGTGTCATTGCATGTGTGTTCTTTTCACAAACCACATATGGATCCACCAGTGTCATTGCATGTTTGTTCTTTTCACAAACCACATATGGATCCACCAGTGTCATTGCATGTGTGTTCTTTTCATTAACCATGGATGGATCCCTTAGAGTCATTGCATGTGTGTTCTTTTTGATTAACCACAACTAGAGTCATTGCATGTCTATTATTTTCATAGACCATATATGGATCCACCAGAGTTCATTCCATGTCTGTTCTTTTCACAAACCACATATGGATCCACCAGAGTCATTGCATGTGTGTTCTTTTCACAAACAAAATATGGATCCACCAGTGTCATTGCATGTGTGTTCTTTTCATTAACGACATATGAATCCCCTAGTGTCATTGCATGTGTGTAACCACAACTAGAGTCATTGCATGTCTGTTCTTTTCATTAACCACAGCCAGAGTCATTGCATGTCTGTTCTATTCACAAACCACATAAGGATCCACCAGAGTCATTGCATGTCTGTTCTTTTCATTAACCGCATGAGCATGTGTATTCTTTTCACAAACCCCATATGGATCCACTAGTGTCATTGTATGTGTGTTCTTTTCCTAAATCACATATGGATCAACCAGTGTCATTGCATGTGTGTTCTTTTCATTAACCACAACTAGAGTCATTGTATGTGTGTTCTTTTCACAAACCACATATGGATCCACCAGAGTCATAGCATGTCTGTTCTTTTCATAGACCACATATGGATCCACCAGAGTCATTGTATGTGTGTTCTTTTCATTAACCACATATGGATCCACCAGAGTTCATTGCATGTGTCTTATTTTCATTAACCACAGCTAGAGTCATTGCATGTCTGTTCTTTTCACAAACCACATATGGATCCACCAGAGTCGTTGCATGTGTGTTCTTTTTATTAACCACATATGGATCCACGAGAGTTCATTGCATGTGTGTTCTTTTCATTAACCACAGCTAGAGTCATTGCATGTGTGTTCTTTTCACAAACTAGATATGTATCCACAAGTTTCATTGCATGTATGTTCTTTTCATTAACCAAATATGGATCCCCTAGTGTCATTTCATGTATGTTCTCTTCATTAACCACAACTAGAGTCATTGCATGTCTGTTCTTTTCATAGACCACATATGGATCCACCAGAGTTCATTGCATGTTTGTTCTTTTCACAAACCACATATGGATCCACCAAAGTCATTGCATGTGTGTTCTTTTCACAAACCACATATGGATCCACCAGTGTCCTTGCATGTGTGTTCTTTTAATTAACCACAACTAGAGTCATGGCATGTGTGTTCTTTTCACAAACCACAACCAGAGTCATTGCATGTGTGTTCTTTTCATTAACCACATATGGATCCCCTAGTGTCATTGCATGTGTGTTCTATTCACTAACCACAACTAGAGTCATTGCATGTCTGTTCTTTTCATAGACCACATATGGATCCACAAGAGTTCATTGCATGTCTGTTCTTTTCACAAACCACATATGGATTCACCAGAGTCATTGCATTTGTGTTCTTTTCACAAACCACATATGGATCCACCAATTGTTATTGCATGTGTGTTCTTTTCATTAACCACATATGCATCCCCTAGTTTCATTACATATGTACTCTTTTCATTAACCACAACTAGAGTCATTGGTTGTATGTTCTTTCCATAGACCACATATGGATCCACCAGAGTTCATTGCATGTCTATTCTTTTCACAAACCACATATGGATCCACCAGAGTCATTGCATGTGTGTTCTTTTCACAAACCAGATATGGATCCACCAGTGTCATTGCATGTGTGTTCTTTTCATTAACCACATATGGATCCACCAGAGTTCATTGCATGTGTGTTCTTTTCATTAACCACAGCTAGAGTCATTGCATGTCCGTTCTTTTCACAAACCACATATGGATCCACCAGAGTCATTACATGTGTGTTCTTTTCACAAACCAGATATGTATCCACCAGTGTCATTGCATGTGTGTTCTTTTCATTAACCACATAAGGATCCCCTAGTGTCATTGCATGTGTGTTCTTTTCATTAACCACAACTAGAGACATTGCATGTCTGTTCTTTTCATAGACCGGATATGGATCCACCAGAGTTCATAGCATGTATGTTCTTTTCACAAACCACATATGGATCCACCAGAGTCATTGCATGTGTGTTCTTTTCACAAACCACATATGGATCCACCAGTGTCATTGCATGTGTGTTCTGTTATTAACCACAAATAGAGTCATTGCATGTGTATTCTTTTCACAAACCACAACCAGAGTCATTGCATGTGTGTTCTTGTCATTAACCACATATGGATCCCCTAGTGTCATTGCATGTGTGTTCTATTCATTAACCACAACTAGAGTCATTGCATGTCTGTTCTTTTCATAGACCACATATGGTTCCACCAGAGGTCATTGCATGTCTGTTCTTTTCACAAACTACATATGGATCCACCAGAGTCATTGCATGTGTGTTCTTTTCACAAACCACATATGGATCCACCAATTTTTATTGCATGTGTGTTCTTTTCATTAACCACATATGGATCCCCTAGTGTCATTGTATGTGTATTCTTTTCATTAACCACAACTAGAGTCATTTCTTGTATGTTCTTTTCATAGACCACATATGGATCCACCAGAGTCATTGCATGTGTGTTCTTTTCACAAACCACATATGGATCCACCAATTGTTATTGCATGTGTGTTCTTTTCATGAACCACATATGGATCCCCTCATGTCATTGCATGTGTATTCTTTTCATTAACCACAACTAGAGTCATTGCTTGTATGTTATTTTCATATACCACATACGGATCCACCAGAGTTCATTGCATGTCTATTCTTTTCACAAACCACATATGGATCCACCAGAGTCATTGCATGTGTGTTCTTTTCACAAACCAGATATGGATCCACCAGTGTCATTGCATGTGTGTTCTTTTCATTAACCACATATGGATCCACCAGAGTCATTGCATGTCTATTCTTTTCATTAATCATAAATGGATCCACACGTGTCATTGCATGTCCGTTATTTTCGTAAATCACATGTATCCACCAGTGTCATTGCATGTGTGTTCTTTTCACAAACCACATATGGATCCACCAGTGTCATTGCATGTTTGTTCTTTTCACAAACCACATATGGATCCACCAGTGTCATTGCATGTGTGTTCTTTTCATTATCCATGGATGGATCCCCTAGTGTCATTGCATGTGTGTTCTTTTTGATTAACCACAACTAGAGTCATTGCATGTCTATTATTTTCATAGACCATATATGGATCCACCAGAGTTCATTCCATGTCTGTTCTTTTCACAAACCACATATGGATCCACCAGAGTCATTGCATGTGTGTTCTTTTCACAAACAAAATATGGATCCACCAGTGTCATTGCATGTGTGTTCTTTTCATTAACGACATATGAATCCCCTAGTGTCATTGCATGTGTGTAACCACAACTAGAGTCATTGCATGTTTGTTCTTTTCATTAACCACAGCTAGAGTCATTGCATGTCCGTTCTTTTCACAAACCACATATGGATCCACCAGAGTCATTGCATGTGTGTTCTTTTCACAAACCAGATATGTATCCACCAGTGTCATTGCATGTGTGTTCTTTTCATTAACCACATAAGGATCCCCTAGTGTCATTGCATGTGTGTTCTTTTCATTAACCACAACTAGAGACATTGCATGTCTGTTCTTTTCATAGACCGGATATGGATCCACCAGAGTTCATAGCATGTATGTTCTTTTCACAAACCACATATGGATCCACCAGAGTCATTGCATGTGTGTTCTTTTCACAAACCACATATGGATCCACCAGTGTCATTGCATGTGTGTTCTGTTATTAACCACAAATAGAGTCATTGCATGTGTATTCTTTTCACAAACCACAACCAGAGTCATTGCATGTGTGTTCTTGTCATTAACCACATATGGATCCCCTAGTGTCATTGCATGTGTGTTCTATTCATTAACCACAACTAGAGTCATTGCATGTCTGTTCTTTTCATAGACCACATATGGTTCCACCAGAGGTCATTGCATGTCTGTTCTTTTCACAAACTACATATGGATCCACCAGAGTCATTGCATGTGTGTTCTTTTCACAAACCACATATGGATCCACCAATTTTTATTGCATGTGTGTTCTTTTCATTAACCACATATGGATCCCCTAGTGTCATTGTATGTGTATTCTTTTCATTAACCACAACTAGAGTCATTTCTTGTATGTTCTTTTCATAGACCACATATGGATCCACCAGAGTCATTGCATGTGTGTTCTTTTCACAAACCACATATGGATCCACCAATTGTTATTGCATGTGTGTTCTTTTCATGAACCACATATGGATCCCCTCATGTCATTGCATGTGTATTCTTTTCATTAACCACAACTAGAGTCATTGCTTGTATGTTATTTTCATATACCACATACGGATCCACCAGAGTTCATTGCATGTCTATTCTTTTCACAAACCACATATGGATCCACCAGAGTCATTGCATGTGTGTTCTTTTCACAAACCAGATATGGATCCACCAGTGTCATTGCATGTGTGTTCTTTTCATTAACCACATATGGATCCACCAGAGTCATTGCATGTCTATTCTTTTCATTAATCATAAATGGATCCACACGTGTCATTGCATGTCCGTTATTTTCGTAAATCACATGTATCCACCAGTGTCATTGCATGTGTGTTCTTTTCACAAACCACATATGGATCCACCAGTGTCATTGCATGTTTGTTCTTTTCACAAACCACATATGGATCCACCAGTGTCATTGCATGTGTGTTCTTTTCATTATCCATGGATGGATCCCCTAGTGTCATTGCATGTGTGTTCTTTTTGATTAACCACAACTAGAGTCATTGCATGTCTATTATTTTCATAGACCATATATGGATCCACCAGAGTTCATTCCATGTCTGTTCTTTTCACAAACCACATATGGATCCACCAGAGTCATTGCATGTGTGTTCTTTTCACAAACAAAATATGGATCCACCAGTGTCATTGCATGTGTGTTCTTTTCATTAACGACATATGAATCCCCTAGTGTCATTGCATGTGTGTAACCACAACTAGAGTCATTGCATGTCTGTTCTTTTCACAAACCACATAAGGATCCACCAGAGTCATTGCATGTCTGTTCTTTTCATTAACCACAGCCAGAGTCATTGCATGTCTGTTCTATTCACAAACCACATAAGGATCCACCAGAGTCATTGCATGTCTGTTCTTTTCATTAACCGCATGAGCATGTGTATTCTTTTCACAAACCCCATATGGATCCACTAGTGTCATTGTATGTGTGTTCTTTTCCTAAATCACATATGGATCAACCAGTGTCATTGCATGTGTGTTCTTTTCATTAACCACAACTAGAGTCATTGTATGTGTGTTCTTTTCACAAACCACATATGGATCCACCAGAGTCATAGAATGTCTGTTCTTTGAATAGACCACATATTGATCCACCAGAGTCATTGTATGTGTGTTCTTTTCATTAACCACATATGGATCCACCAGAGTTCATTGCATGTGTCTTATTTTCATTAACCACAGCTAGAGTCATTGCATGTCTGTTCTTTTCACAAACCACATATGGATCCACCAGAGTCGTTGCATGTGTGTTCTTTTTATTAACCACATATGGATCCACGAGAGTTCATTGCATGTGTGTTCTTTTCATTAACCACAGCTAGAGTCATTGCATGTGTGTTCTTTTCACAAACTAGATATGTATCCACAAGTGTCATTGCATGTATGTTCTTTTCATTAACCACATATGGATCCCCTAGTGTCATTTCATGTGTGTTCTGTTCATTAACCACAACTAGAGTCATTGCATGTCTGTTCTTTTCATAGACCACATATGGATCCACCAGAGTTTATTGCATGTTTGTTCTTTTCACAAACCACATATGGATCCACCAAAGTCATTGCATGTGTGTTCTTTTCACAAACCACATATGGATCCACCAGTGTCTTTGCATGTGTGTTCTTTTAATTAACCACAACTAGAGTCATGGCATGTGTGTTCTTTTCACAAACCACAACCAGAGTCATTGCATGTGTGTTCTTTTCATTAACCACTATGGATCCCCTAGTGTCATTGCATGTGTGTTCTATTCACTAACCACAACTAGAGTCATTGCATGTCTGTTCTTTTCATAGACCACATATGGATCCACCAGAGTTCATTGCATGTCTGTTCTTTTCACAAACCACATATGGATTCACCAGAGTCATTGCATTTGTGTTCTTTTCACAAACCACATATGGATCCACCAATTGTTATTGCATGTGTGTTCTTTTCATTAACCACATATGGATCCCCTAGTTTCATTACATGTGTATTCTTTTCATTAACCACAACTAGAGTCATTGCTTGTATGTTCTTTCCATAGACCACATATGGATCCACCAGAGTTCATTGCATGTCTATTCTTTTCACAAACCACATATGGATCCACCAGAGTCATTGCATGTGTGTTCTTTTCACAAACCAGATATGGATCCACCAGTGTCATTGCATGTGTGTTCTTTTCATTAACCACATATGGATCCACCAGAGTTCATTGCATGTGTGTTCTTTTCATTAACCACAGCTAGAGTCATTGCATGTCCGTTCTTTTCACAAACCACATATGGATCCACCAGAGTCATTGCATGTGTGTTCTTTTCACAAACCAGATATGTATCCACCAGTGTCATTGCATGTGTGTTCTTTTCATTAACCACATAAGGATCCCCTAGTGTCATTGCATGTGTGTTCTTTTCATTAACCACAACTAGAGTCATTGCATGTCTGTTCTTTTCATAGACCGGATATGGATCCACCAGAGTTCATAGCATGTATGTTCTTTTCACAAACCACATATGGATCCACCAGAGTCATTGCATGTGTGTTCTTTTCACAAACCACATATGGATCCACCAGTGTCATTGCATGTGTGTTCTTTTAATTAACCACAAATAGAGTCATTGCATGTGTATTCTTTTCACAAACCACAACCAGAGTCATTGCATGTGTGTTCTTTTCTTTAACCACATATGGATCCCCTAGTGTCATTGCATGTGTGCTCTATTCATTAACCACAACTAGAGTCATTGCATGTCTGTTCTTTTCATAGACCACATATGGTTCCACCAGAGGTCATTGCATGTCTGTTCTTTTCACAAACTACATATGGATCCACCAGAGTCATTGCATGTGTGTTCTTTTCACAAACCACATATGGATCCACCAATTTTTATTGCATGTGTGTTCTTTTCATTAACCACATATGGATCCCCTAGTGTCATTGCATGTGTATTCTTTTCATTAACCACAACTAGAGTCATTTCTTGTATGTTCTTTTCATAGACCACATATGGATCCACCAGAGTCATTGCATGTGTGTTCTTTTCACAAACCACATATGGATCCACCAATTGTTATTGCATGTGTGTTCTTTTCATGAACCACATATGGATCCCCTCATGTCATTGCATGTGTATTCTTTTCATTAACCACAACTAGAGTCATTGCTTGTATGTTCTTTTCATATACCACATACGGATCCACCAGTGTTCATTGCATGTCTATTCTTTTCACAAACTACACATGGATCCACCAGAGTCATTGCATGTGTGTTATTTTCACAAACCAGATATGGATCGACCAGTGTCATTTCATGTGTGTCTTTTCATTAACCACATATGGATCCCCTTGTGTCATTGCATGTATGTTCTTTTCATTAACCACAACTAGAGATATTGCATGTATGTTCTTTTCATAGACCAGATATGGATCCACCAGAGTTCATTGCATCTCTGTTCTTTTCACAAACCACATATAGATCCACCAGAGTCATTGCATATGTGTTCTTGTCACAGAGCACATATGGATCCACTAGTGTCATTGCATGTGTGTTCTTTACATTAACCACATATTGATCCCCTAGTGTCATTGCATGTGTGTTCTTTTCATTAACCACAACTAGCGTCATTGCATGTGTGTTCTTTTCACAAACCACATATGGATCCACCAGAGTCATTGCATGTCTATTCTTTTCATTAACAACAAATAGATCCACACGTGTCATTGCATGTCCGTTATTTTCAAAAATCACATGTATCCACAAGTGTCATTGTATGTGTGTTCTTTTCACAAACCACATATGGATCCACTAGTGTCATTGCATGTGTGTTCTTTTCACAAACCACATATGGATCCACCAGTGTCATTGCATGTGTGTTCTTTTCATTAACCACATAAGGATCCCCTAGTGTCATTGCATGTGTGTTCTTTTCATTAACCACAACTAGAGTCATTGCATGTCTATTCTTTTCATAGACCACATATGGATCCACCAGAGTTCATTGCATGTCTGTTCTTTTCACAAACCACATATGGATCCACCAGAGTCATTGCATGTGTGTTCTTTTCACAAACCACATATGGATCCACCAGTGTCATTGCATGTGTGTTCTTTTCATTAACCACATATGGATCCCCTAGTGTCATTGCATGTGTGTTCTTTTCATTAACCACGACTAGAGTCATTGCATGTCTATTCTTTTCACAAACCACAGATGGATCCACCAGAGTCATTGCACGTGTGTTCTTTTCACAAACCAGATATGGATCCACCAGTGTCATTGCATGTGTGTTCTTTTCATTAACCACATATGGATCCCCTGGTGTCATTGCATGTGTGTTCTTTTGATTAACCACAACTAGAGTTATTGCATGTATATTCTTTTCATAGACCAGATATGGATCCACCAGAGTTCATTACATCTCTGTTATTTTCACAAACCACATATAGATCCACCAGAGTCATTGCATATGTGTTCTTGTCACAAACCACATATGGATCCACTAGTGTCATTGCATGTGCGTTCTTTTCATTAACCACATATTGATCCCCTAGTGTCATTGCATGTGTGTTCTTTTCATTAACCACAACTAGCTTCATTGCATGTGTGTTCTTTTCACAAACCACATATGGATCCACCAGAGTCATTGCATGTCTATTCTTTTCATTAATCATAAATGGATCCACACGTGTCATTGCATGTCCGTTATTTTCGTAAATCACATGTATCCACCAGTGTCATTGCATGTGTGTTCTTTTCACAAACCACATATGGATCCACCAGTGTCATTGCATGTTTGTTCTTTTCACAAACCACATATGGATCCACCAAAGTCATTGCATGTGTGTTCTTTTCACAAAGAACATATGGATCCACTAGTGTCATTGCATGTGTGTTCTTTTAGTTAACCACAACTAGAGTCATTGCATGTGTGTTCTTTTCACAAACCACAACCAGAGTCATTGCATGTGTGTTCTTTTCATTAACCACATATGGATCCCCTAGTGTCATTGCATGTGTGTTCTATTCATTAACCACAACTAGAGTCATTGCATGTCTGTTCGTTTCATAGACCACATATGGATCCACCAGAGTTCATTGCATGTTTGTTCTTTTCACAAACCACATATGGATCCACCAGAGTCATTGCATCTATGTTCTTTTCACAACCCACATATGGATCCACCAATTGTTATTGCATGTGTGTTCTTTTCATTAATCACATATGGATCCCCTAGTTTCATTACATGTGTATTCTTTTCATTAACCACAACTAGAGTCATTGCTTGTATGTTCTTTCCATAGACGACATATGGATCCACCAGAGTTCAGTGCATGTCTATTCTTTTCACAAACCACATATGGATCCACCAGAGTCATTGCATGTGTGTTCTTTTCACAAACCAGATATGGATCCACCAGTGTCATTGCATGTGTGTTCTTTTCATTAACCACATATGGATCCACCAGAGTTCATTGCATGTGTCTTCTTTTCATTAACCACAGCTAGAGTCATTGCATGTCTGTTCTTTTCACAAACCACATATGGATCCACCAGAGTCATTGCATGTGTGTTCTTTTCACAAACCAGATATGTATCCACAAGTGTCACTGCATGTGTGTTCTTTTCATTAACCACATAAGGATCCCCTAGTGTCATTGCATGTGTGTTCTTTTCATTAACCACAACTAGAGTCATTGCTTGTATGTTCTTTTCATAGACCACATATGGATCCACCAGAGTCATTGCATGTGTGTTCGTTTCACAAAAAACATACGGATCCACCTATTGTTATTGCATGTGTGTTCTTTTCATGAACCACATATGGATCCCCTCGTGTCATTGCATGTGTATTGTTTTCATTAACCATAACTAGAGTCATTGCTTGTATGTTATTTTCATAGACCACATATGGATCCACCAGAGTTCATTGCATGTCTATTATTTTCACAAACTACATATGGATCCACCAAAGTCATTGCATGTGTGTTCTTTTCACATACCAAATATGGATCCACCAGTGTCATTTCATGTGTGTTCTATTCATTAACCACATATGGATCCCCTGGTGTCATTGCATGTGTGTTCTTTTCATTAACCACAACTAGATTCATTGGATGTGTGTTCTTTTTGACAACCACATAAGGATCCACCAGAGTCATTTCATGTGTGTTCTTTTCAACCACATATCGATCCACCAGATTCATTGCATGTCTGTTCTTTTCATAAACCACATGGACCCACTATTGTCATTTCATGTGTGTTCTTTTCATTAACCACAGCCAGAGTCATTGCAAGTCTGTTCTTTTCACAAACCACATAAGGGTCCACCAGAGTCATTGCATGTCTATTCTTTTCATTAACCACATGAGCATGTGTATTCTTTTCACAAACCACATATGAATCCAACCAGATATGGATCCACCAGGGTTCATTGCATCTCTGTTCTTTTCACAAACCACATATAGATCCACCAGAGTCATTGCATATGTGTTCTTGTCACAAAGCACATATGGATCCACTAGTGTCATTGCATGTGTGTTCTTTTCATTAACCACATATTGATCCCCTAGTGTCATTGCATGTGTGTTCTTTTCATTAACCACAACTACCGTCTTTCCATGTGTGTTCTTTTCAAAAACCACATATGCATCCACCAGAGTCATTGCATGTCTATTCTTTTCATTAACAACAAATGGATCCACACTTGTCATTGCATGTCCGTTATTTTCATAAATGACATGTATCCACAAGTGTCATTGCATGTGTGTTCTTTTCACAAACCACATATGGATCCACCAGTGTCATTGCATGTGTGTTCTTTTCACAAACCACATATGCATCCACCAGTGTCATTGCATGTGTGTTCTTTTCATTAACCATGTATGGATCCCCTAGTGTCATTGCATGTGTGTTCTTTTCATTAACCACAACTAGAGTCATTGCATGTCTATTCTTTTCATAGACCACATATGGATCCACCAGAGTTCATTGCATGTCTGTTCTTTTCACAAACCACATATGGATCCACCAGAGTCATTGCATGTGTGTTCTTTTCACAAACCACCTATGGATCCACCAGTGTCATTGCATGTGTGTTATTTTCATTAACCACATATGGATCCCCTAGTGACATTGCATGTGTGTTCTTTTCATTAACCACGACTACAGTCATTGCATGTCTATTCTTTTCACAAACCACAGATGGATCCACTAGAGTCATTGCACGTGTGTTCTTTTCACAAACCAGATATGGATCCACCAGTGTCATTGCATGTGTGTTCTTTTCATTAACCACATATGGATCCCCTGGTGTCATTGCATGTGTGTTCTTTTCATTAACCACAACTAGAGTTATTGCATGTATGTTCTTTTCATAGACCAGATATGGATCCACCAGAGTTCATTACATCTCTGTTCTTTTCACAAACCACATATAGATCCACCAGAGTCATTGCATATGTGTTCTTGTCACAAACCACATATGGATCCACTAGTGTCATTGCATGTGTGTTCTTTTCATTAACCACATATTGATCCCCTAGTGTCATTGCATGTGTGTTCTTTTCATTAACCACAACTAGCGTCATTGCATGTGTGTTCTTTTCACAAACCACATATGGATCCACCAGAGTCATTGCATGTCTATTCTTTTCATTAATCATAAATGGATCCACACGTGTCATTGCATGTCCCTTATTTTCATAAATCACATGTATCCACTAGTGTCATTGCATGTGTGTTCTTTTCACAAACCACATATGGATCCACCAGACAGTGGCGGATCTAGTGGGGGTGCTATAGGTGCCATGGCACCCGCCCCAAAAGTATATAAGCTCTTTTAGCTTGTATTTTTTGGACTAATTCTTTCTCAAATCAGAGTCTAATAGGGAGTTTTTCAAGCATGGCACCCCCGTCAATTTTGTCCTAGATCCGCCACTGCCACCAGAGTCATTGCATGTAAATTATTATCATTAATCATAAATGGATCCACACGTGTCATTGCATGTCCGTTATTTTCATAAATCACATGTATCCACCAGTGTCATTGCATGTGTGTTCTTTTCACAAACCACATATGGATCAACCAGTGGCATTGCATGTGTGTTCTTTTCACAAACCACATATGGATCCACCAGTGTCGTTGCATGTGTGTTCCTTTCATTAACCATGTATGGATCCCCTAGTGTCATTGCATGTGTGTTCTTTTCATTAACCACAACTAGAGTCATTGCATGTCTATTCTTTTCATAGACCATATATGGATCCACCAGATTTCATTGCATGTATGTTCTTTTCACAAACCACATATGGATCCACCAGAGTTATTGCATGTGTGTTCTTTTCACAAACAAAATATGGATCCACCAGTGTCATTGCATGTGTGTTCTTTTCATTAACGACATATGAATCCCCTAGTGTCATTGCATGTGTGTAACCACAACTAGAGTCATTGCATGTCTGTTCTTTTCACAAACCACATAAGGATCCACCAGAGTCATTGCATGTCTGTTCTTTTCATTAACCACAGCCAGAGTCATTGCATGTCTGTTCTTTTCACAAACCACATAAGGATCCACCAGAGTCATTGCATGTCTGTTCTTTTCATTAACCGCATGAGCATGTGTATTCTTTTCACAAACCCCATATGGATCCACTAGTGTCATTGTATGTGTGTTCTTTTCCTAAATCACATATGGATCCACCAGTGTCATTGCATGTGCGTTCTTTTCATTAACCACAAGTAGAGTCATTATATGTGTGTTCTTTTCACAAACCACATATGGATCCACAAGAGTCATAGCATGTCTGTTATTTTCATAGACCACATATGGATCCACCAGAGTTCATTGCATGTGTCTTCTTTTCATTAACCACAGCTAGAGTCATTGCATGTCTGTTCTTTTCACAAACCACATATGGATCCACCAGAGTCATTGCATGTGTGTTCTTTTCATTAACCACATATGGATCCACCAGAGTTCATTGCATGTGTGTTCTTTTCATTAACCACAGCTAGAGTCATTGCATGTCTGTTCTTTTCACAAACCACATATGGATCCACCAGAGTCATTGCATGTGTGTTCTTTTCACAAACTAGATATGTATCCACAAGTGTCATTGCATGTATGTTCTGTTCATTAACCACATATGGATACCCTAGTGTCATTTCATGTGTGTTCTTTTCATTAACCACATCTAGAGTCATTGCATGTCTGTTCTTTTCATAGACCACATATGGATCCACAAGAGTTCATTGCATGTTTGTTCTTTTCAGAAACCACATATGCATCCACCAAAGTCATTGCATGTGTGTTCTTTTCACAAACCACACCAGTGGCATTGCATGTGTGTTCTTTTAATTAACCACAACTAGAGTCATTGCATGTGTGTTCTTTTCACAAACCACAACCAGAGTCATTGCATGTGTGTTCTTTTCATTAACCACATATGGAGCCCCTAGTGTCATTGCATGTGTGTTCTATTCATTAGCCACAACTAGAGTCATTGCATGTCTGTTCTTTTCATAGACCACATATGGATCCACCAGAGTTCATTGCATGTTTGTTCTTTTCACAAACCACATATGGATCCACCAGAGTCATTGCATCTATGTTCTTTTCACAAACCACATATGGATCCACCAATTGTTATTGCATGTGTGTTCTTTTCATTAACCACATATGGATCCCCTAGTTTCATTACATGTGTATTCTTTTCATTAACCACAACTAGAGTCATTGCTTGTATGTTCTTTCCATAGACGACATATGGATCCACCAGAGTTCAGTGCACGTCTATTCTTTTCACAAACCACATATGGATCCACCAGAGTCATTGCATGTGTGTTCTTTTCACAAACCAGATATGGATCCACCAGTGTCATTGCATGTGTGTTCTTTTCATTAACCACATATAGATCCACCAGAGTTCATTGCATGTGTTTTCTTTTCATTAACCACAGCTAGAGTCATTGCATGTCTGTTCTTTTCACAAACCACATATGGATCCACCAGAGTCATTGCATGTGTGTTCTTTTCACAAACCAAATATGTATCCACAAGTGTCATTGCATGTGTGTTCTTTTCATTAACCACATAAGGATCCCCTAGTGTCATTGCATGTGTGTTCTTTTCATTAACCACAACTAGAGTCATTGCTTGTATGTTCTTTTCATAGACCACATATGGATCCACCAGAGTCATTGCATGTGTGTTCTTTTCACAAAAAACATACGGATCCACCTATTGTTATTGCATGTGTGTTCTTTTCATGAACCACATATGGATCCCCTCGTGTCATTGCATGTGTATTGTTTTCATTAACCATAACTAGAGTCATTGCATGTATGTTCTTTTCATAGACCATATATGGATCCACCAGAGTTCATTGCATGTCTATTCTTTTCACAAACTACATATGGATCCACCAAAGTCATTGCATGTGTGTTCTTTTCACATACCAGATATGGATCCACCAGTGTCATTTCATGTGTGTTCTATTCATTAACCACATATGGATCCCCTGGTGTCATTGCATGTGTGTTCTTTTCATTAACCACAACTAGAGTTATTGCATGTATGTTCTTTTCATAGACCAGATATGGATCCACCAGGGTTCATTGCATCTCTGTTCTTTTCACAAACCACATATAGATCCACCAGAGTCGTTGCATATGTGTTCTTGTCACAAAGCACATATGGATCCACTAGTGTTATTGCATGTGTGTTCTTTTCATTAACAACATATTGATCCCCTAGTGTCATTGCATGTGTGTTCTTTTCATTAACCACAACTACCGTCATTCCATGTGTGTTCTTTTCACAAACCACATATGCATCCACCAGAGTCATTGCATGTCTATTCTTTTCATTAACAACAAATGGATCCACACGTGTCATTGCATGTCCGTTATTTTCATAAGTCACATGTATCCACAAGTGTCATTGCATGTGTGTTCTTTTCAGAAACCACATATGGATCCACCAGTGTCATTGCATGTGTGTTCTTTTCACAAACCACATATGGATACACCAGTGTCATTGCATGTGTGTTCTTTTCATTAACCATGTATGGATCCCCTAGTGTCATTGCATGTGTGTTATTTTCATTAACCACAACTAGAGTCATTGCATGTCTATTCTTTTCATAGACCACATATGGATCCACCAGAGTTCATTGCATGTCTGTTATTTTCACAAACCACATATGGATCCACCAGAGTCATTGCATGTGTGTTCTTTTCACAAACCACCTGTGGATCCACCAGTGTCATTGCATGTGTGTTATTTTCATTAACCACATATGGATCCCCTAGTGACATTGCATGTGTGTTCTTTTCATTAACCACGACTAGAGTCATTGCATGTCTATTCTTTTCACAAACCACAGATGGATCCACCAGAGTCATTGCACGTGTGTTCTTTTCACAAACCAGATATGGATCCACCATTGTCATTGCATGTGTGTTCTTTTCATTAACCACATATGGATCCCCTGGTGTCATTGCATGTGTGTTCTTTTCATTAACCACAACTAGAGTTATTGCATGTATGTTCTTTTCATAAACCAGATATGGATCCACCAGAGTTCATTACATCTCTGTTCTTTTCACAAACCACATATAGATCCACCAGAGTCATTGCATATGTGTTCTTGTCACAAACCACATATGGATCCACTAGTGTCATTGTATGTCCGTTATTTTCATAAATCACATGTATCCACCAGTGTCATTGCTTGTGTGTTCTTTTCACAAACCACATATGGATCCACCAGTGGCATTGCATGTGTGTTCTTTTCACAAACCACATATGGATCCACCAGTGTCGTTGCATGTGTGTTCCTTTCATTAACCATGTATGGATCCCCTAGTGTCATTGCATGTGTGTTCTTTTCATTAACCACAACTAGAGTCATTGCATGTCTATTCTTTTCATAGACCATATATGGATCCACCAGAGTTCATTGCATGTCTGTTCTTTTCAAAAACCACATATGGATCCACCAGAGTTATTGCATGTGTGTTCTTTTCACAAACCAAATATGGATCCACCAGTGTCATTGTATGTGTCTTCTTTTCATTAACCACATATAGATCCCCTAGTGTCATTGCATGTGTGTTCTTTTCATTAACCACAACTAGAGTCATTGCATGTCTATTCTTTTCATAGACCACATATGGATCCACTAGAGTTCATTGCATGTCTGCTCCTTTCACAAACCACATAAGGATCCACCACAGTCATTGCATGTGTGTTCTTTTCACAAACCAGATACGGATCCACCAGTGTCATTGCATGTGTGTTCTTTTCATTAACCACATATGGATCCCCTTGTGTCATTGCATCTGTGTTCTTTTCATTAACCACAACTAGAGTCATTGCATGTCTGTTCTTCTCATAGACCACATTTGAATCCACCAGTGTCATTGCATGTGTGTTCTTTAAATAAACCAAATATGGATCCACCAGAGTTCATTGCATGTGTGTTCTTTTCATTAACCACAGCTATAGCCATTGCATGTATGTTCTTTTCACAAACCACATATGGATCCACCAGAGTCATTGCATGTGTGTTCCTTTCACAAACCAGATATGTATCCACAAGTGTCATTGCATGTGTGTTCTTTTCATTAACCACATATGGATCCCCTAGTGTCATTGCATGTGTGTTCTTTTCATTAACCACAACTAGAGTCATTGCATGTCTGTTCTTTTCATAGACCACATATGGATCCACCAGAGTTCATGGCATGTCTGTTCTTTTGAAAAACCACATATGGATCCACTAGAGTCATTGCATTTGTGTTCTTTTCATTAACCACATACGGATCCACCAGAGTTCATTGCATGTGTGTTCTTTTCATTAACCACATCTAGAGTCATTGCATGTCTATTCTTTTCACAAACCACATAAGGATCCATCAGATTCATTGCATGTCCCACATATGGATCCATCAGTGTCATTTCATGTGTGTTCTTTTCACAAACCACAAATGGATCCACCAGTGTCATTGCATGTTTGTTCTTTTCACAAATCACCTATCGATCCACTAGTGTCATTGCATGTGTGTTCTTTTCATAAAACACATCCAGAGTCATTGCATATCTGTTCTTTTCATAAACCACATATGGATCCACCAGAGTCCTTGCATGTCCATTCTTTTCATAAACCACATATGGATCCACCAGTGTTGCATGTGTGTTGTTTTCACAAACCACAAGGATCCATCAGAGTCATTGCATGTGTGTTCTTTTTATTAACCACATCTAGAGTCATTGCATGTCTTATCTTTTCACAAACCACATATGGATCCACCAGAGTCATTTCATGTTTATTCTTTTCATAAACCACATGGATCCACAAGTGTCATTGCATGTGTGTTCTTTTAATAAACCACATCTAGAGTCACTAGATGTGTGTATTTTCATAAACCACGACTAGAGTCATTGCATGTGTGGTATTTTCACAAACCACATATGGATCCACCAGTGTTATTGCATGTGTCTTGTTTTCATTAACCACATATGGATCCCCTGGTGTCATTGCATGTGTGTTCTTTTCATTAACCACAACTAGAGTCATTCCATGTGTGTTATTTTCACAAACCACATATGGATCCACCAAAGTCATTACATGTATGTTCGTATCATTAACCACATATAGATACACCAGCGTCATTGCATGTATGTTCTTTTCATAAACCACATGGATCCACCAGTGTCATTGCATGTGTGTTCTTTTCACAGAACACATATGGATCCCCTACTGTCATTGCATGTGTGTTCTTTTAACAAATCATAACTAGAGTCATTGCATGTGTGTTCTTTTCACAAACCACATATGGATCCACCAGAGTCATTGCATGTCTGTTCTTTTCATTAACCACAAATGGATCCACATGTGTCATTTCATGTCCGTTCTTTTCATAAACCACATAGATCCACCAGTGTCATTGCATGTGTGTTCTTTTCACAAACCACATATGGATACACCATTGTCATTGCATGTGTGTTCTTTTCATTAGCCACAACTAGAGTCATTGCATGTGTGTTCTTTTCACAAACCACATATGGGTCCACCAGAGTCATTGCTTGTCTGTTCTTTTCATTAACCACAAATGGATACACACGTGTCATTGCATGTCTGTTCTTTTCATAAACCACATGGATCCACCAGTGTCATTGCATGTGTGTTCTTTTCACAGAACACATATGGATCCCCTAGTGTCATTGCATGTGTGTTCTTTTCATTAACCACAACAAGATTCATTGCATGTCTATTCTTTTCACAAACCACATAAGGATCCACCAGTGTCATTTCATGTGTGTTCTTTTCAAAAACCATAACTAGAGTCATTGCATGTGTGTTCTTTTCACAAACCACATATAGATCCACCAGTGTCATTGCATGTGTGTTCTTTTCATTAACCACAGCTAGGGTCATTTCATGTGTGTTCTTTTCACAAACGACATATGGATCCACAAGATTCATTGCATGTGTGTTCTTTTCATAAACCACAACTAGAGTCATTTCATGTGTGTTCTTTTTGATAACCACATAAGGATCCACCAGAGTCATTTCACGTGTGTTCTTTTCACAAACCACATATGGATCCACCAGAGTCATTTCATGTCTGTTCTTTTCATAAACCACATGGATCCACTAGTGTCATTTCATGTGTGTTCTTTTCATTAACCACAGCCAGAGTCATTGCATGTCTGTTCTTTTCACAAACCACATAAGGATCCACCAGAGTCATTGCATGTCTGTTCATTTCATTAACCACATGATCATGTGTATTCATTTCACAAACCCCATATGGATCCACTAGTGTCATTGAATGTGTGTTCTTTTCCTAAATCACATATGGATCCACCAGTGTCATTGCATGTGTGTTCTTTTCATTAACCACAACTAGAGACATTGTATGTGTGTTCTTTTCACAAACCACATATGGATCCACCAGAGTCATAGCATGTCTATTCTTTTCATAGACCACATATGGATCCACCAGAGTCATTGCATGTATGTTCTTTTCACAAACCACATATGGATCCACCAGAGTCGTTGCATGTGTGTTCTTTTCACAAACCACATATGGATCCACCAGTGTCATTGCATGTGTATTCTTTTAAGTAACCACAACTAGAGTCATTGCATGTGTGTTCTTTTCACAAACCACAGCAGAGTCATTGCATGTGTGTTCTTTTCATTAACCACATATGGATCCCCTAGTGTCATTGCATGGGTGTTCTATTCATTAACCACAACTAGAGTCATTGCATGTGTGTTCTTTTCATAGACTACATATGGATCCACCAGAGTTTATTGCATGTCTGGTCTTTTCACAAACCACATATGGATCCACGAGAGTCATTGCATGTATGTTCTTTTCATAGACCACATATGGATCCACCATAGTTCATTGCATGTTTGTTCTTTTCACAAACCACATATGGATCCACCAGAGTCATTGCATGTATGTTCTTTTCACAAACCACATATGGATCCACCAATTGTTATTGCATGTGTGTTCTTTTCATTAACCACATATGGATCCCCTAGTGTCATTGCATGTGTGTTCTTTTCATTAACCACAACTAGAGTCATTGCTTGTATGTTCTTTTCATAGACCACATATGGATCCACCAGAGTTCATTGCATGTTTGTTCTTTACACAAACCACATATAAATCCATCAGAGTCATTGCATATGTGTTCTTGTCACAAACCACATATGGATCCACCAGTGTCATTGCATGTGTGTTCTTTTCGTTAACCACATAATGATCCCCTAGTGTCATTGCATGTGTGTTCTTTTCATTAACCACAACTAGAGTCATTGCATGTGTGTTCTTTTCACAAACCACATATGGATCCACCAGAGTCATTACATGTTTATTCTTTTCATGAAACACAAATGGATCCACACGTGTCATTGCATGTCTGTTGTTTTCATAAATCACATGGATCCACCAGTGTCATTGCATGTGTGTTCTTTTCACAAATCACATATGGATCCACCAGTGTTTGCATGTGTGTTCTTTTCACAAACCACATATGGATCCACCAGTGTCATTTCATGTGTGTTCTTTTCATTAACCATGTATGGATCCCCTAGTGTCATTGCATGTGTGTTCTTTTCGTTAACCACAACTAGAGTCATTGCATGTATGTTCTTTTCACAAAACAAATGTGGATCCACGAGAGTCATTGCATGTGTGTTCTTTTCACAAACCACATATGGATCCACCGGTGTCATTGCATGTGTGTTCTTTTCATTAACCACAGCTAGAGTCACTGGATGTGTGTTCTTTTCATAAACCACAACTAGAGTCATTGCATGTGTGTTCTTTTCACAAACAACATATGGTTCCACCAGTGTCATCGCATGTGTGTTCTTTTCACGAACCACATATGGAACCCCTAGTGTCATTGGATGTGTGTTCTTTTCGTTAACCACACGTAGAGTCATTGCATGTCTGTTCTTTTCACAAACCACATATGGATCCACTAGAGTCATTGCATATGTGTTCTTTTCACAAACCACATATGGATCCACTAGTGTCAATGAATGTGTGTTCTTTTCATTAACCACATATGGATCCCCTAGCGTCATATCATGTGTGTTCTTTTAATTAACCACAACTAGAGTCATTGCATGTTCGTTCTATTCATAAACCACATATGGATCCACCGGAGTCATTGCATGTCTGTTCTTTTCATTAACCACAAATGGATCAACACGTGTCATTGCACATCCGTTCTTTTCATAAACCACATGGATCCACCAATGTCAATGCATGTGTATTCTTTTCACAAACCACATATGGCTCCACTAGTGTCATTTTATGTGTGTTCTTTTCACAAACTACATATGGATCCACCAGTGTCATTCCGTGCGTGTTCATTTCATAAAATACAACCAGAGTCATTGCATGTCTGTTCTTTTCATAAACCACATAAGGATCCACCAGAGTCCTTGCATGTCCGTTCTTTTCATAAACCACATATGGATCCACCAGTGTCATTGCATCTGTGTTGTTTTCACAAACCACATGGATCCTCCAGAGTCATTGCATGTGTGTTCTTTTCATTAACCACATCTAGAGTCATTGCATGTCTTTTCTTTTCACAAACCATATGGAGCCACCAGTGTCATTGCATGTGTGTTCTTTTAATAAACCAAAGCTAGAGTCACTAGATGTGTGTCTTTTCATAAACCACAACTAGAGTCATTGCATGTGTGGTATTTTCACAAACCACATATGGATCCACTAGTGTCATTGCATGTGTGTTCTTTTCACAGACCACTTATGGATCCCCATAGTGTCATTGCATGTGTGTTCTTTTCATTAACCACAACTAGAGTCATTGTATGTGTGTTCTTTTCACAAACCACATATGGATCCTCCAGAGTCATTGCATGTTTGTTCTTTTCATTTACCAAATATGTATCCACTAGTGTCATTGCATGTGTGTTCTTTTCACAGACCACATATGGATCCCCTAGTGTCATTGCATGTGTGTTCTTTTCATTAACCACAACTAGAGTCATTGCATGTCTATTCTTTTGACAAACCACATAAGGATCTACTAATGCCATTGCATGTGTGTTCTTTTAATAAACCATAACTAGAGTCATTGCATGTGTGTTCTTTACACAAACCACATATGGATCCACCAGAGTCATTGCATGTTTGTTCCTTTCATTAACCACAACTAGAGTCACTAGATGTGTGTTATTTTCATAAACCACAACTAGTCATTGAATGTGTGTTCTTTTCACAAACTACATATGGATCCACCAGTGTCATCGCATGTGTGTTCTTTTCACAAACCACATATGGAACCCCTAGTGTCATTGGATGTGTGTTCTTTTGCATTAACCACAGCTGACTCATTGCATGTATGTTCTTTTCACAAACACATATGGATCCACCAGAGTCATTGTATATGTGTTCTTTTCACAAACCACATATGGATCCACCATTGTCATTGCATGTGTATTCTTTTCATTAACCATATATGGATCCCCTAGTGTCATTTCATGTGTGTTCTTTTAATTAACCACAACTAGAGTCATTGCATGCCTGTTCTTTTCACAAACAACATATGGATCCACCAGAGTCATTACATGTCTATTCTTTTCATTAACCACAAATGGATCCACATGTGTCATTGCATGTCCGTTCTTTTCATAAAGCACATGGATCCACCAGTGTCATTATATGTGTATTCTTTTCACAAACCACTTATGGATCCACTAGTGTCATTGCATGTGTGTTCTTTTCACAAACCACATATGGATCCACCAGTGTCATTGCATGTGTGTTCTTTTCATAAAACACAACTAGAGTCATTGCATGTCTGTTCTTTTCATAAACCACATAAGGATCCACCAGAGTCCTGTCATGTCTGTTCTTTTCATAAACCACATATGGATCCACTAGTGTCATTGCATGTGTGTTGTTTTCACAAACCACATGGATCTACCTGAGTCATTGCATGTGTGTTCTTTTCATTAACCACATCTAGAGTCATTGCATGTCTTTTCTATTCACAAACCACATATGGATCCACCAGAGTCATTGCATGCCTATTCTTTTCATAAACCATATGGAGCCACCAGTGTCATTGCATGTGTGTTATTTTAATAAACCACAACTAGAGTCACTGGATGTGTGTCTTTTCATAAACCACAACTAGAGTCATTGCATGTGTGGTATTTTCACAAACTACATATGGATCCACCAGTGTCATTGCATGTGTGTTGTTTTTATTAACCACATATGGATCCCCTAGTGTCATTGCATGTGTGTTCTTTTCATTAACCACAACTAGAGTCATTGCATGTGTGTTCTTTTCACAAATCACATATGGATCCTCTAGCGTCATTGCATGTTTGTTCTTTTCATTCACCAAATATGGATCCACCCGCGTCATTGCATGTATGTTCTTTTCATAAACCACATGGATCCACTAGTGTCATTGCATGTGTGTTCTTTTCACAGACCACAGATGGATCCCCTAGTGTCATTGCATGTGTGTTCTTTTCATTAACCACAACTAGAATCATTGCATGTCTGTTCTTTTCACAAACCACATAAGGATCTACCAGTGCATTGCATGTGTGTTCTTTTAATAAACCATAACAAGAGTCATTGCATGTGTGTTCTTTTCACAAACCACATATGGATCCACCAGTGTCATTGCATGTGTGTTCTTTTCATTAACCACAACTAGAGTCATTTCATGTGTGTTCTTTTCACAAACGACATATGGATCCACAAGAGGAATTGCATGTGTGTTATTTCATAAACCACATCTAGGGTCATTTCATGTATGTTCTTTTCGACAACCACATAAGGATCCACCAGAGTCATTTCATGTGTGTTCTTTTCAAAAACCACATATGCATCCACCAGAGTCATTGCATGTTTGTTCTTTTCATAAACCACATGGATCCACTAGTGTAATTTCATGTGTGTTCTTTTCAAAAACCACATATGGATCCACCAGAGTCATTGCATGTCTGTTCTTTTCATAAACAACATGGATCCACTAGGGTCATTTCATGTGTGTTCTTTTTGATAACCACATAAGGATCCACCAGAGTCATTTCACGTGTGTTCATTCACAAACCACATATGGATCCACCAGAGTCATTTCATGTCTGTTCTTTTCATAAACCACATGGATCCACTAGTGTCATTTCATGTGTGTTCTTTTCATTAACCACAGCCAGAGTCATTGCATGTCTGTTCTTTTCACAAACCACATAAGGATCCACCAGAGTCATTGCATGTCTGTTCATTTCATTAACCACATGATCATGTGTATTCATTTCACAAACCCCATATGGATCCACTAGTGTCATTGAATGTGTGTTCTTTTCCTAAATCACATATGGATCCACAAGTGTCATTGCATGTGTGTTCTTTTCATTAACCACAACTAGAGTCATTGTATGTGTGTTCTTTTCACAAACCACATATGGATCCACCAGAGTCATAGCATGTCTATTCTTTTCATAGACCACATATGGATCCACCAGAGTCATTGCATGTATGTTCTTTTCACAAACCACATATGGATCCACCAGAGTCATTGCATGTGTGTTCTTTTCACAAACCACATATGGATCCACCAGTGTCATTGCATGTGTGTTCTTTTAATTAACCACAACTAGAGTCATTGCATGTGTGTTCTTTTCACAAACCACAGCAGAGTCATTGCATGTGTGTTCTTTTCATTAAACACATATGGATCCCCTAGTGTCATTGCATGTGTGTTCTATTCATTAACCACAACTAGAGTCATTGCATGTGTGTTCTTTTCATAGACCACATATGAATCCACCAGAGTTCATTGCATGTCTGTTCTTTTCACAAACCACATATGGATCCACCAGAGTCATTGCATGTCTGTTCTTTTCATAGACCACATATGGATCCACAAGAGTTCATTGCATGTCTGTTCTTTTCACAAACCACATATGGATCCACCAGAGTCATTGCATGTGTGTTCTTTCCACAAACCACATATGGATCCACCAATTGTTATTGCATGTGTGTTCTTTTCATTAACCACATATGGATCCCCTAGTGTCATTGCATGTGTGTTCTTTTCATTAACCACAACTAGAGTCATTGCTTGTATGTTCTTTTCATATACCACATATGGATCCACCAGAGTTCATTGCATGTCTGTTCTTTTCACAAACCACATATAAATCCATCAGAGTCATTGCATATGTGTTCTTGTCACAAACCACATATGGATCCACCAGTGTCATTGCATGTGTGTTCTTTTCGTTAACCACATAATGATCCCCTAGTGTCATTGCATGTGTGTTCTTTTCATTAACCACAACTAGAGTCATTGCATGTGTGTTCTTTTCACAAACCACATATGGATCCACCAGAGTCATTGCATGTCTATTCTTTTCAAGAACCACAAATGGATCCACACGTGTCATTGCATGTCCGTTCTTTTCCTAAATCACATGGATCCACCAGTGTCATTGCATGTGTGTTCTTTTCACAAATCACATATGGATCCACCAGTGTTTGCATGTGTGTTCTTTTCACAAACCACATATGGATCCACCAGTGTTTGCATGTGTGTTCTTTTCACAAACCACATATGGATCCAACAGTGTCATTGCATGTGTGTTCTTTTCATTAACCATGTATGGATCCCCTAGTGTCATTGCATGTGTGTTCTTTTCATTAGCCACAACTAGAGTCATTGCATGTTTGTTATTTTCACAAACCACATATGGATCCACAAACGTCATTGCATGTGTGTTCTTTGCATTAACCACAACTAGAGTTATTGCATGTATGTTATTTTCACAAAACAAATGTGGATCCACGAGAGTCATTGCATGTGTGTTCTTTTCACAAACCACATATGGATCCACCGGTGTCATTGCATGTGTGTTCTTTTCATTAACCACAGCTAGAGTCACTGGATGTGTGTTCTTTTCATAAACCACAACTAGAGTCATTGCATGTGTGTTCTTTTCACAAACAACATATGGATCCACCAGTGTCATCGCATGTGTGTTCTTTTCACGAACCACATATTGAACCCCTAGTGTCATTGGATGTGTGTTCTTTTCGTTAACCACACGTAGAGTCATTGTATGTCTGTTCTTTTCACAAACCACATATGGATCCACCAGAGTCATTGCATATGTGTTCTTTTCACAAACCACATATGGATCCACTAGTGTCATTGAATGTGTGTTATTTTCATTAACCACATATGGATCCCCTAGTGTCATATCATGTGTGTTCTTTTAATTAACCACAACTAGAGTCATTGCATGTTCGTTCTATTCACAAACCACATATGGATCCACACGTGTCATTGCACATCCGTTCTTTTCATAAACCACATGGATCCACCAGTGTCATTGTATGTGTATTCTTTTCACAAACCACATATGGCTCCACTAGTGTCATTGCATGTGTGTTCTTTTCACAAACCACATATGGATCCACCAGTGTCATTCCATGCGTGCTCATTTCATAAAATACAACCAGAGTCATTGCATGTCTGTTCTTTTCATAAACCACCTAAGGATCCACCAGAGTCCTTGCATGTCCATTCTTTTCATAAACCACATATGGATCCACCAGTGTCATTGCATCTGTGTTGTTTTAACAAACCACATGGATCCTCCAGAGTCATTGCATGTGTGTTCTTTTGATTAACCACATCTAGAGTCATTGCATGTCTTTTATTTTCACAAACCACATATCGATCCAACAGAGTCATTGCATGTGTATTCTTTTCATAAACCATATGGAGCCACCAGTGTCATTGCATGTGTGTTCTTTTAATAAACCAAAGCTAGAGTCACTAATGTGTGTCTTTTCATAAACGACAACTAGAGTCATTGCATGTGTGGTATTTCCACAAACCACATATGGATCCACTAGTGTCATTGCATGTGTGTTGTTTTCATTAACCACATATCGATCCCCTAGTGTCATTGCATGTGTGTTCTTTTCATTAACCACAACTAGAGTCATTGCATGTGTGTTCTTTTCACAAACCACATATGGATCCTCCAGAGTCATTGCATGTTTGTTCTTTTCATTTACCAAATATGTATCCACTAGTGTCATTGCATGTGTGTTCTTTTCACAGACCACATATGGATCCCCTAGTGTCATTGCATGTGTGTTCTTTTCATTAACCACAACTAGAGTCATTGCATGTCTATTCTTTTCACAAACCACATAAGGATCTACCAATGTCATTGCATGTGTGTTCTTTTAATAAACAATAACTAGAGTCATTGCATGTGTGTTCTTTTCACAAACCACATATGGATCCACCAGAGTCATTGCCTGTCTGTTCCTTTCATTAACCACAGCTAGAGTCACTAGATGTGTGTTATTTTCATAAACCACAACTAGTCATTGAATGTGTGTTCTTTTCACAAACTACATATGGATCCACCAATGTCATCGCATGTGTGTTCTTTTCACAAACCCCATATGGAACCCCTAGTGTCATTGGATGTGTGTTCTTTTGCATTAACCACAGCTGACTCATTGCATGTCTGTTCTTTTCACAAACACATATGGATCCACCAGAGTCATTGTATATGTGTTCTTTTCACAAACCACATATGGATCCACCAGTGTCATTGCATGTGTGTTCTTTTCATTAACCATATATGGATCCCCTAGTGTCATTGCATGTGTGTTCTTTTAATTAATCACAACTAGAGTCATTGCATGCCTGTTCTTTTCACAAACAACATATGGATCCACTAGAGTCATTACATGTCTATTCTTTTCATTAACCACAAATGGATCCACATGTGTCATTGCATGTCCGTTCTTTTCATAAAGCACATGGATCCACCAGTGTCATTGTATGTGTATTCTTTTCACAAACCACATATGGATCCACTAGTGTCATTGCATGTGTGTTCTTTTCACAAACCACATATGGATCCACCAGTGTCATTGCATGTGTGTTCTTTTCATAAAACACAACTAGAGTCATTGCATGTCTGTTCTTTTCATAAACCACATAAGGATCCACCAGAGTCCTGTCATGTCTGTTCTTTTCATAAACCACATATGGATCCACTAGTGTCATTGCATGTGTGTTGTTTTCAAAAACCACATGGATCTACCTGAGTCATTGCATGTGTGTTCTTTTCATTAACCACATCTAGAATCATTGCATGTCTTTTCTATTCACAAACCACATATGGATCCACCAGAGTCATTGCATGTCTATTCTTTTCATAAACCACATGGAGCCACTAGTGTCATTGCATGTGTGTTATTTTAATAAACCACAACTAGAGTCACTGGATGTGTGTCTTTTCATAAACCACAACTAGAGTCATTGCATGTGTGGTATTTTCACAAACTACATATGGATCCACCAGTGTCATTGCATGTGTGTTGTTTTTATTAACCACATATGGATCCCCTAGTGTCATTGCATGTGTGTTCTTTTCATTAACCACAACTAGAGTCATTGCATGTGTGTTCTTTTCATAAATCACATATGGATCCTCTAGAGTCATTGCATGTTTTTTCTTTTCATTCACCAAATATGGATCCACCCGCGTCATTGCATGTATGTTCTTTTCATAAACCACATGGATCCACCAGTGTCATTGCATGTGTGTTCTTTTCACAGACCACAGATGGATCCCCTAGTGTCATTGCATGTGTGTTCTTTTCATTAACCACAACTAGAATCATTGCATGTCTATTCTTTTCACAAACCACATAAGGATCTACCAGTGTCATTGCATGTGTGTTCTTTTAATAAACCATAACAAGAGTCATTGCATGTGTGTTCTTTTCACAAACCACATACGGATCCACCAGTGTCATTGCATGTGTGTTCTTTTCATTAACCACAACTAGAGTCATTTCATGTGTGTTCTTTTCACAAACGACATATGGATCCACAAGAGGAATTGCATGTGTGTTATTTCATAAACCACATATAGGGTCATTTCATGTATGTTCTTTTCGACAACCACATAAGGATCCACCAGAGTCATTTCATGTGTGTTCTTTTCAAAAACCACATATGGATCCACCAGAGTCATTGCATGTTTGTTCTTTTCATAAACCACATGGATCCACTAGTGTAATTTCATGTGTGTTCTTTTCAAAAACCACATATGGATCCACCAGAGTCATTGCATGTCTGTTCTTTTCATAAACAACATGGATCCACAAGGGTCATTTCATGTGTGTTCTTTTCGACAACCACATAAGGATCCACTAGAGTCATTTCATGTCTGTTCTTTTCAAAACCACACATGGATCCACCAGAGTCATTGCATGTCTGTTCTTTTCATAAACCACATGGATCCACTAGTGTCATTTCATATGTGTTCTTTTCATTAACCACAATCAGAGTCATTACATGTCTGTTCTTTTCACAAACCACATAACGATCCACCAGAGTCATTGCATGTCTGTTCTTTTCATTAACCACATGAGCATGTGTATTCTTTTCACAAACCACATATGGATCCACCAGTGTCATTGAATGTGTGTTCTTTTCCTAAAGCACATATGGATCCACCAGTGTCATTGCATGTGTGTTCTTTTCATTAACCACAACTAGGGTCATTGCATGTGTGTTCTTTTCACAAACCACATATGGATCCACCAGAGTCACTGCATGTATATTCTATTCATAGACCACATATGGATCCACCAGAGTCATTTTATGTCTATTCTTTTCACAAACCACATATGGATCCACCAGAGTCATTGCATGTGTGTTCTTTTCACAAACCACATATGGATCCAGCAGTTTCATTGCATGTGTGTTCTTTTAATTTACCACAAATAGAGTCATTGCATGTTTGTTCTTTTCACAAACCACATATGGATCCACCAGAGTCACTGCATGTATGTTCTTTTCATAGACCACGTATGGATCCACTAGAGTCATTGCATGTCTGTTCTTTTCACAAACCACATATGGATCCACCAGAGTCATTGCATGTGTGTTCTTGTCACAAACTACATATGGATCCACCAGTGTCATTGCATGTGTGTTCTTTTAATTAACCACAACTAGAGTCATTGCATGTGTGTTCTTTTCACAAACCACAATCAGAGTCATTGCATGTGTGTTCTTTTCATTAACCACATATGGATCCCCTAGTGTCATTACATGTGTGTTCTATTCATTAACCACAACTAGAGTCATTGCATGTCTGTTCTTTTCATAGACCACATATGGACCACCAGAGTTCATTGCATGTCTGTTCTTTTCACAAACCACATATGGATCCACCAGAGTCATTACATGTGTGTTCTTTTCACAAACCACATATGGACCCACCAGTGTCATTGCATGTGTGTTCTTTTCATTAACCACATATGGATCCCCTAGTGTCATTGCATGTGTATTCTTTTCATTAAACACAACTAGAGTCATTGCATGTCTGTTCTTTTCATAGACCACATATGGATGCACCAGAGTTCATTGCATGTCTGTTCTTTTCACAAACCACATATGAATCCACCAGAGTCATTGCATGTGTGTTCTTTTCAAAAACCACATATGGATCCACCAGTGTCATTGCATGTGTGTTCTTTTCACAAACCACATATGGATCCACCAGTGTCATTGCATGTGTGTTCTTTTCATTAACCATGTATGGATCCCCTAGTGTCATTGCATGTGTTTTCTTTTCATTAACCACAACTAGAGTCATTGCATGTCTATTCTTTTCATAGACCACATATGGATCCAACAGAGTTGATTGCATGTCTGTTCTTTTCACAAACCACATATGGATCCACCAGAGTCATTGCATGTGTGTTCTTTTCACAAACCACGTATGGATCCACCAGTGTCATTGCATGTGTGTTCTTTTCATTAACCACATATGTATCCCCTAGTGTCATTGCATGTGTGTTCTTTTCATTAACCACAACTAAAGTCATTGCATGTCTATTCTTTTCATAGACCACATATGGATCCACCAGAGTTCATTGCATGTCTGCTCTTTTCACAAACCACATAAGGATCCACCACAGTCATTGCATGTGTGTTCTTTTCACAAACCAGATACGGATCCACTAGTGTCATTGCATGTGTGTTCTTTTCATTAACCACATATGGATCCCCTAGTGTCATTGCATGTGTGTTCTTTTCATTAACCACAATTAGAGCCATTGCATGTCTGTTATTTTCATAGACCACATTTGGATCCACCAGTGTCATTGCATGTGTGTTCTTTTCATTAACCACATATGGATCCACCAGAGTTCATTGCATGTGTGTTCTTTTCATTAACCACAGCTAGAGTCATTGCATGTATGTTCTTTTCACAAACCACATATGGATCCACCAGAGTCATTGCATGTGTGTTCCTTTCACAAAGCAGATATGTATCCACAAGTGTCATTGCATGTGTGTTCTTTTCATTAACCACATATGGATCCCCTAGTCTCATTGCATGTCTGTTCTTTTCACAAACCACATATGGATCCACCAGAGTGATTGCATGTGTGTTATTTTCACAAACCACATATTGATCCACCAGTGTTATTGCATGTGTGTTCTTTTCATTAACCACATATGGATCCCCTAGTGTCATTGCATGTGTATTCTTTTCATTAACCACAACTAGAGTCATTGCATGTCTGTTCTTTTCATAGACCACATATGGATCCACCAGAGTTCATTGCATGTCTGTTCTTTTCACAAACCACATATGGATCCACTAGAGTCATTGCATTTTATTATTTTCGTTAACCGCATATGGATCCACCAGAGTTCATTGCATGTGTGTTCTTTTCATTAACCACATCTAGAGTCATTACATGTCTATTCTTTTCACAAACCACATAAGGATCCATCAGATTCATTGCATGTCCCACATATCGATCCACCAGTGTCATTTCAGGTGTGTTCTTTTCACAAACCACATATGGATCCACCACTGTCATTGCATGTTTGTTCTTTTCACAAACCACATATCGATCCACCAGTGTCATTGCATGTGTGTTCTTTTCATAAACCACATAAGGATCCACCAGAGTCCTTGCATGTCCGTTCTTTTCATAAACCACATATGGATCCACCAGTGTTGCATGTGTGTTGTTTTCACAAACCACATGGATCCACCAGAGTCATTGCATGTGTGTTCTTTTCATTAACCACATCTAGAGTCATTGCATGTCTTTTCTTTTCACAAACCACATATGGATCCACTAGAGTCATTGCATGTCTATTCTTTTCATATACCACATGGATCCACAAGTGTCATTGCATGTGTGTTCTTTTGATAAACCACAACTAGAGTCACTAGATGTGTGTCTTTTCATAAACCACAACTAGATTCATTGCATGTGTGGACTTTTCACAAACCACATATGGATCAACCAATGTCATTGCATGTGCCACATATGGATCCCCTAGTGTCATTGCATGTGTATTCTTTTCATTAACCACAACTAGAGTCATTCCATGTGTGTTATTTTCACAAACCACATATGGATCCACCAAAGTCATTGCATGTCTGTTCTTATCATTAACCACATATGGATCCACCAGCGTTAATGCATGTATGTTCTTTTCATAAACCACATGGATCCACCAGTGTCATTACATGTGTGTTCTTTTCACATAACACATATGGATCCCCTAGTGTCATTGCATGTGTGTTCTTTTCATTAACCACAACTAGATTCATTGCATGTCTGTTCTTTTCACAAACCACATAAGGATCCACCAGTGTCATTGCATGTGTGTTCTTTTAATAACCATAACTAGAGTCAGTGCATGTTTGTTATTTTCACAAACCACATATAGATCCACCAGTGTCATTGCATGTGTGTTCTTTTCCTTAACCACAGCTAGAGTCATTTCATGTGTGTTCTTTTCACAAACGACATATGGATCCACAAGATTCATTGCATGTGTGTTCTTTTCATAAACCACAACTAGAGTCATTTCATGTGTGTTCTTTTTGATAACCACATAAGGATCCACCAGAGTTATTTCATGTGTGTTCTTCTTAGAAACCACATATGGATCCACCAGAGTCATTTCATGTCTGTTCTTTTCATAAACCACATGGATCCACTAGTGTCATTTCATGTGTGTTCTTTTCATTAACCACAGCCAGAGTCATTGCATGTCTGTTCTTTTCAGAAACCACATATGGATCCACCGGTGTCATTGCATGTGTGTTCTTTTCATTAACCACATCTAGAGTCACTGGATGTGTGTTCTTTTCATAAACCACAACTAGACTCATTGCATGTGTGTTCTTTTCACAAACAACATATAGATCCACCAGTGTCATCGCATGTGTGTTCGTTTCACGAACCACATATGGAACCCCTAGTGTCATTGGATGTGTCTTCTTTTCATTAACCACATGTAGAGTCATTGCATGTCTGTTCTTTTCACAAACCACATATGGATCCACCAGAGTCATTGCATATGTGTTCTTTTCACAAACCACATATGGATCCACCAGTGTCATTGTAGGGGTTCGTAGCATGGAAAACAAAAATTTTCTATCGCATACAAACAAACAAGCCAAGATCTATCTACTAGATTGTAGCAACGAGTCGATGGAATAACTCACCCTCGAAGATTCCAAAGTGTTTAACGAGAGCAGATTCTCGTGGGTGATGTAGTCGTACTCTTTCCGATCTCAAGATCGCGTAGACGATCCTTCCGGCGCCGCGTTCCCGCAGCGCTCCCGCAGTCGGTCACACGTTCGGTACTCGACGAAGACCTTCCTCTCCCTTGTTCCAGCAGGCAGCGGAGGTTGTAGCACTCTCCTCGCGATTCCGGCAGCACAACGGCGTGGTACCGGAGGTAGAGGGGAGATCCCGCAGGGCTTCGCCTTAAGCCGGTGCGAGTATGGTGGAGCTTATGAGAGAGGCTATTAGTGGTCTAGTAATTAGACACACCAATTAGAGGGCTCTAAACCAATTAGAAGGCTCTAAACCGAAACAGCTCTAAACCGGGGTCTAGGTCTAGTTTCTAGTTTAGAGGATAGGAACTTGTGTGTGTTGGGAGGGGAGCCCTGCCCCTCCCTTTATAGGTGGGAGGGCTGGCGCGCTAGGGGAGGGAGGGAGTCCCTCCCCAACTCGGCCTAGGGCTGGCCGCCGGCTTGGGGACTCCTTCCCCAAGTCGGTCTCCTCTTCTCCTCCTCTTCCCACTTTCCAAAACTGGCAGTTTGACTTTCAAACTAGCCGTTTGACTTTTCCAATTTAGGAATTAAATAAACCCTTTATTTTGGACAGCGAGAACACTTAGTACATGATGCAATCATTCCATCTTGCAATGACACATTCATGTACCCCTTCCCCCCCGGAGTGCCGGACATTCCGGGACCTTCTAGAATGTTCCCGATGAAAACACCGGAACCATTCCCCAACTCCGAAATGGGACTTTCCTTATATGAATCTTATTCTCCGGACCATTCCGGATCACCTCGTGATATCCCGGATCCCATCCGAGACTCCGAACAACATTCGGTCTCTTTCTCATAATACCATAACTACTCAAACAACGTCGAATCCTTAAGTGTGTCTCCCTACGGTTCGTGAATTATGCGGACATGATCGAGACACTTCTCCGAACAATAACCAATAGAGGAATCTGGAAATTCATATGGCTCCCACATATTTCTACGATTACTTTGCGATCGAATGAACCACTTACATACGATACCAATTTCCCTTTGTCTCACGATATGTTACTTATCCGAGGTCATGATCGTCGGTATCTCTGCATACCTAGTTCAACCTCGTCACTGATAAGTACTCTTTTCTCGTTCCCGTGATATGTGATCCCTTGTGACCAAGTCACATGCTTGCAAGCTAATTGGATGACATTTCACCGAGAGGGCCCAGAGAATATCTATCCGTCATGTGGATGGACAAATCCCACTCTTGATCCATGTGTTTCAACCAATACTTTCCGAACACCCAATGCCACTTTTATAGCCACCCTGTTACGGTGTGGTGTTTGATGACATCAAAGCATCCATCCAGTAAAGGCAATATGCATGATCTCATGGTCGAAGGAATTAGGTTACTATGTATCAGAAAGCATATAGCAATTGAACTATTGAAATGACTTGATCTTTATGCTACGCTTGTCTATAGGAGTATGTCCACCATATCATTCTCCTAACGATATGATCTTGTTGTTGATAACATCTCAATGTTCATGACAAAGAAACCACATCATCAATCAACCAACAAGCTAGCGAAGTATAGAGGCCATACTAGGGACTTCAAATTAAGTTTACAAATCACACAAGTATTAATGGTTTCCTTGTTAATACTATTATAGCATGAACGTAAACATTTATCATAAACACAAAGATATATAATAATAACTACATTTATTATTACCTCTAGGGCATATCTCCAACAGTCTCCCACTTGCACTAGAGTCATCTAATCTAGATTACATGGTAATATACCGAACACCCATGGCAGTTTGGTGTTGGTCATGTTTTGCCCTCGGGAGAGGTTTAGTCAACGGATCCGCCAGATTCAGATCTGTGTGTACTTTGCAAATCTTTATATCCCCATCCTGGATATGTTCTCGAATAGCGTGGAAACGCAGCTTGATATGCTTCAGCTTCTTGTGTGACCTTGGTTCTTGCGCATTGGCTATGGCGCCCATGTTATCACAGTAGATAGACATTGGGTCCAGCGCACTTGGAACCACACCCAGCTCTGTAATGAACTCTTTCATCCATATCGCTTCTTGTGAAGCCTCCGAAGCAGCCATGTATTCTGATTCAGTTGAAGATCTCGCCACAACGCTTTGCTTTGCACTCCTCCAGCTAACTGCTGCACCATTCAAAATAAATACGTATCCAGATTGTGATTTAGAATCATCCGGATCGGTGTTCCAACTAGCATCGGTGTAACCATTAACAACGAGCTGTTCATCACCTCCATAAGAAAGAACCATATCCTTAGTTCTTCTCAAGTACTTAAGGATGTTTTTGACCGCTGTCCAATGATCCACTCCTGGATCACTTTGATATCTGCTAGTTAGACTAACAGCATATGCGATGTCGGGTCTAGTACATAGCATGGCATACATTAGAGATCCTATGGCTGAGGCATAGGGAGTCTTACTCATCTTTTCTCTATCTTCTGCCGATGTCGGACTTTGAGTTTTACTCAAGGTCGTATTGGGCAACATGGGCAAGAACCCTTTCTTGCTATCTTCCATTCCAAACCTCTTTAGAACTTTGTCCAAATATGTACTTTGTGACAATGATATTTGGCGTTTCGATCTATCTCTATAAATCTTTATGCCTAATATGTAAGCTGCTTCGCCAAGATCCTTCATTGAAAAACTATTATTCAAATATTCCTTGACACTATTAAGAAGGTCTACATCATTCCCAATCAACAATATGTCATCCACATACAGTATTAAGAATGCTACAGAGCTCCCACTCACTTTCTTGTAAATACAAGCTTCTCCATAAGTTTGTATAAAACCAAAACTTTTGATTACCTTATCAAAACGTTGATTCCAACTTCGGGATGCTTGCTTCAATCCATAGATGGACCGTTGAAGCTTGCATACCTTGTTAGCATCTTTAGGATCGACAAAACCTTTGGGTTGTATCATATACAACTCTTCATCAATGTCTCCATTGAGGAATGCTGTTTTGACATCCATCTGCCATATCTCATAATCATAATATGCAGCGATTGCTAACATAATCCTCACAGACTTTAGCTTCGCTACCGGTGAGAAAGTCTCATCGTAGTCAACTCCTTGAATTTGTCGAAACCCTTTTGCGACAAGTCGAGCTTTATAGACAGTAACATTACCATCAGCATCTGTTTTCTTCTTGAAAATCCATTTGTTCTCGACAGCCTTCCGGCCATCCGGTAAGTCCACCAAAGTCCATACTTGGTTTTCGTACATGGATCCAATCTCGGATTTCATGGCTTCTTGCCATTTATTGGAATCTGGGCTCATCATCGCTTCCTCATATGTCTCGGGGTTATCGGTGTTGTCCACCAACATGACATTCATAACGGAATCATACCAATCTGGAGTGGTACAAGTTCTCGTTGACCTCCGAGGCTCTGTAGTAACTTCAACCGAAGTTTCATGATCACCATCATTAGCTTCCTCTCTTATTGGTGCAGGCACCACAGGAACTTCTTCCGGTGCTGCGCTACTCGCAATTTCGAGAGAAGGTTCGACAACCTCGTCGAGTTCTACTTTCCTTCCAGTCACTTCTTTCGAGAGAAATTCCTTCTCTAGAAAGGATCCATTCTTAGCAACGAAGATTTTGCCTTCGGATCTATGATAGAAGGTATACCCAACAGTTTCCTTCGGGTATCCTATGAAGACGCATTTTTCCGCTTTGGGTTCAAGCTTGTCCGGCTGTAACTTCTTTACATAGGCTTCGCATCCCCAAACTTTAAGGAACGACAATTTAGGTTTCTTCCCAAACCATAATTCATACGGTGTCGTTTCAACGGATTTAGACGGTGCCCTATTTAAAGTGAATGCGGCTGTTTCTAATGCATAACCCCAAAATGATAGTGGCAAATCTGTAAGTGACATCATAGAACGAACCATATCTAAGAGAGTTCGATTACGACGTTCAGACACACCATTACGCTGTGGTGTTCCCGGCGGTGTCAACTGCGAAAGTATTCCACATTTCTTCAAATGCTCGCCAAACTCGTAACTTAGATATTCACCTCCACGATCAGATCGTAGAAATTTAATCTTCTTGTTACGTTGATTCTCTACCTCACTTTGAAACTCCTTAAACTTCTCGAAAGTTTCGGACTTATGTTTCATAAAATAGATATACCCATATCTACTCAAGTCATCCGTGAAGGTAAGAACATAACGATAACCACTGCGCGATGCTACACTCATTGGACCACACACATCGGTATGTATGATTTCCAATAAGTCTGTAGCTCGCTCCATCATACCAGAAAATGGAGTCTTAGTCATTTTACCCATCAGACATGCTTCGCATCTTTCAAGTGATTCAAAATCAAGTGATTCAAGAAGTCCATCGGAATGGAGTTTCTTCATACGCTTCACTCCAATGTGACCAAGACGACAGTGCCACATATAGGTCAAATTATCGCTTGATTTCAAACGTTTAGCCTCAATGTTATTAATATGTGTATTTCTACTATCGAGATTCAATATGAATAGACCATCTATCAAAGGTGCATGTGCATAAAACATATTACTCATATAAATCGAACAACCATTATTCTCGGATTTAAACAAGTAACCGTCTCGCAATAAACAAGATCCCGATATAATGTTCATGCTCAACGCAGGCACCAAATAACAATTATTTAAGTATAAAACTAATCCCGATGGTAGATGAAGAGGTAGTGTGCCGACCGCGATCACATCAACCTTTGATCCGTTTCCCACGCGCATCGTCACCTCGTTCTTCACTAGCTTCCGTTTATTCTGCAGCTCCTGTTTCGAGTTACAAATATGAGCAACCGAACCAGTATCAAATACCCAGGCACTACTACGAGTACTAGTGAGATACACATCAATAACATGTATATCAGATATACCTTTCTTCTTGATGTTGCCGTTCTTCAAATCCGCCAAGTACCTTGGGCAATTCCGCTTCCAGTGACCTTCTCCCTTGCAGTAAAAGCACTCAGTATCAGGCTTGGGTCCAGCCTTGGTCCTCTTCGTCGGCGTGGTAACTTTCTTACCACCCTTCTTGAAGTGTCCCTTCTGCTTAGACTTGCCTTTCTTGAATTTGGTGGTCTTATTGACCATCAACACTTGGTGCTCTTTCTTGATCTCCACTTCTGCAGATTTTAACATAGCAAATAGTTCTGGCAACTCTTTGTTCATGTTCTGCATGTTGTAGTTCATCACAAAGTTCTTGTAACTTGGTGGTAGTGATTGGAGGATGCGGTAAACTCCCAAAGTATTAGGAATCACTATACCCAAACTTTGAAGTTTATTTGCGTGCCCAGACATTTTAAGCACATGCTCACTGACGGAGCTACCCTCTTCCATCTTGCAGTTAAAGAACTTTTCAGAAGCTTCATAACTTTCAATTGCCGCATGAGTCTCAAAGATTAATTTGAGATCCTCGACAATATCATATGGATCTGACTCTTCAAACCTTTTCTGAAGCTCCGATTCTAAACCATACAAGATAGCACACTGAACTATGGAGTACTGATTCTTCCGAGCGAGGTAAACATTCTTTACTTCATCGGTAGCATCAGCTGCAGGTGGGTCACCTAGCGGTGCATCCAGCACATAGGTCAAATTACCAGCTGTGAGGACAATCCTCAAATTGCGGAACCAATCCGCGAAGTTGCTTCCATTGTTTTTCAACTTTTCTTTCTCTAGGAACGCATTAAAATTGATGGTAGGGGCTGCCATTGATCTACAACATATTTGCAATAGTTTAGACTAAGTTTATGACAAATTGAGTTCAAATTAATTAATGAAATTAAACTAGGTGAACTCCCACTCAAAACAACATCCCTCACATTGTTTTAGTGATCACACGAACCAAATCCACTACATCAACACCGATCATCACGAGAGCTGATATAGTTTTAATGGCGAACAATCATCATGTTCATCATATCTACTATATGATTCATGCTTTGCCTTTCGGCGATCCGTGTTCCTGAGGCCATGTCTGTACATGCTAGGCTCGTCAAGATCAAACCTTAGCTTCCGCATAAGCAAATCTGGCTTGCTTACGTTGTAGTCACCCGCGGAATCAAAGACACCCGATCATCACGTGGTGCTTCGAAGCAGCAAGCTTTGGCAACGGTGCATACTAAGGGTGAACACTTTTAGAACTTGAAATTTATGTGCATGAGGGATCATCTTATAATGCTACCGTCGTCTACTAAGCAATACAAGATGCATAAAGGATTAACATCACATGCAATTCATAATATGTGATATGATATGGCCTTTCTTCTTTGTGCTTCCGATCTCCATCTTCAAGCACGAACATGATCTCCATCATCACCGGCATAGCATCAAGGTCAATGACGCTTCTTCATGGTTGTCGTCCGCCAACTTCAACTATTACAACTATTTTGAATAGACACGCAGGCCTTAACAGAAATTAAAGACAACCATATGGCTCCTGCCGGTTGCCAACTTACAATAAGGATCATTGCATACATCAAATATAATCACAATCATGGCCATATCACATCACTGCACACCCCTGCAAAACAAAGTTAGACGCTTCTACTTTCTTTGCATATTTTACGTGGTTTGGGGCTTTCCATAAGTGTCGTTCTAACTTACGAACAAGAACCACAACATTGATACTAGCATTGTTGATCACCCGTTGTAAATTGGATCTTTACTATGCTAGGAGAAACAGGCACCCGCAAAGCCACTTATGCAAAACGAGTTGCATGTCAAGCGTGGAGCAAGTCTCATGAACGATGTCATGTAAGGTTAGCCCGGGCCGCTTCATCCCAACATACCGCAAGATGCAAAGTACACAAAAAGCAATCTACAATAAAAGCATCAACGCCCACAATGACCATTGTGTTCTACTCGTGCAACAGATCTACATATAAACCTGGCTCTGATACCACTGTAGGGGTTCGTAGCATGGAAAACAAAAATTTTCTATCGCATACAAACAAACAAGCCAAGATCTATCTACTAGATTGTAGCAACGAGTCGATGGAATAACTCACCCTCGAAGATTCCAAAGTGTTTAACGAGAGCAGATTCTCGTGGGTGATGTAGTCGTACTCTTTCCGATCTCAAGATCGCGTAGACGATCCTTCCGGCGCCGCGTTCCCGCAGCGCTCCCGCAGTCGGTCACACGTTCGGTACTCGACGAAGACCTTCCTCTCCCTTGTTCCAGCAGGCAGCGGAGGTTGTAGCACTCTCCTCGCGATTCCGGCAGCACAACGGCGTGGTACCGGAGGTAGAGGGGAGATCCCGCAGGGCTTCGCCTTAAGCCGGTGCGAGTATGGTGGAGCTTATGAGAGAGGCTATTAGTGGTCTAGTAATTAGACACACCAATTAGAGGGCTCTAAACCAATTAGAAGGCTCTAAACCGAAACAGCTCTAAACCGGGGTCTAGGTCTAGTTTCTAGTTTAGAGGATAGGAACTTGTGTGTGTTGGGAGGGGAGCCCTGCCCCTCCCTTTATAGGTGGGAGGGCTGGCGCGCTAGGGGAGGGAGGGAGTCCCTCCCCAACTCGGCCTAGGGCTGGCCGCCGGCTTGGGGACTCCTTCCCCAAGTCGGTCTCCTCTTCTCCTCCTCTTCCCACTTTCCAAAACTGGCAGTTTGACTTTCAAACTAGCCGTTTGACTTTTCCAATTTAGGAATTAAATAAACCCTTTATTTTGGACAGCGAGAACACTTAGTACATGATGCAATCATTCCATCTTGCAATGACACATTCATGTACCCCTTCCCCCCCGGAGTGCCGGACATTCCGGGACCTTCTAGAATGTTCCCGATGAAAACACCGGAACCATTCCCCAACTCCGAAATGGGACTTTCCTTATATGAATCTTATTCTCCGGACCATTCCGGATCACCTCGTGATATCCCGGATCCCATCCGAGACTCCGAACAACATTCGGTCTCTTTCTCATAATACCATAACTACTCAAACAACGTCGAATCCTTAAGTGTGTCTCCCTACGGTTCGTGAATTATGCGGACATGATCGAGACACTTCTCCGAACAATAACCAATAGAGGAATCTGGAAATTCATATGGCTCCCACATATTTCTACGATTACTTTGCGATCGAATGAACCACTTACATACGATACCAATTTCCCTTTGTCTCACGATATGTTACTTATCCGAGGTCATGATCGTCGGTATCTCTGCATACCTAGTTCAACCTCGTCACTGATAAGTACTCTTTTCTCGTTCCCGTGATATGTGATCCCTTGTGACCAAGTCACATGCTTGCAAGCTAATTGGATGACATTTCACCGAGAGGGCCCAGAGAATATCTATCCGTCATGTGGATGGACAAATCCCACTCTTGATCCATGTGTTTCAACCAATACTTTCCGAACACCCAATGCCACTTTTATAGCCACCCTGTTACGGTGTGGTGTTTGATGACATCAAAGCATCCATCCAGTAAAGGCAATATGCATGATCTCATGGTCGAAGGAATTAGGTTACTATGTATCAGAAAGCATATAGCAATTGAACTATTGAAATGACTTGATCTTTATGCTACGCTTGTCTATAGGAGTATGTCCACCATATCATTCTCCTAACGATATGATCTTGTTGTTGATAACATCTCAATGTTCATGACAAAGAAACCACATCATCAATCAACCAACAAGCTAGCGAAGTATAGAGGCCATACTAGGGACTTCAAATTAAGTTTACAAATCACACAAGTATTAATGGTTTCCTTGTTAATACTATTATAGCATGAACGTAAACATTTATCATAAACACAAAGATATATAATAATAACTACATTTATTATTACCTCTAGGGCATATCTCCAACAGTCATTGCATGTGTGTTCTTTTCATTAACCACATATGGATCCCCTAGTGTCATATCATGTGTGTTCTTTTAATTAACCACAACTAGAGTCATTGCATGTTCGTTCTTTTCACAAACCACATATGAATCCACCAGAGTCATTGCATGTCTGTTCTTTTCATTAACCACAAATGGATCCACACGTGTCATTGCATGTCCGTTCTTTTCATAAACCACATGGATCCACCAGTGTCATTGCATGTGTATTCTTTTCACAAACCACATATGGATCCACCAGTGTCATTGCATGTGTGTTCTTTTCACAAACCACATATGGATCCACCAGTGTCATTGCATTCGTGTTCTTTTCATAAAATACAACCAGAGTCATTGCATGTCTATTCTTTTCATAAACCACATAAGGATCCACCAGAGTCCTTGCATGTCCATTCTTTTCATAAACCACATATGGATCCACTAGTGTCATTGCATGTGTGTTGTTTTCACAAACCACATGGATCCTCCAGAGTCATTGCGTGTGTGTTCTTTTCATTAACCACATCTAGAGTCATTCATGTCTTTTCTTTTCACAAACCACATATCGATCCACTAGAGTTATTGCATGTCTATTCTTTTCATAAACCATATGGAGCCACCAGTGTCATTGCATATGTGTTCTTTTAATAAACCATACCTAGAGTCACTAGATGCGTGTCTTTTCATAAACCACAGCTAGAGTCATTGCATGTGTGGTATTTTCACAAACCACATATGGATCCACTACTGTCATTGCATGTGTGTTGTTTTCATTAACCACATATGGATCCCCTAGTGTCATTGCATGTGTGTTCTTTTCATTAACCACAACTAGAGTCATTGCATGTGTGTTCTTTTCACAAACCACATATGAATCCTCCAGAGTCATTGCATGTGTGTTCTTTTCATTAACAAACATGGATCCACCAGTGTCATTGCATGTGTGTTCTTTTCATTAACCACAACTAGAGTCATTGCATGTCTGTTCTTTTCACAAACCACATAAGGATCTACGAATGTCATTGCATGTGTGTTCTTTTAATAAATCATAACTAGAGTCATTGCATGTGTGTTCTTTTCACAAACCACATATGGATCCACCAGAGTCATTGCATGTCTGTTCTTTTCATTAACCACAAATGGATCCACATGTGTCATTGCATGTCCGTTCTTTTCATAAACCAGATAGATCCACCAGTGTCATTGCATGTGTGTTCTTTTCACAAACCACATATGGATCCACCAGTGTCATTGCATGTGTGTTCTTTTCATCAACCACATATGGATCCACTAATGTCATTGCATGTGTGTTCTTTTCATTAACCACGTATGTATCCCCTAGTGTCATTGAATGTGTGTTCTTTTCATTAACCACAACTAGAGTCATTGCATGTCTACTCTTTTCACAAACCACATATGGATCCTCCAATCTCATTGCATGTGTGTTGTTTTCATTAACCACAACTAGACTCATTGCATGTCTGTTCTTAGCACAAAACAAATGTGGATCCACGAGAGTCATTGCATGTGTGTTCTTTTCACAAACCACATATGGATCCACTAGTGTCACTGCATGTGTGTTCTTCTTATTCACCACAGCTAGAGTCACTAGATGTGTGTTCTTTTCATAAACCACAACAAGTCATTGCATGTGTCTTCTTTTCACAAATTACATATGGATCCACAAGTGTCATCGCATGTGTGTTCTTTTCACAAACCACATATAGATCCCCTAGTGTCATTGGATGCGTGTTCTTTGCATTAACCACAAATGACTCATTGCATGTCTGTTCTTTTCACAAACAACATATGGATCCACCTGGGTCATTGTATATGTGTTCTTTTCACAAACCACATATGGATCCTCCAGTGTCATTGCATGTGTGTTATTTTCATTAACCATATATGCATCCCCTAGTGTCATTGCATGTGTGTTCTTTTAATTAACCACAACTAGAGTCATTGCATGTCTGTTCTTTTCACAACCCACATATGGATCCACCGGAGTCATTGCATGTCTATTCTTTTCATTAACCACAAATGGATCCACCAGTGTCATTGCATGTGTATTCTTTTCACAATCCACATATGTTTCCACTAGTGTCATTGCATGTGTGTTCTTTTAACAAACCACATATGGATCCACCAGTGTCATTGCATGTGTGTTCTTTTCATAAAACACAAGTAGAGTCATTGCATGTCTGTTCTTTTCATAAACCACATAAGGATCCACCAAAGTCCTGCCATGAATGTTCTTTTCATAAACCACATATGGATCCACCAGTGTCATTGCATGTGTGTTGTTTTCACAAACCACATGGATCTACCTGAGTCATTACATGTGTGTTCTTTTCATTAACCACATCTAGAGTCACTGCATGTCTTTTCTTTTCACAAACCACATATGGATCCACCGGTGTCATTGGATGTGTGTTCTTTTCATTAACCACAGCTAGAGTCAATGGATGTGTGTTCTTTTCATAAACCACAGCTAGAGTCATTGCATGTGTGTTCTTTTCACAAACAACATATGGATCCACCAGTGTCATCGCCTGTGTGTTCTTTTTCACGAACCACATATGGAACCCCTAGTGTCATTGGATGTGTGTTCTTTTCATTAACCACATGTAGAGTCATTGCATGTCTGTTCTTTTCACAAACCACATATGGATCCACTAGAGTCATTGCATATGTGTTCTTTTCACAAACCACATATGGATCCACCAGTGTCATTGCATGTGTGTTCTTTTCATTAACCACATATGGATCCCCTAGTGTCATATCATGTGTGTTCTTTTAATTAACCACAACTAGAGTCATTGCATGTTCGTTCTTTTCACAAACCACATATGGATCCAGCAGAGTCATTGCATGTCTGTTCTTTTCATTAACCACAAATGGATCCACACGTGTCATTGCATGTCCGTTCTTTTCATAAACCACATGGATCCACCAATGTCATTGCATGTGTATTCTTTTCACAAACCACATATGGATCCACCAGTGTCATTGCATGTGTGTTCTTTTCACAAACCACATATGGATCCACCAGTGTCATTGCACGCGTGTTCTTTTCATAAAATACAACCAGAGTCATTGCATGTCTGTTCTTTTCATAAACCACATAAGGATCCACCAGAGTCCTTGCATGTCCGTTCTTTTCATAAACCACATATGGATCCACCAGTGTCATTGCATGTGTGTTGTTTTCACAAACCACATGGATCCTCCAGAGTCATTGCGTGTGTGTTCTTTTCATTAACCACATCTAGAGTCATTCATGTCTTTTCTTTTCATAAACCACATATCGATCCACTAGAGTTATTGCATGTCTATTCTTTTCATAAACCATATGGAGCCACCAGTGTCATTGCATGTGTGTTCTTTTAATAAACCATAGCTAGAGTCACTAGATGCGTGTCTTTTCATAAACCACAACTAGAGTCATTGCATGTGTGGTATTTTCACAAACCACATATGGATCAACTAGTGTCATTGCATGTGTGTTGTTTTCATTAACCACATATGGATCCCCTAGTGTCATTGCATGTGTGTTCTTTTCATTAACCACAACTAGAGTCATTGCATGTGTGTTCTTTTCACAAACCACATATGGATCCTCCAGAGTCATTGCATGTGTGTTCTTTTCATTAACCACACATGGATCCACCAGTGTCATTGCATGTGTGTTCTTTTCACAGACCACATATGGATCCCCTAGTGTCATTGCATGTGTGGTATTTTCATTAACCACAACTAGAGTCAGTGCATGTCTGTTCTTTTCACAAACCACATAAGGATCTACCAATGTCATTGCATGTGTGTTCTTTTCATAAATCATAACTATAGTCATTGCATGTGTGTTCTTTTCACAAACCACATATGGATCCACTAGAGTCATTGCATGTCTGTTCTTTTCATTAACCACAAATGGATCCACATGTGTCATTGCATGTCCGTTCTTTTCATAAACCACATGGATCCACCAGTGTCATTGCATGTGTGTTCTTTTGACAAACCACATATGGATCCACCAGTGTCATTGCATGTGTGTTCTTTTCATAAACCACATATGGATCCACTAATGTCATTGCATGTGTGTTCTTTTCATTAACCACGTATGGATCCCGTAGTGTCATTGAATGTGTGTTCTTTTCATTAACCACAACTAGAGTCATTGCATGTCTACTCTTTTCACAAACCACATATGGATCCTCCAATCTCATTGCATGTGTGTTCTTTTCATTAACCACAACTAGACTCATTGCATGTCTGTTCTTAGCACAAAACAAATGTGGATCCACGAGAGTCATTGCATGTGTGTTCTTTTCACAAACCACATATGGATCCACCAGTGTCACTACATGTGTGTTCTTCTTATTAACCACAGCTAGAGTCACTAGATGTGTGTTCTTTTCATAAACCACAACTAGTCATTGCATGTGTGTTCTTTTCACAAATTACATATGGATCCACAAGTGTCATCGCATGTGTGTTCTTTTCACAAACCACATATAGAAACCCTAGTGTCATTGGATGCGTGTTCTTTGCATTAACCACAGATGACTCATTGCATGTCTGTTCTTTTCACAAACCACATATGGATCCACTTGGGTCATTGTATATGCGTTCTTTTCACAAACCACATATGGATCCACCAGTGTCATTGCATGTGTGTTATTTTCATTAACCATATATGCATACCCTAGTGTCATTGCATGTGTGTTCTTTTAATTAACCACAACTAGTGTCATTGCATGTCTATTCTTTTCACAACCCACATATGGATCCACCAGAGTCATTGCATGTCTATTCTTTTCATTAAACACAAATGGATCCACACGTGTCATTGCATGTCCGTTCTTTTCATAAACCACATGGATCCACCAATGTCATTGCATGTGTATTCTTTTTACAAACCACATATGGATCCACCAGTGTCATTGCATGTGTGTTCTTTTCAAAAACCACATATGGATCCACCAGTGTCATTGCACGCGTGTTCTTTTCATAAAATACAACCAGAGTCATTGCATGTCTGTTCTTTTCATAAACCACATAAGGATCCACCAAAGTCCTGCCATGAATGTTCTTTTCATAAACCACATATGGATCCACCAGTGTCATTGCATGTGTGTTGTTTTCACAAACCACATGGATCTACCCGAGTCATTGCATGTGTGTTCTTTTCATTAACCACATCTAGAGTCACTGCATGTCTTTTCTTTTCACAAACCACATATGGATCCACCGGTGTCATTGGATGTGTGTTCTTTTCATTAACCACAGCTAGAGTCACTGGATGTGTGTTCTTTTCATAAACCACAACTAGAGTCATTGCATGTGTGTTCTTTTCACAAACAACATATGGATCCACCAGTGTCATCGCATGTGTGTTCTTTTCACGAACCACATATGGAACCCCTAGTGTCATTGGATGTGTGTTGTTTTCATTAACCACATGTAGAGTCATTGCATGTCTGTTCTTTTCACAAACCACATATGGATCCACCAGAGTCATTGCATATGTGTTCTTTTCACAAACCACATATGGATCCACCAGTGTCATTGCATGTGTGTTCTTTTCATTAACCACATATGGATCCCCTAGTGTCATATCATGTGTGTTCTTTTAATTAACCACAACTAGAGTCGTTGCATGTTCGTTCTTTTCACAAACCACATATGGATCCACCAGAGTCATTGCATGTATCTTCTTTTCATTAACCACAAATGGATCCACACGTGACATTGCATGTCCGTTCTTTTCATAAACCACATGGATCCACCAATGTCATTGCATGTGTATTCTTTTTACAAACCACATATGGATCCACCAGTGTCATTGCATGTGTGTTCTTTTCACAAACCACATATGGATCCACCAGTGTCATTGCACGCGTGTTCTTTTCATAAAATACAACCAGAGTCATTGCATGTCTGTTCTTTTCATAAACCACATAAGGATCCACCAGAGTCCTTGCATGTCCGTTCTTTTCATAAACCACATATGGATCCACCAGTGTCATTGCATGTGTGTTGTTTTCACAAACCACATGGATCCTCCAGAGTTATTGCATGTGTGTTCTTTTCATTAACCACATCTAGAGTCATTCATGTCTTTTCTTTTCACAAACCACATATCGATCCACCAGAGTCATTGCATGTCTATTCTTTTCATAAACCATATGGAGCCACCAGTGTCATTGCATGTGTGTTCTTTTAATAAACCATAGCTAGAGTCACTAGATGCGTGTCTTTTCATAAACCACAACTAGAGTCATTGCATGTGTGGTATTTTCACAAACCACATATGGATCCACTAGTGTCATTGCATGTGTGTTGTTTTCATTAACCACATATGGATCCCCTAGTGTCATTGCATGCGTGTTCTTTTCATTAACCACAACTAGAGTCATTGCATGTCTGTTCTTTTCACAAACCACATATGGATCCTCCAGAGTCATTGCATGTCTGTTCTTTTCATTAACCAAATATGGATCCACCAGTGTCATTGCATGTGTGTTCTTTTCACAGACCACATATGGATCCCCTAGTGTCATTGCATGTCTGTTCTTTTCACAAACCACATATGGATCCACCAGAGTCATTGCATGTCTATTCTTTTCATAAACCACATGGAGCCATGTAACTACCTCGGACCCTACGCTCTAAGTTCAAGCCTGGATGAACCAAAATCTACCCGACTCATTGCATTTGTGTTCTTTTCATTAACCACATCTAGAGTCATTGCATGTCTTTTCTTTTCACAAACCACATATGGATCCACCGGTGTCATTGGATGTGTGTTCTTTTCATAAACCACATGGAGCCATGCAACTACCTCGGACCCTACGCTCTAAGTTCAAGCCTGGATGAACCAAAAGTGGTTAAGGAATTACAGCGGGGGCCCAGGGGCCACCCACGTGTAGGCCCGTCGGCCGCCCTAACCACTTCCAAGAACATTGGGATAAGAGCGAGCGGCGTAGGCAACAGGCGAAGAGATCAAATACATACACAAGTGAGTATGTATGCAAGCTACCTTACAACAGTTCTCAGAGCCATACCATCTAAACGAAATAGAAATATTGCAACGCCATACGGCAAGATCCAAATATCCTAGCTAGAGATAATAGTGTAGGATAGCTCCTCATACATCAATCAACAGAGTATCAAGCGGAAGCGGGAAACATGATCCGAGTACGGACAAGAAGCAAATCGTCATAAGATGCCACATAAATAAGCACATCCCGCCCACAGATCTCACGGATCCCCATCCCCGGAATCTCTACACCGAGTGATCGTTGCCAACATCATCTGTCTCCTCCACCCAGTATCCATCTTGCGAATACACATGTTCATCTGAATCAAACAATTTATCGTGTGAGACCCTAGGGGTACTCAGCAAGTCTTTATGCCTCTAAAGGGGACATATACCTGGGTTGACGCAATTGCTACAAAAGATAATAACTAACAAGTCTATAGATACTCGCTAACCATCCGCCTAACCAATGATAGGCGGATGTCCGTTAATTAGAAACAACAGTTATAACTATATAAAGTAACAGATCCATCCTCCTTCTCGACTACCAACGAGAAAGCGGACGAACAACCCATCCGTTGGCAGTTTTATTAACCATTCCATGAGTATTGCACTAATTACTAGTCAGATATTTAGTCAAATTAAAAGCGGTGCTTTAGTTATGCTTGTCTATGATCGAGAAACTGTGCTCCAAGTCGTCCATAACCGCAGACACGGCTTTCAGAAAGATTTACCCTGTAGGGGTGCACAAATAGCAACACACACTCGATCAACCTCGGAAAAACCAACTCAAAACCCAATGAGGCATTCACGACAAAGCGATCACAGGATTTATAAAATATTTCAGGGGGCCACCCCATTAAGCTACCCGCAACGAAGTTGTCCGACTCCGAGACGGACCCAAGGTTTGCGTCAATGGCTGTAAACGACTGGGAACCCAAAAATGTGACTGGGCTTGTCGATACCGCGAAAACTCTCCGCATCCAAAACAGTACAGGTGCTACACGCACAATCTTAATAAACAGTAACATGGCATAAGTACATGATAGTAAATAAAGCCCCAAACTACTTTGTGGCCCTAAGAAATAGAAATGAATCAAGCTCTAGCTCAGGGGGGGTCCATAAGGCCTCCCGGATGTGGATAGTGTGAATAGTCAAGGAACATGAATCGAGTACTCGGGGTCCTATGGGACACAAGTGGACATAAAAACCAAATGACAGATATTGCCCATCGGTGCCTCTTTCATTAGTTATCCCATTACTACTCAGGTTAAGTTGTTTAGGTACCTCGTTATCCATCAAACACTTACATACCCTACACATGCTGTTCTACGACTCGCATGGCTCAAACAACTCATGTAGTAATGGCTCATGGGATGGAGGAACAAGCTCGGTGGGGTTTAAAAGTAAAGGCTATGCAGTACTTGGGATTCAATTTAATGCATTCGCGACTCCATGATGCAAGAATAAGATAAAAGCAATGGGTACTATATGTATGCAAGCATGTGGTAGTGCTTGCCTGGCAGCTCAGTTGAAGCGAGGGATGGATCTAGGTAGTACTCTTGGGATTCCTGATAATTTCCCTGCTCGGCGTCTATTTGAAAAAAGAACCAAACAAACAAGGGACAACATAAATAAAGTGCACAAGCATATAAGTAAAGGCGACAAGCAAACAAGCATGCCATGATGAATGATGCACAATTTACATGGCAATAATGTAGCATGGCAAGGGTGAGGTGTGGGGACAAGAATAAATCATTTTATTAATTATTTGGTCAAGTTTTATTACCATAAACAGTTCTGATTATTTAATATTTATATGATGCATGCTTCAATTCATATCATGAAATGGGTAGTTAGAACGATCTCGTCGTGCTGATCGATTTAGACATATTATTTGTCCAATTTGGAGTTATAGAATGAAAGTTATTAATTAATTGAGAAAAGGCATTTTATTGCAATTAAACAATTTCGAAAATTTAAATTAGTCAAACATTATTTTGGATGGCATATTTGAATTCCTCACATTTTTCTGATTCAAAAACATATATTATTTGTATTATTTGGATTTATCAATAAAAAGTTATTAATTTCTAGATATTAAAACAAATATGCAATTTTCCAGAATTATTTTTATTTTGAAAAGGCTCACAGAAACTTTTTGTAATCAGGTGGGACTAGCCCGAGTCACTGACGCGCGGGGTTCCACGCTAACTCAGCGGCAGGTGGGGCAACAGCTCTACGCGGGGCTTTTCTCACCGAACGCTACCATACCCATGCTCAATGGCAGGTGGGGACAGAAGCCCCACGGGTCGTGGGAGAGGCTGGGGCGTGAGGGACTTGTTCGTGACGGACAGAAACTTCTGGGGGCTTTTGTGCAAAAATCTGAGATCGGATCTGACGAAACTGAATGTTTCAGAGGCAAAACAGCCAGCTCGTCTGATTTTCCAGCACGATGGCGAGCAAACCGTCGGGAATTTTGCGTCGCTGCAAAACGAGAATTGTAGAGCCAACGTTGGACTACAACTTTGGTGTTTGGAGCTTCGTCAACGGAGGTCTGCAGTGGACGGGGCAAGGCGAAGAACAGAGAGGATAACACGAGCCAGAGATGACAGAGAAACTGCCGAGAACGACAGTGAAATCATCCCGACTTTCGAGGATGATTCCCCGAGGTACAGGCAACAGATTTGCGCATGGTTTGTCTTGTTAGAGAGATGGTATCACCCTCTTTGTAGGGATGTGACGGGCGGCGCCGGAGACTAATGGCGGAGGGCAAAAACTTGCCAGGAGCCGAGGGCGTGCGCGAGGCGGCCTGGAACTGATGCTGCTGCCTGTCTGCACGCGGTCGACGCACGCTGCTCGTTCGGCGCGGCTGTGTGGCTACTGTGCGCGCGGTTGAGCAGCGACAGAGGTTCACAAGATATGCAAGGGGAGGGGAGATGAAGTGATGGAGCTCACCTAGCCAGCCCTACTGGAGAAGGCCGGCGAGACGTAAATGGTGGCGACGGTGTGCACGACAACGGCGGTGAGCACACGGCCTTCTCCTCCTCGCATCCAAGCCGTCCAGGGGCTCGAGCAGGCCGTCCTCCACTGTGGCTAGGAGACGAAGGGAAGGCGACAGCGGCAACGGGATCACCAGAAGCGGGGAAGGGCTAGCGGTGGCGGCATCATGGGCTTTTCTTGTGGGGAAAGAAGGTGGAAGGGGAGGCCAACCTGGGTGGAGACGGTGTGAGCACTACCCCGTCTGCTTTATGCCCAGGAGTAAAAGAGAGAGGGGGACCATAGAGAGAGGAGGGTCACGAGGCAAGCATGCCCATGGGCATGTGCCAGGCTGGATTTTGGTCAGGTCAAGAGAAGGGCAGGTGTGGCTATGGCATGTAGATGGTGTGGTGTTGTGTGTAGATGATTTGGGTTGTAGCTAGATGGCCTTGTTCTAGCTGGTTTGAATTCTTTTGTTTGATTTCGAAACAAACAACACTTAAATCTACTAGAAGAAAATAATCAAGATATAAGAGAGGTTGCAAGAGAAGATGGGGTTTGTATGGTTGGATTTGTTTTTCCCATGTTTGAAGTCAAACCAAACAATGGCCAAACAAGATTCAAATTGCAAAGCACAAGAGTTTGCAAGAAGGAGGCACACTAGAGTGCATGTGCCATGCTTACATGCATAATGTGGTGGTGAAAACCACTACATTTCCCTAGCCATTGGAATACACCATGTTTGAAAACCATTCAAACTTTCCTCATGATTCTTCTTAGAAAAGGTATATGTTTGAAGTAATAAGCCCAAGTATAGTGTGCATGAGCTGCTATGGTTTATATGGCCTTATTAAGTCAAATATAAACATGGTCTTGAATAAAACCATGGAAAGAAGCTAAAAGGGCTCTACCATACATGACATGCAAAGGTGACAAGATAGCTCCCACATCCATATTGTGAAAAGAAAAACATGGCATCAAGTATGGAAGCATGTATAATAGAATTGGATCCACCCCACTCGTATGACCTAGATTTAAATGCCAAAGGAAAAATGCAAATGCTCATAATACTTGGAATGGTGGAATTAGAGGAGGCTAGGAACAAAACAAGGTGGAAAGTGGATAGTGGAATTATAAGGTGGTGACAAAGATAAGGTGGTGGAGTTAATAAAAGATATGCCCCCAACTCAACTTGGGCATGAAGTATTTAACAAGGACCAAATACAATGTATCAAGAGGCAAATACATTTAATAGTGTATATGAGATAAGAACCAAATGAAAAGGTTTTATATGATGCTCAAATGCAATGTGGCATGGTGACATGAGCATGATATAATGATGATGCAATAAATGACATGTAGGAAGTAGCATTATATAGACTAGGCCAGTAGCATTGCAATTGTTAGACAATTGGGATGCTACAAGCCACCAGTGTAATTGCATGTGTGTTCTTTTAATAAACCACAGCTAGAGTCACTGGATGTGTGTCTTTTCATAAACCACAACTAGAGTCATTGCATGTGTGGTATTTTCAAAAACTACATATGGATCCACCAGTGTCATTGCATGTGTGTTGTTTTCATTAACCACATATGGATCCCCTAGTGTCATTGCATGTGTGTTCTTTTCATTAACCACAACTAGAGTCATTGGGTGTGTGTTCTTTTCACAAACCACATATGGATCCTCTAGAGTCATTGCATGTTTGTTCTTTTCATTCACCAAATATGGATCCACCAGCGTCATTGCATGTATGTTCTTTTCATAAACCACATGGATCCACCAGTGTCATTGCATGTGTATTCTTTTCACAGACCACATATGGATCCCCTTGTGTCATTGCATGTGTGTTCTTTTCATTAACCACAACTAGAGTCATTGCATGTCTGTTCTTTTCACAAACCACATAAGGATCTACCAGTGTCATTGCATGTGTGTTCTTTTAATAAACCATAACTAGAGTCATTGCATGTGCGTTCTTTTCACAAACAACATATGGATCCACCAGTGTCATTGCATGTGTGTTATTTTCATTAACCACAACTAGAGTCATTTCATGTGTGTTCTTTTCACAAATAACATATGGATCCACAAGAGTCATTGCATGTGTGTTATTTCATAAACCACATCTAGGGTCATTTCATGTTTGTTCTTTTCGACAACCACATAAGGATCCACCAGAGTCATTTCATGTGTGTTCTTTTCAAAAACCACATATGGATCCACTAGAGTCATTGCATGTTTGTTCTTTTCATAAACCACATGGATCCACTAGTGTAATTTCATGTGTGTTCTTTTCAAAAACCACATATGGATCCACTAGAGTCATTGCATGTCTGTTCTTTTCATAAACCACATGGATCCACTAGTGTCATTTCATGTGTGTTCTTTTCGACAACCACATAAGGATCCACTAGAGTCATTTCATGTGTGTTCTTTTCATAACCACATATGGATCCACCAGAGTCATTTCATGTCTGTTCTTTTCATAAACCACATGGATCCACCAGTGTCATTTCATGTGTGTTCTTTTCATTAACCACAGCCAGAGTTATGACATGTCTGTTCTTTTGACAAACCACATAAGGATCCACCAGAGTCATTGCATGTTTGTTCTTTTCATTAACCACATGAGCATGTGTATTCTTTTCACAAACCACATATGGATCCACCAGTGTCATTGAATGTGTGTTCTTTTCCTAAATCACATATGGATCCACCCGTGTCATTGCATGTGTGTTCTTTTCATTAACCACAACTAGAGTCATTGCATGTGTGTTCTATTCACAAACCACATATGGCTCCACCAGACATGTATGTTCTTTTCATAGACTACATATGGATCCACCAGAGTCATTGCCTATCTGTTTTTTTCACAAACCACATATGGATCCACCAGAGTCATTTCATGTGTGTTCTTTTCACAAACCACATATGGATCTAGCAGTGTCATTACATGTGTGTTCTTTTAATTAACCACAAATAGAGCCATTGCATGTTTGTTCTTTTCACAAACCACATATGGATCCACCAAAGTCACTGCATGTCCGTTCTTTTCATAGACCACATATGGATCTACCAGAGTCATTGCATGTCTGTTCTTTTCATAAACCCCATATGGATCCACCAGAGTCATTGCATGTGTGTTCTTGTCACAAACCACATATGGATCCACCAATGTCATTGCATGTGTGTTCTTTTAATAAACCACAACTAGAGTCACTGCATGTGTGTTCTTTTCACAAACCATAATCAGAGTCATTGCATGTCTGTTCTTTTCATAGACCACATATGGACCACCAGAGTTCATTGCATGTCTGTTCTTTTCATAAACCACATATGGATCCACCGGAGTCATTGCATGTGTGTTCTTTTCACAAACCACATATGGACCCACCCGTGTCATTGCATGTGTGTTCTTTTCATTAACCACATATGGATCCCCTAGTGTCATTGCATGTGTATTCTTTTCATTAAACAAAACTAGAGTCATTGCATGGTTCTTCTTTTCATAGACCACATATGGATCCACCAGAGTTCATTGCATGTCTGTTCTTCTCACAAACCACATATGGATCCACTAGAGTCATTGCATGTGTGTTCTTTTCACAAACCACCTATGGATCCACCAGTGTCAGTGCATGTGTGTTCTTTTTATTAACCACACCTGGATCCCCTAGTATCATTGCATGTGTGTTCTTTTCATTAACCAGAACTAGATTGATTGCATGTCTGTTCTTTTCATAGACCACATATGGATCCACCAGGGTTCATTGCATGTCCGTTCTTTTCAGAAACCACATATGGATCCACCAGAGTCATTGCGTATGTGTTCTTTTCACAAAGCACATATGGATCCACCAGTGTCATTGCATGTGTGTTCTTTTCATTAACCTCATATGGACCCCCTAGTGTCATTACATGTGTGTTCTTTTTATTAACCACAACTAGAATCATTGCATGTGTGTTCTTTTCACAAACCACATATGGATCCACCAGAGTCATTGCATGTCCGTTCTTTTCATAAACCACATGGATCCACCAGTGTCATTGCATGTGTGTTATTTTCACAATCCACATATGGATCCACCAGTGTCATTGCATGTGTATTCTTTTCAATAACCACATATGGATCCCTTAGTATCATTGCATGTGTGTTCTCTTCATTAACCATAGCTAGAGTCACTGGATGCATGTTCTTTTCGACAACCACATCAGGATCCACCAGAGTCATTTCATGTGTGTTCTTTTTAAAAACCACATATGGATCCACTAGAGTCACTGCATGTCTGTTCTTTTCATAAACCACATGGATCCACTAGTGTCATTTCATGTGTATTCTTTTCATTAACCATAGCCAGAGTCATTGCGTGTCTGTTCTTTTCACAAACCACATAAGGATCCACTAGAGTCATTGCATGTCTATTCTTTTCATTAACCACATGAGCATGTGTATTCTTTTCACAAACCACATATGGATCCACCAGTGTCATTGAATGCGTGTTCTTTTCCTAAAGCACATATGGATCCACCAGTGTCATTGCCTGTGTGTTCTTTTCATTAACCACAACTACAGTCATTGCATGTGTGTTCTTTTCACAAACCACATATGGATCCACCAGAGTCATTGCATGTCTGTTTTTTTCATAGACCACATATGGATCCACTAGAGTCATTGCATGTCTGTTCTTTTCACAAACCACATATGGATCCACCATAGTCATTGCATGTGTTTTCTTTTCACAAACCACATATGGCTCCAGCAGTGTCATTGCATGTGTGTTCTTTTAATTAACCATAACTAGAGTCATTGCATGTGTGTTCTTATCACAAACCACAACCAGTGTCATTGCATGTGTGTTCTTTTCATTAACCACATATGTATCCCCTAGTGTCATTACATGTGTGTTATATTAATTAACCACAACTAGACTCATTGCATGTTTGTTCTTTTCATAGACCACAAATGGATCCACCAGAGTGCATTGCATGTCTGTTCTTTTCACAAGTCACATATGGATCCACCAGAGTCAGTGCATGTGTGTTCTTTTCACAAACCACATATGGATCCCATAGTGTCATTGCATGTGTGTTCTTTTCACAAACCTCATATGGATCCACCAGAGTCATTGCCTGTATGTTCTTTTCATTAACCTCATATGGATCCCCTAGTGTCATTACATGTGTGTTCTTTTCATTAACCACAACTAGAGTCATTGCATTTATGTTCTTTTCACAAACCACATAAGGATCTACCAGTGTCATTGCATGTGTGTTCTTTTAATAAACCATAACTAGAGTCATTGCATGTGTGTTCTTTTCACAAACCACATATGGATCCACCAGTGTCATTGCATGTGTGTTCTTTTCATTAACCATAACTAGAGTCATTTCATGATTGTTCTTTTCACAAACGACATATGGATCCACAAGAGGAATTGCATGTGTGTTATTTCATAAACCACATCTAGGGTCATTTCATGTATGTTCTTTTCGACAACCACATAAGGATCCACCATAGTCATTTCATGTGTGTTCTTTTCAAAAACCACATATGGATCCACCAGAGTCATTGCATGTTTGTTCTTTTCATAAACCACATGGATCCACTAGTGTAATTTCATGTGTGTTCTTTTCAAAAACCACATATGGATCCACCAGAGTCATTGCATGTCTGTTCTTTTCAAAAACAACATGGATCCACTAGGGTCATTTCATGTGTGTTCTTTTCGACAACCACATAAGGATCCACTAGAGTCATTTCATGTCTGTTCTTTTCAAAACCACATATGGATCCACCAGAGTCATTGCATGTCTGTTCTTTTCATAAACCATATGGATCCACTAGTGTCATTTCATATGTGTTCTTTTCATTAACCACAATCAGAGTCATTACATGTATGTTCTTTTCACAAACCACATATGGATCCACCAGAGTCATTGCATGTCTGTTCTTTTCATTAACCACAAATGGATCCACACATGTCATTGCATGTCCGTTCTTTTCATAAACCATATGGATCCACCAGTGTCATTGCATGTGTGTTCTTTTCACAAACCACATATGGATCCACCTATGGCATTGCATGTGTATTCTTTTCAATAACCACATATGGATCCCTTAGTATCAATACATGTGTGTTCTTTTCATTAACCACAGCTAGAGTCATTGGATGTGTGTTCTTTTCGACAACCACATAAGGATCCACCAGAGTCATTTCATGTGTGTTGTTTTCAAAAACCACATATGGATCCACCAGAGTCATTGCATGTCTGTTCTTTTCATAAACTACATGGATCCACTAGTGTCATTTCATGTGTGTTCTTTACATTAACCATATCCAGAGTCATTGCATGTCTGTTCTTTTCACAAACCACATAACGATCCACCAGAGTCATTGCATGTATGTTCTTTTCATTAACCAAATGAGCATGTGTATTCTTTTCACAAACCACATATGGATCCACTAGTGTCATTGAATGTGTGTTCTTTTCCTAAAGCTCATATGGATCCACTAGTGTCATTGCATGTGTGTTCTTTTCATTAACCACAACTAGAGTCTTTGCATGTTTGTTCTTTTCACAAACCACATATGGATGCCCTAGTGTTATTGCATGTGTTTTCTTTTCATTAACCACATATGGATCCCCTAGTGTCATTGCATGTGTGTTCTATTCGTTAACCACAACTAGAGTTATTGCATGTCTGTTCTTTTCATGGACCACATATGGATCCACCAGGGTTCATTGCATGTGTGTTCTTTTCACAAACCACATAAGGATCCACCAGAGTCATTGCATATGTGTTCTTTTCACAAACCACATATGGATCCACTAGTGTCATTGCATGTGTGTTATTTTCATTAACCACAACTAGAGTCATTGCATGTGTGTTCTTTTCACAAACCACGTATGGAACCACCAGAGTCATTGCATGTCTGTTCTTTTCATTAACCACAAATGGATCCACACGTGTCATTGCATGTCCGTTCTTTTCATAAACCACATGGATCCACCAGTATGATTGCATGTGTTTTATTTTCACAAACCACATATGGATTCACTAGTGTCATTGCATGTGTGTTCTTTTCAAGAACCACATATGGATCCCATAGTCTCATTGCATGTGTGTTCTTTTCATTAACCACAGCTAGAGTCACTGGATGTGTGTTCTTTTCAACAACCACATAAGGATCCACCAGAGTAATGTCATGTGTGTTCTTTTCAAAAACCACATATGGATCCACCAGAGTCATTGCATGTATGTTATTTTCATAAACCACATGGATCCACTAGTGTCATTTCATGTGTGTTCTTTTCATTAACCACAGCCAGAGTCATTGCATGTCTGTTCTTTTCACAAACCACATAAGGATCCACCAGAGTCATTGCATGTCTGTTCTTTTCATTAACCACATGAGCATGTGTATTATTTTCACAAACCACATATGGATCCACCAGTGTAATTGAATGTGTGTTCTTTTCCTAAAGCACATATGGATCAACCAGTGTCATTGCATGTGTGTTCTTTTCAATAACCACCAGTAGAGTCATTGCATGTGTGTTCTTTTCACAAACCATATATGGATCCACCAGAGTCATTGAATGTGTGTTCTTTTCCAAAAGCACATATGGATCCACTAGTGTCATTGCATGTGTGTTCTTTTCATTAACCACAACTAGAGTCATTGCATGTGTGTTCTTTTCACAAACCATATATGGATCCACCAGAGTCATTGCATGTTTGTTCTTTTCAAAGACCACATATGGATCCACCAGAGTTCATTGCATGTCTGTTCTTTTCACAAATCACATATGGATCCACCAGAGTCATTGCATGTGTGTTCTTTTCACAAACCACATATGGATCCACTAGTGTCATTGCATGTGTGCTCTTTTAATTAACCACAACTAGAGTGATTGCATGTGTGTTCTTTTCACAAATCACATATGGATCCACTAGAGTCATTGCATATGTGTTCTTTTCACAAACCACATATGGATCCCCTAGTGTCATTACATGTGTGTTCTATTCATTAACCACAACTAGGGTCATTGCATATCTGTTCTTTTCATAGACCACATATGGATCCACCAGAGTTCATTGCATGTCTGTTCTTTTTACAAACCACATATGGATCCACCAGAGTCATTCCATGTGTGTTCTTTTCACAATACACATATTGATCCACCTAGGTCATTGCATGTGTGTTCTTTTCATTTACCACATATGAATCCCCTAGTGTCATTGCATGTGTATTCTTTTCATTAACCACAACTAGAATCATTGCATGTCTGTTATTTTCATAGACCACATATGGATCCACAAGAGTTCATTGCATGTCTGTTCTTTTCACAAACCACATATGGATCCACCAGAGTTATTACATGTGTGTTCTTTTCATAAACCACATATCGATCCACCAGTGTCATTGCATGTGTGTTCTTTTCATTAACCACATATAGATCCCCTAGTGTCATTGCATGTGTGTTCTTTTCATTAACCACAACTAGATTTATTGAATGTCTGTTCTTTTCATAGACCACATATGGATCCACCAGGGCTCATTGCATGTCTGTTCTTTTCACAAACCACATATGGATCCACCAGAGTCATTGCATATGTGTTCTTTTCACAAACCACATATGGATCCACTAGTGTCATTGCATGTGTGTTCTTTTCATTAACCTCATATGGATCCCCTAGTGTCATTACATGTGTGTTCTTTTCATTAACCACAACTAGAGTCATTGCATGTGTGTTCTTTTAACAAACCACATATGGATCCACTAGAGTCATTGCATGTCTGTTCTTTTCATTAACCACAAATGGATCCACACATGTCATTGCATGTCCGTTCTTTTCATAAACCACATGGATCCACCAGTGTCATTGCATGTGTGTTCTTTTCACAAACCACATATAGATCCACCTGTGGCATTGCATGTGTATTCTTTTCAATAACCACATATGGATCCCCTAGTATTAATGCATGTGTGTTCTTTTCATTAACCACAACTAGAGTCATTTCATGTGTGTTCTTTTTGACAACCACATAAGGATCCACCAGAGTCATTTCATGTGTGTTCTTTTCAAAAACCACATATGGATCGACCAGAGTCATTGCATGTCTGTTCTTTTCATAAACCACATGGATCCACTAGTGTCATTTCATGTGTGTTCTTTCCATTAACCATATCCAGAGTCATTGCATGGCTGTTCTTTTGACAAACCACACAAGGATCCACCAGAGTCATTGCATGTCCGTTCTTTTCATTAACCAAATGAGCATGTGTATTCTTTTCACAAACCACATATGGATCCACCAGTGTCATTGGATGTGTGTTCTTTTCCTAAAGCTCATATGGATCCACCAGTGTCATTGCATGTGTGTTATTTTCATTAACCACAACTAGAGTCATTGCATGTCTGTTCTTTTCACAAACCACATATGGATCCCCTAGTGTTATTGCATGTGTGTTCTTTTCATTAACCACATATAGATCCACTAGTGTCATTGCATGTGTGTTATTTTCATTAACCACATCTAGAGTCATTGCATGTGTGTTCTTTTCACAAACCACGTATGGATCCACCAGAGTCATTGCATGTCAGTTATTTTCATTAACCACAAATGGATCCACACGTGTCATTGCATGTCCGTTCTTTTCATAAACCACATGGATCCACCAGTATCATTGCATGTGTTTTATTTTCACAAACCACATATGGATTCACTAGTGTCATTGCATGTGTGTTCTTTTCAAGAACCACATATGGATCCCATAGTGTCATTGCATGTGTGTTCTTTTCATTAACCACAACTAGAGTCATTGGATGTGTGTTCTTTTCGACAACCACATAAGGATCTACTAGAGTCATGTCATGTGTGTTCTTTTCAAAAACCATATAAGGATCCACCAGAGTCATTGCATGTCTTTTATTTTCATAAACCACATGGATCCACTAGTGTCATTTCATGTGTGTTCTTTTCATTAACCACAGCCAGAGTCATTGCATGTCTGTTCTTTTCACAAACCACATAAGGATCCACCAGAGTCATTGCATGTCTGTTCTTTTCATTAACCACATGAGCATGTGTATTATTTTCACAAACCACATATGGATCCACCAGTGTCATTGAATGTGTTCTTTTCCTAAAGCACATATGGATCCAGCAGTGTCATTGCATGTGTGTTCTTTTCATTAACCACAACTAGAGTCATTGCATGTGTGTTCTTTTCACAAACCATATATGGATCCACCAGAGTCATTGAATGTGTGTTCTTTTCCTAAAGCACATATGGATCCACTAGTGTCATTTCATGTGTGTTCTTTTCATTAACCACAACTAGAGTCATTGCATGTGTGTTCTTTTCACAAACCATATATGGATCCACCAGTCATTGCATGTTTGTTCTTTTCAAAGACCACATATGGATCCACCAGAGTTCATTGCATGTCTGTTCTTTTCACAAATCACATATGGATCCACCAGAGTCAGTGCATGTGTGTTCTTTTCACAAACCACATATGGATCCACCAGTGTCATTGCATGTCTGCTCTTTTAATTAACCACAACTAGAGTGATTGCATGTGTGTTCTTTTCACAAACTATATGTGGATCCACTAGAGTCATTGCATGTATGTTCTTTTCATAGACCATATATGGATCCACCAGAGTCATTGCATGTCTGTTCTTTTCATAGACCATATAAGGATCCACCAGAGTCATTGCATGTCTGTTCTTTTCACAAACCACATATGGATCCACCAGAGTCATTGCATGTGTGTTCTTTTCACAAACCACATATGGATCCACCAGTGTCATTGCATGTCTGCTCTTTTAATTAACCACAACTAGAGTCATTGCATGTGTGTTCTTTTAACAAACCATATAAGGATCCACCAGTGTCATTGTATGTGTGTTCTTTTCCCAAAGCACATATGGATCCACCAATGTCATTGCATGTGTGTTCTTTTCATTAACCACAACTAGAGTCATTGCATGTGTATTCTTTTCGCAAACCATATATGGATCCACCAGAGTCATTGCATGTTTGTTCTTTTCATAGACCACATATGGATCCACTAGAGTCATTGCATGTCTGTTCTTTTCACAAACCACATATGGATCCACCAGAGTCATTGAATGTGTGTTCTTTTCACAAACCACATATGGATCCACCAGTGTCATTGCATGTCTGCTCTTTTAATTAACCACAACTAGAGTCATTGCATGTGTGTTCTTTTCACAAACCACAACCAGAGTCATTGCATGTGTGTTCTTTTCATTAACCACATATGGATCCCCTAATGTCATTACATGTGTGTTCTATTAATAAACCACAACTAGAGTCATTGCATGTCTGTTCTTTTCATAGACCACATATGGATCCACCAGAGTTCATTGCATGTCTGTTCTTTTCACAAACCACATATGGATCCACCAGAGTCATTGCATGTGTGTTCTTTTCACAAACCACATATTGATCCACTAGTGGCATTGCATGTGTGTTCTTTTCATTAACAACATATGGATCCCCTAGTGTCATTGCATGTGTATTATTTTCATTAGCTACAACTAGAGTCATTGCATGTCTATTCTTTTCATAGACCACATATGGATCCACCAGAGTTCATTACATGTCTGTTCTTTTCACAAACCACATATGGATCCACCAGAGTCATCGCATGTGTGTTCTTTTCACAAACCACATATGGATCCACCATTGTCATTGCATGTGTGTTCTTTTCATTAACCTCATATGGATCCCCTAGTGTCATTGCATGTGTATTATTTTCATTAAGCACAACTAGAGTCTTTGCATGTGTGTTCTTTTCACAAACCACGTATGGATCCACCAGAGTCATTGCATTGGTATTCTTTTCATTAACCACAAATGGATCCACACGTGTCATTGCATGTCCGTTCTTTTCATAAACCACATGGATCCACCAGTGTCATTGCATGTGTGTTCTTTTCATTAACCTCATATGGATCCCCTGGTGTCATTGCATGTGTGTTATTTTCATTAACCACAACTAGAGTCTTTGCATGTGTGTTCTTTTCACAAACCACGTATGGATCCACCAGAGTCATTGCATGTCTGTTCTTTTCATTAACCACAAATGGATCCACACGTGTCATTGCATGTCCGTTCTTTTCATAAACCCCATGGATCCACCAGTGTCATTGCATGTGTGTTCTTTTCATTAACCACAACTAGAGTCATTGCATGTGTGTTCTTTTCACAAACCATATATAGATCCACCAGAGTCATTGCATGTCTGTTCTTTTCATAGACCACATATGGATCCACCAGAGTCATTGCATGTCTGTTCTTTTCACAAACCACATATGGATCCACCAGAGTCATTGCATGTGTGTTATTTTCACAAACCACATATGGATCCACCAGTGTCATTGCATGTATGTTCTTTTAATTAACCACAACTAGAGTCATTGCATGTGTGTTCTTTTCACAAACCACAACCAGAGTCATTGCATGTGTGTTCTTTTCACAAACCACAACCAGAGTCATTGCATGTGTGTTCTTTTCATTAACCACATATGGATCCCCTAGTGTCATTAAATGTGTGTTCTATTAATTAACCACAACTAGAGTCATTGCTTGTCTGTTCTTTTAATAGACCACATATGGATCCAACAGAGTTCATTGCATGTTTGTTCTTTTCACAAACCACATATGGATCCACTAGAGTCATTGCCTGTGTGTTCTTTTCACAAACCACATACTGATCCACCAGTGTCATTGCATGTGTGTTCTTTTCCTAAAGCTCATATGGATCCACTAGTGTCATTGTATGTGTGTTCTATTCATTAACCACAACTAGAGTCATTGCATGTATGTTCTTTTCATAGACCATATATGGATCCACCAGAGTCATTGCATGTCTGTTCTTTTCATAGACCATATATGGATCCACCAGAGTTCATTGCATGTCTGTTCTTTTCACAAACCACATATGGATCCACTAGAGTCATTGCATGTGTGTTCTTTTCACAAACCATATATGGATCCACCAGTGTCATTGCATGTGTGTTCCTTTCATTAACCACATATGGATCCCCTAGTGTCATTACATGTGTTCTTTTCATTAACCACAACTAGAGTCATTGCATGTCTGTTCTTTTCATAGACCACATATGGATCCACCAGAGTTCATTGCATGTCTGTTCTTTTCACAAACCACATATGGATCCACCAAAGTCATTGCATGTGTGTTCTTTTCACAAACCACATATTGATCCACCAGTGTCATTGCATGTGTGTTCTTTTCATTAACAACATATGGATCCCTAGTGTCATTGCATGTGTATTCTTTTCATTAACCACAACTAGAGTCATCACATGTTTATTCTTTCCATAGACCACATATGGATCCACTAGAGTTCATTGCATGTTTGTTCTTTTCACAAACCACATATGGATCCACCAGAGTCTTTGCATGTGTGTTCTTTTCACAAACCACATATTGATCCACCAGTGTCATTGCATGTGTGTTCTTTTCATTAACAACATATGGATCCCCTAGTGTTATTGCATGTGTATTCTTTTCATTAACCACAACTAGAGTCATTGCATGTCTACTCTTTTCATAAACCACATATGGATCCACCAGAGTTCATTGCATGTCTGTTCTTTTCACAAACCACATATGGATCCACCAGTGTCATTGCATGTGTGTTCTTTTCATTAACCACATATGGATCCACCAGTGTCATTGCATGTGTGTTCTTTTCATTAACCACAACTAGAGTTATTGCATGTCTGTTCTTTTCATAGACCACATATGGATCCACCAGGGTTCATTGCATGTGTGTTCTTTTCACAAACCACATATGGATCCACCAGAGTCATTGCATATGTGTTATTTTCACAAACCACATATGGATCCCCTAGTGTCATTGCATGTGTGTTATTTGCATTAACCACAACTAGAGTCATTGCATTTGTGTTCTTTTCACAAACCACGTATGGATCCACCAGAGTCATTGCATGTCTGTTCTTTTCATTAACCACAAATGGATCCACATGTGTCATTGCATGTCCGTTGTTTTCATAAACCACATGGATCCACTAGTGTCATTGCATGTGTTTTCTTTTCACAAACCACATATGGATCCACCAGTGTCATTGCATGTGTGTTCTTTTCAATAACCACATATGGATCCCATAGTGTCATTGGATGTGGTTTCTTTTCATTAACCAGAGCTAGAGTCACCGGATGTGTGTTCTTTTCGACAACCACATAAGGATCCACCAGAGTCATTTCATGTGTGTTCTTTTCAAAAACCACATATGGATCTACCAGAGTCATTGCATGTCTATTATTTTCATAAACCACATGGATCCACTAGTGTCATTTCATGTGTGTTCTTTTCATTAACCACAGCCAGAGTCATTTCATGTCTGTTCTTTTCAGAAACCACATAAGGATCCACCAGAGTCATTGCATGTCTGTTCTTTTCATTAACCACATGAGCATGTGTATTCTTTTCACAAACCACATATGGAGCGACCAGTGTCATTGAATGTGTGTTCTTTTCCTAAAGCACGTATGGATCCACCAGTGTCATTGCATGTGTGTTCTTTTCATTAACCACAACTAGAGTCATTGCATGTGTGTTCTTTTCACAAACCATATATGGATCCACCAGAGTCATTGCATGTCTGTTCTTTTCATAGACCACATATGGAACCACCAGAGTCATTGCATGTCTGTTCTTCTCACAAACCACATATTGATCCACTAGAGTCATTGCATGTGTGTTCTTTTCACAAACCACATATGGATCCACCAGTGTCATTGCATGTCTGTTCTGTTAATTAACCACAACTAGTGTCATTGCATGTGTGTTCTTTTCACAAACCACAACCAGAGTCATTGCATGTGTGTTTTTTCATTAACCACATAAGGATCCCCTAGTGTCATTACATGTGTGTTCTATTAATTAACCACAACTAGAGTACTGCATGTCTGTTATTTTAATAGACCACATATGGATCCACCAGAGTTCATTGCATGTATGTTCTTTTCACAAATCACATATGGATCCACCAGAGTCATTGCATATGTGTTGTTTCCACAAACCACATATGGATCCCCTAGTGTCATTACATGTGTGTTCTATTCATTAACCACAACTAGGGTCATTGCATGTACGTTCTTTTTATAGACCGCATATGGATCCACCAGAGTTCATTGCATGTCTGTTCTTTTCATAAACCACATATGGATCCAGCAGGGTCATTGCATGTGTGTTCTTTTCACAAACCACATATGGATCCAACAGCGTCATTGCATGTGTGTTCTTTTTGCAAACGACATCTGGATCCACCAGAGTCATTGCATGTTTGTTCTTTTCATTAACCACAAATGGATCCACACGTGCCATTGCATGTTCGTTCTTTTCATAAACCACATGGATCCACCAGTGTCATTACATGTGTGTTCTTTTCACAAACCACATATGGATCCACCAGTGTTATTGCATGTGTATTCTTTTCAATAACCACATATGGATCCCTTATTATCATTGCATGTGTGTTCCTTTCATTACCCACAACTAGAGTCACTAGATGCGTGTTCTTTTCGACTACCACATAAGGATCCACCAGAGTCATTTCATGTGTGTTCTTTTCAAAAAACCCGTATGGATCCACTAGAGTCATTACATGTCTGTTCTTTTCATTAACCACAAATGGATCCACACATGTCATTGCATGTCCGTTGTTTTCATAAACCACATGGATCCACCAGTGTCATTGCATGTGTTTTATTTTCACAAACCACATATGGATCCACCCGTGTCATTGCATGTGTGTTCTTTTCAATAACCACATATGGATCCCATAGTGTCATTGCATGTGTGTTCTTTTCATTAACCACAGCTAGAGTCACTGGATGTGTGTTCTTTTCGACAACCACATAAGGATCCACCAGAGTCATTTCATGTGTGTTCTTTTCAAAAACCACATATGGATCCACCAGAGTCATTGCATGTCTATTATTTTCATAAACCACATGGATCCACTAGTGTCATTTCATGTGTGTTCTTTTCATTAACCACAGCCAGAGTCATTTCATGTCTGTTCTTTTCAGAAACCACATAAGGATCCACCAGAGTCATTGCATGTCTATTCTTTTCATTAACCACATGAGCATGTGTATTCTTTTCACAAACCACATATGGATCCACCAGTGTCATTGAATGTGTGTTCTTTTACTAAAGCACATATGGATCCACCAGTGTCATTGCATGTGTGTTCTTTTCATTAACCACAACTAGAGTCATTGCATGTGAGTTCTTTTCACAAACCATATATGGATCCACCAGAGTCATTGCATGTCTGTTATTTTCATAGACCACATATGGATCCACTAGAGTCATTGCATGTTTGTTCTTTTCATTAACCACATGAGCATGTGTATTCTTTTCACAAACCACATATGGATCCACCAGTGTCATTGAATGTGTGTTCTTTTCCTAAAGCTCATATGGATCCACCAGTGTCATTGCATGTGTGTTCTTTTCATTAACCACAACTAGAGTCATTGCATGTGTGTTCTTTTCACAAACCATATATGGATCCACCAGAGTCATTGCATGTATGTTCTTTTCAAAGACCACATATGGATCCACCAGAGTCATTGCATGTCTATTCTTTTCACAAACCACATATGGATCCACCAGAGTCATTGCATGTGTGTTCTTTTGACAAACCACATATGGATCCACCAGTGTCATTGCATGTGTGTTCTTTTCATTAACCTCATATGAATCCCCTAGTGTCATTGCATGTGTGTTATTTTCATTTACCACAACTAGAGTCATTGCATGTGTGTTCTTTTCACAAACCACGTACGGATCCACCAGAGTCATTGCATGTCTATTCTTTTCATTAACCACAAATGCATCCACACGTGTCATTGCATGTCCGTTCTATACATAAACCACATGGATCCACCAGTGTCATTGCATGTGTGTTCTTTTCACAAACCACATATGGATCCACCAGTGTCATTGCATGTGTGTTCTTTTCAATAACCACATATGGATCCCATAGTGTCATTGCATGTGTGTTCTTTACATTAACCACAACTAGAGTCATTGGATGTGTGTTCTTTTCGACAACCACATAAGGATCCACCAGAGTCATTTCATGTGTGTTCTTTTCAAAAACCACATATGGATCCACCAGATTCATTGCATGTCTATTCTTTTCATAAACCACATGGATCCACTAGTGTCATTTCATGTGTGTTCTTTTCATTAACCACAGCCAGAGTCATTGCATGTCTGTTCTTTTCACAAACCACATAAAGATCCACCAGAGTCATTGCATGTCTGTTCTTTTCATGAACCACATGAGCATGTGTATTTTTTTCACAAACCACATATGGATCCACCAATTTCATTGAATGTGTGTTCTTTTCCTAAAGCTCATATGGATCCACCAGTGTCACTGCATGTGTGTTCTTTTCATTAACCACAACTAGAGTCATTGCATGTGTGTTCTTTTCACAAACCATATATAGATCCACCAGAGTCATTGCATGTGTGTTCTTTTCAAAGACCACATATGGATCCACCAGAGTCATTACATGTCTGTTCTTTTCACAAACCACATATGGATCCACCAGAGTCATTGCATGTGTGTTCTTTTCACAAACCACATCTGGATCCACCAGTGTCATTGCATGTGTGTTCTTTTCAATAACCACATATGGATCCCATAGTGTCATTGCATGTGTGTTATTTACATTAACCACAACTAGAGTCATTGGATGTGTGTTCTTTTCGACAACCACATAAGGATCCACCGGAGTCATTTCATGTGTGTTCTTTTCAAAAAACACATATGGATCCACCAGATTCATTGCATGTCTGTTCTTTTCATAAACCACATGGATCCACTAGTGTCATTTCATGTGTGTTCTTTTCATTAACCACAACCAGAGTCATTGCATGTCTGTTCTTTTCACAAACCACATAAGGATCCACCAGAGTCATCGCATGTCTATTCTTTTCATTAACCACATGAGCATGTGTATTCTTTTCACAAACCACATATGGATCCACCAATGTCATTGAATGTGTGTTCTTTTCCTAAAGCTCATATGGATCCACCAGTGTCACTGCATGTGTGTTCTTTTCATTAACCACAACTAGAGTCATTGCATGTGTGTTCTTTTCACAAACCATATGTGGATCCACCAGAGTCATTGCATGTATGTTCTTTTCAAAGACCACATATGGATCCACCAGAGTCATTGCATGTCTGTTCTTTTCACAAACCACATATGGATCACCAGAGTCATTGCATGTGTGTTCTTTTCACAAACCACATATGGATCCACCAGTGTCATTGCAGGTGTGTTCTTTCAATTAACCACAACTAGATTCATTGCATGCATGTTCTTTTCACAAACCACAACCAGTCATTGCATGCGTGTTCTTTTCATTAACCACATATGGATCCCCTAGTGTCATTACATGTGTGTTCTATTAATTAACCACAACTAGACTCATTGCATGTATGTTCTTTTCATAGACCACATATGGATCCACCAGAGCTCATTGCATGTTTGTTCTTTTCACAAATCACATATGGATCCACCAGAGTCATTGCATATGTGTTCTTTTCACAAACCACGTATGGATCCCCTAGTGTCATTACATGTGTGTTCTATTCATTAACCAGAACAAGAGTCATTGCATGTCTGTTCTTTTCATAGACCACATATGGATCCACTAGAGTTCATTGCATGTCTGTTCTTTTCATTAACCACAACTAGAGTCATTGCATGTGTGTTCTTTTCACAAACCACGTATGGATCCACCAGAGTCATTGCATGTATGTTCTTTTCAAAGACCACATATGGATCCACCAGAGTCATTGCATGTCTGTTCTTTTCACAAACCACATATGGATCCACCAGAGTCATTGCATGTGTGTTCTTTTCACAAACCACATATGGATCCACCAGTGTCATTGCATGTGTTTTCTTTTCATTAACCTCATATGGATCCCCAATGTCATTGCATGTGTGTTATTTTCATTAACCACAACTAGAGTCATTGCATGTGTGTTCTTTTCACAAACCACGTATGGATCCACCAAAGTCATTGCATGTAAATTCTTTTCATTAACCACAAATGCATCCACACGTGTCATTGCATGTCCGTTCTTTTCATAAACCACATGGATCCACCAGTGTCATTGCATGTGTGTTCTTTTCACAAACCACATATGGATCCACCAGTGTCATTGCATGTGTGTTCTTTACAATAACCACATATGGATCCCATACTGTCATTGCATGTGTGTTATTTACATTAACCACAACTAGAGTCATTGGATGTGTGTTCTTTTCGACAACCACATAAGGATCCACCAGAGTCATTTCATGTGTGTTCTTTTCAAAAACCACATATGGATCCACCAGATTCATTGCATGTCTGTTCTTTTCAAAAACCACATGGATCCACTAGTGTCATTTCATGTGTGTTCTTTTCATTAACCACAGCCAGAGTTATTGCATGTCTGTTCTTTTCACAAACCACATAAGGATCCACCAGAGTCATTGCATGTCTGTTCTTTTCATTAACCACATGAGCATGTGTATTCTTTTCACAAACCACATATGGATCCACCAATGTCATTGAATGTGTGTTCTTTTCCTAAAGCTCATATGGATCCACCAGTGTCATTGCATGTGTGTTCTTTTAATTAACCACAACTAGAGTCATTGCATGTGTGTTCTTTTCACAAACCATATATGGATCCACCAGAGTCATTGCATGTATGTTCTTTTCAAAGACCACATATGGATCCACCAGAGTCATTGCACGTCTGTTCTTTTCACAAACCACATATGTATCCACCAGAGTCATTGCATGTGTGTTCTTTTCACAAATCATATATGGATCCACCAGTGTCATTGCATGTGTGTTCTTTTAATTAACCACAACTAGATTCATTGCATGCTTATTCTTTTCACAAACCACAACCAGTCATTGCATGCGTGTTCTTTTCATTAACCACATATGGATCCCCTAGTGTCATTACATGTGTGTTCTATTAATTAACCACAAGTAGAGTCATTGCATGTATGTTCTTTTCATAGACCACATATGGATCCACCAGAGCTCATTGCATGTTTGTTCTTTTCACAAATCACATATGGATCCACCAGAGTCATAGCATATGTGTTCTTTTCACAAACCACATATGGATCCCCTAGTGTCATTACATGTGTGTTCTATTCATTAACCAGAACAAGAGTCATTGCATGTCTGTTCTTTTCATAGACCACATATGGATCCACCAGAGTTCATTGCATGTCTGTTCTTTTCACAAACCACATATGGATCCACCAGAGTCATTGCATGTGTGTTCTTTTCACAAACCACATATTGATCCACCAGTGTCATTGCATGTGTGATCTTTTCTTTAACCACATATGGATCCCCTAGTGTCATTGCATGTGTATTCTTTTCATTAACCACAACTAGAGTCATTGCATGTCTTTTATTTTCATAGACCATATATGGATCCACCAGAGTTCATTGCATGTCTGTTCTTTTCACAAACCACATATGGATCCACCAGAGTCATTGCATGTGTGTTCTTTTCACAAACCACATATGGTACACCAGTGTCATTGCATGTGTGTTCTTTTCATTAACCACATATGGATCCCTTAGTGTCATTGCATGTGTGTTCTTTTCATTAACCACAACTAGAGTTATTGCATGTCTGTTCTTTTCATAGACCACATATGGATCCACCAGGGTTCATTGCATGTCTGTTGTTTTCACAAACCAGATATGGATCCACCAGAGTCATTGCATATGTGTTCTTTTCACAAACCACATATGGATCCACCAGTATCATTGCATGTGTGTTCTTTTCATTAACCTCATCTGGATCCCCTAGTGTCATTGCATGTGTGTTATTTTCATTAACCACAACTAGAGTCATTGCATGTGTGTTCTTTTCACAAACCACGTATGGATCCACCAGAGTCATTGCATGTCTATTCTTTTCATTAACCACAAATGGATCCACATGTGTCATTGCATGTCCATTCTTTTCATAAACCACATGGATCCACCAGTGTCATTGCATGTGTGTTCTTTTTAAAAACCACATATGGATCCACCAGTGTCATTGCATGTGTGTTCTTTTCAATAACCACATATGGATCCCATAGTGTCATTGCATGTGTGTTCTTTTCATTAACCACAACTAGAGTCATTGGATGTGTGTTCTTTTTGACAACCACATAAGGATCCATCAGAGTCATTTCATGTGTGTTCTTTTCAAAAACCACATATCGATCCACCAGATTCATTGCATGTCTGTTCTTTTCATAAACCACATGGATCCACTAGTGTCATTTCATGTGTGTTCTTTTCATTAACCACAGCCAGAGTCATTGCAAGTCTGTTCTTTTCACAAACCACATAAGGGTCCACCAGAGTCATTGCATGTCTATTCTTTTCATTAACCACATGAGCATGTTTATTCTTTTCACAAACCACATATGAATCCACCAGTGTCATTGAATGTGTGTTCTTTTCCTAAAGCACATATGGATCCACCAGTGTTATTGCATGTGTGATCTTTTTATTAACCACAACTAGAGTCATTGCATGTGTGTTCTTTTCACAAACCATATATGGATCCACCAGAGTCATTGCATGTATGTTCTTTTCAAAGACCACATATGGATCCACCAGAGTCATTGCATGTCTTTTCTTTTCACAAACCACATATGGATCCACCAGAGTCATTGCATGTGTGTTCTTTTTACAAACCACATATGGATCCACCAGTGTCATTGCATGTGTGTTCTTTTAATTAATGACAACTAGATTCATTGCATGCATGTTGTTTTCACAAACCACAACCAGAGTCATTGCATGTGTGTTCTTTTCATTAACCACATATGGATCCCCTGGTGTCATTACATGTGTGTTCTATTAATTAACCATAACTAGAGTCATTGCATGTATGTTCTTTTCATAGACCACATAAGGATCCACCAGAGTTCATTGAATGTTTGTTCTTTTCACAAATCACATATGGATCCACCAGAGTCATTGCATATGTGTTCTTTTCACAAACCACATATGGATCCCCTAGTGTCATTACATGTGTGTTCTATTCATTAACCAGAACAAGAGTAATTGCATGTCTGTTCTTTGCATAGACCACATATGGATCCACCAGAGTTCATTGCATGTCTGTTCTTTTCACAAACCACATATGGATCCACCAGAGTCATTGCATGTGTGTTCTTTTCACAAACCACATATTGATCCACCAGTGTCATTGCATGTGCAATCTTTTCATTAACCACATATGGATCCCCTAGTGTCATTGCATGTGTATTCTTTTCATTAACCACAACTAGAGTCATTGCATGTCTTTTATTTTCGTAGACCACATATGGACCCACCAGAGTTCATTGCATGTCTGTTCTTTTCACAAACCACATATGGATCCACCAGAGTCATTGCATGTGTGTTATTTTCACAAACCACATATGGTACATCAGTGTCATTGCATGTGTGTTCTTTTCATTAACCACATATGGATCCCCTAGTGTAATTGCATGTGTGTTCTTTTCATTAACCACAACTAGAGTTATTGCATGTCTGTTCTTTTCATAGAACACATATGGATCCACCAGGGTTCATTGCATGTCTGTTGTTTTCACAAACCAGATATGGATCCACCAGAGTCATTGCATATGTGTTCTTTTCACAAACCACATATGGATCCACCAGTGTCATTGCATGTGTGTTCTTTTCATTAACCTCATATGGATCCCCTAGTGTCATTACATGTGTGTTATTTTCATTAACCAGAACTAGAGTCATTGCATGTGTGTTCTTTTCACAAACCACGTATGGATCCACCAGAGTCATTGCATGTCTATTCTTTTCATTAACCACAAATGCATCCACACGTGTCATTGCATGTCCGTTCTTTTCATAAACCACATGGATCCACCAGTGTCATTGCATGTGTGTTCTTTTCACAAACCACATATGGATCCACCAGTGTCATTGCATGTGTGTTCTTTTCAATAACCACATATGGATCCCATAGTGTCATTGCATGTGTGTTCTTTTCATTAACCACAACTAGAGTCATTGGATGTGTGTTCTTTTCGACAACCACATAAGGATCCACCAGAGTCATTTCATGTGTGTTCTTTTCAAAAACCACATATGGATCCACCAGATTCATTGCATGTCTATTCTTTTCATAAACCACATGGATCCACTAGTGTCATTTCATGTGTGTTCTTTTCATTAACCACAGCCAGAGTCATTGCATGGCTGTTCTTTTCACAAACCACATAAGGATCCACCAGAGTCATTGCATGTCTGTTCTTTTCATTAACCACATGAGCATGTGTATTCTTTTCACAAACCACATATGGATCCACCAGTGTCATTGAATGTGTGTTCTTTTCCTAAAGCACATATGGATCCACCAGTGTCATTGCATGTGTGTTCTTTTCATTAACCACAACTAGAGTCATTGCATGTGTGTTCTTTTCACAAACCATATATGGATCCACTAGAGTCATTGCATGTATGTTCTTTTCAAAGACCACATATGGATCCACCAGAGTCATTGCATGTCTGTTCTTTTCACAAACCACATATGGATCCACTAGAGTCATTGCATGTGTGTTATTTTCCCAAACCACATATGGATCCACCAGTGTCATTGCTTGTGTGTTCTTTTAATTAACCACAACTAGATTCATTGCATGTGTTTTTTTTCACAGACCACAACTAGAGTCGTTGCATGTGTGTTCTTTTCATTAACCACATATGGATCCCCTAGTGTCATTACATGTGTGTTCTATTCATTAACCAGAACAAGAGTCATTGCATGTCTGTTCTTTTCATAGACCACATATGGATCCACCAGAGTTCATTGCATGTCTGTTCTTTTCACAAAACACATATGGATCCACCAGAGTCATTGCATGTGTGTTCTTTTCACAAACCACATATTTATCCACCAGTGTCATTGCATGTGCGATCTTTTCATTAACCACATATGGATCCCCTAGTGTCATTGCATGTGTGTTCTTTTCATTAACCACAACTAGAGTCATTGCATGTCTTTTATTTTCGTAGACCACATATGGACCCACCAGAGTTCATTGCATGTCTGTTCTTTTCACAAACCACATATGGATCCACCAGAGTCATTGCATGTGTGTTATTTTCACAAACCACATATGGTACACCAGTGTCATTGCATGTGTGTTCTTTTCATTAACCACATATGGATCCCCTAGTGTCATTGCATGTGTGTTCTTTTCATTAACCACAACTAGAGTTATTGCATGTCTGTTCTTTTCATAGATCACATATGGATCCACCAGGGTTCATTGCATGTCTGTTGTTTTCAGAAACCAGATATGGATCCACCAGAGTCATTGCATATGTGTTCTTTTCACAAACCACATATGGATCCACCAGTGTCATTGCATGTGTGTTCTTTTCATTAACCTCATATGGATCCCCTAGTGTCATTACATGTGTGTTATTTTCATTAACCACAACTAGAGTCAGGCATGTGTGTTCTTTTCACAAACCACGTATGGATCCACCAGAGTCATTGCATGTCTATTCTTTTCATTAACCACAAATGCATCCACACGTGTCATTGCATGTCCGTTCTTTTCATAAACCACATGGATCCACCAGTGTCATTGCATGTGTGTTCTTTTCACAAACCACATATGGATCCACCAGTGTCATTGCATGTGTGTTCTTTTCAATAACCACATATGGATCCCATTGTGTCATTGCATGTGTGTTCTTTTCATTAACCACAACTAGAGTCATTGGATGTGTGTTCTTTTCGACAACCACATAAGGATCCACCAGAGTCATTTCATGTGTGTTCTTTTCAAAAACCACATATGGATCCACCAGATTCATGGCATGTCTATTCTTTTCATAAACCACATGGATCCACTAGTGTCATCTCATGTGTGTTCTTTTCATTAACCACAGCCAGAGTCATTGCATGTCTGTTCTTTTCACAAACCACATAAGGATCCACCAGAGTCATTGCATGTCTGTTCTTTTCATTAACCACATGAGCATGTGTATTCTTTTCAGAAACCACATATGGATCCACCAGTGTCATTGAATGTGTGTTCTTTTCCTAAAGCACATATGGATCCACCAGTGTCATTGCATGTGTGTTCTTTTCATTAACCACAACTAGAGTCATTGCATGTGTGTTCTTTTCACAAACCATATATGGATCCACTAGAGTCATTGCATGTATGTTCTTTTCAAAGACCACATATGGATCCACCAGAGTCATTGCATGTCTGTTCTTTTCACAAACCACATATGGATCCACTAGAGTCATTGCATGTGTGTTCTTTTCCCAAACCACATATGGATCCACCAGTGTCATTGCATGTGTGTTCTTTTAATTAACCACAACTAGATTCATTGCATGTGTTTTTTTTCACAGGCCACAACTAGAGTCGTTGCATGTGTGTTCTTTTCATTAACCACATATGGATCCCCTAGTGTCATTACATGTGTATTCTATAAATTAACCACAACTAGAGTCATTGCATGTCTGTTCTTTTCATAGACCACATATGGAGCCACCAGAGTTCATTGCATGTCTGTTCTTTCACAAACCACATATGGATCCACCAGAGTCATTGCATGTGTGTTATTTTCACAAACCACATATGGTACACCAGTGTCATTGCATGTGTGTTCTTTTCATCAACCACATATGGATCCCCTAGTGTCATTGCATGTGTGTTCTTTTCATTAACCACAACTAGAGTTATTGCATGTCTGTTCTTTTCATAGACCACATATGGATCCACCAGGGTTCATTGCATGTATGTTGTTTTCACAAACCAGATATGGATCCACCAGAGTCATTGCATATGTGTTCTTTTCACAAACCACATATGGATCCACCAGTGTCATTGCATGCGTGTTCTTTTTATTAACCTCATATGGATCCCCTAGTGTCATTGCATGTGTGTTATTTTCATTAAGCACAACTAGAGTCATTGCATGTGTGTTCTTTTCACAAACCACGTATGGATCCACCAGAGTCATTGCATGTCTATTCTTTTCATTAACCACAAATGCATCCACACGTGTCATTCCATGTCCGTTCTTTTCATAAACCACATGGATCCACCAGTGTCATTTCATGTGTGTTCTTTTCACAAACCACATATGGATCCACCAATGTCATTGCATGTGTGTTCTTTTCAATAACCACATATGGATCCCATAGTGTCATTGCATGTGTGTTCTTTTCACAAACCACGTATGGATCCACCAGAGTCATTGCATGTCTATTCTTTTCATTAACCACAAATGCATCCACACGTGTCATTGCATGTCCGTTCTTTTCATAAACCACATGGATCCACCAGTGTCATTGCATGTGTGTTCTTTTCACAAACCACATATGGATCCACCAGTGTCATTGCATGTGTGTTCTTTTCAATAACCACATATGGATCCCATAGTGTCATTGCATGTGTGTTCTTTTCATTAACCACAACTAGAGTCATTGGATGTGTGTTCTTTTCGACAACCACATAAGGATCCACCAGAGTCATTTCATGTGTGTTCTTTTCAAAAACCACATATGGATCCACCAGATTCATTGCATGTCTATTCTTTTCATAAACCACATGGATCCACTAGTGTCATTTCATGTGTGTTCTTTTCATTAACCACAGCCAGAGTCATTGCATGGCTGTTCTTTTCACAAACCACATAAGGATCCACCAGAGTCATTGCATGTCTGTTCTTTTCATTAACCACATGAGCATGTGTATTCTTTTCACAAACCACATATGGATCCACCAGTGTCATTGAATGTGTGTTCTTTTCCTAAAGCACATATGGATCCACCAGTGTCATTGCATGTGTGTTCTTTTCATTAACCACAACTAGAGTCATTGCATGTGTGTTCTTTTCACAAACCATATATGGATCCACTAGAGTCATTGCATGTATGTTCTTTTCAAAGACCACATATGGATCCACCAGAGTCATTGCATGTCTGTTCTTTTCACAAACCACATATGGATCCACTAGAGTCATTGCATGTGTGTTATTTTCCCAAACCACATATGGATCCACCAGTGTCATTGCTTGTGTGTTCTTTTAATTAACCACAACTAGATTCATTGCATGTGTTTTTTTTTCACAGACCACAACTAGAGTCGTTGCATGTGTGTTCTTTTCATTAACCACATATGGATCCCCTAGTGTCATTACATGTGTGTTCTATTCATTAACCAGAACAAGAGTCATTGCATGTCTGTTCTTTTCATAGACCACATATGGATCCACCAGAGTTCATTGCATGTCTGTTCTTTTCACAAAACACATATGGATCCACCAGAGTCATTGCATGTGTGTTCTTTTCACAAACCACATATTTATCCACCAGTGTCATTGCATGTGCGATCTTTTCATTAACCACATATGGATCCCCTAGTGTCATTGCATGTGTGTTCTTTTCATTAACCACAACTAGAGTCATTGCATGTCTTTTATTTTCGTAGACCACATATGGACCCACCAGAGTTCATTGCATGTCTGTTCTTTTCACAAACCACATATGGATCCACCAGAGTCATTGCATGTGTGTTATTTTCACAAACCACATATGGTACACCAGTGTCATTGCATGTGTGTTCTTTTCATTAACCACATATGGATCCCCTAGTGTCATTGCATGTGTGTTCTTTTCATTAACCACAACTAGAGTTATTGCATGTCTGTTCTTTTCATAGATCACATATGGATCCACCAGGGTTCATTGCATGTCTGTTGTTTTCAGAAACCAGATATGGATCCACCAGAGTCATTGCATATGTGTTCTTTTCACAAACCACATATGGATCCACCAGTGTCATTGCATGTGTGTTCTTTTCATTAACCTCATATGGATCCCCTAGTGTCATTACATGTGTGTTATTTTCATTAACCACAACTAGAGTCAGGCATGTGTGTTCTTTTCACAAACCACGTATGGATCCACCAGAGTCATTGCATGTCTATTCTTTTCATTAACCACAAATGCATCCACACGTGTCATTGCATGTCCGTTCTTTTCATAAACCACATGGATCCACCAGTGTCATTGCATGTGTGTTCTTTTCACAAACCACATATGGATCCACCAGTGTCATTGCATGTGTGTTCTTTTCAATAACCACATATGGATCCCATTGTGTCATTGCATGTGTGTTCTTTTCATTAACCACAACTAGAGTCATTGGATGTGTGTTCTTTTCGACAACCACATAAGGATCCACCAGAGTCATTTCATGTGTGTTCTTTTCAAAAACCACATATGGATCCACCAGATTCATGGCATGTCTATTCTTTTCATAAACCACATGGATCCACTAGTGTCATCTCATGTGTGTTCTTTTCATTAACCACAGCCAGAGTCATTGCATGTCTGTTCTTTTCACAAACCACATAAGGATCCACCAGAGTCATTGCATGTCTGTTCTTTTCATTAACCACATGAGCATGTGTATTCTTTTCAGAAACCACATATGGATCCACCAGTGTCATTGAATGTGTGTTCTTTTCCTAAAGCACATATGGATCCACCAGTGTCATTGCATGTGTGTTCTTTTCATTAACCACAACTAGAGTCATTGCATGTGTGTTCTTTTCACAAACCATATATGGATCCACTAGAGTCATTGCATGTATGTTCTTTTCAAAGACCACATATGGATCCACCAGAGTCATTGCATGTCTGTTCTTTTCACAAACCACATATGGATCCACTAGAGTCATTGCATGTGTGTTCTTTTCCCAAACCACATATGGATCCACCAGTGTCATTGCATGTGTGTTCTTTTAATTAACCACAACTAGATTCATTGCATGTGTTTTTTTTCACAGGCCACAACTAGAGTCGTTGCATGTGTGTTCTTTTCATTAACCACATATGGATCCCCTAGTGTCATTACATGTGTATTCTATAAATTAACCACAACTAGAGTCATTGCATGTCTGTTCTTTTCATAGACCACATATGGAGCCACCAGAGTTCATTGCATGTCTGTTCTTTCACAAACCACATATGGATCCACCAGAGTCATTGCATGTGTGTTATTTTCACAAACCACATATGGTACACCAGTGTCATTGCATGTGTGTTCTTTTCATCAACCACATATGGATCCCCTAGTGTCATTGCATGTGTGTTCTTTTCATTAACCACAACTAGAGTTATTGCATGTCTGTTCTTTTCATAGACCACATATGGATCCACCAGGGTTCATTGCATGTATGTTGTTTTCACAAACCAGATATGGATCCACCAGAGTCATTGCATATGTGTTCTTTTCACAAACCACATATGGATCCACCAGTGTCATTGCATGCGTGTTCTTTTTATTAACCTCATATGGATCCCCTAGTGTCATTGCATGTGTGTTATTTTCATTAAGCACAACTAGAGTCATTGCATGTGTGTTCTTTTCACAAACCACGTATGGATCCACCAGAGTCATTGCATGTCTATTCTTTTCATTAACCACAAATGCATCCACACGTGTCATTCCATGTCCGTTCTTTTCATAAACCACATGGATCCACCAGTGTCATTTCATGTGTGTTCTTTTCACAAACCACATATGGATCCACCAATGTCATTGCATGTGTGTTCTTTTCAATAACCACATATGGATCCCATAGTGTCATTGCATGTGTGTTCTTTTCAATAACCACAACTAGACTCATTGGATGTGTGTTCTTTTTGACAACCACATAAGGATCCACAGAGTCATTTCATGTGTGTTCTTTTCAAAAACCACATATGGATCCACCAAATTCATTTCATGTCTGTTCTTTTCATAAACCACATGGATCCACTAGTGTCATTTCATGTGTGTTCTTTTCATTAACCACAGCCAGAGTCATTGCATGTCTGTTCTTTTCACAAACCACATAAGGATCCACCAGAGTTATTGCATGTCTGTTCTTTTCATTAACCACATGAGCATGTGTATTCTTTTCACAAACCACATATGGATCCACCAATGTCATCGAATGTGTGTTCTTTTCCTAAAGCACATATGGATCCACCAGTGTTATTGCATGTGTGTTCTTTTTATTAACCACAAATAGAGTCATTGCATGTGTGTTCTTTTCACAAACCATATATGGATCCACCAGAGTCATTGCATGTATGTTATTTTCAAAGACCACATATGGATCCACCAGAGTCATTGCATGTCTTTTCTTTTCACAAACCACATATGGATCCACCAGAGTCATTGCATGTGTGTTCTTTTCACAAACCACATATGGATCCACCAGTGTCATTGCATGTGTGTTCTTTTAATTAACCACAACTAGATTCATTGCATGCATGTTGTTTTCACAAACCACAACCAGAGTCATTGCATGTGTGTTCTTTTCATTAACCACATATGGATCCCCTAGTGTTATTACATGTGTGTTCTATTAATTAACCACAACAAGAGTCATTGCATGTATGTTCTTTTCATAGACCACATAAGGATCCACCAGAGTTCATTGAATGTTTGTTCTTTTCACAAATCACATATGGATCCACCAGAGTCATGTAGCATCCCAATTGTCTAACAATTGTAATGCTACTAGCCTAGTCTATATATGCTACTTCCTACATATAATTGTTGCATCATCATTATATCATGCTCATGTCATCATGCCACCTTGCATTTGAGCATCATATAAAACCCTTTTCATTTGGTTCTTATCTCATATGCATTATTAATTGTATTTGCCTCTTGATATTGTATTTGGTTGTTGATATATTGTTTAAATGCCCAAGTTGAGTTGGGGGCATATCTTTTGTTAACTCCACCACCTTTCATGTCATCACCCATCATTCCACCATTCCACCATATATGAGCTTGGCACTTATTGTTTTTACCTCTAGCTCATGTGGGTTGGGATGGATCCAATTCTTTTTCCACATGCTCTCATCTTGGCATCATTTTGTTTTCACATTGTTGATATATGAGAGCCACATGGCCACCTTTGCATGCCTTGTGGGTGGAACCCTATTTCTAGTTCCCATATGTGTTTTTTGGGGTTATCATCATGTTGGGATATTTTGTGGGCTTATTAACTACCTAGTGGCATATACACACTAGCAAGTCCCATTGTATTTCAAAAATGGTCATCTCCATCTACTACACATGGGGCATCCTTGTTAATTCTTTTTGCTTGGCCTTTATTCCAATTTTGGGAATGCAAAATAATAATGCCATGTAGTAATATTGTTTTCACAAGAATCAAGATGGCAATACATAATTTTGCATGGGCCATGCAAGTGCCACCTTTTCTAGTATTTGGTTTTTATTTGAATTCTTGAGTGGTTCATCTCTCATCTCTCTCTCTTCTTATCTTTTGGCTTGATCTAGTTTGTCTTGCAAAAATCCATCATCACACCACATCCCTCTCTCTCTCTTTTCCACATGTTCTTGCTTGCTCTAGTTTGGAGCATGCTAGCTTCATAAACCCTAATCCATCAACCTCCCTCTTTTATCCTCTATCTATCACCTACCCCATCATCACCATACCCTCTCTACCACCACCTCTCACCTAAACCAAACCCTAAACCTAACCCTCCATCTAACCCATGACCTACCCTAGCTACCACCTCTCTCTCTCGGCCTCTCTCCCTGCCAAGGCTACCCCACCTAGCCACCCTCCCCCTGGTCGAGCTACCCTCTCCCTGCCCTAGCTACCAACCCCCAAACCCTAAACCGAGCCTAGATCTAACCCTACCCGAGCCTCATCTCTCTCTCCCTAGCTCTCTCTCTCTGCCAAGCGGGTCCCACCCCGAGCCTACCTCCTCGACCTCACCCTACCCCACCTGCCAGCTCCCTACCCTGCGCCTGCCCTGCCTGGCCGACCCGAGCACGTGAAGAAGGAAGGAGGAAAGGTGACCGAGCCACCTTTTTCCACCCCCACTTCCCCCACGGCACCCCTCTTCTCTCCCGTCCCTATCCACTCCCTCTCTGCCTCGCCCAGATCCCCCAGAACTCCCCTAGGGCGCCTGCCCTTCCCTCCTCCCGTCTTCTCCATCGCCGCCGTCTACCCCAGCGTCGGCCACCGTCTGTCCACCATCGAACCCTCGAACCAGCCGGTGGCGTGACGCTCTGGGTGTAGAGGAAGAACGAGGAGACACCTAGGAGGCCGCCTGTACCCGCCGTCGAGGAGGAGAAGCGCCAGAGCCGGAGACCACCGCCGCCCCGACGACAAACCCTAGCCGCCGTCCGCGAGCCACGTCGACGATCCCCTGCCTTTCATCCCGATCCACCTACACCATCAAGCCCGCGGTGAGCCCCTCTTCCTCCCCGACATGGTCCGCCTCGCCACCACCGTCTAGTGCCGCCGGACCGGCCGTCGAACGCCCTCCGCGCGCCGCCGCTCGCTTCTGTCTGCTCGCTCCCGCGTAGCGCCAAGCCTCAACTAGGCCCCGTCCGCCCTCCTAGCAACAACCCCAAGCCACCGCACTGGCTGCCGCCTCCGCGCGCGCACGCATGGTCCCTTGATCGATCCCCGCCCGCGCCTCGCACCGATCCGTCGCTCGGCGCAGAGAGAGGAAGAAGCACAGTGCATCGCGATGCCATTTTGCGTTAAACCCCCTAGAGCTTTTTACTCCTAAACCCGCGCTCCTCTAGGCCCACTAGTCAGCCGCGCTAGCACTTCTACAGGAAACCCCCTGGCCTCTTTCACCTTTAACCTGTGCTCCAGCCGCAGCCCCACCTGTCGGTCCCTGCGCGCTCGCTCGCTGGCGCGTGGGCCTGTGGTCGCTGGCCCCACCTGTCTGCCGCATGGGCTAGGACAGCTCGCGGTGACAGAAGCTTTTCTGCGCAGTGTGCTGCTGAGTCAGCTGCTGGCCCCACTGGTCATTGACTGTGGCTAGCTAAATCTGTGTATAAAAAGTATTTCTGCATATCTGTTTTAATTCAAATCTTTTTCAAATTAATTCAAATTCAAATTTATTTCTGTTTTTAAATATCTTTTAAAATACAAACCCAATTAATACAAATAATATATGTTTTGAAATCAGAAAAATATGAGGAACTCAAATATGCCGTTCAAAATATATTTTGGACACTTAAAATTTCAAGTTGATTTAAATTACATTAAAATGCCCTTCCACCTTAATTAATTAATAACTTTTGTTTTATAACTCCAAATTTAACAAATGATATGTCTAAAATGATTAGCTCGTCGAGACCTTTCTGTTTATGTGTTCCATCATATGTTTTGCAGCATGCATCATATAATTATAAAGTATACAGCAACTAATATGAAGGTAAAATGGGGCCAAAACTAAATAAAATGGTTTATTCTTGTGTTCCACACCTCACCCATGCCATGCTACCTTATTGCCATGCAAATTGTGCATCATTCATCATGGCATGATTGTTTGCTTGTCTCATTTATTCATATGCTTGCGCACTTTATTTATGTTGGCCCTTGTTTGTTTGGTTCTTCTTCGAATAGACGCTGAGCAGGGGATATATCAAGAAAACCAGGAGCACTACCCAGATCCATCCCTTGATTCAACTGAGCTGCCAGGCAAGCACTACCACATGCTTGCATACATATAGTACCTATTGCCTCTTTCTTATTCTTGCATCATTGAGTCGCGATTGCATTAAATTGAATCCCAAGTATTGCACAGCCTTTACTTTTAAACCCTACCAAAGCTTGTTCCTCCATCCCATGAGCCATTACTACAGGAGTTGTTTGAGCCATGCGAGTCGTAGAACAGCATGTGCAGGGTATGTGAGTGTCTGTTGGATAACGAGGTACCTAAAAAACTTAACCTGAGTAGTAATGGGATAACTAATGAAGGTGGCATCGGTGAGCCATATTCGCTATTTGGTTTTTCAGGCTCACTTGTGTCCCGTAGGACCCCGAGTACTTGATTCCTGTTCCTTGAATATTCGCGCTATCCACATCCGGGAGGCTTATGAACCCCCCTGAGCCAGAGCTTGATTCATTCTTATTTCTTGAGGGCCACAAACTAGTTTGAGGTTTTATTTACTATCCTGTACTTATGCCATGCTTTACTGCTTTAATTTAAATTGTGCGAGGTAATGCACACTGTACTGTTTAGGTCCGTGGCCCGTTTTCGCTGTATCGACAAGCCCAGTCACACTTTCGGGTTCCCAGTCGTTTACAGCCGGCCACACAAACCTTGAGGCCGTCTCGGAGTCAGCTAACTTCGTTGCGGGTAGCTCAATGGGGTGGCCCCCTAAAATATTTCTGAATCCTGTGATCGCTTTGTCGTGACTGCCTCGTTGGGTTTTGATTTGGTTTTTCCGAGGCATATCGAGTGTGTGTTGCTATTTGTGCACCCCTGCAGGGTAAAACTTTCTGAAAGCCGTGTCCGCGGTTATGGACGACTTGGAGCATAGTTTCTCGATCATAGACAAGCATAACTAAAGTACCGCTTTTAATTTGACTAGACTAGGTACCTGACTAGTAAATAGTGCAACACTCACGGAATGGATAATAAAACTGCCAACGGATGGGGGATTGTTCGTCCGCTTCCTTGTCGGTAAGCGAGGAGGAGGATGGATCTGTTGAGATTACCATTATAACTATTGTTATTAATTCACGGACATCCGTCTATCTCTGGTTAGGCGGATGGTTAGAGAGTATCTATAGAATTGTTAGGGTTTATCTTTTGCTGCAATTGCGTCACCCCAGGTTGTGTCCCCTTTAGCGGCATAAAGACTTGCTGAGTACCCCTAGGGTCTCACACGATAAATTATTGGTTCAGATGAACAGGTACATTCGCCAGATGGATACTGGGTGGAAGAGACGGACGATGTGGGCAACGATCATTCGGTGTAGAGATTCCGGGAACGGGGATCCGTGAGATCTGTGGGTGGTATCTGCTTATTTATGGGGCATCTTATGCCGATTTGCTTCTTATCCGTACTCGGATTTTGTCTTCCGCTTCCGCCTGATACTCTGATGTTTGATGTATGAGGAGATATCCTAAAATATTATATCTATCTAGGATATTTGGATCTTGCCGTATGGCGTTGCTATATTTCCTTTCTTTTTAGATGGAATGGCTCTGATGTACTATTGTATGGTGGCTTGCATACATACTCATTTGTGTATGTAGTTGATCCCTTCGCCTGCCGATTACGCCGCCCGTTCTTGTCCCGATGTTTGGAAATGGTTGGGACAGCCAAAAGGTCTACCTGTGAGTGGCATTTGGGCCCCACCATACTATTTCAACCATTTCTGCTCATCCAGGCTTGTAACTAGGAGCATAATTCACCGAGGTAGTTACAATTGGTATCAGAGCCATCCCGCCCTTCAGGGTCTCAGCCAAATGGTCGTTGTCTGTCTAGCAAATATTTTTGGTAGTTATGTATACTAGGGAAAAACAAAACGTGAGAGTAGGACTGCTTCCACTTTTCTTCTTACCCACCCACCACCCTTTTCTGGTAAGGAAGTGTAACATTTTCAATCCTCTTCTTAAAATTCAAACTAGGATTCACGTGTTCTGGGTTTCCGTAGTACCATAGAAAGTGTGTGTGTGTGTAAATCCTTGTCTATCTGTTGCATCCAAGTTGTTATCGCAATCTGCTTTTGGTTATCAACTGTTGGTACATTCCGTACTGACAGGCTTTTGAAAACCGACGCGATCTATCTGACTCCTTGTTAACCGGTGCCATCTTCTTAAGGGTGTCCTTCCTTCTAGCAACTCCACATTCTGTGAAATCATCAGTTGCTAATCTCTACCTGATAAGTGATTTTGCGCATCTATTGGTATTTTAATGCCGAAAAATGCGGAAATTTTTTCTTTAATACATCTGTGTTTCCACACTCCTTTTCAGTCGTGTGTGAAACGTTATCTATCTTCCTTTTATCAGCATGTCCATGCGAACTCATTCTTTTGTCACCGGCGCTTAATCCTGGAGTTTCTTTTCATCTCCAATTCTCTTGGGCTAATTACATAACGTGTGTCGATTCGATGCTGGTGATTGTAATTTGGCTCTCGGCATAGCTATATTCCACTCATGGTAAGTGTCGATTGGAATATGGAAAAATGCTATCAACCGTCACCATCTGGAGGATAAGGTTATCTCCTGTGATTTTGAGTACACCGTGATCATATCTATGCATATTCAAGCATCTTTGGCAATCCGGAGTTTCTCAAGGCACTACGGTGGTCTATCATCTGTTTATCATGCTGCACATCTTTTTCAACCCCATATCTGCACAATTCTCCTGGATACGAGGGAATTGTATCTTTTCGCTTCCGATAGCTTTGCTTAAGGTATGAGCTATCATCGTTTCTTATCCAAGATCTCTTTATCTTTGTAACCGGTGATCCAATCGACAATGTGAACCAGGTGACATCTCTTTTTCTTCCGAAGGACCAGATAATCTATTCTTCCAGTGCATCTTCTTCAACACGAACCCGTGCTCTTAATATTGTTCTTTCTAAGAGAGTTGAGCTCAGAAAGTGTCTCGAGCATTTGTTCGTTTCTCCCGCCTCTTGAACTTGATATTCGGGGAATATCCTGTTAATCCATGGTGGTATATGTTGATAATATGCTTGCCTATTCGATATCAATGGAAGGACATAGAAGATCATCTATGCCTCTTTCTCTCAAGCTTTGTTAACACTGTCGTGTGCAAAGTCTCCAAGTGAGAATTCTGGCTTCTTGAAGTCACCTATCTCGGCCACGTCCTTCTGCCAAATAGATTGCTCAATTCTAGAATCAGCAAGTCCAATTGTTAATTCCATCTCCATCTTCAACCAATCCGGAGTTGTTCCTTGTTGGCCAGTTATCATCGTCGTTCCGCTAAAGTTTTCCTCAAACTGCTAAATCTCTCTCAATCATTTCAAGAAGAACATGGAGTTCTTTCACCTCTATCTCGTTAAGTAATCTCTTGAAACCCTCTCGCTCTATCGTCTATGCTCAATCCACCGGAGGCCATGAAGACCTTCTAGATCTTGTATTCCTTCTGTTCAAGTTGGGGCTATCTTTTCTGTAGCTGTTGAATTTTGCAGTTGTCTCCGTAATCTTCCTTCATATCTATCCGGGGGCTTGGTCTTTCCAACATTACGACAACATCATCATCTTTATCTATCTATGAATCCAGCGAATCCCTTGCATCTATCCTTGTTTTCTTACGGAGTTCCATGAGTTTTTGTCAATACCTTCAGTCTATTTCGGTAGTTGGGTTGCATGGTTTTCTCATTCATGTGCGGAGTAATGCTTTGAGTGCGGGATGGAGTAGCTACCATACCACTACTCTTATCATTCGCTCTCGTACATTGAATTGGTGAACTAATGTGATTTCACTCATTCCACGGAAGTCAGAAGTCGCCTTTATCCCTCGATACTTTACTTCCGTCCTTGTTTTTCCGGAGTGCTCTCTCGAAGAAAGTAATCAATAATCTCTTGTTGGTGATCTCGTCCTTTCTACATGGAGCTAAATCTTCAATTATCTGGTGGAAACAAACGCAAACTCTTTTCTGTCCTCGTCTTTCTACCGGTGCTCTACATCCCCAAACAAGATGAAAGGAAACTATCTCTCTCTTTGTTTCATCAACTCTTTTTCTGTGGTAAAGCCAATTATGGTTGATGCCATCAGCCGCAAATCTATTGCGTTAGCCTCAAGGCTAAAGAAAGCAATAAGTATCTCTACAATAAACTCCAGATCCTCCATATTCTTTGCTTCTCGGGATTCCACCATGATCTGGCATCACATCCGTCTCTGGAAGTTATATCCGCGCACCTCAATTGCGTGATCCTTTGGTTCTTACCGACGCAACAAGAATCTAATCCGACGATGTCTAACTAAATCTTTCTGTTGATATCAAGGGACTCTATTGTTTGAAGGCAATATTGTTTCCGTACTTCATTTCTCAAATCCGAGAGAAGATACGATGCTATTGTCATAGTGGTTCAAAACCTCTCCAATCTAGCTCTTTTTCTTCCGGCGAGACAAAGATTCATCCTCTCTAGTATCAGTAAATCTTTAATATTAACGGTGTGCCTTTCTTTATCCAGGATGCATCATATTGTCCTTTCTTTCACAAGTGGTTCTATTCTCTTATCATGTTTCTTGAGAAAACCGGAGCTATGTCCATCCTATCCTTCTTGTCTTACGACAATCCTTCAACTCTTCTAATCGTTGTTTTTCAAGCAAAACGCAAGACTCGCAACAAGTCTAGCAAGTTTTGCAAGGTGTAGTGGTCACACCATTCCGTTCTTCATCATTTTGGGAACGCAAGGATCACCTTTGTTCCGAACACCTGCCTCTCCTTGTGTTGTTTTCTTTTCCTAGGAATCTCGGGGCGAGATTCTTGTTTAGTGGGGGAGAGTTGTAGCATCCCAATTGTCTAACAATTGTAATGCTACTAGCCTAGTCTATATATGCTACTTCCTACATATAATTGTTGCATCATCATTATATCATGCTCATGTCATCATGCCACCTTGCATTTGAGCATCATATAAAACCCTTTTCATTTGGTTCTTATCTCATATGCATTATTAATTGTATTTGCCTCTTGATATTGTATTTGGTTGTTGATATATTGTTTAAATGCCCAACTTGAGTTGGGGGCATATCTTTTGTTAACTCCACCACCTTTCATGTCATCACCCATCATTCCACCATTCCACCATATATGAGCTTGGCACTTATTGTTTTTACCTCTAGCTCATGTGGGTTGGGATGGATCCAATTCTTTTTCCACATGCTCTCATCTTGGCATCATTTTGTTTTCACATTGTTGATATATGAGAGCCACATGGCCACCTTTGCATGCCTTGTGGGTGGAACCCTATTTCTAGTTCCCATATGTGTTGTTTTGGGGTTATCATCATGTTGGGATATTTTGTGGGCTTATTAACTACCTAGTGGCATATACACACTAGCAAGTCCCATTGTATTTCAAAAATGGTCATCTCCATCTACTACACATGGGGCATCCTTGTTAATTCTTTTTGCTTGGCCTTTATTCCAATTTTGGGAATGCAAAATAATAATGCCATGTAGTAATATTGTTTTCACAAGAATCAAGATGGCAATACATAATTTTGCATGGGCCATGCAAGTGCCACCTTTTCTAGTATTTGCTTTTTATTTGAATTCTTGAGTGGTTCATCTCTCATCTCTCTCTCTTCTTATCTTTTGGCTTGATCTAGTTTGTCTTGCAAAAATCCATCATCACACCACATCCCTCTCTCTCTCTTTTCCACATGTTCTTGCTTGCTCTAGTTTGGAGCATGCTAGCTTCATAAACCCTAATCCATCAACCTCCCTCTTTTATCCTCTATCTATCACCTACCCCATCATCACCATACCCTCTCTACCACCACCTCTCACCTAAACCAAACCCTAAACCTAACCCTCCATCTAACCCATGACCTACCCTAGCTACCACCTCTCTCTCTCTCGGCCTCTCTCCCTGCCAAGGATACCCCACCTAGCCACCCTCCCCCTAGTCGAGCTACCCTCTCCCTGCCCTAGCTACCAACCCCCAAACCCTAAACCGAGCCTAGCTCTAACCCTACCCGAGCCTCATCTCTCTCTTCCTAGCTCTCTCTCTCTGCCAAGCGGGTCCCACCCTGAGCCTACCTCCTAGACCTCACCCTACCCCACCTGCCAGCTCCCTACCCTGCGCCTGCCCTGCCTGGCCGACCCGAGCACGTGAAGCAGGAAGGAGGAAAGGTGACCGAGCCACCTTTTTCCACCCCCACTTCCCCCATGGCACCCCTCTTCTCTCCCGTCCCTATCCACTCCCTCTCTGCCTCGCCCAGATCCCCCAGAACTCCCCCAGGGCGCCTGCCCTTCCCTCCTCCCGTCTTCTCCATCGCCGCCGTCTACCCCAGCGCCGGCCACCGTCTGTCCACCATCGAACCCTCGAACCAGCCGGTGGCGTGACGCTCTGGGTGTAGAGGAAGAACGAGGAGACGCCTAGGAGGCCGCCTGTACCCGCCGTCGAGGAGGAGAAGCGCCAGAGCCGGAGACCACCGCCGCCCCGATGACAAACCCTAGCCACCGTCCGCGAGCCACGTCGACGATCCCCTGCCTTTCAGCCCGATCCACCTACACCATCAAGCCCGCGGTGAGCCCCTCTTCCTCCCCGACATGGTCCGCCTCGCCACCACCGTCTAGTGCCGCCGGACCGGCCGTCGAACGCCCTCCGCGCGCCGCCGCTCGCTTCTGTCTGCTCGCTCCCGCGTAGCGCCAAGCCTCAACTAGGCCCCGTCCGCCCTCCTAGCAACAACCCCAAGCCACCGCACTGGCTGCCGCCTCCGCGCGCGCACGCATGGTCCCTGGATCGATCCCCGCCCGCGCCTCGCACCGATCCATCGCTCGACGCAGAGAGAGGAAGAAGCACAGTGCATCGCGATGTCGTTTTGCGTTAAACCCCCTAGAGCTTTTTACTCCTAAACCCGCGCTCCTCTAGGCCCACTAGTCAGCCGCGCTAGCACTTTTACAGGAAACCCCCTGGCCTCTTTCACCTTCAACCCGCGCTCCAGCCGCAGCCCCACCTGTCGGTCCCTGCGCGCTCGCTCACTGGCGCGTGGGCCTGTGGTCACTGGCCCCACCTGTCTGCCGCATGGGCTAGCACAGCTCGCGGTGACAGAAGCTTTTCTGCGCAGTGTGCTGCTGAGTCAGCTGCTGGCCCCACTGGTCATTGACTGTGGCTAGCTAAATCTGTGTATAAAAAGTATTTCTGCATATCTGTTTTAATTCAAATCTTTTTCAAATTAATTCAAATTCAAATTTATTTCTGTTTTTAAATATCTTTTAAAATACAAACCCAATTAATACAAATAATATATGTTTTGAAATCAGAAAAATATGAGGAATTCAAATATGCCATTCAAAATATATTTTGGACACTTAAAATTTCAAGTTGATTTAAATTACATTAAAATGCCCTTCCACCTTAATTAATTAATAACTTTTGTTTTATAACTCCAAATTTAACAAATGATATGTCTAAAATGATTAGCTCGTCGAGACCTTTCTGTTTATGTGTTCCATCATCTGTTTTGCAGCATGCATCATATAATTATAAAGTATACAGCAACTAATATGAAGGTAAAATGGGGCCAAAACTAAATAAAATGGTTTATTCTTGTGTTCCACACCTCACCCATGCCATGCTACCTTATTGCCATGCAAATTGTGCATCATTCATCATGGCATGATTGTTTGCTTGTCGCATTTATTCATATGCTTGCGCACTTTATTTATGTTGGCCCTTGTTTGTTTGGTTCTTCTTCGAATAGACGCTGAGTAGGGGATATATCAAGAGAACCAGGAGCACTACCCAGATCCATCCCTTGCTTCAACTGAGCTGCAGGCAAGCACTACCACATGCTTGCATACATATAGTACCTATTGCCTCTTTCTTATTCTTGCATCATTGAGTCGCGATTGCATTAAATTGAATCCCAAGTATTGCACAGCATTTACTTTTAAACCCTACCAAAGCTTGTTCCTCCATCCCATGAGCCATTACTACAGGAGTTGTTTGAGCCATGTGAGTCGTAGAACAGCATGTGTAGGGTATGTGAGTGTCTGTTGGATAACGAGGTACCTAAAAAACTTAACCTGAGTAGTAATGGGATAACTAATGAAGGTGGCATCAGTGAGCCATATTCGCTATTTGGTTTTTCAGGCTCACTTGTGTCCCGTAGGACCCCGAGTACTTGATTCCTGTTCCTTGAATATTCGGGTTATCCACATCCGGGAGGCTTATGAACCCCCCTGAGCCAGAGCTTGATTCATTCTTATTTCTTGAGGGCCACAAACTAGTTTGAGGTTTTATTTACTATCCTGTACTTATGCCATGCTTTACTGCTTTAATTTAAATTGTGCGAGGTAATGCACACTGTACTGTTTAGGTCCATGACCCGTTTTCGCTGTATCGACAAGCCCAGTCACACTTTCGGGTTCCTAGTCGTTTACAGCCGGCCACACAAACCTTGAGGCCGTCTCGGAGTCAGCTAACTTCGTTGCGGGTAGCTCAATGGGGTGGCCCCCTGAAATATTTCTGAATCCTGTGATCGCTTTATCGTGACTGCCTCGTTGGGTTTTGATTTGGTTTTTCCGAGGCATATCGAGTGTGTGTTGCTATTTGTGCACCCCTGCAGGGTAAAACTTTCTGAAAGCCGTGTCCGCGGTTATGGACGACTTGGAGCACAGTTTCTCGATCATAGACAACCATAACTAAAGTACCGCTTTTAATTTGACTAGACTAGGTACCTGACTAGTAAATAGTGCAACACTCACGGAATGGATAATAAAAGTGCCAACGGATGGGGGGCTGTTCGTCCGCTTCCTCGTCGGTAAGCGAGGAGGAGGATGGATCTGTTGAGATTACCATTATAACTGTTGTTATTAATTCACGGACATCCGTCTATCTCTAGTTAGGCGGATGGTTAGCGAGTATCTATAGAATTGTTAGGGTTTATCTTTTGCTGCAATTGCGTCACCCTAGGTTGTGTCCCCTTTAGCGGCATAAAGACTTGCTGAGTACCCCTAGGGTCTCACATGATAAATTATTGGTTCAGATGAACAGGTACATTCGCAAGATGGATACTGGGTGGAAGAGACGGACGATGTGGGCAACGATCATTCGGTGTAGAGATTCCGGGAACGGAGATCCGTGAGATCTGTGGGCGGGATCTGCTTATTTATGGGGCATCTTATGCCGATTTGCTTCTTATCCGTACTCGGATTTTGTCTTCCGCTTCCGCCTGATACTCTGATGTTTGATGTATGAGGAGATATCCTAAACTATTATATCTATCTAAGATATTTGGATCTTTATGTATGGCGTTGCTATATTTCCTTTCTTTTTAGATGGAATGGCTCTGATGTACTATTGTATGGTGGCTTGCATACATACTCATTTGTGTATGTAGTTGATCCCTTCGCCTGCCGATTACACTGCCCGTTCTTGTCCCGATGTTTGGAAATGGTTGGGACGGCCGAAAGGTCTACCTGTGAGTGGCATTTGGGCCCCACCGTACTATTTCAACCATTTCTGCTCATCCAGGCTTGTAACTAGGAGCGTAATTCACCGAGGTAGTTACAAGTCATTGCATATGTGTTCTTTTCACAAACCACATATGGATCCCCTAGTGTCATTACATGTGTGTTCTATTCATTAACCAGAACAAGAGTCATTGCATGTTTGTTCTTTTCATAGACCACATATGGATCCACCAGAGTTCATTGCATGTCTGTTCTTTTCACAAACCACATATGGATCCACCAGAGTCATTGCATGTGTGTTCTTTTCACAAACCACATATTGATCCACCAGTGTCATTGCATGTGCGATCTTTTCATTAACCACATATGGATCCCCTAGTGTCATTGCATGTGTATTCTTTTCATTAACCACAACTAGAGTCATTGCATGTCTTTTATTTTCGTAGACCACATATGGACCCACCAGAGTTCATTGCATGTCTGTTCTTTTCACAAACCACATATGGATCCACCAGAGTCATTGCATGTGTGTTATTTTCACAAACCACATATGGTACACCAGTGTCATTGCATGTGTGTTCTTTTCATTAACCACATATGGATCCCCTAGTGTCATTGCATGTGTGTTCTTTTCATTAACCACAACTAGAGTTATTGCATGTCTGTTCTTTTCATAGACCACATATAGATCCACCAGGGTTCATTGCATGTCTGTTGTTTTCACAAACCAGATATGGATCCACCAGAGTCATTGCATATGTGTTCTTTTCACAAACCACATATGGATCCACCAGTGTCATTGCATGTGTGTTCTTTTCATTAACCTCATATGGATCCCCTAGTGTCATTGCATGTGTGTTATTTTCATTAACCACAACTAGAGTCATTGCATGTGTATTCTTTTCACAAACCATGTATGGATCCACCAGAATCATTGCATGTCTATTCTTTTCATTAACCACAAATGCATCCACACGTGTCATTCCATGTCCGTTCTTTTCATAAACCACATGGATCCACCAGTGTCATTGCATGTGTGTTCTTTTCACAAACCACATATGGATCCACCAGTGTCATTGCATGTGTGTTCTTTTCAATAACCACATATGGATCCCATAGTGTCATTGCATGTGTGTTCTTTTCATTAACCACAACTAGAGTCATTGGATGTGTGTTCTTTTCGACAACCACATAAGGATCCACCAGAGTCATTTCATGTGTGTTCTTTTCAAAAACCACATATGGATCCACCAGATTCATTGCATGTCTGTTCTTTTCATAAACCACATGGATCTACTAGTGTCATTTCATGTGTGTTCTTTTCATTAACCACAGCCAGAGTCATTGCATGTCTGTTCTTTTCACAAACCACATAAGGATCCACCAGAGTCATTGCATGTCTGTTCTTTTCATTAACCACATGAGCATGTGTATTCTTTTCACAAACCACATATGGATCCACCAGTGTCATTGAATGTGTCTTCTTTTCCTAAAGCACATATGGATCCACCAGTGTCATTGCATGTGTGTTCTTTTCATTAACCACAACTAGAGTCATTGCATGTGTGTTCTTTTCACAAACCATATATGGATCCAGTACAGTCATTGCATGTATGTTCTTTTCAAATACCACATATGGATCCACCAGAGTCATTGCATGTCTGTTATTTTCACAAACCACATATGGATCCACTAGAGTCATTGCATGTGTGTTCTTTTCACAAACCACATATGGATCCATCAGTGTCATTGCATGTGTGTTCTTTTAATTAACCACAACTAGATTCATTGCATGTGTTTTTTTTTCACAGACCACAACTAGAGTCGTTGCATGTGTGTTCTTTTCATTAACCACATATGGATCCCCTAGTGTCATTACATGTGTGTTCTATAAATTAACCACAACTAGAGTCATTGCATGTCTGTTCTTTTCATAGACCACATATGGATCCACCAGAGTTCATTGCATATCTATTCTTTTCACAAATCACATATGGATCCACCAGATTCATTGCATATGTGTTCTTTTCACAAACCACATATGGATGCCCTAGTGTCATTACATGTGTGTTCTATTCATTAACCACAACTAGGGTCATTGCATGTCTGTTCTTTTCATAGACCACATATGGATCCACCAGAGTTCATTACATGTCTGTTGTTTTCACAAACCAGATATGGATCCACCAGAGTCATTGCATATGTGTTCTTTTCACAAACCACATATGGATCCACTAGTGACATTGCATGTGTGTTCTTTTCATTAACCTCATATGGATCTCCTAGTGTCATTGCATGTGTGTTATTTTCATTAACCACAACTAGAGTCATTCCATGTGTGTTCTTTTCACAAACCACGTATGGATCCACCAGAGTCATTGCATGTCTATTCTTTTCATTAACCACAAATGCATCCACACGTGTCATTGCATGTCCGTTCTTTTCATAATCCACATGGATCCACCAGTGTCATTGCATGTGTGTTCTTTTCACAAACCACATATGGATCCACTAGTGTCATTGCATGTGTGTTCTTTTCAATAACCACAACTAGAGTTGTTGCATGTCAGTTATTTTCATAGACCACATATGGATCCACCAGGGTTCATTGCATGTCTGTTCTTTTCACAAACCAGATATGGATCCACCAGAGTCATTGCATATGTGTTCTTTTTACAAACCACATATGGATCCACCAGTGTCATTGCATGAGTATTCTTTTCATTAACCTCATATGGATCCCCTAGTGTCATTGCATGTGTGTTATTTTCATTAACCACAACTAGAGTCATTGCACGTGTGTTCTTTTCACAAACCACGCATGGATACACCAGAGTCATTGCATGTTTTCTCTTTTCATTAACCACAAATGGATCCACGCGTGTCATTAAATGTCCGTTCTTTTCATAAACCACATGGATCCACCAGTGTCATTGCATGTGTGTTCTTTTCACAAACCACATATGGATCCACCAGTGTCATTGCATGTGTGTTCTTTTCAATAACCACATATGGATCCCATAGTATCATTGCATGTGTGTTCTTTTCATTAACCACAGCTAGAGTCACTAGATGTGTGTTCTATTCGACTACCACATAATGATCCACCAGAGTCATTTCATGTGTGTTCTTTTCAAAAAACACATATGGATCCACTAGAGTCATTGCATGTTTGTTCTTTTCATAAACCACATGGATCTACTAGTGTCATTCCATGTGTGTTCTTTTCATTAACCACATCCAGAGTCATTGCATGTCTATTCTTTTCACAAACCACATAAGGATCCACCAGAGTCATTGCATTTCTGTTCTTTTCATTAACCACATGAGCATGTGTATTCTTTTCACAAACCACATATGGATCCACCAGTGTCATTGAATGTGTGTTCTTTTCCTAAAGCACATATGGATCCACCAGTGTCATTGCATGTGTGTTCTTTTCATTAACCACAACTTGAGTCATTGCATGTGTGTTCTTTTCACAAACCACATATGGATCCACCAGAGTCATTGCATGTCTGTTCTTTTCATAGACCACATATGGATCCACCAGAGTTCATTGGATGTCTGTTCTTTTCACAAACCACATATGGATCCACCAGAGTCATTGCATGTGTGTTCTTTTCACAAACCACATATTGATCCACCTATGTGATTGCATGTGTATTCTTTTAATTAACCACATATGGATCCCCTACTATCATTGCATGTGTATTCTTTTCATTAACCACAACTAGAGTCATTGCATGTCTATTCTCTTCATAGACCACATATGGATCCACCAGAGTTCATTACATGTCTGTTCTTTTCACAAACCACATATGGATCCACCAGAGTCATTGCATGTGTGTTCTTTTCACAAACCACATATGGATCCACTAGTGTCATTGCATGTGTATTCTTTTCATTAACCATAACTAGAGTCATTGCATGTCTGTTCTTTTCATAGACCACATATGGATCCACTAGAGTTCATTGCATGTCTGTTCTTTTCACAAACCACATATGGATCCACCAGAGTCATTGCATGTGTGTTCTTTTCACAAACCACATATGGATCCACCAGTGTCATTGCATGTGTGTTCTTTTCATTAACAACATATTTTTCCCCTAGTGTCATTGTATGTGTGTTCTTTTCATTAACCACAACTAGAGTCATTGCATGTCTGTTCTTTTTTATAGACGACATATGGATCCTCTAGGGTTCACTGCATGTCTGTACTTTTCACAAACCACATATGGATCCACCAGAGTCATTGCGTATGTGTTCTTTTCATTAACCTCATATGGATCCCCTAGTGTCATTACATGTGTGGACTTTTCATTAACCACAACTAGAGTCATTACATGTGTGTTCTTTTCACAAACCACATATGGATCCACTAGAGTCATTGCATGTCTATTCTTTTCATTAACCACAAATGGATCCACACATGTCATTGCATGTCCGTTCTTTTCATAAACCACATGGATCCACCAGTGTCATTGCATGTGTGTTATTTACACAAACCACATATGGATCCACCAGCGGCATTGCATGTGTATTCTTTTGAATAACCACATATGGATCCCCTAGTATCAATGCATGTGTGTTCTTTTCATTAACCACAGCTAGAGTCACTGGATGTTTGTTCTTTTCGACAACCACATAAGGATCCACCAGAGTCATTTCATGTGTGTTCTTTTCAAAAACCACATATGTATCCACCAGAGTCATTGCATGTATGTTCTTTTCATAAACCACATGGATCCACTAGTGTCATTTCATGTGTGTTCTTTTTAGTAACCATAGCCAGAGTCATTGCATGTCTGTTATTTTCACAAACCACATAAGGATCCACCAGAGTCATTGCATGTCTGTTCTTTTCATTAACCACATGAGCATGTGTATTCTTTTCACAAACCACATATGGATCCACCAGTGTCATTGAATGTGTGTTCTTTTTCCTAAAGCTCATATGGATCCACTAGGGTCATTGCATGTGTGTTCTTTTCATTAACCACAACTAGAGTCATTGGATTGTGTGTTCTTTTCACAAACCACATATGGATCCACCAGAGTCATTGCATGTCTGTTCTTTTCATAGACCACATATGGTTCCACCAGAGTCATTGCATGTATGTTCTTTTCACAAACCACATATGGATGCACCAAAGTCATTGCATGTGTGCTCTTTTCACAAACCACATATGGATCCACCAGTGTCATTGCATGTGTTTTTTTAATTAACCACCACTAGAGCCATTGCATGTGTGTTCTTTTCACAAACCACAACCAGAGTCATTGAATCTATGTTATTTTCATTAATCACATATGGATCCCCTAGTGTCATTACATGTCTGTTCTATTCATTAAGCACAACTAGAGTCATTGCATGTCTGTTCTTTTCATAGACCACATATGGATCCACCAGAGTTCATTGCATGTCTGTTATTTTCAGAAACCACATATGGATCCACCAGAGTCATTGCATATGTGTTCTTTTCACAAACCACATATGGATCCACCAGTGTCATTGCATGTGTGTTCTTTTCATTAACCACATATGGATCCCCTAGTGTCATTGCATGTGTATTCTTTTCATTAACCACAACTAGAGTCATTGCATGTCTGTTCTTTTCATAGACCACATATGGATCCACCAGAGTTCATTGCATGTCTGTTCTTTTCACAAACCACATATGGATCCACTAGAGTCATTGCATGTGTGTTCTTTTCACAAACCACATATGGATCCACCAGTGTCATTGCATGTGTGTTCTTTTCATTAACCACATATGGATCCCCTAGTGTCATTGCATGTGTGTTGTTTTCCTTAACCACAACTAGAGTTATTGTATGTCGGTTCTTTTGATAGACCACATATGGATCCACCAGGGTTCATTGCATGTCAGTTCTTTTCACAAACCACATATGGATCCACCAGAGTCATTGCATATGTGTTGTTTTCACAAACCACATATGGATCCTGTAGTGTCATTACATGTGCGTTCTATTCATTAACCACAACTAGAGTCATTGCATTTCTGTTCTTTTCATAGACCACATATGGATCCACCAGAGTTCATTGCATGTCTGTTCTTTTCACAAACCACATATGGATCCACCAGAGTCATTGCATGTGTGTTCTTTTCACAAACCACATATGGATCCCCTAGGGTCATTGCATGTGTGTTCTTTTCATTAACCACATATGGATCCCCTAGTGTCATTGCATGTGTTTCCTTTTATTAACCACAACTAGATTCATTGCATGTCTGCTATTTTCATAGGCCACATATGGATCCACTAGAGTTCATTGCATGTCTATTCTTTTCACAAACCACATATGGATCCACTAGTGTCATTGCATGTGTGTTCTTTTCACAAACCACATATGGATCCACCTGTGTCATTGCATGTGTGTTCTTTTCATTAACCACATATGGATCCCCTAGTGTCATTGCATGTGTGTTCTTTTCCTTGACCACAACTAGAGTTATTGCATGTTTGTTCTTTTGATAGACCACATATGGATCCACCAGGGTTCATTGCATGTCTGTTCTTTTCACAAACCACATATGGATCCACCAGAGTCATTGCATATGTGTTGTTTTCACAAACCACATATGGATCCCGTAGTGTCATTACATGTGTGTTCTATTCATTAACCACAACTAGAGTCATTGCATGTATGTTCTTTTCATAGACCACATATGGATCCACCAGAGTTCATTGCATGTCTGTTCTTTTCACAAACCACATATGGATCCACCAGAGTCATTGCATGTGTGTTCTTTTCACAAACCATATATGGATCCTCTAGTATCATTGCATGTGTGTTCTTTTCATTAACCACAACTAGAGTTATTGCATGTTTGTTCTTTTCATAGACCACATATGGATCCACCAGGGTTCATTGCATGTCTGTTCTTTTCACAAACCACATATGGATCCACCAGAGTCATTGCATGTGTGTTCTTTTCACAAACCATATATGGATCCTCTAGTATCATTGCATGTGTGTTCTTTTCATTAACCACAACTAGAGTTATTGCATGTTTGTTCTTTTCATAGACCACATATGGATCCACCAGGGTTCATTGCATATCTGTTCTTTTCACAAACCACATATGGATCCACCAGAGTCATTGCATATGTGTTCTTTTCACAAACCACATATGGATCCACCAGTGTCAATGCATGTGTGTTCTTTTCATTAACATCATATGGATCCCCTAGTGTCATTACATGTGTGTTCTTTTCATTAACCACAACTAGAGTCATTGCATGTGTGTTCTTTTCACAAACCACATATGGATCCACCAGAGTCATTGCATTTCTGTTCTTTTCACAAACCACATATGGATCCACCAGTGTCAATGCATGTGTGTTCTTTTCATTAACATCATATGGATCCCCTAGTGTCATTACATGTGTGTTCTTTTCATTAACCACAACTAGAGTCATTGCATGTTTGTTCTTTTCACAAACCACATATGGATCCACCAGAGTCATTGCATGTATGTTCTTTTCATAAACCACATATTGATCCACCAATGTCATTGCATGTGTGTTCTTTTCACAAACCACATCTGGATCCACCAGAGTCATTGCATGTGTATTCTTTTTATTAACCACAAATGGATCCACATGTGTCATTAAATGTCCGTTCTTTTCATAAACCACATGGATCCACCAGTGTCATTGCATGTGTGTTCTTTTCACAAACCACATATGGATCCACCAGTGTCATTGCATGCGTATTCTTTTCAATAACCACATATGGATCCCATAGTATCATTGCATGTGTGTTTTTTTCATTAACCACAGCTAGAGTCACTGGATACGTGTTCTTTTTGACTACCAGATAATGATCCACCAGAGTCATTTCATGTGTGTTCTTTTCAAAAACAACATATGGATCCACTAGAGTCATTGCATGTATGTTCTTTTCATAAACCACATGGATCCACTATTGTCATTTCATGTGTGTTATTTTCATTAACCATAGCCAGAGTCATTGCATGTCTGTTCTTTTCACCAACCACATAAGGATCCACCAGAGTCATTGCATGTCTGTTCTTTTCATTAACCACATCAGCATGTGTATTCTTTTCACAAACCACGTATGGATCCACCAGTGTCATTGAATGTGTGTTCTTTTCCTAAAGCACATATGGATCCACCAGTGTCATTGCATGTGTGTTCTTTTCATTAACCACAACTATAGTCATTGCATGTGTGTTCTTTACACAAACCACATATGGATCCACCAGTGTAACACCCTCATATCGGCCCTATGCAAGTTTTAGCCCTTTCCGCCAAACCCGCATAGAAACGATTCAAGGACGCCCACCAGGCACTTTCGTGCAGGTGGAAAACGAAGTAATACCATTACACAACAGTCCTCGATGGGACCCACAGAACAGATATATATACAACAGCGACTCCATGAGTCAAGAATACAGATATAATATACAAAGATCCAAATCACCTCGAAACGATAGAGCGTCCGACTACGGACAAGATGCAAATGGGGCTAAGAGCCCTGAAGAATAACCAATGGCGTCCATAACCCTGCCCAGGCCAAGCCGGAAGGGTAACCCTGCTAACGACGTCGATCTCAAACCTACTAAAACAAAAGGGGTGCCGACAAAGGGCAAAGGAAAAAGAGGAGCTTCAATACTGAGGCCAGTACAAGGCGAGGCTAGAATTCGGCGGCTCTCGCCTACATAGGTATGGTGGACTGAAGCGGCAGCGCAGCATGCACTAAACAACCTATAGAGACTCGGTACAACTGTCGGCTATCAGAGAGAGATAAGAAAGACCTATTCGGATCCAACCTGATACTAACACCAAACAAACCCATCCTGGTATTTCCCCCTCAAGACCAAACGAGGAAGTCAGACCAAGGAACTCACACAGTTGGCAATCTTACTCATTCCGTTATAGTTGCAGCAATTACTAAACAGATATAGCTAGCATGAGTCATCCTGAAGCATAAGTAGTGGGCAGCTTAATTAACCATTCCGTGGTAGTTGGAACATTTACTAGTCAGATATAATTGTCCCGAGGAATCCCAAAACCCAGCAGTTGTTGGCACTTTTATCACCTTCCTTTGGAGTTGCAATACTTACTAGGCAGATATAACAAACATCCCAGATCCAGCAGTGGTTGGCATTTTTAATATCCATTCCGTTATAGTGAAGCTGGTTACTAGTCAGATAGATTAAGTCAAATTTATAGCACTACTTTAGTTATGCTTGTCTATGATCGAGATATTGCGCTCCAAGTCGTCCATAACCGCGGACACGGCTTTCAGAAAGTTTTACCCTGCAGGGGTGCACAAATAGCAACACACACTCGATCAACCTCGGAAAAACCAACTCAAAACCCAACGAGGCATTCACGACAAAGCGATCACAGGATTCAGAAATATTTCAGGGGGCCACCCCACTAAGCTACCCGCAACGAAGTTGGGCGGCTCCGGAACGGACCCAGGGTTTGCGAGAACGGCTGTAAACGACTAGGAACCCGAAAGTGTGACTAGGCTTGTCGATACCGCGAAATCGTGCCGCGATCCAAAACAGTACAGGTGATCCACGCACAATCTTAAATAAAGCGGTAATGCATGGCATAAGTACAGGATAATAATAAAGCCCCAAACTACATGTGGCCCCAAGAAATAGAAATGAATCAAGCTCTGGCTCAGGGGGGTCCATAAGGCCTCCCGGATGTGGATAGTGCAAAAAATCAAGGAACAGGTATCAAGTACTCGGGGTCCTACAGGACACAAGTGAGCGTGGAAGAACCAAATAACATTTATTTCCCACCGATGCCTCTGCGTTAGTTATATCTAGCATTTTAATAGTTGTACTTAAAGTCATGATCCTCTCCACCACTAAGCATCTCCACCATAAACATCTATCAGCATTCCAACAACGGTGGTACTCGACAACACGAGATCGCACCTGAGCAAGCAACTACGACTCGCAAGGCCAGCTATCTACCAAACAACAGGTATTGGGAGGTGTCCATGGCAATATAAAGGTTGCACGGGGTATAACTGGTGCACGGAAACTAAAGCATCGCGACATGGATAGCAATAGATCAACAGGAGGAAATAAAGACTATGAATGCAAAATAGATAGAAGGGGGAGAGATGCTTGCCTGGGAAACACTGCCAAAGGTTCATATCCGAAGAACTTGTCGATACTCGCATCAACTCATCGTCCTAATCCGCGAAGAAGCAAACACTAGAAGAAACAACGGATGCAATATTTAATACTACGGCAGAAGATCCGGCATGCTTATGATACGATGCAGATGCGGTGCAATTAGGCAATATTAAGCAGAACCGGGGTCCTGACAATTAGTTAGATGGTTCAAGTTATTTAGAACCCCCGCAATTTAAATGTTGCATTAACACGGCAAAACATAGCATCGGTTCGCTACACCAATTTAAATGGAGTCCGGAATAAGACAAAAGCATCCCGCATATAGACTCCATATTAAATTATGAGGTGAATCGGCATAATGCCCCCAAAGCACAGACATCCATGCATGCATGAAGAATTAATTATGCGACAGTTGATAATATCATATTATAAAAATAGGGGCTTAGGATCACAAATCTGGGTTCGGAAGATCTTGGGTTCCGGGGGTCCGGGGATCGGTCTCAGGGCTGAGGGGGACGACGAGGTTCGGATACAAGATGGAGAACTTGTCGAGACATGAAGGGGAACTTGGGTTCCAAGCGGTCGATCTTGCCATCAAGGGCGAACTTGCATGGATCGGGTACCGGTGGTCTTCGGTCCGTGTAGGAGATCTCGACGCCTGTGACAAAGAACTCGGGTTCGGACGGAGGTCTTGGCGTTCCGATGGATCGGTATTCGGGTCGAAGAACTTGGCGCGCCAGGGTTCGGTCTTCGGATCCGGGGTTCGGGCTTTTGAATCCCTTGCGATGCTCTTGTCGTACCGGGATGAAGACCTTGGGGTGCCATCTCGAACATCGGTCAACGCGTTTGGAAGTAGATATTGGCGTCCATGATGAAGATCTTGTCGGGGTGAACTCGATTTAGCGTCGGTGGTCTCGGGAATCGAGTAAGAGATCTTGCCGTTCCGCTTTAGTAGTCGTCGAAGAGCTTGGTTTATCGTCGGGACGGTCTCGATCTTGGACATCGCCATCTTCAGAACATCACGACAGATAGACATAGGTACACATACACCATATCACCACTAGTGCACACGCATCCTCCAAAGACTTCACCACATCAGGAACACATCAACAACAAACATAGGCTGACCCGGGCAGCGACAGTTGCGATAACGGGCGGATGCCGCTGAGGAAAACGGGGAGGGCTGGATGGCGGGATGGCTCCAGACGCGAGCGGCAAAAAATGCACGGGAGCGCTCCTGGCGTGGATGGCCGAGCTACAGGGGCGTGGGCTCTGCGGCGACGCGTGGCCGAGGACGAGCAAAGAAGCTCTGCCGCAGGCGCAGCGCGAAGCCGAGGAAGGAGGGGCCCGCGGCTGGCGAGGAGAACGCGTGTTGGCGGTCGAAGACGAGAGGGAGGCGGTGCTGCGATGGCGTGTAGGGCCGACGAGGGTAGGTCCCAGCCATGGAGCTTGACGGAGACGCGGAGGCGCCGACGTGGTCGGTCAGCGGAGCTTTGCCGAGGCGACGAAGGGCTCTACGCGGGAGGGGCTTGGTCCCACTCGAGGCTCGCCGCGGCAGCACGCGAAGCGGAGCCGACGAGGAAGGATGCCGGGAGGAGGCGCAGGCGGCGGCGGACTGGGATCTGGCGGCGGCGAGGAACAAGGAGGGAGAGGGAGAGACGCGAGGAGAGACGGGCCGGGGTGGTGGGACCGGCTTCACGTGGGATCGAGGGAGGCAGGTGGGGGTGTGCGTGGGCGGCAGGTGGCGACAGCCTGGGGAGGCGTGTCGTGGCTAGGGCCACGCGCGGGCGGGAGAAATGAGGTGGAGCAGGGTGGGGTCACGCGGGACGGACGGGAGCGTGTCTGCGCGGGCGACGGGGCGTGAGGAGCGGGCGTGGTGGGATTTGGGCCCAGGCGGGAGTGGGAGGAAGTTTCGAGGTGGCACGGCGGTATGGGTCTGCGCGCCCAGACGGGAATTTTGGCGGCTGGGCGAGTTTGCCTGGCGGCTGGGAGAGGGAGCTGTGTGGCTGGGGTGTGGGTTAGGTGTGGTGGCTGTGTGAGGGAAGAGAGATGAGGTGGAGGGGGTTTGGTGAGGTGGAGGGAGGGGATTGGTCAGGGTGAGGTGGAGGAAGGCTGGGTAGGATAGGATTGGGTAGATTAGGGATCAGACAGGCTGGTTTTGGGTACTTTTGGGGGTGGCCGGCTGGGTCGGATCGGCCCGGTTTGTCTGCCCCCTAAAAATAAAACAAATATTTTATTATTTAAAACGGGGCTTTTGAAATCCGTTGGTAGACGAAACAAAATATTCCGGAGACCCGGGTTTTAATTTGAATAAACACAGGAATATTTAGAAAACAAAACTAGGCGTTTCGAAAATAGTTTAGACAAAAACCATGCATGATGATGACGATGCTCAAATCCAATGTGGCATGATGACATGAGCATGCGGTCATGATGATGCAACGCACAAAAACAATGTGATTTTCTAGTAGTGGTTTTTGCGGGATGCCACAACCAGAGTCATTGCATGTCTGTTCTTTTCATAGAACACATATGGATCCACCAGGTCATTGCATGTCTGTTCTTTTCACAAACCACATATGGATCCACCATAGTCATTGCATGTGTGTTCTTTTCACAAACCACATATGGATCCACCAGTGTCATTGCATTTGTGTTCTTTTAATTAACCACAACTAGAGTCATTGCATGTGTGTTCTTTTCACAAGACACAACCAAAGTCATTGCATGTGTGTTCTTTTCATTAACCACATATGGATCCCCTAGTGTCATTACATCTGTGATCTATTAATTAACCACAACTAGACTCATTGCATGTCTGTTCTTTTCCTAGACCACATATGGATCCACCAGAGTTCATTGAAGGTCTGTTCTTTTCACAAATCACATATGGATCCACCAGAGTCATTGCATATGTGTTCTTTTCACAAACCACATATGGATACCCTAGTGTCATTAAATGTGTGTTCTATTCATTAACCACAACTAGGGTCACTGCATGTCTGTTCTTTTCATGGACCACATATGGATCCACCAGAGTTCATTGCATGTATGTTCTTTTCACAAACCACAAATGGATCCACCAGAGTCATTGCATGTGTGTTCTTTTCGCAAACCACATATTGATCCACCTATGTCATTGCATGTGTGTTCTTTTCATTAATCACATATGGATCCCCTAGTGTCATTGCATGTGTATTATTTTCATTAACCACGACTAGAGTCATTGCATGTCTATTCTTTTCATAGACCACATATGGATCCACTAGATTTCATTGCATGTCTGTTCTTTTCACAAACCATATATGGATCCACCAGAGACATTGCATGTGTGTTCTTTTTACAAACCACATATGGATCCACCAGTGTCATTTCATTTGTGTTCTTTTCATTAACCACATATTTACCCCCTAGTGTCATTGCATGTGTGTTCTTTTCATTAACCACAACTAGAGTTATTGCATGTCTGTTCTTTTCATAGACCACATATGGATCCACCAGGGTTCATTGCATGTCTGTACTTTTCACAAACCACATATGGATCCACTAGAGTCATTGCATATGTGTTCTTTTCACAAACCACATATGGATCCACCAGTGTCATTGCATGTGTGTTCTTTTCATTAACCTCATATGGATCCCCTAGTGTCATTACATGTGTTCTTTTCATTAACCACAACTAGAGTCATTGCATGTGTGTTCTTCTCACAAACCACATATGGATCCACCAGATTCATTGCATGTCTTTTATTTTCATTAACCACAAATGGATCAACACATGTCATTGCATGTCCGTTCTTTTCATAAACCACATGGATCCACCAGTGTCATTGCATGTGTGTTCTTTTCACGAACCACATATGGATCCACCAGTGGCATTGCATGTGTATTCTTTTCAATAACCACATATGGATCCCCTAGTATCAATGCATGTGCGTTCTTTTCATTAACCACAGCTAGAGTCACAGGATGTGTGTTCTCTTCGACAATCACATAAGGTCCACCAGAGTCATTTCATGTGTATTCTTTTCAAAAACCACATATCGATCCACTAGATTCATTGCATGTCTGTTCTTTTCATAAACCACATGGATCCACTAGTGTCATTTCATGTGTGTTCTTTTCATTAACCATAGCAAGAGTCATTGCATGTCTGTTCTTTTCACAAACCACATAAGGATCCACCAGAGTCATTGCATGTCTGTTCTTTTCATTAACCACATGAGCATGTGTATTCTTTTCACCAACCACATACGGATCCACTAGTGTCATTGAATGTGTGTTCTTTTCCTAAAGGTCATATGGATCCACTAGTGTCATTGCATGTGTGTTCTTTTCATTAACCACAACTAGAGTCAGTGGATTGTGTGTTCTTTTCACAAACCACATATGGATCCACCAGAGCCATTGCATGTCTGTTCTTTTCATAGACCACATATGGTTCCACCAGAGTCATTGCATGTCTGTTCTTTTCACAAACCAGATATGGATGCACCAGAGTCATTGCATGTGTGTACTTTTCACAAACCACATATGGATCCACCAGTGTCATTGCATGTGTGTTCTTTTAATTAACCACAACTAGAGTCATTGCATGTGTGTTCTTTTCACAAACCACAACTAGAGTCATTGCATGTGTGTTCTTTTCATTAACCACATATGGATCCGCTAGTGTCAATGCATGTGTGTTCTTTTCATCAACCACAACTAGAGTCATTGCATGTCTGTTCTTTTCATAGACCACATATGGATCCACTAGAGTTCATTGCATGTCTGTTCTTTTCACAAACCACATATGGATCCACCAGAGTCATTGCATGTGTGTTCTTTTCACAAACCACATATGGATCCACCAGTTGCATTGCATGTGTGTTCTTTTCATTAAGCTCATATGGATCCCCTAGTGTCATTGCATGTGTGTTATTTCTATTAACCACAACTAGAGTCATTGCATGTGTGTTCTTTTCACAAACCACGTATGGATCCACTAGAGTCATTGCATGTCTATTCTTTTCATTAACCACAAATGGATCCACACGTGTCATTGCATATCCGTTCTTTTCATAAACCTCATGGATCCACTAGTGTCATTGCATGTGTTTTCTTTTCACAAACCACATACGGATCCACCATTGTCATTGCATGTGTGTTCTTTTGAATAACCACATATGGATCCCATAGTGTCATTGCATGTGTGTTCTTTTCATTAACCACGGCTAGAGTCACTAGATGTGTGTTCTTTTCGACAACCACATAAGGATCCACCAGAGTAATTTCATGTGTGTTCTTTTCAAAAACCACATATGGATCCACCAGAGTCAATGCATGTCTGTTATTTTCATAAACCACATGGATCCACTAGTGTCATTTCATGTGCGTTCTTTTCATTAGCCACAGCCAGAGTCATTGCATGTCTGTTATTTTCACAAACCACATAAGGATCCACCAGAGTCATTGCATGTCTGTTCTTTTCATTAAACACATGAGCATGTGTATTCTTTTCACAAACCACATATGGATCCGCCAGTGTCATTGAATGTGTGTTCTTTTTCTAAAGCACATATGGATCCACCAGTGTCATTGCATGTTTGTTCTTTTCATTAACCATAACTAGAGTCATTGCATGTGTGTTCTTTTCACAAACCATATATGGATCCACCAGAGTCATTGCATGTCTGTTCTTTTCATCGACCACATATGGATCCACCAGAGTCATTGCATGTCTGTTCTTTTCACAAACCACATATGGATCCACCAGAGTCATTGCATGTGTGTTCTTTTCACAAACCACGTATGGATCCACCAGTGTCATTGAATATGTGTTCTTCTAATTAACCACAACTAGAGTAATTGCATGTGTGCTCTTTTCACAAACCACAACCAGAGTCATTGCATGTGTGTTCTTTTCATTAACCACATATGGATCCCCTAGTGTCATTACATGTGTGTTCTATTAATTAACCACAACCAGAGTCATTGCAAGTCCGTTCTTTTCATAGACCACATATGGATCCACCAGAGTTCTTTGCATGTCTGTTCTTTTCACAAATCACATATGGATCCACTAGAGTCATTGCATATGTGTTCTATGGCATCCCGCTAAAACCACTACTAGAAAATCGCTGTGTTTTATGTTGCGCAGCATCATGAATGCATGCTCATGTCATCATGCCACATTGTATTTGAGCATCCTCATCATCACGCATATGTTTGTCTAAAGCTAATTTCGAAAAACCTAGTTTTGTATTCTAAATATCCCCGTCTTCTTTTCAAATTTTAAAACCGGGCTTCTCCGGATATTTTTGTTTCGTCTAAAAACGGGTTACAAAAGACTTTTATAAAATAAATAAAAAGTTAGATTATTTTTTTAGGAGGCAGCCCGCCAGGCCCGAAAGCCCGGTCGGCCACCTCCAAACCCTAAAAACTAATCCTATCCTCTCTAGCCTAAACCCTACCCGACCTACTCCCTCACCCATCGCCATCCGCCTCTCTCTCTCTCTCTCTCTCCCACCTAGCCACCACCTGCCTCCACCTCCACATCACCCCAACCAACCCCGGTCCGCCACCTCAGCCGCCCAGCCCCACTCCCCGCTCTCGCCCAAACCCGCATGCAACTCCCGCCCACCTGCCTACCGACCAAGCCCAACCTGGGCGCGTCCCCCACTCCATCTCCCACCGACGCCACCTGTCCCGCACGCCCCTCATGCGCCCGCGCAACCCCCGCTCGGCCTCGGTTCCCCTGCCCCCAGGCGCACCTCCCTCCTCTCTCCCCGTCTTCCTCCCCATGATCCCCCGATGCCATCCCCGATCTGCCGCCAGGCCTCCTCTCCCCGACCTCGCCGCCTGTAACTACCTCGGTGAATTACGCTCCTAGTTACAAGCCTGGATGAGCAGAAATGGTTGAAATAGTACGGTGGGGCCCAAATGCCACTCACAGGTGGACCTTTCGGCCGTCCCAACCATTTCCAAACATCGGGACAAGAACGGGTGGCGTAATCGGCAGGCGAAGGGATCAACTACATACACAAATGAGTATGTATGCAAGCCACCATACAATAGTACATCAGAGCCATTCCATCTAAAAGAAAGGAAATATAGCAACGCCATACGGCAAGATCCAAATATCCTAGATAGATATAATAGTTTAGGATATCTCCTCATACATCAAACATGAGAGTATCAGGCGGAAGCGGAAGACAAAATCCGAGTACGGATAAGAAGCAAATCGGCATAAGATGCCCCATAAATAAGCACATCCCGCCCACAGATCTCACGGATCCCCGTTCCCGGAATCTCTACACCGAATGATCGTTGCCCACATCGTCCGTCTCTTCCACCCAGTATCCATCTTGCGAGGGTACCTATTCATCTGAACCAATAATTTATCGTGTGAGACCCTAGGGGTACTCAGCAAGTCTTTATGCCGCTAAAGGGGACACAACCTGGGGTGACGCAATTGCAGCAAAAGATAAACCCTAGCAATTCTATAGATACTCGCTAACCATCCGCCTAACCAGAGATAGACGGATGTCCGTGAATTAAGAACAACAGTTATAACGGTAATCTTAACAGATCCATCCTCCTCCTCGCTTACCGACGAGGAAGCGGACGAACAACCCCCCATCCGTTGGCAGTTTTATTAACCATTCCATGAGTGTTGCACTATTTACTAGTCAGTTACTTAGTCCAATTAAAGGCGGTACTTTAGTTATACTTGTCTATGATCGAGAAACTGTGCTCCAAGTCGTCCATAACCGCGGACACGGCTTTCAGAAAGTTTTACCCTGCAGGGGTGCACAAATAGCAACACACACTCGATCAACCTCGGAAAAACCAACTCAAAACCCAACGAGGCATTCACGACAAAGCGATCACAGGATTCAGAAATATTTCAGGGGGCCACCCCATTGAGCTACCTGCAATGAAGTTAGCTGACTCCGAGACGGCCTCAAGGTTTGCGTCAGTGGCTGTAAACGACTGGGAACCCGAAAATGTGACTGGGCTTGTCGATACCGCGAAAACACTCCGCTTTCCTAAACAGTACAGTGTGCAGTACCTCGCACAATTTAAATAAAGCAGTAAAGCATGGCATAAGTACAGGATAGTAAATAAAACCTCAAACTAGTTTGTGGCCCCAAGAAATAAGAATGAATCAAGCTCTGGCTCAGGGGGGGTTCATAAGCCTCCCGGATGTGGATAGCGCGAATATTCAAGGAACAGGAATCAAGTACTCGGGGTCCTACGGGACACAAGTGAGCCTGAAAAACCAAATAACAGATATGGCTCACCGGTGCCACTTTCATTAGTTATCCCATTACTACTCAGGTTAAGTTGTTTGGGTACCTCGTTATCCATCAGACTCTCACATACCCTACACATGTTGTTCTACGACTCGCATGGCTCAAACAACTCCTGTAGTAAGGGCTCATGGGATGGAGGAACAAGCTTCGGTGGGGTTTAAAAGTAAAGGCTATGCAATACTTGGGATTCAGTTTAATGCAATCGCGACTCAATGATGCAAGAATAAGGTAGAGGCAATAGTTACTATATGTATGCAAGCATGTGGTAGTGCTTGCCTGGCAGCTCAGTTGAAGCGAGAGAAGGATCTGGGTAGTGCTCCTGGGTATCTTGATATATCCCCTGCTCAGCGTCTATTCGAAGAAGAACCAAACAAACAAGGGCCAACATAAATAAAGTGCGCAAGCACATGAATTAAATGCGACAAGCAAACAATCATGCCATGATGAATGATGCACAATTTGCATGGCAATAAAGTAGCATGGCATGGGTGAGGTGTGGAAAACAATAATAAAGCATTTTCTTGAGTTTTAATCCCATTTTATACTCATATTAGTTGCTGTATACAATATATTTATATGATGCATGCTGCAAATCAAACCATGGAATGCATAAACAGAAAGGTCTCGTCGAGCTAATCATTTTAGACATATCATTTGTTAAATTTGGAGTTATAAATCAAAAGTTATTAATTAATTAAGGCCAAAAGGGCATTTTATTGTAATTTTAATTAACTTGGAAGATAAAGTGTTCAAAATATATTTTGAATGGCATATTTGAAATCCTCACATTTTTCTGATTTGAAAACATATATTATTTGTATTATTTGGGTTTAGATTTTAAAAGATATTTAAAAACAGAATTAAATTTGAATTTGAATTAATTTTGAAAAGATTTGAATTAAAACAGAAATAGACAGAAGCTTTTCTCACCCAACCCGGACCTAGCCAGAGACACTGTCGGGTGGGCCAGGCGCTGACTGGGCAGAACTACGCGCGAAAAGCTTTTTACACCGCTACGCTTCCTAGCCACGGAGACAGACAGGTGGGCTCCGCGGCTCTGCGGTCCCACATGCCAGAGGGCGGTTGAGAGGCTGCCACGCGGCACAGCGGGGGACTGCGGGTTGAGGAGTACAAACTCCGGGATCCTTTTTGCAAAAACGCCACGGAAGCAGACATGTGGGCCTAGAGGTGCGCGGGTTGGTGCAGCAAAAGGTGCAGGGGTTAAGCGCAAAACGTCCATGCGATGCACTATTTCTCTTCCTCTCTCTCTGTCGAAACTGACAGCGGCAGCGCGCGGCGCAGCGAGGCTCGAACACCCGACCTGGGCATGCGCGCGGAGGCGGCTACCGCTGCGGTGGCTTAGCGTTGTTGTCAGCGAGGTGGGCGTGGCCTAGGTGAGGTGCTGCGCGGAGCGAGAGCGAGCAGACGCACGTGCTCGCCGGCGCGCACAGACTGTTCGATGAAACGAACGGCGCGGCCAGGACGATTCAGAGAGGCGGGCCTTGTCCAGGAGGATCGTGGGCTCACCGGGAGGTTGTTGGTGGCGTTGGATCGGGTCGGCGAGCAGTGGGTCGACGGCGAGGCAGACGCCCAGAAGATCTAGGGTTTCACGCGGGCGCTGACGGTGTGCAGGGGTACAGGCCTCCTCCTCCTCGACGTCGTGTTCCGCGCTGCTGTAGAGGACCTCCTCGGTCTACCGGGCCTCCTCCACGACGTGCTTGCGAGCCGAAACGACGAGGAGCAGAGGGTAGACGGTGGCCGGCGAGAGGGAGGGTGGCGTCGGTGGGGAGGAAGAAGAGGGGATGCAGGGCGAGGTTCTAGCGGATCTGCGGGCAGAGGAGAGCCAGGGGATGGTGGTAGGTAGTAGAGAGAGGGGGAGATGCCGTGGGAGCAGGTAGGGTTAAAGGTGGCCTCGGTGCCACCTTTTCTTCCATCTCGCTCACGTGCTCGGTCGGGCAGGCAGGGCAGGGCAGGGGGTGGCTTCCAGGTGGGGCAAGGTGAGGCCAGAGAGGCAGGCTCGGCGTGGTGGGGTAGCACGGCAGAGAGCTAGAGAGAGAGGGGAGAGGGGAGGCTCGGGCTAGGTTTGGTGCTAGGGTTGGGAGGAGCCTCGGGTTAGGTTAGGGTTTGGTGAGAGAGTGGCCAAGTGGGGCCAAGCTATGTGAGAGAGAGAGAGGCCGAGAGAGAGAGGTGTGGCATGCTAGGGTTAGGGTTTAGCTTAGATGGGTATATGGGTAGATTATAGGAGATGGAGAGGTAGGTTTAGGGTGAGCTTAGGGTTTAGAGAGAGATGGAGTGGTTGGAAGCTAGGGTTTGCCTTGGACAAGATCAAGCCAAGAACAACCAAGATCAAACAAGAACAAGACAAGAGAAAGAGAGGGATGTGATGATAGGGTTTAAGCTAGATCAACATAGATCAAGCCAAAAGAAAGGATAGAGATAGAGATGATCCACTCAAAAATCAAATAAAATCCAAATGACAAGCAAAAGGTGGTACTTGCATGGCCCATGCAAAATATTTATTGCCATGTTGATTCTTGTGAAAACAATATTATTCATGGCATTATTATTATGCATTCCCAAAATTGGAATAAAGCCAAGCCAAGGATTTAAAAGAAGGTCCCAAGTGGAATAGATGGAGATGATCATATTGGATTAAAATTGGGACTTGCTAGTGTGTATATTCCACTAGATGCTTACTAGTCCCAAAAATATTCCCACATGAGCATAAATCCATAATAATCCATATGGAAGCTAGGAAAAAGGGTTCCACCCACAAGGCATGCAAAGGTGGCCATGTGGCTCTCATATATCACTAATGTGAAAACATCATGATGCCAAGATGAGAGCATGTGGAAAAGAATTGGATCCATCCCAACCCACATGAGCTCGAGGTAAAACCAATAAAGTGCGAAGCTCATATTTAGTTGGATGGTGGAATTATAAGGTGGTGAAAGAAAGGTGGTGGAGTTAATAAAAGATATGCCCCCAACTCAACTTGGGCATTAAACAATATATCAAGAACCAAATACAATATCAAGAGGCAAATACAATTTGCAATGCATATGAGATAAGAACCAAAAGGAAAAGGGTTTTATATGATGCTCAAATGCAAGGTGGCATGATGACATGAGCATGATATAATGATGATGCAACAGTTATATATTTGAAGTAGCCATTATATAGACTAGGCTAGTAGCATTGCAATTGTTAGACAATTGGGATGCTACACCGTCCCTCCCCGTGCTCGGCTCTGGTCGCCGCCTAGAGCCGGTGCCCCGCCGTCTTATCCTTCACCACCACAGCAGCGATCCCGCCGCCAAGAGCTTCCCCCTGCCTCCTTCCTCTGGCCGCCACCACTGGCCCGTGCCTCTGGCCGAGCTCCGGTCACCGCCTGCGTCCTTCCCCTCGCCCACAAGCTCCATCGGACCTCCTCACCTCATCCTCCTGACCCGGATGGGCCCGACCCGGCCTCGCTCGGACCCCGCGAGCGTCGCGGCTCCAGAGCGTCGTCGTCAGCCTCCTTGCTGCCCCTCTCGCCGGCCACCCTCCGCTCCGTCGTCGCCCTCGACCTCCACCCCATCGGACTTCGCTGCCACGCTCGCGTCTTCCACCCCGAGGCAACACCGACCACTACATCGCCCCGTGGCCCCAACCTCGCGCAGAGCCCCTGGCCACAGTCATCGCCCACGCGAGCTGTCGCCGCGCCCTCCTTGTCTCTGACTGTCGGCTTTCCCCTGCGCGTGGTCACCATGGCGCCCTCTGCCCGCGCGTACCGCGAGCCTCCTCCATGTTTTTTTTGCAGTGCTCGCCCCTCACGGTGAATTTTTCTGTTTTGGACCAAGAGGTGACCGTGGGTTTCCCCGTTCTGCATGGCAGCTGCCTGCCCTGTTTCTGTGTGCTTGTGCATCTGTAGGTCTGGCATTCGGTTGCACATCACCTGGGCATGATAGTATTGGTGCTCTTTCGCTGTGGCCACGTTGTTTTCTTTTGTCGCAATCGCTCGAACTGAAGCCGCGGATTATGGAGATTGCCGTAACAAGAGCTGATGAAGTGATGCAATGTTCGGTCGAGATCTTCCGGTGGACAAGTGTAGCAAGTTGTACAAGGTCCTCCGCACCGACAAGAACTTCTACTCGAAGACCGACGACATGACCCGACGACCTGATCCAAGATCCGAAGACGGAACCCTGGCGCACCAAGTTCTTCGACCCCGAGGACCGATCCATCGGATGCGACAAGGCCTTCTTCTCGGGACCACCAAGTACTTCCTCTCAGACGCCAAGACCCGAACCTGAAGAACGCCAAGATCGCCACAGGAATGACAAGTACTTCACCCCGGATGCCAAGACCGACCCGATACGCGGATTCGACAAGATCTTCGTGACGACAAGATCGACACCGACTAGGGCGAATCTAAGGCGCCCCCAACACCAAACCAAGTCCTTCTTCCTGGAACGCCAAGACCTCCTTTCGAATCCGAGGTCTTCGTAGCATGCGACAAGATCCACTCCGTTGTCCGAGAACGTTCCGGCCGAGACCGATCCCAGATGTGTGATCCTAAGCCCCTATTTTTATAATATGACATTATCAACTGTCGCATAATTGATTCTTCATGCATGCATGGCTGTCTGTGGTTTGGGGACATTATGCCGATTCACCTCATAATTAAATATGGAGTCTATATGCGGGATATCTTTGTCTTATTCCGGACTCCATTTAAATTTGTGTAGCGAACCGATGCCCTGTTTCGCCTTGTTAATCCAACATTTAAATTGCGGGGGTTCTAAATAACTTGAACCGTTTAATTAATTGTCAGGACCCCGGTTCCACTTAATACTGCCTAATTGCACCGCATCTGCATCATATCATAATCATGCCGGATCTTCTGTCGTAGTATTAAATATTGCATCTGGTGTTTCTTTTAGTGCTTTGCTTCTTCGCGGATTAGGCCGATGAGTTGATGCGAGTATCGACAAGTTCTTCGGATAATGAATGTTCGGTAGTGTTTCCCAGGCGAGCATCTCTCCCCCTTCTACCTATTTTGCATTTATAGTCTTTATTTCCTCATGTTGATCTATTGCTATCCGTGTCGCGATGCTTTAGTTTCCTTGCACCCGTTATATCCCGTGCAGCCTCTATATTGCCTTGGACACCTCCTATTACCTGTGTTTGGTAGATAGCTGGCCTTGCGAGTCGTAGTTGCTTGCTCAGGTGCGATCTCGTATTGTCAAGTACCACATTTGTTGGAACGCTGGCAGATGTTTTGGGGGAGATGCTTATTGGTGGAGATGATCATGACTTTAAATACAACTATTAAATTGCTAGATATAACTAATGCAGAGGCATCGGTGGGCGATAGATGTCATTTGGTTCTTCCACGCTCACTTGTGTCCCGTAGGACCCCGAGTACTTGATACATGTTCCTTGATTTTTCGCACTATCCACATCCGGGAGGCCTTATGGACCCCCCTGAGCCAGAGCTTGACTCATTTCTATTTCTTGGGGCCACAAAGTAGTTTGGGGCTTTATTACTATCCTGTACTTATGCCATGCTTTACCGCTTTATTTAAGATTGTGCGTGGAGCACCTGTACTGTTTTGGATCATGGCACGATTTCGCGGTATCGACAAGCCCAGTCACACTTTCGGGTTCCCAGTCGTTTACAGCCGTTCTCGCAAACCCTGGGTCCGTTCTGGAGCCGGCCAACTTTGTTGCGGGTAGCTTAGTAGGGTGGCCCCTTGAAATATTTTATGAATCCTGTGATTGCTTTGTCGTGAAAGCCTCGTTGGGTTTTGAGTTGGTTTTTCCGAGGTTGATCGAGTGTGTATTGCTATTTGTGCACCCATGCAGGGTAAAACTTTCTGAAAGCCGTGTCTGTGGTTATGGACGACTTGGAGCACAGTATCTCGATCATAGACAAGCATAACTAAAGTAGTGCTATAAATTTGACTTAATATATCTGACTAGTAATCAGCTTCACTACAATGGAATGGATAATAAAAATGCCAACAACTGGTGGACCTGGGTTGTTTTGTTATATCTGCCTAGTAAGTATTCCAACTCCAATGGAATCTGATAAAAGTGCCAACAACTGCTGGGTTTTGGGATTCCTCAGGACAATTATATCTGACTAGTAAATGTTCCAACTACCACGGAATGGTTAATTAAAACTGCCCACTACTTATGCTTCAGGATGACTCATGCTATCTATATCTGATTAGTAAGAGCTTCAACTATAATGGAATGAATAAAACTGCCAACTGTGTGAGTTCCTTGGTCCGACTTCCTCGTTTGGTCTCGAGGGGGAAATATCAGGATGGGTATGTTTGGTGTTAGTATCAGGTTGGATCCGAATAGGTCTTTCTTATCTCTCTCTAATAGCCGACAGTTAATCGAGTCTCTATAGGTTGTTTAGTGCCGCTGCGCTGCCGCTTCAGTCCACCATACCTATGTAGGCGAGAGCCGCCGAATTCTAGCCTTGCTGTGTACTAGCCTCAGTACTGACGCTCCTCTTTTTCCTTTGCCCTTTGTCGGCACCCCTTTTGTTTTAGCAGGTTTGAGATCGACGTTGTTAGCAGGGTTACCCTTCCGGCTTGGCCTGGGCAGGGTTATGGACGCTATTGGTTATTCTTCAGGGCTCTTAGCCCCATTTGCATCTTGTCCGTAGTCGGACGCTCTATCGTTTCAAGGTGATTTGGATCTTTGTATTGTATATCCGTATTCTTGACTCTTTGAGTCGCTGTTGTATATATATCTGTTCTGTGGGTCCCATCGAGGACTGTTGTCTAATGGTATTACTTTGTTTTCCACCTGCACGAAAGTGCCTACTGGGCGTCCTTGAATCGTTTCTATGCGGGTTGGCGGAAAGGGCTAAAACTTGCATAGGGCCGATTTGAGGGTGTTACATGTTCTTTTCACAAACCACATATGGATCCCCTAGTGTCAATCCATGTGTGTTCTATTCATTAACCAGAACAAGAGTCATTGCATGTCTGTTCTTTTCATAGACCACATATGGCTCCACTAGAGTTCATTGCATGTCTGTTCTTTTCACAAACCACATATGGATCCACCAGAGTCATTGCATCTGTGTTCTTATCACAAACCACATATTGATCACCCGTGTCATTGCATGTGTGTTCTTTTCATTAACCACATATGGATCTCCTAGTGTCATTGCATGCGTATTCTTTTCATTAACCACAACTGGAGTCATTGCATGTGTGTTCTTTTCACAAACCACATATGGATCCACCAGAGTCATTGCATGTCTGTTTTTTTCATAGACCACATATGGATCCACCAGAGTCATTGGATGTCTGTTCTTTTCACAAACCACATATGGATCCACCAGAGTCATTGCATGTGTGTTCTTTTCACAAACCACATATGGATCCACCAGTGTCATTGCATGTGTTTTTGTTAATTAACCACAACTAGAGTCATTGCATGTGTGTTGTTTTCAAAAACCACAACCAGAGTCATTGCATGTGCGTTCTTTTCATTAACCACATATGGATCCCCTAGTGTCATTACATGTGTGTTCTATTAATTAACCACAAGTAGAGTCATTAAATGTCTGTTCTTTTCATAGACCACATATGGATCCACCAGAGTTTATTGCATGTCTGTTCTTTTCACAAATCACATATGGATCCACCAGATTCATTGCATATGTGTTCTTTTCACAAACCACATATGTATCCCCTAGTGTCATTACATGTCACTACTGCAGAATAGGCTATCAGTGACAGGCTCAAAACACCCATTAGTAACAGGCAAAACGTCTGTCACTGATAACTAGTCACTGGTATGAGGCTACTAGTGACAGGCACACTTGCCTGTCACTAGTATGGGTAGTAGTGACAAGCATTTACGTGTGTTAGTCACTGGTATATGTATACTAGTGACAGGCAAAAGAGATGTTTGTCACTGATTGCAACCAAAGGCACAACCTTCTAGGTATTTGTAGTGACATGCCCATTATCTTGCCAGTCACTAGTTTGAATTTCGATAATAAAAAAATTAAATGCATTTTCCACAAATATTTAAGATAGCATAATAAGATGTTATAAGAATATATAATGCATTTCCATGAATATTTTGGATAACACAATAAAATATTGTACCAATGGTACTTACATAATCCAATATGCCATAATATTTGCACAGCTAACACACTGGCATAAGAACTTCAATCTATCATAGACTAAGGAAAAAATGGTTTCTTGATGAGTTCTCTAGAAGCAGTTTGAACTCCAAAGAACACCACCACCATACATGTATTATGGCCATATGCATAGTTCCAAGTTCATTTCACTATTCTACATTTCCATCTTGTTGAGGTGCAAATTCTTTCATTATGTCTTCCTTGTATAGACCTGAATTGCACAAGACATTAATGACGTGCTTAACCTGATACAAACAAGAAAATGAGCATATAAGTATGAGCAATGGACAAAATGGAACAGAGTGTTTGCAGCATAATAGCTGGATATAGAATGTAGCTACCAAATGACATGAAAGGGATGTACATGTATAGGTCATAAACTAGGAGTCGAAGTCCAGTGCTAACTTCAGTGCCCAGGAATGGAACCGTAAAAAACTTATATTTCAGTATACGACAGACTGAAGAACCAGTGCCGAGACTTTGTTGTAATTTTTGGCCGGTATATATTGTCACCGTGAAGGTTATTGACAAAAGATATATAGTTCATAAATTTTTATACAAAAAACTAGCTATGTTCCCTTCAGTCTAAAGTTTGCGCGGGACTAAGGAGTAATTATAATGTTAGCACGAATTTTTCCCTATAGGAACCTAGTTCGAATTGATTTTAATAGCAAGTACTCAACCTAAGTACACTGATGTATGTGAATTAAAAATTCCTATTACATCTAACTTCTTACTAAAACCTTTAGTGAATTCCCACTTAGTACAGATTTGACTACAACATTTAGTGATCTATTTTTTCTTTAACTACACAAAGGTGCACTAATGAAGAACATAACAGACAATTCATGTTGGGAAACTAATAACATAGCTAGCCTAGTTCAGAAGATTACTTTGAATGTCTCTATGATCAAATTCAGTTTCTCCCAAGAGAAGCTGTGATGCCTGCTTATATATAGCTATGGAAAACCTGAAGCATACCACCGGATGAGATTGATACATGTATCTTTTGTAAAGGTAAAAGGCAGCAGTGTTACACAGTGAGCTACCCGGCATGGGGAAAAGAGATCTTCAAAATGCCTGCAAGCCACATCCATGGCAGCTGGCCAAATGCATTTCAACCATAATGCATGCATAATCAGCGCGGATAAACTGAGCAAAGACATCAATCAGCTAAAACAACAAGCATACAGGTCATCGTTATTAAGAGGAATCATGCGACACACTAGTTAGTTAGCATTCTGGATTTCACACAAACAACTACATCATCATCTTCAGAACTGATTATGGAAACATAGTGAACACTCATGTAGTACTAGAATTTAGACAACACGCAACTGATTTATGCGAGTCGAGGCACGAGTCCAAGAGAAGATGGGGCGCAATCCCGAACTCAGAGATCTTTGAGTGCTTGGCGTTGTAGTACTGAATGTCAATCTCATGATGCATCCTTCAGCACTCGAACTGAAGAATAACCATGCATTCAAGCTCGAGAAATGAACATGCAAACAATGAAATAGTTCCAGTATGCACAAAACAATGTAGTGAAAGCTACTGATTCTCTACTTATATTTTAAATATCTTATGTAGAACAAATATCATTTCCTTTTTCAGATATACAGCATGGAAACTCTTTTAACGAGAATAGTAGAACACACTGTAGATTGGATTAGACATGAACAGAATATGAACCGGCACTTGCATCAACATAATATTATTACAGAAGAGATTACTAGACGAGGCTACTAATAATTTAAAAAAAAATCAATTTATGTATTCTTGTCACTACCGTCTGCAGTAAGTATTGGTCAAGATTAAGCTAGCTAAATAACCCAAGTTGGAATTAAACTAGTCTAACAGTCGGGTTAGATAAAAGAAATGAGAGATGACCTCATAGCATGGGCTCATGAACAAACAGGCATTTTTTTCAGTGAGAAGTCGTATAGATTGGGTATGCAAATACAGCATAAAGAAAGACAAACATCAACCAGTTGAAATCCAGAGGGTGATAGATCTCTACGGAATATGATTTGGAAAGCGAATATACCGCTAAAGATAAAAACATTTGGTTGGAAACTCGCGTCTAATACTCTAGCCGTTCAAGTACATCGTTGCCGGAGGAATATGGAGGTCATACCTACTTGTACACTTTGCGGGATGGAACCTGAATCAGCTCACCATGCTATGGTTTCCTGTACAAAAGCAAGGGCACTAAGAAATCGCATCAGATAAGTCTGGTCGCTACCACCAGAACAAAAATTCAGATACACTGAGAAATAACTCGATCTTCGGGGATGGAAAATGCAGCATGGAGCAATCGGCCTCTTATATGCAGTCACATTTATCCTTATTTATGCAGATCAAAGATCGCGGGTTTATAAAGGAAAGAAACATATGTTTCCTTTGGGTGATGGTTTGCCAAAACATCTGAAGGAACCACCTGGTGTTTGGACAAGACTTGAAGATGGCTGGCATAACTTGAAGGTGGATGCTAGCTACCTGCATGCCGAAAATAACGGGTCTTGAGGTGCAGTCCTTAAGAGATAAAGAAGGAAAGGTGAAGCTTTCAGCCTAGGGGATAATAGCATATTGTCAAACAGCCGAAACAGCAGAAGCAATAGCAGTCTAGGAAGGTAGAAAAAACTATCATTTTGATGGGAACTAACCCCGTGATTGTTGAATGTGATAATATTTCAGAGGTGAATGAACTGAAGATGACGGAAGGAAGCAGGTCATAATTTTCATGTATCCTGTCAGAAGCTAAAGATCTGCTTGCTCACTTGCCTAGTTAAAAATTCAAAAAGTGAATCGACAAGTAATACAGTGGCTCATGAATTAGCTAGCTTTGGTCCTAGTGTGGGGAGTGGGAGTGTATTACTGAGTGTGAGTTGTGACTCCTCCCTGTGTGTTGGACTTGGCTCATAGAGATTGTAATGACAATTGTAAGCATAACACTGCGTGCTGCAATCCCAACATTTTCAGGATTCAGAGTTCAATGCAAACAAGTAAAATAAGAAAATTTAGGATTCAGAGTTCTACTGATACCAGCACCTACAGTTGTCCCAACTGCATCAAGTTAAACTGCACTAGCAAAATTCCATCAGATCAAGCAAACAGACTATTACAGAAAATTAAGAGTATAGGCATTTTCCAGATCTCAAACAAATCAGCACAATACCTAAGAAAGGGAGAGGAACTAGGGGAAGAAGTACCGCACTGAGTGTGGGTTGAAAGTTCCATCTTTTGCAAATTAAGTTGTTCAAGTGCAGGTTGTAGGGGAAATGAGATGATATGAACCTGGGACTCGTCGGCGACGCGAGGCCTGGGACGCGTCGGCGGCGGGGAGACTGGTGGTGTAGGGGAGGAAGCATCGCAACTTCGGGTAGTGGCGTCCTCGGGCGGCGGTTTCCTCGCGTCGGGGGGACGGGCGTCGGGGCGTTGGGATGGAGGGCGGCGGCGGAGGGCGGCGACGTTGGGGATTCTGGGCAGCGCGTAGTTTAGGGCGTCGCCCGCATTCGGGGTAGGCGTCCTCACGTCGGGGGAAGGCGCAGCCACAAGCGACGGCGTTGGAGGGGCTGGCAGCGTTGGATGGGCGGCGACGGTTGGGGACTGGGAATAGATGGGGATGGGGATGGGGACGGGGAGCAGGGGGCAGCGGATGAGGAGTTGAGGGCGGGGTCTCGTGTAGTTAGCAGTAGGAGTAGTTTTGAAGTTTTTGCCTGCGATTATTTTGACTAGCATGCAGCTTGGTATATTTAAGAAGGCTACGACCCAGACCAAATAATCATTTATTTAAAATATAAATACTCACGTTCAGTCATGGAGTAACCCGGACAGTAAACTGGAACTTAGATGAGCAAAGGAGTACCCACACGAGTTGATCGGCTCCATGTGGATCACGCTCGACCAAGCAGTGGACGATCGAGCGCAGGCCATGGAGAGGTCAGTCGTCATGGGTTGGCCGATCCGGAGCCACCCGGTGGGACCGGCAGGTCCAGTAGGATCGGCTAGCAGAAAATAAATTGACCTATTAACAGTGAGAGGCCTTTAGAGTTGCATGTCATTAACAAATTGTCTACTTCAGTCGGCATCTATGAAAAATACTAGTGACTGACATATTTTAGACCTGTCACTACTCATAGCGTTCTTAGTGACAGGCATTTATAGTTGTTGTCACTAATTTTTTCCCCATTCTTCCGGCCTCCACCAAAAGTAGTAGTGACAGTCAATTTCATGCGTCTGTCACTACTGTTCCGTACTAGTGACGGACTTATCCTTGTCTGTCGCTAGGATTAATTACTAGTGACAAGCATAGTTTTGCCCGTCACTAACCACTAGGAGTCTATAAGCCTTTTTGCAGTAGTGTGTGTTCTATTCATTAACCAGAACAAGAGTCATTGCATGACTATTCTTTTCATAGACCACATATGGATCCACCAGAGTTCATTGCATGTCTGTTCTTATCACAAACCACATATGGATCCACCAGAGTCATTGCATGTGTGTTATTTTCACAGACCACATATTGATCAACCAGTGTCATTGTATGTGTGTTCTTTTCATTAACCACATACAGATCCCCTAGTGTCATTGCATGTGTACTGTTTTCATTAACCACAACTAGAGTCATTGCATGTCTTTTATTTTCATAGACCACATATGGATCCATCAGAGTTTATTGCATGTATGTTCTTTTCACAAACCACATATGGATCCACCAGAGGCATTGCATGTGTCTTATTTTCACAAACCACATATGGATCCACTAGTGTCATTGCATGTGTGTTCTTTTCATTAACCACATATGGATCCACCAGTGTCATTGCATGTGTGTTTTTTTCACAAACCACATAAGGATCCACCAGTGTCATTGCATGTGTGTTCTTTTCAATAACCACATATGGATCCCATAGTTTCATTGCATGTGTATTCTTTTCATTAACCACAGCTAGAGTCACTAGATGTCTGTTCTTTTCGACAACCACATAAGGATCCACCAAAGTCATTTCATGTATGTTCTTTTCAAAAACCACATATGGATTCACAAAAGTCATTGCATGTCTATTCTTTTCATAAACCACATTGATCCACTAGTGCCATTTCATGTGTGTTCTTTTCATTAACCACAGCCAGAGTCATTGCATGTCTGTTCTTTTCACAAACCACAAAAGGATTCACCAGAGTCATTACATGTCTGTTCTTTTCATTAACCACATGAGCATGTGTATTCTTTTCACAAACCACATATGCATCCACCAGTGTCGTTGAATGTGTGTTCTTTTCCTAAATCACATATGTATCCACCAGTGTCATTGCATGTGTGTTCTTTTCATTAACCACATATGGATCCCCTAGTGTCATTGCATGTGTGTTCTTTTCCTTAACCACAACTAGAGTTATTGCATGTCTATTATTTTGATAGACCACATATGGATCCACCAGAGATCATTACATGTCTGTTCTTTTCACAAACCACATATGGATCCACCAGAGTCATTGCATATGTGTTGTTTTCACAAACCACATATGGATCCACCAAAGTCATTGCATGTCTGTTCTTTTCATAGACCACATATAGATCCACCAGAGTCATCGCATGTCTGTTCTTTTCACAAACCACATATGGATCCACCAGAGTCATTGCATGTGTGTTCTTTTCACAAACCACATATGGATCCACCACAGTCATTGCAGGTCTGTTCTTTTCATAGACCACATATGGATCCACCAGAGTCATCGCATGTCTGTTCTTTTCACAAACAACATATGGATCCACTAGAGTCATTGCATGTGTGTTCTTTTCACAAACCACATATGGATACACCAGTGTCATTGCATCTATGTTCTTTTAATTAACCACAACTAGAGTCATTGCATGTGTATTCTTTTCACAAACCACGACCAGAGTCATTACATGTGTGTTCTTTTCATTAACCACATATGGATCCCCTAGTGTCATTACATGTGTGTTCTATTAATTAACCACAACTAGAGTCATTGCATGTCTGTTCTTTTCATAGACCACATATGGACCCACCAGAGTTCATTGCATGTCTGTTCTTTTCACAAATCACATATGGATCCACCAGAGTCATTGCATATGTGTTCTTTTCAAAACCAGATATGGATCCCCTAGTGTCATTACATGTGTGTTCTATTCATTAACCAAAACAAGAGTCGTTGCATGTCTATTCTTTTTATAGACCACATATGGATCCACCAGAGTTCATTGCATGTCTGTTTTTTTCACAAACCACATATGGATCCACTAGAGTCATTGCATGTGTGTTCTTTTCACAAACCACATATTGATCCACCTGTGTCATTGCATGTGTGTTCTTTTCATTAACCACATATGGATCCCCTAGTGTCATTGCATGTGTATTGTTTTCATTAACCACAACTAGAGTCATTGCATGTCTTTTATTTTCATAGACCACATATGGATCCACCAGAGTTCATTGCATGTCTGTTCTTTTCACAAACCACATATGGATCCACGAGAGTCATTGCATGTGTGTTCTTTTCACAAACCACATATGGATCCACCAGTGTCATTGCATGTGTGTTCTTTTCATTAACCACATATGGATCCCCTAGTGTCATTGCATGTGTGTTCTTTTCATTAACCACAACTAGAGTTATTGCATGTCTGTTCTTTTCATAGATCACATATGGATCCACCAGGGTTCATTGCATGTCTGTTCTTTTCACAAACCAGATATGGATCCACCAGAGTCATTGCATATGTGTTCTTTTCACAAACCACATATGGATCCACCAGTGTCATGGCATGTGTGTTCTTTTCATTAACCTCAATGGATCCCCTAGTGTCATTGCATGTCTATTATTTTCATTAACCACAACTAGAGTCATTGCATGTGTGTTCTTTTCACAAACCACGTATGGATCCACCAGAGTCATTGCATGTCTATTCTTTTCATTAACCACAAATGGATCCACACGTGTCATTGCATGTCCGTTCTTTTCATAAACCACATGGATCCACCAGTGTCATTGCATGTGTGTTCTTTTCACAAACCACATATGGATCCACAAGTGTCATTGCATGTGTGTTCTTTTCAATAACCACATATGGATCCCATAGTGTCATTGCATGTGTGTTCTTTTCATTAACCATAGCTAGAGTCACTAGTTGTGTGTTCTTTTCGACAACCACATAAGGGTCCACCAGAGTCATTTCATGTGTAATGATCTTTTATAAAACCACATATGGATCCACCAGAGTCATTGGATGTATATTCTTTTCATAAACCACATAGATCCACTAGTGTCATTTTATGTGTGTTTTTTTCATTAACCACAGCCAAAGGAATTGCATGTCTGTTCTTTTCACAAACCACATAAGGATCCACCAGAGTCATTGCATGTTTGTTCTTTTCATTAACCACATGAGCATGTGTATTCTTTTCACAAACCACATATGGATCCACCAGTGTCATTGAATGTGTCTTCTTTTCCTAAAGCACATATGGATCCACTAGTGTCATTGCATGTGTGTTCTTTTCATTAACCACAACTAGAGTCATTGCATGTGTGTTCTTTTCACAAACCACATATGGATCCACTAGAGTCATTGCATGTCTGTTCTTTTCATATACCACATATGGATCCACCAGAGTCATTGCATGTCTGTTCTTTTCACAAACCACATATGTGTCCACCAGAGTCATTGCATGTGTGTTCTTTTCACAAACCACATATGGATCCACTAGTGTCATTGCATGTGTGTTCTTTTAATTAACCACAACTAGAGTAATTGCATGTGTGTTCTTTTCACAAACCATAACCAGAGTCATTGCATGTGTGTTCTTTTCATTAGCCACATATGGATCCCCTAGTGTCATTACATGTGTGTTGTATTAATTAACCACAACTAGAGTCATTGCATGTCTATTCTTTTCATAGACCACATATGGATCCACCAGAGTTCATTGCACGTCTGTTCTTTTCACAAATCACATATGGATCCACCAGAGTCATTGCATATGTGTTCTTTTCAAAAACCACATATGGATCCCCTAGTGTCGTTACATGTGTGTTCTATTCATTAACCAGCACAAGACTCATTGCATGTCTGTTCTTTTCATAGACCACATATGGATCCACCAGATTTCATTGCATGTCTGTTCTTTTAACAAACCAGATATGGATCCACCAGAGTCATTGCATGTCTGTTCTTTTCACAAACCACATATGGATCCACCAGTGTCATTGCATGTGTGTTCTTTTAATTAACCACATATGGATCCCCTAGTGTCATTGCATGTGTATTCTTTTCATTAACCACAACTAGAGTCATTGCTTGTCTATTCTTTTCATAGACCACATATGGATCCACCAGAGTTCATTGCATGTCTGTTCTTTTCACAAACCACATATGGATTCACTAGAGTCATTGCATGTGTGTTCTTTTCACAAACCACATATTGATCCACCAGTGTCCTTGCATGTGTGTTCTTTTCATTAACCACATATGGATCCCCTAGTGTCATTGCATGTGTATTCTTTTCATTAACCACAACTAGAGTCATTGCATGTCTTTTATTTTCATAGACCACATATGGATCCACCAGAGTTCATTGCATGTCTGTTCTTTTCACAAACCACATATGGATCCACCAGTCATTGGATGTGTGTTCTTTTCACAAACCACATATGGATCCACCAGTGCCATTGCGTGTGTATTCTTTTCATTAACCACATATGGATCCCCTAGTGTCATTGCATGTGTGTTCTTTTCATTAACCACAACTAGAGTTATTGCATGTTTGTTCTTTTCATAGAACACATATGGATCCACCAGGGTTCATTGCGTGTTTGTTCTTTTCACGAACCACATATGGATCCACCAGAGTCATTGTATATGTGTTCTTTTCACAAACCACATATGGATCCACCAGTGTCATTGTATATGTGTTCTTTTCATTAACCTCATATGGATCCCCTAGTGTCATTACATGTGTGTTCTTTTCATTAACCACAACTAGAGTCATTGCATGTGTGTTCTTTTCACAAACCACATATGGATCCACCAGAGTCATTGCATGTTTATTCTTTTCATTAACCACAAATGGATCCACACATGGCATTGCATGTCCGTTCTTTTCATAAACTACATGGATCCACCAGTGTCATTGCATGTGTGTTCTTTTCACAAACCACATATGGATCCACTAGTGGCATTGCATGTGTATTCTTTTCAATAACCACATATGGATCCCCTAGTATCAGTGCATGTGTGTTCTTTTCATTAACCACATCTAGAGTCACTGGATGTGTGTTCTTTTTGACAACCACATAAGGATCCACCAGAGTCATTTCATGTGTGTTCTTTTCAAAAACCACATATGGATCCACTAGAGTTATTGCATGTCTATTCTTTTCATAAACCATATGGATCCACTGGTGTCATTTCATGTGTGTTATTTTCATTAACCATAGCCAGAGTCATTGTATGTGTGTTCGTTTAATTAACCACATGACGATGTGTATTCTTTTGCCAAACCACATATGGATCCACTAGATTCATTGAATGTGTGTTCTTTTCCTAAAGCTCATATGGATCCACCAGTGTCATTGCATGTGTGTTCTTTTCATTAAACATAACTAGAGTCATTGCATGTGTGTTCTTTTCACAAACCACATATGGATCCACCAGAGTCATTGCATGTCTGTTCTTTTCCACCAGAGTCATTGCGTGTGTGTTCTTTTCATTAACCACATATAGATAGCCTAGTGTCATTACATGTGTGTTCTATTCATTAACCACAACTAGAGTCATTGCATGTATGTTCTTTTCATAGACCACATATGGATCCCAAAAAGTTCATCGCATGTCTGTTCTTTTCACAAACCACATATGGATCCACCAGAGTCATTGCATGTGTGCTCTTTTCACAAACCACATATGGATCCATTAGTGTCATTGCATGTGTGTTCTTTTCATTAACCACATATGGATCCCCTAGTGTCATTGCATGTGTATTCTTTTCATTAACCACAACTAGAGTCACTGCATGTCTGTTCTTTTCATAGGCCACATATGGATCCACCAGAGTTCATTGCATGTCTGTTCTTTTCACAAATCACATATGGATCCACCAGAGTTTGCATATGTGTTGTTTCCACAAACTATATATGGATCCCCTAGTGTCATTACATGTATGTTCTATTCATTAACCACAACTAGAGTCATTGCATGCCTGTTATTTTCATAGACCACATATGGATCCACCATAGTTCGTTGCATGTCTGTTCTTTTCACAAACCACATATGGATCCACCAGAGTAATTGCATGTGTGTTCTTTTCACAAACCACATATTGATGCACCAGTGTCATTGCATGTGTGTTCTTTTTATTAACCACATATGGATCCCCTAGTGTCATTGCATGTGTATTCTTTTCATTACCCACAACTAGAATCATTGCATGTCTGTTCTTTTCATAGACCACATATGGATCCACCAGAGTTCATTGCATGTCCGTTCTTTTCACAAACCACATATGGATCCACCAGAGTCATTGCATGTGTGTTCTTTTCACAAACCACATATGGATCCACCAGTGTCATTGCATGTGTGTTCTTTTCATTAACCACATATGGATCCCCTAGTGTCATTGCATGTTTGTTCTTTTCATTAGCCACAACTAGAGTTATTGCATGTTTGTTCATTTCATAGACCACATATGGATCCACCAGGGTTCATTGCATGTCTGTTCTTTTCACAAACCACATATGGATCCACCAGAGTCATTGCATATGTGTTCTTTTCACAAACCACATATGGATCCACAGTGTTATTGCATGTGTGTTCTTTTCATTAACCTCATATGGATCCCCTAGTGTCATTGCATGTGTGCTATTTTAATTAACCACAACTAGAGTCATTGCATCTGTGTTCCTTTCACAAACCACATATGGATTGTAGCACCCCGGTAAAACCGATACTAGAAAATCGCTTGTTATTTGTATCTTTGTTGCATCATCATAATGCATCCTCAGGTTCATCATGCCACATTGCATGTAACATATAATTGATTGTTTCATTAAAATATGTTCTTTTGGATCTTACTAAATTGTATTTCGTTCTTGATATATTTTATTTGACATTTGAACTTGCCTACTTCCCCCTATTTTTTTATTCCAGTTGGTGCCATTCAATATGAAACCATATTGTCCTTTGATTGGGAGTCCTGATATTTTCAATTGCTAAATGCCCAAAGGGTGTTGGGGGCATAATATTTTAATTCCATTCCATCCATGCTTGGTGGTCACTTATTGTCCTTATGATATTCTCTTATTTTCCACCTTATGAAAACAAGTGGGTTCCTTATTTTTGCCTTATGGTTTTTAAATCAAGCCCATTTGAATTTGTGTGGGTTCAATTCTACCTTGCCCTTCTATCCAATTTAATTCAGGTTCTAGTGGTCGCCCCTCCCCAAATATTCTCAAATTCATGTATCATACCTTCTATTCTTTTTCTAGTGTTACATGCACTAAAAAAAACATCTTTCTAGTCCATGCAATAAGCGACACCAATATGTGGTCCATCTTCCTATTTAAAATCCTTGTGTGCTTTTTCTTGCATTTGTTTTGTGTTCAAACTCAAACAACTAGTCCAAACTAATCAATCTCGTTCTTTACTCACTTTTGGAGCTAACCCAAAACCTTTGATCGATCATGTCTAGCTATGACAAACTAGCTATCATATAAAAAGTCTACTCAACAAAAACTAACCAGCATCTAAACCTATTCCTGGCTAGGGGCCTGAATCCTCCATCTGATCAAACCTAAGTGGCCAGCTAGCTACCGATCGGTGCTACACGCCTAACCCAAACCAACTTGTCCTGAATATTGTCTTGGGTGCGAGCCAACCTGCACTCCCCGCGCGTGCAGCCATCACGAGAGACTCAGCTGTCGCATGCCTCATGTTCCTCTTCTCGCTATCGCTGCTGTACCAAGCACGTGAGCGAGCCCACGCCATCCGCGTGATCGCCAACCCGCCTTGCCTCCTATCCACATACAGCAAAGCAGAGGTCTCGCCTCCTCTCTCCAACCTCGTCTCCCTCAACCTCACCTACCCCGTCCAGATCGAGATCGCCCCCCCTTCTCTTCTCCAGCAAGCCCACCACCAAACCCTAGCACATGCCCATGCTGCCACCGTCTACGTCGCCGCTGAACACCGCCACTGCCAACCGCTAGAGCCATGTCGGCCAGGAGGGCCCCCACGCCGAGCTACTAAAGATGTTTGTACATGGAGCAAGGAGGACATGGTTCGGATCACCTCGCCAGCACCACGCCGTCCCCGCGCACCTACACCTGCAGCTCGCCGTTGCCGTCCTCACTGCCACACCGCCGTCTCTGTCGACACCAGCGACCTCCACTTCGCCAATCGGCCCGGTGGTGAGCTCCTGCTTCTCCCCATCACCTCCCATTCCTCTCCCGTGCCTTCTAACGCCGCCACCGTTCGACGCCGTCCGCGCCGCTCGTCGCGCCCGATGTCAGCGTGCGCGCACGCTGCCCTCCTTTTACCCTCTGAATCCGACAAGTTCCCGACCAACTCCGGATCCCCCAGCCTCATTTAAGATCACTACCTCCTTACCGGTGTATCTAGCTCCAGCTAGCACGACACCCCGTCCAAATCGGAGCAATGTGCCACTCGCAATCATCCTCTCATATTCGTCAAATTACACAGCCGCTACTGTCGTTTTTCAGACTTTGGTCTTGTTCAGTTCACAGTCGTGATGTTGTGTTTCTGCCCGTGTTTGCGAGCATGTATGGCTCATCTCCGGCATCTCCCTTGAACCAACAAAACTCTCAGTTGGAGCTCGTTGTACCAGCTCCAGATCGCCTCAACCAGCTTCCCAGTTCGAGTACCGAGTGCGATGACATCCTCCTCTAAACCTCGCAGTTTTACTGTGCTGTCTGACACCGCCATGTAAAATTCAGTAAAAGTCTTCAGTTTTTAGCCCAAAACCAGCCCTTCGTTAACAACCAGGATGGCCATGAGTATCTTGTCGCGGCCATGCCGCTGCAGCACACGCATCAAAGCCTACTACCGCCAGTTGAACCTGTTCGTCGCCGCTGTAATATCTCGTCTGATCCATCTATTGATCTCCAGCTAGTCTCAACAAACGTAGTCATGCAATCTCTTTAGCAGTTCGTCCCGGTGAGCAGCTTCCAATCTGTTGCACCTATAGTCTGCATGTCCAGAGATCAATTCATGTCTCTCGCCTATATTTAAATCCCATCCCTTTATCTTTTTGAATGCAAATCTCGATGTACGATTCGACCAGGCGCAAACACATCCTTGTAAGAAAATCATCAGGTGTGTCTGTTTACTTCCCAGAGACCTCAGCTCGAATCCCCTTCTCCATGGTTAATCGCCTTGTTTTCCTCTACCAAATCCGGCCTCAGTCATCCTTCTGTCTTTTCCAATTCCTTTTCTTTTTGCAGTTCTAATTAAATTCATATCAAGTGTTAAATAAAGTTCAAATATAACAAACTATTTGTCAATCTCTATCAGGAAAATGCATAGAATCTGATCTTGCCATCCATATACCTATTGCATATAATTTATCCATGCTCGCAGATATATTCATTTGTTTGGGGGTACTTTATCGATTCACCTAATAATTAAATATGGAGACTATATACGGGCTAGTCTAGTCTTATATTGACCCCATTTAAATTTGTGTAGCAAATCGAGGCCATGTTTTGCCTTGTTAATTCTATATTTAAATTGTGGGGTAGTTAAATAACTTGAACCTTCTAATTAAATGTCGGAACCCTAGTTCCGCTTAATATTTCCTAGTCGCATTGCATCTTTGCCATGCCATGCATCATATCATCAACATGCTGATTCTTCTGCCGTAGTATTAAATAGTGCATCAGGTGTTTCTTTTAGTGCTTTGGTTCTTCACGGATTAGGCCGATGAGTTGATGCGAGAGTCCACAAGTTCTTCAGATAATGTATCTTCGGCAGTGTTTTCCAGGCGAGCATTCTCCCCCTTTCTACCTATTTTGCATTTGTAGTCTTTATTTCCTCCCGTTGATCTATTGCTATCCGTGTCGTGATGCTTTAGTGTTCCGTACCAGATATATTCCGTGCAGCCTTTAAATTGCCTTGGACACCTCCTATAACCTGTTGTTTGGTAGATAGATGGTTTTGCGAGTCGTAGTCGCTTGCTCAGGTGCGATCCCGTGTCGTGAAGTACCACACAGTTGTTGGAATGTTGTCATATGCTTAATGGTGGAGATGATCATGACTTTAAATGCAACTGTTAAACTGCTGGGAATAGATATAACTAATGCAGAGGCATCGGTGGGCAATAGATGTTATTTGGTTCTTCCATGATCACTTGTGTCCCGTAGGACCCCGAGTACTTGATACCTGTTCCTTGACTATCGCACTATCCGCATATGGGACCATGAATCCCCTTAGCCAGAGCTTGATTCATTTCTTATTTCTTGGGGCCACAAACTAGTTTGGGGCTTTATTATTATCCTGTACTTATGCCATGCTTTACTGCTTTATTTACGATTGTGCGTGGAGCACATGTACTGTTTTGGATGCGGAGTGTTTTCGCGGTATCGACAAGCCCAGTCACACTTTCGGGTTCCCAGTCGTTTACAGCCATTGACGCAAACCATGGGTCCGTCTCAGAGCAGCCAACTTTGTTGCGGGTAGCTTAATGGGGTGGCCCCCTGAAATATTTTATGAATCCTGTGATTGCTTTGTCATGAAAGCCTTGTTGGGTTTTGATTTGGTTTTTCCGAGGTTGATCGTGTGTGTGTTGCTATTTGTGCACCCCTACAGGGTAAATCTTTCTGAAAGCCGTGTCCGCGGTTATGGACGACTAGGAGCACAGTATCTCGATCATAGACAAGTATAACTAAAGTAGTGCTATAAATTTGACTTAATATGTGACTTGTAATCAGCTTCACTACAATGGAATGGATAATAAAAGTGCCAACAACTGGTGGAACTGTGGTGTATCGTGTCATGTTATACCTGCCTAGTAAGTATCACAACTCCAATGGAATGAGATAAAAGTGCCAACAACTACTGGGTTTGGGATGTCACATGCTAATGGTATCTGACTAGTAAGTACTGCAACTACAACTGAATGATTAACTAAAACTGCCCACTACTTATGCTATCGGGATGACCCATGCTATCTATATCTGACTAGTAAGTGCTTCAACTATAATGGAATGAATAAAACTGCCAACAGTGTGAGTTCCTTGGTTTGACTTCCTCGTTTGGTCTCGAGGGGGAAATACCAGGCTGGGTATGATTGGTCTTAGTAACAGGTTGGTTCTGAATAGGTCTTTCTTACCCCTCTCTAATAGCCGACAGATGTATCGAGTCTCTATAGGTTGTTTAGTGCATGCTTTGCTGCCACTTCAGTCCACCATACCTATGTAGGCGAGAGTCGCCGAATTCTAGCCTCGCCGTGTACTGGCCTCAGTACTGACGCTACTCTTTTTCCCTTCGCCCTTTGTCGGCACCCCTTTTGTTTAGCAGGTACGAGTTCGACGTTGTTAGCAGGGTTACCATTCCGGCTTGGCCTGGGCAGGGTTATGGACGCCATTGGTTATTCTTCAGGGCTCTTAGCCCATTTGCATCTTGTCCGTACTCGGACGTGGTATCGATTTCAAGGTGATTTGGATCTTGGTATTGTATATCTGTATTTTTGACTCGCTGAGTCGCTGTTGTATATATATCTGTTCTGTGGGTTCCATCATGGACTATTGTGTAATGCTATTACTTTGTTTTCCACCCGCACGAAAGTGCCTGGTGGGCGTCCTTGAATCGTTTCTATGCGGGTTTGGCGGGAAGCGCTAAAACTTGCATAGGGCCGATTCGAGGGTGTTACATGGATCCACCAGAGTCATTGCATGTCTGTTCTTTTCATTAACCACAAATGGATCCACACGTGTCATTGAATGTCCGTTCTTTTCATAAACCACATGGATCCACCAGTGTCATTGCAGGTGTGTTCTTTTCACAAACCACATATGGATCCACCAGTGTCATTGCATGTGTGTTCTTTTCAATAACCACATATGGATCCCATAGTGTCATTGCATGTGTGTTGTTTTCATTAACCACATCTAGAGTCAATGGATGTGTGTTCTTTTTGACAACCACATAAGGATCCACCAAAGTCATTTCATGTGTGTTCTTTTCAAAAACCACATATGGATCCGAAAGAGTCATTGCATGTCTGTTCTTTTCATAAATCACATGGATACACTAGTGCCATTTCATGTGTGTTATTTTCATTAACCACAGCCAGATTCATTGCATGTCTGTTCTTTTCCCAAACCACATATGGATCCACTAGTGTCATTGAATGTGTGTTCTTTTCCTGAAGCTCATATGGATCCACTAGTGTCATTGCATGTGTGTTCTTTTTATTAACCACAACTAGATTCATTGCATGTGTATTCTTTTCACAAACCACATATGGATCCACCAGTGTCATTGCATGTGTGTTCTTTTAATTAACCACAACTAGAGTCATTGCATGTGTATTCTTTTCATAAACCATAACAAGATTCATTGCATGTGTGTTCTTTTAAATTAACCACATATGGATACCCAAGTGTCATTACATGTGTGTTCTATTCATTAACCACAACTAGAGTCATTGCATGTCAGTTCTTTTCATAGACCACATATGAATCCACCAGAGTTCATTGCATGTCTATTGTTTTCACAAACCACATATGGATCCACTAGAGTCATTGCATGTGTGTTCTTTTCACAAACCACATATGGATCCACCAGTGTCATTGCATGTGTGTTCTTTTCATTAACCACATATGGATCCCCTAGTGTCATTGCATGTGTATTCTTTTCATTAACCACAACTAGAGTCATTGCATGTCTATTCATTTCATAGACCACATATGGATCCACCAGAGTTCATTGCATGTATGTTCTTTTCACAAACCACATATGGATCCACCAGAGTCATTGCATGTGTGTTCTTTTCACAAACCACATATGGATCCACCAGTGTCATTGCATGTGTGTTCTTTTCACAAACCACATATGGATCCAGCAGTGTCATTGCATGTGTGTTCTTTTCATTAACCACATATGGATCCCCTAGTGTCATTGCATGCGTGTTCTTTTCATTAACCACAACTAGAGTAATTGCATGTCTGTTCTTTTCATAGACCACATATGGATCCACTAGGGTTCATTGCATATTTTTTTTTTCACAAACCACATATGGATCCACCAGAGTCATTGCATATGTGTTCTTTTCACAAACCACATATGGATCCACCAGTGTCATTGCATGTGTGTTCTTTTCATTAACCTCATATGGATCCCCTAGTGTCATTGCATGTGTGTTATTTTCACAAACCACATATGGAACCACCAAAGTCATTGCATGTCTATTCTTTTCATTAACCACAAATGGATCCACACGTGTCATTGCATGTCCGTTCTTTTCATAAACCACATGGATCCACTAGTGTCATTGCATGTGTGTTTTTCACAAACCACATATGGATCCACTAGTGTCATTGCATGTGTGTTCTTTTCAATAACCACACATGGATCCCATAGTGTCATTGCATGTGTGTTCTTTTCATTAACCACAACTAGAGTCACTGGATGTGTGATCTTTTCGACAACCACATAAGGATCCACCAGAGTCATTTCATGTCTGTTCTTTTCAAAAACCATATATGGATCCACCAGAGTCATTGCATGTCTGTTTTTTTCATAACCCACGTGGATCCACTAGTGTCATTTCATGTGTGTTCTGTTCATTAACCACATATGGATCCCCTAGTGTCATTACATGTGTGTTCTTTTCATTAACCACAACTAGAGTTATTGCATGTCTGTTCTTTTCATTGACCGCATATGGATCCACCAGGGTTCATTGCATGTCTGTTCTTTTCACAAAACATATATAGATCCACCAGAGTCATTGCATATGTGTTCTTTTCACAAACCACATATGGATCCACCCGTGTCATTACATGTGTGTTCTTTTCATTAGCAACAACTAGAGTCATTGCATGTGTGTTCTTTTCACAAACCACATATGGGTCCACCAGAGTCATTGCATGTCTGTTCTTTTCATTAACCACAAATGGATACACACGTGTCATTGCATGTCTGTTCTTTTCATAAACCACATGGATCCACCAGTGTCATTGCATGTGTGTTCTTTTCAATAACCACATATGGATCCCCTAGTGTTATGGCATGTGTGTTCTTTTCATTAACCACAGCTAGAGTCACTAGATGTGTGTTCTTTTCGACAACCACATAAGGATCCACCAGAGTCATTTCATGTGTGTTCTTTTCAAAAACCACATAAGGATCCACCAGAGTCATTGCATGTCTATTCTTTTCATAAACCACATGGATCCACTAATGTCATTTCATGTGTGTTCTTTTCATTAACCATAGCCAGAGTCATTGCATGTCTGTTCTTTTCACAAACTACATAAGATTCCACCATAGTCATTGCATGTCTGTTCTTTTCATTAACCACATAAGCATGTCTATTCTTTTCACAAACCACATATGGTTCCACCAGAGTAATTGCATGTCTTTTCTTTTCATAGACCACATATGGATCCACCAGAGTCATTGCATGTCTGTTCTTCTCAAAAAACCACATATGGATCCACCAGTGTCATTGCATGTGTGTTCTTTTAATTAACCACAACCAGAGTCATTGCATGTGTGTTTTATTCATTAACCACAACTAGAGTCATTGCATGTCTGTTCTTTTCATAGACCACATATGGATATACCAGAGTTCATTGCATGTCTGTTCTTTTCACAAACCACATATGGATCCACCAGAGTCATTGCATGTGTGTTCTTTTCACAAACCACATATGGATCCACCAGTGTCATTGCATGTGTGTTCTTTTCATTAACCAGATATGGATCCCCTAGTGTCATTGCATGTGTATTCTTTTCATTAACCACAACTAGAGTCATTGCATGTTTGTTCTTCTCATAGATCACATATGGATCCACCAGAGTTCATTGCATGTCTGTTCTTTTCACAAACCACATATGTATCCACCAGAGTCATTGCATGTGTGTTCTTTTCACAAACCACATATGGATCCACCAGTGTCATTTCATGTGTGTTCTTTTCATTAACCACATATGGATCCCCTAGTGTCATTGCATGTGTGTTCTTTTCATTAACCACAACTAGAGTTATTGCATGTCTGTTCTTTTCATAGACCAGATATGGATCCACCAGGGTTCATTGCATGTCTGTTCTTTTCACAAACGACATATGTATCCACCAGAGTCATTGCATATGTGTTCTTTTCACAAACCACATATGGATCCACCAGAGTCATTGCATGTCTGTTCTTTTCATTAACCACAAATGGATCCACACATGTCATTGCATGTCCGTTATTTTCATAAACCACATGGATCCACTAGTGTCCTTGCATGTGTGTTGTTTTCACAAACCACATATGGATCCACCAGTGTCATTGCATGTGTGTTCTTTTCAATAACCACATATGGATCCCGTAGTGTCATTGCATGTGTGTTCTTTTCATTAACCATAGCTAGAGTCACTAGATGTGTGTTCTTTTCGACAACCACATAAGGATCCACCATAGTCATTTCATGTGTGTTCTTTTCAAAAACCACATATGGATCCACGAGAGTCATCGCATGTCTATTCTTTTCATAAACCACATGGATCCACTAGTGTCATTTCACGTGTGTTCTTTTCATTAACCACAGCCAGAGTCATTGCATGTCTGTTCTTTTCACAAACCACATAAGGATCCACCAGAGTCATTACATGTCTGTTCTTTTCATTAACCACATGAGCATGTGTATTCTTTTCACAAACCACATATGGATCCACCAGTGTCATTGAATATGTGTTCTTTTCCTAAAGCACATATGGATCCACTAGTGTCATTGCATGTGTGTTCTTTTCATTAACCACAACTAGAGTCATTGCATGTGTGTTCTTTTCACAAACCACATATGGATCCACCAGAGTCATTGCATGTCTGTTCTTTTCATAGACCACATATGGATCCACCAGAGTCATTGCATGTGTGTTCTTTTCACAAACCACATATGGATCCACCAGAGTCATTGCATGTGTGTTCTTTTCATTAGCCACAACTAGAGTCATTGCATGTGTGTTCTTTTCGCAAACCACAACCAGAGTCATTGCATGTCTGTTCTTTTCATTAACCACATATGGATCCCCTAGCGTCATTACATGTGTGTTCTAATAATTAACCACAATTAGTGTCATTGCATGTTTGTTCTTTACATGGACCACATATGGATCCACCAGAGTTCATTGCATCTCTGTTCTTTTGACAAATCACATATGGATCCACCAGAGTCATTCCATATGTGTTCTTTTCACAAACAACATATGGATCCCCTAGTGTCGTTACATGTGTGTTCTATTCATTAACCAGCACAAGAGTCATTGCATGTCTATTCTTTTCATAGACCACATATGGATCCACCAGAGTTCATTGCATGTCTGTTCTTTTCACAAACTACATCTGGATCCACCAGAGTCATTGCATGTGTGTCCTTTTCACAAACCACATATGGATCCACCAGTGTCATTGCATGTGTGTTCTTTTAATTAACCACATATGGATCCCCTAGTGTCATTACATGTGTATTCTTTTCATTAACCACAACTAGAGTCATTGCATGTCTGTTCTTTTCATAGACCACATATGGGTCCACTAGAGTTCATTGCATGTCTGTTCTTTTCACAATCCACATATGGATCCACTAGAGTCATTGCATGTGTGTTATTTTCACAAACCACATATTGATCCACCAGTGTCATTGCATGTGTGTTCTTTTCAATAACCACATATGGATCCCTTAGTGTCATTACATGTGTGTTCTTTTCATTAACCATAGCTAGAGTCACTAGATGTGTGTTCTTTTTGACAACCACATAAGGATCCACCAGAGTCATTTCATGTGTGTTCTTTTCAAAAACCACATATGGATCCACGAGAGTCATCGCATGTCTATTCTTTTCATAAACCACATGTATCCACTAGTGTCATTTCACGTGTGTTCTTTTCATTAACCACAGCCAGAGTCATTGCATGTCTGTTCTTTTCACAAACCACATAAGGATCCACCAGAGTCATTACATGTCTGTTCTTTTCATTAACCACATGAGCATGTGTATTCTTTTCACAAACCACATATGGATCCACCAGTGTCATTGAATATGTGTTCTTTTCCTAAAGCACATATGGATCCACTAGTGTCATTGCATGTGTGTTCTTTTCATTAACCACAACTAGAGTCATTGCATGTGTGTTCTTTTCACAAACCACATATGGATCCACCAGAGTCATTGCATGTCTGTTCTTTTCATAGACCACATATGGATCCACCAGAGTCATTGCATGTGTGTTCTTTTCACAAACCACATATGGATCCACCAGAGTCATTGCATGTGTGTTCTTTTCATTAGCCACAACTAGAGTCATTGCATGTGTGTTCTTTTCACAAACCACAACCAGAGTCATTGCATGTCTGTTCTTTTCATTAACCACATATGGATCCCCTAGCGTCATTACATGTGTGTTCTAATAATTAACCACAACTAGAGTCATTGCATGTTTGTTCTTTTCATGGACCACATATGGATCCACCAGAGTTCATTGCATCTCTGTTCTTTTCACAAATCACATATGGATCCACCAGAGTCATTCCATATGTGTTCTTTTCACAAACCACATATGGATCCCCTAGTGTCGTTACATGTGTGTTCTATTCATTAACCAACACAAGAGTCATTGCATGTATATTCTTTTCATAGACCACATATGGATCCACCAGAGTTCATTGCATGTCTGTTCTTTTCACAAACTACATCTGGATCCACCAGAGTCATTGCATGTGTGTTCTTTTCACAAACCACATATGGATCCACCAGTGTCATTGCATGTGTGTTCTTTTAATTAACCACATATGGATCCCCTGGTGTCATTACATGTGTATTCTTTTCATTAACCACAACTAGAGTCATTGCATGTCTGTTCTTTTCATAGACCACATATGGATCCACCAGAGTTCATTGCATGTCTGTTCTTTTCACAATCCACATATGGATCCACTAGAGTCATTGCATGTGTGTTCTTTTTACAAACCACATATTGATCCACCAGTGTCCTTGCATGTGTGTTCTTTTCATTAACCACATATGGATCCCCTAGTGTCATTGCATGTGTATTCTTTTCATTAACCACAACTAGAGTCATTGCATGTCTTTTATTTTCATAGACCACATATGGATCCACCAGAGTTCATTGCATGTCTGTTCTTTTCACAAACCACATATGGATCGACCAGAGTCATTGCATGTGTGTTCTTTTCACAAACCACATATGGATCCACCAGTGTCATTTCATGTGTGTTCTTTTTATTAACCACAACCACAGTCATTGCATGTCTGTTCTTTTCACAAACCACATAAGGATCCACCAGAGTCATTGCATGTCTGTTCTTTTCATTAACCACATGACGATGTGTATTCTTTTCCCAAACCACATATGGATCCACTAGTGTCATTGAATGTGTGTTCTTTTCCTGAAGCTCATATGGATCAACCAGTGTCATTGCATGTGTGTTCTTTTCATTAAACACAACTAGAGTCATTGCATGTGTGTTCTTTTCACAAACCACATATGGATCCACCAGAGTCATTGCATGTCTGTTCTTTTGCACCAGAGTCATTGCGTGTGTGTTCTTTTCATTAACCACATATGGATCGCCTAGTGTCATTACATGTGTGTTCTATTCATTAACCACAACTAGAGTCATTGCATGTCTGTTCTTTTCATAGACCACATAAGGATCCACCAGAGTTCATTGCATGTATGTTCTTTTCACAAACCACATATGGATCCACCAGAGTCATTGCATGTGTGTTCTTTTCACCAACCACATATGGATCCACTAGTGTAATTGCATGTATGTTATTTTCATTAACCACATATGGATCCCCTAGTGTCATTGCATGTGTATTCTTTTCATTAACCACAACTAGAGTCATTGCATGTCTGTTCTTTTCATAGGCCAGATATGGATCCACCAGAGTTCATTGCATGTCTATTCTTTTCACAAATCACATATGGATCCACCAGAGTTTGCATATGTGTTGTTTTCACAAACCATATATGGATCCCCTAGTGTCATTACATGTGTGTTCTATTCATTAACCACAACTAGAGGCATTGCATGTCTGTTCTTTTCATAGACCACATATGGATCCACCATAGTTCATTGCATGTCTGTTCTTTTCACAAACCACATATGGATCCACCAGAGTGATTGCATGTGTGTTCTTTTCACAAACCACATATTGATCCACCAGTGTCATTGCATGTGTGTTCTTTTCATTAACCACATATGGATCCCCTAGTGTCATTGCATGTGTATTCTTTTCCTTACCCACAACTAGAATCATTGCATGTCTGTTCTTTTCATAGACCACATATGGATCCACCAGAGTTCATTGCATGTCTGTTCTTTTCACAAACCACATATGGATCCACTAGAGTCATTGCATGTGTGTTCTTTTCTCAAACCACATATGGATCCACCAGTGTCATTGCATGTGTGTTCTTTTCATTAACCACATATGGATCCCGTAGTGTCATTGCATGTGTGTTCTTTTCATTAGCCACAACTAGAGTTATTGCATGTCTGTTCTTTTCATAGACCACATATAGATCCACCAGGGCTCTTTGCATGTCTGTTCTTTTCACAAACCACATATGGATCCACCAGAGTCATTGCATATGTGTTCTTTTCACAAACCACATATGGATCCACCAGTGTCATTGTATGTGTGTTCTTTTCATTAACCTCATATGGATCCCCTAGTGTCATTGCATGTGTGCTATTTTAATTAACCACAACTAGAGTCATTGCATCTGTATTCTTTTCACAAACCACATATGGATTGTAGCACCCCGGTAAAACCGCTACTAGAAAATCGCTTGTTATTTCTATCTTTGTTACATCATCATAATGCATCCTCAGGTTCATCATGCCACATTGCATGTAACATATAATTGATTGTTTCATTAAAATATGTTCTTTTGGATCTTACTAAATTGTATTTGGTTCTTGATATATTTTATTTGACATTTGAACTTGCCTACTTCCCCCTATTTTTTTATTCTAGTTGGTGCCATTCAATATGAAACCATATTGTCCTTTGATTTGGAGTCCTGATATTTTCAATTGCTAAATGCCCAAAGGGAGTTGGGGGCATAATATTTTAATTCCATTCCAGCCATGCTTGGTGGTCACTTATTGTCCTTATGATATTCTCTTATTTTCCACCTTATGAAAACAAGTGGGTTCCTTATTTTTGCCTTATGGTTTTTAAATCAAGCCCATTTGAATTTGTGTGGGATCAATTCTACCTTGTCCTTCTATCCAATTTAATTCAGGTTCTAGTGGTCGCCCCTCCCCAAACATTCTCAAATTCATGTATCATACCTTCTATTCTTTTTCTAGTGTTACATGCACTAAAAAAACACCTTTCTAGTCTATGCAATAAGCGACACCAATATGTGGTCCATCTTCCTATTTAAAATCCTTGTGTGCTTTTTCTTGCATTTGTTTTGTGTTCAAACTCAAACAACTAGTCCAAACTAATCTATCTCCTTATTTACTAACTTTTGGAGCTAACCCAAAACCTTTGATCGATCATATCTAGCTATGACAAACTAGCTATCATATAAAAAGTCTACTCTACAAAAACTAACCAGCATCTAAACCTATTCCTAGCTAGGGGCCTGAATCCTCCATCTTATCAAACCTAAGTGGCCAGCTAGCTACCGATCGGTGCTACACGCCTAACCCAGTCCAACTTGTCCTGAATATTGTCTTGGGTGCGAGCCAACCTGCACTCCCCGCGCATGCAGCCATCACGAGAGACTCAACTGTCTCATGCCTCCTGGTCCTCTTCTCGCTATCGCTGCTGTACCAAGCACGTGAGCGAGCCCACGCCATCCGCGTGATCGCCAACCCGCCTTGCCTCCTATCCACATACAGCAAAGCAGAGGTCTTGCCTCCTCTCTCCAACCTCGTCTCCCTCAACCTCACCTACCCTGTCCAGATCGAGATTGCCCCCCCCTTCTCTTCTCCAGCAAGCCCACCACCAAACCCTAGCACATGCCCATGCTGCCACCGTCTACCTCGCTGCTGAACACCACCACTGACGACCGCTAGAGCCATGTCGGCCAGGAGGGCCCCCACGCCGAGCTACTAAAGATGTTTGTACATGGAGCAAGGAGGACATGGTTCGGAGCACCTCTCCAGCACCACGCCGTCCCCGTGCACCTACACCTGCAGCTCGCCGTCGCCGTCCTCACTGCCACACCGTCGTCTCTGTCGACACCAGCGACCTCCGCTTCGCCAATCGGCCCGGTGGTGAGCTCCTGCTTCTCCCCATCACCTCCCATTCCTCTCCCGTGCCTTCTAACACCGCCACCGTTCGACGCCGTCCATGCCGCTCTCCGCGCCCGATGTCAGCGTGTGCGCACGCTGCCCTCCTTTTACCCTTTGAATCCGACAAGTTCCCGACCAACTCCGGCTCCCCAGCCTCATTTAAGCACACTACCTCCTTACCGGTGTATCTAACTCCGGCTAGCACGACACCCCGTCCAAATCGGAGCAATGTGCCACTCGCAATCATCCTCTCATATTCGTCAAATTACACAGCCGCTACTGTCGTTTTTCAGAATTCGGTCTTGTTCAGTTCACAGTCGTGCTGTTGTGTTTCTGCCCGTGTTTGCGAGCATGTATGGCTCATCTTCGGCATCTCCCTTGAACCAACAAAACTCTCAGTTGGAGCTTGTTGTACCAGCTCCAGATCGCCTCAACCAGCTTCCCAGTTCGAGTATCGAGTGCGATGACATCCTCCTCTAAACCTCGCAGTTTTACTGTGCTGTCTGACACCGCCATGTAAAATTCAGTAAACAATCTTCAGTTTTTAGCCCAAAACCAGCCCTTCGTTAACAACCAGGATGGCCATGAGTATCTTGTCGCGGCCATGCCGCTGCAGCACACGCATCAAAGCCTACTACCGCCAGTTGAACCTGTTCGTCGCCGCTGCAATATCTCGTCTGATCCATCTATTGATCTCCAGCTAGTCTCAACGAACGTAGTCATGCAATCTCTTTAGCAGTTCGTCCCGGTGAGCAGCTTCCAATCTGTTGCACCTATAGTCTACATGTCCAGAGATCAATTCATGTCTCTCGCCTATATTTAAATCCCATCCCTTTATCTTTTTGAATGCAAATCTCGATGTACAATTCGACCAGGCGCAAACACATCCTTGTAAGAAAATCATCAGGTGTGTCGGTTTACTTCCCAGACCTCAGCTCGAATCCCCTTCTCCATGGTTAATCGCCTTGTTTTCCTCTACCAAATCCGGCCTCAGTCATCCTTCTGTCTTTTCCAATTCCTTTTCTTTTTGCAGTTCTAATTAAATTCATATCAAGTGTTAAATAAAGTTCAAATATAACAAACTATTTGTCAATCTCTATCAGGAAAATGCATAGAATCTGATCTTGCCATCCATATACCTATTGCATATAATTTGTCCATGCTCGCAAATATATTCATTTGTTTGGGGGTACTTTATCGATTCACCTAATAATCAAATATGGAGACTATATAAAGGCTAGTCTAGTCTTATATTGACCCCATTTAAATTTGTGTAGCGAACCGATGCCATGTTTTGTCTTGTTAATTCCACATTTAAATTGTGGGGTAGTTAAATAACTTCAACCTTCTAATTAAATGTCGGAACCCTAGTTCCGCTTAATATTGCCTAGTCGCATTGCATCTTTGCCATGTATTGCATCATATCATCAACATGCTGATTCTTCTGTCGTAGTATTAAATAGTGCATCTGGTGTTTCTTTTAGTGCTTTGGTTCTTCACGGATTAGGCTGATGAGTTGATGCGAGAGTCGACAAGTTCTTCGGATAATGTATCTTCAGCAGTGTTTCCCAGGCGAGCATTCTCCCCCTTTCTACCTATTTTGCATTTGTAGTCTTTATTTCCTCCCGTTGATCTATTGCTATCCATGTCGCGATGCTTTAGTGTTCCGTACCAGATGTATTCCGTGCAGCCTTTAAATTGCCTTGGACACCTCCTATAACCTGTTGTTTGGTAGATAGATGGTTTTGCGAGTCGTAGTCGCTTGCTCAGGTGCGATCCCGTGTCGTGAAGTACCACACAGTTGTTGGAATGTTGTCATATGCTTAATGGTGGAGATGATCCTGACTTTAAATGCAACTGTTAAAATGCTGGGAATAGATATAACTAATGCAGAGGCATCGGTGGGCAATAGATGTTATTTGGTTCTTCCACGCTCACTTGTGTCCCGTAGGACCCCGAGTACTTGATACCTGTTCCTTGACTATCGCACTATCCGCATATGGGACCATGAATCCCCTTAGCCAGAGCTTGATTCATTTCTTATTTCTTGGGGCCACAGACTAGTTTGGGGCTTTATTACTATCATGTACTTATGCCATGCTTTACTGCTTTATTTACGATTGTGCGTGGAGCACCTGTACTGTTTTGGATGTGGAGTGTTTTCGCGGTATCGACAAGCCCAGTCACACTTTCGGGTTCCCAGTCGTTTACAGCCATTGACGCAAACCATGGGTCCGTCTCAGAGCAGCCAACTTTGTTGCGGGTAGCTTAATGGGGTGGCCCCCTGAAATATTTTATGAATCCTGTGATTGCTTTGTCGTGAAAGCCTCGTTGGGTTTTGATTTGGTTTTTCCGAGGTTGATCGTGTGTGTGTTGCTATTTGTGCACCCCTACAGGGTAAATCTTTCTGAAAACCATGTCCGCGGTTATGCACGACTTGGAGCACAGTATCTCGATCATAGACAAGTATAACTAAAGTAGTGCTATAAATTTGACTTAATATGTGACTAGTAATCAGCTTCACTACAATGGAATAGATAATAAAAGTGCCAACAACTGGTGGAACTGTGGTGTATCGTGTCATGTTATACCTGCCTAGTAAGTATCGCAACTCCAATGGAATGAGATAAAAGTGCCAACAACTACTGGGTTTGGGATGTCACATGCTAATGGTATCTGACTAGTAAGTACTGCAACTACAACTGAATGGTTAACTAAAACTGCCCACTACTTATGCTATCGGGATGACCCATGCTATCTATATCTGACTAGAAAGTGCTTCAACTATAATGGAATGAATAAAACTGCCAACTGTGTGAGTTCCTTGGTTTGACTTCCTCGTTTGGTCTCGAGGGGGAAATACCAGGATGGGTATGATTGGTGTTAGTAACAGGTTGGTTCCGAATAGGTCTTTCTTACCCCTTTCTAATAGCCGACAGATGTATCGAGTCTCTATAGGTTGTTTAGTGCATGCTTCGCTGCCGCTTCAGTCCACCATACCTATGTAGGCGAGAGTCGCCGAATTCTAGCCTCGCAGTGTACTGGCCTCAGTACTGGCGCTACTCTTTTTCCCTTCGCCCTTTGTCGGCACCCCTTTTGTTTAGCAGGTACGAGTTCGACGTCGTTAGCAGGGTTACCCTTCCGGCTTGGCCTGGGCAGGGTTATGGATGCCATTGGTTATTCTTCAGGGCTCTTAGCCCAATTTGCATCTTGTTCGTACTCGGACGTGGTATCGATTTCAAAGTGATTTGGATCTTGGTATTGTATATCTGTATTTCTGACCCGCTGAGTCGCTGTTGTATATATATCTATTCTGTGGGTTCCATCGTGGACTATTGTGTAATGCTATTACTTCGTTTTCCACCCGCACGAAAGTACCTGGTGGGCGTCCTTGAATCGTTTCTATGCGGGTTTGGCGGGAAGCGCTAAAACATGCATAGGGCCGATTCGAGGGTGTTACATGGATCCTCCAGAGTCATTGCATGTCTGTTCTTTTCATTAACCACAAATGGATCCACATGTGTCATTGAATGTCTGTTCTTTTTTTAAACCACATGGATCCACCAGTGTCATTGCATGTGTGTTATTTTCACAAACCACATATGGATCCACCGGTGTCATTGCATGTGTGTTCTTTTCAATAACCACATATGGAACCCATAGTGTCATTGCATGTGTTTTCTTTTCATTAACCACATCAAGTGTCAATGGATGTGTGTTCTTTTTGACAACCACATAAGGATCCACCAGAGTCATTTCATGTGTATTCTTTTCAAAAACCACATATGGATCCACCAGAGTCATTGCATGTCTGTTGTTTTCTAAAATCACAAGGATCTACTAGTGCCATTTCATGTGTGTTCTTTTCATTAACCATAGCCAAATTCATTGCATGTCTGTTCTTTTCACAAACCACATATGGATCCACCAGTGTCATTGAATGTGTGTTCTTTTCCTAAAGCACATATGGATCCACCAGTGTCATTGCATGTGTGTTCTTTTCATTAACCACAACTAGATTCATTGCATGTGTATTCTTTTCACAAACCACATATGGATCCACTAGTGTCATTGCATGTGTGTTCTTTTAATTAACCACAACTAGAGTCATTGCATGTGTGTTCTTTTCATAAACCACAACAAGATTCATTGCATGTGTGTTCTTTTCATTAACCACATATGGATCCCCAAGTGTCATTACATGTGTGTTCTATTCATTAACCACAACTAGAGTCATTGCATGTCAGTTCTTTTCATAGACCACATATGAATCCACCAGAGTTCATTGCATGTCTATTGTTTTCACAAACCACATATGGATCCACTAGAGTCATTGCATTTGTGTTCTTTTCACAAACCACATATGGATCCACCAGTGTCATTGCATGTGTGTTCTTTTCATTAACCACATATGGATCCCCTAGTGTCATTGCATGTGTATTCTTTTCATTAACCACAACTAGAGTCATTGCATGTCTATTCATTTCATAGACCACATATGGATCCACCAGAGTCATTGCATGTGTGTTCTTTTCATAAACCACATATGGATCCACCAGTGTCATTGCATGTGTGTTCTTTTCACAAACCACATATGGATCCAACAGTGTCATTGCATGTGTGTTCTTTTCATTAACCACATATGGATCCCCTAGTGTCATTGCATGTGTGTTCTTTTCATTAACCACAACTAGAGTAATTGCATGTCTGTTCTTTTCATAGACCACATATGATCCACCAGGGTTCATTGCATATTTGTTCTTTTCACAAACCACATATGGATCCACCAGAGTCATTGCATATGTGTTCTTTTCACAAACTACATATGGATCCACCAGTGTCATTGCATGTGTGTTCTTTTCATTAACCTCATATGGATCCTCTAGTTTCATTGCATGTGTGTTATTTTAATTAACCACAACTAGAGTCATTGCATGTGTGTTCTTTTCACAAACCACATATGGATCCACCAAAGTCATTGCATGTCCGTTCTTTTCATTAACCAGAAATGGATCCACACGTGTCATTGCATGTCCGTTCTTTTCATAAACCACATGGATCCACTAGTGTCATTGCATGTGTGTTTTTTCAGAAACCACATATGGAACCACTAGTGTCATTTCATGTGTGTTCTTTTTAATAACCACACATGGATCCCATAGTGTCATTGCATGTGTGTTCTTTTCATTAACCACGGCTAGAGTCACTGGATGTGTGATCTTTTCGACAACCACATAAGGATCCACCAGAGTCATTTCATGTGTGTTCTTTTCAAAAACCACATATGGATCCACCAGAGTCATTGCATGTCTGTTTTTTTCATAAACCACGTGGATCCACTAGTGTCATTTCATGTGTGTTCTTTTCATTAACCACAGCCAAAGTCATTGCATGTCTATTCTTTTCACAAACCACATAAGGATCCACCAGAGTCATTGCATGTCTGTTCTTTTCATTAACCACATGAGTATGTGTATTCTTTTTACAAACCACATATGGATCCACCAGTGTCATTGAATGTGTGTCATTTTCCTAAAGCACACATGGATCCACAAGTCTCATTGCATGTGTGTTCTTTTCATTAACCACAACTAGAGTCATTGCATGTGTGTTCTTTTCACAAACCACATATGGATCCACCAGAGTCATTGCATGTCTGTTCTTTTCATAGACGACATATAGATCCACCAGAGTCATTGCAGTTCTGTTCTTCTCACTAACCACATATGGATCCAGCAGAGTCATTGCATGTGTATTCTTTTCACAAACCACATATGGATCCGCCAGTGTCATTGCATGTGTGTTCTTTTAATTAACCACAACTAGAGTAATTGCATGTGTGCTCTTTTCATAAACCACAACAAGAGTCATTGCATGTGTGTTCTTTTCACAAACCACATATGGATCTACAAGTGTCATTGCATGTGTGTTCTTTTCATTAACCACATATGGATCCCCTAGTGTCATTGCATGTGTATTCTTTTCATTAACCACAACTAGAGTCATTGCATGTCTGTTGTTTTCATAGACCACATATGGATCCACCAGAGTTCATTGCATGTGCGTTCTTTTCACAAACCACATATGGATCCACCAGTGTCATTGCATGTGTGTTCTTTTCATTAACCACATATGGATCCCCTAGTGTCATTACATGTGTGTTATTTTCATTAACCACAACTAGAGTTATTGCATGTCTGTTCTTTTCATAGACCGCATATGGATCCACCAGGGTTCATTGCATGTTTGTTGTTTTCACAAACCATATATGGATCCACTAGAGTCATTGCATATGTGTTCTTTTCACAAACCACATATGGATCCACTAGTGTCATTGCATGTGTGTTCTTTTCATTAGCCACAACTAGAGTCATTGCATGTGTGTCCTTTTCACAAACCACATATGGATCCACCAGAGTCATTGCATGTCTGTTCTTTTCATTAACCACAAATGGATCCACACGTGTCATTGCATGTCCATTCTTTTCATAAACCACATGGATCCACCAGTGTCATTGCATGTGAGTTCTTTTCAATAACCACATATGGATCCCCTAGTGTCATTGCATCTGTGTTCTTTTCATTAACCACAACTAGAGTCACTAGATGTGTGTTCTTTTCGACAACCACATAAGAATCCACCAGAGTCATTTCATGTGTGTTCTTTTCAAAAACCACATATGGATCCACCAGAGTCATTGCATGTCTATTCTTTTCATAAACCACATGGATCCACTAATGTCATTTCATGTGTGTTCTTTTCATTAACCACAGCCAGAGTCATTGCATGTCTGTTCTTTTCAGAAACTACATAAGGATCCACCATAGTCATTGCATGTGTGTTCTTTTCATTAACCACATGAGCATGTGTATTCTTTTCACAAACCACATATGGATCCACCAGAGCCATTCCATGTCTGTTCTTTTCATAGACCACATATGGATCCACCAGAGTCATTGCATGTCTGTTCTTCTCAAAAAACCACATATGGATCCACCAGTGTCATTGCATGTGTGTTCTTTTAATTAACCACAACTAGAGTCATTGCATGTGTGTTCTTTTCACAAACCACAACCAGAGTCATTGCATGTGTGTTTTATTCATTAACCACAACTAGAGTCATTGCATGTCTGTTCTTTTCATAGACCACATATGGATCCACCAGAGTTCATTGCATGTCTGTTCTTTTAACAAACCACATATGGATCCACTAGAGTCATTGCATGTGTGTTCTTTTCACAAACCACATATGGATCCACCAGTGTCATTGCATGTGTGTTCTTTTCATTAACCACATATGGATCCCCTAGTGTCATTGCATGTGTATTGTTTTCATTAACCACAACTAGAGTCATTGCATGTCTGTTCTTCTGATAGACCACATATGAATCCACCAGAGTTCATTGCATGTCTGTTCTTTTCACAAACCACATATGTATCCACCAGAGTCATTGCATGTGTGTTCTTTTCACAAACCACATATGGATCCACTAGTGTCATTTCATGTGTGTTCTTTTCATTAACCACATATGGATCCCCTAGTGTCATTGCACGTGTGTTCTTTTCATTAACCACAACTAGAGTTATTGCATGTGTGTTCTTTTCATAGACTAGATATGGATCCACCAGGGTTCATTGCATGTCTGTTCTTTTCACAGACCACATATGTATCCACCGGAGTCATTGCATATGTGTTCTTTTCACAAACCACATATGGATCCACCAGAGTCATTGCATGTCTTTTCTTTTCATTAACCTCAATTGGATCCACACATGTCATTGCATGTCCATTATTTTCATAAACCACATGGATCCACTAGTGTCATTGCATGTGTGTTCTTTTCACAAACCACATATGGATCCACCAGTGTCATTGCATGTGTGTTCTTTTCAATAACCACATATGGATCCCCTAGTGTCATTGCATGAGTGTTCTTTTCATTAACCATAGCTAGAGTCACTAGATGTGTGTTCTTTTCGACAACCACATAAGGATCCACCAGAGTCATTTCATGTGTTTTCTTTTCAAAAACCACATATGGATCCACCAGAGTCAATGCATTTCTATTCTTTTCATAAACCACATGGATCCACTAGTGTCATTTCATGTGTGTTCTTTTCATTAACCACAGCCATAGTCATTGCATGTCTGTTCTTTTCACAAACCCATAAGGATCCACCAGAGTCATTACATGTCTGTTCTTTTCATTAACCACATGAGCATGTGTATTATTTTCACAAACCACATATGGATCCACCAGTGTCATTGAATATGTGTTCTTTTCCTACAGCACATATGGATCCACCAGTGTCATTGCATGTGTGTTCTTTTCATTAACCACAACATGAGTCATTGCATATGTGTTCTTTTCACAAACCACATATGGATCCACCAGAGTCATTGCATGTCTGTTCTTTTCATAGACCACATATGGATCCACCAGAGTCATTGCATGTCTGTTCTTTTCACAAACCACATATGGATCCACCAGAGTCATTGCATGTGTGTTCTTTTCACAAACCACATATGGATCCACCAGGGTCATTGCATGTGTGTTCTTTTGATTAGCCACAACTAGAGTCATTGCATGTGTGTTCTTTTCACAAACCACATATGGATCCACCAGAGTCATTGCATGTCTGTTCTTTTCATTAACCACAAATGGATCCACACGTGTCATTGCATGTCCGTTCTTTTCATAAACCACATGGATCCACCAGTGTCGTTGCATGTGTGTTCTTTTCAATAACCACATATGGATCCCCTAGTGTCATTGCATGTGTGTTATTTTCATTAACCATAGCTAGAGTCACTTGATGTGTGTTCTTTTCGACAACCACATAAGGATCCACTAGAGTCATTTCATGTGTGTTGTTTTCAAAAACCACATATGGATCCACAAGATTCATTGCATGTCTATTCTTTTCATAAACCTAATGGATCCACTAATGTCATTTCATGTGTGTTCTTTTCATTAACCACATGTAGAGTCATTGCACGTCTGTTCTCACAAACTACATAAGGATCCACCATAGTCATTGCATATCTATTCTTTTCATTAACCACATGAGCATGTGTATTCTTTTCACAAACCACATATGGATCCACCAGAGTCATTGCATGTCTGTTCTTTTCATAGACCACATATGGATCCACTAGAGTCATTGCATGTCTGTTCTTCTCAAAAACCACATATGGATCCATCAGTGTCATTGGATGTGTGTTCTTTTAATTAACCACAACTAGAGTCATTGCATGTTTGTTCTTTTCACAAACCACAACCATAGTCATTGCATGTGTGTTTTATTCATTAACCACAACTAGCGTCATTGCATGTCTATTCTTTTCATAGACCACATATGGATCCACCAGAGTTCATTGCATGTCTGTTCTTTTCACAAACCACAAATGGATCCACCAGAGTCATTGCATGCGTGTTCTTTTCACAAACCACATATGGATCCACCAGTGTCATTGCATGTGTGTTCTTTTCATTAACCACATATGGATCCCCTAGTGTCATTGCATGTGTATTGTTTTCATTAACGACAACTAGAGTCATTGCATGTCTCTTCTTTGCATAGACCACATATGGATCCACCAGGGTTCATTGCATGTCTGTTCTTTTCACAAATCTCATATGTATCCACCAGAGTCATTGCATATGTGTTCATTTCACAAACCACATATGGATTCACCAGAGTCATTGCATGTCTGTTCTTTTCATTAACCACAAATGGGTCCACAGATGTCATTGCATGTCCGCTATTTTCATAAACCACATGGATCCACTAGTGTCATTGCATGTGTGTTCTTTTCACAAACCACATATGGATCCACCGGTGTCATTGCATGTGTGTTCTTTTCAATAACCACATATGGATCCCCTAGTGTCATTGCATGAGTGTTCTTTTCATTAACCATAGCTAGAGTCACTGGATGTGTGTTCTTTTCGACAACCACATAAGGATCCACCAGAGTCATTTCATGTGTGTTCTTTTCAAAAACCACATATGGATCCACCAGAGTCATTGCATTTCTATTCTTTTCATAAACCACATGGATCCACTAGTGTCATTTCACGTGTGTTCTTTTCATTAACCACAGCCACAGTCATTGCATGTCTGTTCTTTTCACAAACCCATAAGGATCCACCAGAGTCATTACATGTATGTTCTTTTCATTAACCACATGAGCATGTGTATTCTTTTCACAAACCACATATGGATCCACCAGTGTCATTGAATATGTGTTCTTTTCCTACAGCACATATGGATCCACCAGTGTCATTGCATGTGTGTTCTTTTCATTAACAACAACATGAGTCATTGCATATGTGTTCTTTCACAAACCACATATGGATCCACCAGAGTCATTGCATGTCTGTTCTTTTCATAGACCACATATGGATCCACCAGAGTCATTGCATGTCTGTTCTTTTCACAAACCACATATGGATCCACCAGAGTCATTGCATGTGTGTTCTTTTCACAAACCACATATGGATCCACCAGGGTCATTGCATGTGTGTTCTTTTGATTAGCCACAACTAGAGTCATTGCATGTGTGTTCTTTTCACAAACCACATATGGATCCACCAGACTCATTGCATGTCTGTTCTTTTCATTAACCACAAATGGATCCACATGTGTCATTGCATGTCCGTTCTTTTCATAAACCACATGGATCCACCAGTGTCGTTGCATGTGTGTTCTTTTCAATAACCACATATGGATCCCCTAGTGTCATTGCATGTGTGTTATTTTCATTAACCATAGCTAGAGTCACTTGATGTGTGTTCTTTTCGACAACCACATATGGATCCACTAGAGTCATTTCTTGTGTGTTCTTTTCAAAAACCACATATGGATCCACCAGAGTCATTGCATGTCTATTATTTTCATAAACCTAATGGATCCACTAATGTCATTTCATGTGTGTTCTTTTCATTAACCACAGGCAGAGTCATTGCACGTCTGTTCTCACAAACTACATAAGGATCCACCATAGTCATTGCATGTCTATTCTTTTCATTAACCACATGAGCATGTGTATTCTTTTCACAAACCACATATGGATCCACCAGAGTCATTGCATGTCTGTTCTTTTCATAGACCACATATGGATCCACTAGAGTCATTGCATGTCTGTTCTTCTCAAAAACCACATATGGATCCATCAGTGTCATTGGATGTGTGTTCTTTTAATTAACCACAACTAGAGTCATTGCATGTGTGTTCTTTTCACAAACCACAACCAGAGTCATTGCATGTGTGTTTTATTCATTAACCACAACTAGCGTCATTGCATGTGTATTCTTTTCATAGACCACATATGGATCCACCAGAGTTCATTGCATGTCTGTTCTTTTCACAAACCACACATGGATCCACCAGAGTCATTGCATGCGTGTTCTTTTCACAAACCACATATGGATCCACCAGTGTCATTGCATGTGTGTTCTTTTCATTAACCACATATGGATCCCCTAGTGTCATTGCATGTGTATTGTTTTCATTAACGACAACTAGAGTCATTGCATGTCTCTTCTTTTCATAGACCACATATGGATCCACCAGGGTTCATTACATGTCTGTTCTTTTCACAAACCTCATATGTATCCACCAGAGTCATTGCATATGTGTTCTTTTCACAAACCACATATGGATCCACCAGAGTCATTGCATGTCTGTTCTTTTCATTAACCACAAATGGATCCACAGATGTCATTGCATGTCCGTTATTTTCATAAACCACATGGATCCACTAGTGTCATTGCATGTGTGTTCTTTTCACAAACCACATATGGATCCACCAGTGTCATTGCATGTGTCTTCTTTTCAATAACCACATATGGATCCCCTAGTGTCATTGCATGTGCGTTCTTTTCATTAACCACAGCTAGAGTCACTGGATGTGTGTTCTTTTCGACAACCACATAAGGATCCACCAGAGTCATTTCATGTGTGTTCTTTTCAAAAACCACATATGGATCCACCAGAGTCATTGCATGTCTATTCTTTTCATAAACCACATGGATCCACTAGTGCCATTTCACGTGTGTTCTTTTCATTAACCACATCCAGAGTCATTACATGTCTGTTCTTTTCACAAACCACATAAGGATCCACCAGAGTCATTACATGTCTGTTCTTTTCATTAACCACATGAGCATGTGTATTCTTTTCACAAACCACATATGGATCCACTAGTGTCATTGAATATGTGTTCTCTTCCTAAAGCACATATGGACCCACCAGTGTCATTGCATGTGTGTTCTTTTCATTAACCACAACCTGAGTCATTGCATGTGTGTTCTTTTCACAAACCACATATGGATCCACTAGAGTCATTGCATGTCTGTTCTTTTCATAGACCACATATGGATCCACCAGAGTCATTGCATGTCTGTTCTTTTCGCAAACCACATATGGATCCACCAGAGTCATTGCATGTGTGTTCTTTTCACAAACCACATATGGATCCACAAGAGTCATTGCATGTCTATTCTTGTCATAGAACACATATGGATCCATCAGAGTCATTGCATCTCTGTTCTTTTCACAAACCACATATTGATCCACCAGAGTCATTGCATGTGTGTTCTTTCCACATATGGATCCACCAGTGTCATTGCATGCGTGTTCTTTTAATTAACCACAACTAGAGTCATTGCGTGTGTGTGTTCTTTTCACAAACCACAACCAGAGTCATTGCATGTGTGTTCTATTCATTACCCACAACTAGAGTCATTGCATGTCTGTTCTTTTCATAGACCACATATGGATCCACCAGAGTTCATGTGGGGCCCCCGGATTAATAATCCGAGAAATCCCTGTTACGCAATCACCATGTTCCCATGATCAGTGAGCCGTGGAACATAACTGACAAATATCATTACAACATCCGAGACATACCGAATTTACAAGACTTACATAAATGCCGTTATGGCTACATCAATAATCATCAGCGGAACTTCATCAAGCGTAGATCCCGATCCATGCCTTAACCTACAGGCGACTGACTAGGGAAAATGTCCTAGCTCGCATAGTTGCCAACATCATCTTCTTCTTGATATCTGACTAAGTTAATAGCCAGGGACAATGCCAGTGAGTACTTTGAATGTACTTGCAAACCACCTTAATAGAATAATAAAACAAGAGGATATGCAATAGGGCTATGGCAGTAGGTGGGCTCCAAGGGGGTTCTTTTCTCAAATAGTTTCTCTTGTAGATATAGCATCTACATACCTTTGTTGAAAGCCTTTTGTAAAACATTTTGGAAACCATTTTGAACATTAGGACTAGGTCACCCATTTGTTCCCGTCTTCAGGTCGTCCCACGACCAAACTCCTATCTCCTCCTTCCGACCATCCCATGGTCAAAACCTTTCTCCTTTACGACCATCCCATGGTCAAGATATTTCCAAGCCATTTCTTTTCCGAAATCCTTTTTGAAAACAAAACCAGCACCGCTCTATAGCAACCTTCCTAGCCATCTATGATCGCGGACACGACTATTCGAATAGATTTACACTCTGTAGAGGTTGTACACTTTACCCACACCATCCGGGTACACTACCCTGATCTTCACCGATCGTGGGTCGAGTAACCGATCAAGACTCTCCGGATGCCCACCCCAATATAAGTGCCTACCCTATCAGTGTAATTCCCCTCAAAACCGGGACGTCGCGTACCGAGGACCAACCAGAGCGCTTTTTCCACTTATCGAGTGTGCGCTTTCAATGAGGTGCTCATAGTAACGCGTGGAGGCCCGCAGACCCTTCATTCCTTCTCCAGGTCGATGTCCCACATGGACCTTTATCGGAGAAGGCCCACCCTCCAGGGATCGCGATCCCCTTTAGTAGTTACGAGGCAACTTATACCAGAATAAACAACCATCAAATCTAGCTCTGTCCCATTCCAGAGTAATGTGGTTGCACAAGGTTAATTGTTCTAGCAAAACTGCAAAGAACCGGGTGCGTTTTTGTAAACCTTTTTCCTCCAGCTTTCCTTCAGCATTTTGTAAAACAAAAACCCTTTTCTTTCTCAACATCTCTTGGGAGGTCCCACCTCACAAAGGTGTTATCATAAAACATTTGGTAAATTTTTTTTCGGGGTCTTCCCATCCTATAGATTTGCTTCGGCTAAATCAGGGTCTCCAAAGGGGGGGTATGGTGTGCTACACCATCTACCATACTAGGGACAAGTAGGTGTCATCAAGAGGGTTGTACTTAGTAGTACCAAGATTAATAGTTCAGAGGAGCCAAACCACTACCATATATACATCAACATATAGTAAAACAATGCAGTTATAATAAACACAAGGTAAACCATGCATAAGTAAAACAGTAGGACAAGGCTTATGAGCAAGAAGGTGGCTTGCCTAATGGTCAGAAATATGGCAACATGTCCCTAGACTTCTTCTTTAGAAAACCAAGAATACCAATAATAATAAGACCTCTTCTTCTCGGCGTCAATACAAACGCAACAATCGTCGATATCGAGCATACATGCAAACAAACAAGTCCACAATCCAACAAGGCATTCAAGCATCAAAACCATACAGAAAGAAAATGATGATACAAGTTTACAAATAAGTAGATCTTAGGAAGAATGGATTTAATAAGATTGGCCTTGTTTTGGAGATATGGGGGAAAATCCCTTAGGATTTATAGCCGAGGAATTACCTAAGAGGGGTTTTGGACCAAGGACCTATTCTGTATAATACCATGGTGTAAAAATGATACCCATAGATAGGTGTTGATAAAATGAAATCAACAAAAGTGGTTTCACTAATTTATCACTTTTCTTTAATTTCTTATTAATTTTTCAGTGAAATAAACTCTAGTTTTAGGAGATAAATCACCATAAAAGTTCTTGAGCTCCAAAAATTATTTCCTTGGGTGGTTAGGTAAGGATTGATGTAATTGTTCACTGAGAGTTGGAATCATGCCAAAATTATGACCAGAATGCCCTCAGGAAATTCCCAAAGGCAGTTCTATTGACAAATTGTATTTTTCACCAGATTAAATCTATAGGGGATTTTGATTTTATTTCAAGGACACATGATAGGTATTTATAATACCTTTCTGTAGAAATTGGAATCAAACTTTTTGGAGTTACAGAGCTACTAGAGTGATTTATCTAGTGATAATACTATATACAAAAGTGTTTAATGCATTAAAAATCCTCAGAAACTCAATAATTCTTGAGCTCTTGGATTTTGACATGTCCTGATGTACCACTTCCCTGGGAATTGGAATCAATTCAAAGCAAGTTAAAATTTGGCCTAGGGAATTTTCTAAAGTCATATCTGTGCTGTTTTTGTTATTTTTACTACAGTAAATATAAGGCTCCACTTGACATGAGACTAATTCCAAAAGATGGGAAACTACAAAATCTACCAAGGGGAGGTAGATTTAACCCATTTGGGTATCTATAACTGGCTAGGGAATTTATTTATTGAAAAGGATACTATTTAGTAGATTTATTTTTAGTAGATTATAAACATTAATTTGGGCAAGGTACAAACTCTACATGTTTCAGAAAACATCTGCAAAACCTAACAATTTTAGATCTGGTTGATTGGGGTTTGTTTTTTTATTTTCAAACAGATTTATTACAAATATGAAATCTACAGATCTGGTGATAAATATTAAAAAGGAAGTGAGGGTGGGCTAGTTTTCTGGAGGGAGATGGGCCGCCGAGGAGGGTTTCGGCCCACTCGGGCAAGCCAGCGCGCGGGAGGCCGCGTTTTGAACCCGACTGGTGGGTCCTGCCGGTCAGCGACGCGGAGCGGCGAAGAGGTACCGAGGCGCTTGGGCCGTTGGATTAGAGGGCGGATCAATGGCGCCAAGTCGTCGTCCTCCTTTCTCCAGGGCGACGGGGAGCTAACCCTAGCTAGGGAGAGAAACAACACATGGGCTCACCAGAGGGGCGGAGAGGAGCTGGGAGGTGGCGGAGGTGGAGCGGTGCTTGATGGCGGTACCAGCGAGGGAGACAAGATGGGCTTCGACGCCGGGAGGTGGCTCACGCGGAAACGTCTGCGGCAGACGCTGCGGGAGCTCGTCGGAGTTTGCTCAGGGGCGCCTGCAGGTCGGGGTAGATGGTGCAGGGTGGGAGCGGAGGTCGTAGCGAAGCGGTTGGTGGTCGTAGCAGGTGCCCTGGACGGCTGGAATGGGCTCGCATTGAGGTGCCCGAGAAGAGCTCGGTGGATCTCGACGGCGGCGACGATAGGGTGGTCTCTAGCCACAAGGAAAGAAGTATTAGATAGAGGGGAAGTAGGGGATCGTCCTACTGTGACATGCAGAGGGAGATGAAAAAGGGAGAGGAGGTCTTGCCCTTCTTTCTGTCAATGGGCGAGAGGCCATTTTTCTTCTCCCACGAGCAGGGCAGAGCAGGAGAGAGGAGGAGGTCTCGGGTGGGGGTGAGTGGGAGTGATTGGGGACAAGTGAGAGGTAGAGGGGAGAGCTGGGTGGCCTGGGGTATTTAACCTGAGAGGAGATGTCCATGGTGGCACAAGTCCATGGGAGGACAAGGGGAGGGAGCTGGCCATCCATTGGGCGTGTAGGGCGGTGGAGAGGGCACTGTGGTCGTGCAGGAGACAAAGAGGAGGTGGGGGTGGACTGTTGCAAGAATTAAAGACAAGATGTGACCAATGTGTGCATCTCTACTTCCTCCAAGCACTAAAGACAAGGGGAAGAGGGTTTTCTACAGTGATGCTACCGTGCATTTCGACTAGAGGGTTAAGAGGTGTGTTGTGCAAGTTTGTTTGACCAAATGGTATAGGTTTGGTGGGTTTTTGATTTGAGGATTTGTATTCTTGGCAATTTTGATCAAATAGATGGCTATGAATAAAGTCTATAAACTTGCATTGGACAAGATGGGGAAATGGTACTAGTGGGTAGATGAGGTCAAGATACACCTCCAAGAATTATTTGGGATTTTTCAAATGAGTTGTTGTCCACTTAAAGTCATTTATTCGAAAGGTGCAGAAATGGTTTCTAGAAGCTTATTTGATATTTTCACACTGGACATGATTGGTTTTTGATGTGAGATGATTCTAAATATAAATCCACACTTAGGGGAATTTTCCCAAGATTTATTAGAAGATAAAATTATTTAAAACAAATATTAATCCATTTCTGCCATTTAAGAAAATAGGCAGAAACAAATAATAAAAATCTTCAAAAATATTTATTTTTGAAGTCGAAAGATAGGGTATGAGATATGGATCTCAATTGAGCCAAAAGTTGCAGAAGTGCTTTGGTAAAAACCAAACTTGCCTTTAGGAAAGGACCTTTGGGGATTTGACTATTAAGGAGATTAATTAGATTTAGAGCCATAATAATTATGGATAATATTTGATAAATTTTGATGATCAAGGTAGATAATGTAGACAAGGTGTAACAAGCATTCTCAACCTTGGTATTGGAGAATCCGAGTTGATTTTGGTGAAAACTAGAGATTTAAGGATCTTGGTAAGATTGTTTTCATGCCACCAAAACCTTGTTGGATGTTGGAGCTCAGATCTCCCCTTGGGGCATGGGATAGATGGATGGATAGACCAAGTGATGTACATCAACATGGTATAGAGGTTTGAGCTTGATCTTTCTTGAGTTCTCCAAGAATTGATTTCAAACTTTGAATAGAATAAGCCTGCCAAAGCAGATTATCAACTAGCCTTCAAAACCTTGAGGGTTTAAGAAGCACAAAGATCCACTTTAAACAAGTGAAGTAGATATTGATAGACCTATATGAGTAGAACACAACCAGGCAAAGATTTGGTCCAAAGAAGGTTGGGTGATGGTGTGAGCATTTGTCAAAGTAGGCATGTTGACTAGACTTGCAGGAGTAGTTATTTTCTTTCCTACAAAACCATCAAGAACAAGTAGGTTGGATGATGATCTCATCAAGGGCAAGAGTATGCCTTGGTATTCCTTAGGATGGTTAACAATATTGTTCAAATGCATTTTCAAAAATGCACAAGTGTTGAGAAAAACATAAATTAAAAAAGGTGATGTTGAAACAGTTTCCAGACTTAGTCAAATTTGGCAGTTTTGAGGATTTTGACTAGAGTATGAGAGGGAAGGCTTTTGATGGATAGCAAGATACCAAAGCATCATCAAGTGGATGAGGTTGAAGATTAGATTGAGTAGAAGGGATCCATTCTTGATATTGGTCTTCATTGACTTGGAAGCTTCTAGAAGGGATCACTTCAGAATTGATCTAGTTAAGGGTTTTAGATGATCACCTAGTGGCTAGAGATCAGATCCATCTTGTATTCTTTCTTAGGGTTTGGTGATCTTAAAGTATCTTTATCCTAGAGGATGAGCTCCTAGAGTAGCTCATACTACTTCTAAGCAATCAAGTCAAACAACAGATCAAGGTAACTCATCTTACAAACAAATCAACTACTATTAGGGTTACCATCAAGCCTAGCTTGAGGTAAAGTTCAGGCATTTTGAAGAGGTTGGATTTTGAATAAGATGAGAGTCCTTGGTATCTCTACCAAGAGTAGAATTCAAAAGCTTACTAAAAGGATTTGGAGATAATAAAGGTAAGAGTAGTTGAAGGTTCTGTCTTGAAAACATAAGGGGATTATATTGTATATCTCTCCATAGTTTTGTCAATAGAGGTTACTAAAATAGTTTTGGTTACATAAGCATCTTGGATCAGGTTTTGAAATGCCAGAACATTTGAGAATATGTAAAATGAGCCAGGATAGTTTTCTTAAATAGCTTTTGTCAACTGATGGTGAGGTAAGGAGTATCATATGGTATACACTCAGCAGCATGAGCACAGACAATCGGCAAGCAAACACTGCAACACTTAACAAGAAAAAGTTTTTGTTCCCCCTGATTTTTGCATTCTGGACAACTAATCAGTTAATGAAATTGGGATGTTACAGTTCATCGCATGTCTGTTCTTTTCACAAACCACATATGGATCCACCAGAGTCATTCCATGTGTGCTCTTTTCACAAACCACATATGGATCCACCAGTGTCATTGAATGTATGTTCTTTTCATTAACCACATATGGATCCCCTAGTGTCATTGCATGTGTATTCTTTTCATTAACCACAACTAGAGTCATTGCATGTCTGTTATTTTCATAGACCACATATGGATCCACCAGAGTTCATTGCATGTCTGTTCTTTTCACAAACCACATATGTATCCACCAGAGTCACTGCATGTGTGTTCTTTTCACAAACCACATATGGATCCACCAGTGTCATTTCATGTGTGTTCTTTTCATTAACCACATATGGATCCCCTAGTGTCATTGCATGTGTGTTCTTTTCATTAACCACAACTAGAGTTATTGCATGTCTGTTCTTTTCATAGACCAGATATGGATCCACCAGGGTTCATTGCATGTCTCTTCTTTTCACAAACCACATATGTATCCACCAGAGTCATTTCATATGTGTTCTTTTCACAAACCACATATGGATCCACCAGAGTCATTGCATGTCTGTTCTTTTCATTAACCATAAATGGATCCACACGTGTCATTGCATGTCTGTTCTTTTCATAAACCACATGGATCCACCAGTTTCATTGCATGTGTATTCTTTTCACAAACCAAATATGGATCCACCAGTGTCATTGCATGCGTGTTCTTTTCAATAACCACATATGGATCCCCTAGTGTCATTGCATGTGTGTTCTTTTCATTAACCACAGCTACAGTCACTAGATGTGTGTTCATTTCGACAACCACATAAGGATCCACCAGAGTCATTTCATGTGTGTTCTTTTCAAAAACCACATATGGATCCACCAGAGTCATTGCATGTTTATTCTTTTCATAAACCACAAGGATCCACTATTGTCATTTCATGCGTGTTCTTTTTATTAACCACAGCTTGTGTTATTTTCCTAAAGAACATATGGATGCACCACTGTCATTGGATGTGTGTTCTTTTCATTAACTAGAACTAGTGTCATTGCATGTGTGTTCTTTTCACAAACCACATATGGATCCACTAGAGTCATTGCATGTCTGTTATTTTCATAGACCACATATGGATCCACCAGAGTCATTGCATGTGTGTTCTTTTCACAAACCACATATGGATCCACCAGTGTCATTGCATGTGTGTTCTTTTAATTAACCACAACTAGAGTCATTGCATGTGTGTTCTTTTCACAAATCACAACCAGAGTCATTGCATGTGTGTTCTATTCATTAACCACAACTAGGGTCATTGCATGTATGTTCTTTTCATAGACCACATATGGATCCACCAGAGTTCATTGCATGTCTGTTCTTTTTACAAACCACATATGGATCCACCAGAGTCATTCCATGTGTGTTCTTTTCACAAACCACATATGGATCCACAAGTGTCATTGCATGTGTGTTGTTTTCATTAACCACATATGGATCCCCTAGTGTCATTGCATGTGTGTTCTTTTCATTAACCACAACTAGAGTTATTGCATGTCTGTTCTTTTCATAGACCAGATATGGATCCACCAGGGTTCATTGCATGTTTGTTCTTTTCACAAACCACATCTGTATCCACCAGAGTCATTTCATATGTGTTCTTTTCACAAACCACATATGGATCCACCAGAGTCATTGCATGTCTGTTCTTTTCATTAACCACAAATGTGACCACACGTGTCACTGCATGTCCGTCCTTTTAATAAACCACATGGATCCACCAGTTTCATTTCATGTGTATTCTTTTCACAAACCACATATGGATCCACTAGTGTCATTGCATGTGTGTTCTTTTCAATAACCACATATGGATCCCCTAGTGTCATTGCATGTGGGTTCTTTTCATTAACCACAGCTAGAGTCACTAGATGTGTTTTCTTTTCGACAACCACATAAGGATCCACCAGAGTCATTTCATGTGTGTTCTTTTCAAAAACCACATATGGATCCACCAGAGTCATTGCATGTCTATTCTTTTCATAAAACACATGGATCCACTAGTGTCATTTAATGTGTGTTCTTTTCATTAACCACAGCTAGAGTCATTGCATGCCTGTTCTTTTCACAAACCACATATGTATCCACCAGAGTCATTTCATATGTGTTCTTTTCACAAACCACATATGGATCCACCAGAGTCATTGCATGTCTGTTCTTTTCATTAACCATAAATGGATCCACACGTGTCATTGCATGTCTGTTCTTTTCATAAACCACATGGATCCACCAGTTTCATTGCATGTGTATTCTTTTCACAAACCAAATATGGATCCACCAGTGTCATTGCATGCGTGTTCTTTTCAATAAACACATATGGATCCCCTAGTGTCATTGCATGTGTGTTCTTTTCATTAACCACAGCTACAGTCACTAGATGTGTGTTCATTTCGACAACCACATAAGGATCCACCAGAGTCATTTCATGTGTGTTCTTTTCAAAAACCACATATGGATCCACCAGAGTCATTGCATGTTTATTCTTTTCATAAACCACATGGATCCACTATTGTCATTTCATGCGTGTTCTTTTTATTAACCACAGCTTGTGTTATTTTCCTAAAGAACATATGGATGCACCACTGTCATTGGATGTGTGTTCTTTTCATTAACTAGAACTAGTGTCATTGCATGTGTGTTCTTTTCACAAACCACATATGGATCCACTAGAGTCATTGCATGTCTGTTATTTTCATAGACCACATATGGATCCACCAGAGTCATTGCATGTGTGTTCTTTTCACAAACCACATATGGATCCACCAGTGTCATTGCATGTGTGTTCTTTTAATTAACCACAACTAGAGTCATTGCATGTGTGTTCTTTTCACAAATCACAACCAGAGTCATTGCATGTGTGTTCTATTCATTAACCACAACTAGAGTCATTGCATGTATGTTCTTTTCATAGACCACATATGGATCCACCAGAGTTCATTGCATGTCTGTTCTTTTTACAAACCACATATGGATCCACCAGAGTCATTCCATGTGTGTTCTTTTCACAAACCACATATGGATCCACAAGTGTCATTGCATGTGTGTTCTTTTCATTAACCACATATGGATCCCCTAGTGTCATTGCATGTGTGTTCTTTTCATTAACCACAACTAGAGTTATTGCATGTCTGTTCTTTTCATAGACCAGATATGGATCCACCAGGGTTCATTGCATGTTTGTTCTTTTCACAAACCACATCTGTATCCACCAGAGTCATTTCATATGTGTTCTTTTCACAAACCACATATGGATCCACCAGAGTCATTGCATGTCTGTTCTTTTCATTAACCACAAATGTGACCACACGTGTCACTGCATGTCCGTCCTTTTCATAAACCACATGGATCCACCAGTTTCATTTCATGTGTATTCTTTTCACAAACCACATATGGATCCACTAGTGTCATTGCATGTGTGTTCTTTTCAATAACCACATATGGATCCCCTAGTGTCATTGCATGTGTGTTCTTTTCATTAACCACAGCTAGAGTCACTAGATGTGTTTTCTTTTCGACAACCACATAAGGATCCACCAGAGTCATTTCATGTGTGTTCTTTTCAAAAACCACATATGGATCCACCAGAGTCATTGCATGTCTATTCTTTTCATAAAACACATGGATCCACTAGTGTCATTTAATGTGTGTTCTTTTCATTAACCACAGCTAGAGTCATTGCATGCCTGTTCTTTTCACAAACCACATAAGGATCGACCAGAGTCGTTGCATGTATGTCCTTTTCATTAACCACATGAGCATGTGTATTCTTTTCACAAACCACATATGGATCCACCAGTGTCATTGAATATGTGTTATTTTCCTAAAGCAGATATGTATCCACCACTGTCATTAGATGTGTGTTCTTTTCATTAACCACAACTAGTGTCATTGCATGTGTGTTCTTTTCACAAACCGCATATGGATCCACCAGATTCATTGCATGTCTGTTCTTTTCATAGAACACATATGGATCCACCAGAGTCATTGCATGTGTGTTCTTCTCACAAACCACATATGGATCCACCAGTTTCATTGCATGTGTGTTCTTTTAATTAACCACAACTAGAGTCATTGCATGTGTGTTCTTTTCACAAATCACAACCAGAGTCATTGCATGTGTGTTCTATTCATTAACCACAACTAGAGTCATTGCATGCATGTTCTTTTCATAGACCACATATGGATCCACCAGAGTTCATTGCATGTCTGTTCTTTTTACAAACCACATATGGATCCACCAGAGTCATTGCATGTGTGTTCTTTTCACAAACCACATATGGATCCACTAGTGTCATTGCATGTGTGTTCTTTTCATTAACCACATATGGATCCCCTAGTGTCATTGCATGTGTATTCTTTTCATTAACCACAACTAGAGTCATTGCATGTCTGTTATTTTCATAGACCACATATGGATCCACCAGAGTTCATTGCATGTCTGTTCTTTTCACAAACCACATATGTATCCACCAGAGTCATTGCATGTGTGTTCTTTTCACAAACCACATATGGATCCACCAGTGTCATTTCATGTGTGTTCTTTTCATTAACCACATATGGATCCCCTAGTGTCATTGCATGTGTGTTCTTTTCATTAACCACAACTAGAGTTATTGCATGTCTGTTCTTTTCATAGACCAGATATGGATCCACCAGGGTTCATTGCATGTCTCTTCTTTTCACAAACCACATATGTATCCACCAGAGTCATTTCATATGTGTTCTTTTCACAAACCACATATGGATCCACCAGAGTCATTGCATGTCTGTTCTTTTCATTAACCATAAATGGATCCACACGTGTCATTGCATGTCTGTTCTTTTCATAAACCACATGGATCCACCAGTTTCATTGCATTTGTATTCTTTTCACAAAGCAAATATGGATCCACCAGTGTCATTGCATGCGTGTTCTTTTCAATAACCACATATGGATCCCCTAGTGTCATTGCATGTGTGTTCTTTTCATTAACCACAGCTACAGGCACTAGATGTGTGTTCATTTCGACAACCACATAAGGATCCACCAGAGTCATTTCATGTGTGTTCTTTTCAAAAACCACATATGGATCCACCAGAGTCATTGCATGTTTATTCTTTTCATAAACCACATGGATCCACTATTGTCATTTCATGCGTGTTCTTTTTATTAACCACAGGTAGAGTCATTGAATGTCTGTTCTTTTCACAAACCACATAAGGATCGACCAGAGTCATTGCATGTATGTTCTTTTCATTAACCACATGAGCATGCGTATTCTTTTCACAAACCACATATGGATCCACCAGTGTCATTGAATATGTGTTATTTTCCTAAAGAACATATGGATGCACCACTGTCATTGGATGTGTGTTCTTTTCATTAACTAGAACTAGTGTCATTGCATGTGTGTTCTTTTCACAAACCACATATGGATCCACTAGAGTCATTGCATGTCTGTTATTTTCATAGACCACATATGGATCCACCAGAGTCATTGCATGTGTGTTCTTTTCACAAACCACATATCGATCCACCAGTGTCATTGCATGTGTGTTCTTTTAATTAACCACAACTAGAGTCATTGCATGTGTGTTCTTTTCACAAATCACAACCAGAGTCATTGCATGTGTGTTCTATTCATTAACCACAACTAGAGTCATTGCATGTATGTTCTTTTCATAGACCACATATGGATCCACCAGAGTTCATTGCATGTCTGTTCTTTTTACAAACCACATATGGATCCACCAGAGTCATTCCATGTGTGTTCTTTTCACAAACCACATATGGATCCACAAGTGTCATTGCATGTGTGTTCTTTTCATTAACCACATATGGATCCCCTAGTGTCATTGCATGTGTGTTCTTTTCATTAACCACAACTAGAGTTATTGCATGTCTGTTCTTTTCATAGACCAGATATGGATCCACCAGGGTTCATTGCATGTTTGTTCTTTTCACAAACCACATCTGTATCCACCAGAGTCATTTCATATGTGTTCTTTTCACAAACCACATATGGATCCACCAGAGTCATTGCATGTCTGTTCTTTTCATTAACCACAAATGTGACCACACGTGTCACTGCATGTCCGTCCTTTTCATAAACCACATGGATCCACCAGTTTCATTTCATGTGTATTCTTTTCACAAACCACATATGGATCCACTAGTGTCATTGCATGTGTGTTCTTTTCAATAACCACATATGGATCCCCTAGTGTCATTGCATGTGTGTTCTTTTCATTAACCACAACTAGAGTCACTAGATGTGTTTTCTTTTCGACAACCACATAAGGATCCACCAGAGTCATTTCATGTGTGTTCTTTTCAAAAACCACATATGGATCCACCAGAGTCATTGCATGTCTATTCTTTTCATAAAACACATGGATCCACTAGTGTCATTTAATGTGTGTTCTTTTCATTAACCACAGCTAGAGTCATTGCATGCCTGTTCTTTTCACAAACCACATAAGGATCGACCAGAGTCGTTGCATGTATGTCCTTTTCATTAACCACATGAGCATGTGTATTCTTTTCACAAACCACATATGGATCCACCAGTGTCATTGAATATGTGTTATTTTCCTAAAGCAGATATGTATCCACCACTGTCATTGGATGTGTGTTCTTTTCATTAACCACAACTAGTGTCATTGCATGTGTGTTCTTTTCACGAACCGCATATGGATCCACCAGATTCATTGCATGTCTGTTCTTTTCATAGAACACATATGGATCCACCAGAGTCATTGCATGTGTGTTCTTCTCACAAACCACATATGGATCCACCAGTTTCATTGCATGTGTGTTCTTTTAATTAACCACAACTAGAGTCATTGCATGTGTGTTATTTTCACAAATCACAACCAGAGTCATTGCATGTGTGTTCTATTCATTAACCACAACTAGAGTCATTGCATGCATGTTCTTTTCATTGACCACATATGGATCCACCAGAGTTCATTGCATGTCTGTTCTTTTTACAAACCACATATGGATCCACCAGAGTCATTGCATGTGTGTTCTTTTCACAAACCACATATGGATCCACTAGTGTCATTGCATGTGTGTTCTTTTCATTAACCACATATGGATCCCCTAGTGTCATTGCATGTGTATTCTTTTCATTAACCACAACTAGAGTCATTGCATGTCTGTTATTTTCATAGACCACATATGGATCCACCTGAGTTCATTGCATGTCTGTTCTTTTCACAAACCACATATGTATCCACCAGAGTCATTGCATGTGTGTTCTTTTCACAAACCACATATGGATCCACCAGTGTCATTTCACGTGTGGTCTTTTCATTAACCACATATGGATCCCCTAGTGTCATTGCATGTGTGTTCTTTTCATTAACCACAACTAGAGTTATTGCATGTCTGTGCTTTTCATAGACTAGATATGGATCCACCAGGTTCATTGCATGTCTCTTCTTTTCACAAACCACATATGTATCCACCAGAGTCATTTCATATGTGTTCTTTTCACAAACCACATATGGATCCACCAGAGTCATTGCATGTCTGTTCTTTTCATTAACCATAAATGGATCCACACGTGTCATTGCATGTCTGTTCTTTTCATAAACCACATGGATCCACCAGTTTCATTGCATGTGTGTTCTTTTCACAAACCAAATATGGATCCACCAGTGTCATTGCATGCGTGTTCTTTTCAATAACCACATATGGATCCCCTAGTGTCATTGCATGTGTGTTCTTTTCATTAAACACAGCTACAATCACTAGATGTGTGTTCATTTCGACAACCACATAAGGATCCACCAGAGTCATTTCATGTGTGTTCTTTTCAAAAACCACATATGGATCCACCAGAGTCATTGCATGTTTATTCTTTTCATAAACCACATGGATCCACTATTGTCATTTCATGCGTGTTCTTTTTATTAACCACAGCTAGAGTCATTGCATGTCTGTTCTTTTCACAAACCACATAAGGATCGACCAGAGTCATTGCATGTATGTTCTTTTCATTAACCACATGAGCATGCGTATTCTTTTCACAAACCACATATGGATCCACCAGTGTCATTGAATATGTGTTATTTTCCTAAAGAACATATGGATGCACCACTGTCATTGGATGTGTGTTCTTTTCATTAACTAGAACTAGTGTCATTGCATGTGTGTTCTTTTCACAAACCACATATGGATCCACTAGAGTCATTGCATGTCTGTTATTTTCATAGACCACATATGGATCCACCAGAGTCATTGCATGTGTGTTCTTTTCACAAACCACATATGGATCCACCAGTGTCATTGCATGTGTGTTCTTTTAATTAACCACAACTAGAGTCATTGCATGTGTGTTCTTTTCACAAATCACAACCAGAGTCATTGCATGTGTGTTCTATTCATTAACCACAACTAGAGTCATTGCATGTATGTTCTTTTCATAGACCACATATGGATCCACCAGAGTTCATTGCATGTCTGTTCTTTTTACAAACCACATATGGATCCACCAGAGTCATTCCATGTGTGTTCTTTTCACAAACCACATATGGATCCACAAGTGTCATTGCATGTGTGTTCTTTTCATTAACCACATATGGATCCCCTAGTGTCATTGCATGTGTGTTCTTTTCATTAACCACAACTAGAGTTATTGCATGTCTGTTCTTTTCATAGACCAGATATGGATCCACCAGGGTTCATTGCATGTTTGTTCTTTTCACAAACCACATCTGTATCCACCAGAGTCATTTCATATGTGTTCTTTTCACAAACCACATATGGATCCACCAGAGTCATTGCATGTCTGTTCTTTTCATTAACCACAAATGTGACCACACGTGTCACTGCATGTCCGTCCTTTTCATAAACCACATGGATCCACCAGTTTCATTTCATGTGTATTCTTTTCACAAACCACATATGGATCCACTAGTGTCATTGCATGTGTGTTCTTTTCAATAACCACATATGGATCCCCTAGTGTCATTGCATGTGTGTTCTTTTCATTAACCACAGCTAGAGTCACTAGATGTGTTTTCTTTTCGACAACCACATAAGGATCCACCAGAGTCATTTCATGTGTGTTCTTTTCAAAAACCACATATGGATCCACCAGAGTCATTGCATGTCTATTCTTTTCATAAAACACATGGATCCACTAGTGTCATTTAATGTGTGTTCTTTTCATTAACCACAGCTAGAGTCATTGCATGCCTGTTCTTTTCACAAACCACATAAGGATCGACCAGAGTCGTTGCATGTATGTCCTTTTCATTAACCACATGAGCATGTGTATTCTTTTCACAAACCACATATGGATCCACCAGTGTCATTGAATATGTGTTATTTTCCTAAAGCAGATATGTATCCACCACTGTCATTAGATGTGTGTTCTTTTCATTAACCACAACTAGTGTCATTGCATGTGTGTTCTTTTCACAAACCGCATATGGATCCACCAGATTCATTGCATGTCTGTTCTTTTCATAGAACACATATGGATCCACCAGAGTCATTGCATGTGTGTTCTTCTCACAAACCACATATGGATCCACCAGTTTCATTGCATGTGTGTTCTTTTAATTAACCACAACTAGAGTCATTGCATGTGTGTTCTTTTCACAAATCACAACCAGAGTCATTGCATGTGTGTTCTATTCATTAACCACAACTAGAGTCATTGCATGCATGTTCTTTTCATAGACCACATATGGATCCACCAGAGTTCATTGCATGTCTGTTCTTTTTACAAACCACATATGGATCCACCAGAGTCATTGCATGTGTGTTCTTTTCACAAACCACATATGGATCCACTAGTGTCATTGCATGTGTGTTCTTTTCATTAACCACATATGGATCCCCTAGTGTCATTGCATGTGTATTCTTTTCATTAACCACAACTAGAGTCATTGCATGTCTGTTATTTTCATAGACCACATATGGATCCACCAGAGTTCATTGCATGTCTGTTCTTTTCACAAACCACATATGTATCCACCAGAGTCATTGCATGTGTGTTCTTTTCACAAACCACATATGGATCCACCAGTGTCATTTCATGTGTGTTCTTTTCATTAACCACATATGGATCCCCTAGTGTCATTGCATGTGTGTTCTTTTCATTAACCACAACTAGAGTTATTGCATGTCTGTTCTTTTCATAGACCAGATATGGATCCACCAGGGTTCATTGCATGTCTCTTCTTTTCACAAACCACATATGTATCCACCAGAGTCATTTCATATGTGTTCTTTTCACAAACCACATATGGATCCACCAGAGTCATTGCATGTCTGTTCTTTTCATTAACCATAAATGGATCCACACGTGTCATTGCATGTCTGTTCTTTTCATAAACCACATGGATCCACCAGTTTCATTGCATTTGTATTCTTTTCACAAAGCAAATATGGATCCACCAGTGTCATTGCATGCGTGTTCTTTTCAATAACCACATATGGATCCCCTAGTGTCATTGCATGTGTGTTCTTTTCATTAACCACAGCTACAGTCACTAGATGTGTGTTCATTTCGACAACCACATAAGGATCCACCAGAGTCATTTCATGTGTGTTCTTTTCAAAAACCACATATGGATCCACCAGAGTCATTGCATGTTTATTCTTTTCATAAACCACATGGATCCACTATTGTCATTTCATGCGTGTTCTTTTTATTAACCACAGGTAGAGTCATTGAATGTCTGTTCTTTTCACAAACCACATAAGGATCGACCAGAGTCATTGCATGTATGTTCTTTTCATTAACCACATGAGCATGCGTATTCTTTTCACAAACCACATATGGATCCACCAGTGTCATTGAATATGTGTTATTTTCCTAAAGAACATATGGATGCACCACTGTCATTGGATGTGTGTTCTTTTCATTAACTAGAACTAGTGTCATTGCATGTGTGTTCTTTTCACAAACCACATATGGATCCACTAGAGTCATTGCATGTCTGTTATTTTCATAGACCACATATGGATCCACCAGAGTCATTGCATGTGTGTTCTTTTCACAAACCACGTATGGATCCACCAGTGTCATTGCATGTGTGTTCTTTTAATTAACCACAACTAGAGTCATTGCATGTGTGTTCTTTTCACAAATCACAACCAGAGTCATTGCATGTGTGTTCTATTCATTAACCACAACTAGAGTCATTGCATGTATGTTCTTTTCATAGACCACATATGGATCCACCAGAGTTCATTGCATGTCTGTTCTTTTTACAAACCACATATGGATCCACCAGAGTCATTCCATGTGTGTTCTTTTCACAAACCACATATGGATCCACAAGTGTCATTGCATGTGTGTTCTTTTCATTAACCACATATGGATCCCCTAGTGTCATTGCATGTGTGTTCTTTTCATTAACCACAACTAGAGTTATTGCATGTCTGTTCTTTTCATAGACCAGATATGGATCCACCAGGGTTCATTGCATGTTTGTTCTTTTCACAAACCACATCTGTATCCACCAGAGTCATTTCATATGTGTTCTTTTCACAAACCACATATGGATCCACCAGAGTCATTGCATGTCTGTTCTTTTCATTAACCACAAATGTGACCACACGTGTCACTGCATGTCCGTCCTTTTCATAAACCACATGGATCCACCAGTTTCATTTCATGTGTATTCTTTTCACAAACCACATATGGATCCACTAGTGTCATTGCATGTGTGTTCTTTTCAATAACCACATATGGATCCCCTAGTGTCATTGCATGTGTGTTCTTTTCATTAACCACAGCTAGAGTCACTAGATGTGTTTTCTTTTCGACAACCACATAAGGATCCACCAGAGTCATTTCATGTGTGTTCTTTTCAAAAACCACATATGGATCCACCAGAGTCATTGCATGTCTATTCTTTTCATAAAACACATGGATCCACTAGTGTCATTTAATGTGTGTTCTTTTCATTAACCACAGCTAGAGTCATTGCATGCCTGTTCTTTTCACAAACCACATAAGGATCGACCAGAGTCGTTGCATGTATGTCCTTTTCATTAACCACATGAGCATGTGTATTCTTTTCACAAACCACATATGGATCCACCAGTGTCATTGAATATGTGTTATTTTCCTAAAGCAGATATGTATCCACCACTGTCATTGGATGTGTGTTCTTTTCATTAACCACAACTAGTGTCATTGCATGTGTGTTCTTTTCACGAACCGCATATGGATCCACCAGATTCATTGCATGTCTGTTCTTTTCATAGAACACATATGGATCCACCAGAGTCATTGCATGTGTGTTCTTCTCACAAACCACATATGGATCCACCAGTTTCATTGCATGTGTGTTCTTTTAATTAACCACAACTAGAGTCATTGCATGTGTGTTCTTTTCACAAATCACAACCAGAGTCATTGCATGTGTGTTCTATTCATTAACCACAACTAGAGTCATTGCATGCATGTTCTTTTCATTGACCACATATGGATCCACCAGAGTTCATTGCATGTCTGTTCTTTTTACAAACCACATATGGATCCACCAGAGTCATTGCATGTGTGTTCTTTTCACAAACCACATATGGATCCACTAGTGTCATTGCATGTGTGTTCTTTTCATTAACCACATATGGATCCCCTAGTGTCATTGCATGTGTATTCTTTTCATTAACCACAACTAGAGTCATTGCATGTCTGTTATTTTCATAGACCACATATGGATCCACCTGAGTTCATTGCATGTCTGTTCTTTTCACAAACCACATATGTATCCACCAGAGTCATTGCATGTGTGTTCTTTTCACAAACCACATATGGATCCACCAGTGTCATTTCACGTGTGGTCTTTTCATTAACCACATATGGATCCCCTAGTGTCATTGCATGTGTGTTCTTTTCATTAACCACAACTAGAGTTATTGCATGTCTGTGCTTTTCATAGACTAGATATGGATCCACCAGGTTCATTGCATGTCTCTTCTTTTCACAAACCACATATGTATCCACCAGAGTCATTTCATATGTGTTCTTTTCACAAACCACATATGGATCCACCAGAGTCATTGCATGTCTGTTCTTTTCATTAACCATAAATGGATCCACACGTGTCATTGCATGTCTGTTCTTTTCATAAACCACATGGATCCACCAGTTTCATTGCATGTGTGTTCTTTTCACAAACCAAATATGGATCCACCAGTGTCATTGCATGCGTGTTCTTTTCAATAACCACATATGGATCCCCTAGTGTCATTGCATGTGTGTTCTTTTCATTAAACACAGCTACAATCACTAGATGTGTGTTCATTTCGACAACCACATAAGGATCCACCAGAGTCATTTCATGTGTGTTCTTTTCAAAAACCACATATGGATCCACCAGAGTCATTGCATGTTTATTCTTTTCATAAACCACATGGATCCACTATTGTCATTTCATGCGTGTTCTTTTTATTAACCACAGCTAGAGTCATTGCATGTCTGTTCTTTTCACAAACCACATAAGGATCGACCAGAGTCATTGCATGTATGTTCTTTTCATTAACCACATGAGCATGCGTATTCTTTTCACAAACCACATATGGATCCACCAGTGTCATTGAATATGTGTTATTTTCCTAAAGAACATATGGATGCACCACTGTCATTGGATGTGTGTTCTTTTCATTAACTAGAACTAGTGTCATTGCATGTGTGTTCTTTTCACAAACCACATATGGATCCACTAGAGTCATTGCATGTCTGTTATTTTCATAGACCACATATGGATCCACCAGAGTCATTGCATGTGTGTTCTTTTCACAAACCACATATGGATCCACCAGTGTCATTGCATGTGTGTTCTTTTAATTAACCACAACTAGAGTCATTGCATGTGTGTTCTTTTCACAAATCACAACCAGAGTCATTGCATGTGTGTTCTATTCATTAACCACAACTAGAGTCATTGCATGTATGTTCTTTTCATAGACCACATATGGATCCACCAGAGTTCATTGCATGTCTGTTCTTTTTACAAACCACATATGGATCCACCAGAGTCATTCCATGTGTGTTCTTTTCACAAACCACATATGGATCCACAAGTGTCATTGCATGTGTGTTCTTTTCATTAACCACATATGGATCCCCTAGTGTCATTGCATGTGTGTTCTTTTCATTAACCACAACTAGAGTTATTGCATGTCTGTTCTTTTCATAGACCAGATATGGATCCACCAGGGTTCATTGCATGTTTGTTCTTTTCACAAACCACATCTGTATCCACCAGAGTCATTTCATATGTGTTCTTTTCACAAACCACATATGGATCCACCAGAGTCATTGCATGTCTGTTCTTTTCATTAACCACAAATGTGACCACACGTGTCACTGCATGTCCGTCCTTTTCATAAACCACATGGATCCACCAGTTTCATTTCATGTGTATTCTTTTCACAAACCACATATGGATCCACTAGTGTCATTGCATGTGTGTTCTTTTCAATAACCACATATGGATCCCCTAGTGTCATTGCATGTGTGTTCTTTTCATTAACCACAGCTAGAGTCACTAGATGTGTTTTCTTTTCGACAACCACATAAGGATCCACCAGAGTCATTTCATGTGTGTTCTTTTCAAAAACCACATATGGATCCACCAGAGTCATTGCATGTCTATTCTTTTCATAAAACACATGGATCCACTAGTGTCATTTAATGTGTGTTCTTTTCATTAACCACAGCTAGAGTCATTGCATGCCTGTTCTTTTCACAAACCACATAAGGATCGACCAGAGTCGTTGCATGTATGTCCTTTTCATTAACCACATGAGCATGTGTATTCTTTTCACAAACCACATATGGATCCACCAGTGTCATTGAATATGTGTTATTTTCCTAAAGCAGATATGTATCCACCACTGTCATTGGATGTGTGTTCTTTTCATTAACCACAACTAGTGTCATTGCATGTGTGTTCTTTTCACAAACCGCATATGGATCCACCAGATTCATTGCATGTCTGTTCTTTTCATAGAACACATATGGATCCACCAGAGTCATTGCATGTGTGTTCTTCTCACAAACCACATATGGATCCACCAGTTTCATTGCATGTGTGTTCTTTTAATTAACCACAACTAGAGTCATTGCATGTGTGTTCTTTTCACAAATCACAACCAGAGTCATTGCATGTGTGTTCTATTCATTAACCACAACTAGAGTCATTGCATGCATGTTCTTTTCATTGACCACATATGGATCCACCAGAGTTCATTGCATGTCTGTTCTTTTTACAAACCACATATGGATCCACCAGAGTCATTGCATGTGTGTTCTTTTCACAAACCACATATGGATCCACTAGTGTCATTGCATGTGTGTTCTTTTCATTAACCACATATGGATCCCCTAGTGTCATTGCATGTGTATTCTTTTCATTAACCACAACTAGAGTCATTGCATGTCTGTTATTTTCATAGACCACATATGGATCCACCTGAGTTCATTGCATGTCTGTTCTTTTCACAAACCACATATGTATCCACCAGAGTCATTGCATGTGTGTTCTTTTCACAAACCACATATGGATCCACCAGTGTCATTTCACGTGTGGTCTTTTCATTAACCACATATGGATCCCCTAGTGTCATTGCATGTGTGTTCTTTTCATTAACCACAACTAGAGTTATTGCATGTCTGTGCTTTTCATAGACTAGATATGGATCCACCAGGTTCATTGCATGTCTCTTCTTTTCAGAAACCACATATGTATCCACCAGAGTCATTTCATATGTGTTCTTTTCACAAACCACATATGGATCCACCAGAGTCATTGCATGTCTGTTCTTTTCATTAACCATAAATGGATCCACACGTGTCATTGCATGTCTGTTCTTTTCATAAACCACATGGATCCACCAGTTTCATTGCATGTGTGTTCTTTTCACAAACCAAATATGGATCCACCAGTGTCATTGCATGCGTGTTCTTTTCAATAACCACATATGGATCCCCTAGTGTCATTGCATGTGTGTTCTTTTCATTAACCACAGCTACAATCACTAGATGTGTGTTCATTTCGACAACCACATAAGGATCCACCAGAGTCATTTCATGTGTGTTCTTTTCAAAAACCACATATGGATCCACCAGAGTCATTGCATGTTTATTCTTTTCATAAACCACATGGATCCACTATTGTCATTTCATGCGTGTTCTTTTTATTAACCACAGCTAGAGTCATTGCATGTCTGTTCTTTTCACAAACCACATAAGGATCGACCAGAGTCATTGCATGTATGTTCTTTTCATTAACCACATGAGCATGCGTATTCTTTTCACAAACCACATATGGATCCACCAGTGTCATTGAATATGTGTTATTTTCCTAAAGAACATATGGATGCACCACTGTCATTGGATGTGTGTTCTTTTCATTAACTAGAACTAGTGTCATTGCATGTGTGTTCTTTTCACAAACCACATATGGATCCACTAGAGTCATTGCATGTCTGTTATTTTCATAGACCACATATGGATCCACCAGAGTCATTGCATGTGTGTTCTTTTCACAAACCACGTATGGATCCACCAGTGTCATTGCATGTGTGTTCTTTTAATTAACCACAACTAGAGTCATTGCATGTGTGTTCTTTTCACAAATCACAACCAGAGTCATTGCATATGTGTTCTATTCATTAACCACAACTAGAGTCATTGCATGTATGTTCTTTTCATAGACCACATATGGATCCACCAGAGTTCATTGCATGTCTGTTCTTTTTACAAACCACATATGGATCCACCAGAGTCATTCCATGTGTGTTCTTTTCACAAACCACATATGGATCCACAAGTGTCATTGCATGTGTGTTCTTTTCATTAACCACATATGGATCCCCTAGTGTCATTGCATGTGTGTTCTTTTCATTAACCACAACTAGAGTTATTGCATGTCTGTTCTTTTCATAGACCAGATATGGATCCACCAGGGTTCATTGCATGTTTGTTCTTTTCACAAACCACATCTGTATCCACCAGAGTCATTTCATATGTGTTCTTTTCACAAACCACATATGGATCCACCAGAGTCATTGCATGTCTGTTCTTTTCATTAACCACAAATGTGACCACACGTGTCACTGCATGTCCGTCCTTTTCATAAACCACATGGATCCACCAGTTTCATTTCATGTGTATTCTTTTCACAAACCACATATGGATCCACTAGTGTCATTGCATGTGTGTTCTTTTCAATAACCACATATGGATCCCCTAGTGTCATTGCATGTGTGTTCTTTTCATTAACCACAGCTAGAGTCACTAGATGTGTTTTCTTTTCGACAACCACATAAGGATCCACCAGAGTCATTTCATGTGTGTTCTTTTCAAAAACCACATATGGATCCACCAGAGTCATTGCATGTCTATTCTTTTCATAAAACACATGGATCCACTAGTGTCATTTAATGTGTGTTCTTTTCATTAACCACAGCTAGAGTCATTGCATGCCTGTTCTTTTCACAAACCACATAAGGATCGACCAGAGTCGTTGCATGTATGTCCTTTTCATTAACCACATGAGCATGTGTATTCTTTTCACAAACCACATATGGATCCACCAGTGTCATTGAATATGTGTTATTTTCCTAAAGCAGATATGTATCCACCACTGTCATTGGATGTGTGTTCTTTTCATTAACCACAACTAGTGTCATTGCATGTGTGTTCTTTTCACAAACCGCATATGGATCCACCAGATTCATTGCATGTCTGTTCTTTTCATAGAACACATATGGATCCACCAGAGTCATTGCATGTGTGTTCTTCTCACAAACCACATATGGATCCACCAGTTTCATTGCATGTGTGTTCTTTTAATTAACCACAACTAGAGTCATTGCATGTGTGTTCTTTTCACAAATCACAACCAGAGTCATTGCATGTGTGTTCTATTCATTAACCACAACTAGAGTCATTGCATGCATGTTCTTTTCATAGACCACATATGGATCCACGAGAGTTCATTGCATGTCTGTTCTTTTTACAAACCACATATGGATCCACCAGAGTCATTGCATGTGTGTTCTTTTCACAAACCACATATGGATCCACTAGTGTCATTGCATGTGTGTTCTTTTCATTAACCACATATGGATCCCCTAGTGTCATTGCATGTGTATTCTTTTCATTAACCACAACTAGAGTCATTGCATGTCTGTTATTTTCATAGACCACATATGGATCCACCTGAGTTCATTGCATATTTGTTCTTTTCACAAACCACATATGTATCCACCAGAGTCATTGCATGTGTGTTCTTTTCACAAACCACATATGGATCCACCAGTGTCATTTCACGTGTGGTCTTTTCATTAACCACATATGGATCCCCTAGTGTCATTGCATGTGTGTTCTTTTCATTAACCACAACTAGAGTTATTGCATGTCTGTGCTTTTCATTGACCAGATATGGATCCACCAGGGTTCATTGCATGTTTGTTCTTTTCACAAACCACATATGTATCCACCAGAGTCATTGCATATGTGTTCTTTTCACAAACCACATATGGATCCACCAGAGTCATTGCATGTTTCTTCTTTTCATTAACCACAAATGGATCCACACGTGTCATTGCATGTCCGTTCTTTCCATAAACCACATGGATCCACCAGTTTCATTGCATGTGTGTTCTTTTCACAAACCACATATGGATCCACCAGTGTCATTGCATGTGTGTTCTTTTCAATAACCACATATGGATCCCCTAGTGTCATTGCATGTGTGTTCTTTTCATTAACCACAACAAGAGTCACTGGATGTGTGTTCTTTTCGACAACCACATAAGGATCCACCAGAGTCATTTCATGTGTATTCTTTTCGAAAACCACATATGGATCCACTAGAGTCATTGCATGTCTATTCTTTTCACAAACCACATGTGGATCCACCAGAGTCATTGCATGTGTGTTGTTTTCACAACCCACATATGGATCCACCAGTGTCATTGCATGTGTTTTATTTTCATTAACTACCACTAGAGTCACTCGATGTGTGTTCTTTTCATAAACCATAACTAGACCTATTGCATGTGTGTTCTTTTCACAAACCACATATGGATCCACCAGTGTTATCGTATGTGTGTTCTTTTCACAAACCACATATGGAACCCCTAGTGTCATTGGATGTGTGTTCTTTTCATTAACCACAGCTAGAGTCATTGCATGTCTGTTCTTTTCACACACCACATAAGGATCCACCCGAGTCATTGCATGTCTGTTCTTTTCATTAACCACATGAGCATGTGTATTCTTTTCACAAACCACATATGGATCCACCAGTGTCATTGAATATGTGTTATTTTCCTAAAGCACATATGGATCCACCACTGTCATTGGATGTGTGTTCTTTTCATTAACCACAACTAGAGTCATTGCATGTGTGTTATTTTCACAAAACCACATATGGATCCACCAGAGTCATTGCATGTCTGTTCTTTTCATAGACCACATATGGATCCACCCGAGTCATTGCATGTGTGTTCTTTTCACAAACAACATATGGATCCACCAGTGTCATTACATGTGTGTTCTTTTAATTAACCACAACTAGAGTCATTGCATGTGTGTTCTTTGCACAAACCACAACCAGAGTCATTGCATGTGTGTTCTATTCATTAACCACAACTAGAGTAATTGCATGTCTGTTCTTTTCATAGTCCACATATGGATCCACCAAAGTTCATTGCATGCATGTTCTTTTCACAAACCACATATGGATCCACCAGTGTCATTGCATGTGTGTTCTTTTCATTAACCACATATGGATCCCCTAGTGTCATTGCATGTGTATTCTTTTCATTAACCACAACTAGAGTCATTGCATGTCTGTTATTTTCATAGACCATATATGGATCCACCAGAGTTCATTGCATGTCTGTTCTTTTCACAAACCATATATGGATCCACTAGAGTGATTGCATGTGTGTTCTTTTCAGAAACCACATATGGATCCACCAGTGTCATTGCATGTGTGTTCTTTTCACAAACCACATATGGATCCACCAATGTCATTGCATATGTGTTCTTTTCGTTAACCACATATGGATCCCCTAGTGTCATTGCATGTGTGTTCTTTTCATTAACCACAACTAGAGTCATTGCATGTCTGTTGTTTTCACAAACAAAATATGGATCCACAAATGTCATTGCATGTGTGTTCTTTTCATTAACCACAACTAGAGTCATTGCATGTCTATTCTTTTCACAAACCACATGTGGATCCACCAGAGTCATTGCATTTGTGTTGTTTTCACAAACCACATATGGATCCACCAGTGTCATTGCATGTGTTTTCTTTTCATTAACCACAACTAGAGTCACTAGATGTGTGTTCTTTTCATAAACCACAACTAGACTCAATGCATGTGTGTTCTTTTCACAAACCACATATGGATCCACCAGTGTTATCGTATGTGTGTTCTTTTTCAGAAACCAGATATGGAACCCCTAGTGTCATTGGATGTGTGTTCTTTTCATTAACCATAGCTAGAGTCATTGCATGTTTGTTCTTTTCACAAACCACATATGGATCCACTAGAGTCATTGCATATGTGTTATTTTCACAAACCAAATATAGATCCACCAGTGTCATTGCATGTGTGTTCTTTTCATTAACCAAATATGGATCCCCTAGTGTCATTGCATGCCTGTTCTTTTAATTAACCACAACTAGAGTCATTGCATATGTGTTCTTTTCACAAATCACATATGGATCCACCAGAGTCATTGCATGTCTGTTCATTTTATTAACCACAAATGGATCCACACGTGTCATTGTGATACGTCCAAAACATATCTACTTTCCTGAACACTTTTGCTATTGTTTCTCCTCTAAACTTGTGTGATTTGGATGCAACTAACACGGACTGACGTTGTTTTCAACAGAATTGCCTTGGCATTTAGTTTTTGTGCTCAAAATCAACTATCAGGAAAAATCCCGGAAAATATGCCAAAAATCTTATTTCACTAGAAGACTCCCGGAGCCAGAATACGAGACGGAGGGGAGATGAGCCCAGTCCACACCACCTGGCCGCGCGGGCTAGGCCTGGCTGCCCCAGACACCCCCTCGGTTTCCCTCTTCCCCTATAAGATGCCTTCTGACCTAAAAACTCAGGGGGGTTCGACGTTTTTCCAGAAAGAGTTCCGCTCCGCCACCACCACCAGATTCCACGAAACAGCACCAGAAACTCCGTTCTGGCACGCTGCCGGGACGGGGAATTGGAGGAGATCATCATCAGCATCGCTTCTCCATCGACCATCCATGTTTACCCCATCTATGAGTTAGTAATCCCCCGTTGAAGGCTATGGGGATGGTAGGGATTGGATGAGATCGTTGATGTAATGGCATCAGATTGTTAGGGCATGGTGCCTAGTATCTTCTATTAGTGCTTTATGACTTTGTTGCGACTTGTTATGCTTAATGCTTGTCACTAGGGCCTGAGTGCCATGATTTCAGATCTGAACATGTTATTGATTCATTATGATAATATTGTTTTTGGTCTTACCTGCAAGTTGTATACACACGTTGTTATCCAGAACCAATGGCCCCGAAGAGACAGAAATTGGGATAACCGGAGGGAATGGCTTTGATGTGAGGATCACATGTGTTCACGGAGTGTTAATGCTTTGCTCCGGTGATCTATTAAAATGAGCACCTTAATTGCTAGTAGTTCCCTTGAGGCCTCGCTGCAAACGGGCTGGCAGGACAAAAGATGTTGTGCAAGTTCTCATTGCGAGCACGTATGACTATATATGGGACACATTCCTACGATTATCTAGTACTTGGATGCTTTATCTTATTTATCTGCAATTGCCCTATGTGTTGATTGTTATGTGAATTGTCTTGTCCATGCAACGCCCGTCCATCCATCCCTATGCCTACTGCACTCGAATTCTACTGTTTACTGCTATTATTACTGCTGTCTTTACTACTGCTGTTACTTCACTACTCCTACTACAAAATTGTTGCTTCTGATAAACTGCTATGGGCAAGATTGTTTCCAGGTGCAGCTGAATTGACAACTCAGTTGTTAAGGCTTATAAATATTCTTTGGCTCCCCTTGTGTCGAATCAATAAATTGGGTTTCACTTCCCTCGAAAATACCGCGATACACCCCCTATACTTGTGGGTCATCAAGACTATTTTCTAGCACCGTTGCCGAGGAGCATAGCTTTATTTATCAAGTTCACTTGGATTCATTATTGTTCGCTGCCATCCATCCATCATAGGTAAGTCTCGTGATGGCAAGGTTCCTATTTTACCATCCACTACAAGAAGAGGTACGGTTCTGAACACCTCTATTGCTCTTGATTCACCATCTGTTATGAGTAAGCTCGTTACACCACCACATACACATGCTACACACACTGCTACTACTGCTGAATCTAAAACTTCTGATACTAATGATGCTGCTTCTACTGTGCTTGATAAGAGTGGTTCATTAGGTCCATTCCTAGATGCTACGATTGCTAGAACTATAGCTGGAAATGCTGAAACTCCTAATGAAGACACTACTAGACCTGTTAGTTCAACTGAGTCTAGTGAGAATTATGATATTGAAGACGGTTATGTTGAGATGACCGATGAATTTATTAAAGAATGTAAAAACACCCATGATAGGAGCACTGCTAAGAGTCTCCTTGAGAGGCGTACTATTAGACCCAAATTGTCTCCTATTGCTAAGTTTGCTGCTTCTCCCATAAACATTAAAGATAAAGATTATGATTTCTCTCTTGATCTATCTTACATAGCTACTGTAGAGAAAGAACCTTTTTGTGGGACAAAGAATGAAAGTGCGGTAGCACATATGACTGAGCTTTCTACCATGAGTGGCCTGTTTTCTGATGATATTGAGGTGCGTACTTACTTTGTTGCTAAGATTTTCCCCTTTTCATTGAAAGGAGAAGCTAAAACTTGGTTTAGTAATTTACCTCCTGGATCTATTGATAGCCCTGATTACCTGATTAGTACTTTCCTGCAGAAATATTTTCCTCCTAGTGCTAGACATGCTATTTTGAAGGAACCTTTTGATTTTAAATAGGGAGAAAAAGAGATGTTGCCTGAATCTTGGGCAAGGTTTTGTGATTTGATTCATGCACAGGATGGAAGTCCATTACCTAAGAATGAGCTTCTTGATATATTTTATAATGGACTAACTGAAGAATCTAGGACATACCTAGATAGTTGTGCTGATTGTGTTTTCAGGAATAGGATTCCCAAGGAAGCTGAGGAATTAATGGCTAAAATAAGCAAGAACTATGAAGATTGGACTCCTCCTGAACCAGCTATACCTGAAGTAATCATACCTAAACCAGCTATACTGGCGCCTATACCATTATCTAAGAAGAGGGGAGTTATTGAATTAAATGATGAAGTGATGAAGGAAGCTAAGAAATGTCTTAAGGAGAAGGGAATTAAAGCTGCAGATGTCAAGAATTTACCTCCTATAGAAGAATTATGTAAGCCAATTCCCCACTCATCCGCTATTGAGGTACACTCTCTCCAACACTTTGATGAAGGTGATATCCCTTACTCTAAACCTCCTGATCAATGCTTAGAAGAATTCGATATCTTTATTGTTAAGCAGGATAATTTTAATAAAAGGGTGCAAAATCATCTAATGGAAAACACTAGAGCTATTGTTGAGCTAAAAGATATTGTGGAAAGAACCTCTAATGATGTTAAAATGATTGTTAAACACTTTCAAATGGTTCAAACTCAAATAGATCAACTCATTAAAGTGCAAAAAGACTTGCTAGTTAACGCTGCTAAAGAAAAACATGCTTATGGAATTAGAACTAGAAGTGGTGCTGCTACCCAGGATCCACTATATCTAGAGGGGCATCCCAAAAGAATTGAGCAGGATTCTCAACAAGCTGAAAATAGTGGTACTACTCGTAAGAAAAGGAAAAAGAAACATAAAACTATTGTAGAACCCTTTGAACCTTCTATAGATCCTAATAGTATATCTATTTCTGATGCTGAAACTGAAAGTGGTAATGAAGAAAATGATGTTCCTAATGAAGAAAAAGTTGAAGAAGAACCTGAGAAGCACACTAAGAATACTAAATACACTAAAGAAGATTTTGTTGCTAAGAAACATGGTAGTGAAAGAGAGCCTTGGGTCCAAAAACCTATGCCTTTCCCTGATAAGAAACACAAGTCAAAGGAAGAGGAACACTGTAATAAGTTTTGTGAGTGGATGAAACCTTTATTCCTGCAAATTCCTTTGACTGATGCTATTAAATTGCCTCCTTACTCAAAGTATATGAAGGATATTGTCTCGAATAAAAGGAAGATCCCTAATGAAGAAATTTCTACTTTGCTTGCTAATTATTCCTTTAATGGTAAGGTTCCTAAGAAACTTGGAGACCTAGGGATACAAACTATCCCTTTCTCTATTAAGAAGAGTTATGTTAGAACTGCTTTGTGTGATTTGGGAGCTAGAGTTAGCGTTATGCATTTCTCTCTCTATAAGATACTTCAACTGGAAAAATTAATACCAAATGGCTGATAAATCTACCACTACTCCTTTTGGTATATGTGAGGATGTACCTGTTCAAGTGGCTCATAATTGCTTGATATTAACTGATTTTGTTGTACTTGAAATGCCTGAAGATGATAATATGTCTATTATTCTTGGGAGACCTTTTCTTAATACTACAGGAGCTCTTATTTATTGTAATCAAGGAAAGGTGACCTTTAATGTTAATGAAAAGGAACATACTGTCTATTTCCCTAAGAAGATTGATAGGACTTATGGTTTGAATTCAATTGAACATGTTGGGGGCATTCAAGTTGGAGAAATATATTGTCCCATACCAAGAGAAAAATCTGAAACTATTATGATTGGGACCATTGCTATCAAAGTTGAGGTAACATAATCACTAGTGGAATACAAAGATTTGTCTCATATGAAATTGCTTCGGTAACAAGACCTGATCAACCTTGTTAACAAAAGGATTTTATTGAACAAAACAATGTTTTCACCATGATTATCTCCGCTTACTTCTATTCTATCCATTTTAGTTTTTGTTTTCGTTTAGTTTTCTTTTCTGTTGTTGGTTGCTTGCATGTTAGAGTGTCTTAGAACTTCTGTAGTTCTATCCTTGTTTTGTCATTGCATCTTTCCAAAAAATATTTTTCTGTCAGAAAATCATTCATCTATGCCTGAAAAATGCCCAAAAATAAAGTGTCTCGAAAAATTCCAGAAAATTCATATTAAACTTTTACGTGAAAAGGGGGCAGAGGAGTGCCTGGAAGGTACCAGGGGGGCCACCAGGAAGGCACACCACCTAGTGGCGCGGCCTGCCCTAGGTGGCGCCATGCCATGGTGTGGGCCACCCTGGCCCTCCACTCACTCTCTCACTTGCCACTTTTTTCTCTCTCCCGAGTAGACACTACTTCATTGCTCAAAATCGCGTTCTTGCTGTGCTTGCCCTCAATTTTTCGATCTCCTTGCTCAGCCCGTCTTTGCTGCAGAAATTTGGAGCATTTATTCTCCGGTATGTGACTCCCCCGCTTGTCCAAGTAGAATTGTGTTTAGTGGTTTATATCTTGAGTATTTTGCTGCTGTAGGTGACAGGTTATGAGTGCTTGTAAGCTTGTTTGATGCTTAGAGATATAGTTTTGATGCATGTTTAGGCGTCTTACAAGTCCCTATGAGTAGTGCCCTTCATTATATTCACTTTGCAATCACTTGTTCAATAGGTGTTTAAATTTCAGAATAGAAGATGAATGAGCATCAACTAAACCAACATGAACTTTGGGTGCCTGAGGTTATGAAGGTTCACCGGGAAGAGGAAGTTTTTCCTTCCATTTATCCATGCTCTGAATTCATGAGAGCTGTAGGAATTCTCCAGGATTTCCACACTTTGGTTTCTAATGCAGGATTGGAGCACTTTTTGGAAGATGAACCTTGTCAATTTGTGAAGCTAACCATGTCTGTGGTGCATGACTTTAAATTTAGTTACTCTTTTCCTAACCCCATGGTCCACTAGAAAATTTACAATATTGCTGTCGACCTTTCTCTCGATGACTTTTTTGCAGCTATTAAGGTACCTTAGTAGGGATCATGTGGAAGGATTAAAGAGCGACTTGCGCCACTCATGGATTTATACGCAGAAATTTGCCAAGGGAGCAGCTTCTCGAAGGAGAGTGGGAAAATCCGTAACATGCATCTCCCCTCCATTCGCTACTTTGCCTACTTTATTGCCAAGTGTGTTCTTGCTAGGAAAACTGCCAATAAGTTATCTACATATGATCTAGCATTCTTCTCTGCTGCTCTTAAACGAGATAGGTCTTACAACTTGGGTGCTTTGATAGCTTTCTGTCTTGCTGCTAACCGCGAGAAAGGTGGAATTTGTGGGGGCCTCATTGCTTCTCGTTTACTAGCATTGCATGGTTTAGTGCCTCATCATCTAGACCTACAGTTTCCCATAGAAAGGCTTGATCTTAATTCCATGATACATCATAAATTTGTTTCTTCGTGGGCTAGTTTGAGTGAGTTGTCTTATGAAATAACTTTTCTCAAAGCTGGTTGGAGAAGGAGCAAGTCCGAGCGTGTTGTTCTTTTGCCTGCACCTGTTTTGTTTAACCTTGATAACAGGGTAGGATGGTCCCTCACGGAGGAGGAGTTTGATACGTACTTGGGAGAGCTCTCCCAACAGGAGCAGGATACTAGAAGGGAGGTCAGAGATGATTCGGTCCAGCCCTCGAATGAGGGGGAGTCTTCATATCAGCAGCCTACTTATGATTGGGGAGCTTCTTCTTCGTCCCACGGGCCTAACTACGATCATTCTTTCAATGACCCGCCTGCTTGGAACCCTTACCCGTATCTGGATTGATACCCACTTAGGCCAAAAGCCTAAGATTGGGGGGAGGTACGCCGACATCACACTCATCTCCTTATCATTTTGCGTTGGTACTTTGTATATTCATGTTTCGTTCTCTTTTTAGTTTTCGTTCTTTCTTTGATTTTTCTTTCTAAAACACAAAAAGACCAAAAATATTTCTGTTGTTTCTCTTTGGTTTGCTTCTTTTTCTCTTTTCCTTGGTTTTTTTTCCCTTTTTGCTTTGTTTGAACTATTCCAAAAACCCAAAAAGATTTTGTTTTGCTTGTTCTTCCTTTTTGGTTCTTCTTTTAAAAATCAAAAACATCAAAAATATTTGTTGTTCTTCTTTGGTTTCCTGAGTTTGTTGCAGGGTTCAGCAGTCCTTAGTGGGATTTGGTTTCATATTATTATTCAAGCCACACAAGTGAAGGGAAATAATGAGGATTAATGACAACTTGAGGTGTGGTAAGAGGCTGGTAACGAACTCTATTTGTTTTCATTTTTGTACATATACTCATCATTGTGGGCATGCTTAGTCTGTTCGTGTATGGTGTATGTTATTTATGGATGCTTAGTAGTTCTTGATTTCATATGATTAGTTTCAGCCTGCTAATAGTTTGTAGCATGTCTTATGAATGTTTGCTTGCTTTACTCTATTCATAACTTGGTATGACACCATGGCATCCTCCTCTGAATGTTTCATTTGAATTGACTTGGCACATGCTCATGCATGCATATGATTGAAATAATCAGTTAAGTCTCGATGAATTATTTTGCCTTGAGGGTCTTGAATCACTTTCATGCATGATTAGTCCTATTTTGTTGCAAGCATGGTTATGACACCTATTTCTCTCTCGTTTGTCCCTCCCTTACTATTGCTAGCCTTCACTTTCACTGAGTATGTTTTACTCATGTTTCCAACTCCCTAAAACCAAATATTGCCAAAGTGTCCACCATACCTACCTATTAGCATCATTTGCTATTTCCGTGCATATTCAATATGCCTTGTTTTCTTCCGAATAAAATGTTTGCTTGTTATGAGAAAGTTAGTTAGTAAAGCTCTCACGAACTTGATGGCACACTTTATTTTCTACACTTAATAAACCTGAACCATTGCGTCTATCTTTGTTGTGTGTATGCTTGCGCTTTATAAGTTGAAGTTAGCAGAACCATGTATCATGGGGAACATTTTCAACATTGCACTGGTACTTAGTACCTCATTGATATCATGATTCTTTTGCTTATGGATCCCGGCGGTGTGAAATAAAAGTGAAACTTGTAAGATCATGGACTTTGTATATGTGTTAGGGAAACGCCTAGGCCGCTAGCCTAAGCCATGCCTAATCATGGTGGAAACTTGTACCATAACCATAATGAGCATTCTATGAAGCATCCTTAATAAAAATCTATGCACATAGTAAATAAAAAGATTGCTGAGATGCTCATATTCTGCTTGCCTTGTCATTTTGATTATGGGATAGCTCCTATATCATGTGCAAGGGGTACCCTGTTGGCGGTTCTCTATGATACATATGTACTTACAATGACAAGATCTTACTTGTGACTGAAGTTGAGTAGCATGAGGTCCGGTACTCGTAAGTAAGGGGCATGAGACTTTAGCTTATAACTTGTCAAGCATATCCTCGTAGTTGTGTCACTTTAACCTTAACCATTTAAAGATGCTTATGATAGGGGCAATGAGAGCTCAAAGCTAACGAGTACCATACTTTCAGCATTTGGAAGCCTTTCAAACTTTTCAAAACCTTTTTTGTTTTCCTTGATTGAGTCTCCACATATTCTATGAGCACCTTCTTGAGAGCATAGTTGTCATTCTTAGTGTAATGTGCTTGCCTCAAAGCTTGATTATTTGTGTTATGACTTTGATGCTTGTATCTTTGATATCTTTACTTCTAGTCTTCACCGGAACTTCAGAGGTGCCTTGGCATTCATAATCAAAGGCGAGCGAGATACCACTCTATCATACCTTGTTATGAGCATTATAATATTGCTTATGTTTATGTTTCATGCTACTTATTATTTTTGAGTTGGAATCTCTTCATAGCTTGCAATGCCTTTTAAGTAAACTTAGTTGCATACTCCTTATTATGAATTGTCTAAGTAGTTGATCACATGCTGAGAATATATACATCATATGAAGCAAATGTGTTTGTGAAAGTTCTTTTATCGCACTCAGTTTTCAACTGAATTGCTTGAGGACAAGCAATAAGCTAAGCTTGGGGGGACTTGATACGTCCAAAACGTATCTACTTTCCCGAACACTTTTGCTATTGTTTCTCCTCTAAACTTGTGTGATTTGGATGCAACTGACATGGACTGACGCTGTTTTCAACAGAATTTCCTTGGTGTTTAGTTTTTGTGCAGAAAATCAACTATCAGGAAAAATCCCGGAAAATATGCCAAAAATCCTATTTCACTAGAAGACTCCCGGAGCCAGAATACAAGATGGAGGGGAGCTAGGCCTAGGCCACAACACCTGGCTACACGGGCTAGGCCTGTTCGCGCCAGGGGGTGGTCTGGCCGCCCCAGACACCCCCTCGGTCTTCCTCTTCGCCTATAAGATGCCTTCTGACCTAAAAACTCAGGGGGGTTCGACGTTTTTACAGAAAGAGTTCCGCTCCGCCGCCACCACCAGATTCCACGAAACAACACCAGAAACTCCGTTTTGGCACCCTGCCGGGACGTGGAATTGGATGAGATCATCGCCATCATCATCACCATATGTGTTCTTTTCATTAACCACATATGTATCCCCTAGTGTCATGGCATGCGTGTTATTTTCATTAATCACAACTAGATATACCACATATGGATCCACCAGAGTTCATTGCATGTCTGTTATTTTCACAAACCACATATGGATCCACCAGAGTCATTGCATGTGTGTTCTTTTCACAAACCACATATGGATCCACCAGTGTCATTGCATGTGTGTTCCTTTCATTAACCACATATGGATCCCCTAGTGTCATTGCATGTGTATTCTTTTCATTAACCACAACTAGAGTCATTGCATGTCTGTTATTTTCATAGACCACATATGGATCCACCTGAGTTCATTGCATGTTTGTTCTTTTCACAAACCACATATGTATCCACCAGAGTCATTGCATGTGTGTTCTTTTCACAAACCACATATGGATCCACCAGTGTCATTGCATGTGTGTTCTTTTCATTAACCACATATGGATCCCCTAGTGTCATTGCATGTGTCTTATTTAATTAACCACAACTAGAGTCACTACATGTGTGTTCTTTTCACAAACCACATATGGATCCACCAGAGTCATTGAATGTCTGTTCTTTTCATTAACCACATATGGATCCACCAGTGTCATTGCATGTCTATTCTTTTCATATACTACATGGATCCACCAGTGTCATTGCATGTGTGTTCTTTTTCACAGACCACATATGGAACCCCTAGTGTCATTGCATTTGTGTTCTTTTCATTAACCACAGCTAGAGTCATTGCATGTCTTTTCTTTTCAGAAACCACATAAGAATCCACCAGTGTCATTGCATGTGTGTTCTTTTAATAAAGCATGACTAAAGTCATTGCATGTGTGTTCTTTTCCCAAACCACATATGGATCCACCAGTGTCGTTGCATGTGCGTTCTTTTCATTAACCACAGCTAGAGTCATTTCATGTGTGTTCTTTTTACAAACCACATATGGATTCACCAGAGTCATTGCATATGTGTTCTTTTCACAAACCACATATGGATCCACCGGTGTCATTGCATGTGTGTTCTTTTCATTAACCACATATGGATCCCCTAGTGCCATTGCATGTGTGTTCTTTTCATTAACCACAACTAGAGTCATTGCATGTGTGTTCTTTTCACAAATCACACATGGATCCACCAAAGTCATTGCATGTCCACTCTTTTCATAAACCACATGGATCCACCAGTGTCATTGGATGTGTGTTCTTTTCACAAACCACATATGGATCCACCAGTGTCATTGCATGTGTGTTCTTTTCACAACCCAAATATGGATCCACCAGTGTCATTGCATGTCTGTTCTTTTCATTAACCACATATGGGTCCCCTAGTGTCATTGCTTGTGTGTTGTTTTCACAAACCACATATGTTTCCACCAGTGTCATTTCATGTGTGTTCTTTTCACAAACCACATATGGATCCACCAGTGTTATTGCATGTGTGTTCTTTTCATTAACCACAGCTAGAGTCACTGGATGTGTGTTCTTTTCATAAACCACAACTAGAGTCATTGCATGTGTGTTCTTTTCACAAACCACATATGGATCCACCAGTGTCATTGCATGTGTGTTCTTTCCAGAAACCACATATGGACCCCCTAGTGTTATTGGATGTGTGTTCTTTTCATTAACCATAGCTAGAGTCATTGGATGTCTATTCTTTTCATAAACCACATGGATCCACCAGTGTCATTGAATGTGTGTTCTTTTAATAAACCACAGCTAGAGTCACTAAATGTGTGTTCTTTTCATAAACCACAACTAGAGTCATTGCATGTGTGTTGTTTCCACAAACCACATATGGATCCACCAGTGTCATTGCATGTGTGTTCTGTTCATTAACCACATATGGAACCCCTAGTGTCATTGAATTTGTGTTATTTAATTAACCACAATTAGAGTCACTACATGTGTGTTCTTTTCACAAACCACATATGGATCCACCAGAGTCATTGCATGTCTATTCTTTTCATTAACCACATATGGATCCACAAGTGTCATTGCATGTCTATTCTTTTCATAAACCACATGGATCCACCAGTGTCATTGCATCTGTGTTCTTTTTCACAGACCACATATGGATCCCCTAGTGTCATTGCATTTGTGTTGTTTTCATTAACCACAGCTAGAGTCATTGCATGTCTGTTCTTTTCACAAACCACATAAGAATCCACCAGTGTCATTGCATGTGTGTTCTTTTAATAAAGCATGACTAAAGTCATTGCATGTGTGTTCTTTTCACAAACCACATATGGATGCACCAGTGTCGTTGCATGTGCGTTCTTTTCATTAACCACAGCTAGAGTCATTTCATGTGTGTTCTTTTCACAAACCACATATGTATCCACCAGAGTCATTGCATATGTGTTCTTTTCACAAACCACATATGGATCCACCAGTGTCATTGCATGTGTGTTCTTTTCATTAACCACATATGGATCCCCTAGTGCCATTGCATGTGTGTTCTTTTCATTAACCACAACTAGAGTCATTGCATGTGTGTTCTTTTCACAAATCACATATGGATCCACCAAAGTCATTGCATGTCCGCTCTTTTCATAAACCACATGGATCCACCAGTGTCATTGCATGTGTGTTCTTTTCATAGACCACATATGGATCCACCAGTGTCATTGCATGTGTGTTCTTTTCACAAACCACATATGGATCCACTAGTGTCATTGCATGTGTGTTCTTTTCATTAACCACATATGGATCCCCTAGTGTCATTGCATGTGTGTTCTTTTCATTAACCACAACTAGAGTCATTGCATGTCTGTTCTTTTCACAAACCACATATGGATCCACCAGTGTCATTTCATGTTCGTTCTTTTCACAAACCACATAAGGATCCACAAGTGTCATTGCATGTGTGTTCTTTTCATTAACCACAGCTAGAGTCACTGGATGTGTGTTGTTTTCCTAAACCACAACTAGAGTCATTGCATGTGTGTTCTTTTCACAAACCACATATTGATCCACCAGTGTCATTGCATGTGTGTTCTTTCCAGAAACCACATATGGATCCCCTAGTGTTATTGGATGTGTGTTCTTTTCATTAACCACAACTAGAGTCATTGCATGTCTATTCTTTTCATAAACCACATGGATCCACCAGTGTCATTGAATGTGTGTTCTTTTAATAAACCACATCTAGAGTCACTAAATGTGTGTTCTTTTCATAAACCACAACTAGAGTCATTGCATGTGTGTTCTTTTCACAAACCACATATGGATCCACCAGTGTCATTGCATGTGTGTTCTTTTCATTAACCACATATGGATCCCCTAGTGCCATTGCATGTGTGTTCTTTTCATTAACCACAACTAGAGTCATTGCATGTGTTTTCTTTTCACAAATCACATATGGATCCACCAAAGTCATTGCATGTCCGCTCTTTTCATAAACCACATGGATCTACCAGTGTCATTGTATGTGTGTTATTTTCACAGACCACATATGGATCCACCAGTGTCATTGCATGTGTGTTCTTATCACAAACCACATATGGATCCACCAGTGTCACTGCATGTGTGTTCTTTTCATTAACCACAGGTAGAGTCATTGCATGTCTGTTCTTTTCACAAACCACATAAGAATCCACCAGTGTCATTGCATGTGTGTTATTTTAATAAAGCATGACTAAAGTCATTGCATGTGTGTTCTTTTAACAAACCACATATGGATGCACCAGTGTTGTTGCATCTGCGTTCTTTTCATTAACCACAGCTAGAGTCATTTCATGTGTGTTCTTTTCACAAACGACATAGGGATCCACCAGAGTCATTGCATATGTGTTCTTTTCAGAAACTATATATGGATCCACCAGTGTGATTGCATGTGTGTTCTTTTCATTAACCACATATGGATCCCCTAGTGCCATTGCATGTGTGTTCTTTTCATTAACCACAACTAGAGTCATTGCATGTGTGTTCTTTTCACTAATAACATATGGATCCACCAAAGTCATTGCATGTCCGCTCTTTTCATAAACCACAAGGATCCACCAGTGTCATTGTATGTGTGTTCTTTTCATAGACCACATATGGATCCACCAGTGTCATTGCATGTGTGTTCTTTTCACAAACTACATATGGATCCACCAGTGTCATTGCATGTGTGTTCTTTTTATTAACCACATATGGATCCCCTAGTGTCATTGCATGTGTGTTATTTTCATTAACCACAACTAGAGTCATTGAATGTCTATTCTTTTCACAAACCACATATGGATCCACCAGTGTCATTGCATGGTGTTCTTTTCATTAACCACAGCTAGAGTCACTGGATGTGCGTTCTTTTCATAAACCACAACTAGAGTCATTGCATGTGTGTTCTTTTGACAAACCACATATGGATCCACCAGTGTCATTTCATGTGTGTTCTTTCCAGAAACCACATATGGATCCCCTAGTGTCGTTGGATGTGTGTTGTTTTCATTAACCGCAGCTAGAGTCATTGCATGTCTATTCTTTTTATAAACTAAATGGATCCACCAATGTCATTGAATGTGTGTTCTTTTAATAAACCACAGCTAGAGTCACTAAGTGTGTGTTCTTTTCATAAACCACAACTAGAGTCATTGCATGTGTGTTATTTTCACAAACCACATATGGATCCACCAGTGTCATTGCATGTGTGTTCTTTTCATTAACCACATATGGATCCCCTAATGTCATTGCATGCGTGTTCTTTTTATTAACCACAACTAGAGTCATTGCATGGGTGTTCTTTTCACAAACCACATACAGATCCACCAGAGTCATTGCATGTTGATACATTGCAAATGTATCTATAATGTTTGATGTTCCATGCTTGGTTTTATCCACTTTCTTGTGTTTTCTCCACACTTTGGAGTACTTTTCCTATGATTTCTTGGACTAACCTATTAACAAGAGCCACAGTGCCAGCTGTCTGTTTTCTACTGTTTTTGGTTCAAGGAAAGTCAGAAAATGAATATTCTCGAAATTGGACGGGACAAAAGCCAAAGTGCCTATTTTTTTGGAAGTCATCAGATGCCAGAATACGAGACGGAGAGGAGCTAGGGGGCCACCACACCACTTGGCCATGCGGGCCAGGCCTGGCCGCGCCAGGGGGTGGTGTGGCCAACCCAGGCACCCCCTCGGCCTCTCCTTCTGCCTATAAGATGCCGTCGGGACGAAAACCCTAAGTACCCGATCAAAAATCCACGAAAGAGTCTGTAGCCGCCGTCATCTCCATCCCTAGATCAGGAGGGATCTGAAGCTCTTCTCGGCACCCTGCCGGAGAGGGGAATTCACCCTGGAGGCCTTCTTCATCACCATGCAAGCCTCCGGTGTGATGCGTGAGTAGTTCATCCTTGGACTACGGATCCATGTAGTAGCTAGATGGCTGATTTCTCCTCCTTTGTGCTTTCATGTTTAGATCTTGTGAGCTCCGTTCATTATCAAGATCATCTATTTGTAATTCATACATGTTGTGTTTGCGGGGATCCGATGGATATTGAGATGCTATTTCAGATTGATTATTGATTCTATCATGTCTTTGTTATTTGAGATCTTGCATGGTTTCCGTTGTTAGTAGCTATCTTGGCCAAGTTGATGCTAGCAACTCCAAGAGTTTGTATTTATGCTCGATAGTGGGTTCATGCCTCTGGTAATCTGAGGAAGTGACAGAAATCTCTAAGGTACTAGATGTGCTGTTGCTACTAGGGAGAAAACAACAATCCTTTGTTCATAGAACAATCGTATTGTTTACTTTACACGCAGTTCGTAAAGCAATAATCTGTTGCTTGCAACTTAATACTGGAGGGGGTTCGGATGATAACCTGAAGGTGGATTATTAGTCATAGATGCAGTTGGATGGTGGTCTATGTATAATGTTGTAATGCCAATCAAGTTCCAAAGGAGTCAACATGATTAGTATATGCATGTATTGCTTTCTCGATGTTTGTCAATTGCCCCGCTGTAATTTGTTCACCCATCATGTTATCTATCTTAAGGAGAGCCACCTCTAGTGAACTATGGATCCCGGTCCCTTTCTTTTACATACAATCTATAAACTGTTACTGCTTTGTGTTTACTTTCTGCAAACTATTACTTCTTTCCATTCGATACGTTTATCCTTTGTTTTCTGCAAAATACGGTGAGATTGACAACCTCATCGCAAGTTGGGGACAAAGTTTTGTGGTTGTGTTGTGCAGGTCTCCATGTTGCTACTAGCACCGGTAGCGCGCCCTGCCAAGGCTCATCTAGCAACACCTTTGGGGTGTTTCCTTGCTCCTACTGGTTCGATTAAACCTTGGTTTCATAACTGAGGGAAACTTGCTGCTGTGCTCATCATACCTTCCTCTTGGGGTTCCCAACGAGCTCTACATCAACACCGAGCCATCACATGTATGTTATTTTCATTAACCACATATATATCCACCAGTGTCATTGCATGTCTGTTCTTTTCATAAACCACATGGATCCACCAGTGTCATTGCATGTGTGTTCTATTCACAAACCAGATATGGATCAACTAGTGTCATTGCATGTGTGTTCTTTTCACAAACCACATATGAATCGACCAGTGTCATTGCATGTGTGTTCTTTTCATTAACCACATATGGATCCCCTAGTGTTATTGCATGTGTGTCCTTTTCATTAACCACAACTAGAGTCATTGCATGTATGTTCTTTTCACAAACCACATATGGATCCACCGGTGTCATTGCATGTGTGTTCTTTTCATTAACCGCATATGGATCCACCAGAGTCATTGCATGTGTGTTCTTTTTACAAACCACATATGGATCCACCAATGTCATTGCATGTGTGTTATTTTCATTAACCACATCTAGAGTCACTGGATGTGTGTTCTTTTCATAAACCACAACTAGACTCATTGTATGTGTGTTCTTTTCACAAACCCCATATGGATCCACCAGTGTCATTTCATGTGTGTTCTTTTCACAAACCACATATGGATCCACCAGTGTCATTGCATGTGTGTTCTTTTCACAAACCACATATGGATCCACCAGTGTCACTGCATGTGTGTTCTTTTCATAAACCACATATGGATCCCCTAGTGTCATGGCACATGTGTTCTTTTCATTAACCACAACTACAGTCATTGCATGTTTGTTCTTTTCACAAACCACATATGGATCCACTAGTGTCATTGCATGTGTGTTCTTTTCATCAACCACATATGGATGCCCTAATGTCATTGCATGCGTGTTCTTTTTATTAACCACAACTAGAGTCATTGCATGTGTGTTCTTTTCACAAACCACATATGGATCCACCAGAGTCATTGCATGTATGTTCCTTTCATTAACCACATATAGATCCACCAGTGTCATTGCATGTCTATTCTTTTCATAAACCATATGGATCCACCAGTGTCATTGCATGTGTGTTCTATTCACAAACCACATATGGATCCACCAGAGTCATTGCATGTGTGTTCTTTTCACAAACCACATATGGATCCACCAGTGTCATTGCATGTGTGTTCTTTTCATTAACCACATATGGATCCCCTAGTGTCATTGCATGTGTGTTCTTTAATTAACCACAACTAGAGTCACTACATGTGTGTTCTTTTCACAAACCACATATGGATCCACCGGAGATATTGCATGTCTGTTCTTTTCATTAACCACATATGGATCCACCAGTGTCATTGCATGTCTATTCTTTTCATAAACCACATGGATCCACCAGTGTCATTGCATGTGTGTTCTTTTCACAAACCACATATGGATCCCCTAGTGTCATTGCATTTGTGTTCTTTTCATTAACCACAGCTAGAGTCATTGCATGTATGTTCTTTTCATAAACCACATAAGGATCAACCAGTGTCATTGCATGTGTGTTCTTTTAATAAACCATAACTAGAGTCATTGCATGTGTGATCTTTTCACAAACCACATATGGATCCATCGGTGTCGTTGCATGTGTGTTCTTTTCATTAACCACCGCTAGAGTCATTTCATGTGTGTTCTTTTCACAAACCACATATGGATCCACCAGAGTCATTGCATGTGTGTTCTTTTCATAAACTACAACTAGAGTCATTTCATGTGTGTTCTTTTCATAAACTACAACTAGAGTCATTTCATGTGTGTTCTTTTTGACAACCACATAAGGATCCACCAGAGTCATTTCATTTGTGTTCTTTTCACAAACCACATATGGATCCACCAGAGTCATTGCATGTCTGTTCTTCTCATAAACCACATGGATCCAATAGTGTCTTTTCATGTGTGTTCTTTTACTTAACCACAGCCAGAGTCATTGCATGTCTGTTCTTTTCACAAACCACATAAGGATCCACCAGAGTCATTGCATGTCTATTCTTTTCATAAACCACATATGGATCCCCTAGTGTCATGGCACGTGTGTTCTTTTCATTAACCACAACTAGAGTCATTGCATGTTTGTTCTTTTCACAAACCACATATGGATCCACTAGTGTCATTGCATGTGTGTTCTTTTCATTAACCACATATGGATGCCCTAATGTCATTGCATGCGTGTTCTTTTTATTAACCACAACTAGAGTCATTGCATGTGTGTTCTTTTCACAAACCACATATGGATCCACCAGAGTCATTGCATGTATGTTCCTTTCATTAACCACATATAGATCCACCAGTGTCATTGCATGTCTATTCTTTTCATAAACCATATGGATCCACCAGTGTCATTGCATGTGTGTTCTATTCACAAACCACATATGGATCCACCAGAGTCATTGCATGTGTGTTCTTTTCACAAACCACATATGGATCCACCAGTGTCATTGCATGTGTGTTCTTTTCATTAACCACATATGGATCCCCTAGTGTCATTGCATGTGTGTTTTTTAATTAACCACAACTAGAGTCACTACATGTGTGTTTTTTTCACAAACCACATATGGATCCACCAGAGGCATTGCATGTCTGTTCTTTTCATTAACCACATATGGATCCACCAGTGTCATTGCATGTCTATTCTTTTCATAAACCACATGGATCCACCAGTGTCATCGCTGCCATGTAGGCTGCCATGTAGGCTTGCAGCGTTGGCACATGTATCCTTTACGCGTCTGCTTCTTCCTCCGGGGCGGCAATCTGTGGTCGCGGCCATGGCATGGAGCTAGGACTTGGACAAACCTGCTCGGCCCGTTCTCCTCCCCATCCCAAATCGGAGCTCGCCCTCACCATGACCGGACCATTGGCACGGCGCGGGGACAGGAATTCATTCCCGGGTGAGATCTATACCCATGCCGACCATGCTCGGTCTTGTTGGTCTCCTCCAGAATCCGAGCTCGCCGTCGCCGTGGTCGCACATGCACCAGCCACGGCGCCTTCCTCTCCAAACGTCAAATCCACATCCACCCAGTTCGGCACAACGCCAACAAGGTGAAAATGCATCAAGTTTTCTTCTTGTGATTGTAGAAAAACATGTATGTTGTTATGGGCGTGGAAAGAAAAGCTGGGCTTCACTGAATATTACGCAATTAGGCCTAACTTAGTCTTACACAAATAAGCACAGCTTATTCTTTACACACATAAGCGTAACTAATGATAAAGATAAAGACAAATGGTTCATCGGATCTGCCAGTATGAGCACTAGGTCCCTGGAGCTGGTGGTATCGTCGGAACGAACCAGAATGCTGCGTTTGGCCGTCTTTCATTCTCCTTCAAATAGTACGACCCCACTGATGAGCCAATTGTAGGCCCCCTCCCCCCGACGTGGAATCGGCTCTAGGTCGGATCTGGAGTGTCGACATGATAGGCGTGTGAGTGTGCAGCAAACACATAGTCTGCTATCAACACTGGAAGTGCTGGCACCTCAGCAACAACACCAGCATGTTCTTCCTAGACTCCGGCAGCAGCCTCAGCAGGTATTTCGTTAGCTTCACCAGCAGCAGCATTAGCAAGTATTTCGTCAGCTTCACCAGCAGCAGCATCACCAAGTATTTTTTCAGCTTCACCAGGAGCAGCAAAAGCTAGTTCTTCGTCAGCTCCACCACCACCAACACCACCACCAGCAGCAGTAGCAGCATCAGGGGCCAGGGCTGCCTGAGCAATTACAGGTTCAATAGCTCTAGGGGCTCTGACAAAGAAAGGGTAGTTGATCCCAAGAAACACAGATTGTCCCTTCAGATTGTTGACTCTGCTCCAGACTTGCTCTACTGGGTCTTCGGATGGGCATGCGGACTTCGAGAAAACGTGACACCGCAGCGATGGGTATGAAGAAAGTTGTGTCCCCATATGTTCTATTGTATCACCAACGCTGTTTAGTGATCCCCTGATATGAATCCACAAGAGTTCATCATCCTGTTCCGTGTTGTCTCCGAGAGGTGCCAGGAACCAGCGTCGTGTCCCAAGTTCAGCATCTGCTACTGCATCTTCGATGACCGAAGCTGGAATGATGCGCGGGGATGCGTGGGTACCTGCGTGTTACTAACAGTCAGTAAGGAAAAATTTGAATTGGATTTTACATGCTATATGACACCATGACTCACCCCAAATGGACGGCTCCCAAACACGCACGTCGCCGCTAGGTTTAGTGACCGCATAAATGCGTTGCGGTTTGTACGAAGAGTAGCCGTAGGTGAAGACGGCGTCGACATACTTCTCCGGCCACAGGAAGTCGTCACGCAAGAATGTCCATTCGTTGTCTTCTGGGCATCTAATGAATGTGATGGCCTTGTCGAACACCGCTAAGAGGTCGTACTCCCAGTTCTTCCACACCCCCTCGCGCGGTCTATGTGGGAGCTGTACCTTCACGAGCTCAAGTTCTTCCATGTTGAACCTGTAAGCGAATTCAGAAATGTGCAACGGCCACCCGCTGATGAATGAAGTAATGCCGACACCCTTCAAAGATGGCACTGCAAGTCTCTTCAATCTGTAGCAATTTTTTAGAGTCCAAGTACTCCCATCCTGGGATAAAAGGACCAGCCACTCGCCGTTGCCACCCACCCAGTTCTGGTCATCTCCCATTTCCGTCTCTTCTTCTTCCTTGATATTCACCACTACTGATTCCGACCACTTATCCAGCAGCATCAGTTTTGCATGAATATTCTGCAGAGTTTGTTGTTAGTTGGTACAATCACCTAGCATGGATTCCATTGCAAATACAATTTGACAACTGGACCTTTAGATTAAAGTACACAAAATATCGCCTAAATATGAGTGTCTCCTCAGATATCGCCTAAATTGTGCCTGTGTCACTACGAAGATACTCAATATATGGAGTAGGAGGAGAGCCCCCTAGAACAAACTCCTGACGATGATCATAATTAAACAGCTCGGGGCATAACAGCCTTAAATCGTCTAATCTGTTTGTTTTTATTTTAGGAAACAGAATATCACCTACCAGGCATTCCATTGCAAAATCGAAATTGACAACTGGTCTATCACCTAAAGCAAGACCGTGTCACTACGAAAATACCAGAATATCAGGTACGAGCAGAGCTTCCGCTATACAAAATAGTCTTAAATGGTTCGATTTGTTCAAACCGCGCGTGCACACAACACGTTCGACAAAAGGAACATAGCATTCCAATGAGAGTTTAGAACATATGAATAAACGATATGACTGAACGAATAAGCTAGATACTGGAACTTACGTGGCCATCGCGGTCGTTTGGCCATTTGCTGTTATCGGGGTAAAGAAGGCCTGGCGTGCCGAATGGTTGTTCGTCCATGTTCCGCATCATCACGCAGTAGGCAGGGATGCAGCGAGCGAGGCGGCTGGCTGAGATGATGTCCAACTCCGAGGCGATCCTGTGCACGTTCGTGGCGCTAAGGTTCGGCCATCCCTAATCCTCGCGGTAGCGGTCGGCCTGGCCATCCGTGTCGTCGCATGCCTTTCGCTTCAGTATGCTGCTACCCCAAGCTCTACCCATAGCGGCAAATGGAGTCTGTAATCCGGGAGATTAATGGAGGCGTTGTGATAAGGAGGCGGATGGATTCGAGAGGGGGTGGAATCAAGGATGGGGGCAGTTGTTCGAGTGGGGAGCGAATCTGCAAGGAACCGCCGCCGCCGGTTCTCGTCCGCGTGGAAGGAAAGAAGGGGGGCGTAATTATTGAGGGCGGGCACCGGAACCGTCTAGAGGAAGTGAAAAAATAAATTGTAAAAGGGAAATGTGCGGCCTGCCTGCCAGTGAGTGAAGGTCGGCATGCGTAAACGTGCCTATGTTTGAATTGATTCCACCGCATGCAAGTGGCGCAGAACAAATTTTAGGAAGTGCTAGCGTTGACCTGTAAAACCGCCGTTTTTCGCCACCTTCACCCTACTACGAACGGTCGTGCACCATTCTAGATATTGGTAAGGGCGGTTCCAATCTTTCACTTCTCCGTCTCATTTCCTCCTACACGGCCTCATCGTCTTTGTCCTCCACGGCCTGATCCATTTCCTCCACCACCGCATCACCCTCTTCCTCCGTATCCTTTCCCTCTTGCCTGTAGTCATGGACGCTCCGGATGTCCGAAACAACGGCAGGCAAGAAACTGCGCACTTCGACATCGAAGTACATGGCGGGAAGAAGATCGATGTCATCTACACCACCGACCCCCGGACGGTGAGGAACACTCTGAATAATTTCACGAGTTGGCTGCAGTTCGAAGAAAATAGGTTCATAGGTCTCGACCTCGAGTACAACCGCGATGGCCATAGGATTGCCGTGGTGAAACTCTCCATGAAGGGGCACGTCCTCGTATACCAGCCTTTTTGCGAGAAGGGGGCTGACGGGATCTGGTAGACTTTGCTGTCTTTTTGTTCCTGAACCGTCTGTTTGCAAAAGTTATTGCTATATTATTTGTCTGAATTCATTTTCATGCAGGTGGGGAGAAAGCATTAGGGATCTGTTTCATGACTTTCTCGTGAACCAACACATAACATTTACCAGTGTTGACATCACGAATGACAGTAAAATGCTTGAAATCCCGACTGTCAACATTAGAATCCTAAAGGAGTGTAGAGTGGACATCTAGGAAATTTACTGGATCCCAGGGACGAAGGGTGGCAAGACCGGGATGGCCGCTCTTCCCTCCGAACTCATAGACCCGTGGTACGCTGACATGAAGGACAGATTGCCGAGATGTTCATGGAGGCATTTAGGGCATGATTACTGGGAGGATAAGCCACTTTCTGAACCTAATCTGAAGTACGCTGCAATTGACGGGTATGTTAGCCACGAGCTGTACCGCCAGATTGTAAAATCTCGTTCCAGGCATCACATCATTGAACCACCACCAAGGCAGGTTGTTTGTCCCAGATGCCGGATCGTAGATGAATCTACAAACTAGGGCAAGCGACCGAAGGCATCCTGGGATCGGTTGCCTTCTCCAACAGGCTGGGATGTAGACTATTAGTGCATGATTGTTGTGTTTATGAAAACATGTTATTTCATAAGTACACTATGTGAGCAATTATGACTGCTGTTATTACCTTTGTCAAACTATAATCTGGTTTATGACGGTATCCTTCTCTATAATCTGGGTTTGGTTATGACTTATGACTGTATCACACCTTATGCATGTCAGTCCTAGATTCTGCCGCACGCAAATGGCACAGACAGAATTTATAAGAATGAATGTTGAGCATACAAAAGGGGGAATGTAATTCATACAGGTTAAGTAGCTAATAGCACAGGGATCATACGAGCTTAGTTCTTACACACAGAATGCTTAGAAAATACATGCGAGATAAAATACAGGCGGGATAAAACTAGGAACAAAATGCGAAACTAGTAGTGGTAAACAACGCACTCACCCACCCGCCAGATCCTGTTGAGCATCTCGTAGCAGACATACGCGTCCCAGCCGATCAGGCCTGCCGATTACACAAAGCTTGTCCCGAATTTGCCAAAATGAAGCTCGTTTGCCCATGCTTCTATAAGTTTCTCTGTAGGCCACTTGTGTAAGCATGCACGATCAAGCAACTTTGCAACACACGTGTCGGTGGAAAAGCATTAGGTTTCAACGCACCACATAGTTTAGGGATTTAGAATAGCTACATTGTGGAGCTCTAGCCAAATTGCATGGTAAAGCCAAATTCAGCTTTTTGTAAGATTTAGCTATAGCAACATTGTGTCTCGTTTGTCCTCACTTTTGCCCTCCCGATATTCCGAAGCCCTCACATGCGCTTGGAGGGGGGTGCCATCTGGTCAAAGGCTTGGCCGTTACGTGCGCCATGACTCCTAAAGTGGAAGTTTTTTTTGTTATTTGGCCTTTTTAAGAGCGCCTTTTCCCCTCTCTCTCTCTAACAGTTGTGTTTTTTTGCCCAAAAAGGTCGGGAATCTAGAGCAGCTTCTCTCTTCATTCATTGTTCCTTTTGCGATCGCTTTTCCGCAATCTAGTAGCAAATCTAGAGCAGCAAAACAAACCAGCACCATAAATAAATTCAGTAAACAGAGCAGATGTAGATAAAGCAGCTAATATAGGTTATATAGTACGGTACCTAATGAGGTTTGACAATTAGGCTACTCAGCAGCAGTAGCGGACTGCTTCAACATAGACAAGACAAAAGAAGCTGCTTTACAGTAGCAGCAGCTGATCAGTGGCCCCTCTGGCACCTCCTCCCTCTGGCGCCTCCTCCACTTCTTGCTGCCCAGCCCCTTGACCTTGGGCACCTTGGGTCTGATCGGGGGCATGTGACCCTCCTCGATAGCCACCTTCTAGCATGCTTCACGAGGTGCGTAGGTGAAGACCGAGCGCCTAGTGCTTGGCCCTGAAGCCGTGGACGTTCACGGACTTGCCGCAGGTCCTCACGTCCTCGGCATGCTTCACGAGGGAGTTGAAGTCCGTGCTGCGGAGCCTCCTGGTGGGGTAGAAGGGGCACCTATACACGTCGCCGGCGAAGAAGTTATTGTACTGATCGGACTTTAGCCTCCTCAACACATGACGAGTCTTGGTGTCCTGCGACTCGTCGTCGCTGCGGAGGTCGTTGCTATCCTCCTGTTGGAAAAAATAGTAGAATGAAATAAGGACATGATTGAGATACTTTGATTATCGGGATTGATTTTTTGCATAAATTAACCGAATGAGATCTCCCGATTATTCCCCAAATCTCAAACCAAATCGAATACTGATCCCAACTACGAACAGGGGGATTCATCGAAAATTGAGATCTAACATAATAGGATTAGCTACTGTAAAAAATACGAACAGCCGAGCCCTAATAACATACGATCTAGCATCCAACGATGGGAACAGGGGAAGAACAAGGGAAGGGGAGAAAACCCTGGTTACTTCAGACCACGGGTCGGCGATGCTGGTGTCGTAGGGGTTCTCCGGCCTTATGTAGACAACCTCCTCGTAGGGGTCCCAGCCGAGCGGGATTTTTCTGAGACCGGCGGGGGCCTCCTCGCCGGAGGCTACAGCGGATGCGGGGACGGGGACGGGGGCTCCTCGCCGGCTTCCTTGGAGGCACCGATGGCCACCGCGCCGATCTTCTCCCGCCGGCGTGGTTGGGGTTTTGTTGGGCGTTTGCAGAAGGTGATGGGACAGTGGAGACGGTTGAGTGAGCGAGTGCGTGATGAGTGGGAGTGGGGAGGCCTCTATTAAAGGAGAAGCGAAGCGGCGTTTCGTTGCACTACCGTGCACCGCATAGGCCAATGCACCGTGCACGGCCACACGTGTCCGCTACCGCCCCGTGCACCGCACACGCGTACCGTGAGTCACGTTTTTTCCCCTCATGTCTAACCATGGCGATTCAGTTGTACTCAGTTTTGCCCACCAACCGTTGATCCTCTATGATCTAGCGGATAGGATAACCCTTATATCTGTCAGGGGCACCCCTCTATCCATGCAAAGTAACGAGTATGCCACCGGAACTTTAACAACAAAAACAGATGAACTTGAATATATTTTGAAGGGTACAAAAATAGAAATCCACATAGTTTAAGGGTCTAGATACGGTAAGAGAACTAAATATTATTAGTGGTCGGGCCAACACAGTGACAGGGTTAGTCGGCTAGGAGTTGCTGATTCCTAAGTAAGGGGACACTAGGCCGGTCTTGACATACTCCCTCAGGAACTTGCCATAAGCAGCGTGCTTAGCCTTGGTCGTCGACTTGTGTTTACTATCCGGGCTTTTACCGATAACAACCGCATGCAGAATCAAGCTGGCAATCCTCGGGATGACTCCTTTCTTACAGAAAGGGCACCTGAGCTCCCCAAGTCGAGTGCGGAAAGGGATTATCCCGCTCTTGAGCTTCTTCATGACATGGTGGCTTTGTCCCTGGTCTCCTTGTCAGAGTCCATCTCACTTGAATACACCTGTAATGTATGGAATACAAACCAAAATGAGCAAAATAATAAATATATATTCCTTCCACCATTCCAAGTTACTTTCGATGCAATAACATGTCTATACAGGTTCAGCAGTTCATTACGGCCGTCTCCCCAGCTCGCTCCTAAATTAATGTGGTTTGTGTTCTTGGTAACTTATTAATAAATAAATAATGTGAATTCATTCAGAACAGACTAGATCTCTCCATGTACCGGTTCGTACGTTGCATCTAATCATTAGGACTAGATTTTTTTATGACGCGTGGATAGATTAAGCTCGAGTAGAAAATATGAAACATGTAGAAATAGATGTACCTCCGGGTACACGAGCGGAGTGTGTTCGTCGAACTCCACACCCTCATCGGCGCCTCCGAAGTCGTCAGCACCGGCGTGCACATGGTCCCGCAAGGGGTTGAACTGCACGTCCTCCTCAGCCTGTGCTGCGTGATGCACCTCCAGATCTGCCGCGTGAAGCACCACCCCAGCGGCGATGCCCGGACACTCACCCCCACGCACTGGTTTCATGGAAAAGGTTCGTGCAAGTACGTTCAAGATTATGGTGTTTTGCTGGATAGGGAAGAGAGAGTAGTGGATGGTGCAAATAGAGGACCCGATAGGCTGGGTTTTTAATGCGGGGACGTTTAGGCCTCCTCAAGGGCCCCGGTTGACAGCTCTTCCGGCTACGGTTGCCGTGTGGAAGGTTCGTGTGGTGGGGGCCTGACGAAAGTGAGAGTGCAGGCATGCTGCATAGTAAAAATGGTATAGCCGGTGGTCCGTGGATGACCAGTTGCCATGTAGTAGACTTGTAGCCTTTGCAGACTAGATTAAACATGACATGACCACTCGACCACTTTTTCCATGGACGGCATCGTGTTCCTTCTTGTAGAAGTCTCGTTGAGGGAGACGTCCGTGCTGTCTCGTGCTGTCCTGTGAAGGGAACGACGTGTGCAACGAGCCTCGTTAGATCACACAGGATCAACGGTTGGTGCAGACGATCCGCGTGACAACTGTGACAACCAATCAGGGCGTAGCAGACAGAGTGGGTACATGTTTGGGCTTCTACGAAAGAGAGAGAGAGAGAGAGAGAGAGAGAGAGAGAGAGAGAGAGAGAGAGAGAGAGAGAGAGAGAGAGAGAGAGAGAGAGAGAGAGAGAGGCAAAGCTGAGTAGAATAAAAATGGAAAGTGGGTGTCTTTTACAATGAAATGCATTGTGGCATACATCAAATTATGCCAAGATAGATCCACTAGAGTTCATTGCATGTGTGTTCTTTCCACAAACCACATATGTATCCACTAGAGTTCATTGCATGTGTGTTGTTTTCCATAAACCACATTTGGATCCATTATAGTCATTGCATGTGTGTTATTTCCACCAAACACACATGGATCAACCACTAGAGTCATTGCATGTGTGTTATTTCCACAAACCACACATGGATCAACCACTAGAGTCATTCCATGTGTGTTCTTATACTAAAACCACACATGGATCAACCACTAGAGTCATTGCATGTGTGTTCTTTCCACAAACCACATATGGATCAACCAGTGGTCATTGCATGTGTGTTCTTTTCCATAAACCACTTATGGATCCATTACAGTCATTGAATGTGTGTTATTTCCACAAACCACACATGGATCAACCACTAGAGTCATTGCATGTGTGTTATTTCCACAAACCACACATGGATCAACCACTAGAGTCATTGCATGTGTGTTATTTCCACAAACCACACATGGATCAACCACTAGAGTCATTGCATGTGTGTTATTTTCCACAAACCACACATGGATCAACCACTAGAGTCATTGCATGTGTGTTCTTATACTAAAACCAACACTAGAGTCATTTCATGTGTGTTCTTTTCACAAACCACACATGGATCCACCACTGTCATTCCATGTGTGTTCTTTCCACAAACCACACATGGATCAACCAGTGGTCATTGCATGTGTGTTCTTTTCCACAAACCACACATGGATCCACCAGTGGACATTGCATGTGTGTTCTTTCCACAAACCACATATGGATCAACCAGAGGCATTGCATGTGTGTTCTTTCCACAAACCACATATGGATCCATTTGAGTAATTGCATGTTTGTTCTTATACTGAAACCACAAACCAGCACTAGAGTCATTGCATGTGTGTTCTTTTCCACAAACCACACATGGATCCACTAGAGTCATTGCATGTGTGTTCTTTTCCACAAACAAGTTATGGATCAACCAATGGTCATTGCATGTCTATTCTTTTCACAAACCACATGTGGACCCACTAGAGTCATCGCATCTGTGTTCTTATACTAAAACTAGCACTAGAGTCATTGTATGTGTGTTAATTCCACAAACCACACATGGGTCAACCACTAGAGTCATTGCATGTGTGTTCTTTCCACAAACCACATATGGATCAACCAGTGGTCTTTGCATGTGTGTTGTTTTCCATAAACAACTTATGGATCCATTACAGTCATTGCATGTGTGTTATTTCCACAAACCACACATGGATCAATCACTAGAGTCATTGCATGTGTGTTATTTCCACAAACCACACATGGATCAACCACTAGAGTCATTGCATGTGTGTTCTTATACTAAAACCACACATGGGTCAACCACTAGAGTCATTGCATGCTGTTCTTTCCACAAACCACATATGGATCAACCAGTGGTCATTGCATGTGTGTTCTTTTCCATAAACCACTTATGGATCCATTACAGTCATTACACGTGTGTTATTTCCACAAACCACACATGGATCAACCACTAGAGTCATTGCATGTGTGTTATTTCCACAAACCACACATGGATCAACCACTAGAGTCATTAAATGTGTGTTATTTCCACAAACCACACATGGATCAACCACTAGTGTCATTGCATGTGTGTTCTTATACTAAAACCACACATGGATCAACCACTAGAGTCATTGCATGTGTGTTCTTTCCACAAACCACATATGGATCAACTAGTGGTCATTGCATGTGTGTTCTGTTCCATAAACCACTTATGGATCCATTACAGTCATTGTATGTGTGTTATTTCCACAAACCACACATGGATCTACCACTAGAGTCATTGTATGTGTGTTATTTCCACAAACCACACATGGATCAACCACTAGAGTCATTGCATGTGTGTTATTTCCACAAAGCACAAATGGATCAACCACTAGAGTCATTGCATGTGTGTTATTTCAACAAACCACACATGGATCAACCACTAGAGTCATTGCATGTGTGTTCTTATACTAAAACCAACACTAGAGTCATTGCATGTGTGTTCTTTTCACAAACCACACATGGATCCACCACTGTCATTGCATGTGTGTTCTTTCCAGAAACCACACATGGATCAACCAGTGGTCATTGCATGTGTGTTCTTTTCCACAAGCCACACATGGATCCACCAGTGGACATTGCATGTGTGTTCTTTCCACAAACCACATATGCATCAACCAGAGTCATTGCATGTGTGTTCGTTCCACAAACCACGTATGGATCCATTTGAGTAATTGCATGTTTGTTCTTATACTAAAACCACAAACCAGCACTAGAGTCATTGCATGTGTGTTATTTTCCACAAACCAGACATGGATCAACCACTAGAGTAATTGCATGTGTGTTCTTTCCACAAACCACACGTAGATCAACCACTACAGTCATTACATGTGTGTTCTTTCCACAAACCACATATGGATCAACCAGTGGTCATTGCATGTGTTTTCTTTTCCATAAACCACTTATGGATCCATTACAGTCATTGCATGTGTGTTATTTCCACAGATCACACATGGATCAACCACTAGAGTCATTGCATGTGTGTTATTTCCACAAACCACACATGGATCAACCATTGGAGTGATTGCATGTGTGTTATTTCCACAAACCACACATGGATCAACCACTAGAGCCATTGCATGTTTGTTCTTATACTAACACCACAAACTAGCACTAGAGTCATTGCATGTGTGTTCTTTTCCACAAACCATACATGGATCCACTAGACTCATTGCATGTGTGTTCTTTTACACAAACAACTGATGGATCAACCAGTGGTCATTGCATGTGTGTTCTTTTCACAAACCACATGTGGAACCACTAGAGTCATCGCATGTGTGTTCTTATACTAAAACTAGCACTAGAGGAATTGCATGTGTGTTCTTTCCACAAACCACACATGGATCCACCACTAGAGTCATTGCATGTGTGTTCTTTTCACAAACCACATATGGATAAACCACCAGAGTCATTGCATGTGTGTTATTTCCACAAACCACATATGGATCAACCAGTGGTCATTGCATGTGTGTTCTTTTCCATAAACCACTTATGGATCCATTACAGTCATTGCATGTCTGTTATTTCCACAAACCACACATGGATAAACCACTAGAGTCATTGCATGCGTGTTATTTCCACAAACCACACATGGATCAACCACTAGAGTCATTGCATGTGTGTTATTTCCACAAACCACACATGGATCAACCACTAGAGTTATTGCATGTTTGTTCTTATACTAAAACCACAAACCAGCACTAGAGTCATTGCATGTGTGTTCCTTTCCACAAACCATACATGGATCCACAAGACTCATTGCATGTGTGTTCTTTTACACAAACAACTGATGGATCAACCAGTGGTCATTGCATGTGTGTTCTTTTCACAAACCACATGTGGACGCACTAGAGTCATTGCATGTGTGTTCTTATACTAAAACTAGCACTAGAGTCATTGCATGTGTGTTCTATCCACAAACCACACATGGATCCACCACTATCATTGCATGTGTGTTCTTTTCACAAACCACACATGGATCCACCACTGTCGTTGCATGTGTGTTCTTTCCCTAAACCACACTTGGATCAACCAGTGGTCATTCCATGTGTGTTCTTTTCCACAAACCACACATGGATCCACTAGTGGTCATTGCATGTGTGTTCTTTCCACAAACCACATACGGATGAACCAAAGTCATTGCATGTGTGTTCTTTCCACAAACCACATATGGATCCACTAGACTCATTGCATGTGTGTTCTTTTCCGCAAACAACTTATGGATCAACTAGTGGTCATTGCATGTGTCTTCTTTTCACAAACCACATGTGGACCCACTAGAGTCATTGCATGTGTTTTTTTCCATAAACCACTTATGGATCCATTACAGTCATTGCATGTGCGTTATTTCCGCAAACCACACATGGATCAGCCACTAGAGTTATTACATGTGTGTTATTTACACAAACCAAACATAGATCAAACACTAGAGTCATTGCATGTGTGTTATTTACACAAACCTCACAGGGATTAACCACTAGAGTCATTCCATGTGTGTTCTTATACTAAAACCAACACTAGAGTCATTGCATGTGTGTTCTTTTCACAAACCACACATGGATTCACCACTGTCATTGCATGTGTGTTGTTTCCACAAACCACACATGGATCAACCAGTGGTCATTGCATGTGTGTTCTTTTCCACAAACCACACATGGATACACCAGTGGTCATTGCATGTGTGTTCTTTCCACAAACCACATATGGATCAACCCGAGTCATTGCATGTGTGTTCTTTCCACAAACCACATATGGATCCATTTGAGTAATTGCATGTTTGTTCTTATACTAAAACCACAAACCAACACTAGAGTCATTGCATTTGTGTTCTTTTCCACAAACCACACATGGAACCACTAGACTCATTGCATGTGTGCTCTTTTCCACAGACAACTTATGGATCAACCAGTGGTCATTGCGTGTGTGTTCTTTTCACAAACCACAAGTGGACCCACTAGAGTCATCGCATGTGTATTCTTATACTAAAACTAGCACTAGAGTCATTGCATGTGTGTTCTATCCACAAACCACACATGGATCCACCACTAGAGTCATTGCATGTGTGTTATTTCCACAAACAACATATGGATCAACCAGTGGTCATTGCATGTGTGTTCTTTTCCATAAACCACTTATGGATCCATTACAGTCATTCCATGTGTCTTATTTCCACAGACCACACATGGATCAACCACTAGAGTCATTGCATGTGTGTTATTTCCACAAACCACACATGGATCAACCACTAGAGTCATTGCATGTGTGTTATTTCCACAAACCACACATGGATCAACCACTAGAGTCATTGCATGTTTGTTCTTATACTAAAACCACAAAGCAGCACTAGAGTCATTGCATATGTGTTCTTTTCCACAAACCACTTATGGATCCATTATAGTCATTGCATGTGTGTTCTTTTACACAAACAACTGATGGATCAACCAGTGGTCATTGCATGGGTGTTCTTTTCACAAACCACATGTGGACCCACTAGAGTGATGGGTTCGTAGCATGGAAAACAAAAAATTTCTACCACAAGAACGAACAAAACCCAGATCTAATCTAGATAAAAGCCAAGATCTAATCTATTAGACATGTGCAACGAGATAGATCTGTACTAACCCTCGTAGAACCAAAAGCATTACGAGATTAGATCTCGGGGTTGATGTAGTCGATCACTTGCCGATCTCACGATCGTGTGGACGATCCTTCCGGCGCCACGTTCCGGCAGCGCTTCCGCAGTCGGTCACACGTGCGGAGTCGAAGCAGACCTTCCTCTCCCTGTTCCAGCGAGCAGCGGAGGTAGTAGATCTTCTCCACGGAATCCCAACATCACGACGGTGTGGTGGTGGTGGAGTAGAGAATTCTGCAGGGCTTCGCCTAAGCCGGAGCAGAGCGAAGGAGGAGGATAGAGGCGGCAGCTAGGGTTTGTTATGGGAGAGGTGTAGGGGGTGGTGCCCCCTCCCCTCTATTTAAAGGAGGGAGGCGCCATGGGAGGGGGAGTCCTAGTAGGACTCCCCTCCCTCCTTGGACGGCGGATTGGGAGGGGGGGAGGAATCCTCCTCCCCCACGAATCCGTGTCTTGCCCCACAAAGACTCCTTGATCCTTTCTTGGTTTTCAAGCAAACTCCAAGAAATCTTCTAGAACCTTCTAGAATATTCCGAAACCTTCTAGAATCTCCATACAAACACTCCGGAACACTTCCTAACTTAGAAAATGATCCCCAATATATGAATCTATTCTCCGGACAATTCCGGATCTCCTCGTGATGTCCCGGATCCAATCCGACACTCCGAACAACATTCGGTCTCCAACATATATTCCATATCTACTTAAAAAACAACTTCGAACCTTAAGTGTGTCACCCTATGGTTCGTGAATATGCAGACATGATGGAGACACATCTCCGATCAATAACCATCTGCGGGATCTGGAGATCCATAATGGCTCCCACATACTCAACGATAACTTCGTGATCGATAGAACCATTAACATACGAAACCAATTCCCTTTGTCACGCGATAGTCTAATTATCCGAGGTTTGATCGTCGGTATCTCCATACCTAGTTCTACCTCGTTACTGATAAGTACTCTTTACTCGTTCCATGTTATGTCATCCCTTGTGACCCAGTCACATGCTTGCAAGCTAACTAGATGACATTCCACCGAGAGGGCCCAGAGCATATCTATCCGTCATATGGATGGACAAATCCCAATCTTGGTCCATTCGCTTCAACACATACTTTCAGAATACCCAATGACACCTTTATAACCACCCAGTTACGAAGCGGCCTTTGATCATCAAATTACCCATCCGGTGATGGTGATTAACATAACCTCATGGTCGAAGGATTAGATTACTATGCATTTGAAAAGCTTGTAGCAAAACGAACTTAATGACTTGATCTTATGCTATGCTTACTATGGGTGTGTGTCCATCACATCATTCTCCTAATGATATAACCTTGTTATTAATGACATCCAATGTCCATGATCAGGAAACCATGATCATCATTTAATCGACAAGATAGTTTAACAAGAGGCTTACTAGGGACTCTTTTATGTTTACAAAACACACAAGTATTAATGTTCCCAGTTAATACAAGTATAGCATGGGATGTAAACATTTATCATAAACATAAAGATATAATAATAACCACTTTATTATTGCCTCTTGGGCATATCTCCAACAGTCTCCCACTTGCACTAGAGTCAATAATCTAGTTAAAAATTTGTGCATTCAACACCTATGGCTTTCTGGTGTTGTATAGACACTATTGCTAGTGGTAAACATAATCTTCGGATCTGACACTTCCAGGTCCGTGTGTATTTGCATGTCCTTGCGTCTCTACGCATTACTCATTCTCCAATGAGATGGCATTGTATAAATTTGGTCCTTTGGTGAGACCTTTAGTTCCTTGGGATTAAATCATGTTGATACAATTGTCATACAATATATCTTCATAGTATTATCCCGCTATGAACCACACCTAGTTTGATAACAAACTACTTGACGCAAATTCCCTCATTTGCTGCTAAAATAGTAGTCATATACTTAGCCTTTTGTTGTAGTATCTGTCATAATGTTTTAACTTTGGTACTCAACCAAATCCGTTATGGAACTTCCTTTCCATTACATTGTGCCAACCATAGTTTAAATTGAGATAAACTTAATTTGTGACAAAACTAGTATCAATGTAACAATTTACAATGAACTATTTGTCACAACTATATAAATAATATATTCTTAGTTCTTCCAAAGATCATAGGAATATCCCTACTATTGTCCAATGATCATCTTATGAGTCATTCTGGTATATGCTTATAACATTTAGAGCATAGGACATATCTGGATGTGTACATCTCAAAGAATGATTGATCAAAATATTCTTGTGATTTCACCAAGTGTCAAAACACTTGAATCTCGTGTCAACACACTTGAATCTTGATTCAGTCCTTTCTGTGCATCAATAACCTTTCTTGTTGTTTCCATATTGAACTCATTCAACATCTTATCTATGTACATTTGGCAAAACCATATTAGCGCCTCAATCTATCCATATAGACATTGATGCCTAATTCTTGGGTTATGCCTAAGTCTTTCATCGAAATGAAATTCTTAACCTGTATCAATAAAAGATACATCATTTCTAATCAACAATATGTCTTTCACATAATGTATTAGAAATATGTCTTAGCGCTCCCACTTAATTTCTTGCAAAATGCAAACATCTTCATCATCTCTGATGAAATTAAACCTTTTAACAGTTTCATCACGGTGAAGATTCCAACTCCGCGATGCTCACTTCAACCATTGAAGTTTTGCATACTCTTTTAGCATCCTTTGAATTAACAAAACCCTTTGGATCGTGTCATGTACACGTCCTAGGTAACCATTCTTTAGAAGAACTTGTTTTGTTTGTTCAACTACCATATACCAAAATATATGTAGTGGTTGCTACATTAATCCGTCCAGACTGAATATCGCTATGAAAGATCAAATCTTATCATAGTCAATTCCTTGAACATTGTCATAAACTCTTTCTGACATGTCGACTATTTCATAGATGTGAAACATCCATGTCTATTTCTTTATAGATCCATATACGACTGTAAGGTCTTGCACCTTTCCAGAGGGTCTTTCAAATTCAAAGCTTGATTTCTCGTGTATGGAATTATCACGAATTTTATGGCTTCAAGCCACTTAACGAAGTCAGGGCCCATCATTGATTATTTGCATGTAGTCGGTTCATCATTGTCAAACAACAATGATTTAACTCTCAAATCTTGGCATTTGATTACTTACCCGACCTACTTGGTTCAATAGTAACTTAGGTCTCCGTGACCACAACCTTTGAGGCACGTGAGCCATGAGCATTGTTGCTGCCTCCGGGACACTTACCGACGCTGCGCAACTCAGCACATATTAGCCAAGGTTCAACAACCTTGCCAAAGTTCTATTGTCCTCCCACTTAACTTTTCACCAAAAATTCCTTCTCAAGAAACTCGACATTCTAAATGACAAACACTTTTGTTTTCGGTGTTATGGAGGAATACCCAATGGTTATTCGAAATAACCTATGAAGACATGCTCATCTGACTTTGGTTGTAAACATTTCACTTATGCCTAGCATACCAAAAATTTAAGAAAGGACAACCTGGGTTTTATCCCAAACCATGACTTATATGGTGTCATTTCAAAGGATCACGATGGAGCTCTTTTCAGTGTAAAAGCGGTAGTCACTAAAGCTTTAATCTTTAAAATATAATGGCAGTTTTATAAATGACACCTTTGATCTTACCATGTCAAACAAGGTTTCATTACATATCTCGAACACTCCATACTCCTATGGTATTTTTGGGAAATGCAAATCCATGGAACGATTCCTCAAATCTTAGGTGTTTTGCTAAACTTGTAACTCAAACATCTTTATGATCCAATCATAAACTTTTTTATTTTCTTGTTACAATAATTTTCCACTTCATCTTGAAAGTCTTTGAACATTTTCAAATGTTTCATACTTCTTCCTTATTGAGTAGGTATATACATATACTTACTCAAATCTTCGGAGAAAGCATATGAAGTTGAAATCCATCGCCCACGACTACACATAATGCACTATATACATCAATATGTACAAATTCCAATCAGTTAGTCGTCCGTTCCTCTTTTGGCCTATGAACGGAGTTTTAATTATCTCCAGGAAAGTATCACAAGCGTCATTTGATCAAAATCAAAGACTCCAAAAATCCATCAAAATGGAGTTTCTTCATGTATCCCTAATATAATTTAAACGGTGATGTCACTTCGCAAGTGATCTTTCAATTATTTGTCTTGCGACATTTTAGCATTAGTTTTATGGTCGTTATTTCTCCAACCAGACTTGTATATCATCCATCTATTATGGAATACGGTAATTATTTGAACAACCTTTTGTCGTCATAATACCTAATCAAAATAACAATTATTGAAACAAATCTTGAAGGCAAGCTTTGATGTTAACGAGCAACACAACAACCCTTTGTTTGTTTTCGATGAACATCATCACATACTCTCTTGCTAGTTACTTAGGCCATTGCAGTTCATGAATTGTGTTGTCCTGCATGACACTTCATACCAACCAATTCGGTATCCAATACCGCAGAACCACATTATTTAACAACCAAGGAATACAGCCATAACATGTATCTTCTATATACCTAAGTTGGACATCTCCAATCTTTTCTTTTCTGCCAAATATTTTATAGATTCTCTTTCAACAATTACTTTTCTTTTAAAAGAATCTATCAACATCAATAGTGGTGTCATTCACATGACACATAGTACAAAGTGTGTATAGTCAAATACTAATACCTTTGGACTTGCACTTTGAAGTGGATCACCTTCATCAAATGTTTGGCATTCTTTCAAAGTTCCATTCTTTAGTAATCTTTTAGTGTAGTAAACATTTTACTTACATCTTCTATTCATCATTATCATGACAACTTTCATGATCAAGCTGCTATAGCTTATAAAGGTGAATTGCGAGTATAATGTTTCTTTTCCAAGACCTTTTGGAGGATTAGGACGACCAGCGTCTCCAACCTTCACAAATTCTCATCAAATATGAGGACATATACTCTATCATGTTGTAACCAACACATTGTTTTAGATATCGCAATACCTTTCACATATGATGGTTTCTGAAACATTGCTTTCAGCTCTTAGATAAACTTGATATTAAAAACAATCTTTTGAGTATCAAGAATCATGGAGGCAAACATGACACATTAGATACTCACACTGGAATTGTTACTCTTGATTTAATACTGTTTATTAAACTTCACAGAGTAAACGGAGTTTGCTGAAAGTTTGCAATATGAATTTTAAACTTTAGATTGACACTCACAACAATACGATACCAGTTCGTAAAGCAAATATCCAGAATTTCTATAGTTCTACTATCTCAACTATAACTAAGCGTAAGGTGGTGAACGAATGCCAATGACTACAACAAACTATGCAAATTCACTTTGATTGTGTTTATGATAAATTGAGTTTGACTAATCCAAATTACAAAAGAACTCCCACTCAAAACAACATCCCTCAAGTTGTTTTAGTGATTACACGAACCAAATCCACTACACCAAGTCCGATCATCACGTGAGATGATGTAGCTTTAAAGGCGAACAATCAACATGTTCATCATATCATCCATATGACTCATGCTTTACCTTTAGGTATTCCGTGTTCCAAGACCATGTCTGTACATGCTAGGCTTGTCAAGGTTAACCTTAGTATCCGCATGTGCAAATCTGGCTTGCACCCGTCGTATGCACACGTAGAATCTATCACACCCGATCATCACGAGTTGCTTCGAAACGACGAGTCTTAGCAACGGTGCCTACTAAGGACGAACACTTTATTACTTGATATTTAGTGAGAGGGATCATCTTATAATGCTACCGTCGCGATCTAAGCAATACAAGATGCATAAAGGATTAACATCACATGCAATTCATAATTAGTGTTATATGATATGGCCCTTTCTTCTTATGCCTTTGATCTCCATCTCCAAAGCACGGACATGATCTCCATCATCACCAGCATTGCATCAAGGTCAGTGGCGCCACTTCATGGTTGTCCATCATCACTAGCAACTATTACAACTACTTGGAATAAAGCTATTACAAGATGAATAGACACGCAGGTCTTAACAGAATTAAAGACAACCATTAGGCTCCTGCCGGTTGCCATATTACAACAAGGATCATTGCATACATCAAATATAATCACAATCACATGATGGCCATATCACATCACAAAACCCCTGCAAAAACAAGTTAGACGCCTCTAATTTTCTTTGCATGTTTTACGTGGTTTGGGGCTTTCGAATAAGAACGGATCTTACCTACGAAACTGGACCACAACGTTGATACAAGTGCTATCAAGTGCAAAGTGTAGATTGGATCTATACTATGATGGGAGAGACAGACACCCGCAAAGCCACTTGTGCAAAGCAAGTTACACGCCAAGCGTGGAGCAAGTCTCATGTGCGATGACATGTAAGGTTAGCCCGAGCCGCTTCATCCCACCATACCGCAAGATGCAAAGTACCCAAAGCAAAAGACGGCACGAGCACCAACGCCCACAAAACCATTGTGTTCTACTCGTGCAACAGATCTACGCATAGACAAGGCTCTGATACCACTAATGGGTTCGTAGCATGGAAAACAAAAGATTTCTACCGCAAGAACGAACAAAACCTAATCTAGATAAAAGCCAAGATCTAATCTATTAGACATGTGCAACGAGATAGATCTGTACTAACCCTCGTAGAACCGAAAGCGTTACGAGATTAAATCTCGGGGTTGATGTAGTCGATCACTTGCCGATCTCAAGATCGTGTGGACGATCCTTCCGGCGCCGCGTTCCGGCAGCGCTTCCGCAGTCGGTCACACGTGCGGAGTCGAAGCAGACCTTCCTCTCCCTGTTCCAGCGAGCAGCGGAGGTAGTAGATATTCTCCATGAAATCCCAGCAGCACGACGGTGTGGTGGTGGTGGTGGAGTAGAGAATTCTGCAGGGCTTCGCCTAAGCCGGAGCAGAGCGAAGGAGGAGGAGAGAGGCAGCGGCTAGGGTTTGTTATGGGAGAGGTCTAGGGGGTGGCGCCCCCTCCCCTCTATTTAAAGGAGGGAGGCGCCATGGGAGGGGGAGTCCTAGTAGGACTCCCCTCCCTCCTTGAACGGCGGATTGGGAGGGGGGGAGGAATCCTCCTCCCCCACGAATCCGTGTCTTGCCCCACAAAGACTCCTTGATCCTTTCTTGGTTTTCAAGCAAACTCCAAGAAGTCTTCTAGAACCTTCCAGAACATTCTGAAACCTTCTAGAATCTCCATACAAACACTCCGGAACATTTCCTAACATAGAAAATGATCCCCAATATATGAATCTTATTCTCTAGACAATTCCGGATCTCCCCGTGATGTCCCGGATCCAATCCGAGACTCCGAACAACATTCGGTCTCCAACGTATATTCCATATCTACTTAAAAAACAACTTCGAACCTTAAGTCTATCACCCTACGGTTCGTGAATATGCAGACATGATGGAGGCACCTCTCCGATCAATAACCATCAGCAGGATCTGGAGATCCATAATGGCTCCCACATACTCAACGATGACTTCGTGATCGATAGAACCATTAACATACGAAACCAATTCCCTTTGTCACGCGATACTCTACTTGTCCGAGGTTTGATCGTCGGTATCTCCATACCTAGTTCTACCTCGTTACTGATAAGTAGTCTTTACTCGTTCCATGTTATGTCATCCCTTGTGACCCAGTCACATGCTTGCAAGCTAACTAGATGACATTCCACCGAGAGGGCCCAGAGCATATCTATCCGTCATATGGATGGACAAATCCCAATCTTGGTCCATGCGCTTCAACACATACTTTCAGAATACCCAATGACACATTTATAACCACCCAGTTACGAAGCGGCATTTGATGTCATCAAAGTACCCATCCGGTGATGGTGATTAACATAACCTCATTGTTGCAGGATTAGATTACTATGCATTTGAAAATCTTGTAGCAAAACGAACTTAATGACTTGATCTTATGCTATGCTTACTATGGGTGTGTGTCCATCACATCATTCTCCTAATGATATAACCTTGTTATTAATGACATCCAATGTCCATGATCAGGAAACCATGATCATCATTTAATCAACAAGCTAGTTTAACAAGAGGCTTACTAAGGACTCTTTTATGTTTACAAAACACACAAGTATTAATGTTTCCGGTTAATACAATTATAGCATGGGATGTAAACATTTATCATAAACATAAAGATATAATAATAACCACTTTATTATTGCCTCTTGGGCATATCTCCAACATAGTCATTGCATGTGTGTTCTTTTCTATAAACCACTTATGGATCCATTACACTCATTGCATGTGTGTTATTTCCACAAACCACACATGGATCAACCACTACAGTCATTGCATGTGTGTTATTTCCACAAACCACACATGGCTCAACCACTAGAGTCATTGGATGTGTGTTATTTCCACAAACCACACATGGATCAACCACTAGAGTCATTGCATGTTTGTTCTTATACTAAAACCACAAACCAACACTAGAGTCATTGCACGTGTGTTCTTTTCCACAAACCATGCATGGATCCACTAGACTCATTGCATCTGTGTTCTTTTACACAAACAACTGATGGATCAACCAGTGGTCATTGCATGTGTGTTCTTTTCACAAACCACATGTGGACCCACTAGAGTCATTGGATGTGTGTTCTTATACTAAAACTAGGACTAGAGTCATTGCATGTGTGTTCTATCCACAAACCACACATGGATCCACCACTGTCATTGCATGTGAGTTCTTTCCACAAACCACACATGGATCAACCAGTGGTCATTGCATGTGTGTTCTTTTCCACAAAGCACACATGGATCCACCAGTGGTCATTGCATGTGTGTTCTTTCCACAAACCACATATGGATCAACCAGAGTCATTGCATGTGTGTTCTTTCCACAAACCACATATGGATCTACTAGACTTATTGCATGTGTGTTCTTTTCCACAAACAACTTATGGATCAACCAGTGGTCATTGCATGTGTGTTCTTTTTACAAACCACATGTGGACCCACTAGAGTCATTGCATGTGTGTTCTTTTTCAAAAACCACTCATGGATCCATTACATTCATTGCATGTGTGTTATTTCCACAAACCACACATGGATCAACCACTAGAGTCATTGCATGTGTGTTATTTCCACAAACCACACATGGATCAACAACTAGAGTCATTGCATGTGTGTTATTTCCACAAACCACACATGGATCAACCACTAGAGTCATTGCATGTGTGTTCTTTCCACAAACCACATATGGATCAACCAGTGGTCATTGCATGTGTGTTCTTTTCCATAAACCACTTATGGATCGATTACAGTCATTGCATGTGTATTATTTCCACAAACCACACACGGATCAACCAGTAGAGTCATTGCATGTGTGTTATTTCACAAACCACACATGGATCAACCATTGGAGTCATTGCATCGTGTTATTTCCACAAACCACACCTGGATCAACCACTAGAGTCATTGCATGTGTGTTCTTTCCACAAACCACACGTGGATCAACCACTAGAGTCATTGCATGTGTGTTCTTTCCACAAACCACATATGGATCAACCAGTGGTCATTGCATCTGTGTTCTTTTCCATAAACCACTTATGGATCCATTACAGTCATTGCATATGTTTTATTTCCACAAACCACACATGGATCAACCACTAGAGTCATTGCATGTGTGTTATTTCGACAAACCACACATGGATCAACCACTGGGGTCATTGCATGTGTGTTATTTCCACAAACCACACATGGATCAACCACTAGAGTCATTGCATCTGTGTTCTTATACTAAAACCAACACTAGAGTCATTGCATGTGTGTTCTTTTCACAAACCACACATGGATCCACCAGTGTCATTGCATGTGAGTTCTTTCCACAAACAACACATGGATAGACCACTAGTGGTCATTGCATGTGTGTTCTTTCCACAAACCACATATGGATCTACCAGTGGTCATTGCATGTGTGTTCTTTTTCATAAACCACTTATGGATCCATTACAGTCATTGCATGTGTGTTATTTCCACAAACCACACATGGATCAACCTCTAGAGTCATTGCATGTGTGTTATTTCCACAAACCACACATGGATAAACCACTAGAGTCATTGCATGTTTGTTCTTATACTAAAACCACAAACCAGCACTAGCGTCATTGCATGTGTGTTTTTTCACAAACCATACATGGATCCACTAGACTCATTGCATGTGTGTTCTTTTACACAAACAACTGATGGATCAACCAGTGGTCATTGCATGTGTGTTCTTTTCACAAACCACATGTGGACCCACTAGAGTCATTGCATGTGTATTCTTATACTAAAACTAGCACTAGAGTCATTGCATGTGTGTTCTATCCACAAACCACACATGGATCCACCACTGTCATTGCATGCGTGTCCTTTTCACAAACCACACATGGATCCACCACTGTCGTTGCATGTGTGTTCTTTCCACAAACCACACATGGATCAACCAGTGGTCATTGCATGTGTGTTCTTTTCCACAAACCACACATGGATCCACCAGTGGTCATTGCATGTGTGTTCTTTCCACAAACCACATATGGATCAACCAGAGTCATTGCATGTGTGTTCTTTCCACAAACCACATATGGAACTACTAGACTCATTGCATGTGTGTTCTTTTCCACAAACAACTTATGGATCAACCAGTGGTCATTGCATGTGTGTTATTTTTACAAACCACATGTGGACCCACTAGACTCATTGCATGTGTGTTCTTTTCCATCAACCACTTTTGGATCCATTACATTCATTGCATGTGTGTTATTTCCACAAACCACACATGGATCAACCACTAGAGTCATCGCATGTGTGTTATTTCCACAAACCACACATGGATCAACAACTAGAGTCATTGCATGTGTGTTATTTACACAAACCACACATGGATCAACCACTAGAGTCATTGCATGTGTGTTCTTATACTAAAACCACACATGTATCAACCACTAGAGTCATTGCATGTGTGTTCTTTCCACAAACCACAGATGGATCAACCAGTGGTCATTGCATGTGTGTTCCTTTCCATAAACCACTTATGGATCCATTACAATCATTGCATCTGTGTTATTTCCACAAACCACACATAGATCAACCACTAGAGTCATTGCATGTGTGTTATTTCCACAAACCACACATGGATCAACCACTAGAGTCATTGCATGTGTGTTATTTCCACAAACCACACATGGATCAACCACTAGAGTCATTGCATGTGTGTTCTTTCCACAAACCACACATGGATCAACCACTAGAGTCATTGCATGTGTGTTCTTTGCACAAACCACATATGGATCAACCAGTGGTCATTGCATGTGTTTTCTTTTCCATAAACCACTTATGGATCCATTATAGTCATTGCATGTGTGTTACTTCCACAAACCACACATGGATCAACCACTAGAGTCATTGCATGTGTGTTATTTCCACAAACCACACATGGATCAACCACTAGAGTCATTGCATGTTTGTTCTTATACTAAAACCACAAACCAGTATTACAGTCATTGCATGTGTGTTCTTTTCCACAAACCTTACATGGATCCACTAGACTCATTGCATGTGTGTTCTTTTACACAAACAACTGATGGATCAACCAGTGGTCACTGCATGTGTGTTCTTTTCACAAACCACATGTGGACCCACTAGAGTCATTGCATGTGTGTTCTTATACTAAAACTAGCACTAGAGTCATTGCATGTGTGTTCTATCCACAAACCACACATGGATCCACCACTGTCGTTGCATGTGTGTTCTATCCACAAACCACACATGGATCCACCACTGTCATTGCATGTGTGTTCTTTTCACAAACCACACATGGATCCACCACTTTCGTTGCGTGTGTGTTCTTTCCACAAACCACACATGGATCAACCAGTGGTCATTACATGTGTGTTCTTTTCCACAAACTACACATGGATCCACCAGTGGTCATTGCATGTGTGTTTTTTCCACAAACCACATATGGATCAACCAGAGTCATTGCATGTGTGTTCTTTCCACAAAGCACATATGGATCCACTAGACTCATTCCATGTGTGTTATTTTCCACAAACAACTAATGGATCAACTAGTGGTCATTGCATGTGTGTTCTTTTCACAAACCACATGTGGACCCACTAGAATCATTGCATGTGTGTTCTTTTCCATAAACCACTTATGGATCCATTACATTCATTGCATGTGTGTTATTTTCACAAACCACACATGGATCAACCACTAGAGTCATTGCATGTGTGTTATTTCCACAAACCACACATGTATCAACCACTAGAGTCATTGCATGTGTGTTATTTCCACAAACCACACATGGATCAACCACTAGACTCATTGCATGTGTGTTCTTATACTAAAACCACACATGGATCAACAACTAGAGTCATTGCATGTGTGTCCTTTCCACAAACCACATATGGATCAACCTATGGTTATTGCATGTGTGTTCTTTTCCATAAACCACTTATGGATCCATTACAGTCATTGCATGTGTGTTATTTCCACAAACCACACATGGATCAACCACTAGAGTCATTGCATGTGTGTTATTTCCACAAACCACACATGGATCAACCACTAGAGTCATTGCATGTGTGTTATTTCCACAAACCAGACATGGATCAACCACTAGAGTAATTGCATGTGTGTTCTTTCCACAAACCACACGTAGATCAACCACTACAGTCATTACATGTGTGTTCTTTCCACAAACCACATATGGATCAACCAGTGGTCATTGCATGTGTTTTCTTTTCCATAAACCACTTATGGATCCATTACAGTCATTGCATGTGTGTTATTTCCACAGATCACACATGGATCAACCACTAGAGTCATTGCATGTGTGTTATTTCCACAAACCACACATGGATCAACCATTGGAGTGATTGCATGTGTGTTATTTCCACAAACCACACATGGATCAACCACTAGAGTCATTGCATGTGTGTTATTATACTAAAACCAACACTAGAGTCATTGCATGTGTGTTCTTTTCACAAACCACACATGGATCCACCACTGTCATTGCATGTGTGTTCTTTCCACAAACCACACATGGATCAACCACTTGTGGTCATTGCATGTTTGTTATTTCCACAACCACACATGGATCAACCACTAGAGTCATTGCATGTGTGTTCTTTTCACAAACCACACATGGATCCACCACTGTCATTGCATGTGTGTTCTTTCCACAAACCACACATGGATCAACCACTAGTGGTCATTGCATGTGTGTTATTTCCACAAACCACACATGGATCAACCACTAGAGTCATTGCATGTTTGTTCTTATACTAAAACCACAAACCAGCACTAGCGTCATTGCATGTGTGTTCTTTTTCACAAACCATACATGGATCCACTAGACTCATTGCATGTGTGTTCTTTTACACAAACAACTGATTGATCAACTAGTGGGTATTGCATGTGTGTTCTTTTCACAAACCACATGTGGACCCACTAGAGTCATTGCATGTGTGTTCCTATACTAAAACTAGCACTAGAGTCGTTGCATGTGTGTTCTATCCACAAACCACACATGGATCCACCACCGTCATTGCATGCGTGTTCTTTTCACAAACCACACATGGATCCACCACTGTTGTTGCATGTGTGTTCTTTCCACAAACCACACATGGATCAACTAGTGGTCATTGCATGTGTGTTCTTTTCCACAAACCACACATGGATCCACCAGTGGTCATTGCATGTGTGTTCTTTCCACAAACTACATATGGATAAACCAGAGTCATTGCATGTATGTTCTTTCCACAAACCACATATGGATCTACTAGACTCATTGCATGTGTGTTCTTTTCCACAAACAATTATGGATCAACCAGTGGTCATTGCATGTGTGTTATTTTTACAAACCACATGTGGACCCACTAGAGTCATTGCATGTGTGTTATTTTCCATAAACCACTTATGGATCCATTACATTCATTGCATGTGTGTTATTTCCACAAACCACACATGGATCAACCACTAGAGTCATTGCATGTGTGTTATTTCCACAAACCACACATGGATCAACAACTAGAGTCATTGCATGTGTGTTATTTCCAGAAACCACACATGGATCAACCACTAGAGTCATTGCATGTGTGTTCTTATACTAAAACCACACATGTATCAACCACTAGAGTCATTGCATGTGTGTTCTTTCCACAAACCACATATGGATCAACCAGTGGTCATTGCATGTGTTTTCTTTTCCATAAACCACTTATGGATCCATTACAGTCATTGCATGTGTGTTATTTCCACAAACCACACATGGATCAACCACTAGAGTCATTGCATGTGTGTTATTTCCACAAACCACACATGGATCAACCACTAGAGTCATTGCATGTGTGTTATTTCCACAAACCACACATGGATCAACCTGTAGAGTCATTGCATGTGTGTTCTTTCCACAAACCACACATGGATCAACCACTAGAGTCATTGCATGTGTGTTCTTTCCACAAACCACATATGGATCAACCGGTGGTCATTGCATGTGTTTTCTTTTCCATAAACCACTTATGGATCCATTATAGTCATTGCATGTGTGTTATTTCCACAAACCACACATGGATCAACCACTAGAGTCATTGCATGTGTGTTATTTCCACAAACCACACATGGATCAACCACTGGAGTCATTGCATGTGTGTTATTTCCACAAACCACACATGGATCAACCACTAGAGTCATTGCATGTGTGTTCTTATACTAAAACCAACACTAGAGTCATGGCATGTGTGTTCTTTCCACAAAAAAACATGGATCAACCACTAGTTGTCATTGCATGTGTGTTCTTTCCACAAACCACATATGGACAAACAAGTGGTCATTGCATGTGTGTTATTTTCCATAAACCACTTATGGATCCATTACAGTCATTGCATGTGTCTTATTTCCACAAACCACTCATGGATCAACCACTAGAGTCATTGCATGTGTGTTCTTATACTAAAACCAACACTAGAGTCATTGCATGTGTGTTCTTTTCACAAACCACACATGGATCCACCACTGGCATTGCATGTGTGTTCTTTCCACAAACCACACATGGATCAACCACTAGTGGTCATTGCATGTGTGTTCTTTCCACAAACCACATATGGATCAACAAGTGGTCATTGCATGTCTGTTCTTTTCCATAAACCACTTATGGATCCATTACAGTCATTGCATGTGTATAATTTCCACAAACCACACATGGATCAACCAATAGAGTCATTGCATGTGTGTTATTTCCACAAACCACACATGGATCAACCACTAGAGTCATTGCATGTTTGTTCTTATACTAAAATCACAAACCAGCACTAGCGTCATTGCATGTGTGTTCTTTTCCACAAACCATACATGGATCCACTAGATTCATTGCATGTGTGTTCTTTTACACAAACAATTGATGGATCAACCAGTGGTCATTTCATGTGTGTTCTTTTCACAAACCACATGTGGACCCACTAGAGTCATTGCATGTGTGTTCTTATATTAAAACTAGCACTAGAGTCATTGCATGTGTGTTCTATCCACAAACCACACATGGATCCACCACTGTCATTGCATGTGTGTTCTTTTCACAAACCACACATGGATCCACCATTGTTGTTGCATGTGTGTTCTTTCCACAAACCACACATGGATCAACCAGTGTTCATTGCATGTGTGTTCTTTTCCACAAAGCACACATGGATCCACTAGTGGTCATTGCATGTGTGTTCTTTCCACAAACCACATATGGATCAACCAGAGTCATTGCATGTGTGTTCTTTCCACAAACCACAGATGGATCTACTAGACTCATTGCATGTGTGTTCTTTTCCACAAACAACTTATGGATCAACCAGTGGTCATTGCATGTGTGTTCTTTTTACAAACCACATGTGGACCCACTAGAGTCATTGCATGTGTGTTCTTTTCCATAAACCACTTATGGATCCATTACGTTCATTGCATGTGTGTTATTTCCACAAACCACACATGGATCAACCACTAGAGTCATTGCATGTGTGTTATTTCCACAAACCACACATGGATCAACCACTAGAGTCATTCCATGTGTGTTCTTATACTAAAACCACACATGGATCAACCACTAGAGTCATTGCATGTGTGTTATTTCCACAAACCACACATGGATCAACCACTAGAGTCATTCCATGTGTGTTCTTATACTAAAACCACACATGGATCAACCACTAGAGTCATTGCATGTGTGTTCTTTCCACAAACCACATATGGATCAACCAGTGGTCATTGTACATGTGTTCTTTTCCATAAACCACTTATGGATCCATTACAGTCATTGCATGTGTGTTATTTCCACAAACCACACATGGATCAACCACTAGAGTCACTGCATGTGTGTTATTTCCACAAACCACACATGGATCAACCACTAGAGTCATTGCATGTGTGTTATTTCCACAAACCACACATGGACCAACCACTGGAGTCATTGCATGTGTGTTATTTCCACAAACCACACATGGATCAACCACTAGAGTCATTGCATGTGTGTTATTTCCACAAACCACACATGCATCAACCTCTAGAGTCATTGCATGTGTGTTCTTTCCACAAACCACACATGGATCAACCACTAGAGTCATTGCATGTGTGTTCTTTCCACAAACCACATATGGATCAACCAGTGGTCATTGCATGTGTTTTCTTTTCCATAAACCACTTATGGATCCAGTATAGTCATTGCATGTGTGTTATTTCCACAAACCACACATGGATCAACCACTAGAGTCATTGCATGTGTGTTATTTCCACAAACCACACATGGATCAACCACTGGAGTCATTGCATGTGTGTTATTTCCACAAACCACACATGGATCAATTACTAGAGTCATTGCATGTGTGTTCTTATACTAAAACCAACACTAGAGTCATTGCATGTGTGTTCTTTCCACAAAAAAACATGGATCAACCACTAGTTGTCATTGCATGTGTGTTCTTTCCACAAACCACGTATGGACAAACAAGTGGTCATTGCATGTGTGTTATTTTCGATAAACCACTTATGGATCCATTACAGTCATTGCATGTGTCTTATTTCCACAAACCACTCATGGATCAACCACTAGAGTCATTGCATGTGTGTTCTTATACTAAAACCAACACTAGAGTCATTGCATGTGTGTTCTTTTCACAAACCACACATGGATCCACCACTGTCATTGCATGTGTGTTCTTTCCACAAACCACACATGGATCAACCACTAGTGGTCATTGCATGTGTGTTCTTTTTACAAACCACATGTGGACCCACTAGAGTCATTGCATGTGTGTTCTTTTCCATAAACCACTTATGGATCCATTACAGTCATTGCATGTGTATTATTTCCACAAACCACACATGGATCAACCAATAGAGTCATTGCATGTGTGTTATTTCCACAAAACACACATGGATCAACCACTAGAGTCATTGCATGTTTGTTCTTATACTAAAATCACAAACCAACACTAGCGTCGTTGCATGTGTGTTCTTTTCCACAAACCATACATGGATCCACTAGATTCATTGCATGTGTGTTCTTTTACACAAACAACTGATGGATCAACCAGTGGTCATTGCATGTGTGTTCTTTTCACAAACCACATGTGGACCCACTAGAGTCATTGCATGTGTGTTCTTATACTAAAACTAGCACTAGAGTCATTGCATGTGTGTTCTATCCACAAACCACACATGGATCCACCACTGTCATTGCATGTGTGTTCTTTTCACAAACCACACATGGATCCACCACTGTTGTTGCATGTGTGTTCTTTCCACAAACCACACATGGATCAACCAGTGGTCATTGCATGTGTGTTCTTTTCCACAAAGCACACATGGATCCACCAGTGGCCATTGCATGTGTGTTCTTTCCACAAACCACATATGGATCAACCAGAGTCATTGCATGTGTGTTCTTTCCACAAACTACAGATGGATCTACTAGACTCATTTCATGTGTGTTCTTTTCCACAAACAACTTATGGATCAACCAGTGGTCATTGCATGTGTGTTCTTTTTACAAACCACATGTGGACCCACTAGAGTCATTGCATGTGTGTTCTTATACTAAAACCACACATGTATCAACCACTAGAGTCATTGCATGTGTGTTCTTTCCACAAACCACATATGGATCAACCAGTGGTCATTGCATGTGTTTTCTTTTCCATAAACCACTTATGGATCCATTACAGTCATTGCATGTGTGTTATTTCCACAAACCACACATGGATCAACCACTAGAGTCATTGCATGTGTGTTATTTCCACAAACCACACATGGATCAACCACTAGAGTCATTGCATGTGTTATTTCCACAAACCACACATGGATCAACCTCTAGAGTCATTGCATGTGTGTTCTTTCCACAAACCACACATGGATCAACCACTAGAGTCATTGCATGTGTGTTCTTTCCACAAACCACATATGGATCAACCGGTGGTCATTGCATGTGTTTTCTTTTCCATAAACCACTTATGGATCCATTATAGTCATTGCATGTGTGTTATTTCCACAAACCACACATGGATCAACCACTAGAGTCATTGCATGTGTGTTATTTCCACAAACCACACATGGATCAACCACTGGAGTCATTGCATGTGTGTTATTTCCACAAACCACACATGGATCAACCACTAGAGTCATTGCATGTGTGTTCTTATACTAAAACCAACACTAGAGTCATGGCATGTGTGTTCTTTCCACAAAAAAACATGGATCAACCACTAGTTGTCATTGCATGTGTGTTCTTTCCACAAACCACATATGGACAAACAAGTGGTCATTGCATGTGTGTTATTTTCCATAAACCACTTATGGATCCATTACAGTCATTGCATGTGTCTTATTTCCACAAACCACTCATGGATCCACCACTAGAGTCATTGCATGTGTGTTCTTATACTAAAACCAACACTAGAGTCATTGCATGTGTGTTCTTTTCACAAACCACACATGGATCCACCACTGTCATTGCATGTGTGTTCTTTCCACAAACCACACATGGATCAACCACTAGTGGTCATTGCATGTGTGTTCTTTCCACAAACCACATATGGATCAACAAGTGGTCATTGCATGTCTGTTCTTTTCCATAAACCACTTATGGATCCATTACAGTCATTGCATGTGTATTATTTCCACAAACCACACTTGGATCAACCAATAGAGTCATTGCATGTGTGTTATTTCCACAAACCACACATGGATCAACCACTAGAGTCATTGCATGTTTGTTCTTATACTAAAATCACAAACCAGCACTAGCGTCATTGCATGTGTGTTCGTTTCCACAAACCATACATGGATCCACTAGATTCATTGCATGTGTGTTCTTTTACACAAACAACTGATGGATCAACCAGTGGTCATTTCATGTGTGTTCTTTTCTCAAACCACATGTGGACCCACTATAGTCATTGCATGTGTGTTCTTATATTAAAACTAGCACTAGAGTCATTGCATGTGTGTTCTATCCACAAACCACACATGGATCCACCACTGTCATTGCATGTGTGTTCTTTTCACAAACCACACATGGATCCACCACTGTTGTTGCATGTGTGTTCTTTCCACAAACCACACATGGATCAACCAGTGGTCATTGCATGTGTGTTCTTTTCCACAAAGCACACATGGATCCACTAGTGGTCATTGCATGTGTGTTCTTTCCACAAACCACATATGGATCAACTAGAGTCATTGCATGTGTGTTCTTTCCACAAACCACAGATGGATCTACTAGACTCATTGCATGTGTGTTCTTTTCCACAAACAACTTATGGATCAACTAGTGGTCATTGCATGTGTGTTCTTTTTACAAACCACATGTGGACCCACTAGAGTCATTGCATGTGTGTTCTTTTCCATAAACCACTTATGGATCCATTACGTTCATTGCATGTGTGTTATTTCCACAAACCACACATGGATCAACCACTAGAGTCATTGCATGTGTGTTATTTCCACAAACCACACATGGACTAACCACTAGAGTCATTCCATGTGTGTTCTTATACTAAAACCACACATGGATCAACCACTAGAGTCATTGCATGTGTGTTATTTCCACAAACCACACATGGATCAACCACTAGAGTCATTCCATGTGTGTTCTTATACTAAAACCACACATGGATCAACCACTAGAGTCATTGCATGTGTGTTCTTTCCACAAACCACATATGGATCAACCAGTGGTCATTGTACATGTGTTCTTTTCCATAAACCACTTATGGATCCATTACAGTAATGCATGTGTGTTATTTCCACAAACCACACATGGATCAACCACTAGAGTCACTGCATGTGTGTTATTTCCACAAACCACACATGGATCAACCACTGGAGTCATTGCATGTGTGTTATTTCCACAAACCACACATGGACCAACCACTGGAGTCATTGCATGTGTGTTATTTCCATAAACCACACATGGATCAACCACTAGAGTCATTGCATGTGTGTTATTTCCACAAACCACACATGCATCAACCTCTAGAGTCATTGCATGTGTGTTCTTTCCACAAACCACACATGGATCAACCACTAGAGTCATTGCATGTGTGTTCTTTCCACAAACCACATATGGATCAACCAGTGGTCATTGCATGTGTTTTCTTTTCCATACACCACTTATGGATCCAGTATAGTCATTGCATGTGTGTTATTTCCACAAACCACACATGGATCAACCACTAGAGTCATTGCATGTGTGTTATTTCCACAAACCACACATGGATCAACCACTGGAGTCATTGCATGTGTGTTATTTCCACAAAGCACACATGGATCAATTACTAGAGTCATTGCATGTGTGTTCTTATACTAAAACCAACACTAGAGTCATTGCATGTGTGTTCTTTCCACAAAAAAACATGGATCAACCACTAGTTGTCATTGCATGTGTGTTCTTTCCACAAACCACGTATGGACAAACAAGTGGTCATTCCATGTGTGTTATTTTCGATAAACCACTTATGGATCCATTACAGTCATTGCATGTGTCTTATTTCCACAAACCACTCATGGATCAACCACTAGAGTCATTGCATGTGTGTTCTTATACTAAAACCAACACTAGAGTCATTGCATGTGTGTTCTTTTCACAAACCACACATGGATCCACCACTGTCATTGCATGTGTGTTCTTTCCACAAACCACACATGGATCAACCACTAGTGGTCATTGCATGTGTGTTCTTTTTACAAACCACATGTGGACCCACTAGAGTCATTGCATGTGTGTTCTTTTCCATAAACCACTTATGGATCCATTACAGTCATTGCATGTGTATTATTTCCACAAACCACACATGGATCAACCAATAGAGTCATTGCATGTGTGTTATTTCCACAAAACACACATGGATCAACCACTAGAGTCATTGCATGTTTGTTCTTATACTAAAATCACAAACCAGCACTAGAGTCATTCCATGTGTGTTCTTATACTAAAACCACACATGGATCAACCACTAGAGTCATTGCATGTGTGTTCTTTTACACAAACAACTGATGGATCAACCAGTGGTCATTGCATGTGTGTTCTTTTCACAAACCACATGTGGACCCACTAGAGTCATTGCATGTGTGTTCTTATACTAAAACTAGCACTAGAGTCATTGCATGTGTGTTCTATCCACAAACCACACATGGATCCACCACTGTCATTGCATGTGTGTTCTTTTCACAAACCACACATGGATCCACCACTGTTGTTGCATGTGTGTTCTTTCCACAAACCACACATGGATCAACCTGTGGTCATTGCATGTGTGTTCTTTTCCACAAAGCACACATGGATCCACCAGTGGTCATTGCATGTGTGTTCTTTCCACAAACCACATATGGATCAACCAGAGTCATTGCATGTGTGTTCTTTCCACAAACTACAGATGGATCTACTAGACTTATTTCATGTGTGTTCTTTTCCACAAACAACTTATGGGTCAACCAGTGGTCATTGCATGTGTGTTCTTTTTACAAACCACATGTGGACCCACTAGAGTCATTGCATGTGTGTTCTTTTCCATAAACCACTTATGGATCCATTACGTTCATTGCATGCGTGTTATTTCCACAAACCACACATGGATCAACCACTAGAGTCATTGCATGTGTGTTATTTCCACAAACCACACATGGATCAACCACTAGAGTCATTCCATGTGTGTTCTTATACTAAAACCACACATGGATCAACCACTAGAGTCATTGCATGTGTGTTATTTCCACAAACCACACATGGATCAACCACTAGAGTCATTCCATGTGTTTTCTTATACTAAAACCACACATGGATCAACCACTAGAGTCATTGCATTTGTGTTCTTTCCACAAACCACATATGGATCAACCAGTGGTCATTGTACGTGTGTTCTTTTCCATAAACCACTTATGGATCCATTACAGTCATTGCATGTGTGTTATTTCCACAAACCACACATGGATCAACCACTAGAGTCATTGCATGTGTGTTATTTCCACAAACCACACATGGATCAACCACTAGAGTCATTGCATGTGTGTTCTTTCCACAAACCACACATGGATCAACCACTAGAGTCATTGCATGTTGTTCTTTCCACAAACCACATATGGATCAACCAGTGGTCATTGCATGTGCTTTCTTCTCCATAAACCACTTATGGATCCATTATAGTCATTGCATGTGTGTTATTTCCACAAACCACACATGGATCAACCACTAGAGTCATTGCATGTGTGTTATTTCCACAAACCACACATGGATCAACCACTGGAGTCATTGCATGTGTGTTATTTCCACAAACCACACATGGATCAACCACTAGAGTCATTGCATGTGTGTTCTTACACTAAAACCAACACTAGAGTCATTGCATGTGTGTTGTTTTCACAAACCACACATGGATCCACCACTGTCATTGCATGTGTGTTCTTTCCACAAACCACACATGGATCAACCACTAGTTGTCATTGCATGTGTGTTCTTTCCACAAACCACATATGGATAAACAAGTGGTCATTGCATGTGTGTTCTTTTCCATAAACCACTTATGGATCCATTACAGTCATTGCATGTGTGTTATCTCCACAAACCACACATGGATCAACCACTAGAGTCATTGCATGTTTGTTCTTATACTAAAACCACAAACCAGCACTAGAGTCATTGCATGTGTGTTCTTTTCCACAAACCATACATGGATCCACTAGATTCATTGCATGTGTGTTCTTTTACACAAACAACTGATGGATCAGCTAGTGGTCATTGCATGTGTGTTCTTTTCACAAACCACATGTGGACCGACTATAGTCATCGCATGTGTGTTCTTATACTAAAACTATCACTAGAGTCATTGCATGTGTGTTCTTTCCACAAACCACATATGGATCAACCACTAGAGTCATTGCATGTGTGTTCTTTTCCATAAACCACTTATGGATCCATTACATTCATTGCATGTGTGTTATTTCCACAAACCACACATGGATCAACCACTAGAGTCATTGCATGTGTGTTATTTCCACAAACCACACATGGATCAACCACTAGAGTCATTGCATGTGTGTTCTTATACTCAAACCACACACGGATCAATCACTAGAGTCATTGCATGTGTGTTCTTTCCACAAACCACATATGGATCAACCAGTGGTCATTGTATGTGTGTTCTTTTCCATAAACCACTTATGGATCCATTACAGTCATTGCATGTGTGTTATTTCCACAAACCACACATGGATCAACCACTAGAGTCATTGCATGTGTGTTATTTCCACAAACCACACATGGATCAACCACTAGAGTCATTGCATGTTTGTTATTTCCACAAACCACACATGGATCAACCACTAGAGTCATTGCATGTGTGTTCTTTCCACAAACCACACATGGATCAACCACTAGAGTCATTGCATGTTGTTCTTTCCACAAACCACATATGGATCAACTAGTGGTCATTGCATGTGTTTTCTTGTCCATAAACCACTTATGGATCCATTATAGTCATTGCATGTGTGTTATTTCCTCAAACCACACATGGATCAACCACTAGAGTCATTGCATGTGTGTTATTTCCACAAACCACACATGGATCAACCACTGGAGTCATTGCATGTGTGTTATTTCCACAAACCACACATGGATCAACCACTAGAATCATTGCATGTGTGTTCTTATACTAAAACCAACACTAGAGTCATTGCATGTGTGTTCTTTTCACAAACCACACATGGATCCACCACTGTCATTGCATGTGTGTTCTTTCCACAAACCACACATGGATCAACCACTAGTTGTCATTGCATTTGTGTTCTTTCCACAAACCACATATGGATAAACAAGTGGTCATTGCATGTGTGTTCTTTTCCATAAACCACTTATGGATCCATTACAGTCATTGCATGTGTGTTATGTCCACAAACCACACATGGATCAACCACTAGAGTCATTGCATGTTTGTTCTTATACTAAAACAACAAACCAGCACTAGAGTCATTGCATGTGTGTTCTTTTCCACAAACCATACATGGATCCACTAGATTCATTGCATGTGTGTTCTTTTACACAAACAACTGATGGATCAGCTAGTGGTCATTGCATGTGTGTTCTTTTCACAAACCACACGTGGACCCACTATAGTCATCGCATGTGTGTTCTTATACTAAAACTAGCACTAGAGTCATTGCATGTGTGTTCTTTCCACAAACCACACATGGATCAACCACTAGAGTCATTGCATGTGTGCTCTTTCCACAAACCACATATGGATCAACCAGTGGTCATTGCATGTGTGTTCTTTTCCATAAACCACTTATGGATCCATTACATTCATTGCATGCGTGTTATTTCCACGAACCACACATGGATCAACGACTAGAGTCATTGCATGTGTGTTATTTCCACAAACCACACATGGATCAACCACTAGAGTCATTGCATGTGTGTTATTTCCACAAACCACACATGGATCAACCACTAGAGTGATTGCATGTTTGTTCTTATACTAAAACCAACACTAGAGTCATTGCATGTGTGTTATTTCCACAAACCACACATGGTCAAGAACTAGAGTCATTGCATGTGTGTTCTTATACTAAAACCAACACTAGAGTCATTGCAGGTGTGTTCTTTCCACAAACCACACATGGATTAAGCACTAGAGTCATTGCATGTGTGTTCTTTCCAAAAACCACATATGGATCAACCTGTGGTCAATGCATGTGTGTTCTTTTCCATAAACCACTTATGTATCCATTACAGTCATTGCATGTGTGTTATTTCCACAAACCACACATGGATCAACCACTAGAGTCATTACATGTGTGTTATTTCCACAAACCACACATGGATTAACCACTAGAGTCATTGCATGTGTGTTATTTCCACAAACCACTCCATGGATCAACTACTAGAGTCATTGCGTGTGTGTTCTTATAATAAACCAACACTAGAGTCATTGCATGTGTGTTCTTTTCACAAACCACACATGGATCCACCACTGTCATTGCATGTGTGTTCTTTCCAGAAACCACACATGGATCAACCAGTCATCATTGCATGTGTGTTCTTTTCCACAAACCACACATGGATCCACCAGTGGACATCGCATGTGTGTTCTGTCCACAAACCACATATGTATCAACCAGAGTCATTGCATGTGTGTTCTTTCCACAAACCACATATCGATCAACCAGAGTCATTGCATGTGTGTTCTTTCCACAAACCACATACGGATCCATTTGAGTAATTGCATGTTTGTTCTTATACTAAAACCATAAACCAGCACTAGAGTCATTGCATGTGTGTTCTTTTCCACAAACCACAGATGGATCCACTAGACTCATTGCATGTGTGTTCTTTTCCATGTGTGTTCTTATACTAGAACTACTAGAGTCATTGCATGTGTGTTCTTATACTAAAACTAGCACTAGAGTCATTGCATGTGTGTTCTTTCCACAAACCACACATGGATCAACCACTAGAGTCATTGCATGTGTGTTCTTTTCCACAAACCACATATGGATCAACCAATGGTCATTGCATGTGTGTTCTTTTCCATAAACCACTTATGGATCCATTACAGTCATTGCATGTGTGTTATTTGCACAAACCACACATGGATCAACCACTAGAGTCCTTGCATGTGTGTTATTTCCACAAACCACACATGGATCAACCACTAGAGTCATTGCATGTGTGTTATTTCCACAAACCACACATGTGGACACACTAGAGTCATTGCATGTGTTTTATTATACTAAAACTAGCACTAGAGTCATTGCATGTGTGTTCTTTCCCCAAACCAGACATGGATCAACCACTAGAGTCATTGCATGTGTGTTCTTTCCACAAACCACATATGGATCAACCAATGGTCATTGCATGTGTGTTCTTTTCCATAAACCACTTATGGATCCATTACAGTCATTGCATGTGTGTTATTTCCACAAACCACAGATGGATCAACCACTAGAGTCATTGCATGTGTGTTATTTCTACAAACAACACATGGATCAACCACTAGAGTCATTGCATGTGTATTATTTCCTCAAACCACACATGGATCAACCACTGGATTCATTGCATGTGTGTTCTTATACTAAAACCAACACTAGAGTCATTGCATGTGTGTTCTTTTCACAAACCACACATGGATCCACCACTATCATTGCATGTGTGTTCTTTCCACAAACCACACATGGATCAACCACTAGTGGTTATTGCATGTGTGTTCTTTCCACAGACCACACATTGATCAACCACTAGTGGTCATTGCATGTGTGTTCTTTCCACAAACCACATATGGATCAACCAGTGGTCATTGCATATGTGTTATTTTCCATAAACCACTTATGGATCCATTACAGTCATTGCATGTGTGTTATTTCGAAAAACCACACATGGATCAACCACTAGAGTGATTGCATGTTTGTTCTTATACTAAAATCACAAACCAGCACTAGAGTCATTGCATGTGTGTTCTTTTTGACAAACCATATATGGATCCACTAGACTCATTGCGTGTGTGTTCTTTTACACAAGCAACTGATGGATCAACCAGTGGTCATTGCATGTGTGTTCTTGATTACCCACAAGTATAGGGGGTGTATCGCAGTATTTTCAATAAGTAAGAGTGTCGAACCCAACGAGGAGCAGAATGTGCTAGCTAGTGGTATGGATCAGGAATTCTCTGCAAATACTTAGCAAACGGATTTTTAGGGGTTTTCGATAAAGCAAGTAAACAAAGTATGAGTAAATAAAAGACAGTAGGAATAAATGCAGCAAGTGGCCCAGTCCTTTATGCAGCAAAGGACAAGCCGATTGTATTTCTATAGATGACCAAACGTTCTCGAGGACACATGGGAAGACTGTCAAGTGCTTTCGCTTCATATAGTCGATTAATCTTCTCTAGCTTGCTAAGTGTTGTGTGGGTGAACCTGTGCTAATGTACCGCCCCATCCAAGACTAATACATACTTATGATTAAACCCCTTGCAAACATCCGTAAGTACAAGAAAGTATTTAAGGTAGAAACCTAACCACAGCTTTACACTCTAAGACCCTTACGTCCCTTGTGCAATGGTTTCCTAACGGGGGTTCAGGTTTCTGTCACTCTGGCAACCCCTACGATTAGTAGCCAAATACACAATGCATTCCCCTAGGCCCATATAGGTGAAGTGTCATGTAGTCTATGTTCACATGACACCACTAGAAGAAGTACACCACAACTTAAATAACAATCTATTGAATCTTTCTCAACGTAACTCCACTACTAACAACAAGACTTCTCCCATGTCCTCAAGAACAAAACGAACTACTCACAAGACATCATATGGATCATGATCAGAGATGGAATAATGATGTATAACAATCTGAACATAAACAAAATTTCAACGGTTCACTCAATAGCATCAACTATAAAGAGTAATCAACACCGGGAAAGTTTCCCCTATGAACTATGCAAGATTCAACGCAATTGTTACAACAATATGGAGATGGTGATGAGGGTGCTGCTGATGATGATGGTGGTGATGATGATGATGATCCCGATGAAGTCTAGCTTGATGGTGGTGTTGATGGCGACGATCTCCCCTCTCCGGGAAGGAATTCCCCCGGCAGAAATCTGTCTACCGGAGAGATCTTTCTCTCTCGGTGTTTTCTGCCCCGCAGAGGCGGCGGAATCTTTCTATGGTCGCTCCCCGAGTCTTAGGGTTTCGTGGGGATGATATACGCTAGAGGAGAGAGTCTGGAGTGGGCCAGGGCGGCCACACCACTCCCAGGAGCGGCCTAAGCCTGCCCGCGCCATGGGGTGGTGTGGGCCCTCCCTGGCCCACCTCCACTCCATCTTCTGGCATCCTGAGTCTTCTAGAAAAATAGGATTTTCCGTATTTTTCCCGGATTTTCTGATCTTTGTGAATTTTGCCTCCAAACAGCACCTTTTCCATCAGAATCCTGACTGTAGCGGTCCATGCTCCAAAAGTCATCAACCATGCAAAAATAGATGAAATAACATAAGTATCACCTCTCAATACGAAATATATCAATGGATAATAGTGAATTAAGACATAGAATAGTGATGCAAAATGGACGTATCAACTCCCCCCAAGCTTAGACTTCGCTTGTCTCCAAGCGAAACTGAGCTCAATAAACATGACCTCAGGTTTATGGAGTGAAGAGTCGATAAAAGAATACGGACAAGAAGCATCACATTCATTAAATACGTAGATCATAATAGAAGACAACTCACTATTATATAACTCAACTTGCAATGAGTAAAGGAAACACAATAAAGATACATAAAGTGAATCATAATTGGTAATGGCAAACTTAGCTCTTGGTCGAAGAATAGTTGATAATTCGCTGGAGTTCACAAATAGCTGGTTTTTCAATGAAAGCTTTCAAAGTAGTAAACTTCAAGATTAGAGCAATGTGCAAAAAAAGGAACAAAAGAAACATGATTGAATAAATCATCATATGAATGACTGAAACACATCAACTCAAAATACTTGCTGAGATAGAAGGGAATAGGTTTATTGACTCAACTACAAAGTAAAAGAAAGGCCCTTCGCAGAGGGAAGCAGGGATTGCAAGTCTCATAAAGAGCTCCCAAAAATTATGATACTTACTAGCTTTTAGCTCTCATTGCCCCTATCATAGGCATCTTTAGGTGATTAAGGTTAAAGTGACACAACTAAGAGGATATTCTTGACAAGTTATAAGTTGAAATCTCATGCCCCTTACTTATGAGTACCGATCCTCATGCTACTCAACTTCAGTCACGAGCAAGCTCTTGTCATTGTAAATACATGCGTATCATTGAGAACCGCCAACGGGGTACCCCTTGCACATGACACAGGAGCTATCCCATAATCAAAATGACAAGGCAAGCAGACAGTGAGCATCTCAGCGATCTTTTTATTTGCTATTTGCATAGGTTTTTATTGAGGATGCTTCATATAATGCTCACTATAGTTATGCTGCAAGTTTCCACCATGATTAGGCATGGCTTAGGCTAGCGGCCCAGGCGTTTCTCTAACACACATATAAACTCCATGATCTTACAAGTTCCACTTTTATTTCACACCGCCGGGATCCATAAGCAAAAGAACATGATATCAACTAGGTAGAAGTACCAATGAAGTGTTGAAAGCGGTCCCCATGATACATGGTTCGGCTAACTTCAAATCATAAAGCGCAAGCATATACGCAACAAAGAAGGACCCAATGGTTCAAGTTTATTAAATGCAAGAAAGTAAGTGTGCCATCAAGTTCGTGAGAGCTTTAATCACTAATTTTCACATAACAAGTTTAATTTGGGAGGTAGATAAAACAAGAATTTATTTGGAATAGCAATAATGCTACTAGGTAGGTATGGTGGACACAATGGCATGGGTTTTGGTTTAAAGGAGGTGGATGCATGAGAAGAATACCCTCTCAGTACAAGTTTTTGGCTAGCAAGGCTGGGTAGCAAGTATAAGAGTTGAAGGAAACAAACAAGCATACAAATGATAAAGACAAATATGCAATCTTCCTTGGAAGCACAAAAGACCTTAACTAGAGAATACTAGACTTATGAGCAAATCAAGAAAGAAAGATGATGAAATTATTTTTCTCTAGAGTACTTCTATCTTTTTCTTTCAACTCTCAAAAAAGGTGTTGCTAGTGATCGAGCCAGGTTTGCCAAAACCAACTAAATTAACTCAATGATCCCAAAGTGATACCAATACTAACAACAAGATCAATCATATAACCACGAATTGAAAAGTAACATAAGCTATGCAAAAGATTGAATGATAGAACTTCTCATTAATATTGCATAACGGAAACTCACACCAAGGGATACATATCTAATGAGAGAGGGGACACTTCCATAATGCAAACCATACTACAAAATAACTCCTCTATTCATGATATGACTCTACTAATAAGGTAAAAACATAGAAGATAGTGATGTGATACCACGACACTCCCCCAAGCTTGGAACAAACCAAGGGGATGCCAAACCTGATTACGAATTACTCTTTCGGTGGTGGTGGTATCCTCTTGATGAGCTCTCTGATCAGTTTCCCCAAGTCCTCAATCTCGAAGGTGAGAGTACGAATCAACTCCGAGTTGTGCTCAATACGGCTCATGATCATTTCAGTTCATGGATCCTAGCTCTCGTGATTCTTTTTCCGTTCTTCCCTCTTGGAGTCTTCTTTTCCTGCATGGTTATGGATGAAGGTATGGAAGGGATTCTTGGTGTGTGGAGGAAGTGACCTTGGAGCCAAACTGTGACGGGGAACTTTCCCCCCAGTCTGCATCCGTGCAGTCCTTTTGATCTTGGTAGGTTTCACCACTCCAATGCTTGCAATGGTGGTGCCGGTGTGCGGACGTTGGCCTTGCTCCTCTTCACCTTCACTCTTGATCTCCTTCTCCTTCCCGGGGTCTTGGAGGTCTTCCTCCATGGGCTCCTTCCCTTTATCCTTGGCAGACACCATTGTGCTTCTAAGCCTTCAAAGAGTATGTCCTAGCAGAAACAGATCGAAACAAAAACACGACGAAAACACGATATACGGACCTCTGGGGGTCCGAGGGGTTATATATTACGAAGTTTCATATCAAAAGGAAGGTACTGGGAGAAAACGAGTCGGAGGCGGAGTCCTGGGTGGCCTCACCGCCTGGTGGCGCAGCCAGGGGTGGGCCCGCACCACAGGGTGGTGTGGGCTACCCCGGCTCCGGTTCCGTCCCTTTTTCGCTTCGAAACTTTCCTTATTGACTGAAAACTACAAAAATATAGTTGGATTGTATTTTCGTGGAACTTTTCTTACCAGAACTGTTACCTATTTGAACACGAACTCTGCAGGTCTCTGAATTTGGTATCTAGTAGATTCTTCCGGAGTCATCTCTTGAATATCATCAATATCTTCATCTTCATACACTTATTACTTGAGTCATAAAACCCTTCTCTTCCTTATTACACCATTATCTCCACTTCCTGGAAATTTCTTTCACACAAAACTTCACACAGTTCTTATTATCAACATTAGTATAATTGAAGTGATAAAACCTTTTGAGTCCAACTTCAACTGAAAACCATCAACACATAGGCTACTGTAGCAACTCCTTCTGAAAACCCAAAAAGAATTCAAAAAGGAAATCGAATAAAGGAGCAAATGCAAGAGTGGCTAAATCTGTCAAAACAGACCAGCAGGTAAAGATCAATTTTTTCGAAAATCTTTTGTTGCTCAAATAAAAAAGTGCAAAACTAATGAAAGTTAAATAACAACCTGGGGCAGAAGCACACAACATTACAGCTCAATCTGACAGACAGAGGTCTCTCACGAATTTTTACGGTGAAGCACAAAAAATCTGTTTCGGGACAGCAACTTCCCCAAATATTACTTCTCTCTCATTAGAGGTTGATCTTGACACAAAAACCAAACAAAACGGATAAGGAGCGGTTATTACCGAAGTAATAACTTCCAAGACTCAAAGAAACAAAAACAAACTGAAAGCAAAGACAAATTGGGTTGTCTCCCATAAAGCTCTTTCTTTATAGCCATTTAAGATGGGCATGATATTTTTGAAGAAGCTCTCATAGGGATATGAATTGAAGTGAAAGAGAGCATTAAGAAGCAAAAACACACACACATTTAAGTCTAACCCACTTCCTATGAAAGGGAATTTTGTAAACAAACAAGTTGTTGAAACCATAGGCAACTTGCATAAGAAGGCAAAAGAAGTGCAACATAAAAACTTTCAGCATAAAACGAGGAAACTTGATATTATTAACATGCATAAGAACACTTTTCCCTCTCTCATAGTAGCTTTTAGTATCATGCATAAACTTAACAATATAGCTATCACAAGGACTATCATAGCAATGATCACTTATTCTAACAGAAAACACATGAATACTAGCTCTCATAACACTACTATGTGAAACAATATTAGAGGTATCCTTGCAAAGGATAGTGTGTCCCTCTTTTTCATATTTAGTGACAAAGTCTTTCACACTTGCTATTATAGGTTCATCAACCATATGTTTATCAGGTTCAACAACTTTATTTGTACTTTCATTAACCATACTAGCTACCATAGAATGTTCCTTTACCTTAACTGGAAAAGGCATTTTCTCAATATAAGGTTTAGGTAAGACATGATTAGCAGTATAAACTTCAGTATTTCTTGCAGGAACACTCTTAGCAACATCTTTATAAGGTTCATGATACTTATTCCACTTCTTTTTAGGCACTTCAATGTAAGAAGCAAAAGACTTAAAATAAGAAGCAAAAGCCTTAAAATAAGAAGCAATAGCTTGAGAGTCTAGACCATAAGCATTTTTAATATTTTGAAAGTCATCAGTTCCCATAAAAGATTCAATGCATTAATAATCATAATTTATACCTGACTTTCTACCTTTGTCATTCTCCCAAGCTTCAGCATTGTCTTGAATACGGTCCAGAAGATCCCATTTAGCTTCTTCTTCCATACGAGTGAATGATCCAGCACATGCAGCATCCAATAAATCTTTATCATGTAGAGGGAGACTTGCATAAAAGTTATTGATAATAATATTGTTGGGGAGCTCACGAATGGGACATTTGAGCATTAGTAACTTTAATCTCCCCCAAGCTTGAGCTGTACTCTCTCCATCAAGAGGCCAAAAGTTGTATATTTGATTCCGATCTTTATGAATCTCACTAGGAGGATAAAACTTTGAATAAAAGAGAGGCACTATTTCCTCCCATTCCAGAGCCTGACCATTCTTCAGCAGCTTATACCATTACTCATCTCTTCCTTTTAGTGTAATGAGAATAACTTCTTCTTAACTTGATCTGTAGTAATACCTGCACATTTGAACAACCCGCATAATTCGTGAATAAAGAGTAAATGATCACCGGGATGGACAGTTCCATCCCCAACATAATAGTTATCCATAACACGATCAATAATTCTTGTAGGTATTTTGAAAACATCATTCTCAGCAGGTGGTGGCTTATCTACTACCTTAGCAGTGGTAGTAGCATTACCAAATAAGAAACTCAGCGAATTATGCATAACGAAAATAAAGCAACTAGCAGAAGTAAACAATACTCATAGTAGAAGTATCCTTTACCAGTTCCGCTCTCCAATAGCGCTTCACTCCCAGGCAACGGAGCCAGAAAATAGTCTTGATGACCCACAAGTATAGGGGGTGTATCGCAGTATTTTCGATAAGTAAGAGTGTCGAACCCAACGGGGAGCAGAAGGTGCTGGCTAGTGGTATGGATCAGGAATTCTCTGCAAATACTTAGCAAACAGATTTTTAGAGGTTTTCGATGAAGCAAGTAAACAAAGTACGAGTAAATAAAAGACAGTAGGAATAAATGCAGCAAGTGGCCCAATCCTTTATGCAGCAAAGGACAAGCCGGTTGTATTTCTATAGATGACCAAACGTTCTCTAGGACACATGGGAAGACTGTCAAGTGCTTTCACTTCATATAGTCGATTAATCTTCTCTAGCTTGCTAAGTGTTGTGTGGGTGAACCTGTGCTAATGTACCGCCCCATCCAAGACTAATACATACTTTTGATTAAACCCCTTGCAAACATACCTAAGTACAAGAAAGTATTGAAGGTAGAAACCTAACCACAACTTTAAACTCAAAGACCCTTACGTCCCTTGTGCAATGGTTTCCTAACGGGAGTTCAGGTTTCTGTCACTCTGACAACCCCTATGATTAGTAGCCAAATACACAATGCATTCCCCTAGACCCATATAGGTGAAGTGTCATGTAGTCGACGTTCACATGTTACCACTAGAAGAAGTACACCACAACTTAAATAACAATCTATTGAATCTTTCTCAACGCAACTCCACTACTAACAACAAGACTTCTCCCATGTCCTCAAGAACAAAACGAACTACTCACAAGACATCATATGGACCATGATCAGAGATGGAATAATGATGTATAACAATCTGAACATAAACAATAATTCAACGGTTCACTCAATAGCATCAACTACGAAGAGTAATCAACACCAGGAAAGTTTCCCCTATGAACTACGCAAGATTCAACGCAATTGTTACAGCAATATGGAGATGGTGATGAGGGTGCTGCTGATGATGATGGTGGTGGTGATGATGATGATCCCGATGAAGTCTGGCTTGATGGTGGTGTTGATGGCGACGATCTCCCCTCTCTGGGAAGGAATTCCCCCGGCAGAAATCTGTCTGTCGGAGAGATCTTTCCCTCTCCGTGTTTTCTACCCCGTAGAGGCAGCAAAATCTTTCTGTGGTCACTCCTCGAGTCTTAGGGTTTCGTGGGGATGATATATGCCAGAGGAGAGAGGCTGGAGTGGGCCAGGGCAGCCACACCACTCCCAGGCGTGGCCTAGGCCTGCCCATGCCATGGGGTGGTGTGGGACCCCTATGGCCCACCTCCACTCCATCTTCTGGCATCCGAAGTCTTCTGGAAAAATAGGATTTTCCGTATATTTTCCTGGATTTTCTGATCTTCGCGAATTTTGCCTCCAAATAGCACCTTTTCCATCAGAATCCTGACTCCAGCAGTCCATGCTCCAAAAGTCATCAACCATGCAAAAATAGATGAAATAACATAAGTATCACCTCTCAATACGAAATATATCAATGAATAATAGTGAATTAAGACATAGAATAATGATGCAAAATGGACGTATCAGTTCTTTTCACAAACCACATGTGGACCCACTAGAGTCATTGTATGTGTGTTCTTATACTAAAACTAGCACTAGAGTCATTGCATGTGTGTTCTATCCACAAACCACACATGGATCCACCACTTACATTGCATGTGTGTTCTTTTCACAAACCACACATGGATCCACCACTGTCATTGCATGTGTGTTCTTTCCACAAACCACACATGGATCAACCAGTGGTCATTGCATGTGTGTTCTTTTCCACAAACCACACATGGATCCACCAGTGGTCATTGCATGTGTGTTCTTTCCACAAACCACATATGGATCAACCAGAGTCATTGCATGTGTGTTCTTTCCACATACCACATATGGATCCACTAGATTCATTGCATGTGTGTTCTTTTCCACAAACAACTTATGGATCAACCAGTGGTCATTGCATGTGTGTTCTTTTCACAAACCACATGTGGACCCACTAGAGTCATTGCATGTGTGTTCTTTTCCATAAACCACTTATGGATCCATTACAGTCATTGTATGTGTGTTATTTCCACAAACCACACATGGATCAACCACTAGAGTCATTGCATGTGTGTTATTTCCACAAACCACACATGGATCAACCACTAGAGTCATTGCATGTGTGTTATTTCCACAAACCACACATCGATCAACCACTAGAGTCATTGCATGTGCGTTCTTATACTAAAACCAACACTAGAGTCATTGCATGTGTGTTCTTTTCACAAACCACACATAGATCCACCACTATCATTGCATGTGTGTTCTTTCCACAAACCACACATGGATCAACCAGTGGTCATTGCATTTGTGTTCTTTTCCACAAACCCCACATGGATCCACTAGTGGACATTGCATGTGTGTTCTTTCCACAAACCACACTGGATCCACCACTGTCATTGCATGTGTGCTCTTTCCACAAACCACACATGGATCAACCATTGGTCATTGCATGTGTGTTCTTTTCCACAAACCACACATGGATCCACTAGTGGACATTGCATGTGTGTTGTTTCCACAAACCACATATGGATCAACCAAGGTCATTGCATGTTTCTTATTTCCACAAACCACATATGGATCCATTTGAGTAATTGCATGTTTTTTCTTATACTAAAACCACAAACCATCACTAGACTCATTGCATGTGTGTTATTTCCACAAACCGCACATGGATCAACCACTAGAGTCATTGCATGTGTGTTCTTATACTAAGACCAACACTACAGTCATTGCATGTGTGCTCTTTTCACAAACCACACATGGATCCACCACTGTCATTGCACGTGTGTTCTTCCCACAAACCACACATGGATCAACCAGTGGTCATTGCATGTGTGTTCTTTCCACAAACCACATATGGAACAACCAAGTTCATTGCATGTGTCTTATTTCCACAAACCACATATGGATCCATTTGAGTAATTGCATGTTTTTTCTTATACCGAAACCACAAACCAGCACTAGAGTCATTGCATGTGTGTTCTTTTCCACAAACCACACATGGATCCGCTAGACTCATTGCATGTGTGTTCTTTTCCACAAACAACTTATGGATCAACCAGTCGTCATTGCATGTGTGTTCTTTTCACAAACAACATGTGGACCCACTAGAGTCAATGCATGCGTGTTCTTATACTAAAACTAGCACTAGAGTCATTGCATGTGTGTTCTATCCACAAACCACACATGGAACCACTAGAGTCATTGCATGTGTGGTATTTCCACAAACAACACATGGATCAACCACTAGATTCATTGCATGTTTGTTATTTCCACAAACCACACATGGATCAACCACTAGAGTCATTGCATGTGTGTTAGTTCCACAAACCGCACATGGATCAACCACTAGAGTCATTGCATGTGTGTTCTTATACTAAAACCAACACTAGAGTCATTGCATGTGTGCTCTTTTCACAAACCACACATGGATCCACCACTGTCATTGCACGTGTGTTCTTCCCACAAACCACACATGGATCAACCAGTGGTCATTGCATGTGTGTTCTTTTCCACAAACCACACATGGATCCACCAGTGGACATTGCATGTGTGTTCTTTCCACAAACCACATATGGAACAACCAAGTTCATTGCATGTGTCTTCTTTCCACAAACCACATATGGATCCATTTGAGTAATTGCATGTTTGTTCTTATACTAAAACCACACACCAGCACTAGACTCATTGCATGTGTGTTCTTTTCCACAAACCACACATGGATCCACTAGACTCATTGAATGTGTGTTCTTTTCCACAAACAACTTATGGATCAACCAGTGGTCATTGCATGTGTGTTCTTTTCACAAACCACATGTGGACCCACTAGAGTCATTGCAGGTGTGTTCTTATACAAAAACTAGCACTAGAGTCATTGCATGTGTGTTCTATCCACAAACCACACATGGATCAACCACTAGAGTCATTGCATGTGTGTTATTTCCACAAACAACACATGGATCAACCACTAGAGTCATTGCATGTGTGTTATTTCCACAAACCACACATGGATCAACCACTAGAGTCATTGCATGTGTGTTATTTCCACAAACCACACATGGATCAACCACTAGAGTCATGGCATGTGTGTTATTTCCACAAACCACACATGGATCAACCACTAGAGTCATCGCATGTGTGTTATTTCCACAAACCACACATGGATCAACGACTAGAGTCATTGCATGTGTGTTCTTATACTAAAACCAACACTAGAGTCATTGCATGTGTGTTATTTCCACAAACCACACATGGATCAATCACTAGAGTCATTGCATGTGTGTTCTTATACTAAAACCAACACTAGAGTCATTGCATGTGTGTTCTTTCCACAAACCACACATGGATCAACCACTAGAGTCATTGCATGTGTGTTCTTTCCACAATCCACATATGCATCAACCAGTGGTCATTGCATATGTGTTCTTTTCCATAAACCACTTATGGATCCATTACAGTCATTGCATGTGTGTTATTTCCACAAACCACACATGGATCAACCACTAGAGACATTGCATGTGTGTTATTTCCACAAACCACACATGGATCAACCACTAGAGTCATTGCATGTGTGTTATTTCCACAAACCACACATGGATCAACCACTAGAGTCATTGCATGTGTGTTCTTATACTAAAACCAACACTAGAGTCATTGCATGTGTGTTCTTTTCATAAACCACACATGGATCCACCGCTTTCATTGCATGTGTGTTCTTTGCACAAACCAAACATGGATCAACCACGAGTGGTCATTGCATGTGTGTTATTTCCACAAACCAGATATGGATCAACCAGTGGTCATTGCATGTGTGTTTCTTTTCCATAAACCACTTATGGATCCATTACAGTCATTGCATGTGTGTTATTTCCACAAACCACACATGGATCAACCACTAGAGTCATTGCATGTGTGTTATTTCCACAAACCACACATAGATCCATTTGAGTCATTTCATGCTTGTTCTTATACTAAAACTAGCACTGCCCCCAATGGATCCACCGTTAGACCGAGTATTCTAGAAGGCACGCCATAACACAGTTGTTCTGCTTAACGATTGTTACATACCGTTCGATTGGGGTGCTTGGACGATTGGGATGGTCTTCGCGAGAGCAATCCTCGAGTAGGCTGTTCTGCGGCATGATTGGCCATGCTTGCTCTGGACAAACTGGCATGTTGCGAGTGTTACGACTCACGAGTTCAGTGGGCCATATCCCAGTGTCACGTCCCCGTTACTTCTCTTCCTCCCCGTACTTCTCTTCCTTCCCCTCGCAACCACTTTGCCCACTTCACTTCCATCCTGCCGTAGCCGCAAGCCGACGACATCCGCCAGTTCTCCGGTTGCTACCTTCATGGTAAGCAATCATACATTTGAACTTATCCTACATATTCCTGCTATTCGCCAATCTAACTGCTGATCTTTTTTCCAATTTCTCGATGAACTTTAGATGTGGCAGATGTGGGAGCCCAAGAATCTGGAGATCCTCGCGTGCAACTTCACAGCAGCGTTCCCACTCGTGTGCTCCCACCCAGGATGCTTTCACCGTTACTCCTACTGCGAGCTCCCGCTCCACGAGCTCGCGTGCCCGCATGGCGCGTGCGCCTGCACTGAGCCGGGTTGAAACTACACCGGCCCGCCGGCAGAGCTCGTCGTCCACCTTGCAGATGGGCACTTGATCGAAGTGATTAGGATCTCGTACGGGCAAGCCCAACTTCTCCAATAGCAGGTGTCGTTCACTGACTCGGCACGCCGGCTGCTAATTTTCTAGGGGGAACGGCTCTGTTTTCGTCCTGACCATCACCGCCGGTGTTCCGGGAACCAGAGCCGGGCCCACCGTCGTGGGTGCCGTATGCGTCAGGTCGGTCTCGTGCGCCTGGCCCGTATACACGGTGTGCATGTGGGCGAACGCCCAACCCCCATCGTCGGATAGCATTCTTGTGCTAGCCGAGGTGCCGAGCTGCCCGACGCCGTGGGAGGTAGAGTATGTGGACCTAAGGTAGATCCTATGCGTGCCATCTTAGTACCTTGTCGGTGCTGGACCGAACAGGCAGATGCATTTCTACATTTGTATCGAGAAGACCGACACACAAATGTAGTACTTGTGCTGTCGTTACTGTTAGACTTAAGTGATGCTTCTCACGTGCTTAGAGCATACGTGTTGTACGAATGTACCCTAGTTGTATTTTTCAGTACTCCTTAATACTTCGACGAGTTATTATATTGGTCCAATCAGCTTGCTGTTGTCACGTTGCAAAGTCCGCTTGCTCTGGACAAACCGGCAATACCGTGTGCTCCCGCTCCCGCATGTCAGTGTCACGTGTTCCGAGGGCCCACCTGCCAGTGTCCTTCCCCTCGAAGCCACTGTCCCAACTTCTCTTCCATCCTGCCACTCTCGTCCGGTGGTTGTAATCTGATGATTTTCATTGGATTGTTTACAAGTAATCTACGTTGATAATGCAACATGCAAATGGCACAGACACAATTTCTAAAGTGGAAGCACTCACACACTGCTATTGCACATATTTATCAATATAGCTCGACAAACACATTACAATAATTGTACTTGCATTAAACACAACCGAAATTGCAACCATCCTAAACAACATCTAAACCCACATCACACCGCTGTCGTCGGAGTCCACCTCGATTGGTGACACCGCCGTGCGCTTCCCGGTGACATCCACTCCCGCCCGTGGCTTGCCCTTCGCCAACGAGGCAATAATGGCGTTCTGCACAGCTTCGTTCCCGTCGTCCTCCACATCAGAATCGATAATGACGAAGATGACAGGGTTGGCGTGGACCGAGCACCATCGTGCCTGGCGGCTCCTTCTCGAGCTCGATGCCGCATTAGTCCTTCTACAGGTAGGAGGGGCCGAGCTCGCATACGTAGCGTCGTCGCTCCTCTCAAGAAACCATGGCCATTTGATATTGCGACGCTAGGATCTTGGGGTGGATCCGCCGCGGCGAGCCCTACCAGAAGCGGTGGAGCGGATGGATCTGTCGGCGCGAGCCATGACAAGTTCCTAGGAGGGAGTAAGATTGTGGGCCAGGCATGCCTGGTTCCTGAGCAAGACCTCCCAGTGATTTGTACGCGGGCAAGGTACCAAAACATTTCGTCCAATGCGCACGACAGGGCTTTTGAACCACGAAGGCGCGTGTTTTTTTGACAAGTCCACACGCTAGGTCCCCCACCTGTCAGCCAAATGTGGACGGTAGGATTCTTCCCGAGTTATTAAGTAGGGATAAATCACGCTTCACCACTACCCTGACATCCAAAGGCTCCTCTTTCCTCTGCCCTCGCTCCCCTCGCTCATGGCTCGCAGCTCGTGCAGTTAGTCTCGGGCGGAATCAGGGTCGGCTCAACGCCGTCAGGCGGGTGCCCCCATCAGGTACCGGAGGGTGCCCTATGATTACTACCCCGATATGTTGTGTTTGTGTGGTGAGAAGATGCCGAGATGGATTTCGTGGACCGACAAAAATACTGCAGGAAAATTCAGCAACTGCAGCATCAGAGCGGTATGTTCTACTGTAGGTACAATGGTAACCCGGATCCGGAAAGCGTAATGTAATTCTTTTTTTGTTTCCTTCGATCTACTATGCAGGAAGGGAGGGGGACTGGCTGTGACAAGTTTGTGTGGATAAAAAAGCCACTGACAGGTTTTCACAGACAGCTTGTTCAAGATCTGCGTGATGCTGTGTGGGACAAGAAAGAGGAGATTCGTGCGATGGAGCGAGAGATCCGGGAGCTTCGCCAGGTGCAGGGGAGGCAGGGGCAGGGAGGTGGTGAGACCGACGGGATCAAGATTAGGCCAGATAGTGGACACAATTTCCTCATTATCGAGGCATTATCTGTTGCATTTGCAGTTTATGTTGCCATGTCGTTGTCCAGCAGCTGAAATAAGTTGCTGCTTCGTGGAGTGTAGCGGCCAACTTAAGAAATTATTTTCCAGTCCAGAAACTTATCATAAGTGTAATGCCAACACCAGGGATTTATTAAGCGCCTATAAATAAATCATGTATGTGCCACTAACACCCATCGATTTTGGAGAGGATTTAACCGCTTAGCTATCACGATTGTTCAGATAGTAGTGGCACAGTCATAGTTTTGGATTCAACTAGTGGCCTCGGCCGTATGAAATCCTAAAGTCGCGATACATTTTACTCCAAGTACGGGACGCAGATTGTTTCGCCCGACAAGTTCCACGCACACAGCTCCATAGTTTAACCGAACTATATATATAGGTTCAAGTTCAATACATCATTAGGTTGCTACACTACTAGCCCTCTTTCTCTGCTTGGGTGCCAACTTTCTTCCTCTTTCCTTCACGTCCACTGGCTTCTTCATCTTCTGCCTTCTTCCTCTTCCTGGGTGCCAATTTTCTTACCTTCACGTACCCTGCATCTCTAGGCCGAGGGAAGTCAGGCCAATCAACACCAGAATCTTGTCCGCCATCATCACTCCACTCGTTTTGGTTTTTTTCCCGCGGCAAAATCACTGAGTCGGCTGTCTTGTTTCTTACCTTGTGCTTCCTGTAAAAAAACAATACATGGATTACTACCTTATATCTACTAACTATAAACAATTTTTTTGTGTGAATGTACCATCTCATACCTAGGTTTGGGAGCATTAAGGGGACATCCATCTGCTCAAAGGCCTATAAGATGGCAGGTCTTGCATCTGTTTTTGCCCTTCTTTGTAGCACAGAAAGCCGAACCCTTCTTCTCGAGAAAATTCTTAAACCTATTCACCTAGGGTATTCCTCTGCCCCTTTTTGTAACTGGCCGACAAAGCTCGAAAGACAGTTGGACTTGAGGCCACTGAGATGGGTTTGTACATGGCTCGACGGATCTAGCGTACGCAGCTCTGAACTTTTCCATAGAGTAGTAGTCTGACAAATACTGATCCAAATGTGGTAGAGTTCTTTTCTTCACCAAGAAGGCCAAGGCGTGGTCGCAAGGTTTCCCGGTATGCTACCACTCTTAGCAGGTGCATTCTCGCAGTTGGATGTTGACAACATCCCTTTTGCCACTCTTGGACATATCGACCACCTCACAGCTTTTGCTGGTTGACGGGAGAACCTTAAGATGAGCAAGTCCTTGGCTTCTCTTGTGTAGTTGCTATACAACTGGCGGTAGCATATGTCCTCTAAGTCTCCTACCGATCTCTCTCCTTATATTTAACAACTTCATGATCATACCACGTATGCTGTCCATCAAGATATGAACAGGACGCACTTTTATGTCCTTCACCCAGTTATTCAGGCATTCTACAAGGTTGTTGTTTATGTAATCGACTTTGATGTCAGGGTTGAATTTACTCCTCTTCCATAGCTGCGAATGATGGATGGCTAAGTACTCTAGAAGTTCAGGGGCTTCGGCAAAAATCTTGCTCATGAAATAATCGTGGCTACTAGGTTTGTAAACTCTAGCAGCAGGAAACATGTAACGGAATACGCTGCCTGCGTAGTGTGAGTACAAGTTGAGCATCATATGGGCATGGCATTCTCTACCTTCAACTCGCGGGAACACCTCGTTCACTGCATTCGTCAGCCCTTTGCATGCATCTGTGGATATAGCCAATGGATCCATGTGGCCTATTGATCTCCTGAGCTGCCTCATAAACCAGACCTAGTTTTCCTCCGTTTTTGTTTCAAACAGCTCGAATGCCACTGGGAACATCCAGTTGTGACCATCAAGTGCTGTGGCAGATGGCAGGCAACCTTTCCATTTGCCAGTTAGGACAGTGCTGTCTACACTCAGATACGGCCTACAGCCGTCCTTGAATCCATCAATGCAAGGTTTAAGCGCCATGAAAAATCTTTTGAAATATATTTTACCACCTTCTGATTCGGTGTCAATCTCCACAACACTCCCCCGGACACCTAGCTTGTACCTCCGCCTTGAAGTTGTACAGCATCCTGAAGCTATTGGTCCAATCCCCGTGCAAGACCCCCAGAGCTTTCTCTTTACCTTTCCAAACCGTGTAATACGGAAGGACAATGTTGTATTTAGAACCGAGGCTAGTCTAAATATTCTTCGCGGTCTCCTTAGGGTTATCCTTTAGTATGGATATAGATTGCATAGCCACCCACTCCGTATCAGCCATTGAGGATTTCAGTTTGCTGCATGTCGGACACATGTGTGGAGGGCCCATTCTGTTCACCTACAACACATATTCATTTAAAAGATAAGCGGAGTCGACTAGTTGCCAAAAAGATATCGCACGTCAATTGTAGTTATAGAGTGAAAAGAGAGAGAGAGTTCTAATGGTTTGCTGCATTCATTGCCTGTAACTACCTCGGTGAATTACGCTCCTAGTGCAAGCCTGGATGATCAGAAATGGTTGAAATAGTACGGTGGGGCCCAAATGCCACTCACAGGTAGACCTTTCGGGCGTCCCAACCATTTCCAAACATCGGGACAAGAACGGGCGACGTAATCGGCAGGCGAAGGGATCAACTACATACACAAATAAGTATGTATGCAAGCCACCATACAATAGTACATCAGAGCCATTCCATCTAAAAAGAAAGGAAATATAGCAACGCCATACGGCAGGATCCAAATATCCTAGATAGATATAATAGTTTAGGATATCTCCTCATACATCAATCAACAGAGTATCAAGCGGAAGCGGAAGACAAAATCCGAGTACGGATAAGAAGCAAATCGGCATAAGATGCCCCATAAATAAGCACATCCCGCCCACAGATCTCACGGATCCCCGTTCCCGGAATCTCTACACCGAATGATCGTTGCCCACATCGTCCGTTTCTTCCACCCAGTATCCATCTTGCGGGTGTACCTGTTCATCTGAACCAATAATTTATCGTGTGAGACCCTAGGGGTACTCAGCAAGTCTTAATGCCTCTAAAGGGGACACAACCTGGGGTGACGCAATTGCAGCAAAAGATAAACCCTAGCAATTCTATAGATACTCGCTAACCATCCGCCTAACCAGAGATAGACGGATGTCCGTGAATTAATAACAACAGTTATAACAGTTATAAAGGTAATCTTAACAGATCCATCCTCCTCCTCGCTTACCGACGAGGAAGCGGACGAACACCCCCATCCGTTGGCAGTTTTATTATTCATTCCATGAGTGTTGCACTATTTACTAGTCAGGTACCTAGTCTAGTCAAATTAAAAGCGGTACTTTAGTTATGCTTGTCTATGATCGAGAAACTGTGCTCCAAGTCGTCCATAACCGCGGACACGGCTTTCAGAAAGTTTTACCCTGCAGGGGTGCACAAATAGCAACACACACTCGATATTCCTCGGAAAAACCAAATCAAAACCCAACAAGACAGTCACGACAAAGCAATTACAGGATTCAGAAATATTTCAGGGGGCCACCCCTTTAAGTAGATCCCGCAATGAAGCCAGCCGGCTCCGAAATGGGCTTAAGGTTGTGAAGGCGGCTGTAAACGACTGGGAACCTGAAAGTGTGGCTGGGCTTGTCGATACAGCGAAATCGGGCCACGATCCTAAACAATACAGTGTGCAGTACCTCGCACAATTTAAATAAAGCAGTAAAGCATGGCATAAGTACAGGATAGTAAATAAAACCTCAAACTAGTTTGTGGCCCCAAGAAATAAGAATGAATCAAGCTCTGGCTCAGGGGGGTCCATAAGGCCTCCCGGATGTGGATAGCGCGAATATTCTTGGAACAGGAATCAAGTACTCGGGGTCTTACGGGACACAAGTGAGCCGGAAAAACCAAATAGCGAATATGGCTCACTGATGCCACTTTCATTAGTTATCCCATTACTACTCAGGTTAAGTTGTTTAGGTACCTCGTTATCCATCAGACACTCACATACCCTACACATGCTGTTCTACGACTCGCATGGCTCAAACAACTCCTGTAGTAATGGCTCGTGGGATGGAGGAACAAGCTTCGGTGGGGTTTAAAAGTAAAGGCTATGCAATACTTGGGATTCAATTTAATGCAATCGCGACTCAATGATGCAAGAATAAGAAAGAGGCAATAGGTACTATATGTATGCAAGCATGTGGTAGTGCTTGCCTGGCAGCTCAGTTGAAGCAAAGGATGGATCTGGGTAGTGCTCCTGGTTCTCTTGATATATCCCCTGCTCAGTGTCTATTCGAAGAAGAACCAAACAAACAAGGGCCAACATAAATAAAGGGCACAAGCATATGAATAAATGCATCAAGCAAACAATCATGCCATGATGAATGATGCACAATTTGCATGGCAAGGAAGTAGCATGGCATAGGTGAAGTGTGGAACACAAGAATAAACATTTTTATTTAGTTTTGGCCCCATTTTATGCCCATAATAGTTTCTGTACACCTTATATTTATATGATTCATGCTTCAAATTAAAACATGGGATGCATAAACAGAAAGGTCTCGTCGAGCTAATAATTTGTTAAATTTGGATTTATAAATCAAAAGTTATTAATTATTTAAGACAAAAGGGCATTTTATTGTAATTTAAATAAACTTGGAATTTTAATTGTTAAAAATAGATTTTGAATGGCATATTTGAATTCCTCATATTTTTCTGAATTCAAAACATATATTAAATGTATTATTTGGATTAATATTTGAAAAGTTATTTGAAAACAGAATTTAAATTGAATTTGAATTAATTTGAAAAATATTTGAATTTAAAACAGATTTGCAGAATTACTTTTCTCACACAGACAGTTCTAGCCGCAGACGCTTACAGGTGGGGCCAGGCTGACTGGGTGTCACTGCGCACAGAAAGACGTTTAACACCGCGGCAGTGCCCAGCCTGTGTCGCTGACAGATGGGACCCGCTGGCTCGCAGGCCCACTTGACAGAGAAAGGAGGGGAACTGACCACGTGGCTCGGCAGGGGGAGTGCAGGTTACGGCGCGCGGAAACGGAGGGGCTTTTCTGCATAACTGCACCGAGACGGATAGTTGGGCTAGGCTGGACCGCGGGTTGCGCACGCAAAACAGCAGGGGGGTATTCGCAAAAAGGCCACGCCGTACTGTTCCTCTTCTCTGCCTCTCTGTCGACAGGTCGATGCTCGCCTGGCGCGGCGCGGCGCGCGGGACTCGAACCCGGGACGTTGCAGGCACGCGCGGGGGCGGCAGCCGTTGCGGTGGCTTGGGCTAGGTGATAGGAGGGCGGATGGGGCCTAGATAGTGCTTCTGCGCGGCGCGGGAGCGAGCAGACGATAGCACCGCCGGTGCACGCAGTGTGCTCGATGAAACGAAAGGCGGCCCTAGGCGACGACAGCATGGCGGAGCATGTCCAGGAGGGTCGGGCGCTCACCGAGAGTGTGTCGGAGTAGGTGGTTCGGGCGGGGGAGCGGCCGATCGTCGACGAGGCAGGAGCTCCGGCGATCTAGGGTTTCTTCGGGATCGTGGCGGTCCAGGCGGTTCTGGTGCTCCTCCTTCGCATCCGTGTGCACCGGGCGTAGCAGGGGACCGTCCTTGATCTCCTCGGCCACTCCCACGTCGTGCTCGCTGGCTGGAACGAGAAGACGGCGGGGTGCAGACGGTGTCCGGCGAGAGGGAGGGTGGCGGCGGTGGAGCAGACGTAGGAGAGCTGGCAGGGTTCAGGGGTGGATCTGGGGGTGTAGCAGGGCGAGGCAGAGCCGTGTGGGGTGGTGGTAGGTAGCAGAGAGGGGGAGATGCCGTGGGCGCGGGGTAGATGGTTAAAGGTGGCTCAGTGTCACCTTTCCTCCCCTCGCTCACGTGCTCGGCAGGCAGGACCAGGGCAGGGGGCTGGCAGGCGGCTTCTAGGTGGGGTCTGAGGCGAGGCCAAGGGCAGGCTCGGGCTAGGGGCCACAGGGCAGGGAGAGAGGAGAGGGAGAGAGGAGGGGAGGTTCGGCTAGGTTGAAGCTAGGGTTGGGAGGAGCCTCGGGTTAGGTTAGGGTTTGGTTTGTGTGGTGGAGAGGGAAGCTAGGTGGGTCCAGCTAGGTGGCATGGTGGGGTGGCTCGGCATAGAGGGACCAAGGGGAGGGTTAGGTGGTAACTAGGGTAGATGAGGGTTAGGCTAGATGGGGGTGGTTTAGAGAGAGGGGTAGATGGTTTAGAGAGAGAGGAAAGATGAGGTGGTGGCAATCCTTTGACAAGATCAAGCAAGACCCAAAGCAAGCTCAAGCAAGAAATGGCCAAAAGAGGGAAGAAAAGGAAGGTGGTGATGGGTGGATGGAGCTGATGATGGGGTTTTAGAAAAGATCCACTCAAAATGCAAATACAAACCAAAGCTAGCAAAAGATGGTTCTTGCATGGCCCATGCAAAGCATTTAATGCCATGTTGATTCTTGTGAAAACAATAATATTAAACATGGCATTGTTCTTTTGCATTTCCAAAGGTGGAATAAAGCCAAGCAAAAGAAAAGAAAGGATGTCCCATGTGGGGTAGATGGAGATGACCATATTTGAATAGAAATGGGACTTGCTAGTGTGTATGTGCCACTAGGCACTTAATAAGCCCAAAAATATCCAAACATGAAAATACCCCAACACAACACATATGGAAACTAGCAAAAGGGTTCCACTCACAAGGCATGCAAAGGGGCCATGTGGCTCTCCACATATCCATATTGTGAAACAACATTATTGATATATGAGAGCATGTGGAAAAAGAATTGGATCCATCCCAACCCACATGAGCTAGAGGTAAAACCAATAAGTGCCAAGCTCATATTTAGTTGGATGGTGGAATTATAAGGTGGTGAAAGAAAGGTGGTGGAGTTCATAAAAGATATGCCCCCAACTCAACTTGGGCATTTAAATAATATATATCAAGAACCAAATACAATATCAAGAGGCAAAAACAATTAATAATGCATATGAGATAAGAACCAAAACAAAAAGGGTTTTATATGATGCTCAAATGCAAGGTGGCATGATGACATGAGCATGATATAATGTTGATGCAACAATTATATATTTGAAGTAGCATATATCTAGGCTAGGCTAGTAGCATTGCAATTATTAGACAATTGGGATGCTACAACTCTCCCCCACTAAACAAGAATCTCGCCCCGAGATTCCTAGGAAAAGAAAACAACACAAGGAGAGGCGGTTGTTGGAACGAAGGTGACCCTCACGTTCCCAAGATGATCAACAACTGAGTGGTGCAACCATTACACCTTGCAAAACTTGCTAGACTTGTTGCGAGTCTTGCGCTTTGCTTGAGAAACAACGGGTAGAAGAGTTGAAGGATTGACGTGAGACAAGAAGGATAGGATAGACATAGCTCCGGTTTTCTCAAGAAACCAGATAAAAGAAGAGAACCACTTGCGAAAGGAAAGACAAGATGATGTATCATGGATCAAGATAGACACACCGTTAAGATTGAAGATTTACCGATACTAGATAGGATGAATCTTTGTCTCGCCGGAAGGAAAGAGCTAGATTGGAGAGGTTTTGAAGCACTATGACAATAGCATCGTACCTTCTCTCGGATTGGGGAAAAGAAGTACGGAAACAATATTGACTTCAAACTACAGAGTCCCTTGATATCGACAGAAAGATTTAGTTAGACATCGTCGGATTAGATTCTTGTTGCGCCGGTAAGAACCGAAGGATCACGCAATTGGGGTGCGCAGATATAACTCCCAGAGACGGATGTGACGCCAGATCATGGTGGAATCCCGAGAAGCAAAGAATATGGAGGACCTGGAGTTCATTGTAGAGATACTTATTGCTTTCTTTAGCCTTGAGGCTAACGCAATAGATTCGCGGCTGATGGCATCAACCATAAATGGCTTTACCACAGGAAAAGATTTGATGAACAAAGAGAGATATAGTTTCCTTTCACCTTGTTTGGGGATGTCTAGCACCGGTAGAAAGACGAGGACAGAAAAGAGTTTGCGTTTGTTTCCACCAGATAATTGAAGATTTGCTCCGTGTAGGAAAGGACGAGATCACTAACAAGAGATTATTGATTACTTTCTTCGAGAGAGCACTCCGGAAAGACAAGGACGGAAGTAAAAGTATCAAGGGATAAAGGCCACTTATAACTTCCGTGGAATGATTGATATCACATTAGTTCACCAATTCAATGCACAAGAGCGAATGATAAGAGTAGTGGTATGGTAGCTACTCCATCCCGCACTCAAAGCATTACTCCGCACATGAATAAGAAAACCATGCAACCCAACTACCGAAACAGACTGAAGGTATTTACAAAAAGAACTCATAGAACTCCGTTAGAAAACAAGGATAGATGCAAACGATTCACCGGATCCAAGATAGATAAGGGTGATGATGTTGTCGTCATATCAGCAGTAACCAGCCACCGGAAAGATATGAAGGAAGATCGCGGGGACAACTGCAAGATTCCACAGATAACGAAAAAGGTAGCACCACTTGAACAGAAGGATTACAAAATATCTGAAAAGTCTTCCTGGCCTCCGGTGGATTGAGCATAGACGATAGAGCGAGAGGGTTTCAAGAGATTACTTAACGAGATAGAGGTGAAAGAACTCCATGTTCTTCTTGAAATGATTGAGAGAGATTTAGCAGTCTTGAGGAAAAACTTTAGCGGAACGACGATGATAACTCGCCAACAAGGAACAACTCCGGATTTGATTAAAGATGAAGGATGGAATTAACAATGGACTTGCTAATTCCAGAATTGAGGAAGATGCACTGGGAGAATAGATTATCTGGTCCTTCGGAAGAAAAGAGATGACGCCTGGTTCACATTGTCGATTGGATCGCCGGTTACAAAGATAAAGAGATCTAGGATAAAGAAAACATGATATAGCTTTGCTTATGGTATGAGCTATCAGAGACGAAAAAGATGTGCACATATGGAGTTCCAAGAGAGGTGCAGCATGATGAACAGATGATAGACCGCCGTAGTGCCTAAGAAACTCCGGATTTCCAAGGATGCTTGAATAAGCATAGATAGGATCACGGTGTACCCAAAATCACATGAGTATCTTTGGCAAACCGGAGTGGTAGCATTTTCCATATTCCAAACGACACTTATCATGAGTGGAATATAGCTTTGCTGAGAACCAAATTACAATCACTAGCATCGGATCGACACATGTTATGTAATTAGCCCAAGAGAATTGGAGATGAAAACTCCAGGATTAAGCGCCGGTGACAAAAGAGTGAGTTAGCATGGACATGCTGATAAAAGGAAGATAGATAATGTTTCACACACGACTGGAAAGGAGTGTGGAAACACAGATGTATCAAAGAAAAAATTTCCGCATTTTTCGGCATTAAAATACCAATAGATGCGCAAAACACTTATCGGGAAGAGATTAGCAACAGATGCTTGCACCGAAAGAGGAGTTGCTAGAAGGAAGAACACCCTTAAGAAGATGGCACCGGGTAACAAGGAGTCAGATAATTCGCGCCGGTTTCCAAAAGCCTGTCAGTATGGAATGTACCAACAGTTGATAACCAAAGGCAGATATAGATAACATGTTGGATGCAACAGATAGACAAGGAATTACACACACACACACACACACACTAACACAGATACACAACCTATGGTACTACGGAAACCCAGAACACGTGAATCCTAGTTTGAAGTTTGAGAAGAGGATTGAAAACGTTACACTTCCTTACCAGAAAAGGTGGTGGTTGGGTAAGAAGAAAAGTGGAAGCAGTCCTACCCTCGCGTTTTGTTTTTCCTTAATATACATAACTACCAAAATATTTGCTAGACAGACAACAACCATTTGGCTGAGACCCTGAAGGGCGGGATGGCTCTGATACCAATTGTAACTACCTCGGTGAATTACGCTCCTAGTGCAAGCCTGGATGATCAGAAATGGTTGAAATAGTACGGTGGGGCCCAAATGCCACTCACAGGTAGACCTTTCGGCCGTCCCAACCATTTCCAAACATCGGGACAAGAACGGGCGGCGTAATCGGCAGGCGAAGGGATCAACTACATACACAAATGAGTATGTATGCAAGCCACCATACAATAGTACATCAGAGCCATTCCATCTAAAAAGAAAGGAAATATAGCAACGCCATACGGCAAGATCCAAATATCCTAGATAGATATAATAGTTTAGGATATCTCCTCATACATCAATCAACAGAGTATCAAGCGGAAGCGGAAGACAAAATCCGAGTACGGATAAGAAGCAAATCGGCATAAGATGCCCCATAAATAAGCACATCCCGCCCACAGATCTCACGGATCCCCGTTCCCGGAATCTCTACACCGAATGATCGTTGCCCACATCGTCCGTTTCTTCCACCCAGTATCCATCTTGCGGGTGTACCTGTTCATCTGAACCAATAATTTATCGTGTGAGACCCTAGGGGTACTCAGCAAGTCTTAATGCCTCTAAAGGGGACACAACCTGGGGTGACGCAATTGCAGCAAAAGATAAACCCTAGCAATTCTATAGATACTCGCTAACCATCCGCCTAACCAGAGATAGACGGATGTCCGTGAATTAATAACAACAGTTATAACAGTTATAAAGGTAATCTTAACAGATCCATCCTCCTCCTCGCTTACCGACGAGGAAGCGGACGAACACCCCCATCCGTTGGCAGTTTTATTATTCATTCCATGAGTGTTGCACTATTTACTAGTCAGGTACCTAGTCTAGTCAAATTAAAAGCGGTACTTTAGTTATGCTTGTCTATGATCGAGAAACTGTGCTCCAAGTCGTCCATAACCGCGGACACGGCTTTCAGAAAGTTTTACCCTGCAGGGGTGCACAAATAGAAACACACACTCGATATGCCTCGGAAAAACCAAATCAAAACCCAACGAGACAGTCACGACAAAGCAATTACAGGATTCAGAAATATTTCAGGGGGCCACCCCTTTAAGTAGATCCCGCAACGAAGCCGGCCGGCTCCGAAACGGGCTTAAGGTTGTGGAGGCGGCTGTAAACGACTGGGAACCCGAAAGTGTGGCTGGGCTTGTCGATACAGCGAAATCGGGCCACGATCCTAAACAGTACAGTGTGCAGTACCTCGCACAATTTAAATAAAGCAGTAAAGCATGGCATAAGTACAGGATAGTAAATAAAACCTCAAACTAGTTTGTGGCCCCAAGAAATAAGAATGAATCAAGCTCTGGCTCAGGGGGGGTCCATAAGGCCTCCCGGATGTGGATAGCGCGAATATTCTTGGAACAGGAATCAAGTACTCGGGGTCTTACGGGACACAAGTGAGCCGGAAAAACCAAATAGCGAATATGGCTCACCGATGCCACTTTCATTAGTTATCCCATTACTACTCAGGTTAAGTTGTTTAGGTACCTCGTTATCCATCAGACACTCACATACCCTACACATGCTGTTCTATGACTCGCATGGCTCAAACAACTCCTGTAGTAATGGCTCGTGGGATGGAGGAACAAGCTTCGGTGGGGTTTAAAAGTAAAGGCTATGCAATACTTGGGATTCAATTTAATGCAATCGCGACTCAATGATGCAAGAATAAGAAAGAGGCAATAGGTACTATATGTATGCAAGCATGTGGTAGTGCTTGCCTGGCAGCTCAGTTGAAGCAAAGGATGGATCTGGGTAGTGCTCCTGGTTCTCTTGATATATCCCCTGCTCAGTGTCTATTCGAAGAAGAACCAAACAAACAAGGGCCAACATAAATAAAGGGCACAAGCATATGAATAAATGCATCAAGCAAACAATCATGCCATGATGAATGATGCACAATTTGCATGGCAAGAAAGTAGCATGGCATAGGTGAAGTGTGGAACACAAGAATAAACATTTTTATTTAGTTTTGGCCCCATTTTATGCCCATAATAGTTTCTGTACACCTTATATTTATATGATGCATGCTTCAAATTAAAACATGGGATGCATAAACAGAAAGGTCTCGTCGAGCTAATCATTTTAGACATATCATTTGTTAAATTTGGATTTATAAATCAAAAGTTATTAATTATTTAAGACAAAAGGGCATTTTATTGTAATTTAAATAAACGTGGAATTTTAATTGTTCAAAATAGATTTTGAATGGCATATTTGAATTCCTCATATTTTTCTGAATTCAAAACATATATTAAATGTATTATTTGGATTAATATTTGAAAAGTTATTTGAAACAGAATTTAAATTGAATTTGAATTAATTTGAAAAATATTTGAATTTAAAACAGATTTGCAGAATTACTTTTCTCACACAGACAGTTCTAGCCGCAGACGCTTACAGGTGGGGCTAGGCTGACTGGGTGTCACTGCGCACAGAAAGACGTTTAACACCGCGGCAGTGCCCAGCCTGTGTCGCTGACAGATGGGACCCGCTGGCTCGCAGGCCCACTTGACAGAGAAAGGAGGGGAACTGACCACGTGGCTCGGCAGGGGGAGTGCGGGTTACGGCGCGCGGAAACGGAGGGGCTTTTCTGCATAACTGCACCGAGACGGACAGCTGGGCCAGGCTAGACCACGGGTTGCGCACGCAAAACAGCAGGGGGGGTATTCGCAAAAAGGCCACGCCGTACTATTCCTCTTCTCTGCCTCTCTGTCGACAGGTCGATGCTCGCCTGGCGCGGCGCGGCGCGCGGGACTCGAACCCAGGACGTTGCAGGCGCGCGCGGGGGCGGCAGCCGTTGCGGTGGCTTGGGCTAGGTGATAGGAGGGCGGATGGGGCCTAGATAGTGCTTCTGCGCGGCGCGGGAGCGAGCAGACGATAGCGCCGCCGGCGCACGCAGTGTGCTCGATGAAACAAAAGGCGGCCCTAGGCGACGACAGCATGGCGGAGCATGTCCAGGAGGGTCGGGCGCTCACCGAGAGTGTGTCGGAGTAGGTGGTTCGGGCGGGGGAGCGGCCGATCGTCGACGAGGCAGGAGCTCCGGCGATCTAGGGTTTCTTCGGGATCGTGGTGGTCCAGGCGGTTCTGGTGCTCCTCCTTCGCGTCCGCGTGCACCGGGCGTAGCAGGGGACCGTCCTTGATCTCCTCGGCCACTCCCACGTCATGCTCGCTGGCTGGAACGAGAAGACGGCGGGGTGCAGACGGTGTCCGGCGAGAGGGAGGGTGGCGGCGATGGAGCAGACGTAGGAGAGCTGGCAGGGTTCAGGGGTGGATCTGGGGGTGTAGCAGGGCGAGGCAGAGCCGTGTGGGGTGGTGGTAGGTAGCAGAGATGGGGAGATGCCGTGGGCGCGGGGTAGATGGTTAAAGGTGCCTCGGTGTCACCTTTCCTCCCCTCGCTCACGTGCTCGGCAGGCAGGACCAGGGCAGGGGGCTGGCAGGCGGCTTCCAGGTGGGGTCTGAGGCGAGGCCAAGGGCAGGCTCGGGCTAGGGGCCACAGGGCAGGGAGAGAGGAGAGGGAGAGAGGAGGGGAGGTTCGGCTAGGTTGAAGCTAGGGTTGGGAGGAGCCTCGGGTTAGGTTAGGGTTTGGTTTTGTGTGGTGGAGAGGGAAGCTAGGTGGGTCCAGCTAGGTGGCATGGTGGGGTGGCTCGGCATAGAGGGACCAAGGGGAGGGTTAGGTGGTAACTAGGGTAGATGAGGGTTAGGCTAGATGGGGGTGGTTTAGAGAGAGGGGTAGATGGTTTAGAGAGAGAGGAAAGATGAGGTGGTGGCAATCCTTTGATAATATCAAGCAAGACCCAAAGCAAGCTCAAGCAAGAAATGGCCAAAAGAGGGAAGAAAAGGAAGGTGGTGATGGGTGGATGGAGCTGATGATGGGGTTTTAGAAAAGATCCACTCAAAATGCAAATACAAACCAAAGCTAGCAAAAGATGGTTCTTGCATGGCCCATGCAAAGCATTTAATGCCATGTTGATTCTTGTGAAAACAATAATATTAAACATGGAATTGTTCTTTTGCATTTCCAAAGGTGGAATAAAGCCAAGCAAAAGAAAAGAAAGGATGTCCCATGTGGGGTAGATGGAGATGACCATATTTGAATAGAAATGGGACTTGCTAGTGTGTATGTGCCACTAGGCATTTAATAAGCCCAAAAATATCCAAACATGAAAATACCCCAACACAACACATATGGAAACTAGAAAAAGGGTTCCACTCACAAGGCATGCAAAGGGGCCATGTGGCTCTCCACATATCCATATTGTGAAACAACATTATTGATATATGAAAGCATGTGGAAAAAGAATTGGATCCATCCCAACCCACATGAGCTAGAGGTAAAACCAATAAGTGCCAAGCTCATATTTAGTTGGATGGTGGAATTATAAGGTGGTGAAAGAAAGGTGGTGGAGTTCATAAAAGATATGCCCCCAACTCAACTTGGGCATTTAAATAATATATATCAAGAACCAAATACAATATCAAGAGGCAAAAACAATTAATAATGCATATGAGATAAGAACCAAAACAAAAAGGGTTTTATATGATGCTCAAATGCAAGGTGGCATGATGACATGAGCATGATATAATGTTGATGCAACAATTATATATTTGAAGTAGCATATATCTAGGCTAGGCTAGTAGCATTGCAATTGTTAGACAATTGGGATGCTACATTGCCCCAATACCCTAATTGCAGTCGACGCAGGTAAGGATCTTGTCGTGATCCTCCATGGAAAATGTACCTCGGCCCGTCCATTCATCCATATTAACTTGCAAACGGCCTCATACCTCTCGGCAGAGTTCTTCAGTCGATAAAGGTCGAACTCCCCCTTGATACAAAAATGCCGGAACGACATCCTGAACTCATGCATGCTCCTGAACTCGGTGCCGACCGAAATTATAGGATACTCGTGGTCATGTTTCATTTCTTGTACTTCAACACCCAAATCATCGACTGGAATACCAGCCTCATCGTTAAGTTCCTCGTCTATTTCATCATCACCAGATTCTTGATCCTCTATAGTGCCTACTTCTTCATCTGATTCGGAATCTTCGCCATCGTCTCTAATTCCTAGTACTGCACACATCATATTGACTCCCATGGGTGGGGATGCACCATCGTCTCCACCCGGATGGACATGAACATTGCCCCAATCGACCTCACCGGCAACTCTGCTTTCTCCAAGAAACTCGGTTGGTTCTGCTGCAACCACATGGGATGGTCTTACATTTGCACGCATCCCAGGTACTTCAGTGGACAAACAGCAGTCAGAATCAATTTCATCTTGAGTGTACAGAACCCTCTTGCTCTTCCTGTGTACATCCTCCTTCCTGATGTAAACTTTCCTGATGGTATCAGTAGGGCTTGACATCCACGTTCCATTCCCCCATCGAACTAGGCCTTTTGCTGCTGCTCTTGGGTGTGATCTCCTTACTGCCTCCCCTCACGGGTGTTGGCTCTAGGGTGCTGGCATTATTGCCTGACCTCTGCGGCGTGTTCTTCTTCAAATTAGCCCTTTTGCTGCTACTATTGGGCGTGTTCTCCTTCGTGCTGGCATTATTGCCTGACCCCAGCAGTGTGTTCCGCTCCAAATTAGCCCTTTTGCTGCTACTATTGGGCGTCTTCTCCTTCGTGCTGGCATTATTGCCTGACCTCAGCGGCGTGTTCCGCTCCAAATTAGCCCTTTTGCTGCTACTATTGGGCGTGTTCTCCTTCGTGATGGCATAATTCCCTAACAGCAGCGTGTTCCACTCCAAATTAGTGTTTTTTTGCTCCCACTGGGTGTGGTAGCCTCCGTGCTGGCCATCTTCGCCTCTTTGCTACCACTCCTGGGAGTGTTCACCACCGTGCTAGCCCTCTTAGCGTTTTTGCTGCTACCATTCGGTGTGGCATTTTGACTAGATCTCAGGGGTGTACTCTGTGGCATGGTGCCTTTTGTCGTGCAACTCTTGGGCGTCCTCTTCTCTGGCGTGGTCTCCTTACTGACGTTCTTCTTCGGGGTGCCCTTTATGGGGATGCTCTTCCTGCTCCTCTTTATGACACTCCTCTGTAAGACTCTCCTTTGTTCGAAGCCACCCTCAGTCGCACCAGCCCCAGTGATGCCATGGATCAGGTCATGCATGCCTTCTAAAAGTCCATCATCTCTATTGTCGAGTTCCAATTCCTCTCCAACCGTGAGCACTACCAAGTGGAAGTAAACTTCACCTCTATAATGTTTCCATGTAAACGGTACGACTAAATCCCTGGTATCTTTCACTTTGATAGCCTTTTTGCTCCTGTAACCATAATATAACAAAGGTGCTTCCTGGGAGGACCCCCACAGCACCTTCACACGTAACGATGCCATCAGGTCAGATAACTCTACCACTTCAGGGTCGTATCTGCCAAGGATTACATCAAACTTGTCATAGAATTTTTCTGTGCCATCATCTAATTTTGCAGTATAATCCGCGACACCGATACGAATGATTACTTTGCCATCATTAGGTTCTTCAGGATAGAAACCTCTGAGAGGTTCGAGAGATGTAGCGGCACCATGAGACCTAGCCCCAATGCCACCACCGCCATCACCAACGTCATCGTTAGCTGGATCAACCTTGGTGGAAGTACCAGAACCAGGAGCAAGGCGAGGGCCCTTAGCAGCGGGAGCTACATTACATGGTGGACAGGCAGGGCCCCTTCTAATGGCAGCCACAATAGGATCAGCTGCTTCCATGCAACCTCGACAATTAGGAGCAGTTCCCACAACAGCAGAGTTTCGAGTGCTAGTAGAGTCCAGACCATGAGCTGGCTTCAGACCAGCAGCTCGCTGAACCCGAGCACGGGTTCGAGGAGGAGAGAAGGCATCACTCTTTGGAACAATAGTGGGGCAGCCTCTAGAAGCCTTAGTTTGCTCAACAGCGGCAGGGATTGGGTCAACAGCGTCCAGATCAACAACAACACGAGGACGACTAGTACCAGCAGATTCCGGAGCATGGGTTCACACAACTTGAGGAGGGTTTCGAGAGGAGCAGCACACAAGGCGGCGGTCTTGGAAATAACAGCAGGGCAGCCTCCGGACGCCTTAGTTTGCTCAACAGCGGCATGGATTGGGTGAGCAGCAGCCGCAGAAACATGGGCACGGGGACGGGGACGACCAGTACCAGCAGATTCCAGAGCAGAGTTTTCCACAACGGCAATATGGGGACTCCTACGAGGAGGTTGCCTGACAGAAGCATGTCGCGGACGAGGAACCACACTTTGGTCAACAAGAGCAGGGGTTCGAGTTAGACCTCCCTGTCCAATAATAGCTGGGCGACTCCCAGTAGCAGGAGCTTCCTCATCCACTATGTTACACACCAGCGTAACCACGCGAAGCCTAACATGCTGTTTCATCAACCCAATTAGCTGACTGTCACACGCTATAGGAACCCTGAAGCCTCGTTCATCAACGATGCTGAACCGTGCAGTTTGCTCTGGCCTCATTTCAGCAAGTTCACTCACATCAGCAACCAAACCAGGGACGGTGCATAACTGCACATGCGCTACTTCCATCTTCAGACTCTGAGCCTATTTCCACGTGCTCTTCCCATGTGCTAATTTAACGAGGTAGCCGCAGATGCTCACCAGAACCGTGTATTTGGGTTCAGCGGAGATCCTAGTTGACAGAAAATTGGAGACAAAAGATAAGAATTGTTTGTCAGCGTCGTGCTAGCAAACAATTCTATGTTCGATATATCTCTGTAATGCCAATAGCCAGCTAGCAGTTATAGGTAGTGTGAAAAGCAAAGAGAAGAGTAGCTCACCCGAAATTATCCAGAAGTACTTCTTCCTCAGCAAATGGATCTGCCATCCTTCGCGCTGCTCAGCTTGTCGGCGGTAGAGGCGGGCTAGATCGTCACAATGGCTGGCACGACATTCGGCATTAGAGCTCGGTAGCAGTGAGTAGGCGTAGCAACTTGGCGCCAGAAGTCAAATGCCCGAAGAGATCATTCTGGTTGGAGAGGGGACTTCGACGCCGCCGGTGCTAGGGTTCATGCGAAAGGAGGAAGGGAGTGGATTTGTGAATTTGGTCAATGCACGATGCTCCTTTAGTATCTCGTTTCGCCTACGTGGTTGCCGCGTTGGAGCTCGCGTCACAGAAATATTACTGGCATGAGGGTCCCGACCATCTACTTCACGGGGCAGTTTCACGACATGTTTGGATTTGGTAGGGGTGAGACGAGTTTGCATCGAAATGGCCCCTCTCGGTAGTTGGTGGCCCAACTTTTTGAAACACGGTAATTTCAGGCAACTTAGGTACCTCCATGCGCTGGCCTGCCAACTTTGGTACCGCAGACGAACAAGCCCCATATGGATCCCCTAGAATCATTGCATGCGTGTTCTATTAATTAACCACAACTAGAGTCATTGCATATCTGCTCTTTTCATAGACCACATATGGATCTACCAGAGTTCATTGCATGTCTGTTCTTTTCACAAACCACATATGAATCCACCAGAGTCATTGCATGTGTGTTCTTTTCACAAAGCACATATTGATCCACCAGTGTCATTGCAAGTGTGTTCTTTTCATTAAACACATATGGATCCCCTAGTGTCATTGCATGTGTGTTCTTTTCATTAACCACAACTAGAGTCATTGCATGTCTGTTCTTTTCATAGACCACATATGGATCCACCATAGTTAATTGCATTTCTATTCTTTTCACAAACCACATATGGATCCACCAGATTCATCGCATATGTGTTCTTTTCACATACCACATATGGATCCACCAGTGTCATTGCATGTGTGTTCTTTTCATTAACCACATTTGGATCCCCTAGTGTCATTGCATGTGTTTTCTTTTCATTAACCATAACTAGAGTCATTGCATGTGTGTTATTTTCACAAATCACATATGGATCCACCAGACTCATTGCATGTCTGTTCTTTTCATTAACCACAAATGGATCCACACGTGTCATTGCATGTCCGCTCTTTTCATACACCACATGAATCCACCAGTGTCATTGTATGTGTGTTCTTTTCACAAACCACATTTGGATCCACCAGTGTCATTGCATGTGTGTTCTTTTCACAAACCACATATGGATCCACCAGTGTCATTGCATGTGTGTTCTTTTCATTAACCACATATGGATCCCCTAGTGTCATTGCATGTGTGTTCTTTTCATTAACCACAACTAGAGTCATTGCATGTCTGTTCTTTTCACAAACCACATATGGATCCACCAGTGTCATTTCATGTGTGTTCTTTTCACAAACCACATATGGATCCACCAGTGTCATTGCATGTGTGTTCTTTTCATTAACCACAGCTAGAGTCACTTGATGTGTGTTCTTTTCATAAACCACAACTAGAGTCATTGCATGGGCGTTCTTTTCACAAACCACATATGGATCCACCAGTGTCATTGCATGTGTGTTCTTTCCAGAAACCACATATGGATCCCCTAGTGTCATTGGATGTGAGTTCTTTTCATTAACCCCAGCTAGTGTCATTGCATGTGTATCCTTTTCATAAACCACATGGATCCACCAGTGTCATTGAATGTGTGTTCTTTTAATAAACTACAGCTAGAATCACTAAATGTGTGTTGTTTTCATAAACCACAACTAGAGTCATTGCATGTGTGTTGTTTTCACAAACCACATATGGATCCACTAGTGTCATTGCATGTGTGTTATTTTCATTAACCACATATGGATCCCCTAATGTCATTGCATGCGTGTTCTTTTTATTAACCACAACTAGAGTCATTGCATGTGTGTTCTTTTCACAAACCACATATGGATCCACCAGATTCCTTACATGTATGTTCTTTTCATTAACCACATATAGATCCACCAGTGTCATTGCATGTCTGTTCTTTTCATAAACCACATGGATCCACCAGTGTCATTGCATGTGTGTTTTATTCACAAACCACATATGGATCCACCAGAGTCATTGCATGTGTATTCTTTTCACAAACCACATATGGATCCAACAGTGTCATTGCATGTGTGTTCTTTTCATTAACCACATATGGATCCCCTAGTTTCATTGCATGTGTGTCCTTTTCATTAACCACAACTACAGTCATTGCATGTATGTTCTTTTCACAAACCACATATGGATCCAACGGTGTCATTGCATGTGTGTTCTTTTCCTTAACCGCATATGGATCCACCAGAGTCATTGCATGTGTGTTCTTTGCACAAACCACATATGGATCCACCAATGTCATTGCATGTGCGTTCTTTTCATTAACCACAGCTAGAGTCACTGGGTGTGTGTTCTTTTCATAAACCACAACTAGATTCATTGTATGTGTGTTCTTTTCACAAACCACATATGGATCCACCAGTGTCATTGCATGTGTGTTCTTTTCACAAACCACATATGGATCCACTAGTGTCATTGCATGTGTGTTGTTTTCATTAACCCCAGCTAGTGTCATTGCATGTGTATCCTTTTCATAAACCACATGGATCCACCAGTGTCATTGAATGTGTGTTCTTTTAATAAACTACAGCTAGAATCACTAAATGTGTGTTCTTTTCATAAACCACAACTAGAGTCATTGCATGTGTGTTGTTTTCACAAACCACATATGGATCCACTAGTGTCATTGCATGTGTGTTATTTTCATTAACCACATATGGATCCCCTAATGTCATTGCATGCGTGTTCTTTTTATTAACGACAACTAGAGTCATTGCATGTGTGTTCTTTTCACAAACCACATATGGATCCACCAGATTCATTACATGTATGATCTTTTCATTAACCACATATAGATCCACCAGTGTCATTGCATGTCTGTTCTTTTCATAAACCACATGGATCCACCAGTGTCATTGCATGTGTGTTCTATTCACAAACCACATATGGATCCACCAGAGTCATTGCATGTGTATTCTTTTCACAAACCACATATGGATCCACCAGTGTCATTGCATGTGTGTTCTTTTCATTAACCACATATGGATCCCCTAGTGTCATTGCATGTGTGTCCTTTTCATTAACCACAACTACAGTCATTGCATGTATGTTCTTTTCACAAACCACATATGGATCCAACGGTGTCATTGCATGTGTGCTCTTTTCATTAACCGCATATGGATCCACCAGAGTCGTTGCATGTGTGTTCTTTGCACAAACCACATATGGATCCACCAATGTCATTGCATGTGCGTTCTTTTCATTAACCACAACTAGAGTCACTGGGTGTGTATTCTTTTCATAAACCACAACTAGATTCATTGTATGTGTGTTCTTTTCACAAACCACATATGGATCCACCAGTGTCATTGCATGTGTGTTCTTTTCACAAACCACATATGGATCCACTAGTGTCATTGCATGTGTGTTCTTTTCATTAACCACATATGGATGCCCTAATGTCATTGCATGCGTGTTCTTTTTATTAACCACAACTAGAGTCATTGCATGTGTGTTCTTTTCACAAACCACATATGGATCCACCAGAGTCATTGCATGTGTGTCCTTCTCATTAACCACAACTACAGTCATTGCATGTATGTTCTTTTCACAAACCACATATGGATCCAACGGTGTCATTGCACGTGTGTTCTTTTCATTAACCGCATATGGATCCACCAGAGTCATTGCATGTGTGTTCTTTTCACAAACCACATATGGATCTACCAGTGTCATTTCATGTGTGTTCTTTTCACAAACCACATATGGATCCACCAGTGTCATTGCATGTGTGTTCTTTTCATTAACCACAGCTAGAGTCACTGGATGTGTGTTCTTTTCATAAGCCACAACTAGAGTCATTGCATGGGTGTTCTTTTCACAAACCACATATGGATCCACTAGTGTCATTGCATGTGTGTTCTTTCCAGAAACCACATATGGATCCCCTAGTGTCATTGGATGTGTGTTCTTTTCATTAACCACAGCTAGTGTCATTTCATGTCTATTCTTTTCATAAACCACATGGATCCACCAGTGTCATTGAATGTGTGTTCTTTTAATAAACCACAGCTAGAGTCACTAAATGTGTGTTCTTTTCATAAACACAACTAGAGTCATTCCATGTGTGTTCTTTTCACAAACCACATATGGATCCACCAGTGCCATTGCATGTGTGTTATTTTCATTAACACATATGGATCCCCTAATGTCATTGCATGCATGTTCTTTTTATTAACCACAACTAGAGTCATTGCATGTGTGTTCTTTTCACAAACCACATATAGATCCACGAGTGTCATTGCCTTTCTATTCTTTTCATAAACCACATGGATCCACCAGTGTCATTGCATGTGTGTTCTATTCACAAACCACATATGGATCCACCAGTGTCATTGCATGGGTGTTCTTTTCACAAACCACATATGGATCCACCAGTGTCATTGCATGTGTGTTATTTTCATTAACCACATATGGATCGCCTAGTGTCATTGCATGTGTGTCCTTTTCATTAACCACAACTACAGTCATTGCATGTATGTTGTTTTCACAAACCACATATGGATCCAACGGTGTCATTGCATGTGTGTTCTTTTCATTAACCGCATATGGATCCACCAGAGTCATTGCATGTGTGTTCTTTGCACAAACCACATATGGATCCACGAATGTCATTGCATGTGCCTTCTTTTCATTAACCACAACTAGAGTCACTGGGTGTGTGTTCTTTTCATAAACCATAACTAGAGTCATTGCATGTGTGTTGTTTTCACAAACCACATATGGATCCACCAGTGTCATTGCATGTGTGTTATTTTCATTAACCACATATGGATCCCCTAAGGTCATTGCATGCGTGTTCTTTTTATTAACCACAACTAGAGTCATTGCATGTGTGTTCTTTTCACAAACCACATATGGATCCACCAGATTCATTACATGTATGTTCTTTTCATTAACCACATATAGATCCACCAGTGTCATTGCATGTCTGTTCTTTTCATAAACCACATGGATCCACCAGTGTCATTGCATGTGTGTTCTATTCACAAACCACATATGGATCCACCAAAGTCATTGCATGTGTATTCTTTTCACAAACCACATATGGATCCACCAGTGTCATTGCATGTGTGTTCTTTTCATTAACCACATATGGATCCCCTAGTGTCATTGCATGTGTGTCGTTTTCATTAACCACAACTACAGTCATTGCATGTATGTTCTTTTCACAAACCACATATGGATCCAACGGTGTCATTGCATGTGTGTTCTTTTCATTAGCCGCATATGCATCCACCAGAGTCATTTCATGTGTGTTCTTTGCACAAACCACATATGGAGCCACTAATGTCATTCCATGTGCATTCTTTTCATTAACCACAGCTAGAGTCACTTGGTGTGTGTTCTTTTCATAAACTACAACTAGAGTCATTGTATGTGTGTTCTTTTGACCAACCACATATGGATCCACCAGTGTCATTGCATGTGTGTTCTTTTCACAAACCACATATGGATCCACCAGTGTCATTGCATGTGTGTTCTTTTCATTAACCACATATGGATCCCCTAGTGTCATTGCATGTGTGTTCTTTTCATTAACCACAACTAGAGTCATTGCATGTCTGTTCTTTTCACAAACCACATATGGATCCACCAGTGTCATTTCATGTGTGTTCTTTTCACAATCCACATATGGATCCACCAGTGTCATTGCGTGTGTGTTCTTTTCATTAACCACAGCTAGAGTCACTGGATGTGTTTTCTTTTCATAAACCACAACTAGAGTCATTGCATGGGTGTTCTTGTCACAAACCACATATGGATCCACTAGTGTCATTGCATGTGTGTTCTTTCCAGAAACCACATATGGATCGCCTAGTGTCATTGGATGTGTGTTCTTTTCATTAACCACAGCTAGTGTCATTTCATGTCTATTCTTTTCCTAAACCACATGGATCCACCAGTGTCATTGAATGTGTGTTCTTTTAATAAACCACAGCTAGAGTCACTAAATGTGTGTTCTTTTCATAAACCACAACTAGAGTCATTGCATGTGTGTTCTTTTCACAAACCACATATGGATCCATCACTGTCATTGCATGTGTGTTATTTTCATTAACCACATATGGATCCCCTAATGTCATTGCATGCGTGTTCTTTTTATTAACCGCAACTAGAGTCATTGCATGTGTGTTCTTTTCACAAACCACATATAGATCCACCAGTGTTATTGCATGTCTGTTCTTTTCATAAACCACATGGATCCACCAGTGTCATTGCATGTGTGTTCTATTCACAAACCACATATGGATCCACCAGTGTCATTGCATGGTTGTTCTTTTCACAAACCACATATGGATCCACCAGTGTCATTGCATGTGTGTTATTTTCATTAACCACATATGGATCCCCTAGTGTCATTGCATGTGTGTCCTTTTCATTAACCACAACTACAGTCATTGCATGTATGTTGTTTTCACAAACCAAATATGGATCCAACGGTGTCATTGCATGTGTGTTCTTTTCATTAACCGCATATGGATCCACCAGAGTCATTACATGTGTGTTCTTTTCATTAACCACAGCTAGAGTCACTAGGTGTGTGTTCATTTTCATAAACCACAACTAGAGTCATTGTATGTCTGTTATTTTCACAAACCACATATGGATCCACTAGTGTCATTGCATGTGTGTTCTTTTCACAAACCACATATGGATCCACCAGTGTCATTGCATGTGTGTTCTTTTCATTAACCACATACGGATACTCTAGTGTCATTGCATGTGTGTTCTTTTCATTAACCACAACTAGAGTCAGTGCATGTCTATTCTTTTCACAAACAACATATGGATCCACCAGTGTCATTGCATGTGTGTTCTTTACATTAACTACACGTAGAGTCACTGGATGTGTGTTCTTTTCATAAACCATAACTAGAGTCATTGCATGTGTGTTCTTTTCACAAACCACATATGGATCCACCAGTGTCATTGCATGTGTGTTCTTTCCAGAAACCACATATGGATCCCCTAGTGTCATTGGATGTGTGTTCTTTTCATTAACCACAGCTAGAGTCATTGCATGTCTATTCTTTTCATAAACCACATGGATCCATCAGTGTCATTGAATGTGTGTTCTTTTAATAAATCACAGCTAGAGTCACTAAATGTGTGTTCTTTTCATAAACGACAACTAGAGTCATTGCATGTGTGTTCTTTTCACAAACCACATATGGATCCACCAGTGTCATTGCATGTGTGTTCTTTTCATTAACCACATATGGATCCCCTAATGTCATTGCATGCGTGTTCTTCTTATTATCCACAACTAGAGTCATTGCATGTGTGTTATTTTCACAAACCACATATGGATCCACCAGAGTCATTGCATGTATGTTATTTTCATTAACCACATATAGATCCACCAGTGTCATTGCATGTCTGTTCTTTTCATAAACCACATGGATCCACCAGTGTCATTGCATGTGTGTTCTATTCACAAACCACATATGGATCCACCAGTGTCATTGCATGTGTGTTCCTTTCACAAACCACATATGGATCCACCAGTGTCATTGCATGTGTGTTCTTTTCATTAACCACATATGGATCCCCTAGTGTCATTGCATGTGTGTCCTTTTCATTAACCACAACTAGAGTCATTGCATGTATGTTCTTTTCAAAAACCACATATGGATCCACCGGTGTCATTGCATGTGTGTTCTTTTCATTAACCACATATGGATCCACCAGAGTCATTGCATGTGTGTTCTTTGCACAAACCACATATGGATCCACCAATGTCATTGCATGTGTGTTCTTTTCATTAACCACAGCTAGAGTCACTAGATGTGTGTTCTTTTCATAAACCACAACTAGAGTCATTGTATGTGTGTTCTTTTCACACACCACATATGGATCCACCATAGTCATTGCATGTTTGTTCTTTTTATTAACCACAACTAGAGTCATTGCATGTGTGTTCTTTTCACAAACCACATATGGATCCACCAGCGTCATTGCATGTCTGTTCTTTTTAGAGACCACATATGGATCCACCAGAGTCATTGCATGTCTGTTCTTTTCACAAACCACATATGGATCCACCAGTGTCATTGCATGTGTGTTCTTTTCATTAACCACAACTAGTGTCATTGTATGTGTGTTCTTTTCACCAACCACATATGGATCCACTAGTGTCATTGCATGTGTGTTGTTTTCATTAACCACATATGGATCCCCTAATGTCATTGCATGCATGTTCTTTTTATTAACCACAACTAGAGTCATTGCATGTGTGTTCTTTTCGCAAACCACATATGGATCCACCAGAGTCATTGCATGTATGTTATTTTCATTAACCACATATAGATCCACCAGTGTCATTGCATGGTTGTTCTTTTCATAAACCACATGGATCCACCAGTGTCATTGCATGTGTGTTCTATTCACAAACCAGATTTGGATCCACCAGTGTCATTGCATGTGTGTTCTTTTCACAAACCACATATGGATCCACCAGTGTCATTGCATGTGTGTTCTTTTGATTAACCACATATGGATCCCCTAGTGTCATTGCATGTGTGTCCTTTTCATTAACCACAACTAGAGTCATTGTAACATCCCAATTTCAGCAACCCTGACTAGTTGTCCAGAATGCAAAAATCAGGGGGAACAAAAACTTTTTCCGGTTAAGTGTTGCAGTGTTTGCTGGTTGTTGTCTGTGCTTATGCCTCTGAATGTGCCACAGATGATCTACTCCTTAGCTCAACCTCAGTTGATAAAAGCTATTTAACAAAACTATCCTGGCTCATGTTACGTATTCTAAAATGTTCTAGCATTTCAAAACATGAGCCAAGATGCTTGTGTAAACAAAACTAGTTTAGTAGCTTCCATTGGCAAAACTATGGAGAGCTATAAACTCCTTATGTTTTCATGATAGAACCTTCAACTACTCTTACCTCTAGGATCTCCAAAAACTTTTTTGTAAGATTTTGAATTCTACTCTTGGTAGAGATACCAAGGACTCTCATCTTATTCAAAATCCAACCTTTCAAAATTACCCATCCTTACCTCAAGCTAAGTTTGATGGTAACCCTAGTAGTAGTTGATTTGTTTGTACGATGAGTTGCCTTGATCTGCTGCTTGTTTTGTTTGCTTAGAAGTAGTATGAGCTACTCTAGGAGCTCATCACTAGGATCAAGATTCTTCCAAATCACCCCACCCTAAGCAAGAGTACAAAGCAGGATCTAATCTCTAGATACTAGGTGATCATCTAAAGCCCTTAACCAGATCAATTCTGAAGATATCCCTTCTAGAAGTTTCCAAGTCAATGAAGACCAATATCAAGCATGGATCCTTTCTAATCAACCCACACTTCAACATCATCCACTTGATGATGCTTGGGTACCTTGTAACCCATCAAAAACATCCCCTCTCATGCTCTAGTCAAAAACCCTAAATCTGCCAAATTTGGCTAAGTCTGGAAAACTATTTCCAACATCACCTTTTTGAATGCCTTCCTTTTTCAACCCTTGTGCATTTTTGAAAATGAATCCGAACCATCTTGTTAACCATCCTAAGGACTACCAAGGCCCACTCTTTCCCTTGGTTAGATCATCCTCCAACCTACTTGTTCTTGATGGTTTTGCAGGCAAGAAAATAACTATTCCTGCAAATCTAGTCAACATGCCTACTTTGACAGAAGCTCACACCATCATTCAACCTTCTATGGACCAAATCTTTGCATGGTTATGTTCTACTCATATAGGTCTATCAATATATACTTCACTTGATCCAAGTGGATCTTTGTGCTTCTTAAACCCACAACGATTTGAAGGCTAGTTGATAATCTGCTTTGGCAAGCTTATTTTATTCAAAGCTGAAAGCATGTTTTGGTGAACTCAAACAAGATCAAGATCAAACCTATATACCATGTTGATGTACATCACTTGGTCTATCCATCCATCTATCCATGCCCCAAGGGGAGCTTTGAGCTCCAAGATCCAACAAGGTTTTGGTGGCATGAAAACAATCTTACTCTAGATCCTTAATCTCTAGTTTTTCACCAAAATCAACTTGGATTCTCCAATCCCAAGGTTTCAAATGCTTGCAACACCTTGTATACAACATCTAACTTGATCATCAAGATTTATCAAATATTATCCTTAATTATTATGGCTCCAAATCTAATAAATCTCCTTATTAGTCAAAATCTCCAAAACTCCTTTCCCAGAGGAAAGTTTCGTTTTTGCCAAAACACTTCCCCAAATCTAAGCACTTTTGAGGCCCATATATCATGCCCTATCTTCCCACTTAAAAATTAAATATTTTTGAAGATCTTTATTATTTCTTTTTGCCTATTTTCTTAAATGTCAGAAATGGAATAATAATACTCCCTCTGACCCATATTAGTTGACATGAATTTGTCTAGATTTGGATGTATGTAGACATGTTTTAGTGCTAGATACATCCGAATCTAAACAAACCCAAGTCAACTAATATGGGTCGAAGGGAGTAGTTTTAAATACTTTTAAGCCTCAATAAATCTTGGTAAAATTCCCCTAAGTGTGTATTCACATTTGGAACCACCTCACATCAAAATCGAACAAGGTCCAATGTAAAAATATCAAATGAGCTCCAATACGTCATTTCTGCACTTTTTGATCAAATGGTTTTTAGTGGAACTTAACTCCTCTGAAAAATCTCAAACAATTCCTAGGGGTGGACCTTAACCCTATCTAGCTACCAACACCTTTATCTCATCTTGCCAATATCAAGTTTTGGAAACTTACTTGATGATAGTCATTATAGAAAGGATTTAACAAAATCCAAAACTAGGATCTAAACTACACCAAATATGCCACCAAACCAGTCAAGCAAGTTGCACAGCACACCACCCCCACTCTGGTCGAAATGCACTGTAGCCTGCCCCTGTAGCAGCTTCCCTCCCCTTGTCCTCTGCACTTGGAGTAAGAGAGAGAGGGACAACCACAACATGCCAAGAACTGCTCAAAACTTGCTGCAGCAGCCACCTCCTTGTCCATCCTCACTCTCTGCCCGACCCAGGGACCCTCCCACCGCCCTTGAGGCCCAATCCCAGGCCACTCCTCCTCTCCAAGCTCCCTATGCACCCACCTCACCATGGACCAACACCCTCCCTGTTAAATAGGCCACAAGACAGTATAGATCCTCTCCCCTCTCTCATTTGCATCTCCTCGCTCTCACCTACCATCCCCGAGCTCTACCCGTCCTCTCCATCCTTGTCCTAGCCAGGAGAAAGGAGAGAAGGAACCTCGGCCTTCTACAAGATCTGCTCGTGGTACCCTCTATTCTACTCCTATCCCTCTGCATGTACATTTTCTAAGATCCCATGGTCAATACACATCTAATCATATCCTTATTTTTGGCCCAGAACCACCCCTACCGCCGCTGCCGTCGAGCTCCATCGCCCTTTTCTCGGTCAACCTCACGGGAAACCTGTTCCATCGTGGAGTAGGCTGTTGCCTCCCCTCTATGGACTCCCCTCGATGAGCCATGTCGCCTCATAGACTCCTATGCGTCTCCCCGGCCTCGCTGAACCCTCGTCGATGAGCTCCCGACGATGCGCCATCAGAGCAGACATGGCTATCCTATTCCCGCACTGAACCCAGCCATGCCGCCCATCCCCTGGCTCCCCGTCGTCCATCGTGTTTCCTTGCACCTCCTCCATCGTCTCTCCCTCCTCGAGGTGAGCTTCTCGCGCCGCCTTGGCCGCGTTAGGTTTTCCTCGTTGGCGGCCCTGTTCGCCGAGAAGACGACGCAGGCAGGCCATTGATTAGGACTTGATCGAACGGTCCCTGCTGCCCGATACCGCTTCGACCACAACCCTCACTAACCGGTAGGACCGGCTCATCAGGAATTTAAATCCCTCCCGTGCGTGTATCCGACGCCAGCGGGCCGGCTGTTGCGCTGCGTGGCCCAGAATCCCCTGGAACCGGCCTAGTAAGCTCCCTGCCTCCCTCCCTTTTTATTTGTAATTTCCAGATCTGCCAATTTACCCATTTGGTTTAATTCAAAATAGATATGAAAAATACCTCCAAATGACAAGATATAAATTTCCTAAGGTTCCTTACTATCTTCTTAAGCATTCAGAACAAGTTTTGTATCCAAGTAATCTCTAGTTATTCTATAATAAAAATAATACCAGAATGTATACTTTTAACTATTAAATTCTTTCTGTGAGTTTCACAACTCCAAATGGGGTAAACCCAAATGCCCCTGGTAGGTATTTCCTTTACCTACCACATGACCTTGGCCTCCCTCCTATTGAAATCTTTAACTCCTGTAGTAAAAATAACAATAACTATTAGTTTCTGCCTTAGGTAATTTCTCTAGGTCAAACCAACAGAGGTATTGGCCCATTTCCAACTCCCAGTAAAAGTCCATATCAACATCTATCAAACCCCAGAAGCTCAAATTTTATTGAGCTCTAGTTCAATTTTAATGAATTAAACATTTCTATCCATAGTGTTATCACTAGATAAATCACTCTAGTAGCTCTATAGCTCCAAAACAGTGGATTCCAATTTCTACAGAAAGGTATTCTAAAACCTACCATGTGTCCTTAGAATCAAATCAAAAGCTTCTGTAGATTAAATCTGGTGAAAAAGACAAAACAACTACATAACTGCCTTTGGGAATTTCCTGAGGGCATTCTGATAATTCTTTTGACTAGATTCCAACTCTCAGTGAACAAGTACATCAGTCCCCACCTAACAACCGAAGAAAATAATTTTTGGAGCTCCAGAACGTTTCTGGTGAATTATCTCCTAAAACTGGGGTTTATTCCACTAGAATATTCATAAACAATTAAAGAAAAGTGATAAAAATCTTGAAACCACTTTTGTTGGTTTTGTTTTGTCAAAATATACCTGATGGTATCTTCTTTGCATATTGATATCATACTGACCCAAGCCTAGTTCTAAATCCCCTTAACAGGTGGTATTTGGACAAATATATCCTAAAACAAAGACCACGAGGGCTATTAAAGTAATTCCAATATCAACCCACTCAATCTATCAATAACTAATGATTTGAGTAATGTGTGGTATTTTTGTTTGTTGTATTGTAATGATGCTTGTATGCCTTGTTTTGATTGTGGTCTTGCTTGTTTGCATGTATACTCGATGACAACGATAGTTGCGCTTGTATTGATGCCAAAAAGAAGAGATCTTATTATATTTGGTATTGGTATTCTTAGTTATATAAAGAAGAAGTCCAAGGACATATTGTCATATTGCTGATCATCAGGCAAGCCACCTTCTTGCTCACAAGCCTTGTCCTACTGATTTACCTATGCATGTTTTATCTACTGTTTATTAAAACTGCATTGTTTTACTATATGTTGATGTATATATGGTAGTGGTTTGGCTCCTCCAAACTATTACACTTTTATACTACTAAGTACAACCCCCTTGATGAGACCTACTTGTCCCTAGTATGGTAGATGGTGCAATACACCATACCCTTTGGAGACCCCCGATTTAGCCGAAGCAAAGCTATGGGATGGGAAGACCCCAAAAACGTTTTACCAAATGTTTTATGATAAAACCTTGGTGCGGTGGGACCTCCCAAGAGTTTTTGAGAAAGAAAAAGGTTTTGGTTTTACAAAATCCTGAAGGAAAGCTGGAGGAAAAAGGTTTATGAAAACGCACCCGGTTCTTTGCAGTTTAGCTATAACAACTTAACCCTCTGCAACCACATTACTCTAGAATGGGACAGAGCTGGATTTGATGTTTGCTTACTATGGTATAAGCTGCCTCGCAACAACTACAGGGGATCTCTATCCCCGGAGATGGGGCTTCTCCCTTAAAGGTCCATGTGGGACATCGACCTGGAGAAGGAACGAACTGTCTGCGGGCAGCCAGGTGTTACTATGAGCCCCTCATTGAAAGCACCCACTGAGTAAAGTGTAAAATGCGCTCCGGTTGGTCCTTGGTACCCGACGTCCCAGTTTTGAGGGGAGTAACACTCATAGGGTAGGCACTTATATTGGAGTGGGCATCCGAAGAGTCTTGATCGGTTACTCGACCCACGATCGGTGTAGATCAGGCTAGTGTACCCGGATGATGTGGGGAAAGTGTACAACCTCTGCAGAGTGTAAATCTATCCGAATAGCCGTGTCCACGGTCATGGACGGATTGGACAAACTTCTGTAGAGCGGTGCTGGTTTTTTTTTAAAAGGATTTCATAAAGGAAATGGCTTTGGAAATGTTTTGACCATGGGATGGTCGCAAAGGAGAAAGGTTTTGACCATGGGATGGTCGGAAGGAGGAGAAAGGAGTTTGGTCGTGGGACGACCTAAAGACGGGAACAAATGGGCACCCCAATCCTATTGTTTACAAAACTTTTCAAAAGGTTTCCAAAATGGTTTACAAAAGTTTTCAACAAAGATAGGTAGATGCTATATCTACAAGAGAAACTATTTGAGAAAAGAACCTCTCTTGGAGCCCTCCTACTACCGTAGCCATAATGCATATCCTCTTGCTATTTTTGTTATCTTAAGGTGGTTTGCGAGTACATTCAAAGTACTCACTGGCATTGTCCCTTGATATTAACTTGGTCAGATATCAAGAAGAAGATGATGTTGGCGACTATGCGAGCTAGGACGTTCTCCCCGTCAGTTGCCTGCAGGTTAAGGCATGGATCGGGCTCTACGCTTGATGAAGTTCCACTGATCGTTCTTGATGTAGCCATAATGGCATCTATGTAAGTCTTGTAATTTGGTATGTCTCGGATGTTGTGATGATACTTGTCGGTTATGTTCCACGACTCGCTGATCATGGGAACATGGTGTATGCATAACAGGGATTTCTCGGATGATTAATCCGGGGGCCCCATAGTCATTGCATGTATGTTCTTTTCACAAAACACATATGGATCCACCGGTGTCATTGCATATGTGTTCTTTTCATTAACCGCATACATATCCACCAGAGTCATTGCATGTGTGTTCTTTTCACAAACCACATATGGATCCACCAATGTTATTGCATGTGTGTTCTTTTCATTAACCACAGCTAGAGTCACTGGATGTGTGTTCTTTTCATAAACCACAACTAGAGTCATTGTATGTGTGTTCTTTTCACAAACCACATATGGATCCACTAGTGTCATTGCATGTGTGTTCTTTTTATTAACCACAACTATATTCATTACATGTGTGTTCTTTTCACAAACCACATATGGATCCACCAGATTCATTGCATGTCTGTTCTTTTCAGAGACCACATATGGATCCACTAGAGTCATTGCATGTCTGTTGTTTTCACAAACCACATATGGATCCAGCAGAGTCATTGCATGTGTGTTCTTTTCACAAACCACATATGGATCCACCAGTGTCATTGCATGTGTCGTGGTGGTGGCATGGTAGATTCCATGGATAGGCTAAAGATGGGGCCAATGTGTGCTAGGGGAATCCAGGGAGGGAGAGCGTGGTGATTCCACACACGGAAGTTCGTGTATTCTCTCTATCAATGATGTTTTTCAAGTGTTCTTGAGGCCCTTAGCAAGAAGGAGACGATGTCTCTTACACCTCACCAACTAGCTCTCAAGTTCTACCTTAGACAGAGAGTGATTCCTCTAAATGCCGTCCCTCTCTATGGAGGTCCTGGTGCTCCTTATATAGGGGAGCCCGGGTTACAATTCTAGGGCTTAGGTGGCAGCATATTCTATGAATATGCTCCTTTAATAAAACAGATGCTTCTTTGTTCTTCTTTAACGGCTTGTCCGGGCTTTGGACGCAACCCACAACATCATCCTTGTCTTTTGGCGTCACGTGCTACATCATCCGGCTTTGCCCGCGTCACCTTGGTCGCCACTGACCCACTGGTCCTCTCCTTTACTTTACTTTGCACATGCTTCAGCTAATAAAGCCACCTTTTGACCAGCGGGGGATTCCTTCTCTTTGAAGCCAAGATAATCCGGCTAGCATATAGCTAATCCGGCCTACCCAAGTACCTGCAAAACAGATAAGCATGGCTAGCATAGATCTTATGCCGGTCGGACCATTGTCAAGGAAATGCCCCACGGGCCGGGCCACACCGTGATTCGGCCTACCTTGAGGTGACCCGGTCAGCACTTTGCTTTGACCGTGCCATACCCCGGCTAACTCGGCCCTTAGACCCCGGCGTTGCCCTACCTGGGGGTATCCCCCCAACATTAGTCCCCGAAGCTGGTGTGGTCTTAGCAACTTTTCTAGTTGTTAAGGCCATAGCAGGTTCCCAGATCTGAATCTTTTATTCCTTGGGCTAAGTTATCTCGTAGCCCGGAGTTTCTTCTCTTGCGATCCTTTCGCTCTTTCCGGGTTACTCCTCATTGGCTAGGTATTTTGCTTGCTTATCCGGGTTTATTTTCCTTCTCTTGTACGCTTCTCCACATCCTATGTGGAGGGTAATCATCATTTGCCTCATTTTAAGGGCCATGCGCATTTACCGTGCCGGTTACTGTCGCTGCGTCAGGCATAACTGCTGTAAATGTCTCGTCACTGCAGCGCCTCGTTAACTGTAACGCCATGTCCCTTCATGGGATCATTTGCTCCTGTGACCCCTTCTGTGGACTTGCTCTGATTAGTTGCTTGGGTCGCATACACGCTCGCTGCATGCGGCATGCCATCTGCAAAGGATCCCACGACGCTTGTGGCACAGTTAAGTAGAGGGTGCGATGGACTGCCAGGGAAGTTCCCCCATTCGCGTCGCACCCTCTACTCTCTCTCTTCTTCACTGCGACTCCGCCGCTGCCAGTTTTCTTCTCCTCGTGCGCAACTTCGACCGTGCTCCGGCGGTATTTCACGCCAGCGCCACCGTTTCCAGTGCCACTCGCCACCACGGGGCCTTGCGCTTCCTGTTTCCCCTCGTCCGGCTACCATTACTCAGATTATCCCCTCGAAAGCTTCAATCTCGCCATGACTGAAGCAGAAGCTGCAATGGTGGTACAGCAGGAGGAAGGGGCGGAGGGCTGCGAGCGTGGATGCTGGGATGGCTCCATTGCCCGCGAGGAGGACCTGGCTTGGCTCTACGCCTCCCGTCGCATCCCTGTCGGTGTCGCCTGCCGCCTCCCCTCCGGTGAGATTACTCCCACCCCCAAATCTGGGGAGTATGTAGTTTTCTTGTCGCATTTCCAACGCGGCTTCGGCCTTCCCACCTTTGATTTCTTTTTTGATTTCATCCCAACTACAAATTTCAACCGCATCATCTTCCCGCGAATGCTATCGCCTCTTTGTCCTCTTTTTCCTCCGGCATTGAGGGATACATCGGCCTCTGGCTAACCAAAGAACTGTGGATCAAGTTCGTTGGTCTGTGGAGAAATGTGGTTCCGGACAAGGAGCGTGCCCTGGAGGACAAGCACCTGACCGAATATGGCGCCACCTCCATCTCGCCCTGGAAACAGTCCGTCTTCCCCCGGGTCACCAGGCTCGAATCTTGCAAGGGCTAGGCCCGAACCTTCTTCTACATACGGAATACCACCAAGGAGGACCAGATCCGGCTGCTCCCCTTCAGATTCGGTCCTCTAGATACTTCGCGATGGGAAAGCATTCCCAAGCGCGCTACAGCCCTAGCGAATCAAGTGGCTCGCCGGATCACGGAGCTTCTTAAGGAGCATCTCCGGGGGGAGGATATCATGGTCACTTTCCTCCGCAGTCGGGTCTCCCCCTCTAGAAGCGAGCCCACAAGATCTTCTACCTCAGCGGTCCTCTTGACCCTCACCGGACCTCCTCTTTTGAGCTAGATAACGCGGCGGTTTACCGCTGGGTTAAGGCCGTCTTCAACCATGAGAAGGAGTTCACCGAGGCCTGGGACTGGGGACTTGAGACCTTCACTCGCGCCAACCCTCCTCCAAGGGTAAGTTAACCTTCTTTTGCTATCCGGATTTTCTTTGTATGTTGATTTCCCCTTGTAACTTAGCTATTATTTTTTCAGATATTTCTCCAGCAAATGCTGGAGGATGGCGAGGTTCTGGCCAGCAAGTGGTTGGAGGACTGCCCTGAGGGAGACGAGGTGGAGACTAACCCGGAGGCCTTCTTGCCTGCCCTGGACGTCATCAAACACAGCGCTGGTAAGGCTTCTTCTCTAAGGGATTGGCCAGATGATGATGATTCAGATGTTGAGGTCCTTGAGGTACTTGATCTGGTTCTTATCTCTTATTTGCACCTGGCTTATGTTTGAATGTTCAGCTAACCCGGACGCTCAGGTCCATGAGGTTCCTCCGCTTGCTACCGGTGGCCAGGCCCCGGCCCCTTCCCAAAAGCACGCAGCTACCCCGGCCGCAGCTTTGGAGGTGCCGCCTCCCAAGAAGAGGAAAAAGAAGTCCGGGGTTAAACCCGCGGCCAAGCCTGCCGCCAAGAGCACAGTCCGGAAGGCACCCAAGCCTCGGGCTCCTCCTACGATTGACGAGTAAGTCCTTTTAGCATTTCTATCTCGAATTCTTCCATTGCTTGCCTTAGTCTCTGGTTGGTTCTTTCCTTTTGACTTGCTGTCCTTCCTTTTCTCAGAGCTCCTGTGGATATCTCCCAGAGCGGTTCCGACATAGCCTCCCCACTCCGGAGTAATCCCTCCCCCCTGCAACGATGACCAATGTCCGCCTAGCCCTATTCATGAGGGTTCTGCGGCCGCGCCTAACCAGAGTCCACCTCGTCAAGAGGAGGGCAACATCGACGTGGGGGGTAGAGGGCCGGATTTGGATACGGCAATGTTGGATCTGTCCAGCTCCTCGACCTCTATGCCCAACGTTGAGGCGCCAGCTTCATCGGCGCCGACCCCAGTATCCCCGGTACCAGCACCAGCAACACCACCAGCACCAGCAGCAACAACACCAGCAGCAACAACACCAGCGCCAGCAGCAGCAGCAACAGCAGCACCAGCACCAACAACACCTTTAGCAACAACAAGAACAACCACAACAAGGGCCTCCAAGCCTCCTAAGGGGAAAGCTCCTTCGGCCCCCACCGGGTCTGCCCCTTCAATCGCTGAACTCTTTCAACACGCTCCTCAACCCTCATTCGGCAAAGCTACGAAGACTTCCGGGTCAGCTTTGTCCGGGCCAGCTTCTAGATCAGAGCGCAGCAAAGAGCTGGGTTTGCACACCAGCCCCACTGCGGCTCAATCCGCCAGGCACGAGGCCCATGTGAAGGGCCTCGTGACGAGCCATTATGCGAGTGGCGAGATTTACAGTCCACATCTCCTTGAGTATGTGAAAAACTAGAACAACACTGACATCGTCGACCCTCAGGACGATCTCCTAGAAAGGTTCGGCCCTGCTGAGTTCAGCGTGCAAATGAACTCCGCCACTCAGGCTATCTCCCTGGCTGACCGAATGATGGAGGTAATCCTTTTTCTCTGCTGTTGATATTTTTCATAACTTAGCATCTGTAGGTATATCCCAGTCCCCGAGCCTCCGAGGGAATAACTTGTTATTCGGTTGGATGCTCCCTAGTTTCTATTCATATTGTCATTAATTTGCACTAAATTTTGGGCCGGGTCTAGTTCCCTTGGCCCGGATCATGTAGTTTTCAGATAACCACACACCTAGAGCCAGGTTAATTTCCACTTGTCTCGGATCTTGTAGACTTCGAATATCCACACACCCTAGAGCCGAGTTAAGTTCCACTTGGCCCGGATCTTGTAGACTTCGAATATCCACACACCTAGAGCCGGATTAAGTTCCACTTGGCCCGGATCTTGTAGACTTCAAATATCCACACACCTAGAGCCAGGTTAAGTTCCACTTGGCCTGGATCTTGTAGAGTTAGAATATCCACACACCTAGAGCCGGGTTAAGTTCCACTTGGCCCGGATCTTGTAGACTTCAAATAATTTCCACTGTCTCTGAACTTTTTTCTCTTTCTTGTTTCAGATTACCACTAACCGCCGATCCACCGAGTTCCAGCGCCTGCTGCACTCCTACAAAGACATACGCGGGCGTCATGGTAAACTCCTGGAGGAGTACCAGAAGAGGGGTTAGTTTCCATTTCTCTCCCTTCCTTGTTCATTCCAACTTCTTGGAGCTTATATGAATGTTTTATCCGGATCACGCAACCGGGGTTGAGGGTGAGAATAAAATTATGAGGAAGAATCTTGCGGAGATCATAGGTAATTTCATCCCCTTCACATGATCATTGTACCCTCCATACTTTATTCGGTGGACATTCATATTTTGGGTCCTCCGGATCATGCTGCAGTTGCTCTTGAGGACAGTGTTCCTATGCCTGAACTGATGACCCACTGCCTGGAACAATCAGGGAAGTATGAAGCTGAACTGAAGAAGAAGGACGCTGAGATAGCTCGGCACCAGCAGGAGGACTCGGAGATTACTCGGCTAAATGCTGAAATCCAGAGACTCAAGATTTCTCATCAGTCTGCGTTGCAGAAGGCCGATCAGGAGTTTGCCAAAGAGAAGGAGCGTCTAGTTACGCAAATCTCTAAGGACAAGGGTTTACTGGAGGAAGCCGACGTCAAACTTACATCGGCAATCACTGAGTATGAAAAACTTTGGGCCCACAAGGCCAACACGGATTCCGAGCTTCAGCGGCTTCTCTTCCATATTGCACGTCAGTTCTCCGCTCTTGCTTGATTTGTTACAATTCGGATTTGGTCCAGCTGCTCAACGTTGCTCCTCTTATCCTTAGGCAAATTTCTAGAGAGCGACACATTCGCTGCCTCCGCCGTACGCGAATCCTGTGAGCAGCGTGGAGTTCCTGTTGGGCCTGATGCCGAGCCAATTCCTTATACCACAGAGGATCTCCTGGCGAGTCTCACTGCTCGTCTCAACATAGTAAAGAATTTTGGTATGGACATTATCCCAGCAGCGCACGGATGTTTGGCTGCCTCTGGCCCAGTGAGACCATTCCCAAGAAAACTTCAGACTTCATAGCTAAACTCATGGAATGTGACACTCAACTGCACCTGTGGCACGAATCTGCGGCACGGGCTGGAGCCGACATTGCTCTGAAGTTTGCGCTTTCATGGTATGAAGGGATTGACTTGGCGTTGCTCAAGCATATGCACACCGGGTCTAAGTGGTGCGAGGATCCGGAGTGGATCGCATGCCGCTAGGCCTGTGCGAACAATCTCATTCAATACTCCTTCTGCCATGCCTGGAATGAGGGGCCGAGCTTCCTTGATGTTGCCGACGATGAGATTGTCTCTAGAGATGAAGAAGGAAATGAGAGCGAGGACTCCGAGTTAGACGACGAGGCCGAAGACCCGGAGGACGAAGCCGAAGCCAGTGCTCCTCCCGCTCGTTCTGGAGTACCTCCCTCAACAAATGATTCTCCCACTACTTCTGCCCCTTGAAAAACACTTATCATACTTATCAGATCCCTGGAATGCCAGGCGGAAATGTAATTAAATACTTTGGTTTGTTTGTGCTACAATTTCATGTTTCGAACTAAGTTTTTACTACCGGATTATCATGGGTGAAGTACCCGAGTTTCATTTTCTTGTTCCTCCAATTTTTGTCTCGGCTTGCGTCTACCTTGATTCGGTTTTTTTACTTACGAGTTCGAGGTTCAAAAAATTGACTTAACAGTACTTGAAACCTTGAGATTAGCTCAAAATGGTTCGGCATTTTAGTGAACAAAACAAACTAAGGGTTAGCCAAAAAACCAATATCGGCCCGCTTAAGCTCTTCTTGCTTAGTTGTTTTTCATGTGCTTTGCCATTCCAAACTTGTTCTCTTGCTTGCCATGAAGCCAATTCTTGTTGGACAGCAGCAAAGTCGAAGAGTTAGGTTTTTGGTGCTAACACATTACTAATCCAACTAAGACGTAAGCGACTTAACCTAGCCGACATAAATAATATGAAAACAAGACAAGTGCTATAGCAGTCCCCGAGTCTCTGTTCGGGGTGGCAAAGTTTTTATTCATAAGCTCACTGCCGACAGACATACGGACATATGAGTAGTTCGGATACATTCACCTCTTAGGTGTAGAAAGGACACAATAGTGCTACGTTCCATGGTCTTTTGGATTCCTCTCCGGACCTGTCTGCCTTGTTCTTTTGCTGGGGCTGTGCATCAATAAGATAGTAGGAATCATTGCGCAAAGCTTTGCTCACAATGAAGGGCCCTTCCCATGGGGGAGATAGCTTATGCATGCTAGCGGTGTGCTGTATTAGCCTTAGCACCAAATCACCTTCCCAAAAAACACGGGGGTTTATTTTTTTGGCTATGATTGCGTTGGAGATTTTGCTGGTATATGGTGGATCAGGACAAGGCCAGTTCTCTCGCTTCTTCCAGTAGATCAACATCATTCTGCCGGGCTTCGCGCACTTCGGCTTCTATGTATTGGGTGACCCTAGGCGAGTCATGCTCTATGTCGGCTGGTAATACAGCTTCTACCCCATATACCAGAAAGAATGGCGTATAGCCCGTTAATCGATTCGGAGTTGTTCTTAAACTCCACAGTACCGCTGGTAGTTCTTCCATTCAGCACCCCGCTGATCTTTGCAGCGGCTCTATGAGCCGGGGTTTTATCCCGGACAATACCAGTCCGTTGGATCTTTCCACTTGCCCATTTGACGCGGGGTGGGCAACTGAGGTGACATCTAACCGGATCTTCTTTTCCTGGCAGAACCTCGCAAATGCTCCTTCGGCAAAATTTGTCCCGTTATCAGTTATGATGCTATGGGGGTAGCCGTACCTTAAGATTATATCCTTGAGGAATCTTACTATTGTTTCCCCATCACATTTACGAATTGGTTTCATTTTGATCCATTTGGTGAACTTGTCAACCATGACCAGCATATGGGTCATCCCTCCTTTGGCCGGCTTAAATGGTCCTACCATATCTAGGCACCATACAGAAAATGGCCATGTAATTGGGATAGTTTTCAGCTCCGACATTGGCAGGTGAGTTTTCACGGCATATCTTTGACAACCATTGCATTTTCTCACCAAGTTTTCTGCTTGCTCCAAAGCACTAGGCCAATAAAACCCATGCCGGAAAGCCTTTGCTACTAGGGCCCTTGAGGAGGCATGGTGGCCACATTCCCCTTGGTGAATATCTCGGAGTATGTCGAGTCCTTCCTCCGGATCAACACACCGTTGTAGTACCGCTGTGACACTCCTTTTGTATAATTTGGCATTGATAATGGTATAAGCCTTTGCGCTTCTCAGAATTTGCCTTGAACTTATTTCATCATCCGGCAAGATTCCCTCTTTTAGGAAATCAAAAATTGGCTTGGCCCAAGATGTTATAGGTCGGACGGGAAATAAGTCCTCATCCACTTCCATCGCATCCACCGACATAACCCCCACCGAATCAAACTGCACAGTCCCCCGGTTTGCGGAGGCAGTCCCCGGGTTTGCTGAGGTGCTTCCCCATTCTATCTGCATAGGTGCAGCTCCTGATCCGGTGAGCGCCAGGATATAAATTGAATCTGACTTGGGTGACGGTGTGATAGACGGTTTTCTCAAGTGCTCCAAAGCCACATTTGGCGGAATGGGTTGTCGGGATGAGCCTAGCTTGGACAGTGTGTCCGCTGCCTTGTTTTCGCTCCGAGGTACGTGATGGAATTCACACCCTTCGAAAAACCCGCTTATCTTCTGGACATAGAACCTATACAAGGCCATGTTAGCATCCAGAGCATCCCAGTTTCTAGATACTTGCTGCACCACCAAATCCGAGTCTCCAAAGCACTGTGTCCGGCGTATCCCCACTTCCTTTGCCACTTTGAGACCATGTACCAATGCTTCGTACTCCGCCACATTATTCGAGGCACTGAAATGGATCTGTAGGACGTACTTCAGTTGATCCTTCTTGGGCGAGGTAAGCACCACTCCAGCACCTAATCCATCTTTCAGCTTCGATCCGTCGAAGTGCATTTGCCAATAATTGGAGTTTGACAGGGGTGTCTCGTATTGCATTTCAGCCCAGTCCACAAAGAAATCCGCCACTGCTTGTGATTTGATCGCATCTCTTCTGTCGAACTGTGGCGCGTATGGAGCTAATTCGATTGCCCACTTTGCTATTCTGCCGCTTGCGTCCTTGTTGCTCATGATCTCCGAAATGGGCGCCTCACATATCACCTTGATGGGGTGTTCCTTGAAATAGTGCTTGAGCTTCTTGGCTGACATATATACGCCATACGCCATCTTCTGATAATGAGGATAGTTCAGTTTTGACGCTGACAATACTTCGCTCAGATAATACACCAGCCTTTGCACCAACTTTCCTTCCTCTTCGCGCTCCACTACGATCACTGCACTTACGACTCGGTTGGTCGCGGCTATCTAAAGCAACATTGGTTCCTTAGGTAATAGTGCATCTAGGATTGGCACGGTAGATCCTCCTGTCGCGTCCATGTGAACTTATCTACTTTTTTCATTAACTGATAGAGGGGAAAGTCCTTCTCTCCCAGCCGACATACAAACCGACTCAACGATGCCAGGCAACCAGTGAACTTCTGGACATCATTAAGACACTTTGGTAACTCCATTCTTTCTATGGCCCGGATTTTCATTGGGTTAGCTTCAATGCCACGGCTAGATACCAAGAAACCGAGTACCTTTCCTGCTGGTACGCCGAAGGTGCACTTCTCCGGGTTCAGTTTCATTCGGAACCTTCTCAAGTTCGCAAATGTCTGCCGGATATCCTCAAGGAGCGTATTGCTTTCCTTGGTTTTTATCACCACATCATCCACATACACCTGTACATTCCGACCTATCTGGTCATGCAAGCCTTTTTGCATACATCGCTGGTATGTTGCTCCTGCATTACGTAGTCCAAACGGCATAGTTCGATAACAATAAGCCCCATACGGGGTAATGAACGCTGTCTTTATTTGATCATCCGGATTCAGGGGTATCTGATGGAAACCATAATACACGTCAATGAATGACAATAGCTCACATCCGGCAGTTGAGTCTATGACCTGATCTATTCTAGGGAGTGGAAATGGATCTTTTGGACACGCCTTATTCAGGTTCGTGTAATCAATACACATGCGCCATACCACTTCCATGTTCGGATCATCTTTCTTTTTCTCCACCAGCACCGGATTAGAGAGCCAGTCCGGATAAAGTACCTCCATGATAAATCTGGCCGCTAGCAATCTTGCTATCTCATCTCCAATTACTTTTCTTCTATCTTCTGCGAAACGCCTGAGAGGCTGCTTTACCGGCTTATCCCCGGGTCTTACATTCAATGAGTGCTCAGCCAACTCCCTCGGTACACCTTGCAGATCTTGCGTGGACCAAGGAAAGATATCCCGATTCTCACAGAGGAAGTGGACGAGCTCGCTTTCCTATATGTTGCTCAACCCGTCACCTATGGTAACGGTGCGCTATGGGAACAGATCATCAACTGGCACTTTCTTTGTATCCTTAGTCGCTTGGAACGATACGCTCCCGTGCGGGTTGGTCAGGGCCGGCATATGTTGTTGCGCGGATTGAGCCAATGCCGCCACCTCTAGTATTTTCCTTTTCTCCTGAGCTATCACGAGTGACTTGGCTAAATTAGATCTGGCTGAAGCGCATTTGATCGAACGCCAGAAGTCCCCTGATATAGGTATCACACCCCTTGGTCCGGTGTAACACCCCGTCCACTCCTAGGCCCGGGGGGTGTCACTCCTGGCAGCTTACTATGATATCTAGACTGGCCCCACAGACCAACACTAGTCGTTTCTACGCACTTTGTCCTCACTCGTGCACACCCGGTTACCCACTTCCCGGTCGGTCACCCATCCTAGAATTGCTCTAGGCCAAGCATGCTTAACCTTAGAGTTCTTTTCGAATGAGCTTCCGGAAAAGAAGTTGCAACTTGTTGGTATGAGTATTCTATCAATCCTATTAAACCATGTGCCTGGTCTCACATCCGGGCAACTTCATCTTAAGGTAACAGACGTGGGTAGTTGCCATGAATTTGCTCAGCGCTGGCCTGCCGAGTAATGCGTGATAAGCACTTTCTAGATTTAGTACTTCGAATTCTAAGTTCTCAGTGCGACAATTGTCTCTTGTGCCCAATAACACGTCAACCCGGACCTTTCCAATTGGTTCACAAGAGATACCTGACACAATACCGTGAAAAGTGGTCCTTGTCGCTTGCAACATGTTCTCTGTTATCCCCAACTTGTGCATGGTATCCTTGTACATAATGTTGATACTACTGCTGTTGTCAATCAATACCTTGGAAAACCTCATGTTGAGATTTGGTCAAATAAACGTCGGATCCAAGACTAGAGCGTAGGTTCCTGGGCTTGGCATGATCTTCGGGTGATCCTTGATACTCCATGTGATCTCTTGGTCCGCCCAAGGCATATATCTCGGCACAGCCGGCATTACTGCATTCACCTCCATATGCCAGCGCTGTAAGCTTTTCCGGTCTTTCTCTTCCATGGTGAATACACAATAGCTTTGATGATGTTCCCTGTACTCATTTCGTCCATCATTCTCATTGTAACCTTGGCCTTGTTGCTGGTTATTACCCACTTGATGTACATCTTCCCTTCTTTCCGGATTCTCGTACCTCGGCGGAGGTCGTGGCAGCATCAGTTGCTGTCCATTTCCCCCAGTTAGTAACGGTGGCCAGGGTGTTTCATTCCTAGGTGCTTCGTTCCGAGGTGCCTGAGCATTCCTCGAACCCACCTGTTCCAACTTCCTCATCCATTCACACTGGCGGGTCATATGATTCGCTGGACTGTTCGGACTTGGCGTATGAAGTTTGCAAGGTTGATCTAGAATAGATTCGAACGTATACCTCGGCCTATCCTTTCGTTCCTGCCATTGCTTTTTCTGCTCCGGGGTCCAAGGCTTTCTTCCTTTGCTTTTCTGCTGCCAGTTTTGCCCTCCTGTTTTCTAGCGTTGGCTTGCTCCGGCATTGGGCTGATCCCAGTCCACTGTTGCAACCTGCTGCGAGTTATATTGATAATCCGGCCACTCGTCCTTTCTTTTTCCTCGGAAATGATTCCTCCTTGATGACCCGAAGATATCTCGGTTGTAATACTCCTCATTTGCTTCGCTAGACTTCAGCCGGGGTTGAGTTGGATCTCCCAAGGCATATGAATCTGCAATCCGGATTGTCTCGGACAAGGTAGTTGGCATATCCTGCTGTAACCTTTGCCACAACATACTCCCATACCTGCATCCCTGAGCGAACCACACAATTGCTTGTGATTCGATCACCCCTTCGTACGAGTTTCGCACGTTGCACCATCGAGTCAGGAAATCTCTATCTGGCTCATTCAGTCTCTGCCGGCATAGTGCAAGGGTTTGCGGTCTATTGGGTCTCTTGTAAGTGCTTGAGAAGGTGTTCAACCAAACTCGCGCTGGTCCTTCCAGCATCTATGGTACATATCTTACTGCCCATCTCAAATTCCATGTTGCGATCTTGACAGCTGTGGCATAATCAATCAACCAATCTTCTGTCCTGGTGCTTCCATCATAAGTTCGGTTTCCCCTAGCCAGCTGGAAGTTCGGCACTCGTGGCTCATTCATGATCCGGGGCTCGAAACACGCTGGACCCGGTGGACCTTGTAACTTGATTTGCTCCGACCTATAAATCCTATCCAACTTCAACCTCACATCATCTGGCTGCAAGTTCCTGCTTCCCAACCATGATCCAATTACATGATGATCTATTCTGGGTATCCATCATTAACCATAGCTGAATAACCATCATTGTATCTTTCTTGATGCGATTGCATAGGACGCTGTTGTGCTGCTTGTCCTGCACTTCCTCCTTGCCGAGGTTCACGTTGTTGCGCTTGAGGCACATTTTGGCCCGCTCCCACAGGATTACGCTGTCCGGCATTGCCGTTGGTAGCATTTCTTTGACCGGCATTGCCTTGGTCATGATCACCCCGGGCAGCCATACCCCGGCTGGTACTGTGGCGATCCTCATCAACTTGCACTGCTTTTCCTTTTCTAGCTCTTACCGGGTCATAAGGGACCATTTGCTTGTTTCTTCTCCCGGAGTCCACTACCTCTTCTCTCCTAGGATCATGACCCGGAGATGATGCGGCTGCTCTGGATCTTGCCAGGTTATTTCTGGCTGAATGTACCACCTGTGAAGCTCCTAGTGGTGCCGGGTTAGCTTTGTTTATTTCTCCATTTTGTTGACACGCGATCCTCAACAAGTGATCCACTCTCTCTTGTTGCATCTGCCGAGCCTCACTGGTCAAACCTTCTAGCTCGGATGCGGCCGCGTTTGCTGCTCTGAGGTTCTTTGCCGGGGTACTGTACCAATCCGGCCCTCCTGTCACTATAGTAGCTGTCTGACCTGGCCTAGGCTCGTACTCCTTGTCAATCCCAGTGATCAGGTTTTTGCCTCGAATTTTCACTCCATTGGTACGGTTCGCCTTAGCGTACTCTCTCAAGTGATGTTCAGCGACTGATGCAGCTCGGCTACCTTCTTCGCTCCAGCTAACATCTTCTCCCTAGTCTCCTCTAGCTCAACTTGTGTTTGAGCCAGATCTACCACAGGTGCTATTGGTTTTGCTAAGCTATCTATCGCTTGCTGGAGCACATTCTCTGGCTTCTCTAGTGGAGGAAACCTAGACCTGGTCTATTTGGGCGTTACCTGTGGCTCTGGCGCTGGATCTTTGCTCGGTCCCTCATCTGGCACGGTCATCAGGACTTCAATGCTGCTAGTGGGGCTAGTGATACGCACTCCACGGGCGGCGCTGAGAGATGGTTCACCACCGTCGACGATGTGTCGCGGGTGAACACAGGACTCATCCACCCCGACGTAGTTCTTGTGCGCGCCAAGCTTGATGAAGATGCCGTTGCACGGTGAAGGGTTCCTGCCGAAGCTTCCTGCGTTGTCGCTGACATAGTCCAGCGCTGAACCAAGCCTGAGATGATACGCTCGCCGGTGCTCGAGAAGTTTCCCATCTGGATTTTCACCCCTGCTAGCACCGCTAGCCCCACGGTGGGCGCCAACTGTCATGGTGGTGGCACGACAGATGCCATGGATAGGCTAAAGATGGGGCCAATGTGTGCTAGGGGAATCCAGGGAGGGAGAGCGTGGTGATTCCACGCACGGAAGTTCTTGTATTCTCTCTATCAATGGTGTTTTTCAAGTGTTCTTGAGTCCCTTAGCAAGAAGGAGACGATGTCTCTTACCCCTCACCAACTAGCCCTCGAGTTCTACCTTAGACAGAGAGTGATTCCTCTAAATGCCGTCCCTCTCTATGGAGGCCCTGGTGCTCCTTATATAGGGGAGCCCGGGTTACAATTCCAGGGCTTAGGTGGCAGCATATTCTATGAATATGCTCCTTTAATAAAACAGATGCTTCTTTATTCTTCTTTAACGGCTCGTCCGGGCTTTGGACGTAACCCACAGCATCATCCTTTTCTTTTGGCGTCACGGGCTACGTCATCCGTCTTTGCCCGCGTCACCTTGGTCGCCACTGACCCGCTGGTCCTCTCCTTTACTTTACTTTGCACATGCTTCAGCTAATAAAGCCACCTTTTGACCAGCGGGGGATTCCTTCTCTTTAAAGCCAAGATAATCCAGCTAGCATATAGCTAATCCGGCCTACCCAAGTACCTGTAAACCATAGAAGCATGGCCGGCATAGATCTTATGCCGGCCGGACCATTGTCAAGGAAATTCCCCACGGGCCGGGCCACACCATGATTCAGCCTGCCTTGAGGTGACCCGGTCAGCACTTTGCTTTGACCGTGTCGTACCCCGGCTAACTCGGCCCTTATACCCCGGCGTTGCCCTACCAGGGGGTATCCCCCAACAACATGTGTGTTCTTTTCATTAACCACAACTAGAGTCATTGCATGTGTGTTATTTTCACAAACCACAACCAGAGTCATTGCATGTGTGTTCTTTTCATTAACCACATATGGATCCCCTAGTGTCATTGCATGTGTGTTCTTTTCATTAACCACAACTAGAGTCATTGCATGTCTATTCTTTTCATAGACCACATATGGATCCACCAGAGTTCATTGCATGTCTATTATTTTCACAAACCACATATGGATCCACCGAAGTCATTGCATGTGTGTTCTTTTCACAAACCACATATGGATCCACCAGTTTCATTGCATGTGTGTTCTTTTCATTAACCACATATGGATCCCCTGGTGTCATTGCATTTCTATTCTTTTCATTAACCACAACTAGAGTTATTGCATGTGTGCTCTTTTCACAAAACAGAGTCATTGCATGTTTGTTCTTTTCATTAACCACATATGGATCCACCAGTATCATTGCATGTCTGTTCTTTTCAAAAACCACATGGATCCACCAGTCTCATTGCATGTGTGTTCTTTCAATAAACCACAGCTAGAGTACCTGGATGTTTTTTTCATAAACCACAATTAGAGTCATTGCATGTGTTTTTTCTTTTCTCAAACCACATATGGATCCACTAGTGTCATTGCATGTGTGTTATTTTGACAGACCACATATGGATCCCCTAGTGTCATTGCATGTGTGTTCTTTTCATTGAGTCATTACATGTCTGTTATTTTCCCAAACCACAAAAGGATCCACTAGTGTCATTACATGTGTTTTCTTTTAATAAACCATAACTAGAGTCATTGCATGTGTGTTCATTTCACAAACCACATATGGATCCACAAGTGTCATTGCATGTGTGTTCTTTTCATTAACCACAGCTGGAGTCATTTCATGTGTGTTTTTTTCACAAACCACATATGGATCCACCAAAGTCATTGTATGTGTGTTCTTTTTATTAACCACAACTAGAGTCATTGCATGTGTGTACTTTTCACAATCCACATATGGATCCACCAGAGTCATTGCATGTCTTTTCTTTTCATAGACCACATATGGATCCACCAGAGTCATTGCATGTATGTTCTTTTCACAAACCACATATGGATCCACCAAAGTCATTGCATGAGTGTTCTTTTCACAAACCACACATTGATCCACCAGTGTCATTGCATATGTCTTCCTTTCATTAAGCACAACTAGAGTCATTGCATGTGTGTTCTTTTCACAAACCACAACCAGAGTCATTGCATGTGTGTACTTTTCATAAACCACATATGGATCCCCTAGTGTCATTGCATGTGTGTTCTTTTCATTAACCACAACTAGAGTCATTGCATGTCTGTTCTTTTCATAGACCACATATGGATCCACCAGAGTTCATTGCATGTCTGTTCTTTTCACAAACCACATAAGGATCCACCAGAGTCATTAAATGTATGTTCTTTTCACAAACCACATATGGATCCAACAGTGTCATTGCATGTGTGTTCTTTTCACTAACCACATATGTATCCCCTAGTGTCATTGCATGTGTGTTCTTTTCATTAACCACAACTAGAGTCATTGCATGTGTGCTCTTTTCACAAACTAGAGTCATTGCATGTCTGTTCTTTTCATTAACCACATATGGATCCACTAGTGTCGTTGAATGTCTGTTCTTTTCATAAACCACATGGATCCACTAGTGTCATTGTATGTGTGTTCTTTTAATAAACCACAACTAGTGTAACTGGATGTGTTTTTTCATAAACCACAACTAGAGTCATTGCTTGTGTGTTCTTTTCACAAACCACATATGGATCCACCAGTGTCATTGCATGTGTGTTCTTTCCACATACCACATATGGATCCCCTAGTGTCATTGCATGTGTGTTCTTTTCATTCATTGATTGCATGTCTTTTTTTTCACAAAACACATAAGGATCCACCAGTTTCATTGCATGTGTGTTCTTAATAAACCATAACTAGAGTCATTGCATGTGTGTTCTTTTCACAAACCACATATGGATCCACTAGTGTCATTGGATGTGTGTTCTTTTCATTAACCACAACTAGAGTCATTTCATGTGTGTTCTTTTCACAAAGCACATATGGATCCACCAGAGTCATTGCATGTGTGTTCTTTTCATAAACCACATATGGATACACTAGAGTTCATTGCATGCGTGTTCTTTTCATTAACCATAGGTAGATTCGTTGCATGTCTATTCTTTTCACAAACCACATAAGGATCCACCAGAGTCATTGCATGTCTGTTCTTTTCATAGACCACATATGGATCCACTAGTGTCATTTCATGTGTGTTCTTTTCACAAACCACATATGGATCTACCAGTGTCATTGCATGTGTGTTCTTTTCATAAACCACAACCAGAGTCATTGCATGGCTGTTCTTTTCGTAAACCACATAACGATCCACCAGAGTCATTGCATGTATGTTCTTTTGATAAACCACATATGGATCGACCAGTGTCATTGCATGTGTGTTCTTTTCATTAACCACAACCAGAGTCATTGCATGTATGTTCTTTTCACAAACCACATATGGATCCACCTGAGTCATTGCATGTGTGTTCTTTTCACAAACCACCTATGGATTCACCAGTGTCATTGCATGTGTATTCTTTTCATTAACCACAACTAGAGTCATTGCATGTACGTTATTTTCATTAACCACAACTAAAGTCATTGCATGTGTGTTATTTTCACAAACCACAGATGGATCCACCAGAGTCATTGCATGTCTGTTCTTTTTACAAAACACATAAGGACCCACTAGTCATTGCATGTCTATTCTTTTCATAGACCACATACGGATCCACCAGTGTCATTTCATGTGTGTTCTTGTCACAAACCACATATGGATCCACCAGTGTCATTGCATGTGTGTTCTTTTCACAAACCACATATGGATCCACCAGTGTCATTGCATGTGTGTTCTTTTCATTAACCACATATGGATCCCCTAGTGTCATTGCATGTGTGTTCTGTCAACACCCATATTTTTAATCCTTGATGCCTGTTATGCCATACCTCGCAATCCCAGGATTACCATTTTTTCAAGACATAACAGAATTGGTACCACAGTACATCATCCATTACAAACCATAATAAGGTCTTACAAATAAAGGATCTCATGATCCAGTCTTAATACAAATCAAGCACCGGAAAATAAACGTAGTAGGGGCTCCAACTTCAGAGTCATAGGCAATGCTAACGATGGGATATGATCCTAGTTATCGTAGGCCTCCTGCTGTCCATCATCCTGGTAGTCCTCCTCATAGTCAGGCCACGGGAATAGCCAGGGACAAAGCCATGAGTACTCTTTAAGTACTCGCAAACTATCACTAACAAGTAAGGTAGTTCTAGTAGGAATCTTAAGCTCTAGGTTTATTTGCAAAAAGCCAGGTTTATCTCATACTGAGTTTATAAGTAAAGAAAACTAAGTTAATGTTCTAAATCACTAAAGTGGGAACCTAGTTTTCATGTTCACAACCCTGTTATGGTCAAGTCAAAGTCATAGTTCAATTCACAAGTCATTTTGAAAACATCTGACGATGGAACAGTATGGCCACTCCAACTGTCCATGACCGCAGACGCGACTATTCGAATAGTTTGACACTTTGCATACGTGGTACACTTTCACGACAAAATTTGATAATCCATCAGGTATAACCCTGAATCATCATAATTAGTATGCGGATAATCAATCATAACCTTTCAATTACACACTCTAGTATAGGCACCTCCCCTATGAGCTTGGCCTCCCAGCCATGGCCATCTGCCATCCTAGGCACTACATAGTTGGACATTCACACTCACGAGGTAGCCTCAGCTCAACCTCTTTCCGTGAGGGAACCCATACTAAGGCATATAAACTTCCAGTTAAGCCCTACCCAATTCAGGTATTGTGGTTGTATGGTAAAATTGGAATGGTATCGTATCCGAACCCAACCATCAGTTTTTAAAAAGGGCTAAGGCTCATACCTCAACATTTTCATCATCGAATCCTTTTGTGTCCATAACAGATGTCAAAACATTTCAATAGAATGAATCCTCATTCCAAGGTTTTCATAATCATTTTCACCAAGTATTCCCATCTAAAGTGATCAACTTTTATGCTTAGCACTAGCCACTAAAGTTCAGAGTATTCACTAATGAGGGGTGCTAATCAAGGGTAACTATCCAACTCTAATCTCATGCCTTGGCATGACATCTAAGTATAACTACTTAGGCGTAGTTTTATACTCTTTAGGGTATCTATACTATTTTTCCAATACTCACAATGCACTAACTAAAAGTAAAGAACTTTGGTAAAGTAAAAGAATAAAGCTTGCAAGTAAAACTTGGGATTGGTATAATCAAAGTTGGATAACCAAGCATGCCTAATGCATCTTGCATGGGTTATCTTGCAAGGATGACTTGCATGGGTATAATACTTGCAAGTCTTAGCTTTCCTTGAGTAGTGCAGTGGTTGAAGTTCTCTTCTTCTTATTCTTCTTCTTGGTAGTACTCCTCCTCCTGTTATCCCGGGTTGGTACTATCATCTATAAATGAACACGGGGTACACTCACCAAACAATTCTTAATTATTTCTATTTAGCACACTAAGGCTCACACTTGATGATCTAGCATCATCACAATCATCACATCAAATAAAGACTTAATCTTGTTTATCATATTTTAGAAAAGTAATTTCTACTCATTGAAAATACTTAAGATTTAATATTCTCCAATTAAAATATGGGATCATGTTGACACATGTCATCACCACATATTCTAATAAATGGGAATGTGATTTAAAGAGGTGGTCATATTTTATAACTTTTAAGATTATCATTTATGGCTTTCTTGGCATAGCCGATTAATCCTTTATGTTTTGACATCCAATCCATTCCTAGTAGTACTTCCAAACCTTTGGTTCCAAGTACTATTAGATTAGCATAAAAATCTATTCCATGGATTCTGATAGGTACAACCTTGCAATTTTTCTAGCTTTGGTGGTTGAACCAGGTATTTGAACTATCATGACATGCTTCAATTTTGTTGGTTCAATCTTACTAGTTCATGCAAATTCTTCTGTAACAAACGAGTGCGATGCTCCAGAATCAAACAGCACTCTTGCAAGTACTGAGTTAACAGAAAACATACCCAGCACGACATCGGGCGCTTCCTGAGCTTCTTCAGCATTCATGTGGAACAGACGGCTGTTGCGGTTGAGCGAATTCCCTGGGGCTAATCTCCTTCCAGGCTGAACACGACGTTGCTACTGAGCGGGTGCATTCTCAATGGTGGCTGCTGCAAGCTTCTTGGGGCACTCATTGGAGTAGTGACCCTTGACTCCACATTCAAAGCAAGTAATCTGGGACTTGTATTTTCCTGCAATAGGCACATGATTGCTTCTAGTCCTTGAGGCAGTATTGTTGTTGTTGTTGGACTTGGGCAGTGCATGGTTGAAGTTATTGGAGTTGCCGGGGTTGTTGTTGTGGTTTCCTCCAGACTTCAACTTTCCTTCGCTACGATTGGGATAGCTTGGACGGGACATAGGGGGTCTGTTGTTTCTTGGGGCATATCCTACAGACGGTTTGGGGCGATACTTATGAGTATGGTGGGATCCAGACTGGTGCATCATGCGATGCTTGCGGTTGTCATTGGCTTGGTTGATTTTGCCTTCCATCTGGATGGCAGAATCTACTAGCTCTTCTAGATCTGCAAAACGGATGTTGACTAACACAGTCTACATCTCATCATGCAATCCATTCAGGAACCTTTCTTTCTTCTTTGCTTTGGTGTTAATCTCATCAGGGGCATATCTAGGTAGTGACAAAAAAATTTCACGGTACTCAACTACCATCATCCTTCCTTGCTTCAGTTCCCTAAACTCATCCCTCATCCTGGTGACCAAACCTTGGGGCACATGGGTGCGGCTGAACTTGATCTTGAATGCTTCCTAAGTCATCATCTGACCTTTGTTCATGGTACGGGTGCTATTCCACCAGGCACTTGCATCTCCTGCCAGATAATGGGTGGCAAATAGTACTTTTTCATTGGCTTTAACTCCTGCGACCTCCAAGTTGTTCTCCATGGTTTGCAGCCAGTCATCAACATCTAAGGGATCCTCAGACTTACTAAAGATAGGTGGGTTGGTATTCTGAAAGTTCATGAGCTTGGATCCATGGTGATCCTTGTTTCTGTGACCTTGATTATTGTGGGCCATCTGAGCTATCTGTTGAAGAGTGGCTAGGTTGGCTTGGAGTTCAGCTCTACTAGCTTCACGGTCAGAAACTAGCATTTGCCGAATCTGCAGCATTGGGTCCTGAGATAAACTGCTTCCTCCGGGATTTCCACGAGTCATCTGAAGATTGAGATAGATAGTGAGATAAGAGGGAAATATCCACGGTTCATGGTTTTGTTTCAAAAGCTTTAAACTTTGAGTTTGACTCATGTTTTTCAAACTAACAACTTCCTCTCATTCATTCATTCAAAGTACACAATACAAACACACACAACAACACAATTAGAAAACAGATGGTTTTAAGAACCATTCTGTGAAACTACGATACAGTGGGATCTGTACAACTCATTCCTATGGTAGTGATCAAGTGCAGCTAATCATCATCAATGAAGTTAGAATCATCATCATCATCAGTGTGGAACTCCATGGCATGATCCTCCAGGTAGTCGTTGTCATCACTGAGGTAAGAGTAAAGATCTCCCTGGATATCTTCACCTTCCTCCTTCTTCGCTTCAAGCTGGATTTCCTGTTCACGGATGGTCTTCTCGAGAGCGGTCACCTTATTGCGAAGACGATCGATGGTGCGATCCTTCTTGTCGCGCTGACGACGAAGTGATTGGCGTTCCTTGGCGAGAATGGCGAAGGTCTGGTCCTTCTTGACTGCAATGGCATGGTTGTGGTTGGCGTAGGCACGGGGGTTGTCCAACTCCTTCTGCCTATCATACAACATGAAGTCAAGATTGTCCACCTGGTGCTTCAGCTCTGGGTGTCTTGGCATCTCCAAGGGCATTCCCATAGAATCATGCCTTGCGTAGTGAGCAAAGCGAGTTCCCTGGATCTAGTTGATGTTTTGCCCACACAGACGGGCAAGAGCTTCATGCATAGCCCTAGCTAATCCATGTAGCCAGTTGTTCTCATGCAAGGTGACTTGAATCTTCTCCGAAGTGGGTGCTTCCATCTTGCCTTTGAGATCTGCAACTATTAGCCATTGTAGATCTCCTCCTATGTGATCGTTGAGTTAGGCCTCGAAGAATTCCGGATGCGGGTGCTAAAGATACTCTGACAGTGCATCTAGATCCCTCTCAAAGATCAGTTGGCCTCCGTTGCCCAGCTGGTAGAACTTGCAATACTGGACTTCCATCTATAAGAATTTAGGGTGAGTAAGTTAGTGGGGTGATCAAGTGTGTCAAATTTTATGTAGGAATCCAAGAAGTTTCTAAGGAACATGATTTTTTTGAAAGAATCTCAAGGATAAGAGTGGGAATAGGTTTTCATAAATTCTCACTTCTTTTGTTTTGAAACTAAGTTTTTTGTTCGGACGTCCATTCTAACTAGGGTCTCCTATGGTCAGCATGGCTCTTATACCAACTTGTCCACACCCAGATTTTTAATCCCATATGCCTGTTATGCCATACCTCGCAATCCCAGGATTACCATTTTTGTGAGACATAACAGAATTGGTACCACAGTACATTATCCATTACAAACCATAATAAGATCTTACAAATAAAGGATCTCATGATCCAGTCTTGATACAAATCAAGCAGCGGAAAATAAAGGTAGTAGGGGCTCCATCTTCAGAGTCACAGGCAATGCTGATGAGGGGAGACGATCCTAGTTGTCGTAGACCTCCTGCTGTCCATCATCCTGGTAGTCCTCCTCATAGTCTAGCCACGGGAATAGATAGGGACAAAGCCATGAGTACTCTTTAAGTACTCGCAAACTATCACTAACAACTACGGTAGTTCTACTAGGAATCTTAAGCTCTAGGTTTATTTGCAAAAAGAAAGGTTTATCTCATACTGAGTTTACAAGTAAACAAAACTAAGTTAATGTTCTAAATCACTAAAGTGGGAACCTATTTTTCATGTTCACAACCCTGTTCTGGTCAAGTCAAAGTCATAGTTCAATTCACAAGTCATTTTGAAAACATCTGACGACGGAACAGTATGGCCACTCCAACTGTCCATGACCACGGACGCGGTTATTCGAATCGTTTGACACTCTATAGAGGTGGTACACTTTCACCACAAAATTCAATACATCCATCAGGGATAACCTTGAATCATCATACTTAGTATGCGGATAATCAATCATAACCTTTCAATTACACACTCTTTGTATAGGCACCTCCCCTATGAGCTTGGCCTCCCAGCCATGGCCATCTGCCATCCTGTGCACTTCATAGGTGGATATTCACACTCACGAGGTAGCCTCAGCTCAACCTCTTTCCATGAGGGAACCCATACTAAGGCATATAAACTTCCAGCTAAGCCCTACCCAATTAAGGTGTTGTAGTTGTACGGTAAAATTGGAATGGTATCACATCCAAACCCAACCATCAGTTTTTAAAAAGGGCTAAGGCTCATGCCTCAACATTTTCATCATAGAATCCTTTTGTGTCCATAACACATGTCAAAACATTTCAATAGAATGAATCCTCATTCCAAGGTTTTCATAATCATTTTCACCAAGTATTCCCATCTAAAGTGATCAACTTTTATTCTTAGCACTAGCCACTAAAGTTGAGAGTATTCACTAATGAGGGGTTCTAATCAAGCGTAACTATCCAACTCTAATCTCATGCCTTGGCATGACATCTAAGTATAACTACTTAGGCCTAGTTTTATACTCTTTAGGGTATCTATACTATTTTTCCAATACTCACAATGCACTAACTAAAAGTAAAGAACTTTGGTAAAGTAAAAGAATAAAGCTTGCAAGTAAAACATGGGATTGGTATAATCAAAGTTGGATAACCAAGCATGCCTAATGCATCTTGCATAGGTTATCTTGGGAGGATGACTTGCATAGGTATAATACTTGCAAGTGTTAGCTTGCCTTGTGTAGTGCAGTGGTTGAAGTTCTCTTCTTCTTCTTCTTCTTCTTGGTAGTACTCCTCCTAGTATCCCGGGTCGGTACTATCGTCTATAAATGAACACGGGGTACAATCACCAAACAATACTTAACTATTTCTATTTAGCATATTAAGGCTCACACTTGATGATCTAGCATCATCACAATCATCACATGAAATAAAGAATTAATCTTGTTTATCATATTTTAGAAAAGTAATTTGTACTCATTGAAAATACTTAATATTTAATATTCTCCAATTAAAATATGGGATCATGTTGACACATGTCATCACCACATATTCTAATACATGGGAATGTGATTTAAAGAGGTGGTCATATTTTATAACTTTTAGGATTATCATTTAATAGAATTAAAGTGACTAGAAATGCCTATATAGCATGCTTTTGGTACTAGTCCAATGTCACTGCATGCAAACCTAAATATTTTTATATATTCAGACAGATCTTATCAAATGTGATTTTTGAGAGTTGGAATCAACTCAAAAGCATTTATGGTTGATTTTTGAAAAATGTTTGAAGTTGAAAAAGTCTATTTCTTGTTATTTTTACTATAGGTGATCTATAATTCCAAATGGTTTGAGTCCAACAGGCTTGGATAGATAATTTGAATACCTTTCTAACAAAATTGGAATCAAGCAATTTGGTTTAGTGAATATCTTTGAATTGATTTTTTGAATCTACTGACAGAAACTGGTTTCAACTAAAATGGAAATTAAGTATTTGAATCACTAGGCTCTGCACGGAAAACTAACTGGGCTGGCCCAATCTGCATAGCGCGGCGCAGCAGGCTGCTGACAGAACGGTCCCACTAGTCAGTGACTCTATCTAACCGAAACAGTATCTTTCAATCTAGGCAGTGCGATTAGAACCTGATCTAACGACTGAGGTTCATCATCAACGACGAATAGCTCCGGCGAGGTTCTAACCCTAAAGCGGCGGTGGGGGTCTTGTGAGGCTCACCAGGGCTCCAGCTAGGGTCGGCGATGGGGGGAACGATGTTGTAGACGACGTCGGTTCGAATGGTGGTCGCGGGGGTTCCTGGGGCGGCTCCAATCGACGGCTCCTCTTCTCCTCTGCAGCGGCGGACTCCAGACAAATTCCGGCAGACTGGTGCTCGCCTCGCTCCGAGAAAGGGTGTGGGAGGTTCTGTGAGGAGTGGGGAGTGAGATGGTGTGGTGAATTGAGGCGGGGGTGGCCTCTATTTATACACCGGCAAGAGGGACAGAGCGGGATGGGTTGGCTTCTCCAGCGACGACGGTACAACGAGCTATCGGCGTCCCTGAGGGTAGGGGACGACATGGTGCTTCCTGGCAGTCATCACGGGCTTAAAGACGCGGCACAGGGCGGTCGAGAATGGTCGGGCGCGGGCGGTGCTCTACGTGAAACTGGCGGTGTTCGAGACGGTGCATGGGGGCTACGAGTCACGTCGCGGCGAACGGGGATGTCTGGGAGCTAGCCGGTGTTATGGCGAGGGTGTGCATGTGAGGAGAGGGCGAGGCATGGTGTGTACGAGCTGGTCGGCTGTGGTGCTCTGGCGTGCTCTCTGCATGGCTCAGAGAAAGTGGGCGCGGTGATTTTCTAGTGGTCCATGGATCTCCTACGGTCGAGGGCTGGACAGGGGGTGGCGATGGACGGTCGCCTGCCTCCTGGACATCATGGACGAGGGCGGCGCGGTCTGGGGAGAGTGGTCCATGGTCGGCTAGCTTGGCCGGCTTGGCCAGCTTCGGGCGGCGCTACACTGGCTGGGGGGTGCGTGTCGTGCGTTGCTAGATGCTGGGGGAGACAGGGAGAGTGCAATGGGGGCAAATGGTCGAGTGATCACTGCTCCAAACAGTGGAGTTAGGCAGGGTTTAATTAGTGTCTGCAATGTGTTCGACCAAATGGCCGCATGAACTTAAGTTTGAATTTTTTTAATGAAATATGGTGAGTGATCTAAACTTATGCTTGGTAGTCTCTGGTTGCTTGGGTTTGTCAAGGTGAATTGATTTGTGTGGTTTTTGCAAAATGGTGATCTTACCATATGTACTTGATTAAATTTGGAACTGTCCTTTAAATATATATGAAAATAGTTTTTGTCAGTTTGTAAAGTGGGCTTGGGTTCACTTTTACTTGGTCTAGCAAGGGTTGAAAAGAGGTGGAATTTCTGTTAGAAATTCTTTACTAGGAACTCCAAAAGTGGCCTAGTTGTTAATTTTGGTCAAAATAACCATTTGCTTATATAATTTATATTTGATTTCTTTTTCTTTGGATTTTGTTTGTAATTGGCCTAAATGATGAAGTATTCATCTTTAAACCATTTCTTAACATTTGTAGCAATCAAACATGGCATTTTCACTCAATCATACACTAATGGTAATCACACATGCATTCATATTCATTTTAGTAATAAAAGTTTTTGTTAACCCTAAACTTGGGTGATTATAACTTGATAATCTTGATTAGTATTTTTGGTATGTTACATGTTCTTTTCATTAACCACAACTAGAGTCATTGCATGTCTGTTCTTTTTATAGACCACCTATGGATCCACTAGAGTTCATTGCATGTCTGTTCTTTTCACAAACCACATATGGATCCACCAGTGTCATTGCATGTGTGTTCTTTACACAAACCACATATGGATCCACCAGTGTCATTGCATGTGTGTTCTTTTCCTTAACCACATATGGATCCCCTAGTGTCATTGCACGTGTGTTCTTTTCAATAAACACATATGGATCCTCTAGTGTCATTACATGTGTGTTCATTTCACAAACCACATATGGATCCCCTAGTGTCATTGCATCTGTGTTCTTTTCATTAACCACGGCTAGAGTCATTGCATGTCTGTTCTTTTCATATACCACATATGGATCCACCAGTGTCATTGCATGTGTGTTCTTTTCACAAACCACATGGATCCACCAGAGTCATTGCATGTGTGTTCTTTTAATTAACCATAGCTAGAGTCATTGCATGTCTGTTCTTTTCACAAACCACATATGGATCCACCAGAGTCATTGCATGTCTATTCTTTTCATAAACCACATGGATCCACCAGTGTCATTGCATCTGTGTTCTTTTAATAAACCACGGCTAGAGTCACTAGATGTATGTTCTTTTCATAAACAACAACTAGACTCATTACATGTGTGTTCTTTTTAGAAACCATATAGGGATCCACCAGTGTCATTGCATGTGTGTTCTTTTCACAAACCACATATGGATCCACCAGTGTCATTGCATGTGTGTTCTTTTCACAAACCACATATGGATCCACCAGAGTCATGGCATGTATATTCTTTTCATTAACCACATATGGATCCACCAGTGTCATTGTATTTCTGTTGATTTCATAAACTACATGGATCCACTAGTATCATTGCATGCGTGTTCTTTTACCAAACCACATATGGATCCACCAGTGTCATTGCATGTGTGTTCTTTTCATTAACCACAACTAGAGTCATTTGCATGTGTGTTCTTTTCACAAACCACATATGGATCCACCAGTTTCATTCCATGTGTGTTCTTTTCACAAACCACATATTGGTCCACCAGTGTGATTGCACGTGTGTTCTTTTCCTTAACCACATATGGATCCACCAGTGTCATTGCATGTGTGTTCTTTTCATTAACCACAACTAGAGTCATTTGCATGTGTGTTCTTTTCACAAACCACATATGGATCCACCAGTGTCATTGCATGTGTGTTCTTTTCACAAACCACATATGGATCCACCAGTGTCATTGTATGTGTGTTCTTTTCCTTTACCACATATGGATCCCCTAGTGTGATTGCACGTGTGTTCTTTTCAATAACCACATATGGATCCCCTAGTGTCATTGCATGTGTGTTCTTTTCACAAACCACATATGGATCCCCTAGTGTCATTGAATCTGTGTTCTTTTCATTAACCACGGCCAGAATCATTGCATGTCTGTTCTTTTCATATATCACATATGGATCCACCAGTGTCATTGCATGTGTGTTCTTTTCACAAACCACATGGATCCACCAGAGTCATTGCATGTGTGTTCTTTTAATTAACCATAGTTATAGTCATTGCATGTCTGTTCTTTTCACAAACCACATATGAATCCACCAGAGTCATTGCATGTTTATTCTTTTCATAAACCACATGGATCCACCAGTGTCATTGCATGCGTGTTCTTTTAATAAACCATAGCTAGAGTCACTAGATGTATGTCCTTTTCATAAACAACAAATAGACTCATTGCATGTGTGTTATTTTCAGAAACCATATATGGATCCACCAGTGTCATTGCATGTGTGTTCTTTTCATTAACCACATATGGATCCCCTAGTGTCATTGCATGTGTGTTCTTTTCACAAACCACATATGGATCCACCAGAGTCATGGCATGTATGTTCTTTTCATTAACCACATATGGATCCACTAGTGTCATTGTATTTCTGTTGATTTCATAAATACATGGATCCACCAGTATCATTGCATGTGTGTTCTTTTAACAAACCACATATGGATCCACCAGTGTCATTGCATGTGTGTTCTTTTCATTAACCATAACTAGAGTCATTTGCATGTGTGTTCTTTTCACAAACCACATATGGATCCACCAGTGTCATTCCATGTGTGTTCTTTTCATTAACCACAACAAGAGTCATTGCATGTCTTTTCTTTTCATATACCACATATGGATCCACCGGTGTCATTGCATGTTTGTTCTTTTCACAAACCACATGGATCCGCTAGAGTCATTGCATGTGTGTTCTTTTCATTAACCACAACTAGAGTAATTGCATGTCTGTTCTTTTCACAAACCATATATGGATCCACCAGAGTCAATGCATGTCTATTCTTTTCATAAACCACACGGATCCACCAGTGTCATTGCATGTGTATTCTTTTGATAAACCACAGCTAGTCACTGGATGTGTGTTCTTTTAATAAACCACAACTAGATTCTTTGCATGTGTGTTCTTTTCACAAGCCACATATGGATCCACCAGTGTCATTGCATGGGTGTTCTTTTCACAAACTACATATGGATCCCCTACTGTCATTGCATGTGTGTTCTTTTCATTAACCACAAGTAGAGTCATTTCATGTCTATTCTTTTCACAAACCACATATGGATGCACCAGAGTCATTGCATGTGTGTTCATTTTATAGACCACATATGGATCCACCAGAGTCATTGCATGTTTGTTCTTTTCACAAACCACATATGGATCCACTAGAGTCATTGCATGTGTGTTCTTTTCACAAACCACAAATGGATCCACTAGTGTCATTGCATGTGTGTTCTTTTCATTAACCACAACTAGAGTCATTGCATGTGTGTTCTTTTTACAAATCACAACTAGAGTCATTGCATGTCTATTCTTTTTACAAACCGCGTAAGGATCCACCAGAGTAATTGCATGTCAGTTATTTTCATTAACCACATGAGCATGTGTGTTATTTTCACAAACCACATATGGATCCACCAGTGTAATTGCATGTGTGTTCTTTTCATTAACCACAACTAGTGTCATTGCATGTGTGTTCTTTTCATTAACCACAACTAGAGTCATTGCATGTGTCTTCTTTTCACAAACCACATATGGATCCACTAGAGTCATTGCATGTCTATTCTTTTCACAAACCACATAAGGATCCACCAGAGTCTTTGCATTTCTATTCTTTTCATAAACCACATATGGATCCACCAGTGTCATTGCATGTGTGTTCTTTTCACAAGCCACATATGGATCCACCAGTGTCATTGCATGTGCTTTTTTCACTAACCACAACTAGTCATTGCATGTGTGTTCTTTTCACAAACCACATATGGATCCCCTAGTGTCATTGAATGTGCATTCTTTTCATTAACCACAACTAGAGTCATTGCATGTCTGTTATTTTCATATACCACATATGGCTCCACCAGTGTCATTACATGTGTGTAACCATAGCTAGAGTCACTGGATGTGTGTTCTTTTCGCAAACCACAACTAGAGTCATTGCATGAGTATTATTTACAGACCAGTGTCATTGCATGTGTGTTCTTTTCACAAACCACATATGGATCCCCTAGTGTCATTCCATGTGTGTTCTTTTCATTAACCACAGCAAGAGTCATTGCATGTCTGTTCTTTTCATATACCACATATGGATCCACAAGTGTCATTGCATGTGTGTTCTTTTCACAAACCACATGGATCCACTAGAGTCATTGCATGTGTGTTCTTTTCATTAACCGCTACTAGAGTCATTGCATGTCTGTTCTTTTCACAAACTATATATGGATCCACTAGAGTCAATGCATGTCTATTCTTTTCATAAACCACATGGATCCACCAGCGTCATTGCATGTGTATTCTTTTGATAAACCACAGCTAGAGTCACTGGATGTGTGTTCTTTTAATAAACCACAACTAGATTCTTTGCATGTGTGTTCTTTTCACAAACCACATATGGAGCCACCAGTGTCATTGCATGTGTGTTCTTTTCACAAACCACATATGGATCCCCTACTGTCATTGCATGTGTGTTCTTTTCACAAACCACATATGGATCCACTAGTGTCATTGCATGTGTGTTCTTTTCATTAACCACAACTAGAGTCATTGCATGTGTGTTCTTTTCACAAACCACAACTAGAGTCATTGCATGTCTATTCTTTTTACAAACCACGTAAGGATCCACCAGAGTAATTGCATGTCATTTATTTTCATTAACCACATGAGCATGTGTGTTATTTTCACAAACCACATATGGATCCACCAGTGTAATTGCATGTGTGTTCTTTTCATTAACCACAACTAGAGTCATTGCATGTGTGTTCTTTTCATTAACCACAACTAGAGTCATTGCATGTGTGTTCTTTTCACAAACCACATATGGATCCACTAGAGTTATTGCATGTCTATTCTTTTCACAAACCACATAAGGATCCACCAAAGTCATTTCATTTCTATTCTTTTCATAAACCACATATGGATCCACCAGTGTCATTGCATGTGTGTTCTTTTCACAAGCCACATATGGATCCACCAGTGTCATTGCATGTGTTTTTTTCACTAACCACAACTAGAGTCATTGCATGTGTGTTCTTTTCACAAACCACATATGGATCCCCTAGTGTCAGTGAATGTGCGTTCTTTTCATTAACCACAACTAGAGTCATTGCATGTCTGTTCTTTTCATATACAACATATGGATCCACCAGTGTCATTACATGTGTGTAACCATTGCTAGAGTCACTGAATGTGTGTTCTTTTCACAAACCACATACGGATCCACTAGTGTCATTGAATGTGTTTTTTCCACAAACCACATATGGATCCCCTAGTGTCATTGCATGTGTGTTCTTTTCATTAACCACAACTAGAGTCATTTCATGTGTGTTCTTCTCACAAACCACATATGGATGCACCAGAGTCATTGCATGTCTGTTCATTTCATAAACCACATATAGATCCACTAGAGTCATTGCATGTCTCTTCTTTTCACAAACCACATATGGATCTACCAGAGTCATTGCATGTGTGTTCTTTTCACAAACCACATATGGATCCACCAGTGTCACTGCATGTGTGTTCTTTTCATTAAACACAACTAGAGTCATTGCATGTGTGTTCTTTTCACAAACCACATAAGGATCCACCAGAGTCATTGCATATATGTTCTTCTCATTAACCACATGAGCATGTGTGTTATTTTCACAAACCACATATGGATCCACAAGTGTCATTGCATGTGTGTTCTTTTCATTAACCACAACTAGAGTCATTGCATGTGTGTTCTTTTCATTAACCACAACTATAGTCATTGCGTGTGTGTTTTTTCACAAACCAAGTATGGATCCACTAGAGTCAGTGCATGTGTCTTCTTTTCACAAACCGCATAAGGATCCACCAGAGTCATTGCATGTCTGCTCTTATCATAAACCACATATGGATCCACCAGTGTCATTGCATATGTGTAACAACATCTAGAGTCACTGGATGTGTGTTATTTTCATAAAACACAACTAGAATCATTGCATGTGTGTCCTTTTCACAAACCACATATGGATCACCAGTGTCATTGCAAGTGTGTTCTTTTCACAAACCACATATGGATCCCCTAGTGTCATTGAATATGCGTTCTTTTCATTAACCCCAGCTAGAGTCATTGCATGTCTGTTCTTTTCATATCCCACATATGGATCCACCAGTGTCATTGCATGTGTGTTCTTTTCACAAACCACATATGGATCCACCAGTGTCATTGTATGTGTGTTCTTTTCCTTTTCCACATATGGATCCCCTAGTGTGATTGCACGTGTGTTCTTTTCAATAACCACATATGGATCCCCTAGTGTCATTGCATGTGTGTTCTTTTCACAAACCACATATGGATCCCCTAGTGTCATTGAATCTGTGTTCTTTTCATTAACCACGGCCAGAGTCATTGCATGTCTGTTCTTTTCATATATCACATATGGATCCACCAGTGTCATTGCATGTGTGTTCTTTTCACAAACCACATGGATCCACCAGAGTCATTGCATGTGTGTTCTTTTAATTAACCATAGCTATAGTCATTGCATGTCTGTTCTTTTCACAAACCACATATGAATCCACCAGAGTCATTGCATGTTTATTCTTTTCATAAACCACATGGATCCACCAGTGTCATTGCATGCGTGTTCTTTTAATAAACCATAGCTAGAGTCACTAGATGTATGTCCTTTTCATAAACAACAACTAGACTCATTGCATGTGTGTTGTTTTCAGAAACCATATATGGATCCACCAGTGTCATTGCATGTGTGTTCTTTTCATTAACCACATATGGATCCCCTAGTGTCATTGCATGTGTGTTCTTTTCACAAACCACATATGGATCCACCAGAGTCATGGCATGTATGTTCTTTTCATTAACCACATATGGATCCACCAGTGTCATTGTATTTCTGTTGATTTCATAAACGACATGGATCCACCAGTATCATTGCATGTGTGTTCTTTTAACAAACCACATATGGATCCACCAGTGTCATTGCATGTGTGTTCTTTTCATTAACCATAACTAGAGTCATTTGCATGTGTGTTCTTTTCACAAACCACATATGGATCCACCAGTGTCATTCCATGTGTGTTCTTTTCATTAACCACAACAAGAGTCATTGCATGTCTTTTCTTTTCATATACCACATATGGATCCACCGGTGTCATTGCATGTTTGTTCTTTTCACAAACCACATGGATCCGCTAGAGTCATTGCATGTGTGTTCTTTTCATTAACCACAACTAGAGTAATTGCATGTCTGTTCTTTTCACAAACCATATATGGATCCACCAGAGTCAATGCATGTCTATTCTTTTCATAAACCACACGGATCCACCAGTGTCATTGCATGTGTATTCTTTTGATAAACCATAGCTAGAGTCACTGGATGTGTGTTCTTTTAATAAACCACAACTAGATTCTTTGCATGTGTGTTCTTTTCACAAGCCACATATGGATACACCAGTGTTATTGCATGGGTGTTCTTTTCACAAACCACATATGGATCCCCTACTGTCATTGCATGTGTGTTCTTTTCATTAACCACAAGTAGAGTCATTTCATGTATATTCTTTTCACAAACCACATATGGATGCACCAGAGTCATTGCATGTGTGTTCATTTCATAGACCACATATGGATCCACCAGAGTCATTGCATGTTTGTTCTTTTCACAAACCACATATGGATCCACTAGAGTCATTGCATGTGTGTTCTTTTCACAAACCACATATGGATCCACTAGTGTCATTGCATGTGTGTTCTTTTCATTAACCACAACTAGAGTCATTGCATGTGTGTTCTTTTTACAAATCACAACTAGAATCATTGCATGTCTATTCTTTTTACAAACCGCGTAAGGATCCGCCAGAGTAATTGCATGTCAGTTATTTTCATTAACCACATGAGCATGTGTGTTATTTTCACAAACCACATATGGATCCACCAGTGTAATTGCATGTGTGTTCTTTTCATTAACCACAACTAGAGTCATTGCATGTGTGTTCTATTCATTAACCACAACTAAAGTCATTGCATGTGTCTTCTTTTCACAAACCACATATGGATCCACTAGAGTCATTGCATGTCTATTCTTTTCACAAACCACATAAGGATCCACCAGAGTCATTGCATTTCTATTCTTTTCATAAACCACATATGGATCCACCAGTGTCATTGCATGTGTGTTCTTTTCACAAGCCACATATGGATCCACCAGTGTCATTGCATGTGCTTTTTTCACTAACCACAACTAGAGTCATTGCATGTGTGTTCTTTTCACAAACCACATATGGATCCCCTAGTGTCATTGAATGTGCGTTCTTTTCATTAACCACAACTAGAGTCATTGCATGTCTGTTATTTTCATATACCACATATGGCTCCACCAGTGTCATTACATGTGTGTAACCATAGCTAGAGTCACTGGATGTGTGTTCTTTTCGCAAACCACAACTAGAGTCATTGCATGAGTATTATTTACAGACCAGTGTCATTGCATGTGTGTTCTTTTCACAAACCACATATGGATCCCCTAGTGTCATTGCATGTGTGTTCTTTTCATTAACCACAGCAAGAGTCATTGCATGTCTGTTCTTTTCATATACCACATATGGATCCACAAGTGTCATTGCATGTGTGTTCTTTTCACAAACCACATCGATCCACTAGAGTCATTGCATGTGTGTTCTTTTCATTAACCACTACTAGAGTCATTGCATGTCTGTTCTTTTCACAAACTATATATGGATCCACCAGAGCCAATGCATGTCTATTCTTTTCATAAACCACATGGATCCACCAGCGTCATTGCATGTGTATTCTTTTGATAAACCACAGCTAGAGTCACTGGATGTGTGTTCTTTTAATAAACCACAACTAGATTCTTTGCATGTGTGTTCTTTTCACAAACCACATATGGAGCCACCAGTGTCATTGCATGTGTGTTCTTTTCACAAACCACATATGGATCCCCTACTGTCATTGCATGTGTGTTCTTTTCACAAACCACATATGGATCCACTAGTGTCATTGCATGTGTGTTCTTTTCATTAACCACAACTAGAGTCATTGCATGTGTGTTCTTTTCACAAACCACAACTAGAGTCATTGCATGTCTATTCTTTTTACAAACCACGTAAGGATCCACCAGAGTAATTGCATGTCAGTTATTTTCATTAACCACATGAGCATGTGTGTTATTTTCACAAACTACATATGGATCCACCAGTGTAATTGCATGTGTGTTCTTTTCATTAACCACAACTAGAGTCATTGCATGTGTGTTCTTTTCATTAACCACAACTAGAGTCATTGCATGTGTGTTCTTTTCACAAACCACATATGGATCCACTAGAGTTATTGCATGTCTATTCTTTTCACAAACCACATAAGGATCCACCAAAGTCATTTCATTTCTATTCTTTTCATAAACCACATATGGATCCACCAGTGTCATTGCATGTGTGTTCTTTTCACAAGCCACATATGGATCCACCAGTGTCATTGCATGTGTTTTTTTCACTAACCACAACTAGAGTCATTGCATGTGTGTTCTTTTCACAAACCACATATGGATCCCCTAGTGTCATTGAATGTGCGTTCTTTTCATTAACCACAACTAGAGTCATTGCATGTCTGTTCTTTTCATATACCACATATGGATCCACCAGTGTCATTACATGTGTGTAACCATTGCTAGAGTCACTGAATGTGTGTTCTTTTCACAAACCACATACGGATCCACTAGTGTCATTGAATGTGTTTTTTTCCACAAACCACATATCGATCCCCTAGTGTCATTGCATGTGTGTTCTTTTCATTAACCACAACTAGAGTCATTTCATGTGTGTTCTTCTCACAAACCACATATGGATGCACCAGAGTCATTGCATGTCTGTTCATTTCATAAACCACATATAGATCCACTAGAGTCATTGCATGTCTCTTCTTTTCACAAACCACATATGGATCTACCAGAGTCATTGCATGTGTGTTCTTTTCACAAACCACATTTGGATCCACCAGTGTCATTGCATGTGTGTTCTTTTCATTAAACACAACTAGAGTCATTGCATGTGTGTTCTTTTCACAAACCACATAAGGATCCACCAGAGTCATTGCATATATGTTCTTTTCATTAACCACATGAGCATGTGTGTTATTTTCACAAACCACATATGGATCCACAAGTGTCATTGCATGTGTGTTCTTTTCATTAACCACAACTAGAGTCATTGCATGTGTGTTCTTTTCATTAACCACAACTATAGTCATTGCGTGTGTGTTTTTTCACAAACCAAGTATGGATCCACTAGAGTCAGTGCATGTGTCTTCTTTTCACAAACCGCATAAGGATCCACCAGAGTCATTGCATGTCTGCTCTTTTCATAAACCACATATGGATCCACCAGTGTCATTGCATATGTGTAACCACATCTAGAGTCACTGGATGTGTGTTATTTTCATAAAACACAACTAGAATCATTGCATGTGTGTCCTTTTCACAAACCACATATGGATCACCAGTGTCATTGCATGTGTGTTCTTTTCACAAACCACATATGGATCCCCTAGTGTCATTGAATATGCGTTCTTTTCATTAACCCCAGCTAGAGTCATTGCATGTATGTTCTTTTCATATCCCACATATTGATCCACCATTGTCATTGCATGTGTGTAACCATAGCTAGAGTCACTGGATGTGTGTTCTTTTCACAAACCACAACTAGAGTCCTTGCATGTGTATTCTTTTCACAAACCACATATGGATCCACCAGTGTCATTGCATGTGTGTTCTTTTCACAAACCACAGATGGATCCCCTAGTGTCATTCCATGTGTGTTCTTTTCATTAACCACAACAAGAGTCATTGCATGTCTGTTGTTTTCATATACCACATATGGATCCACCAGTGTCATTGCATGTGTTTTTTCACAAACCACATGGATCCACTAGTGTCATTGCATGTGTGTTCTTTTCATAAACCACGGCTAGTGTCATTGCATGTGTGTTCTTTTCATTAACCACAACTAGAGTTATTTCATGTGTGTTCTTTTCACAAACCACATATGGATGCACCAGAGTCATTGCATGTCTATTTGTTTCATAGACCACATATGGATCCACCAGAGTCATTGCATGTCTATTCTTTTCACAAACCACATAAGGATCCACCAGAGTCATTGCATTTCTATTCTTTTCATAAACCACATATGGATCCACCAGAGTCATTGCATGTCTATTCTTTTCATAGGCCACATATGGATCCACTAGAGTTCATTGCATGTCTATTCTTTTTACAAACCACATTTGGATCCACCATAGTCATTGCATGTGTGTTCTTTTCACAAACAACATATGGATCCAATAGTGTCATTAAATGTGTGTTCTTTTCATTAACCACAACTAGAGTCATTGCATGTGTGTTCTTTTCACAAACCACAAGTAGAGTCATTGCATGTCTGTTATTTTCATAAACCACATGGATCCACTAGTGTCACTGAATGTGTGTTCTTTTTCTAAACCACATATGGATCCACTCGAGTCATTGCATGTGTTCTCTTGTCCTAAACCACCATTAGAGTCATTGCATGCGTGTTCTTTTCATAAACCACATGGATCCACTAGAGTTCATTGCATTTGTGTTCTTTTCACAAACCACATGGATCCACCAAAGTCATTGCATGTCTGTTCTTTTCATAAACCACATGGATCCACCAGTGTCATTGCATGTTTGTTCTTTTCATAGACCACACGGATCCACTAGAGTAATTTGCATGTGTGTTCTTTTCATAAACTGCATGTATCCACTAGAGTCATTTGCATGTGTGTTCTTTTCATAAACCACATGGATCCACTAGTGTTGTTTTCATAAACCACATGGATCCTAACCTTAGGAGAGCCCTAACCTTAGCCCCCAATGGTGGCCGTTAGACCGAGTCTGCTAGAAGGCACGCCCTAACATAGTTGTTATGCATGACGATTGTTACATACCGTTCGATCGGGGCGCTTGGACAATTGGGATGGTTCTTTGTAAGAGCGATCCGCGGGTAGGCTGTTCTGCAACATGATTGGCCACACTTACTGTTCGTTTGCTCTGGAAAAACTGGCAACACCGGGCGCTCCCCTTTTGCGAGTGTCACAACTCACGAGTTCTGTGGGCCATATGCCAGTGTCACATCCCCTTTACTTCTCTTCCATACCCTCGAAGCCACTTTCCCCACTTCTCTCCCATCCCGCCGTAGCCGCAAGTCGATGGCGCCTCCAGCCAACTCTCTCGCAGCCACCCCAGTTCCCCACCCCCTCTCGCCATGGATTCAAGGGGAGATGGTGAGGAAACGTGTCGTGACGACAGGGACGGTGATTTCGATGTGAGTCGTCTCATCTCTATCATCCGTGGCAAATTATATATTTTGAGCTAGATCTACTCTGTTTACTCATGCACGTTTTATGTGTTAGCCAACCAGACGTTTTACGACTCCGACGATCATGATTTAGCGGAGGAAGACAGTCCTCCGCTATGTAAACATGGATATGTGCCCACTCAATTTGTAGCGTTCGAAGGACAAAACATAGGCATGAGGTTTTTACGATGTCAAGGAAATCGTGCAATGATGCAAGGCAGAAGTTGCAGTGTTGACAAATGGGTAGATCCAGAGTGGCCCAAATCAAAGCAGAAAACGCTGGACAAACTATGGGATATGACTGTTGAGTTGAAAGAATCCATAGTCAGCTCACTTCTTAACAGTGCTGAGATGAAGTTATTTGACCAAGTTGACACAACCAAGCTTAACCGAGATCTCATGATGGTGTAAGACAAGGTTAGCAAAGCCGAGAAGGAGAGGGACGTGGCATTGGCCTTGAAGGCTAAAGCAGAGCAAGAACTGACTCAAGCAAGGAATGAAATTCACCAGGCAAAAGTCCTGCAGTTCACAACTACGAGTATTGACAAGTGCATTGGCATAAATGCAGAGAAACAATTGAAGCTGTGCAAGGAAGATGCTAAAAGGAAGGAGCAGACTATTCGATCCTTGCTCTCGTAGGAAGATGCGCATCGGGCTAATATTAGGAAGATCAATGAGATGTGTGATAACTAGTTCTATTTAGCTTGAGCTCTGTACTTTTTTAAGTTGTAATAGTAGTTCTTGTTGACCTAGCAGTCTGAACTAGTGGTCTTGGAGTCCTAGGAGAAAAAATTTGGTCGCCCGTTAATCTGTCTTAACCCTGCATTACTTCCTTTTGTCTGATCATGGTGGTATTCTGACATTGGTGGTTTGTTCAAACGTAATCTACGTGGATTGTGTCGCATGCAAATGGCACAACCACAATTTATAAAGTGGAAGCACGTACACCTGGTTATTGGAGATCTGGGAGCTTCACCAGATGCAGGGGATGAAGGAGCAGGGAGGCGGTGAGATAGACGGGCTCAAGATTTGGCCAGAAAGTGGTATCGATTTCCTCATGATCTGGGCATTATCGGTTCCCATTGCTATTTATGTTGTCGTGTCATTGTGCAGCAGCTGAAATAAGTTGTTCTTTCGTGGAGTGTAGCATCTTAAATAATTTATTTCTCTGCCACTTACATTCCATCAAATTTGGAGACCTCCTGCCCCTCAGCAATCGTGGAAGCGGTGCTGCGTGTTTTCAGATAGTAGTGACACAATCACAATTTCAGATTCAACTACTGACTCAGGTGTTTCCAAACACTAAGTCGCAGTACATTTTACTCTGAGAACGTTGGTAGATTGTTTCGCCCAGCAAAGTTCCACGCACAGAGCTCCAGAATTTAATCGAATTACATATATGGGTTCAAGTTCAACACATAATTATGCATCTTCATTGCCAGCAGCCTTCATCCCCCGCCTGGGTGCCAAGCCTTCATGTCCACTGGCTTCTTCATTTCCTGCCTTCTTCCTCTTCCTCGGTGCCAATTTTCTTAGCTTCACGTACTCTGTACCGACAGGACAATCATCACCAGAATCGTGTCCAGCATCATCTTTCCACTCGTTTTAATTTTCTTCCAGCAGCAAAATGACTGACCCGACAGTCATGTTTCTAACCTTGTGGCGCTTCCTATCAAAGAAACATGACTATTGTAAAACATCCTAATATCTACTAAGTAAATAAAACAAAACTTACAATTCAGCACAAACATGTGAGCCCCAAGAGAATTTTGCTTACCAGGAGCTAATTGGGTTCGAGCGACCAACTTGTCCAGGAATAGAAGGGCGACTCCCAGTTGCAGCAGCTTCCACATCCAGTACATCACAATTCAGCTCAAACATGCAAGCCGAAGCATACCTTTTCATCAACCAAATTAGCCGACTGTCACACGTTAGAGGAACCATGATGCCTCGTTCAACCATGAAGCTGAACTTTGCAGTCTGCTTTGGACATATTTCAGCATGATTACGCAGAGTAGCAACCATACCAGGGATAGTGAAGATCTGCGCGATTCTTCCATCATGATACAATGGTGTCCATACCACTTTCCCTTCACCCTTGCTGATTTAGAGTCGTACCTGAAGAGGGCTACCGTAACCAGGTAAGGGTGGTTCGCGGAGATCCCACTTGACAGAAAACTATGGACAAAATATGTTTGTCAGCGTTGGGCTAACAAACAATTTTAGGTTCAGTAGCCGGCTAGCAGTTATAGTTACTGCGAATAGCCAAGAGAAGGGTAGCTCACCCGCATGTAGCCAGAACTTCTTCTTCCATGGTAGTAGGATCTGCCATCCTCCGAGCTACTCAGCTCGTCGGCGGCGGTGGCGGGCTAGAGCCTTGCAACGGCGGCTACGACATGCATGATTGGACTCGGGATCAGCGAATGGGTGCAGCAACTTGGCGCTAGAAGTCAAATGACCAAAGGGATCGTTCCGCTTGGAGGATGGATTTCGATGCCGCTGGTGCTAGGGGAAAGGAGGGAATGGATTTGCGAAATTGGTCAACGCATCCAAGCCACTTAGTTCCTCGATTTGCCTAAGAGTTTGCCCCACTTAGTTTATCGATTTGTCTAAGAGGTTACCACGTTGGTGCTCCCGTCACGGACAGATGAACGACATGTGGGTCCCGACCGTCTACTTCATGGGGCAGTTTAACGGAATGTTTGAATTTGGTAGGGGTTAGATGAGTTTGCCTCAAAATGGCCCCTCTCAGTAGTTGGCAGCCGAACTTTACGAAACGCGGCAATTACAGGCAACTTGGGTACCGCGATGCACTCGCCTAGGAACTTTTGGGTCGCAAACCAACAAGCCCCTATGTATCCCCCTACGCCTGATCTTGATTCACATCTTACTTCCTGGGGCCACAAACAAGTTTGGGGCATTATTACTATCCTGTACATATGCCATGCTTTACTTCTTTATTTACTATTGGATGTTGAGCGCTTGTACTATTTAGGATCTCAAAAATATTTTGTGGTATCGACAAGCCCTATCACACTTTCGGATTCTCAGTCGTTTACAACCGTTCTCGCAAACCCTCGGTCTGTCTCGCAACCGGCCAACTTCGTCGCGGGTAGCTTATTTGGCTAGCCCCCGGAAATAATTCTTGAATCCTATGAATGCATTGTCGTGAGGCCTTGTTGCTTTTTATTTGGTTCTTCTCGAGGTTGATCGTGAGTGTGTTGCTATTTGTGCACCCCTATAGGGTAAATCTTTCTGAAAGTCGTGTCCGCTGTTATGGACGACTTGGAGCACAGTTTCTCGAACATAGACAACTATAACTAAAGTACTATTGTTAATTTGACTAAAGCATGACGAGTAATAGTGTAACACTCATCGAATGGTTAATAAAATTGCCAACGGATGGGATGTTCTTCCGCCTTCTCGTCGGTAAGCGAGAAGGAGGGCGAGAGATGTTTAATTATGTTACCTACATAACTGTTGTTTCTAATTAACGAGCGTCTGTCCATCTCTGGTTGGGCGGATGTTGTATCGTGTCTCTATAGTACTGTTTAGATATTATCTTTCGCTACAATTGCGTCACCCCCAGGTTGTTCCCATTAGATGCACTAAGACTTGCTAAGTACCCCTAGGGTCTCACACGATAAATATTTTGGTTTAGATGGACAGGTTTACTCACAAGAAGGTCACTAGGTCGAGGAGACCAATGATGGTGATGACTCCGGGGATGGAGATCTATCAGATCTGTGGGTGGGATGTTCTTATTTTCAGGGCATCTTATGCCAATTTGCTTCTTGTTCGTACTTGGATCTTGTTTTCTGCTTCTGCTTGATACTCTGATGTGTGATGTTTAGGATATTTGGATCTTTCCATATGGCATTGAATGTCTCTGTTTCTATTATTTTAGATGGTCTATCTCTGATGTAATATTGTATGTCTTTGGTATACACACTTGTGTATGTTTTGTTCGCATACCTGTTGACTACGCGACTTGCTCTTGTTATGATGTTCTTGGAAGTGGCTAGGGTGGTTGGCCGGTACCGTGCCCTGCTCCGCTTCTACGGGCCTACACGTGGGTGCCCTTAGGCCTCTGTGGTAGAATCCCTTATCCAATTTTGGGTTGATCCTAGCTTATTTCTTAGAGCATAGGGTCCAAGGTATTATAGCAACCACCAGTTACTACCATGCAAAAGAAACCCAACGCCACTTGTGGTTCAGCTAGGATAAGCATCTAGCACTTCATGTTAGCCCTGCTACGGCGATTGCCACCGCCAAGAAAACTTCGACCGGGAAAGGTTTGGTCCTGACATGCACTAGGAGATGTCAAAGCCTTGGTTCACTTACCCATTATTCCACAGATTGGAACAGTGCCGATTATGGCGAAGTGACATCTGGAGATCCTAAGGAGCAGAACTTTGGCCCGGCTAAAATTGCTGAGAGGATGTATACTATCCGAGTAGCTCTTCCTGAAGCTGACAAGATGATGGAGGTAAATACCTTGGCTGCACATTTCATATTTGCAATAGATATACATATAATACCCCTAGTCCCTGAGCCTTCGGGGGAGTAAGATATTACTCAGTCTGATGCTCTTAGACCAATCACCACGTAACTTAGTTTTGAATCTTAGCTCATCCGAGATATTGTGTGGAGTCACTATAACTTAGTCAAAATTCCCATTAGAATCGAATATCTAGCCACCTAGATTCAGGGCTAGTTTTCTTGACTCGAACCTCAACTAGAATAAAATATGCATCCAACTAGATTCGGGTTAAGTTTGCTGGGCTCGAATCTTGAGTAGAATCAAATATCCAACCACCTAGATTTGGATTGAGTTTACTTGACTAATCTTGAGTAGAATCGAATATCCAGCCACCTAGATTTGGGTCAAGTTTACTTGACTTGAATCTTGAGTAGAATCAAATATCCAGCCACCTAGATTCGGGTTAAGTTTAGTTGACTCGAATCTTGAGTAGAATCGAATATCCATCCACCTAGATTCTTGTTAAGTTTACTTGACTCGAATCTTGAGTACAATCGAATATCCAGCCACCTAGATTTGGGTTAAGTTTACTTGACTCGAATCTTGAGTAGATCGAATATCCATCCACCTAGATTTGGGTTAAGTTTACTTGACTCAAGTCTTAAGCGGTATCGGATATCCGTCCACCTAGATTCGGGTTAAGTTTACTTTACTCGAAACTTGAGTATAATTGAATATCTAGCCACCTAGATTCGGGTTAAGTTTACTTGACTCGAATCTTGAGTAGAATCGAATATCTTGCCACCTAGATTCGGGTTAAGTTTACTTGACTCGAATCTTGAGTAGAATCGAATATCCAATTTACTCGGTGGCAAATTACTTTGTCATTTCTAGATCTCCACCAACAGGTGTACTTTTGAGTTTCAAAAACTCCTCTTTGAGCACCAGGGCCTCTCCACCAAGCAAAAGAACTTGCTACTTGATCTAGAGAATAAGGGTATGCCCCTGCCTCATTGCCCCAGTACTCATTTATTTTCGACCTACCGAGTTAACCCTTGATTCATTTTTGCCAGCCGAGGTTGAGGCCAAGAACAAGGAATTGCAAAAGTTCCTAGCTGATCTGGAAGGTATTTTTCCTTTTTCACTTCACTTTGTACTTGCCCCTCTTGACTCGCATTGTATTTTTTACCTCGGGACAGCCGGGACAATAGCTCTTGCAGAGGTTCATTAGTATTGCATATCTAGGCCCGAACTGATGATTCATTTTCTCAAACAAGCAGGAGAGAACCAAGCTCAGCTGAAGGAGAAAGGTGATGAAATCTCTTGGCTTCGCGCCAAGAATAAAGAATTAAAGAACCTCCAATAGGATGAGGTTGAGAAAATTGACCAGGAGTTTTATAAGGAGAAGAGCTGGCTCACAACCCAGATTGAGAAAGACTAGAATCTGCTCAAGGAGGCCGAGATCAAATTTGACTCGGTTTTCATTTAGTTCGAAAAACTCAAGAAGAAAACTGGGACTTGGTTGACTGAGCTTGCCCGAATCAATAGTATCGTGACCCATGAGATTTCTCTCCCTAACTTTTTCCTTTCTGCCGACAATTCCTTGATAGTCTCATTGATTTTCCTGAATTGTTCTTTTGTGCTTATTCCTTAGGCAACTTCCCCAAATCCAAACCTCTTGTCACTAGTGTTGAACGGAAGTTCCAGGACAAAAAAGCTGAGGCTGGTACATCGTTGAAGATCACAATATTGATGATGCCTTGGTTGGTCTCTCGACCAGCCTTGGGCCAATGAAATCTTTCGGGGTTGACCCTCTTGATGGTGGCATACGGATTTTCAAAGTACTATGGCCACAAGAATCCACTCCCAAACATGTTAAGAAACTAGCCGAGAGACTGATGGAGTGCGAAGAGCGGGTGAGTCGGCTACTCGAGCCGGTGCTGATACTGATCTGACCTTTGTGCTCTCATGGTATGAGAGTATCAACTTAGATATTCTCCAGACCATGCACACAAGTTCCAAATGGACCACTGACCCGGAATTCATCAAGAAGGGGAAATCCCAAGCCAATGAGCTCATTCAATATGACCAGGCTCATGCCTAGAATGAAGGGACGAGTTATCTAGGTGTCGTTGTATTGGGAACAGCAGTACCTAAGCAGGTTAGATAGAGGTGTGGGGACTAGTAGGGAAGCTCTCGACGGTGTCCACAGGCGGGATTGGGTACAAGCAAGCATAGCGGGACACAAGAAGTACCCAAGTTCGGAGCCCTCGTGGTGACGTAAAGCTCCTACTCCTGCCGATCTGACTATGAGTGGTATACGGGCTACAATCACTCCGCGAGCTGTATTCTCTAGCTACTGTCTTAAATGCACTGAGACCAACCAACTATCTATCTATGTGTGTCTTTCTGGGAAGGATCTAGCTAGTAGAGAGCTAGCTCCCTGTGATCGATCGATGGATGTGTGTGAGTGTGTATGAGAGAGTTCCCTCCCTAGTGCCTTATAAAGTTGGCCCAAGGGACAAAGGTGGGACCCACTCACCTAACTACACTATGCATGTGTCATCTAATAGTACAAGGTGTCATGCACAGTGTCTAATGTCTATTACATCATTTGACTAGCAGAGGCATGTCAGCAGTGGTCTTGGTCTTGTCGGTGTCTTCTCCCTGCCCGTCCTCTCGTACTCATCGCTGGAGTCAGATGCCCTGGTGCTAATCAGTAGCTGGGGCTGATCGGTAGTAGTAGAAGAAGGGAGCCAGGCAGCTGTGAGCGATCGAGCCGGCCAGGATCGATCTCCATGATCCCTGGACATGGCAGGCGATCCGGCTACCGCCTCTGCTGGCGGCCCAGCCGGATGAGGGCGAAGGCGGCCCAACTAGGCGGAGTCCCGCCAGGCCTAGCCAAGCGGGACGAGGCAAGGAAGGCCCAGCCAAGCGGAGCCGGGTGGGTCGCGTGGAGCCGGCCCACCCAGAGGGAGTCGGGGGTGCGGGAGAGGTGGAGCCAGAGTAGGGTCACGGGAGTGGGCCGCCAAGGGGCGGAGGCCCAGCCGGGAGGCGGTGAAGCCGGTAGGGGAGAAGCTCCCAGTGAGACTGATGGGCCGGCTGGGGTGGCCTAGCCGGAATGAGGTGGTGGCGCGGTGGTGGGCCGGCTGGGAGGCCCAGGATGTCTTTTGCTACTTTTTCTTTTACATTTGTGTATTTTTCCTTTTTTTATCTTTATTGGAGTGCTTCTTTGGGGTACCTGGGGACAATCCCCCTGATAGTAACCCCCGAGCGCACGCTGATTTCATCCAGAGGGGGAAATTCGCACGAGCTACGCAAAAACTTGACGTTGTCGTTGTAGATGAAGTTCTTGAATGGCGCCCAGCTGGACACCTACGGCCCGGAAGACAACACAACACCAGTGGGGGCGCGCGAGCGCACCCACTAGGTGTAGCCCCCGAGATTCGGAGTAGCTGATAGAGACAGGTGCTTCGAATCTTCTCTATCTTGCCCTTGCCCTCACCTAGGCTCCAAATATCTGCCTAAACGCCTTTAGCCGGTGAGAAACTACAAGATTCCACTCGGGGCATGCGAGCACACCCAGTGGGTGTAGCCCCCGAGATTCGGAGCGCTTGATGAAGGCAAGGACTTCAAATCTTCCTTCTTCTTGGAATTCAACTCGGTGCAGTCGTGGAAAAACAAACAAACAGAAATGAATTTTTGTCAGTACATTAACATATTGTAACTACCTCGGTGAATTACGCTCTTAGTTACAAGCCTGGATGAGCGGAAATGGTTAAAATAGTACGGTGGGGCCAAATGCCACTCATAGGTAGACCTTTCGGCCGTCCTAACCATTTCCAAAACATCGGGACAAGAACGAGCGGCGTAATCGGCAGGCGAAGGGATCAACTACATACACAAATGAGTATGTATGCAAGCCACCATACAACAGTCCTCAGAGCCATTCCATCTAAAAGAAATAGAAATATTGCAACGCCATACGGCAAGATCCAAATATCCTAGATAGATATAATAGTTTAGGATATCTCCTCATACATCAAACATCAGAGTATTAGGCGGAAGCGGGAAACAAGATCCGAGTACGGATAAGAAGCAAATCGGCATAAGATGCCCCATAAATAAACACATCCCGCCCATAGATCTCACGGATCCCCGTTCCCGGAATCTCCACACCGAGTGATCGTTGCCCACATCGTTCGTCTCTTCCACCCAGTATCCATCTTGCGAGTTTACCTGTTCATCTGAATCAAACAATTTATTGTGTGAGACCCTAGGGGTACTCAGCAAGTCTTTATGCCTCTAAAGGGGACACAACCTGGGGTGACGCAATTTGCAGCAAAAGATAATACCTAACAATTCTATAGATACTCGCTAGCCATCCGCCTAACCAAAGATAGACGGATGTCCGTGAATTAATAACACCAGTTATAACAGTAATATTAACAGATCCATCCTCCTCCTCGCTTACCAACGAACAATCCCCCATCCGTTGGCAGTGTTATTATCCATTCCATGAGTGTTGCACTATTTACTAGTCAGGTACTTAGTCAATTTAAAAACGGTACTTTAGTTATACTTGTCTATGATCGAGAAACTGTGCTCCAAGTCGTCCATAACCGCGGACACGGCTCTCAGAAAGATTTACCCTGCAGGGGTGCACAAATAGCAACACACACTCGATCAACCTTGGAAAAACCAAATCAAAACCCAACGAGGCATTCACGACAAAGCGATCACATGATTCAGAAATGTTTCAGGGGGCCACCCCATTAGGCTACCCGTAACGAAGTTGGCCGGCTCCGAGACGGACCCAAGGTTTGCGTCAATGGCTGTAAACGACTGGGAACCCAAAAGTGTGACTGGGCTTGTCGATACCGCGAAAACACTCCGCATCCAAAACAGTACAGGTGCTCCTCGCACAATCTTAAATAAAGCAGTAAAGCATGGCATAAGTACAGGATAGTAATAAAGCCCCAAACTACTTTGTGGCCCCAAGAAATAAGAATGAATCAAGCTCTGGCTCAGGGGGGTTCATAAGCCTCCCGGATGTGGATAGTGCGAATAGTCAAGGAACAGGAATCATTTACTCGGGGTCCTACGGGACACAAGTGAGCATGAAGAACCAAATAGCAGATATTGCTCACCGGTGCCACTGTCATTAGTTATCCCATTACTACTCAGGTTAAGTTGTTTAGGTACCTCGTTATCCATCAGACACTCACATACCCTACACATGCTGTTCTACGACCCGCATGGCTCAAACAACTCCTGTAGTAATGGCTCATGGGATGGAGGAACAAGCTTCGGTGGGGTTTAAATGTAAAGGCTATGCGGTACTTGGGATTCAGTTTAATGCAATCGCGACTCAATGATGCAAGAATAAGATAGAGGCAATAGGTACTATATGTATGCGAGCATGTGGTAGTGCTTGCCTGGCAGCTCGGTTGAAGTGAGGGATGGATCTAGGTAGTGCTCCTGGGTTTCTTGATATATCCCCTGCTCAGCGTCTATTCGAAGAAGAACCAAACAAACAAGGGCCAACATAAATAGAGTGCACAAGCATATGAATTAAAATGCGACAAGCAAACAATCATGCCATGATGAATGATGCACAATTTGCATGGCAATAATGTAGCATGGCATGGGTGAGATGTGGAATACAAGAATAAAGCCTTTTATTGAGTTTTAGTCACATTCTAACCTAAAATAAGTTGCTGTAAACTTTATATTTATATGATGCATGCTGCAATTCAGAACATGGAATGCATAAACAGAAAGGTCTCGTCGAGCTGATCATTTTAGACATATCATTTGTCAAATTCGGAGTTATAAAACAAAAGTTATTAATTAATTAAGGCAAAGGGCATTTTATTTGTAATTTTAATCAACTCGAAATTTTAAATTGTTCAAATAATATTTTGAATGGCATATTTGAAAACCTCACATTTTTCTGATTTCAAAACATATATTACATGTTTAATTTGGAATTATATCTTAAAAGATATTTGAAAACAGATTTGAATTTGAATTTAAAACAAATTTGAAAAGGTTTTAATTAAACAGCAAGCAGAAACCATCTTGTACTCACCCAGATCTAGCCACAGACAAAGACACCTGGGCCCGGGCTGACCTGGAGGGAAAACGACGCAGAGAGACCTTTTCTCACCGCGAGCTGAGCTAGCCCATATGGCTGACAGGTGGGGCCGGTGGGGCTGAGGGTCCACGGCGCGCGCGGCCAGCCGGTAGGCGACACGTGGTGGATCCGAGGGACCGCAGGGCAAGGCTGTGGAAACCCCGGTACCTTTTCGCAAAAAGCCCAGGTGACCGACAGGTGGGGCCTCTAGGAGCGCGGGTTGAGCCGGTAAAAGACGCAGGGGGTTAAGTGCAAAAGGGTTCGCGGCCACTGTTTCTCTTCTTGTTCTCTGACGGACTGACGGCACGCACGGCATGGCACCGCGGGATGTCGATCTCGCGACCTCGCGCGCGCGAGCGGCGGCGGCTACCGCTGGGGTGGCTTGGGTGTTGTGCTGGCTTGCGGTCGCGCGGCTAGGTAGAGTGTGAGGCGACGCAGGGACGTGCGGAGGCTCGCGGCCACGGCACACTAAGGTTGCTCGGCGAAACGTCTGGTGCAGCTAGGGCTACCCGGTGAGGCGGAGTATGTCCAGGAGGTAGAGGAGCTCACCGCGGGTTGGTTGGTGTGGTCAGATCGGGGAGTGGCGCAGAGGATCGTCGACGAGGCTGGCGGCCGGAGTTCTAGGGTTTGGCGTCGGGTGGCGGCGGTGCTGTTGGTTCTGGGGCTCCTCCTTCGCATCGGCGTGTCCAAGGCGAAGCAGAGAGGTCCCCTTGGTTTTCCAGGCCACCTCCTCGACGCGCTCGCCGGCCGGAGCGACGAGGAGCAGGGGTAGACGTCGGTGTCTGGCAGCGAGATCTGGCGATGGTGAAGAGAGAGGGGAGGTGCGGCAGGGCTTGGGGTGGATCTGGGCGATGTAGAGGAGCCGTGGGGAAGGAGGAAACGAGAGGGAGAGAGGCGAGGCAGCCGTGGCATGGGTAGATAAAGGTGGCTCGGTTGTCACCTTTTTCTTCTTCTCCTTTCACGTGCTCGGGCTGGCTCGGTTTGAGCAGGGCAGGGGCAGGTAGGGTGGAGCTAATAGCCGGGCCAGGGAGCGCCCAAGGAGTGGTAGGCTCGGGTGGGCCATCCCGTCTGTGAGAGAGAAAGAGAGAGGAAAAGGGAGGCTCGGGTAGCTAGGTTTAGCCAGAGAGGGGTGGCTCGGGTTAGCTAGGTGGAGGGCTTGGTTAGGGTTTAGGTTTAGAGAGGAGGTTAAGGATAGAGAGCCTAGGGAGGTGTTGGTGAGGTTGTTTAGGATTTTACATCCTCACATGAGCAAGCAAGGAGGGGATGGGAGAGAGGTAGAGTAGGGTGTGATTGAGGTATAGGGTTTAACATGCCCAAAACTAGATCAAGCTAGAAAAGGTGTTGAGATGGAGATGGTGAGGTGATGAAAGAAGAAGGTGTGATCAACAAGAGATCAAGAACACATAGGATGATGACACAAGACAAGACCCACTTAAAAACAAAGGCAAAACTCAAAGGAGAAGAGATGGTGGAGCTTTGCATGGCCCATGCATGTATTTAATGCCACGTGTTAATCTTGTGAATCTCATGGCATTTATTTATGTGCATCCTCAAAAGATGGAGTAAGGGCCAAGCTAAGGAGTTATAGAATTAGATCCACCCAACCCACATGAGCTAGAATAAATATCAAAAGAAAAAGACTTACAAGCTCATGGGTTATTGGAATGGTGGAAGTATAAGGTGGTGACAAGGAAAGGTGATGGAGTTGAATAAAAGATATGCCCCCAACTCCACTTGGGCATTTAAACAATATATCAATAACCAAATACAATATCAAGAGGCAAATACAATTAATGATGCATATGAGAGAAGAACCAAAAGAAAAAGGGTTTTATATGATGCTCAAATGCAAGGTGGCATGATGACATGAGCATGATATAATTATGATGCAACAATTATATATAGGAAGTAGCCATTATTTTACTAGACCAAGTAGCATTACAACTCTTAGACAATTGGGATGCTACAACTCTCTCCCACTAAATAGGAATCTCGCCCCGAGATTCTAGGAAGAAGAAGAAGACTCAAAGAGGGTAGGATACTTGGCACAAAGCTCATCTTCACGTTCCTAAGTGGCTTCATCCACGGAATGGTGCGACCACTGGACGTTGCAGAACTTGATGGACTTGTTGCGAGTCCTTCTTTCTGCGACTTCAAGGATTTTTGTGGGGTGTTCTTGATAAGACAGGTCTTCTTGGAGATTGATAAGCTCATGGTCCACGGTCCTGCCGGGATCCTTGAAGCACTTCTTGAGTTGAGAGATGTGGAAAACATCATGGACCTTGAGTTTTTCCGGGAGCTCAAGAGCATAAGCAACTTCTCCTCTTCTTCCACAAATTTTGAAAGGACCGATGTATCTAGGAGCCAGCTTTCCTTTGATACCAAAGCGGTGCGTGCCTCTCATGGGAGTGACACGAAGGTAAACGAGATCACCAGGGACATACTCCATGTCCGTGTGCTTTCTGTCATAATTGCTCTTCTGGCGACTTGGAGCAATCTTCAGATTTTCAAGAATGATGTGAACCTTCTCCTCCGCTTGAGTTACAATGTCGGGGCCAAACAATATTCTTTCTCCTGCATTCGACCAACCAATTGGAGTTCTGCATTTGCGACCATAGAGAGCCTCAAATGGTGCCATCTTTAGACTTTTCTGGAAGCTATTGTTGTAAGAGAATTCAGCATAAGGAAGACATTCTTCCCACTTCATGCTGAAAGAGATGACGCAATCATGGAGCATATCTTCCAGAATCTGATTGATCCTTTCAACTTGTCCTTGCGACTGAGGGTGGTAAGCTGTGCTGAAGTTCAATTTTGTCCCCAATGCATTTTGGAAACTTCCCCAGAACTTGGAAGGGAAGATGCTTCCACGGTCTGAACTGATCTCAAGAGGAACCCCATACAGAGAGACAATTCTGTTGATATAGAGCTCAGCCAACTGAATTGCAGAAATTGTTTCCTTGACGGGAAAGAAGTGAGCCACTTTAGAAAGCCTGTCAATGACAACAAAGATTGCATTGTTGCCCTTCTGCGACCTTGGAAAACCAGTGATGAAGTCCATCTCTACTTTCTCCCATTTCCATTCCGGGGGTTTCAATGGCTGTAGAAGACCGGAAGGTTTCTGATGGACAGCTTTAACTCTACGGCAGACATCACACTCCGAGACATACTTGGCACAATATCATTTCAATCCCGGCCACCAATATTGTGTTTTCAAGTCCATGTACATCTTTGTGCTGCCAGGGTGGATAGAAAGAACAGAATCATGCGCCTCCTTGAGAACTTTCTCTCTCAAACCCGGGTAGTTCGGAACAAACATCCGGTGTTCAAAGAAAAGCGTGCCTTGGTCATCGACGTGGAAGGACTCATACTTCGGAAGCTGAATGTTGGAGATGATCTTTTTGGTGTACGGATCACCAAGTTGAATGGAGCGAACCTTTTCTTCCAAGAGAGGGGTTGCCAGAAGGTTCAGAAGATACCCTTGATCCACAATTTCAAGGTTGAGCTTGCGGAATTCCTCGCACAAGAGAGGTTGTTGTTCTTCCACCATGAGGTTGCTGACATAAGCTTTGCGGCTGAGAGCATCGGCCATGACATTAGCTTTGCCCGGAGTGTAGTTGATGGTCAAATCGAAATCATTGATTGCTTCAATCCACCTCCTCTGACGAAGGTTGAGATCAGGCTGTGTGAAGATATACTTCAGACTCTTGTGATCAGAAAAGATTTCACAACGGTTGACAAGCAAGTAATGCCTCCATACTTTCAAAGCAAAGACAACTGCTGCGAGTTCGAGGTCATGTGTAGGATAGTTGATCTCATGCGTCTTCAACTGTTGAGAGGCATAAGCAACAACTTGTTTTTCTTGCATAAGGACCGCACCCAATCCTTGCAAAGATGCGTCACAGAATATCTGGAAAGGCTTGGATGTATCTGGAGGAACCAAGACTGGTGTGGAAGTGAGCTTCTCTTTGAGTGTTTCAAAGCTTGCTTGACATGCAGGAGTCCAAAGGTATTTCTTGCCTTTCTTGAGGAGATCGGTAAGAGGCTTCGCTATCTTCAAAAAGTTCTGAACGAAGCAATGGCAATAACTAGCCAAACCAAGGAAGCTCCGGACTTCTTTGACATTTATAGGGGGAAGCTAGTCAACAATTGTCTTTACAGTTTCCGGGTTGACGGCAATGCCCTTGGCAGAGATGACGTGACCAAGATAGGTGACTTGAGGCAGCCAAAACTCACATTTGGAGAACTTTGCATACAGGCGGTTCTCACGAAGCTTGTTTAGGACACTCCGAAGGTGTTCTTCATGTTCTTCCTTTGACTTAGAATAGACTAGGATGTCATCCAGATAGACCACAACGAACTTATCAAGATACTCCATGAAAACCGAGTTCATAAGCCTCGAGAAGGTGGCAGGTGCGTTGGTGAGACCGAAAGACATGACCGTGTACTCATACAGGCCATAGCGGGTGGTGAAAGCTGTTTTAGGAACATCTTCCTTGCGAATCTTGATTTGATGATAACCACTTCTCAAGTCAAGCTTAGAGAATACCACAGCTCCAGCTAGCTGATCGAAGAGATCATTAATCCGCGGAAGGGGATATTTATTCTTGATGGTTTTAGCATTGAGAGCCCGATAGTCAACACAAAGTCTATCAGTCTTGTCTCGCTTCTTCACAAAGATGGTTGGGCTACCCCAAGAAGAAGTACTGTTTTGAATGAAACCCAACTTCTCTTGTTCATCAAGCTGACGTTTGAGTTCAGCCAACTCAGCAGGACCCATTTTATAAGGCCGCTTGGAGATAGGAGCCGTTCCAGGTTCAAGCTCAATTACAAATTCAACCTCACGATCCGGAGGCATACCTGGCAACTCTTCAGGAAAGACATCTGGGAACTCACAGACCACCGGAACACTCTGAATAGCTTCCATAGCATCAGCATTCCGAGCCGCCAAAGAGAAAAGCTGAAAAGCAGGAGTCAGACTTGGAGAATAGACTATATGGCCTTCAGGAATTTTCAGGGAAACTGAGCGTTCAGCACAATCAATCACAGCTGCATTTGCTGTCAACCAATCCATGCCCAAGATAACATCAATGTCAGAATTGCCCAGAATAATTAAGGACGCCGAGAACGAAGAGCCACCAATCTCAATTTGGTTGCCATGGCTGATTTTAGAAGCTGCCATTGTTGCTCCAGGAGAAAGGACCATTAACCTCTTAAGGAGAGGATCCATAGCTAACTCATTCTCATTTGCAAATTTGTGAGAAACAAAAGAATGCGATGCACCAGAATCAAACAAAACTCGTGCAGGGACTGAGTTAACGGAAAGCATACCCATCACAACTCCAGGTGCATGCTCAGCTTGAGCGGCGTTGACACAGTTGGCACGAGCAACAGTAGACCCGGGCTTGGTGTTGATGTTGAGAGCCCGAGGTGGTGGTGCACGAACCATAGGAGAGCTTGCCGCAGGTCTTGGAGGTGGTGGAGGAAGAGCTTTGTTGTTCATTGGACAGTTCCAGTGTTGATGCCAGTGTTTCCACAAGTGTAACAAGCACCAGGTGGACGTGGCGCAACGTAGCCAGGGACTCCGCCAGGCGCTCCAGGGTAGTTGTGGTTGTAGCCCCTGGGAGCAGCAGTGAGGAAGTTTGGTGGCCTTGCCGCGTAGCTTGAAGGTCTTGGTGGAGCCGGGAGCGACGGTGGGGTGTTAGGAACCCAGACACGACGCTTAGAAGGAGTTGACATAGCTGAAGAGCTTGCTGCATCGCGGTTGTGTTTCTTTGACTCCTCAAACACTTGCCTACTTGCTTCTTCCTGCAGAGCTGTATGCTGAAGTTCCAGAAAAGACGCCGGCCTTGCATGTGTGATTGCATATTTAATCGATGCATTGAGCCCTTGTCGGAACCTCTTTTGCTTCTTCTTGTCATCAGAGATCTCATCGCCACCATAACGAGAAAGGTTCATGAAGTTTCTGATGTAGGTATTGACATTGTCATTGCCCTGCTTGAGGTTGAGAAACACTTCCTTCATCCTCTCCATGACAATTTCTGACAGATACTGCTCTTTGAAAGCTCCAGTGAACTGTTCCCAAGTAGGCTGAAAACCAGTGTAGTTTGCCTTCAGGTAATTCTCCCACCACAGAGCTGCATCTCCCTTTAGAAGGTGAGTGGCACATTTTACCCATTCTTGCTCAGGAACATCAGCAGTCACCAATAACCTTGACATCTCACGCAACCAATCATCAGCATCAAGTGGTTGATCGGACACAACGAATTGACGTGGGTTGAACTTCAGGAAGCTTTTGATGTCTCCTCGCTTGGGAGGTGGAGGTAGCGGAACAAACTCATTCCTCCTGACACTTTCTTCAAGACGCTGCTGGTTCTGTTGCATTGCTGCCAAGGCATTGGCGATGCTTGCCAAGGCGGCCCCCAGTTCAGGTTGTATGTCCTCCTCAGAACGGCGTGGTGGTGCCATCCTAGAAGATATTAAGCATATCGCACACGACTGAAAAGGAGTGTGGAAGCACAGATGTATCAAAGAATTTTTTTCCACATTTTCGGCATTAAAATACCAATAGATGCGCAAAATCACTTATCAGGTAGAGATTAGCAACTCCACATTCTGTGAAAGCATGATGGAAGGAAGAACACCCTTAAGAAGATGGCACCGGTTAACAAGGAGTCAGATAGATCGCGCCGGTTTTCAAAAGCCTGTCAGTATGGAATGTACCAACAGTGGATAACCAAAGGCAGATTGTGATAACAAATTGGATGCAACAGATAGACAAGGAATTACACACACACACACACACACACACTTTCTATGGTACTACGAAAACCTAGAACACGTGAATCCTAGTTTGAATTTTGAGAAGAGGATTGAAAACGTTACACTTCCTTACCAGAAAAGGGTGGGTGGGTGGGTAAGAAGAAAAGTGGAAGCAGTCCTACTCTCACGTTTTGTTTTTCCCTAGTATACGTAGCTACCCAAAATATTTGCTAGACTGACAACGACCATTTGGCTGAGACCCTGAAGGGCGGGATGGCTCTGATACCAATTGTAACTACCTCGGTGAATTACGCTCTTAGTTACAAGCCTGGATGAGCGGAAATGGTTAAAATAGTACGGTGGGGCCAAATGCCACTCACAGGTAGACCTTTCGACCGTCCTAACCATTTCCAAAACATCAGGACAAGAACGAGCGGCGTAATCGGCAGGCGAAGGGATCAACTACATACACAAATGAGTATGTATGCAAGCCACCATACAACAGTCCTCAGAGCCATTCCATCTAAAAGAAATAGAAATATTGCAATGCCATACGGCAAGATCCAAATATCCTAGATAGATATAATAGTTTAGGATATCTCCTCATACATCAAACATCAGAGTATTAGGCGGAAGCGGGAAACAAGATCCGAGTACGGATAAGAAGCAAATCGGCATAAGATGCCCCATAAATAAACACATCCCGCCCACAGATCTCACGGATCCCCGTTCCTGGAATCTCTACACCGAGTGATCGTTGCCCACATCGTTCGTCTCCTCCACCCAGTATCCATCTTGCGAGTTTACCTGTTCATCTGAATCAAACAATTTATCGTGTGAGACCCTAGGGGTACTCAGCAAGTCTTTATGCCTCTAAAGGGGACACAACCTGGGGTGACGCAATTTGCAGCAAAAGATAATACCTAACAATTCTATAGATACTCGCTAGCCATCCGCCTAACCAAAGATTGACGGATGTCCGTGAATTAATAACACCAGTTATAACAGTAATATTAACAGATCCATCCTCCTCCTCGCTTACCAACGAACAACCCCCATCCGTTGGCAGTGTTATTATCCATTCCATGAGTGTTGCACTATTTACTAGTCAGGTACTTAGTCAATTTAAAAACGGTACTTTAGTTATACTTGTCTATGATCGAGAAACTGTGCTCCAAGTCGTCCATAACCGCGGACACGGCTCTCAGAAAGATTTACCCTGCAGGGGTGCACAAATAGCAACACACACTCGATCAACCTCGGAAAAACCAAATCAAAACCCAACGAGGCATTCATGACAAAGCGATCACAGGATTCAGAAATGTTTCAGGGGGCCACCCCATTAGGCTACCCGTAACGAAGTTGGCCGGCTCCGAGACGGACCCAAGGTTTGCGTCAATGGCTGTAAACGACTGGGAACCCGAAAGTGTGACTGGGCTTGTCGATACCGCGAAAACACTCCGCATCCAAAAGAGTACAGGTGCTCCTCGCACAATCTTAAATAAAGCAGTAAAGCATGGCATAAGTATAGGATAGTAATAAAGCCCCAAACTACTTTGTGGCCCCAAGAAATAAGAATGAATCAAGCTCTGGCTCAGGGGGGGTCATAAGCCTCCCGGATGTGGATAGTGCGAATAGTCAAGGAACAGGAATCATTTACTTGGGGTCCTACAGGACACAAGTGAGCATGAAGAACCAAATAGCAGATATTGCTCACCGGTGCCACTGTCATTAGTTATCCCATTACTACACAGGTTAAGTTGTTTAGGTACCTCGTTATCCATCAGACACTCACATACCCTACACATGCTGTTCTATGACCCGCATGGCTCAAACAACTCCTGTAGTAATGGCTCATGGGATGGAGGAACAAGCTTCGGTGGGGTTTAAATGTAAAGGCTATGCGGTACTTGGGATTCAGTTTAATGCAATCGCGACTCAATGATGCAAGAATAAGATAGAGGCAATAGGTACTATATGTATGCGAGCATGTGGTAGTGCTTGCCTGGCAGCTCGGTTGAAGCGAGGGATGGATCTGGGTAGTGCTCCTGGGTTTCTTGATATATCCCCTGCTCAGCGTCTATTTGAAGAAGAACCAAACAAACAAGGGCCAACATAAATAGAGTGCACAAGCATATGAATTAAAATGCGACAAGCAAACAATCATGCCATGATGAATGATGCACAATTTGCATGGCAATAATGTAGCATGGCATGGGTGAGATGTGGAATACAAGAATAAAGCCTTTTATTGAGTTTTAGTCACATTCTAACCTAAAATAAGTTGCTGTAAACTTTATATTTATATGATGCATGCTGCAATTCAGAACATGGAATGCATAAACAGAAAGGTCTCGTCGAGCTGATCATTTTAGACATATCATTTGTCAAATTCGGAGTTATAAAACAAAAGTTATTAATTAATTAAGGCAAAGGGCATTTTATTTGTAATTTTAATCAACTCGAAATTTTAAAGTGTTCAAATAATATTTTGAATGGCATATTTGAAAACCTCACATTTTTCTGATTTCAAAACATATATTACATGTTTAATTTGGAATTATATCTTAAAAGATATTTGAAAACAGATTTGAATTTGAATTTAAAACAAATTTGAAAAGGTTTTAATTAAACAGCAAGCAGAAACCATCTTGTACTCACCCAGATCTAGCCACAGACACAGACACCTGGGCCCGGGCTGACCTGGCGGGAAAACGACGCAGAGAGACCTTTTCTCACCGCGAGCTGAGCTGGCCCATGCGGCTGACAGGTGGGGCCGGTGGGGCTGAGGGTCCACGGCGCGCGCGGCCAGCCGGTAGGCGACACGTGGTGGATCCGAGGGACCGCGGGGCAAGGCTGTGGAAACCCCGGTACCTTTTCGCAAAAAGCCCGGGTGACCGACAGGTGGGGCCTCTAGGAGCGCGGGTTGAGCCGGTAAAAGACGCAGGGGGTTAAGTGCAAAAGGGTTCGCGGCCACTGTTTCTCTTCTTATTCTCTGACGGACTGACGGCACGCACGGCACGGCGCCGCGGGATTTCGATCTCGCGACCTCGCGCGCGCGAGTGGCGGCGGCTACCGCTGGGGTGGCTTGGGGGTTGTGCTGGCTTGCGCTCGCGCGGCTAGGTAGAGTGTGAGGCGACGCAGGGACGTGCAGAGGCTCGCGGCCACGGCGCACTGAGGTTGCTCGGCGAAACGTCTGGCGCAGCTAGGGCTACCCGGTGAGGCAGAGTATGTCTAGGAGGTAGAGGAGCTCACCCCGGGTTTGTTGGTGTGGTCAGATCGGGGAGTGGCGCAGAGGATCGTCGACGAGGCTGGCGGCCGGAGTTCTAGGGTTTGGCGTCGGGTGGCGGCGGTACCGTTGGTTCTGGGGCTCCTCCTTCGCATCGGCGTGTCCAGGGCGAAGCAGAGAGGTCCCCTTGGTTTTCCAGGCCACCTCCTCGACGCGCTCGCCGGCCGGAGCGACGAGGAGCAGGGGTAGACGTTGGTGTCTGGCAGCGAGATCTGGCGATGGTGAAGAGAGAGGGAGGTGCGGCAGGGCTTGGGGTGGATCTGGGCGATGTAGAGGAGCCGTGGGGAAGGAGGAAACGAGAGGGAGAGAGGCGAGGTAGCCGTGGCATGGGTAGATAAAGGTGGCTCGGTTATCACCTTTTTCTTCTTCTCCTTTCACGTGCTCGGGCTGGCTCGGTTTGAGCAGGGCAGGGGCAGGTAGGGTGGAGCTAATAGCCGGGCCAGGGAGCGCCCAAGGAGAGGTAGGCTCGGGTGGGCCATCCCCGGCTGTGAGAGAGAAAGAGAGAGGGAAAGGGAGGCTCGGGTAGCTAGGTTTAGCCAGAGAGGGGTGGCTCGGGTTAGCTAGGTGGAGGGCTTGGTTAGGGTTTAGGTTTAGAGAGGAGGTTAAGGATAGAGAGCCTAGGGAAGTGGTGGTGAGGTTGTTTAGGATTTTACATCCTCACATGAGCAAGCAAGGAGGGGATGGGAGAGAGGTAGAGTAGGGTGTGATTGAGGTATAGGGTTTAACATGCCCAAAACTAGATCAAGCTAGAAAAGGTGTTGAGATGGAGATGGTGAGGTGATGAAAGAAGAAGGTGTGATCAACAAGAGATCAAGAACACATAGGATGATGACACAAGACAAGACCCACTTAAAAACAAAGGCAAAACTCAAAGGAGAAGAGATGGTGGAGCTTTGCATGGCCCATGCATGTATTTAATGCCATGTGTTAATCTTGTGAATCTCATGGCATTTATTTATGTGCATCCTCAAAAGATGGAGTAAGGGCCAAGCTAAGGAGTTATAGAATTAGATCCACCCAACCCACATGAGCTAGAATAAATATCAAAAGAAAAAGACTTACAAGCTCATGGGTTATTGGAATGGTGGAAGTATAAGGTGGTGACAAGGAAAGGTGATGGAGTTGAATAAAAGATATGCCCCCAACTCCACTTGGGCATTTAAAAAATATATCAATAACCAAATACAATATCAAGAGGCAAATACAATTAATGATCATATGAGAGAAGAACCAAAAGAAAAAGGGTTTTATATGATGCTCAAATGCAAGGTGGCATGATGACATGAGCATGATATAATTATGATGCAACAATTATATATAGGGAGTAGCCATTATCTTACTAGACCAAGTAGCATTACAATTGTTAGACAATTGGGATGCTACACATATAGTACACATGCTATCAACCGGATAACTATTTTATTTTTCAAAAACTAGCTCGTGCTTCTCTGAATACTTAGTCACTTTCTCATGCGCTCTGCTGTTTACGCTGTGTTCTTGCCGGCCAGCCCGGTTGTGGTCTGGAGCCGGAACCGAAGGGGGAGCTGATAGTACATTGCGCACGGTAGTGGGGGCTTAGCAGCCAGAAAATACCAACTAGGCACAAGGCCGGAATGTCCGATCTGTCGCATCCTTCACCGTTTTTCATGTGGGATGCCTCGGGCTTTTGCACTTGCTAGCCGGACAGCCGGGTTGCTGTCTGTAGTTGAGACGAATAGTGGGCCTCTGACAGCATCGTACATTACTCAGTCGGTTTACATATTTAGTAGGCCGGGCCAACCGGCGAGCCCCCGAGTAGGGGTTGCCGGCGCCGGAAAACTGAAAGCAGAAAACATGACAACATCTGGCGAGACCTCGAGGGTTGCTCGAAGTGGGAAAAACACTCACATTGCAGCAGTTGGCGTGGTAGGGGCAAAGACGCGATTCCTTAGTTGTTGCGGATGCTGAAACGGTCCAACTAGCGTTCCAACCGGATAGCCTGGCTCTAGCCGGACAGGCAACCAAACACGGTGTAATTTGAACTCTTGATTCATTCGCTAGTAGATAGGCCTTTGTGTTAAACCTATAGGTCTTTGATACCAATTGAAATGGATCATATGGGCACCTAGAAGGGAGAGGTGGTGAATAGGTGCTACTTCAAATTTTAATGCTTTTTCAATTTTAGGCTTAACACAAAAGGTAAATTCTCTAGATAACTATATAGAGGAATTTCCCTATATGCAAACCTATCTACTAGCGAGTAAGAGGCGAGCGGAAAGAGGAACGAGTGAACCATAGTGAAGCACACAGAGACACATGATTTGTTTTACCGCAGTTCCTTCCTTGTTAAGGGAAGTACATCTGTGTTGGAGGGGTGGGCGGTACTAAGACCACCACGCCACAATAGGCCTCACCCTGTTCTCCGATGGATCCCGCCACCAAAGGCCTGATCCACCTTTCCACTATAGGAACCCTTCGAGGCGGGTACCGGCGCCTTTACGCAACTAGCAGGGCACAACTCCACAACCAAATTGGAGTCTCCCAGAATGACAACAAGCTGCCACAAGAACAAGTTATCAATAACACAATACAAGATCTAGTTATTAGTAAGAATACTAGATCGAGGATTTCTCCAAATGAATGGAGAGGAGTTGAAGCGCTTGATTCGTGATGCTGATGAAGATAATCTCCTCCTTCAATTCCCCCAAAGATCGAAGCCTTCAGGTGGTTGAAGTGGGAGATCTAGAGAGATACCTCTTGCAAATGGTCTAACAATTTTCGAATGAATCAAGAGTTCTGCACGATGGGGATGAGGGGGATTTTATACCCCCTACACCCTCTGAGCCATTGGAGCCATTTGGGGCCGGATTATTCGGCCCAAGTGAGGGCCGTATTATCCGGTCTGGGGAAAAACTCCGCCCCAAACTCGGATTATCCGGCAGTAAACCTCCCCCACTCTGAGTGACGTGCCGAGCCTGCCCTTGATCGCCTCATGGGGGCCGGATTATCCGGCCCCATGCGAAGGCTGGATTATCCGGCCAAGGGAGGAAAAACCACCCCTGTTCAGTTTTCCGGAAGAAAATCCGACCGCACTCCGAGCGTCGTGCCTTGGCAGCCTTTGATTGATTTCTGGGGGCCGGATTATCTGGCCCCATGCGAAGGCCGGATTATCCGGCCTGGGGAGGAAAAACCGCCCCAGTTCGGATTTTCCGGGAGAAAATCCGAACCCACTCTGAGCGTCGCGCCTTGGCTGTCTTTGATCGATGAGTTTGGCGGGATAATCCGGCCCTTGGTGGGGCGGATAATCCGGCGCCCCAAAACACCAGAACAGTCCCTGCACACTTAGCGCACATGAGAAAACTCCACGGTATTGTTATCTAACACTCAAAACACAGAGAACCATGAAATGTTCTTTCAATCTCCCCTTTTTTGGTGTTAGATGACAATACTAGGATTTGCAGGAAAGTTCTCAAGGCAACAAGATTTAATGAAAGACAAAGACTCCCCCTCAATGTGTGGATACAAACAATTGCAGTTGATTACAAATACACACAAGAGGGTAAAGTATAAATCATTGGAACAAGTGTGAAAAGCTCATACCACCGGTAGGGGGATAGAAGCGTCCTCAATACATTATAAGAATATCCAATGATAGCCATAGAGCGCGTCTTCCTCGATATAGATATCCAATAGCCATAAGAATAATCCACAAAACCACAGCCACAAAGTTTCATACAGACCACAAGATAAAGTTCAACGCTAAATGGGCACAAGAGAGAAAATGACGAATAGGAAAAAGTGCAAATTCTTGTGCCCGACCCATGCAAATCCTCGAAGACCTAATAGAACTACTTCTCCCCATTTGGCATCGAGACGCCAAAAAGGAAGAAGAGAAATGCTAGCGCCCCAAGATATCACTCGTAGTCCTCATCCTCATCCTCGTCCTCGTCCTCGTTCCCATCCTCGTCCTCATCCTCAAGCTCCTCGGTGTCATCATCCTCAGCATCAGCCGTGGCCGCGGAAGGAAATAGGTGACACTCTAGCTCTCCATAGTTAAGCCCAGAAGAGGAGTTCCACCGAGCATATGGTGTGGGAGGAGTAGGAGCAGGGGGATCGCCAGAAGCACCGGACACACGGTGAAGGATTAGCTGCTGAGAGTGAGCCAACTCATGGTGCTGCTTGTAAGGCTCATACTGACCCTTGCGTGTGTCCATGCCCATGCAAAGAATGTTCCTCTAGAACCAGTTCAGCTGCTTGATCTCACGAGCAATGGGAGGCATTGGAGGCCCTCATGAGACCCTCTGGGGCAGAGGAGGGGTGAGAGGTCTTCCTAACCTTGGTGTAGATCTTCTTGTCCTTGTGCACATCATCAATATTGAACTCTTCAGTGGGGAGCAAGTGCTTGATCAGCATCATGATGTACGGAGCATATGGGATGGACAGCCTGTTGAACATGGCATCGATCAACTCATGGTAAATGAAGTCCATCACATCCAGCTGATATGACATGAACTCATCCTCACAGGACGCCACCTCATGAGAGAAGGCCAGAAGATGAACCAAGTGATCATGGATACTGTTATTGTTGCCTCCAATTGGGGTGATGGAATCACGAAAGAGACCCACTGTGAACACCGGGATTTTTAATCCCAGATGCCTATTATGCCATACCTCGCAATCCTAGGATTACCATTTTTGTGAGACATAACAGATTGATATCATAGTACATCATCCATTACAAACCATAAATAAGGTCTTACACAAATAAAGGATCTCATGATCCAGTCTTAGTACAATCAAGAAGCGGAATAAATAGCATAGCGGTGGGGTCCATCTTCAGAGACACAGGCAATGCTGACGATGGGAGGTAGTCCTAGTTATCATAGCCGTCCTGTTGTCCTTCATCTTGGTAATCTCCTTCATAGTCTAGCCATAGGAATAGCCAGGGACAAAATCCATGAGTACTCTTTAAGTACTCGCAAACTACCACTAACAATTAGGATAGTTCTAGTAGGAATGCTAAACTCTAAGTTTAATTGTAAAGTTAAGTTTGAAACCTAAGATGAGTTCAGAAACAAAGAAAGATAAAAGAAGTTTGAAAACACCTAAGTGGGAACTTAATTGTCATAGTCACAACTCTGTTGTGGTCAAGTCAGGTCACAATTCATTTCATAAGTTGTTTTGAAAACGTCTGACAACAGAACAGTATGGCCACTCCAACTGTCCATAACCACAGACGTGGCTATTCGAATAGTTTGACACTCTGTAGAGGTGGTACACTTTCACCACAAGATTCGATACATCTGTCAGGGATAACCCTGAATCATCATACTTAGTATGCAGATAATCAAACATAACCTTTCCTTTATACACCCTAGTATAAGCACCTCTCCTATGAGCATGGCCTCCCAACCATGACCATCTGTCATCTTGGGCACTGCATAGGTGGACAACATTGAGAGGTAGCCTCAGCTCAAACCTCTCCCACGAGGGAACTCATACTAATGCATATAAACTTCCGGCTAAGCCTTAACCAATTCAGGTATTGTGGTTGTACGGTAAATTGGAATGGTATCGCATCCGAACCAAACCATCAGTTTTGTAAAAGGGCTAAGGCTCATGCCTCAACATTTTCATCATCATAAACCATTTGTGTTTCTCAACACATGTCAAAACATCACAATAGAATGACTCATCATTCCAAGGTTTTCACAAGTCATTTTCACCAAGTATTCCCATCTAAAGTGAATCAAGTTTTGGTTTAGCTCTAACTACTAAGTTAAGAGTGTTCACTAAGGTGGGATTCTAATCTCAATCTCATGCCATAGAATGACATCTAAGTCTAACTAGATAGGTCAATTTTTATACTCTTTAAGCTACCTTTAAACAAGTAAAGGACTTGGGTAAAATAAAGAAGGTAAAGCTTGGAAATAAACTTGGAATAGGTATAAGTCAACATGGTATAACCAAATCATGCATAATGCCTTTGCTTAGGTTATCTAGCTTAATTCTAGCTTGCTAACAATAGCTAGCCTTGGTTGGTGCAGTGGTTGAAGTTTTCTTCCTCCTCTTGGTAGAACTCCTCCTCCTCGAAAGCTTGGTCGGTACTATCGTCTATAAATACATACGGGGTACACAATCACCAAACCATGCTTAACTAATCTACTTAGCACTCTAAGGCACACATTTGATGATCTATTATCATCACGAGCATCACAAGATTTACTGAACTAGTTTCATTATTTTTATTTGAGAAAAGTAATTTCTACTCATAGAAATTAACTAAGATTTAATATTCTCCTATTAAAATATGGGATCATGTGGACACATGTCATCACCACATATTCTAACATACGGGAATGTGATTTAAGGGTTGGATCACATTTTAATAAGTTTAAGTTTAATAATTAATGATTTAAAGTGACTAGAAATGCCTATATAGCATTATTTTGGTACTAGTCCAAAGTCATTGCATGCAAACTTTAATATTATTACATATTCAGATAGGTATGGTTAAATGTGATTTTTGAGAGTTGGAATCAACTCAAAATCTATTATGGTTGATTTTATAAAAATGTTTGAATGTGCAAATGCTTCTGTCTTGTTATTTTTACTTGGCGAGATCTCTAAATCTAAAAGATTTAAATCCAACGGGCTTGGATAGATATTTTCAATACCTTTCCAACAAAATTGGAATCACTCAATTTGGTTTAGTAAATCTTCCTGAATTGATTTTTAAACTAAGGGACAGAACTAGGTTTGAATTAAAATAGCAAAACCTATTTTTTAATGTACGGGCTTAGGCGGGAAACTAAATGGGCCGGCCCAGTGATGCTTAGCGGTGCAGAGGGCGACTGACAATGGGGGGTCCGCCTATCAGCGACACTTAAAACCCGAAACGGTATCGAGGGATCTGGGTGCTACGATTAAAACATAGATCAACGGTCCATAGGCGTCGTCGATGACGGACTCGTCATCAGCGAGACCAAACCCTAAACGGCCAGTGGGGGTCTACTGGGGACGTACCAGGGCTCCAGCTAGTGCAGCGAGGCGGGCGATCAAACTGGATGGCGACGGCGAGCTCAGGCAAGGTCACGGTAGGGGCTGAGGTGGATGGAATCGAGGACAGCGTCTCCTCCTCTGCAGCGGCCTCCTACGGTGCAATTCCGGCGAACGGCTCCGGCGAGAGAAGGGAAATGGTCAGTGGAGAGAGGGGAGGGGAATGGTGTGAAGAGATGGTGCTGGGGTGGCCTCCTTATATAGGCTCGACGGTGAGACTGAGAGGCATGGGCGCGGCTCGTCGGTGACGGCGAAACAGGGGGGCTACTGGCATGGCGAGGTAGGCGGACGGTGGGTGGTCTGCTGGCGGTTAGCTATGACGCAATGACACAGCTAGGGGTGGTGCCTAACTGTCAGGGGCTTCACGCGCTCTAGGGGACAAAGGCGGTGCTCGACGGTGATCATGGCGACTGTGAGTCGCACGGCGGTGCACGACCGTGTCCGGTGGGTTAATGCGGTTGAGGCGGAGCGGGGTGCGCGATATGGTGTCAAGGCGCGGTCGGCTGCGTGCTGGCGGCGATCGCGCTCTGGTGCGCTGTCTCTGTGAGCAGAGAGAATGGGCAGCGCGGTGCTGAGGTGGTCCAGGGGCTGGGGTTGATCGAGTGGTGGACCGTGGGCGGTGGTAGGGTTGGGCGGAGCTAATGGGCATGCTTGAATGGCACGGCTCGGTCTTTGGTGTGCTGCCTGCGTTTGGCCGGCGGTGACCTCATTTGGGCGGCGCTGCACTGGCGCTGCGGGGAAGGGGGAGGCTGGTTGATGGGTTGGTTGGACTCAGGGGGCAGGGGAGAGTAGAGAGGGTCCAGTGGGGGACAAGGGCTTAACTAGCAACAATATTAGTTAGGCCATTTGATATCTGCCTGCCACCTGTTCGACACAATGGCCGCATGAGAGATTTTTTTTGAATTTTGAGCTGATTTTTGGTGGATGCTTTGATCTAATGCTTGGTAGACTGTGGTTGCTAGGATTGGTTAAATGGAATTCATTTGAGTGGTTTTTGAGAAAGTGGGATCTATACATATGAACTACATTCAATTTTCAGATGTCATTTAAATTTAGTGTTTGAAAGTTTTTGGGATGAAACAAAGTGGGCCTTGGTATATCGCGACTTGTACTAGCAAGGTGTGCAAAGAACCACAATTGTTTCTGTTAAGATTTGAGTTCTAGGAATAGCCAAAGTAAGCTATGTGATTAAAATGGAAAAAGTGACCATTGGCTTAATTAATTCTTTTTCATTTCTTTTTCTTCGGGATTTGTTTGGGAATGATCTAGATGATGTTTAATTCACCTTAGAATCATTTTACAATCAATAGATCACTCATTCATGGCAATTCCAAACAACTCCTATTTAAATGCACACACATATGAGGGCTTAATCATTTTAAAAGGAAAAGTTTTTGTTAACCCTAAATTGGGTAGATTTGATCTTGATTAACCTTGGATTAAGTTTTGGGATGTTACAAACCTTCCCCCCTTAAATAAAATCTCGTCCTGAGATTTAAGAAAGAAAACTAGGAACTAAAGAGATTTGGGAACTCAGTCCTAATGTAATCTTCTCGCTCCCAAGTGGCTTCCTCTTCGGTATGGTTGCTCCATTGAATCTTGAGGAACTTGATACTCCAGGTCCTGGTGGTTCTGTTGGCTTCCTCCAATATACAGATGGGCACTTCACGATACGTCTAGATCCTTGTTGATATCAACAGCTCGGTGATCGATGTTCTTGAAAACTTCGGTCTTCTCCGGCACTTCTAAGCATTTGCGAAGTAACGAGATATGGAACACATTGTGGATGGCTGACATCTCCTCTGGTAGTTCTAGTTGATAAGATACTTCTCCTTGACGGTTAAGAATCTTGAAGGGTCTGATATATCTGGGGGCTAACTTTCCTTTGAGACTAAAACACTGGGTTCCCTTCAGTGGCGAAACCTTGATATATACAAAATCTCCGACATTGAAAGTCAGGTCTCTCCTTCTCTTTTCAGCATAACTCTTCTATCTGGATTGGGCGGTCTTGAGGTGCTCACCGACCTTGTGAACCTTCTCTTCGGCTTCTCGGAGAATGTCGGGTCCAAAGATCTGACTCTCTCCTACTTGCGACCAATTCAAAGGGGTGCGACACTTTCTTCCGTATAGGAACTCAAATGGTTCCATTTGCAAACTATCTTGATAACTATTGTTGTATGAGAATTCCGTGAAAGGCAGGCAGTCTTCCCATTTTGACCCGTACTCCAACACACAAGCTCTCAACATATCCTCTAGGATTTGGTTGACTCTTTCAGTCTGTCCATCAGTTTGCGGGTGATAAGCGGTGCTGACATTCAACTTGGTGCCTAATCCTTCTTGGACTTTCTGCCAAAATCTCGAGGTGAATTGGGTTCCTCGATCTGATACTATGCTCTTGAGGGGTTCCATGTAGACTAACAATTCTGGCAATGTACAACTCTGCTAGCTTTGAACTCTGGTAGGTTGTCTTGACAGGTATAAAGTGAGCTACCTTGGACTGTCTATCAACGATGACCCATAATGAGTCATTTCCCCTACTTGAAGTAGGCAAACCGGTGATAAAGTCCATTCCGATGGAATCCCATTTCCATTCCAGAATCTGCAAAGGTTGCAACAGTCCTGCGGGCCTCTGATGTTCTGCTTTGACTCTCTGACAGATATCACACTTGGCGATGTAGCTCCCAATTTCTCTCTTCATCTTGTGCCACCAAAATTGCTCTTTCAAATCTTGATACATCTTTGTTCCTCTAGGGTGGATAGAATAAAGAGTGTCATGAGCTTCTTGCATGATAACTTGCTTCAATTCCGAATGTGCTGGCACACAGATATGGCCTTTGTACCACAAAACTCCTTCTTCGTCTTCGATGAATCCAGGTACCTTTCCTGTACCAATACGACGTTTGATTCCATCGATACTTTCATTTCCCTTCTGGGCTTCCTTGATTTGGCTAATCAAGGTGGGTTGAAGTTCAATGCTAGCTAAGAATCCTTTGCTAACTAGCTCCGTCCTAAACTGCTCCAACTCCTTGATCATGGTGTTTAGCCTACACGGCAATCTGCTAAGAGCATCCGCTACCACATTGGCTTTGCTGGGGTGATAGTGAATGTCAAGCTCCTAATCCTTGATTAACTCTATCCATCTCCTTTGCCTCATATTCAGCTCCTTCTAAGTGAAAATATACTTCAAGCTTTTGTGATCTGAGTAAATCTCACAGCGATTACCCATAAGATAATGACGCCATGTCTTCAACACCAAAACTACGGCTGCTAACTCAAGATCATGGGTCGGATAGTTCTGCTTATGCTACTTCAGTTGTCGAGACAGATAAGCGATGACTTTGCCTTCTTGAATCGATACACATCCGAGACCAATCTTGGATGCATCACAATACACATCAAATGGCTTCTTGATATCTGGCATGATCAATATTGGGGCTGAAATCAATCTCTTCTTCAGCTCTTGGAAATTGGCTTCACATTTGTCGGTCCATTCAAACTTCTTGTCCTTCTTCAGCAATTGGGGCATGGGTCTGGCGATGCTAGAGAATCCTTCTACGAACTTGCGGTAATATCCTGCTAATCCGAGAAATGCACGGACTTGGGTTTGAGTGGTTGGGGCTTCCCATCTTGGTGGGATCAACAGCTATTCCTCTGGCAGACACAACATGTCCTAGGAATCCTACTTCTTTTAGCCAAAACTCACATTTGCTGAACTTGGCATGCAACCGATGCTCTCTAAGGGTTTCAAGGATGATTCTCAGATGTTGCTCATGCTCTTCTTCTGACTTGGAGTAGATAAGGATATCATTGATAAATACAACGACAAACTTATTTAGAAAATTCATAAAGATCTTATTCATGAAATAAGCAGGGGCATTGGTTAATCTAAAAGACATAACCGTATACTCGTACAAACCATAGCGAGTAGTAAAGGCGGTCTTCGAAATATCCATTGCACGAATCTTAAGTTGGTGATAACCGGTCCTAAGATCGATCTTAGAGAATACATTTGCTCTAACCAACTGATCAAGTAGATCCTCTATCTTTGGCAAAGGGTACTTGTTTTTGATGGTGACATCATTAAGCTTCCTGTAATCGGTGCATAGACGGTTGCCTCCATCTTTGTTGTCGACGAATAACAATGGTGATCTCCATGGTGATGCGCTTGGTTGAATCAAGCCTGTTGCTAACATTGCATCCAACTACTTCTTCAGTTCCACTAACTCTGAGGGGTTCATGCTATAGGTATCTGGGCTATGGGTCCGGTTCTGAGGATTAGTTCAATAATGAACTCAATATCCCTATCTGGGGGCATACCGGGCAATTCATCTAGGAATATGTCGGGGTATTCACAGACTACTCTAACTTGGTCAATGGTGGGTAGGGCTAGACTCTTGTTACACTTGAATTGACGGGGTAAGGTTTCAGATATGTGCTCTACTGAGACTCTAGAGCTACTGGTCATTGTGATGGATTTCTTAGCACAGTCTATTAGTCCTTTATGCTTTGACATTGAGTCCATTCCTAGTACTACTTCCAATCCTTTGGTTCCAAGTTCTATTAGATTAGCATAAAAAATCTATCCCATGTATTCTGATAGGCACAACTTTGCAAATTTTTCTAGCTTTTGTAGTTGAACCAGGAATTTGAACTATCATGACATGCTTCAAGTTGGTTGGGTGAATCTTACTAGTGCATGCAAATTCTTCGGTGACAAATCAGTGCGATGCTCTAGAATCAAATAACACTCTTGCTAAAACAGAGTTGATAGAAAACATACCCAGCACTACATCTGGCACTTCTTGGGCTTCTTCGGCGTTCATGTGGAAGAGAAGGCTGTTGCGGTTGTGAGGGTTCCCTGGGGCAAATCTTCTTCCTGGTTGAACATGACGCTGTTGTTGAGCTGGGGCATTCACATTTGCAGTGGCGGCAATCTTCTTGGGACACTCATTTGAGTAGTGACCCTTCACTCCACACTCGAAACAAGTGATCTGCGACTTGTCTGTCGCTGCCACGGGCACAACATTGCTTCCAGTTCAGGGTGCAGTGTTGTTATTGTTGTTGTTGTTGTTGTTTCTCTTGGGAGATGCACAGTTGAAATTGCTAGTGTTGCCTGTGTTGTTGTTGTTTCCTCCGGACTTCACATTGCCTCCGCTACAGTTGGGGTAGCTTGGGCGAGACATTGGGGGTCGATTGTTCCTCGGTGCACATCCCGATGAAGGGTTGGGATGGTACTTCGGGATCCAGCTTGGTGCATCATATGACGTTTGCGGTTGTCGTTTGCCTGGTTAAGCTTCCCTTCCATCTAAATGGCAGAGTCGACTAGCTCTTCGATATCCTGGAAACGGATGTTGATGAGGACAGTCTGCATCTCATCATGCAGTCCGTTCAAGAATATCTCCTTCTTCTTGCCCTCCGTGTTGATCTCATCAGGTGCATACTTGACAAGGGAAAAGAATCTGTCACGGTACTCCACTACAGTCATTTTGCCTTGCTTCAACTCTCGGAATTCATCCCTCATTCTGGTGACCAGACCCTGCGGCACGTGGGTGCGACTGAACTTGATTTTGAAGGCTTCACATGTCATCACTTGACCATGGTTCATTGTGCGGACACTGTTCCACCATGCTCTTGCATCTCCTTCCAAGTAGTGGGTGGCAAAAAGGACCTTCCCGTTGGCATCCACACTGGCTACTTCTAAGTTGTTCTCCATTATCTGCAACCAGTCATCAGCATCCAGTGGGTTCTTTGAAGTGCTAAAGATTGGGGGATTGGTATTCTAGAAGTTTTTGAGTTTGGATCCATGATGATCCTGATTTCCATGCCCTTGGTTGTTTTGGGCCATCTGGGTGATCTGCCTCTATGTTGTTAAGTTGGCCTGGCACTCTGCCCTGCTTGCTTCACGGTCTGCAACCAGCATTTGCATAATCTGCAGAATTGGGTCCTACGATGAGCTGCTCCCTCCGGGGTTTCCACGAGTCATCTGAAGATTGAGATGGATAAAGGGGTAAGAGGGAAAGTTCTATGGTTTATGGTTTTGATTTAAAAGCAAAACTTTGAGTTTGACTCAGGTTTTGCAACTAACTTCTTTTCATTCATTCAAGCAAGCACACGATACAAACACACACACACCACAACATCAAAGGGAAAACAGATGGTTTTAAGAACCATTCTGTAAGCTACGATACAATGGGACCGATACATCTCATGCTATGACAGTGCTCTAGTGCATCTACTCATCATCGATGAAGGCGGAGTCATCATCGTCGGTGTAGAAGTCCACGACATCTTCCTCCAGAAATTCGTCATCATTGCTGAGGTAGGAGTTAATATCCCCTTGGATATCTTCACCTTCCTCTACTTCTTCCTTTACGGCAAGCTGAGCTTCTTGCTCTTTGATGGTCTTCTCGAGGTTGGCCACCTTCTTGCAAAGACGGTTGATGGTGAGATCCTTCTTGCCGCGTTCACGGCGCAGAGACTGACGATCCTGGACTAGCAGTGAGAAAGTTTGGTCCTTCTGGGTGGCAATGGCGAGGTTTTTGTTGGCGAGCTCTCTTGCATTGTCCAACTCCTTCTATCTGTCATACAGTAGGAAGTCAAGGTTCTCCACTTGACGCTTAAGTATTGGGTGACTTGGCATCTCGAGCGGCATTCCCATGGAATCACGCCTTGCATAGTGAACAAAGCGGGTTCCTTGGATTAGGTTGACACCGAGGGCACATAGACGTGTGAGAGCTTCATGCATTGCCCTGGCTAATCCATCTGGCTAGTTGTTCTCTCTCACGGAGAAATGAATCCTCCTAGATACTGGTGCTTCTATCTTGCCTCGAAGATCAACAGTCACTAGCCATTGTAAATCTCCTCCTGGTGGACCCGGGAGTTGAGCTCCAAGGAATTCTGGATGAGGACGCTCCAAGAACTTAGACAGTGCATCCAAATCCCTCTCGAAGATCAGTTGGCCTCTGTTGCCCAACTGGTAGAACTTGCTGTATTGAGCTTCCATCTATAAGAATTTAGGATGAGGAAGTTAGTGAAGTGATCAAGTGTGTCAAAGTTTTATGTAGTAATGTAAGAATTGGGAGGAATATGAATTTTTTTGAAAGAAGAATTCCCAAGGGTAAGAGGGGAAATAGTTTTCAGAAGTACTCACTTTGGTTTTTGAAACTAAGTTTTTGTTCGGACGTCCATTCTAGCTAGGGTCTCCTATGATCAGGATGGCTCTGATACTAACTTGTCAACACCCAGATTTTTAATCCCAGATGCCTGTTATGCCATACCTCGCAATCCCAGGATTACCACTTTTGTGAGACATAATAGATTGGATATCATAGTACATCATCCATTACAAACCATAAATAAGGTCTTACACAAATAAAGGATCTCATGATCCAGTCTTAGTACAATCAAGCAGCGGAATAAATAGCGTAGCGGTGGGGTCCATCTTCAGAGTCACAAGCAATGCTGGCGATGGGGGGATAGTCCTAGTTATCATAGCCGTCCTGCTGTCCTTCATCTTGGTAATCTCCTTCATAGTCTGGCCATAGGAATAGCCAGGGACAAAAGCCATGAGTACTCTTTAAGTACTCGCAAACTACCACTAACAATTAGGATAGTTCTAGTAGGAATGCTAAACTCTAAGTTTAATTGTAAAGTTAGGTTTGAAACGTAAGCTGAGTTCAGAAACAAAGAAAGATAAAAGAAGTTTGAAAACACCTAAGTGGGAACATAATTGTCATAGTTACAACTCTGTTGTGGTCAAGTCATGTCACATTTCATTTCATAAGTTGTTTTGAAAACATCTGACAACGGAACAGTATGGCCACTCCAACTATCCACAATCGCGGATGCGGCTATTCGAATAGTTTGCCACTCTGCAGAGGTGGTACACTTTCACCACAAGATTCGATACATCTGTCAGGGATAAGCCTGAATCATCATACTTAGTATGCAGATAATCAAACATAACCTTTCCTTTACACACCCTAGTATAAGCACCTCTCATATGAGCATGGCCTCCCAACCATGACCATCTATCACCTTGGGCACTACATAGGTGGACAACATTGAGAGGTAGCCTCAGCTCAAACCTCTCCCACGAGGGAACTCATACTAATGCATATAAACTTCCTACTAAGCCTTACCCAATTCAGGCATTGTGGTTGTACGGTAAAATTGGAATGGTATCACATCCGAACCCAACCATGAGTTTTGTAAAAGGGCAAAGGCTCATGCCTCAACATTTTCATCATCATAAACCATTTGTGTTTCTCAACACATGTCAAAACATCTCAATAGAATGACTCATCATTCCAAGGTTTTCACAAGTCATTTTCACCAAGTATTCCCATCTAAAGTGAATCAAGTTTTGGTTTAGCTCTAACTACTAAGTTAAGAGTGTTTACTAAGGTGGTATGCTAATCTCAATCACATGCCACAGAATGACATCTAAGTCTAACTAGATAGGTCAAGTTTTATACTCTTTATGCTACCTTTAAACAAGTAAAGGACTTTGGTAAAATAAAGAAGGTAAAGCTTGGAAATAAACTTGGAATAGGTATAAGTCAATATGGTATAACCAAAGCATGCCTAATGCCTTTGCTTAGGTTATCTAGCTTAATTCTAGCTTGCTAACAATAGCTTTCCTTGGTTGGTGCAGTGGTTGAAGTTTTCTTCCTCCTCCTCTTAGTAGAACTCCTTCTCCTCGAAAGCTTGGTCGGTACTATCATCTATAAATACATACGGGGTACACAATCACCAAACCATGCTTAACTAATCTACTTAGCACTCTAAGGCACACATTTGATGATCTATTATCATCACAAGCATCACAAGAATTAATGAACTAGTTTCATTCTTTTTATTTGAGAAAAGTAATTTCTACTCATTGAAATTAACTAAGATTTAATATTCTCCAATTAAAATATGGGATCATGTAGACACATGTCATCACCACATATTCTAACATATGGGAATGTGATTTAAGGGTTGGATCACATTTTAATAACTTCAAGTTTAATAATTAATGATTTAAAGTGACTAGAAATGCCTATATAGCATTATTTTGGTACTAGTCCAAAGTCACTGCATGCAAACCTTAATATTATTACATATTCAGATAGGTATGGTTAAATGTGATTTTTGAGAGTTGGAATCAACTCAAAATCTATTATTGTTGATTTTATAAAAATGTTTGAATGTGCAAATTCTTTTGTCTTGTTATTTTTACTATTAGAGATATCTAACTCTAAAATATTTAAATCCAACGGGCTTGGATATAAATTTTCAATACCTTTCCAACAAAATTGGAATCACTCAATTTGGTTCTGTAAATCTTCCTCGATTGATTTTTAAACTAAGGGACAAAACTAGGTTTGAATTAAAATAGCAAAACCTATTTTTGAATCTACGGACTTAGGCGGAAAACTAAATGGGCCGGCCCAGTGACGCTCGACAGCGCAGAGGGCGACTGACAAGGGGGGTCCGCGTGTCAGCAAAACTTAAAACCTAAAACGGTATCGAGCGATCTGGGCGCTACGATTAAAACATAGATCAACGGTCCACAATCATCGTCGACGACAGACTCGTCGCCGGCGAGACTGAACCCTAAACGGCTGGTGGGGGTCTACTGGGGACGTACCAGGGCTCCAGCTAGTGCGACAAGGCTGGCTATCGAGCTGGACGGTGACGGCGAGATCAGGCGAGGTCGCGGCAGGGGCTGAGGTGGACGGAATTGACAGAAGCGTCTCCTCCTCTATAGCGGCCTCCTCCGGTGCAATTCCGGCGAACGGCGGCTCGAGTGGCTCCAGCGAGAGAGTGGAAATGGTCAGTGGAGAGAGGGGAGGGGAATGGTGTGAAGATATGGGGCTAGGGTGGCCTCCTTATATAGGCTCGACGGTGAGACCGGGAGGCATGGGCGCGGCTCGTCAGTGACGGCGAAACAGGGGGGCTACCGGCATGGCGAGGTAGGCGGACGGTTGGTGGTCTGCTGGCGGTCAGCTATGGCGCAATGGCGCTGCTAGGGGCGGTTCCTAACTGTCGGGGCTTCACGCGCTCTAGGGGACAGATGCGGTGCTCGACGGTGATCATGGCGACTGTGGGTCGCGCGGTGGTGCACGACCATGTCTGGTGGGTTACTGGGGTCGAGGCGGAGCAGCGTGCACGATATGGTGTCAAGGCGTGGTCAGCTGCGTGCTGGTGGCGATTGCGCTCTGGCTGCAAGCAAAGATAATGGGTGGCGCGGTGCTGAGGTGGTCCAGGGGCTAGGGTTGATCGAGGGGTGGACCGTGGGCGGTGGTAGGGTTGGGCAGAGCTAGTGGGCACACTGGAATGGCGCGGCTCGGTCTTTGGCGTGCTGCCCGCGTTTGGCCGGCGGTGACCTCATTTGGGCAGCGCTGCACTGGCGCTGCGGGGAAGGGGGGGCTAGTTGATTGCTTGGTTGGACTCAGGGGGCGAGGGGCGAGTAGAGAGGGTCCAATGGGGGACAAGGGCTTAACTAGCAACAATATTAGTTAGGCCATTTGATCTCTGCCTGCCACCTGTTCGACACAATGGCCACATGAGAGAAAATTTTGAATTTTGAGCTGATTTTTGGTGGATTCTTTGATCTGATGCTTGGTAGACCGTGGTTGCTAGGATTGGTTAAATGGAATTCATTTAAGTGGTTTTTGAGAAAGTGGGATCTATACATATGAACTACGTTCAATTTTGAAATGTCATTTAAATTTAGTGTGTGAAAGTTTTTGGGATGAAACAAAGTGGCCTTGGCACATCACTACTTGTACTAGCAAGGGGTGCAAAGAACCACAGTTCTTTCTATTAATATTTGAGTTCTAGGAATAGCCAAATTAAGCTATGTGATTAAAATGGCAAAAGTGAACATTGGCTTAATAAATTCTTTTTGATTTCTTTTTCTTTGGGATTTGTTTGGGAATGATCCGGAAGATGTTTAATTCACCTTAGAATCATTTTACAATCAATAGATCACTCATTCATGGCAATTCCAAACGACTCCTATTTAAATGCACACACATATGAGGGCTTAATCATTTTAAAAGGAAAAGTTTTTGTTAACCCTAAATTGGGTAGATTTGATCTTGATTAACCTTGGATTAAGTTTTGGGATGTTACACCCACCAAGCTAGCATAGATGGGAGAAAGACCAGCAAGGGTGCCCACAATACCATTATCATCGGTGCACAGAGAGAGGGCAGCATCTTTGTTGGGCTTGAGTTGGGTGATGATGCGGTGGCCACTAGCACGGTCCCTGTGGCGGAAAGGATAGCCAAGCACCTCAGAAAAACATGGAAATCAGCTTGCATAGGCCTGTCACGAGTCATCCACTTCATGGTGCGGTGCTCATCACCGCAAATGACCAAGGTGGAGAAGAACTTCTTCACAATCTCAGAATCATAGGAGCATTGGAGGGCCATGAGATGGTGCAGTCCCATCCGCTCAGCCACATACATACCATCAACAAGGTGAGGCTTCTCCAAGGCCTCAGCAAGAACCAGAGGCTGCATAGGCCGAATCTTCAGTTGACCGTACATGTCTTCATAGATCCTCTTTTGTTCAGTGCACCAAAAGCAAGAGTCACCCAACTCCGTATCATGCGGCACCTCATCAAACAAATCCTGATGATGAATGGAGGAGAAGGTAACAGGGTCCATCTTATTATAGTTAATCTTGGGCCCTTGCCCTTCCTCTTGGACACTCCCTTTCTATCCCTCTTTGCATGTTCATCCATGTGCTTCTCTTCGTTCTTTCTTCTGCTCAGCTCAACCTCGTCCACTAAGTTACCCTGTCTGTTGTCCCTAAAGTATTTACCATGAGGACGACACTTGTAAGTCTTGGGAGCACTGGAACCACCTGTGAGGAGAACACGGGCGATAGCATGGGGACAAGCATACACACAAGTCCAAGAGAGAGAACGTAGAAAAAGTAGGCAAACCGTTCATAGTCCAATCCTACGCAATGCATACAATAAGGCGAAACTGAATCAGTTTTTTAGTCTATCAGGCCAGATTATCCGGCCTGGCCAGGGGCGGATAATCCGACCGTGGCAGAATTTTTCATATCCTCCTAGATTGACTGCAAAGGAGTAGATCGGACCTAGAAACTGGAAGACCACGATTTCTACGCGAAACGACATCCTTCTAGACAACATTCCACCCAACAAATAACACATCTAGCCAAAGATGGGGAGAGAGGGAGTTACCCTCACTCATTGGAGGAAGAACTCGGAGGATAAGGTACCCGGACGCGTGGAGAAGAAGATCCGGGGAGGCTCGGGAAATCCGGTGGCCCGAGAGGCTCCGGGGAGGGTGGGGGACGGCAGGCGGCGGCTGGTGAGAGGGAGAGGGTTGGGGAAGAAGTGTTGCTCGTTATGAGCCCTTCCCTCCGACCCCTGCCCTTATGGATGAAATCCGCCAGAGCCAGATTATCCGGCCAATACTTGGGCCGGATTATCCGGCCTAAACTCTGAACTTCTGTTATAGACAGAGTCAGGCCCGCGCGTCCCCAAACAACACCCCCACAAGATGTACAAGGTACTTGTGTGCAATAATAGATGGTTTAGGTGTAGGGAAAATGCTTAGGATTAAGACAACCAAACTGAGATGGTACTACACACCAAAATTTGCAAGAATCACAGCAACTAAAAGCCAAAAGTGAGTGTGCTTCCCATAAAAACAAGAGAGGAGCTAAAAAACGATCAAGGAAGATCCAACTAAATCCAACTCTTCTCAAGGGAGAGGGCGGTGGCCGAAGCCACCTTGTTGGAGTGTATGGTATGACACCACGAAGATGTATCTTGGGTTCATAACCAATACTCATCAATAAGCTCACATATCACAAAATGATATTAAGAGAAATGATTTGACTTGCTTTCGGCATTATGGGGGGAGGGTTAGCCCAATCAATTAGGACCACACTCCCCCTATATCCATGCCCACATCTAGACCAAATAAGATTGATATGTACGACTGAGTGCATGGGTAATCAAGACAGGCTCCTTGAATCAACGATATTGAGCTCATTCCTCAAGTAGAAAAACCGTGCTTCATCAAGTGGCTTTGTGAAGATATTAGCAAGTTGGTTCTTCGTGCTCACAAAAGATAGATCAATATTGCCTCGAGCAACATGGTCCCAAATAAAATGATTCCGAATCTGAATATGCTTTGTCCTTGTGTGTTGTACCGGATTGTACGCAATTTTGATTTTGCACATTCATTACCGCATAAAAGAGGCACTTTGTCACAATTGACACTGTATTCCTTTAAAGTTTGCCTCATCCATAATAACTGAGTGGAAGCACTAGCAGTTGCAACATATTCAGCTTCGGCTGTGGAGAGAGAAATACAATTCTGCTTTTTAGAAGACCAACAAACTAGAGATCTCCCCAAAAACTGACAAGCACCAGAAGTTGATTTCTGATCATCCTTATCACCGGCCCAATCTGAATCAGTATAACCACATAGAGAGAAATTGGAGCCCTTGGGATACCATAGACCAAAGTTAGGGGAATGAACCAAATATCGGAAGATCCTCTTGACCACCACTAATTGGCTTTCTTTAGGATATGCTTGACACCTTGTACAGACCCCCACACTCAACACAATATCGGGTCTAGATGCGCAGGGGTAAAGAAGAGAGCCGATCATGGACCGGTATACCTTTTGGTCCACATCTTTACTGTGGGGGTTAAGTTCAAGGTGACATTTTGTTTGCATCAGAGTGGCGACGCCATTAAGATCCATCATCTTGAATCCCTCGAGCATGTCTTGGATATATTTAGCTTGATTGATGAAGGTTCCTTATCTAAGTTGCTTGATCTCGAATCCAAGAAAGAATCATAACTCCCCCATCATAGACATCTCAAACCTATTAGTCATAAGATTTGAAAATTCATCATTAAAAGCTTTATTAGTAGAACCAAAGATGATGTCGTCTACATATAGTTGGCATACGAAGAGCTCCCCCTTGACCTTCTTAGTAAAAAGAGTGGGATCGATTTGCCCAACTTCGAAGCCACGGTCTAACAAAATCTCTTTAAGGTGCTCATACCATGCACGTGGGGCTTGTTTAAGGCCATAGAGTGCCTTATCAAGTTTGTAGATATGGTTCGGGAAGCTAGGATCCTCAAATCCCGGGGGTTGCTTTACATATACCAGCTCATGTAGAGGACCATTAAGAAAAGCACTCTTAACGTCCATTTGCTCCAATTTAAAATTATTATGGGCAACATAAGCAAGAAGGATACGGATGGACTCAAGACGAGCCACCGGAGCATAGGTCTCGCCGAAGTCAATGCCCTCAACTTGGGAATAGCCTTGTGCCACTAGTCTCGCCTTGTTCCTTACAATAATGCCATTCTCATCTTGCTTGTTTTTAAATATCCATTCAGTGCCGATAACATTGCGGCAATCCTTGGGCTTCTCCACTAGTTTCCAGACCTTGTTGCACTCAAAGTTATTCAACTCTTCATGCATAGCAACAACCCAGTCCGGATCTTCAAGAGCTTCAAACACCTTCTTAGGTTCCACCATAGAGATATGAGCTTGATGCTCACAAAAACTTGCCAATTCCCTTCTTGTGGAAACCCTTCATCGAAGATCACCTACAACTTTTTCAAGAGTATGACCCCTTAACTCAAGGTTCCGATCAGCACGAGCCTTGCGACGAAGTTCAATAAGATTGTTGTCTCTTGAGTCTTGTGGAATAGTTTCATCACTTGAGTCTTTGTTGGAATCACTTGCTTGACCTTGTGGAATAGTTTCATCACTTGAGTCTTCATTGGAATCAGTTGCTTGACCTTGATTAGAAGTCTGATTATCAGTAGTAGGAGATGATGAAGTATGCCCTTGAGGTGAGTCAGCATCCGTAACAGGAGGCTGCTGAACAACATGAGTTTCAGGGCAGGATAATCCGGCCGAGGGTGCGGTCGGATAATCCGGCCTGGGAGAACTTGATGCAATTTCATCAGGCTGCCTGGAACTTGCTTGAATTGGTGAGGGGCCGGATAATCCGGCCTGGAGCTTGCAGCAGTTTCTTCACTGGCATGCACAGTTTGATCATCTAGGGAGTGGTGGCCGGATAATCCGGTGTCGACCGGATAATCCGGCCTGGAGCATTCAGGAGCATGTTGACCTTCAGCATTTGGTGAAGTTTGTGTAGAAGTTACTCCCATGGTTGGAGCATGTTGAGTATGTGTAGATGAGGGCTCTTCATGAGTAGAGCATTGTCCTTCCCGATCCGCCACAAGGGGTTCCTCAATAGGGCGGAAAAATTCCACGCCCATTCTTCTTATGGCCTCTTGGGGTATTTCAACATCTGTATCACAAACATCAACTTGCCCCGCACGGGAGCCGTCATTTTCCTCGCACACCACACTAAAAGATTCCACAACAGTTCCGGAGAGCTTATTGTAGACTCTATAAGTGTGGGATTCGGCACCATAACAAACAAAAATACCTTCTAAAGACTTAGACTCAAATTTAGATAAATGAACTCCCTTGATGAGAAAGAAACACTTGCACCCAAATACCCAAAAGTATGAGATGTTTAGCTTGTTACTGGTAAGTGTTTCATACGGAGTCTTGTCCAAGATTTTTCGGAGGTATAACCGGTTGGATGAATGACAAGCGGTAGAGATTGCTTTAGCCCAGAAGTTATATGGAGACTTGAATTCGGCTAGCATAGATCTTTCCATATCCATTAGAGTCCTATTCTTCCTCTCGGCAATACAATTTTGTTGAGGGGTGTACGCAGCGGAATATTGATGTCTTATCCCCTCTTCACTTAGGAACTCATTTAAGGTGTAGTTCTTGAAATCGGAGCCATTATCACTTTTTATTGCCAGAATAGGGACGTTTTGTTGATGTTGAAACTCGTTGGCGAAGTTGATGACCTTTTGTTGAGTCTCGCTCTTCAACTTGAAGAAATAGACCCAAGTGTATCTTGAGTAATCATCAACGATCACAAGACAGTACTTCTTCCCACCGAGGCTTGCATGAGATGGAGGTCCAAAGAGGTCCGCATGAAGGAGCTCTTAGATCCTTTTTGACGAAATAATAGTCTTCCTTCTATGAGGGGAGTCATGCATTTTCCCTTCAACACAAGCTCTACAAACACGATCTTTGGCAAAGGAGACATTTTCTTTTAGTCCAAGGATGTGGCCACCCTTGTGGAGACTTTCCAAAGTTCTCATATTGACGTGGGCTAGTTGGCGATGCCATAGCCAACCCGCGTCAGCCTTTCTGAAAAGACACATCGGGCCTGTAGTGGTTTTCCCCAAAAAGTCCACCACGTACAGGTCATTTTCGACAGATCCCACAAAAGCGACTTTTAGAGACTTGCTCCACAAGAGTACCACCAAATCAGCATCAATAGAAACTGCAAAGCCCATCTTACCAACGGCGCGAACTGAAAGTAAATTGTAACCGAGGGTCTCAACAAGAATGACGTCCACGAGAGAGATATCGTGAGCCACCACAACTTTGCCAAGACCCAATACCTCAGATTTAGACTTGTCACCATAGGAGACAGTTATATGATCAAGATTTGTCCGCATCTCCGTGATGATCTCCTTGCTTCCAGTCATGTGACTCGTGGATCCGCTATAGAGTACCCATTTAGACCCGCCGAAAGCATACCCCTGCAAGAAAGTTAATTCTTTGTTTTAGGTACCCATTTTTCCATGGGTCCTCTCATGTTAGTGACAAGGGTCTTGGGGAACCAAATAGACCAAGGAATGTAACAATCATAAGGACCTAAATAACTAGCATAAACATCACCATAATGATCGCAATATAACTCAAAGTTAGGATTGTTAGCCCCTGCAAAACCATCATAATTAGACTTGTCATTGGTGGTGGTGCTAGTCTTTGGTTGAGCAGTCTTGCTCTTCTTCTTCTTGTTCTTCTTGTTCTTTGTCTTTGGAATATAACCAAGACCCTCTTTTCCATTGTTTGTTCTTTGCTTGCTAAGTATCTCATCTAGAACTTCTTTACCTTTGTGTTGAGATCGTTTTGCAAGTTCTTCTTTTTCATACGAAGATGTGGAGGTGTTGGGCACATCATACTTCCTCAATTGAGTTTGGAGCTGGTCATGAAACTCATTTAAATTGGAGTATTCGCTCTCCAATGCCTTGTGGGCAATGTCAAGTTTCTCAAACATCTCCGAGAGTCGGGCATGAGCAGCCCCAAATTCAATCTTTTCCTTCTTTAATTTCTTTACCTTGGCAAGAGCGTTCTCACGATATTTGATGAGCTGAGCCACAACTTCTTCATGTGACTCCTCAATGTATTCGAGTCTCTCTTCCAAAGATAGTCGAGCTTCCTCTTCTTCTTCCAAGGTATTCTTGAAAGAGTCTATCTCCAAGGAATCTTCTCTTTCAATTCTGCCCTTTTCTTCAAGAAGATCTTCAGCTTGTGCAAGTTGACTCATAAGAGCATCAAAATGAATTTTGTGCTCACCTTGTAGGTTAGTGAAAAATTTCTCCAAATAAATAACTTCTTCTTTAATTTTAAGCCTAGTACGATCATACATATCCAAATTTATGTTAGTCTTAGGAAATGAAGAGCTAGAAGTTGATACCTCGGACCCTCTTGCCATAAGGCAAGTGACGTTGTTGTTGATGGCATTCTCGTTTGGCGAGTCGAAGAGAGATGATGGAGTCGATGTGGTGGCTACAACAACCACCTAGCGAGAACTATCTTCATCCTCTTCATCTTCACTTGCAGATGAGTATTCTTCCTGTGCCACCAATACAATCTTGGGTTGCTTGTTGCAAGGGCCATTCTTTTTGATAAATGGCTTCTTCTTAGGTGCCTTGGACTTATCCTTAAGGATGAGCCTTCCACCATTGTCTTCTCTATTTTGATATGGACACTCAGCCACAAAGTATAGCCTATCTCCACAATTGTAGCATGTTCTCAGTTTTGGGCCACTTTCTCTTCTTCCACATGACCCATTCTTGCGCTCGATCTCCGACTTGGCCTTGGTAGGATCTTTCCAAAAGTTCCTTGCGTAAAATGCCATTTATTCACCATGAGCATGTTTGACTTCATCGGGGCAGTCCATGGAGGCACCTTCGAAAGCTCTTTCGTCCTCATCTTGCTCGACAACATTAGCCTTTAGAGCAACATTGACCCCTTTTTGCATTCCAATGGCACGGGCACGGGCATCTTCAGCGTTCTTTGCAGCAACTTTGAATGACGCCATTTCTTGCATGACTTCATTGGATGTCATTTGATGGTAGTTGTGTCTACCTTGCAAGCTCTTCAAGTCCGTTGGCTCAAAAGGTATTAAAGCACTCACATATTTCCTTTTTATCCAAGCATCATCAATGTGAGTGGCTCCATGCTTTCTAAATGTTGTTGCAATTCCCTTGAGTCTTCTATACATGTCTTCATGGTTTTCACCATCCAACATGTAGAATCCTTCAGCTTCATTACTAAGGGCATCATACCTATTCCTCCTCATGCTTTCATTCCCAATGAAGAGATCGGTGAGGGCATCCCAAGCTTCTTTAGCCGTCTTGAGATGTTCAATGTGGGGCATGTCCTTGGGACCCAGTCCGAGCTGTATCATGTGGAGAGCCGTAGCACTCAATTGGCTGTCCACAACTTCTCTTTTTGTCAGGTTGGTATGATCTCCAATATGAAGAACTTCTCTTCTTGTCAGGTTGGTATGATCTCCAATATGAAGAGGTCTTCATATTGGATATCATACCAACCTGACAAGAAGAGAAGTTGTGGACATCCAATTGAATGCTACGGCTCTCCACATGATACAGTTCGGAGTGGGTCCCAAGGACATGCCCCACATTGAACATCTCAACACGGCTAAAGAAGCTTAGGATACCCTCACTGATCTCTTCATTAGGAATGAAAGCATGAGAAGGAATAGGTATGATGCCCTTAGTAATGAAGCTGAAGGATTCTACATGTTGGATGGTGAAAACCATGAAGACATGTACAAAAGACACAAGGGGATTGCAACCACATTTAGAAAGCATGGAGCCACTCACATTGATGATGCTTGGATAAAAGGAAATATGTGAGTGCTTTAATGCCTTTTGATTCAACGGACTTGAAGATCTTGCAAGGTAGACACAACTACCATCAAATGACATCCAATGGAGTCATGCAAGAAATGGTGTCATTCAAAGTTGCTGCAAAGAACGCTGAAGATGCCCGTGCCCGTGCCATTGGAATGCAAAAAGGGGTCAATGTTGCTCTAAAGGCTAATGTTGTTGAGCAAGATGAGGACGAAAGAGCTTTCGAAGGTGCCTCCATGGACTGCCCCGATGAAGTCAAACATGCTCATGGTAAATACATGGCGTTTTACGCAAGGAACTTTTGGAAAGATCCTGCCAAGGCCAAGTCGGAACTCGAGCGCAAGTATGGGTCAAGTGGAAGAAGAGAAAGTGTCCCAAAACTGAGAACATGCTACAATTGTGGAGATAGGCTATACTTTGTGGCCGAGTGTCCATATCAAAATAGAGAAGACAATGGTGGCAGGCTCATCCTTAAAGAGAAATCCAAGGCACCTAAGAAGAAGCCATTTATCAAAAATAATGGCCCTTACAAGAAGCAACCCAAGATTGTATTGGTCACACAAGAAGAATACTCATCTGCAAGTGAAGATGAAGAGGATGAAGATAGTTCTCGCGAGGTGGCTGCTATAGCCACCGCATCGACTCCATCATCTATCTTCGACTCGCTAAACGGGAATGTCATCAACAACAACGTCACTTGCCTTATGGCAAGCGGGTCCGAGGTATCAACTTCTAGCTCTCCATTTCCTAATACTAACATAAATTTGGATATCGATAATCATACTAGTCTTAAAATGAAAGAAGAAGTTATTGCTTTGGACAACTTTTTCACTAACCTGCCAGGTGAGAACAAACTTTATTTTGATGCTCTTATGAGTCAGCTTGCACAAGCCGAAGATCTTCTTGAAGAAAAGGGCAGAATTGAAAGAGAAGATGCCTTGGAGATAGCCTCTTTGAAGAATGTCTTGGAAGAAGAAGAGGAAGATCGAGTATCTTTGGAAGAGAGACTCAAATCTATAGAGGAGTCACATGAAGAAGTTGTGGCTCCGCTCATCAAGGATCGTGACAGCGCTCTTGCCAAGGTAAAGAAATTAAAGAAGGAAAAGATTGAATTTGGGGCTGCTCATGCCAGACTCTCGGAGAAGTTTGAGAAACTTGACATTGCCCACAAGGCATTGGAGAGTGAACACTCCAGTTTAAATGAGTCTCATGACTAGCTCCAAACTAAATTGAGGAAGTATGATGTGCCCAACACCTCCACATCTTCGTATGAAAAAGAAGAACTTGCAAAAGGATATCACCACAAAGGTAAAGAAGTTCTAGATGAGATACTTAACAAGCAAAGAACAAACAATGGAAAAGAGGGTCTTGGTTATATTCCCAAGACAAAGAACAACAAGAACAACAAGAAGAAGAGCAAGACTGCTCAACCAAAGACTAGCACCACCACCAATGACAAGTATAATTATGATGGTTTTGCAGGGGCTAACAATCCTAACTTTGAGTTATATTGCGATCATTATGGTGATGTTTATGCTAGTTATGTAGGTCCTTATGATTGTTACATTCTTTGGTCTATTTGGGTCCCCAAGACCCTTGTCACTAACATGTGAGAAGCCATTGAAAAATGGGTACCTAAAACCAAGAAGTAACTTTCTTGTAGGGCTATGATTCCGGTGGGTCTAAATGGATACTCGATAGCGGATGCACGAGTCACATGACCGGAAGCAAGGAGATCATCACGGAGATGCGGCCAAATATTGATCATATAACCGTCTCCTATGGTGACAAGTCTAAATCTGAGTTATTGGGTCTTAGCAAAGTTGTGGTGGCTCACGATATCTCTCTCGTGGACGTCATGCTTGTTGAGACCCTCAGTTACAATTTACTTTCAGTTCGCGCCCTTGGTAAGATGGGATTTGTAGTTTTTATTGATGCTGATTTGGTGGTACTCTTGTGGAGCAAGTCTCTAAAAGTCGCTTTCGTGGGATATGTCGAAAATGACCTGTACATGGTGAAATTTTCGGGGAAAACCACTACAGGCCCGATGTGTCTTTTCGGAAAGGCTGACGCGGGTTGGCTATGGCATCGCCGACTAGACCACGTCAATATGAGAACTTTGCAAAGTCTCCACAAGGGTGGCCACATCCTTGGACTAAAAGAAAATGTCTCCTTTGACAAAGATCATGTTTGCAGGTCTTGTATTGAAGGGAAAATGCATGAATCCCCTCATCGAAGGAAGACTATTATTTTGTCAAAAAGGATCGTAGAGCTCCTTCATGTCGACCTGTTTGGACCTCCATCTCATGCAAGCCTCGGTGGGAACAAGTACTGTCTTGTGATCGTTGATGATTACTCAAGCTACACTTGGGTCTATTTCTTGAAGTTGAAGAGCGAGACTCAACAAACGGTCATCGACTTTGCCAACGAGGTTCAACGTCAACACAACGTCCCTATTATGGCAATAAGAAGTGATAACAGCTCCGAGTTCAAGAACTACACCTTAAATGAGTTCCAAAGTGAAGAGGGGATAAGACATCAATATTCCGCTACGTACACCCCTCAACAAAATGGTGTTGCCGAGAGGAAGAACCGGACTCTAATGGATATGGCAGGGTCTATGCTAGCCGAATTCAAGTCTCCATATAACTTCTGGGATGAAGCAATCTCTACCGCTTGTCATTCATCCAACCGGTTATACCTCCGAAAAATCATGGACAAGACTCCGTATGAAATACTTACCAGTAACAAGCTAAACATATCATACTTTCGGGTATTTGGGTGTAAGTGTTTCTTTCTCATCAAGGGAGTTCGTTTATCTAAATTTGAGTCTAAGGATTTAGAAGGTATTTTTGTTGGTTATGGTGCCGAATCCCACACTTATAGAGTCTACAATCAGCTCTTCAAAACTGTTGTAGAATCTTGTAGTGTGGTGTTCGAGGAAAATGACGGCTCCCGTGCAGGGCAAGTTTATGTTTGTGATGCAGATGTTGAAATACCCTAAGAGGCCATAAGAAGAATGGGCGTGGGATTTTTCCGCCCCATTGAGGAACCCCTTGTGGCAGATCGGGAAGGACAATGCTCTACTCATGAAGAGCCCTCATCTACACATACTCAACATGCTCCAACCATGGGAGTAACTTCTACACCAACTCCACCAAATGCTGAAGGTCAACATGCTCCTTAATGCTCCAGGCCAGATTATATGGTCGACACCGGATTATCTGGCCACCACTCCCTAGATGACCAAACTGTGTAACCCAATGAAGAAACTACTGCAAGCTCCATGCCGGATTTTCCAGCTGACCCCGGATTATCTGCCCCTCGCCAATTCAAGCATGTTCCAGGCAACCCGATGAAATTGCATCAAGTTCTCCTAGGCTGGATTATCCGGCCTCACCCTCGGCCGGATTATCCGGCCCTGAAACTCCTGTTGTTCAGCAGCCTCCTATTACGGCTGCTGACCCACCTCAAGGGCATACTTCATCATCTCCTACTACTAATAATCAGACTTCTAATCAAGGTCAAGCAAGTAATCAAACTATTCCACCAAGAGACAACAAGCTTATTGAACTTCGTCGCAAGGCTTGTGCTGATCGTAACCTTGAGTTAAGGGGTCATACCCTTGACAAAGTTGTAGGTGATCTTCGATGAAGGGTTTCCACAAGAAGGGAATTGGCAAGTTTTGGTGAGCATCAAGCTCATATATCTATGGTGGAACCTAAGAAGGTGTTTGAAGCTCTTGAAGATCCGGACTGGGTTGTTGCTATGCATGAAGAGTTGAATAGCTTTGAGCAACAAGGTCTGGAAACTAGTGGAGAAGCCTGAGGATTGCCGCAATGTTATCGACACTAAATGGATATTTAAAAACAAGGAGGATGAGAATGGCATTTTTGTAAGGAACAAGGCGACACTAGTGGAACAAGGCTATTCCCAAGTTGAAGGCATTGAATTAGGTGAGACCTATGCTCCTATGGCTCGTCTTGAGTCCATCTGTATCCTTCTTGCTTATGCTGCCCATAATAATTTTAAATTGCAGCAAATGGACGTTAAGAGTTCTTTTCTTAATGGTTCTCTACATGAGCTAGTATATGTAAAGCAACCCCCGGTATTTGAGGATCCTAAATTCCCGAACCATGTCTACAAACTCGATAAGGCACTCCATGGCCTTAAACAAGCCCCACGTGCGTGGTATGAGCACCTTAAAGAGCTTTTGTTAGACCGTGGCTTCGAAGTTGGGCAAATCGATCCCACTCTTTTTACTTAGAAGGTCAAGGGGGAGCTCTTCGTATGCCAACTATATGTAGATGACATCATCTTTGGTTCTACTAATAAAGCTTTTAATGATGAATTTTCAAAGCTTATGACTGACAGGTTTGAGATGTCAATGATGGGGGAGTTATGATTCTTTCTTGGATTCGAGATCAAGCAACTTAGAGAAGGAACCTTCATCAATCAAGCTAAATATATCCAAGACACGCTCAAGAGATTCAAGATGACGGATCTTAATGGCGTCGCCACTCCGATGCAAACAAAATGTCACCTTGAACTTAACCCCCACGGTAATGATGTGGACCAAAAGGTATACCGGTCCATGATCGGCTCTCTTCTTTACCTCTGCGCATCTAGACACGATATTGTGTTGAGTGTGGGGGTGTGTGCAAGGTATCAAGCAGCTCGTAAAGAATGCCACTTAGTGGCGGTCAAGAGGATATTCCGATATTTGGTTCATTCCCCTAACTTTGGTCTATGGTATCCCAAGGGATCCAATTTCTCTCTATGTGGTTATACTGATTCAGATTGGGCCGGTGATAAGGATGATCAGAAATCAACTTCTGGTGCTTGTTAGTTTTTGTGGAGATCTCTAGTTTGTTGGTCTTCTAAAAAGAAAAATTGTATTTCTCTCTCCACCGCCGAAGCTGAATATGTTGTTGCTGCTAGTGCTTGCACTCAGTTATTATGGATGAGGCAAACTTTAAAGAAGGCGATATTGATATATCTTTTGTGAGCACGAAGAACCAACTTGCTGATATCTTCACGAAGCCACTTGATGAAGCACGGTTTTACTACTTGAGGAATGAGCTCAATATCGTTGATTCAAGGTGCCTGTCTTGATTACCCATGCACTAGCTCGTACATCTCAATATTATTTGGTCTAGATGTGGGCATGGATATAGGGGGAGTGTGGTCCTAATTGATTGGGCTAATCCTCCCCCCATAATGTCGAAAGCAAGTCAAATCATTTCTCTTAATATTATTTTGTGATATGTGAGCTTATTGATGAGTATTGTTATGAACCCAAGATACATCTTCGCAGCGTCATACCATACACTCCAACAAGGTGGCTTCGGCCACCGCCCTCTTCCTTGAGAAGAGTTGGATTTAGTTGGATCTTCCTTGATCATTTTTAGCTCCTCTCTTGTTTTCATAGGAAGCACACTCACTTTTGGCTTTTAGTTGCTTTGATTCTTGCAAATTTGGGCGTGTAGTACCATGTCAGTTTGGTTCTCTTAATCCTAAGACTTTCCCTACCCCTAAACCATCTATTCTTGCACATAAGTCCCTTGCACATCTTGTGGGGGTGTTGTTTGGGGACGCGCGGGCCTGACTCTGTGTGTAACAGAAGTTTAGAGTTTAGACCAGATAATCCGGCCCATGTATTGGCCGAATAATCCGGCCCTGGCGGATTTCATCCGTAAGGGCAGGGGTCGGGGGGAAGGGCTCATAACAAGCAGCACTTCTTCCCCAACCCTCTTCCTCTCACCAGCCGCCGCCTGCCATCCCCCACCCTCCCCGGAGCCTCTTCGGCCACCGGATTTTCCGGGCCTCCCCGGATCTTCTTCTCCGTGCCTCCGGGTACCTTGTCCTCCGCGTTATTCCTCCAATGAGTGAGGGTGTTTCTAGTGCTCCCAAGACTTACAAGCGCCGTCCTCATGGTAAATACTTTCGGGACAACGGACAGGGTAACTTAGTGGACGAGGTTGAGCTGAGGAGAAGAAAGAACGAAGAGAAGTGCATGGCTGAACAGGCAAAGAGGGATAGAAAGGGTATGTCCAAGGGGAAGGGCAAAGGTCCCAAGATTAACTATAAGAAGATGGACCCTATTACCTTCTCCTCCATTCGTCATCGGGATTTGTTTGATGAGGTACCGCATGATACAGAGCTGGGTGACTCTCGCTATTGTTGCGCTGAACAAAGGGGATCTATGAAGACGTGTATGCTCAGCTGAAGATTCGGCCTATGCATCCTCTGGTTCTTGCTGAGGACTTGGAGAAGCCTCACCTTGTTGATGCTATGTATGTGGCTGAGCGGATGGGGCTGCACCATCTCATGGCCCTCCAATGCTCCTATGATTCTAAGATTGTGAAGCGGTTCTTCTCCAGCTTGGTCATTTGTGGTGATGAGCACCGCACCATGAAGTGGATGACTCGTGACATGCCTATGAAAGCTGATTTCCGTGTTTTTGCTGAGGTGCTTGGCTATCCTTTCCGCCATAGGGACCGTGCTAGTGGCCACCGCATCATCACCCAACTCAAGCACAACAAAGATGCTGCCCTCTCTCCGTGCACCGATGATAATGGTATTGCGAGCACCCTTGCTCGTCTTTCTCCCATCTATGCTAGCTTGGTGGGTCTCTTTCGTGATTCCATCACCCCAAGTGGAGGCAACAATGACAGTATCCATGGTCACTTGGTTCAGCTTCTGGCCTTCTCTCATGAGGTGGCGTCCTGTGAGGATGAGTCTGTGTCATATCAGCTGGATGTGATGGACTTCATTTACCATGAGTTGATTGATGCCATGTTCAACAGGCTGTCCATCCCATATGCTCCGTACATCATGATGCTGATCAAGCACTTGCTCCCCACTGAAGAGTTCAATATTGATGTTGTGCACAAGGCAAAGAAGATCTACACCAAGGTTAGGAAGACCTCTGATACATTGCAAATGTATCTATAATTTTTGATGTTCCATGCTTGGTTTTATCTACTTTCTTGTGTTTTGTCCACACTTTGGAGTACTTTTCATATGATTTCTTGGACTAACCTATTAACAAGAGCCACAGTGCCAGCTGCCTGTTTTCTGCTGTTTTTGGTTCCAGGAAAGTCAAAAAATGAATATTCTCGGAATTGGACGGGACAAAAGCCAAAGTGCCTATTTTTCCAGAAGATATCTGGAGCCAGAATGCGAGATGAAGAAGGGCTGGGGGCTGGCCACACCACCTAGCCACGCGGCCAGGCCTGGCCTGCGCCAGGGGGTGGTCTCGCCGACTGCAACACCCCCTCGGCCTCTCCTTCTCCCTATATATTGCCCTTGAGACGAAAACCCTAAGGACCCGATCAAAAATCCACGAAAGAGTCTATACCCGCCATCATCTCCATCCCTAGATCGGGAGGGATCTGAAGTTCTTCCCGACACCATGCCGGAGAGGGGAATTCACCCTAGAGGACTTCTTAATCATCATGCAAGCCTCCGGTGTGATGCGTGAGTAGTTCATCTCTGGACTACGGGTCCATGTAGTAGCTAGATGGCTGGTTCTCCTCCTTTGTGCTTTCATGTCTAGATCTTGTGAGATCCGTTCATGATCAAGATCATCTATGTGTAATTCTGCATGTTGTGTTTGCGGGGATCCGATGGATATTGAGATGCTATTTCAGATTGATTATTGATTCTATCATGTCTTTGTTATTTGTGATCTTGCATGCTTTCCGTTGTTAGTAGCTATCTTGGCCAAGTAGATGCTAGCAACTCCAAGAGTTAGTATTTATGCTTGATAGTGGGTTCATGCCTCTGGTAATTTGGGGAAGTGACAGAAATCTCTAAGGTACTAGATGTGTTGTTGCTACTAGGGAGAAAACAACAATCCTTTGTTCATAGAACAATCATATTGTTTACATTACATGCAATTCGGAAAACAATATTCTGTTGCTTGCAACATAATACTAGAGGGGGTTCGGATGATAACCTGAAGGTGTATTATTAGTCATAGATGCAGTTGGATCGCGGTCTACGTATAATGTTGTAATGCCCAATCAAGTTCCAAAGGAGTCAAGATGATTAGTATATGCATGTATTGCTTTCTCGATGTTTGTCAATTGCCCCGCTGTAATTTGTTCACCCAGCATGTTATCTATCTCAAGGAGAGCCACCTCTAGTGAACTATGGATCCCGGTCCTCTCTTTTACATACAATCTATAAACTGTTTACGGCTTTGTGTTTATTTCTGCAAACTATTACTTCCTTCCATTCGATACGTTTAATCCTTTGTTTTCAGCAAAACCGGTGAGATTGACAACCTCATCGCAAGTTGGGGGCAAAGTTCCGTGGTTCTGTGGTGCAGGTTTCCACGTTGCTACTAGCACCGGTAGTGCGCCCTGCCAAAGCTCAGCTAGCAACACCTTTGGGGTGTTTCCTTGCTCCTACTGGTTCGATTAAACCTTGGTTTCATAACTGAGGGAAAACTTACTGCTGTGCTCATCATACCTTCCTCTTGGGGTTCCCCAACGAGCTCCACATCAACACCGAGCCATCAAGTAATTTTTCTGGCGCCGTTGCCGGGGGAGTCAAGGACATCTTCACACGGGGAGTCCCTCATAACCAATCTCTTTACTTTGTTATTTTTGTTTTGCTTAGTTTCTTTTTGCTTTGTTTGCTTGTTTCTTTATCAAAAACACAAAGAAATTAGTTTTACATGTTTGCTTTCTTTATCAAAAACACAAAAAATGACTACTCTTGAAAACACTAAGTTGTGTGACTTCACTAGCACCAACAACGATGATTTTATGAGAACACCTATTGCTCCAACGGTTCCTGAAGCTACTTTCTTTGAAATTAAACCGGCTTTACTCAATCTTGTTATGAGATTTCTGGTATTGGTAATGAAGATGCTGCTGCCCATCTAAATAACTTTGTTGAACTTTGTGAGATGCAACAACATAGGGATATAGATGGTGATATTATTAAGCTTAAATTGTTTCCTTTCTCTTTGAGAGGAAAAGCTAAAGAGTGGTTGAATTCCTTAACTAGGAATAGTATTGATTCTTTGACTAAATGCAAAGATGCTTTCATTGGAAAATACTATCCACCTGCTAAGATTATATCTATGAGAAGTGAGATAATGAAGTTTAAACAATCTGATAATGAACATGTTGCTCAAGCTTGGGAAAGAATGAAATCTTTGGTAAAGAATTGTCCCACTCATGGACTGACTGCTTGGATGATCATCCAAACTTTTTATGCAGGATTGAACTACTCTTCAAGGAACCTATTGGATTCTGCTGCTGGAGGCACCTTTATGACCATCACTTTGGGTGCTGCAACAAAGCTTCTGGATAATATGATGGTTAACTATTCTGAATGGCATACTGAAAGAGCTCCACAAGGTAAGAAGGTAAATCCTGTTGAGTAAACCTCCTCCTTGAGTGATAAGATTGATATTATTATGTCTATGCTTGTTAATGGGAAAGCCCATATTGATCCAAATAATGTTCCTTTAGCCTCTTTGGTTGCTCAAGAAGAGCAAGTTGATGTGAACTTCATAAGAAATAACAATTTTGGCAATAATGCTGTAACATCCTCGGACCCTACGCTCTAATTTCAAGCCTGGATGAACCAAAAGTGGTTAAGGGATTTTACAGCGGGGGCCCAGGGCCACCAACGTGTAGGCCCGTCGACCGCCCTAACCACTTCCAAGAACATCGGGACAAAAGCTAGCGGCGTAGGCAACATGCGAAGAGATCAAATACATACACAAGTGTGTATGTATGCAAGCTACCTTACAATAGTTCTCAGAGCCATACCATCTAAAAGAAATAGAAATATTGCAACGCCATACGGCAAGATCCAAATATCCTAGATAGAGATAATATTTTAGGATAGCTCCTCATACATCAATCAACAGAGTATCAAGCGGAAGCGGGAAACAAGATCTTAGTACGGATAAGAGGCAAATCGGCATAAGATGCCATATAAATAAGCACATTCCGCCCACAGATCTCACGGATCCCCATCCCCGGAATCTCTACACCGAGTGATCGTTGCCAACATCATCTGTTTCCTCCACCTAGTATCCATCTTGCGAATACACCTGTTCATCTGAATCAAACAATTTGTCGTGTGAGACCCTAGGGGTACTCAGCAAGTCTTTATGCCTCTAAAGGGGACATATACCTGGGGTGACGCAATTGCAGCAAAAGATAATAACTAACAAGTCATTAGATACTCGCTAACCATCCACCTAACCAATGATAGGCGGATGTCCGTTAATTAGAAGCAACAGTTATAACAATATAAAGTAACAGATCCATCCTCCTTCTCGCTTACCAACGAGAAAGCGGACGAACAACCCATCCGTTGGCAGTTTTATTAATCATTCCATGAACATTGCTCTAATTACTAGTCAGATATTTAGTCCAATTAAAGACGGTACTTTAGTTATACTTGTCTATGATCGAGAAACTGTGCTCCAAGTCGTCCATAACCGCGGACATGGCTTTCAGAAAGATTTACCCTGCAAGGGTGCACAAATACCAACACACACACGATCAACCTCGGAAAAACCAAATCAAAACCCAACGAGGCTTTCACGACAAAGCAATCACAGGATTCATAAAATATTTCAGGGGGCCACCCCACTAAGCTACCTGCAACGAAGTTGGCCGGCTCAAGAACGGACCCAGGGTTTGTGACGATGGCTGTAAACTACTGGGAACCCGAAAGTGTGACTGGGCTTGTCGATACCGCTAAAACGTAGCACGATCCAAAATAGTACAGGTGCTCCACGCACAATCTTAAATAAAGCAGTAAAGCATGGAATAGGTACAGGATAGTAATAAAGCCCCAAACTAATTGTGGCCCCAAGAAATAAAGTGCGAATCAAGCTCAGGCAAAAGGGGATCCATAGTCTCCCATATGTGGATAGTGCGAATAGTCAAGGAACAGGTATCAAGTACTCGAGGTCCTACGGGATAGAAGTGAGCATGAAAAACCAAATAACAGATATTGCCCACCGGTGCATCTTTCATTAGTTATCCAATTACTACTCAGGTTAAGTTGTTTAGGTACCTCGTTATCCATCAGACACTCACATACCCTACACATGCTGTTCTACGACTCGCATGGCTCAAACAACACCTGTAGTAGTGGCTCATGGGATGGAGGAACAAGCTCAGTGGGGTTTAAAAGTAAAGGCTATGCAGTACTTGGGATTTAATTTAATGCAATCGCGACTCCATGATGCAAGAATAAGATAGAAGCAATAGGTACTATATGTATGCAAGCATGTGGTAGTGCTTGCCTGGCAGCTCAGTTGTAGCGAGAGATGGATCTGGGTAGTACTCCTAGGATTCCTGATAATTTCCCTGCTCGGCGTCTATTCGAAAGTAGAACCAAACAAACAAGGGCCAACATAAATAAAGTGCACAAGCATATAAATAAAATGCGACAAGCAACCAAGCATGCCAGGATGAATGATGCACAATTTACATGGCAATAATGTAGCATGGCAAGGGTGAGGTGTGGGGACAAGAATAAATCATTTTATTAATTATTTGGCCAAGTTTTATTACCATAAATAGTTATGATTATTTAATATTTATACGATGCATGCTTCAATTCATATCGTGGAATGCATAATCAGAACGGGCTCGTCGCGCTGATCGATTTAGACATATTATTTGTCAAATTTGGAGTTGCCAATTAAAAGTTATTCAAAACTTGATTTAAAAACATTTAAGCAAATTCTGAAATCATTTTTATTAAACAGGTAAAAGGAAGGTACTTTTTGCACACAGGTAGAAGCTAGCCACAACCGCTGATAGGAGGGGCCCAGCATGGACTATGCGCAGATGGGGCGCAGCAGTTTGAGCCGGTGTTTCTCACCGCAACGAAACCGAACCACAGCGACTGACCGGTGGACCCGGCGGTCAAACGGGCCCACGCGCCAGCGGGTGAAGGGCCGGGTGACACGCGGCGCAGACGGGGACTGCGGTTAAGGTTGCGAAACCCGCGGTGCCTTTTCGTAAAAATGCCACCACGGATGACATGTGGGGCCAGGTGGAGTGCGGGTTGGAAGCAAAAATGGCTGGGGGTTAACTGCAAAAAGAACAGCGGCCTACTGTTGTTCTTCTCTGGTTTCTGACAAAACTGATGGTCAAGCGGGAGACAGGCGCGACGGAGTTCGATCTTGCGACCTAGCGCGCGCGGCGGCGACTACCGTTGCGGCTAGCGGGGGTTGTTGCTGGGTTCAAGCGGCGCAACTAGAAGAGGCTACAACGGGGCAACTGCGAGAAGACGATCGCGAGCACCGTGCACAGAGGGTGCTCGTCGGAGTGTTTGGCGCGTACAGGAAGCGAATATGTGCGAGAGGATGTCACGGGAGATCAGCGCCTCACCGGGAGTGTGTTGGTGGTGGTGGATCGGGCCAGAGCGCAGGGGATCGGCGGGGTAGCTGGGGTTCTGCCGCTAGGGTTTCTCATCGGATCGCGTCGAGGTGCAGTGGGTACGGCCGTCTCCTCCTCGCCTCCGTGTACAGGGTGATGCAGGAGCTCGTCTCGGTCTTCCTCGACAACCCAAACACCACGCCCACCTCCTGGTTATGGTGGTGGAGAGAAGGATCCGACGGTGAGGTTGTCGGGGATGGGAGAGAGAGGGGGTAGCAGGCAGGTGGGGATCTTGGTGGTGAAGGGCAGCGCCCACGTGAGATCTGGAGAGTGCAGCCAGGAAGGGGAGGGAGTAGATAAGGACAGAGGGGAGGTGCACATGGGTTAGCCAGGGTGGGAAAAAGGTGGTGTGGCCACCTCCTCCTTCTGTCTCTCTCTCTCGGGTCGGTGGACCAGGCGTGGGCGAGGCTAGCAGGGCACGGCTACGCGTGAGGTTGGTGTCCACTTGCGTGTGAGGAAGGGAAACAGGAGGGGAAAGGAGGCATGCAGCGGTTGCTGCTGCTGGCGCACGCACGGGACCGGGGGGTGCCGGGTGCATTGCTTGCTGCTGCTTCTGGTTGCTACGCTAGGTGGTAGACGGGTTTGGTTAGCTAGATAGATTAGGTTGTCCTTATATCTACTTTTCGAAAATTTTGGTTCAAATTCAAACAAATCCAAGAAGTATCAAGTAAAAGAGATAAAAGGGTGAGAGGGGGCTTCTGTGCATGGCCCATGCATAATTAATATATGCCTTCTCTAGGAGTGAAAACCACTAGATTTTTCATGAAATTTATATAAGAAAGATTCCAAAATTTGGGATAAGGACCAACAAAACAAAAGAGAGCTTGATCCCCACATGGAATTAAATAAAAGATCATGCATGAATATAAGGTGGCCAATCTTGTGTGTATGTGACACTAGCCAACATGAACCACAATTGTATTCCTCCATGATCTTATATTCAAGTTTAAACCATATGGAAGCTTGACAAGGCACTCCACTCACATAGCATGCAAAAGTGGCTATATGGCTCCCACATATCCATAATGTGAAAACAACATGATGCTTATATGGGAGCATGTGGAATTGTAAGTGGATCCATCCCAACCCACATGAGCTAGAGGTAAACCCAAATAAAATGCAAAGCTCACATATAGTTGGATGGTGGAATTATGGGGTGGTGACAAAGAAAGGTGGTGTAGTTAATAACAAAATATGCCCCCAACTCAACTTGGGTATCAAGCATTTATTAAGAACCAAATACAATATATCAAGAGGCAAAAACAATTGATGGTGCATATGAGAGAAGAACCAAATGTAAAGGGTTTTATATGATGCTCAAATGCAATGTGGCATGATGACATGAGCATGATATAATTATGATGCAACAATTATATGTAGGAAGTAGCATTTTATTATTAGACCATGTAGCATTACAATTATAAGCCTTATCCTCCCAACAATGGTAATGCTTATGGAAATTCCTACAACAGCAATAGGAGTGTTCCCTTTGAACTTGAAGTTATGCTTAAAGACTTTATTAGTAAGCAAACTGCTTTCAACAAAACTATTGAGGAAAAATTCTCTAATGCTGAAAGAAATATAGCATCTTTGGCCGAAGCTCAATCTTCTTTGAATAAAATGGCTGCTAAACCTGAAACTAATGATAATCCATTTGCAGCTACTAATGCTATACAAGTAAGAATTGATAAAAATGTTAGACTATTAGCTGAATTACATGCTAAGTGGGAAAGAGAAGACGAAATTGCTAGAAACATTAGTGTTTCTACTATCACTACCAGTAGTGTTGAGGATATTAATAGTTCTACTACTTTAGATGATAATTATGATTTTGATCTTGATGGTTGCAATATCTCTGAAGTTATTAAGTTCCTACAAAAGCTTACTAAAAGTCCTAATGCTAGTACTATGAACATGGCCTTTACAAAACACATTACTGATGCTCTCATAAAGATTAAAGAAGAAAAGATGAAACATAGAGCTTCTATTCCTATAAAACAAGAAGATGGTTGGAAACCCATAATTAATATGAAAGTAAATGACTTTGATTTTAAAGCTTTATGTGATCTTGATAGTAGTGTTTCTATTATACCTAGAAGGATTTATGATATGCTTGATTTGCCTCCACTTGATGATTGTTATTTGAATGTCCCACTTAATGATAATGCTAAAAAGAAACTCATGGGGAGTATTAATGATGTTCTTATTATGGTTAACAATACCTATGTCCCCGTTGATTTCTATGTTTTGGATGTTGAATACAATGCTCCTTGTCATATTACTTTGGGAAGACCTTTTCTTAGAACTGTTGGTGCCATTATTGATATGAAAGAAGGCACCATTAAATATCAACTCCCACTCAAGAAAGGTATATAACACTTCCCTAATAAGAGAGAGAATATTTATTTTGCCTCTCCTATGAAAACAAAATTGGGTCTTAATGCTTCTTCATTCGAGAACATTTGATTCTTTTTCTTGTTTCTTATGCCTAACTTAAAGGCGTTAAAGAAAAGTACTTATTGGGAGATAACCCAAAAGTTTTAGATGAGTCTTGGAAGTTATTACTTCAGTAATAACCACTCCTTATCATTTTTATTTGCTTTTTGTTCCAAGAGTAACCTCTAATGAGAGAGAAGTACTGATTGGGAAAGGTGCTGTCCCAAAACAGATTTCTGTGCTTCACCGTAAAAATTCGTGTAAAATCTCTGAATGTCCTTTTGAGGCGTGAATTTTTGTGCTTCTGCTCTAGGTTATTATCTAACTTTTGCTAGATCAATACTTTTTGATTTGAGCAACAGAAGGTCTTCGAAAAAATTCGTCTTTACCTGCTGGTCTGTTTTGACAGATTTCTGCCATTTTCTGCATTTGCTTCTTGTTGGTTCCTTTTTGAGTTATTTTGGGGAATTTAGCTTTTTGAGGTAATTGCTTCAGTAGCTTGTGTTCTAATGGAAGTTTATTGGTGTTAGAACTGAACCTTAATACCTATTATCTTGAGTGCACTAATGTTGCTAATAAAGATTGTATGAAGTTTTGTATGAACGAAAAAAAATTAGGTGTATGGAAGGAATGAGTAATGAGATGAAGGATGGACTAAAGCTCAATCTTGGGTATGCCACGTGTGTCACCCCAAGAAATATCCAAGAAGTACAAGCGTCAAATCTTGGGGATGCCCAAGGCATCCCCCTCTTCATCAATAAAAATCCCAGGTTTCTTCCAAACGCTTCATTTTTATTGTTTCATGCACAGTTGTGTTGTTCTTGGAGCGTCTTCTTTTTCGTTTTTGTTTTGGTTTTTTGTTTGCTTGGTTTGCTTAGTTTTATGAATAAATTGGTTGGACCCCCTCTTTCATACATTGGTTTTCAAATAGTTTGGTTTGGTTTGCAAAAGAGTAGAAAAGTTCATGCTTAAGTGTTAAAGAGAGCTTGTTTTTGACTGTGGCCTATGCTTTGTCATGCCATGCTTGATATTGTTTTGGCTTTATGCTTAGTATTCTTTTCTGTAGCATGACTTGTTATAAACAATTGAGATTGCTTAATGTGCCTTGGATGAATTATGCATTGTTTTAGCATATTAAAGCATAGTATAGTGGTGTTCTCCTTTGATGCTTTATTTGGGTTGACTTGGCGCATGCTCACACCATGTTATGACTATCTCAAGTCACCATAAGCCTTTATGATCATTTAGTTTTCAACTTGTAGTATCACTTTATGCATTGATCAATGATGTTTTTTCACTCTGCATGATTATGGCCATTATTGCTCTCTTAGTTTGTTGCTCCCAGTCTTTTGCTAGCCTCCACAAACAAGTATGAGTTCCACTCATGCATCCAACTCCCTAAACCAAGTTATTCCAAAGAGTCCACCATACCTACCTACTAGCATATGCTATTCCAAGTATATTCATGCTTTTGTTTATCTTCCAAATTAAATTTGTTATGAGAAAACTAGTGATTAAAGCTCTCACGAACTTGATGGCACACTTTACTTTTTTGCATCTAATAAACTTGAACCATTGGGTCCTTCTTTGTTGCGTATATGCTTGCGCTTTATAAGTTGAAATTAGCAGAACCATGTATCATGGGGAACGCTTTCAACATTGCACTTGTACTTTGTACCCCGTTGATATCATGTTCTTTTGCTTATGGATCCCGACGGTGTGAAATAAAAGTGGAACTTATAAGATCTTGGAGTTTGTATATGTGTTAGAGAGACGCCTAGGTAGCTAGCCTAAGCCATGCCTAATAATGGTGGAAACTTGCAGCATCACCATAATGAGCACTCTATGAAGCATCCTCAATAAAAACCTATTCAAATGGCAAATAAAAAGACCGCTGAGATGCTCATTGTCTACTTGCCATGTCATTTTGATTATGGGATAGCTCATGTATCATGTGCAAGGGGTACCCTGTTGGCGGTTCTTTATGATACATACGTACTTACAATGACAAGAGCTTACTTGTGACTAAAGTTGAGTAGCATGAGGTTCGGTCTATAATTTGTCAAGCATATCCTCTTAGTTGTGTCACTTTAACCTTAATCACCTTCAAGATGCTTATGATAGGGGCAATGAGAGCTGAAAGCTATAAGTACCATAATTTTTGGCAGCTTGTTATGAGACTTGAATCCCTACTTCCTTCTATGAAGGCCTTTCTTCCACCATTATATCGAGTCTCCACCTTCTACCTTTATACACTTACTTTGAGAGCATAGTGGACATTCTTAGTTCTATGTGCATTGTCCCAAGACTAGTTGATTGATGCATAACTTGATATTGCTTGTTTTAAACTATTTGTATATAGTCACTCTTATGAGCTTTGAAGGTGTCCTATGCATTTATATTTGCTACTTTATGAGGGACAAGCTGAAAACTATTATGCTATGTTTTCTTTATGTGAAACAAACAAACGTCTTGCAAAGCATTGTTATTCATGAATCTTTTGTTTGTGCCTTTTCATGTTGCATCACAGTTTCTTTGTCATATTGCTAGAACTTTGTCTTTCATGTTATGATTGAAGTACTATGATCCCAGCTTTGAATGTTCTACAAATACTTTGATCAAGTTTATGATGGTGCATGTCACCTCAAAAATTATTCTTTCTTTTTATCACTTACCTACTCGAGAACGAGCAAGAGTTAAGCTTGGGGATGTTGATACATTGCAAATGTATCTATAATTTTTGATGTTCCATGCTTGGTTTTATCTACTTTCTTGTGTTTTGTCCACACTTTGGAGTACTTTTCATATGATTTCTTGGACTAACCTATTAACAAGAGCCACAGTGCCAGCTGCCTGTTTTTTGCTGTTTTTGGTTCTAGGAAAGTCAGAAAATGAATATTCTCGGAATTGGACGGGACAAAAGCGAAAGTGCCTATTTTTCTGGAAGACATCTGGAGCCAGAATACGAGACAAAGAAGGGCTGGGGGCCGGCCACACCACCTGGCCGCGTGGCCAGGCCTGGCCTACGCCAGGGGGTGGTCTGGCCGACCCCAACACCCCCTCGGCCTCTCCTTCCGCCTATATATTGCCCTCGGGACGAAAACCCTAAGGACCCGATCAAAAATCCACGAAAGAGTCTGTAGCCGCCGTCCTCTCCATCCCTAGATCGGGAGGGATCTGATGCTCTTCCCAGCACCCTGTCAGAGAGGGGAATTCACCCTGGAGCCCTTCTTCATCATAATGCAAGCCTCCGGTGTGATGCGTGAGTAGTTCATCTCTGGACTACGGGTCCAGCTAGATGGCTGGTTCTCCTCCTTTGTGCTTTCATGTCTAGATCTTGTGAGCTCCGTTCATGATCAAGATCATCTATTTGTAATTCTACGTGTTGTGTTTGCGGGGATCCGATGGATATTGTGATGCTATGTATTGCTTGCAACTTAATACTGGAGGGGGTTCGGATGATAACATGAAGGTGGATTATTAGTCATAGATGCAGTTGGATGGCGGTCTATGTATAATGTTGTAATGCCCAATCAAGTTCCAAAGGAGTCAACATGATTAGTATATGCATGTATTGCTTTCTCGATGTTTTTCAATTGCCCCGCTGTAATTTGTTCACCCAGCATGTTATCTATCTTAGGGAGAGCCACCTCCAGTGAACTATGGATCCCGGTCCTTTCTTTTACATACAATCTATAAACTATTTACTGCTTTGTGTTTACTTTCTACAAACTATTACTTCCTTCCATTCGATACGTTTAATCCTTTGTTTTCAGCAAAACCGGTGAGATTGAAAACCTCATTGCAAGTTGGGGCAAAGTTCTGTGGTTGTGTTGTGCAGGTCTCCACGTTGCTACTAGCACCGGTAGTGCGCCCTGCCAAGGCTCAGCTAGCAACACCTTTGGGGTGTTTCCTTGCTCCTACTGGTTCGATTAAACCTTGGTTTCATAACTGAGGGAAAACTTACTGTTGTGCTCATCATACCTTCCTCTTGGGGTTCCCCAACGAGCTCCACTTCAACACCGAGACATCAACCTCTCACCCCTCCTCTGCCCCGGAGGGTCTCATGAGGGATGCTCGTGCTAGTGCTCGTAGGCGTCCAATGCCTCCCATTGCTCATGAGATCAAGCAGCTGAACTGGTTCCAAAGGAACATTTTTTGCATGGGCATAGACACACGCAAGGGTCAGTATGAGACTTACAAGCAACGCCATGAGTTGGCTCACTCTCAGCAGCTCATCCTTCACCATGTGTCCGGTGCTTCTGGCGATCCCCCTGCTCCTACTGCTCCCACACCATATGCTTGGTGGAACTCCTCTTCTAGGCTTAACTATGGAGAGCTAGAGCGTCACCTATTTCCTTCCGCGGCCACGGCTGATGATGAGGATGATGACACCGAGGATCTTGAGGATGAGGACGAGGATGGGAACAAGGACGAGGACGAGGATGAGGACTACGAGTGATACCTTGGGGCGCTAGCATCACTCTTCTTCCTTTTTGGCATCTCGATGCCAAAGGGGAGAATTAGTTCTATTAGGTCTTCGAGGATTTTCATGGGTCGGGAACAAACATTTGCACTTTTTCCTATTCGTCGTTTTCTCACTTGTGCCCATTTAGCATTGAACATTGTCTTGTGGTTTGTATGAAAATTTGTCGATGTGGTTTTGTGGATTATTCTTATGGCTATTGGATATCTATATCGAGGAAGGCACGCTCTATGGCTATTATAATGTATTGAGGACGCTTCTATACCCCTCCGGTGATATGAGTTTTCACATTTGTTCCAAGGATTTAGACTTTACCCTCTTGTGTGTATTTGTAATCAACTGCAATTGTTTGTATGCACACATTGAGGGGGAGTCTTTGTCTTTCATTAAATCTTGTTGCCTTGAGAACTTTCCTGCAAATCTTAGTATTGTCATCTAACACCAAAAAGGGGGAGATTGAAAGAAAATTTTATGGTTCCCTGTGTTTTGAGTGTTAGATAACAATAACGTGGAGTTTTCTCATGTGCGCTAAGTGTGCAGGGACTGTTCTTGTGTTTGGGGGGGGGGGGGATTATCCGCCCCACCAAGGGCCGGATAGTCTAGCCTAACACATTGATCAAAGGGAGCCAAGGCACGACGCTCAGAGTGGGTTTGGATTTTCTCTCGGAAAATGCGAACTGGGGCGGTTTTTCGTCCCCAGGCCGGATAATCCGGCCTTCGCATGGGGCCGGATAATCCGGCCCACAGAAATCGATCAAAGGCTGCCAAGGCGCGACGCTCGGAGTGCGGTCGGATTTTCTTGCAGAAAATCTGAACAGGGGCGGTTTTTCCTCCCTTGGACGGATAATCTAGCCTTCGCATGGGGCCGGATAATCTGGCCCCTAGGAGGCGATCAAGGGCAGGCTAGGCACGTCGCTCGGAGTGGGGGCGGTTTATCTGCCGGATAATCCGAGTTTGGGGCCGAGTTTTCCCCAGACCGGATAATTCGACCCTCACTTGGGCCGGATAATCCGGCCCCAATTGGCTCCAACGGCTCAGAGGGTGCAGGGGTATAAAAGCCCCCTGATCCACATCGTGCAGAACTCTTGATTCCTTCGAAAATTGTCAGACCCTTTGCAAGAGCTCTCTCTCTAAATCTCCCACTTCAACCACCCGAAGGCTTCGATCTTTGGGGGAATTGAAGGAGGAGATTATCTTCATCGGCATCACGAATCAAGCGCTTCAACTCCTCTCCATTCATTTGGAGAAATCCCCGATCTAGTATTCTTACTAATAACTAGATCTTGTATCGTGTTATTGATAACTTGTTCTTGTGGCAGCTTGTTGTCATTCCGGGAGCCTCCAATTTGGTTGTGGAGTTGTGCCCCGCTAGTTTTGTAAAGGCGTCGGTACCCGCCTGGAAGGGTTCCTATAGTGGAAAGGTGGATCAGGCATTTGGTGGCGATATCCATCGGAGAACAGGGTGAGGCCTATTGTGGCGTGGTGGTCTTAGTACCGCCCACCCCTCCAACACATATGTACTTCCCTTAACAAGGAAGGAACTGTGGTAAAACAAATCCTGTGTCTCCGCGTGCTTCACTATGGTTCACTCGTTCCTCTTTCCACTCACCTCTTATTCGCTAGTAGATAGGTTTGCATATAGGGAAATTCCTCTAAAGAGTTATCTAGAGAATTTACCTTTTGTGTTAAGCCTAAAATTGAAAAAGCATTAAAATTTGAAGTAGCACCTATTCACCCCCCCTCTAGGTGCTCATACGATCCATTTTAATTGGTACCAGTATACTAGCCTAAAATTCTCTTGAGGAACCCCTTATCATCGCAATACCATTATCATCGGTGCACGGAGAGAGGGCAGCATCTTTGTTGGGATTGAGTTGGGTGATGATGCGGTGGCCACTAGCATGGTCGCTATGGCGGTAGGGATAGCTAAGCCCCTTAGCCAAAACATGGAAATCAGCTTGCATAGGCCCGTCACGAGTCATCCACTTCATGGTGCGGTGCTCATCACCGCAAATGTCCAAGGTGGAGAAGAACTGCTTCACAATCTCAGAATCATAGGAGCATTGGAGGGCCATGAGATGGTGCAGCCCCATCCGCTCAGGCACATACATAGCATCAACAAGGTGAGGCTTCTCCAAGGCCTCAGCAAGAACCAGCGGATGCATAGGCCAAATCTTCAGCTGAGCATACACATCTTCATAGATCTCCTTTTGTTCAGGGCACCAAAAGCGAGAGTCACCCAACTCCGTACCATGCGGTATCTCATCAAACAAATCTCGATGACGAATGGAGGAGAAGGTAATAGGGTCCATCTTCTTATAGTTAATCTTGGGCCCTTTGCCTTCCTCTTGGACACACCCTTTTTTATCCCTCTTTGCCTATTCAGCCATGCGCTTCTCTTCGTTCTTTCTTCTCCTTAGCTAAACCTCGTCCACTAAGTTACCATGTCCGTCGTCCCGAAAGTATTTACCATGAGGACGGCGCTTGTAAGTATTGGGAGCACTAGAACCACCTATGAGGAGAACAAGGGCAATAGCATGGGGATAATCATACACACAAGTCCAAGAGAGAGCGTAGAAAAAGTAGGGAAATAGTTCATAGTCCAATCCTACGCAATGCATACAATAAGGCGAAACTAAATCCGTTTTTTTGTGATAACCTGGCCCTGGCAGAAATTTTCATATCCACCTAGATTCACTGCAAAGGAGTAGATCGGACCTAGAAACTGCAAGACCACGATTTCTACACGAAACAACATCCTTCTAGACAACGTTCCACCCAACAAGTAACACATCTAGCCAAAGATGGGGGGAGAGGGAGTTACCCTCACTCACTGGAGGAAGAACGCGTAGGAGAAGGTACCCAGAGGAGCGGAGAAGAATATCCGGGGAGGCCCGGAAAATTCGGTGGCCGAAGAGGCTTCGGGAAGGGTGGGGGACGGCAGGCGGCGGCTGGTGAGAGGGAGAGGGTTGGGGAAGAAGTGCTGCTCCTTATGAGCCCTACCCCTCGACCCCTGCCGTTAAGGATGAAATCTGACAGGGCCGGAGTATCCGGCCTAAACTCTGAACTTCTGTTACACACAGAGTCAGGCCCGCACGTCCCCAAACAACACCCCCACAAGATGTACAAGGGACTTGTGTGCAAGAATAGATGGTTTAGGGGTAGGGAAAGGCTTAGGATTAAGAGAACCAAACTAAGATGGTATTACAAACCCAAATTTGAAAGAATCAAAGCAACTAAAAGCCAAAAGTGAGTGTGCTTCCCATAAAAACAAGAGAGCAGCTAAAAAATGATCAAGGAAGATACAACTAAATCAAACTCTTCTCAAGGAAGAGGGCGGTGGCCGAAGCCACCTTGTTGGAGTGTATGGTATGACACCGCGAAGATGTATCTTGGGTTCATAACCAATACTCATCAATAAGCTCACATATCACAAAATGATATTAAGAGAAATGATTTAACTTGCTTTTGGCATTATGGGGGGAGGTTAGCCTAATCAATTAGGACCACACTCCCCCTATATCCATGCCCACATCTAGACCAAATAGGAATGAGATGTACGAGTGAGTGCATGGGTAATCAAGACAAGCTCCTTGAATCAACGATATTGAGCTCATTCCTCATGTAGCAAAACCTTGCTTCATCAAGTGGCTTCGTGAAAATATCAGCAAGTTGGTTCTTCCTGCTCACAAAATACAGATCAATATCGCCTCGAGGAACATGGTCCCGAATAAAATGATTCCGAATCTCAATATGGTTTGTCCTTGTGTGCTGTACTGGATTGTACGCAATTTTGATTGCACTTTCATTATCGCATAAAAGAGGCACTTTGTCACAACTGACACTGTATTCCTTTAAAGTTTGCCTCATCCATAATAACTGAGTGCAAGCACTAGCAGTTGCAACATATTCAGCTTCGGTGGTGGAGAGAGAAATACAATTCTGCTTTTTAGAAGACCAACAAACTAGAGATCTTCCCAAAAACTAACAAGCACCAGAAGTTGATTTCTGATCATCCTTATGACCGGCCGAATCTAAATCAGTATAACCACATAGAGAGAAATTGGAGCCCTTGGGATACCATAGACCAAAGTTAGGGGAATGAACCAAATATTGCAAGATCCTCTCGACCGCCACTAGGTGGCTTTCTTTAGGATCTGCTTGATACCTTGCACACACACCCACGCTCAACACAATATCGGGTCTAGATGCGCAGAGGTAAAGAAGAGAGCTGATCATGGACCGGTATACCTTTTGGTCCACCTCTTTACCGTGGGGGTTAAGTTCAAGGTGACATTTTTTTGCATCGGAGTGGCGACGCCATTAAGATCCGTCATATTGAATCTCTTGAGCATGTCTTGGATATATTTAGCTTGATTGTTGAAGGTTCCTTCTCTAAGTTGCTTGATCTCGAATCCAAGAGAGAATCGTAACTCCCAAATCATAGACATCTCAAACCTGTTAGTCATAAGCTTTGAAAATTCATCATTAAAAGCTTTATTATTAGAACCAAAGATGATGTCGTCTACATATAGTTGGCATACGAAGAGCTCCCTCTTGACCTTCTTACTAAAAAGAGTGGGATCGATTTGCCCAACTTCGAAGCCACGGTCTAACAAAAGCTCTTTAAAGTGCTCATACTGCGCACGTGGGGCTTGTTTAAGGCCATAGAGTGCCTTATTGAGTTTGTAGACATGGTTCGGGAAGTTAGGATCCTCAAATCCCGGGGCATTCTTTACATATACCAGCTCATGTAGAGGACCATTAAGAAAAGCACTGATAACATCCATTTGCTGCAATTTGAAATTATTATGGGCAGCATAAGCAAGAAGGATACGGATGGACTCAAGACGAGCCACATGAGCATAGGTCTCACCAAAGTCAATGCCCTCAACTTGGGAATAGCCTTGTGCCACTAGTCTCGCCTTTTTCCTTACAACAATGCCATTCTCATCTTGCTTGTTTTTAAATATCCATTTAGTGCCGATAACATTGCGGCAATCCTTGGGCTTCTCCACTAGTTTCTAGACCTTGTTACACTCAAAGTTATTCAACTCTTCATGCATAGCAACAACCCAGTTCGGATCTTCAAGAGCTTCAAACACCTTCTTAGGTTCCACCATAGATATAGAGCTTGATGCTCACCAAAACTTGCCAATTCCCTTCTTGTGGAAACCCTTTGTCGAAGATCACCTACAACTTTGTCAAGAGTATGAACCCTTAATTCAAGATTCCGATCAGCATGAGCCTTACGACGAAGTTTAATAAGCTTGTTGTCTCTTGGTGTAATAGTTTCATCACTTGAGTCTTCGTTGGAATCACTTGCTTGACCTTGATTAGAAGTCTGATTATTAGTAGTAGGAGATGATGAAGTATGCCCTTGAGGTGGGTCAGCAGCCGTAACAGGAGGCTGCTGAACAATAGGAGTTTCAGGGCCAGATAATCTAGCCGAGGGTGAGGCCGGATAATCTGGCCTAGGAGAACTTGATGCAATTTCATCGGGTTGCCTGGAACTTGCTTGAATTGGCAAGGGGCAGATAATCTGAGGTCAGCCGGAAAATCCGGTCTGGAGCTTGCAGCAGTTTCCTCGCTGGGATGCACAGTTTGGTCGTCTGGCGAGTGGTGGCCGGACAATCCGGTGTCGACCGGATAATCGGGCCTGGAGCATTCAGGAGCATGTTGACCTTCAGCATTTGGTGGAGTTGGTGTAGAAGTTACTCCCGTAGTTGGAGCATGTTGAGTATGTGTAGATGAGGGCTCTTCATGAGTAGAGCATTATCCTTCCTGATCGGCCACAAGGGGTTCCTCAATGGGGCGGAAAAATCCCACGCCCATTCTTCTTATGGCATCTTAGGGTATTTCAACATCTGCATCAGAAACATCAACTTGCCTCGCACGGGAGCCGTCATTTTCCTTGAACACCACAGTACAAGATTCTACAACAGTTCCGGAGAGCTTATTGTAGACTCTATAAGTGTGGGATTCGGCACCATAACCAACAAAAATACCTTCCAAAATCTTAGACTCAAATTTAGATAAATGAACTCCCTTGATGAGAAAGAAACACTTACACCCAAATACCCGAAAGTATGAGATGTTTGGCTTGTTATTGGTAAGTATTTCATACGGAGTCTTGTCCAAGATTTTTCGGAGGTATAACCAGTTGGATGAATGACAAGCGGTAGAGATTGCTTCAGCCCAGAAGTTATATGAAGACTATTATTTCGTCAAAAAGGATCTTAGAGCTCCTTCATGCCAACCTATCTACTAGCGAGTAATACTTACTAGTATACTAGCAAATTTTAATGCTTTTTCAACTATCTAGAGAATTCTAAATAGGTCTTCGATCAAAGGCTGCCAAGGCGCGACGCTGGGAGTGCGGTCGGATTTTCTTCCGAAAAATCCGAACAGGGGCGGTTTTTCCTCCCTTGGCCGGATAATCCGGCCTTTGCATGGGGCCAGATAATCCGGCCCACAGGAGGTGATCAAGGGAAGGCTCGGCACGTCACTCAGAGTGGGGGCAGTTTATCTGCCGAATAATCCGAGTTTGGGGCGGAGTTTTTCCCCAGACAGGATAATCCGGCCCTCACTTGGGCCGGATAATCCGGCCCCAAATGGCTCCAACGGCTCAAAGGGTGCAGGGGGTATAAAAGCCCCCTCATCCCCATCATCCAGAACTCTTGATTCATTCGAAAATTGTAATCAAAGACCTATCTAGAGAATCTACCCTCAAGGTGCAAATCCTCGAAGACCTAATAGAACTACTTCTCCTCCGTTCGTGATCGAGATTTATTTGATGAAGTGCCGCATGATACTGAGCTGGGTGGCTCTCGCTTTTGGTGCGCTGAACAAAAGGGGATCTATGAAGACATGTATGCTCAGCTGAGGCTTCGGCCTATCTATCCTCTGATTCTTGCTGAGGCCTTGGAGAAGCCTCACCTTGTTGATGCCATGTATGTGGCTGAGCGGATGGGGCTGCACCATCTCACGGCCCTCCAATGCTCGTATGATTCGGAGATTGTGAAGCAGTTCTTCTCCAACTTGGTCATTTGCGGTGATGAGCACCGCACCATGAAGTGGATGACTCGTGATAGGCCTATGCAAGCTGATTTCCGTGTTTTTGCTGAAGTGCTTGGCTATCCTTTCCGCCACAGGGACCATGCTATTGGCCACCGCATCATCACCCAACTCAAGCCCAACAAAGATGCTGCCCTCTTTCCGTGCAACGATGATAATGGTATTGTGGGCACCGTTGCTGGTCTTTCTCCCATCTATGCTAGCTTGGTGGGTCTCTTTCATGATTCCATCACCCCAAGTGGAGGCAACAATGACAGTATCCGTGGTCACTTAGTTCATCTTCTAGCCTTCTCTCATGAGGTGGCGTCCTGTGAGGATGAGTCTGTGTCATATCAGCTGGATGTGATGGACTTCATTTGCCATGAGTTGATCGATGCCATGTTCAATAGGCTGTCCATCCCTTATGCTCCGTACATCATGATGTTGATCAAGCACTTGCTCCCCACTGAAGAGTTCAATATTGATGCTGTGCACAAGGCCAAGAAGATCTACACCATGGGTAGGAAGACCTCTCACCCCTCCTCTGCCCCTGAGGGTCTCATGAGGGATGCTTGTGCTAGTGCTCGTAGGCCTCCAATGCCTCCCATTGCCCGTGAGATCAAGCAGCTGAACTGGTTCTAGAGGAACATTCTTTGCATGGGCGTGGACACACGCAAGGGTCAGTATGAGGCTTACAAACAACGCCATGAGTTGGCTCAATCTCAGCAGCTCATCCTTCACCATGTGTCCGGAGCTTATAGCGATCCCCCTGCTCCTACTCCTCCCACACCATATGCTCGGTGGAACTCCTCTTCTGGGCTTAACTATGGAGAGCTCGAGCGTCACCTGTTTCCTTCCGCGGCCACTGCTGATGCTGAGGATGATGACACCGAGGAGCTTGAGGATGAGGACGAGGATGGGAATGAGGACGAGGACGAGGATGAGGACTACGAGTGATACCTTGGGGAGTTAGCATCGCTCTTCTTCCTTTTTGGCGTCTCGATGCCAAAGGGGGAGAAGTAGTTCTATTAGATCTTCGAGGATTTGCATGGGTCGGGCACAAGCATTTGCACTTTTTCCTATTCGTCGTTTTCTCGCTTGTGCCCATTTAGCGTTGAACTTTATCTTGTGGTTTGTATGAAAATTTGTGGTTGTGGTTTTGTGGATTATTCTTATGGAATCATCTATCATATTGGATATTCTTATGGCTATTGGATATCTATATCGAGGAAGGCGTTCTCTATGGCTATCATTGGATATTCTTATAATGTATTGAGGACGCTTATATCCCCCTACCGGTGGTATGAGCTTTTCACAATTGTTCCAATGTTTTAGACTTTACCCTCTTGTGTGTATTTGTAATCAGCAGCAACTGTTTGTATGCACACATTGAGGGGGAGTCTTTGTCTTTCATTAAATCCTGTTGCCTTGAGAAGTTTCCTGCAAAACCTAGTATTGTCATCTAACACCAAAAAGGGGGAGATTGAAAGAACATTTCATGGTTCCCTGTGTTTTGAGTGTTAGATAACAATACCATGGAGTTTTCTCATGTGCGCTAAGTGTGCAGGGACTGTTCTGGTGTTTTGGGGGCGGGGGCGGATTATCCGGCCAGGGAGAACTTGGTGCAATTTCATCGGGTTGCCTGGAACTTGCTTGAATTGGCGAGGGGCCGGATAATCCGGGCTCAGCCGGAAAATCTGGCCTGGTGCTTGCAGCAGTTTCTTCGCTGAGATGCACAGGTTGGTCGTCTGGGGAGTGGTGGCCGGATAATCCGGTGTCGACCGGATAATTCGTCCTGGAGCATTCAGGAGCATGATGGCCTTCAGCATTTGGTGGAGGTTATGTAGAAGTTACTCTCGTGGTTGGAGCATGTTGAGTATGTGTAGATGAGGGCTCTTCATGAGTAGAGCATTGTCCTTCCCGATCCGCCACAAGGGGTTCCTCAATGGGCCAGAAAAATCCCACACCCATTCTTCTTATGGCATCTTGGGGTATTTCAACATCTGCATCACAAACATCAACTTGCCCCGCACGGGAGCCGTCATTTTCCTCGAACACCACACTACAAGATTCTACAATAGTTCTGGAGAGCTTACTGTAGACTCTATAAGTGTGGGATTCGGCACCATAACAAACAAAAATACCTTCTAGTGCCTTAGACTCAAATTTAGACAAACGAACTCCCTTGATGAGAAAGAAACACTTACACCCGAATACCCGAAAGTATGAGATGTTTGCCTTGTTACCGGTAAGTATTTCATATGGAGTCTTGTCCAAAGATTTTACGGAGGCATAACCGGTTGGATGAATGACAAGCGGTAGAGATTGCTTTAGCCCATAAGTTATATGGAGACTTGAATTCAGCTAGCATTAACCTTGCCATATCCATTAGAGTCCGGTTCTTCCTCTCGGCAATACCATTTTGTTGAGGGGTGTACGCATCGAAATATTGATGTCTTATCCCCTCTTCACTTAGGAACTCATTTAAGGTGTAGTTCTTGAACTAGGAGCTGTTATCACTTCTTATAGCCAGAATAGGGATGCTGTGTTGATGTTGAACCTCGTTGGCAAAGTCGATGACCGTTTGTTGAGTTTCTCTCTTCAACTTGAAGAAATAGACCCAAGTGTATCTTGAGTAATCATCAACGATCACAAGACAGTACTTCTTCCCACCGAGACTTGCATGAGATGGAGGTCCAAAGAGGTCCACATGAAGGAGCTCTAAGATCCTTTTTGACAAAACAATAGTCTTCCTTTGATGAGGAGAGTCATGCATTTTGCCTTCAACACAAGCCCTGCAAACACGATCTCTGGCAAAGGAGACATTTTCTTTTAGTCCAAGGATGTGGTCACCTTTGTGGAGAATTTGCAAACTTCTCATATTGACATGGGTTAGTCGGCGATGCCATCACCAACCCGCGTCAGCCTTTCCGAAAAGACACATCGGGCCAGTAGTGGTTTTCCCCGAAAAGTCCACCACATATAGGTCATTTTCGACATATCCCATGAAAGCGACTTTTAGAGACTTGCTCCACAAGAGTACCACTAAATCAGCATCAATGAAAACTGCAAAGCCCATCTTACCAAGGGCGCGAACTGAAAGTAAATTGTATCCGAGGGTCTCAACAAGCATGACGTCCACGAGAGAGATATCGTGAGCCACCACGACTTTGCCGAGACCCAATACCTCAGATTTTGACTTGTTACCATAGGAGACGGTTATATGATCAAGATTTGGCCGCATCTCCGTGATGATCTCCTTGCTTCCGGTCATGTGACTCATGCGTACGCTATCGAGTACCCATTTAGACCCACCGGAAGCATAACCCTGCAAGAAAGTTACTTCTTGGTTTTACGTACCCATTTTTCAATGGGTCCTCTCATGTTAGTGACAAGGGTCTTGGGGACCTAAATAGACCAAGGAATGTAACAATCATAAGGACCTACATAACCAGCATAAACATCACCATAATGATCGCAATATAACTCAAAGTTAGGATTGTTAGCTCCTGCAAAACCATCATAATTAGACTTGTCATTGGTGGTGGTGCTAGTCTTTGGTTGACCAGTCTGGCTCTTCTTCTTCTTGTTCTTCTTGTTCTTTGTCTTGGGAATATAACCAAGACCCTCTTTTGCATTGTTTGTTCTTTGCTTGCTAAGTATCTCATTTAGAACTTCTTTACCTTTGTGTTGAGATCCTTTTGCAAGTTCTTCTTTTTCATACGAAGATGTGGAGGTGTTGGGAACATCATACTTCCTCAATTGAGTTTGGAGTTGGTCATGAGACTCATTTAAATTTGAGTGTTCACTCTCCAATGCCTTGTGGGCAATGTCAAGTTTCTCAAACTTCTCCGAGAGTCTGGCATGAGCAGCCCCAAATTCAATCTTGACTTAGCATGCTTATCTCCTCCAGGAATTTCGAGAGAGAGAGAGAGAAGCGCTGACTCTAAGGCCAGCTCACACCCTTATGGTGCATGCCAATTATTGAGTCACCATGCCTAGATGACTCAGCCAGGAAAGTACCTGCATATAGGAAACATCATATACATTGCACCGACATATAAGATATGTCGGCGGATCCTGTCGGGTTAATCCGGCTTGGGTAACTTGGCCTTTACTCGGCCAACCTAGATAAGTCAACCGGTAACTCGGCCAACCTTGCCTTTATACCTTATCTTGACCCTAACTGGGGTTATCCCCCAACACTCGGCTTGAGGTGGCTGGAGGTAGTGGTGCGATGGTGGTAGAATTCGGTGGTGCTTCCACATGAATTTCGTGGACAAGAAACAAAGTAGGAAGAGGAGAAGAGAGAAGATGGTGGCAGCGAGATCTAGAAGGAAGTCTAGGGTAGGAAGGGGCCTCGTTGGGGATAAAAATGAGGGGGTGCTCGGCGGTGGTGGTTGAGGCTGTGGTGCTCATTGGAGGTAGGAACACACACCTCCCGCGTGACCCTCGGAGGGGAAGATGACAAATAGAGGAGAGCCTCTATCGAATAGGTAACAGGCTCCCAGGTGGGCTGCGGGCCGGAATGAAGAACATATGGCCGGCCTAGGAATGAAGACGAGATGGTGACGCCGGATGGCTATTGCGCTGGGATCTGCTTGCTAGGCTTCTACGGTTGGTTGGGCTTCTAGGTGAGTTAGGTAGCTCTCTCTTTTTATTTCTTGTAAAGTTTTCTTTTATTTGTTTCTTTTGTTTTAGTCCAATTCAAACAAGTTACTAATACGAATTCTTTTGAACTCTGCAGATGGTTATGAACAGGGGATTTTGACCATAATAGAGGTGAAGGGGGAATAAGACAAAGGAAAGAGGATGATGCCCATCATACATGTTAAAATTGGGCATAATACAAGGACAATATTTTAGTGTTTGGTAAAAAAGAAAAGTATTTATGAAAATATTGGAACCTGACAATGGATTCTCATTGTATCAAAACAAAATATAGAGAGTATAAAATAAGAAGAGATATTGGTGATATCACAACACAAGAAAGGCAAGATAAAATGAAAGATATAATATGATGCTCAAATACAACGTGGCATGATGACATGAGCATGATATCATGATGATGCACAAAAATAAAAGAGCAAGTAGTTTTTTAGTAGTGGTTTTCCCGGGGTGCTACAATTCGACACCACTAACAAGGGATCTCGTCCCTGAGATCCGCCTCATGGTACGAGGGAGAAAGTCTGATGATCAGATTCTTCTCGCTTCATGCAGATCCTCGTGACACCACTAACAAAGATTCTTGCTCCATATTGAAAACATCGACACCACCAACAAGAGGTTGTTGTTCACGTTCATCGAGAGAACACTCTAGAGAAAAGAAAAGGCGAAGGTAGAGGTCCCAAAGATAAGGCCACCTCTAAATTCCGTGGAAGGAGTAAACTTGCGTTGATCCACCAATTCAATGTACAAGAGCGAATGATAAGAGTAGTGGTATGGTCGAGACTCCATCCCGCACTCAAAGCATTACTCTATACATGAATAGAAGAATTATGTAATCCCACTCTCAGAATTTAGACTAAAGATCTTGACAAGCGATGTTCGGAACGCTTCAGAAAACAAGAAGTGATCTAGGCTCTTCATTGGATCTGACGTAGAGGATGTCGTCGCATTGGAAAATACCGTAAGATACAAAGATTTTTTTTAGTGAATTTTGGAACAAAGGAAGGTACCACATATGAAAGATTCCTTAGATAGCATGAAGACCAAATATAGAAACACCAATGCAAGAGGAAGGAATTCAAAACCCTGAAGGCTTGACGGAAACCCAACCACGAGAAATCATGGACTCAAAGAAAGGTAAGAGAAAAGATTCAAAACATGCAGAGGTAAGAGGAGAATAGCATAGGGGTAAGGAGTAAAAGAAGACCTAATCAGATATATCCAAACGATTTTGCAAAATAGTTTTGACACTCTACATAGGCCGTTAGCTAGGTTATCCTATAGGCTCGTACAGTGGGGTATCACAACTACTGAGCTCTAATACCACTTTTTAACACCCTCGAATCGGCCCTCTGCGGATTTCAGCAATCCCCGCCAAACCCGCATAGAAAGGATTCAAGGGTTCCCACTAGGCTCTTGCGTGCGGGTGGAAAACGAAGTAATACCATTACACAATAGTTCATGATGGAACCCACAAAAACATATATATATACAACAATGACTCAACGAGTCAAGAATATAGATATACAATACAAAGATCCAAATCACCTGGAAAACGATACAACATCTGAGTACGGATAAGATGCAAATTGGACTAAGAGTCCTGAAGAATAACCAATGGTATCCATAACCCTGCCGAAGACAAGCCGGAAGGGTAACCTTGCTAACATCATCGAACTCTTACATGTAAATGCAAAGGGGTGCCGACAAAGGGCAAAGGAAAAAGGGAGCTCAGTACTGAGGCCAGTACACGGCGAGTCTTAGAATTTGGTGGCTCTCTCCTACATAGGTATGGTGGACTAAAGAGGTAGTAAAGCATGCACTAAACAACCTATATAGACTCGATACAACTATCGCCTATTAGAGAGGGATAATAAAGACCTATTCGGATCCAACCTGATACTAACACCAAACACACCCATCCTAGTAGTTTGCCCTCGAGATAAAATGAGGAAGTCCTTACGAGGAAACTCATATAGTTAGCAGTTTTATTCATTCATTCCATGGTGGTTATCCAACTTACTAGTCATGTCATATCCAAGTCAAACTTATAACAGTAATTGTTTAGTTATAGTTGTCTATGATCGAGAAACTGTGCTCAAAGTCCTCCATAACTGCGGACACGACTTTTCGAAAAGATTTAACCTAGCAGGGGTGCATCAAAGTATCCACACGCACTTCCACCCTCGTTTGCCAGATTAGGTAGGTGCAGGATCATGAAACATACACCCATTGGTATGTTGGCGGGGCTTTAGACCCGACATTTCCTAGACCTAAAGCAAGTACATGAGGCTAACCCACTAAGCTACCCGCAACAAAGTCGGCCGGCTCTGAGACGGACCCAGGTTTGTGGCGATGGCTATAAACGACTGGGAATCCGAAAGTGTGACTGGACTTGTCGATATAGTGAAAACGTGGCACGAGGTTCCTAAACAGTACAGTAGTAAATGCTCTCCACGAGCAACGTTAGTAAATAAAGCAGTAAAACATGGCATAAGTACATGATAGTAATAACGCCCCAAACTAGTTTGTGGCCCCCAGTATAATACTTTGAAATCAGGTAGTAAGTTGATAGGGGTACCCACAAACCCCACATGTGGTTAACGCGTTCAGTCTCGAAACAGGTGTCAAGAACTCGGGTCCTAGATGGACACAAGTGGGCGATTAAAAACCATATCTCAACTATTACCCATTAATACCTCTTCATTAATTATATTTACTTTCAATGTTTAATCATTAAGTGATAAATGGAACCATGATTATCTCCACCTTTAAGAATGTGCCAACCCCCCAACAATGATGGAACTCGACGACTCAAACCAACACCTAAGCAAACAACTATGACTCTCAAGGCCAACTGGTTACCAAAACAACATGCAATAGGAGATGTCCAAGGCAATATAGGCTACAAGGAATGTAAATGGTACAGAAACTAAAGCATCACAACACGGATAACAATAGATCAACGGGAGGAAGTAAAGGCTATAAATACAAAATAGTTAGAAAGGGGAGAATGCTCGCCTGGGAAACACTACCGAAGATACAACAGAAGAACTTGTCAAACCTCACAACATCTCATTGTTCTATCCGGGAAGAAGCAAAGCACTAAAAGGAACAAGCGATGCAACAACTACGACTAATGCGAAAGAACCGGCATGATCATGATATGATGCATGTCGTGACAAATTAATTATGCAAATCATGTGGAAAGGATGTCATTAGCATAACACATTGATGATACAACATTAGTGAGGCATTATTAATAAGAAATAATGATATTCCAATTTTATTCTTCATGTTTCCTGCATAAACAGTTCTGGTTTTACAAGTTTTCCATGATGCATTATGCAATTGCAAGTAATTAATGCATAGTTGGAAAGGGCTCGTCACGCTGATCAATTTAGACATATCATTTGTGGAATTTCGATTTACGTAATTAAAGTTATGAATTTATTAAGAAAATGCCATTTAATAGCATTTAAATAATTTCGAAAGTTTTAGTTGACCAAAAATTATTTTAGAGTGGATATTATTAATCCTTGCATTTTTGTGATCAGAAAACATATATAATTGGTTAATTTTGAAAATATAGTTTAAAAGTTATTAAGAATTGCATATTAAATCGAAAGGGCAATATTGTCAATAGTTTGACTATTTAGGATTGTTATTTTTAATTTCTAAAAATGTATATTATTTAGTTTTGAAGTTTCAAATACTTTTCATTTTGGAAAACTTTCCAAATTCCAAATTCCAAATAGATTTGCACTTTGGTTTAAATTTGAATTGAATGGTATTTGTCTTTATATAGGAAGGTTGACTTGGTCCAGGGGCTGGAAAGAAAATGGGAACCGGGGGGCTTTTGTAAACTGGCAAGAACATATCACGTTGGATGAAATGAAACTGAATGTCAACAGTGCCCAAAATAGCCAGCTCAAACGATCTTGTCTGGATGTTTACTAGAGATCTACTGCTCCGTTTTGAACACTGTTTATTGCGGATGATAGCTAGATGTGCCGAGATCACCGAACCGTGACTTTCCATACCAGAGGATTCCTGGGGCAGAGGGAAAAACTACAAAAATAGAGATGTCTGCAAGCCTACGGTTTGGTGAGCATGGCACGATGACGAGGAACCCTTCGGGCCCCAACAGAAGTTGGGTAGTAGGCGCATACAGGAGAAGATCCGGTCGTCACTTGGATGCTTAGGTGCGAGCGAGGAGGTTGGCTTCAGGGACAGCTTGAAGCAGCAGGGGATGTTCAAACTGAAGCCTCCACCAGTTCATCTGAAGCTTTCCACTGCACATGAGGGACAGAGAAGACGCTTCGGCCTTCGAGCACGAACCAGGCCATGGAGGGAGGGGACGGAACCGGGAACTCAATAGGAAGACGAAGGTGATGTCCGATTGGATGGAGGAGGAACGGAGCCACCAGAAATTTGACCGGAGGATGGTGGGAAGAGAGGAGAACGATGACCGTGTCGATGATTGAGGCCTCCTTAGACTCGATGGCTTGGTTCAGGAGGAAGAGGGAGTTGAGGAGGAGTTAGAACCATGCCTACCTCGGCTTGAGGTGGCCAGAGGCAGTGGCACAATGGTGATAGCATTCGGTGGTGCTTCCAACTGAATTTCATGGAGAAGAAATATAGGAGGAAGAGGACAAGAGAGAAGATGGTGGTGACGAGATCTGGGAGAAAGTCTAGGGTTGGAAGGGGCCTTCTTGGGTATTAAAAAGGAGGGGTGCTCAGGCGGTGGTGGTTGATGCTGTGGTGCTCGTTGGAGGTACTCGCACATGACTCCTACATGACCCTCGGAGGAGAAGACTACAAACAGAGGAGAGCCTCCATCGAACAGGTAACAGGCTCCCAGGTGGGTTGCAGGCTAGAAGGAATAACATATGGGCCAGCCTAGGAGGGGAGAGGAGATGGTGGCGCCAGATGGCTGTTGTGCTGGGCTCTGCTTGCTGGGCTGTTGTGGTTGATTGGGATACCACGTGAGTTAGGTAGTTCTCTCTCTTTTTATTTCCTGTTAAGTTTTATTTTATTTGTTTCTTTTGTTTTAGTCCAATTCAAACAAGTTACTAATAGAAAATCCTTTTTAACACTGCAGATGATTATGAATAGGGGGTTTTGACCATAATAGTGGTGAAGGGGGAATAAGACAAAGGAAAGAGGATGATGCCCATCATACATGTTCAAATTGGGCATAATACAAGAACAAGATTCTAGGGTTTGGTAAAATAACAAAAGCATTTATTAAAATATTGGAACCTGAAAATGGATCCTCATTGTATAGAAACAAAATACAGAGAGTATAAAATAGGAAGAGATATTGGTGATAGCAAAACACAAGCAAGGCAAGATAAAATGCAAGATATGATACGATGAATAAATGCAATGTGGCATGATGACATGAGCATGATATCATAATGATGCACAATAATAAAATACCAAGCTATTTTCTAGTAGTGGTTTTCTCGGGGCGCTACACTAGGTGAGGGAGCGTGCACCCTCCAGTTGATTGTCAATCTTGGCATTGATCATGACCACCTTGTCACAACACTCGTCCTTCACTTGTTGCATCGTTCATATTATTACAAATCACAAAATCCCCAATGAATCTATGAACAACAATATTAAAAAAGAGTAAGAAATCCATAGTCATAATCACGAAAACTAATCCAAATCACAAAAACCAAAATGCGGGGAGGACACGATCTAAGAAATCCACATTAATACGAAAAAAATAAAAATGTGGAGATTTGCTACCTCGCTGAGCTATGGAAAGGGTCCTGCAATGCCGCTGTTGTGGTGGATTTTGGGTCCAGGCCCGGCCTAGAATACATAGAAGATGAAGAGTAAGAAGAAGAACAACAACAAGAAGAAGTAGATTAAGATCATGATGGAGAAGAAGATGGAGGAGGAGGAGAAGACCGTACCGGGAGGAGCCCTCACCTGCTGGAACATTCCGCACCATTTCTTGAAGAGATTGGGCCTCTATGAGAAGGGAAGCTTGAGGGGCTGCTAGAGCAAGAACTAACCGGTGGCGAGCTTTATCCTTTTTCTCTGTGTGGATGGTCGACCAGCCTCTCATCTGGGGAGCCATGGCTTGTAGGGGGAAAGGAAGTGTTGGCAGGATGAAGAAGAAAGTGATTAGTGTGGGAGACGAGTCAAAGAGTCCAGGCCGTGGTGCAGTCTTATACAAGACCATCGTTGATACCTTCGATCTGGATTCACGGATGTAGTCTAATAGTTTTTTCCCTATAAGACCTAGGTTTAATCGAACCTTTGAAAGCAATGCTAAAAGGAAATAAAAAGGACACGTCTACAAGACTTTATTTCTTCATTTTACCTTAGTTTACCAGACCAATCTAGTTTACTTTATAATGGGTTGAATCAATGGATGGAGATAGGCTAGGGTTGAAGATCCACCTGCAGCTGCACATCATATGGGATAAAAGATAATAATAAGCATAGTCATGTGTAATGTTTTAACGGAGATAATCTCTTGTGGCCAACACATCCTAATATACTAGAGCCCCGTGATGCAACGGGCATAGGAATAGTATTTTAATCCAACCGAGCGCACACCAAAGGAACGGGCTACAAACGATTATTAAGTGTAAAACATAGATCAAAGATTTAAGTGGTGATGTTGTTGTGATCCCGAATGCGTCGCTAAGTGAAGACCATACTACCCTCTCTGTCACTAGGGTTCCTATGAGATCACCGCTAGCCAAGTATCTCACCTCAAGCCTTTATCAATCTATGGGATCTTAGGTACCTACAAGTCCACATAACGAGACAACAGACAAAGAAACAAAAGATACAAATCTCAATTGCAAACAAAATACAATACTCCCATGAATTAGATGCACATAATCGCTGTGAGGTTTCTCCCCAACCCGTAGCCCGTGAGGACTACTCACTCATAACAAATAGATCAGAGATAGAAAACATCATACAAATAATTAGATTGAAATCAAATATTGTTATAATGGTCGCCAAATCACAAGGAGATCTAAAGTACAAAGCAATGGTTATGGCTAGTGGAGGGGATGGATGATGGAAGTGATGAACAATGGCGTGGATCTCCTTTGGTGGTGTTGTGATGTGATTTGAGAATGGCGGCTCTCTGTCCGGCGGCTAGAGCCTCAAAATATATAGTCACCTTCACGAAAGTCGTAGGGCTTGATGAGATGAAGCCAACGCCACCTGGTACAGGCGGACAGTACGGACGGGCCCTGCCTGTAACAGTGGTTATTAAGCTTGCTGACGCCCTAGAATGGCTTCCCAATTACTTGGCCATGTAGACTTCCTCAAAAACCTTCATTATGACTCCTGATTTTGTATTAAAAACCGTGATTTTCTTTACAACACAATTCAAAGAAAAGTTTTGAATATCTTTACAGTTATTAGTCATTAGTGGCAAGGATTGAGAGTTTCTTGTCAATTGCTTGACCAGAAACAATGTTTAAACACGGTGGAGGATGTCCAATTTTAGAGCCATCAACTTCCCCAAAGCTCAAACCTTGATCTCCCTCGAGCAAGAAGAAACAAGAGAACTATAAGGAATTCAGCGTTTAAACTTGAAACACCAAGAATAAGAAATCACTTATAGTTGGCAGTCATATGCGCTCAACACTTCATTCATTTGCGAGGCTTATCAAAGTTAGAGAGATTAAAATAGTACTATACAAGATTCGGTAAGTCAAGACAATCAAAGTAAAGTTTAATATAAGTATAAATAACTAGAAGTGTAGCAATCAATCCAATTCTTGTAGTTAACTCTCAGCTTGCCAAGGAACACTAGTATGTTTAATTAGCATAATTGGGTAAGAGAGTTTCATGTCCTAAGTAGTATAACAATGAAGTGTCTTATTTACACCCACATCAATAAATCAAGTCTATCAAAAACACTTCTAATCCAATCATTGCTTTTCAAGAAAAATTCATAGAGTTGTATTGAAACCATAACAAGGACTTGTTATGTGGATCCTCATAGATATCTTTTTATTTTATTCTTTCAAGGATCGCTGAATGTTTCTTTTGCAAGTGTTTGCACAACCTTTGAGAGTACCAATACTTTTGCCCATATATTGACATGTATGCCACTCATGTCACCAACTCATAGCCAAAATCCTGGGTTATACTATAGATCGTTCAAAAGCTAGCGGACTTGTTGGCATCCCAATGGTGTGCATTAGAGACATAAGACAAAATTGTCCCACTTCTTTCTCTTTTTTTTAGCTAGTACAGTGGTTTGATCCACAAGGTTAACTTTGGCATGCATCACAATTACAACTAGACTTTATTTGAATCAAACAATTCCTTTCATGAGTGCCGTCAAGACTATCAAAATATCTATGGGGTTAAGTATCTTCAAGCGTATAATCTCAAGACAATCATTCATCAAACAAGTCATAAATTTCAGACATTTTCTTATTGTACTTGTTTGGCAATATTATTTTCAAGGCAAGACTTGGTTAACTAAAGGGACTAGGGCAATAGCTTCATTAACTAATCATCATACTAATAAAAAGCTTTAATCTAACCATATTAAATTACTTCCCACTAGCATGGCATCTTAGCAAATCAACCAACTAAGATAAACAACTCAAACTTCATAACTGTGGGACATAGGACATACCTCTCATAAGTGACTTCATGAGCCTCTTCCTTATAGGGATGTGTTCCTTAAAAACTTAAACATGATTATTCTCATAATAATATCAAAGCAAAGAGGCAAAGTGCGAATCCACATTTACAAAAAAGGAAGAACATATTTTTTTTGTATTTTCGAGGAGAGGGACTAAAGAATAGAAAATAACTTGCGACCAAGCAAGGGTTTTAAGAAAAGTAAAACAAAAGCAAACTAAAAAGCGAAGGAAAAAAGCAAAGTGTTGGAACAAGCCAACACGAGTGTTTCAAATCTCTCAAGGAGCTGTAGTGCAACCTCGTTATTACACAAATAAATTTGCTAGGGGAACACAACCCCAAGCTCAGGCTTTTACTAGCCATTTTATTGTTCATTGTGGTGGTGGTGGATAGTCTCCCACGTTCCATCGGCTGCTCCAATCATGGAACTGGGTGGCATGGCTTGCGGTAGCATCTCAACGGTTGATGGAGAGGTTGTTCATATTTTGAATATTTTCTTCGAGTGCATAGATATCTTCATAGGTGGTGTAGTAGTTTGATGGCTACTCATCTTGTTTGGGTCCTCCTTGTTCTACTTCTTCATCTTATCCTCCTCCCATGGGTATTTCTTGTTGGGGTAGATTAGCCTCAACCTGTGCGTCAAAACGCAAACGTCCATGCTCAATAGAGAATAAACTATTAGGCAAAGGAGAAGGGATAAAGTGATCCGCTCTAGGTATATCAAAAAAGTATATACCATGGGTTTTAGAAACCGTACCACACGCTCTTAGAGTAGAGAGACCGAGACGGTGACTTCCTGTCAACGGTTTGATGTTACCTAGTTTGATGCGAAATGCGCGTGCAAGAACGGTCACAACTCCTCCTCCACATATGGGTCCTCGAGATTGAAGAGCCTGATGCTTAAGATAAAACACCAGAAGAGCACCCAAATTTGGTGCGAAGTTACAATTAATAATATCATATTTTGCAAGGATCAACATGTCCTCCTCATTAACTCTAGTAAACTCACTACATTCATGCAAAGTGTTAGCAATCACATAAAATAAATAGCGAATAGCAGGGTGATTAATTTGGTTTCCCTTGGGTGTGGTTCCATGGATTCTCATTAAAAACAAAAGTAGTTGTGCGTACATCGGTAGTGTTGTTGGTAAACCCAAAGTATTGAGCCCATTAGTTGAGTTTTAGGGTGTACTCTCAGTTCATAAGGCGGAATTTGATGCGATCAACTATGGGCTTTTGTTCCTTGGTACAACCATAGGGGTCCACTGTATGTGTCAAGGTGCTAAAGAACTCAAGCGTCAAGTGGCGATACATGGCAACATCCTGAAAGACAAAATCATACAGACCAACATTGTTTCAAAGTAAATAGAAATCAACACGAATGCCAAGTTGGTTCAGGATATAGAGACACACCCACTTAGTGCACTTGATTTCTCAGAGCTTGAGACAATTGAAATGGTTCAGCTGAAACTCCTCGGTGAACTTGATATGAAGTTACTCGGGGGTCAACGTATCAGTGGGTGGTGCGGAGGACTCCGCAACCATCACACGTGTATGACTGCTTGTGTTCATGTAAAAATAAGAAGATAAAGTTAATAAAAATTGCTAATAAAATTTTAGTCCAATAGAAACATATCATAAGTGATTCTCTACACTAATTACAAAAGAAACTACTCTAAAACAATACTAAGCAAGATCAATATCAAGATTGAATCAAGAACAAGACCTAAGTCTAGATTGACAATCGTGAAAGATTGAGTGAAGCTTTTGCACAAATAAGTTGAGGATCGGAGGAGAATCATACCTTAGATCGATTGAGTGTGAGGAATCAAAGAATGATAAAGAAATTTGAAGATCCAATGGAGGTGGTTTGGAGTTTGGAGGAAGAAGAAAGAGAAAGATTGGTTTTGGGGATTTCTAGGTTACCTCCTCGGGATGAATATGGCGGCCGCGTACATGGTACGGGCAGGCGGTACGACCAGAGCCCGCTTGTACTGGGTGACATACCTTGGGGCGGCGACTCCCTTCTGGCGGTGCACTCGGTACGGGCACGCGGTACGGGCACGCACGCCCGGACTGCTAGTCGTTAACCAATCTGTGACTTTGCTTAAAATCTGATGTTTGTGTGAGGGTACGGTACGAGCGCGCGGTACGGGCGCGTCTGGCCGTACCAATGGTCGTTAAGTGCACTGTTCCCTATGGCAAAATCATAATTTCTATCTTCCTATGGTTCGATGTGGTACAGGCGCACAGTATGGTCCCTTCCGGCCGTACCAGTGGTCGTTAAGAGCACTATGAGCTACAAAACTCAATTTTTTTGATTATAAGGTCCGTGTGGCTTTGTACATCTTATCAAAGGACAAAATAATAACTAATATACTACATAAAAATCAACAATACTTCTTAGGCCATGTATTAGTAAAATGAAAGATCGAGGATTACCTTATTTCTTCTCCTCTCTTCAAAGGTCTTCTTGAACACTCTTTATTAAAAACAAAAACAAAAAAAAACATACAAACAAAACTAACACAAAAGTAAAAAAAATTACATGGGTTGCCTCCCATGAATCGGTTCTAGTTAAGGTCAATTAGCTTGAACCTGATGGTCATCATTTAGGTTTAAGAAGTGGAATACCCACTCCAAAGTAGTTGGCTTTTAAAGTAATTATACCATCATCATCATTAGGCTTGGCCTTATTTTTCCTAGGGAAGTGGACTATAAAAGGATCTCTAGATGGTAGCCCTATTATGACATTACCCTCATGTAAATTAATTAAAGCCTTAGTAGTTCTTAGGAATGTCCTACCTAGAATTATAGGTGCTATGGTATCTTTAGGCATTCCACAATAATAAGATCAATAAGAGAGTGACTACCTTTAATTTCAACAACTATATTTTTTTAATCCCCACAACTTGTTTATAAGTTGAATCAACTAGATGGAGTGTCAATTCAGTAGTAACAAATGGCCCCAAGTTTAATTTATCAAATAAGCTTTTAGAAATCGTTGATACACTCGCACCAAGATCACAAAGTGCGGATATCTCATCAAATATATCATCTAGCTTAGCTGGAAGCTTATCAGCTAGTCTTTTATACTCCATCTCTAACTTGCAAAGTTTAGATGCTACTTGTTGTATAAATTGTTGGTACATAGCATCATTACCTTGTTCTATACCTAGATTCTTCACGGTGATCATCTTTAGCAGATCTTCCATGGTATATTCCGGTGTTGGCGCATTGCTATAGTCCAGCTCTTCAGGCTTTTATTCATTGGTTACCACCCTCATCATCTTGAGGTATTCTACCAGATTTGGCTTGGGTTTTCCAGCAATCTTTGCAAGTATGAGAGCTTGGCTCTCAGCTACTTTACCCAACTGAGCCTCAATAGTCTTTGTCCTTTCCTATAGATCCTGCACATCATTTCTAATTGCAATGACCTGGTTAGATAATTTTCCTATACTACTTTCATGGTTCTCCATGGTTTTAGTAAGCATATTATTTTGCTCGGTTTGAGCTTGTATAAAGGATCTAACAGTTTTCTCAAACAAGATACTGCCATGATTTGCTCCATCAGTATTATCATAATTGTTGTAAGGAGCTCATGCAGGATTAGAATAATATTTTTGAACATTAGAAGCATAATTATTTTTCCATGCAGGATTAAAAGGAGTGCGAGCTATAAAATTAACATCATTAACATCGGTAGTGATAACATTGACTTGGGTATCTCCTTTACCTTTTACTATGCTAAGCAACTCGTCTACCTTAGATGTATGCTCTTCATTATTTACCTTGGTAATTCAACTTACTCTCTTAGAGGTTCTTTCCACATGCCATTGGGTATGGTTGTTTTGCATATCATCAAGTAACTTGTTTGCAACACTCACTTGCTTTCCCATTATTGTTCCTCCTGCTGTAGTATCTAACATAGACTTAGACATTGGGTTAAGACCATTATAAAAAAATGTAATATAAGCCATTCTTCCATCCCATGACTAGGACAGTTCATTATGGCTTCTTTCATCTTTTCCCACGCAAGCGCTAGTGGCTCATAGTCTTCTTGTCTAAAGCTTGCAATAGTGGATCTTAACTGCATAGTTTTAGCTGGGGGAACAAATTTAGTCATAAACAAGTTAGTACATTCCTCCCAAAACTTAATAGTGCCGTTCAGTAGAGCTAGCAATGAATCCTTAGCCTTTCGTCTAAGAGAGAAAGGAAACAACCTTAATTTAACAACATTTGGATCTAGATCCTTAATATGCATCATGTCGCAAATGTCAGTGAAAGTGTTTAAGTGCAAACCTGAATCTTCAGCAGATGAGCCCCCAAATTGGTTTTGTTGAACCAAACTTAAAATCTTAGGCTCTATTTCATATGTTTCCGTATAAACGGTGGGCTGAGTGATAGGTGCATGAATAAAATCATCGGTGGGAGTAGCATACTCCCTTAGTCTCTTTTGAGCCATGGCTCTTATATTTTTGGTAATTATAAAGTAATGAAAACAAATAACAAGTAACTAATATTATGGGGTTTTCAAATAGATAACAAGAAAGTAAACTAATAACAAGAAATAAACTACAAACTAATAATAAAACTAAAAACAAGGTCTCTCGTGACCTTACTAGGATAGCGAAATTACTTCCGCGGCAACATCACCAGAAAAAGGTTTGATACCTTAAATCGAGATTCATGGATGTAGTATAATAGTTTTTCCCTAAAAGACCTAGGTTTAACCAAACCTTGGAAAGCAATGGCAAAAGGAAATGAAAAGGACAATGATACATTGCAAATGTATCTATAATTTTTGATGTTCCATGCTTGGTTTTATCTACTTTCTTGTGTTTTGTCCACACTTTGGAGTACCTTTCATATGATTTCTTGGACTAACCTATTAACAAAATGCCACAGTGCTAGTTGCCTGTTTTCTGCTGTTTTTGGTTCCAGGAAGTCAGAAAATGAATATTCTCAGAATTGTACGGGATAAAAGGCAAAGTTCCTATTTTATCGGAAGACTCACGGAGCCAGAAGGAGAGTCGGAGAGGGGCCACAGGGTGGCCACACCACCCCATGGCGCGGGTCCACCTAGGCCGCGCTAGGGCATGGTGTGGGCCCTGTGGCAGGCCACCGACCTTGCCTCCTTCGCCTATAAGAGCCTCCCGATACCAAAACCCTAAATGATCAAGCCTCTAGCCACTAAAAGTTCCGCAGCACCGCTGCCACCCAATAGGAGATTTGGGGGACAAAAAGTCTCTGTTCCGGCACCCTGCCGAGACGGGGAAGTGCCCCCGGAGCCATCTCCATCGATCTCCACCACCATCTCCATCACCATTGCTGATTCCCATGATGAGGAGGGAGTAGTTCTCTCTCGAGGCTAAGGGTTCTACTGGTAGCTATGTGTTCATATCTCTCTCTATGCATGATCTTATTGAGATCATGAGCTTGTAATCTATAGATTTACCTTGCTACTCAAGTGCTTTATTAGATCTCTGCTCTCCCCATGTGTGTGAAAGTGACAGCGTGCACACCATGGTGGCCCTTAGGCTAGAGATGACAAATACTTGTTATGAGTTATATTTTGAGTTGGATGTGTTTATGAAATTGTGTTGTTTGTTGGACCCATCTAGTGCTCAAGGTGACAGTGTGGGGTTTTCTAGATGGGAAAGGCTTACTTTGAGGTGTGCTGTTATAGCCCTACTGTGGATTAGAGTGTCCAACCCGAGAGTAGTATCATAAAGAGAATATATTTATATGAGAGTGTTCACTAGTTAAAGTATGATCCCTAGGCCTTGTTTCTTAGCATTGAAACACCGTTTGCAATTAGATCGGTTACATGTTTGCTTGTTTCCTTCTTTATTTCAGTTTTACTTTAGTATTTTCCACGCCATCAAGTTATTTTCTATCACCATTACCACTTATAATTATCCATACCACTTGTATTTCACTATCTCTTCGCCGAACTAGTGCACCTATACACCTGACAAGTGTATTGGGTGTGTTGGGGACACAATAAACTTCTTGTATCTTGATTGCAGGGTTGCTTGAGAGGGGATACCTTTGACCACTTCCTCCCTGAGTTCGATAAACCTTGGGTGATCCACTTAAGGGGAAACTTGCTACTGTTCTACAAACCTCTGCACTTGGAGGCCCAACAACTGTCTACAAGAATAGAAGTGCGTAGACATCAGGCACGTCTACAAGACTTTATTTGTTTGTTTTACCTTAGTTTATCGAACCAATCTAGTTTACCTTATAATGGGTTGAATCAATGGATGGAGATAGGCCAGGGTTGAAGATCGACCTACAGCTACACATCATATGGGATAAAAGATAATAATAAGCATAGTCATGTGTAATGTTTGAACGGAGATAGTCCCTTGTGGGCAACACATCCTAATATACTAGAGCCCCGTGATGCAGCGGGCATAGGACTAGTCTTTTAATCCAACCAAGTGCACACCGAAGCAACGGGCTACAAACGATTATTAAGTGTAAAACATAGATAAAAGTTTTAAGTGGTGATGTTGTTGTGATCCCGAATGGGTCACTAAGCGAAGACCGTACTACCCTTTATATCATTGGGGTACCTATGAGATCACCGCTAGCCAAGTATCTCACCTCAAGCCTTTATCAATCTATGGTATCTTGGGTACCTATAAGTCCACAGATCAAGACAAGAGACAAAGAAACAAAAGATACAAATCTCAATTGCAAAAAAATACAATACTCTCATGAATTAGATGCACATAATCACTATGAGGTTTCTCCCCAACCCTCAGCCCGTGAGGACTACTCACTCATAACAAATATATAGGAGATAGAAAACATCATACAAATAATTAGATTGAAATCAAATATTCTTAGAATGGTCACCATATCACAAGGAGATCTAAAGTACAAAGCAATGGCTATGGATAGTGGAGGGGATGGATGATGGAAGTGATGAACAATGGCATGGATATCCTTTGGTGGTGTTGTGATGTAATTTGAGAATGGTGGCTCTCTGGCCGGTGACTGGAGCCTCATAATAAATAGTCGTCTTCATGAAACTCGTAGGGTTTGATGAGAAGAAGCCAATGCCACCTGGTACGGGTGGATGGTACGGGCGGGCCCTACTCGTACTAGTGGTTGTTAAGCTTGCTGACGCCCTGGAATGGCTTCCCAATTACTTGGTAGTGTAGACTTCCTCAAAACCCTCATTATGACTCCTGATTTCTCATTAAAAACCGTGATTTCCTGCACAACACAATTCAAATAAAGGTTTTGCATATCTTTGCAATTATTAGTTGTTAGTGGCAAGGATTGAGAGTTTCTTGTCAATTGTTTGACCAAAAACAATGTTTAAACATGGTGGAAGATGGCTAATTTTGGAGCCATTAACCGTCAACCTTCTCAAAGAAGCAAGGGAATCGATGGGACTCGATTGGACTTGTCTTATTGCGATGGACAGTTCAATGGGCTTCGACGTCGCCTAAAATTCAGCAGATAATAAAAGGAGTGGGAATGGGTGGTAATCACGGTCAATGTCGTGCACATATCGCGTGCGTGCATGTGTGTGTTCTTGCAAAGAGTGTTTCACGTGTAGATGGGGAAATGACGCATGCAACTGCTACACGAACATTTCGGTGCGATGAACTCCATGTCGATGGGCACTCACGTTGAGAAGGGTTATTCTGCCCGTTGGATCACAAAGGATCAACAGTTGGTGACAATGATCCGTGTGACATATGTGTTGACCAATCGGGGCGTATAAGCCAAAGTGAGCACATTTTGGGGCTATTGTGAGAGAGGGAAAAACACAGTAAGGGATTCAGATAAAATTTTTAGTAGATTAAAAATGGAAAATGCGTGTTTGATACATGAGTGTGCCAAATATGGCCTCATTCAAACGAACAATGTTTTCGCGAAGGATGTTCTGGGAAAGGATTTGAGCAGAAAGCCACGCACCTTCATATCTAGTAGGTGATTTGATAAGTGGTGGTTTATAGTAAAACATGATTTCTCTATGTTTCTTATGGTTTCCTAGGTTGTAGGTAACATAAACATATACCAGTGGATTCTGTGATACAACTTCTATCACACCAGTGCATCATTCCATGTGACAGTTGCATTTTGAGGGATTTTTGGGTTTTCTAACAAGGGTTTTACACATTGAGTTCCTAGAGTCATTGCATGTGTTCTTTTCCAAACCACCTTCATCCACAAGAATCATTGCATGTGTTATTTTCAAAACCACCTTGATCCACGTGACAACAAACACTCTTGTGGATCTCGTGATGCAACTTCTGTCACATTGGTGCATCATTCCATGTGGCAGTTGCATTCTTATGTATTTTTGGGATTTCTGTCCATGGTTTGACATGGAGTCTCTAGATTCATTGTGTGTGTTCTTTTCAAACCACCTTGAGCCACTAGAGTCATTGCATGTGTTCTATTCAAAACCACCTTCACCACAGACACTCCAATGAATGTGTTGATGCAAGTTCTGTCATACTGGTGCGTCGTTCCATGTGGCAGTTGCATTCCAGGGGATTTTTGGGCTTTATGACGTTTGTTTGACACATGGAGTCTCTAGAGTCATTTCATGTGATATTTTAAAAACCACCTTGATCCACTAGTCATTGCATGAGTTTTTCTCCAAACCACCTCCATACACTAGATTCATTGCATGTGTTATTTTCAAAACCACCTTGATTCACATGACCACAAACACTCCAGTGGATGTGGTGATGCAACTTCTGTCACACTGGTGCAACATTCCATGTGGCAGTTTCATTCCTATGTGTTTTGGGGATTTCTAACCACGGTTTGAGACATAGAGTCACTGGATTCATCGCTTCTATTCTTTTAAAAACCACCTTGATGCACTAGATCATTGCATGTGTTGTTTTCAAAACCACTTTGACCACAAACACTCCAATGGATGTGGTGGTGTAACTTCTGTCACACTGGTGCATCATTCCATGTGGTAGTTGCATTCTAGGGATTTTTGGGCTTTCTAACCTTGGTTGGACACATGGAGTCTCTAGGGTCATTGCATGTCCTGTTTTCAAAACCACCTTGATCCACTAGATTCATTGCACGTGTTCTTTTCCAAACCACCTTGATCCCCGTGTCCAAAAACACTCCAATGGATGTGGTGAAGCTACTTTTGTCACACTAGTGCATCATTCCATGTGGCAGTTACATTCCAGGGTTTTTTTGGATCTCTGACCATGGTTTAACACATGGAGTCTCTAGAGTCATTGCTTGTGTTCTTTTCAAAACCACCTTGATCCACTAGAGTTGCATGTGTTCTTTTCCAAACCACCTTCAATCACATGACCACAAACACTCCAATGGATCTGGTGATGCAACTTCTGTCACACTAGTACATCATTCCATGTGGAAGTTGCATTCCTATGTGTTTTTGGTCTATATAACAACCATGGTTAAACACATGGAGTCTCTAGAGTCATTGCTTATGTTCTTTTCAAATCTACCTTGATCCACTAGTGTCATTGCATGTTTTATTTTCCAAACAACCATGACATACATGACCACAAACACTCCAATGGATGTGGTGATGCAACTTCTATCACACTGGTGCATCATTCCATCTGGCAATTGCATTCCAAGGGATTTTTGTGCTTTATGACCTTGGTTTGACGCATGGAGTCTCTAGAGTCATTGCATGTGTTATTCTGAAAACCCAACTTGATTCACTACATCCATTGCATGTGTTCTTCTCCAAACCACCTTGATCAACTAGAATCATTCCATGTGCTATTTTCAAAACAACCTTGATCCACATGAACAAAAACACTCTAGTGGATGTAGTGACACAACTTTTGTCACACTTGTGCTACATTCCATGTGGCAGTTGCATTCCTATGTGTTTTTGGGATTTCTGACCCTGGTTTAACACATGGAGTCTCTAGAGTCATTGCTTGTGTTCTTTTCAAAACCACCTTGATCCACTAGAGTCATTGCATGTGTTCTTTTCAAAACCACCTTGACCACAAACACTCCAATGGATGTGGTGATGCAACTTCAGTCACACTGGTGCATCATTCCATGTGGCAGTTGCATTCTAGGGGCTTTTTTTGGCTTTCTAACCTTGGTTTGACACATGGAGTCTCTAGAGTCACTACATGTGTTATTTTCAAAACCACCTTGATCCACTAGAGTCATTTCATGTGTTCATTTCCAAACCACCTTTATCCACATGACCACAAACACTCCAATAGAAGTGGTTATGCAACTTCTGTCACACTAGTGCATCATTCCATGTGGCAGTTGCATTCTAGGGGCTTATTTGGCTTTCTGACCATGGTTGGACACATGGAGTCTCTAGAGGCATTTCTTGTGTTCTTTTAAAAACCACCCTAATCCACTAGAGTCATTTCATGTGTTCTTTTCAAAACCAACTTGATCCACATGACGACAAACACTCCAATAGATGGGGTGATGCAACTTCTTTCACACTTGGGCATCATTCCATGTGGTAGTTGTATTCTTATGTGTTTTGGGGCTTTCTAACAACCATGGTCTGGCACACGGAGTCTCTATATTCATTGCTTGTGTTCTTTTGAAAACCACCTTGATCCACTAGAGTCATTGCATGTGTTCTTTTCCAAACAACCTTGATCCACATGACCACAAACACTCCAATGGATGTGGTGATGCAACTTCTGTCACACTGGTGCATCATTCCATGTGGCAGTTGCATTCTCATGTGTTTTTGGGATTTCTAACAACCATGGTTAAACACATGGAGTCTCTAGAGTCAATGCTCGTGTTATTTTAAAAACCACCTTGATCCACTAGATTCATTGCATGTGTTGTATTCTAGACCACCTTGATCCACATGACCGCAAACAATCCAATGTATGTGGTGATGGAACTTCTATCACACTGGTCCATCATTCCATGGGGAAGTTGCATTCCAGGGCCTTTTTGGGCTTTCTTATCATAGTTAGACACATGGAGTATCCAGATTCGTTGTTGCATGTGTTCTTTTCCGAACCACCTTGATCCACATGACCACAAACACTCAAATGGATGTGGTGATGCAACTTCTGTCACACTGGTGCATCATTCCATGTGGAAGTTGCATTCCTATGTGTTTTTGGACTTTCTAACAACCATAGTTAAACACATGGAGTCTCTAGTGTCATTGCTTGTGTTATTTTCAAAACCACCTTGATCCACTAGATTCATTGCATGTGTTTTTTTCTAGACCACCTTGATCCACACAACCGCAAACAATCCAATGGATGTGGTGACGGAACTTCTATCACACAGGTGCATCATTCCATGTGGTAGTTGCATTCCACGGCCTTTTAGGGATTTCTGACCATGGTTTGACACATGGAGTCTCTAGGGTCATTTCATGTGTTCTTTTCGAAACTACCTTGATCCACATGACCACAAACACTCCAATGGACGTGGTGATGCAACTTATTTCACATTGGTGCTCATTCCATGTAAGAGTTGTATTCTAGGGGCTTTCCGGGCTTTCTGACTATGGTTAGACACATGGAGTCTCTAGAGTTATTACTTGTGTTCTTTTCAAAATAACCTAGATCCACTAGATTCATTGCATATGTTCTTTTCCAAACCACCTAGATCTACATGACCACAAACACTCCAATGGATGTGGTGATGCAACTTTTGTCACACCGGTGCATCATTCTATCTGGAATTTGCATTCCAGGGGCTTTCGGGTTTTCTGACCATGGTGTGACACATGCAGTCTCTAGAGTCATTGCTTGCGTTCTTTTCAAATCCACCTGGATCCACATGACCACAAACACTCCAATGTGGGGAGGCAACTTCTGTCACACTAGTGCATCATTCCATGTGGCAATTTTATTCTTGTGGCTTTTTGAGCTTTCTGACCATGGTTGGACACATGGAATCTCTATATTTGTTTCTTGTGTTCTTTTCAAAACACCTTTATCCACTAGAGTCATTGCATCTATTATTTTACAAACCACCTTCATCTACATGACCACCAACAATCCAATGGATGTGGTGATCCAACTTCTACCACACTAGTGCATCATTCGATGTGGAAGTTGCATTCCAGGGTCTTTTTGGGCTTTCTGACCATGGTTTGACACATGGAGTCTCTAGAGTCATTTCATGTGTTCTTTTCCAAACCACCTTGATACATATGAGAAGAAACACTCCCATGTATGTGGTGATTCAACTTCTATCACATTGGCGCATCATTCCACGTGACAGTTGCATTCCTATGTGTTTTTGGGCTTTCTAACAACCATGGTTAAACACATGGAGTCTCTAGAGTCATTGCTTGTGTTCTTTTCAAAACCACCTTCATCCACTAGAGTCATTGCATGTGTTGTTTTCCAAACCACCTTGATATACATGACCACAAACACTCCAATGGATGTGGGGATGCATCTTTTGTCACACTGATGCATCATTCCATGTGGTAGTTGCATTCCAGGGGCTTTTCGGGATTCCTTATAATAGTTATACACATGGTGTCTCTAGATTCATTTCTTGTGTTATTTTCAAAACTACATTCATCTACTAGATTCATTGCATGTGGTCTTTTCCAAACCACCTTGATCCACATAACCACAAGCACTCCAATGGATGTGGTGATGCAACTTCTGTCACACTAGTGCATCATTCCATGTGGCAACTGCATTCCTATGTTATTTTGGTCTTTCTAGCAACCATGGTTAAACACATGGTGTCTCTAGAGTCATTGCTTCTGTTCTTTTCAAAAACCACCTTGATCCACTAGAGTCATTGCATGTGTTCTTTTCCAAACCACCATGATATACATGACCACAAACACTCAAATGGATGTGGTGATGCAACTTATATCACACTGGTGCATCATTCCATGTGGCAGTTGTATTCTAGGGCATTTTTGGGATTTCTGAGCATGGTTTGACACATGGAGCCTCTAGATTCACTGATTGTGTTCTTTTGAAAACCACCATGATCCACTAGAGTCAGTCCATGTATTCTTTTGCAAACCACCTTGATCCACATGACCACATACACTCCAGTGGATGTGGTTATGCAACTTATAACACACTGGTACATCATTCCATGTGGTAGATGCATTCTAGGGGCTTTGGGCTTTATGACAATGGTTAGACACGTGGAGTCTCTAGAGTCATTGCTTGTGTTCTTTTCAAAACCACCTTTATGCACTAGATACATTGAATGTGTTCTTTTCCGGACAAACTTGATCCACAGACACTCCAATGGATGTGGTGACACAACTTCTATCACACTGGTGCATCATTCCATGCAGCAGTTGCATTCTAGGGCCTTTTTGGGCTTTCTGACCATGGTTTAACACATGGAGTCTTTAGATTCATTTCATGTGTTCTTTTCAAAACCACCTTGATCCACATGACCATAAACACTATAATGGATTTTGTGATGTAACTTCTTTCACACTGGTGCATCATTTCATGTAGCTTTTGCGGATTTTTGGGCTTTCTGACTCTGGTTAGACACATGGAGTCTCTAGAGTCATTACTTGTGTTATTTTCAAAACCACTTAAATCCACTAGAGCCATTGCATGTGTTATTTTCCAAACCACCTTGATATACATGACCACAAACACTCCAATGGATGTGGTGATGCAACTTCTGTCACACTGGTGCATCATTCCATGTGGCATTTGCATTCCAGGAGATTTTTAGGTTTCCTGACCATGGTTTGACACATGCAGTCTCTAGATTCATTGCTTGTGTTCTTTTTAAATCCACCTTGATACACATGACCACAAACACTCCAATGGATGTAGTGATGCAACTTCTGTCACACCAGTGCATCATTCCATGTAGCAATTTTATTGTTGTGGCTTTTTGGGCTTTCCGTCCATGGTTAGACACATGGAATTTCTAGAGTTGTTTCTTGTCTTCTTTTCCAAACCACCTTCATCCGCATGACCACCAACACTCCAATGGATGTGGTGATGCAACTTCTACCACACTAGTGCATCATGCCATGTGGCAATTGCATTCCAAGGGCTTTTTGGTCTTTCTAACCATGGTTTGACACATGGATTCTCTAGATTCATTACATGTGTTCTTTTCAAAACCACCTTGATCCACTAGATTCATTGCATGTGTTCTTTTCCAAACCATCTTGATCCACATGACCACAAACACTCCAATGGATGTGGTGATTCAACTTCTATCACACTAGTACATCATTCCATGTGGCAATTGCATTCTAGGGGCCTTTTGGGCTTTCTGAGCATGGTTTGACACATGGAGTCTCTAAAACTTTCATTCCACTTGCCTTGAACAAAGTCTATAGCCATCTCCTTACCATCAAAGACTCTACGGTAAGGAATCAGAGCATTAAAGTTTTTGCTAATCTTTGTTCTGAGTTTAGCAGGTCTAATGTTATGATCTTGCTTCACCCAGTCAAGTACAGTAGCAGCAATCCATTTGGTTGTCGCTGGTATAATTTTATCACTTAAATAAGTATTAGGGAAGTTTTGTTTCTTCGTGTTTACCTTGAACGACATTCAATAAGAATCCAAATAAATAATAGGATATATCAGCAGAATAAATATGAGAAAGTGTAAAACTAAATGTAGCTATTGCAACCTAAAATTGGTGTCCACCCTGCATTGGAGATGCATGCACTCTCCATTTACACACCTTACTTTCCCTACAATGCACCCTAAATCTCTTTTGGTCTCTCTTTTCAATGATAAATTAGAACCCAACTCTTATTGCATAGGTAGCAATTGCATATCTGTAGTCCTCCATAGTCTCAAAGACAGTCCCCTCATCAATTGTAGGATTGTCCCTGTTAAAGTGTATCACTGGCATGTCCTCACATTCTTCATTGTATCTGCATCCCATTTCCGCATCTTCACATTCTTATTCCTCACCAGTCCCATAGTCAGGCTCAAAGTTCGAATCAACCAAATATTCACTACTATCCATCCTATCAGAGTCAACAACCACATCTGGATATGCTTTCTCATCATCATCATCATCATCATCATCATCATCGTCATCATCATCTTCGAGAACACAATCATCCCCACCACCACCCATTTCAATGTCTTCATGACCGCTTGACATAGCATCATGCTCAAGGACAAGCTAGGAAAACATACTACAGTTACCAACACATATCCTCACCATCACCAAGGGACTAGAAATCCTAACTAGGGAATGTAGAGAAGAAATTACAGTTCTTACCCTTTAGGGAGGACGTACGACACGTTCACCAGGATCCAGACCCCAAAGCTTTGCACCCGCTTCCTCTTCCCATGTTTTGTTCTCCTCCATACTCTCCAGACTTGAAGGAGATTCCGTGCTCTCTAGCCATGCAGGACCCATCTCTGTGTTCTCTGTCCACACGTGATCCATCTTTGAGTGGGATCGGGATCACAACCACCGTCGTTGGGCACCTCACCCAACGCCCGACTCTCGATTTTTGTTTCCACTCGTTAAAGGAGGGGATGGAGGGAGGACAATGGCCCAAGAGGAGGACAATAGTGGTGCATGACAGAACAAAGTGGTGGCGGGAGTACCAAAGGAGTTGAATGGAGCGGAGCTGGGATCAATAAAATATGGAAAATTTCACAATAATGGGGCGAGGGCACTAGTGCTCGAACCTAGGATGCGCGTTGTCGACAATGGAGGTGGCGGGACCGCTAGTCAGAAAACATGCCATGTTGTCTTCCCCTCTTTCTGATGGTGTTGCTACAATTCGACGGTTCATAGTGGCACATGAATAATATCATACCAAACTAAGGTCACAATCGTAAATGTCTTTAAAATGGACCTGGTTTTTTGGTCTCCCACCTGTCCTACTACATTCCCAATCCGGTGGGTAGCCATGACCGGCCTTTTGAATATATTTGCACTCTTATGATGCGAAGGGAAATAAAGATTGAGCGGTTAGTGCAACGAGTGTTGAATTATTACCAGGAAATAGGAGATGATTATTTTCACACCTGCACAGACTCCATACCTACTATCACTCCCCTTCTCCTACTAACCCCACTTCCCCTTCCGCAGCTCCGCCCGAACACACCACCTAGGGTAATATGGCCCCGCTTAAGGAGCCGCGGCTATGAGGCCCCTAGATTAATTCTATGAAAATCCTTGTTATGCACATCACCATGATCCCATGATTAGTCAGTCGTGACACATAACGGACAAGTATAAGAGTAAACATCTAATACTTAAGAGGATACAAGTCATACCTTCATGCCATTATGGCTACATTAATTCAACATCAGCGGAACTTCATCAAGCGTAGAGCCCGAGCCATACGTTAACCTACATGTAGCTGACTGGGAGAACGTCCTAGCTCACATAGTCATCAACATCAGCTTCTTCTTCAGATCTGACCAAGTTAATAGGCAGGGACAATGCTAGTGAGTACTTTGAATGTACTTGCAAACCACCTTAAGAGAATAATAAGAACAAGAGGATATGCAATATGGCTATGGTAGTAGAAGGGCTCCATAAGAGGTTATTTTCTAAAATAGATTCTCTTGTACATATAGCATCTACATATCTTTGTTGAAAACTTTTGTAAAATAATTTGAAAATAATTTGAAGAGTGTTTAAAACACTAGGATTGGGTCACCCATTTGTTCCTCCTCCTGGTCATCTCATGACCAACTCCTTTCCTTCCTTTCCGACCATCCCATGGTCACAAAATTTCCAAAGCCTTTGCTTTTCTGAAGTCCTTTTTGAAGTCAAAACCAGCACCGCTCTACAACAACCTTCCCAACTATCCATGACCGTGGACACGATTATTCGAATAGATTTACACTCTTGGAGGTTGTACACATTACCCACACCATCTGATTACCTGGCCCTGATCACCTACGAATCATGGATCAAATAACCAATCAAGACTCTCCGGATGCCACTCTAGAATAGGCCCTACCCTATGAGTTGTTCCTCTCAACACCGGGACATATGGATCCACGGACCAATCGGAGCACAATCCAACTCCTCGAGAGTGGGCACTTTCAATGAGAGGATCATAGTATTGTCCGGTCGCTCACATGGGTGATCCTACTTCCTCCAGGTTACCATCTAACATTTGACCCTTTCTATAAAGGAAGCCTGAAATTAGAGGGAGTTGATACTTAGAAGCAGTTGTGAGAATTCCCACACCAGAGTAGCAAACTTCAAGTCCATCCCTGTCCCATTCCAGAGTAATGTGGTTACACTAGTTAATTGTTCTGGCAAAACTGCAAAGAAACGGGTGTGTTTTTGTAATAATTTTTGGTCCATCTTTCCTTCAACATTTTGTAAAACAAAACCTTTTTTCTTTACTTGGTAGGTCAAACCTCACCAAGGTTTTACCATAAAACATTTTTGTAAAACTTTTTCCGGGGTCTTCCCATCCTATAGCTTCGCTTTGGCTAAAACCGAGTCTACAAAGGGGTATGGTGTTATACACCATCTACCATACCAGGGACAAGTAGGTATCATCAAGGGGGGTTGTACTTAATAGTACAAATGTGTAATGGTTTGGAGCAGCCAAGCCAGTACTAGATATAGATCATCGTATAATAAAATAATGCAGTTTTCATAAAACAATAGGTAAAACATGCATAAGTAAAACAGTAGGATAAGGCTTATGAGCAAGAAACTGGCTTGCCTATGATCAGCAATATGTCAATATGTCCCTAGACTTCTTCTTAGAACACCATAATAACCAATAATAACCATCTTCTCAACTTTGATATAATCGCATCTATCATCATCAATGGGCACACATGCAAACAAACAGGGCACCATCAATCATCACGCATACAAGAATCAATACAAGACAACAAGCAATTGAAGAATACATGTATACCAATCAGTAGGTTTTGAGTAGTTGAGTTCAAAACAATTGGGAATACCCTATTTGCATTTGTGAGATTTCTTTTATTATTTAAAGGGCAATTACCACCTAATGAAGAGGTTTGGAACCAAGGCCTAGGTATGTAGTATATAAATGTACAAAAATGATATAATTTGATAGCTATTGAAATATAATTTTATCAACTTTATTTAATTAGTTATGGATTTCCTAGTAAAAATTATCCTTGTTTTGGTGAATAAATCACCATAAATAAATTTGTCCTCATAGGGTTTGGTACATCCTTAATCTTGTGATTTTTGAGAGTTGGAATCATCTCAAAATAATTATCAGAATGCCCTCGGAAAAATCCCAAGTTAGTTCTATAGTCAATTTGCCTTTTTAACCAGATTTAATATACAGAAGGTTTTGATATGAATCCAAGGGTACATAGTAGGTATTTCAAACACCTTTATGTATAAATTGGATTCATCATTTTTAGAGTTGTAAAAGTACTTTAGTGATTTATCTACTAAAATAACCCTAGACAACAGTGTTTAATTCACCATAAATTAACAAAGGCTCAATAATTCCTAAAATACTTGGATTTCGTTAATATCGATGTATCTCATCACTGAGAGTTGGAATCAACTAAAAAAGTGATGTATATTAGCCTAGGGTATTTCCTAAAGACAAAATTGACTTGTTTTTGTTATTTTTGTTACAGGCAAAATATTTCTCCACTTTTCATGAGATGAATACTTGCTAGTAGGTACATCAAATACCTTTCAGAGGGAGTTTGGTTGACCCTATTTGGGTATGTATATTTCCCTGGGGAATTTTTTTATTGCCAAAGATGCATTTTAGTAAGTTTAACCTCAGAAAATAAGCAAAATTAATTTTCGGATGGGGTTGGCTCTGCATGTTAGACAAAATACTACATATAAGGGCAAAAATTGGAACTGGTCAATTCTATGCATTTTTCTTTTTGTTTGGCATTTAAATCAAATGGGAAAATAACCAGATCTGGGAAAATGGTTAAAAAAGGTTACATGTTGTTTTCTAGGGGAGATGGGCCGCAGAGTGCCATTTTTGGCACAACAAGTGTTAGCACACGGGGGAGCTAAATCTGGGTGGCTGTGGGCCGTGCAACGCTGGCATGCCCAACATCACTCTCAGGCGCGCGGGGGGACGCGGGAGCTAGGTTTGAATTACTGACATGTGGGGTCCACCGGTTAGTGAGGGGCGACCCATGAAGGGGTATTAGCACCTGTCAGCCGTTGGATTAAGGCGGATCCATCGGCGGGGCATCGTCATCTCCGATGAATAAAGCTGGCTGTGGTGGAACCCTAGGATGGTCGGGGTGAGGATGAGGCGTTCACCTGAGGGCTCCTCCGTCTAGGATGAGGGGCAGAGCGGACGCGAGACTCCTCCGTGAGTCCAACAAGGGGCGCCATCTGGGATTTTGGCACCACATGTGGTCTCGAGCGACAACACCTAAGATGCGCTCAGTAGAGCTCGACAGCGCCACTGGTTGAGCGGGTCCTGGCCAGAAAGAAGGTAGGGTCAAAAGGAGTAGATCGAGGCGAGTCTAGCGGGATGACATGCAGGAGTAGAGGGGTAGAGACGAGATCACCATGCATGATTTTTGGGGGAGGCCGAAGTGCTTTCTCTTGTTCATCCTAGACGAGAGAGGGCAGGGGAGGTGAGTAGGATCTTGTGGGGAGGTTCTCTAGAGGCAAAGGAGAGAAATGAAAAGGGCAGGGGAGAGGTGTACTGGCCTCTAGCCTTGTATACCGAAGGGGGAGTGTCTAGAGTGGACTTGGTCCATGGGAGAGGTGATGCTCAAGGATTGGGCACCTGGGCAGTGGAGAGAGTGTTGTGGTGGGATCTTGGAGTGTTCAGAGGGGTGGAGAGGGAGTGGTAGTTGTTGCTGCTTGCATTATCAAAAGAAAAGGGCAAGATCATGGCCACGAGCTGGATGAGCTGTGTCAGGACATTGTCCATGAGCGAGCTCTCCTTCGCATGGAGGACAACTCAGCCTCAGAGGCGAAGGGTAAGCTCAAACGCGTCCTGCTCGAGGTGCTGAAGGGTAAGAGAGATCTCCAAGCAGGTGCCATTCCCTCCATTCTGGCGTTGCAGGGGCACGCGGAAGAGAAAAGTGCTTTTAGGAGCACGAGCTGACGCGCACCATGGAGGAGAGCCTCAAAAGCGATGTCCTCATCTCAAATTCAAGAGATAAGGCACCACGAGACCAGTGCAGCCATCAGTACGGTGGATCAGCAGGAAACTTTGCACCAATAGTTCCTAGCTGCCCAGCAGCAAGCCGCTGCTCCGGAGGAGGTTCTCTAGAAGCGTCTTTATGAGGCGCTTGAGTCCGTCAGGCACTCCGATGAGCACATCACGCGGCAGGACCGCCATATTGCGCGCCTTCGTGCCTCAATAGTGCCAGTGGGCTAGATCAGCTCGCGGCCCTCTGCTATACCGAGACCAACGCACTGGCTGGTATCGCACACGCTTCTTTGATCCCAATATACATGCTGGACATGCAGCCAGCAGTCATGGATGGGACGGATGTCTCGACCCTCATTCCGTTCTTCAGCCGCCTAGTGAGAGAGGTCTGGGCCTGCGCTCGAGGGTGGATGAGGTGCTGCAGGCGGACTGTGGATGCGTTGGAGCGGACACCGCCAAGCTCATCCTCCCTCCCATGTACGCCTTGGTGCACAACTTCCCCTTCTCAGAGCAGCAAGAGCCCTTTGACGATGGTTTGGTGCAGCTTGGTGCGGAGAAAGTTGTCTCCCCGTACGTTGTTGTCGTAGTAGCAGGGATGAAGCGTGATGTGTGATGTTTAGCGCGTGCTTCCCTATTTTCTCCTCAATTTCCTTGAAACGGACACCCTTGTCATGCCATCAGTCTGTAATAATGAACTGTTTTACCTTTTTACCTCTTATTATGCCGAGCAAGTTTCCTTTTTGCCCTTCTTTTCTTCCTTCTTCTTTTCGAAAAAAGAAGCGCGCCGCATGGCACCAAGATGCATCTTGATCCTACATAAGACAACTCCCTCACTAGCCATGGTGAGGTTGGAGTTGAGTGGGGGCACAACAAGCGGGGTGTATCGAGGCGTCCCCGGCACCAGCCCCTTGCCCGCACTTAACTTCAATTACTCCCTGCACAATTGCGAGGTTTTGAATGACAAGGTTCTCAGATGTTTCGACTCTGGGAGGTTCTGATTGCGGAATCTTGTTGTTGATAGGGGTGAGGCATTGCCTCTAGGTTACAGCGGTTTACACTGGGTTTGGCCAGACCCCGTAATGCCATACTATCGCATTTTGCCGGGAAAACTTCTGTTCCCGGGCTTTCTATAGTGGCTTATATGACCACCAGGACACCTTATATGGGCCTGGTTGTCACGCGCACGTAATTCACCCATTTTGCCGGGAAAACTCCTATTCCCGGGATTTCTACGACGGCTTATATGACCACTAGGGCACCTTCATTGGGCTTGGCTATTGTGCGCACGTAATTCAGCGATTTTACTCAGAAAACTCTTGTTCCCGGGTTTTTTTTAGAAAAAAGGTCATGAACAGAACTGTGCTTCAGATGGTTGGGTGTTTCAGGGGTAGTATTTGCGGAGGTGGTACTTATGTAGGTGCTTGATATTCCAGGAATTTGGCACGGGCTGGCCATCCTCATATTCCAGTCGGACTACATCGGGTCTCGTTATGTGTGCTACTCGGAAAGGTCCCTCCTACTTAGGCGACCATCTGTTCATTCCCTTGGTGTATAACCTTCACCTAAGGACTAGGTCCCCCGGCTCCAATTCCTGAGGGCGAACCCGCCGGCTAACATATCGGCGTAAGCTTTGATGGTAATGGGCTTGTCGCACCGCTACTCAGCAATGTACCTCTTCTAGGAAGTTCACATCGTCGATCCTTTCCGCATGCTAGATGGTGTCATCGTAGCCGTGGACCCACTGGGATCCGTATCTGAGCTCCATTGGTAGAACGGCCTCCACCTCGTAGACAAGGGAGAAGGACGTCTCGCCGTTGCCCGGTTGGGCGTCATCCGCAGGGCCCACAGGACTGTTGGGAGTTCTTCAATCCAGTTCCGTATGCTCGTCTTGAAACGGTCGAACATTCTGGTTTTAAGCCCCCGAAGTACCTCCGCATTTGCACGCTCCACCTGTCCACTGCCCCTTGGATGGGCGATAGAGGCATAGTGAATCTTGGTGCATATCTCCTCACAGTACGCCTTGAAGGACTTGCTGGTGAACTGCGTGCCATTATCAGTAATGATGTTCTGAGGCACCCCAAAACGGAAAACAATTCCACAGATGAACTTTGTGGCCTCCAGCACGGTTACTACCCGTACCATCTCCCTTTCCACCCACTTGGTCAACTTGACAAAGGCCACCATCAAATATTCGTACGCTCCCACCACCCTAGGAAACTTCCCAACGATATCTAGTCCCCAGGTCACGAATGACCATGAGGCTGGGATCATTCACAAAGCTTGTGTGGGCTACCGGATGCTCTTGGCGTGAAATTGGTAGGCGTCGCATGTGTGAACGAAGTGCTCCGTGTCGGCTAGACATGTATGCCAGTAAAAGCCTTGTCGAAAGGCCTTTCTAGCCATTGCTCGTGAGGCGACGTGGTTTGCATAGGTTCCCTCATGGATGCCGGCCAGTAGTCCTTGCCCCTATTCTCTTGAAATGCAGCGGAGTTTGACCCTGCATTCTCTCTTGCGGTATAGCTCATTATCAATGACACAATACATGGTCTTAGTACCGCCCACCCCTCCAACACAGATGTACTTCCCTTAACAAGGAAGGAACTGTGGTAAAACAAATCCGGTGTCTCCGCGTGCTTCACTACAGTTCACTCGTTCCTCTTTCCACTCACCTCTTATTCACTAGTAGATAGGTTTGCATATAGGGAAATTCCTCTAAAGAGTTATCTAGAGAATTTACCTTTTGTGTTAAGCCTAAAATTGAAAAAGCATTAAAATTTGAAGTAGCACCTATTCACCCCCCCCTCTAGGTGCTCATACGATCCGTTTTAAATGCTACCAGTATACTAGCCTAAAATTCTCTTGAGGAAGCCCTTATCATCGCAATACCATTATCATCGGTGCACGGAGAGAGGGCAGCATCTTTGTTGGGCTTGAGTTGGGTGATGATGCGGTGGCCACTAGCACGGTCCCTATGGCGGTAGGGATAGCTAAGCCCCTTAGCCAAAACACGGAAATCAGCTTGCATAGGCCCGTCACGAGTCATCCACTTCATGGTGCGGTGCTCATCACCGCAAATGTCCAAGGTGGAGAAGAACCGCTTCACAATATCAGAATCATAGGAGCATTGGAGGGCCATGAGATGGTGCAGCCCCATCCGCTCAGGCACATACATAGCATCAACAAGGTGAGGCTTCTCCAAGGCCTCAGCAAGAACCAGAGGATGCATAGGCCAAATCTTCAGCTGAGCATACACATCTTCATAGATCTCCTTTTGTTCAGGGCACCAAAAGCGAGAGTCACCCAACTCCGTACCATGCGGTATCTCATCAATCAAATCCCGATGACGAATGGAGGAGAAGGTAACAGGGTCCATCTTCTTATAGTTAATCTTGGGCACTTTGCCCTTCCTCTTGGACACACCCTTTTTTATCCCTCTTTGCCTGTTCAGCCATGCGCTTCTCTTCGTTCTTTCTTCTCCTTAGCTAAACCTCGTCCACTAAGTTATCATGTCCGTCGTCCCGAAAGTATTTACCATGAGGACGGCGCTTGTAAGTATTGGGAGCACTAGAACCACCTATGAGGAGAACAAGGGCAATAGCATGGGGATAATCATACACACAAGTCCAAGAGAGAGCGTAGAAAAAGTAGGGAAATAGTTCATAGTCCAATCCTACGCAATGCATACAATAAGGCGAAACTGAATCCGTTTTTTTTTGTCTATTAGGCCGGATTATCCGGCCTGGCCAGGGGCGGATAATCTGGCCCTGGCAGAAATTTTCATATCCACCTAGATTCACTGCAAAGGAGTAGATCGGACCTAGAAACTGCAAGACCACGATTTCTACACGAAACAACATCCTTCTAGACAACGTTCCACCCAACAAATAACACATCTAGCCAAAGATGGGGAGAGAGGGAGTTACCCTCACTCACTGGAGGAAGAACGCGGAGGAGAAGGTACCCAGAGGAGCGGAGAAGAATATCCGGGGAGGCCCGGAAAATCCGGTGGCCGGAGAGGCTTCGGGAAGGGTGGGGGATGGCAGGCGGCGGCTGGTGAGAGGGAGAGGGTTGGGGAAGAAGTGCTGCTCCTTATGAGCCCTACCCCTCGACCCCTACCGTTAAGGATGAAATCTGACAGGGCCGGAGTATCCGGCCTAAACTCTGAACTTCTGTTACACACAGAGTCAGGCCCGCACGTCCCCAAACAACACCCCCACAAGATGTACAAGGGACTTGTGTGCAAGAATAGATGGTTTAGGGGTAGGGAAAGGCTTAGGATTAAGAGAACCAAACTGAGATGGTACTACAAACCCAAATTTGAAAGAATCAAAGCAACTAAAAGCCAAAAGTGAGTGTGCTTCCCATAAAAACAAGAGAGCAGCTAAAAAATGATCAAGGAAGATACAACTAAATCCAACTCTTCTCAAGGAAGAGGGCGGTGGCTGAAGCCACCTTGTTAGAGTGTATGGTATGACACCGCGAAGATGTATCTTGGGTTCATAACCAATACTCATCAATAAGCTCACATATCACAAAATGATATTAAGAGAAATGATTTAACTTGCTTTCGGCATTATGGGGGGAGGGTTAGCCTAATCAATTAGGACCACACTCCCCCTATATCCATGCCCACATCTAGACCAAATAGGAATGAGATGTACGAGTGAGTGCATGGGTACTCAAGACAAGCTCCTTGAATCAACGATATTGAGCTCATTCCTCAAGTAGCAAAACATTGCTTCATCAAGTGGCTTCGTGAAAATATCAGCAAGTTGGTTCTTCGTGCTCACAAAATATAGATCAATATCGCCTCGAGCAACATGGTCCCGAATAAAATGATTCCGAATCTCAATATGGTTTGTCCTTGTGTGCTGTACTGGATTGTACGCAATTTTGATTGCACTTTCATTATCGCATAAAAGAGGCACTTTGTCACAACTGACACTGTATTCCTTTAAAGTTTGCCTCATCCATAATAACTGAGTGCAAGCACTAGCAGCAGCAACATATTCAGCTTCGGCGGTGGAGAGAGAAATACAATTCTGCTTTTTAGAAGACCAACAAACTAGAGATCTTCCCAAAAACTAACAAGCACCATAAGTTGAGTTCTGATCATCCTTATGATCGGCCGAATCTAAATCAGTATAACCACATAGAGAGAAATTGGAGCCCTTGGGATACCATAGACCAAAGTTAGGGGAATGAACCAAATATTGCAAGATCCTCTTGACCGCCACTAAGTGGCTTTCTTTAGGATCTGCTTGATACCTTGCACACACCCCCATGCTCAACACAATATCGGGTCTAGATGCGCAGAGGTAAAGAAGAGAGCTGATCATGGACCGGTATACCTTTTGGTCCACATCTTTACCGTGGGGGTTAAGTTCAAGGTGACATTTTGTTTGCATCGGAGTGGCGACGCCATTAAGATCCGTCATATTTAATCTCTTGAGCATGTCTTGGATATATTTAGCTTGATTGTTGAAGGTTCCTTCTCTAAGTTGCTTGATCTCGAATCCAAGAAAGAATCGTAACTCCCAAATCATAGACATCTCAAACCTGTTAGTCATAAGCTTTGAAAATTCATCATTAAAAGCTTTATTATTAGAACCAAAGATGATGTCGTCTACATATAGTTGGCATACGAAGAGCTCCCCCTTGACCTTCTTACTAAAAAGAGTGGGATCGATTTGCCCAACTTTGAAGCCACGGTCTAACAAAATCTCTTTAAAGTGCTCATACTGCGCACGTGGGGCTTGTTTAAGGCCATAGAGTGCCTTATCGAGTTTGTAGACATGGTTCGGGAAGTTAGGATCCTCAAATCCCGGGGGTTTCTTTACATATACCAGCTCATGTAGAGGACCATTAAGAAAAGCACTGTTAACATCCATTTGCTGCAATTTGAAATTATTATGGGCAGCATAAGCAAGAAGGATACGGATGGACTCAAGACGAGCCACATGAGCATAGGTCTCACCAAAGTCAATGCCCTCAACTTGGGAATAGCCTTGTGCCACTAGTCTCGCCTTTTTCCTTACAACAATGCCATTCTCATCTTGCTTGTTTTTAAATATCCATTTAGTTCCGATAACATTGCGGCAATCCTTGGGATTCTCCACTAGTTTCTAGACCTTGTTGCGCTCAAAGTTATTCAACTCTTCATGCATAGCAACAACCCAGTCCGGATCTTTAAGAGCTTCAAACACCTTCTTAGGTTCCACCATAGAGATAGAGCTTGATGCTCACCAAAACTTGCCAATTCCCTTCTCGTGGAAACCCTTTGTCGAAGATCACCTACAACTTTGTCAAGAGTATGACCCCTTAACTCAAGATTCCAATCAGCACGAGCCTTATGACGAAGTTTAATAAGCTTGTTGTCTCTTGGTGTAATAGTTTTATCACTTGAGTCTTTGTTGGAATCACTTTCTTGACCTTGATTAGAAGTCTGATTATTAGTAGTAGGAGATGATGAAGTATGCCCTTGAGGTGGGTCAGCAGCCGTAACAGGAGGCTGCTGAACAACAGGAGTTTCAGGGCCAGATAATCTAGCCGAGGGTGAGGCCGGATAATCCGGCCTAGGAGAACTTGATGCAATTTCGAGAGAGAGAGAGAAGCGCTGACTCTAAGGCCAGCTCACACCCTTATGGTGCATGCCAATTACTGAGTCACCATGCCTAGATGACTCAGCCAGGAAAGTACCTGCATATAGGAAACATCATATACATTGCACCGACATATAAGATATGTCGACGGATCCTGTCGGGTTAATCCGGCTTGGGTAACTCGGCCTTTACTTGGCCAACCTAGATAAGTCAACCCGTAACTCGGCCAACCTTGCCTTTATACCTTATCTTGACCCTAACTGGGGTTATCCCCCAACACTCGTCTTGAGGTGGCTGGAGGTAGTGGTGCGATGGTGGTAGAATTCGGTGGTGCTTCCACATGAATTTCGTGGACAAGAAACAAAGTAGGAAGAGGAGAAGAGAGAAGATGGTGGCAGCGAGATCTAGGAGGAAGTCTAGGGTAGGAAGGGGCCTCGTTGGGGATAAAAATGAGGGGGTTCTAGGCGGTGGTGGTTGAGGCTGTGGTGCTCATTGGAGGTAGGAACACACACCTCCTGCGTGACCCTCGGAGGGGAAGATGACAAATAGAGGAGAGCCTCCATCGAATAGGTAACAGGCTCCCAGGTGGGCTGCGGGCCGGAATGAAGAACATATGGCCGGCCTAGGAATGAAGACGAGATGGTGACGCCGGATGGCTATTGCGCTGGGATCTGCTTGCTAGGCTTCTACGGTTGGTTGGGCTTCTAGGTGAGTTAGGTAGCTCTCTCTTTTTATTTCTTGTAAAGTTTTCTTTTATTTGTTTCTTTTGTTTTAGTCCAATTCAAACAAGTTACTAATACGAAATTCTTTTGAACTCTGCAGATGGTTATGAATAGGAGATTTTGACCATAATAGAGGTGAAGGGGGAATAAGACAAAGGAAAGAGGATGATGCCCATCATACATGTTCAAATTGGGCATAATACAAGGACAATATTTTAGTGTTTGGTAAAAAACAAAAGTATTTATGAAAATATTGGAACCTGACAATGGATTCTCATTGTATCAAAACAAAATATAGAGAGTATAAAATAGGAAGAGATATTGGTGATATCACAACACAAGAAAGGCAAGATAAAATGCAAGATATAATATGATGCTCAAATGCAACGTGGCATGATGACATGAGCATGATATCATGATGATGCACAAAAATAAAAGAGCAAGCAGTTTTTTAGTAGTGGTTTTCCCGGGGTGCTACAATTCGACACCAGTAACAAGGGATCTCGTCCCTGAGATCCGCCTCATGGTACGAGGGAGAAAGTCTGATGATCAGATTCTTCTCGCTTCATGCAGATCGTCGTGACACCACTAACAAAGATTCTTGCTCCATATTGAAAACATCGACACCACCAACAAGAGGTTGTTGTTCACGTTCGTCGAGAGAACACTCTAGAGAAAAGAAAAGGCGAAGGTAGAGGTCCCAAAGATAAGGCCACCTCTAAATTCCGTGGAAGGAGTAAACTTGCGTTGATCCACCAATTCAATGTACAAGAGCGAATGATAAGAGTAGTGGTATGGTCGAGACTCCATCCTGCACTCAAAGCATTACTCTATACATGAATAGAAGAATTATGTAATCCCACTCTCAGAATTTAGACTAAAGATCTTGACAAGCGATGTTCGGAATGCTTCAGAAAACAAGAAGTGATCTAGGCTCTTCATTGGATCTGACGTAGAGGATGTCGTCGCGTTGGAAAATACCGTAAGATACAAAGATTTTTTTTAGTGAATTTTGGAACAAAGGAAGGTACCACATATGAAAGATTCCTTAGATAGCATGAAGACCAAATGTAGAAACACCAATGCAAGAGGAAGGAATTCAAAACCCTGAAGGCTTGACGGAAACCCAACCACGAGAAATCATGGACTCGAAGAAAGGTAAGAGAAAAGATTCAAAACATGCAGAGGTAAGAGGAGAATAGCATAGGGGTAAGGAGTAAAAGCAGACCTAATCAGATCTATCCAACCGATTTTGCAAAATAGTTTTGACACTCTACATCGGCCGTTATCTAGGTTATCCTACAGGGTCGTACAGTGGGGTATCGCAACTACTGAGCTCTAATACCACTTTTTAACACCCTCGAATCGGCCCTCTGCGGATTTCAGCAATCCCCGCCAAACCCGCATAGAAAGGATTCAAGGATTCCCACTAGGCTCTTGCGTGCGGGTGGAAAACAAAGTAATACCATTACACAATAGTTCATGATGGAACCCACAGAAATATATATATATATATATATACAACATTGACTCAACGAGTCAAGAATATAGATATACAATACAAAGATCCAAATCACCTTGAAAACGATACAACATCTGAGTACGGATAAGATGCAAATTGGACTAAGAGTCCTGAAGAATAACCAATGGTATCCATAACCCTGCCGAAGACAAGCCAGAAGGGTAACCTTGCTAACATCATCGAACTCTTACCTGTAAATGCAAAGGGGTGCCGACAAAAGGCAAAGGAAAAAGGGAGCTCAGTACTGAGGCCAGTACACGGCGAGTCTTAGTATTCGGTGGCTCTCTCCTACATAGGTATGGTGGACTAAAGCGGTAGTAAGGCGTGCACTAAACAACCTATATAGACTCGATACAACTATCGCCTATTAGAGAGGGATAATAAAGACCTATTCGGAACCAACCTGATACTAACACCAAACACACCCATCCTAGTAGTTTGCCCTCGAGATAAAATGAGCAAGTCCTTACGAGGAAACTCATATAGTTAGCAGTTTTATTCATTCATTCCATGGTGGTTATCCAACTTACTAGTCATGTCATATCCAAGTCAAACTTATAACACTAATTATTTAGTTATAGTTGTCTATGATCGAGAAACTGTGCTCCAAGTCCTCCATAACTGCGGACACAACTTTTCGAAAAGATTTAACCTAGCAGGGGTGCATCAAAGTATCCACACGCACTTCCACCCTCGTTTGCCAGATTAGGTAGGTGCAGGATCATGAAACATACACCCATTGGTATGTTGGCGGGGCTTTAGACCCGACATTTCCTAGATCTAAAGCAAGTACATGAGGCTAACCCACTAAGCTACCCGCAACAAAGTCGGCCGGCTCTGAGACGGACCCAGGGTTTGTGGCGATGGCTATAAACGACTGGGAATCCGAAAGTGTGACTGGACTTGTCGATATAGTGAAAACGTGGCACGAGGTTCCTAAACAGTACAGTAGTAAATGCTCTCCACGAGCAACGTTAGTAAATAAAGCAGTAAAACATGGCATAAGTACATGATAGTAATAACGCCCCAAACTAGTTTGTGGCCCCCAGTATAATACTTTAAAATCAGGTAGTAAGTTGATAGGGGTACCCACAAACCCCACATGTGGTTAACGCGTTCAGTCTCGGAACAGGTGTCAAGAACTCGGGTCCTAGATGGACACAAGTGGGCGATTAAAAACCATATCTCAACTATTACCCACTAATACCTCTTCATTAATTATATTTACTTTCAATGTTTAATCATTAAGTGATAAATGGAACCATGATTATCTCCACCTTTAAGAATGTGCCAACCCCCCAACAATGATGGAACTCGACGACTCAAACCAACACCTAAGCAAACAACTACGACTCTCAAGGCCAACTGGTTACCAAAACAACATGCAATAGGAGATGTCCAAGGCAATATAGGCTACAAGGAATGTAAATGGTACAGAAACTAAAGCATCACAACATGGATAGCAATAGATCAACGGGAGGAAGTAAAGGCTATAAATACAAAATAGTTAGAAAGGGGAGAATGCTCGCCTACACTACCGAAGATACAACAGAAGAACTTGTCAAACCTCACAACATCTCATTGTTCTATCCGGGAAGAAGCAAAGCACTAAAAGGAACAAGCGATGCAACAACTATGACTAATGCGAAAGAACCGGCATGATCATGATATGATGCATGTCGTGACAAATTAATTATGCAAATCATGTGGAAAGGATGTCATTAGCATAACACATTGATGATACAACATTAGTGAGGCATTATTAATAAGAAATAATGATATTCCAATTTTATTCTTCATGTTTCCTGCATAAACAGTTCTGGTTTTACAAGTTTTCCATGATGCATTATGCAATTGCAAGTAATTAATGCATAGTTGGAAAGGGCTCGTCACGCTGATCAATTTAGACATATCATTTGTGGAATTTCGATTTACGTAATTAAAGTTATGAATTTATTAAGAAAATGCCATTTAATAGCATTTAAATAATTTCGAAAGTTTTAATTGACCAAAAATTATTTTAGAGTGGATATTATTAATCCTTGCATTTTTGTGATCAGAAAACATATATAATTGGTTAATTTTGAAAATATAGTTTAAAAGTTATTAAGAATTGCATATTAAATCGAAAGGGAAATATTGTCAATAGTTTGACTATTTAGGATTGTTATTTTGAATTTCTAAAAATGTATATTATTTAGTTTTGAAATTTCAAATACTTTTCATTTTGGAAAACTTTCCAAATTCCAAATTCCAAATAGATTTGCACTTTGTTTTAAATTTGAATTGAATGGTATTTGAATTTATATAGGAAGGTTGACTTGGTCCAGGGGCTGGAAAGAAAATGGGAACCGGGGGGCTTTTGTAAACTGGCAAGAACATATCACGTTGGATGAAATGAAACTGAATGTCAACAGTGCCCAAAATAGCCAGCTCAAACGATCTTGTCTGGATGTTTACTAGAGATCTACTGCTCCGTTTTGAACACCGTTTATTGCGGGTGATAGCTAGATGTGCCGAGATCACCGAACCGTGACTTTCCATACCAGAGGATTCCTGGGGCAGAGGGAAAAACTACAAAAATAGAGATGTCTGCAAGCCTACGGTTGCCTCCTGCTCTGCAGGGGTGCGTGGGGGCATGGCGAGAGAGGCGCGGACGATGGATGGCACAACATTCTCGGGGGATGGCATCGACAGAGGAGAGGCCTAGGGATGAAGAGGGTGGAGGTGAGGCTCACCTTGGGACCCCTGGATAGCCTAGCTAGTGTAGGTCGATAGAGAATAGATGTGGTGGCCGATATCATCTTCTGCATGGTTTGGTGAGCATGGCACGATGACGAGGAACCCTTCGGGCCCCGACGGAAGGTGGGTAGTAGGCGCATACAGGAGAAGATCCGGTCGTCGCTTGGACGCTTAGGTGCGAGCGAGGAGGTTGGCTTCAGGGACAGCTTGAAGCAGCAAGGGATGTTCAAACTGAAGCCTCCACCAGTTCATCTGAAGCTTTCCACTGCACATGAGGGACAGAGAAGACGCTTCGGCCTTAGAGCACGAACCAGGCCATGGAGGGAGGGGATGGAACCGGGAACTCAATAGGAAGACGAAGGTGATGTCCGATTGGATGGAGGAGGAACGGAGCCACCAGAAATTTGACCGGAGGATGGTGGGAAGAGAGGAGAACGATGACCGTGTCGACGATTGAGGCCTCCTTAGACTCGATGTCTTGGTTCAGGAGGAAGAGGGAGTTGAGGAGGAGTTAGAACCATGCCTACCTTGGCTTGAGGTGGCCAGAGGCAGTGGCACAATGGTGATAGCATTCGGTGGTGCTTCCAACTGAATTTCATGGAGAAGAAATATAGGAGGAAGAGGACAAGAGAGAAGATGGTGGTGACGAGATCTGGGAGAAAGTCTAGGGTTGGAAGGGGCCTTGTTGGGTATTACAAAGGAGGGGTGCTCAGGCGGTGGTGGTTGATGCTGTGGTGCTCGTTGGAGGTACTCGCACATGACTCCTACGTGACCCTCAGAGGAGAAGACTACAAACAGAGGAGAGCCTCCATCGAACAGGTAACAGGCTCCCAGGTGGGTTGCAGGCTAGAAGGAATAACTTATGGGCCAGCCTAGGAGGGGAGAGGAGATGGTGGCGCCAGATGGCTGTTGCGCTGGGCTCTGCTTGCTGGGCTGTTGTGGTTGGTTGGGCTACCACGTTATGATACGATGCAAGATATGATACGATGAATAAATGCAATGTGGCATGATGACATGAGCATGATATCATAATGATGCACAATAATAAAATACCAAGCTATTTTCTAGTAGTGGTTTTCTCGGGGCGCTACACTAGGTGAGGGAGCGTGCACCCTCCAGTTGATTGTCAATCTTGGCATTGATCATGACCACCTTGTCACAACACTCGTCCTTCACTTGTTGCATCGTTCATATTATTACAAATCACAAAATCCCCAATGAATCTATGAACAACAATATTAAAAAAGAGTAACAAATCCATAGTCATAATCACGAAAACTAATCCAAATCACAAAAACCAAAATGCGGGGAGGACACGATCTAAGAAATCCACATTAATACGAAAAAAATAAAAATGTGGAGATTTGCTACCTCGCTGAGCTATGGAAAGGGTCCTGCAATGCCGCTGTCGTGGTGGATTTTGGGTCCAGGCCCGGCCTAGAATACATAGAAGATGAAGAGTAAGAACAACAACAACAACAACAAGAAGAAGTAGATTAAGATCATGATGGAGAAGAAGATGGAGGAGGAGGAGAAGACCGTACCGGGAGGAGCCCTCACCTGCTGGAACATTCCGCACCATTTCTTGAAGAGATTGGGCCTCTATGAGAAGGGGAGCTTGAGGGGATGCTAGAGCAAGAACTAACAGGTGGCGAGCTTTATCCTTTTTCTCCGTGTGGATGGTCGACCAGCCTCTCCTCAGGGGAGCCATGGCTTGTAGGGGGAAAGGAAGTGTTGGCAGGATGAAGAAGAAAGTGATTAGTGTGGGAGACGAGTCAAAGAGTCCAGGGCGTGGTGCAGTCTTATACAAGACCATCGTTGATACCTTCGATCTGGATTCACGGATGTAGTCTAATAGTTTTTTCCCTATAAGACCTAGGTTTAATCGAACCTTTGAAAGCCATGCTAAAAGGAAATAAAAAGGACACGTCTACAAGACTTTGTTTCTTCCTTTTACCTTAGTTTACCAGACCAATCTAGTTTACTTTATAATGGGTTGAATCAATGGATGGAGATAGGCTAGGGTTGAAGATCCACCTGCAGCTGCACATCATATGGGATAAAAGATAATAATAAGCATAGTCATGTGTAATGTTTCAACGGAGATAATCTCTTGTGGCCAACACATCCTAATATACTAGAGCCCCCGTGATGCAACTGGCATAGGAATAGTATTTTAATCCAACCGAGCGCACACCAAAGGAACAGGCTACAAACGATTATTAAGTGTAAAACATAGATCAAAGATTTAAGTGGTGATGTTGTTGTGATCCCGAATGCGTCGCTAAGTGAAGACCATACTACCCTTTCTGTCACTAGGGTTCCTATGAGATCACCGCTAGCCAAGTATCTCACCTCAAGCCTTTATCAATCTATGGGATCTTAGGTACCTACAAGTCCACATATCGAGACAAGAGACAAAGAAACAAAAGATACAAATCTCAATTGCAAACAAAATACAATACTCCCATGAATTAGATGCACATAATCGCTGTGAGGTTTCTCCCCAACCCGTAGCCCGTGAGGACTACTCACTCATAACAAATAGATCAGAGATAGAAAACATCATGCAAATACTTAGATTGAAATCAAATATTGTTATAATGGTCGCCAAATCACAAGGAGATCTAAAGTACAAAGCAATGGTTATGGCTAGTGGAGGGGATGGATGATGGAAGTGATGAACAATGGCGTGGATCTCCTTTGGTGGTGTTGTGATGTGATTTGAGAATGGCGGCTCTCTGTCCGGCGGATAGAGCCTCAAAATATATAGTCACCTTCACGAAAGTCGTAGGGCTTGATGAGATGAAGCCAACGCCACCTGGTACAGGCGGACAGTACGGACGGGCCCTGCCTGTAACACTGGTTGTTAAGCTTGCTGACGCCCTAGAATGGCTTCCCAATTGCTTGGCCATGTAGACTTCCTCAAAAACCTTCATTATGACTCCTGATTTTGTATTAAAAACCGTGATTTTCTTTACAACACAATTCAAAGAAAAGTTTTGAATATCTTTACAGTTATTAGTCATTAGTGGCAAGGATTGAGAGTTTCTTGTCAATTGCTTGACCAGAAACAATGTTTAAACGCGGTGGAGGATGTCCAATTTTAGAGCCATCAACTTCCCCAAAGCTCAAACCTTGATCTCCCTCGAGCAAGAAGAAACAAGAGAACTATAAGGAATTCAGCGTTTAAACTTGAAACACCAAGAATAAGAAATCACTTATAGTTGGCAGTCATATGCGCTCAACACTTCATTCATTTGCGAGGCTTATCAAAGTTAGAGAGATTAAAATAGTACTATACAAGATTCGGTAAGTCAAGACAATAAAAGTAAAGTTTAATATAAGTATAAATAACTAGAAGTGTAGCAATCAATCCAATTCTTGTAGTTAACTCTCAGCTTGCCAAGGAACACTAGTATGTTTAATTAGCATAATTGGGTAAGAGAGTTTCATGTCCTAAGTAGTATAACAATGAAGTGTCTTATTTACACCCACATCAATAAATCAAGTCTATCAAAAACACTTCTAATCCAATCATTGCTTTTCAAGAAAAATTCATAGAGTTGTAATGAAACCATAACAAGGACTTGTTATGTGGATCCTCATAGATATCTTTTTATTTTATTCTTTCAAGGATCGCTGAATGTTTCTTTTGCAAGTGTTTGCACAACCTTTGAGAGTACCAATACTTTTGCCCATATATTGACATGTATGCCACTCATGTCACCAACTCATAGCCAAAATCCTGGGTTATACTATAGATCGTTCAAAAGCTAGCGAACTTGTTGGCATCCCAATGGTGTGCATTAGAGACATAAGACAAAATTGTCCCACTCCTTTCTCTTTTTTAGCTAGTACAGTGGGTTGATCCACAAGGTTAACTTTGGCATGCATCACAATTACAACTAGACTTTATTTGAATCAAACAATTCCTTTCATGAGTGCCGTCAAGACTATCAAAATATCTATGGGGTTAAGTATCTTCAAGCGTATAATCTCAAGACAATCATTCATCAAACAAGTCATAAATTTCAGACATTTTGTTACTGTACTTGTTTGGCAATATTATTTTCAAGGCAAGACTTGGTTAACTAAAGGAACTAGGGAAATAGCTTCAGTAACTAATCATCATACTAATAAAAAGCTTTAATCTAACCATATTAAATTACTTCCCACTAGCATGGCATCTTAGCAAATCAACCAACTAAGATAAACAACTCAAACTTCATAACTGGGGGACATAGGACATACCTCTCATAAGTGACTTCATGAGCCTCTTCCTTATAGGGATGTGTTCCTTAAAAACTTAAACATGATTATTCTCATAATAATATCAAAGCAAAGAGGCAAAGTGCAAATCCACATTTACGAAAAAGGAAGAACATATTTTTTTTGTATTTTCGAGGAGAGGGATTAAAGAATAGAAAATAACTTGCGACCAAGCAAGGGTTTTAAGAAAAGTAAAACAAAAGCAAACTAAAAAGTGAAGGAAAAAAGCAAAGTGTTGGAACAAGCCAACACGAGTGTTTCAAATCTCTCAAGGAGCTGTAGTGCAACCTCGTTATTACACAAATAAATTTGCTAGGGGAACACAACCCCAAGCTCAGGCTTTTACTAGCCATTTTATTGTTCATTGTGGTGGTGGTGGATAGTCTCCCACGTTCCATCGGTTGCTCCAATCATGGAACTGGGTGGCATGGCTTGCGGTAGCATCTCAATGGTTGATGGAGAGGTTGTTCATGTTTTGAATATTTTCTTCGAGTGCATAGATATCTTCATAGGTGGTGTAGTATTTTGATGGCTACTCATCTTGTTCGGGTCCTCCTTGTTCTACTTCTTCATCTTCTCCTCCTCCCATGGGTATTTCTTGTTGGGGTAGATTAGCCTCAACCTGTGCGTCAAAACGCAAACGTCCATGCTCAATAGAGAATAAACTATTAGGCAAAGGAGAAGGGATAAAGTGATCCGCTCTAGGTATATCAAAAAAGTATATACCATGGGTTTTAGAAGCCATACCACACGCTCTTAGAGTAGAGAGACCGAGACGGTGACTTCCTGTCAACGGTTTGATGTTACCTAGTTTGATGCGAAATGCGCGTGCAAGAACGGTCACAACTCCTCCTCCACATATGGGTCCTCGAGATTGAAGAGCCTGATGCTTAAGATAAAACACCAGAAGAGCACCCAAATTTGGTGCGAAGTTACAATTAATAATATCATATTTTGCAAGGATCAACATGTCCTCCTCATTAACTCTAGTAAACTCACTACATTCATGCAAAGTGTTAGCAATCACATAAAATAAATAGCGAATAGAGGGTGATTAATTTGGTTTCCCTTGGGTGTGGTTCCATGGATTCTCATTAAAAACAAAAGTAGTTGTGCGTATATCGGTAGTGTTGTTGGTAAACCCAAAGTATTGAGCCCATTAGTTGAGTTTTAGGGTGTACTCTCAGTTCATAAGGAAGAATTTGATGCGATCAACTATGGGCTTTTGTTCCTTGGTACAACCGTAGGGGTCCACTGTATGTGCCAAGGTGCTGAAGAACTCAAGCGTCAAGTGGCGATACGTGGCAACATACTGAAAGACAAAATCATACAGACCAACATTGTTGCAAAGTAAATAGAAATCAACACGAATGCCAAGTTGGTTCAGGATATAGAGACACACCCACTTGGTGCACTTGATTTCTCAGAGCTTGAGACGATTGAAATGGTTCAGCTGAAACTCCTCGGTGAACTTGATATGAAGTTACTCGGGGGTCAACGTATCAGCGGGTGGTGCGGAGGACTCCGCAACCATCACACGTGTATGACTCCTTGTGTTCATGTAAAAATAAGAAGATAAAGTTAATAAAAATTGCTAATAAAATTTTAGTCCAATAGAAACATATCATAAGTGATTCTCTACACTAATTACAAAAGAAACTACTCTAAAACAATACTAAGCAATATCAATATCAAGATTGAATCAAGAACAAGACCTAAGTCTAGATTGACAATCATGAAAGATTGAGTGAAGCTTTTGCACAAATAAGTTGAGGATCGGAGGAGAATCATACCTTAGATCGATTGAGTGTGAGGAATCAAAGAATGATAAAGAAATTTGAAGATCCAATGGAGGTGGTTTGGAGTTTGGAGGAAGAAGAAAGAGAAAGATTGGTTTTGGGGATTTCTAGGTTACCTCCTCGGGATGAATATGGCGGCCGCGTACATGGTACGGGCAGGCGGTACGACCAGAGCCCGCCTATACTTGGTGACATACCTTGGGGCGGCGGCTCCCTTCTGGCGGTGCACTCGGTACGGGCACGCGGTACGGGAACGCTCGCCCGGACTGCTAGTCGTTAACCAATCTGTGACTTTGCTTAAAATCTGATGTTTGTGTGAGGGTACGGTACGAGCGCGTGGTACGGGCGCGTCTGGCCGTACCAATGGTCGTTAAGTGCATTGTTCCCTATGGCAAAATCATAATTTCTATCTTCCTATGGTTCAATGTGGTACGGGCGCACAGTATGGTCCCTTCCGGCCGTACCAGTGGTCGTTAAGAGCACTATGAGCTGCAAAACTCAATTTTTTTGATTATAAGGTCCGTGTGGCTTTGTACATCTTATCAAAGGACAAAATAATAACTAATATACTGCATAAAAATCAACAATACTTCTTAGGCCATGTATTAGTAAAATGAAAGATCGAGGATTACCTTATTTCTTCTCCTCTCTTCAAAGGTCTTCTTGAACACTCTTTATTAAAGACAAAAACAAAAAAAAACATACAAACAAAACTAACACAAAAGTAAAAAAAAATTACATGGGTTGCCTCCCATGAATCAGTTCTAGTTAAGGTCAATTAGCTTGAACCTGATGGTAATCATTTAGGTTTAAGAAGTGGAATACCCACTCCAAAGTAGTTGGCTTTTGAAGTAATTATACCATCATCATCATTAGGCTTGGCCTTATTTTTCCTAGGGAAGTGGACTATAAAAGGATCTCTAGATGGTAGCCCTATTATGACATTACCCTCATGTAAATTAATTAAAGCCTTAGTAGTTCTTAGGAATGTCCTACCTAGAATTATAGGTGCTATGGTATCTTTAGGCATTCCACAATAATAAGATCAATAAGAGAGGGACTACCTTTAATTTCAACAACTATATTTTCTTTAATCCCCACAACTTGTTTATAAGTTGAATCAACTAGATGGAGTGTCAATTCAGTAGTAACAAATGGCCCCAAGTTTAATTTATCAAATAAGCTTTTAGAAATCGTTGATACACTCGCACCAAGATCACAAAGTGCAGATATCTCATGAAATATATCATCTAGCTTAGCTGGAAGCTTATCAGCTAGTCTTTTATACTCCATCTCTAACTTGCAAAGTTTAGATGCTAATTGTTGTATAAATTGTTGGTACATAGGATCATTACCTTGGTCTATACCTAGATTCTTCACGGTGATCATCTTTAGCAGATCTTCCACGGTATATTCCGGTGTTGGCGCATTGCTATAGTCCAGATCTTCAGGCTTTTATTCATTGGTTACCACCCTCATCATCTTGAGGTATTCTACCAGATTTGGCTTGGGTTTTCCAGCAATCTTTGCAAGTATGAGAGCTTGGCTCTCAGCTACTTTACCCAACTGAGCCTCAATAGTCTTTGTCCTTTCCTATAGATCCTGCACATCATTTCTAATTGCAATGACCTGGTTAGATAAATTTCCTATACTACTTTCATGGTTCTCCATGGTTTTAGTAAGAATATTATTTTGCTCGGTTTGAGCTTGTATAAAGGATCTAACAGTTTTCTCAAACAAGATACTGCCATGATTTGCTCCATCAGTATTATCATAATTGTTGTAAGGAGCTCATGCAGGATTAGAATAATATTTTTGAACATTAGAAGCATAATTATTTTTCCATGCAGGATTAAAAGGAGTGCGAGCTATAAAATTAACATCATTAACATCGGTAGTGATAACATTGACTTGGGTATCTCCTTTACCTTTTACTATGCTAAGCAACTCGTCTACCTTAGATGTATGCTCTTCATTATTTACCTTGGTAATTGAACTTACTCTCTTAGAGGTTCTTTCCACATGCCATTGGGTATGGTTGTTTTGCATATCATCAAGTAACTTCTTTGCAACACTCACTTGCTTTCCCATTATTGTTCCTCCTGCTGTAGTATCTAACATAGACTTAGACATTGGGTTAAGACCATTATAAAACAAATGTAATATAAGCCATTCTTCCATCCCATGACTAGGACAGTTCATTATGGCTTCTTTCATCTTTTCCCACGCAAGCGCTAGTGGCTCATAGTCTTCTTGTCTAAAGCTTGCAATAGTGGATCTTAGCTGCATAGTTTTAGCTGGGGGAACAAATTTAGTCATAAACAAGTTAGTACATTCCTCCCAAAACTTAATAGTGCCCTTCAATAGAGCTAGCAATGAATCCTTAGCCTTTCGTCTAAGAGAGAAAGGAAACAATCTTAATTTAACAACATTTGGATCTAGATCCTTAATATGCATCATGTCGCAAATGTCAGTGAAAGTGTTTAAGTGCAAACCTAAATCTTCAGCAGATGAGCCCCCAAATTGGTTTTGTTGAACCAAAATTAAAATCTTAGGCTCTATTTCATATGTTTCCGTATAAACGGTGGGCTGAGTGATAGGTGCATGAATAAAATCATCTGTGGGACTCCCCTAATCTCTTTTGAGCCATGGCTCTTATATTTTTGGTAATTATAAAGTAATGAAAACAAATAACAAGTAACTAATATTATGGGGTTTTCAAATAGATAACAAGAAAGTAAACTAATAACAAGAAATAAACTATAAACTAATAATAAAACTAAAAACAAGGTCTCTCGTGACCTTACCAGGATAGCGAAATTGCTTCCGCGGCAACATCACCAGAAAAAGGTTTGATACATTAAATCGAGATTCATGGATGTAGTATAATAGTTTTTCCCTAAAATACCTAGGTTTAACCAAACCTTGGAAAGCAATGGCAAAAGGAAATGAAAAGGACAATGATACATTGCAAATGTATCTATAATTTTTGATGTTCCATCCCTGGTTTTATCTACTTTCTTGTGTTTTGTCCACACTTTGGAGTACCTTTCATATGATTTCTTGGACTAACCTATTAACAAGATGCCACAGTGCCAGTTGCCTGTTTTCTGCTATTTTTGGTTCCAGGAAGTCAGAAAATGAATATCCTCAGAATTGTACGGGACAAAAGGCAAAGTTTCTATTTTATCGGAAGACTCACGGAGCCAGAAGGAGAATCGGAGAGGGGCCACAGGGTGGCCACAACACCCCATGGCGCGGGTCCACCTAGGCCGCGCTAGGGCATGGTGTGGGCCCTATGGCAGGCCACCGACCTTGACTCCTTCGCCTATAAGAGCCTCCCGATACCAAAACCCTAAATGATCAAGCCTCTAGCCACGAAAAGTTCTGCAGCGCCGCCGCCACCGAATAGGAGATTCAGGGGACAAAAAGTCTCTGTTCCGGCACCCTACCGAGACGGGGAAGTGCCCCCGGAGCCATCTCCATCGATCTCCACCACCATCTCCATCACCATTGCTGATTCCCATGATGAGGAGGGAGTAGTTCTCTCTCAAGGCTAAGGGTTCTACTCGTAGCTATGTGTTCATATCTCTCTATGCATGATCTTATTGAGATCATGAGCTTGTAATCTATAGATTTACCTTGCTACTCAAGTGCTTTATTAGATCTCTGCTCTCCCCATGTGTGTGAAAGTGACAGCGTGCACACCATGGTGGCCCTTAGGCTAGAGATGACAAATACTTGTTATGAGTTATATTTGGAGTTGGATGTCTTTATGAAATTGTGGTGTTTGTTGGACTCATCTAGTGCTCAAGGTGACAGTGTGGGGTTTTCTAGATGGGAAAGGCTTACTTTGAGGTGTGCTGTTATAGCCCTACTGTGGATTAGAGTGTCCAACCCGAGAGTAGTATCATAAAGAGAATATATTTATATGAGAGTGTTCACTAGTTAAAGTATGATCCCTAGGCCTTGTTTCTTAGCATTGAAACACCGTTTGAAATTAGATCGGTTACATGTTTGCTTGTTTCCTTCTTTATTTCAGTTTTACTTTAGTATTTTCCACGCCATGAAGTTATTTTCTATCACCATTACCACTTATAATTATCCATACCACTTGTATTTCACTATCTCTTCGCCGAACTAGTGCACCTATACACCTGACAAGTGTATTGGGTGTGTTGGGGACACAATAAACTTCTTGTATCTTGATTGCAGGGTTGCTTGAGAGGGGATACCTTTGACCACTTCCTCCCTGAGTTCGATAAACCTTGGGTGATCCCCTTAAAGGGAAACTTGCTAATGTTCTACAAACCTCTGCACTTGGAGGCCCAACAACTGTCTACAAGAATAGAAGTGCGTAGACATCAGGCACGTCTACAAGACTTTATTTGTTTGTTTTACCTTAGTTTACCGGACCAATCTAGTTTACCTTATAATGGGTTGAATCAATGGATGGAGATAGGCCAGGGTTGAAGATCGACCTACAGCTACACATCATATGGGATAAAAGATAATAATAAGCATAGTCATGTGTAATGTTTGAACGGAGATAGTCCCTTGTGGGCAACACATCCTAATATACTAGAGCCCCGTGATGCAGCGGGCATAGGACTAGTCTTTTAATCCAACCAAGTGCACACCGAAGCAACGGGCTACAAACGATTATTAAGTGTAAAACATAGATCAAAGATTTAAGTGGTGATGTTGTTTTGATCCCGAATGGGTCACTAAGCGAAGACCGTACTACCCTTTATATCATTGGGGTACCTATGAGATCACCGCTAGCCAAGTATTTCACCTCAAGCCTTTATCAATCTATGGTATCTTGGGTACCTATAAGTCCACAGATCAAGACAAGAGACAAAGAAACAAAAGATACAAATCTCAATTGCAAAAAAATACAATACTCCCATGAATTAGATGCACATAATCACTATGAGGTTTCTCCCCAACCCTCAGCCCGTGAGGACTACTCACTCATAACAAATATATAGGAGATAGAAAACATCATACAAATAATTAGATTGAAATCAAATATTCTTAGAATGGTCACCATATCACAAGGAGATCTAAAGTACAAAGCAATGACTATGGATAGTGGAGGGGATGGATGATGGAAGTGATGAACAATGGCATGGATATCCTTTGGTGGTGTTGTGATGTAATTTGAGAATGGTGGCTCTCTGGCCGGTGACTGGAGCCTCATAATAAATAGTCGTCTTCATGAAACTCGTAGGGTTTGATGAGAAGAAGCCAATGCCACCTGGTACGGGTGGATGGTAAGGGCGGGCCCTACTCGCACTAGTGGTTGTTAAGCTTGCTGACGCCCTGGAATGGCTTCCCAATTACTTGGTAGTGTAGACTTCCTCAAAACCCTCATTATGACTCCTGATTTCTCATTAAAAACCGTGATTTCCTGCACAACACAATTCAAATAAAGGTTTTGCATATCTTTGCAATTATTAGTTGTTAGTGGCAAGGATTGAGAGTTTCTTGTCAATTGTTTGATCAAAAACAATGTTTAAACATGGTGGAAGATGGCTAATTTTGGAGCCATTAACCGTCAACCTTCTCAAAGAAGCAAGGGAATCGATGGGACTCGATTGGACTTGTCTTATTGCGATGGACAGTTCAATGGGCTTCGACGTCGCCTAAAATCCAGCAGATAATAAAAGGAGTGGGAATGGGTGGTAATCACGGTCAATGTCATGAACATATCGCGTGCGTGCATGCGTGTGTTCTTGCAAAGAGTGTTTCGCGTGTAGATGGGGAAATGACGCATGCAACTGCTACACGAACATTTCGGTGCGATGAACTCCATGTCGATGGGCACTCACGTTGAGAAGGGTTATTCTGCCCGTTGGATCACAAAGGATCAACAGTTGGTGAGAATGATCCGTGTGACATATGTGTTGACCAATCAGGGCGTATAAGCCAAAGTGAGCACATTTTTGGGCTTTTGTGAGAGAGGGAAAAACACAGTAAGGGATTCAGATAAAATTTTTAGTAGATTAAAAATGGAAAATGCGTGTTTGATACATGAGTGTGCCAAATATGGCCTCATTCAAACAAACAATGTTTTCGCGAAGGATGTTCTGGGAAAGGATTTGAGCAGAAAGCCACGCACCTTCATATCTAGTAGGTGATTTGATAAGTGGTGGTTTATAGTAAAACATGATTTCTCTATGTTTCTTATGGTTTCCTAGGTTGTAGGTAACATAAACACATACCAGTGGATTCTGTGATACAACTTCTATCACACCAGTGCATCATTCCATGTGACAGTTGCATTCTGAGGGATTTTTGGGTTTTCTAACAAGGGTTTTACACATTGAGTTCCTAGAGTCATTGCATGTGTTCTTTTCCAAACCACCTTCATCCACAAGAATCATTGCATGTGTTATTTTCAAAACCACCTTGATCCACGTGACAACAAACACTCTTGTGGATCTCGTGATGCAAATTCTGTCACATTGGTGCATCATTCCATGTGGCAGTTGCATTCTTATGTATTTTTGGGATTTCTGACCATGGTTTGACATGGAGTCTCTAGATTCACTGTGTGTGTTCTTTTCAAACCACCTTGAGCCACTAGAGTCATTGCATGTGTTCTTTTCAAAACCACCATCACCACAGACACTCCAATGAATGTGTTGATGCAAGTTCTGTCATACTGGTGCATCGTTCCATGTGGCAATTGCATTCCAGGGGATTTTTGGGCTTTATGACGTTTGTTTGACACATGGAGTCTCTAGAGTCATTTCATGTGATATTTTAAAAACCACCTTGATCCACTAGTCATTGCATGAGTTTTTCTCCAAACTACCTCCATACACTAGATTCATTGCATGTGTTATTTTCAAAACCACCTTGATTCACATGACCACAAACACTCCAATGGATGTGGTGATGCAACTTCTGTCACACTGGTGCAACATTGCATGTGGCAGTTTCATTCCTATGTGTTTTTGGGATTTCTAACCACGGTTTGAGACATAGAGTCACTGGATTCATCGCTTCTATTCTTTTAAAAACCACCTTGATGCACTAGATCATTGCATGTGTTGTTTTCAAAACCACTTTGACCACAAACACTCCAATGGATGTGGTGGTGTAACTTCTGTCACACTGGTGCATCACTCCATGTGGTAGTTGCATTCTAGGGATTTTTGGGCTTTCTAACCTTGGTTGGACACATGGAGTCTCTAGGGTCATTGCATGTCCTGTTTTCAAAACCACCTTGATCCACTAGATTCATTGCACGTGTTCTTTTCCAAACCACCTTGATCCCCGTGTCCAAAAACACTCGAATGGATGTGGTGAAGCTACTTTTGTCACACTAGTGCATCATTCCATGTGGCAGTTACATTCTAGGGTTTTTTTTGGATCTCTGACCATGGTTTAACACATGGAGTCTCTAGAGTCATTGCTTGTGTTCTTTTCAAAACCACCTTGATCCACTAGAGTTGCATGTGTTCTTTTCCAAACCACCTTCAATCGCATGACCACAAACACTCCAATGGATCTGGTGATGCAACTTCTGTCACACTGGTACATCATTCCATGTGGATGTTGCATTCCTATGTGTTTTTGGTCTATATAACAACCATGGTTAAACACATGGAGTCTCTAGAGTCATTGCTTATGTTCTTTTCAAATCTACCTTGATCCACTAGTGTCATTGCATGTTTTATTTTCCAAACAACCATGACATACATGACCACAAACACTCCAATGGATGTGGTGATGCAACTTCTATCACACTAGTGCATCATTCCATCTGGCAATTGCATTCCAAGGGATTTTTGTGCTTTATGACCTTGGTTTGACGCATGGAGTCTCTAGAGTCACTACATGTGTTATTTTCAAAACCACCTTGATCCACTAGAGTCATTTCATGTGTTCATTTCCAAACCACCTTGATCCACATGACCACAAACACTCCAATAGAAGTGGTTATGCAACTTCTGTCACACTAGTGCATCATTCCATGTGGCAGTTGCATTCTAGGGGCTTATTTGGCTTTCTGACCATGGTTGGACACATGGAGTCTCTAGAGGCATTTCTTGTGTTCTTTTAAAAACCACCCTAATCCACTAGAGTCATTTCATGTGTTCTTTTCAAAACCAACTTGATCCACATGACGACAAACACTCCAATAGATGGGGTGATGCAACTTCTTTCACACTTGGGCATCATTCCATGTGGTAGTTGTATTCTTATGTGTTTTGGGGCTTTCTAACAACCATGGTCTGGCACACGGAGTCTCTAGATTCATTGCTTGTGTTCTTTTGAAAACCACCTTGATCCACTAGAGTCATTGCATGTGTTCTTTTCCAAACAACCTTGATCCACATGACCACAAACACTCCAATGGATGTGGTGATGCAACTTCTGTCACACTAGTGCATCATTCCATATGGCAGTTGCATTCTCATGTGTTTTTGGGATTTCTAACAACCATTGTTAAACACATGGAGTCTCTAGAGTCATTGCTCGTGTTATTTTAAAAACCACCTTGATCCACTAGATTCATTGCATGGGTTGTATTCTAGACCACCTTGATCCACATGACCGCAAACAATCCAATGTATGTGGTGATGGAACTTCTATCACACTGGTCCATCATTCCATGGGGAAGTTGCATTCCAGGGCCTTTTTGGGCTTTCTTATCATAGTTAGACACATGGAATATCTAGATTCGTTGTTGCATGTGTTCTTTTCCGAACCACCTTGATCCACATGACCACAAACACTCAAATGGATGTGGTGATGCAACTTCTGTCACACTGATGCATCATTCCATGTGGCAGTTGCATTCCTATGTGTTTTGGACTTTCTAACAACCATAGTTAAACACATGGAGTCTCTAGAGTCATTGCTTGTGTTATTTTCAAAACCACCTTGATCCACTAGATTCATTGCATGTGTTGTTTTCTAGACCACCTTGATCCACATGACCGCAAACAATCCAATGGATGTGGTGACGGAACTTCTATCACACAGGTGCATCATTCCATGTGGCAGTTGCATTCCACGGCCTTTTAGGGATTTTTGACCATGGTTTGACACATGGAGTCTCTAGGGTCATTTCATGTGTTCTTTTCGAAACTACCTTGATCCACATGACCACAAACACTCCAATGGACGTGGTGATGCAACTTATTTCACATTGGTGCTCATTCCATGTAAGAGTTGTATTCTAGGGGCTTTCCGGGCTTTCTGACTATGGTTAGACACATGGAGTCTCTAGAGTTATTACTTGTGTTCTTTTCAAAATAACCTAGATCCACTAGATTCATTGCATATGTTCTTTTCCAAACCACCTAGATCTACATGACCACAAACACTCCAATGGATGTGGTGATGCAACTTTTGTCACACTGGTGCATCATTCTATCTGGAATTTGCATTCCAGGGGCTTTTGGGTTTTCTGACCATGGTGTGACACATGCAGTCTCTAGAGTCATTTCTTGCGTTCTTTTCAAATCCACCTAGATCCACATGACCACAAACACTCCAATGTGGGGAGGCAACTTCTGTCACACTAGTGCATCATTCCATGTGGCAATTTTATTCTTGTGGCTTTTTGAGCTTTCTGACCATGGTTGGACACATGGAATCTCTATATTTGTTTCTTGTGTTCTTTTCAAAACACCTTTATCCACTAGAGTCATTGCATCTATTATTTTACAAACCACCTTCATCTACATGACCACCAACAATCCAATGGATGTGGTGATCCAACTTCTACCACACTAGTGCATCATTCGATGTGGAAGTTGCATTCCAGGGTCTTTTTGGGCTTTCTGACCATGGTTTGACACATGGAGTCTCTAGAGTCATTTCATGTGTTCTTTTCCAAACCACCTTGATACATATGGGAAGAAACACTCCCATGTATGTGGTGATTCAACTTCTATCACATTGGCGCATCATTCCACGTGGCAGTTGCATTCCTATGTGTTTTTGGGCTTTCTAGCAACCATGGTTAAACACATGGAGTCTCTAGAGTCATTGCCTGTGTTCTTTTCAAAACCACCTTCATCCACTAGAGTCATTGCATGTGTTGTTTTCCAAACCTCCTTGATATACATGACCACAAACACTCCAATGGATGTGGGGATGCATCTTTTGTCACACTGATGCATCATTCCATGTGGTAGTTGCATTCTAGGGGCTCTTTGGGATTCCTTATAATAGTTATACACATGGTGTCTCTAGATTCATTTCTTGTGTTATTTTCAAAACTACATTCATCTACTAGATTCATTGCATGTGGGCTTTTCCAAACCACCTTGATCCACATAACCACAAGCACTCCAATGGATGTGGTGATGCAACTTCTGTCACACTAGTGCATCATTCCATGTGGCAACTGCATTCCTATGTTATTTTGGTCTTTCTAGCAACCATGGTTAAACACATGGTGTCTCTAGAGTCATTGCTTCTGTTCTTTTCAAAAACCACCTTGATCCACTAGAGTCATTGCATGTGTTCTTTTCCAAACCACCATGATATACATGACCACAAACACTCAAATGGATGTGGTGATGCAACTTATATCACACTGGTGCATCATTCCATGTGGCAGTTGTATTCTAGGGCATTTTTGGGATTTCTGAGCATGGTTTGACACATGGAGCCTCTAGATTCACTGCTTGTGTTCTTTTGAAAACCACCATGATCCACTAGAGTTAGTCCATGTATTCTTTTGCAAACCACCTTGATCCACATGCCCACATACACTCAAGTGGATGTGGTTATGCAACTTATAACACACTGGTACATCATTCCATGTGGTAGATGCATTCTAGGGGCTTTGGGCTTTATGACAATGGTTAGACACGTGGAGTCTCTAGAGTCATTGCTTGTGTTCTTTTCAAAACCACCTTTATGCACTAGATACATTGAATGTGTTCTTTTCCAGACCACCTTGATCCACAGACACTCCAATGGATGTGGTGACACAATTTCTATCACACTGGTGCATCATTCCATGTAGCAGTTGCATTCTAGGGCATTTTAAGGCTTTCTGACCATGGTTTAACACATGGAGTCTTTAGATTCATTTCATGTGTTCTTTTCAAAACCACCTTGATCCACATGACCATAAACACTATAATGGATTTTGTGATGTAACTTCTTTCACACTGGTGCATCATTTCATGTAGCTTTTGCGGATTTTTGGGCTTTCTGACTCTGGTTAGACACATGGAGTCTCTAGAGTCATTACTTGTGTTATTTTCAAAACCACTTAAATACACTAGAGCCATTGCATGTGTTATTTTCCAAACCACCTTGATATACATGACCACAAACACTCCAATGGATGTGGTGATGCAACTTCTGTCACACTGGTGCATCATTCCATGTGGCATTTGCATTCCAGGAGATTTTTAGGTTTCCTGACCATGGTTTGACACATGCAGTCTCTAGATTCATTGCTTGTGTTCTTTTTAAATCCACCTTGATACACATGACCACAAACACTCCAATGGATGTAGTGATGCAACTTCTGTCACACCAGTGCATCATTCCATGTAGCAATTTTATTGTTGTGGCTTTTTGGGCTTTCCGTCCATGGTTAGACACATGGAATTTCTAGAGTTGTTTCTTGTCTTCTTTTCCAAACCACCTTCATCCGCATGACCACCAACACTCCAATGGATGTGGTGATGCAACTTCTACCACACTAGTGCATCATGCCATGTGGCAGTTGCATTCCAAGGGCTTTTTGGTCTTTCTAACCATGGTTTGAAACATGGATTCTCTAGATTCATTACATGTGTTCTTTTCAAAATCACCTTGATCCAATAGATTCATTGCATGTGTTCTTTTCCAAACCATCTTGATCCACATGACCACAAACACTCCAATGGATGTTGAATAGTGATTCAACTTCTATCACACTAGTACATCATTCCATGTGGCAATTGCATTCTAGGGGCCTTTTGGGCTTTCTGAGCATGGTTTGACACATGGAGTCTCTAAAACTTTCATTCCACTTGCCTTGAACAAAGTCTATAGCCATCTCCTTACCATCAAAGACTCTACGGTAAGGAATCAGAGCATTAAAGTTTTTGCTAATCTTTGTTCTGAGTTTAGCAGGTCTAATGTTATGATCTTGCTTCACCCAGTCAAGTACAGTAGCAGCAATCCATTTGGTTGTCGCTGGTATAATTTTATCACTTAAATAAGTATTAGGGAAGTTTTGTTTCTTCGTGTTTACCTTGAACGACATTCAATAAGAATCCAAATAAATAATAGGATATATCAGCAGAATAAATATGAGAAAGTGTAAAACTAAATGTAGCTATTGCAACCTAAAATTGGTGTCCACCCTGCATTGGAGATGCATGCACTCTCCATTTACACACCTTACTTTCCCTACAATGCACCCTAAATCTCTTTTGGTCTCTCTTTTCAATGATAAATTAGAACCCAACTCTTATTGCATAGGTAGCAATTGCATATCTGTAGTCCTCCATAGTCTCAAAGACAGTCCCCTCATCAATTGTAGGATTGTCCCTGTTAAAGTGTATCACTGGCATGTCCTCACCTTCTTCATTGTATCTGCATCCCATTTCCGCATCTTCACATTCTTATTCCTCACCAGTCCCATAGTCAGGCTCAAAGTTCGAATCAACCAAATATTCACTACTATCCATCCTATCAGAGTCAACAACCACATCTAGATATGCTTTCTCATCATCATCATCATCATCATCATCTTCGAGAACACAATCATCCCCACCACCACCCATTTCAATGTCTTCATGACCGCTTGACATAGCATCATGCTCAAGGACAAGCTGGGAAAACATCCTACAGTCACCAACACATATCCTCACCATCACCAAGGGACTAGAAATCCTAACTAGGGAATGTAGAGAAGAAATTACAGTTCTTACCCTTTAGGGAGGACGTACGACACGTTCACCAGGATCTAGACCCCAAAGCTTTGCACCCGCTTCCTCTTCCCATGTTTTGTTCTCCTCCATACTCTCTAGACTTGAAGGAGATTCCGTGCTCTGTAGCCATGCAGGACCCATCTCTGTGTTCTCTGTCCACACGTGATCCATCTTTGAGTGGGATCGGGATCACAACCACCATCGTTGGGCACCTCACCCAACGCCCGACTCTCGATTTTTGTTTCCACTCGTTAAAGGAGGGGATGGAGGGAGGACAATGGCCCAAGAGGAGGACAATAGTGGTGCATGACATAACAAAGTGGTGGCGGGAGTACCAAAGGAGTTGAATGGAGCGGAGATGGGATCAATAAAATATGGAAAATTTCACAATAATGGGGCGAGGGCACTAGTGCTCGAACCTGGGATGCGCGTCGTCGACAATGGAGGTGGCGGGACCGCTAGTCAGAAAACATGCTATGTTGTCTTCCCCTCTTTCTGATGGTGTTGCTACAATTCGACGGTTCATAGTGGCACATGAATAATATCATACCAAACTAAGGTCACAATCGTAAATGTCTTTAAAATGGAACTGGTTTTTTGGTCTCCCACCTATCCTACTACATTCCCAATCCGGTGGGTAGCCATGACCGGCCTTTTGAATATATTTGCACTCTTATGATGTGAAGGGAAATAAAGATTGAGCGGTTAGTGCAACGAGTGTTGAATTATTACCAGGAAATAGGAGATGATTATTTTCACACCTGCACAGACTCCATACCTACTATCACTCCCCTTCTCCTACTAACCCCACTTCCCCTTCCGCAGCTCCGCCCGAACACACCACCTAGGGTAATATGGCCCCGCTTAAGGAGCCGCCGCTATGAGGCCCCCGGATTAATTCTATGAAAATCCTTGTTATGCACATCAACATGATCCCATGATTAGTCAGTCGTGACACATAACGGACAAGTATCAAAGTAAACATCTAATACTTAAGAGGATACAAGTCATACCTTCATGCCATTATGGCTACATTAATTCAACATCAGCGGAACTTCATCAAGCGTAGAGCCCGAGCCATACGTTAACCTACATGTAGTTGACTGGGAGAACGTCCTAGCTCACATAGTCATCAACATCATCTTCTTCTTCAGATCTGACCAAGTTAATAGCCAGGGACAATGCTAGTGAGTACTTTGAATGTACTTGAAAACCACCTTAAGAGAATAATAAGAACAAGAGGATATGCAATATGGCTATGGTAGTAGAAGGGCTCCATAAGAGGTTATTTTCTAAAATAGATTCTCTTGTACATATAGCATCTACATATCTTTGTTGAAAACTTTTGTAAAATAATTTGAAAATAATTTGAAGAGTGTTTAAAACACTAGGATTGGGTCACCCATTTGTTCCTCATCCTGGTCATCTCATGACCAACTCCTTTCCTTCCTTTCCGACCATCCCATGGTCACAAAATTTCCAAAGCCTTTGCTTTTCTGAAGTCCTTTTTGAAGTCAAAACCAGCACCGCTCTACAACAACCTTCCCAACTATACATGACCGTGGACACGACTATTCGAATAGATTTACACTCTTAGAGGTTGTACACATTACCCACACCATCCGATTACCTGGCCCTGATCACCTACGAATCATGGGTCAAATAACCGATCAAGACTCTCCGGATGCCACTCTAGAATAGGCCCTACCCTATGAGTTGTTCCTCTCAACACCGGTACATATGGATCCACGGACCAACCGGAGCACAATCCAACTCCTCGAGAGTGGGCACTTTCAATGAGAGGATCATAGTATTGTCCGGTCGCTCACATGGGTGATCCTACTTCCTCCAGGTTACCATCTAACATTTGACCCTTTCTATAAAGGAAGCCTGAATTTAGAGGGAGTTGATCCCTTAGAAGCAGTTGTGAGAATTCCCACACCAGAGTAGCAAACTTCAAGTCCATCCCTGTCCCATTCCAGAGTAATGTGGTTACACTGGTTAATTGTTCTGGCAAAACTGCAAAGAAACGGGTGTGTTTTTGTAATAATTTTTCCTCCATCTTTCCTTCAACATTTTGTAAAACAAAACCTTTTTTCTTTCCTTGGTAGGTCAAACCTCACCAAGGTTTTACCATAAAACATTTTTGTAAAACTTTTTTCGGGGTCTTCCCATACTATAGCTTCGCTTCGGCTAAAACCGAGTCTACAAAGGGGTATGGTGTTATACACCATCTACCATACCAGGGATAAGTAGGTATCATCAAGGGGGGTTGTACTTAGTAGTACAAATGTGTAATGGTTTGGAGCAGCCAAGCCAGTACTAGATATAGATCATCGTATAATAAAATAATGCAGTTTTCATAAAACAATAGGTAAAACATGCATAAGTAAAATAGTAGGATAAGGCTTATGAGCATGAAAATGGCTTGCCTATGATCAGCAATATGTCAATATGTCCCTGGACTTCTTCTTAGAACACCATAATAACCAATAATAACCATCTTCTCAACTTTGATATAATCGCATCTATCATCGTCAATGGGCACACATGCAAACAAACAGGGCACCATCAATCATCACGCATACAAGAATCAATACAAGACAACAAGCAATTGAAGAATACATGTATACCAATCAGTAGGTTTTGAGTAGTTGAGTTCAAAACAATTGGGAATACCCTATTTGCATTTGTGAGATTTCTTTTATTATTTAAAGGGCAATTACCACCTAATGAAGAGGTTTGGAACCAAGGCCTAGGTATGTAGTATATAAATGTACAAAATGATATAATTTGATAGCTATTGAAATATAAAAACCAACAAAAGTGGTTTCATAATTTTATCAACTTTATTTAATTAGTTATGGATTTCCTAGTGAAAATTATCCTTGTTTTGGTGAATAAATCACCAGAAATAAATTTGTCCTCAGAGGGTTTGGTACATCCTTAATAAATTTGTCCTCAGAGGGTTTGGTCCCCAAAGTTAGTTCTATAGTCAATTTGCCTTTTGAACCAGATTTAATATACAAAAGGTTTTGATATGAATCCAAGGGTACATAGTAGGTATTTCAAACACCTTTATGTATAAATTGGATTCATCATTTTTAGAGTTGTGAAACTACTTTAGTGATTTATCTACTAAAATAACCCTAGACAACAGTGTTTAATTCACCATAAATTAACAAAGGCTCAATAATTCCTAAAATACTTGGATTTGGTTAATATCGATGTATCTCATCACTGAGAGTTGGAATCAACTAAAAAAGTGATGTATATTAGCCTAGGGTATTTCCTAAAGACAAAATTGACTTGTTTTTGTTATTTTTGTTACAGGGAAAATATTTTTCCACTTTTCATGAGATGAATACTTGCTAGTAGGTACATCAAATACCTTTTAGAGGGAGTTTGGTTCACCCTATTTGGGTATGTATATTTCCCTGGGGAATTTTTTATTGCCAAAGATGCATTTTAGTAAGTTTAACCTTAGAAAATAAGCAAAATTAATTTTCGGATGGGGTTGGCTCTGCATGTTAGACAAAATACTACATATAAGGACAAAAATTAGAGCTGGTCAATTCTATGCATTTTTCTTTTTGTTTGGCATTTAAATCAAATGGGAAAATAACCAGATCTAGGAAAATGGTTAAAAAAAGTTACATGTTGTTTTCTAGGGGAGATGGGACGCAGAGTGCCATTTTCGGCGCAACAAGTGTTAGCGCACGTGGGAGCTAAATCTGGGTGGCTGTGGGCCGTGCCACGCTGGCATGCCCAACAGGCGCGCGGGGGGACGCGGGAGCTAGGTTTGAATTACTGACATGTGGGGTCCACCGGTTAGTGAGGGGCGACCCATGAAGGGGTATTAGCACCTGTCAGCCGTTGGATTAAGGCGGATCCATCGGCGGGGCGTCGTCATCTCCGATGAATAAAGCTGGCTGTGGTGGAACCCTAGGATGGTCGGGGTGAGGATGAGGCGTTCACCTGAGGGCTCCTCCGGCTAGGATGAGGGGCAGAGCGGACGCGAGACTCCTCCGTGAGTCCAACAAGGGGCGCCATCCGGGATTTGGGCACCACATGTGGTCTCGAGTGACAACACCTAAGATGCGCTCAGTAGAGCTCGACAGCGCCACTGGTTGAGCGGGTCCTGGCAGGAAAGAAGGTAGGGTCAAAAGGAGTAGATCGAGGCGAGTCTAGCGGGATGACATGCAGGAGTAGAGGGGTAGAGACGAGATCACCATGCATGATTTTTGGGGGAGGCCGAAGTGCTTTCTCTTGTTCATCCTATACGAGAGAGGGCAGGGGAGGTGAGTAGGAGCTTGTGGGGAGGTTCTCTTGAGGCAAAGGAGAGAAATGAAAAGGGCAGGGGAGAGGTGTACTGGCCTCTAGCCTTGTATACCGAAGGGGGAGTGTCTAGAGTGGACTTGGTCCATGGGAGAGGTGATGCTCAAGGATTGGGCACATGGGCAGTGGAGAGAGTGTTGTGGTGGGATCTTGGAGTGTTCAGAGGGGCGGAGAGGGAGTGGTAGTTGCTGCTTGCATTATCAAAAGAAAAGGGCAAGATCATGGCCACGAGCTGGATGAGCTGTGTCAGGACATTGTCCATGAGCGAGCTCGCCTTCGCATGGAGGACAACTCAGCCTCACAGGCGAAGGGTAAGCTCAAACGCGTCCTGCTCGAGGTGCTGAAGGGTAAGAGAGATCTCCAAGCAGGTGCCATTCCCTCCATTCTGGCGTTGCAGGGGCACGCGGAAGAGAAAAAGTGCTTTTAGGAGCACGAGCTGACGCGCACCATGGAGGAGAGCCTCAAAAGCGATGTCCTCATCTCAAATTCAAGAGATAAGGCACCACGAGACCAGTGCAGCCATCAGTATGGTGGATCAGCAGGAAACTTTGCACCAATAGTTCCTAGCTGCCCAGCAGCAAGCCGCTGCTCCGGAGGAGGTTCTCTAGAAGCGTCTTGATGAGGCGCTTGAGTCCGTCAGGCACTCCGATGAGCACATCACGCGGTAGGACCGCCATATTGCGCGCCTTCGTGCCTCAACAGTGCCAGTGGGCTAGATCAGCTCGCGGCCCTCTGCTATACCGAGACCAACGCACTGGCTGGTATCGCACACGCTTCTTTGATCCCAATATACATGCTGGACATGCAGCCAGCAGTCATGGATGGGACGGATGTCTCGACCCTCATTCTGTTCTTCAGCCGCCTAGTGAGAGATGTCTGGGCCTGCGCTTGAGGGTGGATGAGGTGCTGCAAGCGGACTGTGGATGCGTTGGAGCGGACACCGCCAAGCTCATCCTCCCTCCCATGTACGCCTTGGTGCCCAACTTCCCCTTCTCAGAGCATCAGGAGCCCTTTGACGATGGTTTGGTGCAGCTTGGTGCGGAGAAAGTTGTCTCCCCGTACGTTGTTGTCGTAGTAGCAGGGATGAAGCGTGACGTGTGATGTTTAGCGCGTGCTTCCCTATTTTCTCCTCAATTTCCTTGAAACGGACACCCTTGTCGTGCCATCAGTCTGTAATAATGAACTATTTTACCTTTTTACCTCTTATTATGCCGAGCAAGTTTCCTTTTTGCCCTTCTTTTCTTCCTTCTTCTTTTCGAAAAAAAGAAGCGCGCCGCATGGCACCAAGATGCATCTTGATCCTACATAAGACAACTCCCTCACTTGCCATGGTGAGGATGGAGTTGAGTGGGGGCACAGCAAGCGGGGTGTATCGAGGCGTCCCCCGCACCAGCCCCTTGCCCGCACTTAACTTCAATTACTCCCTGCACAATTGCGAGGTTTTGAATGACAAGGTTCTCAGATGTTTCGACTCTGGGAGGTTCTGATTGCGGAATCTTGTTGTTGATAGGGGTGAGGCATTGCCTCTAGGTTACAGCGGTTTACACTGGGTTTGGCCAGACCCCATAATGCCATACTATCGCATTTTGCCGGGAAAACTTCTGTTCCCGGGCTTTCTATAGTGGCTTATATGACCACCAGGACACCTTATATGGGCCTGGTTGTCACGCACACGTAATTCACCCATTTTGCCAGGAAAACTCCTATTCCCGGGATTTCTACGACGGCTTATATGACCACTAGGGCACCTTCATTGGGCTTGGCTATTGTGCGCACGTAATTCAGCGATTTTACTCAGAAAACTCTTATTCCCGGGTTTTTTTTAGAAAAAATGGTCATGAACAGAACTGTGCTTCAGATGGTTGGGTGTTTCAGGGGTAGTATTTGCGAAGGTGGTACTTATGTAGGTGCTTGATATTCCAAGAATTCGGCACGGGCTGGCCATCCTCATATTCCAGTCGGACTACATCGGGTCTCGTTATGTGTGCTACTCGGAAAGGTCCCTCCTACTTAGGCGACCATCTGTTCATTCCCTTGGTGTATAACCTTCACCTAAGGACTAGGTCCCCCGGCTCCAATTCCTGAGGGCGAACCCGCCGGCTAACATATCGGCGTAAGCTTTGATGGTAATGGGCTTGTCGCACCGCTACTCGGCAATGTACCTCTTCTAGGAAGGTCACATCGTCGATCCTTTCCGCACGCTAGATGGTGTCATCATAGCCGTGGACCCACTGGGATCCGTATCTGAGCTCCATTGGCAGAACAGCCTCCACCTCGTAGACAAGGGAGAAGGACGTCTCGCCGTTGCCTGGTTGGGCATCATCCGCAGGGCCCACAGGACTGTTGGGAGTTGTTCAATCCAGTTCCGTATGCTCGTCTTGAAACGGTCGAACATTCTGGTTTGAAGCCCCCGAAGTACCTCCGCATTTGCACGCTCCACCTGTCCACTGCCCCTTGGATGGGCGATAGAGGCATAGTGAATCTTGGTGCATATCTCCTCACAGTACGCCTTGAAGGACTTGCTGGTGAACTGCGTGCCATTATCAGTAATGATGTTCTGAGGCACCCCAAAACGGAAAACAATTCCACATATGAACTTTGTGGCCTCCAGCACGGTTACTACCCGTACCATCTCCCTTTCCACCCACTTGGTGAACTTGACAAAGGCCACCATCAAATATTCGTACGCTCCCACCACCCTAGGAAACTTCCCAACGATATCCAGTCCCCAGGTCACGAATGACCATGAGGCTGGGATCATTCACAAAGCTTGTGTGGGATACCGGATGCTCTTGGCGTGAAATTGGTAGGCGTCGCATGTGTGAACGAAGTGATCCGTGTCGGCTAGACATGTACGCCAGTAAAAGCCTTGTCGAAAGGCCTTTCTAGCCAGTGCTCGTGAGGCGACGTGGTTTGCATAGGTTCCCTCATGCATGTCGGCCAGTAGTCCTTGCCCTTGTTCTCTTGAAATGCAGCGGAGTTTGACCCTGCATTCTCTCTTGCAGTATAGCTCATTATCAATGATACAATACATGGTGGCATGTCGCACCATGCAATCGGCCTGCTTGTCCTCCTTAGGTAAGTCCTAGTTTTTGAGATAGCGAAGGATCTCAGCCTCCCAGGATGGAGAGGCGTCTTCAAACACCACCACCACATGCTTCTCCGGGATCAGGTCCTTGCCGGGCATCATGACCCGTCCCATCCGAGGCTTCCCTTTCCCAGTAGTCCTTGTGGGGTTGACAGGAAGGGCTCGGTTCTAGGGTGAAATGGACACAGAAGGCTTTGCCAACCTCTCAAGGAAGATCCCATGAGGAATTGGCCCTCCTTGCGTAGCGAGCTTGGAAAGCTCGTCCGCAATGAAGTTGTCCCCCCGCAGGATGTGCTCTAGCTGCAGCCTGCGGAATCAACGCTCCAGCCGCCTTACTTCGTCAACATAGGCCCACATTTGCGGGCAGTCATATTCCTTGATGACTTGGTTAAACACCAGTTGCGAGTCACCTTGTACCACTAGTTATTTTATGCCAAGGCCAGCAGCGGCTCGCAGCCTCGCAAGCAGGGCTTCATATTCCTCTATGTTGTTGGAGCTTTTATCTTCATCCTTGAAGTCAAGGTGGACCGCGTACTTAAGCTGTTCCCTAGAAGGAGACACAATGAGAACTTGCTGGGGATATACTTTCCGGGTATCCTCACTGTGCCTCACTGACCAGGGTGGCCCACTTCGGGTTAGAGCTTTGCTTCACGGGTGGCCTAGTCAGGGAGAAGAGACGGAGTCCCATTACGGCTACGGGAAGGCCCAGAAGGATTACCGACATAGGCCTATAGTGTTACCTGTAGTTGAAGATGTACTCTGTAACCGACTCTTAGTCGTAGCCAGAAAGGTCTCTCCTGTAAACCCTAGGCCGGATATCTATATAAGTCATCCTAGTGTAAGCCTTAAGGGCACCCTTACAATAGTCTACAATCTCAACTCGCATAGGGGAAATGTTGGGGGATACCCCCGGGTAGGGTCACACCGGGGTATAATGGCCCGGTTAGCCGAGGTACGGCAAGGTCAGAGCAAGTACTGGCCGAGTTACCTCAAGGCAGGCCGAATCACGGAGTAACCCGGACCGGAGGAAGTCCGCATAACTGAGTCCCGGCCGACGTATGTCGTATGCCGGCAGGATTTATCTAACTTGTATGCAGGTACCGGTATGGGCGGATTAACCAGGCACGATCCAGGTTATATCAGGCTTGCAAGAGAAGGAAGGTATCTCGCTGGTCAAAAGGAGGTCACTATACGCTGGAGCGTGAGCGAAGCGGACAGAGGCTAGGACCACCGAGGCGTGGCCGACAAGGGTGACGCTGGCGCCGCAAAGGCTCACGTAGCCTCTGCATGGCTTATGATGGGGAAAAGTGACCCGGTCGGTTTACTATTTTGGGAAGAGGCATATTCCCTGGAATATGCCTCCACGTATGCCCTAATTGGAGACCTAGCAACCCCTATATAAGGAGGGCTAGTACATCTGTAGAGGGGGTTGAGCTTTACTTGGTTGATCTCTAGTTGGTCCATGAGAGCTAGCTAGTGGAGAGAGTAAGAGAGCTCCTTCTTCCTCCTCTCCCCAATACAACTCAAGGAGCACTTGTAAACCTTGGAGACTACTGAATACAAAACATCTGTGTGTGGAATCACCACACTATCCCTCCCTGGATTCCTCTAGTGCATATTGTCCCCACCTTTAGCATATCCATGGCATCTGCCGTGACACCACCAAGACAGTTGGTGCCCACTGTGGGGCTAGCGGCGCTAGCAGGAGTGAAGATGTGTTGACCCGGAAGAAGGGCTTGACATCATCCGAGATATACATCAAGGGGAATGTGGGCATCACGCCTCATCCAGAGCATTAGTGGCAAAAGCTTTCTGACATGGGTTCTACTGGCCAAGTGCCTTGGAACAAGCAAAATATCTAGTAAGAAAATGCAATGGATGTCAGAGGTATGCTACCAAGACACACATGCCAATGTCGGAGCTTAAGACCATACCAATTACCTAGCCATTTGCCGTATGGTGTCTGGATATGGTTGGCCCGTTTAAACCAGCAAGAGGGAATATGACTCATATCTTGGTTATGGTGGACAAGTTTACGAAGTGAATTGAAGTGAAGCCAATAAGAAAATGTGATGGAGCTACGGCCGTAACATTCCTTAAAGATATCATTCTGAGATATGGCTATCCTCATAGTATCATAACAGATAATGGCACAAATTCTACCGAGATAAGAAGATCCAGCTGGATGTTGCCTCGGTAGCCTACCCTGCATAGAACGGACAAGTGGAAAGATCCAACGGATTAGTATTATCCGGGATAAAACCCCGGCTCATTGAGCCGCTACAAAGATCAACGGGGTGCTGGATAGAAGAACTACCAGCGGTACTGTGGAGTTTAAGAACAAATCCGAATCGATCAACAGGCTATATGCCATTCTTTCTGGTATATGGGGAAGAAGCTGTATTACCAGCCGACATAGAGCATGATTCTCCTAGGGTCACCCAATACACAGAATCCAAAGTGCGAGAAGCCCGGCAAAATGATGTTGATCTGCTAGAAGAAGCGAGAGAATTGGCACTGTCCATATCCGCCATATATCAACAAAATCTCCAACGCTATCATAGCCAAAATGTAAATCCCCGAGTCTTCCGGGAAGGTGATCTGGTACTCCGGTTGGTACAACGTACTGCTGGCATGCATAAGCTATCCCCCCCATGGGAAGGGCCATTCATTGTGAGCAAAGCATTGCACAATGAATCGTATTATCTCAATGATGCAAAACCATAGGAGAAGAACAAGGCGGACAGGTCCGGCGAGGAATCTAAGCGTCCATGGAATGTAGCTCTACTTCGTCCATTCTACATTTAGCAAAGAAGTGTGTGTATCCGAGTCTCTCATATGTCGGTATGTATGCCGGCAATGAGCTTATCAATGAAATCTTTGCACCTCGAGCAGTAACTCAGGGACTGCCTCAGTGATATTTATTGTTTTCTGTATTTGCTATTTATATGTCGGCTGGCGTAAGTTGCTTCTAGCTAAGCCGGATTAGTAGTGTGTGATCACCAAAAACTCAACTCTTCGACTTGCTGCTGTCCAACAAGATTTGGCTTCATGGCAAGCAAGAGAACAAGTTTGGAGTTGTGTAGCACACGAAAAACGACTAAGGGAAAGAACTTAATCGAGCCAACATTTGTTATTTTGACTAACTTTATGTTTACCTTGTTTTTACTATGTTAAATTATTTTGAGCTAGTCCTAAAGTTTCCAAGTATTGTTAAGTCAATTTTTGAAACTCGGACTCGTAAGTCATAAAACCGAACCAAGGTAGACACGAGCCGAGCCAAAAAATTGGAGAAACAAGAAGATGAAACTCGGGGACTACGCCCAAGTTAATCCGGCACAAGCAACTTAGTAGCAAAACATAATTTGTGTGCTTAATACATTTGCACCCAGCATACCGGGGATCTGATAAACTGCAAAGTGTTTGATCAAGGAGCAGCAGGGGGAGGTAACTCAGCGCTAGCAGGTGGAACTCCGGCCTCGGCTTCAGCATCATCTTCATCTTCTTCGATGTCCGAGGCATCGTGCTCTTCCTCCTCACTCGAACCATCTTCGACATATTCGTCGTCAACAGCGCCAAGGAAGCTTGGTCCCTCGTTCCATTGATGGATGGGGGCATACTGAATGAGGCTATGGGTGCAAGCCTTGCGCTGAGCTATCCAATCCAGGTCAGTGGACCACCTTGATCCGGTGCGCATGCGCTCGAGAAGCTTCAGATTTATTTTTTCATACCATGTGAGCACATAGTGGAGGACGATTTCAGCTCCGGCGCGTCCGGCAGATTCCCTCCAGAGGTCAAGTTGAGTATCGCACTCCATTAGCTTGTTATTCAGAGCAGTGGACCCCTCCAGAGTGTCTTCATCAGGCCAAAAGGCATTGAAGATCCGGACTGATACATCCAGTATATCCTTACCATAGTTCTTCACAATCTCGACGCGAGAAGATAAGCTGACCAGCAGGTCCTCCATGTCATAAGGAATGTTTTCAACGCTAGAACCAGTTGGGGTGCCCCTCTTCTGGCGGAACTTGGCAACGGTAGTGGCTGCAATGGCATCACCCTCTGAAAATTTGTCTGAAAACGAGACAAGTGAAATAAGTAAAGGAAGTTGACCTAGAAAGATTCATGTCGATTGAAGGAAAAGAGCTTACGAGAAATATGGCTGTGGATCCGGGTCAGCTCCTTGGTGCAGTTGTCACACCTCTTCCAGAGTTGCACAAGTTCGTCATTTGCCGACTCAAGCTTAGTGTCGGCCTCCTTCAGCGGTTCTTGATCTTTGGAAATTTGGAGGTTGAGACGTTTTCGCTCTTCAGTAAAATCTTGGCCAGCTTTATCCAGCTCGGTTTTGTGGAGCGCCTTGAGCTTCTTCATTTCTGCCTTGAGCTTGGCAATTTCATCATCCTTGGTCCTGAGAAGGGCGAGCTCATCATCCTTCTTCTTAAGTTCGGCCTGATGCTGCCCTGCTTGTTCGAGAAAATGCAGCATCATATCAGGCATGGGCACACTATCTTCAAGAGAGGCTGAAACAATTTCTTGACCCGGCAAAGCCGAGGTATGAATATTTGCCGAGCTCAAGAGAAGGGAAAGAGAGCACAGTAGTTAAGTAACCAAAGTGACTTACCTTTTATCTGCTCCAAGTTCTTCCTCATTAGGATGTTCTCGGCCTCCACTCCGGCTGCCAAATCCGAATAACAGATTAGTTCGGCAGGAAAAGACAAAGAAAGATAGAAAAAGCCAAGGAGAAAACTTACCCCGTTTCTCAAACTCAGCGAGAAGCGTAGAATGTTTCGAACGCAGCGCCTTAGGTGTGTCCAAGAGGCGCTGAAACTCAGTGCTCCGGCAATTGGTAGTCACCTGAAAAAGAGCAAGGATAGCTTACTCAGGTGCATATTCAAAGTGTACAAAATCCGGGCCAAGTGGAACTTAACCCGGCTCTAGGTGTGTGCATATTCGAAGTCTACAAAATCCAGGCCAAGTGGAACTTAAGCCGATTCTAGGTGTGTGCATATTCGAAGTGTACAAGATCCGGGCCAAGTGGAACTTAACCCGGGTCTAGGTGTGTGCATATTCAAAGTGTACAGAATCCGGGCCAAGTGGAACTTAACCCGGCTCTAGGTGTGTGCATATTCGAAGTGTACAAAATCTGGGCCAAGTGGAACTTAACCCGGCTCTAGGTGTGTGCATATTAGAAGTGTACAAGATCCGGGCCAAGTGGAACTTAGCCCGGCTCTAGGTGTGTGCATATTCGAAGTGTACAAGATCCGGGTCAAGTTGAACCATACCCGGCTCTAGGTGTGTGCATATTCGAAGTTACTAGGGAGCTACGCTAATTCTCTAAGGAGCATCCGGCCGAGTAACAAGTTACTCCACCGAAGGCTCGGGGACTAATGATTATATGGCTAAGTACTACTACTTGTTAAAGAAAAGACGAAGTAGCGTACCTCCATCATTCAACCCGCAAGGTTGATAGCCTTGGCGGCTGTGTTCATCTGTCCCGCAAACTCGGCAATCCCAAATTTCTCTTGGAGATCGTCATTATGGACGAACTCCGCCTTGTTCCAGCTATTGACAAACTCGATCAAGGCCGGAGGATAGAGTTCTCCGCTAAGCATGTGGGGCGCGATTAAACCCCATGTGTGGGCCTCTTTCCTCTCAACTTGTGCAGCAGCAGGGCTGGTGTGCACAACAAGTTGCGCATCAGCTAACTCGGTAGAGGTGTCTTTCTTCGGTGGGGTCTTCTTTGGAAGCATGGACGCGAGCGTGCGCTGTCTAGCCTCGATAGATGCTGCCCTGGCAGTGTTAGAAGCTTTCTTGCCCTTGGGCTGCTGCTAAGAGGTTGAAGTTTGTGCTGCAGATTTGCCCTTGGGCACAGCCTTGGTGCTGGTTGTGTCTTCTCGCCGAGCCTTGGAAGACTCAGACGAGGCAGAGGGATTTGGTGCTGCTGCTGTTGGTGCTGGCGCTGGTGCTTGTGCTGGTGCTTGTCTTGGCGGTGGTGCTGTTGATACCTCGGAGGTAGCTGGTTGCGGCTGAGCCAAAGTGGAGCTGGGAGCATCTACCGCCTTGGCAGAGCCACTCCCCCTGCACCGAGGTTGCCCTCCTCTAGACGAGGTGGGCTAGAACCCGGAGCATCCGCTGAACCCTCCTGAATGGGGCTCAACGGGCGAGATTCGTCGCCATGAGAGGGAGAGGGGCTATGCCAGAGGGGCGAAGTAATACTGGATCCGCTCTGAGGTACCTCCACCACAGCCCTGCCGAATCAAACGACGAACAATAAGTTACAACAGAAGAAAAGCACGAAGCAGAAAATTGGATAAGGAAGAAGTGACTTACTCATCAGAGGTCAAAGGCTCCTTGGGCTTGCGAGATCTCCGGGTTATGGCCTCAGTCATAGGCTTGGTGGCAGCTTTGGCTGCGGACTTCTTCCGCCTCTTGGTTGGCTTAGAAGGTCCGGAGGAAGAAGCAGAAGCGGTTCCCCTTTTCTTTGACGTGGTCGGGACAGGCTCGCCCGTGGCGAGAGGAGGATCTTCGTGGATCTTCCCACCTAGGTTAGCTGATGCCGGAAAGGCGTAAGAAAGGGGGACAACGTCAAATGCTCCCATCACCTCAACGTCAGAATCATCTTCATCATAAGGCCAATCCCTTAAGGAAGAGAAGTTATCGGTGGGTCGCTTGGTGGCATCGGGGAACGGCAGGAACATCTCTTGATCCGGCTCCTCCTCGTCCGGGGCATCTCGATCATTCGCCCACTTGAGAGAAGGTTCGGTGCCATCCTCGAGGGTTTGCTGAAGAAACAACTAAGAAGAAAATGCAAAGGGATCAAACAAACAACTAATTCCGACATATGATATAACTCGGAAAAAGATTGGATCACGACACTTACCGCAGGAGGAAGCCTATCTCGGTAGAAGTGCTCGATCCCCCACTCCCAATCAGCGGAGAAGTTTTTGTCAGTGGTGAAGAGGGCCTTGACCCGGCGCAATATCTCGGTATTGCTCAGCTCGAATGAGGAGGTCCGATTGGGGTCAAGGTGCCAGCTCATGTGGCAAAGCTTGTGAGTGCGTTTCTAGTGAGGAGAGATCCGGTTGTGGACGAACGTGATCATCGCGTCCTCGTTGCGCAGCCCCGCATCCTTCAGCTCCTTGAACCGTTTGTTGACTTGGTTCGCTAAGACTGTCGGTTTCTTGGAGATCCGATCCCACAGATCCGGATTAGGAGGACCCGGAGCGTAGGGGCGCAGCCGGATCAGATCTTCAGTCATGCCATTTCTGACATAAAAGAAGGTTCGGGCCCAGCCCTTGCAAGAATCAAGCCCCGTGACTCGGGGAAAGACGGATTGTTTTCGGGGACAAATGGAAGCTACACCGAACTGCATAAGTTCTTTGTCCTCCAGGTCAAGCTCCTTATTCGGAATCACATTCTAGCGTAGACCGAAAAACTGGATCCAGAGCTCCTTAGTGGGCCATAATCCGACATACCCCTCTATGGTGGAGGCAAAGGAAGAAAGGGAGGTGATGGCGTTCGCCGGAAGGTGGTGCAGTTGAAGCTCATAGATGTTGAGCCAATCATGGAAGAAATTGCTAACGGGGAGGCCGAACCTGCGCTGGAAATGGGAGAGGAACACCACTAACTCACCGGGATTGGGTGAGGGTGCGAGCTCCTCGGAGGCGAGCCGGGCAACGACGCCCTATGGGATGCGGCGTGTGTGGTAAAGCCACTCGAGGTCGTCCTGGCACACCCAGGAACCAGCCCAGGCGCCACGTTCGGTGTTCTCCACCTCCTCCTCCTCCATCTCCGCCTCCGCGACGGCGAGCTCTTCCTCTGTCATATCTAGGTCGCTGTCCTCACCGGCCCTAACGGAGGTGGGGGGCAGTGCCTTGGATTGGCACGGACCCGTGGCAGTGGAGCAGGGCGGGAGCGGCAGCAAGGCAGGTGCAAGAAACGGTGCGGTGGCGGCGGCGCTGTCGCTGGGAGGAAGAAGAAGAAGAAGAGGCAGAGGGGCGCGAGAGTGGGGAAAAATACCAAGGGGCGCGCCCCTCCCCTATTCAACCACGTCCAAGTGAGGGTAGTGGGATCGCGCGGTGTGCCACGGCCACACGGTGTGGCCATGTATTATCCGGATTAACCAATCTCAGACAAGCCACAAAAAGGGCCACAGGGCGCAGGAGATCCCACGACGCGACGTGGTGATACAGTTAACGAGGAGACAGACACGATGTGACCTGTGCAACAGTAACACCCGACATTAACTGCGGCAAGTAACTGGCGCAGGCCCTTAAAATGAGGCAAAGTAATGATTACCCTCCACATGGGACGTGGGGAAGCGTACGAGAGAAGGAAGGATAACCCGGATAACCAAAGGGTGACCCGACAAGCGAGTGAAAAATCGAAATGTGCCAAGGGAAAATCTAGCCAATGAAATCCGGGATATGAGGTAACTCGGAAAAGGGAGCAAAAGGCTCGGTAAAATTGAACCTGCTGTGTCCTTAGCGGCTGAGGCTGCTAAGACCGCACCAGCTTCGGGGACTAATGTTGGGGGGATACCCCCGGGTAGGGTCACAGCAGGGTATAATGGCCGAGTTAGCCGAGGTACGGCAAGGTCAAAGCAAGTACTGGCCGAGCCACCTCAAGGCAGGCCGAATCACGGAGTAACCCGGACCGGAGGAAGTCCACCTAACTGAGTCCCGGCCGACGTATGTCGTATGCCGGCAGGATTTACCTAACTTGTATGCAGGTACCGGTGTGGCCAGATTAACCAGGCACGATCCGGGTTATATCAGGCTTGCAAGAGAAGGAAGGTATCTCGCTGGTCAAAAGGAGGTCACTGTATGTTGGAGCGTGAGCGAAGCGGACAGAGGCTAGGACCACCGAGGCGTGGCTGACAAGGGTGACGTTGCCTGTGTTGGATGACGTTGGTGCCACAGAGGCTCACGTAGCCTCTGCATGGCTTACGATGGGGAAAAGTGACCCGGTTGGTTTACTATTTTTGGAAGAGGCATATTCCCTGGAATATGCCTCCACGTATGACCTGATTGGAGACCTAGCTGCCCCTATATAAGGAGGGCTGGGACATCTGAGGAGGGGGTTGAGCTTTACTTGGTTGATCTCTAGTTGGTCCATGAGAGCTAGCTAGTGGAGAGAGTAAGAGAGCTCCTTCTTCCTCCTCTCCCCAATACAGCTCAAGGAGCACTTGTAAACCTTGGAGACTACTGAATACAAAACATCTATGTGTGGAATCACCACACTATCCCTCCCTGGATTCCTCTAGTGCATATTGTCCCCACCTTTAGCCTATCCATGGCATCTGCCGTGACACCACCACGACAGGAAACCCTTGTAACCCATATTCTAGCTCTACCATATTTCTGGATTGCTATCAGGAGTAGAATCCGTCCAAAGCCAGCGGATTCGAACCTGGGTAAACTTGTGTGCTCACCGTCCCGGAAGACCATACGTCTCACAACCCTCTCTTCCACATGCCTCGATGACCCCCTCATGGTGTACTTGTCACCAATCCGACGATAGTTGGCGCCCACCATGGGGCAAGTGAGCTTCGGATATGCGTTCTGACCGGAATCTACAAGAATCGGAATCAGCGAGACCATCACCATCGGTCGCTTACTCTACGCCAGTGATGTCCCTCTCATCGTTCTCGATGAGACTTGGATTCTGGCTAGGGAGGCCGTGACTGCTTACACCATCGTGATGATAGAGGCAGAAGAAATCTCTGGCTCCACTTTGTCCGTGGAGGCGGCAGAGTTCTGGGTCTCAGAACACCCTAATCCCACCCAGCCCGCACCTGTTGCAGAGATAGTGGAGAAAGCTGAACCTGAAGCAGATCTTGCGGTGCAAGTCGAATCTGGAGAGGATCTCCCTGGTGACGCTGAATCCCAGATCGATCTACCCGCTAAGGTCGAAGTCCAGGAGGAGTAAGACAACAACTTTGGTTCTGGCTCTACTAATGCCAAGACAGACCAACCTTTCCCGAGGCACACATTGAGGCGCATGATGCGACAAGGTGCAAACGTGGATGAAGTTCTTGAGACCATCAGGATTTTTGAAGAAGCCCACGAGGAGAGCCGCAACTACCTCAGGACTCACACGTCGCCCTTTGTCGGATATGTTGGATCCGGATTCGGCTCTGCCGATGCTGGAGACAATGAAGACTTGGTGCTAGAGGCAATCGTAACAAACACCGACTTACCCGCATCTTCGGATGATTCGATGACATCGGTGGATTTCCGAAAGTACTCCGTGGAATATGAAGAGGAGTTTAACTCCAAAGCTGCAGAAGAAGGAGAAGCCCTGGACGAAGGATCTAGAGAAAACTCTCCCAAAGCGCAGGAAGACATGGATCTCGGAGATAATCCCAATGTCCAGATGTCTGAAAGTACCGCTCAGAGATTGACTTCGAGAAACGGACCCAAAGCCGTCTTTGCTTCCTGCGCTACAAATAAGGCAAAGAAGAATAACAAGAAGAATACTACCCTTGCAAAAGAACTTCCAACATAAGAAGTGATTGCCGAGGATTATGAGGAAGTCTCAGATGGAGCATTAATCCCAGAAGAGCCCAAAGAAACTTCGGTGGATGGACATGTGGTCACTGCAACTGCTCGTAAACTCATCGATGCCGCGTTAACTACACCTATCCCTACAGCGGAAGAACTTACTGCTAAAGAGCTGGAGGAAAGGGCTTAGGCCCTAGAAGCGCGTCGCCAAGTAATCCTAGATGAAGCCAACAACATCGAGGAAGAGAAGAAGCGCATAGCTACTGCAGAGAAGTATATCTCTCTGCAGCATCAGAAGACCTTGAAACGACACATGCGTGACAATCAATTTCCAGAAATCCACAAGGTTCTCTTTGAGGGAGACCTAGGGATGCCTCGACTCGGCAGCAAGGGAGATCTAGTGTACCCAACACCTGTGCAAAACACTGCCGCCGCTCGAGATATCCTGGCAAATAATCTAGGCCTAGAACAAGTCCGATTGGGCATTAAGCTACTCACCAAGGGTCTGGAGCAGCAGAAGGTTGGGAAGTCTAGGAGAAGAAAACTGGTCTCTCAATCTGACCAATGTCGCACGGATCCGGCCTGGAATGACATAAGACCCCAATGGTTTCCAGAACAGCGTTACTGTTCCGACCGTCGGGAAGACAACTACTCAAGAAACAGATCTTCAGGGCAGCTCCACAGAACTGCACGTGACTGGAGCAACGTTGCTCCAACCGCGGAGCAAGAAGCAATTGCTGCACTGTATCCAAGAAATCATCCCCGGCGAGAGTCGAATGATGGTAGGGAAGAAGATAAAGTGAAACATCGGGAGGAGGACCAACAAAGAATGCCACTTCCTAGACACTCAAGCCGTCCGGCGGAGCCCCATCGCGGTGGGAGTGAAGGACGAAGGAACGACGGACATCGTGTCGAGTCAAGCCGGCAGGGGGCTCGTCACAATGAAGACCCTCCCCGGAGCCAGAATAATGACGCTCCGGATGGAGGCCGGTGATAAGCCGGAAACAATCCACCCTCTCCACCAAGTAGCCATCACAACGGCTCTCAAGGAGGCAAAGGAGGGCGTCGTGGCAGAGGAGGTGGTGGCAGAAGCTGAAGTCCGGCTCCAAGGCACCACAACTATAGTGAACAACCAAGATGGCGTTCTTTGTCACCAAATGACGCGAGACACCTTATTAACTCCAACATAGAGGTGCGGCGCTACGAGTATGATAATATCTACGTAGGTCCAAAGTGCTTCAGACCGCGTATTCGACAAACAAACTTCCCGGAAGGATTTGCTATGTCAAGACACACACAACCCTATGACAGTGTAGCCCGACTAGATACTTGGCTCCGGGATTTTTTCCAAGCTTGCTGCATCACCAAAGGCGGAAATAGCTTGGTCGCAACCTGATATATCCCACTTATGTTGTGGAAGACGACACGATCATGGCTCAATGAACTTCCGGAGAATACCATCCACAACTGGTATGACATGCAAAGCGTGTTCTTTCGGAATTTCAAAGGAACATATCGGAGGCCCTGTACGGTCGGAGATCTACAGCGTTGCACCCAAAAAGCCGGAGAAACTTGCCGAGATTACCTCAGATGATGGATCGACACCAAGAACTCCTGTGAAGGAGTAAATGACCAAACTATGATCGAAGCTTTCATTGCAGGACTCCCAATTGGTTTACTACGTCATCGCTTAAAGTGTGATAAGGTTACCAATTTGGGAGAGATGATAGAAACAACGAGAAAGTATGCATATGCTGACGACAACACAGAGGGATTACTGAATGCCCTAGTTGTGCCATAGTCAGCAAAACAACTGAAGTAGCATGCTCCGAAGCTTAAGAACACCTCGGAAGAAAAACCAACGTGGAAACGGCAGTGGTCACTGCTACTTTGGGGTCTGGAGGACGAGGAGGGCGTGGCCATGGTCGCGGATGCGGTCGTGGGACATCAAAAGTCCTGGGTAGAGGAGAGTAGCAACCTGGCAAAACCTATTCCTGGGCCGACATTGCCAATAACCCATGTGTGAATCACTTAGATGCCAGTGGGTACTCGTCTCACACAAACGCAAAGTGTCGTTTTAATGACAACATCAAGAAAGACGATACCGCTGGCTACAGGGCTAAGCGGAAGAAGGGAAAGAAGAATCCTGAAAAAGAGAAGGAGACCAAGGAAGATCCCGACATGGACGAAGCTGACCCGTCAAATCCCAAGCCGGATGGAAAGAAAAACTTCCCAACAAAGAAAAACACTTATGTCACTTTCCATCGATCTCATCCAGCTAAGGTCAAGAAATCAGTTTTGCATGAGCTCAACGCAACTGTTCCGGCTGTCCCACAATTTCTAGATTGGTCAGAAGTACCAATCACCTTTGACCGTGCTGATCATCCGCCTAAGTTACACAGACGAGGAAAATATGCCTTAGTTGTCAATCCACTTATTGATGGCTATGGTTTCTCCAAGACTCTCATGGATGGCGGTAGCGACATCAATATTCTGTATGTCGAAATGCTATGCCGGATGCGGATCCCCGAGATGCAACTGAATCACAGCTCTATGATCTTTCACGGAGTTGTCCTAGGAAGACAGGAAAATTCCTTGGGAGAGATTACTTTGGATGTTACTTTTGGAACTCCAAAGAACTATCGGACGGAGGCACTTTCCTTCGAAGTGGTCCCGTTCAAGAGTGCGTACCATGCTATATTCGAACGTCCGACATACTGGGCTTTTATGGCTCGTCCATGTTACATTTACAATATGATGAAATTCTAGGTCCCAAAGGCGTGATCACCATTAGGGGAGACCCGAACAAGGTGCGAGAGTGCGAGGACGGAAATGCCGCCTTTGCTAAAGCCATGTTGCATGCCCAGGAGTACCAGGAGATCAAGAAAACCATTGATCCGTCCGAGATGCCCGCAATGAAGAAGGAGGTGACAAGCCAAATCCGGAGTTCAAGGCATCGGACGAGACGAAGAAGACGCCGTTGAAGGATGATGACCCCTCCAAAGTTACCCAGATAGGTGTAGGCCTAGATAGCGCATAGGATAGTGCGCTCGTCAAGTTCCTCCAAGCAAATCAATATATCTTCGCATGGCAGCCATTTGACATGACCAGAGTACCTAGGGAACTTGCCGAGCACTCTCTAAATGTACACCCGAACGCTAAACCCGTCTAACAGTCCCTACGATGTTTTGGTGATGAAAAGCGTAAGGCAATAGCTAAGAAATTAACCCAGCTCGAGTTAGCCGGATTCATAGAAGAGGTCATCCACACTGAGTGGTCGGACAATCCTGTAATGGTCCCTAAAAAGGACACCACTGATTTAAGGATATGTGTTGATTATACTGCCTAAAACAAGGCTTGTCCCAAATATCCGTTCGCTCTGCCTAGAATTGATCAAGTTATCGATTCTATGACAGGCTTGGAACTCCTATCTTTTCTCGACGCATATTACGGTTATCGCCAAATCCGGATGAAGGAATTAGACAAAGTCAAAACTCATTCATAACCCCCTTCGGAACCTTCTGTTTTGTTACGATGCTCTTTGGGATCAAGAACGTAGGAGGTACGTACCAATGCACTATGTAGCGTTGCCTCCATGACCAAATCGGATGCAATGTGCATGCATATGTGGACGACATTGCAGTGACGTCCAAAAAGAAGGAAACATTAATTTCCGAGTTGGAGGAAACATTCGCCAATCTACGAAAATACAACATAATGCTTAACCTGAAGATTGTTTCTTTGGAATACCAGCCGGGAAATTGTTAGGTTTCATCGTGTCTCAAAGAGGCATAGAGGTGAACTGAGATAAAATTAAGGTTGTACTCAATATTTCCAGGCTGACTCACTTGAAGGACGTTCAAGGACTAACTTGTTGCATTGCTGCAGTCAGTTGGTTTGTAAGCCAGCTTGGTGAAAGAGCCGCACCACTTTACAAGCTCCTGAAAAAGACCAAAAAGTTTGTTTGGACTGACGAAGCTGAAGTTGCACTACAAGAACTGAAAGCAGTACTCTCATCTGCTCCTATCCTTGCAGCACCGGAACCACGGGAACCGATGTTGCTCTATCTCGCTGCGATAAACAGAGTTGTCACTGTCGTCATGGTGGTGGAGAGACCAGAGGAAAATCAGGAACATCTGGTGCAGCGTCCGACTTACTATCTCAGCGAGGTCCTAATGGAATCAAAGCAGCGGTATCCGCACTATCAAAAGCTGGCTTATGGTGTGTTTTTTGCATCTCGTAAGTTACAACATTATTTTCAGGAACATACCATTACCATGGTGAGTGCAGCTCCCATGAGAGATATAATCAACAACAGCGATGCTACCGGACGTGTCGCAAAATGGGGCATAGAGCTTTCAGCTTTCGACATTGAGTATAAACCTCGTACAACAATGAAATCCCAAATCGTCGCTGACTTTGTCGCTGATTGGACAGAGACATGGAGAATATGACCCTCCCAGAGTCGGAATACTGGACCTTACATTTTGACGGGTCCAAGGCGCTTCGGGGCTCGAGGGCTGGCGTGGTGCTCAAATCACCCCAAGGAGATAAACTTTTCTATGTGTTGTAGATCCACTTCAGGGCGACGAATAACATTCCCGAGTATGAAGCACTGCTGCATGGAATCCGGATTGCTAAGGATATCGGCATCCGATGTTTGATGCGTTACGGAGATTCGGATCTTGTTGCCCAACAAGTGTCAGATATCTTAAATGCGAATAAACACATGGAAGCATATAGAGCTGTCGTGGATGAACTATCTAAATCGTTCGACGGGTTTGAGGTTCAGCACATCCCTCAAACAGAAAATGAGGAGGCAGATGCACTATCTCGTATAGGCTCTGCACGGAAAAAGGTCCTTGATGGCACCCTTTTGGAGCACCTCAAAGTTCCCTCGATAAAAGGAGTAGACGAGGAATATCCGACCAGATCGGACTCACCTTTAGTACTAGTGATGGCCCAAATATATCGAGCTTGTTGGGGAACCCCAAGAGGAAGGTATGATGACCACAGCAGCAAGTTTTCCCTCAGTTATGAAACCAAGGTGATTAATCCAGTAGGAGCAAGGAAACACCTCCAAGGTGTTGCTAGCTGGACTTTGGCAGGGCGCACTACCGGTGCCAGCAGCAACGTGGAAACCTGCACAACACAACCACAGAACTCTGCCCCCAACCTACAGTGAGGTTGTTAATCTCACCGGTTTTACTGAAAACAAAGGATTAAACGTATTGTGTGGAAGAAAGTAATAGTTTGCAGAAAGTAAATAGAAAATAGTAAACAATTGTATATTGATGATAAAATAAAGGACCGGGGTCCATAGTTCACTAGTGGTGGCTTTCCTTAAGATATATGACATGTTGGGTGAACAAATTACAGCGGGGCAATTGACAAACATCGAGAAAGCAATCATGCATATACTACTCATCTTGACTCCTTTGAGATTTGATTAGGCATTACAACATTATACATAGACTATAATCCAACTACATCTATGACTAATAATCCACCTTCAGGTTATCATCCAAACCCCCTCCAGTATTAAGTTGCAAGCAACAGATAATTGCATTACACATTGCGTGTAAAGTAAACAATACAATTGTTCTAAGAACAAAGGATTGTTGTTTTCTCCCTAGTAGCAACAACACATCTAGTACCTTAGAGATTTCTGTCACCTCCCCAGATTACTAGAGGCATGAACCCACTATCGAGCATAAATACTAACTCTTGGAGTTGCTAGCATCTATGTAGGATCTCACCATAATAAGGTAAGATCCCTGTGATTGCAGTGCTAGTCCCTGGATCGAAAATGATAGTACCCACAGTTTAAGATCAAGTACAAAGGTCATTATTACATCGCATATCCAGGAATATAATGGTTCTTACAACTCACTTAGCTCAAGGCTAAGACACTTCAAGTTCACATTACATAGCATAATAATAATAGTCTTTAGTCTTCATGTGCCACAGGCAAGCATGTCGAGTGTAGACCCGCAACCCTACTCATCATCAGAGTATCCTGCAACATAATAAGTTACAGCCACAAGGGTCAATACATATGGAATTGTATTGGCAAGTGATACCGTAGATACTTAGTATAATCCAACAACTACATGAATATATGGCTAAGTGGGGTTATGGATGGCTTTGCTAAAAGCTAGTTTAACTTATAGTTTTTGAAGAGTAAGTTTTCTCATTCTACACTAAGGTACCAATGATAGACATCACTGAACCTCTACCCTTGTTCACCCACAAGTTTTAACTTAGAGAAATTTCGATGAGGAGATCATTGAACTACTTCACTGTCTTGAGGCTCAGAAATTGTCCATAACCGGGGACATGGCTAAGTAGTTAGTTTTACCCTCTCGAGAGGTGGTGCACTTTCCCCACAAGACTCGACATGCATCAAGACGAGACCTTTCAGAAGCAATCCCTCAGACCACCACGGACGCGTTCCATCCTACCACATCTACCACCTTCTGTCCGTCTGGCTTAGTTCTTGCAACTTAGTTGGTCAAGGCAGAGCCCATATGCCATGTGGCTGCACTAGAAGCTTCACAACAAGAATGTCTCCAATCTCTTTGTTCCTGGGTGGCCATCCACAAGTGTGATACACCAGCTGACCATAGACATGGTCCCTGAGTAACCACTCAACACAATCCAAGCAAGCCCCATTCCACCCAGGTGTTTCATTAACATTAGTTGTTTTCTTAGTTAAATAAAATAATATCTTTCCATACTATCTTATGTGTATACTCCACCCACAAATTCTAATAGCATGGCTAAGCACTCTAGCATACGAAGTCTTTCAACTAGGAGATACTATTAAGATATAGTCTATAGGGTAGCATAGCATAATATATAAATAATCCTATCATGCTAAGATCTACCAAAATAACACTAGTACAATAGTGAAAGTAATAGGAAATGAGATGAAATATCACTTGCCTTGGTAGCTAGGGGAATAGGTACAATCCTCATAGCAACAAACTTCACAATCCACACAATCTACAAAAGAACAATACAACAATAATAATTCAATCAACAAAGCATTACAAAAAATATGGATGCATGAAAAATGCAATGATATGACCACAATTCTATAATTTACAGAGTCTACAGTACAGAGGGTAGAATACCTCATCTAAATACATAAGAAATACCCCAAAATAATCTATAGAACAATTTTTATGAGCAAAATACTACTAAAAAGGTTCTGCCTATAATTCCAATTTTACCAAAGCAAAAGTGTGAAACAAGGCCTCTATAATAAAGGTCTTATTTTTCTGAATCCATAGACACCAAATTTGTATTTTTCTGAATTGTGGAACAAAAGTTATGGATTTTCTAAGTTTAATCCAAAATCTGTCTAATTTCTATTTAAATAGATAATCCTGGGCGACGTGGCGCAATCTAATTGGCCCGTACCGGTTCAGTCGGATTGACCGTTGTGGGCCGTTGGATCTTAAGTGACAACAGACGGATCAGATTAACCCGTACCGGTTCGTCCACGATCTAATCTTAGCCGCAGATACAAGATCTAACGGTCCCTAGCGACCTGGCTGGAGATGGGTGACACTGACCAGCTGCGCGCGGCGGCGGAGCGTCAGCCGATGAGGTTCCAGCGATTCTACAAGGGCTGGGAGACCGTGGACACGTACCAGAGGTCGAGGAGGTCGTGGCGGTCTCGATGGAGGTCACTGCGGTGCGGGGGGTGCTCTGGCTTTGCCTGGATCCCTCGCCGGAGTTGCACAGACGGCGGAGCTCGTGGCTCGGTATCGGAGACGGCGACCTGGGCTCGAACCAACCAGCAAAGGGGTCAGCGAGATGCGCAAGGATGTGCACGACCTAGTAAAGACCAAAAGGGGGCGGGGGGAACCCTACCTTTACCGGAAAAGGTGATTGACGGTGGCGGTAGAGGGTTCGCTCGAGTTGGACCATGTCGTCGACCTGGTGCAAAAGAAAGCACGCTGCTGGGGTTAAAACACGCGCTAGGGCACGACAAGTATTACAGAGCAGAGAGGAGGTCACGATGGGGCCTGGGCTCACCGGAATTCTCGCTGGAGTGGCTTAGGACAGCGGCGATTTGAGGTGGCAATTGGGGAGCCTGGGGGTTCTCCAGGGGCAGTGACTGGGGGGAAACGGTCGGGGAGAAGGAGGGGATTAAGAAGGAGTGATCGTCGTGGAGGATTAATGCAAGAAATGCTCGAATTTGAGCCGATTCAAAATGACAGAGGAGGGGAGGGGGTGAAGCTCGTCTCGCGTGGAAGAAGATGGGGTGGCGATGACGTGGCCGGGGCCCAGTGGTAAGTGAGTGGTGGTGGGTTGAAGGGGTGTGCGGAAAAATAGAGAGGGGGAGAGGGAGGCCGGGTGGGCTAGCTGGGCCGGTTTGGGCCAAAAGGGCCAGAACTGCTGCTGCGGTTTAAAAAACCTTTCCCTCCTTTTCTTTTTCTTTTTGAATTTGTTTTCTAGTTTTCTTTAAATTTAGCAAAAGTGCTCCAAAAAGTCTCAAAATTTCACCAAATTTTTGGAGGACAAAACTAATGCATAGTAGTACATGCCATGATGATTTGAATGCTATGATGAAGATTTTTAAAGAAAATTTTTGGGATGTTACAAATCTAACCCCCTTAAGATGAATCTCGCCCTCGAGATTCGGGTTGGCTAGCAAATAGGTGAGGGTGATCTCTCCGAAGTTCATCCTCTCGCTCCCATGTTGCTTCTGATTCAGTGTGATGGTTCCACTGTACTTTGCAGAATTTGATGGTCTTGGTACGGGTAATTCTTTCTGCTGTCTCCAGAATCTTAATAGGTTTCTCTTCATAAGTGAGATCATACTCTAGATGAACTTCCTCTAATGGTATAGTGTCCTTCAACTAAGTTTCTTCCATCTCTCGGTGACACTTTTTCAGCTGACTGACATGGAATACGTTATGAACTGCTGACAGAGATTCTGGTAATTCTATCTCATATGCCACTTCTCCTTTGTGGCTCAAAATTTTGAAAGGTCCTACATAGCGTGGTGCTGACTTTCCTTTGATTCCAAATCGCTTCACACCACGAAGTGGTGATACCCTGAGATAAGCTCTATCACCAACCTCATAGGTAACCTCTCTATGTTTTGGATCGGCATAGCTCTTATGCCGAGATTGGGCTACCTTTAGCCTATCCCTTACCATCTTGACTTTCTCTTCAGCCTCTTGGATTAGGTCTGGCCCGAACAAATTTCTTTCTCCTACTCCATTCCACAGCAATGGTGTAGTACACTTCCTTCCATAAAGGAATTAAAATGGAGCCATTTCTATGCTTGATTGATAGCTGTTATTGTAGGAAAATTCTGCGTATGGTAGACTTTCATCCTAACTGGATCCATAATCTAACGCACATGATCTTAGCATATCCTCTAATATTTGATTGGTCCTTTCTGTATGCCCATCAGTTTGCGGGTGAAATGCAGTGCTGAATTCTAACCGAGTTCCCAGTCACTCGTGAAGTTGTCGCCAAAAGTGTGAAGTGAATTGAGTTCCTCTGTCGGACACGATACTTTTAGGTACTCCATGCAAACATACAATTCTATTGATGTAAATCTTGGTTAGCTTTGCACTTGTATAAGTGGTCTTTACTGGAATGAAATGGGCCACTTTTGTCAAGCGGTCAACGATAACCCATATGGAATCGTATCCAGATTTAGTCCTGGGTAGTCCGGTGATAAAATCCATACCAATTTTATCCCATTTCCAATCAGGTATTGGCAGTGGTTGTAATAATCCTGCCAGATTCTGATGTTCTGCCTTTACACGACTGCACATGTCGCACAAGGCAATGTGCTCTACTATGTCCTTCTTTAAATTATTCCACCAAAACCTCTCCTTAACATCCATATAAATCTTGGTGCTGCCAGGATGAATTGAATATGGTGAGTTGTGCGCCTCTTGTAAGATCAACTTCTTAAGTCCAGCGATTCTACAAGGGCTGGGAGACCGTGGACACGTACCAGAGGTCGAGGAGGTCGTGGCGGTCTCGATGGAGGTCACTGCGGTGCGGGGGGTGCTCTGGCTTGGCCTGGATCCCTCGTCGGAGTTGCACAGACGGCGGAGCTCGCGGCTCGGTGTCGGAGACGGCGACCTTGGGCTCGAACCAACCAGCAAAGGGGTCAGCGAGATGTGCAAGGATCTGCACGACCTAGTAAAGACCAAAAGAGGGCGGCGGGAACCCTACCTTTACCGGGAACCCTACCTTTAAGCATAACTTCAAGTTCAGAGGGAGCACTCCTATTATTGTTGCAGGAATTTCCATAAGCATTACCATTGTTGGGAGGATATGGCCTATAGTTATTATTACCAAAATTATTCATGTAGGCATTGTTGCTAAAATTATTATTTCTTATAAATTTCACATCAACTTGCTCTTCTTGAGCAACCAAAGAGGCTAAGGGAACATGATTTGGATCAATATGACCTTTCCCATTAACAAGCATAGAGATAATAACATCAATTTTATCACTCAGGGAGGAGGTTTCCTCAACAGCATTTAGCTTCTTACCTTGTGGAGATCTTTCAGTATGCCATTCAGAATAATTAACCATCATATTATCCAAAAGCTTTGTTGCAGAACCCAAAGTAATGATCATAAAGGTACCTCCAGCAGCAGAATCCAATAGATTTCTTGAAGAATAGTTCAATCCTGCATAAAAGGTTTGGATAATCATCCAAGCAGTCAGTCCATGAGTGGGACAATTATTTACCAAAGATTTCATTGTTTCCCACGCTTGAGCAACATGTTCATTATCAGATTGTTTAAACTTCATTATTTCACTTCTCATAGATATAATCTTAATAGGAGGATAGTATTTTCCAATGAAAGCATCTTTGCATTTAGTCCAAGAATCAATACTATTCCTAGTTAAGGAATTCAAACATTCTTTAGCTTTTCCTCTCAAACAAAAAGGAAACAATTTAAGCTTAATAATATCTCCATCTATATCCATATGCTTTTGCATCTCACAAAGTTCAACAAAGTTATTTAGATGAGCAGCAACATCTTCATTACCAATACTAGAAAATTGTTCTCTCATAACAAGATTGAGTAAAGCCGGTTTAATTTCAAAGAAAGTAGCTTCAGGAACCGGTGGAGCAATAGGTGTGCTCATGAAATCATTATTGTTGGTGCTAGTGAAGTCACACAACTTAGTATTTTCAAGAGTAGTCATTTTTTGTGTTTTTAATAAAGAAAGCAAACTTAGTAAAACTATTTTTTTGTGTGTTTTTGATAAAGAAACAAGTAAACAAAGCAGAAAAAAACTAAGCAAAACAAAAACAACAAAGTAAAGAGATTGGTTATGAGGGACTCCCCTTGTGAAGATGTCCTTGACTCCTCGGCAATAGTGCCAGAAAAATAGCTTGATGGCCCAAAATATATCGAGCTCATTGGGGAACACCAAAAGGAAGGTATGATGAGCGCATCAACAAGTTTTCCCTCAGTTATGAAACCAAGGTTATCAATCCAGTAGGAGAAAGGAAACACCTCCAAGGTGTTGCTAGCTGGACTTTGGTAGGGAGCACTACCGGTGCCAGCAGCAACGTGGAAACCTGCACAACACAACCACAAAACTCTGCCCCCAACTTACAGTGAGGTTGTCAATCTCACTGGTTTTGCTGAAAACAAAGGATTAAACGTATTGTGTGGAAGAAATTAATAGTTTGCAGAAAGTAAACATAAAACAGTAAACAGTTGTAGATTGATGATAAAAGAAAGGACCAGGGTGCATAGTTCACTAGTGGTGGCTCTCCTTAAGATAGATGACATGTTGGGTGAAAAAATTACAGCGAGGCAATTGACAAACATCGAGAAAGCAATCATGCATATACTATGCATCTTGACTCCTTTGAGATTTGACTGGGCATTAAAACATTATACATAGACCATAATCCAACTGCATCTATGACTAATAATCCACCTTCAGGTTGGGGTAGCTTGGGCGAGACATTGGGGGTCGATTGTTCCTCGGTGCATATCCCAATGAAGGGTTGGGACGGTACTTCAGGTGACTGTTGGATCCAGCTTGGTGCATCATATGACGTTTGCGGTTGTCGTTTGCCTAGTTAATCTTCCCTTCCATCTGAATGGCAGAGTCGGATAGCTCTTCGAGATCCTAGAAACGGATGTTGACGAGGACAGTCTGCATCTCATCATGCAGTCCGTTCAAGAATCTCTCCTTATTCTTGGCCTCCGTGTTGATCTCATTAGGTGCATACTTTGCAAGGGACAGGAATCTGTCATGGTACTCCACTATAGTCATTCTGCCTTGCTTCAACTCTCGTAATTCATCCCTCATTCTGGTGACTAGACCCTGCGGCACGTGGGTGCGGCTGAACTTGATTTTGAAGGCTTCCCATGTCATCACTTGACCATGGTTCATTGTGCAGATACTGTTCCACCATGCTCTTGCATCTCCTACCAAGTAGTGGGTGGCAAAAAGAACCTTCTCGTTGGCATCCATTCCAACTACTTCTAAGTTGTTCTCCATTGTCTACAACCAGTCATCATCATCCAGTGGGTTCTCTAAAGTACTAAAGATTGGAGGATTGGTATTCTGGATGTTTTTGAGTTTGGATCCATGATGATCCTGATTTCCATGCCATTGGTTGTTTTGGGCCATCTGGGCGATCTGCTGCAGTGTTGCTAAGTTGGCCTGGCTCTCTGCCCTGCTTGCTTCACGGTCTGCAACTAGCATTTGCATAATCTGCAGCATTGGGTCCTGCGATGAGCTGCTCCCTCTGGGGTTTCCACGAGTCATATGAAGATTGAGATGGATAAAGGGGTAAGAGGGAAAGTTCTAGGGTTTATGGTTTTGATTTCAAAGCTAAAACTTTGAGTTTGACTCAGGTTTGCAACTAACTTCTTTTCATTCATTCAAGCAAGCACACGATTCAAACACACACACACCACAACATCAAAGGGAAAACGGATGGTTTTAAGAACCATTTTGTAAGCTACGATACAATGGGACCAATACATATCATGCTACAACAGTGCTCTAGTGCATCTACTCATCATCGATGAAGTCGGAGTCGTCATCGTCGGTTTAGAAGTCCACGACATCTTCCTCCAGAAAATCATCACCATTGCTATGGTAGGAGTCAATATCCCCTTGGATATCTTCACCTTCCTCTTCTTCTTCCTTTACGGCAAGCTGAGCTTCTTGCTCCTTGATGGTCTTCTCGAGGTTGGCCACCTTCTTGTGAAGACTTTCGATGGTGCGATCCTTCTTGGCACGTTGACGGCGTAGAGACTGACGATCCTAGATGAGCAGTGAGAAAGTCTAGGCCTTCTGGGTGGCAATGGCGAGGTTGTTGTTGCCGAGCTCTCTTGCATTGTCCAATTCCTTCTATCTGTTGTACAGTAGGAAGTCGAGCTTCTCCACTTGACGCTTCCGTATTGGGTGACTTGGCATCTCGAGCGGCATTCCCATGGAATCATTCCTTGCATAGTGAACAAAGCGGGTTCCTTGGATTAGGTTGACACTGAGGGCACACATACGTGCGAGAGCTTCATGCATTGCCCTGGCTAATCCATCTAGCCAGTTGTTCTCTCTCATGGAGAACTGAATCCTCCTAGATACTGGTGCTTCTATCTTGCCTCGAAGATCAGCAGTCACTAGCCATTATAAATCTCCTCCTGGTGGACGCGGGAGTTGAGCTCCAAGGAATTCCGGATGAGGATGCTCCAAGAACTCAGATGGTGCATCCAAATCCCTCTCAAAGATCAGTTGACCTCCATTGGCCAACTGGTAGAACTTGCTGTATTGAGCTTCCATCTATAAGAATTTAGGATGAGGAAGTTAGTGAAGTGATCAAGTGTGTCAAAGTTTTATGTAGTAATGTAATAATTTGGAGGAATATGAATTTTTTTGAAAGAAGAATTCCCAAGGGTAAGAGGGGAAATAGTTTTCATAAGTACTCACTTTGGTTTTTGAAACTAAGTTTTTGAAAGAAGAATTCCCAAGGGTAAGAGGGTCTCCTATGGCCAGGATGGCTCTGATACCAACTTGTCAACACCCGGATTTTTAATCCCAGATGCCTGTTATGCCATACCTCGCAATCCCAGGATTACCATTTTTGCGAGACATAATAGATTGGATATCATAGTACATCATCCATTACAAACCATAAATAAGGTCTTACACACACAAAGGATCTCATGATCCAGTCTCAGTACAATCAAGTAGCGGAATAAATAGCGTAGCGGTGGGTTCCATCTTTAGAATCATAGGCAATGCTGACGATGGAAGATAGTCCTAGTTATCATAGTCGTCTTGCTTTCCTTCATATTGGTAATCTCCTTCATAGTCTGTCCATAGGAATAGCCAGGGACAAAAGCCATGAATACTCTTTAAGTACTCGCAAACTACCACTAACAATTAGGATAGTTCTAGTTGGAATGTTAAACTATAAGTTTAATTGTAAAGTTAAGTTTGAAACCTAAGCTTAGTTCAGAAACAAAGAAAGATAAAAGAAGTTTGAAAACACCTAAGTGGGAACTTAATTGTCATAGTCACAAGTCTGCTGTGGTCAAGTCATGTCACAATTCATTTCACAAGTTATTTTGAAAACATCTGACAACGGAACAGTATGGCCACTCCAACTGTCCATAACCACGGACGCGGCTATTTGAATAGTTTGACACTCTGCAGAGGTGGTACACTTTCACCACAAGATTCGATACATCTATCAGGGATAACCCTGAATCATCATACTTAGTATGTAGATAATCAAACATAACCTTTCCTTTACACACCCTAGTATAACCACCTCTCCTATGAGCATGGCCTCCGAACCATGACCATCTGTCATCTTGGGAACTGGATAGGTGGACAACATTGAGAGGTAGCCTCAGCTGAAACCTCTCTCGCGAGGGAACTCATACTAATGCATATAAAATTCCGTCTAAGCCTTACCCAATTCAGGTATTGTGGTTGTACGGTAAAATTGGAATGGTATCACATCCGAACCCAACCATCCATTTTGTAAAAGGGCTAAGGCTCATGCCTCAACATTTTCATCATCATAAACCATTTGTGTTTCTCAACACATGTCAAAACATCTCAATAGAATGACTCATCATTCCAAGGTTTTCACAAGTCATTTTCACTAAATATTCCCATCAAAAGTGAATCAAGTTTTGGTTTAGGTCTAACTACTAAGTTAAGAGTGTTCACTAAGGTGGGATGCTAATCTCAATCTCATGCCATAGAATGTCATCTAAGTCTAACTAGATAGGTCAAGTTTTATACTCTTTATGCTACCTTTAAACAAGCAAAGGACTTTGGTAAAATAAAGAAGCTAAAGCTTGGAAATAAACTTGGAATAGGTATAAGTCAACATGGTATAACCAAAGCATGCCTAATGCCTTTGCTTAGGTTATCTAGCTTAATTCTAGATTGGTAACAATAGCTTGCCTTGGTTGGTGTAGTGGTTGAAGTTTTCTTCCTCCTCCTCTTGGTAGAACTCCTCCTCCTCAAAAGCTTGGTCGGTACTATCGTCTATAAATACATACAGGGTACACAATCACCCAACCATGCTTAACTAATCTACTTAGCACTATAAGGCACACATTTGATGATCTATTATCATCACAAGCATCACAAGATTTAATGAACTAGTTTCATTCTTTTTATTTGAGAAATGTAATTTCTACTCAATGAAATTAACTAAGATTTAATATTATCCAATTAAAATATGGGATCATGTGGACACATGTCATCACCCCGTATTCTAACATATGGGAATGTGATTTAAGGGTTGGATCACATTTTAATAAGTTTAAGTTTAATAATTAGTGATTTAAAGTGACTAGAAATGCCTATATATCATTATTTTGGTACTAGTCCAAAGTCACTGCATGTAAACCTTAATATTATTACATATTCAGATAGGTATGGTTAATTGTGATTTTTGAGAGTTGGAATCAACTCAAAAGCTATTATGGTTGATTTTATAAAAATGTTTGAATGTGCAAATGCTTCTGTCTTGTTATTTTTACTAGGAGAGATATCTAACTATAAAATATTTAAATCCAATGGGCTTGGATAGAGATTTTCAATAGCTTTCCAAAAAAATTGGAATGACACAATTTGGTTTAGTAAATCTTCCTGAATTGATTTTTAAACTAAGGGACGGTACTAGGTTTGAATTAAAATAGCAAAACCTATTTTTGAATCTGTGGGCTTAGGCAGGAAACTAAATGGGCCGTCCCAGTGACGCTCAGCGGTGCAGAGGGCGACTAACAAGGGGGTCCACCTGTCAGCGACACTTAAAACCTGAAACAGTATCGAGCGATCTAGGCGCTACGATTAAAACATAGATCAACGGTCCACTGTCGTCGTCGATGACGGACTCGTCACCGGCGAGACCGAACCCTAAACAGCCGGTGGGGGTCTACTAGGACGTACCAGGGCTCCAGCTAGTGCGGCGAGGCGGGCGATCGAACTGGACGATGACGGCGAGCTCCGGCGAGGTCGCGGTAGGGGCTGAGGTGGACGGAATCGATGGCAGCGTCTCCTCCTCTGTAGTGGCATACTCCGTTGCAATTCTAGCGAACGGCGGCTCGAGCGGCTCCGGTGAGAGAGGGGAAATGGTCAGTGGAGAGAGGGGAGGGGAATGGTGTGAAGAGATGGTGTTGGGGTGGCCTCCTTATATAGGCTCGACGGTGAGACCGAGAGGCATGGGGCGACTCGTCGGTGATGGCGAAATAGGGGGGCTACCGACATGGAGAGGTAGGCGGACGGTGGGTGGTCTGCTGGCGGTCAACTACGGCACAATGGCGCTGCTAGGGGCGGTGCCTAACTGTCAGGGGCTTCACGCACTCTGGAGGACAGAGGTGGTGCTCGACGGCGATCATGGCGACTATGGGTCGCGCGGTGGTGCACGTCCATGTCTGGGGGGTTACTGGGGTCGAGGCAGAGCGGCGTGCGCGATATGGTATCAAGGCGCGACCGGCTGCGTGCTGGCGGCAATCGCACTCTGGGGCGCTCTGGCTGCGAGCAGAGAGAATGGGTGGCGATGCTGGGAGTGGTCCAGGGGCTGAGGTTGATCGAGGGGTGGACCGTGGGCGGCGGTAGGGTTGGGTGGAGCTAGTGGGCACGCTGGAATGGCACGGCTCGGTCTCTGGCGTGCTGCGCTTGTTTGGCCGGTGGTGACCTCATTTGGGCGGCGCTGCACTGGTGCTGCGGGGAAGAGGGAGGCTAGTTGATGGCTTGGTTGGACTCAGGGGGAGAGGGGAGAGTAGAGAGGGTCCAATGGGGGACAAGGGCTTAACTAGCAACAGTATTAGTTAAGACATTTGATCTCTGCCTGCCACCTATTCGACACAATGGCCGCATGAGAGAAATTTTTGAATTTTGAGCTGATTTTTGGTGGATGCTTTGATCTGATGCTTGGTAAACTATGGTTGCTAGGATTTGTTAAATGGAATTCATTTGAGTGGTTTTTGAGAAAGTGGGATCTATATATATGAACTACATTCATTTTTCAAATGTCATTTAAATTTAGTGTTTGAAAGTTTTTGGGATGAAACAAAGTGGGCCTTGGCACATCACTACTTGTACTAGAAAGGGGTGCAAATAACCACAATTGTTTCTGTTAAGATTTGAGTTCTAGGAATAGCCAAAGTAGGCTATGTGATTAAAATGGCAAAAGTGACCATTGTCTTAATTAATTCTTTTTGATTTCTTTTTCTTTGGGATTTGTTTGGGAATGATCTAGATGATCTTTAATTCACCTTAGAATTATTTTACAAACAATAGATCACTCATTCATGGCAATTCCAAACAACTCCTATTTAAATGCACACACATATGAGGGCTTACCAATTTTAAAAGGAAATGTTTTTGTTAACCCTAAATTGGGTAGATTTGATCTCGATTAACCTTATATTAAGTTTTGGGATGTTAGATTAGGGTTTCTGTATCGGAGGCATCTTATAGGAGAAAGGGGAGGCCAAGGGGGTGCCCGAGGCGGCCACACCACCCCCTAGCGCGGGCCAGGCTTGGCCGCATGGCCAGGTGGTGTGGCGTCCCCCTGGCCCCTCTCCGTCTCGTATTCTGGCTCCGTGTGTCCCTCGGTGAAAAACTGACTTTGGCTTTTGTCCCGTCCAATTCCGTGAATATTCATTTTCTGACTTTCCTGGAACCAAAAACAGCAGAAAACAGGCAGCTGGCACTGTGACTCTTTTTAATAGGTTAGTCCCAGAAAGTGTATAGAAAGTACTCCAAAGTGTGGACAAAACATAAGAAAGTAGATAAAACCAAGCATGGAACATCAAAAATTATGAATACGTTAGCAACGTATCAAGAAGTTTAGGCTATAATTCCCAGTTGGACTCAACCCTACCTTGACTACTTGGTAGATGGCAAATTACCCGAAGACGAGGTTCTAAGCCGGCAGATCATCCGACGAGCAAAATCCTATACTATAATTAGTGGTGAGCTCTATAAGCGGAGCGTGTTTAGGGTCTTTCAGCGTTGTGTATCTCTGGAAGAAGGAGTGGAAATCTTACGAGAAATCCACGAAGGCGAGTGTGGTCACCATGCTGCAGCCAAATCTTTAGTGGCAAAAGCTGTGGAACACAGCTTTATCTATCTTACAGCCAAGGCATATGCCGAACGGCTGGTCAAGACGTGCAAAGGTTGCTAAAAGTACGCCAAACAAGCTCACGTTCCGGCTGGTCAGCTGCGAACAATACCTATAACATGGCCTTTTGCGGTCTGGGGGCTTGACAAGGGAGGACCGCTTAAACGGGCTCCAAGTGGATTTACTCATCTCTTAGTGATGGTGGATAAATTTACAAAATGGATTGAGGCTAAACCTGTCACCGGTTATCCGCATAGCATTATCACGTACAATGGAAGTAATTTCTCTATGGGAGAGCTTGCCCAATTCTGCAACGAACAAAATATCCGGCTTGATATTGCGTCAGTCGCACATCCATAGGCTAGTGGACAGGTCGAAAGAGCAAATGGTTTAATCTTACAAGGCCTAAAACCAAGACTCAAAGCACCACTACGACATGCTACGAGGGCTTGGGCAGAGGAATTACCTTCTGTGATATGGAGTTTACAAACAACTCCGAACAGATCAACTGGATACACACCTTTCTTCTTAGTCTATGGTGCAGAAGAAGTTCTTCCTAGTGATTTGATTCATACTTCTCCTTGAGTTGCTGCGTATATTGAGGAGGATGCCAAAATTTCTCGACAAAATGATCTCGATTTAATTGAAGAAGTTCACGTCGTTGCTGAGATGAGATCAATAGCCTATCAGCAGAAGTTACGCAAGTATCATATCCAGAGAGTCAGAAAACGGTCTTTGAATAAGGGCGATTTGGTTCTCCAGCTTGTGCAGAAAAGAAAACACAAACTTTCCCCAGTATGGGAAGGGCCCTTGTTAGTTAGTCGAGTATTGCACAATGGTTCTTACTATCTAACTGATATGCGGCAGTCAAAGAAAGACCTGCTACTAAGAAAAGAAAGAGAGATGGAGGTTGTACAGACCTAGAAGAATTAGACGAACCATGGAATATTGCTCAGCTACGTTCCTTTTCTTCTTAATTTATCTTTCTTTGTAATCATATATGTGTACATGTTCAATGAGAAATAAATTATTGGTTTCCTCATTTTTTCTGAGAAGTTTTATATTGCCATCTTATTTCTGAATGATCATGTCATAGTCGAAAATCCCAGAATACTTGAAAGTACTTTATGCTCATGTTTGTTTTGGTTAAGATTTCCGATTCTAAAATTGCTACCTTCGAGTATAAAACTAAATTTTCTAGTTTGTACTTTGGTTATTTATCTGATTGCCGGATGTGGGAATTTTCCGAGTAGTGAATTGTTGGTACTAGAAGCCAACTTTGTTTTCGAGTTTAAACAAGTTTAGGAATTGAGCTCCGTTGCTCGGCAAAGTTTGCATGCTGAAAGTTGGCCGGCTCATGAAAGGGACGAGGTGGAAAGCCAGATAAACGATAAGTACAGACAAAAAACATAAGTGCTTATGTAAACATTTCAGGCACATAAAATTAAAGCCATAAGTGCTAAATAGAAATAACAATTCTTGGCACTAGCAAAAGTATTATACTAATTTACAACCCGAATTGTTTTCAGAATAACACATTGTTTTTTCTGATGCTATACGATGTAGGGGGAGAGGTAGGAGCTGACGGATCACTAGAGACATCAGCCTCGCCTTGATATCTTTCCGAGACGTTCAAATCCGAAACGGTTTGTTCATCATCGAATACTTCTGCTGTTACCTCGGCAGCCGGAGGAGGCATCTCCACATGAGTGAAGAAAGGAGTGTCGTAGCTGGTTAAGTCAGCTACGTGGCACCCATATCCGGCACAGGAGTCCATGATGGCTTTGATGTCCTGCTCCTGTCCATCTTCACCCACAGTCAAATACCCTTTGGTTACTTGCCAGATTTCCATGCTTCCATGGTGACTCATAACCATGGTGAGAGTGTTCTGCGCTTTAGTTCGCGCGTAGGACATGTTCCAGTCCTGGATGAGCTGGGGCATCTCCTTGGCCTTGTCTCGCACTTCAAAGCCGGACATTCAATGCATGTCCAGAACCTTGAGAACTTCACAAATATCCTCCAAGGATTGGCGGAAATCATGAAGTAAATTGCCGACATGGGTAAGCCGGCTAGTGCGAGACTCAGTGGAGGCTGAATCCAGTAAGTTTAGAGGACCTGCACATGTAATGCAAAAGGTTAGTAAGATAAATCCGAGCTCCAAGAGTCGGAAAAGGCAGAAAGTTGGATAGAGGGAAACATACCGAAGATGACATCGTCAACTTTGGTCTTATCTTCCCGTAGGTTCTGGAGTTCGGCCCGGAGTGCCTCGGTGATGTCCTTCTCTCAGAAAAAAGCATCATTGATATCCGAGATCTTTTGATCCTCGACCGCGATCATTTGATCACGTTCCTCGGTGGCCATAGAAGAGGATTCAAGAATTTGAGCACTCATGATCCTCCTTCAACTTGTCCAACTCCCGACGTAAGTCGGTGTTCTCCACCTCCAGGGTCTTCAAATTTTCGGCTTCTTCAATCATAGCACATGATTTCTTTACTAGTGCTATAAGAAAAAAGAACAAACAGTTGAGTAGATAATTTGACTATGAAATAAAGGGCAAGGTTTGAGTACTGGAATGTTTACCTTTAGCCTCATCCCTTGACACTTTTAACTGAGCATTTTCAAGCCGGAGAGGTCTGATCTCTCTCTGCTTGTTACAGATATTCTTCAACAATTCCTGGTTATACGAATTAACTTTCTGTAAGTCATAATACCTAGAGTCTACTCAAGACTCAGGCTAATATTTTTACTAATATCAGCACGAGCCTTGGGGGCTACACTAGTTCATTCTTTGGCATCCTAGGGAAGCATAAATCCATATTGTCTATCCAACTTCATTCTTAAGGGCTAGAGGATATGATATGAAATAAAGTAAAAAGGTGAGTTGGAATTCGACTTACATGATGTTCATGGGTGAGTTTGCTTAAGCTCATAGACACCTCGGTGCTAACCTTCTCGGAGAGGGTCACCGGGATTACTGGTGGTGGCAGCAGCACAGCGGTTCTCAGCCCCTCGTCACGAAGACGGATTTGCTCAAGGATTTCGGAGTACTTGATGTCCTCCGCTTCTTGTGCCTCTTCCTCGGCAGTAATATTCCGGCTTTCCAAGCATTGCTGGGCTAGCCGTTGGATCTCCTCCACAGACTTCCGAGTAATGCCAAGTTTGGCAAGACCCGGATTGTTCAGGAGGTTTTCAGCGAAGACCTGTATCGAGCGATCATTACCCAAAGAGGGTTCAACCTTATCAAAACATGAGCCACCCATGGTGAAGTCAGTTTGTGATCCGAGGATAGCTGGCTCTGCTTGTTGAGCCGTATCTTCTGTGACGGTCGGAGATGGAGTAATCTCCGGCACCGAAGAAGGCTGGGGGCAGGAGTCGGAGGTGTTGTGGCTAGAGAGGTCAAATTCAGCTTTGACTGGTGCAGGGGCTTCGACGAGCCACCATCCCCCTTGCTTTGGTGAGTTGTTTAGCTCTAACAAGCTAGTAGAACAAAGAACATGACATTTCAGAAAGAATTAAGACATATAATACAGAAACCTTGTGAGGAAAGTTACCTCTTCACAATGGGCACCTCCTTTGTGCCAATAGCAACTGTCGGAGCCTTACACTTTTGGGTAAAGGTCTCCGGAAGTGGAATCTTCAGCCGTATGCATATCTAAAGACAGCTCTGGGATTTTCTTCTCGATCCGCTCCCTTATCAACCACTTGATTTGGGACTCGTATTCCTTATCCGTGTAAGGCCGAGAGAAGATCCGGAGAGTATCCTGTTTGGACGCGGTGATGGAATGCATAAGCCGGTCACCATGGTGTTGGGGGGGCTGGATCCGGCATGCCACCCAGCAGTGAACCAAGTCGGACCCCTTAAGGCACATGTGCTTCATCAAATATTCAATCCGCCTCTTGGCAAGAAGCAGATTGTCACTAAGAGCCGGTGCATTTGCGTCCCAGGACTCTTGGGGCGTGGCAGCATCGTCGACAAAAGTCGGCAAAGCAGTAGCTTTGCCGGGAGCAGGAATATCCTTGTGATAAAAGAAGGTGGACAGCCACTGTTTCACCGACTCGCTGCCCTTAATCCAAGGATAGACGCGCTCTCTCCTAAGGGAAAAACTAATGGTTCCGGTAATGTATGGATTACCGGTAGTGATAGATTTTCTCCGGGTATGAAAATAAAACTGCAAAAGAGTGAGACTCGGCCTAATGCCGAGATACCCCTCGCACAAAGAAGCGTACGCGCTCATATCTTAGAGAGAGTTGGGGGGAAGATGATGGAGTTGAACTCCGTAGTGATTTATGACCTCAGAAAAGAAATCTGAGGGTGGGAAACTCAAACCTTTGTCGAGGTGGGTGCCGAAGTGCACCCGCTCGTTGGTGCGGGGGGTAGGGATGGTTTGGAGTCCTTCATTCTCCATGACGCGGAGGAGTCCTTCATTCTCCATGACACGGAGCTTGGCATCATCCAAGACACGGGGGATCCAGACCCTGCGGAAGCTCTCCTTCTCTGCTGCGGTAGCCATCACTTCCGTCACCGCCGCGCCGGAAGATGAAGTCTCAGCCATGGTTCCGTGGGCTAGTGACCAGGGATGGGCGGCGCTAGAAGATTTTGGGTAGGCAAGAGGAGCTCTGTTTCGTGGGAAGCGTTGGGAAGAAAGAAGCGGCATAAATTCTAGGCGAAGAGAAGAGGGAGAGAATCTCAACCCCTTATATCCTTCATCCGCTCCAATATTCGTGCAGTGTGTACAGTAACCGTGCCACGCGTCGCAGAAGGAGCTGGGTAACCCCACGCGATGATTACGCCACCTCGATCTCCACGCACACATTAAAACTATGCCTCGGTTCTGCAACAGGAAGACCCACCAATGGTCGTGCTGACGGGAATGTCTGTCAGTGACGTGACTTGACCATAACTGGTGTCAGATTACGTCAGAGACCAAGTTTCGGCTTAGTTTGAATTTCGAGCTGGAAAACCCGAATAATGTATTCATAGGTCCGACTCATTTGATACCCGGATCCTATCCTTTATTTTCAAGTTTCAGGAACCCTTCAAGATTCTGCAAGCCGAAGATCAAGCTAGGGGATGATGAAATCCGACTTTGGATCTTGGAGGCTTCCGGGGGCTACTGTTGGGGATATACTTTCCAAGTATCCTCACTGTGCCTCACTGACCAGGGTGGCCTAGTTCGGGTTAGAGCTTTGCTTCACGGGTGGCCCAGTCAAGGAGAAGAGACGGAGTCCAGTCCGGCTACGGGAAGGCCCAAAAGGATTACCGACATAGGCATGTAGTGTTACTTGTAGTTCAAGATGTACTCTGTAACCGACTCTTATTCATAGCCAGATAGGTCTCTCCTGTAAACCCTAGGCCGGATATCTATATAAGTCGTCCTATGGCAAGCCTTTAGGGCACCCTTACAATAGTCTACAATCTCAAGTCGCACAGGCGAAACCCTTGTAACCCATATTCCGGCTCTGCCATATTACTGGATTGCTAGCAGGAGTATGATCCGTCCAAAGCCGGCGGATTCGAACCTGGGTAAACTTGTGTGCTCACTATCCCGGAATACTGTATGTATCACACCCCTCTCTTCCACACGCCTCGAGGACCCCCTCATGGCGTACTTGTCATCAATCCGACGACACAACTCCCGCTCTAGCCTCGTGGTAGCCGAAGGAGCCATTGAAGTACATGATCCATCTTCCTTGGTCTTCATTTCCCGGGAGGCTAGAGTACTCCTCCACTTCCAAGTAGGGTGTAGGAGTCCACTTGTTGATGAAATCAAGAAGGGCTTTGCTTTTGATTTCCTTGTTAAGGGCAAAGCGAAACTCGAACTCGGAGAGCTTAGTTGCCCACTCTGTGATTCACCCCGTCACTTCCCGGTTATGCAACACACTCTCTAGTCCATAGTCATTGATAACAGTCACGCGGTGGGCCTAGAAGTAGTGTTGTAGCTTATGGGAAGCAATTAGGACTCCGAGTAGCATCTTCTAGGCCGGGGGATACCTTTCCGAGGCATCACGCAACACCGTGCTGACAAAGTTGATAGGGCGTTGTTCCAACCCCACCTCCTTTGGTTTTTTCGAACCTTTGGCCTCGGGCAAAGCCTCTCCTTCCCCCGTAAAGAGGAAGTCAGGCTTTCTATCTTGTTTACGATTTCGTCATTTTCGGTGCCCTTCGGCCGCTCCACCACCAAAGCCGCACTAACCACCTGAGTGATAGAAGCGATGTAGAGTAGTAGCGGTGCTCCGGATCACGGAGAGACGATGATAGGGGTGAGGACAGGTATTTCTTGAGATCAAGGAATGTCTGCTCTGCGTTTGGAGTGCACTCAAAGCCCCCTTCTTCTTTAGGAGATTAAAAAACGGGAGGGCACATTCTCCCAAACAGGAGATGAAGCACCCTAATGCCGTGACGCACCCATTAAGGTGTTGCACATCTTTTATATTCTGGGGAGGGTGCTTGTCCTCTATGGCCTTGATTTTGTCCAGGTTAGCCTCAATTCTGCGGTGTGAAACTAGGAATCCAAGGAGCTTTCTGGAAGGGACGCCGAAGACGCACTTCTTAGGGTTGAGGCACAAGTTCACATTTTATCGAAGGTTTCCCACAAGTCTTCAATCAGGGTGGCTTTGTCGCGAGACTTAACCACGATGTCGTTGGTATAGGCTGCCATGTTGCACCCCATCTGGGGCCCAAGGAGATATGCATGACCCTTTGGAAGGTGGCCCCAGCATTCTTGAGACCAAAGGGCACGCATGTATAGCAGTAGCACCCCATCGGGGTTATGAACACTATCTATTCCTCGTCCTTGACGTCACTTCGGATTTGGTAGTAGTCCGAGAACGTGTCAAGCAAATAGAGCAGGTCACATCCAGCGGTGGAGTCCACCACTTGGTCGATACGCGATAGCGGAAAAGGATCTTTCGGGCAAGCCCGGTTCAGGTCAGTGAAGTTGATGCATAGCCTCATCTTGAGATTCGTCTTAGGCACCATAGCATGATTGGTCGTCCAAGTAGGACGGAGGACCTCCCGCACAGTACAGGCCCTCACCAGCTTGCGCATTTCCTCTATGATGAAGTCCTGGCGGTCTTAAGCCTAGCGCCTAACCTTCTGCCGGACAGGTCCGGCCCCAAGGCACACTGCCAGGTGATGCTCGATGACCTCCCTCGGAACTCCGGGGAGATCTGTGGGATCCCATGCAAAGACATCGGTGTTTTCCCGTAGGAAAGCAACGATCCCATCCTCCTACTCGCGGGATAACCGGTTCCTGATGGTAATGAAGTGAGCCGGGTCATCACCCAGCGGCACTTTCTTGGTAAGTTAACGCTCGGCCTTGAGCCTCTGCTTCCTGGGGGCGGTGGCCACGTCGGTGGCCTTTTCCCCCAGGCCTTCATCAGCAACACCTCCTGCATCACCTAGTGGTGGGGTCGCATGAGCGGCCGCACCTTCGCTAGTGTGCTCGCCTTCCCGAGCGGCGGGGTCCGGTCAGGGCTGCGGTGAAGCAGCAACAATAGGCTCTGGACACGAATCACCATCCACGGCGGTGCCCGTGCACCGTGCATGAGTCTTGGTCCCCAAGATCCCAGTCATGGGAGGCCCGTGAGAGTGAGCCCGCAAAGCAGGAACATTCACCGTGGCAGATCCGGCTCTGGCACCAGGAGCTTTTCCTACCACCATGGGTGGCGATGGCATTGTCGATGTCGATGATGATGGTGGAACTCACGAAGCCATTGATGATGAAGCTGATTTCCGAAGCTGAAAACGTGAGCGCCCCCCTACCTGGCGCACCAGATGTCGCGTCTCGCGTATGCTGACATTAGGGATGTTGGACACCCCCTATTTGTTTGGTAGTGGGTACGAAGGCGTTCCGGCCTCAATGTCAATGAGGGAACCTATTAGTACGAGCACACAGCACACACTGAGCACACATAATCATTTTTAACCCAGGTTCGGGCCGCCCTTTGGCTAACAACCCTACGTCCTTCTTTGGTGGATTATCTAGGGTGGATCGAGGTACACGAAGATGATCTCTATGTTGCTGGGGAGCCACTTTCTCTCAAGCCTCTATGCTTCCCGAGCTTCCTCTTTCTTTCTTCTCTCACCTTTCTACTTCTCTATTTCCTCTCCTTAGCGTACATGTGAAGTAATCATTGCGCTTTGTCTTATTTTAAGGGTCGTGACATCATTCACTACGGCTCCGTGGAAGTTATCACTAGAGACCATCACATCATGGCATGGATCCTCGAATACCGCTGTGGCCACGACGCACAGTTATGCCTCTGGGCGGTGTAAACGTGCATGTGGCATGTTCCCACGACCAACATCATGGAATACACACACGCGTAGTAGGGTTACAGTGCGCAACTGATCCCACTACCACAACGTGCGCACGGTTAAATAGGGGAGTGGGGGAACCCTTGTTCACTTTCTCCCGCTCCCAGTTTCTCTTCTTCGTCCTTGCTCCGCCACTTCTACTGCGCTCTACATCTCGCGACTATGCCGCTCCTCTGCCCAAGCGCCACCATCTTCTGCCGCCACGGGACCACGACAATCCGTGCCTTGCACACCCGATGCTAGATTTTCATGAGAGGAGAGCGAGCCCGAGGAGATGGATCCCGAAGAAATTGTCGCTGTTGATGAGCATGAGAAGGAGGATATTCCCGAGCATGTCACTTGGGACGGGTCAGATGTGACCCAATCAGAGATTGATTGCCTGAAGCGGACCCGGAGGATTCCACCGAAGGAGGGTTAGTACATAGTATTCGTCGCCCGCTTTGCCCGTGGATTTGGTCTCACCCTTAGCAAATTTGCTAGAGACTTCCTTGAAACCTTTGGCGTCTAGCCCGGTCATCTCTCGGCTAATTCCCTAGCCTCTCTCCCCGGATTCATCTCTTGCTATGAGGGATACCTGAGCCTATGTCCCAGCATGAACCTCTAGGCTAAGTACTTCTAGCTCCGCACCAATGTTATTCCAAATATGGATCTTCCTCTGGGCGAGAAACCTTTGACCCAGCGCAGGGCTATGTCAATTACACCCTGGAAGAATTCCATCTCTCCCCGGATCTAGGGCCTCGACTCCTTCAAGAAGTGGTTGAGGTTTTTCTTCTATGTGAAGAACAACACCGATATAGACATGATTCGGCTCCCAACATTCTCTGTCGGTGTTCCCAACAAACTTAAATTGGACGTCGACCCGAAGAAGAAGAACCCTTTTGTCAACATGGTTGACACGCATCTTGTTGATTTGAAGGAGGTCGGGTTATCTAGTGATGATCTGATGGCCACTTTCATCAGTATCCGAGTCTGGCCCCTACAGCAGCACACCTGCAAGATCTGCCATATGAGTGGCTACTTCGACCCGAATTGTGTCTCCACGGTCGACTTATCGAAAGCTTAGATCTGCAAGCAAGTCAAGTCCATCTTCAAGACAGACATGACTGAGGAATGGGAGTGGGGCATGGCTCCTTTCAACCGAGATAACCCAGTACCCCAGGTAATTTCCCCGAGTCATCCTTGATGAGCAATGCGTTATGTTGGCATATCTGTTTGTTTGACCTCTCTATGTTCATTTGTGCAGAAATTTCTTCAGCAGACAGTTTAAGACACTCGGTATCCTTCCCTCACTTGTGGCAAGGATCGATATACCTCGGATTCGGAAGAGCAAGAATCTAAGGAGTTCATGCCTATCCCTGACACTTTTTCAGGCCGAATCCATGGTAAGACTTCTGTCTTATCACCATTAAGGGACTGGCCGGGTGATGATGAGGAGGAAGACAATTGCTTTGTTATTGAGGTACTCGATCCAATGCCACTCTCATATACCTATCCGCTTGACTTTACCCCAGCTAACCCGGCTAGTCAGGTGCATGATGTGCCTCCTATTGTTTTTGGGGGTCAAGGTGCGGCGAAGAAATGTGCCGCAACTTTGCCCCGCCAGACGAACCATCTAGGGCCGGGAAGAGGTTCAAGTGGTCCACGAAGAAACCTTCGAGGAGAAAGGACCTGCTATTTGTCACCGCGTAAGCTTGCACCTCCGGGTTATATTTGTATTTCTTATTTCTCTCTTTCTGTATTTATTATTTCTCTCTTTCTTATCTGATTTGTTTTATCCTTTTATATTATTCGATAAGGATGCTCTGGACATTCCCGAGAGTGGTTCTAGCATGGCCTCCCCAATCCACAGGCCACCATATCCTCCACCTATCAATTATAATCGGGCTCATAGCCTAGTTTGATGTAACACTCCTCCCGCGCCGGATAACAGTCCATCCCGGCCGGAGGGAGAAAATGTCGGCGGAGGTGGAGGTGGCGTCCTAGAGGATGTGGCCATGCTGGACCAGAGGGGTGATTCCTCCGCCCTAAGGGAGAGTAAAGATCATGGTGCCAGCAGTATCGGCGTCGAGATAGTTTCTTCCGTGGTACCGGTAACCCCGGCACCAGCTCAACCCCAACCTCAGTAGCAAATATCCCCTATGTCTACTTCGACCTAGCAGACGCAACCACCACCAACATCATCCGAGTCCCAAGACTCGGCCACAAGACCAACCTCGGCAGAGCCTGCAACCCAAATCTTGACACACCTCGTAGTCTCAATCTCCGCCAACCTCACAACCTCGACCAGCTACCTCCCAGCAGCGAACCAATCCAACTTGCTAGGAGAAGAAGGCAGGTGTTGCAACCAAGCTGACTTAGAAGAAAGCTAGGGTTGTACCCGCATAGCCATTAGTCGCCACAATGCTGCAGAAAAGTGCTTTTGCCTCTGCCTCGGCTACAGATAAGCAGCTTACATTGCACATTAGCCTAGCTACTACGATGGCCACCTAGAATGCTTCTGCCAGGAACGGCTTAGTCCTTCCCCAGACTCCGAGCGATGAGTACCCTGAGAACTAGAACAATGCCGATTATGGCAACATTAGCTCTAGAAATCTTCTACCCCAAAAGTTTGGCCCAACAGAGATTGGTGAGATGATGTTCACTGCCAGTAAGGCTCTTGCTGATGCTGGCAAAATGATGGAGGTAACTATCTCAGCTGCATTTTTGTACTTGGAATAGATAACACATAACCATTAGTCCCCGAGCCTCCATGGGAGTATGATATTACTCGGCCGGATGGTCATCTAGGTTAACACTTAGTAATTTAGTTTCAAATCTTATCATGTCCGAGATATTGAGCTGAGTCATTGTAACTTAGTCAAAATTCCCTTTAGAATCAAATATCCAGCCACCTAGATTCGGATCGAGTTTACTCAGTTTGAATTTTGAGTGGAATCAAATATCCATTTTTTCTCAGTAACTAAGATCTGTCTCTTTCAAATATCCAACAACCCTGACTCACTACTGAATTTCAAAGACTCATTTTTGCACACAAGGGCCTTTCTACCAAGCATAAGAAATTGTTGTTGGAGTTGAAGAACAAAGGTATGTTGCTACCTCCTGGCCCCGTTGATGTCCTTTGCCAGCTTAGGTTGATGTCCTTGATTTGCCGTATTAATTCGTGATTCGTCCTTTGACAGCCGAGGTTGATGTCCAGAACAAGGAGCTATGGGAACGCGTTGCTAACTTGGAAGGTATTTTTCCTCTTGGATCTCATTTTTGCACTTGATCCCTTATGACTTGCTTTGTAATTTCTACCTCGGCTTAGCCAGATCAAAATTTCTTGTAGATTCTCATCAGGATTGCATATCTATGCCTAAATTGATGATTCTTTTTCTTGAACAAGCAGGAGAACACGAAGCTCAACTGAACAAGAAGAATGAAGAGATCTCTTGGCTTCACGCCGAGAATGAGGAATTAAAGAAAATCCAAAGGGTTGAGCTTAAGGGAATCGATCAAGAATTCACCAAGGAAAAGTGATAGCTCACACTCCAGCTTTAGAAGGACAAAAAACTACTCGAGGAGGCTGACATCAAGTTTGACTCGGTGAATCTTGAATTCAAAAAGCTCAAGAAGAAACATGCGGGTTGGTTGGCTGAGTGTCGTTGTATTGGGAACGACGGTACCTAAGAAGGTTAGATAGAGGTGTGGGGACTAGCGGGGAAGCTATCGACGGCGTCCGCAGGCAGGATTGGATACATGCAAGCGTAGCTGGACGCAAGAAGTACCTAGGTTCGGAGCCCTCTTAGTGAGGTAAAACTCCTACTCCTGCCGATCTGACTATGAGCGATATATGAACTATAAGTGCTCCTCAAACTATATTCTCTAGCTACTGTCTTAAATGCACTGAGACCAACCCTTTCTACTGAGGCCTTGACTCTCCTTATATAGGCAGAGAGGCAACGGTCTCACTAGATAATTTGACTGGTGGCCCCCAAAAGCGGGTCCCAGCCGACTGGTCATCTACAGTAACCGGTACAACCAGGTCCCATCAGAGTACGAGCGGTATGGATGTCGTGGGCACAGTGAACGCCCTGCGATCCTATCGTCAACACAGGGCCACTGTTCCCGCGTCATCCCCGCAAAGTCTTCGGTATGGCCGGGTAGTTGCCAGTCTTGTCGTCGTACAGGGCGTACCGCGCACTGTTCCACACGTCGCCCTGTCTCCTTGATTGGTTCCGGCTACGCTGCTGTAGCCGGCTGCTTCTCGCTGCTCCGGCTACATCACAATAGCTGGCCTGACTTGCCTTGTCCGGCTGCACTTGACTAGCCGGACGCGAGCCGACTGTGATGTTTCTTGTCTGGTTGGGGCCGGGTATCCGGGGGTCATCCCCCGATACTAGCCCCCGAGCGCGTGTGGATTTCACCCCTAGGTGAAATGTGCGCGCGCTCCCTCTTTATTTTGAATTTCTGACCGGCTACGCCTGGCGGTTGCACTACCCGTGACGTCAGTGCTGACGCCGGCCACGCGCGCACGTGCCATCATTACTCTGTGGCGGGCAGTGTAACATCCCGTCGCACGTCGCCTCGGGAAACTGCCCCCTGACGCTTCGGTTCTTGCCCCGGGATCTTCTGCGCACCCCGCGTCTCCACACGGGATCTGGGGCGGCGGTTGGGGTGGGAAACGCCTCGGTGGACGCCGCGTGGCGCTGCGGACGGTTGCCCTCCCAGGCCTTTAAAGGGGCGTCCGGGGGAGGGCAGTTCCTTTCCTTCGCTTCCCCGCTCCTAATTGCTTTCTTCTTCCTCTACGCTCCTGCTTTCTGCGCTTCGCTGCTGCTGCCGCTGTAGCCCGCTGCGCCGCCCGTTTGTCATCGTCGGCTGTACGGGCCACCGTCAATCGTCCGCAACCGCGCCCTCCAACAAACTGGAGATGGCCACAGAGCGCGGAGCGTGGTGTGGCTCCTCCGTCACGAAGGACCACATCCAAAAGTATCGCGCCACCCGCGTCCTTCCGTCGGAGGAGGAAGTGGCGGTGCGGCTTGCACCGGCGGGGGAGGAGTCGCTGCATCCGGCGGAGGGAGAACGAGTGATCTTCCACTCGCACCTGGCGCACGGGTTCGCGCTGCCGGTGCACCCGTTCTTCCTCACCTTCCTCGCCTTCTTCGACCTCCACCTCCACCATCTCGGCGCCAACGCAATCGGCACGCTGGCGCACTTCATCGCGTTCTGCGAGAGCTACCTCGGGATCCAACCAGATCTCGGGCTCTTCAGCCGGCTCTTCCAAGTCCGGCCGTAGGTCCAATTTATGAAGCGGTCGCTGGTCGTCTGTTGTGGCGCCTCCATCTACTCCCGCGCGCAGACCGGCTACCTGAAATTCTAGCTGCATGACACGATACGATTGTGGTAGCAGTCGTACTTCTACATCCAGAACCTCAGCGCCGTCGATCGGATCAACCTTCCGGCGTTCCAGGACGTGGAGTCCAGCCGGCAGCACTGGGAGTTGAATATATACAATGAAAAGGCGGAGTCGGACGAGATGTCGAAACTCATGCGCGCCCTCGTCACTGCCGGACTAACCGGCCTGGACATCACCCACAGCTGGATGTCCCGGCTGATGATGCCGCTGCAGCAGCGAGCGCACAGGATGTGCTTTTACTCTGGCCGGCTGGACCCGACCCAGTTGTCTCACCGTGACCCCGCTACCACAATCTAAAGGAGTGGATGTGGACGATTACCAAGGAGCGGCAGCCGGAAGGCTGGGCCTTCGGGCTGGCGCCCTATAGTCGAGACAACCGCGTGCCCCGGGTAAGTTCTTCCAGCCGAAATTTCTTTTGTATCTCTTTGCCGTCTTTTTTGCTTATCCGACTAATCTCTCGTACTCAGCAGATCTTTCCCTGTATCCATCGCGAGGAGGGTGATGCTCCTCTTCAGATGTTCGCGCCCGACTTGCCCGAGACGCGCGCTCGACGGTCTGGCGAGGAGTCGGACAGGGATGGGGACGCCTTCCCCAGCCGGAACGATGAGCCGGCCGTCGATCCCCATGCGAAGGACGACGAGGAGGAGGAGGCCACGCCGGCCCCTGATCCAGCATGATGCCTCGCGAGGGACGGCGACTCCAGCTGGTCTAGCACTGGTGGGAGCGGCTCCAGCCGTTCCAGCGCTAGCCGGCCTGCTGTCGAGGAGCCGGCCCCCAAGAGGAGCTGGACCGGCACCCTTCCGCGGAGTCGCCTTGGCCAGAAGAAAGGGCCGCCCCCGGTGGTATAGGGGTAAGTTCTTCTCTAGGCGCCTTTACTATTTTTTGCTTCTTTCGTTTGCCTTTGGCTTACTTGCTTCTTTTTCCTTCTTCTCTTCTTCTGTCTTTTTAGCATGCTGGTCTCCTTTGGAGCCGCGATCCCGGCGCGAGCGCCGACTAGGTCGCCACCCCACGGCCCGGCCACGTCTGTCTCCACCCCTCCTTCCTCCGAGGCACCACCTCTGTTGCCGCCTCGAGCTGAACCGGCTGCCTCAGCCGGAGCGGAGGTTCCTCAGCCGGACGTGGTGGTCCAGCCGGAAATGGTTGAGGCCACCTCGCAGGGCAGGGACGGCTCTTCTGCGGGAACGCGGAGGGCGGTAACCGGCAAGGAGCTCGTGGTTGTTGGTGACGACAACTCCGAGGACGAGCCGGGGGAGGAGTGGAGGACAACGGTGGTTGCAGGGAAGGAGTCCCTGGCCGCCAGCACCATGGATGATGACACCTCCTCCACCGCCTTGCTGAAGGATCTCGCCGCCACCCTCGTACTGGCGGTGAAGGAGATCCGGCTGCTGGTTGCCGCAGCCGGCGGGAACCGGTCCTTGGAGCAGAAGCTCGCTGCTGCCAACGGAACTTCCCAGAGTAAGCTCGCCTTGGCGACTATTGCCCTCGAAGAAGCGTGATGCCCGCACTCGCCCTGGTGGATGTCTTTGAGTAGCCGGTAGCCTGTGTCCACATCGACACACCTTTGGAAGATGTCGGATAAGATGTGCTTGTACAATTATTTGTTGATGATGGTGTACATATGCGCGTGGTGCCGGATTTGCCTGGCCTCCACCTCGTCCTCCGGAAGCTCCCCGTTGGGGATGTAGTTCATGAAGGGTTGTGCCCAGGATGGTATTTCTCGAATGATGAGGATGCTCCCGCTCTCCGGTTTATGGTCGTCGGAGGGTCGTCTGGCTGAGGTACCCGGAACGGCATCCCCTGAGCCGCTTGATGAGTCGGCAGCCCCGGGTCTTGTGAGCCGGAGGGTGCGGACTTGCCAAAGTTTGTACGGGACTTCTTTTTTGGAGGTTCTGCCGGCTCTGCATCTGCCGCCCCGTGAACCGGAGCGCTCCCTGCCCATATGATGGAATCCGACTCGGGGGACGGGTTGATGGAGGGCTTGCGCAGGTGCTCCAAGGAGACCCCGGGTGGGATCGCCTGCCTGGTGGATCCGATTCATGCGAGCGAATCGTCTGCCTCGTTGTTGGTGCGAGGGACATGATGAAATTCACATCCGTCGAACGAGGCGCTGAGCTTCTGTATGTGGAACGGGTAGAGATCCATGTTTGCCTCGCGGGCGTCCCATTCTCCGGATACTTGCTGCACCACCAGATCCGAATCGCCAAAGCAGAGGATCCGGTTGACACCAATCTCTTTGGCTAGCCGGAGGCCGTGCGCCAGTGCCTCGTATTCGGCTACGTTGTTGGAGGACTTGAAGTGGATCTGCAGGACGTACTCCATCTGGTCTCCCTTGGGCGAGGTGAGCACGATGTCGGCTCCCAAGCCCCCGAGCATCTTCGAACCGCCGAAGTGCATCTTCCAGTGGTCTGGATCCAGAACCGGTGGGAGATACTGGGTCTTGGCCCAGTCAACGAGGAAGTCCGCCAGCGCCTGCGACTTGATCCTAAGCCGGGGCTCGTACATGATAGAGTAGGTGGCGAGCTCGATGGCCCACTTCGTGACTCGGCCGGTGGCGTCCTTGTTGCCGATGATTTCCGAAAGGGGTGCAGTGCACACGACCTTGATCGGATGTTCCTAGAAGTAGCGCTTGAGCTTCTTGCATGCCAGGTACACGGCGTAGCACATCTTTTGGTAGTGGGTGTAGTTCTACGTGGAGAGGGAGAGGACCTCGCTGAGGTAGTAGACGGGCCTCTGAACCGGCTGAGTCTTGCCTTCCTCGAGGCGCTCCACCACCAGGACGATGCTGACGAAGAGCAACATCGGCTCCTTGCTAGCCAGCATGGCTAGAACCGGCGTTGTGGATAGCATGCGCTTGAGGTCGTGAAAGGCGGCGTCGGTTTGTGAAGTCCAGGAGAACTTGTCCGTCTTCTTCATTAGCTGGTACAACGGGAGTGCCTTTTACCCTAGCCGGCTGACGAAACGATTGAGGGAGGCTAGGAATCCGGTGAACTTCTAGACTCCAAGCAGGCTCCTGGGCGGCTGCATCCTTTCGATGGCCACGATCTTCTCTGGATTCGCCTTGATACCTCGTTGTGATACGAGGAAATCGAGTAGCTGGCCGGATGGGACTCTGAAGACGCATTTCTCCGGGTTTAGCTTCATCTGGTATTGCCGGAGGTTGCCGAATGACTCTCCTAGATCTTCAAGGAGGGTGCGCTTTTCCTTGGTTTTCATAACCACATCGTCCACATAGGCATGCACGTTTCGGCCGATCTGCGAGTGCAAGCATTTCTACATGCAGCGCTGATAGGTAGCGCCTGCATTCTTCAGATGGAGTTCTATCTGCCGTAGTCGCTGACGCGCGTGTCCCCGGTGGTGAGGTAATCCCTTCTCCTCCTACCAGTTTTCGGGTGATGTTCCTAGCATTCATCATCCGCGGTATCTCGCTGCCCCTACATCCTTTCTTTAGGGGCCTTCTTTGTTTCTATGGGCTCCAGCTGCACCAGCTGTCCCCCAACTCCATCCTCCATGTAGCTTGCTATATTACTCTTTGTGAGTGCTGGCTCGGAATCGACCCACACTTCGGTCTCTTCAAACGTCTCTTCAAACGAGTCAACGTCTGGCTCCATAGTCTATGATATAGGCAGCTGCGGTATCCACATTGACTCCTCCATCACGTACTTCGACATCAAACTCATGGCGTCCGTCCAAGGGTGGAGGGGCAAGTGGTTCTACATCCGTGACCAGAAGGCCGACGAAGACCACTTCGGAGTAGCGCCCTTCGATCCCGTGATGCCATGCAAGAGGAGGCGCTCCTGGAAGAATGTAGTGATGCCCGGCGAGTCCGCGGAGACAGTTGTGATGTACGAGCGCGTCTACGACCTAGAGAGTCGCATGGGAAAAGAAGAGGGAGCTTGCACCCTCATTCACACATGGCTGCGCCATCGCGTCCAGCCCCTGCAGGCCAGAGTCCACCCTATGGTCCAGTGGGCTGGCGCAGATGATGTCACTCGCGTATCTGCCGATGGCATTTCCGCGAGTTAGGTAGATAAAAGGGTGCTACTGGTCACCAAGTACACCGCCAAGGATGTGCTCCCTAGTGAACAAGTCGTGTCTCCATTCGATGCTGCTAATCCTCCTTCTGAGGTACGGTTGTGCTACGAAGTAGCTTTATTTGTCGAGTGCTTCTCTTTTCTTGACTTGTACTAACTTGTTTTCTGTATGTAGGATTGGAGGGTGTCACCCTGTATGCCCCCTCTTCTTGAGGGGGTTATCCCTCGTGAAGCCTTGGAAGAGGACGAGTCGGAGTCGACCGTCCCATCTGAGGAGGAGGAGGAAGCCCCCGAGTCGAGTAGTCCGGACACTCGCAAACGTTCGCGCAGCAAGGATTCGGATGCATCATCTCCTTCGACTCCGGAAGGCGTGGCTATTGGTGCAGAGTCACTGATACCTGCCGTTCCTGTGAGCGCCGTGGCGCCATCTTCTCGCAAGAAGATGCGGTTGCCGAAGGAGTCATCGTCAGAGTCGGGGGATCAAACCTTCGATTTTGACAATTTTGATTGGTAAGTATATGAGTCTTCCTTTTGGTTCTTCTTTGGAGTTGCATTTTCTTGATGTTGGTTTTGTTTTGCAGTCAGTCGGCGTCGTCATCTTCTGGAGACGTCCAATTTTTGAAGGAATCTGGAGTCGCGACCTCCAAAGCCAAGAAAGTGGCTGAGCGTGCTCCTTCTCCTCCATTGGCGGCCCACTCCGGGCATAATTCATCAAGTTCACCAGACGATGTGGAGCACTAGATGGTTATATGGACGTCTGCGCGTCAATCGACTTCGGAGTCATTGGAGGATCATGTATGTGTAGTATTTCTTCTTCTGATTTTCCGGTCGAATTTTTTCATCTATACCATCTGCTGATCCTTTACTGTTTCTTTTGTCGCAGCTTATTGTGAAGGAAACCGCTCGCCTGGCGGAGCAGGTGCTTGCGATGGGTCGTCAGCATGCAATGCTGGACAATCGCCGTCGCGCGGTTGAAAGCGAGTGTTTTGGCTTCTTCTTCTTCATCCTTGCATTATATTCGATTGATGGTCTATCTTTGTTTGTGTCATAGCTGAGCATAATGCACTCCTTCATGACGCCGCTTCCCTCGAGAAAATGCTCGCTGCGGCGGTGAAGAGCCGCGATGAGACAATCGCAGCACAGGACGAATCGCGGAAACGCGAAGAGGATCTGCACGCCTCCATCGTAGCTAGGGAGAAGTTGTTCGAAGAACAGCTTTTCTCGATCGCCAAGGCTCTCTCAGGTATTCCCTTGTCTGGATTTTTGTCGTGTCCCTTCTTTCGAGTTTGTTGTTGTGCTGATTTTTGTGCCAATGCTTGATTCTTGTGTAGATGCCAGCGGTCTGAGCTTCGACCCCAGGCACTCCGCCGTGATGATGCCCTGGCAGATGCCATCTCGGCAGTCGAAGATCGCAGTGCTGCTCTTCAGGGGAGGCTCACCAAGGCCAAGGGCATGCTCAGTCGCCTCCGTGAGGAGCTGGCGCCCAAGGCTGAGTTAATCGAGAATATGGATGAGCTGGTGGAGTCCCTTGCTGGAGGCATTCCTGCATGCTTCAAGAACTCACTCCATGCGGCTAGCGCTTTGATGTCACTCGCGATGGTTCAAGCCCATGGAGTCGAGGTTGATCCTGCTGCGGTCTCCAAGGCAATGCCTGTCAGCGCGGATGGCCAACATGTAGTCTTTGCTCCTTTCACAGCTGCCTATGGCAAGTATGTGCCACAACTGATCAATAAAGTTGCGAAGTATTCTGAGGAACTGCAGCGAGCCAAGAAGGCGGCGAAGGCTGCGGTGTCAGGGGCTGGCGGGAAGTCTGTGGCGTATTATACTGCCACCAACTCGATGAGGCCCCCAAAACCAAAGTCCAAGTCGAAGAAACCAGTTGCTCCTCAGTAGTCATGTCTGTAATAGTTAAATAGCCTATCTCTTTTGTCTAGCACATGCCTTTGGCGAGTCTTTCTGCTGATACTTTATTATGCTTGAATGCACTCGAGTCTTTTGCCTATGCATCGCCTTAGTCTTCTTATTGTCTCTTACTTGACTTGTGATAGAGCACATCGAGTGGTCCTTCGTGTGAGCCTTGGAATATGCCATCGGCTGATGATACCTTGGTGCAGTCGCACTCAAGGGTAGATGAGCTATCTCTGCTCTCGCGACTCCGTGACCGCGTGAAGCAGTTGGAACATGAACTGCCCATGCTCCGTGGTAACGCGGATGTATGGAAGTCGAGGGTGGAGAAGGCCATTTCCCGAGAGCAATATCTGCTAGGGGAGGTGACGCAGCTGGGCAACCAATTCAAGTGTTAGCATTCTTCTTCCTTATCTTTCTCTTGTAGTCACCTGCGATAGTTCATTGTCTTCATACTTTTGCCTTTGCTTGGTATAGCTGTCAGTGCACGCCATCCATAGGATGAGTGGGACAGGATTGCCATTCGCATGAATGATCTGACCCAAGAGCAGCTTCAGGCGAGTGGATACTTCTGGGTCGATCGTGATTGTGCGATCGCACTTGCGACCCTGCAGGATCGTGTGTCATGAGTGCTTCACTTCATGAAGAAGTCACAATCGTGTTTGAAGAATATTTACCAAATGATGTTCCCACTGGACGTTGTTCCGTCGAGCCTGCTGGCCCTTCTTGCCAAATTCCAAGACTTGAGTGTAGTCCGCGAGTGTGTACGACAACAGTTAGTGGCCGATGCCAAGGCTGCTCTGTCGCTAGTGTGACTGCACAGGCCTGATGTAGATGTGGTAGTAATTGCAGCCGGACCACCAGTGCTGCCAGTATGTTCGACTTGGAACATGGTTCCTCACTACCAGGCGGTGGATCGCCCAGCGAAGGAAATTGTCGATTTCTTCGAGGAGCAGACCAACATTCCTTTGTTGCAATAGTAGTTTAGTTTGTATCCTGCACATAGTTGCACCAGTGTTGTAAAGTTCATATATGTGCTGTGTATAACTGATTAACATTGATGTATATAAAGAGCTTGTTAGCGTGTATGTTTTGCGAGTGCGTTGCACTATGCGATTCCTTTTCGTTAGCCTGACTTGTGTTTATCTCAGCACCTTGCCAACCTGTCAGGTGTGTTGCAACTGGGTTGGTGTTTGTCAAGGGTTTCGATTGGTGCGTCAGCTACTCAGGATATCACGTTAGTTTGTAGAACAGATGTGTATAGGGCGATGAAGCCCCTGAGTGGATAATTTGAAAAAATAAAAGGAACACAGAGTTGTGGGGCACTTAGCTTTATTTATTCGTAGGATAGTATGGTGTACAATGTGTGGCTAAGTAGCCTTGGCTGAGTAGCCTTATAAGCAATGTAAAAAATAAAAGACGACTAAGGGTAGAAGCGCCGTAGCTGCGCGACATTCCAGGGGTTGGAGTATGCGACTCCTGTCTATGATCTTTAAGGCGATAGGCGCCACCTGGGATTACTTCTGTAATCACGTATGGTCCCTCCCAGGGGGACTCAATCTTGAGATGCCCTTGCTGTTTCAGTCGTAGGACTAGGTCACCTTCGACGAAGGACCTGGGGCGTAGCCTTCTGCTGTGGTAGTTGCGCAGGTTCTGCTGGTAGATCGTTGATCTTTCCGCAGCGATTTCCCACGCCTCGTCAAGGAGGTCGACATAGTCTTCGAGTGCGAGAGTTGACTCCTACTTGCTGTAAGCGACCACTCATGGTGCTTTGTACCGTACCTGTGTGGGTAGCACCGCTTCCGCCCGTGCACCATGAAGAATAGGGTGTACCCTGTGGCGCTGTTTGGAGTTGTGTGTAGGCTCCAGAGTACCGATTGCAGCTCGTCTGGCCAGCAGCCTGCTGGCTGCTCGAGCGGCCTGAGGAGTCGCTTCTTCAAGCCGCCGCAGACGAGCCCGTTGGCTTTTTCGACCTGACCGTTATGGATGTGCTACGGAGGCATAGCTGACATTGATTCCTAGATTCTTGCAGAATTCTTGGAACTCCTTGGATGTGAAGTTTGTCCCATTGTCTGTGATGATGCTATGTGGTACTCCAAAGCGATAGACGATGGACTCGAAGAACTTGACTGTGTTGTATCCTGACTGATTAGTCACTGGCATGGCCTCTATCCACTTGGTGAATTTGTCGACTGCGACCAGGAGGTAGACGTAGCCTCCTCGTGAGGACTTTGGTAGCTTGCCGACCATGTCGAGTCCCCATTGCGCGAAGGGCCAAGCCAATGGAATCGGCTGGAGCTCCGCACCAGGTGCGTGTGTCTTGTCCGCGAATCACTGGCAAGCGTTGCATTTTTGGATGATGTCCTTGGGATCACACATGCCCGTAGGCTAGTAGAATCCAGCTCGTAGAGCTTTGGCGATGAGGGCTCGACTGCTAGTGTGGTGCCCACAAGTCCCCTCATGGATGTCGAGGAGAACAACCCTTCCATCAGTGTTGGAGATGCATCGTTGGAGTACTCCTGTGATGCTGCGCTTGTACAGTTCACCGTTGATAGCAGGGAATGCCTTGGATCGCCGCACAATGTGCCGTGCATTAGTCTGGTCGTCCGGTAGCCTTTTGCTCAGAAGGTACATGATGCAAGGTTGAGTCTAGGATAGATCGATCATCATGACTCTCATTGGTCCTTCGAGTCCTGTGTCCAGCTCCAAGTCGTCGAGTGCCATTGGCTCATTGGGCAGCGCAGCCCCCGAGTCCGTTTATGCGCTTGTTTTCTTCTCTGTGGCCTTTGGTTTGATGGAGTGTTCGCAGATGCGCTCGAGAAATACCCCAGGTGGTATGGGGGAGCAGGTAGAGCCAATATTGGTGAGTGCGTCCGCCTCTTCATGGATTTCGCGGCCTATGTGCCGCAGCTCGCAACCGTCGAAGTTCCCTTCAAGTGTGTCGTAGAGGTGGCGGTAGGCGATCATATTGTCGTTCAGTGCGTCGCACTCGTGCATTGTCTGGTTGACGACTAGCTTGGAGTCGCCGTATATTATGAGCCTCTTGGCGCCACAAGCTTTTGACATCCTCATCCCATGCAGCAGGGCCTCGTATTCAAATTCTTTGTTGGAGGCGGTGAACTGCATTCCCAGAATATATTTCAGCTTGTCTCTCTGGGGCGATGTCAGTATGACACCTGCGCCATCTCCATCCTTTCGCTTGGATCCGTCGAAGTGCATTGTCCAAAGGTAGGACATATCTGGTTGTTCAGGGAGCTAGTTCTCCATCTAGTGCACCAGGAAGTCAGGGAGAACTTGCGACTTGATTGCGTCGCGTTTTTCATATGTAATGTCTCGTGGAGACAGTTCGATTCCCCAAAGCGCGACTCGTCCGGTGGCGTCGGGATTGTTGAGGATATGCCCAAGTGGGGCGTCGTTGACTACCACGATTGGGTGTTCCTGGAAGTAGTGGCGCAGTCGCCAGGCTGTCATGAAGACGCCATACGCTAGCTTCTGGTAGTGTGGGTACCGCTGCTTTGTTGGCGTGAGTACCTCGCTAAGGTAGTAAACTGGGCGCTATACCCCGCGGACCTTGTTTTCCTTGGCTTGTTCTACTACGAGCATTCTGCTGACCACCTGGTTGGTGGCAGAGATGTATAGTAGCAGTGGTTCCCTTTCGTGTGGGGTCACCAGTACTGGCGAGGTGGATAGTAGGCGCTTGAGGTCTTCGAATGCTTCATGTGCCTCATTGGTCCACTCGAACTTGTCAGCTTTGCGGATAAGTTGGTAGAAGGGCAGTGCCTTTTCGCCCATACGACTGATGAATTGACTGAGCACCTTGATTTGCCTCGCCAGCTACTGGACACCTCTTATGTTCTTCGGCTTCTCCATGGCCAGTATGGCTTTTATTTTCTTCGGGTTCACCTCGATTACTCTCGCAGAGATGAGATACCCGAGTAATTGCCCACATGGTACGCCGAAGGCGCACTTGTCTGGATTGAGCTTAATCCGGTAGAGGTCGAGGTTGGTGAAGGTTTCACGTAAATCGTCGATTAGTGAAGCTTCCTCTTTGGTCTTGATTACAATGTCATCAACATAGACTTGGATGTTGCGACCAAGTTGGTTCTTGAGGCAAGCCTGCATGCACCGCTGGTAGGTGGCTTCTGCATTTTTTAGCCCGAAGGGCATTGTGTTATAGCAGAACACACCGAAGGGCGTTGTAAACGCCGTTTTCTCTTGATCCTCCTCCTTCATTTGAATATGATTGTAGCCTGAGTAGGCGTCGAGGAAGTAGAGGCACTCACATCCCGCGATGGATTCGATGATCTAGTGGATTCGTGGTAGCGGGAAGTGGTCCTTTGGGTAGTGCTTATTCAGAGAGGTGAAGTCCACGCACATCCGCAGGATATCCATGTCCTTTTTTGGTACTAGCACCATGTTGACGATCCAAGTGCTTTCCTTGATCTCGCGTATGAATTTGGCATCGAGGAGTCTATTAATCTCCATTCCGACTGCCTTTCCTCTTGGTTCAGACAGTCGCCAAATTGTTTGTTTGACTGGCCTTGCGTCTGGGTTGACATTGAGTTCTTGCTCGGGAATTCCCTGGGAACTCCTGGCATGTCCGCTGGACACCAGGCGAAGATTTCCTAGTGCTCACGGAGGAATTCGACGAGCGTGACTTCCTATGCGGGACTGAAGTTGTTGGCGATGAGGGTCGTCTTGGCAGGATCTGATGTGTGGACTGCACTTTCTTCTTGTGCACCGATGACTCGAATGATAGGTCAGGTGAACTTGGCCGACTCAGGGGAGGTAGACTGTTGTCTATCGACTCCTTTAGTCTCGCGAGTTCTTCCTGCATGCCGAAGGACAGGGAAATTCTATTGAACTCCTTGTTGCAACTTTCGGACCTCTCGAAGCTCCCGTTGATTGTGATGACGCCATTAGGGCCTGGCATTTTCATCTGCAGATAGGCGTAGTGCGGTACTGCCATGAACCTAGCGAACGCGACACGTCCGAGGATGCAGTGGTACTATGAGGGCCAGTCGATGACTTCAAAGTCGATGCGTTCGCATCGAATGTTTTTTGGCGTGCCATAGATGACGTCAAGGTTGATTTTGCCACGGGGATATATGCCCTTGCCTGGGACGATGTCGTGGAATGTTGTGTCCGAGGCCTCTAGGCAGGTCAGCGGGATCCTCATTGCTCGCAAGGTACTCGCGAACATAAGGTTGATGTCGCTTCCACCATGCATGAAGACACGGCTCATGTCGAAACCTCCAATTTGTGCCTCGAGTATGAGGGGAAAGTGGCCTGGACGAGGTACTTGGCGCGGATGGTCGCGCTTGTCAAAGGTGATGCAGGAGTCACTTCCACTAAGGTACTCAGTGGTAGATGGTGGCGAGTTTGTCGCCAGATTGACTTGGCGAGTGATGGCCTTTTGCGGAGGGGCGACCCATTTGGATCATCATGGTGCCCATGGCCCGTGGGTACGGCTCGCCTCCGTGATGCTGGTCAGGCGCAGCTGCGTTTGGCGGTGGTCCGGGTGGTGGTGGAGGTGCTCCATGTGCCACAGCACCTGGGGCAGCTCCGTAGCCCCTGTTGACTGCGTCGCGATTCATCCGAGCCAGGCCCTCATGGAGTTTGAGGAACTCGCGGTAGTCTTTGAGGAGGTGGCTGGATTTCTTTTTGCCATCATGCTTGTCAATGTAGAAGTGCACGGTGCATGGCCCGGACAGCTTGTCTTCAATGGATGCGGAGAGCGCCTCATCGCGAGTGCGACGCTGCCATACTTGTATGGTTTTCCCGGAGTCGCGGTATCCACCGCTGCGGTAGCCGCTGTTGCGGTTGTCGTCGCGTATATCGGCGTAGCCAACTGCGACCATGTTGACATCGTTGTGGTCATCGTAGATGCGCATTCGACGTTTGCTTCAGCGGTCGCGTCTACGTTCGAGTTCTGCTTCCTCGTCAGAGTGAACGCGATTCTTCACCGAATCTTCTCCATCAGGCCACCGATTCGCAATTTCCATCAGGTGGTCGATGGTATTGGGCTTCGAGCGGCCCAGCTCGTCCGTGAGCTCTATGCGGCGAACGCCGCCGTTGAATGCGTCGATTGTGTGGTCCTTCGAGATTTTTTCTGCGGAGTTCTTGATGATGGACCACCTCTGGATGTACGAGCGTAGTGATTCGCCCGACCTATGCTGGCACCACCTCAGCTCTTCGATTGACGCGGGCCTTTTATAGGTGCCCTTGAAGTGGCGCACAAATGTGTAGACCGGCTCTTCCCAACTGCAAATGGATCCGCGTGGGAGGTTGTTGAGCCATGCCCAGGCGGCGCCCTGTAGCTGTAGCTGCAAGCATTGCATAGTCGTGCTTCGACTCCCGCCATGGAGCCTGATGGAGAAGATATGGTCCTGTAACCAGATTTTTGGGTCCTGGAGGCCGTCAAACTTCGGGTTCTTTGATGGGAGCTTAAACCCCTTGGGGATTCGCTTTTTCCTGATGGCCCTGCTGAAGCATCTAGCGCCACAGAGCTCCACATCTTCGTCTTCAGAATCAGTCGATCGGGCGCGTCGTGCCCTTCACTTGTCGATCTTGCGCTCCGTGAGGTCATCGCGCGCATCGTAGTCGTGGTCGTGTCGCCAGGAGTGGCAGCGCCGAGACATATCGTGACTGTCATCGCTAGATGAGGGCGAGGAGTAGCATTTTGCCAGAGCCTTGCCTTTCTTCAGCTCTGGTGTTGGCTCTTTGTCGAGGGCGGCCTCGATTAACCCCAAGCATGCGATTGTAGATCGGTGCATGGCAGCTCGAGGGTCTCCAGCTGGCGGCTGGTTGTTGAGGAGGTACATGGTGGCCGCCGTTACCATAGCTTGCGGTGTTTTTGGAAGCACGTTGCCACGCGTATCCACCGTCATGGAGCCGAAGTCGAGGACTTTTGCGGCTTATACACGTTCTTGTTCGGTGAGGTGAGCAAGTCGAGATCGCCTCTTGTTAGCGATGTACTCGTTGCACCTGGAAGAGGATCCTCCATGGGAGGAGAGCCCGTCTCGTCGGAGGCTCGACTCGTCTGCCGCCTTTTTACGCGCCTCGAGTTGCGCGATTGTTTGCAGTTGGCGTTTGTATTCCTCTTTCAGGAGCCAATGGTAGCCCATCAACAGTTCTTGAGGGGAGCCGAAAGGCAGAAGGTGGCCTCGTAGGGCTTCTCGACAGAGGGCCCACTCGAGGTCATTGAGCCTGATCACGACGCGTTCGCTAGTTTGCTCGTTTATCATAGTTGGAGGTTCGACTGCTCCTCCGTTGTTGACGGGGGCGCCGTTAGTGGGGCCACCGTTTGGCGGATCGGTTCCATTGCCTCCGTTGCCCGTGTTGTCATGATTGGCGGAGGAGTCGCCCGTGTTGATGACGACGCACATGAAGTGGTCGGGGAAGCTGCTGCTCCCACAACTTTCAGATCCAGAGCCGTAGGCTCCATCTTCAGTTGCCAGATCGCCTAGATTGGATTCACGACTTCTGTCGCTGGCCGTATTCTCGACTGTTGTCGAAGCATTGAGCTCAATAAGGGTGCCGATTGGCGGAGGGAACCACGATGCTGGAGCAATCAATGGTGCTGTCGGCTGGCAATCAATGCGAAGCGTGCCCATCTGACCAACTTGGAAGCGGAAGTTCCCGATCGCCAGGCTGATTCCATTGCCCATGGACTCGAAAGCCGGGCGAGTGGCCGGCGCATGGACGGTGAAGTCGAATGCGCCGAAGAGCTGGCGAATCTCCGCTGTTGTGGAGTTATAGATCGCAGTTGATGGGGCCGAAGGAGCCGCAACATTAGCACTCCCAATTCCCACAGACGGCGCTAATTGACGAGGGTTTAACTCATCAATGCCCGTTGTTATGCACAAATGAGCCTCTGGCAAGAATCTGCTGCACGAGCTTGTGCCGACATAGCTCTGGCCTTTGTGTTGTCATGGTATGAAGGTATCAATTTAGATATCCTTCAGAATTTGCGCATTGGCTCTGAATGGATGAACAACCCGAAGTTTATCAAGCGACACCAAGATCGATCCAATGCTTTGATCCAGTATAGCAATGTGCATGCATGGAATACTGGGCCGAGTTTCCTCGATGACATGAAGGACATATATATCGAATATGACACCGACGGAAACAAAGGAAACCCGGTTGGAGATGAAGAGAATTCGGACTGTGAAGCAGCAATTGAGGTTGACGCCGAGGCTAGTGCTGAGGCTGACGCCGAGGCTGATACCCCGGCAGCCACAGCTCCTCCTCCATCGGTTGAAACTTCTTATCTCGCTAACCCTGCACCTGATACTACTACCGTTTCTCTTGACCAAGCTGTCACTGCTCCTTAGGCATAAAAACATGAATTTTGATTAAATCCCCGGTATGCCAGGCGCAGTTGTAATGTACAATTTACGTGGTTTTGCTACTACTATGTTTTTATGTCGAATCCTCTTGGGCGGAGTCCCCGAGTTTCATTTTCTTGTTTTCTCAATCTTATGATCTGGATCATGACTACCATTTTTCGGCATTTAACTTATGAGTCCAAGATCAGAAAATTAAATCAACAATACTTAAAACAACGAGAATTAGCTCAGAGTGATTCGACGTAATAGTAAAGATAGTAAATGCAGGGGTTAGTCCAAAAAACAAGTGTCGACTCGCTTATTTTTCTATCCTTAGTCGTTTTTCATGTGCCTAACACTCGCTAGCTTTTGATCTTGATTGGCATGAAGCCGGGTTTCGACTCTTCAGCTAAGTGTAAAATGGTTGAAGTAGCGCTACATTCCATGGCCTTTTTGACTCTTCTCCTAACATGTCCGCCTTATTCTTCTGATGTGCTTGAGCGTCTATGAGATAATATGCATCATCGTGCAGTGCCTTGCTCACAATAAATGGCCCCTCCCATGGAGGCGATAGTTTATGCATGTCAGCTGTTGGGAATATGCCCTAGAGGCAATCATGTATGATGTAATTCCCAATGTATTTATAAAGTAATAAAGTTGTCCTTGTATGAAAATCAGATATATATATCATTGAATGCGTGATTCAGTTGTGGAACTATATATTCATGTTTGTTCATACTAGATTGTCCTTGGTCATTAAGGTTGTGTTGGAGACACAACTCAGACCAATGTGCAAGTTGGATGATGACACAGTTCCACTTGTCATGAGCATGGTGATGTCATTCCAACTTACATGGACTCGACTAAAGAGTTTAGCGAGTCGGACTGACCCACAGTTGAGATGCAATGAACATGTTGTCATTTGTAAATCTCAAGCATTGGAATCCTTCGACCTGAGGTGATTGCATGATTTGAGTTATGGATCGCCATCTTAGGTTCTATAAAATGTTGTTTCATAAATGGGAAGTTATAAAGGTAGAGTTCGGGCTGGTTGTGAAGCAAGGTGCGTGACTTGGATTACCAAGATGGGATTTGCCCCTCCGTAATGGAGAGATATTCTTTGGGCCCTCTCGTGCGATATGACTCAGAAGCATGGCCATGCACAACTTGGTCAAGTGTTAACCAAGGAGTCGGACTAAGTGTTAGTGCAGTGAATCATAAATCATGGAACGAGAAGAGAGAGTCGAGCTATTAAAGGGATGGCAACTACTCGCCTATAGCTTGACAAGGTATGTCATGAGGCAAAGGGACTTGGGCAAAAGTCACATTGAGAAAGGTTTGTCTTTTGGCTTTACGCTGCTTGGGAGTTGGCACGTCCTGCTAGAGGCTGCTACCAACTATCCACTCGGAGTAGTGAATCGTGTCGTGTCCAGGTGTACATGAACCTAAAGGGTCACACACTTAAGGGAAAGGAGCCCATGTGTATTCGATCCATGTGGAGATTTGGATATAGCCTAGGGCCTCAAGCATTGAGTCCAGCTAAGAGTATATATAAGTGGAGTGACAAGGGATAGTACCTAACCTATCCGTCACTTTCTCCAATGCCATTTCGGGCTAGACAGGATCTAGTAGTCCTCTGCCTGGAGATCCTCCCTGTACATGTGGATACTGGTATAGGCGTTGCACGTGTGGCGCTGGAGACATGGAGGTTCGTCAGGATCCGGACGTGATGCATATGGGATCGTTCGGCACGGCATCAACCGGCGTGCTTCATCAATAATCCTCACCTACGTGTCTAGTGGTAAATCTCGTGGCTAATCACCTGAGCTAGATCTTGGGAGTACCGTGTAGGGGAAAAGTTTTGTTTATCTCTGCGTGGCCCTTCAATGGTATCAGAATGTTAGCTTCTGGTTTTAGGCTCATATGTGATATGCGGTTGGCATTATATTGGATCTATTTGCTATTTTGGTGGTCGATCTATGAGATAGATCGGTTTTGTACAAGGTTGATTGGATCAATCGTACTCGGGGAGATGGATGATCTGGTTTCCGTGATCCTACTACTAAGATCGTGGAATGACATACCCCAACCAGTCAGCTTCCGCCATCGGGGTAGATGGCGACACATAAATCGAGATGCAGTGATCGAAGATCAAAGGAGTTTGATCGAATCGGAGTACATATTGAATTTGGGTAAAATTGTTTTATCCAATGAAGAAATCCATGTTCGGACCGCTGGGTTGGCCCTGTCATAGCACCTTAGATGTCTATGCTAGTTTCACAATGCCGGTAGATATCATATCTATGCATAACTTGTTTTTGCAGGATGGTGTTGTAAATGGTATGGCTTATGTGCATGTGATGTGTGTAATCCATACGTGATCTGCGTATCACGGTTATTGTCAGCCGGCTCGAGCCTAGGCACTGTCATTTTATTGTATATGACCCGTGTGTCTGATTCTCTGTGCAATTTTTATTTACTAAGCTAGTGCAGCGTTTTGGAGAATCTAGATGGCACACAAGTCGATGTACGAGTCGACGACATGGAGTAAGATGACACGTGACAAGAGTTGGCACGAGTTAACTTACAAGCTTCATGGAGATGGAGATCACCGTGAAGAGAGCCATACCATTTCACATTATAACTGCTTTATTTTGTGTTATGTTTATTTCTCTGATTTACCTCTATTAGATAGTTGGTAGAAGTAATCCCTCGAAGAAGGTCTAGTCGGTTTCTCTGATGGTGCTACACCATCACAAGTCTGACATCGTTGGTAGTGGGCTCATAAAATTGAGGTGCTACCAATTCTTTTCGACTAGGTGGATTTGAGTCAGACTCTTGCAGCGGAAGCACTTGGTAATCTAGACGGGTCAATCACAACGGTTGTGGGACTCGGGAAGAGGTCGGTTGGGAGCTAGGGCATGTGATGCTACCCGAACAACATGAGTCACATGAGATGCGATTGGCAAGGAGTTGCCTACCTAGATCACCTAACGGCTAGCGGTGATGCTAAATCTCACTAGTCGGTTTGCTTATTTAGGATCCTGAATCACTAAGTAATCATCGGAGGGGTGTTGGTTCTAGTGGGAGCATAAGTATTAAAATGTTTAATATGCTTGTTCTTTTATGGATACATGTCTTAAGTGTTTTGCATATTTTCTGTTGTAGCTAATGTTACCTAGTAGCAGTCTCCATCAGTTATCCAGTTTTGCATTGACGACCATCCTAGAAAAAGATATGCTTAATGGAACTAATTTCACCAACTGGTATCGTAATATAAGAATTGTTGTCAAACAAGAAAAGAGGGACCATGTTCTAGATAACCCGCTTCGAGATGAGCCGAATGAGAATGCGAGTGTTGTAGGAACCAATGCCTACTGTAGGACATGTGATGAGTCTACGGAAATTAGCTATCTTATGCTTGCTCACACGGAACTGGACTTGCAGCAGCAATTCGATAATGTTGAGGCCTATGATATGATCGAAAACCTCAAACGTATGTTCCAGGCTCAGGCAAAGACCTAGAGGTATCAAGTCTCTCAAGCTTTCCTGAGTTGTAAGCTTAAGGATGGCGATCCACTGAGTCCCCATGTTATCAAGATGGTTGTTTACGTGTAGTCTCTGGAGAGGCTGGGCTACCCATTAGCGAAGAGTTCCCTACAAACATAATTTTGAACTCTCTTCCTAGTGCATATGGCCAGTTCATCTCGAACTACCACATTCATGGTATGGATAAGAAGCTCATTGAATTACATGGGATGCTCAAGCAGGTAGAGGCTGATCTCGAGAAGGGTGCCAGTCAAGTGTTGATGGTACAGAATAAGGCTAAGTACGAGAAGAGTTCTTGGACTAAGAAGAAGAAGTCTAAGTCAGGAGATAATGCTCAGGATTCGATCATAAGCGTTTCCTTAGGGACTAAGCCATCTCCTTCAGCTGGATCCACCTGCTTCTGTTGCAAGGCAGATGCCCACTAGAGGAGGAATTGTAGAAAGTATTTGGCTGACAAATCCAAGAGTGGAGGTGTGACTTCCAACTCAGGTATGCTTGTATGCAATGTTATAGACATATATCTTGCCGATGCACCTAATATTTCTTGGGTATATGATACCAGATCAGTAATTCACATCTACAACTCATTATAGGGACTGGTAAGAACTAGGAGCATGGAAAGGGGTGAGGTTGACATTCGAGTCGGCAACAAAGCGAGAGTCATTGCGTTGGAAGTCGACACTATGCAACTTCATTTACCTTCAGGATTCTTAATGGAGCTAAATAATTGTTATTATGTTCCAGTGCTTAGTCAAAACATCATTTGTGCCTCGTGTTTAATGAGACAGGGCTATGAAGTTGAATATTAAGAATAATGGTTGTTCTTTATATTTGAATGATATGTTTCATGGATTTTCACCCGTCCATGACTGTATATTTAATTTGAATCTTGATGGTGAATCGGTCTCTAACATACATATGAAAAGGTTGAAACCAAATGATCTGAATATGACTTACTTTTGGCACTGTCGTCTTGGTCATATAAGTTGGAAATGCATGAAGAAGCTCCATAATGATGGACTCCTAACTTTGTTGGACTTGGAGTCGTTCGAGACATGCGAATCCTGCATACTCGGCAAGATGACCAAGACACAATTTGCAAAGAGTTGTGAAAAGGTGTCTGACTTGTTGGGACTAGTACACATCGATGTATGTGGCCCAATGAGCACAATAGCCAGAGGTGGTTATGGGTACTTCATTACCTTCACTAATGATTTGAGTAGGTACGGATATATCTACTTGATGAAACATAAGTCGGAAGCCTTTGAAAAGTTCAAGGAATTCCAGAATGAGGTATAGAATCAACTCGGTGAGAAAATAAAGTTTCTTCGGTTGGACCGAGGAGGTGATTACATGAGCCATGAGTTTGATGACCATCTAAAGAATTGTGGAATAGTTCCTCAACTCACTCCGCCAGGTACGCCGCAGAGAAACGGTGTGTCGGAACAACAAAATTGGACCTTGATGGACATGGTACGATCGGTCATGAGTCAGACAGATATGCCTTTATCATTTTGGGGTTACTGTCTAGAAACGACGATGTTCACACTAAACAGGGTAGCATCAAATCGATAGAGAAGACACCGCATGCGATGTGGACTAGCAAGAATCTGAGTTCGTCCTTTCCTAAGATTTGGGGTTGTGAAGCATTTGTCAAAAAACTTCAGTCGGACAAGCTTATGATGAAATTGGATAAGTGTATTTTCGTGGGGTATCCGAGGGAAACCTTGGGTTACTACTTCTACAACCAGAAGAGGTCAAAGTGTTTGTTGCTCGGTACAACATCTTCCTTGAGAAATAGTTTATCAGCTAGGGAGTCAGTGGTAGTACAGTGCAACTCAAAGAAATTTCAAGAGGAACCGGCCAGTAGCAAGTTGGAAAAAGCCTTAGAGGTTGAGTAGGTCATGGTAGCTGAGCTGGTAGCTACACCTGCACCACGAAAATCGGCCAGATTATGATGTGTTCGTGATGTATTATTGTTGGACAGTGATGAGCCGACAACTTATTCGGAAGATATGGTGGGATCTGATTCTAAGTCATGGCTTGGAGCCATGAGATCCGATTTAAAGTCCATAGATGAAAATCAAGTTTGGAACTTGGTTAATCTGCCAAACGGTGCAAGACTCGTCGAGTGAAAATGGGTCTTTAAGAAGAAAACTGATATGGATGGAAATGTTTCTGTCTATAAAGCATGGCTTCTTGCAAAGGGGTTCTGATAAGTTCAAGGAGTTTACTCTGATGAGACTTTCTCACCCGTATCAATGCTTAAACCAGTTCTGATCATGTTAGCTATAGCAGCCTATTTCGACTATGAGATATGGCAGATGGATGTCAAGACAGCTTTCCTTAATGGAAAATTAACCGAGGACGTGTATATGATACAGCCTGGGGGTTTTGTCGATCCGGCTAATGCTGACAAGGTATGCAAACTTCAAATTCCATTTCTGGGTTGAAGCAAGCATCTCAGAGTCGGAACATTCGCTTTGATGAGGTAGTCACATTGTTTCACTTCATCAAGAGTGATCATGATTCTTGTTTAAACAAGAATTTTAGTGGGACCAAAGTAAACTTTCTGATCTTATATGTGGATGACATATTATTGATTGGAAATGATGTCTAGATGTTGCAAGAAACCAAGGAGTCATTGGAAAGGAGTTTCTCAATGAAGTACTTGGGTGAGGCAACTTACATACTAGGAATCAGGTTCTATAGAGATAGATCAAGGCGGCTCACTAGATTGAGGCAGAGTACATATTTGGACAAAGTGTTGAAGAAGTTCAACATGGAATCGTCCAACAGGGGTTCTTACCGATGTCCCCTGGAGTAAAACTTAGCAAGATTGAGTGTCCTTTGACAACTGATGAACAAAGTCAGATGAGTGCGATTCTGTATGCTTCGGCAGTCGGATCCATCATGTATGCCATGATTTGTACTAGGCCAGATGTTTCCTATGCTTTAAGTGTTGTGAGAAGATACCAAGCTGACCCTAGAGAGATCCACTAGGCAGTGGTTAAGAACATCCTTAAGTACTTCAGAAGGACTAAGGATGTGTTCCTAGTTTATGGAGGTGAGGTTGAACTCAGTGTAAAGGGTTACACGGATGAAAGTTATCTTACTGACTCAGATGATTCTTGTTCGCAATTTGGGTACATGTTTGTAATGAACAGAGGGTCTATGAGCTGGAAGAGTTCCAAGAAAGAGACTGTGTATGCATCTACAACACAAGCTAAGTATATTGCTGCCTTGGAGGCAGCAAAGGAAGCCGTTTGGATCAGGAACTTCCTGATGGATCTTGGTGTGGTTCAGGGCTCGTCCAATCTGTTAGGCGTGTATTGTGACAATAATGGTGCTACTTCACAAGCCAAGGAACCAAGACAACACCAGAAGAACAAACATACACTGATGTGGTACCACCTGATTCACCAGTGTGTGGATCAAGGTGATATCACATTATGCAAGGTACACACGGATGCAAAAGTTGTGGATCCGTTGACAAAGCCACTTCCATAGCCTAAGCATGAGGTGCATGTAAGAGACATGGGCATTAGATACCTAGACATGTGATGTCGAGATGAGTGACTCTAGTGCAAGTGGGAGACTGTTGGGAATGTCCCTAGAGGTAATCATGTATGATGTAATTCCCAATGTATTCATAAAGTAATAAAGTTGTCCTTGTATGAACATCGGATATATATCATTGAATGCGTGATTCAGTTGTGGAACTATATATTCATGTTTTTTCATACTAGATTGTCCTTAGTCATTAAGGTTGTGTTGGACACACAACTCAGACCAATGTGCAAGTTGGTTCATGACACGGTTCCAGTTGTCATGAGCATGGTGATGTCATTCCAACTTACACAGACTCGGCTAACGAGTTTAGCGAGTCGGAATGACCCATAGTTGAGTTGCAACGAACATGTTGTCATATCCTTCGCCCTAAGGTGATCGCATGATCCGAGTTGTGGATCACCATCTTAGGTTCTATCAAATGCTGTTCCGTAAATGGGTAGTTAAAAAAGGTAGAGTTCGTGCTGGTTGTGAAGCAAGTTGCATGACTTGGATTAACAAGATGGGATTTGCCCCTCCATAATGGAGAGATATTCTCCGGGCCCTCTCGTGTGATATGATTCGAAAGCATGGCCATGCGCTACTTGGTTAAGTGTTAACCAAGGATTCGACTAAGTGCTAGTCCAGTGAATCATATATCATGGAACGAGAAGAGAGAGTCGAGCTATTAGAGGGATGGAAACTACTCGCCTATAGCTTGATAAGGTATATCATGAGGCAAAGGTACTGGGACAAAAGTCACATTAAGAAAGGTTTATCTTCTGACTTTACGACGCTTGGGAGTTGGCACGTCTTACTAGAGGCTGCTACCAACTATTGACTCGGAGCGGTAACTCATGTGGTGTCCAGGTGTACGTGAACCTACAGGGTCACACACTTAAGGGAAAGGAGGCCATGTGGATTCGATCCATAATGGAGATTGGGATACAACCTAAATGGGCCTCAAGCATTGAGCCCAGCTAAGAGTATATATAATTGGAGTTACAAAGGATGGTCCCTAGACTATCTGTTACTTTCTCCACTCCCATTTTAGGCTAGACAGGATCTAGTAGTCCTCTGCCTGGAGTTGCTTCCTGTGTGTGTGGATACCGGTAGAGGCGTTGCCCGTGCGGCGCTGGAGACAAGGAGGTTCATGGGGATCTGGACGTGTTGTATGTTGGATCGTTTGGCACGGCATCAACCGACACGCTTCATTAATAATCCGCACATGTGCGTCTAGTGGTAAATCTCGTGGCCTATCACCTGAGCTAGATATTGGGAGTAACACATAGGGGAAAAGTTTTGTTTATCTCTGTGTGGCCCTTCAGTCGGTAGTGTGTTGCACTAGCCAAAGCACCAAATCCCCTTCCCAAAAAACTCGCGGGTTTACTTTGCGGCTATGATAGCGTCGGAGATTCTGCTGATATATGGCGGATCTGGACAATGCCAATTGTCTTGCCTCTTCTAGCAGATCAACATCATTTTGTCGGGCCTCTTGCAGTTTGGCTTCTGTGTATTGGGTGACTCTAGGCGAATCATGCACTATGTCGGCTGGTAATACAGCTTTTGCCCCATATACTAGAAAGAATGGCGTATAACCAGTTGATCGGTTCGGAGTTGTCCTTAGTCTCCATAGTACTGCCGCGAGTTCATCAATCCAACACCCAACTGATCGCTGCAGCGGCTCAATGAGCCGGGATTTTATCCCAAACAGTACTAGCCCATTGGATCTCTCCACTTGCCCGTTCAATACGGGATGTGCGACTAATGTAACATCTAGTCTTATTCTCTTGTCACTACAAAATCGAAGAAATGCTCCCTCCTCAAATTTTATGCCATTGTCAGTTATTATGATGTGTGGGTATCCGTATCTCAAGATTATATCTTTGAGGAACGATACGGCCGTGGGACCATGATACATTGCAAATGTATCTATAATTTTTGATGTTCCATGCTTGGTTTTATCTACTTTCTTGTGTTTTGTTCCAACTTTGGAGTACTTTTCATATGATTTCTTGGACTAACCTATTAACAAGAGCCACAGTGCCAGTTGCCTGTTTTCTGCTGTTTTTGGTTCTAGGAAAGTCAGAAAATGAATATTATCGTAATTGGATGGGACAAAAGCCAATGTTACTATTTTCCAGGAAGACTCACGGAGCCAGAAGGAGAGTCGGAGAGGGGCCACATGGTGGCCACACCCCCCCTTGGCGGGCCAGCCCAGGCCGCACCAAGGCATGGTGTGGGCCCCCGGGCTGGCCACCGACCTTGCATCCTTCGGCTATAAGAGCCTCCCGGTACCAAACCCCTAAGTCATCAATCAGAAATCCACGAAAAGTTCCGCTACGCCGCCACCACCGAAGGGGAGATTCGGGGGACAGAAAGTCTCTGTCGGGACGGGGAAGTGCCCCCAGAGGCATCTACATCGATCTCCACCACCATCTCCATCACCTTTGCTGATTCCCATAATGAGGAGGGAGTAGTTCTCTCGCGAGGCTAAGGGTTCTACCGGTAGCTATGTGTTCATCTCTCTCTATGCATGATATTATTGAGATCATGAGCTTGTAATCTATAGATCTACCTTGCTACTCAAGTGATTTAATAGATCTCTGCTCTCCCCATGTGTGTGAAAGTGGCAGCGTGCACACCATGGTGGCACTTAGGCTAGAGATTACAAATACTTGTTTGAGTTATATTTGGAGTTGGATGTCTTTATGAAATTGTGGTGTTTGTTGGAACCATCTAGAGCTCAAGGTGACAGTGTGGGGTTATCTAGATGGGAAAGATGAACTTTGAGGTGTGCTGTTATAGCCCTACCGTTGATTAGAGTGTTCAACCGGAGAGTAGATTCAGTGTAGTATCATAAAGAAGAATATATTTATATGAGAGTGTTCACTAGTGAAAGTATGATCCCTAGGCCTTGTTTCTAAGCATTGAAACTTTGTTTGCTACTAGATTTGTTACATGTTTGCTTGTTTCCTTCTTTATTTCAGTTTGCCTTTAGTCTCTTCCACGCTATCAAGCTATTTTCTATCACCATACCACTTGTATTTCACTATCTCTTCGCCGAACTAGTGCACCTATACACCTGACAAGTGTATTGGGTGTGTTGGGGACACAAGAGACTTCTTGTATCTTGATTGCGGGGTTGCTTGAGAGGGGATACCTTTGACCACTTCCTCCCTTAGTTCGATAAACCTTGGGTGATCCACTTAAGGGAAAACTTGATGCTGTTCTACAAACCTCTGCACTTGGAGGCCCAACAACTGTCTACAAGAATAGAACTGCGTAGACATTAGACCATCGCACTTTCTGATTGGCTTGACCTCAATCCACTTTGTAATTTTATCAACCATGACTAGGATATGAGTCATGCTGCCACGTGCCGGCTTAAATGGCCCAACCATGACCAAACACCACACTACAAATGGCCAAGTGATAGGTGTAGTTTTGAGTTCAGAGGTCGACATATGTATCTTTCTCTTATACCTCTGACACCCATTGCATTTCCTCACTAAGTCCTCATCCTCTTGCAAAGCACTAGGCCAATAAAACCCATCCTAGAATGCATTGGCAACTAAGGCTCTAGACGAGGCATGATGCCCACATTCGCCCTGATGTATATCCCAGAGGATTTCCTACCCATTTGCCGAATCAACACATCTCTAAAGGACACAAGTGATGCTCCTTTTCTATAACTTGCCATTTATTATGGTATAGGATTTTGCCCTTCTCTGAATTTGTCTAGCGAGGACCTCATAATTGGGTAAACTCCCATCTTTCAAAAAACTCAAAATTGGCTGTGCCAAGCTGGTACATCACGAGCCGGGAAAACAATCTCGTCAACTTCCATTGGCTCTACTAACATAACTTCTGCCGAGTTAAGCTGAACAGTCCCTAGGTTCTATGAGGCAGTCCCCGGGTTACTCGATACACTCCCCCAATCGATATCCATTGGTACAATCTCTCACCCCAGTTTGCCGGGATATGGATTGACTCAGATTCTGATGATGGATTGATAGATGGTTTTCGGAGGTGCTCGAGAGCTATACCTGGAGGGATTAGCTATCTGGATGAGCCGAGTTTTGGTAACACATCAGCCATGTCATTTTTAGCACAAGGTACATGATGGAATTCACATCCCTCAAAGTACCCACTGATTTTCTAAACGTGAAATATATACAAGGCCATATTTGCCTCGAGCGCATCCCAATGACTTGAAACCTGTTGCACTACTAGATCTGAATCACCAAAGCATTGGATCTGACATATGCCAATCTTTTTTGCCACTTTCAGGCCATGCACAAGTTCCTCATATTCGGCCACATTGATTGATGTGGCAAAATGAATTTGTAACACATATCTCAATTGATCCTTCTTGGGCGAGGTAAGGACTATCCTGACACCTAACCTGGTTTTCATTTTTTACCTGTCACAGTTCATTCTCCAATAATTCGAGTCAGGCAAGGGCGGATCATATTGCATTTTGTCCCAATTGACAAAAAAGACGGCCAGTGCCTGAGACATTATAGCATATCTCCTATCATATTCCGGGCATATGGAGCTAACTCGATAGCCCATTTGATGACTCGGACACTAGCATCTTTATTACCAATTATCTCAGATATTGGTGCTTCACATATCATCTTTATAGGGTGTTCTTCAAAGTAGTTCTTAAGATTTTTGGCTGCCATATAGATGCCATATTTCATGTTTTGGTCATGTGGATAGTTGTTTTTGATGTAGAAAGTACCTCACTAAGGCAATAAACTGTCCTCTGCACTGACTTACCCTCTTCGTCACGCTCCACCACTACCACATCACTTACGACTCGGTTGGTCGCTGCTATGTAGAGCAACATCAGCTCTTTGGATAGTGGGGAAGCTAACACAGGTGCAGAGGCTAGCATATTGTATAACTCGTGGAACGCACTATCAGCCTGCGGTGTCCAAATGAACTTATCTGACTAACGAAGCGACTCAACGATGCTAGGCAGCCTGTGAACTTCTGGATATCGTTGAGTCATTTCGGAAGTTCCATACGCTCAACAGCCTTGATCTTAGTCAGATTAGCCTCTATACCTCGGCTGGACATGAGAAAACCGAGTAATTTTTTGGTCAGGACACTGAAGGTGCATTTTTCCGGGTTAAGCTTCATTCGGAACCTTCTCAAGCTCGCGAATGTTTACCGAATATCATCTAGGTGAGTATGGTTCTCCTTAGTTTTTATCACCACATCATCAACATATACTTGGACATTTTTCCCAATCAGATCATGGAGAAAGTTCTGCATGCACCTTTGATACATTGCGCCTGCATTACGTAAGCTGAATGACAAAGTGCGCTAGCAATAAGCCCCGTACAAGGTAATAAATGCAATTTTCAATTGATCATCAAGGTTTAACGGTATCTGGTGGAAACCAGAATACGAGTCTATAAATGACAAAAGTTCACAACCAGCGGTCAAATCAATGACTTGATCTATTCGAGCAAAGGAAATGGGTCCTTTGGACATGCCTTGTTCAAGTTGGTGTAGTCAATGCACATTCTCCATACCATGGCTATGTTCGGATCATCCTTCTTTTTCTCAACAAGAACCGGATTAGAGAGCCAATCTGGATGAAGCACTCCCATAATAAATCCAGTTGTAAGGAGCCGAGCTATCTCATCACCTATGATTTTTCTCCTATCCTCGGTGAAGCGGTGCAGAGGTTGCTTCACCGGCCATGCATCAGGCCTGACATGCAAAGAGTGCTCAGCCAGCTTCCTTGGAACACCTTCTATATCCTATGTAGACCACGCAAAAATGTCCCAATTCTCACGGAGGAAGCTGATGAGTTCTCTTTCCTATTTGTCACTCAGTCCTGCACCAATAGTGACGGTGCGATCTAGGAATGGCTCATCCATCTGAACTTTCTTGGTGTCCTTAGTTGGCTGAAAAGACACACTTCCATGTGGGTTACTCAGCGCTGGCATATTCAGCTCTACCGACTGAGCCAGTGCCACTGCATCGTGAATCCTCTTCTTCTCTTGTTCTATCACCAATGACTCACCCAGATTTGATCTAGACGAGGCACACTTGATTGAGCGCCTAAAGGCCCTAGCAACAGTATTGACCCTATTGGGCCCTAGTCTCTTCATCTTTAAGTAACTCATGTGTGTACTAGGCATGAACTTGGAAATTGTAGGCCTGCCAAGCAGTGCATGATAAACAACTCGCGAGATCCACCTCCTTGAACAAGAAATTTTCTGTCCTATAGTTATCTCTTGTGCCGAATAACACATATATCCGGACTTTCCCAATGGGCTCACACGATAAACCCAGCACAATACCATGGGAAGTGGTCTTGGTCGCCTATAGCATGTTCTCCGAGATACCCAACTTGTGCATCTTGTCCTTGTATAGGATATTAATATTGTTGCCGTTGACAATGAGTACCTTGGAGAACTTCACATTTATATTCGGCTCGATAAATGTCGGGTCAAGGACTAGAGCATATGATCCAAGACTCGACATAAGATTGGGATGATCCTTTATGCTCCAGGTGATCTCCTAGTCTAACCAATACATAAACTTCAACACCACTAGCATAATCGCGTTGACCTCCATATGTCGCCTCTACACACTTTGCCTATCATTTTCCTCTGTCTTGAATATGACCTAACTCTGGTGATGTTCCCTATATTCATTTCGGCCATCAGGGCCAGGGTTTCCGCGGTTCTCCTGGTTCTGATTTCGCATGCACAGTTTCTTTTCTCTCTTGGGTCTCATACCTTGATGGTGGCATAGGTAAAACTAGTTGTTGAGTGTTTTCCCCTGTGAGTTGTGGCGGGTGAGGCGCCTGAGGCAGATCCATGTCACCCATTACTTGTTGCATCCATGCGCAATGTCGAGTCGTATGATTTGCCGGTTTACTTGGATTCTGTGTGTGTAACTTACAGGACTGATCCAACATAGACTCATATGTGTATCTCAGCCTCTCCTGCCACCGTTTTTTTAGCTCATTGGTCCATGTTTTCTTGCCATCAGTTTTCTATGTCCATTGTTGGCAACTATTCTTTTATCGTTGGCTACTCCCAGCACCTGGCTTATCATGGTTCACAGCAACAACATTATTCAAACCATAACTATAATCTGGCCTCTCATCTCTTCTTTTACCTCGGAAATCATTCTGTCGAGATGAAATGGCCCCGTTGCTAGAGTAGTAGTCCTTATTCGGCTCTACCAACATAAGCACATGTTGGATTGGATCTCCCAATGCAGACGAATCTGCAATCTTGATAGTTTCAGCCAACATAGTGGGCATATCTCTCTGTAGACTTTGACACAACACACTTGCATGTCAACACCCTTGTGCAAACACGGCAATTGCCTTTACTCCTTCACATGAGTTACCAGCGAACACCACCTAGTCAAAAACTCTCGGTCAGTCTCATTCAGCCTCTATTTACGCATTGCCAGGTGATGCGGCCTATTTAGCCTCCTGTAAGTGCTTGTAAAGTTACTGATGAACATCTCTTCAAAATCTAGCTAGTAGTTGATACTTCCTACCCGTAGATTATTCAGCCAAACTCTCGCTGGACCCTCTAGCTTCTGAGGTACATATCTCACCGCCCATTTGAGATTACCTTGTGCGATGTGCACAATAGTGGAATAGTCAATCAACCAATCTTGGGCTTGGTCCTGCCGTCATATGTCTTTATCCCATTGGCCAGCTAAAAGTTTGGCATAGATGGCTCCCTCATAATCTGGGGTCCAAAACACGCAGGACCCAAATGACCTAGTCCCTCCATCAACTCTGACATATAGATTCTATCCAAATTTAACCTTGCATCTTCCGGCTACAAGTTCTTTTTCCCAGCCGAGATCCCATTGTGTTTCCCATCATATGATGATCCGGCCTGGGAAATCCGGCATTGTCCATAGCCGAATAACCATCATTGGATATGTTCTACACCGGATGAGCATACTGGTGCTGCATAGCTGGTCCAGCAATTTGCTCTTTCCAAGGTATGTTCTGCTGCTCGTGTTGTTGAGGCGGATATTGCCTCGCTCCAGCCGAATTACACTGGCCGGCATTGCCGCGCCCAGCATTTCCTTGACTCACATTGCCTTGGCCGAGGTTCCCTTGACCACCATTACCTCGGCTAACACTTCCTTCATAAGCATTGCCCAGTACTGCTTTGCCTTTCCTAGCCACCTTCGGGTCATATGGTACCATATGTTTGTTCCTTCTACTAGAAGTTGCACCCTCATCTCTCCTTGGGCCTATACCAGGTGATGACGCCGCCCCAGCCGATCTTGTAGGAGCGCCCCAGACAAATGAACGACACGGGAACCTCTCACTCTCGCTGGGTTAGTCCTGAATAGTTCCTCATTCTACTGGTTCGCAATACACACCATCTCAATGACTCTTTCCTCCTGCCTCTGCTGGGCCTCACCGGTTAAAGCGTCTAACTCGGTTGTTGCTGCATCTACAGCCCTGAGGTTCTTTTCCGGGCAGTGTACCTCGGCAAGCTTGCAGACATTGGGTTAACTGAATCCACTAACTTAGGAGCACATTCTTTATCTATCTCACTAATTAAGTTCCTAGCTCTGATCTTTACACCATCCATGCGAGTCAGACTAGTGTTAATCCTATTGTCCTTATTGTACTCACGCAGGGTGATGTTCAACGCCTACTGAGCCGCAGGTACTTTCTTGGCCCCCTCAAGAACTTTCTGCCGTGTTTCCTCCATCTCGGCATGTGCCTGAGCTGGATCTAGTATGGGAGCCACTTGAGTAGTTAAACTCTCTATGGCTTGCTGGATGATGTTTTGTGGCATCTCTAGCAGAGCTACCTTGGGAGTTGTCTCCTATCCTCGGTTGGATCTTTGCTGGTGTCAGCCCCTCGCCATGTCATCATCACCTCGACGCAGCTAGCGGGGCGAGTGATACGCGGACCGCGAGATGCATAGAGAGGAGGATCTACCGCTATGATGACTCGCTTCAGGAACACATAGGAGATGTCGACCGTGACATAGACCTTATGCACTCCGAAGATGACAAACTTCCCGTTGCATAGGATAGGAAGGTTGCCAAAGTTGCCCACATTGTCGCTGACAAAATCCAGCGAGCCGAATCGATGAAGTTTCCCATCTGGATGAACACACTAGCTAGCACTGCTGCTGGCCCCACGGTGGGCACCAACTATAGTGGTGGTGTCATAGTAGATGCCATGGGTAGGATAAAGATGGGGCTTATGGTCACTAGTGGTATCCGAGGAGGGATAATGCAGTGAATCCGCACACGAAGAACACACGCAAACACACAACATACCTAGGTTCGAGGCTCTCCTAGGGAGATGAAACCTCTACTCCTGCTCTAGATCTTATATTATGATCTCTGAACCAGTACAAGTGCTCCTCGATTTACAAGTGCTCCTCAATATACCTAGAGATCTTATATTATGATCTCCGCCTCTCACTCCCTCTATATATTACGCGTACTATTAATGGACCGACCCTCTCCTTGGAGGCCCTAGCTCACCTTATAAAGGGGTGGCCAAGTTACATCTAGGGAATACGTGGCCCGAATATTCCTATGCTTGTCCTGAAATAGTAGTTCGGTGGGCTCCTTTCCTTAGTCACCAGCCTCTGTAGGGCAAGTGCCCATGTTGTATGCCTGCTAACGGTCAGAAACTACCACGCCCGTGAACCACCGCTCAGACCTCGTTCCAGATGACCTTGTCTCTAGCGCTTGTCTCTGAGGAAATCTCGGAGAGAGAGAGAAAATAATTGACCTTCGGGCTAGCTCGTTCGTTCTTGAGCACACCAACCCCTGACTCGTCTTGTCTGGATGACTTGGCCTGGATGGTACATGCACATAGAAAACAACATAGATGTTGTTCCGACATAAGGTATATGTTGGCCAAGTCTTGCCAGGCCAGTCGGGCCTTGGGTAACACGGTCGTTACTCGACTGACCCTTGTATACCTCAGATAGCTTGTTTCTCAGCTGACTTATACCTCGGTGGACTCTGTCCTCATACCGTAGCTTGACCCACCCTTGGGTCATTCCCCCAACATTCAGTCTCCTCCAACCTACTCATCCGCGTCGGTCGATTCACCAATGTGTCTGCATGGCGAGGAAAGGAATGAGGGCTTTTACGACAAGGCGTTGTCATGCCCAGACATTGACCACATCGAGGATTGTTCTGGTCCACTATCGATGGACTTCGGCCATGTCGAATTTATGGTCTTGCGAGGGAGCAGACAGTTTTGCTGTTGGGGATCTGCAAATAACAAACATTCAGCTAGGCGAGATGACTCAAGGGGTCGTCATCTTGACCTGCCTAAGTCGGACGACGCATTATCGGGTCCTCTCAAGCCTATCGATCCTTTTCTCTCCCTTGCTTACGCTTAGGATATACTCCATCTTGAGATTGATGACCCTGTATCCGGCTCAGGTGCGTACGTCGGAAGCGACCTGATAGGGGGAAACCGACTATCAACTTGTACTTACCTACATCCGTTAGTGGTTTAGGTACAACCCTTGATGGTGTCCGCAACTAGATGAAGAAGATCAAGGGAGTTGTCCATCCGCCATCATGCGTACGCCGGGAGGGCTATGGAACGCACGACGAAGAAGTTCAGTTCGAGGTCAGAAGTGACACTGGCGTTAGAGTTCAATGCTTTAATTTCTTTCCTACTCCCTTTATTTCAAAATATAAGATGTTTTAGTTTTTGTCAAATGATACACGTCAGCACGACATGCTGCTAAATCGGTGGACACGAACGTTTTAGGACACATGCTTTGCTATGTCTTTCTAAGCAGCGTCCTACTTCGAAACGCACCCCGTGGGGCATAGAGAGTAGTCTAGTTTTCATAATAAATATTTATTTAATATTAATTCCATTAATTAATATATAAAATATATATTGTTAAATACTCTTGACCCAAAACACACTTCGGTTCATTCTGAACAACTTTGGATCCTCTCAGAATGATTCCGATTCTCTCTTGGAACCATTCCGGTGTTCTCTCTTTCTTAGTCCGATGATTCCATTATATCCAAAATGATCTCTGATTGTCATTGTACCCTTAAGTGTGTTGCCCTATGGTTTTGGAATGTCACAGACATGATTGAGACCTTTCTAATATCATTGATTAATATGGAGACCGGTGTGGTGACCCAGCATACCACTTCATGATGTAGTACACTATAGTCATTGACATAACACTCACGGAACACCGTTCCACAAATATTACATCCCTTAGAGTGGTAGAATAGAAACAAAGCGGGTCCACAAACATACATTATTATTACAACCAGAAATTACATGACGACTTTGAGATCCTCCTAGGTCCATAGATGAATCCCGATGACTCAAAGTTAAACTATAATAACTTGAGAACAAGACAAATAAACAAACTAAACCTTACTGTAATACGATATTACTAGTTATAGGATAGAGGTCTATACTTCAAGACTCAATGAACTATATTTGACACATCTATGCTTCAGACTCTTCGGCCTCCAGTCCATAGATGCTTCCGTAGTTGTTTCCAACCTAAGGTCAAATAATTTGCTCTGATACTAGTTGCGGTGACCCAGCATACCCCTGCATCATGTAGTACACTATAGTTGAAGGGAATATTCCCAAGAGGCAATAATAAAGTGGTTAGTATCTTATTCCTTTTTTATGATAAATGTTTATTTTGCATTCTATAATTGTAGTAATTGGAAATGTTAATACATGTGTGTTTAATAAACAAATAAAGGGTTCCTAGTTATGCCTCTCTTATAAACTAGCTCGTTGATTAACAAGATGATCAAAGTTTTCTGATCATCGACATTGGATGTTGTTAATAATGAGGTCACATCATTGGTGAATGATGTGATGAACATTCATCCGAAGTATAACATTACGATCAAAGTCATTGTGTTTAAATTGCTATAACATCATACGAAGTAATATTAGTCCTTAGACCATGAGATCATGTTAATTGCTAACACCGGAAGAGTACTTTGATAACATCAAACGTCACACCGTAACAGGGTGACTATAAAGGTGGGTTTGGGTACTCTAAAAGTTTTATGTTGAGGCTCATGGATCAATAGGAGGATTTGTCCATCCCGATGATGGATAGATATACTCAGGGCCCTCTTGGTGATGTCACATTGAGATAGTTTGCAAGAAAGTGATGTGATCACTAGAATGTTATATCACGGGAACAAGAAAAGAGTGCATGTTAGTAATGAGATCAAACTAGGTATGGAGATACCGATGATAAAATCTCGGACATGTAATATATCATGAGACAAAGGGATTTAGTTATGATGTTAAAGGTTCACACAATCACTAGAGTCATTGTTAAATGTGTGGCAGTCAGTACTAATTATTGATTAGAGAAATGTCTCAATCATGTCTGCGTTATTCGAGAACCATAGGGTGACACAGTTAAGGATACCGACACCATTTAGGAGCAAATATGTTTCAGATAAACATTATGAAAGCATTGGAATCATTTCGATGGAAACCGGAATTGTTTCGGGTGAAATTGCTGAAACTAGTTCTACATGTGATATTGAAATCCTGCAAGGAGTTTTATGTGAATGTTTGTTAATTAAAGTAATAAAAAAATTCTTAATAAAATAAATAAAAGTGTTTTATTTAAAGATAAAAATGCATTTAATTTAGTGGCCATTAAATGCAAGTGAGTAGAGTTGAAATTTATGTGAGTGGGCTTAGTGGAAGCTCCACCCACATGAATGAAGGAGAGTTGGGGGCACCCACCATGGCCGACCAGCAATGGCCATGGGGCTGCGCCCCACCCCCTATAAAAGGAGCCCCATGGCTCTTCTCCACTTGCCTCACCTCCTCGTGAAGGTTATCATCTCCCTCTCGTTATTCCCCATGGTCTCAGATTAGCGAGATACATGTTCCGGGTGACTTTATCTTTAAAGGAGTTGCTGCTTCTACTGCATCGCTAGAGAAAGGAGGTGGAGGTTATTCGGTGGACCAGACGTGTGTGCGATCACGGGTGCATCGCTGCTTTGCGGTGCTAGACTTGCTGGTGTTGGACCTGGTGGACTCGTTGGACTTCATCACGATCTTGAGATCAGCAAGTCTATGACTACATCAACCACAAAATTAGTTTCGTTAACAATGCTTTGTCGTTCTTCAAGGGTATGTTCTCTATGGATGCATATCCACCCATTGATTCTATCTAGGTAGATAGATCTTGGTGGTTAGATGTTCACATCGTAGGAATTTTTTTGTTTTCTATGCTGCGAACCCAACAGTGGTATCAGAGACTAATATATGCATAGATGCTTTGCATGGGTAGTACACATAAGAGTATGTGGGCGATGATGATCATTTTATTGCATCTTCTATGTATTTTGGATATTGGTGGCATAGTCGGATGAAGCGACCTGGACTAACTTTACATGTCCTCGCACATGAGACATGTTCCACACTTGACATGCAACTAGTTTTGCATAACTGGCTAACGGGTCTCTGTCTCTCCTACTGTAGTCAATATCTGATTTACAATGAGTTGCTAATAATTTGGTTATCATTGTTGTGGTTCCATTTTTGTATGTAAGATTGGTTATATCTTTGAAAGCCCTAAGCCACGTAAAACTTGCAATGGATAAATTAGAAGCATCTAGTTTAGATTGTTGCTAGGCTGGTGTCATGATATGGTAATGTTCTAAGTTTATGTATAGTTGATACTCTTACAACACACCTAAACGTGTATGTTCCATAGACCTTGGCCTTACAAACAAAGGAATGATAAAGATCATACCATGATGCCCATGATAGTGACCAAGTGCAAGAACCATATCATTTCACTTTACACATGTGATGTTTGCATCTTATATTGCTTGTTTGGCATTTTAGTAGCATTATAAGATGATCCCTTATTTAGATATCAAGATAAATATGTGTTCTTCCTTAAGTACACACTGTTTTATGTTTCGTCGCTTCAAGACATCACATGATGATTGGGTGTACTTGAATCCATGTTCGTACAACGGGTGTAAGACAGTTTTACACACGTGAGTACTAAGGTTCTTACTTGGCGATCCTGGCATGTACAGACATGGCCTCAGAACATGGACCGAAAGTTTAAGCATGAGTCATATGGTAGATATGATGCCCATATAGATTCTCGCCTTTGAAGCTACACCGACTCACGTGATGATCGGACTTGGTGTAGTGGATTTGGTTCATGTAATCACCAAAAAAAACTCGAGGGATGTTGGTGTTGAGTGGGAGTTCATTTGTAATTTGTATTAGTCGAACTCAATTTATCATAAACTAAAAGCAAAGTGAATTTGCCTAATTTTTTGTAGTCATTGGAATCCGTTTACTACCTTGCGCTTAGTTTCAATTGAGATAATAGAACAATAGAATTCTAGATATCTATTTTACGAACTGGTATCGTATTGTTTTAGATGTCAATTTAAAGTTTAGAAGTCCTATTGCAAACTTTCAGCAAACTCTATTACTCCATGAAGTTCAATAAGTAGTATTAAACTAAGAGTAGCAATTCCAGTGTTAGTATCTGAAGTATCATGTTTGCCTCCATGATTCTTGATATTCAAATATTGTTTTAATATCGAGGCTATCTAGGAGCTGAAAGAATTTTTTCAGAAGACATCATGTGTGGAAGATATTGTGATATCTCAAATAGTGTTTATGGTTGTAACATGATAGAGTATAATTTGGCAAAATACATGTTCTCATATTGTATGACAATTTGCGAAGGTTGGAGACGCTAGACGTCCTAATCTCTCAAAAAGGTTTTGGGAACTAACATTATACTCGCAATTCGTCCTTATAGGCTATAGTGGATTGATCATGAAAGTTGTCATGATAAGGATGAATAGAATATTTAGGTAAAATGTTTACTACACTAATAGATTACTAAAGAATAGACTTTTGAAAGAACACCAAACATTTGATAATGGTGATCTACTTCAAAGTGCAAGTCCAAAGGTATTAGTATTTGACTATATACGCTTTGGACTATGTGTCATATGTATGGCGCCACTGTTTATGTTGATAGATACTTTTAGAAAGAAAAGGAAATGTTGAAAGAGAATCTATAAAATCTTTCGCAGAAAAGAAAAGACTGGAAATGTCCAGCTAAGGTATATAGATGATATACATGTTATGGTTGTATTCTTTGCCTGTTAAACAATGTGGTTCTTGGGTATTGGATACCGAATTGGTTGGTGTGAAATGTCATACAATACAACGCAATTCATGAAATACAATGGCCTAAGTAACTAGCAAGAGAATATGTGATGATGTTCATCAAAAACAAATGAAGTGTTATTGTGTTCATTGTTGACATCAAAACTTGCCTTCAATTTTTTTTAAATAATTGTTATTTTGTTCCGATATTATGAGAACAATGGATGTTCAAAAAATTACCGTATTCCATAGAAGATGGATGAACTTTTACAAGTCTAGTTGGAGAAATCACGTCCATAAAACTAATGCTAAAATGTCGCAAGACAAACGATTGAAAGATCACTTACAAAGTGACATCACTGTTTAAATTATATTGGAAAGAAAACATGAAGAAACTCCTTGTTGATGGATTTTTGGAGTCTTTGATTTTGATGAAATGACGCTTGTGAGACTTTCCTCGAGATAATTGAAACTTTGTTCATATGACAAGATTTGATCTTTCATAGCGATATTTATTCTTGACGGTTTAATGTATCAACCACTACATATAATTTGGTATGTGGTAGTTGAACAAACAAAACAATGTTCTTCTAATAGAATGGTTACCTAGGACATGTACATGACATAGTCTAAAGGGTTTTGTTAAATCAAAGGATGCTAAAAAGGCGTGAAAACTTCAATGGTTGAAGTGATCATAGAAGAGTTGGAATCTTCACCGTGATGAAAATGTTAAAAGGGTTTAATTTCATCGGTGACGATGGAGATGCTTGCATTTGCAAGATATTAAGTGAGAGCGCTGAGAAAAATTTCCAATACATTATGAAGAGGACATGTTGTTGATTTGAAATGATGTATCCGTTATTGACATGGATCAAGAATTTCATTAAAATTAGATTTCGATGAAAGACTTGGGCAAAATCGGAATATTTTGCATCAATGTCTATATGGATAGATTGAAATGCTAATATAGTTGTGCCATACGTACATATATGAGATTGAAAGGGTTCAATGTGGAAACAACGAGGAAGGTTCTCGCCACATGGAAATGGTTGAATCAAGATTCAAGTGTATTGACACTTGGTAAGTGAAACGAGATTCAAGTGTTTTGACACTTGGTGAGTGAAATCACTGGAATATTTTTATCAATAATATATACCATGATACGTACATATCCATATATATCCTATCCTCTAAATGTTATGTGCATATACCAGAATGATTCATAAGATGATCATTGGACGATAGTAAAGATATTCTTATGAGTTCTGGAAGAACTAAGAATATATTATGTATAAGTGAAAAATAGTTAAAATTAGTTCATTGTAAAGTGTTACATTGAAGGGAATAAGTTTACATAAGTTTACAGACTAGTGTAAATGATTCATAAGGTGTTGAATGCATAAGTTTACAGACTAGATTATTGACTCTAGTGCAAGTGGGATACTGAAGGGAATATGCCCGAGAGGCAATAATAAAGTGGTTATTATCTTATTCTTGTTTATGATAAATGTTTATTTTGCATGCTATAATTGTATTAATTGGAAAAATTAATACATGTGTCTTTAATAAACAAATAAAGGGTTCCTAGTTATGTCTCTCTTATAAACTAGCTCGTTGATTAACAAGATGATCAAGGTTTCCTGATCATGGAAATTGGATGTTGTAAATAATGAGGTCACAATATTCATGAATGAGGTGATGAACATTCAAATGAATTATAGCATTACGATCAAAGTCACTGTGTTTAAATTGCTATAACATCATACGATGTAATCTTAGTCCTTAGACCATGATATCATGTTAATTGCTAACACAAGAAGAGTACTTTGATAACATGAAACATCACACCATAATAGGGTGACTATAAAGGTTGGTTTGGGTACTCTGAAAGTGTTATGTTGAGGCTCATGGATCAAGAGGGGGATTTGTCCATCTCGATGATGGATAGATATACTCAGGGCCCTCTCGGTGATATCACATTGAGATAGCTTGCAAGCAAGTGATGTGATCACTAGAATGTTATATCACGGGAATGAGAAAAGAGTACATGTCGGTCACGAGATCAAACTAGGTATGGAGATACTAACGATCGAATCTTGGACATGTAATATATCGCGAGAAAAAGGGATTTAGTTACGATGTTAATGGTTCACACGATCACTAGATTCATTGTTGAATGTGTGGGAGTCAGTACGGATCTCTAGGTCCCACTGCTGATTATTGATCAGAGAAAGGTCTCGATCATGTCTACATTATTCGCGAACCGTAGGGTGACACACTTAAGGGATACTAACACCATTTAGGAGAAAATATGTTTCAGATAAAGATTATGAAAGCGCTAGAATCATTTCGATGGAAACCGGATTTTTTTGGGTGAAATTGTGGGGCCCCCAGATTAATCCTCCGAGAATCCCTATTATGCATACAACCACGATCCCATGATCAGTTAGTCGTGGCACATAACCGATAAGTATCGAAGTGAACTTCCAAAACATAACGAATACATGACATACCTTATTTTCCCTTACGGCAACATCGATCAACAATCGCGGAACTTCATTAAGCGTAGAGCCCGAGCCGTTCCTTAACCTACAGGCAACTGACTGGGAGAACGTCCTAGCTCGCATAGTCGTCCACTTTACATTCTTCTTGATATCTGACCAAGTTAATAGCCAGGGACAATGCCGGTGAGTACTTTGAATGTACTCGCAAACCACCCTAAGATAACAATAATAACAAGAGGATATGCATTATGGCTGTAGTGGTAGGAGGGCTTCAAGCGAGGGTCTTTTCTCAAATAGTTTCTCTTGTAGATATAGCATCTACATATCTTTGTTGAAAACTTTTGTAAAACATTTTGGAAACCTTTTTAAAAAGTTTTGAAACCATTTGTTCCCGTCTTCAGGTCGTCCCACGACTAAACTCCTTTCTCCTCCTTCCGACCATCCCATGGTCAAAACCTTTCTCCTTTATGACCATCCCATGGTCAAAACATTTCCAAAGCCATTTCCTTTCCGAAATCCTTTTTGAAAACAAAACCAGCACCGCTCTACAGAAGTTTGTCCAACCCGTCCTTAACCGCGGACACGGCTATTCGAATAGAGGTTGTACACTTTACCCACACCATCCGGGTACACTACCCTGATCTTCACCTATCGTGGGTCGAGTAACCGATCAAGACTCTTTGGATGTCCACTCCAATATAAGTGCCTTCCCTATGAGTGTTAATCCCCTCAAAACCGGGACGCCGGGTACCGAGGACAAACCGGAGCTCTTTTTCCACTTCTCGAGTCTGCTCTTTCAATGAGGGGCTCATAGTAACGCGTGGAGGCCAGCAAACCCTTCATTCCTTCTCCAGGTCAATGTCACACATGGACCTTTATCGGAGAAGGCCCACCCTCCAAGGATCCCTGATCCTCTGTAGTTGTTGTGAGGCGGCTTATACTGGAATAGACAACCATCAATTCTAGCCCTATCCCATTCCAGAGTAATGTGGTTGCACATGGTTAAGTTGTTATAGCTAAACTGCAAAGAACCGGGTGCATTTTCGTAAACCTTTTTCCTCCAGCTTTCCTTCAGCATTTTGTAAAACAAAAGCCTTTTTCTTTCTGAACACCACTTGGGGGGTCCCACCTCACCAAGGTTTTATCTGAAAACATTTGGTAATTTTTTTTCCGGGGTCTTCCCATCCTCTAGATTTGCTTCGGCTAAATCGGGGTCTCCAAAGAGTATGGTGTATTACACCATCTATCCTACTAGGGACAAGTAGGTTTCACCAAGGGGGTTGTACTTAATAGTACAAAAGGGGTAATAGTTCGGAGGAGCCAAACCACTACCATATATACAACAACATATAATAAAACAATGCAGTTTCATAAATAGTAGATAAAACATGCATAAGTTAAATAGTAGGACAAGGCTTATGAGCAAGAAGGTGGCTTTCCTAATGGTCAGCAACATGGCAATATGTCCTTGGACTTCTTCTGAGAAAACCATAATAATCCAATAAAATAAGACCTCTTCTTCTCGGCGTCAATACAAGCGCAACTATCGTCGTCACCGAGTATACATGCAAGAAAACAAGACCATAATCAAACAGGGCATTCAAGCACCAAAACCACACAGCAAGCAAATGAATAATACCGAAATAAGATTCATATGGGTTTGAGAGGATTGAAATTAGGACATTGAGATGGCCTTGGAGAATAGAATGAACATCCCTTAGGGTTTTAATGTCGAGGAACTACCTAAGAGGGGGGTTTTGGACCAAGGACATATTATGTATGATACCATTGTAAAAACATGATACCAACATATAGGATTTGATAAAATGCAACCAACAAAAGTGGTTTCACTATTTTATCACTTTTCTTTGATTTCCTATGAATTTTCTAGTGATAAAGGCCCTAGTTTGAGGAAATAAATGACCAGAAAAGTTCTGGAGCTCCACAAATTATTTCCTTGTATGGTTTAGTAGGGTTTTATGTACTTGTTCATTGAGAGTTGGAATCATGCCAAAATATTTACCAAAATGCCCTCAGGAAATTCACAAAGGCAGTTTTGTAGACAACTTGTCTTTTTCACCAGATTAAATCTACAGAAGATTTTGATATGAGGTAAAGTGAAATGGATAGGTATTGCAAATATCTCTCAGTACAAGCTGGAATCACTCTTTTTGGAGTTGCAAAGCTACTGGAGTGTTTTATTTAGTGATAATACCCCTTACAGAAGTATTTAATTCACTAAAATTGAACAGAGGGTCAATAAATCTTTATCTCCTAGTTTTTGGTAGTCCTTAGTGTAACACATCACAGGTAGTTGTAAATAGGTCAAAACAACTCATGGTTTGGTGTAGGGAATTTTCTAAAGTCATAAATTAATTGTTTTTGTTATTTTTACTCAAGCTAACCTACTATTCACCTTGCCATGAGACCAAGGTCCAGAGATGGGTATATTCAAAAGCTACCAGTGGCACTTGATTTCATTCCATTTGGAGATGTGAAGCTCACAGAGGAATTTAATTTGTGGGATAGACACATTTTGGTGGAAACAATGCCCATAAATAATGATAATTACTTTGGGCAAAAGAACAGTTCCGTATGTTGCACAATACACACATGTACAAGATAAAAATTCTATTTGGACAAAGTACCCCATTTTCCATTTTCATTCTAGACAGCTGTTTAACTGATCTGGCAAAATGTTTAAAGAAAAGAAAGGGCAACTCGGCCGGGGTTTCTGGGGAGGCTGGGCCACACAGGGAAGATGCGGCCCACCTGGGACGGCGCCGCGGGCAGTAGCGGGTTTCGAACTGCAGACGGGCAGGGCCTGCTCGTCAGCCACTAGGGGAGGGCAAAGGGGTATTGGCGGACTTGGCCGTTCGATTAAAACGAGATGGACGGACACGGGTCGTCTTCAACCTCTGGACGCCACCGACAATGGCGAAACCCTAGCGAGCATCTCGGGGCGCCCTAGGAGGCTTACCTGAGGAGCGTCAATGGCCGGGCAAGTGGCTAGGAGACGCGGTGCAACACGGTGACTCTAGCGATGGGCTGCAAGGGGGTGGTTCAGCATCGGGAGGATGCTCGGGCGATGACGGCCGGGGAGGGCGTTCGAGAGCTCGCAGGCGGGCTTCTAGGGACCGTCCTAAGCGAGGAAACAACGAGGGTTAGAAGTAGCACAACCAGGGGGGTCTCAGCAATCTTACATGCAGAGAGGGGGAGCTCGGGAGAGGAGATGCTAGCTAGATCTCAAAAATGGCCGAGGCTCCTTCTCTTGGGCAACACAGAGCAGGGGGCGAGGGAGAAGAGCTCTAGCAGGTGAGTGGGAGTAGGAGTGGGCCAATGAGCTAGGGAGGGGTGCTGGGGTTGGGTTCTGGCCTATTTAAAGGGGGAGGGGAGATGGGGATGTGCAATGTCCATTTTGGACATGGGAGGGAGGTGCTAGCCAGGGGTTGGTCGATTTGGGTGGTGGAGGGTTGCTGGTTATCTCTATTTCGTGGTCTAAAGTGACCAGGAGAGGGGGTGGGGTGGATGCTTGGACTGGGTGGCCGACATGGGGAGCTTGATGCTCATTGGGGGTATCCCCATGGATGGGTGCATGGTTTTCGAGTTGGGTTGGGTCTGGGTGGTGTGTGGGACCATTACTTGGCTAGAGAGGGTGGAGAGGTGTGCTTCTGTGAGGTATGGGGTGGTTTTGGATGAATGTTTGGTTGCTTTGGCAAATTTGATCAAATGGGGTGTGTGAAGGAAGTTCCCAAAATTTGTATGGGTCATGCTGGGGAGATGGTAGTGATAGATAGGTATAGTCATGGTATCTCTCCTAGAATTATTTGAGATTTTTCAAAGGAGTTTTAGTCCACTAGAATCCATTTATTCAAAAACTACAGAAGTGAAATCTTGGAGTTCATTTGATACTTTTACATTAGACATGGTGAGCTTTTTTGAGTTGATATGGTCCCAAAGGTGAATACACACTTAGGGGAATTTTCCCAAGATTTATTGAGGCTTAAAAGTATTTAAAACTATTATTATTCCATTTCAGCCATTTAAGAAAATGGGCAAAAAGAAATAATAAAGCTCTTCAAAAATATTTATTTTTGAAGTGGGAATATGGGGTATGATATGTGGATCTCAATTGAGCCAAAAGTTGGGGAAGTTCTTTGGAAAACTACAAACTTTCCCTTATGGAAGAGGTTTTGAAGAAATTGGTCTATTAAAGAATTAAATAGATTTGGGGCGATAATAATTATGGATAATATTCGATAAATCTTGATGATAAGGTTAGATGATCTAGACAAGGTGCAGCAAGCATTTTCCACCTTGAGATTGGAGAATCCAAGTTGATTTTTGTGGAATACCCTAGGTTAAGGATCTAGGGTGATGTTAATTTCATACCAACACAACATGGGTGTATCTTGGAGTTCAGGTCTCACATTGATGCAAGGGATAGATGGATAGGTAGACCAAGTTATGTGGATCACCAGGGTATAGAGTTTTGGGCTTAATCATGCTTGAGCTCTCCAAGGATTGATTCCTAACTTTGAATAAAATAAGCCTGCCAAAGCAGATTATCAACTAGCCTTCAAAACCTTGTGGGTTTAAGAAGCACAAAGATCCACTTGGAACAAGTGAAGTATATGTTGGTAGACCTATATGAGTAGAACGCAATCATGCAGAGAGTTGGTCCATAAAAGGTTTGATGGTGGTGTGAGCTTCTGTCAAAGTAGGCATGTTGACAAGATTTGGAGGAAAAGTTATTTTCTTGCCTATAAAACCATCAATAACAAGTAGACTGGAGGATGATCTAATCAAGGGAAAGAGTGGTACTTGGAGTCCTTAGTATTGTTAACAAGAGGGTTTAGATGCATTTTCAAAAATTAACAAGGGTTGAGAAAGGGAGGCATTCAAAAAGGTGATGTTCGAAATAGTTTTCCAGACTTAGCCAAATTTGGCAGATTTATGGTTTTCGACTAGAATGTGGGTGGTGATGATTTTGATGGGTTGCAAGGTACCAAAGAATCATCAAGTGGATGTGGTTGAAGAGTATATTGAGTATAAGGGATCCATGCTTGATATTGGTCCTCATTGACTTGGAAACTTCTAGAAGGGATATCTTCAGAATTGATCTGGTTGAGAGTTTTAGATGATCACTTGGTAGCTAGGGATCAGATCCAGATTGTATTCTTACTTAGAAGGGATGATTTAGAAACATCTTGATCCTAGTGATGAGCTCCTAGAGTAGCTCATACTATCTCCTAAGCAGACAATTCAAACAGCAGATCAAGGCAACTCACCTTACAAACAAATCAAGTACTACTGGGGTTACCACCAAGCTTAGCTTGAGGTAAGGATGGGTATTTTGAAATAGGTTGTGAGTTTGAACAAGGTAAGGTCCTTGGTATCTCTACCAAGAGTAGAATTCAAAAGCTTACAAAAAGGTTTTGGAGATCCTAGAGGTAAGAGTGGTTGAAGGTTCTGACTTGAAAACATAAGGAGATTATAATAGGTTGCTCTCCATAGTTTAGGGAAATATAAGCTACTAAAATAGTTGGTTTGCAAAGGCTTCTTGGCTCAGGTTTTGAAATGCCAGAACATTTGAGAATATGGAAATTAAGCCAAGACTATTTTGAGAAGTAGCTTTTGTCAACTGGTGTTAAGGTAAGGAATATCATCTAATACACATTCATATGCATAAGCATATCCAAAAAACAAGCAAACACTTCAGCATTAAACAAGAAAAAGTTTTTGTTCCCCCTGATTTTTGCATTCTAGACAACTAATCAGGGTTGCTAAAATTGGGATGTTACAGACCTTTCCCCCTTAAAAGGATCTCGTCCCGAGATTCTGTAGAGTAGGGTTGGGGGATTTTGAGCCAGGTTGATACTAGGTGTCTTACGGACTCCGGCTTTGAAACTGGCTATTCTGTCGATGAAGTTGAGCTTCAGTCTTCCGAGATGCACAGAGAGTTGAGCAGAGTCCTTCTTGGTTTCGAGAGATGACCTTCCTTTCCTTCCAGATTATGAATCTCAGGGGCTTAGGCTAGGCAGACTATCGGGATTCTAAACCTCACGGAGTACTCGTCGGAGGATAGAATCTATAGCTGGGTGTACCTCATTCTAATGATTCACAGCTCTTCCTTAGGGTCGTAGCGTATCCTATTTAGAGATGATAGTGTCGGGACTCCTGAGTTTGCTTTAGCGAAGGGTTACCCTGTTTTTGCAGGAAAGACGCAGTCTTTCCCCCTTATGATTGAACTGGGGTATATCGCAGAGTTGACATAGTCCTTGCTTCTGGGAGTCATTGAATGGGGTTTTGGGGGATTGTCGTCCATCTTTCTTTTGGAGTAAAGACCTTCGTAAGTCTTCCGGGAATTGTGACTTACTGGGCTTATATACTACTATTATTCGTACTTAGGCTGTTGAAGCCATCAGAGTCTCACGTCCTCTAAGCGATTTGAATTGAGCGGTTAGCAGTTCAGCGGTCATTCTGGTGGGTCTTCAGCTGAAGTAGCAGAGAGACTTCGTAGCATCTTCAGCTAGTTTCCCCATCAGATAACTCACAGGTTGTTGCTTGGCGGGAAGGCTTCGGAGCCGGAGATATTTTCTAAATTATCTTTTGGTAGACAGTCTTCTGAAGATTGAGTGGAAAGACGTAGTATTTCCTCCTTAGAGCTTCACTAAGGTGCTTCGGGAGGGGGTGTGGATCTCCTGTCTTGGAGTGCTGACCCGATGTTAGCGGAGGGTTGTATCTTCCCGGAGTCTTGAACTGAGGTCATCGAGTGACGCCCTACTATATCAGCCTTGGTAGGGTGGTTTTCCTAACACCGCCTTTAAGGGGTTAGCTCAGGGTAAATTGGTGGTTTACGACTCTTCTTGCTAGTAGTTAGACAGGGTTGAAGCAGTCAGCGTCGGGTAAGCTGTCTTCATTGGCATTTCTTGGGTTGCTTCTGCTTGATGGCGGAGTGGACTCGTTGTCTTCACACTTCCTAATCATATGACTTCAGGGGTAGTTCTGACCTTCTAGGGAGGAACATTCCGTTATTTTGGGTGGGGTCGACTAGATTAGTTAGTCTCCTGAGGCGGTCAGAAGCTCTAATACATTAAAGGTTAGTGTGGTTAGGTATTCACTTCTTGTCTTGGTTGACTTATCAGGTGGTTTCCTGTGGATATTGAGGATCCTTCGGTGATTGACTTCCGGCTTCAACGGGATTCTTGTTGTAGTAGACTGAGGAACAAGGGAGTGTGGTGCTATTGACGAGTCTTGCGAGGTGAGTTTGACGGGGTATGCTGTCCTGCTGAGGTGAAATCATCGAGTTGATTCTGACTTGACGATGTCGAACTCCTGGTTCTTGCGATGCTTTTCCTCTCATATACTCTCAAGGTTAATCTGTGTATTATTACCGACATCTAACACAGGGGTTTCCTGAGTTACTAGGTGGGTTATCGCTGCTTGAGTCATATTCTTGAGGAGTTCAAAGCTAACCAGAACATACAAACAAGGCGAACATAGCGAGGGAATCGCAATGTCCTCGGCAGACAACACACCTCAAGCAACACAATATGCACTTAGGCAAGCAAACACGGTCAACGCTAGGGACCAAGGAGTTAACTACTCGCGAGGTAGGGGAATCCTATTCTTAGGACTATTGACCCTAGATATCGTCTTTCTTCAAGTCGGAGTCACCATCTTGTAGATGAAGCCTCCATCGTATCTCGGATGCTTCTTGATAGTGCAACACCCGATGTCTTCTGATTGTGAGGATTCTGCTGGTAGAGCGATATTGTAGTCTCCTTGTGTTTGCTAGTAGTTGCTTGTCTTCATCTTGTTCTCATTGTCTTCGCCGGGTTCTGGGTCCTCGTTATTTAAAATCCGTAGGTTTGAAGTTTGGACGAGAGTTAGAGGAAACCATTTTCGAAAGCATTTATTTAGAGTAAGAGAAGAAGTAGAACTTTTTGAAACTCATTTGGAAACTAGTTTTCGAAAGTCGAGGTTTTCAAAATACGGTTCCTGTCAAGCGACCATGCTAACTAAGGTTCTCCTATAGTCAGGATGGATCTGATACCAAGTCTGTGGGGCCCCTTGATTAATCCTTCGAGAATCCCTGTTATGGATACAACCACGATCCCATGATCAGTTAGTCGTGGCACATAACTGACAAGTATCAAAGTGAACATCCAAAACATAACGAATACATGACATACCTTATTTTACCTTATGGCAACATCTATTAACAACCGCGGAACTTCATTAAGCGTAGAGCCCGAGCCATGCCTTAACCTACAGGCAACTGACTAGGAGAACGTCCTAGCTCGCATAGTCGTCCACTTCACCTTCTTCTTGATATCTAACCAAGTTAATAGCCAGGGACTGTGCTGGTGAGTACTTTGAATGTACTCAAAAACCACCCTAAGATAACAATAATAACAAGACGATATGCATTATGTCTGTAGTGGTAGGAGGGCTTCAAGCGAGGGTCTTTTCTCAAATAGTTTCTCTTGTAGATATATCATCTACATATCTTTGTTGAAAACTTTTGTAAAACATTTTGGAAACCTTTTTGAAAAGTTTGGAAAACATTAGGACTGGGTCACCCATTTGTTCCCGTCTTCAGGTCATCCCACGAAGAAACTCCTTTCTCCTCCTTCCGACCATCCCATGGTCAAAACCTTTCTCTTTTATGACCATCCCATGGTCAAAACATTTCCAAAGCCATTTCCTTTCCGAAATCCTTTTTGAAAACAAAACTAGCACCGCTCTACAGAAGTTTGTCCAACCCATCCTTAACCGCGGACATGGCTATTCGAATAGATTTACACTCTGAAGAGGTTGTACTCTTTACCCACACCATCCGGGTACACTACCCTGATGCTCACCGATCATGGGTCGAGTAACCGATCAAGACTCTCCGGATGTCCACCAATATAAGCGCCTTCCCTATGAGTGTTAATCCCCTCAAAACCGGGACGTCGGGTACCGAGGACCAACCGGAGTGCTTTTTCCACTTCTCGAGTGTGCGCTTTCAATGAGGGGATCATAGTAACGCGTGGAGGCCAGCAGACCCTTCATTCCTTCTCCAGGTCAATGTCCCACATGGACCTTTATCGGAGAAGGCCTTCCCTCCAGGGATTCCCGATCCCCTATAGTTGTTGTGAGGCATCTTATACCGGAATAGAAAACCATCAAATCCAGCCCTGTCCCATTCCAGAGTAATGTGGTTTTACAAGGTTAAGTTGTTATAGCTAAACTGCAAAGAACCGGGTGCGTTTTTGTAAACCTTTTTCCTCTAGATTTCCTTCAGCATTTTGTAAAACAAAAACCTTTTTCTTTCTCAACATCACTTGGGGGGGTCCCACCTCACCAAGGTTTTATCTGAAAACATTTGGTAAATTTTTTTTCCGGGGTCTTCCCATCCTCTAGCTTTGCTTCGGCTAAATCGGGGTCTCCAAAGGGTATGGTGTATTACACCATCTATCTTACTAGGGACAAGTAGGTGTCACCAAGGGGGTTGTACTTAATAGTACAAAAGGGGTAATAGTTCGGAGGAGCCAAACCACTACCATATATACAACAACATATAATAAAACAATGAAGTTTCATAAATAGTAGATAAAACATGCATAAGTTAAATAGTAGGACAAGGCTTATGAGCAAGAAGGTGGCTTGCCTGATGGTCAGCAACATGGCAATATGTCCCTGTACTTCTTCTGAGAAAACCATAATAATCCAATAAAATAAGACCTCTTCTTCTCGGCGTCAATACAAGCGCAACTATCGTCGTCACCGAGTATACATGCAAGCAAACAAGACCACAATCAAACAAGGCATTCAAGCACCAAAACTATACAGCAAGCAAATGAATAATACCGAAAAAAAGATTCAAATTGGTTTGAGAGGATTGAAATTAGGATATTGAGATGGCCTTGGAGTAGGGAATGAACATCCCTTAGGGTTTTAATGTCGAGGAACTACCTAAGAGGGGGGTTTTGGACCAAGGACATATTCTATATGATACCATTGTAAAAACATGATACCAACAGATAGGATTTGATAAAAATGAAACCAACAAAAGTGGTTTCACTATTTTATCACTTTTCTTTGATTTCCTAAGAATTTTCTAGTGATAAAGGCCCTAGTTTGAGGAAATAAATCACCAGAAAAGTTCTGGAGCTCCAAAAATTATTTCCTTGAGCGGTTCAGTAGGGTTTTATGTACTTGTTCACTGAGAGTTGGAATCATGCCAAAATATTTACCAGAATGCCCTGAGGAAATTCCCAAATGCAGTTATGTAGACAAATTGTCTTTTTCACCAGATTAAATCTACCAAATATTTTGATATGAGGTAAAGTGCAAAGGATGAGTGTTGCAAATACCTCTTAGTACCAACTGGAATCACTCTTTTTGGAGTTGCAAATCTACTGGTGTGTTTTATTTAGTGATAATACCCCTTACAGAAGTATTTAATTTACTAAAATTCAATAGAGGGTCAATAAATCTTTATCTCCTGATTTTTGGTAGACCTTAGTGTACCACATCACAGGGAGTTGGAAATAGGCCAAAAAACTCATGGTTTGGTCTAGGGAGTTTTCTAAAGTCATAAATAAATTGTTTTTGTTATTTTTACTCAAGCTAACCTACTGTTCACCTTGGCATGAGACCAAGGTCCAGAGATGGGTATATTCAAAAGCTACCAGTGGCACTTGATTTCATTCCATTTGGAGATATGAAGCTCACAGAGGAATTTCATTAGTGGGATAGACACATTTTGGTGGAAATAATGCCCATAAATAATGAAAACTATTTTGGGCAAAAGAACAGTTCCGCATGTTGCACAAAACACACATGAACAAGATAAAAATTCTATTTGGACAAAATACCCCATTTTCCATTTTCATATATATTTAAACTGGACAACAGTTTAACTGATCTGGCAAAATGTTTAAAGAAAAGAAAGGGCAACTAGGCCAGGATTTCTAGGGAGGTTGGGCCGCACAGGGCAGATGCGGCCCACCTAGGACGGCGCCGCGGGCAGGAGCGGGTTTTGAACTGCTGATGGGCAGGGCCCGATCGTCAGCCACTAGGGGAGGGCGAAGGGGTATTAGCGGATCTCGGCCGTTCGATTAAAACGAAATGGACGGACGCGGGTCATCCTCAACCTTTGGACACTGCCGACAATGGCAAAACCCTAGCGAGCGGCTCGGGGCACTCTGGGAGGCTTACCTGAGGAGCATCGACGGCTGGGGAAGCGGCTGGGAGACGTGGTGCAGCACGGTGACTCTAGCGATGGGCGGCAAGGGGGGGTGGTTCGGCGTCGGGAGGATGCTCACGTGACGACGCCGGGGAGGGCATTCGGGAGATCGCCGGCAGGCTTCCAGGGACCATCCTGAGCGAGGAAACAACAAGGGTTAGAAGCAGCATGGCCAGGGGGGTCTCATCAATCTTACATGCAGAGAGGGGGAAGCTCGGGAGAGGAGATGCTAGATAGATCTCGAAAATGGCCGAGGCTCCTTCTCTTGGGAAACACAGAGCAGGGGGTGAGGGAGAGGAGCTCTCGGGAGGTGAGTGGGAGTGGGCAAATGAGCTAGGGAGGGGTGCTAGGGTTGGCTTCTGGCCTATTTAAAGGGGGATGGGAGATGGGGATGTGCAATGTCCATTTTGGACATATGAGGGAGGTGCTGGCCAGGGGTTGGTCGATCTGGGCAGTGGAGGGTTGTTGGTTATCTCTATTTCGTGGTCTAAAGTGACCAGGAGAGGGGGTGGGGTGGATGCTTGGACTGGGTGGCCGAGATGGGGTGCTTGATGCTCATTGGGGGTATCCCCATGGATGGGTGCATGGTTTTCGAGCTGGGCTGGCTTTGGGTGGTGTGTGGGACCATTACTTGGCCAGAGAGGGTGGAGAGGTGTGCTGCTGTGAGGTATGGGGTGGTTTTGGTTGAATGTTTGGTTGCTTTGGCAAATTTGATCAAATGGGTTGTGTGAAGGAAGTTCCCAAAATTTGTATGGGTCATGCACGAGCATACTCAGCAAGTTCACTAAGAAGGAGTGTTTGATGCACTAACTACAACCATAGACCATAGGTCATAGGCTATGCAAGTTTTGATAAATATTTCTTCAAAGGTTGCTTTTATTCTAAACGCTATGTCCGTCGGTCTTCACATGTTGATTAGAACTTCATGGAGTTTCATTCTTGCAGAGTTCACAGCTCCGTTCAGGAATAGGGAATTGAAGGGAGATCATGTCAATCACTAACACCGGAAGAGTAACTTGATAACATCAAACGTCATATCGTAACAGGTTGACAATAAAGGTTGGTTCAGATACTTCGAAAGTGTTATGTAGAGTCTCATGGATCATGAGTGGGATTTGTCCATCCTGATGACGGGGAGATATACTCTGGGCCCTCTCGGTTATATCACATTGATGTAGCTTGCAAGGAAGTGATAAGATCACTAGAATGTTGTATCACGAGAATGAGAAAATAGTACTTGTCAATAACGAGATCAAACTAGGTATGGGGATACCGATGATTGAATCCTATACATGTAATATATTGCGAGACAAAAGGATTTAGTTACAAACGTAAAAGGTTCTCATGATCACTAGAGTCATCTTTGAATGTGTGGGAGTCAGTTCGGATCTCCAGGTCCTACTACTGGTTATTGATCAGAGAGGGGTCCCAATCATGTTTGTATTATTCTTGAACCGTAGGGTGACACACTTAAGGGATACCGACACCATTTGGATCAAATATGTTTTAGAGAATGATTATGAAACAACTGGAATCATTTTGATGGACACCAGAATTGTTTCGGGTGAAATTGCTGAAACTGGTTCTGCATGTGATATTGAAATGTTGCAGGGGGTTTTATGTGAATGTTTGTTAATTAAAGTAATTAACAAAATTCTGAATAAAATAAATAAAATATTTTTATTAAATGATATTTTCATTTATTTTGGTGGAAAATTAATGCATGTGAGTGGAAGTGTGAGTGGAGTGGTGCTTATGTGAGTGGGAGCTCCACCCACATGAATGATGGAAGAGGTGGGGGCACCAACTTGGACACTGGCCATGGGAGGGGTTGCCCCCCTCTCCCCTATAAAAATCCCCCTCCTCCTCCTGAAGGATCTCTCTCCCCTCTAGTTTATTTCACCATGGCCTCGGATTAGCAGAGTACATGTTCTCGGTGGCTTTGTTTGAAAGGAATTGCTACTTTTGCTGCATCGTTGGAGCGAGGAAACGGAGGTTGTCGGAGGACCAGATGTGTGTGTGATCATGGATGCGTCGCTGAGTTGCGATGCTGGACTTCCTCATGATCTTGAGATCGACAAGCGAACGACTACATCATCCAAGAGTCCAACCTCGTAACGCTTTGTCACTCTTCAAGGGTATGTTATCTATGGATGTATATCCATCCGTTGATTGTATCTAGATAGATAGATCCTGGTGCTTACTTGTTGACTCCATAGTAATCTTTTTGTTTTCTTTGCCGCGAACAGAACAGTGGTACTAGATCCTGATCTATGCTTAGATGCTTTGCATAGGTAGAACACATATAATTATATGGGCGATGATGATCATGTTATTGCATCTTCTATGTATTTTGGATATTGGTGGCATAGTGGTATGAAGCGGCCCGGACTAACTTTACATGTCCTCACACATGAGACCTATTGCATGCTTGAAATGCAAGTAGTTTTGCATAAGTGGCTAGCGGGCGTCTGTCTCACCTACTATAGTCAATATATAATTTACAACGAGTTGCTAATAATTTTATTATCATCATTGTGGTTCCATGTTCGTAAGTGGAATGGTTCTATCTTCGAAATACCTAACCCACGTAAAAACATGCAAAAGATAAATTAGAAGTGTCTAGTTTTTGGTTTTGCTGGGCAAGTGCTATGATATGGTAATGTTATAATTTGTAGTATGGCTTGATACTCTTGGAAATTATAACATACGAAGGTGTAATTTCCTTAGACCTTGGCCATACACATATAGGAATGATGAAAATCATACCACAATGCACAAGATAGTGATCAAGTGCAAGTGCTATATCATATCACTTTTTGAATATGATGTTTGTTTCCATATTATATTGCTTGTATGACCCTTTAGTAGCATTATAAGATGATCCCTCATTTAAATATCAAGACAAAGTGTGTTCTTCCTTTACTATGCATCGTTAAGAAAGTTGGTCGTTTTGAGACACCATGTGATGATCGGGTGTGATGGACTCTATGTTCGCATACAATGGGTGTAAGATAGTTTTACATACGTGAGTACTAAGATTCTTACTTGGCGAGCCAAGCATGTATATACATGGCCTCGGAACACGAACCAAAAGGTAAAGCATGAATCATATGGTTGATATGGTGACCATATAGATGCTCGCCTTTGAAGATACCCCAACTGACGTGATGATTGGTCTTAGTGTAGTGGATCAGGTTCATGTAATCACCAAAAATACACGAGGGGTATTGTTTTTGAGTGGGACTTCATGTAGTAATATGATTAAAGTTGCACTCAATTATCATAAACTAAATCGAAGTGCATGCTCATAATTTGTTGTAGTCATTGGCATCCGTTTACTACCTTATGCTTAGTTATAATTGAGATAATGAAATATAGAATTTTGGATATTTAATTTACGAACTGGTATCTTATTGTTTTGAATGTCAATCTAATGTTTAGACGAGAAAACATCAGTTCATATGTTACGAAGTTCATGGCTCCACCTTAGCCTCGCCGTGCTAGCCTTCACCGCCGGCGATCTCCCTCTCCGGCGTCCATCTCCTCCTTCTATTCCAATCATTGTTTCCCCCTCCTCCTCACCTTCCTACCTATCTCTTGATGGTAGTTTTCCATGGAGGTTTTGACCAGCTCTTGGAAGGTTTCTTACACTGGTCCTTCCGAGGATGGCAAGTTTCTTGAGGGTACATTTGTTTTTTGGCCTTCTAGGAATTGGTTGGTGCTGAATAATGTAAAAGGTTTTTCCTTGGAAGGTAGAGAATTCCTGAAGGGTGAAAGTTTCAACATCGGCACAGTGGTATGTTTCCCTTTTCATTTGGCTATGATCAATCTTCCTCTGGATTGGTGTTCATGAGTCTGGCCGTAGATCTCCTCGATCTTCCTCTGGATTGGTTCTTCCTCCTTTGAGATGGAAAGTGTCTTGTGGATCTATTAATTCTGATTCCAATATCATTAGAGATGCATTCCTTATTTTAAGACCACAAGCTAGAAGAATTGTTCTTCTTGATCACAAGGAAACAATTCTTGATGCAAGGTTCCTTTTGAAAGATGAAACTATTGAAACAGTTGGTCTAAACAGTTCAAATGCTTCTAGTTATGTCCCTACAAGGAAACAGTTCAAATGCTTCTAGTTCTGTCCCTACAAGGAAATAGTTAAAATCCTCAACAAGATCATCCAAATGCTTCTTTTAACCAACTGATGGATGCCATTATAGAGGATGTGTTACCTGATGATCCACTGCATCCTCCTCCACAAGATAACAGTGCTATTACTATTTCTTCTTCTGTCCATGGTCAAAATGGCTCTGACAATAGTGGGGGACAGTCCCAAAACAACAATTTAGTTCTTGATGAGGATGAGGTAATACAAGATAATTTGAATGCCTCACTTGGAGAATGATTGGAGCACCTAATGAATGCTTACAACTCAGAATCAGAGGAAGTTGATAATGTGGATATCTCAGAAAATGCTGGTCTAGATAACCCAGGTGGATTCCTGGAGGATTCTGAGATGCTTTCACCTCACTTGGATCACTTTCAGGTTGGGTTTGTGCATACTCACTTTGCACAGATCCCTGGTCTTCATGCTGCTAAACAATCATTTTCAAAACAAGGATTGGAGCTATGGGATAGGTTCTTTGCTCCATATTGCAAAGTCAGTGGAAGAGTCTGCCCCAGGTTCACTAACTCATCCCTGAAAAAATCTGACACCAATGTGTCTGCCTCTCTTTTGGGACAAATTTGAATCATTAGCCATAATAAGAAATTGAAATGTAATCGTACAAAACAATATTCAGGGATATACATAGTCAGGTACAAAAACAAGCCTAAATATTGTAATTATAAATAAAAAACCAAACAATTGATCTTCAGGTACATGTTAAAAATACTTATGATCAAAACCATTTATATACATATGCATCATACCAATCATTAAAACATCAGAAACAATTCAACGATCATATATGTAGTTCCATATAAGAATAAATCTAGGGCCTCATAATTTGTTTCAGAGATGGAGTTGGCGAACCAAAGTACCAATAGCTCAACCTATATTGTTTGTGTGCATTGCTGCCTCAGGTTCACAAACACATCCCTAAAACACGACACCATCATATGTGTCTCCCCTTCAACTCTTTTGGGGCAAATTTCAATCATCGGCCTCGGTGACAAACTAAAATGTAATTCTTATACACTGAATACATGGAATAGATAATTCAAATATCATAGTTCTATGAATGTAGAATAAAGATTAAGGCCTCATAAGTTTCTATAGGGACGGCGTAAGTGAACCAAGTAACAATTGCACAGCCTATATTGTTCTTGTACATCACCCCAGGTTCACTAACTCGTCCTTGAAAAAATCTGACACTCTTGTGTCTGCATCTCTTTTGTGGCAAATTTGAATCATTGGCCATAATAAGAAATTGAAATGTAATCCTACAAAACATTATTCAGGGATATACATAGTCAGGTACAAAAACAAGCCTAAATATTGTAATTATAAATAAAAAACCAAACAATTAATCTTCAGGTACATGTTAAAAATACTTATGATCAAAACCATTCATATACATATGCATCATACCAATCATTAAAAGATCAGAAACAATTCAAGGATCATATATGTAGTTCCATATGAGAATACATCAAGGGCCTCGTAATTTGTTTCAGAGATGGAGTTGGAGAGCCAAAGTACCAACAACACAACCTATATTGTTTGCGTGCATTGCTGCCTCTGGTTCACCAACCCATCCCTAAAACACGACACCATCATACGTGTCTCCCCTTGAACTCTTTTGGGGAAAATTTCAATCATCGGCCTCAGTGACAAATTAAAATGTAATTCTTATACACTATGAATGCATGGAATAGATAATTCGAATATCATAGTTCTATGAATGTAGAATAAAGATTGCGGCCTCATAAGTTTATTCAGGGATGGCGTGAGAGAACCAAGTAACAATTGCACAGCTTATATTGTTCTTGTACATGGTCTCAGGTTCGCTCACTCATCCCTGAAAAATCTGACACCAATGTGTTTGCCTCTCTTTGGGGCAAATTTGAATCATTGGCCATAATAAGAAATTGAAATGTAATCGTACAAAACAATATTCAGGGATATACATAGTTAGGTACAAAAACAAGCCTAAATATTGTAATTATAAATAAAAAATCAAACAATTAATCTTGAGGTACATGTTAAAAATACTTATGATCAAAACCATTCATATACATATGCATCATACCAATCATTAAAAGACCAGAAACAATTCAAGGATTATATATGTAGTTCCATATGAGAATAAATCAAGGGCCTCATAATTTGTTTCAGAGATGGAGTTGGAGAACCAAAGTACCAACAACACAACCTATATTGTTTGTGTGCATTGATGCCGCAAGTTCACCAACCCAATCCTAAAACACGACACCATTATACGTGTCTCCCCTTGAACTCTTTTGGGGCAAATTTCAATCATCGGCCTCGGTGACAAACTAAAATGTAATTCTTATACACTATGAATGCATGGAATAGATAATTCAAATATCATAGTTCTATGAATATAGAATAAAAGGAGCCTCATAAGTTTCTACAGAGATGGCGTAAGCGAACCAGTAACAATTTCACAGCTTATATTGATCTTGTACATGGCCCCAGGTTCGCTCACTCATCCCTGAAAAAATCTGACACCAATGTGTCTGACTCTCTTTGGGGAAAATTTGAATCATTAGCCACAATAAGAAATAGAAATGTAATCGTACAAAACAATATTCATGGATATACAAATGTATCATACAACGCATTCATAGATCAAAAACAATACAAAGATTATATATTTAGGTTCCATATGAGAGATAAATTAGGGCCTCATTTTTTTCATCGATGGAGTCGGAGAACCAAAATACCAACAACACAACCTATATTGTTTATGTGCATTGCTGCCTCAGGTTCACTAACCATCCCTAAGAAAATGACACCATCAGATGCCCTTGCACTATTTTGGGGAAAAATTGAATCATTGGGCTCAGTAAGGAATATAAATGTAATGTTATAGGCCCGATGTGTATCAAAATCAACACTCAACTAGCAAACTCAACTGGATGGCAGATGAGCAGATTGGGGTTTTGTGACTAGACGGATTGGGGTTTTGTGACTAGATGGAAAATGCATCAATCAACCGATCGAACCATATATATACTATCCTACTTCAAGAGCAAAATAATCTGTACACAATTGAGCAAATCCTATGTATGAACAGTGAAAACTACAGCTGCGACTAGGGAAGCTAGCAATGTAGTACCTCGGACTCCTCATCAGGGACCTCCTCCTCGAACTCATCATTCTCCACGATTGCGTCGAAGATTTCTTGTACGGTAATGGGGTCGTTGATGTAGATCATCGGATTGCCTCCGCCTGCCACATGCCCCCATCCGGATCTGCCGCTGGCACCATGACGTTGTCGGCCACGACGTTGTCGGCCACCTGCTGCTCGGCGGCGACGGCTACCACCTGCTGCTCGGCGGTGACGGCTACCACCTGTTGCTCGTCGGCGATGGCTACTGGCTGGATGAATGAGCTCGCACCCTCGACGGCGCGGCGACGAGCGGCGTTCGTGCCCGGAGAAGACGCCTCCGCCTGCTTGGCGATGACCGAGCCATCTGGTGATGCGCCTTTAACTGGCTTCACCTCCGGCTCGTCTCCACGCATACGCTTCATGGCGCACCAAGGAAAGGAGGTAGTGCAAGCGAGGGAGCTTCGGCGCGTGCGGCAGGTGTAGATTGGGGTCTTGGGACTAGACAGACTGGGGGAAATAACACGAGTTCATGGAAAAAGAAGGTCGAGGGGAGTCATAAACACCGGACCATTCGTAGTCCTCGAGTGGACACATGTGGTGGGCGGGGACGGGGGGCTACCATAATCTCCACCCTTTTTATTTGAAACAGCCACGATCTCCACTTTAGAGCTGCATTGAAAACACGCTCATGGTAGACCTTTATTCCACTTCATGCAAGTGGCACGGAACCAATTTCTAGCAACGTTAGATCTACTCGAGGGGGGCCCTTAACTCATGGAAGTTACTAGTGGTAGGACCCAGTTGGAAGTGAGATTGATAGCGCTTAGTGTCATGGTGGTGGCACGGCAGATGCCATCGATAGGCTAAAGATGGGGCCAATGTGTGCTAAGGGAATCCACAGAGGGAGAGCGTGGTGATTCCACACATAGAAGTTCTTGTATTCTCTCTATCAATGGTGTTTACAAGTGTTCTTGAGGCTCTTAGGAAGAAGGAGACGATGTCTCTTACCCCTCACTAACTAGCCCCTGAGTTCTACCTCAGACAGAGAGTCATTCCTCTAAATGCCGTCCCTCTCTATGGAGGCCCTGGTGCTCCTTATATAGGGGAGCCCGGGTTACAATTCTAGGGCTTAGGTGGCAACATATTCTATGAATATGCTCCTTTAATAAAACAGATGCTTCTTTATTCTACTTTAACGGCTCGTCCGGGCTTTGGACGTAACCCACAGCATCATCCTTGTCTTTTGGTGTCACGGGCTACGTCATCCGGCTTTGCCCGCGTCACCTTTGTCGCCACTGACCCGCTGATCCTCTCCTTTACTTTACTTTGCACATGCTTCAGCTAATAAAGCCACCTTTTGACCAGCGGGGGATTCCTTCTCTTTTAAGCCAAGATAATCCGGCTAGCATATAGCTAATCCGGCCTACCCAAGTACCTGCAAAACAGATAAGCATGGCCGGCATAGATCTTATGCCGGCCGGACCATTGTCAAGGAAATGCCCCACGGGCCGGGCCACACCGTGATTTGGCCTGCCTTGAGGTGACCCGGTCAGCACTTTGCTTTGACCTTGCCGTACACCGGCTAACTCAGCCCTTATACCCCGACGTTGCCCTACCCGGGGGTGTCCCCCCAACATTAGTCCCCGAAGCTGGTGTAGTCTTAGAAACTTTTCTAGTTGTTAAGGCCACAGCAGGTTCCCATATCTGAATCTTTTATTCCTTGGGCCGAGTTATCTCGTAGCCCGGAGTTTCTTCTCTTGCGATCCTTTTGCTCTTTCCGGGTTACTCCACATTGGCTAGGTATTTTGCTTGCTTATCTGAGTTTCTTTTCCTTCTCTCGTATGCTTCTCCACATCCTACATGGAGGGTAATCATCATTTGCCTCATTTTAATGGCCATGCGCATTTACCGTGCCGGTTACTGTCGTTGCGTCAGGCATAACTGCTGTAAACGTCTCATCACTACGGCGCCTCGTTAACTGTAACGCCATGTCCCTTCATGGGATCATTTGCTCCCATGACCCCTTCTGTGGACTTGCTCTGATTGGTTGCTTGGGCCGCATACACGCTCGCTGCATGCGGCATGCCATCCACAAAGGATCCCACGACGCTTGGGGCACGGTTAAGTAGAGCGTGCGATGCACTCCCATGGAAGTTCCCCCATTCGCGTCGCACCCCCTGCTCTCTCTCTTCTTCACTGCGACTCCACCGCCACCAGTTTTCTTCTCCTCGTGCACCACTGCAACCGTGCTCCGGCGGTATTTCACGCCAGCGCCACTGTTTCCAGTGCCACTTGCAACCACGGGGCCTTGCGCTTCCCGTTTCCCCTCGTCCGGCTAACATTACTCAGATTAGCCACTCGAAAGCTTCAATCTCGCCATGACTGAAGCAGAAGCTGCAATGGTGGCGCAGCAGCAGGAAGGGGCGGAGGGCCACGAGTGCGAATGCTGGGATGGCTCCATTGCCCGCGAGGAGGACCTGGCTTGGCTCTATGCCTCCCGTCGCATCCCCGCCGGTGTCGCCTGCCGTCTCCCCTCCAGTGAGATTACTCCCACCCCCAAATCTGGGGACTGCGTAGTTTTCTTGTCGCATTTCCAACGCTTCTTCGGCCTTCCCACCTCTGATTTCTTATTTGATTTCATCTCCACCTACAAATTGCAACCGCATCACCTTCCTGCAAATGCTATCACCTCTCTGTCCTCCTTTGCCTCCGGCATTGAGGGATACATCGGCCGCTGGCCAACCAAAAAACTGTGGATCAAGTTCTTTGGTCTGCAGAGAAATGTGGTTCCGGACAAGGAGCGTGCCCTGGAGGACAAGCACCTGACCCAGTGTGGCGCCGCCTCCATCTTGCCCCGGGAACAGTCTGTCTTCCCCCGGGTCATCGGGCTCGAATCTTGCAAGGGCTAGGCCCGGACCTTCTTCTACATTCGGAATACCGCCAAGGAGGACCATATCTGGCTGCTCCCCTTCAGACTCAGTCCTCCAGATACTTCGCGATGGGAAAGCGTTCCCAAGCGTGCTATAGCCCTGGCGAATCAAGTGGCTCTCTGGATCATGGAGCTTCTTAAGGAGCATCTCCGGGGGGAGGATATCATGATCACTTTCCCCCGCAGCCGGGTCTCCCCCTCTAGAAGCAAGCCCACAAGATCTGCTACCTCAGCGGTCCTCTTGACCCTCACCAGCCCTCCTCTTTGGAGCTGGATAACTCGGTGGTTTTCCATCGGTTAAGGCTGTCTTCAACGTGGAGAAGGAGTTCACCGAGGCCTAGGAGTGGGGACTTGAGCCCTTCACTCGCGCCAACCCTCCTCCAAGGGTAAGTTAACATTCTTTTGCTATCCGGATTTTCTTTGTATGTTGATTTCCCCTTGTAACTTAGCTATTATTTTTTCAGAGATTTCTCCAGCAAACGCTGGAGGATGGCGAGGTTCTGGACAACAAGTGGTTGGAGGACCGACCTAAGGGAGACGAGGTGGACACTGACCCAGAGGCCTTCTTACCTGTCCCGGACGTCATCAAACACAGCGCTGGTAAGGCCTCTTCTCTAAGGGATTAGCCAGATGATGATGATTTAGATGTTGAGGTCCTTGAGGTACTTGATCCAGTTCTTATCTCTTATTTGCACCTGGCTTATGTTCGCATGTTCCACTAACCCGGACGCTCAGGTCCATAAGGTTCCTCTGCATGCTACCGGTGGCCCGGCCCCGGCCCCTTCACAGAAGAGCGCAGCTATCCCCGCTGCAGCTTCGGAAGTGCCGCCGCCCAAGATGAGGCAAAAGAAGTCCGAGGTTAAACCCTTGGCCAAGCCTGCCGCCAAGAGCATAGTTCAGAAGGCACCCAAGCCTCGGGCTCCTCCTACCATTGACGAGTAAGTCCTTTTAGCATTTCTATCTTGAATTCTTCCATTGCTTGCCTTAGTCTCTGGTTGGTTCTTTCCTTTTGACTTGCTGTCCTTCCTTTTCTCAGAGATCTTGTGGATATCTCCAGAGCGGTTCCGGCATAGCCTCCCCACTCCGGAGCAATCCGTCTCCCTCCCGCAACGATGACCAACGTCCGCCTAGCCCTATTCATGAGGGTTCTGCGGTCGTGCCTGACAAGAGTCCACCTCGTCAAGAGGAGGGTAACGTCAACGTGGGGGGTAGCGGGCCAGATTTGGATACGGCTATGCCGGATCTGTCCAGCTCCTCGGCCTCTGTGCCCAACATTGAGGCGCCAGCTTCATCGGTGCCGCCCCCAGTATCCCCAGTACCAGCAACAGCACCAGCAGCAACAACACCAGCGCCAGCAGCAGTAGCAGCAACAGCAGCACCAGCACCAACAGCAGCAGCAGCAACAACAAGAACAACCGCAGCAAAGGGCCTCCAAGCCTCCTAAGGGGAAAGCTCCTTCTGCCCCCACCGGGTCTGCCCCTTCAATCGCTGATCTCTTTCAACACGCTCCTCAACCCTCATCTGACAAAGCTACGAAGACTTCCGGGTCAGCTTCGTCCAGGCCAGCTTCTGAATCAGAGGGCAGCAAACAACTGCTTTTGCACACCAGCCCCGCTGCGGCTCAATCCGCTAGGCGCGAGGCCCATGTGAAGGGCCTAGTGACAAGCCATTCTGCGAGTGGCGAGAGTTACAGTCCACATCTCCTTGAGTATGTGAAGAACTAGAACATCACCGACATCGTCGACCCTCAGGCGATCTCCCAGAAAGGTTCGGCCCTGCTGAGTTCAGCGTGCAAATGAACTCCACCACTCAGGCTATCTCCCTGGCTGGCCGGATGATGGAGGTAATCCTTTTTCTCTGCTGTTGATGTTTTTCATAAATTAGCATTTGTAGGTATATCCCAGTCCCCAAGCCTCCGAGGGAATAACTTGTTATTTGGTCGGATGCTCCTTAGTTTCTGTTTATATTGTCATTAATTTGCACTAAGTTTTCGGCCTGGTCTAGTTCCCTTGGCCCGGATCATGTAGTTTTCAGATATCCACACATCTAGAGCCGGGTTAAGTTCCACTTGGCCCGAATCTTGTAGACTGCAAATATCCACACACCTAGAATCGGGTTAAGTTCCACTTGGCCTGGATATTGTAGACTTCGAATATCCACACACCTAGAGCCGGGTTAAGTTCCACTTGTCCTGGATCTTGTAGACTTCGAATATCCACACACCTAGAGCCGGGTTAAGTTCCACTTGGCCCGGATCTTGTAGACTTTGAATATCCACACACCTAGACCCGGGTTAAGTTCCACTTGGCCTGGATCTTGTAGACTTCGAATATCCACACACCTAGAGCCGGGTTAAGTTCCACTTGGCCCGGATCTTGTATACTTCGAATAATTTCCACTGTCTCTGAACTTTTATCTCTTTTTTCAGATTACCACTAACCGCCGATCCGCTGAGTTCCAGCGCCTGCTGGACTCCTACAAAGACATACGCGGGCGTCATGGTAAACTCCTGGAGGAGTACCAGAAGAGGGGTTAGTTTCCATTTCTCTCCCTTCCTTGTTCATTCCAACTTCTTAGAGGTTATATGAATGTTTTGTCCGGATTACGCAGTCGGGGTTGAGGTTGAGAATAAAATTATGAGGAGATCAAAGGTAATTTCATCCCCTTCACATGATCATTGTACCCTCCATACTTTATCCGGTGGACACTCATATTTTGGGTCCTCCGGATCATGTTGCAGCTGCTCTTGAGGATAGTGTTCCTATGCCTGAACTGATGACCCACTGCCTGGAACAATCATGGAAGTATGAAGCTGAACTGAAGAAGAAGGACGCTGAGATAGATCGGCTCCAGCAGCAGGACTTGGAGATTACTCGGCTGTATGCCGAAATCCAGAGACTCAAGAGCTCTCATCAGTCCATGCTGGATAAGGCCGATCAGGAGTTTGCCGAAGAGAATGACAAGGGTTTAGTGGAGGAGGCCGACGTCAAACTTACGTCGGCAATCATTGAGTATGAAAAACTCTGGGTCCACAATGCCAACACTGATTCCGAGCTTCAGCAGCTTCTCTTCTAGATTGTGTGTAAGTTCTCCGTTCTTCCTTGATTTGTTCCTATTTGGATTTGGTCCAGCCGCTCAACATTGCTCCTCTTGTCCTTAGGCAAATTTCTAGAGAGCGACACATTCGCTACCTTCGTCGTACGCGAATCCTGCAAGCAGCGTGGAGTTCCTGTTGGGCCTGATGCCGAGCTAATTCCTTATACCATGGAGGATCTCCTGGCGAGTCTCACCGCTCGTCTCGACATAGTAAAGAATTTTGGCGCGGACATTATCCCAGCAGCAACACGGATGTTTGGCTGCCTCTAGCCTAGTGAGACCATTCCCAAGAAAACTTCATACTTCATAGCTAAACTCATGGAATGTGACACTCAACTGCACCTGTGGCGCGAATCTACGGCACGGGCTAGAGCCGACATTGCTCTAAAGTTTGCGCTTTCATGGTATGAAGGGATTGACTTGGCATTGCTCAAGCATATGCGCATCGGGTCTAAGTGGTGCGAGGATCTGGAGTAGATCGCGTGCCGCCAGGCCTGTGCGAACAATCTCATTCAGTACTCCTTCTGCCATGCCTGGAATGAGGGGTCGAGCTTCCTTGATGCTGCTGACAATGACATTGTCTCTGGAGCTGAAGAAGGGAATGAGAGCGAGGACTCCGAGTTAGACGATGAGGCTGAAGACCCGGAGGACAACAAAGTTGACCCGGAGGACGAAGCCAAAGCCAGTGCTCCTCTCGCACATTCCGGAGTACCTCCCTCAACAGATGATTCTCCCGCTGCTTCTGCCCCTTGAAAAAAACATATCATACTTATTAGATCCCCGGAATGCCGGGCGCAAATGTAATTAAATACTTTGGTTTGTTTGTGCTACAATTTCATGTTTCGAACTAAGTTTTTACTACCGGATTATCGTGGGCGAAGTCCCCGAGTTTCATTTTGTTGTTCCTCCAATTTTTGACTCGGCTCGCTTCTACCTTGATTTAGTTTTTTGACTTACGAGTCCGAGGTTCAAAAAATTGTCTTAACAGTTCTTGGAACCTTGAGATTAGCTCAAAATGATTCGGCATTTTAGTGAAGAAAACAAAATAAGGGTTAGCCAAAAAACCAATGTTGCCCCGCTTAAGATCTTCTTCCTTAGTTGTTTTTCATGTGCCTTGCCATTCCAAACTTGTTCTCTTGCTTGCCATGAAGCCAATTCTTGTTGGACAACAGCAAAGTCGAAGAGTTAGGTTTTTGGTGCTAACACATTACTAATCCAACTAAGACGTAAGCGACTTAACCCAGCCAACCTAAAGAATATGAAAACAAGACAAGTGTTATAGCAGTCCCCGAGTCTCTGCTCGGGGTGGCAAAGTTTTTATTGATAAGCTCACTGCCGACATACATACCGACATATGAGTAGTTTGGATACATTCACCTCTTAGGTGTAGAAAGGACGCAGCAGTGCTACATTCCATGGTATTTTTGATTCCTCTCTGGACCTGTCGGCCTTGTTCTTTTGTTGGGGTTGTGCATCAATAAGATAGTAGGAATCATTGCGCAAAGCTTTGCTCACAATGAAGGGCCCTTCCCATGGGGGAGATAGCTTATGCATGCCAGCGGTGCGCTGTATTAGCCTTAGCACCAAATCACCTTCCCGAAAAACATGGGGGTTTACTTTCCGGCTAAGGTAGCGTCGGAGATTTTGCTGGTATTTGGCGGATCTGGACAAGGCCAGTTCTATCGCTTCTTCCAGTAGATCAACATCATTCTGCCGGGCTTCGCGCACTTCGGCTTCTATGTATTGGGTGACCCTAGTCGAGTCATGCTCTATGTCGGCTGGTAATACAGCTTCTGCCCCATATACCAGAAAGGATGGCGTATAGCCCGTTGATCGATTTAGAGTTGTTCTGAAACTCCACAGTACCACTGGTAGTTCTTCTATCCAGCACCCCGCTGATCTTTGCAGCGGCTCTATGAGCCGGGGTTTTATCCCGGACAATACCAGTCCGTTGCATCTTTCCACTTGCCCGTTCGACGCGGGGTGGGCAACTTAGGCGACATCTAACCAAATCTTCTTTTCTTGGCAGAACCTTGCAAATGCTCCTTCGGAAAAATTTGTCCCGTTATCAGTTATGATGCAATGGGGTAGCCGTACCTTAAGATTATATCCTTGAGGAATCTTACTGCTGTTGCCCCATCACATTTCCGAATTGGTTTCACTTTGATCCATTTGGTGAACTTGTCAACCATGACCAGCATATGGGTCATCCCTCCTTTGGCCGGCTTAAATGGTCTTACCATATCTAGGCACCATACAGCAAATGGCCATGTAATTGGGATAGTTTTCAGCTCTGACATTGGCAGGTGAGTTTTCGTGGCGTATCTTGGACAACCATTGCATTTTCTCACCAAGTTTTCTGCTTGCTCCAAAGCACTAGGCCAATAAAACCCATGTCGGAAAGCCTTTGCTACTAGGGCCCTTGAGGAGGCATGGTGGCCACATTCCCCTTGGTGAATATCTCGGATTATGTCGAGTCCTTCCTCCGGATCAACGCACCATTGTAGTACTGCTGTCACACTCCTTTTGTATAATTCGGCGTTCATAATGGTATAAGACTTTGCCCTTCTCTGAATTTTCCTTGAACTTATTTCATCATCTGGCAAGATTCCCTCTTTTAGGAAATCAAAAATTGGCTTGGCCCAAGACTATATAGGTCGGAAGGGAAATGGTTCCTCATCCACTTCCACCGCATCCACCGACATAACTCCCACCGGATCAAACTGCACAGTCCCCAGGTTTGCTGAGGCAGTCCCCAGGTTTGCTGAGGTGCTTCCCCATTCTATCTCCATAGGTGCAGCTCCTGATCCGGTGAGTGCCGGGATATAAATTGAATCTGATTCAGGTGACGGTGTGATAGACTGTTTTCTCAAGTGTTCCAATGCCACATTTTGCGGAATGGGTTGCCGGGATGAGCCCAACTTGGACAATGTATCTGCTGCCTCGTTTTCGCTCCGAGGTACATGATGGAACTCACACCCTTCGAAAGACCTGCTTATCTTCTGGACATGGAACCTATACAAGGCCATGTTAGCATCCAGAGCATCCCAGTTCCCAGATACTTGCTGCACCACCAAATCTGAGTCTCCAAAGCATTGTATCCGGCATATCCCGACTTCCTTTGCCACTTTGAGACCATGTACCAATGCTTCGTACTCCGCCACATTATTCGAGGCACTGAAATGGATCTGTAGGACGTACTTCAGTTGATCCTTCTTGGGCGAGGTAAGCACCACTCCAGCTCCTAATCTGTCTTTCAGTTTCGATCCGGCGAGGTGCATTTGCCAATAATTTGATCGCATATCTTCTGTCGAACTGTGGCGCATATGGAGCTAATTCGATTGCCCACTTCGCTTGATCTCCGAAATGGGCGCCTCACATATCACCTTGATGGGGTGTTCCTCGAATAGTGCTTGAGCTTCTTGACAGACATATATACGACGTACGCCATCTTCTGATAATGAGGATAGTTCTTTTTTGACGCTCACAATACTTCACTCAGATAATACACTGGCCTTTGCACCGACTTTCCTTCCTCTTCGCGCTCGACTATGATCACTGCACTTACGACTCGGTTGGTCATGGCTACGTAAAGCAACATTGGTTCCTTAGGTAACGGTGCAGCTAGGATTGGCGCGGTAGATAGCATCTTTTTCAACTCTCGAAATGCAAGATCCACCTGTGGCGTCCATGTGAACTTATCTGCTTTTTTCATTAACTGATAGAGGGGCAAGGCCTTCTCTCCCAGCCGACATACAAACCGACTCAATGATGCCAGGCAACCAGTGAAGTTTTGGACATCATTAAGACACTTTGGTAACTCCATTCTTTCTATGGCCCGGATTTTCGTTGGGTTAGCTTCAATGCCGTGGCTAGATACCAAGAAACCGAGTAACTTTACTGTTGGTACGCCGAAGGTGCACTTCTCCGGGTTCAGTTTCATCCGAAACCTTCTCAAGTTCGCGAATGTCTGCCGGATATCCTCAAGGAGCGTATTGCTTTCCTTGGTTTTTATCACCACATCATCCACATTCACTTGTACATTCCAACCTATCTGGTCATGCAAGCATTTTTGCATACATCGCTGGTACGTTGCTCCTGCATTACGTAGTCCAAACGGCATAGTTCGATAACAATAATCCCCATACGGGGTAATGAACGCAGTCTTTATTTGGTCATCCGGATTCAGGGGTATGTGATGGAAACCAGAATATGCGTCAATGAATGATAGTAGCTCACATCCGGCAGTTGAGTCTATGACCTGATCTATTCTAGGGAGTGGAAATGGATCTTTTGGACACGCCTTATTCAGGTTCATGTAATTAATACACATGCGCCATACCACTGCCACATTCGAATCATCTTTCTTTTTCTCCACCAGCACCAGATTAGAGAGCCAGTCCGGATAAAGTACCTCCATGATAAATCCGGCCGCTAGCAATCTTGCTATCTCATCTCCAATTACTTTTCTTCTATCTTCTGCGAAACGCCTGAGAGGCTGCTTTACCGGCTTAACCCTAGGTCTTACATTCAATGAGTGCTCAACCAACTACCTCGGTACACCTTGCAGATCTTGCGTAGACCAAGCAAAGATATCCCGATTCTCACGGAGGAAGTTGACGAGCTCGCTTTCCTATTTTTTGCTCAACCCGGCACCTATGGTAATGGTGCGCTCTGGGAACATATGATCAATTGGCACTTTCTTCGTATCCTTAGTCGCTTGGAACGATACGCTCCCGTGTGGGTTGGTCAGGGCCGGCATATGTTGTTGCGCGGACTGAGCCAATGCCGCCACCTCTAGTATTTTCCTTTTCTCTTGAGCTATCACGAGTGACTCGGCTAAATTAGATCCGGTTGAAGTGCATTCGATCGAACGCCGGAAGTCCCCTGATATAGTTATCACACCCCTTGGTCCGGGCAACTTCATCTTAAGGTAACTAACGTGGGTAGTTGCCATGAATTTTCTCAGCACTGGCCTGCCGAGTAATGCATGATAAGCACTTTCCAGATTTACTACTTCGAATTCTAAGTTCTTAGTGTGGCAGTTGTCTCTTGTGCCGAATAACACGTCAACCCGGACCTTTCCAATTGGTTCACAAGAGATACCTGGCGCAATACCGTGAAAAGTGGTCCTTGTCGCTTGCAACATGTTCTCTGTTATCCTCAACTTGTGCATGGTATCCTTGTACATAATGTTGATACTACTGCCGTTGTCAATCAATACCTTGGCAAAGCTCACGTTGAGATTTGGTCTGATAAACGTTGGATCCAAGACTAGAGCGTAGGTTACTGGGCTTGGCATGATCTTCGGGTGATCCTAGATACTCCATGTGATCTCTTGGTCCACCCAAGGCATATATCTCGGCACAACCGGCATTACTGCGTTCACCTCCATGTGCCGGCGCTATAAGCTTTTCCGGTAATTCTCTTCCGTGGTGAATACACAATAGCTTTGATGATGTTCCCTATACTCATTTCGTCCCTCATTCTCGTTGTAACCTTGGCCTTGTTGCTGGCTATTGCCCACTTGATGTACATCTTCCCTTCTTTCCGGATTCTTGTACCTCGGCGGAGGTGGTGGCAGCATCAGTTGCTGTCCATTTCCCCCAGTTAGTAATAGTGGCCGGGGTGTTTCATTCCTAGGTGCTTCCTTCTGAGGTGCCTGAGCATTCCCCAAACCCACCTGTTCTAACTTCCTCATCCATTCACACTAGCGGGTCGTATGATTCGCTAGACTGTTCGGACTTGGCGTATGAAATTTGCAAGGTTGATCTAGCATAGATTCGAACGTATACCTCGGCCTATCCTTTCGTTCCTGCCATTGCTTTTTCTGCTCTGGGGTCCAAGTCTTTCTTCCTTCGCTTTTATGCTGCCAGTTTTGCCCTCCAGTTTTCTGGCGTTGGCTTGCTCCGACATTGGGCTGATCCCGGTCCACTGCTGCAACCTGTTGCGAGTTATACCGATAATCCGGCCGCTCGTCCCTTCTTTTTCCTCGGAAATCATTCCTCCTTGATGACCCGGAGATATCTCGGTTGTAATACTCCTCATTTGCTTCGCTAGACATCTGCCGGGGTTGAGTTGGATTTCCCAAGGAATATGAATCTACAATCCGGATTGTCTCGGACAAGGTAGTTGGCATATCCCGTTGTAACCTTTGCGACAACATACTCCCATACCTGCATCCCTAAGCTAACCATGCAATTGCTTGTGATTCGATCACCCCTTCGCACGAGTTTTGCACGTTGCACCATCGAGTCAGGAAATCTCTATCTGGCTCATTCGGTCTCTGCCGACATAGTGCAAGGGTCTGCGGTCTATTGGGTCTCTTGTAAGTGCTTGAGAAGTTGCTAACAAACAGTTCCTGGAAATCCAACCAACAGTTGATACTCCCTGGTAGCAAATTGTTCAGCCAAACTCGTGCTGGTCCTTCTAGCATCTGTGGTAGATATCTTACTGCCCATCTCAAATTCCCTGTTGTGATCTTGACAGCTGTGGCATAAGCAATCAACCAATCTTCTGGCCTGGTGCTTCCATCATATGTTCGGGTTTGCCTAGCCAGCTAGAAGTTCGGCACTGGTGGCTCATTCATGATCTGGGGCCCGAAACACGCTGGACCCGGTGGACCTTGTAACTCGATTTGCTCTGACCTATAAATCCTATCCAACTTCAACCTCGCATCATCTGGCTGCAAGTTCCTTCTTCACAACCGTGATCCAATTACATGATGATCTGGTCTGGGGTATCCATCGTTAACCATAGCCGAATAACCATCATTGTATCTTTCTTGATCCGGTTCCGCATGACGCTGTTGTGCTGCTTGTCCTGCACTTCCTCCTTGCCGAGGTTCATGTTGTTGTGCTTGAGGCACATTTTGCCTCGCTCCCACAGGATTACGCTGACCGGCATTGCCATTGGCAGCATTTCTTTGACCGGCATTGCCTTGGTCATGATTACCCCAGACAGCCATACCCCGGCTATACTGTGGCGATCCTCATCAACTTGCACTGTTTTTCCTTTTCCAGCTCTTACTGGGTCATAAGGGACCATTTGCTTGTTTCTTCTCCCGGAGTCAACTACCTCTTCTCTCCGAGGATCATGACCCGGAGATGATGCGGCTCCTCTGGATCTTGCCGGGTTATTTCTGGCTAAATGTACCACCTGTGAAGCTCCTGGTGGTGTCGGGTTAGCTTTGTTTATTTCTTCATTTTGTTGACACGCGACCCTCAACAAGTGATTCACTCTCTCTTGTTGCCTCTGCCGAGCCTCACCGGTCAAACCTTCTAACTCGGATGCGGCCGTGTTTGCTGCTCTGAGGTTCTTTGTCGGGTTACTGTACTGATCCAGCCCTCCTGTCACTATAGTAGCTGTCTGACCCGGCCTGGGCTCGTACTCCTTGTCAATCTTAGTGATCAGGTTTCTGCCTCGGATTTTCACTCCATCGATACGGGCCTTAGCATACTATCTCAAGGTGATGTTCAGCGACTGATGCAGCTCGGCTACCTTCTTTGCTCCAGCTAACATCTTCTTCCTAGTCTCCTCTAGCTTAACTTGTGCCTGAGCCGGATCTACCACAGGTGCTATTGGTGTTGCTAAGCTATCTATCGCTTGCTAGAGAACATTCTCTAGCATCTCTAGCGGAGGAAACCTAGACCTGGTCTGTTTGGCCATTACCTGTGGCTCTGGCGCCAGATCTTTGCTCGGTCCCGCATCTGGCGCGGTCATCAGGACTTCAACATTGCTAGTGGGGTGAGCGATAGGCACTCCACGGGCGGCGCTGAGAGATGGTTCGCCACCGTCGACCATGTGCCACGGGCGAACGCAGGACTCATCCACCCTGACGTAGATCTTGTGCGTGCTAAGCTTGATGAAGATGCCATTGCGCGGTGGAGGGTTCCTGCCGAAGCTTCCCGTGTTGTCGCTGACGTAGTCCGGCGCTCCAAAGCGCTGAACCAAGCATGAGACGATACGATCGCTGGTACTCAAGAAGTTTCCCGTCTGGATTTTCACCCCTGCTAGCACCGCTAGCCCCACGGTGGGTGCCAACTGTCGTGGTGGTGGCATGGCAGATGCCATGGATAGGCTAAAGATGGGGCCAATGTGTGCTAGGTGAATCCAGGGAGGGAGAGCGTGATGATTCCTGATGACCCACAAGTATAGGGGGTGTACCGCAGTATTTTCGAGGGACGTGAAACCCAATTTATTGATTCGACACAAGGGGAGCCAAATAATATTTATAAGTGTCAACACCCGGATTTTTAATCCCAGATGCCCGTTATGCCATACCTCGCAATCCCAGGATTACCATTTTTGCGAGACATACCGGATTGGATATCACAGTACATCATCCATTACAAACCATACATAAGGTTTTACACAAATAAGGATCTCACGATCCAGTCTTTAATACAACAAGCAGCGGAATTAAACGATAGCGTAGCGGTGGGGTCCATCTTCAGGGGCACAAGCAATGCTGACGAAGGCAGATAGTCCTAGTTATCATAGCCGTCCTGCTGACCATCATCTTGGTAATCTCCGTCATAGTCTGGCCATGATAATAGCCAGGTACAAAAGCCATGAGTACTCTTTAAGTACTCGCAAACTACTACTAACATGGATTATGATTATAAGTTAAAGTGCTGAATTGAAAGAATAACTATCAAGTTAAGTTTGAAACCTAAGCTGAGTTCTGAAGCAAGGAAAGATAAATTAAAGTTCTAGAATCACTTAAGTTGGGAAGCTAATTTCATTAACACAACCCTGTTGTGGTCAAGTCAAAGGTCATCATTCATTTCAAGGTATTTAGAAAACATCTGACAACGAAACAGTATGGCCATTCCAACTGTCCATAACCACGGACGCGGCTATTCGAATAGTTTGACACTCTGCAGAGGTGGTACACTTTCACCACAAGATTCGATACATCTGTCAGGGATAACCCTGAATCATCATACTTAGTATGCAGATAATCAAACATAACCTTCCCTTTACACACCCTAGTACAAGCACCTCTCCTATGAGCATGGCCTCCCAACCATGACCATCAGTCATCTTGGGCACTGCATAGGTGGACATTATTGAGAGGTAGCCTCAGCTCAAACCTCTCCCGTGAGGGAACTAATACTAATGCATATAAATTTCCAGCTAAGCCTTACCCAATTCAGGTAATATGGTTGTACGATAAATTTGGAATGGTATCGCATCTGAATCCAACCATCAGTTTTATAAAAGGGTTAAGGCTCATGCCTTATCTTTTTCATCATCATCAACCCATTGTGTTTCTCAACACATGTCAAAACATCTCAATAGAATGACTCATCATTCCAAGGTTTTCATAACTCATTTTCACCAAGTGTTCCCATCTAAAGTGACTCAAGTTTTGATGTATTCTAAAATACTAAGTTAAGGGTGCTCACTAAGGTGGAAAGATGGGATCAATCTCATGCCATAGAATGACATCTAAAGGTTTCTAAGTAGGTAAAGTTTTATACTCTTTATGCTACCTTCAAAATTAATTAAAGAACTTTGTGTAACTAAGGGGGTAAAACTTGTTAATAAGACTTGAGGTACTAAGAGTTAAAGGGGTGTGATCAAAGTATGCTTAAGGCATCTTTACTAAACTATCTAGTTTTATTCTAGCTTGCTAGAATAGCTTACTAAAGCATGTTTGCAAGGGTTAGCTTGCCACTAATAGCTTGCCTTGGTTGGTGCAGTGGTTGAAGTTTTCTTCTTCTTCTTCTTGGTAGAACTCCTCCTCCTCGAAGGCTTGGTCGGTACTATCGTCTAGAAATACATAGGGAGTGCACAATCACCAAACAATCCTTAACTAGGCTAAGTATTATTCTAAACCACACAATTGATGATCTATTATCATCACAAGCATCACAAGTTTAATTCAATAGTTTCAACCTTTTTATTTTGGAAAAGTAATTTCTACTCATTGAAAAATTAACTACAATTTAATATTCACCACTAAAACATGGGATCATGTGGACACATGTCCTCACCACATATTCTAACATGTGGGAATGAGATTTAAAGGTTGGATCAATATTACTTTGGTTTAAGTTCATTATTTAATGATTTAAAGTGACTAGAAATGCCTATATAGCATTATTTTGGTACTAGTCCAAAGTCACTGCCTGTAAACCTTAATATTATTACATATTTGGATAGATATAATGAGATGTGATTTTTGAGAGTTGGAATCAACTCAAAAGCTAACTTGGTTGATTTTATAAAAATGTTTCAAGTTGGAAAAGCTTCTGTCTTCTTATTTTTATAAGGAGAAATCTATAACTCTAAATGAATTAAATCCAACGGGCTTGGATAGAGCATTTCAATACCCTTCAGACAAAATTAGTTTCATGTAATTTGGATTTGCCAAACTCACATAATTGAATTTTGAAACACTGGACAGAAACTATATTCTAACTAAAAAAAACCTAGATTTGAATCTACGGGCTTGCGCGGGAAAGGAAATGGGCCGGCCCAGTGGCGCTACGCGGCACGGGGCTCAGTTGACAGGGGGGTCCCACTTGTCAGCGGCACTTAAAACGCGAAACGGTACGCATGCTGTGGGCCGTGTGATTAGAGGCTAGATCTACGGCTGAGGGTCGTCGTCAACGACGGACGGGTCGCCGGCGAGCTCGAACCCTAGCAGCTCGGTGGGAGTCTACTGGGGGCGTACCAGGGCTCCAGCGGGGTCGGTGATGTGGGCGAACAAACTGGAAGACGACGGCGAGGCGAGGCGTGGTCGCGGCGGAGCTTGGGGTGGCTGGAATCAACGACACCCTTCTTCTCCAAAGGCGGCGGCTCTGGCTCCCATTCCGGTGAACTGCTTCTCCACTTTCTCCGGCGAGAGGTGGGTGAGGTTCAGAGAGGTGAGGGGAGTGGAATGGTGTGAGTCTTTTGTGCTGGGGAGCGCTCCTTTTATAGGCTCGACGTTGAGACCAAGCGGGATGGGCGGTCGATGGTGGCAACATGGCTACGGCGAGCTAGCCGCATGGCTGGGGATTGCGATCGGTGGGCGGTTCCCTGGCGGTGCTCTAGTGCTTCAATGCGGCCGTAGGGGCGGTGGCATGCGGTCGGGGCGAGGTGGCGCTCTGCGCAGCCGAAGCGGCTATGTCCACGGAGAGCGGTGGATGTGGGGCTTTGGGCGGCGAACGGAGGTGTCTAGGGTGTTCTCCAGGTCGAGGCGGAGCGGTGGGCGTGGGCTGGTGTCGAGCGGCGGCTTGTGCACGCGGGGACAGTGCGCACTCTGCGGGCGGCGTTGGCATGCTCGACAAGCTCCAGGCGCGGCGGTTCCTGGCCGCTCTGCCCTCTGTCTCTGGCCTGGGGATGGTTGGACGGTGGAGGTGGACCACTGGCCAGGTACTAGACATGGCGAGAGGGGCTGGAGAGGGTTGCTGTTGCAGGTGCACGGTCGGCCGGCGAGATGGTGCTCGGCATGGCTGTGCAGTACAGCTAGGGGGTAGAGAAGAGGCTGGTTTGGTCTGGTCTGGCTTGAGGGGGGACAAGATGATCCAAGCACTACAAAATTGCTAGACAAAATCAGCCCAAAATAGTAATAGTTAGGCCTTAATGATCTTGCTAACAAGGTGTCTGACAAAATGGCCGCAAGAGAAAAAGTTTTGAATTTTGAGTTCAAAATTTTTGGGTGATCTCCACTAGTGCTAGGTAGTCTCTGGTTGCAAGGGTTTTGAAAATGGTGCTCAATTAGATGGTTTTTGAAATAGATGGTGCATTAGATTCAATTTTAAACTGTCATTTAAAATAGTTTACAGAAGGTTTTTAGTAGATCAAAAGGTGGGCCTTGGTACCTCATTATGTGTACTAGCAAGGGGTGCAAAGATCAGGAATTGTTTCTGTTAAGAATTGAGTACTAGGAATAGCCAAAGTAGGCATGAGAGTTAAATTTGTCCAAATGACCATTCCTTCATTTTAATTCTTTTTGATTTGATTTCTTTTAGGAAAAGTTTGGGAATGATGTAGATGATGTTTAAATCACCTAAGAAACATTTTAGAAGCAAAGGATCACACAATCATGGCAATTCAAAACAACTCCTATTTTAAATACACACATATATGAATGCTTTCATTTTAAATTTGGAAAAGTTTTTGTTAACCCCATTTTTGGATGAATTGATCTTGATAAGCTTGGATTGAAGTTTTGGGATGTTACAAACCTTCCCCCCTTAAATAAAATGTCGTCCCGAGATTTACAAGAAAACTAGGAACTAAAGAGATCTGGGAACTCTGTCCTAATGTAATCCTCGTGCTCCCAAGTGGCTTCCTCCTCGGTATGGTTGCTCCACTGAATCTTGAGAAACTTGATACTCCTGGTCCTGGTGGTTCTGTAGGCTTCTTCTAAGATACGAATGGGCACTTCCCGATAGGTCAGGTCATTGTTGATTTCCACTGCTCTGTGATCGATATTCTTGAAAACTTCAGTCTTCTCAAGCACTTCCAAGCATTTCGAAGTAACGAGATATGGAACACATTGTGGATGGCTGACATCTCTTCAGGCAATTCCAGCTGATACGATACTTCTCCTCGGCGGTTCAGAATCTTGAAAGGTCCGATATATCTGGGAGCTAACTTTCCCTTCAGACTAAAGCGTTGGGTTCCCTTCAATGGTGAAACCTTGAGATATACGAAATCTCCGACATTGAAAGTCAGGTCTCTCCTTCTCTTGTTAGCATAGTTTTTTTGTCTGGATTGGGCGGTCTTGAGGTGCTCACGAACTTTGTGAACTTTCTCTTCTGCTTCTCGGAGAATGTCGGGTCCAAAGATCTGACTCTCTCCTACTTGCGACCAATTCAAAGGGGTATGACACTTTCTTCCGTATAGGAATTCAAATGGCGCCATCTGCAAACTAGCTTGATAAGTGTTGTTATATGAGAATTCTGTGAAGGGCAGGAAGTCTTCCCATTTTGATCCATATTCCAACACACAAGCTCTAAGCATATCCTCCAAGATCTGGTTGACTCTCTCAGGGTGTCCATCTGTTTGCGGGTGATAAGCGGTACCAAAATTCAACTTGGTTCCTAAACCTTCTTGAACTTTCTGCCAAAATCTTGAAGTAAACTGGGTTCCTCGATCTGATACGATGGTCTTGGGGGTTCCATGCAGACTAACAATCCTAGCAATGTACAGCTCTGCTAGTTTTGCACCCTGGTAGGTTGTCTTGACTGGTATGAAGTGGGCTACCTTAGATAGTCTATCAACTATGACCCAGATTGAGTCATTTCCCCTACTAGAAGTAGGTAAACCGGTGATAAAATCCATTCCGACAGAATCCCATTTCCATTCCGGAATCTGCAATGGTTGCAACAATCCTGCAGGTCTCTGATGCTCTGCTTTGACTCTTTGACAGATGTCACATTTGGCGATGTAGCTTCCAATCTCTCTCTTCATCTTGTGCCACCAAAATTGCTCTTTCAAATCCTGATACATGTTTGTTCCTCCGGGGTGGACAGAATAAAGAGTATCATGAGCTTCCTTCATGATAATTTCCTTCAGCTCCAAATCTGCTGGCACACAGATACGTCCCTTGTACCACAGTACACCTTCTTCGTCTTCGGTGAATCCAGGTACTTTGCCTGTACCAATACGACGTTTGATTCTGTCGATACTTTCATTCCCCTTCTGGGCCTCCTTGATTTGGCTAATCAAAGTGGGTTGAAGTTCAATGCTAGCGAGGAATCCTTTGCTGAGTAACTCAGTCCTGAACTGCTCCAACTCCTCATACAAACTTGGTTGCTTCTCTTTGATCATGGTGTTCAGCCTACACGGCAATCTGCTAAGAGCATCCGCTACCACATTGGCTTTGTCGGGGTGATAGTGAATGTCAAGGTCATAATTCTTGATTAACTCTATCCATCTTCTTTGCCTCATATTCAACTCCTTCTGGGTGAAGATATACTTCAAGCTCTGATGATCTGAGTAAATCTCACAGCGATTACCCATCAAATAATGACGCCATGTCTTCAACGCTAGAACCACCGCTGCTAGCTCAAGATCATGGGTCGGGTAGTTCTGCTCATGCTGCTTCAGTTGTCGAGACAGATACGCGATGGCTTTGCCTTCTTGCATCAATTCACATCCTAGACCAATCTTTGATGCATCACAATACACATCAAACGGCTTCTTGATGTCGGGCATGATCAAAATTGGGGCTGATATTAATCTCTTCTTCAGCTCCTAGAAACTGGCTTCACACTTGTTTGTCCATTCAAACTTCTTGTCCTTCTTCAACAATTGGGTCATTGGTCGGGCCATGCTCGAGAATCCTTCTACGAATTTGCGGTAATATCCCTCTAATCCGAGAGATGAACGAACTTGGGTTTGATTGGTTGGGGCTTCCCATTCTTCGACATCCTTGATCTTGCTGGGATCAATAGAGACTCCTCCGGCAGACACAATATGTCCTAGGAATCCTACTTCTTTCAGCCAAAACTCACATTTGCTGAACTTGGCATATAACTAATGTTCTCTCAGGGTTTCTAGGATGATTGTCAGATGTTTCTCATGCTCTTCTTCTGACTTGGAGTAGATAAGGATGTCGTCGGTAAACACAACTACAAACTTATCTAAGAAATTCATAAAGATCTTATTCATGAGATTCATGAAATAAGCAGGGGCATGGGTTAATCCAAAAGACATAACCGTATACTCGTATAGACCATAGCGAGTAGTAAAGGCGGTCTTCGGAATATCCGTTGCACGAATCTTAAGTTGGTGATAACCAGTCCTAAGATCAATCTTTGAGAATACCTGAGCTCCAGTCAACTGATAAAATAGATCCTCTATCTTTGGAAAGGGGTACTTGTTCTTGATGGTGAGATCATTCAACTTTCTGTAGTCTGTACACAGACGGTTGCCTCCATCCTTCTTGTCAACGAATAACACTAGTGATCTCCATGGCGATGCGCTTGGCTGAATCAAGCCTGTTGCTAACATGGCATCCAACTGCTTCTTCAGTTCTACTAACTCTGAGGGGTGTGATCAAAGTATGCTTAAGGCATCTTTACTAAACTATCTAGTTTTATTCTAGCTTGCTACAATAGCTTACTAAAGCATGTTTGCAAGGGTTAGCTTGCCACTAATAGCTTGCCTTGGTTGGTGAAGTGGTTGAAGTTTTCTTCTTCTTCTTCCTGGTAGAACTCCTCCTCCTCGAAGGCTTGGTCGGTACTATCGTCTAGAAATACATAGGGAGTGCACAATCACCAAACAATCCTTAACTAGGCTAAGTATTATTCTAAACCACACAATTGATGATCTATTATCATCACAAGCATCACAAGTTTAATTCAATAGTTTCAACCTTTTTATTTTGGAAAAGTAATTTCTACTCATTGAAAAATTAACTACAATTTAATATTCACCACTAAAACATGGGATCATGTGGACACATGTCCTCACCACATATTCTAACATGTGGGAATGAGATTTAAAGGTTGGATCAATATTACTTTGGTTTAAGTTCATTATTTAATCATTTAAAGTGACTAGAAATGCCTATATAGCATTATTTTGGTACTAGTCCAAAGTCACTGCCTGTAAACCTTAATATTATTACATATTTGGATAGATATGATGAGATGTGATTTTTGAGAGTTGGAATCAACTCAAAAGCTAACTTGGTTGATTTTATAAAAATGTTTCAAGTTGCAAAAGCTTCTGTCTTCTTATTTTTATAAGGAGAAATCTGTAACTCTAAATGAATTAAATCCAACGGGCTTGGATAGAGCATTTCAATACCCTTCAGACAAAATTAGTTTCATGTAATTTGGATTTGCCAAACTCACAAAATTGAATTTTGAAACACTGGACAGAAACTATATTCTAACTAAAAAGAAAAACCTAGATTTGAATCTACGGGCTTGCGCGGGAAAGGAAATGGGCCGGCCCAGTGGCGCTACGCGGCACGGGGCTCAGCTGACAGGGGGGACCCACTTGTCAGCGGCACTTAAAACGCGAAACGGTACACACGCTGTGGGCCGTGCGATTAGAGGCTAGATCTACGGCTGAGGGTCGTCGTCAACGACGGGCGGGTCGCCGGCGAGCTCGAACCCTAGCGGCTTGGTGGGGGTCTACTGGGGGCATACCAGGGCTCCAGCGGGGTCGGCGATGCGGGCGAACAAACTGGAAGATGACGGCGAGGCGAGGAGTGGTCACGGCGGAGCTTGGGGTGGCTGGAATCAAAGGCACCCTTCTTCTCCAGAGGCGGCGGCTCCCATTCCGGTGAACTGCTGCTCCACTTGCTCCGGCGAGAGGTGGGTGAGGTTCAGAGAGGTGAGGGGAGTGGAATGGTGTGAGTCTTTTGTGCTGGGGAGCGCTCCTTTTATAGGCTCGACGTTGAGACCGAGCGGGATGGACGGTCGACGGTGGCAACATGGCTACGGCGAGCTAGCGGCATGGCTGGGGATTGCGATTGGTGGGCGGTTCCCTGGCGGTGCTCTAGTGCTTCAATGCAGCCGTAGGGTCGGTGGCATGCGGTCGGGGCGAGGTGGCGCTCTGCGCGGCCGAAGCGGCTATGTCCACGACAAGCGGTGGCTGTGGGGCTTTGGGCGGCGAACGGAGGTGTCTATGGTGTTCTCCAGGTCGAGGCGGAGCGGTGGGCGTGGGCTGGTGTCGAGCGGCGGCTTGTGCACGCGGGGACAGTGCACGCTCTGCGGGCGGCGTCGTCATGCTCGACAAGCTCCAGGCGCGGCGGTTCCTGGCCGCTCTGCCCTCTGTCTCTGGCCTGGGGATGGTTGGACGGTGGAGGTGGACCACTGGCCAGGTACTAGACATGGCGAGAGGGGCTGGAGAGGGTTGTTGTTGCAGGTGCACGGTCGGCCGGCGAGATGGTGCTCGGCATGGCTGTGCAGTGCAGCTAGGGGGTAGAGAAGAGGCTGGTTTGGTCTGGTCTGGCTTGAGGGGGGACAAGATGATCAAAGCACTACAAAATTGCTAGACAAAATCAACCCAAAATAGTAATAGTTAGGCCTTAATGATCTTGCTAACAAGGTGTTTGACAAAATGGCCGCAAGAGAAAAAGTTTTGAATTTTGAGTTCAAAATTTTTTGGTGATCTCCACTAGTGCTAGGTAGTCTCTGGTTGCAAGGGTTTTGAAAATGCTGCTCAATTAGATGGTTTTTGAAATAGATGGTGCATTAGATTCAATTTTAAACTGTCATTTAAAATAGTTTACAGAAGGTTTTTAGTAGATCAAAAGGTGGGCCTTGGTACCTCATTATGTGTACTAGCAAGGGGTGCAAAGATCAGGAATTGTTTCTGTTAAGAATTGAGTACTAGGAATAGCCAAAGTAGGCATGAGAGTTAAATTTGTCCAAATGACCATTCATTCATTTTAATTCTTTTTGATTTGATTTCTTTTAGGAAAAGTTTGGGAATGATGTAGATGATGTTTAAATCACCTAAGAAACATTTTAGAAGCAAAGGATCACACAATCATGGCAATTCAAAACAACTCCTATTTTAAATACACACATATATGAATGCTTTCATTTTAAATTTGGAAAAGTTTTTGTTAACCCCATTTTTGGATAAATTGATCTTGATAAGCTTGGATTGAAGTTTTGGGATGTTACAAACCTTCCCCCTTAAATAAAATGTCGTCCCAAGATTTACAAGAAAACTAGGAACTAAAGAGATCTGGGAACTCTGTCCTAATGTAATCCTCGCGCTCCCAAGTGGCTTCCTCCTCGGTATGGTTGCTCCACTGAATCTTGAGAAACTTGATACTCCTAGTCCTGGTGGTTCTGTAGGCTTCTTCTAAGATATGAATGGGCACTTCCCGATAGGTCAGGTCATTGTTGATTTCCACTGCTCTGTGATCGATATTCTTGAAAACTTCAGTCTTCTCAAGCACTTCCAAGCATTTGCGAAGTAACGAGATATGGAACACATTGTGGATGGCTGACATCTCTTCAGGCAATTCCAGCTGATACGATACTTCTCCTTGGCGGTTCAGAATCTTGAAAGGTCCGATATATCTGGGAGCTAACTTTCCCTTCAGACTAAAGCGTTGGGTTCCCTTCAATGGTGAAACCTTGAGATATACGAAATATCCGACATTGAAAGTCAGGTCTCTCCTTCTGTTGTCAGCATAGCTTTTTTGTCTGGATTGGGCGGTCTTGAGGTGCTCACGAACTTTGTGAACTTTCTCTTCTGCTTCTCGGAGAATGTCGGGTCCAAAGATCTGACTCTCTCCTACTTGCGACCAATTCAAAGGGGTACGACACTTTCTTCCGTATAGGAATTCAAATGGCACCATCTGCAAACTAGCTTGATAAGTGTTGTTATATGAGAATTCTGTGAAGGGCAGGCAGTCTTCCCATTTTGATCCATATTCCAACACACAAGCTCTAAGCATATGCTCCAAGATCTGGTTGACTCTCTCAGTCTGTCCATCTGTTTGCGGGTGATAAGCGGTACTAAAATTCAACTTGGTTCCTAAACCTTCCTGAACTTTCTGCCAAAATCTTGAAGTAAACTGGGTTCCTCGATCTGATACGATGGTCTTGGGGGTTCCATGCAGACTAACAATCCTAGCAATGTACAGCTCTGCTAGTTTTGCACCCTGGTAGGTTGTCTTGACTGGTATGAAGTGGGCTACCTTAGATAGTCTATCAACTATGACCCAGATTGAGTCATTTCCCCTACTAGAAGTAGGTAAACCGGTGATAAAATCCATTCCGACGGAATCCCATTTCCATTCCGGAATCTGCAATGGTTGCAACAATCCTGCAGGTCTCTGATGCTCTACTTTGACTCTTTGACAGATGTCACATTTGGCGATGTAGCTTCCGATCTCTCTCTTCATCTTGTGCCACCAAAATTGCTCTTTCAAATCCTGATACATCTTTGTTCCTCCGGGGTGGATAGAATAAAGAGTATCATGGGCTTCCTTCATGATAATTTCCTTCAGCTCCAAATCTGCTGGCACACAGATACGTCCCTTGTACCACAGTACACCTTCTTCGTGTTCGGTGAATCCAGGTACTTTGCCTGTACCAATACGACGTTTGATTCCGTCGATACTTTCATCCCCCTTCTGGGCCTCCTTGATTTGGCTAATCAAAGTGGGTTAAAGTTCAATGCTAGCGAGGAATCCTTTGCTGAGTAACTCAGTCCTGAACTGCTCCAACTCCTCATACAAACTTGGTTGCTTCTCTTTGATCATGGTGTTAAGCCTACACGGCAATCTGCTAAGAGCATCCGCTACCACATTGGCTTTGTCGGGGTGATAGTGAATGTCAAGGGCATAATCCTTGATTAACTCTATGCATCTTCTTTGCCTCATATTCAACTCCTTCTGGGTGAAGATATACTTCAAGCTCTTATGATCTGAGTAAATCTCACAGCGATTACCCATCAAATAATGACGCCATGTCTTCAACGCTAGAACCACCGCTGCTAGCTCAAGATCATGGGTCGGGTAGTTTTGCTCATGCTGCTTCAGTTGTCGAGACAGATACGCGATGACTTTGCCTTCTTGCATCAATTCACATCCTAGACCAATCTTTGATGCATCACAATACACATCAAACGGCTTCTTGATGTCGGGCATGATCAAAATTGGGGCTGATATTAATCTCTTCTTCCGCTCCTAGAAACTGGCTTCACACTTGTCTGTCCATTCAAACTTCTTGTCCTTCTTCAACAATTGGGTCATTGGTCGGGCCATGCTCGAGAATCCTTCTACGAATTTGCGGTAATATCCCTCTAATCCGAGAAATGAACGAACTTGGGTTTGATTGGTTGGGGCTTCCCATTCTTCGACATCTTTGATCTTGCTGGGATCAACAGAGACTCCTCTGGAAGACACAATATGTCCTAGGAATCCTACTTCTTTCAGCCAAAACTCACATTTGCTGAACTTGGCATATAACTGATGTTCTCTCAGGGTTTCTAGGATGATTCTCATATGTTTCTCATGCTCTTCTTCTGACTTGGAGTAGATAAGGATGTCGTCGGTAAACACAACTACAAACTTATCTAAGAAATTCATAAAGATCTTATTCATGAGATTCATGAAATAAGCAGGGGCATGGGTTAATCCAAAAGACATAACTGTATACTCGTATAGACCATAGCGATTAGTAAAGGCGGTCTTCGGAATATCCGTTGCACGAATCTTAAGTTGGTGATAACCAGTCCTAAGATCAATCTTTGAGAATACCTGAGCTCCAGTCAACTGATAAAATAGATCCTCTATCTTTGGAAAGGGGTACTTGTTCTTGATGGTGAGATCATTCAACTTTCTGTAGTCTGTACACAGACGGTTGCCTCCATCCTTCTTGTCAACGAATAACACTAGTGATCTCCATGGCGATGCGCTTGGCTGAATCAAGCCTGTTGCTAACATGGCATCCAACTGCTTCTTCAGTTCTACTAACTCTGAGGGGTTCATGGTATAGGGTCTCTGGGCTATAGTTCCGGTTCCGGGGATTAGTTCGATAATGAACTCTATATCCCTATCCGGGGGCATACCTGGCAATTCATCTGGGAATACGTCGGGGCATTCACAGACTACTCTGACTTGGTCAATGGTAGGCAGGGCTACACATTTGTTGCATTTGAATTGACGGGGTAAGGTTTCAGAGATATGTTCTACTGTTACTCTAGAACTACTGGTCATGGTGATGGCTTTCTTAGCACAGTCTATCAGTCCTTTATGCCTTGACATCCAGTCCATACCTAGTACTACTTCCAAACCTTTGGTTCCAAGTACAATTAGGTTGGCATAAAAATCTATCCCATGAATTCTGATAGGTACAACTTTGCAAATTTTTCTAGCTTTTGTTGTTGAACCGGGGATTTGAACTATCATGACATGCTTCAGGTTGGTTGGGTGAATCTTACTAGTGCATACAAATTCTTCGGTGACAAATGAATGCGATGCTCCATAATCAAACAATACTCTTGCTAAAACTAAGTTGACAGAAAACATACCCAGCACTACATCTGGTGCTTCCTGGGCTTCTTCTGCGTTCAAGTGGAAGAGACGACCGTTGCGGTTGTGCGGGTTCCCTGGGGCAAATCTCCTGCCTGGTTGAACACGACGCTGCCGCTGAGCTGGGGCATTCACAGGGGCATTAGCGGCAGTCTTCTTGGGACACTCATTGGAGTAGTGACCCTTCACTCCACACTCGAAACAAGTGATCTGGGACTTGTCCTTGACTGCAATAGGTATAGCATTGCTGCCAGTTCTGGGGGCAGTGTTGTTGTTGCTCTTGGGAGGGGCACGGTTGAAGTTGTTGGCGTTGTCGGAGTTGTGATTATTTCTTCCGGGCTTCACATTTCCTCCGCTACGGTTGGGGTAGCTTGGGCGAGAAGGTGGGGGTCGGTTGTTCCTTGGTGCATATCCTGGTGAGGGGTTGGGACGGTACTTCTGGTGACTACTGGATCCAGACTGCTGCATCATACGACGCTTGTGGTTGTCATTTGCCTGGTTAATCTTCCCTTCCATCTGAATGGCAGAGTCGACTAGCTCTTCGAGATCCTGGAAACGGATGTTGACGAGGACAGTCTGCATCTCATCATGCAGTCCGTTTAAGAATCTCTCTTTCTTCTTGGCCTCTGTGTTGATCTCATCCGGTGCATATCTGGCAAGTGACAAGAATTTGTCACGGTACTCTACTACCGTCAATCCCTTGCTTCAGTTCACGGAATTCATCTCTCATCCTGTTGACAAGACCTTGCGGCACGTGGGTGCGGCTAAACTTGACCTTGAATGCTTCCCAGGTCATCACCTGGCCATGGTTCATAGTGTGGATGCTATTCCACCAAGCTCTTGCATCTCCCGCCAGATAGTGGGTGGCGCAGAGAACTTTCTCATTATCCTCAACTCCTGCAACTTCGAGGTTGTTTTCCAAGGTCTATAACCAGTCATCAGCATCTAATGGGTTTTCAGATTGGTTGAAGATTGGGGGATTGGTGTTCTGAAAGTTTTTGAGTTTAGATCCATGGTGATCCTGATTTCCATGTCCTTAGTTGTTGAGAGCCATTTGGGCGATCTGCTGCAATGTCTCTAAGTTGTCTTGATGCTCGGCCCTACTTGCTTCACGGTCTGCGATGAGATTTTGCAAGATCTGCAGCATTGGGTCCTGCGATGAGCTGCTCCCTCCTTGGTTTCCACGAGTCATCTGAAGATTGAGATAGATATAGGGGTAAGAGGGAAATTCTAAGGTTCATGGTTTTGGGTTTTCAAAGCTACAACTTTGAGTTAGACTCGGGTTTTTCAACTAACTTCATTCTCATTCATGCAAGCAAGCACACGATACAACACACACCACAACAATCAAAAGGGAAAACTGATGGTTTGAAGAACCATTCTGTAAACTATGATACAATGAGATGATACATCTCATGCTACGACAGTGCTCTAGTGCATCTACTCATCGTCGATGAAGTCGGAGTCTTCATCATCAGTGTAGAAGTCCACATCATCCTCTCCCAGAAAATCACCATCGTTGCTGAGGTAAGAATCCATATCTCCCTGGATGTCTTCACCCGTCATCATCTTCTTCTTTTGCGGCAAGCTGAGCTTCCTGCTCTTTGACGGTCTTCTCGAGGTCGGCCACCTTCTTGCGAAGACGGGCGATGGTGCGATCCTTCTTTGCACGCTGGCGATGAAGAGACTGGCGATCTTGGACGAGCAGTGCGAAAGTCTGGGCCTTCTGGTCAGCGATGGCACGGTTCTGGTTGGCTAACTCTCTGGCATTGTCCAGTTCCTGCTGTCAGTCATGAAGCAAGAAGTCAAGGTTCTCCACTTGACGCCTCAACTCTAGGTGACTTGGCATCTCCAGCGGCATTCCCATAAAGTCACGTCTTGCATAGTGGGCAAAACGGGTTCCTTGAATCTTGTTGACGCTGAGGGCACATAGACGTGCGAGAGCTTCATGCATTTCCCTGGATAATCCATCTAGCCAGTTGTTCTCTCTCACAGAGAACTGAATTCTTCTAGAAGTTGGTGCTTCAATGCTTCCTCGAAGATCTGCGGTGACTAGCCATTGTAGGTCTCCTCCTGTGGGTCCTGGAAGTTGAGCTCCAAGAAACTCCGGATGTGGGCATCCCAGTAACTCTGACAGTGAATCCAGATCCCTCTCGAAGATCAGCTGACCTCCGTTTCCCAACTGGTAAAACTTGCTGAACTGAGTCTCCATCTACAAGAATTTAGGATGAGGAAATTAGTGAAGTGATCAAGTGTGTCAAATTTTAAGTAGTAATGTATGAATTTTGAGGAACATGTATTTTTGAGAAAGAATGAGTTCACAAGGGTAAGAGGGGAAATAGTTTTTCATAAATACTCACTTTGGTTTTGAAGCTAAGTTTTTGGTTTGGACGTCCATTCTAACTAGGGTCTCCTATGGTCAGGATGGCTCTAATACCAACTTGTCAACACCCGGATTTTTAATCCCAGATGCCCGTTATGCCATACCTTGCAATCCCAGGATTACCATTTTTGCGAGACATAACGGATTGGATATCACAGTACATCATCCATTAGAAACCATACATAAGGTTTTACACAAATAAGGATCTCATGATCCAGTCTTTAATACAACAAGTAGTGGAATTAAACGATAGCGTAGCGGTGGGGTCCATCTTCAGGGGCACAGGCAATGCTGACAAAGGCAGATAGTCCTAGTTATCATAGTCGTCCTGCTGACCATCATCTTGGTAATCTCCTTCATAGTCTGGCCATGATAATAGCCACGGACAAAAGCCATGAGTCCTCTTTAAGTACTCGCAAACTACTACTAACAAGGATTATGATTCTAAGTTAAAGTGGTGAATTGAAAGAATAACTATTAAGTTAAGTTTGAAACCTAAGCTGAGTTCTAAAGCAAGAAAAGATAAATTAAAGTTCTAGAATCACTTACATTGGGAAGCTAATTTCATTAACACAACCCTGTTGTGGTCAAGTCAAAGGTCATCATTCATTTCAAGGTATTTAGAAAACATCTGACAACGAAATAGTATGGCCATTCCAACTGTCCATAACCGCGGACGCGGCTATTAGAATAGTTTGACACTCTGCAGAGGTGGTACACTTTCACCACAAGATTCGATACATCTATCTGGGATAACCCTGAATCATCATACATAGTATGCAGATAATCAAACATAACCTTCCCTTTACACACCCTAGTACAAGCACCTCTCCTATGAGCATGGCCTCCCAACCATGACCATCAGTCATCTTGGGCACTACATAGGTAGACATTATTGAGAGGTAGCCTCAGCTCAGACCTCTCCCGTGAGGGAACTAATACTAATGCATATAAATTTCCAGCTAAGCCTTACCCAATTCAGGTAATGTGGTTGTACGGTTAATTTGGAATGGTATCGCATCCGAATCCAACCATCAGTTTTATAAAAGGGTTAAGGCTCATGCCTTATCTTTTTCATCATCATCAACCCATTGTGTTTCTCAACACATGTCAAAACATATCAATAGAATGACTCATCAATCCAAGGTTTTCATAACTAATTTTCACCAAGTGTTCCCATCTAAAGTGACTCAATTTTTGATCTATTCTAAAATACTAAGTTAAGAGTGTTCACTAAGGTGGAAAGATGGGATCAATCTCATGCCATAGAATGACATCTAAAGGTTTCTAAGTAGGTCAAGTTTTATACTCTTTATGCTACCTTCAAAATTAATTAAAGAACTTTGTGTAACTAAGGGGGTAAAACTTGTTAATAAGACTTGAGGTACTAAGAGTTAAAGGGGTGTGATCAAAGTATGATTAAGGCATCTTTACTAAACTATCTAGTTTTATTCTAGCTTGCTAGAATAGCTTACTAAAGCATGTTTGCAAGGGTTAGCTTGCCACTAATAGCTTGCCTTGATTGGTGCAGTGGTTGAAGTTTTATTCTTCTTCTTCTTCTTCTTGGTAGAACTCCTCCTCCTCGAAGGCTTGGTCGGTACTATCGTCTAGAAATACATAGGGAGTGCACAATCACCAAACAATCCTTAACTAGGCTAAGTATTATTCTAAACCACACAATTGATGATCTATTATCATCACAATCATCACAAGTTTAATTCAATAGTTTCAACCTTTTTAGTTTGGAAAAGTAATTTCTACTCATTGAAAAATTAACTACAATTTAATATTCACCACTAAAACATGCGATCATGTGGACACATGTCCTCACCACATATTCTAACATGTGGGAATGAGATTTAAAGGTTGGATCAATATTACTTTGGTTTAAGTTCATTATTTAATCATTTAAAGTGACTAGAAATGCCTATATAGCATTATTTTGGTACTAGTCCAAAGTCACTGCCTGTAAACCTTAATATTATTACATATTTTGATATATATGATGAGATGTGATTTTTGAGAGTTGGAATCAACTCAAAATCTAACTTGGTTGATTTTATAAAAATGTTTCAAGTTGCAAAAGCTTCTGTCTTCTTATTTTTATTAGGATAAATCTATAACTCTAAATGAATTAAATCCAACGGGATTGGATAGAGCATTTCAATACCCTTCAGATAAAATTAGTTTCATGTAATTTGGATTTGTCAAACTCACAGAATTGAATTTTGAAACACTGGACAGAAACTATATTCTAACTAAAAAGAAAAACCTAGATTTGAATCTACGGGGGTCTACTGGGGGCGTACCAGGGCTCCAGCGGGGTCGGCGATGCGGGGGAACAAAGTGGAAGACGACGGCGAGGCGAGGCGTGGTCACGGCGGAGCTTGGGGTGGCCGGAATCAACGGCACCCTTCTTCTCCAGAGGCAGCGGCTCCGGCTCCAATTCCGGCGAACTGCTGCTCCACTTGCTCCGGCGAGAGGTGGGTGAGGTTCAGAGAGGTGAGGGGAGTGGAATGGTGTGAGTCTTTTGTGTTGGGGAGGGCTCCTTTTATAGGCTCGACGTTGAGACCGAGCGGGATGGGCGGTCGACGGTGGCGACATGGCTACGGCGAGCTAGCGGCATGGCTGGGGATTGCGATCGGTGGGCGGTTCCCTAGCGGTGCTCTAGTGCTTCAATGCGGCCGTAGGGGCGGTGGCATGCGGTCGGGGCAAGGTGGCGCTCTGCACGGCCGAAGCGGCTATGTCCACAGCAAGCGGTGGCTGTGGGGCTTTGGGCGGCGAACGGAGGTGTCTGGGGTGTTCTCCAGGTCGAGGCGGAGCGGTGGGCGCGGGCTGGTGTCGAGTGGCGGCTTGTGCATGCGGGGACAGTGCGCGCTCTGCGGGTGGTGTCGGCATGCTCGACAAGCTCCGGGCGCGGCGGTTCCTGGCCGCTCTGCCCTCTGTCTCTGGCCTAGGGATGGTTGGACGGTGGAGGTGGACCACTGGCCAGGTACTAGACATGGCGAGAGGGGCTGGAGAGGGTTGCTGCTGCAGGTGCACGGTCGGCCGGCGAGATGGTGCTCGGCATGGCTGTGAAGTGCGGCTAAGGGGTAGAGAAGAGGATGGTTTGGTCTGGTCTGGCTTGAGGGGGGACAAGATGATCAAAGCACTACAGAATTGCTAGACAAAATCAGCCCAAAACAGTAATAGTTAGGCCTTAATGATCTTGCTAACAAGGTGTTTGACAAAATGGCCGCAAGAGAAAAAGTTTTGAATTTTGAGTTCAAATATTTTGGGTGATCTCCACTAGTGCTAGGTAGTCTCTGGTTGCAAGGGTTTTGAAAATGGTGCTCAATTAGATGGTTTTTGAAATAGGGGTGATCTATGCATATGCATTAGATTCAATTTTAAACTGTCATTTAAAATAGTTTATAGAAGGTTTTTAGTAGATCAAAAGGTGGGCCTTGGTACCTCATTATGTGTACTAGAAAGGGGTGCAAAGATCAAGAATTGTTTCTGTTAAGAATTGAGTACTAGGAATAGCCAAGTTTGGCATGAGAGTTAAATTTGTCCAAATGACCATTCCTTCATTTTAATTCTTTTTTATTTGATTTCTTTTAGGAAAAGTTTGGGAATGATGTAGATGATGTTTAAATCACCTAAGAAACATTTTCGAAGCAAAGGATCACACAATCATTGCAATTCAAAACAACTCCTATTTTAAATGCACACATATATGAATGCTTTCATTTTAAATTTGGAAAAGTTTTTGTTAACCCCATTTTTGGATGACTTAATCTTGATAAGCTTGGATTGAAGTTTTGGGATGTTACAATAAGCCTTAATAACTGAGTTATCAATTCAGCTGCACCTGGAAACAATCTTGCTCACAGCAGTTTATCAGTAGCAACAGTTTTGTAGTAGGAATAGTAAAGTAACAGCAGTAGTAAAGCAAAGACAGTAGTAACAAAAGCAATAAACAGTGGGATTCGAGTGCTGTAGGCATAGGGATGGATGGACGGGCGTTGCATGCACAAGACAATTCACATAACAATCAGAACATATGGAAATTGTAGATAAATAAGATAAAGCATCCAAGTACTAGACAATCCTAGGCATGTGTTCCATATATAGTCATACGTGCTCGCAATGGGAACTTGCACAACATCTTTTGTCCTGCCAGCCCGTTTGCAGCGAGGCCTCTAGGGAACTACTGGCAATTAAGGTGCTCCTTTTAATAGAGCACCGGAGCAAAGCATTAACACTCCGTGAACACATGTGATCCTCACATCAAAGCCTTTCCCTTCCGGTTATCCCAATTTCTGTCACTTCGGGGCCATAGGTTCCGGACAACGACGTGTGTATACAACTTGTAGATAAGACCAAGAACAATACTATCATAATGAATCAATAAAATGTTCAGATCTGAAATCATGGCACTCGGGCCCTAGTGACAAGCATTAAGCACAACAAGTCGCAACAAAGTCATAAAGCACTAATAAAAGATACTAGGCACCATGCCCTAACAATCTGATGCCATCACATGAACGATCTCATCCAATCCCTACCATCCCTATAGCCTACAGTGGGGGATTACTCAATCATAGATGGGGGAAACATGGATGGTCGAAGGAGATGATGGTGGAGATCGATGGAGATGGCTCCGGGGGCACTTCCCCGTCCCGGCAGGGTGCCGGAACAGAGACTTTCTGTCCCCCGAATCTCCCCTTCGGTGGTGGCGGCGCTGCGGAACTTTTTCTAGAAAAACGTCGAACCCCCTGGAGTTTTTAGGTCAGAAGGCTTCTTATAGGCGAAGAGGGAGAACGAGGGGGTGCCTGGGGCCACCACACCATGCCCTAGCGCGGCCAGGCCCAGCCCGCGCCTGGGGGGGTGTGACCAGCCCCTGGCCCTCCTCCGTCTCATATTCTGGCTCTTGGAGTCTTCTGGAAAAATAGGCACTTTGGCTTTTGTCCTGTCCAATTCCGAGAATATTCATTTTCTGACTTTCCTGGAACCAAAAATGGCAGAAAATAGGCAGCTAGCACTGTGGCTCTTGTTAATAGGTTAGTCCAAGAAATCATATGAAAAGTACTCCAAAGTGTGGACAAAACACAAGAAAGTGGATAAAACCAAGCATGGAGCATCAAAAATTATAGATACATTTGCAATGTATCAATTCCATGCACGGAAGTTCTTGTATTCTCTCTATCAATGGAGTTTACAAGTGTTCTTGAGTCTCTTAGCAAGAAGGAGACGATGTCTCTTACCGCTCACTAACTAGCCCCTAAGTTCTACCTCAGATAGAGAGTGATTCCTCTAAATGCCGTCCCTCTCTATGGAGGCCCTGGTGATCCTTATATACGGGAGCCCGGGTTACAATTCTAGGGCTTAGGTGGCAGCATATTCTATGAATATGCTCCTTTAATAAAACAGATGCTTCTTTATTCTTCTTTCACGGCTCGTTCGGGCTTTGGACGTAACCCACAGCATCATCCTTGTCTTTTGGCGTCACGGGCTACGTCATCCGGCTTTGCCCGCGTCACCTTGGTCGCCACTGACCCGCTGGTCCTCTCCTTTACTTTACTTTGCACATGCTTCATCTAATAAAGCCACCTTTTGACTAGCGGGGCATTCCTTCTCTTTGAAGCCAATAAAATCTGACTAGCATATAGCTAATCCGGCCTACCCAAGTACCTGCAAAACAAATAAGCATGGCCAGCATAGATCTTATGCCAGCCAGACCATTGTCAAGGAAATGCCCCACAGGCTAGGCCACACCGTGATTCGGCCTGCCTTGAGGTGACCCGGTCAGCACTTTGCTTTGACCGTGCCGTACCCCGGCTAACTCGGCCCCTATATCCCGGCGTTGCCCTACCCGGGGGTATACTCCCAACACTGCGTAAAAATGGGATATGTCTTATTAAAATCAAGTGGCAATAAATTGCAGCGTCCCGTCGACAACCGTGCACTCGATGACCCCGTTGCCCTGTGCATGTGTTGTAGTAGCAATAGTAGGCTTTTCAGACTTGATTAAACTTGACATGACCGCTCGATGTCTTTTTCCATGGATGGCATCGTGTTCCTTCCTATAGAAGTCTCGCCGAGGGAGACGTCCGTGTTGTCTCACGTTGTACTATGAAGGGCACGACGTGTGCAACGATCATCGTTGGATCGCACAGAATCAACGGTTGGTGCACGCGATCCGCATGACAACTGTGACAAACAATCAGGGAGTAGCAGACAGGGTGAGCACAGGCTTCTACGAAATATAGAGAGAGGGGGCAAAACTAAGTAGTACCACATAAAACCAAGGGAAAAACTGAGTAGTATAAAAATGGAAAGTGTCTTGTACAATGAAATACATCATGGAATACATCAAATTATGCCAAGATAGATCCACTAGAGTTCATTGGATCTACGTTCTTCTCATAAACCACACATGGATCCACATGTGTGATTGCATGTCTGTTCCTCTAATAAACCACATAAGGATCCACCAGTGTCATTGGATGTGTGTTCTTCTCATGAACGACACATGGATCCACCGGTGTCATTGCATGTCCGTTCTTTTCATGAACCACAGCTAGAGTCATTGCATGTCTGTTACTTCCATAAACCACACATGGATCCACCGGTGTCATTGCATGTCTGTTCTTTTCATGAACAACACCTAGTGTCATTGCATGTCAGTTCTTTTCACAAACCACATAAGGATCCACCGATGTCATTACATGTCTGTTTTTTTCACAAACCACATAAGGATCCACTAGTGTCATTGTAGTTTTGTTCTTTTCATGAACCACATAAGGATCCACCAGTGTCATTGGATGTGTGTTCTTTTTATGAACCACACCCAGTGTCATTGCATGTGTGTTCCTCTAGACAAACCACATAAGGATCCACCCATTGTGATTGGATGTGTGTTCTTCTCATGAACCACACATGGATCCACCAGTGTCATTGCATGTATGTTCTTTTCATGAACCACACCTAGTGTCATTGCATGTCTGTTCTTTTCATGAACCACACCCAGTGTCATTGCATGTGTGTTCCTCTAGACAAACCACATAAGTATCCACCGTTGTGTAGCACCACGATAAAATCACTACTAGAAAATCGCTTGGTGTTTTTGTTTTGTGCATCGTCATGACAATATGCTCATGTCATCATGCCACATTGCATTTGAGCATCGTCATGTCATCATGCATTTGTTTGCCTAAAACTATTTTCTAAAAGCCTAGTTTTGATTTCTAAATATCCCCATCTTAAATTCAAATCAAACTTTGGTTTTTTTAGGATCTTTTATTTGTCTAAAAATAATTTAGAAAAGTCCTTTAAATTAAAATGGTTACATAAAATATTTAACCTGGGAGAGGCAGCCCAGCCAACTAGGCCCAAAAGCCTAGTCGGTCGAGCCACCTACAACCCCACGATGAAACCCAAACCCTAATCTACACCTCACCAACCCACTCCCTCCACCAGCCGCCACTCACCCAAACCCTGCCGCGTCGACCGGCACGCCCGCGCGTGATGCACCACACGCCGTAGTGTGTGCGACCACCCGACCCTCTCCCAGCACACACAGCGACCCACCCAGGAACCAATTGGCTGCCCCGCTCCCTCATGCACCTCTCCCATTCCCTTTTCCCACGCGACCGACAACCCCCGCCGCACCGTCCGCTGCCCCACGATCTCCCCTCATGATGCAAATTCCCACCTACCCCATCCCCATGGCACCCGAGCGCAGCGCCCGCGCATCCAGAGCCCCGCCGCCCTGTGAGTCCCTCCTCGCCGCCCTCGCCCCTCCCGCGTCTGCCTGAGCTCACCCGCCGCGGTGGTTCCCCCGGGCCCGCCTCGTCTCACCTGCACCAACCCGGCTCCGAGCTCCACGGCCTAGGACGCAACCGTCGGCCTCCTCTCGTTGGTTTGCTGCTGTGCCGCGTCGCCTCGAGCTCGCCTTCCCGGCTCCCTGCTCCACCTCCATGAGCCTCCGCTCGAAGCCCCGGCCCTTGATGTCGTCTCCTGCGCCTCCGACCTCCCCCTGTCGCCCTTCCTCGCGGCCACCGTCGAGCTGCCCTCCATCAGAGCTCGCCCCGCCGATCCCACGTCGTCGCGACCCTCCTCCTAGTTGATGTGTCGCTGGCCGTCGCCAGGACCGCCCATCCCTGCAACCCCGCCATCTACATCGACCGCCTCCGCCGTTCGGGATAACCGCCTTAGTCCCCCCGTGTGGAGTCCAGCTCCTCCCTCCCGCGTGAGGACGCCCAAGGGATCCCATAGTAGCCTGTTGCAAGGATTCGCAAGCAGCGCACTTTGCCCCGCATGTAACACGTCTTCAGGTCCTTTTCACCGTCGCCCAGTGATAAAATTTTGTTTGTGGCTTTTTGTTAACGTGAACTATCCTAGCAGTTGGTGTTCCGCGTCTGATCCCCTTCATCCAAGTTTGATATCAGCAAGATCTACATCGGAATCGTGTAGTCATGAGGTGACAAGATCATCATAACAGAACGACAAGTCCCCACTCATGGATTCGATGGCGAGACTCTGAAGACCGAACCGAACCCCTCGGAACGCCAAGTTCTTCTTGTCGGAGTTCGAAGCCGAATCCGAATCCCGTCGAACCCCAAGATCTCCGAAGCCTCATGTGTGACGCCTATCCAACACCCCTACTTTTATAATATGATATCCATATTGTTGCATATTCAATTATTCATGCTTGCATACATGTTTGGTGGTTTGGGGGCATTATGCCGATTCACTCATAATTAAATATGGAGACTATATGTGGGCTTTTCTAGTCTTATAGGCTCCATTTAAATCTGTTTAGCGAACCGATGCCATGTTTTGCCATGTTAAGACAACATTTAAATTACGGGGTATCTAAACAACTTGAACCATGTAATTAATTGTCGGGACCCCGGTTCCGCTTAATATTGCCTAGTTGCACCGCATCTATGCCATGTCATGCATCATGTCTGATCTTCTGGCGTAGTATTAAATAGTGCATACGGTGTTTCTTTTAGTGCTTTGCTTCTTCGCGGATTAAGCCGATGAGTTGATGCGAGTATCGGCAAGTCCTTCGGATAATGTATCTTCGGCAGTGTTTCCCAGGCGAGCATTCTCCCCCTTTCTACCTATTTTGCATTTATAGTCTTTATTTCCTCCTGTTGATCTATTTCTATCCGTGTCGCGATGCTTTAGTGTTCTGTACCGGATATATTCCGTGCAACCTTTATATTGCCTTGGACACCTCCTATTACCTGTTGTTTGGTAGATAGATGGTCTTGCGAGTCATAGTCGCTTGCTTAGGTGTGATCCCGTGTCATGAAGTACCACACCGTTGTTGTAATGTTGTCATATGCTTTACGGTGGAGAGGATCATGACTTTAAATACAACTATTAAATTGCTGGGATAACTAATGAAAGAGGCACCGGTGGGCAATATATGCTATTTGGTTTTTCATGTCCACTTGTGTCCTGTAGGCCCGAGTACTTGATACCTGTTCTTCGATTATTCGCATTATCCACATCCGGGAGACCCTGTGGATCCCCCTTAGCTAGAGCTAGATTCATTTCTTATTTCTTGGGGCCACAAACTAGTTTGGGGATTTATTACTATCCTGTACTTATGCCATGCTTTACTGCTTTATTTATGATTATGCGTGGAGCACCTGTACTGTTTTGGATGCAGAGTGTTTTCGCGGTATCGACAAGCCCAATCACACTTTCGGGTTCCCAGTCGTTTCCATCCATTGACGCAAACCTTGGGTCCGTCTCGGAGCCGACCAACTTTGTTGCGGGTAGCTTAATGGGGGTGGTCCCCTGAAATAATTTATGAATCCTATGATTGCTTTGTCATGAAAGCCTTGTTGGGTTTTGATTTGGTTTTTCCGAGGTTGATCATGTGTGTGTTGCTATTTGTGCACCCCTGCAGGGTAAATCTTTCTAAAATCCGTGTCCGCGGTTATGGATGACTTGGAGCACAGTATCTCGATCATAGACAAGCATAACTAAAATAGTGCTATAAATTTGACTTAATATGTGACTAGTAATCAACTTCACTACAACGGAATGGATAATAAAAGTGCCAACAACTGGTGGAACTGGGGTGTATCGTGTCATGTTATACCTGCGAAGTAAGTATCGCAACTCCAATGGAATGAAATAAAATGCCAACAACTTCTGGGTTTGTGATGTCACATGCTAAGTGGATCTGACTAGTAAGTACTGCAACTACCACTGAATGGTTAACTAAAACTGCCCACTACTTATGCTATTAGGATCACAGATGCTATCTATATCTGACTAGTAAGTGCTTCAACTATAATGGAATGAATAAAACTGCCAACTGTGTGAGTTCCTCAGTTTGACTTCCTCGTTTGGTCTCGAGGGGGAATACCAGGATGGGTATGATTGGTGTTAGTATAAGGTTGGTTCCGAATAGGTCGTTCTTATCTCTCTCTAATAGCCGACAGTTAATCGAGTCTCTATAGGCTGTTTATTGCATGCTGCGCTGCCGCTTCAGTCCACCATATCTATGTAGGCGAGAGCCGGTGAATTCTAGCCTCGCTGTGTACTGGCCTCGGTACTGACGCTCCTCTTTTTCCTTTGCCCTTTGTCGGCACCCCTTTTGTTTTAGCAGGTTTGAGATCGACGTCGTTAGCAGGGTTACCCTTCCGGCTTGGCCTGGGCAGGGTTATGGACGCTATTGGTTATTCTTCAGGGCTCTTAGCCCCATTTGCATCTTGTCCGTAGTCGGACGCCCTATCGTTTTAAAGGTGATTTGGATCTTTGTATAGTACATTTGTATTCTTGACTCATGGAATCGCTGTTGTATATATATGTTCTGTGGGTTCCATCGTGGACTAATGTGTAATGGTATTACTTCGTTCTCCACCCGCACGCAAGTGCCTGGTGGGCGTCCTTGAATCGTTTCTATGCGGTTTTTGTTGGGTCCGCAGCATAGAAAACAAAAAATTTCCTACGGTGTGAACTACACACCAAGATCTATCTACTAGGTACAAAGCAACGGGTGGACATACATCCAACAAGAACTTACCCTCATAGACAACGAGCTTTGTTAACAAGTAGGAACTCGTGGTTGATGTAGTCGTACACTTGCCGATCTCAAGATCGTGATGAAGTCCAGCAGGTCTGACTCCAGCACGTCCATCAGATCCAGCTCCAGCACCACCAAGTCCAGCACCACAAAGTAGCGGTGCATCCGTGATCGCACACGCGTCCGGTACCCCGACAAGCTCCGTCCCTCGCTCCAGCAAAGCAGCGGAAGAAGCAACTCCTTTCTAGATAAAGCCACCGGGAACATGTATCTCGCTAATCCGAGACCATGGGGGAATAATACTGGAGGGGGAGAGAGATCCTTCACAAGGAGGTGTGTGTGAGAAGTGAGGAGGGGTGGCCTTTTATAGGAGGAGGGGGTACCACTCCTTCATGGCCGGCGCATGGAGGAGGTGACCCTTCACCTCCTCCATTCATGTGGTGGTAACTCCCTCCACATAAATTTGCCCCTTCACATTCTCTTTTAAAGTCTCCACTTTAAATGCATTAAATTTCTCCAAATTTAATGCTCTCTCATTTAATAAAACTCTTTTATTATTTTTATTCAGAATTTTGTTAATTTCTTTAATGAACAAACATTCACATAAACCCCCCTGCAACATTTCAATATTACATGCAGAACCAATTTCAGCATTTTCACCCGAAACAGTTTCGGTGTCTATTGAAATAATTCCAGCGCTTTCTTAAATCTTTATCTGAAACATATTTGCTCCAAATGGTGTCGGTATCCCTTAAGTGTGTCACCCTACTATTCGTGAATAATGCAGACATGATCGAGACCCCTCTCCGATCAATAATCAGCAGCGGGACCTGGAGATCCATACTGACTCCTACACATTCAACGATGACTTCTGTGATTGTGAGAACCTTTAACGCTAGTAACTAAATCCCTTTGTCCCGTGATATATTACATGTCCGAGATTCGATCATCGGTATCTCCATATCTAGTTTGATCTCGTTACTGACATGCACTCTTTTCTTGTTCCTGTGATATAACATTCTAGTGATCACATCACTTGCTTGCAAGCTATTTCAATGTGATATCACCGAGAGGGCCCAGAGTATATCTATCCGTCATCGGGATGGACAAATCCCACTCTTGATCCATGAGCCTCAACATAACACCTTCGCAGCACTGAACCCACCTTTATAGTCACCCTGTTATGGTGTGACGTTTCATGTTATCAAGATACTCTTCCGGTGTTAGCAATTAACATGATCTCATGGTCTAAGGATAAAGATTACTTCTTATGATATTATAGCAATATAAACATAATGACTTTGATCGTAATGCTATATTTCAGATGAATGTTCATCACATCATTCCACCAATGGTGTGACCTTGTTATTAACAACATCCAATGTCCATGATCAGGAAACCTTGATCATCTTGTTAATCAAGAAGCTAGTCTATAAGAGAGGCATAACTAGGAACCCTTTTTGTTTATTAAACACACATGTATTGATGTTTCCGATCAATACAATTCTAGCATGTAAAATAAACATTTATCATAAACATGGAATAAGATAATAACCACTTTATTATTGCCTCTCAGGCATATTCCCTTCAGTCTCCCACTTGCACTAGAGTCAATAATCTAGTTTGAAAAACTTTGCGTATGGAACACCTATGGCTTTCTGGTGCTGCATATATGCAATTGCTAGTGGTGAACATAATCTCCGGATCTGACAGTTTCAGGTCCGTGTGTATTTGCATGTCTTTGTGTCTCTACGCATCACTCATTCTCAAATGAGATGGCATTTTATAAATTTGGTCCTCTGGTGAGACCTTTAGTTCGTTCGGGTTAAAATATGTTGATATTATTGTCACACAATATATCTTCATAGTATTGTCCCACTTTGAACCACACCTAGTTTGATAACAAACTACTTAACACAAATGCCCTCCTATGCTGCTACTATAGTAGTCATATACTTAGACTTTTGTTGTAGTATCCATCACAATATCTCAACTTTGGAACTCATCCAAATCCATCATGGAACAGCCTTTCCATTATATTGTGCCACCCATAGTCTAAATTGAGATAAATTTAATTTGTATCTTGTGACAAAACTATTATCAATGTAACACTTTACAATGAACTACCTTTAACTATTTGTCACTTATACATGATATATTCTTAGTTCTTCCAAAGCTCATAAGAATATCTTTACTATTGTCCAATGATCATCTTATGAATCATTCTGGTATATGCTCATAAAATTTAGAGCATCGGACATTCTGGATATATACATATCATGGTATAATCGATCAAAATTTTCATGTGATTTTACTCACCAAGTGTTGAAACACTTGAATCTTGATACAATCCTTTCCATGCAGTAAGAACCTTTCTTGTTGTTTCCATATTGAACCCTTTCAATATCTCATATTGAACCCTTTCAATATCTTATATATGTATGTCTGGCACAACCATATTAGAGCCTTAATCTATCCATATAGATATTGATGCCTAATATTCTGGGTTTGCCCAAGTGTTTCATCGAAATCTTATTTTAATGAAATTCTTAACTTGTGTCAATTTAAGATACATCATTCCCAATCAACAATATGTCCTCTACATAATGTATTAGAAATATGTCTCAGCGCTCCCACTTAATTTCTTGCAAATGCAAGCATCTTCATCATCTCCGATGAATTTAAACTCTTTTCACAGTTTCATCATGGTGAAGATTCCAACTCCGCTATGCTTACTTCAACTATTGAAGTTTACATGCCATTTTAGCACCCTTTGAATTAACAAAACCCTTTGGACCATGTCATGTACATGTCCTAGGTTACCGTTCTATTAGAAGAACCTTGTTTTGTTTATTCAACTACCATATACCAAATTATATGTAGTGGTTGCTACATTAATCCGTCAAGACTATTTATCGCTATGAAAGATCATATCTTGTCATAGCCAACTCCTTGAACATTGCCGTAAACATCTTTCTGACATGTCGACTATTTCATAGATGTCAAACATCCATGTCTATTTCTTTATAGATCCAAACACGACCGATAGGCTTCACGCCTTTCCGGAGGGTATTCCAAGTTCAGAAACTTGATTTCTCTTATATGGATACTATCACGGATTCTATGACTTCTAGTCATTTTATGGAGTCAGGGCCTCATCATCGGTTCTTTGCATGTAGTCGGTTCATCATTGTCAAAACAATAACGACTTGCTTATTAATTCTTACTATTTGATTCTTACCGACCCATATGGTTCTATAGGAACTCTAATCTCCGAGATCACACCTTTTGTAATCACGAGAGCCATGAGCATTGTGGCCGCCACCGGGACACTTTCCGGCGCTACGCTACTTAGCACATATAGCTAAGATTCAACAACCTTATCAAAGTTCTATTGTCCTCCCACTTAACTTTTCACGAAAAATTCCTTCTCAAGAAACTTGATGTTCCAAGTAACAAACTCTTTTATCCTCGTTGTTATGGAGAAATTCCCAACAAGTTCTTTGGGATAACCTACAAAGACATGCTTATCCGACTTTGGTTGTAAACATTTTACTTATGCATAGCATACCAAAATTTAAGAAAAGACAATTCGGGTTTCATCCCAAACCATAACTCATATGGTGTCATTTCAACGGATCACGATGGTGCTCTTTTCAGTGTAAAAGCGGTAGTCTCTAAAGCTTCAATCCTTAAAACATAATGGCAGTTTTATAAATGACACCTTTGATCTTACCATGTCAAACATGGTTTGATTTCATCTCTCGAATATGCCATACTCCTATGGTTTATCGGGGAACACAAATCATGGAACAATTCCTCAAGTCTTAGGTGTTTTTGCTAAACATGTAACTCAAATATCTTCCTTTATGATCGAATCATAAACTCTTTATTTTCTTGTTACAATGATTTTTCACTTCATCTTGAAAGTCTTTGAATAACTTTCAAATGTTTCATACTTCTTCCTTATTAAGTAAATATACATATATGTTCACTCCAATTCTTGAAGAAAGCATATGAAGCAAAAAGATCCATCGCATATGGCTACACATAATGGACTTATGCACATCAGCATGCACAATTTCCAATAACCTAGTCATCCGTTCCACTTTGGCCTATGAACGGAGTTTCGATTATCTCGAGGAAAGTCTCACATGTGTCAATTGATCAAAATCAAGGACTCCAAAATTCCATCAACATGGATTTTATTCATGTTTTCTTTCAAGTATAATTCAAACAACGATGTCACTTCATAAGTGATCTTTCAATCATTTGTCTTGCAACATTTTAGCAATAGTGTTTATGGATGTGATTTCTCCAACTATACATGTAAAAGTTCATCCATCCTTTATGGAATACGGTAATTATTTGAACATCCATTGTTCTCATAATACCGGAACAAAATTACAATTATTTAAACAAATCTTGAAGGCTTGGTTTGATGACAACGAAAAACACAATAACACTTTATTTGTTTTCGATGAACATCATCACTCATTCTCTTGCTGCTTACTTAGGCCATTGTAGTTCATGAATTGCGTTGTCCTGTATGACACTTCATACCAACCAATTCGGTATCCAATACCGGTATCCAATACCTCATAACCACATTGTTTAACAAGCAAGGAATATAGCCATAACATGTATATCTTCTATATACCCAAGTTGGACATCTCCAACCTTTTATTTTCTGCCAAATATTTAATAGATTCTCTTTCAGCAATTCCTTTTTCTTTTAAAAGAATCTATCAACATCAATAGTGGTGTCAACAACATGACACATGGTAGAAAGCGTATATAGTCAAATACTAATACCTTTGGACTTGCACTTTGAAGTGGGTCACCATCATCAAATGTTTGGTGTTCTTTCAAAAATCCATTCTTTAGTAATCTATTAGTGTAGTAAACATTTTACTTACATCTTCTATTCATCCTTATCATAACAACTTTTGTGATCAAGCTACTATAGCCTATAAGGAAGAATCACGAGTATAATATCAGTTCCCAAAACCTTTTTGGTAGATTCGGATGCCTAGCATCTCCATCCTTCACAAATTCTCATACAATATGAGAACATGTATTTTGCTAAACTATACTCTATCATAATACAAAACATTGTTTCAGATATCACAATATCTTTCACACATGATGGTTTCTGAAACAATTTCCAGCTCCAATATAATCTTGATATTAAAACAACTTTTTGAATATCAATAATCATGGAGGCAAATATGATACTTTAGATACTAACATTGGAATTCTTACTCTTGATTTAATACTACTTATTAAACTTCATGGAGTAAATAGAGTTTGCTGAAAATTTGCAATACGATACCAGTTCGTAAAGTAAATATCTAGAATTCTATTGTTCTATTATCTCAAATAAAAACTAAGCATAAGGTAGAAAACGAATGCCAATGACTACAACAAACTATGCAAATTCACTTTGATTTAATTTATGACAAATTTGGTTCGACTAATCCAAATTAGAAATGAACTCCCACTCAAAAACGACATCCCTCGTGTCTTTTTAGTGATTACATGAACGAAATCCACTGCACCAAGTCCGATCATCACGTGAGTTGATGTAGCTTCAAAGGCGAGTATCTATATGGGCATCATATCAACTATATGACTCATGCTTAACCTTTCGGTCCGTGTTCCGAGGCCATGTCTGTACATGCTAGGCTCGCCAAGTAAGAACCTTAGTACTCGCGTGTGTAAAATTGTCTTACACCCATTGTATGAAAGCGTAGAGTGGAGTACACCCGATCATCACGTGATGTCTCAAAACATGATCCACAAAACGGTGCATACTTAAGGAAGAACACATTTTTATCTTGAGATCTAAATGAGGGATCATCTTACAATGCTACAGAAAGCGCCAAACTAGCAGTATAAGATGCTAACATCTAATGTGTAAAGTGAGATGATATGGTCCATGCATTTGATCTCTATCATTTGCATCGTGGTATGATCTCTATCATTCCTTTGTGTGTAAGGCCAAGGTCTATGGAACTTACACGTTGAGTGTGTTGTAAGAGTATTTGTCATACATCTACTTACAACAATACCATATCAATACACTAGCCCAACGACGATCTAAACTAGACGCCTCTAATTTATCAATTGCAAGTTTTACGTGGCTTAGGGCTTTCGGAGATAGAACCGTTCTTACCTACAAACATGAACCACAATGAGGATAACCAAATTATTAGCAACTCATTGTAAATCAGATATTGACTATAGTAGGAGAGACAGACACCCACCAGCCACTTATGCCAAACAAGTTGCATGTCAGTCATGGAACTGGTCTCATGTACGATGACATGTAAGGTTGGTCCGGGCCGTTTCATCCCACTATGCCACCAATATCCAAAATACATAGAAGATGCAATAACATGATCATCATCACCCACATATCAACATATGTGTACTACCCGTGCTAAGCACCTACGCATAGATCAGGCTCTGATACCACTGTTGGGTCCACAGCATAGAACACAAAAAATTTCCTACGGTGTGAACTACACGCCAAGATCTATCTACTAGGTACAAAGCAACGGGTGGACATACATCCAACGAGAACTTACCCTCGTAGACAACGAGCTTTGTTAACGAGTAGGAACTCGTGGTTGATGTAGTCGTACACTTGCTGATCTCAAGATCGTGATGAAGTCCAGCAGGTCCGGCTCCAGCACGTCCATCAGATCCAGCTCCAGCACCACCAAGTCCAGCACCGCAAAGGAGCGGCGGTGCATCCGTGATCGCACACACGTCCGGTACCCCGACAACCTCCGTCCCTCGCTCAAGCAAAGCAGTGGAAGCAGCAACTCCTTCTAGATAAAGCCACCAGGAACATGTATCTTGCTAATCCGAGACCATGGGGTAATAATATGTAACTACCTCGGTGAATTACGCTCCTAGTTACAAGCCTGGATGAGTAGAAATGGTTGAAATAGTACGGTGGGGCCCAAATGCCTCTCACAGGTAGACCTTTCGGCCGTCCCAACCATTTCCAAACATTGGGACAAGAACAGGCGGCGTAATCGGCAGGCGAAGGGATCAACTACATACACAAATGAGTATGTATGCAAGCCACCATACAATAGTACATAAGAGCCATTCCATCTAAAAAGAAAGGAAATATAGCAACGCCATACGGCAAGATCCAAATATCCTAGATAGATATAATAGTTTAGGATATCTCCTCATACATCAAACATCAGAGTATCAGGCGGAAGCGGAAGACAAAATCCGAGTACGGATAAGAGGAAAATCGGCATAAGATGCCCCATAATAAGCAGATCCCGCCCACAGATCTCACGGATCCCCGTTCCCGGAATCTCTACTCCGAATGATCATTGCCCACATCGTCCATCTCTTCCACCCAGTATCCATCTTGCGAATGTACCTGTTCATCTGAACCAATAATTTATCGTGTGAGACCCTAGGGGTACTCAGCAAGTCTTTATGCCGCTAAAGGGGACACAACCTGGGGTGACGCAATTGCAGCAAAAGATAAACCCTAACAATTCTATAGATACTCGCTAACCATCCGCCTAACCAGAGATAGACGGATGTCCGTGAATTAATAACAACAGTTATAACAGTAACAACGGTAATATCCACAGATCCATCCTCCTCCTCGCTTACCGACGAGGAAGCGGACGAACAACCCCCCATCCGTTGGCAGTTTTATTATCCATTCCGTGAGTGTTGCACTATTTACTAGTCAGGTACCTAGTATAGTCAAATTAAAAGCGGTACTTTAGTTATGCTTGTCTATGATCGAGAAACTGTGCTCCAAGTCGTCCATAACCGCGGACACCGCTTTCAGAAAGTTTTACCCTGCAGGGGTGCACAAATAGCAACACACACTCGATATGCCTCGGAACAACCAAATCAAAACCCAACGAGGCAGTCACGACAAAGCGATCACAGGATTCAGAAATATTTCAGGGGGCCACCCCATTGAGATACCCGCAACGAAGTTAGCTGACTCCGAGACGGCCTCAAGGTTTGTGGAGCCGGCTGTAAACGACTGGGAACCCGAAAGTGTGACTAGGCTTGTCGATACAGCGAAAACGGGTCACGGACCTAAACAGTACAGTGTGCATTACCTCGCACAATTTAAATTAAAGCAGTAAAGCATGGCATAAGTACAGGATAGTAAATAAAACCTCAAACTAGTTTGTGGCCCTCAAGAAATAAGAATGAATCAAGCTCTGGCTCAGGGGGGTTCATAAGCCTCCCGGATGTGGATAGCGCGAATATTCAAGGAACAGGAATCAAGTACTCGGGGTCCTACGGGACACAAGTGAGCCTGAAAAACCAAATAACAGATATGGCTCACCGGTACCACTTTCATTAGTTATCCCATTACTACTCAGGTTAAGTTGTTTAGGTACCTCATTATCCAACAGACGCTCACATACCCTACACATGCTGTTCTACGACCCGCATGGCTCAAACAACTCCTGTAGTAATGGCTCATGGGATGGAGGAACAAGCTTCGGTGGAGTTTAAAAGTAAAGGCTATGCAATACTTGGGATTCAATTTAATGCAATCGCGACTCAATGATGCAAGAATAAGATAGAGGCAATAGGTACTATATGTATGCAAGCATGTGGTAGTGCTTGCCTGGCAGCTCAGTTGAAGCGAGAGAAGGATCTGGGTAGTGCTCCTGGGTATCTTGGTATATCCCCTGCTCAGCGTCTATTCGAAGAAGAACCAAACAAACAAGGGCCAACATAAATAAAGTGCACAAGCATATGAATAAAATGCATCAAGCAAACAATCATGCCATGATGAATGATGCACAATTTGCATGGCAATAATGTAGCATGGCATGGGTGAGGTGTGGAATACAAGGAATAATCATTTTATTGGGTTTTGGCCTCATTTTATCCTCATTTTAGTTGCTGTATACAACATATTTATATGATGCATGCTGCAAAACAGGTAAAGGAATGCATAAACAGAAAGGTCTCGTCGAGCTAATCATTTTAGACATATTATTTGTTAAATTTGGAGTTATAAAGCAAAAGTTATTAATTAAATAAGGAATAGGGCATTTTATTTGTAATTTTAATAAACTTGAAATTAAGGTGCCCAAAATATATTTTGAATGGCATATTTGAATTCCTCACATTTTTCTGATTTGAAAACATATATTATTTGCATTATTTGGGTTTATAAATCAAAAGTTATTTAAAAACAGAATTACATTTGAATTTGATTTAATTTGAAAAAGATTTGAAGTTAAACAGATTCAGAAAATACTTTTTATACTCCAGACAGATCCAACCCCAGTCACTGGCGGGTGGGGCCGCTGGCTGACTCAGCAGCACACTACGCAGCAGAGGTTTTTACACCGCGGGTGCTGCCAGACACAGAGAATGACAGGTGGGGTCTGGGCGTCCTCGGGGCCACACGCGGGCGCGCCAGCGGGGGCGTGCCACGTGGGGAAGCCAGGGAGTGCGGGTTGAGGAGTACAAAACCCCGGGACCCTTTTTGCAAAAACGCCACGGAAGCTGACAAGTGGGCCTAGCGGAGCGCGGGTTAGGAGTTAAAAGGTGCAGGGGGTTTTCTGCAAAACGAGCGCTCGCACTGTGCTTCTTCTCTAAAAACGTCTGTCGACAGATCGATGCCAAACGCGCGGAGCGCAGCGCGCGGCGCGTGGGGATCGAACACGTGACCTAGGGCGCGCACGCAGAGGCGGAACCACTGCGGTGGCTTGGCGTTGTTGCCAGGGAGGCGGCTGGCGGATAGGTAGGGTTTCTGCACGACGCAGAAGCGAGCAGACGCTGCACTCGCCGGCGCATAGAGCGTGCTCGGCACATCATCCGGCGAGGCTAGGCCAGATCAGAGAGGTGGACCATGTCCAGGGGGTCAGGGAGCTCACCGAGGTGATGTTGGCGTGGTCGGATCGAGCAGGCGTGCAGCGGGGCGTCGATGATGCAGAGGCCAAGCGAACTAGGGTTTCGGGGTCGGCGTCGCGGTGTTCTTCGGCTCCGGTCCTCCTCCTCCTCGACGGCGTGTTCGGAGCGGATCCAGGGGACCTCCTCGTCCTCCTCGATCACCTCCCTGTCGCGCTTGTCGTCTGGAGTGAGGCAGCACCGGTCGAGCAGAAGATGGCCGGCGTTGGGAGGTAGACGGTGGCGATGGAGAGAGAGGGGAGAGCAGGGCGCCTCGGCCAGATCTGGAGAGCCAAAGGAGAGCCGAGAGGGAGCAGATAGGGATGGGAGAGGCGTGGGTGCCGTGGGGAGTGGGGTAGATGGAAAAGGTGGCTCGGCCTCCTTTCCTCCTCCCTTCCTCACGTGCTCGGTCGAGGCAGGGCAGGGCAGGTGGGGTAGGGTGAGGCCAAGGGGTAGGCAGGGGAGGCTCGGGCTGGGGGTCCCCTAGGCAGAGAGAGAGAGCTAGAGAGAAAAAGGGGTGGCTCGGGTGGATGCTAGGGTTGGGAGTAGAAGAGGGTATGGCTCGGTTGAGGCTTAGCTAGGGTTGGGGCTGGATGGGCAGGGTGGCCAAGTGGGGCCAAGCTAGGGTAGGCTCGGGTAGAGAGAGGAGAGATGAGGGAGGGTACTTAGGGTTTGGTTTAGAATAGGTATAGATTAGGGTTTAAGAGAGAGGGGGGTATGGTGATGATGAGGTAGGTGGTGGTTTAGGGCTTAGAGAGATAGATGGAGTGTTTCTTTGCCAAGATCAAGCATGCTCTAGACAAGCTCTAACAAGATCAATTCAAGAAAAAGAGAGGGATGGGATGATAGGGTTTAAGCACGATCAACTAAATCAAGCCAAAAGGAGTGGTAGAGAGAAAGAGATGATGATCCACTCAAGATTCAAATAAAAACCAAATACTAGAAAAAGTGGCACTTGCATGGCCCATGCAAAATATTTATTGCCATGTGGATTCTTGTGAAAACAATATTATTACATGGCACTATTATTATGCATTCCCAAATTGGAAATAAAGCCAAGCAAAAAGGATTAAAAGGATGCCACATGTGGAGTAGATGGAGATGACCATATTTGAAATACAATGGGACTTGCTAGTGTGTATATACCACTAGGTATTTAATAAGCCCACAAAATATCCCAACATGATGATAACCCAAAACAACACATATGGAAGCTAGAAATAGGGTTCCACTCACAAGGCATGCAAAGGTGGCCATGTGGCTCTCATATATCAATATTGTGAAAACAACATGATGCTAAGATGAGAGCATGTGGAAAAAGAATTGGATCCATCCCAACCCACATGATCTAGAGGTAAAACCCAATTAAAGTGCAAAGCTCACATCTAGTTGGATGGTGGAATTATAAGGTGGTGAAAGAAAGGTGGTGGAGTTAATAAAAGATATGCCCCCAACTCAACTTGGGCATTAAACAATATATCAAGAACCAAATACAATATCAAGAGGCAAATACAATTAACAATGCATATGAGAGAAGAACCAAAACAAAAAGGGTTTTATATGATGCTCAAATGCAAGGTGGCATGATGACATGAGCATGATATAATGATGATGCAACAATTATATAGTTGAAGTAGCCATTATATTACTAGACCAAGTAGCACTACAATTGTTAGACAATTGGGATGCTACAACTCTCCCCCACTAAACAAGAATCTCGCCCCGAGATTCTAGGATGAAGACGAAGACACAAAGAGGGTAGGATACTTGGCACGGAGCTCATCTTCACGTTCCCAAGTGGCTTCATCAACAGAATGGTGCGACCACTGCACCTTGCAGAACTTGATGGACTTGTTGCGAGTCCTTCTTTCTGCGACTTCAAGGATTTTTGTGGGGTGTTCTTGATAAGACAGGTCTTCTTGGAGATTTATAAGCTCATGGTCCACGGTCCTGCCGGGATCCTTGAAGCACTTCTTGAGATGAGAGATGTGGAAAACATCATGGACTTTGAGTTTTTCCGGGAGCTCAAGAGCATAAGCAACTTCTCCTCTTCTTCCACGAATTTTGAAAGGACCGATGTATCTAGGAGCCAGCTTTCCTTTGATACCAAAGCGGTGCGTGCCTCTCATGGGAGTGACACGAAGGTAAACGAGATCACCAGGGACATACTCCATGTCCGTGTGCTTCCTGTCATAATTGCTCTTCTGGCGACTTTGAGCAATCCTCAGATTTTCAAGAATGATGTGAACCTTCTCCTCCGCTTGAGTCACAATGTCAGGGCCAAACAAGATCCTTTCACCTGCACCCGACCAACCAATCGGAGTTCTGCATTTGCGACCATAGAGAGCCTCAAATGGTGCCATCTTTAGACTTTTCTGGAAGCTGTTGTTGTAAGAGAATTCAGCATAAGGAAGACATTCTTCCCACTTCATGCCAAAATATATGACGCAAGCATGAAGCATATCCTCCAGAATATGATTGATCCTTTCAACTTGTCCTTGCGACTGAGGGTGGTAAGCTGTGCTGAAGTTCAACTTTGTTCCCAAAGCATTTTGGAAACTCTCCCAGAACTTGGAAGTGAAGATGCTTCCACGGTCTGAACTGATCTCAAGCGGAACCCCATACAGAGAGACAATTCTGTTGATATAGAGCTCAGCCAACTGAATTGCAGAAATGGTTTCCTTGACGGGGAAGAAGTGAGCCACTTTAGAAAGCCTGTCAATGACAACAAAGATTGCATTGTTGCCCTTCTGCGACCTTGGAAAACCAGTGATGAAGTCCATCTCTACTTTCTCCCATTTCCATTCCGAGGGTTTCAATGGCTGTAGAAGACCGGAAGGTTTCTGATGGACAGCTTTCACTCTGCGGCAGACATCACACTCCGAGACATACTTGGCACAATACCGTTTCAAACCAGGCCACCAATATTGTGTTTTCAAGTCCATGTACATCTTTGTGCTGCCAGGGTGGATAGAAAGAACAGAATCATGCGCCTCCTTGAGAACTTGCTCTCTCAAACCCGGGTAGTTCGGAACAAACATCCGGTGTTCAAAGAAAAGCGTGCCTTGATCATCGACGTGGAAGGACTCATACTTCGGAAGCTGAAGCCTAGAGATGATCTTTCTTGTGTACGGATCACCAAGCTGAGAAGAGCGAACCTTTTCTTCCAATAGAGGGGTTGCTAGAAGGTTTAGGAGATACCCTTGTTCCACAATCTCACGGTTGAGCTGACGGAATTCCTCGCACAAGAGAGGCTGTTGTTCTTCCAACATGAGGTTGTTGACATAGGCTTTGCGGCTGAGAGCATCTGCCATGACATTAGCTTTGCCTGGAGTGTAGTTGATGGTCAGATCGAAGTCATTGATTGCTTCAATCCATCTCCTCTGCCGAAGGTTGAGATCAGGCTGAGTAAAGATATACTTCAGACTCTTGTGATCAGAAAAGATCTCACAACGGTTACCAAGCAAGTAGTGCCTCCATACTTTCAAAGCAAAGACAACTGCTGCGAGCTCGAGGTCATGTGTAGGATAGTTGATCTCATGCGTCTTCAACTGACGAGAGGCATAAGCAACAACTTGTTTTTCTTGCATAAGGACCGCACCCAATCCATGCAAAGAGGCATCACAGAATATCTGGAACGGCTTGGATGTATCCGGAGGAACCAAGACTGGTGTGGAAGTGAGCTTCTCTTTGAGTGTCTCAAAGCTTGCTTGACATGCAGGAGTCCAAAGGTATTTCTTGCCTTTCTTGAGGAGATCGGTAAGAGGCTTCGCTATCTTTGAAAAGTTCTGCACGAAGCGACGGCAATAACTAGCCAAACCAAGGAAACTCCGCACCTCTTTGACATTAACAGGAGGAAGCCATTCAGCAATTGTCTTCACAGTTTCCGGATTGACTGCAATGCCCTTGGCAGAGATGACGTGACCAAGATAGGTTACTTGAGGCAGCCAAAACTCACACTTGGAGAACTTTGCATACAAGCGGTTCTCACGAAGCTTGTTTAGGACACACCGAAGGTGTTCTTCATGCTCTTCTTGTGACTTAGAATAGACTAGGATGTCATCCAGATAGACCACAACGAACTTATCAATATACTCCATGAAAACCGAGTTCATGAGCCTCGAGAAGGTGGCAGGTGCGTTGGTGAGACCGAAAGACATGACCGTGTACTCATACAGGCCATAGCGGGTGGTGAAAGCTGTTTTAGGAACATCTTCCTTGCGAATCCTGATTTGGTGATAACCACTTCTCAAGTCAAGCTTAGAGAATACCACAGCTCCAGCTAGCTGATCAAAGAGATCATTAATCCGCGGAAGGGGATATTTATTCTTGATGGTTTTAGCATTGAGAGCCCGATAGTCAAAACAAAGTCTATCAGTCTGGTCTCGCTTCTTCACAAAGAGGGTTGGGCTACCCCAAGAAGAAGTACTGTGTTGAATGAAACCCAACTTCTCTTGTTCATCAAGCTGACGTTTGAGTTCAGCCAACTCAGCAGGACCCATCTTATAAGGCCGCTTGGAGATAGGAGCGGTACCAGGTTCAAGCTCAATTACAAACTCAACCTCACGATCCGGAGGCATACCTGGCAACTCTTCAGGAAAGACATCTGGGAACTCACAGACCACCGGAACACTCTGAATAGCTTCCATAGCATCAACATTCAGAGCCGCCAAAGAGAAAAGCTGGATAGCAGGAGTCAGACTTGGAGAATAGACTATATGGCCTTCAGGAATCTTCAGAGAAACCGAGCGTTCAGCACAATCAATTACAACTGCATTTGCTGTCAACCAGTCCATGCCCGAGATGACATCAATGTCAGAATTGCCCAGAAGGATTAAGGACGCCGAGAACGAAGAGCCACCAATCTCAATTTGATTGCCATGGCTGATATGAGCAGCCCTCATGTTTGACCCAGGAGATTGTACCACCAGACGATGTGATAAAGGAACCTTATCCAGATCATGCTCTTGCGCAAACTTATGCGAAACAAAAGAATGCGAAGCACCCGAATCAAACAAAACTCTTGCAGGAACTGAGTTAACGGGAAGCATACCCATCACAACTCCAGGTGCATGTTCAGCTTGAGCGGCGTTGACACAGTTGGCACGAGCAACAGTAGACCCGGGCTTGGTGTTGATGTTGAGAGCCCGAGGTGGTGGTGCACGAACCATAGGAGAGCTTGCCGCAGATCTTGGAGGTGGTGGAGGAAGAGCCTTGTTCTTCATCGGACAGTTCCAGTTTTGATGCCCAGAGTTTCCACAAGTGTAACAAGAACCAAGTGGACGTGGAGCAACGTAGCCAGGGACTCCGCCAGGCGCTCCAGGGTAGTGGTGGTTGTAGCCCCTGGGAGCCGCAGTGAGGAAGTTTGGTGGCCTTGCCGCGAAGCTTGAAGGTCTTGGTGGAGCCGGGAGCGACGGTGGGGTGTTAGGAACCCAAACACGACGCTTAGAAGGAGCTGACATAGCTGAAGAGCTTGCTGCATCACGGCTGTGTTTCTTTGACTCCTCAAACACTTGCCTACTTGCCTCTTCCTGCAGAGCTGTATGCTAAAGTTCCAGAAAAGATGCCGGCCTTGCATGTGTGATTGCATACTTAATCGATGCATTGAGCCCTTGCCTGAACCTCTTTTGCTTCTTCTTGTCATCAGAGATCTCATCGCCACCATAACGAGAAAGGTTCATGAAGTTCCTGATGTAGGTATTGACATTATCATTGCCCTGCTTGAGGTTGAGAAACACTTCCTTCATCCTCTCCATGACAATTTCTGACAGATACTGTTCTTTGAAAGCTCCAGTGAACTGTCCCCAAGTAGGCTGAAAACCAGTGCAGTTTGCCTACAGGTAATTCTCCCACCAGAGAGCTGCATCTCCCTTCAGAAGGTGAGTAGCACACTTTACCCATTCTTGCTCAGGAACATCAGCAGTCATCAGCAACCTTGACATCTCACGCAACCAATCATCAGCATCAAGTGGTTGATCAGAAACATCAAACTGGCGTGGGTTGAACTTCAGGAAGCTTTTGATGTCTCCGCGCTTGGGAGGTGGAGGTAGCGGAACAAACTCATTCCTCCTGACACTTTCCTCAAAACGCTGCTGGTTCTGCTGCATTGCTGCCAAGGCATTGGCGATGCTTGACAACGCTGCCCCCAGTTCAGGTTGTATGTCCTCCTCAGAACGGCGTGGTGGTGCCATCCTGTTATTGATATAAAACACAAGTCAGTACTATGATGGAGAATAATAATAATCCAAGATAGTACCAAGATGGAATTACTCAAGATTAAAGGATACAATCTACTAAGATGATATTAAAATATCAACGAAGTTCAAAGCACCTAGAAGATATTAAGCATATCGCACACGACTAAAAAGGAGTGTGGTACACAAATATATCAAAGAAAAAATTTCCACAAATTTCGGCATTAAAATACCAATAGATGCGCAAAATCACTTAACGAATCAAGATTAGTGACTCTACCAATTCAATATACAAGAGCGAATGATAAGAGTAGTGGTATGGTCGCGACTCCATCCCGCACTCAAATCATTACTCCGCACATGAATAAGTAAAACACATATCCCAACACCTTCTTCTCACGATGAACCTAAAGATTAGCAACTACGGAAACGAACACCCCAAACAAGATAACGTCGGATAACAAGGAGTAAGACAGATCGCGTCGGTATACAACGAATCAGATAGATCGTGTCGGTTTGCAAAAGCCTGTCGGTATGGAATGTACCAACAGTTGATAACCAAAAGGCCGATAGAGATAACAACTTGGATGCAACAGATAGACAAGGGATTACACACACACACACAACCTATGGTACTACGGAACCCAGAACACGTGAATCCTAGTTTGAATTTTGAGAAGAGGATTGAAAACGTTACACTTCCTTACCAGAAAAGGGTGGATGGTTGGGTAAGAAGAAAAGTGGAAGCAGTCCTACTCTCGCGTTTTGTTTTTCCCTAGTATACATAACTACCAAAAATATTTGCTAGACAGACAACGACCATTTGGCTGAGACCCTGAAGGGCGGGATGGCTCTGATACCAATTGTAACTACCTCGGTGAATTACGCTCCTAGTTACAAGCCTGGATGAGTAGAAATGGTTGAAATAGTACGGTGGGGCCCAAATGCCTCTCACAGGTAGACCTTTCGGCCGTCCCAACCATTTCCAAACATCGGGACAAGAACGGGCGGCGTAATCGGCAAGCGAAGGGATCAACTACATACACAAATGAGTATGTATGCAAGCCACCATACAATAGTACATCAGAGCCATTCCATCTAAAAAGAAAGGAAATATAGCAACGCCATACGGCAAGATCCAAATATCCTAGATAGATATAATAGTTTAGGATATCTCCTCATACATCAAACATCAGAGTATCAGGCGGAAGCGGAAGACAAAATCCGAGTACGGATAAGAGGCAAATCAGCATAAGATGCCCCATAAATAAGCAGATCCTGCCCACAGATCTCACAGATCCCCGTTCCCGGAATCTCTACTCCGAATGATCGTTGCCCACATCGTCCGTCTCTTCCACCCAGTATCCATCTTGCGAATGTACCTGTTCATCTGAACCAATAATTTATCGTGTGAGACCCTAGGGGTACTCAGCAAGTCTTTATGCCGCTAAAGGGGACACAACCTGGGGTGACGCAATTGCAGCAAAAGATAAACCCTAACAATTCTATAGATACTCGCTAACCATCCACCTAACCAGAGATAGACGGATGTCCGTGAATTAATAACAACAGTTATAACAGTAACAACGGTAATATCCATAGATCCATCCTCCTCCTCGCTTACCGACGAGGAAGCGGACGAACAACCCCCCATCCGTTGGCAGTTTTATTATCCATTCCGTGAGTGTTGCACTATTTACTAGTCAGGTACCTAGTCTAGTCAAATTAAAAGCGGTACTTTAGTTATGCTTGTCTATGATCGAGAAACTGTGCTCCAAGTCGTCCATAACCGCGGACACGGCTTTCAGAAAGTTTTACCCTGCAGGGGTGCACAAATAGCAACACACACTCGATATGCCTCGGAAAAACCAAATCAAAACCCAACGAGGTAGTCACGACAAAGCGATCACAGGATTCAGAAATATTTCAGGGGGCCACCCCATTGAGCTACCCGCAACGAAGTTAGCTGACTCCGAGACGGCCTCAAGGTTTGTGGAGCCGGCTGTAAACGACTGGGAACCCGAAAGTGTGACTGGGCTTGTCGATACAGCGAAAACGGGTCACGGACCTAAACAGTACAGTGTGCATTACCTCGCACAATTTAAATTAAAGCAGTAAAGCATGGCATAAGTACAGGATAGTAAATAAAACCTCAAACTAGTTTGTGGCCCTCAAGAAATAAGAATGAATCAAGCTCTGGCTCAGGGGGGTTCATAAGCCTCCCGAATGTGGATAGCGCGAATATTCAAGGAACAGGAATCAAGTACTCGGGGTCCTACGGGACACGAGTGAGCCTGAAAAACCAAATAACAGATATGGCTCACCGGTACCACTTTCATTAGTTATCCCATTACTACTCAGGTTAAGTTGTTTAGGTACCTCGTTATCCAACAGACGCTCACAAACCCTACACATGCTGTTCTACGACTCGCATGGCTCAAACAACTCCTGTAGTAATGGCTCATGGGATGGAGGAACAAGCTTCGGTGGAGTTTAAAAGTAAAGGCTATGCAATACTTGGGATTCAATTTAATGCAATCGCGACTCAATGATGCAAGAATAAGATAGAGGCAATAGGTACTATATGTATGCAAGCATGTGGTAGTGCTTGCCTGGCAGCTCAGTTGAAGCGAGAGAAGGATCTGGGTAGTGCTCCTGGGTATCTTGGTATATCCCCTGCTCAGCGTCTATTCGAAGAAGAACCAAACAAACAAGGGCCAACATAAATAAAGTGCACAAGCATATGAATAAAATGCATCAAGCAAACAATCATGCCATGATGAATGATGCACAATTTGCATGGCAATAATGTAGCATGGCATGGGTGAGGTGTGGAATACAAGGAATAATCATTTTATTGGGTTTTGGCCTCATTTTATCCTCATTTTAGTTGCTGTATACAACATATTTATATGATGCATGCTGCAAAACAGGTAAAGGAATGCATAAACAGAAAGATCTCGTCGAGCTAATCATTTTAGACATATTATTTGTTAAATTTAGAGTTATAAAACAAAAGTTATTAATTAAATAAGGAAAAGGGCATTTTATTTGTAATTTTAATCAACTTGAAATTAAGGTGTCCAAAATATATTTTGAATGGCATATTTGAATTCCTCACATTTTTCTGATTTGAAAACATATATGATTTGCATTATTTGGGTTTATAAATCAAAAGTTATTTAAAAACAGAATTACATTTGAATTTGATTTAATTTGAAAAAGATTTGAAGTTAAACAGATTCCAAAAATACTTTTTATACTCCAGACAGATCCAACCCCAGTCACTGGCGGGTGGGGCCGCTGGCTGACTCAGCAGCACACTGCGCAGCAGAGGTTTTTACACCGCGGGTGCTGCCAGACATAGAGAATGACAGGTGGGGCCTGGGCGTCCTCGGGGCCACACGCGGGCGCGCCAGCGGGGGCGTGCCACGTGGGGAAGCCAGGGAGTGCGGGTTGAGGAGTACAAAACCCCGGGACCCTTTTTGCAAAAACGCCACGGAAGCTGACAAGTGGGCCTAGCGGAGCGCGGGTTAGGAGTTAAAAGGTGCAGGGGGTTTTCTGCAAAACGAGCGCTCGCACTGTGCTTCTTCTCTGAAAATGTCTGTCGACAGATCGATGCCGAACACGCGGAGCACAGCGCGCCGCGCGTGGGGATCGAACACGTGACCTAGGGCGCGCGCGCAGAGGCGGAACCACTGCGGTGGCTTGGCGTTGTTGCCAGGGAGGCGGCTGGCGGATAGGTAGGGTTTCTGCACGACGCAGAAGCGAGCAGACGCTGCGCTCGCCGGTGCACAGAGCGTGCTCGGCACATCGTCCGGCGAGGCTAGGCCAGATCAGAGAGGCGGACCATGTCCAAGGGGTCAGGGAGCTCACCGAGGTGATTTTGGCGTGGTCGGATCGAGCAGGCGTGCAGCGGGGCGACGATGATGCAGAGGCCGAGCGAACTAGGGTTTCGGGGTCAGCGTCGCGGTGTTCTTCGTCTCCGGTCCTCCTCCTCCTCGACGACGTGTTCGGAGCGGATGCAGGGGACCTCCTCGTCCTCCTCGATCACCTCCCTGTCGCGCTTGTCGTCTGGAGTGAGGCAGCGCCGGTCGAGCAGAAGATGGCCGGCGTTGGGAGGTAGACGGTGGCGATGGAGAGAGAGAGGGGAGAGCAGGGCGCCTCGGCCAGATCTGGAGAGCCAAAGGAGAGCCGAGAGGGAGCAGATAGGTATGGGAGAGGCGTGGGTGCCGTGGGGAGTGGGGTAGATGGAAAAGGTGGCTCGGCCTCCTTTCCTCCTCCCTTCCTCACGTGCTCGGTCGGGGCAGGGCAGGGCAGGTGGGGTAGGGTGAGGCCAAGGGGTAGGCAGGGGAGGCTCGGGCTGGGGGTCCCCTAGGCAGAGAGAGAGAGCTAGAGAGAAAAAGGGGTGGCTCGGGTGGATGCTAGGGTTGGGAGTAGAGGAGGGTATGGCTCGGGTGAGGCTGAGCTAGGGTTGGGGCTGGATGGGCAGGGTGGCCAAGTGGGGCCAAGCTAGGGTAGGTCATGGTGGGGTAGGCTCGGGTAGAGAGAGGAGAGATGAGGGAGGGTACTTAGGGTTTGGTTTAGAATAGGTATAGATTAGGGTTTAAGAGAGAGGAGGGTATGGTGATGATGAGGTAGGTGGTGGTTTAGGGCTTAGAGAGATAGATGGAGTGTTTCTTTGCCAAGATCAAGCATGCTCTAGACAAGCTCTAACAAGATCAAGTCAAGAAAGAGAGAGGGATGGGATGATAGGGTTTAAGCACGATCAACTAAATCAAGCCAAAAGGAGTGGTAGAGAGAAAGAGATGATGATCCACTCAAGATTCAAATAAAAACCAAATACTAGAAAAAGTGGCACTTGCATGGCCCATGCAAAATATTTATTGCCATGTGGATTCTTGTGAAAACAATATTATTACATGGCACTATTATTATGCATTCCCAAATTGGAAATAAAGCCAAGCAAAAAGTATTAAAAGGATGCCACATGTGGAGTAGATGGAGAGGACCATATTTGAAATACAATGGGACTTGCTAGTGTGTATATGCCACTAGGTATTTAATAAGCCCACAAAATATCCCAACATGATGATAACCCAAAACAACACATATGGAAGCTAGAAATAGGGTTCCACTCACAAGGCATGCAAAGGTGGCCATGTGTCTCTCATATATCAATATTGTGAAAACAACATGATGCTAAGATGAGAGCATGTGGAAATAGAATTGGATCCATCCCAACCCACATGAGATAGAGGTAAAACCCAATTAAAGTGCAAAGCTCACATCTAGTTGGATGGTGAATTATAAGGTGGTGAAAGAAAGGTGGTGGAGTTAATAAAAGATATGCCCCCAACTCAACTTGGGCATTAAACAATATATCAAGAACCAAATACAATATCAAGAGGCAAATACAATTAACAATGCATATGATAGAAGAACCAAAACAAAAAGGGTTTTATATGATGCTCAAATGCAAGGTGGCATGATGACATGAGCATGATATAATGATGATGCAACAATTATATAGTTGAAGTAGCCATTATATTACTAGACCAAGTAGCATTACAATTGTTAGACAATTTGGATGCTACATAATACTAGAGGGGGAGAGAGATCCTTCACAAGAAGGTGTGTGTGAGAAGTGAGGAGGGGGTGGACTTTTATAGGAGGAGGGGGTGCCCCTCCTTCATGGCCGGCGGATGGAGGAGGTGACCCTTCACCTCCTCCATTCATGTGGTGGTAACTCCCTCCAAATAAATTTGCCCCTTCACATTCTCTTTTAAAGTCTCCACTTAAATGCATTAAATTGCTCCAAATTTAATGCTCTCTCATTTAATAAAACTCTTTTATTATTTTTATTCAGAATTTTGTTAATTTCTTTAATTAACAAACATTCACATAAAGCCCCTGCAACATTTCAATATTACATGCAGAACCAATTTCAGCATTTTCACCCGAAACAGTTTCGGTGTCTATTGAAATAATTCCAGCGCTTTCTTAAATCTTTATCTGAAACATATTTGCTCCAAATGGTGTCGGTATCCCTTAAGTGTGTCACCCTACGGTTCACGAATAATGCAGACATGATCGAGACCCCTCTGCGATCAATAATCAGCAGCGGGACCTGGAGATCCATACTGACTCCTACACATTCAACGGTGACTTCTGTGATCGTGAGAACCTTTAACGCTAGTAACTAAATCCCTTTGTCCCGTGATATATTACATGTCTGAGATTCGATCATCGGTATCTCCATACCTAGTTTGATCTCGTTACCGACATGCACTCTTTTCTCGTTCCCGTGATATAACATTCTAGTGATCACATCACTTGCTTGCAAGCTATTTCAATCTGATATCACCGAGAGGGCCCAGAGTATATCTATCCGTCATCGGGATGGACAAATCCCACTCTTGATCCATGAGCCTCAACATAACACCTTCGTAGCACTGAACCCACCTTTATAGTCACCCTGTTACGGTGTGACGTTTCATGTTATCAAGATACTCTTCCGGTGTTAGCAATTAACATGATCTCATGGTCTAAGGACAAACATTACTTCGTATGATATTATAGCAATATAAACATAATGACTTTGATCGTAATGCTATACTTCAGATGAATGTTCATCACATCATTCCACCAATGGTGTGACCTTGTTATTAACAACATCCAATGTCCATGATCAAGAAACCTTGATCATCTTGTTAATCAACAAGCTAGTCTATAAGAGAGGCATAACTAGGAACCCTTTTTGTTTATTAAACACACATGTATTGATGTTTCCGATCAATACAATTCTAGCATGTAAAATAAACATTTATCATAAACATGGAATAAGATAATAACCACTTTATTATTGCCTCTCGGGCATATTCCCTTCAGGTTTGGCGGGAAGCACTAAAACTTGCATAGGGCCGATTTGAGGGTGTTACAAAGTGGTATCAGAGCTCAGCAGTTGCGATACCTCAGTGGTCTAGCCTGTAGGATAACCTAGCTAACGGACGATGTAGAGTGTCAAAACTATTTTGCAAAATCGGTTGGATAGATCTGATTAGGTCTGCTTTTACTCCTTACCCCAATGCTATTCTCCTCTTACCTCTACGTGTTTTGAATCTGCTCTCTTATCTTTTTCTCAAGTCCAAGAATTCTCGTGGTTGGGTTTCCGTCGTATCTTCAGGGCTTCGCTTCCTCCTTTGGTAACGGTGCTTCTACATCCGGTCTACATGCTATCTGAGGAATTCTTCATCTGTTGGACTTCTCTTTGTTCCTTCTTGTGCCTTCTGGTGTTTTCCAACACGACGACCTCATCTACATGAGATCCTATGAAACCCTGCATCCCTCCTTTGTTTCCGAACCTCGCTTGTCGAGATCTTCAGTCTGAATTCCGAGAGTTGGTTGCATAATTCTCCTATTCATGTCCAAAGTAATGCTTTGAGTGCGGGATGGAGTCGCGACCATACCACTAATCTTATCATTCACTTCTGTATATTGAATGGGTGGATCGATGCAATTTTACTCCTTCCACGGAAGTTAAAGGCGGCCTTACCTTTCGATACCTTTATCTTCGTCCTTGTTTCTCTGGAGTTTTCTCTCGACATACGTGAACAATGACTCCTTGTTGGTGGTGTCAACGATTCCAAGATGGAGTAAGCACCCTTGTTAGTGGTGTCGCGAGGATCTACACGAAGCGAGAAGATTCAGATCGCCAGCCTTCTTTCGGTACCATGAGGCGGATCTCAAGGGCGAGATCCATTGTTAGTGGTGTCGAATTGTAGCACCTCGATAAAATCACTACTTGAAAATCGCTTGGTGTTTTTTTGTGTGCATCATCATGACAATACTCTCATGTCATCATGCCACATTGCATTTGAGCATCGTCATGTCATCATGCATTTGTTTGCCTAAAACTATTTTCTAAAAGCCTAGTTTTGTTTTCTAAATATCCCCATCTTAAATTCAAATCAAACTTTGGTCTTTTTTCAGATCTTTTATTTGTCTAAAAACAATTTAGAAAAGTCCTTTAAATTAAAATAGTTAAATAAAATATTTTACCTAGGGGAGGCAGCCCAGCCAACTAGGCCCAAAAGCCCAGTCGGTCGAGCCACCTACAACCCCACGATGAAACCCAAACCCTAATCTACACCTCACCAACCCACTCCCTCCACCAGTCGCCACTCACCCAAACCCTCCCGCGTCGACCGGCACGCCCGCGGGTGATGCACCACACGCCGTAGTGCGTGCGACCACATGACCGTCTCCCTGCACACGCAGCAACCCACCCAGGAACCGATCGGCCGCCCGCCTCCTCATGCCCCTCTCCCTTTCCCTTTTCCCACACGACCGACAACCCCCGGCCCCACCGATCGCTGCCCCACAATCTCCCCTCGTGATGCAAATCCCCACCTACCCCATCCCCATGGTGCCCGAGCGTAGCGGCCGCGCATATAGAGCCCCGCTGCCCTGTGAGTCCCTCCTCGCCGCCCTCGCCCCTCCCGCGTCTTCCTACGCTCATCCACCATGGTGGTTTCCCCTAGCTCGCCCCGTCTTGCCTGCACCAACCCGGCTTCGAGCGCCGCGACCCAGGACACCACCGTCGGCCTCCTCTCGTCGGTTTGCTGCTGCGCCGCGTCGCCTCAAGCTCGCCTTCCTGGCTCCCTGCTCCACCTCCATGAGCCTCCGCTCGAAGCCCCGGCCCTCAATGCCGTCTCCTGCGCCTCTGAGATCGCCCTGTCGCCCTTCCTCACGGCCACCATCGAGCTGCCCTCCATCGGAGCTCGCCTCGCCGAGCCCATGTCGTCGCGACCCTCCTCCTCGCCGTTGTGTCGCTGGCCGTCACCAGGACCGCCCGTCCCTGCAACCCCATCATCTGCATCGGCCACCTTCGCCGTTCGGGATAACCGCATCAGTCCCTGCGTCTGGAGACCAGCTCCTCCCTCCCGCGCGAGCACGCCCAAGGGATCCCACAATAGCCTGTTGCAAGGATTCGCGAGCAGCGCACTTTGCCCCGCATGCAACACGTCTTCAGGTCCTTTTCACCGTCGCCCAGTGACAAAATTTTGTCTGTGGCTTTATGTTAACGTGAACTATCCTAGAAGTTGGTGTTCCGTGTCTGATCCCCTTCGTCCAATGTTGATCTCAGCAAGATCTACATTGGAATCGTGTAGTCATGAGGTGACAAGATCGTCATAACATAACGACAAGTCCCCCATCATGGATTCGATGGCGAGACTCCGAAGACCGAACCGAACCCCTCGGAACGCCAAGTTCTTCTTCTCGGAGTTTGAAGCCGAATCTGAATCCCGTCGAACCCCAAGATCTCCGAAGCCTCATATGTGACCCCTATCCAACACCCCTACTTTTATAATATGATATCCATATTGTTGCATATTAAATTATTCATGCTTGCATACATGTTTGGTGGTTTGGGGGCATTATGCCGATTCACTCATAATTAAATATGGAGACTATATGTGGGCTTTTCTAGTCTTATATTGGCTCCATTTAAATCTGTTTAGCGAACCGGTGCCATGTTTTGCCATGTTAAGACAACATTTAAATTGTGGGGTATCTAAACAACTTGAACCATGTAATTAATTGTCGAGACCCCGGTTCCGCTTAATATTGCCTAGTTGCACTGCATCTATGCCATGTCATGCATCATGTCTAATCTTCTGGCGTAGTATTAAATAGTGCATACGGGGTTTCTTTTAGTGCTTTGCTTCATCGCGGATTAGGCCGATGAGTTGATGCGAGTATCGGCAAGTCCTTCGGATAATGTATCTTCGGCAGTGTTTCCCAGGCGAGCATTCTCCCCCTTTCTACCTATTTTGCATTTATAGTCTTTATTTCCTCCTGTTGATCTATTGATATCCGTGTCGTGATGCTTTAGTGTCCCGTACCAGATATATTCCGTGTAGCCTTTATATTGCCTTGTACACCTCCTATTACCTGTTGTTTGGTAGATAGATGGTCTTGCGAGTCGTAGTCGCTTGCTTAGTTGCGATCCCGTGTCGTGAAGTACCACACCGTTGTTGGAATGTTGTCATATGCTTTATGGTGGAGAGGATCATGACTTTAAATACAACTATTAAATTGTTGGGTTAACTAATGAAAGAGGCACCGGTGGGCAATATATGTTATTTGGTTTTTCATGTCCACTTGTGTCCCGTAGGCCCCGAGTACTTGATACCTGTTCTTCGATTATTCGCACTATCCACATCCGGGAGACCCTATGGATCCCCCTTAGCTAGAGCTTGATTCATTTCTTATTTCTTGGGGCCACAAACTAGTTTGGGGATTTATTACTATCCTATACTTATGCCATGCTTTACTGCTTTATTTATGATTGTGCGTGGAGCACCTGTACTATTTTGGATGCGGAGTGTTTTCGCGGTATCGACAAGCCCAGTCACACTTTCGGGTTCCCAATCGTTTACAGCCATTGACGCAAACCTTAGGTCTGTCTCGGAGCCGGCCAACTTCGTTGCGGGTAGCTTAATGGGGTGGCCCCCTGAAATAATTTATGAATGAATGTGATTGCTTTGTCGTGAAAGCCTCGTTGGGTTTTGATTTGGTTTTTCCGAGGTTGATCATGTGTGTGTTTCTATTTGTGCACCCCTGCAGGGTAAATCTTTCTGAAAGCCGTGTCCGCGGTTATGGACGACTTGGAGCACAGTATCTCGATCATAGACAAGCATAACTAAAATAGTGCTATAAATTTGACTTAATATGTGACTAGTAATCAGCTTCACTACAACGGAATGGATAATAAAAGTGCCAACAACTGGTGGAACTGGGGTGTATCGTGTCATGTTATACCTGCCAAGTAAGTATCACAACTCTAATGGAATGAAATATAAGTGCCAACAACTGCTGGGTTTGTGATGTCACATGCTAATTGTATCTGACTAGTAAGTACTGCAACTACCACTGAATGGTTAACTAAAAAAGCCCACTACTTATGCTATCAGGATGACTCATGCTATCTATATCTGACTAGTAAGTGCTTCAACTATAATGGAATGGATAAAACTGCCAATTGTGTGAGTTCCTCGGTTTGACTTCCTCGTTTAGTCTCGAGGGGGAATACCAGGATGGGTATGATTGGTGTTAGTATAAGGTTGGTTCCGAATAGGTCTTTCTTATCTCTCTCTAATAGCAAACAGTTAATCGAGTCTCTATAGGTTGTTTAGTGCATGCTGCGCTGCCGCTTCAGTCCACCATATCTATGTAGGCGAGAGACTGCGAATTCTAGCCTTGCCGTGTACTGGCCTCAGTACTTACGCTCCTCTTTTTCCTTTGCCCTTTGTCAGCACCCCTTTTGTTTTAGCAGGTTTGAGATCGACGTCATTATCAGGGTTACCCTTCCGGCTTGGCCTGGGCCGGGTTATGGACGCCATTGGTTATTCTTCAGGGCTCTTAGCCCCATTTGCATCTTGTCCGTAGTCGTACGCTCTATCATTTTCAAGGTGATTTGGATCTTTGTATAGTATATCTGTATTCTTGACTCATGGAGTCGTTGTTGTATATATATGTTCTATGGGTTCCATCGTGGCCTAATGTATATTGGTATTACTTTGTTCTCCACCCGCACGCAAGTGCCTGGTGGGCGTCCTTGAATCGTTTCTATGCGGGTTTGGCGGGAAGCGCTAAAACATGCATAGGGCCGATTTGAGGGTGTTAAACGGTGTCACTGCATGTCTGTTCTTTTCATGAACCACATAAGGATCCACCAGTGTCATTGGATGTGTGTTCTTCTCATGAACCACACATGGATCCACCAGTGTCATTGCATGTATGTTCTTTTCATGAATCACAGCTAGAGTCATTGCATGTCTGTTACTTCCATAAACCACACATGGATCCACCAGTGTCATTGCATTTATGTTCTTTTCATGAACCACACCCAGTGTCATTGCATGTGTGTTTATGGTTCCACCTAGTGTCATTCCATTTCTGTTCTTTTCATGAACCATAGCTAGAGTCCACTAGTGTCATTACATGTCTGTTCCTCTAAACAAACCACAAATGGATCCACCAGTGTCATTGCATGTCTGTTCTTTTCATGAACCACAGCCAGAGTCATTGCATGTGTGTTCCTCTAGACAGACCACCTTAGGAATCCACCAGTGTCATTGGATATGTGTTTTTTTATGAACCACACCTAGTGTGATTGCATGTCTGTTCCTCTAAACAAACCACATAAGGATCCACCAGTGTCATTGCATGTCTGTTCTTTTCATGAACCACACCCAGTGTCATTGCATGTGTGTTCTTCTAAACAAACCACATAAGTCATTGCATGTCTGTTCTTTTCATGAACCACACCCGGTGTCATTGCATGTGTGTTCCTCTAGACAAAACACAAAAGTATCCACCGGTGTCACTACATGTCTGTTCTCTTCATGAACCACATAAGGATCCACCAGTGTCATTGGATGTGTGTTCTTCTCAAGAACCACACATGGATCCACCGTTGTCATTGCATGTCCGTTCTTTTAATGAACCACAGCTAGAGTCATTGGATGTCTGTTACTTCCATAAACCACACATGGATCCACCGGTATCATTGCATGTCTATTCTTTTCATGAACCACACCCAGTGTCATTGCATGTCAGTTATTTTCATGAACCACATAAGGATCCACCGGTGTCATTGCATGTTTGTTCTTTTCACCAACCACATAAGGATCCACTAGTGTCATTACATGTCTGTTCTTTTCATGAACCACATAAGGATCCACCAGTTTCATTGGATGTGTGTTCTTTTCATGAACTACACCCAGTGTCATTGCATGTGTGTTCCTCTAGACAAACCACATAAGGATCCACCCAATGTGATTGGATGTGTGTTCTTCTCATGAACCACACATGGATCCACCAGTGTAATTGCATGTCTGTTCTTTTCATGAACCACACCTAGTGTCATTGCATGTCTGTTCTTTTCATGAACCACACCTAGTGTCATTGCATGTCAGTTATTTTCATGAACCACATAAGGATCCACTGGTGTCATTGCATGTCTGTTCTTTTCACTAACCACATAAGGATCCACAAGTGTCATTGCATGTCTGTTCTTTTCATTAACCACATAAGGATCCAGCAGTGTCATTGCATGTCTGTTCTTTTCATGAACCACACCCAGTGTCATTGCATGTCTGTTATTTTCATGAACCACACCGAGTGTCATTGCATGTGTGTTCCTCTAGACAAACCACATAAGGATCCACCGGTGTCACTGCATGTCAGTTCTTTTCATAAACCACATAAGGATCCACCAGTGTCATTGGATGTGTGTTCTTGTCATGAACGACACATGGATCCACCAGTGTCATTGCATGTCTGTTCTTTTCATGAATCACAGCTAGAGTCATTGCATGTCTGTTACTTCCATAAACCACACATGGATCCACCAGTGTCATTGCATGTCTGTTCTTTTCATGAACCACACCCAGTGTCATTACGTGTGTGTTCCTCTAAAAAAACCACATATGGATCCACCTAGTGTCATTGCATGTCTGTTCTTTTCATGAACCACGGCTAGAGTCCACCAGTGTCATTGCATGTCAGTTCCTCTAAACAAACCACACATGGATCCACCAGTGTCATTGCATGTATGTTCTTTTCATGAACCACAGCCAGAGTCATTGCACGTGTGTTCCTCTAGACAGACCACATTAGGAATCCACCGGTGTCATTGGATGTGTGTTCTTTTCATGAACCACACCCAGTGTGATTGCATTTTTGTTCCTCTAAACAAACCACATAAGGATCCACCAGTGTCATTCCATGTCTGTTCTTTTCATGAACCACGCCCACTGTCATTGCATGTGTGTTCGTCTAAACAAACCACATAAGTCATTGCATGTCTGTTCTTTTCATGAACCACTCCCGGTGTCATTGCATGTGTGTTCCTCTAGACAAACCACATAAAGATCCACCGGTGTCACTGCATGTCTATTCTTTTCATGAACCACATACGGATCCACCAGTGTCATTGGATGTCTGTTCTTTTCGCAAACCACATAAGGATCCACCAGTGTCATTACATGTTTGTTCTTTTCATGAACCACACAAGGATCCACCAGTTTCATTGGATGTGTGTTCTTTTCATGAACTACACCCAGTGTAATTGCATGTGTGTTCCTCTAGACAAACCACATAAGGATCCACCCAATGTGATTGGATGTGTGTTCTTCTCATGAACCACACATGGATCCACTAGTGTAATTTCATGTCTGTTCTTGTCATGAACCACACCCAGTGTCATTGCATGTCTGTTCTTTTCATGAACCACACCTAGTGTCATTGCATGTCAGTTATTTTCATGAACCACATAAGGATCCACCAGTATCATTCCATGTCTGTTCTTTTCACACACCACATAAGGATCCACCAGTGTCATTGCATGTCTGTTCTTTTCATGAACCACATAAGGATCCACCAGTGTCATTGCATGTTTGTTCTTTTCATGAATCACAGCTAGAGTCATTACATGTCTGTTACTTCCATAAACCACACATGGATCCACCAGTGTCATTGCATGATTGTTCTTTTCATGAACCACACCCAGTGTCATTGCGTGTGTGTTCCTCTAGAAAAACCACATATGGATCCACCTAGTGTCATTGCATGTCTGTTCTTTTCATGAACCACGACTAGAGTCCACCAGTGTCATTGCATGTCAGTTCCTCTAAACAATCCACACATGGATCCACCAGTGTCATTGCATGTCTGTTCTTTTCATGAACCACAGCCAGAGTCATTGCATGTGTGTTCCTCTAGACAGACCACCTTAGGAATCCACCAGTGTCATTGGATGTGTGTTCTTTTGATGAACCACACCCAGTGTGATTGCATGTCTGTTCCTCTAAACAAACCACATAAGGATCCACCAGTGTCATTGCATGTCTGTTCTTTTCATGAACCACACCCAATGTCATTACACGTGTGTTCTTCTAAACAAACCACATAAGTCATTGCATGTCTGTTCTTTTCATGAACCACTCCCGGTGTCATTGCATGTGTGTTCCTCTATACAAACCACATAAGGATCCACCGGTGTCACTGCATGTCTATTCTTTTCATGAACCACATAAGGATCCACCAGTGTCATTGGATGTGTGTTCTTCTCATGAACCACACATGGATCCACCGGTGTCATTGCATGTCTGTTCTTTTCATGAACCACAGCTCGAGTCATTGCATGTCTGTTACTTCCACAAACCACACATGGATCCACCGGTGTCATTGCATGTCTATTCTTTTCATGAACCAGACCCAGTGTCATTGCATGTCAGTTCTTTTCATGAACCACATAAGGATCCACCAGTGTCATTGCATGTCTGTTCTTTTCATGAACCACACCCAGTGTCATTGCATGTGTGTTCTTCTAAACAAACCACATAAGTCATTGCATGTCTGGTCTTTTCATGAACCAAACTAGGTGTCATTGCATGTGTGTTCCTCTAGACAAACCACATAACGATTCACCGATGTCACTACATGTCTATTCTTTTCATGAATCACATAAGGATCTACCAGTGTCATTGGATGTGTGTTCTTCTCATGAACCACACATGGATCCACCGGTGTCATTGCATGTCCGTTCTTTTCATGAACCACAGCTCGAGTCATTGCATGTCTGTTACTTCCATAAACCACACATGGATCCACCAGTGTCATTGCTTGTCAATTCTTTTCATGAACCACACCTAGTGTCATTGCATGTCCGTTCTTTTCATGAACCACATAAGGATCCACCAGTGTCATTGCATGTCTGTTCTTTTCACAAACCACATAAGGATCCACCAGTGTCATTGCATGTCTATTCTTTTCATGAACCACATAAGGATCCACCAATGTCATTGGATGTGTGTTCTTTTCATGAACCACACCTAGTGTCATTGCATGTGTGTTCCTCTAGACAAACCACATAAGGATCCACCAATGTGATTGGTTGTGTGTTCTTCTCATGAACCACACATGGATCCACCAGTGTAATTGCATGTCTGTTCTTTTCATGAACCACACCCAGTGTCATTGCATGTTTGTTTTTTCATGAACCACACCCAGTGTCATTTCATGTGTGTTCCTCTAGACAAACCACATAAGGATCCACCGGTGTCACTGCATGTTTGTTATTTTCATGAACCACATAAGGATCCACCAGTGTCATTGGATGTGTGTCCTTCTCATGAACCACACATGGATCCACCAGTGTCATTGCATGTCTGTTCTTTTCATGAATCACAGCTAGAGTCATTGCATTTCTATTACTTCCATAAACCACACATGGATCCACCAGTGTCATTGCATGTCTGTTCTTTTCATGAACCACACCCAGTGTCATTGAATGTGTGTTCCTATAGAAAAACCACATATGGATCCACCTAGTGTCATTGCATGTATGTTCTTTTCATGAACCACGGCTAGAGTCCACCAGTGTCATTGCATGTCTGTTCCTCTAAACAAACCACATAAGGATCCACCAGTGTCATTGCATGTCTGTTCTTTTCATGAACCACACCCAGCGTCATTGCATGTGTGTTCTTCTAAACAAACCACATAAGTCATTGCATGTCTGTTCTTTTAACGAACCACACCCGGTGTCATTGCATGTGTGTTCCTCTAGACAAACCACATAAGGATCCACCGGTGTCACTGCATGTCTATTCTTTTCATGAACCACATAAGCATCCACCAGTGTCATTGGATGTGTGTTCTTCTCATGAACCACACATGGATCCACCGGTGTCATTGCATGTCCGTTCTTTTCATGAACCACAGCTCGAGTCATTGCATGTCTGTTACTTCCACAAACCACACATGGATCCACCGGTGTCATTGCATGTCTATTCTTTTCATGAACCAGACCCAGTGTCATTGCATGTCAGTTCTTTTCATGAACCACATAAGGATCCACCAGTGTCATTGCATGTCTGTTCTTTTCATGAACCACACCCAGTGTCATTACATGTGTGTTCTTCTAAACAAACCACATAAGTCATTGCATGTCTGGTCTTTTCATGAACCAAACTAGGTGTCATTGCATGTGTGTTCCTCTAGACAAACCACATAACGATTCACCGATGTCACTACATGTATGTTCTTTTCATGAATCACATAAGGATCTACCAGTGTCATTGGATGTGTGTTCTTCTCATGAACCACACATGGATCCACCGGTGTCATTGCATGTCCGTTCTTTTCATGAACCACAGCTCGAGTCATTGCATGTCTGTTACTTCCATAAACCACACATGGATCCAACAGTGTCATTGCTTGTCAATTCTTTTCATGAACCACACCTAGTGTCATTGCATGTCCGTTCTTTTCATGAACCACATAAGGATCCACCAGTGTCATTGCATGTCTGTTCTTTTCACAAACCACATAAGGATCCACCAGTGTCATTGCATGTCTATTCTTTTCATGAACCACATAAGGATCCACCAATGTCATTGGATGTGTGTTCTTTTCATGAACCACACCTAGTGTCATTGCATGTGTGTTCCTCTAGACAAACCACATAAGGATCCACCAATGTGATTGGTTGTGTGTTCTTCTCATGAACCACACATGGATCCACCAGTGTAATTGCATGTCTGTTCTTTTCATGGACCACACCCAGTGTCATTGCATGTTTGTTTTTTCATGAACCACACCCAGTGTCATTTCATGTGTGTTCCTCTAGACAAACCACATAAGGATCCACCGGTGTCACTGCATGTTTGTTATTTTCATGAACCACATAAGGATCCACCAGTGTCATTGGATGTGTGTCCTTCTCATGAACCACACATGGATCCACCAGTGTCATTGCATGTCTGTTCTTTTCATGAATCACAGCTAGAGTCATTGCATTTCTATTACTTCCATAAACCACACATGGATCCACCAGTGTCATTGCATGTCTGTTCTTTTCATGAACCACACCCAGTGTCATTGAATGTGTGTTCCTATAGAAAAACCACATATGGATCCACCTAGTGTCATTGCATGTATGTTCTTTTCATGAACCACGGCTAGAGTCCACCAGTGTCATTGCATGTCTGTTCCTCTAAACAAACCACATAAGGATCCACCAGTGTCATTGCATGTCTGTTCTTTTCATGAACCACACCCAGCGTCATTGCATGTGTGTTCTTCTAAACAAACCACATAAGTCATTGCATGTCTGTTCTTTTAACGAACCACACCCGGTGTCATTGCATGTGTGTTCCTCTAGACAAACCACATAAGGATCCACCGGTGTCACTGCATGTCTATTCTTTTCATGAACCACATAAGGATCGACCAGTGTCATTGGATGTGTGTTCTTCTCATAAACCACACATGGATCCACTAGTGTCATTGCATGTCCGTTCTTTTCATGAACCACAGCTAGAGTCATTGCATGTCTGTTACTTCCATAAACCACACATGGTTCCACCAATGTCATTGGATGTCTATTCTTTTCATGAACCACACCCAGTGTCATTGCATGTCAGTTCTTTTCATGAACCACATAAGGATCCACCAATGTCATTGCATCTCTATTGTTTTCATGAACCACACCCAGTGTCATTGCATGTGTGTTCTTCTAAACAAACCAAATAAGTCATTGCATGTATATTCTTTTCAAGAACCACACCCAGTGTCATTGCATGTGTGTTCCTCTAGACAAACCACATAAGGATCCACCGGTGTCACTGCATATCTATTCTTTTCATGAACCACATAAGGATCCACCAGTGTCATTGGATGTGTGTTCTTCTCATGAACCACACATGGATCCACCGGTGTCATAGCATGTCCGTTCTTTTCATGAACCACAGCTCGAGTCATTGCATGTCTGTTACTTCCATAAACCACACATGGATCCACCGGTGTCATTGCATGTCTATTCTTTTCATGAACCACACCCAGTGTCATTGCATGTCAGTTCTTTTCATGAAACACATAAGGATCCACCAGTGTCATTACATGTGTGTTCTTTTCACAAACCACATAAGGATCCACCAGTGTCATTGCATGTCTGTTCTTTTCATGAACCACATAAGGATCCACTAGTGTCATTGGATGTGTGTTCTTTTCATGAACCACACCTAGTGTCATTGCACGTGTGTTCCTCTAGACAAACCACATAAGGATCCACCCAATGTGATTGGATGTGTGTTCTTATCATGAACCACACATGGATCCACCAGTATCATTGAATGTTTATTCTTTTCATGAACCACACCCAGTGTTATTGCATGTTTGTTATTTTCATGAACCACACCCAGTGTCATTGCATGTGTGTTCCTCTAGACAAACCACATAAGGATCAACCGGTGTCACTGCATGTCTGTTCTTTTCATGAACCACATAAGGATCCACCAGTGTCATTGGATGTGTGTTCTTCTCATGAACCACAGATGGATCCACCAATGTCATTGCATGTCTGTTCTTTTCATGAATCACAGCTAGAGTCATTGCATGTCTGTTACTTCCATAAACCACACATGGATCCACCAGTGTCATTGCATGTCTGTTCTTTTCATGTACCACACCTAGTGTCATTGCATGTGTGTTCCTCCAGACAAACCACATATGGATCCACCTAGTGTCATTGCATGTCTGTTCTTTTCATGAACCACAGCTAGAGTCCACCAGTGTCATTGCATGTCAGTTCCTCTAAACAAACAACACATGGATCCACCAGTGTCATTGCATCTCTGTTCTTTTCATGAACCACATAAGGATCCACCAGTGTCATTGCATGTTTGTTTTTTCATGAACCACACCCAGTGTCATTGCATGTGTGTTCCTCTAGACAAACCACATAAGGATCCACCGGTGTCACTACATGTTTGTTCTTTTCATGAACCACATAAGGATCCACCAGTGTCATTGGATGTGTGTTCTTCTCATGAACCGCACATGGATCCGCCAGTGTCATTGCATGTCTGTTCTTTTCATGAATCACAGCTAGAGTCATTGCATGTCTATTACTTCCATAAAACACACATGGATCCACCAGTGTGATTGCATGTCTGTTCTTTTCATGAACCACACCCAGTGGCATTGCATGTCTGTTATTTTCATGAACCACACCCAGTGTCATTGCATGTGTGTTCCTCTAGACAAACCATATAAGGATCCACCAGTGTCACTGCATGTCTGTTCTTTTCATAAACCACATAAGGATCCACCACTGTCATTGGATGTGTGTTCTTCTCATGAACCACACATGGATCCACCAGTGTCATTGCATGTCTGTTCTTTTCATGAATCACACCTAGAGTCATTGCATGTCTATTACTTCCATAAACCACACATGGATCCACCAGTGTCATTGCATGTCTGTTCTTTTCATGAACCACACCCAGTGTCATTGCATGTGTGTTCCTCTAGAAAAACCACATATGGATCCACCTAGTGACATTGCATGTATGTTCTTTTCATGAACCACGGCTACAGTCCACCAGTGTCATTGCATGTCTGTTCCTCTAAACAAACCACATAAGGATCCACCAGTGTCATTGCATGTCTGTTCTTTTCATGAACCACATCCAGTGTCATTGCATGTGTGTTCTTCTAAACAAACCACATAAGTCATTGCATGTTTGTTCTTTTAATGAACCACACCTGGTGTCATTGCATGTGTGTTCCTCTAGACAAACCACATAAGGATCCACCGGTGTCACTGCATGTCTATTCTTTTCATGAACCACATAAGGATCCACCAGTGTCATTGGATGTGTGTTCTTCTCATGAACCACACATGGATCCACCGGTGTCATAGCATGTCCGTTCTTTTCATGAACCACAGCTAGAGTCATTGCATGTCTGTTACTTCCATAAACCACACATGGATCCACCAGTGTCATTGGATGTCTATTCTTTTCATGAACCACGCCCAGTGTCATTGCATGTCAGTTCTTTTCATTATACACATAAGGATCCACCAATGTCATTGCATGTCTATTGTTTTCATGAACCACACCCAGTGTCATTGCATGTGTGTTCTTCTAAACAAACCAAATAAGTCATTGCATGTATGTTCTTTTCAAGAACCACACCCGGTGTCATTGCATGTGTGTTCCTCTAGACAAACCACATATGGATCCACCGGTGTCACTGCATATCTGTTCTTTTCATGAACCACATAAGGATCCACCAGTGTCATTGGATGTGTGTTCTTCTCATGAACCACACATGGATCCACCGGTGTCATAGCATGTCCGTTCTTTTCATGAACCACAGCTAGAGTCATTGCATGTCTGTTACTTCCATAAACCACACATGGATCCACCGGTGTCATTGCATGTCTATTCTTTTCATGAACCACACCCAGTGTCATTGCATGTCAGTTCTTTTCATGGAACACATAAGGATCCACCAGTGTCATTGCATGTTTGTTCTTTTCACAAACCACATAAGGATCCACCAGTGTCATTGCATGTCCGTTATTTTCATGAACCACATAAGGATCCACTAGTGTCATTGGATGTGTGTTCTTTTCATGAACCACACCCAGTGTCATTGCATGTGTGTTCCTCTAGACAAACCACATAAGGATCCACCCAATGTGATTGGATGTGTGTTCTTATCATGAACCACACATGGATCCACCAGTATCATTGCATGTTAATTCTTTTCATGAACCACACCCAGTGTTATTGCATGTTTGTTCTTTTCATGAACCACACCCAGTGTCATTGCATGTGTGTTCCTCTAGACAAACCACATAAGGATCAACCGATGTCACTGCATGTCTGTTCTTTTCATGAACCACATAAGGATCCACCAGTGTCATTGGATGTGTGTTCTTCTCATGAACCACAGATGGATCCACTAGTGTCATTGCATGTATGTTCCTTTCATGAATCACAGCGAGAGTCATTGCATGTCTGTTACTTCCATAAACCACACATGGATCCACCAGTGTCATTGCATGTCTGTTCTTTTCATGTACCACACCTAGTGTCATTGCATGTGTGTTCCTCCAGACAAACCACATATGGATCCACCTAGTGTCATTGCATGTCTGTTCTTTTCATGAACCACGGCTAGAGTCCACCAGTGTCATTGCATGTCAGTTCCTCTAAACAAACAACACATGGATCCACCAGTGTCATTGCATCTCTGTTCTTTTCATGAACCACATAAGGATCCACCAGTGTCATTGGATGTGTGTTCTTTTCGTGAAGCACACCCAGTGTCATTGCATGTGTGTTCTTCTAAACAAACCACATAAGTCATTGCGTGTCTGGTCTTTTCAAGAACCAAACTAGGTGTCATTGCATGTGTTTTCCTCTAGACAAACAACATAATGATTCACCGATGTCACTGCATGTCTGTTCTTTTCATGAATCACATAAGGATCTACCAGTGTCATTGGATGTGTGTTCTTCTCATGAACCACACATGTATCCACCGGTGTCATTGCATGTCCGTTCTTTTCATGAACCACAACTCGAGTCATTGCATGTCTGTTACTTCCATAAACCACACATAGATCCACCAGTGTCATTGCTTGTCAATTCTTTTCATGAACCACACCTAGTGTCATTGCCTGTCCGTTCTTTTCATGAACCACATAAGGATCCACCAGTGTCATTGCATGTCTGTTCTTTTCACAAACCACATAAGGATCCACCAGTGTCATTGCATGTCTATTCTTTTCATGAACCACATAAGGATCCACCAGTGTCATTGGATGTGTGTTCTTTTCATGAACCACACCTAGTGTCATTGCATGTGTGTTCCTCTAGACAAACCACATAAGGATCCACCAATGTGATTGGATGTGTGTTCTTCTCATGAACCACACATGGATCCACCAGTGTCATTGCATGTCTGTTCTTTTCATGAACCACACCCAGTGTCATTGCATGTTTGTTTTTTCATGAACCACACCCAGTGTCATTGCATGTGTGTTCCTCTATACAAACCACATAAGGATCCACCGGTGTCACTGCATGTTTGTTCTTTTCATGAACCACATAAGGATCCACCATTGTCATTGGATGTGTGTTCTTCTCATGAACCGCACATGGATCCACCGGTGTCATTGCATGTCTGTTCTTTTCATGAGTCACAGCTAGAGTCATTGCATGTCTATTACTTCCATAAACCACACATGGATCCACCAGTGTCATTGCATGTCTATTCTTTTGATGAACCACACCCAGTGTCATTGCATGTCTGTTATTTTCATGAACCACACCCAGTGTCATTGCATGTGTGTTCCTCTAGACAAACCACATAAGGATCCACCAGTGTCACTGCATGTCTGTTCTTTTCATAAACCACATAAGGATCCACCACTATCATTGGATGTGTGTTCTTCTCAGGAACCACACATGGATCCACCAGTGTCATTGCATGTCTGTTCTTTTCATGAATCACAGCTAGAGTCATTGCATGTCTATTACTTCCATAAACCACACATGGATCCACCAGTGTCATTGCATGTCTGTTCTTTTCATGAACCACACCCAGTGTCATTGCATGTGTGTTCTCTAGAAAAACCACATATGGATCCACCTAGTGTCATTACATGTATGTTCTTTTCATGAACCACGGCTAGAGTCCACCAGTGTCATTGCATGTCTGTTCCTCTAAACAAACCACATAAGGATCCACCAGTGTCATTGCATGTCTGTTATTTTCATGAACCACACCCAGTATCATTGCATGTGTGTTCTTCTAAACAAACCACATAAGTCATTGCATGTCAGTTCTTTTAATGAACCACACCCGGTGTCATTGCATGTGTGTTCCTCTAGACAAACCACATAAGGATCCACCGGTGTCACTGCATGTTTATTCTTTTCATGAACCACATAAGGATCCACCAGTGTCATTGGATGTGTGTTCTTCTCATGAACCACACATGGATCCACCGGTGTCATTGCATGTCCTTTATTTTCATGAACCACAGCTAGAGTCATTGCATGTCTGTTACTTCCATAAACCACACATGGATCCACCAGTGTCATTGGATGTCTATTCTTTTCATGAACCACACCAAGTGTCATGGCATGTCAGTTCTTTTCATGAACCACATAAGGATCCACCAATGTCATTGCATGTCTATTGTTTTCATTAACCACACCCAGTGTCATTGCATTTGTGTTCATCTGAACAAACCAAATAATTCATTGCATGTATGTTCTTTTCAAGAACCACACCCGGTGTCATTGCATGTGTGTTCCTCTAGACAAACCACATAAGGATCCACCGGTGTCACTGCATATCTGTTCTTTTCATGAACCACATAAGGATCCACCAATGTCATTGGATGTGTGTTCTTCTCATGAACCACACATGGATCCGCCGGTGTCATAGCATGTCCGTTCTTTTCATGAACCACAGCTCGAGTCATTGCATGTCTGTTACTTCCATAAACCACACATGGATCCACCGGTGTCATTGCATGTCTATTCTTTTCATGAACCACACCCAGTGTCATTGCATGTGAGTTGTTTTCATGAAACACATAAGAATCCACCAGTGTCATTGCATGTTTGTTCTTTTCACAAACCACATAAGGATCCACTAGTGTCATTCCATGTCAGTTCTTTTCATGAACCACATAAGGATCCACCAGTGTCATTACATGTATGTTCTTTTCATGAACCACACCCAGTGTCATTGCATGTGTGTTCTTCTTAAAAAACCACATAAGTCATTGCATGTCTGGTCTTTTCAAGAACCAAACTAGGTGTCATTGCATGTGTGTTCCTCTAGAGAAACCACATAACGATTCACCGATGTCACTGCATGTCTGTTCTTTTCATGAATCACATAAGGATCTACCAGTGTCATTGGATGTGTGTTCTTCTCATGAACCACACATGGATCCACCGGTGTCATTGCATGTCCGTTCTTTTCATGAACCACAGCTCGAGTCATTGCATGTCTGTTACTTCCATAAACCACACATGGATCCACCAGTGTCATTGCTTGTCAATTCTTTTCATGAACCACACCTAGTGTCATTGCATGTCTGTTCTTTTCATGAACCACATAAGGATCCACCAGTGTCATTGCATGTCTGTTCTTTTCACAAACCACATAAGGATCCACCAGTGACATTGCATGTCTATTCTTTTCATGAACCACATAAGGATCCACCAGTGTCATTGGATGTGTGTTCTTTTCATGAACCACACCTAGTGTCATTGCATGTGTGTTCCTCTAGACAAACCACATAAGGATCCACAAATGTGATTGGATGTGTGTTCTTCTCATGAACCACACATGGATCCACCAGTGTCATTGCATGTCTGTTCTTTTCATGAACCACACCCAGTGTCATTGCATGTTTGTTTTTTCATGAACCACACCCAGTGTCATTGCATGTGTGTTCCTCTAGACAAACCACATAAGGATCCACCGGTGTCACTGCATGTTTTTTCTTTTCATGAACCACATAAGGATCCACCAGTGTCACTGGATGTGTGTTCTTCTCATGAACCGCACATGGATCCACAAGTGTCATTGCATGTCTGTTCTTTTCATGAATCACAGCTAGAGTCATTGCATGTCTATTACTTCCATAAACCAAACATGGATCCACCAGTGTCATTGCATGTCTGTTCTTTTCATGAACCACACCCAGTGACATTGCATGTCTGTTATTTTCATGAACCACACCCAGTGTCATTGCATGTGTGTTCCTCTATACAGACCACATAAGGATCCACCGGTGTCACTGCATGTCTATTCTTTTCATAAACCACATAAGGATCCACCACTGTCATTGGATGTGTGTTCTTCTCATGAACCACACATGGATCCACCAGTGTCATTGCATGTCTGTTCTTTTCATGAATCACAGCTAGAGTCATTGCATGTCTATTACTTCCATCAACCACACATGGATCCACCAGTGTCATTGCATGTCTGTTCTTTTCATGAACCACACCCAGTGTCATTGCATGTGTGTTCCTTAGAAAAACCACATATGGATCCACCTAGTGTCATTGCATGTATGTTCTTTTCATGAACAACGGCTAGAGTCCACCAGTGTCATTGCATGTCTGTTCCTCTAAACAAACCACATAAGGATCCACCAGTGTCATTGGATGTGTGTCCTTCTCATGAACCACACATGGATCCACCAGTGTCATTGCATGTCTGTTCTTTTCATGAATCACAGCTAGAGTCATTGCATTTCTATTACTTCCATAAACCACACATGGATCCACCAGTGTCATTGCATGTCTGTTCTTTTCATGAACCACACCCAGTGTCATTGAATGTGTGTTCCTATAGAAAAACCACATATGGATCCACCTAGTGTCATTGCATGTATGTTCTTTTCATGAACCACGGCTAGAGTCCACCAGTGTCATTGCATGTCTGTTCCTCTAAACAAACCACATAAGGATCCACCAGTGTCATTGCATGTCTGTTCTTTTCATGAACCACACCCAGCGTCATTGCATGTGTGTTCTTCTAAACAAACCACATAAGTCATTGCATGTCTGTTCTTTTAACGAACCACACCCGGTGTCATTGCATGTGTGTTCCTCTAGACAAACCACATAAGGATCCACCGGTGTCACTGCATGTCTATTCTTTTCATGAACCACATAAGGATCGACCAGTGTCATTGGATGTGTGTTCTTCTCATAAACCACACATGGATCCACTAGTGTCATTGCATGTCCGTTCTTTTCATGAACCACAGCTAGAGTCATTGCATGTCTGTTACTTCCATAAACCACACATGGTTCCACCAATGTCATTGGATGTCTATTCTTTTCATGAACCACACCCAGTGTCATTGCATGTCAGTTCTTTTCATGAACCACATAAGGATCCACCAATGTCATTGCATCTCTATTGTTTTCATGAACCACACCCAGTGTCATTGCATGTGTGTTCTTCTAAACAAACCAAATAAGTCATTGCATGTATATTCTTTTCAAGAACCACACCCAGTGTCATTGCATGTGTGTTCCTCTAGACAAACCACATAAGGATCCACCGGTGTCACTGCATATCTATTCTTTTCATGAACCACATAAGGATCCACCAGTGTCATTGGATGTGTGTTCTTCTCATGAACCACACATGGATCCACCGGTGTCATAGCATGTCCGTTCTTTTCATGAACCACAGCTCGAGTCATTGCATGTCTGTTACTTCCATAAACCACACATGGATCCACCGGTGTCATTGCATGTCTATTCTTTTCATGAACCACACCCAGTGTCATTGCATGTCAGTTCTTTTCATGAAACACATAAGGATCCACCAGTGTCATTACATGTGTGTTCTTTTCACAAACCACATAAGGATCCACCAGTGTCATTGCATGTCTGTTCTTTTCATGAACCACATAAGGATCCACTAGTGTCATTGGATGTGTGTTCTTTTCATGAACCACACCTAGTGTCATTGCACGTGTGTTCCTCTAGACAAACCACATAAGGATCCACCCAATGTGATTGGATGTGTGTTCTTATCATGAACCACACATGGATCCACCAGTATCATTGAATGTTTATTCTTTTCATGAACCACACCCAGTGTTATTGCATGTTTGTTATTTTCATGAACCACACCCAGTGTCATTGCATGTGTGTTCCTCTAGACAAACCACATAAGGATCAACCGGTGTCACTGCATGTCTGTTCTTTTCATGAACCACATAAGGATCCACCAGTGTCATTGGATGTGTGTTCTTCTCATGAACAACAGATGGATCCACCAATGTCATTGCATGTCTGTTCTTTTCATGAATCACAGCTAGAGTCATTGCATGTCTGTTACTTCCATAAACCACACATGGATCCACCAGTGTCATTGCATGTCTGTTCTTTTCATGTACCACACCTAGTGTCATTGCATGTGTGTTCCTCCAGACAAACCACATATGGATCCACCTAGTGTCATTGCATGTCTGTTCTTTTCATGAACCACAGCTAGAGTCCACCAGTGTCATTGCATGTCAGTTCCTCTAAACAAACAACACATGGATCCACCCAGTGTCATTGCATCTCTGTTCTTTTCATGAACCACATAAGGATCCACCAGTGTCATTGCATGTTTGTTTTTTCATGAACCACACCCAGTGTCATTGCATGTGTGTTCCTCTAGACAAACCACATAAGGATCCACCGGTGTCACTACATGTTTGTTCTTTTCATGAACCACATAAGGATCCACCAGTGTCATTGGATGTGTGTTCTTCTCATGAACCGCACATGGATCCGCCAGTGTCATTGCATGTCTGTTCTTTTCATGAATCACAGCTAGAGTCATTGCATGTCTATTACTTCCATAAAACACACATGGATCCACCAGTGTGATTGCATGTCTGTTCTTTTCATGAACCACACCCAGTGGCATTGCATGTCTGTTATTTTCATGAACCACACCCAGTGTCATTGCATGTGTGTTCCTCTAGACAAACCATATAAGGATCCACCAGTGTCACTGCATGTCTGTTCTTTTCATAAACCACATAAGGATCCACCACTGTCATTGGATGTGTGTTCTTCTCATGAACCACACATGGATCCACCAGTGTCATTGCATGTCTGTTCTTTTCATGAATCACACCTAGAGTCATTGCATGTCTATTACTTCCATAAACCACACATGGATCCACCAGTGTCATTGCATGTCTGTTCTTTTCATGAACCACACCCAGTGTCATTGCATGTGTGTTCCTCTAGAAAAACCACATATGGATCCACCTAGTGACATTGCATGTATGTTCTTTTCATGAACCACGGCTACAGTCCACCAGTGTCATTGCATGTCTGTTCCTCTAAACAAACCACATAAGGATCCACCAGTGTCATTGCATGTCTGTTCTTTTCATGAACCACATCCAGTGTCATTGCATGTGTGTTCTTCTAAACAAACCACATAAGTCATTGCATGTTTGTTCTTTTAATGAACCACACCTGGTGTCATTGCATGTGTGTTCCTCTAGACAAACCACATAAGGATCCACCGGTGTCACTGCATGTCTATTCTTTTCATGAACCACATAAGGATCCACCAGTGTCATTGGATGTGTGTTCTTCTCATGAACCACACATGGATCCACCGGTGTCATAGCATGTCCGTTCTTTTCATGAACCACAGCTAGAGTCATTGCATGTCTGTTACTTCCATAAACCACACATGGATCCACCAGTGTCATTGGATGTCTATTCTTTTCATGAACCACGCCCAGTGTCATTGCATGTCAGTTCTTTTCATTATACACATAAGGATCCACCAATGTCATTGCATGTCTATTGTTTTCATGAACCACACCCAGTGTCATTGCATGTGTGTTCTTCTAAACAAACCAAATAAGTCATTGCATGTATGTTCTTTTCAAGAACCACACCCGGTGTCATTGCATGTGTGTTCCTCTAGACAAACCACATATGGATCCACCGGTGTCACTGCATATCTGTTCTTTTCATGAACCACATAAGGATCCACCAGTGTCATTGGATGTGTGTTCTTCTCATGAACCACACATGGATCCACCGGTGTCATAGCATGTCCGTTCTTTTCATGAACCACAGCTAGAGTCATTGCATGTCTGTTACTTCCATAAACCACACATGGATCCACCGGTGTCATTGCATGTCTATTCTTTTCATGAACCACACCCAGTGTCATTGCATGTCAGTTCTTTTCATGGAACACATAAGGATCCACCAGTGTCATTGCATGTTTGTTCTTTTCACAAACCACATAAGGATCCACCAGTGTCATTGCATGTCCGTTATTTTCATGAACCACATAAGGATCCACTAGTGTCATTGGATGTGTGTTCTTTTCATGAACCACACCCAGTGTCATTGCATGTGTGTTCCTCTAGACAAACCACATAAGGATCCACCCAATGTGATTGGATGTGTGTTCTTATCATGAACCACACATGGATCCACCAGTATCATTGCATGTTAATTCTTTTCATGAACCACACCCAGTGTTATTGCATGTTTGTTCTTTTCATGAACCACACCCAGTGTCATTGCATGTGTGTTCCTCTAGACAAACCACATAAGGATCAACCGATGTCACTGCATGTCTGTTCTTTTCATGAACCACATAAGGATCCACCAGTGTCATTGGATGTGTGTTCTTCTCATGAACCACAGATGGATCCACTAGTGTCATTGCATGTATGTTCCTTTCATGAATCACAGCGAGAGTCATTGCATGTCTGTTACTTCCATAAACCACACATGGATCCACCAGTGTCATTGCATGTCTGTTCTTTTCATGTACCACACCTAGTGTCATTGCATGTGTGTTCCTCCAGACAAACCACATATGGATCCACCTAGTGTCATTGCATGTCTGTTCTTTTCATGAACCACGGCTAGAGTCCACCAGTGTCATTGCATGTCAGTTCCTCTAAACAAACAACACATGGATCCACCAGTGTCATTGCATCTCTGTTCTTTTCATGAACCACATAAGGATCCACCAGTGTCATTGGATGTGTGTTCTTTTCGTGAAGCACACCCAGTGTCATTGCATGTGTGTTCTTCTAAACAAACCACATAAGTCATTGCGTGTCTGGTCTTTTCAAGAACCAAACTAGGTGTCATTGCATGTGTTTTCCTCTAGACAAACAACATAATGATTCACCGATGTCACTGCATGTCTGTTCTTTTCATGAATCACATAAGGATCTACCAGTGTCATTGGATGTGTGTTCTTCTCATGAACCACACATGTATCCACCGGTGTCATTGCATGTCCGTTCTTTTCATGAACCACAACTCGAGTCATTGCATGTCTGTTACTTCCATAAACCACACATAGATCCACCAGTGTCATTGCTTGTCAATTCTTTTCATGAACCACACCTAGTGTCATTGCCTGTCCGTTCTTTTCATGAACCACATAAGGATCCACCAGTGTCATTGCATGTCTGTTCTTTTCACAAACCACATAAGGATCCACCAGTGTCATTGCATGTCTATTCTTTTCATGAACCACATAAGGATCCACCAGTGTCATTGGATGTGTGTTCTTTTCATGAACCACACCTAGTGTCATTGCATGTGTGTTCCTCTAGACAAACCACATAAGGATCCACCAATGTGATTGGATGTGTGTTCTTCTCATGAACCACACATGGATCCACCAGTGTCATTGCATGTCTGTTCTTTTCATGAACCACACCCAGTGTCATTGCATGTTTGTTTTTTCATGAACCACACCCAGTGTCATTGCATGTGTGTTCCTCTATACAAACCACATAAGGATCCACCGGTGTCACTGCATGTTTGTTCTTTTCATGAACCACATAAGGATCCACCATTGTCATTGGATGTGTGTTCTTCTCATGAACCGCACATGGATCCACCGGTGTCATTGCATGTCTGTTCTTTTCATGAGTCACAGCTAGAGTCATTGCATGTCTATTACTTCCATAAACCACACATGGATCCACCAGTGTCATTGCATGTCTATTCTTTTGATGAACCACACCCAGTGTCATTGCATGTCTGTTATTTTCATGAACCACACCCAGTGTCATTGCATGTGTGTTCCTCTAGACAAACCACATAAGGATCCACCAGTGTCACTGCATGTCTGTTCTTTTCATAAACCACATAAGGATCCACCACTATCATTGGATGTGTGTTCTTCTCAGGAACCACACATGGATCCACCAGTGTCATTGCATGTCTGTTCTTTTCATGAATCACAGCTAGAGTCATTGCATGTCTATTACTTCCATAAACCACACATGGATCCACCAGTGTCATTGCATGTCTGTTCTTTTCATGAACCACACCCAGTGTCATTGCATGTGTGTTCTCTAGAAAAACCACATATGGATCCACCTAGTGTCATTACATGTATGTTCTTTTCATGAACCACGGCTAGAGTCCACCAGTGTCATTGCATGTCTGTTCCTCTAAACAAACCACATAAGGATCCACCAGTGTCATTGCATGTCTGTTATTTTCATGAACCACACCCAGTATCATTGCATGTGTGTTCTTCTAAACAAACCACATAAGTCATTGCATGTCAGTTCTTTTAATGAACCACACCCGGTGTCATTGCATGTGTGTTCCTCTAGACAAACCACATAAGGATCCACCGGTGTCACTGCATGTTTATTCTTTTCATGAACCACATAAGGATCCACCAGTGTCATTGGATGTGTGTTCTTCTCATGAACCACACATGGATCCACCGGTGTCATTGCATGTCCTTTATTTTCATGAACCACAGCTAGAGTCATTGCATGTCTGTTACTTCCATAAACCACACATGGATCCACCAGTGTCATTGGATGTCTATTCTTTTCATGAACCACACCAAGTGTCATGGCATGTCAGTTCTTTTCATGAACCACATAAGGATCCACCAATGTCATTGCATGTCTATTGTTTTCATTAACCACACCCAGTGTCATTGCATTTGTGTTCATCTGAACAAACCAAATAATTCATTGCATGTATGTTCTTTTCAAGAACCACACCCGGTGTCATTGCATGTGTGTTCCTCTAGACAAACCACATAAGGATCCACCGGTGTCACTGCATATCTGTTCTTTTCATGAACCACATAAGGATCCACCAATGTCATTGGATGTGTGTTCTTCTCATGAACCACACATGGATCCGCCGGTGTCATAGCATGTCCGTTCTTTTCATGAACCACAGCTCGAGTCATTGCATGTCTGTTACTTCCATAAACCACACATGGATCCACCGGTGTCATTGCATGTCTATTCTTTTCATGAACCACACCCAGTGTCATTGCATGTCAGTTGTTTTCATGAAACACATAAGAATCCACCAGTGTCATTGCATGTTTGTTCTTTTCACAAACCACATAAGGATCCACTAGTGTCATTCCATGTCAGTTCTTTTCATGAACCACATAAGGATCCACCAGTGTCATTACATGTATGTTCTTTTCATGAACCACACCCAGTGTCATTGCATGTGTGTTCTTCTTAAAAAACCACATAAGTCATTGCATGTCTGGTCTTTTCAAGAACCAAACTAGGTGTCATTGCATGTGTGTTCCTCTAGAGAAACCACATAACGATTCACCGATGTCACTGCATGTCTGTTCTTTTCATGAATCACATAAGGATCTACCAGTGTCATTGGATGTGTGTTCTTCTCATGAACCACACATGGATCCACCGGTGTCATTGCATGTCCGTTCTTTTCATGAACCACAGCTCGAGTCATTGCATGTCTGTTACTTCCATAAACCACACATGGATCCACCAGTGTCATTGCTTGTCAATTCTTTTCATGAACCACACCTAGTGTCATTGCATGTCTGTTCTTTTCATGAACCACATAAGGATCCACCAGTGTCATTGCATGTCTGTTCTTTTCACAAACCACATAAGGATCCACCAGTGACATTGCATGTCTATTCTTTTCATGAACCACATAAGGATCCACCAGTGTCATTGGATGTGTGTTCTTTTCATGAACCACACCTAGTGTCATTGCATGTGTGTTCCTCTAGACAAACCACATAAGGATCCACAAATGTGATTGGATGTGTGTTCTTCTCATGAACCACACATGGATCCACCAGTGTCATTGCATGTCTGTTCTTTTCATGAACCACACCCAGTGTCATTGCATGTTTGTTTTTTCATGAACCACACCCAGTGTCATTGCATGTGTGTTCCTCTAGACAAACCACATAAGGATCCACCGGTGTCACTGCATGTTTTTTCTTTTCATGAACCACATAAGGATCCACCAGTGTCACTGGATGTGTGTTCTTCTCATGAACCGCACATGGATCCACAAGTGTCATTGCATGTCTGTTCTTTTCATGAATCACAGCTAGAGTCATTGCATGTCTATTACTTCCATAAACCAAACATGGATCCACCAGTGTCATTGCATGTCTGTTCTTTTCATGAACCACACCCAGTGACATTGCATGTCTGTTATTTTCATGAACCACACCCAGTGTCATTGCATGTGTGTTCCTCTATACAGACCACATAAGGATCCACCGGTGTCACTGCATGTCTATTCTTTTCATAAACCACATAAGGATCCACCACTGTCATTGGATGTGTGTTCTTCTCATGAACCACACATGGATCCACCAGTGTCATTGCATGTCTGTTCTTTTCATGAATCACAGCTAGAGTCATTGCATGTCTATTACTTCCATCAACCACACATGGATCCACCAGTGTCATTGCATGTCTGTTCTTTTCATGAACCACACCCAGTGTCATTGCATGTGTGTTCCTTAGAAAAACCACATATGGATCCACCTAGTGTCATTGCATGTATGTTCTTTTCATGAACAACGGCTAGAGTCCACCAGTGTCATTGCATGTCTGTTCCTCTAAACAAACCACATAAGGATCCACCAGTGTCATTGCATGTCTGTTCTTTTCACGAACCACACCCAGTGTCATTGCACGTTTGTTCTTCTAAACAAACCACATAAGTCATTGCATGTCTGTTCTTTTAATGAACCACACCCGGTGTCATTGCATGTGTGTTCCTCTAGACAAACCACATAAGGATCCACCGGTGTCACTGCATGTCTATTCTTTTCATGAACCACATAAGGATCCACCAGTGTCATTGGATGTGTGTTCTTCTCATGAACCACACATGGATCCACCGGTGTCATTGCATGTCCGTTCTTTTCATGAACCACAGCTAGAGTCATTGCATGTCTGTTACTTCCATAAACCACACATGGAACCACCAGTGTCATTGGATGTCTATTCTTTTCATGAACCACACCCAGTGTCATTGCATGTCAGTTCTTTTCATGAACCACATAAGGATCCACCAATGTCATTGCATGTCTATTGTTTTCATGAACCACACCCAGTGTCATTGCATGTGTGTTCTTCTAAACAAACCAAATAAGTCATTGCATGTATGTTCTTTTCAAGAACCACACCCGGTGTCATTGCATGTGTGTTCCTCTAGACAAACCACATAAGGATCCACCATGGATGTGTGTTCTTCTCATGAACCACACATGGATCCACCGGTGTCATAGCATGTCCGTTCTTTTCATGAACCACAGCTCGAGTCATTGCATGTCTGTTACTTCCATAAACCACACATGGATCCACCGGTGTCATTGCATGTCTATTATTTTCATGAACCACACCCAGTGTCATTGAATGTCAGTTCTTTTCATGAAACACATAAGGATCCACCAGTGTCATTGCATGTTTGTTCTTTTCACAAACCACATAAGGATCCACCAGTGTCATTGCATGTCTGTTCTTTGCATGAACCACATAAGGATCCACTAGTGTCATTGGATGTGTGTTCTTTTCATGAACCACACGCAGTGTCATTGCAAGTGTGTTCCTCTAGACAAACCACATAAGGATCCACCCAATGTGATTGGATGTGTGTTCTTATCATGAACCACACATGGATCCACCAGTATCATTGCATGTTTATTCTTTTCATGAACCACACCTAGTGTTATTGCATGTTTGTTCTTTTGATGAACCACACCCAGTGTCATTGCATGTGTGTTCCTCTAGACAAACCACATAAGGATCAACCGGTGTCACTGCATGTCTGTTCTTTTCATGAACCACATAAGGATCCACCAGTGTCATTGGATGTGTGTTCTTCTCATGAACCACAGATGGATCCACCAGTGTCATTGCATGTCTGTTCTTTTCATGAATCACAGCTAGAGTCATTGCATGTCTGTAACTTCCATAAACCACACATGGATCCACCAGTGGCATTGCATGTCTGTTCTTTTCATGTACCACACCTAGTGTGATTGCATGTGCGTTCCCCCAGACAAACCACATATGGATCCACCTAGTGTCATTGCATGTCTGTTCTTTTCATGAACCACAGCTAGAGTCCACCAGTGTCATTGCATGTCAGTTCCTCTAAACAAACAACACATGGATCCACCAGTGTCATTGCATCTCTGGTCTTTTCATGAACCACATAAGGATCCCCCAGTGTCATTGGATGTGTGTTCTTTTCGTGAACCACACCAAGTGTCATTGCATGTGTGTTCCTCTGGACAAACCTTATAAGGATCCACACAATGTGATTGGATGTGTGTTTTTCTCATGAACCACACATGGATCCACCAGTGTCATTGCATGTCTGTTCTTTTCATGAACCACACCCAGTGTCATTGCATGTCTGTTCTTTTCATGAACCACACCTAGTGTCATTGCATGTGTGTTCCTCTAGACAAACCACATAAGGATCCACCAGTGTCACTACATGTCTGTTCTTTTCATGAACCACATAACGATCCACCAGTGTCATTGGATGTGTGTTCTTGTCATGAACCACACATGGATCCACAAGTGTCATTGCATGTCTGTTCTTTTCATGAATCACAACTAGAGTTATTGCATGTCTGTTATTTCCATAAACCACACACGGATCCACCAGTGTCATCGCATGTCTGTTCTTTTCATGAACCACACCCAGTGTCATTGCATGTGTGTTCCTCTAGACAAACCACATATGGATCCACCTAGTGTCATTGCATGTATGTTCTTTTCATGAACCACGGCTAGAGTCCACCAGTGTCATTGCATGTCTATTCCTCTAAACAAACCAAATAAGGATCCACCAGTGTCATTGCATGTCTGTTCTTTTCATCAACCACACCAGTGTCATTGCATGTGTGTTCTTCTAAACAAACCACATAATTCATTGCATGTCTTTTTTTCATGAATCACACACTATGTCATTGCATGTGTGTTTCTCTAGACAAACCACATAAGGATCCACCGGTGTCACTGCATGTCTGTTCTTTTCATGAACCACATAACGATCCACCGGTGTCATTGGATGTGTGTTCTTATCATGAACCACACATGGATCCACCGGTGTCATTGCATGTCCGTTCTTTTCATGAACCACAGCTAGAGTCATTGCATGTCTGTTACTTCCATAAACCACACATGGATCCACCGGTGTCATTGCATGTCTATCCTTTCATGAACCACACCAAGTGTCATTGCATGTCAGTTCTTTTCATGAACCACATAAGGATCCACCAGTGTCATTGCATGTCTGTTCTTTTCATGAATCACAGCTAGAGTCATTGCATGTCTGTAACTTCCATAAACCACACATGGATCCACCAGTGGCATTGCATGTCTGTTCTTTTCATGTACCACACCTAGTGTGATTGCATGTGTGTTCCCCCAGACAAACCACATATGGATCCACCTAGTGTCATTGCATGTCTGTTCTTTTCATGAACCACAGCTAGAGTCCACCAGTGTCATTGCATGTCAGTTCCTCTAAACAAACAACACATGGATCCACCAGTGTCATTGCATCTCTGTTCTTTTCATGAACCACATAAGGACCCACCAGTGTCATTGGATGTGTGTTCTTTTCGTGAACCACACCAAGTGTCATTGCATGTGTGTTCCTCAGGACAAACCTTATAAGGATCCACACAATGTGATTGGATGTGTGTTTTTCTCATGAACCACACATGGATCCACCAGTGTCATTGCATGTCTGTTCTTTTCATGAACAACACCCAGTGTCATTGCATGTCTGTTCTTTTCATGAACCACACCTAGTGTCATTGCATGTGTGTTCCTCTAGACAAACCACATAAGGATCCACCAGTGTCACTACATGTCTGTTCTTTTCATGAACCACATAACGATCCACCAGTGTCATTGGATGTGTGTTCTTGTCATGAACCACACATGGATCCACAAGTGTCATTGCATGTCTGTTCTTTTCATGAATCACAACTAGAGTCATTGCATGTCTGTTACTTCCATAAACCACACATGGATCCACCAGTGTCATTGCATGTCTGTTCTTTTCATGAACCACACCCAGTGTCATTGCATGTCTGTTCTTTTCATGAACCACACATAGTGTCATTGCATGTGTGTTCCTCTAGACAAACCACATAAGGATCCACCAGTGTCACTGCATGTCTGTTCTTTTCATGAACCACATAACGATCCGCCAGTGTCATTGGATGTGTGTTCTTGTCATGAACCACACATGGATCCACAAGTGTCATTCCATGTCTGTTCTTTTCATGAATCACAACTAGAGTTATTGCATGTTTGTTATTTCCATAAACCACACACGGATCCACTAGTGTCATTGCATGTCTGTTCTTTTCATGAACCACACCCAGTGTCATTGCATGTGTGTTCCTCTAGACAAACCACATATGGATCCACCTAGTGTCATTGCATGTATGTTCTTTTCATGAACCACGGCTAGAGTCCACCAGTGTCATTGCATGTCTGTTCCTCTAAACAAACCAAATAAGGATCCACGAGTGTCATTGCATGTCTGTTCTTTTCATCAACCACACCAGTGTCATTGCATGTGTGTTCTTCTAAACAAACCACATAATTCATTGCATGTCTTTTTTTCATGAATCACACACTATGTCATTGCATGTGTGTTTCTCTAGACAAACCACATAAGGATCCACCGGTGTCACTGCATGTCTGTTCTTTTCATGAACAACATAACGATCCACCAGTGTCATTGGATGTGTGTTCTTATCATGAACCACACATGGATCCACCGGTGTCATTGCATGTCCGTTCTTTTCATGAACCACAGCTAGAGTCATTGCATGTCTGTTACTTCCATAAACCACACATGGATCCACCGGTGTCATTGCATGTCTATCCTTTCTTGAACCACACCAAGTGTCATTGCATGTCAGTTCTTTTCATGAACCACATAAGGATCCACCAATGTCATTGCATGTCTATTGTTTTCATGAACCACAACCAGTGTCATTGCATGTGTGTTCTTCTAAACAAACCAAACAAGTCATTGCATGTATGTTCTTTTCAAGAACCACACTCGGTGTCATTGCATGTGTGTTTCTCTAGAAAAACCACATAAGGATACACCGGTGTCACTACATATCTGTTCTTTTCATGAACCACATAAGGATCCACAATTGTCATTGGATGTGTGTTCTTCTCATGAACCACACATGGATCCACCGGTGTCATAGCATGCCCGTTCTTTTCATGAACCACAGCTCGAGTCATTGCATGTCTGTTACTTCCATAAACCACACATGGATCCACCGGTGTCATTGCATGTCCATTATTTTCATGAACCACACCTAGTGTCATTGCATGTTAGTTCTTTTCATGAACCACATAAGGATCCACTAGTGTCATTGCATGTCTGTTCTTTTCACAAACCACACAAGGATACACCAGTGTCATTGCATGTCTGTTCTTTTCATGAACCACATAAGGATCCACCAGTGTCATTGGATGTGTGTTCTTTTCATGAACTACACCCAGTGTCATTGCATGTGTGTTCCTCTAGACAAACCACATAAGAATCCACCCAATGTGATTGGATGTGTGTTCTTCTCATGAACCACACATGGATCCACCAGTGTCATTGCATGTCTATTCTTTTCATGAACCACGCCCATTGTCATTGCATGTTTGTTCTTTTCATGAACCACACCCAGTGTCATTGCATGTGTGTTCCTCTAGACAAACCACATATGGATCCACCTAGTGTCATTGCATGTATGTTCTTTTCATGAACCACGGCTAGAGTCCACCAGTGTCATTGCATGTCTGTTCCTCTAAACAAACCAAATAAGGATCCACGAGTGTCATTGCATGTCTGTTCTTTTCATCAACCACACCAGTGTCATTGCATGTGTGTTCTTCTAAACAAACCACATAATTCATTGCATGTCTTTTTTTCATGAATCACACACTATGTCATTGCATGTGTGTTTCTCTAGACAAACCACATAAGGATCCACCGGTGTCACTGCATGTCTGTTCTTTTCATGAACCACATAACGATCCACCAGTGTCATTGGATGTGTGTTCTTATCATGAACCACACATGGATCCACCGGTGTCATTGCATGTCCGTTCTTTTCATGAACCACAGCTAGAGTCATTGCATGTCTGTTACTTCCATAAACCACACATGGATCCACCGGTGTCATTGCATGTCTATCCTTTCATGAACCACACCAAGTGTCATTGCATGTCAGTTCTTTTCATGAACCACATAAGGATCCACCAATGTCATTGCATGTCTATTGTTTTCATGAACCACAACCAGTGTCATTGCATGTGTGTTCTTCTAAACAAACCAAACAAGTCATTGCATGTATGTTCTTTTCAAGAACCACACTCGGTGTCATTGCATGTGTGTTTCTCTAGAAAAACCACATAAGGATACACCGGTGTCACTACATATCTGTTCTTTTCATGAACCACATAAGGATCCACAATTGTCATTGGATGTGTGTTCTTCTCATGAACCACACATGGATCCACCGGTGTCATAGCATGCCCGTTCTTTTCATGAACCACAGCTCGAGTCATTGCATGTCTGTTACTTCCATAAACCACACATGGATCCACCGGTGTCATTGCATGTCCATTATTTTCATGAACCACACCTAGTGTCATTGCATGTTAGTTCTTTTCATGAACCACATAAGGATCCACTAGTGTCATTGCATGTCTGTTCTTTTCACAAACCACACAAGGATACACCAGTGTCATTGCATGTCTGTTCTTTTCATGAACCACATAAGGATCCACCAGTGTCATTGGATGTGTGTTCTTTTCATGAACTACACCCAGTGTCATTGCATGTGTGTTCCTCTAGACAAACCACATAAGGATCCACCCAATGTGATTGGATGTGTGTTCTTCTCATGAACCACACATGGATCCACCAGTGTCATTGCATGTCTATTCTTTTCATGAACCACGCCCATTGTCATTGCATGTTTGTTCTTTTCATGAACCACACCCAGTGTCATTGCATGTGTGTTCCTCTAGACAAACCACATAAGGATCCACCGGTGTCACTGGATGTCTGTTCTTTTTATGAACCACATAAGGATCCACCAGTGTCATTAGATGTGTGTTCTTCTCATGAACCACACATGGATCCACCAGTGTCATTGCATGTCTGTTCTTTTCATGAATCACAGCTAGAGTTATTGCATGTCTGTTACTTCCATAAACCCCACATGGATCCACCAGTCTCAGTGCATGTCTGTTCTTTTCATGAACCACACCCAGTGTCACTGCATGTGTGTTCGTCTAGACAAACCACATATGGATCCACCTAGTGTCATTGCATGTCTGTTCTTTTCATGAACCACAGCTAGAGTCGACCAGTGTCATTGCATGTCAGTTCCTCTAAACAAACCACACATGGATCCACCAGTGTCATTGCATGTCTGTTCTTTTCATGAACCACATAAGAATCCACCAGTGTCATTGGATGTGTGTTCTTTTCGTGAACCACACCAAGTGTCATTGCATGTGTGTTCCTCTAGACAAACCACATAAGGATCCACCCAATGTGATTGGATGTGTGTTCTTCTCATGAACCACACATGGATCCACCAGTGTCATTGCATGTCTATACTTTTCATGAACCACACCAAGTGTCATTGCATGTCCATTCTTTTCATGAACCACACCTAATGTCATTGCATGTGTGTTCCTCTAAACAAACCACATAAGGATCCACCAGTGTCACTGCATGTCTGTTCTTTTCATGAACCACTTAAGGATCCACCAGTGTCATTGGATGTGTGTTCTTGTCATGAACCACACATGGATCCACCAGTGTCATTGCATGTCTGTTCTTTTCATGAATCACAGCTAGAGTCATTGCATGTGTGTTACTTCCGTAAACCAAACATGGATCCACCAGTGTCATTGCATGCCTGTTCTTTTCATGAACCCCACCCAGTGTCATTGCATGTGTGTTCCTCTAGAAAAACGACATATGGATCCACCTAGTGTCATTGCATGTATGTTCTTTTCATGAACCACGGCTAGAGTCCACCAGTGTCATTGCACGTCAGTTCCTCTAAACAAACCACACATGGATCCACCAGTGTCATTGCATGTCTCTTCTTTTCATGAACCATAGCCAGAGTCATTGCATGTGTGTTCCTCTAGACAGACCACCTTAGGAATCCACCAGTGTCATTGGATGTGTGTTCTTTTCATGAACCACACCCAGTGTGATTGCATGTCTGTTCCTCTAAACAAACCACAGAAGGATCCACTAGTGTCATTGCATGTCTGTTATGTTCATGAATCACACCCAGTGTCATTGCATGTGTGTTCTTCTAAACAAACCACAAAAGTCATTGCATGTTTGTTCTTTTCATGAACCACACCCAGTGTCATTGCATGTGTGTTCCTCTAGACAAACCACATAAGAATCCACCGGTGTCACTGCATGTCTGTTCTTTTCATGAACCACATAAGGATCCACCAGTGTCATTGGATGTGTGTTCTTCTCATGAACCAGACATGGATCCACCAGTGTCATTGCATGTCTGTTCTTTTCATGAATCACAGCTAGAGTTATGCATGTCTGTTACTTCCATAAACCCCACATGGATCCACCAGTGTCATTGCATGTCTGTTCTTTTCATTAACCACACCCAGTGTCATTGCATGTGTGTTCCTCTAGACAAACCACATATGGATCCACCTAGTGTCATTGCATGTCTGTTCTTTTCATGAACCACAGCTAGAGTCCACCAGTGTCATTGCATGTCAGTTCCTCTAAGCAAACCACACATGGATCCACCGGTGTCATTGCATGTCTGTTCTTTTCATGAACCACATAAGAATCCACCAGTGTCATTGGATGTGTGTTCTTTGCATGAACCACACCAAGTGTCATTGCATGTGTGTGCCTCTAGACAAACCACATAAGGATCCACCCAATGTGATTGGATGTGTGTTCTTCTCATGAACCACACATGGATCCACCAGTGTCATTGCATGTCTGTTCTTTTCATGAACCACACCCAGTGTCATTGCATGTCCATTCTTTTTATGAACCACACCTAGTGTCATTGCATGTGTGTTCCTCTAGACAAACCACATAAGGATCCACTAGTGTCACTGCATGTCTGTTCTTTTCATGAACCACATAAGGATCCACCAGTGTCATTGGATGTGTGTTCTTGTCATGAACCACACATGGATCGACCATTGTCATTGCATGTCTGTTCTTTTCATGAATCACAGCTAGAGTCATTGCATGTGTGTTACTTCCATAAACCAAACATGGATCCACCAGTGTCATTGCATGTCTGTTCTTTTCATGAACCCCACCCAGTGTCATTGCATGTGTGTTCCTCTAGAAAAACCACATATCGATCCACATAGTGTCATTGCATGTATGTTCTTTTCATGAACCACGGTTAGAGTCCACCAGTGTCATTGCATGTCACTTCCTCTAAACAAACCACACATGGATCCACCAGTGTCATTGCATGTCTGTTCCTTTCATGAACCATAGCCAGAGTCATTGCATGTGTGTTCCTCTAGACAGACCACCTTAGGAATCCACCAGTGTCATTGGATGTGTGTTCTTCTCATGAACCACACATGGATCCACCGGTGTCATTGCATGTTCGTTCTTTTCATGAACCACAGCTCGAGTCATTGCATGTATGTTACTTCCATAAACCACACATGGATCCACCGGTGTCATTGCATGTCTATTCTTTTCATGAACCACACCCAGTGTCATTGCATGTCAGTTCTTTTCATGAACCACAGAAGGATCCACTAGTGTCATTGCATGTATGTTCTTTTCACAAACCACATAAGGATCCACCAGTGTCATTGCATGTCTATTCTTTTCATGAACAAAATAAGGATCCACCAGTGTCATTGGATGTGTGTTCTTTTCATGAACCACACCCAGTTTCATTGCATGTGTGTTCCTTTAGACAAACCACATCAGGATCCACCCAATGTCATTGGATGTGTGTTCTTCTCATGAACCACACATGGATCCACCAGTGTCATTGCATGTCTATTCTTTTCATGAACCACACCCAGTGTCATTGCATGTTTGTTCTTTTCATGAACCACACCCAATGTCATTGCATGTGTGTTCCTCTAGACAAACCACATAAGGATCCACCGGTGTCACTGCATGTCTGTTCTTTTCATAAACCACATAAGGATCCACCAGTGTCATTGGATGTGTGTTCTTCTCATGAACCACACATGGATCCACCAGTGTCATTGCATGTCTGTTCTTTTCATGAACCACAGCTAGAGTCATTGTATGTCTGTTACTTCCATAAACCACACATGGATCCACCAGTGTCATTGCATGTCTGTTCTTTTCATGAACCACACCCAGTGTCATTGCATGTGTGTTCCTCTAGACAAACCACATATGGATCCACCTAGTGTCATTGCATGTCTATTCTTTTTATGAACCACAACTAGTGTCCACCAGTCTCATTGCATGTTAGTTCCTCTAAACAAACCACACATGGATCCACCAGTGTGATTGCATGTCTGTTCTTTTCATGAACCACAGCCAGAGTCATTGCATGTGTGTTCCTCTAGACAGACCACCTTAGGAATCCACCAGTGTCATTGGATCTTTGTTTTTTGATGAACCACACCTAGTGTGATTGCATGTCTGTTCCTCTAAACAAACCACATAAGGATCCACCAGTGTCATAGCATGTCTGTTCTTTTCATGAACCACACCCAGTGTCATTGCATGTGTGTTCTTCTAAACAAACCACATAATTCATTGCATGTCTGTTCTTTTTGGTGAACCACACCCGGTGTCATTGCATGTGTGTTCCTCTAGACAAACCACATAAGTATCCACCGGTGTCACTGCATGTCTGTTCTTTGGGTTAATTGGAAAGACGCCACTGCAATTTCTGTCTATTTGAGAAACACCACTACAAATTTCAACTTTTGAAAGATGCCACTCCAATTCTCTATACATTCCATGGATGCCATTATGCCCATTTTTACACATATACCACACAAAATACACTTGTATTTCTATCATAAGTACGTATACGTGAAGGGCTCCACTAGAATCAGCTTTAACATGGTTCAAAATAAGGAATTCGTGACAACATATGTGATAAAATTGACAAGGTAGTTATTATCAACCAACTCCTCTGCAATTATATTATTGTACACGTATAGTACTTCACAATATCAGATGTCAATATCAATCGAAAGGGCCTCCTCTTGTTCCTCCCTACACAAAGAATTAGAAATAAACTTAGCACCAAATTTGTATTTGCTCATATTGCGGGACTTGGAGGAGCAGCACTCGCAGCAGCTGATTGCTGGACTTGCATTGCCCGCACCGGCGGTAGCAACAACGACGAAGCCGACGTCTCCGTCTCGTCGAAACGATACTTGGTCTCCGTACTGCTCATTGCTGGACAAATATGCGCCATATTGATTTTCAGCTAGCCTAAAATGAGTAGAACTGTAGAGGAGCCAGCTGATAATAACTACCATTTTTTACAAATTCCTTCATTTGGACCATTGATTTTAGTGGGGCCGTGTATACGTACATACGATATAAATATGGTTGTATATTGTGTTGTATGTGTATTAAAATGGTCATAATGGCATCTATGGAATGTATAGACAATTGGAGTGGTGTTTTTCAAAAGTTGAAAGTTATAGTGGCGTTTCTCAAATAGCAAGAAATTGCAATGGTGTCTATCAAATTAACCCCCGTTCTTTTCATGAACCACATAAGGATCAACCATTGTCATTGGATGTGTGTTCTTCTCATGAACCACACATCGATCCACCGGTGTCATTGCATGTCCGTTCTTTTCATGAACCACAGCTAGAGTCATTGCATGTCTGTTACTTCTATAAACCACACATGGATCCACCGGTGTCATTCCATGTCTATTCTTTTCGTGAACCACACCCAGTGTCATTGCATGTCAGTTCTTTTCACGAACCACATAAGGATCCACCGGTGTCATTGCATGTCTGTTATTTTCACAAACCACATAAGGATCCACCAGTGTCATTGCATGTCTGTTCTTTTCATGAACCACATAAGGATCCACCAGTGTCATTGGATGTGTGTTCTTTTCATGAACCACACCCAGTGTCATTGCATGTGTGTTCCTCTAGACAAACCACATAAGGATCCACCCAATGTGATTGGATGTGTGTTGTTATCATGAACCACACATGGATCCACCAGTGTCATTGCATGTCTGTTCTTTTCATGAACCACACCAAGTGTCATTGCATGTATGTTCTTTTCATGAAGCACACCTAGTGTCATTGCATGTGTGATCCTCTAGACAAACCACATAAGGATCCACCTAGTGTAATTGTATGTCTGTTCTTTTCATGAACCAAAGCTAGAGTCCACCAGTGCCATTGGCTGCCAGTTCCTCTAAACAAACCACACATGGAACCACCAGTGTCATTGCATGTCTGTTCTTTTCATGAACCACAGCCAGAGTCATTGCATGTGTGTTCCGCTAGACAGACCACCTTAGGAATCCACCAGTGGCATTGGATGTGTGTTCTTCTCATGAACCACACATGGATCCACTTGTGTTATTGCATGTCCGTTCTTTTCATGAACCATAGCTAGAGTCATTGCATGTCTGTTACTTCCATAAACCACACATGGACCCACCGATGTCATTGCATGTCTATTCTTTTCATGAACCACACCCAGTGTCATTGCATGTCAGTTTGTTTCATGAACCGCATAAGGATCCACCGGTGTCATTGCATCTCTTTTCTTTTCACAAACCACATAAGGATCCACTAGTGTCATTGCATTTCTGTGCTTTTCATGAACCACATAAGGATCCACCAGTGTCATTGGATGTGTGTTCTTTTCATGAACCACACCCAGTGTCATTGCATGTGTGTTCCTCTATACAAACCACATAAGGATCCACCCAATATGATTGGATGTGTGTTCTTCTCAAGAACCACACATGGATCCACCAGTGTCATTGCATGTATGTTCTTTTCATGAACCATATCCAGTGTCATTGCATGTCTGTTTTTTTCATGAATCACACCATGTGTCATTGCATGTGTGTTCCTCTAGACAAACCACATAAGGATCTACCGGTGTCACTACATGTTTGTTCTTTTCATGAACCACATAAGGATCCACCAGTGTCATTGGATGTGTGTTCTTCTCATGAACCACACATGGATCCACCAGTGTCATTGCATGTCTGTTCTTTTCATGAATCACAGCTAGAGTCATTGCATGTCTATTACTTCCATAAACCACACATTGATCCACCAGTGTCATTGCATGTCTGTTCTTTTCATGAACCACACCTAGTGTCATTGCATGTGTGTTCCTCTAGAAAAACCACATATGGATCCACCTAGTGTCATTGCATGTTTGTTCTTTTCATGAACCACAGCTAGAGTCCACCAGTGTCATTGCATGCCAGTTCCTCTAAACAAACCACACATGGATCCACCAGTGTCATTGCATGTCTGTTCTTTTCATGAACCACAGCCAGAGTAATTGCATGTGTGTTCCTCTAGACAGACCACCTTAGGAATCCACCAGTGTCATTGGATGTGTGTTCTTTTCTTGAACCACACCTAGTGTGATTGCATGTCTGTTCCTCTAAACAAACCACACAAGGATCCACCAGTGTCATTGCATGTCTGTTCTTTTCATGAACCAGACCCAGTGTCATTGCATGTGTGTTCTTCTAAACAAACCACATAAGTCATTGCATGTCTGTTCTTTTCATGAACCACACCAGGTGTCATTGCATGTGTGTACCTCTAGACAAACCACATAAGGATCCACCGGTGTCACTGCATGTCTATTATTTTCATGAACCACATAAGTATCCACAAGTGTCATTAGATGTGTGTTCTTCTCATGAACCACACATGGATCCACCAGTGTCATTGCATGTCTGTTCGTTTGATGAATCACAACTAGAGTCATTGCATGTCTTTTACTTCCATAAACCACACATGGATCCACCAGTCTCATTGCATGTCTGTTCTTTTCATGAACAACACCCAGTGTCATTGCATGTGTGTTCCTCTAGAAAAACCACATATGGATCCACCTAGTGTCATTGCCTGTTTGTTCTTTTCATGAACCACAGCTAGAGTCCACCGGTGTCATTGCATGTCCGTTCTTTTCATGAACCATAGCAAGAGTCATTGCATGTCTGTTACTTCCATAAACCACACATGGATCCACCGGTGTCATTGCATGTTTATTCTTTTCATGAACCACACCTAGTGTCATTGCATGTCAGTTCTTTTAATGAACCACATAAGGATCCACCGGTGTCATTGCATGTCTTTTATTTTCACAAACCACATAAGGATCCTCTAGTGTCATTGCATGTCTATTCTTTTCATGAACCACATAAGGATCCACCAGTGTCATTTGATGTGTGTTCTTTTCATGAACCACACCTAGTGTCATTGCATGTGTGTTCCTCTAGACAAACCTCATAAGTAACCACCCAATCTGATTGGATGTCTGTTCTTCTCATGAACCACACATGGATCCACCAGTGTCATTGCATGTATGTTCTTTTCATGAACGAAACCCAGTGTCATTGCATGTCTTTTCTTTTCATGAATCACACCCTATGTCATTGCATGTGTGTTCCTCTAGACAAACCACATAAGGATCCACCGGTGTCACTACATGTCTATTCTTTTCATGAACCACATAAGGATCCACCAGTGTCATTGGATGTGTGTTCTTCTCATGAACCACACCCAGCATTGCATGTGTGTTCCTCTAGACAAACCACATATGGATCCACCTAGTGTCATTGCATGTCTATTATTTTCATGAACCACAGATAGATTCCACTAGTTCCATTGCAAGTCAGTTCCTCTAAACAAACCACACATGGATCCACCAGTGTCATTGCATGTATGTTCTTTTCATGAACCGTAGCCAGAGTCATTACATGTGTGTTCCTCTAGACAGACCACCTTAGGAATCCACCTGTGTCATTGGATGTGTGTTGTTTTCATGAACCACACCCAGTGTGATTGCATGTATGTTCCTCTAAACAAACCACATAAGGATCCAACAGTGTCATTGCATGTCTGTTCTTTTCATGAATCACATCCTGTGTCGTTGCATGTGTGTTCTTCTAAACAAACCACATAACTCATTGCATGTCTGTTCTTTTAATGAACCACACCCGGTGTCATTGCATGTGTGTTCCTCTAGATAAACCACATAAGGATCCACCGGTGTCACTACATGTCTGTTCTTTTCATGAACCACATAAGGATCCACCAGTGTCATTGGATGTGTGTTCTTCTCATGAACCACTCATGAATCCACCGGCTTCATAAGCATGTCTGTTCTTTTCATGAACCACAGCTAGAGTCACTGCAAGTCTATTACTTCCATAAACCACACATGGATCCACCGGTGTCATTGCATGTCAATTCTTTTCATGAAGCACACCCAGTGTCATTGCATGTCAGTTATTTTCATGAATCACACCCTTTGTCATTGCATGTGTGTTCCTCTAGACAAAACACATAAGGATCCACCGGTGTCACTGCATGTCTGTTCTTTTCATGAACCACATAAGGATCCACCAGTGTCATTGGATATTTGTTCTTCTCATGAACCACACATGGATCCACCAGTGTCATTGCATGTCTGTTCTTTTCATGAATCACAGCTAGAGTCATTGCATGTCTGTTACTTCCATAAACCACACATGGATCCACTAGTGTCATTGCATGTCTGTTCTTTTCATGAACCACTCCCAATGTCATTGCATGTGTGTTAATCTAGAAAAACCACATATGGATCCACCTAGTATCATTGCATGTATATTCTTTTCATGAACCACAGCTAGAGTCCACCAGTGTCATTGCATGTTAGTTCCTCTGAGCAAACCGCACATGTATCCACCAGTGTCATTGCATGTCTATTCTTTTCATGAACCACAACCAGAGTCATTGCATGTGTGTTCCTCTAGACAGACCACCATAGGAATCCACCAGTGTCATTGGATGTGTGTTCTTTTCATGAACTACACCTAGTGTGATTGCATGTCTATTCCTCCAAACAGACCACATAAGGATCCACTAGTGTTATTGCATGTCTGTTATGTTCATGAACCACACCCAGTGTCATTGCATGTGTGTTCTTCTAAACAAACCACAGAAGTCATTGCATGTCTGTTCTTTTCAAGAACCACACCCGGTGTCATTGCATGTGTGTTCCTCTAGACAAACCACATAAGGATCCACCGGTGTCACTGCATGTCTGTTCTTTTCATGAACCACACAAGGATCCACCAGTGTCATTGGATGTGTGTTCTTCTCATGAACCACACATGGATCCACCAGTGTCATTGCATGTCCGTTCTTTTCATGAACCACAGCTCGAGTCATTGCATGTCTGTTACTTCCATAAACCACACATGGATCCACCGGTGTCATTGCATGTCTGTTCTTTTCATGAACCACACCTAGTGTCATTGCATGTCAGTTCTTTTCATGAACCACATAAGGATCCACCGGTGTCATTGCATATCTTTTCTTTTAACTAACCACATAAGGATCCACCAGTTTCATTGCATGTCTGCTCTTTTCATGAACCACATAAGGATCCACCAGTGTCATTGGATGTGTGTTCTTTTCATGAACCACACCCAGTGTCATTACATGTGTGTTCCTCTAGACAAACAACGTAAGGATCCACCCAATGTGATTGGATGTGTGTTCTTCTCATGAACCACACATGGATCCACAAGTGTCATTGCATGTCTATTCTTTTCATGAACCACACCCAGCATTGCATGTGTGTTCCTCTAGACAAACCACATATGGATCCACCTAGTGTCATTGCATGTGTGTTCTTTTCATGAACCACAAATAGAGTCCACCAGTGTCATTGCATGTCAATTCCTCTCAACAAACCACACATGGATCCACCAGTGTCATTGCATGTATGTTCTTTTCATGAACCATATTCATAGTCATTGCATGTGTGTTCCTCTAGACAGACCACCATAGGAATCCACCTGTGTCATTGGATGTGTGTTCTTTTCATGAACCACACCCAGTGTGATTGCATGTCTGTTCCTATAAACAAACCACATAAGGATCCACCTGTGTCATTGCATGTCTGTTATTTTCATGAACCACACCCAGTGTCATTGCATGTGTGTTATTCAAAACAAACCACATAAGTCATTGCATGTATGTTCTTTTCATGAACCACACCCGGTGTCATTGCATGTGTGTTCCTCTAGACAAACCACATAAAGATCCATCGGTGTCACTTCATGTCTATTCTTTTCATGGACCACATAAGGATCCACCAGTGTCATTGGAAGTGTGTTCTTCTCATGAACCACACATGGATCCACCGGTGTCATTGCATGTCCGTTCTTTTCATGAACCACAGCTAGAGTCATTACATGTCTGTTGCTTCCATAGACCACACATGGATCCACCGGTGTCATTGCATGTCTATTCTTTTCATGAACAACACCTAGTGTCATTGCATGTCAGTTCTTTTCATGAACCATATAAGGATCCACCGGTGTCATTGCATGTCTTTTCTTTTAACTAACCACATCAGGATCCCCTAGTGTCATTGCATGTTTGTTCTTTTCATGAAGCACATAAGGATCCACCAGTGTCATTGGATGTGTGTTCTTTTCATGAACCACACCTAGTGTCATTGCATGTGTGTTCCTCTAGACAAACCACATAAGGATCCACCCAATGTGATTGGATGTGTGTTCTTCTCATGAACCACACATGGATCCACCAGTGTCATTGCATGTATGTTCTTTTCATGAACCATAGCCATAGTCATTGCATGTGTGTTCCTCTAGACAGACCACCATAGGAATCCACCTGTGTCATTGGATGTGTGTTCTTTTCATGAACCACACCCAGTGTGATTGCATGTCTGTTCCTATAAACAAACCACATAAGGATCCACCTGTGTCATTGCATGTCTGTTATTTTCATGAACCACACCCAGTGTCATTGCATGTGTGTTATTCAAAACAAACCACATAAGTCATTGCATGTATGTTCTTTTCATGAACCACACCCGGTGTCATTGCATGTGTGTTCCTCTAGACAAACCACATAAAGATCCATCGGTGTCACTTCATGTCTATTCTTTTCATGGACCACATAAGGATCCACCAGTGTCATTGGATGTGTGTTCTTCTCATGAACCACACATGGATCCACCGGTGTCATTGCATGTCCGTTCTTTTCATGAACCACAGCTAGAGTCATTACATGTCTGTTGCTTCCATAGACCACACATGGATCCACCGGTGTCATTGCATGTCTATTCTTTTCATGAACAACACCTAGTGTCATTGCATGTCAGTTCTTTTCATGAACCATATAAGGATCCACCGGTGTCATTGCATGTCTTTTCTTTTAACTAACCACATCAGGATCCCCTAGTGTCATTGCATGTTTGTTCTTTTCATGAACCACATAAGGATCCACCAGTGTCATTGGATGTGTGTTCTTTTCATGAACCACACCTAGTGTCATTGCATGTGTGTTCCTCTAGACAAACCACATAAGGATCCACCCAATGTGATTGGATGTGTGTTCTTCTCATGAACCACACATGGATCCACTAGTGTCATTGCATGTATGTTCTTTTCATGAACCACACCAGTGCCATTGCATGTCTGTTCTTTTCATGAATCACACCCTATGTCATTGAATGTGTGTTCATCTAGACAAACCACATAAGGATCCACCGGTGTCAGTGCATGTCTGTTCTTTTCATGAACCACATAAGGATCTACCAGTGTCATTGGATGTGTGTTCTTCTCATGAACCACACATGGATCCACCAGTGTCATTGCATGTTTGTTCTTTTCATGAATCACAGCTCGAGTCAATGCATGTTTATTACTTCCATAAACCACACATGGATCCACCAGTGTCATTGCGTGTCTGTTCTTTTCATGAACCACACCCAGCATTGCATGTGTGTTCCTCTAGACAAACCACATATGGATCCACCTAGTGTCATTGCATGTATGTTCTTTTCATGAACCACAAATAGAGTCCACCAGTGTCATTGCATGTCAGTTCCTCTAAACAAACCACACATGGATCCACCAGCGTCATTGCATGTATGTTCTTTTCATGAACCACAGCCAGAGTCATTGCATGTGTGTTTGTCTAGACAAACCACCTTAGGAATCCACCTGTGTCATTGGATGTGTGTTCTTTTCATGAACCACACCTAGTGTGATTGCATGTTTGTTCCTCTAAACAAACCACATAAGGATCCACCTGTGTCATTGCATGTCTGTTATTTTCATGAACCACACCCAGTGTCATTGCATGTGTGTTCTTCTAAACAAAACACATAAGTCATTGCATGTCTGTTCTTTTCATGAACCACACTCGGTGTCATTGCATGTGTGTTCCTCTAGACAAACCACATAAGGATCCACCAGTTTCACTGCATGTCTGTTCTTTTCATGAACCACATAAGGATCCACCAGTGTCATTGGATGTGTGTTCTTCTCCCGAACCACACATGGATCCACCAGTGTCATTGCATGTCTGTTCTTTTCATGAATCACAGCTAAAGTCATTGCATGTTTATTACTTCCATAAACCACACATGGATCCACCAGTGTCATTGCATGTCTGTTCTTTTCATGAACAATACCAAGTTTCATTGCATTTCTGTTATTTTCATGAATCACACCCTGTGTCATTGCATGTGTGTTCCTCTAGATAAACCACATAAGGATCCACCGGTGTCCCTGCATGTCCGTTCTTGTCATGAACCACATAAGGATCCACCAGTGTCATTGGATATGTGTTCTTCTCAAGAACCACACATGGATCCACCAGTGTCATTACATGTCTGTTCTTTTCATGAATCACAGCTAGAGTCATTGCATGTCTGTTACTTCCATAAACCACACATGGATCCACCAGTGTCATTGCATGTCTTTTCTTTTCATGAACCACACCCAGGGTCATTGCATGTGTGTTCCTCTAGAAAAACCACATATGGATCCACCTAGTGTCATTGCATGTCTATTCTTTTCACGAACCACAACAAGAGTCCACCAGTGTCATTGCATGTTAAATCCTCTGAACAAACCACACATGGATCCACGAGTGTCATTGCATGTCTGTTCTTTTCATAAACCACAACCATAGTCATTGCATGTGTGTTCCTCTAGACAGACCACCATAGGAATCCACTAGTGTCATTGGATGTGTGTTCTTTTCATGAACCACACCCAGTGTGATTGCATGTCTATTCCTCTAATCAAACCACATAAGGATCCACCTGTGTCATTGCATGTCTGTTCATTTCATGAACCACAGCCAGAGTCATTGCATGTGTGTTCCTCTAGACAAACCACCTTAGGAATCCACCTGTGTCATTGGATGTGTGTTCTTTTCATGAACCACACCCAGTGTGATTGCATGTATGTTCCTCTAAACAAACCACATAAGGATCCACCTGTATCATTGCATGTCTGTTCTTTTCATGAACCACACTCAGTGTCATTGCATGTGTGTTCTGCTAAACAAACCACATAAGTCATTGCATGTATGTTCTTTTCATGAGCCACACCCGGTGTCATTGCATGTGTGTTCCTCTAGACAAACCACATAAGGATCCACCAGTGTCACTTCATCTCTATTCTTTTCATGAATCACATAAGGATCCACCAGTGTCATTGGATGTGTGTTCTTCTCATGAACCACACATGGATCCACCGGTGTCATTGCATGTCCGTTCTTTTCATGAACCACAACTAGAGTCATTGCATGTCTGTTACTTCCATAGACCACACATGGATCCACCGGTGTCATTGCATGTCTATTCTTTTCATGAACCACACCTAGTGTCATGGCATGTCAGTTCTTTTCATGAACCACATAAGGATGCACCGGTGTCATTGCATGTCTTTTCTTTTAACTAACCACATAAGGATCCACTAGTGTCATTGCATGTCTGTTCTTTTCATGTACCACAAAAGGATCCACTAGTGTCATTGGATGTGTGTTCTTTTCATGAACCACACCTAGTGTCATTGCATGTGTGTTCCTCTAGACAAACCACATAAGGATCCACCCAATGTGATTGGATGTGTGTTCTTCTCATGAACCACACATGGATCCACCAGTGTCATTGCATGTATGTTCTTTTCATGAACCACACCAGTGTCATTGCATGTCTGTTCTTTTCATGAATCACACCCTATGTCATTGAATGTGTGTTCCTCTAGACAAACCACATAAGGATCCACCGGAGTCACTGCATATCTGTTCTTTTCATGAACCACATAAGGATCCACCAGTGTCATTGCATGTGTGTTCTTCTCATGAACCACACATGGATCCACCAGTCTCATTGCATGTTTGTTCTTTCCATGAATCACAGCTAGAGTCAATGCATGTCTATTACTTCCATAAACCACACATGGATCCACCAGTGTCATTGCATGTCTGTTCTTTTCATGAACCACACCCAGCATTGCATGTGTGTTCCTCTAGACAAACCACATATGGATCCACCTAGTGTCATTGCATGTATTTTCTTTTCATGAACCACAAATAGACTCCACCAGTATCATTGCATGTCAGTTCCTCTAAACAAACCACACATGGATCCACCAGTGTCATCGCATGTATGTTCTTTTCATGAACCAGAGCCAGAGTCATTGCATGTGTGTTCCTCTAGACAAACCACCTTAGGAATCCACCTGTGTCATTGGATGTGTGTTCTTTTCATGAACCACACCCAGTGTGATTGCATGTATGTTCCTCTAAACAAACCACATAAGGATCCACCTGTGTCATTGCATGTCTGTTCTTTTCATGAACCACACTCAGTGTCATTGCATGTGTGTTCTTCTAAACAAACCACATAAGTCATTGCATGTATGTTCTTTTCATGAACCACACCCGGTGTCATTGCATGTGTGTTCCTCTAGACAAACCACATAAGGATCCACCAGTGTCACTTCATGTCTATTCTTTTCATGAATCACATAAGGATCCACCAGTGTCATTGGATGTGTGTTCTTCTCATGAACCACACATGGATCCACCGGTGTCATTGCATGTCCGTTCTTTTCATGAACCACAACTAGAGTCATTGCATGTCTGTTACTTCCATAGACCACACATGGATCCACCGGTGTCATTGCATGTCTATTCTTTTCATGAACCACACCTAGTGTCATTGCATGTCAGTTCTTTTAATGAACCACATAAGGATGCACCGGTGTCATTGCATGTCTTTTCTTTTAACTAACCACATAAGGATCCACTAGTGTCATTGCATGTCTGTTCTTTTCATGAACCACATAAGGATCCACTAGTGTCATTGGATGTGTGTTCTTTTCATGAACCACACCTAGTGTCATTGCATGTGTGTTCCTCCAGACAAACCACATAAGGATCCACCCAATGTGATTGGATGTGTGTTCTTCTCATGAACCACACATGGATCCACCAGTGTCATTGCATGTATGTTCTTTTCATGAACCACACCAGTGTCATTGCATGTCTGTTCTTTTCATGAATCACACCCTATGTCATTGAATGTGTGTTCCTCTAGACAAACCACATAAGGATCCACCGGTGTCACTGCACATCTGTTCTTTTCATGAACCACATAAGGATCCACCAGTGTCATTGAATGTGTGTTCTTCTCATGAACCACACATGGATCCACCAGTGTCATTGCATGTTTGTTCTTTCCATGAATCACAGCTAGAGTCAATGAATGTCTATTACTTCCATAAACCACACATGGATTCACCAGTGTCATTGCATGTCTGTTCTTTTCATGAACCACACCCAGCATTGCATGTGTGTTCCTCTAGACAAACCACATATGGATCCACCTAGTGTCATTGCATGTATTTTCTTTTCATGAACCACAAATAGAATCCACCAGTATCATTGCATGTCAGTTCCTCTAAACAAACCACACATGGATCCACCAGTGTCATCGCATGTATGTTCTTTTCATGAACCAGAGTCATTGCATGTGTGTTCCTCTAGACAAACCACCTTAGGAATCCACCTGTGTCATTGGATGTGTGTTCTTTTCATGAACCACACCCATTGTGATTGCATGTCTGTTCCTCTAAACAAACCACATAAGGATCCACCTGTGTCATTGCATGTCTGTTATTTTCATGAACCACACCCAGTGTCATTGCATGTGTGTTGTTCTAAACAAAACACATAAGTCATTGCATGTCTGTTCTTTTCATGAACCACACCCGGTGTCATTGCAGGTTTGTTCCTCTAGACAAACCACATAAGGATCCACCAGTTTCACTGTATGTCTGTTCTTTTCATGAACCACATAAGGATCCACCAGTGTCATTGGATGTGTGTTCTTCTCCCGAACCACACATGGTTCCACCAGTGTCATTGCATGTCTGTTCTTTTCATGAACCACATGAGGATCCACTAGTGTCATTGGATGTGTGTTCTTCTCCCGAACCACACATGGATCCACCAGTGTCATTGCATGTCTATTCTTTTCATGAACCACATAAGGATCCACTAGTATCATTGGATGTGTGTTCTTCTCCCGAACCACACATGGATCCACCAGTGTCATTGCATGTCTGTTCTTTTCATGAACCACATAAGGATCCACTAGTGTCATTGGATGTGTGTTATTTTCATGAACCACACCTAGTGTCATTGCATGTGTGTTCCTCTAGACAAACCACATAAGGATCCAACCAATGTGATTGGATGTGTGTTCTTCTCATGAACCACACATGGATCCACCAGTGTCATTGCATGTATGTTCTTTTCATGAACCACACCAGTGTCATTGCATGTCTGTTCTTTTCATGAATCACACCCTATGTCATTGAATGTGTGTTCCTCTAGACAAACCACATAAGGATCCACCGGTGTCACTGCATCTCTGTTCTTTTCATGAACCACATAAGGATCCACCAGTGTCATTGGATGTGTGTTCTTCTCATGAACCACACATGGATCCACCAGTGTCATTGCATGTTTGTTCTTTCCATGAATCACAGCTAGAGTCAATGCATGTCTATTACTTCCATAAACAACACATGGATCCACCAGTGTCATTGCATGTCTGTTCTTTTCATGAACCATACCCAGCATTGCATGTGTGTTCCTCTAGACAAACCACATATGGACCCACCTAGTGTCATTGCATGTCTTTTCTTTTCATGAACCACAAATAGACTCCACCAGTGTCATTGCATGTCAGTTCCTCTAAACAAACCACACATGGATCCACCAGTGTCATCGCATGTATGTTCTTTTCATGAATCACAGCTAAATTCATTGCATGTCTATTACTTCCATAAACCACACATGGATCCACCAGTGTCATTGCATGTCTGTTACTTCCATCAACCACCTAAGGATACACCGGTGTCACTGTATGTCTGTTCTTTTCATGAACCATATAAGGATCCACCAGAGTCATTGGACGTGTGTTCTTCTCATGAACCACACATGGATCCACCGGTGTCATTGCATGTCCGTTCTTTTCATGAACCATGGCTAGAGTCACTGCATGTCTGTTACTTCCATAAACCACACATGGATCCACCGGTGTCATTGCATGTCTGTTCTATTCATGAACCACTCCAAGTGTCATTGCATGTCAGTTCTTTTCATGAACAACATAAGGATCCACCGGTGTCATTGCATGTCTGTTCTATTCACAAACCACATAAGGATCCACCAGTGTCATTGCATGTCTGTTCTTTTCATGAACCAGATAAGGATCCACAAGTGTCATTGGATGTGTGTTCTTTTCATGAACCACACCCAGTGTCATTGCATGTGTGTTCCTCTAGACAAACCACATAAGGATCCACCCAATGTGATTGGATGTATGTTCTTCTCATGAACCACACATGGATCCACCAGTGTCATTGCATGTCTGTTCTTTTCATGAACCACACCCAGTGTCATTGCATGTCTTTTCTTTTCATGAACCACACCCAGTGTCATTGCATGTCTTTTCTTTTCATGAACCACACCCAGTGTCATTGCATGTTTGTTCCTCCAGACAAACCACATAAGGATCCACCGGTGTCACTACATGTCTGTTCTTTTCATGAACCACATAAGGATCCACCAGTGTCATTGGATGTGTGTTCTTCTCATGAACCACACATGGATCCACCAGTGTCATTGCATGTTTGTTCTTTTCATGAATCATAGCTAGAGTCATTGCATGTCTGTTACTTCCATCAACCACACATGGATCCACCAGTGTCATTGCATGTCTGTTCTTTTCATGAACCACACCCAGTGTCATTGTATGTGTGTTCCTCTATACAAACCACATATGGGTCCACCTAGTGTCATTGCATGTCTGTTCTTTTCATGAACCACAACCAGAGTCCACCAGTGTCATTGCATGTCAGTTCCTCTAAACAAACCACACATGGATCCACCAGTGTCATTGCATGTCTATTCTTTTCATGAACCACAGCCAGAGTGTAACACCCTCGAATCGTCCCTATGCAAGTTTTAGCACTTCCCGCCAAACCCACATAGAAATGATTCAAGGACTCCCACCAGGCACTTTCGTGCGGATGGAAAACGAAGTCCACGATGGAACCCACAGAACACGATACATATACAGCAACAACTCACTGAGTGAAGAATACAGATATACAGTACAAAGATTCAAATCACCTTGAACACGATACAGCATCCGAGTACGGATAAGAAGCAAATTGAGCGAAGAGCCCTGAAGAATAACCAATGGCGTCCATAACCCTGCCCAGGCCAAGCCGGAAGGGTAGCCCTGCTAACGACGTCGAACTTAAACCTGCTAAAACAAAAGGGGTGCCGACAAAGGGCATAGGAAAAAAGAGGAGCGTCAATACTGAGGCCAGTACACTACGAGGCTAGAATTCGGCAGCTCTCGCCTACATAGGTATGGTGGACTAAAGCGGTAGCGTAGCATGCACTAAACAACCTATAGAGACTCGATACAACTGTCGTCTATTAGAAAGGGATTGGAAAGACCTATCCGGATCCAACCTGATAGTAACACCAAAACATACCCATACTGGTATTTCCCCCTCGACACCAACCGAGGAAGTCAAACCAAGGAACTCACAGAGTTGGCAGTTTTGTTCATTCCATTATAGTTGCAGCACTTACTAGTCAGATCTAGATAGCATGAGACCTCCCAAAACGAGCAGTTGTTGGCACTTTTATTTACTCATTCCGTTGTAGTGAATCTGATTACTAGACATGTCAAAGTCAAATTTATAACACTACTTTAGTTATGCTTGTCTATGATCGAGATACTGTGCTCCAAGTTGTCCATAACCGTGGACACGGCATTCAGAAAGATTTACCCTGCAGGGGTGCACAAATAGCAACACACACATGATCAACCTCGGAAAAACCAAATCAAAACCCAACGAGGCTTTCACAACAAAGCAATCACAGGATTCATAAATCATTTCAGGGGGCCACCCCACTATGTTACCCGCGATGAAGTTGGCCGGCTCCGAGATGGACCCAGGGTTTGTGACAATGGCTGTAAACGACTAGGAACCCGAAAGTGTGACTGGGCCTGTCGATAGCGCGAAAACATTCCACGTTCCAAAACAGTACAGGTGCTCCATGCACAATCGTAAATAAAGCAGTAAAACATGGCATAAGTACTGGATAGTAATAAAGCCCCAAACTACTTATGGCCCCAAGAAATAAGAAATGAATCAAGCTCGGGCTAAGGGGGATCCATAGGGTCTCCCGGATGTGGATAGTGCGAATAATCAAGGAACAGGTATCAAGTACTCGAGGCCTACGGGACAGAAGTGGACATGAAAAACCAAATAGCTTATATTGCCCACCGACGCCTCTTTCATTAGTTATCCTAGCAATTTAATAGTTGTATTTAAAGTCATGATCATCTCCACCGTAAAGCATATGACAACATTCCAACAACTGTGTGGTACTTCGCGACACGAGATCGCACCTGAGCAAGCAACTATGACTCGCAAGACCATCTATCTACCAAACAATAGGTAATAGGAGGTGTCCAAGGCAATATTAAGGTTGCACAGAATATATCTGGTACAGAACACTAAAGCATCACGACACGGATAATAATAGATCAACAGGAGAAAATAAAGACTATAAATGCAAAAATAGGTAGAAAGGGGAAGAATGCTCGCCTGGAAAACTCTGCCGAAGGTTCGTTATCCGAAGAACTTTTCGATACTCGCATCAACTCAATGGCCTAATCCACGAAGAACCAAAGCACTAAAAGAAACACCGGTTGCACTATTTAATACTACAGCAAAAGATCTGGCATGATGTATGTATGATGCATGCCATGGCAAAGATGCGATGCAATTAGGCAATATTAAGCGGAACCGGGGTCCCGATAATTAATTATATGGTTCATGTTGTTTAGCTACCCCGCAATTTAAATGTTGTCTTAACAACGCAAAATATGGCATTGGTGCGCTACACAAATTTAAATGGAGCCAATATAAGACGAGATTCGCGCGCATATGGTATCCATATTTAATTATTAGGTGAGTCGACTAAATACCCCCAAATGACCAAGTATGAATGCAATCATGAACAATTTAAGATGCACGAGTTTATATTACATTTTATAAAATAGTGCTCAGAAAGGGGATCACACATTGGCATTTGGCGATCTTGGTTCGGGGTTCGACGCAGTCGATCTTCGGACGACGGGATCGGGCTTCGGATCCGAGGACAGGGTCTTGCCGTCCATGAAGAAGGCTTCGGTTCCATGTTGACAGTCTTGTCGTTCCAACTTCACTTGTCAGTGGTGGAATCGAGATCAGCACCCGGGTGTCTTCGTGACAGCGAGTGGTCACAAGCATAGCCGAGAACATGCTTATAGATGTAGCAACACCGAGATCCTTATCCGATTTTTTGGTTCTGGTCCACAACAAGATCCTGATCAGAATCACATCATCACCTTGCCAAACTCATCCTTGTACTCTATCAGCACAGCAACACGAAGGCAGGCCAAGACGCACTCCAGTAACGAGAGGGCCCTCATGTGTTACACAGGCACCAAGCCGAACACCGTGTGGTCAGGATGCTGCAGGAGAGCGACGAACTCGAGGCCAAGGAAGATGGGGGTGAGGCAGAGGGCTTCAAGGTGGCACCGTCCTTGATCGGAGCAGCGGAGAATGAGGCGTCGCAGAAGTCCATGGCGACGACGGCGCGGGGCGACGCAGACAAATAGGACTCGTGCGGGCGGCTGCAGAGCAGAGGAGGGAGCCCACGGTGGCGAGAGGGGCGTCGAGGCAGAGCTCGGCCATGCTTGAAGGCAAGGGCGGCGAGCGACGGGGAGAAGTAGGGCCTAGGTCGAGGGAGGGCTGGGCAGACGGAGAGGCGGCCGAAGCTTGGCGGCCGGGTCGCCGGGTTCACTGGCGACGGCCGTGGCGGGTGGTGGCGCCAAAGAGCGGCGTGAAGCTCCGCACGCGGGGACGGGGTCGCGGCCGTCCTACTCGGGAGCGAGCGAAGAGAGGAGGCGGTCGGAAGGGGCCATGAAGACGGTAGGAGGAGGCCTGAGCTATGGCGTGCCTGCGGGCAAGGTGGACTCAGGGAACAGCGGAAGCCTACTGGCGCTGGCTGTCGACGATGCTTCAGGGGAGAGAGGTGGCTGCCGGCCAGAGAAGCAAAGGAGGGCGTCATAGCCTTGGTGGCTTGACAGCGGAAGCGGTGGAGATCGAAGGGCGGCGGTGGTTGGGGGTTGGGGATTACGACAAGGTAGCGGGCAAGGCGACGGGGTGGGTCAAGGGGAGAGAGAGGGGTGCGGCCGCTAGGTGCCTGGGGTGGTCGCGTACAGGAGCGAGCAGCTAGGTGGAGCGCGTCGATCGGGGCAGCTAGGTTTGGTGGCCTTGTGCTGTCGGTGCGTGCCATGCGTGTTTTGTTGCAACGAAGCGACCATGTGTGGGTCGCGTGCACCGTGGCGTGATGCCTGTGATCGTGTGTGGCGGCACGGGTGTGTTGGGGTTCCTGACGGCTGGGTGGTTGGTTGGCGGAAGAGAGGGTGGGGCTAGGGTTTTGGTAACGGGTGGTAGGCTGCTGCTAGCTGGGCTTTTGGGCCTGGCTGGCGGCTGCCTCCCCTGATTAAATATTTATTTTATCTATTTTAATTTTAAAGACTTTGTTAAATAGTTTTTAGACAAATAGAAGATCTAGAAGAGACTGAGGTTTTGATTTAAAATATAGACGGACGATATTTCGAAAACGAAGATAGGCTTTTAGAAAATAGTTTTAGGCAAACAGATGCATGATGACGACGATGCTCAAATGCAATGTGGCATGGTGACATGAGCATGCGGTCATGATATTGCACAAAACAAAACAACGAGCGATTTTATAGTAGTGGTTTTACCGGGGTGCTACACAGAGTCATTGCATGTGTGTTCCTCTAGACATACCACCTTAGGAATCCACCAGTGTCATCGGATGTGTGTTCTTTTCATGAACCACACCCAGTGTGATTAAATGTCTGTTCCTCTAAACAAACCACATAAGGATCCACCAGAGTCATTGCATGTCTATTCTTTTCATGAACCACACCCAGTGTCATTGCATGTGTGTTCTTCTAAACAAACCACATAAGTCATTGCATGTCTATTCTTTTCATGAGCCACACCCGGTGTTATTGCATGTGATATCCTCTAGACAATCAACATAAGGATCTGCCGGTTTCACTAGATGTCTGTTCTTTTCTTGAACCACATAAGGATCCACCAGTGTCATTGGATGTGTGTTCTTCTCATGAACCACACATGGATCCACCGGTGTCATTGTATGTCTGTTCTTTTCATGAACCACAGCTAGAGTCATTGCATGTCTGTTACTTCCATAAACCACACATGGATCCACCAGCGTCATTGCATGTCTGTTCCTTTCATGAACCACATCAAGTGTCATTGCATGTGTGTTCCTCTAGAAAAACCACATATGGATCCACCTAGTGTCATTGCATGTCTGTTATTTTCATGAACCACGGTTAGAGTCCACCAGTGTCATTGCATGTCATTTCCTCTAAACAAACCACACCTGGATCCACCAGTGTCATTGCATGGCTATTCTTTTCATGAACCACAGCCAGAGTCATTGCATGTGTGTTCCTGTAGACAGACCACCTTAGGAATTCACCAGTGTCTTTTGATGTGTGTTCTTTTCATGAACCACACCTAGTGTGATTGCATGTCTGTTACTCTAAACAAACCACATAAGGATCCACCAGTGTCATTGCATGTCTGTTCTTTTCATGAACCACACCCAGTTTCATTGCATGTGTGTTCTTCTAAACAAACCACATAAGTCATTGCATGTCTATTCTTTTCATTAACCACACCCGGTGTCATTGCATGAGTGTTCCTCTAGACAAACCACATAAGGATCCACCAGTGTCACTGCATGTCTATTGTTTTCATGAACCACATAAGGATCCACCAGTGTCATTGGATGTGTGTTCTACTCATGAACCACACATGGATCCACCGGTGTCATTGCATGTCCGTTCTTTTCATGAACCACAGCTAGTCATTGCATGTCTATTACTTCCATAAACCACACATGGATCCACCGGTGTCATTGCATGTCTATTCTTTTCATGAACCACACCCAGTGTCATTGCATGTCATTTCTTTTCATGAACCACATAAGGATCCACCAGTGTCATTGCATGTCTGTTCTTTTCATGAACCACACCCAGTGTCATTGCATGTCTGTTCTTCTAAACAAAACACATAAGTCATTGCATGTCTGTTCTTTTCATGAATCACAGCTAGAGTCATTGCATGTCTGTTACTTCTATAAACCACACATGGATCCACCAGTGTCATTGCATGTCTGTTCTTTTCATGAACCACACCCAGTGTCATTGCATGTGTGTTCCTATAGACAAACCACATATGGATCTACCTAGGGTCATTGCATGTCTTTTCTTTTCATGAACCACATCTAGAGTCCACCAGTGTCATTGCATGTCAGTTCCTCTAAACAAACCACACATGGATCCACCAGTGTCATTGCATGTCTGTTGTTTTCATGAACCATAGCCAGAGTCATTGCATGTGTGTTCCTCTAGACAGACCACCATAGGAATCCACCAGTGTCATTGGATCTGTGTTTTTTCATGAACCATACCCAATGTGATTGCATGTCTGTTTGTCTAAACAAACCACATAAGGATCCAGCAGTGTCATTGCATGTCTGTCCTTTTCATGAACCACACCCAGTGTCATTGCATGTGTGTTATTCTAAACAAACCACATAAGTCATTGCATGTATGTTCTTTTCATGAACCACACCCGGTGTCATTGCATGTGTGTGCCTCTAGACAAACCACATAAGTATCCACCGGTGTCACTGCATGTCTGTTCTTTTCATGAACCACATAAGGATCCACCAGTGACATTGGATGTGTGTTCTTCTCATGAATCACACATGGATCCACCGGTGTCATTGCATGTCCGTTCTTTTCATGAACTACAGCTAGAGTCATTGCATGTCTGTTACTTCCATAAACCACACATGGATCCACCGGTGTCATTGCATATCTATTCTTTTGGTGAACCACACCCAGTGTCATTGCATGTCAGTTCCTCTAGACAGACCACCTTAGGAATCCACCAGTGTCATTGGATCTGTGTTTTTTTCATGAACCACACCCAGTGTGATTGCATGTATGTTCCTCTAAACAAACCACATAAGGATCCACCAGTGTCATTGCATGTCTGTTCTTTTCATGAACCACGCGTAGTGTCATTGCATGTGTGTTATTCTAAACAAACCACATAAGTCATTGCATGTCTGTTCTTTTCATGAACCACACCCGGGGTCATTGCATGTGTGTCCCTCTAGACAAACCACATAAGTATCCACCGGTGTCACTGCATGTCTATTCTTTTCATGAACCACATAAGGATCCACCAGTGACATTGGATGTGTGTTCTTCTCATGAATCACACATGGATCCACCGGTGTCATTGCATGTACGTTCTTCTCATGAACCACAGCTAGAGTCATTGCATGTCTGTTACTTCCATAAACCACACATGGATCCACCGGTGTCATTGCATGTCTGTTCTTTTCGTGAACCACACGCAGTGTCATTGCATGTCAGTTCTTTTCATGAACCACATAAGGATCCATGGGTGTCATTGCATGTCTGTTCTTTTCACAAACCACATAAGGATCCACCAGTGTCATTGCATGTCTGTTCTTTTCATGAACCACATAAGGATCCACCAGTGTCATTGCATGTCTGTTCTTTTCATGAACCACACCCGGGGTCATTGCATGTGTGTCCCTCTAGACAAACCACATAAGTATCCACCGGTGTCACTGCATGTCTATTCTTTTCATGAACCACATAAGGATCCACCAGTGACATTGGATGTGTGTTCTTCTCATGAATCACACATGGATCCACCGGTGTCATTGCATGTACGTTCTTCTCATGAACCACAGCTAGAGTCATTGCATGTCTGTTACTTCCATAAACCACACATGGATCCACCGGTGTCATTGCATGTCTGTTCTTTTCGTGAACCACACGCAGTGTCATTGCATGTCAGTTCTTTTCATGAACCACATAAGGATCCATGGGTGTCATTGCATGTCTGTTCTTTTCACAAACCACATAAGGATCCACCAGTGTCATTGCATGTCTGTTCTTTTCATGAACCACATAAGGATCCACCAGTGTCATTGGATGTGTGTTCTTTTCATGAACCACACCCAGTGTCATTGCATGTGTGTTCCTCTAGACAAACCACATAAGGATCCACCCAATGTGATTGGATGTGTGTTCTTCTCATGAACCACACATGGATCCACCGGTGTCATTGCATGTATGTTCTTTTCAGGAACCACACCTGTCGGCGGATTGATGACAAGTACGCCATGAGGGGGTCCTCGAGGCGTGTGGAAGAGAGGGGTGTGAGACATACGGTGTTCCGGGATGGTGAGCACACAAGTTACCCAGGTTCGAATTCGCCGGCTTTGGATGGACCCTACTCCTGCTAGCAATCCAGTAATACGGCAAAGCCGAAATATGGGTTACAAGGGTTTCGCCTGTGCGAGTTGAGATTGTAGACTATTGTAGTGTTGCCCTAAAGGCTCTCCCTAGGAAGGCTTCTATAGATATCCGGCCTAGGGTTTACAGGAGAGATCTATCCGGCTACGACTAAGAGTCGGTTATAGAGTACATCTTGAACTACAAGTAACACTATGGGCCTAAGTCGGTAAGTCTTATGGGCCTTCCCATAGCCGGATTGGACTCCGTCTTTCTCCCTGAATGGGATGCCCGTGAAGCAAAGCTCTAACCCGAAGTGGGCCACCCTGGTCAGTGAGGAACTGTGAGGATACCCGGAAAGTATATCCCCAACAGCAGCCCCCAGAAGTCTCCAAGATCCATAGTCGGATTTATCTTCGTCTAGCTTGATCTTCGGCTTGCAGAATCTTGAAGGGTTCCTGAAACTTCACAACAAAAAATACGATCCGGGTCTTAAAAATAAGTCGGACCTATCAACAGGTTACTCGGATTTTCCAGCTTGTTTCCAAACTAAGCCGGAATTTGGTCTCTAACGCCACCTGGCATAAGTCATGGTCAGGTCACGTCATCAGACAGACATCCTGTCAGCACGACCGTTGGTGGGTCTGCAGTTCGCAGAACCGAGGCGTCGTTTCAATGCATGAGCGGAGATCGAGGCGACGTAATCATCGCGTGGGTCCTTCACAGTTCCTTCCACGATGCGTGGCGGTTACACTGTAGCATTTGCACGAATCTTGGCGCGGTTAGGTGGATATAAGGGGTGAGGATTATTCTCCTCTTCTCTTCACCTATCCTTTGCCTTTTCCTCTCCTCCCAATCTCCCCCGTGCGCATAGAGATCCTCTGCTTTCCCCCAAAAAACTCCCAGCACCGCCCATACTAGGTCAACTACTCGCCGGAGAAATGGCAGCGGGGACGATGGCGGCAACGGAAGCGGCGACGGAGAAGGAAAGCTTCAGCGGGGTCTGGATCCCCTGCGTACTCGACAATGAGAAGCTCCAGAACATGGAGACAGAAGGGCTCCTCCGTGTCGGTGACTGGCGGAGCGGCTTTGAGGAAACCGTCCCCAGCGGCCGAGGTCGGCGACTGAGCGGGTCCACTCCGGCACCCACCTCGACAGAGGTTTGTCATTCCCTCCCTTGGAGTTCTTCTCCGAGGTGATTGACCATCTTGGTGTCCAACTCCACCATCTTCCTCCCAACTCTCTACTAGAGATGAGCGCTTACGCTTCTTTGTGTGAGGGCTTTCTCGGCATTTGGCCGAGTTTGACCTTATTTTGGTACTATTTTCATGTCCGGAGAAACTCTATCACTGCCGGTGTTCCTTACATCATCGGTACTATTAGTTTTTCACATAGACGCGAGCGCGCATATCCCAAAATCCTAGCTAGTGACATGGTCAAACAATGGCCAGCCACATTCTTTTATCATAAGGATATTCCAGCTCCCGGCAAAGCCACTACTTTGCCGGCTTTCATCGACGGAGCTGCCACGGCCCAACCGTCTTGGGACGAGGCTCCACCGGCTCTCACTAACGATCTGATCCTCGCTAAGAGGCGGATCGAATACTTGATCAAACACAAAGGACTGAAGGGATCCGACTTGGTCCAATGCTGGGTCTCACGCCGGATCTAGCCCCTTCAGTACCACGCAAATCGACTGATGCACTCCATCACGTCGTCCAAGAAAGACTCCCTCCGCATCAGCCCCAAATCCTACAACACACAGGGCTATATAAGCCAGATCAAGTGGCTGATCAGGGAGCGAATCAAGAGGAGGATCCCAGAGGTTTCTCTGGATATGCATACGGCGGAAAACCCCGTAGTGCTGGTAAGCTTCTATCAGTACACCTTTTTATGTGTTTCAATCTCTGAGTTACATTGCAATACTGATATGTTTTCTTCTTTTCAGCTTGATGACCTCCCCGAGTCGTGAAGAGGTAACTTTCAATCACAACTTCCTCCTTTGTACTTTATTCAAATTCTCTTCTAAGATGCAAGGCGGGTGCAGCGCGGCGCGGCGGGCGAGAGCAGGGGAAAAAGGGGCAGGCGCGGTGGGGCGGGCGTGGCGGCGAGAGCAGAGGTGTGCTAGCTAGTGTTCTGTGGGATTGACTCGATTTGGGGCAGTGAGATTGAAAACACTAAGTCAAAGAATTCTGTGGCGCATCTATACAGATATGCGCCATAGAATTGTTGGAAATGGTACAAAAGGCGCGTTGCGCTATTGTTTGACAGAAACACTTGCTTACCACACTGGTTCAGCGTTTGCTCCTTTGTTCTGAACCTGGGGTGGCTAGGTTCGATTGCTGGCTGCCACATATTTTTTTTGACTTTTTACAAAATATTTTTAGGATGGTAATAATATGTTAAAAGCAAGAACTAATATATTTGCCTATTAAAAACAAGAATTAATATATTTGCCTCGATATTATATTATATATATGCTTGTGTCACACCCACATAAATATCCGCATACATTAGTTTGTCAAAGTAATACACATATATGCAGGCGCGCGAGCACACATGTGCATTAATTAGTACAAAAAAGGCGTCAAAAACCGCTAAGTCGGCTCCGAGGTAGCTAGTGTCTTTTCACAACAACTTTCTTTCCCTTCTTCTTCGTAGTAGAATACTTTAGGCCGGCCACCTTGAGATTTCTTCTCGTGTACGGGCAACCTTTAGCCGGTAGGGTAGTCTTCCTTCTTACTTTAGCATAAGTAGTTGGCTTGTCGAAGTACTTGTCGAATTCCTCTTCGATCTTGGGATCGCTGTTCTTGTCGATGTCTTGCTTGTTGGCGGGTCCTTCCATTCCGATGATGCTCCTCTTGCCCCTCCTCACGACAACATGTCTTGGCTTTGCCGGGTCGGTAATTAAGAAGCATTGGTCAACTTGGCTAGCGAGCACCCATGGCTCATTTTTCGTGGAGGCGTTCTTCGATTTGGCATCGGGTATAACCATGGTGGTGAAAAACCGGCCATCTTTTTCGACGCTCTTGGCCCATCTGACACGAAACATCGGCACTGTCACTCCGCAGTAGTCGAGTTCCCATATCTCCTCGATCCTTCCATAGAATCTTTCCTTGACATCAGTCTCGTCATCAGCGTATGAGAGCATAGTTACTCCTGAGTTTTGGTATTCGCTATTCTTGTCCTTCTCCTCGGTGTAGAATCTGTAGCCGTTAATGTCGTACGTCTGATAGGTCCTAACATTGCACCCGGGGCCCTGTGAGAGTGAGAATATGAGTTTCTGATCTTCAGTATAAGGCGTCGGCATGGGACTTTCCAATAGCCTTTTCTTGAACCACCCCGTGAAGCTGGCGTTGTGCTCTCTGGTTATGTCTCCCTTCTTCCTCGGCTTGCCCATGTTGGCGAGCTTTTCCTCGATTAAGGTTTTGTGCGCATCCACCCAGGGGCCGACCAACTGTATGTGTTGTAGGGCGACTCGGTTTGCCCTATCAGTCGGCGTGTTCGAGTTCGATGCCGACGTGGAGTGCGTGGTAGCCCTCGCGGTGACCAAATCCAGCGAGCGTCCCGAGGTGCTTCCTAGTGGGCAGACCGACATCCTGGTTCTCGGTGCTTAGGTAGTTCTGGCAGAAGGAGATGCACTCGTAGTTTAGAAAGCCCTTGGCTATGCTTCCATCTGGATGGGACCTGTTGCGAACGAATCTTTTGATGACACCGTTTAGCCTTTCGAACGGCATCATGTTGTGCAGGAACGCCGGCCCGAGATGGATGATGTCATCCACGACATGGACAAGCAGATGCACCATGACATCGAAGAACGCGGGAGGTAAGTAAATCTCGAGCTTGCATAGTATCTCGACGATCTCTTCCTGTAGCTTGCCGAGCTGCTTCACGCTGATAGACTTCCTAGATATGACATCGAAGAAGTTGCAGAGGCCAAATAGCGTCTCACGGACGTGCTCGTCCATTATCCCTCGGATCATAACGGGGAGTATCTGCGTCATCAGCACGTGACAGTCGTGAGACTTCATCCCACAGAACCTCTTCTTCGCTACGTCCAAATATCTGCTTATGTTCCTAGAGTAGCCGTGCGGAACCTTGACTCCTAGGAGGCAATGGAAAAACCTCTCGAGCTCCTCCTCGCTTAGAGTGAAGGATGCAGCTTTAAGCACCACCTCATTCTTCTTAGCCCTTTTGCGGCGACCCTGGGTCCCTTCCGTCTGTTCATCGTCATCGTCGGCATCATCACTATCGGGGTACTAAAGTTCCTTCTTAATGCCAAGCAATTTTAGGTCGCTTATTGCTTTCGGCCCATCCTTGGTCCTATCCGGCATTTTCATCTGAGTGCCGAGCAGGCTCTCGGTAATGTTCTTCGTGATGTGCATCATATCGAGTCTATGGGGCATGTGGAGGACCTTCCAGTAAGGAAGGTCCCAGAAAACGGACCTCGCCTTCCATACTCCATGAAGCGGTGATGGCTGTTCCCTCGACCGCTTCTTTCCTGGCGCAGGGCACTCTTCCCAATTGTCTAGAAGCTCCTTGATTTCTTCGCCGCTCAACGGTCGACGTGGGGAATTTTTGAGCTCGTCTTTGCCATTGAACAGGTCTCCGTGTTTTCTCCACGGGTGATCCTTGCAGGGCCACATTCGAGTCCTTTGGAACACGGTTTTTGAAGACCCAGGATCCCTCGGCAGCTGTAGATGCGAGGTCTTATCCATGCACCTGACACATGAACAGAATCTGTGGTTCACCTGACACGCTACATATCCGTAACTAGGATAGTCCTGCACCGTCATGAGCAACGCAACTCTCAGGTCTTAATAATCTCCAGTGTAGGCATCCCACGTACGTGCCGGCGTCTCCCACATCGTCGCTAACTCCTCTTTCAGGAGCCCGAGATACAGATGCATGTCGACACCCGGTTGTTTTGGCCCCTGGATAAGGATACTCATGTGTACGTACCGCTGCTTCGTGCACAACCAGGGTAGGAGGTTGTATGACCATACAAACATGGGCCAGGTGTTGTGCGTGCTACTCTGGTTGCCAAAGGGATTGAGTCTGTCGGTGCTCATGCCCAGCCTAACGTTCCTTGGATCGAGCCCGAACTCATCTTGGAATTCGATGTCCAGCACATTCCCCTGGCTAGCGTCCGTGGGGTGTGTCAGGATCTTGCCCTTCTCCGGATCATCTTCCAGCTTCTCCCTCTTCCCGTGCCATTGCATAAGCTCTGCTTACTTAGGGTCTACGAAATACCGCTGCAGACGGGAAGTGATAGGAAAGTACCACACCACTTTTCGAAGAACTTTCTTGTTCCCTCTCTTGTACCATCCCTGGCCGCACACCGGGCATGTGGTTCTATCCTTGTACTCATTCCGATAAAGTGCGCAGTCGTTGATGCATGTGTGGTACTTCACATACGGTAGGTCTAGTGGGCAAACTACTTTCCTCCCCTCCTCGATACTTGTTCGCCATGTGTTGTCCTTGGGAAGACGAGCGTCCAGAATTTCATGTGAGCGTTAAAGCTAGTGTCGGTCCATTTGTGCTCCGCCTTCATCTCCAGAGCCTTTAGCGTTACACTCAAGCGTGTATCCTCGGGCCGGCACCGAGGATACAATGGAGTCCTCCCGTCTACCTCCATCTGTGTCAGCTTGGCTTTCTCTCTAGCTGCAGCTCTCGTGTTGGCCGTCTGCTTGAGGAGTATTTCTTGAAGATGAGGGTCCCGCAAGGATGAAGTTAGCAGCGTGTCCGTGCTCCCGTCTTCTCCACTGCCACCACCACCATCTGCTCTGGCATCGTCTCCTTCATGGTGATCGTGTCTGCCGGCATCTCCTTCTTCATGATGATCATGTTCGTCGGCATCTCCTTCGTCATGATGACCATGTCCAGGAGACCCTTCATCTTCTCCCCCGCCCTCGGCCTCTTCTTCATCATGGCCACCGCCATCTACCGGTGGCTCCTCATTCACTAAGAAGCCAGGCATGAAACCACGCGTCAATAGGTGAGACTCCAGTTGTCCGGAATCAGGGTTGATCCACTTCCGGTGTTTGCACATTCGGCACGGACATCTTATCTTGGTCATGTTGTTTCGAACCATGTCGGCTACCGCGTCAGCCTTGTATCTAACCACCCAACGTTCGCTCCTATGGATGACCATGGTCGCCTGCGCGCGAACATAGACCAAATTAAAGAGAGTATGTTAGAACCATGCACACATTCGACGCGCACACATACATGCATGCATGATCGCCAGGAAATTTCGGCATGACCTATCCTAAAAATAGGACGTATGGCTAGTGCAGAAATTTGCCGAAATGGACGTGAATCAACATTTCGGCAAACCTCCATGCACCCGGCGCCGGCAACATGCATTCAAGGACAACACAACCTCCCTCCACAAGCAACATGTATTCAAGCACAACACAAAGCGACGGAACATCATCTCTCGCCATCACACACCACCCGCGGGACCATCTACACCTACAAAACATCCATACACACCGTGCCGAGGCCCGCTAGCCACACAGAACATGCATCACACAAGTACCCATGCACACATGCATCACAAATCTACAAACCCCATATGCATAGTGTAGCAAGAGGGGGCGTTGGGATGTGTGGAGGAGGAAAGTATGAGTGGTTTACTACCTTTACAAGTAGGAGTAGCTTCCCCTCACAAGTACATGAACCAAAGTAGGTCTAGCTATCAACAATGGAGGTGGGTATGAGCAAAATGGAGTGGGAGGGAGGAGGGGGACGAGCTAGCTAGTTGGAGGTGGTGGGAACAGGGGAAAAGGGGGCTGCCACCTTTTGTAGATCTGTTTCGCACATTCTGTGGCGCATATGGAAAATGCTCCACAGAATGTCAAAATTTTGTGGCGCATATAGCTACATGCGCCACAGAAAGTGAGAATTCTGTGGCGCATATGTTATATGCACCACAGAATTTTGACATTCTGTGGCGCATATGCTATATGCGCCACAGAATTCTGGCCTGCCCCTGTGCTGGGGTCAGGCCCACATGGGCCCACAGGAATTCTGTGGCGCATGTACCTATATGCGCCACATAATTCACACTTTCTATGGCGCATATATCCATATGCGCCACAGAATTGCAGGAATTCTATGGCGCATTTGCTACATGCGCCACAAAATTAATTTTAGTGGAGCATTTGTTGCATATGCGCCACAGAATTAAAATCTACCTATAATTGTTTTCCTAGTAGTGATACCCGAGGGTAGCAGTTTTAGAATCGGAAATCTAAACCAGAACGAACATGAGCATAAAGTACTTTCAAGCATTCTAAGATTTTCGACTATGACATGATCATTCGAAAATAAGATGGTAAAAACTTCTCAGAAAAAATTGAGGCAACCAAAACATTTTTTTGTCACAAAACATGTACATATATATGATTACAAAGAAGGATAAACTAAGAATAAAATGGACATAGCTTAGCAATATTCCACGGTCTATCTAACTCATCCGGATTTGTACTGCCTCCAGCTCTCTTTCTCTTCTTAGTAGCAAGTTTTTCTTTGACTGGCTTCATGTCAGTTAAGTAATACGAACCATTGTGCAATACTCGACTAACGAAAAAGGGACCTTCCCATACTAGGGAAAGTTTGTGCTTGCTTTGTTGCACAAGCCGGAGAACCAAATCGCCTTTATTGAAAGATCTGTTTCTGACTCTCTGGCTATGATACTTGCGTAACTTCTGCTGATAGGCTATTGATCTCATTTAAGCAACGACGCGAACTTCTTCGACTAAGTCGAGATCATTTTGTCGAGAAATCTCGACATCCTGTTCGATATACGTGGCCACTCTACGAGAAGTGTGAATCAAATCACTAGGAAGAACTACTTCTACGCCATAGACCAAGAAGAAAGGTGTGTATCCGGTTGAACTGTTCAGAGTTGTTCGTAAACTCCATATTACAGAGGGTAATTCCTCCGCGCAAGCCCCCGCAGCACGTTGTAGTGGTGCTTCAAGTCTCGGTTTTAGGCCTTGTAGGATTAAACCATTTGCTCTTTCAACATGTCCATTAGCCTGTGGATGTGCGACTGACGCAATGTCAAGCCGGATATTTTGCTCATTGCAGAATTCGGCCAATTCTCCCATGGAGAAGTTACTCCCGTTGTCCGTGATAATGCTATGCGGATAACCATACCGGATTATAACATCCTCGACAAATCTTTTGGTTGTTGCTCCATCACAACTATTGACAGGTTTAGCCTCAATCCATTTGGTGAATTTATCCACCATCACTAAGAGATGAGTAAATCCACTTGAAGCTCATTTAAATGATCCTACCATATCAAGCCCCCAGACCGCAAAAGGCCATGTTATAGGTATTGTTCGCAACTGATCAGCCGCAAAATCCGTGTCTAATAGCTTTTGCCACTAAAGATTTGGCTGCAGCGTGGTGACCACACTCGCCTTCGTGGATTTCCCTTAAGATTTCCACTCCTTCTTCCGGAGATACACAGCGCTGAAAAACCCCAGAAACACTCCGCCTATAGAGCTCACCTTTAACTATAGTATAGGCTTTTGCTCGTCGGATAATCTGCCGGCTCAGAACCTCATCTTCGTGTAATTTGCCATCTACCAAATAATCGAGGTAGGGTTGAGTCCAGCTGGTAATTACAGCCAGAACTGCTATCAAGGGTGAGTCGGATTTGGTCGGATAGTCCTCATCTACTCCCTTTATCGAGGGAATTTTGAGGTCCTCTAAAAAAGCGCCATCCGGAACCTCTTTCCGCGCAGAACCTATCCGAGATAGTGCGTCTACTTCCTCATTTTCTGCTCTAGGGATGTGTTGAACTTCAAACCCTTCGAACGATTTAGATAGATCATCCACGATTGCTTTATATGCTGCCATGTGCTTATTTGCATTACAAATATCCGACACTTGTTGAGCAACAAGATCCGAATCACCGTAACACATCAAACGTCGGATGCCAATATCCTTAGCAATCCAAATTCCATGTCGCAGTGCTTCATACTCGGCAATATTATTTGTCGCTGTGAAGTGGATCTGCAACACGTATAGAAGTTTATCTCCTTGGTGTGATTTGAGCACCACGCCAGCCCCCGAGCCCCCTCGAGCTTTAGACCCATCAAAATAGAGGGTCCAATATTCTGACTCAGGGAGGATCATGTTCTCCTTTGTCTCTGTTCAATCAGCAACAAAGTCAGCAAGGATCTGGGATTTGATTGCTGTCCGAGGTTTATACTCAATATCAAAAGCTGAGAGCTCTATTCCCCATTTGGCGACGCGTCCTGTGGCATCACTGTTGTTGATTATGTCTCTCATGGGAGTTGTGCTCACCACGGTAATCGGATGCTCCTGAAAATAGTGTCGTAACTTATGAGATGCTAGAAAAACACCGTAAGCCAACTTTTGATAGTGCGGATATCGCTGTTTTGATTCTGTCTGGACTTCACTGACAAAGTAAGTCGGACGCTACACCAGGTGCTCCTGATTTTCCTCCGGTCTCTCCACCACCATGACGATACTAATGACCTTATTTGTCACAGCAAGATAGAGCAACATCGGTTCTTGAGGTTTTGGCGCTGCAAGGATAGGAGCAGACGAGAGTACTTTCTTCAGGTCTTGTAGTGCAGCTTCAGCTTCATCAGTCCAAACAAAATCTTTGGCCTTTTTCAGGAGTTTGTATAATGGTGCGGCTCGTTCACCACGCCGGCTTACAAACCGACTGACTGCAGCAATGCAACCAGTTAGTCTTTGTACGTCCTTCAGGCGAGTTGGCCTAGAAATATTGAGTATATCCTTGATTTTGTCCCGGTTCACCTCTATGCCTCTTTGAGACACGATGAAACCTAACAATTTTCCGGCTAGTATTCCAAAGAAACATTTCTTCGGGTTAAGTATGATGTTATATTTTCATAGATTGGCAAATGTTTCCTCCAAGTCGGAAATCAGCGTTTCGTTCGTTTTGGACATCACTGCGATATCATCCATGTATGCATGTACATTGCGTCTGAGTTGGTCGTGGAGGCAATGCTGCATCGTGCGCTGGTACGTAGATTGGCGATAAAATCCTAGTAAGTCGGACGTCCGAATATAGCATGGTATGCGCTCTGGAACGGGGCCACTTGAAAGGAAAGTGCCTCCGTCCGATAGTTCTTTGGAGTTCCAAAGGTAACATCCAAAGTGATCTCTCCCAGGGAATTGGCTTGTCTTCCTGGGACAACTCCGTGAAAGATCACAGAGCTATGGTTCAGCTATGTTTCCGAGATCTTCATCCAGCGTAGCGTTTTGACATAGAGAATATTGATACTTCTACCATCGTCCACTAGGGTCTTGGAGAAACCATAACCGTCAATAAGTGGATTGACGATTAAGGCGTATTTTCCTTGCCTGTGCAACTTAGGCGGATGATCAGCGCGGTCAAATGTGATTGCCACTTCCGACCAGTCCAGGTACTAGGGGACAGCCGGAACTGTTGCATTGAGCTCATGTAGAACTGCTTTTTTGACCTTTGCTGGTTGAGATCCGAGGAAAGTGACATAAGTGTCGTTTTTGGTGGGAAATTTTTTCTTTCCTTCCAGCTTGGGATTTGAAGCATCAGCTTCCTCCATGTCGAAATCTTCCTTGGTCTCTTTTTCCTTTTCGGGATTCTTCTTTCCCTTCTTCCGCTTAGATTTGTAGCCTGTGGTATCATCTCTTTTGATGTCGTCATTGAAACGACATTCGGCGTTGGTGTGGGACGAGCCCCTATTGGCGTCTAAGTGATGCACACATGGGTTATTGGCAATGTCGGCCCAAGAGTAGGTTTTGCCTGGTTGTTGGTCTCCTCTACCTTGGACTCTTGAAGTTCCACGCCCACGCCCGCGGCCTCCACCGCATCCTCCTCGTCCACCAGACCCGAAAGTAGTAGTGACCCGAGGTATTTTTACACTTCTGAGCTTGTTGCTTTGGTTGTTTTGCCGACTGTGGCACAGCTAGGGCATTGAGTAATCCCTCCGCATCGTTGTAGGCATCTGCATACTTGTAAAGACCCAAACCTGGCTTGGTTTGAATCCCTGTGATTACAGTGCTAGTCCCTGGATCGAATAGCTAGCACCCACAGTTTAAGATGTAATATCGAGATACAAAGGTCATATTACATCGCATGATCCAGAATATAAATACTTTATTACATACTCATAGTCATAGGCTATCTTATTACAAAGCAGCAGAATACAAGTAAAGCATGGAGTCCTTCATCTTCATGTGCCACAGGCAAACATGTTGGGTGTAGACTCATAACCTCTATCAACAATCCACACTCATCAACAGAATAACCTGCAACATGATAGGTTGTAGCCACAAAGGGTCAATACTTTGAATGTATTGGCAAGTGTCACAAGTCTGTGAATATAAGTTGGACTATCACTACATGCATATTTGGCTAAGTAGATCTTAGGCTTATTTGTAGAAAGCAATATGGTTTTATCCTATGTTTGTAAAATACTTTTCATCTGCGTAACCAAGAGAGGGCGGCGGGAATCAAGAGAGGGCGGCGGGAACCTGCGTCTCGCCGGAAATCACCGGTGAACGGTGGCGGCAGAGGGTGACGCCGGTGGTGACCATGGCGACGACCTAGGCAGAGAAAAAGCACGGGAAAGTGTCAGTAGGCGCGCCAGAGCATGGCGAAGCTAACAGGACAGAGGGAAGGACGCGGGGCAGTGAGTTCTTGCTGGAATCCTCGCCGGAGCTCGTTAGTGGCCGCAGTGGTTCGAGCTTGATTCCGAGCAGCCTAGGGGATCTCAGGTGGTGGGGTCTAAGGGGAAACGGAGGGGAGGGAATGGGGTTTAAGGGGCAGGGGTTGGAGTGGAGTTTAATTCGCAGAAACGCTCGAATTTAATCGAATGAATCGACACAGAAACGGCTAGGGAGGGAGAGGGATGTTCGTCCTCGCGGTGGAAGACGGTGAGCTGGCGAGTGACGTGGAGGTGGGGTTGGGCCGTCAGCGAGGAATGACGTGGAATTTATAGAACACATTTACTTTCTAACTCAAATTTTTCTAATCAAATTTATTCACTTTGGCTTTAATAGTTAATATTTCCTTTCTTAATTATATTCTCAAAATAATTCATATCTTTTTATCCATGGCTCCAAATTGGATGAAACCAATTTCTATTGTTTTATTATTTTGTCCTTTATCTTTTTAGCCCTCATAGGAGTTATTTTGTTTAATATAAATATGGAGTATATCCATAGTATTGTGTTGTTCTTAGTGTTAACAAATAATTAGAGTTTTAGGGTTTGAGATATTTTTCACTTCTCTTGGGTTTTTAAAATGCAACCAAGTCAAGATGCTCATGCATGATTCATGATTTGGGATTTTAAAACATGCACACCACTTCACAAACAAAAACCGTTTTATTTGGCTTGGGTTTTGGAGGCATTATATCAAATGTTCCAAAAGTTTTTGTTCCTTCTGAATTTCAAAGAACTTGGTTCTTCATTTTGTTTAAAATTTTCACATGTCAAAATTTGGAAAATTTTGGGATGTGACAATACTTGGTCGCTGTTTCTATCATCTCTCCCAGATCAGTGACTTTGTCACACTTCAAGCGATGGCGCAGTAGGCCAATTGGGAGACCTGCGATGAAAGCTTCAATCGCAGTTTGATCGTTTACTCCTTCTTAGGAGTTCTTCGTGTCGATCCATCATCCGAGGTAATCCTAGCAAGTTTCTCTGGCTTTCTAGGTGCAATGTTGTAGGTCTTCGACCGTACAGGGCCTCCGATATGTGCCTTCGAAATTCCAAAAGAACGCACTTTGCATGTCATACCAGTTGTGGATGGTGTTCTCCGAAAGTTCATTAATCCATGATCGTGTCGTCTTCCGCAACATAAGTGGGAGATATCGGGTTGCGACCAGGCTGTTTCCGCCTTTGGCGATGCAACATGCTTGGAAGAAGTCCTGTAGCCAGGTATCTAGCCGAGCAATGCCGTCGTAGGCTTGGATGTGTCTTGAGATAGCAAATCCTTCCGGGAATTTTGTAGCTCTGATGCATGGTCCGAAGCACTTTGGGCCCATGTAGATATCATTGTTTTCATAGCGCCGTGCCTCTATGTTGGAGTTGATTCTGTGCCTTGCGTCGTTCGGGGATAGAGATCGTCCCGAATGTCGGATGTGGCTGCGGCGCCTTGGAGCCGGACTTCGGCTTCTGCCACCACCTCCTCTGCTAAGTCGTCCTCCTTGTCCCCCTTGAGAGCCGTTGTGATGACTACTTGGTGGAGATGGTGGGGCAGCTGGATTGTTTCCGGCTAATCGCCGGCCTCCGTCCGGAGCATCATTATTCCGGTTCCGGGGAGGGTCTTCACTATGACGAGCCCCCTGCCGGCTTGTACCAGCATGGTTTCCGTTGTTCCTTCGTCCATTGTTCCCACTATGGTGAGGCTTAGCCGGACGGCTTGCATGTCTAGGAGGTGGCATTTTTTGATGATCCTCCTCCCGACGTTTCTCTTTATCTTCTCCCCTTCGATCGTTTGACTCACATCGGGGAGGATTCCTTGGATACAGTGCATCAATGGCATCTTGCTCCGCCGCTGGAACGACGTTGCTCCAGTCACGTGCGGTTCTGTGATGATGTCCTGATGATTCGGTTTTGGAGTAGTTATCTTCCCGTCGGTTGGAACAGTGACGCTGTTCTGGAACACGCTGGGGTCTTATATCGTTCCAGGCTGAGTCCGTGTGACATTGGTCGGATTTCGAGACCAATTTTCCACTTCCACATTTCGCAGCCATCTGTTGCTCCAGACCCTTGGTGAGTAGCTTGATGCCCAATCGAACCTGTTCTGGGCCTAGGTTATTTGATAGAATATCTCGAGATGCGACAGTGTTTTGTACCGGTGTTGGGTACACCAGGTCTCCTTTGCTGTCGAGCCGAGGCATCCCTGGATCTCCTTCAAAGAGTACCCTGTTTACCTCCGGAAATTTACCATCACCTGTGTAACTTTTCTGGGTCTTCTGATGCAACCGAGACATGTAATCTTTAGTTTCCATGCATTTCTTTTCTCCCTCGATATTTTTAGCTTCATCCAGGAGTTGTTGACGACGCGCTTCTAGGGCCTGGGCCCTTTCGTCCAGCTCTTCAGCAGTGAGTTTTGCAGCTGTAGGGATAGGTGTGGTTAATGCAGTATCGATGAGTTTATGCGCACCTTCAGTGATCACGTGTCCATCCACTGATTCTTCGTTTTTTGGCTCTTCTGGGATAAGTGCTCCATCCGAGTCTTCCTCATATTGCTCGGCAATCACCTCCTCTATCAGAGGTTCTTTTGTCGGGGTCTTGTTCTTCATGTTCTTCTTCTTTGCCTTCTTGGCAGCGCCGGTAGCAAAGACGGCTTTGGGTCCGTTTCCCGGAGTCAAGCTCTGATCGGTACTTTCGAACATCAGGACCTAGGGATTGTCTCCGACGTCCATGTCATCCTGTGCTTTGGGAGAGTGTTCCCGGGATCCTTCATCCATGGCTTCTCCTTCTTCTGCAACTTTGGAGTTGTACTCCTCTTCATATTCCACGGAGAACTTTCGGAAATCTGCTGACGTCGGTGTTTGTTCCAATTGCCTCCAGCATAGAGTCGGTGTTTTCTCCAGCATCGACAGAGCCGGATCTGGATCCCACATACCCGACGAAGTGCGAAGCGTGCTTCCTGAGGTACCTACAGCTCTCGCAATCAGCCATGTCAAAACTTTTGATGGTCTCGAGAATTGCATCTGCGCTTGCATATTGCATTATCATACGTCGCAGTGTGTACATTAGGAAAGTTTTATCTGACCCGGCATCATCAGAGCTGGAATCAGTGTCATTGATGATCTCCTCCTGGATTTTGACTTCCGCGGGTGGGTCGATCTGGGATAGGGCTTCTCCAAGGAGATCCACTCTAGCTTCGACTTGGACTGCTAGGTCTTCCTTAGGCTCGGATTTCTCCACTATCTCCACCACTGGTGCGGGATGGGTGGGTTTAGTTTTTTCTGAGATCCGGAACTCTGCCTCCTCCGCGGACAAAGGGGACCCAGAAGATTCTTCTGCCTCTATCATCACCGTTGGGGTGGGTGGGGCAGGTTCAGCAAAACCGATGTAAACATCGATCTCGCCAAGAGACATGATTGTGTAAGCAGTCATGGCCTCCCTAGCCGGAATCCACGTCTCGTCGAGAACGATGAGAGGGACGTCGCTGGCATAGAGGATGCGACTGACGGCGATGGTGTCGCCGATTCTGATTCATGCAGATTCCGCTCGGAACGCAGATCCGAAGCTCACTTGCCCCACGGTGGGTGCCAACTGTCGTCGGATTGATGAAAAGTATGCCATGAGGGGGTCCTCGAGGCGTGCAGAAGAGAGGGGTGTGAGACGTACGGTGTTCCGGGACGGTGAGCACACAAGTTTACCCTGGTTCGAATCCACCGGCTTTGGACGGACCCTACTCCTGCTAGCAATCCAGTAATACGGCAGAGCCGGAATATGGGTTACAAGGGTTTCGCTAGTGCGAGTTGAGATTGTAGACTATTGTAGTGTTGCCCTAAAGGCTCTCCCTAGGACGGCTTATATAGATATCCGGCCTAGGGTTTACAGGAGAGATCTATCGGGCTACGACTAAGAGTCGGTTACAAAGTACATCTTGAACTACAAGTAATACTATGGGCCTAAGTCAGTAAGTCTTCTGGGCCTTCCTGTAGCCGGATTGGACTCTGTCTTTCTCCCTGACTGGGCCGCCCGTGAAGCAAAGCTCCAACCTGAAGTGGGCCACCCTGGTCAGTAAGGAACTCTGAGGATACCCGGAAAGTATATCCCCAACAACACCTAGTGTCATTGCATGTCTTTTCTTTTCATGAACCACACCCAGTGTCATTGCATGTGTGTTCCTCTAGACAAACCAAATAAGAATCCACCAGTGTCACTGCATGTCTGTTCTTTTCATGAACCACATAAGGATCCACCAGTTTCATTGGATGTGTGTTCTTTTCATGAACCACACATGGATCCACCAGTGTCATTGCATGTCTATTCTTTTCATGAATCATAGCTAGAGTCATTGCATGTCTTTTACTTCCATAAACCACACATGGATCCACCAGTGTCATTGCATGTCCGTTCTTTTCATGAACCACACCCAGTGTCATTGCATGTGTGTTCCTCTAGAAAAACCACATATGGATCCACCTAGTGTCATTGCATGTCTGTTCTTTTCATGAACCACAGCTAGAGTCCACCAGTGTCATTGCATGTCAATTCCTCTAAACAAACCACACATGGATCCACCAGTGTCATTGCATGTCTGTTCTTTTCATGAACCACAACCAGAGTAATTGCATGTGTGTTCCTCTAGACAGACCACCTTAGGAATCCACCAGTGTCATTGGATGTGTGTTATTTTCATGAACCACACCCAGTGTGATTGCATGTATGTTCCTCTAAACAAACCACATAAGGATCCACCAGTGTCATTGCATGTCTATTCTTTTCATGAACCACACCCAGTGTCAATATATGTGTGTTCTTCTAAACAAACCACATAAGTCATTGCATGTCTTATCTTTTCGTGAACCACACCCGGTGTCATTACATGTGTGTTCCTCTAGACAAACCACATAAGGATCCATCGGTGTCACTGCATGTCTATTCTTTTCATGAACCACATAAGGATCCAACAGTGTCATTGGATGTGTGTTCTTCTCATGAACCACACATGGATCCACCGGTGTCATTGCATGTCCGTTCTTTTCATGAAGCACAGCTAGAGTCATTGCATGTCTGTTACTTCCATAAACCACACTTGGATCCACCGATGTCATTCCATGTCTATTATTTTCATGAACCACACCTAGTGTCATTGCATGTCAGTTCTTTTCATGAACCACATATGGATACACTGGTGTGTTTGCATGTGTTTTATTTTCACAAACCACATAAGGATCCACCATTGTCATTGCATTTCTGTTCTTTTCATTAACCACATAAGGATCCACCAGTGTCATTGGATGTGTTTTCTCTTCATGAACCACACCCAGTGTCATTGCATGCGTGTTCTCTAGACAAACCACATAAGGATCCACCCAATGTGATTGGATGTGTGTTCTTCTCATGAACCACACATGGATCCACCAGTGTCATTGCATGTATGTTCTTTTCATGAACCACACCCAGTCTCATTGCATGTCTGTTATTTTCATGAATCACACCCTGTGTCATTGCATGTCAGTTCTTTTCATGAACCACATAAGGATCCACCGGTGTCATTGCATGTCTGTTCTTTTCACAAACCACATAAGGATCCACCAGTGTCATTGCATGTCTGTTCTTTTCATGAACCACATAAGGATCCACCAGTGTCGTTGGATGTGTGTTCTTTTCATGAACCACACCAAGTGGCATTGCATGTGTGTTCCTCTAGACAAACCACATAAGGATCCACCTAATGTGATTAGATGTGTGTTCTTCTCATGAACCACACATGGATCCACTAGTGTCATTGGATGTCTGTTCTTTTCATGAACCACACCCAGTGTCATTGCATGTGTGTTCCTCTAGACAAACCACATAAGGATCCACCGGTGTCACTGCATGTCTGTTCTATTCATGAACCACATAAGGATCCACCAGTGTCATTGGATGTGTGTTCTTCTCCTGAACCACACATGGATCCACTAGTGTCATTGCATGTATGTTCTTCTCATGAATCATAGCTAGAGTCATTGCATGTCTGTTACTTCCTTAAACCACACATGGATCCACTAGTGTCATTGCATGTCTGTTCTTTTCATGAACCACACCCAGTGTCATTGCATGTGTGTTCCTCTAGACAAGCCACATATTGGTCCACCTAGTGTCATTGCATGTCTGTTATTTTCATGAACCACGGCTAGAGTCCACCAGTGTCATTGCATGTCTGTTCCTCTAAACAAATCACACATGGATCCACTAGTGTCATTGCATGTCTATTCTTTTCATGAACCACAGCCAGAGTCATTTCATGTGTGTTCCTCTAGACAGAGCACCTTAGGAATCCACCAGTGTCATTGGATCTTTGTTTTTTTCATGAACCACACCTAGTGTGATTGCATGTATGTTCCTGTAAACAAACCACATAAGGATCCACCAGTGTCATTGCATGTCTATTCTTTTCATGAACCACACCCATTGTCATTGCATGTGTGATCTTCTAAACAAACCACATAAGTCGTTGCATGTCTGTTCTTTTCATGAACCACACCCGGTGTCATTGCATGTGTGTTGCTCTAGACAAGCCACATAAGTATCCACCGGTGTCACTGCATGTCTATTCTTTTCATGAACCACTTAAGGATCCACCAGTGTCATTAGATGTGTGTTCTTCTCATGACCCACACATGGATCCACCGGTGTCATTGCATGTCCGTTCTTTTCATGAACCACAGCTAGAGTCATTGCATGTCTGTTACTTCCATAAACCACACATTGATCCACCGGTGTCATTGCATGTCTGTTCTTTTCATGAACAACACCCAGTGTCATTGCATGTCAGTTCTTTTCATGAACCATATCAGGATCCACCAGTGTCATTGCATGCTTGTTCTTTTCACAAACCACATAAGGATCCACCGGTGTCATTGCATGTCTGTTCTTTTCATGAACCACATAAGGATCCACCAGTGTCATTGGATGTGTGTTCTTTTCATGAACCACTCCCAGTGTCATTGCATGTGTGTTCTCTAGACAAAACAGATAAGGATCCACCCAATGTGATTGGATGTGTGTTCTTCTAATGAACCACACATGGATCCACCAGTGTCATTGCATGTCTGTTCTTTTAATGAGCCACACTCAGTGTCATTGCATGTCTGTTATTTTCATGAACCACACCCAGTGTCATTGCATGTCAGTTCTTTTCATGAACCACATTAGGATCCACCGGTGTCATTGGATGTCTTATCTTTTCACAAACCACATAAGGATCCACCAGTGTCATTGCATGTCTGTTCTTTTCATGAACCACACAAGGATCCACCAGTGTCATTGGATGTGTGTTCTTTTCATGAACCACACTAAGTGTCATTGCATGTGTGTTCCTCTAGACAAACCACATAAGGATCCACCCCATGTGATTGGATGTGTGTTCTTCTAATGAACCACACATGGATCCACCAGTGTCATTGCATGTCTATTCTTTTCATGAACCACACCTTGTGTCATTGCATGTCTGTTCTTTTCATATACCACACCCAGTGTCATTGCATGTGTGTTCCTCTAGACAAACCACATAAGGATCTACCGGTCTCACTGCATGTCTGTTCTTTTCATGAACCACATCAGGATCCACCGGTGTCATTGGATGTGTGTTGTTCTCATGAACCACACATGGATCCACTAGTGTTATTGCATGTGTGTTCTTTTCATTAATCGCAGCTAGAGTCATTGCATGTATGTTACTTCCACAAACCACACATGGATCCACTAGTGTCATTGCGTGTCTGTTCATTTCATGAACCACACCTAGTGTCATTGCATGTGTGTTCCTCTAGACAAACCACATATGGATCCACCTAGTGTCATTGCATGTCTGTTCTTTTCATGAACCACAGCTAGAGTCCAACAGTGTCATTGCATGTCAGTTCCTCTAAACAAACCACACATGGATCCACCAGTGTCATTGCATGTCTGTTCTTTTCATGAACCACAGCCAGAGTCATTGCATGTGTGTTCCCCTAGACAGACCACCTTAGGAATCCACCAGTGTCATTAGATCTGTGTTTTTTTTTTCATGAACCACACCCAATGTGATTGCATGTCTGTTCCTCTAAACAAACCACATAAGGATCCACCAGTGTCATTGCATGTCTGTTCTTTTCATGAACCACACCCAGTGTCATTGCATGTCTGTTCTTTTCACAAACCACATAAGGATCCACCAGTGTCATTGCATGTCTATTCTTTTCATGAACCACATAAGGATCCACCAGTGTCATTGGATGTGTGTTCTTTTCATGAACTACACCAAGTGGCATTGCATGTGTGTTCCTCTAGACAAACCACATAAGGATCCACCCAATGTGATTGGATGTGTGTTCTTCTCATGAACCACACATGGATCCACTAGTGTCATTGGATGTCTGTTCTTTTCATGAACCACACCCAGTGTCATTGCATGTGTGTTCCTCTAGACAAACCACATAAGGATCCACCGGTGTCACTGCATGTCTGTTCTATTCATGAACCACATAAGGATCCACCAGTGTCATTGGATGTGTGTTCTTCTCCTGAACCACACATGGATCCACTAGTGTCATTGCATGTATGTTCTTCTCATGAATCATAGCTAGAGTCATTGCATGTCTGTTACTTCCTTAAACCACACATGGATCCACTAGTGTCATTGCATGTCTGTTCTTTTCATGAACCACACCCAGTGTCATTGCATGTGTGTTCCTCTAGACAAGCCACATATTGGTCCACCTAGTGTCATTGCATGTCTGTTATTTTCATGAACCACGGCTAGAGTCCACCAGTGTCATTGCATGTCTGTTCCTCTAAACAAATCACACATGGATCCACTAGTGTCATTGCATGTCTATTCTTTTCATGAACCACAGCCAGAGTCATTTCATGTGTGTTCCTCTAGACAGAGCACCTTAGGAATCCACCAGTGTCATTGGATCTTTGTTTTTTTCATGAACCACACCTAGTGTGATTGCATGTCTGTTCCTCTAAACAAACCACATAAGGATCCACCAGTGTCATTGCATGTCTATTCTTTTCATGAACCACACCCATTGTCATTGCATGTGTGATCTTCTAAACAAACCACATAAGTCGTTGCATGTCTGTTCTTTTCATGAACCACACCCGGTGTCATTGCATGTGTGTTGCTCTAGACAAGCCACATAAGTATCCACCGGTGTCACTTCATGTCTATTCTTTTCATGAACCACTTAAGGATCCACCAGTGTCATTAGATGTGTGTTCTTCTCATGACCCACACATGGATCCACCGGTGTCATTGCATGTCCGTTCTTTTCATGAACCACAACTAGAGTCATTGCATGTCAGTTACTTCCATAAACCACACATTGATCCACCGGTGTCATTGCATGTCTGTTCTTTTCATGAACAACACCCAGTGTCATTGCATGTCAGTTCTTTTCATGAACCATATCAGGATCCACCAGTGTCATTGCATGCTTGTTCTTTTCACAAACCACATAAGGATCCACCGGTGTCATTGCATGTCTGTTCTTTTCATGAACCACATAAGGATCCACCAGTGTCATTGGATGTGTGTTCTTTTCATGAACCACACCCAGTGTCATTGCATGTGTGTTCTCTAGACAAACCAGATAAGGATCCACCCAATGTGATTGGATGTGTGTTCTTCTAATGAACCACACATGGATCCACCAGTGTCATTGCATGTCTGTTCTTTTAATGAGCCACACTCAGTGTCATTGCATGTCTGTTCTTTTCATGAACCACACCCAGTGTCATTGCATGTCAGTTCTTTTCATGAACCACATTAGGATCCACCGGTGTCATTGGATGTCTTATCTTTTCACAAACCACATAAGGATCCACCAGTGTCATTGCATGTCTGTTCTTTTCATGAACCACACAAGGATCCACCAGTGTCATTGGATGTGTGTTCTTTTCATGAACCACACTAAGTGTCATTGCATGTGTGTTCCTCTAGACAAACCACATAAGGATCCACCCCATGTGATTGGATGTGTGTTCTTCTAATGAACCACACATGGATCCACCAGTGTCATTGCATGTCTATTCTTTTCATGAACCACACCTTGTGTCATTGCATGTCTGTTCTTTTCATATACCACACCCAGTGTCATTGCATGTGTGTTCCTCTAGACAAACCACATAAGGATTTACCGGTGTCACTGCATGTCTGTTCTTTTCATGAACCACATAAGGATCCACCAGTGTCATTGGATGTGTGTTGTTCTCATGAACCACACATGGATCCACTAGTGTTATTGCATGTGTGTTCTTTTCATTAATCGCAGCTAGAGTCATTGCATGTATGTTACTTCCACAAACCACACATGGATCGACTAGTGTCATTGCGTGTCTGTTCATTTCATGAACCACACCTAGTGTCATTGCATGTGTGTTCCTCTAGACAAACCACATATGGATCCACCTAGTGTCATTGCATGTCTGTTCTTTTCATGAACCACAGCTAGAGTCCAACAGTGTCATTGCATGTCAGTTCCTCTAAACAAACCACACATGGATCCACCAGTGTCATTGCATGTCTGTTCTTTTCATGAACCACAGCCAGAGTCATTGCATGTGTGTTCCCCTAGACAGACCACCTTAGGAATCCACCAGTGTCATTAGATCTGTGTTTTTTTTCATGAACCACACCCAATGTGATTGCATGTCTGTTCCTCTAAACAAACCACATAAGGATCCACCAGTGTCATTGCATGTCTGTTCTTTTCATGAACCACACCCAGTGTCATTGCATGTGTGTTCTTCTAAACAAACCACATAAGTCATTGCATGTCTGTTCTTTTCATGAACCACACCCGATGTCATTGCATGTGTGTTCCTCTAGACAAACCACATAAGGATCCACCGGTGTCACTTCATGTCTATTCTCTTCACAAACCACATAAGGATCCATCAGTGTCATTGCATGTCTGTTATTTTCATGAACCACATCAGGATCCAGCAGTGTCATTGGATTTGTATTCTTTGCATGAACCACACCCAGTGTCATTGCATGTGTGTTCCTCTAGACAAACCACATAAGGATCCACCCAATGTCATTGGATCTGTGTTCTTATCATTAACCACACATGGATCCACCAGTGCCATTGCATGTCTGTTCTTTTCATGAACCACACCTAGTGTCATTGCATGTCTGTTCTTTTCATGAACCACACCCAGTGTCATTTCATGTGTGTTCCTCTAGACAAACCACATAAGGATCCACAAGTGTCACTGCATGTCTGTTCTTTTCATGAACCACATAAAGATCCACCAGTGTCATTGGATGTGTGTTCTTCTCATGAACCACACATGGATCCACCAGTGTCATTGCATGTCTGTTCTTTTCATGAATCACAGCTAGATTCATTGCATGTCTATTACTTCCATAAACAACACATGGATTGTAGCATCCCAATTGTCTAACAATTGTAATGCTACTTGGTCTAATAATATAATGGCTACTTCAAACATATAATTGTTGCATCATCATTATATCATGCTCATGTCATCATGCCTCCTTGCATTTGAGCATCATATAAAACCCTTTTGTTTTGGTTCTTCTCTCATATGCATTATTAAATGTATTTGCCTCTTGATATTGTATTTGGTTCTTGATATATTGTTTAAATGCCCAAGTTGAGTTGGGGGCATATCTTTTATCAACCCCACCACCTTTCTTGTCATCACCCCATCATTCCACCATTCCACCATATATGAGCATTGCAATTTATTTTGGTTTTACCTCTAGCTCATGTGGGTTGGGATGGATCCAATTCTATTTCCACATGCTCTCATCTTAGCATCATGTTGTTTTCACATTATTGATATATGAGAGCCACATGGCCACCTCTGCATGCCTTGTGAGTGGAACCCTTTTTCCTAGCTTCCATATGGATTATTATGGATTTATGCTCATGTGGGAATATTTTTGGGACTAGTAATCATCTAGTGGAACATACACACTAGCATGTCTCATTTTATTTCAAACATGGCCATCTCCAACTACTCCACATGGGGCATCCTTTCATTTCTTTTGCTTGGCTTTATTCCACCTTTGGAAATGCAAATGAATAATCCCATGTAATAATATTGTTTTCACAATAATCAACATGGTATTAAATATTTTGCATGGGCCATGCAAGTGCCACCTTTTCTAGTATTTGGGTTTTATTTGAATCTTGAGTGGATCATCATCTCTCTCTCTCTTTCTCTATCCTTTCTTTTGGCTTGATCTAAGCTAATCTAGCTTAAACCCTATCATCATATCCCTCTCTTTTTCTTGTCTTGTTTTTGTTTGATCTTGGTTGTTCTTGGCTTGACCTTGTCCATAGCAAACCCTAGCTTCAAACCACTCCATCTCTCCCTAAACCCTAAGTCCACCCCCTCTCTCGGCCTCTCTCTCTCTCACCTAGCTGGCCCCACCATGCCACCTAGCTACCCACCCAAGCAAGCCCTAGCCCGAGCCATACCCTCTCCCCTCCTACCCTAGCTCTAACCCGAGGCTACTCCTCCCTCCCTCTTCTCTCCCTGCCTTGTGGCCCCCTAGCCCGAGCCTGCCCCTGCCTCCTAGCCTCGCCCTCTGGTCCCACCTGGAAGCCACCCCCTGCCTGCCCTGCCCCTGCCTCGACCGAGAACGTGATCGGAGAGAGGAGGAAAGGTGACCACCGAGGCCACCTTTATCCAACCACTCCCGCACGGCACCTCCCTCTCCCCCCTGCTTTACCACCACCCCCCCCCTCGGCTCTCCTCTGGCCTCTCCAGATCTGGCCGAGGCGCCCTGTCCCTCCTCCCTTCTTCTCCATCGCCGCCGGCCACCCCATCACCGGCCACCGTTGGCCTCCACCGCACCCCGTCGATCCAGTCGTGCAGCACGACGTGGGAGTGGTTGAGGAGCACCAGGAGGACCCCCTGCTTCGCCCGGTACACGCCCGTGAGGAGGAGGAGCACCGGCATCGCCTGGACCACCGTCGATCCGTCGCGAAACCCTATCCGCCGTCCGCGAGCCACGTCGACAATCGCCAGCGCCCCTGCCCGATCCAACGCCACCGACAGCCTCCCGGTGAGCTGCTGCACCTCTCTGGCACCCTCCCGCTGTTTCTCTCTTCCTAGTCGAGCGGATCCCGGCGGCGAACGCCCTCTGTGCACGGCAGGTTCGTCGCCGTCTGTGCTCTGTTCATCGCGTAACCCTTATCTCGCCGCGTAGCCCCCACCTGACACAAGCCCAAGCCTACCGCAGCGGCTCCGCCCATCGCGCGCGTGGCCCGCGTCGCGGGTTCGAACCCTGAACCGAGCCCGCCCTGTCGAGCACCATCTCGTCGTCAGAGATTCAGAGGAAGCAGATCCACAGTGCATCGCGACGCCTTTTTGCAGATAACCCCCAGCCCCTTTTCTGCATCAACCCGCGCTCCCGCGTGGCCCACCGTCAGCCTCCCGTGGCGTTTTGCAAAAAGGATCCCGAAGTTTCGTAAACCTCAACCCGCGATCCCCAGCTGGGCCACGTGGTTGGGCACGGTTCACCCGCTGGCGGCTGGGCCCGCGAAGCCTCCGGCCCCACCTGTCATTCTCAGGGACTAGAATAGCCCGCGGTGTAAAACGTTTTCTGCGCGCGTGTGCTGCTGAGTCAGCCGCTGGCCCCACTCGTCTGTGACTGTGGCTAGCTTAATCGGGGTAACAAAAGTATTTCCTGTATTCTGTTTTAATTCAAATCTTTTCAAATTTATTTCAAATTCAAATTTAATTCTGTTTTTAAATATCTTTTAAAATATAAATCCAATTTAAACATATAATATATGTTTTCAAATCAGAAAAATATGAGGAATTCAAATATGCCATTCAAAATATATTTTGAACACTTAAAATTTCAAGTTGAGTAAAATTACATTAAAATGCCCTTTTATCTTGATTAATTAATAACTTTTGTTTTATAACTCCAAATTTAACAAATAACATGTCTAAAATGATTAGCTCGACGAGACCTTTCTGTTTATGCATTCCATGGTTTGTTTTGAAGCATGCATCATATAATTATAAAGTATACAGCAACTAATATGAGGATAAAATGGGGCCAAAACTAAATAAAATGGTTTATTCTTGTATTCCACACCTCACCCATGCCATGCTACTTTAATGCCATGCAAATTGTGCATCATTCATCATGGCATGATTGTTTGCTTGTCGCATTTTATTCATATGCTTGTGCACTTTATTTATGTTGGCCCTTGTTTGTTTGGTTCTTCTCCGAATAGACGCTGAGCAGGGGATATATCAAGAGAACCAGGAGCACTACCCAGATCCATCCCTTGCTTCAACTGAGCTGCCAGGCAAGCACTACCACATGCTTGCATACATATAGTACCTATTGCCTCTATCTTATTCTTGCATCATTGAGTCGCGATTGCATTAAATTGAATCCCAAGTATTGCATAGCCTTTACTTTTAAACCCCACCGAAGCTTGTTCCTCCATCCCATGAGCCATGACTACAGGAGTTGTTTGAGCCATGCGAGTCGTAGAACAGCATGTGTATGGTATGTGAGTGTCTGATGGATAACGAGGTACCTATACAACTTAATCTGAGTAGTAATGGGATAACTAATGAAAGTGGCATCGGTGAGCCATATTTGCTATTTGGTTTTTCAGGCTCACTTGTGTCCCGTAGGACCCCGAGTACTTGATTCCTGTTCCGTAAATATTCGCGCTATCCACATCCGGGAGTCTAATGAACCCCCCTGAGCCAGAGCTTGATTCATTCTTATTTCTTGGGGCCACAAACTAGTTTGAGGTTTTATTTACTATCCTGTACTTATGCCATGCTTTACTGCTTTATTTAAAATTGTGCGAGGAGCACACTGTACTGTTTAGGAAAGCGGAGTGTTTTCGCGGTGTCGACAAGCCCAGTCACATTTTCGGGTTCCCAGTCGTTCACAGCCATTGGCGCAAACCTTGAGGCCGTCTCGGAGTCAGCTAACTTTGTTGCGGGTAGCTCAATGGGGTGGCCCCCTGAAATATTTCTGAATCCTGTGATCGCTTTGTCGTGCGTGACTGCCTTGTTGGGTTTTGATTTGGTTTTTCCGAGGCATATCGAGTGTGTGTTGCTATCTGTGCACCCCTGCAGGGTAAAACTTTATGAAAGCCGTGTCCGCGGTTATGGATGACTTGGAGCACAGTTTCTCGATCATAGACAAGCATAACTAAAGTACCACTTTTAACTTGACTAGACTAGGTACCTGACTAGTAAATAGTGCAACACTCATGGAATGGATAATAAAACTGCCAACGGATGGGGGGTTGTTCGTCCGCTTCCTCGTCGGTAAGCGGGGAGGAGGATGGATCTGTGGAGATTACCATTATAACCGTTATAACTGTTGTTATTAATTCACGGACATCCGTCTATCTCTGGTTAGGCGGATGGTTAGCGAGTATCTATAGAATTGCTAGGGTTTATCTTTTGCTGCAATTGCGTCACCCCAGGTTGTGTCCCCTTTAGCGGCATAAAGACTTGCTGAGTACCCCTAGGGTCTCACACGATAAATTATTAGTTCAGATGAATAGGTACCCTCGCAAGATGGATACTGGGTGGAAGAGACGGACGATGTGGGCAACGATCATTCTGTGTAGAGATTCCGGGAACGGGGATCCGTGAGATCTGTGGGCGGGATCTGCTTATTCATGGGGCATCTTATGCCGATTTGCTTCTTATCTGTACTCGGATTTTGTCTTCCTCTTCCGCTTGATACTCTGATGTTTGATGTATGAGGAGATATCCTAAACTATTATATCTATCTAGGATATTTGGATCTTGCCGTATGGCGTTGCTATATTTCCTTTCTTTTTAGATGGAATGGCTCTGATGTACTATTGTATGGTGGCTTGCATACATACTCATTTGTGTATGTAGTTGATCCCTTCGCCTGCCGATTACGCCGCCCGTTCTTGTCCCGATGTTTGGAAATGGTTGGGACGGCCGAAAGGTCTACCTGTGAGTGGCATTTGGGCCCCACCGTACTATTTCAACCATTTCTGCTCATCCAGGCTTGTAACTAGGAGCGTAATTCACCGAGGTAGTTACAATTGGTATCAGAGCCATCCCGCCCTTCAGGGTCTCAGCCAAAGGGTCGTTGTCTGTCTAGCAAATATTTTTGGTAGTTATGTATACTAGGGAAAAACAAAACGTGAGAGTAGGACTGCTTCCACTTTTCTTCTTACCCACCCACCCACCCTTTTCTGGTAAGGAAGTGTATCGTTTTCAATCCTCTTCTTAAAAATTCAAACTAGGATTCACGTGTTCTGGGATTCCGTAGTACCGTAGGTTGTGTGTGTGTGTGTAATCCCTTGTCTATCTATTGCATCCAAGTTGTTATCTCTATCGGCTTGGTTATCAACTATTGGTACATTCCATACCGACAGGCTTTTGCAAACCGACGCGATCTATCTGATTTGTTGTATACCGACGCGATCTGTCTTACTCCTTGTTATCCGACGTTATCTTGTTTGGGGTGTTCGTTTCCGTAGTTGCTAATCTTTAGGTTCATCGTGAGAAGAAGGTGTTGGGATATGTGTTTTACTTATTCATGTGCGGAGTAATGATTTGAGTGCGGGATGGAGTCGCGACCATACCACTACTCTTATCATTCGCTCTTGTATATTGAATTGGTAGAGTCACTAATCTTGATTCGTTAAGTGATTTTGCGCATCTATTGGTATTTTAATGCCGAAATTTGTGGAAAATTTTTCTTTGATATATCTGTGTACCACACTCCTTTTCAGTCATGTGCGATATGCTTAATATCTTCTAGGTGCTTTGAACTTCGTTGATATTTTAATATCATCTTAGTAAATTGTATCCTTTAATCTTGAGTAATTCCATATTGGTACTATCTTGGATTATTATTATTCTCCATCATAGTACTGACTTGTGTTTTATATCAATAACAGGATGGCACCACCACGCCGTTCTGAGGAGGACATACAACCTGAACTGGGGGCAGCGTTGTCAAGCATCGCCAATGCCTTGGCAGCAATGCAGCAGAACCAGCAGCGTTTCGAGGAAAGTGTCAGGAGGAATGAGTTTGCTCCGCTACCTCCACCTCCCAAGCGAGGAGACATCAAAAGCTTTCTGAAGTTCAACCCACGCCAGTTTGATGTTTCTGATCAACCACTTGATGCTGATGATTGGTTGTGTGAGATGTCAAGGCTGCTGATGACTGCTGATGTTCCTGAGCAAGAATGGGTAAAGGGTGCTACTCACCTTCTGAAGGGAGATGCATCTCTCTGGTGGGAGAATTACCTAAAGGCAAACTGCACTGGTTTTCAGCCTACTTGGGGACAGTTCACTGGAGCTTTCAAAGAGCAGTATCTGTCAGAAATTGTCATGGAGAGGATGAAGGAAGTGTTTCTCAACCTCAAGCAGGGCAATGATAATGTCAATACCTACATCAGAAACTTCATGAACCTTTCTTGTTATGGTGGCGATGAGATCTCGGATGACAAGAAGAAGCAAAAGAGGTTCAGGCAAGGGCTCAATGCATCGATTAAATATGCAAGGCCGGCGTCTTTTCTGGAACTTCAGCATACAGCTCTGCAGGAAGAGGCAAGTAGGCAAGTGTTTGAGGAGTCAAAGAAACACAGCCGTGATGCAGCAAGCTCTTCAGCTATGTCAGCTCCTTCTAAGCGTCGTGTCTGGGTTCCTAACACCCCACCGTCGCTCCCGGCTCCACCAAGACCTTCGAGCTTCGCAGCAAGGCCACCAAACTTCCTCACTGCGGCTTCCAGGGGCTACAACCACCACTACCCTGGAGCGCCTGGCGGAGTCCCTGGCTACGTTGCTCCACGTCCACCTGGTGCTTGTTACACTTGTGGAGACACTAGGCATCAAAGCTGGAACTGTCCGATGAAGAACAAGGCTCTTCCTCCACCACCTCCAAGATCTGCGGCAAGCTCTCCTTTGGTTCGTGCACCACCACCTCGGGCTCTCAACATCAACACCAAGCCCGGGTCTACTGTTGCTCGTGCCAACTGTGTCAACGCCGCTCAAGCTGAGCATGCACCTGGAGTTGTGATGGGTATGCTTCCCGTTAACTCAGTCCCTGCACGAGTTTTGTTTGATTCTGGGGCATCGCATTCTTTTGTTTCTCACAAGTTTGCAGATGAGAATGGGTTAGCTATGGATCCTCTCCTTAAGCGGTTAATGGTCCTTTCTCCTGGAGCAACAATGGCAGCTTCTAAAATCAGCCATGGCAATCAAATTGAGATTGGTGGCTCTTCGTTCTCGGCTTCCTTAATCATTCTGGGCAATTCTGACATTGATGTCATCTTGGGCATGGATTGGTTGACAGCAAATGCAGCTGTGATTGATTGTGCAGAACGCTCGGTTTCTCTGAAGATTCCTGAAGGCCATATAGTCTATTCTCCAAGTCAGATTCCTGCTATCCAGCTTTTCTCTTTGGCGACTCTGAATGTTGATGCTATGGAAGCTATTCAGAGTGTTCCGGTGGTCTGTGAGTTCCCAGATGTCTTTCCTGAAGAGTTGCCAGGTATGCCTCCGGATCGTGAGGTTGAGTTTGTTATTGAGCTTGAACCTGGTACAGCTCCTATCTCCAAGCGGCCTTATAAAATGGGTCCTGCTGAGTTGGCTGAACTCAAACGACAGCTTGATGAACAAGAGAAGTTGGGTTTCATTCAGCATAGTACTTCTTCTTGGGGTAGCCCTACCCTCTTTGTGAAGAAGCGAGACCAGACTGATAGACTTTGTGTTGACTATCGGTCTCTCAATGCTAAAACCATCAAGAATAAATATCCCCTTCCGCGGATTAATGATCTCTTCGATCAGCTAGCTGGAGCTATGGTATTCTCTAAGCTTGACTTGAGAAGTGGTTATCACCAAATCAAGATTCGCAAGGAAGATGTTCCTAAAACAGCTTTCACCACCCGCTATGGCCTGTATGAGTACACGGTCATGTCTTTCGGTCTCACCAACGCACCTGCCACCTTCTCGAGGCTCATGAACTCGGTTTTCATGGAGTATCTTGATAAGTTCGTTGTGGTCTATCTGGATGACATCCTAGTCTATTCTAAGTCACAAGAAGAGCATGAAGAACACCTTCGGTGTGTCCTAAACAAGCTTCGAGAGAACCGCTTGTATGCAAAGTTCTCCAAGTGTGAGTTTTGGCTGCCTCAAGTAACCTATCTTGGTCATGTCATCTCTGCCAAGGGCATTGCAGTCAATCCGGAAACTGTGAAGACGATTGTTGAATGGCTTCCTCCTGTTAATGTCAAAGAAGTGCGGAGCTTCCTTGGTTTGGCTAGTTATTGCCGTCGCTTCGTTCAGAACTTCTCGAAGATAGCGAAGCCTCTTACCGATCTCCTCAAGAAAGTCAAGAAATACCTTTGGACTCCTGCATGTCAAGCAAGCTTTGAGACACTCAAAGAGAAGCTCACTTCCACACCAGTCTTGGTTCCTCCGGATACATCCAAGCCTTTTCAGATCTTCTGTGATGCCTCTTTGCAAGGATTGGGTGCGGTCCTAATGCAAGAAAAACAAGTTGTTGCTTATGCCTCTCGACAGTTGAAGACACATGAGATCAACTATCCTACACATGACCTCGAGCTCGCAGCAGTTGTCTTTGCTTTGAAAGTATGGAGGCACTACGTGCTTGGTAACCGTTGTGAGATCTTTTCTGATCACAAGAGTCTGAAGTATATCTTTACTCAGCCTGATCTCAACCTTCGGCAGAGGAGATGGATTGAAGCAATCAATGATTTTGATTTGACCATCAATTACACTCCGGGCAAAGCTAATGTCATGGCCGATGCTCTCAGCCGCAAAGCTTATGTCAACAACCTCATGATGGAAGAACAACAGCCTCTCTTGTGCGAGGAATTCCGTCAGCTCAACCTTGAAATTGTGGAACAAGGGTATCTCCTGAACCTCCTAGCAACCCCTCTCTTGGAAGAAAAGGTTCGCTCTTCTCAGCTTGGCGATCCGCACACCAAAAAGATCATCTCTAGGCTTCAGCTTCCGAAGTATGAGTCCTTCCACGTCGATGATCAAGGCACGCTTTTCTTTGAACACCGGATGTTTGTTCCGAACTACCCGGGTTTGAGAGAGCAAGTTCTCAAGGAGGCGCATGATTCTGTTCTTTCTATCCACCCTGGCAACACAAAGATGTACATGGACTTGAAAACACAATATTGGTCTCCGGGTTTGAAAAGGTATTGTGCCAAGTATGTCTCGGAGTGTGATGTCTGCCGTAGAGTGAAAGCGGTCCATCAGAAACCTTCCGGTCTTCTACGGCCATTGAAACCCCCGGAATGGAAATGGGAGAAAGTAGAGATGGACTTCATCACTGGTTTTCCTAGGTCGCAGAAGGGCAACAATGCAATCTTTGTTGTCATTGACAGGCTTTCTAAAGTGGCTCACTTCTTCCCCGTCAAGGAAACCATTTCTGCAATTCAGTTGGCTGAGCTCTATATCAACAGAATTGTCTCTCTGTATGGGGTTCCGCTTGAGATCAGTTCAGACCGTGGAAGCATCTTCACTTCCAAGTTCTGGGAAAGTTTCCAAAATGCTTTGGGAACAAAGTTGAACTTCAGCACAGCTTACCACCCTCAGTCGCAAGGACAAGTGGAAAGGATCAATCAGATTCTGGAGGATATGCCCCGTGCTTGCGTCATCTCTTTTGGCATGAAGTGGGAAGAATGTCTTCCTTATGCTGAATTCTCGTACAACAATAGCTTCCAGAAAAGTCTAAAGATGGCACCATTTGAGGCTCTCTATGGTCGCAAATGCAGAACTCCGATTGGTTGGTCGGGTGCAGGTGAAAGAATTTTGTTTGGCCCTGACATTGTGACTCAAGCGGAGGAGAAAGTTCATATCATTCTTGAAAATCTGAGGATTGCTCAAAGTCGCCAGAAGAGCAATTATGACAGAAAGCACACGGACATGGAGTATGTCCCTGGTGATCTCGTTTACCTTCGTGTCACTCCCATGAGAGGCACGCACCGTTTTGGTATCAAAGGGAAGCTGGCTCCTAGATACATCGGTCCTTTCAAAATTCGTGGAAGAAGAGGAGAAGTTGCTTATGCTCTTGAGCTCCCGGAAAAAACTCAAAGTCCATGATGTTTTCCACATCTCTCAGCTCAAGAAGTGCTTCAAGGATCCCGGCAGGACTGTGGATCATGAGCTTATCAATCTCCAAGAAGACCTGTCTTATCAAGAACACCCCACAAAAATCCTTGAAGTCGCAGAAAGAAGGACTCGCAACAAGTCCATCAAGTTCTGCAAGGTGCAGTGGTCGCACCATTCCGTTGATGAAGCCACTTGGGAACGTGAAGATGAGCTCCGTGCCAAGTATCCTACCCTCTTTGTCTCTTCTTCTTCTTCCTAGAATCTCGGGGCGAGATTCCTGTTTAGTGGGGGAGAGTTGTAGCATCCCAATTGTCTAACAATTGTAATGCTACTTGGTCTAGTAATATAATGGCTACTTCAAACATATAATTGTTGCATCATCATTATATCATGCTCATGTCATCATGCCTCCTTGCATTTGAGCATCATATAAAACCCTTTTGTTTTGGTTCTTCTCTCATATGCATTGTTAAATGTATTTGCCTGTTGATATTGTATTTGGTTCTTGATATATTGTTTAAATGCCCAAGTTGAGTTGGGGGCATATCTTTTATCAACCCCACCACCTTTCTTGTCATCACCCCATCATTCCACCATTCCACCATATATGAGCATTGCAATTTATTTTGGTTTTACCTCTAGCTCATGTGGGTTGGGATGGATCCAATTCTATTTACACATGCTCTCATCTTAGCATCATGTTGTTTTCACATTATTTATATATGAGAGCCACATGGCCACCTCTGCATGCCTTGTGAGTGGAACCCTTTTTCCTAGCTTCCATATGGATTATTATGGATTTATGCTCATGTGGGAATATTTTTGGGACTAGTAATCATCTAGTGGAACATACACACTAGCATGTCTCATTTTATTTCAAACATGGCCATCTCCAACTACTCCACATGGGGCATCCTTTCATTTCTTTTGCTTGGCTTTATTCCACCTTTGGAAATGCAAATGAATAATGCCATGTAATAATATTGTTTTCACAATAATCAACATGGTATTAAATATTTTGCATGGGCCATGCAAGTGCCACCTTTTCTAGTATTTGGGTTTTATTTGAATCTTAAGTGGATCATCATCTCTCTCTCTCTTTCTCTATCCTTTCTTTTGGCTTGATCTAAGCTAATCTAGCTTAAACCCTATCATCATATCCCTCTCTTTTTCTTGTCTTGTTTTTGTTTGATCTTGGTTGTTCTTGGCTTGACCTTGTCCATAGCAAACCCTAGCTTCAAACCACTCCATCTCTCCCTAAACCCTAAGTCCACCCCCTCTCTCGGCCTCTCTCTCTCACCTAGCTGGCCCCACCATGCCACCTAGCTACCCACCCAAGCAAGCCCTAGCCCGAGCCATACCCTCTCCCCTCCTACCCTAGCTCTAACCCGAGGCTACTCCTCCCTCCCTCTTCTCTCCCTGCCTTATGGCCCCCTAGCCCGAGCCTGCCCCTGCCTCCTGGCCTCGCCCTCTGGTCCCACCTGGAAGCCACCCCCTGCCTGCCCTGCCCCTGCCTTGACCGAGAACGTGATCGGAGAGAGGAGGAAAGGTGACCACCGAGGCCACCTTTATCCAACCACTCCCGCACGGCACCTCCCTCTCCCCCCTACTTTACCACCACCCCCCCTCGGCTCTCCTCTGGCCTCTCCAGATCTGGCCGAGGTGCCCTGGCCCTCCTCCCTTCTTCTCCATCGCCGCCGGCCACCCCATCACCGGCCACCGTCGGCCTCAACCGCACCCCGTCGATCCAGTCGCGCAGCACGACGTGGGAGTGGTTGAGGAGCACCAGGAGGACCCCCTGCTTCGCCCGGTACACACCCGCGAGGAGGAGGAGCACCGGCATCGCCTGGACCATCGCCGACCCGTCGCGAAACCCTAGCCGCCGTCCGCGAGCCACGTCGACGATCGCCAGCGCCCTTGCCCGATCCAACGCCACCGACAGCCTCCCGGTGAGCTGCTGCACCTCTCTGGCACCCTCCCGCTGTTTCTCTCTTCCTAGTCGAGCGGATCCCGGCGGCGAACGCCCTCTGTGCACGGCAGGTTCGTCGCCGTCTGTGCTCTGTTCATCACGTAACCCTCATCTCGCCGCGTAGCCCCCACCTGACACAAGCCCAAGCCTACAGCAGCGGCTCCGCCCACCGCGCGCGTGGCCCGCGTAGCGGGTTCGAACCCTGAACCGAGCCCGCCCTGTCGAGCACCATCTCGTCGTCAGAGATTCAGAGGAAGCAGATCCACAGTGCATCGCGATGCCTTTTTGCAGATAACCCCCACCCCCTTTTCTGCATCAACCCGCGCTCCCGCATGGCCCACCGTCAGCCTCCCGTGGCGTTTTGCAAAAAGGATCCCGAAGTTTCGTAAACCTCAACCTGCGATCCCCAGCTGGGCCACGTGGTTGGGCACGGTTCACCCGCTGGCAGCTGGGCCCAAGAAGCCTCCGGCCCCACCTGTCATTCTCAGGGACTAGAATAGCCCGCGGTGTAAAACGTTTTCTGCGCGCGTGTGCTGCTGAGTCAGCCGCTGGCCCTACTCGTCTGTGACTGTGGCTAGCTTAATCGGGGTAACAAAAGTATTTCCTGTATTCTGTTTTAATTCAAATCTTTTCAAATTTATTTCAAATTCAAATTTAATTCTGTTTTTAAATATCTTTTAAAATATAAATCCAATTTAAACATATAATATATGTTTTCAAATCAGAAAAATATGAGGAATTCAAATATGCCATTCAAAATATATTTTGAACACTTAAAATTTCAAGTTGAGTAAAATTACATTAAAATGCCCTTTTATCTTGATTAATTAATAACTTTTGTTTTATAACTCCAAATTTAACAAATAACATGTCTAAAATGATTAGCTCGACGAGACCTTTCTGTTTATGCATTCCATGGTTTGTTTTGAAGCATGCATCATATAATTATAAAGTATACAGCAACTAATATGAGGATAAAATGGGGCCAAAACTAAATAAAATGGTTTATTCTTGTATTCCACACCTCACCCATGCCATGCTACTTTAATGCCATGCAAATTGTGCATCATTCATCATGGCATGATTGTTTGCTTGTCGCATTTTATTCATATGCTTGTGCACTTTATTTATGTTGGCCCTTGTTTGTTTGGTTCTTCTCCGAATAGACGCTGAGCAGGGGATATATCAAGAGAACCAGGAGCACTACCCAGATCCATCCCTTGCTTCAACTGAGCTGCCAGGCAAGCACTACCACATGCTTGCATACATATAGTACCTATTGCCTCTATCTTATTCTTGCATCATTGAGTCGCGATTGCATTAAATTGAATCCCAAGTATTGCATAGCCTTTACTTTTAAACCCCACCGAAGCTTGTTCCTCCATCCCATGAGCCATGACTACAGGAGTTGTTTGATCCATGCGAGTCGTAGAACAGCATGTGTATGGTATGTGAGTGTCTGATGGATAACGAGGTACCTATACAACTTAATCTGAGTAGTAATGGGATAACTAATGAAAGTGGCATCGGTGAGCCATATTTGCTATTTGGTTTTTCAGGCTCACTTGTGTCCCGTAGGACCCCGAGTACTTGATTCCTGTTCCTTGAATATTCGCGCTATCCACATCCGGGAGGCTTATGAACCCCCCTGAGCCAGAGCTTGATTCATTCTTATTTCTTGGGGCCACAAACTAGTTTGAGGTTTTATTTACTATCCTGTACTTATGCCATGCTTTACTGCTTTATTTAAAATTGTGCGAGGAGCACACTGTACTGTTTAGGAAAGCGGAGTGTTTTCGCGGTGTCGACAGGCCCAGTCACATTTTCGGGTTCCCAGTCGTTCACAGCCATTGGCGCAAACCTTGAGGCCGTCTTGGAGTCAGCTAACTTCGTTGCGGGTAGCTCAATGGGGTGGCCCCCTGAAATATTTCTAAATCCTGTGATCGCTTTGTCGTGACTGCTGACGAGGTTTAATCTCGTCAATGCCCATTGTTATGGACTTGGGTTTTGGAGAAGATGGGGATGCTGGAGATCGTGGCACGGTTAACAGACAAGCAACCAGGGGACACGAGATTTACCCAGGTTCAGGCCCCCGGAGGGAAAACCCTACTCCTGCTTGTCTGCTCTTTTATTGCGGCGGAACTGAAAGTTACAGGGTGCGCAGATTCGATCTGGCGTGGAGGTGTGTATGTCGTAATCGCAGGGTGTAATCGTTGTTGGGTCTCTCCTGCTCGTTGGCCCCTCCTAGCCTTTATATATGAGGAGGCTAGGTCTCAGGTACCGATACGAGTAGGTTACAAGTTGTATTCGAACTCTAGTCTTGCTCTCCAAGGATCCGAAGGCGCCATGGGCCTTGGCCACCCGAAAATCTTCATGGGCCAGCGTATGTCTGCTGTGGGCCTTCCTTGGGCTGGACCAGGTATGCTGAAGTTATGTACCCGTCGGGTATAACCATGTCAGTAGCCCCCGAGTATTCAGTCGAATCATAGATTCGGCTGAGGACTCTTCAATCCTTCGGGTGTAACTCTGTCTTTCAAGAGAATGTGTAGGGATTGTTGATGCGTGTACCTGACTCACCCGATGGATCAGGGTCAGTTAATCGTCTTAGGACAAAACAACACGATCTTCTTTAGGTGCGAGTCCCTAGACTCGAACCCGGAACATATGCTGGCGTAATTCGACTCAGGCCGCGGAGGACTTACAGGAGTGGAATTCCAGTGATTTAAATGATGTACCCAACGCGTCCGTCGGGATTTTTCATCACGCCTGTTGGCATGGATTTATACTAGCAGAGCGCAATCAGGTGCGTTGCCAGGCCATCAGATGGTATCTGTAGGTCTTATCTTTGCGTCGCAGACGCAGCATCCGAATGTTTATCACCGCGGAGGTGTTTCGGGTGGCCAAGGAGGATGTTACTCACTTAGCATTAATTGGGGCAGAGTTGCCGAAAAGTTTTTGCATGCGGATCCGGAAGATCGCAGTCGAAGATTTCATAGGGTGCGCGACCAGCGCTCCCTATGGGAGTAGCCCCCGAGTGTCTGTTCGAGTCGTAGACTCGAGCGGAGACTTTTAGTGCAAGCATTGCTCAGTTGTTTAGTCCGTAGGACTCGAAAATTTTCGGATGCTGAAATCCTTCCTCCCTATGGGAGTAGCCCCCGAGTCCGTAGTGGAGTCGTGGACTCGACGTAGGACTCGAAGCTCTTGTGTGTGAACGGACATCGCTCCAGTTTGGAGTAGCCCCCGAGTGTCTGGCGGAGTCGTAGACTCGGGCAGAGACTCGAGTCTTGTATCATGCAACGGTAGTAGGAAAATCTCGTGGGCGTACCGCTGACCCGGAAGTACATCGGGTGCGCGACCAGCGCTCCTGATAGGAGTAGCCCTGAAGTATTTAGTCGAATTGTAGATTCGAGTGAGTACTTTTAGCTGTGGAGCCGAAGTTATTGCTAGTATAGCTGTTGATGACGTCAGTGCTGACGATCGATGACCTCAAGCGTCTGCTGCGCCAGAGATGACTTGACTGGATGATGCGTGGGTCCCACTTCCTGACTTTGAATTGACCGGTCACGCACGGCGTGGAGATGATTACGGCGTTTCCTCGATTTCCGCGCGTAGTGGACGTCGTGGTAACGACGGTTCGTTTTGGTGCTGACACGTGTACGGCCAGATCTGCCGTTGGCGTTAGGTCTTCTTGATGGACGGCCAGCGTGCATCGTCTTCGCTGTTATAATCCGTGGTGAAATCGTGGTTTGTTTTTCACCGCATCAGTTCTTGTGTTTTACTGCCTCCTTGCGCTCGAGCGATTCTTGCTTCGCGTTGAGATTTTCTTCCACATTTCCTTTGTCTTCGTCGTTGGCAACGCCACCACCGCCGTAGCGCCATGGGGAAGAAGAAATCCTCATCTGCAGTTGGGACCAGCGCTGCCGGAGGCAAGAAGGGCGCCGCCGCTGCTTGTGTCACCGATGGTGGTTGGCGGCGATCAGAGACGCGGGAGAGCGATCTTCGCAAGCTGCGCGAGCGGAGCCTAATCCCGCAGGACGCGACGGTCGTGAAACTCCCCGGTAATGAGGTAATCCCCCGTCCCCCATATGGGTACCGGGTTATGTTCGTCGCCTTTGTTTTGCGTGGGTTTTCGTATCCAGTCCATGACTTCCTTCGTGGACTGCTCTTCTTCTATGGGGTTCAGCTCCATCATCTGTCTCCCAACTCCCTTCTCCACATTGTGTGTTTTATCACTCTTTGCGAGTGTTGGCTTGGCATTGAGCCGCACTTTGGCCTCTTCCGGAAGCTGTATTCCGTGAGGAGGCAGTCTGGTTCGGATGGTGTGTATCCCATTGGGGCTTTCATCATCTCTCTTAGTCCCGATGTCCAATTCTTTTCCTTCTCTATGTCCGAATCTGTCCAGTACTGGCGGAGGAAATGGTTTTACATCCGTGACTCCGTGCTGTCTGGGCAAGATTTTGGTCTCGTTCCTTTTGACCCCTCCCAGTTGATTGTGAAGAAGAGGTCCTGGAAAAATCAGATCTTAGACGGTGTGGTGGCGGAGATAGAGGCCTTGTACCGTCGGGTGGAGGATCTCCAATTGATTCCTGAGAAGGAGGTGAACGGTGTCGACATCATCCGGGTGTTTCTTGAGCGTTGGGTGCAGCCGCTCCAGGCGAGGGCGCACCCGATGTTCCTTTACTCTGGGCGCCGTGATCCGACGAGGGTTTCGAGTGAGAAAATCTCCGAGGTGGAACTTGACAGGGCTCTTTGCGTGCTGTTGAAGTTCAAGGCCGACGAGGAAATCCCGGGGAAGTCGTTGACTCCGCCCTTTTCATCGATGTTGGCCGTGCCAAAGGTGTAGATTTGCGCATGTAGTGCTTCCCTTATGTTTTGTCAGTTGTGTACTTGTGCCCTTTGTTTGCTAACAAAGTTTCTTCTCATCTTGTAGAGCTTCAAAGTGCCAGGCATGGTGCCACCATTGCCCGAAAGGTATCCGAATGCCCCGGATAATGAAGTGGTGGATTCCGTGTCCGAGCTTCCTTCGGCGCGATCTCCGGCGGAGGATGCCGACGAATCGAGTGAAAATCATTCGAGTAAGCGATCACGGAGCTCGAGCAAGTCTTCGGATGCCTCGACTCCTCCAACTCCCAGAAATCCTCGGGGTCTTGAGCGTCATGATGATGTTCAGGGGGGTTCGTCTTCTCCCATTCCTGCCGTTCCTGTGCGAGCTATTGCTCCGCACCCGCCAGCAAAGCGGAAGAAGGAAGAGAAGAAGGAGGAGAAGAAGGAGGAGAAGAGGGCCCGGAGGGCTTCTCCTATCTTTGACCTGAGCGCGTTGGGCTCGTAAGTGTGCTTGTTGCCACTGTTGTCTTTTGCTCACTTGTTATTGTTGCGCCTGTGTTGATTGATTCATATGTAGGCAATCCTCCGACGGCTCTAGTGATGGAGCACGCGAGATGATGGGGGAGTCGAACATTGCGTCGCCGCCTCCGCAGACGGTGGCAACTTCGGGTGGTGCTGCACCAGTTCCTCTTGTGCAGGAGAGGCTGGTGGTTGCGCCTCAAAATTTCGCAGGCAGGCCTGCGGGTTCGCCTTCGGAGCATGTAAGTTTTTCTGCTCCATGTCACGGGGGGAGCCCCCGGGCGTCTTCGTGTGCTGATGTTGTGTTTGCTTCTTTGTTTTGGGCGGAGCCCCCAAGTCATGCTCTTACTACCATTGCTTTTTCCTGCAGCCTTGTGTCCGAGAGGCCAAGCGGCTGGTGGAGGAGCACCTGACGCTGGAGGTGAAACTGCAGCAGCTGCAAGGTATTCGTCTGTCTTGGAGTACTCATCTTGCTATGTCTTGGTCCTGTTTGTTGACACTTGCTTGTTGTAAATGCAGAGGAGCATAACGACTCTCTCCGTGAGGTTGATGCTCTGAAGAAGAGCCTTGGCCAATTGGAGCAGAAGGTCGAAGCTGCCGCTGAGGCGAAAGAGCGCCTTGAGCTGGAGCTGACGAAAGCAGCCGAAGCGAAAGAGCGTCTGCAGCAGGAAGCCGCAGGTCGTGAGAGAGGAGCAGCGGAGAAGCTCATGGCTGCTGCCAAGGCAATTTTGGGTGAGTGCTAGCTTTTGCACGTGCTCCTTTTTCTTCGGGTCCTCTTCTATGTTGCTTTTCTTCATGTTTTCTTCTGTTTTGTCTCAAATGCCACAGGCATCGAGTTCGACCGTGGTGCTCTGGAGCACGGGAGTGCTCTGGATGATGCCACTGTGGCGGTCGAAGACCGCTGCAGCACCGTCGTTAACTCCCTTGCCAAGGCAAAGGAGGTCCTTGGTCGCTTCTACCAGGAGCTCTTCCCGAAGGGCGCAACCCTTGAAGATGTGGGTGCTCTGGCAGAGGCTCTGTCAGCCGAAGCGCCTGCAGCGTACAAGCGCAAGCAGAAGGGCATCGGCGCGTCCGTCGGGCTGGCGATGGCCATGGCGGCTGGGGCGGAGCTGGACTTGCCCCAGATCACTTCTCGGATGCCGACGACTGCGGATGGATCAGAGGTAGCCTTAGCTGCTTACTCCACTCGCTGCAGACGATATGGGCCCAAGCTCATTGACTTGTTATCTGAGTACGCGCTGCGGCAGCAGGGCGAGGCCAAAGCTAGGCAGTCTGGCTCTGAGGCGACTCGGTGTCCTACGCCTTAGGCATAGGAGATGTAGTGTAGTATGTAGTTTACTTTTGCTGTAAATATCTTTTGTAGCACCATTCTTGAGCCACGCAGTGGCCTTATTTAATGAATTCCTCCGAGCTGGGCTTTATCTTTGGCTGAGTGTCTGTGTGCCTTCTTTTTCTTCTGCTTTAGGTTCCTTCGGGTGTTGACCCAGTTGGTACTTCATCCGAAAGGCCCTTGCGATCATCGTTGGATGACTCCTCGCAGCTCGCTTTTCTGCGGGATCGCGTGCGCAGCTTGGAGAGGGATTTGCTTGGGCTACTCGGTCGTGCTGACGTTTGGAAGTCCAAAGCAGACCGTAGTGCAGCCACAGAGGAATACTTGATGGCGGAGCTGGGTCGGCTGTCCGAGCAGCTGCAGTGTAAGTTGATCCTTCTTTCGGGCCGTAGCTTAGTTCTTCGGGTGAGCCTGCTGGCCTTACTCTTGTTCTGTGCTGTTGTCGCAGGTGCGAATCTCGCTCCGAAGGAAGAAAAGGAGCGCATTGCTGTTCGAGTCAATTTTTTGACTCAACAGGACATGGAAGCTGTGGCTTCTTTTGGATGGATCGCGATCGTGCCATGGTTCTGGCGACGGTGCAGGATCGCGTCTTCCAGTTTTCGCGGGTGCTCCGCCAGGTGCAAACATCGCTGTCCTCGGTGTTGCACGTCATGTTTCCGTTGGATGGCGTGCCGATGACCCTTGCAGGTCTTCTGGCGAAGTTTCGGAGTGCCAGCAATGTCAAGGAGCTGGTGCGGCAGCAGCTTGTCGCAGGGATGAAGGCTGCCTTGTCTCTTGTGAGGGTGCATCGCCCTGATGTAGATTTGGCTGCTGTGGCGACTGGGCCACCTCCTCGGCCAGATGTCGGCGAGTGGAATATGCGTCCGCATTACGCGGCTGTAAGGCAGTATGCCGAACAGATTGTAGATTTGTTTGAGCAGCGTGCTCAGGCTATTCTGCAGAATAGGTAGAACCTGAAAATAAACAGATAGATGTAAAATTTGTATATTGCGGCTGGGCGTGTATGTGCCCTTTGTTGTAAAGGTTTGCTTGTTAGCGAGCACGCAGTGCTTTGATTTAGTACGTGCCCTTTTCGTTAGCCTGACGTGGTCAGCTACTCAGGTGTACACGTGTTGTCCTCAGTCGATGAAATTGTGAGGTGGGGGGAGCCCCCGAGCGCGTTTTGTCCTCAGTCGATGAAATCGTGAGGTGGAGGGAGCCCCCGAGCGCGTTTTGTCCTCAGTCGATGAAATCGTGAGGTGGGGGGAGCCCCCGAGTGCGTTAGTAGCATGTAACAAATTTGCAGAGAAATAGTCAACCGAAGGTTGGGAGCGAGACACTTAGCTTTATTTGTAGCGTAATGGAGGAGGTACATGGTTCGGCTGAGTAGCCTTGGCCGTAAGCCTTATTGAAAGTAAAAGGGGTACATTGCCCATTGCTATGGGTAGAATCGTCGCAGGTGCGAGATGTTCCATGGGTTGGAGTATGCGACTCCAGACTCCACGTGCTTGAGGCGATAGGCGCCACCTGGGATGACCTCGGTGATGGCGTAGGGTCCTTCCCATGGCGACTCGAGTTTGTTCGGTCGCTTTTGCTTGAGTCGCAAGACGAGGTCTCCTTCGACGAAGGACCTTGGGCGCAGCCGGCAGCTGTGATAGTTGCGGAGACTTTGCTGGTACACCGCGGATCTAGCTGCTGCTATATCCCGTGCTTCGTCGAGTGTGTCGACGGCATCTTCGAGTGCGGCCGTGGATTCGGCTTTGCTGTAAGCGACGACTCGTGGAGCCTGGTGACGTACTTCGGCTGGTAGCACCGCCTCAGCTCCGTGTACCATGAAGAACGGTGTGTAGCCGGTGGAGCTGTTTGGCGTAGTTCGTAAGCTCCACAGGACCGACGGTAGCTCTTTCGTCCAGTTGCCAGCTTTGTGCTCGAGTGAGCTCGTGAGGCGTTTCTTGATGCCAGCGCCGATTAGGCCGTTGGCCTTTTCCACTTGCCCGTTTGTTTGCGGGTGCGCCACTGAGGCGTACGTGATATTGATCCCGAGGCCTTCGCAGAAGTCCTGGAATTCTTCGGAGATGAAGTTTGATCCGTTATCGGTGATGATGCTGTGCGGTACGCCGAATCTGTAGATTATGGATTCGAAGAACTTGACGGCGGTTTTGCCCTTCTGGTTGGTGACTGGCATGGCCTCGATCCACTTGGTGAATTTGTCGACTGCGACCAAGAGGAAGACTTGTCCTCCCTTCGAGGATTTTGGCAGTTTGCCGATCATGTCAAGGCCCCATTGAGCGAAAGGCCAAGCTATGGGTATGGGTCGAAGTTCGGACCCAGGTGCGTGTGGTTTGTCGGCGAACCGTTGGCACCCGTTGCATCTTCGGACGATGTCCTTTGCGTCGTTCATTGCCGTTGGCCAATAGAATCCTGCTCGTAGAGCTTTGGCGACAAGGGAGCGGCTGCCTGCATGGTGGCCGCAGATGCCCTCGTGGATATCTTGGAGTATGGCCTTGCCGTTGTCGATGGTGACGCACCGTTGTAGGACGCCTGTAATGCTGCGTTTGTATAGCTCGCCGTTGATGATGGTGAAGGCTTTTGACCGACGAGATATGCGTCGGGCATCTGTCGGGCTGTCTGGCAATTCTCCGTTTATCAGGTACTGGAGGTATGGACGTGTCCAAGTTTCTTCGACTGCCATGACCTGCGTCAGGTTGACCATGGCGACTTCGGTATCCAACTTTTCGGGTCCTTCATGTCCTTCGGGTAGCGTAGCCCCCGAGTGTTCTGCTTCTTCCGGTGATCCCTTGGGGAATTTCCGCTTGATGGATGGCACGCAGATCTGTTCGAGGAACACACCTCTGGTGGTACTTTTGCACAAGTCGAGCCGATGTTGGCGAGTCTGTCGGCCTCCTCGTTGCTCTCTCTTCCAACGTGCCGAAGTTCGCAGCCGTCGAATTCTCCTTCGAGTGCGTTGTATAGTGCGCGGTACGCTATCATGTTTTCGGCGTGTGCGTCGCACTCATTCATCGTCTGCTGTACGACAAGGTTGGAGTCACCGTAGATGACCAGGCGCGTTGCGCCGCATATTTTTGCCATCCGCATGCCATGGATGAGGGCCTCGTATTCGGCCATGTTGTTGGAGGCTCTGAATTTCATCCGAAGGACGTACTTCATCTTGTCACCTTGCGGGGAGGTCAGTATGACTCCTGCCCCTGCTCCGGCTTCGCGTTTGGAGCCGTCAAAATGCATTGTCCAGGATTGCGACATGTCTGGGGTGTCAGGCAGCTGTAGCTCCATCCAGTGCACCAGAAAGTCCGGAAGGACTTGAGATTTGATTGCGTGTCGCTTCTCCTAGGTGATGTCCAGTGGTGATAGTTCGATGCCCCACAGGGCCACGTGTCCTGTGGCCTCTGGATTGTTCAGGATGCTGTTTAGGGGTGCCTCGTTGACGACCATCACCTGATGCTCCTGGAAGTAGTGGCTCAGTCGTCGAGCCGTCATGAACACGCCGTAGGCCAGCTTCTGGTAGTGCGGGTACCGCTGTTTTGTTGGAGTGAGAACCTCGCTGAGGTAGTAAATTGGGCGTTGTACCCCATGGGTCTTGCCTTCTTCGGGTCGTTCGACCACAAGTACTGTGCTGACCACCTGGTGCGTGGCTGCTATGTACAGCAACAGGGGCTCGCGCTCTTTTGGCGTGACCAAAACGGGCGAGGTGGAGAGGAGCCGCTTGAGGTTTTCGAATGCGTCGTTGGCTTCTGGTGTCCACTCGAACTTGTCTGCTTTGCGCAGCAGTTGGTAAAATGGTAGGGCCTTCTCGCCCATGCGGCTGATGAACCTGCTTAGTGCCGCTACTCACCCTGCGAGCTGCTGAACGCCCTTGAGGTTTTTCGGCTTCTCCATTGTCATGATAGCTTTGATTTTCTTCAGGTTTGCTTCGATCCCTCGTTGAGAGATGAAGTATCCGAGCAGCTGACCTGAGGGGACGTCGAAGGCGCATTTTTCTGGATTGAGCTTGATCCTGTAGCGATCAAGGTTGTCGAACGTCTCGCGGAGATCGTCGATAAGTGTTCTTGCCTCCTTTGTTTTGATGACTATGTCGTCGACATAGACTTGGACGTTGCGACCGATCTGGTCCTTGAGGCAGGCCTGCATGCATCGCTGGTACGTGGCACCCGCGTTCTTTAGCCCGAAGGGCATTGTGTTGTAGCAGTATACTCCGAACGGTGTGATGAACGCCGTTTTCTCTTGATCTTCGACCTTGAGTCGAATCTGATTATAGCCTGAGTAGGCGTCGAGGAAGGAGAGTTTCTCACAACCTGCAGTCGAATCGATGATCTGGTCGATCCGAGGGAGAGGGAAGTGGTCCTTAGGGCAGTGTTTGTTCAGTGACATGAAGTCCACCCACATCCGCAGGATGTCCGTGTCCTTCTTCGGGACCATTACTGTGTTTGCTAGCCACTCGCTTTCCTTGATTTCCCGGATGAAGTCTGCTGCGAGTAATCTGTTGATCTCTTTGCCGATAGCTTCGGCTCGTGGCTCCGACAGTCTTCGGATGAACTGCTTGACTGGTTTGGTGTCTGGGAAGACATTGAGTGCGTGCTCGGCGAATTCCCTGGGAACTCCTGGCATGTCCGCAGGACACCAGGCGAAGATTTCCCAGTGCTCACGGAGGAATTCGACGAGCGCGCTTTCGTATGCGGTGTTGAGGTCGTTGGCGATTAGCGCCGTCTTGGAGGCATCCGTTGGATGGACCTGTACTTTTTTGGTGTTTATGGTGGAGTCCAAAGACATATCAGGTGCGTTCTGCTTGGTGACTGGGGGTAGCCCATTGTCTATCACTTCGCGGAGCCTTACGAGCTCGTCTTGCATGCCGAAAGACTGGGAGATTTTGTTGAAATCCCTGTCGCATTGGTCCGATCGGGTGAAACTTCCGTGGACTGTGATGACGCCCCTTGGTCCTAGCATTTTGAGTAGTAGGTATGCATAGTGTGGGACGGCCAGGAACCTTGCGAATGCTACGCGTCCCAGGATGGCGTGGTATTGCGACGGCTAGTCCACCACTTCAAATTCTAGGCGCTCCTGTCGAAAGTTGTCCGGTGTCCCGAAGATGACGCCGAGCCCTATTTTGCCCAGGGGGAAGATGCCCTTCCCTGGGACAATGCCGTGGAACGTTGTGTCTGATTGTTCCAGGCTGTATTGCGGGATCCGCATAGCTGCTAGAGTGCTTGCGAATATTAGGTTGATGCCGCTGCCGCCGTCCATGAAGACGCGACTCATCTCGAAGCCTCCAATCTGCGCCTCCAGCACCAGGGCAGCATGACCTGGGCGAGGGATCTGAATAGGGTGATCCGCGCGAGTGAATGTGATGCAGGACTACGATCCGCTGAGGTACTCAGGGATGGCAGGTGGAGTTGTCACGGCCATATTGATTTGGCGGGTGATCTTCTTTTGTACCCTGTTGGTTGGGCGTCCTTTCTGTATCATATTGAGTGCTCCTTTTGGTGGGGGGTATGCGACTCCGGCGTTGTTTTGCGCTGGTGCGGCTGGTTGATGTGGGCCTCCGATAGGCAGCGGTGGAGGAGCTCCGTGTGCTATTTCGCCTGGCGCAAGTGCGTTTCCGAACGCAGGGATTGGAGCTTGTTGCCTCATCTGTACCATGCTTTCGCTGAGTTTCTGGAACTCGCGGCAGTCCTTGAGCATGTGGCTAGCTTTCTTTTTGCCGTCTTGTTTGTCGATGTAGAAGTGGATGGTGCATGGACCCGAAAGTTTGTCGAATGCTGAAGGTCCGTTGTCGCGGTCGCGGCGTTGCCACGACTGCGTTGGTCGTCCGTTGTCGCGGAAGTTTCCGCTGCGATATCCTCCGCTGCTGCGGATGTTGTCGTTACGGCGGTCGGCGTAGCCGGCTGCGACCATGTCGGGTCCGTCGCGGTCCTCGTATACGCGCGGTCTCCTCTTGCTGCGGTGTTCGCGTCTTCGGCCGTAGTCGTCTTCTTCATCTGATAGCGCCCGCTGGATGCAATCTTCGCCATCTGCCCAACTGTTGGCGATTTCCATGAGCTGGTCGAGTGTCTTGGGCTTTACGCGTCCAAGTTTCTCCTTGAAGTCTGGGCGTTTGACGCCATCCCTGAAGGCGTCGATGGCCCGTTCTTCGGAGATGTGTGTTGCGGAGTTCTTGGTCGTGGACCAGCGTAGTATGTACGAGCGAATAGATTCACCTGTTCTCTGAGTGCAGGCTCGCAACTCTTCGATTGAGGCGGGCCTTTTGCTGGTGCCTTTGAAGTTTCGGATGAAGCTATAAGCGAGCTCCTCCCAGCTTCGGATGGATCCTGATGATAGGCTGCTGAGCCAGACCCGTGCCGCGCCTGTCAGCTGCAGCTGAAGGCATTGCATGGCGGTTTCTTTGCTGCCTCCGTGAAGTTTAACGGATGATAGATGGTCACTAAGCCAGGACTTTGGATCTTGCGTGCCGTTGAAATTCGGAGTATCCGAAGGAAGCTTGAAGTTGCGTGGCATCTGTGTTCGCCGGACGGATCTGCTGAAGCATCGAGCCCCGCAGAGTTCTCCTTCGTCTTCATCCATCTCAGATTCGGATGAGCATGCGCGTTTGGCACGTGCTTTGTCGATTTTGCGCTGTGTAAGCTTGTCCCTGGCGTCGTAGTCGTGCTTATGGCGGTGCGAGCTCTTCTTTCTTCGAGGAAGATCGTGTTCTTCTTCATCTTCGGATGAGGGAGTGGGGCTCCGGTCGCGCCTGGCCAGAGCTTTCTTCTTCGGCTCCGTAGGAGCGTCTTCGTGGAGCGCAGCTCCGATTAGTCCTAGTCCGGTGAGTGCGAACCTATGCATGGCCCTTTTCGGGTCCCCCTCCGGAGGTGGGTGAGCCGCAAGATACGCAGTGGCTGCCATGATCGCGGCTTGTGGCGTCTTCGGGGTGATGTTGCCGTCGGCGTCCATATCCATGAATGATGTGTGGAGGGTTCGGGTCACGTCACGCCGCTCCTTCGGGTCCATGTTTTCCACCCGAGAGTGATGCTTGTTTCCCTGATTTCCGTTTGTGCTGGAGCCGGGTCCCATGGCGGAGAGCGCAGCTCGTCGCGCACTGGACTCAGAGGCTGCTTTCTTGCATTTATCGAGCGTCTCCTGCATCTTGACTTGCTTCTTGTGCTCCTCGATGAGGAGGTAGTGGTATGCCATCAGCAGGTCACGTGGGGAGTCCAGAGGTAGGACTATTTCGCCTGCGACGGCGCGGCATGCTTCGGCCCATCCTTCTTTGCTAAGTTGGATGAGGTGGCCCCTGTTTTCCCCGTTTTCGCCGTTTTGGCCCTGCGGGTTGGGGTTGGGCGGTGGGTTACGCGTGTCTTCGTCGGTTTGGATGATTGCGGCGCATAGATAGCGCCTACAGATTGGTTGGCTGCTGCCGCAGCTTTCGGATTCGGAACCGTAGGTCCCTTCATCCGAAGGTGGATCGCACAGATCGGAGTTGCAGCTGCTGCTGTCGAAAAACTCATCTGTTGATGGTGACGTGCGTAGCACAGGGTGTGGAGCCCACGAAGCGGGCCTGATTGACGGTACGGGCACCCGCTCAGGGAGGCGGAGGGTACCAGCTTGTCCCACCTGGAAGCAGAAGCTCCCGAACAGGATTTCGAGTCCGTCGCCTACGGGCTCGAAATCCTTCATGGTGGTCGGCGAGTGGGCGGGGAAGTCGAAAGTGCCGAAGAGGAGGTGATTCTCCGTCGCTGAGGAGTTGTAGATCGATCGGGTCGGAACCGTCACGACCGCACAATCAGCATCCCCAATTCCCACAGACGGCGCCAATTGACGAGGTTTAATCTCGTCAATGCCCATTGTTATGGACTTGGGTTTTGGAGAAGATGGGGATGCTGGAGATCGTGGCACGGTTAACAGACAAGCAACCAGGGGACACGAGATTTACCCAGGTTCAGGCCCCCGGAGGGAAAACCCTACTCCTGCTTGTCTGCTCTTTTATTGCGGCGGAACCGAAAGTTACAGGGTGCGCAGATTCGATCTAGCGTGGAGGTGTGTATGTCGTAATCGCAGGGTGTAATCGTTGTTGGGTCTCTCCTGCTCGTTGGCCCCTCCTAGCCTTTATATATGAGGAGGCTAGGTCTCAGGTACCGATACGAGTAGGTTACAAGTTGTATTTGAACTCTAGTCTTGCTCTCCAAGGATCCGAAGGCGTCATGGGCCTTGACCACCCGAAAATCTTCATGGGCTAGCGTATGTCTGCTGTGGGCCTTCCTTGGGCCGGACCAGGTATGCTGAAGTTATGTACCCGTCGGGTATAACCATGTCAACTGCCTCGTTGGGTTTTGATTTGGTTTTTCCGAGGCATATCGAGTGTGTGTTGCTATTTGTGCACCCCTGCAGGGTAAAACTTTCTGAAAGCCGTGTCCGCGGTTATGGACGACTTGGAGCACAGTTTCTCGATCATAGACAAGCATAACTAAAGTACCACTTTTAACTTGACTAGACTAGGTACCTGACTAGTAAATAGTGCAACACTCATGGAATGGATAATAAAACTGCCAACGGATGGGGGGTTGTTCAACCGCTTCCTCGTCGGTAAGCGGGGAGGAGGATGGATCTGTGGAGATTACCATTATAACCGTTATAACTGTTGTTATTAATTCACGGACATCCGTCTATCTCTGGTTAGGCGGATGGTTAGCGAGTATCTATAGAATTGCTAGGGTTTATCTTTTGCTGCAATTGCGTCACCCCAGGTTGTGTCCCCTTTAGCGGCATAAAGACTTGCTGAGTACCCCTAGGGTCTCACATGATAAATTATTGGTTCAGATGAACAGGTACCCTCGCAAGATGGATACTGGGTGGAAGAGACGGACGATGTGGGCAATGATCATTCGGTGTAGAGATTCCGGGAACGGGGATCCGTGAGATCTGTGGGCGGGATCTGCTTATTCATGGGGCATCTTATGCCGATTTGCTTCTTATCCGTACTCGGATTTTGTCTTCCGCTTCCGCTTGATACTCTGATGTTTGATGTATGAGGAGATATCCTAAACTATTATATCTATCTAGGATATTTGGATCTTGCCGTATGGCGTTGCTATATTTCCTTTCTTTTTAGATGGAATGGCTCTGATGTACTATTGTATGGTGGCTTGCATACATACTCATTTGTGTATGTAGTTGATCCATTCGCCTGCCGATTACGCCGCCCGTTCTTGTCCTGATGTTTGGAAATGGTTGGGACGGCCGAAAGGTCTACCTGTGAGTGGCATTTGGGCCCCACCGTACTATTTCAACCATTTCTGCTCATCCAGGCTTGTAACTAGGAGCGTAATTCACCGAGGTATTTACATGGATCCACAAGTGTCATTGCATGTCTCTTCTTTTCATGAACCACAGCTAGAGTCCACCAGTGTCATTGCATGTCAGTTCCTCTAAATAAACCACACATGGATCCACCAGTGTCATTGCAGGTTTGTTCTTTTCATGATCCACAGCCAGAGTCATTGCATGTGTGTTCCTCTAGACAGACCACCTTAGGAATCCACTAGTGTCATTGGATGTGTTTTCTTTTCATGAACCACACCCAGTGTGATTGCATCTTTGTTCCTCTAAACAAACCATAGAAGGATCCACCAGTGTCATTGCATATGTGTTCTTTTCATGAACCACACCCAGTGTCATTGCATGTGTGTTCTTCTAAACAAACCACATAAGTCATTGCATGTCTGTTCTTTTCATGAACCACACCCGGTGTCATTGCATGTGTGTTCCTCTAGAGAAACCACATAAGGATCCACCGGTGTCACTGCATGTCTATTCTTTTCATGAACCACATAAGGATCCACCAATGTCATTGGATGTGTGTTCTTCTCATTAACCACACATGGATCCACCGGTGTCATTGCATGTCTGTTCCTTTCATGAACCACAACTAGAGTCATTGCATGTCTGTTACTTCCATAAACCACACATGGATCCACCAGTGTCATTGCAAGTCTATTCTTTTCATGAACCACACCCAGTTTCATTGCATGTCAGTTCTTTTCATGAACCACATAAGGATCCACCAGTGTCATTGCATGTCTGTTCTTTTCACGAACCACACCCAGTGTCATTGCGTGTGTGTTCTTCTAAACAAACCACGTAAGTCGTTGCATGTCTGTTCTTTTCATGAACCACATAAGGATCCACCAGTGTCATTGGATTTGTGTTCTTCTCATGAACCACACATGGATCCACCGGTGTCATTGCATGTACGTTCTTTTCATGAACCACAACTCGAGTCACTGCATGTCTGTTACTTCCATAAACCACACATGGATCCACAGGTGTCATTGCATGTCTATTCTTTTCATGAACCACACCACTGTCATTGCATGTCAGTTCTTTTCATGAACCACATCAGGATCCACTAGTGTCATTGCATGTTTGTTCATTTCACAAACCACATAAGGATCCACCAGTGTCATTGCATGTCTGTTCTTTTCATGAACCACATAAGGATCCACCAGTGTCATTGGATGTGTGTTCTTTTCATGAACCACACCCAGTGTCATTGCATGTGTGTTCCTCTAGACAAACCACATAAGGATCCACCCAATGTGATTGGATGTGTGTTCTTCTCATGAACAACACATGGATCCACCAGTGTCATTGCATGTCTGTTCTTTTCATGAACCACACCCAGTGTCATTGCATGTTTGTTCTTTTCATGAACCACACCCAGTGTCATTGCATGTGTGTTCCTCTAGACAAACCACATAAGGATCCACCGGTGTCATTGCATGTCTGTACTTTTCATGAACCACATAAGGATCCACCAGTGTCATTGGATGTGTGTTCTTCTCATAAACCACACATGGATCCACCAGTGTCATTCCATGTCTGTTCCTTTCATGAATCACAACTAGGGTCATTGCATGTCTGTTACTTCCATAAACCACACATGGATCCACTAGTGTCATTGCATGTATGTTCTTTTCATGAACCACACCCAGTGTCATTGCATGTGTGTTCCTCTAGACAAACCATATATGAATCCACCTAGTGTCATTGCATGTATGTTCTTTTCATGAACCACAGCTAGAGTCCACCAGTGTCATTGCATGTCAGTTCCTCTAAACAAACCACACATGGATCCACCAGTGTCATTGCCTGTATGTTCTTTTCATGAACCACAGCCAGAGTCATTGCATGTGTGTTCCTCTAGACAGACCACCTTAGGAATCCACTAGTGTCATTGGATCTGTAATTTTTCATGAACCACACCCAGTGTGATTGCATGTATGTTCCTCTAAACAAACCACATAAGGATCCACTAGTGTCATTGCATGTATGTTCTTTTCATGAACCACACCCAGTGTCATTGCATGTGTGTTCTTCTAAACAAACCACATAAGTCATTGCATGTCAGTTCTTTTCATGAACCATATCAGGATCCACCAGTGTCATTGCATGTTTGTTCTTTTCACAGACCACATAAGGATCCACCAGTGTCATTGCATGTCTGTTCTTTTCATGAACCACATAAGGATCCACCAGTGTCATTGGATGTGTGTTCTTTTCATGAACCACACCCAGTGTCATTGCATGTGTGTTCTCTAGACAAACCACATAAGGATCCAGCCAATGTGATTGGATGTGTGTTCTTCTCATGAACCACACATGGATCCACCAGTGTCATTGCATGTCTGTTATTTTAATGAGCCACACTCAGTGTCATTGCATGTCTGTTCTTTTCATGAACCACACCCAGTGTCATTGCATGTCAGTTCTTTTCATGAACCACATAAGGATCCACCGGTGTCATTGCATGTCTTATCTTTTCACAAACCACATAAGGATCCACCAGTGTCATTGCATGTCAGTTCTTTTCATGAACCACATAAGGATCCACCAGTGTCATTGGATGTGTGTTCTTTTCGTGAACCACACTAAGTGTCATTGCATGTGTGTTCCTCTAGACAAACCACATAAGGATCCACCCCATGTGATTGGATGTGTGTTCTTTTCATGAACCACACATGGATCCACCAGTGTCATTGCATGTCTATTCTTTTCATGAACCACACCTTGTGTCATTGCATGTCCGTTCTTTTCATATACCACACCCAGTGTCATTGCATGTGTGTTCCTCTAGACAAACCACATAAGGATCCACCGGTGTCACTGCATGTCTGTTCTTTTCATGAACCACTTAAGGATCCACCCCATGTGATTGGATGTGTGTTCTTCTCATGAACCACACATGGATCCACCAGTGTCATTGCATGTATGTTCTTTTCATGAACCACACCCAGTCTCATTGCATGTCTGTTATTTTCATGAATCACACCCTGTGTCATTGCATGTCAGTTCTTTTCATGAACCACATAAGGATCCACCGGTGTCATTGCATGTCTGTTCTTTTCACAAACCACATAAGGATCCACCAGTGTCATTGCATGTCTGTTCTTTTCATGAACCACATAAGGATCCACCAGTGTCGTTGGATGTGTGTTCTTTTCATGAACCACACCAAGTGGCATTGCATGTGTGTTCCTCTAGACAAACCACATAAGGATCCACCCAATGTGATTGGATGTGTGTTCTTCTCATGAACCACACTTGGATCCACTAGTGTCATTGCATGTCTGTTCTTTTCATGAACCACACCCAGTGTCATTGCATGTGTGTTCCTCTAGACAAACCACATAAGGATCCACCGGTGTCACTGCATGTCTGTTCTTTTCATGAACCACATAAGGATCAACCAGTGTCATTGGATGTGTGTTCTTCTCCAGAACCACACATGGATCCACTAGTGTCATTGCATGTATGTTCTTCTCATGAATCATAGCTAGAGTCATTGCATGTCTGTTACTTCCTTAAACCACACATGGATCCACTAGTGTTATTGCATGTCTATTCTTTTCATGAACCACACCCAGTGTCATTGCATGTGTGTTCCTCTAGACAAGCCACATATGGGTCCACCTAGTGTCATTGCATGTCTGTTATTTTCATGAACCACGGCTAGAGTCCACCAGTGTCATTGCATGTCTGTTCCTCTAAACAAACCACACATGGATCCACTAGTGTCATTGCATGTCTATTCTTTTCATGAACCACAGCCAGAGTCATTTCATGTGTGTTCCTCTAGACAGACCACCTTAGGAATCCACCAGTGTCATTGGATCTTTGTTTTTTTCATGAACCACACCTAGTGTGATTGCATGTTTGTTCCTCTAAACAAACCTCATAAGGATCCACCAGTGTCATTGCATGTCTGATCTTTTCATGAACCACACCCATTGTCATTGCATGTGTGATCTTCTAAACAAACCACATAAGTCGTTGCATGTCTGTTATTTTCATGAACCACACCCGGTGTCATTGCATGTGTGTTGCTCTAGACAAGCCACATAAGTATCCACTGGTGTCACTGCATGTCAATTCTTTTCATGAACCACATAAGGATCCACCAGTGTCATTAGATGTGTGTTCTTCTCATGACCCACACATGGATCCACCGGTGTCATTGCATGTCCGTTCTTTTGATGAACCACAGCTAGAGTCATTGCATGTCTGTTACTTCCATAAACCACACATTGATCCACCGGTGTCATTGCATGTCTGTTCTTTTCATGAACAACACCCAGTGTCATTGCATGTCAGTTCTTTTCATGAACCATATCAGGATCCACCAGTGTCATTACATGTTTGTTCTTTTCACAAACCACATAAGGATCCACCAGTGTCATTGCATGTCTGTTCTTTTCATGAACCACATAAGGATCCACCAGCGTCATTGGATGTGTGTTCTTTTCATGAACCACACCCAGTGCCATTGCATGTGTGTTCTCTAGACAAACCACATAAGGATCCACCCAATGTGATTGGATGTGTGTTCTTCTAATGAACCACACATGGATCCACCAGTGTCATTGCATGTCTGTTCTTTTAATGAGCCACACTCAGTGTCATTGCATGTCTGTTCTTTTCATGAACCACACCCAGTGTCATTGCATGTCAGTTCTTTTCATGAACCACATAAGGATCCACCGGTGTCATTGCATGTCTTATCTTTTCACAAACCACATAAGGATCCACCAGTGTCATTGCATGTCTATTCTTTTCATGAACCACATAAGGATCCACCACTGTCATTGGATGTGTGTTCTTTTCATGAACCACACTAAGTGTCATTGCATGTGTGTTCCTCTAGACAAACCACATAAGGATCCACCCCATGTGATTGGATGTGTGTTCTTCTCATGAACCACACATGGATCCACCAGTGTCATTGCATGTCTATTCTTTTCATGAACCACACCTTGCGTCATTGCATGTCTGTTCTTTTCATATACCACACCCAGTGTCATTGCATGTGTGTTCATCTAGACAAACCACATAAGGATCTACCGGTGTCACTGCATGTCTGTTCTTTTCATGAACCACATAAGGATCCACCAGTGTCATTGGATGTGTGTTGTTATCATGAACCACACATGGATCCACTAGTGTCATTGCATGTCTGTTCTTTTCATAAATCGCAGCTAGAGTCATTGCATGTCTGTTACTTCCATAAACCACACATGGATCCACTTGTGTCATTGCATGTATGTTCTTTTCATGAACCACACCCAGTGTCATTGCATGTGTGTTCCTCTAGACAAACCATATATGATTCCACCTAGTGTCATTGCATGTCTGTTCTTTTCATGAACCACAGCTAGAGTCCACCAGTGTCATTGCATGTTAGTTCCTCTAAACAAACCACACATGGATCCACCAGTGTCATTGCATGTATGTTCTTTTCATGAACCACAGCCAGAGTCATTGCATGTGTGTTCCTCTAGACAGACCACCTTAGGAATCCACCAGTGTCACTGGATCTTTGTTTTTTCATGAACCACACCCAGTGTGATTGCATGTCTGTTCCTCTAAACAAACCACATAAGGATCCACTAGTGTCATTGCATGTATGTTCTTTTCATCAACCACACCCAGTGTCATTGCATGTGTGTTCTTCTAAACAAACCACATAAGTCATTGCATGTCTGTTCTTTTTAATGAACCACACTCGGTGGCATTGCATGTGTGTTCCTCTAGACAAACCAGATAAGTATCCACCGGTGTCACCCATGTCTATTCTTTTTAGGAACCACATAAGAATCCACCAGTGTCACTGGATGTGTGTTCTTCTCATGAACCACACATGGATCCACCGGTGTCATTGCATGTCCGTTCTTTTCATGAACCACAGCTCGAGTCATTGCATGTCTGTTACTTCCATAAACCACACATGGATCCACCGGTGTCATTGCATGTCTATTCTTTTCATGAACCACACCAAGTGTCATTGCATGTCAGTTCTTTTCATGAACCACATAAGGATCCACCAGTGTCATTGCATGTTTGTTCATTTCACAAATCACATAAGGATCCACCAGTGTCATTGCATGTCTGTTCTTTTCAAGAACCACATAAGGATCCACCAGTGTCATTGGATGTGTGCTCCTCTAGACAAACCACATAAGGATCCACCGGTGTCACCGCATGTCTGTTCTTTCCATGAACCACATAAGGATCCACCAGTGTCATTGGATTTGTGTTCTTCTCATGAACCACACATGGATCCACCGGTGTCATTGCATGTATGTTCCTTTCATGAACCACAGCTCGAGTCATTGCATGTCTGTTACTTCTATAAACCACACATGGATCCACCGGTGTCATTGCATGTCTATTCTTTTCATGAACCACACCCAGTGTCATTGCATGTCAGTTCTTTTCATGAACAACATAAGGATCCACCAGTGTCATTGCATGTTTGTTCATTTCACAAACCACATAAGGATCCACCAGTGTCATTGCATGTCTGTTCTTTTCATGAACCACATAAGGATCCACCAGTGTCATTGGATGTGTGTTCTTTTCATGAACCACACCCAGTGTCATTGCATGTGTGTTCATCTAGACAAACCACATAAGGATCCACCCAATGTGATTGGATATGAGTTCTTCTCATGAACAACACATGGATCCACAAGTGTCATTGCATGTCTATTCTTTTCATGAACCACACCCAGTGTCATTGCATGTCTGTTCTTTTCATGAACCACACCCAGTGTCATTCCATGTGTGTTCCTCTAGACAAACCACATAAGGATCCACCGGTGTCACTGCATGTCTGTTCTTTTCATGAACCACATAAGGATCCACCAGTGTCATTGGATGCGTGTTCTTCTCATGAACCACACATGGATCCACCAGTGTCATTGCATGTTTGTTCCTTTCATGAATCACAGCTAGAGTCATTGCATGTCTGTTACTTCCATAAACCACACATGGATCCACTAGTGTCATAGCATGTATGTTCTTTTCATGAACCACATCCAGTGTCATTGCATGTGTGTTCCTCTAGACAAACCATATATGATTCCACCTAGTGTCATTGCATGTCTGTTCTTTTCATGAACCACAGCTGGAGTCCACCACTATCATTGCATGTCAGTTCCTCTAAACAAACCACACATGGATCCACCAATTTCATTGCATGTATGTTCTTTTCATGAACCACAGCCAGAGTCATTGCATGTGTGTTCCTCTAGACAGACCACCTTAGGAATCCACAAGTGTCATTGGATCTTTGTTTTTTCATGAACCACACCCAGTGTGATTGCATGTATGTTCCTCTAAACAAACCACATAAGGATCCACTAGTGTCATTGCATGTATGTTCTTTTCATGAACCACACCCAGTGTCATTGCATGTGTGTTCTTCTAAACAAACCACATAAGTCATTGCATGTCTGTTCTTTTTCATGAACCACAATCGGTGTCATTGCATGTGTGTTCCTCTAGACAAACCACATAAGTATCCACCGGTGTCACCCATGTCTATTCTTTTCATGAACCACATAAGAATCCACCAGTGTCACTTGATGTGTGTTCTTCTCATGAACCACACATGGATCCACCGGTGTCATTGCTTGTCCGTTCTTTTCATGAACCACATCTATAGTCATTGCATGTCTGTTACTTCCATAAACCACACATGGATCCACCGGTGTCATTGCATGTCTATTCTTTTCGTGAACCACACCCAGTGTCATTGCATGTCAGTTCTTTTCATGAACCACATAAGGATCCACCAGTGTCATTGCATGTTTGTTCATTTCACAAACCACATAAGGATCCACCAGTGTCATTGCATGTATGTTCTTTTCATGAACCACATAAGGATCCACCAGTTTCATTGGATGTGTGTTCTTCACATAAACCACGCATGGATCCACCAGTGTCATTGCATGTCTGTTCCTTTCATGTATCACAGCTAGAGTCATTGCATGTCTGTTACTTCCACAAACCACACATGGATCCACTAGTGTCATTGCATGTATGTTCTTTTCATGAACCACACCCAGTGTCATTGCATGTGTGTTCCTCTAGACAAACCACATATGGATCCACCTAGTGCCATTGCATGTCTATTCTTTTTATGAACCACAGCTAGAGTCCACCAGTGTCATTGCATGTCAGTTACTCTAAAAAACCACACATGGATCCACTAGTGTCATTGCATGTATGTTCTTTTCATGAACCACAGCCAGAGTCATTGCATGTGTGTTCCTCTAGACAGACCACCTTAGGAATCCACCAGTGTCATTGGATCTGTGTTTTTTCATGAACCACACCCAGTGTGATTGCATGTCTGTTCCTCTAAACAAACCACATAAGGATCCACTAGTGTTATTGCATGTATGTTCTTTTCATGAACCACACCCAATGTCATTGCATGTGTGTTATTCTAAACAAACCACATAAGTGATTGCATGTCTGTTCTTTTTCATGAACGACACTCGGTGTCATTGCATGTGTGTTCCTCTAGACAAACCACATAAGTATCCACCGGTGTCACCGCATGTCTGTTCTTTTCATGAACCACATAAGGATCCACCAGTGTCATTGGATGTGTGTTCTTCTCATGAACCACACATGGATCCACCGGTGTCATTGCATGTCCGTTCTTTTCATGAACCACAGCTAGAGTCATTGCATGTCTGTTACTTCCAAACACCACACATGGATCCACCAGTGTCATCGCATGTCTGTTCTTTTCGTGAACCACACCCAATGTCATTGCATGTCAGTTCTTTTCATGAATCACATCAGGATTCACCGTTGTCATTGCATGTCTGTTCTTTTCACAAACAACATAAGGATCCACCAGTGTCATTGCATGTATGTTCTGTTCATGAACCACATAAGGATCCACCAGTGTCATTGGATGTGTGTTCTATTCATGAACCACACCAAGTGTCATTGCATGTGTGTTCCTCTAGACAAACCACATAAGGATCCACCCAATGTGATTGGATGTGTGTTCTTCTCATGAACCACACATGGATCCACCAGTGTCATTGCATGTCTGTTCTTTTCATGAACCACACCCAGTGTCATTGCATGTCTGTTCTTTTCATGAACCACACGCAGTGTCATTGCATGTGTGTTCCTCTAGACAAACCACATAAGGATCCACCTAGTGTCATTGCATGTCTATTCTTTTCATGAACCACAGTTCGAGTCCACCAGTGTCATTGCATGTCAGTTCCTCTAAACAAACCACACATGGATCCACCAGTGTCATTGCATGTCTGTTCTTTTCATGAACCACAGCCAGAGTCATTGCATGTGTGTTCCTCTAGACAGACCACCTTAGGAATCCACCAGTGTCATTGGATGTGTGTTCTTTTCATGAACCACACCCAGTGTGATTGCATGTTTCTTCCTCTAAACAAACCACATAAGGATCCACCACAGTCATTGCATGTCTGTTCTTTTCATGAACCACACCGAGTGTCAGTGCATGTGTGTTCTTCTAAACAAACCAGATAAGTCATTGCATGTCTGTTCTTTTGATGAACCACACCCGGTGTCATTGCATGTGTGTTCCTCTATACAAACCACATAAGGATCCACCGGTGTCACTGCATGTCTATTCTTTTCATGAACCACATAAGGATCCACCAGTGTCATTGGATGTGTGTTCTTCTCATGAACCACACATGGATCCACCGGTGTTATTGCATGTCTATTCTTTTCATGAAACACAGCTAGAGTCATTGCATGTATGTTACTTCCATAAACCACACATGGATCTACCGATTCCATTGCATGTTTATTCTTTTCATGAACCACACCCAGTGTCATTGCATGTCAGTTCGTTTCATGAACCACATAAGGATCCATCGGTGTATTGCATGTCTTTTCTTTTCACAAACCACATAAGGATCCACCAGTGTCATTTCATTTCTGTTCTTTTCATGAACCACATAAGGATCCACCAGTGTTATTCGATGTGTGTTCTTTTCATGAACCACACCCAGTGTCAATGCATGTGTGTTCCTCTATACAAACCACATAAGGATCCACCCAATGTGATTGGATGTGTTTTCTTCTCATGAACCAAACATGGATCCACCAGTGTCATTGCATGTATGTTCTTTTCATGAACCACACCCAGTGTCATTGCATGTCTGTTTTTTTCATGAATCACACCCTGTGTCATTGCATGTGTGTTCCTCTAGACAAACCACATAAGGATACACCGGTGTCACTGCATGTCTGTTCTTTTCATGAACCACATAAGGATCCACCAGTGTCATTGGATGTGTGTTCTTCTCATGAACCACACATGGATCCACCAGTATGATTGCATGTCTGTTCTTTTCATGAATCACTGCTAGAGTCATTGCATGTCTATTACTTTCATAAACCACACATGGATCCACCAGTGTCATTGCATGTCTGTTCTTTTCATGAACCACACCCAGTATCATTGCATGTGTGTTCCTCTAGAAAAACCACATATGGATCCACCTAGTGCCATTGCATGTCAGTTCCTCTGAACAAACCACACATGGATCCACCAGTGTCATTGCATGTCTGTTCTTTTCATGAACCATAGCCAGAATCATTGCATGTGTGTTCCTCAAGACAGACCACCATAGGAATCCACCAGTGTCATTGGATGTGTGTTCTTTTCATGAACCACACCTAGTGTGATTGCATGTCTGTTCCTCTAAAAAAACCACATAAGGATCCACCAGTGTCCTTGCATGTCTGTTCTTTTCATGAACCACACCCAGTGTCATTGCATGTGTGTTCTTCTAAACAAACCACATAAGTCATTGGATGTCTATTATTTTCATGAACCACACTAGGTGTCATTGCATGTGTGTTCCTCTAGACAAACCACATAAGGATCCACCGGTGTCACTACATGTCTATTCTTTTCATGAACCACATAAGGATCCACCAGTGTTATTGGATGTGTGTTCTTCTCATGAACCACACATGGATCCACCGGTGTCATTGCATGTCTGTTCTTTTCATGAAACACAACTAGAGTCATTGCATGTCCGTTCTTTTCATGAACCACAGCTAGAGTCATTGCATGTCTGTTACTTCCATAAATCACACATGGATCCACCGGTGTCATTGCATGTCTATTCTTTTCATGAACCACACCCAGTGTCATTGCATGTCAGTTCTTTGCATGAACCACATAAGGATCCACCGGTGTCATTGCATGTCTTTTCTTTTTAGAAACCACATAAGGATCCACCAGTGTCATTGCATATCTGTTCTTTTCATGAACCACATAAGGATCCACCAGTGTCATTAGATGTGTGTTCTTTTCATGAACCACACCCAGTGTCATTGCATGTGTGTTCCTCTAGACAAACCACATAAGGATCCACCCAATGTGATCGGATGTGTGTTCTTCTCATGAACCACACATGGATCCAACAGTGTCATTGCATGAATGTTCTTTTCATGAACCACACCCAATGTCATTGCATGTTTGTTTTTTCATGAATCACACCCTGTGTCATTGCATGTGTGTTCCTCTAGACAAACCACATAAGGATCCACCGGTGTCACTGCATGTCTGTTCTTTCGTGAACCACATAAGGATCCACCAGTGTCATTGGATGTGTGTTCTTCTCATGAACCACACATGGATCCACAAGTTTCATTGCATGTCTGTTCTTTTCATGAATCAAGCTAGAGTCATTGCATGTCTATTTCTTCCATAAACCACACGTGGATCCATCAGTGTCATTGCATGTCTATTCTTTTCATGAACCACACCCAGTGTCATTGCATGTGTGTTCGTCTAGAAAAACCACATATGGATCCACCTAGTGTCATTGGATGATTGTTCTTTTCATGAACCACAGCTAGAGTCCACCAGTGTCACTGCATGTCAATTCCTCTAAACAAACCACACATGGATCCACCAGTGTCATTGCATGTATGTTCTTTTCCTGAACCACAGCCAGAGGCATTGCATGTGTGTTCCTCTAGACAGACCACCTTAGAAATCTACCAGTGTCATTGGATCTGTGTTCTTTTCATGAACCACACCCAGTGTGATTGCATGTATGTTGCTCTAAACAAACCACATAAGGATCCACCAGTGTCATTGCATGTCTGTTCTTTTCATGAACCACACTGAGTGTCTTTGCATGTGTGTTCTTCTAAACAAACCACATAAGTCATTGCATGTCTATTCTTTTCATGAACCACACCAGGTGTCATTGCATGTGTGTTCCTCTAGACAAACCACATAAGGATCCACCGGTGTCACTGCATGTCTATTCTTTTCATGAACCACATAAGGATCCACCAGTGTCATTGGATGTGTGTTCTTCTCATGAACCACACATGGATCCACCGGTGTCATTGCATGTCCGTTCTTTTCATGAACCACAGCTAGAGTCATTGCATGTCTGTTACTTCCATAAACCACACATGGATCCACCGGTGTCATTGCATGTCTATTCTTTTCATGAACCACACCCAGTGTCATTGCATGTCAGTTCTTTTCATGAACCACATAAGGATCCACCGGTGTCATTGCATGTCTTTTTCTTTTCACAAACCACATAAGTATCCACCAGTGTCATTGCATGTCTGTTCTTTTCACGAACCACATAAGGATCCACCAGTGTCATTGGATGTGTGTTATTTTCATGAACCACACCCAGTGTCATTGCATGTGCTTTCCTCTAGACAAACCACATAAGGATCCACCCAATGTGATTGGATGTGTGTTCTTCTCATGAACCACACATGGATCCACCAGTGTCATTGCATGTATGTTCTTTTCATGAACCACACGCAGTGTCATTGCATGTCTGTTCTTTTCATGAACCACACGCAGTGTCATTGCATGTGTGTTCCTCTAGACAAACCACATAAGGATACACCGGTGTCACTGCATGTCTGTTCTTTTCATGAACCACATAAGGATCCACCAGTGTCATTGGATGTGTGTTCTTCTCATGAACCACACTTGGATCCACCAGTGTGATTGCATGTCTGTTCTTTTCATGAATCACATCTAGAGTCATTGCATGTCTATTACTTTCATAAACCACACATGGATCCACCAGTGTCATTGCATGTCTGTTCTTTTCATGAACCACACCCAGAGTCATTGCATGTGTGTTCCTCTAGAAAAACCACATATGGATCCACCTAGTGTCATTGCATGTTTGTTCTTTTCATGAACCACAGCTAGAGTCCACCAGTGTCATTGCATGTCAGTTCCTCTGAACAAACCACACATGGATCCACCAGTGTCATTGCATGTATGTTCTTTTCATGAACCATAGCCAGAGTCATTGCATGTGCGTTCCTCAAGACAGACCACCATAGGAATCCACCAGTGTCATTGGATGTGTTTTCTTTTCATGAACGACACCTAGTGTGATTGCATGTCTGTTCCTCTAAACAAACCACATAAGGATCGACCAGTGTCATCGCATGTCTGTTCTTTTCATGAACCACACCCAGTGTCATTGCATGCGTGTTCTTCTAAACAAACCACATAAGTCATTGCATGTCTATTGTTTTCATGAACCACACTAGGTGTCATTGCATGTGTGTTCCTCTAGACAAACCACTTAAGGATCCACCGGTGTCACTGCATGTCTATTCTTTTCATGAACCACATAAGGATCCACCAGTGTCATTGGATGTGTGTTCTTCTCATGAACCACACATGAATCCACCGGTATCATTGCATGTCTGTTCTTTTCATGAAACACAACTAGAGTCATTGCATGTCCGTTCTTTTCATGAACCACAGCTAGAGTCATTGCATGTTTGTTACTTCCATAAATCACACATAGATCCACCGGTGTCATTGCATGTCAATTCTTTTCATTAACCACACCCAGTGTCATTGCATGTCAGTTCTTTGCATGAACCACATAAGGATCTACCGGTGTCATTGCATGTCTTTTCTTTTTCAGAAACCACATAAGGATCCACCAGTGTCATTGCATGTCTGTTCTTTTCATGAACCACATAAGGATCCACCAGTGTCATTGGATGTGTGTTATTTTCATGAACCACACCCAGTGTCATTGCATGTGTGTTCCTCTAGACAAACCACATAAGGATCCACCCAATGTGATCAGATGTGTGTTCTTCTCATGAACCACACATGGATCCACCTGTGTCATGGCATGTATGTTCTTTTCATGAACCACACCCAGTGTCATTGCATGTCTTTTCTTTTCATGAACCACACCCTGTGTCATTGCATGTGTGTTCCTATAGACAAACCACATAAGGATCCACCGGTGTCACTGCATGTCTGTTCTTTTCATGAACCACATAAGGATCCACCAGTGTCATTGGATGTGTGTTCTTCTCATGAACCACACATGGATCCACCAGTGTCATTGCATGTCTATTCTTTTCATGAATCATAGCTAGAGTCATTGCATGTCTGTTACTTCCATAAACCACACATGGATCCACCAGTGTCATTGCATGTCTGTTCTTTTCATGAACCACACCCAGTGTCATTGCATGTGTGTTCCTCTAGAAAAACCACATATGGATCCACCTAGTGTCATTGCATGTCTGTTCTTTTCATGAACCACAGCTAGAGTCCACCAGTGTCATTGCATGTCAGTTCCTCTAAACAAACCACACATGGATCCACCAGTGTCATTGCATGTCTGTTCTTTTCATGAACCACAGCCAGAGTAATTGCATGTGTGTTCCTCTAGACAGACCACCTTAGGAATCCACCAGTGTCATTGGATGTGTGTTCTTTTCACGAACCACACCCAGTGTGATTGCATTTATATTGCTCTAAACAAACCACATAAGGATCCACCAGTGTCATTGCATGTCTTTTCTTTTTCAGAAACCGCACCCAGTGTATTTTCATGTGTGTTCTTCTAAACGAACCACATAAGTCATTGCATGTCTATTCTTTTCATGAACCACACCAGGTGTCATTGCATGTGTGTTCCTCTAGACAAACCACATAAGGATCCACCGGTGTCACTGCATGTCTATTATTTTCATGAACCACATAAGGATCCACCAGTGTCATTGGATGTGTGTTCTTCTCATGAACCACACATGGATCCACCGGTGTCATTGCATGTCCGTTCTTTTCATGAACCACAACTAGAGTCATTGCATGTCTGTTACTTCCATAAACCACACATGGATCCACCGGTGTCATTGCATGTCTATTCTTTTCATGAACCACACCCAGTGTCATTGCATGTCAGTTCTTTTCATGAACCACATAAGGATCCACCGGTGTCATTGCATGTCTTTTTCTTTTCACAAACCACATAAGGATCCACCAGTGTCATTGCATGTCTGTTCTTTTCATGAACCACATAAGGATCCACTAGTGTCATTGGATGTGTGTTCTTTTCATGAACCACAACCAGTGTCATTGCATGTGTTTTCCTCTAGACAAACCACATAAGGATCCACCCAATGTGATTGGATGTGTGTTCTTCTCATGAACCACACATGGATCCACCAGTGTCATTGCATGTATGTTCTTTTCATGAACCACACCTAGTGTCATTGCAAGTCTGTTTTTTTCATGAATCACACCCTATGTCATTGCATGTGTATTCCTCTAGACAAACCACATAAGGATCCACCGGTGTCACTGCATGTCTGTTCTTTTCATGAACCACATAAGGATCCACCAGTGTCATTGGATGTGTGTTCTTCTCATGAACCACACATGGATCCACCAGTGTTATTGCATGTCTGTTCTTTTCATGAATCACAGCTAGAGTCATTGCATGTCTATTTCTTCCATAAACCACACATGGATCCACCAATGTCATTGCATGTCTGTTCTTTTCATGAACCACACCCAGTGTCATTGCATGTGTGTTCCTCTAGCAAAACCACATATGGATCCACCTAGTGTCATTGGATGATTGTTCTTTTCATGAACCATAGCTAGAGTCCACCAGTGTCATTGAATGTCAGTTCCTCTATACAAACCACACATGGATCCACCAGTGTCATTGCATGTAAGTTCTAGTCATGAACCACAACCAGAGGCATTGCATGTGTGTTCCTCTAGACAGACCGCCTTAGGAATCCACCAGTGTCATTGGATGTGTGTTATTTTCATGAACCACACCCAGTGTGATTGCATGTATGTTCCTCTAAACAAACCACATAAGGATCCACCAGTGTCATTGCATGTCTGTTCTTTTCATGAACCACACCCAGTGTCTTTGCATGTGTGTTCTTCTAAACAAACCACATAAGTCATTGCATGTCTATTCTTTTCATGAACCACACCAGGTGTCATTGCATGTGTGTTCCTCTTGACAAACCACATAAGGATCCACCGGTGTCACTGCATGTATATTCTTTTCATGAACCACATAAGGATCCACCAGTCTCATTGGATGTGTGTTCTTCTCATGAACCACACATGGATCCACCGGTGTCATTGCATGTCTGTTCTTTTCATGAACCACAGCTAGAGTCATTTCATGTCTGTTACTTCCGTAAACCACACATGGATCCACCGGTGTCATTGCATGTCTATTCTTTTCATGAACCACACCCAGTGTCATTGCATGTCAGTTCTTTTCGTGAACCACATAAGGATCCACCAGTGTCATTGCATGTCTTTTTCTTTTCACAAACAACATAAGGATCCACCAGTGTCATTGCATGTCTGTTCTTTTCATGAAACACATAAGGATCCACCAGTGTCATTGGATGTGTGTTCTTTTCATGAACCACACCCAGTGTCATTGCATGTGTATTCCTCTAAACAAACCACGGAAGGATCCACCCAATGTGATTGGATGTGTGTTCTTCTCATGAACCACACATGGATCCACCAGTGTCATTGCATGTATGTTCTTTTCATGAACCACACACAGTGTCATTGCATGTCTGTTTTTTTCATGAATCACGCCCTGTGTCATTGCATGTGTGTTCCTCTAGACAAACCACATAAGGATCCACCGGTGTCACTGCATGTCTGTTCTTTTCATGAACCACATAAGGATCGACTAGTGTCATTGGATGTGTGTTCTTCTCATGAACCACACATGGATCCACTAGTGTTATTGCATGTCTATTCTTTTCATGAATCACAGCTAGAGTCATTGCATGTCTATTTCTTCCATAAACCACACATGGATCCACCAGTGTCATTGCAGGTCTGTTCTTTTCATGAACCACACCCAGTGTCATTGCATGTGTGTTCCTCTAGAAAAACCACATATGGATCCACCTAGTGTCATTGGATGATTGTTCTTTTCATGAACCATAGCTAGAGTCCACCAGTGTCATTGCATGTCAGTTCCTCTAAACAAACCACACATGGATCCACCAGTGTCATTGCATGTATGTTCTTTTCATGAACCACAACCAGAGGCATTGCATGTGTGTTCCTCTAGACAGACCGCCTTAGGAATCCACAAGTGTCATTGGATGTGTGTTATTTTCATGAACCACACCCAGTGTGATTGCATGTATGTTCCTCTAAACAAACCACATAAGGATCCACCAATGTCATTGCATGTCTGTTCTTTTCATGAACCACACCCAGTGTCTTTGCATGTGTGTTCTTCTAAACAAACCACATAAGTCATTGCATGTCTATTCTTTTCATGAACCACACCAAGTGTCATTGCATGTGTGTTCCTCTAGAAAAACCACATAAGGATCCACCGGTGTCACTACATGTCTATTCTTTTCATGAACCACATAAGGATCCACCAGTCTCATTGGATGTGTGTTCTTCTCATGAACCACACATGGATCCACCGGTGTCATTGCATGTCCGTTCTTTTCATGAACCATAGCTAGAGTCATTGCATGTCTGTTACTTCCATAAACCACACATGGATCCACCGGTGTCATTGCATGTCTATTCTTTTCATGAACCACACCCAGTGTCATTGCATGTCAGTTCTTTTCATGAACCACATAAGGATCCACCGGTGTCATTGCATGTCTTTTGTTTTCACAAACCACATAAGGATCCACCAGTGTCATTGCATCTCCGTTCTTTTCATGAACCACATAAGTATCGACCGGTGTCATTGGATGCATGTTCTTTTCATGAACCACATCCAGTGTCATTGCATGTGTGTTCCTCTAGACAAACCACATAAGGATCCAACCAATGTGATTGGATGTGTGTTCTTCTCATGAACCACACATGGATCCACTAGTGTCATTGCATGTATATTCTTTTCATGAACCACACCCAGTGTCATTGCATGTCTGTTATTTTCATGAATCACACCCTATGTCATTGCATGTGTGTTCCTCTAGACAAACCACATAAGGATCCACTGGTGTCACTGCATGTCTGTTCTTTTCATGAACCATGTAAGGATCCACCAGTGTCATTGGATGTGTGCTCTTCTCATGAACCACACATGGATCCAACAGTGTCATTGCATGTCTGTTCTTTTCATGAATCACAGCTAGAGTCATTGCATGTCTGTTACTTTCATAAACCACACATGGATCCACCAGTGTCATTGCATGTCTGTTGTTTTCATGAACCACACCCAGCATTGCATGTGTGTTCCTCTAGACAAACCACATATGGATCCACCTAGTGTCATTGCATGTCTTTTATTTTCATGAACCACAGATAGAGTCCACCAGTGTCATTGCATGTAGTTTCCTCTAAACAAACCACACATGGATCCACCAGTGTCATTGCATGTATGTTCTTTACATGAACAATAGCCAGAGTCATTGCATGTCTGTTCCTCTAGACAGACCACCTTAGGAATCTACCTGTGTCATTGGATGTGTGTTCTTTTCAAGAACCATACCCAGTGTGATTGCATGTCTGTTCCTCTAAACAAACCAAATAAGGATCAAACAGTGTCATTGCATGTTTGTTGTTTTCATGAATCACACCTAGTGTCATTACATGTGTGTTCTTCTAAACAAACCACATAAGTCATTGCATGTCTGTTCTTTTCATGAACCACACCCGGTGTCATTGCATGTGTGTTCCTCTAGGCAAACCACATAAGGATCCACCGGTGTCACTACATGTCTATTCTTTTCATGAACCACATAAGGATCCACCAGTGTCATTGGATGTGTGTTCTTATCATCAACCACACATGGATCCACCGGTGTCATTGCATGTCCGTTCTTTTCATGAACCACAACTAGAGTCACTACATGTCTATTACTTCCATAAACCACACATGGATCCACCGGTGGCATTGCATGTATGTTCTTTTCATGAAGCACACCAAGTGTCATTGCATGTCAGTTCTTTTCATGAACCACACCCAGTGTCATTGCATGTCTGTTATTTTCATGAATCACACCCTGTGTCATTGCATGTGTGTTCCTCTAGACAAACCACATAAGGATCCACCGGTGTCACTGCATGTCTGTTCTTTTCATGAACCACATAAGGATCCACCAGTGTCATTGGATGTGTGTTCTTCTCATGAACCACACATGGATCCACCAGTGTCATTGCACGTCTGTTCTTTTCATGAATCACATCTAGAGTCATTGCATGTCTGCTACTTCCATAAACCACACATGGATCCACCAGTGTCATTGCATGTCTGTTCTTTTCATGAACCACACCCAGTGTCATTGCATGTGTGTTCCTCTAGAAAAACCACATATGGATCCACCTAGTGTCATTGCATTTCTGTTCTTTTCATGAACCACAGCTAGAGTCCACCAGTGTCATTGCATGTCAGTTCCTTTGAACAAACCACACATGGATCCACCAGTGTCATTGCATGTCTGTTCTTTTCATGCACCACAGCCAGAGTCGTTGCATGTGTGTTCTTCTAGACAGACCACCATAGGAATCCACTAGTGTCATTGGATGTGTGTTCTTTTCATGAACCCCACCCAGTGTGATTGCATGTCTTTTCCTTTAAACAAACCAAATAAGGATCCACTAGTGCTATTGCATGTCTGTTCTTTTCATGAACCACACCCAGTGTCATTGCATGTGTGTTCTTCTAAACAAACCACATAAGTGTTTGCATGTCTGTTCTTTTCATGAACCACACTCGGTGTCATTGCATGTTTGTTCCTCTAGACAAACCACATAAGGATCCACCGGTGTCACTACATGTCTGTTCTTTTCATGAACCACATAAGGATCCACCAATGTCATTGGATGTGTGTTCTTCTCATGAAGCACACATGGATCCACCAGTGTCATTGCATGTCTGTTCTTTTCATGAATCACATCTAGAGTCATTGCATATCTGTTACTTCCATAAACCACACATGGATCCACCAGTGTCATTGCATGTCTGTTCTTTTCATGAACCACACCCAGTGTCATTGCATGTGTGTTCCTCTAGAAAAACCACATGTGGATCCACCTAGTGTCATTGCATGTCTGTTCTTTTCATGAACCACAGCTAGAGTCCACCAGTGTCATTGCATGTCAGTTCCTCTGAACAAACCACACATGGATCCACCAGTGTCATTGCATGTCTGTTCTTTTCATGCACCACAGCCAGAGTCATTGCATGTGTGTTCTTCTAGACAGTACACCATAGGAATCCACTAGTGTCATTGGATGTGTGTTCTTTTCATGAACCCCACCCAGTGTGATTGCATGTCTCTTCCTTTAAACAAACCAAATAAGGATCCACCAATGCCATTGCATGTCTGTTCTTTTCATGAACCACCCAGTGTCATTGCATGTGTGTTCTTCTAAACAAACCACATAAGTCAGTGCATGTCTGTTCTTTTCATGAACCACACTCGGTGTCATTGCATGTGTGTTCCTCTAGACAAACCACACAAGGATCCACCGGTGTCACTGCATGTCTATACTTTTCATGAACCAGATAAGGATCCACCAGTGTCATTGGCTGTGTGTTCTTCTCATGAACCACACATGGATCCACCGGTGTCATTGCATGTCCGTTCTTTTCATGAACCACAACTAGAGTCATTGCATGTCTGTTACTTCCATAGACCACACATGGATCGACTGGTGTCATTGCATGTCTATTGTTTTCATGAACCACACCTAGTGTCATTGCATGTCAGTTCTTTTCACGAACCACATAAGGATCCACATGTGTTATTGCATGTCTTTTTATTTTCACAAACCACATAAGGATCCACCAGTGTCATTGCATGTCTGTTCTTTTCATGAACCACATAAGGATCCACAAGTGTCATTGGATGTGTGTTCTTTTCATGAACCACACCCAGTGTCATTGCATGTTTGTTCTGTTCATGAACCACATAAGGATCCACCAGTGTCATTGGATGTGTGTTCTTTTCATGAACCACACCCAGTGTCATTGCATGTGTGTTCCTCTAGGCAAACCACATAAGGATCCACCCAATGTGATTGGATGTGTGTTCTTCTCATGAACCACACATGGATCCACCAGTGTCATTGCATGTATGTTCTTTTCATGAACCACACCCAGTGTCATTGCATGTCTGTTTTTTTCATGAATCACACCCTATGTCATTGCATGTGTGTTCCTCTAGACAAACCACATAAGGATCCACCGGTGTCACTGCATGTCTGTTCTTTTCATGAACCACATAACGATCCACCAGTGTCATTGGATGTGTGTTCTTCTCATGAACCACACATGGATCCACCAGTGTTATTGCATGGCTGTTCTTTTCATGAACCACACCAAGTGTCATTGCATGTCAGTTCTTTTCATGAACCACACCCAGTGTCATTGCATGTCTGTTATTTTCATGAATCACACCCTGTGTCATTGCATGTGTGTTCCTCTAGACAAACCACATAAGGATCCACCGGTGTCACTGCATGTATGTTCTTTTCATGAACCACATAAGGATCCACCGGTGTCATTGGATGTGTGTTCTTCTCATGAACCACACATGGATCCACCAGTGTCATTGCATGTCTGTTCTTTTCATGAATCACAGCTAGAGTCATTGCATGTCTGTTACTTCCATAAACCACACATGGATCCACCAGTGTCATTGCATGTCTATTCTTTTCATGAACCACACCCAGTGTCATTGCATGTGTGTTCCTCTAGAAAAACCACATATGGATCCACCTAGTGTCATTGCATGTCTGTTCTTTTCATGAACCACAGCTAGAGTCCACCAGTGTCATTGCACGTCAGTTCCTCTGAACACACCACACATGGATCCACCAGTGTCATTGCATGTCTGTTCTTTTCATGCAGCACAGCCAGAGTCATTGCATGTGTGTTCTTCTAGACAGACCACCATAGGAATCCACTAGTGTCATTGGATGTGTGTTCTTTTCATGAACCCCACCCAGTTTGATTGCATGTCTCTTCCTTTAAACAAACCAAATAAGGATCCACCAGTGCCATTGCATGTCTGTTCTTTTCATGAACCACACCCAGTTTCATTGCATGTGTGTTCATCTAAACAAACCACATAAGTCATTGCATGTCTGTTCTTTTCATGAACCACACTCGGTGTCATTGCATGTGTGTTCCTCTAGATAAACCACATAAGGATCCACCGGTGTCACTGCATGTCTATACTTTTCATGAACCACATAAGGATCCACCAGTGTCATTGGATGTGTGTTCTTCTCATGAACCACACATGGATCCACCGGTGTCATTGTATGTCCGTTGTTTTCATGAACCACAGCTAGAGTCATTGCATGTCTATTACTTCCATAGACCACACATGGATCGATTGGTGTCATTGCATGTCTATTGTTTTCATGAACCACACCCAGTGTCATTGCATGTCAGTTCTTTTCATGAACCACATAAGGATCCACCGATGTTATTGCATGTCTTTTTCTTTTCACAAACCACATAAGGATCCACCAGTGTCATTGCATGTCTTTTCTTTTCATGAACCACATAAGGATCCACGAGTGTCATTGGATGTGTGTTCTTTTCATGAACCACACCCAGTGTCATTGCATGTGTGTTCCTCTAGACAAACGACATAAGGATCCACCCAATGTGATTGGATGTGTGTTCTTCTCATGAACCACACATGGATCCACCAGTGTCATTGCATGTATGTTCTTTTCATGAACCACACCCAGTGTCATTGCATGTCTGTTTTTTTCATGAATCACACCCTATGTCATTGAATGTGTGTTCGTCTAGACAAACCACATAAGGATCCACCGGTGTCACTGCATATCCGTTCTTTTTATGAACCACATAAGGCTCCACCAGTGTCATTGGATGTCTGTTTTTTTCATGAATCACACCATGTGTCATTGCATGTGTGTTCCTCTAGACAAACCACATAAGGATCCACCGGTGTCACTGCATGTCTGTTCTTTTCATGAACCACATAAGGATCCACCAGTGTCATTGGATGTGTGTTCTTCTCATGAACCACACATGGATCCACCAGTGTTATTGCATGTCTGTTCTTTTCATGAATCACAGCTAGAGTCATTGCATGTCTATTTCTTCCATAAACCACACGTGGATCCACCAGTGTCATTGCATGTCTGTTCTTTTCATGAACCACACCCAGTGTCATTGCATGTGTGTTCCTCTAGAAAAACCACATATGGATCCATGTAGTGTCATTGGATGATTGTTCTTTTCATGAACCATAGCTAGAGTCCACCAGTGTCATTGCATGTCAGTTCCTCTAAACAAACCACACATGGATCCACTAGAGTCATTGCATGTATGTTCTTTTCATGAACCATAACTAGAGGCATTGCATGTGTGTTCCTCTAGACAGAACGCCTTAGGAATCCACCAGTGTCATTGGATGTGTGTTATTTTCATGAACCACACCCAGTGTGATTGCATGTATGTTCCTCTAAACAAACCACATAAGGATCCACCAGTGTCATTGCATGTCTGTTATTTTCATGAACCACACCCAGTGTCTTTGCATGTGGGTTCTTCTAAACAAACCACATAAGTCATTGCATGTCTATTCTTTTCATGAACCACACCACGTGTGATTGCATGTGTGTTCCTGTAGACAAACCACATAAGGATGCACCGGTGTCACTACATGTCTATTCTTTTCATGAACCACATAAGGATCCACCATTGTCATTGGATGTGTGTTCTTCTCATGAACCACACATGGATCCACCGGTGTCATTGCATGTCCGTTCTTTTCATGAACCACAGCTAGAGTCATTGCATGTCTGTTACTTCCATAAATCACAAATGGATCCACGGGTGTCATTGCATGTCTATTCTTTTCATGAACCACACCCAGTGTCATTGCATGTCAGTTCTTTTCATGAACCACATAAGGATCCACCGGTGTCATTGCATGTCTTTTCTTTTCACAAACCACATAAGGATCCACCAGTGTCATTGCATCTCCGTTCTTTTGATGAACCACATAAGTATCCACCGGTGTCATTGGATGTGTGTTCTTTTCATGAACCACACCCAGTGTCATTGCATGTGTGTTCCTCTAGACAAACCACATAAGGATCCACCCAATGTGATTGGATGTGTGTTCTTCTCATGAACCATACATGGATCCACCAGTGTCATTGCATGTATGTTCTTTTAATGAACCACACCAAGTGTCATTGCATGTCTGTTCTTTTCATGAATCACACCCTATGTCATTGCATGTGTGTTCCTCTAGAACAACCACATAAGGATCCACCGGTGTCACTGCATGTCTGTTCTTTTCATGAACCACGTAAGGATCCACCAGTGTCATTGGATGTGTGTTCTTCTCATGAACCACACATGGATCCACCAGTGTCATTGCATGTCTGTTCTTTTCATGAATCACAGCTAGAGTCATTGCATGTCTGTTACTTCCATAAATCACACATGGATCCACCAGTGTCATTGCATGTCTGTTCTTTTCATGAACCACACCCAGTGTCATTGCATGTGTGTTCCTCTAGAAAAACCACATATGGATCCACCTAGTGTCATTGCATGTCTGTTCTTTTCATGAACCACAACTAAAGTCCACCAGTGTCATTGCATGTCAGTTCCTCTGAAGAAACCACACATGGATCCACCAGTGTCATTGCATGTCTGTTCTTTTCATGCACCACAGCTAGAGTCATTGCATGTGTGTTCTTCTAGACAGACCACCATAGGAATCCACTAGTGTCATTGGATGTGTGTTCTTTTCATGAACCCCACCCAGTGTGATTGCATGTCTTTTCCTTTAATCAAACCAAATAAGGATCCACCAGTGCCATTGCATGTCTGTTCTTTTCATGAACCACACCCAGTGTCATTGCATGTGTGTTCTTCTAAACAAACCACATAAGTCATTGCATGTCTGTTCTTTTCATGAACCACACTCGGTGTCATTGCATGTGTGTTCCTCTAGACAAACCACATAAGGATCCACCGGTGTCACTGCATGTCTATACTTTTCATGAACCACATAAGGATCCACCAGTATCATTGGATGTGTGTTCTTCTCATGAACCACACATGGATCCACCGGTGTCATTGCATGTCCGTTCTTTTCATGAACCACATCTAGAGTCATTGCACGTCTGTTACTTCCATAGACCACACATGGGTCGACCGGTGTCATCGCATCTCTATTGTTTTCATGAACCACACCTAGTGTCATTGCATGTCAGTTCTTTTCATGAACCACATAAGGATCCACCGGTGTCATTGCATGTCTTTTCTTTTCAGAATAGACATAAGGATCCACCAGTGTCATTGCACGTCTGTTCTTTTCATGAACCACATAAGGATCCACTAGTGTCATTGGATGTGTGTTCTTTTCATGAACCACACCTAGTGTCATTGCATGTGTTTTCCTCTAGACAAACCACATAAGGATCCACCCAATGTGATTGGATGTGTGTTCTTCTCACGAACCACACATGGATCCACCAGTGTCATTTCATGTATGTTCTTTTCACGAACCACACCCAGTGTCATTGCATGTCTGTTCTTTTCATGAATCACACCCTATGTCATTGCATGTGTGTTCCTCTAGACAAACCACATAAGGATCCACCGGTGTCACTGCATGTCTGTTCTTTTCATGAACCACATAAGGATCCACCAGTTTCATTGGATGCGTGTTCTTCTCATGAGCCACACATGGATCCACCAGTGTCATTGCATGTATGTTCTTTTCATGAATCACAGCTAGAGTCATTGCATGTCCGTTACTTCCATAAACCACACATGGATCCACCAGTGTCATTGCATGTTTGTTCTTTTCATGAACCACACCCAGTGTCATTGCATGTGTGTTCCTCTAGAAAAACCACATATGCATCCACCTAGTGTCATTGCATGTCTGTTCTTTTCATGAACCACAACTAGAGTCCACCAGTGTCATTGCATGTCAGTTCCTCTGAACAAACCAAACATGGATCCACCAGTCTCATTGCATGTTTGTTCTTTTCCTGCACCACAGCCAGAGTCATTGCATGTGTGTTCTTCTAGACAGACCACCATAGGAATCCACTAGTATCATTGGATGTGTGTTCTTTTCATGAACCCCACCGAGTGTGATTGCATGTCTCTTCCTCTAAACAAACCAAATAAGGATCCACCAGTGCCATTGCATGTCTGTTCTTTTAATGAACCACACCCAGTGTCATTGCATGTGTGTTCTTCTAAACAAACCACATAAGTCATTGCATCTGTGTTCTTTTCATGAACAACACCCGGTGTCATTGCATGTGTGTTCCTCTAGACAAACCACATAAGGATCCACCGGTGTCACTGCATGTCTATTCTTTTCATGAACCACATAAGGATCCACCAGTGTCATTGGATGTGTGTTCTTCTCATGAACCACACATGGATCCACCGGTGTCATTGCATGTCCGTTCTTTTCATGAACCACAGCTAGAGTCATTGCATGTTTGTTACTTCCATAGACCACACATGGATTGACCGGTGTCATTTCATGTCTATTATTTTCATGAACCACACCTAGTGTCATTGCATGTCAGTTCTTTTCATGAACCACATAAGGATCCACCGGTGTCATTGCATGTCTTTTCTTTCTACCAACGACATAAGGATCCACCAGTGTCATTGCATGTCTATTCTTTTCATGAACCACATAAGGATCCACTAGTGTCATTGGATGTGTGTTCTTTTCATGAACCACACCTAGTGTCATTGCATGTGTGTTCTTCTAGACAAACCACATAAGGATCCACCCAATGTGATTGGATATGTGTTCTTCTCATGAACCACACATGGATCCACTAGTGTCATTGCATCTATGTTCTTTTCATGAACCACACCTAGTGTCATTGCATGTCTGTTCTTTTCATGGATCACACCCTATGTCATTGCATGTGTGTTCTTCTAGACAAACCACATAAGGATCCACCGGTGTCACTGCATGTCTATTCTTTTCATGAACCACATCAGGATCCACCAGTTTCATTGGATGTGTGTTCTTCTCATGAACCACACATGGATCCACAGTGTCATTGCATGTCTGTTCTTTTCATGAATCACAGATAGAGTCATTGCATGTCTGTTACTTCCATAAACCACACATGGATCCACTACTGTCATTGCATGTCTGTCCTTTTCATGAACCACACCCAGCATTGCATGTGTGTTCCTCTAGACAAACCACATATGGATCCACCTAGTGTCATTGCATGTCTGTTCTTTTCATGAACCACAAATAGAGTCCACCAGTGTCATTGCATGTCAGTTCCTCTAAACAAACCACACATGGATCCACCAGTGTCATTGCATGTATGTTCTTTTCATGAAGCACAGCCACAGTCATTGCATGTGTGTTCCTTTAGACAGACCACCTTAGGAATCCACCTGTGTCATTGGATGTGTGTTCTTTTCATGAACCACACCCAGTGTGATTGCATCTCTGTTCCTCTAAACAAACCACATAAGGATCCACCAGTGTCATTGCATGTGTGTTCTTTTCATGAACCACACCCAGTGTCATTGCATGTCTGTTATTTTCATGAATCACACCCTATGTCATTGCATGTGTGTTCCTCTAGACAAACCACATAAGGATCCACCGGTGTCACTGCATGTCTGTTCTTTTCATGAACCACATAAGGATCCACCAGTGTCATTGGATTTGTGTTCTTCTCATGAACCACACATGGATCCACCAGTGTCATTGCATGTCTCTTCTTTCCATGAATCACAGCTAGAGTCATTGCATGTCTGTTACTTCCATAAACCACACATGGATCCACCAGTGTCATTGCATGTATGTTCTTTTCATGAACCACACCCAGTGTCATTGCATGTGTGTTCCTCTAGAAAAACCACATATGGATCCACCTAGTGTCATTGCATGTCTGTTCTTTTCGTGAACCACAGCTAGAGTCCACCAGTGTCATTGCATGTCAGTTCCTCTTAACAAACCACACATGGTTCCACCAGTGTCATTGCATGTCTTTTCTTTTCATGAACCACAACCACAGTCATTGTATGTGTGTTCCTCTAGACACACCACCATAGGAATCCACCTGTGTCATTGGATGTGTGTTCTTTTCATGAACCACACCTAGTGTGATTGCATGTTTGTTCCTCTAAAACCAAATAAGGATCCACCAGTGTCATTGCATGTATGTTCTTTTCATGAACCACACCCAGTGTCATTGCATGTGTGTTCTTCTAAACAAACCATATAAGTCATTGCATGTCTGTTCTTTTCATGAACCACACCCGGTGTCATTGCATGTGTGTTCCTCTAGACCAACCACATAAGGATCCACCGGTGTCACTGTATGTCTATTCTTTTCATGAACCAGATAAGGATCCACCAGTGTCATTGGATGTTTGTTCATCTCATGAACCACACATGGATCCACCGGTGTCATTGCATGTTCGTTCTTTTCATGAACCACAGCTACAGTCATTGCATGTCTGTTACTTCCATAGACCACACATGGATCCACCGGTGTCATAGCATGTCTATTCTTTTCATGAACCACCCCTAGTGTCATTGCATATCAGTTCTTTTCATGAACCACATAAGGATCCACCGGTGTCATTGCATGTCTTTTCTTTTCACAAACCACATAAGGATCCACCAGTGTCATTGCATGTCTGTTCTTTTCATGAACCACATAAGAATCCACCAGTGTCATTAGATGTGTGTTCTTTTCAAGAACCACACCTAGTGTCATTGCATGTGTGTTCCTCTAGACAAACCACATAAGGATCCACCCAATGTGATTGGATGTGTGTTCTTCTCATGAACCACACATGAATCCACTAGTGTCATCGCATGTATGTTCTTTTCATGAACCACACCCAGTGTCATTGCATGTCTGTTCTTTTCCTGAATCACACCCTATGTCATTGCATGTGTGTTCCTCTAGACAAACCACATAAGGATCCGCCGGCTTCACTGCATGTCTGTTCTTTTCATGAACCACATAAGGATCTACTAGTTTCATTGGATGTGTGTTCTTCTCATGAACCACACATGGATCCACCAGTGTTATTGCTTGTCTGTTCTTTTCATGAATCAGAGCTAGAGTCATTGCATGTCTGTTACTTCCATAAACCACACATGGATCCACTAGAGTCATTGTATGTCTGTTCTTTTCATGGACCACACCCAGCATTGCATGTGTGTTCCTCTAGACAAACCACATATGGATCCACCTAGTGTCATTGCATGTTTGTTCTTTTCATGAACCACAAATAGAGTCCACGAGTGTCATTGCATGCCAGTTCCTCTAAACAAACCACACATGGATCCACTAGTGTCATTGCATGTATGTTCTTTTCATGAACCACAGCCAGAGTCATTGCATGTGTGTTCCTCTAGACAGACCACCTTAGGAATCCACATGTGTCATTGGATGTGTGTTCTTTTCATGAACCACACCCAGTGTGATTGCATGTCTGTTCCTCTAAACAAACCACACAAGGATCCACCACTGTCATTGCATGTCTGTTCTTTTTATGAACCACACCCAGTGTCATTGCATGTGTGTTCTTCTAAACAAACCGCATTAGTCATTGCATGTCTATACTTTTCGTGAACCACACCCAGTGTCATTGCATGTGTGTTCCTCTAGACAAACCACATAAGGATCCACCGGTGTCACTGCATGTCTATTCTTTTCATGAACCTCACAAGGATCCACCAGTGTCATTGGATGTGTGTTCTTCTCATGAACCACACATGGATCCACTGGTTTCATTGCATGTCCGTTCTTTTCATGAACCATAGCTAGAGTCATTGCATGTCTATTACTTCCATAAACCACACATGGATCCACCGGTGTCATTGCATGTCTGTTATTTTCATGAACCACACCCAGTGTCATTGCATGTCAGTTCTTTTCATGAACCACATAAGGATCCACCGGTGCAATTGCATGTCTGTTCGTTTCACAAACCACATAAGGATCCACCAGTGTCATTGCATGTCTGTTCTTTTCATGAACCACATAAGGATCCACCAGTGTCATTGCATGTCTGTTCTTTTCATGAACCACACCCAGTGTCATTGCATGTGTGTTCCTCTAGACAAACTACATAAGGATCCATCCAATGTGATTGGATGTGTGTTCTTCTCATGAACCACACATGGATCCACCAGTGTTATTGTATGTCTGTTCTTTTCATGAACCACACCCAGTGTCATTGCATGTCTGTTCTTTTCATGGACCACACCCAGTGTCATTGCCTGTGTGTTCCTCTAGAGAAACCACATAAGGATCCACCGGTGTCATTGCATGTCTGTTCATTTCATGAACCACATAAGGATCCACCAGTGTCATTGGATGTGTGTTCTTCTCATGAACCCCACATGGATCCACCAGTGTCATTGCATGTCTGTTCTTTTCATGAATCACAGCTAGATTCATTGCATGTCTGTTACTTCCATAAACCACACATGGATCCACCAGTGTCATTGCATGTCTGTTCTTTTCATGAACCACACCAAGTGTCATTGCATGTGTGTTCCTCTAGACAAACCACATATGGATCCACCTAGTGTCATTGCATGTCTATTCTTTTCATGAACCACGGCTAGAGTCCACCAGTGTCATTGCATGTCAGTTCCTCTAAACAAACCACACATGGATCCACTAGTGTCACTGTATGTCTGTTCTTTTCATGAACCACAGCCAGAGTAATTCCATGTGTGTTCCTCTAGAAAGACCACCTTAGGAATCCACCAGTGTCATTGGATGTGTGTTCTTTTCATGAACCACACCCAATGTGATTGCATGTCTGTTCCTCTAAACAAACCACATAAGGATCCACCAGTGTCATTGGATGTGTGTTCTTTTCATCAACCACACCTAGTGTCATTGCATGTGTGTTCTTCCAAACAAACCACATAAGTCATTACATGTCTGTTCTTTTCATGAACCACACCCGGTGTCATTGCATGTGTGTTCCCCTAGACAAACCACATAAGGATCCACCGGTGTCACTGCATGTCTATTCCTTTCATGAACCACATAAGGATCCACCAGTGTCATTGGATGCGTGTTCTTCTCATGAACCACACATGGATCCACCAGTGTCATTGCATGTCCGTTCTTTTAATGAACCATAGATAGAGTCATTGCATGTCTATTACTTCCATAAACAACACATGGATCCACCGTTGTCACTGCATGTCTATTCTTTTCATGAACCACACGTAGTGTCATTGCATGTCAGTTCTTTTCATGAACCACATAAGGATCCACCAGTGTCATTGCATGTCTGTTCATTTCATGAACCAGACCTAGTTTCATTGCATGTGTGTTCTTCTAAACAAACCACATAAGTCATTGCATGTTTGTTCTTTTCATGAACCACACCCGGTGTCATTGCATGTGTGTTCCTCTAGACAAACCACATAAGTATCCACCGGTGTCGCTGCATGTCTGTTCTTTTCATGAACCACATAAGGATCCAATAGTGTCATTGGATGTGTGTTCTTCTCATGAATCACACATGGATCCACCGGTGTCATTGCATGTCCGTTCTTTTCATGAACCACTGCTAGAGTCATTGCATGTCTGTTACTTCCATAAACCACACATGGATCAACCGGTGTCATTGCATGTGTGTTGTTTTCGTGAACCACACCCAGTGTCATTGCATGTCAGTTCTTTTCATGAACCACATAAGGATCCACCGGTGTCATTGCATGTCTGTTCTTTTCACAAACCACATAAGGATCCACCAGTGTCATTGCATGTCTGCTCTTTTCATGAACCACATAAGGATCCACCAGTGTCATTGGATGTGTGTTCTTTTCATGAACCACACCTAGTGTCATTGCATGTGTGTTCCTCTAGACAAACCACATAAGGATCCACCGGTGTCACTGCATGTCTATTCTTTTCATGAACCACATAAGGATCCACCAGTGTCATTGGATGTGTGTTCTTCTCATGAACCACACATGGATCCACCGGTGTCATTGCATGTCCGTTCTTTTCATGAACCACAGCTAGAGTCATTGCATGTTTGTTACTTCCATAGACCACACATGGATTGACCGGTGTCATTTCATGTCTATTATTTTCATGAACCACACCTAGTGTCATTGCATGTCAGTTCTTTTCATGAACCACATAAGGATCCACCGGTGTCATTGCATGTCTTTTCTTTCTACCAACGACATAAGGATCCACCAGTGTCATTGCATGTCTATTCTTTTCATGAACCACATAAGGATCCACTAGTGTCATTGGATGTGTGTTCTTTTCATGAACCACACCTAGTGTCATTGCATGTGTGTTCTTCTAGACAAACCACATAAGGATCCACCCAATGTGATTGGATATGTGTTCTTCTCATGAACCACACATGGATCCACTAGTGTCATTGCATCTATGTTCTCTTCATGAACCACACCTAGTGTCATTGCATGTCTGTTCTTTTCATGGATCACACCCTATGTCATTGCATGTGTGTTCCTCTAGACAAACCACATAAGGATCCACCGGTGTCACTTCATGTCTATTCTTTTCATGAACCACATCAGGATCCACCAGTTTCATTGGATGTGTGTTCTTCTCATGAACCACACATGGATCCACAGTGTCATTGCATGTCTGTTCTTTTCATGAATCACAGATAGAGTCATTGCATGTCTGTTACTTCCATAAACCACACATGGATCCACTACTGTCATTGCATGTTTGTCCTTTTCATGAACCACACCCAGCATTGCATGTGTGTTCCTCTAGACAAACCACATATGGATCCACCTAGTGTCATTGCATGTCTGTTCTTTTCATGAACCACAAATAGAGTCCACCAGTGTCATTGCATGTCAGTTCCTCTAAACAAACCACACATGGATCCACCAGTGTCATTGCATGTATGTTCTTTTCATGAAGCACAGCCACAGTCATTGCATGTGTGTTCCTTTAGACAGACCACCTTAGGAATCCACCAGTGTCATTGGATGTGTGTTCTTTTCATGAACCACACCCAATGTGATTGCATGTCTGTTCCTCTAAACAAACCACATAAGGATCCACCAGTGTCATTGGATGTGTGTTCTTTTCATCAACCACACCTAGTGTCATTGCATGTGTGTTCTTCCAAACAAACCACATAAGTCATTACATGTCTGTTCTTTTCATGAACCACACCCGGTGTCATTGCATGTGTGTTCCCCTAGACAAACCACATAAGGATCCACCGGTGTCACTGCATGTCTATTCCTTTCATGAACCACATAACGATCCACCAGTGTCATTGGATGCGTGTTCTTCTCATGAACCACACATGGATCCACCAGTGTCATTGCATGTCCGTTCTTTTAATGAACCATAGATAGAGTCATTGCATGTCTATTACTTCCATAAACAACACATGGATCCACCGTTGTCACTGCATGTCTATTCTTTTCATGAACCACACGTAGTGTCATTGCATGTCAGTTCTTTTCATGAACCACATAAGGATCCACCAGTGTCATTGCATGTCTGTTCATTTCATGAACCAGACCTAGTTTCATTGCATGTGTGTTCTTCTAAACAAACCACATAAGTCATTGCATGTTTGTTCTTTTCATGAACCACACCCGGTGTCATTGCATGTGTGTTCCTCTAGACAAACCACATAAGTATCCACCGGTGTCGCTGCATGTCTGTTCTTTTCATGAACCACATAAGGATCCAATAGTGTCATTGGATGTGTGTTCTTCTCATGAATCACACATGGATCCACCGGTGTCATTGCATGTCCGTTCTTTTCATGAACCACTGCTAGAGTCATTGCATGTCTGTTACTTCCATAAACCACACATGGATCCACCGGTGTCATTGCATGTGTGTTGTTTTCGTGAACCACACCCAGTGTCATTGCATGTCAGTTCTTTTCATGAACCACATAAGGATCCACCGGTGTCATTGCATGTCTGTTCTTTTCACAAACCACATAAGGATCCACCAGTGTCATTGCATGTCTGCTCTTTTCATGAACCACATAAGGATCCACCAGTGTCATTGCATGTCTGTTCTTTTCATGAACCATACCTAGTGTCATTGCATGTGTGTTCCTCTAGACAAACCACATAAGGATCCACCGGTGTCACTGCATGTCTATTCTTTTCATGAACCACATAAGGATCCACCAGTGTCATTGGATGTGTGTTCTTCTCATGAACCACACATGGATCCACCGGTGTCATTGCATGTCCGTTCTTTTCATGAACCACAGCTAGAGTCATTGCATGTTTGTTACTTCCATAGACCACACATGGATTGACCGGTGTCATTTCATGTCTATTATTTTCATGAACCACACCTAGTGTCATTGCATGTCAGTTCTTTTCATGAACCACATAAGGATCCACCGGTGTCATTGCATGTCTTTTCTTTCTACCAACGACATAAGGATCCACCAGTGTCATTGCATGTCTATTCTTTTCATGAACCACATAAGGATCCACTAGTGTCATTGGATGTGTGTTCTTTTCATGAACCACACCTAGTGTCATTGCATGTGTGTTCTTCTAGACAAACCACATAAGGATCCACCCAATGTGATTGGATATGTGTTCTTCTCATGAACCACACATGGATCCACTAGTGTCATTGCATCTATGTTCTCTTCATGAACCACACCTAGTGTCATTGCATGTCTGTTCTTTTCATGGATCACACCCTATGTCATTGCATGTGTGTTCCTCTAGACAAACCACATAAGGATCCACCGGTGTCACTTCATGTCTATTCTTTTCATGAACCACATCAGGATCCACCAGTTTCATTGGATGTGTGTTCTTCTCATGAACCACACATGGATCCACAGTGTCATTGCATGTCTGTTCTTTTCATGAATCACAGATAGAGTCATTGCATGTCTGTTACTTCCATAAACCACACATGGATCCACTACTGTCATTGCATGTTTGTCCTTTTCATGAACCACACCCAGCATTGCATGTGTGTTCCTCTAGACAAACCACATATGGATCCACCTAGTGTCATTGCATGTCTGTTCTTTTCATGAACCACAAATAGAGTCCACCAGTGTCATTGCATGTCAGTTCCTCTAAACAAACCACACATGGATCCACCAGTGTCATTGCATGTATGTTCTTTTCATGAAGCACAGCCACAGTCATTGCATGTGTGTTCCTTTAGACAGACCACCTTAGGAATCCACCTGTGTCATTGGATGTGTGTTCTTTTCATTAACCACACCCAGTGTGATTGCATCTCTGTTCCTCTAAACAAACCACATAAGGATCCACCAGTGTCATTGCATGTGTGTTCTTTTCATGAACCACACCCAGTGTCATTGCATGTCTGTTATTTTCATGAATCACACCCTATGTCATTGCATGTGTGTTCCTCCAGACAAACCACATAAGGATCCACCGGTGTCACTGCATGTCTGTTCTTTTCATGAACCACATAAGGATCCACCAGTGTCATTGGATTTGTGTTCTTCTCATGAACCACACATGGATCCACCAGTGTCATTGCATGTCTCTTCTTTCCATGAATCACAGCTAGAGTCATTGCATGTCTGTTACTTCCATAAACCACACATGGATCCACCAGTGTCATTGCATGTATGTTCTTTTCATGAACCACACCCAGTGTCATTGCATGTGTGTTCCTCTAGAAAAACCACATATGGATCCACCTAGTGTCATTGCATGTCTGTTCTTTTCATGAACCACAGCTAGAGTCCACCAGTGTCATTGCATGTCAGTTCCTCTTAACAAACCACACATGGTTCCATCAGTGTCATTGCATGTCTTTTCTTTTCATGAACCACAACCACAGTCATTGTATGTGTGTTCCTCTAGACACACCACCATAGGAATCCACCTGTGTCATTGGATGTGTGTTCTTTTCATGAACCACACCTAGTGTGATTGCATGTTTGTTCCTCTAAAACCAAATAAGGATCCACCAGTGTCATTGCATGTCTGTTCTTTTCATGAACCACACCCAGTGTCATTGCATGTGTGTTCTTCTAAACAAACCATATAAGTCATTGCATGTCTGTTCTTTTCATGAACCACACCCGGTGTCATTGCATGTGTGTTCCTCTAGACCAACCACATAAGGATCCACCGGTGTCACTGTATGTCTATTCTTTTCATGAACCAGATAAGGATCCACCAGTGTCATTGGATGTTTGTTCTTCTCATGAACCACACATGGATCCACCGGTGTCATTGCATGTTCGTTCTTTTCATGAACCACAGCTACAGTCATTGCATGTCTGTTACTTCCATAGACCACACATGGATCCACCGGTGTCATAGAATGTCTATTCTTTTCATGAACCACCCCTAGTGTCATTGCATATCAGTTCTTTTCATGAACCACATAAGGATCCACCGGTGTCATTGCATGTCTTTTCTTTTCACAAACCACATAAGGATCCACCAGTGTCATTGCATGTCTGTTCTTTTCATGAACCACATAAGAATCCACCAGTGTCATTAGATGTGTGTTCTTTTCAAGAACCACACCTAGTGTCATTGCATGTGTGTTCCTCTAGACAAACCACATAAGGATCCACCCAATGTGATTGGATGTGTGTTCTTCTCATGAACCACACATGAATCCACTAGTGTCATCGCATGTATGTTCTTTTCATGAACCACACCCAGTGTCATTGCATGTCTGTTCTTTTCCTGAATCACACCCTATGTCATTGCATGTGTGTTCCTCTAGACAAACCACATAAGGATCCGCCGGTTTCACTGCATGTCTGTTCTTTTCATGAACCACATAAGGATCTACTAGTTTCATTGGATGTGTGTTCTTCTCATGAACCACACATGGATCCACCAGTGTTATTGCATGTCTGTTCTTTTCATGAATCAGAGCTAGAGTCATTGCATGTCTGTTACTTCCATAAACAACACATGGATCCACTAGAATCATTGTATGTCTGTTCTTTTCATGGACCACACCCAGCATTGCATGTGTGTTCCTCTAGACAAACCACATATGGATCCACCTAGTGTCATTGCATGTTTGTTCTTTTCATGAACCACAAATAGAGTCCACGAGTGTCATTGCATGCCAGTTCCTCTAAACAAACCACACATGGATCCACTAGTGTCATTGCATGTATGTTCTTTTCATGAACTACAGCCAGAGTCATTGCATGTGTGTTCCTCTAGACAGACCACCTTAGGAATCCACATGTGTCATTGGATGTGTGTTCTTTTCATGAACCACACCCAGTGTGATTGCATGTTTGTTCCTCTAAACAAACCACACAAGGATCCACCACTGTCATTGCATGTCTGTTCTTTTTATGAACCACACCCAGTGTCATTGCATGTGTGTTCTTCTAAACAAACCGCATTAGTCATTGCATGTCTATACTTTTCGTGAACCACACCCGGTGTCATTGCATATGTGTTCCTCTAGACAAACCACATAAGGATCCACCGGTGTCACTGCATGTCTATTCTTTTCATGAACCTCACAAGGATCCACCAGTGTCATTGGATGTGTTTTCTTCTCATGAACCACACATGGATCCACAGGTTTCATTGCATGTCCGTTCTTTTCATGAACCATAGCTAGAGTCATTGCATGTCTATTACTTCCATAAACCAAACATGGATCCATCGGTGTCATTGCATGTCTGTTATTTTCATGAACCACACCAAGTGTCATTGCATGTCAGTTCTTTTCATGAACCACATAAGGATCCACCGGTGCAATTGCATGTCTGTTCGTTTCACAAACCACATAAGGATCCACCAGTGTCATTGCATGTCTGTTCTTTTCATGAACCACATAAGGATCCACCAGTGTCATTGCATGTCTGTTCTTTTCATGAACCACACCCAGTGTCATTGCATGTGTGTTCCTCTAGACAAACTACATAAGGATCCATCCAATGTGATTGGATGTGTGTTCTTCTCATGAACCACACATGGATCCACCAGTGTTATTGTATGTCTGTTCTTTTCATGAACCACACCCAGTGTCATTGCATGTCTGTTCTTTTCATGGACCACACCCAGTGTCATTGCCTGTGTGTTCCTCTAGAGAAACCACATAAGGATCCACCGGTGTCATTGCATGTCTGTTCATTTCATGAACCACATAAGGATCCACCAGTGTCATTGGATGTGTGTTCTTCTCATGAACCCCACATGGATCCACCAGTGTCATTGCATGTCTGTTCTTTTCATGAATCACAGCTAGATTCATTGCATGTCTGTTACTTCCATAAACCACACATGGATCCACCAATGTCATTGCATGTCTGTTCTTTTCATGAACCACACCAAGTGTCATTGCATGTGTGTTCCTCTAGACAAACCACATATGGATCCACCTAGTGTCATTGCATGTCTATTCTTTTCATGAACCACGGCTAGAGTCCACCAGTGTCATTGCATGTCAGTTCCTCTAAACAAACCACACATGGATCCACTAGTGTCACTACATGTCTGTTCTTTTCATGAACCACAACCAGAGTAATTCCATGTGTGTTCCTCTAGAAAGACCACCTTAGGAATCCACCAGTGTCATTGGATGTGTGTTCTTTTCATGAACCACACCCAATGTGATTGCATGTCTGTTCCTCTAAACAAACCACATAAGGATCCACCACTGTCATTGCATGTCTGTTCTTTTCATCAACCACACCTAGTGTCATTGCATGTGTGTTCTTCTAAACAAACCGCATTAGTCATTGCATGTCTGTTCTTTTCATGAACCACACCCGGTATCATTGCATGTGTGTTCCTCTAGACAAACCACATAAGGATCCACCGGTGTCACTGCATGTCTATTCCTTTCATGAACCACATAAGGATCCACCAGTGTCATTGGATGTGTGTTCTTCTCATGAACCACACATGGATCCACCGGTGTCATTGCATGTCCGTTCTTTTGATGAACCACAGCTAGACTCATTGCATGTCTGTTACTTCCATAGACCACACATGGATCCACCGATGTCATTGCATGTCTATTCTTTTCATGAACCACACCTAGTGTCATTGCGTGTCAGTTCTTTTCACGAACCACATAAGGATCCACTGGTGTCATTGCATGTCTTTTCTTTTCACAAACCACATAAGGATCTACCAGTGCAATTGCATGTCTGTTATTTTCATGAACCATATAATTATCCACCAGTGTCATTGGATGTGTGTTCTTTTCATGAACCACACCTAGTGTCATTGCATGTGTGTTCCTCTAGACAAACCACATAAGGATCCACCCAATGTGATTGGATGTGTGTTCTTCTCATGAACCACACATGAATCCACTAGTGTCATCGCATGTATGTTCTTTTCATGAACCACACCCAGTGTCATTGCATGTCTGTTCTTTTCCTGAATCACACCCTATGTCATTGCATGTGTGTTCCTCTAGACAAACCACATAAGGATCCGCCGGCTTCACTGCATGTCTGTTCTTTTCATGAACCACATAAGGATCTACTAGTTTCATTGGATGTGTGTTCTTCTCATGAACCACACATGGATCCACCAGTGTTATTGCTTGTCTGTTCTTTTCATGAATCAGAGCTAGAGTCATTGCATGTCTGTTACTTCCATAAACCACACATGGATCCACTAGAGTCATTGTATGTCTGTTCTTTTCATGGACCACACCCAGCATTGCATGTGTGTTCCTCTAGACAAACCACATATGGATCCACTTAGTGTCATTGCATGTTTGTTCTTTTCATGAACCACAAATAGAGTCCACGAGTGTCATTGCATGCCAGTTCCTCTAAACAAACCACACATGGATCCACTAGTGTCATTGCATGTATGTTCTTTTCATTAACCACAGCCAGAGTCATTGCATGTGTGTTCCTCTAGACAGACCACCTTAGGAATCCACATGTGTTATTGGATGTGTGTTCTTTTCATGAACCACACCCAGTGTGATTGCATGTCTGTTCCTCTAAACAAACCACACAAGGATCCACCACTGTCATTGCATGTCTGTTCTTTTTATGAACCACACCCAGTGTCATTGCATGTGTGTTCTTCTAAACAAACCGCATTAGTCATTGCATGTCTATACTTTTCGTGAACCACACCCGGTGTCATTGCATGTGTGTTCCTCTAGACAAACCACATAAGGATCCACCGGTGTCACTGCATGTCTATTCTTTTCATGAACCTCACAAGGATCCACCAGTGTCATTGGATGTGTGTTCTTCTCATGAACCACACATGGATCCACTGGTTTCATTGCATGTCCGTTCTTTTCATGAACCATAGCTAGAGTCATTGCATGTCTATTACTTCCATAAACCACACATGGATCCACCGGTGTCATTGCATGTCTGTTATTTTCATGAACCACACCCAGTGTCATTGCATGTCAGTTCTTTTCATGAACCACATAAGGATCCACCGGTGCAATTGCATGTCTGTTCGTTTCACAAACCACATAAGGATCCACCAGTGTCATTGCATGTCTGTTCTTTTCATGAACCACATAAGGATCCACCAGTGTCATTGCATGTCTGTTCTTTTCATGAACCACACCCAGTGTCATTGCATGTGTGTTCCTCTAGACAAACTACATAAGGATCCATCCAATGTGATTGGATGTGTGTTCTTCTCATGAACCACACATGGATCCACCAGTGTTATTGTATGTCTGTTCTTTTCATGAACCACACCCAGTGTCATTGCATGTCTGTTCTTTTCATGGACCACACCCAGTGTCATTGCCTGTGTGTTCCTCTAGAGAAACCACATAAGGATCCACCGGTGTCATTGCATGTCTGTTCATTTCATGAACCACATAAGGATCCACCAATGTCATTGGATGTGTGTTCTTCTCATGAACCCCACATGGATCCACCAGTGTCATTGCATGTCTGTTCTTTTCATGAATCACAGCTAGATTCATTGCATGTCTGTTACTTCCATAAACCACACATGGATCCACTAGTGTCATTGCATGTCTGTTCTTTTCATGAACCACACCAAGTGTCATTGCATGTGTGTTCCTCTAGACAAACCACATATGGATCCACCTAGTGTCATTGCATGTCTATTCTTTTCATGAACCACGGCTAGAGTCCACCAGTGTCATTGCATGTCAGTTCCTCTAAACAAACCACACATGGATCCACTAGTGTCACTACATGTCTGTTCTTTTCATGAACCACAGCCAGAGTAATTCCATGTGTGTTCCTCTAGAAAGACCACCTTAGGAATCCACCAGTGTCATTGGATGTGTGTTCTTTTCATGAACCACACCCAATGTGATTGCATGTCTGTTCCTCTAAACAAACCACATAAGGATCCACCACTGTCATTGCATGTCTGTTCTTTTCATCAACCACACCTAGTGTCATTGCATGTGTGTTCTTCTAAACAAACCGCATTAGTCATTGCATGTCTGTTCTTTTCATGAACCACACCCAGTGTCATTGCATGTGTGTTCCTCTAGACAAACCACATAAGGATCCACCGGTGTCACTGCATGTCTATTCCTTTCATGAACCACATAAGGATCCACCAGTGTCATTGGATGTGTGTTCTTCTCATGAACCACACATGGATCCACCGGTGTCATTGCATGTCCGTTCTTTTGATGAACCACAGCTAGACTCATTGCATGTCTGTTACTTCCATAGACCACACATGGATCCACCGATGTCATTGCATGTCTATTCTTTTCATGAACCACACCTAGTGTCATTGCGTGTCAGTTCTTTTCACGAACCACATAAGGATCCACTGGTGTCATTGCATGTCTTTTCTTTTCACAAACCACATAAGGATCTACCAGTGCAATTGCATGTCTGTTATTTTCATGAACCATATAATTATCCACCAGTGTCATTGGATGTGTGTTCTTTTCATGAACCACACCTAGTGTCATTGCATGTGTGTTCCTCTAGACAAACCACATAAGGATCCACCCAATGTGATTGGATGTGTGTTCTTCTCATGAACCACACATGAATCCACTAGTGTCATCGCATGTATGTTCTTTTCATGAACCACACCCAGTGTCATTGCATGTCTGTTCTTTTCCTGAATCACACCCTATGTCATTGCATGTGTGTTCCTCTAGACAAACCACATAAGGATCCGCCGGCTTCACTGCATGTCTGTTCTTTTCATGAACCACATAAGGATCTACTAGTTTCATTGGATGTGTGTTCTTCTCATGAACCACACATGGATCCACCAGTGTTATTGCTTGTCTGTTCTTTTCATGAATCAGAGCTAGAGTCATTGCATGTCTGTTACTTCCATAAACCACACATGGATCCACTAGAGTCATTGTATGTCTGTTCTTTTCATGGACCACACCCAGCATTGCATGTGTGTTCCTCTAGACAAACCACATATGGATCCACTTAGTGTGATTGCATGTTTGTTCTTTTCATGAACCACAAATAGAGTCCACGAGTGTCATTGCATGCCAGTTCCTCTAAACAAACCACACATGGATCCACTAGTGTCATTGCATGTATGTTCTTTTCATTAACCACAGCCAGAGTCATTGCATGTGTGTTCCTCTAGACAGACCACCTTAGGAATCCACATGTGTTATTGGATGTGTGTTCTTTTCATGAACCACACCCAGTGTGATTGCATGTCTGTTCCTCTAAACAAACCACACAAGGATCCACCACTGTCATTGCATGTCTGTTCTTTTTATGAACCACACCCAGTGTCATTGCATGTGTGTTCTTCTAAACAAACCGCATTAGTCATTGCATGTCTATACTTTTCGTGAACCACACCCGGTGTCATTGCATGTGTGTTCCTCTAGACAAACCACATAAGGATCCACCGGTGTCACTGCATGTCTATTCTTTTCATGAACCTCACAAGGATCCACCAGTGTCATTGGATGTGTGTTCTTCTCATGAACCACACATGGATCCACTGGTTTCATTGCATGTCCGTTCTTTTCATGAACCATAGCTAGAGTCATTGCATGTCTATTACTTCCATAAACCACACATGGATCCACCGGTGTCATTGCATGTCTGTTATTTTCATGAACCACACCCAGTGTCATTGCATGTCAGTTCTTTTCATGAACCACATAAGGATCCACCGGTGCAATTGCATGTCTGTTCGTTTCACAAACCACATAAGGATCCACCAGTGTCATTGCATGTCTGTTCTTTTCATGAACCACATAAGGATCCACCAGTGTCATTGCATGTCTGTTCTTTTCATGAACCACACCCAGTGTCATTGCATGTGTGTTCCTCTAGACAAACTACATAAGGATCCATCCAATGTGATTGGATGTGTGTTCTTCTCATGAACCACACATGGATCCACCAGTGTTATTGTATGTCTGTTCTTTTCATGAACCACACCCAGTGTCATTGCATGTCTGTTCTTTTCATGGACCACACCCAGTGTCATTGCCTGTGTGTTCCTCTAGAGAAACCACATAAGGATCCACCGGTGTCATTGCATGTCTGTTCATTTCATGAACCACATAAGGATCCACCAATGTCATTGGATGTGTGTTCTTCTCATGAACCCCACATGGATCCACCAGTGTCATTGCATGTCTGTTCTTTTCATGAATCACAGCTAGATTCATTGCATGTCTGTTACTTCCATAAACCACACATGGATCCACTAGTGTCATTGCATGTCTGTTCTTTTCATGAACCACACCAAGTGTCATTGCATGTGTGTTCCTCTAGACAAACCACATATGGATCCACCTAGTGTCATTGCATGTCTATTCTTTTCATGAACCACGGCTAGAGTCCACCAGTGTCATTGCATGTCAGTTCCTCTAAACAAACCACACATGGATCCACTAGTGTCACTGCATGTCTGTTCTTTTCATGAACCACAGCCAGAGTAATTCCATGTGTGTTCCTCTAGAAAGACCACCTTAGGAATCCACCAGTGTCATTGGATGTGTGTTCTTTTCATGAACCACACCCAATGTGATTGCATGTCTGTTCCTCTAAACAAACCACATAAGGATCCACCAGTGTCATTGGATGTGTGTTCTTTTCATCAACCACACCTAGTGTCATTGCATGTGTGTTCTTCCAAACAAACCACATAAGTCATTACATGTCTGTTCTTTTCATGAACCACACCCGGTGTCATTGCATGTGTGTTCCCCTAGACAAACCACATAAGGATCCACCGGTGTCACTGCATGTCTATTCCTTTCATGAACCACATAAGGATCCACCAGTGTCATTGGATGCGTGTTCTTCTCATGAACCACACATGGATCCACTAGTGTCATTGCATGTCCGTTCTTTTCATGAACCATAGATAGAGTCATTGCATGTCTATTACTTCCATAAACAACACATGGATCCACCGTTGTCACTGCATGTCTATTCTTTTCATGAACCACACGTAGTGTCATTGCATGTCAGTTCTTTTCATGAACCACATAAGGATCCACCAGTGTCATTGCATGTCTGTTCATTTCATGAACCAGACCTAGTTTCATTGCATGTGTGTTCTTCTAAACAAACCACATAAGTCATTGCATGTTTGTTCTTTTCATGAACCACACCCGGTGTCATTGCATGTGTGTTCCTCTAGACAAACCACATAAGTATCCACCGGTGTCGCTGCATGTTTGTTCTTTTCATGAACCACATAAGGATCCACTAGTGTCATTGGATGTGTGTTCTTCTTATGAATCACACATGGATCCACCGGTGTCATTGCATGTCCGTTCTTTTCATGAACCACTGCTAGAGTCATTGCATGTCTGTTACTTCCATAAACCACACATGGATCCACCGGTGTCATTGCATGTGTGTTGTTTTCGTGAACCACACCCAGTGTCATTGCATGTCAGTTCTTTTCATGAACCACATAAGGATCCACCGGTGTCATTGCATGTCTGTTCTTTTCACAAACCACATAAGGATACACCAGTGTCATTGCATGTCTGCTCTTTTCATGAACCACATAAGGATCCACCAGTGTCATTGGATGTGTGTGCTTTTCATGAACCACACCCAGTGTCATTGCATGTGTGTTCCTCTAGACAAACCACATAAGGATCCACCCAATGTGATTGGATATGTGTTCTTCTCATGAACCACACATGGATCCACTAGTGTTATTGCATGTCTGTTCTTTTCATGAACCACACCTGTCGTCAGATTGATGACAAGTACGCCATGAGGGGGTCCTCAAGGCATGCGGAAGAGAGGGGTGTGAGACGTATGGTGTTCCGGGACGGTGAGCACAAAGGTTTACCTAGGTTCGAATCCGCCGGCTTTGGACGGATCCTACTCCTGCTAGCAATCCAGTAATACGATAGAGCCAGAATATGGGTTACAAGGGTTTCACCTGTGCGAGTTGAGATTGTAGATTATTGTAGTATTGCCCTAAAGGCTCTCCCTAGGACGTCTTATATAGATATCCGGCCTAGGGTTTACAGGAGAGATCTCTCCGGCTACGACTAAGAGTCTGTTAGAGTACATCTTGAACTACAAGTAACACTATGGGCCTAAGTCGGTAAGTCTTCTGGGCATTCCCGTAGCCGGATTGGACTCCGTCCTTCTCCCTTACTGGGCCGCCCGTGAAGCAAAGCTCTAACCCGAAGTTGGCTACCCTGGTCAGTGAGGAACTGTGAGGATACCTGGAAAGTATATCCCCAACAGCAGCCCCCGGAAGTCTCCAAGATCCAAAGTCAGAATTATCTTCGTCTAGCTTGATCTTCGGCTTGTAGAATCTTGAAGGTTTCCTGAAACTTGAAAACAAAAAATACGATCTGGGTCTTTAAAATAAGTCGGACCTATCAACACGTTACTCGGATTTTCCAGCTTGATTCCAAACTAAGCCGGAATTTGGTCTCTAACGCCACCTGACAGAAGTCATGGTCAGGTCACGTCATCTGACAGACATCCTGTCAGCACGACCGTTGGTGGGTCTACAGTTCGCGGAACCGTGGCGCTGTTTCAATGCATGCGCGGAGATCGAGGCGACGTAATCATCGCGTGGGTCCTTCCCAGTTCCTTCCACGACGCGTGGCGGTTACACTGTAGCATTTGCACGAATCTTGGCGCGGTTAGATGGATATAAGGAGTGAGGATTCTTCTCCTCTTCACTTCACCTGTCCTCTCCTCCCATTCTCCCCCGCGTGCACAGAGCTCCTCTGCTTTCCCCCAAAAAACTCCCAGCACCGCCCATCCTAGGTCAACTACTCGTCGGAGAAATGGCTTCTTCTTCCTCTTCCGGCTTGGTGGCAGCAGCGGCGACAGCGGCGATGGAACCGGCGACAGAGAAGGAAAGCTTCCGCGGGGTCTGGATCCCCTGCGTACTCGACGATGAGAAGCTCCAGAACATGGAGACAGAAGGGCTCCTCCGCGCCAGCGACTGGCGGAGCAGCTTCGAGGAAACCGTACCCAATCCGCGCACCGGCGAGCGGGTCCACTTCGGCACCCACCTCGACAGAGGTTTGTCATTCCCTCCCTCGGAGTTCTTCTCCGAGGTGATTGACCATTTTGGTGTCCAACTCCACCATCTTCCTCCCAACTCTCTACTAGAGATGAGCGCTTACGCTTTTTTGTGTGAGGGATTTCTCAGCATTAGGCCGAGTTTGACCTTATTCCGGTACTATTTTCATGTCCGAAGAAACTCAATCACTGCCGGTGTTCCTTAGATCACCAATACTATTAGTTTTTCACTTAGACGCGAGCGCGCATATCCCAAAATCCTAGCTAGTGATTCGGTAAAACAATGGCCAGCCACATTCTTTTATCATAAGGATATTCCGGCTCCCGGCAAAGCCACTGCTTTGCTGGCTTTCCTCGACGGAGCTGCCACGGCCCAACCGTCTTGGGACGAGGCTCCTCTGGCTCTCACTGAAGATCTGATCCTCGCCAAGAGGCGGATCGAATACTTGATCAAACACAAAGGACTGAAGGGATCCGACTTGGTCCAATGATGGGTCTCACGCTAGATCAGCCCCTTTAGTACCACGAAAATCGACTGATGCACTCCATCACGTCGTCCAAGAAAGACTCCCTCTGCATCGGCCCCAAAGCCTACACCACACAGGGCTATATAAGCCAGATCAATTGGCTGATCAAGGAGCGGATCGACAGGAGGATCCCGGAGGTTTCTCTAGATATGCATACGGTGGAAAACCCCGTAGTGCCGGTAAGCTTCTATCAGTACACCTTTTTATGTGTTTCAATCTTTGAGTTACATTGCAATACTGATATGTTTTCTTCTTTTCAGCTTGCTGACCTCCCCGAGTCGAAATTCGCTCCGCTCGAAGGATATCCTCCAGAGTTTTCTCAGGAGACAGAAGTGGTACCATTGTCGGATGCTGCACTCAAGAAGCGCAAAGCTCCGACAGTGGTTGTTGGCACAAAGGAGGTGCCCGTCGTGAAGAGGTAACTTTCAATCACAACTTCCTCCTTTGTACTTTATTCAAATTCTCTTCTAAGATGTAATGCTTCTGACTTTATCACATTCTCAGAGCTAAACATCTCATCAAGGGCAAGGGGAAGGGAACTTCTTCGAAGCCCCTGCGAGAGACGAAGTTTACTATAGCTTCTCCTGCCGTGGCTCCTCCGACTCCTTCCCCTCAACCTTCCGCAATGCCGGTGATTTCTCCGGCCGTCGCAGAAGATCCGGCTCCTTCAACGGAGCCTGTGATCCTTGAGTCGTAAACTAACGTCACCATGGGTGAGTCAGATTTAGATAAGGGTGAACCCTCGTTGGGTAATGATCCCTCGGCAAAAACCTTGCCGAAAACCTTGTCAGCAATCTAGGACTTGCCAAGTTTGGCCTGTCCAGGAAATCTGCTGAAGAGATCCAGCAGCTGGCCAGGCAATGCCTAGAGAAAAGAAACTTATCTGCCGAAGAAGAAGCACAAGAGGCAGAGGACATCAAGAACTCTGACCTTCTTGAACAAGTGCGTCTTTGCAACAAGAGGATACGGACCGGTGAGCTTCCAACAGCTCCAGTGGTCCCTCTGACTCTCGCCGAGAAGGTTGCAGTTGAAGTAAACATGAGTTTGGACAAACTTACTCGCGAACAATATGTAAGTCGGAATTCTAACTCCTGTTTTTCCTTTATTTCATATCATATCTGCTAGCCCCCAAGCATGAAGTAGGATAAATAATCCGTGTTTATGCTTCCTTAGGATGCCAAAGAACGAACTAGTGTAGCCCCCAAGGCTCGTGCTGATATTAGAAAAAATATTAGCCCGAGTCTTTAGTAGCTTTCTGACTTTGGGTATTCTGACTTACAGAAAGTATGTTCCTATAACCAGGATTTGTTGAAGAATGTCTGTGATAAGCGGAGAGAGATCAAGGCTCTCCGACTTAAAAATGCTGAACTTAAGGTCTCCAAGGATGAGGCCGAAGGTAAACATTTCGAGACTCAAACCTTGTATTTCATGTTTTCATAGTCGAATTTTTCTGAACTGTTGTTCTTTTTGACTTACAGCGCTGGTAAAACAATCCTGCGCCATGATTGAAGAGGCCGAGAACCTCAAGACATTAGTGGTGGAGAACAAGGAGCTTCACCAAGAGCTGGATCAACTCAAGGCAGATCATGAAAAAAGCATCGCTAAAATCCTTGAATCCTCCTCCATGGCTACTGATGAGCGTGATTGCAAGATCGCTGCTCAAGATCAAAAAATCTCGAACCTCAATAATGAGCTTAGCAGAGAGAGAGACCTTTCCGAGGCGCTCCGGGCTGAACTCCAGAGTCTTCGGGAAGAGAAGACCAAAATTGACGACGTAATTTTTGGTACGTTCCATCTGTCCGACTTTTCTGCTTTCTTCGACTTCTATCAATGTTGGATTTTTCTTAACTTGTTTTGTGTATAGGTCCTCTGAACTTGACGGACTCTTCCTCCACCGAGCCCCGCACTCACCGGCTTACCCAAGTCCGTGACCTGCTTCCTGACTTCCGCTAATCCCTTGAGGACATTGGCGAAGCTCTCAAGATTCCAGACATGCACATCATGTCGGATTTTCAGGTGAAGGACAAGGCAAAGGAGATGCCGAAACTTGTTGAGGATTGGAACATATCCTATGCGCGGACTGCTGCACAGAACGCTCTCACCATGGTCATGAGCCACCATGGAAACATGGAAATATGGCAAGTGACCAGAGGGTACTGCAAATTAGATGAAGACGGCCAGGAGCAGGACCTTCAAGCCATCATGCACTCCTGTGCCGGATATGGGTGTCACGTGGCTGATTTGACCAGCTACGAAACCCCTTTCTTCACCCGCATGGACACTCTGCCTCCGCCTCCAGAAGAATCACCAGAAGTTTCCGATGATGACCGCACCGTTTCGGATGTGGATATCTCGGAACGATACTAAGGCGGTGTATCCAGCGAGCCGGCAGCTCCTTCTTCTCCTTCTGCATCATGGATTGCCAGAAAAATTTGTATTATTCTGAAAAATATGATGGGTCTGTAATTATGCAGTACTATAATTTTGTTAGTGCTAAGCTTTTGATCTATTCAGCACTTTCGGTTTTAAATATTCATGTGCCTGAAATGTTTACATAAGCACGTGTATTTTTTGTCTATACTTATCGTTTATCTGGCTTTCTACCTCGTCTTGTTCGTGAGCCAGCTAAACTTTCTGCCGGAAACTTTTCCAAGCAACGGATCTCAATTGCTAAACCAGTTTAAACTCGAAAACAAAGCCGACTTCCAGTACCAACAATTCACTACTCGGAAAATGCCCGCATCCAGCAATCATACAAATAACCAAAGTAAAGACTAGAAACTTTAGAGTTATACCCGAGGGTAGTAGTTTTACAATCGGAAATCTAAACCAGAACAAACATGAGACTAAAGTACTTTCAAGCATTCTGGGGTTTTCGACTATGGCATGATCATTCGAAAATAAGATGGTAAAAACTTCTCAGAAAAAATTGAGGCAACCAAAACTTTTATTTCTCACAGAACATGTACATATATATGATTACAAAGAAGGATAAACTAAGAATAAAAGGGACGTAGCTGAGCAATATTCCACGGTTTGTCTAACTCATCCGGATTTGTACTGCCTCCATCTCTCTATCTCTTCTTAGTATCAGGTCTTTCTTTGACTGGCCTCATGTCAGTTAAGTAATATGAACCATTGTGCAATACTCGACTAACCAAAAAGGGCCCTTCCCATACTAGGGAAAGTTTGTGCTTTCTTTGGTGCACAAGCCGAAGAACCAAATCGCCTTTATTGAAAGATCTGTTTCTGACTCTCTGGCTATGATACTTGCGTAACTTCTGCTGATAGGCTGTTGATCTCATTTCAGCAATGACGCAAACTTCTTTGACTAAGTCGAGATAATTTTATCGAGAAATCTCGGCATCCTCTTCGATATACGCGGCCACTCTAGGAGAAGTGTGAATCAAATCACTAGGAAGAACTGCTTCTGCGCCATAGACCAAGAAGAAAGGTGTGTATCCGGTTTTCCTGTTCGGAGTTGTTCGTAAACTCCATATTACAGAGGGTAATTCCTCTGCCCAAGGCCCTGCAACACGTCGTAGTGCTGCTTCGAGTCTCGGTTTTAGGCCTTGTAGGATTAAACCATTTGCTCTTTCGACTTGTCCATTAGCTTGTGGATGTGCGACTGACGCAATGTCAAGCCGGATATTTTGCTCATTGCAGAATTCGTCCAATTCTCCCATAGAGAAGTTACTCTCGTTGTCCATGATAATGTTATGCGGATAACCATACCGGATTATAACATCCTCGACAAATCTTTTGGTTGTTGCTCCATCACAACTAGTGACAGGTTTAGCCTCAATCCATTTGGTGAATTTATCCACCATAACTAAGAGATGAGTAAATCCACTTGGAGCTCCTTTAAATGATCCTACCATATCAAGCCCCCAGACCGCAAAAGGCCATGTTATAGGTATTGTTCGCAACTGATCAACCGGAACATGAGCTTGTTTGGCGTACTTTTGGTAGCTTTTGCATGTCTTAACTAATCATTCGGCATCTGCCTGAGCTGTAAGCCAGAAAAATCCGTGTCTAAAAGCTTTTGCCACTAAAGATTTGGCTGCAGCGTGGTGACCACACTCGCCTTCGTGGATTTCCCTTAAGATTTCCACTCCTTCTTCTGGACATACATAGCACTGAAAAACCCCAGAAACACTCAGCTTGTAGAGCTCACCTTTAACTATAGGCTTTTGCTCATCGGATAATCTGCCGGCTCAGAATCTCATCTTCGGGTAATTTGCCATCTACCAAATAATCGAGGTAGGGTTGAGTCCAGCTGGGAATTACAGCCAGAACTACTATCAAGGGTGAGTCGGATTTGGTCGGATAGTCCTCATCTACTCCCTTTATCGAGGGAACTTTGAGGTGCTCTAAAAAAGCGCCATCCGGGACATCTTTCCGCGCAGAACCTATCTGAGATAGTGCGTCTGCTTCCTCATTTTCTGCTCGAGGGATGTGTTGAACTTCAAACCCTTTGAATGATTTAGATAGATCATCACGACAACTTTATATGCTGCCATGTGCTTATTTGCATTAAAAATATCCGACACTTGTTGAGCAACAAGATCCGAATCACCGTAACACATCAAACGTTGGATGCCAATATCCTTAGCAATCCGGATTCCATGTAGCAGTGTTTCATACTCGGCAATATTATTTGTCGCTGTGAAGTGGATCTATAACACGTATAGAAGTTTATCTCCTTGGGGTGATTTGAGCACCACGCCAGCCCCCGAGCCCCCTCGAGCTTTAGACCCATCGAAATAGAGGGTCCAATATTCCGACTCAGGGAGGATCATGTTCTCCTTCGTCTCTATCCAATCAGCGACAAAGTCAGCAAGGATCTGGGATTTGATTGCTGTCCGAGGTTTATACTCAATATCAAAAGCTAAGAGCTCTATGCCCCATTTGGTGATGCGTCATGTGGCGTCACTGTTGTTGATTATGTCTCTCATGGGAGCTGTGCTCACCATGGTAATCAGATGCTCCTAAAAATAGTGTCGTAACTTACGAGATGCTAGAAAAACACCGTAAGCCAACTTTTGATAGTACGGATACCGCTGTTTTGACTCTGTCGGGACTTCACTGACAAAGTAAGTCGGACGCTGCACCAGGTGCTCCTGATTTTCCTCTGGTCTCTCCACTACCATGACGATACTAATGACCTTATTTGTCGCAGCAAGATAAAGCAACATCGGTTCTCGAGGTTCCGGCACTGCAAGGATAGGAGCAGACAAGAGTACTTTCTTCATGTCTTGTAGTGCAGCTTCAGCTTCATCAGTCCAAACAAAATCTTTGGTCTTTTTCAGGAGTTTGTATAACGGTGTGGCTCGTTCACCAAGCTGGCTTACAAACCGACTGACTGCAGCAATGCAACCAGTTAGTCTTTGTACGTCCTTCAGGCGAGTTGGCCTGGAAATATTGAGTATAGCCTTGATTTTGTCCCGGTTCACCTATATGCCTCTTTGAGACACGATGAAACCTAACAATTTTCCGGCTGGTATTCCAAAGAAACATTTCTTCGGGTTAAGCATGATGTTATATTTTCGTAGATTGGCAAATGTTTACTCCAAGTCGGAAATCAGCGTTTCCTTCTTTTTGGACATCACTGTGATATCATCCACGTATGCATGTACATTGCGTCCGACTTGGTCGTGGAGGCAACGCTGCATCGTGCGCTGGTACGTAGCTCCTGCGTTCTTCAGCCCAAAGGGCATCGTAACAAAACAGATGGTTCCGAAGGGGGTTATGAATGAAGTTTTGACTTTGTCAGATTCCTTTATCCGGATTTGGTGATAGCCGGAATATGCGTCGAGAAAACAAAGGAGTTTCGAGCCTGCCGTAGAATCGATAATTTGATCAATTCTAGGCAGAGCGAACGGATCTTTTGGACAAGCCTTGTTCAAGGCAGTATAATCAACACACATCCTTAAATCAGTGGTGTCCTTTTTTGGGACCATTACAGGATTAGACGACCACTCAGTGTGGATGACCTCTTCTATGAATCCGGCTAACTCGAGCCGTGCTAGTTCCTTAGCTATTGCTTTATTCTTTTCATCGCCGAAATGTCGTAAGGACTGTTTGACGGGTTTAGCGTTCGGGTTTACATTTAAAGAGTGCTCGGAAAGTTCCCTAGGTACTCCAGTCATGTCAGATGGCTGCCATGCGAAGATATCTTGATTTGCTTGGAGGAACTTGACGAGCGCGCTTTCCTATGCGGTACCTAGGCCTACGCCTATTTGGGTCACCTTGGAGGGGTCATCATCCTTCAACGACGTCTTCTTCGTCTCTTCTGATGCCTTGAACTCCGGATTTGGCTTTGTCACCTCTTTCTTCGTTGCGGGCATCTCGGACGGATCTATGCTCTTCTTGATCTCCTCGTACTCTTGGGCATGTAGCACGGCTTCGGCAAAGGCGGCATTTCCATCCTTGCACTCTCACGCTTTCTCCGGGTCTCCCCTGATGGTGATCACGCCGTTGGGACCTGAAATTTTCATCATATTGTAAATGTAACACAGACGAGCCATAAAAGCCCAGTAAGCCGGACGTCCGAATATAGCGTGGTATGCTCTCTTGAACGCGACCACTCCAAAGGAAAGTGCCTGCATCCGATAGTTCTTTGGAGTTCCAAAGGTAACATCCAAAGTGATCTCTCTCAGGGAATTGGCTTGTCTTCCTGGGACAACTTCGTGAAAGATCACAAAGCTATGGTTCAGCTGTGTTTCCGAGATCTTCATCCGGCGTAGAGTTTCGACATAGAGAATATGGATACTGCTACCACCGTCCATGAGGGTCTTGGAGAAACTATAACCGTCAATAAGTGGATTGACGATTAAGGCGTATTTTCCTCGCCTGTGCAACTTAGGCGGATGATCAGCGCGGTCAAATGTGATTGCCACTTCCGACCAGTCCAGGTACTAGGGGACAGCCGTAACTGTTGCATTGAGCTCATGTAGAACTACTTTTTTGACCTTTGCTGGTTGAGATCCGAGGAAAGTGACATAAGTGTCCGTTTTCGTGGGAAAATTTTTCTTCCCTTCCGGCTTGGGATTTGAAGCATCAGCTTCCTCCATGTCGGAATCTTCCTTGGTCTCTTTTTCCTTTTTGGGATTCTTCTTTCCCTTCTTCCGATTAGATTTGTAGCCCGTGGTATCATCTCTTTTGATGTCGTCATTGAAACGACATTCGGCGTTGGTGTGGGACGAGCCCCCATTGGCGTCTAAGTGATGCACACATGGGTTATTGGCAATGTCGGCCCAAGAGTAGGTTTTGCCTAGTTGTTGGTCTCCTCTACCTTGGACTCTTGAGGTTCCATGCCCACGCCCACGGCCTCCACCGCGTCCTCCTCGTCCCCCAGACCCGAAAGTAGAAGTGACCACTGCTGTTTCCGTGTTGGGTTTTTCTTCCGAGGTATTTTTACGCTTCTGAGCTTATTGCTTTGGTTATTTTGCCAACTGTAGCACGGCTAGGGCATTGAGTAATCCCTCTGCATCATCATCGGCATTTGCATACTTGCTCACTGTTTCTATCATCTCTCCCAGATCAGTGACTTTGTCACACTTCATGCAATGGCGCAGTAGGCCAATTGGGAGACCTGCGATGAAAGCTTCATTTACTCCTTCGTGTCGATCCATCATCCGAGGTAATCCCAGCATGTTTCTCTGGCTTTCTGGGTGCAACACTGTAGGTCTCCGACCATACAGGGCCTCCGATATGTGCCTTCAAAATTCCGAAAGAACGCACTTTGCATGTCATACCAGTTGTGGATGGTGTTCTCCGGAAGTTCATTAAGCCATGATCGTGCCGTCTTCCGCAACATAAGTGGGAGATATCGGGTTACAACCAGGCTGTTTCCCCCTTTGGCGATGCAGCATGCCTGGAAGAAGTCCTGTAGCCAGGTATCTAGCCGAGCAATGCCGTCGTAGGCTTGGATGCGTCTTGAGATAGCAAATCCTTCGAGGAATTTTGTAGCTCTGATGCGTGGTCCGAAGCACTTTGGGCCCACGTAGATATCATCGTTTTCATAGCACCGCACCTCTTTGTTGGAGTTGATCCTATGCCTTGCATCGTTCGGGGATAGAGATCGTCCCGAATGTCGGCTGTGGCTGCGGCGCCTTGGAGCCGCACTTCGGCTACTGCCACCACCTCCTCTGCCAAGTCGTCCTCCTTGTCCCCCTTGAGAGCCGTTGTGATGACTACTTGGTGGAGATGGTGGAGCAGCTGGATTGTTTCCGGCTGATCGCCGGCCTCCATCCGGAGCGTCATTATTCTGGTTCTGGGGAGGGTCTTCACTACGACGAGCCCCCTACCGGCTTGTACCAGCATGGTTTCCGTCATTCCTTCGTCCGTTGTTCCCACTACGGTGAGGCTCAGCCGGACGGCTTGCATGTCTAAGAGGTGGCATTTTTTGACGATCCTCCTCTCGACGTTTCTCTTTATCTTCTCCCCTCCGATCATTTGACTCATGTCAAGGAGGATTCCTCGGATCCAGTGCAGCAATGGCATCTTGCTCCACCGCTGGAACGACGTTGCTGCAGTCACGTGCGGTTCTGTGATGCTGTCCTAATGATCGGTTCTGGAGTAGTTATCTTCCCGTCGGTTAGAACGGTGACGCTGTTCCAGAATGCGCTGGGGTCTTATATCGTTCCAGGCTGAGTCCATGTGACATTGGTCGGATTTCAAGACCAGTTTTCCACTTTCGGATTTCGCAACCATCTATTGCTCGAGACCCTTGGTGAGTAGCTTGATGCCCAATCGAACTTGTTCTGGGCCTGGGTTATTTGATAGAATATCTTGAGCTGCAATAGTGTTTTGTACCGGTGTTGGGTACACCAGGTCTCCTTTGCTTTCGAGCCGAGGCATCCATGGATCTCCTTCAAAGAGTACCATGTTTACCTCCGGAAATTTACGATCACATGTGTAACGTTTCCGGGTCTTCTGATGCAACCGAGACATGTAATATTTAGTTGCCATGCGTTTATTTTCTCCCTCGATGTTTTTAGCTTCATCTAGGAGTTGTTGACGACACGCTTCTAGGGCCTGGGCCCTTTTGTCCAGCACTTCAGCAGTGAGTTTTGCAGCTATAAGGATAGGTGTGGTTAATGCAGTATCGATGAGTTTACGCGCACCTTTAGTGATCACGTGTCCATCCATCGACTCTTCTTTTTTCGGCTCTTCTGGGATAAGTGCTCCATCCGAGTCTTCCTCATATTCCTCGGCAATCACCTCCTCTATTAGAGGTTATTTTGTTGGGTTCTTGTTCTTCTTGTTCTTCTTCTTTGCCTTCTTGGCAGCGCCGGTAGCAAAGACGGCTTTGGGTCCGTTTCCCGGAGTCATGCTCTGATCGGTACTTTCGGACATCTGGACCTAGGGATTGTCTCCGACGTCCATGTCATCATGCGCTTTGGGAGAGTGTTCCCCGGATCCTTCATCCATGGCTTCTCCTTCTTCTACAGCTTTGGAGTTGTACTCCTCTTCATATTCCGCGGAGAACTTTCGGAAATCTGCTGACGTCATCGATTCATCCGAGGATGAGGGTACGTCGGCGTTTGTTCCAATTGCCTCCAGCATAGAGTCGGTGTTTTCTCCAGCATCGGCAGAGCCGGATCCAGATCCCACATACCCGACGAAGTGCGAAGCATGCTTCCTGAGGTACCTGCGGCTCTCGCGATCAGCCATGTCGAAACTTTTGATGGTCTCAAGAATTGCATCTGCGCTTGCATCTTGCATTATCATACGTCGTAGTGTGTACCTTAGGAAAGGTCTATCTGACCCGGCATCATCAGAGTCGGAATCAGTGTCATTGATGATCTCCTCCTGGATTTTGACTTCCACGGGTGGGTTGATCTCGGATACGGCTTCTCCAATGAGATCCACTCCAGCTTCGACTTGGGCCGCTAGGTCTTCCTTAGGCTCGGATTTCTCCACTATCTCCGCCACTGGCGCTGGCTGGGTGGGTTTAGTTTTTTCTGAGATCCGGAACTCTACCGCCTCTGCGGACAAAGGGGACCCAGAAGATTCTTCTGCCTCTATCATCACCGCTGGGGTGGGTGGGGCAGGTTCAGCAAAACCGATGAAACATCGATCTCGCCAAGAGACATGGTTGTGTAAGCAGTCATGGCCTCCCTAGCCGAAATCCACGTCTCGTCGAGAACGATGAGAGGGACATCGCTGGCATAGAGGATGCGACCGACAGCGATGGTCTCGCCGATTCCGATTCTTGTAGATTCCGCTCGAAACGCAGATCTGAAGCTCACTTGCCCCATGGTGGGCGCCTACTGTCGTCGGATTGATGATAAGTACGCCATGAGGGGGTCCTCGAGGCGTGCGAAAGAGAGGGGTGTGAGACGTACGATATTCCGGGATGGTGAGCACACAAGTTTACCTAGGTTCGAATCTGCCGGCTTTGGATGGACCCTACTCCTGCTAGCAATCCAGTAATACGGCAGAGCCGGAATATGGGTTACAAGGGTTTCGCCTGTGCGAGTTGAGATTGTAGACTATTGTAGTGTTGCCCTAAAGGCTCTCCATAGGACGGCTTATATAGATATCTGGCCTAGGGTTTACAGGAGAGATCTATCCGTCTACGACTAAGAGTCGGTTACAGAGTACATCTTGAACTACAAGTAACACTATGGGCCTAAGTCGGTAAGTCTTCTGGGCCTTCCCGTAGCCGGATTGGAATCCGTCTTTCTCCCTGACTGGGTCGCATGTGAAGCAAAGATGTAACCCGAAGTGGGCCACCCTGGTCAGTGAGGAACTGTGAGGATACCCGGAAAGTATATCCCCAACAACACCCAGTGTCATTGCATGTCTGTTCTTTTCATGAATCACACCCAGTGTCATTGCATGTGTGTTCCTCTAGACAAACCACATAAGGATCCACCAGTGTCACTTCATGTCTGTTGTTTTCAAGAACCACATAAGGATCCACCAGTGTCATTGGATGTGAGTTCTTGTCATGAACCACACATGGATCCACCAGTGTAATTGCATGTCTGTTCTTTCCATGAATCACAGCTAGAGTCATTGCATGTCTGATACTTCCATAAACCACACATGGATCGACCAGTGTCATTGCATGTCTGTTCTTTTCATGAACCACACCCAGTGTCATTGCATGTGTGTTCCTCTAGAAAAACCAAATATGGATCCACCTAGTGTCATTACATGTCTGTTCTTTTCATGAACCACAGCTAGAGTCCACCAGTTTCATTGCATGTTAGTTCCTCTAAACAAACCACACATGGATCCACCAGTGTCATTGCATGTCTGTTCTTTTCATGAACCACATCCAGAGTCATTGCATGTGTGTTCCTCGAGACAGACCACCTTAGGAATCCACCAGTGTCATTGGATGTGTGTTCTTTTCATGAACCACACCCAGTGTGATTGCATGTCTGTTCCTCTAAGCAAACCACATAAGGATCCACCAGTGTCATTGCATGTCTGTACAATTCATGAACCACACCTAGTGTCATTGCATGTGTGTTCTTCTAAACAAACCACATAAGTCATTTCATGTCTATTCTTTTCATGAACCACACCCGGTGTCATTGCATGTGTGTTCCTCTAGACAAACCACATAAGGATCAACCAATGTCACTGCATGCCTATTCTTTTCATGAACCACATAAGGATCCACCAGTGTCATTCGATGTGTGTTCTTCTCATGAACCACACATGGATCCACCGGTGTCATTGCATGTCCGTTCTTTTCATGAAACGCAGCTAGAGTCATTGCATGTCTATTACTTCCATAAACCACACATGGATCCACCAGTGTCCTTGCATGTCTATTCTTTTCATGAACCATACCTAATGTCATTGCATGTCAGATCTTTTCATTAACCACATAAGGATCCACCGGTGTCATTGCATGTCTTTTCTTTTCACAAACCACATAAGGATCCACCAGTGTCATTGCATGTCTGTTCTTTTCATGAACCACAACTAGAGTCCACCAGTGTCATTGCATGTCAGTTCCTCTAAACAAACCACACATGGATCCACAAGTGTGATTGCATGTCTGTTCTTTTCATGAACCACAGCCAGAGTCATTACATGTGTGTTCCTCTAGACAGACCACCTTAGGAATCCACCAGTGGCATTGGATGTGTGTTCTTTTCATGAACCACACCCAGTGTGATTGCATGTCTGTTCCTCTAAACAAACCACATAAGGATCCACCAGTGTCATTGCATGTCTGTTCTTTTCATGAACCACACCTAGTGTCATTGCATGTGTGTTCTTCTAAACAAACCACATAAGTCACTGCTTGTCTGTTATTTTCATGAACCACACTAGGTGTCATTGCATGTGTGTTCCTCTAGACAAACCACATAAGGATCAACCAGTGTCACTGCATGCCTATTCTTTTCATGAACCACATAAGGATCCACCAGTGTCATTGGATGTGTGTTCTTCTCATGAACCACACATGGATCCACCGGTGTCATTGCATGTCCGTTCTTTTCATGAACCACAGCTAGAGTCATTGCATGTCTGTTACATCCATCAACCACACATGGATCCACCAGTGTCATTGCATGTCTATTCTTTTCATGAACCACACCCAGTGTCATTGCATGTCAGTTCTTTCATGAACCACATAAGGATCCACCGGTGTCATTGCATGTCTTTTCTTTTCACAAACCACATAAGGATCCACCAGTGTCATTGCATGTCTATTCTTTTAATGAACCACATAAGGATCGACCAGTGTCATTGGATGTCAGTTCTTTCATGAACCACATAAGGATCCACCGGTGTCATTGCATGTCTTTTCTTTTCACAAACCACATAGGGATCCACCAGTGTCATTGCATGTCTATTCTTTTAATGAACCACATAAGGATCTTCCAGTGTCATTGGATGTGTGTTCTTTTCATGAACCACACACAGTGTCATTGCATGTGTGTTCCTCTAGAAAAACAACATAAGGATCCACCCAATGTGATTGGATGTGTGTTCTTCTCATGAACCACACATGGATCCACCAGTGTCATTGCATGTATGGTCTTTTCATGAACCACACCCAGTGTCATTGCATGTCTGTTATTTTCATGAATCACACCCTATGTCATTGCATGTGTGTTCCTCTAGACAAACCACATAAGGATCCACCGGTGTCACTTCATGTATGTTCTTTTCATGAACTACATAAGGATCCACCAGTTGAAGGGAATATGCCCGAGAGGCAATAATAAAGTGGTTATTATGTTATTCCATGTTTATGCATAATTTGTTGTAGTCATCGGCGTCTGTTCACTACCTTATGCTTAGTTTTAATTGAGATAATAGAACTATAGAATTCTGGATATTTACTTTACGAACTGGTATCGTATTGTTTTGAATGTCAATTTATAGTTTATAAGTCCTATTGCAAACTTTCAGCAAACTCTATTTACTCCATGAAGTTTAATAAGTAGTATTAAATCAAGAGTAAGAATTCCAATGTTAGTATCTAAAGTATCATGTTTGCCTCCATGATTATTGATATTCAAAAGTTGTTTTAATATCAAGGTTATCTAGGAGCTGAAAGAATTGTTTCAGGAACCATCATGTGTGAAAGATATTGTGATATCTGAAACAATATTTTTGGTTGCATTATGATAGAGTATAATTTAGCAAAATACATGTTCTCATATTGTATGAGAATTTCTGAAGGATGGAGATGCTAGACATCCGAATCTCCCAAAAGGTTTCGGGAACTAAAATTATACTCGTCATTCTTCCTTATAGCCTATAGTAGCTTGATCATGAAAGTTGTCATGATAAGGATGAATAGAAGATGTAAGTAAAATGTTTACTACATTAATAGATTACTAAAGAATGGATTTTTGAAAGAATACCAAACATTTGATGATTGTGATCCACTTCAAAGTGCAAGTCCAAAGGTATTAGTATTTGACTATATATGCTTTGTACTATGTGTCATGTGAATGACACCACTATTGATGTTGATAGATTCTTTTAAAAGGAAAAAGGAATTGCTGAAAGAGAATCTATAAAATATTTGGCAGAAAATAAAAAGTTGGAAATGTCCAGCTTAGCTATATAGAAGATATACATGTTATGGTTGTATTCCGTGCTTGTTAAACAATGTGGTTCTGAGGTATTGGATACCGGTATTGGATGCCGAATTGGTTGGTATGAAGTGTCATACAGGACAACGCAATTCATGAACTACAATGGAATAAGTAACTAGCAAGATAATAAGTGATGATGTTCATCGAAAACAAATAAAGTGTTATTGTGTTTTTCGTTGTCGTCAAACCTAGCCTTCAAGATTTGTTTTAATAATTGTTATTTTGTTCCGTTATTACGAGAATAATGGTTGTTCAAATAATTACCGTACTCCATAAAGGATGGATGAAATTTTACAAGTCTAGTGGGAGAAATCACATCCATAAACACTGTTGCTAAAATGTCGCAAGACAAATGATTGAAAGATCACTTATGAAGTGACATTGCTGTTTAAATTATATTGGAAAGAAAACATGAAGAAACTCCATGTTGATGGATTTTTGGAGTCTTTTGATTTTGATCAATTGACGCTTGTGAAACTTTCCTCGAGATAATTGAAACTACGTTCATAGGCCAAAGAGGAACGGATGACTAACGTATTGGATATTATGCATGTTGATGTATATAGTCCATTATGTGTAGCCATATGCGATGGATCTTTTTGCTTCATATGCTTTCTCCAAAAATTTGAGTGATTATCTGTATATTTACTTAATAAGGAAGAAGTATGAAACATTTCAAAATTGTTCAAAGACTTTCAAGATGAAGTGGAAAATCATTGTAACAAGAAAATAAAGAGTTTATGGTTTGACCATAAAGGAAGATATTTGAGTTACATGTTTAGCAAAACACTTAAGATTTGAGGAATTGTTCCATGATTTGTGTTTCCTGATAAACCATAGGAGTATGGCATATTCGAGAGATGAAATCAAACCATGTTTGACATGGTAAGATCAAATGTGTCATTTATAAAACTGCTATTATGTTTTAAGGATTGAAGCTTTAGAGACTACCGCTGTTACACTGAAAAGAGCACCATCATGATCCGTTTAAATGACACCATATGAGTTATGGTTTGGGATAAAACCCGAATTCTCTTTTCTTAAATTTTGGTATGCTATGCATAAGTAAAATGTTTGCAACCAAAGTCAGATAAGCACGTCTTTGTAGGTTATCCCAAAGAATTTGTTGGGAATTTCTCCATAACACCGAGGACAAAAGAGTTTGTTACTTGGAACGTCAAGTTTCGTGAGAAGGAATTTCTCGTGAAAAGTTAAGTGGGAGGACAATAGAACTTTGATAAGGTTGTTGAACCTTAGCTATATGTGCTAAGTAGCGCAGCGCCGGAAAGTGTCCCGGTGGCAGCCACAATGCTCATGGCTCCCGTGATTACAAAGGGTGTGATCTCGGAGATTAGAGTTCCTATTGAACCGTGTGGGTCGGTAAGAATCAAATAGTGTGATTTGATAAGCAAGTCATTATTGTTTTAGCAATGATGAACCGACTACATGCAAAGAAGCGATGATGGGCCCTGACTCCATAGAATGACTAGAAGTCAAAGAATCCGTGATAGTATCCATACACGAGAAATCAAGTTTCTGAACTTGGAAGACCCTCCGGAAAGGCGTGAAGCCTGTCGGTCGTGTTTGGATCTATAAAGAAATAGACATGGATGTTTAACATCTATGAAATAGTCGACATGTCGGAAAGAAGTTTACAGCAATGTTCAAGGAATTGACTATGACAAGATTTGATCTTTCATAGCGATATTTAGTCTTGACGGATTAATGTAGCAACCACTACATATAATTTGGTATATGGTAGTTGAATAAACAAAACAAGGTTCTTCTAATAGAATGGTTACCTAGGACGTGTACATGACATGGTCTGAAGGGTTTTGTTAATTCAAAGGATGCTAAAAGGGCATGCAAACTTCAATAGTTGAAGTAAGCATAGCGGAGTTGGAATCTTCACCATGATGAAATTGTTAAAAGAGTTTAAATTCATCGGAGATGATGAAGATGCTTGCATTTGCAAGAAATTAAGTGGGAGCGCTGAGACATATTTCTAATACATTATGTAGAGGACATATTGTTGATTGGAAATGATGTATCTTGTAATGACACAAGTTAAGAATTTCATTAAAATGAGATTTTGATGAAAGACTTGGGCAAACCTGGAATATTTGGCATCAATATCTATATGGATAGATTGAGGCGCTAATATGGTTGTGCCAGACATACATATGTGAGATATTGAAAGGGTTCAATATGGAAACAACAAGAAAGGTTGTTGCTGCATGGAAAGGATTGTATCAAAATTCAAGTGTTTCAACACTTGGTGGGTAAAACCACATGAAGATTTTGATCGATTATACCATGATATGTATATTTCCAGAATGTCCTATGCTCTGAATGTTATGAGCACATACCAGAATGATTCATAAGATGATCATTGGACGATAGTAAGATATTCTTATGAGCTTTGGAAGAACTAAGAATATATCTTGTATAAGTGACAAATAGTTAAAGGTAGTTCATTGTAAAGTGTTACATTGATACTAGGTTTGTCATAAGATACAAATTAAAACTTATCTCAATTTAGACTATGGGTGGCACAATGTAATGGAAAGGATGTTCCATGATGGATTTGAATGAGTTCTAAAGTTGAGACATTGTGACGGATACTACAACGAAAGGCTAAGTATATGATTGCTATAGTAGCAGCAAAGGAGGGCATTTGTGTTAAGTAGTTTGTTATCAAACTAGGTGTGGTTCAAAGTGGGCTAATACTATGAAGATATATTGTATGACAATAATATCAACATATTTTAACCCGAACGAACTAAAAGGTCTCACCAAAGGACCAAATTTATACAATGCCATCTCATTTGAAAATGACTGATGCGTTGAGACGCAAAGACATGCAAATACACACAGACCTGAAACTGTCAGATCCGAAGATTATGTTAACCACTAGCAATCGCGTATATGCAACACCAGAAAGCCATAGGTGTTCAATACGCAAAGTTTTTCAAACTAGATTATTGACTCTAGTGCAAGTGGGAGACTGAAGGGAATATGCCCGAGAGGCAATAATAAAGCGGTTATTATCTTATTCCATGTTTATGATAAATGTTTATTTTGCATGCTCTAATTGTATTAATTGGAAACGTTAATACATGTGTGTTTAATAAACAAAAAGGGTTCCTAGTTATGCCTCTCTTATAGACTAGCTTGTTGATTAACAAGATGATCAAGGTTTCCTGATCATGGACATTGGATGTTGTTAATAACAAGGTCACAACATTAGTTGAATGATGTGATGAACATTCATCCGAAGTATAGCATTACGATCAAGTCATTATGTTTATATTGCAATAAAATCATACAAAGTAATCTTTATCCTTAGACCATGAGATCATGTTAATTGCTAACACCTAAAGAGTATCTTGATAACATCAAACGTCACATCGTAACAGGGTGACTACAAAGATGGGTTCAGTGCTACGAAGGTGTTATGTTGAGGCTCATGGATCAACAGTGGAATTTGTCAATCCCGATGATGGATAGATATACTCTGGGCCCTCTCGGTGATATCACATTAAGATAGCTTGCAAGCAAGTGATGTGATCACTAGAATGTTATATCACGGGAACGAAAAAAGAGTGCATGTCGGCAACGAGATCAAACTAGGTATGGAGATACCATTGATCGAATATCGGACATGTAATATATCGCAAGACAAAGGGATTTAGTTACTAGCGTTAAAGGTTCTCATGATCACAGAAGTCATCGTTGAATGTGTAGGAGTCAGTATGGATCTCCAGGTCACGCTTCTGATTATTGATCTGAGAGGGGTGTCGGTCATGTCTGCATTATTCGTGAACCTTAGGGTGACACACTTAAGGGATACCGACACCATTTGGAGCAAATATGTTTCAGATAAAGGTTTAAGAAAGCGCTAGAATTATTTCCATAGACACCAAAACTCTTTCGGGTGAAATTGCTGAAATCGGTTCTGCATGTAATATTGAAATGTTGCAGGGGGTTTTATGTGAATGTTTTTTAATTAAAGTAATTAACAAAATTTGGAGAAATTTAATGCATTTAAAGTGGAGACTTTGAAAGAGAATGTGAAGGGGCATTTTAATGTGGAGGGGTTACCACCACATGAATGGGGGAGGTGAGGAGTCACCCCCATGGGGCGCCGACCATGGGGAGGGGTACCCCCCTCCTCCTATAAAAGGCCCCCCTCACTCCCCTTCTTCCACACACCTCCTCGTGAAGGATCTCTCTCCCCCTCTAGTATTATTCCCCCATGGTCTCGGATTAGCGAGATACATGTTCCCAGTGGTTTTATTTAGAAAGGAGTTGCTGCTCAGCTTCTTTGCTGGAGCGAGGGACGGAGGTTGTCGGGGTACCGGACGTGTGTGCGATCACGGATGCACCGCTGCTTTGCGGTGCTGGACTTGGTGGTGCTGGACTTGATGGAGCTGGATCTGAAGGACATGCTGGAGCCGGACCTGCTCGGACTTCCACACGATCTTGAGATCGGCAAGTGTACGACTACATCAACCACGAGTTCCTACTCGTTAACAAAACTCGTTGTCTTCGAGGGTAAGTTCTCGATGGATGTATGTCCACCCGTTGCTCTATACCTAGTAGATAGATCTTGGCGTGTAGTTCTCATCGTAGGAATTTTTTTGTTTTCTATGCCGCGGACCCAACACTAGTGTCATTGGATGTGTGTTCTTCTCATGAACCACACATGGATCCACCAGTGTCATTGCATGTCTGTTCTTTTCATGAATCACAGCTACAGTCATTGCATGTCTGTTACTTCCATAAACCACACATGGATCCACCAGTGTCATTACATGTCTGTTCGTTTCATGAACCACACCCAGCATTGCATGTGTGTTCCTCTAGACAAATCACATATGGATCCACCTAGTGTCATTGCATGTCTGTTCTTTTCATGAACCACAGATAGAGTCCACCAGTGTCATTGCATGCTAGTTCCTCTAAACAAACCACACATGGATCCACCAGTGTCATTGCATGTATGTTCTTTTCATGAACCATAGCCAGAGTCATTGCATGTGTGTTCCTCTAGACAGACCACCTTAGGAATCCAGCAGTGTCATTGCATGTATGTTCTTTTCATGAACCGCACCCAGTGTGATTACATGTCTGTTCCTCTAAACAAACCACATAAGGATCCACCAGTGTCATTGCATGTCTGTTCTTTGCATGAACCACGCCCAGTGTCATTGCATGTGTGTTCTTCCAACCAAACCACATAAGTCATTGCATGTCTTTTCTTTTCATGAACCACACCCGGTGTCATTGCATGTGTGTTCCTCTAGACAAACCACATAAGGATCTACTGGTGTCACTACATGTCTGTTCTTTTCATGAACCACATAAGGATGCACCAGTGTCATTGGATGTGTGTTCTTCTCATGAACCACACATGGATCTACCGATGTCATTGCATGTTTGTTCTTTTCATGAACCACAGCTAGAGTCACTACATGTCTATTGCTTCCATAAACCACACATGGATCCATCGGTGCCATTGCATGTCTGTTCTTTTCATGAAGCACACCCAGTGTCATTGCATGTCAGTTCTTTTCATGAACCACACCCAGTGTCATTGCATGTCTGTTATTTTCATGAATCATACCCTGTGTCATTGCATGTGTGTTCCTCTAGACAAACCACATAAGGATCCACCAGTGTCACTAAATGTCTGTTCTTTTCATGGACCACATAAGGATCCACCAGTGTCAATGGATGTGTGTTCTTCTCATGAACCACACATGGATCCACCAGTGTCATTGCATGTCTGTTCTTTTCATGAATCACAGCTAGAGTCATTGCATGTCTATTACTTCCATAAACCACACATGGATCCACCAGTGACATTGCATGTCTGTTCTTTTCATGAACCACACCAGTGTCATTGCTGGTGTGTTCCTCTAGAAAAACCACATATGGATCAACCTAGTGTCATTGCATGTCTGTCCTTTTCATGAACCACAACTAGAGTCCACCAGTGTCATTGCATGTCAGTTCCTCTGAACAAACCACACATGGATCCACCAGTGTCATTGCATGTCTATTCTTTTCATGAACCACAGCCAAAGACATTGCATGTGTCTTCCTCTAGACAAACCACCTTAGGAATCCACTAGTGTCATTGTATGTGTGTTCTTTTCATGAACCACACCCAGTGTGATTGCATGTATGTTCCTCTAAACCAACCACATAACGATCCACTAGCGTCATTGCATGTCTGTTCTTTTCATGAACCACACCCAGTCTCATTGCATGTGTGTTCTTCTTAACTAACCACATAAGTCTTTGCATGTCTGTTCTTTTCATGCACCACACCAGGTGTCATTGCATGTGTGTTCCTCTATACAAACCACATAAGGATCCACCGGTGTCACTTCATGTCTATTCTTTTCATGAACCACATAAGGATCCACCAGTGTCATTGGATGTGTGTTCTTCTCATGAACCAAACACATGGATCCACCGGCGTCATTGCATGTCCGTTCTTTTCATGAACCACAACTAGAGTCATTGCATGTCTGTTACTTCCATAAACCACACAGGGATCCACCGATGTCATTGCAAGTCTATTCTTTTCATGAACCACACCCAGTGTCATTGCATGTCAGTTCTTTTCATGAACCACATAAGGATCCACCGATGTCATTGCATGTCTTTTCTTTTCACAAACCACATAAGGATCCACCAGTGTCATTGCATTTCTATTCTTTTCATGAACCACACAAGGATCCACCAGTGTCATTGGATGTGTGTTCTTTTCATGAACCACACCCAGTGTCATTGGATCTGTGTTCCTCTAGACAAACCACATAAGGATCCACCCAATGTGATTGGATGTTTGTTCTTCTCATGAACCACACATGGATCCACCAGTGTCATTGCATGTATGTTCTTTTCATGAACCACACCCAGTCGCATTGCATGTCTGTTCTTTTAATGAATCACACCCTATGTCATTGCATGTGTGTTCGTCTAGACAAACCACATAAGGATCCACCAGTGTCACTGCATGTCTATTCTTTTCATGAACCACATAAGGATCCACCAATGTCATTGGATGTGTGTTCTTCTCATGAATCACACATGGATCCACCAGTGTCATTGCATGGCTGTTCTTTTTCATGAATCACAGCTAGAGGCATTTCATATCTATTACTTCCATAAACCACACATGGATCCACCAGTGTCATTGCATGTTTGTTCTTCTCATGAACCACACCTAGTGTCATTGCATGTGTGTTCCTCTAGAAAAACCACATATGGATCCACCTAGTGTCATTGCATGTCTGTTCTTTTCATGAACCACAGCTAGAGTCCACAAGTGTCCTTGCATGTCAGTTCCTCTTAACAAACCACACATGGATCCACCAGGGTCATTGCATGTCTGTTCTTTTCATGATGCATAGCCAGAGTCATTGCATGTGTGTTCCTCTAGACAGACCACCTTAGGAATCCACCAGTGTCATTGGATGTGTGTTCTTTTCATGAACCACACCAAGTGTGATTACATGTCTGTTCTTCTAAACCACATAAGGATCCACTAGTGTCATTGAATGTGTGTTCTTTTCATGAACCACACCAAGTGTCATTGCATGTGTGTTCTTCTAAACAAACCACATAAGTCATTACATGTATGTTCTTTTCATGAACCACACCAGGTGTCATTGCATGTGTGTTCCTCTAGACAAACCACATAAGGATCAACCAGTGTCACTACATGTCTATTCTTTTCATGAACCACATAAGGATCCACCTGTGTCATTGGATGTGTGTTATTCTCACGAACCACACATGGATCCACCGGTGTCATTGCATGTCCGTTCTTTTCATGAACCACAGCTAGAGTCATTGCATGTCTGTTACTTCTAGAAACCACACATGGATCCACCGGTGTCATTGCATGTCTATTCTTTTCATGAACCACACCCAGTGTCATTGCATGTCAATTCTTTTCATGAACCACATAAGGATCCACCGGTGTCATTGCATGTCTTTTCTTTTCACAAACCACATAAGGATCCACCAGTGTTGTTGCATGTCTGTTCTTTTCATGAAACACATAAGGATCCACCAGTGTCATTGGATGTGTGTTCTTTTCATGACCCACACCCAGTGTCTTTGCATACGTATTCCTCTAGACAAACGACATAAGGATCCACCCAATGTGATTGGATGTGTGTTCTTCTCATGAACCACACATGGATCCACTAGTGTCATTGCATGTATGTTCTTTTCATGAACCACACCCAGTGTCATTGCATGTTTGTTCTTTTCATGAATCACACCCTATGTCATTGCATGTATGTTCCTCAAGACAAACCACATAAGGATCCACTGGTGTCACTGCATGTATGTTCTTTTCATGAACCACATAAGGATCCACTAGTGTCATTGGATGTGTGTTCTTCTCATGAACCACACATGGATCCACTAGTGTCATTGCATGTCTGTTCTTTTCATGGATCACACCTAGAGCATTGCATGTCTATTACTTCCATAAACCACACATGGATCCACCAGTGTCATTGCATGTCTGTTCTTTTCATGAACCACACCCAGAATTGCATGTGTGTTCCTCTAGACAAACCACATATGGATCCACCTAGTGTCATTGCATGTCTGTTCTTTTCATGAACCACAGATAGAGTCCACCAGTGTCATTGCATGTCAGTTCCTCTAAACAAACCACACAAGGATCCACCAGTGTCATTGCATGTATGTTCTTTTCATGAACCATAGCCAGAGTCATTGCATGTGTGTTCCTCTAGACAGACCACCTTAGGAATCCACCAGTGTCATTGGATGTGTGTTCTTTTCATGAACCACACCCAATGTGATTGCATGTCTGTTCCTCTAAACAAACCACATAAGGATCCACCAGTGTCATTGCATGTCTGTACTTTGCATGAACCACGCCCAGTGTCATTGCATGTGTGTTCTTCTAAACAAACCACATAAGTCATTGCATATATGTTCTTTTCCTGAACAACACCCGGTGTCATTGCATGTGTGTTCCTCTAGACAAACCACATAAAGATCCACCGGTGTCACTACATGTCTGTTCTTTTCATGAGCCACATAAGGATCCACCAGTGTCATTGGATGTGTGTTCTTCTCATGAAACACACATGGATCCACCAGTGTCATTGCATGTCTGTTCTTTTCATGAACCACAGCTAGAGTCACTGCATGTCTATTACTTCCATAAAGCACATATGGATCCACCGGTGTCATTGCATGTCTATTCTTTTCATGAACCACACCTAGTGTCATTGCATATCAGTTCTTTTCATGAACCACACCCAGTGTCATTGCATGTCTGTTATTTTCATGAATCACACCCTGTGTCATTGCATGTGTGTCCTCTAGACAAACCACATAAGGATCCACCAGTGTCATTGGATGTGTGTTCTTCTCATGAACCACACATGGATCCACCAGTGTCATTGGATGTGTGTTCTTCTCATGAACCACACATGGATCCACCGGTGTCCTTGCATGTCTATTCTTTTCATGAACCACACCTAGTGTCATTGCATGCCAGTTCTTTTCATGAACCACACATGGATCCACCGGTGTCATTGCATGTATGTTCTTTTCATGAGCCATAGCCAGTCTCAGTGCATGTCTGTTTTTTTCATGAATCACACCCTGTGTCATTGCATGTGTGTTCCTCTAGACAAACCACATAAGGATCCACCGGTGTCACTACATGTCTATTCTTTTCATGAACCACATAAGGATCCACCAGTCTCATTGGATGTGTGTTCTTGTCATGAACCACACATGGATCCACCAGTGTCATTGCATGTCTGTTCTTTTTCATGAATCACAGCTAGAGCCATTGCATGTATATTACTTCCATAAACCACACATAGATCCACCAGTGTCATTGCATGTCTGTTCTTCTCATGAACCACACATAGTGTCATTGCATGCGTGTTCCTCTTGAAAAACCACATATGGATCCACCTAGTGTCATTGCATGTATGTTCTTTTCGTGAACCACAACTAGAGTCCACAAGTGTCATTGCATGTCAGTTCCTCTGAACAAACCACACATGGATCCACCAGTGTCATTGCATGTCCGTTCTTTTCATGAACCACAGCCAGAGTCATTGCATGTGTGTTCCTCTAGACAGACCACCTTAGGAATCCACCAGTGTCATTGGATGTGTGTTCTTTTCATGAACCACACCCAGTGTGATTGCATGTCTGTTCCTCTAAACAAACCACATAAGGATCCACCAGTGTCATTGCATGTCTGTTCTTTTCATGAACCACACCCAGTGTCATTGCATGTGTGTTCTTCTAAACAAACCACATAAGTCATTGCATGTCTATTCCTTTCATGAACCACACTAGGTGTCATTGCATGTGTGTTCCTCTAGACAAACGACATAAGGATTAACTAGTGTCACTGCATGTCTATTCTTTTCATGAACCACATAAGGATCCACCAATGTCATTGGATGTGTGTTCTCCTGATGAACCACACATGGATCCACCGGTGTCATTGCATGTCCGTTCTTTTCATGAACCACAGCTAGAGTCATTCCATGTCTGTTACTTCAATAAACCACACATGGATTCACCGGTGTCATTGCATGTCTATTCTTTTCATGAACCACACCCAGTGTCATTGCATGCCAGTTCTTTTCATGAACCACATAAGGATCCATCGGTGTCATTGCATGTCTTTTCTTTTCACAAACCACATAAGGATCCACCAGTGTCATTGCATGTCTGTTCTTTTCATGAACCACATAAGGATCCACCAGTGTCATTGGATGTCTGTTCTTTTCATGACCCACACCCAGTGTCATTGCATGCGTGTTCCTCTAGACAAACCACATAAGGATCCACCCAATGTGATTGGATGTGTGTTCTTCTCATGAACAACACATGGATCCACCAGTGTCATTGCATGTATGTTCTTTTCATGAACCACACCCAGTGTCATTGCATGTATGTTCTTTTCATGAATCCCACCCTATGTCATTGCATGTGTGTTCCTCTAGACAAACCACATAAGGATCCATCGGTGTCACTGCATGTCTCTTCTTTTCATGAACCACATAAGGATCCACCAGTGTCATTGGATGTGTATTCTTCTCATGAACCACACATGGATCCACCAGTGTAATTGCATGTCTGTTCTTTTCATGAATCACAGCTAGAGTCATTGCATGTCTGTTACTTCCATAAACCACACATGGATCCACCAGTGTCATTGCATGTCTGTTCTTTTCATGAACCACATACAGCATTGCATGTGTGTTCCTCTAGACAAACCACATATGGATCCACCTAGTGTCATTGCATGTCTGTTCTTTTCATGAACCACAGATAGAGTCCACCAATGTTATTTCATGTCAGTTCCTCCAAACAAACCACACATGGATCCACCAGTGTCATTGCATGTATGTTCTTTTCATGAACCATAGCCAGAGTCATTGCATGTGTGTTCCTCTAGACAGACCACCTTAGGAATCCACCAGTGTCATTGGATGTGTGTTCTTTTCATGAGCTACACCCAGTGTGATTTCATGTATGTTCCTCTAAACAAACCACATAAGGATCCACCAGTGTCATTGCATGTCTGTTCTTTTCATGAACCACGCCCAGTGTCATTGTATGTGTGTTCTTCTAAACAAACCACATAAGTCATTGCATGTCTGTTCTTTTCATGAACCACACCCGGTGTCATTGCATGTGTGTTCCTCTAGACAAACCACATAAGGATCCACCAGTGTCACTGCATGTCTATTCTTTTCATGAACCACATAAGGATCCACCAGTGTCGTTCGATGTGTGTTCTTCTCATGAACCACACATGGATCCACCGGTGTAATTGCATGTCCGTTCTTTTCATGAACCACAGCTAGAGTCATTGCATGTCTGTTACTTCCATAGACCAGACATGGATCCACCGGTGTCATTGCATGTCTATTATTTTCATGAACCACACCTAGTGTCATTGCATGTCAGTTCTTTTCATGAACCACATAAGGATCCACCGGTGTCATTGCATGTCTTTTCTTTTCACAAACCACATAAGGATCCACCAGTGCCATTGCATGTCTGTTCTTTTCATGACCCACATAAGTATCCACCAGTGTCATTGGATGTGTGTTCTTTTCATGAACCACACCCAGTGTCATTGAATGTGTGTTCTTTTCGTGAACCCCACCCAGTTTCATTGCATGTGTGTTCCTCTAGAGAAACCACAAAAGGATCCACCCAATGTGATTAGATGTGTGTTCTTCTCATGAACCACACATGGATCCACCAGTGTCATTGCATGTATGTTCTTTTCATGAACCACACCCAGTGTCATTGCATGTCTGTTCTTTTCATGAATCACACCCTATGGCATTGCATGTGTGTTCCTCTAGACAAACCACATAAGGATTCACCGGTGTCACTGCATGTCTGTTCTTTTCATGAACCACATAAGGATCCACCAGTGTCATCGGATGTGTGTTCTTCTCATGAACCACACATGGATCCACCAGTTTCATTGCATGTCTGTTAGTTTCATGAATCACACCCAGTGTCATTGCATGTCTGCTATTTTCATGAATCACACCCTGTGTCATTGCATGTGTGTTCCTCTAGACAAACCAGATAAGGATCCACCGGTGTCACTACATGTCTGTTCTTTTCATGAACCACATAAGGATACACCAAGTGTCATTGGATGTGTGTTCTTCTCATGAACCACACATGGATCCATCAGTGTCATTGCATGTCTGTTCTTTTCATGAATCACAGCTAGAGTCATTGCATGTCTGTTACTTCCATAAACCACACATGGATCCACCGGTGTCATTGCATGTCTGTTCTTTTCATGAACCACACCAGTGTCATTGCATGTGTGTTCCTCTAGAAAAACCACATATGGATCCACCTAGTGTCATTGCATGTCTGTTCTTTTCATGAACCACAGCTAGAGTCCACTAGTTTCATTGCATGTCAGTTCCTCTAAACAAACCACACATGGATCCACCAGTGTCATTGCATGTCTGTTCTTTTCATGAACCACAGCCAGAGCCATTGCATGTGTGTTCCTCTAGACAGACCACCTTAGGAATCCACCAGTGTCATTGGATGTGTGTTCTTTTCATGAACCACACCTAGTGTGATTGCATGTATGTTCCTCTAAACAAACCAAATAAGGATCCACCAGTGTCATTGCATGTCTGTTCTTTTCATGAACCACACCCAGTGTCATTGCATGTGTGTTCTTCTAAGCAAACCACATAAGTCATTGCATGTCTATTCTTTTCATGAACCACACCCGGTGTCATTGCGTGTGTATTCCTCTAGACAAACCACATAAGGATCCACTGGTGTCACTGCATGTCCATTCTTTACATGAACCACATAAGGATCCACCAGTGTCATTGGATGTGTGTTCTTCTCATGAACCACACATGGATCCACCGGTGTCATTGCATGTCCGTTCTTTTGATGAACCACAGCTAGACTCATTGCATGTCTGTTACTTCCATAGACCACACATGGATCCACCGATGTCATTGCATGTCTATTCTTTTCATGAACCACACCTAGTGTCATTGCGTGTCAGTTCTTTTCATGAACCACATAAGGATCCACCGGTGTCATTGCATGTCTTTTCTTTTCACAAACCACATAAGGATCTACTAGTGCAATTGCATGTCTGTTATTTTCATGAACCATATAATTATCCACCAGTGTCATTGGATGTGTGTTCTTTTCATGAACCACACCTAGTGTCATTGCATGTGTGTTCCTCTAGACAAACCACATAAGGATCCACCCAATGTGATTGGATGTGTGTTCTTCTCATGAACCACACATGGATCCACCAGTGTCATTGCATGTATGTTCTGTTCATGAACCACACCTAGTGTCATTGCATGTCTGTTCTTTTCATGAATCACAGATAGAGTCCACCAGTGTCATTGCATGTCAGTTCCTCTAAACAAACCACGCATGGATCCACCAGTGTCATTGCATGTATGTTCTTTTCATGAACCACAGCCAAAGTCATTGCATGTGTGTTCCTCTAGACAGACCACCTTAGGAATCCACATGTGTCATTGGATGTGTGTTGTTTTCATGAACCACACCCACTGTGATTGCATGTATGTTCCTCTAAACAAACCACATAAGGATCCACCAGTGTCTTTGCATGTCTTTTCTTTTCATGAACCACACCCAGTGTCATTGCATGTGTGTTCTTCTAAACAAAGCTCATAAGTCATTGCATGTCTGTTCTTTTCATGAAACACACCCGATGTCATTGCATGTGTGTTCCTCTAGACAAACCACATAAGGATCCACCGGTTTCACTGCATGTCTGTTCTTTTCATGAACCACATACGGATCCACCAGTGTCATTGGATGTGTGTTCTTCTCATGAACCACACATGGATCCACCAGTGTCATTGCATGTCTGTTCTTTTCATGAATCACAGCTAAAGTCATTGCATGTCTATTACTTCCATAAACTACACATGGATCCACTAGTGTCATTGCATGTCTGTTATTTTCATGAACCACACCCAGTGTCATTGCATGTGTGTTCCTCTAGAAAAATCACATATGGATCCACCTAGTGTCATTGCATGTTTGTTCTTTTCATGAACCACAGCAAGAGTCCTCCAGTGTCATTGCATGTCAGTTCCTGTAAACAAACCACACATGGATCCAACAGTGTCATTGCATGTCTATTCTTTTCGTGAACCACAGCCGGAGCCATTGCATGTGTGTTCCTCTAGACAGACCACCTTAGGAATCCACCAGTGTCATTGGATGTTTGTTCTTTTCACGAACCACACCCAGTGTGATTGCATCTCTATTCCTCTAAACAAACCACATAAGGATCCTCCGGTGTCACTACATGTCTGTTCTTTTCATGAACCACATAAGGATCCACCAGTGTCATTGGATGTGTGTTCTTCTCATGAACCACACATGGATCCACTAGTGTCATTGCATGTCTGTTCTTTTTCATGAATCACAGCTAGATCCATTCATTGCATGTCAGTTCCTCTGGACAAACCACACATGGATCCACTAGTGTCATTGCATGTCTGTTCTTTTCATGAACCACATCTAGAGTCGTTTCATGTGTGTTCCTCTAGACAAACAACCTTAGGAATCCAGAAGTGTCATTGGATGTGTGTTCTTTTCATAAACCACGCCTAGTGTGATTGCATGTATGTTCCTCTAAACAAACCACATAAGGATCCACCAGTGTCATTGCATGTCTGTTCTTTTCATGAACCACACCCAGTGTCATTGCATGTGTGTTCTTCTAAACAAACCACATAAGTCATTGCATGTCTGTTCTTTTCATGAACCACACGCGGTGTCATTGCGTGTGGGTTCCTGTAGACAAACCACATAAGGATCCACCGGTGTCGCTGTATGTCTATTCTTTTCATGAACCACATAACTATCCACCAGTGTCATTGGATGTGTGTTCTTCTCATGAACCACACATGGATCCACCAGTGTCATTGCATGTCCGTTGTTTTCATGAACCACATCTAGAGTCATTGCATGTCTGTTACTTCCATAGACCACACATGGATCCACCGGTGTCATTGCATGTCTATTCTTTTCATGAACCACACCTAGTGTCATTGCATGTCAGTTCTTTTCATGAACCACATAAGGATCCACCGGCGTCATTGCATGACTTTTCTTTTCACAAACCACATAAGGATCCACCAGTGCCATTGCATGTCGGTTCTTTTCATGAACCACATAAGTATCCACCAGTGTCATTGGATGTGTGTTCTTTTCATGAACCACACCCAGTGTCATTGCATGTGTGTTCCTCTAGACAAACCACATAAGGATCCACCCAATGTGATTGGATGTGTGTTCTTCTCATGAACCACACATGGATCCACCAGTGTCATTGCATGTATGTTCTTTTCATGAACCACACCCAATGTCATTGCATGTCTGTTCTTTTCATGAATCACACCCTATGTCATTGGATGTGTGTTCCTCTAGACAAACCACATAAGGATCCACCAGTGTCACTGCATGTTTGTTCTTTTCATGGACCACATAAGGATCCACCAGTGTCATTGGATGTGTGTTCTTCTCATGAACCACACATGCATTCACCAGTGTCATTGGATGTCTGTTCTTTTCATGAATCACACCAAGTGTCATTGCATCTCCGCTATTTTCATGAATCACACCCTGTGTCATTGCATGTGTGTTCCTCTAGACAAACCACATAAGGATCCAACGGTGTCACTACATGTCTGTTCTTTTCATGAACCACATAAGGATCAACCAGTGTCAGTGGATGTGTGTTCTTCTCATGAACCACACATGGATCCACCAGTGTCATTGCATGTCTGTTCTTTTCATGAATCACAGCTAGTCATTGCATGTCTGTCACTTCCATAAACCACACATGGATCCACCGGTGTCATTGCATGTCTGTTCTTTTCATGAACCACACCAGTGTCATTGCATGTGTGTTCCTCTAGAAAAACCACATATGGATCCACCTAGTGTCATTGCATGTCTGTTCTTTTCATTAACCACAGCTAGAGTCCACCAGTGTCATTGCATGTCAGTTCCTCTAAACAAACCACACATGGATCCACCAGTGTCATTGCATGTCTGTTCTTTTCATGAACCACAGCCAGAGTAATCGCATGTGTGTTCCTCTAAACAAACCAAATAAGGATCCACCCGTGTCATTGCATGTCTGTTCTTTTCATGAACCACACCCAGTGTCATTGCATGTGTGTTCTTCTAAACAAACCATATAAGTCATCACATGTCTATTCTTTTCATGAACCATACCCGGTGTCATTGCGTGTGTGTTCCTCTAGACAAACCACATAAGGATCCACCGGTGTCACTGCATGTCTGTTCTTTTCATTAACCACATAAGGATCCACCAGTGTCATTGGATGTGTGTTCTTCTCATGAACCACACATGGATCCACCGGTGTCATTCCATGTCCATTCTTTTCATGAACCATAGCTAGAGTCACTGCATGTCTGTTACTTCCATAAACCACACATGGATCCACCAGTGTCATTGCATGTCTGTTATTTTCGTGAACCACATAAGGATCCAATGTCATTGTATGAACCACACCCAGTGTCATTGCATGTGTGTTCCTCTAGACAAACCACATAAGGATCCACCCAATGTGATTGGATGTGTGTTCTTCTCATGAACCACACATGGATCCACTAGTGTCATTGTATGTTTGTTCTTTTGATGAACCACACCCAGTGTCATTGCATGTCTGTTCTTTTCATGAACCACACCCAGTGTCATTGCCTGTGTGTTCCTCTAGACAAACCACATTAGGATACACCGGTGTCATTGCATGTCTGTTCATTTCATGAACCACATAAGGATCCACCAGTGTCACTGGATGTGTGTTCTTCCCATGAACCACACATGGATCCACCAGTGTCATTGCATGTCTGTTCTTTTCATGAATCACAACTAGATTCATTGCATGTCTGTTACTTCCATAAACCACACATGGATCCACAAGTGGCATTGCATGTCTATTCTTTTCATGAACAACACCCAGTGTCATTGCACGTATGTTCCTCTAGACAAACCACATATGGATCCACCTAGTGTCATTGCATGTCTGCTCTTTTCATGAACCACAGCTAGAGTCCACAGTGTCATTGCATGTCAGTTCCTCTAAACAAACCACACATGGATCCACCAGTCTCATTGCATGTCTGTTCTTTTCAGGAACCATAGCCAGAGTAATCGCATGTCTGTTCCTCTAGATAGACCACCTTATTAATCCACCAGTGTCATTGGATGTGTGTTCTTTTCATGAACCACACCTAGTGTGATTGCATGTATGTTCCTCTAAACAAACCAAATAAGGATCCACCCGTGTCATTGCATGTCTGTTCTTTTCATGAACCACACCCAGTGTCATTGCATGTGTGTTCTTCTAAACAAACCACATAAGTCATCGCATGTCTGTTCTTTTCATGAACCACACCCGGTGTCATTGCGTGTGTGTTCCTCTAGACAAACCACATAAGGATCCACCGGTGTCACTGCATGTCTGTTCTTTTCATTAACCACATAAGAATCCACCAGTGTCATTGGATGTGTGTTCTTCTCATGAACCACACATGGATCCATGTGTGTCCTTTTTACTAACAACAACCAGAGTCATTGAAATGTGTGTTCTCTTAAGAGACCACACATGGATCCACTAGCGTCATTGCATGTGTGTTCTTTTTACTAACAACAACCAGAGTCATTGCATGTGTGTTATTTTCACATATCACATATGGATCCACCAGTGTCATTTAATCCACGAGTGTCATTGCATGTGTAATCCCTTCACAATCCGCCTATTGATCCACTAGTGTCATTGCATGTGTGTTCTTTTTACTAACAACAACCAGAGTCATTGCATGTGTGTTCTTTTCACATACCACATATGGATCCAGCAGTGTTATTGAATCCACCAGTGTTATTGCATGTGTGCTCCCTTCACAATCCACCTACGAATCCACCAGTGTCATTGCATGTGTGTTCTTTTTACTAACAACATACAGAGTCATTGCATGTGTGTTCTTTTCACATACCACAGATGGATCCACCAATGTCATTGCATGTGTGTTATTTTTACTAACAACAACTAGAGTCATTTAATGTGTGTTCTTTTCACATAACACATATGGATCCACCAGTGTCATTGAAATGTGTGTTCTCTTTAGAGACCACACATGGATCCACCAGTGTCATTGCATGTGTGTTATTTTTACTAACAAAAACCAGAGTCATTGAAATGTGTGTTCTCTTCAGAGACCACACATGGATCCACCAGTGTCATTGCACGTGTGTTCTTTTTACTAACAACAACCAGAGTCATTGAAATGTGTGTTCTCTTAAGAGACCACACATGGATCCACTAGGGTCATTGCATGTGTGTTTTTTTACTAACAACAACCAGAGTCATTGCATGTGTGTTATTTTCACATACCACATATGGATCCACCAGTGTCATTGAATCCACCAGTGTCATTGAATCCACCAGTGTCATTGCATGTGTGCTCTCTTCACAATCCACCTATGGATCCACCAGTGTCATTGCATGTGTGTTATTTTTACTAACAACAACCAGAGTTATTTCATGTGTGTTCTTTTCACATACCACATATGGATCCACCAGTGTCATTGCATGTGTGTTCTTTTCACAATCCACCTATGGATCCACCGGTGTCATTGCATGTGTGTTGTTATCTAACAACAACCAGAGTCATTGCATGTCTGCCTTTTTTACAATCCACATCTGGATCCACCAGTGTCATTGCATGTGTGTTCTTTTCAATATCCACCTATGGATCCACCAGTGTCATTGCATGTGTGCTCTTTTCACAATCCACCTATGGATCCACCAGTGTCATTGCATGTGTGCTCTTTTCACTAACAACAACCAGAGCCACTACATGTGTGTTCTCTTTAGAGACCACACATGGATCCACCAGTATCATTGCATGTGTGTCCTTTTTACTAACAACAACTAGAGTCATTCAAATGTGTTTTCTCTTCAGAGAACACACATGGATCCACCAGTGTCATTGCATGTGTGTTCCTTTTACTAACAACAACCAGAGTCATTGCATGTGTGATCTTTTCACATACCACATATGGATCCACAGGTGTCATTGAATCCACCAGTGTCATTGCATGTGTGCTCCCTCCACCATCCACCTACGGATCCACCAGTGTCATTGCATGTGTGTTCTTTTTACTAACAAAAACCAGAGTCATTGCATGTGTGTTCTTTGCACATACCACATATGGATCCACCAGTGTCATTGCATGTGTGTTCTTTTCACAATCCACCTATGGATCCACCAGTGTCATTGCATGTGTGCACTTTTCACTAATAACAACCAGAGGCATTGCATGTGTGTTCTCTTTAGAGACCATAGATGGATCCACCAGTATGATTGCATGTGTGTCCTTTTTACTACCAATAACCAGAGTCATTGAAATGTGTGTTCTCTTTAGAGACCACACATGGATCCACCAGTGTCATTGCATGTGTGTTCTTTTTACTAGCAACAATCAGAATCATTGCATGTGTGTTCTTTTCACATATCACATATGGATCCACCAGTGTCATTGCATGTGTGTTCTTTTCACAATCCACCTATGGATCCACCAGTTTCATTGCATGTGTGCTTTTTTACAAACAACAACCAGAGTCATTGCATGTGTGCTCTTTTCAAAATCCACATATGGATCCACCAGTGTCATTGCATGTGTGTTCTTTTCACAATCCACCTATGGATCCACCAGTGTCATTGCATGTGTGCTCTTTTCACTAAAACCAACCAGAGTCATTGCATGTGTGTTCTCTTCAAAGACTACACATGGATCCACCAGTGTCATTGCATGTGTGTTCTTTTTACTAGCAAAAACCAGAGTCATTGAAATGTGTGTTCTCTTCAAAGACCACACATGGATCCACTAGTGTCATTGCATGTGTGCTTTCTTCACAATCCACCTATGGTTCCACCAGTGTCATTGCATGTGTGTTCTTTTTACTAACAACAACCAGAGTCATTGCATGTGTGTTCTTTTCACATACCACATATGGATCCACCAGTTTCATTGCATGTGTGTTCTTTTCACAATCCACCTATGGATCCACCAGTGTCATTGCATGTGTGCTCTTTTCACTAACAACAACTAGAGTCATTGCATCTGTGTTCTCTTTAGAGACCACACATGGAGCCACGAGTATCATTGCATGTGTGTCCTTTTTACTAACAACAACCAGAGTCATTGAAATGTGTGTTCTCTTCAGAGACCACACATGGATCCACCAGTGTCATTGCATGTGTGTTCTTTTTACTAACAACAACCAGAGTCATAGAAATGTGTGTTCTCTTAAGAGACCACACATGGATCCACTAGCGTCACTACATGTGTGTTCTTTTTACTAACAACAACCAGAGTCATTGCATGTGTGTTATTTTCACATATCACATATGGATCCACCAGTGTCATTGAATCCACGAGTGTCATTGCATGTGTAATCCCTTCACAATCCGCCTATTGATCCACCAGTGTCATTGCATGTGTGTTCTTTTTACTAACAACAACCAGAGTCATTGCATGTGTGTTCTTTTCACATACCACATATGGGGCCAGCAGTGTTATTGAATCCACAAGTGTTATTGCATGTGTGCTCCCTTCACAATCCACCTACTAATCCACCAGCGTCATTGCATGTGTGTTCTTTTTACTAACAACATACAGAGTCATTGCATGTGTGTTCCTTTCACATACCACAGATGGATCCACCAATGTCATTGCATGTGTGTTCTTTTTACTAACAACAACTAGAGTCATTTAATGTGTGTTCTTTTCACATAACACATATGGATCCACCAGTGTCATTGAAATGTGTGTTCTCTTCAGAGACCACACATGGATCCACCAGTGTCATTGCATGTGTGTTCTTTTTACTAACAAAAACCAGAGTCATTGAAATGTGTGTTCTCTTCAGAGACCACACATGGATCCACCAGTGTCATTGCATGTGTGTTCTTTTTACTAACAACAACCAGAGTCATTGAAATGTGTGTTCTCTTAAGAGACCACACATGGATCCACTAGGGTCATTGCATGTGTGTTTTTTTACTAACAACAACCAGAGTCATTGCATGTGTGTTATTTTCACATACCACATATGGATCCACCAGTGTCATTGAATCCACAAGCGTCATTGAATCCACCAGTGTCATTGCATGTGTGCTCTCTTCACAATCCACCTATGGATTCACCAGTATCATTGCATGTGTGTTCTTTTTACTAACAACAACCAGAGTTATTTCATGTGTGTTCTTTTCACATACCACATATGGATCCACCAGTGTCATTGCATGTGTGTTCTTTTCACAATCCACCTATGGATCCACCAGTGTCATTGCATGTGTGTTGTTATCTAACAACAACCAGAGTCATTGCATGTCTGCCTTTTTACAATCCACATCTGGATCCACCAGTGTCATTGCATGTGTGTTCTTTTCAATATCCACCTATGGATCCACCAGTGTCATTGCATGTGTGCTCTTTTCACTAACAACAACCAGAGTCATTGCATGTGTGTTATCTTCAGAGACCACACATGGATCCACTAGTGTCATTGCATGTGTGTTCTTTTTACTAACAACAACTAGAGTCATTTCATGTGTGTTCTTTTCACATACCACATATGGATCCACCAGTGTCATTGAAATGTGTGTTCTCTTCAGACACCACACATGGATCCACCAGTGTCATTGCATGTGTGTTCTTTTTACTAACAACGACCAGAGTCATTGCATGTGTGTTCTTTTCATATACCACATATGGATCCACCATTGTCATTGCATGTGTGTTCTTTTCACAATCCACCTATGGATCCACCAGTGTCATTGCATGTGTGCTCTTTTCACTAACAACAACCAGAGTCACTGCATGTGTGTTCTCTTTAGAGACAACACATGGATCCACCAGTATCATTGCATGTGTGTCCTTTTTACTAACAACAACCAGAGTCATTCAAATGTGTGTTCTCTTCAGAGACAACACATGGATCCACCAGTGTCATTGCATGTGTGTTCTTTTTACTAACAACAACCAGAGTCATTGCATGTGTGTTATTTTCACATACCATATATGGATCCACAGGTGTCATTGAATCCACCAGTGTCATTGCATGTGTGCTCCCTTCACAATCCACCTACGGATCCACCAGTGTCATTGCATGTGTGTTCTTTTTACTAACAAAAACCAGAGTCATTGCATGTGTGTTCTTTTTACTAACAACAACCAGAGTCATTGCATCTATGTTATTTTCACATATCACATATGGATCCACCAGTGTCATTGAATCCACCAGTGTCATTGCATGTGTGCTCCCTTCATAATCCACCTACGGATCCACCAGTGTGTTTACATGTGTGTTCTTTTTACTAACAACAACCAGAGTCATTGCATGTGTGTTCTTTTCACATACCACATATGGATCCACCAGTGTCATTGCATGTGTGTTCTTTTTACTAACAACAACTAGAGTCATTTAATGTGTGTTCTTTCCACATACCACATATGGATCCACCAGTGTCATTAAAATGTGTGTTCTCCTCAGAGACCACACATGGATCCACCAGTGTCATTGCATGTGTGTTCTTTTTACTAACAAAAACCAGAGTCATTGAAATGTGTGTTCTCTTCAGAGACCACACATGGATCCACCAGTGTCATTGCATGTGTGTTCTTTTTACTAACAACAACTAGATTAATTTCATGTGTGTTCCTTTCACATACCACATTTGGATCCACCACTGTCATTGAAATGTGTGTTCTCTTTAGAGACCACACATGGATCCACCAGTGTCATTGCATGTGTGTTCTGTTTACTAACAAAAACCAAAGTCATTGAAATGTGTGTTCTCTTCAGAGACCACACATGGATCCACCAGTGTCACTGCATGTGTGTTCTTTTTACTCACAACAACCAGAGTCATTGCGTGTGTGTTATTTTCACATACCACATATGGATCCACCAGTGTCATTGAATCCACCAGTGTCATTGCATGTGTGCTCTCTTCACAATCCACCTATGGATCCACCAGTGTCATTGCATGTGTGTTCTTTTTACTAACAACAACCAGAGTCATTTCATGTGTGTTCTTTTAACATACCACATATGGATCCACCAGTGTCATTGCATGTGTGTTCTTTTCACAATCCACCTATGGATCCACTAGTGTCATTGCATGTGTGTTTTTTACTAACAACAACCAGAGTCATTGCATCTGTGCTCTTTTCACAATCCACATATGGATCCACCAGTGTCATTGCATGGGTGTTCTTTTCACAATCAACCTATGGATCCACCAGTGTCATTGCATGTGTGCTCTTTTCACTAACAACAACCAGAGTCATTGCATGTGTGTTCTCTTCAGAGACCACACATGGATCCACCAGTGTCATTGCATGTGTGTTCTTTTTACTAACAAAACCAGAGTCATTGAAATGTGTGTTCTCTTCAGAGACCACACATGGATCCACCAGTGTCATTGCATGTGTGATTTTTTTACTAACAACAACCAGAGTCATAGCATGTGTGGTATTTTCACATATCACATATGGATCCATCAGTGTCATTGAATCCACCAGTGTCATTGCACGTGTGCTCCATTCACAATCCACCTACAGATCCACCAGTGTGTTTGCATGTGTGTTCTTTTTACTAACAACAACCAGAGTCATTGCATGTGTGTTCTTTTCACATACCACATATGGATCCACCAGTGTCATTGCATGTGTGTTCTTTTTACTAACAACAAGTAGAGTCATATAATGTGTGTTCTTTTCACATACCACATATGGATCCACCAGTGTCATTGAAATGTGTGTTCTCTTCAGAGACCACACATGGATCCACCAGTGTCATTGCATGTGTGTTCTTTTTACTAACAACAACCAGAGTCCTTGAAATGTGTGTTCTCTTAAGAGACAACACATCGATCCACTAGCGTCATTGCATGTGTGTTCTTTTTACTAACAACAACTAGAGTCATTGCATGTGTGTTATTTTCACATACCACATATGGATCCACCAGTGTCATTGCATGTGTGTTCTTTTTACTAACAAAAACCAAAGTCATTGAAATGTGTGTTCTCTTCAGAGACCACACATGGATCCACCAGTGTCATTGCATGTGTGATTTTTTTACTAACAACAACCAGAGTCATAGCATGTGTGTTATTTTCACATATCACATATGGATCCATCAGTGTCATTGAATCCACCAGTTTCATTGCACGTGTGCTCCATTCACAATCCACCTACGGATCCACCAGTGTGTTTGCATGTGTGTTCTTTTTACTAACAACAACCAGAGTCATTGCATGTGTGTTCTTTTCACATACCACATATGGATCCACCAGTGTCATTGCATGTGTGTTCTTTATACTAACAACAAGTAGAGTCATATAATGTGTGTTCTTTTCACATACCACATATGGATCCACCAGTGTCATTGAAATGTGTGTTCTCTTCAGAGACCACACATGGATCCACCAGTGTCATTGCATGTGTGTTCTTTTTACTAACAACAACCAGAGTCCTTGAAATGTGTGTTCTCTTAAGAGACAACACATCGATCCACTAGCGTCATTGCATGTGTGTTCTTTTTACTAACAACAACTAGAGTCATTGCATGTGTGTTATTTTCACATACCACATATGGATCCCCCAGTGTCATTGCATGTGTGCTCTCTTCACGATCCACCTATGGATCCACCAGGTTAATTGCATGTGTGTTTAGTTTACTAACAACAACCAGAGTCATTTCATGTGTGTTCTTTCCACATACCACATATGGATCCACCAGTGTCATTGCATGTGTGTTCTTTTCACAATCCACCTATGGATCCTCCAGTGTTATTGCATGTGTGCTGTTTCACTAACAAGAACCAGAGTCGTTGCATGTGTGCACTTTTCACAATCCACATATGAATCCACTAGTGTCATCGCATGTGTGTTCTTTTCACCATCCACCTATGGATCCACCAGTGACATTGCATGTGTGCTCTTTTCACTAACAACAAGAAGAGTCATTGCATGTGTGTTCTCTTCAGAGACCACATATGGATCCACTAGTGTCATTGCATGGGTGTTCTTACTAACAACAACTAGAGTCATTTCATGTGTGTTCTTTTCACATACCACATATGGATCCACCAGTGTCATTGCATGTGTGTTCTTTTCACAATCCACCTATGGATCCACCAGTGTCATTGCATGTGTGTTGTTATCTAACAACAACCAGAGTCATTGCATGTCTGCCTTTTTTACAATCCACATCTGGATCCACCAGTGTCATTGCATGTGTGTTCTTTCCAATATCCACCTATGGATCCACCAGTGTCATTGCATGTGTGCTCTTTTCACTAACAACAACCAGAGTCATTGCATGTGTGTTATCTTCAGAGACCACACATGGATCCACTAGTGTCATTGCATGTGTGTTCTTTTTACTAACAACAACTAGAGTCATTTCATGTGTGTTCTTTTCACATACCACATATGGATCCACCAGTGTCATTGAAATGTGTGTTCTCTTCAGACACCACACATGGATCCACCAGTGTCATTGCATGTGTGTTCTTTTTACTAACAACGACCAGAGTCATTGCATGTGTGTTCTTTTCATATACCACATATGGATCCACCATTGTCATTGCATGTGTGTTCTTTTCACAATCCACCTATGGATCCACCAGTGTCATTGCATGTGTGCTCTTTTCACTAACAACAACCAGAGTCACTGCATGTGTGTTCTCTTTAGAGACAACACATGGATCCACCAGTATCATTGCATGTGTTTCCTTTTTACTAACAACAACCAGAGTCATTCAAATGTGTGTTCTCTTCGGAGAACACACATGGATCCACTAGTGTCATTGCATGTGTGTTCTTTTTACTAACAACAACCAGAGTCATTGCATGTGTGTTATTTTCACATACCATATATGGATCCACAGGTGTCATTGAATCCACCGGTGTCATTGCATGTGTGCTCCCTTCACAATCCACCTACGGATCCACCAGTGTCATTGCATGTGTGTTCTTTTTACTAACAAAAACCAGAGTCATTGCATGTGTGTTCTTTTTACTAACAACAACCAGAGTCATTGCATGTGTGTTATTTTCACATATCACATATGGATCCACCAGTGTCATTGAATCCACCAGTGTCATTGCATGTGTGCTCCCTTCACGATCCACCTACGGATCCACCAGTGTGTTTACATGTGTGTTCTTTTTACTAACAACAACCAGAGTCATTGCATGTGTGTTCTTTTCACATACCACATATGGATCCACAAGTGTCATTGCATGTGTGTTCTTTTTACTAACAACAACTAGAGTCATTTAATGTGTGTTCTTTCCACATACCACATATGGATCCACCAGTGTCATTGAAATGTGTGTTCTCTTCAGAGACCACACATGGATCCACCAGTGTCATTGCATGTGTGTTCTTTTTACTAACAAAAACCAGAGTCATTGAAATGTGTGTTCTCTTCAGAGACCACACATGGATCCAGCAGTGTCATTGCATGTGTGTTCTTTTTACTAACAACAACTAGATTAATTTCATGTGTGTTCCTTTCACATACCACATTTGGATCCACCACTGTCATTGAAGTGTGTGTTCTCTTTAGAGACCACACATGGATCCACCAGTGTCATTGCATGTGTGTTCTTTTTACTAACAAAAACCAAAGTCATTGAAATGTGTGTTCTCTTCAGAGACCACACATGGATCCACCAGTGTCACTGCATGTGTGTTCTTTTTACTCACAACAACCAGAGTCATTGCGTGTGTGTTATTTTCACATACCACATATGGATCCACCAGTGTCATTGAATCCACCAGTGTCATTGCATGTGTGCTCTCTTCACAATCCACCTATGGATCCACCAGTGTCATGGCATGTGTGTTCTTTTTACTAACAACAACCAGAGTCATTTCATGTGTGTTCTTTTAACATACCACATATGGATCCACCAGTGTCATTGCATGTGTGTTCTTTTCACAATCCACCTATAGATCCACTGGTGTCATTGCATGTGTGTTTTTTACTAACAACAACCAGAGACATTGCATCTGTGCTCTTTTCACAATCCACATATGGATCCACCAGTGTCATTGCATGGGTGTTCTTTTCACAATCCACCTATGGATCCACCAGTGTCATTGCATGTGTGCTCTTTTCACTAACAACAACCAGAGTAATTGCATGTGTGTTCTCTTCAGAGACCACACATGGATCCACCAGTGTCATTGCATGTGTGTTCTTTTTACTAACAAAACCAGAGTCATTGAAATGTGTGCTCTCTTCAGAGACCACACATGGATCCACCAGTGTCATTGCATGTGTGTTCTTTTTACTAACAGAAACCAAAGTCATTGAAATGTGTGTTCTCTTCAGAGACCACACATGGATCCACCAGTGTCATTGCATGTGTGATTTTTTTACTAACAACAACCAGAGTCATAGCATGTGTGTTATTTTCACATATCACATATGGATCCATCAGTGTCATTGAATCCACCAGTGTCAGTGCACGTGTGCTCCATTCACAATCCACCTACGGATCCACCAGTGTGTTTGCATATGTGTTCTTTTTACTAACAACAACCAGAGTCATTGCATGTGTGTTCTTTTCACATACCACATATGGATCCACCAGTGTCATTGCATGTGTGTTCTTTTTACTAACAACAAGTAGAGTCATATAATGTGTGTTCTTTTCACATACCACATATGGATCCACCAGTGTCATTGAAATGTGTGTTCTCTTCAGAGACCACACATGGATCCACCAGTGTCATTGCATGTGTGTTCTTTTTACTAACAACAACCAGAGTCCTTGAAATGTGTGTTCTCTTAAGAGACCACACATCGATCCACTAGCGTCATTGCATGTGTGTTCTTTTTACTAACAACAACTAGAGTCATTGCATGTGTGTTATTTTCACATACCACATATGGATCCCCCAGTGTCATTGCATGTGTGCTCTCTTCACGATCCACCTATGGATCCACCAGGTTCATTGCATGTGTGTTCAGTTTACTAACAACAACCAGGGTCATTTCATGTGTGTTCTTTCCACATACCACATATGGATCCACCAGTGTCATTGCATGACTGTTCTTTTCACAATCCACCTATGGATCCTCCAGTGTTATTGCATGTGTGCTGTTTCACTAACAAGAACCAGAGTCGTTGCATGTGTGCACTTTTCACAATCCACATATGAATCCACTAGTGTCATCGCATGTGTGTTCTTTTCACCATCCACCTATGGATCCACCAGTGACATTGCATGTGTGCTCTTTTCACTAACAACAACAAGAGTCATTGCATGTGTGTTCTCTTCAGAGACCACATATGGATCCACTAGTGTCATTGCATGGGTGTTCTTACTAACAACAACTAGAGTCATTTCATGTGTGTTCTTTTCACATACCACATATGGATCCACCAGTGTCATTGAAATGTGTGTTCTCTACAGAGACCACACATGGATCCACCAGTGTCATTGCTTGTGTGTTCTTTTTACTAACAACAACCAGAGTCATTGCATGTGTGTTATTTTCACATACCACATATGGATCCACCTGTTTCATTGCATGTGTGTTCTTTTCACAATCCACCTATGGATCCACCAGTGTCATTGCATGTGTGCTCTTTTCACTAACAACAACCAGTCATTGCATGTGTGTTCTCTTTAGAGACCACACATGGATCCACCAGTAACATTGCATGTGTGTCCTTTTTACTAACAACAACCAGAGTCATTGAAATGTGTGTTCCCTTCAGAGACCACACATGGATCCACCAGTGTCATTGCATGTGTGCTTTCTTCACAGTCCACCTATGGTTCCACCAGTGTCATTGCATGTGTGTTCTTTTTACTAACAACAACCAGAGTCATTGCATGTGTGTTCTTTTCACATACAACATATGAATCCACCATTGTTATTGCATGTGTGTTCTTTTCACAATCCACCAATGGATCCACCAGTGTCATTGCATGTGTGCTCTTTTCACGAACAACAACTAGAGTCATTGCATGTGTGTTCTCTTTAGAGACCACACATGGATCCACCAGTATCATTGCATGTGTATCCTTTTTACTAACAACAACCAGAGTCATTGAAATTTGTCTTCTCTTAAGAGGCCACACATGGATCCACTAGCGTCATTGCATGTGTGTTCTTATTACTAACAACAACCAGAGTCATTGCATGTGTGTTATTTTCACATACCACATATGGATCCCCCAGTGTCATTGCATGTGTGCTCTCTTCACAATCCACCTATGGATCCACCAGGTTCATTGCATGTGTGTTCAGTTTACTAACAACAACCAGAGTCATTTCATGTGTGTTCTTTCCACATACCACATATGGATCCACCAGTGTCATTGCATGTGTGTTCTTTTCACAATCCACCTATGGATCCTCCAGTGTTATTGCATGTGTGCTGTTTTACTAACAACAACCACAGTCGTTGCATGTGTTCTCTTTTCACAATCCACATATGAATCCACTAGTGTCATTGCATGTGTGTTCTTTTCACAATCCACCTATTGATCCACCAGTGTCATTGCATGTGTGCTCTTTTCACTAACAACAACGAGAGTCATTGCATGTGTGTTCTCTTCAGAGACCACACATGGATCCACTAGTGTCACCGCATGGCTGTTCTTTTTACTAACAACAACTAGAGTCATTTCATGTGTGTTCTTTTCACATACCACATATGGATCCACCAGTGTCATTGAAACGTGTGTTCTCTTCAGAGAGCACACATGGATCCACCAGTGTCATTGCTTGTGTGTTCTTTTTACTAACAACAACCAGAGTCATTGCATGTGTGTTCTTTTCACATACCACATATGGATCCACCTGTTTCATTGCATGTGTGTTCTTTTCACAATCCACCTATGGATCCACTAGTGTCATTGCATGTGTGCTCTTTTCACTAACAGCAACTAGAGTCATTGCATGTGTGTTCTCTTTAGAGACCACAGATGGATCCACCAGTAACATTGCATGTGTGTCCTTTTTACTAACAACAACCAGAGTCATTGAAATGTGTGTTCTCTTCAGAGACCACACATGGATCCACCGGTGTCATTGCATGTGTGTTCTTTTTACTAACAACAACCAGAGTCATTGCATGTGTGTTATTTTCACATATCACATATGGATCCACCAGTGTCATTGAATCCACCAGTGTCATTGCATGTGTTCTCCCTTCACAATCCACCTACGGATCCACCAGTGTCATTGCATGTGTGTTCTTTTTAATAACCACAACCAGAGTCATTGCATGTGTGTTATTTTCACATACCACATATGGATCCACCAGTGTCATTGAATCCACCAGTGTCATTGCATGTGTGATCTCTTCACAATCCACCTATGGATCCACCAGTGTCATTGCATGTATGTTCTTTTTACTAACAACAACCAGAGTCATTTCATGTGTGTTCTTTTCACATACCACATATGGATCCACCAGTGTCATTGCATGTGTGTTCTTTTCACAATCCACCTATGGATCCACCATGGTCATTGCATGTGTGTTTTTTAATAACAACAACCAGAGTCATTGCATCTGTGCTCTTTTCACAATCCACATATGGATCCACCAGTTTCATTGCATGTGTCTTCTTTTCACAATCCACCTATGGATCCACCAGTGTCATTGCATGTGTGCTCTTTTCACTAACAACAACCAGAGTCATTGCATGTGTGTTCTCTTCAGAGACCACACATGGATCCACCAGTGTCATTGCATGTGTGTTCTTTTTACTAACAAAAACCAGAGTCATTGAAATGTGTGTTCTTTTCACATACCACATATGGATCCACTAGTGCATTGATATGTGTGTTCTCTTCAGAGACCACACATGGATCCACCAGTGTCATTGCATGTGTGTTCTTTTTACTAACAACAACCAGAGTCATTGCATGTGTGGTCTTTTCACGTACCACATATGGATCCACTAGTGTCATTGCATGTGTGTTCTTTTCACAATCCACCTATGATTCCACCAGTGTCATTGCATGTGTGCTCTTTTCAGTAACAACAACTAGAGTCATAACATGTGTGTTCTCTTTAGATACCACACATGGATCCACCAGTATCATTGCATGTGTGTCCTTTTTACTAACAACAACCAGAGTTATTGAAATGTGTGTTCTCTTCAGAGACCACACATGCATCTACCAGTGTCATTGCATGTGTGTTCTTTTCACAATCCACCTATGGATCCACTAGTGTCATTGCATGTGTGCTCTTTTCACTAATAACAACCAGAGTCATTGCATGTGTGTTCTCTTTAGAGACCACACATGGATCCACCAGTAACATTGCATGTGTGTTCTTTTTACTAACAACAACCAGAGTCATTGAAATGTGTGTTCCCTTTAGAGACCACACATGGATCCACCAGTGTCATTGCATGTGTGTTCTTTTTACTAACAACAACCAGAGTCATTGCATGTGTGTTATTTTCACATATCACATATGGATCCACCAGTGTCATTGAATCCACCAGTGTCCTTGCAGGTGTGCTCCCTTCACAATCCCCCTACGGATCCACCAGTGTCATTGCATGTGTGTTCTTTTTACTAACAACAACCAGAGTCATTGCATGTGTGTTATTTTCACATACCACATATGGATCCACCAGTGTCATTGAATCCACCACTGTCATTGCATGTGTGCTCTCTTCACAATCCACCTATGGATCCACCAGTGTCATTGCATGTGTGTTCTTTTTACTAACAACAACCAGAGTCATTTCATGTGTGTTCTTTTCAGATACCACATATGGATCCACCAATGTCATTGCATGTGTGTTCTTTTCACAATCCACCTATGGATCCACCAGTGTCATTGCATGTGTGCTATTTTACTAATAACAACCAGAGTCATTGCATGTGTGCTTTTTTCACAATCCACATATGGATCCACCAGTGTCATTGCATGTGTGTTGTTTTCACAATCCACCTATGGATCCACCAGTGTCATTGCATGTGTGCTCTTTTCACTAACAACAACCAGAGTCATTGCATGTGTGTTCTCTTCAGAGACCACACATGGATCCACTAGTGTCATTGCATGCGTGTTCTTTTTACTAACAACAACTAGAGTCATGTGTGTTCTTTTCACATACCACATATGGATCCACCAGTGTCATTGATATGTGTGTTCTCTTCAGAGACCACACATGGATCCACCAGTGTCATTGCATGTGTGTTCTTTTTACTAACAAAAACCAAAGTCATTGAAATGTGTGTTCTCTTCAGAGACCACACATGGATCCACCAGTGTCACTGCATGTGTGTTCTTTTTACTCACAACAACCAGAGTCATTGTGTGTGTGTTATTTTCACATACCACATATGGATCCACCGGTGTCATTGAATCCACCAGTGTCATTGCATGTGTGCTCTCTTCACAATCCACCTATGGATCCACCAGTGTCATTGCATGTGTGTTCTTTTTACTAACAACAACCAGAGTTATTTCATGTGTGTTCTTTTAACATCCACATATGGATCCACCAGTGTCATTGCATGTGTGTTCTTTTCACAATCCACCTATGGATCCAATAGTGTCATTGCATGTGTGTTTTTTACTAACAACAACCAGAGTCATTGCATCTGTGCTCTTTTCACAATCCACATATGGATCCACCAGTGTCATTGCATGTGTGTTCTTTTCACAATCCACCTATGGATCCACCAGTGTCATTGCACGTGTGCTCTTTTCACTAACAACAACTAGAGTCATTTCATGTGTGTTCTTTTCACATACCACATATGGATCCACCAGTGTCATTGAAATGTGTGTTCTCTACAGAGACCACACATGGATCCACCAGTGTCATTGCTTGTGTGTTCTTTTTACTAACAACAACCAGAGTCATTGCATGTGTGTTCTTTTCACATACCACATATGGATCCACCTGTTTCATTGCATGTGTGTTCTTTTCACAATCCACCTATGGATCCACCGGTGTCATTGCATGTGTGCTCTTTTCACTAACAACAACCAGTCATTGCATGTGTGTTATCTTTAGAGACCACACATGGATCCACCAGTAACATTGCATGTGTGTCCTTTTTACTAACAACAACCAGAGTCATTGAAATGTGTGTTCCCTTCAGAGACCACACATGGATCCACCAGTGTCATTGCATGTGTGCTTTCTTCACAGTCCACCTATGGTTCCACCAGTGTCATTGCATGTGTGTTCTTTTTACTAACAACAACCAGAGTCATTGCATGTGTGTTCTTTTCACATACAACATATGAATCCACCAGTGTTATTGCATGTGTGTTCTTTTCACAATCCACCAATGGATCCACCAGTGTCATTGCATGTGTGCTCTTTTCACTATCAACAACTAGAGTCATTGCATGTGTGTTCCCTTTAGAGACCACACATGGATCCACCAGTATCATTGCATGTGTATCCTTTTTACTAACAACAACCAGAGTCATTGAAATGTGTGTTCTCTTAAGAGACCACACATGTATCCACTAGCGTCATTGCATGTGTGTTCTTTTTACTAATAATAACCAGAGTCATTGCATGTGTGTTATTTTCACATACCACATATGGATCCCCCAGTGTCATTGCATGTGTGCTCTCTTCACAATCCACCTATGGATCCACCAAGTTCATTGCATGTGTGTTCAGTTTACTAACAACAACCAGAGTCATTTCATGTGTGTTCTTTCCACATACCACATATGGATCCACCAGTGTCATTGCATGTGTGTTCTTTTCACAATCCACCTATGGATCCTCCAGTGTTATTGCATGTGTGCTGTTTTACTAACAACAACCACAGTCGTTGCATGTGTGCTCTTTTCACGATCCATATATGAATCCACTAGTGTCATTGCATGTGTGTTCTTTTCACAATCCACCTATTGATCCACCAGTGTCATTGCATGTGTGCTCTTTTCACTAACAACAACAAGAGTCATTGCATGTGTGTTCTCTTCAGAGACCACATATGGATCCACTAGTGTCATTGCATGGGTGTTCTTACTAACAACAACTAGAGTCATTTCATGTGTGTTCTTTTCACATACCACATATGGATCCACCAGTGTCATTGAAATGTGTGTTCTCTACAGACACCACACATGGATATACCAGTGTCATTGCTTGTGTGTTCTTTTTACTAACAACAACCAGAGTCATTGCATGTCTATTCTTTTCACATACCACATATGGATCCACCTGTTTCATTGCATGTGTGTTCTTTTCACAATCCACCTATGGATCCACCAGTGTCATTGCATGTGTGCTCTTTTCACTAACAACAACCAGTCATTGCATGTGTGTTCTCTTTAGAGACCACACATGGATCCACTAGTAACATTGCATGTGTGTCCTTTTTACTAACAACAACCAGAGTCATTGAAATGTGTGTTCCCTTCAGAGACCACACATGGATCCACCAGTGTCATTGCATGTGTGCTTTCTTCACAGTCCACCTATGGCTCCACCAGTGTCATTGCATGTGTGTTCTTTTTACTAACAACAACCAGAGTCATTGCATGTGTGTTCTTTTCACATACAACATATGAATCCACCAGTGTTATTGCATGTGTGTTCTTTTCACAATCTACCAATGGATCCACCAGTGTCATTGCATGTGTGCTCTTTTCACTAACAACAACTAGAGTCATTGCATGTGTGTTCTCTTTAGAGACCACACATGGATCCACCAGTATCATTGCATGTGTATCCTTTTTACTAACAACAACCAGAGTCATTGAAATGTGTGTTCTCTTAAGATGCCACACATGGATCCACTAGCATCATTGCATGTGTGTTCTTATTACTAACAACAACCAGAGTCATTGCATGTGTGTTATTTTCACATACCACATATGGATCCCCCAGTGTCATTGCATGTGTGCTCTCTTCACAATCCACCTATGGATCCACCAGGTTCATTGCATGTGTGTTCAGTTTACTAACAACAACCAGAGTCATTTCATGTGTGTTCTTTCCACATACCACATATGGATCCACCAGTGTCATTGCATGTGTGTTCTTTTCACAATCCACCTGTGGATCCTCCAGTGTTATTGCATGTGTGCTGTTTTACTAACAACAACCACAGTCCTTGCATGTGTGCTCTTTTCACAATCCACATATGAATCCACTAGTGTCATTGCATGTGTGTTCTTTTCACAATCCACCTATGGATCCACCAGTGTCATTGCATGTGTGCTCTTTTCACTAACAACAACCAGAGTCATTGCATGTGTGTTCTCTTCAGAGACCACACATGGATCCACTAGTGTCATTGCATGGCTGTTCTTTTTACTAACAACAACTACAGTCATTTCATGTGTGTTCTTTTCACATACCACATATGGATCCACCAGTGTCATTGAAATGTGTGTTCTCTACAGAGACCACACATGGATCCACCAGTGTCATTGCTTGTGTGTTCTTTTTACTAACAACAACCAGAGTCATTGCATTTGTGTTCTTTTCACATACCACATATGGATCCACCTGTTTCATTGCATGTGTGTTCTTTTCACAATCCACCTATGGATCCACCGGTGTCATTGCATGTGTGCTCTTTTCACTAACAACAACCAGTCATTGCATGTGTGTTCTCTTTAGAGACCACACATGGATCCACCAGTAACATTGCATGTGTGTCCTTTTTACTAACAACAACCAGAGTCATTGAAATGTGTGTTCCCTTCAGAGACCACACATGGATCCACCAGTGTCATTGCATGTGTGCTTTCTTCACAGTCCACCTATGGTTCCACCAGTGTCATTGCATGTGTGTTCTTTTTACTAACAACAACCAGAGTCATTGCATGTGTGTTCTTTTCACATACAACATATGAATCCACCAGTGTTATTGCATGTGTGTTCTTTTCACAATCCACCAATGGATCCACCAGTGTCATTGCACGTGTGCTCTTTTCACTATCAACAACTAGAGTCATTGCATGTGTGTTCCCTTTAGAGACCACACATGGATCCACCAGTATCATTGCATGTGTATCCTTTTTACTAACAACAACCAGAGTCATTGAAATGTGTGTTCTCTTAAGAGACCACACATGTATCCACTAGCGTCATTGCATGTGTGTTCTTTTTACTAACAATAACCAGAGTCATTGCATGTGTGTTATTTTCACATACCACATATGGATCCCCCAGTGTCATTGCATGTGTGCTCTCTTCACAATCCACCTATGGATCCACCAGGTTCATTGCATGTGTGTTCAGTTTACTAACAACAACCAGAGTCATTTCATGTGTGTTCTTTCCACATACCACATATGGATCCACCAGTGTCATTGCATGTGTGTTCTTTTCACAATCCACCTATGGATCCTCCAGTGTTATTGCATGTGTGTTGTTTTACTAACAACAACCACAGTCGTTGCATGTGTGCTCTTTTCACAATCCACATATGAATCCACTAGTGTCATTGCATGTGTGTTCTTTTCACAATCCACCTATTGATCCACCAGTGTCATTGCATGTGTGCTCTTTTCACTAACAACAACCAGAGTCATTGCATGTGTGTTCTCTTCAGAGACCACACATGGATCCACTAGTGTCATTGCATGGCTGTTCTTTTTACTAACAACAACTAGAGTCATTTCATGTGTGTTCTTTTCACATACCACATATGGATCCACCAGTGTCATTGAAATGTGTGTTCTCTTCAGAGACCACACATGGATCCACCAGTGTCATTGCTTGTGTGTTCTTTTTACTAACAACAACCAGAGTCATTGCATGTGTGTTCTTTTCACATACCACATATGGATCCACCTGTTTCATTGCATGTGTGTTCTTTTCACAATCCACCTATGGATCCACCAGTGTCATTGCATGTGTGCTCTTTTCACTAACAGCAACTAGAGTCATTGCATGTGTGTTCTCTTTAGAGACCACACATGGATCCACCAGTAACATTGCATGTGTGTCCTTTTTACTAACAACAACCAGAGTCATTGAAATGTGTGTTCTCTTCAGAGACCACACATGGATCCACTGATGTCATTGCATGTGTGTTCTTTTTACTAAAAACAACCAGAGTCATTGCATGTGTGTTATTTTCACATATCACATATGGATCCACCGGTGTCATTGAATCCACCAGTGTCATTGCATGTGTGCTCCCTTCACAATCCACCTATGGATCCACCAGTGTCATTGCATGTGTGTTCTTTTTAATAACCACAACCAGAGTCATTGCATGTGTGTTCTTTTCACATACCACATATGGATCCACTAGTGTCATTGCATGTGTGTTCTTTTTACTAACAACAACAAGAGTCATTTAATGTGTGTTCTTTTCACATACCATATATGGATCCACGAGTGTCATTGAAATGTTTTTTCTCTTTAGAGACCACACTTGGATCCACCAGTGTCATTGCATGTGTGTTCTTTTTACTAATCAAAACCAGAGTCATTGAAATGTGTGTTCTCTTCAGAGACCACACATGGATCCACCAGTGTCATTGCATGTGTGTTCTCTTTACTAACAACAACCAGAGTCATTGAAATGTGTGTTCTCTTCAGAGACCACACATGGATCCACTAGGGTCATTGCATGTGTGTTCTTTTTACTGACAACAACCAGAGTCATTGCATGTGTGTTATTTCACATACCACATATGGATCCACCAGTGTCATTGAATCCACCAGTGTCATTGCATGTGTGATCTCTTCACAATCCACCTATGGATCCACCAATGTCATTGCATGTATGTTCTTTTTACTAACAACAACTAGAGTCATTTCATGTGTGTTCTTTTCACATACCACATATGGATCCACCAGTGTTATTGCATGTGTGTTCTTTTCACAATCCACCTATGGATCCACCAGTGTCATTGCATGTGTGTTTTTTAATAACAACAACCAGAGTCATTGCATCTGTGCTCTTTTCACAATCCACATATGGATCCACCAGTGTCATTGCATGTGTGTTCTTTTCACAATCCACCTATGGATCCACCAGTGTCATTGCATGTGTGCTCTTTTCACTAACACCAACCAGAGTGATTGCATGTGTGTTCTCTTCAGAGACCACACATGGATCCACCAGTGTCATTGCATGTGTGTTGTTTTTACTAACAAAAACGAGAGTCATTGAAATGTGTGTTCCTTTCACATACCACATATGGATCCACCAGTGTCATTGCATGTGTGTTCTTTTCACAATCCACCTATGGATCCACCAGTGTCATTGCATGTGTTTTTTTAATAACTACAACCAGAGTCATTGCATGTGTGTTCTTTTCACATACCACATATGGATCCACTAGTGTCATTGCATGTGTGTTCTTTTCACAATCCACCTATGGATCCACCAGTGTCATTGCATGTGTGCTCTTTTCAGTAACAACAACTAGAGTCATTACATGTGTGTTCTCTTTAGATACCACACATGGATCCACCAGTATCATTGCATGTGTGTCCTTTTTACTAACAACAACCAGAGTCATTGAAATGTGTGTTCTCTTCAGAGACCACACATGGATCTACCAGTGTCATTGCATGTGTGTTCTTTTTACTAACAACAACCAGAGTCATCGCATGTGTGTTCTTTTCACGTACCACATATGGATCCACTAGTGTCATTGCATGTGTGTTCTTTTCACAATCCACCTCTGGATCCACCAGTGTCATTGCATGTGTGCTCTTTTCACTAACAACAACTGGAGTCATTACATGTGTGTTCTCTTCACATACCACATATGGGTCCACCAGTGTCATTGCATGTGTGTTCTTTTTACTAACAACAACTAGAGTCATTTCATGTGTGTTCTTTTCACATACCACATATGGATCCACCAGTGTCATTGATATGTGTGTTCTCTTCAGAGACCACACATGGATCCACCAGTGTCATTGCATGTGTGTTCTTTTTACTAACAACAACCAGAGTCATTGCATGTGTGTTCTTTTCGCATACCACATCTGGATCCACCAGTGTCATTGGATGTGTGTTCCTTTCACAATCCACCTATGGATCCACCAGTGTCATTGCATGTGTGCTCTTTTCACTAACAACAACCAAAGTCATTGCATGTGTGTTCTCTTTAGATACCACACATGGATCCACCAGTATCATTGCATGTGTGTCATTTTTACTAACAACAACCAGAGTCATTGAAATGTGTGTTCTCTTTAGAGACCACACATGGATCCACCAGTGTCATTGCATGTGTGTTCTTTTTACTAACAACAACCAGAGTCATTGCATGTGTGTTATTTTCACATATCACATATGGATCCACCAGTGTCATTGAATCCACCAGTATCATTGCATTTGTGCTTCCTTCACAATCCACCTATGGATCCACCAGTGTCATTGCATGTGTGTTTTTTTACTAACAACAACTAGAGTCGTTGCATGTGTGTTTGTTTCACATACCACATATGGATCCACCAGTGTCATTGCATGTGTGTTCTTTTTACTAACAACAACAAGAGTCATTTCATGTGTGTTCTTTTCACATACCACATATGGATCCACCAGTGTCATTGATATGTGTGTTCTCTTCAGAGACCACACATGGATCCACCAGTGTCATTGCATGTGTGTTCTTTTTACTAACAACAGCCAGAGTCATTTCATGTATGTTCTTTTCACATACCACATATGGATCAACCAGTGTCATTGCATGTGTGTTCTTTTCACAATCCACCTATGGATCCACCATTGTCATTGCATGTGTGCTCTTTTCACTAACAACAACCAAAGTCATTGCATGTGTGTTCTCTTTAGATACCACACCTGGATCCACCAGTATCATTGCATGTGTGTCCTTTTTACTAACAACAACCAGAGTCATTGAAATGTGTGTTCTCTTCAGATACCACACATAGATCTACCCGTGTCATTGCATGTGTGTTCTTTTTACTAACAACAACCAGAGTCATTGCATGGTGTTATTTTCATATATCACATATGGATCCACTAGTGTCATTGAATCCACCAGTGTCATTGCATGTGTGCTTCCTTCACAATCCACCTATGGATCCACCAGTGTCATTGCATGTGCGTTCTTTTTACTAACAACAACCAGAGTCATTGAAATGTGTGTTCTCTTAAGAGACCACACATGGATCCACTACGGTCATTGCATGTGGGTTCTTTTTACTAACAACACCCAGAGTCATTGCATGTGTGTTATTTTCACATACCACATATGGATCCACCAGTGTCATTGAATCCACCATTGTCATTGCATGTGTGCTCTCTTCACAATCCACCTATGGATCCACCAGTGTCATTGCATGTGTGTTCTTTTTACTAACAATAACCAGAGTCATTTCATGTGTGTTCTTTGCACATACCACATATGGATCCACCAATGTCATTGCATGTGTGTTCTTTTCACAATCCACATATGGATCCACCAGTGTCATTGCATGTGTGCTATTTTACTAATAACAACCAGAGTCATTGCATGTGTGCTCTTTTCACAATCCACATATGGATGCACCAGTGTCATTGGATGTGTGTTCTTTTCACAATCCACCTATGGATCCACCAGTGTCATTGCATGTGTGCTCTTTTCACTAACAACAACCAGAGTCATTGCATGTGTGTTCTCTTCAGAGACCACACATGGATCCACTAGTGTCATTCCATGTGTGTTCTTTTTACTAACAACAACTAGAGTCATGTGTGTTCTTTTCACATACCACATATGGATCCACCAGAGTCATTGATATGTGTGTTCTCTTCAGAGACCACACATGGATCCACCAGTGTCATTGCATGTGTGCTCTTTTTACTAACAACAACCAGAGTCATTGCATGTGTGTTCTTTTCACGTACCACATATGGATCCACTAGTGTCATTGCATGTGTGTTCTTTTCACAATCCACCTATGGACCCACCAGTGTCATTGCATGTGTGCTATTTTCACTAACAACAACTAGAGTCATTACATGTGTGTTCTCTTAAGATACCACACATGGATCCACCAGTATCATTGCATGTGTGTCCTTTTTACTAACAACAACCAGAGTCATTGAAATGTGTGTTCTCTTCAGAGACCACACATGGATCTACCAGTGTCATTGCATGTGTGTTCTTTTTACTAACAACAACCAGAGTCATTGCATGTGTGTTATTTTCACATATCACATATGGATCCACCAGTGTCATTGAATCCACCAGTGTCATTGCATGTGTGCTTCCTTCACAATCCACCTATGGATCCACCAGTGTCATTGCATGTGTGTTCTTTTTACTAACAACAACAAGAGTCATTGCATGTGTGTTGTTTTCACATACCACATATGGATCCACCAGTATCATTGCATGTGTGTTCTTTTTACTAACAACAACTAGAGTCATTTCACGTGTGTTCTTCTCACATATCACATATGGATCCACCAGTGTCATTGCATGTGTGTTTTTTTCACAATCCACCTATGGATCCACCAGTGTCATTGCATGTGTGCTCTTTTCACTAACAATAGACAGAGTCATTGCATGTGTGTTCTCTTTAGATACCACACATGGATCCACCAGTATCATTGCATGTGTGTCATTTTTACTAACAACAACCAGAGTCATTGAAATGTGTGTTCTCTTTAGAGACCACACATGGATCCACCAGTGTCATTGCATGTGTGTTCTTTTTACTAACAACAACTATTGTCATTTCATGTGTGTTCTTTTCACATACCACATATGGATCCACCAGTGTCATTGATATGTGTGTTCTCTTCAGAGACCACAGATGGATCCACCAGTGTCATTGCATGTGTGTTCTTTTTACTAACAACAACCAGAATCATTGCATGTGTGTTCTTTTCACATACCACATATGGATCCACCAGTGTCATTGGATGTGTGTTCTTTTCACAATCCACCTATGGATCCACCCGTGTCATTGCATGTGTGCTCTTTTAACTAACAACAACCAGAGTCATTGCATGTGTGTTCTCTTTAGATACCACACATGGATCCACCAGAATCATTGCATGTGTGTCATTTTTACTAACAACAACCAGAGTCATTGATATGTGTGTTCTCTTCAGAGACCACACATGGATCCACCAGTGTCATTGCATGTGTGTTCTTTTTACTAACAACAACCAGAGTAATTGCATGTGTGTAATTTTCACATATCACATATGGATCCACCGGTGTCATTGAATCCACCAGTGTTATTGCATTTGTTCTTCCTTCACAATCCACCTATGGATCCTCCAGTGTCATTGCATGTGTGTTTTTTACTAACAACAACTAGAGTCGTTGCATGTGTGTTCTTTTCACATACCACATATGGATCCACCAGTGTCATTGCATGTGTGTTCTTTTTACTAACAACAACTAGAGTCATTTCATGTGTGTTCTTTTCACATACCACATATGGATCTACCAGTGTCATTGATATGTGTGTTCTCTTCAGAGACCACACATGGATCCACCAGTGTCATTGCAAGTGTGTTCTTTTTACTAACAACAACCAGAGTCATTGCATGTGTGTTCTTTTCACATACCACATATGGATCCACCAGTGTCATTGGATGTGTGTCCTTTTCACAATCCACCTATGGATCCACCAGTGTCATTGGATGTGTGTTCTTTTCACAATCCACCTATGGATCCACCCGTGTCATTGCAAGTGTGCTCTTTTCACTAACAACAACCAGAGTCATTGCATGTGTGTTCTCTTTAGATACCACACATGGATCCACCAGTATCATTGCATGTGTGTCATTTTTACTAACAACAACCAGAGTCATTGAAATGTGTGTTATCTTCAGAGACCACACATGGATCCACCAGTGTCATTGCATGTGTGTTCTTTTTACTAACAACAACCAGAGTCATTGCATGTGTGTAATTTTCACATATCACATATGGATCCACCAGTCTCATTGAATCCACCAGTGTCATTGCATTTGTTATTCCTTCACAATCCACCTATGGATCCTCCAGTGTCATTGCATGTGTGTTTTTTTACTAACAACAACTAGAGTCGTTGCATGTGTGTTCTTTTCACATACCACATATGGATCCACCAGTGTCATTGCATGTGTGTTCTTTTTACTAACAACAACTAGAGTCATTTCATGTGTGTTCTTTTCACATACCACATATGGATCCACCAGTGTCATTGATATGTGTGTTCTCTTCAGAGAACACACATGGATCCACCAGTGTCATTGCATGTGTCTTCTTTTTACTAACAACAACCAGAGTCATTGCATGTGTCTTCTTTTCACATACCACATATGGATCCACTAGTGTCATTGGATGTGTGTTCCTTTCACAATCCACCTATGGATCCACCAGTGTCATTGCATGTGTGCTCTTTTCACTAGCAACAACCAAAGTCAGTGCATGTGTGTTCTCTTTAGATACCACACATGGATCCACCAGTATCATTGCATGTGTGTCATTTTTACTAACAACAACCAGAGTCATTGAAATGTGTGTTCTCTTTAGAGACCACACATGGATCCACCAGTGTCATTGCATGTGTGTTCTTTTTACTAACAACAACCAGAGTCATTGCATGTGTGTTATTTTCACATATCACATATGGATCCACCAGTGTCATTGAATCCACCAGTGTCATTGCATGTGTGCTTCCTTCACAATCCACCTATGGATCCACCAGTCTCATTGCATGTGTGTTCTTTTTACTAACAACAACCAGAGTCATTGCATGTGTTTTGTTTTCACATACCACATATGGATCCACCAGTGTCATTGCATCTGTGTTCTTTTTACTAACAACAACTAGAGTCATTTCATGTGTGTTCTTTTCACATACCACATATGGATCCACCAGTTTCATTGCATGTGTGTTCTTTTCACAATCCACCTATGGATCCACCAGAGTCATTGCATGTGTGCTCTTTTCACTAACAACAACCAGAGTCATTGCATGTGTGTTCTCTTTAGATACCACACATGGATCCACCAGTATCATTGCATGTGTGTCATTTTTACTAACAACAACCAGAGTCATTGAAATGTGTGTTCTCTTCAGAGACCACACATGGATCCACCAGTGTCATTGCATGTGTGTTCTTTTTACTAACAACAACCAGAGTGATTGCATGTGTGTAATTTTCACATATCACATATGGATCCACCGGTGTCATTGCATTTGTTCTTTCTTCACAATCCACCTATGGATCCTCCAGTGTCATTGCATGTGTGTTTTTTTACTAACAACAACTAGAGTCGTTGCAAGTGTGTCCTTTTCACATACCACATATGGATCCACCAGTGTCATTGCATGTGTGTTCTTTTTACTAACAACAACTATTGTCATTTCATGTGTGTTCTTTTCACATACCACATATGGATCCACCAGTGTCATTGATATGTGTGTTCTCTTCAGAGACCACACATGGATCCACCAGTGTCATTGCATGTGTGTTCTTTTTACTAACAACAACCAGAATCATTGCATGTGTGTTCTTTTCACATACCACATATGGATCCACCAGTGTCATTGGATGTGTGTTCTTTTCACAATCCACCTATGGATCCACCCGTGTCATTGCATGTGTGCTCTTTTAACTAACAACAACCAGAGTCATTGCATGTGTGTTCTCTTTAGATACCACGCATGGATCCACCAGAATCATTGCATGTGTGTCATTTTTACTAACAACAACCAGAGTCATTGAAATGTGTGTTCTCTTCAGAGACCACACATGGATCCACCAGTGTCATTGCATGTGTGTTCTTTTTACTAACAACAACCAGAGTCATTGCATGTGTGTAATTTTCACATATCACATATGGATCCACCGGTGTCATTGAATCCACCAGTGTTATTGCATTTGTTCTTCCTTCACAATCCACCTATGGATCCTCCAGTGTCATTGCATGTGTGTTTTTTTACTAACAACAACTAGAGTCGTTGCATGTGTGTTCTTTTCACATACCACATATGGATCCACCAGTGTCATTGCATGTGTGTTCTTTTTACTAACAACAACTAGAGTCATTTCATGTGTGTTCTTTTCACATACCACATATGGATCCACCAGTGTCATTGATATGTGTGTTCTCTTCAGAGACCACACATGGATCCACCAGTGTCATTGCATGTGTGTTCTTTTTACTAACAACAACCAGAGTCATTGCATGTGTGTTCTTTTCACATACCACATATGGATCCACCAGTGTCATTGGATGTGTGTCCTTTTCACAATCCACCTATGGATCCACCAGTGTCATTGCATGTGTGCTCTTTTCACTAACAACCACCAGAGTCATTGCATGTGTGTTCTCTTTAGATACCACACTTGGATCCACCAGTATCATTGCATGTGTGTCCTTTTTACTAACAACAACCAGAGTCATTGAAATGTGTGTTCTCTTCAGACACCACACATGGATCTACCAGTGTCATTGCATGTGTGTTCTTTTTACTAACAACAACCAGAGTCATTGCATGTGTGTTATTTTCACATATCACATATGGATCCACCAGTGTCATTGAATCCACCAGTGTCATTGCATGTGTGCTTCCTTCACAATCCACCTATGGATCCACCAGTCTCATTGCATGTGTTCTTTTTACTAACAAAAACCAGAGTCATTGCATGTGTGTTGTTTTCACATACCACATATGGATCCACCAGTGTCATTGCATGTGTGTTCTTTTTACTAACAACAACTAGAGTCATTTCATGTGTGTTCTTTTCACATACCACATATGGATCCACCAGTGTCATTGATATGTGTGTTCTCTTCAGAGACAACACATGGATCCACCAGTGTCATTGCATGTATGTTCTTTTTACTAACAACAACCAGAGTCATTGCATGTGTGTTCTTTTCACATACCACATATGGATCCACCGGTGTCATTGCATGTGTGTTCTTTTCACAATCCACCTATGGATCCACCCGTGTCATTGCATGTGTGCTCTTTTAACTAACAACAACCAGAGTCATTGCATGTGTGTTCTCTTTAGATACCACACATGGATCCACCAGTATCATTGCATGTGTGTCATTTTTACTAACAACAACCAGAGTCATTGAAATGTGTGTTCTCTTCAGAGACCACACATGGATCCACCAGTGTCATTGCATGTGTGTTCTTTTAACTAACAACAACCAGAGACATTGCATGTGTGTTATTTTCACATAGCACATATGGATCCACCAGTGTCATTGAATCCACCAGTATCATTGCATTTGTGCTTCCTTCACAATCCACCTATGGATCCACCAGTGTCATTGCATGTGTGTTTTTTACTAACAACAACTAGAGTCGTTGCATGTGTGTTCTTTTCACATACCACATATGGATCCACCAGTGTCATTGCATGTGTGTTCTTTTTACTAACAACAACGAGAGTCATTTCATGTGTGTTCTTTTCACATACCACATATGGATCCACCAGTGTCATTGATATGTGTGTTCTCTTCAGAGACCACTCATGGATCCACCAGTGTCATTGCATGTGTTTTCTTTTTACTAACAACAGCCAGAGTCATTGCATGTGTGTTCTTTTCACATACCACATATGGATCCACCAGTGTCATTGCATGTGTGTTCTTTTCACAATCCACCTATGGATCCACCAGTGTGATTGCATGTGTGCTCTTTTCACTAACAACAACCAAAGTCATTGCATGTGTGTTCTCTTTAGATACCACACCTGGATCCACCAGTATCATTGCATGTGTGTCCTTTTTACTAACAACAACCAGAGTCATTGAAATGTGTGTTCTCTTCAGAGACCACACATGGATCTACCCGTGTCATTGCATGTGTGTTCTTTTTACTAACAACAACCAGAGTCATTGCATGTGTGTTATTTTCACATGTCACATATGGATCCACCAGTGTCATTGAATCCACCAGTGTCATTTCATGTGTGATTCCTTCACAATCCACCTATGGATCCACCAGTGTCATTGCATGTGTGTTCTTTTTACTAACAACAACCAGAGTCATTGCATGTGTGTTCTTTTCACATACCACATATGGATCCACTAGTGTCATTGCATGTGTGTTCTTTTTACTAACAACAACTAGAGTCATTTCACGTGTGTTCTTTTCACATACCACATATGGATCCACCAGTGTCATTGATATGTGTGTTCTCTTCAGAGACCACACATGCATCCACCAGTGTCATTGCATGTGTGTTCTTTTTACTAACAATAACCAGAGTCATTGCATGTGTGTTCTTTTCACATACCACATATGGATCCACCAGTGTCATTGCATGTGTGTTCTTTTCGCAATCCACCTATGGATCCACCCATGTCATTGCATGTGTGCTCTTTTCACTAACAACAACCAGAGTCATTGCATGTGTGTTCTCTTTAGATACCACACATGGATCCACCAGTATCATTGCATGTGTGTCCTTTTTACTAACAACAACCAGAGTCATTGAAATGTGTGTTCTATTCAGAGACCACACATGGATCTACCAGTGTCATTGCATGTGTGTTCTTTTTACTAACAACAACCAGAGTCATTGCATGTGTGTTATTTTCACATATCACATATGGATCCACCAGTGTCATTGAATCCACCAGTGTCATTGCATGTGTGCTTCCTTCACAATCCACCTATGGATCCACCAGTCTCATTGCATGTGTGTTCTTTTTACTAACAACAACCAGAGTCATTGCATGTGTGTTGTTTTCACATACCACATATGGATCCACCAGTGTCATTGCATGTGTGTTCTTTTTACTAACAACAACTGGAGTCATTTCATGTGTGTTCTTTTCACATACCACATATGGATCCACCAGTTTCATTGCATGCGTGTTCTTTTCACAATCCACCTATGGATCCACCAGAGTCATTGCATGTGTGCTCTTTTCACTAATAAGAACCAGAGTCATTGCATGTGTGTTCTCTTCAGAGACCACACATGTATCCACTAATGTCATTGCATTTGTGTTCTTTTTACTAACAACAACTAGAGTCATGTGTGTTCTTTTCACATACCACATATGGATCCACCAGTGTCATTGCATGTGTGTTCTTTTCACAATCCACCTATGGATCCACCAGTGTCATTGCATGTGTGCTCTTTTCACTAACAACAACCAGAGTCGTTGCATGTGTGTTATTTTCCCATATCACATATGGATCGACCAGTGTCATTTCATGTGTGATTCCTTCACAATCCACCTATGGATCCACCAGTGTCATCGCATGTGTGTTCTTTTTACTAACAACAACCAGAGTCATTGCATGTGTGTTATTTTCACATACCACATATGGATCCACCAGTGTCATTGCATGTGTGTTCTTTTTACTAACAACAACTAGAGTCATTTCATGTGTGTTCTTTTCACATACCACATATGGATCCACCAGTGTTATTGATATGTGTGTTCTCTTCAGAGACCACCTATGGATCCACCAGAGTCATTGCATGTGTGCTCCTTTCACTAACAACAACCAGAGTCATTGCATGTGTGTTGTCTTTAGATACCACACATGGATCCACCAGTATCATTGCATGTGTGTCATTTTTACTAACAACTGCCAGAGTCATTGAAATGTGTGTTCTCTTCAGAGACCACACATGGATCCACCAGTGTCATTGATATGTGTGTTCTCTTCAGAGACCACACATGGATCCACCAGTGTCATTGATATGTGTGTTCTCTTCAGAGACCACATATGGATCCACCAGTGTCATTGCATGTGAGTTCTTTTTACTAACAACAACCAGAGTCATTGCATGTGTGTTCTTTTCACATACCACATATGGATCCACCGGTGTCATTGCATGTGTGTTCTTTTCACAATCCACCTATGGATCCACCCGTGTCATTGCATGTGTGCTCTTTTCACTAACAACAACCAGAGTCATTGCATGTGTGTTCTCTTTAGATACCACACATGGATCCACCAGTATCATTGCATGTGTGTCCTTTTTACTAACAACAACCAGAGTCATTGAAATGTGTGTTCTCTTCAGAGACCACACATGGATCTACCAGTGTCATTGCATGTGTGTTCGTTTTACTAACAACAACCAGAGTCATTGCATGTGTGTTATTTTCACATATCACATATGGATCCACCAGTGTCATTGAATCCACCAGTGTCATTGCATGTGTGCTTCCTTCACAATCCACCTATGGATCCACCAGTCTCATTGCATGTGTGTTCTTTTTACTAACAACAACCAGATTCATTGCATGTGTGTTGTTTTCACATACCACATATGGATCCACCAGTGTCATTGCATGTGTGTTCTTTTTACTAACAACAACTGGAGTTATTTCATGTGTGTTCTTTTCACATACCACATATGGATCCACCAGTTTCATTGCATGTGTGTTCTTTTCACAATCCACCTATGGATCCACCAGAGTCATTGCATGTGTGCTCTTTTCACTAACAACAACCAGAGTCATTGCATGTGTGTTCTCTTTAGATACCACACATGGATCCACCAGTATCATTTCATGTGTGTCATTTTTACTAACAACAACCAGAGTCATTGAAATGTGTGTTCTCTTCAGAGACCACACATGGATCCACCAGTGTCATTGCATGTGTGTTCTTTTTACTAACAACAACTAGAGTCATTGCATGTGTGTAATTTTCACATATCACATATGGATCCACCAGTGTCATTGAATCCACTAGTGTCATTGCATTTGTTCTTCCTTCACAATCCACCTATGGATCCTCCAATGTCATTGCATGTGTTTTTTTTACTAACAACAACTAGAGTCTTTGCATGTGTGTTCTTTTCACATACCACATATGGATCCACCAGTGTCATTGCATGTGTGTTCTTTTTACTAACAACAACTAGAGTCATTTCATGTGTGTTCTTTTCACATACCACATATGGATCCACCAGTGTCATTGATATGTGTGTTCTCTTCAGAGACCACACATGGATCCACCAGTGTCATTGCATGTGTATTCTTTTTACTAACAACAACCAGAGTCATTGCATGTGTATTCTTTTCACATACCACATATGGATCCACCAGTGTCATTGGATGTGTGTTCTTTTCACAATCCACCTATGGATCCACCAGTGTCATTGCATGTGTGCTCTTTTCACTAACAACAACCAAAGTCATTGCATGTGTGTTCTCTTTAGATACCACACTTGGATCCACCAGTATCATTGCATGTGTGTCCTTTTTACTAACAACAACCAGAGTCAGTGAAATGTGTGTTCTCTTCAAACACCACACATGGATCTACCAGTGTCATTGCATGTGTGTTCTTTTTACTAACAACAACCAGATTCATTGCATGTGTGTTATTTTCACATATCACATATGGATCCACAAGTGTCATTGAATCCACCAGTGTCATTGCATGTGTTCTTCCTTCACAATCCACCTATGGATCCACCAGTGTCATTGCATGTGTTTTTTTTTACTAACAATAACTAGAGTCGTTGCATGTGTGTTCTTTTCACAGACCACATATGGATCCACCAGTGTCAGTGCATGTGTGTTCTTTTTACTAACAACAACTAGGGTCATTTCATGTGTGTTCTTTTCACATACCACATATGGATCCACCAGTGTCATTGATATGTGTGTTCTCTTTAGAGACCACACATGGATCTACCAGTGTGATTGCATGTATGTTCTTTTTACTAACAACAACCAGAGTCATTGCATGTGTGTTCTTTTCACATACCACATATGGAGCCACCGGTGTCATTTCATGTGTGTTCTTTTCACAATCCACCTATGGATCCACCCGTGTCATTGCATGTGTGCTTTTTTCACTAACAACAACCAGAGTCATTGCATGTGTGTTCTCTTTAGATACCACACATGGATCCACCAGTATCATTGCATGTGTGTCCTTTTTACTAACAACAACCAGAGTCATTGAAATGTGTGTTCTCTTCAGAGACCACACATGGATCTACCAGTGTCATTGCATGTGTGTTCTTTTTACTAACAACAACCAGAGTCATTACATGTGTGTTATTTTCACATATCACATATGGATCCACCAGTGTCATTGAATCCACCAGTGTCATTGCATGTGTGCTTCCTTCACAATCCACCTATGGATCCACCAGTGTCATTGCATGTGTTTATTTACTAACAACAACTAGAGTCGTTGCATGTATGTTCTTTTCACAGACCACATATGGATCCACCAGTGTCATTGCATGTGTGTTCTTTTTACTAACAACAACTAGAGTCATTTCATGTGTGTTCTTTTCACATACCACATATGGATCCACCAGTGTTATTGATATGTGTGTTCTCTTCAGAGACCACCTATGGATCCACCAGAGTCATTGCATGTGTGCTCCTTTCACTAACAACAACCAGAGTCATTGCATGTGTGTTGTCTTTAGATACCACACATGGATCCACCAGTATCATTGCATGTGTGTCATTTTTACTAACAACAGCCAGAGTCATTGAAATGTGTGTTCTCTTCAGAGACCACACATGGATCCACCAGTGTCATTGCATGTGTGTTCTTTTTACTAACAACAACCAGAGTCATTGCATGTGTGTTATTTTCACATATCACATATGGATCCACCAGTGTCATTGCATTTGTTCTTCCTTCACAATCCACCTATGGATCCTATAGTGTCATTGCATGTGTGCTTTTTTACTAACAACAACTAGAGTCGTTGCATCTGTGTTCTTTTCACATACCACATATGGATCCACCAGTGTCATTACATGTGTGTTCTTTTTACTAACAACAACTAGAGTCATTTCATGTGTGTTCTTTTCACATACCACATATGGATCCACCAGTGTCATTGATATGTGTGTTCTCTTCAGAGACCACACATGGATCCACCAGTGTCATTGCGTGTGTGTTCTTTTTACTAACAACAACCAGAGTCATTGCATGTGTGTTCTTTTCACATACCACATATGGATCCACCAGTGTCATTGCATGTGTGTTCTTTTCACAATCCACCTATGGATCCACCAGTGTCATTGCATGTGTGCTCTTTTCACTAACAACAACCAAAGTCATTGCATGTGTGTTCTCTTTAGATACCACACTTGGATCCACCAGTATCATTGCATGTGTGTCCTTTTTACTAACAACAACCAGAGTCATTGAAATGTGTGTTCTCTTCAGAGACCACACATGGATCTACCAGTGTCATTGCATGTGTGTTCTTTTTACTAAAAACAACCAGAGTCATTACATGTGTGTTATTTTCACATATCACATATGGATCCACCAGTGTCATTGAATCCACCAGTGTCATTGCATGTATGCTTCCTTCACAATCCACATATGGATCCACCAGTGTCATTGCATGTGTTTATTTACTAACAACAACTAGAGTCGTTGCATGTATGTTCTTTTCACAGACCACATATGGATCCACCAGTGTCATTGCATGTGTGTTCTTTTTACTAACAACAACTAGAGTCATTTCATGTGTGTTCTTTTCACATACCACATATGGATCCACCAGTGTTATTGATATGTGTGTTCTCTTCAGAGACCACCTATGGATCCACCAGAGTCATTGCATGTGTGCTCTTTTCACTAACAACAACGAGAGTCATTGCATGTGTGTCATTTTTACTAACAACAGCCAGAGTCATTGAAATGTGTGTTCTCTTCAGAGACCACACATGGATCCACCAGTGTCATTGCATGTGTGTTCTTTTTACTAACAACAACCAGAGTCATTGCATGTGTGTTATTTTCACATATCACATATGGATCCACCAGTGTCATTGCATTTGTTCTTCCTTCACAATCCACCTATGGATCCTCCAGTGTCATTGCATGTGTGTTTTTTTACTAACAACAACTAGGTCGTTGCATCTGTGTTCTTTTCACATACCACATATGGATCCACCAGTGTCATTGCATGTGTGTTCTTTTTACTAACAACAACTAGAGTCATTTCATGTGTGTTCTTTTCACATACCACATATGGATCCACCAGTGTCATTGATATGTGTGTTCTCTTCAGAGACCACACATGGATCCACCAGTGTCATTGCGTGTGTGTTCTTTTTACTAACAACAACCAGAGTCATTGCATGTGTGTTCTTTTTACTAACAACAACTAGAGTCATTTCATGTGTGTTCTTTTCACATACCACATATGGATCCACCAGTGTCATTGATATGTGTGTTCTCTTCAGAGACCACACATGGATCCACCAGTGTCATTGCGTGTGTGTTCTTTTTACTAACAACAACCAGAGTCATTGCATGTGTGTTCTTTTCACATACCACATATGGATCCACCAGTGTCATTGCATGTGTGTTCTTTTCACAATCCACCTATGAATCCACCAGTGTCATTGCATGTGTGCTCTTTTCACTAACAACAACCAGAGTCATTGCATGTGTGTTCTCTTTAGATACCACACATGGATCCAGCAGTATCATTGCATGTGTGTCCTTTTTACTAACAACAACCAGAGTCATTGAAATGTGTGTTCTCTTCAGAGACCACACATGGATCTACCAGTGTCATTGCATGTGTGTTCTTTTTACTAACAACAACCAGAGTCATTGCATGTGTGTTCTTTTCACATACCACATATGGATCCACCAGTGTCATTGCATGTGTGTTCTTTTCACAATCCACCTATGGATCCACCAGTGTCATTGCATGTGTGCTCTTTTCACTAACAACAACCAAAGTTATTGCATGTGTGTTTCTTTAGATACCACACTTGGATCCACCAGTATCATTGCATGTGTGTCCTTTTTACTAACAACAACCAGAGTCATTGAAATGTGTGTTCTATTTAGAGACCACACATGGATCTACCAGTGTCATTGCATGTGTGTTCTTTTTACTAACAACAACCAGAGTCATTGCATGTGTGTTATTTTCACATATCACATATGGATCCACCAGTGTCATTGAATCCACCAGTGTCATTGCATGTGTGCTTCCTTCACAATCCACCTATGGATCCACCAGTCTCATTGCATGTTTGTTCTTTTTACTAACAACAACCAGAGTCATTGCATGTGTGTTGTTTTCACATACCACATATGGATCCACCAGTGTCATTGCATGTGTGTTCTTTTTACTAACAACAACTGGAGTCATTTCATGTGTGTTCTTTTCACATACCACATATGGATCCACCAGTTTCATTGCATGTGTGTTCTTTTCACAATCCACCTATGGATCCACCAGAGTCATTGCATGTGTTTTCTTTTCACTAACAACAACCAGAGTCATTGCATGTGTGTTCTCTTCAGAGACCACACATGTATCCACTAATGTCATTGCATTTGTGTTCTTTTTACTAACAACAACTAGAGTCATGTGTGTTCTTTTCACATACCACATATGGATCCACCAGTGTCATTGCATGTGTGTTCTTTTCACAATCCACCTATGGATCCACCAGTGTCATTGCATGTGTGCTCTTTTCACTAACAACAACCAGAGTCGTTGCATGTGTGTTATTTTCCCATATAACATATGGATCGACCAGTGTCATTGCATGTGTGATTCCTTCACAATCCACCTATGGATCCACCAGTATCATCGCATGTGTGTTCTTTTTACTAACAACAACCAGAGTCATTGCATGTGTGTTATTTTCACATACCACATATGGATCCACCAGTGTCATTGCATGTGTGTTCTTTTTACTAACAACAACTAGAGTCATTTCATGTGTGTTCTTTTCACATACCACATATGGATCCACCAGTGTCATTGATATGTGTGTTCTTTTCAGAGACCACATATGGATCCACCAGTGTCATTGCATGTGTGTTCTTTTTACTAACAACAACCAGAGTCATTGCATGTGTGTTCTTTTTACTAACAACAACTAGAGTCATGTGTGTTCTTTTCACATACCACATATGGATCCACCAGTGTCATTGCATGTGTGTTCTTTTCACAATCCACCTATGGATCCACCAGTGTCATTGCATGTGTGCTCTTTTCACTAACAACAACCAGAGTCGTTGCATGTGTGTTATTTTCCCATATAACATATGGATCGACCAGTGTCATTGCATGTGTGATTCCTTCACAATCCACCTATGGATCCACCAGTATCATCGCATGTGTGTTCTTTTTACTAACAACAACCAGAGTCATTGCATGTGTGTTATTTTCACATACCACATATGGATCCACCAGTGTCATTGCATGTGTGTTCTTTTTACTAACAACAACTAGAGTCATTTCATGTGTGTTCTTTTCACATACCACATATGGATCCACCAGTGTCATTGATATGTGTGTTCTTTTCAGAGACCACATATGGATCCACCAGTGTCATTGCATGTGTGTTCTTTTTACTAACAACAACCAGAGTCATTGCATGTGTGTTCTTTTCACATACCACATATGGATCCACCGGTGTCATTGCATGTGTGTTCTTTTCAAAATCCACCTATGGATCCACCCGTGTCATTGCATGTGTGCTCTTTTCACTAACAACAACCAGAGTCATTGCATGTGTGTTCTCTTTAGATACCACACATGGATCCACCAGTATCATTGCATGTGTGTCCTTTTTACTAACAACAACCAGAGTCATTGAAATTTGTGTTCTCTTCAGAGACCACACATGGATCTACCAGTGTCATTGCATGTGTGTTCTTTTTACTAACAACAACCAGAGTCATTGCATGTGTGTTATTTTCACATATCACATATGGATCCACCAGTGTCATTGAATCCACCAGTGTCATTGCATGTGTGCTTCCTTCACAATCCACCTATGGATCCACCAGTCTCATTGCATGTGTGTTCTTTTTACTAACAACAACCAGAGTCATTGCATGCGTGTTGTTTTCACATACCACATATGGATCCACCAGTGTCATTGCATGTGTGTTATTTTTACTAACAACAACTGGAGTCATTTCATGTGTGTTCTTTTCACATACCACATATGGATCCACCTGTGTTATTGATATGTGTGTTCTCTTCAGAGACCACCTATGGATCCACCAGAGTCATTGCATGTGTGCTCCTTTCACTAACAACAACCAGAGTCATTGCATGTGTGTTGTCTTTAGATACCACACATGGATCCACCAGTATCATTGCATGTGTGTCATTTTTACTAACAACAGCCAGAGTCATTGAAATGTGTGTTCTCTTCAGAGACGACACATGGATCCACCAGTGTCATTGCATGTGTGTTCTTTTTACTAACAACAACCAGAGTCATTCCATGTGTGTTATTTTCACATATCACATATGGATCCACCAGTGTCATTGAATCCACTAGTGTCATTGCATTTGTTCTTCCTTCACAATCCACCTATGGATCCTCCAATGTCATTGCATGTGTTTTTTTTACTAACAACAACTAGAGTCGTTGCATGTGTGTTCTTTTCACATACCACATATGGATCCACCAGTGTCATTGCATGTGTGTTCTTTTTACTAACAACAACTAGAGTCATTTCATGTGTGTTCTTTTCACATACCACATATGGATCCACCAGTGTCATTGATATGTGTGTTCTCTTCAGAGACCACACATGGATCCACCAGTGTCATTGCATGTGTATTCTTTTTACTAACAACAACCAGAGTCATTGCATGTGTATTCTTTTCACATACCACATCTGGATCCACCAGTGTCATTGGATGTGTGTTCTTTTCACAATCCACCTATGGATCCACCAGTGTCATTGCATGTGTGCTCTTTTCACTAACAACAACCAGAGTCATTGCATGTGTGTTCTCTTTAGATACCACACTTGGATCCACCAGTATCATTGCATGTGTGTCCTTTTTACTAACAACAACCAGAGTCAGTGAAATGTGTGTTCTCTTCAAACACCACACATGGATCTACCAGTGTCATTGCATGTGTGTTCTTTTTACTAACAACAACCAGATTCATTGCATGTGTGTTATTTTCACATATCACATATGGATCCACAAGTGTCATTGAATCCACCAGTGTCATTGCATGTGTTCTTCCTTCACAATCCACCTATGGATCCACCAGTGTCAATGCATGTGTTTTTTTACTAACAATAACTAGAGTCGTTGCATGTGTGTTCTTTTCACAGACCACATATGGATCCACCAGTGTCAGTGCATGTGTGTTCTTTTTACTAACAACAACTAGAGTCATTTCATGTGTGTTCTTTTCACATACCACATATGGATCCACTAGTGTCATTGATATGTGTGTTCTCTTTAGAGACCACACATGGATCTACCAGTGTGATTGCATGTATGTTCTTTTTACTAACAACATCCAGAGTCATTGCATGTGTGTTCTTTTCACATACCACATATGGATCCACCGGTGTCATTTCATGTGTGTTCTTTTCACAATCCACCTATGGATCCACCCGTGTCATTGCATGTGTGCTTTTTTCACTAACAACAACCAGAGTCATTGCATGTGTGTTCTCTTTAGATACCACACATGGATCCACCAGTATCATTGCATGTGTGTCCTTTTTACTAACAACAACCAGAGTCATTGAAATGTGTGTTCTCTTCAGAGACCACACATGGATCTACCAGTGTCATTGCATGTGTGTTCTTTTTACTAACAACAACCAGAGTCATTACATGTGTGTTATTTTCACATATCACATATGGATCCACCAGTGTCATTGAATCCACCAGTGTCATTGCATGTGTGCTTCCTTCACAATCCACCTATGGATCCACCAGTGTCATTGCATGTGTTTATTTACTAACAACAACTAGAGTCGTTGCATGTATGTTCTTTTCACAGACCACATATGGATCCACCAGTGTCATTGCATGTGTGTTCTTTTTACTAACAACAACTAGAGTCATTTCATGTGTGTTCTTTTCACATACCACATATGGATCCACAAGTGTTATTGATATGTGTGTTCTCTTCAGAGACCACCTATGGATCCACCAGAGTCATTGCATGTGTGCTCCTTTCACTAACAACAACCAGAGTCATTGCATGTGTGTTGTCTTTAGATACCACACATGGATCCACCAGTATCATTGCATGTGTGTCATTTTTACTAACAACTGCCAGAGTCATTGAAATGTGTGTTCTCTTCAGAGACCACACATGGATCCACCAGTGTCATTGCATGTGTGTTCTTTTTACTAACAACAACCAGAGTCATTGCATGTGTGTTATTTTCACATATCACATATGGATCCACCAGTGTCATTGCATTTGTTCTTCCTTCACAATCCACCTATGGATCCTGCAGTGTCATTGCATGTGTTTGTTTTACTAACAACAACTAGAGTCGTTGCATCTGTGTTCTTTTCACATACCACATATGGATCCACCAGTGTCATTGCATGTGTGTTCTTTTTACTAACAACAACTAGAGTCATTTCATGTGTGTTCTTTTCACATACCACATATGGATCCACCAGTGTCATTGATATGTGTGTTCTCTTCAGAGACCACACATGGATCCACCAGTGTCATTGCGTGTGTGTTCTTTTTACTAACAACAACCAGAGTCATTGCATGTGTGTTCTTTTCACATACCACATATGGATCCACCAGTGTCATTGCATGTGTGTTCTTTTCACAATCCACCTATGGATCCACCAGTGTCATTGCATGTGTGCTCTTTTCACTAACAACAACCAAAGTCATTGCATGTGTGTTCTCTTTAGATACCACACTTGGATCCACCAGTATCATTGCATGTGTGTCCTTTTTACTAACAACAACCAGAGTCATTGAAATGTGTGTTCTCTTCAGAGACCACACATGGATCTACCAGTGTCATTGCATGTGTGTTCTTTTTACTAACAACAACCAGAGTCATTGCATGTGTGTTATTTTCACATATCACATATGGATCCACCAGTGTCATTGAATCCACCAGTGTCATTGCATGTGTGCTTCCTTCACAATCCACCTATGGATCCACCAGTGTCATTGCATGTGTTTATTTACTAACAACAACTAGAGTCGTTGCATGTATGTTCTTTTCACAGACCACATATGGATCCACCAGTGTCATTGCATGTGTGTTCTTTTTACTAACAACAACTAGAGTCATTTCATGTGTGTTCTTTTCACATACCACATATGGATCAACCAGTGTTATTGATATGTGTGTTCTCTTCAGAGACCACCTATGGATCCACCAGAGTCATTGCATGTGTGCTCTTTTAACTAACAACAACGAGAGTCATTGCATGTGTGTCATTTTTACTAACAACAGCCAGAGTCATTGAAATGTGTGTTCTCTTCAGAGACCACACATGGATCCACCAGTGTCATTGCATGTGTGTTCTTTTTACTAACAACAACCAGAGTCATTGCATGTGTGTTATTTTCACATATCACATATGGATCCACCAGTGTCATTGCATTTGTTCTTCCTTCACAATCCACCTATGGATCCTCCAGTGTCATTGCATGTGTGTTTTTTTACTAACAACAACTAGAGTCGTTCCATCTGTGTTCTTTTCACATACCACATATGGATCCACCAGTGTCATTGCATGTGTGTTCTTTTTACTAACAACAACTAGAGTCATTTCATGTGTGTTCTTTTCACATACCACATATGGATCCACCAGTGTCATTGATATGTGTGTTCTCTTCAGAGACCACACATGGATCCACCAGTGTCATTGCGTGTGTGTTCTTTTTACTAACAACAACCAGAGTCATTGCATGTGTGTTCTTTTCACATACCACATATGGATCCACCAGTGTCATTGCATGTGTGTTCTTTTCACAATCCACCTATGGATCCACCAGTGTCATTGCATGTGTGCTCTTTTCACTAACAACAACCAGAGTCATTGCATGTGTGTTCTCTTTAGATACCACACATGGATCCAGCAGTATCATTGCATGTGTGTCCTTTTTACTAACAACAACCAGAGTCATTGAAATGTGTGTTCTCTTCAGAGACCACACATGGATCTACCAGTGTCATTGCATGTGTGTTCTTTTTACTAACAACAACCAGAGTCATTGCATGTGTGTTCTTTTCACATACCACATATGGATCCACCAGTGTCATTGCATGTGTGTTCTTTTCACAATCCACCTATGGATCCACCAGTGTCATTGCATGTGTGCTCTTTTCACTAACAACAACCAAAGTCATTGCATGTGTGTTCTCTTTAGATACCACACTTGGATCCACCAGTATCATTGCATGTGTGTCCTTTTTACTAACAACAACCAGAGTCATTGAAATGTGTGTTCTCTTCAGAGACCACACATGGATCTACCAGTGTCATTGCATGTGTGTTCTTTTTACTAACAACAACCAGAGTCATTACATGTGTGTTATTTTCACATATCACATATGGATCCACCAGTGTCATTGAATCCACCAGTGTCATTGCATGTGTGCTTCCTTCACAATCCACCTATGGATCCACCAGTGTCATTGCATGTGTTTATTTACTAACAACAACTAGAGTCGTTGCATGTATGTTCTTTTCACAGACCACATATGGATCCACCAGTGTCATTGCATGTGTGTTCTTTTTACTAACAACAACTAGAGTCATTTCATGTGTGTTCTTTTCACATACCACATATGGATCCACCAGTGTTATTGATATGTGTGTTCTCTTTAGAGACCACCTATGGATCCACCAGAGTCATTGCATGTGTGCTCCTTTCACTAACAACAACCAGAGTCATTGCATGTGTGTTGTCTTTAGATACCACACATGGATCCACCAGTATCATTGCATGTGTGTCATTTTTACTAACAACAGCCAGAGTCATTGAAATGTGTGTTCTCTTCAGAGACCACACATGGATCCACCAGTGTCATTGCATGTGTGTTCTTTTTACTAACAACAACCAGAGTCATTGCATGTGTGTTATTTTCAGATATCACATATGGATCCACCAGTGTCATTGCATTTGTTCTTCCTTCACAATCCACCTATGGATCCTCCAGTGTCATTGCATGTTTGTTTTTTTACTAACAACAACTAGAGTCGTTGCATCTGTGTTCTTTTCACATACCACATATGGATCCACCAGTGTCATTGCATGTGTGTTCTTTTTTACTAACAACAACTAGAGTCATTTCATGTGTGTTCTTTTCACATACCACATATGGATCCACCAGTGTCATTGATATGTGTGTTCTCTTCAGAGACCACACATGGATCCACCAGTGTCATTGCGTGTGTGTTCTTTTTACTAACAACAACTAGAGTCATTGCATGTGTGTTCTTTTCACATACCACATATGGATCCACCAGTGTCATTGCATGTGTGTTCTTTTTCACAATCCACCTATGGATCCACCAGTGTCATTGCATGTGTGCTCTTTTCACTAACAACAACCAGAGTCATTGCATGTGTGTTCTCTTTAGATACCACACTTGGATCCACCAGTATCATTGCATGTGTGTCCTTTTTACTAACAACAACCAGAGTCATTGAAATGTGTGTTCTCTTCAGAGACCACACATGGATCTACCAGTGTCATTGCATGTGTGTTCTTTTTACTAACAACAACCAGAGTCATTGCATGTGTGTTCTTTTCACATACCACATATGGATTCACCAGTGTCATTGCATGTGTGTTCTTTTCACAATCCACCTATGGATCCACCAGTGTCATTGCATGTGTGTTCTTTTCACTAACAACAACCAAAGTCATTGCATGTGTGTTCTCTTTAGATACCACACTTGGATCCACCAGTATCATTGCATGTGTGTCCTTTTTACTAACAACAACCAGAGTCATTGAAATGTGTGTTCTCTTCAGAGACCACACATGGATCTACCAGTGTCATTGCATGTGTGTTCTTTTTACTAACAACAACCAGAGTCATTACATGTGTGTTATTTTCACATATCACATATGGATCCACCAGTGTCATTGAATCCACCAGTGTCATTGCATGTGTGCTTCCTTCACAATCCACCTATGGATCCACCAGTGTCATTGCATGTGTTTATTTACTAACAACAACTAGAGTCGTTGCATGTATGTTCTTTTCACAGACCACATATGGATCCACCAGTGTCATTGCATGTGTGTTCTTTTTACTAACAACAACTAGAGTCATTTCATGTGTGTTCTTTTCACATACCACATATGGATCCACCAGTGTTATTGATATGTGTGTTCTCTTCAGAGACCACCTATGGATCCACCAGAGTCATTGCATGTGTGCTCTTTTCACTAACAACAACCAGAGTCATTGCATGTGTGTCATTTTTACTAACAACAGCCAGAGTCATTGAAATGTGTGTTCTCTTCAGAGACCACACATGGATCCACCAGTGTCATTGCATGTGTGTTCTTTTTACTAACAACAACCAGAGTCATTGCATGTGTGTTATTTTCACATACCACATATGGATCCACCAGTGTCATTGCATTTGTTCTTCCTTCACAATCCACCTATGGATCCTCCAGTGTCATTGCATGTGTGTTTTTTACTAACAACAACTAGAGTCGTTGCATCTGTGTTCTTTTCACATACCACATATGGATCCACCAGTGTCATTGCATGTGTGTTCTTTTTACTAACAACAACTAGAGTCATTTCATGTGTGTTCTTTTCACATACCACATATGGATCCACCAGTGTCATTGATATGTGTGTTCTCTTCAGAGACCACACATGGATCCACCAGTGTCATTGCGTGTGTGTTCTTTTTACTAACAACAACCAGAGTCATTGCATGTGTGTTCTTTTCACATACCACATATGGATCCACCAGTGTCATTGCATGTGTGTTCTTTTCACAATCCACCTATGGATCCACCAGTGTCATTGCATGTGTGCTCTTTTCACTAACAACAACCAGAGTCATTGCATGTGTGTTCTCTTTAGATACCACACTTGGATCCACCAGTATCATTGCATGTGTGTCCTTTTTACTAACAACAACTAGAGTCATTGAAATGTGTGTTCTCTTTAGAGACCACACATGGATCTACCAGTGTCATTGCATGTGTGTTCTTTTTACTAACAACAACCAGAGTCATTGCATGTGTGTTCTTTTCACATACCACATATGGATCCACCAGTGTCATTGCATGTGTGTTCTTTTCACAATCCACCTATGGATCCACCAGCGTCATTGCATGTGTGCTCTTTTCACTAACAACAACCAAAGTCATTGCATGTGTGTTTCTTTAGATACCACACTTGGATCCACCAGTATCATTGCATGTGTGTCCTTTTTACTAACAACAACCAGAGTCATTGAAATGTGTGTTCTCTTCAGAGACCACACACGGATCTACCAGTGTCATTGCATGTGTGTTCTTTTTACTAACAACAACCAGAGTCATTACATGTGTGTTATTTTCACATATGGATCCACCAGTGTCATTGAATCCACCAGTGTCATTGCATGTGAGCTTCCTTCACAATCCACCTATGGATCCACCAGTGTCATTACATGTGTTTATTTACTAACAACAACTAGAGTCGTTGCATGTATGTTCTTTTCACAGACCACATATGGATCCACCAGTGTCATTGCATGTGTGTTCTTTTTACTAACAACAACTAGAGTCATTTCATGTGTGTTCTTTTCACATACCACATATGGATCCACCAGTGTTATTGATATGTGTGTTCTCTTCAGAGACCACCTATGGATCCACCAGAGTCATTGCATGTGTGCTCCTTTCACTAACAACAACCAGAGTCATTGCATGTGTGTTGTCTTTAGATACCACACATGGATCCACCAGTATCATTGCATGTGTGTCATTTTTACTAACAACAGCCAGAGTCATTGAAATGTGTGTTCTCTTCAGAGACCACACATGGATCCACCAGTGTCATTGCATGTGTGTTCTTTTTACTAACAACAACCAAAGTCATTGCATGTGTGTTATTTTCAGATATCACATATGGATCCACCAGTGTCATTGCATTTGTTCTTCCTTCACAATCCACCTATGGATCCTCTAGTGTCATTGCATGTGTGTTTTTTTACTAACAACAACTAGAGTCGTTGCATCTGTGTTCTTTTCACATACCACATATGGATCCACCAGTGTCATTGCATGTGTGTTCTTTTTTACTAACAACAACTAGAGTCATTTCATGTGTGTTCTTTTCACATACCACATATGGATCCACCAGTGTCATTGATATGTGTGTTCTCTTCAGAGACCACACATGGATCCACCAGTGTCATTGCGTGTGTGTTCTTTTTACTAACAACAACCAGAGTCATTGCATGTGTGTTCTTTTCACATACCACATATGGATCCACCAGTGTCATTGCATGTGTGTTCTTTTCACAATCCACCTATGGATCCACCAGTGTCATTGCATGTGTGCTCTTTTCACTAACAACAACCAGAGTCATTGCATGTGTGTTCTTTTCACATACCACATATGGATCCACCAGTGTCATTGCATGTGTGTTCTTTTCACAATCCACCTATGGATCCACCAGTGTCATTGCATGTGTGCTCTTTTCACTAACAACAACCAAAGTCATTGCATGTGTGTTCTCTTTAGATACCACACTTGGATCCACCAGTATCATTGCATGTGTGTCCTTTTTACTAACAACAACCAGAGTCATTGAAATGTGTGTTCTCTTCAGAGACCACACATGGATCTACCAGTGTCATTGCATGTGTGTTCTTTTTACTAACAACAACCAGAGTCATTACATGTTTGTTATTTTCACATATCACATATGGATCCACCAGTGTCATTGAATCCACCAGTGTCATTGCATGTGTGCTTCCTTCACAATCCACCTATGGATCCACCAGTGTCATTGCATGTGTTTATTTACTAACAACAACTAGAGTCGTTGCATGTATGTTCTTTTCACAGACCACATATGGATCCACCAGTGTCATTGCATGTGTGTTCTTTTTACTAACAACAACTAGAGTCATTTCATGTGAGTTCTTTTCACATACCACATATGGATCCACCAGTGTTATTGATATGTGTGTTCTCTTCAGAGACCACCTATGGATCCACCAGAGTCATTGCATGTGTGCTCCTTTCACTAACAACAACCAGAGTCATTGCATGTGTGTTGTCTTTAGATACCACACATGGATCCACCAGTATCATTGCATGTGTGTCATTTTTAGTAACAACAACCAGAGTCATTGAAATGTGTGTTCTCTTCAGAGACCACACATGGATCCACCAGTGTCATTGCATGTGTGTTCTTTTTACTAACAACAACCAGAGTCATTGCATGTGTGTTATTTTCACATATCACATATGGATCCACCAGTGTCATTGAATCCACCAGTGTCATTGCATTTGTTCTTCCTTCACAATCCACCTATGGATCCTCCAGTGTCATTGCATGTGTGTTTTTTTACTAACAACAACTAGAGTCGTTGCATCTGTGTTCTTTTCACATACCACATATGGATCCACCAGTGTCATTGCATGTGTGTTCTTTTTACTAACAACAACTAGAGTCATTTCATGTGTGTTCTTTTCACATACCACATATGGATCCACCAGTGTCATTGATATGTGTGTTCTCTTCAGAGACCACACATGGATCCACCAGTGTCATTGCATGTGTGTTCTTTTTACTAACAACAACCAGAGTCATTGCATGTGTGTTCTTTTCACATACCACATATGGATCCACCAGTGTCATTGCATGTGTGTTCTTTTCACAATCCACCTATGGATCCACCAGTGTCATTGCATGTGTGCTCTTTTCACTAACAACAACCAAAGTCATTGCATGTGTGTTCTCTTTAGATACCACACTTGGATCCACCAGTATCATTGCATGTGTGTCCTTTTTACTAACAACAACCAGAGTCATTGAAATGTGTGTTCTCTTCAGAGACCACACATGGATCTACCAGTGTCATTGCATGTGTGTTCTTTTTACTAACAACAACCAGAGTCATTACATGTGTGTTATTTTCACATATCACATATGGATCCACCAGTGTCATTGAATCCACCAGTGTCATTGCATGTGTGCTTCCTTCACAATCCACCTATGGATCCACTAGTGTCATTGCATGTGTTTATTTACTAACAACAACTAGAGTCGTTGCATGTATGTTCTTTTCAAAGACCACATATGGATCCACCAGTGTCATTGCATGTGTGTTCTTTTTACTAACAACAACTAGAGTCATTTCATGTGTGTTCTTTTCACATACCACATATGGATCCACCAGTGTTATTGATATGTGTGTTCTCTTCAGAGACCACCTATGGATCCACTAGAGTCATTGCATGTGTGCTCCTTTCACTAACAACAACCAGAGTCATTGCATGTGTATTGTCTTTATATACCACACATGGATCCACCAGTATCATTGCATGTGTGTCATTTTTACTAACAACAGCCAGAGTCATTGAAATGTGTGTTCTCTTCAGAGACCACACATGGATCCACCAGTGTCATTTCATGTGTGTTCTTTTTACTAACAACAACCAGAGTCATTGCATGTGTGTTATTTTCACATATCACATATGGATCCACCAGTGTCATTGAATCCACGAGTGTCATTGCATTTGTTCTTCCTTCACAATCCACCTATGGATCCTCCAGTGTCATTGCATGTGTGTTTTTTTACTAGCAACAACTAGAGTCGTTGCATCTGTGTTCTTTTCACATACCACATATGGATCCACCAGTGTCATTGCATGTGTGTTCTTTTTACTAACAACAACTAGAGTCATTTCATGTGTGTTCTTTTCACATACCACATATGGATCCACCAGTGTCATTGATATGTGTGTTCTCTTCAGAGACCACACATGGATCCACCAGTGTCATTGCATGTGTGTTCTTTTTACTAACAACAACCAGAGTCATTGCATGTGTGTTCTTTTCACATACCACATATGGATCCACCAGTGTCATTGCATGTGTGTTCTTTTCACAATCCACCTATGGATCCACCAGTGTCATTGCATGTGTGCTCTTTTCACTAACAACAACCAAAGTCATTGCATGTGTGTTCTCTTTAGATACCACACTTGGATCCACCAATATCATTGCATGTGTGTCCTTTTTACTAACAACACCCAGAGTCATTGAAATGTGTGTTCTCTTCAGAGACCACACATGGATCTACCAGTGTCATTGCATGTGTGTTCTTTTTACTAACAACAACCAGAGTCATTACATGTGTGTTATTTTCACATATCACATATGGATCCACCAGTGTCATTGAATCCACCAGTGTCATTGCATGTGTGCTTCCTTCACAATCCACCTATGGATCCACCAGTGTCATTGCATGTGTTTATTTACTAACAACAACTAGAGTCGTTGCATGTATGTTCTTTTCACAGACCACATATGGATCCACCAGTGTCATTGCATGTGTGTTCTTTTTACTAACAACAACTAGAGTCATTTCATGTGTGTTCTTTTCACATACCACATATGGATCCACCAGTGTTATTGATATGTGTGTTCTCTTCAGAGACCACCTATGGATCCACCAGAGTCATTGCATGTGTGCTCCTTTCACTAACAACAACCAGAGTCATTGCATGTGTGTTGTCTTTAGATACCACACATGGATCCACCAGTATCATTGCATGTGTGTCATTTTTACTAACAACAGCCAGAGTCATTGAAATGTGTGTTCTCTTCAGAGACCACACATGGATCCACCAGTGTCATTGCATGTGTGTTCTTTTTACTAACAACAACCAGAGTCATTCCATGTGTGTTATTTTCACATATCACATATGGATCCACCAGTGTCATTGAATCCACCAGTGTCATTGCATTTGTTCTTCCTTCACAATCCACCTATGGATCCTCCAGTGTCATTGCATGTTTGTTTTTTTACTAACAACAACTAGAGTCGTTGCATGTATGTTCTTTTCACAGACCACATATGGATCCACCAGTGTCATTGCATGTGTGTTCTTTTTACTAACAACAACTAGAGTCATTTCATGTGTGTTCTTTTCACATACCACATATGGATCCAACAGTGTCATTGATATGTGTGTTCTCTTCAGAGACCACACATGGATCCACCAGTGTCATTGCATGTGTGTTCTTTTTACTAACAACAACTAGAGTCATTGCATGTGTGTTCTTTTCACATACCACATACGGATCCACCAGTTTCATTGCATGTGTGTTCTTTTCACAATCCACCTATGGATCCACCAGAGTCATTGCATGTGTGCTCTTTTCACTAACAACAACCAGAGTCATTGCATGTGTGTTCTCTTTAGATACCACACATGGATCCAGCAGTATCATTGCATGTGTGTCCTTTTTACTAACAACAACCAGAGTCATTGAAATGTGTGTTCTCTTCAGAGACCACACATGGATCTACCAGTGTCATTGCATGTGTGTTCTTTTTACTAACAACAACCAGAGTCATTGCATGTGTGTTATTTTCACATATCACATATGGATCCACCAGTGTCATTGTATGTGTGCTTCCTTCACAATCCACCTATGGATCCACCAGTGTCATTGCATGTGTTTATTTACTAACAACAACTAGAGTCGTTGCATGTATGTTCTTTTCACAGACCACATATGGATCCACCAGTGTCATTGCATGTGTGTTCTTTTTACTAACAACAACTAGAGTCATTTCATGTGTGTTCTTTTCACATACCACATATGGATCCAACCGTGTCATTGATATGTGTGTTCTCTTCAGAGACCACACATGGATCCACCAGAGTCATTGCATGTGTGCTCTTTTCACTAACAACAACCAGAGTCATTGCATGTGTGTTATTTTCACATATCACATATGGATCCACAAGTGTCATTGAATCCACCAGTGTCATTGCATGGGTTCTTCCTTCACAATCCACCTATGGATCCACCAGTGTCATTGCATGTGTTTTTTTTACTAACAACAACTAGAGTCGTTGCATGTGTGTTCTTTTCACAGACCACATATGGATCCACCAGTGTCAGTGCATGTGTGTTCTTTTTACTAACAACAACTAGAGTCATTTCATGTGTGTTCTTTTCACATACCACATATGGATCCACCAGTGTCATTGATATGTGTGTTCTCTTCAGAGACCACACATGGATCCACCAGAGTCATTGCATGTGTGCTCTTTTCACTAACAACAACCAGAGTCATTGCATGTGTGTTGTCTTTAGATACCACACATGGATCCACCAGTATCATTGCATGTGTGTCATTTTTACTAACAACAACCAGAGTCATTGAAATGTGTGTTCTCTTCAGAGACCACACATGGATCCACCAGTGTCATTGCATGTGTGTTCTTTTTACTAACAACAACCAGAGTCATTGCATGTGTGTTATTTTCACATATCACATATGGATCCACCAGTGTCATTGAATCCACCAGTCTCATTGCATTTGTTCTTCCTTCACAATCCACCTATGGATCCTCCAGTGTCATTGCATGTGTGTTTTTTTACTAACAACAACTAGAGTCGTTGCATCTGTGTTCTTTTCACATACCACATATGGATCCACCAGTGTCATTGCATGTGTGTTCTTTTTACTAACAACAACTAGAGTCATTTCATGTGTGTTCTTTTCACATACCACATATGGATCCACCAGTGTCATTGATATGTGTGTTCTCTTTAGAGACCACACATGGATCCACCAGTGTCATTGCATGTGTGTTCTTTTTACTAACAACAACCAGAGTCATTGCATGTGTGTTCTTTTCACATACCACATATGGATCCACCAATGTCATTGCATGTGTGTTCTTGTCACAATCCACCTATGGATCCACCGGTGTCATTGCATGTGTGCTCTTTTCACTAACAACAACCAAAGTCATTGCATGTGTGTTCTCTTTAGATACCACACTTGGATCCACCAGTATCATTGCATGTGTGTCCTTTTGACTAACAACAACCAGAGTCATTGAAATGTGTGTTCTCTTCAGAGACCACACATGGATCTACCAGTGTCATTGCATGTGTGTTCTTTTTACTAACAACAACCAGAGTCATTGCATGTGTGTTGTTTTCATATACCACATATGTATCCACCAGTGTGATTGCATGTGTGTTCTTTTTACTAACAACAACTAGAGTCATTTCATGTGTGTTCTTTTCACATACCACATATGGATCCACCAGTTTCATTGCATGTGTGTTCTTTTCACAATCCACCTATGGATCCACCATAGTCATTGCATGTGTGCTCTTTTCACTAACAACAACCAGAGTCATTGCATGTGTGTTCTCTTTAGATACCACACATGGATCCACCAGTATCATTGCATGTGTGTCCTTTTTACTAACAACAACCAGAGTCATTGAAATGTGTGTTCTCTTCAGAGACCACACATGGATCTACCAGTGTCATTGCATGTGTGTTCTTTTTACTAACAACAACCAGAGTCATTGCATGTGTGTTATTTTCACATATCACATATGGATCCACTAGTGTCATTGAATCCACCAGTGTCATTGCATGTGTTATAGGGTCCCCAACCTTTAATAAGGTAGAGCCCCCCGTGTTTACAATGCTAGTCCCTGGATCAATAGCTAGCATCCACAGTTTAGATGTAATATCAAGAAACAAAGGTCATAATATAACTTTATAACCAGGAATAACATAAGTTTATTACATCAAACATAGCTCATTTGGCTATTACATTACATTGCAGCGGGATAACTATAGTCATGGGGTCCTTCATCTTCAAAGTGCCACAGGCAGATGTTGGTTGTAGACTTTGTAATCCTAATCAATCAATCTTCACTAAAACAATCAAACCTGCAACATTACAAGTTACAGCCACAAGGGTCAATACATTTGAATTGTATTGGCAAGTGATACTATGGTAGTATAGTGGAGTCTATCATCTATATTTTGGCTAAGTGGAGTTGAGGCTTGCATTGCTCAAAATAGATTTTTCCTTAACATTTGAAAATACTAAGTTTTTCTTGGCAAAATCAATTTTCTCAATCAAAGATTGAAGATCCTTATCCAAGGCATCTTTCATTCAAAGATTGAAGATTTCAAACAACCCTTGTTCAAACCACAAGTTTTACTTAGAAATTTGAATGATGAGATTCTTGATTGCTTCCATGTCTTGATGCTCAAATTGTCCTTTACCAGGGACATCGCTAAGTACTTAGGTTTTACACTCTGTATAGGTGGTGCACTTTCCCCACAAGACTTGGTTTCCCAAGACAAGATCTTTCAGAAGCCTTCCCTTAGACCAACATGGACGCGTTCCCACCTATCAAACACTACCACCCACTGTCCATTTGGCTAAGTTCTTGCAACCTATATGATCATGGCAGAGCCCATATTGCCAAGTGGTGGCACTTGAAGCTTCTCAACATTTGACATCTCAAATCTCTTTATTCCTGGGTGGCCATCCACAAGTGAGATACACAAGCCAAGTCCACGGACTTGTGAACCACTCAACATAAACCAATCCTTCCATTCCACCCAGGGGATTCATTAACTTAGTTGTTTTATTAAACAAAGAACCAAGTCCTCAGACTTAGAATATTTTTCCATAGTGTGAATATATTTTCCACCCATGTTTTCTATTAGCTAGGCTAAGCTTGATAGTAATAGGAATCTTAACTTAGGAAGATTTCCACTAAGGTTTCATCTACTAGGTTTTACTATAGCAAGGTCTATACTTAGCAAAAATCCATGCAAGTTTTACTTAGCAAAATCACTAATGCATAGAGAAAGTAGTGGGACAAAAAGTATGAAGCATCACTTGCCTTTTTGGTAGAGGGTATAGGTTCACTCCTTCTCCTTGCAACAATCACACTCTTCAAGTCACTACAAATCAATCAAGCAAGGCACAAACTCAATCTACCAATCAAGCAAAACAACACATAGAATGACAAAGTCAAAGTAATGCATGCAAGCATGCCAAGCTATGTTTTGTTTGAAAAAGTGGTTCCTAATGGGTCATAAACATTTGATAACACCTATTGGTCATTTTGTAAAGTGGTAAAGTCATTTGCAAAAGGTTTCACTTTTAAAACCATTTTCAAAACAAAGTATCATTTTATGTGGTGTAGAAATATTTTTACTAAGGCATTAACCTATAGGGTTCACCAAGTATGTTTTCAATCACAAAACTTGGGGTTTGGGGTTAGTGAGTTTAAAACAAAACATATTCCAAAGGTTTTCTTCCAAAACCATTTTTAATAAATAAACCACATTTCTATTTGACTAGAAATGGTTTTAATTCAAGGAATCCTTATTTTGTTTCACCAAATGAGTTGCTATTGCAAAACTTGGTGTTTGGGTCAGTAGGTTTGGTCCAAAACATTTTCTCCAAAGTTTTTACTCAAAACCATTTTTCATAAACAAAACAATAGTTTTATTTAGCTAGAAATGGACTAAACCAAGTAATCCATTCTAAACTTTTCCAAATCCATTTTCCAAACCATGGGTTGGTTCCTAGGGTCAGTAAGGTCACAACAAACCATTTTGCAAAGGTTTTAACCCTAAAATAATTTTTAAACAATTTTTCTAATCTAAACAAGCTCACAAAAGAATCTGCAAAAACAAGCAAACTAACAGATACTATTTGCTAAACTAAGGGCATGGTTGGCTAGGTCTTGCTCTCCTGAATCCAACGACATAAAATTTGTAATTTTTGGACGTGTGGATCCAGAGTTACAAGGGTTTGAAAATGGCATCAAAATCTGATTTCAAATTCTATTTCAGATCGTCTAGTGCCACGCGTCATAATCTTATTCGCCCGTACCGGTTTGCACGGATCAACCTTCCTGGACCGTCAGATCTAAGTGGCTACGCACGATGCAGATCAAAAGATACCCTTTCGTTCACGTTCTATCACAACGCTACGATTAGGATCCTACGGTCGCTACGCGTTTGACCACTAAGCAGCAGCGCTGGCGGCGGCGACTGGCGGTGGAGCGACTGGCGATGGTGTTGCCGGCGATGCAGGAAGCAAGAGAGGGAAAGGAGATGCTCACCGAGTTTGCCGTGGCGTGGGGAAGCTCAACGTGCCTTCTGCTTGTCGAGGGGCGCGTTGGTGTTGCGGAAATTGTTCGTTGGAGACGAGACAGACGGAGGTTGCTCACAGTCGACGACGGAGGCGACGCTACGGTGTGAGCTAGGACACGAAAACGATGGCATTAGTTGCAGAAGAAGTCACTGGTCTTAGGCGCATCATCGAAAAGAAGAGGGGCGGTCAGAACATTACCAGGGAAGTCGCCGGAGACAAGACAGACGGCGGCGCTGTCAGATCTTGTCAAAGCCGACGCTCTGGGGCGCCCGCGGTTGAATGAAGGGCATGGGGCGAAGCGTCTGGGAGTGGGGAAGCTCCTAGTGTGCTCAGGGAGGCCAGGGGTGGTGTCGAGTCGCCGGAATCGGCACCGGACTTCGTCGGAACAGTGGGTGCTCGGGGAGGAATTGGGGGCGGTCTAAGGTGTGCCAGCGCGGGGTGTCAGAGGGGAAATATAGAGGAGACACGGGCGTTTCAATCTGCGTGATCACTACAGGTTTTACTCGCGGCATTAAGGCGAATTAAGCCGGAGAAATCAACGGCAGAACGGGGGGAAAGAACTAGTCCGCGGGGAGGGGGTGAAGGAGACGATGATGTGGCGTGGGGTCGTCTTGTCAGCGATAGAGAAGGAAAGGGAGTGGGTCCCGGTTGTCTGTGACTGAGTGGGTTTCTTTTTCGGTGAAAAACGGTTCGCTTCGTGAGAGAGAGAGGTGGGGTCCACCGGTCAGTGGGAAAAGAAATGAGGGGGAGGGTCCACTGGTCATTGTCTGTGTGGGTCAGAAACTGGGTGTGAATTGTTTTCTTTCTGGAAGAGAACTGGGCTGGTTTGCTGGGCCTTAGTGGGCTAGGCTGGTTTCTTCCCTTTGCACTATTTTTTTTTCTGTCTAAAACATTTTTCCTTTTCTATTTCTATTTTTCTGTTTTGAATTTTCAATCAATTATTCAAACATTCAACCAAATCAATTCAAACAAACACCACACTTCACAACCTTGAACTTGGTTCTGTTTAAGACATCAACCAAAGTCCAAAATGAAATAATATTTTTATTCATTTTAGGATCCATTCAATAATTAAATAAAATGGATCTTTAGTTATTTAATAAAATAGGGTTTGATTTAATTAATAAAATTTTCCATTTGAAATCCAAATATTTTCAAAACCAAAACAGTAGGTTTTATTTGAAAGTAAAAGATATTTGGAAAACTTGTTTAAAACAAAATAACATTTTATTTTAGGTTCCATTAATAATTAAATAGAATGGACCTTTGTTAATAAATCAAATAGGATTTGTTTATTTAAAAACTTTATTTTGAAATCTAAAATAAAACCAAAACACTTTAGTAGGTTTTATTTTGAGAATATAAAATACTTGGAAAACTTATTTTAAATAAATAAATAAGTTTTGATATTTTCGAAATAGTAAAACCTTTATTAATAAAACTTGGATATTTAAATCCTTTTTATTTTATTTTTAAACAAACCTCTACTATTTTAATCAAAGCAAAACCTTTTGTTTCAAAATCTTGGCCAAGGTTTTAATTTGGCTTTATAAAATAATCTTTATTTAAAATATTTCTTTTCATTTTGAAAACCAAAACCTTTTATAAAAAGATTTCAAAGTAGTAATAAAATACTTGGAAAACTTATTTAAAATATATAAATAAGTTTTAGTGTTTATTTAAAATGGGAAAAGCCGTTACTTAAATAAAATTTGGATATTACATCCTTAATATTTTATTTAAATAAACCTTTACTCATTTTATCAAAACAAAATATTTTATTATAAAAGCTTGGCCAAAATAATTTGGCTCTTTAAAATATAATCTTTATTTAAAATACTATCTTTGCTTTTGAAAACCAAATCTTTTTTTATTTAAAGATCCAAAAATAGTAATTCCAAAACATTTTATTTTTCTTCATTAAATGTTTATCTTTTAAAATCCCTTTAGGATTTTATTGTTCAAAAATAGGTTTGAAGATTTCCAATTGGATTCAAAAGTTTCTTCTGGCCCTGAAAATCAAACAAAGTTTTATTTTATTCATTTATTTTTCACATTACAAGATTTGGAAAATCTTGGGATGCGACATGTGTGCTTCCTTCACAATCCACCTATGGATCCACCAGTGTCATTGCATGTGTTTATTTACTAACAACAACTAGAGTCGTTGCATGTATGTTCTTTTCACAGACCACATATGGATCCACCAGTGTCATTGCATGTGTGTTCTTTTTACTAACAACAACTAGAGTCATTTCATGTGTGTTCTTTTCACATACCACATATGGATCCACCAGTGTCATTGATATGTGTGTTCTCTTCAGATACCACACATGGATCCACCAGAGTCATTGCATGTGTGCTCTTTTCACTAACAACAACCAGAGTCATTACATGTGTGTTATTTTCACATATCACATATGGATCCACAAGTGTCATTGAATCCACCAGTGTCATTGCATGTGTTCTTCCTTCACAATCCACCTATGGATCCACCAGTGTCTTTGCATGTGTTTTTTTTACTAACAACAACTAGAGTCGTTGCATGTGTGTTCTTTTCACAGACCACATATGGATCCACCAGTGTCAGTGCATGTGTGTTCTTTTTACTAACAACAACTCGAGTCATTTCATGTGTGTTCTTTTCACATACCACATATGGATCCACCAGTGTCATTGATATGTGTGTTCTCTTCAGAGACCACACATGGATCTACCAGTGTCATTGCATGTATGTTCTTTTTACTAACAACAACCAGAGTCATTGCATGTGTGTTCTTTTCACATACCACATATGGATCCACCGGTGTCATTGCATGTGTGTTCTTTTCACAATCCACCTATGGATCCACCCGTGTCATTGCATGTGTGCTCTTTTCACTAACAACAACCAGAGTCATTGCATGTGTGTTCTCTTTAGATACCACACATGGATCCACCAGTATCATTCCATGTGTGTCATTTTTACTAACAACAACCAGAGTCATTGAAATGTGTGTTCTCTTCAGAGACCACACATGGATCTACCAGTGTCATTGCATGTGTGTTCTTTTTACTAACAACAACCAGAGTCATTGCATGTGTGTTATTTTCACATATCACATATGGATCCAGCAGTGTCATTGAATCCACCAGTGTCATTGCATGTGTGCTTCCTTCACAATCCACCTATGGATCCACCAGGGTCATTGCATGTGTGTTCTTTTTACTAACAACCAGAGTCATTGCATGTGTGTTGTTTTCACATACCACATATGGATCCACCAGTGTCATTGCATGTGTGTTCTTTTTACTAACAACAACTAGAGTCATTTCATGTGTGTTCTTTTCACATACCACATATGGATCCACCAGTTTCATTGCATGTGTGTTCTTTTCACAATCCACCTATGGATCCACCAGAGTCATTGCATGTGTGCTCTTTTCACTAACAACAACCAGAGTCATTGCATGTGTGTTGTCTTTAGATACCACACATGGATCCACCAGTATCATTGCATGTGTGTCATTTTTACTAACAACAACCAGAGTCATTGAAATGTGTGTTCTTTTCACAGACCACATATGGATCCACCAGTGTCATTGCATGTGTGTTCTTTTTACTAACAACAACTAGAGTCATTTCATGTGTGTTCTTTTCACATACCACATATGGATCCACCAGTGTCATTGATATGTGTGTTCTCTTCAGATACCACACATGGATCCACCAGAGTCATTGCATGTGTGCTCTTTTCACTAACAACAACCAGAGTCATTACATGTGTGTTATTTTCACATATCATATATGGATCCACAAGTGTCATTGAATCCACCAGTGTCATTGCATGTGTTCTTCCTTCACAATCCACCTATGGATCCACCAGTGTCATTGCATGTGTTTTTTTTACTAACAACAACTAGAGTCGTTGCATGTGTGTTCTTTTCACAGACCACATATGGATCCACCAGTGTCAGTGCATGTGTGTTCTTTTTACTAACAACAACTAGAGTCATTTCATGTGTGTTCTTTTCACATACCACATATGGATCCACCAGTGTCATTGATATGTGTGTTCTCTTCAGAGACCACATATGGATCTACCAGTGTCATTGCATGTATGTTCTTTTTACTAACAACAACCAGAGTCATTGCATGTGTGTTCTTTTCACATACCACATATGGATCCACCGGTGTCATTGCATGTGTGTTCTTTTCACAATCCACCTATGGATCCACCCGTGTCATTGCATGTGTGCTCTTTTCACTAACAACAACCAGAGTCATTGCATGTGTGTTCTCTTTAGATACCACACATGGATCCACCAGTATCATTCCATGTGTGTCATTTTTACTAACAACAACCAGAGCCATTGAAATGTGTGTTCTCTTCAGAGACCACACATGGATCTACCAGTGTCATTGCATGTGTGTTCTTTTTACTAACAACAACCAGAGTCATTGCATGTGTGTTATTTTCACATATCACATATGGATCCAGCAGTGTCATTGAATCCACCAGTGTCATTGCATGTGTGCTTCCTTCACAATCCACCTATGGATCCACCAGGGTCATTGCATGTGTGTTCTTTTTGCTAACAACCAGAGTCATTGCATGTGTGTTGTTTTCACATACCACATATGGATCCACCAGTGTCATTGCATGTGTGTTCTTTTTACTAACAACAACTAGAGTCATTTCATGTGTGTTCTTTTCACATACCACATATGGATCCACCAGTTTCATTGCATGTGTGTTCTTTCCACAATCCACCTATGGATCCACCAGAGTCATTGCATGTGTGCTCTTTTCACTAACAACAACCAGAGTCATTGCATGTGTGTTGTCTTTAGATACCACACATGGATCCACCAGTATCATTGCATGTGTGTCATTTTTACTAACAACAACCAGAGTCATTGAAATGTGTGTTCTCTTCAGAGACCACACATGGATCCACCAGTGTCATTGAATGTGTGTTCTTTTTTACTAACAACAACCAGAGTCATTGCATGTGTGTTATTTTCACATATCACATATGGATCCACCAGTGTTATTGAATCCACCAGTGTCATTGCATTTGTTCTTCCTTCACAATCCACCTATGGATCCTCCAGTGTCATTGCATGTGTGTTTTTTTACTAACAACAACTAGAGTCGTTGCATCTGTGTTCTTTTCACATACCACATATGGATCCACCAGTGTCATTGCATGTGTGTTCTTTTTACTAACAACAACTAGAGTCATTTCATGTGTGTTCTTTTCACATACCACATATGGATCCACCAGTGTCATTGATATGTGTGTTCTCTTCAGAGACCACACATGGATCCACCAGTGTCATTGCATGTGTGTTCTTTTTACTAACAACAACCAGAGTCATTGCATGTGTGTTCTTTTCACATACCACATATGGATCCACCAGTGTCATTGCATGTGTGTTCTTTTCACAAAACACACATGGATCCACCAGAGTCATTGCATGTGTGCTCTTTTCACTAACAACAACCAGAGTCATTGCATGTGTGTTGTCTTTAGATACCACACATGGATCCACCAGTATCATTGCATGTGTGTCATTTTTACTAACAACAACCAGAGTCATTGAAATGTGTGTTCTCTTCAGAGACCACACATGGATCCACCAGTGTCATTGCATGTGTGTTATTTTTACTAACAATAACCAGATTCATTGCATGTGTGTTATTTTCACATATCACATATGGATCCACCAGTGTCATTGAATTTGTTCTTCCTTCACAATCCACCTATGGATCCTCCAGTGTCATTGCATGTGTGTTTTTTTACTAACAACAACTAGAGTCGTTGCATTTGTGTTCTTTTCACATACCACATATGGATCCACCAGTGACATTGCATGTGTGTTCTTTTTACTAACAACAACTAGAGTCATTTCATGTGTGTTCTTTTCACATACCACATATGGATCCACCAGTGTCATTGATATGTGTGTTCTCTTCAGAGACCACACATGGATCCACCCATGTCATTGCATGTGTGTTCTTTTTACTAACAACAACCAGAGTCATTGCATGTGTGTTCTTTTCACATACCACATATGGATCCACCAGTGTCATTGCATGTGTGTTCTTTTCACAATCCACCTATGGATCCACCAGTGTCATTGCATGTGTGCTCTTTTCACTAACAACAACCAAAGTCATTGCATGTGTGTTCTCTTTAGATACCACACTTGGATCCACTAGTATCATTGCATGTGTGTCCTTTTTACTAACAACAACCAGAGTCATTGAAATGTGTGTTCTCTTCAGAGACCACACATGGATCTACCAGTGTCATTGCATGTGTGTTCTTTTTACTAACAACAACCAGAGTCATTGCATGTGTGTTATTTTCACATATCACATATGGATCCACCAGTGTCGTTGAATCCACCAGTGTCATTGCATGTGTGCTTCCTTCACAATCCACCTATGGATCCACCAGTGTCATTGCATGTGTTTATTTACTAACAACAACTAGAGTCGTTGCATGTATGTTCTTTTCACAGACCACATATGGATCCACCAGTGTCATTGCATGAGTGTTCTTTTTACTAACAACAACTAGAGTCATTTCATGTGTGTTCTTTTCACATACCACATATGGATCCACCAGTGTCATTGATATGTGTGTTCTCTTCAGAGACCACGCATGGATCCACCAGTGTCATTGCATGTGTGTTCTTTTTACTAACAACAACCAGCGTCATTGCATGTGTGTTATTTTCACATACCACATATGGATCCACCAGTGTCATTGCATGTTTGTTCTTTTCGCAATCCACCTATGGATCCACCAGTGTCATTGCATGTGTGCTCTTTTCACTAACAACAACCAGAGTCATTGCATGTATGTTCTCTTTAGATACCACACATGGATCCACCAGTATCATTATATGTGTGTCCTTTTTACTAACAACAACCAGAGTCATTGAAATGTGCGTTCTCTTTAGAGACCACACATGGATCTACCTATGTCATTGCATGTGTGTTCTTTTTACTAACAACAACCAGAGTCATTGCATGTGTGTTATTTTCATTTATCACATATGGATCCACCAGTGTCATTGAATCCACCAGTGTCATTGCATGTGTGCTTCCTTCACAATCCACCTATGGATCCACCAGTGTCATTGCATGTGTGTTCTTTTTACTAACAACAACTAGAGTCATTGCATGTGTGTTGTTTTCACATACCACATATGGATCCACCAGTGTCATTGCATGTGTGTTCTTTTTACTAACAACAACTAGAGTCATTTCATGTGTGTTCTTTTCACATACCACATATGGAGCCACCAGTGTCATTGCATGTGTGCTCTTTTCACTAACAACAACCAGAGTCATTGCCTGTGTGTTCTCTTTAGATACCACACCTGGATCCACCATTATCATTGCATGTGTGTCATTTTTACTAACAACAACCAGAGTCATTGAAATGTGTGTTCTCTTCAAAGACCACACATGGATCCACCAGTGTCATTGCATGTGTGTTCTTTTTACTAACAACAATCAGAGTCATTGCATGTGTGTTATTTTCACATATCACATATGGATCCAGTAGTGTCATTGAATCCACCAGTGTCATTGCAAGTCTACTTCCTTCACAATCCACCTATGGATCCACCAGGGTCATTGCATGTGTGTTTTTTTACTAACAACAACTAGAGTCGTTGCATGTGTGTTCTTTTCACATACCACAGATGGATCCACCAGTGTCATTGCATGTGTGTTCTTTTTACTAACAACAACTAGAGTCATTTCATGTGTGTTCTTTTCACATACCACATATGGATCCACCAGTGTCATTGATATGTGTGTTCTCTTCAGAGACCACACATGAATCCACCAGTGTCATTGCATGTGTGTTCTTTTTACTAACAACAACCAGAGTCATTGCATGTGTGTTATTTTCACATACCACATATGGATCCACAAGTGTCATTGCATGTGTGTTATTTTCACAATCCACCTATGGATCCACCTGTGTCATTGCATGTGTGCTCTTTTCACTAACAACAACCCGAGTCATTGCATGTGTGTTCTTTTCACATACCACATATGGATCCACCAGTGTCATTGCATGTGTGTTCTTTTCACAATCCACCTATGGATCCACCAGTGTCATTGCATCTGTGCTCTTTTCACTGACAACAACCAGAGTCATTGCATGTGTGTTCTATTCAGAGACCACACATAGATCCACCAGTATCATTGCATGTGTGCCCTTTTTACTAACAACAACCAGAGTCATTGAAAGGTGTGTTCTCTTCAGAGACCACACATGGATCCACCAGTGTCATTGCATGTGTGTTCTTTTTACTAACAACAACCAGAGTCATTGCATGTGTGTTATTTTCACATATCACATATGGATCCACCAGTGTCATTGAATCCACCAGTGTCATTGCATGTGTGCTTCCTTCACAATCCACCTATGGATCCACTAGTGTCATTGCATGTGTGTTCTTTTTACTAACAACAACCAGAGTCATTGCATGTGTGTTCTTTTCACATACCACATATGGATCCACCAGTGTCATTGCATGTGTGTTCTTTTTACTAACAACAACTAGAGTCATTTCATGTGTGTTCTTTTCACATACCACATATGGATCCACCAGTGTCATTGCATGTGTGTTCTTCTCACAATCCACCAATGGATCCACCAATGTCATTGCATGTGTGCTCTTTTCACTAACAACAACCAGAGTCATTGCATGTGTGTTCTCTTTAGATACCACACATGGATCTACCAGTACCATTGCGTGTGTGTCATTTTTACTAACAACAACCAGAGTCATTGAAATGTGTGTTCTCTTCGGAGACCACACATGGATCCACCAGTGTCATTGCATGTGTGTTATTTTTACTAACAACAACCAGAGTCATTGCATGTGTGTTATTTTTACTAACAACAACCAGAGTCATTGCATGTGTGTTATTTTCACATATCATATATGGATCCACCAGTGTCATTGCATTTGTGCTTCCTTCACAATCCACCTATGGATCCACCAGTGTCATTGCATGTGTTTTTTTTACTCACAACAACCAGAGTCATTGCATGTGTGTTCTTTTCACATACCACATATGGATCCACCAGTGTCATTGCATATGTGTTCTTTTTACTAACAACAACTAGAGTCATTTCATGTGTGTTCTTTTCACATACCACATATGGATGCACTAGTGTTATTGAAATGTGTGTTCTCTTCAGAGACCACACATGGATCCACTAGTGTCATTACATGTGTTTTCTTTTTACTATCAAAAACCAGAGTCATTGAAATGTGTGTTATCTTCAAAGACCACACATGGATCCACCAGTGTCATTGCATGTGTGTTCTTTTCACAATCCACCTATGGATCCACCAGTGTCATTGCATGTATGCTCTTTTCACTAACAACAACCAGAGTCATTGCATGTGCGTTCTCTTTAGATACCACACATGGATCCACTAGTATCATTGCATGTGTGTCATTTTTACTAACAACAACCAGAGTCATTGAAATGTGTGTTCTCTTTAGAGACCACACATGGATCCACCAGTGTCATTGCATGTGTGTTCTTTTTACTAACAACAACCAGAGTCATTGCATGTGTGTTATTTTCACATATCACATATGGATCCACCAGTGTCATTGAATCCACCAGTGTCATTGCATTTGTGCTTCCTTCACAATCCACCTATGGATCCACTAGTGTCATTGCATGTGTTTTTTTACTAACAACAACTAGAGTCGTTGCATGTGTGTTCTTTTCACATACCACATATGGATCCACCAGTGTCATTGCATGTGTGTTCTTTTTACTAACAACAACTAGAGTCATTGCATGTGTGTTCTTTTCACATACCACATATGGATCCACCAGTGTCATTGCATGTGTGTTCTTTTCACAATCCACCTATGGATCCACCAGTGTCATTGCATCTGTGCTCTTTTCACTGACAACAACCAGAGTCATTGCATGTGTGTTCTATTCAGAGACCACACATAGATCCACCAGTATCATTGCATGTGTGCCCTTTTTACTAACAACAACAAGAGTCATTGAAAGGTGTGTTCTCTTCAGAGACCACACATGGATCCACCAGTGTCATTGCATGTGTGTTCTTTTTACTAACAACAACCAGAGTCATTGCATGTGTGTTATTTTCACATATCACATATGGATCCACCAGTGTCATTGAATCCACCAGTGTCATTGCATCTGTGCTTCCTTCACAATCCACCTATGGATCCACCAGTGTCATTGCATGTGTGTTCTTTTTACTAACAACAACCAGAGTCATTGCATGTGTGTTCTTTTCACATACCACATATGGATCCACCAGTGTGATTGCATGTGTGTTCTTTTTACTAACAACAACTAGAGTCATTTCATGTGTGTTCTTTTCACATACCACATATGGATCCACCAGTGTCATTGCATGTGTGTTCTTCTCACAATCCACCAATGGATCCACCAATGTCATTGCATGTGTGCTCTTTTCACTAACAACAACCAGAGTCATTGCATGTGTGTTCTCTTTAGATACCACACATGGATCTACCAGTACCATTGCGTGTGTGTCATTTTTACTAACAACAACCAGAGTCATTGAAATGTGTGTTCTCTTCAGAGACCACACATGGATCCACTAGTGTCATTGCATGTGTGTTATTTTTACTAACAACAACCAGAGTCATTGCATGTGTGTTATTTTTACTAACAACAACCAGAGTCATTGCATGTGTGTTATTTTCACATATCACATATGGATCCACCAGTGTCATTGCATTTGTGCTTCCTTCACAATCCACCTATGGATCCACCAGTGTCATTGCATGTGTTTTTTTACTCACAACAACCAGAGTCATTGCATGTGTGTTCTTTTCACATACCACATATGGATCCACCAGTGTCATTGCATATGTGTTCTTTTTACTAACAACAACTAGAGTCGTTGCATGTGTGTTCTTTTCACATACCACATATGGATCCACCAGTGTCATTGCATGTGTGTTCTTTTTACTAACAACAACTAAAGTCATTTCATGTGTGTTCTTTTCACATACCACATATGGATCCACTAGTGTCATTGAAATGTGTGTTCTCTTCAGAGACCACACATGGATCAACTAGTGTCATTGCATTTGTTTTCTATTTACTAACAAAAACCAGAGTCATTGAAATGTGTGTTCTCTTCAGAGACCACACATGGATCCACCAGTGTCATTGCATGTGTGCTTTCTTCACAATCCACCTATGGTTCCACCAGTGTCATTGCATGTGTGTTCTTTTTACTAACAACAACTAGAGTCATTGCATGTGTGTTCTTTTCACATACCACATATGGATCCACCAGTGTCATTGCATGTGTGTTCTTTTCACAATCCACCTATGGATCCACCAGTGTCATTGCATCTGTGGTCTTTTCACTGACAACAACCAGAGTCATTGCATGTGTGTTCTATTCAGAGACCACACATAGATCCACCAGTATCATTGCATGTGTGCCCTTTTTACTAACAACAACCAGAGTCATTGAAAGGTGTGTTCTCTTCAGAGACCACACATGGATCCACCAGTGTCATTGCATGTGTGTTCTTTTTACTAACAACAACCAGAGTCATTGCATGTGTGTTATTTTCACATATCACATATGGATCCACCAGTGTCATTGAATCCACCAGTGTCATTGCATGTGTGCTTCCTTCACAATCCACCTATGGATCCACCAGTGTCATTGCATGTGTGTTCTTTTTACTAACAACAACCAGAGTCATTGCATGTGTGTTCTTTTCACATACCACATATGGATCCACCAGTGTCATTGCATGTGTGTTCTTTTTACTAACAACAACTAGAGTCATTTCATGTGTGTTCTTTTCACATACCACATATGGATCCACCAGTGTCATTGCATGTGTGTTCTTCTCACAATCCACCAATGGATCCACCAATGTCATTGCATGTGTGCTCTTTTCACTAACAACAACTAGAGTCATTGCATGTGTGTTCTCTTTAGATACCACACATGGATCTACCAGTACCATTGCCTGTGTGTCATTTTTACTAACAACAACCAGAGTCATTGAAATGTGTGTTCTCTTCAGAGACCACACATGGATCCACCAGTGTCATTGCATGTGTGTTATTTTTACTAACAACAACCAGAGTCATTGCATGTGTGTTATTTTTACCAACAACAACCAGAGTCATTGCATGTGTGTTATTTTCACATATCACATATGGATCCACCAGTGTCATTGCATTTGTGCTTCCTTCACAATCCACCTATGGATCCACCAGTGTCATTGCATGTGTTTTTTTACTCACAACAACCAGAGTCATTGCATGTGTGTGCTTTTCACATACCACATATGGATCCACCAGTGTCATTGCATATGTGTTCTTTTTACTAACAACAACTAGAGTCATTTCATGTGTGTTCTTTTCACATACCACATATGGATGCACTAGTGTTATTGAAATGTGTGTTCTCTTCAGAGACCACACATGGATCCACTAGTGTCATTACATGTGTTTTCTTTTTACTATCAAAAACCAGAGTCATTGAAATGTGTGTTATCTTCAAAGACCACACATGGATCCACCAGTGTCATTGCATGTGTGTTCTTTTCACAATCCACCTATGGATCCACCAGTGTCATTGCATGTATGCTCTTTTCACTAACAACAACCAGAGTCATTGCATGTGCGTTCTCTTTAGACACCACACATGGATCCACTAGTATTATTGCATGTGTGTCATTTTTACTAACAACAACCAGAGTCATTGAAATGTGTGTTCTCTTTAGAGACCACACATGGATCCACCAGTGTCATTGCATGTGTGTTCTTTTTACTAACAACAACCAGAGTCATTGCATGTGTGTTATTTTCACATATCACATATGGATCCACCAGTGTCATTGAATCCACCAGTGTCATTGCATTTGTGCTTCCTTCACAATCCACCTATGGATCCACTAGTGTCATTGCATGTGTTTTTTTACTAACAACAACTAGAGTCGTTGCATGTGTGTTCTTTTCACATACCACATATGGATCCACCAGTGTCATTGCATGTGTGTTCTTTTTACTAACAACAACTAGAGTCATTGCATGTGTGTTCTTTTCACATACCACATATGGATCCACCAGTGTCATTGCATGTGTGTTCTTTTCACAATCCACCTATGGATCCACCAGTGTCATTGCATCTGTGCTCTTTTCACTGACAACAACCAGAGTCATTGCATGTGTGTTCTATTCAGAGACCACACATAGATCCACCAGTATCATTGCATGTGTGCCCTTTTTACTAACAACAACCAGAGTCATTGAAAGGTGTGTTCTCTTCAGAGACCACACATGGATCCACCAGTGTCATTGCATGTGTGTTCTTTTTACTAACAACAACCAGAGTCATTGCATGTGTGTTATTTTCACATATCACATATGGATCCACCAGTGTCATTGCATGTGTGCTTCCTTCACAATCCACCTATGGATCCACCAGTGTCATTGCATGTGTGTTCTTTTTACTAACAACAACCAGAGTCATTGCATGTGTGTTTTTTCACATACCACATATGGATCCACCAGTGTCATTGCATGTGTGTTCTTTTTACTAACAACAACTAGAGTCATTTCATGTGTATTCTTTTCACATACCACATATGGATCCACCAGTGTCATTCCATGTGTGTTCTTCTCACAATCCACCAATGGATCCACCAATGTCATTGCATGTGTGCTCTTTTCACTAACAACAACCAGAGTCATTGCATGTGTGTTCTCTTTAGATACCACACATGGATCTACCAGTACCATTGCGTGTGTGTCATTTTTACAAACAACAACCAGAGTCATTGAAATGTGTGTTCTCTTCAGAGACCACACATGGATCCACCAGTGTCATTGCATGTGTGTTATTTTTACTAACAACAACCAGAGTCATTGCATGTGTGTTATTTTTACTAACAACAACCAGAGTCATTGCATGTGTGTTATTTTCACATATCACATATGGATCCACCAGTGTCATTGCATTTGTGCTTCCTTCACAATCCACCTATGGATCCACCAGTGTCATTGCATGTGTTTTTTTAGTCACAACAACCAGAGTCATTGCATGTGTGTTCTTTTCACATACCACATATGGATCCACCAGTGTCATTGCATATGTGTTCTTTTTACTAACAACAACTAGAGTCATTTCATGTGTGTTCTTTTCACATACCACATATGGATGCACTAGTGTTATTGAAATGTGTGTTCTCTTCAGAGACCACACATGGATCCACTAGTGTCATTACATGTGTTTTCTTTTTACTATCAAAAACCAGAGTCATTGAAATGTGTGTTATCTTCAAAGACCACACATGGATCCACCAGTGTCATTGCATGTGTGTTCTTTTCACAATCCACCTATGGATCCACCAGTGTCATTGCATGTATGCTCTTTTCACTAACAACAACCAGAGTCATTGCATGTGCGTTCTCTTTAGACACCACACATGGATCCACTAGTATCATTGCATGTGTGTCATTTTTACTAACAACAACCAGAGTCATTGAAATGTGTGTTCTCTTTAGAGACCACACATGGATCCACCAGTGTCATTGCATGTGTGTTCTTTTTACTAACAACAACCAGAGTCATTGCATGTGTGTTATTTTCACATATCACATATGGATCCACCAGTGTCATTGAATCCACCAGTGTCATTGCATTTGTGCTTCCTTCACAATCCACCTATGGATCCACTAGTGTCATTGCATGTGTTTTTTTACTAACAACAACTAGAGTCGTTGCATGTGTGTTCTTTTCACATACCACATATGGATCCACCAGTGTCATTGCATGTGTGTTCTTTTTACTAACAACAACTAGAGTCATTGCATGTGTGTTCTTTTCACATACCACATATGGATCCACCAGTGTCATTGCATGTGTGTTCTTTTCACAATCCACCTATGGATCCACCAGTGTCATTGCATCTGTGCTCTTTTCACTGACAACAACCAGAGTCATTGCATGTGTGTTCTATTCAGAGACCACACATAGATCCACCAGTATCATTGCATGTGTGCCCTTTTTACTAACAACAATCAGAGTCATTGAAAGGTGTTTTCTCTTCAGAGACCACACATGGATCCACCAGTGTCATTGCATGTGTGTTCTTTTTACTAACAACAACCAGAGTCATTGCATGTGTGTTATTTTCACATATCACATATGGATCCACCAGTGTCATTGAATCCACCAGTGTCATTGCATGTGTGCTTCCTTCACAATCCACCTATGGATCCACCAGTGTCATTGCATGTGTGTTCTTTTTACTAACAACAACCAGAGTCATTGCATGTGTGTTCTTTTCACATACCACATATGGATCCACCAGTGTCATTGCATGTGTGTTCTTTTTACTAACAACAACTAGAGTCATTTCATGTGTATTCTTTTCACATACCACATATGGATCCACCAGTGTCATTGCATGTGTGTTCTTCTCACAATCCACCAATGGATCCACCAATGTCATTGCATGTGTGCTCTTTTCACTAACAACAACCAGAGTCATTGCATGTGTGTTCTCTTTAGATACCACACATGGATCTACCAGTACCATTGCGTGTGTGTCATTTTTACTAACAACAACCAGAGTCATTGAAATGTGTGTTCTCTTCAGAGACCACACATGGATCCACCAGTGTCATTGCATGTGTGTTATTTTTACTAACAACAACCAGAGTCATTGCATGTGTGTTATTTTTACTAACAACAACCAGAGTCATTGCATGTGTGTTATTTTCACATATCACATATGGATCCACCAGTGTCATTGCATTTGTGCTTCCTTCACAATCCACCTATGGATCCACCAGTGTCATTGCATGTGTTTTTTTACTCACAACAACCAGAGTCATTGCATGTGTGTTCTTTTCACATACCACATATGGATCCACCAGTGTCATTGCATATGTGTTCTTTTTACTAACAACAACTAGAGTCATTTCATGTGTGTTCTTTTCACATACCACATATGGATGCACTAGTGTTATTGAAATGTGTGTTCTCTTCAGAGACCACACATGGATCCACTAGTGTCATTACATGTGTTTTCTTTTTACTATCAAAAACCAGAGTCATTGAAATGTGTGTTATCTTCAAAGACCACACATGGATCCACCAGTGTCATTGCATGTGTGTTCTTTTCACAATCCACCTATGGATCCACCAGTGTCATTGCATGTATGCTCTTTTCACTAACAACAACCAGAGTCATTGCATGTGCGTTCTCTTTAGATACCACACATGGATCCACTAGTATCATTGCATGTGTGTCATTTTTACTAACAACAACCAGAGTCATTGAAATGTGTGTTCTCTTTAGAGACCACACATGGATCCACCAGTGTCATTGCATGTGTGTTCTTTTTACTAACAACAACCAGAGTCATTGCATGTGTGTTATTTTCACATATCACATATGGATCCACCAGTGTCATTGAATCCACCAGTGTCATTGCATTTGTGCTTCCTTCACAATCCACCTATGGATCCACTAGTGTCATTGCATGTGTTTTTTTACTAACAACAACTAGAGTCGTTGCATGTGTGTTCTTTTCACATACCACATATGGATCCACCAGTGTCATTGCATGTGTGTTCTTTTTACTAACAACAACTAGAGTCATTGCATGTGTGTTCTTTTCACATACCACATATGGATCCACCAGTGTCATTGCATGTGTGTTCTTTTCACAATCCACCTATGGATCCACCAGTGTCATTGCATCTGTGCTCTTTTCACTGACAACAACCAGAGTCATTGCATGTGTGTTCTATTCAGAGACCACACATAGATCCACCAGTATCATTGCATGTGTGCCCTTTTTACTAACAACAACCAGAGTCATTGAAAGGTGTGTTCTCTTCAGAGACCACACATGGATCCACCAGTGTCATTGCATGTGTGTTCTTTTTACTAACAACAACCAGAGTCATTGCATGTGTGTTATTTTCACATATCACATATGGATCCACCAGTGTCATTGAATCCACCAGTGTCATTGCATGTGTGCTTCCTTCACAATCCACCTATGGATCCACCAGTGTCATTGCATGTGTGTTCTTTTTACTAACAACAACCAGAGTCATTGCATGTGTGTTCTTTTCACATACCACATATGGATCCACCAGTGTCATTGCATGTGTGTTCTTTTTACTAACAACAACTAGAGTCATTTCATGTGTATTCTTTTCACATACCACATATGGATCCACCAGTGTCATTGCATGTGTGTTCTTCTCACAATCCACCAATGGATCCACCAATGTCATTGCATGTGTGCTCTTTTCACTAACAACAACCAGAGTCATTGCATGTGTGTTCTCTTTAGATACCACACATGGATCTACCAGTACCATTGCGTGTGTGTCATTTTTACTAACAACAACCAGAGTCATTGAAATGTGTGTTCTCTTCAGAGACCACACATGGATCCACCAGTGTCATTGCATGTGTGTTATTTTTACTAACAACAACCAGAGTCATTGCATGTGTGTTATTTTTACTAACAACAACCAGAGTCATTGCATGTGTGTTATTTTCACATATCACATATGGATCCACCAGTGTCATTGCATTTGTGCTTCCTTCACAATCCACCTATGGATCCACCAGTGTCATTGCATGTGTTTTTTTACTCACAACAACCAGAGTCATTGCATGTGTGTTATTTTCACATACCACATATGGATCCACCAGTGTCATTGCATATGTGTTCTTTTTACTAACAACAACTAGAGTCATTTCATGTGTGTTCTTTTCACATACCACATATGGATGCACTAGTGTTATTGAAATGTGTGTTCTTTCAGAGACCACACATGGATCCACTAGTGTCATTACATGTGTTTTCTTTTTACTATCAAAAACCAGAGTCATTGAAATGTGTGTTATCTTCAAAGACCACACATGGATCCACCAGTGTCATTGCATGTGTGTTCTTTTCACAATCCACCTATGGATCCACCAGTGTCATTGCATGTATGCTCTTTTCACTAACAACAACCAGAGTCATTGCATGTGCGTTCTCTTTAGATACCACACATGGATCCACTAGTATCATTGCATGTGTGTCATTTTTACTAACAACAACCAGAGTCATTGAAATGTGTGTTCTCTTTAGAGACCACACATGGATCCACCAGTGTCATTGCATGTGTGTTCTTTTTACTAACAACAACCAGAGTCATTGCATGTGTGTTATTTTCACATATCACATATGGATCCACCAGTGTCATTGAATCCACCAGTGTCATTGCATTTGTGCTTCCTTCACAATCCACCTATGGATCCACTAGTGTCATTGCATGTGTTTTTTTTACTAACAACAACTAGAGTCGTTGGATGTGTGTTCTTTTCACATACCACATATGGATCCACCAGTGTCATTGCATGTGTGTTCTTTTTACTAACAACAACTAGAGTCATTGCATGTGTGTTCTTTTCACATATCACATATGGATCCACCAGTGTCATTGCATGTGTGTTCTTTTCACAATCCACCTATGGATCCACCAGTGTCATTGCATCTGTGCTCTTTTCACTGACAACAACCAGAGTCATTGCATGTGTGTTCTATTCAGAGACCACACATAGATCCACCAGTATCATTGCATGTGTGCCCTTTTTACTAACAACAACCAGAGTCATTGAAAGGTGTGTTCTCTTCAGAGACCACACATGGATCCACCAGTGTCATTGCATGTGTGTTATTTTCACATATCACATATGGATCCACCAGTGTCATTGAATCCACCAGTGTCATTGCATTTGTGCTTCCTTCACAATCCACCTATGGATCCACTAGTGTCATTGCATGTGTTTTTTTTACTAACAACAACTAGAGTCGTTGCATGTGTGTTCTTTTCACATACCACATATGGATCCACCAGTGTCATTGCATGTGTGTTCTTTTTACTAACAACAACTAGAGTCATTTCATGTGTGTTCTTTTCACATACCACATATGGATCCACTAGTGTCATTGAAATGTGTGTTCTCTTCAGAGACCACACATGGATCAACTAGTGTCATTGCATGTGTTTTCTATTTACTAACAAAAACCAGAGTCATTGAAATGTGTGTTCTCTTCAGAGACCACACATGGATCCACCAGTGTCATTGCATGTGTGCTTTCTTCACAATCCACCTATGGTTCCACTAGTGTCATTTCATGTGTGTTCTTTTTACTAACAACAACTAGAGTCATTGCATGTGTGTTCTTTTCACATACCACATATGGATCCACCAGTGTCATTGCATGTGTGTTCTTTTCACAATCCACCTATGGATCCACCAGTGTCATTGCATGTGTGCTCTTTTCACTAACAACAACGAGAGTCATTGCATCTGTGCTCTTTTCACTACTAACAACCAGAGTCATTGCATGTGTGTTCTCTTTAGAGACCACACATGGATCCACCAGTGTCATTGCATGTGTGTTCTTTTTACTAACAACAACCAGAGTCATTGCATGTGTGTTATTTTCACATATCACATATGGATCCACCAGTGTCATTGAATCCACCAGTGTCATTGCATTTGTGCTTCCTTCACAATCCACCTATGGATCCACTAGTGTCATTGCATGTGTTTTTTTTACTAACAACAACTAGAGTCGTTGCATGTGTGTTCTTTTCACATACCACATATGGATCCACCAGTGTCATTGCATGTGTGTTCTTTTTACTAACAACAACTAGAGTCATTGCATGTGTGTTCTTTTCACATACCACATATGGATCCACCAGTGTCATTGCATGTGTGTTCTTTTCACAATCCACCTATGGATCCACCAGTGTCATTGCATCTGTGCTCTTTTCACTGACAACAACCAGAGTCATTGCATGTGTGTTCTATTCAGAGACCACACATAGATCCACCAGTATCATTGCATGTGTGCCCTTTTTACTAACAACAACCAGAGTCATTGAAAGGTGTGTTCTCTTCAGAGACCACACATGGATCCACCAGTGTCATTGCATGTGTGTTCTTTTTACTAACAACAACCAGAGTCATTGCATGTGTGTTATTTTCACATATCACATATGGATCCACCAGTGTCATTGAATCCACTAGTGTCATTGCATGTGTGCTTCCTTCACAATCCACCTATGGATCCACCAGTGTCATTGCATGTGTGTTCTTTTTACTAACAACAACCAGAGTCATTGCAGGTGTGTTCTTTTCACATACCACATATGGATCCACCAGTGTGATTGCATGTGTGTTCTTTTTACTAACAACAACTAGAGTCATTTCATGTGTGTTCTTTTCACATACCACATATGGATCCACCAGTGTCATTGCATGTGTGTTCTTCTCACAATCCACCAATGGATCCACCAATGTCATTGCATGTGTGCTCTTTTCACTAACAACAACCAGAGTCATTGCATGTGTGTTCTCTTTAGATACCACACATGGATCTACCAGTACCATTGCGTGTGTGTCATTTTTACTAACAACAACCAGAGTCATTGAAATGTGTGTTCTCTTCAGAGACCACACATGGATCCACCAGTGTCATTGCATGTGTGTTATTTTTACTAACAACAACCAGAGTCATTGCATGTGTGTTATTTTTACTAACAACAACCAGAGTCATTGCATGTGTGTTATTTTCACATATCACATATGGATCCACCAGTGTCATTGCATTTGTGCTTCCTTCACAATCCACCTATGGATCCACCAGTGTCATTGCATGTGTTTTTTTTACTCACAACAACCAGAGTCATTGCATGTGTGTTCTTTTCACAAAGCACATATGGATCCACCAGTGTCATTGCATATGTGTTCTTTTTACTAACAACAACTAGAGTTATTTCATGTGTGTTCTTTTCACATACCACATATGGATGCACTAGTGTTATTGAAATGTGTGTTCTCTTCAGAGACCACACATGGATCCACTAGTGTCATTACATGTGTTTTCTTTTTACTATCAAAAACCAAAGTCATTGAAATGTGTGTTATCTTCAAAGACCACACATGGATCCACCAGTGTCATTGCATGTGTGTTCTTTTCACAATCCACCTATGGATCCACCAGTGTCATTGCATGTATGCTCTTTTCACTAACAACAACCAGAGTCATTGCATGTGCATTCTCTTTAGATACCACACATGGATCCACTAGTATCATTGCATGTGTGTCATTTTTACTAACAACAACCAGAGTCATTGAAATGTGTGTTCTCTTTAGAGACCACACATGGATCCACCAGTGTCATTGCATGTGTGTTCTTTTTACTAACAACAACCAGAGTCATTGCATGTGTGTTATTTTCACATATCACATATGGATCCACCAGTGTCATTGAATCCACCAGTGTCATTGCATTTGTGCTTCCTTCACAATCCACCTATGGATCCACTAGTGTCATTGCATGTGTTTTTTTTACTAACAACAACTAGAGTCGTTGCATGTGTGTTCTTTTCACATACCACATATGGATCCACCAGTGTCATTGCATGTGTGTTCTTTTTACTAACAACAACTAGAGTCATTGCATGTGTGTTCTTTTCACATACCACATATGGATCCACCAGTGTCATTGCATGTGTGTTCTTTTCACATACCACATATGGATCCACCAGTGTCATTGCATGTGTGTTCTTTTCACAATCCACCTATGGATCCACCAGTGTCATTGCATCTGTGCTCTTTTCACTGACAACAACCAGAGTCATTGCATGTGTGTTCTATTCAGAGACCACACATAGATCCACCAGTATCATTGCATGTGTGCCCTTTTTACTAACAACAACCAGAGTCATTGAAAGGTGTGTTCTCTTCAGAGACCACACATGGATCCACCAGTGTCATTGCATGTGTGTTCTTTTTACTAACAACAACCAGAGTCATTGCATGTGTGTTATTTTCACATATCACATATGGATCCACCAGTGTCATTGAATCCACCAGTGTCATTGCATGTGTGCTTCCTTCACAATCCACCTATGGATCCACCAGTGTCATTGCATGTGTGTTCTTTTTACTAACAACAACCAGAGTCATTGCATGTGTGTTCTTTTCACATACCACATATGGATCCACCAGTGTCATTGCATGTGTGTTCTTTTTACTAACAACAACTAGAGTCATTTCATGTGTATTCTTTTCACATACCACATATGGATCCACCAGTGTCATTGCATGTGTGTTCTTCTCACAATCCACCAATGGATCCACCAATGTCATTGCATGTGTGCTCTTTTCACTAACAACAACCAGAGTCATTGCATGTGTGTTCTCTTTAGATACCACACATGGATCTACCAGTACCATTGCGTGTGTGTCATTTTTACTAACAACACCCAGAGTCATTGCATGTGTGTTATTTTCATAAACCAAATATGGATCCACCAGTGTCATTGAATCCACCAGTGTCATTGCATGTGTGCTCTCTTCACAATACACCTATGGATCCACCAGTGTCATTGCATGTGTGTTCTTTCTACTAATAAAAACCAGAGTCATTGAAATTTGTGTTCTCTTCCAGAGTTATTGAAATGTGTGTTCTCTTAAGAGACCACACATGGATCCACTAGGGCCATTACATGTGTGTTCTTTTTACTAACAATAACCAGAGTCATTGCATGTGTGTTATTTTCACATACCACATATGGATCCACCAGTGTCATTGAATCCACCAGTGTCATTCAATGTGTGCTCTCTTCACAATCCACCTATGGATCCACCAGTGTCATTGCATGTGTGTTCTTTTTACTAACAACAACCAGAGTCATTTCATGTCTGTTCTTTTCACATACCACGTATGGATCCACCAATGTCATTGCATGTGTTTTCTTTTCACAATCCACCTATGGATCCACCAGTGTCATTGCATGTGTGCTGTTTTACTAACAACAACCAGAGTCATTGCATGTGTGCTCTTTTCACAATCCACATATGTATCCACCAGTGTCATTGCATGCGTGTTCTTTTCACAATCCAGCTATGGATCCACCAGTGTCATTGCATGTGTGTTCTTTTTACTAACAACAACCAGAGTCATTGCATGTGTGTTATTTTCACATATCACATATGGATCCACCAGTGTCATTGAATCCACCAGTGTCATTGCATTTGTGCTTCCTTCACAATCCACCTATGGATCCACTAGTGTCATTGCATGTGTTTTTTTACTAACAACAACTAGAGTCGTTGCATGTGTGTTCTTTTCACATACCACATATGGATCCACCAGTGTCATTGCATGTGTGTTCTTTTTACTAACAACAACTAAAGTCATTTCATGTGTGTTCTTTTCACATACCACATATGGATCCACTAGTGTCATTGAAATGTGTGTTCTCTTCAGAGACCACACATGGATCAACTAGTGTCATTGCATGTGTTTTCTATTTACTAACAAAAACCAGAGTCATTGAAATGTGTGTTCTCTTCAGAGACCACACATGGATCCACCAGTGTCATTGCATGTGTGTTCTTTTTACTAACAACAACCAGAGTCATTGAAATGTGTGTTCTCTTAAGAGACCACACATGGATCCACCAGTGTCATTGCATGTGTGCTTTCTTCACAATCCACCTATGGTTCCACCAGTGTCATTGCATGTGTGTTCTTTTTACTAACAAAAAGTAGAGTCATTGCATGTGTGTTCTTTTCACATACCACATATGGATCCACCAGTGTCATTGCATGTGTGTTCTTTTCACAATCCACATATGGATCCACCAGTGTCATTGCATGTGTGCTCTTTTCACTAACAACATCCAGAGTCATTGCATGTGTGCTCTTTTCACTAACAACAACCAGAGTCATTACATGTGTGTTCTCTTTAGAGACCACACATGGATCCACCAGTATCATTGCATGTGTGTCCTTTTTACTAACAACAACCAGAGTCATTGAAATGTGTGTTCTCTTTAGAGACCACGCATGGATCCACCAGTGTCATTGCATGTTGGTTTTTTTACTAACAACAACCAGAGCCATTGCATGTGTGTTATTTTCACATATCACATATGGATCCACCAGTGTCATTGAATCCACCAGTGTCATTGCATGTGTGCTCCCTTCACAATCCACCTACGGATCCACTAGTGTCATTGCATGTGTGTTCTTTTTACTAACAACAACCAGAGTCATTGCAAGTGTGTTCTTTTCACATACCACATATGGATCCACCAGTGTCATTGCATGTGTGTTCTTTTTACTAACAACAACTAGAGTCATTTCATGTGTGTTCTTTTCACATACCACATATGGATCCACCAGTGTCATTGAAATATGTGTTCTCTTTAGAGACCACACATGGATCCACCAGTGTCATTGCATATGTGTTCTTTTGACTAACAAAAACCAGAGTCATTGAAATGTGTGTTCTCTTCAGATACCACACATGGATCCACCAGTGTCATTGCATGTGTGTTCTTTTTACTAACAACCAGAGCAATTGAAATGTGTGTTCTCTTAAGAGACCACACATGGATCCACTAGGGTCATTGCATGTGTGTTATTTTTACTAGCAACAACCAGAGTCATTGCATGTGTGTTATTTTCACAAACCAAATATGGATCCACCAGTGTCATTGAATCCAACAGTGTCATTGCATGTGTGCTCTCTTCACAATACACCCTATGGATCCACCTGTGTCATTGCATGTGTGTTCTTTTTACTAATAAAAACCAGAGTCATTGAAATTTGTGTTCTCTTCCAGAGTCATTGAAATGTGTGTTCTCTTAAGAGACCACACATGGATCCACTAGGGCCATTACATGTGTGTTCTTTTTACTAATAACAACCAGAGTCATTGCATGTGTGTTATTTTCACATACCACATATGGATCCACCAGTGTCATTGAATCCACCAGTGTCATTCAATGTGTGCTCTCTTCACAATCCACCTATGGATCCACCAGTGTCATTGCATGTGTGTTCTTTTTACTAACAACAACCAGAGTCATTTCATGTCTGTTCTTTTCACATACCACGTATGGATCTACCAATGTCATTGCATGTGTGTTCTTTTCACAATCCACCTATGGATCCACCAGTGTCATTGCATAAGTGCTGTTTTACTAACAACAACCAGAGTCATTGCATGTGTGCTCTTTTCACAATCCACATATGGATCCACCAGTGTCATTGCATGTGTGCTCTTTTAACTAACAACAACCAGAGTCATTGCATGTGTGTTCTCTTCAGAGACCACACATGTATCCACTAATGTCATTGCATGTGTGTTCTTTTTACTAACAACAACTAGAGTCATGTGTGTTCTTTTCACATACCACATATGGATCCACCAGTGTCATTGCATGTGTGTTCTTTTCACAATCCACCTATGGATCCACCAGTGTCATTGCATGTGTGCTCTTTTCACTAACAACAACCAAAGTCATTGCATGTGTGTTCTCTTTAGATACCACACTTGGATCCACCAGTATCATTGCATGTGTGTCCTTTTTACTAACAACCAGAGTCATTGAAATGTGTGTTCTCTTCAGAGACCACACATGGATCCACCAGTGTCATTGATTGTGTGTTCTTTTTACTAACAACAACCAGAGTCATTGCATGTGTGTTATTTTCACATATCACATATGGATCCACCAGTGTCATTGAATCCACCAGTGTCATTGCATGTGTGCTTCCTTCACAATCCTCCTATGGATCCACCAGTGTCATTGCATGTGTGTTCTTTTTACAAACAACAACCAGTGTCATTGCATGTGTGTTCTTTTCACATACCACATATGGATCCACTAGTGTCATTACATGTGTGTTCTTTTTACTAACAACAACTAGAGTCATTTCATGTGTGTTCTTTTCACATACCACATATGGATCCACCAGTGTCATTGCATGTGTGTTCTTTTCACAATCCACCTATGGATCCACTAGTGTCATTGCATGTGTGCTCTTTTAACTAACAACAACAAGAGTCATTGCATGTGTGTTCTCTTTAGATACCACACATAGATCCACCAGTATCATTGCATGTGTGTCCTTTTTCCTAACAACAACCAGAGTCATTGAAATGTGTGTTCTCTTCAGAGACCACACATGGATCCACCAGTGTCATTGCATGTGTGTTCTTTTCACTAACAACAATCAGAGTCATTGCATGTGTGTTATTTTCACATATCACATATGGATCCACCAGTGTCATTGAATCCACCAGTGTCATTGCATGTGTGCTTCCTTCACAATCCACCTATGGATCCACCAGTGTCATTGCATGTGTGTTCTTTTTACTAACAACTACCAGAGTCATTGCAAGTGTGTTCTTTTCACATACCACATATGGATCCACCAGTGTCATTGCATGTGTGTTCTTTTTACTAACAACAACTAGAGTCATTTCATGTGTGTTCTTTTCACATACCACATATGGATCCACCAGTGTCATTGAAATATGTGTTCTCTTTAGAGACCACACATGGATCCACCAGTGTCATTGCATATGTGTTCTTTTGACTAACAAAAACCAGAGTCATTGAAATGTGTGTTCTCTTTAGATACCACACATGGATCCACCAGTGTCATTGCATGTGTGTTCTTTTTACTAACAACAACCAGAGTCACTGAAATGTGTGTTCTCTTAAGAGACCACACATGGATCCACCAGTGTCATTGCATGTGTGTTCATTTTACTAATCAAAACCAGAGTCATTGAAATGTGTGTTCCCTTCAGAGACCACACATAGATCCACCAGTGTCATTGCATGTGTGTTCTTTTTACTAACAACAACTAGAGTCATTGAAATGTGTGTTCTCTTAAGAGACCACACATGGATCCACTAGGGTCATTGCATGTGTGTTCTTTTTACTAACAACAACCAGAGTCTTTGCATGTGTGTTATTTTCACATACCACATATGGATCCACCAGTGTCATTGAATCCACCAGTGTCATTGCATGTCTGCTTCCTTCACAATCCACCTATGGATACACCATTTTCATTGCATGTGCATTCTTTTTACTAACAACAACCAGATTCATTGCATGTGTGTTCTTTTCACATACCACATATGGATCCACCAGTGTCATTGCATGTGTGTTCTTTTAACTAACAACAACTAGAGTCATTTCATGTGTGTTCTTTTCACATACCACATATGGATCCACCAGTGTCATTGAAATGTGTGTTCTCTTTAGAGACCACACATGGATCCAGCAGTGTCATTGCATCTGTTTTATTTTTACTAACAAAAACCAGAGTCATTGAAATGTGTGTTCTCTTCAGAGACCACACATGGATCCACCAGTGTCATTGCATGTGTGTTCTTTTTACTAACAACAACCAGAGTCATTGAAATGTGTGTTCTCTTTAGAGAATACACATGGATCCACCGGTGTCATTGCATGTGTGCTTTCTTCACAATCCACCTATGGGTTCCACCAGTGTCATTGCATGTGTGTTCTTTTTACTAACAACAACCAGAGTCATTGCATGTGTGTTGTTTTCACATACCACATATGGATCCACCAGTGTCATTGCATGTGTGTTCTTTTCACAATCCACCTATGGATCCAGCAGTGTCATTGCATGTGTGTTCTTTTTACTAACAACAACCAGAGTCATTGAAATGTGTGTTCTCTTAAGAGACCACACATGGATCCACTAGGGTCATTACATGTGTGTTCTTTTTACTGACAACAACCAGAGTCATTGCATGTGTGTTATTTTCACATACCACATATGGATCCACCAGTGTCATTCAATGTGTGCTCTCTTCACAATCCACCTATGGATCCACCAGTGTCATTGCATGTGTGTTCTTTTTACTAACAACAACCAGAGAAATTTCATGTGTGTTCTTTTCACATACCACATATGGATCCACCAATGTCATTGCATGTGTGTTCTTTTCACAATCCACCTATGGATCCACCAGTGTCATTGCATGTGTGATGTTTTACTAACAACAACCAGAGTCATTGCATGTGTGCTCTTTTCACAATCCACATATGGATCCAGCAGTGCCATTGCATGTGTGTTCTTTTCACAATCCACCTATGGATCCACCAATGTCATTGCATGTGTGCTCTTTTCACTAACAACAACCAGAGTCATTGCATGTGTGTTCTCTTCAGAGACCACACATGGATCCACTAGTGTCATTGCATGTGTGTTCTTTTTAATAACAACAACTAGAGTCATGTGTGTTCTTCTCACATACCACATATGGATCCACCAGTGTCATTGCATGTGTGTTCTTTTCACAATCCACCTATGGATCCACCAGTGTCATTGCATGTGTGCTCTTTTCACTAACAACCAGAGTCATTGCATGTGTGTTCTCTTTAGATACCACACATGGATCCACTAGTGTTATTGCATCTGTTTTCTTTTTACTAACAAAAACCAGAGTCATTGAAATGTGTATTCTCTTCAGAGACCACACATGGTTCCACCAGTGTCATTGCATGTGTGTTCTTTTTACTAACAACAACCAGAGTCATTGAAATGTGTGTTCTCTTCAGAGACCACACATGGATCCACCCGTGTCATTGCATGTGTGCTTTCTTCACAATCCACCTATGGTTCCACCAGTGTCATTGCATGTGTGTTCTTTTTACTAACAACAACCAGAGTCATTGCATGTGTGTTATTTTCACATACCACATATGGATCCACCAGTGTCATTGCATGTGTGTTCTTTTCACAATCCACCTATGGATCCAGCAGTGTCATTGCATGTGTGCTCTTTTCACTAACAACCAGAGTCATTGCATGTGTTTTCTCTTTAGATACCACACATGGATCCACCAGTATCATTGCATATGTGTCCTTTTTACTAACAACAACCAGAGTCATTGAAATGTGTGTTTTCTTCAGAGACCACACATGGATCCACCAGTGTCATTGCATGTGTGTTCTTTTTACTAACAACAACCAGAATTATTGCATGTGTGTTCTTTTCACATACCACATATGGATCCACCAGTGTCATTGCATGTGTGTTCTTTTCATAATCCACCTATGGATCCACCAGTGTCATTGCATGTGTGCTCTTTTCACTAACAACCAGAGTCATTGCATGTGTGTTCTCTTTAGATACCACACATGGATCCAACAGTATCATTGCATGTGTCTCCTTTTTATTAACAACAACCAGAGTCATTGAAATGTGTGTTCTCTTTAGAGACCACACATGGATCCACCAGTGTCATTGCATGTGTGTTCTTTTAACTAACAACAACCAGAGCCATTGCTTGTGTGTTATTTTCACATATCACATATGGATCAACCAGTGTCAGTGAATCCACCAGTGTCATTGCATTTGTGCTCCCTTCACAATCCACCTACGGATCCACCAGTGTCATTGCATGTGTGGTCTTTTTACTAACAACAACCAGAGTCATTGCATGTGTGTTCTTTTCACATACCACATATGGATCCACCAGTGTCATTGCATGTGTGTTCTTTTTACTAACAACAACTAGAGTCATTTAATGTGTGTTCTTTTCACATACCACATATGGATCCACCAGTGTCATTGAAATATTTGTTCTCTTTAGAGACCACACATGGATCCACCAGTGTCATTGCATGTGTGTTCTTTTTACTAACAACAACCAGAGTCATTGAAATGTGTGTTCTCTTAAGAGACCACACATGGATCCACTAGGGTCATTACATGTGTGTTCTTTTTACTGACAACAACCAGAGTCATTGCATGTGTGTTATTTTCACAAACCACATATGGATCCACCAGTGTCATTTAATGTGTGCTCTCTTCAAAATCCACCTATGGATCCACCAGTGTCATTGCATATGTGTTCTTTTTACTAACAACAACTAGAGAAATTTCATGTGTGTTCTTTTCACATACCACATATGGATCCACCAATGTCATTGCATGTGTGTTCTTTTCACAATCCACCTATGGATCCACCAGTGTCATTGCATGTGTGATGTTTTACTAACAACAACCAGAGTCATTGCATGTGTGCTCTTTTCACAATCCACATATGGATCCACCAGTGTCATTGCATGTGTGTTCTTTTCACAATCCACCTATGGATCCACCAGTGTCATTGCATGTGTGCTCTTTTCACTAACAACAACCAGAGTCATTGCATGTGTGTTCTCTTCAGAGACCACACATGGATCCACTAGTTTCATTGCATGTGTGTTCTTTTTACTAACAACAACTAGAGTCATGTGTGTTCTTTTCACATACCACATATGGATCCACCAGTGTCATTGCATTTGTGTTCTTTTCACAATCCACCTATGGATCCACCAGTGTCATTGCATGTGTGCTCTTTTCACTAACAACCAGAGTCATTGCATGTGTGTTCTCTTTAGATACCACACTTGGATCCACCAGTGTTATTGCATCTGTTTTCTTTTTACTAACAAAAACCAGAGTCATTGAAATGTGTATTCTCTTCAGAGACCACACATGGTTCCACCAGTGTCATTGCATGTGTGTTCTTTTTACTAAAAACAACCAGAGTCATTGAAATGTGTGTTCTCTTTAGAGACCACACATGGATCCACCCGTGTCATTGCATGTGTGCTTTCTTCACAATCCACCTATGGTTCCACCAGTGTCATTGCATGTGTGTTCTTTTTACTAACAACAACCAGAGTCATTGCATGTGTGTTATTTTCACATACCACATATGGATCCACCAGTGTCATTGCATGTGTGTTCTTTTCACAATCCACCTATGGATCCAGAAGTGTCATTGCATGTGTGCTCTTTTCACTAACAACCAGAGTCATTGCATGTGTTTTCTCTTTAGATACCACACATGGATCCACCAGTATCATTGCATGTGTGTCCTTTTTACTAACAACAACCAGAGTCATTGAAATGTGTGTTTTCTTCAGAGACCACACATGGATCCACCAGTGTCATTGCATGTGTGTTCTTTTTACTAACAACAACCAGAATTATTGCATGTGTGTTCTTTTCACATACCACATATGGATCCACCAGTGTCATTGCATGTGTGTTCTTTTCATAATCCACCTATGGATCCACCAGTGTCATTGCATGTGTGCTCTTTTCACTAACAACCAGAGTCATTGCATGTGTGTTCTCTTTAGATACCACACATGGATCCAACAGTATCATTGCATGTGTCTCCTTTTTACTAACAACAAACAGAGTCATTGAAATGTGTGTTCTCTTAAGAGACCACACATGTATCCACTAGGGTCATTGCATGTGTGTTATTTTTACTAGCAACAAACAGAGTCATTGCATGTGTGTTACTTTCACATACCACATATCGATCCAACAGTGTCATTGAATCCACCGGTGTCATTGCATGTGTGTTCTTTTTACAAATAAAAACCAGAGTCATTGAAATTTGTGTTCTCTTCACATACCACACATGGATCCACCAGTGTCATTGCATGTGTGTCCTTTTTACTAACAACAACCAGAGTCATTAAAATGTTTGTTCTCATAAGAGACCACACATGGATCCACTAGGGTCATTACATGTGTGTTCTTTTTACTGACAACAACCAGAGTCATTGCATGTGTGTTATTTTCACATACCACATATGGATCCACCAGTGTCATTGAATCCACCAGTGTCATTCAATGTGTGCTCTCTTCACAATCCACCTATGGATCCACCAGTGTCATTACATGTGTGTTCTTTTTACTAACAACCAGAGTAATTTCATGTGTGTTCTTTTCACATACCACATATGGATCCACCAATGTCATTGCATGTGTGTTCTTTTCACAATCCACCTATGGATCCACCAGTGTCAGTGCATGTGGGATGTTTTACTAACAACAACCAGAGTCATTGCATGTGTGCTCTTTTCACAATCCACATATGGATCCACCAGTGTCATTGCATGTGTGTTCTTTTCACAATCCACCTATGGATCCACAAGTGTCATTGCATGTGTGCTCTTTTCACTAACAACAACCAGAGTCATTGCATGTGTGTTCTCTTCAGAGACCACACATGGATCCACTAGTGTCATTGCATGTGTGTTCTTTTTACTAACAACAACTAGAGTCATGTGTGTTCTTTTCACATACCACATATGGATCCACCAGTGTCATTGCATGTGTGTTCTTTTCACAATCCACCTATGGATCCACCAGTGTCATTGCATGTGTGCTCTTTTCACTAACAACTAGAGTCATTGCATGTGTGTTCTCCTTAGATACCACACATGGATCCACCAGTATTATTGCACGTGTGTCCTTTTTACTAACAACAACCAGAGTCATTAAAATGTGTGTTCTCTTTAGAGACCACACATGGATCCACCAGTGTCATTGCATGTGTGTTCTTTTTACTAACAACAACCAGAGTCATTGCATGTGTGTTATTTTCACATATCACATATGGATCCACTAGTTTCATTGAATCCACCAGTGTCATTGCATGTGTGCTTCCTTCACAATCCACCTATGGGTCCACCAGTGTCATTTCATGTGTGTTCTTTTTACAAACAACAACCAGAGTCATTGCGTGTGTGTTCTTTTCACATACCACATATGGATCCACTAGTGTCATTGCATGTGTGTTCTTTTTACTAACAACAACTAGAGTCATTTCATGTGTGTTCTTTTCACATACCACATATGGATCCACCAGTGTCATTGCATGTGTGTTCTTTTCACAATCCACCTATGGATCCACCAGTGTCATTGCATGTGTGTTCTTTCACTAACAACAACCAGAGTCATTTCATGTGTGCTCTCTTTAGATACCACACATAGATCCACCAGTATCATTGCATGTGTGTCCTTTTTACTAACAACAACCAGAGTCATTGAAAGGTGTGTTCTCTTCATAGACCACACATGGATCCACCAGTGTCATTGCAGGTGTGTTCTTTTTACTAACAACAACCAGAGTCATTGCATGTGTGTTATTTTCACATATCACATATGGATCCACCAGTGTCATTGCATCCACCAGTGTCATTGCATGTGTGCTTCCTTCACAATCCACCTATGGATCCACCAGTGTCATTGCATGTGTGTTCTTTTTACTAACAACAACCAGAGTCATTGAAATGTGTGTTCTCTTCAGACACCACACATGGATCCACCAGTGTCATTGCATGTGTGTTCTTTTTACTAACAACAACCAGAGTCATTGAAATGTGTGTTCTCTTAAGAGACAACACATGGATCCACTAGGGTCATTGCATGTGTGTTATTTTTGCTAGCAACAACCAGAGTCATTGCATTTGTGTTACTTTCACATACCACATATGGATCCAACAGTGTCATTGAATCCACCAGTGTCATTGCATGTGTGCTCTCTTCACAATCCACCTATGGATCCATCAGTGTCATTGCATGTGTGTTCTTTTTACTAATAAAAACCAGAGTCATTGAAATTTGTGTTCTCTTCACAGACCACACATGGATCCACCAGTGTCATTGCATGTGTGTTATTTTTACTAACAACAATCAGAGTCATTGAAATGTCTGTTCTCTTAAGAGACCACACATGGATCCACTAGGGTTATTACATGTGTGTTCTTTTTACTGACAACAACCAGAGTCATTTCATGTGTGTTATTTTCACATACCACATATGGATCCACCAGTGTCATTGAATCCACCAGTTTCATTCAATGTGTGCTCTCTTCATAATCCACCTATGGATCCACCAGTGACATTGCATGTGTGTTCTTTTTACTAACAACAACCTGAGTAATTTCATGTGTGTTCTTTTCACAATCCACCTATGGATCCACTAGTGTCATTGCATGTGTGATGTTTTACTAATAACAACCAGAGTCATTGCATGTGTGCTCTTTTCACAATCCACATATGGATCCACCAGTGTCATTGCATGTGTGTTCTTTTCACAATCCACCTATGGATCCACCAGTGTCATTGCATGTGTTCTCTTTTCACTAACAACTAGAGTCATTGCATGTGTGTTCTCTTTAGATACCACACATGGATCCACCAGTATTATTGCACGTGTGTCCTTTTTACTAACAACAACCAGAGTCATTAAAATGTGTGTTCTCTTTAGAGACCACACATGGATCCACCAGTGTCATTGCATGTGTGTTCTTTTTACTAACAACAACCAGAGTCATTGCATGTGTGTTATTTTCACATATCACATATGGATCCACCGGTGTCATTGAATCCACCAGTGTCATTGCATGTGTGCTTCCTTCACAATCCACCTATGGATCCACCAGTGTCATTTCATGTGTGTTCTTTTTACAAACAACAACCAGAGTCATTGCATGTGTGTTCTTTTCACATACCACATATGGATCCACTAGTGTCATTGCATGTGTGTTCTTTTTACTAACAACAACTAGAGTCATTTCATGTGTGTTCTTTTCACATACCACATATGGATCCACTAGTGTCATTGCATGTGTGTTCTTTTCACAATCCACCTATGGATCCACCAGTGTCATTGCATGTGTGTTCTTTCGCTAACAACAACCAGAGTCATTTCATGTGTGTTCTCTTTAGATACCACACATAGATCCACCAGTATCATTGCATGTGTGTCCTTTTTACTAACAACAACCAGAGTCATTGAAAGGTGTGTTCTCTTCATAGACCACACATGGATCCACCAGTGTCATTGCAGGTGTGTTCTTTTTACTAACAACAACCAGAGTCATTGCATGTGTGTTATTTTCACATATCACATATGGATCCACCAGTGTCATTGCATCCACCAGTGTCATTGCATGTGTGCTTCCTTCACAACCCACCTATGGATCCACCAGTGTCATTGCATGTGTGTTCTTTTTACTAACAACAACTAGAGTCATTGAAATGTGTGTTCTCTTCAGACACCACACATGGATCCACCAGTGTCATTGCATGTGTGTTCTTTTTACTAACAACAACCAGAGTCATTGAAATGTGTGTTCTCTTAAGAGACAACACATGGATCCACTAGGGTCATTGCATGTGTGTTATTTTCGCTAGCAACAACCAGAGTCATTGTATTTTTGTTACTTTCACATACCACATATGGATCCAACAGTGTCATTGAATCCACCAGTGTCATTGCATGTGTGCTCTCTTCACAATCCACCTATGGATCCACCAGTGTCATTGCATGTGTGTTCTTTTTACTAATAAAAACCAGAGTCATTGAAATTTGTGTTCTCTTCACAGACCACACATGGATCCACCAGTGTCATTGCATGTGTGTTATTTTTACTAACAACAATCAGAGTCATTGAAATGTCTATTCTCTTAAGAGACCACACATGGATCCACTAGGGTTATTACATGTGTGTTCTTTTTACTGACAACAACCAGAGTCATTACATGTGTGTTATTTTCACATACCACATATGGATCCACCAGTGTCATTGAATCCACCAGTTTCATTCAATGTGTGCTCTCTTCATAATCCACCTATGGATCCACCAGTGTCATTGCATGTGTGTTCTTTTTACTAACAACAACCTGAGTAATTTCATGTGTGTTCTTTTCACAATCCACCTATGGATCCACTAGTGTCATTGCATGTGTGATGTTTTACTAATAACAACCAGAGTCATTGCATGTGTGCTCTTTTCACAATCCACATATGGATCCACCAGTGTCATTGCATGTGTGATCTTTTCACAATCCACCTATGGATCCACCAGTGTCATTGCATGTGTGCTCTTTTCACTAACAACAACCAGAGTCATTGCATGTGTGTTCTCTTAGAGACCACACATGGATCCACTAGTGTCATTGCATGTGTGTTCTTTTTACTAACAACAACTAGAGTCATGTGTGTTCTTTTCACATACCACATATGGATCCACCAGTGGCATTGCATGTGTGTTCTTTTCACAATACACCTATGGATCCACCAGTGTCATTGCATGTGTGCTCTTTATACTAACAACCAGAGTCATTGCATGTGTGTTCTCTTTAGATACCACACATGGATCCACCAGTACCATTGCATGTGTGTCCTTTTTACTAACAACAACCAGAGTCATTGAAATGTGTGTTCTCTTTAGAGACCACACATGGATCCACCAGTGTCATTGCATGTGTGTTCTTTTTACTAACAACAACCAGAGTCATTGCATGTGTGTTATTTTCACATATCACATATGGATCCACCAGTGTCATTGCATGTGTGCTTCCTTCACAATCCACCTATGGATCCACCAGTGTCATTGCAGGTGTGTTGTTTTTACAAATAACAACCAGAGTCATTGCATGTGTGTTCTTTTCACATACCACATATGGATCCACTAGTGTCATTGCATGTGTGTTCTTTTTACTAAAAATAACTAGAGTCATTTCATGTGTGTTCTTTTTACTAACAACAACTAGAGTCATTTCATGTGTGTTCTTTTCACATACCACATATGGATCCACCAGTGTCATTGCATGTGTGTTCTTTTCACAATCCAGCTATGGATCCACCAGTGTCATTGCATATGTGCTCTTTTCACTAACAACAACAAGAGTCATTGCATGTGTGTTCTCTTTTGATACCACACATAGATCCACCAGTATCATTGCATGTGTGTCCTTTTTTCTAACAACAACCAGAGTCATTGAAAGGTGTGTTCTCTTCAGAGACCACACATGGATCCACCAGTGTCATTGCATGTGTGTTCTTTTTACTAACAACAACCAGAGTCATTGCATGTGTGTTATTTTCACATATCACATATGGATCCACCAGTGTCATTGAATCCACCAGTGTCATTGCATGTGTCCTTCCTTCACAATCCACCTATGGATCCACCAGTGCCATTGCATGTGTGTTCTTTTTACTAACAACAACTAGAGTCATTTCATGTGTGTTCTTTTCACATACCACATATGGATCCACTAGCGTTATTGAAATGTGTGTTCTCTTTAGAGACCACACATGGATCCACCAGTGTCATTGTATCTGTTTTCTTTTTACTAACAAAAACTAGAGTCATTGAAATGTGTGTTTTTTAGAGACCACACATGGATCCACCAGTGTCATTGCATGTGTGTTCTTTTTACTAACAACAACTAGAGTCATTGAAATGTGTGTTCTCTTTAGAGACCACACATGGATCCACCAGTGTCATTGCATGTGTGCTTTGTTCACAATCCACCTATGGTTCCACCAGTGTCCTTGCATGTGTGATCTTTTTACTGACAATAACCAGAGTCATTGCATGTGTGTTCTTTTCACATACCACATATGGATCCACCAGTGTCATTGCATGTGTGTAATTTTCACTATTCACCTATGGATACACCAGTGTCATGGCATGTGTGCTCTTTTCACTAACAACAACCAGAGTCATTGCATGTGTGTTCTCTTCAAAGACCACACATGGATCCACTAGTGTCATTGCATGTGTGTTCTTTTTACTAACAACAACTAGAGTCATTGAAATGTGTGTTCTCTTCAGAGCCCACACATGGATCCACCAGTGTCATTGCATGTGTGTTCTTTATACTAACAAGAACCAGAGTCATTGCATGTGTGTTATTTACACATACCACATATGGATCCACCAGTGTCATTGAATCCACAAGTGTCATTGCATGTGTGTTGTTTTCACAATGCACTTATGGATCCACCAGTGTCATTGCATGTGTGTTCTTTTTACTAACAACAACCAGAGTCATTGCATTTGTCTTCTTTTCACATACCACACATGGATCCACTAGTGTCATTGCATGTGTGTTCTTTTCACAATCCACCTATGGATCCACCAGTGTCATTGCATGTGTGCTTTTTTACTAACAACCACCAGACTCATTGCATGTGTGCTCTTTTCACAATCCACATATGGATCCACCAGTGTCATTGCATGTGTGCTCTTTTCACTAACAACAACAAGAGTCATTGCATGTGTGTTCTCTTTAGATACCACACATAGATCCACCAGTATCATTGCATGTGTGTCCTTTTTACTAACTACAACCAGAGTCATTGAAAGGTGTGTTCTCTTCAGAGACCACACATGGATCCACCAGTGTCATTGCATGTGTGTTCTTTTTACTAACAACAACCAGAGTCATTGCATGTGTGTTATTTTCACATATCACATATGGATCCACCAGTGTCACTGAATCCACCAGTGTCATTGCATGTGTGCTTCCTTCACAATCCACGTATGGATCCACCAGTGTCATTGCATGTGTGTTCTTTTCACATACCACATATGGATCCACTAGCGTTATTGAAATGTGTGTTCTCTTTAGAGACCACACATGGATCCACCAGTGTCATTGTATCTGTTTTCTTTTTACTAACAAAAACTAGAGTCATTGAAATGTGTGTTTTCTTCAGAGACCACACATGGATCCACCAGTGTCATTGCATGTGTGTTCTTTTTACTAACAACAACTAGAGTCATTGAAATGTGTGTTCTCTTTAGAGACCACACATGGATCCACCAGTGTCATTGCATGTGTGCTTTGTTCACAATCCACCTATGGTTCCACCAGTGTCCTTGCATGTGTGATCTTTTTACTAACAACAACTAGAGTCATTGCATGTGTGTTCTTTTCACATACCACATATGGATCCACCAGTGTCATTGCATGTGTGTACTTTTCACTATTCACCTATGGATCCACCAGTGTCATGGCATGTGTGCTCTTTTCACTAACAACAACCAGAGTCATTGCATGTGTGTTCTCTTCAAAGACCACACATGGATCCACTAGTGTCATTGCATGTGTGTTCTTTTTACTAACAACAACCAGAGTCATTGCATGTGTGTTCTTTTCACATACAACATATGGATCCACCAGTGTCATTGCATGTGTGTTCTTTTCACTATCCACCTATGGATCCACCCGTGTCATTGCATGTGTGCTCTTTTCACTATCAACAACCAGAGTCATTGCATGTGTGTTCTCTTCAGAGACCACACATGGATCCACCAGTGTCATTGCATGTGTGTTCTTTATACTAACAACAACCAGAGTCATCGCATGTGTGTTATTTACACATACCACATATGGATCCACCAGTGTCATTGAATCCACAAGTGTCATTGCATGTGTGTTGTTTTCACAATCCACTTATGGATCCACCAGTGTCATTGCATGTGTGTTCTTTTTACTAACAACAACCAGAGTCATTGCATTTGTCTTCTTTTCACATACCACACATGGATCCACTAGTGTCATTGCATGTGTGTTCTTTTTACAATCCACCTATGGATCCACCTGTGTCATTGCACGTGTGCTTTTTTACTAACAACAACCAGACTCATTGCATGTGTGCTCTTTTCACAATCCACATATGGATCCACCAGTGTCATTGCATGTGTGTTCTCTTCACAATCAACCGATGGATCCACCAGTTTCAATGCATGTGGGCTCTTTTCACTAACAACAACCAGAGTCATTGCATGTGTGTTCTCTTCAGAGACCACACATGGGTCCACCAGTGTCATTGCATGTGTGGTCTTTTTACTAACAACATCCAGAGTCATTGAGATGTGTGTTCTCTTCAGAGACTACACATGGATCCACTAGTGTCATTGCATGTGTGTTATTTTTACTAACAACCAGAGCCATTGCATGTGTGCTCTTTTCACAGTCCACATATGGATCCACCAGTGTCATTGCATGTGTGTTCTTTTCACAATACAACTATGGATCCACCAGTGTCATTGCATGTGTGATTTTTTTACTAACAAAATCAGAGTCATTGCAATGTGTGTTCTCTTCAGAGACCACACATGGATCCACCAGTGTCATTGCATGTGTGTCCTTTTTACTAACAACAACCTGAGTCATTGCATGTGTGTTCCTTTCACATACCACATATGGATCCACCAGCGTCATTGTATGTGTGTTCTTTTCACAATCCACCTATGGATCCACCAGTGTCATTGCATGTGTGCTCTTTTCACTAACAACAGCCAGAGTCATTGCATGTGTGTTCTCTTTAGAGACGACACATGGATCCACCAGTGTCATTGCATGTGTGTTCTTTTTACTAACAACCAGAGTCATTGAAATGTGTGTTCTCTTCAGAGACCACACATGGATCCACTAGTGTCATTGCATGTGTGTTCTTTTTACTAACAACAACTAGAGTCATTGCATGTGTGTTATTTTCACATACCACATATGGATCCACCAGTGTCATTGAATCCACCAGTGTCATTGCATGTGTGTTGTTTTCACAATCCACCTATGGATCCACCAGTGGCATTGCATGTGTGCTCTTTTCACTAACAACAACCAGAGTCATTGCATGTGTGCTCTCTTCAGAGACCACACATGGATCCACTAGTGTCATTGCATGTGTGTTCTTTTTACTAACAACAACTAGAGTCATTGAAATGTGTGTTCTCTTCAGAGACCACACATGGATCCACCAGTGTCATTGCATGTGTGCTTTGTTCACAATCCACCTACGGTTCCACCAGTGTCCTTGCATGTGTGATCTTTTTACTTACAACAACCAGAGTCATTGCATGTGTGTTCATTTCACATACCACATATGGATCCACCAGTGTCATTGCATGTGTGTACTTTTCACTATTCACCTATGGATCCACCAGTGTCATGGCATGTGTGCTCTTTTCACTAACAACAACCAGAGTCATTGCATGTGTGTTCTCTTCAGAGACCACACATGGATCCACTAGTGTCATTGCATGTGTGTTCTTTTTACTAACAACAACTAGAGTCATTGAAATGTGTGTTCTCTTCAGAGCCCACACATGGATCCACCAGTGTCATTGCATGTGTGTTCTTTTTACTAACAACAACCAGAGTCATTGCATGTGTGTTATTTTCACATACCACATATGGATCCACCAGTGTCATTGAATCCACAAGTGTCATTGCATGTGTGTTGTTTTCATAATCCACTTATGGATCCACCAGTGTCATTGCATGTGTGTTCTTTTTACTAACAACAACCAGAGTCATTGCATTTGTCTTCTTTTCACATAACACACATGGATCCACTAGTGTCATTGCATGTGTGTTCTTTTCACAATCCACCTATGGATCCACCAGTGTCATTGCACGTGTGCTTTTTTACTAACAACAACCAGACTCATTGCATGTGTGCTCTTTTCACAATCCACATATGGATCCACCAGTGTCATTGCATGTGTGTCCTTTTTACTAACAACAACCTGAGTCATTGCATGTGTGTTCCTTTCACATACCACATATGGATCCACCAGCGTCATTGTATGTGTGTTCTTTTCACAATCCACCTATGGATCCACCAGTGTCATTGCATGTGTGCTCTTTTCACTAACAACAGCCAGAGTCATTGCATGTGTGTTCTCTTCAGAGACGACACATGGATCCACCAGTGTCATTGCATGTGTGTTCTTTTTCCTAACAACCAGAGTCATTGAAATGTGTGTTCTCTTAAGAGACCACACATGGATCCACTAGTGTCATTGCATGTGTGTTCTTTTTACTAACAACAACTAGAGTCATTGCATGTGTGTTATTTTCACATACCACATATGGATCCACCAGTGTCATTGAATCCACCAGTGTCATTGCATGTGTGTTCTTTTCACAATCCACCTATGGATCCACCAGTGGCATTGCATGTGTGCTCTTTTCACTAACAACAACCAGAGTCATTGCATGTGTGCTCTCTTCAGAGACCACACATGGATCCACTAGTGTCATTGCATCTGTGTTCTTTTTACTAACAACAACTAGAGTCATTGAAATGTGTGTTCTCTTCAGAGACCACACATGGATCCACCAGTGTCATTGCATGTGTGCTTTGTTCACAATCCACCTACGGTTCCACCAGTGTCCTTGCATGTGTGATCTTTTTACTGACAACAGCCAGAGTCATTGCATGTGTGTTCATTTCACATACCCCATATGGATCCACCAGTGTCATTGCATGTGTGTACTTTTCACTATTCACCTATGGATCCACCAGTGTCATGGCATGTGTGCTCTTTTCACTAACAACAACCAGAGTCATTGCATGTGTGTTCTCTTCAGAGACCACACATGGATCCACTAGTGTCATTGCATGTGTGTTCTTTTTACTAACAACAACTAGAGTCATTGAAATGTGTGTTCTCTTTAGATACCACACATGGATCCACCAGTGTCATTGCATGTGTGTTCTTTTTACTAACAACAACCAGAGTCATTGCATGTGTGTTATTTTCACATACCACATATGGATCCACCAGTGTCATTGAATCCACAAGTGTCATTGCATGTGTGTTGTTTTCATAATCCACTTATGGATCCACCAGTGTCATTGCATGTGCGTTCTTTTTCCTAACAACAACCAGAGTCATTCCATTTGTCTTCTTTTCACATACCACACATGGATCCACTAGTGTCATTGCATGTGTGTTCTTTTCACAATCCACCTATGGATCCACCAGTGGCATTGCATGTGTGCTCTTTTCACTAACAACAACCAGAGTCATTGCATGTGTGCTCTCTTCAGAGACCACACATGGATCCACTAGTGTCATTGCATGTGTGTTCTTTTTACTAACAACAACGAGAGTCATTGAAATGTGTGTTCTCTTCAGAGACCACACATGGATCCACCAGTGTCATTGCATGTGTGCTTTGTTCACAATCCACCTACGGTTCCACCAGTGTCCTTGCATGTGTGATCTTTTTACTGACAACAACCAGAGTCATTGCATGTGTGTTCATTTCACATACCACATATGGATCCACCAGTGTCATTGCATGGGTGTACTTTTCACTATTCACCTATGGATCCACCAGTGTCATGGCATGTGTGCTCTTTTCACTAACAACAACCAGAGTCATTGCATGTGTGTTCTCTTCAGAGACGACACATGGATCCACCAGTGTCATTGCATGTGTGTTCTTTTTACTAACAACCAGAGTCATTGAAATGTGTGTTCTCTTTAGAGACCACACATGGATCCACTAGTGTCATTGCATGTGTGTTCTTTTTACTAACAACAACTAGAGTCATTGCATGTGTGTTATTTTCACATACCACATATGGATCCACCAGTGTCATTGAATCCACCAGTGTCATTGCATGTGTGTTCTTTTCACAATCCACCTATGGATCCACCAGTGGCATTGCATGTGTGGTCTTTTCACTAACAACAACCAGAGTCATTGCATGTGTGCTCTCTTCAGAGACCACACATGGATCCACTAGTGTCATTGCATGTGTGTTCTTTTTACTAACAACAACTAGAGTCATTGAAATGTGTGTTCTCTTCAGAGACCACACATGGATCCACCAGTGTCATTGCATGTGTGCTTTGTTCACAATCCACCTACGGTTCCACCAGTGTCCTTGCATGTGTGATCTTTTTACTGACAACAACCAGAGTCATTGCATGTGTGTTCATTTCACATACCACATATGGATCCACCAGTGTCATTGCATGTGTGTACTTTTCACTATTCACCTATGGATCCACCAGTGTCATGGCATGTGTGCTCTTTTCACTAACAACAACCAGAGTCATTGCATGTGTGTTCTCTTCAGAGACCACACATGGATCCACTAGTGTCATTGCATGTGTGTTCTTTTTACTAACAACAACTAGAGTCATTGAAATGTGTGTTCTCTTCAGAGCCCACACATGGATCCACCAGTGTCATTGCATGTGTGTTCTTTTTACTAACAACAACCAGAGTCATTGCATGTGTGTTATTTTCACATACCATATATGGATCCACCAGTGTCATTGAATCCACAAGTGTCATTGCATGTGTGTTGTTTTCATAATCCACTTATGGATCCACCAGTGTCATTGCATGTGTGTTCTTTTTACTAACAACAACCAGAGTCATTCCATTTGTCTTCTTTTCACATACCACACATGGATCCACTAGTGTCATTGCATGTGTGTTCTTTTCACAATCCACCTATGGATCCACCAGTGTCATTGCACGTGTGCTTTTTTACTAACAACAACCAGACTCATTGCATGTGTGCTCTTTTCACAATCCACATATGGATCCACCAGTGTCATCGCATGTGTGTTCTCTTCACAATCAACCGATGGATCCACCAGTTTCATTGCATGTGGGCTCTTTTCACTAACAACAACCAGAGTCATTGCATGTGTGTTCTCTTCAGAGACCACACATGGGTCCACCAGTGTCATTGCATGTGTGGTCTTTTTACTAACAACATCCAGAGTCATTGAGATGTGTGTTCTCTTCAGAGACTACACATGGATCCACTAGTGTCATTGCATGTGTGTTATTTTTACTAACAACAACCAGAGCCATTGCATGTGTGCTCTTTTCACAGTCCACATATGGATCCACCAGTGTCATTGCATGTGTGTTCTTTTCACAATCCAACTATGGATCCACCAGTGTCATTGCATGTGTGATTTTTTTACTAACAAAATCAGAGTCATTGCAATGTGTGTTCTCTTCAGAGACCACACATGGATCCACCAGTGTCATTGCATGTGTGTCCTTTTTACTAACAACAACCTGAGTCATTGCATGTGTGTTCCTTTCACATACCACATATGGATCCACCAGCGTCATTGTATGTGTGTTCTTTTCACAATCCACCTATGGATCCACCAGTGTCATTGCATGTGTGCTCTTTTCACTAACAACAGCCAGAGTCATTGCATGTGTGTTCTCTTCAGAGACGACACATGGATCCACCAGTGTCATTGCATGTGTGTTCTTTTTACTAACAACCAGAGTCATTGAAATGTGTGTTCTCTTCAGAGCCCACACATGGATCCACCATGTCATTGCATGTGTGTTGTGTTTAGTAACAACAACCAGAGTCATTGCATGTGTGTTATTTTCACATACCACATATGGATCCACCAGTGTCATTGCATGTGTGTTCTTTTCACAATCCACCTATGGATCCACCAGTGGCATTGCATGTGTGCTCTTTTCACTAACAACAACCAGAGTCATTGCATGTGTGTTCTCTTCAGAGACCACACATGGATCCACTAGTGTGATTGCATGTGTGTTCTTTTTACTAACAACAACTAGAGTCATTTCATGTGTGTTCTTTTCACATACCACATATGGATCTACCAGTGTCATTGAAACGTCTGTTCTCTTCAGAGACCACACATGGATCAACTAGTGTCATTGCATGTGTGTTCTTTTTACTAACAACAACCAGAGTCATTGAAATGTGTGTTCTTTTCACATACCACATATGGATCCACCAGTGTCATTGCATGTGTGTTCTTTTCACAATCCACCTATGGATCCACCAGTGTCATTGCATGTGTGCTCTTTTTACAAACAACAACCAGAGTCATTGCATGTGTGTTCTCTGTAGAGACCACACATGGATCCACCAGTGTCATTGCATGTGTGCTCTCTTCACAATCCACCTATGGTCCACCAGTGTCATTGCATGTGTGTTCTTCTTACTAACAACAACCAGAGTCATTGCATGTGTGTTCTTTTCACATACCACATATGGATCCACCAGTGTCATTGAATGTGTGCCCTTTTCACTATTCACCTATGGATCCACTAGTGCATGTGTGCTCTTTTCACTGACAACAACCAGAGTCATTGCATGTGTGTTCTCTTCAGAGACCACACATGGATCCACCAATGTCATTGCATATGTGTTCTTTTTACTAACAACAACTAGAGTCATTGAAATGTGTGTTCTCTTCAGAGACCACATATGGATCCACTAGTGTCATTGCATGTGTGTTATTTTTACTAACAACAACCTGAGTCATTGAAATGTTTGTTCTCTTTAGAGACCACACATGGATCCACCAGTGTCATTGCATGTGTGCTCTCTTCACAATCCACCTATGGATCCACCAGAGTCATTGCATGTGTGTTCTTTTTACTAACAACAACCAGAGTCATTGCATGTGTGTTCTTTTCGGATACCATATGGATCCACCAGTGTCATTGCATCTGTGTTCTTTTCACTATCCACCTATGGATCCACCAGTGTCATTGCATGTGTGCTCTTATAACTAACAACAACTAGAGTCATTGCATGTGTGTTCTCTTCAGAGACCACACATGGATCCACCAGTGTCATTGCATGTGTGTTCTTTTTACTAACAACAACTAGAGTCATTGAAATGTGTGTTCTCTTCAGAGACCACACATGGATCCACCAGTGTCATTGCATGTGTGTTCTTTTTACTAACAGCAAACAGAGTCATTGCATGTTTGTTCTTTTCACATACCACATATGGATCCACCAGTGTCATTGCATGTGTGTTTGTTTCACAATCCACCTATGGATCCACCAGTGTCATTGCATGTGTGCTTTTTTACTAACAACAACCAGAGTCATTACATGTGTGCTCTTTTCACAATCCACATATGGGTCCACCAGTGTCATTGCATGTGTGTTCTTTTCACAATCCACCTATGGATCCACCAGTGTCATTACATGTGTGCTCTTTTCACTAACAACAACCAGAGTCATTGCATGTGTGTTCTCTTCAGAGACAACACATGGATCCACTAGTGTCATTGCATGTGTGTTCTTTGTGCTAACAACAACTAGAGTCATTGAAATGTGTGTTCTCTTCAGAGACCACACATGGTTCCACCAGTGTCATTGCATGTGTGTTATTTTTACTAACAAAAACCAGACTCATTGAAATGTTTGTTCTCTTCAGAGACCACACATGGATCCACCAGTGTCATTGCATGTGTGCTCTCTTCACAATCCACCTATGGATCCACCAGTGTCATTGCATGTGTGTACTTTTTACTAACAACAACCAGAGTCATCGCATATGTGTTCTTTTTTCATACCACCTATGGATCCACCAGTGTCATTGCATATGTGTTCTTTTCACTATTCACCTATGGATCCACCGGTGTCATTGCATGTGTGCTCTTTTCACTAACAACAACCAGAGTCATTGCATGTGTGTTCTCTTCAGAGACCACACATGGATCCACTCGTGTCATTGCATGTGTGTTCTTTTTACTAACAACAACTAGAGTCATTGAAATGTGTGTTCTCTTCAGAGCCCACACATGGATCCACTAGTGTCATTGCATGTGTGTTCTTTTCACAATCCACCTATGGATCCACCAGTGTCATTGCATGTGTGTTCTGTTTACTAACAACAACCAGAGTCATTGCATGTGTGTTATTTTCACATACCACATATGGATCCACCAGTGTCATTGAATCCACAAGTGTCATTGCATGTGTGCTCTCTTCACAATCCACAAATGGATCCACCATTGTCATTGCATGTGTGTTATTTTTACTAACAACAACCAGAGTCATTTCATGTGTGTTATTTTCACATACCACACATGGATCCACTAGTGTCATTGCATGTGTGTTCTTTTCACAATCCACCTATGGATCCACCAGTGTCATTGCACGTGTGCTTTTTTACTAACAACAACCAGAGTCATTGCATGTGTGCTCTTTTCACAATCCACATATGGATCCACCAGTGTCATTGCATGTGTGTTCTATTCACAATCCACATATGGATCCACCAGTTTCATTGCATGTGGGCTCTTTTCACTAACAACAACCAATGTCATTGCATGTGTGTTCTCTTCAGAGACCACACATGGGTCCACCAGTGTCATTGCATGTGTGGTCTTTTTACTAACAACATCCAGAGTCATTGAGATGTGTGTTCTCTTCAGAGACTACACATGGATCCACTAGTGTCATTGCATGTGTGTTATTTTTACTAACAACAACCAGAGTCATTGCTTGTGTGTTATGTTCACATAACACATATGGATCCACCAATGTCATTGAATCCACCAGTGTCATTGCATGTATGCTCTCTTCACAATCCACCTATGGATCCACCAGTGTCATTGCATTTGTGTTCTTTTTATTAACAACAACTAGAGTCATTTCATGTGTGTTCTTTTCACATACCACATATGGATCCACCAGTGTCATTGAAAATGTGTGTTATCTTCAGAGACCACACATGGATCCACCAGTGTCATTCCAAGTGTGTTCTTTTTACTAACAACAACCAGAGTCATTGAAATGTGTGTTCTTTTCACATACCACATATGGATCCACCAGTGTTATTGCATGTGTGTTCCTTTCACATACCACATATGGATCCACCAGTGTCATTGCATGTGTGTTCTTTTCACAATCCACCTATGGATCCACAAGTGTCATTGCATGTGTGCTTTTTTACTAACAACAACCAGAGTCATTGCATGTGTGCTCTTTTCACAATCCACATATGGATCCACCAGTGTCATTGCATGTGTGTTCTCTTCACAATCCACCTATCGATCCACCGGTGTCATTGCATGTGGGCTCTTTTCACTAACAACAACCAGAGTCATTGCATGTGTGTTCTCTTCAGAGACCACACATGGGTCCACCAGTGTCATTGCATGTGTATTCTTTTTACTAACAACAACCAGAGTCATTGAAATGTGTGTTGTCTCTTCAGAGACCACACATGGATCCACTAGTGTCATTGCATGTGTGTTCTTTTTACTAACAGAAACCAGAGTCGTTGCATGTGTGCTATGTTCACATACCACATATGGATCCACCAGTGTCATTGCATGTATGCTCTTCACAGTCCACCTATGGATCCACCAGTGTCATTGCATGTGTGTTCTTTTTATTAACAACAACTAGAGTCATTTCATGTGTGTTCTTTTCACATACCACATATGGATCCACCAGTGTCATTCAAATGTGTGTTATCTTCAGAGACAACACATGGATCCACCAGTGTCATTCCATGTGTGTTCTTTTTACTAACAACAACCAGAGTCATTGAAATATGTGTCCTTTTCACATACCACATATGGATCCAAGAGTGTCATTGCATATGTGTTCTTTTCACATACCACATATGGATCCACCAGTGTCATTGCATGTGTGTTCTTTTCACAATCCACCTATGGATCCACCAGTGTCATTGCATGTGTGCTTTTTTACTAACAACAACAACCAGAGTCATTGCATGTGTGTTCTTTTCATAATCCACCTATGGATCCACCAGTGTCATTGCATGTGTGTTCTTTTCACTATCCACCTATGGATCCACCAGTGTCATTGCATGTGTGCTCTTTTAACTAACAACAACCAGAGTCATTGCATGTGTGTTCTCTTTAGAGACCATACATGGATCCACCAGTGTCATTGCATGTGTGTTCTTTTTATTAACAATCCCTCTATGGATCCACCAGTGTCATTGCATGTGTGTTCTTCTTACTAACAACAACCAGAGTCATTGCATGTGTGTTCTTTTCACATACCACATATGGATCCACCAGTGTCATTCCATGTGTGTTCTTTTCACTATCCACCTATGGATCCACCAGTGTCATTGCATGTGTGCTCTTTTCACTAACAACAACCAGAGTCATTGCATGTGTGCTCTCTTCAGAGACCACACATGGATCCACCAGTGTCATTGCATGTGTGTTCTTTTTACTAACAACAACTAGAGTCATTGAAATGTGTGTTCTCTTTAGAGACGACACATGGATCCACCAGTGTCATTGCATGTGTGTTCTTTTTACTAACAAAAACCTGAGTCATTGAAATGTTTGTTCTCTTCAGAGACCACACATGGATCCACCAGTGTCATTGCATGTGTGCTCTCTTCACAATCCACCTATGGATCCACCAATGTCATTGCATGTATGTTCTTTTTACTAACAACAACCAGAGTCATTGCATGTGTGTTATTTTCATATACCACATATGGATCCACTAGTGTCATTGAATCCACCAGTGTCATTGCATGTGTGCTCTCTTCACAATCCACCGATGGATCCACCATTGTCATTGCATGTGTGTTCTTTTTACTAACAACAACCAGAGTCATTTCATGTGTGTTCTTTTCACATACCACATATGGATCCACTAGTGTCATTGCATGTGTGTTCTTTTCACAATCCATCTATGGATCCACCAGTGACATTGCATGTGTGCTTTTTTACTAACAACAACCAGAGTCATTGCATGTGTGCCCTTTTCACAATCCACATATGGATCCACTAGTGTCATTGCATGTGTGTTCTTTTCACAATCCACCTATGGATCCACCAGTGTCATTGCATGTGTGGTCTTTTCACTAACAACAACCAAAGTCATTGCATGTGTGTTCTCTTCAGAGACCACACATGGATCCACTAGTGTCATTGCATGTGTGTTCTTTTTACTAACAACAACTAGAGTCATTGCATGTGTGTTCTTTTCACATACCACATATGGATCCACCAGAGTCATTGAAATGTGTGTTGTCTCTTCAGAGACCACACATGGATCCACTAGTGTCATTGCATGTGTGTTCTTTTTACTAACAGAAACCAGAGTCGTTGCATGTGTGCTATGTTCACATACCATATATGGATCCACCAGTGTCATTGCATGTATGCTCTCTTCACAGTCCACCTATGGATCCACCAGTGTCATTGCATGTGTGTTCTTTTTATTAACAACAACTAGAGTCATTTCATGTGTGTTCTTTTCACATACCACATATGGATCCACCAGTGTCATTGAAATGTGTGTTATCTTCAGAGACAACACATGGATCCACCAGTGTCATTCCATGTGTGTTCTTTTTACTAACAACAACCAGAGTCATTGAAATATGTGTCCTTTTCACATACCACATATGGATCCAAGAGTGTCATTGCATATGTGTTCTTTTCACATACCACATATGGATCCACCAGTGTCATTGCATGTGTGTTCTTTTCACAATCCACCTATGGATCCACCAGTGTCATTGCATGTGTGCTTTTTTACTAACAACAACAACCAGAGTCATTGCATGTGTGTTCTTTTCATAATCCACCTATGGATCCACCAGTGTCATTGCATGTGTGTTCTTTTCACTATCCACCTATGGATCCACCAGTGTCATTGCATGTGTGCTCTTTTAACTAACAACAACCAGAGTCATTGCATGTGTGTTCTCTTTAGAGACCACACGTGGATCCACCAGTGTCATTGCATGTGTGTTCTTTTTATTAACAATCCCTCTGTGGATCCACCAGTGTCATTGCATGTGTGTTCTTCTTACTAACAACAACCAGAGTCATTGCATGTGTGTTCTTTTCACATACCACATATGGATCCACCAGTGTCATTCCATGTGTGTTCTTTTCACTATCCACCTATGGATCCACCAGTGTCATTGCATGTGTGCTCTTTTCACTAACAACAACCAGAGTCATTGCATGTGTGCTCTCTTCAGAGACCACACATGGATCCACCAGTGTCATTGCATGTGTGTTCTTTTTACTAACAACAACTAGAGTCATTGAAATGTGTGTTCTCTTCAGAGACGACACATGGATCCACCAGTGTCATTGCATGTGTGTTCTTTTTACTAACAAAAACCTGAGTCATTGAAATGTTTGTTCTCTTCAGAGACCACACATGGATCCACCAGTGTCATTGAATCCACCAGTGTCATTTCATGTGTGTTATTTTCACATACCACATATGGATCCACCAGTGTCATTGAATCCACCAGTGTCATGGCATGTGTGCTCCCTTCACAATCCACCTATGGATCCACCAGTGTCATTGCTTGTGTGTTCTTTTTACTAACAACAACTAGAGTCATTGCATGTGTGTTCTTTTTACTAACAACAACTAGAGTCATTTCATGTGTGTTCTTTTCACATACCACATATGGATCCACCAATGTCATTGAAATGTGTGTTCTCTTCAAAGACCACACATGGATCCACCAGTGTCATTGCATGTGAGTTCTTTTTACTAACAACAACCAGAGTCATTGGAATGTGTGTTCTTTTCACATACCACATATGGATCCACCAGTGTCATTGCATGTGTGTTCTTTTCACAATCCACCTATGGATCCACCAGTGTCATTGCATGTGTGCTCTTTTTACTAACAACAACCAGTGCCATTGCATGTGAGTTCTCTTCAAAGACCACACATGGATCCACCAGTGTCATTGCATGTGTGTTCTTTTTACTAACAAAAACCAAAGTCATTGAAATGTTTGTTCTCTTCAGAGATCACACATGGATCCAACAGTGTCATTGCCTGTGTGCTCTCTTCACAATCCACCTATGGATCCACTAGTGTCATTGCATGTGTGTTCTTTTTACTACCAACAACTAGACTCATTGCATGTGTGTTCTTTTCACATACCACATATGGATCCACCAGTGTCATTGCATGTGTGTTATTTTTAATAACAACAACTAGAGTCATTTCATGTGTGTTCTTTTCACATACCACATATGGATCCACCAGTGTCATTGAAATGTGTGTTCTCTTCACAGACCACACATGGATCCACCAGTGTCATTGCATGTGTGTTCTTTTTACTAACAACAACCAAAGTCATTGAAATGTGTGTTCTTTTGACATACCACATATGGATCCACCAATGTCATTGCATGTGTGTTCTTTTCACAATCCACCTATGGATCCACAAGTGTCATTGCATGTGTGCTCTTTTTACTAACAACAACCAGAGTCATTGCATGTGTGTTCTCTTCAAAGACCACACATGGATCCACCAGTGTCATTGCATGTGTGTTCTTTTTACTAACAAAAACCAGAGTCATTGAAATGTTTGTTCTCTTCATAGACCACACATGGATCCAACAGTGTCATTGCATGTGTGCTCTCTTCACAATCCACCTATGGATCCACCAGTGTCATTGCATGTGTGTTCTTCTTACTAACAACAACCAGAGTCAATGCATGTGTGTTCTTTTCACATACCAAATATGGATACACCAGTGTCATTGCATGTGTGTTCCTTTTACTAACAACAACTAGAGTCATTTCATGTGTGTTCTTTTCACATACCACATATGGATCCACCTGTGTCATTGACATGTGTGTTCTCTTCAGAGACCACACATGGATCCACTAATGTCATTGCATGTGTGTTCTTTTTACTAACAACCAGAATCATTGAAATGTGTGTTATTTTCACATACTACATATGGATCCATCAGTGTCATTGCATGTGTGTTCTTTTCACAATCCACCTATGGATCCACCAGTGACATTGCATGTGTGCTCTTTTTACTAACAACAACCAGAGTCATTGCATGTGTGTTCTATTCAAAGACCACACATGGATCCACCAGTGTCATTGCATGTGTGTTCTTTTTACTAACAACAACCAGAGTCATTGCATGTGTGTTCTCTTTAGAGACCACACATGGATCCACTAGTGTCATTGCATGTGTGTTCTTTTTACTAACAAAAACTAGAGTCATTGAAATGTGTGTTCTCTTCAGAGACCACACATGGATCCACCAGTGTCATTGCATGTGTGTTCTTTTTACTAACAAAAACCTGAGTCATTGAAATGTTTGTTCTCTTCAGAGACCACACATGGATCCACCAGTGTCATTGCATGTGTGCTCTCTTCACAATCCACATATGGATCCACCAGGGTCATTGCATGTGTGTTCTTTTTACTAACAACAACCTGAGTCATTGCATGTGTGTTCTTTTCACATACCACATATGGATCCACCAGTGTCATTGCATGTGTGTTCTTTTCACTATCCACCTATGGATCAAAAAGTGTCATTGCATGTGTGCTCTTTTAACTAACAACAACCAGAGTCATTGTATGTGGGTTCTCTTATGACACCACACATGGATCCACCAGTGTCATTGCATGTGTGTTCTTTTTACTAACAACAAAAATTTGTGTTCTCTTCAGAGACCACACATGGATCCATCAGTGTCATTGCATGTGTGTTCTTTTTAGTAACAACAACCACAGTCATTGCATGTGTGTTATTTTCACATACCACATATGTATCCACTAGTGTCATTGAATCCACCAGTGTCATTGCATCTGTGCTCTCTTCACAATCCACCTATGGATCCACCAGTGTCATTGCATGTGTGCTCTCTTCACAATCCACCTATGGATCCACCAGTGCCATTTCATGTGTGTTCTTTTTTCTAACAACAACCTGAGTCATTGCATGTGTGTTCTCTTTAGAGACCACACATGGATCCACCAGTGTTATTGCATGTGTGTTCTTTTCACTATCCACCTATGGATCCAACAGTGTCATTGCATGTGTGCTCTTTTAACTAACTACAACCAGAGTCATTGCATGTGTGTTCTCTTCAGAGACTACACATGGATCCACCAGTGTCATTTCATGTGTGTTCATTTTACTAACAACAACTAGAGTCATTGAAATGTGTGTTCTTTTCAGAGACCACACATGGATCCATCAGTGTCATTGCATGTGTGTTCTTTTTACTAACAACAACTAGAGTCATTGCACGTGTGTTATTTTCACATACCACATATGGATCCACTAGTGTCATTGAATCCACCAATGTCATTGCATGTGTGCTCTCTTCACAATCCACCCATGGATCCACCAGTGTCATTGCATGTGTGTTCTTTTTGCTAACAACAACCAGAGTCATTGCATGTGTGTTCTTTGCACATACCACATATGGATCCACCAATATCATTGCATGTGTGTTCTTTTCACAATCCACCTGTGGATCCACCCGTGTCATTGCATATGTGCTTTTTTCTAACAACAACCAGAGTCATTGCATGTGTGCTTTGTTCACAATCTGCATATGGATCCACTAGTGTCATTGCATGTGTGTTCTTTTCACAATCCATATATGGATCCACCAGTGTCATTGCATGTGTGGTCTCTTCAGAGACCACACATGGATCCACCAGTGTCATTGCATGTGTGTTATTTTCACATACCACATATGTATCCACTAGTGTCATTGAATCCACCAGTGTCATTGCATCTGTGCTCTCTTCACAATCCACCTATGGATCCACCAGTTTCATTGCATGTGTGTTCTTTTTACTAACAACAACCAGACTCATTGCATGTGTGTTCTTTTCACATACCACATATGGATCCACCAGTGTCACTGCATGTGTGTTCTTTTCACAATCCACCTATGGATCCATCAGTGTCATTGCATGTGTGCTTTTTTACTAACAAAAACCAGAGTCATTGCATGTGTGCTCTTTTCACAATCCACATATGGATCCACCAGTGTCACTGCATGTGTGTTCTTTTCACAATCCACCTATGGATCCACCAGTGTCATTGCATGTGTGCTCTTTTCACTAACAACAACCAGAGTCATTGCATGTGTGTTCTCTTCAGAGACCACACATGGATCCACCAATCTCATTGCATGTGTGTTCTCTTTACTAACAACAACTAGGGTCATTGAAATGTGTGTTCTCTTCAGAGACCACATATGGATCCACCAGTGTCATTGCATGTGTGTTCTTTTCACTAACAAAAACTAGACCCATTGAAATGTTTGTTCTCTTTAGAGACCACACATGGATCCACTAGTGTCATTGCATGTGTGTTCTTCTTACTAACAACAACCAGAGTCATTGCATGTGTGTTCTTTTCACATACCACATATGGATCCACCAGTGTCATTGCATGTGTGCTCTTTTCACTATCCACCTATGGATCCACCCGTGTCATTGCATGTGTGCTCTTTTCACTGACAACAACCAGAGTCATTGCATGTGTATTCTATTCAGAGACCACACATGGATCCACCAGTGTCATTGCATGTGTGTTCTTTTTACTAACAACAACTAGAGTCATTGAAATGTGTGTTCTCTTTAGAGACCACACATGGATTCACCAGTGTCATTGCATGTGTGTTCTTTTTACTAACAAAAACCAGACTCATTGAAATGTTTGTTCTCTTCAGAGACCACGCATGGATCCACCAGTGTCATTGCATGTGTGCTCTCTTCACAATCCACCTATGGATCCACCAGTGCCATTGCATGTGTGTTCTTTTTACTAACAACAACCTGAGTTATTGCATGTGTGTTCTCTTTAGAGACCACACATGGATCCACTAGTGTTATTGCATGTGTGTTCTTTTCACTATCCACCTATGTATCCAACAGTGTCATTGCATGTGTGCTCTTTTAACTAACAACAACCAGAGTCATCGCATGTGTGTTCTCTTCAGAGACCACACATGGATCCACCAGTGTCATTGCACGTGTGTTCATTTTACTAACAACAACTAGAGTCATTGAAATGTGTGTTCTTTTCAGAGACCACACATGGATCCATCAGTGTCATTGCATGTGTGTTCTTTTTACTAACAAAACCAGAGTCATTGCACGTGTGTTATTTTCACATACCACATATGGATCCACCAGTGTCATTGAATAAACCAGTGTCATTGCATGTGTGCTCTCTTCACAATCCACCCATGGATCCACCAGTGTCATTGCATGTGTGTTCTTTTTACTAACAACAACCAGAGTCATTGCATGTGTGTTCTTTGCACATACCATATATGGATCCACCAATATCATTGCATGTGTGTTCTTTTCGCAATCCACCTATGGATCCACCAGTGTCATTTCATGTGTGCTTTTTTACTAACAACAACCAGAGTCATTGCATGTGTGCTCTGTTCACAATCCACATATGGATCAACTAGTGTCATTGCATGTGTGTTCTTTTCACAATCCACCTATGGATCCACCAGTGTCATTGCATGTGTGTGCTTTTCACTAACAACAACCAGAGTCATTGCATGTGTGTTCTCTTAAGAGACCACACATGGATCCACCAGTGTCATTGCATGTGTGTTCTTTTTACTAACAACAACTAGAGTCACTGAAATGTGTGTTCTCTTTAGAGACCACACAAGGAACCATCAGTGTCATTGCATGTGTGTTCTTTTTACTACCAAAAACCAGACTCTTTGAAATGTTTGTTCTCTTCACAGACCACACATGGATCCACTAGTGTCATTGCATGTGTGTTCTTCTTACTAACAACAACCAGAGTCATTGCATGTGTGTTCTTTTCACATACCACATATGGATCCACCAGTGTTATTTCATGTGTTTTCTTTTCACTATCCACCTATGGATACACCAGTGTCATTGCATGTGTGCTCTTTTCACTAACAACAACCAGAGTCATTGCATGTGTGTTCTCTTTAGAGACCACACATGGATCCCCCAGTGTCATTGCATGTGTGTTCTTTTTACTAACAACAACTAGAGTCATTGAAATGTGTGTTCTCTTTAGAGACCACACGTGGATCCACCAGTGTCATTGCATGTGTGTTCTTTTTACTAACAAAAACCAGAGTCATTGAAATGTTTGTTCTCTTCAGAGACCACACATGGATCTATCAGTGTCATTGCATGTGTGATCTCTTCACAATCCACCTATGGATCCATCAGTGTCATTGCATGTGTGTTCTTTTTACTAACAACAACCAGAGTCATTGCATCAGTGTTCTCTTCAGAGACCACACAAGGATCCACCAGTGTCATTGCATGTGTGTTCTTTTCACTATCCACCTATGGATCCAACAGTGTCATTGCATGTCTGCTCTTTTAACTAACAACAACCAGAGTCATTGCATGTGTGTTCTTTTCAGAGACCACACATGGATCCACCAGTCTCATTGCATGTGTGTTCTTTTTACTAACAATAACTAGGGTCATTGAAATGTGTGTTCTCTTCAGAGACCACATATGGATCCACCAGTGTCATTGCATGTGTGTTCTTTTTACTAACAAAAACCAGACTCATTGAAATGTTTGTTCTCTTTAGAGACCACACATGGATCCACAAGTGTCATTGCATGTGTGTTCTTCTTACTAACAACAACCAGAGTCATTGCATGTGTGTTCTTTTCACATACAACATATGGATCCACCAGTGTCATTGCATGTGTGTTCTTTTCACTATCCACCTATGGATCCACCCGTGTCATTGCATGTGTGCTCTTTTCACTATCAACAACCAGAGTCATTGCATGTGTGTTCTCTTCAGAGACCACACATGGATCCACCAGTGTCATTGCATGTGTGTTCTTTTTACTAACAACAACCAGAGTCATTGCACGTGTGTTATTTTCACATACCACATATGGATCCACCAGTGTCATTGAATCCACCAGTGTCATTGCATGTGTGCTCTCTTCACAATCCACCCATGGATCCACCAGTCTCATTGCATGTGTGTTCTTTTTACTAACAACAACCAGAGTCATTGCATGTGTGTTCTTTTCACATACCACATATGGATCCACCAATATCATTGCATGTGTGTTCTTTTCACAATCCACCTATGGATCCACCGGTGTCATTGCATGTGTGCTTTTTTACTAACAACAACCAGAGTCATTGCATGTGTGCTCTGTTCACAATCCACATATGGATCCACCAGTGTCATTGCATGTGTGTTCTTTTCACAATCCACCTATGGATCCACCGGTGTCATTGCATGTGTTCTCTTTTCACTAACAACAACCAGAGTCATTGCATGTGTGTACTCTTCAGAGACCACACATGGATCCACCAGTGTCATTGCATGTGTGTTCTTTTTACTAACAACAACTAGAGCCATTGAAATGTGTGTTCTCTTTAGAGACCACACATGGATCCACTAGTGTCATTGCATGTGTGTTCTTTTTACTAACAAAAACCAGACTCTTAGAAATGTTTGTTCTCTTCAGAGACCACACATGGATCCACTAGTGTCATTTCAAGTGTGTTCTTCTTACTAACAACAACCAGAGTCATTGCATGTGTGTTCTTTTCACATACCACATATGGATCCACCAGTGTTATTGCATGTGTGTTCTTTTCACTATCCACCTATGGATCCACCAGTGTCATTGCATGTGTGCTCTTTTCACTAACAACAACGAGAGTCATTGCATGTGTGTTCTCTTTAGAGACCACACCTGGATCCACCAGTGTCATTGCATGTGTGTTCTTTTTACTAACAAAAACCAGACTCATTGAAATGTTTGTTCTCTTTAGAGACCACACATGGATCCACCAGTGTCATTGCATGTGCGCTCTCTTCGCAATCCACCTATGGATCCACCAGTGCCATTGCATGTGTGGTCTTTTTACTAACAACAACCTGAGTCATTGCATGTGTGTTCTCTTCAGAGACCACACATGGATCCACCAGTGTTATTGCATGTGTGTTCTTTTCACTATCCACCTATGGATCCAACAGTGTCATTGCATGTGTGCTCTTTTAACTAACAACAACCAGAGTCATTGCATGTGTGTTCTCTCTTCAGAGACCACACATGGATCCACCAGTGTCATTGCATATGTGTTCATTTTACTAACAACAACTAGAGTCATTGAAATGTGTGTTCTTTTCAGATACCACACATGGATCCATCAGTGTCATTGCATGTGTGTTCTTGTTACTAACAACCAGAGTCATTGCACGTGTGTTATTTTCACATACCACATATGGATCCACCAGTGTCATTGAATCCACCAGTGTCATTGCATGTGTGCTCTCTTCACAATCCACCCATGGATCCACCAGTGTCATTGCATGTGTGTTCTTTTTACTAACAACAACCAGAGTCATTGCATGTGTGTTTTTCACATACCACATATGGATCCACCAATATCATTGCATGTGTGTTCTTTTCACAATCCACCTATGGATCCACCAGTGTCATTGCATGTGTGCTTTTTTACTAACAACAACCAGAGTCATTGCATGTGTGCTCTGTTCACAATCCACATATGGATCCACTAGTGTCATTGCATGTGTGTTCTTTTCACAATCCACCTATGGATCCACCAGTGTCATTGCATGTGTGCTCTTTTCACTAACAACAACCAGAGTCATTGCATGTGTGTTCTCTTCAGAGACCACACATGGATCCACCAGTGTCATTGCATGTGTATTCTTTTTACTAACAACAACTAGAGTCACTGAAATGTCTGTTCTCTTTAGAGACCACACATGGATCCACCAGTGTTATGGCATGTGTGTTCTTTTTACTAACAAAAACCAGACTCTTTGAAATGTTTGTTCTCTTCAGAGACCACACATGGATCCACTAGTGTCATTTCAAGTGTGTTCTTCTTACTAACAACAACCAGAGTCATTGCATGTGTGTTCTTTTCACATACCACATATGGATCCACTAGTGTTATTGCATGTGTGTTCTTTTCACTATCCACCTATGGATCCACCAGTGTCATTGCATGTGTGCTCTTTTCACTAACAACAACCAGAGTCATTGCATGGGTGTTCTCTTTAGAGACCACACATGGATCCACCAGTGTCATTGCATGTGTGTTCTTTTTACTAACAACAACTAGAGTCATTGAAATGTGTGTTTCTTTAGAGACCACACATGGATCCACTAGTGTCATTGCATGTGTGTTCTTTTTACTAACAAAAACCAGAGTCATTGAAATGTTTGTTCTCTTCAGAGACCACGCATGGATCCACCAGTGTCATTGCATGTGTGCTCTCTTCACAATCCACCTATGGATCCACCAGTGTCATTGCATGTGTGTTTTTTTACTAACAACAACCAGAGTCATTGCATGAGTGTTCTCTTCAGAGACCACACAAGGATCCACCAGTGTCATTGCATGTGTGTTCTTTTCACTATCCACCTATGGATCCAACAGTGTCATTGCATGTGTGCTCTTTTAACTAACAAAAACCAGAGTCATTGCATGTGTGTTCTCTTCAGAGAACACACATGGATCCACCAGTCTCATTGCATGTGTGTTCTTTTTACTAACAACAACTAGTGTCATTGAAATGTGTGTTCTCTTCAAAGACCACATATGGATCCACCAGTTTCATTGCATGTGTGTTTTTTTACTAACAACAACCAGATTCATTGCATGTGTGTTATTTTCACATACCACATATGGATCCACCAGGGTCATTGAATCCACCAGTGTCATTACATGTGTGCTCTCTTCACAATCCACCCATGGATCCGCCAGTGTCATTGCATGCGTGTTCTTTTTACTAACAACAACTAGAGTCATTGCATGTGTGTTCTTTTCACTTACCACATATGGATCCACTAGTATCATTGCATGTGGGTTCTTTTCAAAATCCACCTATGGATCCACCAGTGTCATTGCAGGTGTGCTTTTTTACTAACAACAACCAGAGCCATTGCATGTGTGCTCTTTTCACAGTCCACATATGGATCCACCAGTGTCATTGCATGTGTGTTCTTTTCACAATCCACCTATGGATCCACCAGTGTCATTGTATGTGTGCTCTTCTCACTAACAACAACCAGAGTCATTGCATGTGTGTTCTCTTCAGAGACCACATATGGATCCACCAGTGTCATTGCATGTGTGTTCTTTTTACTAACAACAACTAGAGTCATTGAAATGTGTGTTCTCTTTAGAGACCACACATGGATCCACCAGTGTCATTGCATGTGTGTTCTTTTTACTAACAAAAACCAGACTCATTGAAATGTTTGTTCTCTTTAGAGACCACACATGGATCAACCAGTGTCATTGCATGTGTGCTCTCTTCACAATCCACCTATGGATCCACTAGTGTCATTGCATGTGTGTTCTTTTCACATACCACAGATGGTTCCACCAGTGTCATTCCATGTGTGTTCTTCTCACCATCCACCTAAGGATCCACCAGTGTCATTGCATGTGTGCTCTTTTCACTAACAACAACAAGAGTCATTGCATGTGTGTTCCCTTCAGAGACCACACATGGATCCACCAGTGTCATTGCATGTGTGTTCTTTTTACTAACAACAACTAGAGTCATTGAAATGTGTGTTCTCTTCAGAGACCACACATGGATCCACCAGTGTCATTGCATATTTGTTCTTTTTACTAACAACAACCAGAGTCATTGCATGTGTGTTATTTTCACATACCACATATGGATCCACCAGTGTCATTGCATGTGTGTTCTTTTCACAATCAACCTATGGATCCACCAGTGTCATTGCATGTGTGTTCTTTTTACTAACAACAACCAGAGTCATTGCATGTGTGTTCTTTTCACATACCACATATGGATCCACCAGTGTCATTGCATGTGTGTTCTTTTCACAATCCACCTATGGATCCACCAGTGTCATTGCATGTGTTCTTTTTTACTAACAACAACCAAAGTCATTGCATGTGTGCTCTTTTCACAATCCACATATGTATCCACCAGTGTCATTGCATGTGTGTTCTTTTCACAATCCACCTACGGATCCGCCAGTGTCATTGCATGTGTGCTCTTTTAACTGACAACAACTAGAGTCATTGCATGGGGGTTCTCTTTAGAGACCACACATGGATCCACTAGTGTCATTGCATGTGTGTTCTTTTTACTAACAACAACCAGAGTCATTGAAATGTGTGTTCTCTTTAGAGACCACACATGGATCTACTAGTGTCATTGCATGTGTGTTCTTTTTAATAAGAACAACCAGAGTCACTCCATGTGTGTTATTTTCACATACAACATATGGATCCAGCAGTGTCATTGAATCCACCAGTGTCATTGCATGTATGCTCTCTTCACAATCCACCTATGGATCCACCAGTGTCATTGCATGTGTGTTCTTTTTATTAACAACAACTAGAGTCATTTCATGTGTGTTGTTTTCACATACCACATATGGATCCACCAGTGTCATTGAAATGTGTGTTCTCTTCAGAGACCACACATGGATCCACCAGTGTCATTGCATGTGTGCTCTCTTCACAATCCACCTATGGATCCCCAGTGTCATTGCATGTGTGTTCTTTTTACTAACAACAACCAGAGTCATTGAAATGTGTGTTCTTTTCACATACCACATGTGGATCCACCAGTGTGATTGCATGTGTCTTGTTTTCACAATCCACCAATGGATCCACCAGTGTCATTGCATGCGCGCTCTTTTTACTAACAACAACCAGAGTCATTGCATGTGTGCTCTCTTCACAATCCACCTATGGATCCAGCAATGCCATTGCATGTGTGTTCTTTTTAGTAACAACAACTAGAGTCATTGCATGTGCGTTCTTTTCACATACCACATATCGATCCACCAGTGTCATTGCATGTGTGTTCTTTTCACAATCCACCTATGGATCCACCAGTGTCATTGCATGTGTGTTTTTTACTAACAACAACCAGTGTCATTGCTTGTGTGTTCTTTTCACAATCCACATATGGATCCACCAGTGTCATTGCTTGTGTGTTCTCTTCACAATCCACCTATGGATCCACCAGTGTCATTGCATGTGTGCTCTTTTCAATAACAACAACCAGAGTCATTGCATGTGTGTTATCTTTAGAGGCCACACATGGATCCACCAGTGTCATTGCATGTGTGTTCTTTTTACTAACAACAACTAGAGTCATTGAAATGTGTGTTCTCTTTAGAGACCACACATGGATCCACTAGTGTCATTGCATGTGTGTTCTTTTTACTAACAAAAACCAGAGTCATTGAAATGTTTGTTCTCTTCAGAGACCACACATGGATCCACCAGTGTCATTGCATTTGTGCTCTCTTCACAATCCACCTATGGATCCACCAGTGTCATTGCATGTGTGTTCTTTTTACTAACAACAACCAGAGTCATTGCATGAGTGTTCTATTCAGAGACCACACAAGGATCCACCAGTGTCATTCCATGTGTGTTCTTTTCACTATCCACCTAAGGTTCCACCAGTGTCATTGCATGTGTGCTCTTTTAACTAACAACAACCAGAGTCATTGCATATGTGTTCTCTTCAGAGACAACACATGGATCCACCAGTGTCATTGCATGTGTGTTCTTTTTACTAACAACAACTAGAGTCATTCAAATGTGTGTTCTCTTTAGAGACCACACATGGATCCATCAATGTCATTGCATGTGTGTTCTTTTTACTAACAACAACCAGATCCATTGCATGTGTGTTATTTTCACATACCACATATGGATCCACCAGTGTCATTGAATCCACCAGTGTCATTGCATGTGTGCTCTCTTCACAATCCACCCATGGATCCACCAGTGTCATTGCATGCGTGTTCTTTTTACTAACAACAACCAGAGTCATTGCATGTGTTTTCTTTTCACATACCACATATGGATCCACTAGTATCATTGCATGTCTGTTCTTTTCACAATCCACCTATGGATCCACCAGTGTCATTGCATGTGTGCTTTTTTACTAACAACAACCAGAGTCATTGCATGTGTGCTCTTTTCACAATCCACATATGGATCCACCAGTGGCATTGCATGTGTGCTCTTTTCACTAACAACAACCAGAGTCATTGCATGTGTGTTCTCTTCAGAGACCACACATGGATCCACCAGTGTCATTGCATGTGTGTTCTTTTTACTAACAAAAACTAGAGTCATTGAAATATGTGTTCTCTTGAGAGACCACACATGGATCCACCAGTGTCATTGCATGTGTGTTCGTTTTACTAACAAAAACCAGACTCATTGAAATGTTTGTTCTCTTCAGAGACCACACATGGATCCACCAGTGTCATTGCATGTGTGCTCTCTTCACAATCCACCTATGGATCCACCAGTGTCATTGCATGTGTGTTCTTTTTACTAACAACAACCAGAGTCATTGCATGTGTGTTCTTTTCACATACCACAGATGGTTCCACCAGTGTCATTGCATGTGTGTTCTTTTCACTATCCACCTAAATATCCACCAGTGTCATTGCATGTGTGCTCTTTTCACTAACAACAACTAGAGTCATTGCATGTGTGTTCTCTTCAGAGACCACACATGGATCCACCAGGGTCATTGCATGTGTGTTCTTCTTACTAACAACAACTAGAGTCATTGAAATGTGTGTTCTCTTCAGAGACCACACATGGATCCACCAGTGTCATTGCATGTGTGTTCTTTCTACTAACAACAACCAGAGTCATTGCATGTGTGTTATTTTCACATACCACATATGGATCCACCAGTGTCATTGAATCCACCAGTGTCATTACATGTGTGTTCTTTTCACAATCCACCTATGGATCCACAAGTGTCATTGCATGTGTGTTCTTTTTACTAACAACAACTAGAGTCATTTCATGTGTGTTCTTTTCACATACCACATATGGATCCACCAGTGCCATTGCATGTGTGTTCTTTTCACAATCCACCTAGGGATCCACCAGTGTCATTGCATGTGTGCTTTTTTACTAACAACAACCAAAGTCATTGCATGTGTGCTCTTTTCACAATCCACATATGTATCCACCAGTGTCATTGCATGTGTGCTCTTTTAACAAAGAACAACTAGAGTCATTGCATGTGGGTTCTCTTCAGAGACCACACATGGATCCACTAGTGTCATTGCATGTGTGTTCTTTTTACTAACAACAACCAGAGTCATTGAAATGTGTGTTCTCTTTAGAGACCACACATGGATCTACTAGTGTCATTGCATGTGTGTTCTTTTTACTAAGAACAACCAGAGTCATTGCATGTGTGTTATTTTCACATACCACATATGGATCCACCAGTGTCATTGAATCCACTAGTGTCATTGCATGTATGCTCTCTTGACAATCCACCTATGGATCCACGAGTGTCATTGCATGTGTTTTCTTTTTATTAACAACAACTAGAGTCATTTCAGGTGTGTTCTTTTCACATACGACATATGGATCCACCAGTGCCATTGAAATGTGTGTTCTCTTCAGAGACCACACATGGATCCACCAGTGTCATTCCATGTGTGTTTTTTTACTAACAATAACCAGAGTCATTGAAATGTGTGTTCTCTTCAGGGACCACACATGGATCCACCAGTGTCATTGCATGTGTGTTCTTTTTACTAACAACAACCAGAGTCATTGCATGTGTGTTATCTTTAGAGGCCACACATGGATCCACCAGTGTCATTGCATGTGTGTTCTTTTTACTAACAACAACTAGAGTCATTGAAATGTGTGTTCTCTTTAGAGACCACACATGGATCCACTAGTGTCATTGCATGTGTGTTCTTTTTACTAACAAAAACCAGAGTCATTGAAATGTTTGTTCTCTTCAGAGACCACACATGGATCCACCAGTGTCATTGCATTTGTGCTCTCTTCACAATCCACCTATGGATCCACCAGTGTCATTGCATGTGTGTTCTTTTTACTAACAACAACCAGAGTCATTGCATGAGTGTTCTATTCAGAGACCACACAAGGATCCACCAGTGTCATTCCATGTGTGTTCTTTTCACTATCCACCTAAGGTTCCACCAGTGTCATTGCATGTGTGCTCTTTTAACTAACAACAACCAGAGTCATTGCATATGTGTTCTCTTCAGAGACAACACATGGATCCACCAGTGTCATTGCATGTGTGTTCTTTTTACTAACAACAACTAGAGTCATTCAAATGTGTGTTCTCTTTAGAGACCACACATGGATCCATCAATGTCATTGCATGTGTGTTCTTTTTACTAACAACAACCAGATCCATTGCATGTGTGTTATTTTCACATACCACATATGGATCCACCAGTGTCATTGAATCCACCAGTGTCATTGCATGTGTGCTCTCTTCACAATCCACCCATGGATCCACCAGTGTCATTGCATGCGTGTTCTTTTTACTAACAACAACCAGAGTCATTGCATGTGTTTTCTTTTCACATACCACATATGGATCCACTAGTATCATTGCATGTCTGTTCTTTTCACAATCCACCTATGGATCCACCAGTGTCATTGCATGTGTGCTTTTTTACTAACAACAACCAGAGTCATTGCATGTGTGCTCTTTTCACAATCCACATATGGATCCACCAGTGGCATTGCATGTGTGCTCTTTTCACTAACAACAACCAGAGTCATTGCATGTGTGTTCTCTTCAGAGACCACACATGGATCCACCAGTGTCATTGCATGTGTGTTCTTTTTACTAACAAAAACTAGAGTCATTGAAATATGTGTTCTCTTGAGAGACCACACATGGATCCACCAGTGTCATTGCATGTGTGTTCGTTTTACTAACAAAAACCAGACTCATTGAAATGTTTGTTCTCTTCAGAGACCACACATGGATCCACCAGTGTCATTGCATGTGTGCTCTCTTCACAATCCACCTATGGATCCACCAGTGTCATTGCATGTGTGTTCTTTTTACTAACAACAACCAGAGTCATTGCATGTGTGTTCTTTTCACATACCACAGATGGTTCCACCAGTGTCATTGCATGTGTGTTCTTTTCACTATCCACCTAAATATCCACCAGTGTCATTGCATGTGTGCTCTTTTCACTAACAACAACTAGAGTCATTGCATGTGTGTTCTCTTCAGAGACCACACATGGATCCACCAGGGTCATTGCATGTGTGTTCTTCTTACTAACAACAACTAGAGTCATTGAAATGTGTGTTCTCTTCAGAGACCACACATGGATCCACCAGTGTCATTGCATGTGTGTTCTTTCTACTAACAACAACCAGAGTCATTGCATGTGTGTTATTTTCACATACCACATATGGATCCACCAGTGTCATTACATGTGTGTTCTTTTCACAATCCACCTATGGATCCACAAGTGTCATTGCATGTGTGTTCTTTTTACTAACAACAACTAGAGTCATTTCATGTGTGTTCTTTTCACATACCACATATGGATCCACCAGTGTCATTGCATGTGTGTTCTTTTCACAATCCACCTAGGGATCCACCAGTGTCATTGCATGTGTGCTTTTTTACTAACAACAACCAAAGTCATTGCATGTGTGCTCTTTTCACAATCCACATATGTATCCACCAGTGTCATTGCATGTGTGCTCTTTTAACAAAGAACAACTAGAGTCATTGCATGTGGGTTCTCTTCAGAGACCACACATGGATCCACTAGTGTCATTGCATGTGTGTTCTTTTTACTAACAACAACCAGAGTCATTGAAATGTGTGTTCTCTTTAGAGACCACACATGGATCTACTAGTGTCATTGCATGTGTGTTCTTTTTACTAAGAACAACCAGAGTCATTGCATGTGTGTTATTTTCACATACCACATATGGATCCACCAGTGTCATTGAATCCACTAGTGTCATTGCATGTATGCTCTCTTGACAATCCACCTATGGATCCACGAGTGTCATTGCATGTGTTTTCTTTTTATTAACAACAACTAGAGTCATTTCAGGTGTGTTCTTTTCACATACGACATATGGATCCACCAGTGCCATTGAAATGTGTGTTCTCTTCAGAGACCACACATGGATCCACCAGTGTCATTCCATGTGTGTTTTTTTACTAACAATAACCAGAGTCATTGAAATGTGTGTTCTCTTCAGGGACCACACATGGATCCACCAGTGTCATTGCATGTGTGTTCTTTTTACTAACAACAACCAGAGTCATTGCATGTGTGTTATTTTTGCATACCACATATGGATCTACCAGTGTCATTGCATGTATGCTCTCTTCACAATCCACCTATGGATCCACCAGTGTCATTGCATGTGTGTTCTTTTTACTAACAACAACTAGAGTCATTTCATGTGTGTTCTTTTCACATACCACCTATGGATCCACCAGTGTCATTGAAATGTGTGTTCTCTACAAAGACCACACATGGATCCACCAGTGTCACTACATGTGTGTTCTTTTTACTAACAACAACCAGAGTCATTGCATGTGTGTTCTCTTTAGAGACCACACAAGGATCCACCAGTGTCATTGCATGTGTGTTCTTTTTACTAACAACAACTAGAGTCATTGAAATGTGTGTTCTCTTTAGAGACCACACATGGATCCACCAGTGTCATTGCATGTGTGTTCTTTTTACTAACAAAGACCAGAGTCATTGAAATGTTTGTTCTCTTCAGAGACCACACATGGATCCACCAGTGTCATTGCATGTGTGCTCTCTTCACAATCCACCTATGGATCCACCAGTGTCATTGCATGTGTGTTCTTTTTACTAACAACAACCAGAGTCATTGCATGAGTGTTCTCTGCAGAGACCACACAAGGATCCACCAGTGTCATTGCATGTCTGTTCTTTTCACTATCCACCTATGGATCCAACAGTGTCATTGCATGTGTGCTCTTTTAATTAACAACAACCAGAGTCATTGCATATGTGTTCTCTTCAGAGAGAACACATGGATCCACCAGTGTCATTGCATGCGTGTTCTTTTTACTAACAACAACTAGAGTCATTGAAATGTGTGTTCTCTTTAGAGACCACACATGGATCCACCAATGTCATTGCATGTGTGTTCTTTTTACTAACAACAACCAGATCCATTGCATGTGTGTTATTTTCACATACCACATATGGATCCACCAGTGTCATTGAATCCACCAGTGTCATTGCATGTGTGCTCTCTTCACAATCCACCCATGGATCCACCAGTGTCATTGCATGCGTGTTCTTTTTACTAACAATAACCAGAGTCATTGCATGTGTGTTCTTTTCACATACCACATATGGATCCACTAGTATTATTGCATGTCTGTTCTTTTCACAATCCACCTATGGATCCACCAGTGTCATTGCATGTGTGCTTTTTTACTAACAACAACCAGAGTCATTGCATGTGTGCTCGTTTCACAATCCACATATGGATCCACCAGTGGCATTGCATGTGTGTTCTTTTCAAAATCCACCTATGGATCCACTAGTGTCATTGCATGTGTTCTCTTTTCACTAACAACAACCAGAGTCATTGCATATGTGTTCTCTTCAGAGACCACACATGGATCCACCAGTGTCATTGCATGTGTGTTATTTTTACTAACAAAAACTAGAGTCATTGAAATGTGTGTTCTCTTGAGAGACCACACATGGATCCACCAGTGTCATTGCATGTGTGTTCTTTTTACTAGCAAAAACCAGACTCATTGAAATGTTTGTTCTCTTCAGAGACCACACATGGATCCACCAGTGTCATTGCATGTGTGCTCTCTTCACAATCCACCTATGGATCCACCAGTGTCATTGCATGTGTGTTCTTTTTACTAACAACAACCAGAGTCATTGCATGTGTGTTCTTTTCACATACCACAGATGGTTCCACCAGTGTCATTGCATGTGTGTTCTTTTCACTATCCACCTAAGGATCCACCAGTGTCATTGCATGTGTGCTCTTTTCACTAACAACAACTAGAGTCATTGCATGTGTGTTCTCTTCAGAGACCACACATGGATCCACCAGTGTCATTGCATGTGTGTTCTTCTTACTAACAACAACTAGAGTCATTGAAATGTGTGTTCTCTTCAGAGACCACACATGGATCCACCAGTGTCATTGCATGTGTGTTCTTTTTACTAACAACAACCAGAGTCATTGCATGTGTGTTATTTTCACATACCACATATGGATTCACCAGTGTCATTGTATCCACCAGTGTCATTACATGTGTGTTATTTTCACAATCCACCTATGGATCCACAAGTGTCATTGCATGTGTGTTCTTTTTACTAACAACAACCAGAATCATTGCATGTGTGTTCTTTTCACATACCACATATGGATCCACCAGTGTTATTGCATGTGTGTTCTTTTCACAATCCACCTATGGATCCACCAGTGTCATTGCATGTGTGGTTTTTTACTAACAACAACCAAAGTCATTGCATGTGTGCTCTTTTCACATTCCACATATGTATCCACCAGTGTCATTGCATGTGTGCTCTTTTAACAAAGAACAACTAGAGTCATTGCATGTGGGTTCTCTTCAAAGACGACACATGGATCCACTAGTGTCATTGCATGTGTGTTCTTTTTACTAACAACAACCAGAGTCATTGAAATGTGTGTTCTCTTTAGATACCACACATGGATCTACTAGTGTCATTGCATGTGTGTTCTTTTTACTAAGAACAACCAGAGTCATTGCATGTGTGTTATTTTCACATACCACATATGGATCCACCAGTGTCATTGAATCCACAAGTTTCATTGCATGTATGCTCTCTTGACAATCCACCTATGGATCCACCAGTGTCATTACATGTGTCTTCTTTTTATTAACAACAACTAGAGTCATTTCATGTGTGTTCTTTTCACATACGAGATATGGATCCACCAGTGTCATCGAAATGTGTGTTCTCTTCAGAGACCACACATGGATCCACCAGTGTCATTCCACGTGTGTTCTTTTTACTAACAACAACCAGAGTCATTGAAATGTGTGTTCTCTTCAGGGACCACACATGGATCCACCAGTGTCATTGCATGTGTGTTCTTTTTACTAACAACAACCAGAGTCATTGCATGTGTGTTCTTTTCGCATACTACATATGGATCCACCAGTGTCATTGCATGTGTGTTCTTTTCACAATCCATCTATGGATCCACCAGTGTCATTGCATGTGTGCTTTTTTACTAACAACAACCAAAGTCATTGCATGTGTGCTCTTTTCACAATCCACATATGTATCCACCAGTGTCATTGCATGTGTGCTCTTTTAACAAAGAACAACTAGAGTCATTGCATGTGGGTTCTCTTCAGAGACCACACATGGATCCACTAGTGTCATTGCATGTGTGTTCTTTTTACTAACAACAACCAGAGTCATTGAAATGTGTGTTCTCTTTAGAGACCACACATGGATCTACTACTGTCATTGCATGTGTGTTCTTTTTACTAAGAACAACCAGAGTCATTGCATGTGTGTTATTTTCACATACCACATATGGATCCACCAGTGTCATTGAATCCACTAGTGTCATTGCATGTATGCTCTCTTGACAATCCACCTATGGATCCACAAGTGTCATTGCATGTGTGTTCTTTTTACTAACAACAACTAGAGTAATTTCATGTGTGTTCTTTTCACATACCACATATGGATCCACCAGTGTCATTGCATGTGTGTTCTTTTCACAATCCACCTAGGGATCCACCAGTGTCATTGCATGTGTGTTCTTTTTACTAACAACAACCAGAGTCATTGAAATGTGTGTTCTTTTCACATACCACATATGGATCCACCAGTGTGATTGCATGTGTCTTGTTTTCACAATCCACCAATGGATCCACCAGTGTCATTGCATGCGCACTCTTTTTACTAACAACAACCAGAGTCATTGCATGTGTGCTCTCTTCACAATCCACCTATGGATCCAGCAATGCCATTGCATGTGTGTTCTTTTTAGTAACAACAACTAGAGTCATTGCATGTGCGTTCTTTTCACATACCACATATCGATCCACCAGTGTCATTGCATGTGTGTTCTTTTCACAATCCACCTATGGATCCACCAGTGTCATTGCATGTGTGTTTTTTACTAACAACAACCAGTGTCATTGCTTGTGTGTTCTTTTCACAATCCACATATGGATCCACCAGTGTCATTGCTTGTGTGTTCTCTTCACAATCCACCTATGGATCCACCAGTGTCATTGCATGTGTGCTCTTTTCAATAACAACAACCAGAGTCATTGCATGTGTGTTATCTTTAGAGGCCACACATGGATCCACCAGTGTCATTGCATGTGTGTTCTTTTTACTAACAACAACTAGAGTCATTGAAATGTGTGTTCTCTTTAGAGACCACACATGGATCCACTAGTGTCATTGCATGTGTGTTCTTTTTACTAACAAAAACCAGAGTCATTGAAATGTTTGTTCTCTTCAGAGACCACACATGGATCCACCAGTGTCATTGCATTTGTGCTCTCTTCACAATCCACCTATGGATCCACCAGTGTCATTGCATGTGTGTTCTTTTTACTAACAACAACCAGAGTCATTGCATGAGTGTTCTATTCAGAGACCACACAAGGATCCACTAGTGTCATTCCATGTGTGTTCTTTTCACTATCCACCTAAGGTTCCACCAGTGTCATTGCATGTGTGCTCTTTTAACTAACAACAACCAGAGTCATTGCATATGTGTTCTCTTCAGAGACAACACATGGATCCACCAGTGTCATTGCATGTGTGTTCTTTTTACTAACAACAACTAGAGTCATTCAAATGTGTGTTCTCTTTAGAGACCACACATGGATCCATCAATGTCATTGCATGTGTGTTCTTTTTACTAACAACAACCAGATCCATTGCATGTGTGTTATTTTCACATACCACATATGGATCCACCAGTGTCATTGAATCCACCAGTGTCATTGCATGTGTGCTCTCTTCACAATCCACCCATGGATCCACCAGTGTCATTGCATGCGTGTTCTTTTGACTAACAACAACCAGAGTCATTGCATGTGTTTTCTTTTCACATACCACATATGGATCCACTAGTATCATTGCATGTCTGTTCTTTTCACAATCCACCTATGGATCCACCAGTGTCATTGCATGTGTGCTTTTTTACTAACAACAACCAGAGTCATTGCATGTGTGCTCTTTTCACAATCCACATATGGATCCACCAGTGGCATTGCATGTGTGCTCTTTTCACTAACAACAACCAGAGTCATTGCATGTGTGTTCTCTTCAGAGACCACACATGGATCCACCAGTGTAATTGCATGTGTGTTCTTTTTATTAACAAAAACTAGAGTCATTGAAATATGTGTTCTCTTGAGAGACCACACATGGATCCACCAGTGTCATTGCATGTGTGTTCGTTTTACTAACAAAAACCAGACTCATTGAAATGTTTGTTCTCTTCAGAGACCACACATGGATCCACCAGTGTCATTGCATGTGTGCTCTCTTCACAATCCACCTATGGATCCACCAGTGTCATTGCATGTGTGTTCTTTTTACTAACAACAACCAGAGTCATTGCATGTGTGTTCTTTTCACATACCACAGATGGTTCCACCAGTGTCATTGCATGTGTGTTCTTTTCACTATCCACCTAAATATCCACCAGTGTCATTGCATGTGTGCTCTTTTCACTAACAACAACTAGAGTCATTGCATGTGTGTTCTCTTCAGAGACCACACATGGATCCACCAGGGTCATTGCATGTGTGTTCTTCTTACTAACAACAACTAGAGTCATTGAAATGTGTGTTCTCTTCAGAGACCACACATGGATCCACCAGTGTCATTGCATGTGTGTTCTTTCTACTAACAACAACCAGAGTCATTGCATGTGTGTTATTTTCACATACCACATATGGATCCACCAGTGTCATTGAATCCACCAGTGTCATTACATGTGTGTTCTTTTCACAATCCACCTATGGATCCACAAGTGTCATTGCATGTGTGTTCTTTTTACTAACAACAACTAGAGTCATTTCATGTGTGTTCTTTTCACATACCACATATGGATCCACCAGTGTCATTGCATGTGTGTTCTTTTCACAATCCACCTAGGGATCCACCAGTGTCATTGCATGTGTGCTTTTTTACTAACAACAACCAAAGTCATTGCATGTGTGCTCTTTTCACAATCCACATATGTATCCACCAGTGTCATTGCATGTGTGCTCTTTTAACAAAGAACAACTAGAGTCATTGCATGTGGGTTCTCTTCAGAGACCACACATGGATCCACTAGTCTCATTGCATGTGTGTTCTTTTTACTAACAACAACCAGAGTCATTGAAATGTGTGTTCTCTTTAGAGACCACACATGGATCTACTAGTGTCATTGCATGTGTGTTCTTTTTACTAAGAACAACCAGAGTCATTGCATGTGTGTTATTTTCACATACCACATATGGATCCACCAGTGTCATTGAATCCACTAGTGTCATTGCATGTATGCTCTCTTGACAATCCACCTATGGATCCACGAGTGTCATTGCATGTGTTTTCTTTTTATTAACAACAACTAGAGTCATTTCATGTGTGTTCTTTTCACATACGACATATGGATCCACCAGTGCCATTGAAATGTGTGTTCTCTTCAGAGACCACACATGGATCCACCAGTGTCATTCCATGTGTGTTTTTTTACTAACAATAACCAGAGTCATTGAAATGTGTGTTCTCTTCAGGGACCACACATGGATCCACCAGTGTCATTGCATGTGTGTTCTTTTTACTAACAACAACCAGAGTCATTGCATGTGTGTTATTTTTGCATACCACATATGGATCTACCAGTGTCATTGCATGTATGCTCTCTTCACAATCCACCTATGGATCCACCAGTGTCATTGCATGTGTGTTCTTTTTACTAACAACAACTAGAGTCATTTCATGTGTGTTCTTTTCACATACCAATGGATCCACCAGTGTCATTGAAATGTGTGTTCTCTACAAAGACCACACATGGATCCACCAGTGTCACTACATGTGTGTTCTTTTTACTAACAACAACCAGAGTCATTGCATGTGTGTTCTCTTTAGAGACCACACAAGGATCCACCAGTGTCATTGCATGTGTGTTCTTTTTACTAACAACAACTAGAGTCATTGAAATGTGTGTTCTCTTTAGAGACCACACATGGATCCACCAGTGTCATTGCATGTGTGTTCTTTTTACTAACAAAAACCAGAGTCATTGAAATGTTTGTTCTCTTCAGAGACCACACATGGATCCACCAGTGTCATTGCATGTGTGCTCTCTTCACAATCCACCTATGGATCCACCAGTGTCATTGCATGTGTGTTCTTTTTACTAACAACAACCAGAGTCATTGCATGAGTGTTCTCTTCAGAGACCACACAAGGATCCACCAGTGTCATTGCATGTCTGTTCTTTTCACTATCCACCTATGGATCCAACAGTGTCATTGCATGTGTGCTCTTTTAATTAACAACAACCAGAGTCATTGCATATGTGTTCTCTTCAGAGAGAACACATGGATCCACCAGTGTCATTGCATGCGTGTTCTTTTTACTAACAACAACTAGAGTCATTGAAATGTGTGTTCTCTTTAGAGACCACACATGGATCCATCAATGTCATTGCATGTGTGTTCTTTTTACTAACAACAACCAGATCCATTGCATGTGTGTTATTTTCACATACCACATATGGATTCACCAGTGTCATTGAATCCACCAGTGTCATTGCATGTGTGCTCTCTTCACAATCCACCCATGGATCCACCAGTGTCATTGCATGCGTGTTCTTTTTACTAACAATAACCAGAGTCATTGCATGTGTGTTCTTTTCACATACCACATATGGATCCACTAGTATCATTGCATGTCTGTTCTTTTCACAATCCACCTATGGATCCACCAGTGTCATTGCATGTGTGCTTTTTTACTAACAACAACCAGAGTCATTGCATGTGTGCTCGTTTCACAATCCACATATGGATCCACCAGTGGCATTGCATGTGTGTTCTTTTCAAAATCCACCTATGGATCCACTAGTGTCATTGCATGTGTTCTCTTTTCACTAACAACAACCAGAGTCATTGCATATGTGTTCTCTTCAGAGACCACACATGGATCCACCAGTGTCATTGCATGTGTGTTCTTTTTACTAACAAAAACTAGAGTCATTGAAATGTGTGTTCTCTTGAGAGACCACACATGGATCCACCAGTGTCATTGCATGTGTGTTCTTTTTACTAGCAAAAACCAGACTCATTGAAATGTTTGTTCTCTTCAGAGACCACACATGGATCCACCAGTGTCATTGCATGTGTGCTCTCTTCACAATCCACCTATGGATCCACCAGTGTCATTGCATGTGTGTTCTTTTTACTAACAACAACCAGAGTCATTGCATGTGTGTTCTTTTCACATACCACAGATGGTTCCACCAGTGTCATTGCATGTGTGTTCTTTTCACTATCCACCTAAGGATCCACCAGTGTCATTGCATGTGTGCTCTTTTCACTAACAACAACTAGAGTCATTGCATGTGTGTTCTCTTCAGAGACCACACATGGATCCACCAGTGTCATTGCATGTGTGTTCTTCTTACTAACAACAACTAGAGTCATTGAAATGTGTGTTCTCTTCAGAGACCACACATGGATCCACCAGTGTCATTGCATGTGTGTTCTTTTTACTAACAACAACCAGAGTCATTGCATGTGTGTTATTTTCACATACCACATATGGATCCACCAGTGTCATTGTATCCACCAGTGTCATTACATGTGTGTTCTTTTCACAATCCACCTATGGATCCACAAGTGTCATTGCATGTGTGTTCTTTTTACTAACAACAACCAGAATCATTGCATGTGTGTTCTTTTCACATACCACATATGGATCCACCAGTGTTATTGCATGTGTGTTCTTTTCACAATCCACCTATGGATCCACCAGTGTCATTGCATGTGTGGTTTTTTACTAACAACAACCAAAGTCATTGCATGTGTGCTCTTTTCACATTCCACATATGTATCCACCAGTGTCATTGCATGTGTGCTCTTTTAACAAAGAACAACTAGAGTCATTGCATGTGGGTTCTCTTCAAAGACCACACATGGATCCACTAGTGTCATTGCATGTGTGTTCTTTTTACTAACAACAACCAGAGTCATTGAAATGTGTGTTCTCTTTAGATACCACACATGGATCTACTAGTGTCATTGCATGTGTGTTCTTTTTACTAAGAACAACCAGAGTCATTGCATGTGTGTTATTTTCACATACCACATATGGATCCACCAGTGTCATTGAATCCACAAGTTTCATTGCATGTATGCTCTCTTGACAATCCACCTATGGATCCACCAGTGTCATTGCATGTGTCTTCTTTTTATTAACAACAACTAGAGTCATTTCATGTGTGTTCTTTTCACATACGAGATATGGATCCACCAGTGTCATCGAAATGTGTGTTCTCTTCAGAGACCACACATGGATCCACCAGTGTCATTCCACGTGTGTTCTTTTTACTAACAACAACCAGAGTCATTGAAATGTGTGTTCTCTTCAGGGACCACACATGGATCCACCAGTGTCATTGCATGTGTGTTCTTTTTACTAACAACAACCAGAGTCATTGCATGTGTGTTCTTTTCGCATACTACATATGGATCCACCAGTGTCATTGCATGTGTGTTCTTTTCACAATCCATCTATGGATCCACCAGTGTCATTGCATGTGTGCTTTTTTACTAACAACAACCAAAGTCATTGCATGTGTGCTCTTTTCACAATCCACATATGTATCCACCAGTGTCATTGCATGTGTGCTCTTTTAACAAAGAACAACTAGAGTCATTGCATGTGGGTTCTCTTCAGAGACCACACATGGATCCACTAGTGTCATTGCATGTGTGTTCTTTTTACTAACAACAACCAGAGTCATTGAAATGTGTGTTCTCTTTAGAGACCACACATGGATCTACTACTGTCATTGCATGTGTGTTCTTTTTACTAAGAACAACCAGAGTCATTGCATGTGTGTTATTTTCACATACCACATATGGATCCACCAGTGTCATTGAATCCACAAGTGTCATTGCATGTATGCTCTCTTGACAATCCACCTATGGATCCACAAGTGTCATTGCATGTGTGTTCTTTTTACTAACAACAACTAGAGTCATTGCATGTGTGTTCTTTTCACATACCACATATGGATCCACCAGTGTCATTGCATGTGTGTTCTTTTCACAATCCACCTAGGGATCCACCAGTGTCATTGCACGTGTGCTTTTTTACTAACAACAACCAAAGTCATTGCATGTGTGCTCTTTTCACAATCCACATATGTATCCACCAGTGTCATTGCATGTGTGCTCTTTTAACAAAGAACAACTAGAGTCATTGCATGTGGGTTCTCTTCAGAGACCACACATGGATCCACTAGTGTCATTGCATGTGTGTTCTTTTTACTAACAACAACCAGAGTCATTGAAATGTGTGTTCTCTTTAGAGACCACACATGGATCTACTAGTGTCATTGCATGTGTGTTCTTTTTACTAAGAACAACCAGAGTCATTGCATGTGTGTTATTTTCACATACCACATATGGATCCACCAGTGTCATTGAATCCACTAGTGTCATTGCATGTATGCTCTCTTGACAATCCACCTATGGATCCACGAGTGTCATTGCATGTGTTTTCTTTTTATTAACAACAACTAGAGTCATTTCATGTGTGTTCTTTTCACATACGACATATGGATCCACCAGTGCCATTGAAATGTGTGTTCTCTTCAGAGACCACACATGGATCCACCAGTGTCATTCCATGTGTGTTTTTTTACTAACAATAACCAGAGTCATTGAAATGTGTGTTCTCTTCAGGGACCACACATGGATCCACCAGTGTCATTGCATGTGTGTTCTTTTTACTAACAACAACCAGAGTCATTGCATGTGTGTTATTTTTGCATACCACATATGGATCTACCAGTGTCATTGCATGTATGCTCTCTTCACAATCCACCTATGGATCCACCAGTGTCATTGCATGTGTGTTCTTTTTACTAACAACAACTAGAGTCATTTCATGTGTGTTCTTTTCACATACCACCTATGGATCCACCAGTGTCATTGAAATGTGTGTTCTCTACAAAGACCACACATGGATCCACCAGTGTCACTACATGTGTGTTCTTTTTACTAACAACAACCAGAGTCATTGCATGTGTGTTCTCTTTAGAGACCACACATGGATCCACCAGTGTCATTGCATGTGTGTTCTTTTTACTAACAACAACTAGAGTCATTGAAATGTGTGTTCTCTTTAGAGACCACACATGGATCCACCAGTGTCATTGCATGTGTGTTCTTTTTACTAACAAAAACCAGAGTCATTGAAATGTTTTTTCTCTTCAGAGACCACACATGGATCCACCAGTGTCATTGCATGTGTGCTCTCTTCACAATCCACCTATGGATCCACCAGTGTCATTGCATGTGTGTTCTTTTTACTAACAACAACCAGAGTCATTGCATGAGTGTTCTCTTCAGAGACCACACAAGGATCCACCAGTGTCATTGCATGTCTGTTCTTTTCACTATCCACCTATGGATCCAACAGTGTCATTGCATGTGTGCTCTTTTAATTAACAACAACCAGAGTCATTGCATATGTGTTCTCTTCAGAGAGAACACATGGATCCACCAGTGTCATTGCATGCGTGTTCTTTTTACTAACAACAACTAGAGTCATTGAAATGTGTGTTCTCTTTAGAGACCACACATGGATCCATCAATGTCATTGCATGTGTGTTCTTTTTACTAACAACAACCAGATCCATTGCATGTGTGTTATTTTCACATACCACATATGGATCCACCAGTGTCATTGAATCCACCAGTGTCATTGCATGTGTGCTCTCTTCACAATCCACCCATGGATCCACCAGTGTCATTGCATGCGTGTTCTTTTTACTAACAATAACCAGAGTCATTGCATGTGTGTTCTTTTCAAAATCCACCTATGGATCCACTAGTGTCATTGCATGTGTGCTCTTTTCACTAACAACAACCAGAGTCATTGCATATGTGTTCTCTTCAGAGACCACACATGGATCCACCAGTGTCATTGCATGTGTGTTCTTTTTACTAACAAAAACTAGAGTCATTGAAATGTGTGTTCTCTTGAGAGACCACACATGGATCCACCAGTGTCATTGCATGTGTGTTCTTTTTACTAGCAAAAACCAGACTCATTGAAATGTTTGTTCTCTTCAGAGACCACACATGGATCCACCAGTGTCATTGCATGTGTGCTCTCTTCACAATCCACCTATGGATCCACCAGTGTCATTGCATGTGTGTTCTTTTTACTAACAACAACCAGAGTCATTGCATGTGTGTTCTTTTCACATACCACAGATGGTTCCACCAGTGTCATTGCATGTGTGTTCTTTTCACTATCCACCTAAGGATCCACTAGTGTCATTGCATGTGTGCTCTTTTCACTAACAACAACTAGAGTCATTGCATGTGTGTTCTCTTCAGAGACCACACATGGATCCAGCAGTGTCATTGCATGTGTGTTCTTCTTACTAACAACAACTAGAGTCATTGAAATGTGTGTTCTCTTCAGAGACCACACATGGATCCACCAGTGTCATTGCATGTGTGTTCTTTTTACTAACAACAACCAGAGTCATTGCATGTGTGTTATTTTCACATACCACATATGGATCCACCAGTGTCATTGTATCCACCAGTGTCATTACATGTGTGTTCTTTTCACAATCCACCTATGGATCCACAAGTGTCATTGCATGTGTGTTCTTTTTACTAACAACAACCAGAATCATTGCATGTGTGTTCTTTTCACATACCACATATGGATCCACCAGTGTTATTGCATGTGTGTTCTTTTCACAATCCACCTATGGATCCACCAGTGTCATTGCATGTGTGGTTTTTTACTAACAACAACCAAAGTCATTGCATGTGTGCTCTTTTCACATTCCACATATGTATCCACCAGTGTCATTGCATGTGTGCTCTTTTAACAAAGAACAACTAGAGTCATTGCATGTGGGTTCTCTTCAAAGACCACACATGGATCCACTAGTGTCATTGCATGTGTGTTCTTTTTACTAACAACAACCAGAGTCATTGAAATGTGTGTTCTCTTTAGATACCACACATGGATCTACTAGTGTCATTGCATGTGTGTTCTTTTTACTAAGAACAACCAGAGTCATTGCATGTGTGTTATTTTCACATACCACATATGGATCCACCAGTGTCATTGAATCCACAAGTTTCATTGCATGTATGGTCTCTTGACAATCCACCTATGGATCCACCAGTGTCATTGCATGTGTCTTCTTTTTATTAACAACAACTAGAGTCATTTCATGTGTGTTCTTTTCACATACGAGATATGGATCCACCAGTTTCATCGAAATGTGTGTTCTCTTCAGAGACCACACATGGATCCACCAGTGTCATTCCACGTGTGTTCTTTTTACTAACAACAACCAGAGTCATTGAAATGTGTGTTCTCTTCAGGGACCACACATGGATCCACCAGTGTCATTGCATGTGTGTTCTTTTTACTAACAACAACCAGAGTCATTGCATGTGTGTTCTTTTCGCATACTACATATGGATCCACCAGTGTCATTGCATGTGTGTTCTTTTCACAATCCATCTATGGATCCACCAGTGTCATTGCATGTGTGCTTTTTTACTAACAACAACCAAAGTCATTGCATGTGTGCTCTTTTCACAATCCACATATGTATCCACCAGTGTCATTGCATGTGTGCTCTTTTAACAAAGAACAACTAGAGTCATTGCATGTGGGTTCTCTTCAGAGACCACACATGGATCCACTAGTGTCATTGCATGTGTGTTCTTTTTACTAACAACAACCAGAGTCATTGAAATGTGTGTTCTCTTTAGAGACCACACATGGATCTACTACTGTCATTGCATGTGTGTTCTTTTTACTAAGAACAACCAGAGTCATTGCATGTGTGTTATTTTCACATACCACATATGGATCCACCAGTGTCATTGAATCCACAAGTGTCATTGCATGTATGCTCTCTTGACAATCCACCTATGGATCCACCAGTGTCATTGCATGTGTGTTCTTTTTATTAACAACAACTAGAGTCATTTCATGTGTGTTCTTTTCACATACGACATATGGATCCACCAATATCATTGAAATGTATGTTCTCTTCAGAGACCACACATGGATCCACCAGTGTCATTCCATGTGTGTTCTTTTTACTAACAACAACCAGAGTCATTGAAATGTGTGTTCTCTTCAGGGACCACACATGGATCCACCAGTGTCATTGCATGTGTGTTCTTTTTACTAACAACAACCAGAGTCATTGCATGTGTGTTATTTTTGCATACCACATATGGATCTACCAGTGTCATTGCATGTATGCTCTCTTCACAATCCACCTATGGATCCACCAGTGTCATTGCATGTGTGTTCTTTTTACTAACAAAAACTAGAGTCATTTCATGTGTGTTCTTTTCACATACCACCTATGGATCCACCAGTGTCATTGAAATGTGTGTTCTCTACAAAGACCACACATGGATCCACCAGTGTCACTACATGTGTGTTCTTTTTACTAACAACAACCAGAGTCATTGCATGTGTGTTCTCTTTAGAGACCACACATGGATCCACCAGTGTCATTGCATGTGTGTTCTTTTTACTAACAACAACTAGAGTCATTGAAATGTGTGTTCTCTTTAGAGACCACACATGGATCCACCAGTGTCATTGCATGTGTGTTCTTTTTACTAACAAAAACCAGAGTCATTGAAATGTTTGTTCTCTTCAGAGACCACACATGGATCCACCAGTGTCATTGCATGTTTGCTCTCTTCACAATCCACCTATGGATCCACCAGTGTCATTGCATGTGTGTTGTTTTTACTAACAACAACCAGAGTCATTGCATGAGTGTTCTCTTCAGAGACCACACAAGGATCCACCAGTGTCATTGCATGTCTGTTCTTTTCACTATCCACCTATGGATCCAACAGTGTCATTGCATGTGTGCTCTTTTAACTAACAACAACCAGAGTCATTGCATATGTGTTCTCTTCAGAGACAACACATGGATCCACCAGTGTCATTGCATGTGTGTTCTTTTTACTAACAACAACTAGAGTCATTGAAATGTGTGTTCTCTTCAGAGACCACACATGGATCCATCAATGTCATTGCATGTGTGTTCTTTTTACTAACAAAAACCAGAGTCATTGAAATGTTTGTTCTCTTCAGAGACCACACATGGATCCACCAGTGTCATTGCATGTTTGCTCTCTTCACAATCCACCTATGGATCCACCAGTGTCATTGCATGTGTGTTCTTTTTACTAACAACAACCAGAGTCATTGCATGAGTGTTCTCTTCAGAGACCACACAAGGATCCACCAGTGTCATTGCATGTCTGTTCTTTTCACTATCCACCTATGGATCCAACAGTGTCATTGCATGTGTGCTCTTTTAACTAACAACAACCAGAGTCATTGCATATGTGTTCTCTTCAGAGACAACACATGGATCCACCAGTGTCATTGCATGTGTGTTCTTTTTACTAACAACAACTAGACTCATTGAAATGTGTGTTCTCTTCAGAGACCACACATGGATCCATCAATGTCATTGCATGTGTGTTCTTTTTACTAACAACAACCAGATCCATTGCATGTGTGTTATTTTCACATACCACATATGGATCCACCAGTGTCATTGAATCCACCAGTGTCATTGCATGTGTCCTCTCTTCACAATCCACCCATGGATCCACCAGTGTCATTGCATGCGTGTTCTTTTCACTAACAACAACCAGAGTCATTGCATGTGTGTTCTTTTCACATACCACATATGGATCCACTAGTATCATTGCATGTCTGTTCTTTTCACAATCCACCTATGGATCCACCAGTGTCATTGCATGTGTGCTTTTTTACTAACAACAACCAGAGTCATTGCATGTGTGCTCGTTTCACAATCCACATATGGATCCACCAGTGGCATTGCATGTGTGTTCTTTTCAAAATCCACCTATGGATCCACTAGTGTCATTGCATGTGTGCTCTTTTAACTAACAACAACCAGAGTCATTGCATATGTGTTCTCTCCAGAGACAACACATGGATCCACCAGTGTCATTGCATGTGTGTTCTTTTTACTAACAACAACTAGAGTCATTGAAATGTGTGTTCTCTTCAGAGACCACACATGGATCCATCAATGTCATTGCATGTGTGTTCTTTTTACTAACAAAAACCAGAGTCATTGAAATGTTTGTTCTCTTCAGAGACCACACATGGATCCACCAGTGTCATTGCATGTGTGTTCTTTTTACTAACAACAACCAGAGTCATTGCATGAGTGTTCTCTTCAGAGACCACACAAGGATCCACCAGTGTCATTGCATGTCTGTTCTTTTCACTATCCACCTATGGATCCAACAGTGTCATTGCATGTGTGCTCTTTTAACTAACAAGAACCAGAGTCATTGCATATGTGTTCTCTTCAGAGACAACACATGGATCCACCAGTGTCATTGCATCTGTGTTCTTTTTACTAACAACAACTAGACTCATTGAAATGTGTGTTCTCTTCAGAGACCACACATGGATCCATCAATGTCATTGCATGTGTGTTCTTTTTACTAACAACAACCAGATCCATTGCATGTGTGTTATTTTCACATACCACATATGGATCCACCAGTGTCATTGAATCCACCAGTGTCATTGCATGTGTGCTCTCTTCACAATCCACCCATGGATCCACCAGTGTCATTGCATGCGTGTTCTTTTTACTAACAACAACCAGAGTCATTGCATGTGTGTTCTTTTCACATACCACATATGGATCCACTAGTATCATTGCATGTCTGTTCTTTTCACAATCCACCTATGGATCCACCAGTGTCATTGCATGTGTGCTTTTTTACTAACAACAACCAGAGTCATTGCATGTGTGCTCGTTTCACAATCCACATATGGATCCACCAGTGGCATTGCATGTGTGTTCTTTTCAAAATCCACCTATGGATCAACTAGTGTCATTGCATGTGTGCTCTTTTCACTAACAACAACCAGAGTCATTGCATGTGTGTTCTCTTCAGAGACTACACATGGATCCACCAGTGTCATTGCATGTGTGTTCTTTTTACTAACAAAAACAAGAGTCATTGAAATGTGTGTTCTCTTGAGAGACCACACATAGATCCACCAGTGTCATGGCATGTGTGTTCTTTTTACTAACAAAAACCAGACTCATTGAAATGTTTGTTCTATTCAGAGACCACACATGGATCCACCAGTTTCATTGCATGTGTGCTCTATTCACAATCCACCTATGGATCCACAAGTGTCATTGCATGTGTGTTCTTTTTACTAACAACAACCAGAGTCATTGCATGTGTGTTCTTTTCACATACCACAGATGGTTCCACCAGTGTCATTGCATGTGTGTTCTTTTCACTATCCACCTAAGGATCCACCAGTGTCATTGCATGTGTGCTCTTTTCACTAACAACAACTAGAGTCATTGCATGTGTGTTCTCTTCAGAGACCACACATGGATCCACTAGTGTCATTGCATGTGTGTTCTTCTTACTAACAACAACTAGAGTCATTGAAATGTGTGTTCTCTTCAGAGACCACACATGGATCCACCAGTGACATTGCATGTGTGTTCTTTTTACTAACAACAACCAGAGTCATTGCATGTGTGTTATTTTCACATACCACATATGGATCCACCAGTGTCATTGTATCCACCAGTGTCATTACATGTGTGTTCTTTTCACAATCCACCTATGGATCCACAAGTGTCATTGCATGTGTGTTCTTTTTACTAACAACAACCAGAGTCATTGCATGTGTGTTCTTTTCACATACCACATATGGATCCACCAGTGTTATTGCATGTGTGTTCTTTTCACAATCCACCTATGGATCCACCAGTGTCATTGCATGTGTGCTTTTTTACTAACAACAACCAAAGTCATTGCATGTGTGCTCTTTTCACATTCCACATATGTATCCACCAGTGTCATTGCATGTGTGCTCTTTTAACAAAGAACAACTAGAGTCATTGCATGTGGGTTCTCTTCAGAGACCACACATGGATCCACTAGTGTCATTGCATGTGTGTTCTTTTTACTAACAACAACCAGAGTCATTGAAATGTGTGTTCTCTTTAGAGACCACACATGGATCTACTAGTGTCATTGCATGTGTGTTCTTTTTACTAAGAACAAGCAGAGTCATTGCATGTGTGTTATTTTCACATACCACATATGGATCAACCAGTGTCATTGCATGTATGCTCTCATCACAATCCACCTATGGATCCACCAGTGTCATTGCATGTGTGTTCTTTTTACTAACAAAAACTAGAGTCATTTCATGTGTGTTCTTTTCACATACCACCTATGGATCCACCAGTGTCATTGAAATGTGTGTTCTCTACAAAGACCACACATGTTTCCACCAGTGTCATTGCATGTGTGTTCTTTTTACTAACAACAACTAGAGTCATTGAAATGTGTGTTCTCTTTAGAGACCACACATGGATCCACCAGTGTCATTGCATGTGTGTTCTTTTTACTAACAAAAACCAGAGTCATTGAAATGTTTGTTCTCTTCAGAGACCACACATGGTTCCACCAGTGTCATTGCATGTTTGCTCTCTTCACAATCCACCTATGGATCCACCAGTGTCATTGCATGTGTGTTCTTTTTACTAACAACAACCAGAGTCATTGCATGAGTGTTCTCTTCAGAGACCACACAAGGATCCACCAGTGTCATTGCATGTCTGTTCTTTTCACTATCCACCTATGGATCCAACAGTGTCATTGCATGTGTGCTCTTTTAACTAACAACAACCAGAGTCATTGCATATGTGTTCTCTTCAGAGACAACACATGGATCCACCAGTGTCATTGCATGTGTGTTCTTTTTACTAACAACAACTAGAGTCATTGAAATGTGTGTTCTCTTCAGAGACCACACATGGATCCATCAATGTCATTGCATGTGTGTTCTTTTTACTAACAAAAACCAGAGTCATTGAAATGTTTGTTCTCTTCAGAGACCACACATGGATCCACCAGTGTCATTGCATGTTTGCTCTCTTCACAATCCACCTATGGATCCACCAGTGTCATTGCATGTGTGTTCTTTTTACTAACAACAACCAGAGTCATTGCATGAGTGTTCTCTTCAGAGACCACACAAGGATCCACCAGTGTCATTGCATGTCTGTTCTTTTCACTATCCACCTATGGATCCAACAGTGTCATTGCATGTGTGCTCTTTTAACTAACAACAACCAGAGTCATTGCATATGTGTTCTCTTCAGAGACAACACATGGATCCACCAGTGTCATTGCATGTGTGTTCTTTTTACTAACAACAGCTAGACTCATTGAAATGTGTGTTCTCTTCAGAGACCACACATGGATCCATCAATGTCATTGCATGTGTTTTCTTTTTACTAACAACAACCAGATCCATTGCATGTGTGTTATTTTCACATACCACATATGGATCCACCAGTGTCATTGAATCCACCAGTGTCATTGCATGTGTGCTCTCTTCACAATCCACCCATGGATCCACCAGTGTCATTGCATGCGTGTTCTTTTTACTAACAACAACCAGAGTCATTGCATGTGTGTTCTTTTCACATACCACATATGGACCCACTAGTATCATTGCATGTCTGTTGTTTTCACAATCCACCTATGGATCCACCAGTGTCATTGCATGTGTGCTTTTTTACTAACAATAACCAGAGTTATTGCATGTGTGCTCGTTTCACAATCCACATATGGATCCACCAGTGGCATTGCATGTGTGTTCTTTTCAAAATCCACCTATGGATCCACTAGTGTCATTGCATGTGTGCTCTTTTAACTAACAACAACCAGAGTCATTGCATATGTGTTCTCTTGAGAGACAACACATGGATCCACCAGTGTCATTGCATGTGTGTTCTTTTTACTAACAACAACTAGAGTCATTGAAATGTGTGTTCTCTTCAGAGACCACACATGGATCCATCAATGTCATTGCATGTGTGTTCTTTTTACTAACAAAAACCAGAGTCATTGAAATGTTTGTTCTCTTCAGAGACCACACATGGATCCACCAGTGTCATTGCATGTTTGCTCTCTTCACAATCCACCTATGGATCCACCAGTGTCATTGCATGTGTGTTCTTTTTACTAACAACAACCAGAGTCATTGCATGAGTGTTCTCTTCAGAGACCACACAAGGATCCACCAGTGTCATTGCATGTCTGTTCTTTTCACTATCCACCTATGGATCCACCAGTGTCATTGCATGTGTGCTCTTTTCACTAACAACAACCAAAGTCATTGCATGTGTGTTCTCTTTAGATACCACACTTGGATCCACCAGTATCATTGCATGTGTGTCCTTTTTACTAACAACAACCAGAGTCATTGAAATGTGTGTTCTCTTCAGAGACCACACATGGATCCATCAATGTCATTGCATGTGTGTTCTTTTTACTAACAAAAACCAGAGTCATTGAAATGTTTGTTCTCTTCAGAGACCACACATGGATCCACCAGTGTCATTGCATGTGTGTTCTTTTTACTAACAACAACCAGAGTCATTGCATGAGTGTTCTCTTCAGAGACCACACAAGGATCCACCAGTGTCATTGCATGTCTGTTCTTTTCACTATCCACCTATGGATCCGACAGTGTCATTGCATGTGTGCTCTTTTAACTAACAACAACCAGAGTCATTGCATATGTGTTCTCTTCAGAGACAACACATTGATCCACCAGTGTCATTGCATGTGTGTTCTTTTTACTAACAACAACTAGACTCATTGAAATGTGTGTTCTCTTCAGAGACCACACATGGATCCATCAATGTCATTGCATGTGTGTTCTTTTTACTAACAACAACCAGATCCATTGCATGTGTGTTATTTTCACATACCACATATGGATCCACCAGTGTCATTGAATCCACCAGTGTCATTGCATGTGTGCTCTCTTCACAATCCACCCATGGATCCACCAGTGTCATTGCATGCGTGTTCTTTTTACTAACAACAACCAGAGTCATTGCATGTGTGTTCTTTTCACATACCACATATGGATCCACTAGTATCATTGCATGTCTGTTCTTTTCACAATCCACCTATGGATCCATCAGTGTCATTGCATGTGTGCTTTTTTACTAACAACAACCAGAGTCATTGCATGTGTGCTCGTTTCACAATCCACATATGGATCCACCAGTGGCATTGCATGTGTGTTCTTTTCAAAATCCACCTATGGATCCACTAGTGTCATTACATGTGTGCTCTTTTCACTAACAACAACCAGAGTCATTGCATGTGTGTTCTCTTTAGAGACCACACATGGATCCACCAGTGTGATTGCATGTGTGTTCTTTTTACTAACAAAAACTAGAGTCATTGAAATGTGTGTTCTCTTGAGAGACCACACATGGATCCACCAGTGTCATTGCATGTGTGTTCTTTTTACTAACAAAACCAGACTCATTGAAATGTTTGTTCTCTTCAGAGACCACACATGGATCCACCAGTGTCATTGCATGTGTGCTCTCTTCACAATCCACCTATGGATCCACCAGTGTCATTGCATGTGTGTTCTTTTTACTAACAACAACCAGAGTCATTGCATGTGTGTTATTTTCACATACCATAGATGGTTCCACAAGTGTCATTGCATGTGTGTTCTTTTCACTATCCACCTAAGGATCCACCAGTGTCATTGCATGTGTGATCTTTTCACTAACAACAACTATAGTCATTGCATGTGTGTTCTCTTCAGAGACCACACATGGATCCACCAGTGTCATTGCATGTGTGTTCTTCTTACTAACAACAACTAGAGTCATTAAAATGTGTGTTCTCTTTAGAGACCACACATGGATCCACCAGTGTCATTGCATGTGTGTTCTTTTTACTAACAACAACCAGAGTCATTGCATGTGTGTTATTTTCACATACGACATATGGATCCACCAGTGTCATTGAATCCACCAGTGTCATTACATGTGTGTTCTTTTCACAATCCACCTATGGATCCACAAGTGTCATTGCATGTGTGTTCTTTTAGTAACAACAACCAGAGTCATTGCATCTCTGTTCTTTTCACATACCACATATGGATCCACCAGTGTCATTGCATGTGTGTTCTTTTCACAATCCACCTATGGATCCACCAGTGTCATTGCATGTGTGCTTTTTTACTAACAACAACCAAAGTCATTACATGTGTGCTCTTTTTGACAATCCACATATGTATCCACCAGTGTCATTGCATGTGTGCTCTTTTAACAAAGAACAACTTGAGTCATTGCATATGGGTTCTCTTCAAAGACCACACATGGATCCACTAGTGTCATTGCATGTGTGTTCTTTTTACTAGCGACAACCAGAGTCATTGAAATGTGTGTTATCTTTAGAGACCACACATGGATCTACTAGTGTCATTGCATGTGTGTTCTTTTTACTAAGAACAACCAGAGTCATTGCATGTGTGTTATTTTCACATACCACATATGGATCCACCAGTGTCATTGAATCCACAAGTGTCATTGCATGTATGCTCTCTTGACAATCCACCTGTGGATCCACCAGTGTCATTGCATGTGTCTTCTTTTTATTAACAACAACTAGAGTCATTTCATGTGTGTTCTTTTCACATACGACATATGGATCCACCAGTCTCATTGAAATGTGTGTTCTCTTCAGAGACCACACACGGATCCACCAGTGTCATTCCATGTGTGTTCTTTTTACTAACAACAACCAGAGTCATTGAAATGTGTGTTCTCTTCAGGGACCACACATGGATCCACCAGTGTCATTGCATGTGTGTTCTTTTTACTAACAACAACCGGAGTCATTGCATGTGTGTTATTTTTGCATACCACATATGGATCCACCAGTGTCATTGCATGTATGATCTCTTCACAATCCACCTATGGATCCACCAGTGTCATTACATGTGTGTTCTTTTTACTAACAACAACTAGAGTCATTTCATGTGTGTTCTTTTCACATACCACTTATGGATCCACCAGTGTCACTGAAATGTGTGTTCTCTACAAAGACCACGCATGGATCCACCAGTGTCACTACATGTGTGTTCTTTTTACTAACAACAACCAAAGTCATTGAAATGTGTGTTCTTTTCACATACCACATATGGATCCACAAGTGTCATTGCATGTGTGTTCTTTTCACAATCCACCTATGGATCCACAAGTGTCATTGCACGTGTGCTCTTTTTACTAACAACAACCAGAGTCATTGCATGTGTGCTCTCTTCACAATCCACCTATGGATCCACCAGTGTCATTGCATGTGTGTTCTTTTTACTAACAACAACCAGAGTCATTGCATGTGTGTTCTCTTCACAATCCACCTATGGATCCACCAGTGTCATTGCATGTGTGTTCTTCTTACTAACAACAACCAGAGTCATTGCATGTGTGTTATTTTCACATACCACATATGGATCCACCAGTGTCATTGAATCCACCAGTGTCATTGCATGTGTGCTCTCTTCACAATCCACCAATGGATCCAACAGTGTCATTGCATGTGTGTTCTTTTTAGTAACAACAACCAGAGTCATTGCATCTGTGTTCTTTTCACATACCACATATGGATCCACAAGTGTCATTGCATGTGTGCTCTTTTCACAATCCACATATGTATCCACCAGTGTCATTGCATGTGTGCTCTTTTAACAAAGAACAACTTGAGTCATTGCATGTGGGTTCTCTTCAGAGACCACACATGGATCCACTAGTGTCATTGCATGTGTGTTCTTTTTACTAACGACAACCAGAGTCATTGAAATGTGTGTTATCTTTAGAGACCACACATGGATCTACTAGTGTCATTGCATGTGTGTTATTTTTACTAAGAACAACCAGAGTCATTGCATGTGTGTTATTTTCACATACCACATATGGATCCACCAGTGTCATTGAATCCACAAGTGTCATTGCATGTATGCTCTCTTGACAATCCACCTGTGGATCCACCTGTGTCATTGCATGTGTCTTCTTTTTATTAATAACAACTAGAGTCATTTCATGTGTGTTCTTTTCACATACGACATATGGATCCACCAGTCTCATTGAAATGTGTGTTCTCTTCAGAGACCACACACGGATCCACCAGTGTCATTCCATGTGTGTTCTTTTTACTAACAACAACCAGAGTCATTGAAATATGTGTTCTCTTCAGGGACCACACATGGATCCACCAGTGTCATTGCATGTGTGTTCTTTTTACTAACAACAACCGGAGTCATTGCATGTGTGTTATTTTTGCATACCACATATGGATCCACCAGTGTCATTGCATGTATGATCTCTTCACAATCCACCTATGGATCCACCAGTGTCATTACATGTGTGTTCTTTTTACTAACAACAACTAGAGTCATTTCATGTGTGTTCTTTTCACATACCACTTATGGATCCACCAGTGTCACTGAAATGTGTGTTCTCTACAAAGACCACGCATGGATCCACCAGTGTCACTACATGTGTGTTCTTTTTACTAACAACAACCAAAGTCATTGAAATGTGTGTTCTTTTCACATACCACATATGGATCCACAAGTGTCATTGCATGTGTGTTCTTTTCACAATCCACCTATGGATCCACAAGTGTCATTGCACGTGTGCTCTTTTTACTAACAACAACCAGAGTCATTGCATGTGTGCTCTCTTCACAATCCACCTATGGATCCACCAGTGTCATTGCATGTGTGTTCTTTTTACTAACAACAACCAGAGTCATTGCATGTGTGTTCTCTTCACAATCCACCTATGGATCCACCAGTGTCATTGCATGTGTGTTCTTCTTACTAACAACAACCAGAGTCATTGCATGTGTGTTATTTTCACATACCACATATGGATCCACCAGTGTCATTGAATCCACCAGTGTCATTGCATGTGTGCTCTCTTCACAATCCACCAATGGATCCAACAGTGTCATTGCATGTGTGTTCTTTTTAGTAACAACAACCAGAGTCATTGCATCTGTGTTCTTTTCACATACCACATATGGATCCACAAGTGTCATTGCATGTGTGCTCTTTTCACAATCCACATATGTATCCACCAGTGTCATTGCATGTGTGCTCTTTTAACAAAGAACAACTTGAGTCATTGCATGTGGGTTCTCTTCAGAGACCACACATGGATCCACTAGTGTCATTGCATGTGTGTTCTTTTTACTAACGACAACCAGAGTCATTGAAATGTGTGTTATCTTTAGAGACCACACATGGATCTACTAGTGTCATTGCATGTGTGTTATTTTTACTAAGAACAACCAGAGTCATTGCATGTGTGTTATTTTCACATACCACATATGGATCCACCAGTGTCATTGAATCCACAAGTGTCATTGCATGTATGCTCTCTTGACAATCCACCTGTGGATCCACCAGTGTCATTGCATGTGTCTTCTTTTTATTAATAACAACTAGAGTCATTTCATGTGTGTTCTTTTCACATACGACATATGGATCCACCAGTCTCATTGAAATGTGTGTTCTCTTCAGAGACCACACACGGATCCACCAGTGTCATTCCATGTGTGTTCTTTTTACTAACAACAACCAGAGTCATTGAAATATGTGTTCTCTTCAGGGACCACACATGGATCCACCAGTGTCATTGCATGTGTGTTCTTTTTACTAACAACAACCAGAGTCATTGCATGTGTGTTATTTTTGCATACCACATATGGATCCACCAGTGTCATTGCATGTATGATCTCTTCACAATCCACCTATGGATCCACCAGTGTCATTGCATGTGTGTTCTTTTTACTAACAACAACTAGAGTCATTTCATGTGTGTTCTTTTCACATACCACTTATGGATCCACCAGTGTCATTGAAATGTGTGTTCTCTACAAAGACCACACATGGATCCACCAGTGTCACTACATGTGTGTTCTTTTTACTAACAACAACCAAAGTCATTGAAATGTGTGTTCTTTTCACATACCACATATGGATCCACAAGTGTCATTGCATGTGTGTTCTTTTCACAATCCACCTATGGATCCACAAGTGTCATTGCACGTGTGCTCTTTTTACTAACAACAACCAGAGTCATTGCATGTGTGCTCTCTTCACAATCCACCTATGGATCCACCAGTGTCATTGCATGTGTGTTCTTTTTACTAACAACAACCAGAGTCATTGCATGTGTGTTCTCTTCACAATCCACCTATGGATCCACCAGTGTCATTGCATGTGTGTTCTTCTTACTAACAACAACCAGAGTCATTGCATGTGTGTTATTTTCACATACCACATATGTATCCACCAGTGTCATTGAATCCACCAGTGCCATTGCATGTGTGATCTCTTCACAATCCACCAATGGATCCAACAGTGTCATTGCATGTGTGTTCTTTTTAGTAACAACAACCAGAGTCATTGCATCTGTGTTCTTTTCACATACCACATATGGATCCACCAGTGTCATTGCATGTGTGTTCTTTTCACAATCCACCTATGGATCCACCAGTGTCATTGCATGTGTGCTTTTTTACTAACAACAACCAAAGTCATTACATGTGTGCTCTTTTCACAATCCACATATGTATCCACCAGTGTCATTGCATGTGTGCTCTTTTAACAAAGAACAACTTGAGTCATTGCATGTGGGTTCTCTTCAGAGACCACACATGGATCCACTAGTGTCATTGCATGTGTGTTCTTTTTACTAACGACAACCAGAGTCATTGAAATGTGTGTTATCTTTAGAGACCACACATTGATCTACTAGTGTCATTGCATGTGTGTTCTTTTTACTAAGAACAACCAGAGTCATTGCATGTGTGTTATTTTCACATACCACATATGGATCCACCAGTGTCATTGAATCCACAAGTGTCATTGCATGTATGCTCTCTTGACAATCCACCTGTGGATCCACCAGTGTCATTGCATGTGTCTTCTTTTTATTAACAACAACTAGAGTCATTTCATGTGTGTTCTTTTCACATACGACATATGGATCCACCAGTGTCATTGAAATGTGTGTTCTCTTCAGAGACCACACACGGATCCACCAGTGTCATTCCATGTGTGTTCTTTTTACTAACAACAACCAGAGTCATTGAAATGTGTGTTCTCTTTAGGGACCACACATGGATCCACCAGTGTCATTGCATGTGTGTTCTTTTTACTAACAACAACCAGAGTCATTGCATGTGTGTTATTTTTGCATACCACATATGGATCCACCAGTGTCATTGCATGTATGATCTCTTCACAATCCACCTATGGATACACCAGTGTCATTGCATGTGTGTTCTTTTTACTAACAACAACTAGAGTCATTTCATGTGTGTTCTTTTCACATACCACTTATGGATCCACCAGTGTCATTGAAATGTGTGTTCTCTACAAAGACCACACATGGATCCACCAGTGTCACTACATGTGTGTTCTTTTTACTAACAACAACCAAAGTCATTGAAATGTGTGTTCTTTTCACATACCACATATGGATCCACAAGTGTCATTGCATGTGTGTTCTTTTCACAATCCACCTATGGATCCACAAGTGTCATTGCACGTGTGCTCTTTTTACTAACAACAACCAGAGTCATTGCATGTGTGCTCTCTTCACAATCCACCTATGGATCCACCAGTGTCATTGCATGTGTGTTCTTTTTACTAACAACAACCAGAGTCATTGCATGTGTGTTCTCTTCACAATCCACCTATGGATCCACCAGTGTCATTGCATGTGTGTTCTTCTTACTAACAACAACCAGAGTCATTGCATGTGTGTTATTTTCACATACCACATATGTATCCACCAGTGTCATTGAATCCACCAGTGGCATTGCATGTGTGATCTCTTCACAATCCACCAATGGATCCAACAGTGTCATTGCATGTGTGTTCTTTTTAGTAACAACAACCAGAGTCATTGCATCTGTGTTCTTTTCACATACCACATATGGATCCACCAGTGTCATTGCATGTGTGTTCTTTTCACAATCCACCTATGGATCCACCAGTGTCATTGCATGTGTGCTTTTTTACTAACAACAACCAAAGTCATTACATGTGTGCTCTTTTCACAATCCACATATGTATCCACCAGTGTCATTGCATGTGTGCTCTTTTAACAAAGAACAACTTGAGTCATTGCATGTGGGTTCTCTTCAGAGACCACACATGGATCAACTAGTGTCATTGCATGTGTGTTCTTTTTACTAACGACAACCAGAGTCATTGAAATGTGTGTTATCTTTAGAGACCACACATGGATCTACTAGTGTCATTGCATGTGTGTTCTTTTTACTAAGAACAACCAGAGTCATTGCATGTGTGTTATTTTCACATACCACATATGGATCCACCAGTGTCATTGAATCCACAAGTGTCATTGCATGTATGCTCTCTTGATAATCCACCTGTGGATCCACCAGTGTCATTGCATGTGTCTTCTTTTTATTAACAACAACTAGAGTCATTTCATGTGTGTTGTTTTCACATACGACATATGGATCCACCAGTGTCATTGAAATGTGTGTTCTCTTCAGAGACCACACACGGATCCACCAGTGTCATTCCATGTGTGTTCTTTTTACTAACAACAACCAGAGTCATTGAAATGTGTGTTCTCTTCAGGGACCACACATGGATCCACCAGTGTCATTGCATGTGTGTTCTTTTTACTAACAACAACCAGAGTCATTGCATGTGTGTTATTTTTGCATACCACATATGGATCCACCAGTGTCATTGCATGTATGATCTCTTCACAATCCACCTATGGATACACCAGTGTCATTGCATGTGTGTTCTTTTTACTAACAACAACTAGAGTCATTTCATGTGTGTTCTTTTCACATACCACTTATGGATCCACAAGTGTCATTGAAATGTGTGTTCTCTACAAAGACCACACATGGATCTACCAGTGTCACTACATGTGTGTTCTTTTTACTAACAACAACCAAAGTCATTGAAATGTGTGCTCTTTTCACATACCACATATGGATCCACAAGTGTCATTGCATGTGTGTTCTTTTCACAATCCACCTATGGATCCACAAGTGTCATTGCACGTGTGCTCTTTTTACTAACAACAACCAGAGTCATTGCATGTGTGCTCTCTTCACAATCCACCTATGGATCCACCAGTGTCATTGCATGTGTGTTCTTTTTACTAACAACAACCAGAGTCATTGCATGTGTGTTCTCTTCACAATCCACCTATGGATCCACCAGTGTCATTGCATGTGTGTTCTTCTTACTAACAACAACCAGAGTCATTGCATGTGTGTTATTTTCACATACCACATATGGATCCACCAGTGTCATTGAATCCACCAGTGTCATTGCATGTGTGCTCTCTTCACAATCCACCAATGGATCCAACAGTGTCATTGCATGTGTGTTCTTTTTACTAACAACAACCAGAGTCATTGCCTGTGTGTTCTTTTCACATACCACATATGGATCCACTAGTATCATTGCATGTGTGTTATTTTCAAAATCCACCTATGGATCCACCAGTGTCATTGCATGTGTGCTTTTCTACTAACAACAACCAGAGTCATTGCATGTGTGCTCTTTTCACAGTCCACATATGGATCCACCAGTGTCATTGCATGTGTGTTCTTTTCACAATCCACCTATGGATCCACCAGTGTCATTGCATGTGTGCTCTTTTCACTAACAACAACCAGAGTCATTGCATGTGTGTTCTCTTCAAAGACCACACATGGACCCACCAGTGTCATTGCATGTGTGTTCTTTTTACTAACAACAACTAGAGTCATTGAAATGTGTGTTCTCTTTAGAGACCACACATGGATCCACCAGTGTCATTGCATGTGTGTTCTTTTTACTAACAAAAACCAGACTCATTGAAATGTTTGTTCTCTTCAGAGACCACACATGGATCCTCCAGTGTCAATGCATGTGTGCTCTCTTCACAATCCACCTATGGATCCACCAGTGTCATTGCATGGTTGTTCTTTTTACTAACAACAACCAGAGTCATTGCATGTGTGTTATTTTCACATACCAGAGATGGTTACGCCAGTGTCATTCCATGTGTGTCCTTTTCACTATCCACCTAAGGATCCACCAGTGTCATTGCATGTGTGCTCTTTTCACTAACAACAACCAGAGTCATTGCATGTCTGTTCCCTTCAGAGACCACACATGGATCCACCAGTGTCATTGCATGTGTTTTCTTTTTACTAACAACAACTAGAGTCATTGAAATGTGTGTTCTCTTCAGAGACCACACATGGATCCACCAGTGTCATTGCATGTGTGTTCTTTTTACTAACAACCAGAGTCATTGCATGTGTGTTATTTTCACATACCACATATGGATCCACCAGTGTCATTGCATGTGTGTTCTTTTCACAATCCACCTATGGATCCACCAGTGTCATTGCATGTGTGTTCTTTTTACTAACAACAACTAGAGTCATTGCATGTGTGTTCTTTTCACATACCACCTATGGATCCACCAGTGTCATTGCATGTGTGTTCTTTTCACAATCCACCTATGGATCCACCAGTGTCATTGCATGTGTGCTTTTTTACTAACAACAACCAAAGTCATTGCATGTGTGCTCTTTTCACATTCCACATATGTATCCACCAGTGTCATTGCATGTGTGTTATTTTCACATTCCACCTATGGATCCGCCAGTGTCATTGCATGTGTGCTCTTTTAACTAACAACAACTAGAGTCATTGCATGTGGGTTCTCTTCAGAGACCACACATGGATCCACTAGTGTCATTACACGTGTGTTATTTTTACTAACAATAACCAGAGTCATTTAAATGTGTGTTCTCTTTAGAGACCACACATGGATCTACTAGTGTCATTGCATGTGTGTTCTTTTTACTAAGAACAACCAGAGTCATTGCATGTGTGTTATTTTCACATACCACATATGGATCCACCAGTGTCATTGAATCCACCAGTGTCATTGCATGTATGCTCTCTTCACAATCCACCTATGGATCCACCAGTGTCATTGCATGTGTGTTCTTTTTATTAACAACAACTAGAGTCATTTCATGTGTGTTGTTTTCACATACCACATATGGATCCACCAGTGTCATTGAAATGTGTGTTCTCTTCAGAGACCACACATGGATCCACCAGTGTCATTGCATGTGTGCTCTCTTCACAATCCACCTATGGATCCACCAGTGTCATTGCATGTGTGTTCTTTTTACTAACAACAACCAGAGTCATTGAAATGTGTGTTATTTTCACATACCACATATGGATCCACCAGTGTGATTGCATGTGTCTTGTTTTCACAATCCACCTATGGATCCACCAGTGTCATTGCATGTGCGCTCTTTTTACTAACAACAACCAGAGTCATTGCATGTGTGCTCTCTTCACAATCCACCTATGGATCCAACACTGTCATTGCATGTGTGTTCTTTTTAGTAACAACAACCAGAGTCATTGCATGTGCGTTCTTTTCACATACCACATATCAATCGACCAGTGTCATTGCATGTGTGTTCTTTTCACAATCCACCTATGGATCCACCAGTGTCATTGCATGTGTGTTTTTTACTAACAACAACCAGAGTCGTTGCATGTGTGCTCTTTTCACAATCCACATATGGATCCACCAGTGTCATTGCATGTGTGTTCTCTTCACAATCCACCTATGGATCCACCAGTGTCATTGCATGTGTGCTCTTTTCACTAACAACAACCAGAGTTATTACATGTGTGTTCTCTCCAGAGACCACACATGGATCCACCAGTGTCATTGCATGTGTGTTCTTTTTACTAACAACAACCAGAGTCATTGAAATGTGTGGTGTCTTCAAAGACCACACATGGATCCACTAGTGTCATTGCATGTGTGTTCTTTTTACTAACAACAACCAGAGTCATTGCATGTGTGTTATTTTCACATACCACATATGGATCCACCAGTGTCATTGCATGTATGCTCTCTTGACAATCCACCTATTGATCCACCAGTGTCATTGCATGTGTGTTCTTTTTATTAACAACAACTAGAGTCATTTCATGTGTGTTCTTTTCACATACCACATATGGATCCACCAGTGTCATTGAAATGTGTGTTCTCTACAAAGACCACACATGGATCCACCAGTGTCTCTACATGTGTGTTCTTTTTACTAACAACAACTAAAGTCATTGAAATGTGTGTTCTTTTCACATACCACATATGGATCCACCAGTGTCATTGCATGTGTGCTCTTTTCACAATCCACCTATGGATCCACAAGTGTCATTGCATGTGTGCTCTTTTTACTAACAACAACAAGAGTCATTGCATGTGTGTTCTCTTCACAATCCACCGATGGATCCACCAGTGTCATTGCATTTGTGTTCTTTTTACTAACAACAACCAGAGTCATTGCATGTGTGTTCTCTTCAGAGACCACACATGGATACCCCAGTGTCATTGCATGTGTGTTCTTTTTACTAACAACAACTAGAGTCATTGAAATGTGTGTTCTCTTGAGAGACCACACATGGATCCACCAGTGTCATTGCATGTGTGTTCTTTTTACTAACAACAACCAGAGTCATTGTATGTGTGTTATTTTCACATACCACATATGGATCCACCAGTGTCATTGAATCCACCAGTCTCATTGCATGTGTGCTCTCTTGACAATCCACCTATGGATCCACTAGTGTCATTGCATGTGTGTTCTTTTTACTAACAACAACCAGAGTCACTGCATGTGTGTTCTTTTCACATACCACATATGTATCCACCAGTATCATTGCATGTGTGTTCTTTTCACAATCCACCTATGGATCCACCAGTGTCATTGCATGTGTGCTTTTTTCCTAACAACAACCAGAGTCATTGCATGTGTGCTCTTTTCACAATCCACATATGGATCCACCAGTGTCATTGCATGTGTGTTCTTTTCACAATCCACCTATGGATCCACCAGTGTCATTGCATGTGTGCTCTTTTCATTAACAACAACGAGAGTCATTGCATGCGTGTTCTCTTCAGAGACCACACATGGATCCACCAGTGTCATTGCATGTGTGTTCTTTTTACTAACAACAACTATTGTCATTGAAATGTGTGTTCTCTTCAGAGACCACACATGGATCCAACAGTGTCATTGCATGTGTGTTCTTTTTACTAACAAAAACCAGACTCATTGAAATGTGTGTTCTCTTCAGAGACCACACATGGATCCACCAGTGTCATTGCATATGTGCTCTCTTCACAATTCACCTATGGATCCACCAGTGTCATTGCACGTGTGTTCTTTTTACTAACAACAACCAGAGTCATTGCATGTGTGTTCTTTTGACTATCCACCTAAGGATCCACAAGTGTCATTGCATGTGTGCTCTTTTCACTAACAACAACCAGAGTCATCGCATGTCTGTTCTCTTTAGAGACCACACATGGATCCACCAGTGTCATTGCATGTGTGTTCTTTTTACTAACAACAACTAGAGTCATTGAAATGTGTGTTCTCTTCAGAGACCACACATGGATCCACCAGTGTCATTCCATGTGTGTTCTTTTTACTAACAACAACCAGAGTCATTGAAATGTGTGTTCTCTTCAGGGACCACACATGGATCCACCAGTGTCATTGCATGTGTGTTCTTTTTAGTAACAACAACCAGAGTCATTGCATGTGTGTTATTTTTGCATACCACATATGGATCCACCAGTGTCATTGCATGTATGCTCTCTTCACAATCCACCTATGGATCCACCAGTGTCATTGCATGTGTGTTCTTTTTACTAACAACAACTAGAGTCATTTCATGTGTGTTCTTTTCACATACCACTTATGGATCCACCAGTGTCATTGAAATGTCTGTTCTCTACAAAGACCACACATGGATCCACCAGTGTCACTACATGTGTGTTCTTTTTACTAACAACAACCAAAGTCATTGAAATGTGTGTTCTTTTCACATACCACATATGGATCCACAAGTGTCATTGCATGTGTGTTCTTTTCACAATCCACCTATGGATCCACAAGTGCCATTGCACGTGTGCTCTTTTTACTAACAACAACCAGAGTCATTGCATGTGTGCTCTCTTCACAATCCACCTATGGATCCACAAGTGTCATTGCATGTGTGTTCTTTTTACTAATAATAACCAGAGTCATTGCATGTGTGTTCTCTTCACAATCCACCTATGGATCCACCAGTGTCATTGCATGTGTGTTCTCTTCACAATCCACCTATGGATCCACCAGTGTCATTGCATGTGTGTTCTTTTTACTAACAACAACCAGAGTCATTGCATGTGTGTTATTTTCACATACCACATATGGATCCACCAGTGTCATTGAATCCACCAGTGTCATTGCATGTGTGCTCTCTTCACAATCCACCAATGGATCCAACAGTGTCATTGCATGTGTGTTCTTTTTACTAACAACAACCAGAGTCATTACATGTGTGTTCTTTTCACATACGACATATGGATCCACTAGTATCATTGCATGTGTGTTATTTTCAAAATCCACCTATGGATCCACCAGTGTCATTGCATGTGTGCTTTTTTACTAACAACAACCAGAGTCCTTGCATGTGTGCTCTTTTCACAGTCCACATATGGATCCACCAGTGTCATTGCATGTGTGTTCTTTTCACAATCCACCTATGGATCCACCAGTGTCATTGCATGTGTGCTCTTTTCACTAACAACAACCAGAGTCATTGCAGGTGTGTTCTCTTCAAAGACCACACATGGACCCACCAGTGTCATTGCATGTGTGTTCTTTTTACTAACAACAACTAGAGTCATTGAAATGTGTGTTCTCTTTAGAGACCACACATGGATCCACCAGTGTCATTGCATGTGTGTTCTTTTTACTAACAAAAACCAGACTCATTGAAATGTTTGTTCTCTTTAGAGACCACACATGGATCCACCAGTGTCAATGCATGTGTGCTCTCTTCACAATCCACCTATGGATCCACAAGTGTCATTGCATGTGTGTTCTTTTTACTAACAACAACCAGAGTCATTGCATGTGTGTTCTTTTCACATACCACAGATGGTTACGCCAGTGTCATTCCATGTGTGTCCTTTTCACTATCCACCTAAGGATCCACCAGTGTCATTGCATGTGTGCTCTTTTCACTAACAACAACCAGAGTCATTGCATGTGTGTTCCCTTCAGATACCACACATGGATCCACCAGTGTCATTGCATGTGTTTTCTTTTTACTAACAACAACTAGAGTCATTCAAATGTGTGTTCTCTTCAGAGACCACACATGGATCCACCAGTGTCATTGCATGTGTGTTCTTTTTACTAACAACAACTAGAGTCATTGCATGTGTGTTATTTTCACATACCACATATGGATCCACCAGTGTCATTGCATGTGTGTTCTTTTCACAATCCACCTATGGATCCACCAGTGTCATTGCATGTGTGTTCTTTTTACTAACAACAACCAGAGTCATTGCATGTGTGTTCTTTTCACATACCACCTATGGATCCACCAGTGTCATTGCATGTGTGTTCTTTTCACAATCCACCTATGGATCCACCAGTGTCATAGCATGTGTGCTTTTTTACTAACAACAACTAGAGTCATTGCATGTGGGTTCTGTTCAGAGACCACACATGGAACCACTAGTGTCATTGCACGTGTGTTATTTTTACTAACAACAACCAGAGTCATTGAAATGTGTGTTCTCTTTAGAGACCACACATGGATCTACTAGTGTCATTGCATGTGTGTTCTTTTTACTAAGAACAACCAGAGTCATTGTATGTGTGTTATTTTCACATACCACATATGGATCCACCAGTGTCATTGCATGTATGCTCTCTTCACAATCCACCTATGGATCCACCAGTGTCATTGCATGTGTGCTCTTTTCACTAACAACAACCAGAGTCATTGCATGTCTGTTCCCTTCAGAGACCACACATGGATCCACCAGTGTCATTGCATGTGTTTTCTTTTTACTAACAACAACTAGAGTCATTGAAATGTGTGTTCTCTTCAGAGACCACACATGGATCCACCAGTGTCATTGCATGTGTGTTCTTTTTACTAACAACCAGAGTCATTGCATGTGTGTTATTTTCACATACCACATATGGATCCACCAGTGTCATTGCATGTGTGTTCTTTTCACAATCCACCTATGGATCCACCAGTGTCATTGCATGTGTGTTCTTTTTACTAACAACAACCAGAGTCATTGCATGTGTGTTCTTTTCACATACCACCTATGGATCCACCAGTGTCATTGCATGTGTGTTCTTTTCACAATCCACCTATGGATCCACCAGTGTCATTGCATGTGTGCTTTTTTACTAACAACAACCAAAGTCATTGAATGTGTGCTCTTTTCACATTCCACATATGTATCCACCAGTGTCATTGCATGTGTGTTATTTTCACATTCCACCTATGGATCCGCCAGTGTCATTGCATGTGTGCTCTTTTAACTAACAACAACTAGAGTCATTGCATGTGGGTTCTCTTCAGAGACCACACATGGATCCACTAGTGTCATTACACGTGTGTTATTTTTACTAACAATAACCAGAGTCATTTAAATGTGTGTTCTCTTTAGAGACCACACATGGATCTACTAGTGTCATTGCATGTGTGTTCTTTTTACTAAGAACAACCAGAGTCATTGCATGTGTGTTATTTTCACATACCACATATGGATCCACCAGTGTCATTGAATCCACCAGTGTCATTGCATGTATGCTCTCTTCACAATCCACCTATGGATCCACCAGTGTCATTGCATGTGTGTTCTTTTTATTAACAACAACTAGAGTCATTTCATGTGTGTTGTTTTCACATACCACATATGGATCCACCAGTGTCATTGAAATGTGTGTTCTCTTCAGAGACCACACATGGATCCACCAGTGTCATTGCATGTGTGCTCTCTTCACAATCCACCTATGGATCCACCAGTGTCATTGCATGTGTGTTCTTTTTACTAACAACAACCAGAGTCATTGAAATGTGTGTTATTTTCACATACCACATATGGATCCACCAGTGTGATTGCATGTGTCTTGTTTTCACAATCCACCTATGGATCCACCAGTGTCATTGCATGTGCGCTCTTTTTACTAACAACAACCAGAGTCATTGCATGTGTGCTCTCTTCACAATCCACCTATGGATCCAACACTGTCATTGCATGTGTGTTCTTTTTAGTAACAACAACCAGAGTCATTGCATGTGCGTTCTTTTCACATACCACATATCAATCGACCAGTGTCATTGCATGTGTGTTCTTTTCACAATCCACCTATGGATCCACCAGTGTCATTGCATGTGTGTTTTTTACTAACAACAACCAGAGTCGTTGCATGTGTGCTCTTTTCACAATCCACATATGGATCCACCAGTGTCATTGCATGTGTGTTCTCTTCACAATCCACCTATGGATCCACCAGTGTCATTGCATGTGTGCTCTTTTCACTAACAACAACCAGAGTTATTACATGTGTGTTCTCTCCAGAGACCACACATGGATCCACCAGTGTCATTGCATGTGTGTTCTTTTTACTAACAACAACCAGAGTCATTGAAATGTGTGGTGTCTTCAAAGACCACACATGGATCCACTAGTGTCATTGCATGTGTGTTCTTTTTACTAACAACAACCAGAGTCATTGCATGTGTGTTATTTTCACATACCACATATGGATCCACCAGTGTCATTGCATGTATGCTCTCTTGACAATCCACCTATTGATCCACCAGTGTCATTGCATGTGTGTTCTTTTTATTAACAACAACTAGAGTCATTTCATGTGTGTTCTTTTCACATACCACATATGGATCCACCAGTGTCATTGAAATGTGTGTTCTCTACAAAGACCACACATGGATCCACCAGTGTCTCTACATGTGTGTTCTTTTTACTAACAACAACTAAAGTCATTGAAATGTGTGTTCTTTTCACATACCACATATGGATCCACCAGTGTCATTGCATGTGTGCTCTTTTCACAATCCACCTATGGATCCACAAGTGTCATTGCATGTGTGCTCTTTTTACTAACAACAACAAGAGTCATTGCATGTGTGTTCTCTTCACAATCCACCGATGGATCCACCAGTGTCATTGCATTTGTGTTCTTTTTACTAACAACAACCAGAGTCATTGCATGTGTGTTCTCTTCAGAGACCACACATGGATACCCCAGTGTCATTGCATGTGTGTTCTTTTTACTAACAACAACTAGAGTCATTGAAATGTGTGTTCTCTTGAGAGACCACACATGGATCCACCAGTGTCATTGCATGTGTGTTCTTTTTACTAACAACAACCAGAGTCATTGTATGTGTGTTATTTTCACATACCACATATGGATCCACCAGTGTCATTGAATCCACCAGTCTCATTGCATGTGTGCTCTCTTGACAATCCACCTATGGATCCACTAGTGTCATTGCATGTGTGTTCTTTTTACTAACAACAACCAGAGTCACTGCATGTGTGTTCTTTTCACATACCACATATGTATCCACCAGTATCATTGCATGTGTGTTCTTTTCACAATCCACCTATGGATCCACCAGTGTCATTGCATGTGTGCTTTTTTCCTAACAACAACCAGAGTCATTGCATGTGTGCTCTTTTCACAATCCACATATGGATCCACCAGTGTCATTGCATGTGTGTTCTTTTCACAATCCACCTATGGATCCACCAGTGTCATTGCATGTGTGCTCTTTTCATTAACAACAACGAGAGTCATTGCATGCGTGTTCTCTTCAGAGACCACACATGGATCCACCAGTGTCATTGCATGTGTGTTCTTTTTACTAACAACAACTATTGTCATTGAAATGTGTGTTCTCTTCAGAGACCACACATGGATCCAACAGTGTCATTGCATGTGTGTTCTTCTTACTAACAAAAACCAGACTCATTGAAATGTGTGTTCTCTTCAGAGACCACACATGGATCCACCAGTGTCATTGCATATGTGCTCTCTTCACAATTCACCTATGGATCCACCAGTGTCATTGCACGTGTGTTCTTTTTACTAACAACAACCAGAGTCATTGCATGTGTGTTCTTTTGACTATCCACCTAAGGATCCACAAGTGTCATTGCATGTGTGCTCTTTTCACATTCCACCTATGGATCCGCCAGTGTCATTGCATGTGTGCTCTTTTAACTAACAACAACTAGAGTCATTGCATGTGGGTTCTCTTCAGAGACCACACATGGATCCACTAGTGTCATTACACGTGTGTTATTTTTACTAACAATAACCAGAGTCATTTAAATGTGTGTTCTCTTTAGAGACCACACATGGATCTACTAGTGTCATTGCATGTGTGTTCTTTTTACTAAGAACAACCAGAGTCATTGCATGTGTGTTATTTTCACATACCACATATGGATCCACCAGTGTCATTGAATCCACCAGTGTCATTGCATGTATGCTCTCTTCACAATCCACCTATGGATCCACCAGTGTCATTGCATGTGTGTTCTTTTTATTAACAACAACTAGAGTCATTTCATGTGTGTTGTTTTCACATACCACATATGGATCCACCAGTGTCATTGAAATGTGTGTTCTCTTCAGAGACCACACATGGATCCACCAGTGTCATTGCATGTGTGCTCTCTTCACAATCCACCTATGGATCCACCAGTGTCATTGCATGTGTGTTCTTTTTACTAACAACAACCAGAGTCATTGAAATGTGTGTTATTTTCACATACCACATATGGATCCACCAGTGTGATTGCATGTGTCTTGTTTTCACAATCCACCTATGGATCCACCAGTGTCATTGCATGTGCGCTCTTTTTACTAACAACAACCAGAGTCATTGCATGTGTGCTCTCTTCACAATCCACCTATGGATCCAACACTGTCATTGCATGTGTGTTCTTTTTAGTAACAACAACCAGAGTCATTGCATGTGCGTTCTTTTCACATACCACATATCAATCGACCAGTGTCATTGCATGTGTGTTCTTTTCACAATCCACCTATGGATCCACCAGTGTCATTGCATGTGTGTTTTTTACTAACAACAACCAGAGTCGTTGCATGTGTGCTCTTTTCACAATCCACATATGGATCCACCAGTGTCATTGCATGTGTGTTCTCTTCACAATCCACCTATGGATCCACCAGTGTCATTGCATGTGTGCTCTTTTCACTAACAACAACCAGAGTTATTACATGTGTGTTCTCTCCAGAGACCACACATGGATCCACCAGTGTCATTGCATGTGTGTTCTTTTTACTAACAACAACCAGAGTCATTGAAATGTGTGGTGTCTTCAAAGACCACACATGGATCCACTAGTGTCATTGCATGTGTGTTCTTTTTACTAACAACAACCAGAGTCATTGCATGTGTGTTATTTTCACATACCACATATGGATCCACCAGTGTCATTGCATGTATGCTCTCTTGACAATCCACCTATTGATCCACCAGTGTCATTGCATGTGTGTTCTTTTTATTAACAACAACTAGAGTCATTTCATGTGTGTTCTTTTCACATACCACATATGGATCCACCAGTGTCATTGAAATGTGTGTTCTCTACAAAGACCACACATGGATCCACCAGTGTCTCTACATGTGTGTTCTTTTTACTAACAACAACTAAAGTCATTGAAATGTGTGTTCTTTTCACATACCACATATGGATCCACCAGTGTCATTGCATGTGTGCTCTTTTCACAATCCACCTATGGATCCACAAGTGTCATTGCATGTGTGCTCTTTTTACTAACAACAACAAGAGTCATTGCATGTGTGTTCTCTTCACAATCCACCGATGGATCCACCAGTGTCATTGCATTTGTGTTCTTTTTACTAACAACAACCAGAGTCATTGCATGTGTGTTCTCTTCAGAGACCACACATGGATACCCCAGTGTCATTGCATGTGTGTTCTTTTTACTAACAACAACTAGAGTCATTGAAATGTGTGTTCTCTTGAGAGACCACACATGGATCCACCAGTGTCATTGCATGTGTGTTCTTTTTACTAACAACAACCAGAGTCATTGTATGTGTGTTATTTTCACATACCACATATGGATCCACCAGTGTCATTGAATCCACCAGTCTCATTGCATGTGTGCTCTCTTGACAATCCACCTATGGATCCACTAGTGTCATTGCATGTGTGTTCTTTTTACTAACAACAACCAGAGTCACTGCATGTGTGTTCTTTTCACATACCACATATGTATCCACCAGTATCATTGCATGTGTGTTCTTTTCACAATCCACCTATGGATCCACCAGTGTCATTGCATGTGTGCTTTTTTCCTAACAACAACCAGAGTCATTGCATGTGTGCTCTTTTCACAATCCACATATGGATCCACCAGTGTCATTGCATGTGTGTTCTTTTCACAATCCACCTATGGATCCACCAGTGTCATTGCATGTGTGCTCTTTTCATTAACAACAACGAGAGTCATTGCATGCGTGTTCTCTTCAGAGACCACACATGGATCCACCAGTGTCATTGCATGTGTGTTCTTTTTACTAACAACAACTATTGTCATTGAAATGTGTGTTCTCTTCAGAGACCACACATGGATCCAACAGTGTCATTGCATGTGTGTTCTTTTTACTAACAAAAACCAGACTCATTGAAATGTGTGTTCTCTTCAGAGACCACACATGGATCCACCAGTGTCATTGCATATGTGCTCTCTTCACAATTCACCTATGGATCCACCAGTGTCATTGCACGTGTGTTCTTTTTACTAACAACAACCAGAGTCATTGCATGTGTGTTCTTTTGACTATCCACCTAAGGATCCACAAGTGTCATTGCATGTGTGCTCTTTTCACTAACAACAACCAGAGTCATCGCATGTCTGTTCTCTTTAGAGACCACACATGGATCCACCAGTGTCATTGCATGTGTGTTCTTTTTACTAACAACAACTAGAGTCATTGAAATGTGTGTTCTCTTCAAAGACCACACATGGATCCACCAGTGTCATTCCATGTGTGTTCTTTTTACTAACAACAACCAGAGTCATTGAAATGTGTGTTCTCTTCAGGGACCACACATGGATCCACCAGTGTCATTGCATGTGTGTTCTTTTTAGTAACAACAACCAGAGTCATTGCATGTGTGTTATTTTTGCATACCACATATGGATCCACCAGTGTCATTGCATGTATGCTCTCTTCACAATCCACCTATGGATCCACCAGTGTCATTGCATGTGTGTTCTTTTTACTAACAACAACTAGAGTCATTTCATGTGTGTTCTTTTCACATACCACTTATGGATCCACCAGTGTCATTGAAATGTCTGTTCTCTACAAAGACCACACATGGATCCACCAGTGTCACTACATGTGTGTTCTTTTTACTAACAACAACCAAAGTCATTGAAATGTGTGTTCTTTTCACATACCACATATGGATCCACAAGTGTCATTGCATGTGTGTTCTTTTCACAATCCACCTATGGATCCACAAGTGCCATTGCACGTGTGCTCTTTTTACTAACAACAACCAGAGTCATTGCATGTGTGCTCTCTTCACAATCCACCTATGGATCCACCAGTGTCATTGCATGTGTGTTCTTTTTACTAATAATAACCAGAGTCATTGCATGTGTGTTCTCTTCACAATCCACCTATGGATCCACCAGTGTCATTGCATGTGTGTTCTCTTCACAATCCACCTATGGATCCACCAGTGTCATTGCATGTGTGTTCTTTTTACTAACAACAACCAGAGTCATTGCATGTGTGTTATTTTCACATACCACATATGGATCCACCAGTGTCATTGAATCCACCAGTGTCATTGCATGTGTGCTCTCTTCACAATCCACCAATGGATCCAACAGTGTCATTGCATGTGTGTTCTTTTTACTAACAACAACCAGAGTCATTGCATGTGTGTTCTTTTCACATACGACATATGGATCCACTAGTATCATTGCATGTGTGTTATTTTCAAAATCCACCTATGGATCCACCAGTGTCATTGCATGTGTGCTTTTTTACTAACAACAACCAGAGTCCTTGCATGTGTGCTCTTTTCACAGTCCACATATGGATCCACCAGTGTCATTGCATGTGTGTTCTTTTCACAATCCACCTATGGATCCACCAGTGTCATTGCATGTGTGCTCTTTTCACTAACAACAACCAGAGTCATTGCAGGTGTGTTCTCTTCAAAGACCACACATGGACCCACCAGTGTCATTGCATGTGTGTTCTTTTTACTAACAACAACTAGAGTCATTGAAATGTGTGTTCTCTTTAGAGACCACACATGGATCCACCAGTGTCATTGCATGTGTGTTCTTTTTACTAACAAAAACCAGACTCATTGAAATGTTTGTTCTCTTTAGAGACCACACATGGATCCACCAGTGTCAATGCATGTGTGCTCTCTTCACAATCCACCTATGGATCCACAAGTGTCATTGCATGTGTGTTCTTTTTACTAACAACAACCAGAGTCATTGCATGTGTGTTCTTTTCACATACCACAGATGGTTACGCCAGTGTCATTCCATGTGTGTCCTTTTCACTATCCACCTAAGGATCCACCAGTGTCATTGCATGTGTGCTCTTTTCACTAACAACAACCAGAGTCATTGCATGTGTGTTCCCTTCAGATACCACACATGGATCCACCAGTGTCATTGCATGTGTTTTCTTTTTACTAACAACAACTAGAGTCATTCAAATGTGTGTTCTCTTCAGAGACCACACATGGATCCACCAGTGTCATTGCATGTGTGTTCTTTTTACTAACAACAACTAGAGTCATTGCATGTGTGTTATTTTCACATACCACATATGGATCCACCAGTGTCATTGCATGTGTGTTCTTTTCACAATCCACCTATGGATCCACCAGTGTCATTGCATGTGTGTTCTTTTTACTAACAACAACCAGAGTCATTGCATGTGTGTTCTTTTCACATACCACCTATGGATCCACCAGTGTCATTGCATGTGTGTTCTTTTCAGAATCCACCTATGGATCCACCAGTGTCATAGCATGTGTGCTTTTTTACTAACAACAACTAGAGTCATTGCATGTGGGTTCTGTTCAGAGACCACACATGGAACCACTAGTGTCATTGCACGTGTGTTATTTTTACTAACAACAACCAGAGTCATTGAAATGTGTGTTCTCTTTAGAGACCACACATGGATCTACTAGTGTCATTGCATGTGTGTTCTTTTTACTAAGAACAACCAGAGTCATTGTATGTGTGTTATTTTCACATACCACATATGGATCCACCAGTGTCATTGCATGTATGCTCTCTTCACAATCCACCTATGGATCCACCAGTGTCATTGCATGCGTGTTCTTTTTATTAACAACAACTAGAGTCATTTCATGTGTGTTGTTTTCACATACCACATATGGATCCACCAGTGTCATTGAAATGTGTGTTCTCTTCAGATACCACACATGGATCCACCAGTGTCATTGCATGTGTGCTCTCTTCACAATCCACCTCTGGATCCACCAGTGTCATTGCATGTGTGTTATTTTCACATACCACATATGGATACACCAGTGTGATTGCATGTGTCTTGTTTTCACAATCCACCTATGGATCCACCAGTGTCATTGCATGTGCGCTCTTTTTACTAACAACAACCAGAGTCATTGCATGTGTGCTCTCTTCACAATCCACCTATGGATCCAACAGTGTCATTGCATGTGTGTTCTTTTTAGTAACAACAACCAGAGTCATTGCATGTGCGTTCTTTTCACATACCACATATCAATCCACCAGTGTCATTGCATGTGTGTTCTTTTCACAATCCACCTACGGATCCACCAGTGTCATTGCATGTGTGTTTTTTACTAACAACAACCAGAGTCGTTGCATGTGTGCTCTTTTCACAATCCACATATGGATCCACCAGTGTCATTGCATGTGTGTTCTCTTCACAATCCACCTATGGATCCACCAGTGTCATTGCATGTGTGTTCTTTACACTAACAACAACCAGGGTCATTGAAATGTGTGGTCTCTTCAAATACCACACATGGATCCACTAGTGTCATTGCATGTGTGTTCTTTTTACTAACAACAACCAGAGTCATTGCATGTGTGTTATTTTCACATACCACATATGGATCCACCAGTGTCATTGCATGTATGCTCTCTTGACAATCCACCTATTGATCCACCAGTGTCATTGCATGTGTGTTCATTTTATTAACAACAACTAGAGTCATTTCATGTGTGTTCTTTTCACATACCACATATGGATCCACCAGTGTCATTGAAATGTGTGTTCTCTACAAAGACCACACATGGATCCACCAGTGTCTCTACATGTGTGTTCTTTTTACTAACAACAACCAAAGTCATTGAAATGTGTGTTCTTTTCACATACCACATATGGATCCACCAGTGTCATTGCATGTGTGTTCTTTTCACAATCCACCTATGGATCCACAAGTGTCATTGCATGTGTGCTCTTTTTACTAACAACAACAAGAGTCATTGCATGTGTGTTCTCTTCACAATCCACCTATGGATCCACCAGTGTCATTGCATGTGTGTTCTTTTTACTAACAACAACCAGAGTCATTGCATGTGTGTTCTCTTCAGAGACCACACATGGATCCCCCAGTGTCATTGCATGTGTGTTCTTTTTACTAACAACAACTAGAGTCATTGAAATGTGTGTTCTCTTCAGAGACCACACATGGATCCACCAGTGTCATTGCATGTGTGTTCTTTTTACTAACATCAACCAGAGTCATTGCATGTGTGTTATTTTCACATACCACAAATGGATCCACCAGTGTCATTGAATCCACCAGTCTCATTGCATGTGTGCTCTCTTGACAATCCACCTATGGATCCACCAGTGTCATTGCATGTGTGTTCTTTTTACTAACAACAACCAGAGTCACTGCATGTGTGTTCTTTTCACATACCACATATGGATCCACCAGTATCATTGCATGTGTGTTCTTTTCACAATCCACCTATGGATCCACCAGTGTCATTGCATGTGTGCTTTTTTCCTAACAACAACCAGAGTCATTGCATGTGTGCTCTTTTCACAATCCACATATGGATCCACCAGTGTCATTGCATGTGTGTTCTTTTCACAATCCACCTATGGATCCACCAGTGTCATTGCATGTGTGCTCTTTTCATTAACAACAACCAGAGTCATTGCATGCGTGTTCTCTTCAGAGACCACACATGGATCCACCAGTGTCATTGCATGTGTGTTATTTTTACTAACAACAACTAGAGTCATTGAAATGTGTGTTCTCTTCAGAGACCACACATGGATCCAACAGTGTCATTGCATGTGTGTTATTTTTACTAACAAAAACCAGACTCATTGAAATGTGTGTTCTCTTCAGAGACCACACATGGATCCACCACTGTCATTGCATGTGTGCTCTCTTCACAATTCACCTATGGATCCACCAGTGTCATTGCACGTGTGTTATTTTTACTAACAACAACCAGAGTCATTGCATGTGTGTTCTTTTGACTATCCACCTAAGGATCCACAAGTGTCATTGCATGTGTGCTCTTTTCACTAACAACAACCAGAGTCATTGCATGTATGTTCCCTTCAGAGACCACACATGGATCCACCAGCGTCATTGCATGTGTGTTCTTTTTACTAACAACAACTAGAGTCATTGAAATGTGTGTTCTCTTCAGAGACCACACATGGATCCACCAGTGTCATTGCATGTGTGTTATTTTTACTAACAACAACCAGAGTCGTTGCATGTGTGTTATTTTCACATACCACATATGGATCCACCAATATCATTGAATCCACTAGTGTCATTGCATGTGTGTTCTTTTAAAAATCCACCTATGGATCCACCAGTGTCATTGCACGTGTGTTCTTTTTACTAACAACAACCACAGTCATTGCATGTGTGTTCTTTTCACATACCACATATGGATCCACCAGTGTCATTGCATGTGTGTTCCATTCACAATCCACCTATGGATCCACAAGTGTCATTGCATGTGTGCTTTTTTACTAACAACAACCAAGGTCATTGCATGTGTGCTCTTTTCACAATACACATATGGATCCACCAGTGTCATTGCATGTGTGTTCTTTTCACAATCCACCTATGGATACACCAGTGTCATTGCATGTGTGCTCTTTTAACTAACAACAACCAGAGTCATTGCATGTATGTTCTCTTCACAATCCACCTATGGATCCACCAGTGTCATTACATGTGTGTTCTTTTTACTAACAACAACCAGAGTCATTGCATGTGTGTTCTCTTCAGAGACCACACATGGATCCACCAGTGTCATTGCATGTGTGTTCTTTTTACTAACAACAACTAGTCATTGAAATGTGTGTTCTCTTCAGAGACTACACATGGATCCACCAGTGTCATTGCATGTGTGTTCTTTTTACTAACAACAACCAGAGTCATTGCATGTGTGTTATTTTCACATACCACATATGGATCCACCAGTGTCATTGAATCCACCAGTCTCATTGCATGTGTGCTCTCTTCACAATCCACCTATGGATCCACCAGTGTCATTGCATGTGTGTTCTTTTTACTAACAACAACCAGAGTCACTGCATGTGTGTTCTTTTCACATACCACATATGTATCCACCAGTATCATTGCATGTGTGTTCTTTTCACAATCCACCTATGGATCCACCAGTGTCATTGCATGTCTGCTCTTTTAACTAACAACAACCAGTCTCATTGCATGTGTGCTCTCTTCACAATCCACCTATGGATCCACCAGTGTCATTGCATGTGTGTTCTTTTTACTAACAACAACCAGAGTCACTGCATGTGTGTTCTTTTCACATACAACATATGGATCCACCAGTACCATTGCATGTGTGTTCTTTTCACAATCCACCTATGGATCCACAAGTGTCATTGCATGTGTGCTCTTTTTACTAACAACAACAAGAGTCATTGCATGTGTGTTCTCTTCACAATCCACCTATGGATCCACCAGTGTCATTGCATGTGTGTTCTTTTTACTAACAACAACCAGAGTCATTGCATGTGTGTTCTCTTCAGAGACCACACATGGATCCCCCAGTGTCATTGCATGTGTGTTCTTTTTATTAACAACAACTAGAGTCATTGAAGTGTGTGTTCTCTTCAGATACCACACATGGATCCACCAGTGTCATTGCATGTGTGTTCTTTTTACTAACATCAACCAGAGTCATTGCATGTGTGTTATTTTCACATACCACATATGGATCCACCAGTGTCATTGAATCCACCAGTCTCATTGCATGTGTGCTCTCTTGACAATCCACCTATGGATCCACCAGTGTCATTGCATGTGTGTTCTTTTTACTAACAACAACTAGAGTCACTGCATGTGTGTTCTTTTCACATACCACATATGGATCCACCAGTATCATTGCATGTGTGTTCTTTTCACAATCCACCTATGGATCCACCAGTGTCATTGCATGTGTGCTTTTTTCCTAACAACAACCAGAGTCATTGCATGTGTGCTCTTTTCACAATCCACATATGGATCCACCAGTGTCATTGCATGTGTGTTCTTTTCACAATCCACCTATGGATCCACCAGTGTCATTGCATGTGTGCTCTTTTCATTAACAACAACCAGAGTCATTGCATGCGTGTTCTCTTCAGAGACCACACATGGATCCACCAGTGTCATTGCATGTGTGTTCTTTTTACTAACAACGACTAGAGTCATTGAAATGTGTGTTCTATTCAGAGACCACACATGGATCCAACAGTGTAATTGCATGTGTGTTATTTTTACTAACAAAAACCAGACTCATTGAAATGTGTGTTCTCTTCAGAGACCACACATGGATCCACCACTGTCATTGCATGTGTGCTCTCTTCACAATTCACCTATGGATCCACCAGTGTCATTGCACGTGTGTTATTTTTACTAACAACAACCAGAGTCATTGCATGTGTGTTCTTTTGACTATCCACCTAAGGATCCACAAGTGTCATTGCATGTGTGCTCTTTTCACTAACAACAACCAGAGTCATTGCATGTATGTTCCCTTCAGAGACCACACATGGATCCACCAGCGTCATTGCATGTATGTTCTTTTTACTAACAACAACTAGAGTCATTGAAATGTGTGTTCTCTTCAGAGACCACACATGGATCCACCAGTGTCATTGCATGTGTGTTATTTTTACTAACAACAACCAGAGTCGTTGCATGTGTGTTATTTTCACATACCACATATGGATCCACCAATATCATTGAATCCACTAGTGTCATTGCATGTGTGTTCTTTTAAAAATCAACCTATGGATCCACCAGTGTCATTGCATGTGTGTTCTTTTTACTAACAACAACCACAGTCATTGCATGTGTGTTCTTTTCACATACCACATATGGATCCACCAGTGTCATTGCATGTGTGTTCCATTCACAATCCACCTATGGATCCACAAGTGTCATTGCATGTGTGCTTTTTTACTAACAACAACCAAGGTCATTGCATGTGTGCTCTTTTCACAATACACATATGGATCCACCAGTGTCATTGCATGTGTGTTCTTTTCACAATCCACCTATGGATACACCAGTGTCATTGCATGTGTGCTCTTTTAACTAACAACAACCAGAGTCATTGCATGTATGTTCTCTTCACAATCCACCTATGGATCCACCAGTGTCATTACATGTGTGTTCTTTTTACTAACAACAACCAGAGTCATTGCATGTGTGTTCTCTTCAGAGACCACACATGGATCCACCAGTGTCATTGCATGTGTGTTCTTTTTACTAACAACAACTAGTCATTGAAATGTGTGTTCTCTTGAGAGACTACACATGGATCCACCAGTGTCATTGCATGTGTGTTCTTTTTACTAACAACAACCAGAGTCATTGCATGTGTGTTATTTTCACATACCACATATGGATCCACCAGTGTCATTGAATCCACCAGTCTCATTGCATGTGTGCTCTCTTCACAATCCACCTATGGATCCACCAGTGTCATTGCATGTGTGTTCTTTTTACTAACAACAACCAGAGTCACTGCATGTGTGTTCTTTTCACATACCACATATGTATCCACCAGTATCATTGCATGTGTGTTCTTTTCACAATCCACCTATGGATCCACCAGTGTCATTGCATGTGTGCTCTTTTAACTAACAACAACCAGTCTCATTGCATGTGTGCTCTCTTCACAATCCACCTATGGATCCACCAGTGTCATTGCATGTGTGCTCTTTTTACTAACAACAACCAAAGTCACTGCATGTGTGTTCTTTTCACATACAACATATGGATCCACCAGTACCATTGCATGTGTGTTCTTTTCACAATCCACCTATGGATCCACAAGTGTCATTGCATGTGTGCTCTTTTTACTAACAACAACAAGAGTCATTGCATGTGTGTTCTCTTCACAATCCACCTATGGATCCACCAGTGTCATTGCATGTGTGTTCTTTTTACTAACAACAACCAGAGTCATTGCATGTGTGTTCTCTTCAGAGACCACACATGGATCCCCCAGTGTCATTGCATGTGTGTTCTTTTTACTAACAACAACTAGAGTCATTGAAGTGTGTGTTCTCTTCAGAGACCACACATGGATCCACCAGTGTCATTGAGTCATTGCATGTGTGTTATTTTCACATACCACATATGGATCCACCAGTGTCATTGAATCCACCAGTCTCATTGCATGTGTGCTCTCTTGACAATCCACCTATGGATCCACCAGTGTCATTGCATGTGTGTTCTTTTTACTAACAACAACCAGAGTCACTGCATGTGTGTTCTTTTCACATACCACATATGGATCCACCAGTATCATTGCATGTGTGTTCTTTTCACAATCCACCTATGGATCCACCAGTGTCATTGCATGTGCGCTTTTTCCTAACAACAACCAGAGTCATTGCATGTGTGCTCTTTTCACAATCCACATATGGATCCACCAGTGTCATTGCATGTGTGTTCTTTTCACAATCCACCTATGGATCCACCAGTGTCATTGCATGTGTTCTCTTTTCATTAACAACAACCAGAGTCATTGCATGCGTGTTCTCTTCAGAGACCACACATGGATCCACCAGTGTCATTGCATGTGTGTTCTTTTTACTAACAACAACTAGAGTCATTGAAATGTGTGTTCTCTTCAGAGACCACACATGGATCCAACAGTGTCATTGCATGTGTGTTCTTTTTACTAACAAAAACCAGACTCATTGAAATGTGTGTTCTCTTCAGAGACCACACATGGATCCACCAGTGTCATTGCATGTGTGCTCTCTTCACAATTCACCTATGGATCCACCAGTGTCATTGCACGTGTGTTATTTTTACTAACAACAACCAGAGTCATTGCATGTGTGTTCTTTTTACTATACACCTAAGGATCCACAAGTGTCATTGCATGTGTGCTCTTTTCACTAACAACAACCAGAGTCATCGCATGTCTGTTCTCTTCAGAGACCACACATGGATCCACCAGTGTCATTGCATGTGTGTTCTTTTTACTAACAACAACTAGAGTCATTGAAATGTGTTTTCTCTTCAGAGACCACACATGGATCTACCAGTGTCATTGCATGTGTGTTATTTTTACTAACAACAACCAGAGTCATTGCATGTGTGTTATTTTCACATACCACATATGGATCCACCAATATCATTGAATCCACTAGTGTCATTGCATGTGTGTTCTTTTAAAAATCCACCTATGGATCCACCAGTGTCATTGCATGTGTGTTCTTTTTACTAACAACAACCACAGTCATTGCATGTGTGTTCTTTTCACATACCACATATGGATCCACCAGTGTCATTGCATGTGTGTTCCATTCACAATCCACCTATGGATCCACAAGTGTCATTGCATGTGTGCTTTTTTACTAACAACAACCAAGGTCATTGCATGTGTGCTCTTTTCACAATACACATATGGATCCACCAGTGTCATTGCATGTGTGTTCTTTTCACAATCCACCTATGGATACACCAGTGTCATTGCATGTGTGCTCTTTTAACTAACAACAACCAGAGTCATTGCATGTATGTTCTCTTCACAATCCACCTATGGATCCACCAGTGTCATTACATGTGTGTTCTTTTTACTAACAACAACCAGAGTCATTGCATGTGTGTTCTCTTCAGAGACCACACATGGATCCACCAGTGTCATTGCATGTGTGTTCTTTTTACTAACAACAACTAGTCATTGAAATGTGTGTTCTCTTGAGAGACTACACATGGATCCACCAGTGTCATTGCATGTGTGTTCTTTTTACTAACAACAACCAGAGTCATTGCATGTGTGTTATTTTCACATACCACATATGGATCCACCAGTGTCATTGAATCCACCAGTCTCATTGCATGTGTGCTCTCTTCACAATCCACCTATGGATCCACCAGTGTCATTGCATGTGTGTTCTTTTTACTAACAACAACCAGAGTCACTGCATGTGTGTTCTTTTCACATACCACATATGTATCCACCAGTATCATTGCATGTGTGTTCTTTTCACAATCCACCTATGGATCCACCAGTGTCATTGCATGTGTGCTCTTTTAACTAACAACAACCAGTCTCATTGCATGTGTGCTCTCTTCACAATCCACCTATGGATCCACCAGTGTCATTGCATGTGTGCTCTTTTTACTAACAACAACCAAAGTCACTGCATGTGTGTTCTTTTCACATACAACATATGGATCCACCAGTACCATTGCATGTGTGTTCTTTTCACAATCCACCTATGGATCCACAAGTGTCATTGCATGTGTGCTCTTTTTACTAACAACAACAAGAGTCATTGCATGTGTGTTCTCTTCACAATCCACCTATGGATCCACCAGTGTCATTGCATGTGTGTTCTTTTTACTAACAACAACCAGAGTCATTGCATGTGTGTTCTCTTCAGAGACCACACATGGATCCCCCAGTGTCATTGCATGTGTGTTCTTTTTACTAACAACAACTAGAGTCATTGAAGTGTGTGTTCTCTTCAGAGACCACACATGGATCCACCAGTGTCATTGAGTCATTGCATGTGTGTTATTTTCACATACCACATATGGATCCACCAGTGTCATTGAATCCACCAGTCTCATTGCATGTGTGCTCTCTTGACAATCCACCTATGGATCCACCAGTGTCATTGCATGTGTGTTCTTTTTACTAACAACAACCAGAGTCACTGCATGTGTGTTCTTTTCACATACCACATATGGATCCACCAGTATCATTGCATGTGTGTTCTTTTCACAATCCACCTATGGATCCACCAGTGTCATTGCATGTGCGCTTTTTCCTAACAACAACCAGAGTCATTGCATGTGTGCTCTTTTCACAATCCACATATGGATCCACCAGTGTCATTGCATGTGTGTTCTTTTCACAATCCACCTATGGATCCACCAGTGTCATTGCATGTGTTCTCTTTTCATTAACAACAACCAGAGTCATTGCATGCGTGTTCTCTTCAGAGACCACACATGGATCCACCAGTGTCATTGCATGTGTGTTCTTTTTACTAACAACAACTAGAGTCATTGAAATGTGTGTTCTCTTCAGAGACCACACATGGATCCAACAGTGTCATTGCATGTGTGTTCTTTTTACTAACAAAAACCAGACTCATTGAAATGTGTGTTCTCTTCAGAGACCACACATGGATCCACCAGTGTCATTGCATGTGTGCTCTCTTCACAATTCACCTATGGATCCACCAGTGTCATTGCACGTGTGTTATTTTTACTAACAACAACCAGAGTCATTGCATGTGTGTTCTTTTTACTATACACCTAAGGATCCACAAGTGTCATTGCATGTGTGCTCTTTTCACTAACAACAACCAGAGTCATCGCATGTCTGTTCTCTTCAGAGACCACACATGGATCCACCAGTGTCATTGCATGTGTGTTCTTTTTACTAACAACAACTAGAGTCATTGAAATGTGTTTTCTCTTCAGAGACCACACATGGATCTACCAGTGTCATTGCATGTGTGTTATTTTTACTAACAACAACCAGAGTCATTGCATGTGTGTTATTTTCACATACCACATATGGATCCACCAATATCATTGAATCCACTAGTGTCATTGCATGTGTGTTCTTTTAAAAATCCACCTATGGATCCACCAGTGTCATTGCATGTGTGTTCTTTTTACTAACAACAACCACAGTCATTGCATGTGTGTTCTTTTCACATACCACATATGGATCCACCAGTGTCATTGCATGTGTGTTCCATTCACAATCCACCTATGGATCCACAAGTGTCATTGCATGTGTGCTTTTTTACTAACAACAACCAAGGTCATTGCATGTGTGCTCTTTTCACAATACACATATGGATCCACCAGTGTCATTGCATGTGTGTTCTTTTCACAATCCACCTATGGATACACCAGTGTCATTGCATGTGTGCTCTTTTAACTAACAACAACCAGAGTCATTGCATGTATGTTCTCTTCACAATCCACCTATGGATCCACCAGTGTCATTACATGTGTGTTCTTTTTAGTAACAACAACCAGAGTCATTGCATGTGTGTTCTCTTCAGAGACCACACATGGATCCACCAGTGTCATTGCATGTGTGTTCTTTTTACTAACAACAACTAGTCATTGAAATGTGTGTTCTCTTCAGAGACTACACATGGATCCACCAGTGTCATTGCATGTGTGTTCTTTTTACTAACAACAACCAGAGTCATTGCATGTGTGTTATTTTCACATACCACATATGGATCCACCAGTGTCATTGAATCCACCAGTCTCATTGCATGTGTGCTCTCTTCGCAATCCACCTATGGATCCACCAGTGTCATTGCATGTGTGTTCTTTTTACTAACAACAACCAGAGTCACTGCATGTGTGTTCTTTTCACATACCACATATGTATCCACCAGTATCATTGCATGTGTGTTCTTTTCACAATCCACCTATGGATCCACCAGTGTCATTGCATGTGTGCTCTTTTAACTAACAACAACCAGTCTCATTGCATGTGTGCTCTCTTCACAATCCACCTATGGATCCACCAGTGTCATTGCATGTGTGTTCTTTTTACTAACAACAACCAGAGTCACTGCATGTGTGTTCTTTTCACATACAACATATGGATCCACCAGTATCATTGCATGTGTGTTCTTTTCACAATCCACCTATGGATCCACAAGTGTCATTGCATGTGTGCTCTTTTTACTAACAACAACCAGAGTCATTGCATGTGTGTTCTCTTCACAATCCACCTATGGATCCACCAGTGTCATTGCATGTGTGTTATTTTTACTAACAACAACCAGAGTCATTGCATGTGTGTTCTCTTCAGAGACCTCACATAGATCCCCCAGTGTCATTGCATGTGTGTTCTTTTTACTAACAACAACTAGAGTCATTGAAGTGTGTGTTCTCTTCAGAGACCACACATGGATCCACCAGTGTCATTGCATGTGTGTTCTTTTTACTAACAACAACCAGAGTCATTGCATGTGTGTTATTTTCACATACCACATATGGATCCACCAGTGTCATTGAATCCACCAGTCTCATTGCATGTGTGCTCTCTTGACAATCCACCTATGGATCCACCAGTGTCATTGCATGTGTGTTCTTTTTACTAACAACAACCAGAGTCACTGCATGTGTGTTCTTTTCACATACCACATATGGATCCACCAGTATCATTGCATGTGTGTTCTTTTCACAATCCACCTATGGATCCACCAGTGTCATTGCATGTGCGCTTTTTTCCTAACAACAACCAGAGTCATTGCATGTGTGCTCTTTTCACAATCCACATATGGATCCACCAGTGTCATTGCATGTGTGTTCTTTTCACAATCCACCTATGGATCCACCAGTGTCATTGCATGTGTTCTCTTTTCATTAACAACAACCAGAGTCATTGCATGCGTGTTCTCTTCAGAGACCACACATGGATCCACCAGTGTCATTGCATGTGTGTTCTTTTTACTAACAACAACTAGAGTCATTGAAATGTGTGTTCTCTTCAGAGACCACACATGGATCCAACAGTGTCATTGCATGTGTGTTCTTTTTACTAACAAAAACCAGACTCATTGAAATGTGTGTTCTCTTCAGAGACCACACATGGATCCACCAGTGTCATTGCATGTGTGCTCTCTTCACAATTCACCTATGGATCCACCAGTGTCATTGCACGTGTGTTATTTTTACTAACAACAACCAGAGTCATTGCATGTGTGTTCTTTTTACTATACACCTAAGGATCCACAAGTGTCATTGCATGTGTGCTCTTTTCACTAACAACAACCAGAGTCATCGCATGTCTGTTCTCTTCAGAGACCACACATGGATCCACCAGTGTCATTGCATGTGTGTTCTTTTTACTAACAACAACTAGAGTCATTGAAATGTGTTTTCTCTTCAGAGACCACACATGGATCTACCAGTGTCATTGCATGTGTGTTATTTTTACTAACAACAACCAGAGTCATTGCATGTGTGTTATTTTCACATACCACATATGGATCCACCAATATCATTGAATCCACTAGTGTCATTGCATGTGTGTTCTTTTAAAAATCCACCTATGGATCCACCAGTGTCATTGCATGTGTGTTCTTTTTACTAACAACAACCACAGTCATTGCATGTGTGTTCTTTTCACATACCACATATGGATCCACCAGTGTCATTGCATGTGTGTTCCATTCACAATCCACCTATGGATCCACAAGTGTCATTGCATGTGTGCTTTTTTACTAACAACAACCAAGGTCATTGCATGTGTGCTCTTTTCACAATACACATATGGATCCACCAGTGTCATTGCATGTGTGTTCTTTTCACAATCCACCTATGGATACACCAGTGTCATTGCATGTGTGCTCTTTTAACTAACAACAACCAGAGTCATTGCATGTATGTTCTCTTCACAATCCACCTATGGATCCACCAGTGTCATTACATGTGTGTTCTTTTTAGTAACAACAACCAGAGTCATTGCATGTGTGTTCTCTTCAGAGACCACACATGGATCCACCAGTGTCATTGCATGTGTGTTCTTTTTACTAACAACAACTAGTCATTGAAATGTGTGTTCTCTTCAGAGACTACACATGGATCCACCAGTGTCATTGCATGTGTGTTCTTTTTACTAACAACAACCAGAGTCATTGCATGTGTGTTATTTTCACATACCACATATGGATCCACCAGTGTCATTGAATCCACCAGTCTCATTGCATGTGTGCTCTCTTCGCAATCCACCTATGGATCCACCAGTGTCATTGCATGTGTGTTCTTTTTACTAACAACAACCAGAGTCACTGCATGTGTGTTCTTTTCACATACCACATATGTATCCACCAGTATCATTGCATGTGTGTTCTTTTCACAATCCACCTATGGATCCACCAGTGTCATTGCATGTGTGCTCTTTTAACTAACAACAACCAGTCTCATTGCATGTGTGCTCTCTTCACAATCCACCTATGGATCCACCAGTGTCATTGCATGTGTGTTCTTTTTACTAACAACAACCAGAGTCACTGCATGTGTGTTCTTTTCACATACAACATATGGATCCACCAGTATCATTGCATGTGTGTTCTTTTCACAATCCACCTATGGATCCACAAGTGTCATTGCATGTGTGCTCTTTTTACTAACAACAACCAGAGTCATTGCATGTGTGTTCTCTTCACAATCCACCTATGGATCCACCAGTGTCATTGCATGTGTGTTATTTTTACTAACAACAACCAGAGTCATTGCATGTGTGTTCTCTTCAGAGACCTCACATAGATCCCCCAGTGTCATTGCATGTGTGTTCTTTTTACTAACAACAACTAGAGTCATTGAAGTGTGTGTTCTCTTCAGAGACCACACATGGATCCACCAGTGTCATTGCATGTGTGTTCTTTTTACTAACAACAACCAGAGTCATTGCATGTGTGTTATTTTCACATACCACATATGGATCCACCAGTGTCATTGAATCCACCAGTCTCATTGCATGTGTGCTCTCTTGACAATCCACCTATGGATCCACCAGTGTCATTGCATGTGTGTTCTTTTTACTAACAACAACCAGAGTCACTGCATGTGTGTTCTTTTCACATACCACATATGGATCCACCAGTATCATTGCATGTGTGTTCTTTTCACAATCCACCTATGGATCCACCAGTGTCATTGCATGTGCGCTTTTTTCCTAACAACAACCAGAGTCATTGCATGTGTGCTCTTTTCACAATCCACATATGGATCCACCAGTGTCATTGCATGTGTGTTCTTTTCACAATCCACCTATGGATCCACCAGTGTCATTGCATGTGTTCTCTTTTCATTAACAACAACCAGAGTCATTGCATGCGTGTTCTCTTCAGAGACCACACATGGATCCACCAGTGTCATTGCATGTGTGTTCTTTTTACTAACAACAACTAGAGTCATTGAAATGTGTGTTCTCTTCAGAGACCACACATGGATCCAACAGTGTCATTGCATGTGTGTTCTTTTTACTAACAAAAACCAAACGCATTGAAATGTGTGTTCTCTTCAGAGACCACACATGGATCCACCAGTGTCATTGCATGTGTGCTCTCTTCACAATTCACCTATGGATCCACCAGTGTCATTGCACGTGTGTTATTTTTACTAACAACAACCAGAGTCATTGCATGTGTGTTCTTTTTACTATACACCTAAGGATCCACAAGTGTCATTGCATGTGTGCTCTTTTCACTAACAACAACCAGAGTCATCGCATGTCTGTTCTCTTCAGAGACCACACATGGATCCACCAGTGTCATTGCATGTGTGTTCTTTTTACTAACAACAACTAGAGTCATTGAAATGTGTTTTCTCTTCAGAGACCACACATGGATCCACCAGTGTCATTGCATGTGTGTTATTTTTACTAACAACAACCAGAGTCATTGCATGTGTGTTATTTTCACATACCACATATGGATCCACCAATATCATTGAATCCACTAGTGTCATTGCATGTGTGTTCTTTTAAAAATCCACCTATGGATCCACCAGTGTCATTGCATGTGTGTTCTTTTTACTAACAACAACCACAGTCATTGCATGTGTGTTCTTTTCACATACCACATATGGATCCACCAGTGTCATTGCATGTGTGTTCCATTCACAATCCACCTATGGATCCACAAGTGTCATTGCATGTGTGCTTTTTTACTAACAACAACCAAGGTCATTGCATGTGTGCTCTTTTCACAATACACATATGGATCCACCAGTGTCATTGCATGTGTGTTCTTTTCACAATCCACCTATGGATACACCAGTGTCATTGCATGTGTGCTCTTTTAACTAACAACAACCAGAGTCATTGCATGTATGTTCTCTTCACAATCCACCTATGGATCCACCAGTGTCATTACATGTGTGTTCTTTTTACTAACAACAACCAGAGTCATTGCATGTGTGTTCTCTTCAGAGACCACACATGGATCCACCAGTGTCATTGCATGTGTGTTCTTTTTACTAACAACAACTAGAGTCATTGAAATGTGTGTTCTCTTCAGAGACCACACATGGATCCACCAGTGTCATTGCATGTGTGTTCTTTTTACTAACAACAACCAGAGTCATTGCATGTGTGTTATTTTCACATACCACATATGGATCCACCAGTGTCATTGAATCCACCAGTCTCATTGCATGTGTGCTCTCTTCGCAATCCACATATGGATCCACCAGTGTCATTGCATGTGTGTTCTTTTTACTAACAACAACCAGAGTCACTGCATGTGTGTTCTTTTCACATACCACATATGGATCCACCAGTATCATTGCATGTGTGTTCTTTTCACAATCCACCTATGGATCCACCAGTGTCATTGCATGTGCGCTTTTTTCCTAACAACAACCAGAGTCATTCCATGTGTGCTCTTTTCACAATCCACATATGGATCCACCAGTGTCATTGCATGTGTGTTCTTTTCACAATCCTCCTATGGATCCACCAGTGTCATTGCATGTGTGCTCTTTTCATTAACAACAACCAGAGTCATTGCATGCGTGTTCTCTTCAGATACCACACATGGATCCACCAGTGTCATTGCATGTGTGTTCTTTTTACTAACAACAACTAGAGTCATTGAAATGTGTGTTCTCTTCAGAGACCACACATGGATCGACCAGTGTCATTGCATGTGTGTTCTTTTTACTAACAAAAACCAGACTCATTGAAATGTGTGTTCTCTTCAGAGACCACACATGGATCCACCAGTGTCATTGCATGTGTGCTCTTTTCACAATTCACCTATGGATCCACCAGTGTCATTGCACATGTGTTCTTTTTACTAACAAAAACCAGAGTCATTGCATGTGTGTTCTTTTGACTATCCACCTAAGGATCCACAAGTGTCATTGCATGTGTGCTCTTTTCACTAACAACAACCAGAGTCATTGCATGTCTGTTCTCTTTAGAGACCACACATGGATCCACCAGTGTCATTGCATGTGTGTTCTTTTTACTAACAACAACTAGAGTCATTGAAATGTGTGTTCTCTTCAGAGACCACACATGGATCCACCAGTGTCATTGCATGTGTGTTATTTTTACTAACAACAACCAGAGTCATTGCATGTGTGTTATTTTCACATACCACATATGGATCCACCAATGTCATTGAATCCACTAGTGTTATTGCATGTGTGTTCTTTTAACAATCCACCTATGGATCCACCAGTGTCATTGCATGTGTGTTCTCTTTACTAACAACAACCACAGTCATTGCATGTGTGTTCTTTTCACATACCACATATGGATCCACCAGTGTCATTGCATGTGTGTTCCATTCACAATCCACCTATGGATCCACAAGTGTCATTGCATGTGTGCTTTTTTACTAACAACAACCAAAGTCATTGCATGTGTGCTCTTTTCACAATACACATATGGATCCACCAGTGTCATTGCATGTGTGTTCTTTTCACAATCCACCTATGGATACACCAGTGTCATTGCATGTGTGCTCTTTTAACTAACAACAACCAAAGTCATTGCATGTATGTTCTCCTCACAATACACCTATGGATCCACCAGTGTCATTACATGTGTGTTCTTTTTACTAACAACAACTAGAGTCATTGCATGTGTGTTCTCTTCAGAGACCACACATGGATCCACCAGTGTCATTGCATGTGTGTTCTTTTTACTAACAACAACTAGATTCATTGAAATGTGTGTTCTCTTCAGAGACCACACATGGATCCACCAGTGTCATTGCATGTGTGTTCTTTTTACTAACAACAACCAGAGTCATTGCATGTGTGTTATTTTCACATACCACATATGGATCCACCAGTGTCATTGAATCCACCAGTCTCATTGCATGTGTGCTCTCTTCGCAATCGACCTATGGATCCACCAGTGTCATTGCATGTGTGTTCTTTTTACTAACAACAACCAGAGTCACTGCATGTGTGTTCTTTTCACATACCACATATGGATCCACCAGTATCATTGCATGTGTGTTCTTTTCACAATCCACCTATGGATCCACCAGTGTCATTGCATGTGTGCTTTTTTCCTAACAACAACCAGAGTCATTGCATGTGTGCTCTTTTCACAATTCACATATGGATCCACCAGTGTCATTGCATGTGTGTTCTTTTCACAATCCACCTATGGATCCACCAGTGTCATTGCATGTGTGCTCTTTTAATTAACAACAACCAGAGTCATTGCATGCGTGTTCTCTTCAGAGACCACACATGGATCCACGAGTGTCATTGCATGTGTGTTCTTTTCACTAACAACAACTAGAGTCATTGAAATGTGTGTTCTCTTTAGAGACCACACATGGATCCACCAGTGTCATTGCATGTGCGTTCTTTTTACTAACAAAAACCAGACTCATTGAAATGTTTGTTCTCTTCAGAGACCACACATGGATCCACCAGTGTCATTGCATGTGTGCTCTCTTCACAATTCACCTATGGATCCACTAGTGTCATTGCTGTCATTGCATCTGTGTTCTTTTTACTAACAACAACCAGAGTCATTGCATGTGTGTTCTTTTCACATACCACATATGGTTCCACCAGTGTCATTGGATGTGTGTTCTTTTCACAATCCACCTATGGATCCACCAGTGTCGTTGCATGTGTGCTTTTTTACTAACAACAACCAAAGTCATAGCATGTGTGCTTTTTTACTAACAACAACCAAAGTCATAGCATGTGTGTTCTTTTCACTATCCACCTAAGGATCCACTAGTGTCATTGCATGTGTGCTCTTTTCACTAACAATAACCAGAGTCATTGCATGTGTGTTCTTTTCACAATCCACCTATGGATCCACCAGTGTCATTGCATGTGTGTTCTTTTTACTAACAACAACTAGAGTCATTGAAATGTGTGTTCTCTTTAGAGACCACACATGGATCCACCAGTGTCATTGCATGTGTGTTATTTTTACTAACAAAAACCAGACTCATTGAAATGTTTGTTCTCTTCAGAGACCATACATGGATCCACCAGTGTCATTTCATGTGTGCTCTCTTCACAATTCACCTATGGATCCACCAGTGTCATTGCGGTCATTGCATGTGTGTTCTTTTTACTAACAACAACCAGAGTCATTGCATTTGTGTTCTTTTCACATACCACATATGGATCCACCGGTGGCATTGCATGTGTGTTCTTTTCACAATCCACCTATGGATCCACCAGTGTCATTGCATGTGTGTTCTTTTTACTAACAACAACCAGAGTCATTGCATGTGTCTTATTTTCACATACCACATATGGATCCACCAGTGCCATTGCATGTGTGTTCTTTTCACAATCCACATATGGATCCACAAGTGTCATTGCATGTGTGCTTTTTTACTAACAACAACCAAAGTCATTGCATGTGTGCTCTTTTCACAATACACATATGGATCCACCAGTGTCATTGCATGTGTGTTCTTTTCACAATCCACCTATGGATACACCAGTGTCATTGCATGTGTGCTCTTTTAACTAACAACAACCACAGTCATTGCATGTATGTTCTCTTCACAATCCACCTATGGATCCACCAGTGTCATTACATGTGTGTTCTTTTTACTAACAACAACCAGAGTCATTGCATGTGTGTTCTCTTCAGAGACCACACATGGATCCACCAGTGTCATTGCATGTGTATTCTTTTTACTAACAACAACCAGAGTCATTGAAATGTGTGTTATTTTCACATACCACATATGGATCCACCAGTGTCATTGAATCCACCAGTGTCATTGCATGTATGCTCTCTTCACAATGCACATATGGATCCACCAGTGTCATTGCATGTGTGTTCTTTTTATTAACAACAACTAGAGTCATTTCATGTGTGTTGTTTTCACATACCACACATGGATCCACCAGTGTCATTGAAATGCGTGGTCTCTTCAGAGACCAGACATGGATCGACTAGTGTTATTCCATGTGTGTTCTTTTTACTAACATCAACCAGAGTCATTGCATGTGTGCTCTTTTTACAAACAACATCCAGAGTCATTGCATGTGTGTTCTCTTCAGATACCACACATGGATCCAGAAGTGTCATTACATGTGTGTTCTTTTTACTAACAACAACCAGAGTCATTGAAATGTGTGTTCTTTTCACATACCACATATGGATCCACCAGTGTCATTGCATGTGTATTCTTTTCACAATCCACCTATGGATCCACCAGTGTCATTGCATGTCCGCTCTTTTTACTAACAACAACCAGAGTCATTGCATGTGTGCTCTCTTCACAATCCACCTATGGATCCACCAGTGTCATTGCATGTGTGTTCTTTTTACAAACAACAACCAGAGTCATTGCATGTGTGTTCTTTTCACATACCACATATTGATCCACCAGTGTCATTGCATGTGTGTTCTTTTCACAATCCACCTATGGATCCACCAGTGTCATTGCATGTGTGTGTTTTTTCTAAGAACAACCAGAGTCATTGCATGTGTGCTCTTTTCACAATCCACATATGGATCCACCAGTGTCATTGCTTGTGTCTTCTCTTCACAATCCACCTATGGATCTACCAGTGTCATTGCATGTGTGCTCTTTTCACTAACAATAACCATAGTCATTGCATGTGTGTTCTCTTCAGAGACCACACATGGATCCACTAGTGTCATTGCATGTGTGTTCTTTTTTCTAACAACAACTAGAGTCATTGAAATGTGTGTTCTCTTCAGAGAGCACACATGGATCCACTAGTGTCATTGCATGTGTGTTCTTTTTACTAACAACAACCAGAGTCATTGCATGTGTGTTATTTTCACATACCACATATGGATCCACCAGTGTCATTGAATCCACCAGTGTCATTGCATGTATGCTCTCTTGAGAATCCACCTATGGATCCACCAGTGTTATTGCATGTGTGTTCTTTTTATTAACAACAACTAGAGTCATTTCAGGTGTGTTCTTTTCACATACCACATATGGATCCACCAGTGGCATTGCATGTATCCTCTCTTCATAATCCACCTATGGATCCACCAGTGTCATTGCATGTGTGTTCTCTTTACTAACAACAACTAGAGTCATTGAAATGTGTGTTCTCTTTAGAGACCACACATGGATCCACTAGTGTAATTGCATGTGTGCTCTTTTTTCTAACAACAACCAGACTTATTGCATGTGTGTTATTTTCACATAACACATATGGATCCACCGGTGTCATTGAATCCACCATTGGCATTGCATGTATGCTCTCTTCACAATCCACCTATGGATCCACCAATGTCATTGCATGTGTGTTCTCTTTACTAACAACAACTAGAGTCATTTCATGTGTGTTCTTTTCACATACCACATATGGATCCACCAGTGTCATTGAAATGTGTGTTCTCTAAAGAGACCACACATGGATCCACCAGTGTCATTCCATGTTTGTTCTTTTTACTAACAACAACTAGAGTCATTGAAATATGTGTTATTTTCACATACCACACATGGATTCACCAGTGTCATTGCATGCGTGTTCTTTTCACATACCACATATGGATCCACCAGTGTCATTGCATGTGTGTTCTTTTCACAATCCACCTATGGATCCACCAGTGTCATTGCATATGTGCTTTTTACTAACAACAACCAGTGTCATTCCATGTGTGTTCTTTTTACTAACAACAACGAGAGTCATTGAAATGTGTGTTCTTTTCACATACCACATATGGATCCACCAGTTTCATTGCATGTGTGTTCTTTTCACAATCCACCTATGGATCCACCAGTGTCATTGCCTGTGTGCTCTTTTTACTAACAACAACCAGAGTCATTGCATGTGTTTTCTCTTCACAAACCACACATGGATCCACCAGTGTCATTGCATGTGTGCTCTTTTCACTAACAACAACCAGAGTCATTGCATGTGTGTTCTCTTCAGAGACCATACATGGATCCACCAGTGTCATTGCATGTGTGTTCTTTTTACTAACAACAACCAGAGTCATTGAAATGTGTGTTCTCTTTAGAGACCACACATGGATCCACTAGTGTCATTGCATGTGTGTTCTTTTTACTAACAACAACCAGAGTCATTGCATGTGTGTTATTTTCACATACCACATATTGATCCACCAGTGTCATTGAATCCACCAGTTGCATTGCATGTATGCTCTCTTGAGAATCCACCTATGGATCCACCAGTGTCATTGCATGTGTGTTCTTTTTATTAACAACAACCAGAGTCATTTCATGTGTGTTCTTTTCACATACCACATATGGATCCACCAGTGTCATTGAAATGTGTGTTCTCTTCAGAGACCACACAATGATCCACCAGTGTCATTCCATGTGTGTTCTTTTTACTAACAACAACCAGAGTCATTGAAATGTGTGTTCTCTTCATGGACCACACATAGATCCACCAGTGTCATTGCATGTGTGTTCTTTTTAGTAACAACAACCAGAGTCATTGCATGTGTGTTATTTTCGCATACCACATATGGATCCACCAGTGTAATTGAATCCACCAGTGTCATTACCTCTATAATCTCTTCACAATCCACCTATGGATCCACTTGGGTCATTACATGTGTGTTATTTTCACATAACACTTATGGATCCACCAGTGTCATTGAAATGTGTGTTCTCTTTAGAGACCACACATGGATCAACCAGTGTCATTACATGTGTGTTCTTTTTACTAACAAAAACCAGAGTCATTGAAATGTGTGTTCTTTTCACATACCACATATGGATCCACCAGTGTCATTGCATGTGTGTTCTTTTCACAATCCACCTATGGATCCACCAGTGTCATTGCATTTGTGCTCTTTTTACTAACAACAACCAAAAGCATTGCATGTGTGTTCACTTTAGAGACCACACATGGATCCACCAGTGTCATTGCATGTGTGCTCTTTTTACTAACAACAACCAGAGTCATTGAAATGTGTGTTCTGTTAAGGGACCACACATGGATCCACCAGTGTCATTGCATGTATGTTCTTTTTACTAACAACAACTAGAGTCATTTCATGTGTGTTCTTTTCACATACCACATATGGATCCACTAGTGTAATTGAAATGTGTGTTCTCTTCAGAGACCACACATGGATCCACCAGTGTCATTCCATGTTTGTTCTTTTACTAACAACAACTATAGTCATTGAAATGTGTGTTATTTTCACATACCACACATTGATCCACCAGTGTCATTGCATGCGTGTTCTTTTCACATACCACATATGGGTCCACTAGTGTCATTGCATGTGTGTTCTTTTCACAATCCACCTATCGATCCACCAGTGTCATTGCATGTGTGCTTTTTTACTAACAACAACCAGTGTCATTCCATGTGTGTTCTTTTTACTAACAACAACCAGAGTCAATGAAATGTGTGTTCTTTTCACATACCACATATGGATCCACCAGTTTCAATGCATGTGTGTTCTTTGCACAATCCACCTATGGATCCACCAGTGTCATTGCATGTGTGCTCTTTTTACTAACAACAACCAGAGTTATTGCATGTGTTTTCTCTTCACAATCCACCTATGGATCCACAAGTGGCATTGCATGTGTGCTCTTTTCACTAACAACAACCAGAGTCATTGCATGTGTGTTCTCTTTAGAGACCACACATGGATCCACCAGTGTCATTGCATGTGTGTTCTTTTTACTAACAACAACCAGAGTCATTGAAATGTGTGTTCTCTTTAGAGACCACACATGGATCCACTAGTGTCATTGCATGTGTGTTCTTTTTACTAACAACAACCAGAGTCATTGCATGTGTGTTATTTTCACACACCACATATGGATCCACCAGTGTCATTGAATCCACCAGTTGCATTGCATGTATGCTCTCTTGAGAATCCACCTATGGATCCACCAGTGTCATTGCATGTGTGTTCTTTTTATTAACAACAACTAGAGTCATTTCATGTGTGCTCTTTTCACATATGACATATGGATCCACCAGTGTCATTGAAATGTGTGTTCTCTTCAGAGACCACACATGGATCCACCAGTGTCATTCCATGTGTGTTCTTTTTACTAACAACAACCAGAGTCATTGAAATGTGTGTTCTATTCAGGGACCACACATAGATCCACCAGTGTCATTGCATGTGTGTTCTTTGTACTAACAACAACCAGAGTCATTGCATGTGTGTTATTTTTTGCATACCACATGTGGATCCACCAATGTAATTGAATCCACCAGTGTCATTACCTGTCTGCTCTCTTCACAATCCACCTATGGATCCACTTGTGTCATTGCATGTGTGTTCTTTTTACTAACAACAACTAGAGTCATTTGATGTGTGTTCTTTTCACATACCACTTATGGATCCACCAGTGTCATTGAAATGTGTGTTCTCTTCAGAGACCACACATGGATCCACCAGTGTCATTACATGTGTGTTCTTTGTACTAACAAAAACCAGAGCCATTGAAATGTGTGTTCTTTTCACATACCACATATGGATCCACCAGTGTCATTGCATGTGTGTTCTTTTCACAATCCACCTATGGATCCACCAGTGTCATTGCATTTGTGCTGTTTTTACTAACAACAACCAGAAGCATTGCATGTGTGTTCTCTTCAGAGACCACACATGGATCCACCAGTGTCATTGCATATGTGTTATTTTTACTAACAAAAACCAGAGTCATTGCATGTGTGTTGTTTTCACATACCACATATGGATCCATCAGTGTCATTGCATGTGTGTTCTTTTCACAATCCACCTATGGATCCACCAGTGTCATCGCATGTGTGCTTTTTTACTAACAATAACCAGAGTCATTGCATGTGTGCTCTTTTCACAATCCACATATGGATCCACAAGTGTCATTGCATGTGTGTTCCCTTCACAATCCACCTATGGACCCACCAGTGTCATTGCATGTGTACTATTTTAACTAACAACAACCAGAGTCATTGCATGTGTGTTCTCTTCAGAGACCACACATGGATCCACCAGTGTCATTGCATGTGTGTTCTTTTTACTAACAACAACCAGAGTCATTGAAATGTGTGTTCTCTTCAGAGACCACACATGGATCCTTTAGTGTAATTGCATTTGTGTTCTTTTTACTAACAACCACAGAGTCATTGCATGTGTGTCATTTTCACATACCACATATGGATCCACCAGTGTCATTGAATCCACCAGTGTCATTGCATGTATGCTTTCTTCACAATCCACCTATGGATCCACCAGTGTCATTGCATGTGTGGTGTTTTTATTAACAACAACTAGAGTCATTTCATGTGTGTTCTTTTCAAATAGCACATATGGATCCACCAGTGTCATTGAAATGTGTGTTCTCTTTAGAGACCACACATGGATCAACCAGTGTTATTCCATATTTGTTCTTTTTACTAACAACAACTAGAGTCATTGAAATGTGTGTTATTTTCACATACCACACATGGATCCACTAGTGTCATTGCATGCGTGTTCTTTTCACATACTACATATGGATCCACCAGTGTCATTGCATGTGTGTTCTTTTCACAATCCACCTATGGATCCACCAGTGTCATTGCACGTGTGCTTTTTTACTAACAACAAGCAAAGTCATTGCATGTGTGCTCTTTTCACTATCCACATATGGATCCACCGGTGTCATTGCATGTGTGTTCTCTTCACAATCCACCTATGGATCCACCAGTGTCATTGCATGTGTGCTCTTTTCACTAACAACCAGAGGCATTGCATGTGTGTTCTCTTCAGAGACCACACATGGATCCACCAATGTCATTGTATGTGTGTTCTTTTTACTAACAACAACCAGAGTCATTGAAATGTGTTTTCTCTTTAGATACCACACATGGATCCACTAGTGTCAATGCATGTGTGTTCTTTTTACTAACAACAACCAGAGTCATTGCGTGTGTGTTATTTTCACATACCACATATGGATCCACCAGTGTCATTCAATCCACCAGTTTCATTGCATGTATGCTCTCTTCACAATCCACCTATGGATCCACCAGTGTCATTGCATGTGTGTTCTTTTCACATACCACATATGGATCCACCAGTGTCATTGAAATGTGTGTTCTCTTCAGAGGCCACACATGGATCCACCAGTGTCATTCCATGTGTGTTCATTTTACTAACAACAACTAGAGTCATTGAAATGTGTGTTCTTTTCACATACCACATATGCCTCCACCAGTGTCAATGCATGTGTGTTCTTTTCACAATCCACCTATGGATCCACCAGTGTCATTACATATGTGCTTTTTTACTAACAATAACCAGAGTCATTGCATGTGTGATCTTTTCACAATCCACATATGGATCCACCAGTGTCATTGCATGTGTGTTATCTTCACAATCCACCTATGGATCCACCAGTGTCATTGCATGTGTGCTCTTTTCACTAACAATAACCAGAGTCATTGCATGTGTGTTCTCTTCAGAGACCACACATGGATCCACGAGTGTCATTGCATGTGTGTTCTTTTTACTAACAACAACCAGAGTCATTGAAATGTGTGTTCTCTTCAGAGACCACACATGGATCCACTAGTGTCATTGCATGTGTGTTCTTTTTACTAACAACAACCAGAGTCATTGCATGTTGTTATTTTGACATACCACATATCGATCCACCAGTCTCATTGGATCCACCAGTGTCATTGCATGTATGCTCTCTTCACAATGCACCTATGGATGGACCAGTGTCATTGCATGTGTGTTCTTTTTATTAACAACAACAAGAGTCATTTCATGTGTGTTCTTTTCACATACCACATATGGATCCACTAGTGTCATTGAAATGTGTGTTCTCTTTAGAGACCACACATGGATCCACCGTTGTCATTCCATATGTGTTCTTTTTACTAACAACAACTAGTCATTGAAATGTGTGTTCTTTTCACATACCACATTTGGATCCACCAGTGTCATTGCATGTGTGTTCTCTTCACAATCCACCTATGGATCCACCAGTGTCATTGCATGTGTGCTCTTTTTACTAACAACAACCAGAGTCATTGCATGTGTGTTCTCTTCAGAGACCACACATGGATCCACTAGTGTCATGGCATGTGTGTTCTTTTTACTAAAAAAACCAGAGTCATTGAAATGTGTGTTCTCTTCAGAGACAACACATGGATCCACCAGTGTCATTGCATGTGTGTTCTTTTCACAATCCACCTATGGATCCACAACTGTCATTGCATGTGTGCTCTTTTCACTAACAACAACCAGAGTCATTGCATGTGTGTTCTCTTCAGAGACCACACATGGATCCACTAGTCTCACTGCATGTGTGCTCTTTTCACAATCCACATATGGATCCACCAGTGTCATTGCATGTGTGTTCTTTTCACCTTCCACCTATGGATCTAGCAGTGTCATTGCATGTGTGCTCTTTTTACTAACAACAACTAGAGTCATTGCATGTGTGCTCTCTTCACAATCCAGCTATGGTTCCACCGGTGTCATTGCACGTGTGTTCTTTTTGCTAACAACAACCAGAGTCATTGCATGTGTGTTCTTTTCACATACCACATATGGATCCACAAGTGTCATTGCATGTGTGTTCTTTTCACAATCGACCTATGGATCCACCAGTGTCATTGCATGTGTGCTCTTTTCACTAACAACAACCAGAATCATTGCATGTGTGTTCTCTTCAGAGACCACACATGGATCCACCAGTGTCATTGCATGTGTGTTATTTTTACTAACAACAACCAGAGTCATTCAAATGTGTGTTCTCTTCAGAGACCACACATGGATCCACAAGTGTCATTGCATGTATGTTCTTTTTACTAACAACACCAGAGTCATTGCATGTGTGTTATTTTTGCATACCACATATGGATCCACCAGTGTCATTGCATGTATGCTCTCTTCACAATCCACCTCTGGATCCACCAGTGTCATTGCATGTGTGTTCTCTTCAGAGACCACACATGGATCCACCAGTGTCATTGCATGTGTGTCCTTTTTTACTAACAACAACTAGAGTCATTGCATGTGTGATCTTTTCACAATCCACATATGGATCCACCAGTGTCATTGCATGTGTGTTCTCTTCACAATCCACCTATGGATCCACCAGTGTCATTGCATGTGTGCTCTTTTCACTAACAACAACCAGAGTCATTGCATGTGTGTTCTCTTTAGAGACCACACATGGATCCACGAGTGTCATTGCATGTGTGTTCTTTTTACTAACAACCAGCAGAGTCATTGAAATGTGTGTTCTCTTCAAAGACCACACATGGATCCACTAGTGTCATTGCATGTGTGTTCTTTTTACTAACAACAACCAGAGTCATTGCATCTTGTTATTTTCACATACTACATATGGATCCACCAGTCTCATTGAATCCACCAGTGTCATTGCATGTATGCTCTCTTCACAATCCACCTATGGATCAACTAGTGCCATTGCATGTGTGTTCTTTTTATTAACAACAACTAGATTCATTTCATGTGTGTTCTTTTCACATACCACATATGGATCCACCAGTGTCATTGAAATGTGTGTTCTCTTCAGAGACCACACATGGATCTACCGGTGTCATTCCATGTGTGTTCTTTTTACTAACAACAACCAAAGTCATTGAAATGTGTGTTCTTTTCACATACCACATATGGATCCACCAGTGTCATTGCATGTGTGTTCTTTTCAAAATCCACTTATGGATCCACTAGTGTCATTGCATGTGTGCTCTTTTTACTAACAACAACCAGAGTCATTGCATGTGTGTTCTCTTCAGGACCACACATGGATCCACTAGTGTCATGGCATGTGTGTTCTTTTTACTAACAAAAACCAGAGTCATTGAAATGTGTGTTGTCTTCAAAGACCACACATGGATCCACCAGTATCATTGCATGTGTGCTCTCTTCACAATCCACTTTGGATCCACCAGTGTCATTGCACGTGTGTTCTTTTTGCTAACAACAACCAGAGTCATTGCATGTGTGTACTTTTCACATACCACATATGGATCCACTAGTGTCATTCCATGTGTGTTCTTTTCACAATCCACCTATGGATCCACCAGTGTCATTGCATGTGTGCTCTTTTCACTAACAACAACCAGAATCATTGCCTGTGTGTTCTCTTCAGAGACCACACATGGATCCACCAGTGTCATTGCATGTGTGTTATTTTTACTAACAACCAGAGTCATTGAAATGTGTGTTCTCTTCAGAGACCACACATGGATCCACAAGTGTCATTGCATGTATGTTCTTTTTACCAACAACAACCAGAGTCATTGCATGCGTGTTATTTTCGCATACCACATATGGATCCACCAGTGTCATTGCATGTATGCTCTCTTCACAATCCACCTATGGATCCACCAGTGTCATTGCATGTGTGTCCTTTTAACTAACAACAACTAGAGTCATTTCATGTGTGTTCTTTTCACATACCACATATGGATCCACCAGTGTAATTGAAATGTGTGTGTCGTTTTATTGGGAACGGCAGTACCTAAAAAGGTTAGATAGAGGTGTGGGGACTAGTAGGAAAGCTATCGACGACGTCCGCAGGCGAGATTGGATACGAGCGAGCGTAGAGGGACGCAAGAAGTACCCAGGTTCGGGGCCCTCGTGTTGAGGTAAAGCCCCTACTCCTGCCTGATCTGACTATGTGGAATATATGAGCTACAAGTTCTCCTCGAGCTGTATCCTTTAGCTACTGCCTTAAATGAACTGAGACCAACCCTTTCTACTGAGGCCCTCCCTCTCCTTATATAGGAAGAGAGGCAAGGGTCTCACTGGCTAGTCCGACTGGCGGGCCCCACAGGCGGGTCCCAGCCGACTAGTCATCTATAGTACCCGTCATGGTGTGTCACATCGGTGTATGGGCGGTATGGCTGTCGTAGGCACAGTAGACGTCGTGCGAGCCCACCGTCAGCACAAGCCACTATTCCCGCGTCAGCCACGCCAAGTCTTCGGTATGGGCGGGTGGTTGCCCGTCTTGTCGTCATACAGGGCATATCGTGCACTGATACGCACGTCGTCCTGTCGCTTTGATTGGATCCGGCTACGTCGTCGTATCCGGCCACCTCTCCATGGTCCGGCTACTGGGTGGTAGCCGGTCCATCCTACCCTGTCCGGCTGCATCTGGTCAGCCGGTCGAGATCCTACTGTCCTGTTTCTTATTCGGGTGGGGTATCCGGGGATCATCCCCCTGACACTAGCCCTCAAGCGCGTGTGGATTCTGCCCTTGGGCGAAATGCGCGCGCGCTCCCTTTTGCTTTTCGAATTTTGATCCGGCTGAGCCTGGCGGTTGCGCTACCCATGACGTCAGTGCTGACGCCGGCCACGCGCGCACACGCCATCATTGCTCTGCGGCGGGCAGCGTAACGTCCCGTCGCACGTCGCCTCGGGGAACTGCTTGTCCGGCGCTTCGGTTCTTGTTCCAGGATCTTTTGCGCATCCTGTCCCGGCACACGGGATCTGGGCGGCGGTTGGGATGTGGGTTGCCCGGATGCGTGCCACGTGGCCCCTCCGACGGTTGCCCTTCCGGTCCTTTAAAGGGACGCCGCGGGGGAGGCAGCTCTTTTCCTTCGCTCCCCCGCTGCAATCTTTCTCTCCTTCTCGCGTGCTGCTGCTCCTGTGCTCTTTCCTTCTGCGCCGCCCGCTCGCTGCCGTTGACGCTACGGGCCACCGTCACTGCTCGGTTGCCGCTCCTTCTCCTCAGCCGAAAATGGCCGCTGATCGCGGAGCCTGGTGCGGCTCCTCCGTCACCGAGGATCAGATCGCGAAGTATCGCGCGACCCGCGTCCTCCCGTCGGCAGAGGAGGTGGCGGTGCGGTTGGCGTCGGTGGGGGAAGTGTTGCCGCATCCGGTGGAGGGGGAGCGCGTTATCTTCCTCTCGCACCTGGCGCGCGGGTTTGCGCTGCCGCTCCACCCCTTCTTTCTGACTTTTCTGGCTTTCTTCGACCTCCGCCTCCACCACCTCGGTGCCAACGCCATCGGAACGCTGGCGCACTTCATGGCGTTCTGCGAGAGTTACCTCGGGATCCAGCCGGATCTCGGGCTCTTCTGCCGGCTCTTCCGAGTTCGGCCGTAGGTCTAGTACACGAAGGCCCGCTAGTCATCTGCGGCGGCGCCTCCATATACTCCCGCTCCCAATCCGGCTACCCGAAGTTCTTGCTCCAGGACACGGTACGGTTGTGGCAGCAGTCGTATTTTTATGTCAAGAACATCACCGGCGTCGACCGGATAAACCTGCCGTCCTTCCAAGACGTCGAGTCCAGCCGGCAAAACTAGGACCTGAAGGTCTACGGCGACAAGCCGGAGACGGACGCGATGCTGGCACGCATGCGCTCCCTTGTCACCTGCCAGCTAACCGGTTGGGACATCACCCTTAGCTGGATGTCCTGGCTGATGATGCCGCTCCAGCAGCGGGCGCACAAGATGTGCTTCTACTCCGGCCGGCTGGACCCGACCCGGCTGTCGCGCCGCGATCCCCGCTACCACAACTTGAAGGAGTGGTTGTGGACGATCAGCAAGGAGCGGCTGCCGGAGAACTGGAGGTTCAGCCTGGCACCCTACAGCCGGGAGAACCGCGCGCCCCGGGTAAGCTCTTGTAGCCGGAATTTTTGCTTATTCTCTCTGTTATCTCCTTGTTCTGTCTGGCTGACCTTTTGCATTCGCCAGATCTTCCCCTGCATCCTTCGCGAGGAGGGTGACGCTCCTCTCGAGGTGTTCGTGCCGGACTTGCCCGAACCGCGCGCTCGGCGATCCGGCGAGGAATCGGATGGGGACGGTGATGCCTTCCCCAGCCGGAACGACGAGCCGGTCGCAGACCCGCACGCGGAGGTGCACGAGGAGGAGGAGGCCGGGCCGACCGCAGAGAAGGCGCTGGTGGAGGAGCTGATGCAAGTCGGCCACACTGCCAAAGGTGAGTTCTTTCTTCTGTCTTCTTCTCTTTCCGGATCCGGTAGCCGGATTTGACTCCTCTTCTCTGACAGCCTTTTACCCCGGCATAGACCTGCTGGCCTACAACCGGCTGCAGGAGAACTGGCCGGGAGCGCAGCCGACGGCTCAGGAGCTCGTCGTCCTTCTTGGCGAGGAGGCCGCGAAGCTTCGTCAGGCGGCACGGGACATCTTCTCCTTTATGTGGCCGGAGGCTCCGGTTCCGGAGACGATGGCGCAGCTGGCGGTGAAGGTGGGAGAGGTGCCGGCTGCGATGGACCGGCTGCGGGATCTGGCGGCGTGGGGTGGAGCAGAGATGGCCTTGGTGCTGATGCTTTCCTGGTACAAGGATGCTCGCGTCGAGAAGATCGATGGGGGCTTCCGTGCCGGAGCCGATCTTGCCGCCATCCGCCAAGCCCATCCGGAGCTTCGCGGGTCTGCCATCAAGATCGCCCACTACGTGGATCCGGACGAGGTGCTCACCGACTCGGAGTCCCCCGACACTCCGGATGCGGAGTCCTCGTTGCCGCCGCCTGCCAGCGCTGGAGCCGGAACGAGCACTGCGGCTCCGCCCCCGCCTCCAGCATCTGCCAGCCAGGAACCCCCTCACGGCAAAGGCCCTGCCGTTTAGCTGTTGCCCCAGGATGCCGGGTGTATTTGTCTTGTTTTTAGGTTATCGTGGAACTTGTCTGTCTGTATCGGCTATCTTTGATGCCGGGTAACTCTCGGGAGCTTCGTCTCCCTTTTGCTTGTTAATATTAAATTCTTGAGTCTTCCTTTGCTTGTGTCTTGAATTTTCTTTTGATATCTTTGCCGGCCCACTTCGCCCGGCTGACCTAGCCTGGCCACACACTTTTAGCCGGACGAACTACACCTCCAGTGGGGGCGCGCGAGCGCACCCACTTGGTGTAGCCCCCGAGATTCGGAGTAGCTGGCATAGCCGGGTGCTTCGAATCTTCCTTGTTCTTCCCTGTTCTTCTAACTTTATCCGACTGGCCTCGCCCCAGTCGGCTGCTTTCGTCGGCTGGACGCCTTCAGCCGGGGGAACCAACATTCCAGTGGGGGCGCGCGAGCGCACCCACTGGGTGTAGCCCCCGAGATTCGGAGTAGCTGGCGTAGCCAGGTGCTTCGAATATTTCTTGTCTTTTATTGCTCCCGCCTAGGCCCTCACCTGGGCTCCGAACTGCCGGCTAAACGCCCTTAGTCGGCCAGGAACTACAAGATTCCACTAGGGGCGCGCGAGCGCACCCAGTGGGTGTAGCCCCCGAGATTCGGAGCGCTTGATGAAGGCAAGGGCTTCGAATCTTCTTTCCTTCTCCTGAATTCCGACTCGAAGTAGTCGGACAAGAACGCACATATGCATACACATACATCTTCATAGGTTAATAGGTTCGTCCGTCAAATCATAGCCGGGAAACGGCTTATTTTTTCAAAAACTGGCTTGCTTCTTTCTAGGCACTTAGTCGCTTTCTCGTGTGTTCTGCTGTTTTCGTTGCGTCCTTGCCGGACAGCCGAGTTGCGGTCTGTAGCCGGAATCGAAGGGAGCTGACAGTACATTACGCATGGTACTAGCGGCTTAGCGGCTGGATTGGTTTGAGCTAGTTGCGGGGCCGGGATGCTCGATATGTCACGCCTCTTCCCCGTTTTTCATGTGGGATGCCTCGGGCTTTTGCTCTTGCTAGCCGGACAGCGGGGTTGCGGTCTATAGCTGAGACAAAGAGTGGGCCTCTTGACATCATCGCACACTACTCAGCCGGTTTGTTGGCTTAACAGGCCGGGCCAGCCGGCGAGCCCCCGGGTAGGGGTAGCCAGAGCCGGAAAATTTTAATCGGAGAACAGGCACGCACACATTTCTAGAAGGAGCCCCCGAGATTCTCGTGGGAGTCCGCATTTTCATTTATGAGGTTTTCGGGATACATACACTGTTTGGCGACTAGGTGTAAAACGGGCGCAGCAGGGCCGCGTTCCAAGGACGTTCGGTCTCCTCGTCCGATTTGCCCATCTTGTTCTTGCACGGCTGCTGTGCGTCGATGAGGTAGTAAGAGTCGTTGGGCAACGCCCGGCTGATGATGAAGGGGCCCTCCCAGGGTGGTGATAGCTTGTGCATGCCCTTCGTGTCTTGCACCAACCAGAGAACCAGGTCACCCTCGCGGAATGCGACTGGGTGAATCCGGTTGGAATGGTAGAGGCGTAGTCGCTGTTGGTACAGGGCAGATCTGGACAGGGCCAGCTCACGGGCCTCCTCCAGGAGATCTACCCCGTCCTCCCGCGCCTCCTTGTTGGCTTGCTCGTCGTAGAGGAGCTTGCGGGGGAGTCAAATTCGATGTCGGCGGAGAGGACGGCTTCCGATCCATAGACCAGGAAGAATGGCGTGTAGCCGGTTGACCTATTCGGTGTGGTGCGGAGGCTCCACAACACAGCCGGAAGTTCTTCGATCCAGCATCCGGGTGACCGTTCCAACGGCTCGATGAGACGTGGTTTGATGCCGGCTAGCACCAAGCCGTTTGCTCGTTCGACCTGCCCGTTGGACTGTGGATGTGCAACGGAGGCGAGGTCTAGCCGGATGCCCTTATTGCTGCAGAACCGGGCGAAGGCCCACTTGGCGAAGTTCGTGCCGTTGTCGGTGATGATGCTATTGGGGTAGCCGAAGCGGTTGATGATGTCGGTGAAGAAGGTAACCACTGTCGCCCCGTCCAGCTTCCGGATAGGCTTGGCCTCGATCCACTTTGTGAACTTGTCCCCCGCTACCAGCAGGTGGGTCATTCCCGCGCGAGCTCGCTTGAAGGGCCCGACCATGTCGAGGCCCCAAACCGCGAAGGGCCAGGTGATCGGTATGGTCTTGATCACCGAGGTTGGCATGTGTCTGAGCTGCTCGAAGCGTTGGCACCCATTGCACGCGCGGACCAGCTGCTTGGCATCCTCGAGGGCGGTGGGCCAATAGAAGCCGTGGCGAAACGCCTTGGCGACTATCGCCCTTGACGAAGCGTGGTGCCCACACTCGCCCTGGTGGATGTCCTTGAGTAGCCGGTAGCCTATGTCTACGTCGACACATTTTTGGAAGATACCAGATACACTACGCTTGTATAGATCGCTGTTTATGATGATGTATGTATGCGCGCGGCGTCGGATTTGTCTGGCCTCCACCTCGTCATCTGGGAGTTCGCTGTTGGCGATGTAGTTCATGAAGGGCTGTGCCCAGGATGGCACTCCCCGGATGACGAGGACGCTCCTGTCCTCTGGCTGTCGGGTGTCGGTGGGCCGTCCGGGTGGGATATCCGAGGCGGCAGCCCCTGAGCCACTGGGCAAGCCGGTAGCCCCTGGGTCCTGCGAGCCGGAGGGCACCGCCTGGCCGGAGTTGGCATGAGTTTTCTTCTTTGGTGGCTCCCGGCTCCGCCTCCGTTGCCCCGGCTGCCGGGACGCTCCCCGCCCAGATGATGGAATCTGATTCCGGCGACGGGTTGATGGATGGCTTGCGTAGGTGCTCTAGGGAGACCCCTGGCGGGATGGCCTGCCTGGTGGACCCTATCTTGGAGAGCGTGTTGGCTGCCACATTGTTGGTGCGGGGGACGTGATGAAATTCACACCCGTCGAAGGAGGAGTTGAGCTTCTAGATGTGGAACCGGTAGAGGGCCATGTTGGCATCTCTAGCGTCCCATTCCTCGGATACTTGTTGTACCACCAGGTCCGAATCGCCGAAGCACAGGATCCGGTTGACGCCGATTTCCTTGGCCAGCCGAAGCCCGTGCGCCAGTGCCTCGTATTCGGCTATGTCGTTGGAGGCCTTGAAGTGGATCTGCAACACGTACTCCAGCCGGTCTCCCTTGTGTGTTCTTTTCACAATCCACTTATGGATCCACCAGTGTCATTGCATGTGTGCTGTTTTACTAACAACAACCAGAGTCATTGCATGTGTGCTCTTTTCACAATCCACATATGGATCCACCAGTGTCATTGCATGTGTGTTCTTTTCACAATCCACCTATGGATCCACCATCGTCATTGCATGTGTGCTCTTTTCACTAACAACAACCAGAGTCATTGCATGTGTGTTCTCTTAAGAGACCACAAATGAATTCACTAGTTTCATTGCATGTGTGTTCTTTTTACTAACAACATATAGAGTAATTTCATGTGTGTTCTTTTCACATACCACATATGGATCCACCAGTGTCATTGAAATGTGTGTTCTCTTTAGAGACCACACATGGATCCACCATTGTCATTGCATGTGTGTTCTTTTTACTAACAACAACCAGAGTCATTGCATGTGTGTTCTTTTCACATACCACATGTGGATCCACCAGTGTCATTGAATGTGTGTTCTTTTCACTATTCACCTATGGATCCACTAGTGTCACTGCATGTGTGCTCTTTTCACTGACAACAACCAGAGTCATTGCATGTGTGTTCTCTTCAGAGACCACACATGGATCCACCAATGTCATTGCATGTGTGTTCTTTTTACTAACAACATCTAGACTCATTTAAATGTGTGTTCTCTTCAGAGACCACACATGGATCCACTAGTGTCATTGCATGTGTGTTCTTTTTACTAACAAAAATCAGAGTCATTGAAATGTTTGTTCTCTTTAGAGACCACACATGGATCCACCAGTGTCATTGCATGTGTGCTCTCTTCACAATCCACCTATGGATCCACCAGAGTCATTGCATGTGTGTTCTTTTTACTAACAACAACCAGAGTCATTGCATGTGTGTTCTTTTCACATACAACATATGAATCCACCAGTGTCATTGCATCTGTGTTCTTTTCACAATCCACCAACGCATCCACAAGTGTCATTGCATGTGTGCTCTTTTCACTAACAACAACTAGAGTCATTGCATGTGTGTTCTCCTTAGAGACCACACATGGATCCACCAGTATCATTGCATGTGTCTCCTTTTTACTAACAACAACCAGAGTCATTGAAATGTGTGTTCTGTTCAGAGACCACACATGGATCCACCAGTGTCATTGCATGTGTGTTCTTTTTACTAACAACAACCAGAGTCATTGCATGTGTGTTATTTTCATATATCACATATGGATCCACCAGTGTCATTGAATCCACTAGTGTCATTGCATGTGTGCTCCCTTCACAATCCACCTACGGATCCACCAGTGTGTTTACATGTGTGTTCATTTTACTAACAACAACCAGAGTCATTGCATGTGTGTTCTTTTCACATACCACATATGGATCCACCAGTGTCATTGCATGTGTGTTCTTTTTACTAACAACAACTAGAGTCATTTAATGTGTGTTCTTTCCACATACCACATATGGATCCAGCAGTGTCATTGAAATGTGTGTTCTCTTTAGAGACCACACATGGATCCACCAGTGTCATTGCATGTGTGTTCTTTTTACTAACAAAAACCAGAGTCATTGAAATGTGTGTTCTCTTTAGAGACCACACATGGATCCACCAGTGTCATTGCATGTGTGTTCTTTTTACTAACAACAACTAGAGTAATTTCAAGTGTGTTCCTTTCACATACCACATTTGGATCCACCACTGTCATTGAAATGTGTGTTCTCTTCAGAGACCACACATGGATCCACCAGTGTCATTGCATGTGTGTTCTTTTTACTAACAAAAACCAAAGTCATTGAAATGTGTGTTCTCTTCAGAGACCACACATGGATCCACCAGTGTCATTGCATGTGTGTTCTTTTTACTAACAACAACCAGAGTCATTGAAATGTGTGTTCTCTTCAGAGACCACACATGGATCCACTAGGGTCATTGCATGTGTGTTCTTTTTACTAACAACAACTAGAGTCATTGCGTGTGTGTTATTTTCACATACCACATATGGATCCACCAGTGTCATTGAATCCACCAGTGTCATTGCATGTGTGCTCTCTTCATAATCGACCTATGGATCCACCAGTGTCATTGCATGTGTGTTTTGTTTACTAACAACAACCAGAGTCATTTCATGTGTGTTATTTTAACATACCACATATGGATCCACCAGTGTCATTGCATGTGTGTTCTTTTCACAATCCACCTATGGATCCACCAGTGTCATTGCATGTGTGTTTTTTACTAACAACAACCAGAGTCATTGCATCTGTGCTCTTTTCACAATCCACATATGGATCCACCAGTGTCATTGCATGTGTGTTCTTTTCACAATCCACCTATGGATCCACCAGTGTCATTGCATGTGTGCTCTTTTCACTAACAACAACCAGAGTCATTGCATGTGTGTTCTCTTCAGAGACCACACATGGATCCACCAGTGTCATTGCATGTGTGCTCTTTTTACTAACAAAACCAGAGTCATTGAAATGTGTGTTCTCTTCAGAGACCACACATGGATCCACCAGTGTCATTGCATGTGTGTTCTTTTTACTAACAAAAACCAGAGTCATTGAAATGTGTGTTCTCTTCAGAGACCACACATTGATCTACCCGTGTCATTGCATGTGTGTTCTTTTTACTAACAACAGCCAGAGTCATTGCATGTGTGTTATTTTCACATATCACATATGGATCCACCAGTGTCATTGAATCCACCAGTGTCATTGCATGTGTGATTCCTTCACAATCCACCTATGGATCCACCAGTGTCATTGCATGTGTGTTCTTTTTACTAACAACAACCAGAGTCATTGCATGTGTGTTCTTTTCACATACCACATATGGATCCACCAGTGTCATTGCATGTGTGTTCTTTTTACAAATGACAACTAGAGTCATTTCATGTGTGTTCTTTTCACATACCACATATGGATCCACAAGTGTCATTGATATGTGTGTTCTCTTCAGAGACCACACATGGATCCACCAGTGTCATTGCATGTGTGTTCTTTTTACTAACAACAACCAGAGTCATTGCATGTGTGTTCTTTTCACATACCACATATGGATCCACCGGTGGCATTGCATGTGTGTTCTTTTCACAATCCACCTATGGATCCACCCGTGTCATTGCATGTGTGCCCTTTTCACTAACAACAACCAGAGACATTGCATGTGTGTTCTCTTTAGATACCACACATGGATCCACCAGTATCATTGCATGTGTGTCCTTTTTACTAACAACAACCAGAGTCATTGAAATGTGTGTTCTCTTCAGAGACCACACATGGATCTACCAGTGTCATTGCATGTGTGTTCTTTTCACAATCCACCTATGGATCCACCAGAGTCATTGCATGTGTGCTCTTTTCACTAACAACAACCAGAGTCATTGCATGTGTGTTCTCTTTAGATACCACACATGGATCCACCAGTATCATTGCATGTGTGTCATTTTTACTAACAACAACCAGAGTCATTGAAATGTGTGTTCTCTTCAGAGACCACACATGGATCCACCAGTGTCATTGCATGTGTGTTCTTTTTACTAACAACAACCAGAGTCATTGCATGTGTGTAATTTTCACATATCACATATGGATCCACTAGTGTCATTGAATCCACCAGTGTCATTGCATATGTTCTTCCTTCAGAATCCACCTATGGATCCTCCAGTGTCATTGCCTGTGTGTTTTTTTACTAACAACAACTAGAGTCGTTGCATGTGTGTTCTTTTCACATACCACATATGGATCCACCAGTGTCATTGCATGTGTGTTCTTTTTACTAACAACAACTAGAGTCATTTCATGTGCGTTCTTTTCACATACCACATATGGATCCACCAGTGTCATTGATATGTGTGTTCTCTTCAGAGACCACACATGGATCCACCAGTGTCATTGCATGTGTGTTCTTTTTACTAACAACAACCACAGTCATTGCATGTGTGTTCTTTTCACATACCACATATGGATCCACCAGTGTCATTGGATGTGTGTTCTTTTCACAATCCACCTATGGATCCACCAGTGTCATTGCATGTGTGCTCTTTTCACTAACAACAACCAAAGTCATTGCATGTGTGTTATCTTTAGATACCACACTTGGATCCACCAGTATCATTGCATGTGTGTCCTTTTTACTAACAACAACCAGAGTCATTGAAATGTGTGTTCTCTTCAGACACCACACATGGATCTACCAGTGTCATTGCATGTGTGTTCTTTTTACTAACAACAACCGGAGTCATTGCATGCGTGTTATTTTCACATATCACATATGGATCCACCAGTGTCATTGAATCCACCAGTGTCATTGCATGTGTGCTTCCTTCACAATCCACCTATGGATCCACCAGTGTCATTGCATGTGTTTTTTTACTAACAACAACTAGAGTCGTTGCATGTGTGTTCTTTTCACAGACCACATATGGATCCACCAGTGTCATTGCATGTGTGTTCTTTTTACTAACAACAACTAGAGTCATTTCATGTGTGTTCTTTTCACATACCACATATGGATCCACTAGTGTCATTGATATGTGTGTTCTCTTCAGAGACCACACATGGATCCACCAGTGTCATTGCATGTATGTTCTTTTTACTAACAACAACCAGAGTCATTGAATGTGTGTTCTTTTCACATACCACATATGGATCCACCGGTGTCATTGCATGTGTGTTATTTTCACAATCCTCCTATGGATCCACCCGTGTCATTGCATGTGTGCTCTTTTAACTAACAACAACCAGAGTCATTGCATGTGTGTTCTCTTTAGATACCACACATGGATCCACCAGTATCATTGCATGTGTGTCATTTTTACTAACAACAACCAGAGTCATTGAAATGTGTGTTCTCTTCAGAGACCACACATGGATCCACCAGTGTCATTGCATGTGTGTTCTTTTTACTAACAACAACCAGAGTCATTGCATGTGTGTTATTTTCACATATCACATATGGATCCACCAGTGTCATTGAATCCACCAGTATCATTGCATTTGTGCTTCCTTCACAATCCACCTATGGATCCACCAGTGTCAATGCATGTGTTTTTTTACTAACAACAACTAGAGTCGTTGCATGTGTGTTCTTTTCACATACCACATATGGATCCACCAGTGTCATTGCATGTGTGTTCTTTTTACTAACAACAACTAGAGTCATTTCATGTGTGTTCTTTTCACATACCACATATGGATCCACCAGTGTCATTGATATGTGTGTTCTCTTCAGAGACCACACATGGATCCACCAGTGTCATTGCATGTGTGTTCTTTTTACTAACAACAGCCAGAGTCATTGCATGTGTGTTCTTTTCACCTACCACATATGGATCCACCAGTGTCATTGCATGTGTGTTCTTTTCACAATCCACCTATGGATCCAAAAGTGTCATTGCATGTGTGCTCTTTTCACTAACAAGAACCAAAGTCATTGCATGTGTGTTCTCTTTAGATACCACACCTGGATCCACCAGTATCATTGCATGTGTGTCCTTTTTACTAACAACAACCAGAGTCATTGAAATGTGTGTTCTCTTCAGAGACCACACATGGATCTACCCGTGTCATTGCATGTGTGTTATTTTTACTAACAACAACCAGAGTCATTGTATGTGTGTTATTTTCACATATCACATATGGATCCACCAGTGTCATTGAATCCACTAGTGTCATTGCATGTGTGATTCCTTCACAATCCACCTATGGATCCACCAGTGTCATTGCATGTGTGTTCTTTTTACTAACAACAACCAGAGTCATTGCATGTGTGTTCTTTTCACATACCACATATGGATCCACCAGTGTCATTGCATGTGTGTTCATTTTACTAACAACAACTAGAGTCATTTCATGTGTGTTCTTTTCACATACCACATATGGATCCACCAGTGCCATTGATATGTGTGTTCTCTTCAGAGACCACACATGGATCCACCAGTGTCATTGCATGTGTGTTCTTTTTACTAACAACAACTAGAGTCATTGCATGTGTGTTCTTTTCACATACCACATATGGATCCACCGGTGTCATTGCATGTGTGTTCTTTTCACAATCCACCTATGGATCCACCCATCTCATTGCATGTGTGCTCTTTTCACTAACAACAACCAGAGTCATTGCATGTGTGTTCTCTTTAGATACCACACATGGATCCACCAGTATCATTGCATGTGTGTCCTTTTTACTAACAACAACCAGAGTCATTGAAATGTGTGTTCTCTTCAGAGACAACACATGGATCTACCAGTGTCATTGCATGTGTGTTCTTTTTACTAACAACAATCAGAGTCATTGCATGTGTGTTATTTTCACATATCACATATGGATCCACCAGTGTCATTGAATCCACCAGTGTCATTGCATGTGTGCTTCCTTCACAATCCACCTATGGATCCACCAGTCTCATTGCATGTGTGTTCTTTTTACTAACAACAACTAGAGTCATTGCATGTGTGTTGTTTTCACATACCACATATGGATCCACCAGTGTCATTGCATGTGTGTTCTTTTTACTAACAACAATTAGAGTCATTTCATGTGTGTTCTTTTCACATACCACATATGGATCCACCAGTTTCATTGCATGTGTGTTCTTTTCACAATCCACCTATGGATCCACCAGAGTCATTGCATGTGTGCTCTTTTCACTAACAACAACCAGAGTCATTGCATGTGTGTTCTCTTTAGATACCACACATGGATCGACCAGTATCATTGCATGTGTGTCATTTTTACTAACAATAACCAGAGTCATTGAAATGTGTGTTCTCTTCAGAGACCACATATGGATCCACCAGTGTCATTGCATGTGTGTTCTTTTTACTAAGAACAACCAAAGTCATTGCATGTGTGTAATTTTCACATATCACATATGGATCCACCAGTGTCATTGAATCCACCAGTGTCATTGCATTTGTTCTTCCTTCACAATCCACCTATGGATCCTCCAGTGTCATTGCGTGTGTTTTTTTTTACTAACAACAACTAGAGTCGTTGCATATGTGTTCTTTTCACATACCACATATGGATCCACCAGTGTCATTGCATGTGTGTTCTTTTTACTAACAACAACTAGAGTCATTTCATGTGTGTTCTTTTCACATACCACATATGGATCCACCAGTGTCATTGATATGTGTGTTTTCTTCAGAGACCACACATGGATCCACCAGTGTCATTGCATGTGTGTTATTTTTACTAACAACAACCAGAGTCATTGCATGTGTATTCTTTTCACGTACCACATATGGATCCACCAGTGTCATTGGATGTGTGTTCTTTTCACAATCCACCTATGGATCCACCAGTGTCATTGCATGTGTGCTCTTTTCACTAACAAGAACCAAAGTCATTGCATGTGTGTTCTCTTTAGATACCACACTTGGATCCACCAGTATCATTGCATGTGTGTCCTTTTTACTAACAACAACCAGTGTCATTGAAATGTGTGTTCTGTTCAGAGACCACATATGGATCCACCAGTGTCATTGCATGTGTGTTCTTTTTACTAACAACAACCAGAGTCATTGCATGTGTGTTATTTTCACATATCACATATGGATCCACCAGTGTCATTGCATTTGTGCTTCCTTCACAATCCACCTATGGATCCACCAGTGTCATTGCATGTGTTTTTTTACTAACAACAACCAGAGTCATTGAATGTGTGTTCTTTTCACATACCACATATGGATCCACCAGTGTCATTGCATATGTGTTCTTTTTACTAACAAGAACTAGAGTCATTTCATGTGTGTTCTTTTCACATACCACATATGGATCCACTAGTGTTATTGAAATGTGTGTTCTCTTCAGAGACCACACATGGATCTACCAGTGTCGTTGCATGTGTGTTCTTTTTACTAACAACAACCAGAGTCATGGCATGTGTGTTATTTTCACATATCACATATGGATCCACCAGTGTCATTGAATCCACCAGTGTCATTGCATGTGTGCCTCCTTCACAGTCCACCTATGGATCCACCAGTGTCATTGCATGTGTTTTTTAACTAACAACAACTAGAGTCGTTGCATGTGTGTTCTTTTCACAGACCACATATGGATCCACCAGTGTCATTGCATGTTTGTTCTTTTTACTAACAACAACTAGAGTCATTTCATGTGTTTTTTTTTCACATACCACATATGGATCCACCAGTGTCATTGATATGTGTGTTCTCTTCAGAGACCACACATGGATCCACCAGTGTCATTGCATGTGTGTTCTTTTTACTAACAACAACCAGAGTCATTGCATGTGTGTTATTTTCACATACCACATATGGTGATTGCATGTGTGTTCTTTTCACAATCCACCTATGGATCCACCAGTGTCATTGCATGTGTGCTCTTTTCACTAACAACAACCAGAGTCATTGCATGTATGTTCTCTTTAGATACCACACATGGATCCACCAGTATCATTGCATGTGTGTCCTTTTTACTAACAACAACCAGAGTCATTGAAATGTGTGTTCTCTTCTGAGACCACACATGGATCTACCTATGTCATTGCATGTGTGTTCTTTTTACTAACAACAACCAGAGTCATTGCATGGTGTTATTTTCATATATCACATATGGATCCACCAGTGTCATTGAATCCACCAGTGTCATTGCATGTGTGCTTCCTTCACAATCCACCTATGGATCCACCAGTGTCATTGCATGTGTGTTCTTTTTACTAACAACAACCAGAGTCATTGCATGTGTGTTGTTTTCACATACCACATATGGATCCACCAGTGTCATTGCATGTGTGTTCTTTTTACTAACAACAACTAGAGTCATTTCATGTGTGTTCTTTTCACATACCACATATGGATCCACCAGTGTCATTGCATGTGTGTTCTTTTCACAATCCACCTATGGATCCACCAGTGTCATTGCATGTGTGCTCTTTTCACTAACAACAACCAGAGTCATTGCCTGTGTGTTCTCTTTAGATACCACACCTGGATCCACCATTATCATTGCATGTGTGTCATTTTTACTAACAACAACCAGAGTCATTGAAATGTGTGTTCTCTTCAAAGACCACACATGGATCCACGAGTGTCATTGCATGTGTGTTCTTTTTACTAACAACAATCAGAGTCATTGCATGTGTGTTATTTTCACATATCACATATGGATCCACTAGTGTCATTGAATCCACCAGTGTCATTGCATGTGTGCTTCCTTCACAATCCACCTATGGATCCACCAGCGTCATTGCATGTGTTTTTTTTACTAACAACAAGTAGAGTCGTTGCATGTGTGTTCTTTTCACATACCACAGATGGCTCCACTAGTGTCATTGCATGTGTGTTCATTTTACTAACAACAACTAGAGTCATTTCATGTGTGTTCTTTCCACATACCACATATGGATCCACCAGCGTCATTGATATGTGTGTTCTCTTCAGAGACCACACATGGATCCACCAGTGTCATTGCATGTGTGTTCTTTTTACTAACAACAACTAGAGTCATTGCATGTGTGTTATTTTCACATACCACATATGGATCCACCAGTGTCATTGCATGTGTGTTCTTTTCACAATCCACCTATGGATCCACCAGTGTCATTGCATGTGTGCTCTTTTCACTAACAACAACCCGAGTCATTGCATGTATGTTCTCTTTAGATACCACACATGGATCCACAAGTATCATTGCATGTGTGTCCTTTTTACTAACAACAACCAGAGTCATTGAAATGTGTGTTCTCTTCAGAGACCACACATGGATCTACCAATGTCATTGCATGTGTGTTCTTTTTACTAACAACAACCAGAGTCATTGAAATGTGTGTTCTCTTTAGAGACCACACATGGATCCACAAGTGTCATTGCATGTATGTTCTTTTTAGCAACAACAACCAGAGTCATTGCATGCGTGTTATTTTCGCATACCACATATGGATCCACCAGTGTCATTGCATGTATGTTCTTTTTACTAACAACAACTAGAGTCATTGCATGTGTGTTATTTTCACATATCACATATGGATCCACCAGTGTCATTGAATCCACCAGTGTCATTGCATGTGTGCGTCCTTCACAATCCACCTACGGATGCACCAGTGTCATTGCATGTGTGTTCTTTTTACTAACAACAACCAGAGTCATTGCATGTGTGTTGTTTTGACATACCACATATGGATCCACCAATGTCATTGCATGTGTGTTCTTTTTACTAACAACAACTAGAGTCATTTCATGTGTGTTCTTTTCACGTACCACAAATGGATCCACCAGTGTCATTGATATGTGTGTTCTCTTTAGAGACCACACATGGATCCACCAGTGTTATTGCATGTGTGTTCTTTTTACTAAGAACAACCAGAGTCATTGCATGTGTGTTCTTTTCACATACCACATATGGATCCACCAATGTCATTGCATGTGTGTTCTTTTCACAATCCACCTATGGATTCACCAGTGTCATTGCATGTGTGCTCTTTTCACTAACAACAACCACAAGCATTGCATGTGTGTTCTCTTTAGATACCACACCTAGATCCACCAGTATCATTGCATGTGTGTCCTTTTTACTAACAACAACCAAAGTCATTGAAATGTGTGTTCTCTTCAAAGACCACACATGGATCTACCAGTGTCATTGCATGTGTGTTCTTTTTACTAACAACAACCAGAGTCATTGCATGTGTGTTATTTTCACATATCACATATGGATCCACCAGTGTCATTGAATCCACCAGTGTCATTGCAAGTGTGCTTCCTTCACAATCCACCTATGGATCCACCAGTGTCATTGCATGTGTGTTCTTTTTACTAACAACAACCAGAGTCATTGCATGTGTGTTACTTTCACATACCACATATGGATCCACCAGTGTCATTGCATGTGTGTTCTTTTTACTAACAACAACTAGAGTCATTTCATGTGTGTTCTTTTCACATACCACAAATGGATCCACCAGTGTCATTGCATGTGTGTTCTTCTCACAATCCACTAATGGATCCACCAGTGTCATTGCATGTGTGCTCTTTTCACTAACAACAACCAGAGTCCTTGCATGTGTGTTCTCTTTAGATACCACACATGGATCTACCAGTATCATTGCATGTGTGTCATTTTTACTAACAACAACCAGAGTCATTGAAATGTGTGTTCTCTTCAGAGACCACACATGGATCCACCAGTGTCATTGCATGTGTGTTCTTTTTACTAACAACAACCAGAGTCATTGCATGTGTGTTATTTTAACATATCACATATGGATCCACCAGTGTCATTGCATTTGTGCTTCCTTCACAATCCACCTATGGATCCACCAGTGTCATTGCATGTGTTTTTTTACTAACAACAACCAGATTCATTGCATGTGTGTTCTTTTCACATACCACATATGGATCCACCAGTGTCATTGCATATGTGTTCTTTTTACTAACAACAACTAGAGTCATTTCATGTGTGTTCTTTTCACATACCACATATGGATCCACTAGTGTTATTGAAATGTGTGTTCTCTTCAGAGACCACACATGGATCCACTAGTGTCATTGCATGTGTTTTCTTTTTACTAACAAAAACCAGAGTCATTGAAATGTGTGTTCTCTTCAAAGACCACACATGGATCCACCAGTGTGATTGCATGTGTGTTCTTTTTAGTAACAACAACTAGAGTCATTGAAATGTGTGTTCTCTTCAGAGACCACACATGGATCCACCAGTGTCATTGCATGTGTGTTCTTTTCAGAATCCACCTATGGATCCACCAGTGTCATTGCATGTATGCTCTTTTCACTAACAACAACTAGAGTCATTGCATGTGTGTTCTCTTTAGATACCACACATGGATCCACCAGTATCATTGCATGTGTGTCATTTTTACTAACAACAACCAGAGTCATTGAAATGTGTGTTCTCTTCAGAGACCACACATGGATCCACCAGTGTCATTGCATGTGTGTTCTTTTTACTAACAACAACTAGAGTCATTGCATGTGTGTTATTTTCACATATCACATATGGATCCACCGGTGTCATTGAATCCACCAGTGTCATTGCATTTGTGCTTCCTTCACAATCCACCTATGGATCCACTAGTGTCATTGCATGTGTTTTTTTACTAACAACAACTAGATTTGTTGCATGTGTGTTCTTTTCACATACCACGTATGGATCCACTAGTGTCATTAAAATGTGTGTTCTCTTAAGAGACCACACATGGATCAACTAGTGTCATTGCATGTGTTTTCTATTTACAAACAAAAACCAGAGTCATTGAAATGTGTGTTCTCTTTAGAGACCACACATGGATACACCAGTGTCATTGCATGTGTGTTCTTTTTACTAACAACAACCAGAGTCATTGAAATGTGTGTTCTCTTCAGAGACCACACATGCATCCACCAGTGTCATTGCATGTGTGCTTTCTTCACAATCCACCTATGGTTCCACCAGTGTCATTGCATGTGTGTTCTTTTTACTAACAACAACTAGAGTCATTGCATGTGTGTTCTTTTCACATACCACATATGGATCGACCAGTGTCATTGCATGTGTGTTCTTTTTACTAACAACAACTAGAGTCATTTCATGTGTGTTCTTTTCACATACCACATATGGATCCACCAGTGTCATTGAAATATGTGTTCTCTTTAGAGACCACACATGGATCCACCAGTGTCATTGCATATGTGTTCTTTTGACTAACAAAAACCAGAGTCATTGAAATGTGTGTTCTCTTCAGATACCAAACATGGATCCACCAGTGTCATTGCATGTGTGTTCTTTTTTCTAACAACAACCAGAGCAATTGAAATGTGTGTTCTCTTAAGAGACCACACATGGATCCACTAGGGCCATTACATGTGTGTTCTTTTTACTAACAACAACCAGAGTCATTGCATGTGTGTTATTTTCACATACCACATATGGATCCACCAGTGTCATTGAATCCACCAGTGTCATTCAATGTGTGCTCTCTTCACAATCCACCTATGGATCCACCAGTGTCATTGCATGTGTGATCTTTTTACTAACAACAACCAGAGTCATTTCATGTCTGTTCTTTTCACATACCACGTATGGATCCATCAATGTCATTGCATGTGTGTGCTTTTCACAATCCACCTATGGATACACCAGTGTCATTGCATGTGTGTTGTTTTACTAACAACAACCAGAGTCATTGCATGTGTGCTCTTTTCACAATCCACATATGGATCCACCAGTGTCATTGCATGCGTGTTCTTTTCACAATCCAGCTATGGATCCACCAGTGTCATTGCATGTGTGCTCTTTTCACTAACAACAACCAGAGTCATTGCATGTGTGTTCTCTTCAGAGACCACACATGGATCCACTAATGTCATTGCATGTGTGTTCTTTTTACTAACAACAACTAGAGTCATGTGTGTTCTTTTCACATACCACATATGGATCCACCAGTGTCATTGCATGTGTGTTCTTTTCACAATCCACCTATGGATCCACCAGTGTCATTGCATGTGTGCTCTTTTCACTAACAACTAGAGTCATTGCATGTGTGTTCTCTTTAGATACCACACATGGATCCACCAGTATCATTGCATGTGTGTCCTTTTTACTAACAACAACCAGAGTCATTGAAATGTGTGTTCTCTTCAGAGACCACACATGGATCCACCAGTGTCATTGCTTGTGTGTTCTTTTTACTAACAACAACAAGAGTCATTTCATGTGTGTTCTTTTCACATATCACATATGGATCCACCAGTGTCATTGCATGTGTGTTCTTTTCACAATCCACCTATGGATCCACCAGTGTCATTGCATGTGTGCTCTTTTAACTAACAACAACAAGAGTCATTGCATGTGTGTTCTCTTTAGATACCACACATATATCCACCAGTATCATTGCATGTGTGTCCTTTTTACTAACAACAACCAGAGTCATTGAAATGTGTTTTCTTTTCAGAGACCACACATGGATCCACCAGTGTCATTGCATGTGTGTTCTTTTTACTAACAACAATCAGAGTCATTGCATGTGTGTTATTTTCACATATCACATATGGATCCACCAGTGTCATTGAATCCACCAGTGTCATTGCATGTGTGCTTCCTTCACAATTCACCTATGGATCCACCAGTGTCATTGCATGTGTGTTCTTTTTACTAACAACTACCAGAGTCATTGCATGTGTGTTCTTTTCACATACCACATATGGATCCACCAGTGTCATTGCTTGTGTGTTCTTTTTACTAACAACAACTAGAGTCATTTCATATGTGTTCTTTTCACATACCACATATGGATCCACCAGTGTCATTGAAATGTGTGTTCTCTTTAGAGACCACACATGGATCCACCAGTGTCATTTCATCTGCTTTCTTTTTACTAACAAAAACCAGAGTCATTGAAATGTGTGTTCTCTTCAGAGACCACACATGGATCCACCAGTGTCATTGCATGTGTGTTCTTTTAACTAACAACAACCAGAGTCATTGAAATGTGTGTTCTCTTCAGAGAATACACATGGATCCACCAGTGTCATTGCATGTGTGCTTTCTTCACAATCCACCTATGGTTCCACCAGTGTCATTGCATGTGTGTTCTTTTTACTAACAACAACTAGAGTCATTTCATGTGTGTTCTTTTCACATACCACATATGGATCCACCAGTGTCATTGCATGTGTGTTCTTTTCACAATCCACCTATGGATCCACCAGTGTCATTGCATGTGTGCTCTTTTAACTAACAACAACAAGAGTCATTGCATGTGTGTTCTCTTTAGATACCACACATAGATCCACCAGTATCATTGCATGTGTGTCCTTTTTACTAACAACAACCAGAGTCATTGAAATGTGTGTTCTCTTCAGAGACCACACATGGATCCACCAGTGTCATTGCATGTGTGTTCTTTTTACTAACAGCAATCAGAGTCATTGCATGTGTGTTATTTTCACATATCACATATGGATCCACCAGTGTCATTGAATCCACCAGTGTCATTGCATGTGTGCTTCCTTCACAATTCACCTATGGATCCACCAGTGTCATTGCATGTGTGTTCTTTTTACTAACAACTTTGCATGTGTGTTCTTTTCACATACCACATATGGATCCACCAGTGTCATTGCATGTGTGTTCTTTTTACTAACAACAACTAGAGTCATTTCATGTGTGTTCTTTTCACATACCACATATGGATCCACCAGTGTCATTGAAATGTGTGTTCTCTTTAGAGACCACACATGGATCCACCAGTGTCATTTCATCTGCTTTCTTTTTACTAACAAAAACCAGAGTCATTGAAATGTGTGTTCTCTTCAGAGACCACACATGGATCCACCAGTGTCATTGCATGTGTGTTCTTTTAACTAACAACAACTAGAGTCATTGAAATGTGTGTTCTCTTCAGAGAATACACATGGATCAACCAGTGTCATTGCATGTGTGCTTTCTTCACAATCCACCTATGGTTCTACCAGTGTCATTGCATGTGTGTTCTTTTTACTAACAACAACCAGAGTCATTGCATGTGTGTTCTTTTCAAATACCACATATGGATCCACTAGTGTCATTGCATGTGTGTTCTTTTCACAATCCACCTATGGATCCACCAGTGTCATTGCATGTGTGCTCTTTTCACTAACAACCAGAGTCATTGCATGTGTGTTCTCTTTAGATACCACACATGGATCGACCAGTATCATTGCATGTGTGTCCTTTTTACTAACAACAACCAGAGTCATTGAAATGTGTGTTCTCTTAAGAGAGCACACATGGATCCACCAGTGTCATTGCATGTGTGTTCTTTTTACTAACAACAACCAGAGTCATTGCATGTGTGTTATTTTCACATATCACATATGGATCCACCAGTGTCATTGAATCCACCAGTGTCATTGCATGTGTGCTTCCTTCACAATCCACCTATGGATGCACCAGTGTCATTGGATGTGTGTTCTTTTTACAAACAACAACCAGAGTCATTGCATGTGTGCTCTTTTCACAATCCACCTATGGATCCACCAGTGTCATTGCATGTGTGCTCTTTTCAGTAACAACAACCAGAGTCATTGCATGTGTGTTCTCTTTAGAGACCACACATGGATCCACTAGTGTCATTCCATGTGTGTTCTTTTTACTAACAACAACTAGAGTCATGTGTGTTCTTTTCACATACCACATATGGATCAACTAGTGTCATTGCATGTGTGTTCTTTTCACAATCCACCTATGGATCCACCAGTGTCATTGCATGTGTGCTCTTTTCACTAACAACAACCAGAGTCATTGCATGTGTGTTCTATTTAGATACCACACATAGATCCACTAGTATCATTGCATGTGTGTCCTTTTTACTAACAACAACCAGAGTCATTGAAATGTGTGTTCTCATTAGAGACCACACATGGATCCACCAGTGTCATTGCATGTGTGTTCTTTTTACTAATAACAACCAGAGTCATTGCATGTGTGTAATTTTCACATACCACATATGGATCCACCAGTGTCATTGAATCCACCAGTGTCATTGCATGTGTGCTTCCTTCACAATCCACCTATGGATCCACCAGTGTCATTGCATGTGTGTTCTTTCTACAAACAACAACCAGAGTCATTGCATGTGTATTCTTTTCACATACCACATATGGTTCCACTAGTGTCCTTGCATGTGTGTTCTTTTTACTAACTACAACTAGAGTCATTTCATGTGTGTTCTTTTCACATACCACATATGGATCCACCAGTGTCATTGCATGTGTGTTCTTTTCACAATCCACCTATGGATCCACCAGTGTCATTGCATGTGTGCTCTTTTAACTAACAACAACCAAAATCATTGCATGTGTGTTCTCTTTAGATACCACACATAGATCCACCAGTATCATTGCATGTGTGTCATTTTTACTAACAACAACCAGAGTCATAGAAATGTGTGTTCTCTTTAGAGACCACACATGTATCCACTAGTGTCATTGCATGTGTGCTCTCTTCACAATCCACCTATGGATCCACCAGTGCCATTTCATGTGTGTTCTTTTTACTAACAACAACCTGAGTCATTGCATGTGTGTTCTCTTCAGAGACCACACATGGATCCACCAGTGTTATTGCATGTGTGTTCTTTTCACTATCCACCTATGGATCCAACAGTGTCATTGCATGTGTGCTCTTTTAACTAACAACAACCAGAGTCATTGCATGTGTGTTCTCTTCAGAGACTACACATGGATCCACCAGTGTCATTGCATGTGTGTTCATTTTACTAACAACAACTAGAGTCATTGAAATGTGTGTTCTTTTCAGAGACCACACATGGATCCATCAGTGTCATTGCATGTGTGTTCTTTTTACTAACAAAACCAGAGTCATTGCACGTGTGTTATTTTCACATACCACATATGGATCAACCAGTGTCATTGAATACACCAGTGTCATTGCATGTGTGCTCTCTTCACAATCCACCCATGGATCCACCAGTGTCATTGCATGTGTGTTCTTTTTACTAACAACAACCAGAGTCATTGCATGTGTGTTCTTTGCACATACCATATATGGATCCACCAATATCATTGCATGTGTGTTCTTTTCACAATCCACCTATGGATCCACCAGTGTCATTGCATGTGTTCTTTTTTACTAACAACAACCAGAGTCATTGCATGTGTGCTCTTTTCACAATCCACATATGGATCCACCAGTGGCATTGCATGTGTGTTCTTTTCAAAATCCACCTATGGATCCACTAGTGTCATTGCATGTGTGCTCTTTTCACTAACAACAACAGAGTCATTGAAATGTGTGTTCTCTTAAGAGACCACACATGGATCCACTAGGGTCATTGCATGTGTGTTCTTTTTACTAATAACAACCAGAGTCATTGCATGTGTGTTATTTTCACATACCACATATGGATCCACAAGTGTCATTGAATCCACCAGTGTCATTGCATGTCTGCTTCCTTCACAATCCACCTATGGATACACCATTTTCATTGCATGTGTGTTCTTTTTACTAACAACAACCAGAGTCATTGCATGTGTGTTCTTTTCACATACCACATATGGATCCACCAGTGTCATTGCATGTGTGTTCTTTTTACTAACAACAACTAGAGTCATTTCATGTGTGTTCTTTTCACATACCAGATATGGATCCACCAGTGTCATTGAAATGTGTGTTCTCTTTAGAGACCACACATGGATCCACCAGTGTCATTGCATCTGTTTTCTTTTTACTAACAAAAACCAGAGTCATTGAAATGTGTGTTCTCTTCAGAGACCACACATGGATCCACCAGTGTCATTGCATGTGTGTTCTTTTTACTAACAACAACCAGAGTCATTGAAATGTGTGTTCTCTTCAGAGAATACACATGGATCCACCGGTGTCATTGCATGTGTGCTTTCTTCACAATCCACCTATGGTTCCACCAGTGTCATTGCATGTGTGTTCTTTTTACTAACAACAACCAGAGTCATTGCATGTGTGTTCTTTTCACATACCACATATGGATCCACCAGTGTCATTGCATATGTGTTATTTTCACAATCCACCTATGGATCCAGCAGTGTCATTGCATGTGTGCTCTTTTCACTAACAACAACCAGAGTCATTGCATGTGTGTTCTCTTCAGAGACCACACATGGATCCACTAGTATCATTGCATGTGTGTTCTTTTTACTAACAACAACTAGAGTCATGTTTGTTCTTTTCACATACCACATATGGATCCACCAGTGTCATTGCATGTGTGTTTTTTTCACAATGCACCCATGGATCCACCAGTGTCATTGCATGTGTGCTCTTGTAGCATCCCAATTGTCTAACAATTGCAATGCTACTAGCCTAGTCTATATAAATGCTACTTCCTATATATAATTGTTGCATCATAATTATGTCATGCTCATGTCATCATGCCACCTTGCATTTGAGCACCATATAAAACCCTTTTTGTTTTGGTTCTTCTCTCATATGCATTGTAAATTGTTTTTGTCTCGTGATATTGTATTTGGTTATTGATATATTGTTTAAATGCCCAAGTTGAGTTGGGGGCATATCTTTTATTCAACTCCATCACCTTTCCTTGTCACCACCTTATACTTCCACCATTCCAATAACCCATGAGCTTGTAATTTTTTTTCTTTTGATATTTATTCTAGCTCATATGGGTTGGGTGGATCTAATTCTATAAATCCGTAGCTTGGCCCTTACTCCATCTTTTGAGGATGCACATAAATAAATGCCATGAGATTTTATTTTGTTTTCACAAGATTAACACATGGCATATAATACCTGCATGGGCCATGCAACCATCACCATCTTTTGTCCTCCTTTGGTTTTATTTGATTTTGAGTGGATCATCTTCTCATCTCTCTCTTTCTCCCAATCCGTCCTACCTTGCTTTGTTCTTGCCTTGTGCCTTCAAACCTCATAAACCTCACTTGAGTAGTGCCATGCATGAGCTTGTAAGATCATCACCTTGTCCATCCTTTTCTCTCACTTGATCATGCATACCAACACCCCTCACCACCTTTTTATCTCTTCTACTCCTTTTGCTAGATCTTGTTTGATCTTTGCTTGATCTTGCTTGATCTTGTCAAAAACACTCCACCACACCCCTCTCTCTATCTCTCTCCCTACCTTGTTGACCACCTGGCCACCCTCCCCTGGCCCACACCCCAGCCACCCCTCTCTCTAACCCTAAACAAAAACCCTAACCCGAGGCTACCCTACCCTAGCCCGAGCTACCCCTCCCCTTTCTCTTCTTCTACTGCCATGCTGGACCCAGCTGCTGCTCCCCACCGTCCCTACCTGGGCCACCTGCAGCCCCTCTCCACGCCCTAGCTACCCTAGCCCGAGCCAGCACGTGAGGAGGATGAAAAGAAGGTGGCACCCGAGCCACCTTTATCTACCCTCCTGCCACGGCTGCTCCTCCTCCCTCTCCCTCCTTTTTCCTCCTTCCACACGACTCTCTGGCGTCCCCAGATCCGCCCCAGAGCCGCCTCCTTCTTCCCCTCATACCTCTCCGACCACCAGCAGCCGACACAGCCCGCCGCCAGCACATCGTCGTCCTCGTCGTTCCGGCCATCAAGCTCGTCGTGGAGGTGGCCGGGGTGACCGAGGTGACCTCACTGCTTCACCCAGGACACACCGACGCGAAGGAGGAGCCCCAGAACCGCCGGTACCGACGCCAAACCCTAGAACACCGGTCGTGAGCCTCGTCAACGATCCTCTGCGCTCCGGCCTGATCCAATTCCACCGCTACCCCCGCGGTGAGCCTCTCTTCCCCCCTGACAGTTTCCGCCTCGCCGTACTGCCCTAGCCCCGCCGATCATTTCGTCGAACGCCCACCGTGCGCGTCGTTCGCCGTTGTCTGCAAGCTTTCCGCCCCGCGCCACACCCTATCTAGCCCGCGCTTACCTCCCTGTCAACTCCCCTTGACCCGCCGCACTGGTCAGCCCCCTCAGCGCGCACGCCCACGACCTGGGTTCGATCCCCTGCCCCGCGCCGCGCACCGTTTTCTCGTCAGACCACGGAGACGAAGAACAGTACAGGGCTCTGTGGAAGTTTACAAATAGCCCCTTTTTTTATTTCTCGCGCTCAACCCGCGGTCCCGCCGACCCCACCTGCCAGCCGCTGTGTGCTTTTTGCAGGAAAGCACTCCGGTTTTCGTAACTCTCAACCCGCGCTCCATCGCGTCCCCGCTTGTCAGTTACTGCGGGTTTAGTCGCTGTCACGTGGGCCTGTAGCCACCGGGCCTATCTGTCACCCTCTGTGGCTAGGAAGCGCCGCGGTGAGAAAAACAATTCCTATACGCGTGTGTCCCAGTCAGCCGCTGGCCCACCCGTCAGTGACTAGGGCTGGGACGGGCTGAGTAAGAAAAGTTTTTCTGCTGTCTGTTTTTAATTAAACCTTTTCAAAATTGTTTAAAATTCAAATTCAAAACTGTTTTAAATAACTTTTAATTTTCAAATCCAAATAATACAAATAATATATGTTCTGAACTCAGAAAAATGTGAGGAATTCAAATCTGCCTTTCAAAATATTTTTTTGAGCACTTTAAATTTTCGAGATGGTTTAAAATTACAAATAAATACCCTTTTCCTTAAATAATTAATAACTTTGGTTTTATAACTCCAAATTTGACAAATAATATGTCTAAATCGATCAGCGCGACGAGCCCGTTCTATCTATGCATTCCATGTTCTGAATTGCAGCATGCATCATATAAATATAAAGTATACAGCAACTTATTTGAGGATAAAAGGTGACTAAAACTCCATAAAATGCTTTATTCTGGTATTCCACACCTCACCCATGCCATGCTACATTATTGCCATGCAAATGGTGCATCATTCATCATGGCATGATTGTTTGCTTGTCGCATTTTAATTCATATGCTTGTGCACTCTATTTATGTTGGCCCTTGTTTGTTTGGTTCTTCTTCGAATAGACGCTGAGCAGGGGATATATCAAGAAACCCAGGAGCACTACCCAGATCCATCCCTCGCTTCAACCGAGCTGCCAGGCAAGCACTACCACATGCTTGCATACATATAGTACCTATTGCCTCTATCTTATTCTTGCATCATTGAGTCGCGATTGCATTAAATTGAATCCCAAGTACTGCATAACCTCTACTTTTAAACCCCTCTGAAGCTTGTTCCTCCATCCCTTGAGCCATTACTACAGGAGTTGTTTGAGCCATGCGGGTCATAGAACATCATGTGTAGGGTATGTGAGTGTCTGATGGATAACGAGGTACCTAAACAACTTAACCTGAGTAGTAATGGGATAACTAATGACAGTGGCACCGGTGGGCAATATCTGCTATTTGGTTCTTCATGCTCACTTGTGTCCCGTAGGACCCCGAGTACTTGATTCCTGTTCCTTGACTATTCACACTATCCACATCCGGCAGGCCTTATGAACCCCCCTGAGCCAGAGCTTGATTCATTCTTATTTCTTGGGGCCACAAAGTAGTTTGGGGCTTTATTACTATCCTGTACTTATGCCATGCTTTACTGCTTTATTTAAGATTGTGCGTGGAGCACCTGTACTGTTTAGGACCGTGACACGTTTTCACTGTATCGACAAGCCCAGTCACATTTTCGGGTTCCCAGTCGTTTACCGCCGTCCACACAAACCCTGGGTCCGTTTCGGAGCCGGCCAACTTCATTGCGGGTAGCTTAGTGGGGTGGCCCCCTGAAATATTTCTGAATCCTGTGATCGCTTTGTCGTGAATGCCTCGTTGGGTTTTGATTTGGTTTTTCCGAGGTTGATCGAGTGTGTGTTGCTATTCGTGCACCCCTGCAGGGTAAATCTTTCTGAAAGCCGTGTCCGCGGTTATGGACGACTTGGAGCACAGTTTCTCGATCATAGACAAGTATAACTAAAGTACCGCTTTTAATTTGACTAAGTACCTGACTAGTAAATAGTGCAACACTCATGGAATGGATAATAAAACTGCCAACGGATGGGGGGCTGTTCGTCCGCTTCCTCGTTGGTAAGCGAGGAGGAGGATGGATCTGTTAATATTACTGTTATAACTGTTGTTATTAATTCACGGACATCCGTCTATCTTTGGTTAGGCGGATGGTTAGCGAGTATCCCTAGAATTGTTAGGTATTATCTTTTGCTGCAATTGCGTCACCCCAGGTTGTGTCCCCTTTTGAGGCATAAAGACTTGATGAGTACCCCTAGGGTCTCACACGATAAATTGCTTGATTTAGATGAACAGGTATACTCGCAAGATGGATACTGGGTAGAGGAGACGAACGATGTTGGCAACGACCACTCGGTGTAGAGATTCCGGGAACGGGGATCTGTGAGATCTGTGGGCGGGATGTGTTTAATTATGGGGCATCTTATGCCAATTTGCTTCTTATCCGTACTCGGATCTTGTTTTGCGCTTCCGCCTGATACTCTGATGTTTGATGTATGAGGAGATATCCTAAACTATTATATCTATCTAGGATATTTGGATCTTGACGTATGGCGTTGCAATATTTCTATTTCTTTTAGATGGAATGGCTCTGAGGACTGTTGTATGTGGCTTGCATACATACTCATTTGTGTATGTAGTTGATCCCTTCGCCTGCCGATTACGCCGCTCGTTCTTGCCCCGATGTTTTGGAAATGGTTAGGACGGCCGAAAGGTCTACCTGTGAGTGGCATTTGGCCCCATCGTACTATTTTAACCATTTCCGCTCATCCAGGCTTGTAACTAAGAACGTAATTCACCGAGGTAGTTACAATTGGTATCAGAGCCATCCCGCCCTTCAGGGTCTCAGCCAAATGGTCGTTGTCAGTCTAGCAAATATTTTTGGTAGCTATGTATACTAGGGAAAAACAAAACAAAACGCGAGAGTAGGACTGCTTCCACTTTTCTTCTTACCCACCCACCCACCCTTTTCTGGTAAGGAAGTGTAACGTTTTCAATCCTCTTCTTAAAATTCAAACTAGGATTCACGTGTTCTGGGTTTCCGTAGTACCATAGAAAGTGTGTGTGTGTATGTGTAATTCCTTGTCTATATGTTGCACCCAATTTGTTATCACAATCTGCCTTTGGTTATCAACTGTTGGTACATTCCATACTGACAGGCTTTTGAAAACCGGCGCGATCTATCTGACTCCTTGTTAACCGGTGCCATCTTCTTAAGGGTGTTCTTCCTTCCAGCATGCTTTCACAGAATGTGGAGTTGCTAATCTCTACCTGATAAGTGATTTTGCGCATATATTGGTATTTTAATGCCGAAAAATGCGGAAAAATTTTCTTTGATACATCTGTGCTTCCACACTCCTTTTCAGTCATGTGTGAAACATCATCTATCTCCCTTTTATCAGCATGTCCATGCTAACTCATTCTTTTGTCACCGGCGCTTAATCCTAGAGTTTCATTTCATCTCCAATTCTCTGGGGCTAATTACATAACATGTGTCGATCCGATGTTGGTGATTGTAATTTGGTTCTCAGCATAGCTATAGGACACTTATCATGAGTGGAATATGGAAAATGCTATCAACACTATCCTCCAAATGGTGACGGTTATCTCCTGTGATTTTGAGTACACCGTGATCATATCTATGCATATTCAAGCATCTTTGGCAATCCGGAGTTTCTCAAGGCACTACGGCGGTCTATCATCTGTCCATCATGTTGCACATCTTTTTGAACTCCATATCTGCAAAATTCTCTTTGAGACAAGGGAATTGCATCTTTTCGTCTCTGATAGCTTTGCTTAAGGTATGAGCTATCATCGGTTCTTATCCAAGATCTCTTTATCTTTGTAACCGGTGATCCGATCGACAATGTGAACCAGGTGGCATTTCCTGTTCTCTTCCGAAGGACCAGATAACCTATTCTGCCAGCGCATCTTCTTCAATAGGAACCCTTACTCGTAACGTTGATCTTTCAAAGAGCGTTTGAGCTCAGAAAGCGTTTCGAGCATTTGTTCGTTTCTCCCGCCTCTTGAACTTGATATTCTGGGAATATCCTGTTAATCCATGGTGGTATATGTTGATAATATGCTTTCCTATTCGATATCAATTGAAGGACATGGAAGATCATCTGTGTCTTTTTCTCTCAAGCTTCGTGAGCACTGCCTGTGTGCAAAGTCTCAAAGTGAGAATTCTGACTTTTTGAAGTCACCTATCTCGGCCACGTCTTTCTGCTAAATAGATCGCTCCAATTCTGGAATCAGCAAGTCCATTGTTAATTCCATCTTCCATCTTCAATCAAACCTAGAGTCTTTCCTTGTTGGCGAGTTATCATCGTCGTTCCGCCGAAGATTTCCTCAAGACTGCTAAATCTTTCTCAATCATTTCAAGAAGAACATGGAGTTCTTTCACCTCAGTCTCGTCAAGTAATCTCTTAAAACCCTCTCGCTCTGTCGTCTATGCTCAATCCACCGGAGGCCATGAAGACCTTCCAGATCTTGTATTCCTTTCGTTCAAGTTGGTGCTATCTTTTCTGTAGCTGTTGGATCTTGCAGTTGTTCTCCGTAATCTTCCTTCATATCTTTCGGGGGCTTGGTATTTCCGACATGATGACAACATCATCATCATTATTTATCTGTGGACCCGGCAAATCGTTTGCATCTATCCTTGTTTTCTAGCATAGTCCCATGAGTTTTTGTCAATACCTTCAGTCTGTTTCGGTAGTTGGGTTGCATGGTTTTCTTATTCATGTCTGGAGTAATGCTTTGAGTGCGGGATGGAGTAGCTACCATACCACTACTCTTATCATTCGCTCTTGTACATTGAATTGGTGAATTAATGTGATTTCACTCATTCCACGGAAGTTAGAAGTGGCCTTTATCCCTTGATACTTTTACTTCCGTCCTTGTTTTTCCGGAGTGCTCTCTCGAAGAAAGTAATCAATAATCTCTTGTTGGTGGTCTGTCTATTCTAGATGGAGCAAAATCTTCAATTATCTGGTGGAAACAGACGCAAACTCCTTTCGTTCCTCGTCTTTCTACCGATGCTCGACATCCCCAAACAAGATGAAAGGAAACTATCCCTCTCTTTGTTTCATCAATTCTTTTTCTGTGGTAAAGCCAATTATGGTTGATGCCATCAGCCGCAAATCTATTGCGTTAGCCTCAAGGCTAAAGAAAGCAATAAGTATCTCTACAATAAACTCCAGATCCTCCATATTCTTTGCTTCTCGGGATTCCACCATGATCTGGCTTCACATCCGTCTCTGGAAGTTATATCCGCACACCTCAATTGTGTGATCCTTTGGGTCTTACCGGCGCAACAAGAATCTAATCTGACGATGTCTAACTAAATCTTTCTGTTGATATCAAGGGACTCTATTGTTTGAAGGCAATATTGTTTCCGTACTTCATTTCTCAAATCCGAGAGAAGATACGATGCTATTGTCATAGTGGTTCAAACCTCTCCAACCTAGCTCTTTTCTTCCGGCGAGACAAAGATTCATCCTCTCTAGTATCAGTAAATCTTTAATCTTAACGGTGTGCCTTTCTATATCCATGATACATCATCTTGTCCTTTCTTTCACAAGTGGTTCTATTTCTCTTATCATGTTTCTTGAGAAAACCGGAGCTATGTCCATCCTATCCTTCTTGTCTCACGACAATCCTTCAACTCTTCTAACCGTTTTTTCTCAAGCAAAACGCAAGACTCACAGCAAGTCTAGCAAGTTTTTTTTCCCGTTGTTCATCAACTTGGGAACGTGAGGGTCACCTTCGTTCGAACACCCGCCTCTCCTTGTGTTGTTTTCTTTTTTCTAGGAATCTCGGGGCGAGATTCTTGTTTAGTGGGGGAGAGTTGTAGCATCCCAATTGTCTAACAATTGCAATGCTACTAGCCTAGTCTACATAAATGCTACTTCCTATATATAATTGTTGCATCATAATTATATCATGCTCATGTCATCATGCCACCTTGCATTTGAGCATCATATAAAACCCTTTTTGTTTTGGTTCTTCTCTCATATGCATTGTAAATTTTTTTTGTCTCGTGATATTGTATTTGGTTATTGATATATTGTTTAAATGCCCAAGTTGAGTTGGGGGCATATCTTTTATTCAACTCCATCACCTTTCCTTGTCACCACCTTATACTTCCACCATTCCAATAACCCATGAGCTCGTAATTCTTTTTCTTTTGATATTTATTCTAGCTCATGTGGGTTGGGTGGATCTAATTCTATAAATCCGTGGCTTGGCCCTTACTCCATCTTTTGAGGATGCACATAAATAAATGCCATGAGATTTTATTTTGTTTTCACAAGATTAACACATGGCATATAATACCTGCATGGGCCATGCAACCATCACCATCTTTTGTCCTCCTTTGGTTTTATTTGATTTTGAGTGGATCATCTTCTCATCTCTCTCTTTCTCCCAATCCGTCCTACCTTGCTTTGTTCTTGCCTTGTGCCTTCAAACCTCATCAACCTCACTTGAGTAGTGCCATGCATGAGCTTGTAAGATCATCACCTTGTCCATCCTTTTCTCTCACTTGATCATGCATACCAACACCCCTCACCACCTTTTTATCTCTTCTACTCCTTTTCCTAGATCTTGTTTGATCTTTGCTTGATCTTGCTTGATCTTGTTAAAAACACTCCACCACACCCCTCTCTCTATCTCTCTCCCTACCTTGTTGACCACCTGGCCACCCTCTCCCTGGACCACACCCCAGCCACCCCTCTCTCTAACCCTAAACAAAAACCCTAACCCGAGGCTACCCTACCCTAGCCCGAGCTACCCCTCCCCTTTCTCTTCTTATACCGCCATGCTGGCCCCAGCTGCTGCTCCCCACCGTCCCTACCTGGGCCACCTGCAACCCCTCTCCACGCCCTAGCTACCCCAGCCCGAGCCAGCACGTGAGGAGGATGAAAAGAAGGTGGCACCCGAGCCACCTTTATCTACCCTCCTGCCACGGCTGCTCCTCCTCCCTCTCCCTCCTTTTTCCTCCTTCCACACGACTCTCTGGCGTCCCCAGATCCGCCCCAGAGCCGCCTCCTTCTTCCCCTCATACCTCTCCGACCACCAGCAGCCGACGCCGCCCGCCGCCAGCACATCGTCGTCCTCGTCGTTCCGGCCGTCAAGCTCGTCGTGGAGGTGGCCGGGGTGACCGAGGCGACCTCACTGCTTCACCCAGGACATACCGACGCGAAGGAGGAGCCCCAGAACCGCCGGTACCGCTGCCACCGACGCCAAACAATAGAACACCGGTCATGAGCCTCATCAACGATCCTCTGCACTCCGGCCCGATTCAATTCCACCGTTACCCCCGCGGTGAGCCTCTCTTCCCCCCTGACAGTTTCCGCCTTGTCGTACCGCCCTAGCCCCGCCGATCATTTCGTCGAACGCCCACCGTGCGCGTCGTTCGCTGTTGTCTGCAAGCTTTCCGCCCCGCGCCACACCCTATCTAGCCCGCGCTTACCTCCCTGTCAACTCCCCTTGACCCGCCGCACTGGTCAGCCCCCTCAGCGCGCACGCCCGCGACCTGGGTTCGATCCCCCGCCCCGCGCCGCGCACCGTTTTCTCGTCAGACCGCAGAGACGAAGAACAGTACAGGGCTCTGTGGAAGTTTACAAATAGCCCCTTTTTTTATTTCTCGCGCTCAACCCGCGGTCCCGCCGACCCCACCTGCCAGCCGCTGTGTGCTTTTTGCAGGAAAGCACTCCGGTTTTCGTAACTCAACATGCGCTCCATCGCGTCCCCGCTTGTCAGTCACTGCGGGTTTAGTCGCTGTCACGTGGGCCTATAGCCACCGGGACTATCTGTCACCCTCTGTGGCTAGGAAGCGCCGCGGTGAGAAAAACAATTCCTAGACGCATGTGTCCCAGTCAGCCGCTGGCCCACCCGTCAGTGACTAGGGCTAGGACGGGCTGAGTAAGAAAAGTTTTTCGGCTGTCTGTTTTTAATTAAACCTTTTCAAAATTGTTTAAAATTCAAATTCAAAACTGTTTTAAATAACTTTTAATTTTCAAATCCAAATAATACAAATAATATATGTTCTGAACTCAGAAAAATGTGAGGAATTCAAATCTGCCTTTCAAAATATTTTTTTGAGCACTTTAAATTTTCGAGATGGTTTAAAATTACAAATAAATACCCTTTTCCTTAAATAATTAATAACTTTGGTTTTATAACTCCAAATTTGACAAATAATATGTCTAAATCGATCAGCGCGACAAGCCCGTTCTATTATGCATTCCATGTTCTGAATTGCAGCATGCATCATATAAATATAAAGTATACAGCAACTTATTTGAGGATAAAAGGTGACTGAAACTCCATAAAATGCTTTATTCTGGTATTCCACACCTCACCCATGCCATGCTACATTATTTCCATGCACATGGTGCATCATTCATCATGGCATGATTATTTGCTTGTCGCATTTTAATTCATATGCTTGTGCACTCTATTTATGTTGGCCCTTGTTTGTTTGGTTCTTCTTCGAATAGACGCTGAGCAGGGGATATATCAAGAAACCCAGGAGCACTACCCAGATCCATCCCTCGCTTCAACCGAGCTGCCAGGCAAGCACTACCACATGCTTGCATACATATAGTACCTATTGCCTCTATCTTATTCTTGCATCATTGAGTCGCGATTGCATTAAACTGAATCCCAAGTACTGCATAACCTCTACTTTTAAACCCCTCCGAACCTTGTTCCTCCATCCCTTGAGCCATTACTACAGGAGTTGTTTGAGCCATGCGGGTCGTAGAACAGCATGTGTAGGGTATGTGAGTGTTTGATGGATAACGAGGTACCTAAACAACTTAACCTGAGTAGTAATGGGATAACTAATGACAGTGGCACCGGTGGGCAATATCTGCTATTTGGTTCTTCATGCTCACTTGTGTCCCGTAGGACCCCGAGTACTTGATTCCTGTTCCTTGACTATTCGCACTATCCACATCCGGGAGGCCTTATGAACCCCCCTGAGCCAGAGCTTGATTCATTCTTATTTCTTGGGGCCACAAAGTAGTTTGGGGCTTTATTACTATCCTGTACTTATGCCATGCTTTACTGCTTTATTTAAGATTGTGCGTGGAGCACCTGTACTGTTTAGGACCGTGACACGTTTTCGCTGTATCGACAAGCCCAATCACATTTTCGGGTTCCCAGTCGTTTACCGCCGTCCACACAAACCCTGGGTCCATTTCGGAGCCGGCCAACTTCGTTGCGGGTAGCTTAGTGGGGTGGCCCTCTGAAATATTTCAGAATCCTGTGATCGCTTTGTCGTGAATGCCTCGTTGGGTTTTGATTTGGTTTTTCCGAGGTTGATCGAGTGTGTGTTGCTATTCGTGCACCCCTGCAGGGTAAATCTTTCTGAAAGCCGTGTTCGCGGTTATGGACGACTTGGAGCACAGTTTCTCGATCATAGACAAGTATAACTAAAGTACCGCTTTTAATTTGACTAAGTACCTGACTAGTAAATAGTGCAACACTCATGGAATGGATAATAAAACTGCATGTGTGTTCTTTTCACAATCCACCTATGGATCCACCAGTGTCATTGCATGTGTGCTCTTTTCACTAACAACCAGAGTCATTGCATGTGTGTTCTCTTTAGATACCACACATGGATCCACCAGTGTCATTGCATGTGTGTCCTTTTTACTAACAAAAACCAGAGTCATTGAAATGTGTGTTTTCTTCAGAGACCACACATGGATCCACCAGTGTCATTGCATGTGTTTTCTTTTTACTAACAACAACCAGAATCATTGCATGTGTGTTCTTTTCACATACCACATATGGATCCACCAGTGTCATTGCATGTGTGTTCTTTTCAAAATCCACCTATGGATCCACCAGTGTCATTGCATGTGTGCCCTTTTCACTAACAACAACCAGAGTCATTGCTTGTGTGTTCTCTTCAGAGACCACACATGGATCCACTAGTGTCATTGAATGTGTGTTCTTTTTACTAACAACAACTAGAGTCATGTGTGTTGTTTTCACATACCACATATGGATCCACCAGTGTCATTGCATGTGTGTTCTTTTCACAATCCAACTATGGATCCACCAGTGTCATTGCATGTGTGCTCATTTAACTAACAACCAGAGTCATTGCATGTGTGTTCTCTTTAGATACCACACATGGATCCACCAGTATCATTGCATGTGTCTCCTTTTTACTAACAACAACCAGAGTCATTGAAATGTGTGTTCTCTTTAGAGACCACACATGGATCCACCAGTGTCATTGCATGTGTGTTCTTTTTACTAACAACAACCAGAGCCATTGCTTGTGTGTTATTTTCACATATCACATATGGATCAACCAGTGTTAGTGAATCTACCAGTGTCATTGCATTTGTGCTCCCTTCACAATCCACCTACGGATCCACCAGTGTCATTGCATGTGTGTTCTTTTTACTAACAACAACCAGAGTCATTGCATGTGTGTTATTTTCACATACCACATATGGATCCACCAGTGTCATTGCATGTGTGTTCTTTTTACTAACAACAACTAGAGTCATTTAATGTGTGTTCTTTTCACATACCACATATGGATCCACCAGTGTCATTGAAATATGTGTTCTCTTTAGAGACAACAGATGGATCCACCAGTGGCATTGCATGTGTGTTCTTTTTACTAACAACAACCAGAGTCATTGAAATGTGTGTTCTCTTCAGACACCACACATGGATCCACCAGTGTCATTGCATGTGTGTTCTTTTTACTAACAACAACCAGAGTCATTGAAATGTGTGTTCTCTTAAGAGACCACACATGTATCCACTAGGGTCATTGCATGTGTGTTATTTTTACTAGCAACAACCAGAGTCATTGCATGTGTGTTACTTTCACATACCACATATCGATCCAACAATGTCATTGAATCCACCAGTGTCATTGAATCCACCAGTGTCATTGCATGTATGCTCTCGTCACAATCCATCTATGGATCCACCAGTGTCATTGCATGTGTGTTCTTTTTACAAATAAAAACTAGAGTCATTGAAATTTGAGTTCTCTTCACAGACCACACATGGATCCACCAGTGTCATTGCATGTGTGTTCTTTTTACTAACAACAACCAGAGTCATTGAAATGTGTGTTCTCTTAAGAGACCACACATGGATCCACTAGGGTCATTACATGTGTGTTCTTTTTACTGACAACAACCAGAGTCATTGCATGTGTGTTATTTTCACATACCACATATGGATCCACCAGTGTCATTGAATCCACCAGTGTCATTCAATGTGTGCTCTCTTCACAATCCACCTATGGATCCACCAGTGTCATTACATGTGTGTTCTTTTTACTAACAACAACAAGAGTAATTTCAAGTGTGTTCTTTTCACATACCACATATGGATCCACCAATGTCATTGCATGTGTGTTCTTTTCACAATCCACCAATGGATCCACCAGTGTCAGTGCATGTGTGATGTTTTACTAACAACAACCAGAGTCATTGCATGTGTGCTCTTTTCACAATCCACATATGGATCCACCAGTGTCATTGCATGTGTGTTCTTTTCACAATCCACCTATGGATCCACCAGTGTCATTGCATGTGTGCTCTTTTCACTAACAACAACCTGTGTCATTGCATGCGTGTTCTCTTCAGAGACCACACATGGATCCACTAGTGTCATTGCATGTGTGTTCTTTTTACTAACAACAACTAGAGTCATGTGTGTTCTTTTCACATACCACATATGGATCCACCAGTGTCATTGCATGTGTGTTCTTTTCACAATCCACCTATGGATCCACCAGTGTCATTGCATGTGTGCTCTTTTCACTAACAACTAGAGTCATTGCATGTGTGTTTTCTTTAGATACCACACATGGATCCACCAGTATCATTGCATGTGTGTCCTCTTTACTAACAACAACCAGAGTCATTGAAATGTGTGTTCTCTTTAGAGACCACACATGGATCCACTAGTGTCATTGCATGTGTGTTCTTTTTACTAACAACAACCAGAGTCATTGCATGTGTGTTATTTTCACATATCACATATGGATCCACTAGTGTCATTGAATCCACCAGTGTCATTGCATGTGTGCTTCCTTCACAATCCACCTATGGATCCACCAGTGTCATTGCATGTGTGTTCTTTTTACAAACAACAACCAGAGTCATTGCATGTGTGTTCTTTTCACATACCACATATGGATCCACTAGTGTCATTGCATGTGTGTTCTTTTTACTAACAACAACTAGAGTCATTTCATGTGTGTTCTTTTCACATACCACATATGGATCCACCAGTGTTATTGCATGTGTGTTCTTTTCACAATCCACCTATGGATCCACCAGTGTCATTGCATGTGTGTTCTTTTCACTAACAACAACCAGAGTCATTTCATGTGTGTTCTCTTTAGATACCACACATAGATCTACCAGTATCATTGCATGTGTGTCCTTTTTACTAACAACAACCAGAGTCATTGAAAGGTGTGTTCTCTTCAGAGACCACACATGGATCCACAAGTGTCATTGCATGTGTGTTCTTTTTACTAACAACAACCAGAGTCATTGCATGTGTGTTATTTTCACATATCACATATGGATCCACCAGTGTCATTGAATCCACCAGTGTCATTACATGTGTTCTTCCTTCACAATCCACCTATGGATCCACCAGTGTCATTGCATGTGTGTTCTTTTTACTAACAACAACCAGAGTCATTGAAATGTGTGTTCTCTTCAGACACCACACATGGATCCACCAGTGTCATTGCATGTGTGTTCTTTTTACTACCAACAACCAGAGTCATTGAAATGTTTGTTCTCTTAAGAGACAACACATGGATCCACTAGGGTCATTGCATGTGTGTTATTTTTGCTAGCAACAACCAGAGTCATTGCATTTGTGTTACTTTCACATACAACATATGGATCCAACAGTGTCATTGAATCCACCAGTGTCATTGCATGTGTGTTCTTTTTACTAATAAAAACCAGAGTCATTGAAATTTGTGTTCTCTTCACAGACCACACATAGATCCACCAGTATCATTGCATGTGTGTCCTTTTTACTAACAACAACCAGAGTCATTGAAAGGTGTGTTCTCTTCAGAGACCACACATGGATCCACAAGTGTCATTGCATGTGTGTTCTTTTTACTAACAACAACCAGAGTCATTGCATGTGTGTTATTTTCACATATCACATATGGATCCACCAGTGTCATTGAATCCACCAGTGTCATTGCATGTGTGCTTCCTTCACAATCCACCTATGGATCCACTAGTGTCATTGCATGTGTGTTCTTTTTACTAACAACAACCAGAGTCATCGAAATGTGTGTTCTCTTAAGAGACAACACATGGATCCACTAGGGTCATTGCATGTGTGTTATTTTTGCTAGCAACAACCAGAGTCATTGCATTTGTGTTACTTTCACATACCACATATGGATCCAACGGTGTCATTGAATCCACCAGTGTCATTGCATGTGTGCTCTCTTCACAATCCACCTATGGATCCACCAGTGTCATTGCATGTGTGTTCTTTTTACTAATAAAAACCAGAGTCATTGAAATTTGTGTTCTCTTCACAGACCACACATGGATCCACCAGTGTCATTGCATGTGTGTTCTTTTTACTAACAACAATCAGAGTCATTGAAATGTGTGTTCTCTTAAGAGACCACACATGGATCCACTAGGGTCATTACATGTGTGTTCTTTTTGCTGACAACAACCAGAGTCATTGCATGTGTGTTATTTTCACATACCACATATGGATCGACCAGTGTCATTGAATCCACCAGTGTCATTCAATGTGTGCTCTCTTCACAATCCACCTATGGATCCACCAGTGTCATTGCATGTGTGTTCTTTTTACTAACAACAACCAGAGTAATTTCATGTGTGTTCTTTTCACATTCCACATATGGATCCACCAATGTCATTGCATGTGTGTTCTTTTCACAATCCACCTATGGATCCACCAGTGTCATTGCATGTGTGATGTTTTACTAATAACAACCAGAGTCATTGCATGTGTGCTCTTTTCACAATCCATATATGGATCCACCAGTGTCATTGCATGTGTGTTCTTTTCACAATCCACCTATGGATCCACCAGTGTCATTGCATGTGTGCTCTTTTCATTAACAACAACCAGAGTCATTGCATGTGTGTTCTCTTCAGAGACCACACATGGATCCACTAGTGTCATTGCATGTGTGTTCTTTTTACTAACAACAACTAGAGTCATGTGTGTTCTTTTCACATACCACATATGGATCCACCAGTGGCATTGCATGTGTGTTCTTTTCACAATCCACCTATGGATCCACCAGTGTCATTGCATGTGTGCTCTTTTCACTAACAACCAGAGTCATTGCATGTGTGTTCTCTTTAGATACCACACATGGATCCACCAGTATCATTGCATGTGTGTCCTTTTTACTAACAACAACCAGAGTCATTGAAATGTGTGTTCTCTTTAGAGACCACACATGGATCCACCAGTGTCATTGCATGTGTGTTCTTTTTACTAACAACAACCAGAGTCATTGCATGTGTGTTATTTTCACATATCACATATGGATCCACCAGTGTCATTGCATGTGCTTCCTTCACAATCCACCTATGGATCCACTAGTGTCATTGCATTTGTGTTGTTTCTTACAAATAACAACCAGAGTCATTGCATGTGTGTTCTTTTCACATACCACATATGGATCCACTAGTGTCATTGCATGTGTGTTCTTTTTACTAACAACAACTAGAGTCTTTTCATGTGTGTTCTTTTTACTAACAACAACTAGAGTCATTTCATGTGTGTTCTTTTCACATACCACATATGGATCCACCAGTGTCATTGCATGTGTGTTCTTTTCACAATCCACCTATGGATCCACCAGTGTCATTGCATGTGTGCTCTTTTCACTAACAACAACAAGAGTCATTGCATGTGTGTTCTCTTTAGATACCACACATAGATCCACCAGTATCATTGCATGTGTGTCCTTTTTACTAACAACAACCAGAGTCATTGAAAGGTGTGTTCTCTTCAGAGACCACACATGGATCCACCAGTATCATTGCATGTGTGTTCTTTTTACTAACAACAACCAGAGTCATTGCATGTGTGTTATTTTCACATATCACATATGGATCCACCAGTGTCATTGCATGTGTGCTTCCTTCACAATCCACCTATGCATCCACCAGTGTCATTGCATGTGTGTTGTTTTTACAAATAACAACCAGAGTCATTGCATGTGTGTTCTTTTCACATACCACATATGGATCCACTAGTGTCATTGCATGTGTGTTCATTTTACTAACAACAACTAGAGTCATTTCATGTGTGTTCTTTTTACTAACAACAACTAGAGTCATTTCATGTGTGTTCTTTTCACATACCACATATGGATCCACTAGTGTCATTGCATGTGTGTTCTTTTCACAATCCACCTATGGATCCACCAGTGTCATTGAATCCACCAGTGTCATTCAATGTGTGCTCTCTTCACAATCCACCTATGGATCCACCAGTGTCATTGCATGTGTGTTCTTTTTACTAACAACAACCAGAGTAATTTCATGTGTGTTCTTTTCACATTCCACATATGGATCCACCAATGTCATTGCATGTGTGTTCTTTTCACAATCCACCTATGGATCCACCAGTGTCATTGCATGTGTGATGTTTTACTAATAACAACCAGAGTCATTGCATGTGTGCTCTTTTCACAATCCATATATGGATCCACCAGTGTCATTGCATGTGTGTTCTTTTCACAATCCACCTATGGATCCACCAGTGTCATTGCATGTGTGCTCTTTTCATTAACAACAACCAGAGTCATTGCATGTGTGTTCTCTTCAGAGACCACACATGGATCCACTAGTGTCATTGCATGTGTGTTCTTTTTACTAACAACAACTAGAGTCATGTGTGTTCTTTTCACATACCACATATGGATCCACCAGTGGCATTGCATGTGTGTTCTTTTCACAATCCACCTATGGATCCACCAGTGTCATTGCATGTGTGCTCTTTTCACTAACAACCAGAGTCATTGCATGTGTGTTCTCTTTAGATACCACACATGGATCCACCAGTATCATTGCATGTGTGTCCTTTTTACTAACAACAACCAGAGTCATTGAAATGTGTGTTCTCTTTAGAGACCACACATGGATCCACCAGTGTCATTGCATGTGTGTTCTTTTTACTAACAACAACCAGAGTCATTGCATGTGTGTTATTTTCACATATCACATATGGATCCACCAGTGTCATTGCATGTGTGCTTCCTTCACAATCCACCTATGGATCCACTAGTGTCATTGCATTTGTGTTGTTTCTTACAAATAACAACCAGAGTCATTGCATGTGTGTTCTTTTCACATACCACATATGGATCCACTAGTGTCATTGCATGTGTGTTCTTTTTACTAACAACAACTAGAGTCTTTTCATGTGTGTTCTTTTTACTAACAACAACTAGAGTCATTTCATGTGTGTTCTTTTCACATACCACATATGGATCCACCAGTGTCATTGCATGTGTGTTCTTTTCACAATCCACCTATGGATCCACCAGTGTCATTGCATGTGTGCTCTTTTCACTAACAACAACAAGAGTCATTGCATGTGTGTTCTCTTTAGATACCACACATAGATCCACCAGTATCATTGCATGTGTGTCCTTTTTACTAACAACAACCAGAGTCATTGAAAGGTGTGTTCTCTTCAGAGACCACACATGGATCCACCAGTATCATTGCATGTGTGTTCTTTTTACTAACAACAACCAGAGTCATTGCATGTGTGTTATTTTCACATATCACATATGGATCCACCAGTGTCATTGCATGTGTGCTTCCTTCACAATCCACCTATGCATCCACCAGTGTCATTGCATGTGTGTTGTTTTTACAAATAACAACCAGAGTCATTGCATGTGTGTTCTTTTCACATACCACATATGGATCCACTAGTGTCATTGCATGTGTGTTCATTTTACTAACAACAACTAGAGTCATTTCATGTGTGTTCTTTTTACTAACAACAACTAGAGTCATTTCATGTGTGTTCTTTTCACATACCACATATGGATCCACTAGTGTCATTGCATGTGTGTTCTTTTCACAATCCACCTATGGATCCACCAGTGTCATTGAATCCACCAGTGTCATTCAATGTGTGCTCTCTTCACAATCCACCTATGGATCCACCAGTGTCATTGCATGTGTGTTCTTTTTACTAACAACAACCAGAGTAATTTCATGTGTGTTCTTTTCACATTCCACATATGGATCCACCAATGTCATTGCATGTGTGTTCTTTTCACAATCCACCTATGGATCCACCAGTGTCATTGCATGTGTGATGTTTTACTAATAACAACCAGAGTCATTGCATGTGTGCTCTTTTCACAATCCATATATGGATCCACCAGTGTCATTGCATGTGTGTTCTTTTCACAATCCACCTATGGATCCACCAGTGTCATTGCATGTGTGCTCTTTTCATTAACAACAACCAGAGTCATTGCATGTGTGTTCTCTTCAGAGACTACACATGGATCCACTAGTGTCATTGCATGTGTGTTCTTTTTACTAACAACAACTAGAGTCATGTGTGTTCTTTTCACATACCACATATGGATCCACCAGTGGCATTGCATGTGTGTTCTTTTCACAATCCACCTATGGATCCACCAGTGTCATTGCATGTGTGCTCTTTTCACTAACAACCAGAGTCATTGCATGTGTGTTCTCTTTAGATACCACACATGGATCCACCAGTATCATTGCATGTGTGTCCTTTTTACTAACAACAACCAGAGTCATTGAAATGTGTGTTCTCTTTAGAGACCACACATGGATCCACCAGTGTCATTGCATGTGTGTTCTTTTTACTAACAACAACCAGAGTCATTGCATGTGTGTTATTTTCACATATCACATATGGATCCACCAGTGTCATTGCATGTGTGCTTCCTTCACAATCCACCTATGGATCCACTAGTGTCATTGCATTTGTGTTGTTTCTTACAAATAACAACCAGAGTCATTGCATGTGTGTTCTTTTCACATACCACATATGGATCCACTAGTGTCATTGCATGTGTGTTCTTTTTACTAACAACAACTAGAGTCTTTTCATGTGTGTTCTTTTTACTAACAACAACTAGAGTCATTTCATGTGTGTTCTTTTCACATACCACATATGGATCCACCAGTGTCATTGCATGTGTGTTCTTTTCACAATCCACCTATGGATCCACCAGTGTCATTGCATGTGTGCTCTTTTCACTAACAACAACAAGAGTCATTGCATGTGTGTTCTCTTTAGATACCACACATAGATCCACCAGTATCATTGCATGTGTGTCCTTTTTACTAACAACAACCAGAGTCATTGAAAGGTGTGTTCTCTTCAGAGACCACACATGGATCCACCAGTATCATTGCATGTGTGTTCTTTTTACTAACAACAACCAGAGTCATTGCATGTGTGTTATTTTCACATATCACATATGGATCCACCAGTGTCATTGCATGTGTGCTTCCTTCACAATCCACCTATGCATCCACCAGTGTCATTGCATGTGTGTTGTTTCTACAAATAACAACCAGAGTCATTGCATGTGTGTTCTTTTCACATACCACATATGGATCCACTAGTGTCATTGCATGTGTGTTCATTTTACTAACAACAACTAGAGTCATTTCATGTGTGTTCTTTTTACTAACAACAACTAGAGTCATTTCATGTGTGTTCTTTTCACATACCACATATGGATCCACTAGTGTCATTGCATGTGTGTTCTTTTCACAATCCACCTATGGATCCACCAGTGTCATTGCATGTGTGCTCTTTTCACTAACAACAACAAGAGTCATTGCATGTGTGTTCTCTTTAGATACCACACATAGATCCACCAATATCATTGCATGTGTGTCCTTTTTACTAACAACAACCAGAGTCATTGAAAGGTGTGTTCTCTTCAGAGACCACACATGGATCCACCAGTGTCATTGCATGTGTGTTCTTTTTACTAACAACAACCAGAGTCATTGCATGTGTGTTATTTTCACATATCACATATGGATCCACCAGTGTCATTGCATGTGTGCTTCCTTCACAATCCACCTATGGATCCACCAGTGTCATTGCATGTGTGTTCTTTTTACTAACAACAACTAGAGTCATTTCATGTGTGTTCTTTTCACATACCACATATGGTTCCACTAGTGTCATTGAAATGTGTGTTCTCTTTAGAGACCACACATGGATCCACCAGTGTCATTGTATCTGTTTTCTTTTTACTAACAAAAACTAGAGTCATTGAAATGTGTGTTTTCTTTAGAGACCACACATGGATCCACCAGTGTCATTGCATGTGTGTTCTTTTTACTAACAACAACTAGAGTCATTGAAATGTCTGTTCTCTTCAGAGACCACACATGGATCCACCAGTGTCATTACATATGTGCTTTGTTCACAATCCACCTATGGTTCCAGCAGTGTCCTTGCATGTGTGATCTTTTTACTGACAACAACCAGAGTCATTGCATGTGTGTTCTTTTCACATACCACATATGGATCCACCAATGTCATTGCATGTGTGTTCTTTTCACTATTCGCCTATGGATCCACCAGTGTCATTGCATGTGTGCTCTTTTCACTAACAACAACCAGAGTCATTGCATGTGTGTTCTCTTCAGAGACCACACATGGATCCACTAGTGTCATTGCATGTGTGTTCTTTTTACTAACAACAACTAGAGTCATTGAAATGTGTGTTCTCTTTAGAGCCCACACATGGATCCACCAGTGTCATTGCATGTGTGTTCTTTTTACTAACAACAACCAGAGTCATTGCATTTGTCCTTATTTTCACATACCACACATGGATCCACCAGTGTCATTGAATCCACAAGTGTCATTGCATGTGTGTTGTTTTCACAATCCACTTATGGATCCACCAGTGTCATTGCATGTGTGTTGTTTTTACTAACAACAACCAGAGTCATTGCATTTGTCTTCTTTTCACATACCACACATGGATCCACTAGTGTCATTGCATGTGTGTTCTTTTCACAATCCACCTATAGATCCACCAGTGTCATTGCACGTGTGCTTTTTTACTAACAACAACCAGACTCATTGCATGTGTGCTCTTTTCACAATCCACATATGGATCCACCAGTGTCATTGCATGTGTGTTCTCTTCACAATCCACCTATGGATCCACCAGTTTCATTGCATGTGGGCTCTTTTCACTAACAACAAACAGAGTCATTGCATGTGTGTTCTCTTCAGAGACCACACATGGGTCCACCAGTGTCATTGCATGTGTGGTCTTTTTACTAACAACATCCAGAGTCATTGAGATGTGTGTTCTCTTCAGAGACTACACATGGATCCACTAGTGTCATTGCATGTGTGTTATTTTTACTAATAACAACCAGAGCCATTGCATGTGTGCTCTTTTCACAGTCCACATATGGATCCACCAGTGTCATTGCATGTGTGTTCTTTTCACAATCCAACTATGGATCCACCAGTGTCATTGCATGTGTGATTTTTTTACTAACAAAATCAGAGTCATTGCAATGTGTGTTCTCTTCAGAGACCACACATGGATCCACCAGTGTCATTGCATGTGTGTCCTTTTTACTAACAACAACCTGAGTCATTACATGTGTGTTCCTTTCACATACCACATATGGATCCACCAGTGTCATTGTATGTGTGTTCTTTTCACAATCCACCTATGGATCCACCAGTGTCATTGCATGTGTGCTCTTTTCACTAACAACAGCCAGAGTCATTGCATGTGTGTTCTCTTCAGAGATGACACATGGATCCACCAGTGTCATTGCATGTGTGTTCTTTTTACTAACAACCAGAGTCATTGAAATGTGTGTTCTCTTCAGAGACCACACATGGATCCACTAGTGTCATTGCATGTGTGTTCTTTTTACTAACAACAACTAGAGTCATTGCATGTGTGTTATTTTCACATACCACATATGGATCCACCAGTGTCATTGAATCCACCAGTGTCATTGCATGTGTGTTCTTTTCACAATCCACCTATGGATCCACCAGTGGCATTGCATGTGTGCTCTTTTCACTAACAACAACCAGAGTCATTGCATGTCTGTTCTCTTCAGAGACCACACATGGATCCACTAGTGTCATTGCATGTGTGTTCTTTTTACTAACAACAACTAGAGTCATTTCATGTGTATTCTTTTCACATACCACATATGGATCTACTAGTGTCATTGAAACGTCTGTTCTCTTCAGAGACCACACATGAATCCACTAGTGTCATTGCATGTGTGTTCTTTTTACTAACAACACCCAGAGTCATTGAAATGTGTGCTCTTTTCACATACCACATATGGATCCACCAGTGTCATTGCATGTGTGTTCTTTTCACAATCCACCTATGGATCCACAAGTGTCATTGCATGTGTGCTCTTTCTACAAACAACAACCAGAGTCATTGCATGTGTCTTCTCTGCAGAGACCACACATGGATCCACCAGTGTCATTGCATGTGTGCTCTCTTCACAATCCACCTATGGATCCACCAGAGTCATTGCATGTGTGTTCTTTTTACTAACAACAACCAGAGTCACTGCATGTGTGTTCTTTTCGCATACCATATGGATCCACCAGTGTCATTGCATGTGTGTTCTTTTTACTATCCACCTATGGATCCACCAGTGTCATTGCATGTGTGCTCTTTTAAGTAACAACAACTAGAGTCATTGCATGTGTGTTCTCTTCAGAGACCACACATGGATCCACCAGTGTCATTGCATGTGTGTTCGTTTTACTAACAACAACTAGAGTCATTGAAATGTGTGTTCTCTTCAGAGACCACACATGGATCCACCAATGTCATTGCATGTGTGTTCTTTTTACTAACAACAAACAGAGTCATTGCATGTGTGTTCTTTTCACATACCACATATGGATCCACCGGTGTCATTGCATGTGTGTTCGTTTCACAATCCACCTATGGATCCACCAGTGTCATTGCATGTGTGCTTTTTTACTAACAACAACCAGAGTCATTACATGTGTGCTCTTTTCACAATCCACATATGGGTCCACCAGTGTCATTGCATGTGTGTTCTTTTCACAATCCACCTATGGATCCACCAGTGTCATTACATGTGTGCTCTTTTCACTAACAACAACCAGAGTCATTGCATGTGTGTTCTCTTTAGAGACAACACATGGATCCACTAGTGTCATTGCATGTGTGTTCTTTTTGCTAACAACAACTAGAGTCATTGAAATGTGTGTTCTCTTCAGAGACCACACATGGTTCCACCAGTGTCATTGCATGTGTGTTCTTTTTACTAACAAAAACCAGACTCATTGAAATGTTTGTTCTCTTCAGAGACCACACATGGATCCACTAGTGTCATTGCATGTGTGCTCTCTTCACAATCCACCTATGGAACCACCAGTGTCATTGCATGTGTGTTCTTTTTACTAACAACAACCAGAGTCATCGCATATGTGTTCTTTTTTCATACCACCTATGGATCCACCAGTGTCATTGCATGTGTGTTCTTTTCACTATTCACCTATGGATCCACCAGTGTCATTGCATGTGTGCTCTTTTCACTAACAACAACCAGAGTCATTGCATGTGTGTTCTCTTCAGAGACCACACATGGATCCACTAGTGTCATTGCATGTGTGTTCTTTTTACTAACAACAACTAGAGTCATCGAAATGTGTGTTCTCTTCAGAGCCCACACATGGATCCACCAGTGTCATTGCATGTGTGTTCTGTTTACTAACAACAACCAGAGTCATTGCATGTGTGTTATTTTCACATACCACATATGGATCCACCAGTGTCATTGAATCCACAAGTGTCATTGCATGTGTGTTGTTTTCACAATCCACTTATGGATCCACCAGTGTCATTGCATGTGTGTTCTTTTTACTAACAACAACCAGAGTCATTGCATTTGTCTTCTTTTCACATACCACACATGGATCCACTAGTGTCATTGTATGTGTGCTCTCTTCACAATCCACCTATGGAACCACCAGTGTCATTGCATGTGTGTTCTTTTTACTAACAACAACCAGAGTCATCGCATATGTGTTCTTTTTTCATACCACCTATGGATCCACCAGTGTCATTGCATGTGTGTTCTTTTCACTATTCACCTATGGATCCACTAGTGTCATTGCATGTGTGCTCTTTTCACTAACAGCAACCAGAGTCATTGCATGTGTGTTCTCTTCAGAGACCACACATGGATCCACTAGTGTCATTGCATGTGTGTTCTTTTTACTAACAACAACTAGAGTCATCGAAATGTGTGTTCTCTTCAGAGCCCACACATGGATCCACCAGTGTCATTGCATGTGTGTTCTGTTTACTAACAACAACCAGAGTCATTGCATGTGTGTTATTTTCACATACCACATATGGATCCACCAGTGTCATTGAATCCACAAGTGTCATTGCATGTGTGTTGTTTTCACAATCCACTTATGGATCCACCAGTGTCATTGCATGTGTGTTCTTTTTACTAACAACAACCAGACTCATTGCATGTGTACTCTTTTCACAATCCACATATGGATCCACCAGTGTCATTGCATGTGTGTTCTCTTCATAATCCACCTATGGATCCACCAGTTTCATTGCATGTGGGCTCTTTTCACTAACAACAACCAGAGTCATTACATGTGTGTTCTCTTCAGATACCACACATGGGTCCACCAGTGTAATTGCATGTGTGGTCTTTTTACTAACAACATCCAGAGTCATTGAGATGTGTGTTCTCTTCAGAGACTACACATGGATCCACTAGTGTCATTGCATGTGTGTTATTTTTACTAACAACAACCAGAGTCATTGCATGTGTGTTATGTTCACATAACACATATGGATCCACCAATGTCATTGAATCCACCAATGTCATTGCATGTATGCTCTCTTCACAATCCACCTATGGATCCACCAGTGTCATTGCATTTGTGTTCTTTTTATTAACAACAACTAGAGTCATTTCATGTGTGTTGTTTTCACATACCACATATGGATCCACCAGTGTCATTGAAATGTGTGTTATCTTCAGAGACCACACATGGATCCACCAGTGTCATTCCATGTGTGTTCTTTTTACTAACAACAACCAGAGTCATTGAAATGTGTGTTCTTTTCACATACCACATATGGATCCACCAGTGTTATTGCATGTGTGTTCTTTTCACATACCACATATGGATCCACCAGTGTCATTGCATGTTTGTTCTTTTCACAATCCACCTATGGATCCACAAGTGTCATTGCATGTGTGCTTTTTTACTAACAACCAGAGTCATTGCATGTGTGCTCTTTTCACAATCCACATATGGATCCACCAGTGTCATTGCATGTGTGTTCTCTTCACAATCCACCTATCGATCCACCAGTGTCATTGCATGTGGGCTCGTTTCACTAACAACAAGCAGAGTCATTGCATGTGTGTTCTCTTCAGAGACCACATATGGGTCCACCAGTGTCATTGCATGTGTGTTCTTTTCACTAACAACAACCAGAGTCATTGAAATGTGTGTTCTCTCTTCAGAGACCACACATGGATCCACTAGTGTCATTGCATGTGTGGTCTTTTTACTAATAGAAACCAGAGTCGTTGCATGTGTGCTATGTTCACATACCACATATGGATCCACCGGTGTCATTGCATGTATGCTCTCTTCAAAATCCACCTATGGATCCACCAGTGTCATTGCATGTGTGTTCTTTTTATTAACAACAACCAGAGTCATTTCATGTGTGTTCTTTTCACATACCACATATGGATCCACCTGTGTCATTGAAATGTGTGTTATCTTTAGAGACAACACATGGATCCACCAGTGTCATTCCATGTGTGTTCTTTTTACTAACAACAACCAGAGTCATTGAAATATGTGTCCTTTTCACATACCACATATGGATCCAAGAGTGTCATTGCATATGTGTTCTTTTCACATACCACATATGGATCCACCAGTGTCATTGCATGTGTGTTCTTTTCACAATCCACCTATGGATCCACCAGTGTCATTGCATGTGTGCTTTTTTACTAACAACAACCAGAGTCATTGCATGTCTGTTCTTTTCATAATCCACCTATGGATCCACCAGTGTCATTGCATGTGTGTTCTTTTCACTATCCACCTATGGATCCACCAGTGTCATTGCATGTGTGCTCTTTTAACTAACAACAACCAGATTCATTGCATGTGTGTTCTCTTTAGAGACCACACATGGATCCACCAGTGTCATTGCATGTGTGTTCTTTTTATTAAAAATCCACCTATGGATCCACCAGTGTCATTGCATGTGTGTTCTTCTTACTAACAACAACCAGAGTTATTGCATGTGTGTTCTTTTCACATACCACATATGGATCCACCAGTGTCATTGCATGTGTGTTCTTTTCACTATCCACCTATGGATCCACCAGTGTCATTGCATGTGTGCTCTTTTCACTCACAACAACCAGAGTCATTTCATGTGTGCTCTCTTCAGAGACCACACATGGATCCACCAGTGTCATTGCATGTGTGTTCTTTTTACTAACAACAACTAGAGTCATTGAAATGTGTGTTCTCTTCAGAGACCACACATGGATCCACCAGTGTCATTGCATGTGTGTTCTTTTTACTAACAAAAACCTGAGTCATTGAAATGTTTGTTCTCTTCAGAGACCACACATGGATCCACCAGTGTCATTGCATGTGTGCTCTCTTCACAATCCACCTATGGATCCACCAATGTCATTGCATGTATGTTCTTTTTACTAACAACAACCACAGTCATTGCATGTGTGTTATTTTCACATACCACATATGGATCCGCCAGTGTCATTGAATCCACCAATATCATTGCATGTGTGCTCTCTTCACAATCCACCTATGGATCCGCCATTGTCATTGCATGTGTGTTCTTTTTACTAACAACAACCAGAATCATTTCATGTGTGTTCTTTTCACATACCACATATGGATCCACCAGTGTCATTGCATGTGTGTTCTTTTCACAATCCACCTATGGATCCACCAGTGACATTGCATGTGTGCTTTTTTACTAACAATAACCAGAGTCATTGCATGTGTGCCTTATTCACAATCCACATATGGATCCACTAGTGTCATTGTATGTGTGTTCTTTTCACAATCCACCTATGGATCCACCAGTGTCATTGCATGTGTGGTCTTTTCACTAACAACAACCAGAGTCATTGCATGTGTGTTCTCTTCAGAGACCCCACATGGATCCACTAGTGTCATTGCATGTGTGTTCTTTTTACTAACAACAACTAGAGTCATTTCATGTGTGTTCTTTTCACATACCACATATGGCTCCACCAGTGTCATTGAAATGTATGTTCTCTTCAGAGACCACACATGGATCCACCAGTGTCATTGCATGTGTGTTCTTTTTACTAACAACAACTAGAGTCATTGAAATGTGTGTTCTTTTCACATACCACATATGGATCCACCAGTGTCATTGCATGTGTGTTCTTTACACAATCCACCTATGGATCCACCACTGTCATTGCATGTGTGCTCTTTTTACTAACAGCAACCAGAGTCATTGCATGTGTGTTCTCTTCAGAGACCACACATGGATCCACCAGTGTCATTGCATGTGTGATTTTTTTACTAACAAAAACTAGAATCATTGAAATGTGTGTTCTCTTCAGAGACCACACATGGATCCACCAGTGTCATTGCATGTGTGTTCTTTTTACTAACAACAACCAGAGTCATTGCATATGTGTTCTTCTCACATACTACATATGGATCCACCAGTGTCATTGCATGTGTGTTCTTTTCACAATCCACCAATGGATCCACCAGTGTCGTTGCATGTGTGCTCTTTTCACTAACAACCAGAGTCATTACATGTGTGTTCTCTTCAGAGACCACACATGGATCCACCAGTGTCATTGCATGTGTGTTATTTTTACTAACAACAACTAGAGTCATTGAAATGTGTGTTCTCTTCAGAGACCACACATGGATCCATCAGTTTTATTGCATGCATGTTCTTTTTACTAACAACAACCAGAGTCATTGCATGTGTGTTATTTTCACATACCACATATGGATCCACCAGTGTCATTGAATCCACCAGTGTCATGGCATGTGTGCTCCCTTCACAATCCACCTATGGATCCACCAGTGTTATTGTATGTGTGTTCTTTTTACTAACAACAACCAGAGTCATTGAAATGTGTGTTCTTTTCACATACCACATATGGATCCACCAGTGTCATTGCATGTGTGTTCTTTTCACAATCCATCTATGGATCCACCTATGTCATTGCATGTGTTCTCTTTTTACTAACAACAACCAGAGTCATTGCTTGTGTGTTCTCTTCAAAGACCACACATGGATCCACCAGTGTCATTGCATGTGTGTTCTTTTTACTAACAAAAACCAGAGTCATTGAAATGTTTGTTCTCTTCAGAAACCACACATGGATCCAACAGTTTCATTGCATGTGTGCTATCTTCAAAATCCACCTATGGATCCACCAGTGTCATTGCATGTGTGTTCTTCTTACTAACAACAACCAGAGTCATTGCATGTGTGTTCTTTTCACATACCACATATCGATCCACCAGTGTCATTGCATGCGTGTTCTTTTCACTATCCACCTATGGATCCACCAGTGTCATTACATGTGTGCTCTTTTCACTAACAACAACCAGAGTCATGGCATGTGTGCTCTCTTCAGAGACCACACACGGATCCAACAGTATCATTGCATGTGTGTTCTTTTTACTAACAACAAATAGAGTCATTGAAATGTGTGTTCTCTTCAGAGACCACACATGGATCCACCAGTGTCATTGCATGTGTGTTCTTTTTACTAACAAAAACCTGAGTCATTGAAATGTTTGTTCTCTTCAGAGACCACACATGGATCCACCAGTGTCATTGCATGTGTGCTCTCTTCACAATTCACCTATGGATCCACCAGTGTCATTGCATGTATGTTCTTTTTACTAACAACAACCAGAGTCATTGCATGTGTGTTATTTTCACATACCACATATGGATCCACCAGTGTCATTGAATCCACCAATGTCATTGCATGTGTGCTCTCTTCACAATCCACCTATGGATCCACCATTGTCATTGCATGTGTGTCCTTTTTACTAACAACAACCAGAGTCATTTCATGTGTGTTCTTTTCACATACCGCATATGGATCCACCAGTGTCATTGCATGTGTGTTCTTTTCACAATCCACCTATGGATCCACCAGTGACATTGCATGTGTGCTTTTTTACTAATAACAACCAGAATCATTGCATGTGTGCCCTTTTCACAATCCACCTATGGATCCACCAGTGTCATTGCATGTGTGGTCTTTTCACTAACAACAACCAGAGTCATTGAATGTGTGTTCTCTTCAGAGACCACACATGGATCCACTAGTGTCATTGCATGTGTGTTCTTTTTACTAACAACAACTATAGTCATTTCATGTGTGTTCTTTTCACATACCACATATGGATCCACCAGTGTCATTGAAATGTATGTTCTCTTCAGAGACCACACATGGATCCACCAGTGTCATTGCATGTGTGTTCTTTTTACTAACAACAACTAGAGTCATTGAAATGTGTGTTCTTTTCACATACCACATATGGATCCACCAGTGTCATTGCATGTGTGTTCTTTTCACAATCCACCTATGGATCCACCAGTGTCATTGCATGTGTGCTCTTTTTACTAACAGCAACCAGAGTCATTGCATGTGTGTTCTCTTTAGAGGCCACACATGGATCCACCAGTGTCATTGCATGTGTGATTTTTTTACTAACAAAAACTAGAATCATTGAAATGTGTGTTCTCTTCAGAGACCACACATGGATCCACCAGTGTCATTGCATGTGTGTTCTTTTTACTAACAACAACCAGAGTCATTTCATGTGTGTTCTTTTCACATACCACATATGGATCCACCAGTGTCATTGCATGTGTGTTCTTTTCACAATCCACCTATGGATCCACCAGTGACATTGCATATGTGCTTTTTTACTAACAACAACCAGAATCATTGCATGTGTGCCCTTTTCACAATCCACCTATGGATCCACCAGTGTCATTGCATGTGTGGTCTTTTCACTAACAACAACCAGAGTCATTGAATGTGTGTTCTCTTCGGAGACCACACATGGATCCACTAGTGTCATTGCATGTGTGTTCTTTTTACTAACAACAACTATAGTCATTTCATGTGTGTTCTTTTCACATACCACATATGGATCCACCAGTGTCATTGAAATGTATGTTCTCTTCAGACACCACACATGGATCCACCAGTGTCATTGCATGTGTGTTCTTTTTACTAACAACAACTAGAGTCATTGAAATGTGTGTTCTTTTCACATACCACATATGGATCCACCAGTGTCATTGCATGTGTGTTCTTTTCACAATCCACCAGTGTCATTGCATGTGTGCTCTTTTTACTAACAGCAACCAGAGTCATTGCATGTGTGTTCTATTTAGAGGCCACACATGGATCCACCAGTGTCATTGGATGTGTGATTTTTTTACTAACAAAAACTAGAATCATTGAAATGTGTGTTCTCTTCAGAGACCACACATGATCCACCAGTGTCATTGCATGTGTGTTCTTTTTACTAACAACAACCAGAGTCATTGCATCTGTGTTCTTTTCACATACCACATATGGATCCACCAGTGTCATTGCATGTGTGTTCTTTTCACAATCCACCTATGGATCCACCAGTGTCATTGCATGTGTGTTCTCTTCAGAGACCACACATGGATCCACCAGTGTCATTGCATGTGTGATTTTTTTACTAACAAAAACTAGAATCATTGAAATGTGTGTTCTCTTCAGAGACCACACATGGATCCACCAGTGTCATTGCATGTGTGTTCTTTTTACTAACAACAACCAGAGTCATTGCATGTGTGTTCTTCTCACATACTACATATGGATCCACCAGTGTCATTGCATGTGTGTTCTTTTCACAATCCACCAATGGATCCACCAGTGTCGTTGCATGTGTGCTCTTTTCACTAACAACCAGAGTCATTGCATGTGTGTTCTCTTCAGAGACCACACATGGATCCACCAGTGTCATTGCATGTGTGTTATTTTTACTAACAACAACTAGAGTCATTGAAATGTGTGTTCTCTTCAGAGACCACACATGGATCCACCAGTTTAATTGTATGCATGTTCTTTTTACTAACAACAACCAGAGTCATTGCATGTGTGTTATTTTCACATACCACATATGGATCCACCAGTGTCATTGAATCCACCAGTGTCATGGCATGTGTGCTCCCTTCACAATCCACCTATGGATCCACCAGTGTTATTGCATGTGTGTTCTTTTTACTAACAACAACCAGAGTCATTGAAATGTGTGTTCTTTTCACATACCTCATATGGATCCACCAGTGTCATTGCATGTGTGTTCTTTTCACATTCCATCTATGGATCCACCTGTGTCATTGCATGTGTGCTCTTTTTACTAACAACAACCAGAGTCATTGCATGTGTGTTCTCTTCAAAGACCACACATGGATCCACCAGTGTCATTGCATGTGTGTTCTTTTTACTAACAAAAACCAGAGTCATTGAAATGTTTGTTCTCTTCAGAAACCACACATGGATCCAACAGTTTCGTTGCATGTGTGCTCTCTTCAAAATCCACTATGGATCCACCAGTGTCATTGCATGTGTGTTCTTCTTACTAACAACAACCAGAGTCATTGCATGTGTGTTCTTTTCACATACCACATATCGATCCACCAGTGTCATTGCATGCGTGTTCTTTTCACTATCCACCTATGGATCCACCAGTGTCATTACATGTGTGCTCTTTTCACTAACAACAACCAGAGTCATTGCATGTGTGCTCTCTTCAGAGACCACACACGGATCCACCAGTGTCATTGCATGTGTGTTCTTTTTACTAACAACAAATAGAGTCATTGAAATGTGTGTTCTCTTCAGAGACCACACATGGATCCACCAGTGTCATTGCATGTGTGTTCTTTTTACTAACAAAAACCTGAGTCATTGAAATGTTTGTTCTCTTCAGAGACCACACATGGATCCACCAGTGTCATTGCATGTGTGCTCTCTTCACAATTCACCTATGGATCCACCAGTGTCATTGCATGTATGTTCTTTTTACTAACAACAACCAGAGTCATTGCATGTGTGTTATTTTCACATACCACATATGGATCCACCAGTGTCATTGAATCCACCAATGTCATTGCATGTGTGCTCTCTTCACAATCCACCTAATGATCCACCATTGTCATTGCATGTGTGTTCTTATTACTAACAACAACCAGAGTCATTTCATGTGTGTTCTTTTCACATACCACATATGGATCCACCAGTGTCATTGCATGTGTGTTCTTTTCACAATCCACCTATGGATCCACCAGTGACATTGCATGTGTGCTTTTTTACTAACAACAACCAGAGTCATTGCATGTGTGCCCTTTTCACAATCTACATATGGATCCACTAGTGTCATTGCATGTGTGTTCTTTTCACAATCCACCTATGGATCCACCAGTGTCATTGCATGTGTGGTCTTTTCACTAACAACAACCAGAGTCATTGAATGTGTGTTCTCTTCAGAGACCACACATGGATCCACTAGTGTCATTGCATGTGTGTTCTTTTTACTAACAACAACTATAGTCATTTCATGTGTGTTCTTTTCACATACCACATATGGATCCACCAGTGTCATTTTAATGTATGTTCTCTTCAGAGACCACACATGGATCCACCAGTGTCATTGCATGTGTGTTCTTTTTACTAACAACAACTAGAGTCATTGAAATGTGTGTTCTTTTCACATACCACATATGGATCCACCAGTGTCATTGCATGTGTGTTCTTTTCACAATCCACCTATGGATCCACCAGTGTCATTGCATGTGTGCTCTTTTTACTAACAGCAACCAGAGTCATTGCATGTGTGTTCTCTTTAGAGGCCACACATGGATCGACCAGTGTCATTGCATGTGTGATTTTTTTACTAACAAAAACTAGAATCATTGAAATGTGTGTTCTCTTCAGAGACCACACATGGATCCACCAGTGTCATTGCATGTGTGTTCTTTTTACTAACAACAACCAGAGTCATTGCATGTGTGTTCTTCTCACATACTACATATGGATCCACCAGTGTCATTGCATGTGTGTTCTTTTCACAATCCACCAATGGATCCACCAGTGTCGTTGCATGTGTGCTCTTTTCACTAACAACCAGAGTCATTGCATGTGTGTTCTCTTCAGAGACCACACATGGATCCACCAGTGTCATTGCATGTGTGTTATTTTTACTAACAACAACTAGAGTCATTGAAATGTGTGTTCTCTTCAGAGACCACACATGGATCCACCAGTTTTATTGCATGCATGTTCTTTTTACTAACAACAACCAGAGTCATTGCATGTGTGTTATTTTCACATACCACATATGGATCCACCAGTGTCATTGAATCCACCAGTGTCATGGCATGTGTGCTCCCTTCACAATCCACCTATGGATCCACCAGTGTTATTGCATGTGTGTTCTTTTTACTAACAACAACCAGAGTCATTGAAATGTGTGTTCTTTTCACATACCACATATGGATCCACTAGTGTCATTTTAATGTATGTTCTCTTCAGAGACCACACATGGATCCACCAGTGTCATTGCATGTGTGTTCTTTTTACTAACAACAACTAGAGTCATTGAAATGTGTGTTCTTTTCACATACCACATATGGATCCACCAGTGTCATTGCATGTGTGTTCTTTTCACAATCCACTTATGGATCCACCAGTGTCATTGCATGTGTGCTCTTTTCACTAACAACAACCAGAGTCATTGCATGTGTGTTCTCTTCAGAGACCACACATGGATCCACCAGTGTCATTGCATGTGTGTTATTTTTACTAACATCAACTAGAGTCATTGAAATGTGTGTTTTCTTAAGAGACCACACATGGATCCACCAGTGTCATTGCATGTGTGTTCTTTTTACTAACAAAAACCAGAGTCATTGAAATGTTTGTTCTCTTCAGAAACCACACATGGATCCAACAGTTTCATTGCATGTGTGCTCTCTTCAAAATCCACCTATGGATCCACCAGTGTCATTGCATGTGTGTTCTTCTTACTAACAACAACCAGAGTCATTGCATGTGTGTTCTTTTCACATACCACATATGGATCCAGCAGTGTCATTGCATGTGTGTTCTTTTTACTATCCACCTATGGATCCACCAGTGTCATTACATGTGTGCTCTTTTCACTAACAACAACCAGAGTCATTGCATGTGTGCTCTATTCAGAGACCACACATGGATCCACCAGTTTCATTGCATGTGTGTTCTTTTTACTAACAACAACTAGAGTCATTGAAATGTGTGTTCTCTTCAGAGACCACACATGGATCCACCAGTGTCATTGCATGTGTGTTCTTTTTACTAACAAAAACCTGAGTCATTGAAATGTTTGTTCTCTTCAGAGACCACACATGGATCCACCAGTGTCATTGCATGTGTGCTCTCTTCACAATCCACCTATGGATCCACAAGTGTCATTGCATGTATGTTCTTTTTACTAACAATAACCAGAGTCATTGCATGTGTGTTATTTTCACATACCACATATGGATCCACCAGTGTCATTGAATCCACCAATGTCATTGCATGTGTGCTCTCTTCACAATCCACCTATGGATCCACCATTGTAATTCCATGTGTGTTCTTTTTACTAACAACAACTAGAGTCAATTGATGTGTGTTCTTTTCATATACCACATATGGATCCACCAGTGTCATTGCATGTGTGTTCTTTTCAGAATCCACCTATGGATCCACCAGTGACATTGCATGTGTGCTTTTTTACTAACAACAACCAGAGTCATTGCATGTGTGCCCTTTTCCCAATCCACATATGGATCCAATAGTGTCATTGCATGTGTGTTCTTTTCACAATCCCCCTATGGATCCACCAGTGTCATTGCATGTGTGGTCTTTTCACTAACAACAACCAGAGTCATTGCATGTGTGTTCTCTTCAGAGACCACACATGGATCCACTAGTGTCATTGCATGTGTGTTCTTTTTATTCACAACAACTAGAGTCATTTCATGTGTGTTCTTTTCACATACCACATATGGATCCACCAGTGTCATTGAAATGTATGTTCTCTTCAGAGACCACACATGGATCCACCAGTGTCATTGCATGTGTGTTCTTTTTACTAACAACAACTAGAGTCATTGAAATGTGTGTTCTTTTCACATACCACATATGGATCCACCAGTGTCATTGCATGTGTGTTCTTTTCACAATCCACGTATGGATCCACCAGTGTCATTGCATGTGTGCTCTTTTTACTAACAGCAACCAGAGTCATTGCATGTGTGTTCTCTTCAGAGACCACACATGGATCCACCAGTATCATTGCATGTGTGATTTTTTTACTAACAAAAACTAGAATCATTGAAATGTGTGTTCTCTTCAGAGACCACACATGGATCCACCAGTGTCATTGCATGTCTGTTCTTTTTACTAACAACAACTAGAGTCATTGCATGTGTGTTCTTTTCACATACCACATATGGAACCACCAGTGTCATTGCATGTGTGTTCTTTTCACAATCCACCTATGGATCCACCAGTGTCGTTGCATGTGTGCTCTTTTCACTAACAACAACCAGAGTCATTGCATGTGTGTTCTCTTCAGAGACCACACATGGATCCACCAGTGTCATTGCATGTGTGTAATTTTTACTAACAACAACTAGAGTCATTGAAATGTGTTTTCTCTTAAGAGACCACACATGGATCCCAGTTTTATTGCATGCATGTTCTTTTTACTAACAACAACCAAAGTCATTGCATGTGTGTTATTTTCACATACCACATATGGATCCACCAGTGTCATTCAATCCACTAGTGTCATGGCATGTGTGCTCCCTTCACAATCCACCTATGGATCCACCAGTGTCATTGCATGTGTGTTCTTTTTACTAACAACAACTAGAGTCATTGCATGTGTGTTCTTTTTACTAACAACAACTAGAGTCATTTCATGTGTGTTCTCTTCACATACCACATATGGATCCACCAATGTCATTGAAATGTGTGTTCTCTTCAAAGACCACACATGGATCCACCAGTGTCATTGCATGTGTGTTCTTTTTACTAACAACAACCAGAGTCATTGGAATGTGTGTTCTTTTCACATAGCATATATGGATCCACCAGTGTCATTGCATGTGTGTTCTTTTCACAATCCACATATGGATCCACCAGTGTCATTGCATGTGTGTTCTTTTCAGAATCCACCTATGGATCCACCAGTGACATTGCATGTGTGCTTTTTTACTAACAACAACCAGAGTCATTGCATGTGTGCCCTTTTCCCAATCCACATATGGATCCAATAGTGTCATTGCATGTGTGTTCTTTTCACAATCCCCCTATGGATCCACCAGTGTCATTGCATGTGTGGTCTTTTCACTAACAACAACCAGAGTCATTGCATGTGTGTTCTCTTCAGAGACCACACATGGATCCACTAGTGTCATTGCATGTGTGTTCTTTTTATTCACAACAACTAGAGTCATTTCATGTGTGTTCTTTTCACATACCACATATGGATCCACCAGTGTCATTGAAATGTATGTTCTCTTCAGAGACCACACATGGATCCACCAGTGTCATTGCATGTGTGTTCTTTTTACTAACAACAACTAGAGTCATTGAAATGTGTGTTCTTTTCACATACCACATATGGATCCACCAGTGTCATTGCATGTGTGTTCTTTTCACAATCCACGTATGGATCCACCAGTGTCATTGCATGTGTGCTCTTTTTACTAACAGCAACCAGAGTCATTGCATGTGTGTTCTCTTCAGAGACCACACATGGATCCACCAGTGTCATTGCATGTGTGATTTTTTTACTAACAAAAACTAGAATCATTGAAATGTGTGTTCTCTTCAGAGACCACACATGGATCCACCAGTGTCATTGCATGTCTGTTCTTTTTACTAACAACAACTAGAGTCATTGCATGTGTGTTCTTTTCACATACCACATATGGAACCACCAGTGTCATTGCATGTGTGTTCTTTTCACAATCCACCTATGGATCCACCAGTGTCGTTGCATGTGTGCTCTTTTCACTAACAACAACCAGAGTCATGGCATGTGTGTTCTCTTCAGAGACCACACATGGATCCACCAGTGTCATTGCATGTGTGTAATTTTTACTAACAACAACTAGAGTCATTGAAATGTGTTTTCTCTTAAGAGACCACACATGGATCCACCAGTTTTATTGCATGCATGTTCTTTTTACTAACAACAACCAAAGTCATTGCATGTGTGTTATTTTCACATACCACATATGGATCCACCAGTGTCATTCAATCCACTAGTGTCATGGCATGTGTGCTCCCTTCACAATCCACCTATGGATCCACCAGTGTCATTGCATGTGTGTTCTTTTTACTAACAACAACTAGAGTCATTGCATGTGTGTTCTTTTTACTAACAACAACTAGAGTCATTTCATGTGTGTTCTCTTCACATACCACATATGGATCCACCAATGTCATTGAAATGTGTGTTCTCTTCAAAGACCACACATGGATCCACCAGTGTCATTGCATGTGTGTTCTTTTTACTAACAACAACCAGAGTCATTGGAATGTGTGTTCTTTTCACATAGCATATATGGATCCACCAGTGTCATTGCATGTGTGTTCTTTTCACAATCCACCTATGGATCCACCAGTGTCATTGCATGTGTGCTCTTTTTACTAACAACAACCAGTGCCATTGCCTGTGTGCTCTCTTCAAAGACCACACATGGATCCACCAGTGTCATTGCATTTGTGTTCTTTTTACTAACAAAAACTAGAGTCATTGCATGTGTGTTCTTTTCACATACCACATATGGATCCACCAGTGTCATTGCATGTGTGTTATTTTTACTAACAACAACTAGAGTCATTTCATGTGTGTTCTGTTCACATACCACATATGGATCCACAAGTGTCATTGAAATGTGTGTTCTCTTCAAATACCACACATGGATCCACCAGTGTCATTGCATGTGTGTTCTTTTTACTAACAACAACCAGAGTCATTGAAATGTGTGTTCTTTTCACATACCACATATGGATCCACCAGTGTCATTGCATGTGTGTTCTTTTCACAATCCACCTATGGATCCACAAGTGTCATTGCATGTGTGCTCTTTTTACTAACAACAACCAGAGTCATTGCATGTGTGTTCTCTTCAAAGACCACACATGGATCCACTAGTGTCATTGCAAGTGATTTCTTTTTACTAACAAAAACAAGAGTCATTGAAATGTTTGTTCTCTTCAGAGACCACACATGGATCCAACAGTGTCATTGCATGTGTGCTCTCTTCACAATCCACCTATGGATCCACCAGTGTCATTGCATGTGTGTTCTTCTTACTAAAAACAACCAGAGTCATTGCATGTGTGTTCTTTTCACATACCACATATGGATCCACCAGTGTCATTGCATTTGTGTTCTTTTTACTAACAACAACTAGAGTCATTTCATGTGTGTTCTTTTCACATACCACATATGGATCCACCAGTGTCATTGAAATGTCTGTTCTCTTTAGAGACCACACATGGATCCACTAATGTCATTGCATGTGTGTTCTTTTTACTAACAACTAGAGTCATTGAAATGTGTGTTCTTTTCACATATTACATATGGATCCACTAGTGTTATTGCATGTGTGTTCTTTTCACAATCCACCTATCGATCCACTAGTGACATTGCATGTGTGCTCTTTTTACTAACAACAACCAGAGTCATTGCATGTGTGTTCTCTTACAAGACCACACATGGATCCACCAGTGTCATTGCATGTGTGTTCTTTTTAATAACAACAACCAGAGTCATTGCATGTGTGTTCTCTTTAGAGACCACACATGGATCCACTAGTGTCATTGCATGTGTGTTCTTTTTACTAACAACAACCAGAGTCATTGCATGTGTGCTCTGTTCACAATCCACACATGGATCCACTAGTGTCATTGCATGTGTGTTCTTTTCACAATCCACCTATGGATCCACCAGTGTCACTGCATGTGTGCTCTTTTCACTAACAACAACCAGTCATTGCATGTGTGTTCTCTTCAGAGACCACACATGGATCAACCAGTGTCATTGTATGTGTGTTCTTTTTACTAACAATAACTAGAGTCATGTGTGTTCTTTTCACATACCACATATGGATCCACCAGTGTCATTGAAATGTGTTCTTTTCACAATCCACCTATGGATCCACCAGTGTCATTGCATGTGTGCTCTTTTTACTAACAACAACCAGTGCCATTGCATGTGAGTTCTCTTCAAAGACCACACATGGATCCACCAGTGTCGTTGCATGTGTGTTCTTTTTACTAACAAAAACCAAAGTCATTGAAATGTTTGTTCTCTTCAGAGACCACACATGGATCCAACAGTGTCATTGCCTGTGTGCTGTCTTCACAATCCACCTATGGATCCGCCAGTGTCATTGCATGTGTGTTCTTTTTACTACCAACAACTAGAGTCATTGCATGTGTGTTCTTTTGACATACCACATATGGATCCACCAGTGTCATTGCATGTGTGTTATTTTTACTAACAACAACTAGAGTCATTTCATGTGTGTTCTTTTCACATACCACATATGGATCCACCAGTGTCATTGAAATGTGTGTTCTCTTCAAAGACTACACATGGATCCACCAGTGTCATTGCATGTGTGTTCTTTTTACTAACGACAACCAGAGTCATTGAAATGTGTGTTCTTTTCACATACCACATATGGATCCACCAGTGTCATTGCATGTGTGTTCTTTTCACAATCCACCTATGGATCCACAAGTGTCATTGCATGTGTGCTCTTTTTACTAACAACAACCAGAGTCATTGCATGTGTGTTCTCTTCAAAGACCACACATGGATCCACCAGTGTCATTGCATGTGTGTTCTTTTTACTAACAAAAACCAGAGTCATTGAAATGTTTGTTCTCTTCAGAGACCACACATGGATCCAACAGTGTCATTGCATGTGTGCTCTCTTCACAATCCACCTATGGATCCAGCAGTGTCATTGCATGTGTGTTCTTCTTACTAACAACAACCAGAGTCATTGCATGTGTGTTCTTTTCACATACCACATATGGATCCACCAGTGTCATTGCATGTGTGTTCTTTTTACTAACAACAACTAGAGTCATTTCATGTGTGTTCTTTTCACATACCACATATGGATCCACCAGTGTCATTGAAATGTGTGTTCTCTTCAGAGACCACACATGGATCCACTAATGTCATTGCATGTGTGTTCTTTTTACTAACAACCAGAGTCATTGAAATGTGTGTTCTTTTCACATACTACATATGGATCCATCAGTGTCATTGCATGTGTGTTCTTTTCACAATCCACCTATGGATCCACAAGTGACATTGCATGTGTGCTCTTTTTACTAACAACAACCAGAGTCATTGCATGTGTGTTCTATTCAAAGACCACACATGGATCCACCAGTGTCATTGCATGTGTGTTATTTTTACTAACAACAACCAGAGTCATTGCATGTGTGTTCTCTTTAGAGACCACACATGGATCCACTAGTGTCATTGCATGTGTGTTCTTTTTACTAACAACAACTAGAGTCATTGAAATGTGTGTTCTCTTCAGAGACCACACATGGATCCACCAGTGTTATTGCATGTGTGTTCTTTTTACTAACAAAAACCTGAGTCATTGAAATGTTTGTTCTCTTCAGAGACCACACATGGATCCACCAGTGTCATTGCATGTGTGCTCTCTTCACAATCCACCTATGGATCCACCAGTGTCATTGCATGTGTGTTCTTTTTACTAACAACAACCAGAGTCATTGCATGTGTGTTCTTTTCACATACCACATATGGATCCACTAGTGTCATTGCATGTGTGTTCTTTTTACTAACAACAACTAGAGTCATTTCATGTGTGTTCTTTTCACATACCACATATGGATCCACCAGTGTCATTGAAATGTCTGTTCTCTTTAGAGACCACACATGGATCCACTAATGTCATTGCATGTGTGTTCTTTTTACTAACAACCAGAGTCATTGAAATGTGTTTTCTTTTCACATACTACATATGGATCCACTAGTGTCATTGCATGTGTGTTCTTTTCACAATCCACCTATCGATCCACCAGTGACATTGTATGTGTGCTCTTTTTACTAACAAAAACCAGAGTCATTGCATGTGTGTTCTCTTACAAGACCACACATGGATCCACCAGTGTCATTGCATGTGTGTTCTTTTTACTAACAACAACCAGAGTCATTGCATGTGTGTTCTCTTTAGAGACCACACATGGATCCACTAGTGTCATTGCATGTGTGTTCTTTTTACTAACAACAACCAGAGTCATTGCATGTGTGCTCTGTTCATAATCCACACATGGATCCACTAGTGTCATTGCATGTGTGTTCTTTTCACAATCCACCTATGGATCCACCAGTGTCACTGCATGTGTGCTCTTTTCACTAACAACAACCAGAGTCATTGCATGTGTGTTCTCTTCAGAGACCACTCATGGATCAACCAGTGTCATTGCATGTGTGTTCTTTTTACTAACAACAACTAGAGTCATGTGTGTTCTTTTCACATACCACATATGGATCCACCAGTGTCATTGCATGTGTGTTCTTTTCACAATCCACCTATGGATCCACCAGTGTCATTGCATGTGTGCTCTTTTTACTAACAACAACCAGTGCCATTGCATGTGAGTTCTCTTCAAAGACCACACATGGATCCACCAGTGTCATTGCATGTGTGTTCTTTTTACTAACAAAAACCAAAGTCATTGAAATGTTTGTTCTCTTCAGAGACCACACATGGATCCACCAGTGTCATTGCATGTGTGCTCTCTTCACAATCCACCTATGGATCCACCAGTGCATGACTCTTTGAAATGTTTGTTCTCTTCAGAGACCACACATGGATCCACTAGTGTCATTTCAAGTGTGTTCTTCTTACTAACAATAACCAGAGTCATTGCATGTGTGTTCTTTTCACATACCACATATGGATCCACCAGTGTTATTGCATGTGTGTTCTTTTCACTATCCACCTATGGATCCACCAGTGTCATTGCATGTATGCTCTTTTCACTAACAACAACTAGAGTCATTGCATGTGTGTTCTCTTTAGAGACCACACATGGATCCACCAGTGTCATTGCATGTGTGTTCTTTTTACTAACAAAAACCAGACTCATTGAAATGTGTGTTCTTTTCACATACGACATATGGATCCACCAGTGTCATTGCATGTGTGTTCTTTTCACAATCCACCTATGGATCCACAAGTGTCATTGCATGTGTGCTCTTTTTACTAACAACAACCAGAGTCATTGCATGTGTGTTCTCTTCAAAGACCACACATGGATCCACCAGTGTCATTGCATGTGTGTTCTTTTTACTAACAAAAACCAGAGTCATTGAAATGTTTGTTCTCTTCAGAGACCACACATGGATCCAACAGTGTCATTGCATGTGTGCTCTCTTCACAATCCACCTATGGATCCAGCAGTGTCATTGCATGTGTGTTCTTCTTACTAACAACAACCAGAGTAATTGCATGTGTGTTCTTTTCACATACCACATATCGATCCACCAGTGTCATTGCATGTGTGTTCTTTTTACTAACAACAACTAGAGTCATTTCATGTGTGTTCTTTTCACATACCACATATGGATCCACCAGTGTCATTGAAATGTGTGTTCTCTTTAGAGACCACACATGGATCCACTAATGTCATTGCATGTGTGTTCTTTTTACTAACAACCAGAGTCATTGAAATGTGTGTTCTTTTCACATACTACATATGGATCCATCAGTGTCATTGCATGTGTGTTCTTTTCACAATCCACCTATGGATCCACCAGTGACATTGCATGTGTGCTCTTTTTACTAACAACAACCAGAGTCATTGCATGTGTGTTTTATTCAAAGACCACACATGGATCCACCAGTGTCATTGCATGTGTGTTCTTTTTACTAACAACAACCAGGGTCATTGCATGTGTGTTCTCTTTAGAGACCACACATGGATCCACTAGTGTCATTGCATGTGTGTTCTTTTTACTAACAACAACTAGAGTCATTGAAATGTGTGTTCTCTTCAGAGACCACAATGGATCCACCAGTGTTATTGCATGTGTGTTCTTTTTACTAACAAAAACCTGAGTCATTGAAATGTTTGTTCTCTTCAGAGACCACACATGGATCCACCAGTGTCATTGCATGTGTGCTCTCTTCACAATCCACCTATGGATCCACAAGTGTCATTGCATGTGTGTTCTTTTTACTAACAACAACCAGAGTCATTGCATGTGTGTTCTTTTCACATACCACATATGGATCCACTAGTGTCATTGCATGTGTGTTCTTTTTACTAACAACAACTAGAGTCATTTCATGTGTGTTCTTTTCACATACCACATATGGATCCACCAGTGTCATTGAAATGTCTGTTCTCTTTAGAGACCACACATGGATCCACTAATGTCATTGCATGTGTGTTCTTTTTACTAACAACCAGAGTCATTGAAATGTGTGTTCTTTTCACATACTACATATGGATCCACTAGTGTCATTGCATGTGTGTTCTTTTCACAATCCACCTATCGATCCACCAGTGACATTGTATGTGTGCTCTTTTTACTAACAAAAACCAGAGTCATTGCATGTGTGTTCTCTTACAAGACCACACATGGATCCACCAGTGTCATTGCATGTGTGTTCTTTTTACTAACAACAACCAGAGTCATTGCATGTGTGTTCTCTTTAGAGACCACACATGGATCCACTAGTGTCATTGCATGTGTGTTCTTTTTACTAACAACAACCAGAGTCATTGCATGTGTGCTCTGTTCACAATCCACACATGGATCCACTAGTGTCATTGCATGTGTGTTCTTTTCACAATCCACCTATGGATCCACCAGTGTCACTGCATGTGTGCTCTTTTCACTAACAACAACCAGAGTCATTGCATGTGTGTTCTCTTCAGAGACCACACATGGATCAACCAGTGTCATTGCATGTGTGTTCTTTTTACTAACAACAACTAGAGTCATGTGTGTTCTTTTCACATACCACATATGGATCCACCAGTGTCATTGCATGTGTGTTCTTTTCACAATCCACCTATGGATCCACCAGTGTCATTGCATGTGTGCTCTTTTTACTAACAACAACCAGTGCCATTGCATGTGAGTTCTCTTCAAAGACCACACATGGATCCACCAGTGTCATTGCATGTGTGTTCTTTTTACTAACAAAAACCAAAGTCATTGAAATGTTTGTTCTCTTCAGAGACCACACATGGATCCACCAGTGTCATTGCATGTGTGCTCTCTTCACAATCCACCTATGGATCCACCAGTGCATGACTCTTTGAAATGTTTGTTCTCTTCAGAGACCACACATGGATCCACTAGTGTCATTTCAAGTGTGTTCTTCTTACTAACAATAACCAGAGTCATTGCATGTGTGTTCTTTTCACATACCACATATGGATCCACCAGTGTTATTGCATGTGTGTTCTTTTCACTATCCACCTATGGATCCACCAGTGTCATTGCATGTATGCTCTTTTCACTAACAACAACTAGAGTCATTGCATGTGTGTTCTCTTTAGAGACCACACATGGATCCACCAGTGTCATTGCATGTGTGTTCTTTTTACTAACAAAAACCAGACTCATTGAAATGTGTGTTCTTTTCACATACGACATATGGATCCACCAGTGTCATTGCATGTGTGTTCTTTTCACAATCCACCTATGGATCCACAAGTGTCATTGCATGTGTGCTCTTTTTACTAACAACAACCAGAGTCATTGCATGTGTGTTCTCTTCAAAGACCACACATGGATCCACCAGTGTCATTGCATGTGTGTTCTTTTTACTAACAAAAACCAGAGTCATTGAAATGTTTGTTCTCTTCAGAGACCACACATGGATCCAACAGTGTCATTGCATGTGTGCTCTCTTCACAATCCACCTATGGATCCAGCAGTGTCATTGCATGTGTGTTCTTCTTACTAACAACAACCAGAGTAATTGCATGTGTGTTCTTTTCACATACCACATATGGATCCACCAGTGTCATTGCATGTGTGTTCTTTTTACTAACAACAACTAGAGTCATTTCATGTGTGTTCTTTTCACATACCACATATGGATCCACCAGTGTCATTGAAATGTGTGTTCTCTTTAGAGACCACACATGGATCCACTAATGTCATTGCATGTGTGTTCTTTTTACTAACAACCAGAGTCATTGAAATGTGTGTTCTTTTCACATACTACATATGGATCCATCAGTGTCATTGCATGTGTGTTCTTTTCACAATCCACCTATGGATCCACCAGTGACATTGCATGTGTGCTCTTTTTACTAACAACAACCAGAGTCATTGCATGTGTGTTCTATTCAAAGACCACACATGGATCCACCAGTGTCATTGCATGTGTGTTCTTTTTACTAACAACAACCAGGGTCATTGCATGTGTGTTCTCTTTAGAGACCACACATGGATCCACTAGTGTCATTGCATGTGTGTTCTTTTTACTAACAACAACTAGAGTCATTGAAATGTGTGTTCTCTTTAGAGACCACACATGGATCCACCAGTGTTATTGCATGTGTGTTCTTTTTACTAACAAAAACCTGAGTCATTGAAATGTTTGTTCTCTTCAGAGACCACACATGGATCCACCAGTGTCATTGCATGTGTGCTCTCTTCACAATCCACCTATGGATCCACAAGTGTCATTGCATGTGTGTTCTTTTTACTAACAACAACCAGAGTCATTGCATGTGTGTTCTTTTCACATACCACATATGGATCCACTAGTGTCATTGCATGTGTGTTCTTTTTACTAACAACAACTAGAGTCATTTCATGTGTGTTCTTTTCACATACCACATATGGATCCACCAGTGTCATTGAAATGTCTGTTCTCTTTAGAGACCACACATGGATCCACTAATGTCATTGCATGTGTGTTCTTTTTACTAACAACCAGAGTCATTGAAATGTGTGTTCTTTTCACATACTACATATGGATCCACTAGTGTCATTGCATGTGTGTTCTTTTCACAATCCACCTATCGATCCACCAGTGACATTGCATGTGTGCTCTTTTTACTAACAACAACCAGAGTCATTGCATGTGTGTTCTCTTACAAGACCACACATGGATCCACCAGTGTCATTACATGTGTGTTCTTTTTACTAACAACAACCAGAGTCATTGCATGTGTGTTCTTTTTAGAGACCACACATGGATCCACTAGTGTCATTGCATGTGTGTTCTTTTTACTAACAACACCCAGAGTCATTGCATGTGTGCTCTGTTCACAATCCACACATGGATCCACTAGTGTCATTGCATGTGTGTTCTTTTCACAATCCACCTATCGATCTACCAGTGACATTGTATGTGTGCTCTTTTTACTAACAAAAACCAGAGTCATTGCATGTGTGTTCTCTTACAAGACCACACATGGATCCACCAGTGTCATTGCATGTGTGTTCTTTTTACTAACAACAACCAGAGTCATTGCATGTGTGTTCTCTTTAGAGACCACACATGGATCCACTAGTGTCATTGCATGTGTGTTCTTTTTACTAACAACAACCAGAGTCATTGCATGTGTGCTCTGTTCACAATCCACACATGGATCCACTAGTGTCATTGCATGTGTGTCCTTTTCACAATCCACCTATGGATCCACCAGTGTCACTGCATGTGTGCTCTTTTCACTAACAACAACCAGAGTCATTGCATGTGTGTTCTCTTCAGAGACCACACATGGATCAACCAGTGTCATTGCATGTGTGTTCTTTTTACTAACAACAACTAGAGTCATGTGTGTTCTTTTCACATACCACATATGGATCCACCAGTGTCATTGCATGTGTGTTCTTTTCACAATCCACCTATGGATCCACCAGTGTCATTGCATGTGTGCTCTTTTTACTAACAACAACCAGTGCCATTGCATGTGAGTTCTCTTCAAAGACCACACATGGATCCACCAGTGTCATTGCATGTGTGTTCTTTTTACTAACAAAAACCAAAGTCATTGAAATGTTTGTTCTCTTCAGAGACCACACATGGATCCACCAGTGTCATTGCATGTGTGCTCTCTTCACAATCCACCTATGGATCCACCAGTGCATGACTCTTTGAAATGTTTGTTCTCTTCAGAGACCACACATGGATCCACTAGTGTCATTTCAAGTGTGTTCTTCTTACTAACAATAACCAGAGTCATTGCATGTGTGTTCTTTTCACATACCACATATGGATCCACCAGTGTTATTGCATGTGTGTTCTTTTCACTATCCACCTATGGATCCACCAGTGTCATTGCATGTATGCTCTTTTCACTAACAACAACTAGAGTCATTGCATGTGTGTTCTCTTTAGAGACCACACATGGATCCACCAGTGTCATTGCATGTGTGTTCTTTTTACTAACAAAAACCAGACTCATTGAAATGTGTGTTCTTTTCACATACGACATATGGATCCACCAGTGTCATTGCATGTGTGTTCTTTTCACAATCCACCTATGGATCCACAAGTGTCATTGCATGTGTGCTCTTTTTACTAACAACAACCAGAGTCATTGCATGTGTGTTCTCTTCAAAGACCACACATGGATCCACCAGTGTCATTGCATGTGTGTTCTTTTTACTAACAAAAACCAGAGTCATTGAAATGTTTGTTCTCTTCAGAGACCACACATGGATCCAACAGTGTCATTGCATGTGTGCTCTCTTCACAATCCACCTATGGATCCAGCAGTGTCATTGCATGTGTGTTCTTCTTACTAACAACAACCAGAGTCATTGCATGTGTGTTCTTTTCACATACCACATATGGATCCACCAGTGTCATTGCATGTGTGTTCTTTTTACTAACAACAACTAGAGTCATTTCATGTGTGTTCTTTTCACATACCACATATGGATCCACCAGTGTCATTGAAATGTGTGTTCTCTTTAGAGACCACACATGGATCCACTAATGTCATTGCATGTGTGTTCTTTTTACTAACAACCAGAGTCATTGAAATGTGTGTTCTTTTCACATACTACATATGGATCCATCAGTGTCATTGCATGTGTGTTCTTTTCACAATCCACCTATGGATCCACCAGTGACATTGCATGTGTGCTCTTTTTACTAACAACAACCAGAGTCATTGCATGTGTGTTCTATTCAAAGACCACACATGGATCCACCAGTGTCATTGCATGTGTGTTCTTTTTACTAACAACAACCAGAGTCATTGCATGTGTGTTCTCTTTAGAGACCACACATGGATCCACTAGTGTCATTGCATGTGTGTTCTTTTTACTAACAACAACTAGAGTCATTGAAATGTGTGTTCTCTTCAGAGACCACACATGGATCCACCAGTGTTATTGCATGTGTGTTCTTTTTACTAACAAAAACCTGAGTCATTGAAATGTTTGTTCTCTTCAGAGACCACACATGGATCCACCAGTGTCATTGCATGTGTGCTCTCTTCACAATCCACCTATGGATCAACAAGTGTCATTGCATGTGTGTTCTTTTTACTAACAACAACCAGAGTCATTGCATGTGTGTTCTTTTCACATACCACATATGGATCCACTAGTGTCATTGCATGTGTGTTCTTTTTACTAACAACAACTAGAGTCATTTCATGTGTGTTCTTTTCACATACCACATATGGATCCACCAGTGTCATTGAAATGTCTGTTCTCTTTAGAGACCACACATGGATCCACTAATGTCATTGCATGTGTGTTCTTTTTACTAACAACCAGAGTCATTGAAATGTGTGTTCTTTTCACATACTACATATGGATCCACTAGTGTCATTGCATGTGTGTTCTTTTCACAATCCACCTATCGATCCACCAGTGACATTGCATGTGTGCTCTTTTTACTAACAACAACCAGAGTCATTGCATGTGTGTTCTCTTACAAGACCACACATGGATCCACCAGTGTCATTACATGTGTGTTCTTTTTACTAACAACAACCAGAGTCATTGCATGTGTGTTCTCTTTAGAGACCACACATGGATCCACTAGTGTCATTGCATGTGTGTTCTTTTTACTAACAACACCCAGAGTCATTGCATGTGTGCTCTGTTCACAATCCACACATGGATCCACTAGTGTCATTGCATGTGTGTTCTTTTCACAATCCACCTATGGATCCACCAGTGTCACTGCATGTGTGCTCTTTTCACTAACAACAACCAGAGTCATTGCTTGTGTGTTCTCTTCAGAGACCACACATGGATCAACCAGTGTCATTGCATGTGTGTTCTTTTTACTAACAACAACTAGAGTCATGTGTGTTCTTTTCACATACCACATATGGATCCACCAGTGTCATTGCATGTGTGTTCTTTTCACAATCCACCTATGGATCCACCAGTGTCATTGCATGTGTGCTCTTTTTACTAACAACAACCAGTGCCATTGCATGTGAGTTCTCTTCAAAGACCACACATGGATCCACCAGTGTCATTGCATGTGTGTTCTTTTTACTAACAAAAACCAAAGTCATTGAAATGTTTGTTCTCTTCAGAGACCACACATGGATCCACCAGTGTCATTGCATGTGTGCTCTCTTCACAATCCAGCTATGGATCCACCAGTGCATGACTCTTTGAAATGTTTGTTCTCTTCAGAGACCACACATGGATCCACTAGTGTCATTTCAAGTGTGTTCTTCTTACTAACAATAACCAGAGTCATTGCATGTGTGTTCTTTTCACATACCACATATGGATCCACCAGTGTTATTGCATGTGTGTTCTTTTCACTATCCACCTATGGATCCACCAGTGTCATTGCATGTATGCTCTTTTCACTAACAACAACTAGAGTCATTGCATGTGTGTTCTCTTTAGAGACCACACATGGATCCACCAGTGTCATTGCATGTGTGTTCTTTTTACTAACAAAAACCAGACTCATTGAAATGTTTGTTCTCTTCAGAGACCACACATGGATCCACCAGTGTCATTGCATGTGTGCTCTCTTCGCAATCCACCTATGGATCCACCAGTGCCATTGCATGTGTGTTCTTTTTACTAACAACAACCTGAGTCATTGCATGTGTGTTCTCTTCAGAGACCACACATGGATCCACCAGTGTTATTGCATGTGTGTTCTTTTCAATATCCACCTATGGATCCAACAGTGTCATTGCATGTGTGCTCTTTTAGCTAACAACAACCAGAGTCATTGCATGTGTGTTCTCTTCAGAGACCACACATGGATCGACCAGTGTCATTGCATGTGTGTTCATTTTACTAACAACAACTAGAGTCATTTAAATGTGTGTTCTTTTTAGAGACCACACATGGATCCATCAGTGTCATTGCATGTGTGTTCTTTTTACTAACAACAACCAGAGTCATTGCATGTGTGTTATTTTCACATACCACATATGGATCCACCAGTGTCATTGAATCCACCAGTGTCATTGCATGTGTGCTCTCTTCACAATCCACCCATGGATCCACTAGTGTCATTGCATGTGTGTTCTTTTTACTAACAACAACCAGAGTCATTGCATGTGTGTTCTTTTCACATACCACATATGGATCCACCAATATCATTGCATGTGTGTTCTTTTCACAATCCACCTAAGGATCCACCAGTGTCATTGCATGTGTGCTTTTTTACTAACAACAACCAGAGTCATTGCATGTGTGCTCTGTTCACAATCCAAATATGGATCCACTAGTGTCATTGCATGTGTGTTCTTTTCACAATCCACCTATGGATCCACCAGTGTCATTGCATGTGTGCTCTTTTCACTAACAACAACCAGAGTCATTGCATGTGTGTTTTCTTCAGAGACCACACATGGATCCACCAGTGTCATTGCATGTGTGTTCTTTTTACTAACAACAACTAGAGTCATTGAAATGTGTGTTCTCTTTAGAGACCACACATGGATCCACCAGTGTCATTGCATGTGTGTTCTTTTTACTAACAAAAACCAGACTCTTTGAAATGTTTGTTCTCTTCAGAGACCACACATGGATCCACTAGTGTCATTTCAAGTGTGTTCTTCTTACTAACAATAACCAGAGTCATTGCATGTGTGTTCTTCTTACTAACAATAACCAGTGTCATTTCATGTGTGTTCTTTTCACATACCACCTATGGATCCACCAGTGTCATTGAAATGTGTGTTCTCTACAAAGATCACACATGGATCCACCAGTGTCACTACATGTGTGTTCTTTTTACTAACAACAACCAGAGTCATTGCATGTGTGTTCTCTTTAGAGACCACACAAGGATCCACCAGTGTCATTGCATGTGTGTTCTTTTCACTATCCACCTATGGATCCAACAGTGTCATTGCATGTGTGCTCTTTTAACTAACAAAAACCAGAGTCATTGCATGTGTGTTCACTTGGATCCACCAGTGTCATTGTATGTGTGTTCTTTTTACTAACAACAACTAGGGTCATTGAAATGTGTGTTCTCTTCAAAGACCACATATGGATCCACTAGTGTCATTGCATGTGTGTTTTTACTAACAACAACCAGATTCATTGCATGTGTGTTATTTTCACATACCACATATGGATCCACCAGGGTCATTGAATCCACCAGTGTCATTGCATGTGTGCTCTCTTCACAATCCACCCATGGATCCACCAGTGTCATTGCATGCGTGTTCTTTTTACTAACAACAACTAGAGTCATTGCATGTGTGTTCTTTTCACATACCACATATGGATCCACTAGTATCATTACATGTGTGTTCTTTTCAAAATCCACTTATGGATCCACCAGTGTCATTGCAGGTGTGCTTTTTTACTAACAACAACCAGAGCCATTGCATGTGTGCTATTTTCACAGTCCACATATGGATCCACCAGTGTCATTGCATGTGTGTTCTTTTCACAATCCACCTATGGATCCACCAGTGTCATTGTATGTCTGCTCTTTTTACTAACAACAACTAGAGTCATTGCATGTGTGTTCTCTTCAGAGACCACACATGGATCCACCAGTGTCATTGCATGTGTGTTCTTTTTACTAACAACAACTAGAGTCATTGAAATGTGTGTTCTCTTTAGAGACCACACATGGATCAACCAGTGTCATTGCATGTGTGCTCTCTTCACAATCCACCTATGGATCCACCAGTGTCATTGCATGTGTGTTCTTTTTACTAACAACAACCAGAGTCATTGCATGTGTGTTCTTTTCACTTACCACAGATGGTTCCACCAGTGTCATTCCATGTGTGTTTTTTTCACTATCCACCTAAGGATCCACCAGTGTCATTGCATGTGTGCTCTTTTCACTATCAACAACAAGAGTCATGGCATGTGTGTTCCCTTCGTAGACCACACATGGATCCACCAGTGTCATTGCATGTGTGTTCTTTTTACTAACAACAACTAGAGTCATTGAAATGTGTGTTCTCTTCAGAGACCACACATGGATCCACCAATGTCATTGCATCTGTGTTCTTTTTACTAACAACAACCAGAGTCATTGCATGTGTGTTATTTTCACATACCACATATGGATCCACCATTGTCATTGCATGTGTGTTCTTTTCACAATCAACCTATGGATCCACCAGTGTCATTGCATGTGTGTTCTTTTTACTAACAACAACCAGAGTCATTGCATGTGTGTTCTTTTCACATACCACATATGTATCCACCAGTGTCATTGCATGTGTGTTCTTTTCACAATCCACCTATGGATCCACCAGTGTCATTGCATGTGTGCTTTTTTACTAACAACAACCAAAGTCATTGCATGTGTGCTCTTTTCACAATCCACATATGTATCCACCAGTGTCATTGCAGGTGTGTTCTTTTCACAATCCACCTATGGATCCGCCAGTGTCATTGCATGTGTGCTCTTTTAACTCACAACAACTAGAGTCATTGCATGTGGGTTCTCTTCAGAGACCACACATGGATCCACTAGTGTCATTGCATGTGTGTTCTTTTTACTAACAACAACCAGAGTCATTGAAATGTGTGTTCTCTTTAGAGACCACACATGGATCTACTATTGTCATTGCATGTGTGTTCTTTTTAATAAGAACAACCAGAGTCACTGCATGTGTGTTATTTTCACATACCACATATGGATCCAGCAGTGTCATTGAATCCACCAGTGTCATTGCATGTATGCTCTCTTCACAATCCACCTATGGATCCACCAGTGTCATTGCATGTGTGTTCTTTTTATTAACAACAACTAGAGTCATTTCATGTGTGTTGTCTTCACATACCACATATGGATCCACCAGTGTCATTGAAATGTGTGTTCTCTTCAGAGACCACACATGGATCCACTAGTGTCATTGCATGTGTGCTCTCTTCACAATCCACCTATGGATCCACCAGTGTCATTGCATGTGTGTTCTTTTTACTAAAAACAACCAGAGTCATTGAAATGTGTGTTCTTTTCACATACCACATATTGATCCACCCGTGTGATTGCATGTGTCTTGTTTTCCCAATCCACCTATGGATCCACCAGTGTCATTGCATGTGCGCTCTTTTTACTAACAACAACCAGAGTCATTGCATGTGTGCTCTCTTCACAATCCACCTATGGATCCAACAATGTCATTGCATGTGTGTTCTTTTTAGTAACAACAACTAGAGTCATTGCATGTGTGTTCTTTTCACTTACCACATGTCGATCCACCAGTGTCATTGCATGTGTGTTCTTTTCACAATCCACCTATGGATCCAGCAGTGTCATTGCATGGGTGTTTTTTACTAACAACAACCAGAGTCGTTGCATGTGTGCTCTTTTCACAATCCACATATGGATCCACCAGTGTCATTGCTTGTGTGTTCTCTTCACAATCCACCTATGGATCCACCAGTGTCATTGCATGTGTGCTCTTAACACTAACAACAACCAGAGTCATTGCATGTGTGTTCTCTTTAGAGACCACACATGGATCCAGCAGTGTCATTGCATGTGTGTTCTTTTTACTAACAACAACTAGAGTCATTGAAATGTGTGTTCTCTTTAGAGACCACACATGGATCCACCAGTGTCATTGCATGTGTGTTCTTTTTACTAACAAAAACCAGAGTCATTGAAATGTTTGTTCTCTTCAGAGACAACACATGGATCCACCAGTGTCATTGCATGTGTGCTCTCTTCACAATCCACCTATGGATACATCAGTGTCATTGCATGTGTGTTCTTTTTATTAACAACAACCAGAGTCATTGCATGAGTGTTCTCTTCAGAGACCACACAAGGATCCACCAGTGTCATTCCATGTGTGTTCTTTTCACTATCCACCTAAGGATCCACCAGTGTCATTGCATGTGTGCTCTTTTAACTAATAACAACCAGAGTCATTGCATATGTGTTCTCTTCAGAGACAACACATGGATCCACCAGTGTCATTGCATGTGTGTTCTTTTTACTAACAACAACTAGAGTCATTGAAATGTGTGTTCTCTTCAGAGACCACACATGGATCCATCAATGTAATTGCATGTGTGTTCTTTTTACTAACAACAACCAGAGTCATTGAAATGTGTGTTCTCTTCAGAGACCACACATGGATCCACCAGTGTCATTGCATGTGTGTTCTTTTTAATAAGAACAACCAGAGTCACTGCATGTGTGTTATTTTCACATACCACATATGGATCCAGCAGTGTCATTGAATCCACCAGTGTCATTGCATGTATGCTCTCTTCACAATCCACCTATGGATCCACCAGTGTCATTACATGTGTGTTCTTTTTATTAACAACAACTAGAGTCATTTCATGTGTGTTGTTTTCACATACCACATATGGATCCACCAGTGTCATTGAAATGTGTGTTCTCTTCAGAGACCACACATGGATCCACCAGTGTCATTGCATGTGTGCTCTCTTCACAATCCACCTATGGATCCACCAGTGTCATTGCATGTGTGTTCTTTTTACTAACAACAACCAGAGTCATTGAAATGTGTGTGCTTTTCACATACCACATATGGATCCACCAGTGTGATTGCATGTGTCTTGTTTTCCCAATCCACCTATGGATCCACCAGTGTCATTGCATGTGCGCTCTTTTTACTAACAACAACCAGAGTCATTGCATGTGTGCTCTCTTCACAATCCACCTATGGATCCAGCAATGTCATTGCATGTGTGTTCTTTTTAGTAACAACTACTAGAGTCATTGCATGTGTGTTCTTTTCACATACCACATATCGATCCACCAGTGTCATTGCATGTGTGTTCTTTTCACAATCCACCTATGGATCCACCAGTGTCATTGCATGTGTGTTTTTTACTAACAACAACCAGAGTCGTTGCATGTGTGCTCTTTTCACAATCCACATATGGATCCACCAGTGTCATTGCTTGTGTGTTCTCTTCACAATCCACCTATGGATCCACCAGTGTCATTGCATGTGTGCTCTTTTCACTAACAACAACCAGAGTCATTGCATGAGTGTTCTCTTCAGAGACCACACAAGGATCCACCAGTGTCATTCCATGTGTGTTCTTTTCACTATCCACCTAAGGATCCACTAGTGTCATTGCATGTGTGCTCTTTTAACTAATAACAACTAGAGTCATTGCATATGTGTCCTCTTCAGAGACAACACATGGATCCACCAGTGTCATTGCATGTGTGTTCTTTTTACTAACAACAACTAGAGTCATTGAAATGTGTGTTCTCTTCAGAGACCACACATGGATCCATCAATGTCATTGCATGTGTGTTCTTTTTACTAACAACCAGAGTCATTGAAATGTGTGTTCTCTTCAGAGACCACACATGGATCCACCAGTGTCATTGCATGTGTGTTCTTTTTAATAAGAACAACCAGAGTCACTGCATGTGTGTTATTTTCACATACCACATATGGATCCAGCAGTGTCATTGAATCCACCAGTGTCATTGCATGTATGCTCTCTTCACAATCCACCTATGGATCCACCAGTGTCATTGCATGTGTGTTCTTTTTATTAACAACAACTAGAGTCATTTCATGTGTGTTGTTTTCACATACCACATATGGATCCACCAGTGTCATTGAAATGTGTGTTGTTTTCAGAGACCACACATGGATCCACCAGTGTCATTGCATGTGTGTTCTTTTTACTAACAACAACCAGATCCATTGCATGTGTGTTATTTTCATATACCACATATGGATCCACCAGTGTCATTGAATCCACAAGTGTCATTGCATGTGTGCTCTCTTCACAATCCACCCATGGATCCACCAGTGTCATTGCATGCGTGTTCTATTTACTAACAACAACCAGAGTCATTGCATGTGTGTTCTTTTGACATACCACATATGGATCCACTAGTATCATTGCATGTCTGTTCTTTTCACAATCCACCTATGGATCCACCAGTGTCATTGCATGTTTGCTTTTTTACTAACAACAACCAGAGTCATTGGATGTGTGCTCTTTTCACAATCCACATATGGATCCACCAGTGGCATTGCATGTGTGTTCTTTTCAAAATCCACCTATGGATCCACCAGTGTCATTGCATGTGTGCTCTTTTCACTAACAACAACCAAAGTCATTGCATGTGTGTTCTCTTCAGAGACCACACATGGATCCACCAGTGTCATTGCATGTGTGTTCTTTTTACTAACAAAAACTAGAGTCATTGAAATGTGTGTTTTCTTTACAGACCACACATGGATCCACCAGTGTCATTGCATGTGTGTTCGTTTTACTAACAAAAACCAGACTCATTGAAATGTTTGTTCTCTTCAGAGACCACACATGGATCCACCAGTGTCATTGCATGTGTGTTCTATTCACAATCCACCTCTGGATCCACCAGTGTCATTGCATGTGTGCTTTTTTACTAACAACAACCAAAGTCATTGCATGTGTGCTCTTTTCACAATACACATATGGTTCCACCAGTGTCATTGCATGTGTGTTCTTTTCACAATCCACCTATGGATCCACCAGTGTCATTGCATGTGTGCTCTTTTCACTAACAACAACTAGAGTCATTGCATGTGTGTTCTCTTCAGAGACCACACATGGATCCACCAGTGTGATTGCATGTGTGTTCTTCTTACTAACAACAACTAGAGTCATTGAAATGTGTGTTCTCTTCAGAGACCACACATGGATCCACCAGTGTCATTGCATGTGTGTTCTTTTTACTAACAACAACCAGAGTCATTGCATGTGTGTTATTTTCACATACCACATATGGATCCACAAGTGTCATTGAATCCACCAGTGTCATTACATGTGTGTTCTTTTCACAATCCACCTATGGATCCACAAGTGTCATTGCATGTGTGTTCTTTTTAGTAATAACAACCAGAGTCATTGCATGTGTGTTCTTTTCACATACCGCATATGGATCCACAAGTGTCATTGCATGTGTGTTCTTTTCACAATCCACCTACGGATCCACCAGTGTCACTGCATGTGTGCTTTTTTACTAACAACAACCAAAGTCATTGCATGTGTGCTCTTTTCATAATCCACATATGTATCCACCAGTGTCATTGCATGTGTGCTCTTTTAACAAAGAACAACTAGAGTCATTGCATGTGGGTTCTCTTTAGAGACCACACATGGATCCACTAGTGTCATTGCATGTGTGTTCTTTTTACTAACAACAACCAGAGTCATTGAAATGTGTGTTCTCTTTAGAGACCACACATGGATCTACTAGTGTCATTGCATGTGTGTTTTTTTACTAAGAACAACCAGAGTCATTGCATGTGTGTTATTTTCACATATCACATATGGATCCACCAGTGTCATTGAATCCACCAGTCTCATTGCATGTGTGCTCTCTTCACAATCCACCTATCGATCCACCAGTGTCATTGCATGTGTGTTCTTTTTACTAACAACAACCAGAGTCACTGCATGTGTGTTCTTTTCACATACCACATATGGATCCACCAGTATCATTGCATGTGTGTTCTTTTCACAATCCACCTATGGATCCACCAGTGTCATTGCATGTGTGCTCTTTTAACTAACAACCAGAGTCATTGCATGTCTGTTCTCTTCACAATCCACCTATGGATCCACCAGTGTCATTACATGTGTGTTCTTTTTACTAACAACAACCAGAGTCATTGCATGTGTGTTCTCTTCAGATACCACACATGGATCCAGCAGTGTCATTGCATGTGTGTTCTTTTTACTAACAACAACTAGAGTCATTGAAATGTGTGTTCTCTTCAGAGACCACACATGAATCCACAAGTGTCATTGCATGTGTGTTCTTTTTACTAACAACAACCAGAGTCATTGCATGTGTGTTATTTTCACATACCACATATGGATCCACCAGTGTCATTGAATCCACAAGTGTCATTGCATGTATGCTCTCTTGACAATCCAGCTATGGATCCACCAGTGTCATTGCATGTGTCTTCTTTTTATTAACAACAACTAGAGTCATTTCATGTGTGTTCTTTTCACATACGACATATGGATCCACCGGTGTCATTGAAATGTGTGTTCTCTTCAGAGACCACACATGGATCCACCAGTGTCATTCCATGTGTGTTCTTTTTACTAACAACAACCAGAGTCATTGAAATGTGTGTTCTCTTCAGGGACCACACATGGATCCACTAGTGTCATTGCATGTGTGTTCTTTTTACTAACAACAACCAGAGTCATTGCATGTGTGTTATTTTTGCATACCACATATGGATCCACCAGTGTCATTGCATGTATGCTCTCTTCACAATCCACCTATGGATCCACCAGTGTCATTGCATGTGTGTTCTTTTTACTAACAACAACTAGAGTCATTTCATGTGTGTTCTTTTCACATACCACATATGGATCCACCAGTGTCATTGAATCCACCAGTGTCATTGCATGTGTGCTCTCTTCACAATCCACCAATGGATCCAACAGTGTCATTGCATGTGTGTTCTTTTTACTAACAACAACCAGAGTCATTGCATGTGTGTTCTTTTCACATACCACATATGGATCCACTAGTATCATTGCATGTGTGTTCTTTTCAAAATCCACACATGGACCCAACAGTGTCATTGCATGTGTTTCTTTTTACTAACAACAACTAGAGTCATTGGAATGTGTGTTCTCTATAGAGACCACACATAGATCCACCAGTGTCATTGCATGTGTGTTCTTTTTACTAACAAAAACCAGACTCATTGAAATGTTTGTTCTCTTCAGAGACCACACATGGGTCCACCAGTGTCAATGCATGTGTGCTCTCTTCACAATCCACCTATGGATCGACCAGTGTTATTGCATGTGTGTTCTATTTACTAACAATAACCAGAGTCATTGCATGTGTGTTCTTTTCACATACCACTGATGGTTACACCAGTGTCATTCCATGTGTGTTCTTTTCACTATCCACCTAAGGATCCACCAGTGTCATTGCATGTGTGCTCTTTTCACTAACAACAACCAGAGTCATTGCATGTGTGTTCCCTTCAGAGACCACATATGGATCCACCAGTGTCATTGCTTATGTTTTCTTTTTACTAACAACAACTAGAGTCATTGAAATGTGTGTTCTCTTCAGAGACCACACATGGATCCACCAGTGTCATTGCATGTGTGTTCTTTTTACTAAAAACAACCAGAGTCATTGCATGTGTGTTATTTTCACATACCACATATGGATCCACCAGTGTCATTGCATGTGTATTCATTTCACAATCCACATATGGATCCACCAGTGTCATTGCATGTGTGTTCTTTTTACTAACAACAACCAGAGTCATTGCATGTGTGTTCTTTTCACATACCACCTATGGATCCACCAGTGTCATTGCATGTCTGTTCTTTTCACAATGATCCGATGGATCCACCAGTGTCATTGCATGTTTTCTTTTTTACTAACAACAACCAAAGTCATTGCATGTGTGCTCTTTTCACATTCCACATATGTATCCACTAGTGTCATTGCATGTGTGTTCTTTTCACAATCCACCTATGGCTCTGTCAGTGTCATTGCATGTGTGCTCTTTTAACTAACAACAACTAGAGTTATTGCATGTGGGTTCTCTTTAGAGACCACACATGGATCCACTAGTGTCATTGCACGTGTGTTCTTTTTACTAACAACAACCAGAGTCATTGAAATGTGTTTTCTCTTTAGAGACCACACATGGATCTACTAGTGTCATTGCATGTGTGTTCTTTTTACTAAGAACAACCAGAGTCATTGCATGTGTGTTATTTTCACATATCACATATGGATCCACCAGTGTCATTGAATCCACCAGTGTCATTGCATGTATGGTCTCTTCACAATCCACCTATGGATCCACCAGTGTCATTGCAGGTGTGTTCTTTTTATTAACAACAACTAGAGTCATTTCATGTGTGTTGTTTTCACATACCACATATGGATCCACCAGTGTCATTGAAATGTGTGTTCTCTTCAAAGACCACACATGGATCCACCAGTGTCATTGCATGTGTGCTCTCTTCACAATCCACCTACGGATCCACCTGTGTCATTGCATGTGTGTTCTTTTTACTAACAACAACCAAAGTCATTGAAATGTGTGTTCTTTTCACATACCACATATGGATCCACCAGTGTGATTGCATGTGTCTTGTTTTCACAATCCACCTATGGATCCACCAGTGTCATTGCATGTGCGGTCTTTTTACTAACAACAACCAGAGTCATTGCATGTGTGCTCTCTTCACAATCCACCTATGGATCCAACAGTGTCATTGCATGAGTGTTCTTTTTAGTAACAACAACCAGAGTCATTGCATGTGCGTTCTTTTCACATACCACATATCGATCCACGAGTGTCATTGCATGTGTGTTCTTTTCACAATCCACCTATGGATCCACCAGTGTCATTGCATGTGTGTTTTTTACTAACAACAACCAGAGTCGTTGCATGTGTGCTCTTTTCACAATCCACATATGGATCCACCAGTGTCATTGCATGTGTGTTCTCTTCACAATCCACCTATGGATCCACCAGTGTCATTGCATGTGTGCTCTTTTCACTAACAACAACCAGAGTCATTGCATGTGTGTTCTCTTCAGAGACCACACATGGATCCACCAGTGTCATTGCATGTGTGTTCTTTTTACTAACAACAACTAGAGTCATTGAAATGTGTGTTCTCTTCAGAGACCACACATGGATCCACCAGTGTCATTGCATGTGTGTTCTTTTTACTAACAAAAACCAGACTCATTGAAATGTGTGTTCTCTTCAGAGACCACACTTGGATCCACCAGTGTCATTGCATGTGTGCTCTCTTCACAATTCACCTATGGATCCACCAGTGTCATTGCACGTGTGTTCTTTTTACTAACAACAACCAGAGTCATTGCATGTGTGTTCTTTTCACTATCCACCTAAGGATCCACAAGTGTCATTGCATGTGTGCTCTTTTCACTAACAACAACCAGAGTCATTGCATGTCTGTTCTCTTCAGACACCACACATGGATCCACCAGTGTCATTGCATATGTGTTCTTTTTACTAACAACAACTAGAGTCATTGAAATTTGTGTTCTCTTCAGAGACCACACATGGATCCACCAGTGTCATTGCATGTGTGTTATTTTTACTAACAACAACCAGAGTCATTGCATGTGTGTTATTTGCACATACCACATATGGATCCACCAATGTCATTGAATCCACTAGTGTCATTGCATATGTGTTCTTTTAACAATCCACCTATGGATCCACCAGTGTCATTGCATGTGTGTTCTTTTTACTAACAACAACCACAGTCATTGCATGTGTGTTCTTTTCACATACCACATATGGATCCACTAGTGTCATTGCATGTGTGTTCTATTCACAATCCACCTGTGGATCCACAAGTGTCATTGCATGTGTGCTTTTTTACTAACAACAACCAAAGTCATTGCATGTGTGCTCTTTTCACAATACACATATGGATCCACCAGTGTCATTGCATGTGTGTTCTTTTCACAATCCACCTATGGATACACCAGTGTCATTGCATGTGTGCTCTTTTAACTAACAACAACCAGAGTCATTGCATGTATGTTCTCTTCACAATCCACCTATGGATCCACCAGTGTCATTACATGTGTGTTCTTTTTACTAACAACAACCAGAGTCATTGCATGTGTGTTCTCTTCAGAGACCACACATGGATCCACCAGTGTCATTGCATGTGTGTTCTTTTTACTAACAACAACTAGAGTCATTGAAATGTGTGTTGTCTTTAGAGACCACACATGGATCCACCAGTGTCATTGCATGTGTGATCTTTTTACTAACAACAACCAGAGTCATTGCATGTGTGTTATTTTCACATACCACATATGGATCCACCAGTGTCATTGAATCCACCAGTCTCATTGCATGTGTGCTCTCTTCACAATCCACCTATGGATCCACCAGTGTCATTGCATGTGTGTTCTTTTTACTAACAACAACCAGAGTCACTGCATGTGTGTTCTTTTCACATACCACATATGGATCCACCAGTATCATTGCATGTGTGTTCTTTTTACTAACAACAACTAGAGTCATTGAAATGTGTGTTGTCTTTAGAGACCACACATGGATCCACCAGTGTCATTGCATGTGTGATCTTTTTACTAACAACAACCAGAGTCATTGCATGTGTGTTATTTTCACATACCACATATGGATCCACCAGTGTCATTGAATCCACCAGTCTCATTGCATGTGTGCTCTCTTCACAATCCACCTATGGATCCACCAGTGTCATTGCATGTGTGTTCTTTTTACTAACAACAACCAGAGTCACTGCATGTGTGTTCTTTTCACATACCACATATGGATCCACCAGTATCATTGCATGTGTGTTCTTTTCACAATCCACCTATGGATCCACCAGTGTCATTGCATGTGTGCTTTTTTCCTAACAACAACCATAGTCACTGCATGTGTGCTCTTTTCACAATCCACATATGGATCCACCAGTGTCATTGCATGTGTGTTCTTTTCACAATCCACCGATGGATCCACCAGTGTCATTGCATGTGTGCTCTTTTCATTAACAACAACTAGAGTCATTGCATGCGTGTTCTCTTCAGAGACCACACATGGATCCACCAGTGTCATTGCATGTGTGTTATTTTTGCTAACAACAACTAGAGTCATTGAAATGTGTGTTCTCTTTAGAGACCACACATGGATCCACCAGTGTCATTGCATGTGTGTTCTTTTTACTAACAAAAACCAGACTCATTGAAATGTGTGTTCTCTTCAGAGACCACACATGGATCCACCAGTGTCATTGCATGTGTGCTCTCTTCACAATTCACCTATGGATCCACCAGTGTCATTGCACGTGTGTTCTTTTTACTAACAACAACTAGAGTCATTGAAATGTGTGTTCTCTTCAGACACCACACATGGATCCACCAGTGTCATTGCATGTGTGTTCTTTTTACTAACAAAAACCAGACTCATTGAAATGTGTGTTCTCTTCAGAGACCACACATGGATCCACCAGTGTCATTGCATGTGTGTTCTTTTTACTAACAACAACCAGAGTCATTGCATGTGTGTTCTCTTCAGAGACCACACATGGATCCACCAGTGTCATTGCATGTGTGTTCTTTTTACTAACAACAACTAGAGTCATTGAAATGTGTGTTCTCTTCAGAGACCACACATGGATCCACCAGTGTCATTGCATGTGTGATCTTTTTACTAACAACAACCAGAGTCATTGGATGTGTGTTATTTTCACATACCACATATGGATCCACCAGTGTCATTGAATCCACCAGTCTCATTGCATGTGTGCTCTCTTCACAATCCACCTATGGATCCACCAGTGTCATTGCATGTGTGTTCTTTTTACTAACAACAACCAGAGTCACTGCATGTGTGTTCTTTTCACATACCACATATGGATCCACTAGTATCATTGCATGTGTGTTCTTATCACAATCCACCTATGGATCCACCAGTGTCATTGCATGTGTGCTTTTTTCCTAACAACAACCAGAGTCATTGCATGTGTGCTCTTTTCACAATCCACATATGGATCCACCAGTGTCAGTGCATGTGTGTTCTTTTCACAATCCACCTATGGATCCACCAGTGTCATTGCATGTGTGCTCTTTTCATTAACAACAACTAGAGTCATTGCATGCGTGTTCTCTTCAGAGACCACACATGGATCCACCAGTGTCATTGCATGTGTGTTCTTTTTACTAACAACAACTAGAGTCATTGAAATGTGTGTTCTCTTCAGAGACCACACATGGATCCACCAGTGTCATTGCATGTGTGTTCTTTTTACTAACAAAAACCAGACTCATTGAAATGTGTGTTCTCTTCAGAGACCACACATGGATCCACCAGTGTCATTGCATGTGTGCTCTCTTCAGAATTCACCTATGGATCCACCAGTGTCATTGCACATGTGTTCTTTTTACTAAGAACAACCAGAGTCATTGCATGTGTGTTCTTTTCACTATCCACCTAAGGATCCACAAGTGTCATTGCATGTGTGCTCTTTTCACTAACAACAAACCAGAGTCATTGCATGTCTGTTCTCTTCAGTGACCACACATGGATCCACTAGTGTCATTCCATGTGTGTTCTTTTTACTAACAACAACCAGAGTCATTGAAATGTGTGTTCTTTTCACATACCACATATGGATCCACCAGTTTCATTGCATGTGTGTTCTTTTCACAATCCAGCTATCGATCCACCAGTGTCATTACATGTGTGCTCTTTTTAGTAACAACAACCAGAGTCATTGCATGTGTTTTCTCTTCACAAACCACACATGGATCCACCAGTGTCATTGCATGTGTGCTCTTTTCACTAACAACAACCAGAGTCATTGCATGTGTGTTCTCTTCAGAGACCACACATTGATCCACCAGTGTCATTGCATGTGTGTTCTTTTTACTAACAACAACTAGAGTCATTGAAATGTGTGTTATTTTCACATACCACACATGGATCCACCAGTGTCATTGCTTGTGTCTTCTCTTCACAATCCACCTATGGATCTACCAGTGTCATTGCATGTGTGCTCTTTTCACTAACAACAACCAGAGTCATTGCATGTGTGTTCTCTTAAGAGACCACACATGGATCCACTAGTGTCATTACATGTGTGTTATTTTTACTAACAACAACTAGAGTCATTGAAATGTGTGTTCTCTTCAGAGACCACACATGGATCCACTAGTGTCATTGCATGTGTGTTCTTTTTACTAACAACAACCAGAGTCATTGCATGTGTGTTATTTTCACATACCACATATGGATCCACCAGTGTGATTGAATCCACTAGTGTCATTGCATGTGTGTTCTTTTAACAATCCACCTATGGATCCACCAGTGTCATTGCATGTGTGTTCTTTTTACTAACAACAACCACAGTCATTGCATGTGTGTTCTTTTCACATACCACATATGGATCCACCAGTGTCATTGCATGTGTGTTCTATTCACAATCCACCTATGGATCCACAAGTGTCATTGCATGTGTGCTTTTTTACTAACAACAACCAAAGTCATTGCATGTGTGCTCTTTTCACAATACACATATGGATCCACCAGTGTCATTGCATGTGTGTTCTTTTCACAATCCACCTATGGATACACCAGTGTCATTGCATGTGTGCTCTTTTAACTAACAACAACCAGAGTCATTGCATGTATGTTCTCTTCACAATCCACCAGTGTCATTACATGTGTGTTCTTTTTACTAACAACAACCAGAGTCATTGCATGTGTGTTCTCTTCAGAGACCACACATGGATCCACCAGTGTCATTGCATGTGTGTTCTATTTACTAACAACAACTAGAGTCATTGAAATGTGTGTTGTCTTCAGAGACCACACATGGATCCACCAGTGTCATTGCATGTGTGATCTTTTTACTAACAACAACCAGAGTCATTGCATGTGTGTTATTTTCACATACCACATATGGATCCACCAGTGTCATTGAATCCACCAGTCTCATTGCATGTGTGCTCTCTTCACAATCCACCTATGGATCCACCAGTGTCATTGCATGTGTGTTCTTTTTACTAACAACAACCAGAGTCACTGCATGTGTGTTCTTTTCACATACCACATATGGATCCACCAGTATCATTGCATGTGTGTTCTTTTCACAATCCACCTATGGATCCACCAGTGTCATTGCATGTGTGCTTTTTTCCTAACAACAACCAGAGTCATTGCATGTGTGCTCTTTTCACAATCCACATATGGATCCACCAGTGTCATTGCATGTGTGTTCTTTTCACAATCCACCTATGGATCCACCATTGTCATTGCATGTGTGCTCTTTTCATTAACAACAACTAGAGTCATTGCATGCGTGTTCTCTTCAGAGACCACACATGGATCCACCAGTGTCATTGCATGTGTGTTCTTTTTGCTAACAACAACTAGAGTCATTGAAATGTGTGTTCTCTTCAGAGACCACACATGGATCCACCAGTGTCATTGCATGTGTGTTCTTTTTACTAACAAAAACCAGACTCATTGAAATGTGTGTTCTCTTCAGAGACCACACATGGATCCACCAGTGTCATTGCATGTGTGCTCTCTTCACAATTCACCTATGGATCCACCAGTGTCATTGCACGTGTGTTCTTTTTACTAACAACAACTAGAGTCATTGAAATGTGTGTTCTCTTCAGAGACCACACATGGATCCACCAGTGTCATTGCATGTGTGGTCTTTTTACTAACAATAACCAGAGTCATTGCATGTGTGTTCTCTTCAGAGACCACACATGGATCCACCAGTGTCATTGCATGTGTGTTCTTTTTACTAACAACAACTAGAGTCATTGAAATGTGTGTTCTCTTCAGAGACCACACATGGATCCACCAGTGTCATTGCATGTGTGATCTTTTTAGTAACAACAACCAGAGTCATTGCATGTGTGTTATTTTCACATACCACATATGGATCCACCAGTGTCATTGAATCCACCAGTCTCATTGCATGTGTGCTCTCTTCACAATCCACCTATGGATCCACCAGTGTCATTGCATGTGTGTTCTTTTTACTAACAACAACCAGAGTCACTGCATGTGTGTTCTTTTCACATACCACATATGGATCCACCAGTATCATTGCATGTGTTCTCTTCAGAGACCACACATGGATCCACCAGTGTCATTGCATGTGTGTTCTTTTTATTAACAACAACTAGAGTCATTGAAATGTGTGTTATTTTCACATACCACACATGGATCCACCAGTGTCATTGCTTGTGTCTTCTCTTCACAATCCACCTATGGATCTACCAGTGTCATTGCATGTGTGCTCTTTTCACTAACAACAACCAGAGTCATTGCATGTGTGTTCTCTTCAGAGACCACACATGGATCCACTAGTGTCATTACATGTGTGTTATTTTTACTAACAACAACAAGAGTCATTGAAATGTGTTTCTCTTCAGAGACCACACATGGATCCACTAGTGTCATTGCATGTGTGTTCTTTTTACTAACAACAACCAGAGTCATTGCATGTGTGTTATTTTCACATACCACATATGGATCCACCAGTGTCATTGAATCCACTAGTGTCATTGCATGTGTGTTCTTTTAACAATCCACCTATGGATCCACCAGTGTCATTGCATGTGTGTTCTTTTTACTAACAACAACCACAGTCATTGCATGTGTGTTCTTTTCACATACCACATATGGATCCACCAGTGTCATTGCATGTGTGTTCTATTCACAATCCACCTATGGATCCACAAGTGTCATTGCATGTGTGCTTTTTTACTAACAACAACCACAGTCATTGCATGTGTGCTCTTTTCACAATACACATATGGATCCACCAGTGTCATTGCATGTGTGTTCTTTTCACAATCCACCTATGGATACACCAGTGTCATTGCATGTGTGCTCTTTTAACTAACAACAACCAGAGTCATTGCATGTATGTTCTCTTCACAATCCACCTATGGATCCACCAGTGTCATTACATGTGTGTTCTTTTTACTAACAACAACCAGAGTCATTGCATGTGTGTTCTCTTCAAAGACCACACATGGATCCACCAGTGTCATTGCATGTGTGTTCTTTTTACTAACAACAACTAGAGTCATTGAAATGTGTGTTGTCTTTAGAGACCACACATGGATCCACTAGTGTCATTGCATGTGTGATCTTTTTACTAACAACAACCAGAGTCATTGCATGTGTGTTATTTTCACATACCACATATGGATCCACCAGTGTCATTGAATCCACCAGTCTCATTGCATGTGTGCTCTCTTCACAATCCATCTATGGATCCACCAGTGTCATTGCATGTGTGTTCTTTTTACTAACAACAACCAGAGTCACTGCATGTGTGTTCTTTTCACATACCACATATGGATCACCAGTATCATTGCATGTGTGTTCTTTTCACAATCCACCTATGGATCCACCAGTGTCATTGCATGTGTGCTTTTTTCCTAACAACAACCAGAGTCATTGCATGTGTGCTCTTTTCACAATCCACATATGGATCCACAAGTGTCATTGCATGTGTGTTCTTTTCACAATCCACCTATGGATCCACCAGTGTCATTGCATGTGTGCTCTTTTCATTAACAACAACTAGAGTCATTGCATGCGTGTTCTCTTCAGAGACCACACATGGATCCACCAGTGTCATTGCATGTGTGTTCTTTTTGCTAACAACAACTAGAGTCATTGAAATGTGTGTTCTCTTCAGAGACCACACATGGATCCACCAGTGTCATTGCATGTGTGTTCTTTTACTAACAAAAACCAGACTCATGGAAATGTGTGTTCTCTTCAGAGACCACACATGGATCCACCAGTGTCATTGCATGTGTGCTCTATTCACAATTCACCTAAGGATCCACCAGTGTCATTGCACGTGTGTTCTTTTTACTAACAACAACTAGAGTCATTGAAATGTGTGTTCTCTTTAGAGACCACACATGGATCCACCAGTGTCTTTGCATGTGTGTTCTTTTTACTAACAAAAACCAGACTCATTGAAATGTGTGTTCTCTTCAGAGACCACACATGGATCCACCAGTGTCATTGCATGTGTGTTCTTTTTACTAACAAAAACCAGACTCATTGAAATGTGTGTTCTCTTTAGAGACCACACATGGATCCACCAGTGTCATTGCATGTGTGCTCTCTTCACAATTCACCTATGGATCCACCAGTGTCATTGCACATGTGTTCTTTTTACTAACAACAACCAGAGTCATTGCATGTGTGTTCTTTTCACTATCCACCTAAGGATCCACAAGTGTCATTACATGTGTGCTCTTTTCACTAACAACAACCAGAGTCATTGCATGTATGTTCTCTTCAGAGACCACACATGGATCCACTAGTGTCATTCCATGTGTGTTCTTTTTACTAACAACAACCAGAGTCATTGAAATGTGTGTTCTTTTCACATACCACATATGGATCCACCAGTTTCATTGCATGTGTGTTCTTTTCACAATCCAGCTATGGATCCACCAGTGTCATTACATGTGTGCTCTTTTTACTAACAACAACCAGAGTCATTGCATGTGTTTTCTCTTCACAAACCACACATGGATCCACCAATGTCATTGCATGTGTGCTCTTTTCACTAACAACAACCAGAGTCATTGCATGTGTGTTCTCTTCAGAGACCACACATGGATCCACCAGTGTCATTGCATGTGTGTTCTTTTTACTAACAACAACTAGAGTCATTGAAATGTGTGTTATTTTCACATACCACACATGGATCCACCAGTGTCATTGCTTGTGTCTTCTCTTCACAATCCACCTATGGATCTACCAGTGTCATTGCATGTGTGCTCTTTTCACTAACAACAACCAGAGTCATTGCATGTGTGTTCTCTTCAGAGACCACACATGGATCCACTAGTGTCATTGCATGTGTGTTCTTTTTACTAACAACAACTAGAGTCATTGAAATGTGTGTTCTCTTCAGAGACCACACATGGATCCACCAGTGTCATTGCATGTGTGTTCTTTTTACTAACAACAACCAGAGTCATTGCATGTGTGTTATTTTCACATACCACATATGGATCCACCAGTGTCATTGCATGTATGCTCTCTTGACAATCCACCTATTGATCCACCAGTGTCATTGCATGTGTGTTCTTTTTATTAACAACAACTAGAGTCATTTCATGTGTCTTCTATTCACATACCACATATGGATCCACCAGTGTCATTGAAATGTGTGTTCTCTACAAAGACCACACATGGATCCACCAGTGTCTCTACATGTGTGTTCTTTTTACTAACAACAACCAAAGTCATTGAAATGTGTGTTCTTTTCACATACCACATATGGATCCACCAGTGTCATTGCATGTGTGTTCTTTTCACAATCCACCTATGGATCCACAAGTGTCATTGCATGTGTGCTCTTTTTACTAACAACAACAAGAGTCATTGCATGTGTGTTCTCTTCACAATCCACCTACGGATCCACCAGTGTCATTTCATGTGTGTTCTTTTTACTAACAACAACCAGAGTCATTGCATGTGTGTTCTCTTCAGAGACCACACATGGATCCCCCAGTGTCATTGCATGTGTGTTCGTTTTACTAACAACAACTAGAGTCATTGAAATGTGTGTTCTCTTCAGAGACCACACATGGATCCACCAGTGTCATTGCATGTGTGTTCTTTTTACTAACAAAAACCAGACTCATTGAAATGTGTGTTCTCTTTAGAGACCACACATGGATCCACCAGTGTCATTGCATGTGTGCTCTCTTCACAATTCACCTATGGATCCACCAGTGTCATTGCACATGTGTTCTTTTTACTAACAACAACCAGAGTCATTGCATGTGTGTTCTTTTCACTATCCACCTAAGGATCCACAAGTGTCATTACATGTGTGCTCTTTTCACTAACAACAACCAGAGTCATTGCATGTCTGTTCTCTTCAGAGACCACACATGGATCCACTAGTGTCATTCCATGTGTGTTCTTTTTACTAACAACAACCAGAGTCATTGAAATGTGTGTTCTTTTCACATACCACATATGGATCCACCAGTTTCATTGCATGTGTGTTCTTTTCACAATCCAGCTATGGATCCACCAGTGTCATTACATGTGTGCTCTTTTTACTAACAACAACCAGAGTCATTGCATGTGTTTTCTCTTCACAAACCACACATGGATCCACCAATGTCATTGCATGTGTGCTCTTTTCACTAACAACAACCAGAGTCATTGCATGTGTGTTCTCTTCAGAGACCACACATGGATCCACCAGTGTCATTGCATGTGTGTTCTTTTTACTAACAACAACTAGAGTCATTGAAATGTGTGTTATTTTCACATACCACACATGGATCCACCAGTGTCATTGCTTGTGTCTTCTCTTCACAATCCACCTATGGATCTACCAGTGTCATTGCATGTGTGCTCTTTTCACTAACAACAACCAGAGTCATTGCATGTGTGTTCTCTTCAGAGACCACACATGGATCCACTAGTGTCATTGCATGTGTGTTCTTTTTACTAACAACAACTAGAGTCATTGAAATGTGTGTTCTCTTCAGAGACCACACATGGATCCACCAGTGTCATTGCATGTGTGTTCTTTTTACTAACAACAACCAGAGTCATTGCATGTGTGTTATTTTCACATACCACATATGGATCCACCAGTGTCATTGCATGTATGCTCTCTTGACAATCCACCTATTGATCCACCAGTGTCATTGCATGTGTGTTCTTTTTATTAACAACAACTAGAGTCATTTCATGTGTCTTCTTTTCACATACCACATATGGATCCACCAGTGTCATTGAAATGTGTGTTCTCTACAAAGACCACACATGGATCCACCAGTGTCTCTACATGTGTGTTCTTTTTACTAACAACAACCAAAGTCATTGAAATGTGTGTTCTTTTCACATACCACATATGGATCCACCAGTGTCATTGCATGTGTGTTCTTTTCACAATCCACCTATGGATCCACAAGTGTCATTGCATGTGTGCTCTTTTTACTAACAACAACAAGAGTCATTGCATGTGTGTTCTCTTCACAATCCACCTACGGATCCACCAGTGTCATTTCATGTGTGTTCTTTTTACTAACAACAACCAGAGTCATTGCATGTGTGTTCTCTTCAGAGACCACACATGGATCCCCCAGTGTCATTGCATGTGTGTTCGTTTTACTAACAACAACTAGAGTCATTGAAATGTGTGTTCTCTTCAGAGACCACACATGGATCCACCAGTGTCATTGCATGTGTGTTCTTTTTACTAACAACAACTAGAGTCATTGCATATGTGTTATTTTCATATACCACATATGAATCCACTAGTGTCATTGAATCCACCAGTCTCATTGCATGTGTGCTCTCTTGACAATCCACCTATGGATCCACCAGTGTCATTGCATGTGTGTTCTTTTTACTAACAACAACCAGAGTCACTGCATGTGTGTTCTTTTCACATACCACATATGGATCCACCAGTATCATTGCATGTGTGTTCTTTTCACAATCCACCTATGGATCCACCAGTGTCATTGCATGTGTGCTTTTTTCCTAACAACAACCAGAGTCATTGCATGTGTGCTCTTTTCACAAACCACATATGGATCCACCAGTGTCATTGCATGTGTGTTCTTTTCACAATCCACCTATGGATCCACCAGTGTCATTGCATGTGTGCTCTTTTCATTAACAACAACCAGAGTCATTGCATGCATGTTCTCTTCAGAGACCACACATGGATCCACCAGTGTCATTGCATGTGTGTTCTTTTTACTTACAACAACTAGAGTCATTGAAATGTGTGTTCTCTTCAGAGACCACACATGGATCCACCAGTGTCATTGCATGTGTGTTCTTTTTACTAACAAAAACCAGACTCATTGAAATGTGTGTTCTCTTCAGAGACCACACATGGATCCACCAGTGTCATTGCTTGTGTCTTCTCTTCACAATCCACCTATGGATCTACCAGTGTCATTGCATGTGTGCTCTTTTCACTAACAACAACCAGAGTCATTGCATGTGTATTCTCTTCAGAGACCACACATGGATCCACTAGTGTCATTGCATGTGTGTTCTTTTTACTAACAACAACTAGAGTCATTGAAATGTGTGTTCTCTTCAGAGACCACACATGGATCCACTAGTGTCATTGCATGTGTGTTCTTTTACTAACAACAACTAGAGTCTTTGCATGTGTGTTATTTTCACATACCACATATGGATACACCAGTGTCACTGAATCCACCAGTGTCATTGCATGTATGCTCTCTTGACAATCCACCTATGGATCCACCAGTGTCATTGCATGTGTGTTCTTTTTATTAACAACAACTAGAGTCATTTTAGGTGTGTTCTTTTCACATACCACATATGGATCCACCAGTGTCATTGAAATGTGTGTTCTCTTCAGAGACCACACATGGATCCACCAGTGTCATTCCATGTGTGTTCTTTTTACTAACAACAACCAGAGTCATTGAAATGTGTGTTCTCTTCAGAGACCACACATGGATCCACCAGTGTAATTGCATGTGTGTTCTTTTTACTAACAACAACTAGAGTCATTGCATGTGTGTTATTTTCACATAACACATATGGATCCACCGGTGTCATTGAATCCACCAGTGGCATTGCATGTGTGCTCTCTTGACAATCCAGCTATGGATCCACCAGTGTCATTGCATGTGTGTTCTTTTTACTAACAACAACCAGAGTCACTGCATGTGTGTTCTTTTCACATACCACATATGGATCCACCAGTATCATTGCATGTGTGTTCTTTTCACAATCCACCTATGGATCCACCAGTCTCAATGCATGTGTGCTTTTTTCCTAACAACAAACAGAGTCATTGCATGTGTGCTCTTTTCACAAACCACATATGGATCCACCAGTGTCATTGCATGTGTGTTCTTTTCACAATCCACCTATGGATCCACCAGTGTCATTGCATGTGTGCTCTTTTCATTAACAACAACCAGAGTCATTGCATGCGTGTTCTCTTCAGAGACCACACATGGATCCACCAGTGTCATTGCATGTGTGTTCTTTTTACTAACAACAACTAGAGTCATTGAAATGTGTGTTCTCTTCAGAGACCACACATGGATCCACCAATGTCATTGCATGTGTGTTCTTTTTACTAACAAAAACCAGACTCATTGAAATGTGTGTTCTCTTCAGAGACCACACATGGATCCACCAGTGTCATTGCATGTGTGCTCTCTTCACAATTCACCTATGGATCCACCAGTGTCATTGCACGTGTGTTCTTTTTACTAACAACAACCAGAGTCATTGCATGTGTGTTCTTTTCACTATCCACCTAAGGATCCACAAGTGTCATTGCATGTGTGCTCTTTTCACTAACAACAACCAGAGTCATTGCATGTGTGTTCTCTTCAGAGACCACACATGGATCCCCCAGTGTCATTGCATGTGTGTTCATTTTACTAACAACAACTAGAGTCATTGAAATGTGTGTTCTCTTCAGAGACCACACATGGATCCACCAGTGTCATTGCATTTGTGTTCTTTTTACTAACAACAACTAGAGTCATTGCATGTGTATTATTTTCACATACCACATATGGATCCACCAGTGTCATTGAATCCACCAGTCTCATTGCATGTGTGCTCTCTTGACAATCCACCTATGGATCCACCAGTGTCATTGCATGTGTGTTCTTTTTACTAACAACAACCAGAGTCACTGCATGTGTGTTCTTTTCACATACCACATATGAATCCACCAGTATAATTGCATGTGTGTTCTTTTCACAATCCACCTATGGATCCACCAGTGTCATTGCATGTGTGCTTTTTTCCTAACAACAACCAGAGTCATTGCATGTGTGCTCTTTTCACAAACCACATATTGATCCACCAGTGTCATTGCATGTGTGTTCTTTTCACAATCAACCTATGGATCCACCAGTGTCATTGCATGTGTGCTCTTTTCATTAACAACAACGAGAGTCATTGCATGCGTGTTCTCTTCAGAGACCACACATGGATCCACCAGTGTCATTGCATGTGTGTTCTTTTTACTAACAACAACTAGAGTCATTGAAATGTGTGTTCTCTTCAGAGACCACACATGGATCCACCAGTGTCATTGCATGTGTGTTCTTTTTACTAACAAAAACCATACTCATTGAAATGTGTGTTCTCTTCAGAGACCACACATGGATTCACCAGTGTCATTGCATGTGTGCTCTCTTCACAATTCACCTATGGATCCACCAGTGTCATTGCACGTGTGTTCTTTTTACTAACAACAACCAGAGTCATTGCATGTGTGTTCTTTTCACTATCCACCTAAGGATCCACAAGTGTCATTGCATGTGTGCTCTTTTCACTAACAACAACCAGAGTCATTGCATGTCTGTTTTCTTCAGACACCACACATGGATCCACCAGTGTCATTGCATGTGTGTTCTTTTTACTAACAACAACTAGAGTCATTGAAATTTGTGTTCTCTTCAGAGACCACACATGGATCCACCAGTGTCATTGCATGTGTGTTATTTTTAATAACAACCAGAGTCATTGCATGTGTGTTATTTTCACATACCACATATGGATCCACCAATGTCATTGAATCCACTAGTGTCATTGCATGTGTGTTCTTTTAACAATCCACTTATGGATCCACCAGTGTCATTGCATGTGTGTTCTTTTTACTAACAACAACCACAGTCATTGCATGTGTGTTCTTTTCACATACCACATATGGATCCACCAGTGTCATTGCATGTGTGTTCTATTCACAATCCACCTATGGATCCACAAGTGTCATTGCATGTGTGCTTTTTTACTAACAACAACCAAAGTCATTGCATGTGTGCTCTTTTCACAATACACATATGGATCCACCAGTGTCATTGCATGTGTGTTGTTTTCACAATCCACCTATGGATACACCAGTGTCATTGCATGTGTGCTCTTTTAACTAACAACAACCAGAGTCATTGCATGTACGTTCTCTTCACAATCCACCTATGGATCCACCTGTGTTATTACATGTGTGTTCTTTTTACTAACAACAACCAGAGTCATTGCATGTGTGTTCTCTTTAGAGACCACACATGGATCCACCAGTGTCATTGCATGTGTGTTCTTTTTACGAACAACAACTAGAGTCATTGAAATGTCTGTTCTCTTCAGAGACCACACATGGATCCACTAGTGTCATTGCATGTGTGATCTTTTTACTAACAACAACCAGAGTCATTGCATGTGTGTTATTTTCACATACCACATATGGATCCACCAGTGTCATTGAATCCACCAGTCTCATTGCATGTGTGCTCTCTTCACAATCCACCTATGGATCCACCAGTGTCATTGCATATGTGTTCTTTTTACTAAAAACAACCAGAGTCACTGCATGTGTGTTCTTTTCACATACCACATATGGATCCACCAGTATCATTGCATGTGTGTTCTTTTCACAATCCACCTATGGATCCACCAGTGTCATTGCATGTGTGCTTTTTTCCTAACAACAACCAGAGTCATTGCATGTGTGCTCTTTTGACAATCCACATATGGATCCACCAGTGTCATTGCATGTGTGTTCTTTTCACAATCCACCTATGGATCCACCAGTGTCATTGCATGTGTGCTCTTTTCATTAACAACAACTAGAGTCATTGCATGCGTGTTCTCTTCAGAGACCACACATGGATCCACCAGTGTCTTTGCATGTGTGTTCTTTTTACTAACAACAACTAGAGTCATTGAAATGTGTGTTCTCTTCAGAGACCACACATGGATCCACCAGTGTCATTGCATGTGTGTTCTTTTTACTAACAAAAACCAGACTCATTGAAATGTGTGTTCTCTTCAGAGACCATATATGGATCCACCAGTGTCATTGCATGTGTGCTCTCTTCACAATTCACCTATGGATCCACCAGTGACATTGCACGTGTGTTCTTTTTACTAACAACAACCAGAGTCATTGCATGTGTGTTCTTTTCACTATCCACCTAAGGATCCACAAGTGTCATTGCATGTGTGCTCTTTTCACTAACAACAACCAGAGTCATTGCATGTCTGTTCTCTTCAGAGACCACACATGGATCCACTAGTGTCATTCCATGTGTGTTCTTTTTACTAACAACAACCAGAGTCATTGAAATGTGTGTTCATTTCACATACCACATATGGATCCACCATTTTCATTGCATGTGTGTTCTTTTCACAATCCAGCTATGGATCCACCAGGGTCATTACATGTGTGCTCTTTTTACTAACAACAACCAGAGTCATTGCATGTGTTTTCTCTTCACAAACCACACATGGATCCACCAGTGTCATTGCATGTGTGCTCCTTTCACTAACAACAACCAGAGTCATTGCATGTGTGTTCTCTTCAGAGACCACACATCGATCCACCAGTGTCATTGCATGTGTGTTATTTTTACTAACAACAACCAGAGTCATTGAAATGTGTGTTCTCTTTAGAGACCACACATGGATCCACTAGTGTCATTGCATGTGTGTTCTTTTTACTAACAACAACCAGAGTCATTGCGTGTGTGTTATTTTCACATACCACATATGGATCCACCAGTGTCATTCAATCCACCAGTGTCATTGCATGTATGCTCTCTTCACAATCCACCTATGGATCCACCAGTGTCATTGCATGTGTTTTCTTTTTATTAACAACAACTAGAGTCCTTTCATGTGCGTTCTTTTCACATACCACATATGGATCCACCGGTGTCATTGAAATGTGTGTTCTCTTCAGAGACCACACATGGATCCACCAGTGTCATTCCATGTGTGTTCATTTTACTAACAACAACCAGAGTCATTGAAATGTGTGTTCTTTTCACATACCATATATAGCTCCACCAGTGTCATTGAATGTGTGTTCTTTTCACATACCACATATGGATCCACCAGCGTTAATGCATGTGTGTTATTTTCACAATCCACCTATGGATCCACCAATGTCATTACATATGTGCTTTTTTACTAACAACAACCAGAGTCATTGCATGTGTGATCTTTTCACAATCCACATATGGATCCACCAGTGTCATTGCATGTGTGTTATCTTCACAATCCACCTATGGATCCACCAGTGTCATTGCATGTGTGCTCTTTTCACTAACAACAACCAGAGTCATTGCATGTGTGTTCTCTTCAGAGACCACACATGGATCCACCAGTGTCATTGCATTTGTGTTCTTTTTACTAACAACAACTAGAGTCATTGCATGTGTATTATTTTCACATACCACATATGGATCCACCAGTGTCATTGAATCCACCAGTCTCATTGCATGTGTGCTCTCTTGACAATCCACCTATGGATCCACCAGTGTCATTGCATGTGTGTTCTTTTTACTAACAACAACCAGAGTCACTGCATGTTTGTTCTTTTCACATACCACATATGAATCCACCAGTATCATTGCATGTGTGTTCTTTTCACAATCCACCTATGGATCCACCAGTGTCATTGCATGTGTGCTTTTTTCCTAACAACAACCAGAGTCATTGCATGTGTGCTCTTTTCACAAACCACATATTGATCCACCAGTGTCATTGCATGTGTGTTCTTTTCACAATCCACCTATGGATCCACCAGTGTCATTGCATGTGTGCTCTTTTCATTAACAACAACCAGAGTCATTGCATGCGTGTTCTCTTCAGAGACCACACATGGATCCACCAGTGTCATTGCATGTGTGTTCTTTTTACTAACAACAACTAGAGTCATTGAAATGTGTGTTCTCTTCAGAGACCACACATGGATCCACCAGTGTCATTGCATGTGTGTTCTTTTTACTAACAAAAACCATACTCATTGAAATGTGTGTTCTCTTCAGAGACCACACATGGATTCACCAGTGTCATTGCATGTGTGCTCTCTTCACAATTCACCTATGGATCCACCAGTGTCATTGCACGTGTGTTCTTTTTACTAACAACAACCAGAGCCATTGCATGTGTGTTCTTTTCACTATCCACCTAAGGATCCACAAGTGTCATTGCATGTGTGCTCTTTTCACTAACAACAACCAGAGTCATTGCATGTCTGTTTTCTTCAGAGACCACACATGGATCCACCAGTGTCATTGCATGTGTGTTCTTTTTACTAACAACAACTAGAGTCATTGAAATTTGTGTTCTCTTCAGAGACCACACATGGATCCACCAGTGTCATTGCATGTGTGTTATTTTTACTAACAACCAGAGTCATTGCATGTGTGTTATTTTCACATACCACATATGGATCCACCAATGTCATTAAATCCACTAGTGTCATTGCATGTGTGTTCTTTTAACAATCCACTTATGGATCCACCAGTGTCATTGCATGTGTGTTCTTTTTACTAACAACAACCACAGTCATTGCATGTGTGTTCTTTTCACATACCACATATGGATCCACCAGTGTCATTGCATGTGTGTTCTATTCACAATCCACCTATGGATCCACAAGTGTCATTGCATGTGTGCTTTTTTACTAACAACAACCAAAGTCATTGCATGTGTGCTCTTTTCACAATACACATATGGATCCACCAGTGTCATTGCATGTGTGTTGTTTTCACAATCCACCTATGGATACACCAGTGTCATTGCATGTGTGCTCTTTTAACTAACAACAACCAGAGTCATTGCATGTATGTTCTCTTCACAATCCACCTATGGATCCACCTGTGTTATTACATGTGTGTTCTTTTTACTAACAACAACCAGAGTCATTGCATGTGTGTTCTCTTTAGAGACCACACATGGATCCACCAGTTTCATTGAATCGACCAGTCTCATTGCATGTGTGCTCTCTTCACAATCCACCTATGGATCCACCAGTGTCATTGCATGTGTGTTCTTTTTACTAACAACAACCAGAGTCACTGCATGTGTGTTCTTTTCACATACCACATATGGATCCACCAGTATCATTGCATGTGTGTTCTTTTCACAATCCACCTATGGATCCACCAGTGTCATTGCATGTGTGCTTTTTTCCTAACAACAACCAGAGTCATTGCATGTGTGCTCTTTTCACAATCCACATATGGATCCACCAGTGTCATTGCATGTGTGTTCTTTTCACAATCCACCTATGGATCCACCAGTGTCATTGCATGTGTGCTCTTTTCATTAACAACAACTAGAGTCATTGCATGCGTGTTCTCTTCAGAGACCACACATGGATCCACCAGTGTCATTGCATGTGTGTTCTTTTTACTAACAACAACTAGAGTCATTGAAATGTGTGTTCTCTTCAGAGACCACACATGGATCCACCAGTGTCATTGCATGTGTGTTCTTTTTACTAACAAAAACCAGACTCATTGAAATGTGTGTTCTCTTCAGAGACCACATATGGATCCACCAGTGTCATTGCATGTGTGCTCTCTTCACAATTCACCTATGGATCCACCAGTGTCATTGCACGTGTGTTCTTTTTACTAACAACAACCAGAGTCATTGCATGTGTGTTCTTTTCACTATCCACCTAAGGATCCACAAGTGTCATTGCATGTGTGCTCTTTTCACTAACAACAACCAGAGTCATTGCATGTCTGTTCTCTTTAGAGACCACACATGGATCCACTAGTGTCATTCCATGTGTGTTCTTTTTACTAACAACAACCAGAGTCATTGAAATGTGTGTTCTTTTCACATACCACATATGGATCCACCAGTTTCATTGCATGTGTGTTCTTTTCACAATCCAGCTATGGATCCACCAGTGTCATTAAGTGTGTGCTCTTTTTACTAACAACAACCAGAGTCATTCATGTGTTTTCTCTTCACAAACCACACATGGATCCACCAGTGTCATTGCATGTGTGCTCTTTTCACTAACAACAACCAGAGTCATTGCATGTGTGTTCTCTTGAGAGACCACACATGGATCCACCAGTGTCATTGCATGTGTGTTATTTTCACTAACAACAACCAGAGTCATTGAAATGTGTGTTCTCTTCAGAGACCACACATGGATCCACTAGTGTCATTGCATGTGTGTTCTTTTTACTAACAACAACCAGAGTCATTGCGTGTGTGTTATTTTCACATACCACATATGGATCCATCAGTGTCATTCAATCCACCAGTGTCATTGCATGTATGCTCTCTTCACAATCCACCTATGGATCCACCAGTGTCATTGCATGTGTGTTCTTTTTATTAACAACAACTAGAGTCCTTTCATGTGCGTTCTTTTCACATACCACATATGGATCCACCGGTGTCATTGAAATGTGTGTTCTCTTCAGAGACCACACATGGATCCACCAGTGTCATTCCATGTGTGTTCATTTTACTAACAACAACCAGAGTCATTGAAATGTGTGTTCTTTTCACATACCATATATAGCTCCACCAGTGTCATTGAATGTGTGTTCTTTTCACATACCACATATGGATCCACCAGTGTCAATGCATGTGTGTTCTTTTCACAATCCACCTATGGATCCACCAGTGTCATTACATATGTGCTTTTTTACTAACAAGAACCAGAGTCATTGCATGTGTGATCTTTTCACAATCCACATATGGATCCACCAGTGTCATTACATGTGTGTTATCTTCACAATCCACCTATGGATCCACCAGTGTCATTGCATGTGTGCTCTTTTCACTAACAACAACCAGAGTCATTGCATGTGTGTTCTCTTCAGAGACCACACATGGATCCACGAGTGTCATTGCATGTGTGTTCTTTTTACTAACAACAACCAGAGTCATTGAAAAGTGTGTTCTCTTCAGAGACCACACATGGATCCACTAGTGTCATTGCATGTGTGTTCTTTTTACTAACAACAACCAGAGTCATTGCATGTGTGTTATTTTCACATACCACATATGGATCCACCAGTGTCATTGAATCCACCAGTTGCATTGCATGTATGCTCTCTTGAGAATCCACCTATGGATCCACGAGTGTCATTGCATGTGTGTTCTTTTTATTAACAATAACTAGAGTCATTTCATGTGTGTTCTTTTCACATACCACATATGGATCCACCAGTGTCATTGAAATGTGTGTTCTCTTCAGAGACCACACAATAATCCACCAGTGTCATTCCATGTGTGTTCTTTTTACTAACAACAACCAGAGTCATTGAAATGTGTGTTCTCTTCAGGGACCACACATAGATCCACCAGTGTTATTGCATGTGTGTTTTTCTACTAACAACAACCAGAGTCATTGCATGTGTGTTATTTTCGCATACCACATATGGATCCACCAGTGTAATTGAATCCACTAGTGTCATTACCTCTATGCTCTCTTCACAATCCACCTATGGATCCACTTGGGTCATTGCATGTGTGTTCTTTTTACTAACAAAAACCAGAGTCATTGAAATGTGTGTTCTTTTCACATACCACATATGGATCCACCAGTGTCATTGCATGTGTGTTCTTTTCACAATCCACCTATGGATCCACCAGTGTAATTGAATCCACTAGTGTCATTACCTCTATGCTCTCTTCACAATCCACCTATGGATCCACTTGGGTCATTGCATGTGTGTTCTTTTTACTAACAACAACTAGAGTCATTGAAATGTGTGTTCTCTTTAGAGACCACACATGGATCCACCAGTGTCATTGCATGTGTGTTCTTTTTACTAACAAAAACCAGACTCTTTGAAATGTTTGTTCTCTTCAGAGACCACACATGGATCCACTAGTGTCATTTCAAGTGTGTTCTTCTTACTAACAATAACCAAAGTCACTGCATGTGTGTTCTTTTCACATACCACATATGGATCCACCAGTGTTATTGCATGTGTGTTCTTTTCACTATCCACCTATGGATCCACCAGTGTCATTGCATGTGTGCTCTTTTCACTAACAACAACCAGAGTCATTGCATGTGTGTTCTCTTTAGAGACCACACATGGATCCACCAGTGTCATTGCATGTGTGTTCTTTTTACTAACAACAACTAGAGTCATTGAAATGTGTGTTCTTTTAGAGACCACACATGGATCCACTAGTGTCATTGCATGTGTGTTCTTTTTACTAACAAAAACCAGAGTCATTGAAATATTTGTTCTGTTCAGAGACCACACATGGATCCACCAGTGTCATTGCATATTTGCTCTCTTTAAAATCCACCTATGGATCCACCAGTGTCATTGCATGTGTGTTCTTTTTACTAACAACAACCAGAATCATTGCATGTGTGTTCTTTTCACATAACACTTATGGATCCACCAGTGTCATTGAAATGTGTGTTCTCTTCAGAGACCACACATGGATCAACCAGTGTCATTACATGTGTGTTCTTTTTACTAACAAAAACCAGAGTCATTGAAATGTGTGTTCTTTTCACATACCACATATGGATCCACCAGTGTCATTGCACGTGTGTTCTTTTCACAATCCAGCTATGGATCCACCAGTGTCATTGCATTTGTGCTCTTTTTACTAACAACAACCAAAAGCATTGCATGTGTGTTCTCTTTAGAGACCACACATGGATCCACCAGTGTCATTGCATGTGTGTTCTTTTTACTAACAAAAACCAGAGTCATTGCATGTGTGTTGTTTTCACATACCACATATGGATCCACCAGTGTCATTGCATGTGTGTTCTTTTCACAATCCACCTATGGATCCACCAGTGTCATTGTATGTGTTCTCTTTGTACTAACAACAACCAGAGTCATTGAAATGTGTGCTCTCTTAAGGGACCACACATGGATCCACCAGTGTCATTGCATGTATGTTCTTTTTACTAACAACAACTAGAGTCATTTCATGTGTGTTCTTTTCACATACCACATATGGATCCACCAGTGTAATTGAAATGTGTGTTCTCTTCAGAGACCACACATGGATCCACCAGTGTCATTCCATGTTTGTTATTTTTACTAACAACAACTAGAGTAATTGAAATGTGTGTTATTTTCACAATCCACCTATGGATCCACCAGTGTCATTGCATGCGTGTTCTTTTCACATACCACATATGGATCCACCAGTGTCATTGCATGTGTGTTGTTTTCACAATCCACCTATTGATCCACCAGTGTCATTGCATGTGTGCTTTTTAACTAACAACAACCAGTGTCATTCCATGTGTATTCTTTTTACTAACAACAACCAGAGTCATTGAAATGTGTGTTCTTTTCACATTCCACATATGGATCCACCAGTTTCATTGCATGTGAGTTCTTTTCACAATCCACCTATGGATCCACCAGTGTCATTGCATGTGTGCTCTTTTTACTAACAACAACCAGAGTCATTGCATGTGTTTTCTCTTCGCAATCCACCTATGGATCCACCAGTGTCATTGCATGTGTGCTCTTTTCACTAACAACAACCAGAGTCATTGCATGTTTGTTCTCTTTAGAGACCACACATGGATCCACCAGTGTCATTGCATGTGTGTTCTTTTTACTAACAACAACCAGAGTCATTGAAATGTGTGTTCTCTTTAGAGACCACACATGGATCCACTAGTGTAATTGCATGTGTGTTCTTTTTAATAACAACAACCAGAGTTATTGCATGTGTGTTATTTTCACATAACACATATGGATCCACCGGTGTCATTGAATCCACCAGTGGCATTGCATGTATGCTCTCTTTATAATCCACCTATGGATCCACCAGTGTCATTGCATGTGTGTTCTCTTTACTAACAACAACTAGAGTCATTGAAATGTGTGTTCTCTTCAGAGACCACACATGGATCCACTAGTGTAATTGCATGTGTGCTCTTTTTTCTAACAACAACCAGAGTTATTGCATGTGTGTAATTTTCACATAACACATATGGATCCACCGGTGTCATTGAATCCACCAGTGGCATTGCATGTATGATCTCTTCACAATCCACCTATGGATCCACCAGTGTCATTGCATGTGTGTTCTCTTTACTAACAACAACTAGAGTCATTTCATGTGTGTTCTTTTCACATACCACATATGGATCCACCAGTGTCATTAAAATGTGTGTTCTCTTCAGAGACCACACATGGATCCACCAGTGTCATCCCATGTTTGTTCTTTTTACTAACAACAACTAGAGTCATTGAAATATGTGTTATTTTCACATACCACACATGGATCCACCAGTTTCATTGCATGCGTGTTCTTTTCACATACCACATATGGATCCACCAGTGTCATTGCATGTGTGTTCTTTTCACAATCCAGCTATGGATCCACCAGTGTCATTGCATATGTGCTTTTTTACTAACAACAACCAGTGTCATTCCATGTGTGTTCTTTTTACTAACAACAACCAGAGTCATTAAAATGTGTGTTCTTTTCACATACCACATATGGATCCACCAGTTTCATTGCATGTGTGTTCTTTTCACAATCCACCTATGGATCCACCAGTATCATTGCCTGTGTGCTCTTTTTACTAACAACAACCAGAGTCATTGCATGTGTTTTCTCTTCATAAACCACACATGGATCCACCAGTGTCATTGCATGTGTGCTCTTTTCACTAACAACAACCAGAGTCATTTCATGTGTGTTCTCTTCAGAGACCACACATGGATCCACCAGTGTCATTGTATGTGTGTTCTTTTTAATAACAACAACCAGAGTCATTGAAATGTGTGTTCTCTTCAGAGACCACACATGGATCCACTAGTGTCATTGCATGTGTGTTCTTTTTACTAACAACAACCAGAGTCATTGCATGTGTGTTATTTTCACATACCACATATGGATCCACCAGTGTCATTGAATCCACCAGTTGCACTGCATGTATGCTCTCTTGAGAATCCACCTATGGATCCACCAGTGTCATTGCATGTATGTTCTTTTTACTAACAACAACTAGAGTCATTTCATGTGTGTTCTTTTCACATACCACATATGGATCCACCAGTGTAATTGAAATGTGTGTTCTCTTCAGAGACCACACATGGATCCACCAGTGTCATTCCATGTTTGTTCTTTTTACTAACAACAACTAGAGTCATTGAAATGTGTGTTATTTTCACAATCCACCTATGGATCCACCAGTGTCATTGCATGTGTGTTCTTTTCACAATCCAGCTATGGATCCACCAGTGTCATTGCATATGTGCTTTTTTACTAACAACAACCAGTGTCATTCGATGTGTGTTCTTTTTACTAACAACAACCAGAGTCATTGAAATGTGTGTTCTTTTCACATACCACATATGGATCCACCAGTTTCATTGCATGTGTGTTCTTTTCACAATCCACCTATGGATCCACCAGTGTCATTGCCTGTGTGCTCTTTTTACTAACAACAACCAGAGTCATTGCATGTGTTTTCTCTTCACAAACCACACAAGGATCCACCAGTGTCATTGCATGTGTGCTCTTTTCACTAACAACAACCAGAGTCATTGCATGTGTGTTCTCTTCAGAGACCACACATGGATCCACCAGTGTCAATGTATGTGTGTTCTTTTTAATAACAACAACCAGAGTCATTGAAATGTGTGTTCTCTTCAGAGACCACACATGGATCCACTAGTGTCATTGCATGTGTGTTCTTTTTACTAACAACAACCAGAGTCATTGCATGTGTGTTATTTTCACATACCACATATGGATCCACCAGTGTCATTGAATCCACCAGTTGCACTGCATGTATGCTCTCTTGAGAATCCACCTATGGATCCACCAGTGTCATTGCATGTATGTTCTTTTTACTAACAACAACTAGAGTCATTTCATGTGTGTTCTTTTCACATACCACATATGGATCCACCAGTGTAATTGAAATGTGTGTTCTCTTCAGAGACCACACATGGATCCACCAGTGTCATTCCATGTTTGTTCTTTTTACTAACAACAACTAGAGTCATTGAAATGTGTGTTATTTTCACAATCCACCTATGGATCCACTAGTGTCATTGCATGCGTGTTCTTTTCACATACCACATATGGATCCACCAGTGTCATTGCATGTGTGTTGTTTTCACAATCCGCCTATTGATCCACCAGTGTCATTGCATGTGTGCTTTTTAACTAACATCAACCAGTGTCATTCCATGTGTGTTCTTTTTACTAACAACAACCAGAGTCATTGAAATGTGTGTTCTTTTCACATTCCACATATGGATCCACCAGTTTCATTGCATGTGAGTTCTTTTCACAATCCACCTATGGATCCACAAGTGTCATTGCATGTGTGCTCTTTTTACTAACAACAACCAGAGTCATTGCATGTGTTTTCTCTTCGCAATCCACCTATGGATCCACCAGTGTCATTGCATGTGTGCTCTTTTCACTAACAACAACCAGAGTCATTGCATGTGTGTTCTCTTTAGAGACCACACATGGATCCACCAGTGTCATTGCATGTGTGTTCTTTTTACTAACAACAACCAGAGTCATTGAAATGTGTGTTCTCTTTAGAGACCACACATGGATCCACTAGTGTCATTGCATGTGTGTTCTTTTTACTAACAACAACCAGAGTCATTGCATGTGTATTATTTTCACATACCACATATGGATCCACCAGTGTCATTGAATCCACCAGTTGCATTGCATGTACGCTCTCTTGAGAATCCACCTATGGATCCACGAGTGTCATTGCATGTGTGTTCTTTTTATTAACAATAACTAGAGTCATTTCATGTGTGTTCTTTTCACATACCACATATGGATCCACCAGTGTCATTGAAATGTGTGTTCTCTTCAGAGACCACACAATAATCCACCAGTGTCATTCCATGTGTGTTCTTTTTACTAACAACAACCAGAGTCATTGAAATGTGTGTTCTCTTCAGGGACCACACATAGATCCACCAGTGTTATTGCATGTGTGTTTTTCTACTAACAACAACCAGAGTCATTGCATGTGTGTTATTTTCGCATACCACATATGGATCCACCAGTGTAATTGAATCCACTAGTGTCGTTACCTCTGTGCTCTCTTCACAATCCACCTATGGATCCACTTGGGTCATTGCATGTGTGTTCTTTTTACTAACAAAACCCAGAGTCATTGAAATGTGTGTTCTTTTCACATACCACATATGGATCCACCAGTGTCATTGCATGTGTGTTCTTTTCACAATCCACCTATGGATCCACCAGTGTAATTGAATCCACTAGTGTCATTACCTCTATGCTCTCTTCACAATCCACCTATGGATCCACTTGGGTCATTGCATGTGTGTTCTTTTTACTAACAACAACTAGAGTCATTGAAATGTGTGTTCTCTTTAGAGACCACACATGGATCCACCAGTGTCATTGCATGTGTGTTCTTTTTACTAACAAAAACCAGACTCTTTGAAATGTTTGTTCTCTTCAGAGACCACACATGGATCCACTAGTGTCATTTCAAGTGTGTTCTTCTTACTAACAATAACCAAAGTCACTGCATGTGTGTTCTTTTCACATACCACATATGGATCCACCAGTATTATTGCATGTGTGTTCTTTTCACTATCCACCTATGGATCCACCAGTGTCATTGCATGTGTGCTCTTTTCACTAACAACAACCAGAGTCATTGCATGTGTGTTCTCTTTAGAGACCACACATGGATCCACCAGTGTCATTGCATGTGTGTTCTTTTTACTAACAACAACTAGAGTCATTGAAATGTGTGTTCTTTTAGAGACCACACATGGATCCACTAGTGTCATTGCATGTGTGTTCTTTTTACTAACAAAAACCAGAGTCATTGAAATATTTGTTCTGTTCAGAGACCACACATGGATCCACCAGTGTCATTGCATATTTGCTCTCTTTAAAATCCACCTATGGATCCACCAGTGTCATTGCATGTGTGTTCTTTTTACTAACAACAACCAGAGTCATTGCATGTGTGTTCTTTTCACATAACACTTATGGATCCACCAGTGTCATTGAAATGTGTGTTCTCTTCAGAGACCACACATGGATCAACCAGTGTCATTACATGTGTGTTCTTTTTACTAACAAAAACCAGAGTCATTGAAATGTGTGTTCTTTTCACATACCACATATGGATCCACCAGTGTCATTGCACGTGTGTTCTTTTCACAATCCAGCTATGGATCCACCAGTGTCATTGCATTTGTGCTCTTTTTACTAACAACAACCAAAAGCATTGCATGTGTGATCTCTTTAGAGACCACACATGGATCCACCAGTGTCATTGCATGTGTGTTCTTTTTACTAACAAAAACCAGAGTCATTGCATGTGTGTTGTTTTCACATACCACATATGGATCCACCAGTGTCATTGCATGTGTGTTCTTTTCACAATCCACCTATGGATCCACCAGTGTCATTGTATGTGTGCTCTTTGTACTAACAACAACCAGAGTCATTGAAATGTGTGCTCTCTTAAGGGACCACACATGGATCCACCAGTGTCATTGCATGTATGTTCTTTTTACTAACAACAACTAGAGTCATTTCATGTGTGTTCTTTTCACATACCACATATGGATCCACCAGTGTAATTGAAATGTGTGTTCTCTTCAGAGACCACACATGGATCCACCAGTGTCATTCCATGTTTGTTCTTTTTACTAACAACAACTAGAGTAATTGAAATGTGTGTTATTTTCACAATCCACCTATGGATCCACCAGTGTCATTGCATGCGTGTTCTTTTCACATACCACATATGGATCCACCAGTGTCATTGCATGTGTGTTGTTTTCACAATCCACCTATTGATCCACCAGTGTCATTGCATGTGTGCTTTTTAACTAACAACAACCAGTGTCATTCCATGTGTGTTCTTTTTACTAACAACAACCAGAGTCATTGAAATGTGTGTTCTTTTCACATTCCACATATGGATCCACCAGTTTCATTGCATGTGAGTTCTTTTCACAATCCACCTATGGATCCACCAGTGTCATTGCATGTGTGCTCTTTTTACTAACAACAACCAGAGTCATTGCATGTGTTTTCTCTTCGCAATCCACCTATGGATCCACCAGTGTCATTGCATGTGTGCTCTTTTCACTAACAACAACCAGAGTCATTGCATGTTTGTTCTCTTTAGAGACCACACATGGATCCACCAGTGTCATTGCATGTGTGTTCTTTTTACTAACAACAACCAGAGTCATTGAAATGTGTGTTCTCTTTAGAGACCACACATGGATCCACTAGTGTAATTGCATGTGTGTTCTTTTTAATAACAACAACCAGAGTTATTGCATGTGTGTTATTTTCACATAACACATATGGATCCACCGGTGTCATTGAATCCACCAGTGGCATTGCATGTATGCTCTCTTTATAATCCACCTATGGATCCACCAGTGTCATTGCATGTGTGTTCTCTTTACTAACAACAACTAGAGTCATTGAAATGTGTGTTCTCTTCAGAGACCACACATGGATCCACTAGTGTAATTGCATGTGTGCTCTTTTTTCTAACAACAACCAGAGTTATTGCATGTGTGTAATTTTCACATAACACATATGGATCCACCGGTGTCATTGAATCCACCAGTGGCATTGCATGTATGATCTCTTCACAATCCACCTAGGGATCCACCAGTGTCATTGCATGTGTGTTCTCTTTACTAACAACAACTAGAGTCATTTCATGTGTGTTCTTTTCACATACCACATATGGATCCACCAGTGTCATTAAAATGTGTGTTCTCTTCAGAGACCACACATGGATCCACCAGTGTCATTCCATGTTTGTTCTTTTTACTAACAACAACTAGAGTCATTGAAATATGTGTTATTTTCACATACCACACATGGATCCACCAGTTTCATTGCATGCGTGTTCTTTTCACATACCACATATGGATCCACCAGTGTCATTGCATGTGTGTTCTTTTCACAATCCAGCTATGGATCCACCAGTGTCATTGCATATGTGCTTTTTTACTAACAACAACCAGTGTCATTCCATGTGTGTTCTTTTTACTAACAACAACCAGAGTCATTGAAATGTGTGTTCTTTTCACATACCACATATGGATCCACCAGTTTCATTGCATGTGTGTTCTTTTCACAATCCACCTATGGATCCACCAGTGTCATTGCCTGTGTGCTCTTTTTACTAACAACAACCAGAGTCATTGCATGTGTTTTCTCTTCACAAACCACACATGGATCCACCAGTGTCATTGCATGTGTGCTCTTTTCACTAACAACAACCAGCGTCATTGCATGTGTGTTCTCTTCAGAGACCACACATGGATCCACCAGTGTCATTGTATGTGTGTTCTTTTTAATAACAACAACCAGAGTCATTGAAATGTGTGTTCTCTTCAGAGACCACACATGGATCCACTAGTGTCATTGCATGTGTGTTCTTTTTACTAACAACAACCAGAGTCATTGCATGTGTGTTATTTTCACATACCACATATGGATCCACCAGTGTCATTGAATCCACCAGTTGCACTGCATGTATGCTCTCTTGAGAATCCACCTATGGATCCACCAGTGTCATTGCATGTATGTTCTTTTTACTAACAACAACTAGAGTCATTTCATGTGTGTTCTTTTCACATACCACATATGGATCCACCAGTGTAATTGAAATGTGTGTTCTCTTCAGAGACCACACATGGATCCACCAGTGTCATTCCATGTTTGTTCTTTTTACTAACAACAACTAGAGTCATTGAAATGTGTGTTATTTTCACAATCCACCTATGGATCCACCAGTGTCATTGCATGTGTGTTCTTTTCACAATCCAGCTATGGATCCACCAGTGTCATTGCATATGTGCTTTTTTACTAACAACAACCAGTGTCATTCGATGTGTGTTCTTTTTACTAACAACAACCAGAGTCATTGAAATGTGTGTTCTTTTCACATACCACATATGGATCCACCAGTTTCATTGCATGTGTGTTCTTTTCACAATCCACCTATGGATCCACCAGTGTCATTGCCTGTGTGCTCTTTTTACTAACAACAACCAGAGTCATTGCATGTGTTTTCTCTTCACAAACCACACATGGATCCACCAGTGTCATTGCATGTGTGCTCTTTTCACTAACAACAACCAGAGTCATTGCATGTGTGTTCTCTTCAGAGACCACACATGGATCCACCAGTGTCATTGTATGTGTGTTCTTTTTAATAACAACAACCAGAGTCATTGAAATGTGTGTTCTCTTCAGAGACCACACATGGATCCACTAGTGTCATTGCATGTGTGTTCTTTTTACTAACAACAACCAGAGTCATTGCATGTGTGTTATTTTCACATACCACATATGGATCCACCAGTGTCATTGAATCCACCAGTTGCACTGCATGTATGCTCTCTTGAGAATCCACCTATGGATCCACCAGTGTCATTGCATGTATGTTCTTTTTACTAACAACAACTAGAGTCATTTCATGTGTGTTCTTTTCACATACCACATATGGATCCACCAGTGTAATTGAAATGTGTGTTCTCTTCAGAGACCACACATGGATCCACCAGTGTCATTCCATGTTTGTTCTTTTTACTAACAACAACTAGAGTCATTGAAATGTGTGTTATTTTCACAATCCACCTATGGATCCACTAGTGTCATTGCATGCGTGTTCTTTTCACATACCACATATGGATCCACCAGTGTCATTGCATGTGTGTTGTTTTCACAATCCGCCTATTGATCCACCAGTGTCATTGCATGTGTGCTTTTTAACTAACATCAACCAGTGTCATTCCATGTGTGTTCTTTTTACTAACAACAACCAGAGTCATTGAAATGTGTGTTCTTTTCACATTCCACATATGGATCCACCAGTTTCATTGCATGTGAGTTCTTTTCACAATCCACCTATGGATCCACAAGTGTCATTGCATGTGTGCTCTTTTTACTAACAACAACCAGAGTCATTGCATGTGTTTTCTCTTCGCAATCCACCTATGGATCCACCAGTGTCATTGCATGTGTGTTCTTTTCACTAACAACAACCAGAGTCATTGCATGTGTGTTCTCTTTAGAGACCACACATGGATCCACCAGTGTCATTGCATGTGTGTTCTTTTTACTAACAACAACCAGAGTCATTGAAATGTGTGTTCTCTTTAGAGACCACACATGGATCCACTAGTGTAATTGCATGTGTGTTCTTTTTAATAACAACAACCAGAGTTATTGCATGTGTGTTATTTTCACATAACACATATGGATCCACCGGTGTCATTGAATCCACCAGTGGCATTGCATGTATGCTCTCTTTATAATCCACCTATGGATCCACCAGTGTCATTGCATGTGCGTTCTCTTTACTAACAACAACTAGAGTCATTGAAATGTGTGTTCTCTTCAGAGACCACACATGGATCCACTAGTGTAATTGCATGTGTGCTCTTTTTTCTAACAACAACCAGAGTTATTGCATGTGTGTAATTTTCACATAACACATATGGATCCACCGGTGTCATTGAATCCACCAGTGGCATTGCATGTATGCTCTCTTCACAATCCATCTATGGATCCACCAGTGTCATTGCATGTGTGTTCTCTTTACTAACAACAACTAGAGTCATTTCATGTGTGTTCTTTTCACATACCACATATGGATCCACCAGTGTCATTAAAATGTGTGTTCTCTTCAGAGACCACACATGGATCCACCAGTGTCATTCCATGTTTGTTCTTTTTACTAACAACAACTAGAGTCATTGAAATATGTGTTATTTTCACATACCACACATGGATCCACCAGTTTCATTGCATGCGTGTTCTTTTCACATACCACATATGGATCCACCAATGTCATTGCATGTGTGTTCTTTTCACAATCCAACTATGGATCCACCAGTGTCCACCAGTGTCATTGCATATGTGGTTTTTTATTAACAACAACCAGTGTCATTCCATGTGTGTTCTTTTTACTAACATAAACCAGAGTCATTGAAATGTGTGTTCATTTCACATACCACATATGGATCCACCAGTGTCATTGCCTGTGTGCTCTTTTTACTAACAACAACCAGATTCATTGCATGTGTTTTCTCTTCACAAACCACACATGGATCCACCAGTGTCATTGCATGTGTGCTCTTTTCACTAACAACAACCAGAGTCATTGCATGTGTGTTCTCTTCAGAGACCACACATGGATCCACCAGTGTCATTATATGTGTGTTCTTTTTAATAACAACAACCAGAGTCATTGAAATGTGTGTTCTCTTTAGAGACCACACATGGATCCACTAGTGTCATTGCATGTGTGTTCTTTTTACTAACAACAACCAGAGTCATTGCATGTGTGTTATTTTCACATACCACATATGGATCCACCAGTGTCATTGAATCCACCAGTTGCACTGCATGTATGCTCTCTTGAGAATCCACCTATGGATCCACAAGTGTCATTGCATGTGTGTTCTTTTTATTAACAACAACTAGAGTCATTTCATGTGTGTTCTTTTCACATACCACATATGGATCCACCAGTGTCATTGAAATGTGTGTTCTCTTCAGAGACCACACAATGATCCACCAGTGTCATTCCATGTGTGTTCTTTTTACTAACAACAACCAGAGTCATTGAAATGTGTGTTCTCTTCAGGGACCACACATAGATCCACTAGTGTCATTGCATGTGTGTTTTTCTACTAACAACAACCAGAGTCATTGCATGTGTGTTATTTTTGCATACCACATATGGATCCACCAGTGTAATTGAATCCACTAGTGTCATTACCTCTATGCTCTCTTCACAATCCACTTATGGATCCACTTGGGTCATTGCATGTGTGTTCTTTTTACTAACAACAACTAGAGTCATTGAAATGTGTGTTCTCTTTAGAGACCACACATGGATCCACCAGTGTCATTGCATGTGTGTTCTTTTTACTAACAAAAACCAGACTCTTTGAAATATTTGTTCTCTTCAGAGACCACACATGGATCCACTAGTGTCATTTCAAGTGTGTTCTTCTTACTAACAATAACCAAAGTCATTGCATGTGTGTTCTTTTCACATACCACATATGGATCCACCAGTGTTATTGCATGTGTGTTCTTTTCACTATCCACCTATGGATCCACCAGTGTCATTGCATGTGTGCTCTTTTCACTAACAACAACCAGAGTCATTGCATGTGTGTTCTCTTTAGAGACCACACATGGATCCACCAGTGTCATTGCATGTGTGTTCTTTTTACTAACAACAACTAGAGTCATTGAAATGTGTGTTCTTTTAGAGACCACACATGGATCCACTAGTGTCACTGCATGTGTGTTCTTTTTACTAACAAAAACCAGAGTCATTGAAATATTTGTTCTGTTCAGAGACCACACATGGATCCACCAGTGTCATTGCATGTTTGCTCTCTTTACTATCCACCTATGGATCCACCAGTGTCATTGCATGTGTGTTCTTTTTACTAACAACAACCAGAGTCATTGCATGTGTGTTCTTTTCACATAACACTTATGGATCCACCAGTGTCATTGAAATGTGTGTTCTCTTCAGAGACCACACATGGATCAACCAGTGTCATTACATGTGTGTTCTTTTTACTAACAAAAACCAGAGTCATGGAAATGTCTGTTCTTTTCACATACCACATATGGATCCACCAGTGTCATTGCACGTGTGTTCTTTTCACAATCCATCTATGGATCCACCAGTGTCATTGCATTTGTGCTCTTTTTACTAACAACAACCAAAAGCATTGCATGTGTGTTCTCTTCAGAGACCACACATGGATCAACCAGTGTCATTGCATGTGTGTTCTTTTTACTAACAAAAACCAGAGTCATTGCATGTGTGTTGTTTTCACATACCACATATGGATCCACCAGTGTCATTGCATGTGTGTTCTTTTCACAATCCACCTATGGATCCACCAGTGTCATTGTATGTGTTCTCTTTTTACTAACAACAACCAGAGTCATTGAAATGTGTGTTCTCTTAAGGGACCACACATGGATCCACCAGTGTCATTGCATGTATGTTCTTTTTACTTACAACAACTAGAGTCATTTCATGTGTGTTCTTTTCACATACCACATATGGATCCACCAGTGTAATTGAAATGTGTGTTCTCTTCAGAGACCACACATGGATCCACCAGTGTCATTCCATTTTGTTCTTTTTACTAACAACAACTAGAGTCATTGAAATGTGTGTTATTTTCACAATCCACCTATGGATCCACCAGTGTCAATGCATGGGTGTTCTTTTCACATACCACATATGGATCCACCAGTGTCATTGCATGTGTGTTGTTTTCACAATCCACCTATCGATCCACCAGTGTCATTGCATGTGTGCTTTTTTACTAACAACAACCAGTGTCATTCCATGTGTGTTCTTTTTACTAACAACAACCAGAGTCATTGAAATGTGTGTTCTTTTCACATACCACATATGGATCCACCAGTTTCATTGCATGTGAGTTCTTTTCACAATCCACCTATGGATCCAGCAGTGTCATTGCATGTGTGCTCTTTTTACTAACAACAACCAGAGTCATTGCATGTGTTTTCTCTTCGCAATCCACCTATGGATCCACCAGTGTCATTGCATGTGTGCTCTTTTCACTAACAACAACCAGAGTCATTGCATGTGTGTTCTCTTTAGAGACCACACATGGATCCACCAGTGTCATTGCATGTGTGTTCTTTTTACTAACAACAACCAGAGTCATTGAAATGTGTGTTCTCTTTAGAGACCACACATGGATCCACTAGTGTAATTGCATGTGTGTCCTTTTTACTAACAACAACCAGAGTTATTGCATGTGTGTTATTTTCACATAACACATATGGATCCACCGGTGTCATTGAATCCACCAGTCGCATTGCATGTATGCTCTCTTCATAATCCACCTATGGATCCACCAGTGTCATTGCATGTGTGTTCTCTTTACTAACAACAACTAGAGTCATTGAAATGTGTGTTCTCTTCAGAGACCACACATGGATCCACTAGTGTAATTGCATGTGTGCTCTTTTTTCTAACAACAATCAGAGTTATTGCATGTGTGTTATTTTCACATAACACATATGGATCCACCGGTGTCATTGAATCCACCAATGGCATTGCATGTATGCTCTCTTCACAATCCACCTATGGATCCACCAGTGTCATTGCATGTGTGTTCGCTTTACTAACAACAACTAGAGTCATTTCATGTGTGTTCTTTTCACATACCACATATGGATCTACCAGTGTTATTGAAATGTGTGTTCTCTTCAGAGACCACACATGGATCCACCAGTGTCATTCCATGTTTGTTCTTTTTACTCACAACAACTAGAGTCATTGAAATATGTGTTATTTTCACATACCACACATGGATCCACCAGTGTCATTGCATGCGTGTTGTTTTCACATACCACATATGGATCCACCAGTGTCATTGCATGTGTGTTCTTTTCACAATCCACCTATGGATCCACCAGTGTCATTGCATATGTGCTTTTTTACTAACAACAACCAGTGTTATTCCATGTGTGTTCTTTTTACTAACAACAACCAGAGTCATTGACATGTGTGTTCTTTTCACATACCACATATGGATCCACCAGTTTCATTGGATGTGTGTTCTTTTCACAATCCACCTATGGATCCACCAGTGTCATTGCCTGTGTGCTCTTTTTACTAACAACCAGAGTCATTGCATGTGTTTTCTCTTCACAAACCACACATGGATCCACCAGTGTCATTGCATGTGTGCCCTTTTCACTAACAACAACCAGCGTCATTGCATGTGTGTTCTCTTCAGAGACCACACATGGATCCACCAGTGTCATTGCATGTGTGTTCTTTTTACTAACAACAACTAGAGCCATTTCATGTGTGTTCTTTTCACATAACACTTATGGATCCACCAGTGTCATTGAAATGTGTGTTCTCTTCAGAGACCACACATGGATCAACCAGTGTCATTACATGTGTGTTCTTTTTACTAACATAAACCAGAGTCATTGAAATGTGTGTTCTTTTCACATACCACATATGGATCCACCAGTGTCATTGCATGTGTGTTCTTTTCACAATCCACCTATGGATCCACCAGTGTCATTGCATTTGTGCTCTTTTTACTAACAACAACCAAAAGCATTGCATGTGTGTTCTCTTTAGAGACTACACATGGATCCACCAGTGTCATTGCATGTGTGTTCTTTTTACTAACAAAAACCAGAGTCATTGCATGTGTGTTGTTTTCACATACCACATATGGATCCACCAGTGTCATTGCATGTGTGTTCTTTTCACAATCCACCTATGGATCCACCAGTGTCATTGCATGTGTGCTCTTTTTACTAACAACAACCAGACTCATTGAAATGTGTGTTCTGTTAAGGGACCACACATGGATCCACCAGTGTCATTGCATGTATGTTCTTTTTACTAACAACAACTAGAGTCATTTCATGTGTGTTCTTTTCACATATCACATATGGATCCACTAGTGTAATTGAAATGTGTGTTCTCTTTAGAGACAACACATGGATCCACCAGTGTCATTCCATGTTTGTTCTTTTTAATAACAACAACTAGAGTCATTGAAATGTGTGTTATTTTCACGTACCACACATGGATCCACCAGTGTCATTGCAAGCGCGTTCTTTTCACATACCACATATGGGTCCACCAGTGTCATTGCATGTGTGTTCTTTTCACAATCCACCTATCGATCCACCAGTGTCATTGCATGTGTGCTTTTGTACTAACAACAACTAGTGTCATTCCATGTGTGTTCTTTTTACTAACAACAACCAGAGTTAATGAAATGTGTGTTCTTTTCACATACCACATATGGATCCACCAGTTTCAATGCATGTGTGTTCTTTGCACAATCCACCTATAGATCCACCAGTGTCATTGCATGTGTGCTCTTTTTTCTAACAACAACCAGAGTTATTGCATTTGTTTTCTCTTCACAATCCACCTATGGATCCACAAGTGTCATTGCAAGTGTGCTCTTTTCACTAACAACAACCAGAGTCATTGCATGTGTGTTCTCTTTAGAGACCACACATGGATCCACCAGTGTCATTGCATGTGTGTTCTTTTTACTAACAACAACCAGAGTCGTTGATATGTGTGTTCTCTTTAGAGACCACACATGGATCCACTAGTGTCATTGCATGTGTGTTCTTTTTACTAACAACAACCAGAGTCATTGCATGTGTGTTATTTTCACATACCACATATGGATCCACCAGTTGCATTGCATGTATGCTCTCTTGAGAATCCACCTATGGATCCACTGGTGTCATTGCATGTGTGTTCTATTTATTAACAACAACTAGAGTCATTTCATGTGTGCTCTTTTCACATACCACATATGGATCCACCAGTGTCATTGAAATGTGTGTTCTCTTCAGAGACCACACATGGATCCACCAGTGTCATTACATGTGTGTTCTTTTTACTAACAAAAACCAGAGCCATTGAAATGTATGTTCTTTTCACAATCCACCTATGGATCCACCAGTGTCATTGCATTTGTGCTCTTTTTACTAACAACAACCAGAAGCATTGCATGTTTGTTCTCTTAAGAGACCACACATGGATCCACCAGTGTCATTGCATATGTGTTCTTTTTACTAACAAAAACCAGAGTCATTGCATGTGTGTTGTTTTCACATACCACATATGGATCCACCAGTGTCAATGCAAGTGTGTTCTTTTCACAATCCACCTATGGATCCACCAGTGTCATTGCATGTGTGCCTTTTTACTAACAACAACCAGAGTCATTGCATGTGTGCTCTTTTCACAATCCACATATGGATCCACCAGTGTCATTGCATGTGTGTTCCCTTCACAATCGACCTATGGATCCACCAGTGTCGTTTCATGTGTATTGTTTTCACTAACAACAACCAGAGTCATTGCATGTGTGTTCTCTTCAGAGACCACACATGGATCCACCAGTGTCATTGCATGTGTGTTCTTTTTACTAACAACAACCAGAGTCATTGAAATGTGTGTTCCCTTCAGAGACCACACATGGATCCACTAGTGTCATTGCATGTGTGTTCTTTTTACTAACAACAACCAGAGTCATTGCGTGTGTGTTATTTTCACATACCACATATGGATCCACCAGTGTCATTCAATCCACCAGTGTCATTGCATGTATGCTCTCTTCACAATCCACCTATGGATCCACCAGTGTCATTGCATGTGTGTTCTTTTTATTAACAACAACTAGAGTCCTTTCATGTGCGTTCTTTTCACATACCACATATGGATCCACCAGTGTCATTGAAATGTGTGTTCTCTTCAGAGACCACACATGGATCCACCAGTGTCATTCCATGTGTGTTCATTTTACTAACAACAACCAGAGTCATTGAAATGTGTGTTCTTTTCACATACCATATATAGCTCCACCAGTGTCATTGCATGTGTGTTCTTTTCACATACCACATATGGATCCACTAGTGTCAATGCATGTGTGTTCTTTTCACAATCCACCTATGGATCCACCAGCGTCATTACATATGTGCTTTTTTACTAACAACAACCAGAGTCATTGCATGTGTGATCTTTTCACAATCCACATATGGATCCACCAGTGTCATTGCATGTGTGTTATCTTCACAATCCACCTATGGATCCACCAGTGTCATTGCATGTGTGCTCTTTTCACTAACAATAACCAGAGTCATTGCATGTGTGTTCTCTTCAGAGACCACACATGGATCCACGAGTGTCATTGCATGTGTGTACTTTTTACTAACAACAACCAGAGTCATTGAAATGTGTGTTCTCTTCAGAGACCACACATGGATCCACTAGTGTCATTGCATGTGTGTTCTTTTTACTAACAACAACCAGAGTCATTGCATGTTGTTATTTTGACATACCACATATGGATCCACCAGTCTCATTGGATCCACCAGTGTCATTGCATGTATGCTCTCTTCACAATGCACCTATGGATCGACAAGTGTTATTGCATGTGTGTTCTTTTTATTAACAACAACTAGAGTCATTTCATGTGTGTTCTTTTCACATACCACATATGGATCCACTAGTGTCATTGAAATGTGTGTTCTCTTAAGAGACCACACATGGATCCACCGGTGTCATTCCATGTGTGTTCTTTTTACTAACAACAACCAGTCATTGAAATGTGTGTTCTTTTCACATACCACATATGGATCCACCAGTGTCATTGCATGTGTGTTCTTTTCACAATCCACCTATGGATCCACCAGTGTCATTGCATGTGTGCTCTTTTTACTAACAACAACAGAGTCATTGCATGTGTGTTCTCTTCAGAGACCACACATGGATCCACTAGTGTCATGGCATGTGTGTTCTTTTTACTAACAAAAACCAGAGTCATTTAAATGTGTGTTCTCTTCAGAGACCACACATGGATCCACCAGTGTCATTGCATGTGTGTTCTTTTCACAATCCACCTATGGATCCACCACTGTCATTGCATGTGTGCTCTTTTCACTAACAACAACCAGAGTCAGAGAACACACATGGATCCACCAGTCTCACTGCATGTGTGCTCTTTTCACAATCCACATATGGATCCACCAGTGTCATTGCATGTGTGTTCTTTTCACAATCCACCTATGGATCCACCAGTGTCATTGCATGTGTGCTCTTTTTACTAACAACAACTAGAGTCATTGCATGTGTGCTCTCTTCACAATCCACCTATGGTTCCACTAGTGTCATTGTACGTGTGTTCTTTTTGCTAACAACAACCAGAGTCATTGCATGTGTGTTCTTTTCACATACCACATATGGATCCACCAGTGTCATTGCATGTGTGTTCTTTTCACAATCCACCTATGGATCCACCAGTGTCATTGCGTGTGTGCTCTTTTCACTAACAACAATCAGAATCATTGCATGTGTGTTCTCTCTAGAGACCACACATGGATCCACCAGTGTCATCGCATGTGTGTTATTTTTACTAACAACAACCAGAGTCATTGAAATGTGTGTTCTCTTCAGAGACCACACATAGATCCACAAGTGTCATTGCATGTACGTTCTTTTTACTAACAACAACCAGAGTCATTGCATGTGTGTTATTTTTGCATACCACATATGGATCCACCAGTGTCATTGCATGTATGCTCTCTTCACAATCCACCTATGGATCCACCAGTGTCATTGCATGTGTGTTCTCTTCAGAGACCACACATGGATCCACTAGTGTCATTGCATGTGTGTCCTTTTTACTAAGAACAACCAGAGTCATTTCATGTGTGTTCTTTTCACATACCACATATGGATCCACTAATGTAATTGAAATGTGTGTTTTCTTCAGAGACCACACATGGATCCACCAGTGTCATTGCATGTGTGCTCTCTTCACAATCCACCTATGGATCCACCAGTGTCATTGCATGTGTGTTCTTTTTACTAACAACAACCAGAGTCATTGCATGTGTGTTCTTTTCACATACCACATATGGACCCACCAGTGTCATTGCATGTGTGTTCTTTTTACTATCAACAACCAGAGTCATTGAAATGTGTGTTCCCTTCAGAGACCACACATGGATCCACTAGTGTCATTGCATGTGTGTTCTTTTTACTAACAACAACCAGAGTCATTGCGTGTGTGTTATTTTCACATACCACATATGGATCCACCAGTGTCATTCAATCCACCAGTGTCATTGCATGTATGCTCTCTTCACAATCCACCTATGGATCCACCAGTGTCATTGCATGTGTGTTCTTTTTATTAACAACAACTAGAGTCCTTTCATGTGCGTTCTTTTCACATACCACATATGGATCCACCAGTGTCATTGAAATGTGTGTTCTCTTCAGAGACCACACATGGATCCACCAGTGTCATTCCATGTGTGTTCATTTTACTAACAACAACCAGAGTCATTGAAATGTGTGTTCTTTTCACATACCATATATAGCTCCACCAGTGTCATTGCATGTGTGTTCTTTTCACATACCACATATGGATCCACTAGTGTCAATGCATGTGTGTTCTTTTCACAATCCACCTATGGATCCACCAGCGTCATTACATATGTGCTTTTTTACTAACAACAACCAGAGTCATTGCATGTGTGATCTTTTCACAATCCACATATGGATCCACCAGTGTCATTGCATGTGTGTTATCTTCACAATCCACCTATGGATCCACCAGTGTCATTGCATGTGTGCTCTTTTCACTAACAATAACCAGAGTCATTGCATGTGTGTTCTCTTCAGAGACCACACATGGATCCACGAGTGTCATTGCATGTGTGTACTTTTTACTAACAACAACCAGAGTCATTGAAATGTGTGTTCTCTTCAGATACCACACATGGATCCACTAGTGTCATTGCATGTGTGTTCTTTTTACTAACAACAACCAGAGTCATTGCATGTTGTTATTTTGACATACCACATATGGATCCACCAGTCTCATTGGATCCACCAGTGTCATTGCATGTATGCTCTCTTCACAATGCACCTATGGATCGACAAGTGTTATTGCATGTGTGTTCTTTTTATTAACAACAACTAGAGTCATTTCATGTGTGTTCTTTTCACATACCACATATGGATCCACTAGTGTCATTGAAATGTGTGTTCTCTTAAGAGACCACACATGGATCCACCGGTGTCATTCCATGTGTGTTCTTTTTACTAACAACAACCAGTCATTGAAATGTGTGTTCTTTTCACATACCACATATGGATCCACCAGTGTCATTGCATGTGTGTTCTTTTCACAATCCACCTATGGATCCACCAGTGTCATTGCATGTGTGCTCTTTTTACTAACAACAACAGAGTCATTGCATGTGTGTTCTCTTCAGAGACCACACATGGATCCACTAGTGTCATGGCATGTGTGTTCTTTTTACTAACAAAAACCAGAGTCATTTAAATGTGTGTTCTCTTCAGAGACCACACATGGATCCACCAGTTTCATTGCATGTGTGTTCTTTTCACAATCCACCTATGGATCCACCACTGTCATTGCATGTGTGCTCTTTTCACTAACAACAACCAGAGTCAGAGAACACACATGGATCCACCAGTCTCACTGCATGTGTGCTCTTTTCAGAATCCACATATGGATCCACCAGTGTCATTGCATGTGTGTTCTTTTCACAATCCACCTATGGATCCACCAGTGTCATTGCATGTGTGCTCTTTTTACTAACAACAACTAGAGTCATTGCATGTGTGCTCTCTTCACAATCCACCTATGGTTCCACTAGTGTCATTGTACGTGTGTTCTTTTTGCTAACAACAACCAGAGTCATTGCATGTGTGTTCTTTTCACATACCACATATGGATCCACCAGAGTCATTGCATGTGTGTTCTTTTCACAATCCACCTATGGATCCACCAGTGTCATTGCGTGTGTGCTCTTTTCACTAACAACAATCAGAATCATTGCATGTGTGTTCTCTTTAGAGAGCACACATGGATCCACCAGTGTCATCGCATGTGTGTTATTTTTACTAACAACAACCAGAGCCATTGAAATGTGTGTTCTCTTCAGAGACCACACATAGATCCACAAGTGTCATTGCATGTACGTTCTTTTTACTAACAACAACCAGAGTCATTGCATGTGTGTTATTTTTGCATACCACATATGGATCCACCAGTGTCATTGCATGTATGCTCTCTTCACAATCCACCTATGGATCCACCAGTGTCATTGCATGTGTGTTCTCTTCAGAGACCACACATGGATCCACTAGTGTCATTGCATGTGTGTCCTTTTTACTAAGAACAACCAGAGTCATTTCATGTGTGTTCTTTTCACATACCACATATGGATCCACTAATGTAATTGAAATGTGTGTTTTCTTCAGAGACCACACATGGATCCACCAGTGTCATTGCATGTGTGCTCTCTTCACAATCCACCTATGGATCCACCAGTGTCATTGCATGTGTGTTCTTTTTACTAACAACAACCAGAGTCATTGCATGTGTGTTCTTTTCACATACCACATATGGACCCACCAGTGTCATTGCATGTGTGTTCTTTTCACTATCCACCTATGGATCCACCAGTGTCATTGGATGTGTTCTCTTTTCACTAACACCAACCAGAGTCATTGCATGTGTGTTCTCTTCAGAGACCACACATGGATCCACCAGTGTCATTGCATGTGTCTTCTTTTTACTAGCAACAACCAGAGTCATTGAAATGTGTGTTCTCTTTAGAGACCACACATGGATCCACCAGTGTCATTGCATGTGTGTTATTTTTACTAACAACAACAACCAGAGTCATTACATGTGTGTTATTTTCACATACCACATATGGATCCACCAGTGTCATTGAATCCACCAGTGTCATTGCATGTGTGCTCTCTTCACAATCCACCAATGGATCCACTAGTGTCATTGCATGTGTGTTCTTTTTATTAACAACAACTAGAGTCATTTCATGTGTTTTCTTTTCAAATACCACATATGGATCCACCAGTGTCATTGAAATGTGTGTTCTCTTCAGAGACCACACATGGATCCACTAGTGTCATTCCATGTGTGTTCTTTTTACTAACAACAACCAGAGTCATTGAAATGTGTGTTCTTTTCACATACCATATATAACTCCACCAGTGTCATTGCATGTGTGTTCTTTTCACATACTACATATGGATCCACTAGTGTCATTGCATGTGTGTTCTTTTCACAATCCACCTATGGATCCACCAGTGTCATTGCATATGTGCTTTTTTACTAACAACAACCAGAATTATTGCATGTGTGATCTTTTCACAATCCACATATGGATCCACCAGTGTCATTGCATGTGTGTTCTCTTCACAATCCACCTATGGATCCACCAGTGTCATTGCATGTGTGCTCTTTTCACTAACAACAACCAGAGTCATTGCATGTGTGTTCTCTTCAGAGACCACACATGGATCCACGAGTGTCATTGCATGTGTGTTCTTTTTACTAACAACAACCAGAGTCATTGAAATGTGTGTTCTCTTCAGAAACCACACATGGATCCACTAGTGCCATTGCATGTGTGTTCTTTTTGCTAACAACAACCAAAGTCATTGCATGTTGTTATTTTCACATACCACATATAAATCCACTAGTCTAATTGAATCCACAGTGTCATTGCATGTATGCTCTCTTCACAATCCACTTATGGATCAACCAGTGCCATTGCATGTGTGTTCTTTTTATTAACAACAACTAGAGTCATTTCATGTGTGTTCTTTTCACATACCACATATGGATCCACCAGTGTCATTGAAATGTGTTTTCTCTTCAGAGACCACACATGGATCCACCGGTGTCATTCCATGTGTGTTCTTTTTACTAACAACAACCAAAGTCATTGAAATGTGTGTTCTTTTCACATACCACATATGGATCCACCAGTGTCATTGCATGTGTGTTCTTTTCAAAATCCACCTGTGGACCCACCAGTGTCATTGCATGTCTGCTCTTTTTACTAACAACAACAAGAGTCATTGCATGTGTGTTCTCTTCAGGACCACACATGGATCCACTAGTGTCATGGCATGTGTGTTCTTTTTACTAACAAAAACCAGAGTCATTGAATGTGTGTTCTCTTCAGAGACCACACATGGATCCACGAGTGTCATTGCATGTGTGTTCTTTTTACTAACAACAACCAGAGTCATTGAAATGTATGTTCTCTTCAGAGACCACACATGGATCCACTAGTGTCATTGCATGTGTGTTCTTTTTACTAACAACAACCAGAGTCATTGCATGTTGTTATTTTCACATACCACATATGGATCCACCAGTCTCATTGAATCCACCAGTGTCAATGCATGTATGCTCTCTTCACAATCCACCTATGGATCAACCAGTGCCATTGCATGTGTGTTCTTTTTATTAACAACAACTAGATTCATTTCATGTGTGTTCTTTTCACATACCACATATGGATCCACCGGTGTCATTGAAATGTGTGTTCTCTTCAGAGACCACACATGGATCCAGCGGTGTCATTCCATGTGTGTTCTTTTTACTAACAACAACCAAAGTCATTGAAATGTGTGTTATTTTCACATACCATATATGGATCCACCAGTGTCATTGCATGTGTGTTCTTTTCAAAATCCACCTATGGATCCACCAGTGTCATTGCATGTGTGCTCTTTTTACTAACAACAACCAGAGTCATTGCATGTGTGTTCTCTTCAGGACCACACATGGATCCACTAGTGTCATGGCATGTGTGTTCTTTTTACTAACATAAACCAGAGTCATTGAAATGTGTGTTGTCTTCAAAGACCACACATGGATCCACCAGTATCATTGCATGTGTGCTCTCTTCACAATCCACTTTGGATCCACCAGTGTCATTGCACGTGTGTTCTTTTTGCTAACAACAACCAGAGTCATTGCATGTGTGTTCTTTTCACATACCACATATGGATCCACCAGTGTCATTGCATGTGTGTTCTTTTCACAATCCACCTATGGATCCACCAGTGTCATTGCATGTGTGCTATTTTCACTAACAACAACCAGAATCATTGCATGTGTGTTCTCTTCAGAGACCACACATGGATCCACCAGTGTCATTGCATGTGTGTTATTTTTACTAACAACAACCAGTGTCATTGAAATGTGTGTTCTCTTCAGAGACCACACATGGATCCACAAGTGTCATTGCATGTATGTTCTTTTTACCAACAACAACCAGAGTCATTGCATGCGTGTTATTTTCGCATACCACATATGGATCCACTAGTGTCATTGCATGTATGCTCTCTTCACAATCCACCGATGGATCCACCAGTGTCATTGCATGTGTTTCCTTTTGACTAACAACAACTAGAGTCATTTCATGTGTGCTCTTTTCACATACCACATATGGATCCACCAGTGTAATTGAAACGTGTGTGTCGTTTATTGGGAACGGCAGTACCTAAAAAGGTTAGATAGAGGTGTGGGGACTAGTAGGAAAGCTGTCGACGGCGTCCGCAGGCGAGATTGGATACGAGCGAGCGTAGCGGGAGGCAAGAAGTACCTAGGTTCGGGGCCCTCGTGGTGAGGTAAGCCCCTACTCCTGCCTGATCTGACTATGTGGAATATATGAGCTACAAGTTCTCCTCGAGCTGTATCCTTTAGCTACTGCCTTAAATGAATTGAGACCAACCCTTTATACTGAGGCTCTCCCTCTCCTTATATAGGAAGAGAGGCAAGGGTCTCACTGGCTAGTCCGACTAGCGGGACCCACAGGCGGGTCCCAGCCGACTAGTCATCTATAGTACCCGGCATGGTGTGTCACATCGGTGTATGGGCGGTATGGCTGTCGTCAGCACATGCCACTGTTCCCGCGTCAGCCACGCCAAGTCTTCGGTATGGGCGGGTGGTTGCCCGTCTTGTCGTCGTACAGGGCATACCGTGCACTGATACGCACGTCGTCCTGTCGCTCTGATTGGATCCGGCTACGTCGTCGTATCGGGCCACCTCTCCATGGTCCGGCTACTGGGTGGTAGCCGGTCCATCCTACCCTGTCCGGCTGCATCTGGTCAGCCGGCCGAGATCCGACTGTCCTGTTTCTTATTCGAGTGGGGTATCCGGGGATCATCCCCCTGACACTAGCCCCCGAGCGCGTGTGGATTCCGCCCTTGAGCGAAATGCACGCGCGCTCCCTTTTGCTTTTCGAATTTTGATCCGGCTGAGCCTGGCGGTTGCGCTACCCATGACGTCAGTGCTGACACCGGCCACGCGCGCACGCGCCATCATTGCTCTACGGCGGGCAGCGTAACGTCCCGTCGCACGTCGCCTCGGGGAACTGCTTGTCCGGCGCTTCGGTTCTCATTCCAGGATCTTCTGCGCATCCTGTCCCGGCACACGGGATCTGGGCGGCGGTTGGGATGTGGGTTGCCCGGATGCGTGCCACGTGGCCCCGCCGACGGTTGCCCTTCCGGTCCTTTAAAGGGACTCCGCGGGGGAGGCAGCTCTTTTCCTTCGCTCCCCCGCTGCAATCTTTCTCTCCTTCTCGCACGCTGCTGCTCCTGTGCTCTTGCCTTCTGTGCCGCCCGCTCGCTGCCGTTGATGCTACGGGACACCGTCACTCCTCCGTTGCCGCTCCTTCTCCTCAGTCGGAAATGGCCGCTGACCGCGGAGCCTGGTGCGGCTCCTCCGTCACCGAGGATCAGATCGCGAAGTATCGCGTGACCCGCGTCCTCCCGCCGGCGGAGGAGGTGGCGGTGCGGTTGGCGCCGGTGGGGGAAGTGTTGCCGCATCCGGCAGAGGGGGAGCGCGTTATCTTCCTCTCGCACCTGGCGCGCGGGTTTGCGCTGCCGCTCCACCTCTTCTTTCTGACTTTTCTGGCTTTCTTCGACCTCCGCCTCCACCACCTCGGCGCCAACGCCATCGGAACGCTGGCGCACTTCATGGCGTTCTGCGAGAGTTACCTCGGGATCCAGCCGGATCTCGGGCTCTTCTGCCGGCTCTTTCGAGTTCGGCCGTAGGTCCAGTACACGAAGGCCCGCTAGTCGTCTATGGCGGCGCCTCCATATACTCCCGCTCCCAATCCGGCTACCCGAAGTTCTTGCTCCAGGACACGGTACGGCTGTGGCAGCAGTCGTATTTTTATGTCAAGAACGTCACCGGCGTCGACCGGATAAACCTGCCGTCCTTCCAAGACGTCGAGTCCAGCCGGCAAAACTAGGACCTTAAGGTCTACGGCAACAAGGCGGAGACGGACGCGATGCTGGCACGCATGCGCTCCCTTGTCACCTGCCAGCTAACCGGTTGGGACATCACCCTTAGCTGGATGTCCTGGCTGATGATGCCGCTCCAGCAGCGGGCGCACAAGATGTGCTTCTTATCCGGCCGGCTGGACCCGACCCGGCTGTCGCGCCGCGATCCCCACTACCACAACTTGAAGGAGTGGTTGTGGACGATCAGCAAGGAGCGGCTGCCGGAGAACTGGAGGTTCAGCCTGGCACCCTACAGCCGGGAGAACAGCGCGCCCTGGGTAAGCTCTTGTAGCCAGAATTTTTGCTTATTCTCTCTGTTATCTCCTTGTTCTGTCTGGCTGACCTTTTGCATTCGCCAGATCTTCCCCTGCATCCTTCGCGAGGAGGGCGACGCTCCTCTCGAGGTGTTCACGCCGGACTTGCCCGAACCGCGCGCTCGGTGATCCGGCGAGGAATCGGATGGGGACGGCGATGCCTTCCCCAGCCAGAACGACGAACCGGTCGCTGATCCGCACGCGGAGGTGCACGAGGAGGAGGAGGCCGGGCCGACCGTGGAGCCGGCGACGCGCTCCGTGGCGGACGGCGAAGCAGGCGGGAGCGGCTCCGGCCATTCCGGCTCCCGCCGGCCTGCAGCGGAGGAGCCGACTCTGAAGAGGGGCCAGACTAGCGCCCTGCCGCCAAGCCGTCTTGGCCGGAAGAAAGGGCCACCCCCGGTTGTGTCGGGTACGTTTTTCTCCCTCCCTCTTTCGGTGCTTTCTGTTTGTTTTTTCCTTGTCCTTGTTTTTCTAACTTTAGCCTGTTTTGCTCTTGTCTGTTCCTCTTTCCCTTTAACGCGCTGGTTTCTTTCGGCGCCGCGAACCCGGCTCGGACGCCAGCAGGGTCGCCGTCTCGCGCCCCGACTGATCCAACCGGCGCCTCCCCTTCCTCTGAGGCGCAACCTCCTCCTTCTCCTCCTCAAGCAGAGCCGGCTCCCCCTCCCAGCCGGAGGGTCCCCAGCCGGAAGCGACTCGCTCCCAGCCGGAAGGTTCCTCTGTCGGCGCACAGGGGGCTACTGGCAAGGAGCTTGTCGTGGTTGGCGACGACGACTCCGATGAGGCGCCCGGGGAGGAGTGGCAGACACCGGTGCTCGCGACGAAGGAGTCCTTGGCCGTCAACGCCGTGGACGATGACGCCTCCTTCGCTGCTTCGCTGTCGGATCTTGCCGCCACGCTCGAGCTGGCGGTCAAGGAGATCCGGGCCGAAGCCTTCTCCCTTCTCGAGGCCCAAAACAAGGACCAAGAGAAGGAGATAAAACGGCTGGCGGTCAAGGAGAAGGCGCTGGTGGAGGAGCTGATGCAAGTCAGCCACACTGCCAAAGGTGAGTTCTTTCTTCCGTCTTCTTCTCTTTCTGGATCCGGTAGCCGGATTTGACTCCTCTTCTCTGACAGCCTTTTACCCCGGCATAGACCTGCTGGCCTACAACCGACTGCAGGAGAACTGGCCGGGAGCGCAGCCGACGGCTCAGGAGCTCGTCGTCCTTCTTGGCGAGGAGGCCGTGAAGCTTCGTCAGGCGGCACGGGACATCTTCTCCTTTATGTGGCTGGAGGCTCTGGTTTCGGAGACGATGGCGCAGCTGGCGGCGAAGGTGGGAGAGGTGCCGGCTGCGGTGGACCGGCTGCGGGATCTGGCGGCGCGGGGTGGAGTGGACATGGCCTTGGCGCTGATGCTTTCCTGGTACAAGGATGCTCGTGTCGAGAAGATCGATAGGGGCTTCCGCGCTGGAGCCAATCTTGCCGCCATCCGCCAAGCCCATCCGGAGCTTCGCGGGTCCGCCATCAAGATCGCCCACTACGTGGATCCGGACGAGGTGCTTACCGACTCGGAGTCCCCCGACACTCCGGATGCGGAGTCCTCGGTGCCGCCGCCTGCCAGCGCAGGAGCCAGAACGAGCACTGCGGCTCCGCCCCCGCCTCCAGCATCTGCCAGCGAGGAACCCCCGCACGGCAAAGGCCCTGCCGTTTAGCTATTGCCCCAGGATGCCAGGTGTATTTGTCTTGTTTTTAGGTTATCATGGAACTTGTCTGTCTGTATCGGCTATCTTTGATGCCGGGTAACTCTCGGGAGCTTCGTCTCCCTTTTGCTTGTTAATATTAAATTCTTGAGTCTTCCTTTGCTTGTGTCTTGAATTTTCTTTTGATATCTTTGCCGGCCCACTTCGCCCGGCTGACGTAGCCTGGCTACACACTTTTAGCCGGACGAACTACACCTCCAGTGGGGGCGCGCGAGCGCACCCACTTGGTGTAGCCCCCGAGATTTGGAGTAGCTGGCGTAGCCGGGTGCTTTGAATCTTCCTTGTTCTTCCCTGTTCTTCTAACTTTATCCGACTGGCCTCGCCCCAGTCGGCTGCTTTCATCGGCTGGACGCCTTCAGCCGGGGGAACCAACATTCCAGAGGGGGCGCGCGAGCGCACCCACTGGGTGTAGCCCTCGAGATTCGGAGTATCTGGCGTAGCCAGGTGCTTCGAATCTTTCTTGTCTTTTATTGCTCCCACCCTGGCCCTCACCTGGGCTCCGAACTGCCGGCTAAACGCCCTTAGTCGGCCAGGAACTACAAGATTCCACTAGGGGCGCGCGAGCGCACCCAGTGGGTGTAGCCCCCGAGATTCGGAGCGCTTGATGAAGGCAAGGGCTTCGAATCTTCTTTCCTTCTCCTGAATTCCGACTCGAAGTAGTCGGACAAGAACGCACATATGCATACACATACATCTTCATAGGTTAATAGGTTAGTCCGTCAAATAGTAGCCGGGAAACGGCTTATTTTTTAAAAAACTAGCTTGCTCCTTTCTAGGCACTTAGTCGCTTTCTCGTGTGTTCTGCTGTTTTCGTTGCGTCCTTGCCGGACAGCCGAGTTGCGGTCTGCAGCCGGAATCGAAGGGAGCTAACAGTACATTACGCATGGTACTAGCGGCTTAGCGGCTGGATTGGTTTGAGCTAGTTGCGGGGCCGGGACGCCCGATCTGTCACGCCTCTTCCCCGTTTTTCATGTGGGATGCCTCGGGCTTTTGCTCTCGCTAGCCGGACAGCCGGGTTGCGGTCTGTAGCTGAGACGAAGAGTGGGCCTCTTGACATCATCGCACACTACTCAGCCGGTTTGTTGGCTTAATAGTCCGGGCCAGCCGGCGAGCCCTCGGGTAGGGGTAGCCAGAGCCGGAAAATTTTAATCGGAGAACAAGTACGCACACATTTCCAGAAGGAGCCCCCGAGATTCTCGTGGGAGTCCGCATTTTCATTTATGAGGTTTTCGAGATACATACACTGTTTGGCGACTAGGTGTAAAATGGGCGCAGCAGGGCCGCGTTCCAAGGACGTTCGGTCTCCTCGTCCGATTTGCCCATCTTGTTCTTGCGCGGCTGCTGTGCGTCGATGAGGTAGTAAGAGTCGTTGGCCAACGCCCGGCTGATGATGAAGGGGCCCTCCCAGGGTGGTGATAGCTTGTGCATGCCCTTCGTGTCTTGCACCAACCGGAGAACCAGGTCACCCTCGCGGAATGCGACTGGGCGAATCCGGTTGGAATGGTAGAGGCATAGTCGCTGCTGGTACAGGGCGGATCTGGACAGGGCCAGCTCACGGGCCTCCTTCAGGAGATCTACCCCGTCCTCCCGCGCCTCCTTGTTGGCCTGCTCGTCGTAGAGGAGCTTGTGAGGGGAGTCAAATTCGATGTCGGCGGAGAGGACGGCTTCCGATCCGTAGACCAGGAAGAATGGCGTGTAGCCGGTTGACCTATTCGGTGTGGTGCGGAGGCTCCACAGCACAGCCGGACGTTCTTCGATCCAGCATCCGGGTGATCGCTCCAACGGCTCGATGAGACGTGGTTTGATGCTGGCTAGCACCAAGCCTTTTGCTCGTTGGACCTGCCCGTTGGACTGTGGATGTGCAACGGAGGCGAGGTCTAGCCGGATGCCCTGATTGCTACAGAACCGGGCGAAGGCCCCCTTGGCGAAGTTCGTGCCGTTGTTGGTGATGATGCTATTGGGGTAGCCGAAGCGGTTGATGATGTCGGTGAAGAAGGTAACCACCGTCGCCCCGTCCAGCTTCCGGATAGGCTTGGCCTCGATCCACTTTGTGAACTTGTCCACCGCTACCAGCAGGTGGGTCATTCCCGCGCGAGCTCGCTTGAAGGGCCCGACCATGTCGAGGCCCCAAACCGCGAAGGGTCAGGTGATCGGTATGGTCTTGAGCACCGAGGTTGGCATGTGCCTGTGCTGCCCGAAGCGTTGGCACCCATTGCACGCGCGGACCAGCTGCTCGGCATCCTCGAGGGCGGTGGGCCAATAGAAGCCGTGGCGAAACGCCTTGGCGACTATCGCCCTTGACGAAGCGTGGTGCCCACACTCGCCCTGGTGGATGTCCTTGAGTAGCCGGTAGCCTATGTCTACGTCGACACATTTTTGGAAGATACCGGATACACTGCGCTTGTATAGCTCGCCGTTTATGATGGTGTACGTATGCGCACGGCATCGGATTTGTCTGGCCTCCACCTCGTCATCCGGGAGTTCGCTGTTGGCGATGTAGTTCATGAAGGGTTGTGCCCAGGATGGCACTCCCCGGATGACGAGGATGCTCCTGTCCTCTGGCTGTCGGTGTCGGTGGTCCGTCCGGGTGGGATATCCGGGGCGGCAGCCCCTGAGCCACTGGGCGAGCTGGTAGCCCCTGGGTCCTGCGATCCGGAGGGCACCGCCTGGCCGGAGTTGGCACGAGTTTCCTTCTTTGGTGGCTCCCGGCTCCGCCTCTGCTGCCCCGGCTGCCGGGACGCTCCCCGCCCAGATGATGGAATCTGATTCCGGCGACGGGTTGATGGATGGCTTGCGTAGGTGCTCCAGGGAGACCCCTGGAGGGATGGCCTGCCTGGTGGACCCTATCTTGGAGAGCGCGTCGGCTGCCTCGTTGTTGGTGCGGGGGACGTGATGAAATTCACACCCGTCGAAGGAGGAGCTGAGCTTCTGGATGTGGAACCGGTAGAGGGCCATGTTGGCATCTCTGGCGTCCCATTCCCCGGATACTTGTTGTACCACCAGGTCCGAATCGCCGAAGCACAGGATCCGATTGACGCCGATTTCCTTGGCCAGCCGAAGCCCGTGCGCCAGTGCCTCGTATTTGGCTACGTTGTTGGAGGCCTTGAAGTGGATCTGCAACACGTACTCCAGCCGGTCTCCCTTGGGCGAGGTGAGCACGATGCCGACTCCCAAGCCGCCGAGCATCTTCGACCCGTCGAAGTGCATCCTCCAGTGGTCCGAATCCAGAACGGGTGGGAGATACTGGGTCTCGGCCCAGTCGACGAGGAAGTCCGCCATCGCCTATGACTTGATCATGAGCCAGGGCTCGTACTGGATGGAGTAGGCGGCGAGCTCGATGGCCCATTTGGCGACCCGGCCGGTGGCGTCCTTGTTGCCGATGATTTCCGAAAGGGGTGCAGTGCACACGACCTTGATCGGGTGCTCCTGGAAGTAGTGCTTGAGCTTCTTGCATGCTAGGTACACGCCGTAGCACATCTTTTGGTAGTGGGGGTAGTTCTGCTTCGAGAGGGAGAGAACCTCGCTGAGGTAGTAGACGGGTCTCTGAACTTGCTGAGCCTTGCCTTCCTCGGGGCGCTCCACCACCAGGACGACGCTGACGACCCGGCTGGTGGCTGCTATATAGAGCAACATCGGCTCCTTGCTAGCCAGCGTGGCTAGAACCGGTGCTGTCGACAGCATGCGCTTGAGGTCGTGAAACGCGGTGTCGGCCTACGAAGTCCAGGAGAACTTGTCTGTCTTTTTAATCAGCTGGTACAACAGAAGTGCCTTCTCCCCCAGCCGGCTGGCGAAACGACTGAGGGAAGCCAGGCATCCGGTGAACTTCTAGACTCCAAGCAGGTTCTTGGGCAGTTGCATCCTTTCGATGGCCGTGATCTTCTCCGGATTTGCCTCGATGCCTCGCTGAGATACGAGGAAACCGAGTAGCTGGCCGGATGGTACTCCGAAAACACATTTTTCTGGGTTCAACTTCATCTGGTACTGGTAGAGGTTGCCAAATGTTTCTTCCAGATCCTCAAGGAGGGTGTGCTTTTCCTTGGTCTTGATGACCACGTCATCCACATAAGCGTGCACGTTTCGGCCTATCTGTGAGTGCAAGCATTTCTGCATACATCGCTGATAGGTGGCGCCTGCGTTCTTTAGGCCGAAAGGCATGGTTACATAGCAGAAAGCCCCGTAGGGGGTGATAAATGATGTCTTAATCTGATCAGCCGGGTTTAGCCGGATCTGATTGTATCCGGAATAACAATCTAGAAAAGACAACAAATCTTAGCCGGCCGTGGAATCGATGACTTGATCGTTACGGGGGAAGGCGAAGGGGTCTTTCGGGCACGCCTTGTTCAGGCTGGTGTAGTCGATACACATGCGCCAGGTCTTGTTCTTTTTCAACACCAAGACTGGGTTCACCAGCCAGTCCGGGTGGTATACTTCCATGATGAACCCGGCTGCGAGGAGCCGGGTGATCTCGTCACCGATTATCTTTCTCTTCTCTTCTGCGAACCGGCGCAGAGGTTGCTTGACCGGCTTGGCATCCGGACGCACATGAAGTGAGTGCTCGGCGAACTCCCTCAGCACACCCGGCATGTCTTTGGGAGACCATGCGAAGATGTCCCGATTCTCAAGGAGGAAGTCAACGAGCGCGCCTTCCTATTTGTTGTCTAAGCCGGCACCAATGGTGACGAACTTAGTCGGGTCGGAGGGGTCGAGCAGGATCCTCTTCGTCTCCTTTGCCGGTTGGAAGGCTCCTTCTCTAGCCGGTTTGCTGCTAGCCGGGACGTCCTGCTAGGCCATGGCCACATTGCGCATGATCGCGCGCTTTTCTTCGGCTATGATGAGGGCCTCTGCTAGTTTGGAACCGGCTGAGGCGCATTCAATCGATCGCCTGAAGCAGCCGGCGACGGTGATCACGCCGTGGGGTCCTGGCATCTTCGTCTTGAGGTATGCATAGTGGGGGACGACCATGAACTTGGCGAGGGCGCAGGTCGCTTTCGCGAATGCCCAGCTTCTCCAGCGAGGACTGGTAGAGGAGGTTGAGGCTGCTGCCTCCGTCGATGAGGACGCGCGAAAATCGGCAGGTGCGCACGTTGGAGACGATGAGGGGGTCGAGCACCATGGCGTAGCCCCCGGGAGTCGGCAGATGCTCAGGCTGATCTGCCCGGCTCCAGGTGATGGGGGTTTCCGACCAGTTCAGGTATTGGGGGACCAGAGAAACGATGGCGTTGACCTCCTTGGAGCGTCGCCTGCGGCTGTGCTTGTCATCCTGCTCTGTCTCGAAGATGTGGTAGGCAGCGTGCGGCCGGGGGTAGCCGTTGTTGTTGTTATCATCATTACCGGCTCCCCTAGCCAGTGGTGGGGGTCCACCCGGTGGGGGAGGCGGGAGACGAGGCTGGTTGCCTTGGTCCTTTAGCTGGCGAGTCCAGCTGTAGTTCCGGGTGGTGTGCGTAGCCGGTTTGAAGGGACCGCTATGCCACTTGCACGGGCCGTCAATCATCTGGTCGAAGGTGAGCCGGGGCTTCTGCCTTCTTGTGTCGTTAGACGGTGCGTCGGGCGCACCCTCTACGGCATTGACCTGCCGCGCGTGGTAGCGAGGCTTCTGTTGCCTGTCCTGGCAGTCCCCGTGGAACCGGTTGTCGTTGCCGTGGCGCCTGGAGGATCCGGCTTCACCAGCCGGATTGCTCGGACGGTCGCGAGCCGGCTCCGTGGGAGTCGGACGGCCTTCCGCGTTTACCCGGAGGGGCTTCTTCATGGCGGCATACGCCATGGCATACTGGTCGGCAACCATCATGAGCTCCGCCATGGTTTTCGCCTCGTCACACAGTAGCCGGTGGCGAAGCATGGTGCCCTCTCGGCATCCTTCGATGAAGAAACCGATGGCTTGGCTCTCCAGGATGCCCTCGCAAGTGTTGCGGATCTCCGTCCACTTGGCGAGGTACTCGCGGTCGGTCTCGCGGGTGCCCTGGGCGCTTGTACGTGCCGTTGAAGTTGCGGACGAAAACCTTCTCGAAATCAGGCCAGGCGTTGATGCTGTTGGGCGCGAGGCTATTGAGCCAGGTCCTTGCCGACCCGGTTAGCATGAGACGGACGTAATGCACGGCTGTGCGCTTATTCCCGTGGACGATGCCGACTGCCGTGGCGTAGTCGGTCAACCAGTCTTCCGGCTTCATGTTGCTGTCATACTTGGGGGTGTCCCTGGGCAGGGAGAATTTATCCGGAAACGGCTCATTCCAGATGCGGGGTCCGCAATAAACTGGTCCGGTAGAATCTTCCTCCTCCGTGACACGCGCTTGAGCGAGCAGCTCGATGCGGTCGCGGACATCCGGACAATCCGGGTTGGGCGCGCCCACCCGGCCCGAGAGGCGGGAACCGGATGGTCTGGGTGCTCCGGCTGGTGGGGGTGGAGGTGGCGGGTTGCTGTTGACCGTCTGCTCCTGGCGCGGCTGGCCCCTGTTGCCGGAGCTGCGACGCCTGCTGCGGGCCCTAGCCGGCTGAGGGGAGGACGCCTGCTGCGTGTCACGTGGTGCGCCCCTATTGTTGGCGGGTAGCCTGCTTCCTCTGGAGTAGCTAAGGTCCTCCTGCTTCTGCCGGTTGGCGCCCGCCTGCTCGTCCGTGATGCGGAGGAGCTCCTGGACGCGAGCGTGCTGGCGGACTCGCTCCTCGCCCTCCAGGCTGGGTAGTTCTTCTGCCGCGGCTCGCTCCGCGCGCAAGTTCTTGATCGGCGTGCTGTAGGTGGGCCGTGCAGGGGCAGGCGCGGGATCCGGTTCTCCGTCCTTCTCCATCCTGCCGCCTAGCTCACCGCCCCGACAGCGTACCTGGCCGCGCCGGCTCGGCTCCAAGGTAGCCGGGGTGAGGCCGTGTGCGCGGTCATACTCGCGCCTAGCGATCTCCAGCTGCTTGCGGGCTGCTGCCAGCTCCATGGCCTCCTGGAGGAGGATCTGTCTCTCCATGGTGAAGTTGGCCTCCTTCTCCTCCGGGTTGTCCCCGAGGGTAACCGGCGTCAGGAGCCGATCAATGGCATCCTCAACCGGGTTCTGAGGCTGCGAGGGCGCTGAAGTTCCGACCTCGTCCACGCCTCGCTCCCGCGGCCGGCGGGGCTGCGAGCTGGATCTGGCCATCATGACCTCCACGCTGCAAGGTGCGGCGGAGGTACCGCCGCTTGAGCATGGCGGCCCCGCGACAGAGACGATTTCCCTAGGGAAACGCTCCGGGACAGTGGCGATGTAGATGGGGAGATCGCCGAATAGCAGAACGGTGCCGTTTGCCGGGAAGGAAGTTCCGGCGAAGCAGGAGGCATTGTCGATGACGCAGTCGAACTTGCCGAGCGTGAGCACCAGGCCGGAGGCCACGCGCTCACCGGCTGAAGTGCGGGGTCCCGTGCGGAACGTGACTCCGGTCGAAGCCATTAGCCCCACAGTGGGCGCCAACTGTCGTTGTATTAGGAACGTCAGTACCTAAAAAGGTTAGATAGAGGTGTGGGGACTAGCAGGAAAGCTATCAACGGCGTCCACAGGGGAGATTGGATACGAGCGAGCGTAGCAGGACGCAAGAAGTACCCAGGTTCGGGGCCCTCGTGGTGAGGTAAAGCCCCTACTCCTGCCTGATCTGACTATGTGGAATATACGAGCTACAAGTGCTCCTCGAGCTGTATCCTTTAGCTACTGCCTTAAATGAACTGAGACCAACCCTTTCTACTGAGGCCCTCCCTCTCCTTATATAGGAAGTGAGGCAAGGGTCTCACTGGCCAGTCCGACTGGCGGGCCCCACAGGCGGGTCCCAGCCGACTAGTCATCTACAGTACCGGCAGGGGGTGTCACATCGGTGTATGAGCGGTATGGCTGTCGTAGGCACAGTGGACGCCGTGCGAGCCTGTCGTCAGCACAGGCCACTGTTCCCGCGTCAGCCACACCAAGTCTTCGGTATGGGCGGGTGGTTGCCCGTCTTGTCGTCGTACAGGGCTACCGTGCACTGATACGCACGTCGTCCTGTCCCTCTGATTGGATCCGGCTACGTCGTCATATCCGGCCACCTCTCCATGGTCCGGCTACTGGGTGGTAGCCGGTCCATCCTACCCTGTCCGGCTGCACCTGGTCAGCCGGTCGAGATCCGACTGTCCTGTTTCTTATTCGGGTGGGGTATCCGGGGATCATCCCCCTAACAGTGTGTTTTCTTTAGAGACCACACATGGATCCACTAGTGTCATTACATGTGTGTTCTTTTTACTAACAACAACCAGAGTCATTGAAATGTGTGTTCTTTTCACATACCACATATGGATCCACCAGTGTCATTGCATGTGTGTTCTTTTCACAATCCACCTATGGATCCACCAGTGTCATTGCATGTGTGTTCTCTTCAGAGACCACACATGGATCCACCAGTGTCATTGCATGTGTGTTCTTTTTACTAACAAAAACCAGTCATTGGATGTGTGTTCTTTTCAGATACCACATATGGATCCACCAGTGTTATTGCATGTGTGTTCTTTTTACTAACAACAACCAGAGTCCTTGCATGTGCCCTCTTTTCACATACCACATATGGATCCACCAGTGTCGTTGCATGTGTGTTCTTTTCACAATCCACCTACGGATCCACCAGTGTCATTGCATGTGTGCACTTTTTACTAACAACAAATTGAGTCATTTCATGTGCGTTCTCTTTAGAGACCACACATGGATCCACCAGTGTCATTGCATGTGTGTTCTTTTTACTAACAAAAAACAGAGTCATTAAAATGTTTGTTCTCTTCAGAGACCACACATGGATCCACCAGTGTCATTGCATGTGTGCTCTATTCAAAATCCACCTATGGATCCACCAGTGTCATTGCATGTGTGTTCTTTTTACTAACAACAACCAGAGTCATTGCATGTGTGTTCTTTTCACATACCATATATGGATCCACCAGTGTCATTGCATGTGTGTTCTCTTCACTATCCACCTATGGATCCACTAGTGTCATTGGATGTGTGCTCTTTTCACTAAGAACAACCAGAGTCATTGCATGTGTGTTCTCTTTAGAGACCACACATGGATCCACCAGTGTCATTGCATGTGTGTTCTTTTTACTAGCAACAACAAGAGTCATTGAAATGTGTGTTCTCTTCAGAGACCACACATGGATCCACCAGTGTCAATGCATGTGTGTTCTTTTCACAATCCACCTATGGATCCACCAGTGTCATTGCATGTATGATCTTTTTACTAAAAACAACTAGAGTCATTGCATGTGTGTTCTTTTCACATATCACATATGGATCCACGAGTGTCATTGCGTGTGTGTTCTTTTCACAATCCACCAATGGATCCACCAGTGTCATTGCATGTGTGCTCTTTTCACTAACAACAACCAGAGTCATTGCATGTGTGTTCTCTTCAGAGACCACACATGGATCCACCAGTGTTATTGCATGTGTGTTCTTTTTACTAACAACAACCAGAGTCATTGAAATGTGTGTTCTCTTCAGAGACCACACATGGATCCACCAGTGTCATTGCATGTGTGTCCTTTTTACTAACAACAACTGGAGTCATTGCATGTGTGTTATTTGCGCATACCACATATGGATCACAAGTGTCATTGAATCCACTAGTGTCATTGCATGTATGCTCTCTTCACAATCCACCTATGGATCCACCAGTGTCATTGCATGTGTGTTCTTTTTTCTAACAACAACTAGAGTCATTTTATGTGTGTTCTTTTCACATACCACATATGGATCCACCAGTGTCATTGAAATATGTGTTCTCTTCAGAGACCACACATGTATCCACCAGTGTCATTACCTGTGTGTTCTTTTTACTAACAACAACCAGAGTCATTTAAATGTGTGTTCTTTTCACATACCACATATGGATCCACCAGTGTCATTACATGTATGTTCTTTTCACAATCCACCTATGGATCCACCAGTGTCATTGCATGTGTGCTCTTTTTACTAACAACAACCAGAGTCATTGCATGTGTGTTGCCTTTAGAGACCACACATGGATCCACCAGTCTCCTTGCATGTGTGTTCTTTTTACTAACAAAAACCAGAGTCTTTCCATGTGTCTTCTTTTCACATACCACATATGGATCCACCAGTGTCATTGCATGTGTGTTCTTTTCACAATCCACCTATGGATCCACCATTGTCATTGCATGTGTGCTCTTTTCACTAACAACAACTAGAGTCATTACATGTGTGTTCTCTTTAGCGACCACACATGGATCCACCAGTCTCACTGCATGTGTGCTCTTTTCACAATCCACATATGGATCCACCAGTGTCATTGCATGTGTGTTCTTTTCACAATCCACCTATGGATCCACCAGTGTCATTGCATGTGTGCTCTTTTTACTAACAACAACCAGAGTCATTGAATGTGTGCTCTCTTCACAATCCACCTATGGATCCACTAGTGTCATTGCATGTATGTTCTTTTTACTAACAACAACCAGAGTCATTGCATGTGTGTTATTTTCACATACCACATATGGATCCACCAGTGTCATTGCATGTTTGTTCTTTTCACAATCCACCTATGGATCCACCAGTGTCATTGCATGTGTGATTTTTTACTAACAACAACCAGAGTCATTGCATGTGTGCTCTTTTCACAATCCACATATGGATCCACAAGTGTCATTGCATGTGTGTTCTCTTCATAGTCCACCTGTGGATCCACCAGTGTTATTGCATGTGTGCTCTTTTCACTAACAACAACTAGAGTCATTGCATGTGTGTTCTCTTCAGAGACCACACATGGATCCACCAGTGTCATTGTATGTGTGTTCTTTTTACTAACAACAACCAGAGTCATTGCATGTGTGTTGTCTTCAGATACCACACATGGATCCACCAGTCTCATTGCATGTGTGTTCTTTTTACTAACAAAAACCAGAGTCATTCCATGTGTCTTCTTTTCACATACCACATAGGGATCCACCAGTGTCATTGCATGTGTGTTCTTTTCACAATCCACCTATGGATCCACCACTGTCATTGCATGTGTGCTCTTTTCACTAACAACAACCAGAGTCATTGCATGTGTGTTCTCTTCAGCGACCACACATGGATCCACCAGTCTCACTGCATGTGTGCTCTTTTCACAATCCACATATGGATCCACCAGTGTCATTGCATGTGTGTTCTTTTCACAATCCACCTATGAATCCACCAGTGTCATTGCATGTGTGCTCTTTTTACTAACAACAACTAGAGTCATTGCATGTGTGCTCTCTTCACAATCCACCTATGGATCCACCAGTGTCATTGCATGTATGTTCTTTTTACTAACAACAACCAGAGTCATTGCATGTGTGTTATTTTCACATACCACATATGGATCCACCAGTGTCATTGCATGTTTGTTCTTTTCACAATCCACCTATGGATCCACCAGTGTCATTGCATGTGTGATTTTTTACTAACAACAACCAGAGTCATTGCATGTGTGCTCTTTTCACAATCCACATATGGATCCACAAGTGTCATTGCATGTGTGTTCTCTTCATAGTCCACCTGTGGATCCACCAGTGTTATTGCATGTGTGCTCTTTTCACTAACAACAACTAGAGTCATTGCATGTGTCTTCTCTTCAGAGACCACACATGGATCCACCAGTGTCATTGTATGTGTGTTCTTTTTACTAACAACAACCAGAGTCATTGAAATGTGTGTTCTCTTCAGAGCCCACACATGGATCCACCAGTGTCATTGCATGTGTGCTCTCTTCACAATCCACCTATGGATCCACCAGTGTCATTGCATGTATGTTCTTTTTACTAACAACAACTAGAGTCATTGCATGTGTGTTCTTTTCACATACCACATATGGATCCACCAGTGTCATTGTGTGTGTGTTCTTTTCACAATCCACCAATGGATCCACCAGTGTCATTGCATGTGTGCTCTTTTCACTAACAACAACCAGAGTCATTGCATGTGTGTTCTCTTCAGAGACCACACATGGGTCCACCAGTGTCATTGTATGTGTGTTCTTTTTACTAACAACAACCAGAGTCATTGCATGTGTGTTCTCTTCAGATACCACACATGGATCCACCAGTCTCATTGCATGTGTGTTCTTTTTACTAACAAAAAACAGAGTCATTCCATGTGTCTTCTTTTCACATACCACATATGGATCCACCAGTGTCATTGCATGTGTGTTCTTTTCACAATCCACCTATGGATCCACCAGTGTCATTGCATGTGTGCTTTTTTACTAACAACAACCAGAGTCATTGCATGTGTGCTCTTTTCACAATCCACATATGGATCCACAAGTGTCATTGCATGTGTGTTCTCTTCATAGTCCACCTGTGGATCCACCAGTGTTATTGCATGTGTGCTCTTTCACTAACAACAACTAGAGTCATTGCATGTGTGTTCTCTTCAGAGACCACACATGGATCCACCAGTGTCATTGTATGTGTGTTCTTTTTACTCACAACAACCAGAGTCATTGAAATGTGTGTTCTCTTCAGAGCCCACACATCGATCCACCAGTGTCATTGCATGTGTGCTCTCTTCACAATCCACCTATGGATCCACCAGTGTCATTGCATGTATGTTCTTTTTACTAACAACAACTAGAGTCATTGCATGTGTGTTCTTTTCACATACCACATATGGATCCACCAGTGTCATTGTGTGTGTGTTCTTTTCACAATCCACCAATGGATCCACCAGTGTCATTGCATGTGTGCTCTTTTCACTAACAACAACCAGAGTCATTGCATGTGTGTTCTCTTCAGAGCCCACACATGGATCCACCAGTGTCATTGTATGTGTGTTCTTTTTACTAACAACAACCAGAGTCATTGCATGTGTGTTCTCTTCAGAGACCACACATGGATCCACCAGTCTCATTGCATGTGTGTTCTTTTTACTAACAAAAACCAGAGCCATTCCATGTGTCTTCTTTTCACATACCACATATGGATCCACCAGTGTCATTGCATGTGTGTTCTTTTCACAATCCACCTATGGATCCACCACTGTCATTGCATGTGTGCTCTTTTCACTAACAACAACCAGAGTCATTCCATGTGTGTTCTCTTCAGCGACCACACATGGATCCACCAGTCTCACTGCATGTGTGCTCTTTTCACAATCCACCTATGGATCCACCAGTGTCATTGCATGTATGTTCTTTTTACTAACAACAACCAGAGTCATTGCATGTGTGTTATTTTCACATACCACATATGGATCCACCAGTGTCATTGCATGTTTGTTCTTTTCACAATCCACCTATGGATCCACCAGTGTCATTGCATGTGTGATTTTTTACTAACAACAACCAGAGTCATTGCATGTGTGCTCTTTTCACAATCCACATATGGATCCACAAGTGGCATTGCATGTGTGTTCTCTTCATAGTCCACCTGTGGATCCACCAGTGTTATTGCATGTGTGCTTTTTGCACTAACAACAACTAGAGTCATTGCATGTGTGTTCTCTTCAGAGACCACACATGGATCGACCAGTGTCATTGTATGTGTGTTCTTTTTACTAACAACAACCAGAGTCATTGAAATGTGTGTTCTCTTCAGAGCCCACACATGGATCCACCAGTGTCATTGCATGTGTGCTCTCTTCACAATCCACCTATGGATCGACCAGTGTCATTGCATGTATGTTCTTTTTACTAACAACAACTAGAGTCATTGCATGTGTGTTCTTTTCACATACCACATATGGATCCACTAGTGTCATTGTGTGTGTGTTCTTTTCACAATCCACCAATGGATCCACTAGTGTCATTGCATGTGTGCTCTTTTCACTAACAACAACCAGAGTCATTGCATGTGTGTTCTCTTCAGAGACCACACATGGATCCACCAGTGTCATTGTATGTGTGTTCTTTTTACTAACAACAACCAGAGTCATTGCATGTGTGTTCTCTTCAGAGACCACACATGGATCCACCAGTCTCATTGCATGTGTGTTCTTTTTACTAACAAAAACTAGAGTCATTCCATGTGTCTTCTTTTCACATACCACATATGGATCCACCAGTGTCATTGCATGTGTGTTCTTTTCACAATCCACCTATGGGTCCACCGCTGTCATTGCATGTGTGCTTTTTTACTAACAACAACCAGAGTCATTGCATGTGTGCTCTTTTCACAATCCACATATGGATCCACAAGTGTCATTGCATGTGTGTTCTCTTCATAGTCCACCTGTGGATCCACCAGTGTTATTGCATGTGTGCTCTTTTCACTAACAACAACTAGAGTCATTGCATGTGTGTTCTCTTCAGAGACCACACATGGATCCACCAGTGTCATTGTATGTGTGTTCTTTTTACTAACAACAACCAGAGTCATTGAAATGTGTGTTCTCTTAAGAGCCCACACATGGATCCACCAGTGTCATTGCATGTGTGCTCTCTTCACAATCCACCTATGGATCCACCAGTGTCATTGCATGTATGTTCTTTTTACTAACAACAACTAGAGTCAATGCATGTGTGTTCTTTTCACATACCACATATGGATCCACCAGTGTCATTGTGTGTGTGTTCTTTTCACAATCCACCAATGGATCCACTAGTGTCATTGCATGTGTGCTCTTTTCACTAACAACAACCAGAGTCATTGCATGTGTGTTCTCTTCAGAGCCCACACATGGATCCACCAGTGTCATTGTATGTGTGTTCTTTTTACTAACAACAACCAGAGTCATTGCATGTGTGTTCTCTTCAGAGACCACACATGGATCCACCAGTCTCATTGCATGTGTGTTCTTTTTACTAACAAAAACCAGAGTCATTCCATGTGTCTTCTTTTCACATAACACATATGGATCCACCAGTGTCATTGCATGTGTGTTCTTTTCACAATCCACCTATGGATCCACCACTGTCATTGCATGTGTGCTCTTTTCACTAACAACAACCAGAGTCATTGCATGTGTGTTCTCTTCAGCGACCACACATGGATCCACCAGTCTCACTGCATGTGTGCTCTTTTCACAATCCACATATGGATCCACCAGTGTCATTGCATGTGTGTTCTTTTCACAATCCACCTATGGATCCACCAGTGTCATTGCATGTGTGCTCTTTTTACTAACAACAACTAGAGTCATTGCATGTGTGCTCTCTTCACAATCCACCTATGGATCCACCAGTGTCATTGCATGTATGTTCTTTTTACTAACAATAACCAGAGTCATTGCATGTGTGTTATTTTCACATACCACATATGGATCCACCAGTGTCATTGCATGTTTGTTCTTTTCACAATCCACCTATGGATCCACCAGTGTCATTGCATGCGTGATTTTTTACTAACAACAACCAGAGTCATTGCATGTGTGCTCTTTTCACAATCCACATATGGATCCACAAGTGTCATTGCATGTGTGTTCTCTTCATAGTCCACCTGTGGATCCACCAGTGTTATTGCATGTGTGCTCTTTTCACTAACAACAACTAGAGTCATTGCATGTGTGTTCTCTTAAGAGACCACACATGGATCCACCAATGTCATTGTATGTGTGTTCTTTTTACTAACAACAACCAGAGTCATTGAAATGTGTGTTCTCTTCAGAGCCCACACATGGATCCACCAGTGTCATTGCATGTGTGCTCTCTTCACAATCCACCTATGGATCCACCAGTGTCATTGCATGTATGTTCTTTTTACTAACAATAACTAGAGTCATTGCATGTGTGTCCTTTTCACATACCACATATGGATCCACCAGTGTCATTGCGTGTGTGTTATTTTCACAATCCACCAATGGATCAACCAGTGTCATTGCATGTGTGCTCTTTTCACTAACAACAACCAGAGTCATTGCATGTGTGTTCTCTTCAGAGACCACACATGGATCCACCAGTGTCATTGCATGTGTGTTCTTTTTACTAACAACAACCAGAGTCATTGAAATGTGTGTTCTCTTCAGAGACAACACATGGATCCACCAGTGTCATTGCATGTGTGTTCTTTTTACTAACAACAACCAGAGTCATTGCATGTGTGTTATTTTCGCATACCACATATGGATCACCAGTGTCATTGAATCCACCAGTGTCATTGCATGTATGCTCTCTTCACAATCCACCTATGGATCCACCAGTGTCATTGCATGTGTGTTCTTTTTTCTCACAACAACTAGAGTCATTTTATGTGTGTTCTTTTCACATACCACATATGGATCCACCAGTGTCATTGAAATATGTGTTCTCTTCAGAGACCACACATGGATCCACCAGTGTCATTACATGGGTGTTCTTTTTACTAACAAAAACCAAAGTCATTAAAATGTGTGTTCTTTTCAAATACCACATATGGATCCACTAGTGTCATTGCATGTATGTTCTTTTCACAAGCTACCTATGGATCCACCAGTGTCATTGCATGTATGTTCTTTTTACTAACAACAACTAGAGTCAATGCATGTGTGTTCTTTTCACATACCACATATGGATCCACCAGTGTCATTGTGTGTGTGTTCTTTTCACAATCCACCAATGGATCCACTAGTGTCATTGCATGTGTGCTCTTTTCACTAACAACAACCAGAGTCATTGCATGTGTGTTCTCTTCAGAGCCCACACATGGATCCACCAGTGTCATTGTATGTGTGTTCTTTTTACTAACAACAACCAGAGTCATTGCATGTGTGTTCTCTTCAGAGACCACACATGGATCCACCAGTCTCATTGCATGTGTGTTCTTTTTACTAACAAAAACCAGAGTCATTCCATGTGTCTTCTTTTCACATAACACATATGGATCCACCAGTGTCATTGCATGTGTGTTCTTTTCACAATCCACCTATGGATCCACCACTGTCATTGCATGTGTGCTCTTTTCACTAACAACAACCAGAGTCATTGCATGTGTGTTCTCTTCAGCGACCACACATGGATCCACCAGTCTCACTGCATGTGTGCTCTTTTCACAATCCACATATGGATCCACCAGTGTCATTGCATGTGTGTTCTTTTCACAATCCACCTATGGATCCACCAGTGTCATTGCATGTGTGCTCTTTTTACTAACAACAACTAGAGTCATTGCATGTGTGCTCTCTTCACAATCCACCTATGGATCCACCAGTGTCATTGCATGTATGTTCTTTTTACTAACAACAACCAGAGTCATTGCATGTGTGTTATTTTCACATACCACATATGGATCCACCAGTGTCATTGCATGTTTGTTCTTTTCACAATCCACCTATGGATCCACCAGTGTCATTGCATGCGTGATTTTTTACTAACAACAACCAGAGTCATTGCATGTGTGCTCTTTTCACAATCCACATATGGATCCACAAGTGTCATTGCATGTGTGTTCTCTTCATAGTCCACCTGTGGATCCACCAGTGTTATTGCATGTGTGCTCTTTTCACTAACAACAACTAGAGTCATTGCATGTGTGTTCTCTTAAGAGACCACACATGGATCCACCAATGTCATTGTATGTGTGTTCTTTTTACTAACAACAACCAGAGTCATTGAAATTTGTGTTCTCTTCAGAGCCCACACATGGATCCACCAGTGTCATTGCATGTGTGCTCTCTTCACAATCCACCTATGGATCCACCAGTGTCATTGCATGTATGTTCTTTTTACTAACAACAACTAGAGTCATTGCATGTGTGTCCTTTTCACATACCACATATGGATCCACCAGTGTCATTGCGTGTGTGTTCTTTTCACAATCCACCAATGGATCCACCAGTGTCATTGCATGTGTGCTCTTTTCACTAACAACAACCAGAGTCATTGCATGTGTGTTCTCTTCAGAGACCACACATGGATCCACCAGTGTCATTGCATGTGTGTTCTTTTTACTAACAACAACCAGAGTCATTGAAATGTGTGTTCTCTTCAGAGACAACACATGGATCCACCAGTGTCATTGCATGTGTGTTCTTTTTACTAACAACAACCAGAGTCATTGCATGTGTGTTATTTTCGCATACCACATATGGATCACCAGTGTCATTGAATCCACCAGTGTCATTGCATGTATGCTCTCTTCACAATCCACCTATGGATCCACCAGTGTCATTGCATGTGTGTTCTTTTTTCTCACAACAACTAGAGTCATTTTATGTGTGTTCTTTTCACATACCACATATGGATCCACCAGTGTCATTGAAATATGTGTTCTCTTCAGAGACCACACATGGATCCACCAGTGTCATTACATGGGTGTTCTTTTTACTAACAAAAACCAAAGTCATTAAAATGTGTGTTCTTTTCAAATACCACATATGGATCCACTAGTGTCATTGCATGTATGTTCTTTTCACAAGCTACCTATGGATCCACCAGTGTCATTGCATGTATGTTCTTTTTACTAACAACAACTAGAGTCAATGCATGTGTGTTCTTTTCACATACCACATATGGATCCACCAGTGTCATTGTGTGTGTGTTCTTTTCACAATCCACCAATGGATCCACTAGTGTCATTGCATGTGTGCTCTTTTCACTAACAACAACCAGAGTCATTGCATGTGTGTTCTCTTCAGAGCCCACACATGGATCCACCAGTGTCATTGTATGTGTGTTCTTTTTACTAACAACAACCAGAGTCATTGCATGTGTGTTCTCTTCAGAGACCACACATGGATCCACCAGTCTCATTGCATGTGTGTTCTTTTTACTAACAAAAACCAGAGTCATTCCATGTGTCTTCTTTTCACATAACACATATGGATCCACCAATGTCATTGCATGTGTGTTCTTTTCACAATCCACCTATGGATCCACCACTGTCATTGCATGTGTGCTCTTTTCACTAACAACAACCAGAGTCATTGCATGTGTGTTCTCTTCAGCGACCACACATGGATCCACCAGTCTCACTGCATGTGTGCTCTTTTCACAATCCACATATGGATCCACCAGTGTCATTGCATGTGTGTTCTTTTCACAATCCACCTATGGATCCACCAGTGTCATTGCATGTGTGCTCTTTTTACTAACAACAACTAGAGTCATTGCATGTGTGCTCTCTCCACAATCCACCTATGGATCCACCAGTGTCATTGCATGTATGTTCTTTTTACTAACAACAACCAGAGTCATTGCATGTGTGTTATTTTCACATACCACATATGGATCCACCAGTGTCATTGCATGTTTGTTCTTTTCACAATCCACCTATGGATCCACCAGTGTCATTGCATGTGTGATTTTTTACTAACAACAACCAGAGTCATTGCATGTGTGCTCTTTTCACAATCCACATATGGATCCACAAGTGTCATTGCATCTGTGTTCTCTTCATAGTCCACCTGTGGATCCACCAGTGTTATTGCATGTGTGCTCTTTTCACTAACAACAACTAGAGTCATTGCATGTGTGTTCTCTTAAGAGACCACACATGGATCCACCAATGTCATTGTATGTGTGTTCTTTTTACTAACAACAACCAGAGTCATTGAAATTTGTGTTCTCTTCAGAGCCCACACATGGATCCACCAGTGTCATTGCATGTGTGATCTCTTCACAATCCACCTATGGATCCACCAGTGTCATTGCATGTATGTTCTTTTTACTAACAACAACTAGAGTCATTGCATGTGTGTCCTTTTCACATACCACATATGGATCCACCAGTGTCATTGCGTGTGTGTTCTTTTCATAATCCACCAATGGATCCACCAGTGTCATTGCATGTGTGCTCTTTTCACTAACAACAACCAGAGTCATTGCATGTGTGTTCTCTTCAGAGACCACACATGGATCCACCAGTGTTATTGCATGTGTGTTCTTTTTACTAACAACAACCAGAGTCATTGAAATGTGTGTTCTCTTCAGAGACAACACATGGATCCACCAGTGTCATTGCATGTGTGTTCTTTTTACTAACAACAACCAGAGTCATTGCATGTGTGTTATTTTCGCATACCACATATGGATCACCAGTGTCATTGAATCCACCAGTGTCATTGCATGTATGCTCTCTTCACAATCCACCTATGGATCCACCAGTGTCATTGCATGTGTGTTCTTTTTTCTCACAACAACTAGAGTCATTTTATGTGTGTTCTTTTCACATACCACATATGGATCCACCAGTGTCATTGAAATATGTGTTCTCTTCAGAGACCACACATGGATCCACCAGTGTCATTACATGGGTGTTCTTTTTACTAACAAAAACCAAAGTCATTAAAATGTGTGTTCTTTTCAAATACCACATATGGATCCACTAGTGTCATTGCATGTATGTTCTTTTCACAAGCTACCTATGGATCCACCAGTGTCATTGCATGTATGTTCTTTTTACTAACAACAACTAGAGTCAATGCATGTGTGTTCTTTTCACATACCACATATGGATCCACCAGTGTCATTGTGTGTGTGTTCTTTTCACAATCCACCAATGGATCCACTAGTGTCATTGCATGTGTGCTCTTTTCACTAACAACAACCAGAGTCATTGCATGTGTGTTCTCTTCAGAGCCCACACATGGATCCACCAGTGTCATTGTATGTGTGTTCTTTTTACTAACAACAACCAGAGTCATTGCATGTGTGTTCTCTTCAGAGACCACACATGGATCCACCAGTCTCATTGCATGTGTGTTCTTTTTACTAACAAAAACCAGAGTCATTCCATGTGTCTTCTTTTCACATAACACATATGGATCCACCAATGTCATTGCATGTGTGTTCTTTTCACAATCCACCTATGGATCCACCACTGTCATTGCATGTGTGCTCTTTTCACTAACAACCAGAGTCATTGCATGTGTGTTCTCTTCAGCGACCACACATGGATCCACCAGTCTCACTGCATGTGTGCTCTTTTCACAATCCACATATGGATCCACCAGTGTCATTGCATGTGTGTTCTTTTCACAATCCACCTATGGATCCACCAGTGTCATTGCATGTGTGCTCTTTTTACTAACAACAACTAGAGTCATTGCATGTGTGCTCTCTCCACAATCCACCTATGGATCCACCAGTGTCATTGCATGTATGTTCTTTTTACTAACAACAACCAGAGTCATTGCATGTGTGTTATTTTCACATACCACATATGGATCCACCAGTGTCATTGCATGTTTGTTCTTTTCACAATCCACCTATGGATCCACCAGTGTCATTGCATGTGTGATTTTTTACTAACAACAACCAGAGTCATTGCATGTGTGCTCTTTTCACAATCCACATATGGATCCACAAGTGTCATTGCATCTGTGTACTCTTCATAGTCCACCTGTGGATCCACCAGTGTTATTGCATGTGTGCTCTTTTCACTAATAACAACTAGAGTCATTGCATGTGTGTTCTCTTAAGAGACCACACATGGATCCACCAATGTCATTGTATGTGTGTTCTTTTTACTAACAACAACCAGAGTCATTGAAATGTGTGTTCTCTTCAGAGCCCACACATGGATCCACCAGTGTCATTGCATGTGTGCTCTCTTCACAATCCACCTATGGATCCACCAGTGTCATTGCATGTATGTTCTTTTTACTAACAACAACTAGAGTCATTGCATGTGTGTTCTTTTCACATACCACATATGGATCCACCAGTGTCATTGCGTGTGTGTTCTTTTCACAATCCACCAATGGATCCACTAGTGTCATTGCATGTGTGCTCTTTTCACTAACAACAACCAGAGTCATTGCATGTGTGTTCTCTTCAGAGACCACACATGGATCCACCAGTGTCATTGCATGTGTGTTCTTTTTACTAACAACAATCAGAGTCATTGAAATGTGTGTTCTCTTCAGAGACAACACATGGATCCACCAGTGTCATTGCATGTGTGTTCTTTTTACTAACAACAACCAGAGTCATTGCATGTGTGTTATTTTCGCATACCACATATGGATCACCAGTGTCATTGAATCCACCAGTGTCATTGCATGTATGCTCTCTTCACAATCCACCTATGGATCCACCAGTGTCATTGCATGTGTGTTCTTTTTTCTCACAACAACTAGAGTCATTTTATGTGTGTTCTTTTCACATACCACATATGGATCCACCAGTGTCATTGAAATATGTGTTCTCTTCAGAGACCACACATGGATCCACCAGTGTCATTACATGGGTGTTCTTTTTACTAACAAAAACCAAAGTCATTAAAATGTGTGTTCTTTTCAAATACCACATATGGATCCACTAGTGTCATTGCATGTATGTTCTTTTCACAAGCTACCTATGGATCCACCAGTGTCATTGCATGTGTGCTCTTTTTACTAACAACAACCAGGGTCATTGCATCTGTGTTCTCTTCAGAGACCACACATGGATCCACCAGTCTCATTGCATGTGTGTTCTTTTTACTAACAAAAACCAGAGTCATTGCATGTGTCTTCTTTTCACATACTACATCTGGATCCACCAATGTCATTGCATGTGTGTTCTTTTCACAATCCACATATGGATCCACCAGTGTCAATTCATGTGTGTTCTTTTCACAATCCACCTATGGATCCACCACTGTCATTGCATGTGTGCTCTTTTTACTAACAACAACCAGAGTCATTGCATGTGTGCTCTCTTCACAATCCACCTATGGATCCACCAGTGTCATTGCATGTATGTTCTTTTTACTAACAACAACCAGAGTCATTGCATGTGTGTTCTTTTCACATACCACATATGGATCCACCAGTGTCATTGCATGTTTGTTCTTTTCACTATCCACCTATGGAGTGTCATTGCATGTGTGATTTTTTACTAACAACAACCAGAGTCATTGCATGTGTGCTCTTTTCACAATCCACATATGGATCCACAAGTGTCATTGCATGTGTGTTCTCTTCACAGTCCACCTATGGATCCACCAGTGTTATTGCATGTGTGCTCTTTTCACTAACAACAACCAGATTCATTGCATGTGTGTTCTCTTCAGAGACCACACATGGATCCACCAGTGTCATTGCATGTGTGTTCTTTTTACTAACAACAACCAGAGTCATTGAAATGTGTGTTCTCTTCAGAGACCACACATGGATCCACCAGTGTCATTACATGTGTGTTCTTTTTACTAACAAAAACCAAAGTCATTGAAATGTGTGTTCTTTTCAAATACCACATATGGATCCACTAGTGTCATTGCATGTATGTTCTTTTAACAAGCCACCTATGGATCCACCAGTATCATTGCATGTGTGCTCTTTTTACTAACAACAACCAGGGTCATTGCATGTGTGTTCTCTTCAGAGACCACACATGGATCCACCAGTCTCATTGCATGTGTGTTCTTTTTACTAACAAAAACCAGAGTCATTGCATGTGTCTTCTTTTCACATACTACATATGGATCCACCAATGTCATTGCATGTGTGTTCTTTTCACAATCCACATATGGATCCACCAATGTCAATTCATGTGTGTTCTTTTCACAATCCACCTATGGATCCACCACTGTCATTGCATGTGTGCTCTTTTTACTAACAACAACCAGAGTCATTGCATGTGTGCTCTCTTCACAATCCACCTATGGATCCACCAGTGTCATTGCATGTATGTTCTTTTTACTAACAACAACCAGAGTCATTGCATGTGTGTTCTTTTCACATACCACATATGGATCCACCAGTGTCATTGCATGTTTGTTCTTTTCACTATCCACCTATGGAGTGTCATTGCATGTGTGATTTTTTACTAACAACAACCAGAGTCATTGCATGTGTGCTCTTTTCACAATCCACATATGGATCCACAAGTGTCATTGCATGTGTGTTCTCTTCACAGTCCACCTATGGATCCACCAGTGTTATTGCATGTGTGCTCTTTTCACTAACAACAACCAGAGTCATTGCATGTGTGTTCTCTTCAGAGACCACACATGGATCCACCAGTGTCATTGCATGTGTGTTCTTTTTACTAACAACAACCAGAGTCATTGAAATGTGTGTTCTCTTCAAAGACCACACATGGATCCACCAGTGTCATTGCATGTGTGCTCTCTTCACAGTCCACCTATGGATCCACCAGTGTCATTGCATGTATGTTCTTTTTACTAACAATAACTAGAGTCATTGCATGTGTGTTCTTTTCACATACCACATATGAATCCACCACTGTCATTGCGTGTGTGTTCTTTTCACAATCCACCAATGGATCCACCAGTGTCATTGCATGTGTGCTATTTTCACTAACAACAACCAGAGTTATTGCATGTGTGTTCTCTTCAGAGACCACACATGGATCCACCAGTGTCATTGCATGTGTGTTCTTTTTACTAACAACAACCAGAGTCATTGAAATGTGTGTTCTCTTCAGAGACCACACATGGATCCACCAGTGTAATTGCATGTGTGTTCTTTTTACTAACAACAACCGGAGTCATTGCATGTGTGTTATTTTCGCATACTACATATGGATCACCAGTGTCATTGAATCCACCAGTGTCATTGCATGTATGCTCTCTTCACAATCCACCTATGGATCCACCAGTGTCATTGCATGTGTGTTCTTTTTTCTCACAACAACTAGAGTCATTTTATGTGTGTTCTTTTCACATACCACATATGGATCCACCAGTGTCATTGAAATATGTGTTCTCTTCAGAGACCACACATGGATCCACCAGTGTCATTACATGGGTGTTCTTTTTACTAACAAAAACCAAAGTCATTGAAATGTGTGTTCTTTTCAAATACCACATATGGATCCACTAGTGTCATTGCATGTATGTTCTTTTCACAAGCTACCTATGGATCCACCAGTGTCATTGCATGTGTGCTCTTTTTACTAACAACAACCAGGGTCATTGCATGTGTGTTCTCTTCAGAGACCACACATGGATCCACCAGTCTCATTGCATGTGTGTTCTTTTTACTAACAAAAACCAGAGTCATTGCATGTGTCTTCTTTTCACATACTACATCTGGATCCACCAATGTCATTGCATGTGTGTTCTTTTCACAATCCACATATGGATCCACCACTGTCATTGCATGTGTGCTCTTTTTACTAACAACAACCAGAGTCATTGCATGTGTGCTCTCTTCACAATCCACCTATGGATCCACCAGTGTCATTGCATGTATGTTCTTTTTACTAACAACAACCAGAGTCATTGCATGTGTGTTCTTTTCACATACCACATATGGATCCACCAGTGTCATTGCATGTTTGTTCTTTTCACTATCCACCTATGGAGTGTCATTGCATGTGTGATTTTTTACTAACAACAACCAGAGTCATTGCATGTGTGCTCTTTTCACAATCCACATATGGATCCACAAGTGTCATTGCATGAGTGTTCTCTTCACAGTCCACCTATGGATCCACCAGTGTTATTGCATGTGTGCTCTTTTCACTAACAACAACCAGATTCATTGCATGTGTGTTCTCTTCAGAGACCACACATGGATCCACCAGTGTCATTGCATGTGTGTTCTTTCTACTAACAACAACCAGAGTCATTGAAATGTGTGTTCTCTTCAGAGACCACACATGGATCCACCAGTGTCATTACATGTGTGTTCTTTTTACTAACAAGAACCAAAGTCATTGAAATGTGTGTTCTTTTCAAATACCACATATGGATCCACTAGTGTCATTGCATGTATGTTCTTTTAACAAGCCACCTATGGATCCACCAGTATCATTGCATGTGTGCTCTTTTTACTAACAACAACCAGGGTCATTGCATGTGTGTTCTCTTCAGAGACCACACATGGATCCACCAGTCTCATTGCATGTGTGTTCTTTTTACTAACAAAAACCAGAGTCATTGCATGTGTCTTCTTTTCACATACTACATATGGATCCACCAATGTCATTGCATGTGTGTTCTTTTCACAATCCACATATGGATCCACCAATGTCAATTCATGTGTGTTCTTTTCAAATCCACCTATGGATCCACCACTGTCATTGCATGTGTGCTCTTTTTACTAACAACAACCAGAGTCATTGCATGTGTGCTCTCTTCACAATCCACCTATGGATCCACCAGTGTCATTGCATGTATGTTCTTTTTACTAACAACAACCAGAGTCATTGCATGTGTGTTCTTTTCACATACCACATATGGATCCACCAGTGTCATTGCATGTTTGTTCTTTTCACTATCCACCTATGGAGTGTCATTGCATGTGTGATTTTTTACTAACAACAACCAGAGTCATTGCATGTGTGCTCTTTTCACAATCCACATATGGATCCACAAGTGTCATTGCATGTGTGTTCTCTTCACAGTCCACCTATGGATCCACCAGTGTTATTGCATGTGTGCTCTTTTCACTAACAACAACCAGAGTCATTGCATGTGTGTTCTCTTTAGAGACCACACATGGATCCACCAGTGTCATTGCATGTATGTTCTTTTTACTAACAACAACTAGAGTCATTGCATGTATGTTCTTTTCACATACCACATATGAATCCACCACTGTCATTGCGTGTGTGTTCTTTTCACAATCCACCAATGGATCCACCAGTGTCATTGCATGTGTGCTATTTTCACTAACAACAACCAGAGTCATTGCATGTGTGTTCTCTTCAGAGACCACACATGGATCCACCAGTGTCATTGCATGTGTGTTCTTTTTACTAACAACAACCAGAGTCATTGAAATGTGTGTTCTCTTCAGAGACCACACATGGATCCACCAGTGTCATTGCATGTGGGCTCTCTTCACAGTCCACCTATGGATCCACCAGTGTCATTGCATGTATGTTCTTTTTACTAACAACAACTAGAGTCATTGCATGTGTGTTCTTTTCACATACCACATATGAATCCACCACTGTCATTGCGTGTGTGTTCTTTTCACAATCCACCAATGGATCCACCAGTGTCATTGCATGTGTGCTATTTTCACTAACAACAACCAGAGTCATTGCATGTATGTTCTCTTCAGAGACCACACATGGATCCACCAGTGTCATTGCATGTGTGTTCTTTTTACTAACAACAACCAGAGTCATTGAAATGTGTGTTCTCTTCAGAGACCACACATGGATCCACCAGTGTCATTGCATGTGTGTTCTTTTTACTAACAACAACCAGAGTCATTGCATGTGTGTTATTTTCGCATACTACATATGGATCACCAGTGTCATTGAATCCACCAGTGTCATTGCATGTATGCTCTCTTCACAATCCACCTATGGATCCACCAGTGTCATTGCATGTGTGTTCTTTTTTCTAACAACAACTAGAGTCATTTCATGTGTGTTCTTTTCACATACCACATATGGATCCACCAGTGTCATTGAAATATGTGTTCTCTTCAGAGACCACACATGGATCCACCAGTGTCATTACATGTGTGTTCTTTTTACTAACAACAACCAGAGTCATTGAAATGTGTGTTCTTTTCACATACCACATATGGATCCACTAGTGTCATTGCATGTGTGTTCTTTTCACAATCCACCTATGGATCCACCAGTGTCATTGCATGTGTGCTCTTTTTACTAACAACAACCAGAGTCATTGCATGTGTGTTCTCTTCAGAGACCACACATGGATCCACCAGTCTCATTGCATGTGTGTTCTTTTTACTAACAAAAACCAGAGTCATTGCATGTGTCTTCTTTTCACATACCACATATGGATCCACCAGTGTCATTGCATGTGTGTTCTTTTCACAATCCACCTATGGATCCACCACTGTCATTGCATGTGTGCTCTTTTCACTAACAACAACCAGAGTCATTGCATGTGTGTTCTCTTCAGAGACCACACATGGATCCACCAGTCTGACTGCATGTGTGCTCTTTTCACAATCCACATATGGATCCACCAGTGTCATTGCATGTGTGTTCTTTTCACAATCCACCTATGGATCTACCAGTGTCATTGCATGTGTGCTCTTTTTACTAACAACAACCAGAGTCATTGCATGTGTGCTCTCTTCACAATCCACCTATGGATCCACAAGTGTCATTGCATGTGTGTTCTTTTTAATAACAACAACCAGAGTCATTGCATGTGTGTTCTTTTCACATACCACATACGGATCCACCACTGTCATTGCATGTTTGTTCTTTTCACAATCCACCTATGGATCCACCAGTGTCATTGCATGTGTGATTTTTTACTAACAACAACCAGAGTCATTGCATGTGTGCTCTTTTCACAATCCACATATGGATCCACAAGTGTCATTGCATGTGTGTTCTCTTCATAGTCCACCTATGGATCCACCAGTGTTATTGCATGTGTGCTCTTTTCACTAACAACAACCAGAGTCATTGCATGTGTGTTCTCTTCAGAGACCACACATGGATCCACCAGTGTCATTGCATGTGTGTTCTTTTTACTAACAACAACCAGAGTCATTGAAATGTGTGTTCTCTTCAAAGACCACACATGGATCCACCAGTGTCATTGCATGTGTGCTCTCTTCACAGTCCACCTATGGATCCACCAGTGTCATTGCATGTATGTTCTTTTTACTAACAATAACTAGAGTCATTGCATGTGTGTTCTTTTCACATACCACATATGAATCCACCACTGTCATTGCGTGTGTGTTCTTTTCACAATCCACCAATGGATCCACCAGTGTCATTGCATGTGTGCTATTTTCACTAACAACAACCAGAGTTATTGCATGTGTGTTCTCTTCAGAGACCACACATGGATCCACCAGTGTCATTGCATGTGTGTTCTTTTTACTAACAACAACCAGAGTCATTGAAATGTGTGTTCTCTTCAGAGACCACACATGGATCCACCAGTGTAATTGCATGTGTGTTCTTTTTACTAACAACAACCGGAGTCATTGCATGTGTGTTATTTTCGCATACTACATATGGATCACCAGTGTCATTGAATCCACCAGTGTCATTGCATGTATGCTCTCTTCACAATCCACCTATGGATCCACCAGTGTCATTGCATGTGTGTTCTTTTTTCTCACAACAACTAGAGTCATTTTATGTGTGTTCTTTTCACATACCACATATGGATCCACCAGTGTCATTGAAATATGTGTTCTCTTCAGAGACCACACATGGATCCACCAGCGTCATTACATGGGTGTTCTTTTTACTAACAAAAACCAAAGTCATTGAAATGTGTGTTCTTTTCAAATACCACATATGGATCCACTAGTGTCATTGCATGTATGTTCTTTTCACAAGCTACCTATGGATCCACCAGTGTCATTGCATGTGTGCTCTTTTTACTAACAACAACCAGGGTCATTGCATGTGTGTTCTCTTTAGAGACCACACATGGATCCACCAGTCTCATTGCATGTGTGTTCTTTTTACTAACAAAAACCAGAGTCATTGCATGTGTCTTCTTTTCACATACTACATCTGGATCCACCAATGTCATTGCATGTGTGTTCTTTTCACAATCCACATATGGATCCACCACTGTCATTGCATGTGTGCTCTTTTTACTAACAACAACCAGAGTCATTGCATGTGTGCTCTCTTCACAATCCACCTATGGATCCACCAGTGTCATTGCATGTATGTTCTTTTTACTAACAACAACCAGAGTCATTGCATGTGTGTTCTTTTCACATACCACATATGGATCCACCAGTGTCATTGCATGTTTGTTCTTTTCACTATCCACCTATGGAGTGTCATTGCATGTGTGATTTTTTACTAACAACAACCAGAGTCATTGCATGTGTGCTCTTTTCACAATCCACATATGGATCCACAAGTGTCATTGCATGTGTGTTCTCTTCACAGTCCACCTATGGATCCACCAGTGTTATTGCATGTGTGCTCTTTTCACTAACAACAACCAGATTCATTGCATGTGTGTTCTCTTCAGAGACCACACATGGATCCACCAGTGTCATTGCATGTGTGTTCTTTCTACTAACAACAACCAGAGTCATTGAAATGTGTGTTCTCTTCAGAGACCACACATGGATCCACCAGTGTCATTACATGTGTGTTCTTTTTACTAACAAGAACCAAAGTCATTGAAATGTGTGTTCTTTTCAAATACCACATATGGATCCACTAGTGTCATTGCATGTATGTTCTTTTAACAAGCCACCTATGGATCCACCAGTATCATTGCATGTGTGCTCTTTTTACTAACAACAACCAGGGTCATTGCATGTGTGTTCTCTTCAGAGACCACACATGGATCCACCAGTCTCATTGCATGTGTGTTCTTTTTACTAACAAAAACCAGAGTCATTGCATGTGTCTTCTTTTCACATACTACATATGGATCCACCAATGTCATTGCATGTGTGTTCTTTTCACAATCCACATATGGATCCACCAATGTCAATTCATGTGTGTTCTTTTCACAATCCACCTATGGATCCACCACTGTCATTGCATGTGTGCTCTTTTTACTAACAACAACCAGAGTCATTGCATGTGTGCTCTCTTCACAATCCACCTATGGATCCACCAGTGTCATTGCATGTATGTTCTTTTTACTAACAACAACCAGAGTCATTGCATGTGTGTTCTTTTCACATACCACATATGGATCCACCAGTGTCATTGCATGTTTGTTCTTTTCACTATCCACCTATGGAGTGTCATTGCATGTGTGATTTTTTACTAACAACAACCAGAGTCATTGCATGTGTGCTCTTTTCACAATCCACATATGGATCCACAAGTGTCATTGCATGTGTGTTCTCTTCACAGTCCACCTATGGATCCACCAGTGTTATTGCATGTGTGCTCTTTTCACTAACAACAACCAGAGTCATTGCATGTGTGTTCTCTTTAGAGACCACACATGGATCCACCAGTGTCATTGCATGTATGTTCTTTTTACTAACAACAACTAGAGTCATTGCATGTGTGTTCTTTTCACATACCACATATGAATCCACCACTGTCATTGCGTGTGTGTTCTTTTCACAATCCACCAATGGATCCACCAGTGTCATTGCATGTGTGCTATTTTCACTAACAACAACCAGAGTCATTGCATGTGTGTTCTCTTCAGAGACCACACATGGATCCACCAGTGTCATTGCATGTGTGTTCTTTTTACTAACAACAACCAGAGTCATTGAAATGTGTGTTCTCTTCAGAGACCACACATGGATCCACCAGTGTCATTGCATGTGGGCTCTCTTCACAGTCCACCTATGGATCCACCAGTGTCATTGCATGTATGTTCTTTTTACTAACAACAACTAGAGTCATTGCATGTGTGTTCTTTTCACATACCACATATGAATCCACCACTGTCATTGCGTGTGTGTTCTTTTCACAATCCACCAATGGATCCACCAGTGTCATTGCATGTGTGCTATTTTCACTAACAACAACCAGAGTCATTGCATGTATGTTCTCTTCAGAGACCACACATGGATCCACCAGTGTCATTGCATGTGTGTTCTTTTTACTAACAACAACCAGAGTCATTGAAATGTGTGTTCTCTTCAGAGACCACACATGGATCCACCAGTGTCATTGCATGTGTGTTCTTTTTACTAACAACAACCAGAGTCATTGCATGTGTGTTATTTTCGCATACTACATATGGATCACCAGTGTCATTGAATCCACCAGTGTCATTGCATGTATGCTCTCTTCACAATCCACCTATGGATCCACCAGTGTCATTGCATGTGTGTTCTTTTTTCTAACAACAACTAGAGTCATTTCATGTGTGTTCTTTTCACATACCACATATGGATCCACCAGTGTCATTGAAATATGTGTTCTCTTCAGAGACCACACATGGATCCACCAGTGTCATTACATGTGTGTTCTTTTTACTAACAACAACCAGAGTCATTGAAATGTGTGTTCTTTTCACATACCACATATGGATCCACTAGTGTCATTGCATGTGTGTTCTTTTCACAATCCACCTATGGATCCACCAGTGTCATTGCATGTGTGCTCTTTTTACTAACAACAACCAGAGTCATTGCATGTGTGTTCTCTTCAGAGACCACACATGGATCCACCAGTCTCATTGCATGTGTGTTCTTTTTACTAACAAAAACCAGAGTCATTGCATGTGTCTTCTTTTCACATACCACATATGGATCCACCAGTGTCATTGCATGTGTGTTCTTTTCACAATCCACCTATGGATCCACCACTGTCATTGCATGTGTGCTCTTTTCACTAACAACAACCAGAGTCATTGCATGTGTGTTCTCTTCAGAGACCACACATGGATCCACCAGTCTGACTGCATGTGTGCTCTTTTCACAATCCACATATGGATCCACCAGTGTCATTGCATGTGTGTTCTTTTCACAATCCACCTATGGATCTACCAGTGTCATTGCATGTGTGCTCTTTTTACTAACAACAACCAGAGTCATTGCATGTGTGCTCTCTTCACAATCCACCTATGGATCCACAAGTGTCATTGCATGTGTGTTCTTTTTAATAACAACAACCAGAGTCATTGCATGTGTGTTCTTTTCACATACCACATACGGATCCACCACTGTCATTGCATGTTTGTTCTTTTCACAATCCACCTATGGATCCACCAGTGTCATTGCATGTGTGATTTTTTACTAACAACAACCAGAGTCATTGCATGTGTGCTCTTTTCACAATCCACATATGGATCCACAAGTGTCATTGCATGTGTGTTCTCTTCATAGTCCACCTATGGATCCACCAGTGTTATTGCATGTGTGCTCTTTTCACTAACAACAACCAGAGTCATTGCATGTGTGTTCTCTTCAGAGACCACACATGAATCCACCAGTTTTATTGCATGTGTGTTCTTTTTACTAACAACAACCAGAGTCATTGAAATGTGTGTTCTCTTAAGAGACCACACATGGATCCACTAGTGTCATTGCATGTGTGTTCTTTTTACTAATGATACGTCCATTTTGCATCACTATTCTATGTCTTAATTCACTATTATTCATTGATATATTTCGTATTGAGAGGTGATACTTATGTTATTTCATCTATTTTTGCATGGTTGACGACTTTTGGAGCATGGACCGCTGCAGTCAGGATTCTGATGGAAAAGGTGCTATTTGGAGGCAAAATTCGCGAAGATCAGAAAATCCGGGTAAATATACGGAAAATCCTATTTTTCTAGAAGACTCAGGATGCCAGAAGATGGAGTGGAGGTGGGCCACAGGGGGCCCACACCACCCCATGGCGTGGGCAGGCCTAGGCCGCGCCTAGGAGTGGTGTGGCCGCCCTGGCCCACTCCCGCCTCTCTCCTCTGGCATATATCATCCCCACGAAACCCTAAGACTCGAGGAGCGACCGCAGAAAGATTCCGCCGCCTCTCCGAGGAGGAAAACACCAAGAGAGAAAGATCTCTCCGGCAGACAGGTTTCTACCGAGGGAATTCCTTCCTGGAGAGGGGAGATCATCGCGATCAACACCACCATCAAGATGGACTTCATCGGGATCATCATCATCATCCTCACCACCATCATCACCATCAGCACCCTCATCACCATCTCCATATTGTTGTAACAATTGGGTTGAATCTTGCATAGTTCATAGGGGAAACTTTCCCGGTGTTGATTACTCTTTGTAGTTGATGGTATTGAGTGAACCATTGAATTATTGTTTATGTTCAGATTGTTATACATCATTATTCCATCTCTGATCATGATCCATATGATGTCTTGTGAGTAGTTCGTTTTGTTCTTGAGGACATGGGAGAAGTCTTGTGGTTAGTAGTGGAGTTGTGTTGAGAAAGATTCAATAGATTGTTATTTAAGTTGTGGTGTACTTCTTCTAGTGGTGTCATGTGAATGTCGACTACATGACACTTCACCTATATGGGCCTAGGGGAATGCATTGTGTTTTGGCTACTAATCGTAGGGGTTGCCGGAGTGACAGAAACCTGAACCCCCGTTAGGAAACCATTGCACAAGGGACGTAAGGGTCTTAGAGTTTAAAGCTGTGGTTAGGTTTCTACCTTAATTACTTTCTTGTACTTACAGATGTTTGCAAGGGGTTTAATCACAAGTATGTATTAGTCTTGGATGGGGCGGTACATTAGCACAGGTTCACCCACACAACACTTAGCAAGCTAGAGAAGATTAATCGACTATATGAAGCGAAAGCACTTGACAGTCTTCCCATGTGTCCCCGAGAACGTTTGGTCATCTATAGAAATACAACCGACTTGTCCTTTGCTGCATAAAGGATTGGGCCACTTGCTGCATTCATTCTTACTGTCTTTCATTTACTCGTACTTTGTTTACTTGCTTTATCAAAAACCCCTAAAAATCCGTTTGCTAAGTATTTGCAGAGAATTCCTGATCCATACCACTAGCCAACACCTTCTGCTCCTCGTTGGGTTCGACACTCTTACTTATCGAAAATACTGTGATACACCCCCTATACTTGTGGGTCATCAAGACTATTTTCTGGCGCCGTTGCCGGGGAGTGAAGCGCTATTGGAGAGTGGAACTGGTAAAGGAAACTTCTACTGTGAGTATTGTTTACTTCTGCTAGTTGCTTTATATTCGTTATGGATAATTCGCTGAGTTTCTTATTTGGTAATGCTACTACCACTGCTAAGGTAGTAGATAAGCCACCACCTGCTGAGAAAGATGTTTTCAAAATACCTACAAGAATTATTGATCGTGTTATGGATAACTACTATTTTGGGGATGGAACTGTCCATCCCGGTGATCATTTACTCTTTATACACGAATTATGCGGGTTGTTCAAGTGTGCAGGTATTACTACAGATCAAGTTAAGAAGAAGTTATTATCATTATCACTGAAAGGAAGAGCTGAGAACTGGTATAAGCTGCTGAAGAATGGTCAAGCTCTGGAATGGGAGGAAATAGTGCCTCTCTTTTATTCTAAGTTTTATCCTCCTAGTGAGATTCATAAAGATCGGAATCAAATATACAACTTTTGGCCTCTTGATGGAGAGAGTACAACTCAAGCTTGGGGGAGATTGAAGTTACTAATGCTCAAATGTCCCATTCATGAGCTCCCCAACAATATTATTATCAATAACTTTTATGCAAGGCTCCCTCTACATGATAAAGATTTATTGGATGCTTCTTGTGCTAGATCATTCACTCGCATGGAAGAAGAAGCTAAATGGGATCTTCTGGACCGTATTCAAGACAATGCTGAAGCTTGGGAGAATGACAAAGGTAGAAAGTCAGGTATAAATTATGATTATGAATGCATTGAATCTTTTATGGGAACTGATGACTTTCAAAATATTAAAAACGCTTATGGTCTAGCTCTTAAGCTATTGCTTCTTATTTTAAGGCTTTTGCTTCCTACATTGACGTGCCTAAAAAGAAGTGGAATAAGTATCATGAACATTATAAAGATATTGCTAAGAGTGTTCCTTCAAGAAATACTGAAGTTTATACTGCTAATCATGTTTTACCTAAACCTTATATTGAGAAAATGCCTTTCCCAGTTAAGGTAAAGGAACATTCTATGATGGCTAGTATGGTAGATGAAAGTATGAATAAAGCTGTTGAACCTGATAAACAAATGGTTGATGAACCTATTTTAGAAAATGTGAAAGACTTTGTTGCTAAATATGAAAAAGAGGTACACCCTATCCTTTGTAAGGATACCTCTAATATTGTTTCACAAAATAGTGTTATGAGAGCTAGTATTCCGGGTGTTTTCTGTTAGAATAAGTGATCATTGCTATGATGGTCCTTGTGATAGCTATATTGTTAAGTTTATGCATGATACTGAAAGCTACTATGAGAGAGGGAAAAGTGTTCTTATATATCTCAATAATATCAAGTTTCCCTGTTTTATGCTGAAAGTTTTTATGCTGCACTTCTTTTGCCTTCTTATGCAAGTTTCCTATGGTTTCAACAACTTGTTTGTTTACAAAAGCCCCTTGCATAGGAAGTGGGTTAGACTTAAATTTGTGTGTTTTTGCTTCTTAATGGTCTCTTTCGCCTCAATTCATATCCCTATGAGAGCTTCTTCAAAATTATCATGCCCATCTTAATGGCTATAAAGAAAGAGCTTTATGGGAGACAACCCAATTTGTTTTTTCTTTCAGTTTTTTTTGTATCTTTGAGTCTTGGAAGTTATTACTGTGGTAATAACCACTCCTTATCTGTTTTGTTTGGTTTTTGTGTCAAGATCAACCTCTAATGAGAGAGAAGTAATATTTGAGGAAGTTGTTGTCCCGAAACAGATTTTTGTGCTTCACCATAAAAATTCGTGAGAGACCTGTGTCTATCGGATTGAGCTGTAATGTTTTGAGCTTATGACCCAGGTTGTTATTTAACTTTCGTTAGTTCTACACTTTTTGATTTGAACAACAGAAGATTTTCGAAAAAATTGATCTTTACCTGCTGGTCTGTTTTGACAGATCTAGCCAATCTTGCATTTGCTTCTTTATTCGATTTCCTTTTTGAATTCTTTTTGGGTTTTCGGAAGGAGTTGCTACAGTAGCTTTTGTTTTGATAGTTTTCAGTTGAAGTTGGACTCAAAAGGTTTTATCACTTCACTTATACTAATGTTGCTAATGAGAACTGTGTGAAGTTTTGTGTGAAAGAAATTTCCAGGAATGGTGTAATAAGGAAGAGAAGGGTTTTATGACTCAAGTAATAAGTGTATGAAGATGAAGATATCGATGATATTCAAGATATGACTCCAGAAGAATCCACTAGATACCAAATTCAGAGACCTGCAGAGTCCGTGTTCAAATAGGTAACAGTTCTGGTAAGAAAAGTTCTGCGAAAATACAATTCAACTATATTTTTGCAGTTTTCAGTCAATAAGGAAGGTTTCGAAGCGAAAAAGGGACGGAACCGGAGCCGGGGTATCCCACACCATCCTGTGGCGTGGGCCCACCCCTGGCCACGCCACCAGGTGGTGAGGCCACCCAGGACTCCGCCTCCGACTCGTTTTCTCCTAGTACCTTCCTTTTGATGTGAAACTTCGTAATATATAACCCCCCGGATCTTCCGAGGTCCGTATATCGTGTTTTTGTTTCGATCTGTTTCTGCCAGGACATACTCTTTGAAAGTTTAGAAACACAATGGTGGCCGCCAAGGATAAATGGAAGGAGCCCATGGAGGAAGACCTCCAAGACCTCGGGAAGGAGAAGGAGATCAAGAGTGAAGGTGAAGAGGAGCAAGGCCAACGTCCGCATACCGGCACCACCATTTCAAGCATTGGAGTGGTGAAACCTGCCAAGATTAGAAGGACTGCACGGATGCAGACTGGGGGGAAAGCTCCTCATTACAGTTTGGCTCCACGGTCACTTCCTCCATGCACCAGGAATCCTTTCCATACCCTTATCCATGAGCATCAATACCAGAATATGCCCAAGGAGAAATTACCCTCCAATTGGGATTTGTCTTGTTCTAGCCATGCAGGAAAAGAAGACTTCAAGGAGGAAGAGTGGGGAAAGAATAGCAAGAGCTGGAATTCTCAACCCGACATGATCATGAGCCGCATTGAGCAAAACTCGCAGCTTATTCGTAATCTCACCTTCGGGATTGAGGACTTGGGGAAACTGATCAGAGAGCTCATCGAGAGGATACCACCACCACCAAAGGAGTAATTCGTCAACAGGTTTGGAATCCCCTTGGTTTGTTCCAAGCTTGGGGGAGTGTCGCGGTATCATATCACTATCTTCTATCTTTTTACTTTATTAATAGAGTCATATCATGAATAGAGGAGTTATTTTGTAGTATGGTTTGCATTATGGAAGTGTCCCCTCTCTCGTTAGATTTGTATCCCTTGGTGTGAGTCTCTGTTATGGAATATTAATGAGAAGTTCTATCATTCACTCTTTTGCATAGCTTATATTAGTTTTCAATTCGTGGTTATATGATTGATCTTGTTGTTAGTATTGGTATCACTTTGGGATCATTGATTTAAGTTAGTTGGTTTTGGCAAACCTGGATCGGTCAGTAGCAACACCTTTCTGAGAGTTGAAAAGAAAAAGATAGAAGTACTCGAGAGAAAAAATAATTTCATCATCTTTCTTTCTTGATTTGATCATAAGTTTAGTATTCTCTAGTTAAGATCTTTTGTGCTTCCAAGGAAGATTGCATGTTTGTCTTTATCATTTGTATGTTTGTTTGTTTCCTTCAACTCTTGTACTTGCTACCCAGCCTTGCTAGCCAAAAACCTGTACTAAGAGGGAATTCTTCTCGTGCATCCACCTCCTTTAAACCAAAACCTTTGCCATTTGTGTCCACCATACCTAGCTAGTAGCATTATTGCTATTCCAAGTAAATTCCTGTTTTGTCTACCTCCCAAATTAAACTTGTTATGCGGAAATTAGTGATTAAAGCTCTCACGAACTTGATGGCACACTTTACTTTCTTGCACTTAATAAACATGAACCATTGTGAACTCTCCATGAAAGTTATATGCTTGCAAATTATAGGCTGGGGATTAGCAGAACCGTGCTATCACGGGGAACACTTTCAACACTTGTAAATATATACCCAGTTGATACCTTGCTCTTTTGTTTGCGGATGTCGTCGGTGTGAAATAAAAGGGGAGCTTGTAAGTCCATGGAGTTATGTATGTGTGTTAGAGAAACGCCTGGGCCGCTGGTCTAATCCATGCTGACATGGTGGAAACCTGCAGCGTAACCATAATGATATCTATGAAGCATTCTTCTTATAAAAAAAGAGAGAGATAGCTATTGAGAACAAGAAAAAAAAGAGATACTATGAAAAGAGGAAAGAGAGAAAAAAGTACCATTTTCCCATGGTAAATAAGAAGATTGTTGAGATACTCATTGTCTGCTTGCCTTGTCATTTTCATATGGGGATTCTTCCGTATCATCGGGCAAGGGGTACCCCGTTGGCGGTTCTCAATGATACGCACATGCTTACGATGACAAGAACTTACCGGTAACTAAAGTTGAGTAGCATGAGGAGCGGCCCTCGTACTCAAGGGACTTGGGATTTTCAGTTTACAGTCTGTCAAGCATATAACTTAGATTGGACCTCACTTTAACCTTAATCACCTAAAGATGCCTATGATAGGGGCAATGAGAGCTGAAAGCTAGTAAGTATCATAATTTTTGGGAGCTCTTTATGAGACTTCGAATCCCTGCTTCCCTCTTTGAAGGGCCCTTTCTTTTACTTCTTAGTTGAGTCAGTAAACCTATTCCCTTCTATCTCAGCAAGTATTTTGAGTTGATGTGTTTCATTCATTCATATGATGATTTATGCATTCATGTTTCTTATGTTCCTTGTTTTGCACATTGCTCTTATCTTGATGTTTACTACTTTGAAAGCTTTCTTTGAAACCCAGCTATTTGTGAACTCCGGCAAATTATCAACTATTCTTCGACTAAGAGCTAAGTTTGCCATTACCAATTATGATTTACTCTATGTAGCTTTATTGTGTTTCCTTTACTCATTGCAAGTTTAGTTATATAATAGTGAGTTATCTTCTATTATGATCTATGCTTTTGATGAATGTGATGCTTCTTGTCCGTATTCTTTTATCGACTCTTCACTCCATAAACCTGAGGTCATGTTTATTGAGCTCAGTTTCGCTTGGGGCAAGCGAAGTCTAAGCTTGGGGGGAGTTGATACGTCCATTTTGCATCACTATTCTATGTCTTAATTCACTATTATTCATTGATATATTTCGTATTGAGAGGTGATACTTATGTTATTTCATCTATTTTTGCATGGTTGATGACTTTTGGAGCATGGACCGCTGCAGTCAGGATTCTGATGGAAAAGGTGCTATTTGGAGGCAAAATTCGCGAACATCAGAGAATCCGAGAAAATATACGGAAAATCCTATTTTTCCAGAAGACTCAAGATGCCATAAGATGGAGTGGAGGTGGGCCACAGGGGGCCCACACCACCCCATGGCGCGGGCAGGCCTAGGCCGCCCTGGCCCACTCCAGCCTCTCTCCTCTAGCGTATATCATCCCCATGAAACCCTAAGACTCGAGGAGCAACCACAGAAAGATTGGGCCGCCTCTGCGGGGCAGAAAACACCGAGAGAGAAATATCTCTCTGGCAGACAGGTTTCTGCTGGGGGAATTCCTTCTCGAAGAGGGGAGATCATCGCCATCAACACCACCATCAAGCTGGACTTCATCGGGATCATCATCATTGTAACTACCTCGGTGAATTACGCTCCTAGTTACAAGCCTGGATGAGCAGAAATGGTTGAAATAGTACGGTGGGGCCCAAATGCCACTCACGGGTAGACCTTTCGGCCGTCCCAACCATTTCCAAACATCAGGACAAGAACGGGCGGCGTAATCGGCAGGCAAAGGGATCAACTACATACACAAATGAGTATGTATGCAAGCCACCATACAATAGTACATCAGAGCCATTCCATCTAAAAAGAAAGGAAATATAGCAACGCCATACTGCAAGATCCAAATATCCTAGATAGATATAATAGTTTAGGATATCTCCTCATACATCAAACATCAGAGTATCAGGCGGAAGCGGAAGACAAAATCCGAGTACGGATAAGAAGCAAATCGGCATAAGATGCCTCGTAAATAAACACATCCCGCCCACAGATCTCACGGATCCCCGTTCCCGGAATCTCTACACCGAATGATCGTTGCCCATATCGTCCGTCTCTTCCACCCAGTATCCGTCTTGCGAGTGTACCTGTTCATCTGAACCAATAATTTATCGTGTGAGACCCTAGGGGTACTCAGCAAGTCTTTATGCCTCTAAAGGGGACACAACCTGGGGTGATGCAATTGCAGCAAAAGATAAACCCTAGCAATTCTATAGAAACTCGCTAACCATCCGCCTAACCAGAGATAGACGGATGTCCGTGAAATAATAACAACAGTTATAACAGTTAAAATGGTAATATCCACAGATCCATCCTCCTCCCCGCTTACCGACGAGGAAGCGGACGAACAACCCCCATCCGTTGGCAGTCTTATTAACCATTCCATGGGTGTTGCACTATTTACTAGTCAGTTACTTAGTCAAATTAAAGGCGGTACTTTAGTTATACTTGTCTATGATCGAGAAACTGTGCTCCAAGTCGTCCATAACCGCGGACACGGCTTTCAGAAAGTTTTACCCTGCAGGGGTGCACAAATAGCAACACACACTCGATCAACCTCGGAAAAACCAAATCAAAACCCAACGAGGCATTCACGACAAAGCGATCACATGATTCAGAAATATTTCAGGGGGCCACCCCATTAAGCTACCCGCGACGAAGTTGGCCGACTTCGAGACGGACTCAAGGTTTGCGTCAATGGCTGTGAACGACTGGGAACCCGAAAATGTGACTGGGCTTGTCGACACCGCGAAAACACTCCGCTTTCCTAAACAGTACAGTGTGTAGTACCTCGCACAATTTAAATAAAGCAGTAAAGCATGGCATAAGTACAGGATAGTAAATAAAACCTCAAACTAGTTTGTGGCCCCAAGAAATAAGAATGAATCAAGCTCTGGCTCAGGGGGGTTCATAAGCCTCCCGGATGTGGATAGCGCGAATATTCAAGGAACAGGAATCAAGTACTCGGGGTCCTACGGGACACAAGTGAGCCTGAAAAACCAAATAGCGAATATGGCTCACCGATGCCACTTTCATTAGTTATCCCATTACTACTCAGGTTAAGTTGTTTAGGTACCTCGTTATCCATCAGACACTCACATACCCTACACATGCTGTTCTACGACTCGCATGGCTCAAACAACTCCTGTAGTAATGGCTCCTGGGATGGAGGAACAAGCTTCGGTGGGGTTTAAAAGTAAAGGCTATGCAATACTTGGGATTCAATTTAATGCAAGCGCGACTCAATGATGCAAGAATAAGAAAGGGGCAATAGGTACTATATGTATGCAAGCATGTGGTAGTGCTTGCCTGGCAGCTCAGTTGAAGCGAGAGAAGGATCTGGGTAGTGCTCCTGGGTCTCTTGATATATCCCCTGCTCAGCGTCTATTTGAAGAAGAACCAAACAAACAAGGCCCAACATAAATAAAGTGTGCAAGCATATGAATAAAATGCATCAAGCAAACAATCATGCCATGATGAATGATGCACAATTTGCATGGCAATCAAGTAGCATGGCATGGGTGAGGTGTGGGATACAAGAATAAATCATTTTATTGAGTTTTGGCCCCATTTTATCCTCATATTAGTTGCTGTATACTTTATATTTATATGATGCATGCTTCAAAACAAAACATGGAATGCATAAACAGAAAGGTCTCGTCGAGCTAATCATTTCAGACATATTATTTGTTAAATTTGGAGTTATAAAACAAAAGTTATTAATTAATTAAAGTGGAAGGGCATTTTATTGTAATTTTAATCAACTTGCAATTTTAAATGTTCAAAATATATTTTGAAGGGCATATTTGAAATCCTCACATTTTTCTGATTTGAAAACATATATTATTTGTATTATTTGGATTTGTATTTTAAAAGATATTTAAAAACAGAATTAAATTTGAATTTGAATTTATTTGAAAAAGATTTGAATTTTTAAACAGATACAGAAAATACTTTTTATACACAAGTGAAGCTAGCCACAGACGCTGACCAGTGGGGCCATGCTGACTGGACGACACAGGCGCATAGAAAACCTTCTGTCACCGCGGCTAACCTAGCCACTGCATTTGACAGGTGGGGCCTGCGGCCACGGGGTCCACTTGACAGCGGCGAGAGGAAAAGAAACTGACAGGTGGGGCTGACCTGGAGTGCGGGTTGAGGCTGGCAGATCTGAGGGGTTTTCTGCAAGATTGCTTGGGTGGCTGTCTGGTGGGCCGCGAGTACCGCGGGTTTAGCCGAAAAGCTGCCGGGGGGTTAAGTGCAAAAAGGGTTCGCCGTACTGTGGATCTTCTCCGTGGGCAGATCGGTGCGCGGCGCGGCAGAGCGCGGCGCGCGGGACTCGAACGCGCGACCTGGGCGTGCGCGCGGAGGCGGTCACCGCTGGGCTAGGGCGGGGTAGCTGTCAGGAGGTCGGGCGCGGCCTAGATAGGGCTTCTGCGACGCTACGGTGAGGCGAAACGAACGCGACGCCGGCGCACAGAGGACGTTCGACGGAACGATCGGTGCGGTCAGAGGGTAAGAGCGAGGGAGGGAAAGTCAGGGGGGCTCAGCAGCTCACCGAGAGGTTGTTGGTGCGGTTGGTTAGGGCAGAGGAGCCGGCGATCAGCCACGTAGCAGGCGCCGGGCGGAGCTAGGGTTTCGTCGGTACGGCGTCGGGTCCAGCGCTCCTGGGGCTCCTCCTGCTCGGCTCCGGGTACAAGGGTGGTGCAGGTGCTCGTCTTGGTCTTCCCCAATGTCCAGTCACCGTGCCCTCCTCCTGCTACGGTGGTGGTAGGGTGATGCCGACGGTGGCCGGCGTTGGGGTAGCTGGCGGCGATGGATAAGAGAGGGGAGAGGGCAGGGCGCCTCGGCCAGATCTGGAGATGCAGGAGGACCGTGAGGTGGTGGTAAAGCAGAGGGGGAGAGGGGGTGCCGTGGGGAGATGGGGTAGATGGAAAAGGTAGCCTCGGTGCCACCTTTCTCTCCTCCCCTCCTCACGTGCTTGGGTCGGCCAGGACAGGTGCATGGGGGCTTCCAGGTGGGACCAGAGGGCGAGGCCAGGCAGGCAGGGGAGGCTCGGTGTGGTGGGGTCTGCATGGCAGAGAGAGAGGGAAAAGGAGAGGGGGTGCTCGATTAGATGCTAGGGCAGCCTCGGGTTAGGTTTAGCTAGGGTTAGGGTTAGGTTTGGTAGCTAGGGTTGGGGTAGATGGGTCAGGTGGGGCCAGCTAGGTGGAAAGAAGAGAGAGGACAAGAGAGAGGGGTGAGAGCTAGGGATGCTCAGTTTAGGGTTTAGGAGAGGGGGTTATGGTGATGATGGGGTAGATGATAGGGAGGAGCTTAGCTAGAGGGTAAGAGAGAGAGAGATGAGTGGGATGATTAGGGTTAAGCTACTTGCTTGCACCAAGCTAGATCAACAAGAATAGGTGGATGAGGGTATGGATGGGGATAGATGTAGTTTGTAGCATGTCCCAAACAAAACAAGCATGAAGAGAGGTAGAGAGAGATGGGAGAAAAGATCCACTCAAAATTCAAATAAAACCCAAAGGACAAGCAAAAGGTGGCACTTGCATGGCCCGTGCAAAACTAATTTAATGCCATGTTATTCTTGTGAAAACAATAATATTAAACATGGCATTGTTCCTTCGCATTTCCAAAAGTGGAATAAAGCCAAGCAAAAGAAATGAAAGGATGCCCCATGTGGAGTAGTTGGAGATGGCCATGTTTGAAATAAAATGGGACATGCTAGTGTGTATGTTCCACTAGATGATTAATAGTCCCAAAAATATTCCAACATGAGCATAATTCCATGATAATCCATATGGAAGCTAGGAAAAAGGGTTCCACCCACAAGGCATGCAAGGGTGGCCATGTGGCTCTCATATATCAATAATGTGAAAACAACATGATGCTAAGATGAGAGCATGTGGAAAAGAATTGGATCCATCCCAACCCACATGAGCTAGAGGTAAAACCAATAAGTGCCAAGCTCATATTTAGTTGGATGGTGGAATTATAAGGTGGTGAAAGAAAAGGTGGTGGAGTTAGTAAAAGACATGCCCCCAACTCAACTTGGGCATTTAAACAATATATCAAGACCCAAATACAATATCAAGAGGCAAATACAATTAACAATGCATATGAGAGAAGAACCAAAACAAAAAGGGTTTTATATGATGCTCAAATGCAAGGAGGCATGATGACATGATCATGATATAATGATGATGCAACAATTATATATCTGAAGTAGCCATTATATTACTAGACCAAGTAGCATTACAATTGTTAGACAATTGGGATGCTACAACTCTCCCCCACTAAACAAGAATCTCGCCCCGAGATTCCTAGGAAAAAGAAAACAACACCAGGAGAGGCGGGTGTTCGAACGAAGGTGACCCTCACGTTCCCAAGCTGATGAAGAACGGAATGGTGCGAACACTGCACCTTGCAAAACTTGCTAGACTTGTTGCGAATCTTGCGTTTTGCTTGAGAAACAACGGTTAGAAGAGTTGAAGGATTGTCGTGAGACAAGAAGGATAGGATGGACATAGCTCCGGTTTTCTCAAGAAACATGATAAAAGAATAGAACCACTTGTGAAAGAAAAAGACAAGATGATGTATCCTGGATAAAGAAAAACACACCATTAAGATTAAAGATTTACTGATACTAGAGAGGATGGATCTTTGTCTCGCCGGAGGAAAAAGAGCTAGATTGGAGAGGTTTTGAACCACTATGACAATAGCATCGTATCCTCTCTCAGATTTGAGAAATGAAGTACGGAAACAATATTGCCTTCAAACAATAGAGTCCCTTGATATCAACAGAAAGATTTAGTTAGACACCGTCGGATTAGATTCTTCATGCGCCGGTAAGAACCAAGGATCACGCAATTGAGGTGCGCGGATATAACTTCCAGAGACGGATGTGAAGTCAGATCATGGTGGAATCCCGAGAAGCACAGAATATGGAGGATCTGGAGTTTATTGTAGAGATACTTATTGCTTTCATTAGCCTTGAGGCTAATGCAATAGATTTGCGGCTGATGGCATCAACCATAATTGGTTTTACCATAGAAAAAGAATTGCTGAAACAAAGAGAGAGATAGTTTCCTTCCATCTTGTTTGGGGATGTCCAGCACCGGTAGAAAGACGAGGACAGAAAAGAGTTTGCGTATGTTTCCACCAGATAATTGATGATTTTGCTCCATCTAGAATAGACAGACCACCAACAAGAGATTATTGATTACTTTCTTCGAGAGAGCACTCCGGAAAAACAAGGACGGAAATAAAAGTATCAAGGGATAAAGGCCACTTCTAACTTCCGTGGAAGGAGTGAAATCACATTAATTCACCAATTCAATGTACAAGAGCGAATGATAAGAGTAGTGGTATGGTAGCTACTCCATCCCGCACTCAAAGAATTACTCCGCACATGAATAAGAAAACCATGCAACCCAACTACCGAAACAGACTGAAGGTATTGACAAGAAGAGCTCATGGAACTCCGTAAGAAAACAAAGATAGATGCAAATGATTCAGCAGATTCATAGATAGATAAAGATGATGATGTTGTCGTCATGTTGGAAAGACCAAGCCCCCGGATAGATATGAAGGAAGATTACGGAGACAACTGCAAAATTCAACAGCTACAGAAAAGATAGCACCAACTTGAACAGAAGGAATACAAGATCTGGAAGGTCTTCATGGCCTCCGGTGGATTGAGCATAGACGATAGAGCGAGAGGGTTTCAAGAGATTACTTAACGAGGTAGAGGTGAAAAGAACTCCATGTTGTTCTTGAAAAGATTGAGAGAGCTTTAGCGGTCTTGAGGAAAAGCTTTAGCGAAACGATGATGATAACTTGCCAACAAGGAAAAACTCCGGGTTTGGTTGAAGATGGAAGATGGAATTAATAATGGACTTGCTAATTCCAGGATTGAAGCAATCTATTTAGCAGAAGGACGTGGCCGAGATAGGTGACTTCAAGAAGCCAGAATTCTCACTTGGAGACTTTGCACACGACAGTGTTAACAAAGCTTGAGAGAAAGAGACACAGATGATCTTCCATGTCCTTCCATTGATATCGAATAGGCAAGCATATTATCAACATATACCACCATGGATTAACAAGATATTCCCAGAATATCAAGTTCAAAAGGCGAGGGAAACGAACAAATGTTCGAAACACTTTCTGAGCTCAACGCCCTTAGAAAGATCAATATTAAGAGCACGGGTTCGTGTTGAAGAAGATGCACTGGAAGAATAGATTATCTGGTCTTTCGGAAGAAAAAGAGATGTCACCTGGTTCACATTGTCGATCGGATCACCGGTTACAAAGATAAAGAGATCTTGGATAAAGAAACGATGATAGCTCATACCTCAAGCAAAGCTACCAGAGACGAAACGATGCAATTCCCTCGTCTCAAAGAGAATTTTGCAGATATGGAGTTCAAAAAGATGTGCAGCATGATGGACAGATGATAGACCGCCGTAGTGCTTTGAGAAACTCCGGATTGCCAAAGATGCTTGAATATGCATAGATATGGTCACGGTGTACTCAAAATCACAGGAGATAACCATCACCATTTGGAGGATAGAGTTGATAGCATTTTCCATATTCCAATCGACACTTATCATGAGTGGAATATAGCTATGCCGAGAGCCAAATTACAATCACCAGCATCGGATCGACACACGTTATGTAATTAGCCCAAGAGAATTGGAGATGAAAAGAAACTCCAGGATTAAGCGCCGGTGACAAAAGAATGAGTTAGCATGGACATGCTGATAAAAGGGAGATAGATAATGTTTCACACACAACTGGAAAGGAGTGTGGAAACACAGATGTATCAAAGAAATTTTTTCCGCATTTTTGGCATTAAAATACCAATAGATGCGCAAAAACACTTATCAGGTAGAGATTAGCAACTGATGGTTGCACAGAATGTGGAGTTGCTGGAAGGAAGGACACCCTTAAGAAGATGGCACCGGTTAACAAGGAGTCGGATAGATCGCGACGGTTTTCAAAAGCCTGTCAGTATGGAATGTACCAACAGTTGATAACCAAAGGCAGATGGTGATAACAAAAATGATGCAACAGATAGACAAGGAATTACACACACACACACACACTTTCTATGGTACTACGAAAACCCAGAATACGTGAATCCTAGTTTGAATTTTAAGAAGAGGATTGAAAACATTACACTTCCTTACCAGAAAAGGGTGGGTTGGTGGGTAAGAAGAAAGGCGGGAGCAGTCCTACTCTCGCGTTTTGTTTTTCCCTAGTATACATAGCTACCAAAAATATTTGCTAGACTGACAACGACCATTTGGCTGAGACCCTGAAGGTCGGGATGGCTCTGATACCAATTGTAACTACCTCGGTGAATTACGCTCCTAGTTACAAGCCTGGATGAGCAGAAATGGTTGAAATAGTACGGTGGGGCCCAAATGCCACTCACGGGTAGACCTTTCGGCGTCCCAACCATTTCCAAACATCGGGACAAGAACGGGCGGCGTAATCGGCAGGCGAAGGGATCAACTACATACACAAATGAGTATGTATGCAAGCCACCATACAATAGTACATCAGAGCCATTCCATCTAAAAAGAAAGGAAATATAGCAACGCCATATGGCAAGATCCAAATATCCTAGATAGATATAATAGTTTAGGATATCTCCTCATACATCAAACATCAGAGTATCAGGCGGAAGCGGAAGACAAAATCCGAGTACGGATAAGAAGCAAATCGGCATAAGATGCCCCGTAAATAAACACATCCCTCCCACAGATCTCACGGATCCCCGTTCCCGGAATCTCTACACCGAATGATTGTTGCCCACATCGTCCGTCTCTTCCACCCAGTATCCGTCTTGCGAGTGTACCTGTTCATCTGAACCAATAATTTATCGTGTGAGACCCTAGGGGTACTCAGCAAGTCTTTATGCCTCTAAAGGGGACACAACCTGGGGTGACGCAATTGCAGCAAAAGATAAACCCTAGCAATTCTATAGAAACTCGCTAACCATCCGCCTAACCAGAGATAGACAGATGTCCGTGAAATAATAACAACAGTTATAACAGTTAAAACGGTAATATCCACAGATCCATCCTCCTCCCCGCTTACCGACGAGGAAGCGGACGAACAACCCCCATCCGTTGGCAGTTTTATTAACCATTCCATGAGTGTTGCACTATTTACTAGTCAGTTACTTAGTCAAATTAAAGGCGGTACTTTAGTTATACTTGTCTATGATCGAGAAACTGTGCTCCAAGTCGTCCATAACCGCGGACATGGCTTTCAGAAAGTTTTACCCTGCAGGGGTGCACAAATAGCAACACACACTCGATCAACCTCGGAAAAACCAAATCAAAACCCAACGAGGCATTCACGACAAAGCGATCACATGATTCAGAAATATTTCAGGGGGCCACCCCATTAATCTACCCGCGACGAAGTTGGCTGACTTCGAGACGGACTCAAGGTTTGCGTCAATGGCTGTGAACGACTGGGAACCCGAAAATGTGACTGGGATTGTCGACACCGCGAAAACACTCCGCTTTCCTAAACAGTATAGTGTGTAGTACCTCGCACAATTTAAATAAAGCAGTAAAGCATGGCATAAGTACAGGATAGTAAATAAAACCTCAAACTAGTTTGTGGCCCCAAGAAATAAGAATGAATCAAGCTATGGCTCAGGGGGGTTCATAAGCCTCCCGGATGTGGATAGCGTGAATATTCAAGGAACAAGAATCAAGTACTCGGGGTCCTACGGGACACAAGTGAGCCTGAAAAACCAAATAGCGAATATGGCTCACCGATGCCACTTTCATTAGTTATCCCATTACAACTCAGGTTAAGTTGTTTAGGTACATCGTTATCCATCAGACACTCACATACCCTACACATGCTGTTCTACGACTCGCATGGCTCAAACAACTCCTGTAGTAATGGCTCCTGGGATGGAGGAACAAGCTTCGGTGGGGTTTAAAAGTAAAGGCTATGCAATACTTGGGATTCAATTTAATGCAAGCGCGACTCAATGATGCAAGAATAAGAAAGGGGCAATAGGTACTATATGTATGCAAGCATGTGGTAGTGCTTGCCTGGCAGCTCAGTTGAAGCGAGAGAAGGATCTGGGTAGTGCTCCTGGTTCTCTTGATATATCCCCTGCTCAGCGTCTATTCGAAGAAGAACCAAACAAACAAGTCCCAACATAAATAAAGTGCGCAAGCATATGAATAAAATGCATCAAGCAAACAATCATGCCATGATGAATGATGCACAATTTTCATGGCAATCAAGTAGCATGGCATGGGTGAGGTGTGGGATACAAGAATAAATCATTTTATTGAGTTTTGGCCCCATTTTATCCTCATATTAGTTGCTGTATACTTTATATTTATATGATTCATGCTTCAAAACAAAACATGGAATGCATAAACAGAAAGGTCTCATCGAGCTAATCATTTCAGATATATTATTTGTTAAATTTGGAGTTATAAAACAAAAGTTATTAATTAATTAAAGTGGAAGGGCATTTTATTGTAATTTTAATCAACTTGCAATTTTAAATGTTCAAAATATATTTTGAAGGGCATATTTGAAATCCTCACATTTTTCTGATTTAAAAACATATATTATTTGTATTATTTGGATTTGTATTTTAAAAGATATTTAAAAACAGAATTAAATTTGAATTTGAATTTATTTGAAAAAGATTTGAATTTTTAAACAGATACAGAAAATACTTTTTATACACAAGTGAAGCTAGCCACAGACGCTGACCAGTGGGGCCATGCTGACTGGACGACACAGGCGCACAAAAAACCTTCTGTCACCGCGGCTAACCTAGCCACTGCGTTTGACAGGTGGGGCCTGCGGCCACGGGGTCCACTTGACAGCGGCGAGAGGAAAAGAAACTGACAGGTGGGGCTGACCTGGAGTGCGGGTTGAGGCTGGCAGATCTGAGGGGTTTGCTGCAAGATTGCTTGGGTGGCTGTCTGGTGGGCCGCGAGTACCGCGAGTTTAGCCGAAAAGCTGCCGGGGGGTTAAGTGCAAAAAGGGTTCGCCGTACTGTGGATCTTCTCCGTGGGCAGATCGGTGCGCGGCGCGGCAGAGCGCGGCGCGCGGGACTCGAACGCGCGACCTGGGCGTGCACGCGGAGGCGGTCACCGCTGGGCTAGGGTGGGGTAGCTGTCAGGAGGTCGGGAGCGGCCTAGATAGGGCTTCTGCGACGCTACGATGAGGCGAAACGAACGCGACGCCGGCGCACAGAGGACGTTCGACGGAACGATCGGTGCGGTCAGAGGGTAAGAGCGAGGGAGGGAAAGTCAGGGGGGCTCAGCAGCTCACCGAGAGGTTGTTGGTGCGGTTGGTTAGGGCAAAGGAGCCGGCGATCAGCCACGTAGCAGGCGCCGGGCGGAGCTAGGGTTTCGTCGGTACAGCGTCGGGTCCAGCGCTCCTGGGGCTCCTCCTGCTCGGCTCCGGGTACAGGGGTGGTGCAGGTGCTCGTCTTGGTCTTCCCCAACGTCCAGTCACCGCGCCCTCCTCCTTCTACGGTGGTGGTAGGGTGATGCCGACGGTGGCCGGCGTTGGGGTAGCTGGCGGCGATGGATAAGAGAGGGGAGAGGGCAGGGCGCCTCGGCCAGATCTGGAGATGCAGGAGGACCGTGAGGTGGTGGTAAAGCAGAGGGGGAGAGGGGTGCCGTGGGGAGATGGGGTAGATGGAAAAGGTAGCCTCGGTGCCACCTTTCTCTCCTCCCCTCCTCACGTGCTTGGGTCGGCCAGGACAGGTGCATGGGGGCTTCCAGGTGGGACCAGAGGGCGAGGCCAGGCAGGCAGGGGAGGCTCGGTGTGGTGGGGTCTGCATGGCAGAGAGAGAGAGCGAAAAGGAGAGGGGGTGCTCGGTTAGATGCTAGGGCAGCCTCGGGTTAGGTTTAGCTAGGGTTAGGGTTAGGTTTGGTAGCTAGGGTTGGGGTAGATGGGTCAGGTGGGGCCAGCTAGCTGGAAATAAGAGAGAGGCCGAGAGAGAGGGGTGAGAGCTAGGGATGCTCGGTTTAGGGTTTAGGAGAGGGGGGTATGGTGATGATGGGTAGATGATAGGGAGGAGCTTAGCTAGAGGGTAAGAGAGAGAGAGATGAGTGGGATGATTAGGGTTTAGCTACTTGCTTGCACCAAGCTAGATCAACAAGAATAGGTGGATGAGGGTATGGATGGGAATAGATGTAGTTTTTAGCATGTCCCAAACAAAACAAGCATGAAGAGAGGTAGAGAGAGATGGGAGAAAAGATCCACTCAAAATTCAAATAAAACCCAAAGGACAAGCAAAAGGTGGCACTTGCATGGCCCATGCAAAACTAATTTAATGCCATGTTATTCTTGTGAAAACAATAATATTAAACATGGCATTGTTCCTTCGCATTTCCAAAAGTGGAATAAAGCCAAACAAAAGAAATGAAAGGATGCCCCATGTGGAGTAGTTGGAGATGGCCATGTTTGAAATAAAATGGGACATGCTAGTGTGTATGTTCCACTAGATGATTAATAGTCCCAAAAATATTCCAACATGAGCATAATTCCATGATAATCCATATGGAAGCTAGGAAAAAGGGTTCCACCCACAAGGCATGCAAGGGTGGCCATGTGGCTCTCATATATCAATAATGTGAAAACAACATGATGCTAAGATGAGAGCATGTGGAAAAGAATTGGATCCATCCCAACCCACATGAGCTAGAGGTAAAACCAATAAGTGCCAAGCTCATATTTAGTTGGATGGTGGAATTATAAGGTGGTGAAAGAAAAGGTGGTGGAGTTAGTAAAAGACATGCCCCCAACTCAACTTGGGAATTTAAACAATATATCAAGACCCAAATACAATATCAAGAGGCAAATACAATTAACAATGCATATGAGAGAAGAACCAAAACAAAAAGGGTTTTATATGATGCTCAAATGCAAGGAGGCATGATGACATGAGCATGATATAATGATGATGCAACAATTATATATCTGAAGTAGCCATTATATTACTAGACCAAGTAGCATTACAATTGTAAGACAATTGGGATGCTACAATCATCACCATCAGCACCCTCATCACCATCTCCATATTGCTGTAACAATTGGGTTGAATCTTGCATAGTTCATAGGGGAAATTTCTCGGTGTTGATTACTCTTTGTAGTTGATGCTATTGAGTGAACCATTGAATTATTATTTATGTTCAGATTGTTATACATCATTATTCCATCTCTGATCATGATCCATATGATGTCTTGTGAGTAGTTCGTTTTGTTCTTGAGGACATGGGAGAAGTCTTGTTGTTAGTAGTGGAGTTGAGTTGAGAAAGATTCAATAGATTGTTATTTAAGTTGTGGTGTACTTCTTCTAGTGGTGCCATGTGAACGTCGACTACATGACACTTCACCTATATGGGCCTAGGGGAATGCATTGTGTATTTGGATACTAATCGTAGGGGTTGCCGGAGTGATATAAACCTGAACCCCCGTTAGGAAACCATTGCACAAGGGACGTAAGGGTCTTAGAGTTTAAAGCTGTGGTTATGTTTCTACCTTAATTACTTTCTTGTACTTACGGATGTTTGCAAGGGGTTTAATCACAAGTATGTATTAGTCTTGGATGGGGCGGTACATTAGCACAAGTTCACCCACACAACACTTAGCAAGCTAGAGAAGATTAATCGACTATATGAAGCGAAAGCACTTGACAGTCTTTCCATGTGTCCTCAAGAACGTTTGGTCATCTATAGAAATATAACCGGCTTGTCCTTTGCTGCATAAAGGATTGGGCCACTTGCTGCATTCATTCTTACTGTCTTTCATTTACTCGTACTTTGTTTACTTGCTTTATCGAAAACCCCTAAAAATCCGGTTGCTAAGTATTTGCAGAGAATTCCTGATCCATACCACTAGCTAGCACCTTCCGCTCCTCGTTAGGTTCGACACTCTTACTTATCGAAAATACTGCGATACACCCCCTATACTTGTGGGTCATCAACTAACAACAACCAGAGTCATTGCATGTGTGTTATTTTCACATACCACATATGGATCCACTAGTGTCATTTAATCCACCAGTGTCATTGCATGTATGTTCTCTTCACGATCCACCTATGGATCCACCAGTGTCATTGCATGTGTGTTCTTTTTATTAACAACAACTAGAGTCATTTCATGTGTCTTCTTTTCACATACCACATATGAATCCACTAGTGTCATTGAAATGTGTGTTCTCTTCAGAGACCACACATGGATCCACCAATTTCATTCCATGTGTGTTCTTTTTACTAACAACAACCAGAGTCATTGAAATGTGTGTTCTTTTCACATACCACATATGGATCCACCAGTGTCATTGCATGTGTTTTCTTTTCACAATCCACTTATGGATCCACCAGTGTCATTGCATGTGTGCTCTTTTTACTAACAACAACCAGAGTCATTGCATGTGTGTTCTCTTCAGAGACCACACAAGGATCCACTAGTGTCATAGCATGTGTGTTCTTTTTACTAACAAAAACCAGAGTCATTGAAATGTGTGTTCTCTTTAGACACCACACATGGATCCACCAGTGTCATTGCATGTGTGCTCTCTTCACAATCCACCTATGGATTCACCAATGTCATTGCATGTATGTTCTTTTTACTAACAACAACCAGAGTCGTTCCATGTGTGTTCTTTTCACATACCACATATGGATCCACCAGAGTGATTGCATGTGTGTTCTTTTCACAATCCACCTATGTCTCCACCAGTGTCATTGCATGTGTGCTCTTTTCACTAACAACAACGAGAGTCATTGCATGTGTGTTTTTTTACTAACAACAACCAGAGACATTGAAATGTGTGTTCTCTTTAGAGACCACACATGGATCCACCAGTGACATTGCATGTGTGTTGTTTTTACTAACAACAACCAGAGTCATTGCATGTGTGTTATTTTTGCATACCACATATGGATCACCAGTGTCATTGAATCCACCCGTGTCATTGCATGTATGCTCTCTTCACAATCCACCTATGGATCCTACGGTGTCATTGCATGTGTGTTCTTTTTACTAACAACAACTAGAGTCATTTCATGTGTGTTCTTTTCACATACCACATATGGATCCACTAGTGTCATTGAAATATGTGTTCTCTTCAGAGACCACACATGGATCCACCAGTGTCATTACATGTGTGTTTTTTTACTAACAACAACAAGAGTCATTGAAATGTGTGTTCTTTTCACATACCACATATGGATCCACCAATGTCATTGCATGTGTGTTCTTTTCACAATCCACCTATGGATCCACTAGTGTCATTACATGTGTGCTCTTTTTCCAAACAACAACCAGAGTCATTGCATGTGTGTTATTTTCACATACCAGATATGGATCCACCCGTGTCATTGAATCCACCAGTGTCATTGAATCCACCAGTGTCATTGAATCCACCAGTGTCATTGCATGTATGCTCTCTTCACAATCCACCTATGGATCCACCAATGTCATTGCATGTGTGTTCTTTTTATTAACAACAACTAGAGTCATTTCATGTGTGTTCTTTTCAGATACCACATATGGATCCACCAGTGTCATTGAAATGTGTGTTCTCTTTAAAGACCACACATGGATCCACCAGTTTCATTCCATGTGTGTTCTTTTTACAAACAACAACCAGAGTCATTGAAATGTGTGTTCTTTTCACATACCACATATGGATCCACCAGTTTCATTGCATGTGTGTTCTTTTCACAATCCACCTATGGATCCACCAGTGTCATTACATGTGTGCTCTTTTTACTAACAACAACCAGAGTCATTGCATGTGTGTTATTTTCGCATACCACATATGGATCCACGAGTGTCATTGAATCCACCAGTGTCATTGAATCAACCAGTGTCATTGAATCCACCAGTGTCATTACATGTATGCTCTCTTCACAATACACCTATGGATCCACCAGTCTCATTGCATGTGTGTTCTTTTTATTAACAACAACTAGAGTCATTTCATGTGTGTTCTTTTCAGATACCACATATGGATCCACCAGTGTCATTGAAATGTGTGTTCTCTTCAAAGACCACACATGGATCCACCAGTTTCATTCCATGTGTGTTCTTTTTACTAACAACAACTAGAGTCATTGAAATGTGTGTTCTTTTCACATACCACATATGGATCCACCAGTGTCATTGCATGTGTGTTCTTTTCACAATCCACTTATGGATCCACCAGTGTCATTGCATGTGTGCTCCTTTTACTAACAACAACAAGAGTCATTGCATGTGTGTTCTCTCCAGAGACCACACATGGATCCACTAGTGTCATTGCATGTGTGTTCTTTTTACTAACAAAAACAAGAGTCATTGAAATGTGTGTTCTCTTTAGAGACCACACATGGATCCACCAGTGTCATTGCATGTGTGCTCCCTTCACAATCCACCTATGGATCCACCAGTGTCATTGCATGTATGTTCTTTTTACTAACAACAACCAGAGTTGTTGCATGTGTGTTCTTTTCACATACCACATATGGATCCACCAGTGTCATTGCATGTGTGTTCTTTTCACAATCCACTATGGATCCACTAGTGTCATTGCATGTGTGCTCTTTTCACTAACAACAATCAGAGTCATTGCATGTGTGTTCTCTTCAGAGAACACACTTGGATCCACCAGTGTCATTGAAATGTGTGTTCTCTTTAGAGACCACACATGGATCCACCAGTGTCATTGCATGTGTGTTCTTTTTACTAACAACAACCAGAGTCATTGCATGTGTGTTATTTTTGCATACCACATATGGATCACCAGTGTCATTGAATCCACCCATGTCATTGCATGTATGCTCTCTTCACAATCCACCTATGGATCCTACGGTGTCATTGCATGTGTGTTCTTTTTACTAACAACAACTAGAGTCATTTCATGTGTGTTCTTTTCACATACCACATATGGATCACCAGTATCATTGAATCCACCCGTGTCATTGCATGTATGCTCTCTTCACAATCGACCTATGGATCCTACAGTGTCATTGCATGTGTGTTCTTTTTACTAACAACAACTAGAGTCATTTCATGTGTGTTCTTTTCACATACCACATATGGATCCACCAGTGTCATTGCATGTGTGTTCTTTTTACTAACAACAACCAGAGTCATTGCATGTGTGTTATTTTCGCATACCACATATGGATCACCAGTATCATTGAATCCACCCGTGTCATTGCATGTATGCTCTCTTCACAATCGACCTATGGATCCTACAGTGTCATTGCATGTGTGTTCTTTTTACTAACAACAACTAGAGTCATTTCATGTGTGTTCTTTTCACATACCACATATGGATCCACCAGTGTCATTGCAATATGTGTTCTCTTCAGAGACCACACATGGATCCACCAGTGTCATTGCATGTGTGCTCTCTTCACAATCCACCTATGGATTCACCAATGTCATTGCATGTATGTTCTTTTTACTAACAACAACCAGAGTCGTTCCATGTGTGTTCTTTTCACATACCACATATGGATCCACCAGAGTGATTGCATGTGTGTTCTTTTCACAATCCACCTATGTCTCCACCAGTGTCATTGCATGTGTGCTCTTTTCACTAACAACAACGAGAGTCATTGCATGTGTGTTTTTTTACTAACAACAACCAGAGTCATTGAAATGTGTGTTCTCTTTAGAGACCACACATGGATCCACCAGTGACATTGCATGTGTGTTATTTTTACTAACAACAACCAGAGTCATTGCATGTGTGTTATTTTTGCATACCACATATGGATCACCAGTGTCATTGAATCCACCAGTGTCATTGCATGTCTGCTCTTTTCACAATCCACCTATGGATCCACCAGTGTCATTGCATGTGTGTTCTTTTTACTAACAACAACCAGAGTCATTGCATGTGTGTTATTTTTGCATACCACATATGGATCACCAGTGTCATTGAATCCACCCGTGTCATTGCAAGTATGCTCTCTTCACAATCCACCTATGGATCCTACAGTGTCATTGCATGTGTGTTCTTTTTACTAACAACAACTAGAGTCATTTCATGTGTGTTCTTTTCACATACCACATATGGATCCACCAGTGTCATTGAAATATGTGTTCTCTTCAGAGACCACACATGGATCCACCAGTGTCATTACATGTGTGTTTTTTACTAACAACAACAAGAGTCATTGAAATGTGTGTTCTTTTCACATACCACATATGGATCCACCAATGTCATTGCATGTGTGTTCTTTTAACAATCCACCTATGGATCCACCAGTGTCATTACATGTGTGCTCTTTTTCCTAACAACAACCAGAGTCATTGCATGTGTGTTATTTTCACATACCAGATATGGATCCACCCGTGTCATTGAATCCACCAGTGTCATTGCATGTATGCTCTCTTCACAATCCACCTATGGATCCACCAATGTCATTGCATGTGTGTTCTTTTTATTAACAACAACTAGAGTCATTTCATGTGTGTTCTTTTCAGATACCACATATGGATCCACCAGTGTCATTGAAATGTGTGTTCTCTTTAAAGACCACACATGGATCCACCAGTTTCATTCCATGTGTGTTCTTTTTACAAACAACAACCAGAGTCATTGAAATGTGTGTTCTTTTCACATACCACATATGGATCCAACAGTGTCATTGCATGTGTGTTCTTTTCACAATCTACTTATGGATCCACCAGTGTCATTACATGTGTGCTCTTTTTCCTAACAACAACAAGAGTCATTGCATGTGTGCTCTCTTCAGAGACCACACATGGATCCACATTGTCATTGCATGTGTGTTCTTTTTACTAACAAAAACCAGAGTCATTGAAATGTGTGTTCTCTTTAGAGACCACACATGGATCCACCAGTGTCAGTGCATGTGTGCTCCCTTCACAATCCACCTATGGATCCACCAGTGTCATTGCATGTATCTTCTTTTTACTAACAACAACTAGAGTCATTTCATGTTTGTTCTTTGCACATACCACATACGAATCCACCAGTGTCATTGAAATGTGTGTTCTCTTCAGAGACCACACATGGATCCACCAGTGTCATTCCATGTGTGTTCTTTTTACAACAACCAGAGTCATTGAAATGTGTGTTCTTTTCACATACCACATATGGATCCACCAGTGTCACTGCATGTGTTTTCTTTTCACAATCCACTTATGGATCCACCAGTGTCATTGCATGTGTGCTCTTTTTACTAACAACAACCAGAGTCATTGCATGTGTGTTCTCTTCAGAGACCACACATGGATCCACCAGTGTCATAGCATGTGTGTTCTTTTTACTAACAAAAACCAGAGTCATTGAAATGTGTGTTCTCTTCAGAGACCACACATGGATCCACCAGTGTCATTGCATGTGTGCTCTCTTCACAATCCACCTATGGATCCACCAATGTCATTGCATGTATGTTATTTTTACTAAGAACAACCAGAGTCGTTGCATGTGTGTTCTTTTCACATACCACATATGGATCCACCAGTGTCATTGCATGTGTGTTCTTTTCACAATCTACCTATGGATCCACCAGTGTCATTGCATGTGTGCTCTTTTCACTAACAACAACCAGAGTCATTGCATGTGTGTTCTCTTCAGAGAACACACATGGATCCACAAGTGTCATTGAAATGTGTGTTCTCTTCAGAGACCACACATGGATCCACCAGTGTCATTGCATGTGTGTTCTTTTTACTAACAACAACCAGAGTCATTGCATGTGTGTTATTTTCGCATACCACATATGGATCACCAGTATCATTGAATCCACCCGTGTCATTGCATGTATGCTCTCTTCACAATCGACCTATGGATCCTACAGTGTCATTGCATGTGTGTTCTTTTTACTAACAACAACTAGAGTCATTTCATGTGTGTTCTTTTCACATACCACATATGGATCCACCAGTGTCATTGAAATATGTGTTCTCTTCAGAGACCACACATGGATCCACCAGTGTCATTGCATGTGTGCTCTCTTCACAATCCACCTATGGATTCACCAATGTCATTGCATGTATGTTCTTTTTACTAACAACAACCAGAGTCGTTCCATGTGTGTTCTTTTCACATACCACATATGGATCCACCAGAGTGATTGCATGTGTGTTCTTTTCACAATCCACCTATGTCTCCACCAGTGTCATTGCATGTGTGCTCTTTTCACTAACAACAACGAGAGTCATTGCATGTGTGTTTTTTACTAACAACAACCAGAGTCATTGAAATGTGTGTTCTCTTTAGAGACCACACATGGATCCACCAGTGACATTGCATGTGTGTTCTTTTTACTAACAACAACCAGAGTCATTGCATGTGTGTTATTTTTGCATACCACATATGGATCACCAGTGTCATTGAATCCACCAGTGTCATTGCTTGTCTGCTCTTTTCACAATCCACCTATGGATCCACCAGTGTCATTGCCTGTGTGTTCTTTTTACTAACAACAACTAGAGTCATTTCATGTGTGTTCTTTTCACATACCACATATGGATCCACTAGTGTCATTGAAATATGTGTTCTCTTCAGAGACCACACATGGATCCACTAGTGTCATTACATGTGTGTTTGTTTACTAACAACAACCAGAGTCATTGAAATGTGTGTTCTTTTCACATACCACATATGGATCCACCAGTGTCATTGCATGTTTGTTCTTTTCACAATCCACCTATGGATCCACCAGTGTCATTACATGTGTGCTCTTTTTACTAACAACAACCAGAGTCATTGCATGTGTGTTCTTTTTACTAACAAAAACCAGAGTCATTGAAATGTGTGTTCTCTTCAGAGACCACACATGGATCCACCAGTGTCATTGCATGTGTGCTCTCTTCACAATCCACCTATGGATCCACCAATGTCATTGCATGTATGTTATTTTTACTAAGAACAACCAGAGTCGTTGCATGTGTGTTCTTTTCACATACCACATATGGATCCACCAGTGTCATTGCATGTGTGTTCTTTTCACAATCTACCTATGGATCCACCAGTGTCATTGCATGTGTGCTCTTTTCACTAACAACAACCAGAGTCATTGAATGTGTGTTCTCTTCAGAGAACACACATGGATCCACAAGTGTCATTGAAATGTGTGTTCTCTTCAGAGACCACACATGGATCCACCAGTGTCATTGCATGTGTGTTCTTTTTACTAACAACAACCAGAGTCATTGCATGTGTGTTATTTTCGCATACCACATATGGATCACCAGTATCATTGAATCCACCCGTGTCATTGCATGTATGCTCTCTTCACAATCGACCTATGGATCCTACAGTGTCATTGCATGTGTGTTCTTTTTACTAACAACAACTAGAGTCATTTCATGTGTGTTCTTTTCACATACCACATATGGATCCACCAGTGTCATTGAAATATGTGTTCTCTTCAGAGACCACACATGGATCCACCAGTGTCATTGCATGTGTGCTCTCTTCACAATCCACCTATGGATTCACCAATGTCATTGCATGTATGTTCTTTTTACTAACAACAACCAGAGTCGTTCCATGTGTGTTCTTTTCACATACCACATATGGATCCACCAGAGTGATTGCATGTGTGTTCTTTTCACAATCCACCTATGTCTCCACCAGTGTCATTGCATGTGTGCTCTTTTCACTAACAACAACGAGAGTCATTGCATGTGTGTTTTTTACTAACAACAACCAGAGTCATTGAAATGTGTGTTCTCTTTAGAGACCACACATGGATCCACCAGTGACATTGCATGTGTGTTCTTTTTACTAACAACAACCAGAGTCATTGCATGTGTGTTATTTTTGCATACCACATATGGATCACCAGTGTCATTGAATCCACCAGTGTCATTGCTTGTCTGCTCTTTTCACAATCCACCTATGGATCCACCAGTGTCATTGCCTGTGTGTTCTTTTTACTAACAACAACTAGAGTCATTTCATGTGTGTTCTTTTCACATACCACATATGGATCCACTAGTGTCATTGAAATATGTGTTCTCTTCAGAGACCACACATGGATCCACCAGTGTCATTGCATGTGTTTTTTTTCACATACCACATATGGATCCACGAGTGTCATTGAATCCACCAGTGTCATTGAATCAACCAGTGTCATTGAATCCACCAGTGTCATTGCATGTATGCTCTCTTCACAATCCACCTATGGATCCACCAGTGTCATTGCATGTATCTTCTTTTTACTAACAACAACTAGAGTCATTTCATGTTTGTTCTTTCCACATACCACATACGAATCCACCAGTGTCATTGAAATGTGTGTTCTCTTCAGAGACCACACATGGATCCACCAGTGTCATTCCATGTGTGTTCTTTTTACAACAACCAGAGTCATTGAAATGTGTGTTCTTTTCACATACCACATATGGATCCAACAGTGTCATTGCATGTGTGTTCTTTTCACAATCTACTTATGGATCCACCAGTGTCATTGCATGTGTGCTCTTTTTACTAACAACAACAAGAGTCATTGCATGTTTGCTCTCTTCAGAGACCACACATGGATCCACCAGTGTCATTGCATGTGTGTTCTTTTTACTAACAAAAACCAGAGTCATTGAAATGTGTGTTCTCTTTAGAGACCACACATGGATCCACCAGTGTCAGTGCATGTGTGCTCCCTTCACAATCCACCTATGGATCCACCAGTGTCATTGCATGTATCTTCTTTTTACTAACAACAACTAGAGTCATTTCATGTTTGTTCTCTCCACATACCACATACGAATCCACCAGTGTCATTGAAATGTGTGTTCTCTTCAGAGACCACACATGGATCCACCAGTGTCATTCCATGTGTGTTCTTTTTACAACAACCAGAGTCATTGAAATGTGTGTTCTTTTCACATACCACATATGGATCCACCAGTGTCACTGCATGTGTTTTCTTTTCACAATCCACTTATGGATCCACCAGTGTCATTGCATGTGTGCTCTTTTTACTAACAACAACCAGAGTCATTGCATGTGTGTTCTCTTCAGAGACCACACATGGATCCACCAGTGTCATAGCATGTGTGTTCTCTTTACTAACAAAAACCAGAGTCATTGAAATGTGTGTTCTCTTCAGAGACCACACATGGATCCACCAGTGTCATTGCATGTGTGCTCTCTTCACAATCCACCTATGGATCCACCAATGTCATTGCATGTATGTTCTTTTTACTAAGAACAACCAGAGTCGTTGCATGTGTGTTCTTTTCACATACCACATATGGATCCACCAGTGTCATTGCATGTGTGTTCTTTTCACAATCTACCTATGGATCCACCAGTGTCATTGCATGTGTGCTCTTTTCACTAACAACAACCAGAGTCATTGCATGTGTGTTCTCTTCAGAGAACACACATGGATCCACAAGTGTCATTGAAATGTGTGTTCTCTTCAGAGACCACACATGGATCCACCAGTGTCATTGCATGTGTGTTCTTTTTACTAACAACAACCAGAGTCATTGCATGTGTGTTATTTTTGCATACCACATATGGATCACCAGTATCATTGAATCCACCCGTGTCATTGCATGTATGCTCTCTTCACAATCGACCTATGGATCCTACAGTGTCATTGCATGTGTGTTCTTTTTACTAACAACAACTAGAGTCATTTCATGTGTGTTCTTTTCACATACCACATATGGATCCACCAGTGTCATTGAAATATGTGTTCTCTTCAGAGACCACACATGGATCCACCAGTGTCATTGCATGTGTTTTTTTTCACATACCACATATGGATCCACGAGTGTCATTGAATCCACCAGTGTCATTGAATCAACCAGTGTCATTGAATCCACCAGTGTCATTGCATGTATGCTCTCTTCACAATCCACCTATGGATCCACCAGTCTCATTGCATGTGTGTTCTTTTTATTAACAACAACTAGAGTCATTTCATGTGTGTTCTTTTCAGATACCACATATGGATCCACCAGTGTCATTGAAATGTGAGTTCTCTTCAAAGACCACACCTGGATCCACCAGTTTCATTCCATGTGTGTTATTTTTACAAACAACAACCAGAGTCATTGAAATGTGTGTTCTTTTCACATACCACATATGGATCCAACAGTGTCATTGCATGTGTGTTCTTTTCACAATCTACTTATGGATCCACCAGTGTCATTGCATGTGTGCTCTTTTTACTAACAACAACAAGAGTCATTGCATGTGTGCTCTCTTCAGAGACCACACATGGATGCACCAGTGTCATTGCATGTGTGTTCTTTTTACTAACAAAAACCAGAGTCATTGAAATGTGTGTTCTCTTTAGAGACCACACATGGATCCACCAGTGTCAGTGCATGTGTGCTCCCTTCACAATCCACCTATGGATCCACCAGTGTCATTGCATGTATCTTCTTTTTACTAACAACAACTAGAGTCATTTCATGTTTGTTCTTTCCACATACCACATACGAATCCACCAGTGTCATTGAAATGTGTGTTCTCTTCAGAGACCACACATGGATCCACCAGTGTCATTCCATGTGTGTTCTTTTTACAACAACCAGAGTCATTGAAATGTGTGTTCTTTTCACATACCACATATGGATCCACCAGTGTCACTGCATGTGTTTTCTTTTCACAATCCACTTATGGATCCACCAGTGTCATTGCATGTGTGCTCTTTTTACTAACAACAACCAGAGTCATTGCATGTGTGTTCTTTTCAGAGACCACACATGGATCCACCAGTGTCATAGCATGTGTGTTCTTTTTACTAACAAAAACCAGAGTCATTGAAATGTGTGTTCTCTTCAGAGACCACACATGGATCCACCAGTGTCATTGCATGTGTGCTCTCTTCACAATCCACCTATGGATCCACCAATGTCATTGCATGTATGTTCTTTTTACTAAGAACAACCAGAGTCGTTGCATGTGTGTTCTTTTCACATACCACATATGGATCCACCAGTGTCATTGCATGTGTGTTCTTTTCACAATCTACCTATGGATCCACCAGTGTCATTGCATGTGTGCTCTTTTCACTAACAACAACAAGAGTCATTGCATGTGTGTTCTCTTCAGAGAACACACATGGATCCACCAGTGTCATTGAAATGTGTGTTCTCTTCAGAGACCACACATGGATCCACCAGTGTCATTGCATGTGTGTTCTTTTTACTAACAACAACCAGAGTCATTGCATGTGTGTTATTTTCGCATACCACATATGGATCACCAGTATCATTGAATCCAACCATGTCATTGCATGTATGCTCTCTTCACAATCGACCTATGGATCCTACAGTGTCATTGCATGTGTGTTCTTTTTACTAACAACAACTAGAGTCATTTCATGTGTGTTCTTTTCACATACCACATATGGATCCACCAGTGTCATTGAAATATGTGTTCTCTTCAGAGACCACACATGGATCCACCAGTGTCATTGCATGTGTGCTCTCTTCACAATCCACCTATGGATTCACCAATGTCATTGCATGTATGTTCTTTTTACTAACAACAACCAGAGTCGTTCCATGTGTGTTCTTTTCACATACCATATATGGATCCACCAGAGTGATTGCATGTGTGTTCTTTTCACAATCCACCTATGTCTCCACCAGTGTCATTGCATGTGTGCTCTTTTCACTAACAACAACGAGAGTCATTGCATGTGTGTTTTTTTACTAACAACAAGCAGAGTCATTGAAATGTGTGTTCTCTTTAGAGACCACACATGGATCCACCAGTGACATTGCATGTGTGTTCTTTTTACTAACAACAACCAGAGTCATTGCATGTGTGTTATTTTTGCATACCACATATGGATCACCAGTGTCATTGAATCCACCAGTGTCATTGCATGTCTGCTCTTTTCACAATCCACCTATGGATCCACCAGTGTCATTGCCTGTGTGTTCTTTTTACTAACAACAACTAGAGTCATTTCATGTGTGTTCTTTTCACATACCACATATGGATCCACCAGTGTCATTGAAATATGTGTTCTCTTCAGAGACCACACATGGATCCACTAGTGTCATTACATGTGTGTTTTTTTACTAACAACAAGCAGAGTCATTGAAATGTGTGTTCTTTTCACATACCACATATGGATCCACCAGTGTCATTGCATGTGTGTTCTTTTCACAATCCACCTATGGATCCACCAGTGTCATTACATGTGTGCTCTTTTTACTAACAACAACTAGAGTCATTGCATGTGTGTTATTTTCACATACCACATATGGATCCACGAGTGTCATTGAATCCACCAGTGTCATTGAATCAACCAGTGTCATTGTATCCACGAGTGTCATTGCATGTATGCTCTCTTCACAATCCACCTATGGATCCACCAGTCTCATTGCATGTGTGTTCTTTTTATTAATAACAACTAGAGTCATTTCATGTGTGTTCTTTTCAGATACCACATATGGATCCACCAGTGTCATTGAAATGTGTGTTCTCTTCAAAGACCACACATGGATCCACCAGTTTCATTCCATGTGTGTTCTTTTTACTAACAACAACTAGAGTCATTGAAATGTGTGTTGTTTTCACATACCACATATGGATCCACCAGTGTCATTGCATGTGTGTTCTTTTCACAATCCACTTATGGATCCACCAGTGTCATTGCATGTGTGCTCTTTTTACTAACAACAACCAGAGTCATTGCATGTGTGTTCTCTTCAGAGACCACACATGGATCCACCAGTGTCATAGCATGTGTGTTCTTTTTACTAACAAAAACCAGAGTCATTGAAATGTGTGTTCTCTTCAGAGACCACACATGGATCCACCAGTGTCATTGCATGTGTGCTCTCTTCACAATCCACCTATGGATCCACCAATGTCATTGCATGTATGTTATTTTTACTAAGAACAACCAGAGTCGTTGCATGTGTGTTCTTTTCACATACCACATATGGATCCACCAGTGTCATTGCATGTGTGTTCTTTTCACAATCTACCTATGGATCCACCAGTGTCATTGCATGTGTTCTCTTTTCACTAACAACAACCAGAGTCATTGCATGTGTGTTCTCTTCAGAGAACACACATGGATCCACAAGTGTCATTGAAATGTGTGTTCTCTTCAGAGACCACACATGGATCCACCAGTGTCATTGCATGTGTGTTCTTTTTACTAACAACAACCAGAGTCATTGCATGTGTGTTATTTTCGCATACCACATATGGATCACCAGTATCATTGAATCCACCCGTGTCATTGCATGTATGCTCTCTTCACAATCGACCTATGGATCCTACAGTGTCATTGCATGTGTGTTCTTTTTACTAACAACAACTAGAGTCATTTCATGTGTGTTCTTTTCACATACCACATATGGATCCACCAGTGTCATTGAAATATGTGTTCTCTTCAGAGACCACACATGGATCCACCAGTGTCATTGCATGTGTGCTCTCTTCACAATCCACCTATGGATTCACCAATGTCATTGCATGTATGTTCTTTTTACTAACAACAACCAGAGTCATTCCATGTGTGTTCTTTTCACATACCACATATGGATCCACCAGAGTGATTGCATGTGTGTTCTTTTCACAATCCACCTATGTCTCCACCAGTGTCATTGCATGTGTGCTCTTTTCACTAACAACAACGAGAGTCATTGCATGTGTGTTTTTTTACTAACAACAACCAGAGTCATTGAAATGTGTGTTCTTTTCACATACCACATATGGATCCACCAGTGTCATTGCATGTGTGTTCTTTTCACAATCCACCTATGGATCCACCAGTGTCATTACATGTGTGCTCTTTTTACTAACAACAACTAGAGTCATTGCATGTGTGTTATCTTCACATACCACATATGGATCCACGAGTGTCATTGAATCCACCAGTGTCATTGAATCAACCAGTGTCATTGAATCCACGAGTGTCATTGCATGTATGCTCTCTTCACAATCCACCTATGGATCCACCAGTCTCATTGCATGTGTGTTCTTTTTATTAATAACAACTAGAGTCATTTCATGTGTGTTCTTTTCAGATACCACATATGGATCCACCAGTGTCATTGAAATGTGTGTTCTCTTCAAAGACCACACATGGATCCACCAGTTTCATTCCATGTGTGTTCTTTTTACTAACAACAACTAGAGTCATTGAAATGTGTGTTGTTTTCACATACCACATATGGATCCACCAGTGTCATTGCATGTGTGTTCTTTTCACAATCCACTTATGGATCCACCAGTGTCATTGCATGTGTGCTCTTTTTACTAACAACAACCAGAGTCATTGCATGTGTGTTCTCTTCAGAGACCACACATGGATCCACCAGTGTCATAGGATGTGTGTTCTTTTTACTAACAAAAACCAGAGTCATTGAAATGTGTGTTCTCTTCACAGACCACACATGGATCCACCAGTGTCATTGCATGTGTGCTCTCTTCACAATCCACCTATGGATCCACCAATGTCATTGCATGTATGTTATTTTTACTAAGAACAACCAGAGTCGTTGCATGTGTGTTCTTTTCACATACCACATATGGATCCACCAGTGTCATTGCATGTGTGTTCTTTTCACAATCTACCTATGGATCCACCAGTGTCATTGCATGTGTGCTCTTTTCACTAACAACAACCAGAGTCATTGCATGTGTGTTCTCTTCAGAGAACACACATGGATCCACAAGTGTCATTGAAATGTTTGTTCTCTTCAGAGACCACACATGGATCCACCAGTGTCATTGCATGTGTGTTCTTTTTACTAACAACAACCAGAGTCATTGCATGTGTGTTATTTTCGCATACCACATATGGATCACCAGTATCATTGAATCCACCCGTGTCATTGCATGTATGCTCTCTTCACAATCGACCTATGGATCCTACAGTGTCATTGCATGTGTGTTCTTTTTACTAACAACAACTAGAGTCATTTCATGTGTGTTCTTTTCACATACCACATATGGATCCACCAGTGTCATTGAAATATGTGTTCTCTTCAGAGACCACACATGGATCCACCAGTGTCATTGCATGTGTGCTCTCTTCACAATCCACCTATGGATTCACCAATGTCATTGCATGTATGTTCTTTTTACTAACAACAACCAGAGTCATTCCATGTGTGTTCTTTTCACATACCACATATGGATCCACCAGAGTGATTGCATGTGTGTTCTTTTCACAATCCACCTATGTCTCCACCAGTGTCATTGCATGTGTGCTCTTTTCACTAACAACAACGAGAGTCATTGCATGTGTGTTTTTTTACTAACAACAACTAGAGTCATTGAAATGTGTGTTCTCTTTAGAGACCACACATGGATCCACCAGTGACATTGCATGTGTGTTCTTTTTACTAACAACAACCAGAGTGATTGCATGTGTGTTATTTTTGCATACCACATATGGATCACCAGTGTCATTGAATCCACCAGTGTCATTGCATGTCTGCTCTTTTCACAATCCACCTATGGATCCACCAGTGTCATTGCCTGTGTGTTCTTTTTACTAACAACAACTAGAGTCATTTCATGTGTGTTCTTTTCACATACCACATATGGATCCACTAGTGTCATTGAAATATGTGTTCTCTTCAGAGACCACACATGGATCCACTAGTGTCATTACATGTGTGTTTTTTTACTAACAACAACCAGAGTCATTGAAATGTGTGTTCTTTTCACATACCACATATGGATCCACCAGTGTCATTGCATGTGTGTTCTTTTCACAATCCACCTATGGATCCACCAGTGTCATTACATGTGTGCTCTTTTTACTAACAACAACCAGAGTCATTGCATGTGTGTTATTTTCACATACCACATATGGATCCACGAGTGTCATTGAATCCACCAGTGTCATTGAATCAACCAGTGTCATTGAATCCACCAGTGTCATTGCATGTATGCTCTCTTCACAATCCACCTATGGATCCACCAGTCTCATTGCATGTGTGTTCTTTTTATTAACAACAACTAGAGTCATTTCATGTGTGTTCTTTTCAGATACCACATATGGATCCACCAGTGTCATTGAAATGTGTGTTCTCTTCAAAGACCACACATGGATCCACCAGTTTCATTCCATGTGTGTTCTTTTTACTAACAACAACAAGAGTCATTGAAATGTGTGTTCTTTTCACATACCACATATGGATCCACCAGTGTCATTGCATGTGTGTTCTTTTCACAATCCACTTATGGATCCACCAGTGTCATTGCATGTGTGCTCCTTTTACTAACAACAACAAGAGTCATTGCATGTGTGTTCTCTTCAGAGACCACACATGGATCCACTAGTGTCATTGCATGTGTGTTCTTTTTACTAACAAAAACCAGAGTCATTGAAATGTGTGTTCTCTTTAGAGACCACACATGGATCCACCAGTGTCATTGCATGTGTGCTCCCTTCAGAATCCACCTATGGATCCACCAGTGTCATTGCATGTATCTTCTTTTTACTAACAACAACTAGAGTCATTTCATGTTTGTTCTTTCCACATACCACATACGAATCCACCAGTGTCATTGAAATGTGTGTTCTCTTCAGAGACCACACATGGATCCACCAGTGTCATTCCATGTGTGTTCTTTTTACAACAACCAGAGTCATTGAAATGTGTGTTCTTTTCACATACCACATATGGATCCAACAGTGTCATTGCATGTGTGTTCTTTTCACAATCTACTTATGGATCCACCAGTGTCATTGCATGTGTGCTCTTTTTACTAACAACAACAAGAGTCATTGCATGTGTGCTCTCTTCAAAGACCACACATGGATCCACCAGTGTCATTGCATGTGTGTTCTTTTTACTAACAAAAACCAGAGTCATTGAAATGTGTGTTCTCTTTAGAGACCACACATGGATCCACCAGTGTCAGTGCATGTGTGCTCCCTTCACAATCCACCTATGGATCCACCAGTGTCATTGCATGTATCTTCTTTTTACTAACAACAACTAGAGTCATTTCATGTTTGTTCTCTCCACATACCACATACGAATCCACCAGTGTCATTGAAATGTGTGTTCTCTTCAGAGACCACACATGGATCCACCAGTGTCATTCCATGTGTGTTCTTTTTACAACAACCAGAGTCATTGAAATGTGTGTTCTTTTCACATACCACATATGGATCCACCAGTGTCACTGCATGTGTTTTCTTTTCACAATCCACTTATGGATCCACCAGTGTCATTGCATGTGTGCTCTTTTTACTAACAACAACCAGAGTCATTGCATGTGTGTTCTCTTCAGAGACCACACATGGATCCACCAGTGTCATAGCATGTGTGTTCTCTTTACTAACAAAAACCAGAGTCATTGAAATGTGTGTTCTCTTCAGAGACCACACATGGATCCACCAGTGTCATTGCATGTGTTCTCTCTTCACAATCCACCTATGGATCCACCAATGTCATTGCATGTATGTTCTTTTTACTAAGAACAACCAGAGTCGTTGCATGTGTGTTCTTTTCACATACCACATATGGATCCACCAGTGTCATTGCATGTGTGTTATTTTCACAATCTACCTATGGATCCACCAGTGTCATTGCATGTGTGCTCTTTTCACTAACAACAACCAGAGTCATTGCATGTGTGTTCTCTTCAGAGAACACACATGGATCCACAAGTGTCATTGAAATGTGTGTTCTCTTCAGAGACCACACATGGATCCACCAGTGTCATTGCATGTGTGTTCTTTTTACTAACAACAACCAGAGTCATTGCATGTGTGTTATTTTCGCATACCACATATGGATCACCAGTATCATTGAATCCACCCGTGTCATTGCATGTATGCTCTCTTCACAATCGACCTATGGATCCTATAGTGTCATTGCATGTGTGTTCTTTTTACTAACAACAACTAGAGTCATTTCATGTGTGTTCTTTTCACATACCACATATGGATCCACCAGTGTCATTGAAATATGTGTTCTCTTCAGAGACCACACATGGATCCACAAGTGTCATTGCATGTGTTTTTTTTCACATACCACATATGGATCCACGAGTGTCATTGAATCCACCATTGTCATTGAATCAACCAGTGTCATTGAATCCACCAGTGTCATTGCATGTATGCTCTCTTCACAATCCACCTATGGATCCACCAGTCTCATTGCATGTGTGTTCTTTTTATTAACAACAACTAGAGTCATTTCATGTGTGTTCTTTTCAGATACCACATATGGATCCACCAGTGTCATTGAAATGTGAGTTCTCTTCAAAGACCACACCTGGATCCACCAGTTTCATTCCATGTGTGTTATTTTTACAAACAACAACCAGAGTCATTGAAATGTGTGTTCTTTTCACATACCACATATGGATCCAACAGTGTCATTGCATGTGTGTTCTTTTCACAATCTACTTATGGATCCACCAGTGTCATTGCATGTGTGCTCTTTTTACTATAAACAACAAGAGTCATTGCATGTGTGCTCTCTTCAGAGACCACACATGGATCCACCAGTGTCATTGCATGTGTGTTCTTTTTACTAACAAAAACCAGAGTCATTGAAATGTGTGTTCTCTTTAGAGACCACACATGGATCCACCAGTGTCAGTGCATGTGTGCTCCCTTCACAATCCACCTATGGATCCACCAGTGTCATTGCATGTATCTTCTTTTTACTAACAACAATTAGAGTCATTTCATGTTTGTTCTTTCCACATACCACATACGAATCCACTAGTGTCATTGAAATGTGTGTTCTCTTCAGAGACCACACATGGATCCACCAGTGTCATTCCATGTGTGTTCTTTTTACAACAACCAGAGTCATTGAAATGTGTGTTCTTTTCCCATACCACATATGGATCCACCAGTGTCACTGCATGTGTTTTCTTTTCACAATCCACTTATGGATCCACCAGTGTCATTGCATGTGCGCTCTTTTTACTAACAACAACCAGAGTCATTGCATGTGTGTTCTTTTCAGAGACCACACATGGATCCACCAGTGTCATAGCATGTGTGTTCTTTTTACTAACAAAAAGCAGAGTCATTGAAATGTGTGTTCTCTTCAGAGACCACACATGGATCCACCAGTGTCATTGCATGTGTGCTCTCTTCACAATCCACCTATGGATCCACCAATGTCATTGCATGTATGTTCTTTTTACTAAGAACAACCAGAGTCGTTGCATGTGTGTTCTTTTCACATACCACATATGGATCCACCAGTGTCATTGCATGTGTGTTCTTTTCACAATCTACCTATGGATCCACCAGTGTCATTGCATGTGTGCTCTTTTCACTAACAACAACAAGAGTCATTGCATGTGTGTTCTCTTCAGAGAACACACATGGATCCACCAGTGTCATTGAAATGTGTGTTCTCTTCAGAGACCACACATGGATCCACCAGTGTCATTGCATGTGTGTTCTTTTTACTAACAACAACCAGAGTCATTGCATGTGTGTTATTTTCGCATACCACATATGGATCACCAGTATCATTGAATCCACCCGTGTCATTGCATGTATGCTCTCTTCACAATCGACCTATGGATCCTACAGTGTCATTGCATGTGTGTTCTTTTTACTAACAACAACTAGAGTCATTTCATGTGTGTTCTTTTCACATACCACATATGGATCCACCAGTGTCATTGAAATATGTGTTCTCTTCAGAGACCACACATGGATCCACCAGTGTCATTGCATGTGTGCTCTCTTCACAATCCACCTATGGATTCACCAATGTCATTGCATGTATGTTCTTTTTACTAACAACAAACAGAGTCGTTCCATGTGTGTTCTTTTCACATACCATATATGGATCCACCAGAGTGATTGCATGTGTGTTCTTTTCACAATCCACCTATGTCTCCACCAGTGTCATTGCATGTGTGCTCTTTTCACTAACAACAACGAGAGTCATTGCATGTGTGTTTTTTTACTAACAACAAGCAGAGTCATTGAAATGTGTGTTCTCTTTAGAGACCACACATGGATCCACCAGTGACATTGCATGTGTGTTCTTTTTACTAACAACAACCAGAGTCATTGCTTGTGTGTTATTTTTGCATACCACATATGGATCACCAGTGTCATTGAATCCACCAGTGTCATTGCATGTCTGATCTTTTCACAATCCACCTATGGATCCACCAGTGTCATTGCCTGTGTGTTCTTTTTACTAACAACAACTAGAGTCATTTCATGTGTGTTCTTTTCACATACCACATATGGATCCACCAGTGTCATTGAAATATGTGTTCTCTTCAGAGACCACACATGGATCCACTAGTGTCATTACATGTGTGTTTTTTTACTAACAACAAGCAGAGTCATTGAAATGTGTGTTCTTTTCACATACCACATATGGATCCACCAGTGTCATTGCATGTGTGTTCTTTTCACAATCCACCTATGGATCCACCAGTGTCATTACATGTGTGCTCTTTTTACTAACAACAACTAGAGTCATTGCATGTGTGTTATTTTCACATACCACATATGGATCCACGAGTGTCATTGAATCCACGAGTGTCATTGAATCAACCAGTGTCATTGAATCCACGAGTGTCATTGCATGTATGCTCTCTTCACAATCCACCTATGGATCCACCAGTCTCATTGCATGTGTGTTCTTTTTATTAACAACAACTAGAGTCATTTCATGTGTGTTCTTTTCAGATACCACATATGGATCCACCAGTGTCATTGAAATGTGTGTTCTCTTCAAAGACCACACATGGATCCACCAGTTTCATTCCATGTGTGTTCTTTTTACTAACAACAACTAGAGTCATTGAAATGTGTGTTCTTTTCACATACCACATATGGATCCACCAGTGTCATTGCATGTGTGTTCTTTTCACAATCCACTTATGGATCCACCAGTGTCATTGCATGTGTGCTCCTTTTACTAACAACAACAAGAGTCATTGCATGTGTGTTCTCTTTAGAGACCACACATGGATCCACTAGTGTCATTGCATGTGTGTTCTTTTTACTAACAAAAACCAGCGTCATTGAAATGTGTGTTCTCTTTAGAGACCACACATGGATCCACCAGTGTCATTGCATGTGTGCTCCCTTCACAATCCGCCTATGGATCCACCAGTGTCATTGCATGTATCTTCTTTTTACTAACAACAACTAGAGTCATTTCATGTTTGTTCTTTCCACATACCACATACGAATCAACCAGTGTCATTGAAATGTGTGTTCTCTTCAGAGACCACACATGGATCCACCAGTGTCATTCCATGTGTGTTCTTTTTACAACAACCAGAGTCATTGAAATGTGTGTTCTTTTCACATACCACATATGGATCCAACAGTGTCATGGCATGTGTGTTCTTTTCACAATCTACTTATGGTTCCACCAGTGTCATTGCATGTGTGCTCTTTTTACTAACAACAACAAGAGTCATTGCATGTGTGCTCTCTTCAGAGACCACACATGGATCCACCAGTGTCATTGCATGTGTGTTCTTTTTACTAACAAAAACCAGAGTCATTGAAATGTGTGTTCTCTTTAGAGACCACACATGGATCCACCAGTGTCAGTGCATGTGTGCTCCCTTCACAATCCACCTATGGATCCACCAGTGTCATTGCATGTATCTTCTTTTTACTAACAACAACTAGAGTCATTTCATGTTTGTTCTTTCCACATACCACATACGAATCCACCAGTGTCATTGAAATGTGTGTTCTCTTCAGAGACCACACATGGATCCACCAGTGTCATTCCATGTGTGTTCTTTTTACAACAACCAGAGTCATTGAAATGTGTGTTCATTTCACATACCACATATGGATCCACCAGTGTCACTGCATGTTTTTTCTTTTCACAATCCACTTATGGATCCACCAGTGTCATTGCATGTGTGCTCTTTTTACTAACAACCAGAGTCATTGCATGTGTGTTCTCTTCAGAGACCACACATGGATCCACCAGTGTCATAGCATGTGTGTTCTCTTTACTAACAAAAACCAGAGTCATGAAATGTGTGTTCTCTTCAGAGACCACACATGGATCCACCACTGTCATTGCATGTGTGCTCTCTTCACAATCCACCTATGGATCCACCAATGTCATTGCATGTATGTTCTTTTTACTAACAACAACTAGAGTCATTTCATGTTTGTTCTTTCCACATACCACATACGAATCAACCAGTGTCATTGAAATGTGTGTTCTCTTCAGAGACCACACATGGATCCACCAGTGTCATTCCATGTGTGTTCTTTTTACAACAACCAGAGTCATTGAAATGTGTGTTCTTTTCACATACCACATATGGATCCAACAGTGTCATGGCATGTGTGTTCTTTTCACAATCTACTTATGGTTCCACCAGTGTCATTGCATGTGTGCTCTTTTTACTAACAACAACAAGAGTCATTGCATGTGTGCTCTCTTCAGAGACCACACATGGATCCACCAGTGTCATTGCATGTGTGTTCTTTTTACTAACAAAAACCAGAGTCATTGAAATGTGTGTTCTCTTTAGAGACCACACATGGATCCACCAGTGTCAGTGCATGTGTGCTCCCTTCACAATCCACCTATGGATCCACCAGTGTCATTGCATGTATCTTCTTTTTACTAACAACAACTAGAGTCATTTCATGTTTGTTCTTTCCACATACCACATACGAATCCACCAGTGTCATTGAAATGTGTGTTCTCTTCAGAGACCACACATGGATCCACCAGTGTCATTCCATGTGTGTTCTTTTTACAACAACCAGAGTCATTGAAATGTGTGTTCATTTCACATACCACATATGGATCCACCAGTGTCACTGCATGTTTTTTCTTTTCACAATCCACTTATGGATCCACCAGTGTCATTGCATGTGTGCTCTTTTTACTAACAACCAGAGTCATTGCATGTGTGTTCTCTTCAGAGACCACACATGGATCCACCAGTGTCATAGCATGTGTGTTCTCTTTACTAACAAAAACCAGAGTCATGAAATGTGTGTTCTCTTCAGAGACCACACATGGATCCACCACTGTCATTGCATGTGTGCTCTCTTCACAATCCACCTATGGATCCACCAATGTCATTGCATGTATGTTCTTTTTACTAAGAACAACCAGAGTCGTTGCATCTGTGTTCTTTTCACATACCACATATGGATCCACCAGTGTCATTGCATGTGTGTTCTTTTCACAATCTACCTATGGATCCACCAGTGTCATTGCATGTGTGCTCTTTTCACTAACAACAACCAGAGTCATTGCATGTGTGTTCTCTTCAGAGAACACACATGGATCCACCAGTGTCATTGAAATGTGTGTTCTCTTCAGAGACCACACATGGATCCACCAGTGTCATTGCATGTGTGTTCTTTTTACTAACAACAACCAGAGTCATTGCATGTGTGTTATTTTCGCATACCACATATGGATCACCAGTTTCATTGAATCCACCCGTGTCATTGCATGTATGCTCTCTTCACAATCGACCTATGGATCCTACAGTGTCATTGCATGTGTGTTCTTTTTACTAACAACAACTAGAGTCATTTCATGTGTGTTCTTTTCACATACCACATATGGATCCACCAGTGTCATTGAAATATGTGTTCTCTTCAGAGACCACAGATGGATCCACCAGTGTCATTACATGTGTGTTTTTTTACTAACAAGAACAAGAGTCATTGAAATGTGTGTTCTTTTCACATACCACATATGGATCCACCAGTGTCATTGCATGTGTGTTCTTTTCACAATCCACCTATGGATCCACCAGTGTCATTACATGTGTGCTCTTTTTACTAACAACAACCAGAGTCATTGCATGTGTGTTATTTTCACATACCACATATGGATCCACCAGTGTCATTGAATCCACCAGTGTCATTGAATCAACCAGTGTCATTGAATCCACCAGTGTCATTGCATGTATGCTCTCTTCACAATCCACCTATGGATCCACCAGTGTCATTGCATGTGTGTTCTTTTTATTAACAACAACTAGAGTCATTTCATGTGTGTTCTTTTCAGATACCACATATGGATCCACCAGTGTCATTGAAATGTGTGTTGTCTTCAAAGACCACACATGGATCCACCAGTTTCATCCCTTGTGTGTTCTTTTTACTAACAACAACCAGAGTCATTGAAATGTGTGTTCTTTTCACATACCACATATGTATCCACCAGTGTCATTGCATGTGTGTTCTTTTCACAATCCACTTATGGATCCACTAGTGTCATTGCATGTGTGCTCCTTTTACTAACAACAACAAGAGTCATTGCATGTGTGTTCTCTTCAGAGACCACACATGGATCCACCAGTGTCATTGCATGTGTGTTCTTTTTACTAACAAAAACCAGAGTCATTGAAATGTGTGTTCTCTTTAGAGACCACACATGGATCCACCAGTGTCATTGCATGTGTGCTCCCTTCACAATCCACCTATGGATCCACCAATGTCATTGCATGTATGTTCTTTTTACTAACAACAACCAGAGTCGTTGCATGTGTGTTCTTTTCACATACCACATATGGATCCACCAGTGTCATTGCATGTGTGTTCTTTTCACAATCTACCTATGGATCCACCAGTGTCATTGCATGTGTGCTCTTTTCACTAACAACAACCAGAGTCATTGCATGTGTGTTCTCTTCAGAGAACACACATGGATCCACCAGTGTCATTCCATGTGTGTTCTTTTTACAACAACCAGAGTCATTGAAATGTGTGTTCTTTTCACATACCACATATGGATCCACCAGTGTCACTGCATGTTTTTTCTTTTCACAATCCACTTATGGATCCACCAGTGTCATTGCATGTGTGCTCTTTTTACTAACAACAACCAGAGTCATTGCATGTGTGTTCTCTTCAGAGACCACACATGGATCCACCAGTGTCATAGCATGTGTGTTCTCTTTACTAACAAAAACCAGAGTCATTGAAATGTGTGTTCTCTTAAGAGACCACACATGGATCCACCAGTGTCATTGCATGTGTGCTCCCTTCACAATCCACCTATGGATCCACCAATGTCATTGCATGTATGTTCTTTTAACTAACAACAACCAGAGTCGTTGCATGTGTGTTCTTTTCACATACCACGTATGGATCCACCAGTGTCATTGCATGTGTGTTCTTTTCACAATCCACCTATGGATCCACCAGTGTCATTGCATGTGTGCTCTTTTCACTAACAACAACCAGAGTCATTGCATGTGTGTTCTCTTCAGAGAACACACATGGATCCACCAGTGTCATTGAAATGTGTGTTCTCTTCAGAGACCACACATGGATCCACCAGTGTCATTACATGTGTGTTCTTTTTACTAACAACAACCAGAGTCATTGCATGTGTGTTATTTTCGTATACCACATATGGATCACCAGTGTCATTGCATGTCTGCTCTCTTCACAATCCACCTATGGATTCACCAGTGTCATTGCATGTGTGTTCTTTTGACTAACAACAACTAGAGTCATTTCATGTGTGTTCTTTTCACATACCACATATGGATCCACCAGTGTCATCGAAATATGTGTTCTCTTCAGAGACCACACATGGATCCACCAGTGTCATTACATGTGTGTTTTTTTACTAACAACAACCAGAGTCATTGAAATGTGTGTTCTTTTCACATACCACATATGGATCCACCAGTTTCATTGCATGTGTGTTCTTTTCACAATCCACCTATGGATCCACCAGTGTCATTACATGTGTGCTCTTTTTACTAACAACAACCAGAGTCATTGCATGTGTGTTATTTTCACATACCACATATGGATCCACCAGTGTCATTGAATCCACCAGTGTCATTGAATCAACCAGTGTCATTGAATCCACCAGTGTCATTGCATTTATGCTCTCTTCACAATCCACATATGGATCCACCAGTCTCATTGCATGTGTGTTCTTTTTATTAACAACAACTAGAGTCATTTCATCTATGTTCTTTTCAGATACCACATATGGATCCACCAGTGTCATTGAAATGTGTGTTCTCTTCAAAGACCTCACATGGATCCACCAGTTTCATTCCATGTTTGTTCTTTTTACTAACAGCAACTAGAGTCATTGAAATTTGTGCTCTTTTCACATACCACATATGGATCCACCAGTGTCATTGCATGTGTGTTCTTTTCACAATCCACCTATGGATCCACCAGTGTCATTACATGTGTGCTCTTTTTACTAACAACAACCAGAGTCATTGCATGTGTGTTATTTTCACATACCAGATATGGATCCACCCGTGTCATTGAATCCACCAGTGTCATTGAATCCACCAGTGTCATTGCATGTATGCTCTCTTCACAATCCACCTATGGATCCACCAGTGTCATTGCATGTGTGTTCTTTTTATTAACAAAAACTAGAGTCATTTCATGTGTGTTCTTTTCAGATACCACATATGGATCCACCAGTGTCATTGAAATGTGTGTTCTCTTTAAAGACCACACATGGATCCACCAGTTTCATTCCATGTGTGTTCTTTTTACTAACAACAACCAGAGTCATTGAAATGTGTGTTCTTTTCACATACCACATATGGATCCAACAGTGTCATTGCAAGTGTGTTCTTTTCACAATCTACTTATGGATCCACCAGTGTCATTGCATGTGTGCTCTTTTTACTAACAACAACAAGAGTCATTGCATGTGTGCTCTCTTCAGAGACCACACATGGATCCACCAGTGTCATTGCATGTTTGTTCTTTTTCTAACAAAAACCAGAGTCATTGAAATGTGTGTTCTCTTTAGAGACCACACATGGATCCACCAGTGTCAGTGCACGTGTGCTCCCTTCACAATCCACCTATGGATCCACCAGTGTCATTGCATGTATCTTCTTTTTACTAACAACAACTAGAGTCATTTCATGTGTGTTCTTTCCACATACCACATATGAATCCACCAGTGTCATTGAAATGTGTGTTCTCTTCAAAGACCACACATGGATCCACCAGTGTCATTCCATGTGTGTTCTTTTCACATACCACATATGGATCCACCAGTGTCATTGCATGTGTTTTCTTTTCACAATCCACTTATGGATCCACCAGTGTCATTGCATGTGTCCTCTTTTTACTAACAACAACCAGAGTCATTGCATGTGTGTTCTCTTCAGAGACCACACATGGATCCACCAGTGTCATAGCATGTGTGTTCTTTTTACTAACAAAAACTAGAGTCATTGAAATGTGTGTTCTCTTCAGAGACCATACATGGATCCACCAGTGTCATTGCATGTGTGCTCTCTTCACAATCCACCTATGGATCCACCAATGTCATTGCATGTATGTTCTGTTTACTAACAACAACCAGAGTCGTTGCATGTGTGTTCTTTTCACATACCACATATGGATCCACCAGTGTCATTGCATGTGTGTTCTTTTCACAATCCACCTATGGATCCACCAGAGTCATTGCATGTGTGCTCTTTCACACTAACAACAACCAGAGTCATTGCATGTGTGTTCTCTTGGATCCACAAGTGTCATTGAAATGTGTTTTCTCTTCAGAGACCACACATGGATCCACCTGTGTCATTACATGTGTGTTCTTTTTACTAACAACAACCAGAGTCATTGCATGTGTGTTATTTTCGCATACCACATATGGATCACCAGTGTCATTGAATCCACCAGTGTCATTGCACGTATGCTCTCTTCACAATCCACCTATGGATCCACCAGTGTCATTGCATCTGTGTTCTTTTTACTAACAACAACTAGAGTCATTTCATGTGTGTTCTTTTCACATACCACATATGGATCCACCAGTGTCATTGAATTTTGTTTTCTCTTCAGAGACCACACATGGACCCACCAGTGTCATTACATATGTGTTTTTTTACTAACAACAACCAGAGTCATTGAAATGTGTGTTCTTTTCACATACCACATATGGATCCACCAGTGTCATTGCATGTGTGTTCTTTTCAGATACCACATATGGATCCACCAGTGTCATTCAAATGTGTGTTCTCTTCAAAGACCACACATGGATCCACCAGTTTCATTCCATGTGTGTTCTTTTTACTAACAACAACTAGAGTCATTGAAATGTGTGTTCTTTTCACATACCACATATGGATCCACCAGTGTCATTGCATGTGTTTTCTTTTCACAATCCACTTATGGATCCACCAGTGTCATTGCATGTGTCCTCTTTTTACTAACAACAACCAGAGTCATTGCATGTGTGTTCTCTTCAGAGACCACAAATGGATCCACCAGTGTCATAGCATGTGTGTTCTTTTTACTAACAAAAACCAGAGTCATTGAAATGTGTGTTCTCTTCAGAGACCATACATGGATCCACTAGTGTCATTGCATGTGTGCTCACTTCACAATCCACCTATGGATCCACCAATGTCATTGCATGTATGTTCTTTTTACTAACAACAACCAGAGTCGTTGCATGTGTGTTCTTTTCACATACCACATATGGATCCACCAGTGTCATTGCATGTGTGTTCTTTTCACAATCCACCTATGGATCCACTAGAGTCATTGCATGTGTGCTCTTTCACACTAACAACCACCAGAGTCATTGCATGTGTGTTCTCTTCAGAGAACACACATGGATCCACAAGTGTCATTGAAATGTGTGTTCTCTTCAGAGACCACACATGGATCCACCAGTGTCATTACATGTGTGTTCTTTTTACTAACAACAACCAGAGTCATTGCATGTGTGTTATTTTCGCATACCACATATGGATCACCAGTGTCATTGAATCCACCAGTGTCATTGCACGTATGCTCTCTTCACAATCCACCTATGGACCCACCAGTGTCATTGCATGTGTGTTCTTTTTACTAACAACAACTAGAGTCATTTCATGTGTGTTCTTTTCACATACCACATATGGATCCACTAGTGTCATTGAAATATGTGTTCTCTTCAGAGACCACACATGGATCCACCAGTGTCATTACATGTGTGTTTTTTTACTAACAACAACCAGAGTCATTGAAATGTGTGTCCTTTTCACATACCACATATGGATCCACCAGTTTCATTGCATGTGTGTTCTTTTCACAATCCACCTATGGATCCACCAGTGTCATTACATGTGTGCTCTTTTTACTAACAACAAGCAGAGTCATTGCATGTGTGTTATTTTCACATACCACATATGGATCCACCAGTGTCATTGAATCCACCAGTGTCATTGAATCAACCAGTGTCATTGAATCCACCAGTGTCATTGCATGTATGCTCTCTTCACAATCCACCTATGGATCCACCAGTGTCATTGCATGTGTGTTCTTTTTATTAACAACAACTAGAGTCATTTCATGTGTGTTCTTTTCAGATACCACATATGGATCCACCAGTGTCATTGAAATGTGTGTTCTCTTCAAAGACCACACATGGATCCACCAGTTTCATTCCATGTGTGTTCTTTTTACTAACAACAACCAGAGTCATTGAAATGTGTGTTCTTTTCACATACCACATATGGATCCACCAGTGTCATTGCATGTGTGTTCTTTTCACAATCCACTTATGGATCCACTAGTGTCATTGCATGTGTGCTCCTTTTACTAACAACAACAAGAGTCATTGCATGTGTGTTCTCTTCAGAGAGCACACATGGATCCACCAGTGTCATTGCATGTCTGTTCTTTTTACTAACAAAAACCAGAGTCATTGAAATGTGTGTTCTCTTTAGAGACCACACATGGATCCACCAGTGTCATTGCATCTGTGCTCCCTTCACAATCCACCTATGGATCCACCAGTGTCATTGCATGTATGTTCTTTTTACTAACAACAACCAGAGTCATTGCATGTGTGTTCTTTTCACATACCACATATGGATCCACCAGTGTCGTTGCATGTGTGTTCTTTTCACAATCCACCTATGGATCCACCAGTGTCATTGCATGTGTGCTCTTTTCACTAACAACAACCAGAGTCATTGCCAGTGTGTTCTCTTCAGAGAACACACATGGATCCACCAGTGTCATTGCATGTGTTTTCTTTTTACTAACAACAACCAGAGTCATTGAAATGTGTGTTCTCTTCAGAGACCACACATGGATCCACCAGTGACATTGCATGTGTGTTCTTTTTACTAACAACAACCAGAGTCATTGCATGTGTGTTATTTTCGCATACCACATATGGATCACTAGTGTCATTGAAATATGTGTTCTCTTCAGAGACCACACATGAATCCACCAGTGTCATTACATGTGTGTTCTTTTACAAACAACAACCAGAGTCATTGAAATGTGTGTTCTTTTCACATACCACATATGGATCCATTAGTGTCATTGCATGTGTGTTCTTTTGACAATCCACCTATGGATCCACTAGTGTCATTACATGTGTGCTATTTTTACTAACAACAACCAGAGTCATTGCATGTGTGTTATTTTCACATACCACATATGGATCCACAAGTGTCATTGAATCCACAAGTGTCATTGAATCCACCAGTGTCATTGCATGTATGCTCTCTTCACAATCCACCTATGGATCCACCAGTGTCATTTCATGTGTGTACTTTTTATTAACAACAACTAGAGTCATTTCATGTGTGTTCTTTTCAGATACCACATATGGATCCACTAGTGTCATTGAAATGTGTGTTCTCTTCACAGACCACACATGGATCCACCAGTTTTATTCCATGTGTGTTCTTTTTACAAACAACAACCAGAGTCATTGAAATGTGTGTTCTTTTCACAAAGCACATATGGATCCACCAGTGTCATTGCATGTGTGCTCTTTTCACAATCCACTTATGGATCCACCAGTGTCATTGCATGTGTGCTCTTTTTACTAACAACAACAAGAGTCATTGCATGTGTGTTCTCTTCAGAGATCACACATGGATCCACCAGTGTCATTGCATGTGTGTTATTTTTACTAACAAAAACCAGAGTCATTGAAATGTGTGTACTCCTTAGAGACCACACATGGATCCACCAGTGTCATTGCATGTGTGATCCCTTCATAATCCACCTATGGATCCACCAGTGTCACTGCATGTATGTTCTTTTTACTAACAACAACTAGAGTCATTTCATGTGTGTTCTTTTCACATACCACATATGAATCCACCAGTGTCATTGAAATGTGTGTTCTCTTCAGAGACCACACATGGATCCACCAGTGTCATTCCATGTGTGTTCTTTTTACTAACAACAACCAGAGTCATTGAAATGTGTGTTCTTTTCACATACCACATATGGATCCACCAGTGTCATTGCATGTGTGTTCTTTTCACAATCCCCCCATGGATCCACCAGTGTCATTACATGTGTGCTCTTTTTACTAACAACAACCAGAGTCATTGCATGTGTGTTATTTTCACATACCAGATATGGATCCACCAGTGTCATTGAATCCACCAGTGTCATTGAATCCAACAGAGTCATTGAATCCACCAGTGTTATTGCATGTATACTCTCTTCACAATCCACCTATGGATCCACCAGTGTCATTGCATGTGTGTTCTTTTTATTAACAACAACTAGATTCATTTAATGTGTGTTCTTTTCAGATACCACATATAGATCCACCACTGTCATTGAAATGTGTGTTCTCTTCAAAGACCACACATGGATCCACCAGTTTCATTCCATGTGTGTTATTTTTACAAACAACAACCAGAGTCATTGAAATGTGTGTTCTTTTGACATACCACATATCGATCCACCAGTGTCATTGCATGTGTGTTCTTTTCACAATCCACTTATGGATCCACCAGTGTCATTGCATGTGTGCTCTTTTTACTAACAACAACAAGAGTCATTGCATGTGTGTTCTCTTCAGAGACCACACATGGATCCACCAGTGTCATTGCATGTGTGTTCTTTTTACTAACAAAAACCAGAGTCATTGAAATGTGTGTTCTCTTTAGAGACCACACATGGATCCACCAGTGTCATTGCATGTGTGCTCCCTTCACAATCCACATATGGATCCACCAGTGTCATTGCATGTATGTTCTCTTTACTAACAACAACTAGAGTCATTTCATGTGTGTTCTTTTCACATACCACATATGAATCCACCAGTGTCATTGAAATGTGTGTTTTCTTCAGAGACCACACATGGATCCACCAGTGTCATTCCATGTGTGTTCTTTTTACTAACAACAACCAGAGTCATTGAAATATGTGTTCTTTTCACATACCACATATGGATCCACCAGTGTCATTGCATGTGTTTTCTTTTCACAATCCACTTATGGATCCACCAGTGTCATTGCATGTGTGCTCTTTTTACTAACAACAACCAGAGTCTTTGCATGTGTGTTCTCTTCTGAGACCACACATGGATCCACCAGTGTCATAGCATGTGTGTTCTTTTTACTAACAAAAACCAGAGTCATTGAAATGTGTGTTCTCTTCAGAGACCACACATGGATCCACCAGTGTCATTGCATGTGTGCTCTCTTCACAATCCACCTATGGATCCACCAATGTCATTGCATGTATGTTCTTTTTACTAACAACAACCAGAGTCGTTGCATGTGTGTTGTTTTCACATACCACATATGGATCCACAAGTGTCATTGCATGTGCGTTCTTTCACAATCCACCTATGGATCCACCAGTGTCATTGCATGTGTGCTCTTTTCACTAACAACAACCAGAGTCATTGCATGTGTGTTCTCTTCAGAGAACACACATGGATCCACCAGTGTCATTGCATGTGTGTTCTTTTTACTAACAACAACTAGAGTCATTGAAATGTGTGTTCTCTTTAGAGACCACACATGGATCCACCAGTGTCATTGCATGTGTGCTCTTTTCACTAACAACAACCAGAGTCATTGCATGTGTGTTATTTTCGAATACCACATATGGATCATCAGTGTCATTGAATCCACCAGTGTCATTGCATGTATGCTCTCTCCACAATCCACCTATGGATCCACCAGTGTCATTGCATGTGTGTTCTTTTTACGAACAACAACTAGAGTCATTTCATATGTGTTCTTTTCACATACCACATATGGATCCACCAGTGTCATTGAAATGTGTGTTCTCTTCAGAGACCACACATGGATCCACCAGTGTCATTACATGTGTGTTTTTTTACTAACAACAACCAGAGTCATTGAAATGTGTGTTCTTTTCACATACCACATATGGATCCACCAGTGTCATTGCATGTGTGTTCTTTTTACTAACAACAATCAGAGTCATTGCATGTGTGTTATTTTCACATACCACATATGGATCCACAAGTGTCATTGAATGTGTGTTGATGGGGATATGCCGAAGGGGGTATGCCCAGCAAGACCTTCTGAATGGGCCGAAGGGCCTTTGAGTGCGTCCGAAATATGGCGACTAGACTACGAAGGAAGGAAAGGCCCAGCGAGTGGCGACTGGAGGCCCAGAAGCGTGACAGAAGCCCAGTCGGATTAGATCAAAACCTCTGGATCCTTTTCTTGTTCGGTGATAACTTGTAAACCCTAGCGAGGTGACTCATATATAAACCTCCCTAGGGTATCCTAGAGACTTACGTTCCATCATACACCCCCTCAAGCGACTCGCTGCCTAGCCGCCGAGCTTGCCACCCCTGTAACTCGCTCTTTAACAATCTAATCTAGCAGGAGTAGGTCTTTACCCTCCGGGGGGGCGAACCTGGGTAAACCCATGTGCATCCGCCCCCATCTCGCACCACAGATGGCCGCCAACTCTTCCTCACGAAACACTCAATCGCTGACCGTGGCAGCGACTGCTGTGGCCATTTCCACGACAGTGCCGCCCACCGTGGGGCATAGCGGGACTGGCTGAGTTCTGCGGCGAGACCCTACTCGCCGATCGATTGGCCGCTCGCCACCGGTCGCATGATCGCCATCGGCGGGATCTTATAGATCCTGCCTAGCAGCTACATCCCGGCGTCACCTCCGGTCACTCACGGCACGGTGATGCCGGTCGGCCCCATCAACCTCTTCGTCGGCTTCACCGGCGCGATCGACCCAGCTGCAACGGTGATCGTCGGCGGATCGCCGCCACACCGCGATCTGCTTTTGGAGGAGCAGGTCCGCTCCATCAGGAGCCTCGTCACCGAGTGTGACTCGGCCGCCAGCGACGTGGTCGAGACCAACGCCGCCACCAACGACGACGCCCTAAACGACGACGCCGACTCCGCGACCCCTGCATCGGTCGACGGATCCATCACCGCCGCATCATGGGAGGAATCCATCACGCGAGTCTCCAACCCCGAGGACTTCGAGGACCCCTCCATCCTGGGGATCTTCGACTCCGATTCCGGCTCGGAGTCCCCCGAGGATTTTCACGCCAGATCCAATCGCTTCAACGCGATCTACATGGTGGGCAGCATGGCCGCCCCGCCAGATCCGTTCGCCACGCCGATCCCGCCGACTGCGATGGCCACAAAGGTGGAACAAGCCTACCTGCAGCTCGCGGAGCCGCAACGCAACAAACTCGCCGAGCGCGAGAAATACCGCCTCGAACGAGAGACGGCACGGGAGCTGTCGCTCTATCACCAGCGCCGCATCAGGACCCGCCTAAACTCCAACGTCCAGGGCCGCGTCCTGAACTTCAACGACGAAAGCGACCCTGCGCGTGCCGCCGAGCACGAATACTGCGAGAACGCGCCACCAGGCGGAAGCAACCCCACGAGACCACCACCTGGCGCACCGGCAACCGGGGCCCCTCCACCACCCATGGGTCGCACGCCCCCGCCAGACCAACCGCGGATCATCATCTCGCCTCAAGCCCGTAACGCCAACGGGCTACCATTATACTCCACCCCGATGGACAATGTTGTCGCGGACGACGCCGCGATCGCCAACCTCGATGTCCAAGGCGACGACGTGCTACAAATCCAGTACGCCAAGGCCCTACTCGTTAGGGACGTCGAGCAACAAGCCGCGGGAGTCGACCCGTGGGGGCGGATGTACTCCCGCTCATCAGCAAGCATGGCGGCATCAAGTGGCCACCCCACCATGGCCAACGCATTAGTTTGCCAACCACCCCAGCCCCTGGTGAACCAACCACGGGCCGCCAATCCCGCGCTGTCAACCAACGAGCCGCAACCGGCGAACAACACGGTCGCCGCCAACGGGCAGCCCCTCGATGCCAGATCGAACATCATCAACAACCAGGCGTGGCGGTCACGCCAGCCCAATGACCTGCAGCACACCCTCACTAACCGCGGCGACCCGGAACCAAGAGGCTCGCTCAGTCGAGTAGGGCCGCAATGCTTTGGACCAATGATTCGCGGGGAAAAATACCGCGCCAACTTCAACGCCCCTAAGGAGATCGAGAAGTACGACCCGACGTATGACCCCGCTGTCTGGCTGGACACATACCTCATGGCAATGGGAATCACAGGCCACACCGACCTGCTCGCCGCTCGCTACCTCCCCCTAATGATGGAAGGTGCGACCCGGCAGTGGATCAACACGCTACCCGCCGACAGCATCGATTCCTAGGAAGAAATGCGGGACACCTTCGTCACGCACTTCGAGGGATCCTACAACCGCGCCACCACCATAGAGGACCTGGAGCGATGCATCCAGGGACAACGCGAGTCGACTCGCCGCTGGATCCAAAGATGGAAAGAGTTGTGGATAAATGCGTCCGGCATCCACCCAGACACGGTGATACACTATTTCAAGAATGCGTGCCGGTACGAACCCCTGGTCGCCAAGATCTAGAGAGTCTATCGGACGCTCGACAACATCCCTGACCTTCTCGAGATCGCCAAGCGCTATGCAGAGGAGGACACCAACCAAGACTCCGACGACGAGTCCGGAGGAAGACGCCACACTAGCATCCGTGACAGCGGGCGCCTACGCGACATGCGCTACAGCAACACCCGCATCACCGGCAAGCGACGCACGGACGGGTGAGTCGACTTCATCGCCAACACCGGCTACGGCCAGCGCGACCCCAAGAACTACCGCCGCGACGGAGGAAACTACCGCGACAGCGGGAACTACCGCGCCAACAACGCGACGAGGCTGAAATTCGACACCGCCGCCCTGCTCAATCAGCCCTGCATCTACCATAGCAGGGAGGGAAAACCCACCACCCAGACCACCGCCAATTGCCACTCTCTCAAAGAGATTGAGAAGGCGAGACGAGCAAGGGAGGACCCAAACAACAACCCACCTCGGGACAACAGGAACGGCGGCGGCTTCGGCACCGCCGTAGGCTCGCTACACACTTTCACTAGACTCGGCACCAAGCGCGAGAAGAAGGTGCTCGTCCGGGCGGTCGCCATCCATGCGGTGACACAAGTCCACATCCCTCGCTTCCTAAACTGGTCCAAGCAGAGCATCACCTGGAGTCGCCAGGACCATGCGCCAAGTATCGAATACCCAGGGCGAGTCGCGCTGGTAGTCAGGCCCAAGGTGGCCGACTACTGGCTGCCCAAGACACTAATGGATGGTGGGAGCTCCATCAACATCTTGTACCTCGACACGTTCAAAAGGCTCCAGCTCCCAGAAGCAGCCATTGAGCCAACACTGACGACCTTCCATGGCATCGTCCCTGGTCGAAAGGCGTACCCGATCGGGAAAGTGACGCTGCTAGTCACCTTCGGCACTCCAACAAACTACCACACGGAGAGAATCGTGTTCGAGCTGGTGAACTTCCGCAGCCCCTACCACTACGTCCTGGGCCGACAGGCATTCGCAAAGTTCATGGCGACCCTACACTATGCCTACAACGTGATGAAGCTCCCCGGGCCAAGTGGCATCATCACCGTCCACGGCGACCCCGACATGGCCGTGGAATGCGAGGACAAAGGCGCCGAGCTCGCCGACGCCGTCATCGCCGCGGAGACCGACCATGCGGAGGAGCTCACGAAATACGCGGGCAACATCAACAAGGACGACCCCACCATCCTGAAGAAACCAACCGCCGCAAACTCCACGTTCGAGGAAACCACGCACACCCACACCGTCGAGCTTGTCCCAGGCCACTCCAGCCAGACGGTCACCATTGGGGCGCACATGAGCCCCGCATGGGAAAGCGCGCTCATCGGGTTCCTCCGTGAGAACCGCGACATCTTCGCATGGAAGCCATCTGGCATGCCAGGTGTCCCGAGGGAACTCGCTGAGCACAAACTCAACGCCGACCCCAAAGTGCGACCAGTAAAGCAGTCGCTACGGCCCTTCAATGAAGAGCACCATCGAGCAATTGCCGAAGATGTTCAGCTCCTGCTAGCCGCAGGCTTCATCCGGCCAATTAAGTACTCCAAGTGGCTGGCAAACCTAGTCCTGGTTCTAAAAAAGAACAACACAAGGAGAATGTGCATCGACTACACCAACCTCAACAGCGCTTGCCCGAAGGAGGAGTTCGTCCTACCGCGCATCGATCAGATCATCGACTCGACCGCAGGATCAGAGTCGTTGTGCTTTCTCGACGCTTACTCTGGTTATAACCAGATCAAGGTGGCGGTCGAAGACGAGGAGAAGACAATGTTCATTACGCCATTCGGCGCATTCTGCTACACGGCCATGACGTTCGGCCTCAAGAATGCAGGCGCCACATACCAGAGGTGCATGCAGGAGTGTCTAGCGAGCCAAATCGGCCGCAACATTCACGTCTACATCGACGACGTGGTGGTAAAATCCACCAGCCAGGACGACCTGCTCGCCGACCTAGCAGAAACCTTCGCAAACTTGCGGAGGTACAACATCAAGCTGAACCCCGGAAAATGCACCTTCGGCATCCCCACCGGACAACTCCTGGGTTATGTAGTCTCCAAGCGAGGCATCGAAGCTAACCCCACCAAGATCAACACCATCGCGCGACACGGGAAACCTGAGTGCCTGCGCGACATCCAGAAGTTGGCAGGGCGAGTCGCGACCCTCAGTCGCTTCATCCCCCGACTAGGCGAGAAGGCAATGCCCCTCTACCGCCTGATGCGCAAGAACCCCACGTTCCAATGGGACGCGGAGGCCGCCGACGCACTCAAAGCGCTCAAGGAAGTGCTACTCGCCATGCCACTCGACAAAGAGACAATGCTCGTTTACGTCGTGGCCTCGACTCGAGTCGTCAGCGCCGTGATGGTCGTCGAACGACCGGAAGAGGGCAAGGAGCGCCCCATACAGCTCCCCGTCTACTACATCAGCAAAGTCCTAACGGACTCATGACAGCACTACCCGCAATACCAAAAACTGGTGTACGCGGTATTCCGAGCACTGGGTGACTCCCACACTACTTCCAGGAGCACCCAATCACGGTGGTCTCCTCCGCGCCCCTGCAGGACATCATACGCAGTCGCGAGGCAACCGGGCGAGTCGCCAAGTGGGTCGTCGAAATCAGCGTCCACAACATCAAATACGAGCCCTGCAAAGCGATCAAGTCACAATCCCTGGCTGATTTCCTTGTAGACTGGGAAGAAGCATAGCAGCCAGAGAAGCTCCCATACCTCCACTACTGGTTGCTCCATTTCGACGGCTCCAAGAACACCGACGGCGCAGGGGCTAGGGTCATCCTGACCTCCCCCAAAGGAGACAAGCTCCGCTACGTGCTCCACCTCAACTTCAAGCCCTACACCAACAACATGGCAGAATATGAGGCCCTCCTCCACAGCATGAGAGCCGCTAAGGAGATGAACGTCTACCGCGTATGATGCTATGGCGACTCCGACCTAGTCGCCGGCCAAGTCGCCGGGACGTGCGACGCCGTCTCCCCAACAATGATCGCATACTGCCAAGCTGTCGACCAGTTGGGGGGGACACTTCGACGACTACTCCATCGAACGGATCGACAGGCGCAAAAACAAGGAGGCAGACGCCCTCTCCTGCATCGGATCGACCCGACAAGCGCCACTAGTAGGCGTCTTCCTCGACATCATCCACAAACCATCGGCCAGTCCACCAAAAGAGATCGACGCCGGGATCCCACTACAACCAGAACCGGCCTTAGTCACCATGGTTGTGGAACCTAGCGACTGGACAACACCATATGTCGCCTTCCTGGAACACAAACTCTTACCGAGCAATGGGACAGAGGCGCGAATGATCGTGCGCCGCTGCAAATCCTTCGTCATCATCAACAGCGAGCTCCACAAGCGCATCGTGACCGGCGTGTTCCAGCGCTGCGTACATCCAAAAGAAGGCTGCACGATCCTCCAGGACATTCACGCTGGCGACTGCGGCCATCACGCTGGTGCCAAGTCGCTAGTCACCAAGGCCATGCGGCACGGTTTCTACTGGCTCACTACACACGCCGACACCACCAACATCGTCCAACGATGCGTCGGCTGCCAGAAGTACGCCAACCAGACGCACCTCCCTAGCTCGGCACTCAAGACTATCCCCATCACGTGGCCATTCGCTGTATGGGGCATGGACATGGTAGGCCCGTTCAAGAAGGCCCCGTCTGGCTTCACTCACATCCTGGTCGCAGTCGACAAGTTCACCAAATGGGTCGAGGCCAAGCCAATAAAAAAGTGCGACGGCAAGACGGCCACCAAGTTCCTACGCGAACTCATCTACCGGTACAGCTACCCGCACAACATTATAACAGACAACGGCACCAACTTTGCCAAGGGGGCCATGGCGGAATTCTGTGAAGAACATGGCATCCGACTCGACCTCGCATCAGTCGCTCACCCAGAGTCAAATGGCCAAGCAGAACGCACCAACCAGAGCGTCCTGCATGGGCTCAAGCCGCGACTCTAGGTGCCCCTCGAGCGCACCCCAGGATGCTAGGTCGATGAGCTCCCCTCTATGATATGGGGGATTCGCACCTCCGTCAACCGCTCAACCGGATTCACGCCCTTCTTCATGGTGTATGGCACCGAGGCCGTAATGCCAACTGACCTGGAGCATGACTCACCTCGAGTCGCCAACTACGTCGAGGCAGCCAACGAGATTGCCCACCAAGACAACATCGATCAACTCGATGAGGCACGCGACCTGGCTCGCTCCCACACCACCATATACCAGCAAGGACTCTACCGCTACCACAGCCGCCGAGTGCGAACTCGCACCTTCCAGGAAGGCGAACTGGTCCTGCGGCTGGCCCAAGACAAGAAGGGCATGCACAAACTCTCCCCCCATGGGAGGGGCCGTTCGCCATAGGCCGAGTCGTTGGTAATGATGCCTACTACCTCATTGACATACGGGGTGACGACCAACTAGAGGTCGGTAGGCCATGGAATATAAACCTCCTCAGAAAGTTCTATACTTAGAACCTCACATTGTACTCCATCAGAATATATAATGAAATTCAACCGGATCGCACAAATTGTGTCCACTCGCCATATTCTTGTGCCACTCGCACTCGTACATACTAGTAATATGCTACTTACGAAAGTCAACCTCTCGTCGAGCGACCGACACGGCTAAGTAGTGCGGCACAAGGGCAGCGGAAAAATTCAGGCCTTGGGTCGTCCACAAAAACGCCAACCCAGAGCCGCCATTGGAGTCGCCTAGCCCGACTGGCCCACCGGGCCAAGACAACCGGTACATGCTTCTCACAGCTACCTGTCCCTCCCACCCTCGTGCAAAGCGACTCGAACGGTTAAGTACCACGCATGGGGACTCCGCAAAACCGGAGCCACCACGCGGCTCGGGAACACACCAAGTGAGAGAGTTGCCTAGGACTCACCAAGCGACTGGCTCTCTGGGCCAGGGGAGGAGACGCGTTACAAACAACGAACTCACAACCAGCAATAGGAGCATGACCAATATGGTCGGGCACCACACTCGGGAACTCGCTTATAAGTCAGTCGTACTCGTGCCCGGGGACTCGCCACTCAGAAGACGCAAGGGATAAAAACAATGCATAAACAAAACAATACACAAAAGTATAAAATCGAGTTATACCCCATTAAAGGGCGGACGCGCTCGGGGACTCGCTCAATCAAAACAATGCATAAACAAAACACACCACAGATTCCTAGTCGCAATACGAGTCAATCGACTCCCCGTGGCACATATTGCAAAAATATCTTACAACATTCGCCACTTGGCATACATCACAACTTGGACAATTACAGTGTTTACTCCACAGGCCCTGATGAAGAAGCAGCGCCACCCCCCTTGACGCGAATAAAAGGCTGCCACGGGTTCGTCGGGTACGTCGTCAGCGACTTCGACAACGACGACCGGAAGGGCTGCTCCGACTTCATGTCGCGATGCTCCGGCTCGGGGTCGCCAGGCGCCAACACCATCTCCTGGTATGGCAGCAGATCCCCCATCGCCAAGACCCGATCGGCGTAAGGGGCGGCCTTTGCGGTCAGCTTCAGCACCTCTGACATCTCCACCATGCCGGTCGCCGATGGATAGCCACTCCTCACATCGTCAAGGTCGAAGTGGTCGGGGAAGTGGGCGAGACCCAAGCTTAATGCGGTGGTGGCCCCGCGCCTGAACGCTGACCTCCTCCAGATAGCGCCACACCTCCATAAGCCCCCCAGGAATGACTTCGGTAGGGGACATGCCCTGAAGAGCCGCTTGGACGCACAACGCTGAGGCTATGGCCGCGTTCACCACGGCAGTCACGCACTACGAGGCATTGTAAGTTTGCACCACCGGGTCGCTTTGGCCTACCACAGCTGCAAAGTCAGGTGTCAGTGAAACTATGAAACCCCCAAATCGGGGACTCGACAAACGGGTCAGGAGAAGATAGAGACTCACCAAGGAGTTTGCGGCAGTTCTCCATGACGTGCTTCTCCAAGGCGGTTTGCTCGTTGTGCAGCCCCACGATTATGGAATCCGTGGCTTTGCATTCTCCCTCAGCTGCAGCGACGATAGCCTTCGCTCGCTCCTTCGAAGAAATTGAGGCCGCTTTCGCCTCCTCCAAGTCCTTGACCAGGGAGGCTATTCGTCCATTCGCCGCGTCCAGCTCGGCGACTGGAACATACCCCTCACGGACCTTGGAGATCTCAGCCGGGAAACCACCTACAAGAGAAGCCATCAGCATACTGTACACGACTAGATCACACCCGAAAGAGGAGAATAAAGACAAATAGATACTCACCAATAGTTTCCTGAAGCTGCTGGTTCGCCTCTTGTGCTACGCGCAAGTCATGCTCCAAGCGCTATCTCGCGGCCTGCCGATCGGTCGACTCCCTTTGCAATCCCTGCAAACAAACAACTCGCCTCAGCATTTGACAAAATAAAACTCAGTTCCCAGCCGCTGAAATTCACCGACCAGGAACTCGGGGACTGGAGAAGGAGAAAAGAAACTAAATTCCTAGCCGCCGAAATTCAGCGACTAGGAACTCGGGGACTGGAGAAGGAGAAAAGAAACTAAATTCCTAGCCACCGAAATTCAGCGACTTGGAATTCGGGGACTAGAGAGGAGAAAGAGGTTCAGTTCGCAGCCGCTGAAATTCAGCGACCAGGAACTCGGGGACTGGACATACCTGAATAGCAGCGCCGAGCATCCTGTGAAGTTCTCTGGCGTCAGTCGACGGGATCATAAAGGAAGTGCGTCCACGACGGGACCCAATGTCCGCATCCACGATCTCTAGACTCTGCGGACACTGCGTGTCTGCCACACCGGGAAATCCCCTCGCCATGAAACACGGGAACGTCGCCGACGCTCTGGCGGGGGCACTGGTTATTGGGACCGGTGCTTCCGGCATGGACGCAGCCAAGACTGGTTCCGACCGCGTCGCCACCACCTCTTCGGCGACTGGCGCAGCATCTGGCTCCGCGTCGCTGACCTTGGCTGCAGCGTCGTGGGCCCCCCCTTCTGCTTCTTTGCGACTTCGGTGGTCGCCACTTCTCTGGTGGCCTTTCTCTTCTTGGGGAGATCGCCCTCTCCCATGGGGAACCTCTACCACTACCTCCGGGTCCTCGCCCTCCAACCCCTTCGTCGGGACTGCATCCTTTGGGGCCTTGTGCGAGACTTTGGGAGAACCTTCATCATCGGAATTGTCATCCGACTCGAACACCACCGCTGACTTGGATGACGATGTGGGCCTTTTCGCTGGCGACTTGGGCCTGTGCGGGCTTCGACGGTGTAGCAGTACGCCGGGACGTGTGCTCCTATGCGACCTCGTCGCCTCCGTCGTGCTCGTCTAGGCTGCGGCTCGCCTCTACTTCACGTTGTTTCTGCATGCGGGTCTTGCGAGCCACAAGCGCTAGGGGAGGAACCTCTTCCTCCTCCCCGTCGCTGTCGGAAGGGTCCCCCTCGGAGTCTTCCTCCAGTTCCTGGGGAACCTCTTCATCGAGTGGAGGGAGCCAGCCCTCCAACACCTGAAAAAGTTAAGAACCACCACGAGTAAAACACCAAACGAGGAGACGCGAGGGATAAAAACAATGCATAAACAAAACAATACACAAAATTATACAATCGAGTTATACCCCATTAAAGGGCGGACGCGCTCGGGGACTCGCTCAATGAAAACAATGCATAAACAAAACACACCACAGATTCCTAGTCGCAATACGAGTCGATCGACTCCCCTTGGCACATATTGCAAAAATATCTTACAACATTCGCCACTTGGCATACATCACAACTTGGACAATTACATTGTTTACTCCACAGGCCCCGATGAAGAAGCAGCGCCACCCCCCTTGACGCGAATAAAAGGCTGCCACGGGTTCGTCGGGTACGTCGTCAGCGACTTCGACAACGACGACCGGAAGGGCTGCTCCGACTTCATGTCGCGATGCTCCGGCTCGGGGTCGCCAGGCGCCAACACCATCTCCTGGTATGGCAGCAGATCCCCCATCGCCAAGACCCGATCGGCGTAAGGGGCGGCCTTCGCGGTCAGCTTCAGCACCTCTGACATCTCCACCATGCCGGTCACCGATGGATAGCCACTCGTCACATCGTCAAGGTCGAAGTGGTCGGGGAAGTGGGCGAGACCCAAGATTAATGCAGTGGTGGCCCTGCGCCTGAACGCTGACCTCCTCCAGATAGCGCCACACCTCCATAAGCCCCCCAGGAATGACTTCGGTAGGGGACATGCCCTGAAGAGCCGCTTGGACACACAACGCCGAGGCTATGGCCGCGTTCACCACGGCAGTCACGCACTACGAGGCATTGTAAGTTTGCACCACCGGGTCGCTTTGGCCTACCACAGCTGCAAAGTCAGGTGTCAGTGAAACTATGAAACCCCCAAATCGGGGACTCGACAAACGGGTCAGGCGAAGATAGAGACTCACCAAGGAGTTTGCGGCAGTTCTCCATGACGTGCTTCTCCAAGGCGGTTTGCTCGTTGTGCAGCCCCACGATGATGGAATCCGTGGCTTTGCGTTCTCCCTCAGCCGCAGCAACGACAGCCTTCGCTCGCTCCTTCGAAGAAATTGAGGCCGCTTTCGCCTCCTCCAAGTCCTTGACCAGGGAGGCTATTCGTCCATTCGCCGCGTCCAGCTCGGAGACTGGAACATACCCCTCACGGACCTTGGAGATCTCAGCCGGGAAACCACCTACAAGAGAAGCCATCAGCATACTGTACACGACTAGCTCACACCCGAAAGAGGAGAATAAAGACAAACAGACACTCACCAATAGTTTCCTGAAGCTGCTGGTTCGCCTCTTGTGCTACGTGCAAGTCATGCTCCAAGCGCTCTCTCGCGGCCTGCCGATCGGTCGACTCCCTTTGCAATCCCTGCAAACAAACAACTCGCCTCAGCATTTGACAAAATAAAACTCAGTTCCCAGCCGCTGAAATTCAGCGACCAGGAACTCGGGGACTGGAGAAGGAGAAAAGAAACTAAATTCCTAGCCGCCGAAATTCAGCGACTAGGAACTCGGGGACTGGAGAAGGAGAAAATAAACTAAATTCCTAGCCACCGAAATTCAGCGACTAGGAATTCGGGGACTAGAGAGGAGAAAGAGGTTCAGTTCGCAGCCGCTGAAATTCAGCGACTAGGAACTCGGGGACTGGACATACCTGAATAGCAGCGTCGAGCATCCTGTGAAGTTCTCTGGCGTCAGTCGACGGGATCGTAAAGGAAGTGCGTCCACGATGGGACCCAATGTCCGCATCCACGATCTCGACTCTGCGGAGACTGCGTGTCTGCCACACCGGGAAATCCCCTCGCCATGAAACACGGGAACGTCGCCGACGCTCTGGCGGGGGCACTGGTTATTGGGACCGGTGCTTCCGGCACGGACGCAGCCAAGACTGGTTCCGACCGCGTCGCCACCACCTCTTCGGCGACTGGTGCAGCATCTGGCTCCGCGTCGCTGTCCTTGGCTACAGCGTCGTGGGCACCCCCCTTCTGCTTCTTTGCGACTTCGGCGGTCGCCACATCTTTGGTGGCCTTTCTCTTCTTGGGGAGATCGCCCTCTCCCATGGGGAACCTCTACCACTACCTCCGTGTCCTTGCCCTCCAACCCCTTCGTCGGGACTGCATCCTTTGGGGCCTTGTGTGAGACTTCGGGAGAACCTTCATCATCGGAATTGTCATCCGACTCAAACACCACCGCCGACTTGGACGCCGATGTGGGCCTTTTCGCTAGCGACTTGGGCCTGTGCGGGCTTCGACGGCGTAGCAGTACGCCGGGACGTGTGCTCCTATGCGACCTCGTCGCCTCCGTCGTGCTCGTCTAGGCTGCGGCTCGCCTCTACTTCACGTTGTTTCTGGGGAATCCCAGACCCCTCTCAAGATGACTGGGGAAGCCGATGAACTCGCCGGGTCGTGGCTTTGGCTCGGTCTTGGAAGAGGGGGGAACCCGCCAGTTCCCCTTGCGGAGCACTCCGGCGTCCTCGAGAGATTTAAGCTGGGCCATGGTACACTTGTATTTTCCCCATGATCCTTTTGGAGGCGCCATCGGGTAGGATGTGGAATCGCATGATGCGAAAAGGACAAGTCGGAAGGACGCAGGCAGGGAGATTGGAGGTAGGAAGAACGAATGAGGAAGAATGGAGGATGCGAAGAAGGTCTGCAGAGCTGAACCATCACTCCCCTTATATGGGAAACGCCACCCGCCAAAATCGGGATAGCCGTCTCCTACGGTACTTGTGCCGAAGTTACCGTTGCAAATTCCAATGGATAGTTTGACCAGATTTGACGGTCCAACTCCTTTATTTCACCCGCTACCCGCCAGTCTTTTCCATTTGCCAAGACGACGACTTGGCGGAAATAACATTCATTGAGGCGGCGAATGGAAACATGGGAAAATTCTCCTTGGTTCTAATGGAGTCCATCGCCGACTCGACTGGACGCCCAAATTGGGCTCGCCTACTCCAAATGCCAAAAGGACGCCTACGCCTGCATCAATGATGGCCTCGGGGACTACTGATGGGGATATGCCAAAGGGGTATGCCCAGCAGGACGTTCCGAATGGGCCGAAGGGCCTGCGAGTGCGTCCGAAAGATGGCGACTGGACTACGAAGGAAGGAAAGGCCCAGCGACTAGCGACTGGAGGCCCAGAAGCGTAACAGAATCCCAGTCGGATTAGGTCAAAACCTCCGGATCCTTATCTTGTTTGGTGATAACTTGTAAACCCTAGCGAGGTGACTCATATATAAACCTCCCTAGGGTATCCTAGAGACTTATGTTCCATCATGCACCCCCTCAAGCGACTCGCTGCCTTTCCACCGAGCTCGCCACCCCTATAACTCGCTCTCCAATAATCTAATCTAGTAGGAGTAGGAATTTACCCTCCAGGGGGGCGAACCTGGGTAAATCCATGTGCATTCGCCCCCATCTCGCACCGCAGATAGCCGCCAACTCTTGCTCACGAAACACTCAATCGCTGCCAGTGGCAGCGACTGCCGTGGCCATTTCCACGACATGTGTTCTTTTTACTAACAAAAACCAGAGTCATTGAAATGTGTGTTCTCTTCAGAGACCACACATGGATCCACCAGTGTCATTGCATGCGTGCTCTCTTCATAAGCCACCTATGGATCCACCAGTGTCATTGCATGTGTGTTCTTTTTACTAACAACAACCAGAGTCATTGCATGTGTGTTCTTTTCACATACCACATATGGATCCACCAGTGTCATAGCATGTGTGATCTTTTCACAATCCACTTATGGATCCACCAGTGTCATCACATGTGTGCTCTTTTCACTAACAACAACCACAGTCATTGCATGTGTGTTCTCTTCAGAGACCACACATGGATCCACCAGTGTCATTGCATGTCTGTTCTTTTTACTAACAACAACTAGAGTCATTGAAATGTGTGTTCTCTTCAGAGACCACACATGGATCCACCAGTGTCATTGCATGTGTGTTCTTTTTACTAACAACAACCAGAGTCATTGCATGTGTGTTCTTTTCACATACCACATATGGATCCACCAGTGTCATTGCATGTGTGCTCTTTTCACAATCCACTTATGGATCCACCAATGTCATTGCATGTGTGCTCTTTTCACTAACAACAACCACAGTCATTGCATGTGTGTTCTCTTCAGAGACCACACATGGATCCACCAGTGTCATTGCATGTGTGTTCTTTTTACTAACAACAAATAGAGTCATTGAAATGTGTGTTCTCTTTAGAGACCACACATGGATCCACCAGTGTCATTGCATGTGTGTTCTTTTTACTAACAACAACCAGAGTCATTGCATGTGTGTTCTTTTCACATACCACATATGGATCCACCAGTGTCATAGCATGTGTGATCTTTTCACAATCCACTTATGGATCCACCAGTGTCATCGCATGTGTGCTCTTTTCACTAACAACAACCACAGTCATTGCATGTGTGTTCTCTTCAGAGACCACACATGGATCCACCAGTGTCATTGCATGTCTGTTCTTTTTACTAACAACAACTAGAGTCATTGAAATGTGTGTTCTCTTCAGAGACCACACATGGATCCACCAGTGTCATTGCATGTGTGTTCTTTTTACTAACAACAACCAGAGTCATTGCATGTGTGTTCTTTTCACATACCACATACGGATCCAGCAGTGTCATTGCATGTGTGCTCTCTTCACAATCCACCTATGGATCCACCAGTGTCATTGCATGTGTGTTCTTTTTACTAACAACAACCAGAGTCATTGCATGTGTGTTCTTTCCACATACCACATATGGATCCACTAGTGTCATTGCATGTGTGTTCTTTTCACAATCCACCTATGGATCCACCAGTGTCATTGCATGTGTGATTTTTGACTAACAACAACTAGAGTCATTGCATGTGTGCTCTTTTCACAATCCACATATGGATCCACCAGTGTCATTGCATGTGTATTCTTTTCACAATCCACCTATGGATCCACCAGCGTCATTGTGTATGTGCTCTTTTCACTAACAACAACCAGAGTCATTGCATGTGTATACTCTATAGAGACCACACATGGATCCACCATTTTCATTGCATGTGTGTTCTTTTTACTAACAATAGCTAGAGTCATTGAAATGTGTGTTCTCTTTAGAGACCACACATGGATCCACCAGTGTCATTGCATGTGTGTTCTTTTTACTAACAACATCGACAGTCATTGCATGTGTGTTATTTTCACATACCACCTATGGATCCACTAGTGTCATTGAATCCACCAGTGTCATTGCATGTATGCTCTCTTTACAATCCACCTATGGATCCACCAGTGTCATTGCATGTGTGTTCTTTTTACTAACAACAACTAGAGTCATTTCATGTGTGTTCTTTTCACATACCACATATGGATCCACCAGTGTCATTGAAATGTGTGTTCTCTTCAGAGACCACCTATGGATCCAGAAGTGTCATTTCATGTGTGTTCTTTTCACTAACTACAACCAGAGTCATTGAAATGTGTGTTCTTTTCACATACCACATATGGATCCACTAGTGTCATTGCATGTGTGTTCTTTTCATAATCCACCTATGGATCCACCAGTGTCATTGCATGTGTGCTCTTTTTACTAACAACCAGAGTCTTTGCATGTTTGTTCTCTTCAGAGACCACACATGGATCCAGCAGTGTCATTGCATGTGTGTTCTTTTTACTAACAAAAACCAGAGTTATTGAAATGTGTGTTCTCTTCAGAGACCACACATGGATCCACCAGTGTCATTGCATGTGTGCTCTTTTCACAATCCACCTATGGATCCACGAGTGTCATTCCATGTGTGTTCTTTTTACTAACAACAATCAGAGTCATTGCATGTGTGTTCTTTTCACATACCACATATGGATCCACCCTACCAGAGTCATTTCATGACTATTCTCTTTAGAGACCACACATGGATCCACCAGTGTCATTGCATGTGTGTTCTTCTCATTAACAACAACCAGAGTCATTGAAACGTGTGTTATTTTCACATACCACATATGGATCCACTAGTGTCATTGCATGTGTATTATTTTCAACTACAGCCGTTGGCCACAAACAATCGGGACTTAGAGCTAACCAGCAACCGCTCTGGGCTTCTAGAAGACCCGATCTTCGATTGTTAGGCGCCGTTGGATTGGGGTGCGTGGACGATGGTGATGTCCTTCGCGAGGGCGATCCGCGAGAAGTCTGTTCTACGAACTGATTGGCAGTGGCAACGACGCTGGGACTACGTCCTTGCCCTTATCCCCTTAACCTCGGGGCCGAAGATCAGATCGTGTTCCTTCATCGCCATGGAGAGGGAGAGGCCCAAACTCAGCTTGCACGAGGCTCATATGTTCTCCCACTATGACATACTCGTGTTGTTGCTCGTGAGGCTTCTGGCCAGCTTCAAGCTCAGCTACGCCAGGGTTCCTGTCGCACCGCTCTTGCGCGACAACGTGTTGGCGAGGCAGATCGAGGAGCGCTGCCGCCAGCTGTCGGAGCGGAAGAGTGGAATGGCGCGGTACTCGCGCACGAGCGCGTACTGGCGAAAGTTGTTTAAGAAGGAGCGGACTGCGTTGATTGAGCTGTGCGGAACCCACCGGCGTGAGATCTACCCGGATCTATGCAACCCCGAAGGGAGGCAGCGCTTCTGGGCAGTGCCTGGGCGTACGACCTCCACCGTTATCGGTGCAGCGCGCCGTGAAGAAGCCATGAGGAGGAGGAATGCTGCCGGGAACGTCGGCATCAATTCCGACATGTAGGAGGCTGGCAGCGACGCGGACAATGTCGTCAATGATGGAGACTGCGGGAGCGTCATAGTCGATTAGGGCCACTTAAGCATAAATTAAATCTATGTACGGTATCTTAATGCGCTCTTTGGATCTGGGTCACTTGAGTCATGGTTGATTATCGTCATAATCTATTTATGTTGGCCATGTTTTAGTTGTCTTTGTCTTTGAAACTAGTCGATCGAAACTCGTCCGATCCTGAAAATAAAGTTCGCACGTTCCTGGCATATCTGATTGGACAATACGCTGACTCTACTCCCATCACTTGATGGCACAACCATAATTTGGAGTGCGCCAAAGGAGAAGGGATCGAGCGTGTTGTAACAGTGTACTACTCCTGTCCAGATATAACTGACTTAATTTTTTTAGATATTTAATAAATCTGTCTATACCTGACGAGGGTCTAACTCATCAATGCCCATTGTTATGGACTTGGTTTTGGAGAAGGAGGGAGCGCTGGAGACATCTATCAGCTAGCAAACAAGTACACAGGGGACTCAAAGATTTTCCCAGGTTCAGGCCTCGTAGAGGTCCCTACTCCTGCTTGTCTGCTCGTGGAATTATCGAAGGAATCGAAGATTACAATGATGCGCAGATGCAATCTGGCGAGGGTTGTGGAAACTAATGTTGCGTGTGTCCTCCTCGCCGCCCCCTCCTAGCCTTTATATAGGTAGGCTAGGTCTCGGGTAGCAGGTCGAGTCGGTTACAAGTTAGGGTTTTCCCCTTCAAACTTTCTATCTTTAGCTTCTTCTTGTTCTTCAAGCAATCAAGAGTCCGTAGGTTACTCGAGTCCTTCATTTGGGTCTTGGCGACACCATGGGCCTTTATGTATTAAGGTCGTATATACCAAGCTCGAGTACCTGTAGGGTATACCCATGTCAGTAGCCCCCGAGTGTCCAGTGGAATCGCAGATTCGACTAGGGACTTTTTTGAAGTCTTTCGAGTGTATGAATGAGTATATTTCGACTGTTTGTTTGTGTCATAGGGATTGTTGATGTGCGTGCCTGATTTAATCAAAGTATCGGTATCAGTTAACCACCTTAGGGTGAAACAACGCAATATACTCGAACTCGAGTCCCCGGACTCGAATCCGGAAAAGTGCTGGTGTAATTCGACTCAAGCCGTAGAGGTCTTACATGAGTGGAATTCCAGATATATGGGTGGGAGCACTCAACGCGTCCATCAAGGAATGTTCATCATACATGTAGGTATGAATACATTCTGGTAGTGCGCAGCTAATGCATTGCCATGCCTTATTCAGGTCTTACCTTCACGCTGTAAGCGCGACATCCGAATTTTATCATCGCGGAGACCCAAGAGACGCAGTCTCTTTGTAGGGAAAAATTATGAGGTGGTGTCGCCATGAGCTTCGAGTGTGGATGTTATCAACACACAGTTTTTTGTATAAATAATCATAGGGTGCACGACCAGCGCTCCCTATGGGAGTAGCCCCCGAGTGCCTGGTTGAGTCGAAGACTCAGGAAGGGACTGAAGAATCGTTTTGCCACTACTGTCGTCTTTTATTTACTTGTTTTAGTCGAATTTGTTTCTGGCGCTCCCTATGGAAGTAACCCATGTTCATATTCAAGCCATGCTTCTAGTGGTTGGGTTTGCTTTGATTATCCATGTTCCTGAAAATGAAAAAGAAAGAAAAAACGTAGGGTGCGCGACCAGCGCTCCCTATGGGAGTATCCCCCGAGTGCTTGGTGGAGTCGAAGACTCGAGCAAGGACTAAAGTAGTCGAAGTCTTCTGCTGCGTAGCTTTTATGACGTCAGTGCTGACGATTTCATGACCTCAGTTGCCCGCGTGAGCGAGTTCGATGGGACGTGACGAGCAGTGGGTCCCACTCTCTGACTTTGATTTGACTGGGCGTGCGTAATCTTTATTTTAACTGCGCCTCCTCGATTTCCATGCATAATGGGAGCAATGGAGGGACGGTTCGCGTTTCCACTCCTCCACGTGTCTAGCACGACGTTTGCCACGCGTCCAGTAGGGTTTTTCTGAGCCGTTGGATTGCATCTTCCAGGGGTTAAGTAGTGGTGCTGTGACGGTAATTTCTCATCTGCTCACATTCATCCTTTGCTTCCATCGCCATTGCCGCTAATCCTATGCTTTCTCTGTGCTCGTTTCTTCCACAACGCTGGACCAGCTCTGATCGTTTCTGAGCTACTTCCTTCGTTCGCATCGCCTCCGCGCAATGGGGAAGAAGAAAGGAGGTGCTGCGGCCGATTCCGCGGCTACCGCTGCTGCGGCGAAGAAGAAAGGTGGCTCCGCCGCTACGGGCACCAGCACTGCCGCCGGTGGGAAGAAGAAGGGCACGGGCACCCACGTCACGAATGGCGCGTGGCGTCCCTCCATCATCAAGTCATCGGATCTCCGTCTTCTTCGTCAAGATGGAGTGCTGTATGACGCAGTCGCCGATGCACGCATCCCCGACGGTGAGACAATTCCGTCTCCTCCCGCTGGTTTTCGAGTGATGTTTTTGGCATTCATCATTCGCGGTCTCTCCTTGCCCCTTCACCCCTTTTTTAGGGGATCCTTTGTTTCTACGGGCTTCAGCTCCATCAGCTGACCCCGAACTCGATCCTCCACATCTCTTGCTTCATCACCCTCTGTGAGTGCTGGCTCGGAATCGAGCCGCACTTCGGCCTCTTCAAGCGCCTCTTCAAGTTGAAGCACCAATCTGCATCTGGCTCTTTAGTCTATGATGTAGGTGGTTGCGGAATTCACGTCGACCTATCCGCCACCTATTTTGACATCAATCTCACAGCATCCATCCAAGGGTGGAGGGACAAGTGGTTCTACGTCCGCGATGAGAAGGTTGGCGACGAGCACTTCAGACTCGCACCATTCGATCCCGTGATGCCGTGCAATAGGAGGCGCTCCTAGAAAAATGTAGTCATGCCTAGCGAATCCACAGAGACGGATATGCTATACGAGCGTGTCTGCGACCTCGAGAGTCGCCTCAGCAAAGAGGAGGGAGGTTGCGCCCTCATTCACACATGGCTGCATCCTCGCGTCCAGCCCCTGCAGGCCAGAGTCTACCCCATGTTTCAGTGGACTGGCGCTGACGATCCCACTCGCGTGTCTGCCGATGGCATGTCCGCGAGTGAGGTGGACAAAAGGGTTCGACTGGTCACCAAGTACACCTTCAAAGATGTGCTCCCCAGTGAGCCAATTGTTCCTCTGTTGTCCGTTTGATGCTGCTAACCCCCCTCCTGAGGTATAGTTGTGCTACGCAGTAGCTTAGTTTGTCGATTGCTTCTCTGCTGTCTATTTACTTTTTGCTGAATTTGTTGTCTGTATGCAGGATTGGGCGGTGTCGCCTTGTATGCCCCCTCTTCCTGAGGGGATTATCCCTCGCGAAGCCTTGGAAGAGGACGAGTCAGAGTCGACCGTCCCATCTGATGCGGAGGAGGAAGCCCCCGAGTCCGGTAGTCCGGATACTCGCAAGCGTTCGTGTTGTAAGGATTCCGATGCGTCATCTCCTTCGACTCCGGAAGGTGCAGGTATTGGTGCGGAGTCGCCGATCCCTGCCATTCCTGTGAGCGCCGTGGCACCATCCTCTCGCAAGAAGATGCGATTGCCCAAGGAGTCCTCGTTAGAGTCGGGGGAGGCCAGTTTTGACTTTGACAAATTTGATTGGTAAGTTTTCTAATTTGTTTTCTCTTCTCTAGATTTGCCCTTGTTTGGCTCGTCTCTGGGTTTGCCCTTTCTTGATGTGGATTTTTGTCTTGCAGCCAAGAGGCGTCGTCATCTTCTAGCGATGTCCAGTTCTTGAAAGAATCAGGAGTCGCGACCTCAAGGGCCAAGAAAGAGGTCGAGTGCGCTCCTTCCCCTCCATTGGCGGCCCACTCCGGGCACAACTCTTCCAGCTCTCCGCATGAAGGGGGGCATCGAATGGTTGCTCGGACGACGGTACAACAGACAACTTCGGAGTCATTGGAGGATCATGTAAGTGTGGATTTTCCACTTTTCGTGGTGCAGTCGATGGTATCTATTGCTTCTACTGATCCTTTGTTGTTCGGTAGCTCCTTGTGAGGGAAGCCGCGCATTTGGCGGAGCAAGTGCTTGCGATGGGCCGCCAGCATGCGATGCTGGAGACGCGTCATCGTGTGGTTGGGAGTGAGTGTCCTGCACTTCTTCTTCTCCTGATATTCGAACCTTTTTTGCCGTATAGCTGAACATAATGCCCTCCTGCGCGACGCTGCCACCATGGAGAAAACTCTCGCCGCGGCTGTGAAGGGTCGCGATGAGGCAATTGTGGCACGTGACGAGGCGCAAAGGCGTGAAGAGGATCTTCGTGCTTTCATTGCATCCAGGGAGAAGTTGTTCGAGGAACAACTTTTCTCGATTGCCAAAGCCCTCTCAGGTACCTTGTCTGGATATCATTGTTGTTCTCCGTTTGTTATTTTGCCGTTGGCGTTGATGTTTGATATTCATGTGTTGGTTTGTGTGCAGATGCTAGCGGTTTGAGCTTCGATCCTCAGGCCCTCCACCGCAATGACGCTTTGGCGGGCGTGCTTTCGGCAGCCGAGGACCGCAGTATCGCCGTTCAAGATACGCACTCCAAGGCCAAGGGCGTTCTCAGTCGCCTCCGGGAGGAGCTGATGCCCAGGGCAGAGCTAATCGAGAACATGGGCGAGCTGGTGGAGTCTTTCGCCAGGGGTGTTCCATCCAACTTCAAGAACTCACTCCGCGTGGCTGGCGCGTCCATGTAACTTGCCATGGTGCAGGCCCACGGAGTCGTGATTGATCCGGCCGCTATGTCGAAGGTGATGCCTATATGCGATCATGTTGTCATTTAGTGCGTCGCACTCATGCATTGTTTGGTTTACGACCAACATGGAGTCGCCGTATATGATGAGCCTCTTGGCGCCGCATGCTTTTGCCATCCTCATTCCATGCAACAGGGCCTCGTATTCAGCTTCGTTGTTGGAGGCTGTGAACTGCATTCGCAGGATATACTTCAACTTGTCCCCTTGAGGTGATGTCAGTATGACACCTGCGCCTGCTCCGTCTTTCCGCTTGGACCCATCAAAGTGCATTGTCCAGAGGTAGGACATATCTAGTTTGTCCGGGAGCTGGTTCTCCATCCAGTGCACGAGGAAGTCAGGGAGACCTTGCGACTTGATTGTGTCGCGCTTTTCGTATGTGATGTCTCATGGAGACAATTCTATTCCCCAAAACGTGACTCGTCCCGTGGTGTCGGGGTTATTAAGGATGTGCCCCAACGTGGCGTTGTTGACCACCACGATTGGGTGTTCCTGGAAGTAATGGCGTAGTCGCCGGGCAGTCATGAAGACACCATACGCCAACTTTTGGTAGTGTGGGTACCACTGTTTTGTTGGCGTGAGGACCTCGCTGAGGTAGTATACTGGGCGTTGTACCCCGTGGACTTTGTTTTCCTCGGCTCGCTCGACGACAAGCACTATGCTGACCACCTGGTTGGTGGCGAAGATATATAGCAACAGTGGCTCCCTTTCCCGTGGGGTCACTAGTACTGGCGAGGTGGACAGAAGGCGCTTGAGGTCTTCGAATGCTTCCTGCGCTTTGCTGGTCCACTCGAATTTTTCAGCTTTGCGGAGGAGTTGGTAGAAGGCAGCGCCTTTTCACCCATCCGACTGATGAATCGACTGAGGGCCGCGATTCTCCCATCCAGCTGCTGGACGCCCCTTATGTTTTTTGGCTTCTCCATGGCCAGTATGGCTTTTATTTTCTTCAGGTTTGCCTCGATTCCCCTCGCGGAGATGAGGTACCCGAGTAGTTGCCCAGATGGTACGCCAAAGGCCTATTTGTCTGGATTGAGCTTGATCCGGTAGCGGTCGAGGTTGGCGAAGGTTTTGCAGAAATCTTCGATTAGCGAGGCTTCTTCCTTGGTCTTGATTACTATGTTGTCGACATAGACTTGAATATTGCGACCCAGTTGTTCCTTGAGGCAAGCCTGCATGCACCGCTGGTAGGTGGCTCTCGCGTTCTTTAGCCCGAAGGGCATTGTGTTGTAGCAGAACACACCAAAGGGCGTTGTAAACGCTGTTTTCTCTTGGTCTTCCTCCTTCATTCGAATCTGATTATAGCCTGAGTAGGCATCGAGGAAGCAGAGGCGCTCGCATCCTGCGGTGGAGTCGATGATCTGGTCGATGCGCGGCAACGGGAAGTGATCCTTTGGGCAGTGCTTATTTAGAGAGGTGAAGTCCACGCACATCCGTAGGATATCCATGTCCTTTTTTGGTACCAGCACCGTGTTGGCGAGCCAAGTGCTTTCCTTGATCTCGCATATGAACTTGGTGTCGAGGAGTCTGTTGATCTCCATTCCGACTGCCTGCGCTTGTGGCTCGGACAATCGCCGAATTGTTTGCTTGACTGGCCTTGCGTCAGGGTTGACATTGAGTGCGTGCTTGGCGAATTCCCTAGGAACTCCTGGCATGTCCGCAGGACACCAGGTGAAAATTTCCCAGTGCTCATGGAGGAATTCGATGAGCGCGAGTTCCTATGCAGGACTCAAGTTGTTGGCGATGAGGGTCGTCTTGGCGGGATCCGATGGGTGGACCTGCACTTTCTTTGTGTGCACCGATGAGTCGAAGGAGAGATCAGGCGAGCTTGGCCGGCTCAGGGGGGCAGATTGTTGTCTGTTGACTCTTTCAGTCTTGCGAGTTCTTCCTGCATGCCGAAGGACTGGGAAATTCTGTTGAATTCCCTGTCGCAGCTGTCGGATCTCTCGAAGTTCCCGTTGATCATGATGACGCCATTGGGTCCTAGCATTTTCATCTGCAGATAGGCGTAGTGTGGCACTGCCATGAACCTAGCGAACGCGACACATCCGAGGATGCACTGGTATTGTGAGGGCCAGTCGACGACCTCAAAGTCGATGCGTTCACGCCAGAAGTTCTTCGGCGTGCCGAAGATGACGTCAAGGTTGATTTTGCCCAGGGGATATACGCCTTTTCCTGGGACGATGCCGTGGAATGTTGTGTCTGAGGCTTCCAGGCAAGTTAGAGGGATCCTCATTGCTCACAAGGTACTCGCGAATATGAGGTTGATGCCGCTTCCGCCATCCATGAAGACGCGGCTCATGTCGAAGCCTCCGATTTGCGCCTCGAGTACAAGGGGACAATGGCCTAGACGAGGTACTTGAGGCGGGTGGTCACGTTTGTCGAAGGTGATGCATGACTCGCTTCCACTAAGGTACTCAGTGGTAGATGGTGGCGAGTCTGTGGCCATGTTGACTTGGGGAGCGATGGCCTTCTACACCCAATTGGAGGGGCGTCCTTTTTGGATCATCATGGTACCCATGGCCCTTGGGTAGGGTTCGCCTCCCTGGTGCTGATCCGGTGCAGCTGCGTTTGGGGGCATTCCAGGTGGTGGTGGCGGAGCGCCATGTGCCACGGCGCATGGGGCGGCTCCGTAGCCTCTTTCGACTGCATTGCGGTTCATCCGAGCAAATCCCTCGTGTAGTTTGAGGAACTCGCGGTAGTCCTTGAGGAGGTGGCTGCACTTCTTCTTCCCGTCATGTTTGTCGATGTAGAAGTGCACCGTACATGGCCCGGACAGTTTGTCTTCAATGGATGTTGAGGGTGCTTCCTCACGATCGCGGCGTTGCCACACTTGCATGGTCTTCCCGGAGTCGCGGTATCCACCGTTATGGTATCCGCTGTTGTGGTTGTCGTTGCATCTGTTGGCGTAGCCGGTTGCGACCATGTTGACGTCATCGCGGTCATCGTAGATGCGCATACGACATTTGCCTCGGCAGTCGTGTTTGCGCTCGAGTTCTGCCTGATCATCGGAGTGAACGTGATTTTTCATTGAATCTTCTCCATCAGCCCACCGATTCACAATTTCCATCAAGTGATCAATGGTCTTGGGCTTCGAGCGGCCCAGCTCCTCCCTAAGCTCTATACGGCGGACGCCGCCGTTGAATGCATCAATCACGCGATCCTCCGAGATGTTCTCTGCGGACTTCTTGATGATGGACCACCATTGGATGTAGGAGCGTAGCGATTCGCCCAATCGTTGCTGGCAGCATCTTAGCTCTTCGATTGATGCAGGACGCTTGTACGTGCCCTTGAAATTGCGCACGAAGCTGTAAACCAGCTCATCCCAGCTGCGAATGGATCCGCGTGGGAGGTTGTTGAGCCATGCTCGGGCGGTGCCCTGCAGCTGTAGTTGCAAGCATTGCATGGCCGTGCTTCGACTGCCTCGGTGGAGCCTGACGGAGGAGATGTGGTCCTCCAGCCAGATTTTTGGGTCCTGTAGGTCGTCGAACTTCGGGTCCTCTGACGGGAGTTTAAACCCCTTAGGCATTCGGTTTTGCCTAATGGATCTGCTAAAGCATCTGGCGCCGCAGAGCTCCACATCTTCCTCTTCTGAGTCAGTTGACTGAGCGCGTCGCGCCCTTGATTTATCTATCTTGCGCTGCGTGAGGTCATCGAGTGCATCATAGTCACGGTCGTGTCGCCGTGAGCGGCCGCGTCGAGACAGATCGTGACTATCGTTGCTAGATGAGGGCGAGGAGTAGCGCTTTGCTAGCTCTTTGCCCTTTTTCGGCTCTGGTGTTGGCTCCTTGTCGAGGGAGGCCTCGATTAATCCCAAGCCCGCGATCGTAGATTGGTGCATGGCGGCTCGGGGATCTCCAGCTAGCGGCTGGTTGTTAAGGAGGTACATGGTGGCCGCTGTCATCGCAGCCTGCGGCGTCTTGGGGACCACATTGCCCTGTGTGTCGACTATCATAGAGCTGAAGTCGAGGACCTTTGCAGCTTCTATGCGTTCTTGCTCGGTGAGATGGGCCATCCGAGATTGCCTCTTTTTGGCAATGTACTCGTTGCCTCTTGAGGAGGATCCTCCGTAGGAGGAGAGCCATGCACGACGAAGGCTCAACTCGTCTGCTGCTTTTTTGCGAGCCTCGAGTTGCGTAATTGTTTGCACTTGGCGCTTGAATTCTTCCTTCAGTAGCCAATGGTAGTCCATTAGCAGTTCTTGTGGAGATCCGAAGGGTAGAGGAGTGCCTCGTAGGGCCTCGCGGCATCGAGCCCATTCTTGCTCGTTGAGCTTGATCACGACGCGTTCGCCGGTTTGCTCGTTTATTATGGTTGGAGGTTCGACTGCTCCTCCATTGTTGCCGTTGGTGCAATCGCCACCGCTACCGTCGTTAGCTCCATTGCCGCCGTTTGGCGGATCGGTTCCATTACCGCGATTTCCCATGTTGTCGCAGTTGGCGGAGGTGTCGCCTGCGTTGATGACGGTGCACATGAAGTGATTGGGGAAGCTGCTGCTCCCACAACTCTCAAATCCAGAACCGTAGGTTCCGTCTTCAGTGGCCAGGTCGCCCAGATCGGAGTCGCGACTGCTGTCGCTGACCGTGTTTTCGACTGCTGTCGGGGCGTTGAGCTCACTGAGTGTGTCGATCGATGGAGGGAACCATGATGCTGGAGAAATCGACGGTGCCGTCGGCTGATCAGGCATGCGAAGCGTGCCCATCTGACCAACTTGGAAGCGGAAGCTCCCTATTGCTAGGCTGATCCCGTCGCCTACGGACTCGAAAGCCGGGCAAGTGGCTGGCGTGTGGACGGTGAAGTCGAACGCGCCGAAGAGCTGGCGAATCTCCACTATTGCGGAGTTGTATATCGCTGTTGATGGGGCCGAAGAAGCCGCAACATCAGCACTCCCAATTCCCACAGACGGCGCCAATTGACGAGGGTTTAACTCATCAATGCCCATTGTTATGGACTTGGTTTTTGGAGAAGGAGGGAGCGCTAGAGACATCTATCGGCTAGCAGATAAGCACACAGGGGACTCAAAGATTTACCCAGGTTCAGGCCTCGTAGAGGTCCCTACTCCTGCTTGTCTGCTCGTGGAATTATCGAAGGAATCGAAGATTACAATGGTGCGCAGATGCAATCTGGCGAGGGTTGTGGAAACTAGGGTTCCGTGTGTCCTCGTCGCCGCCCCCTCCTAGCCTTTATATAGGTAGGCTAGGTCTTGGGTAGCAGGTCGAGTCGGTTACAAGTTAGGGTTTTCCCCTTCCAACTTTCTATCTTTAGCTTCTTGTTCTTCAAGCAATCGAGAGTCCGTAGGTTACTCGAGTCCTTCATTTGAGTCTTGGCGACACCATGGGCCTTTATGTATTTAGGTCGTATATACCAGCTCGAGTACCTATAGGGTATACCCATGTCAATACCCAAATCATGTCTAGATACATGTTTTAGGTTTCTCTGTCTTTCAAACTAATCAAAAGTCGTCAAATTCTGAACAAACAAAGTCATTGCGTTCACACCTAATGGGACAATACGCTAACTCTACTACTTGATGGCACATCCATAATCCTAGAGTGCACCGAAGGAGATGGGAATGCAAGGGAGATGGGAACTAGTAGTCGCGTCCAAACGCAGGTAAAAAATTAATGTAATAATATTTAAAAAAATTGTAATCTGGTCCACATGACCCCATCACAGACACGTTGCACGTGCCAGATATAAATAAAGACGACACGGCTAGTTTAGTTTCAATGATATAATTCAACATACAACGTTACCGTGCCCGCATCTTTCTGATCCTCTTATTAGTTTGCTAGCACATGCTGCATTAAGCATCAGTTGACGAGGATAAAAAAAATGATAAAATGGCAAATAAAAAAAATTTAAGCTTACCTTTCATCCGGAGAATCGTACAAAGATGAAATTGGCAGGGATTTATTATTTCTCCTGCAGTTAGCCGAAAGATCCTCAAGAACATCCTCAATCACCCCTGCAACTTCTTTATATTCTAATACACCTCCATTATTTGCCCTTTCCTCCCCGTTCCGCTTAGCCTTTTGTTTCTTTTCACACCCTTTTCTCGCCGGCACCTCCACTTCTTCATAAATTGGCTGCTTACGTATGTTTTCCTCCAAGTCCTCATCACCGTCTTCGCGCTGCTCTTCCGCCAGTTCTGGCTGAGAAGCCTCATTTTCTGCCACCGGGGTGTGAACAGGGACAATATCATGTGTAACTGGGTTTTTCCACAACCTCTTGATATGTTTGAATCCACCACAACGTTTGCATTTCCTTTTCCTAGATCCCAGCTTTGAACCTTTATCGGTGGAGGTTTCGATCCTTAGCTTTCTAGGCCTCCTAGGTGGCCTCCTAAGAACTGGTGGTTGAAGTTTGAACCTTGAATCGACAATCTCCCAATCATTTTCATCGGCCCTAGGTGGTATGTTTTCTGCATAAGTTGCAGCAAACTTGTCCACGGAGAAATAGTTGTCGACATAGTTCTCTATTTAAGCTCCGTTAACTCTAAGCTTTAAGATGAAGTAAATTGCATGGTGACATGGCAGACCAGTAATCTGCCACTGCCTGATTGAACAAGTCTTGTTTCCAATGTCTACAGTGTACCTCCGTTCACTTCCATGCTTGTATTCTTCATAAACCTCAGCCAATGTTCTGGAACTTCTGACCATCCTTATCTTTATCGTTCTCATTGCCCTAGTTCTTGCATTCAGTAACATAACCACCTTTGGAACTATTTTATGGCCTAAAAAATTTCTTGCACAAATTCTTTGCCTTAAATCTATCTTCACCATTATGCACTATCTTATTGCATCCAACAAAATAACAATTCCATGTGTCTTCATGCCCGAAATCTTATCATTGAAACTCTCTGGCAAATTATTGCAAACAAAATCCACCTTGCTTAACTCACCAAACTTGCTTCTGGCCCATATCTTGGTGTGATGTTCTTCAATGTATTTTTTCACCTTTGACACTACATACATGTTCTGAAAGTCCTCTTCAAAGATCTTTCCTTTGAACTTCTTTGTGAAGTTAGTAGCAAGGTGCCGCATGCATTCCCTATGCTCAACCCAGGAAACACAGCATCAACAGCATTCTCAAGACCCTCGCATGCACCGGTGTGTATCACCAAGCCTTCAGGGTGACCAATTACTTCCCGTAGTTTCTACATGAACCATGTCCAACTTTCATTTGATTCACTCTCAAGAACAGCATAAGCAACGGGTAGAAGCCAATTATGCGCGTCCAAAGCACAAGCAGAAGCAACATGTCCCCTGAACTTCCCTGTTAAAGAAGTTGTGCCTATTGCCAAGTATGGCCTGCAGCCGTCTAGGAACCCCTTCCAACATGCCTTCATGCAGACAAAACATGTCCTGAAGCATATCTTATCTGTCTGCTTATACCTGACCCCCCTCGAGACCTTTTCTCTCCCTTTCACAACCTCGTAATCAATGTCAACAACACTACCAGGTGATGTTTTCTCTACCTGAGCTTTGAAACTATACAACATATGAAAATTGTCATTCCACTTGCCTTGAATGAAGTCTAGAGCCATCTCCTTCCCATCAAAGACTCTTTGGTAAGGAATTAGAACATTAAACTTTTTGCTAATCTTTGCTCTGAGTTCAGCAGGTCCAATGTTATGATCCTGCCTCACCTAGTCAAGTACAGTAGCAGCAATCCACTTGGTAGTCGCCGGTCTAATTTTACCACTTAAAGAAGTATTAGGGCAGTTGTGTTTCTTCGTGTTTACTTTGATCTGCATTCGATAAGAATCCAAATAATTCAGAGCTAGTTATCAGCAGAATAAATATGAGAAAGACTGAATCTAAATGTAGCTATTGCAACCTGAAATGGGTTTCCACCCCGCATTGGAGATGCATGTAATCTCCATTTACACACATTACTTTCCCTACAGTGCACCCTTAATCTCTTTTGGTCGCTCTTTTCAATGATAAATTCGAACCCAACTCTGATTGCACAGGTTGCAACTGCATATCTTCGTCAAAGTATATCTTTTCAATGATAAATTCGAACCCTACAGTCCTCCACTTTATCAAAGATAGTCCCCTGATCAATTGTAGGATTGTCCCTGTCAAAGTATATCACTGGCCTGTCCATGTCTTCGTCATTGTATCTACATCCCATTTCCACATCTTCACATTCCTCTTCCTCATCAGTCCCATAGTCAGGCTCAAAGTTCGAATCAACCAAATATTCCCTACTCTCCATCCTATCAGGGTCAACAACCACGTCTGGATATGCTTTCTCATCATCATCCGCACCGCCACACATTTCAGTGCCTTCATGCTCGCTTGACAAAGCATCATGCTCAAGGACAAGCTGTACAGACGTCCTGTGGTTACCAACACATATCCTTGCCATCACCACGGGACTAGAAACGCTAATTGGGGTATGCAGAAAAGGAATCACAGTTCTTACCCTTCAATGTGGACGCATGACACCTTCTTCGGGCACCATACCTCCAAAGCTCTGCACCCCGCTTCCTCTCCCCCTGTTTTGTTGTCCTCTGTGCTCTCCAGACTTGAAGGAGATTCCGTGCTCTCCAGCGTGCAAGACCCATATCCGTGCTCTCAAGCCTCGCAGGATCCATCTCTGAGCGGGATCCGGATCACCAGCGTTGTTGGGCCCCTAACCCAATGGATGACTCTCGATTTTTGTTTCCAGACGCGCCTAGGCGGTGGGCGGCGGCAAGGAGACAGGGCTGTGAGGGGAGGGGACATGAGGGGATGGCATGGAGGGAAGTGCGGGAGGACGATAGCCCAAGGGGACGACGAGAGCGGTGCACGACTGAGCGGAGTGCTGGTGGCAGGAGTAGAGGAGTGGATCTAAGCGGAGATGGTTGCGAGAAAGCATGGAAAATTGCACAATAATGTGTTGGTGGGCGGCACCAGCCCTCAAACCTGGGACGCGCGCCGTCGAAGGTGGAGGAGGCGGGCCCGCCAATCAGAAAACATGCCACCTGTCAGCACACTATGCACGGGGAGCACTTCACGGAATTTTTTAGCAGGTCCCACATGTCAGTCTATTTGGTCAAAACTTGCATGCAGTGCATGGCTGGTTCACGCGCTAGTTCCAAAAAAAACCCCGTTGATCCAAACTTGAATTGGCAGTTCTGCTTCTTCTCCCACGTCTCCTCGTCTCCTTAAAGTGGCAGTTCCGCTTCGTCTCCCTCGTCTGTTATCCTCTTCTTCTTCTCCTCGCAGTGGTAGTTCTTCTTTCTTCCTCGATCAAAACATTCCCGTAGGTAAGCCATGGCCAGTAGCTGGATGAAGAGGAACTGGTCCGATCTCCCAGCCGATCAACTTCGCAAGATCGCTGACTACTTGCTGGAGAAAGAGGAGTACGTCGACACCTATGCTGCTTGTCGGGAAGTCTGCACCGATTGGCGCCGCACTTTAAAGGTGCCCGAATTCCATCTCAACAACTAGATCATGATAGATCACACACTTCTAGACGTTGGCGACTTCACCTTCCTCAACCACGCCACTGGTCGTTGCTTCAGGACAAATCTAATGGACGTCCATCGCAGGTTCCCATTGACATCCGATATTTATTGGTATTTTCCATTGTAAACATCTTAGTGCTAACTGATGCCCTCTTCTTCCAAAAGATTCTACTTCGTCGGTGTTTCTCGTGGCATCATCGTGCTTGCTCCGAGGGTGGAGCCGTACCAGATTCGGCTTCTGAACCCAATCACTCATAAGTCTAACACCAAGTTTCAAGCGCACATACCATCTGATCTTCTGCAATCTCTCGTCGTGACGAAGTCCTCGACGATGGTGTTTGTTTGCACTGGTTATCCAGATCATATTGCATGGGCCGATGAGAGCACCCCCAACGGGGCAAATCAATGGATCATTTGGAGAAGGATTGTATTCGCCACCTCCTGATACGCTTCTGGTCTGCATGACGGCATTCCGAGGGGAAGTATAAGCATTACATGAGAATGGAGACATCTTGTCGAGCAACATCCAGTTAGTGCAGCGCGCGAGCACTATCACGATGGCCAAAATAATTTCGGCCCTAGTCTTTGGGAAGGTACGCGGTACCTACAAATTTTACCTTGTGGAATCAGATGGTGATCTGCTTCTTGTGTTGAACGGGGATTTCGCCAGAGGGCAACCGGTGTTGTACCGGGTGGACACGGAGAACCGCTCTCTCGAGGTCGTCGGCAACATTGGAAGTCATGCCCTCTTCGTTGGTTACAATCGGTCTATCTCCATTGACACCAGGTTACACCCCACAGTCAAACCCGGTTGCATATACTACAGGAATTTTATCAGACTGTACGATCATGAGGTTCAAGCCTCGGAAGAGGAACCAACAATGGTAATGTATGGCTTAAGTCTGGAACATACACTAAGGCCTTACCCTCTGGATGAGATACTGGCAGCACATTGCAGACAGAGTGAGTTATCTGAACATGTTTTGCAGCACGCGGGAGCCGCCGCCGACGAAATATATAGGGGAGAATGAATCCTATATTCATCCTAGGTTATTTGCTAGCATCTTCAGGTATATTTTTCAAAGTAGAAATTTGTACTGTATTTATATTATTTCGATGAGCAGTATGCGTATTACCTTTTAGACAAAATTGTAATGTATTTAAATTTAGTACTTTCAGAATTCAAAGTATTTATTTTTAGTAGCTCCTTTCTAAATTCTCTGTGTTCGACATGGGTATCAGCTCAGCGCTGGAATTCAGGTTCCACGTGGAAAAATGCACAATAATGTGTTGGTGGGAGGCACCACCCCTCGAACCTGGGTGCGCGCCGTCGAAGGTGGAGGGGGCAGGCCCGCCAGTTAGAAAACATGCCACGTTGGCATCCCCTGTTTCTGATGCCCTTTAAAAAAAGAAAACACGCCACGTCGTTATCCCTTGTTTCTGATGGTGTTGCTACACTTGACGGTACATGGTGGCATATAAATACTATCGTATAAACATAAGGGCACAGTCGTCAACATTTCTAAAATGAAACCCGGTCCCGTCTCCTACCTGTCCTGGTTCATTGCCCGATGAGGTGGATAGCCATGACCTATCTTTTTAATATGTTCGCACTCTTGTGCTGAGAAGGGAAATAAAGATTGAGATGTTAATGCAACGAGTGTCGAATTATTACCCTCTAAGGAAATGGGAAATGGTTATTTTCACGCGTGCCCGTAGTCCAAACCTACTGTCAGTCTTTCACTCCCCTTCCCTGACTAACCACAGCTCACCTTGCGCAGCTCCTCCGCGCCGCACCAACTAGGGTAAGATGGCCCCGCCTAAGCACCCGCAGCCGCGACATCCACCGAAACTGGGGTATTTAGCCCCTCTAAGGTAGGCCATGAAGCTCTACTTCAAGGCCGGTCTCCTATTGCCCTACCAGGCGGATGATTTCCTCGAATGTGCCGAATCGGCCGCGGCAGCGACTGTGGGGTCGTGGAGAAATCGCGCGGCGGCATTACGGCATGCTCTAGGCAGTGGGAACAAGGTACGTATCAAATCGTTTTCATGAGAGCATGCCGCTGCCGAGGGTACACACCCTTGAACAGGGCAGCGCCAAGGTCTAGGAACTCTCGCGTCCATGCTTCGGCACGGACTACCTTACCTCAGTGAAGGAAGCTGGAAGCATGCCGTCTGCGGCAAAGATGCTCCATCCTACGCACTGTCGGAGGCCGTACCGTCGCGGCGACCAAGCGTCTACACTCAGCATGCTGGATTGTTTGACAGCCGGAGCCAGCGGCGGGCATCAGCTCAACCCTTGAATTCAGGTTCGAGTTCACACGGACCTACGATCCCGAGAAGGAGATGTCGAATTTCAGTTTCAAAGAAATCAGTGCGGCGACGCGCATGGTCCAACTGAACCGGGACTGGCGCATGCAAATTGTTCGTGCATGAACGATGCAGATTTCTTGTAGTTTGGCGGGAAGGCAATAGATCAGTTTGGGTTAAATGATCAAAGAACTTGAGTCCTCTCAAGGCAATTGGCCAGCCAACTCTTCTGGTGGAGATCTGTAGTTACTTCAGTGTAGAATAGTTAAGTTAACTGAAGAATGGCTTTTGTAAATAAAATGCTGATGAATTGTTCTATAAACTAGTAGGAAGTTTAGCCCACTTTTGTGCAGGTATAAGACCATTTTGTATGGAAGTACTACTGTTGTAAGCAAATACTATCAAGTATCTATTTCCTTCAATTACTAGTCGTGGTTCAATGCAGTTAACTGGCATCTTTTTATCCTAGACTACATATTTTGCGTCTGCTGTCTGTGTTGTAAACCATTTTTCCTTTGTCTTGTGTTGCCTGCAAAATGGTCCTGCAGTTCAACGTGTTACAAATGTAGCTACCTTGTACTTGAAGAGGAGATGGACTACATTTTCCTGGCATCCACAGAACTGACATTGCTCATTGCCAGACCACCCTCTTTTCATGAGGTTGTCCTTGGTTATTCACAGAAATTATAAAGCACAGTGTTCAACTACATCGATTCAAACTATTACACACACACTACATAAAATTCATTACCCACACATACTACATCGATTCAAACTATTACACACACATACTACTTCAAACTATTACACACATGTACTACATCGATTCAAACTATTACACATTTTTAGTCCATGCTAACTTCCTGCTACGCTCTCCATACTACAAATTCATTAGCCACACATACACTGCAGGCGACGACGATGCTTTCTGGCTGCCTCTTCGGGGCCCTGAATGCCATGTACCGATTCCAGAACTTCCTCCTGGTGGATGATGACCGGGTGCTTCCAGCAAAGCTGTCGCCCTGCCCTGCTTAAAATCTGCACCTTGTACATCTTAGGAACAGCGTCAGGATCTTTCAGCCATGCCTTTACCTCGATAACCCATCTGTCGCTCGGTGGTACGATTTCCACCAGCTCGTCGCCAAGGCTACTGACGACCTGCTTGAGGGCCTCCAGCTCCCAAGCATCCAATGGGAGGCCGTCAAAGTCAAGTTTGGAGAAGAAACGAAGCTGCCCCAAGCGACCGTGCCACCCACAGGCGCGATGCCAACGCATGAAGCTCATTTTCTCCCTGCAGCAGTCGAAAGAACGGGAAGAATGCAGAACGTGCTCGGTGTCTGAGTTGTTCTCGAACTGGACGAAAAAATCAAATTGCAGGGCGCATACCTCAATGTTGACTTCATTTCGTCTGATCCGAAAACGAGACCTAAAAGCCAACATCAACTCTGCCAGCAACACGGCAGGACGGACGCCCAGCACAGTGGCCATCAGAGTGTGGTCATCGAACTGTTGTGCAAGGGCTACCATGCCTGGGGTGCGCGGCAGCACGCAACTTCCCGAGGCCGGTCGTCGGCCTAGATCGCCCGACGGGACGCGCACCGCCGTGCGAGAAGGACTAACCAGAGGCGAGATATTAGTCCTGGGACGCGAAGCTCCGATACGGCGGACGATGCAACGAGGACGGCTGCGGGCTTCGATTAGAGGCGTGGGAGGTTGACCGGACATGGCAGGGACGCAAATTAGAGCAAGTGTGAGCTCCGATCTGAGACAAGCAGCCAGAGCTGAGCAAATGTCATGGGGAGGGGATCAGGGGAGAAGACCAGAGCAGAGCGAAGAAATAGATCTGGTCCACTCAGGGATCTGGTCCACGCAGAGGTAAGCTAGTCCACGACCGCAAAATATAACAGGGAATACTGACTTGATGGGCCAAGGAGAGTTGATCTAACGGCGGTATTTGAGTTCAACCATTTTTCGTCCGGTTCAAACGACCGTTTGGCCGTTAGATTTGTATTCACCCCCATTTGGCCCTTCTGGACAATTGGCGATTCTACTATGGCCCCTCCACATGATTGATGACAACTCGGGTACCGCGGTGCGCTCACCCACCAAGTTTGGTACCGCAAACGAACATTCCTCTTGTCAAGGTGAAAGACAAAAACTATGGCTATAAGATCACCTTCGACATGTTCGAGTGTGGCAAATGCCCAGAGGTAACCATGCTTCCTTTGTTCCTTTTTATATATACTCTAAGGCTTTCGACTTGAACTTATCAATCATCAAACATTCCTTCGTATCCTCAGTTGGCGACCTTGGCGGAGGAAGACATGACCTCCCAAGTCTACGATTCAAGACTGAAGGATGTGCAGGTCGTGTCTAATGATGATGCCTCCAAGGATCACCTAGCTTCGGTAGCATGAAAGCGGAGGAGCTCCACCTCTGACACTGCTACCGAGGGCAAGAAGAAAAAGAAAACGGAGAGTAGAGTCTCCAAAAAATCCACTGCCACCTTAGAGGAGGAGAATAAGAAATCCACCGGCATCCCTTTAACTAAGGCACATGACGTAGTGTAAGTACATTCAGTCTTCGACTTTGTTTTGCTTTGCTCCTATTCAATTCCTGTACTTATACTATGTACGTTTCAAGAAGAAATCCGGTGTTGGTTGAGGCAGACCTCTAAAGATATTGGAGGTTCCAAAAATATTCGTGACATGTTCTCCAACTCGTCCCCCACCGTTGCTCCCCCAACTCCTACCCCCAAGCCTGCCACAGGCTCCGCCAGAACTTTGTCCCCCCTCATCCATGTGCCTTTGTCATGGAGATAGACATCAATCCGACACTAGATGACTCAGGATCTGTCGGAATGGACCTCGCTCCCAGCGGTCAGGCAACGCAGGAGAGTACCTCATCTAAAGTGGCTAAAGCTTTGGCTAAGGATGCCACCGATAAAGGAAAGCAACTGGTGGAGGGAGCAGAAGCAGCAGTAACAATAGTAACGGTCAAGCCAATAGCCACTTCATCTTCAACTGTTATCATTGCACAGGAGGCAGCTAGGGCTTCGTCCATGCCTCCGGCTTCTACAACTCCTCTTCCTCTGACTCCTCCGACACTGATCCTAGATGATCTCATTCAATAGGCAGATGCTATTTATAGGAATGCCTGGACTTTCCATGATGCATATGCCAACTTGGCCAACAATCTGAGGGTTTTAGCAATTGTAAGTCTTTTATCTTTACTTTTTGAATTTATAATATATCCCACTATAGCTCCCGAGATCTTGGCAAAAAACCAGTAGTTATTGGCCTGAGTGCTCCAAAGAACTAAGTGTAGAACTTGATAGTGTAGCCCTCGAGTTTCTAGTTAGAATTAATAATTCCATCTAGATACTCTAAGATAGAACACACCTGAATTAAAATCTAATACTGTAGTCCCGAGCTTTTAGTTGAAATCGAGAAGTTCTGACTAGATGCTCTAGAGAAACTAAGAACTTCATCTCTTTGTAGAATGATAATGCTTGGAGGAAAGTTGCCGATGATAAATATTCCAAGCTGCAAGAAGCGCTGGACATTCAAAAGGAAAAAACAGGCTTTCTGAAGGAACATATCACAAATAGCAAGCGTTTGTTTTCCTCCAACAGCTCCCAATTTTTCACTTGGAACCATTTCATCTAAATTCTCACAATGTCGTATTTGTTCCATCTTATAGAGATCATCGCCAAGGCAAAGAGCATCGTCGAGCAATCCAAGCATATCCAAGAGCTCGACGACAAGAACAAAATTCGAATGAAAGACCTGGCTCATGTCGTCAAAGGCCATGACGAGGTGATGAAGGTGATGCAATAATCTGCTGGCACCGAGATTCAATGCCTGAAGAACGATATTGAACAACTCAAGGAGAAAAACCAACCTACCAAAGAGCAGAATACTCGGGGCCTTGAGATGTACAAGAAGCTTCAAAAGGAGCATGACATCTTGGCGGAGGCCTGCCAACAAGACGATACAAGCATCTTTGGTAACTTTCCTCCGTCTTTGTCAATTCTATAAGTCAGATAAATGCATTGTTGTACTCATGACCCTTGCCTCTAATGACAACACAACTCCCATTGGTTTAAACACGATGGGCGAAGGTGCTCTGGATTCAAAGGAGTGCATGATTCTTGCTGGAAACTTCATCAACACTGTCATCACCCAAGCCAAGGAGATAGCACAGCCGCTAGAAATCACCTTCAAGGTGGCAGATTCTATGGCCAAGTACATGGAAATCCTGCGCTGATCCCCTGAGAAAGTAAAAAGCTGGAAAGCATCTTGCGTCCTAGATGGTGCAAGGATGACGTTATCACTGGTCAAGGCACACTATGACAACACCAACATGAGCCCAGTGACTTCTGCCATGCCGAAGTTTGCCGAGGAAGGGAATGAAATAAACAACAATGCTATATGGAACTCCCTCACCGACTACAACACCAAGGCTTCCAAGATGGTTAAGGCAGACGTCTTCGTGCCTTCCAAAGAGATGGACGACGAGCCAGCGACTTCAGTGTCTAACCCGCGATCTTCCGAGTTTGATGATTTTCCTAGGTCTAGCTCTCCTGTTGCTGATGATGCAGCTTCGAACTTCCTATAGCAGAGCCATGAAAAACATTGTTGTATTAAATGTGCCTCTAAAGTATGTATGCGAAAAACTTTTGTGGAAATAAGGTAGAAAACTTGGCTGCAAGCCTCCTATTACTTATCTAGATCCAGCATGTACAGATTTTTTAAGCAAGTGTTGGCTTATCCATTATTTTGGTTCATATGCTTGACCTTTCGTGAGACGTAAGACTCGCAACACAGAAACATGCTCTTAGGCGATGATGCTTAATAGAACCTTCAAGAACCTAAGAGCAAAATCATTGGCTTTGAGTGCCTAAAAGTCACTACTCCAGAATCCACATAAAAACATCAGAAAACGTGTATACCAGAAAACTTAAGCTAACGCCAGTAGGCGGAATTTTCACAAGTACAAATGCAAACTTGCGCATAAAGGGTTTATATCATCAAAATATGAACACTAAAGGAGGTAAAATACTTGGAAAATATGAATGACCAAATGCTTTATTTTGTCGATCATATAAGGTACTTATTACATAATAAAAATAAGCTAAGTGTAAAAAGGACGTAGCTATGTTATGTTCCATGGCCGACCAGTCTCCCAGAAATCATCATCGGAGTCATGTTGCTTGCGCTTGCACTTTTTTGGCCTATCTGTCAACTAGTGAATATCGACGAGGTAATAGGAACCATTGAGCAATGTTTTGCTTATGGCAAACGGTCCTTCCCAAGGCGGGGATAGTTTGTGTGACTTTTGTTGCTTGACGCACCAGATCCCCCTCTTTAAACAAGCGATGCCAAACATGGAGACCATGGTAGCTGCATAGCTTCTGCTGGTAGATGGCAGATCTCTAGCATGCAATTACGTGTTCCTCTTCGAGCAGGTCCACAGATAGGAGTCTAGATTCTCAGTGAAATCTTCGTCGTAGGCGTCAAGTCTTGGCGCATCGTGAAGGATCACAGATGGTAGGACAACTTTTTTCCCAGGCTCCAACTGCTCTATGTAGTGGTGTGTCTAAATGTGGCTTGATTCCTTATATAATAAGTCTGTTGGCTTGCTCAACTTTCCCATTTGACTGTGGATGTGCCACAGATGCTAGGTCAAGGCAGATACCTTTTTTGTGACAATACTCCTCAACTTCTTCGAGAGACAAATTGCTACCGTTGTCGGTGATGATGCTATGTGGGTGGACAAATCTCACCACTAGATCCCGAAAAAATTTCAGGGTTGTTGCAACATCGAGCTTTCTAATGGGTTTAGCTTCAATCCATTTGGTGAACTTATCAACTGCTACTAGCAGATGTGTAATCCACAAGTTGATGTTCGCAAAGGCCCAACCATGTCAAGCCCCAGACTGCGGGCCAAGTAATTTGTATTGTTTGCAATTCTTCAGCTGGAACATGTGGTTGTAGTGCATAAAACTGATACCCAAGACAGGTCTACACCAGCTTGTCGGTGTCTACCTTAGCGGTCAACTAGTAGAATCCTTGCCAGAAAGCTTTTGCCACCTGCCATCGGGGAGCGGCGTGATGCCCGCAATTTCTGAGATGTATTCCTCTAAAGATATCCATACCTTGTTGTTGGGAGACACACCATAGGAAAACTACTATGGTACTTATTTTGTATAGCTGGCCGTCAATTATGATGTAGACCTTTGAACTGTGTACTATCTACCGGCTTTCGACTTTGTTGGCGGGCAGTGTTCTAGCTTGAAGGTAGTCCTTGAACAGTTTCGTCCAAGCCGGAGAGGTCACTTTTACTACATCAACAAATGAATCTACTCTATCTGGGTTGTCGGGTCCACTCCTTTCATGGATGGGTTCCACAAATGCTCCAGGAAAATGCCTGGCGGGATTGGTCGGCACGCTTATCCAAGCTTAGACAACAAATTTATCGCCTCATTGTCCTCCCTTTTGACATACTTGACTTCATAGCGGTCGAAGTATTTGGCTATATTGTCTACTTCATCTCGATATGCCGCCATCATAGGTTTTCGCGTGTTCCAAGTGCCAGCCACCTGCTGGGGAACCAAGTCAGAATCTCCACAGCAAACTATGCGCTTGATGCCAATATCCTTGGCTACATTAAGTCTGTGAATGAGGGCCTCATACTCTGCCATGTTGTTAATACCGTTGAAGTGGATATGTAGGACGTACTGCAACTTCTCTCTTTTTGGTGATTGCATCACCTTCCCCGAGCCATGGAGCAGCTTGGATCCGTCAAAGTGCATGACCCAATACTCTACCTCTAGCACAGGAGTGTTCTCCGGCAGTTCTATCCAATCTGCGATGAAATCCACCAATGCTTGACATCTGATAGTGTCATGTCTCTTGTAGGTGTTTAAAGGCGGAAAGCTCGATGCCCCACTTTGCCACCCTTCATGTAGCATCGCTGTTATGGATAATGTCGGACAGCGGAGCTTTTCTCACCATTCTGATAGGGTTCTCCTAGAAATAATCCCTTAGCTTCAGTGAAACAAGGAAAACTCCATAAGCTAGCTTCTGTTAGTCCAGGTAACGCTGCTTGGATTCTGTCAAGACCTCACTTACATAGTAAACTAGTCGTTGAACTCCATGTTCATGCGTTGGATCGTGGCGCTCCACCACGATGTTGATAACCCGGTTGGTTGCCGCCATGTATACTAACATAGGCCCCATCGACTCCGGTGTTGCAAGTATTGGTGCATAGGAGAGTATCCTCTTCAACTCCTTAAGTTCTCCACCTGCTTCGTCCATCCATACAGATTTGTCTGCCTTATTGAACAACTTGTTGACCGATATGGTCTTCTCTCCAAGTCGATTGATGAACCGACTTACTGCTGAGATGCAGCCTCGAAGGCTCTGTATGTCCTTCAAGCACGTCGCACATTTGATGTCGAGGATGGCCTTCATCTTCTCCTGTTGATCTCAATTCCGAGATGCAAAATGTTGAATCCCAACAATTTGTTGAATGGCGCCCCGAAGAAACACTTCTTAGGGTTAAGCATCATGTTGTACTTCCGAAGATTGTCAAAGATTTCACGCAAGTCAGTGATAAGATCGTTTGATTTCTTTGACATCACCGCAAGGTCGTCCACATAAGCGTGTACGTTGCGGCCTATTTGGTTATGTCGGCAACTCTGCATCATCCGCTAGTAGGTGGCACCGGCGTTTTTGGACCAAAAGACATCGTGACGTAATAATATGTGCCATAAGTTGTGATGAACAAAGTGGCAAATTTGTCCGACTTTCACATCTTAATTTCGTGGTATCCTGAGTATGCATCGAGAAAACATAGAAGTTCTGAGCAAGCCGTCGGGTCAATGCCTTCGTCAATGCGAGGCAAAGCAATCGGATCCTTTGGACACACTTTGTTCAAGCCGGTGTAATCAATGCACATTCTTAATTCTTTGGTTCCCTTTTTGGGGACAAGTACAGGATTGGCCACCCACTGGGTGTGAATAACTTCTCGAATAAAACTAGCCTTAAGTAACCTAGCTAGCTTCCTTCCTATAGGCCATCGTTTTTCATCACCGAAGCGTCGTAGAGGTTGTTTCACCGATTTTTCTTTAGGATCAATGTTTAAGCTATGCTCGAAGAGTTCCCTAGGTACACCCTTCATGTCAGCAGGTTGCTAGGCGAAGTTGTCGCTATTGTCACGGAGGAACACGACGAGCTTGCCTTCCTATTTGGGATCCAGGTCCATGCCAATGGAGGTGGTCTTGGAGGAATCTCCTTCAACAAGTTCCACCTGCTTGGTCTTGATGGTGGCCTTGAATGTGGGTTCCGAGTCAGAAATCTACTTCTATGAAGCCGGCATCTCCGAGGTGTTGACCTGGCGCTAGATCTCCTGAAATTCCTCACTATAGAGGACCGCTTCCGCGAAGGAGGCTTCACTGATATTGCACTCCCTTCCCTTTTTGAAGCTTCCAGCAAAAGTAATGATGCCTTTTGGTCCAGGTATCTTGAGTTTGTTGTATATACAACATGGTCTGGAGAGTAAGGAGTGGAATATGTTGTGTTCAGATATGATGTGGTACACACTCTTGAAGGGCACGACTTAAAAGGTCATCCGCTCTTGGCAGTAATTGTTAACATCACCAAAGGCGACCGAAAGAGTGATGCAGCCAATGGAATTAGCTTGTCGTCCAGGAATCATGCCATGGAACACGGTGTTCCTCTTCCTTAGCTAGGTCTCCGTCAATTTCATCTTGTGTAGTGTATCCAGGTTGATGTTGCTTCCACAGTTCATGAGGCACTTGGTGAATTCACTGCCGTCAATCAGGGGGTTGATGACCATGGCATACTGGTTCTCAGTTGGGATGAGCTCTGGGATCTTCTCTATCTCAAGTGATCGGAATCTTTGACCACCTCATGTACTGGGGAACTGGGGGAGTGTAGCCATAAGCATCCTCAGAGAGGTTTTCTGGCCCTGGATGATGGGAGTGCGATAAAAGGTGTGGTAGACTGGGGCCTTCTTTTCAAACAGATTCTTTCCCTTTACTTCGCCCTTGTCGGCGGGATTAGGATCTGCGTCTTCATCCATATAATCTGAATCCTTGGACTCTTCCTCCTTCTTCTTCCCTTTGCCTTTTTCGCGGGGTCTGTTCTTTCGACTTTGATTGTAGCCATATTTAGGGTCTTCCTTGAGGTCATTGACAAACTTGCATTGGCGGTTGGTGTGGGTGGCCTTGCCATTTGTGTCGAGGTGGAAGAAACACATCATATTGCGATACTCTGCATACATCTGGGGAACATGAGGCGGTGTGGGTGTAGATTCACTCCGCAACTGCCCGTGACTAGCCCCTCGGCCATGAACACGTTGTCCGCCATTGCCTCTGCCAGCGAACATCGTGGCAACCATGTTGGTGTTTTCTTTTCTTCTACTGGGTTCTTCCACTTGTTATTATTGTTCTTCTTGGCCTAGGCAGGGATGGCCAGCACTGGCAACAACCTGCGAGCATCATCAGTGGTGGCAGCAAATTCGCTAGCCATGGCAATCATTGTGTTGAGGTCGAGCTTGCCGTTGTCCTGATGGCGCTTCAGCGTACGTCGGAGCAATATTCCTTTTTCCAGGTCGTCGATGAAGGCACCATGGAAGTTTCATCGTGTACTCTGGTGCATGAGTTTTTCATGTCAAGCCAACAGGATAGCTAGGCATGAGAAGACTCGTCCTTTTGTTGCAGACACCGCTATAGGTCACTGGCGGTACAGGGATGCTTGTACATACCCTCGATGTTCTTTGTGAACGCTTCATGCATGTCCACCCAATTTTAGATTGATTTGTCCAGCAAGTCATCGATACATTGTCGAGCGGTGCCAGTGAGCATATGTGGGAGGTATTTGACGGCAACATTGGGGTTTCCTCCTATGATCTTGATCACTTCATGGTAGTCCTGTAATCATGTGACTAGCCTAGCAGTGCCATCATAGGGCATGATAATCTTGTCAACCTAGAGGCCCTTAGGGTAAGTTGTGGCCCAGATGACTGGTCCAAAACAATATGTCCCCAAGTATGGCTCTTCATTGGCATCTTGGATATTCTCAAGCCGCAATCATGCATCATACTGCTCCGGTTGTTTCCCTTTTGTGCTATGGGGTGAGAGTTGTGGTGTGAGGCTTGGGACCCATGATGTCCTCCGCCATGATGGCTGCTGGGCAGTGATGGTGGTGGTGGTGGTGGTGGGTTAGCCTTCTTGCTGCTCCGTCCATGCGAGTCCTCGCGCCTATCGCGGTTGCTTGTCGGACGCAGTGCTTCCTTGTGGGATCTGCTCATGTCGCCTTCAATGCCATTGTGCTCTCTGTCATGCCGCGGTTGTTCCCCCTGGTTGCATATAACGATGCCAACCTAGGGTCGCCTGGGAGGTGGCATACTTGTATGGTGGAGTGGTTGTGCTTCCTCATGATGCCAGGACTGTGGGGGTGGCAGCAAGCGACGAGGGTGATACTTGTCTCTGTTGCTGGAGGATACTAGAATGGCATCAGTGTTGTTGCACGTATCCATCCATCTTTGTTCCATGGAGCCCGTGTGGGATCCTTCATCATGAGGAGATCTTGGTCTTTGTTGGTTATTCATGCTTGGCTGGCAAAGCTCTGGATTGGACTCGAGCCTCTGCAAGGTTGCCTTCTCCTGCTACGAGCAAGCCTTGGCGACAAGGTCATAGACCTGATCAACTGTGGCAAGTGACATGTCCTATTCGAGTAGTGTTTTGGTGATGATCATATTAAGGGCGGGGGTTGGCATGACTCGCTTCCCAACTGAGTCAATGTAAGGGGTAGATTTTGCCAGATAGGAAGGAGCCCAACACAATTTGCGTCGGACGCCTGGGACCGACGACATGAGCTGGGGCTTTCTTCGCCTTGTGCTTCAACATCAACTACTTGTACTCAACCTTCATTGCTCTTGCGGCCTTGATCGATTGTTGTTCCTTGGAAAAATCCATATCCAGCTGGGCGCCCTGCTCCGCGATGCACTTGGCCTCCGCGAGGATCTCCGCGTGCTTGTCGTCAAGCTCTATGAAATTGCGGATATGAGCAACAGTCATTGGCTCGACGAGGAGTGGGTCGTACATCACCTTGTCGGTAGGAGTGACCAAGGGGTTGCTAGCTGCTGACGTGGACGGCGAAGGCAGTATGTTTGTTTGGTTTGCAGCACTGGGCCCGATAGTGAGTTCATGCGGCTGCTACGGCGGAATAGCCAGAGGGTGCATAACCTTAGCCAGACCCGGAAGATCAATGGCTTTCTTAGCCTTTGTTGCTGCTGCGCCTTCTTTCCATGCTGCTGGCGGAGCATGGCCGTCCACCTGGTTCTACTGGTCTTCTTCTATCATGTTCCCGATGGACACTAGTACCTGGTGGAAGTGACAGCCTTCTCGGCGTGCTTCTCCCTCTCGATCTCCCTCATAGCAGCATTGTATTCCTCCGAGTTGGCGTCAGAGCCGCCACCATCCAAGTTGATGTCGGCATAAAGTGCACCTAGCACTGAGCCAGAGTTTCTTTGGTCTTTTCAATGGCGGAGTTGGAGGGGGATGGTGCTCTTCCATTATTGTTGTCTCCTCCGGATGCAGCGGTGATGTAGGACCTACCTTCCTCGTTGGCATCGGCGAAACTGTTAACAGTTTCGATCATCTCACTGAGGGTTAGTAAGCCGGTGTCATGTCGCCTCCTAGCGTATGACGGAGGAGCGTTCCAGGCGTGAGCCCTTCCACAAAGTGGTAGACAAGTTCGTCAATGCGGTCACCATCTAGGGTTTCCCTCACCCTCATCCATCTAGCGAGGTCTTCACAAGGGGATTCTCAAACTAGCCAGATCAAAGATGGTGATGACACCGACAAAGTGTGACCTCCGCTTCTTAAACAGTTGAGGAAGCCAAGCGGATCTACGGGGTCCTTCCACCGTTATATCCTACACAAGGGTGGTTTGGGTGGGCCTTGAATTTTTTCAATCTAAATCGGCAAACTCCGAAGAGAGGTCCGAGCCAGATCCTTCCGCGAACGTGTCCTACCCAGAGGCGGTCCATGCGGTCTTGACCATTCTCTGACTTCCTAGGAGCTAGGACCCAAGTCAGTTTCGCCAATGAAGATCTGGATGTCCCTGACTAGGACAATAGAGCAGTCGGTGGGGTTCATCTTCACCATGATCCAGAACATGTCCGGAGGAACGATCGAAACATTGCCGGAGACGATAACACGCCCAATGGCTATGGTGTCGCCGATTCCCATGAAGAGATTGGACCTCGCCTGGTGTATAGCTCGAAGAGCCTCTTGCCTCACGGTGAGCGCCAACTATCGTGTTATTGCCAATGAGTATGCCATGGAGGGTTCCTCACAGAGCGTGTTTAGAGAGGTGGGGGAGGTGATGAGTTGACAGGTACGGGTTAACACAGCTTACCCAGGTTCACGTCTCGCGACGGTGGTGGAACTCTACTCCTGCTATAAATCACTATAATGGCAACACGACGAGTCAGAGGGATTGGTTCGCTGTGCGAGGTGGTTTGAATCGTGCCCTAAAGTCCCCCATATGTTCAACTTAGAAAGGTGCCAGAACCTAGGGTTATAGGAAAAAGACCTTGCCGAACAGGTTATAGAGTCCTACACTAATACTAGCTAGTCGTCATGTCTTGTACTCCAAGGCTCCATGTAAGTCGATGACTGCAAAATAGCCTTCCTTTATCCGGCATGGGTCTACCTTCTGGATCCGTCTAATTGGGCTGCCCATCAGGCCATGTGCCATGCTACCAACTGTGGGCCACCTGGGTTAGCCGGATTAGAGACATGCAATGGTTATACCCATTTAGCATATCCCCAACAAAAACCTTATCGGATCTTGGATCTCAGCGCTCCACTTGAGTCATGGGATATATGGATGAATAGACCAAGTTGAGTAGATCACCATGGTATAGAGGTTTGAGATTGAGCATAAAGGAGTGCTCCAAGGATTGATGACCAAGTTGGCTAAAAATAAGGGTGTCATAGTAGAATATTAATTAGCTTAAAAAACCGTATGGGTTTTAGAAGCATAAAGTTTCAATTGGAACAAGTGAAGTATGTATGGATAGACCTTCATAATAAGAGAACACTCATGAAATAGTTGGTCAAAAGAAGTTAACAAAGGGAGGTGAGCTTCTGCCAAAATAGGCATATTGGGAAGATTTGTAGGAAAGATTAATTTGTTGCCTCCCAAACCTTCAGGAACAAGTAGGTTAAGGATTGGTCTAGCCAAGGGCAATAGTGGGACTTGGTAGTCCTTAAAATGGTCTACAAGATGGTTCAAGTGCATTTCCAAAAACGCAATAGGGTTGAGAAAAAGGGAGTCCCAAAGATGTGATATTGTTAATAGTTTTCCAGACTTAGCCATTTTTTGGAAGTTTTATGGTTTTTTACTAGAACATAAGATGGCATGAATTTGAGAGAATGCAAAGTTCCAAATCATCATCAAGTAGATGATGTTGTAGTGAATATGGAGTAGAAACGATCCATGCTTGGAGTTGGTCTTCGTTGACTTGGAAGCTTCTAGAATGGGTAACTTCATAAGTGATTTGGTTAAGGGCTTTAGATGACCACCTAGTGGCTATAGATCAGATCCAGCTTGTTTAACTTGCTTAGGGTTGATACTCTTTGATTATATAGACGCTATATGATGATCCCTAGGGTATCTCATACTACTCCTAAGCAAACAAGTCAAACAGTAGATCAAGGCAATTCATCTTAGTAGATCAAGGCAACTCATCTTACCAGAAAAACAAATCTACTACAATGGATACCTCCAAGCCTACCTCGGGGTAAGGATTGGTCTTTTGAAAAGGTTGTATCTTAAAGTATATGAGAGTCCCTTGGTATTCCTACCAAAAGTAGAGTTCAAAAGTTTATGAAAGGTTTTTGGAAAAACCTAGAGATAAGAATAGTTGAAAGTTCTGTCTTGAAAACACAAGGAGATTATATCATATAGATCTCCATAATTTTGTTAATAAAAGATAGGAAAAAAATGGTTGTGGCAAAGGAATATTGGCTCAAGTTATCAAAAGCCAAAACATTTGAGAATATGTAAAATAAGCCAAGACAGTTTTTTGAAATAGCTACATCACTAACAAGAAAAATATTTTTTCCCCCTGATTTTTGCATTCCGGACAACTAATCTGGGTTGCTGAAATTGGAATGTTACAGACCTTTCCCCCTTAAAAGAATCTTGTCCCGAGATTTGGGAGTGTAAGGTTAGGGGATTTTGATTCAGGGTTTGTGTTATGTGTTTATAGCATACTAACTTATGGATTTCGTCTTTGAACGTGGTTACTTTGTCAGTCAAGTTGGACTTAAGTCTTGTTGGATGCATGGAGAGTTGAGCAGGCTTCAGTCCTGATTATGATGGAGGATCTTCCTTATGTATAGATTTACGACGTTTCTCTAAGGCCTTATCGTATCCTAGTCCACGACTTCGGGTCTAACTCTTGAGGTTGCTTCTGTTATATGGTTAGTCTAATTTTTGGGAAGACGCAGTCTTTCCCCTTAGGGTTAAACTAAGGCAACTCGAAGATAACACAGTCCTTCTTTCTTGCAATCATTGGATGATGTTTGAAAGCTATCGCCAACCTTTTGTCCAGAGTTGCAGCCTTCAGATGCAGTCCGCAAACTAGGTTTTAATAGGCTTATATACTACTTTTGTTTGTACTTAGCCTATCAGAGTAGTTGAATTAGCGGATCTCACGGAAGGGTTAGAACTGATGGAGTTAGCGAAGCCATGGTCCTTCAGGCTGAAGTAGTAGAGAGGTTTCATAATATCATCAGTTAGAGTAGAGGCATTGAGTTTTGGAGGATCCATATTCACTTGGATTATTTGTGGGTTTTGCTGGATGGTGGAGTAGATTCGTTGTCTTCATGCATCCTTATCTTCAGGATTTTGGGGTAATCTAGCCTTCGGGTGAGGAATGTCCCATCAGTTTGGACAGAGGGGTTGAAGATAATAGTTAGTCTTTTGGGTTTGTCAGATGCTCTAGTATACCGAAGGTGAGTGGAGTTAGCTCGTTACTTCTTGTATGGGTTAGCAATTCTTTTGGTTTCTCGTGGGTAGTGGGGAGCCTTAGGTGATAGACTTCCGGCTTGAATGACATTCTGTCTATGGTCTGCAGGTGAATGATGGCATGCAGTGCTGGTGACGAGTCTTGAGAGGTGAGTTTTGATGAGGTAGGCCATCCTCATAGGAGAAGTCTTCGAGTTTCTCTAACTTGATGGTTTCGAACTCCTGGTTCTTGTGAGGATTTTCCTCTCAAAACTCACGAGGTTAGTATGGGTTCTTGTTAGCGACAACTACCTGGCGGGTGCCTGAGTTACTAGGTGCGGTATCGATCCTTGAGTTACATTTGATTAAGGTCAAAACAGGACACATCACACATACAGGGTGAACAGAGCGACCAGTTCGCAAGGTCCTTGACAAACAACACACCTCAACCAACACCTTAGGCATCTTAGGCAAGCAAACACGATCTAGCCTAGGTACCACGGAGTTAACTACTTGCGATATTAGGGAATCCTATCTTAGGACTAGTTATCCTAGACATCATCGTTCTTAGGGTCCGAGTCACTATCTTGCGTATGAAGCATTCACCAAGTCATTGGAAGCTTCTCGATATTGCAGCACTGGATTTCTTCTGATTATGAGGATTCCGCTGGTAGGGCGATCTTGTAGACTCCTTGTGTTTGCTGGTAGTTGCTTCTCTTCATCTCGTCCTCATCATATTGACTAGGTTTTAAGGACTAGTTATTTGAAATACGTGTAACACCCTCGCCTAATAAGGCTGAGTTCCTATGTATAGTGCCAATCCCTGGATCGATTCACTGGCACACACAGTATAAATGAATATCAAAAAAATATAACAGTGCATCATTATCAAATCGAATGATCCAGAATTTACAATTATTACATAGCGCATACCTCAAAGCTAGCTCAAAACATCAAGTAGCATACGAAAGCATAAATAAATAATAGGCTCCATCTTCAATTGTGCCACAGGCGAATAACTGCTAAGTGGAGGGTCGCAACGGACACAACTACTCAGAGTAATCGAAAGAGTAACCTGCAACATAAAACATAGCAGCCCCGAAGGGGCAATACTTCGAATGTACTAGCAAGTGGAATAATGAGAGAAACAACAAGAATAATATCTACATGCATATCTAGCTTGTGGGGTTCTGCTTAGTTGCAACAGCAAAATACTTTATCCTATCATTTGTAAATCATTTGTAAAGCATTTGATCTTGATCACACAACCCAATTACGTTTCAACCACAAGTTTTAGCAATTACAAGTTAGAATAAAAGAGAACATGTCATATCACCCATAATTCAGCAACTCAAACATCCATTACCAGGGACATGGCTAAGTACATAGTTTTACACCCTGCAGGGGTTGTACACTTTACCCATATGACCTGGTCGACCGCTCGTACCATGACACGCATATTGAGTCATGATAGGGAGAAGTCCAAGTAGAGACAATTCGGGAAGTAGCTTCCCAAGCCCATCCATGCACCGTACCAACCTATCACATTCACTACATCTCTGGATACGAAGAGCTCGGGTCACCACGACCTACTAAGTACATCCAGCCACTATATAAGCATAACTAAGCAAAACTACCTACGCCGACTCACCTAACAAGGAAGTCTACTTCCATAATAGGATATAGCATATCAATAGATATAACTTATAAAAACAAAACAAAGCTAGAATGCATATAGAAAGTAAATATGACTTTTATGAAGCTCCACTTGCCTTGATAGTTGTTGGAGTTGTTCAACCACTCGAAACAGTCACACAGGAAACAATTTGGACAATCTACATGAATCGGTACAACGAGGTGAACAAACAACACATAGAGATCAAACAAATGCAACAAATGCATGCATGACATGTTATGACATGTTCATAAAAGTTTCAGTAGCTTATTAATGTTCTCTAATCAATATAACTACTGTTGGCATGCATGGAAAACCTTTAATGCGTTGAGCACAATTTGTGCAATGTAGAAAACTAGTTATTAGGCTTTTAATCAAAATATTAAGAATATGATGTTAATAGTGTTATAAAATCTTGGCAAAAATCTACTGGATAGATATATCAATTTAGAGCCTGTAGAAAAAGGATTCATGTCAAAATACTTTACAGGTATTTTTCTAGAATTAAAATACTACAATATGCCTTTTAATATGTTTGAAATTATATTTACAGTAAACTCGTAATTTTATTCCAGAATCATGTTCTACATAATTTTGTGAATCCAGGGTATATCATTTGTATTTTTCTAACCTGTAGTTTATTTTGTATTAATTTATTACTCCAAAAGGGCATTAATCTATTTAAATAATCACGACAAATACTTACAGTAAATATCGGATCCAAATAAATATTAATATACTATTTCTAGAGCTATAGATATTTTTATATTAAATTTACAAGTTTAACACAATTTCTGCAAATTTCTAATCAATTTTTAAATATAAGGGAATATTCCCAGGGTATATTCCGTGCTGACTGGGCGGTCAGCGCTGACGCATGGGACACGTGGCGTGCTGGTACTGGCCTGTACTGGTTCGCCGGGCGATCTAATCTGGACCGTCCAGAACAGATCGGATAGTTGGGAAGGTTTGCTTCCGATGCTCACCGGCGACGACGACGTGGTGGCGGCGGTACGATTCAGGTGATGGACGTCGACCGCGGTTCCTTGGTCTCCGGCGTTGTCGGTGGGGACTACGGCATGCGGCGGACAACGGCTATCACGTAGGTGGTCTTGGCGGTGGACAACTCTTCCCCAGGCAGCGTGGAGTGGTGGTTAGCCTCATCGGTGTCCAGCGGTGCTCCGACGGTCCTCTCCCGAGCTTCCTAGCGCTCTGCGGGAAAGGGAAAAGGGTCACAGGGGAAGCGGTGAGCGACACAGAGAGGTAAGAGGGCGCGGTGTGCTCGGGATCGACGAATTGGACCTCCACCTGAGCTTCAATGGCGGCGGCGGTGCAGAGACTCCGGCGAAGAATTCGGCGGCATCAGGGGCTCGAAACCCTAGGTTTTTTGGCGGATTTGGCAAAGGAAAAACGTGGGGATTAGTTATGTACGAAGAACGGACGAGGGGCACACAGATTCATGGTGAAATCCACGAAATTCACGGTGGTAGTTCGAGGTGGTCGTGCTTAGCACGAACCGGTGGCATCTCCGGCTGGCAGGTGGGTCCCACCTATCGGTGACAGGGGCGGAGCAGGCTGCGGCTGGTGCTGGGCCTGGGCCTTCGCGGCGGCTGCGCGCTACACGAGGAGCGAGAGCGAGCGACGGATAGAGGGGCCTAGGTGGGCTAGGCTGGCTGGTTGGGGCTGGGCCGGCTCAGCTGGCTCGTTGTTGGGTTTAGTTAATTTTTTTCTCTTTTCTATTTTTCTTTTTATATTTTATTATTTTATTCATAACTTTTTCATATGAGCTCCAAAAGAGATGATTTCTATTTCTAAAATTTTCAATATTCAGTAGATCAACAAAGGATCATAATTGTAGCCTTTTCACTAGTTTGCATTTTGTGTATTTATAAATCCCTTAGTTGATCTATGGTAGGAGCCTTTGGACAAATCAAATTTTGGTTTTCAAAATATGGTTTTGGGAAATTTTTTTGCACGAATGCCATGATGCAATGCGTTTCACAAGAATCCTAATTAATTCTAGTTTCTTAAATCTAGGATGTGATAGACTAACCCCCTTAAGATAAATCTCATCCCGAGATTCGAAATGGCTAGCAGGGTGTGGGTGGTGTTCTCTAGGCTAACCCCCTTAAGAATTTTGGGATAGCATAGATGAGTTATAGATAGAAAAAATAGAAAGGTAGTACTACCCATGACTATATGAAACAATCAATTGGCACACAAGCAATAATCATTACAAACAACACTCAAACCAAAATAGTTTTGTTTATGTTCCAACAGTTTTATTTTAGTGGCATACCATCCACAAAATAGTTTTCCTTTGATTAAAACTTGTTTGCGGGTGAACCTACAATCTTAAAAGCAATGGACAAAATCTTTCCTGAAACTACAGTAGTGTTCATGAATTTTTCTGGGAAGCTTAAACTAGTCAAGGATTTTAGCCATTTTTTGTGCTTATACTACAGTAAATTACGAACCAGATCCTAATCCATGAGATTAATCTAAGCTACCTGTAAAACATGAAAAATCGCGCAGTACAAATGGTCAGGCAGAAAAGTGCATCGAAATTATCTCAAATTTCTAATCAAAACTTTCATTAGAATATTATGAAAACCATCAAAAATATTCTGAAACTTTGGGGTATCAAATAGCACAATCTAAACACAATAAACCAACTATCAGACAAGTTCTTGCAATGATCAATAGCTAGATCTAAACAAAATCCTATCAAAACTATAAGGTGGACATCCTCTAACTATTCTATAATCTCGTGCTTTCTCAAATGAGTGTTCATCTATGAACAATATGAGATTAGAAAAGAAAGATCAAGGATTACAAGAATCTAATAAGTACAAAATTATGAGTTCATTCCTAGAGACAGTCTTCCTTCTATTTTTTTAAACAGAAGAGTATGAGAATTGAAGTAAAAAGAAGATACTAGAAAGAAGTGTAAGATGAGAATAGATAGAATGAAATAGTCCTTATAATTCACATGGTTTTCCTATTCTAATCCTAGGTCATGATCCTACAGCCAACACACTACTCTGATACCATCCTGTAACACTATCGCCTGATAAGGCTGAGTTCCTGTGTATAGTGCCAATCCCTGGATCGATTCACTGGCACACATAGTATAGATAAATATCAAAGAATATAACAGTGTATCATTATTAAATTGAATGATCCATAATTTACAATTATTACATAACGCTTAGCTCGAAGCTAGCACAAAACATCAAGTAGCATACGAAAGCATAAATAAGTAATTGGCTTCATCTTCAATTGTGTCACAGGCGAACAACAGTTGAGTGGAGGGTCGCAACGAACACAACTACTCAGAGTAATCGAAAGAGTAACCTCTAACATAAAACATAGCATCCCTGAAGGGTTAATACTTGGAATGTACTGGCAAGTGGAACAATGAGAGAAACAACAAGACTAATATCTACATGCATATATGGCTTGTGGGGTTCTGCTTAGTTGCAGCAGCAAAATACTTTATCCTATCATTTGTAAATCATTTGTAAAGCATTTTATCTTCATCACACAACCCAATTATGTTTCAACCACAAGTTTTAGCAATTACAAGTTAGAATGAATGAGAACATGTCATAGAACCCATAATTCAGCAACTCAAATGTCCATTACCGGGGACATGGCTAAGTACTTAGTTTTACACCTTGCAGGGCTTGTACACTTTACCCATATGATCTAGTTGACCCGCTCGTACCATGACATGGATATTGAGTCATGATAGGGAGAAGTCTAAGAAGAAACTTGTAGAGATCGTTCATCTGACGTGCCTAAACCCCTAGCCGGTATAACTCGACTACAAGGTTATAGCTTCTAGGGTGATCACGCGCTGACCCGGTAATCGCGCATCGGCATACACAAGTGAGTATGTATGCCGGCGACATACAAGCCACATATAAGAGCATGCCATGTACAAAGAAAGGAAATATAGTCAACAAGATCCAAATATATTTAGATAGGTAGCACCCAGAGGACAGAGGTCTCAACAATACATCATACATCAAGCGGAAAACGTGATATAACATCCGAGTACGGATAAGACCCAAATTGGCATAAGATGCCTAGAATTAATCAAGTGAGCCCCATGCCCACATGTGTCAAGACTTCCTGGTAGGATCCCAACTAATCACGACAGGCGTTAGAACAGGAAAATCTGTGCATCTCGGATCAACACGTACATGTACAGTGGGAATGAACCCAAAAGAGAAAAGAACAAATAAGAAAAGGAAGAGCGTCAGTACTGAGGACATCACATGGTGAGACTAGAATTCAGTGGTCCTCGCCTACCAAGGTATGGTGGGGTTTAGTGGCAGTGAAGCTTGCACTAACTAACTTATAGCGGCAGAGAATAAGGTTTAGGGTTTAGAGTTTAGGGTTTAGGGTTCAAGGGGACATCACATGACTGAGATAAGAGAGCGCTAACCGATAGCAATAATATAACTCCAGGCATAATGCATCTGAGGATTTCCCCCTTGAAAACCAGTCGAGGAAGTAGTCCCACGGAACACACACGTTGCAATTTTATTTATCCAATTGTTTAGTTGATAAGACTAATTACTAGTCATATTATTATAGCAAGGCATTAGTGGCATTGTCTATGATCATGATACTATAGTCCTAAGGCGTCCATAACCGTGGACACACGGCTTATCGAAAGATTTACCCTGCAAGGATGCACAACTGTACCCAAACGCATGTTCAACCCTTCAAGCACTAAAACGCAAATAGGCGTGCCTTCCAAGTCTCACAACAAGAAATATTCCATAACTACGCGCGTATCCAGAGGTATCACCAACCGTATTGACCCAACCAGGACGTGCGACGATTCTCAAGGGTGGTACAGTGTTTGCGTCTACGGTAAGGAAGGATCAAAGCTCCACTATGGACGAAGACCACCCGACCATACCGCGTATGTATGAAATATCGCGACTGTCCACCAAAATATCAAGTCCGAAGACATATTCAACTCACCCATGTCCGAGGACATATTATGCATATGCACCAAATGGAAAACCAATTTGTGACCCTCTGGATAAACGAATAGCGCCGGTAGTTGAGGGGGGATCCCAGAGGCCCCCGCGTTTGGTTAGCGCGATCAAATCAGAACTGGTATCGTAGAACGAACGGTTCCTAGGTCGACGCAAGCAGTCCCCAAAGGTGGTCGCTGCCGGGGCCTTATCATTAGGTGAAGCCATAACCAACTACATCATATTTATATTCATATCACCAACAATATCCAGTTATCAAGTTCCACCTGTATGAGAGCAGTACTTAGCATGCCTACGACTCGCAAGGACAAAGCTAGCTAATCAAACAAGGCCATAGGATAACCAAGGCAATATAGTAGGGCAGGTAAAGTAAAGGTACAGTACTAAAGCATCGACAATACGAATAGCAATAGATCAAAAGAAGGAAGTAAAGACTATAAATGCAAAATAGGTAGAAGGGGATGATATGCTCGCCTGAAGGATCGAAAGATGAAGGCGGCACAAGCTCAAAGGGGGTTACTCGTAAGATGGCTCACACTCCTGCTGGTACTCGTTAGACTCGTCTTCTACCGAGAAGAACCAAATGCCATACATAAAGGAAATAACGCAATCAACACAAGATCGGTACAATTCAAACAATAATGTAGCATGACAATATATGATGTGATATGTTTAATGAGTCAAGATTAAGTGGTCGAGGGACAAGAGCGTAGCGGTAAAAGTAAATCGGGCACATGTTACTTAGGGGGTTTGAGTGCGAATTCAATTATGGTTCGATGATGCATGATGCAAAAGAGTAAATAGATACATTGTTAGATTCGTGTTGTCGAGCTGGTTGATTTAGACATATCATTTGTCAAATTTGGAGTTAGAGATTAAAAGTTATTAAATTGCAAATTTATGGCCAGAAGGGAAAAAATGTCAATATTGTGATATTTAGGGGCGTTTCTGCAAAATTTCACTTATGCCATTTTATTCATCTCAGAAAATCATTTACTTTTTGTTTTGTAATTATTTGCAAATTCGAAATCATTTGGAAGTTATTTGTATTTGAGTGAATTTACATTAATTAAATTAGCAATAAAAGAAAAAGGAAGGTGGGCTGCTATGGAGAAGTGGGCCGGCGACGTGAACTATCTGCTGCTCGCATGCGGGGATCCAAGATGGGCCGGACCGAGACAGGTCAAGGAAGAGGGCTGCGGGTTGAGCTAGAAAACTGGCCAGGGACCTTTTTACAAAAGCGTCAAAACAGGTGTTAGTCTGAGTTTCGGATCTGGAATTTTAGGCAGCAAAACGTCCTGAGTTCAACTGAAGATGACGACACATCTAGGACGATTTTGAAGATGTTGTAAAAACTACAACTTTGCTGAAGTAAGTTTTTCCAAACAGAGAACATATGCGCCGGCAAACGTTGAAGAACAGAGCAGATTCAGATTGCACTAACAAAATTTCAGAAAAACAGTTTTCGAATCGATCTTCGGAAGAAGATTTTTTTCGCCGGTGGAGCTCCAAATCGAGCGCTGTTTGATCCTAGAAGTAGCTGGGGAATAAGGCTTCAAGGTTTGTTCAGGAAGTTTTTGAAAACGATCAACATAGACGCCGGCAAAAATTCGGGAAGGGGCGACCTGAGAGATGTGCGTGCTGGAGCGGTTCATGCCGAGCGCGTTCCAGGCTGCAGCGGCTGGGCCCGGCACGGAGCGACGGCGAGTGAGAGGAAGCAAAGGGAAACCAGGGACAGAGAGAGAGAGGGGAGAATGGAGTCGTGTCTCACAAAGAGGGGTCAATGACGGTGGAGCAGAGCCGGAGCTTGATGGGGCAGTGATGAGCACGGCGACGATGTGCCGCTCTGCTCCTCCTTGTGCTCCGCCACTGCCGCGGCGACGTGGGCGTGCACGGACAACGGCGAGTGCGCTGCGCTTGTCCTCCTAAATCTTATAGACGGCAGCGGCTAACTAGATGGACGGTCGAGGCGGCGGTGAGGCGGCCATGGCCAGCGAAGATGACGAGGATGTGTTTTCTGGTTTTCTTGGCAAAGGGGAAAGAGCCGGGAAGGAGTAGATGAGGATGGGGATGTTGCACTGATGCTTGCTTTGTAGCAGAGAGAGAGCAGGGGCAGCGGTGCTTTGCACGGTCGCTGCGCGTGTAGTGCGGCTTGCTCTGTTGCTGCGTGTGCTACAGGCAGGGGCGCGCTGTGTTGTTGGTGTAGCCGCACCTGCTGAGAGAAAAAATGGCCAGGCTTTGATCGGCTATGGAAAGAAGTGGCCGGCAAGCTCGAGTAGAATAGGGGCGTTTGGTGGCTGCTGGGTTAGTTAGATTAGGTGTAGGGAGTGTGTAGCTAGGTTAGGTAAAATTAGATATTTAGGCTTTTAGATAATGTTAGAGCAGATTCAGGCTAGGATTTAAAACATGGTATTTAGAAAGATTAAAAGGGTAGGCAAAAGAGGTAGAGATAGATGTAGAAAAAAAGGAAGAGGTTTTAGATAGATATACAGGATGTTTTAAATAGGTGTAAAAGGATAGAGTTTAAATGGAAGAAAAAAGGGGTATATGGGTATACATATATAAGAAAAACAAAGAGAGAAAGATCATCAAGGTGTAAGAGGGACAAGAGCACGAATATAAAAACAAGCCAAATGCAAATAAAAGGGAGAGTGGATCGTATGTAGATGAATACATGGGCAAGATATGAAATACGAATAATCCAACAAGAAGCCCACATATATAATAGAAAGATGATGACGAGATTGTTATCATGTTAGTAGGAGGAAGGGAAACAAAGAGAGATGCCCTCAACTCCAATTAGGCATTATAACAATTTAATAGAAGCCAAATACAATTATATCAAGAACCAAATCAAATGCTAGCAAAGAGATATGATGCATGCATGATGAAGGTAAGAAATGCACAAACATGAACAAAAGGTGGGGATTGGAAACTTCGGATGTCACAACACGCCCCTCCTTGAAGGAATTGCGTCCCGAGATTCTAAGAAGAGGTGAATAGAGAAGGGTACTCGGATCTCAAGAGATCTTCGCGCTCCCAAATTGCTTCCTTATCAAAGTGATGTGACCATTGGACTTTGAAGAACTTGATGGATTTATTTCTTGTCTTTGGTTCAGCCTCATCAAGAATGCGAATAGGATTCTCATCGTAAGAAAGGTCTTCCTTGAGCTTAATAGAGGAATGATCCACGGCTCTACCGGGATCCTTGAAACACTGCCTCAAATGTGAGACATGGAAGGTGGGGTGAACATTTTTGATATTCTCAGGCAACTCCAACACATAAGCAAGAGGAACCGATCTTGACAGAATCAAAGGACCAATCGCGGGGCAAGCTTCCCTTTGATACCAAAGCGGTGTGTGCCTCTCATCGGTGTCACATGGAGATAAGCAAGATCACCCACTTTGTACACCATAGCACGGTGCTTCCCATCATAGTAGGATTTTTTCCGATTTTGAGCAATTTTCAAGTTGTCACGAACAATCTGACACTTTTCTTCTGCTTCTTTGATGATATCCGGACACATTTCAGGATCTAGATGATCTTTGTTTCTCAAGATCTTCCTTTCACCAGCTTCTGACCAGTAACGAGGAGTACGACACTTGCGGCCATAGAGAACTTCAAATGGTGACATAGCCAGACTTGATTGATGACTGTTGTTGTAAGAGAATTCGGCAAAAGGGAGGCATTCTTCCCATTTCATGCCAAAGGAGATGACACAAGCTCTGAGCATATCTTCAAGAATTTGATTTACTATTTCCACTTGGCCTTGAGACTGAGGGTGATACGCAGTGCTGAACTTGATGTTAGTTCCCATGTACTGCTGAAATGATTCCCAAAATCTAGAAGTGAACAAGCTTCCACGATCAGATGTGATTTCTTTAGGAACACCATGGAGTCTTACAATCCTCGCAACATAGAGTTCTGCCAATTGACTAGATGTAATAGTTTCTTTGACAGGCAATAAGTGAGCCACTTTGGAGAAGCGATTAATCACCACAAAGATGGCATTGTTGCCCTTATGAGATTTTGGAAAACCGGTGATAAAATCCATCTAAATTGTATCCCACTTACACTTAGGAATCTAGAGAGGTTGAAGGAGACCAGCGTCTCTTTGATGTTCTTCTTTCACTCTTCTGCAAACATCGCACTCAGCAACATACTTGGTAATTTCGCGCTTCATGCGCGTCCGCCAATAGTAAGGCTTTAGATCATGGTACATCTTTGAGCTACCGGGGTGAATAGAAAGAAGAGTTTCATGAGCTTCTTTGAGAATTAGATTCTTGAGTGCTTGCACTTTTGGTACAACAATGCGCCCTTCGAATATGAGAGTGCCATTAGCATCAATGGAATAGGATTTGTATTTGGAAACACCCAATTCCAGATTTTTCTTGACTTTGAGGACCATAGCATCAGTCAACTGGGCCTCGCGAATTTTTTCTTCAAGATTAGGAGCCAAGCAAAGATTTGCAAGATCCCCCTGAGGACCAATCTCAAGATTGTACAGCTGAATTTCTTTGAAGAGATGTTTATTGCTTCCCTTGATCATGAGGTTATTGCAATAGACTTTTCGACTGAGAGCATTAGCCATTACATTAGCTTTCCCTGGAGTGTAATCAATAGAGACATTGAAGTCTGAGATGGTTTCCATCCATATTCTCTGTCGCATGTTCAGGTCAGGCTGTTTGAAGATGTACTTCAAACTTTTGTGATTAGTGAAGATTTCACAACGATTTCCAAGCAAATAATGCCTCCATGTTTTCAATGCATGAACAACCGCTGCAAGCTCAAGATCATGAGTAGGATAGTTTATCTCATGTGGACGCAACTGTCGGGATGCATAAGCCATGACTTTCCTTTCTTGCATAAGAACAGCACCAAGACCTTGAATGGAAGCGTCACGGAATATCTGGAAAGCCTTGGTTGTATCTAGAGGAGTCAGAATAGGAGCTGAGGTGAGCTTTTTCTTCAGAGTTTCAAAGTTGTCTTGACAAGCTGGAGTCCAACAGAATTTCTTATCCTTCTTCAGAAGCTCAGTAAGAGGTTTTTCTATCTTGGAAAAGTTCTCAACAAATCGGCGACAATAATTTTCTACCTTGGAAAAGTTCTCAACAAACCGAGGAAGCTTCTGACTTCCTTGACATTCCTAGGAAGAACCCAATCCACAACTGACTTGATTGTTTTCGGATTGGTTACAATGCCTTTATCAGAAATGACATGACCAAGGTAGACAACTTCAGAAAGCTAGAACTCACACTTGGAGAACTTTGCATATAAGCAATGCTCATGAAGCTTGGAAAGGATAAGCCGAAGGTGTTCTTCATGTTCTTCCTTTGACTTGCAGTAGACCAGAATATCATCAAGATATACCATGACGAACTTGTCGAGATATTCCATGAAAAACGAGTTCATGAGGCGAGAAGAATGTTGCAGGAGCATTTGTGAGACCAAAGGACATAACGGTGTACTCATACAAGACGTATCTGGTGGTAAAAGTTGTTTTAGGAATATCCTCCTTGCGGATTTTTATTTGGTGGTATCCACTTCTCAAATCAAGCTTAGAGAATACTTTTGCTCCAGCGAGTTGATCAAATAGGTTTGTGATGTGAGGGAGAGGATATTTATTCTTGATTGTCTTTGCGTTGAGACCACGATAGTCAACCACTAGACGATGAGTTTTGTCTTTCTTCTTGACAAAGATGGTGGGGCTTCCCCACGAAGAAGTGCTATGCTAAATATGGCCTTTACTTTCAAGTTCATCAAGTTGCTTCTTGAGCTCGGCCATTTCATTAGGTCCCATCTTATATGGACGCTTGGAAATTGGAGCTGTTCTGGGTTCCAATTCAATCACGAACTCAATGGCCCGGTCAGGTGGCATTCCTGGCAGCTCCTCAGGAAACACATCTAGAAATTCGCACACAACTGGCACATTCTCCAGAGCTAGAAGAGGATCAACATTGAGAGCAAAGACTTGTGTTGAAGGAGTAGCTTTTGGAGAATAGATTATGTTTCCTTTGGAGTGAGCAAGAGTTAATGACTTATTCACACAGTCAATCAGAGCACCGTTAGCTTTGAGCCAATCCATTCCCAGTATAACATCAATTTCAGATTTCACAAGGATTATTAGTGAAGCAAGGAACACATGGCCTCCAGTCAAAATGTGATTGCCATGACTTATTTTAGAAAAGTCATTTCAGCTCCAGGAGATTTGACCATCAACTTATTGGGTAAAGGGTCCAAAGCTAACTCATGCATTTGAGAAAAACTATCTGAGACAAAAGAATGAGATGCTCATGTATCAAAGAGAACCTTTGCAAGAATGGAGTTCACAAGTAAAGTTCCAAGAACCACATCTAGAGATTTTTCTGCTTACTGAGTTGATATGCTATTCAACCATACACTTTTAGTATCCATCTTACTGTTGATTTGCCGAGACACTTGAGGAGGTTTCTTGATATTGCAATTGCGAGAAGTGTGTCCTGATTGACCACACCCATGACAAGGCTTAGAGGAAGGCATTTGCTTCTTATGCTTTGGCACAACTTTAGCACCTGGCTTATTCTGCAGCTCAACTCTCTTCAGGTGCATTTGAACATTTGGACTTTGTTGACTTTGCACTTGCATAGGAATCGACAAAGGTGTGGGTGGGTGGGAAGAGAAACCCAGTGTTGGTGACAAGTAGGTGGGTTATATAGGAGCATACATCACAGGAGCAGCATGTGGAACCCAAAACCTACGTTTCTCAGAAGGCAAAGCTGCTGCTAAAAGATTAACCTCTTGAATAGAGCACTTTTGGTGCTTCACCAACTCTTCTTTACCATACTCTGCTTTCAAATCCAAGTCTACAAGCTCATCAAAGTTGTTGCACTTGTGCAAATTGATAGCATACTTGAGAGATGGCTTCAGGCCTTTACGGAACCTATACTACTTCTTCTCATCAGTTGAGATATCATCACCAGCATATCAAGAAAGATGAATGAAAGACCTGCGATAAGCAATCACATCATTGTTTCCTTGAGTGAGATCACGGAATTCCACTCGTTTCATCTCCAAGAGAGTATCATGAATGTAATGAAGCTTAAAAGCAGTCTGGAATTCATCCCAAGTGAATACTGCATTAGTGCCTCTATAGTTCTAACAAGTCTCCCACCAAGCAGACGATTATCCTTGAAGCACGAAGGTTGCATAGGAAACACGATCAACATCCGTAGCATAGGCAACTGCAAAAATCTTGTTCATCTCACGCAGCCAATCAAGTTCCTCAATTGGCTCTGAGGGAAAATCAAACGTGCTTGGTTTTAGCTCGAGAAATTGCTGGATTTTTACTCGGTTGCTTGCAAGCATAGCCTGACTCTGTCTCACTGTAAGCTCATTCAAAACTTGAGATACTTTATTCAAAGCTTGCCCCCAATCAGGTGGAGTATTTTCATCACCACTCTCCATCCTGAGGAAGGAAAAAGGAATTTGGTTAGCACAACAATCGGTTAAAAACCCAACATCAGTGCATTAAGATAACTTGTATACTAGAGATACATGAACATGACATAGTTATCATCAAGGTACATAAAGTACAAAAGAACTAGCCAGTACAACATGTGGAATTTAGAATGATAGCATCAACAATTGCAAGCGTCATATTCGCTAAAGAAAACTAAATTATAAGTGTCATATTTGCTAAGGAAAACTAAATTACAATTGCAAGCGTCATAAAGACACAAGTTATGTATTTTCCCGATTAGATAGATAGCGTTCAACATATTTCACTCATGGTAAGTGTAATATAGATATACTCAAACCTTATAATCATGAGAGTCAAAAACAACTCAAGCTATGCATGTATTGTGTAAGAATTGAAGAATGAAGTTAAGACTTCCGGTATTCACGTCGGTATCAAAAGAACAAGTTAGCAAGACCATTCCAACAAGTCGATAGGTTTAAAACTTTTGATAAAAACAGACGAGTTGATGAAAACATTTTGAAGAAAACCGATGGCTTAATGCACGGCGCCCAGAAAAGTGCTGGTGCGTGGTTGATGTAGAGCTCGTTGGGAACCCCAAGAGGAAGGTATGATGAGCACAGCAGCAAGTTTCCATCAGTTATGAAACCAAGGTTTAATTGAACCAGTAGGAGCAAGGAAACACCTCAAAGGTGTTACTAGCTGAGCTTTGGCAGGGCGCACTACCGATGCTAGTAGCAATGTGGAGACCTGCACAACACAACCACAAAACTTTGTCCCCAACTTGCGATGAGGTTGTCAATCTCACCGTGTTTGCGGAAAACAAAGGATTAAACGTATCGAATGGAAAGAAGTAAAAGTTTGCAGAAAGTAAACACAAAGCAGAAACAATTTATAGATTGTATGTAAAAGACAAGGACCGGGATCCATAGTTCACTAGAGGTGGGTCTCCTTAAGATAGATAACATGCTGGGTGAACAAATTACAGCGGGGCAATTGGCAAACACCGAGAAAGCAATACATGCATATACTAATCATCTTGACTCCTTTGAGACTTGATTGGGCATTACAACATTATACATAGACCGCCATCCAACTACATCTATGACTAATACTCCACCTTCAGGTTATCATCCGAACCCCCTCTAGTATTAAGTTGCAAGCAACCGATTATTGCTTTACGAATTGCATGTAAAGTAAACAATACGATTGTTCTATGAACAAAGGATTGTTGTTTTCTCCCTAGTAGCAACAGCACATCTAGTACCTTAGAGATTTCTGTCACTTCCCCAGATTACCAGAGGCATGAACCCACTATCGAGCATAAATACTAACTCTTGGAGTTGCTAGCATCTACTTGGCCAAGATAGCTACTAATAACGGAAAGCATGCAAGATCAAAAATAACAAAGACATGATAGAATCAATAATCAATCTGAAATATCATCTCAATATCCATCGGATCCCCGCAAACACAACATGTATGGATTACAAAAGATGATCTTGATCATGAACGGAGCTCACAAGATCTATACATGAAAGCACGCAGGAGGAGAAACCAGCCATCTAGCTACTACATGGATCCGTAGTCCAAGGACGAACTACTCACGCATCACACCGGAGGCTTGCATGGTGATTAAGAAGGCCTCCAGGGTGAATTCCCCTCTCCGGCAGGGTGCCGGGAAGAGCTTCAGATCCCTCCCGATCTAGGGATGGAGATGACGGCAGCTATAGACTCTTTCGTGGATTTTTGATCGGGCACTTAGGGTTTTCGTCCCGAGGGTAATATATAGGCGGAAGGGGAGGCCGAGGGGGTGCCAGGAGCGGGCACACCACCCCCTGGCACGGGCCAAGCCTGGCCGCGCGGCCAGGTGGTGTGGTGGCCCCCTGGCCCCTCTCCGTCTCGTATTCTGGCACTTGATGACATCCGGAAAAATAGGCACTTTGGCTTTTGTCCCGTCCAATTCCGAGAATATTCATTTTTTCACTTTCCTAGAACCAAAAACAGCAGAAAACAGGCAGCTGGCACTATGGCTCTTGTTAATAGGTTAGTCCAAGAAATCATATGAAAAGTACTCCAAAGTTGGAACAAAACACAAGAAAGTGGATAAAACCAAGCATGGAACATCAAAAATTATAGATACATTTGCAATGTATCAACATCCCCAAGCTTAACTCCTGCTCGTCCTCGAGTAGGTAAGTGATAAAAAGAAAGAATAATTTTTGAGCTGACATGCACCATCAAAGACTTGATCAAAGTATTTGCAAAACATTCAAAGCTGGGATCATAGTACTTCAATCATAACATGAAAGACAAAGTCCTAGCAATAAGACAAAGAAACTATGATGCAACATGAAAAGGCACAAACAAAAGATTCATGAATAACAATTCTTTGCAAGACGTTTGTTTGTTTCACATAAAGAAAACATAGCATAATAGTATTCAGCTTGTCCCTCAATAGAGTAGCAAATATAAATGCATAGGACACCTTCAAAGTTCATAAGAGTGACTACATACAATAGTTTAAAACAAGCAATATCAAGTTATGCATCAATCAACTAGTCTTGGGACAATGCACATAGAACTAAGAATGGCCACTATGCTCTCAAAGTAGATGCATAAAGGTAGAAGGTGGAGACTCAATATAATGGTGGAAGAAAGGGATTTGTAAAAAGGAAGTAGGGATTCAAGTCTCATAAAGAGCTTCCAAGAATTATGGTACTTATAGCTTTCAGCTCTCATTGCCCCTATCATAAGCATCTTGAAGTTATTAAGGTTAAAGTGAACAAACTATGGTGTACATGCTTGACGGAGTATAAGTCAGAAATCTCATGTCCCTTGTATACGAGGGCCGCTCCTCATGCTACTCAAGTTTAGTCACCGGTAAGTTCTTGTCATTGTAAGTACGTGTGTATCATAGAGAACCCCCAATGGGGTACCCCTTGCCCGATGATACGGAAGAATCCCCATATCAAAATGACAAGGCAAGAAGACAACGAGCATCTCAGCATTCTTCTTATTTACCATGGGAATATGGTTCTTTTTTCTCTCTTTCCTCTTTTCATAGTATCTCTCTTTTTTTATTTTTCTCTTTTTTTCTCAATATAGGACTCGTTTTTTTATAAGAAGAATGCTTCATAGACAGCTCATTATGGTTACGCTGTAGGTTTCCACCATGTCAGCATGGATTAGACCAGTGGCCCAGGCGTTTCTCTAACACATATACATAACTCCATGGACTTACAAGCTCCCCTTTCATTTCACACCAACGACATCCATATACAAAAGAGCATGATATCAACTAGGTACAAGTACCAAGTGTAACGTTGAAAGCATTCCCCATGAAAGCATGGTTCTGCTAATTCCCAACAAATAAGTGCAAGCATATACAACATAGAAGACACAATGGTTCAAGTTTATTAAGGGCAAGAAAAGTAAAGTGTGCCATCAAGTTCGTGAGAGCTTTAATCACTAGTTTTCTCATAACAAGTTTAATTTGGCAGGTAAACAAAAGCATGAATATACTTGGAATAGCATATGCTAGTAGGTATGTATGGTGGACTCTTTGGAATAAATTGGTTTAGGGAGTTGGATGCATCAGTGGAACTCATACTTTATTGTGGAGGCTAGCAAAAGACTGGGAGCGACAAACTAAGAGAGCAACAATGGCCATAATCATGCAGAGCGATCAAACATCATTGATGAAAGCATAAAGTGATACTACAAGTTGAAAACTAAAGGATCATAAAGGCTATGGTGGCTTGAGATAGTCATAACAAGCTCTTTGGGGGTTAACGGATAGTTATAAAAAGTCAAAAACTAAAGGATCATAAAGGCTATGGTGGCTTAGTGATACTACAATATCAAGCATGGCATGACAAAGCATAGGCCACAGTCAAAAAAAGCTCTTTTTACCACAAAAGTATGAACTTTCCTACTCTTTTCCAAACCAAACCAAACTATTTGCAAAACAATGTATGAAATAGGGGGTCCAACCAATTTATTCAGAAAACTAAGCAAACAAAAAACCAAAACAAAAATGAAAAAGAAGATGCTCCAAGAACAACACAACTGTGCATGAAACAATAAAAATAAAGCGTTTGGAAGAAACCTGGAATTTTTATTGATGAAGAAGGGGATGCATTGGGCATCCCCAAGCTTTTACGCTTGAGCTTCTTGGATATTTCTTGGGGTGACACTTGTGGCATCCCCAAGCTTGAGCTTTAGTCCATCCTTCATCTCGTTACTCATTCCTTCCATACACCTGAAATTTTTCCTTCATACAAAACTTCACACAATTTTTATTAGCAACATTAGTGCACTCAAGATAAAAGGTCTTAAGGTTCAGTTATAACACCAAATAAACTCCCATTAGAACACTAGATACTGTAGCACTTCCCTCAAAAATCTCAATTCCCCAAAAGAACTCAAAAAGGAACCAACAAGAAGCAAATGCAGAAAATGGCAGAAATCTGTCAAAAAAGACCAGCAGGTAAAGTTGAATTTTTTAGAAGACCTTCTGTTGCTCAAATAAAAAATTGTTGAACTAACGAAAGTTAGATAACAACCGGGGGCAGAAGCACAAAAATGTACGCCTCAAAAAGAAGTTCAGAGATTTTACACGATTTTTTACGGTGAAGCACAGAAATCTATTTTGGGACAGCAACTTTCCCAATCATTACTTCTCTCTCATTAGAGGTTACTCTTGGCACAAAAAGCAAATAAAAAGGATAAGGAGCGGTTATTACTGAAGTAATAACTTCAAGACTCATCTAAAACTTTTGGGTTATCTCCCAATAAGTACTTTTCTTTAACGCCTTTAAGTTAGGCATAAGAAGCAAAGAAAGAATCAAGTGTTCTCAAATGAAGAAGCATTAAGATCAAAACCATAAATACTTTCAACAAGGCAAGGTATATCATCCAAGTAAGTTCTAGAGGATCCTCTCTCAATCCTCTTAGGTTCACTATTATCATCAAAAAGGTTTGCAGGAACAATCCAATCAAGATTCTTTTCTATGGCATCATGTATTGCTACTAATTTAAAGGGTGTTGGTATCTTAGGTTCCTCCCCATTAGATTCGGTTTTGTTCATATTTTCTCATGTACCAACAATATCTACACATGAGCCTAGCATATTGAAATGTTCAAAGACTTTCCTAGCTTCCTTGGCAACTGAAGGAAATATGCCCTGAGAGGCAATAATAAAGTTGTTATTATATATTCCTTATATATGATAGATGTTTATTTTACATGCTAGAATTGTATTGACCAGGAAACATCAATACATGTGTGTTTAATAAAAAAAAGGGTTCCTAGTTATGCCTCTCTTATAGACTAGCTTGTTGATTAACAAGATGATCAAGGTTTCCTGATCATGGACATTGGATGTTATAACAAGGTCACACCATTGCTGGAATGATGTGATGAACATTCATCCGTAGTATAGAATTACGATCAAGTCATTATGTTTATATTGCTATAACATCATACGAAGTAATCTTTATCCTTAGACCATGAGATCATGTTAATTGCTAACACTAGAAGAGTATCTTGATAACATCAAACATCACACCGTAACAGGGTGACTATAAAGATGGGTTCAGTACTACGAAGGTGTTATGTTGAGGCTCATGGATCAAGAGTGGAATTTGTCAATCCCGATGACGGATAGATATACTCTGGGCCCTCTCGGTGATATCACATTAAGATAGCTTGCAAGCAAGTGATGTGATCACTAGAATGTTATATCACGGGAACGAGAAAAGAGTGCATGTCGGTAACGAGATCAAACTAGGTATGGAGATACCGATGATAGAATCTCGGACATGTAATATATCGAGAGACAAAGGGATTTAGTTACAAGCGTTAAAGGTTCTCACAATCACAGAAGTCATCGTTGAATGTGTAGGAGTCAGTATGGATCTCCAGGTCCCGCTGCTGATTATTGATCGGAGAAGGGTCTCGATCATGTCTGCATTATTCGTGAACCGTAGGGTGGCACACTTAAGAGTTACCGGACACCATTTTGGAGCACACATGTTTCATACGAAAGAATTGCAAAGCGTAGGAATTGTTTCAATAGAAACTGGAAATTGTTTCGGGTGAAATTGCAGAAAGTGGTTCTGCATGTGATATTGAAATATTGCAAGGGGCTATATGTGAATGTTTGTTAATTAACAAAATTCTGAATAAATTTAATAAAAGAGTTTTATTAAATGAGAGAGCATTAAATTTGGAGAAATTTAATGCATTTAAAGTGGAGACTTTAAAAGGGAATGTGAAGAGGCATTTTAATGTGGAGGGGTTACCACCACATGAATGGGGGAGGTGAGGGGTCACCCCCCCATGCGCCAGCCATGGAGAGAGGGGGCACCCCCCTCCTCCTATAAAAGGCCACCCATTCCCTCCTTCATCCTCACACCTCCTTGTGAAGGATCTCTCTCCCCCTCTAGAATTATTCCCCCATGGTCTCGGATTAGCGAGATACAAGTTCCCAGTGGCATTTCGTCTGGAAGGAGTTGTTGCTTCCGCTGGATCGCTGGAGCGAGGAGGTGGAGGTTGTCCGGTGGCTTGAACGTGTGTGCGAGTATGGATGCGCTGCTGAGTTGCGGCGCTCGGACTTCCTCACGATCTTGAGATCGGCAAGTGTACGACTACATCAACCACGAGTTCCTACTCGCTAACAAAACTCGTTGTCTTCGAGGGTATGTTCTCGTTGGATGTATGTCCACCCGTTGCTTTGTACCTAGTAGATAGATCTTGGCGTGTAGTTCACACCGTAGGAAATTTTTTGTTTTCTATGCTGCGGACCCAACAGCAACATCATAGAACTCCTTAAACAAAGTTTCTAGAATAAAATCCCCCTTTTCAGGGTCCTCAATTTCTTTAAGCTTAAGAAACATTACTTGCATTAAGGGGTTGAGGTTAACAAACCTAGCTTCTAACATGTGAATTAAAGAAGCTGCAGCAATCTCATAGTTTGGAGCAAGTTCTGCAAGGGATCTATCCTCAGTATCCTCATGTTTACTAACATGATTAAAAAATCCTTCAATATTATCTTTCCCAATTATAGAACCACTACCAATTGAAAGGTCTTTCAAGGTGAATTTAGGGATCAACATGGTGAGCCAAGGAAGAGGTGACAACTAAAGGAGACTTAATTTTTTTGTGTTTTCAAATAAGAAAGCAAACAAGTGAAACTAATTTTTTTGTGATTTTGAATAACAAAACAAGCAAACAAAGCAAAAAGAAACTAAGCAAAACAAAAATAACAAAGTAAAGAGATTCGTTATGAGATACTCCCCTTGTGAAGATGTCCTTGACTCCCCGGCAACGGTGCCAGAAAAATGCTTGATGGCTCAATGCACGACGCCTAGAAAAGTGTTGGTGCGTGGTTGATGTAGAGCTCGTTGGGCCCCAAGAGGAAGGTATGATGAGCACAGTGATGCGCTCGACGATCGACGTAGAGCTCGTTGGGAAGCCCAAGAGGAAGGTATGATAAGCACAACAACAAGTTTTCCCTCAGTTATGAAACCAAGGTTTAATCAAACTAGTAGGAGCAAGGAAACACCCCAAAGGTGTTACTAGCTGAGCTTTGGCAGGGCGCACTACCAGTGCTAGTAGCAACGTGGAGACCTGCACAACAAAACCACAGAACGTTGTCCCCAACTTGCGATGAGGTTGTCAATCTCACCAAGTTTTGCGGAAAACAAAGGATTAAACGTATTGAATGGAAAGAAGTAAAAGTTTGTAGAAAGTAAACACAAAGCAGAAACAGTTTATAGATTGTATGTAAAGACAAAGGACTGGGATCCATAGTTCACTAGAGGTGGCTCTCCTTAGATAGATAACATGCTGGGTGAACAAATTACAGCGGGGCAATTGACAAACACCGAGAAAGTAATACATGCATATACTAATCATCTTGACTCCTTTGAGACTTGATTGGGCAATACAACATAATACATAGACTGCCATCCAACTGCATCTATGACTAATAATCCACCTTCAGGTTATCATCCGAACCCCCTCCAGTATTAAGTTGCAAGCAACAGATTATTGCTTTACGAACTGCGTGTAAGGTAAACAATATGATTGTTCTATGAACAAAGGATTGTTGTTTTATCCCTAGTAGCAACAGCACATCTAGTACCTTAGAGATTTCTGTCACTTCCCCAGATTACCAGAGGCATGAACCCACTATCGAGCATAAATACTAACTCTTGGAGTTGCTAGCATCTACTTGGCCAAGATAGCTACTAACAACGGAAAGCATGCAAGATCACAAATAACAAAGACATGATAGAATCAATAATCAATCTGAAATAGCATCTCAATATCCATCGGATCCCCGCAAACACAACATGTATGGATTACAAAAGATGATCTTGATCATGAACGGAGCTCACAAGATCTATACATGAAAGCACGCAGGAGGAGAAACCAACGATCTAGCTACTACATGGATCCGTAGTCCAAGGACGAACTACTCACGCATCACACCGGAGGCTTGCATGGTGATGAAGAAGGCCTCCAGGGTGAATTCCCCTATCCGGCAGGGTGCTGGGAAGAGCTTCAGATCCCTCCCGATCTAGGGATGGAGATGACAGCGGCTACAGACTCTTTCGTGGATTTTTGATCGGGTACTTAGGGTTTTCGTCCAAAGGGCAACTTATAGGCAGAAGGAGAGACCGAGGGGGTGCCGGGAGCCACTACACCACCCCTTGGCGCGGCCAGGTGGTGTGGCCGGCCCCTGGCCCCTCTCCGTCTCGTATTCTGGCACTTGATCCCTTCCGGAAAAATAGGCACTTTGGCTTTTGTCCCGTCCAATTCCGAGAATATTCATTTTCTGACTTTCTTGGAACCAAAAACAGCAGAAAACAGGCATCTAGCACTATGGCTCTTGTTAATAGGTTAGTCCAAGAAATCATATGAAAAGTACTCCAAAGTTGGAACAAAACACAAGAAACTGGATAAAACCAAGCATGGAACATCAAAAATTATAGATACATTTGCAATGTATCAACATCCCCAAGCTTAACTCCTGCTCGTCCTTGAGTAGGTAAGTGATAAAAAGAAATAATTTTTGAGGTGACATGCACCATCAAAGATTTGATCAAAGTATTTGCAAAACATTCAAAGCTGGGATCATAGTACTTCAATCATAGCATGAAAGGAAAAGTTCTAGCAATACGCAAAGAGACTATGATGCAACATGAAAAGGCACAAACAAAAGATTCATGAATAACATGCTTTGCAAGATGTTTGTTTGTTTCACATAAAGAAAACATAGCATAAAAGTATTCAGCTTGTCCTTCAATAGAATAGCAAATATAAATGCAAAGGACACCTTCAAAGTTCATAAGAGTGACTAGATACAATAGTTTAAAACAAGCAATAACAAGTTATGCATCAATCAACTAGTCTTGGGACAATGCACATAGAAATAAGAATGGCCACTATGCTCTCAAAGTAGTGCATAAAGATAGAAGGTGGAGACTCAATGTAATGGTGGAAGAAAGGCCTTTTGTAAAAGGAAGTAGGGATTCAAGTCTCATAAAGAGCTTCCAAAATTTATGGTACTTATAGATTTCATCTCTCATTTCCCCTATCATAAGCATCTTGAAGGTGATTAAGGTTAAAGTGACACAACTAAGAGGATATGCTTGACAAGTTATAAACCGAAATCTCATGCTCCTTACTTACGAAGACCGATTCTCATGCTACTCAACTTCAGTCACGAGTAAGCTCTTGTCATTGTAAGTATATGTGTATCATTAAGAACCGCCAACGGGGTACCCCTTGCACATGATACGGGAGCTTTCCCATAATCAAAATGACAAGGCAAGCAGACAATGAGCATCTCAGCGATCTTTTTATTTGCTATTTGCATAGGTTTTTATTGAGGATGTTTCATAGAGTGCTCATTATGGTGATGCTGCAAGTTTCCACCATGATTAGGCATGGCTTAGGCTAGCGGCCCAGGTGTTTCTCTAACACACATACAAACTCCATGATCTTACAAGTTCCACTTTTATTTCACACTGTCGAGATCTGTAAGCAAAAGAACATGATATCAACGGGGTACAAAGTACAAGTGCAATGTTGAAAGCGTTCCCCATGAAACATGGTTCAGCTAACTTCAACTTATAAAGCGCAAGCATATACGCAACAAAGAAGGACCCAATGGTTCAAGTTTATTAGAGGCAATAAAGTAAAGTGTGCCATCAAGTTCATGAGAGCTTTAATCACTAGTTTTCTCATAACAAGTGAAAGGTAGACAAAAGCATGAATATACTTGGAATAGCATAAGATAGTAGGTAGGTATGGTGGACTCTTTGGAATAACTTGGTTTAGGGAGTTGGATGCATGAGTGGAACTCATCCTTGGTGGTGGAGGCTAGTAAAAGACTGGGAGCGACAAACTATGAGAGCAATAATGGCCATAATCATGTAGAGCGACAAAACATCATTGATCAAAGCATAAAGTGATACTACAAGTTGAAAACTAAAGGATCATAAAGTCTATGGTGACTTGTGACAGTCATAACATGGTGTGAGCATTTGCCAAGTCAACCCAAATAAAGCATCAAAGGAGAATACCACTATACTATGCTTTAATATGCTAAAACAACGCATGATTCATCCAAGGCACATTAAGAAATCTGAATTGTTTATAACAAGTCATGCTACAGCAAAGAATACTAAGCATAAAGCCAAAAAAATATCAAGCATGGCATGACAGAGCATAGCCACAGTCAAAAACGAGCTCTTTTTACCACATAAGCATGAACTTTCCTACTCTTTTCCAAACCAAACCAAACCATTTGCAAACCAATGTATGAAAGAGGGGGTCCAACCAATTTATTCAGAAAACTAAGCAAACCAAGCAAACTAAAAACCAAAACGAAAACGAAAAGGAAGATGCTGCAAGAACAACACAACTGTGCATGAAACAATAAAAATGAAGCGTTTGGAAGAAACCTAGGATTTTTATTGATGAAGAAGGGAATTCCTTGGGCATCCCCAAGCTTTGATGCTTGAACTTCTTGGATATTTCTTGGGGTGACACGCATGGCATCCCCAAGCTTGAGCTTTAGTCCATCCTTCATCTCATTACTCATTTCTTCCATACACCTAGAAATTTTCCTTCATACAAAACTTCACACAGTCTTTATTAGCAACATTAGTGCACTCAAGATAAATAAGTCTTAAGGTTTAGTTCTAACATCAAATAAACTTCCATTAGAACACTAGCTATTGTAGCACTTCCCTCAAAAAGCTCAATTCCCCAAAAGAACTCAAGAAGGAACCAACAAGAAGCAAATCTAGAAAATGGTAGAAATCTGTCAAAACAGACCAGCAGGTAAAGACGAATTTTTTCGAAGACCTTCTATTGCTCAAATCAAAAAGTGTTGAACTAACAAAAGTTATATAACAACCTGGGGCAGAAGCAAAAACAATTACAGCTCAATTCGACGTACAAAGCTCTCTCAGGAATTTTTACGGTGAAGCACAAAAATCTGTTTCGGGACAGCAACTTTCCCAATCATTACTTCACTCTCATTAGAGGTTACTCTTGGCACAAAAAGCAAAAAAAGGATAAGGAGCGGTTATTACTGAAGTAATAACTTCCAAGACTCAACTAAAACTCTTGGGTTATCTCCCAACAAGTACTTTTCTTTAACGCCTTTAAGTTAGGCATAAGACCAAAGAAAGAATCAAGTGTTCTCAAATGAAGAAGCATTAAGACCAAATTTTGTTTTCATAGGAGAAGCAAAAGAAATATTTTCTCTCTTTTTAGGAAAGTGTTCTATAACTTTCTTGAGCAGGAGTTGATATTTAATGGTGCCTTCTTTCATATCAATGATGGCACCAATAGTTCTAAGAAAAGGTCTTCCCAAAGTAATAGGACAAGAAGCATTGTATTCAACATCCAAAACATAGAAATCAATGGGGACATAGGAATCGTTAACCATAATAAGAACATCATTAAGACTCTCCATGAGTTTCTTTTTAGCATTATCATCAAGTGGGACATTCAAATAGCAATCTTCAAGAGGAGGCAAATCAAGCATATCATAAATCCTTCTAGGCATAATAGAAACACTACTATCAAGATCACACAAAGCTTTGAAATCAAAGTCATTCACTTTCATATTAATGATGGGTTCCCAACCATCTTCTTATTTTATAGGAATAGAAGCTTTATGTTTCATATTTTCTTCTTTAATTTTTATGAGAGCATCAGTAATGTGTTTTGTAAAATCCATGTTCATAGCACTAGCATTAGGACTTTTAGCAAGATTTTGTAGGAACTTAATAACTTTAGAGATGTTGCAACCATCAAGATCAAAATCAACTTTATCATCTAAAGTAGTAGAACTATTACTAGCCTCAACACTAGTGGTGGTAATAGTAGAAACACTAATGTTTCTAGCAATTTCATCTTCTCTCTCCCACTTAGCATGTAATTCAGCTAATAGTCTAACATTTTCATCAATTCTTACTTGTATAGCATTAGTATCTGCAAAGGGATTCTCATTAGTTTCAGGTTTAGCAGCCATTTTATTCAAAGAAGATTGATCTTCAGCCAAGCATGCTATATTTCTTTCAGCATTAGAGAGTTTTTCCTCAATAGTTTTATTGAAGGCAGTTTGTTTACTAATAAGGTCTTTAAGCATAACCTCAAGTTCAGAGGGAGCACTCTTATTATTGTTGTAAGAATTTCCATAAGCATTACCATTTTGGGAGGATATGGCTTATAATTGTTGTTACCAAAATTGTTCCTATAAGCATTATTACCATAAGCATTGTTGCCAAAGTTGTTATTTCTTATGAAGTTCACATCAACTTGCTCTTCTTGGGCAACCAAAGAAGCTAAAGGAACATTATTTGGATCAATATGGGCTTTCCCATTAACAAGCATAGACATAATAATATCAATCTTATCACTCAAGGAGGAGGTTTCCTCAACAGAATTTACCTTCTTACCTTGTGGAGCTCTCTCAGTATGCCATTCAGAATAATTAACCATCATATTGTCCAGAAGTTTTGTTGCAGCACCCAAAGTGATGGTCATAAAGGTACCTCCAACAGATGAAGCCAATAGGTTCCTTGAAGAATAGTTCAATCCTACATAAAAAGTTTGGATGACCATCCAAGCAGTCAGTCCATGAGTGGGACAATTCTTTACCAAAGATTTCATTCTTTCCCAAGCTTGAGCAACATGCTCATTATCAAGTTGTTTAAACTTCATTATTTCACTTCTCATGGATATAATCTTAGCAGGAGGATAGTATTTTCCAATAAAAGCATCTTTGCATTTAGTCCAAGAATCAATACTATTCCTAGTTAAGGAATTCAACCACTCTTTAGCTTTTCCTCTCAAAGAGAAAGGAAACAATTTCAGCTTAATAATATCACCATCTATATCCCTATGCTTTTGCATCTCACAAAGTTCAACAAAGTTATTTAGATGGGAAGCAGCATCTTCATTACCAATACCAGAAAATTGTTCTCTCATAACAAGATTGAGCAAAGCAGGTTTTATCTCAAAGAAAGTATTTTTAACCATAGGTGGAGCAATAGATGTGCTCATAAAATCATTGTTGTTGGTGCTAGTGAAGTCACACAACTTAGTGTTTTCAAGAGTAATCATTTTTTTGGGTTTTCAAATAAGAAAGCAAACATGTAAAACTAAGTTTTTTGTGTTTTTGAAGAACAAACAAGCAAACAAAGCAAAAAGAAAACTAAGCAAAACAAAAACAACAAAGTAAAGAGATTGGTTATGAGGGACTCCCCTTGTGAAGATGTCCTTGACTCAAGGCAACGGCGCCAGAAAACGTCTTGGTGCGCTCGACGATCGACGTAGAGCTCGTTGGGAACCCCAAGAGGAAGGTATGATGAGCACAGTAGCAAGTTTTCCCTCAGTTATGAAACCAAGGTTTAATCGAACCAGTAGGAGCAAGGAAACACCCCAAAGGTGTTACTAGCTGAGCTTTGGCAGGGAGCACTACCGGTGCTAGTAGCAACGTGGAGACCTGCACAACACAACCACATAACTTTGTCCCCAACTTGCGATGAGGTTGTCAATCTCACCGTCTTTTGCGGAAAACAAAGGATTAAACGTATCGAATGGAAAGAAGTAAAAGTTTGTAGAAAGTAAACACAAAGCAGAAACAGTTTATAGATTGTATTTAAAGACAAAGGACCGGGATCCATAGTTCACTAGAGGTGGCTCTCCTTAGATAGATGGCATGCTTGGTGAACAAATTACAGCGGGGCAATTGACAAACACCGAGAAAGCAATACATGCATATACTAATTATCATGACTCCTTTGAGACTTGATTGGGCAATACAACATAATAAATAGACTGCCATCCAACTGCATCTATGACTAATAATCCACCTTCAGGTTATCATCCGAACCCCCTCCAGTATTAAGTTGCAAGCAACATATTATTGCTTTACGAACTGCGTGTAAGGTAAACAATACGATTGTTCTATGAACAAAGGATTGTTGTTTTCTCCCTAGTAGCAACAACACATCTAGTACCTTAGAGATTTCTATCACTTCCCCAAATTACCAGAGGCATGAACCCACTATCGAGCATAAATACTAACTCTTGGAGTTGCTAGCATCTACTTGGCCAAGATAGCTACTAACAACGGAAAGATGCAAGATCACAAATAACAAAGACATGATAGAATCAATAATCAATCTGAAATAGCATCTCAATATCCATCGGATCCCCGCAAACACAACATGTATGGATTACAAAAGATGATCTTGATCATGAATGGAGCTCACAAGATCTAAACATGAAAGCATACAGGAGGAGAAACCAGCCATCTAGCTACTACATGGATCCGTAGTCCAAGGACGAACTACTCACGCATCACACCAGAGGCTTGCATGGTGATGAAGAAGGCGTCCAGGGTGAATTCCCCTCTCCGGCAGGGTGTCAGGAAGAGTTTCAGATCCCTCCCAATCTAGGGATGGAGATGACGGCGGCTACAGACTCTTTCGTGGATTTTTGATCGGGTATTTAGGGTTTTTGTCCCCAGGGCAACTTATAGGCGGAAGGAGAGGCCGAGGGGGTGCTGGGAGCCACCACACCACCCCCTGGCGCGGGCCAGGCCCGGCCGCGTGGCCAGGTTGTGTGGCCGGCCCCTGGCCCCTCTCCGTGTCGTATTCTGGCACTTGATCCCTTGCGGAAAAATAGGCACTTTGGCTTTTGTCCTGTCCAATTCCGAGAATATTCATTTTCTGACTTTCCTAGAACCGAAAACAGCAGATAACAGGCAGCTGGCAATGTGGCTCTTGTTAATAGGTTAGTCCAAGAAATCATATGAAAAGTACTCCAAAGTTGGAACAAAACACAAGAAAGTGGATAAAACCTAGCATGGAACATCAAAAATTATAGATACATTTGCAATGTATCACACAGCAGCAAGTTTCCCTCAGTTATGAAACCAAGGTTTAATCGAACCAGTAGGAGCAAGGAAAGACCTCAAAGGTGTTACTAGCTGAGCTTTGGCAGGGCGCACTACCGGTGCTAGTAGCAACGTGGAGACCTCCACAACACAACCACAGGACTTTGTCCCCAACTTTCGATGAGGTTGTCAATCTCACCCTGTTTTGCGGAAAACAAAGGATTAAACGTATCCAATGGAAAGAAGTAAAAGTTTGCAGAAAGTAAACACAAAGAAGAAACAGTTTATAGATTGTATGTAAAAGACAAGGACCGGGATCCATAGTTCACTAGAGGTGGCTCTCCTTAGATAGATGGCATGCTGGGTGAACAAATTATAGCGGGGCAATTGACAAACACCGAGAAAGCAATACATGCATATACTAATCATCTTGACTCCTTTGAGACTTGATTGGGCAATACAACATAATAACTACACTGCTATCCAACTGCATCTATGACTAATAATCCACCTTCAGGTTATCATCCGAACCCCCTCTAGTATTAAGTTGCAAGCAACATATTATTGCTTTACGAACTGCGTGTAAGGTAAACAATACGATTGTTCTATGAACAAAGGATTGTTGTTTTCTCCCTAGTAGCAACAACACATCTAGTACCTTAGAGATTTCTATCACTTCCCCAGATTACCAGAGGCATGAACCCACTATCGAGCATAAATACTAACTCTTGGAGTTGCTAGCATCTACTTGGCCAAGATAGCTACTAACAACGGAAAGATGCAAGATCACAAATAACAAAGACATGATAGAATCAATAATCAATCTGAAATAGCATCTCAATATCCATCGGATCCCCGCAAACACAACATGTATGGATTACAAAAGAAGATCTTGATCATGAATGGAGCTCACAAGATCTAAACATGAAAGCATACAGGAGGAGAAACCAGCCATCTAGCTACTACATGGATCCGTAGTCCAAGGACGAACTACTCACGCATCACACCAGAGGCTTGCATGGTGATGAAGAAGGCGTCCATGGTGAATTCCCCTCTCCGGCAGGGTGTCAGGAAGAGTTTCAGATCCCTCCCAATCTAGGGATGGAGATGACGACGGCTACAGACTCTTTCGTGGATTTTTGATCGGGTATTTAGGGTTTTTGTCCCCAGGGCAACTTATAGGCGGAAGGAGAGGCCGAGGGGGTGCTGGGAGCCACCACACCACCCCCTGGCGCGGGCCAGGCCCGACCGCGTGGCCAGGTTGTGTGGCCGGCCCCTGGCCCCTCTCCGTGTCGTATTCTGGCACTTGATCCCTTGCGGAAAAATAGGCACTTTGGCTTTTGTCCTGTCCAATTCCGAGAATATTCATTTTCTGACTTTCCTAGAACCGAAAACAGCAGATAACAGGCAGCTGGCACTGTGGCTCTTGTTAATAGGTTAGTCCAAGAAATCATATGAAAAGTACTCCAAAGTTGGAACAAAACACAAGAAAGTGGATAAAACCTAGCATGGAACATCAAAAATTATAGATACATTTGCAATGTATCACACAGCAGCAAGTTTCCCTCAATTATGAAACCAAGGTTTAATCGAACCAGTAGGAGCAAGGAAAGACCTCAAAGGTGTTACTAGCTGAGCTTTGGCAGGGCGCACTACCGGTGCTAGTAGCAACGTGGAGACCTCCACAACACAACCACAGGACTTTGTCCCCAACTTTCGATGAGGTTGTCAATCTCACCCTGTTTTGCGGAAAACAAAGGATTAAACGTATCCAATGGAAAGAAGTAAAAGTTTGCAGAAAGTAAACACAAAGAAGAAACAGTTTATAGATTGTATGTAAAAGACAAGGACCGGGATCCATAGTTCACTAGAGGTGGCTCTCCTTAGATAGATGGAATGCTGGGTGAACAAATTATAGCGGGGCAATTGACAAACACCGAGAAAGCAATACATGCATATACTAATCATCTTGACTCCTTTGAGACTTGATTGGGCAATACAACATAATAACTACACTGCTATCCAACTGCATCTATGACTAATAATCCACCTTCAGGTTATCATCCGAACCCCCTCTAGTATTAAGTTGCAAGCAACATATTATTGCTTTACGAACTGCGTGTAAGGTAAACAATACGATTGTTCTATGAACAAAGGATTGTTGTTTTCTCCCTAGTAGCAACAACGCATCTAGTACCTTAGAGATTTCTATCACTTCCCCAGATTACCAGAGGCATGAACCCACTATCGAGCATAAATACTAACTCTTGGAGTTGCTAGCATCTACTTGGCCAAGATAGCTACTAACAACGGAAAGATGCAAGATCACAAATAACAAAGACATGATAGAATCAATAATCAATCTGAAATAGCATCTCAATATCCATCGGATCCCCGCAAACACAACATGTATGGATTACAAAAGATGATCTTGATCATGAACGGAGCTCACAAGATCTAAACATGAAAGCACACAGGAGGAGAAACCAGCCATCTAGCTACTACATGGATCCGTAGTCCAAGGACGAACTACTCACGCATCACACTGGAGGCTTGCATGGTGATGAAGAAGGCCTCCAGGGTGAATTCCCCTCTCCGGCAGGGTGCCAGGAATAGTTTCAGATCCCTCCCAATCTAGGGATGGAGATGACGGTGGCTACAGACTCTTTCGTGGATTTTTGATCGGGTACTTAGGGTTTTCGTCCCCAGGGCAACTTATAGGCGGAAGGAGAGGCCGAGGGGGTGCCGGGAACCACCACACCACCCCCTGGCGCGGGCCAGGCCCGGCCGCATGGCCAGGTTGTGTGGACGGCCCCTGGCCCCTCTCCGTGTCGTATTCTGGCACTTGATCCCTTTCGGAAAAATAGGCACTTTGGCTTTTGTCCTGTCCAATTCCGAGAATATTCATTTTCTGACTTTCCTGGAACCAAAAACAGCAGATAACAGGCAGTTGGCACTGTGGCTCTTGTTAATAGGTTAGTCCAAGAAATCATATGAAAAGTACTCCAAAGTTGGAACAAAACACAAGAAAGTGGATAAAACCTAGCATGGAACATCAAAAATTATAGATACATTTGCAATGTATCACACAGCAGCAAGTTTCCCTCAATTATGAAACCAAGGTTTAATCGAACCAGTAGGAGCAAGGAAACACCTCAAAGGTGTTACTAGCTGAGCTTTGGCAGGGCGCACTACCGGTGCTAGTAGCAACGTGGAGACCTCCACAACACAACCACCGGACTTTGTCCCCAACTTTCGATGAGGTTGTCAATCTCACCCTGTTTTGCGGAAAACAAAGGATTAAACGTATCCAATGGAAAGAAGTAAAAGTTTGCAGAAAGTGAACACAAAGAAGAAATAGTTTATAGATTGTATGTAAAAGACAAGGACCGAGATCCATAGTTCACTAGAGGTGGCTCTCGTTAAGATAGATAACATGCTGGGTGAACAAATTACAGCGGGGCAATTGACAAACACCGAGAAAGCAATACATGCATATACTAATCATCTTGACTCCTTTGAGACTTGATTGGGCATTACAACATTATACATAGACCGCCATCCAACTGCATCTATGACTAACAATCCACCTTCAGGTTATCATCCGAACCCCCTCCAGTATTAAGTTGCAAGCAACAGATTATTGCTTTACGGATTGCGTGTAAAGTAAACAATACGATTTTTCTATGAACAAAGGATTGTTGTTTTCTCCCTAGTAGCAACAACACATCTAGTACCTTAGAGATTTCTGTCACTTCCCCAGATTACCAGAGGCATGAACCCACTATCAAGCATAAATACTAACTCTTGGAGTTGCTAGCATCTACTTGGCCAAGATAGCTACTAACAACGGAAACCATGCAAGATCACAAATAACAACATGATAGAATCAATAATCAATATGAAATAGCATCTCAATATCCATCAGATCCCCGCAAACACAACATGCAGAATTACAAATAGATGATCTTGATCATGAACGGAGCTCACAAGATCTAAACATGAAACCATAAAGGAGGAGAACCAGCCCTCTAGATACTACATGGATCCGTAGTCCAAGGATGAACTACTCACGCATTGCACCAGAGGCTTGCATGGTGATGAAGAAGCCCTCCAGGGTGAATTCCCCTCTCCGCCGGGGTGCCGGGAAGAGCTTCAGATCCCTTCCGATCTAGGGATGGAGATGACGGCGGCTATAGACTCTTTCGTGGATTTTTAATCGGGCACTTAGGGTTTTCGTCCCGAGGGCAATATATAGGCAGAAGGGGAGGCCGAGGGGGTGCCGGGAGCAGCCACACAACCCCCTGGCGCGGGTCAGGCCTGGCCGCGTGGCCAGGTGGTGTGGTGGCCCCTGGCCCCTCTCCGTCTCGTATTCTGGCACTTGATGACATCCGAAAAAATACTCACTTTGGCTTTTGTCCCGTCCAATTCCGAGAATATTCATTTTCTGACTTTCCTGGAACTAAAAATAGCAGAAAACAGGCAGCTGGCACTATGGCTCTTGTTAATAGGTTAGTCCAAGAAATCATATGAAAAGTACTCCAAAGTTGGAACAAAACACAAGAAAGTGGATAAAACCAAGCATGAAACATCAAAAATTATAGATACATTTGCAATGTATCAAAAACCAGGAATTCAGAGGTTACAAACGATTCAAGTGAACGACAGACTTTAAGATACAAAGGTTTTTGATTTGAAGCAACTTTACTCTGACATAATCAACAAACTTACGATGGTACTACGGATAGCCGAAGACGTTCGAACATAAACCAGGTGATGAGAACAGATAAAACGTTGCACTTCCTTACCAGAAAAAGGGTGGGAGAGTGGGAAAAGAAATAAAGAGCGAGAATTCTTACTCTCCGATTAGTTTTTCCCTAGCATATAGATACCAAAATATTTTTCTATACTCAACAACGTCCGCTGCAAGGTCTCCTAGCAGGTCGACCATGCTTTGATACCAACTTGTAGAGCTCGTCCATCCGACGCGCCTAAACCCCTAGCCGGTATAACCCCACTACAAGGTTATAGCTTCTAGGGTGAGCACGCGCTGGCCCGGTAATGGCGCCTCGGCGTACACAAGTGAGTATATACGCCGGTGACATAGAAGCCACATATCAGAGCATGCCATGTACAAAGAAAGGAAATATAGTCAACAAGATCCAAATATATTTAGATAGGTAGCACCTAGAGGACAGAGGCCCCAACAATACATCATACATCAAGCGGAAAACGTGATATAACATTCGAGTATGGATAAGACCCAAATTGGCATAAGATGCCTAGAATTAAGCAAGTGAGCCCCATGCCCACATGTCTTAGGACTTCCTGGTAGGATCCCGACTAATCATGGTGGACGTTAGAATGGGCAACCCTGTGCATCTCGGATCAACACGTACATGTACAGCAGGAATGAACCCAAAAGAAAAAAGAACAAACAAGAAAAGCAGGAGCGTCAGTATTGAGGCCAGCACATGGCGAGACTAGAATTCAGCGGTCCTCGCCTACCAAGGTATGGTGGGGTTTAGCGGCAGCGAAGCTTGCACCAACTAACTTATAGAGACACACTACAACTTCGGCTAGTGGAGCGAGATAAGAGAGCGCTAACCGATAGCAATAATATAACTCCAGGCATAACCCATCCGAGGATTTACCCCTTGAAAACCAGTCGAGGAAGTAGTCCCACAGAACACACACGTTGCAATTTTATTTATCCAATTGTTTAGTTGATAAGACTAATTACTATTCATATTATTATAGCAAGGCATTAGTAGCGTTGTCTATGATCATGACACTGTACTCCTGAGGCATCCATAATCGTGGACACACGACTTCTCGAAAAGATTTACCCTATAGGGGTGCATAACTGTACCCAAACACATGTTCAACCCTTCAAGCACTAAAACACTAATAGGCGTGCCTTCCAAGTCTCACAACAAGAACTGTCCCATAACTACGCGCGTATCCAGAGGTATCACCTACCGTATTGACCCGACCAGGAGGTACGATGATTCTCGAGGGTGGTACATCGTGTGCGTCTATGATTAGGAAGGATTGGAGCTCCACTATGGAAGATGACCTCCCAGCCATACCGCGTTTATGTATGCAATGTCGCAACAGTCCACCAAAATATCAAGTCCGAAGACATATTCAACTCACCCATGTCAGAGGACATATTATGCGTATGCAACAAATGCAAAACCAATTTGTGACCCTCTGGATAAACAAATAGTGCCCGTAGTTGAGGGGGGATCCCAGAGGCCCCAACGTTTGGTTAGCGCGATCAACTCATAATTGGTATCATAGAAGGAACGGTTCCTAGGTCGACTCAAGCAGTCCCAAAAGGTGGTCGCTGCCGGAGCCCTATCATTAGGTGAAGCCATAACCAACAACATCAGATTTATATTCACATCACCAACAATATCCAGTTATCAAGTTCCACCTGTATGAGAGCAGTACTAAGCATGCCTACGACCGCAAGGACAAAGTTAGCTAATCAAACAAGGAAATAGGATAACCAAGGTATAGGGTAGGTAAAGTAAAGGTACGGTACTAAAGCGTCAACAATACGGATAGCAATAGATCAAATGAAGGAAGTAAAGACTATAAATGCAAAATAGGTAGAAGGGGATGACATGCTCGCCTGAAGGATCGAAAGATGAAGGCGGTACAAGCTCAAAGGGGGTTACTAGTAAGATGGCTCACACTCCTGCTGGTACTCATTAGACTCGTCTTCTATCGAGAAGAACCAAATGCCATACATAAAGGAAATAATGCAATCAACACAAGATTGGTACAATGCAAACAATAATGTAGCATGGCAATATATGATGCGATATGTTTAATAAGTCAAGATTAAGTGATCGAGGGACAAGAGCGTAGCGGTAAAAGTAAATCGGGCACATGTTATTTAGGGGGTTCAAGTGCGAATTCAATTAGGGTTCAATGATCCATGATGCAAAAGAGCAAACATATACCATGGTTAGATTCGTGTTGTCGATATGGTTGATTTAGACATATCATTTGTCAAATTTGGAGTTACGGATTAAAAGTTATTAAATTGCAAATTTATGGCCAAAAGGGCAAAAATGTCAATATTGTGATATTTAGGGGTGTTTCTGCAAAATTTCACTGATGCCATTTTATTCATCTCAGAAAATCATTTACTCTTTGTTTTGTAATTATTTGCAAATTCGTAATCATTTGGAAGTTATTTGTATTTGAGTGAATTTACATTAATTAAATTAGCAATAAAAGAAAAAGGAAGGTGGGCTGCTGTGGAGAAGTGGGCCGATGGCGCGAACTATCTGCTGCTCACGTGCGGGGATCCAAGATGGGCCGGCCCCAGACAGGTCAAGGAGGAGGGCTACGCGTTGAGCAAGAAAACTGGCTAGGGACCTTTTTACAAAAGCGTCAAAGCAGGTGTTAGTCTGAGTTTCGGATCTGGAATTTTTGGCAGCAAAATGGCCTGAGTTCAACTGAAGATGACGACAAATCTGGGATGATTTTGAAGATGTCGTAAAAATGAAAATTGTAGATCTCGCAAAGTTCTACAACTTTGCTGAAGTAAGTTTTCCAAACAGAAAACGTACGCACCGGCAAACATTGAAGAACAGAGCAGATTCAGATTGCACTAACGAAATTTTATAAAAACAGTTTTCGAATCGATCTTCGAAAGAAGATTTCTTCATCGGTGGAGCTCCAAATCGAGCGCTGTTTGATCCTGGAGGTAGCTGGGGAATACGGCTTCAAGGTTTGTTCAGGAAGTTTTTAAAAACGATCAACGTAGACGCCGGCAAAAATTCGGGAAGGTGCGACCTGAGAGATGTACGTGCTGGAGCAATTCATGCCGAGCGCGTTCCAGGCTGCGGCGGCTGGGCCCAGCACGGAGCGATGGCGAGTGAGAGGAAGCAGAGGGAAACCAGGGAGAGAGAGAGGGGAGAACGGAGGAGTGTCTCACAAAGAAGGGTCGATGACGTTGGAGCAGAGCCGGAGCTTAACGGGGCAGTGATGAGCGCGGCGACGGTGTGCCGCTCTGCCCCTCCTTGTGCTCTGCCACTGCGGCAGCGACGTTGGTATGCGCGGACGGCGGCGAGCACGCTTCCATTCTCCTCTTGAAGCTTGTAGACGGCAGCAGCTAACTAGAAGGACGGTTGAGGCGGTGGTGAGGCGGCCATGGCCAGCGACGATGGCGAGGATGTGTTTTCTGGTTTTCTTGGCAAATGGGAAACAACTGGGAAGGAGTAGATGAGGATGGGGATGCTGCGCTGATGCTTTCTTTGTAGTAGAGAGACAGAGCGGGGGCAAAGGTGGTTTGCATGGTTGTTGTGCGTGTAGTGCGGCTTGCTGTGTTGCTGCGTGTGCTGTAGGCAGGAGCGTTGTGCTGTTGGTGCAGTCGCACCTGCTGAGAGAAAAAATGGCCAGGCTTTGATCGGCTGTGGAAAGAAGTGGCCGGCGAGCTCGAGTAGAACAGGGGCGTTTGGTGGCTGCTGGGTTAGTTAGATTAGGTGCAGGAAGTGTGTAGCTAGGTTAGGTAAACTTAGATATTTAGGCTTTTAGATAATGTTAGAGCAGATTTAGGCTAGGATTTAAAACAGGGTGTTTAGAAAGATTAAAAGGGTAGGCAAAAGAGGTAGAGGTAGATGTAGAAAAAAGGGAGAGGTTTTAGATAGATATATGGGGTGTTTTGAATAGGTGTAAAAGGATAGAGTTTAAATGGAAGATAAAAGGGGTGTATGGGTATACATATAGAAGAAAAACAAAGAGAGAAAGAAGGAGTAAGAGGGACAAGAGCACAAATATAACAACAAGCCAAATGAAAATAAAAGGGAGAGTGGATCATGTGTAGATGAATATATGGGCAAGATTTGAAATACGAATAATCCAACAAGAAGCCCACATATATAATAGAAAGATGATGACGAGATTGTTATCATGTTAGTAGGAGGAAGGGAAACAAAGAGAGATGCCCTCAACTCAAATTCGGCATTGTAACAGTTTAATAAAAGCCAAATACAATTATATCAAGAACCAAATCAAATGCCAGCAAAGAGATATTATGCATGCATGATGAAGGTAAGAAATGCACAAACATGAACAAAAGGTGGGGATTTGAACCTTGCGATGTCACAAGACAATTCGGGAAGTAGCTCCCCAAGCCCATCCATGCACCGTACCAACCTATCACATTCACTACATGTCTGGATATGAAGAGCTCGGGTCGCCACGACCTACTAAGTCCATCCAGCCACCCATAACTCACTAGCATATGGCTATGCACATAAGCTCCCAAACAAAGACACTAATCATTTCTCTGAAACCTGGGTGGCCATCCACAAGTGAGATACTCGGGTAAACCATAGACATGGGCCCGACATTCATGAACCAAGCAATTACCAATTCCACCCAGAGAGTTCATTAATTAAGTTGTTTTCAAATTTTCCAAACACATGATTTCAAAACAATCTTTATCATGGTGTATCCCACTCTCGTCTACATAAGCATAACTAAGCACAACTACTTATGGCGGCTCACCTAACAAAGGAAGGCTACGACCATAATAGGATATAGCATAACAATAGATATAACATGTAAAAATAAAACAAAGATACAATGCATATAGAAAGTCAATAGGACATTTATGAAGATCCACATTTATGAAGCTACAATAGCAATCTTTAGAGTTGTTCAAGCACTCGAAATAGTCACACGGGAAACAATTCGGACAATCTACATGAATCGGTGCAATGAGGTGAACAAACAACACATAGAGATCAAACAAATGCAACAAATGCATGCATGACATGTTCATAAAAGTTTCAGTAGCTTATTAATTTTGTCTAATCAATATATCTACTGATGGCATGCATGGAAAACCTTTAATGCGTTGAACACAATTTATGCAATTTAGAAAACTAGTTATTAGGCTTTTAATCAAAATATTAAGCATATGATGTTAACAGTGTTATAAAATTTTGGCAAAAATCTACTGGATAGATATATCAATTTAGAGCCTGTAGAAAAAGGATTCATGTCAAAATACTTTATAGGTCTTTTTCTAGAATTAAAATACTACAATATGACTTTTAATATGTTTGAAATTATATTATAGTAAACTCGTAATTTTATTCCAGAATCATGTTCTACATAATTTTTTGAATCAAGGGTATATCATTTGTATTTTTCTAACCTGTAGTTTATTTTCTATTAATTTATTACTCCCAAAAGGGCATCAATCCATTTAAATAATCACGACAATAAATGTCGTATCCAAATACATATTAATAATCTCTACACAATTATCTTTCCAACGGTGTATTATATGCTATTTCTAGACATATAGATCTTTTTATATTAAATTTACAAGTTTAACACAATTTTTGCAAATTTCTAATCAATTTTTAAATATAAGGGAATATTCCCAGGGTATATTCCATGCTGACTGGGCGGTCAGCACTGACGTGCGGGACACGCGGCACACTGGTACTGGCCTATACTGGTTCGCCGGGCCATCTAATCTAGGTCGTCCAGAACAGATCGGACGGTTGGGAAGGTTTGCTTCTGATGCTCATCGGCTACGATGACGTGGTGGCGGTAGTACGATTCAGGTGATGGACGCCGGCTGTGGTTCCTTGGTCTCCAGCGATGTCGGTGGGGTCTACGGCATGCGGCGGACAACAACGATCATGTAGGTGGCCTTGGCGGCAGACAACTCTTCCCCAGGAAGCATGGAGGGGCGGATGGCCTCGTCGGTGTCCAGCGGTGCCCTGGAGGTCCTCTCCCGGGCTTCCTGGCGCTCTGCCAGAAAGGAAAAAGGGTCACGGGGGAAGCGGTGAGGGATGCAGAGAGGTAAGAGGGCGCGGGGTTCTTGGGGTCGACGAATCGGACCTCTACTCGAGCTTCAATGGCGGCGGCAGTGCAGAGACTCCAGCGAAGAATTCAGCGGCTTCGGGGGCTTGAAACCCTAGGTTTTTTGGGGGATTCGGCAGAGGAAAAACATGGGGATTAGTTATGTATGAAGAACAGACGAGGGGCACTCGGATTCGTGGTGAAATCCACGATATTCATGGTGGTAGTTCGAGGTGGTCGTGCTTAGCATGAACTCGTGGCGTCTTCGGCTGACAAGTGGGTCCCACCTGTCGGCGACAGGGGCGGAGTGGGCAGCGGCTGGCGCTGGCGCCTTGCTGGTCTGGTCCTGGGCCTTCGTGGAGGCTGTGTGCTGCACGGGGAGCGAGAGCAAGCGGCAGATATCAGGGCCTAGGTGGGCTAGGCTGGCTGGCTAGGGCTAGGCTGGCTCGGCTGGCTCGCTGCTGGGTTTAGTTAATTTTTTCTCTTTTCTATTTTTCTTTTTCTGTTTTATTCTTTTATTCATAACTTTTTCATATGAGCTCCAAAAGAGATGATTTCTGTTTCTAAAATTTTCAATATTAAGTAGATCAACATAGGATCATAATTGTATCCTTTTCACTAGTTTGCAATTTGTGTATTTATAAATCGCTTAGTTGATCTTTTGTAGCAGCCTTTGGACAAATCAAATTTTGATCTTCAAAATATGGTTTTGCGAATATTTTTTTTGCACGAATGCCATGATGGAAAGCGATGCACAGTAATCCTAGGTAATTCCGAGTTTCTAAAATCTAGGATGTGACAATACGTCGGCTTGAAATTTGGACGAGAGATAGAATAAACCATTTTCGAAATCCTTTAAATTAGGAGAGGATAAGAAGTAGAACTTTTCAAAAAGCTTTTGAGAAAGTAGTTTTCAAAAGCCGGTGTTTCTAGAGTATGGGTTTTTCTGTGTAATGACCATCCAACTAAGGTTCTTCTATAGTCAGGATGGCTCTGATACCAAGTCTATGGGACCCCCGGATTATTCCTCTGAGAATCCCTGTTATACATATTACCATGATCCCATGATCAATTGGTCGTGGCACATAACCGACAAGTATCAAAGTAAACAGCCATTACTAAGCGGATAAATGTCATACCTTATTTTCCTTGATGGCTACATCAATCAACATAAGTGGAACTTCGTCAAGCGTAGAGCCCGAGCCATGCCTTAACCTACAGGCAACTGACTAGGAGAACGTCCTAGCTTGCATAGTCGTCAATTTCACCTTCTTCTTCTTCCTTACCTCTCGAATCTGACCAAGTTAATAGCCAGGGACAATTCTAGTGAGTACTTTGAATGTACTCGCAAACTACCTTAGAGAATAATAATAGAAAGAGGATATGCATTATGGCTGGGGTAGTAGGAGGTCTCCATGAGAGGTTCTTTTCTAAAATAGTTTCGCTTGTAGATATAGCATCCACATATATTTGTCGAAAACTTTTGTAAAACATTTTGAAAGTCTTTTGAGAAGTTGTGGGAAACACTAGGATTGAGTCACCCATTTTTTCCTCCTTCCGGTCACCCCATGACCAAAGTCCTTTCCTTCATTTACGACCATACCATGGTCACAACATTTCCAAATCCTTTGCTTTTCTAAAATCCTTTTTGAAAATCAAAACCAACAATGCTCTATAGCAACCTTCCCAACCATCCATGACCATGGACATGGCTATTCGAATATATTTACACTCTGCAAAGGTTGTACACTTTACTCACACCATTCGGGTACCCTGCCCTAATCCCTTATGGATCGTGGGTCGAGTAACCGATCAAGACCCTCAGGATGCCCACTCCAGTATAAGCGCCTAGCAATGAGTCGTTCCCCTGAACACTAGGATGGGTGCTGGGACCAACCGGAGCGCCTTTCCCACTACACAAAGTGTGCGCTTTCAATGACAAGCTCATAGTCAACTCCTAGCTACCCGAAGGCAGTTCGTATCTTCACCTGGTCAAGGCTTCCCGTGGACCATTACAGCAGAAGACCCAACATCCAGAGATTTCCATCCCTTGTAGTACTTACAAGGCAATTCATACCAGAGTAAACAAACTTCGAGTCCAGCCCCTTCCCATATAGGAGTAATGTGGTTGCACGGGTTAATTGTTCTAGCAAACTGCAAAGAACCGAGTGTGTTTTTGCAAACATCTTTCCTCCTTTTTCTTTGAGAACTTTGTAAAAAAAACTTCTTATTTTCTCGAACTTCTCTTGGTAGGTCCAACCTGACAAAGGTTTTACCGTAAAACATTTTGTAAATTTTTTCCAGGGTCTTCCCATCCTTTAGTTTTGCTTCGGCTAAAGCGGGGTCTCCAAAGGGGTATGGTGTTATACACCATCTACCATACTAGGGATCAGTCGGTGTCATCAAGGGAGTTGCAGTTAGTAGTACAAAGGTGTAATGGTTTGTAGTAGCCAAGCCACTACCAGATATAGATCATCACACAATAAAACAATGCAATTTTCATAAACAGTAGGTAAAACATGCATAAGAAAAATAGTTGAAAAAGGCTTATGAGCAAGAAGGTGGCTTTCCTGATGATCAACATATGGCAATACGTCCCTTGACTCCTTAGAATACCATAATAACCAATAATAACCATCTTCATCCGTCTCCGATATAATCGCAATTAACGTCGTCAAGATTAACACATGCCAGAAAACAAGAGCACAATCAACACAAGGCATACAAGCACCAATATAATATAGCAAACAATGTACAACTCCTTACTCACTTCAGTAGGTGCTAATGATTTGAGTTTATAGCAACTAGAATGACTTTATTTGCATTTGGGGATTTTCCTTTATGATTTAATTGATAAATACCACTTAATGAAGGGATTTTAATCTAAGTCTTAGTTTTGTATGATATCAATGTACATAAATGAAATCATCAAAGACATATTTAAACAACAAGGCCAACAACAGTGGTTTAATGATTTTATCAATTTTCCTAATTAGTTATGATTATTTTAGTGGAAAAACCGTTGTTTAGGTGAATAAATCACCATAAAAGATCTGTAGATCAAATAAGTTTGTGCTCATAGGGTATTTTATAAATTGGAGTTTGTGATTTTTGACAGTTGGAATCACCTCAAATTAGTTACCAAAATGCCCTTGGGAAATTCGCCGTCCCATCTGCAAGCAATTTGTCTTTCTATCCACATTTTATCTACATAGGATTTTGATATGAATGCAAGGACACATAGTAGTTATATCAAATACCTTTCTTTAGGAATTGGATTCATCATTTTTGGAGTTGTAAAAATACTTTAGTGATTTATCTACTGAATTAACCCTATATAGAGAGGTTTAATTCACCATAAATCAACAAAGGCTCAATAAATAGTGATCTCCTAGATTTTCATAAGTATTGTTGTACCTCATCTATGAAATTTGGAATTAGGTCCATACATTTTATGTTTTGGCCTAGAGAAATCTATAAAGTCAAATATGAACTAATTTTGTTAAAAGAAAACAAGAGCTACACTAGGCATGAGCCTAATGGCAATAGATAGGTATGTCCAATATCTTCCAGGGGGAATTGGATTTGTTCCATTTGGATATGTGGATCTACCTGAGGGATTTATTGATGGAAAAAGACACTTTTTAGAACATTAAATGCTAGTAAATAAAAAAATATTTTTGGCAAAGGACTAGTTCTGCATGTTTTACAAAACATGTGGGAACATGTCAAAATTTGGATCTGGCCAAAATACGGTGTTTTCAATTTTATTTAGCAATTAAACTAACTGGCCAAAATTCAGATATGGAATTAATAAAACAAAAATTAAAAGGGGAAACAGGCACTGGGCCGGATCTGGAGGAAACTAGGCCGCATAGTGGCCGTCCGGCCCAACTGGCCCCAGGGCGTGCGCGAGAGGAGGAGTCCGAAACTGGCAAGGGGGGTCCCAAGCATCGTCAAATGCTGAACACGAAGGGGTATCAAGCCCTGTAGGTCGTTGGATTAGATCCAGATCCAATGACCACAGGTTCGTCTTCATCGTGAAAGTGCTCCGGTGGGGAGCTAACCCTAGGGGCGAGCGGGACAGTGCAGTAGCTCATCTAGGGCCATGGAGAGGCGCTGGGTAGGGTTCAGGGGGACACGACAGTCGACGACAAGCTCGGAGAGGGGAGGCATGACTAGGTTCCGTGACTAGAAGTGGCTCACATAGTAGTGCCCGAGACGAGCTTGTCAGACCTTGCTGGATGAGCAGGCTACTGGCATTCCTGTACAAGAAAAAAGGGGTGGGTTAGGTAGAGGGCAATCTGTAGAAGACACGTACGAAGAGAACCGGAGGAGAAGGGTGAGAGTCGACCTCCATTTCATGGTTTTTCAGGGACGGACAAGAACAGAGTTTCCCCTTCTCTACTAAGCCCGGGACTGGTAGTGGTAGGAGAAGCTGGGGCTCGTGGGGAGGTACTCTGGTGGCTAGGAAGGAGAAATGAGAGAGCAGGGAGGGATTTGGTGGCCTCTTGCCTTTTTACCTTAGTGGAGGTGGTCTATGGTGAGCCAAGTCCAAGAGAGGGCAATAGGAGGGGGTCCTAGATGCTAGTTGGGAGGAGAGGCGGTGGAGAGATGAGTGGGGTAGTCGTGGCTTTGCGTTTAAAAGGCAAGAGAGCTCGCCTACTTCACCTTGGTGGTATTAAAGAAAAAGGGAGAGGTGGGAGCTAGGGCTGGGATAGGGAAATCCATTGGCCACAAGGGCGGTGGAGGGGGTGGCGTGTGGGTCCAAGCATGACCAGAGAGGTGGAGGAGGCCTTCTGCAGCTAGGGTGTGGAGTAAAGATCAAGATTTGTTGGGATTTTCTTTTTTCTCTCTTGCTCATACTCCAAGAGTTACTACATAGGTCGACCAGAGTTTGCCCTGGTGCCAAGGGGAAGTATTGAACAAGTTCTAATGAAGGTTGGAGAGGGTTTAGATCAAGTTTGTTAAATTCTTCCATTTTGCCAATTTGCTTGATGAAGAGCAAGTTCTTCAAAAATGATCTCGGCAAGATGGTTCAAAGGTACTAGTGGATAGATATGATCAAGGTGCATCACCAAGGATTATTGCAGATTTATTGGATCGTTTTAGATCATAATTATATCATTTAATCAAATAGTCTTTAATCTGTTTTACTAGATTCATTTGAGATTTTTGAATTGGAAAAAGTGATTTTTTGGTTTGAGATAGTCCCAAAATTTGAATTCACAATCTGGATAATTTTCCAAGATTTATTGAGGCATAAAAGTATTGAAAATTTTTATTTCTCCATTTTTGCCATTTAAGAAAACAGGCAAAAATAAATATTAAAAATCTTCAAAAATATTTATTTTCGAAGTGGGAATATAGTGTGTGATATATATGCCTCGAATGTGACCTATGTTGGAGAAGCGTTTTGGCAAAAACAAATCTTTCCTTTCTGGAGGGAGTTTTGGAGGTTTTGTTCATTAAAAGAGTTAAATAGGTTTTGAGCCATAATAATTATGGATAATATTTGGTAAATCTTCATACCAAGGTAGATGTTGTCCACATGATGCATCAATCATTTGAAACCTTGGGTTTTGTAATACCTCGGACCCTACACTCTAAGCAACAATTCAGGATGAACCCAAAGTGCATAAGGTGTCCTACCGCGGAGGCCCAAGGGCTACCCATGTGTAGGCCCCATCTAAGCGGAGCAGGGAACGGTACCGACCAACCACCCTATCCACTTTGACGAAACATCGTATCAAGTGCGAGTAGCGTAGTCGACATGTATGTGAACGAAGCATACATGTCAACACCCAGATTTTTAATCCCAGATGCCCGTTATGCCATACCTCGCAATCCCATGATTACCATTTTTGCGAGACATAACGGATTGGATATCACAGTACATCATCCATTACAAACCATACATAAGGTTTTACACAAATACGGATCTCATGATCTAGTCTTTAATACAACAAGCAGTGGAAATACACGATAGCATAGCGGTGGGGTCCATCTTCAGGGGCACAGGCAATGCTGACGAAGGCAGATAGTCCTAGTTATCATAGCCGTCCTGCTGACCATCATCTTGATAATGTCCTTCATAGTCTGGCCATGATAATAGCCAGGGACAAAAGCCATGAGTACTCTTTAAGTACTCGCAAACTACTACTAGCAAGGGTTATGATTCTAAGTTAAAGTGCTGAATTGAAAGAATAACTATCAAGTTAAGTTTGAAACCTAAGCTGAGTTCTGAAGCAAGAAAAGATAAAGTAAAGTTCTAAGATCACTTAAGTTGGGAAGCTATTATCATCAACACAACCCTGTTGTGGTCAAGTCAAAGTTCATTCATTCATTTCAAGTTATTTAGAAAACATCTGACAACGAAACAGTATGGCCATTCCAACTATCCATAACCGCGAACGCGGCTATTCGAATAGTTTGACACTCTGCAGAGGTGGTACACTTTCACCACAATATTCAATACATCTGTCAGGGATAACCCTGAATCATCATACTTAGTATGAAGATAATCAAACATAACCTTCCCTTTACACACCCTAGTACAAGCACCTCTCCTAGGTTTGATCTATTCTAAAACACTAGGTTAAGAGTGTTCACTAAGGTGGAAAGGTGGAATCAATATCATGCCATAGAATGACATCTAAAGGTTTCTAAGTAGGTCAAGTTTTATACTCTTTATGCTACCTTCAAAATTAATTAAAGAACTTTGTGTAAACTAAGGGTGTGTGATCAAAGTATGCTTAAGGCATCTTTACTAAACTATCTAGTTTTATTCTAGCTTGTTACAATAGCTTACTAAAGCATGTTTGCAAGGTTTATCTTACCACTAATAGCTTGCCTTGGTTGGTGGAGTGGTTGAAGTTTTCTTCTTCTTCTTCTTGGTAGAACTCCTCCTCCTCGAAGGCTTGGTCGGTACTAGCGTCTAGAAATACATAGGGAGTGCACAATCACCAAACAATACTTAACTTAGGCTAAGTAGTATTCTAAACCACACAATTGATGATCTATTATCATCCCAAACATCACAAGTTTTAATTCAATAGTTTGAACCTTTTTATTTTGGAAAAGTAATTTCTACTCATTGAAATATTAACTACACTTTAATATTCACCACCAAAATATGGGATCATGTGGACACATGTCCTCACCACATATTCTAACATGTGGGAATGAGATTTAAAGGATGGATCAATATTACTTTGGTTTAAGTTCATTATTTAATGATTTAAAGTGACTAGAAATGCCTATATAGCATTATTTTGGTACTAGTCTAAAGTCACTGCCTGTAAACCTTAATATTATTACATATTTGGATATATATGATGAAATGTGATTTTTGAGAGTTGGAATCAACTCAAAAGATAACTTGGTTGATTTTACAAAAATGTTTCAAGTTGCAAAAGCTTGTGTCTTCTTATTTTTATTAGGAGAAATCTATAACTCTAAATGAATTAAATCCAACGGGCTTGGATAGAGCATTTCAATACCTTTCAGACAAAATTAGTTTCATGTAATTTGGATTTGTCAAACTCACAGAATTGAATTTTGAAACACTGGACAGAAACTATATTCTAACTAAAAAGAAAAACCTAGATTTGAATCTACGGGCTTGCGCGGGAAAGGAAATGGGCCGGCCCAGTGGCGCTACGCGGCACGGGGCTCAGCTGACAGGAGGGGTCCACTTGTCAGCGGAACTTAAAACGCGAAACGGTACGCGCGCTGTGGGCCGTGCGATTAGAGGCTAGATCTACGGCTGAGGGTCGTCGTCGATGACGGACGGGTCGCCGACGAGCTCGAACCCTAGCGGCTCGGTGGGGGTCTACTGGGGGCGTACTAGGGCTCCAGCGGGGTCGACGATGCGGGAGAACAAAGTGGAAGACAACAGCGAGGCGAGGCGTGGTCGCGGCGGAGCTTGGGGTGGCCGGAATCAACGACACCCTTCTTCTCCAGAGGCGGCGGCTCCGGCTCAATTCTGGCGAGCTGCTGCTCCACTTCTCCGGCGAGGGGTGGTTGAGGTTCAGAGAGGTGAGGAGAGGTGAGGTGAGGTGAGGTTCAGAGAGGCTGGGGAGGGCTCCTTTTATAGGCTAGACGGTGAGACCGAGTGGGATGGGTGGTCGACGATGGCGACATGGCTACGGCGAGCTAGCGGCATGGCTGGGGATGGCGATCGATGGGCGGTCCCCTGGCGGTGCTCTAGTGCTTCAATGCGGCCGTAGGGGCGGTGGCATGCGGTCAGGGTGAGGTGGCGCTCTGCGCGGCCGAAGCGGCTATGTCCACGGCAAGCGGTGGCTGTGTGGCTTTGGGCGGCGAACGGAGGTGTCTACGGTGTTCTCTAGGTCGAGGCGGAGCGGTGGGTGCGGGCTGGTGTCGAGCGGCGGCTTGTGCACGCGGGGACAGTGCACGCTCTGCGGTGGCGTTGGCATGGTTCGGTGGCACTGGGCGCGGGTTCTCCTCTATGGTCCATGGCTGGTCTTGGCTCGGGCAAGGGACAGAGAGGGGCGGTGCTGGCTGCCTCCTAGACATGGAGAGGGGGAGAGGGGTGGTCTTCTGCAGCGGTTGCAAGTTTGGCAGGCGAGGCATGGCTCGGGTCGGCATGGCATTGTTGCTAGGGGTGTAGGGGATGGGTGTTTAGGCTTTGGTTAGATCATTGGGAGATAGAGGGAGTAAATGGGGAGTAAATGGGGGCAAAACTCTGTTCAAAACAGTGAGCTAGGATTAGAGGTGTGATTCTGCCTGCCAAGTGTTTGATGAAATGGCCGCAAGAGAAAAAGTTTTGAATTTTGAGTTCAAAATTTTTGGGTGATCTCCACTAGTGATAGGTAGTCTCTGGTTGCAAGGGTTTTGAAAATGGTGCTCAATTTGATGGTTTTTGAAATAGGGGTGATCTATGCATATGCATTAGAGTCAATTTTAAACTGTCATTTAAAATAGTTTACAGAAGGTTTTTAGTAGATCAAAAGGTGGGCCTTGGTACCTCATTATGTGTACTAAGGGGTGTAAAGATCAAGAATTGTTTCTGTTAAGAATTGAGTACTAGGAATAGCCAAAGTAGGCATGAGAGTTAAATTTGTCCAAATGACCATTCCTTCATTTTAATTCTTTTTGATTTGATTTTCTTTAGGAAAAGTTTGGGAATGATGTAGATGATGTTTAAATCACCTAAGAAACATTTTAGAAGCAAAGGATCACACAATCATGGCAATTCAAAACAACTCCTATTTTAAATGCACACATATATGAATGCTTTCATTTTAAATTTGGAAAAGTTTTTGTTAACCCCATTTTTGGATGACTTGATCTTGATAAGCTTGGATTTACAAACCTTCCCCCCTTAAATAAAATCTCGTCCCGAGATTTACAAGAAAACTAGGAACTAAAGAGATCTGGGAACTCTGTCCTAATGTAATCCTCGCGCTCCCAAGTGGCTTGCTCCTCGGTATGGTTGCTCCACTAAATCTTGAGAAACTTGATACTCCTGGTCCTAGTGGTTCTGTAGGCTTCTTCTAAGATACGGACGGGTACTTCCCGATAGGTCAGGTCATTGTTGATTTCCACTGCTCTGTGATCGATATTCTTGAAAACTTCAGTCTTCTCAGGCACTTCCAAACATTTGCGAAGTAACAAGATATGGAACACATTGTGGATGGCTGACATCTCTTCAGGCAATTCCAGATGATACGATACTTCTCCTCGGCGGTTCAGAATCTTGAAAGGTCCGATATATCTGGGAGCTAACTTTCCCTTCAGACTAAAGCGTTGAGTTCCCTTCAATGGTGAAACCTTGAGATATACGAAATCTCCAACATTGAAAGTCGGGTCTCTCCTTCTCTTGTCAGCATAGCTTTTCTGTCTGGATTGGGCGGTCTTGAGGTGCTCACGAACTTTGTGAACTTTCTCTTCTGCTTCTCGGAGAATGTCGGGTCCAAAGATCTGACTCTCTCCTACTTGCGACCAATTCAAAGGGGTACGACACTTTCTTCCGTATAGGAATTCAAAGGGTGCCATCTGCAAACTAGCTTGATAACTGTTGTTATATGAGAATTCTGCGAAGGGTATACAGTCTTCCCATTTTGATCCGTATTCCAACACACAAGCTCTAAGCATATCCTCCAAGATCTGGTTGACTCTCTCAGTCTGTCCATCTGTTTGCGGGTGATAAGCGGTACTGAAGTTCAACTTGGTTCCTAAACCTTCCTGAACTTTCTGCCAAAATCTTGAAGTAAACTGAGTTCCTCGATCTGATACGATGGTCTTGGGGGTTCCATGCAGACTAACAATCCTAGCAATGTACAGCTCTGCTAGTTTTGTACTCTGGTAGGTTGTCTTGACTGGTATGAAGTGGGCTACCTTGGATAGTCTATCAACTATGACCCAGATTGAGCCATTTCCCCTACTAGAAGTAGGTAAACCGGTGATAAAGTCCATTCCAACGGAATCCCATTTCCATTCCTGAATCTGCAATGGTTGCAACAATCCTGCAGGTCTCTGATGCTCCGCTTTGACTCTTTGACAAATGTCACATTTGGCTACGTAGCTACCGATCTCTCTCTTCATCTTGTCCCACCAAAATTGCTCTTTAAAATCCTGATACATCTTTGTTCCTCCGGGGTGGATAGAATAAAGAGTATCATGAGCTTCCTTCATGATAATTTCCTTCAGCTCCGAATCTGCTGGTACACAGATACGTCCCTTGTACCACAGTACACCTTCTTCGTCTTCGGTGAATCCAGGTACTTTGCCTGTACAAATACGACGTTTGATTCTGTCGATACTTTCATTCCCCTTTTGGGCTTCCTTGATTTGGCTAATCAAAGTGGGTTGAAGTTCAATGCTAGCTAGGAATCCTTTGCTAACTAACTCGGTCCTGAACTGCTCCAACTCCTCATACAAACTTGGTTGCCTCTCTTTGATCATGGTGTTAAGCCTACACGGCAATCTGCTAAGAGCATCCGCTACCACATTGGCTTTGTCGGGGTGATAGTGAATGTCAAGGTCATAATCCTTGATTAACTCTATCCATCTTCTTTGCCTCATATTCAACTCCTTCTGGGTGAAGATATACTTCAAGCTCTTATGATCTGAGTAAATATCACAGCGATTACCCATCAAATAATGATGCCATGTCTTCAATGCTAGAACCACGGCTGCTAGCTCAAGATCATGGGTCGGATAGTTCTGCTCATGCTGCTTCAGTTGTCGAGACAGATACGCGATGACTTTGCCTTCTTGCATCAATACACATCCTAGACCAATCTTTGATGCATCACAATACACATCAAACGACTTCTTGATGTCTGGCATGATCAAAATTGGGGCTGATATCAATCTCTTCTTCAGCTCCTGGAAACTGGCTTCACACTTGTCTGTCCATTCAAACTTCTTGTCCTTCTTCAACAATTGGGTCATTGGTTGGGCTATGCTCGAGAATCCTTCTACGAACTTGCGGTAATATCCCGCTAATCCGAGAAATGAACGAACTTGGGTTTGATTGGTTGGGGCTTCCCATTCTTCGACATCTTTTATCTTGCTGGGATCAACAGAGACTCCTCCAGCAGACACAATATGTCCTAGGAATCCTACTTCTTTCAGCCAAAACTCACACTTGCTGAACTTGGCATATAACTGATGCTCTCTCAGGGTTTCTAGGATGATTCTCAAATGTTGCTCATGCTCTTCTTCTGACTTGGAGTAGATAAGGATGTCGTCGATAAACACAACTACAAACTTATCTAGGAAATTCATAAAGATCTTATTCATGAGATTCATGAAATAAGCAGGGGCATTGGTTAATCCAAAAGACATAACCGTATACTCGTATAAACCATAGCGACTAGTAAAGACGGTCTTCGGAATATCTGTTGCACGAATCTTAAGTTGGTGATAACCAGTCCTAAGATCAATCTTTGAGAATACCTGAGCTCCAGTCAACTGATAAAATAGATCCTCTATCTTTGGCAAGGAGTACTTGTTCTTGATGGTTACATCATTCAACTTTCTGTAGTCTGTACACACACGGTTGCCTCCATCCTTCTTGTCGACGAATAACACTGGTGATCTCCATGGCGATGCACTTGGTTGAATCAAGCCGGTTGCTAACATGGCATCCAACTGCTTCTTCAGTTCTACTAACTCTGAGGGGTTCATGGTATACGTTCTCTGGGCTATAGGTACGGTTCCGGGGATTAGTTCGATAATGAATTCTATATCCCTATCCGGGGGCATACCTGGCAATTCATCTGGGAATACGTCGAGGTATTCACAGACTACTCTGACTTGGTCAATGGTAGGCAGGGCTACACTTTTATTGCATTTGAATTGACGGGGTAAGGTTTCAGAGATATGTTCTACGGTTACTCCAGAACTCCTGGTCATGGTGATGGATTTCTTAACACAGTCTATCAGTCCTTTACGCCTTGACATCCAGTCCATACCTAGTACTACTTCCAAACCTTTGGTTCCAAGTACAATTAGGTTGGCATAAGAATCTATCCCATGTATTCTGATAGGTACAACTTTGCAAATTTTTCTAGCTTTTGTTGTTGAACCGGGGATTTGAACTATCATGACATGCTTCAGGTTGGTTGGGCGAATCTTACTAGTGGATACAAATTCTTCAGTGACAAATGAATGCGATGCTCCAGAATCAAACAATACTCTTGCTAAAACTGAGTTGACAGAAAACATACCCAGCACGACATCTGGTGCTTCCTGGGCTTCTTCTGCGTTCATGTGGAAGAGACGACCGTTGCGGTTGTGCGGGTTCCCTGGGGCAAATCTCCTGCCTGGTTGAACACGACGCTGCTGCTGAGCTGGGGCATTCACAGGGGCATTAGCGGCAGTCTTCTTGGGACACTCATTGGAGTAGTGACCCTTCACTCCACACTCGAAACAAGTGATCTGGGACTTCTCCTTGACTGCGACAGGTACAACATTGCTGCCAGTTCTGGGGGCAGTGTTGTTGTTGTTGCTCTTGGGAGGGGCACGGTTGAAATTGTTGGTGTTGCTGGAGTTGTGATTGTTTCCTCCGGGCTTCACATTTCCTCCGCTACGGTTGGGGTAGCTTGGGCGAGAATTTGGGGGTCGGTTGTTCCTTGGTGCATATCCTGGTGAGGGGTTGGGACGGTACTTCTGTTGACTACTGGATCCAGACTGCTGCATCATACGACGCTTGCGGTTGTCGTTTTCCTGGTTAATCTTCCCTTCCATCTGAATGGCAGAGTCGACTAGCTCTTCAAGATCCTGGAAACGGATGTTGACGAGGAAAGTCTGCATCTCATCATGCAGTCCGTTTAAGAATCTCTCTTTCTTCTAGGCCTCCATGTTGATTTCATCCGGTGCATATCTGGCAAGTGACAAGAATTTGTCACGGTACTGTACTGCAGTCAATCTTCCTTGCTTCAGTTCACGGAATTCATCTCTCATCCCATTGACAAGACCTTGCGGCACGTGGGTGCGGCTGAACTTGACCTTGAATGCTTCCCAGGTCATCACCTGGCCATGGTTCATGTTGCGGACACTATTCCACCAAGCTCTTGCATCTCTCGCCAGATAGTGGGTGGCGAAGAGAACTTTCTCATTCTCATCAACTCCTGCAACTTCGAGGTTGTTTTCCATGGTCTGTAACCAGTCATCAGCATCTAATGGGTTTTCAGATTGGTTGAAGATTGGGGGATTGGTGTTCTGAAATTTTTTGAGTTTAGATCCATGGTGATCCTGATTTCCATGTCCTTTGTTGTGGAGAGCCATTTGGGCGATCTGCTGCAATGTCGCTAAGTTGGCTTGACGCTCGGCCCTGCTTGCTTCACGGTCCGCGATGAGATTCTGCAAGATCTGCAGCATTGGGTCCTGCGATGAGCTGCTCCCTCCTTGGTTTCCACGAGTCATCTGAAGATTGAGATAGATATAGGGGTAAGAGGGAAATTCTAAGGTTCATGGTTTTGGGTTTTCAAAGCTACAACTTTGAGTTAGAGTCAGGTTTTTCAACTAACTTCTTTGTCATTCATGCAAGCAAGCACACGATACAACACACACCACAATAATCAAAAGGGGAAAACAGATGGTTTCAAGAACCATTCTGCAAGCTACGATACAATGAGATGATATATCTCATGCTACTACAGTGCTCTAATGCATCTACTCATCGTCGATGAAGTCGGAGTCTTCATCATCAGTGTAGAAGTCCACAACATCCTCGTCCAGAAAATCATCATCGTTGCTAAGGTAAGAATCCATATCTCCCTAGATGTCTTCTCCCCCATCATCTTCTTCTTTGGCGGCAATCTGAGCTTCCTGCTCCTTGACGGTCTTCTCGAGGTCGGCCACCTTCTTGCGAAGACGGGCGATGGTGCGATCCTTCTTTGCACGCTGGCGATGAAGAGACTGGCGATCTTGGACGAGCAGTGTGAAAGTCTGGGCCTTCTGGTCGGCAATGGCACGGTTCTGGCTGGCTAACTCTCTGGCATTGTCCTGTTCATGTTGTCGGTCATGAAGCAAGAAGTCAAGGTTCTCCACTTGACGCCTCAATTCTGGGTGACTTGGCATCTCCATCGGCATTTCCATGAAGCCACGTCTTGCATAGTGGGCAAAACGGGTTCCTTGAATCTTGTTGACGCTGAGGGCACATAGACGTGCGAGAGCTTCATGCATTGCCCTGGCTAATCCATCTAGCCAGTTGTTCTCTCTCACAGAGAACTAAATTCTCCCAGAATTTTGTGCTTCAATGCTTCCTCGAAGATCTGCGGTGACTAGCCATTGTAGGTCTCCTCCTGGGGGTCCTGGAAGTTGAGCTCCAAGAAACTCTGGATGTGGGCGTCCCAGTAACTCCGACAGTGAATCCAGATCCCTCTCGAAGATCAACTGACCTCCGTTTCCCAACTGGTAAAACTTGCTGAACTGAGTCTCCATCTACAAGAATTTAGGATGAGGAAATTAGTGAAATGATCAAGTGTGTCAAATTTTAAGTAGTAATGTAAGAATTTTGAGGAACATGTATTTTTGAGAAAGAATGAGTTCACAAGGGTAAGAGGGGAAATAGTTTTTCATAAATACTCACTTTGGTTTTGAAGCTAAGTTTTTGGTTTGGACGTCCATTCTAACTAGGGTCTCCTATGATCAGGATGGCTCTGATACCAACTTGTCAACACCCGGATTTTTAATCCCAGATGCCCGTTATGCCATACCTCGCAATCCTAGGATTACCATTTTTGCGAGACATAACGGATTGGATATCACAGTACATCATCCATTACAAACCATACATAAGGTTTTACACAAATACGGATCTCATGATCCAGTCTTTAATACAACAAGCAGCGGAAATACACGATAGCGTAGCGGTGGGGTCCATCTTCAGGGGCACAGGCAATGCTGACGAAGGCAGATAGTCCTAGTTATCATAGCCGTCCTGCTGACCATCATCTTGATAATCTCCTTCATAGTCTGGCCATGATAATAGCCAGGGACAAAAGCCATGAGTACTCTTTAAGTACTCGCAAACTACTACTAGCAAGGGTTATGATTCTAAGTTAAAGTGCTGAATTGAATGAATAACTATCAAGTTAAGTTTGAAACCTAAGCTGAGTTCTGAAGCAAGAAAAGATAAAGTAAAGTTCTAAAATCACTTAAGTTGGGAAGTTATTATCATCAACACAACCCTATTGTGGTCAAGTCAAAGTTCATTCATTCATTTCAAGTTATTTAGAAAACATCTGACAACGAAACAGTATGGCCATTCCAACTGTCCATAACCGCGGACGCGGCTATTCGAATAGTTTGACACTCTGCAGAGGTGGTACACTTTCACCACAAGATTCGATACATCTGTCAGGGATAACCCTGAATCATCATACTTAGTATGCAGATAATCAAACATAACCTTCCCTTTACACACCCTAGTACAAGCACCTCTCCTATGAGCATGGCCTCCCAACCATGACCATCAGTCATCTTGGGCACTGCATAGGTGGACATCATTGAGAGGTAGCCTCAACTCAAACCTCTTCCTCGAGGGAACTAATACTAATGCACATAAATTCTAGCTAAGCCTTACCCAATTCAGGTAATGTGGTTGTACGGTATATTTGGAATGGTATCGCATCCGAATCCAACCATCGGTTTTATAAAAGGGTTAAGGATCATGCCTCATCATTTTCATCATCATAAATCAATTGTGTTTCTCAACACATGTCAAAACATCTCAATAGAATGACTCATCATTCCAAGGTTTTCACAACTCATTTTCACCAAGTGTTCCCATCTAAAGTGACTCAAGTTTGATCTATTCTAAAACACTAGGTTAAGAGTGTTCACTAAGGTGGCAAGGTGGAATCAATCTCATGCCATAGAATGACATCTAAAGGTTTCTAAGTAGGTCAAGCTTTATACTCTTTATGCTACCTTCAAAATTAATTAAAGAACTTTGTGTAAACTAAGGGGGTGTGATCAAAGTATGCTTAAGGCCTCTTTACTAAACTATCTAGTTTTATTCTAGCTTCCTACAATAGCTTACTAAAGCATGTTTGCAAGGGTTATCTTGCCACTAATAGCTTGCCTTGGTTGGTGCAGTGGTTGAAGTTTTCTTCTTCTTCTTCTTCTTCTACTTAGATAGAACTCCTCCTCCTCGAAGGCTTGGTCGGTACTAGCGTCTAGAAATACATAGGGAGTGCACAATCACCAAACAATACTGAACTTAGGCTAAGTAGTATTCTAAACCACACAATTGATGATCTATTATCATCCCAAACATCACAAGTTTTAATTCAATAGTTTCAACCTTTTTATTTTGGAAAAGTAATTTCTACTAATTGAAATATTAACTACACTTTAATATTCACCAACAAAATATGGGATCATGTGGACACATGTCCTCACCACATATTCTAACATGTGGGAATGAGATTTAAAGGTTGGATCAATATTACTTTGGTTTAAGTTCATTATTTAATGATTTAAAGTGACTAGAAATGCCTATATAGCATTATTTTGGTACTAGTCCAAAGTCACTGCCTGTAAACCTTAATATTATTACATATTTGGATAGATATGATGAAATCTGATTTTTGAGAGTTGGAATCAACTCAAAAGCTAACTTGGTTGATTTTACAAAAATGTTTCAAGTTGCAAAAGCTTCTGTCTTCTTATGTTTATTAGGAGAAATCTATAACTCTAAATGAATTAAATCCAATGGGCTTAGATAGAGCATTTCAATACCTTTCAGACAAAATTAGTTTCATGTAATTTGTATTTGTCAAACTCACAGAATTGAATTTTGAAACACTGGACAGAAACTATAATCTAACTAAAAAGAAAAACCTAGATTTGAATCTACCGGCTTGCGCGGGAGAGGAAATGGGCCGGCCCAGTGGCGCTACGCGGCACGGGGCTCAGCTGACAGGGGGGTCCACTTGTCAGCGGCACTTAAAACGCGAAACGGTACGCGCGCTGTGGGTTGTGCGATTAGAGGCTAGATCTACGGCTGAGGGTCGTCGTCGACGACGGACGGGTCGCCGGCGAGCTCGAACCCTAGCGGCTCGGTGGGGGTCTACTGGGGGCGTACCAGGGTTCCAGCGGGGTCGGTGATGCGGGCGAACAAAGTGGAAGACGACGGCGAGGCGAGGCATGGTCGCGTCGGAGCTTGGGGTCGCCGGAATCAACGGCACCCTTCTTCTCCAGAGACGGCGGCTCCGGCTCCAATTCCGGCGAGCTGCTGCTCCACTTGCTCCGGCGAGGGGTGGTTGAGGTTCAGAGAGGTGAGGAGAGTGGAATGGTGTGAGTCTTTGGTGCTGGGGAGGGCTCCTTTTATAGGCTCGACGGTGAGACCGAGCGGGATGGGCGGTCGACGGTGGCGACATGGCTACGGCGATCTAGCGGCATGGCTAGGGATGGCGATTGATGGGCGGTCCCCTGGCGGTGCTCTAGTGCTTCAATGCGGCCGTAGGGGCGGTGGCATGCGGTCGGGGTGAGGTGGCGCTCTACGCGGCCGAAGCGGCTGTGTCCACGGCGAGCGGTGGCTGTGGGGCTTTGGGTAGCGAACGGAGGTGTCTGGGGTGTTCTCTAGGTCGAGGCGGAGCGGTGGGCGGGGGCTGGTGCCGAGCGGCGGCTTGTGCACGCGGGGACAGTGCATGCTCTGCGGGTGGCGTCGGCATGGTTCGGTGGCACTGGGCGCAGGTCCTCCTCTGTGGTCCATGGCTGGTCTTGGCTCGGGCCAGGGACAGAGAGGGGCGGTGCAGTGTTGGCTGCCTCCTAGACATGGAGAGGGGGAGAGGGGTGGTCTGCTGCAGCGGTTGCAAGTTTGGCCGGCGAGGCATGGCTCGGGTCGGCATGGCATTGTTTCTAGGAGTGTAGGGGATGGGTGTTTATGCTTTGGTTAGATCATTGGGAGAGAGAGGGAGTAAATGGGGATCAAATGGGGGCAAAACTCTGTTCAAAATAGTGAGCTAGGATTAGAGGTGTGATTCTGCCTGCCAAGTGTTTGATAAAATGGCCGCAAGAGAAAAAGTTTTGAATTTTGAGTTCAAAATTTTTGGGTGATCTCCACTAGTGATAGGTAGTCTCTGGTTGCAAGGGTTTTGAAAATGGTGCTCAATTTGATGGTTTTTGAAATAGGGGTGATCTATGCATATGCATTAGATTCAGTTTTAAACTGTCATTTAAAATAGTTTACAGAAGGTTTTTAGTAGATCAAAAGGTGGGCCTTGGTACCTCATTATGTGTACTAGCCAGGAGTGTAAAGATCAAGAATTGTTTCTGTTAAGTATTGAGTACTAGGAATAGCCAAAGTAGGTATGAGAGTTAAATTTGTCCAAATGACCATTCCTTCATTTTAATTCTTTTTTATTTGATTTTCTTTAGGAAAAGTTTGGGAATGATGTAGATGATGTTTAAATCACCTAAGAAACATTTTAGAAGCAAAGGATCACACAATCATGGCAATTCAAAACAACTCCTATTTTAAATGCACACATATATGAATGCTTTCATTTTAAATTTGGAAAAGTTTTTGTTAACCCCATTTTTGGATGACTTGATCTTGATAAGCTTGGATTGAAGTTTTGGGATGTTACAATACACAAGTGTGTATGTCAGTGACATACAATGGTACATCAGAGATAGACCATCTAAAAGAAATAGAAATATCTAACGCCATCCGGCAAGATCAAAATATCCTAGATAGAAATAATAACTTAGGGTAAATCCTCATGCATCACACATCAGAGTATCAAGCGGAACCGGAAAACAAGATCCGAGTACGGACACAAATAATATTAGCATAATATTCCCTGAAAATATGCACTTTCCCGCCCACACATCTCACGGATCTCCATCCCCGGAATCTCTACACTTGATGATCGTTGCCACCATCATCGGTCTCCTCGACCCAATAACCTTCCTCTAAGTAAACATGTCCATCTGAACCATATATTTATTGTGTGAGACCCCAGGGTTACTCAGCAAGTCTTAATGCATCTAAACAGAACAACCTGGGGTGACTCAATTACAGCGAAAGATAATATCTAAACAGTTCTATAGAGACACGCTACAACATCCGCCCAACCAGAGATAGATGGACGCTTGTTAATTAGTAACAACAATTATGTAAGTAACATAAATAAACATCGCTCGCCCTCCTTCTTGCTTACGAGAAGGCGGAAGAACATCCCATCCGTTGGCAATTTTATTAACCATTCCATGAGTGTTCCACGAATTACTAGCCATGCTTTAGTCAAATTAAACACGGTACTTTCGTTATAGTTATCTGTGATCGAGAAACTGTGCTCCAAGTCATCCATAACCACAGACACAACTTTCAGAAAGCTTTACCCTGTAGGGGTGCATAAATAGCAACACATGCACGATCAACCTCGGGAAGAACCAAATAAAAAGCAACAAGGCCTCATGACAATGCATTCACAAGATTCAAAAATTATTTCAGGTGGCCACTCTAATAAGCTACCCGCAACAAAGTTGGCTGGATCTAAGATGGACCAAGGGTTTGCGACACTGGTTGTAAATGACTGGGAACCCGAAAGTGTGACTAGGCTTGTCAATACCACGAAAACATTCCGCATTCCTAAACAGTACAGGCGCTGCACACGCAATAGTAAATAACGCAGTAAAACATGTCATAAGTACAGTATAGTAATAACGCCCCAAACTAGTTTGTGGCCATAAGAAATAAAGTGTGAATGAAGCTCAGGAGAAGGGGGATCCATAGAGTCTCCAACATCAAGATAGTGCGAATATTCAAGGAATAGGTATCAAGTACTCGGGTCCTACGAGACACAAGTTAGTGTGGAAGAACCAAATAACATCTATTGCCCACCTGTGCCTCTTTCTTTAGTTATCCCATTGCTACTCAACTTAAGTTGTTTAGGTACCTCATTATCGAAGACTCTCACAAACCCTGCACATGAAATCCTATGACTCACATGGCTCAAATAAATCATGTAGTAATGGCTCATAGGATTGAGGTACAAGTTTTGGTGGGGTTTAAAAGTAGAGGCTATGAAGTACTTGGGATTCCAATTAATGCAATCATGACTCAATGATGCAATAATAAGATACAAGCATAGGTGCTATATGTATGCAAGCATGGGGAATTTCTTGCCTGTCAGATCAGCAGTAGGGTAACCAGGATCCGGGTAGTACTCTTGGTTATCTTGGTAGTTCCCTTGCTCGGTGTCTGTCCGGAATAAAAGCCAAACACAGAAAGCCCATAATAAGTAAAATGCGCAATCATATGAATATATCCAACAAGAAAACAAGGTATGCCATGATGGTATGATGCACAATTACATGGTATAATATAGCATGGCAAGGGTGAGGTGTGGGAACATTAATAAAGAACTTCAGTTATCTATGTAGGCATGTCTTGCTCCAATAAACATTGTTGTTTTATTAATAGTTATATGATTCATGCTTAAAACTATATCATGGAATGCATAAACAGAATGGGCTCATCGCGCTGATCGATTTAGACATATTATTTGTCAAATTTGGAATTAAAGTTATGAATTTATTAAGATAATGTCATATTAATGGTATTTATTAATTTCAAAATTTTAATTGCCTAGAAAATATTATCAATATCATATTCATATTCGTGGCACTTTTCTGATCTCAAAACATATATCATATATATTTTTTGGAATTATGAATTTAAACCAATAATTAAATCAAATTATATCAAACGGGGTCAAATGTCATAGGTTTGACTAGTTTGAATTAGTTCTAGAAAGATTTGAATTTACATCTGAAAAAACATATTTCAAACATTTGTTCAAATTCAAATTTATTTGAAAGTTATAACAGGATTTGTATTTAATAGATTAGAATTTAGTTTGAATTTAAATTTGAAATTGATCCAGGGTTTTTGTTACTCAGCTGCATTCTACCCATAGCAACTGATGAGGGGTCCAGGGTCCTTTGCGGGGCCACGCACGCGCCAGCCAACGAGTGGGAAACATGTGGGCAATTTGAGTACTATGGTTTGATTTTCGAAAAGGTTGGGTTCCTTTTTATAAAAAGTGTGGGTCGGGTTTGTTAGTGAGGATGATAGGTGGGGTTTCTGAGGAACGGTGTTTCAGTTCCGGGAAGCGCAGGGGCCTCTTTGTAAAAAGGGTTGGATGGTGGTGAACCTGACGAAACTGTCGAATGATAGTGAGCTCGTGGCAGTGGATCTGGCAATTTTGCAGCGATGCTGGTGACGCAACGGCTGGGGAAAACAGCTGGACGCGAAAACGAAAGTTGTGGAGGGTGTATAGGACAAAAAGACTCGTTCAGGTGGCATCGACGGGGAGGACAACATCGATAGGAAAACTCTGGGGAACAAAGGCGTACGTGTTGCTGTTGTTACTGTGAAACGACAGATAGAACACGCATAGCTATTGTCGAAGCGGTTGGTCCGCACGCCAGTGAGCTGCAACGTGGCTAGGAGGACGCGGCGACACTACGGTGCACAGGTGGATGTGAAAACATGTTGGGAAGGTTGATCTGCTTACCCTGGGGTTACAGGTGAGGTTAGTCCGGTTTGGGGCAGCCACGATCTGCAGCGAGGCTTGTTGGCAACAAGTTCGGTTCTTGACATCTATGGCGATGCGAGCTTGCTCTGGTGGTCTACATCGGCACCTATGGGTACTAGTCAAGGTAGAGGAAGTAGTCGGAGCTCCTGGTGCTCCTGGTACAGCTTGGCACGCTCGGGATCATCGGCTAGCAAGTTAGGCTAGAGCTAGGGTTTTAGAGATTGCACATGGCGGCTTGGTGAGGAGGAAGAGAGGGGGAAGAACTAGCATTGTGGATCACGATCCAGACCAAGGATAAGAGGGGCTAAGTTAGAGAGGGAAGCTTAGAGAGAAGGTAGGATTAGGTTTCTTTTATTTCTTTTTATCAGTTGGTTTGTTTATTTAAAACAAGCTCTTTGAATAATCTTTCAAATGGAACAAAAAGAGCAAAGAAATCCAAATAGAACAAAGGTGGGGAAACATAGAGTATTTATTATGGTTTATTTGAATTTGGTCACTTGCTTGAATTTAATTCAAAGCAAGTTCCTCACAAATATAAAGAAACAAAATAGAAGGAAGATGGAATGATGAAAAACTTTTCATGGGCCATGGATGAGGTGATTAAATGCCCCATCCTAGTTGTGAAAACTATCAATTCCATATGTCCATATATTTAACATGCATCCAACATTGGAATTAAGTCCACAAAAGAAAGGAAGCTTGATCTCTCATGTGAAATAGATGAGTATGAACCATGCATGAATATAAGCTGGTATAGTTAGTGTGTGTGTCTCACTACATAATAAATAGACACAATAATATTCTTACATGATCATATATTCAAGTATAACCCATATGGAATCTAGGCAGGATATTCTACTCGCATAGCATGCAAAGGTAGCCATGTGGCTCCACATATTTAATATTATGAAAACAACATGGATCATATATGGGATGATGTAGAAATAGGAGTGGGTCCATCCCAACACACATGAGCTAGATGTAAATATGAAAAGGAAGAAGGCAAAGGCTCACATATAGTTGGATGGTGGAATTATAAGGTGGTGACAAAGAAAGGTTGTGGAGTTTGGAAGAGATAAGCCCCCAACTCAACTTGGGAATTAACCAATATATCAAGAACCAACTACAATGTATCAAGAGGCAAATTCAATTAATAAGAATACAAATGCATATGAGAGGAGAACCAAATTAAAAGGGGTTTTATATGATGCTCAAATGAAATGTGGCGTGGTGACATGAGCATGATATAATGATGATGCAATAAATGATATGTAGGAAGTAGCAATATATAGACTATGCAAGTAGAATTGCAATTGTTAGACAGTTGGGATGCTACAAGTTTTGAGATTCCAACTTGGTTTTGGGTAGAAAACAAGGATAAGAGGATCTTAGGCAAAGCTAATTTTATACCATCAAAACCTTGTCGGATCTTGGAGCTCAGAGCTCCCCTTGGGCCATGGGATATATGGATTAATATACCAAGTGGATTAGATCACCATGGTACAGAGGTTTGAGATTCATCATAAAGGAGTGCTCCAAGGATTTATGCCAAAGTTGGCTAAAAATAAGGGTGTCATAGCAGAATATTAATTAGCTTAAAAAACCATGTGGGTTTTAGAAGCACAAAGTTTCAATTGGAACAATTGAAGTATGTATGGATAGACCTTCATAAGTAGAGCACACTCATGCAAAGAATTGGTCAAAAGACGTTAACATAGGGAGGTGAGCTTCCACCAAAATAGGCATGTTGGGAAGATTTTTAGGAAAGATTAATTTGTTGCCTGCCAAACCATCATGAACAAGTGAGCATGCAAGGTTCCAAATCATCACCAAGTTGATGATGTTGGAGTGTAGATGGTGTAGAAAGGACCCATGCTTGGAGTTGGTCTTTGTTGACTTGGAATCTTCTAGAACGGGTACCTTCAGAAGTGATTTGGTTAAGGGTTCTAGATGATCACCTAGTGGCTATAGATCATATCCATCTTGGTTAACTTTCTTATGGTTGATACTCTTGGATTATCTAGATTCTAGATGATGAGCCCTAGGGTAGTCATACTACTCCTAAGCAAACAAGTCAAGTAGCAAATCAAGGTAATTCATTTTAGTAGATCAATGCAACTCATCTTACAAGAAAATTAAATCTACTACAATGGATACGTCCAAGCCTAGATTGGGGAAAGGATGGGTATTTTGAAAAGGTTGTATCTTTAAGTATATGAGAGTCCCATGGTATTCCTACCAAAAGTAGAGTTCAAAAGCTTATGAAATGTTTTTGGAAAAATCTACAGATAAGAATAGTTGAAAGTACTATCTTGAAAACATCAGGAGATATATCATATAGCTCTGCATAGCTTTCTTAATAAAATCTAGGAAAATAATGGTTGTGGTAAAGGCATGTTGGCTTAAGTTTTGAAAAGCCAGAACATTTGAGAATATGTGAAATAAGCCAAGACAGTTTTGAGAAAACCTTCTAGACACTAACAAGCGGATCCGACTGCCATTTGATTCCCGTAAACATGGGTCTTATAATAGACCCAGCGTCAAAAAAAACTTAGCTAGAGTCATCCTCTCTAGTGTTTAGACCTTGGTCTAGTAAGAAACAATTCTCTTAAACACCCCAAATTTCCAATGTTACACATGCTCTGAGTGACCTAGTTTGACTTGCATTATAGATACTTTTGTATAACCGAGCAAAAGTCAATACAAACCAAAGGTCCCTCTCTCACACATTTTTTTCCAAAAGCTGATACAAAACACAGATGCTCACAAATGCATACACACACTATAACACCCCAAAAATATTAATCAATATTATCAAGTTCAAATCACATAAGTTTGGGGTTAACAAAAACTTTGATTATTAAATTTAATATGAGTGTATGTGTGAATTGCATTAGTGTATGAATGAGTGCAATTGCCATGGTTTAAAGATGAATACTACATAATCTAGTACATTTACAAACAAAATCAAAAGAAAAGAAAATCAAATATGAATCATATAAGCAAATGGTCATTTTGACAAAAATTATCCACTAGACCAATTTGAGTGTTCCTAGTAAAAGATTTCTAACAGAAACTTTCCCAATTCATTTCACCCCTTGCTAGATCAAGTAAAAGTGAATCCAAGCCCACTTGACAAACTAACAGAAACAAATTCTAAATCATTTTAAAGGGCATTGCAAAATTGAATGAAGTTCATATGCATGGATCACCCTTTTTCAAAAACCACTCAAATCAATTCCACTTGAGTTCTCCCAGCGACCATAGACACCCAAGCTTCTGACCAACACACTCACCATTTGGTCGAGCACCTGGAAGACGCCAGTAAACCCTGCCTAACAATCACTGTTTGGAGCAGTAATTAATCGCCACTAGTGCCTCAATTCTCTTCCCCTGGTCGCCCCAGTGTCCAGCAGCGCTGTGGACAAGCCTCCCCCTTTGCCATTCGCAACAGTGCAGCGCCGCCCGAGTTCACTGTGGCGATCAACCAAGCACCGCTCGCCATAGACCGTGCCTCCCTCTCCCACGATGTCCAGGAGACAGGCGACACTTCACCGCCACCCCCTGTCCACTCCTCGACTAAAGACAAGCCATGGACCATCAGTAATCGCCACGCCCACTTCTCTGTCTGCCATGCCGAGAGCGCGCCAGAGCGCCGCAGCCGACACGCGCAAACACGCTGCGCCTCGCCCTCTCCGCACGTGCCCGCACTCACCATGACCCCAGCTACCCCCCAGACATGCCCGTTCGCCACGTACCGTAGGGCTGAGATTGAAACGTACCGTTCGGCTTAGCTAAGTCACTGACGCGTGGGACCCGCTTGTCAGCAACCTACTGCGGCGCCCCGCATAGCTGGGCCGACCCAATTAGTTTCCCGCGTAGAGCCCGTTGATTCAAATAGACTTTTTCCATTTTAGTTAAAACTAGGTTATGTCAGTAGATTCAAAAATCAATTCAAAGAGATTCTCTAAACCAAATTGCATGATTCGAATTTTTCTAGAAAGGTATTCAAAATATCTACCCAAGCCCATTGGATTCAAACCATTTGAAATTATAGATCACCTATAGTAAAAATAATAAGGCAGAGACTTTTCCAAATTCAAACATTTTTCAAAAATCAACCATAAATTCTTTTGAGTTGATTCCAACTCTAAAAAATCACATTTGACAAGATCTATCTGAATATGTAAAAATATTTAGGTTTACATGCAGTGATCTTGGACTAGTACTAAAAGAATGCTATATAGGCATTTATAGTCACTTTAATTTTATTAAATAGTAATATTAAACTTTATAAAATGTGACCACCCCTTTAAATCACATTCCCAAGTATTAGAATATGTGGTGATGACATGTGTCAACATGATCCCATATTTTAATTGGAGAATATTAAATCTTAAGTATTTTCAATGAGTAGAAATTACTTTTCCAAAATAAGATAAATAAGACTAGGTCTTTAGTTCATGGGATGATTGTGATGATGCTAGATCATCTAGTGTGAGACTTTGTGTGCTCAATAGAAGTAGTTAAGTATTGTTTGGTAATTGTGTACCTCGTATTCATTTATAGACGCTAGTGCCGACCCGAGATACGAGGAGGAGTACTACGAAGAAGAAGAGAACTTCAACCATCTTTGCAAGATAACCTATGCAAGTCATCCTTGCAAGATAACCTATGCAAGATGTAGTAGGCATGCTTTGGTTATGCAACCTTGATTATACCAATCCCAAGCTTTATTCTTTTACTTTTACCAAAGTTCTTTAATTTAGTTACTGATTTGTGATTATTGGAAAAATAGGATAGATGCCATAAAGAGTATAAAACTAGGCCTAGGTAGTTATACTTAGATGTCTTAAAAAGCATAAAACTATATTTGGATAGTTACACGTGATTAGCACCCCTTATTAGTGACACCCTCATTGCTAGTTGCTAGTGCTAAACTATTACTGCTCACTTAGATGGGAATACTTGGAGGAAATGATTATGAAAACCTTGGAATGATGATTCATTCTATTGAAATGTTTTAACATGTGTTATGAACACAAAATGATTTGATGGTGAAACTTCTTGAGGCATGAGCCTTAGTTTTGATAAAAACTGATGGTTGTGTTCGGATGTGATACCATTCCAATTTTACCGTCCAAACACAATACCTGAATTGGTTAGAGATTAACTGGAAGTTTATATACCTTAGTATGGGTTCCCTCGTGGAAAGAGGTTGAGCTGAGGCTACCTCGTGAATGTGAATGTCCACCTATGCGGTGCCCATGATGGAAGATGGCCATGGCTGGGAGGCCAAGCTCATAGGGGAGGTGCCTAAACTAGAGTGTGTAATTGAAAGGTTAGGATTGATTATCCACATACTAAGTATGATGATTCAGGGTTATCCCTGACGAATGTATCAAATTTTGTGGTGAAATTGTACCACCTCTGTAGAGTGTCAAACTATTCGAATAGCCACGTCCGTGGTCATGGACAGTTGGAGTGGTCATACTATTACGTTGTCAGACGTTTTCAAAAATGACTTGTGAATTGAACTATGAACTTGACTTGACCACAACAGGGTTGTGGACATGAAAACTAGGTTCCCACTTAGGTGATGCAGAAAATTAAATTAGGTTCTTTACTTTTGAACTCCTTATGAAATAAACCTAGTTTTTCACAAATAAACCTAGAGCTTAAGATTCCTACTAGAACTACCTTACTTGTTAGTGATAGTTTGTGAGTACTTAAAGAGTACTCATGGCTTTGTCCCTAATTATTCCCGTGGCCAGACTATGAGGAGGACTACTAGGAAGATGGACTACTAGGATCATCTCCCATCGTCAGCATTTCCTGTGACCCTAAAGATGGAGCCCCTACTATGTTTACTTGTCGCTGCTTTGATTGTATTAAGACTGGATCATGAGATCCTTTATATGTAAGACATTTATTATGGTTTGTAATGGATGATGTACTGTGGTACCAATTCTGTTATGTCTCACAAAAATGGTAATCCTGAGATTGCAATGTATGGCATAATAGGCATCTGGGATTAAAAATCTAGGTGTTGACAAGTTGGTATCAGAGCCATCCTGACCATAGGAGACCCTAGTTAGAATGAACGTTTGAACAAAAAAAACTTAGTTTGAAAACAAAGGAAGTGAGTATTTATGAAAACCTATTCCCACTCTTATCCTTGAGATTCTTTCACAAAAATTCATGTTCCTCAAAAATTCTTGCAATCCTACATAAAATTTGACACACTTGATTACCCCTCTAACTTGCTCACCCTATATTCTTATAGATGGAGGTCAAGTATAGAAAGTTCTACTAGCTAGGCAATGGGGGCCACCTGATCTTTGAGAGGGATCAAGATGCACTCGCAGAGTATCTTGAGCACCCGCACCCGGAGTTCTTCGGGGCACAACTCAATGATCAGCAAGGAGGAGAACTACAGTGGTTGGTAGTTGCAGATCTTAGAGGCAAGATGGAAGCACCCACCTCGGAGAAGATCCAATTCATCTTGAGGGAGAACAACTGGCTAGACAGACTAGCCAGGGCTATGCAGGAAGTTCTTGCCCGTCTGTGTGGGCAAAACATCAATCAGATCAATGGCACTCGCTTTGCTCACTATGCAAGGCGTGATTCTATGGGACTGCCCGTGGAGATGCCAGGACACCCGGAGCCGAAGCACCAGGTGGATAATCTCGACTTCATGTTGTATGATAGACAACAGGAGTTGGACAACGCCCGTGCCTACGCCAACCATAATCATGCCATTGCAGTCAGGAAGGACCAGACCCTTGCCATCCTTGCCAAGGAGCGCCATTCACTTCATCATCAGTGTGACAAGAAGGATAGAATCATCGATTGTATTCGCAAGAAGGTGGCCACTCTTGAGAAGACCATCCGTGAATAGGAGATCTATCTTGAAGCGAAGGAGGAGGAAGGTGAAGATATCCGTGGAGATCTCTACTCTTACCTCAGTGATGATGATGACTACCTGGAGGACGAGGCCATGGAGGATCACACTGATGAAGATGATGTCACCTTCATTGATGATGATTACATGAACTTGAGCACTACCGTACAAGTGAGTTGTACCCGGTCCCACTATATCGTAGTTTCACCGAATGGTTCTTAAAACCATTGGTTTCCTTGTTGTGGTGTGTGTTTGTATTGTGTGCTTGGAATGAATGAATGAGAGTAAGTTGTTAGTTTTCAAAAACTAAGTTATAATCCAAGTTTAAAGTTAGAAATTTCCCCCTTTGTCTCATTATCTATCTCAATCATCAGATGACTCGCGGAAACCCCGGAGGAAGCAGTTCATCTCAGGACCCAATGCTACAGATTCTACAAATGTTAGTTTCTGACCGTGAAGCTAGTAGAGCCGAACGCCAAGCCAACTTAGCCACTCTTCAATAGATAGCTCAGATGGCCCACAATAATCAAGGCCACGGAAACCAGGATAACCATGGATGCAAGCTCAAGAACTTTCAAAACACCAATCCCCCTATATTTAGTAAGTCTGAAGATCCCTTAGATGCTACTGACTGGCTGCAAACCATGGAGAACAACTTAGAGGTCGCAGGAGTTGGGGTCAATGAAAAAGTACTGTTTTCCACCCATTATCTGGCCAGTGATGCAAGGTCCTAGTGGAATAGCACCCGTACCATGAACGGAGGTCAGATGATGTCATGGGATGAGTTCAAAATCAAGTTCAGCCGGACTCATGTGCCCCCAGGTCTGATTAAGAGGATGAGGGATGAGTTTAGAGATTTGAAACAAGGAAGGATGACTGTGGTGGAATACCGTGACAATTTCTTATCTTTAGCTAGATATGCCCCTGATGAGATTGATACAGAAGCAAAGAAGAAAGAGAGATTCCTGAACGGACTGCATGATGAGAACCAAACCGTGCTAGTCAACATTCCCTTTGATGATATTGAAGCTCTAGTGGACTCTGCCATTCAGATGGAAGGGAAGATCAACCAAGCCAATGACAACCGTAAGTATCGCATGATGCACCAGCCTGGATCCCACCATACACAGAAGTATCGCCCCAACCCATCTGCAGGATATGCCCCAAGAAACAACAGACCCCCTATGTCCCGTCCAAACTATCTTAATCGAGGAGGAGGAAACTTGAGGTCTGGAGGAAACCACAACACTAACCCTGGTAACACCGATAACTTCAACCGGGCATCGCCCAAGTTCAACAATAACAACACCAACAACAACAATACTGTCCCAAGGACTTGAAGCAATGTTGTGCCTATTGCGGGAAAAGACAAGTCCCTGATTACTTGCTTTGAATGCGGAGTCAAGGGTCACTACTCCAACGAGTGCCCCAAGAATCTTGAAGCAACCACCAATGTGAATGCACCTGCTCAGCAGCAACGCCATGTCCAGCCTGGAAGGAGATTTTCCCTAGCGAACCCGCTCAACCGCAACGGCCATCTGTTCCACATGAATGCTAAAGAAGCTCAGGCAGCGCCAGATGCCGTGCTGGGTATGTTTTCTGTTAACTCAGTACTTGCAAGAGTGTTGTTTGATTCTGGAGCATCACACTCATTTGCTACAGAAGAATTTTCATGCACTAGTAAGATTCAACCAAAAAAATTCAAGCATGTTATGATAATTCAAATATCTGGTTCAACCACCAAAGCTAGAAAAATTTGCAAGGTTGTACCTATCAGAATACATGGAATAGATTTTTATGCTAATCTAATAGTACTTGGAACCAAAGGTTTGGAAGTAGTACTAGGAATCGATTGGATGTTGAAACATAAAGGATTGATCGACTGTGCCAACAAAGCCATAACCATGACCAGTAGCACCAGAGTATCAATAGAGCATGTATCTGAGACACTGCCCCATCAATTCAAATGCAATAAGAGTCTAGCCCAACCAACCCTAGACCAAGTCAGAGTAGTCCGTGAATACCCTGACGTGTTCCCAGATGAATTGCCTGGTATGCCCCCAGATCGGGTTATCGAGTTCATCATTGAACTAGTTCCTGGAATTGGATCCATAGCTCAGAGACCTTATAGTATGAACCCATCTGAATTAGTGGAGCTGAATAAGCAACTTGATGCTATGCTGGAGAAAGGTTTGATTCAACCAAGCACATCGCCATGGAGATCGCTTGTTTTGTTTGTGGATAAGAGAGATGGAGGTAACCGTTTGTGCACGGATTACCGGAAGCTGAATGATGTCACCATTAAAAACAGGTACCCACTACTGAAGATATAAGATCTGTTTGACCAGTTGACTGGTGCTAGAGTGTTTTCTAAGATTGATCTTAGAACTGGTTATCATCAACTCAGGATTTGTGCAACGGATATCACAAAGACTGCCTTCACCACCAGATATGGATTGTATGAGTACACGGTCATGTCTTTTGGATTAACCAATGCCCACGCTTATTTCATGAATCTCATGAATAATATTTTTATGAACTTCCTGGATAAGTTTGTCGTTGTTTTTATCGACGATATTCTGATCTATTCCAAGTCAGAATTAGCCCATGAGCTACACATGAGAACCATCGTTGAAACCCTTAGAGAACATCAGTTGTATGACAAGTTTAGCAAATGTGATTTCTGGTTAAAGGAAGTAGGATTCCTAGGACATATCGTGTCGGCATGAGGAATTGTTGTCGATCCCACCAAGATTAAGGATGTTGAAGAATGGAAAACCCCAACCAATCAAACCCAAGTCCACGCATTTCTCGGTTTAGAGGGATATTACCGCAAGTTCGTAGAAGGATTTTCAAGCATCGCAAGGCCGCTGACCCAGCTGTTGAAGAAAGATCAAAAGTTTGAATGGACGGAAAAATGTGAAGCAAGTTTTCAAGAACTCAAGAAGAGATTGATTTCAGCCCCAATTGTCATTATGCCGGATATCAAAAAGCCTTTTGATGTGTATTGTGATGCATCCAAGATTGGTCTCGGATGTGTGTTGATGTAAGAAGGCAAAGTCATATCATATATGTCTAGACAACTGAAGCAACATCAGCAAAACTACCCTACCCATGAATTAGAACTAGCAGCCGTAGTTTTAGCTTTGAAGACATGGCGTCATTACCTTATGGGTAACCGTTATGAGATTTATTCGGATCACAAGAGTATGAAGTATATCTTCACCTAGAAGGATATGAATATGAGGCAAAGGAGATAGACAGAGTTAATCAAGGATTATGACCTTGGCATTCACTATCACCCCGGCAAAGCCAATGTGGTAGTAGATGCTCTTAGTAGACTACCGTATAGATTAAACACCATGATAAAAGAAGCCTAGCCAAGTTACATGAAGAGTTGGAGCAGTTTAGAATGGAGCTAGTTAGCAAAGGATTCCTAGCCAATATTGAACTTCAACCGACTTTGATCAGTCAGATCAAGGAAGCCCAGAAAGGAAATGCAAGTATCGACGGAATCAAGCATTATATCGGTACAGGAAGGTACCCGGATTCACCGAAGATGAAGAAGGAGTTTTGTGGTACAAAGGACGTATCTGTGTACCAGCAGATTCCGAGTTGAAACAAGTCATCATGCGGGAAGCTCATGATACTCTTTATTCTATCCATCCTGGAGGAACGAAGATGTATCAGGATTTGAAGGAGCAATTTTGGTGGCACAAGATGAAGAGAGAAATCGGAAGCTACATAGACAAGTGTGATATCTGTCAGAGAGTCAAATCGGAACATCAGCGACCCGCAGGACTTTTGCAACCATTGCATATTCCGGAATGGAAATGGGATTCTGTCGGAACGGATTTCATCACCGATTTGCCTACATCTAGTAGGGGAAATGAATCTATTTGGGTCATAGTGGATAGACTGTCTAAGGTATCCCATTTTAGACCTGTCATTGCTAGAATAGTCAGTTTGCATGGAACCCCTAAGACCATAGTGTCGGATCGAGGAACCCAGTTTACCTCAAGATTTTGGCAGAAAGTCCAAGAAGGATTAGGAACCAAACTGAACTTCAGCATAGCCTATCACCCACAAACCGATGGACAAACTGAAAGAGTCAACCAAATCTTAGAAGATATGTTGAGAGCTTGTGTGCTAGAATATGGATCAAAATGGGAGGATTGTCTGCCTATCGCAGAATTCTCATACAACAATAGTTATCAAACTAGTTTGCAAATGGCCCCATTTGAATTTCTGTATGGAAGGAAGTGTTGTACCCCCTTGAATTGGTCGCAAGTAGGACAGAGTCAGATTTTCGGACCCGACATCCTACAAGAAGCCGAAGAGAAGGTTCACAAAGTCCGTGGACACCTCAAGACCGCCCAATCCAGACAAAAGAGTTATGCTAACAAAAGACGTCGAGGCCTGACGTTTAATGCCGGAGACTTTGTATATCTCAAAGTATCACCCTTGAAAGGAATGTAGTGTTTTCAACTTAAAGGGAAGTTAGCCCCCAGATATATTGGACCCTTCAAGATTTTGAATCGCCAATGAGAAGTATCATATCAACTGGAACTGCCGGAGGAGATGTCATCCATACATAATGTGTTCCATATCTCGTTACTTCGCAAATGCCTAGAAGTTTCAGAGAAGACCGAAGTGTTCAAGAACATTGATCACCAAGCCATAGATATCAACAAGGATCTAACCTATCGTGATGTACCCATTCGTATTTTGGAAGAAGCCTTCAGAACCACCAGGACCAGGAGTATCAAGTTTCTTGGGAGCGTGAAGATTATATTAGGACTGAGTTTCCAAATCTCTTTAGTTCCTATTTTTTTTATAAATCTCACGACGAGATTTTGTTTAAGGAGGGAAGGGGGTTGTTCGTCTGCGGTACCAAAGTTCGCAGGCTAGCACATGGCAGTACCTAAGTTGCCTGAAATTACCGTGTTTCGAAAAGTTGGGCCGCCAACTACTGAGAGGGGCCATTTCGAGGCAAACTCATCTCGCCCCTGCCAAATTCAAACATTCCGTTAAACCGCCCCGTGAAGTAGACGGTCGGCACCCACATGTCGGTCATCTGTCCGTGAGGCGGGCGCCAATGCGGCAAACTCTTAGGCAAATCGAGCAGCTAAGTGGATCGGATGCGTTGACCAATTTCACAAATCCATTCCTAGCTTTCCCCTAGCACCGGCGGTGTCGGAATCCACCCTCTAGGCAGGACGATCCCTTCGGACATTTGACTTCCGGGGCCAAGTTGCTGCGCCCAGTTGCAGTGCCTAGTCGCTGATACCGAGCTCCAATGGCACATGTCGTAGCCGCCGTTGCGAGGCTCTAGCCTGCCTCCACCGTCGACGAGATGAGTAGCTCGAAGGATGGCAGATCCTACTATCAAGAAAGAAGAAGTTCTGTCTACAAGCGGGTGAGCTACCCTTCTCTTTGCTATTCGCGCTAATTACAACTGCTAGCTGGCTACTAAACCTCAAATTGTTTGTTAGCCCAACGCTGACAAACATATTTTGTCCACAGTTTTCTGTCAAGTGGGATCTGCACGGACCCCCGCTTACCTAGTTACGGTAGTCCTCTACAGGTACGACTCTAAGGGCAAGAGGTATGGACACCATTGTTTCACGATGGAAGAAGCGTCTGCGCAGATCTGCACTATATCTGGTATGGTTGCTTCTCTGCGTAATCATGTTGAATTATGGCCAAAGCAGACTACAAAGTTCAGCTTCATGGATGAACGTGGCATCATGGTTCCAATAACGTGTGATAGTCAGCTAATTGGGTTGATGAAAAGGTATGCTTCAACTGCCATGTTTGAGCTGAAATGTGATGTACTGGATGTGGAAGCTGCTACAACTGGAAGTCGCCCTTCTATTCTTGGACAGGGTGGTTGCTCGAACCCAATTAGCTCCTAGTAAGCAAAGGTCTCTTGGGGTTCGCATGTTTGTGCTGAGTTGTAATTTTTGTTTTATTTACTCTCTAGATGCAACAGTCTTGTTTCTTTGACAGGAAGCGCCGCAAGGTTAGAAACATGACTGCCGGGTCAGTCATTTTGCTGCCCGAAGAAATTAAAAACGAGTGGAAAGATGTCATTTTGCTGCCCGAAGAAATTAAAAACGAGTGGAAAGATGATGCTAGACATGATTCTGGTGCCCATTGTACCGGCGATGCAGAGTACGTGAACCTAAGAAAATTAGCACCGAGCAAGAAGAAAAAGGCAAGAAATGAAGAAGCCAGTGGACGTGAAGGCTTGGCACCCAGGCTACGGAAGAAGGCTGCTGGCAATGAAGATGCATAGTAATGTGTTGAAATTGAACCTATATATGTAATTCTGTTAAATTCTGATCGCTCTGTGTGTGGCATGTTGCTAGGCGAAACAATCTACCCATGTTCTCTGAGTAAAATATACCGCGACTTAGGGTTTGGAAACGCCCGAGTCAGTAGTTGAATCCAAAATTGTGATTGTGCCACTACTATCTGAAAACAAGGATCCACCGGTTCCACGATTGCTGAGGGGCAGGAGGTCTCCAAATACGATGGAATGTAAGTGGCATAGAAATAAATTATTTAAGCTGCCACACTCCACGAAGCAGCAACTTATTTCAGATGCTGCACAACGACGTGCCAACATAAACAACAATGTTCTCACTGATAATGCCCAGATGAGGAGGAAATCGGTACCACTTTTTGGCCTAATCTTGAGTCTGTCTATCTCACCGCCTTTCTGCTCCTGCATACCCTGCATCTGGCGAAGCTCCCGGATCTCCAGTAATCGGGTGTACGTGCTTCCACTTTATAAATCGTGGTTGTGCCATTTGCATACGGCATAATCCACGTAGATTACATTAAAACAAACCACCAATGTCAGAATACACTAGTAGAAAAGGTGTCTTTGGTCCACGGTCACGTTCCCAATCTGGGACAGAGATCTAAATCGAGGCAGAAATTGATCTAAATCACAAATTCTTCCACAAATTAATCGAGACAGAGATCTAAACCGAGGCATTTCATTACTTCAACCACAAATTTTTCTAAACAAAGGTGCGATTTCACATCCTACATTAATTCAACCACTAGTCAACAATTTCACTTCCGCTGGCACTGTCCTCCAAGCCGCCGGCTTCCTCGTCGCTGTCGGACAGAACCTCCATGATGTTCGCATTGTTCGCGAGACGGAGCACCTCTTCGCATCGAGCAGCGGCGATGACGGTGTACTTGGTCCGTCCAGGGACGGACCAGAACCTCTCCTGCCATTCTCGGTTGCGGAGATCCCGGTGCACTAAGCGCCCGTCAACGATGTGGTTGCCAATCTTGGCCTTCCTCTCCTTCTTGAATAGCACCGGCCAGTACGGGCTGGCCACCGCATACCGGGGCAGCGCCCTCTTCCACGCGGGCATCTGGCGGCGGCACGCTGTGATTTCGCTCTCCATCTCGGCTCGGCCAGGGAGCGGAACCACCGGCACCCCCGCAGAGCTGATGTGCCATCCGTGGGGCATCGTCACGGCTGGCAGCGCGAGGATGTGGAAGTTCACGAACATCACCGCCTCGTAGAAGTTTAGATCAGGCATCTCCATGGCGGCGTGGTGGAGGTTGGAGAGGGAGCAAGGGGATGGACGACGAAGCGACGACGCGGTGGAGATTGGAGAGGACGAGGGGATGGACGACGAAGCGACGCGCTGTGGTGCCTCCTATTTGTACACGAGGACGACGAAGCGACAGACGGATTATCCAAGGGGCATTGGTTAGACAAAAGAAGTAATGTGAGGTCAGACAAAAGAAGTAATGTAGGGTCAGCGCAATTATTTCCTCCCTGGAATCGGGGACCAATAGTTCAGACCGCTAGGTCAACAAGGACAACTATTACAACTTAAAAAGGAACGGAGCTTAAGATAAATAGAACTAGTTATCACACATCTCCTTGATCTTCCTAATCTTAGCCCGATGCGCATCTTCCTACGAGAGCAAGGATCAAATCGTCTGGTCCTTCCTTTTAGCATCTTCCTTGCACAACTTCAATTGTTTCTCTACATTTTTCCTCATGTACTTGCCAATACTCGTAGTTGTGAACTGCAGGACTTTGGCCTGGTGGAGATCATTCCTTGCTTGAGTTAGTTCTTGCTCTACTTTAGCCTTCAAGGCCAACGCCACGTCCCTCTCCTTCTCGACTTGGCTAACCTTGTCTTACACCCACCTGAGATCTCGCTTATGCTTGGTCATGTCAACTGGTTCCCATAGCTTCATCTCAACACTCTCAAGAAGTGAGCTGAATACGGATTCTTTCAACTCGACAGTCATTTCCCATAGTTTGTCCAGCGTTTTCTGCATCGATTTGGGCCACTCTGGATCTACCCATTTGACAACACCGCAACTTCCGCCTTGCATCATTGCACGATGTCCTTGACACCGTAGAAACCTCCTGCCTACGTTTCGTCCTTCGAACGCTACAAATTTAGCAGGCACATATCCATGTTTACATACAAGAGGACTGCCTTCATCTGCTAAACCGTGATAGTCAGAGTCATGCATCGTTTGGTTGGCCTAACACGTCATACGCGCATGAGTAAACAGATTAGATCTAGCTCAAAAAATATATAACTGGCCGCAGATGATAGAAATAGAGATGAGATGACTCACATCGAAATCATTGTCCCTGTCATCACGACGCATTTCCTCGCCGTCTCCCCTTGAACCCATAGCGAGAGGGGAGGGGGGTGGCTGCCAAAGAGGGGATTGGGATGGAGGCGCCGTCAGCTTGCGGCTACGGCAGGATAGAAGTAAAGTGGGGAAAGTGGCTTCGAGGGTAAGGAAGAGAAGTACGGGGAGGAAGAGAAGTAATGGGGATGTGACACTAGGATGTGGCCCACTGAACTCATGAGACATCACATTCGCAACAGGGGAGCGCCCGGTGTTGCTAGTTTGTCTAGAGCAAGCATGGCCAATCATGCCGCAGAACAGCCTACTCACGGATCGCTCTCACGAAGACCATCCCAATCGTCCAAGTGCCCCAATCAAACGATATGTAACAATCGTCAAGCAGAACAATTGTGTTAGGGCATGCATTCTAGAAGACTCGGTCTAACGGCTACCCATGTAATGACACTGGTGTATCCATGTGTGGTTTGTGAAAAGAACAGACATGCAATCACACTAGGTGGATCCATATGTGGTTTATGGAAGTAGCAGACATGAAATGACTCTAGTTGTGATTCATGAAAAGAACAGACATGCAATGACACTAGTGGATCCATGTGTGGTTCATGAGAAGAACACACATCCAATGACACTGGTGGACTCTAGATATGGTTCATGAAAAGAATAGACATGCAATGACACCGGTGGATCCATGTGTGGTTCATGAAAAGAACAAACATGTAGTGACACTAGGTGTGGTTCATGAAAAGAACTGACATGCAATGACTCTGGGTGTGGTTCATGAAAAGAACAGACATGCAATGACACCGGTGGATCCATGTGTGGTTTATGGAAGTAACAGACATGCAATGACTCTAGCTGTGGTTCATGAAAAGAACAGACATGCAATGACACCGGGTGTGGTTCATGGAAAGAATAGACATGCAATGACACTAGTGGATCCTTATGTGGTTTCTTTAGAAGAACACACATGCAATGACACTGGGTGTGGTTCATGAAAAGAACAGACATCCAATGACACCAGTGGATTCATGTGTGGTTCATGAAAAGAACAGACATGCAGTGACACATGTCGTCGGATTGATGACAAGTACGCCATGAGGGAGTCCTCGAGGCGTGTGGAAGAGAGGGGTGTGAGACGTATGGTGTTCCGGGACGGTGAGCACACAAGTTTACCCAGGTTCAAATCCGGTGGCTTTGGACGGGATCCTACTCCTGCTAGCAATCCAGTAATACGGCAGAGCCGGAATATGGGTCACAAGGGTTCGCCTGTGCGAGTTGAGATTGTATACTATTGAGGGTGCCGTAAAGGCTCTCCCTATGACGTCTTATATATATATATATGTAGCCTAGGGTTTACAAGAGAGATCTATCCGGCTACGACTAAGAGTCGGTTACAGAGTACACCTTGAACTACAAGTAACACTATGGGCCTAAGTCGGTAAGTCTTCTGGTCCTTCCCGTAGCCGGATTGGACTCTGTCTCTTCTCCCTGACTGGGCCGCCCGTGAAGCAAAGCTCTAACCCGAAGTGGGCCACCCTGGTCAGTGAGGAACTGTGAGGACACCCGGAAAGTATATCCCCAACAGCAGCCCCCAGAAGTCTCCAAGATCCAAAGTCGGATTCATCATCAGTTAGCTTGATCTTCGGCTTGCAGAATCTTGAAGGGTTCCTGAAACTTCGGAACAAAAAATACGATCTGGGTCTTAAATATAAGCCGGACCTATCAACATTTTACTCGGATTTCCCAGCTTGATTTTCAAACTAAGCCGGAACTTGGTCTCTTACATCAACTGACACTGGTCATGGTCAAGTCACGTCATCTGACAAACATCCTGTCAGCACGACCGTTGGTGGGTCCGCCATTCGCGGAACCGAGGCGCCATTTCAATGCATACGCAGAGAGCGAGGCGACGTAATTATCGCGTGGGTCCTTCCCAGTTCCTTCCACAACGTGTGGCATTCACACAATGCCGTTTGCACGAATCTTGGCGCGGGTAGGTGGTTATAAGGGGTGAGGATTTTCCTTCTCCCCTCTTCACATGTTCTCTTTGCCGTTCCTTCTCCTCCACATCTCCCTAGCGCACAGAGCTCTCCCACCTCCTAGATTCCTAGTGCTTCCCATCCAAGGTCACCGGCGCACCGCAGAAATGGCTTACTCTTCCTCTTCCGGCTTGGCAGCGGCGGCGGCGGCGACAGCTGCGGCAGAGAAGGAGAGCAACCAGGGTGTCTGGATCCCGTGCCTCCTCGACGACGGGAAACTCCAAGGCGTGGAGAATGAAGGTCTCCTCCATGCCAGCGACTGGCGGAGTGGTTTCAGCGAAACCATCCCCCACCCGCGCGCCGGCGAGCGGGTCCACTTCAGCACCCACCTCGACAGAGGTTTGTCTTTCCCTCCCTCGGAATTCTTTTCCGAGGTGATTGATCATTATGGTGTACAACTCCACCATCTTCCCCCGAACTCCATCTTAGAGATGAGTTCTTACGCAACTTTGTGCGAGGGGTATCTTGGCATTAGGCCGAGTCTCACTTTGTTTTATTTCTACTTCCATGTTCATAGAAACTCTATCACTGCTGGTAATCCTTACATTACCGGCACTATTAGCCTTTCTCTTAGACGCGACCATAGTTATCATCGCATTTCTGCCAGTGAGTGGTCAAACAATGGCCGGCCACTTTCTTCTATCATAAGGATATTCCTGCTCCCGGCAAACCTACTGCTTTGCCGGCTTTCATCGATGGAGCCACCACGGCCCAACCGTCTTGGGACGAGGCCCCTCCGGCTCTCAGTGACGATCTGATCCTCGTTAAGAGGCGGATCGAATATCTGATAAAACACAAGGGCTTGAAAGGATCCGACCTGGTCCAATGCTAGGTCGCACGCCGGATTCAGCCTCTCCAATACCACGGCGACCGTCTGATGCACTCCATCACGGCGTCGAAGAATGATTCCCTCCACATCATTCCTAAGGCTTTAAAGTCACATGATTACATAAGCCAGATCAAATGGCTGATCAAGGAGCGGATTGAAAGGAAGATTTTGGACTTGTCTCTGGATATGCATACAGCGGAAGACCCTGTAGTTCCAGTAAGCTTCAATAATAAACCCTTTTATGTGTTTCACCCTTTAAGTTATTTCGCAATACTGAGATATCTTCTTTCTTTTCAGCTTGCCCACCTCCCTGAGTCGGAATTCGCTCCACTCGAGGGATATCCTCTAGAGTTTTCTCAGGAGGCGGAACTAGTCCCACTGCCGAACGTTGTGCCCAAGAAACACAAGGCTCCGACAGTGGCTATCGGCACAAAGGAGGTGCCAGTCGTGAAGAGGTAACTTTCAACACAACTTCCTCCTTTGTACCTTACTCGAATTTTGTTTCTGAGATGTAATGTTTTTTATTCTATTACATTCTCAGAGCTAAGCAGCTCATCAAGGGTGAGGGGAAGGGAACTTCTTCGAAGCCCTTGCAGCAGACGAAGATGACTATAGCTTCTCCTGCTGTGGCTCCTCCGACTCCTGCCCCGCAACCCTCTATAACGTCGGTGATTATTCCTTTGCCGGTTATCGTAGAAGATCCGTCTCCTTCAGCAGGACCAGCGATCCTTGAATCGCAGACTGACGCCACCACTAGTGGCTCAGGTTTAAATAAGGGTGAACCCTCTTTGGGTAATGATCCCTCGGCAGAGACCTTTGCCGAAAACCTCCTGAACAATCCCGGACTTGCCAAATTTGGCTTGTCTCGGAAATCTGTAGAAGAAATCCAGCTTTTGGCCCGACAATGACCGGAGAAGACAAATCTCTCTACCGAAGAAGAAGCACAAGAGGCGGAAGACATCAAGTACGCCGACCTTCTTGAACAAGTTCGCCTTCGCGACGAGGGACTTAGAGCTGGTGTACTTCCACCACCTCCGGTTATTCCACTCACCCTCGCCGAGAAGGTTACCACCAAGGTGAACATGTGTCTGAGCAATCTCACACATGAACATCATGTAAGTCAGAATTCCAACTCACGATTTCCTTTATTGCATTTTATATCATATCCTCTAGCCCCCAAGCATGAAGTAGGATATACAATCCGGGTTTATGCTTCCTTAGGATGCCAAAGAATGAACTAGTGTAGCCCCCAAGGCTCGTGCTGATATGAGTAACAATATTAGCCCGAGTATTTAGTAGACTTCTGACTCTGGGTATTCTGGCTTACAGAAAGTTAATTCATATAACCAGGATTTGTTGAAGAACATCTGCAACAAGCGGAGAGAGATCAAAGCTCTCCGACTTGAAAATGTTGAGCTGAAGGTCTCCAAGGATGAGCCCAAAGGTAAACATTCCGAGACTCAAACCTTGTCTTTGTGTTTTCATAGTCGAATTTTTTACTAAACTGTTGTTCTTTTTTTGACTTACAGCACTGGTAAAAAAGTCATGCGCTATGATTGAAGAGGCCGAGAACCTCAAAACCTTGGTGGTGGAGAATAAAGAACTTCGCCAAGAGCTGGATAAGCTTAAGGCGGATCATGAGAAGAGCATCGCTCAAGTTCTCAAATCCTCCTCCATGGCTACTGACGAGCGTGATCGTAAGATTGCTGCTCAAGATCAGAGAATCTCGGATCTCAACAACGAGCTTTGCAGATAGAAGGATCTTTCCGAGGCGCTCCGGGCTGAACTCCGAAGTCTTCGAGAAGAGAAGACCAAAGTTGACGATGTCATCTTCGGTATGTTTCTATCTTTCTGACTTGTCTATTTCTTCGACTCTTTCGATGTCGGATTTACTTAACCGTTTTGTGTTATGTGTATAGGTCCTCTGAACTTGACGGACTCCACCTCCACCGAGCCTCGCACCCATCGGCTTACCCAAGTCGGTGATTTGCTTCATGACTTCCGCCAGTCCATCGAGGACATTGGCAAAGCTCTCATGGTTTTGGACATGCATAGCATGTCCGACTTACAGGTGCGAGACCAGGTGAAGGAGATGCCACAGCTCGTCTGGGACTGGAACATGTCCTACGCGCGATCCGTGGCGCAGAACGCTCTCACCATGGTCATGAGCCACCATGGAAACATGGAGATATAGCAAGTGACTAGAGGGTACTGCAAGGTGGATGATGATGGTCAGGAGCAAGATATCAATGCCATCATGGACTCCTGCACCGGATATGGGTGTCACGTGGCTGACTTAACCAGCTACGATACTCCCTTCTTCACTCACGTGGATACGCCGCCTCCGGAAGAATCAACTGAAGTCTCCCACGATGAACAGACCGTATCGGATTTGAACATCTCGGAGCGTTATCAAACCAGGCAGATGCATCCAGCAAGCCGGTAGCGCCTACCTCTTCTCCTGCACCATAGATTACCAGAAACAAATGTATTATTCCGAGAAACATTATGGGTCGGTAAATATGTAGTACTATAATTTTGTTAGTGCTAAGCTTTTAATCTATTGAGCACTTTTGGCTAGAAATTTGTGTGTGCCTGAAATGTTTACATAAGCACTTATATTTTTTCGTCTATACTTATCGTTTATCTGGCTTTCCGCCTCGTCCCTTTCGTGATCTGGCTAAACCTTCTGCACGGAAACTTTGCCGAGCAACGGAGCTCAATTGCTAAACCAGTTTAAACTCGGAAACAAAGTCGGCTTCTAGTACCAACAATTCACTACTCGTAAAATACCCGCATCCGGCAATCAAACAAATAACCAAAGTATAGACTAAAAAACTTTAGAGTTATGCCCGAAGGTAGCTTTTTTAGAATCAGAAATCTAAACCAGAACAAACATGAGCATAAAGTACTTTCAAGTATTCCAGGATTTGCGACTATGACATGATCATTCGGAAATAAGATGGTAAAAACTTGTCAGAAAAAACTTGAGGCAACCAAGACTTTTATTTCTCGCAGAACATGGATATATGTATGATTACAAAGAAGGATAAACTAAGAATAAAAGGGACGTAGCTGAGCAATATTCCATGGTCTGTCTAACTCATCCGGATTTGTACTGCCTCTAACTCTCTTTCTCTTCTCAGTAGCAGGTCTTTCTTTGACTGGCCTCATGTCAGTTAAGTAGTACGAACCATTATGCAATACTCGACTAACTAAAAAGGGCCCTTCCCATACTGGGGAAAGTTTGTGCTTTCTTTGTTGCACAAGCCGGAGAACCAAATTGCCTTTATTGAAAGATCTGTTTCGGACTCTCTGGCTATGATACTTGCGTAACTTCTGCTGATAGGCTTGATCTCATTTCAGCAATGACGCGAACTTCTTCGACTAAGTCGAGATCATTTTGTCGAGAAATCTCGGCATCCTCTTCGATATACGCGGCCACTCTAGGAGAAGTATGAATCAAATCACTAGGAAGAACTGCTTCTGCGCCATAGACCAAGAAGAAAGGTGTGTATCCGGTTGACCTGTTCGGAGTGGTTCATAAACTCCATATTATAGAGGGTAATTCCTCCGCCCAAGCCCCCGCAGCACGTCGTAGTGGTGCTTCGAGTCTCGTTTTTAGGCCTTGCAGGATTAAACCATTTGCTCTTTCAACTTGTCTGTTAGCCTGTGGATGTGCGACTGACCCAACGTCAAGCCGGATATTTTGTTTGTTGCAGAATTCGGCCAATTCTCCCATAGAGAAATTACTCCTGTTGTCCGTGATAATGCTATGCGGATAACCATACCCGATTATAACATCCTCGACAAATCTTTTGGCTGTTGCTGCATCACAACTAGTGACGGGTTTAGCCTCAATCCATTTGGTGATTTTATCCACCATCTCTAAGAGGTGAGTAAATCCACTTGGAGCCCGTCTAAATGGTCCTACCATGTCAAGCCCCCAGACCGCGAAAGGCCATGTTGTAGGTATTGTTCGCAGCTGATCAGCCAGAACATGATCTTGTTTGGCGTACTTTTGGCAGCCCTTGCACGTCTTGACCAGCCGTTCGGCATCTGCCTTGGCTGTAAGCCAGAAAAAACTGTGTCTGAAGGCTTTTGCCACTAAAGATTTGGCTGCAGCGTGGTGACCACACTCGCCTTCGTGGATTTCTCTTAGGATTTCCACTCCTTCTTCTGGGGATACGCAGCGTTGAAAAACCCCATAAACACTCTGCTTATAGAGCTCACCTTTAACTATAGTATAGGCTTTCGCTCGTCGGACGATCTACCGGCTCATAACCTCGTCTTCGGGTAATTTGCCATCTACCAGATAATCAAGGTAGGGTTGGATCCAGCTGGGAATTACAGCCAGAACTGCTGTTAGAGGTGAGTCGGATTTGGTCGGATATTCCTCATCCACTCCCTTTATTGAGGGAACTTTGAGGTGCTCTAAAAAAGCGCCATCCGAGACCTCTTTTCGTGCAGAGCCTATCCGAGATAGTACATCTGCTTCCTCGTTTTCTGCTCGAGGGATGTGTTGAACCTCAAACCCTTCGAACGATTTAGATAAATAATCCACAACAACTTTATATGCTGCCATGTGTTTATTTGCATTACAAATATCCGAAACTTGCTGAGCAACAAGATCCGAATTTCCATAACACATCAAACGTCGGATGCCGATATCCTTAGCAATCTAGATTCCATGCAGCAGTGCTTCATACTCGGCAATATTATTTGTCGCTGTGAAGTGGATCTGCAACACGTATAGAAGTTTATCTCCTTGGGGTGATTTGAGCACCATGCCGCCCCCCGAGCCCCCACGAGCCTTAGATCCGTCAAAATACAGTGTCCAATATTCTGACTCAGGGAGGCTCATATTCTCCTTCGTCTCTGTCCAATCAGCAACAAAGTCGGCAAGGATTGGGGATTTGATTGTTGTCTGGGGTTTATACTCAATATCGAAAGCTGAAATCTCTATGCCCCATTTGGCGACGTGTCCAGCAGCGTCACTGTTGTTAATTATATTTCTCATGGGAGTTGTACTCACCACGGTAATTGGATGCTCCTAGAAATAGTGTCGTAGCTTACGAGATGCTAGGAAAACACCATAAGCAGCTTTTGATAGTGCGGATACCGCTGTTTTGATTCTGTTAGAACCTCGCTGACAAAGTAAGTCAGACGCTACACCAAGTGTTCCTGATTTTCCTCCGGTCTCTACACCACCATAACGACACTAACGAATTTGTTTGTCGCAACAAGATAAAGCAACATCAATTCCTGTGGTTCCGGTGCAGCAAGGATTGGAAATTTTTTAGGTGGTTAGACGAGAGTACTTTCTTCAAGTCTTGTAACGCAGCTTCAGCTTCGTCGGTCCACACAAAATCCTTGGTATTTTTTAGGAGTTTGTATAATGGTGCGGCTCTTTCACCGAGCCAGCTTACAAATCGACTGACTGCAGCGATGCAACCAGTTAGTTTTTGTATGTCCTTTAGGCGAGTTGGCCTAGAAATATTGAGTATAGCCTTGATTTTGTCCCGGTTGACCTCTATGCCTCTTTGATACACGATGAAACCTAACAATTTCCAGCTGGAATTCCAAAGAAGCATTTCTTCGGATTAAGCATGATGTTGTATTTTCTTAGATTGGCAAACATTTCCTCCAAGTCAGAAATCAGTGTTTCCTTATTTTTGGACATCACCGCAATATCATCCACGTATGCATGTACATTGCATCCGAGTTGGTCGTGGAGGCAACGCTGCATCGTGCACTAGTAGGTAGCTCCTGCGTTGTTTAGCCTAAAAGGCATCATAACAAAATAGAAGGTTCTAAAGGGGGCTATGAATGAAGTTTTGACTTTGTCAGATTCCTTCATACGGATTTGGTGATAACCGGAATATGCGTCGAGAAAACAGAGGAGTTCTGAACCTACCGTAGAATCGATAACTTGATCAATCCTAGGCAGAGTGAACGGATCTTTTGGACAAGCCTTGTTCAAGGCAGTATAATCAACACACATCCTTAAATCAGTGGTGTCCTTTTTAGGGACCATTACAGGATTGGCCGGCCACTCAGTGTGGATGACCTCTTCTATGAATCCGGCTATCTCGAGCCGTGCTAGTTCCTTAGCTATTGCCTTACTCTTTTCATCGCCGAAACATCATAAGGACTATTTGATGGGTTTAGCGTTCGGGTTTACATTTAAAGAGTGCTCGGCAAGTTCCCTAGGTACTCCGGTCATGTCAGATGGCTGCCATGCGAAGATATCTTGATTTGCTTTGAGGAACTTGACGAGCGCGCTTTCCTATGCGCTATCTAGGCCTACGCCTATCTGGGTCACCTTGGAGGGGTCATCATCCTTCAACGGCGTCTTCTACGTATATTCTGATGCCTTGAACTACGGATTCGGCTTTGTCACCTCCTTCTTCGTTGCAGGCATCTCAGACGGATCCATGCTCTTCTTGATCTCCTGGTACTCCTAGTTGTGCAGCATGGCTTCAGCAAAGGCGGCATTTCCATCCTCGCACTCTTGCTCTTTCTTCGGGTCTCCCCAAATGATGATTATGTCGTTGGGACCTGGAATTTTCATCATATTGTAAATGTAACACGGATGAGCCATAAAAGCCTAGTAAGACAGTCGTCCGAATATAGCGTGGTACGCGCTCTTGAACAGGACCACTTCGAAGGAAAGTGCCTCCGCCCGATAGTTCTTTGGAGTTCCAAAGGTGACATCCAAAGTGATCTCTCCTAGGGAATGAGCTTGTCTTCCTGGGATAACTCCGTGAAAGATCACAGAGCTATGGTTCAGCTGGGTCTCCGAGATCTTCATCCGGCGTAGCGTTTTGACATAAACAATATTGATACTGCTGCCACCGTCCATGAGAGTCTTGGAGAAACCATAATCGTCAATAAGTGGATTGATGATTAGGGCGTATTTTCCTCTCCTGTGTAGCTTACGTGGATGATCAGCGCGGTAAAATGTGATTGCCACTTCCGACCAGTCCAAGAATTAGGGGACAACCGGAACTGTTGCATTGAGCTCATGTAGCACTGCCTTCTTGACCTTTGTTGGTTGAGATCCGAGGAAGGTAACGTAAGTGTCTGTCTTGGTCACAAATTTTTTCTTCCCTCCCGTCTTGGGATTTGAAGCATCGGCTTCCTCCATGTCGGAATCTTCCTTGGTCTCTTTATCTTTTTCAGGATTCTTCTTTCCCTTCTTCCGCTTAGCTCTGTAGCCAGCGGTATCATCTCTTTTAATGTCGTCATTGAAACGACACTCGGCGTTTGTGTGGGACGAGCCTCCATTGGCATCTAGGTGATGCACACATGGGTTATTGGCAATGTCGGCCCAAGTGTAGGTTTTGCCTGGTTGCTGGTCTCCTCTACCCTGAACTCTCAAAATCCCACGGTCACGCCCGTGGCCTCCACCGCGTCCTCCAGACCCAAAAGTAGCAGTAACCACTGCCTATTCCGCGTTAGGTATCTCTTCCGAGGTATTTTTGTGCATTTGAGCTTGTTGCTTTGGTTGTTTTGCCGACTATGGCACAACTAGGGCGTTGAGTAATCCCTCTGCGTTTTCGTCCGCATCTGCATACTTGCTTGCTGTTTCTATCATCTCTCCCAAATCAGCGACCTTGTCACACTTCAAGCGATGACGTAATAAACCAATTGGGAGACCTGCAATGAAATCTTCAATCGTAGTTTGGTCATTTACTCCTTCACAGGAGTTCTGGGTGTCGATCCATCATCCGAGGTAATCCCGGAAAGTTTCTCTGGCTTTCTGGGTGCAACGCTGTAGGTCTCCGACCGTACAGGGCCTCCGGTATGTGCCTTCGAAATTCTGAAAGAACACACTTTGCATGTCATACCAGTTGTGGATGGTATTCTCCGGAAGTTCATTAAGCCATGATCGTGCCATCTTCCACAACATGAGTGGGAGATATCGGGTTGCGACCAGGCTATTTCCGCCTTTAGCGATGCAGCAAGCTTGGAAGAAATCCTGTAGCTAGGTATCTGGCCGAGCAATGCCGTCGTAGGCTTGGATATGTCTTGAGATAGCAAATCCTTCCGGGAATCTTGTGGCTCTTATGCGTGGTCCGGGGCCCACGTATATATCATCATTTTCATAGCGTTGCGCCTCTGTGTTGGAGTTGATCTTGTGCCTTGTGTCATTCGGGGATAGAGATCGTCTCGAGTGTCGGTTGTGGCTGCGGTGCCTTGGTGTCGGACTTCGGCTTCTTCCACCACCTCCTCCACCACAACTCCCTCCATTGCCTCCCTAGGGGCCGTTGTGATGGCTACTTGGCGGAGAGGGTGGAGCAACTGGGTTATTTTCGACTAATTGCCGACCTCCATCCGGAATGTCATTATTCCGGTTCTGGGGAGGGTCTTCATTGCGACGAGCCCCCTGCCGGCTTGTCTCGTCACGGTGTCCGTCATTCCTTCGTCCGTCATTCGGACGGCTTGCATGTCTAGGAGGTGGCAATCTTTGTCGGTCTTCCTCCCGACGTTTCTCTTTATCATCGTCCCTGCGGTCTTTCGAATCTCGCCGGGGCGGGTTCCTCGGATTTATTACAGCAATTGCTTCTTGCTCCGCAACTGGGTTAACGCTACGCCAGTGACGAGCAGTCCCGAAGATCCGGTTCTTGAGTAATTGTCCTCTCGGCGATCGAAACAGTGATGCTGCTCTGGAACACAATGGGGTCTTACGTCAGCCCATGCCGGGTCTGTGCGTCACTGGTCTGAATCAGATACCAGCTTTTGACTTCCGGACATGGCGACCTTTTGCTGCTCCAGTCCCTTGTTGAGTAGTTTGATTCCCAATCGGATCTCCTCCGGGCCTGGATTAGCCGATAGAATTTCGCGGGCCGCCATGGTATTCTGTACTGGGGTTGGATATACCCAATCCCCTTTGCTATCTTTCTGAGGCTTCCCCATTTCTTCTCCGAAAAGGACAGCGTGAATCTGCGGGAATTGGTTGTCATTAGTATGATGCTTCCTGGTCTTCTGGTATTGCATGGAGTTGTACTTCTCCGCAGATGCTATGCGTTTCTTTTCCTCCTCAATGTTTTTTGCTTCATCGAGGAGTACTTGACGACACGCTTGTAGGGCTTGTGCCCTCTCGTCCAGTTCTTCAGCAGTAAGTCCTCGATGAGTTTAATGCAGCATCGATGAGTTTACGCACACCTTCATTGATCACGTGTCCATCCATCGACTCTTCTTTTTTGGGCTCGTCTGGGATAAGCGCTCCATCCGAGTCTTCCTCGTATTCCTCGACAATCACCTCCTCTGCCGGAAGATCTTTTGCTGGGGTCTTGTTCTTCTTGTTCTTCTTCTTTGCCTTCTTGGCAGCGCCGGTAGCAAAGACGGCTTTGGGTCCGTTTCCTGGAGTCAAGCTCTGATCGGTACTTTCGGACATCTGGACCTCGGGATTATCTCTGATGTCCATGTCATCCTGCTCTTTGGGAGAGTGTTCCCCAGATGCTTCATCCATGGCTTCTCCTTCCTCTACAACTTTGGAGTTATACTCCTCTTCATATTCCGCGGAGAACTTTCGGAAATCTACTGACGTCATCGATTCATCCGAGGATGCGGGTACGTCGGTGTTTGTTCCAATTGCCTCCAACACAGAGCCGGTGTTGTCTCCAGCATCGGCAGAGCCGGATCCGGATCCCACATATCCGACAAAGTGTGACCCGTGCTTCCTGAGGTACCTGCGGCTCTTGCGATCAGCTTCGGCGGAACTTTTGATGGTCTCGAGAATTGCATCTATGCCTGAGTTTTGCATTATCATACATCTCAGCGTGTACCTCAGGAAAGCCATGTTTGTCATGGCGTCATTAGAGCCGGAATCAGTGTCGTTGATATGCTCCTCCTGGATTTTGACTTCAGCATGTGGGTTGATCTGGGATTCAGTCTCTCTAGGGAGATCCACTCCAGATTCGACTTGGACCGCTAGGTCTGCTTCAGGCTCGGATTTCTCCACTATCACCACAACTGGTGTGGGCTTGGTGGGATTAGGGTTTTCTGATATCCGGAACTCTGCCGCCTCCGTGGACAAAGGGGATCCAGAAATTTCTTCTGCCTCTATCATCACCGCTGGGGTGGGTGGGACAGGTTCAGCAAAGCCGATGTAAACATCGATCTCGCTGAAAGACATGATGGTGTAGGCAGTCACAGCCTCCCTAGCCAGAATCCAAGTCTTGTCGTGAATGATGAGAGGGACATCGCTGGTGTAGAGGATGCAACCCACGGCGATAGTCTCGCCGATTCCGATTCTTGTAGATTCCGCTCGGAACACAGATCCGAAGCTCACTTGCCCCATGGTGGGTGCCAACTATCGTCGGATTGATGACAAGTACGCCATGAGGGGGTCCTCGAGGCGTGCGGAAGAGAGGGGTGTGAGACGTACGGTGTTCCGGGACGGTGAGCACACAAGTTTACCCAGGTTCGAATCCGCCGGCTTTGGACGGATCCAACTCCTGCTAGGAATCCAGTAATACGGCAGATCCGGAATATGGGTTACAAGGGTTCACCTATGCGAGTTGAGATTGTAGACTATTGAGGGTGCCCTAAAGGCTCTCCCTAGGACGGCTTATATAGATATCCGGCGTAGGGTTTACAAGAGAGATCTATCCGGCTACGACTAAGAGTCGGTTACAGAGTACATCTTGAACTACAAGTAACACTATGGGCCTAAGTCGGTAAGTCTTCTTGGCCTTCCCGTAGCCGGATTGGACTCCGTCTCTTCTCCCTGACTGGGCCGCCCGTGAAGCAAAGCTCTAACTCAAAGTGGGCCACCCTGGTCAGTGAGGAACTGTGAGGATAACCAGAAAGTATATCCCCAACAACACCTGGGGATCCTTATGTGGTTTGTCTAGAGGAACACACATGCAATGATACTAGGTGTGGTTCATGAGAAGAACACACATCCAATGACACTGGTGGACTCTAGCTGTGGTTCATGAAAAGAACAGACATGCAATGAGACCAGTGGATCCATGTGTGGTTCATGAAAAGAACTGACATGCAGTGACACTGGATGGGGTTCATGAAAAGAACTGACATGCAATGACACTAGGTGTGGTTCATGAAAAGAACATACATGCAATGACACCGGTGGATCCATGAGTGGTTGATGGAAGTAACAGACATGCAATGACTGTAGTTGTGGTTCATGAAAAGAACAAACATGCAATGACACCGGGTGTGGTTCATCAAAAGAACAGACATGCAATGACACTGCTGGATCCTTATGTGGTTTGTTTAGAAGAACATACATGCAATGACACTGGGTGTGGTTCATGAAAAGAACAGACATGCAATGACACTGGTGGATCCTTATGTGGTTTGTTTAGAGGACCAGACATGCAGTGACACCGGTGGATCCATGTGTGGTTCATGAGAAGAACACACATCCAATGACACTGGTGGATCCTTATGTGGTTCATGAAAAGAACACACATGCAGTGACACCGGTGGATCCTTATGTGGTCTGTCTAGAGGAACACACATGCAATGACACCGGGTGTGGTTCATGAAAAGAACAGACATGCAATGACTTATGTGGTTTATTTAGTAGAACACAAATGCAATGACACTGGGTGTGGTTCATGAAAAGAATAGACATGCAATGACCCTGGTGGATCCTTATGTGGTTTGTTTAGAGGAACATACATGCAACGACACCGGTGGATCCATGTGTGGTTCATGAGAAGAACACACGTCCAATGACACCGGTGGATCCTTATGTGGTTCATGAAAAGAACAGACATGCTGTGACACCAGTGGATCCTTATGAGTTTGTCTAAAGGAACACACATGCAATGACACCACGTGTGGTTCATGAAAAGAACAAACACGCAATCACACTAGGTGGATCCATATGTGGTTTGTGAGAAGACCAGACATGCAATGACACTGGTGGATCCTTATGTGGTTCATGAAAAGAACTGACATGCAATGACACTGGGTGTGGTTCATGAAAAGAACAGACATGCAATGACACCGGTGGATCCATGTGTGGTTCATGAAAAGAATAGACATGCAGTGACACCGGTGGATTCTTATGTGGTATGTCTAGAGGAACACACATGCAATGATACTGGGTGTGGTTAATGAGAAGAACACACATCCAATGACACTGATGGTGACATGCGTATACCCTGCAAGTACTCGAACTTGGTATATACGGTCCAAATACGTATAGGCCCACGGTGTCGCCAAGGCCCAGATAGAAGGACTCGAGTAACCTGCGGACTCTCGATTGCTTGAAGATCAAGAGAAAGCTGAAGATAGAAAGTTTGAAAGGGGAAAACCCTAACTTGTAACCGACTCGACCTGCTACTCGAGACCTAGCCTATCTATATAACGGCTAGGAGGGGGCGGCGAGGAGGACACACGCAACCCTAGCTTCCACAAACCTTCACCAGACTGAATCTGCGCACCGTTGTAACTTTCGACTCCCTCAATAATTCCACGAGCAGACAAGCAGGACTAGGGACCTCTATGAGGCTTGAACCTGGGTAAATCCTTTGTCCTCTATGTGCTTGTTTGCTAGCCGATAGATGTCTCCAGTGCTCCCTCCTTCTCCAAAACCCGAGTCTATAACAATGGGCATTGCTGAGTTAAACCCTCGTCAATTGGCGCCGTCTGTGGGAATTGGGAGTGCTGATGTTGCGGCTTCTTCGGCCGCATCAAACGCGATCTACAACTCTGCAACAGCGGAGATTCACCAGCTTTTCGGCGCCTTCGACTTCACCGTCCACACGCCGGCTACTCGCCCGGCCTTCGAGTCCGTGGGCGACGGAATCAGCCTGGCGATTGGGAGCTTCCGCTTCCAAGTCGGTCAGATGGGCACGCTTCGCATGCCCGATCAGCCGACGGCACCGGCGATTGCCCCAGCATCATGGTTCACTCCATCGATCGGCACCCTCGGTGAGCTCAATGCTCCGGCAGCAGTTGGGAACATGGTCAGCGATAGCAGTCGCGACTCCGATCTAAGCGATCTGGCCACTAAAGATGGAACCTACGGTTTCGGATCTGAAAGTTGTGGAAGCAACAGCTTCCCAAATCACTTCATGTGCGCCGTCATCAACACGGGCGACAGCTCCGCCAACCACGGTAACGGTTGCAACACCGGCAATGGCATCGACCCACCAAATCGCGGTAACGGTGGTAACACCGGCAACGGCACCGACCCGCCCAATGCCGGCAACGGCGGTAACGGTGGCAACGGAGGAGCAGTCGAACCTCCTAGCATAATCAACGAGCAAACCAGCGAATGCGTCGTGACCAGGCTCAACGAGCAAGAGTGGGCATGCTGCCGCGAAGCCCTACGAGGTGCACCTCTACCCTTCGGGTCCCCGGAGGAACTACTGATAGGCTACCACTGGCTCCTAAAAGAGGAATTCAAGCGCCAAAAACAAGCAATCGCGCAACTTGAGGCGTGTAAAAAGGCGGCGGACGAGTCGAGGCTTCATCGCGCTGGGCTCTCCTCCTACGGAGGATCCTCCTCAAGAGGCAACGAGCACCTCGCCAGGAAAAGGCAATCGCGGATGGCTCACCTCACCGAACAAGAGCGCACAGACGCCGCGAAAGTCCTCGACTTCGGCTCTATGACAGTCGACACGAGAGGCAACGTGGTTCCCAGGACACCGCAGGTCGCGGTGACAGCGGCCACCATGTACCTTCTCAATAACCAGCCACCAGCTGGAGATCCCCGAATGGCCATGCACCGATCTACGATCGCGGGCCTAGGGCTAATCGAGGCCACCCTCGACAAGGAACCAGTACCAGACCCAAAAAAGGGCAAAGCGTTAGCAAAGCGCTACTCCTCGCCCTCGTCAAGCGATGACAGTCATGACCTGTCTCAGCGCCGCCACTCACAGCGACACGATCGCGACTACGATGCACGCGATGAACTCGCGCAGCGCAAGATTGACAAGTCAAGGGCACGACGTGCTCGGTCGACTGACTCGGAAGAAGAAGATGGGGAGCTCTGTGGCGCCAGATGCTTTAGCAGATCCATCAGGCAAAAGCGAATGCCTAAAGGGTTCAAACTCCCATCGGAGAACCCAAAATTTGAAGGTCTGCAGGACCCCAAGATCTGGCTGGAGGATCACATCTCCTCCGTCAGGCTACATGGAGGCAGTCGAAGTACTGCCATGCAATGCTTGCAGCTACAGCTGCAGGGCGCTGCCCGGGCATGGCTCAATAACCTCCCACGCGGATCCATTCGCAGCTGGGATGAGCCGGTCTACAGCTTCGTGCGCAACTGTAAGGGCACATACAAACGCCCCGCCTCAATCGAAGAACTGAGATGCTGCCAGCAAAGATCTGGCGAATCACTGCGCTCTTACATCCAAAGGTGGTCCATCATCAAGAACTCCGCGGAGAACATCTCAGAAGACCGCGCGATTGATGCATTCAACGGTGGTGTCCGCCGCATGGAACTCAGGGAGGAGCTAGACCGCTCAAAGCCCCAGACCATCGACCACCTGATGGAGATCGCCAATCGGTGGGCCGATGGAGAAGATTCGGTGAAGAATCACGTTCACTCTAACGAGGAGGCAGAACTCGAACGAAGACGCGACCGCCGGAGTAAGCAATACCGCTACTCCGGGAAAACCACGCAAGTATGGCAACGCCGCACTCGCGCCGAAGCACCCGCGACCTCCATTGAGAACAAACTGTCCAGGCCATGCACGGTACACTTCTACGTCGACAAGCATGATGGCAAGAGAAAGTCCAGCCACATCCTCAAGGATTGCCGCGAGTTCCTCAAGCTACATGAGGGATTGGTTCGGATGAACCGCAACGCAGTCGAAAGAGGCTACAGAGCCGCTCCAGGCGCCGTGGCACATGGTGCACCACCACCACCACCTGGGCCACCCCCGAACGGAGCTGCACCACACCAGCACCACGGAGGCGAACCGTACCCACAGGCACTCGCCAAAAGGGGCGCCCCTCCAATAGGGTGCAGAAGGCCATCACTCGCCAAGTCAACTTGGCCACGCACTCGCCACCATCCACCACTGAGTACCTCAGTGGCAGTGATTCGTGCATTACCTTCGACAAACGCGACCACCCGCCTCAAGTACCTCGCCCAGGTCATTGCCCCCTCGTACTCGAGGCGCAAATTGGAGGCTTCCTCTAACCTCCTGGGAAAGGCGTATACCCCCTAGGAAAAATCAACCTCGATGTCATATTCGGCATGCCAAGGAACTTCCGGCGCGAGCGCATCGACTTTGACGTCGTTGACTGGCCCTCACAATACCACTGCATCCTCGGACGTGTCGCGTTTGCTAGGTTCATGGCGGTACCCCACTACGCCTACCTGCAGATGAAAATGCCAGGTCCCAACGGTGTCATCACGATCAACGGGAGCTTCGAGCGATCTGACAGTTGTGACAGGGAATTCAACAGAATCTCCCAGTCCTTCGGCATGCAGGAGGAGCTCGCGCGATTGAAGGAAACGACAGACAACAGTCTGCCCCCCTGAGTAGGCCAAGCTCACCTGACCTCTCCTTCGACTCATCTATGCACACAAAGAAGGTGCAGGTCCATCCATCAGATCCCGCTAAAACGGCCCTCATCGCCAACAACTTGAGTCCCCCATAGGAACTAGCGCTCGTCGAATTCCTCCGTGAGCACTGGGAAATTTTTGCCTAGTGTCCTGCGGACATGCCAGGAGTTCCCAGGGAATTCACCGAGCACGCACTCAACGTCAACCCCGACGCAAGGCCAGTCAAGCAAACAATCAGGCGACTGTCTGAGCCACGAGCACAGGCAGTCGGAATGGAGATCAACAGACTCCTCGAGGCCAAATTCATACGCGAGATCAAGGAAAGCACTTGGCTCGCCAATACGCTGCTGGTACGAAAAAAGGACACGGATATCCTATGGATGTGCATGTACTTCACTTCTTTAAACAAGCACTGCCCAAAAGATCACTTCCCGCTACAATGGATCAATCAAATCATCGAGTCCACCGCTGGATGCGAGCGCCTCTGCTTCCTCGATGCCTACTCAGGCTATAACCAAATTCGAATGAAGGAGGAAGACTAGGAGAAGACCGCGTTTACAACGCCCTTCGGTGTGTTCTGCTATAACACAATGCCCTTCGGGCTAAAAACGCGGGAGCCACATACCAGCGATGCATGCAGGCTTGCCTCAAGGAGCAACTAGGTTGCAACATCCAAGTGTATGTCGACGACATGGTAATCCAAACCAAGGAAGAAGCCTCTCTAATCAACGACTTGCGCGAAACCTTCGCCAATCTCGATCGCTACCGGATAAAGCTCAATCCGGACAAATGCGACTTCGGCGTACCATCTGGGCAGCTGCTCGGGTATCTCATCTCCGCGAGAGGGATTGAGGCAAACCCGAAAAAGATAAAGGCCATACTGGCCATGGAGAAGCCTAAGAACAAAAGAGGCGTCCAGCAACTAGCCGGACGAATCGTGGCCCTCAGTCTACTTATTAGTCGAATGGGATAAAAGGCGCTGCCCTTCTATCAGCTCCTCTGCAAAGCTGACAAATTCGAGTGGACCAATGAAGCGCAAGAAGCATTCGAAGATCTCAAGCACCTGCTATCCACCTCGCCAGTATTGGTGACTCCACGAGAAAGGGAACCACTGCTACTGTACACCTCCGCTACCAACCAAGTGGTTAGCACAGTGCTCGTCGTCGAGCGGGCCGAGGAAAACAAGGTCCACGGCGTACAACGCCCGGTATACTACCTTAGAGAGGTCCTCACGCCAAAAAAACAGCGGTACCTGCACTACCAGAAGCTGGCGTACGACGTCTTTATGACCGCCCGGCGACTGCGCCATTACTTACAGGAACATCCAACCATGGTAGTCAACGACGCCCCATTGGGACATATCCTCAATAACCCCGACGCCACGGGGTGAGTCGCGCTTTCGGGAATCGAGCTGTCTCCACGAGACATCACATACAAAAAGCGCGACGCAATCAAGTCGCAAGTTCTCGCTGACTTCCTCATGCATTGGATGGAAAACCAACTCCCGGACAAGCCAGATATGTCCTACCTCTGGACAATGCACTTCGATGGGTCCAAGAGGAAAGATGGAGCAGGAGCATGTGTCATACTGACATCACCTCAAGGGGACAAGCTGAAATACATCCTGCGAATGCAGTTCACAGCCTCAAACAACGAGGCTGAATACGAGGCCCTGTTGCACGGGATGAGGATGGCAAAAGCCCGCGACGCAAAGAGGCTAATCATATATGGCGACTCCAAGCTGGTCGTCAACCAAACAATGCACGAGTGCGACGCACTGAACGACAACATGATCGCATACCCCGACCTCTACGACACACTTGAAGGAGACTTCGATGGTTGCGAGTTGTGACACATAGGTCACGAAAGCAATGAGGAGGCAGACGCACTCGCCAACATAGGCTCCACCTGCGCACCCATACCACCTGGGGTATTTCTCGAGCGAATATGTGAACGCTCCATCAAGCCAAAGGCCGCAGAGAAGAATACAAGTGCAGCAACGGACTCGGGGGCTACGCTACCCAATGATCCAATGACATCCGATGACTTGGAGCTCGACACAGGACTCGAGGGACCAATGAGCGTCATGATGATCGAACAATCCTGGAAGTAGCCGTACCTCCTCAGCACGACACATCGCCTACCGGACGACACATCGCGCCTACCGGACGACCCGACGACCCGACAGACGCACGACACATCACGCGACACATCAACGACGAACTGTATAAACGCTACATCACAGGCGTGTTACAACGATGCATCTCCCTAGCCGATGGAAGAGCAGTCCTCCTCGACATCCATGAAGGGACCTGCGGGCACCACGCCGGCAGTCGCGCCCTCGTTGCCAAAGCTCTACGATCTGGATTTTACTGGCCCACGGCCATGCGCGACGCCAAGGATATCGTCCAAAAGTGCAACGCTTGTCAGCGATTCGCGGACAAGCCACACGCACCAGGCGCAGAACTACCGCCCATTCCATTGGCCTGGCCCTTCGCACAATGGGGGCTTGATATGGTGGGCAAGCTCCCAAGGTCCTTGCAAGGAGGCTCCGTCTACCTCTTGGTCGTAGTCGACAAGTTCACCAATTGGATCGAGGCCATGCCAGTGACCAAGCAATTAGGGCACGGCGCGGTCAAGTTCTTCGAATCCATTGTCTACCGCTTCGGCGTGCCGCATAGCATCATCACTAACAACGGGACGAACTTTACATCCAAGGAGTTCCAAGAATTCTGCAAAAACCTGGGGATCAACATCAGTTACGCCTCAGTCGCGCATCCACAGACCAACGGTCAGGTGGAAAAAGCAAACGGGCTCGTCTGCAGCGGTATCAAGAAGCGACTCCTTCGGCCACTCGAGCAAGCCACGGGTTGCTGGCCAGATGAGCTCTAGTCCGTACTCTGGAGTCTACGAACAACTCCAAACAACGCCACGGGCTACAAACCATTCTTTATGGTGCACGGAGCAGAAACAGTACTACCCGCCGAAGTGCGATACAAGGCACTGCGTGTAGTCGCTTACAGCGAACAAGAGTTATCTCTTGCATTCGAAGACTCCGTCGATCTCCTCGATGAGGCAAGAGAAATCGCCGCAGCAAGATCCACGATCTACCAGCAGAACCTGCGCAACTACCACAGTAGAAGGCTTCACCCTAGATCCTTCGTCGAAGGTGACCAGGTCCTGCGACTGAAGCAGCAGGGGCATCTTAAGCTCGAATCCCTCTAGGAAGGACCGTACGTGATTACAGAAGTAATTCCAGGTGGCGCCTATCACCTTCAAGATTTAGAGACACGAGTCGCACACTCCAACCCTTGGAACATCGCACAACTGCGACGCTTCTACCCTTAGTCGTTTTTCTTTACTTTTACATCGCAAATAAGGCTATTCAGCCAAGGCTACTTAGCCGCACATTGTACCTCGTACTATTCTTCGAATAAATAAAAGCTAAGTGCCTCGAAACTCTGTGCCCTCCTTTACTTTGTCAATTTTCATACTCGGGGGCTACGCCACCCTATAAACATATGTTCTTCGAACAAAAACGCGACATCCTGAGTAGCTGGCACATCAATCGAACCCCTTAACACAAACTCAACCCAGCTGCAACGCACCTGATAGGTTGACAAGGGAACGAGATACAAAGATGGCCAGGCTAACGAAAAGGACTCGCATAAGTGCAACGCACCCCACGCTTATAAAGCTATTTGTACACATTCAACAGTAAATTACCTATAAATATATATGAGCTTTACAACACTAGTACACTTATGTGCAGGATACATATTTGGCTACCCTTGCAACAGAAGAACATTAGTCTGTTCCTCGAAGAAGTCGACGACCTCCTCGGCTGGACAGTCCACCGCCTGATAGTGCGGCACCATGTTCCAGGAAGATCCTGTTGGTGGCACCGGTGGCCCAGAGGCAATGGCGGCGACATACACGTCAGGCCTATGAAAACGCACCATGGAGAGGGCAGCCTTGGCACCAGCCACCAACTGCTGCCTCACACACTCGTGATCCGCGGACATATCTTGAAATTTGGTTAGAAGAGCCAGCAGGCTTGATGGAGTATCATCTAGCGGGAACATCGCCCGATAGATGTTCTTCAAACACGACTGCGACTTCTTCAGAAAGAGCAGCACTCGCGAGGCGTGATCCTATAGGGTCGCCAACGCAGTTGCACGATCATGATCTACCCATAAGTATCCACTCTCCTGAAGTTGCTCCTGGGTGAGATCATGAAGGCGGATGGCAATCCTATCCCTCTCCTCCTGCGGATGACGTGCGCTAACAACTACACGAACCAGCATAAACAGCATGAGTACAATGTACCATTGCGATTAACTACAAAGGAAATACGAGGATGAGCAAACTAACACTTAAACTGGTCGCCTAGCTGTGTCACCTCGCCAAGCAGATATTGCTCGCGGGCGGCGGCTTTTTCAGCCTTTGACTTCCACACGTCCGCGCTACCACGGATCACGGGCAACTCACGCTCCAGTTGCTTAACGCGATCACGAAGTCGCGAAAGCAAGGACAACTCCTATACCCTGGAGCGTGGTGGTGCCATTGTATCCTCAAGAGATGGCGAGTCCGGGGTTCCCCCCACAGGACCACTTGATGTACCCTACCAAAAATCAAGCCAGAGGCAAATAAGGCGACCAACTCAAAAGTCAAAAGTAACAGATGCATTCAAGATCAGCATAAAGTATCCACAAACACACTCGCCAACAGGCATGTTCTCCAATCAAAAGGGTAATTCATCAACTATTACAAGAAACTAACTACAAAGCAGCTGGCTTCTTCGACTTCGATGACCTCGGGGGCTTCATCAAGTTCGTGGAAGTATCAGATGCCACTGACTTTCCGCCGGCCCCTGAGGCCAAAGTTTTCGCCGCCTTCCTCGCACGATTGAGCTCCTCCGAATAATTGGCAACAGTATTTATCAAGGAATGGCCATATTTGGCACAGGCAGTCGCAAAGGGAGCGAATACTACCTGCTGACCATCCGCGCCAACAGGCATCGTCTTCGACACCGCAGAAGGATCTAATTCGACTCCGTGGGCTTGCACCATGGCAAGCGACATGGTCGTGCCAACTGCGCGGAGGGAGCTCTTGTACGTGGTAGGCACACCCCCAGCGAGCGACTCCACCAGCTCTTCCACATTGTCGACTAGCTCCGCCTTCGGCATCAACTCCTCCCGAAGGCGACTCAGGGTGGCCTTGGCCTTGGACAACGTATTTTGGACAACGGCGCTATGATCCTCGACTGCAGACACCGCGCCCGCCAGAGCGTCATCACGACAAAGGGCTTGTGGATCAAAACTCAAGTCGCCAGCATCTACACAAAAATACACACATGGATCAAACTTCTAATGCCACCGGCACTCCAGATGCAGAGAAGAACATCAATAAAATATCTACCAGTAAAGGTACCTGAGAGGGCCTTGGCGACTGAGAACAGTTGCTCTTCGAACAACTTCTCCCTGGCCACAAAGGAGGCACGCAGATCCTCTTCGTGCTTCTGAGCATCATTACGAGCCGCGATTGCCTCGTCGCGCCCCTTCACAGCTGCGGCTAGTGTCTTCTCCAACATGGAGACATCGCACAGTAAAGCGTTATGCTCAGCTACATGGCAGTCAATAATTGGCTTTCAGTCGATTATACCAAAACAGAGAGAAGACAAAAAGAATAAGTATAGAACACTCACTCTCGACCACGCGGTGGCACGTCTCCAGCATCGCATGCTGGCGACCCATCGCCATCACCTGCTCCGCCACCTGCGCGGCTTCCTTTACAAGGAGCTATCGCACAAAACAAGGAGTCAGCAGAGGGCAGCAGAAGGCGTTGACTACCTCATTAAAAAAGAAGGAAAGATATACTTACATGGTCCTCCAGCGACTCCGAAGAAGTTTGCTAAACCGTCATCCGAGAAACTACTCGATGCTCCCCTACGTGAGGAGAGCTCGAAGAATTATGCCCGGAGTGGGCCGCCGCCGGAGAAGAAGGAGCGCGCTCGACCTCTACCTTGTCCCTTGAAGTCGCGACTCCCAATTCCTTCAAAAACTCGATGTCGCCAGAAGATGACGACGCCTCTTGACTGCAAGACAAAGTCCACATTGAGAAAAGGGCAAACTCCAGGGCAAAAACCAACAAGAATAAAGCCGAAAAGAATGAATAACCCAGCAAACTTACCAGTTAAAGTTGTCAAGATCAAACGTGGCAGCCGTCAATTCTGACGAAGACTCCTTGGGCAATCGCCTTTTCTTGCGAGAAGACGGTGCCACAGCCCTCACAGGAACAGCTGGAATTGGCGACTCCGTGCCAACAGCCGCGCCTCCTGGAGTTGAAGGAGTCGACATGTTGGAGTTCCCGCTACGCGAACGCTTGCGAGTATCCGGGCTATCGGACTCGGGGGATTCCTCTTCAACATCAGAAGGGACAGTCGACTCAGACTCGTCCTCTTCCAAACCTTCACGAGGAATAATCCCCTCAGGGAGGGGAGGCATACAAGGCGACACCACCCACTCCTGCATACAAAGAGTAAAGATCAGCGAACATAACAGGTAAGCAGCAGAAAAAGCAATCGCGAAAATAAGCTACTGCGTAGCGCAACTGTACCTCAGGAGGAGGATTAAAAGCATCGAAAGGAGGAATGACTGGCTCGTTCGGAAGAACATCCTTGAGGGTGTACTTCATAACCAGTCGCACCCTCTTATCTACCTCACTCGCGGACATGCCATCAGCAGACATGCGAGTGGCATCATCAGCGCCACCCCATTGAAACATGGGGTGGACCCTGGCCTGGAGAGGCTGGACGCGACGATGCAGCCAAGTCCTGACTAGGCCGCAGCCTCCCTGTTCTGCGCCTATGCGACTCTCGAGGTCGCAGATGCGTTGATATAGCACGTCTATCTCCGCGAGTTTGGAACGCATGATCACGTTCTTCCAAGAACGCATATTCTTGCACGGAGTTGCAGGATCGAAAGGCGTGAGTCCAAAGTGCTCGTCCTTGGCCTTCTAGTCGCGAACATAGAACCATTTGTCCCTCCATCCCTAGACAGACTTGGTAAGCTTGATGTTGAAGTAGGTGGCGGATGGGTCGACATGGATACCGCAACCACCTACGTCATAAACTAAAGAGCCAGAGGCGGACTGACGCTTCAATTTAAACATGCGCTTGAAAATACCAAAGTGTGGCTCGATTCTGAGCCAGCACTCGCAAAGAGTAATGAAACAGGTGATGTGGAGAATTGAATTTGGGGACAGCTGATGGAGCTGGAGCCCGTAGAAGCAAAGAAGACCCCTAAGAAAGGGGTAGAGAGGCAAGGAGAGACCACGAATGACGAATGCAAGAAACGTCACTCGAAAACCAGCAGGAGGCACAGGAATGGTCTCACCGCTGGGGGCGCGCGCATCGGCGACTGCCGCAGAGATAACTCCATCTTGGCGAAGAAGACGGAGATCCGACGCCTTGATGATAGAGGGGCCCATGCGCCATTGTCACGCGGGTGCCCGCGACCTTCTTCTTCCCGCCGGCGGCGGCGCTGGTGCCCGCAGCAGCGGAGCCACCCTTCTTCTTCGTTATAGCAACGATGGCCGCGAAATCAGCGACAGCACCTCCTTTCTTCTTTCCCATTGCGCGACGGCGATGAGAGCGCATAAAGTAGCTTGGAAACGAACAGAGGAGGTCCAGCGCTGTGGAGAAGATGAACGCAGGAAAGCAGAAGAATAGCAGCAATGGCGATGGCAGCAATGAAGAAAGACCGCAGATGGAAAATTACCGCCGCAGCACCGCTACTTAACCCCTGGGAGATGCAATCCAACGGCTGACGAAAACCCTATTGGATGCGCGGCACGCATCGCTTTGGACACGTGGAGAAGAGGAAGCGCGAACCGTCCCCCCACTTCTACCATTACACACAGAAATCGAGGAGGCGCAGTTAAAAATAAGATTACGCACACCTAGTCAAATCAAAGTCAGAAAGTAGGACCCACCACTCGTCACATCCCGTCAAACTCGCTCACGCGGGCAACTAAGGTCATACAAGCGTCAGCACTGACGTCACCAAGGCTACGCAGTGGAAAACTTCGACTATTTTTAGTCCTTGCTGGAGTATTTGACTCCACCAAGCACTCGGGGGCTACTCCCATAGGAAGCGCCGGACGTGCACCCTACGACTTTTCTTTTTCTTGTTGCAGGAACATGGACAATCACAAAAGCAAACCCAACCACTCGAAACACAGTTCGATCATGAACATGGGTTACTCCCATAGGGAGCGCCGGAAACAAAATCGACTGAAACAAGCAAGCAAAAGACGACAGCAGTCGCGAAAGTTTTTAGTCCCTGCCTGAGTCTTCGACTGAAACAAGTAAGCAAAAAGACGATAGTAGTCGCAAAAGTTTTTAGTCCCTGCCTGAGTCTTCGACTCAACCAGGCACTCGGGGGCTACTCCCATAGGGAGCGCTGGTCGCGCACCCTATGATTATTTGCACGAAAACTGTGTATTGATGACGTCCGCACTCGCAACCTTTGGCGACACCGCCTCACAAATTTTCCCTACAAAGAGACTACGTCTCCTGGGACGCCCGAATCGTCTGTGCGATGATAAAATTCGGATGTCGCGCCTACGGCGTGAAGGTAAGACCTGAATAAGGCCTGACAACGCATTTAACTCTGCACTACTAGAAACATATTCGTGCCTACAGGCACGATGAACATGCCTTGACGGACGCGTCAAGTGCTCACACCCATATAACTGGAATTCGACTCCTGTAAGACCTCCGCGGCCTGAGTCGAATTACACCAGCACTTTTCCGGATTCGAGTCCGTGGACTCGAATTTGAGTAGATTGCGTTATTTCACCCTAAGGTGGTTAACTGATACCGATACTTCGGTTATCTCAGGCACGTATATCAACAATCCCTATGACATAAATAAAGGCAGTCGAAAATGTGCTCATTCAGGCACTCGAAGACTTCAAAAAAGTCTCTAGTCGAATCTGCGATTCCACTGGACACTCGGGGGCTAGTGACATGGGTATACCCTGCAGGTACTTGAACTTGGTATATACGGTCCAAATACGTATAGGCCCACGGTGTCGCCAAGGCCCAGATAGAAGGACTCGAGTAACCTGCGGACTCTCGATTGCTTGAAGATCAAGAGAAAGCTGAAGATAGAAAGTTTGAAAGGGGAAAACCCTAACTTGTAACCGACTCGACCTGCTACCCGAGACCTAGCCTATCTATATAAGGGCTAGGAGGGGGGGCGAGGAGGACACAGACAACCCTAGCTTCCACAAACCTTCGCCAGATTGCATCTGTGCACCGTTGTAACTTTCGACTCCCTCAATAATTCCACGAGGAGACAAGCAGGAGTAGGGACCTCTACGAGCCCTGAACCTAGGTAAATCCTTTGTCCCCTGTGTGCTTGTTTGCTAGCCGATAGATATCTCTAGCGCTCCCTCCTTCTCCAAAACCCAAGTCCATAACAATGGGCATTGATGAGTTAAACCCTCGTTAGGTGGACTCTAGCTGTGGTTCATGAAAAGAACAGACATGCAATGAGACCAGTGGATCCATGTGTGGTTCATGAAAAGAACTGACATGCAGTGACACTGGGTGTGGTTCATGAAAAGAACTGACATGCACTGACACTGGGTGTGGTTCATGAAAAGAACAGACATGCAATGACACCGGTGGATCCATGTCTGGTTTATGGAAGTAACAGACATGCAATGACTCTAGCTATGGTTCATGAAAATAACAGACATGCAATGACACCGGGTGTGGTTTATGAAAAGAACAGACATGCAATGACACTGGTGGATCCTTATGTGGTTTGTTTAGAACACACATGCAATGACACTGGGTGTGGTTCGTGAAAAGAACATACATGCAATGACACTGGTGGATCCTTATGTGGTTTGTTTAGAGGAACAGACATGCAATGACACCGGTGGATCCATGTGTGGTTCATGAGAAGAACACGCATCCAATGAGACTGGTGGATCCTTATGTGGTTCATGAAAAGAACAGACATGCAGTGACACCGGTGTATCCTGATGTGGTATGTCTAGAGGAACACACATGCAATGACACCGGGTGTGGTTCATGAAAAGAACAGACATGCAATGACTTATGTGGTTTGTTTAGAAGAACACACATGCAATGACACTGGGTGTGGTTCATGAAAAGAACAGACATGCAATGACACCGGTGGATCCTTATGTGGTTTGCTTAAAGGAACAAACATGGAATGACACCGGTGGATCCATGTGTGGTTCGTGAGAAGAACACACATCCAATGATACCAGTGGATCCTTATGTGGTTCATGAAAAGAACATACATGCAATGACACCGGTGGATCCTTATGTGGTCTATCTATAGGAACACACATGCAATGACACCGGGTGTGGTTCATGAAAAGAACAGACATGCAATCACACTAGGTGGATCCATATGTGGTTTGTGAGAAGAACAGACATGCAATGACACTAGGGGATCCTTATGTGGTTCAAGAAAAGAACTAACATGTAATGACACTAGGTGTGGTTCATGAAAAGAATAGACATGCAATGACACCGGTGGATCCATGTGTGGTTCATGAAAAGAACAGACATGCAGTGACACTACTGGATCCTTATGTGATTTGTCTAGAGGAACACACATGCAATGACACTAGGTGTGGTTCATGAAAAGAACATACATGCAATGACACTGGTGGATCCTTATGTGGTTCATAAAAATAACTGACAGGCAGTGACACTAGTTGTGGTTCATGAAAAGAACTGACATGCAATGACACTGGGTGTGGTTCATGAAAAGAACAGACATGCAATCACACTAGGTGGATCCAAATGTGGTTTGTGAGAAGAACAGACATGCAATGACGCTGGTGGATCCTTATGTGGTTCATGAAAAGAACTGACATGTAATGACAGTAGGTGTGGTTCATGAAAAGAATAGACATGCAATGACACCGGTGGATCCATGTGTGGTTCATGAAAAGAATAGACATGCAGTGACACCAGTGGATCCTTATGTGATTTGTCTAGAGGAACACACATGCAATGACACTGGGTGTGGTTCATGAAAAGAACATACATGCAATGACACTAGGTGTGGATCCTTATGTGGTTCATAAAAATAACTGACATGCAATGACACTTGGTGTGGTTCATGAAAAGAACTGACATGCAATGACACTGGGTGTGGTTCATGAAAAGAACATACATGTGATGACACTGGGTGTGGTTCATGAAAAGAACAGACATGCAATGACACTGGGTGTGGTTCATGAAAAGAACTGACATGCAATGACACTGGGTGTGGTTCATGAAAAGAACATACATGTGATGACACTGGGTGTGGTTCATGAAAAGAACAGACATGCAATGACTCTAGCTTTTGTTCATGAAAAGAATAGACATGCAATGACAACGGGTGTGGATCATGAAATGAACAGACATGCAATGACACTGGTGGATCCTTATGTGGTTTTTTTAGATGAACACACATGCAATGACACTGGGTGTGGTTCATGAAAAGAACAGACATGCAATGACACCGGTGGAGCCTTGTGTGGTTTGTTTAGAGGAACAGACATGCAATGACACCGGTGGATCCATGTGTGGTTCATGAGAAGAACACACATCCAGTGACACCGGTGGATCCTTATGTGGTTCATGAAAAGAACAGACATGCAGTGACACCGGTGGATCCTTATGTGGTCTGTCTAGAGGAACACACATGCAATGACACCGGGTATGGTTCATGAAAAGAACAGACATGCAATCACACTAGGTGGATCCATATGTGGTTTGTGAGAAGAACAGACATGCAATGACACTACTGGATCCTTATGTGGTTCTTGAAAAGAACTAACATGCAATGACACTGGGTGTGGTTCATGAAAAGAATAGACATGCAATGACACCGGTGGATCCATGTGTGGTGCATGAAAAGAACAGACATGCAGTGACACCGGTGGATCCTCATGTGGTTTGTCTAGAGCAACACACATGCAATGACACTGGGATTGGTTCATGAGAAGAACACACATCCAATGACACTGGTGGACTCTAGATGTGGTTCATGAAAAGAACAGACATGCAATGACACCGGTGGATCAATGTGTGGTTTATGGAAGTAACAGACATGCAATGACTCTAGATGTGGTTCATGGAAAGAACAAACATGCAATGACACCGGTGGATCCATGTGTGGTTCATGAGAAGAACACACATCCAATGACACTGGTGAATCCTTATGTGGTTCATGAAAAGAAGAGACATGCAGTGACACCGGTGGATCCTTATGTGGTCTGTCTAGAGGAACACACATGTAGTGACACCGGGTGTGGTTCATGAAAAGAACAGACATGCAATGACTTATGTGGTTTGTTAGAAGAACACACATGCAATGACACTGGGTGTGGTTCATGAAAAGAATAGACATGGAATGACACCGGTGGATCCTTATGTGGTTTGTTTAGAGGAACAGACATGCAATGCCACCAGTGGATCCATGTGTGGCGCATGAGAAGAACACACATCCAATGACACCGGTGCATCCTTTGTGGTTCATGAAAAGAACCGACATGCAGTGACACCGGTGGATCCTTATGTGGTCGGTCTAGAGGAAAACACATGCAATGACACCAGGTGTGGTTCATGAAAAGAACAGCCATGCAATCACACTAGGTGGATCCATATGTGGTTTGTGAGAAGAATAGACATGCAATGACACTGGTGTATCCTTATGTGGTTAATGAAAAGAACTGACATGCAATGACAATGGGTGTGGTTCATGAAAAGAACAGACATGCAATGACACTCGTGGATTCATGGGTGGTTCATGAAAAGAATAGACATGCAGTGACACCGGTGGATCCTTATGTGGTTTGTCTAGAGGAACAAACATGCAATGCACTGGGTGTGGTTCATGAAAAGATCAGACATGCAATGACACTCGTGGACTCTAGCTGTGTTTCGTGAGAAGAACAGACATGCAATGACACCGGTGGATCCTTATGTGGTTCATGAAAATAACTGACATGCAATGACACTGGGTGTGGTTCATGAAAAAGAACTGACATGCAATGACACTGGGTGTGGTTCATGAAAAGGACAGACATGCAATGACACTGGTGGATCCATGTGTGGTTTATGGAAGTAACAGAAATGCAATGACTCTAGCTGTGGTTCATGAAAAGAACAGACATGCAATGACACCGGGTGTGGTTCATGAAAAGAACAAACATGCAATGACACTGGTGGATCCTTATGCGATTTGTTTAGAAGAACACACATACAATGACACTAGGTGTGGTTCATTAAAAGAACAGACATGCAATGACACTAGTGGATCCTTATGTGGTTTGTTTACAGGAACATACATGGAATGACACTGGTGGATCCATGTGTGGGTCATGAGAAGAGCACACATCCAATGACACTGGTGGATCCTTATGTGGTTCATGAAAAGAACACACATGGAGTGACACCAGTGGATCCTTATGTGGTCTGTCTAGAGGAACACACATGCAATGACACCGGGTGTGGTTCATGAAAAGAACAGACATGCAATGACTTATGTGGTTTGTTTAGAAGCACACACATGCAATGACATTGGGTGTGGTTCATGAAAAGAACAGACATGCAATGACACCGGTGGATCCTTATGTGGTTTGTTTAGAGGAACCAACATGCAATGACACCGGTGGATCCATGTGTGGTTCATGAGAAGAACACACATCCAGTGACACCGGTGGATCCTTATGTGGTTCATGCAAAGAACAGACATGCAGTGACACCGGTGGAACCTTATGTGGTCTGTCTAGAGGAACACACATGCAATGACACCGGGTGTGGTTCATGAAAAGAACAGACATGCAATCACACTAGGTGGATCCATATGTGGTTTGTGAGAAGTACAGACATCCAATGACACTGCCGGATCCTTATGTGGTTCATGAAAATAACTAACATGCAATGACCCTGGGTGTGGTTCATGAAAAGAATAGACATGCAATGACACCGGTGGATCCATGTGTGGTTCATGAAAAGAACAGACATGCAGTGGCACCGGTGGATCCTTATGTGGTTTGTCTAGAGCAACACACATGCAATGACACTGGGATTGGGTCATGGGAAGAACACACATCCAATGACACTGGTGGACTCTAGCTGTGGTTCATGAAAAGAGCAGACATGCAATGACACCGGTGGATCCATGTGCGGTTCATGAAAAGAACTGACATACAGTGACACTAGGTGTGGTTCACGAAAAGAACTGACATGCACTGACACTGGGTGTGGTTCATGAAAAGAACAGACATGCAATGACACCGGTGGATCCATGTGTGGTTTATGGAAGTAACAGACATGCAATGTCTCTAGATGTGGTTCATGAAAAGAACAAACATGCAATGACACCGGTGGATCCATGTGTGGTTCATGAGAAGAACACACATCCAATGACACTGGTGAATCCTTATGTGGTTCATGAAAAGAAGAGACATGCAGTGACACCAGTGGATCCTTATGTGGTCTGTCTAGAGGAACACACATGTAGTGACACCGGGTGTGTTTCATGAAAAGAACATACATGCAATGACTTATGTGGTTTGTTTAGAAGAACACACATGCAATGACACTGGGTGTGGTTCATGAAAAGAACAGACATGCAATGACACCGGTGGATCCTTATGTGGTTTGTTTAGAGGAACAGACATGCAATGCCACCGGTGGATCCATGTGTGGCGCATGAGAAGAACACACATCCAATGACACCGGTGGATCCTTTGTGGTTCATGAAAAGAACCGACATGCAGTGACACCGGTGGATCCTTATGTGGTGTGTCTAGAGGAACACACATGCAATGACACCAGGTGTGGTTCATGAAAAGAACAGACATGCAATCACACTAGGTGGATCCATATGTGGTTTGTGAGAAGAACAGACATGCAATGACACTGGTGTATCCTTATGTGGTTAATGAAAAGAACTGACATGCAATGACACTGGGTGTGGTTCATGAAAAGAACAGACATGCAATGACACTGGTGGATCCTTGTGTGGTTTGTTTAGAGGAACAGACATGCAATGACACCGGTGGATCCATGTGTGGTTCATGAGAAGAACACACATCCAATGACACTGGTGTATCCTTATGTGGTTCATGAAAAGAACAGACATGCAGTGACACCGGTGGATCCTTATGTGGTCTGTCTAGAGGAACACACATGCAATGACACCGGTTGTGGTTCATGAAAAGAACAAACATGCAATGACTTATGTGGTTTGTTTAGAAGAACACACATGCAATTACACTGGGTGTGGTTCATGAAAAGAACAGACATGCAATGACACCGGTGCAGCCTTATGTGGTTTGTTTAGATGAACCAACATGCAATGACACCGGTGGATCCATGTGTGGTTCATGAGAAGAACACACATCCAGTGACACCGGTGGATCCTTATGTGGTTCATGAAAAGAACAGACATGCAGTGACACCGGTGGATCCTTATGTGGTCTGTCTAGAGGAACACACATGCAATGACACCGGGTGTGGTTCATGAAATGAACAGACATGCAATCACACTAGGTGAATCCATATGTGGTTTGTGAGAAGAACAGACATGCAATGACACTACTGGATCCTTATGTGGTTCATGAAAAGAACTAACATGCAATGACACTGGGTGTGGTTCATGAAAAGAATAGACATGCAATGACACCGGTGGATCCATGTGTGGTTCATGAAAAGAACAGACATGCAGTGACACCGGTGGATCCTTATGTGGTTTGTCTAGAGCAACACACATGCAATGACACTGGGATTGGTTCATGAGAAGAACACACATCCAATGACACTGGTGGACTCTAGCTGTGGTTCATGAAAAGAACAGACATGCAATGACACCGATGGATCCATGTGTGGTTCATGAAAAGAACTGACATACAGTGACACTGGGTGTGGTTCACGAAAAGAACTGACATGCACTGACACTGGGTATGGTTCATGAAAAGAACAGACATGCAATGACACCGGTGGATCCATGTGTGGTTTATGGAAGTAACAGACATGCAATGACTCTAGATGTGGTTCATGAAAAGAACAAACATGGAATGACACCGGTGGATCCATGTGTGGTACATGAGAAGAACACACATCCAATGACACTGGTGAATCCTTATGTGGTTCATGAAAAGAAGAGACATGCAGTGACACCGGTGGATCCTTATGTGGTCTGTCTAGAGGAACACACATGTAGTGACACCGGGTGTGGTTCATGAAAAGAACAGACATGCAATGACTTATGTGGTTTGTTTAGAAGAACACACATGCAATGACACTAGGTGTGGTTCATGAAAAGAACAGACATGCAATGACACCGGTGGATCCTTATGTGGTTTGTTTAGAGGAACAGACATGCAATGCCACCGGTGGATCCATGTGTGGCGCATGAGAAGAACACACATCCAATGACACCGGTGGATCCTTTGTGGTTCATGAAAAGAACTGACATGTAGTGACACCGGTGGATCCTTATGTGGTCTGTCTAGAGGAACACACATGCAATGACATCGGGTGTGGTTCATGAAAAGAACAGACATGCAATCACACTAGGTGGATCCATATGTGGTTTGTGAGAAGAACAGACATGGAATGACACTGGTGTATCCTTATGTGGTTAATGAAAAGAACTGACATGCAATGACACTGGGTGTGGTTCACGAAAAGAACAGACATGCAATGACACGCGTGGATCCATGTGTGGTTCATGAAAAGAATAGACATGTAGTGACACCGGTGGATCCTTATGTGGTTTGTCTAGAGGAACAAACATGCAATGACACTGGGTGTGGTTCACGAAAAGAACAGACATGCATTGACACTGGTGGACTCTAGCTGTGTTTCGTGAGAAGAACAGACATGCAATGACATCGGTGGATCCTTATGTTGTTCATGAAAAGAACTGACATGCAATGACACTAGGTGTGGTTCATGAAAAAGAACTGACATGCAATGACACTGGGTGTGGTTCATGAAAAGGACAGACATGCAATGACACCGGTGGATCCATGTGTGGTTTATGGAAGTAACAGACATGCAATGACTCTAGCTGTGGTTCATGAAAAGAATAGACATGCAATGGCACCGTCGATCCATGTGTGGTTCATGAGAAGAACACACATCCAATGACACTGGTGAATCCTTATGTGGTTCATGAAAAGAAGAGACATGCAGTGACACCGGTGGATCCTTATGTGGTCTGTCTAGAGGAACACACATGTAGTGACACCGGGTGTGGTTCATGAAAAGAACATACATGCAGTGACTTATGTGGTTTGTTTAGAAGAACACACATGCAATGACACTGGGTGTGGTTCATGAAAAGAACAGACATGCAATGACACCGGTGGATCCTTATGTGGTTTGTTTAGAGGAACAAACATGCAATGCCACCGGTGGATCCATGTGTGGTGCATGACAAGAACACACATCCAATGACACCGGTGGATCCTTTGTGGTTCATGAAAAGAACCGACATGTAGTGACACCGGTGGATCCTTATGTGGTCTATCTAGAGGAACACACATGCAATGACACCGGGTGTGGTTCATGAAAAGAACAGACATGCAATCACACTCGGTGGATCCATATGTGGTTTGTGAGAAGAACACACATGCAATGACACTGGTGTATCCTTATGTGGTTAATGAAAAGAACTGACATGCAATGACACTGGGTGTGGTTCATGAAAAGAACAGACATGCAATGACACCGGTGGATCCATGTGTGGTTCATGAGAAGAACACACATCCAATGACACTGGTGGATCCTTATGTGGTTCATGAAAAGAACAGACATGCAGTGACACCGGTGGATCCTTATGTGGTCTGTCTAGAGGAACACACATGCAATGACACCGGGTGTGCTTCATGAAAAGAACAAACATGCTATGACTTATTTGGTTTGTTTAGAAGAACACACATGCAATTACAGTGCGTGTGGTTCATGAAAAGAACAGACATGCAATGACACCGGTGGAACCTTGTGTGGTTTGTTTAGAGGAACCAACATGCAATGACACCGGTGGATCCATGTGTGGTTCATGAGAAGAACACACATCCAGTGACACCGGTGGATCCTTATGTGGTTCATGAAAAGAACAGACATGCAGTGACACCGGTGGATCCTTATGTGGTCTGTCTAGAGGAACACACATGCAATGACACCGGGTGTGGTTCATGAAAAGAACAGACATGCAATCACGCTAGGTGGATCCATATGTGGTTTGTGAGAAGAACAGACATGCAATGACACTTCTGGATCCTTATGTGGTTCATGAAAAGAACTAACATGCAAAGACACTGGGTGTGGTTCATGAAAAGAATAGACATGCAATGACACCGGTGGATCCATGTGTGGTTCATGAAAAGAACAGATATGCAGTGACACCGGTGGATCCTTATGTGGTTTGTCTAGAGCAACACACATGCAATGACACTAGGATTGGTTCATGAGAAGAACACACATCCAATGACACTGGTGGACTCTAGCTGTGGTTCATGAAAAGAACAGACATGCAATGACACCGGTGGATCCATGTGTGGTTCATGAAAAGAACTGATATACAGTGACACTGGGTGTGGTTCACGAAAAGAACTGACATGCACTGACACTGGGTGTGGTTCATGAAAAGAACAGACATGCAATGACACCGGTGGATCCATGTGTGGTTCATGAGAAGAACACACATCCAATGACACTGCTGGATCCTTATGTGGTTCATGAAAAGAACACACATGCAGTGACACCGGTGAATCCTTATGTGCTCTGTCTAGAGGAACACACATGCAATGGCACCGGGTGTGGTTCATGAAAAGAACAGAAATGCAATGACTTATGTGGTTTGTTTAGAAGAACACACATGCAATGACACTGGGTGTGGTTCATGAAAAGAACGGACATGCAATGACACCGGTGGATCCTTCTGTGGTTTGTTTAGAGGAACAGACATGCAATGCCCCCGGTGGATCCATGTGTGGCGCATGAGAAGAACACACATCCAATGACACCGGTGGATCCTTTGTGGTTCATGAAAAGAACCGACATGTAGTGACACCGGTGGATCCTTATGTGGTCTGTCTAGAGGAACACACATGCAATGACACCGGGTGTGGTTCATGAAAAGAACAGACATGCAATCACACTAGGTGAATCCATATGTGGTTTGTGAGAAGAACAGACATGCAATGACACTACTGGATCCTTATGTGGTTCATGAAAAGAACTAACATGCAATGACACTAGGTGTGGTTCATGAAAAGAATAGACATGCAATCACATTAGGTGAATCCATATGTGGTTTGTGAGAAGAACAGACATGCAATGACACTACTGGATCCTTATGTGGTTCATGAAAAGAACAGACATGCAATGACACCGGGTGTGGTTCATGAAAAGAATAAACATGCAATGACACTGCTGGATCCTTATGCGTTTTGTTTAGAAGAACACACATAGAATGACACTTGGTGTGGTTCATTATAAGAACAGACATGCAATGACACTAGTGGATCCTTATGTGGTTTGTTTACAGGAACATACATGGAATGACACTGGTGGATCCATGTGTGGTTCATGAGAAGAGCACACATCCAATGACACTGGTGGATCCTTAAGTGGTTCATGAAAAGAACACACATGGAGTGACACCAGTGGATCCTTATGTGGTCTGTCTAGAGGAACACACATGCAATGACACCGGGTGTGGTTCATGAAAAGAACAGACATGCAATGACTTATGTGGTTTGTTTAGAAGAACACACGTGCAATGACACTGGGTGTGGTTCATGAAAAGAACAGACATGGCATGACACGGGTGGATCCTTATGTGGTTTGTTTAGAGGAACAGACATGCAATCACACCGGTGGATCCATGTGTGGTTCATGAGAAGAACACACATCCAATGACACCGGTGGATCCTTATGTGGTTCATGCAAAGAACAAACATGCAGTGACACCGGTGGATCCTTATGTGGTCTGTCTAGAGGAACACACATGCAATGACACCGGGTGTGGTTCATGAAAAGAACAAACATGCAATCACACTAGGTGGATCCATATGTGGTTTGTGAGAAGAACAGAAATGCAATGACACTGGTGGATACTTATGTGGTTCATGAAAAGAACTGACATGCAATGACACTAGGTGTGGTTCATGATAAGAACAGACATGCAATGACACTGGTGGATCCATGTGTGGTTCATGAAAAGAACAGACATGCAGTGACACCGGTGGATCCTTATGTGGTTTGTCTAGAGGAACACACATGCAATGACACTGGGTGTGGTTCATGAAAAGAACAGACATGCAATGACACTGGTGGATCCTTATGTGGTTTGTGAGAAGAACAGACATGCAATGACACCGGTGGATCCTTATGTGGTTCATGAAAAGAACTGACATGCAATGACACTGGGTGTGGTTCATGAAAAGAACTGACATGCAATGACACTGGTGTGGTTCATGAAAAGAACGGACATGCAATGACACCGGTGGATCCATGTGTGGTTTATGGAAGTAACTGACATGCAATGACTCTAGATGTGGTTCATGAAAAGAACAGACATGCAGTGACACCGGGTGTGGTTCATGAAAAGAATAGACATGCAGTGACACTGGTGGATCCTTATGTGGTTTGTTTAGAAGAACACACATGCAATGACACTGGGTGTGTTTCATGAAAAGAACAGACATGCAATGACACAGGTGGATCCTTATGTGGTTTGTTTACAGGAACATACATGGAATGAGACTGGTGGATCCATGTGTGGTTCATGAGAGGAACACACATCCAATGACACTGGTGGATCCTTATGTGGTTCATGAAAAGAACACACATGCAGTGACAACGGTGGATCCTTATGTGGTCTGTCTAGAGGAACACACATGCAATGACACCGGATGTGGTTCATGAAAAGAACAGACATCCAATGACTTATGTGGTTTTTTTAGAAGAACACACATGCAATGACACTAGGTGTGGTTCACGAAAAGAACAGACATGGCATGACACCGGTGGATCCTTATGTGGTTTGTTTAGAGGAACAGACATGCAATCACACTGGTGGATCCATGTGTGGTTTATGAGAAGAACACACATCCAATGACACCGGTGGATCCTTATGTGGTTCATGCAAAGAACAGACATGCAGTGACACCGGTGGATCCTTGTGTGGTCTGTCTAGAGGAACACACATGCAATGACACCGGGTGTGGTTCATGCAAAGAACAAACATGCAATCACACTAGGTGGATCCATATGTGGTTTGTGAGACGAACAGAAATGCAATGACACTGGTGGATCCTTATGTGGTTCATGAAAAGAACTGACATGCAATGACACTGGGTGTGGTACATGAAAAGAACAGACATGCAATGACACCGGTGGATCCATGTGTGGTTCATGAAAAGAACAGACATGCATTGGCACCGGTCGATCCTTATGTGGTTTGTCTAGAGGAACACACATGCAATGACACTGGGTGTGGTTCATGAAAAGAACAGACATGCAATGACACTGGTGGATCCTTATGTGGTTTGTGAGAAGAAGAGACATGCAATGACACCGGTGGATCCTTATGTGGTTCATGAAAAGAACTGACATGCAATGACACTGGGTGTGGTTCATGAAAAGAACTGACATGCAATGACACTGGGTGTGGTTCATGAAAAGAATAGACATGCAATGACACCGGTGGATCCATGTGTGCTTTATGGAAGTAACAAACATGCAATGACTCTAGCTGTGGTTCATGAAAAGAACAGACATGCAATGACACCGGGTGTGGTTCATGAAAAGAACATACATGCAATGACACTAGTGGATCCTTATGTGGTTAGTTTAGAAGAACACACATGCAATGACACTGAGTGTGGTTCATGAAAAGAACAGACTTGAAATGACACTGGTGGATCCTTGTGTGGTTTGTTTAGAGGAACAGACATGCAATGACACCGGTGGATCCATGTGTGGTTCATGAGAAGAACCCACATCTAATGACACTGGTGGATCCTTATGTGGTTCCTGAAAAGAACACACATGCAGCGACACCGGTGGATCCTTATGTGGTCTGTCTAGAGGAACACACATGCAATGACACCGGGTGTGGTTCATGAAAAGAACAGACATGCAATGACTTATGTGGTTTGTTTAGAAGAACACACATGCAATGACACTGGGTGTGGTTCACGAAAAGAACAGACATGCAATCACACCGGTGGATCCATGTGTGGTTCATGAGAAGAACACACATCCAATGACACCGGTGGATCCTTATGTGGTTCATGCAAAGAACAGACATGCAGTGACACCGGTGGATCCTTATGTGGTCTATCTAGAGGAACACACATGCAATGACACCGGGTGTGGTTCATGAAAAGAACAAACATGCAATCACACTAGGTGGATCCATATGTGGTTTGTGAGAAGAACAGAAATGCAATGACACTGGTGGATCCTTATGTGGTTCATGAAAAGAACTGACATGCAATGACACTAGGTGTGGTTCATGAAAAGAACAGACATGCAATGACACCGGTGGATCCATGTGTGGTTCATGAAAAGAACAGACATGCAGTGACACCGGTGGATCCTTATGTGGTTTGTCTAGAGGAACACACATGCAATGACACTGGGTGTGGTTCATGAAAAGAACAGACATGCAATGACACTGGTGGATCCTTATGTGGTTTGTGAGAAGAACAGACATGCAATGACACCGGTGGATCCTTATGTGGTTCATGAAAAGAACTGACATGCAATGACACTGGGTGTGGTTCATGAAAAGAACTGACATGCAATGACACTGGTGTGGTTCATGAAAAGAACGGACATGCAATGACACCGGTGGATCCATGTGTGGTTTATGGAAGTAACTGACATGCAATGACTCTAGATGTGGTTCATGAAAAGAACAGACATGCAGTGACACCGGGTGTGGTTCATGAAAAGAATAGACATGCAGTGACACTGGTGGATCCTTATGTGGTTTGTTTAGAAGAACACACATGCAATGACACTGGGTGTGTTTCATGAAAAGAACAGACATGCAATAACACAGGTGGATCCTTATGTGGTTTGTTTACAGGAACATACATGGAATGAGACTGGTGGATCCATGTGTGGTTCATGAGAAGAACACACATCCAATGACACTGGTGGATCCTTATGTGGTTCATGAAAAGAACACACATGCAGCGACACCGGTGGATCCTTATGTGGTCTGTCTAGAGGAACACACATGCAATAACACCGGATGTGGTTCATGAAAAGAACAGACATCCAATGACTTATGTGGTTTTTTTAGAAGAACACACATGCAATGACACTAGGTGTGGTTCACGAAAAGAACAGACATGGCATGACACCGGTGGATCCTTATGTGGTTTGTTTAGAGGAACAGACATGCAATCACACCGGTGGATCCATGTGTGGTTTATGAGAAGAACACACATCCAATGACACCGGTGGATCCTTATGTGGTTCATGCAAAGAACAGACATGCAGTGACACCGGTGGATCCTTGTGTGGTCTGTCTAGAGGAACACACATGCAATGACACCGGGTGTGGTTCATGCAAAGAACAAACATGCAATCACACTAGGTGGATCCATATGTGGTTTGTGAGAAGAACAGAAATGCAATGACACTGGTGGATCCTTATGTGGTTCATGAAAAGAACTGACATGCAATGACACTGGGTGTGGTACATGAAAAGAACAGACATGCAATGACACCGGTGGATCCATGTGTGGTTCATGAAAAGAACAGACATGTAGTGGCACCGGTCGATCCTTATGTGGTTTGTCTAGAGGAACACACATGCAATGACACTGGGTGTGGTTCATGAAAAGAACAGACATGCAATGACACTGGTGGATCCTTATGTGGTTTGTGAGAAGAAGAGACATGCAATGACACCGGTGGATCCTTATGTGGTTCATGAAAAGAACTGACATGCAATGACACTGGGTGTGGTTCATGAAAAGAACTGACATGCAATGACACTGGGTGTGGTTCATGAAAAGAATAGACATGCAATGACACCGGTGGATCCATGTGTGCTTTATGGAAGTAACAAACATGCAATGACTCTAGCTGTGGTTCATGAAAAGTACAGACATGCAATGACACCGGGTGTGGTTCATGAAAAGAATATACATGCAATGACACTAGTGGATCCTTATGTGGTTTGTTTAGAAGAACACACATGCAATGACACTGAGTATGGTTCATGAAAAGAACAGACATGAAATGACACTGGTGGATCCTTGTGTGGTTTGTTTAGAGGAACAGACATGCAATGACACCGGTGGATCCATGTGTGGTTCATGAGAAGAACACACATCTAATGACACTGGTGGATCCTTATGTGGTTCCTGAAAAGAACACACATGCAGTGACACCGGTGGATCCTTATGTGGTCTGTCTAGAGGAACACACATGCAATGACACCGGGTGTGGTTCATGAAAAGAACAGACATGCAATGACTTATGTGGTTTGTTTAGAAGAACACACATGCAATGACACTGGGTGTGGTTCACGAAAAGAACAGACATGCAATCACACCGGTGGATCCATGTGTGGTTCATGAGAAGAACACACATCCAATGACACTGGTGGATCCTTATGTGGTTCATGCAAAGAACAGACATGCAGTGACACCGGTGGATCCTTATGTGGTCTATCTAGAGGAACACACATGCAATGACACCGGGTGTGGTTCATGAAAAGAACAAACATGCAATCACACTAGGTGGATCCATATGTGGTTTGTGAGAAGAACAGAAATGCAATGACACTGGTGGATCCTTATGTGGTTCATGAAAAGAACTGACATGCAATGACACTGGGTGTGGTTCATGAAAAGAACAGACATGCAATGACACCGGTGGATCCATGTGTGGTTCATGAAAAGAACAGACATGCAGTGACACCGGTGGATCCTTATGTGGTTTGTCTAGAGGAACACACATGCAATGACACTGGGTGTGCTTCATGAAAAGAACACACATGCAATGACACTGCTGGATCCTTATGTGGTTTGTGAGACGAACAGACATGCAATGACACCGGTGGATCCTTATGTGGTTCATGAAAAGAACTGATATGCAATGACACTGGGTGTGGTTCATGAAAAGAACTGACATGCAATGACACTGGGTGTGGTTCATGAAAAGAACAGACATGCAATGACACCGGTGGATCCATGTGTGGTTCATGCAAAGAACAGACATGCAATGACTCTAGATGTGGTTCATGAAAAGAATAGAGATGCAGTGACACCGGGTGTGGTTCATGAAAAGAATAGACATGCAGTGACACTGGTGGATCCTTATGTGGTTTGTTTAGAAGAACACACATGCAATGACACTGGGTGTGTTTCATGAAAAGAACAGACATGCAATAACACTGGTGCATCCTTATGTGGTTTGTTTACAGGAACATACATGGAATGACACTGGTGGATCCATGTGTGGTTCATGAGAAGAACACACATCCAATGACACTGGTGGATCCTTATGTGGTTCATGAAAAGAACACACATGCAGTGACACCGGTGGATCCTTATGTGGTCTGTCTAGAGGAACACACATGCAATGACACAGGATGTGGTTCATGAAAAGAACAGACATCCAATGACTTATGTGGTTAGTTTAGAAGAACACACATGCAATGACACTGGGTGTGGTTCACGAAAAGAACATACATGGCATGACACCGGTGGATCCTTATGTGGTTTGTTTAGAGGAACATACATGCAATCACACCGGTGGATCCATGTGTGGTTCATGAGAAGAACACACATCCAATGACACCGGTGGATCCTTATGTGGTTCATGCAAAGAACAGACATGCAGTGACACCGGTGGATCCTTATGTGGTCTGTCTAGAGGGACACACATGCAATGAGACCGGGTGTTGTTCATGAAAAGAACAAACATGCAATCACACTAGGTGGATCCATATGTGGTTTGTGAGAAGAACAGAAATGCAATGACACTGGTGGATCCTTATGTGGTTCATGAAAAGAACAGACATGCAATGACACTGGTTGTGGTACATGAAAAGAACAGACATGCAATGACACCGGTGGATCCATGTGTGGTTCATGAAAAGAACACACATGCAGTGACACCGGTCGATCCTTATGTGGTTTGTCTAGAGGAACACACATGCAATGACACTGGGTGTGGTTCATGAAAAGAACAGACATGCAATTACACTGGTGGATCCTTATGTGGTTTGTGAGAAGAACAGACATGCAATGACACCGGTGGATCCTTATGTGGTTCATGAAAAGAACTGACATGCAATGACACTGGGTGTGGTTCATGAAAAGAACTGACATGCAATGACACTGGGTGTGGTTCATGAAAAGAATAGACATGCAATGACACCGGTGGATCCATGTGTGCTTTATGGAAGTAACAAACATGCAATGACTCTAGCTGTGGTTCATGAAAAGAACAGACATGCAATGACACCGGGTGTGGTTCATGAAAAGAACAGACATGCAATGACACTGGTGGATCCTTATGTGGTTAGTTTAGAAGAACACACATGCAATGACACTGGGTGTGGTTCATGAAAAGAACAAACATGCAATGACACTGGTGGATCCTTGTGTGGTTTGTTTAGAGGAACAGACATGCAATGACACCGCTGGATCCATGTGTGGTTCATGAGAAGAACACACATCTAATGACACTGGTGGATCCTTATGTGGTTCATGAAAAGAACACACATGCAGTGACACCGGTGGATCCTTATGTGGTCTGTATAGAGGAACACACATGCAATGACACCGGGTGTGGTTCATGAAAAGAACAGACATGCAATGACTTATGTGGTTTGTTTAGAAGAACACACATGCAATGACACTAGGTGTGGTTCACGAAAAGAACAGACATGCAATCACACCGGTGGATCCATGTGTGGTTCATGAGAAGAACACACATCCAATGACACTGGTGGATCCTTATGTGGTTCCTGCAAAGAACAGACATGCAGTGACACCGGTGGATCCTTATGTGGTCTGTCTAGAGGAACACACATGCAATGACACCGGGTGTGGTTCATGAAAAGAACAAACATGCAATCACACTAGGTGGATCCGTATGTGGTCTGTGAGAAGAACAGAGATGCAATGACACTGGTGGATCCTTATGTGGTTCATGAAAAGAACTGACATGCAATGACACTGGGTGTGGTTCATGAAAAGAACAGACATGCAATGACACCGGTGGATCCATGTGTGGTTCATGAAAAGAACAGACATGCAGTAACACCGGTGGATCCTTATGTGGTTTGTCTAGAGGAACACACATGCAATGACACTGGGTGTGGTTCATAAAAAGAACACACATGCAATGACACTGCTGGATCCTTATGTGGTTTGTGAGAAGAACAAACATGCAATGACACCGGTGGATCCTTATGTGGTTCATGAAAAGAACTGATATGCAATGACACTGGGTGTGGTTCATGAAGAGAACTGACATGCAATGACACTGGGTGTGGTTCATGAAAAGAACAGACATGCAATGACACCGGTGGATCCATGTGTGGTTCATGAAAAGAACAGACATGCAATGACTCTAGATGTGGTTCATGAAAAGAACAGACATGCAGTGACACCGGGTGTGGTTCATGAAAAGAATAGACATGCAGTGACACTGGTGGATCCTTATGTGGTTTGTTTAGAAGAACACACATGTAATGACACTGGGTGTGTTTCATGAAAAGAACAGACATGCAATGACACTGGTGGATCCTTATGTGTTTTGTTTACAGGAGCATACATGGAATGACACTGGTGGATCCATGTGTGGTTCATGAGAAGAACACACATCCAATGACACTGGTGGATCCTTATGTGGTTCATGAAAAGAACACACATGCAGTGACACCGGTGGATCCTTATGTGGTCTGTCTAGAGGAACACACATGCAATGACACCGGATGTGGTTCATGAAAAGAACAGACATCCAATGACTTATGTGGTTAGTTTAGAAGAACACACATGCAATGACACTGGGTGTGGTTCACGAAAAGAACAGACATGGCATGACACCGGTGGATCCTTATGTGGTTTGTTTAGAGGAACATACATGCAATCACACCGGTGGATCCATGTGTGGTTCATGAGAAGAACACACATCCAATGACACCGGTGGATCCTTATGTGGTTCATGCAAAGAACAGACATGCAGTGACACCGGTGGATCCTTATGTGGTCTGTCTAGAGGGACACACATGCAATGAGACCGGGTGTGGTTCATGAAAAGAACAAACATGCAATCACACTAGGTGGATCCATATGTGGTTTGTGAGAAGAACAGAAATGCAATGACACTGGTGGAACCTCATGTGGTTCATGAAAAGAACAGACATGCAATGACACTGGGTGTGGTACATGAAAAGAACAGACATGCAATGACATCGGTGGATCCATGTGTGGTTCATGAAAAGAACACACATGCAGTGACACCGGTCGATCCTTATGTGGTTTGTCTAGAGGAACACACATGCAATGACACTGGGTGTGGTTCATGAAAAGAACAGACATGCAATTACACTGGTGGATCCTTATGTGGTTTGTGAGAAGAACAGACATGCAATGACACCGGTGGATCCTTATGTGGTTCATGAAAAGAACTGACATGCAATGACACTGGGTGTGGTTCATGAAAAGAACAGACATGCAATGACACTAGGTGGATCCATATGTGGTTTGTGAGAAGAATAGAAATGGAATGACACTGGTGGATCCTTATGTGGTTCATGAAAAGAACTGACATGCAATGACACTGGGTGTGGTTCATTAATAGAACAGACATGCAATGACACCAGTGGATCCATGTGTGGTTCATGAAAAGAACAGGCATGTAGTGAAACCGGTGGATCCTTATGTGATTTGTCTAGAGGAAAACACATGCAATGACACTAGGTGTGGTTCATGAAAAGAACAGACATGCAATGACACCGGTGGATCCTGATGTGGTTCATGAAAAGAACTGACATGCAATGACACTGGGTGTGGTTCATGAAAAGAACTGACATGCAATGACACTGGGTGTGGTTCATGAAAAGAACAGACATGCAATGACACCGGTGGATCCATGTGTGCTTTATGGAAGTAAGAAACATGCAATGACTCTAGCTGTGGTTCATGAAAAGACCAAACATGCAATGACACTGGGTGTGGTTCATGAAAAGAACAAACATGAAATGACACTGGTGGATCCTTATGTGGTTTGTTTAGAAGAACACACATGCAATGACACTGGGCGTGGTTCATGAAAAGAACAGACATGCAATCACACTGGTGGATCCTTATGTGGTTTGTTTAGACGAACAGACATCCAATGACACCGGTGGATCCATGTGTGCTTCATGAGGAGAACACACATCCAATGACACCGGTGGATCCTTATGTGGTTCGTGCAAAGAACAGACATGAAGTGACACCGGTGGATCCTTATGTGGTCTGTCTAGAGGAGCACACACGCAATGACACCGGGTGTAGTTCATGAAAAGAACAGACATGCAATCACACTAGGTGGATCCATATGTGGTTTGTGAGAAGAATAGAAATGGAATGACACTGGTGGATCCTGATGTGGTTCATGAAAAGAACTGACATGCAATGACACTTGGTGTGGTTCATTAAAAGAACAGACATGCAATGACACCGGTGCATCCATGTGTGGTTCATGAAAAGAACAGGCATGCAGTGACACCGGTGGATCCTTATGTGGTTTGTCTAGAGGAAAACACAAGCAATGACACTAGGTGTGGTTTATGAAAAGAACAAACATGCAATGACACTGGTGGATCCTTATGTGGTTTGTGATAAGAACAGACATGCAATGACACCGGTGGATCCTGATGTGGTTCATGAAAAGAACTGACATGCAATGACACTAGGTGTGCTTCATGAAAAGAACTGACATGCAATGACACTGGGTGTGGTTCATGAAAAGAACAAACATGCAATGACACCGGTGGATCCATGTATGCTTTATGGAAGTAAGAAACATGCAATGACTCTAGCTGTGGTTCATGGAAAGAACAAACATGCAATGACACCGGGTGTGGTTCATGAAAAGAACAAACATGCAATGACACTGGTGGATCCTTATGTGGTTTGTTTAGAAGAACACACATGCAATGACACTGGGTGTGGTTCATGAAAAGAATAGACATGCAATGACACTGGTGGATCCTTATGTGGTTTGTTTAGAGGAACAGACATGCAATGACACCGGTGGATCCATGTGTGGTTCATGAGAAGAACACACATCCAATGAGACTGGTGGATCCTTATGTGGTTCATGAAAAGAACAGACATGCAGTGACACCGGTGGATCCTTATGTGGTCTGTCTAGAGGAACACACATGCAATGACACCAGGTGTGGTTCATGAAAAGAACAGACATGCAATAACTTATGTGGTCTGTTTAGAAGAACACACATGCAATGACACTAGGTGTGGTTCATGAAAAGAACAGACATGCAATGGCACTGGTGGATCCTTATGTGGTTTCTTTAGAGGAACAGACATGCAATGCCACTGGTGGATCCATGTGTGGTTCATGAGAAGAACACACATCCAATGAAATCGGTGGATCCTTATGTGGTTCATGAAAAGAACAGACATGCAGTGACACCGGTGGATCCTTATGTGGTCTGTCTAGAGGAACACACACACAATGACACTGGGTGTGGTTCATGAAAAGAACAGACATGCAATCACACTAGGTGGATCCATATGTGGTTTATGAGAAGAACATATATGCAATGACACTGGTGGATACTTACGTGGTTTATGAAAAGAACACACATGCAGTGACACTGGGTGTGGTTCATGAAAAGAACAGACATGCAATGACACTGGTGGATCCATGTGTGGTTCATGAAAAGAACAGCCATGCAGTGACACCGGTGGATCCTTATGTGGTTTGTCTAGAGGAACACACATGCAATGACATTGGGTGTGGTTCATGAAAAGAACAGACATGCAATGAAACTGGTGGACTCTAGCTGTGGTTCATGAGAAGAACAGACATGCATTGACACCGGTGGATCCTTATGTGGTTCATGAAAAGAACTGACATGCAATGACCCTGGGTGTGGTTCATGAAAATAAGTGACATGCAATGACACTGGGTGTGGTTCATGAAAAGAACAGACATGCAATGACATCGGTGGATCCATGTGTGGTTTATGGAAGTAACAGACATGTAATGACTCTAGTTGTGCTTCATGAAATGAACAGACATGCAATGACACCGGGTGTGGTTCATGAAATGAACAGACATGCAATGACACTGGTGGATCCTTATGTGGTTTGTTTATAAGAACACACATGCAATGACACTGGGTGTGGTTCATGAAAAGAACAGACGTGCAATGGCACTGGTGGATCCTTATGTGGTGTGTTTAGAGGAACATACATGGAATGACACCGGTGGATCCATGTGTGGTTCATGAGAAGAACACACATCCAATGACACTGGTGGATCCTTATGTGGTTCATGAAAAGAACATACATGCAGTGACACCGGTGGATCCTTATGTGGTTTGTCTAGAGGAACACACATGCAATGACACTAGGTATGGTTCATGAAAAGAACAGACATGCAATGCCACTGGTGGACTCTACCGGTGGTTCGTGAGAAGAACAGACATGCAATGACACCGATGGATCCTTATGTGGTTCATGAAAATAGATGACATGCAATGACCCTAGGTGTGGTTCATGAAAAGAACTGACATGCAATGACACTGGGTGTGGTTCATGAAAAGAACAGACATGCAATGACACCGGTGGATCCATGTGTGGTTTATGGAAGTAACAGACATGCAATGACTCTAGCTATGGTTCATGTAAAGAATAGACATGCAATGACACCGGGTGTGGTTCATGAAAAGAACAGACATGCAATGACTTATGTGGTTTGTTTAGAAGAACACACATGCAATGACACTGGGTGTGGTTCACGAAAAGAACAGACATGCAATCACACCGGTGGATCCATGTGTGGTTCATGAGAAGAACACACATCCAATGAGACTGGTGGATCCTTATGTGGTTCATGAAAAGAACAGACATGCAGTGACACCGGTGGATCCTTATGTGGTCTGTCTAGAGGAACACACATGCAATGACACCAGGTGTGGTTCATGAAAAGAACAGACATGCAATGACTTATGTGGTCTGTTTAGAAGAACACACATGCAGTGACACTAGGTGTGGTTCATGAAAAGAACAGACATGCAATGACACTGGTGGATCCTTATGTGGTTTCTTTAAAGGAACAGACATGCAATGCCACTGGTGGATCCATGTGTGGTTCATGAGAAGAACACACATCCAATGAAATCGGTGGATCCTTATGTGGTTCATGAAAAGAACAGACATGCAGTGACACCGGTGGATCCTTATGTGGTCTGTCTAGAGGAACACACACACAATGACACTGGGTGTGGTTCATGAAAAGAACAGACATGCAATCACACTAGGTGGATCCATATGTGGTTTGTGAGAAGAACATATATGCAATGACACTGGTGGATACTTACGTGGTTTATGAAAAGAACACACATGCAATGACACTGGGTGTGGTTCATGAAAAGAACAGACATGCAATGACACTGGTGGATCCATGTGTGGTTCATGAAAAGAACAGCCATGCAGTGACACCGGTGGATCCTTATGTGGTTTGTCTAGAGGAACACACATGCAATGACATTGGGTGTGGTTCATGAAAAGAACAGACATGCAATGAAACTGGTGGACTCTAGCTGTGGTTCATGAGAAGAACAGACATGCATTGACACCGGTGGATCCTTATGTGGTTCATGAAAAGAACTGACATGCAATGACACTGGGTGTGGTTCATGAAAATAAGTGACATGCAATGACACTGGGTGTGGTTCATGAAAAGAACAGACATGCAATGACATCGGTGGATCCATGTGTGGTTTATGGAAGTAACAGACATGTAATGACTCTAGCTGTGCTTCATGAAATGAACAGACATGCAATGACACCGGGTGTGGTTCATGAAATGAACAGACATGCAATGACACTGGTGGATCCTTATGTGGTTTGTTTATAAGAACACACATGCAATGACACTGGGTGTGGTTCATGAAAAGAACAGACGTGCAATGGCACTGGTGGATCCTTAAGTGGTGTGTTTAGAGGAACATACATGGAATGACACCGGTGGATCCATGTGTGGTTCATGAGAAGAACACACATCCAATGACACTGGTGGATCCTTATGTGGGTCATGAAAAGAACATACATGCAGTGACACCGGTGGATCCTTATGTGGTTTGTCTAGAGGAACACACATGCAATGACACTAGGTATGGTTCATGAAAAGAACAGACATGCAATGACACTGGTGGACTCTACCGGTGGTTCGCGAGAAGAACAGACATGCAATGACACCGATGGATCCTTATGTGGTTCAAGAAAATAGCTGACATGCAATGACCCTGGGTGTGGTTCATGAAAAGAACTGACATGCAATGACACTGGGTGTGGTTCATGAAAAGAACAGACATGCAATGACACCGGTGGATCCATGTGTGGTTTATGGAAGTAACAGACATGCAATGACTCTAGCTATGGTTCATGTAAAGAATAGACATGCAATGACACCGGGTGTGGTTCATGAAAAGAACAGACATGCAATGACTTATGTGGTTTGTTTAGAAGAACACACATGCAATGACACTAGGTGTGGTTCATGAAAAGAACAGAAATGCAATGACAACGGTGGATCCTTATGTGGTTTTCTTAGAGGAACAAACATGGAATGACACCGGTGGATCCATGTGTGGTTCGTGAGAAGAACACACATCCAATGACACCAGTGGATCCTTATGTGGTTCATGAAAAGAACATACATGCAGTGACACCGGTGGATCCTTATGTGGTCTGTATAGAGGAACACACATGCAATGACACCGGGTGTGGTTCACGAAAAGAACAAACATGCAATCACACTAGGTGGATCCATATGTGGTTTGTGAGCAGAACAGACATGCAATGACACTGGTGGATCCTTATGTGGTTCATGAAAAGAACTGACATGTAATGACACTAGGTGTGGTTCATGAAGAGAATAGACATGCAATGACACCGGTGGATCAATGTGTGGTTCATGAAAAGAACAAACATGCAGTGACACTAGTGGATCCTTATGTGGTTTGTCTAGAGGAACACACATGCAATGACACTAGATGTGGTTCATGAAAAGAACATACATGCAATGACACTGGTGGATCCTTATGTAGTTCATAAAAATAACTGACATGCAGTGACACTAGGTGTGGTTCATGAAAAGAACTAACATGCAATGACACTAGGTGTGGTTCATGAAAAGAACAGACATGCAATCACACTAGGTGGATGCATATGTGGTTTGTGAGAAGAACAGACATGCAATGACACTGGTGGATCCTTATGTGGTTCATGAAAAGAACTGACATGTAATGACACTAGGTGTGGTTCATCAAAATAATAGACATGCAATGACACCGGTGGATCCATGTGTGGTTCATGAAAAGAACAGACATGCAGTGACACCAGTGGATCCTTATGTGGTTTGTCTAGAGGAACACACATGCAATGACACTGGGTGTGGTTCATGAAAAGAACATATATGCAATGACACTGGTCGATCCTTATGTGGTTCATAAAAATAACTGACATGCAATGACACTTGGTGTGGTTCATGAAAAGAACTGATATGCAATGACACTGGGTGTGGTTCATGAAAAGAACATACATGTAATGACACTGGGTGTGGTTCATGAAAAGAACAGACATGTAATGACACTGGTGGATCCATGTGTGGTTTATGGAAGTAACAGACATGCAATGACTCTAGCTTTGGTTCATGTAAAGAACAGACATGCAATGACAACGGGTGTGGTTCATGAAAAGAACAGACATGCAATGACACTGGTGGATCCTTATGTGGTTTGTTTAGAAGAACACACATGCAATGACACTGGGTGTGGTTCATGAAAAGAACACACATGCAATGACACTGGTGGATCCTTGTGTGGTTTGTTTAGAGGAACAGACATGCAATGACACCGGTGGATCCATGTGTGGTTCAGGAGAAGAACACACATCCAATGACACTGGTGGATCCTTATGTGGTTCATGAAAAGAATAGACATGCAGTGACACCGGCGGATCCTTATGTGGTCTGTCTAGAGGAACACACATGCAATGACACCGGGTGTGGTTCATGAGAAGAACAGACATGCAATCACACTAGGTGGATCCATATGTGGTTTGTGAGAAGAACAGACATGCAATGACACTGGTGTATCCTTATGTGGTTAATGAAAAGAACTGACATGCAATGACACTGGGTGTGGTTCATGAAAAGAACAGACATGCAATGACAGTCGTGGATCCATGTGTGGTTCATGAAAAGAACAGACATGCAGTGACACCGGTGGATCCTTATGTGGTTTGTCTAGAGCAACACACATGCAATGACACTGGGATTGGTTCATGCGAAGAACACACATGCAATGACACCATTGGACTCTAGCTGTGTTTCGTGAGAAGAACATACATGCAATGACACCGGTGGATCCTTGTGTGGTTAATGAAAAGAACTGACATACAGTGACACTGGGTGTGGTTCATGAAAAGAACTGACATGCACTGACACTGGGTGTGGTTCATGAAAAGAAAAGACATGCAATCACACTAGGTGTGTCCATATGTGGTTTGTGAGAAGAACATATATGCAATGAGACTGGTGGATCCTTATGTGGTTCATGAAAAGAACAGACATGCAATGACACTGGTGGATCCATGTGTGGTTCATGAAAAGAACAGCCATGCAATGACACCAGTGGATCCTTATGTGATTTGTCTAGAGGAACACACATGCAATGACATTGGGTGTGGTTGATGAAAAGAACAGACATGCAATGAAACTGGTGGACTCTAGCTGTGGTTCATGAGAAGAACATACATGCATTGACACCGGTGGATCCTTATGTGGTTCATGAAAAGAAGTGACATGCAATGACACTGGGTGTGGTTCATGAAAAGAAGTGACATGCAATGACACTGGGTGTGGTTCATGAAAAGCACAGACATGCAATGACATCGGTGGATCCATGTGTGGTTTATGGAAGTAACAAACATGTAATGACTCTAGCTGTGCTTCATGAAATGAACAGACATGCAATGACACCGGGTGTGGTTCATGAAAAGAACAGACATGCAATGACACAGGTGGATCCTTATGTGGTTTGTTTATAAGAACACACATGCAATGACACTGGGTGTGGTTCATGAAAAGAACAGACGTGCAATGACACTGGTGGATCCTTATGTGGTTTGTTTAGAGGAACATACATGGAATAACACCGGTGGATCCATGTGTGGGTCATGAGAAGAACACACATCCAATGACACTGGTGGATCCTTATGTGCTTTGTCTAGAGTAACACACATGCAATGACACCGGGTGTGGTTCATGAAAAGAACAGACATGCAATGACACTGGTGGATCCTTATGTGCTTTGTTTAGAAGAATACACATGCAATGACACTGCATGTGGTTCATGAAAAGAATAGACATGCAATGACATTGGTGGATCCTTATGTTGTTTGTTTAGAGGAACAGACATGCAATGACACTGATGGATCCATGTGTGGTTCATGAGAAAAACACACATCCAATGACACTGGTGGATCCTTATGTGGTTCATGAAAAGAACACACATGTAGTGACACCGGTGGATCCTTATGTGGTCTGTCTAGAGGAACACACATGCAATGACACCGGGTGTGGTTCATGAAAAGAATAGACATGCAATGACACAGGTGGATCCATGTGTGGTTCATGAAAACAACAGACATGCAGTGACACAAGTGGATCCTTATGTGGCTTGTCTAGAGGAACACACATGCAATGACACTGGTGTGGTTCATGAAAAGAACATACATGCAATGACACTGGTGGATCCTTATGTGGTTCATAAAAATAACTGACATGCAATGACACTGGGTGTGGTTCATGAAAAGAACTGACATGCAATGACACTCGGTGCGGTTCATGAAAAGAACATACATGTAATGACACTGGGTGTGGTTCATGAAAAGAACAGACATGCAATGACACTGGTGGATCCATGTGTGGTTTATGGAAGTAACAAACATGCAATGACTCTAGATTTGGTTCATGAAAAGAACCGACATGCAATGACAACGGGTGTGGTTCATGAAAAGAACAGACATGCAATGACACTGGTGGATCCTTATGTGGTTTGTTTAGAAGAACACACAAGCAATGACACTGGGTGTGGTTCATGAAAAGAACAGACATGCAATGACACTGGTGGATACTTGTATGGTTTGTTTAGAGGAACAGACATGCAATCACACCAGTGGATCCATGTGTGGTTGATGAGAAGAACACACATCCAATGACACTGGTAGATCCTTATGTGGTTCATGAAAAGAACAGGCATGCAGTGACACCGGTGGATCCTTATGTAGTCTGTCTAGAGGAACACACATGCAATGACACCGGGTGTGGTTCATGAAAAGAACAAACATTCAATGACTTATGTGGTTTGTTTAGAAGAACACACATGCAATTACACTGGGTGTGGTTCATGAAAAGAACAGACATGCAATGACACCAGTGGATCCTTATGTGGTTTGATTACAGGAACCAACATGCAGCGACACCGGTGGATCCATGTGTGGTTCATGAGAAGAACACACATCCAGTGACACCGGTGGATCCTTATGTGGTTCATGAAAAGAACAGACATGCAGTGACACCGGTGGATCCTTATGTGGTCTGTCTAGAGGAACACACATGCAATGACACCGGGTGTGGTTCATGAAAAGAACAGACATGTAATCACACTAGGTGGATCCATATGTGGTTTGTGAGAAGAACAGACATGCAATGACACTGCTGGATCCTTATGTGGTTCATGACAAGAACTGACATGCAATGACACTGGGTGTGGTTCATGAAAAGAATAGACATGCAATGACACCGGTGGATCCATGTGTGGTTCAAGAAAAGAACAGACACGCAGTGACACCGGTGGATCCTTATGTGGTTTGTCTAGAGCAACACACATGCAATGACACTGGGATTGGTTCATGAGAAGAACACACATCCAATGACACTGGTGGACTCTAGCTGTGGTTCATGAAAAGAACAGACATGCAATGACACCGGTGGATCCATGTGTGGTTTATGGAAGTAACAGACATGCAATGACTCTAGATGTGGTTCATGAAAAGAACAAACATGCAATCACACCGGTGGATCCATGTGTGGTTCATGAGAAGAACACACATCCAAAGACACATGTGAATCCTTATGTGGTTCATTAAAAGAAGAGACATGCAGTGACACCGGTGGATCCTTATGTGGTCTGTCTAGAGGAACACACATGTAATGACACCGGGTGCGGTTCATGAAAAGAACAGACATGCAATGACTTATGTGGTTTGTTTAGAAGAACACACATGTAATGACATTGGCTGTGGTTCATGAAAAGAACAGACATGCAATAACACCGGTGGATCCTTATGTGGTTTGTTTAGAGGAACAGACATGCAATGACACCGGTGGATCCATGTGTGGTGCATGAGAAGAACACACATCCAATGACACCGGTGGATCCTTTGTGGTTCATGAAAAGAACCGACATGCAGTGACACCGGTGGATCCTTATGTGGTCTGTCTAGAGGAACACACATGCAATGACACCGGGTGTGGTTCATGAAAAGAACAGACATGCAATCACACTAGGTGGATCCATATGTGGTTTGTGAAAAGAACAGACATGCAATGACACTGGTGTATCCTTATGTGGTTAATGAAAAGAACTGACATGCAATGACACTGGGTGTGGTTCATGAAAAGAACAGACATGCAATGACACTCGTGGATCCATGTGTGGTTCATGAAAAGAATAGACATGCAGTGACACCGGTGGATCCTTATGTGGTTTTTCTAGAGGAACAAACATGCAATGACACTGGGTGTGGTTCATGAAAAGAACAGACATGCAATGACACTGGTGGACTCTAGCTGTGTTTCGTGAGAAGAACAAACATGCAATGACACCGGTGGATCCTTATGTGGATCATGAAAAGAACTGAAATGCAATGACACTGGGTGTGGTTCATGAAAAAGAACAGACATGCAATGACACTGGGTGTGGTTCATGAAAAGGACAGACATGCAATGACACTAGTGGATCCATGTGTGGTTTATGGAAGTAACAGACATGCAATGACTCTAGCTGTGGTTCATGAAAAGAACAGACATGCAATGACACCGGGTGTGGTTCATGAAAAGAACAGACATGCAATGACACTGGTGGATCCTTATGCGGTTTGTTTAGAAGAACACACATACAATGACACTGGGTGTCGTTCGTTAAAAGAACAGACATGCAATGACACTAGTGGATCCTTATGTGGTTTGTTTATAGGAACATACATGGAATGACACCGGTGGATCCATGTGTGGTTCATGAGAAGAGCACACATCCAATGACACTGGTGGATCCTGATGTGGTTCATGAAAAGAACACACATGGAGTGACACCGGTGGATCCTTATGTGGTCTGTCTAGAGGAACACACATGCAATGACACCGGGTGTGGTTCATGAAAAGAACAGACATGCGATGACTTATGTGGTTTGTTTCGAAGAACACACATGCAATGACACTGGTGTGGTTCATGAAAAGAACAGACATGCAATGACATCGGTGGATCCATGTGTGGTTCATGAGAAGAACACACATCCCATGACACTGGTGGATCCTTATGTGGTTCATGCAAAGAACATACATGGAGTGACACCGGTGGATCCTTATGTGGTCTGTCTAGAGGAACACACATGCAATGACACCGGGTGTGGTTCATGAAAAGAACAGACATGCAATCACACTAGGTGGATCCATATGTGGTTTGTGAGATGAACAGAAATGCAATGACACTAGTGGATCCTGATGTGGTTCATGAAAAGAACTGACATGCAATGACACTGGGTGTGGTTCATGAAAAGAACAGACATGCAATGACACCGGTGGATCCATGTGTGGTTCATGAAAAGAACAGACATGCAGTGACACTGGTGGATCCTTATGTGGTTTGTCTTGAGGAACACACATGCAATGACACTGGGTGTGGGTCATGAAAAGAACAGACATGCAATGACACTGGTGGACTCTAGCTGTGGTTCGTGAGAAGAACAGACATGCAATGACACCGGTGGATCCTTTTGTGGTTCATGAAAAGAACTGACATGCAATGACACTGGGTGTGGTTCATGAAAAGAGCAGACATGCAATGACACTGGTGGATCCATGTGTGGTTTATGGAAGTAACAGACATGCAATGACTCTAGCTGTGGTTCATGAAAAGAACAGACATGCAATGACACCGGGTGTGGTTCATGAAAAGAACAGACATGCAATGACACTGGTGGATCCTTATGTGGTTTGTTTAGAAGAACACACATGCAATGACATTGGGTGTGGTTCATGGAAAGAACAGACATGCAATGACACCGGTGGATCCTTATGTGGTTTGTTTAGAGGAACATACATGCAATGACACCGGTGGATCCATGTGTGGTTTATGGAAGTAACAGACATGTAATCACTCTAGCTGTGGTTCATGAAAAGCACAGACATGCAATGACACCAGGTGTGGTTCATGAAAAGAACAGACATGCAATGACACTGGTGGATCCTTATGTGGTTTGTTTAGAAGAACACACATGCAATGACACTAGGTGTGGTTCATGAAAAGAACAGACATGCAATGACACCGGTGGATCCTTATGTGGTTTGTTTAGAGGAACATACATGCAATGACACCGGTGGATCCATGTGTGGTTCATGAGAAGAACACACATCCAATGACACAGGTGGATCCTTATGTGGTTCATGCAAAGAACAGACATGCAGTGACACTGGTGGATCCTTATGTGGTCTGTATAGAGGAACACACACACAATGACACCGGGTGTAGTTCATGAAAAGAACAGACATGCAATCACACTAGGTGGATCCATATGTGGTTTGTGAGAAGAATAGAAATGGAATGACACTGGTGGATCCTTATGTGGTTCATGAAAAGAACTGACATGCAATGACACTGGGTGTGGTTCATTAAAAGAACAGACATGCAATGACACCGGTGGATCCATGTGTGGTTCATGAAAAGAACAGACATGCAGTGACACCGGTGGATCCTTATGTGGTTTGTCTAGAGGAAAACACATGCAATGACACTAGGTGTGGTTCATGAAAAGAACAAACATGCAATGACACTGGTGGATCCTTATGTGGTTTGTGAGAAGAACAGACATGCAATGACACCGGTGGATCCTTATGTGGTTCATGAAAAGAACTGACATGCAATGACACTGGGTGTGGTTCATGAAAAGAACTGACATGCAACGACACTGGGTGTGGTTCATGAAAAGAACAGACATGCAATGACACTCGTGGATCCATGTGTGGTTCATGAAAAGAATAGACATGCAGTGACACCGGAGGATCCTTATGTGGTTTTTCTAGAGGAACAAACATGCAATGACACTGGGTGTGGTTCATGAAAAGAACAGACATGCAATGGCACTGGTGGACTCTAGCTGTGTTTCGTGAGAAGAACAAACATGCAATGACACCGGTGGATCCTTATGTGGTTCATGAAAAGAACTGACATGCAATGACACTGGGTGTGGTTCATGAAAAAGAACTGACATGCAATGACACTGGGTGTGGTTCATGAAAAGGACAGACATGCAATGACACTGGTGGATCCATGTGTGGTTTATGGAAGTAACAGACATGCAATGACTCTAGCTGTGGTTCATGAAAAGAACAGACATGCAATGACACCGGGTGTGGTTCATGAAAAGAACAGACATGCAATGACACTGGTGGATCCTTATGCGGTTTGTTTAGAAGAACACACATACAATGACACTGGGTGTGGTTCATTAAAAGAACAGACATGCAATGACACTAGTGGATCCTTATGTGGTTCGTTTACAGGAACATACATGGAATGACAACGGTGGATCCATGTGTGGTTCATGAGAAGAGCACACATCCAATGACACTGGTGGATCCTGATGTGGTTCATGAAAAGAACACACATGGAGTGACACCGGTGGATCCTTATGTGGTCTGTCTAGAGGAACACACATGCAATGACACCGGGTGTGGTTCATGAAAAGAACAGACATGCAATGACTTATGTGGTTTGTTTAGAAGAATAGACATGCAATGACACTGGGTGTGGTTCATGAAAAGAACAAACATGCAATGACACCGGTGGATCCTTATGTGGTTTGTTTAGAGGAACAGACATGCAATGATATCGGTGGATCCATGTGTGGTTCATGAGAAGAACACACATCCCATGACACTGGTGGATCCTTATGTGGTTCATGCAAAGAACATACATGAAATGACACCGGTGGATCCTTATGTGGTCTGTCTAGAGGAACACACATGCAATGACACCGGGTGTGGTTCATGAAAAGAACAGACATGCAATCACACTAGGTGGATCCATATGTGGTTTGTGAGAAGAACAGAAATGCAATGACACTCGTGGATCCTTATGTGGTTCATGAAAAGAACTGACATGCAATGACACTGGGTGTGGTTCATGAAAAGAACAGACATGCAATGACACCGGTGGATCCATGTGTGGTTCATGAAAAGAACAGACATGCATGACACCGGTGGATCCTTATGTGTTTTGTCTAGAGGAACACACATGCAATGACACTGGGTGTGGGTCATGAAAAGAACAGACATGCAATGACACTGGTGTACTCTAGCGGTGGTTCGTGAGAAGAACAGACATGCAATGACACCGGTGGATCCTTTTGTGGTTCATGAAAAGAACTGACATGCAATGACACTGCGTGTGGTTCATGAAAAGAACAGACATGCAATGACACCGGTGGATCCATGTGTGGTTTATGGAAGTAACAGACATGCAATGACTCTAGCTGTGGTTCATGAAAAGAACAGACATGCAATGACACCGGGTGTGGTTCATGAAAAGAACAGACATGCAATGACACTGGTGGATCCTTATGTGGTTTGTTTAGAAGAACACACATGCAATGACACTGGGTGTGGTTCATGGAAAGAACAGACATGCAATGACACCGGTGGATCCTTATGTGGTTTGTTTAGAGGAACATACATGCAATGACACCGGTGGATCCATGTGTGGTTTATGGAAGTAACAGACATGTAATCACTCTAGCTGTGGTTCATGAAAAGCAGAGACATGCAATGACACCAGGTGTGGTTCATGAAAAGAACAGACATGCAATGACACAGGTGGATCCTTATGTGGTTTGTTTAGAAGAACACACATGCAATGACACTAGGTGTGGTTCATGAAAAGAACAGACATGCAATGACACCGGTGGATCCTTATGTGGTTTTTTTAGAGGAACAGACATGCAATGACACCGGTGGATCCATGTGTGGTTCATGAGAATAACACACATCCAATGACACCGGTGGATCCTTATGTGGTTGATGCAAAGAACAGACATGCAGTGACACTGGTGGATCCTTATGTGGTCTGTATAGAGGAACACACAGACAATGACACCGGGTGTAGTTCATGAAAAGAACAAACATGCAATCACACTAGGTGGATCCATATGTGGTTTGTGAGAAGAATAGAAATGGAATGACACTGGTGGATCCTTATGTGGTTCATGAAAAGAACTGACATGCAATGACACTGGGTGTGGTTCATTAAAAGAACAGACATGCAATGACACCGGTGGATCTATGTGTGGTTCATGAAAAGAACAGACATGCAGTGACACCGGTGGATCCTTATGTGGTTTGTCTAGAGGAAAACACATGCAATGACACTAGGTGTGGTTCATGAAAAGAACAAACATGCAATGACACTGGTGGATCCTTATGTGGTTTGTGAGAAGAACAGACATGCAATGACACCGGTGGATCCTTATGTGGTTCATGAAAAGAACTGACATGCAATGACACTGGGTGTGGTTCATGAAAAGAACTGACATGCAACGACACTGGGTGTGGTTCATGAAAAGAACAGACATGCAATGACACTCGTGGATCCATGTGTGGTTCATGAAAAGAATAGACATGCAGTGACACCGGAGGATCCTTATGTGGTTTTTCTAGAGGAACAAACATGCAATGACAGTGGGTGTGGTTCATGAAAAGAACAGACATGCAATGGCACTGGTGGACGCTAGCTGTGTTTCGTGAGAAGAACAAACATGCAATGACACCGGTGGATCCTTATGTGGTTCATGAAAAGAACTGACATGCAATGACACTGGGTGTGGTTCATGAAAAAGAACTGACATGCAATGACACTGGGTGTGGTTCATGAAAAGGACAGACATGCAATGACACTGGTGGATCCATGTGTGGTTTATGGAAGTAACAGACATGCAATGACTCTAGCTGTGGTTCATGAAAAGAACAGACATGCAATGACACCGGGTGTGGTTCATGAAAAGAACAGACATGCAATGACACTGGTGGATCCTTATGCGGTTTGTTTAGAAGAACACACATACAATGACACTGGGTGTGGTTCATTAAAAGAACAGACATGCAATGACACTAGTGGATCCTTATGTGGTTCGTTTACAGGAACATACATGGAATGACAACGGTGGATCCATGTGTGGTTCATGAGAAGAGCACACATCCAATGACACTGGTGGATCCTGATGTGGTTCATGAAAAGAACACACATGGAGTGACACCGGTGGATCCTTATGTGGTCTGTCTAGAGGAACACACATGCAATGACACCGGGTGTGGTTCATGAAAAGAACAGACATGCAATGACTTATGTGGTTTGTTTAGAAGAACAGACATGCAATGACACTGGGTGTGGTTCATGAAAAGAACAGACATGCAATGACACCGGTGGATCCTTATGTGGTTTGTTTAGAGGAACAGACATGCAATGATATCGGTGGATCCATGTGTGGTTCATGAGAAGAACACACATCCCATGACACTGGTGGATCCTTATGTGGTTCATGCAAAGAACATACATGAAGTGACACCGGTGGATCCTTATGTGGTCTGTCTAGAGGAACACACATGCAATGACACCGGGTGTGGTTCATGAAAAGAACAGACATGCAATCACACTAGGTGGATCCATATGTGGTTTGTTTAGAAGAACACACATACAATGACACTGGGTGTGGTTCATTAAAAGAACAGACATGCAATGACACTAGTGGATCCTTATGTGGTTCGTTTACAGGAACATACATGGAATGACAACGGTGGATCCATGTGTGGTTCATGAGAAGAGCACACATCCAATGACACTGGTGGATCCTGATGTGGTTCATGAAAAGAACACACATGGAGTGACACCGGTGGATCCTTATGTGGTCTGTCTAGAGGAACACACATGCAATGACACCGGGTGTGGTTCATGAAAAGAACAGACATGCAATGACTTATGTGGTTTGTTTAGAAGAATAGACATGCAATGACACTGGGTGTGGTTCATGAAAAGAACAAACATGCAATGACACCGGTGGATCCTTATGTGGTTTGTTTAGAGGAACAGACATGCAATGATATCGGTGGATCCATGTGTGGTTCATGAGAAGAACACACATCCCATGACACTGGTGGATCCTTATGTGGTTCATGCAAAGAACATACATGAAATGACACCGGTGGATCCTTATGTGGTCTGTCTAGAGGAACACACATGCAATGACACCGGGTGTGGTTCATGAAAAGAACAGACATGCAATCACACTAGGTGGATCCATATGTGGTTTGTGAGAAGAACAGAAATGCAATGACACTCGTGGATCCTTATGTGGTTCATGAAAAGAACTGACATGCAATGACACTGGGTGTGGTTCATGAAAAGAACAGACATGCAATGACACCGGTGGATCCATGTGTGGTTCATGAAAAGAACAGACATGCATGACACCGGTGGATCCTTATGTGTTTTGTCTAGAGGAACACACATGCAATGACACTGGGTGTGGGTCATGAAAAGAACAGACATGCAATGACACTGGTGTACTCTAGCGGTGGTTCGTGAGAAGAACAGACATGCAATGACACCGGTGGATCCTTTTGTGGTTCATGAAAAGAACTGACATGCAATGACACTGCGTGTGGTTCATGAAAAGAACAGACATGCAATGACACCGGTGGATCCATGTGTGGTTTATGGAAGTAACAGACATGCAATGACTCTAGCTGTGGTTCATGAAAAGAACAGACATGCAATGACACCGGGTGTGGTTCATGAAAAGAACAGACATGCAATGACACTGGTGGATCCTTATGTGGTTTGTTTAGAAGAACACACATGCAATGACACTGGGTGTGGTTCATGGAAAGAACAGACATGCAATGACACCGGTGGATCCTTATGTGGTTTGTTTAGAGGAACATACATGCAATGACACCGGTGGATCCATGTGTGGTTTATGGAAGTAACAGACATGTAATCACTCTAGCTGTGGTTCATGAAAAGCAGAGACATGCAATGACACCAGGTGTGGTTCATGAAAAGAACAGACATGCAATGACACAGGTGGATCCTTATGTGGTTTGTTTAGAAGAACACACATGCAATGACACTAGGTGTGGTTCATGAAAAGAACAGACATGCAATGACACCGGTGGATCCTTATGTGGTTTTTTTAGAGGAACAGACATGCAATGACACCGGTGGATCCATGTGTGGTTCATGAGAATAACACACATCCAATGACACCGGTGGATCCTTATGTGGTTGATGCAAAGAACAGACATGCAGTGACACTGGTGGATCCTTATGTGGTCTGTATAGAGGAACACACAGACAATGACACCGGGTGTAGTTCATGAAAAGAACAGACATGCAATCACACTAGGTGGATCCATATGTGGTTTGTGAGAAGAATAGAAATGGAATGACACTGGTGGATCCTTATGTGGTTCATGAAAAGAACTGACATGCAATGACACTGGGTGTGGTTCATTAAAAGAACAGACATGCAATGACACCGGTGGATCTATGTGTGGTTCATGAAAAGAACAGACATGCAGTGACACCGGTGGATCCTTATGTGGTTTGTCTAGAGGAAAACACATGCAATGACACTAGGTGTGGTTCATGAAAAGAACAAACATGCAATGACACTGGTGGATCCTTATGTGGTTTGTGAGAAGAACAGACATGCAATGACACCGGTGGATCCTTATGTGGTTCATGAAAAGAACTGACATGCAATGACACTGGGTGTGGTTCATGAAAAGAACTGACATGCAACGACACTGGGTGTGGTTCATGAAAAGAACAGACATGCAATGACACTCGTGGATCCATGTGTGGTTCATGAAAAGAATAGACATGCAGTGACACCGGAGGATCCTTATGTGGTTTTTCTAGAGGAACAAACATGCAATGACAGTGGGTGTGGTTCATGAAAAGAACAGACATGCAATGGCACTGGTGGACGCTAGCTGTGTTTCGTGAGAAGAACAAACATGCAATGACACCGGTGGATCCTTATGTGGTTCATGAAAAGAACTGACATGCAATGACACTGGGTGTGGTTCATGAAAAAGAACTGACATGCAATGACACTGGGTGTGGTTCATGAAAAGGACAGACATGCAATGACACTGGTGGATCCATGTGTGGTTTATGGAAGTAACAGACATGCAATGACTCTAGCTGTGGTTCATGAAAAGAACAGACATGCAATGACACCGGGTGTGGTTCATGAAAAGAACAGACATGCAATGACACTGGTGGATCCTTATGCGGTTTGTTTAGAAGAACACACATACAATGACACTGGGTGTGGTTCATTAAAAGAACAGACATGCAATGACACTAGTGGATCCTTATGTGGTTCGTTTACAGGAACATACATGGAATGACAACGGTGGATCCATGTGTGGTTCATGAGAAGAGCACACATCCAATGACACTGGTGGATCCTGATGTGGTTCATGAAAAGAACACACATGGAGTGACACCGGTGGATCCTTATGTGGTCTGTCTAGAGGAACACACATGCAATGACACCGGGTGTGGTTCATGAAAAGAACAGACATGCAATGACTTATGTGGTTTGTTTAGAAGAACAGACATGCAATGACACTGGGTGTGGTTCATGAAAAGAACAGACATGCAATGACACCGGTGGATCCTTATGTGGTTTGTTTAGAGGAACAGACATGCAATGATATCGGTGGATCCATGTGTGGTTCATGAGAAGAACACACATCCCATGACACTGGTGGATCCTTATGTGGTTCATGCAAAGAACATACATGAAGTGACACCGGTGGATCCTTATGTGGTCTGTCTAGAGGAACACACATGCAATGACACCGGGTGTGGTTCATGAAAAGAACAGACATGCAATCACACTAGGTGGATCCATATGTGGTTTGTGAGAAGAACAGAAATGCAATGACACTCGTGGATCCTTATGTGGTTCATGAAAAGAACTGACATGCAATGACACCGGTGGATCCATGTGTGGTTCATGAAAAGAACAGACATGCAGTGACACCGGTGGATCCTTATGTGGTTTGTCTAGAGGAACACACATGCAATGACACTGGGTGTGGGTCATGAAAAGAACAGACATGCAATGACACTGGTGTACTCTAGCGGTGGTTCGTGAGAAGAACAGACATGCAATGACACCGGTGGATCCTTTTGTGGTCCATGAAAAGAACTGACATGCAATGACACTGCGTGTGGTTCATGAAAAGAACAGACATGCAATGACACCGGTGGATCCATGTGTGGTTTATGGAAGTAACAGACATGCAATGACTCTAGCTGTGGTTCATGAAAAGAACAGACATGCAATGACACCGGGTGTGGTTCATGAAAAGAACAGACATGCAATGACACTGGTGGATCCTTATGTGGTTTGTTTAGAAGAACACACATGCAATGACACTGGGTGTGGTTCATGGAAAGAACAGACATGCAATGACACCGGTGGATCCTTATGTGGTTTGTTTAGAGGAACATACATGCAATGACACCGGTGGATCCATGTGTGGTTTATGGAAGTAACAGACATGTAATCACTCTAGCTGTGGTTCATGAAAAGCAGAGACATGCAATGACACCAGGTGTGGTTCATGAAAAGAACAGACATGCAATGACACTGGTGGATCCTTATGTGGTTTGTTTAGAAGAACACACATGCAATGACACTAGGTGTGGTTCATGAAAAGAACAGACATGCAATGACACCGGTGGATCCTTATGTGGTTTTTTTAGAGGAACAGACATGCAATGACACCGGTGGATCCATGTGTGGTTCATGAGAATAACACACATCCAATGACACCGGTGGATCCTTATGTGGTTGATGCAAAGAACAGACATGCAGTGACACTGGTGGATCCTTATGTGGTCTGTATAGAGGAACACACAGACAATGACACCGGGTGTAGTTCATGAAAAGAACAGACATGCAATCACACTAGGTGGATCCATATGTGGTTTGTGAGAAGAATAGAAATGGAATGACACTGGTGGATCCTTATGTGGTTCATGAAAAGAACTGACATGCAATGACACTGGGTGTGGTTCATTAAAAGAACAGACATGCAATGACACCGGTGGATCTATGTGTGGTTCATGAAAAGAACAGACATGCAGTGACACCGGTGGATCCTTATGTGGTTTGTCTAGAGGAAAACACATGCAATGACACTAGGTGTGGTTCATGAAAAGAACAAACATGCAATGACACTGGTGGATCCTTATGTGGTTTGTGAGAAGAACAGACATGCAATGACACCGGTGGATCCTTATGTGGTTCATGAAAAGAACTGACATGCAATGACACTGGGTGTGGTTCATGAAAAGAACTGACATGCAATGACACTGGGTGTGGTTCACGAAAAGAACAGACATGCAATGACACCGGTGGATCCATGTGTGCTTTATGGAAGTAAGAAACATGAAATGACTCTAGCTGTGGTTCATGAAAAGAACAAACATGCAATGACACTAGGTGTGGTTCGTGAAAAGAACAAACATGCAATGACACTGGTGGATCCTTATGTGGTTCGTTTAGATGAACACACATGCAATGACACTGGGTGTGGTTCATGAAAAGAACAGACATGCAACGACACTGGTGGATCCTTATGTGGTTTCTTTAGAGGAACAGACATGCAATGACACCGGTGGATCCATGTGTGGTTCATGAGAAGAACACACATCCAATGACACAGGTGGATCCTTATGTGGTTCATGAAAAGAACAGACATGCAGTGACACCGGTGGATCCTTATGTGGTCTGTCTAGAGGAACACACATGCAATGACACCAGGTGTGGTTCATAAAAAGAACAGACATGCAATGACTTATGTGGTTTGTTTAGAAGAACACACATGCAATGACACTAGGTGTGGTTCATGAAAAGAACAGACATGCAATGACACTGGTGGATCCTTATGTGGTTTGTTTAGAGGAACAGACATGCAATGCCACTGGTGGATCCATGTGTGGTTCATGAGAAGAACACACATCCAATTACATCGGTGGATCCTTATGTGGTTCATGAAAAGAACAGTCATGTAGTGACACCGGTGGATCCTTATGTGGTCTGTCTAGAGGAACACACATACAATGACACTGGGTGTAGTTCATGAAAAGAACAAACATGCAATCACACTAGGTGGATCCATATGTGGTTTGTGAGAAGAACATATATGCAATGACACTGGTGGATCCTTATGTGGTTCATGAAAAGAACTAATATGCAATGACACTGGGTGTGGTTCACGAAAAGAATAGACATGCAATGACACTGGTGGATCCATGTGTGGCTCATGAAAAGAACAGCCATGCAGTGACACCGGTGGATCCTTATGTGGTTTGTCTAGAGGAACACACATGCAATGACATTGGGTGTGGTTCATGAGGAGAACAGACATGCATTGACACCGGTGGATCCTTATGTGGTTCATGAAAAGATCTGACATGCAATGACACTGGGTGTGGTTCATGAAAAGAAGTGACATGCAATGACACTGTGTGTGGTTCATGAAAAGAACAGACACGCAATGACATCGGTGGATCCATGTGTGGTTTATGGAAGTAACAGACATGTAATGACTCTAGCTGTGCTTCATGAAATGAACAGACATGCAATGACACCGGGTGTGGTTCATGAAAAGAACAGACATGAAGTGACACTGGTGGATCCTTATGTGGTTTGTTTATAAGAACACACATGCAATGGCACTGGGTGTGGTTCATGAAAAGAACAGACGTGCAATGACACTGGTGGATTCTTATGTGGTTTGTTTAGAGGAACATACATGGAATGACACCGGTGGATCCATGTGTGGTTCATGAGAAGAACACACATCCAATGACACTGGTGGATCCTTATGTGGTTCATGAAAAGAACATACATGCAGTGACACCGGTGGATCCTTATGTGCTTTGTCTAGAGGAACACACATGCAATGACACCGGGTGTGGTTCATGAAAAGAACAGACATGCAATCACACTAGGTGGATCCATATGTGGTTTGTGAGAAGAATAGAAATGGAATGACACTGGTGGATCCTTATGTGGTTCATGAAAAGAACTGACATGCAATGACACTGGGTGTGGTTCATTAAAAGAACAGACATGCAATGACACCGGTGGATCCATGTGTGGTTCATGAAAAGAACAGACATGCAGTGACACCGGTGGATCCTTATGTGGTTTGTCTAGAGGAAAACACATGTAATGACACTAGGTGTGGTTCATGAAAAGAACAAACATGCAATGACACTAGTGGATCCTTATGTGGTTTGTGAGAAGAACAGACATGCAATGACACCGGTGGATCCTTATGTGGTTCATGAAAAGAACTGACATGCAATGACACTGGGTGTGGTTCATGAAAAGAACTGGCATGCAATGACACTGGGTGTGGTTCATGAAAAGAACAGACATGCAATGACACTCGTGGATCCATGTGTGGTTCATGAAAAGAATAGACATGCAGTGACACCGGTGGATCCTTATGTGGTTTTTATAGAGGAACAAACATGCAATGACACTGGGTGTGGTTCATGAAAAGAACAGACATGCAATGGCACTGGTGGACTCTAGCTGTGTTTCGTGAGAAGAACAAACATGCAATGACACCGGTGGATCCTTATGTGGTTCATGAAAAGAACTGACATGCAATGACACTGGGTGTGGTTCATGAAAAAGAACTGACATGCAATGACACTGGGTGTGGTTCATGAAAAGGACAGACATGCAATGACACTGGTGGATCCATGTGTGGTTTATGGAAGTAACAGACATGCAATGACTCTAGTTGTGGTTCATGAAAAGAACAGACATGCAATGACACCGGGTGTGGTTCATGAAAAGAACAGACATGCAATGACACTGGTGGATCCTTATGCGGTTTGTTTAGAAGAACACACATACAATGACACTGGGTGTGGTTCATTAAAAGAACAGACATGCAATGACACTAGTGGATCCTTATGTGGTTTGTTTACAGGAACATACATGGAATGACAACGGTGGATCCATGTGTGGTTCATGAGAAGAGCACACATCCAATGACACTGGTGGATCCTGATGTGGTTCATGAAAAGAACACACATGGAGTGACACCGGTGGATCCTTATGTGGTCTGTCTAGAGGAACACACATGCAATGACACCGGGTGTGGTTCATGAAAAGAACAGACATGCAATGACTTATGTGGTTTGTTTAGAAGAACACACATGCAATGACACTGGGTGTGGTTCATGAAAAGAACAGACATGCAATGACACCGGTGGATCCTTATGTGGTTTGTTTAGAGGAACAGACATGGAATGACATCGGTGGATCCATGTGTGGTTCATGAGAAGAACACACATCCCATGACACTGGTGGATCCTTATGTGGTTCATGCAAAGAACATACATGAAGTGACACCGGTGGATCCTTATGTGGTCTGTCTAGAGGAACACACATGCAATGACACCGGGTGGTGTTCATGAAAAGAACAGACATGCAATCACACTAGGTGGATCCATATGTGGTTTGTGAGAAGAACAGAAATGCAATGACACTGGTGGATCCTTATGTGGTTCATGAAAAGAACTGACATGCAATGACACTGGGTGTGGTTCATGAAAAGAACAGACATGCAATGACACCGGTGGATCCATGTGTGGTTCATGAAAAGAACAGACATGTAGTGACACCGGTGGATCCTTATGTGGTTTGTCTAGAGGAACACACATGCAATGACACTGGGTGTGGGTCATGAAAATAACAGACATGCAATGACACTGGTGTACTCTAGCGGTGGTTCGTGAGAAGAACAGACATGCAATGACACCGGTGGATCCTTTTGTGGTCCATGAAAAGAACTGACATGCAATGACACTGCGTGTGGTTCATGAAAAGAACAGACATGCAATGACACCGGTGGATCCATGTGTGGTTTATGGAAGTAACAAACATGCAATGACTCTAGCTGTGGTTCATGAAAAGAACAGACATGCAATGACACCGGGTGTGGTTCATGAAAAGAACAGACATGCATTGACACTGGTCGATCCTTATGTGGTTTGTTTAGAAGAACACACATGCAATGACACTGGGTGTGGTTCATGGAAAGAACAGACATGCAATGACACCAGTGGATCCTTATGTGGTTTGTTTAGAGGAACATACATGCAATGACACCGGTGGATCCATGTGTGGTTTATGGAAGTAACAGACATGTAATCACTCTAGCTGTGGTTCATGAAAAGTAGAGACATGCAATGACACCAGGTGTGGTTCATGAAAAGAACAGACATGCAATGACACTGGTGGATCCTTATGTGGTTTGTTTAGAAGAACACACATGCAATGACACTAGGTGTGGTTCATGAAAAGAACAGACATGCAATGACACCGGTGGATCCTTATGTGGTTTTTTTAGAGGAACAGACATGCAATGACACCGGTGGATCCATGTGTGGTTCATGAGAAGAACACACATCCAATGACACCGGTGGATCCTTATGTGGTTCATGCAAAGAACAGACATGCAGTGACACTGGTGGATCCTTATGTTGTCTGTATAGAGGAACACACACACAATGACACCGGGTGTAGTTCATGAAAAGAACAGACATGCAATCACACTAGGTGGATCCATATGTGGTCTGTGAGAAGAATAGAAATGGAATGACACTGGTGGATCCTTATGTGGTTCATGAAAAGAACTGACATGCAATGACACTGGGTGTGGTTCATTAAAAGAACAGACATGCAATGACACCGGTGGATCTATGTGTGGTTCATGAAAAGAACACACATGCAGTGACACCGGTGGATCCTTATGTGGTTTGTCTAGAGGAAAACACATGCAATGACACTAGGTGTGGTTCATGAAAAGAACAAACATGCAATGACACTGGTGGATCCTTATGTGGTTTGTGAGAAGAACAGACATGCAATGACGCCGGTGGATCCTTATGTGGTTCATGAAAAGAACTGACATGCAATGACACTGGGTGTTGTTCATGAAAAGAACTGACATGCAATGACACTGGGTGTGGTTCACGAAAAGAACAGACATGCAATGACACCGGTGGATCCATGTGTGCTTTATGGAAGTAAGAAACATGAAATGACTCTAGCTGTGGTTCATGAAAAGAACAAACATGCAATGACACTGGGTGTGGTTCATGAAAAGAACAAACATGCAATGACACTGGTGGATCCTTATGTGGTTTGTTTAGAAGAACACACATGCAATGACACTGGGTGTGGTTCATGAAAAGAACAGACATGCAACGACACTGGTGGATCCTTATGTGGTTTCTTTAGAGGAACAGACATGCAATGACACCGGTGGATCCATGTGTGGTTCATGAGAAGAACACACATCCAATGACACACGTGGATCCTTATGTGGTTCATGAAAAGAACAGACATGCAGTGACACCGGTGGATCCTTATGTGGTATGTCTAGAGGAACACACATGCAATGACACCAGGTGTGGTTCATGAAAAGAACAGACATGCAATGACTTATGTGGTTTGTTTAGAAGAACACACATGCAATGACACTAGGTGTGGTTCATGAAAAGAACAGACATGCAATGACACTGGTGGATCCTTATGTGGTTTGTTTAGAGGAACAGACATGCAATGCCACTGGTGGATCCATGTGTGGTTCATGAGAAGAACACACATCCAATTACATCGGTGGATCCTTATGTGGTTCATGAAAAGAACAGACATGTAGTGACACCGGTGGATCTTTATGTGGTCTGTCTAGAGGAACACACATACAATGACACTGGGTGTAGTTCATGAAAAGAACAAACATGCAATCACACTAGGTGGATCCATATGTGGTTTGTGAGAAGAACATATATGCAATGACACTGGTGGATCCTTATGTGGTTCATGAAAAGAACTAATATGCAATGACACTGGGTGTGGTTCATGAAAAGAATAGACATGCAATGACACTGGTGGATCCATGTGTGGCTCATGAAAAGAACAGCCATGCAGTGACACCGGTGGATCCTTATGTGGTTTGTCTAGAGGAACACACATGCAATGACATTGGGTGTGGTTCATGAAAAGAACATACATGCAATGAAACTGGTGGACTCTAGCTGTGGTTCATGAGGAGAACAGACATGCATTGACAACGGTGGATCCTTATGTGGTTCATGAAAAGAACTGACATGCAATAACACTGGGTGTGGTTCATGAAAAGAAGTTACATGCAATGACACTGTGTGTGGTTCATGAAAAGAACAGACACGCAATGACATCGGTGGATCCATGTGTGGTTTATGGAAGTAACAGACATGTAATGACTCTAGCTGTGCTTCATGAAATGAACAGACATGCAATGACACCGGGTGTGGTTCATGAAAAGAACAGACATGCAGTGACACTTGTGGATCCTTATGTGGTTTGTTTATAAGAACACACATGCAATGACACTGGGTGTGGTTCATGAAAAGAACTGACGTGCAATGACACTGGTGGATCCTTATGTGGTTTGTTTAGAGGAACATACATGGAATGACACCGGTGGATCCATGTGTGGTTCATGAGAAGAACGCACATCCAATGACACTGGTGGATCCTTATGTGGTTCATGAAAAGAACATACATGCAGTGACACCGGTGGATCCTTATGTGCTTTGTCTAGAGGAACACACATGCAATGACACCGGGTGTGGTTCATGAAAAGAACAGACATGCAATGACTTATGTGGTTTGTTTAGAAGAACACACATGCAATGACACTAGGTGTGGTTCATGAAAGGAACAGACATGCAATGACACCGGTGGATCCTTATGTGGTTTGTTTAGAGGAACAGACATGCAATGACACCGGGGGATCCATGTGTGGTTCATGAGAAGAACACACATCCAATGACACCGCTGGATCCTTATGTGGTTCATGAAAAGAACAGACATGAAGTGACACTGGTGGATCCTTATGTGGTCTGTCTAGAGGAACACACATACAATGACAACGGGTGTGGTTCCTGAAAAGAACAGACATGCAATCACACAAGGTGGATCCATATGTTGTTTGTGAGAAGAACAAGCATGCAATGACACTGGTGGATCCTTATGTGGTTCATGAAAAGAACTGACATGCAATGACACTAGGTGTGGTCCATGAAAAGAACTGACATGCAATGACAATAATGATCCATGTGTGGTTCATGAAAAGAACAGACATATGCAGTGACACCGGTGGATCCTTATGTGGTTTGTCTAGAGGAACACACATGCAATGACACTGGGTATGGTTCATGAAAAGAACAGACATGCAATGACACTGGTGGACTCTACCAGTGGTTCGTGAGAAGAACCGACATGCAATGACACCGATGGATCCTTATGTGGTTCATGAAAATAGCTGACATGCAATGACACCGGGTCTGGTTCATGAAAAGAACTGACATGCAATGACACTGGGTGTGGTTCATGAAAAGAACAGACATGCAATGACACCGGTGGATCCGTGTGTGGTTTATGGAAGTAACAGACATGCAATGACTCTAGCTGTGGCTCATGAAAAGAATAGACATGCAATGACAACGGGTGTGGTTCATGAAAAGAATAGACATGCAATGACACCGGTGGATCCTTATGTGGTTTTTTTATAAGAACACACATGCAATGACACTGGTGTGGTCCATGAAAAGAACAGACATGCAATGACACTGGTGGATCCTTATGTGGTTTGTTTAGAGGAACAGACATGCAATGACACCGTGGATCCATGTGTGGTTCATGATAAGAACACACATCCAATGACACTGGTGGATCCTTATGTGGTTCATGAAAAGAACACACATGTAGTGACACCGGTGGATCCTTATGTGGTTTGTCTAGAGGAACACACATGCAATGACACCGGGTGTGGTTCATGAAAAGAACAGACATGGAATGACTTATGTGGTTTGTTTAGAAGAACACACATGCAATGACACTAGGTGTGGTTCATGAAAGGAACAGACATGCAATGACACCGGTGGATCCTTATGTGGTTTGTTTAGAGGAACAGACATGCAATGACACCGGGGGATCCATGTGTGGTTCTTGAGAAGAACACACATCCAATGACACCGATGGATGCTTATGTGGTTCATGAAAAGAACAGACATGCAGTGACACCGGTGGATCCTTATGTGGTTTGTCTAGAGGAACAGACATGCAATGACACCGGGTGTGGTTCATGAAAAGAACAGACATGCAATCACACTAGGTGGATCCATATGTGGTTTGTGAAAGATCAGACATGCAATGACACTGGTGGATCCTTATGTGGTTCATGAAAAGAACTGACATGCAATGACACTGGGTGTGGTTCATGAAAAGAACAGACATACAATAACACCAGGGATCCATGTGTGGTTCATGAAAAGAACAGACATGCAATGACACTTGTGGATCCTTATGTGGTTCATGAAAAGAATAGACATGCAGTGACACCGGTGGATCCTTATGTGGTTTATCCAGAGGAACACACATGCAATGACACTGGGTGTGGCTCATGAAAAGAACATACATGCAATGACACTGGTGGACTCTAGCTGTGGTTCGTGAGAAGAACAAAACATGCAATGACACCGGTGGATCCTTATGTGGTTCATGAAAAGAACTAACATGCAATGACACTGGGTTTGGTTAATGAAAAGAACTAACATGCAATGACACTGGGTGTGGTTCATGAAAAGAACAGACATGCAATGACACCGGTGGATCCATGTGTGGTTTATGGAAGTAACACACATGCAGTGACAATGGGTGTGGTCCATGAAAAGAACAGACATGCAATGACACCGGGTGTGGTTCAGGAAAAGAACAGACATGCAATGACACTGGTGGATCCTTATGTGGTCTGTTTATAAGAACACACATGCAATGACACTGGGTGTGGTTCATGAAAAGAACAGACGTGCAATGACACTGGTGGATCCTTATGTGGTTTGTTTAGAGGAACATACATGGATTCACACCGGTGGATCCATGTGTGGTTCAAGAGAAGAACACACATCCAATGACACCGGTCGATCCTTATGTGGTTCACGAAAAGAACATACATGCAGTGACATCGGTGGATCCTTATGTCGTATGTCTAGAGGAACACACATGCAATGACACCGGGTGTGGTTCATGAAAAGAATTAGACATGCAATGACTTATGTGGTTTGTTTAGAAGAATACACATGCAATGACACTGGGTGTGGTTTATGAAAAGAACAGACATGCAATGACACCGGTGGATCCTTATGTGGTTTGTTTAGAGGAACAGACATGCAATGCCAACGGTGGATCCATGTGTGGTTCATGAGAAGAACACACATCCAATGACACCGTTGGATCCTTATGTGGTTCATGAAAAGAACAGACATGTAGTGACACTGGTGGATCCTTATGTGGTCTGTATAGAGGAACACACATGCAATGACAACGGGTGTGGTTCATGAAAAGAACAGACATGCAATCACACAAGGTGGATCCATATGTTGTTTGTGAGAAGAACAGACATGCAATGACACTGGTGGATCCTTATGTGGTTCATGAAAAGAACTGACATGCAATGACAGTAGGTGTGGTTCATGAAAAGAATAGACATGCAATGACACTGGTGGATCCATGTGTGGTTCATGAAAAGAACAGACATGCAGTGACACCGGTGGATCCTTATGTGGTTTGTCTAGAGGAACACACATGTAATGACACTGGGTGTGGTTCATGAAAAGAACAGACATGCAATGACAATGGTGGACTCTACCTGTGGTTCGTGAGAAGAACAGACATGCAATGACACCAATGGATCCTTATGTGGTTCATGAAAAGAGCTGACATGCAATGACTCTAGCTGTGGTTCATGAAAAGAACAGACATGCAATGACACCGGGTGTGGTTCATGAAAAGAACAGACATGCAATGACACTAGTGGATCCTTATGTGGTTTGTTTAGAAGAACACACATGCAATGACAATGGGTGTGGTCCAAGAAAAGAACAGACATGCAATGACACTGGTGGATCCTTATGTGGTTTGTTTAGAGGAACGGACATGCAATGACACCGTGGATCCATGTGTGGTTCATGAGAAGAACACACATCCAATGACACTGGTGGATCCTTATGTGGTTCATGAAAACAACACACATGCAGTGACACCGGTGGATCCTTATGTGGTCTGTCTAGAGGAACACACATGCAATGACATCGGGTGTGGTCCATGAAAAGAACAGACATGCAATGACTTATGTGGTTTGTTTAGAAGAACACACATGCAATGACACTGGGTGTGGTTCATGAAAGGAACAGACATGCAATGACACCGGTGGATCCTTATGTGGTTTGTTTAGAGGAACAGACATGCAATGACACCGGGGGATCCATGTGTGGTTCTTGAGAAGAACACACATCCAATGACACCGATGGATGCTTATGTGGTTCATGAAAAGAACAGACATGCAGTGACACCGGTGGATCCTTATGTGGTTTGTCTAGAGGAATAGACATGCAATGACACCGGGTGTGGTTCATGAAATGAACAGACATGCAATCACACTAGGTGGATCCATATGTGGTTTGTGAGAAGAACAGACATGCAATGACATTGGTGGATCCTTATGTGGTTCATGAAAAGAACTGACATGCAATCACACTGGGTGTGGTTCATGAAAAGAACAGACATACAATGACACCAGGGATCCATGTGTGGTTCATGAAAAGAACAGACATGAAGTGACACCGGTGGATCCTTATGTGGTTAGTCTAGAGGAACACACATGCAATGACACTAGGTGTGGTTCATGAGAAGAACACACATCCAATGACACCGGTGGACTCTAGCTGTGGTTCATGAAAAGACCATACATGCAATGACACCGGTGGATCCATGTGTGATTCATGAAAAGAACTGACATGTAGTGACACTGGGTGTGGTTCATGAAAAGAAGAGACATGCAATGACACTGGGTGTGGTTCATGAAAAGAACAGACATGCAATGACAATGGTGGATCCATGTGTGGTTTATGGAAGTAACAAACATGCAATGACTCTAGTTGTGACATGAAAAGAACAAACATGAAATGACACCGGGTGTGGTTCATGAAAAAAACAGACATGCAATGACACTGGTGGATCCTTATGTGGTTTGTTTAGAAGAACACAAATGCAATGACACTGGGTGTGGTTCATGAAAAGAACAAACATGCAATGACACTGGTGGATCCTTATGTGGTTTGTTTGGAGGAACAGACATGCAATGACACCGGTGGATCCATGTGTGGTTCATGAGAAGAACACACATCCAATGACACCGGTGGATCCTTATGTGGTTCATGAAAAGAACACACATGCAGCGACACCGGTGGATCCTTATGTGGTCTGTCTAGAGGAACACACATGCAATGACACCGGGTGTGGTTCATGAAAATAACAGACATGCAATGACTTATGTGGTTTGTTTAGAAGAACACACATGCAATGACACTGGGTGTGGTTCATGAAAAGAACAGACATGCAATGACACCGGTGGATCCTTATTTGGTTTGTTTAGAGGAACATACATGCAATGACACCGGTGGATCCGTGTGTGGTTCATGAGAAGAACACACATCCAATGACACTGGTGGATCCTTATGTGGTTCATGAAAAGAACTGACATGTAGTGACACCGGTGGATCCTTATGTGGTTTGTTTAGAGGAACATACATGGAATGACACCGGTGGATCCATGTGTGGTTCATGAGAAGAACACACATCCAATGACACTGGTGGATCCTTATATGGTTCATGAAAAGAACATACATGCAGTGACACCGGTGGATCCATGTGTGGTTTATGGAAGTAACAGACATGCAATGACTGTAGCTGTGGTTCATGAAAAGAACAGACATGCAATGACACCGGGTGTGGTTCATGAAAAGAACAGACATGCAATGACACTGGTGGATCCTTATGTGGTCTGTTTATAAGAACAGACATGAAATGACACTGGGTGTGGTTCATGAAAAGAACAGACGTGCAATGACACTGGTGGAACCTTATGTGGTTTGTTTAGAGGAACATACATGGATTCACACCGGTGGATCCATGCGTGGTTCAAGAGAAGAACACACATCCAATGGCACCGGTGGATCCTTATGTGGTTCACGAAAAGAACATACATGCAGTGACATCGGTGGATCCTTATGTCGTATGTCTAGAGGAACACGCATGCAATGACACCGGGTGTGGTTCATGAAAAGAATAGACATGCAATGACTTATGTGGTTTGTTTAGAAGAATACACATGCAATGACACTGGGTGTGGTTCATGAAAAGAACAGACATGCAATGACACCGGTGGATCCTTATGCGGTTTGTTTAGAGGAACAAACATGCAATGCCAATGGTGGATCCATGTGTGGTTCATGAGAAGAACACACATCCAATGACACCGTTGGATCCTTATGTGGTTCATGAAAAGAACAGACATGTAGTGACACTGGTGGATCCTTATGTGGTCTGTATAGAGGAACACACATGCAATGACAACGGGTGTGGTTCATGAAAAGAACAGACATGCAATCACACAAGGTGGATCCATATGTTGTTTGTGAGAAGAACAGACATGCACTGACACTGGTGGATCCTTATGTGGTTCATGAAAATAACTGACATGCAATGACAGTAGGTGTGGTTCATGAAAAGAACAGACATGCAATGACACTGGTGGATCCATGTGTGGTTCATGAAAAGAACAGACATGCAGTGACACCGGTGTATCCTTATGTGGTTTGTCTAGAGGAACACACATGTAATGACACTGGGTGTGGTTCATGAAAAGAACAGACATGCAATGACAATGGTGGACTCTACCTGTGGTTCGTGAGAAGAACAGACATGCAATGACACCGATGGATCCCTATGTGGTTCATGAAAAGAGCTGACATGCAATGACTCTAGCTGTGGTTCATGAAAAGAACAGACATGCAATGACACCGGGTGTGGTTCATGAAAAGAACAGACATGCAATGACACTAGTGGATCCTTATGTGGTTTGTTTAGAAGAACACACATGCAGTGACAATGGGTGTGGTCCAAGAAAAGAACAGACATGCAATGACACTAGTGGATCCTTATGTGGTTTGTTTAGAGGAACGGACATGCAATGACACCGTGGATCCATGTGTGGTTCATGAGAAGAACACACATCCAATGACACTGGTGGATCCTTATGTGGTTCATGAAAACAACACACATGCAGTGACACCGGTGGATGCTTATGTGGTCTGTCTAGAGGAACACACATGCAATGACATTGGGTGTGGTCCATGAAAAGAACAGACATGCAATGACTTATGTGGTTTGTTTAGAAGAACACACATGCAATGACACTGGGTGTGGTTCATGAAAGGAACAGACATGCAATGACACCGGTGGATCCTTATGTGGTTTGTTTAGAGGAACAGACATGCAATGACACCGGGGGATCCATGTGTGGTTCTTGAGAAGAACACACATCCAATGACACCAATGGATCCTTATGTGGTTCATGAAAAGAACAGACATGTAGTGACACCGGTGGATCCTTATGTGGTTTGTCTAGAGGAATAGACATGCAATGACACCGGGTGTGGTTCATGAAATGAACAGACATGCAATCACACTAGGTGGATCCATATGTGGTTTGTGAGAAGAACAGACATGCAATGACACTGGTGGATCCTTATGTGGTTCATGAAAAGAACTGACATGCAATCACACTGGGTGTGGTTCATGAAAAGAACAGACATACAATGACACCGGGGATCCATGTGTGGTTCATGAAAAGAACAGACATGAAGTGACACCGGTGGATCCTTATGTGGTTAGTCTAGAGGAACACACATGCAATGACACTAGGTGTGGTTCATGAGAAGAACACACATCCAATGACACCGGTGGACTCTAGCTGTGGTTCATGAAAAGACCAGACATGCAATGACACCGGTGGATCCATGTGTGATTCATGAAAAGAACTGACATGTAGTGACACTGGGTGTGGTTCATGAAAAGAACAGACATGCAATGACACTGGGTGTGGTTCATGAAAAGAACAGACATGCAATGACAATGGTGGATCCATGTGTGGTTTATGGAAGTAACAAACATGCAATGACTCTAGTTGTGACTCATGAAAAGAACAAATATGAAATGACACCGGGTGTGGTTCATGAAAAAAACAAACATGCAATGACACTGGTGGATCCTTATGTGGTTTGTTTAGAAGAACACAAATGCAATGACACTGGGTGTGGTTCATGAAAAGAACAAACATGCAATGACACTGGTGGATCCTTATGTGGTTTGTTTGGAGGAACAAACATGCAATGACACCGGTGGATTCATGTGTGGTTCATGAGAAGAACACACATCCAATGACACCGGTGGATCCTTATGTGGTTCATGAAAAGAACACACATGCAGCGACACCGGTGGATCCTTATGTGGTCTGTCTAGAGGAACACACATGCAATGACACCGGGTGTGGTTCATGAAAATAGCAGACATGCAATGACTTATGTGGTTTGTTTAGAAGAACACACATGCAATGACACTGGGTGTGGTTCATGAAAAGAACAGACATGCAATGACACTGGTGGATTCTTATGTGGTTTGTTTAGAGGAACATACATGCAATGACACCGGTGGATCCATGTATGGTTCATGAGAAGAACACACATCCAATGACACTGGTGGATCCTTATGTGGTTCATGAAAAGAATAGACATGTAGTGACACCGGTGGATCCTTATGTGGTTTGTTTAGAGGAACATACATGGAATGACACCGGTGGATCCATGTGTGGTTCATGAGAAGAACACACATCCAATGACACTGGTGGATCCTTATGTGGTTCATGAAAAGAACATACATGCAGTGACACCGGTGGATCCTTATGTGCTTTGTCTGGAGGAACACACATGCAATGACACGGGGTGTGGTTCATGAAAAGAACAGACATGCAATTACTATGTGGTTTGTTTAGAAGAACACACATGCAATGACACTAGGTGTGGTTCATGAAAGGAACAGACATGCAATGACACCGGTGGATCCTTATGTGGTTCGTTTAGAGGAACATACATGCAATGACACCGGGGGATCCATGTGTGGTTCATGAGAAGAACACACATCCAATGACACCGCTGGATCCTTATGTGGTTCATGAAAAGAACAGACATGCAGTGACACTGGTGGATTCTTATGTGGTCTGTCTAGAGGAACACACATACAATGACAACGGGTGTGGTTCATGAAAAGAACAGACATGCAATCACACAAGGTGGATCCATATGTTGTTTGTGAGAAGAACAAGAATGCAATGACACTGGTGGATCCTTATGTGGTTCATGAAAAGAACTGACATGCAATGACACTATGTGTGGTGCATGAAAAGAACTGACATGCAATGACAATAATGATCCATGTGTGGTTCATGAAAAGAACAGACATATGCAGTGACACCGGTGGATCCTTATGTGGTTTGTCTAGAGGAACACACATGCAATGACACTGGGTATGGTTCATGAAAAGAACATACATGCAATGACACTGGTGGACTCTACTAGTGGTTCGTGAGAAGAACCGACATGCAATGACACCGATGGATCCTTATGTGGTTCATGAAAATAGCTGACATGCAATGACACCGGGTCTGGTTCATGAAAAGAACAGACATGTAATGACACTGGGTGTGGTTCATGAAAAGAACAGACATGCAATGACACCGGTGGATCCGTGTGTGGTTTATGAAAGTAACAGACATGCAATGACTCTAGCTGTGGTTCATGAAAAGAATAGACATGCAATGACACCGGGTGTGGTTCATGAAAAGAATAGACATGCAATGACACTGGTGTGGTCCATGAAAAGAACAGACATGCAATGACACTGGTGGATCCTTATGTGGTTTGTTTAGAGGAACAGACATGCAATGACACCGTGGATCCATGTGTGGTTCATGAGAAGAACACACATCCAATGACACTGGTGGATCCTTATGTGGTTCATGACAAGAACACACATGTAGTGACACCGGTGGATCCTTATGTGGTTTGTCTAGTGGAACACACATGCAATGACACCGGGTGTGGTTCATGAAAAGAACAGACATGCAATGACTTATGTGGTTTGTTTAGAAGACCACACATGCAATGACACTAGGTGTGGTTCATGAAAGGAACAGACATGCAATGACACCGGTGGATCCTTATGTGGTTTGTTTAGAGGAACAGACATGCAATGACACTGGGTGTGGTTCATGAAAAGAACAGACATGCAATCACACTAGGTGGATCCATATGTGGTTTGTGAAAGATCAGACATGCAATGACACTGGTGGATCCTTATGTGGTTCATGAAAAGAACTGACATGCAATGACACTGGGTGTGGTTCATAAAAAGAACAGACATACAATAACACCGGGGATCCATGTGTGGTTCATGAAAAGAACAGACATGCAATGACACTTGTGGATCCTTATGTGGTTCATGAAAAGAATAGACATGCAGTGACACCGGTGGATCCTTATGTGGTTTATCTAGAGGAACACACATGCAATGACACTGGGTGTGGTTCATGAAAATAACAGACATGCAATGACACTGGTGGACTCTAGCTGTGGTTCGTGAGAAGAACAAAACATGCAATGACACCGGTGGATCCTTATGTGGTTAATGAAAAGAACTAACATCCAATGACACTTGGTTTGGTAAATGAAAAGAACTGACATGAAATGACACTGGGTGTGGTTCATGAAAAGAACAGACATGCAATGACACCGGTGGATCCATGTGTGGTTTATGGAAGTAACAGACATGCAATGACTGTAGCTGTGGTTCATGAAAAGAACAGACATGCAATGACACCGGGTGTGGTTCATGAAAAGAACAGACATGCAATGACACTGGTGGATCCTTATGTGGTCTGTTTATAAGAACACACATGCAATGACACTGGGTGTGGTTCATGAAAAGAACAGACGTGCAATGACACTGGCGGATCCTTATGTGGTTTGTTTAGAGGAACATACATGGATTCACACCGGTGGATCCATGCGTGGTTCAAGAGAAGAACACACATCCAATGACACCGGTGGATCCTTATGTGGTTCACGAAAAGAACATACATGCAGTGACATCGGTGGATCCTTATGTCGTATGTCTAGAGGAACACACATGCAATGACACCGGGTGTGGTTCATGAAAAGAATAGACATGCAATGACTTATGTGGTTTGTTTAGAAGAATACAGATGCAATGACACTGGGTGTGGTTCATGAAAAGAACAGACATGCAATGACACCGGTGGATCCTTATGTGGTTTGTTTAGAGGAACAGACATGCAATGCCAACGGTGGATCCATGTGTGGTTCATGAGAAGAACACACATCCAATGACACCGTTGGATCCTTATGTGGTTCATGAAAAGAACAGACATGTAGTGACACTGGTGGATCCTTATGTGGTCTGTATAGAGGAACAAACATGCAATGACAACGGGTGTGGTTCATGAAAAGAACAGACATGCAATCACACAAGGTGGATCCATATGTTGTTTGTGAGAAGAACATACATGCAATGACACGGGTGGATCCTTATGTGGTTCATGAAAAGAACTGACATGCAATGACAGTAGGTGTGGTTCATGAAAAGAACAGACATGCAATGACACTGGTGGATCCATGTGTGGTTCATGAAAAGAACAGACATGCAGTGACACCGGTGGATCCTTATGTGGTTTGTCTAGAGGAACACACATGTAATGACACTGGGTGTGGTTCATGAAAAGAACAGACATGCAATGACAATGGTGGACTCTACCTGTGGTTCGTGAGAAGAATAGACATGCAATGACACCGATGGATCCTTATGTGGTTCATGAAAAGAGCTGACATGCAATGACTCTAGCTGTGGTTCATGAAAAGAACAGATATGCAATGACACCGGGTGTGGTTCATGAAAAGAACAGACATGCAATGACACTAGTGGATCCTTATGTGGTTTGTTTAGAAGAACACACATGCAATGACAATGGGTGTGGTCCAAGAAAAGAACAGACATGCAATGACACTGGTGGATCCTTATGTGGTTTGTTTAGAGGAACGGACATGCAATGACACCGTGGATCCATGTGTGGTTCATGAGAAGAACACACATCCAATGACACTGGTGGATCCTTATGTGGTTCATGAAAACAACACACATGCAGTGACACCGGTGGATCCTTATGTGGTCTGTCTAGAGGAACACACATGCAATGACATCGGGTGTGGTCCATGAAAAGAACAGACATACAATGACTTATGTGGTTTGTTTAGAAGAACACACATGCAATGACACTGGGTGTGGTTCATGAAAGGAACAGACATGCAATGACACCGGTGGATCCTTATGTGGTTTGTTTAGAGGAACAGACATGCAATGTCACCGGGGGATCCATGTGTGGTTCTTGAGAAGAACACACATCCAATGACACCTATGGATGCTTATGTGGTTCATGAAAAGAACAGACATGCAGTGACACAAGTGGATCCTTATGTGGTTTGTCTAGAGGAATAGACATGCAATGACACCGGGTGTGGTTTATGAAATGAACAGACATGCAATCACACTAGGTGGATCCATATGTGGTTTGTGAGAAGAACAGACATGCAATGACACTGGTGGATCCTTATGTCATGAAAAGAACTGACATGCAATCACACTGGGTGTGGTTCATGAAAAGAACAGACATACAATGACACCGGGATCCATGTGTGGTTCATGAAAAGAACAGACATGAAGTGACACCGGTGGATCCTTATGTGGTTAGTCTAGAGGAACACACATGCAATGACACTAGGTGTGGTTCATGAGAAGAACACACATCCAATGACACCGGTGGACTCTAGCTGTGGTTCATGAAAAGACCAGACATGCAATGACACCGGTGAATCCATGTGTGATTCATGAAAAGAACTGACATGTAATGACACTGGGTGTGGTTCATGAAAAGAACAGACATGCAATGACACTGGGTGTGGTTCATGAAAAGAACAGACATGCAATGACAATGGTGGATCCATGTGTGGTTTATGGAAGTAACAAACATGCAATGACTCTAGTTGTGACTCATGAAAAGAACAAACATGAAATGACACCGGGTGTGGTTCATGAAAAAAACAGACATGCAATGACACTGGTGGATCCTTTTGTGGTTTGTTTAGAAGAACACAAATGCAATGACACTGGGTGTGGTTCATGAAAAGAACAAACATGCAATGACACTGGTGGATCCTTATGTGGTTTGTTTGGAGGAACAGACATGCAATGACACCGGTGGATCCATGTGTGGTTCATGATAAGAACACACATCCAATGACACCGGTGGATCCTTATGTGGTTCATGAAAAGAACACACATGCAGCGACACCGGTGGATCCTTATGTGGTCTGTCTAGAGGAACACACATGCAATGACACCGGGTGTGGTTCATGAAAATAACAGACATGCAATGACTTATGTGGTTTGTTTAGAAGAACACACATGCAATGACACTGGGTGTCGTTCATGAAAAGAACAGACATGCAATGACAACGGTGGATCCTTATGTGGTTTGTTTAGAGGAACATACATGCAATGACACCGGTGGATCCATGTGTGGTTCATGAGAAGAACACACATCCAATGACACTGGTGGATCCTTATGTGGTTCATGAAAAGAACAGACATTTAGTGACACCGGTGGATCCTTATGTGGTATGTCTAGAGGAACACACATGCAATGACACCGGGTGTGGTTCATGAAAAGAACAGACATGCAATCACAGTAGGTGGATCCATATGTGGTTTGTGATTTGAACAGACATGCAATGACACTGGTGGATCCTTATGTGCTTCATGAAAAGAACTGACATGCAATGACACTGGGTGTGGTTCATGAAAAGAACAGTCATGCAATGACACCGGTGGATCCATGTGTGGTTCATGAAAAGAACAGACATGCAATGACACAGGTGGATCCATGTGTGACTTCTACAGGAAGGAACACGATGCCGTCTATGGAAAAGTCGTTGAGCGGTCATGTCAAGTTTAATCAAGTCTGAAAAGCCTACTACTGCTACTACAATGCATGCACAGGGCAACGGGGTCATCGAGTGCACGGTTTTCGACAGGACGCTGCAATTTATTGCCACTTGATTTTAATAAGACATATCCCATTTTTACGCAGCGCTCTCAATCTCACTTCCAACTGGGCCCTACCGCTAGTAACTTCCATGAGTCAAGGGCCCCCCTTGAGTAGATCTAACGTTGCTAGAAATTTGTTCCGCGCCACTTGCATGCAGTGGAATCGAGGTCTGCCATGAGCGTGTTTTCAATGCAGCTCTAAAGTGGAGATCGTGGCTGTTTAAAAAAAAGGGAACCGAAAAAAGGGTGGAGATCGTGGTAGCCCCCGCCCCCCGCCCACCACACGTGTCCACTCGAGGACTACGAACGGTCCGATGTTTATAACCTCCCTCGACCTTCGTCTTCCATGAGCTCGTGTCATTTCCCCCAGTCTGTCTAGTCCCAAGACCCCAATCTACACCTGTCGTGCGCGCCGAAGCTCCCTCGCTTGCACTACCTCCTTCCCTTGGTTCGCCATGAAGCGTACGCATGGAGACCAGACGGAGGTGAAGCCAGTTGAAGGCGCAGTAGCGGATGGCTTGGTCGTCGCCAAGCAGGCGGAGGCGTCTTCTCCGTGCACGAACGCCGCTCGTCGCCGCGCCGTCGAGGGTGCGAGCTCATCCGTCCAGCCAATAGCCGTCGCCGCCGAGCAGCAGGTGGTAGCCATCGCCGCCGAGCAGCAGGTGGTAGCCATCGCCACCGAGCAGCAGGTGGTAGCCATCACCACTGAGTAGCAGGTAGTAGTCGTCGGCGCCAAGCAGCAGGTGGCCGACAATGTCGTGGTGCCAGCGGCAGATCTGGATGGGGGGCATGCAGCAGGCGGAGGCAATCTGGTGATCTACATCAACGACCCCATCACCATACAAGAAATCTTCGACGCAATCGCGGAGAATGATGAGTTCGAGGAGGAGGTCCCTAATGAGGAGTCCGAGGTACTACATTGCTATCTTCTCTAGTCGCAGCCGCAGTTTTCACTGTTCATACATAGGATTTGTTCAATTGTGTACAAATTCTTTTGCTCTTGAAGTAGGGCAGTATATATATGATTCAATCGGTTGATTGATGCATCTGCCATCTAGTCACAAAACCCCAATCCATCTAGTCACAAAACCCCAATCTGCTCATCTGCCATCTAGTTGAGTTTGCTAGTTGAGTGTTGATTTTGATACACAGCAGGCCTATAACATTACATTTCTATTCCTTACTGAGCCCAATGATTCAATTTTGCCCCAAAATAGTGCAAGGGCATCTGATGGTGTCGTTTTCTTAGGGATGGTTAGTGAACCTGAGGCAGCAATGCACATAAACAATATAGGTTGTGCTGTTAGTATTTTGGTTCTTCGACTCCATCACTGAAAAAATGAGGCCCTAATTTTTTTCTCATATGGAACCTAAATATATAATCTTTGTATTGTTTCTGAACTATGAATGCATTGTATGATGCATTTGTATATCCCTGAATGTTGTTTTGTACGAGTACATTTCATTTTCTTATTGTGGCCAATGATTCAAATTTTCCCCAAAGAGAGGCAGACACATTGGTGTCATATTTTTTCAGGAATGAGTGAGCGAACCTGGGGCCATGTACAAGATCAATATAAGCTGTGCAATTGTTACTTGGTTCGTTTACGCCATCTCTGTAGAAACTTCTGAGGCTGCAATCTTTATTCTACATTCATAGAACTATGATATTTGAATTATCTATTCCATGCATTCATAGTGTATAAGAATTACATTTTAGTTTGTCACCGAGGCCGATGATTGAAATTTGCCCCAAAAGAGTTCAAGGGGAGACACATATGATGGTGTCGTGTTTTAGGGATGGGTTGGTGAACCTGAGGCAGCAATGCACAAAAACAATATAGGTTGTGCTGTTGGTACTTTGGTTCTCCAACTCCATCTCTGAAACAAATTATGAGGCCCTTGATTTATTCTCATATGGAACTACATATATAATCCTTGAATTGTTTTTGATCTTTTGATGATTGGTATGATGCATATGTATATGAATGGTTTTGATCATAAGTATTTTTAACATGTACCTGAAGATTAATTGTTTGGTTTTTTATTTATAATTACAATATTTAGGCTTGTTTTTGTACCTGACTATGTATATCCCTAAATATTGTTTTGTACGATTACATATCAATTTCTTATTGTGGCCAATGATTCAAATTTGTCCCAAAAGAGAGGCAGACACATTGGTGTCAGATTTTTTCAGGGATGATTTAGTGAACCTAGGGCGATGTACAACAACATTACATGTTGTGCAATTGTTACTTGGTTCGCTGAATCCATCCCTGAAGAAACTTATGAGGCCGCAATCTTTATTCTACATTCATAGAACTATGATATTTGAATTATCTATTCCATGCATTCATAGTGTATAAGAATTACATTTTAGTTTGTCACCGAGGCCGATGATTGAAATTTTCCCCAAAAGAGTTCAAGGGGAGACACGTATGATGGTGTCGTGTTTTAGGGATGGGTTGGTGAACCTGAGGCAGCAATGCACACAAACAATATAGGTTGTGCTGTTGGTACTTTGGTTCTCCAACTCCATCTCTGAAACAAATTATGAGGCCCTAGATTTATTCTCATATGGAACTACATATATGATCCTTGAATTGTTTCTCATCTTTTAATGACTGGTATGATGCATATGTATATGAATGGTTTTGATCATAAGTATTTTTAACATGTACCTGAAGATTAATTGTTTGGTTTTTTATTTATAGTTACAATATTTAGGCTTGTTTTGTACCTGACTATGTATATCCCTGAATAATGTTTTGTACGATTACATTTCAATTTCTTATTATCGCCAATGATTCAAATTTGCCCCAAAAGAGAGGCAGACACATTGTTGTCAGATTTTTTTAGGGACGAGTTAGTGAACCTGGGTTGATGTACAAGAACAATATAGGCTGTGCAATTGTTACTTGGTTCACTTACGCCATCTCTGTAGAAACTTATGAGGCTGCTATCTTTATTCTACATTCATAGAACTATGATATTTGAATTATCTATTCCATGCATTCATAGTGTATAAGAATTACATTTTAGTTTGTCACCGAGGCCGATGATTGAAATTTGCCCCCAAAAGAGTTCAAGGGGAGACACATATGATGGTGTCGTGTTTTAGGGATGGGTTGGTGAACCTGAGGCAGCAATGCACACAAACAATATAGGTTGTGCTATTGGTACTTTGGTTCTCCAACTCCATCTCTGAAACAAATTATGAGGCCCTTGATTTATTCTCATATGGAACTACATATATAATCCTTGAATTGTTTCTGATCTTTTGATGATTGGTATGATGCATATGTATATGAATGGTTTTTATCATAAGTATTTTTAACATGTACCTGAAGATTAATTGTTTGGTTTTTTATTTATAATTACAATATTTAGGCTTGTTTTTGTACCTGACTATGTATATCCCTAAATATTGTTTTGTACGATTACATATCAATTTCTTATTGTGGCCAATGATTCAAATTTGTCCCAAAAGAGAGGCAGACACATTGGTGTCAGATTTTTTCAGGGATGATTTAGTGAACCTGGGGCGATGTACAACAACATTACATGTTGTGCAATTGTTACTTGGTTCGCAGACTCCATCCCTGAAGAAACTTATGAGGCCGCAATCTTTATTCTACATTCATAGAACTATGATATTTGAATTATCTATTCCATGCATTCATAGTGTATAAGAATTACATTTTAGTTTGTCACCGAGGCCGATGATTGAAATTTTCCCCAAAAGAGTTCAAGGGGAGACACGTATGATGGTGTCGTGTTTTAGGGATGGGTTGGTGAACCTGAGGCAGCAATGCACACAAACAATATAGGTTGTGTTGTTGGTACTTTGGTTCTCCAACTCCATCTCTGAAACAAATTATGAGGCCCTAGATTTATTCTCATATGGAACTACATATATGATCCTTGAATTGTTTCTCATCTTTTAATGACTGGTATGATGCATATGTATATGAATGGTTTTGATCATAAGTATTTTTAACATGTACCTGAAGATTAATTGTTTGGTTTTTTATTTATAGTTACAATATTTAGGCTTGTTTTGTACCTGACTATGTATATCCCTGAATAATGTTTTGTACGATTACATTTCAATTTCTTATTGTCGCCAATGATTCAAATTTGCCCCAAAAGAGAGGCAGACACATTGTTGTCAGATTTTTTTAGGGACGAGTTAGTGAACCTGGGGTGATGTACAAGAACAATATAGGTTGTGCAATTGTTACTTGGTTTACTTACGCCATCCCTGTAGAAACTTATGAGTCCTTAATCTTTATTCTACATTCATAGAACTATGATATTGAATTACCTATTCCATGCATTCACTGTATAAGAACACCGAAGCCGATGATTGAAATTTGCCCCAAAAGAGTTCAAGGGGAGACACATACGACGGTGTCATGTTTTGGGGATGGGTTGGTGAACCTGAGGCAGCAATGCACACAAACAATATAGGTTGTGCTGTTGGTACTTTGGTTCGCCAACTCCATCTCTGGAACAAATTATGAGGCCCTAGATTTATTCTCATATGGAACTACATATGTGATCCTTGAATTGTTTCTGATATTTTAATGATTTGTATGATGCATATGTATATGAATGGTTTTGAACATAAGTATTTTTAACATGCACTTGAAGATTAATTGTTTGGTTTTTTATTTATAATTACAATATTTAGGCTTGTTTTTGTACCGGACTAAGTATATCCCTGAATAATGTTTTGTACGATTATATTTCAATTTCTTATTGTGGCCAATGATTCAAATTTGTCCCAAAAGAGAGGCAGACACATTGGTGTCAGATTTTTTCAGAGATGAGTTAGTGAACCTGGGGCGATGTACAACAATATTACAGGTTGTGCAATTGTTACTTGGTTCACTGACTCCATCCCTGAAGAAACTTATGAGGCCCCTAGATTTATCCTACATTAACTCTGATGCAATTATTTGTTATTGTGTTGAGATGAAATGATATATGAACCGATCAAACTATTGCTGAGATGCTTTATCTTTGATATCCACGGATATATTGTCTTACATATACATGTTGTCAATTCTTGAGTTGTAATACAATTCAATCATATGTATGAGTTCTAAGTTATGTTCTTAAAATCAAAAGAAGGATGATGATGAAGTGGATGATAGCAAGGTATCCAGGGACAACAAGAGCCGCTACGTGCTGAGGCGGTTATGGTGTGGGCTAATCCGTTTCCACCATAGGGGGAGACTGGTTTGCCCATTCTGTGGCAGAGCAATCAGCATGGACCTCAACAGCATGATCCAGCACGCGGAGGGCATTGGCAGAGGCGGAGGCAGAAGGCATAGCCGATTACCTTGGGACGGCACGCAGCCTATGGCAAATTCCTCCGGGAGTATGTTAGGACTGGCCTGTATCCCATCGACTAGGTTGTCGCTACCTCCTGCTGATAAACCCCTGCCCTGCTAGGCGTCTCCGTGTCCCGGCCTCCTGCTGCAGCTCCTGCTTTTATTTGGTTCTAGTTAATTATTACCGGTGCGTGGCATGTAAGACAATATATCCATGGTGTCTCTGGTGAACCTTCTATATTAATCTACTCCTTTATATGGAGTGCCTTAAAGTTTCTAGTGTTCAATTATATTTACTGATCATGCTCATGCACATTACAAAATATTTCTAGTGCTTGATTATATTATAATTTTCAAGAAATACATCAACAAGTTAAATTGGTTGAAATTTTGTATTGAAGTATCTAAATGTATCACACACATAATAAACTAGAAACTAAAATCTAGTTCAAACACATAATTTATCACCACCAGTTGTTGTCGTCCTTGACTTGCTTCCCCTTCAACCGCTTGATGTCACCACCGTCCCAAGATCCCTGCTCGTCCTGAAACCTCTTTCTGTCCTCCTCGCGCTTCTTCTCCTGGGCTAGCTTGCAACTAGGGCATAGCTCTCTCGCGAAAAACCCCGCCTTAACCATCCCATCTTTCATGGTAATGAGCTTACTATACAATTCGTACACCATGTAGGCGTCTCTGGCTGCATACTCGAGACGCACCTGGCTCATCGGCTTCCACTCCAAGTAGTCATGGTCGATTCGCTTCAATTTCTTTAGTTTTTCATAGGATTTATCGATGATTTCCGCTGCCAGATCACCCATGCCATCCTTTGCTGGGTATGATTTGATCTTGTACAGATTTTGGATGTCGATGTGGTGCCCCTCTGGGATTTTTATCAATGCACGAGAAAGCATAATTGTGTCATTTGTGATATCCACGCTAGTGAAAGTTATCCCTTTCCTACACAAGAACTCGACCAGAGCCGGACAATGCATCTTAGTTGGTTTACTCCTGCACTTAGATGGTTCTAGGGATGTAAGGGAACAAGGGATGCAGAAGTGGTGATCTCAAATTTAAATTTCACATACCTGCAGAAGTGGTAAACGAGGACCTCCTCATGTATGGTGATTTGCACGACAGTGATCTCTTGTGGAGGATTTTTTCACTTATTTGCACGGGTGTACTCCAAGTCTAGCCCCACAAACTTGTGCTTCTCTTTCTCAAGCAATTTCTCAAACCTGGCAAGAGTTGTCTCCACAGTCGCTTCATCATTTGTGTACACCACTGTCAAAGTCGTGGTGCCATGGGCAGGGACCAAGTGGGTCTCTGTTGTGCGTTTCCCATCGTCCATGCTTGCAAGGAAATGGGTGAAAGGAAATGCCTGCGAGAGGAAGAAGAAGATGAACCGACGATTCCAGAACAGAGGAAGAAGAAGCACCCAGGAAAAATTGCAGAGGAATGACTGAGGAAGAGGAATGACTGCAAAAGAAACGTGGTAACTGCAACTTTCGGTTCAATAACTCATCGTGTTTACGTGGAGATCGTGGCAGTGCTGCCGGTTCAACAAGTGGGGCCAGTTCCTGCGAGAATATGAAATTAGCTGTGCATTTTTCTATGTGAGAAATTGAGAGAAATCATTTATATTTTGTCTTTCACAATTAAACACAATGAAGTTGGTACAGCCCAAGAGATTTGAACAAAAGAGATTTGCTAGTTTAACATACAACAACACTTACAGGCCCAACATGGCAGAACTTGGAGAGCCCCAGAACTTGAGCTACCACAGAGACCTCGGCAGAGGTGGTAGAATTGGTGCAGGTGCAACCACGGTGACGGCAAGCTCAGATTCTAGAGGAGGAAAACAGAACTGAGCATGGTCGACAAGGTGATAGATATCACCGGGAACCAATTCTCGTCCCCGCACCGTGCCATGGGTGCGTGCACGGTGAGGGCGAGCTCTGACTCGGGATGGGGAGGATAGAGGGGCCGAGTAGGTTCGTCATGTCCTAGCTCTGCGCCATGGCCTCGACCACAGATTGCCGCTCTAGGGAAGAAGACGCGTAATGTATGCAGGCGCCAACGCTGCAAGCATACATGGAGGAGAGCTGGGCCGAGCAGGTTTGTCCACGTCCCAGCTCCGCGCCATGGCTGCGACGCCCCACAGATTGCCGCTCCGGGGAAGAAGAAGACGCGTAATGGATGCAGGCGCCAACGCTGCAAGCCTAATTAACACCTAAGCGACAGGAGTGACAGGAGCGACATAGTGACGAGAACTGACAGGGGGGGCCAACTTGACGGCCGTTAGCCTGATTTTTTGTATTGAAACGTAAAGTTGAATTCCTGCCGAAAAAGACCCTCTGAGTATTTGGCACACCAACTGTAGTCATCGCGGATGATTTCAGGGAACTTGGGTACTGCGTTGCCTGGACACCCCAACTTTCGGGCCGCAAAATGATATTCTCGGAGGGAAGGTTTGTAACACCCCAAATTATTAATCAAGATTATCAAGTTCAAATCACCTAAGTTTAGGGTTAACAAAAACATTTATTATTAAATTTAATATGAGTGTATGTGTGAATTGCATTAGTGTATGAATGAGTGCAATTGCCATGTTTGATTTCTACAAATGATAAGGAATGGTTTAAAGATGAATACTACATCATCTAGGCCATTTACAAACAAAATCAAAAGAAAAGAAAATCAAATATGAATCATATAAGCAAATGGTCATTTTGACCAAAATTATCCACTAGACCACTTTGAGTCTTCCTAGTAAAAGATTTCTAACAGAAACTTTCCCAATTCTTTTCACCCCTTGCTAGATCAAGTAAAAGTGAATCCAAGACCACTTTACAAACTAATAGAAACAAATTCTAAATCATTTTAAAGGGCATTGCAAAATTGAATCAAGTTCATATGCATAGATCACCGTTTTTCAAAAACCACTCAAATCAATTACACTTGACTTTTCCCAGCAACCATAGACACCCAAGCTTCTGACCAACACACTCACTAAATTCCATCCAAAAATTCAAACTTTGAATTCATGCGGCCATTTGGTCTAGTACTTGGCAGACACCAGTAAACCTTGCCTAACAATCACTGTTTGGAGTAGTAATTGATCGCCACTAGTGCCTCAATTCTCTTCCCCTAGTAGCCCCAGTGTCAAGTAGCGCAGTGGACAAGCCTCCCCCTTTGCCATTCACACTAGTGCAGCGCCGCCCAAGCTAACCTTGTCGGTCAACCAAGCACCGCTTGCCACAGACCGCGCTGCCCTCTCCCACGATGTCCAGGAGATAGCGATACTTCCCCTCCACCCCCTGTCCACCCCTCGACCGAAGACAAGCCGTGGTCCAGCCATAATCGTCGTGCCCACTTCTCTGTCTGCCATGCTGAGAGCACGCCAGAGTGCCGCAGCCAACACATGCACACATGCCACGCCTCGCCCTCTACGCGCGTGCCCGCACTCACTATGACCCCAACTACCCCCCAGACACGCCTGTTCGCCGCCGCGTGAACCTTGGACACTGCGCCGTATCGAACGCCGCCATTCCCGCACAGAGAATGGACCGCTTCTGACCGTTCTCGACCACACCTTGCCTGGCCATCACTCGCATGATGACCGCCCTAAAGCACCGCGTCGACCCCCACCCTCAGCCAAGCCGATAACCCTCTGTAACGCTGTCGCGGGAGGAGCCCGACCATGCCGTGTTTTCCCTCTTGCTGGTGTATAAATAGAGGCCACCCTAGCCCCAATTCTCCACACCAGCTCACTCCCCTCTCTCTCAGAAAGCTCCCACACCTCTCGCCGGAGCAAGGCAAGCACCAGCCTATCGGAATTTCACCGGAGCCTGCCGCAATAGAGGAGAAGAGGAACTGGAGCTAGGAGCCGCCCCAGGAGCCGCCGCGACCACCATTCGACTCGCCGGCCTCGACACATTTGATCGCCCCATCGCCAAGTCTAGCCGGAGCCCTGGTGATCCCCCACATACCCCCACCATCGTGTTAGGGTTCAGTTCTTGTCGGTGCTGTGCGACGGAGAGGACGAATCACAATCGTTAGATCCTATTCTATTCGTAGGGCTGAGATTGAAACGTACAGTTTCGGCTTAGCTGAGTCACTAATGCGTGGGACACGCTTGTCACCATCCCACTGTGCGTGCCCCGCGTAGCTGGGCCGGCCCAATTAGTTTCCCGCACAGAGCCCGTTGATTCAAATAGACCTTTTCCATTTTAGTTAAAACTAGGTTCTGTTAGTAGATTAAAAAATAAATTCAAAGAGATTCACTGAACCAAATTGCATGATTCCAATTTTGCTAGAAAGGTACTCAAAATATCTACCCAATACCATCGGATTCAATCCATTTGAATTTCTAAATCACCTATAATAAAAATAACAAGGCAGAGACTTTTCCAACTTCAAACATTTTTCAAAAATCAACCATAAATGCTTTTGAGTTGATTCCAACTCTCAAAAATCACATTTGACAAGATATATTTGAATATGTAAATATATTTAGGTTTACATGCACCTATATTGTACTAGTACGAAAAGAATGCTATATAGGCATTTCTAGTCACTTTAATTTTATTAAATAGTAATATTAAACTTTATAAATTGTGACCACCACTTTAAATCACATTCCCAAGTATTAGAATATGTGGTGATGAAATGTGTCAACATGATCCCATATTTTAATTAGAGAATATTAAATCTTAAGTATTTTCAATGAGTAGAAATTATTTTTCCAAAATAAGATAAATAAGACTAGGTATTTAGTTCATGTGATGATTGTGATGATGTTAGATCATCTAGTGTGAGACTTTGTGTGCTAAATAGAAGTAGTTAAGTATTATTTGGTGATTGTGTACCTACTATTCATTTATAGACGCTAGTACCCACCCGGGATACGAGGAGGAGGAGTACTACGAAGAAGAAGAAGAAGAAGAAGAAGAGAACTTCAACCACTACACTACTCAAGGCAAGCCTAACACTACAAGTTAACTATGCAAGCCATCCTTATAAGATAACCTATACAAGATGCAGTAGTCATGCTTTGGTTACGCAACCTTGATTATACCAATCCCAAGTTTTACTTGTAAGCTTTATTCTTTTACTTTTACCAAAGTTCTTTACCTTTAGTTAGTGATTTGTGATTATTGGAAAAATAGGATACATGCCATAACAAGTATAAAACAAGGACTAGGTATTTATACTTAGATGCCGTAAAAAGCATAAAACTAGATTTGGATAGTTACACTTGATTAGCACCCCTTATTAGTGACACCCTCATTGCTAGTTGCTAGTGCTAAACTACTACTGATCACTTAGATGGGAATACTTGGAGGAAATGATTATCAAAACCTTGGAATGATGATTCATTATATTGAAATGTTTTAACATGTGTTATGAACACAAAATGATTTGATGGTGAAACTTCTTGAGGCACGAGCCTTAGTTTTGATAAAAACTGATGGTTGGGCTCGGATGCGATACCATTCCAATTTTACCGTACAACCACAATACCTGAATTGGGTAGGGCTTAACTGGAAGTTTATATGCCTTAGTATGGGTTCCCTCACGGAAAGAGGTTAAGCTGAGGCTACCTCGTGAATGTGAATATCCACCTATGAAGTGCCCAGGATGGTAGATGGCCATGGCTGGGAGGCCAAGCTCATAGGGGAGGTGCCTATACTAGAGTGTGTAATTGAAAGGTTAGGATTGATTATCCGCATACTAAGTATGATGATTCAGGGTTATCCCTGACGGATGTATCGAATTTTTTGGTGAAAGTGTACCACCTCTGTAGAGTGTCAAACTATTCGAATAGCCGCGTCCGCGGTCATGGGGAGTTGGAGTGGCCATACTGTTCCGTTGTAAGATGTTTTCAAAAATGACTTGTGAATTAAACTATGACCTTAACTTGACCACAACAGGGTTGTGGACATGAAAACTAGGTTCCCACTTAGGTGATGCAGAAAATTAAATTAGCTTCTTTACTTTTGAACTCCTTATGAAATAAACCTGGCTTTTTGCAAATAAACCTAGAGCTTAAGATTCGTACTAGAACTACCTTACTTGTTAGTGATAGTTTGCGAGTACTTAAAGAGTACTCATGGCTTTGTCCCTGGATATTTCTGTGGCCAGACTATGAGGAGGACTACCAGGAAGATGGACAGCAGGAGGTCTATGACAACTAGTATCATCTCCCGTCATCAGCATTGCCTGTGACCCTGAAGATGGAGCCCCTACTACGTTTACTTTCCGCTGCTTTGATTATATTAAGACTGGATCATGTGATCCTTTATTTATAAGACCTTTATTATGGTTTGTAATGGATGATGTATTGTGGTACCAATACTGTTATGTCTCGCAAAAATGGTAATCCTGGGATTGCGATGTATGGCATAATAGGCATCTGGGATTAAAAATCCAGGTGTTGACATACACTCACCCCTATGAACGCACGCACACCCTACCTCTATATGACCACCTCCGAAAGACTGTATCTTGAGACTGATCAGATGGGGCTTGAGCTTGACAAAGTCACCACACACACCTCACTATAGAAGGGGACATCGCTTTGCACTAAAGAATATTCTGCCTTTTATGAGACACCAAAGTTCTAAACTTGGGGTTTGACCTTTGGTGGCCTAGGGGTGACCAAAGTTCCATCTCTCTCTCTCTCTTGTATAGTACACGATACACAATAAATAACTCGCATACATTAAATTAGGCGAACACACTTTCTAAGCTCTTTATTCTGACCGAGCTTAACGAGTAGCTCATGAAACTCTTTAACTATATTGTTTAGTTTGTTAACATTAACGAGCAAAAAAATTCTCACATAAGTTCGTCAAGAAAACAAACCAAGCTCAAATGAGTCAATTAGACGAGCGCTCATTAAACTTGCCACGCGAGCTTGCCACCACCCCATTTTTAGACAAACGTGTGGACATGTGTTTAAGAATGATTCTCAAGATTAATGCAAGATTTCTAGCTAGTTTTGACCACCAAAACAATTTTATGTCGATTAGCGGAAAACAAGTGAGAGTTTCGGAAGATTTAGTTTCTTGCTAAGAATTTGCACACCGACCTTGTTTTGAAAATATTGAAATAAAATAACGAAAAATCAAAAAATAAAGAACTTTCCCATTCGATGCACTTAACCAACAAGATCTAGCGAATGTGAGTAGCGCGATGTTTTCTTTTGTTAAGCAAGTGGTACTAGCCGAAGAGTACAACTTAGCTTCTTGGTGGAGAAATAGCTAGACCCAACTTCTTTTCCTTGCTTAATTAATTTCAGGGTTGTTGGTACTAAATGTATGTACTTGGGTGTCATTTTAATTTTGTTAGGTCCTTGATGCAACTTGTACTTCCATCGACCATGTTAAGTGAAGCACCTTGCTCCTACGGGACCCACAACAGTTAAAAGAAAATGCCACCACTCCAATTTTCACACATAGTGGACAATGTTTTCTTACAATTCCCAAGTTTTTTGTCGGATTTTTCAAACTTACTAGGTAACTTGGTACCCTTAAATGACGTTTGTCGATTTAATGAAATTAGGTCAAATTGTTATTTACTATAAAGAATATGGCTCAAAATGGACAGGAAAATCGAAGAGCGAGAAGAGATTATGCATGCGCATCATTGAGGAAATAGGGTGTCTAAGAGCAACTTACTTTTGGGCCTCTTTTTACTGCTATTGATCATTATTAATAGATCATTGCTATTTTGCAAAAAAAATCGAGTCTAGCACAGTGGATAGGGGAGTACAAGACATGAGTGTCTAAGAAAAAATAAAATAATGGCCCCACTTGGTAGTGTATGACCAAACTATAAAACTACTATGCAAAAGTTAGCATCTTCAGTTTAGTAGGTCCTAAGGATCATCTTAGACACTATCTAAATGGTGGAGCTTTATTTGTTTGGTTAGACATATGCTCACCTTTGTTCACGCGATGTATATGTTGAGACAATAAAACTTAGGCAGGGAACGAAAGAGGGCAGCAGCGAAGAGAGAAAAGGAGTTGAAGGTGGTTCGATGGAGCAAGGTTATGATGGTTTTTTACAAGTCGTGTACTACTACGTCCTTAGAGTGTACACCCTACTAGTAGTAGATTCTAGGACCTATACACGCAAAACAAATTGTGTGTTTTCTATCTTCTTCACTGCCTCTCACCATCCATCCTCCGTCTCTCCCCCCTTATCCCCCGCGCACCAGCCCGGCTGATCTCTCCCTCGTCCACAGCGTGGCGCTATGCATGTGTGCCTTGGTACGGCAACTCTGTTTCTCTGGTGTGTTCGGCAAGCCGCGATGGTGTGGATTAGGAAGTGTACATAGTAGTGAAACCACTTTGGTCCATGGCGGCGAAAAATTCAAACTTTTCTGGTTGTTGGAATTTTCACTTGCTTCCCAAAGATCGGGAAGGAAGGTTATGCAAAAGATCGGTCATTCGTAGTACTTCTTATCTTATCTTTATCTTGTCTTATCTCTTACAATACTATACCACTATATAGTGTACGGATAACTTTGAACATTGACTATTGGATCATGACTAGCAAATCCAAAAATTGCTAACCGTTGGATCTTCTTTTCCATTCTTAGCATCTAGAAGATTCTATTGATACTCTTTAGCACAATGAACGCTAGTATGCACAAACCTAAAAACACACTTCATTACTTAGTTTCAGGCTCCTTGTGCTAAATGCATGGACTTGGATGCAATTTTCATATTTTATGGGGTCCTTTGATGTAACTTGTACTTCCACCGACCGTGTTAACTAAAGCACCTCGCTCTCATAGGACCTACTAAAGATAAAAGAAAATGCAACTGCCCCAATTATGACACAGAGTGTACCATGGTTTGTTATACATAATACCCAAGTTTTTAGTACTAGGAATTTTCAAGCTTCCGAGCTAACTTCGCACACTTCAGAGACTTCTTGCCGATTTAACGAAATTAGGTCAAACTTGAGCTACTAGTAAGCGTAAAAGATTTCTCTTGAATTAAATGTATTTTTGGGGGTACCCATCGGGGGTCATAATTAATATATCAGAAACCACTGAGAGTTTTTATGACAGGTCAACTTCTTACTAAGATTTTGCATCTTGACAATTTAATGAAATTAGGTCAAACTTGAGCGACAAGTAAGAGAAATTGATTGCTTTTGACTTAAATATATTTTTGGAGGTAGATAGGTGCATCTTCTTGTAGTAAACAATGTCGTCAGTGTGAGTTTCCAACTATCAGGAAAGAACATTCTCAATTTCTCGAGTGATGACGAGATTGTTCTTTCCCATAAAGAAAGTCCGAAGGATATGGATCTGAATGCCACAAGCCATGTTTTCAGACATATATAGTGGACCAACATGTTGTACTTACGATTTCACATGTTTTATGAGTTCTCGAACTTCCTAGTTAACTTCGTCCACTTGAGTGACTTTATGCCGATTTATCAAAAGTTGGTAAAATTTGAACTACTACAAGTAAACTGTAGGTTTCTTTGAAAGTTCTACGAAAAAGCTTTTGGAGGTACCCATCGGGGGGGTCAGTTAATATATCAGAAACCACCAAGAGTTTTGATGACAATTTCAACTTCTTGCTAAGATTTTGCATCTTGATAGTTAATGAAATTAGGTCAAACTTGATCTATAAGTAAGCACGATAGATTTCTCTTGAATTAAATGTCATTTCAGAGGTAGATGGGTGCATCTTCTTATAGTAATTAGAGTCGTAGTTGTGAGTGTCCAACTACAAGGAAAGAACATTCTCAATTTTCCGAGTGATGATGATATCGTTCTTTTCCATCAATAAAGTGCAAAGAATATTGGATCTAAATGCCACAAACCAAGTTTAATTTTCAAACATATTTATGGATAAACAACATGGTGTATTTTGATTCCCATGTTTTATATGTTTGTAAGCTTCCTAGCGAACTCCGCCCACTTGAATGACTTTATGTTGGCATATCATAGTAAGGTCCAATTTGAACTACAAGTAAATTGTTGGTTGCTTTGAAAGCTTTATGAAATATCTTTTGGACATACCCATTGTGCAGCCAATTAATTTATCAGAAACCACTGAGAGTTTTGATGACTAGTTATACTTCTAGCTAAGATTTTGTATCTTGAAAATTTTGAACACCTTTTGAAAACTATCACATGAAATAAGCAGAGAGGGGAATGATTTTTCTATTCTCTGTGAGCAAGCCACGAGCTTGAGGTGCACCTTAGGCTTAAAGATAACTTTATTTTCTCCACAATGTATAAGCTAAACCTTTGCGGATGCCACATAGGCCTTAAGGTGTGCTTTTTTAAACATTGCAGATGCGCTTAGGGAAAAAGAAAATAGTAGTATATTTGTTTGCTTAGACATATCCTCACCTATATCCATGTGATATACATGTTGAGAGAATAAAATGTAGGCAGGGGAAGAGGACGGTTCGATGTTAGAGCAAAGTTATGACGGGTTCTTAACACGAGGTACTCGTGTGGCCTTACAGTGTACACTCTACTAGTAGTAAATTGAAGGACCTATGCACGCAAAACAAATTGTGTGTTTTCTCTCTCCTTCGCTGCCTCTCACCATCCATCCTCCATCTCTCCCCCCTCTCCCCTCCTGCACCCGACTAAGCTCTCCCTCGTCCACAGTGTGGCGCTGCGCACGTGTGTCCTGGTACGGAGGCTTTGTATCTCTGGCCTGTTCGGAAACCACATTGGTGTGGAGTAGGAGGAGTACATAGTAAGGAAACCACATTGGTCCTTGGTGGCAAAAAAATTCAAACTTTTCCGGTGTTCAAAATTTCACTTGCTTCCCAAACACCGGGAGAGAAGGTTATTCAAAAGATCGTCCATTCACAGTACTTCCTATATTATCTTTATGTTGTCTTATCTCTTACAATACCATACGACTATATAGTTTACGGATAACTTTGAACATTGACTATTAGATCAAGACTGGCAAATCCAAACATTGCTAACCATTGGATCTTCTTTTCCATTCTTAGCATCTAGAAGATTCTATTGAAAGTCTTTAGCACAATGAATGCTAGTATGCGCAAACCTCAAAATACACTCCGTTGCTTAGTTTAGGGTCATTGTGCTAAATGCATGGACTTGGATGAAATTTTCATTTTTATGAGGTCCTTGATGTAACTTGTACTTCCACCGACCGTGTTAAATGAAGCACCTTGCTCATACGGGACGTACCATAGTTAAAATAAAATAGAACCGCCCCAACTATCACACAAAGTGTACCATAGTTTCTTATATGTAATACTCAAGTTTTTATTACTAGGAATTTTCAAGCTTCCTATCTAACGTTGCACACTTCAGTGACTTCTTGCAGATTTAATGAAATTAGGTCAAACTTGAGCTACAAGTAAGAGCGATAGATTGCTCTTCAATTAAGTGTCTTTTCGGATGTCAAATTTGAACTACAACTAAACTGTAGGTTAGTTTTAAAGATATACGAAAAATATTTTGGAGGTACCCATCGGGGGTCAATTAATAAATCAAAAACCTCCAAGAGTTTTGACAACAGTGATGGGGATATGTCAATCGGGGTATGCCCAGGAGGGACATTCGACTGGCCTAGGTCCATGGCGAGTGGGCCTGCTGGTACGGCAACTAGAAGGAGACTTTGAATGAAGCCCTACGACTGGAAGCTGAAGGACCAAGACCCTAGCTAGGCTAAGTCGGATTAGGCCAAACCCTCTGAAGCCTAAACTGATTTGGTTGTAATCTTGTAAACCCTAGTGAGGTGACCCTATATAAGCCTCCCCAGGGTACTCGTTATACTTACGTGCTATTATATACCTCATCCAAGTGACTCACTGCCTATCCGCCAAGCTCACCAATCTTGTAATCCACTCTCCATATATTTAATCTAGCAAGAAGTAGATCTTTACCCTAGGGGGGGGGCAAGCCGGGTAAACCATTGTTTCTGCCCTCAATCTCAACCCGCGGATGGCGACTCGCGCTTTCCACCGATCGATTCAATCTCTACCCCTGGTAGTGACTACCGTGTCCATTCCCACGATAGTGGCACCCACCGTGGGGCTTGGCGAGTCAAACCTGAGATTTGCGGCGAGACCTTACACTCCAATCGATTGGTCGATTGCCACCGATCGCATGGTCACTAGCGGCAGATTCCTCTAGATCTTGCCGAGCAGCTACATACCGGCATAGTGTCCGGTCACCCACACCGTGGTGATGCCAGTCGGTACCATGAACCTCTTTGTCAGGTTCACGGACGCCATTGACCTAGCGTAAACGGCTAGATCGGCACCGCAAACAGATTCCTCCATGCGATCTTCTCTTGGAGGAGCAGGTCCCTACCATCACCTTCCTCGCCTTCTAGTATAACCAGACTGCTAGCAACGTGGCCGAGATTGACGCGGCTCTCCACGACAACACCGACTCGGCAACCCCTACTTCGGTCACCAGATCCATCACCATCGTGTCGCATGTGGACTCCGTTACGCGAGTCTCCAACGCTGACAATTTCAAGGATCCATCTATCCTCGAGATCTTTGAGTATGACTCTGCATTGGAGTCGCCCGACAAATCCCGCGCCAGATCCAATTGCTACAACGACATGTACATGGCGGGTAGCAGTGCGCCTCTCGATCTCTTAACCACGCACCTTCATTTGACATCAATAGCAATGGAAGTCGAGGAGTACCGCCAACAGCTGGAGGCAGCGAAGGCTAGGGATCAAGTCGAGCGCGAAAAAATTCACCTCAAGCAGCAGATAGCGCTGGAGCTATCGCTCTACCACCAGCGCCGCAACAGGAGCCACTTGAAACCAACCATTTAGGGCTGCGCCCTGAACTTTGACGAGGAGTGTGACCCCGCACGCGTGGCCGAGCTCGAGAACTACCACAACGCACCACTAGGTGGCAGTCGCCCGACAGTTGGGGCACCTGCGCATGCAGCTCCACCACCACTTCGCCGCTCGCCTCCTCCAGAGCAGCCATTGATCCTGATCGCGCCGAAGGATCTCGACACGAACGGGCTCCCACTCTACTCCACCCTGATAGACAACGTCATCGTGGGACAGGCCGCATTCACAAACCACAACCTCACACGAGAGGGCGAGCTACAGGCGAATTATTCTCAAGCCCTACTCATCAAAGCGGTCAAGAAGCAAACCACGGGAATCTACCCACGGGGGATAGACGTACTCCCGTTCGACTAGAAGTCATGTGGCTTCTAGCGGCCAGCCCAGTGAATGGATAGTCGCCAACATGGCCAACTGCCCACACCCCGAGCCACAATAGTTCCAACCGCAGGTAGCAAACCCCGCGAACTCCACCAACGAGCTGTGACCAGTGGACAACATAGTCGCCGCCAATGATCAGCCAATCCACGTGTAGACCCACATCGTCAACATACAGGCCTAGCAAGCCTGCTAGCAATACGACTTGCATCACAAGCTCTCCAATCGCGGTGATCACGAGCCCGAGCCGAGATGTCCCCTCAGCCAAATTGTCCCACAATGTTTCAGATGTCGTGGTAGTGGCACGGCAGATGCCATGTATAGGCTAAAGATGGGGCCAAAGTGCTCTAGAGGTATCCAGGGAGGGATAGTGTGGTGATTCCACACACAGATGTTTGTATTCTCTCTATCAATGGTGTTTACAGATGCTCCTTGAGCTGTTCGTGGGTAGGAGGAAGAGGAACCTCAATACTACCGACGCCTCTCTCTAGGGTATTCCCTTAGTAAAAATGACCGACCCCCTCTATGGAGATCCTGGCACTCCTTATATAGAGGAGGCCAGGTTACAAGCTAGGGTATATGTGGATGCCATATTCTCCGAATATGCCTCTCCAAAAATAGCAAAGCGGTGCGCCTCTTTTTCCCTTCGTAAGACGCTCAGGATTCGTGGCGTAAGCCTGTCTGAGCCCCTCTACGGCGACGTCACCTTTGTCGGTCCATACTCGCTAGTCCTCCCCTCCGTCCTCTGTGCTCATCCTATAGTGGGGAGGGAAAAGCGCTGACCATGGAGATACCTTCCTTCTCTTGGTAATCCGGCTCCTGCCTGACTAACTTGGCCCTGGGTTACCTGCAAACAGGTAACATTAAGGGCGCTGACATACACTTTATGTCGACCGAGGTAAAGTAGGGTGAACAATGTCTGGGCCGGGTCGACCGTAACTCGTCTTTCCTTGAGGGTACTCGGTCAGCTTCTTCTTTGACCTTGCCGTACCTCGGCTAACATCGCCATTATACCCCGGCTTGAGCCTACCCGGGGTTATCCCCCCAACATTAGTCCTTAAAGCTGGTGCGATCTTAACAACTTCAACTGATAAGGCCACAATAGGTTCAACCCACAAAATTCTTAGTTCCTCTTGCCGAGGTATTCTTATGTCAGCACAATCCAAACTTAACTCAGCTCTTTCCCTATAGACTTGTTGTTTTCTTTGACCTCCCTTGGCTCATTCCGAGTTGTTCCTCGTTGGCCGGGTTATACTCTCATATCCGGGCTACCCACTTAGATTCCTTCCTTCTCGTGTACACTTCCCCACGTCCCACATGGTGGGTAATCATTATTTTGCCTCATTTCAAGGGCTTGCTCCAGTTACTGTCCATGATGTCAGGAATTACTGTGGAGCAGTCAAATCATGGGTGCCTCTTCGATAATCGCAATGCCACGTCGTGTCATAGGATCAGATATGCCTTGTGGCTCTCTCTGTGGCTTGCTGCTGATTTGTTGATCCGACAAATACACGACCACAGTGTGCAGCCCCTGCGCACCGCGATAGGAGAGCTAGGGTGCCCCTTGGCCATTTCCCCACTCGCTCCCTCTGCCTCTACCCTCTCTTGTTCTTGCTCGCAGCATCGCCGCCATCGCCACTTCCACTTAGTGCTAGTGTCATCACTGCCGCACGCTGTCCCTCGCTTGCTTCCCCGTAGCTACGCCACTTACTGCCGCTAAGGGTCTGCGCCAGTCAAGGCCCCTCTCTCTCGCTTCTGGTTGTGTCCACGAGGAAGGGGATCTAGAGATGTTGCAGGAGATGGCCGCCGTCGAAGAACACGAAGATGGTGGCGCCGCCCATGAGCGCGGTGCCTGGCCCGGTTCTTGGGTGAGCCAGGACGACCTAGATTGGCTCGTCCGGACCTGTCATGTCCCCGCAGGAGTCCGCTACCGCCTCGCTGGCAACGAACTTGCCCCTTCTCCCGAGCTGGGTGAGTTCGTAATTTTCCTCTCCCATTTACAGCGGGGGTTCGGCCTCCCCATCAGCGACTTTTTCCATGAATTCCTCACCATTTTCTGTCTTCAACCCCATCACCTTCTAGTGAATGTCATCACCTCTCTTTATGCCTTTGTTTCCGGGGTTGAGGGGTACCTCATCCTATGGCCCTCCCTAGCAATCTAGTCCAAGTTCTTTGGCTTCCGAGCCAATGTTATTCCGAACAAGGACCTGCGTCCTCCGAGAAATGTCTGACCCAATGCGGGGCGGCTTCCATTTCACCTCGGAAAGAATCCAAGTTTCCCCAAGTTTCCGGCCTGGAGTCCTACAAAGGATGGGCCAAGACGTTCTTCTATGTGAAGAACACTACCACAGAGTACAAGATCCGGCTGCCCCTTTCTCTATCGGCGTCCCTGTTAGAACTCGGTGGAGCCAGATCCCTAATAGATTAAAAGAAAGCACCTTGGAAGATTTGGTGGAGAAGCATATCATCGAGTTGAAGCTTGAGGGGATGAACAGCAAGGATATAGTGATCACCTTCATCCGGAGTCGAATCTCCCTGCTACAGCAGCGTAGTCACAAGCTTTGCAACATGAGTGGACACCTTGACCGCAACCAAACTTCGTCATATGATATCTCCAATGCTCAGATCTTCCGCCGGGTTAAGCCAATCTTCAAGACTCAAATGACCGATGATTGGGAGTGGGTGTTTGAGCACTTAAGCCGAGATAAGCATGCTCCCACGGTACATCTCTCAGGCGACCCTTTTTTCGAGTTACATTTTATGTCGTCCCGTGTCATTTATTTGATCCTTTTGTCTTGTTCCCTTTAGACATTTCTTCAGCAGACAATTCAGGATGGAGCTGACATGTCCATTAAGTGGGGAAGGATCGTGATACCTATGATATGGAGGAGCCGGACTCTAGAGACTTCTTGCCCGTTCTAGACCCTACCTCCGGTCGACCTTCCGGTAAGGCTTCGGTCTTAAGGGATTGGCCGGATGACGACGAAGATGATGATATTGATATCTTGGAGGTATATGATAATGTGCCTATCTCATATGCTTTTCCGGTTGATCCAACTCCAGCTAACCTGGCTGGTCAGTTCCACACCGATCCTCCTCTTGCCGTGGGCGAGCCAGCGCCTGCCCCGGCAAAAGAAACAAGATGCTACCTCGGATCCTCCGTCCGAGGTGCCTAGGACCCGAAAATGACTGAAGAAATCCGGCAATTAGGCCACCAGCAAGCCTCCTTCTAAGGCCACTGTTCGGAGAGCCCCAAAGCCCAACAAACCACCTACCGCATCCGAGTAATCTCTTCTTTTTTTCTTGTTCTTGGGTATGCATTTCTTGTTTCTCTATTTTTAAACGTGATATTTGTTTTTTGTCTAACTCGACAAGGCCCCCAATAACCTCTCAGAGCGGCTCGAGCATAGCCTCACCTATCCGAGGTGATCCACCTGTTGGGGTTTCGCGTATGAAAACAATAAATTTTACTCTACGACCCTAAACCCCTGAAGCTGCCAGGACCTATCTATTAGTAATAAAGTAACGGGGGGCTTTTCGTGAACTTACCCTTGAAGACCGAAAAGCGTTGTCAACGCTCAGGAGAGCGTGGTTGATGTAGACGAGCCGAAGACGACCTCAAGGTCGTGATGAAGTCCTTGCGCTCCTTGGCTCCAGCGACTTGAGTGCCTCAAGTGCGACACCTCGCGGGGAGATACACACGTCCGGTGCCTGACGATGACTCCCGCTTCCCTGATCTAGCAGCACTTGCGGAAGTAGAGCTCCTGGATCCGAATCCCGCAGCTAGAGGGCGCTCTGCGGTGAAGATGTCTCTCGCTCGCGCAGTCCAGACTTGGGACCACGGTCATGAGAGAGAGAGAGAGAGAGAGAGAGAGAGAGAGAGAGAGAGAGAGAGAGAGAGAGAGAGAGGGGAGAGAGGAAATATCAATTAGAGGTCCTCCAAAAAGTGAGAAGACCTTTATTGAATATTGGTGTGTTTAATTTGGCCAAATACCCCCACTATATATAGGGGAAGGGGAGGTACTACCTCCCTCAAAGTCCCGGGGTGGGACTAAAGGAGAGGAGGGGGGAGGGGAGGCCTTCGGCCACCTAATGGGCCCCGCGCGGGGGGGCTAGGCCCAGCCGTCCACCCCCTTGCCCCTTCACCCTCTCTCCTTTCCCCTAATGGGCCCCCTCCCTCCGGAAATTGGCCCATTAAGACTTTGACCATTTTAATTGATTTTCTCTTTATTAAATAATTATGAATAAATGATTAAATCAATATTTAACATTCATTCACATATTATTCAACCTCCGTAGCCATGGAACACCTTCCACCTCCACTCTGGACATCCTCCGGACTTACCAAAAACACTTTCGGTTTTGTCTCTACTATTCTTCGGCGATTCCACCGATCCTATAAAAACTCTCTAAGCATCTGATACATTGCAAATGTATCTATAATTTTTGATGCTGCATGCTTGGTTTTATCCACTTTCTTGTGTTTTGTCCACACTTTGGAGTACTTTTCATATGATTTCTTGGACTAACCTATTAACAAGAGCCACAATGCGAGCTACCTGTTTTCTGCTGTTTTTGGTTCCAAGAAAGTCAGAAAATGAATATTCTCGGAATTGTATGGGACAAAAGCCAAAGTGCCTATTTTTTCAGAAGACTCGAGGAGCCAGAATACGAGACGGAGGAGAGCCAGGGGCTGGCCACACTACCCCTAGGCGCGGGCTGGGCCTGGCCGCGCCAGGGCATGGTGTGGTGGCCCCAGGCACCCCCTCGGTCTCCCTCTTCGCCTATAAGAAGCCTTCTGACCTAAAACTTCGAGGGGTTCGACGTTTTTCCACAACAAGTTCCAATGCGCCACAGCCACCGAAGGGCAGATTTGAGGGATAGAAAGTCTCTGTTCCGGCACCCTTCCAGGACAGGGAAGTGCCCCCGGAGCCATCTCCATCGATATCCGCCATCATCTTCATCGACGATCCATGTTTCCTCCATCTATGAGTGAGTAATCCCCCGCTGTAGGCTATGGGGATGGTAGGGATTGGATGAGATCGTTCATGTAATGGCATCAGATTGTTACGGCATAGTGCCTAGTATCTTTTATTAGTGCTTTATGACTTTGTTGCAACTTGTTTGTGCTTAATGCTTGTCACTAGGTCCCGAGTGCCATGATTTCAGATCTGAACATGTTTTTGGTTCATTATGATAGTATTGTTCTTGGTCTTATCTGCAAGTTGTATCCACACGTTGTTGTCCAGAACCTATGGCCCCAAAGTGACAGAAATCGGGATAACCGGAAGGGAATGGGTTTGATGTGAGGATCACATGTGTTCACAGAGTGTTAATGCTTTACTCCGGTGCTCTATTAAAAGGAGCACCTTAATTGCCAGTAGTTCCCTAGAGGTCCCGCTGCAAACGGGCTAGCAGGACAAAAGATGTTGTGCAAGTTCTCATTGCGAGCACGTATCACTATATATGGAACACATGCCTAGGATTGTCTAGTACTTGGGTGCTTTATCTTATTTATCTGCAATTGCCATATGTTCTGATTGCTATGTGAATTGTCTTGTCCATGCAACGCCCGTCCATCCATCCCTATGCCTACCGCACTCGAATCCCACTGTTTACTGCTTTTGTTACTACTGTCTTTGCTTTACTACTGCTGTTGCTTTACTATTCCTACTACAAAACTATTGCTACTGATAAACTGCTGTGAGCAAGATTGTTTCCAGGTGCAGCTGAATTGACAACTCAGTTGTTAACGCTTATAAATATTCTTTGGCTCCCTTTGTGTGGAATCAATAAATTGTGTTTCACTTCCCTCGAAAATACTGCGATACACCCCCTATACTTGTGGATCATCAAGACTATTTTCTGGCGCCGTTGCCGGGGAGCATAGCTTTATTTATCAAGTCCACTTGGATTCACTATTGTTCAAGCTAAGTTTATTTTCTTCCTTGTTTGCTTCTTTCTTTATCAAAAATACAAAAAAAGTAGTTCCTACTCTAGTTGTTATTTTCGTTGGTCTGTTATTGTCTTGCTTTATCATGCTTGTTGTCAATGGTTGGTTTCTTTGAAACTAAATCTTATTGGCAAGGTGGGTTCATGGAAGATCAAGAAGATTATTATAAGGAACACCGCTTGTCACAAAAAGGGAAACACTTATGGGAACAAATTGATAAATTGTATACCATTGCTATAAACGTGTGCTCTACTTATAATGTTACTTACTGCTTTGATAAATCTTGTTGCTGTAGGAGGTACAAACACCTCCCTTTTCAATGTGAGTATAATGATAATGTTACCATATCTTCTTATGTTAAAGGAAATTATGACTTTTATGATGTGGAACAAATTGAAGAATTTATTGCTTGGAAGGGTGCTTTTGAACTTGCTAGTTTGCTTGAAAATATTGATGATTCACCTTACAAATATGAGGTTTATGGTATACTTAAATTTTGCTTTGAGAATTACAAGGAAGAAAACAGCTATATTCTTAAATATACTAATAGATGCTTTCCACAAATGGAAGAGACTAATGCCTTGCAGGATCCTATGGAAGAAGAAATTGATGAACCTGAAATCTCATTAGATGAAAAAGAGGAGGAGATTGATGAACAAAAGGAGGAAGAATGGATTAGGTACCCATGCCTACCATCTAATGAGAGTAACTCTTTATCCCTTACATTATTTGATTATCCCCCATGCTTACTAAAGAAGGATGATTGTTATGTTCCTGAGGATTCTTTTGAAGATGTTTATGATAAAGCTCTATTGCTTGTAGATCATGAAGAGCATGCTTTATGTGATAGTTATATTGTTGAGTTTATTCATGAGGCTACTGAAAATTATTATGAGAGAGGAAAATATGGTTGTAGAAGTTTTCATGGTATTGAAACACCTCTCTATGTGCTCAAAGTTTTGAAGTTACTCTTGTTTTATCTTCCTATGCCTGTCACTTTGTTATTTGCTTACACGATTCCTATGCATAGGAAGTGGGTTAGACTTAAATGTGTTTTGAATTTGCTTCTTGATGCTCTCTTTTACTTCAACTCATATTTCTTATGAGAGCATCCTCTCAAACTATTATGCCTGAATATGATATTATGTCTATTATTCTTGGGAGACCTTTTCTTAAATATTGCAGGAGCTATTATTAATTATAATCAACGGAAGGTGACCTTCAATGTTAATGACAAGGAACATATTGTATATTTCCCAAGAAGATTGAAATGACTTATGGCTTGAATTCAATTGAACATGTTGAGGGCATTCAAGTTGGAGAAATATATTGTCCCATACCAAGAGAAAAATTTGAAACTATTATGATTGGGACCATTGCTATCAAGGTTGAGGTAACATAATCATTAGTGGAATACAAAGTTTTGTATCATATGAAATTGTTTTGGTAACAAGACCTGATCAACCTTGTTAACAAAAGGATTTCATTGAACAAAACAATGTTTTCACCATGATTATCTCTGCTTACTTCTATTCTATCCATTTTAGTTTTTGCTTATGCCTAACTTAAAGGCGTTAAAGAAAAGTACTTATTGGGAGATAACCCAAAAGTTTTAGATGAGTCTTGGAAGTTATTACTTCAGTAATAACCGCTCCTTATCCTTTTTATTTGCTTTTTGTGCCAAGAGTAACCTCTAATGAGAGAGAAGTAATGATTGGAAAAGTTGCTGTCCCGAAACAGATTTTTGTGCTTCACCGTAAAATTTTCTGAGAGAGCTCTGTATATCGGATTGAGCTGTAATTTTTTGTGCTTATGCCCCAGGTTGTTATATAACTTTCTTTAGTTCAACACTTTTTGATTTGAGCAACATAAGGTCTTCGAAAAAATTCGTCTTTACCTGCTGGTCTGTTTTGATAGATTTCTGCCATTTTCTGCATTTGCTTCTTGTTGGTTCTTTCTTGAGTTCTTTTGGGGAATTGAGCTTTTTGAGGGAAGTGCTACAGTATCTAGTGTTCTAATGGAAGTTTATTTGGTGTTATAACTGAACCTTGAGACTTGTTTATCTTAAGTGCACTAATGTTGCTAATGAGATTGTGTGAAGTTTTGTATGAAGGAAAATTTTCAGGTGTATGGAAGGAATGAGTAATGAGATGAAGGATGGACTAAAGCTCAAGATTGGGGATGCCACGCGTGTCACCCCAAGAAATATCCAAGAAGTACAAGCGTCAAAGCTTGGGGATTCCCAAGGCATCCCCTTCTACATCAATAAAAATCTCAGATTTCTTCCAAACACTTCATTTTTATTGTTTCATGCATAGTTGTGTTGTTCTTGGAGCGTCTTCTTTTTCGTTTTTGTTTTGGTTTTTAGTTTGCATGGTTTGCTTAGTTTTCTGAATAAATTGGTTGGACCCCCTCTTTCATACATTGGTGTTCGCATAGTCTGGTTTGGATTGGAAAAGAGTAGGAAAGCTCATGCTTAAGTGGTAAAGAGAGCTTGTTTTTGACTGTGGCCTATGCTTTGTCATGCCATGCTTGATATTGTTTTGGCTTTAGCCTTAGTATTCTTTGCTGTAGAATGACTTGTTATAAACAATTGAGATTGCTTAATGTGCCTTGGATGAATCATGCGTTGTTTTAGCATATTAAACCATAGTATTGTGGTATTCTCCTTTGATGCTTTATTTTGGTTGACTTGGCACATGCTCACACCATGTTTTGACTATCTCAAGTCACCATAAGCCTTTATGATCCTTTAGTTTTCAACTTGTAGTATCACTTTATGCATTGATCAATGATGTTTTGTCACTCTGCATGATTATGGCCATTATTGCTCTCTCGTTTGTCACTCCCTTACTATTGCTAGCCTTCACTTACACTAAGTATGTTTTACTCAAGTTTCCAACTCCTTAACCCAAATATTACCAAAGTGTCCACCATACCTACCTATTAGCATCATTTGCTACTTCCGTGCATACTCAATATGCCTTGTTTTCTTCCGAATAAAATGTTTGCTTGTTATGAGAAAGTTAGTTAGTAAAGCTCTCACGAACTTGATGGCACACTTTATTTCCTGCACTTAATAAACCTGAACCATTGTGAACTCTCCATGAAAGTTATATGCTTGCTAATTATAGGCTGGGGATTAGCAGAACCGTGCTGTCAAGGGGAACGCTTTCAACACTTGTAAATATATACCCAGTTGATACCTTGCTCATTTGTTTGCGGATGCCGTCGGTGTGAAATAAAAGGGGAGCTTGTAAGTTCGTGGAGTTATGTATGTGTGTTAGAGAAACGCCTGGGCCGCTGGTCTAATCCATGCTGACATGGTGGAAACCTGCAGCGTAACCATAATGATATCTATGAAGCATTCTTCTTATAAAAAAAGAGAGATAGCTATTGAGAAAAAGAAAAAAAAGAGACTTATGAATAGAGGAAAGAGAGAAAAAAGCAACATTTTCCCATGTTAAATAAGAAGATTGCTGAGATACTCATTGTCTGCTTGCCTTGTCATTTTGATATGGGGATTCTTCCGTATCATCGGGCAAGGGGAACCCCGTTGGCAGTTCTCTATGATACGCACATACTTACGATTACAAGAACTTACTGGTAACTAAAGTTGAGTAGCATGAGGAGCGACCCTCGTACTCAAGGGACTTGGGATTTTCAGTTTATAGTCTGTCAAGCATATAACTTAGATTGGACCTCACATTCACCTTAACCACATTAAAGATGCTTATGACAGGGGCAATGAGAGATCAAAGCTAATGAGTACCATACTTTCAGCATTTGGAAGCCTTTCAAACTATTCAAAACCTTTTCATTTCCTTGTTGAGTCTCCACACATTCTATGAGCACTTTCTTGAGAGCATAGTGGCCATTCTTAGTTCTATGTGCATTGTCCCAAGACTTGTTGATTGATGCATACCTTAATATTGCTTGTTTAAACTATTTGTATCTAGTCACTCTTGTAAACTTTGAAGGTGTCCTATGCATTTATGTTTGCTACTCTATGAGGGACAAGCTCAATGCCACTTTGCTATATTTTCTTTATGTGAAACAAACAAACGTCTTGCAAAGCATTGTTATTCATGAATCTTTTGTTTGTGCCTTTTCATTTTGCATCATAGTTTCTTTGTCTTATTGCTAGAACTTTGTCTTTCATGTTATGATTGAAGAATTATGATCCCAGTTTTGATTTTTTTACAAATGCTTTGATCAAGTTTATGATGGTGCATGTCACCTCAAAAATTATTCTTTCTTTTTATCACTTACCTACTCGAGGATGAGCAGGAGTTAAGCTTGGGGATGTTGATACATTGCAAATGTATCTATAATTTTTGATGCTCCATGCTTGGTTTTATCCACTTTCTTGTGTTTTGTCCACACTTTGGAGTACTTTTCATATGATTTCTTGGACTAACCTATTAACAAGAGCCACAGTGACAGCTGCCTGTTTTTTGCTGTTTTTGGTTCCAGGAAAGTCACAAAATGAATATTCTCGGAATTGGACGGGACAAAAGCCAAAGTGCCTATTTTTCCAGAAGACTCCAGGAGCTAGAATACGAGACGGAGGAGAGCCAGGGGCTGGCCACACCACCCCTAGGCGCGGGCTGGGCCTAGCCGCGCCAGGGCATGGTGTGGTGGCCCCAGGCACCCCCTCGGTCTCCCTCTTCGCCTATAAGAAGCCTTCTGACCTAAAAACATTAGGGGGTTCGACGTTTTTCCACAAAAAGTTCTGCTACGCCATCTCCATCGATCTCCACCATCATCTTCATCGACCATCCATGTTTCCTCCATCTATGAGTGAGTAATCCCCCGTTGTAGGCTATGGGGATGGTAGGGATTGGATGAGATCGTTCATGTAATGGCATCAGATTGTTAGGGCATAGTGCCTAGTATCTTTTATTAGTTCTTTATGACTTTGTTGCAACTTGTTGTGCTTAATGCTAGTCACTAGGGCCCGAGTGCCATGATTTCAGATCTGAACATGTTATTGATTCATTATGATAGTATTGTTCTTGGTCTTATCTGCAAGTTGTATACACACATTGTTGTTCGGAACCTATGGCCCCGTAGTGACAGAAATCGGGATAACCGGAAGGGAATGGCTTTGATGTGAGGATCACATGTGTTCACGGAGTGTTAATGCTTTGCTCCGGTGCTCTATTAAAAGGAGCACCTTAATTGCCAGTAGTTCCCTAGAGGCCCCGCTGCAAACGGGCTGGCAGGACAAAAGATGTTGTGCAAGTTCTCATTGCGAGCACGTATGACTATATATAGAACACATGCCTAGGATTGTCTAGTACTTGGGTGCTTTATCTTATTTATCTGCAATTGCCATGTGTTCTGATTGCTATGTGAATTGTCTTGTCCATGCAACACCCGTCCATCCATCCCTATGCCTACTGCACTCGAATCCCACTGTTTACTGCTTTTGTTACTACTGTCTTTGCTTTACTACTGCTGTTACTTTACTATTCCTATTAAAAAACTGTTGCTACTGATAAACTCCTGTGAGCACGATTTTTTCCAGGTGCAGCTGAATTGACAACTCAGTTGTTAAGGCTTATAAATATTCTTTGGCTCCCCTTGTGTCGAATCAATAAATTGGGTTTCACTTCCCTCGAAAATACTGCGATACACCCCCTATACTTGTGGGTCATCAGCATCATCAAGCCCTTAAGCGTGATACCCCACGGTTCGGGAATACTCCAGACATGGTTAGGACACTCCAGCGCCAATGATCAATAGAGGGACCTGGATGGCCATGTGACCCCTATGCGTTCCATGAAGATCTTTCGTCGTTTGAACCGGGACAGTCGTGTCTTATTCCCTTTGTCTCTCGATACTTGCATTGCCCGATATTTGATCAATGACATCACCATGTCGTGTTCAATCTCGTTATCAAACAATTCTACTTGACTCGTTCCGACAAGTGATATCCCTGTGATCCAATCACACGCTGCGTAGCTATTGGATATAACTTCTCCGAGTGGTTCCTTGAGTATCTTCCCGTCACATGGACGGACAAATCCTGCTATTGACATATATTGCCTCTACGGTTTCCTCCGAATACCTGAACACACCTTTATAACCACTGTATTACTAGATGGCGTTTGATGATATCTAAGCACTCTCGGGAGACAGTGATTGATATAGTCTCACGGTCTAAGGAATAGTCTAGGAGGATCCATTTCTAATCATCATAACTTGAACTTCGTGACATGATCGGGTCATGATGTTTAGGTTGGATATTGGTTCATCATCTCATCCTCCGAATACCTGAACACACCTTTATAACCACGTGTATTTATGTTTCCACTCAATACAGTTATAGCATGATATAAAACTTAATCATAAACTATATGAAATATGATAATAGTCCTTACTACTATTTGTCTCTAGGGCATATTTCCAACAGTCTCCCACTTGCACTAGAGTACAAATACACTAGCTGCATTTGTTCTCAATCTTTGGCACCATATATCCGGTACCCTGAACATGCTTGCTCATGGAAGAGGTTGAGTCTTGGGTCTGTACTTTACAGTCCCAAATCCTTTGCAACTTACTAATGTCACCTTGATTGACATTAATACTTTATCATCACATGATAGCATCTGTGTGTATGCATCGTCGTTATGGCAGCAGAACGAGGCCTAATTCCAGGAGCCTACAGTGACGTTAGATCAACCTCGAGGGCTTTCTCATGGGCACTGTGCCCTGGGACACATCATTCTACATTAAAAGTGAACTACCCCCGCCATAACATTATACAACACTTTTGATGGTACCCTTATCTATTATTATAAATGTATTCATCGAAACACTAGTGCACTCTGTTCAACTTTTGATGTTTTTTTGTTCACCTCGCTTCCTACTTGACTTTAATCAGTATTTACAGGAGTTTCCAACATATTCCCTTATGACATAACCCTTTATGTCTTAAGATATGTCATCCTTTATGGATTTGGAAAACATTTCTATAGTTCTCTATTAGATACTGCGGACAAACTGAGCTCAACGTTCTGTGATTCAAACTTAATCACTTTTAAATGTTCCTTATTGGATCACATATTATGTTAAGTTATCATCATGGTTTACTAAGATAGAACCAATGTCTCAACATAGTGGACGATGATCATCCTTTTCTTTCTTTCAATTGATGTTCAACTTAACACTATTCCTAATTTGAGTTATTAAGGACCAGCTCCTTAATTAACTTCTATTCTGAAACCCTTTTCAGAATCCCATAAGGATTACTACATAATATCATAATACACCTATTATTAACTTCTACATCTTATAAATCATTATTCATAAGTATTTGCGCTTTCATTCTTAACACACTTAAGAATTACTCCTATAAGATCCCACTCAAAATATGTTCCTATATATTTGAATTTGAGACTTATATTGCTCCCACTTAAAAATATGTCAATCACATATTGTTTCAGGAAGACTTTCATAGCTCCCACTCAATTTTATGCAAATTTCATATCCACTCACTATTTTGAATAACTTCAAAATCCTTTGATCAAATATCAAACTTGGAGATTTACTATGAGATACTAGTACTATTACTAGTTTTAAATCCACTAGACATTTAGCACACATGAATCAAATTCATTTGAATTTATCGAATATTCGACAAATTGTGCTTTTTTCATTCATCCCCTTTTCCACTATGGCTTTGCAGTCATTTGGGAAAATTCCAAGTAACCCCTTTACTTGTAAGATTCAGCAACGAATTGCTTCCTAATCACAAAGGAATTTTGCTTTTAGGATTTCTCATAATTCTAGTTTACCATTATTTCCTTAGTAGTTCGTAGGTATGTCATATTCCAATAATCATGACAAATGATTCTCAAATGTCTCCATACTAGATATGGATTACATTTTGAATCCTACTTCATGTAGTGAAAACACTAGTGGGGAACACACAATGATCAATATCATTGATTCTTTCCTTTTGTGAAGAGAATCGTTTAGGAACATTGTACGTTGCGCTACTCAACACTCTGATGCAGGGTTTTGAATCCTCATTGTGTTTTACACTATTTTCCATTTGCCCCTTAATTGAGAAGCATCACTTTAAGTGAGCTTTGTCAAGAATGCACCAAAATCCAAGCAGTACGAATCTTGCTTTCCTTTTGGTTTCAGCTATGGATTTTGTATTCAAAGTTTCCAATGAATACTCTACAAGGACCTATTCGCTATTGTTTTGGTTATATCGAATAACCACAAAACTTTCACAAATTCTAATGGTTCACTACATTCTAATTGAGTGCTAACTATTTCTAACGAATGGTCTCTACATCTACACTACAACGATTTCTTTGGTGCCTTCTACTTACCCCCTTTGTTATCTAATATCACATTGTGATGCTTTGCATTTTGACGTTTCAAAATGTTTTGCATTCCACAATTTCTTTTATGCCATATTTATAAAGTTGAATTTCATTACTATTGATCAAATCATAGTAATTAGATATCTTTTATATTTATACCCTTTGTTGATGAAACACTTTGATCAAATCAAATAGTTTCATATTCATGTTTCCTTTGGTAAACTTCTTTACACATTTAAACAATCATATAATGATAATTACCATTTTCGTTAAAACACAATACATCTAATATGTATTTACTTTTAACAATTCTTTAAACACTCTGTATTCAAGTATTACACGATGTTCAAGTTATTTTGTCGAACTTAGGCATGATTTATATGTGACAAGAAATCGAATGACTTTCACATATTATCACATGACTTTGAATTTAAACAATGGTTTTCATTCCGTAATGAAATATTATTTAAGTTGGGTATTTTAAACAAGGCATTTTAATGTTTTACAAATGTTCATGCATTATCAATTAGTTTCAAACAACAAGGGCAATTCACACATAATCAAACAAGATATGAACATGAATAGAAATCATTCATAAAAGCAGAACATTTGTTTGTTACAAACTCATATGAATAACCGTCTCACGAGGTGTGAGACACACTAAAGAAGTTCACAATCTCTTGATTACAATAATCATCCTAAACACGAACTAAATGATAAATGTCGAGGGAGAGTGTCGTCGGCCATCATCATCATGCTCTCCATCAACACGCAATGTCACCTCCTCTCCAGCAAGCACCTCTCATGTAGAAGGACCTGTTTTTAGCAAAACAGAATAAGTATCAGATATACTTAACACTGCAAATGTTTTTGCAAGATTATAACATTTATAAAACTATATATCAAATATATACCTTTGTCATTGATGACCCCAGCGACACCGGGTTCATCCACCACATTTCTGAAATGTGATATGAACTCGAGGAAATCCAGTGTTTCCGTGTCGCCTCTCATAATGCAGATCCTAACCTGTCCTTGGAAGCTTGGTGGAAGCGACTGTAGCACAACTCCCATCGCAAATGAGCTTGAGAACCAGTTGTCCAGGTAGTATGCCAGACTCATGTACGCATCATAGATGCTCAATAAGTGCTCGTCCAGTGAGGAGCCCTCCTCCATCTTTATGAAGAGGAAGTCCCCCATCAGCTCATACTCCCACATGCGCACTTGTTCCATGAAATGTGATCTCAGATGTGCCATGAACACTCGAGGTTTAAGACTTCCCACCATTGGCCACAGCCCATCCTCCATTCCGAGGCGCATTGTCACTGATATGAATGTGGCCATCACACAACGACGGCAGCGCAGATCCCGCTGCTCCTGGGTCTCATGAGAATAGGGTGGCTCCAAATACATCTCGCAGGTCATGTAGTCAGCTACATTGTTCTCACCAAGGAGATCAAACAGGCGCATGACACATGCAGAAAAGTTGGATCCATCTAACTTGAGCTTTTCTCCTTTTAACCAAATGACGATAGGGAAGGTAATCTCGGGGAGAACCATTTTCTACATTTATAATTACAAAAGGAACTAAGACTAAGTTTATAATTAAATGAGTTAATAATAACTCCACTCAGAAACACCTATCCCCACAAGGGTTCCTAGTGATAACACGACCCCTATAAGCCACATCTCCCCCGATTGAGCACGGCCATCGATGTGGGTTCAAAGGTGGACGCTAAATATCGGTCACATCATTCATGCGACTCGTGCTCGATCTTTCGACCATCCGTGTTCCGAGGCCACGCTTCTATGGTGTGCTAGGCTTGCTAACTCAACCTTAGTGTATTCGTTGTGCAACATGGATTACACCCACTATATGCGAACGTAGATATGTCTGACACCCGGGCCTGTACCCTCGATCGCCTCATACCAAAGAACTTTCTTGGTGGTGCACACTAAGGGGGAACACAATCGTTGGTAATTTTAACAGGGATCATCTTATTAGGCTACCGTCGAGTATCTAATACTAGCACACAATAAGACATGCAAACAATAACATTGAATGTAAATGCGATGTGATATGGTCCTTCATGTCGCGATCTCCATCCGTCGTCACCGGGTTCCGGCGCCAGGGTTCCGGCGCCGTAGACACCAGGGTACTAGTGTCACTCCGGCATGGTAGTCCTACTACTACGTAACAAAAGGTAATCACTTTACCTTTGCCACAACCATATCACAAAGCAATGCCCCCCTGCAAAACAAAGTTAGACGCCTCTACTTTATCTTTGCATGTTTTACGTGGCTGAATGGGCTTTCGCACAAGAACCGCTTCTTACCTACAAACTTTCAGCACAACGCTGATCAAGTAGTTGTCTCTACTACACCCCTTTTGGGGCCCTCCGTTGCAAATGGTATACCAACTAATGCGAGAGAGACAAACACCCCCCTAAGCCACTTTATACGGTACAAGCCGTATGTCAAGCATGGACCAGTCTCGTGAATGAACGCGTAAAGTCGGTTGGGGGCCGCTTCATCAAGCATTACAGCGGTATACACAAGTACACGTGGGAGGATAACAACTAAAAGATCAACGCCCACACGCTACATCTCGTGTGTTCTACCCGTACTAGCATTACTACGCATAAATCTAGCTCTGATACCACAGTTGGGTTCCGCGTATGAAAAAAATAAATTTTACTCTACGCCCCTGAACCCCTGAAGCTGCCAGGACCTATCTATTAGTAATACAGTAACGGGAGGGTCTTTTCGCGAACTTACCCTTGAAGACCGAAAAGCGTTGTCAACGCTAAGGAGAGCGTGGTTGATGTAGACGAGCCGAAGCCGACCTCAAGGTCATGATGAAGTCCTTGCGCTCCTTGGATCCAACGACCTGAGTGCCTCAAGTGCGACACCTCGTGGGGATTTACACCGTCTGGTGCCTGACGATGACTCCCGCTTCCCCGAACCAGCAGTAGTTGCGGAAGTAGAGCTCCCGGATCCGAATCCCGCAGCGCGACGACGCTCCATGGTGAAGATGTCTCTCGCTCGTGCAGTCCAGACATGGGACCACGATCACGAGAGAGAGAGGGGGAGAGAGAAAATATCAGTTAGAGGTCCTCCCAAAAGTGAGAATACCTTTATTGAATATTGGTGTGTTTAATTTGGCCAAATACCCCCACTATATATAGGGGAAGGGGAGGTACTACCTCCCTCAAAGTCTCGGGGTGGGACTAAAGGAGAGGAGGGGGGAGGGGAGGCCACCGGCCACCTAGTGGGCCCCGCGCGGGTGGGGGGGGGGGCTAGGCCTAGCCGGCCACCCCCTTGCCCCTTCTCCCTCTCTCCTTTCCCCTAATGAGCCTTCTCCCTCCGGAAATTGGCCCATTAAGCCTTTGACCATTTTAATTGAATTTATCTTTATTAAATAATTATGAATAAATAATTAAATCAATATTTAACATTCATTCACATATTATTCAACCTCCGTGGCCATGGAAAACCTTCCACCTCCACTCCGAACATCCTTCGGACTTACTGAAAACCCTTCCGGTTTTCTCTCTACTATTCTTTAGCGATTCCATCGATCCTATAAACACTCTCTAAGCATCATGAAGCCCTTAAGAGTGATACCCCATGGTTCGGGAACACTCCAGACATGGTCGGGACACTCCCGCACCAATGATCAACAGATGTACCTAGATGGCCATGTGACCCCTGTGCGTTCCACGAAGATCTTTCGTCGTTTGAACCGAGACAGTCGTGTCTTATTCCCTTTGTCTCTCGATACTTGCATTGCCCGAGATCTGATCAATGACATCACCATGTCATGTTCAATCTCGTTACCGAACAATGCTACTTGACTCGTTCCGACAAGTGATATCCCTATGATGAAATCACACGCTACGCAGCTATTGGATATAACTTCTCCGAGTGGGCCCTTGAGTGTCTTCCTGTCACATGGACGGACAAATACCGCTCTTGACATATATTTCCTCTACGGTTTCCTCCGAATACCTGAACACACCTTTATAACCACCGTATTACCAGATGGCGTTTGATGTTGTCTAAGCACTCTCGGGAGACAGTGATTCATATAGTCTCACGGTCTAAGGAATAGTCTACAAAGATCCATTTCTAATCATCGTAACTTGAACTTCGTGATATGATCGGGTCACGATGTTTAGGTTGGGTATTGGTTCATCATCTCATTCTCCAAATGAGATGACTCCATTTCCAACTGGCATAAATGCCACATGATCAGGAAACATGATCATCTGTTGACCAATGAACTAGTGACTAGAGTTTCACAGGGAACCCCTGGTTGTTTGTATATCACACGTGTATTGATGTTTCCACTCAATACAGTTATAGCATGATATAAAACTTAATCATAAACTATATGAAATATGATAATAGTCCTTACTACTATTTGTCTATAGGGCATATTTCCAACACCACCGTCTCCTCGTCATGATGATAGTCCTCCCCTGAGCACCATCTAGGAGAGCTCTACGGCTGCGCCGAATCTCAGCCCACCTCCGCGAGACGAGGGCAACGTTGGCACAGAGGGAGGTGGCGCCTCCAAGGATGTGACTATGCCTGATTAGCCTACTTCTTCTTCTTCTCAGCAACAACAAGGTGACAATGGTGCCAACAACATTGGCACCGAGAAGGCTTCTACCGAGGTGCCTGTGAATCCAGCACCGACCCAAGTTCAACCTCAGCCATCTCTAGCTCCAGCTCCAAGTTCATCTGCACAAGTACCTCCTGCCTCATCCGAGTCTGTCCAGACTCAGCGAGAAGACCAAACTCGGCCCAGCCCAGAGGCCAAACCTTCTGCACCAACTTCTTCGGCCGGAGCATAGCCTCTAGCTCCATAGCAGCAGGCTAAGTCACCCACCAAGGCAAAGAAAGCCGTCGAGGTTGCCAAGGGACAGAAGGCTTTCGATGCGGCCAAGACCACACCCAAAGGATCAATGGCCAGGTCTAGGAAGCACACCCTTGCATATATGATGCAACAAGGGAGCGATGCTTCCGGCTCTACTCCTGATAAACAACTTTCTCTTCATATGAGCCCAGTCGCAGCTCAAACTACCCAGAAAGCTGCTCATGCCGAGGGCTTGGTCGTGACTCGTAATCTCAGCGGGAAGAGCTATATCTTGCTCACTGAGTATGCCGACAACTGGAATAATTCCAAATACATCAACGTTAGCTCCGGTAATCCGTCAAAGTTTGGTCCTGTAGATATTGGTGCCTAGATGAGCACAACTGCCAAAGCCATTGGTTATGCCAGCAAGATGATGGAGGTAAATATCTTAGCCATCCCCTTACGTATCCGCTAGTACTTGTAGTTATATCCTCCAGTCCCCGATCCTCCGTGGGAGTAACGTGTTACTCGGCTGGATGCTCAAATCCGAAGTACTTTAATTGTGTTAAATTTCCTTAGTAGTTTCGAACCTCCAATCGCCTAGAGCCGGGTTAAGTTCCACTTGGCCCGGGTCTTCAGTATCTTCAAATCTTCACTCACCTAGAGTCGGGTTAAGTTCCACTTGACTCGGTTATTGAGTAACCTCGAATATTCATTCACCTAGAGTCGAGTTAAGTTCCACTTGGCCCGGATCTAACTAAGTTCAAATATTCAGTCACCTAGAGCCGGGTTAAGTTCAACTTGACTCGGATCTGACTAAGTTCAAATATTCATTCACCTAGAGCCAGGTTAAGTTCCACTTGGCCCGAATCTGACTAAGTTCAAATATTCACTCACCTAGAGCCGGGTTAAGTTCCACTTGACTCGGATCTGACTAAGTTCAAATATTCATTCACCTAGAGTCGGGTTAAGTTCCACATGGCCCAGATCTGACTAAGTTCAAATATTTAGCCGGGTTAAGTTCCACTTGGCCCGGATTTGACTAAGTTCAAATATTCACTCACCTGGAGCCGAGTTAAGTTCCACTTGTCTCAGATCTTTAGTAACTTCAAATATTCCTTTTTATATATGAGCTAACACTTTCCTTTTTAGATCACCACCAACCGCCGGACCATTGAGTTTCAGAGGCTTCTGGACTCGCACAAAGAGCTTAGCGCAAAGGGGCCCTGCTGCCTGAGCTTAGTTCTTTCTACTATATGTTTGCTTTTACTTCTCTTTATTTTGTGATGCCGAATTAGCTTGCGACTCAGATTCTGCAGCCAATGTGGAAGCCAAAAACAAGGCGCTGAAGAAGAAATTGGTCGAAATGAAAGGTAGCTTTATTTTGCTTCTTATCCTTTGTCCTTTTTTCATTTTGACACGGCAGGTAATTATACCTTGGCTCCACCAGGTCAAAAAATTATTTTAGTGTCTCTTCAAGATAGCGTGCCTCTGCCTGACATGATGCTTCATTTTCTCGAACAAGCAGGACAACATCAGGCCGAGTTGAATAAGAAAGACGATGAAATTGCCCAGCTCCAACAAAAAGATGATGAGATCACTCGGTTTAATGCCGAGCTTGAAAAATTGAAAATCCTCTAGAAAGCTGAGCTAGAAAAAGTTGATCAGGCCTTTACGGGAGAAAAGGATCGGCTGAAAACCACACTTGAGAATAGTCAAGATATGCTCAAGGACGGCGACATCAAATTTGATTCGGTGAACACTAAGCATGAAAAAATCAAGAAGAGGAACGCTGCCTGGTTCATGGAGTTGACTTGGATTAACATCTATATCTCTCGTGAATTTCTCTCCCTGTGTCGACATTACTTTTATCAGGTCTTGTGCTCTTATTGACTTATCTTATTTGTCTCATCTTTAGGCAATTTTCCGAAGTCCAACTCTCGTGCTGCCACTGCTATTACCAAGTTTCTGTCGAAGAGAGGTACCTCGGTTGTTCCTTCTGCAGAGCCAATTCCTTACGACATGGAGGATACCTTGGCGAGCCTCGCAGCTCGGGTGGAACCTGTGAAGAGGTTTGTAGTGGACCTGATGGATGCTATTGTCCGGGTATTCCATGCCCTTTGGCCCACAGAGAGCACTCCTAACTTGGGCAAAGTCCCCGAGATTCATTTTCTTGTTCTCCCAATTTAATGACTCGGCTCGCATCTACCTTGATTTAGTGTTTGACTTACGAGTCCGAGGTTCAAAAAATTTGTCTTAACAATACTTGAAACTTTAGGATTAGCTCAAAATAATTCAACATAGAAAGGAAGTAAATACAGGGGTTAGTCCAAAAACAAATGTCGGCTCGATTACGTTCCTTTTCCTTAGTCGTTTTTCATATGCCTTGGAATTCCAAACTTGTTCTCTTGCTTGCCATGAAGCCAATTCTTGTTGGGCAACAAGTCAAAGAGTTATCTTCTGGTGCCGACATACTACTAACTTGGCTAAGGTGTAATTAATTTATGCCAGCCGACATATAAAGAGTAAATGCAGAACAAAGACAATTATCATTAGGGTAGTCTCCGATTTTCTACTCGGGGTGCCGAAGTTCCACTGATAAGCTCATTGCCGACATATGAGAGTTCGAGATACATACACTTTTGCTAAGTGTAAAATGGACGAAGTAGAGCTACATTACATGGTCGCTTTGATTCCTCGCCGGACCTGTGCGCCTTGTTCTTCTCATGTGGTTGTGCATCAATGAGGTAATAGGCATCACTGTGCAGCGCTTTGCTTACAATGAATGGCCCTTCCCATGGGGAAGACAACTTATGCATGCCGGCAGTGGACTGCACCAGCCAAAGTACCAGATCTCCTTCATTGAAGACTCGAGGGTTCACTTTTAGGCTATGGTAGCATCAGAGATTTTACTGATAAATGGCGGTCTGGACAATGCCAATTCTCTCGCTTCTTTTAGAAGATCAACATCATTATGCTGGGCTTCTTGCACTTCAGCTTCTATGTATTGGGTGACCGTAGGCGAGTCATGCTCTATGTCGTCTAGTAATACAGCTTCTGGCCCATATACTAGAAAGAATGGTGTATGGCTTGTTGATTGATTTGGAGTTGTTCTTAAGATCCATAATATCGCTAGTAGTTCTTCTATGCAGCTCCCCACTGATCTTTAAATAGGCTCAATGAGCCGGGGTTTTATCCCGGACAGAACTAGTCCGTTGGATCTTTCCACTTCTCCGTTTGATGCGGGGTGGGCCACTAATGCAACGTCCAGCCGAATCTTCTTATCTCGGCAAAACCTGGAAAAGCTCATTCAATGAAGTAGGTGCCATTATCAGTTATGAGATTGTGAGGCTAGCCATATCTCAGAATAATATCTTGGAGGAATGTCACGGTCGTAGCTCCATCACATTTTCTTATTAGCATCACTTCAATCCACTTGGCAAACTTGTCCACCATGACTAAGATATGGGTCATGTTTCCCTTAGCTGGCTTAAACGGTCTAAACATATCTAAGCACAACACAACAAATGGCCAAGTGATTGGTATAGTTTTGATTTCCAACATTGGCATGTGTGTCTTGGTAGCGTACCTCTGACAGCCATTACATTTCCTTACTAGTTCCTTGGCTTGCTCCAACGCACTTGGCCAGTAAAACCCATGCCGAAAAGCTTTTGCCACTAAGGCCCTAGATGAGGCATGATGCCCACATTCCCCCTGATGAATATCTCGGAGGATGTCCATCCCTTCTGATGGGTCAACACACCACCACAAAACACTTGTGACACTTCTCTTTTATAGCTTGGAATTGATAATGGTGTATGCCTTTGCTCTCCTCTGCTCTTGCCTTGAAAGTATCTCATCACTTGGCAAAGTTCCATCTTTCAATAACTCAAATATTGGCTATGCCCATGCTGGTACATTCGAACTTGGAAAAGTACTTCATCAACCTCCATTGCATCGACCGACATAACCTCCGCCGGATCAAGATGAACAGTCCCCAGGTTCTGCAAGGTAGTCCCTGGGTTTGCCGAGGTATTCCCCCAATCAATGTCCATAAGGGTAGCTTCTGATCCGGGGTTGGCCGGGACATAGATTGATTCTGGTGAAAGTGTGATAGATGGTTTTCTTAGATGTTCCAGAGCAACTCCTGGAGGGATATCTTGTCGAGATGAGCCCAACTTAGACAACACGTCGGCTGCCTCATTCTCAACTCGAGGTACATGATGGAATTCACATCCCTCGAAGTACCCACATATCTTTTGGACGTGAAATCTATAAAGGGCCATGTTGCATCCAGAGCGTCCCAATGACCAGACACTTCTTGTACCACTAGATCCAAATCACCAAAGCATTGTATATGATGTATCCCAACTTCTTTTGCCACCTTTAGTCCATGCACGAGCGCCTCATACTCGGCCACATTGTTTGATGCTCGAAAATGGATCTGCATCACATATCGTAGCTTATCTTTCTTGGGCGAGGTGAGTACTACCCTGGCCCCTAATCCTACTTTCATCTTTGACCCATCAAAATGCATCCTCCAGTAGTTTGAGTCCGGCAAAGGAGGTTCGTACTGCATCTCGGCCCAATCCACGAAAAAATCAGCCACTGCTTGAGACTTGATGGCGTCCCTTATATCATATTGTGGTGCATAGGGGCTAACTCAATTGCCCATTTTGCAATCCGGCCACTTGCATCTTTGTTACTCATTATCTTCGATATTGGTGCTTTGCTTACTTTTACGGGGGTTCTCCTTGAAGTAGTGCTTGAGCTTCTTGGCCGCCATATACACACCATACACCATCTTCTGATAGCGAGGATAGTTCTTCTTTGAACTCGATAATACCTCGCTTAGGTAATACACTAGCCTCTGCACCGACTTACCTTCCTCGTCACGCTCCACCACAACCACGACACTTACGACTCGGTTGGTCACTTCTATATAGAGCAACATCGGCTCTTTGGATAGTGGTGAGGCTAACACTGGTGCAGAGGCTAGCATCTTTTCAGTACATGAAAAGCGCTATCAGCTTGCGGTGTCCATACAAATTTATCTGGTTTTTTCATTACCTGATAGAGAGGCAATGCCTTTTCTCCCAACCGACATACAAACCGACTTAATGATGCCAGGAAACCAGTGAACTTCTGAACATCGTTAAGATACTTCGGCAGCTCCATTCGCTCTATAGGTTGTATTTTAGTGGGGTTGGCCTCGATACCTCGGTTGGACACGAGAAAATCGAGTAACTTCCTAGCCGGCACACCAAAAGTACATTTCTCAGGGTTAAGCTTCATTCGGAACCTCCTGAGGTTCGCAAATGTTTGTCGGATATCATCTAGGAGTGTTTTGCTTTCCTTTGTTTTTATCAGAACATCATCTACATATACTTGGACATTTTTCCCTATTTTATCATGTAAACATTTTTGCATACACCTCTGATACTTCAATGAAAGCAGTCTTTATTTGATCATCCAGGTTCAAGGGTATCTGGTGGAAACCGGAATACGCATCTACAAATGATAACAACTCACACGCAGCGGTCGAATCAATGACCTAATCTATCCTCGGTAGTGGGAATGGATCTTTTGGACACACCTTATTCAGGTTCGTGTAATAATACACATACGCCACACTACTACCACATTCGGTCATCCTTCTTCTTTTCCATGAGCACCGGATTAGATAGCCAATCCAGGTAAAGCACTTCCATGATAAACCCGACTGCAAGGAGCTGAGCTATCTCATCACCAATGACCTTTCTCCTATCTTCGGCGAAGCGGCGGAGAGGTTGCTTCACCGGCTTTGCTCCGGGTCTCACATGCAAAGAGTTCTCGGCCAACTCCCTCGGTACACCTTGCAGATCCTGCATGGACCAAGCAAAGATATCCCAATTCTTACGGAGGAAGTCGATGAGCTCGCTTTCCTATTTGTCGCCTAACCCGACACCAATAGTTACGGTGTGCTCTGGGAACTGATCATCCACGGTTACCTTCTTGGTATCTTTTGTCGCTTGAAATGAAACACTTCCATGCAGGTTACTCAGAGCCGAGATATTCAGCTACGCACACTGAGCCAATGTCGCCACCTCTTGGATCCTTCTCTTCTCTTGTGCTATCACCTAGACTCGGCCAAGTTTTACCTGGTCAAGGCACACTCCATGGAGCGCCTGAAGTCCCTAGTTATGGTGATCACTCCATTTGGTCCTGACATTTTCATCTTTAAGTATTCAATGTGATCACTAGACATAAACTTAAATAGAGTTGGCTTGCCGAATAACGCATGATAAGCACTGTCCAAATCTACTACCTCGAACTCCAAGTTCTTAGTTCGGAAGTTATCTTTGGTGCCGACTAAGACATCAATGCGGACCTTTCCAATGGGCTCACAAGACAAACCCGGAACAATGCCATGAAATGTGGTCTTGGTTCCCTGAGGCATGTTCTCTGAAACTCCCAGCTTATGCATTGTGTCTTTATACAAGATATTCATGCTTCAGCCATTGTTAATCAACATTTTGGATAAGTTCATATTGATGTTTGGCCCGATGAAAGTTGGGTCAAGCACCAAGGCGTATGTTCCAGGACTCGGCATGAGCCTGGGGTGATCCTTGATACTTCATATGATTTCCTGATCAGACAAAGGCATGTACCTCGTCACAGCCGACATAACTGCATTTACCTCCATATGTCAGTGTTGCACGCTATGTTTGTTAGTTTCTTCCGTGGTAAACACAGAGTAACTCTGATAGTGTTCCCTGTAATCATTTCTCCCATCGTTTCTGGGGTACCTTTGGTTCTGCTAGTGTTGGTTTTCCACTTGATGCACTGCATCCCTTCTCTCATGGTGTCACTAGGGTAGCCGAATACCCCGACTTAGGTACACATTCTTTGTCTATTTCAGTGATGAGGTTTCTACCCGTCATTTTTACTCTGTCCATGTGGGTGGGAATGATCCGGTTAGCTTTTGCATATTCATGCAATGTGATGTTCAGATATTGCTACAACTCAGCAACTCTTTTTGCCCCTGCTAACATTTTCAGTCGGGTCTCCTCTAGCTCGGCCTGTGCCTGTGCCGGATCTGCTACAGGTGCTATGGGAGTAGCTAAGCTATCTATTGCCTGATACAACACGTTCTCTAGCCTCTCTAGTGGAGGAACTCTTTTCCTTGGTACATTTGGTGTTGTCTCCGGGTTCTCCGAAGGGTCATTGCTTGCTCTTGCTTCTGGCGCCGCCATCATAACCTCAATGCAGCTAGCGGGGCGAGTGATATGCAGGCCGAGAGCCGCGCTAAGAGGTGGTTTAACTCCCTAGACGACGTGCAGCGGGTGAATACATGACTCGTCTATGCGAACGTAAACGTTGTGGGTGCTGAGGCTGATGAAGAGGCCGTTTCGTAGAGGAGGGCAGCTGCCGAAGGTGTTGGAGTTATCGTTAACGAAGTCCGGTGCTCCAAAGCGTTGAACGATCCTAGAGACAATGTGTTCCCCGGTGGTGATGATGCTTCCTGTCCGGATCTTCACTCTAGCTAGCTCCGCTGCTGGCCCCACAGTGGCCACCAACTATCGTGGTGGTGGCACGACAGATGCCATGTATAGGCTAAAGATGGGGCCAAAGTGGCCTAGAGGTATCCAGAGAGGATAGTGTGGTGATTCTAGACACAGATGTTTGTATTCTCTCTATCAATGGTATTTATAGATGCTCCTTGAGCTGTTCGTGGGGAGGAGGAAGATGAACCTCTCTATTGTCCACGCCTCTCTCTAGGGTTTTCCCTTAGTAAAAATGACTGACCCCTCTATGGAGATCCTGGCGCTCCTTATATAGTGGACGCCAGGTTACAAGCTAGGGCGTACGTGCAGGGCATATTCTCCGAATATGCCTCTCCCAAAATAGTAAAGAGGCGCGCCTCTTTTTCCCTTTGTTCAACACTCAGGACTCGTGGCGTAAGCCTCTCTGGGCGAGTCTGCGGCACGGCGTCACCCGACCAGGAATGGTTTGGCAACGTCACCGTTGTTAGTTCGTACTCGCTAGTCCTCCCCTCTGTCCTCGGCTCTCATGCTTAGTGGAGAGAGAAAAGCGTTGACCATGGAGATACCTTCCTTCTTTTGTAAGCCGAGTGGTAACCTAGCGCCTGCCTAGCTAACTCGGACCTGGGATACCTGCAAACAAGTAACATTAAGGCACCGACATACACTTTATGTCGACCGAGGTAACGTGGGGTGAAAAGCGTCTGGGCCGGGTCGACTGTAACTCAGCTTGCCTTGAGGTAACTCGGTAAACTTCCGCTTTGACCTTGCTATACCTCGGCTAACATCGCCATTATACCACATCTTGACCCTACCCATGGTTATCCGCCCAACATCAGACCAATGATCCGGGGTGAGAGGTTCCCCTCCACTTTCAAGGGGCCAAAAGAGATCGGGAAGTACGATCCCACCCTCGACCCAATAGTGTGGATTGACACATTCCTCATGGTGATGGGGATCACCATCCACACGGATCTACTCGCCGCCTGCTACCTCCCCTGATGATGGAGGGAGCGACTCACCAACACCCTCCCCGAGAATAGCATCGACTCGTGGGAAGAGATATGGTATGCCTTCATCAAGCACTTAGAGGGATCCTACACTCACACACCACCATCAAGGAACTGGAGTGCTTCATACAGGGACCACGCGATTCGAGTCGCCACTAGGTGCAACATTGGCAGGACCTATGGATCAATGCTTCCAGCATCCACACGGACATGGCGATCCACTTCTTCAAGAACACATGCTGGTACGAGCCTCTGGTCACCAAGATCAAGAGGGCTTATCAGACACTCGAGAACATCCCGACCTCTTGGTGATCGCCAAGAGCTACATAGAGGAAGCTCTGAACCAGGACTCGGACGACGAGTCAGGTGGAATACACCGCACGGGTGGCCACGACAACAATAGACAACACGAGCTGCGCTACAGAGGCAACTACGAGCAATACAACCTGAAGAACTTATGTCGCGACAGAGGTAACTACCTCACCAACAATGCTTGAGGCCGAAATTCGACCCTGTGGCATACCTGAACCAACCGTGTATCTATCACAGTAGGGAATGGAAGCCCACAACCCACACTACTGCCGACTTTCACTCTCTCAAAGATATTGAGAAGGAAAGGCGGGCTAGGGAAGGCCCCAACAACGACCCGCGAAGGGACAATGGCAACGCTGGTGGGTTCGGCCACATGGCCGGCTCACTGCACATGTTAACCAGACTCAAAATGAAACGGGAGAAGAAGGTCCTTGCCCATGCAGTCGCCATCAATTCGATGAATCAAGTTCCCGCACTGGCTCAATTGGTCAAATGAAAGCATCTCATGGAGTCGCGAGGATCACACGCCCAGGATAGAGTATCTAGGGCGAGTTGCCCTAGTGGTCTACCCCATTGTGGCTGACTACTGGCTCACAAGACACAGATGGACGACAGAAGCTCCATCAACATAATGTACTTAGACACCTTCATGCGACTGCATCTCCCGCTATCGATGGTCGACTCGACCCTCTGCACCTTCCATGACATCGTCTCGTGTCGGAAGTCATACACGATTGGCAATATGACGTTGCCAGTCACCTTCGGCACCCCTGCCAACTACCACAACGAACAAATCGTCTTCGTGTTGGTGAACTTCTGAAGCCCGTACCACTATGTGTTGGGGTGGAAGGCATTCATCAAGTTCATGGCACCCCCCACTACGCATACACCATGATGAAAGTCATGGGGCCATGCCGCATCATCACCGTCCACGACAACCTCGATATGGTTGTAGAGTGCGAGGAAAAAGGCGCCTAGCTTGCTGAAGAAACAAACCATGCTGACGAGCTTGTGAAGTACGCGAGTGGCATCGACAAGGACGAACCGACGATCTTGAAGAAGCTCACCTTGGCAAGCTTCACACTATCAACTTTCGAGGCCTCAGCGCACAATCTCACCGTTGAGCTCGTCCCAGGCGACCCGATCTAGAAGGTCACCGTGGGGACCAACATGAGCCCGGTATAGGAAAGCGCACTCATCGAGTTTCTCCGTGAGAATCATGACATTTTCACATGGAAGCCATCTAACATGACTGGTGTCCCAAGGGAACTCGATTGGCACAAATTAAACACCAACCCCAAGGCATGGCCAATCAAGCAACCACTTTGACCCTTCAATGAAGAGCGACGCAGTGCAATCGCGAAAGAGGTGCAACGGCTACTCACCGCAGGGTTCATTCGACCCATCAAGTTCTCCAAATGGCTGGCCAACCCAGTCCTGGTTTTGAAGAAGAACAATACCTAAAGGATGTGTATCGATTACACCAACCTCAACAACACCTGCCCAAAGGAGGAATTCACACTCCTAAGAATCGACCAAATCATCGATTCGACCGCGTGGTCTGAGTTGCTATGCTTCCTCGATGCGTACTCCGACCACAATCATATAAAAATGGCCGTCAAGGATGAAGATAAAACGGCTTTCATCATGCCGTTTAGATCCTTCTACTACACTACAATGACATTCGGCCTCAAGAACACCGGGGCGACCTACCAGCGATGCTTGCATGAGTGCCTAGCAAGCCAAATTGGCCACAACATCCGCGTCTACATCGACAACATGGTGGTGAAGTCGACTCTCCAAAGAGACCTACTCGATGAGCTGGATGATACTGTCCTGAATCTTCGGAAGTACAATATCAAGCTTAACCCAGAGAAGTGCGCATTTGGCGTACCCACCGGCCAGTTGCTGGGGTATGTGGTCTCCAAGCGAGGCATCAAAGAAAACCCCCTCCAAGATCAACAACATCATGTGACTCGGGAAACCCAAGTGCCTACGCGACATCCAGAAGCTGGTAGGGTGACTCCCGGCTCTCTGTCACTTCATCCCCTGATTTGGTGAGAAGGAAATGCCTCTCTATCGCCTGATGTGCAAATACCCCACATTTGAGTGGGACAACAAGGCCGACATCATGCTTAACGCACTGAAGTAAGTGATATTCATTATCGTCAGATTGACGACAAGTACACCATGAGGGGGTCCACGAGGTGTGCAGAAGAGAGGGTGTGAGATGTACGGTATTCCGGGACGGTGAGCACAAACGTTTACCCAGGTTCGAATCCGCTAGCTTTGGATGGATCCTACTCCTACTAGCAATATAGTAATATGACAGAGCCGGAATATGGATTAAAAGGGTTTCACCTGTGCGAGTTGAGATTGTAGGCTATTGTGGGGTGCCCTAAAGGCTTGTCCTAGAACGGCTTATATAGATATCCGGCCTAGGGTTTATAGGAGAGACCTATCCGGCTACGACTAAGAGTCGGTTATAGAGTACATATTGAACTACAAGTAACACTACATGCCTATGTCGGTAAGTCTTCTGGGCCTTCCCGTAGCCAGACTGGACTTCGTCTCTTCTCCCTGACTGGGCTGCCCGTGAAGCAGATCTCTAACCCTAAGTGGGCCACCCTGGTCAGCGAGGCACAGTGAGGATACCCGGAAAGTATATCCCAAATAGCAGCCCCTGGAAGCCTCCAAGATCCAGAGTCGGATTTCATCATCGTCTAGCTTGATCTATCTTCAGCTTGTAGAATCTTGAAGGGTTCCTGAAACTTCAAAAGAAAGGATAGGATCTGAGTCTTAAAAATAAGCCAGACCTATGAGTACATTATTCGGATTCCTAGCTTGAAATACAAACTAAGCCAGAACTTGGTCTCTGACATATCCTGACACCAGTCAAGGTCAGGTCACGTCATTGATAGACATTCCTATCAGCACGACCATTGGTGGGTCCGCCTTTGCAGAACCGAGGCGTCGTTTTAATGTGTCCGCTGAGATCGAGGCGGCGTAATCCTCATGAGGGGGTTACCTAGCTCCTTCCATGATGCGTGGCATGGTTACTGTTTATCTTGCATGAATCTTGGCACAGGCAAATGATATAAGGGTCTAAGATCTCTCCCTTTCTCTTCACCAGCGCTAGTGCTTTCTCCTTCCTCTCGATGCTTCCTCCGAAAGAGCTCTTCTGCCTCCCCCAAATCCCATAGTGCCGCCCATCCTAGGTCACCGACGCCCAGAAAATGGCTGAGGCCTCATCTTCTGCCACGGCGGTGACAACAGCGACGACACCTGCAATGGAGAAGGAGAAGTGTCGCGGGGTTTTTATCCCCTGCATCCTTGATGATGCCAAGATCCGTGTCGTCGAGAAGGAAGGTATCCTCCGCACCGACGACTGGCGGAGCGTCTTCGGACAAACCATCCCCACCCCCAACACTGATGAGCGAGTGCACTTTGGCACCCACCTCGGCAGAGGTTTGAGCTTTCCTCCCTCGGGCTTCTTCTTTGAGGTCATAGATCACTACGGAATGCAACTCCACCATATCCCCCAAACTCTATTTTAGAAATGAGCTCTTATGCCTCTTTGTGTGAGCGGTATCTCGGTATTAGGCCAAGTCTTATTCTTTTTCGGTATTACTTCCATACCCGGAGAAATTCCATCACCGCCGGTAATCCTTACATTATCAGAACTCTTAGATTTTCTGTTAGGAGAGAATGAGTCTATCGTAGGATTAAGGCTAGCGAGTCAGTGAAACAGTGGCTGTCCACATTCTTTTACCATAAGGTCAGACCGGCTCCAGGCAAAGCAACTGCTTTTGCCAGTTTTTGTTGACGGTGCTGCCACGCCCCAAGAGTCCTGGGACATAGATGCTTCGGCTCTTACTGACGATCTTCTTCTTGCTAAGAGGCGGATCGAATATCTGATGAAGCACAAGCGTCTGAAAGGATCCGACCTGATCCACTGCTGGCTGGCTTGCCGGATCCAGCCTCTCCAACACCATGGTGATCGGCTCATGCATTCAATCACCAAGAGTAAGAGGGAGTCTCTACGAATCTTCTCCATTCCTTACTCAAACAAGAACTATGAGTCTCAGATCAAATGGTTGATTAGGTAGCAGATCGATAGGAAGATCATGCAGTTGTCCTTGGACATGCATACGGCTGATGATCCTGTGACACCAGTAAGCTTTCCAGCAATCACTCGAATTATGTGTGCATCCATATATTGTTGTGTCTTTTTGCAATACTAAGATATTTCTACTTTTTAGCTTGCTGATGATACGTTGCTAATGTATCTATAATTTTTGATGTTACATGCTTGTTTTATATCTACTTTCTTATGTTTTGCCCACACTTTGGAGTATTTTTATACACTTTCTTGGACTAACCTATTAACAAGATGCCACAATGCCAGCTGCCTGTTTTCTGCTGGTTTTGGTTCCAGGAAAGCCACCAAATGAATATTCTTGGAATTGGACGGGACAAAATCTGAACTCAATATCTCACCGAGGGGGACACCGAGCCAGAATACAAGATAGAGAGGGGCCAGGGGCCGCCCACAACACCTGGCTATGCGGCCCGGCCTGGCCCACACCAGGGGGTGGTGTGGCCGCCTAGGGCACCCCCTTGACCTCCCCTTTTGCCTATAAGATGCCTCCAATATAGAAACCCTAAGTACGCGATCAAAATTCCACAAAATAGTCTGTAACCGCCGTCATCTCCATCCCTAGATCAAGAGGGATCTAAACTTCTTCCCAGCACCCTGCCGGAGGGAAGAATTCACCCTAGAGGCCTTCTTCATCACCATGCAAGCCTCCGGTGTGATGCGTGAGTAGTTCATCCTTGGACTACGGGTCCATGTAGTAGCTAGATGGTTGGTTCTTCTCCTTTGTGCTATCATGTTTAGATCTTGTGAGCTCTGTTCATGATCAAGATCATCTATTTGTAATCATACATGTTGTGTTTGCGGGGATCCGATGGATATTGAGATGCTATTTCAGATTGATTACTGATTCTATCATGTCTTTGTTATTTGTGATCCTGCATGCTCTCCGTTGTTAGTAGATATCTTGGCCGAATAGATGCTAGCAACTTCAAGAGGGAGTATTTATGCTCGATAGTGGGTTCATGCCTCTAGTAATTTGGGGAAGTGATAGAAATCTCTAAGGTACTAGATGTGCTGTTGCTACTAGGGAGAAAACAACAATCCTTTTTTCATAGAACAATCATATTGTTTACGTTACATGCAATGCGTAATGCAATTATCTGTTGCTTGCAACTTAATACTAGAGGGGGTTCGGATTGATAACCTGAAGGTGGATTATTAGTCATAGATGTAGTTGGATTACGGTCTATGTATAATGTGGTAATGCCCAATCAAATCTCATAGGAGTCAAGATGATTAGTATATGCATGTATGCTTTCTCGATGTTTGTCAATTGCCCCGCTGTAATTTGTCCACCCAACATGTCATCTATCTTAAGGAGAATCACCACTAGTGAACTATGGACCCTGACCCTTTCTTTTACTATCAGTCTACAACTATTTAATGCTTTTTGTTTACTATCTACAAGCTATTACTTTATTCCACACAATACGTTTAATCCTTTGTTTTCAGCAAAAACGGTGAGATTGACAACCTCACTGTAAGTTGGGGGCAAAGTTTTGTGGTTGTGTTGTGCAGGATACAAAGTTGGAAACAACACCTTGGAGGTGTTTCCTTGCTCCTACTGGTTCGATAACCTTGGTTTCATAACTGAGGGAATCTTGCTGTTGTGCCCATCATACCTTCCTCTTGGTGTTCCCCAACGAGCTCGATATCAACCACGAGCCAGCAAGTATTTTTCTGGCGCCGTTGCCGAGGAGTCAAGGACATCTTCACAAGAGGAGCCCCTCATAACCAATCTATTTACTTTGTTTTTTTGTTTTGCTTAGTTTATTTCTGCTTTGTTTGCTTGTTTCTTTATCAAAAACACACAAAAAATAGTTGTACTAGTTTGCTCTCTTTATTAATAACACAAAAAATGACTACGCTTGAAAACACGAAGTTGTGTGACTTCACTAGCACCAACAACAATGATTTCTTGTGCACACCTATTTCTCCACCTGTTCCTGAAGCTATTTCTTTGAAATTAAACCTGCTTTACTCAATCTTGTTATGAGAGAACAATTTTTTGGTATTGGCACTAAAGATGCTGCTGCTCACCTTAATAACTTTGTTGAACTTTGTGAGATGCAAAATCATAGGGATATAGATGGATATGTTATTAAGATTAAATTGTTTCCTTTCTCTTTGAGAGGAAAAGCTAAAGAATGGTTGCAATCCCTAACTAGAAATAGTATTGATTCTTGGACTAAACGCAAAGATGCTTTCATTGGAAAATACTATCCTCCTGCTAAGATTATATCTATGAGAAATGAAATAATAAAGTTTAAACAATTTGATAATGAACATGTTCCTCAAGCTTGGGAAAGAATGAAATCTTTGGTAAAGAATTGTCCCACTCATGGACTGACTGCTTGGATGATTATCCAAACCTTTTATGCATGATTGAACTATTCTTCAATAAATCTATTGGATTCTGCTGCTGGAGGTACCTTTATGACCATTACTTTGGGTGTTGCAACAAAGCTTCTAGATAATATGATGGTTAACTTTTCTGAATGGCACAATGAGAGAGCTCCACAAGGTAAGAAGGTAAATTCTGTTGAAGAGACCTCTTCCTTGAGTGATAAAATTTATGTTATTATGTCTATGCTTGTTAATGGGAAAGCTCATATTGATCCAAATCATGTTCCCTTAGCCTCTTTGGTTGCTCAAGAAGAGCAAGTTGATGTGAACTTTATAAGAAATAATAATTTTAGCAACAATGCCTATAGGAATAATTTTGGTAATAATAACTATAGGCCATATCCTCCCAACAATGGTAATGCTTATGGAAATTCCTACAACAATAATTGGAGTGCACCCTCTGAACTTGAAGTTATGCTTAAAGATTTTATTAGCAAACAAACTGCTTTCAATAAAACTATTGAGGAGAAACTCTCTAATGTTGAAAGAAACATAGCATCATTGGCTGAAGCACAATCTTCTTTTAATAAAATGGCTGCTAAACCTAAAACTATTGAAAATCCCTTTGCTACTAATAATGCCATACAAGATAGAATTGATGAGAATGTTAGATTATTAGCTGAATTGAATGCTAAGTGGGAAAGAGAAGATGAAATTGCTAGAAATATTAGTGTTTCTACTATCACTACCACTAGCGTTGAAGCTAGTAATAGCTCTACCACTTTAGATGATAATTATAATTTTGATCTTGATGGTTGCAATATCTCTGAAGTAATTAAGTTCCTACAAAAGCTTGCTAAAAGTCCTAATGCTAGTGCTATGAATATGGCCTTTACAAAACACATTACTGATGCTCTCATAATAGTTAAAGAAGAAAAGATGAAACATAAAGCTTCTATTCCTATGAAACTAGAAGATGGTTGGGAACCCATCATTAATATGAAAGTGAATGATTTTGATCTCAAAGCTTTATTTGATCTTGATAGTAGTGTTTCTATTATGCCTAGAAAGATTTATGAAATGCTTGATTTGCCACCATTGGAAGATTGCTATTTAAATGTCCCACTTGATGATAATGCTAAAAAGAAACTCATGGGTAGTATTAATGATGTTCTTATTATGGTTATCAATGCCTATGTCCCTGTTGATTTCTATGTTTTGGATGTTGAATGCAATGCTTCCCGTCCTATTACTTTGAGAAGACCTTTTTTACAACTGTTGGTGCCATTATTGATATGAAAGAAGGCACCATTAAATATCAACTCACACTTAAGAAAGGTATATAACACTTCCCTAAGAAGAGAGAGAATATTCCTTTTGCCTCTCCTATGAAAACAAAATTTGCTCTTAATGCTTCCTCATTTGAGAACACTTGATCCCTTTTCTTTCTTCCTATGCCTAACTTAAAGGCGTTAAAGAAAAGTACTTATTGGGAGATAACCAAAAAGTTTTAGATGAGTCTTGGAAGTTATTACCTCTGTAATAACCGCTCCTTGTCCTTTTTATTTGCTTTTTGTGCCAAGAGTAACCTCTAATGAGAGAGAAGTAATGCCTGGGAAAGTTGCTGTCCCGAAACAGATTTTTGTGCTTCACTATAAAAATTTGTGTAAAATCTCTGTATGTCGTTTTGAGGCATGAATTTTTGTGCTTCTGCCCGAGGTTGTTATCTAACTTTCGTTAGTTCAACACTTTTCGATTTGAGTAACATAAGGTCTTTGAAAAAATTGGTTTTTATCTGCTGGTATGTTTTAACAGATTTCTGCCATTCTTTGCATTTGCTTCTTGTTGATTCCTTTTTGAGTTCTTTTTGGGGGATTGAGATTTTTGAGGGAAGTGATACAGTAGATTTTGTTTTAATGGAAGTTTTATTGGTGTTGAAACTGAACCCAAAGACTTATTATCTTTAGTCCACTAATGTTGCTAATAAAGATTCTGTGAAGTTTTGTATGAAGGAAAAATTTCAGGTGTGTGGAGAGAATGATGTAATGAGATGAAGAATGGACTAAAGCTCAAGCTTGGGGATGCCACGCGTGTCACCCCAAGAAGTACAAGCGTCAAAGCTTGGGGATGCCCAAGGCATCCCCTTCTTCATCAATAAAAATCCCAGGTTTCTTCCAAACACTTTATTTTTATTATTTCATGCACAATTGTGTTATTCTTGGAGCATCTTTGTTTTTTGTTTTTGTTTGCTTGGTTTGATTAGTTTTCTTGAATAAATTGGTTCGACCCCCTCTTTCATACATTAGTTTTCAAATAGTTTGGTTTGGTTTGGAAAAGAGTAGGAAAAGTTCATGCTTAAGTGGTAAAAGGAGCTTGTTTTTTACTGTGGCCTATGCTTTGCCATGTCATGCTTGATATTGTTTTGGCTTTATTCTTAGTGATTTTTGCTGTAGCATGACATGTTATAAACAATTGATATTGCTTAATGTGCGTTTAAAGAATCATGCGTTGTTTTAGCATATTAAAGCATAATATAGTGGTATTCTCCTTTAATGCTTTATTTGGGTTGACTTGGTGCATGCTCATACCATGTTATGATTATCCCAAGTCACCATAGCCTTTATGATCCTTTAGTTTTGGACTTGTAATATCACTTTATGCTTTAATTAATGATGTTTTGTCGCTCTGCATGATTATGGCCATTATTGCTCTCTTAGTTGGTCGCTCCTAGTCTTTTGCTTGCCTCCATAACCAAGTATGAGTTCCACTCATGCATCCAACTCCAAATAAAACCAAGTTGTTCAAAAGAGTCCACCATACCTACCTATTAGCATTTTCTATTCCAAGTATATTCATGTTTTTATCTACCTTCCTAATTAAACGTGTAATGTGAAAACTAGTGATTAAAGCTCTAACGAACTTGATAACACACTTTACTTTCTTGCACTTAATAATATTGAACCATTGCATCCATCTTTGTTGCGTATATGCTTGCGCTTTATAAGTTGAAGTTAGCAAACCACGTATCATGGGGAACGCTTTGAATATTGAACTTATTATTCCGTTGATATCATGATTCTTTTGCTTATGGATCCCAGCGGTCTGAAATAAAATGGGAACTTGTAAGATCATGGAGTTTGTATGTGTGTTAGAGAAACGCCTGGGACGCTAGCCTAAACCATGCCTAATCATGGTGGAAACTTGCAGCATAACCATAATGAGCACTCTATGAAGCATCCTCAATAAAAACCTATGCAAATAGCAAATAAAAGATTGCTGAGATGCTCATTGTCTGCTTGCCTTGTGATTTTGATTATGGGATAGCTCATGTATCATCTACAAGGGGTACCCCATTGGCGGTTCTCTGTGATACATATGTACTTACAATAACAAGATCTTACTTGTCACTGAAGTTGAGTAGCATGAGGTTCGGTACTCGTAAGTAAGGGGCATGAGATTTCAACTTATAACTTGTCAAGCATATCCTCTTAGTTGTGTCACTTTAAACTTAATCACCTAAAGATGCTTATGATAGGGGCAATGAGCGCTGAAAGCTAATAAGTACCATAATTTTTGGAAGCTCTTTATGAAACTTGAATCCCTACTTCCTTTTATGAAGGTCTTTCTTTTACTTTTATGTTGAGTTTCCACCTTCTATCTTTATGCACCTATTGAGAGAGCATAGTGGCCATTCTTACTTTAATGTGCATTGTCCCAAGACTTGTGGATTGATGCATAACTTTGATATTGCTTGTTCTTAAAGTATTTGTATCTAGTCACCCTTATGAACTTTGAAGGTGTCCTATGCATTTATGTTTGCTACTCTATGAGGGACAAGCTGAATGCCACTATGTTCTTAAACGTCTTGCAAAGCATTGTTATTCATGAATCTTTTGTTTGTTCCTTTTCATTGTTATTCATGTTATTCATGAATCTTTCATGCTATGTTGATGTACTATGATCCCAGCTATCAATGTTTACACATATTTTGATCAAGTTTATGATGTTGCATGTCACCTCAAAAATTATTCTTTCTTTTTATCACTTACCTACTCGAGGACGAGTAGGAGTTAAGCTTGGGGATGTTGATACGTTGCTAACGTATCTATAATTTTTGATTTTCCATGCTTGTTTTATATCTACTTTCTTATGTTTTGCCCACACTTTGGAGTATTTTTATACACTTTCTTAGACTAACCTATTAACAAGATGCCACAGTGTCAGCTACCTGTTTTCTGCTCTTTTTGGTTCCAGGAAAGCCAAAAAATGAATATTCTTGGAATTGGACGGGACAAAAGCCGAAGTTGATATTTCACCGAGGGGGCACGGAGCCAGAATACGAGACGGAGAGGGGCCAGGGGCCTCCCACACCACTTGGTCGTGCGGCCATTCTTGGACCACGCCAGAGGCTGGTGTGGCCGCCTAGGGCACCCCCTTGGCCTCCCCTTTCTCCTATAAGATGCCATCGATACAGAAACCCTAAGTACCCGATCAAAACTCCACGAAGGAGTCTGTAGCCGTCGTCATGTCCATCCCTAGATCGGGAGGGATATGAAGCTCTTCCCGACACCCTGCCGGAGGGGAGAATTCACCCTGGAGGACTTCTTCATCACCATGCAATCCTCTGGTGTGATGCGTGAGTAGTTCATCCTTGGACTACGGGTCCATGTAGTAGCTAGATGGTTGGTTCTTCTCCTTTGTGCTATCATGTTTAGATCTTGTGAGCTCCGTTCATGATCAAGATCATCTAGTTGTAATCATACATGTTGTGTTTGCGGGGATCCGATGGATATTGAGATTCTATTTAAGATTGATTATTGATTCTATCATGTCTTTGTTATTTGTGATCTTGCATGCTCTCTGTTATTAGTAGATATCTTGGCTGAATAGATGATAGCAACTCCAAGAGGGAGTATTTATGCTCGATACTGGGTTCATGCCTCTAGTAATTTGGGGAAGTGACAGAATTCTCTAAGGTACTAGATGTGCTGTTGCTACTAGGGAGAAAACAACAATCCTTTGTTCATAGAACAATCGTATTGTTTACTTTACACGCAATGCGTAATGCAATTTTCTGTTAGTTGCAACTTAATACTGGAGGAGGTTCGGATTGATAACCTGAAGGTGGATTATTAGCCATAGATGCAGTTGGATTACGATCTATGTATAATGTTGTAATTCCCAATAAAATATCATAGGAGTCAAGATGATTAGTATATGCATGTATGCTTTCTCGATGTTTGTCAATTGCCCCGCTGTAATTTGTTCACCCAACATGTCATCTATCTTAAGGAGAATCACCACTAGTGAACTATGGACCCCGGTCCTTTCTTCTACTATCAATCTACAACTGTTTACTGCTTTCTGTTTACTTTCTGCAAGCCCTTACTTTCTTCCACACAGTACGTTTAATCCTTTGTTTTCAGCAAAACCGGTGAGATTGACAACCTGACAGTAAGTTGGGGGCAAAGTTTTGTGGTTGTGTTGTGCAGAATTCCAAGTTGGAAACAACACCTTGGAGGTGTTTCCTTGCTCCTACTGGTTCGGTAACCTTGGTTTCATAACTGAGGGAAATTTGCTGCTGTGGTCATCATACTTTCCTCTTGGGGTTCCCCAACAAGCTCGATATCAACCACGAGCCAGCAACTGACCTCCCCGAGTTGGAGCTTGCTCCTCTCGAGGGATATCCTCCTGAGTTATCTCAGGATGATGGAGAATTGGTTCCACTACCGGAAGTGCTTACCCGAAAGCGTAAGACTCCGACAATGTCTATCGGCACAAAGGAAGTGCCCATTGTGAAGAGGTAACTTTCCTCGCAAATCTCTGTTATTTTATTTCTCATTCTTTCTGAAGTGTAACAATCTTTGTTCTTTCTGAAGAGCTAAATAGATCACCAAGGGCAAGGGGAAAGGAGGCTCGTGAAAGCCCCTACGTCAGTCAAAGTTAAATTCGACTTCTCCTGCCACAGCACCTCCGACTCCTGCCCTAATGCCTTCTACAACGCCAGAGATTACTCCATCCCCGCCCGTTGCAGAAGATCCAGCTCAACAATCTAAGCCAGCGATCCTCGGCTCGCAGAATGATGTCACCATGGGTGAATCGGCACTTGATAAGGGTGAACCCGTACAGGGTAATGATCCCTCGGTAGAGGTTTTCACTAATAACCTTCTCAGCAATCCAGGAATTGCCAAACTTGGCATTACCCGGAAAACTTCAGAAGAGATCCAAAGGCTAAATCGGCAGTTTCTGGAGAGCCAGAACATCACCACCGAGGAAGAGTCACAAGAAGTCGAGGACATCAAGTACTCTGAGCTTCTTGAACAAGTTCGTCTTTCAACGAGAAGCTGAAAGATAGCGTGCTTCCGCCACCGCCAATAATGCCACTAACCCTTGCCGAGAAGGTTACCACTGAGGTGAACATGAGCCTAAGCAAGCTTACTCATGAACTACATGTGAGTCGGAATTCCAACTCACCTTTTTTACTTTATTTCATATCATATCCTCTAGCTCCCAAGAACGAAGTTGGATAGACAATCTGGATTTATGCTTTCATAGGATGCCAAAGAACGAACTAGTGTAGCCCCCAAGGCTCGTGTTGATATTAGTTAAAATACTAGCCTGAGTCATTAGTAGACTTCCGACTCTGGGTATTATTTTGACTTATAGAAAGTTAATGCTTATAATTAGGAATTATTGAAGAATATTTGCACTAAGCGGAGAGAGATGAGAGCTCTCCATCTTGAAAATGCTCAATTGAAGATATCAAAGGATGAAGCTGAAGGTATTCATTTCAGTCCTTAACTTTGCTATTTTTGCTTTCATAGTCGAATTTCCTATTCAACGTTTGTCTTTTGTTGACAACACTGGTCAAACAATCATGTGCAATGATTGAAGAGGCCGAGAACTTAAAGACCATGGAGGTGAAGAACACCGACTTACGATGGGAGCTGAATAAGCTTAAGGCGGATCACGAGCGCAGCATTGCTAGCATTCTTGAATCCTACTCCATGGACACCGAAGAACATGATCGAAAGATTGCAGCCCAGGATTTGAAAATCTTGGATATCAATGATGAGTTATTCAGAGAAAAGGACATCACTAAGGCTCTCCAGGATGAACTCCAGAGTCTTTGAGCGGAGAAGACCAAAGTTTACGATGTCATCTTCAGTATATTTCATGTCTTCTGACTTTTCGTTCTTCCAACTCTAAGAATTCGGATATATTTCTGACCTTTTCTTTATATACGCAGGTCCTCTGAACTTACTAGATTCCTCCTCCACTGAGTCTCGCACCAGCCGGCTTACAGAAGTCGGTGATTTGCTTCACAATTTCTGCCAATCATTGGAGGATATTGGCAAAGTGAACAAAATGTCCGCCTTTGAGGTGCTAGACATGAACAAAATGTCCGCCTTTGAGGTGCAAGATAAGGCATGCCCAAGCTCATCCAGGACCGGAACATGTTCTATGCGCGAACCGCAGCACAAAATGCCCTTACCATGGTTATGAGCCACCATGGAAACATTGAGATTTGGCAAGTAACCAGGGGTTATTCGATTATGGATGAAGATGGCAAGGAGCAAGATATCAAGGCCATCATGGACTCCTACGCCGGATATGAATGTCACGTAGCCGATCTAACCAGCTATGACACTCCCTTCTTCACTCGTGTGGAAATGCCTCCTCCGCCTGCCGAAGAAACAGCCGAGGTTTCTGACGACAAGCAAATCGAATCGGATTTGAATGTCTCGGAAAGATATCAAGGTGAAGGCGATGTCTCCAGTGAGCCGACAACTCCTACCTCTCCTCCTGCATCATAGAGCATTAGAAAAAACAATGTGTTATTCTGAAACATCTGATTGTAAATAGTGTAATACTTTTGGTAGTGCTAAGATTTGATGCTTCTATTTAGCAATTTTTGGTTTTATTTTGACATGCTTGAAATTTTTGCATAAGAACTTTTTGTTTTGCATATACTTATCGCTTATCTGGCTTTCCGCCTCGTCCCTTTCATGAGACGGCTAACCTTCAACACGGAAACTCTGCCGAGCAACAGATCTCAATTGCTAAACCAGTTTAAACTCGGAAACAGAGCCGGCTTCTAGTACCAACAATTCACTACTCGGAAAATGCCCGCATTCGGCAATCAGATAAAGGACCCAAGTATAGACTAGAAAATTTAGCTTTATACTCGAAGGTAGCATTTTTAGAATCGGAAATCTTAACCAGAACAAACATGAGCATAAAGTACTTTCAAGTATTTTGGGATTTTCGACTGTGAGATGATCATTCAGAAATAAGATGGTAATATAAATCTTCTCAGAAAAAATTGAGGTAACCAATACTTTATTTATCATTGAACATGTACACATATATGATTACAAAGAAAGAAATTTTAAGAATAAAAGGGACGTAGCTTAGCAATATTCCACGGTCTGTCTAGTTCTTCCGGGTATGTACTGCCTCTAGATCTCTTTCTCTTCTTAGTAGCATGTCTTTCTTTGACTGGCCGCATATCAGTTAGATAGTCAGAACCATTGTGTAATACTCGGCTAACCAAAAGGGCCCTTCCCATATTGGGGAAAGTTTGTGCTTTCTTTTCCGCACAAGCCGGAGAACCAAATCGCCCTTATTAGAAGACCGGTTTCTGACTCTCTAGCTATGATACTTGCATAACTTCTGCTAATAGGCTTTTTATCTCATTTCGGCAACGACGCGAACTTCTTTGATTAAATCGAGATCATTTTGTTGAGAAATTTGGGCATCCTCTTTGATGTACACAGCAACTCGGGGGGAAGTATGAATTAAATCACTAGGAAGAACTGCTTCTGCACCATAGACCAAGAAGAAAGGTGTGTATCCGGTTGACTTGTTCGAAGTTGTTCTCAAGCTCCATATTATAGACGGTAATTCATCTACCCAAGCGCCCGCAGCACGACAAAGTGGTGCTTCGAGTCTTGGTTTGAGGCCTTGTAGGATTAAACCATTTGCTCTTTCAACTTGTCCATTAGCTTGTGGATGTGCAACTAACGCAATGGCAAGCCGGATATTTTGTTCGTCGTAGAACTCGGCAAGTTCTCCCATAGAAAAATTGCTCTCAGTGTCCGTGATAATGCTATGCGGATACCCATATCGGATTATAACATCCTCGACAAATCTTCTGGCTTTTTCTCCATCACAACTTGGGACGGGTTTAACCTCAATCCATTTTGTGAATTTATCCACCATCACTAAGAGGTTAGTAAATCCACTTGGAGCCCGTTTAAAAGGTCCTACCATGTCAAGCCCCTAGACCGCGAAATACCATGTTATAGGTATTGTTCGTAGCTGATTAGCCGGAACATGAGCTTGTTTGGCGTATTTTTTGCAGCCTTTGCACATCTTAACCAGTTGTTCGGCATCTGCCATGGATGTAAGCCAAAAAAATCCGTGTCTGAAAGATTTTTCCACTAAATATTTGGATCTCTCGTAAGATTTCCACTCCTTCTTCCGGAGATATGTAGCACTGAAAGACCCTAGATACACTCCACTTATAGAGCTCACCACTTATTATTGTATATGTTTTTTCTCGTCGGACGATCTGCTGGCTCAGAACCTCGTCTTCGGGTAATTTTTCATCTACCAAGAAATCAAGGTAGGGTTGAGTCCAGCTAGGAATTACAGCCAGAACTGCCACTAAAGGTGAGTCAGATTTGCTCGGATATTTCTCATCTACTCCTTTATAGAGGGAAATTTGAGGTGCTCTAAAAAACCGCCATCCGGGACCTTCTTCTGCGTAGAGCCTATACGAGATAATGCATATGCTTGCTCATTTTCTGTTCGAGGGATGTGATGAACTTCAAACCCTTCGAACGATTTAGCTAGTTCATCCATGACAGCCCTATATGCTACCATGTGTTTATTTGCATTACAGATATCCGACAATTGTTTGGAAATAAGATTCGAATCTCCATAACACATTAAATCGTCGGATACCAATATCCTTAGCAATCCATATTCCATGCAGCAGTGCTTCATATTCGGCAATGTTGTTTGTTGTCGTGAAGTGAATCTGCAACACATAGAAAAGTTTATCTCGTTTGGGTGATTTGAGCACCACAACAGCCCCCGAGCCCCCGAGAACCTTAGACCCGTCAAAATGCAAGGTCCAATATTCCGACTCTGGGAGGTTCATATTTTCTATTGTCTCTGTCCAATCAGTGACAAAGTCAGCGAGTATTTGGGATTTGATTGCTTTACGAGGTTTGTACTCAATGTCGAAAGTTGAAAGCTCTATGCCCCATTTTGTGACACGTCCTGTAGCATCGTTGTTGTTGATTATATCTCTCATGGGAGCTATGCTCACCATGGTAATTGGATGTTCCTGAAAGTAATGCCATAACTTTCGAGACATGAAGAACACACCGTAACCATCTTTTGATAGTGCGGATACCGCTGCTTTGATTCAGTTAAGACCTCACTGAGGTAGTAAGTCGGACGCTACACCAGGTGTTCCTGTTTTTCCTCTGGTCTTTCCACGACCATAACAACACTGGCGACTCCATTTGTCGTAGCAAGATAGAGCAACATCGATTCACGGGGTTCTGGTGCTGCAAGGATAGGAGTGGACAAGAGTACTGCTTTCAGGTCTTGTAGTGCAGCTTCAACTTCATCAGTCCAAACGAACTTTTTGGTCTTTTTCAGGAGCTTGTAGAGTGGTGCGTCTCTTTCACCGAGCCGGCTTACAAACTGATTGACTGCAGCAATGCAACCAGTTAGTCATTGAACGTCCTTCATGCAAGTTGACCTAGAAATATTGAGTCTAGCCTTAATTTTGTCCCAGTTCACCTCTATGCCTCATTGAGACACGATGAAACCTAACAATTTTTCGGCTGGTATTCCAAAGAAGCATTTCTTCGGGTTAAGCATTATGTTGTATTTTCGTAGATTAGCGAATGTTTCCTCTAAGTTGGAAATTAAGGTTTCCTTCTTTTTGGACATCACCGCTATGTTGTCCACATATGCATGTACATTGCGTCCGATTTGATCATGGAGGCAACGCTGCATAGTGCGCTGGTACATAGCTCCTGCATTCTTGAGACGAAAGGGCATCGTGATGAAATAGAAGGTTCCGAAGGGGGTTATGAATGAAGTTTTGACTTTGTATGATTCATTCATCCGAATTTGGTGATAACTAGAATATGCATCGAGAAAACATAGGAGTTCCGAGCCTGCCGTAGAATCGATAACTTGATCAATTCTAGGCAGAGCGAACGGATCTTTGGGACAAGCCTTGTTCAAGGCGGTATAATCAACACACATCCTTAAATCAATGGTGTCCTTTTTAGGAACCATTACAGGATTGGCCGACCACTCAGTGTGGATGACCTTTTATATGAATCCGGCTAACGCGAGCCTAGCTAGTTCCTTAGCTATTGCTTTTTGCTTTTCATCACTGAAACTTCGTAAGGACTATTTGACGGGTTTAGCGTTTGGGTGTACATTTAGAGAGTGCTAGGAAAGTTCCCTAGGTACTCCGGTCATGTCAGATGGCTGCCATGCGAAGATATCTTGTTTTGCTTGGAGGAACTTGACGAGCGTGCTTTCCTATGCGCTATCTAAACCTACACCAATGTGGGTCACCTTGGAGGGGTCATCATCCTTCAATCGCGTCTTCTTCGTCTCTTCTAATGCCTTGAACCCCAGAGTCGGCTTTGTAACCTCCTTCTTCATGCCGGGCATCTCGGATGGGTCGATGGTCTTTTTGATCTCCTGGTACTCCTGAGCGTGCAGTATGGCTTCAGCAAAGGCGACATTTCCGTCCTTGCACTCTCGCGCTTTATTCGGGTCTCCCCTGATGGTGATCGCGCCCTTGGGACCTAGAATTTTTGTCATATTATAAATGTAACACGGACGATCCATAAAATCCAAGTAAGCCGGCTGTTCGAATATAGCGTGGTATGCGCTCTTGAACAGGGCCACTTCAATGGAAAGTGCTTCCGTCCGGTAGTTCCTTGGAGTTCCAAAAGTAACATCCAAAGTGGTCTCTCCCAGGGAATTTGCTTGTCTTCCTCGGACACCTCCGTGAAAGATCATAGGGCTATGATTTAGCTGAGTTTCCGAGATCCTCATCTGATGCAGCGTTTTGATGTAGAGGATGTTGATGCTCCTGCCGCCGTCCATGAGAGTCTTGGAGAAACCATAGCCGTCAATAAGTGGATTGACGACTAACGCGTATTTTCCTCGCCTGTGTAACTTAGGCAGATGATCAGCACGGCCAAAGTGGATTGACCACTAACGCGTATTTTCCTCACCAGTCCAAGAATTGAGGGACAGCGGGAATAGTTGCGTTGAGCTCATGCAAGACTGCTTTCTTGACCATAGCTGGTTGAGACACAAGGAAAGTGACATAAGTGTCTTTCTTCGTTGGGAAGTTCTTCTTTCCATCTGACTTGGGATTTGAAGGTTCAGCTTCCTCCATGTCTGAATCTTCCTTGGTCTCCTTTTCTTTTTTGGGATTCTTCTTTCCCTTCTTCCACTTAGCCTTGTATCTGTCTTTTTTGATGTCTTCATTGAAATGACACTCGACATTTGAGTGGGACAAGCCCCCGTTGGCGTCTAAGTGATGCACACATGGGTTATTGTCACTGTCGGACTAGGAGTAGGTTTTGCTAGGTTTCTGGTCTCCTCTACCCTGCACCCTTGACGTCCCACGACCGTGTACGCGGCCGCCTCCACGCCCTTCTCGTCCTCCAGACCAGAAAGTAGCAGTGACAACTACGGATTCCGTGTTGGGCTTTTCTTCCGAGGTGTTCTTGCACTTCTAAGCTTGTTGCTTCGGCTGTTTTGCCGACTGTGGTACAACCAGGATGTTAAGCAGTCCTTCTACGTTATCATCATCATTTACGTATTTTCTTGCCATTTCTATCATCTCTCCTAGATCAGTTACCTTGTCGCACTTCAAACGGTGACGTAGTAGACCAATTGGGAGTCCTGCAATGAAAGCTTCAATCACAGTATGATCATTTACCCCTTTAGAGGAGTTTTTATTGTCGGTCCATCATCCGAGAATAATCTCGGCAAGTTTCTCCGGCTTTCTCGGTGCAATGCTGCAGGTCTACTACCGTATAGGGCCTCTGATATGTGCCTTCGAAATTTCGAAAGAATGCGCTTTGCATGTCATACCAGTTGTGAATGGTGTTCTTAGAAAGTTCATTGAGCCAGGATCGTGCCGTCTTTCTTAGAATAAGCGGGAGATACCGGGTCGCAACCAAGTTATTTCCACCTTTGGTAATGCAGCAAGCCTAGAAAAAGTCCTGGAGCCAAGTATCTAGTCGGGCCACACTGTCATAGGCTTGGATGTGTCTTGAGATAGCAAATTATTCCGGGAAGTGTGTTTGTTGAATTCGTGGTCCGAAGCATTTTGGACCCATGTATATATCATCGTTCTCGTAGCACCGCACCTCTATGTTAGAGTTGATCAGGTGTCTCGCGTCAGTTGGTGACAGGGAACGCCGTCTTGGTTGTTCGCTATGGTTGCTGTGCCTTGGAGATGGACTTCTACTTTTTCCACCACCTCCTCCACCATGATGCCCTCCTTGGATTCCTCGAGAGCCGGTATGATGGCTACTTGGTGGAGAGGGTGGTGCAAGTGGATTGTTTCCGGCTAAGTGCTGGCCTCCATCCAGAGCGTCATTATTCTGATTCCAGGGAGGGTCTTGATTATGACGAGCCCCCTACCGGCTTGACTCATCACGGTGTCCATCGTTCCTTCGTCCGTCGTTTCCCCCATTGTGGTGAGCTTCACCCAGACGGTTTGTATGTCTAGGAGGTGGCATCCTTTGTCGGTCCTCCTCCTGACGTTGCTCTTTGGCGTCTCCCCTGCGATTGTCCGACTCTCGCCGGGGAGGGTGTCTTGGAACCAGTGCCCAAACTGTGTCTCGCTCTGTGGCTGGAGCAACATTGCTCCGGTCACGTGCGGTTCTGTGCTTTTGCCCTGAAGATCCGGTTCTTGAATAGTTGTCTTCCCGACGGTCTGGACGGTGATGCAGTTTCGGGTCCCGCCGGGGCCTAATGTCATCCCAGGCCGGATCCATGCGACATTGGTCAGATTTAGAGACCAGTTTTCCACTTCCAGATTTCGCGGCCTTTTGTTGCTCCAGACCCTTGGTAAGTAACTTTACGCCCAACCGAACTTGATCTGGGTTTGGGTTGTTCGCTTCTTCTCTTTCATAAGGTTGTTAGCCTCATCCAGGATTACTTGACGACGCGCTTCTAGGGCTTGGGCCCTTTCTTCCAATTCTGCAGATGTGAGCTTTGCAGCCGTAGGGATTGGCATAGTTAACGCAGCATCGATGAGTTCACGGGCACCAGCGGTAACCACGTATCCATCCACCGGAGTTTCCTTTGGCTCATCTGGATTAGAGATCCATCTGTGTCTTCTTCGTATTCTTTGGCAACTACTTCCTCCACGGGAGGGTCTTTTGCCGGAGTCTTCTTCTTGTTCCTCCTCTTTGACTTCTTGGCAGCGCCGGTAGCAAAGACGACTTTGTGTCTGTTTCCCAGAGTCAAACTCTGATCGGTACTTTCGGACATCTGGACGTCAGGATTGTCTCCGAGATCCATGTCATCCTGCGCTTTGGGAGAGTTTTCTCCAGATCCATTGTCCATGGTTTCTCCTTCTTCTCCAGCTTTGGAGTTGAACTGCCCATCATATTCCGTGGAGAACTTTCAGTAATCCGCCGACATCATTGAATCATCCGAAGATGCCGGTAAATCAGTGTTAGTTCCGATTGCCTCCAGCACCCAGTCTTCGTTGTCTCCAGCATCGGCAGAGCTGGATCCGGATCCAACATATCCGATAATGTGTGACGCATGCGTCCTGAGGTAGTTGCGGCTTTCCTCGTGGGCTTCCTCGAAACGTCTGATGGTCTCGAGAACCTCATTCACGCCTGTGCCTTGCAGCATTATGCGCCTGTTGGGGATATACTTTCCGGTTATCCTCACAGTTCCTCACTAACCAGGGTGGCCCACTTCAAGTTAGAGCTTTGCTGCACGGTCAGCCCAGTCAGGAGAAAGACGGAGTCCAATCCGGTTACGGGAAGGCCCACAAGACTTACCGACTTAGGCCCATTGTGTTACTTGTAGTTTAGGATGTACTCTATAACTGACTCTTAGTCGTAGCCGGATAGATCTCTCTTGTAAACCCTAGGCCGGATATCTATATAAGCCATCCTAGGGAGAGCCTTTAGGGCACCCTCAATAGTCTACAATCTCAAATCGCACACGCGAAACCCTTGTAACCCATATTCTGACTCTACCGTATTACATAATTGCTAGCAGGAGTAGGATCCGTCCAAAGCCGGCGGATTCGAACCTAGGTAAACTTGCGTACTCACCGTCCGGGAATACCATATGTCTCACACCCCTCTCTTCCGCACGTCTCGAGGACCCCCTCATGGCATACTTGTCATCAATCCGACGACAGTTGGTGCCCATCGTGGGTATCTGCATTTCGAGCGGCATCTGCAAGAATCGGAATCGGCAAGACTATCGCCATCGGTCGCATCCTCTACGCCAGCAACGTCCCTCTCATCGTTCTCGACGAGACTTGGATTCCGGCTAGGGAGGTTGTGACTGCCTACACAATCATGTCTTTTGGTGAGATCGATGTTTACATCAGTTTCGCTGAACCTGCCCCACCCACCCTAGCGGTGATGATAGAGGCAGAAGAATCTTCTATGTCCCCTTTGTCCACAGAGGCGGCAGAGTTCCAGATCTAAGAAAATCCTAATCCCACCCAGCCCGCACCAACTGCGGAGATAGTGGAGAAATGCGAGCCTGAGGAATACCTAGCGGTTCAAGCCGAATCTGGAGTGGATCTCCTCGGAGAGACCGTATCCCAGATCGACCCGCCCGCGGAAGTCGAAATCTAGGAGGAGCATATCAATGACACTGATTCCGGCTTTGATGATGCCTGGACAGACAGACCTTTCTTAAGGTAAACACTACGACGTATGATAATGCAAGATGCAAGCGCAGATGCAATTCTCGACACCATCAAAAGTTTCGACATGGCTGACCGCGAAAGCCGCAGGTACCTCAGGAAGCACGCGTCGCACTTCGTCGGGTACGTGGGATCCGGATCCGGCTCTGCCGATGCTAGAGAAAACACCGACTCTATGCTGGACGCAATCGGAACAAACGCCAACGTACCCGCATCCTCGGATGAATCGATGACATCAACAGATTTCTAAAAGTTCTCCACGGAATATGAAGAGGAGTACAACTCCAAGGCTGCAGAAGAAGGAGAAGCCATGGATGAAGGATCTGGTGAACATTCTCCCAAAGTGCAGGATGACATGGACGTCGGAGACAATCCCGAGGTCCAGATGTCCGAAAGTACCGATCAGAGCTTGACTCCGGGAAACGGACCCAAAGCCGTCTTTGCTACCAGCGCCGCCAAGAACGCAAAGAAGAAGAACAAGAAAAACAAGACCCCGACAAAAGACCCTCTGACAGAGGAGGTGATGGCCGAGGAATATGAAGAAGACTCGGATGGAGCACTTATCCCAGAAGAGCCGAAAAAGGAAGAATCGGTGGATGGACACGTGATCACCGAAGGTGCCGTAAACTCGTCGATGCTGCATTAACCACACCTATCCCTATAGCTGCAGAACTTACTGCTGAAGAACTGGACAAAAGGGCCCAAGCCCTTGAAGCGCATCGTCAACAACTCCTGGATGAAGCCAAAAACACCGAGGAGGAGAAGAAACGCATGGCAACTAAGGATTATATGTCTCGGTTGCATCAGAAGACACGGAAGCGTCACAACAATGACGACCAATACAAACAAATACGTGCCGTCCTTTTCGGAGATGAGATGGGGAAGCCACGGAAATATAGCAAAGGAGATTGGGTATATCCAACCCCAGTACAGAATACCGTGGCGGCCCGAGAAATTCTATCGGCTAATCCAAGACCAGAGGAGATCCGTTCGGGTATCAAACTACTCAACAATGGACTAGAGCAGCAAAAGGTCGCCCTGTCCGGAAGTCAAAAACTGGTCTCGGATTCCGACCAATGTCGCACAGATCCGGCATGGGCTGACGTAAGACCCCATCGCATTCTGGAGTAGCATTATCGCCCCGAACGAAGGAAGGACAATTATTCGAGAACCGGATCGTCAGGACAGCATCACAGGACTACGCGTGACTGGAGCAATGTCGCCCCAGCAGCTGAGAAAGAGGCCTTTGCTACACTGAATCCGAGGAATCCTCCCCGACGAGAGTCCAACGATCGAAGGGGAGAAGATAAAGAAAAACGCTGGGAGGAGGATCGTCAAAAAATGCCACCTCCTAGACATGCATGCCGTCCGGCTGAGCCTCACCATGGTGGGAACGACGGACGAAGAAACGACGGAAACCATGCCGGGACAAGCCAGCAGGGGGCTCTTCGTAGTCAAGACCCTCCTCAGAACCGAAATAACGACAATCTAGACGGAGGCCGACGATCAGCCGGAAACTATCCAGCTGCTCCACCCTCTCCACCAAACAGTCATCACAACGGCTCCCAAGGAGGGCAAGGAGGACGACATGGTGGAGGAGGTGGTGGCAGAAGCCGAAGTCCGGCTCCAAGGCACCGCAGCCACAGCTGACATTCGGGACGATCTTTAACCCCGAACGATGCAAGCACAGGATCAACTCCAACATAGAGGCGCGGCGCTATGAAAACAATGATATCTACGTGGGCCCAAAGTGCTTCGGACCATGCATCAGAGCTACAAAATTCCCGGAAGGATTTTCTATCTCAAGACACATCCAAGCCTATGACGGCATTGCTAGGCCAGATACCTGGCTACAGGATTTCTTCCAAGCTTGCTGCATCGCTAAAGGCGGGAACAGCCTGGTCGCAACCATATATCTCCCACTTATGTTGCGGAAGACGGCATGATCATGGCTCAATGAACTTCCGGAGAACACCATCCATAACTGGTATGACATGAAAAGTGCATTCTTTCAGAATTTCGAAGGCACATATCGGAGGCCCTGTACGGTCGGAGAACTACAGCGTTGCACCTAGAAAGCTGGAGAAACTTGCCGGGATTACCTCGGATGATGGATCGACACCAAGAACTCTTGTCAAGGAGTAAATGATCAAACTGCGATTGAAGCTTTCATTGCAGGTCTCCCAATTGGTCTACTGCGCCATCGCTTGAAGTGTGACAAGGTCACTGATTTGGGAGAGATGATAAAAACATCGAGAAAGTATGCAGATGCTAACGACGATGCAGAGGGATTGCTCAATGCCCTAGTTGTGCCTTAGTCAGCAAAACAACCAAAGCAACAAGCTCATAAGCGCAAAAATACCTTGGAAGAAAATCCCAACGCGGAAACAGCAGTGGTCACTACTACTTTCGGGTCTGGGCGTGGGCGTGGAACTTCAAGAGTCCAGGGTAGAGGAGACCAGCAACCAGGCAAAACCTAATCTTGGGCCGACATTGCCAATAACCCATGTGTGCATCACCTAGACGCCAATGGGGGCTCATCCCACACCAACGCCGAATGTCGTTTCAATGACGACATCAAAAGAGATGACACCACGGGCTACAAAGCTAAGCGGAAGAAGGGAAAGAAGAATCCCAAAAAAGAAAAAGAGACCAAGGAAGATTCCGACATGGAGGAAGTTGATGCTTCAAATCCCAAGTCAGAAGGGAAGAAAACTTTTCCCACCAAGAAGGACACTTATGTCACCTTCCTCGGATCTCAACAAGCAAAGGTCAAAAAAGCAGTTCTACATGAGCTCAATGCAACAGTTCTGGCTGTCCCCTAGTATCTGGACTGGTCGGAAGTGGCAATCACATTTGACCGCGATGATCATCCGCCTAAGTTACATAGGCGAGGAAAATATGCTTTAATCCTCAATCCACTAATTGACGGTTATGGTTTCTCCAAGACCCTCATGGACGGTGGTAGCAGTATCAATATTCTCTATGTCGAAACGCTACGCCGGATGAAGATCTCAGAAACACAACTGAACCATAGCTCTGTGATCTTTCACGGAGTTGTCCTAGGAAGACAAGCTAATTCCCTGGGAGAGATCACTTTGGATGTCACCTTTGGAACTCCAAAGATATATCGGACGGAAGAACTTTCCTTCGAAGTGGTCCCGTTCAAGAGCGCGTACCACACTATATTCGGACGTCCGGCTTACTGGGTTTTTATGGCTCGTCCGTGTTACATTTACAATATGATGAAAATTCCAGGTCCCAACGGCGTGATCACCATCAAGGGTGACCCGAAGAAAGCGCGAGAGTGCAAGGGTGGAAATGCCGCCTTTGCCGAAGCCGTGATGCACGCCTAGGAGTACTAGGAAATTAAGAAAATCATAGACCCGTCTGAGACGCCCGCAACGAAGAAGCACGTGACAAAGCCAAATCCGGAGTTCAAGGCATCAGAAGAGACGAAGAAGACGCTGTTGAAGGATGATCACCCCTCCAAGGTGACCCAGATAGGCGTGGGCCTAGGTAGAGCATAGGAAAGCGTGCTCGTCAAGTTCATCCAAGCAAATCAAGATATCTTTGCATGGCAGCCATCTGACACGACCGGAGTACCTAGGGAACTTGCCAAGCACTCTTTAAATGTAAACCCAAACGCTAAACCCGTCAAATAGTTCTTACGATGTTTCGGCAATGAAAAGCGTAAGGTAATAGCTAAGGAACTAGAACGGCTCGAGTTAGCCGGATTCATAGAAGAGGTCATCCACACTTAGTGGTCGACCAATCCTGTAATGGTCCCTAAAAAGGACACCACTGATTGAAGGATGTGTGTTGATTATACTGCCTTGAACAAGCTTGTCCAAAAGATCTGTTCGCTCTGCCTAGAATTGATCAAGTTATCGATTCTACGGCAGGCTCGGAACTCCTCTATTTTCTCGACGCATATTCCGGTTATCACCAAATCCGGATGAAGGAATCTGACAAAGTCATAACTTCATTCATAACCCCCTTCGGAACCTTCTGTTTTGTTATGATGCCCTTTGGGCTGAAGAACGCAGGAGCTACGTACCAGCGCACGATGCATCGTTGCCTCCATGACCAACTCGGATGCAATGTACATGCATACGTGGATGATATAGTAGTAATGTCCAAAAAGAAGGAAACGTTGATTTCTGACTTGGAGGAAACATTTGCCAATCTACGAAAATACAACATCATGCATAACCCGAAGAAGTGCTTCTTTGGAATACCAGCCGGAAAATTGTTAGGTTTCATCGTGTCTCAGAGAGGCATAGAGGTGAACCGGGACAAAATCAAGGCTATACTCAATATTTCCAGGCCAACTCGCATCAAGGACGTAGACTAACTGGTTGCATTGCTGCAGTCAGTCAGTTTGTAAGCTGGCTTGGTGAAAGAGCCGTACCATTATACAAACTCCTGAAAAAGACCAAAGATTTTGTTTGGACTGATGAAGTTGAAGCTGCACTACAAGACCTGAAGAAAGTACGCTCATCTTCTCCTATCCTTGCAGCGCCGGAACCTCAAGAACCGATGTTTCTTTATCTTGCTGCGACAAATAAGGTCGTTAGTATCATCATGGTGGTGGAGAGACCGGAGGAAAATCAGGAGCACCTATTGCAGCATCCGACTTACTTTGTCAGTGAAGTCCTAACAGAGTCAAAACAGCGGTATCCACATTATCAAAAGTTGGCTTACAGTGTTTTTCTAGCATCTCATAAGTTGCAACACTACTTTCAGGAGCATCCAATTACCTTGGTGGGCACAGCTCCCATGAGAGATATAATCAACAACAGTGATGGCACAGGACGCGTCGACAAATGGGGCATAGAGCTTTTAGCTTTTGACATTGAATATAAACCTAGGACAGCAATCAAATCCCGGATCCTTGCTGACTTTGTCGCCGATTGGATAGAGACGAAGGAGAACATGATTCTCCCTAAGTCAGAATATTGGACCCTCTTCTTCGATGGGTCTAAGGCTCGCGGGGGCTCGGGGGCTCGCGTGGTGCTCAAGTCACCCCAAGGAGATAAACTTTTATATGTGTTGCAGATCCACTTCATAACAACAAACACAGGCCTAAAACTGAGACACAGGCCTGATAGCAAAATATCCGGCTTGACATTGCATCAGTCGCACATCCACAGGCTAACGGACAAGTCGAAAGAGCAAATGATTTAATCCTACTAGGCCTAAAACTGAGACTCGAAGAACCACTACGACGTGCTGTGGGGGCTTGGGCAGAGGAATTACCCTCTGTAATATGGAGTTTACGAACGACTCCAAACAGGTCAACCGGATACACACCTTTCTTCTTGGTCTATGGTGCAGAAGTAGTTCTTCCTAGTGATTTGGTTCACACCTCTCCTAGAGTGGCCACGTATATTGAAGAGGATGCCGAAGATTCTCGACAAAATGATCTCGATTTAGTCGAAGAAGTTCGCGTCGTTGCTGAAATGAGATCTACAGCCTATCAGCAGAAGTTACACAAGTATCATAGCCAAAGAGTCCGAAATAGATCTTTCAATAAAGGTCATTTGGTTCTCCGGCTTGTGCAACAAAGAAAGCACAAACTTTCCCCAGTATGGGAAGGGCCCTTTTTAGTTAGTCGATTATTGCACAATGGATCGTACTACTTAACTGACATGTGGCCAGTCAAAGAAAGACCTGCTACTAAGAAGAGAAAGAGAGCTGGAGGCAGTACAAATCCGGATGAGTTAGACAGACCATGGAATATTGCTCAGCTACGTCCCTTTTATTCTTAGTTTATCCTTCTTTGTAAACATATATATGTACATGTTCTGTGAGAAATAAAAGTTTTGGTTGCCTCAATTTTTTCTGAAAAGTTTTTACCATGTTATTTCTGAATGGTCATGTCATAGTCGAAAATCCCAAAATCGTTGAAAGTACTTTATGCTCATGCTCGTTCTGGTTTAGATTTCCGATTCTAAAATTTCTAGTCTTTACTTTGGTTATTTGTCTGATTGCTGGAAGCGGGCATTTTCCGAGTAGTGAATTGTCAGTACTAGAAGCCAGCCTTGTTTCCGAGTTTAAACTGGTTTAGCGATTGAGCTCCGTTGCTCGGCAAAGTTTCTGGCAGAAGGTTTAGCCGGCTCACGAAAGGAATGAGGCAGAAAGCCAGATAAACGATAAGTATAGACGATAAACATTTCAGGCACACAAAAATTTAAAGCCAAAAGTGCTGAATAGATCAAAATCTTAGCACTAGCAAAATTATAGTACTGCATATTTACAGGCACATCATGTTTTTCATAATAACACAAGTATTTCTGCTAATCTATGGTGCTTGAGAGGAAGGAGCCGCCGGCTCGCTGGATACGCCACCTTGGTATCGTTCCGAGATGGTGCGTTCATCGTCGGAAACTTCTGCTAATTTTTCTGGAGGAGGAGGCGGAGTAGCCACGCGGGTGAAGAAAGGGGTATTGTAGCTGGTCAAGTCAGCCACGTGACACCCATATTCGGCGCAGGAGTGCATGATGGCTTGAAGGTCCTTCTCCTGGCCGTCTTCATCTACTTTGCAGTACCATCTGGTCACTTACCATATTTCCTTGTTTCCATGGTGGCTCATGACCATGGTGAGAGCTTTCTCCGCCGCAGTCCGCGGTAGGACATATTCCAATCCTAAACAAGCTGCGGCATCTCCTTTGCCTTATCCCGCACCTGAAAATCCGACATGTTGTGCATGTCCGGAATCTTGAGAGCTTCGCCGATGTCCTCAAGGGATTGACGGAAGTCATGAAGCAGGTCACCGACTTGAGTAACCCGGTGGGTGCGGGGCTCGGTGGAGGAAGAGTCCGTCAAGTTCAGAGGACCTATACACAAAACAAGTCAAGAAAAATCCGACATTGATAGAAGTCGAAGAAAGTGGAAAAGTCAGACAGATGGAATGTACCGAAAATGACGTCGTTGATTTTGGTCTTCTCTTCCCGAAGACTCTGGAGTTCTGCCCGGAGCGCCTCGGAAAGATCTTTCTCTCTATCAAGCTCATTTTTGAGATCCGAGATTGTTTTATCTTGAGCAGCGATCTTGCGATCACGCTCATCTTTACCCATGGAGGAGGACTCAAGGATTTGACCAATGCTCTTTTCATGATCCACCTTGAGCTTATCCAGCTCTTGGCGAAGCTCCTTGTTCTCCACCACCAAGGTCTTGAGGTTCTCGGCCTCTTCAATCATGGCGTAGGATTGTTTTACCAGCGCTGTAAGTCAAAAAGAACAACTGTTCAGAAAAAGTTCGACTATGAAAACATGAAAGACAAGGCTTGAGTCTTGAAATATTTACCTTCGGCCTCTTCCTTGGAGACTTTAAGTTCAGCATTTTTAAGTCAGAGAGCCTTGATCTCTCTCCGCTTATCACATACATTCTTCAATAAATCCTGGTTATAGGAACATACTTTCTGTAAGTTAGAATACCAAAAGTCAGAAAGCTACTTAAGGCTCGGGCTAATATTTTTGTTACTATCAGCACGAGCCTTGGGGGATACACTAGTTCATTCTTTGGCATCCTAATGAAGCATAAACCCGGAATTTTATCCTACTTCATGCTTGGGGGTTAGAGGATATGATATAAAATACAATAAAGGAAAAACAAGAGTTGGAATTCCGACTTACATATTGTTCGCGAGTGAGTTTATCCAAACTCGCGTTCACTTCAACGGCCACCTTCTCGACGAGAGTCAGAGGAATCATTGGTGCTGTTGGAAGCTCACCCGTCCTTATTCTCTCGTCGAGAAGGCGCACCTAGGCAAGAAGGTCGGAGAACTTGACGTCCTCTGCCTCTTGCGTTTCTTCTTCGGCAGATAAGTTTCTTTTCTCCAGGCATTGCCTGGCGAGCCGCTGGATTTCTTCAGCAGATTTCCAGGACAAGCCAAACTTGGCAATTCCTGGATTGCTGATAAGGTTTTTGGCGAAGGTTTCTGCTGAGGGATAATTACCCAAAGAGGGTTCACCCTTATCTAAATCTGACTCACCCATGGTGAAGTTAGTTTCCGACTCAAGGTTCACATGCTCTGTTGAAGGAGCCGGATCTTCTGCGGCATCCGGAGAGATCACTGGTGTTGCGGAAGGTTGAGGGGCAGGAGTCGGAGGAGCCACGGCAGGAGAAGCTATGGTAAGCTTCGTCTGACACAAGGACTTCGAAGAAGTTCCCTTCCCCTTACCCTTGATGAGCGGTTTTGCTCTGAGAATGTAGTAAAGTCGGAAACATTACATCTCAAAAGGAAATTCGAGTAAAGTGCAAAGGTGGAAGTTGTGATTGAAAGTATCACGACAGGCACCTCCTTTGTGCCAACAACCACTGTCGGAGCTTTGCGCTTCTTGTGTGCAAGGTCCGACAATGGAACCACCTCTGTCTCCTGAGAGAACTCTGGAGGATATCCTTCGAGCGGAGCAAGCTCCGACTCGGGGAGGTCAGCAAGCTGAAAAGAAGAAAACATATCAATATTGCAATGTAACTTGAAGATTGAAACACATAAAAAGGTGTACTGATAGAAGCGTACCGGCACTACGGGGTTATCCGCCGTATGCATATGCAGAGAAACCTCCGGGATCCTCCTCTCGATCCGCGACAAGACTTTCCATCCATCTTTTTGTTGCTATTTGGATTCCGTTTTCAAATAAAGAAAGTCATCTTGTAGTTAGAAATCACCTTTAGAATCATCAGCGTCTGTAGGCCCAATCGGCATCAGTAGTAGCACGCAACTCTAAAGAAGACGATGACATAAAAAAGGACGGCTCGAGAAAAGGTACCTCGAATATATCTAAGAATCCGATGAACTGCTGCAAAGTACTTCGGATCTTTCTAGGGGCATTCGGGGCAATGCGTCTTTGATTACAGCAACAATAACATCACCAATACGAGCATATCGCTGATTACCTGCAGCTCCTATGACTCGAATACACATCAATTTTCGAGCTCCACTATTATCTGCTACGTTCGGGCAGGAAGAGGAAGATCGGGCGGGGAAAACGGGGTTCGAACCCGCAACTTCTGGCGTGACAGACCAGCACTCTAACCAACTGAGCTATTTCCCCCTTTCGTAACTACTGTGCTCCCTGATTAGCCACTTGATCTGGCTTATATAGCCTTGTGTGGTGTAGGCTTTGGGGCTGATGCGGAGGGAGTCTTTCTTGGACGACGTGATGGAGTGCATCAGTCGGGTTCCGTGGTACTGAAGGGGCCGGATCCGGCGAGAGACCCAGCATTGGACCAAGTCGGATCCCTTCGGTCCCTTGTGTTTGATCAAGTATTCGACCCGCCGCTTAGCGAGGATCAGATCGTCAGTGAGAGCCGGAGGAGCCTCGTCCTAGGACGGTTGGACTATGGCAGCTCCGTCGATGAAAGCCGGCAAAGCAGTGGCTTTGTCGGGAGCTGGAATATCCTTATGGTAAAAGAATGTGGCTGGCCATTGTTTTACCGAGTCACTAGCTAGAATTTTGGGATATGCGTGCTTGCGTCTAGGAGAAAAACTAATAGTACCGGTGATGTAAGGAACACCGGCAGTGATAGAGTTTCTCCGGACATGAAAACAGTACCGGAATAGAGTCAAACTCGGCCTAATGCCGAGAAAGCCCTCACACAAAGAAGCGTAAGCGCTCATATGTAAGAGAGAGTTGGGAGGAAGATGATGGAGTTGAACTCCGTAATGATCAATCACCTCGGAGAAGTACTCCGAGGGAGGAAACGACAAACCTCTGTCGAGGTGGGTGCCAAAGTGGACCCGCTCGTCGGCGCGCGGGTTAGGGACTGTTTCCTTGAAGCCGCTCCGCCAGTCGCCGGCATGGAGGAGCCCTTCCAGAGCCCACAGAAGTTCTCCTTCTCTGCCACCGCTTCTGTCGCCGCCGCTGCCGCCAGTCCGGAAGAGGAAGAAGAGGCCTTTTCTCTGGTGGGCAGATGACCTAGGATGGGCGGCGCTTGGAGTTTTTTCGGGAGGAACAGGGGAGCTCTGTGCGTAGAGAGATTGGGAGGAAAGGAAAAGGCAAAGGACAGGTGAAAGGAGAAGGGGAAAATCCTAACCCCTTATATCCACCTAACTGCGCCAAGATTCGTGCAAATGCTACAGTGTAATCGCCACGCGTCGTGGAAGGAATTGGGAAGGTCCCACGTGATGATTACATCGCCTCGATCTCTGCGCACACATTGAAACGACGCCTCGGTTCCGCGAACGATGGACCCCGTCAGATGACGTGACTTGACCATGACTAGTGTCAGGTGGCGTTTGAGATGAAGTTCCGGCTTAGTTTGAAATCAAGCTTGAAAATCCGAGTAACCTGTTGATAGGTCCGACTTATTTTTTAATACCCGGATCGTATTTTTTGTTGTGAAGTTTTAGGAACCCTTCAAGATTCTACAAGCCAAAGATTAAGCTAGACGATGATAAATCTGACTTTGGATCTTGGAGGCCTCCGGGGCTTGCTGTTGGGGATATACTTTCCGGGTGTCCTCATAGTTCCTCACTGACCATGGTGGCCCACTTCGGGTTAGAGCTTTGCTTCATGGGCGGCCTAGTCAGGGAGAAAGACGGAGTCCAATTCGACTACGGGAAGGCCCAGAAGACTTACCGACTTAGGCCCATTGTGTTACTTGTAGTTCAAGATGTACTCTGTAACCGACTCTTAGTCGTAGCCGGATAGATCTCTCTTGTAAACCCTAGGCTGGATATCTATATAAGCCGTCCTAGGGAGAGCCTTTACGGCACCCTCAATAGTCTACAATCTCAACTCGCACAGGCGAAACCCTTGTAACCCATATTCCGGCTCTGCCGTATTACTGGATTGCTAGCAGGAGTAGGATCCATCCAAAGACGGCGGATTCGAACCTGGGTAAACTTGTGTACTCACCGTCACAGAATACCGTACGTCTCACACCCCTCTCTTTCGCACGCCTCGAGGACCCCCTCATGGCGTACTTGTCATCAATCCGACGACAGCGCCTCAACGTTTGCCTCAGGAAAGGTTGATATGTCTCGGCGTTGGCAGAGCCGGAACCAAAGTTGCCGTCTTGCTCCTCCTGGATTTTGACCTTTACGGGTAGATCGATCTGGGATTCGGCCTCACTAGGGAGATCCACTCCAGATTCGACTTGCATCGCAAGATCTGCTTTAGGCTCAGCTTTCTCCACTATCTCCGCGTTAGGTGCAGGCTGGGTGGGATTGTTGTTTTCCGGGATCCGGAACTCAACGCCTCCGTGAACAAAGTGCACCCAGAAACTTCGTCTACCTCTATCATCACCGCTGGCGTGGGTGGGGCAGGTTTAGCGAAACTGATGTAAACATCGATCTCACCAAAAGACATGATGGTGCAAGCAGTCACGGCCTCCCTTGCCGGAATCCATGTCTCATCGAGAACGATGAGAGCGACGTCGCTGGCATAGAGGACGCGATCGACGGTGATGGTCTCGCTGATTCCGATTCTTGCAGATTCCGCCTAGAACGCAGATCCGAAGCTCACTTGCCCCATGGTGGGAACCAACTGTCGTCGGATTGATGACAAGTACGCCATGAGGGGGTCCTCGAGGTGTGCGGAAGAGAGGGGCGTGAGACGTATGGTATTCCGAGACGGTGAGCACACAAGTTTACCCAAGTTCGAATCTGCCGGCTTTGGACGGATCCTACTCCTGCTAGCAATCTAGTAATACGGCAGAGCCGGAATATGGGTTATAAGGGTTTCTCCTGTGCGAGTTGAGATTGTAGATTATTGTGGGGTGCCCTAAAGGCTTGTCCTAGGACGGCCTATATAGATATCCGACCTAGGGTTTACAGGAGAGACCTATCCGGCTACGACTAAGAGTTGGTTAGAAAGTACATCTTGAACTACAAGTAACACTACAGGCCTATGTTGGTAAGTCTTCTGGGCCTTCCCGTAGCCGCACTGGACTCCATCTCTTCTCCTAGACTGGGCCGCCAGTGAAGCAAAGCTCTAACCCGAAGTGGGCCACCCTGGTTAGTGAGGCACAGTGAGGATACCTGGAAACTATATCCCCAACACTGATGGCACTAGTGCTCACCCTCGCCTCTTAACAAGGAGCCAATGCTCGTCTATGTTGTGGCCTCCAACCGAGTCGTCAACGCCTTGATGGTCGTCGATCGACCCGAAGAGGGTAAGGAGCGCCTCGTGTACTACCCTAGTGAGGTCTCGCCGACTCGAGGTAATGCTACCCGCAGTACCAGAAACTGGTCTACATGGTCTTCCGATCCCAATGATGGATCCCTCACTACTTCAGGAACATCCTATCATGGTTGTCTCCTTCGCCCCACTTCAGGAAATCATTCGCAATCCCGACGCGATAGGGCGAGTCGCTAAGTGGGCTGTCGAAATCGGCATCCACAACATCAAGTCTGATCCACACAAGGCCATCAATTCGCAAGCTCTAGCCAACTTCCTCGCTGACTGGGAAAAAGCATAGCAGCCCGAGACGTTTTCCTACCTCCATTACTGGCCTCTCCACTTTGACGGGTCAAAGAACTCGGACTACGCTGGGGATGGAATCTTCATTACCTCCCCCAAAGGCGACAAGCTTCGATATGTCCTGCACCTAAACTTCACACCCTGCACCAACAACATTGCAGAGTACGAGGCCCTCCTCTACGGCATGTGAACCATCAAGGAGATGAATGTCAATCGCCTCAAGTGCTATGGCGACTATGACCATGTCGCCGCCTAGGTCGTCGGCACCTGTGATTCCATCACCCCCAAAATGATATCATATCACCAGGCAGTGGACTAGCTGGGTGGCTACTTTGCTGGCTACTCCATCGAGTGGATCAATCGAAGGACAAATGGGGATGCCAACACACTCTCCTACATCAGGTCGGCTCGGGAAACAGCACTACCAGGTGTCTTCCTCGACATCATCGACAAACCTTCTGTCTATCCTCCCAAGGATATCGACATCGAGATCCCACTATAAACTGACTCCGCTCTAGTCGCGCTAGTCATAGACCCCAGCGACTGGATCGAGCCCTACATCGCCTACCTGGAACACAAAGTCCTACCCAAGGACGAGGCTGAGGCACGCATGATCATGCGCTGCTGCATGTCATTCATCATCATCAATGGTGAGCTCCACAAACGCAACGTGATAGGTGTGTACATACGCTATGTCTATCCAGAAGAGGGTCACAAGATCCTACAGGACATCCATGTTGTCGACTGCGGCCACCATGCTTGCGCAAGGTCACTAGTCGCTAAGGCCATGTGCCATGGTTTCTACTGGCTCATCGCACATAGTAACGCCATTGACATTGTACAGCGCTGCGTCGGGTGCCTGAAATACGTTAACCAGACGCGCATCTCTGGTTTGGCTCTCAAGACTATCCCCATTACATGGCCATTCGCCATCTGGGACATCGACATGGTGGGTCGATTCAAAACTGCACCATCGGGCTACACCCACCTCTTAGTCGCAGTCGACAAGTTCACAAAGTGGGTTGAGGCAAAGCCAATCAAGAAGTGTGATGGAAGGACCGCCAGCAAGTACCTCCATGAACTCATCTACCGGTATGGCTACCTGCACAGCATCATCACCGATAATGGCACCAATTTTGCCAAGGGTGCCATGGCTGAGTTCTGCGAGGAGCATGGCGTTTGACTCGATCTCGCCTCAGTCGCCCACCAGGAGTCGAACGACCAAGTCAAGCGTGCTAATCAGAGCGTCCTCCATGGCCTCAAGCCACGACTACAAGTCACCCTCGAGCGGACGCCAAGATGCTAGGTTGAGGAGCTCCACTCCGTGCTCTGGGGCATCCACACCTCCTTCAACCGATCAATAGTGTTCACCCCCTTCTTCATGGTGTATGGTGCCGAAGCCGTCATGCCAACTGACCTCGAGCATGGCTTGTCTGGAGTGGTCCACTACACGGAGGAAGATAACGGAGCCTCCCACCAGAACATGATCGATTTACTAGATGAATCATGCGACCTGGCTCGCTCTCGCAACGCCATCTACCAGTAAGGCCTTCGCTACCATAACCGCTAAGTTCAGATTCACACCTTCTAGGAAGACGACCTCGTCCTAGGTCTCATCTAGGACAAGAAAGGCATGCACAAGATCTCTCCTCCATGGGAGCTGCCATTCTCCATAGGGTGAGCGCTTAGCAACGACGCCTACCACCTGATTGACGTCCGAGGCGACGGAAAGCTCGATGTCAAGTGACCATGGAATGTAAACCTGCTTCACAAGTTCTATGCATAGATCTCAAATGCGCATAGATCTCAAATGTTTACACCTCTGTGTCCACAAATTGTGTCTACTCACCACCTCCTGTGCCAATTGCACTCATATAATATAGCAAAAATGCTAACCAAGGTAGTCAACTCTTGGTAGTACGACCCGGCACGGCCAAGTAGTGTGGTTCAAGGGAACCGAAAATCAATCAAGCCTTGCATTATTCATGAAAAACTCTAACCCGAGAGCCACCATCGGAGTCACCTTGCTCGACTGGCTCCCCGAGCCAAGATGGCTGACCGTGCCTCCCACAGCATCCCATCCTCCTCATCCTTGGATGCACCGACTCGAATGGTTAAGTACCACACTCGGGGACTCATTCAAAACACCAAGTATGAGAGCCCGCATCCAAGTCGCCAAGCGACTGCCTCTCCGAGCCAGGAGGAGAGACACGCTACATGATAGATAGTGAACCACGCCCTTCGCTACCTTGGGCTTACGACTCGAACGGTTAACTACCACGCTCGGCGACTCGCCAAGTCGATCCCGCACGCATCTAGGGAAAACACCAAGTATAGAGTACCCCTTGGGATCGCCATGTGACTGGATCCACATGTTGGGTTTGCAGCATAGAAAACAAAAAAATTCCTACGATGTGAACATCTAAGCACCAAGATCTATCTACCTAGATACAATCAACAGGTGGATATACATCCATAGAGAACATACCCTTGAAGATCGACAAAGCATTGTTAACGAAACTGATTTCATGGTTGATGTATTCGTACACTTGCCGATCTCAAGATCGTGATGAAGTCCAGCGAGTCCAGGAGGTCCAGCACCAGCAAGTCCAGCAGGTCCAGCATCGTAAAGCAGCGGTGCATCCGTGATCGTAGACACGTACGGTACCCCGATAACCTCCATCCCTTTATCCAGCAAAGCAGCGGAAGCAGCAACTCCTTTCAAGATAAAGCGACCGAGAACATTTATCCCGCTAATCAGAGACCATGGGGAATAATTTCTAGAGGGGGAGAGATATCCTTCACGAGGAGGTGTGAGTGAGATGGAGTGAGAGGGGTGCCTTTGATAGGAGGAGGGGGTATCCAAGGGCCTTGGCGTGGTAGCCATGGTGGGTGTCCCCACCTCTTCCTCATTCATGTGGGTGGAGCACCCACTCAGATAAAAGACCTCCACTCAAAATTCCACTCATACATGCATTAATTTTCCACCAAAATTAATGTATATCTCATTTAATAAAACTATTTTATTTATTTTATTCAGAATTTTTATAATTACATTAATTAAAAAACATTCACACAAACCCCCCTACAACATTTCAATATCACATGCAGAACCAATTTCTGCAATTTCACCCGAAACAATTTTGGTTTCCATCAAAAAGATTCTAGCGCTTTCTTAAATCTTTATCTGAAACATATTTGCTCCAAGTGGTGTCGGTATCCCTTAAGTGTGTCACCCTACAGTTCGCGAATAATGCAGACATGATCGAGACCTTTCCCCGATCAATAATCAGTAGTGGGACCTAGAGATCTGTACTAACTCCCACACATTCAACGATGACTCTAGTAATCGTGTGAACCTTTAACGTCGTAACTAAATCCCTTTGTCCCGCGATATATTACATGTTTGAGATTCGATCATAGGTATCTCCATACCTAGTTTGATCTCGTTACCAACATCCACTCTTTTCTCGTTCCCGTGATATAACATTCTAGTGATCACATCACTTGCTTGCAAGCTATCTCAATGTAATATCACCGACAGGGCCCAGAGTATATCTATCCATCATCGGGATGGACAAATCCCACTCTTGATCCATGAGCCTCAACATAACACCTTCGGAGTAGCTGAACCCACCTTTATAGCACCCTGTTATGGTGTGACATTTGATGTTATCAAGTTACTCTTCGAGTGTTAGTGATTGACATGACCTCATGGTCTAAGGACTAAGATTACTTCGTACGATTTTAAACACAATGAATTTGATCGTAGTGCTATATTTCGGATGAATGTTCATCACATCATTCCACCAATGTTGTGACCTCATTACTAACAACATCCAATGTCCATGATTAGGAAACCTTGATCATCTTGTTAATCAACGAGCTAGTTTATAAGAGAGGCATAACTAGGAACCCTTTATTTTCTTATTAAACAGACATGTATTAACGTTTCCAATTAATACAATTATAGCATGCAAAATAAACATTTATCATAAACAAGGAAGAAGATAATAACCACTTTATTATTGCCTCTCGGGCATATTTCCTTCAGTCTCCCACTTGTACTAGAGTCAATAATCTTGTCTGTAGACTGACGCATTCAACATAATCTCTAGATCTGAAAATTTTAGGTCTGCGTGTATTTGCACGTCTTTGCGTCTCTATGATTTAATCATTCTCTAATGAGATGGCATTGTATAAATTTAGTCCTTTGGTGAGACCTTTCATTCCTTTGGGTGAAAACATGTTGATATAATTGTTGCACAATATATCTTCATAATACTAGCCCATTGCGAGACACACCTAGTTTGATAACAAACTTCTTAACCAAATTCCCTCCTTTGTTGCTACTACAACAGTCATATACTTAGCCTTTTTGTTGTAGTATCCGTCACAATGTTTCAACTTTGGAACTCATCCAAATCCATCATGGAACCTCCTTTCCATTACATTGTGCTACCCATAGTTTAAATTGAGATAAATTTAATTTGTATCTTGTGACAAACTAGTATCAATGTAACACTTTACAAAGAACTACTTTTAACTATTTGTCACTTATACATGATATATTCTTAGTTCTTCGAGAACTCATAAGAATATATTTACTATTGTCCAATGATCATATTATGAATCATTCTGGTATATGAACGTAACATTTAGAGCATAGGACATATCTGGATGTATACATATCATGTTATGTATTATTGACCAAAATATTCATGTGATTTCACTCACAAAGTGTCAAAACACTTGAATCTCGTTTCACTTACCAAGTGTCAATACATTTGAATCTTGATTCAACCCTTTCCATGCGGCAAGAACCTTTCTCGTTGTTTCCATATTGAACCCTTTCAATATCTTCTATATGTACGTCTGGCACAACCATATTAGTGTTTCAATCTATCCATATAGACATTCATGCCAAATATTCCAGTTTTGCCCAAGTATTTCATCAAAATCCAATTTTAATGAAATTCTGAATCCAGTCAATAAAAGATACATCATTTCCAATCAACAACCTGTCCTCTACATAATGTATTGGAAATTTGTCTCACCTCTCCCACTTAATTTCTTGCAAATGCAAGCATCTTCATCATATCTAATGAAATTAAACTATTTTAACATTTTCATCATGGTGAAGATTCCAACTCAGCTATGCTCACTTTAACCGTTGAAGTTTGCACGCCTTCTTAGCATCCTATGATTTAACAAAACCCTTAAAACCGTGTCATGTACATGACCTAGGTAACCATTCTATTATAAGACCATTGTTTTGTTTGTTCAACTACCATATACCAAAATATATGTAGTAGTTTCTACATTAATCCGTTAATATTAATATCGCTATGAAAGATCAAATCTTGTCTTAGTCAACTCCTTGAACATTGTCATAAACTCCTTTCCGACATGTAGACTATTTCATAGATGTCAAACATCCATGTCTATTTCTTTATAGATCCAAATACGATCGATAGGCTTCACACCATTCTGGAGGGTCTTGCAAGTTCAAAAACTTGATTTCTTGTGTATGGATACTATCACGTATTTTATGACTTCTAGTCATTTTATGGAGTCAGGGCCCATCACTGCTTCTTTGCATGCAGTCCTTTCATCATTGTAAAAACAATAACGACTTCTGTTGAAATCTTACGATTGGATTCTTAACGACCCACATAGTTCAATAGGTACTCTAATCTCTGAGAACATAACCATTGTAATCACGGGAGCCATGAGAATTTTAGCTGGCTCCAGGAAACTTTCTGGCGCTACACTACTTAGCACATGTTGCTTAGGTTCATCAACCTAATCAAAGTTCTATTGTCCTCCCACTTAACTTTTGTGAAAAAATCCTGTTTAAGAAACTTCACGTTACAACCAACAAACTTTTTTGTCTTCGGTGTTATGGAGGAATACCCAATTCTTTGGGATAACCTACAAAGACGTGCTTATCCGACTTTGATTGTAAACATTTTACTTATGCATAGCATACCAAAATTTAAGAAAAGACAACTCGAGTTTTATCCCAAACCATAACCTTTATGGTGTCATTTCAACAGATCATGATGGTGCTCTTTTTAGTGTAAATGCAATAGTCTCTAAAGCTTTAATCCTTAAAACACAATGGTAGTTTTATAAATGACACCTTTGATCTTACCATGTAAAACAAGGTTCGATTTGATCTCTCGAACATACCATACTCCTATGGTTTATAGGGAAATGCAAATGCATGGAACAATTCCTCAAATCTTAGGTGTTTTTCGAAACATGTAACTCAAATATCATCCTTTATGATCTAATCACAAATTATTCATTTTCTCGTTACAATGATTTTCCACTTCATCTTGAAAGTTTTTGAACAATTTTCAAATGTTTCATACTTTAATGGACTATATACTTTAGTATTTGACTATACATTCTTATTAAGTAAATATACAGATATATTCACTCAAATTTTCGGAGAAAGCATATGAAGTCGAAAGATCCACCGCACATGGCTACATATAATGGACTATATAAATCAATATGCACAATTTCTAATAAGTTAGTAACACGTTCCCTTTTGGCCTATGAACGGAGTTTCAATTATCTTGAGGAAAGTCTCACAAGCGTCATTTGATCAAAAACAAAGATGCCAAAATTCCATCAACATGGAGTTTCTTCATCTTTTCTTTCCAATATAGTTTAAACAGCAATGTCACTTCATAAGTGATCTTTCAATTGTTTGTCTTGCGACATTTTAGCATTAGTGTTATGCAGGTGATTTCTCTAACTAGATTTGTAAAATTTCATCCATCTTCTATGTAATATGGTAATTATTTGAACAACCATTGTTCTCAAAATATCGGAAAAAAATAACAATTATTTAAACAAATCTTGAAGGCATGCTTTGATGTCAACGTTGAACACAATAACACTTTATTTGTATTCGTTGAACATCATCACATATTCTCTTGCTAGCTACTTAGGCCATTATAGTTCATGAATTGCATTGTTATGTATGACATTTTATACCAACCAATTCAGTATCCAATACCCAAGAACCACATTGTTTAAGAAGCAAAAAATACAACCAAAACATGTATATCATGTTTATACCTTAGCTAGACATTTCTAGTCTTTCTTTTCTGCCAAATATTTTATGGATTCTCTTTAAGCATTTCTTTTTCATTTTGAAAGAATCTATCAACATCAACAGTGGCACCATACATATGACACATAGTCCAAAGAATGTATAGTCAAATACTAATACCTTCGGACTTGTACTTTGAAGTTGATCACCATCATCAAATGTTTTGCGTTCTTACAAAAATTCATTCTTTAATAATCTATAAGTGTAGTAAACATTTTACCAACATCTTCTATTCATCCTTATCATGACATCTTTCATGTTCAAGCTACTATAGCCTATAAGGACGAACCATGAGTATAATGTCAGTTCCCAAAACCTTTTTGGGATATTAGGATGTCTATTATCTCCAACCTTCACAAATTCTCATAGAATATGAGAACATGTATTTTGCTAAATTATACTCTATCATATTGCAACCATAAACATTGTTTTAGATATCATAATATCTTCCACACATGATGATTTCTGAAACAATTCTTTCGTCTCCCAGATAACCTCGCTATTAAAACAATATTTGAATAATAAGAATCATGGAGGCAAGCATGATACTTTAGATACTAACACTGGAATTGTTACTCTTGATTTAATAGAACTCATTAACCTTTATTGAGTAAATAGAGTTTGCTGAAAGTTTGCAATAGGACTTCTATAGTTCGTAAATAAAATATCCAGAATTCTATAGTTCTATTATCTCAATTAAAACTAAGCATAAGGTAGTAAACGGATGCCAATGACTACAAAAAACTATGCAAATTCACTTCGGCTTTAGTTTATGATAAATTGAGTTCGACTAATCCAAATTACAAATGAACTCCCACTCAAAACCAACATCCATCGACTTGTTTTGGTGATTACATGTACCAAATCCGCTACACCAAGTCCGATCATCACGTGAGTCGGTGGAGATTCAAAGGAGAGCATCTATATGGGCATCATATCTACCATATGGCTCATGCTCAACCTTTCGGTCCGTGTTCTGAGGACATGTCTGTACATGCTAGGCTTGCCAAGTAAGAACCTTAGTACTCGCGTGTGTAAAACTGTCTTACGCCCGTTGTACAACATGGATTCAAGTAAACCCGATCATCATGTGATGTCTTGAAGCGATGAAACATAAAATGGTGCATACTTAAGGAAGAACACATCTTTATCTTGATATCTAAATGAGGGATCATCTTATAATGCTACTAAAATGCCAAACAAGTAATATAAGATGCAAACATCATATGCATAAAGTGAAATGATATGGTTCTTGCACTTGATAACTATCATGTGCATCATGGTATGATCTTTATCATTTCTTTGTGTGTAAGGCCAAAGTCTATGGAACTTACACGTTAGGCATGTTATAAGAGTATCAACTATACTTCAACTTACAACATTACCATATCATGACACTAGCCCAGCAACAATCTAAACTAGACGCTTCTAATTTATCCATTGCAAGTTTTATGTGGCTTAGGGCTTTCAAATATAGAATCAGTCTTACCTACAAACATGGAACCACAACGGTGATAACCAAATTATTAGCAACTCGTTCTAAATCAGATATTGACTATAGTAGGAGAGACAAACACCCACTAGCCACATACGCAAAACTAGTTGCATGTCAAGCGTGGAACAAGTCTCATGTGCGAGGACATGTAAAGTTAGTCTGGGCCGCTTCATCCCACTATGCCACCAATATCGAAAATAAATAGAAGATGCAATAATATGACCATTAGCGCCCACATATTCATATGTGTTCTGTAACATCCCAGTTTCAGCAACCCTGATTAGTTGTCCAGAATAGAAAAATCAGGGGGAACAAAAACTTTTTCTTGTTTAGGGATACAGTGTTTTCCTGTTATTTGACTATGTTTATGATTATGATTGTGTATTAGAAGATATACTTCTTACCTCAACACCAGTTGACAAAAGCTACATCCCAAAACTGTCTTGGCTTAATTTCCATATTCTCAAATGTTCTGGCACTTCAAAACCTAAGCCAAGAAGCCATTTCAAACCAACTATTTTAGTAGCTTCTGTTTCCCTAAACTATGGAGAGCAACCTATTATAATCTCTTGATGTTTTATAGACAGAACCTTCAACCATTCTTATCTCTAGGTTTCCGAAAACCTCTTTTTAAAGCTTTTGAATTCTACACTTGGTAGAGATACCAAGGACTCTCATCTTATCCAAACCACAACCTTTTCAAAATACCCATCCTTACGTCGAGCTAGGCTTGATGGTAACCCTAGTAGTAGGTTTGATTGATTTGTAAGATGAGTTGCCTTGATCTGTTGCTTGATTTGTCTGCTTAGGAGATAGTATGAGCTGCTCTAGGAGTTCATCACTAGGATCAAGATGGTTCCAAATCACTACACCCTAAGCAAGAATACAAAGCTGGATCTGATCTCTAGATACTAGGTGATAATCTAAAACCCTTAACAAGATCAATTCTGAAGATATCCCTTCTAGAAGCTTCCAAGTGAATGAAGACCAATATCAAGCATGGATCCTTTCTACTCCCTCTACACTTCAACATCACCCACTTGATGATGCCTTGGTACCTTGCATCCCATCAAAATCATCACCACCCACATTCTAGTCAAAAACCCTAAATCTGCCAAATTTGGCCAAGTCTGGAATCTGTTTCAACATCACCTTTTTGAATGCCTCCTATTCTCAACCCTTATGCATTTGAACCATCTTGTTGACCATCATAAGGACTACCAAGGCCCACTCTTGCCCTTGGTTAGATCATCCTCCAACCCACTTGTTCTTGATGGTTTTGCAGGCAAGAAACTAACTATTCCTGCAAATCTAGTCAGCATGCCTACTTTGACAGAAGCTCACACCATCATCCAACCTTCTATGGACCAACTCTTTGCATGGTTGTGTACTACTAATATAGGTCTATCAATATCTATTTCATTTGTTCCAAGTGGATCTTTGTGCTTCTTAAACCCACAAGGTTTTGAAGGCTAGTTGATAATCTGCCTTGATAGGCTTATTTTATTCAAAGTTCGAAATCAATTCTTGGTGAGCTAAAGAAGGATCAAGCTCAAACCTCTACACCACTGCAATGTACATCACTTGGTCTATCCATCCATCTATCCCATTCCCCAAGGGGAGATCTGAGCTCCAAGATCCAACAAGGTTTTGGTGGCATGAAAACAATCTTACCCTAGATCCTTAATCTCTAGTTTTTCACCAAAACCAACTTTGATTCTCAAATCCCAAGGTTGCAAATGCTTGCTACACCCTGTCTACATCATCTACCTTGATCATCAAGATTAATCAAATATTATCCATAATTATTATGGCTCCAAATCTAATTACTCTCTTTAATAAACAACATCTCCAAAGCTCATTTCCCAAGGGAATGTTTGGTTTTTGCCAAAGAACTTCTCCAACTTTTTGCTCATTTGAGGTCCATATATCCTACCCTACATTCCCATCTCAAAAATAAATATTTTTGAGATCCTTTATTATTTCTTTTTGCCCTTTTTCTTAAATAGCAGAAATGGATTAATAATTGTTTTAAATACTTTTAAGTCTCAATAAATCTTGGGAAAATTCTCGAAAGTGTGGCATCATATTTGAGACCTTCTCACATCGGAAACCAACCTGGTCCAATGTAAAAATATCAAATGAGCTTCTAGAAACTACTTCTGCACTTTTTGAATAAATGGTCTTAAGTGGACTTTAAATCCTTAGAAAAATCTAAAACAAATCCTAGAGAGCTACCTCGACTCCATATACCTACCAGTACCATATTACCAGCTTGCCACATGCAAATTATCAAACTTCCTTCATAACTACCCTTTTGATCAAACTTGGCAAACTAGCAAAACACTTGAGCTAAATCAACTCAAATCCTTATCAAAGCTTCTCTAGCACCCCTCTCCAGTACCATAAACCCCTCTAGTCCAAGTGCACTGTAGCATCACCCTGTAGCAGCTTGTCCTCTAGTGCTTGGACACTAGAGCTTAACCTCATGTGGGTGTCTTGCCTGGCAAACTTCTTTACTCCCCTTGTAGCTGTTGCACCCTGCCCCCTAGGCCCATAGGCACGACTAGAGCACCATCCCCTCTCACCCCACCGCCCTCCACGCCCAATGGATGGCCAGCTCCCTCCCCTCGTCCTCCCATGGAGTTGTGCCACCATGGACATCTCCTCTCGGTTTTAAAGGCCAGAGGCCACCCCACGCCTCCCTCTTCCCCTCATTCCACTCCTCTCTCTCCCACTCACCACCCCAGAACTCCACTCCCTCTCCCTAGCTCTGCCTCGCCCGTGAGAAGCAGAGAGAAAGCTCTCGGCCTCCTCCCTCTCTTCGAGCTAAGCTCCCACCTCACTGCCTCTCTCTCTCCCTGCATGTCACCGTGATGTGCTCTCCTACCCTCTCTTGCCCTTCCACTGCTGTTTTTTTGCCCAGGAACGAGCCCAGCAGTAACTCCGGCGACCACCGAGGCTAGCTTCGGCTGCGTTCTTGTGCATGGGGCGTCCCTGCGTCAGACCAAGCCCTACCGCCCATCGCCAGAACCCCGCCGAACCTCGTGTTGCCCAGCACCCTCGTCGTCCACATGCACGCCTCCTGACCCTTCTTCGGGGAGCTCCCGATGTCGGCCGCGTCGCAAATCCGCGCAACGTTGTGCTCTGTCAAACCCTAGCCTCCTGCCCCTTGCCGAGGTCGCCATCGAGCGCCGCGTCGCCTCCGTTCATCCTCGCCACCTCCCGAGCTCCCTCTGGTAAGCTTCCCAAGCCCCGCCGCCGCCCCCGAGGGTTTCGGTCGACCGCCTCCAGTTGCGGGGAAGACGATACCTAGGGGTCGTCGATCTCCACTTGATCGAGCGGCCCCCGTCGCTCTATACCGCTTCGCCCGCCCCGGGCGACTGACCGGCGGGCCCCTCCTATCAGAGCTTTAAAGCTCCTTCCCGTGCACACTGGCGTGAGCTGGGCCGGCCGAGCCGCGCTGTGCTCCGCCCGAATGGGCCGATTTCTCCCCATACGGCCCGGCTGCCTCCAGATCCCAGCCCAACAAGCCTCTGTGCTTTATTCTTTTTATTCCAGATCCGTTTTGACAATTTGGTTTAAATCTTTTTGAAAATGCTAATCAACTTCAAATGACCAGATCTAAAATCTACCTTGTTCTTGGATGTTTTGTGCAACATGTAGAACTAGTCTTGTGCCAAAAATAATTTTCATTGTTATGGGCATTTAATCCACTAAAAGTTGTCTTCTACACTAAATAAATTCTTTAGGGAGTTATACATACCCATTTGGGATGAATCAAAGTTCTTCTGGAAGGTAATTGGTATACCCATCAATTAGCATAAGCCTCATGCCAAGGTGAATAGCAGTTTGTCTATAGTAAAAATAACAAAAACCATTAGTTTCTGCCTTAGGTGATTTCTCTAAGTCAAACCAACAGAGGTTTTTGCACAATTCCAACTCCCAGTAAAACTCCATATCAACATCTATGAAATCCCAGCAGCAAATTTTTTATTAAGCTCTGGTTCAATTTTAATGAATTAAACTTTTCTGTGTAGACTCATTTCACTAAATAAACCACTCCAGAAGTTCTTGATATCCAAAAAGGTTGATTCCAATTCCTACATAAAGGTATTCGAAATTCCTACCATGTGCCCCTGGAATAAACTCAAAAGCTTCTGTAGTTTTAATTTGGTGAAAAGGACAAAAACCCCACAGAAGTGCCTTTGGGAATTTCCTGAGGGCATTCTGTTAATTGTTTTGTAGTGATTCTAACTCTCAGCAATTCAGTACATAAAACCCTACTGAACCATCCAAGGAAATAATTTTTGGAGCTACAGAACTTCTCTGGTGAATTATCTCCTAAAACTAGAGCTTTTATCACTAGAATATTCATAATAAATTAAAGAAAAGGCATAAAATAGTGAAACCACTTTTGTTGGTTTTATTCTATCAACTTCTATCTATTAGTATCATTTTTCCACAATGGTATGGTACAGAATATGTCCTTGGTCCAAAACCCCTCTTAGGTAGTTCCTCGGCTATAAATCCTAAGGGATTTTCTTCCATGTTTCCAAGACAAGGCCAATCTTATTAAATGCATTCTTCCTAAGACCTACTGATTTGTAAACTTGTATTGTTCATTTTCTGTTGTATGTATTGTTGCTTGTATGCCTTGTGTTGATTGTGCTCTTGCTTGTTTGCATGTGTGCTCCCTATCGACGATAGTTGCGATTATCTCGGAGATCAGAAGAAGACGGTTATTATTGTATATTATTGGGTATTCCAAGAGAAAGTCCAGGGAAAATTATGCCATATTGCTGATCTCAGGCAAGCCACCTTCTTGCTCATAAGCCTGGAGAAGGAACAAACTTTCTGCAGGTAGCCAGGCATTAATATGAGCCCCTCATTGAAAGCGGCCACTGTTGAAGTGTAAAATGCGCTACGGTTGGTCCTCGGTACCCAATGTCCCGGTTTTGAGGGGAACAACACTCATAGGGTAGGCACTTATATTGGATTGGGCATCTGGAGAGTCTTGATCGGTTACTCGACCCACGATCGGTGTAGATTAGGGTAGTGTACCCGGATGGTGTGGGTAAAGTGTGCAACCTCTGTAGAGTGTAAATCTATTCAAATAGCCGTGTCCGCGGTCATGAACGGTTGGAAGCTTGCTATAGAGCGGTGCTGGTTTCGTTTTCAAAAGGGATTTCGGAAAGGAAATGGCTTTGGAAATGTTTTGACCATGGGATGGTCGTAAAGGAGAACGGATTTGACCATGGGATGGTCGAAAGGGGGAGAAAGGAGTTTGGTCGTGGGACGACCTGAAGACGGGAACACATGAGTACCCAAATCCTAGTGTTTCCAACTTTTCAAAAAGGTTTCCAAAATGTTTTACAAAAGTTTTCAACAAAGATATGTATATGCTACATCTATAAGAGAAACTAATTGAGAAAAAACCCTCACTTGGAGCCCTCCTACTACCACAGCCATAATGCATATCCTCTTGTTATTATCGTTATCTTAAGGTGGGTTGCGAGTACATTCAAAGTACTCACTGGCATTGTCCATGGCTATTAACTTGGTTAGATATCAAGAGGAGGATGAAGTTGACGGCTATGCGAGCTAGGACGTCCTCACAGTCAGTTGCCTGTAGGTTGAGGCATGATTGGGCTCTGTGCGTGATGATGTTCCACTGCTGAAGATGGTATAGCCATAACGGCATTTATGTAAGTCTTGTAATTCGTTATATCTCGGATGTTGTAATGATACTTGTCGGTTATGTTCCATGGCTCACTGATCATGGGAACATGGATATATACATAATAGAGATTTCTCGGATGATTAATTCGGGGGCCCCACATGTTCTACCCATGCAAAGCATCTACGCATAGATCGGGCTCTGATACCACTGTTGGGTTCACAACATAGAAAACAAAAAATTTCCTATGATGTGAACATCTAAGCACCAAGATCTATCTACCTGGATATAATCAATGGGTGGATATACATCCATAGAGAACATACCCTTGAAGATCGACAAAGCATTGTTAATGAAACTTATTTCGTGGTTGATGTAGTCGTACACTTGTCGATCTCAAGATCGTGATGAAGTCCAGCGAGTCCAGCAGGTCCAGCACCACCAAGTCCAGATGGTCCAGCACCACCAAGTCCAGCACCGCAAAGTAGCGGTGCATCCGTGATTGCACACACGTCCGGTACCGGTACCCCGACAACCTCCATCCCTTACTCCAGCAAAGCAGCGGAAGCAGCAACTCCTTTCTAGATAAAGCCACGAGGAACATTTATCTCGCTAATCCGAGACCATGGGGAATAATTTCTATAGGGGAAGAGAGATCCTTCACGAGGAGGTGTGAGTGAGATGGAGTGAGAGGGGTGACTTTTATAGGAGGAGGGGTCAGCCAAGGGCCATGGTGTGGCAGCCATGGTGGGTGCCCCCACCTCTTCCTCATTGATGTTGGTGGAGAACCCACTCACATAAAAGACCTCCACTCAAAATTCCACTCACACATGCATTAATTTTCCACCAAAATTAATGTATCTCTCATTTAATAAAACTATTTTATTTATTTTATTCAGAATTTTGTTAACTAAATTAATTAACAAACATTCACATAAAACCCTCTACAACATTTCGATATCACATGCAGAACCAACTTCTGCAATTTGACCCGAAACAATTCCGGTTTCCATCGAAATAATTCCAGCACTTTATTAAATATATATGTAAAACATATTTGCTACAAACGGTGTCGGTATCCCTTAAGTGTGTCACTCTACGATTCACAAATAATGCAGACATGATCGAGACCTTTCTTCGGTCAATAATCCACAGCGGGAGTTGGAGATCCGTACTGACTCCCACACATTCAATGATGACTCTAGTGATCATGTGAACCTTTAACGTCATAACTAAATCCCTTTGTCTTTTGATATATTACATGTCCAAGATTTGATCATCGGTATCTCCATACCTAGTTTGATCTCGTTACCGACATGCACTCTTTTCTTGTTCCCGTGATATAACATTCTAGTGATCACATTACTTTCTTGCAAGCTATCTCAATGTGATATCACTGAGAGGGCCCAGAGTATATCTATCCATCATCGGGATGGACAAATCCCACTCTTGATCCATGAGCCTCAACATAACACCTTCGGAGTATCTGAACCCACCTTTATAGTCACCCTGTTACGGTGTGACGTTTGATGTTATCAAGTTACTCTTCTAGTATTAGAAATTGACATGATCTCATGGTCTAAGGACTAAGATTACCTCATACGATATTATAGCATTTTAAACACAATGAATTAGATCGTAATACTATACTTCGGATGAATGTTCATCACATCATTCCACCAATGATGTGACCTTGTTATTAACAACATCCAATGTCCATGATCAGGAAACCTTAATCATCTTGTTAATCAATAAGCTAGTTTATAAGAGAGGCATAACTAGGATCCCTTTATTTTTTATTGAACACACATGTATTAACGTTTCCAACTAATACAATTATAGCATGCAAAATAAATATTGATCATAAACAAGGAATAAGATAATAACCACTTTACTATTGCTTCTCGGGCATATTACCTTCACCACAAGCCATGGCGAGTCGACCTAAGCTACTTTAAACAACTTCCAAACACATCGCCTTCGCTAACCATGCACACGCGACCCCACACCCATAGCAAATACGCTCAGGTACTCGCACACTACAAACAACTGCGTAACACACGACACCATAAATAGCACAAAATAAGAGAATCAAGATGAGTCGACTAGAATTATAGAACAACGCTTGCATTATGATTAAGTCACCAAAATATCTTACAAATACTTTGTTCTTGGCTGCACTAGCCCATTACAAAATTGCTTTACATCATGCAGATCAAACTACCTCTCCTACCAGTGAAGAAGAGGCCCCTTCCATGCCCTTGGCCCTGACGAAGGGCTTCTAGCGGTTGACAGGCTAGGTCTTCAATGACTTCCCAACCGCCGAGTAGAACGGATGCTCCGACCGGCTGGTTGTCTCCAAGGGCGACCCGACTCTCTGGGTAGGGGAGGAGGTAGCTCATCGCCAAGATGCGCTCTACATGAGGGGCAGCCTTTGCATTCAGCTCCAACACATCCGCGATCTGGATGACTCCGGTGGAGAAAGGGTACCCGTTAGTAACATCGTCAAGATCTAAGTCCTCAGGGAAGTGTGCGAGACCAAGGATCAGTGTAGCGGTCCCCTGACAAAAAACACAGAACGCATCATCCACCAGACGATGGTGGGAACCTCCTCCAAGTACCTCCACACCTCGGTGAAGCCCTCGTGTATCGCCTTGGTGGGCGAGATATCTAGAAGGATAGCACGCATGCACATCACCGACGCAGAAGGATAGACCTTGGCCCATCGATGGATCCCTTGGACATATGATATCTACAAAGTTTAACACACTCGATCGACTCAGATATTCAGTCGCTCGGGGACTCTAAAGTTCGAGGATCGACCTAAAGCAAAGAGGAAAAGGTACTCACCAAGGAGACGCCGGTAGTTCTCAATGACGAATTTTTCCAAGTTAGATAATTTCGCTTGCAACTCCATGATAATGGAGTTGGAGGCCTTGTGGTCCTTCTCCAATTCCGCTAGCACGGATCTATCCTTCTCCGCCTCCACCAGCACCACCGTGGCCCTCTCCTCTGCTATGACAGCAGTCGCCTTCGCGTCTTCTATCTCGAACACTAGCACATAACCCTCGCTGGCCTAGGCCAGCACGGAGGCATGATTATCTGCACATAGAAGAAAACATTCAATTCGATGCCGAATTAAAAATCAATGTCGATATCCAGTGAATGCAAAGAGAAATACTCGCAGAATCCCAAACCCGGCTATTTGCCTGGGTAGCCTCCTTCTGGTCATGCTGAAGTCGCTCGATCTCCACCAGCCGGTCGTCCAACTCCCACTACAATATAAGAATATGATCAACACAATATACAAGTGTCGACTCACTACTAACCAGTGACCCGACCCTTGGGGACTGGGGAATCATGAAAATTAGAAGTGTCGACTCGCTGCTAACCAGCGAGCCAAACCTCGGGGACTAGGCACTTGCAAATAAGCCTCCGTTTTCTACTACTTAGCAACCATAGCCTTGGGGACTGGGCATACCTGGAGAGCTTGGCCAAGCAAGCGTTGGAGATTGATCACCCACATAGATGGCATGGGATACGCCACTCCCTGGGTTCTTTGCACCATTAACCCGATGTTGCCATCGATGAATTCAACCACCACTAGCGACTATGCTTGGGCGGCAATGAAGGCACCCTTTGCAAGGAACCATGGAAACATTGTAGCCTTGGTCGCACTGATGGGGACACCTCCATCATCTCCTTGGTTGCAGCGGTGTCCTCTGCTTCAACCTCCTGGGCCGCAGCACCTTCCTCATGCACGATGATGTTGCCCGCAGTACCCTCTGCTGCCACCTTGCCTGCTGGGTCGAGGTCAGCCTTATTCTTATTCTTAGCGGTGAGGTCGGGTGCCTCACCGGAGTCTCCCCTCCTCTTCTTGGAGGCATATTTCCCCTCCTCAACGCGGCTCGAGGGGATTTTTCACACGATCGCCTGTGTTATTCTCTTTGCCTTGCCCTTGGGAAATTCAGAGCAATCAGTGACTCAAAAATTCAAATGAGTGCAACATTCACGCAATTCGATGAAAGAGAAAAGCTTACTTGGTGACCGGAATAACACATACACCCGTGCTGATGTGCGTGGGCTTCTCTAGTTCGGGGCGGAGCGAACGTGTCAAGCCCGACTCCAACATGCTCGCTTGACGACACGGTTTGGGCGGTGCCACAAGCTTGTTCACTAACACAGCTTTCATTGTTTGGGTCTCTGACCCCTTCACCACATCCGGGGCCTCTGACCCCTTCGTTACTATCAGAGCCTCTGACCCGGTAGCCAATGTAGAGTCCTCCGACCCCTTTGCCATGACTGGCTCCGTTGCTACCTCTTCGGATTCGCCTCTGAGTCAAACACCGCTACTAGCTTCACCGATGGTTTTGTCTTTGGAGCAGGTTTGGTCAGAGTGGGGATATACTTTCTGGGTATACCCACCGTGACTCACTGACTATGGTTGCCGACTTCCTGTCGTGGTGGTGGAACGGTAGATGACATGGATTAGCTAAAGATGGGGCCAAAGTGTGCTAGGCATATCCAGGGAGGCATGGTGTCGTGATTCCACACACAGATGATTGTATTCACTCTATCAATGGTGTTTACAGATGCTCCATTAAATATTCGTGGGGAGGAGGAAGAAGAACCTCCCTACTGCCCACACCTCTCTCTATTGAGATCCTGACACTCCTTATATAGGGGAGGCCATGTTACGAGCTAGGGCATACGTGGAGGGCATATTCTCTGAATATGCCTCTCCCAAAATAGTAGAGCGGTGCGCCTCTTTTTTCCTTCGTAAGCTGCTCAACTCATGTGGTAAGCCTCTCTGAGCCCCTCTGCGGCACAACATCACCTGACCAAGAACGGTCTAGCGACATCACCTCTTTTAGCTCCGTCCTCACTAGTGGAGAGAGAAAAGCGCTGACCATGGAGATACATTCCTTCTCTTGTAAGCCAAGTGGTAACCTGGATCGTGCCTGGTTAACTCGGCTCTAGGGTACCTGCATGCAAGTAACATAGATGACACCGACATACAATCTATGCTGGCCGAGGTAACGTTGGGTAAATCGTCCATGCCGGGTTAGCCGTAACTCGGTTGCCTTAAGGTAACTCAGTCATCTCTCGCTTTGCCTTTCCGTAGCTCGGCTAACATTGTCATTATACCCCGGCTCGACCCTACCCGGGGTTATCCCCCCAACATTAGTCCCTGAAACTGGTGTTATCTTAGCAACATCAGCTGATAAGGCCGCAGATGGTTCAACCCACTGAATTCTTTGTTTGTTTTGTTGAGGTATTCTTATGTCGGCATGAACCGAATCTTACTCGGCTCTTTCCCTATAGACTTGTTATTTTCTTTGACCTACCTTGGCTCATTCCGCGTTACTCCTCGTTGGCCGGGTTATACTCTCATATCCGGGTTACCCACTTAGATTCCTTCCTTCTTGTCTACACCTCCCCACGTCCTACATGGAGGGTAATCATTACTTTGCCTCATTTTAAGGGCATGTGCAAGTTACTGTGCACGTTGTCGGGAGTTACTGCGCTAACATCACATCGTGGCGCCTCATCGATAACTGCAACACCACGCCGTGTCATACAATCTGCTGCGCTGTGTGGATGTCTATGTAGCTTGTTGCTTATTGGCTAACCAGGCAAATACACGGCCACAGCGAGTGGCTCGCTGCGCACCACGATCCCACTACCCCACTAGGGGTGTGGTTAAATAGAGGAGCGGGGGCATATTCCATCTTTTCTCCCGTTCGCTCCCTCTGCCTCTTCTTCTTCTTTCTCGCAGCGCCACCACCACCGCCGCTTCTGCTTAGCGCTAGCGTCACCGCTGCCGTGCTCCATCGTTGCTCTATCGCTGCTCCGTCACGACGGGTCCTCGCAACTTAAGGCCTCTCTCCCCCTCCTTAGATTACTTGTGCGAGGAAGGGGATCTGGAGATGTATCACGAGATGGCCACCGTCGAGGAACACGAAGATGGCAGCGTCGCCCACAAGCGCAGCGCCTGGGCCAGATCTTGGGTGAGCCAAGATGATCTTGATTGGCACATCCAGACCCGCCGCATCCCCGCCAGAGTCTCTTGCCGCCTCACAGGTGATGAACTTGCCCCTTCTCCCGAGCCAGGTGAGTTCTTAGTTTTCCAATCCCACTTCAAGCGTGGGTTTGGCCTCCGCATCAGCACCCTTTTCCGTGAATTCCTCACCTTTTTCTATCTTCAATCCCATCAATTTCCGGCTAATTCCGTCACGTCTCTTTCCGCGTTTGTTTTCGGGGATGAGGGGTACCTCGGCCTATGGCCTTCCCTATTAATCTAGTTCAAGTTCTTTGGCTTCTGAGCCAATGTTATTCCGAACAAAGACCTTCGCCCGACCGACAAATCCCTAACCCAATGCGGGGCGTCTTCCATCTCACCTAGGAACGAATCCAAGTTTCCCCGAGTTGCTTCCTTGGAGTCCTGCAAAGGATGGGCCAAGACGTCTACTACGTGAAGAACACTACCTCAGAGGATAAGATCCGGCTGCCCCTTTCTCTATTGGCGTCCCTGATAGAACTCGGTGGAGCCGGATCCCCAATAGGTTAAAGCAAGCACCTTGGTAGATTTGGTGGAGAAGAGCATCATCGAATTGAAGTTGTTGGGGATGTGCGGCGAGGACATTATGATCACCTTTATCTGGAGCCGAGTCTCCCCACTACAGCAGCGCACCCACAAGCTTTGCCACATGAGCGGGCACCTCTACACCAACCAAACCTCTTCATATGAGGTCTCCGACACTCAGATCTTCCACCAGGTTAAGACTATCTTCAAGACCACAATGACTAAAGAGTGGGAGTGGGGGTTCGAGCACTTCAGCCGAGATAAGCCAGTTCCTGTGATATATCTCTCACATGACACTTTTCCTGAGTTACATCTTATGTCGGTCAGTGTCATTTATTTGATCCTTTTGTCTTGTTCCCTTCAGACCTTTCTTCTGTAAACAATTGAGGATGGCGCTGACCTGTCCCTTAAGTGGGGGAAGGACCTCGATACCTCGTATATGGAAGAGCCAGATTCAGAGGACTTCTTGGCCTTTCCGGACCCTGCCTCCGGCCGACCTTCTAGTAAGGCTTTTGTTTTAAGGGATTGGCCAGATGATGATGAAGATGATGATATTGAGATCTTGGAGGTATATGATCTTGTGCCTATCTTATATGCTTTTCCGGTTGATCCAACTCCAGCTAACCCGGTTGATCAGGTCTACACCGATTCTTCTCTTGCCATGGGCGAGCTAGTGCTAGCCCTAGAAAAGAAACAAGTTGCTACCTTGGCTCCCCCGTCTGAGCCTCCTAGGACCGGGAAACAACTGAAAAAATCTAGCAACAAGGCCGCCAGCAAGCCTCCTACTAAGGACACCATTCAAAGAGCCCCGAATCCCAAGGAACCATCTACTGCATTCGAGTAAGCTCTCTTTCCTTCCTTGTTCTTCAAGTAGCTTATGTCCCTTGACGTGTATTTCTTGTTTCTCTCTTTCTGTTCACTTGATATTTGTTTTCTGTCTGACTTGGCAGGCCCCCAAGGACATCTCCCAGAGCGGCTCGAGCATAGCCTCACCTATCCGAGGTGATCCACCTTGTTCTCATCGTGATGACGCTCCTCCACTGAGCCCCGCCCAGGAGAGCTCCGCGGTTGCACCGAATCTCAGCCCACCTCTACAAAATAAAGGGAACATCGGCACAGAGGGAGGTGGCGCCACCAAGGATGTGGCTATGGCGGATCATCCTAGTTCCTCTACCGCTCAGCTGCAACAAGTTTATGGTGGTGCCAACAGCATCAGCACTAAGAAAGTTCCTCTCCTCAAGTTCCTCCTTCCTCGTCCAAGTCTCCCTAGGCTCGTCTAGATGACCAAACTTGGCTTAGCCCGAAGGCCACATCTTCTGTGCCAACATCTTCAGCCAAAGACATATTTCGGTTGAAGCCTCAGACCAAGCCTCCTACGCCATCTTCGTCAGCCGGAGACCAAACTACATCTTTGCCATAGAAATCCAAGTCAACCACCAAGGCCAAGATGGCTGCCTATGTTACCAAGGGCCAGAAGGCTTCCGAGGCGACCAAGACCATGCCCAATGGATCAACGGCCGGGTCTGGGTAGTGCATCCTTGCATCCATGATGCAACAAGACAATGCTGCTTCTGGCTCCGCTGCTGATAAATAACTAGCTCTGCATACTAGCTCGATCGTAGCTCAGACTGCCTGAAAAGCTACTCACGCGAAGGGCTTGATCATGGCTCAGACTCTCAGCGAGGAGAGCTACGGCGCGCTCACTAAGTACGTGGATAACTAGAATAATGCCGAATACGTCGATGTCAGCTCTGTAATTCGTCAAAGTTCGGTCCCGCTGAGATTGGCGCCCAGAAGAACACCGCTGCCAAAGCTATTGGTTTTGCTAGCAAGATGATGGGGGTAAATCCTCCTGCCATGTCTTTTCATATGCATAAGTACTCATAGATATAACCTTCTGTTCCAGAGCCTCTCGGGGAGTAACACGTTACTTGGTCGGATGCTCCTAATATAATTGTGCGATTGTCCCTAAGCTTATCCCAAATTCGAGGTAGCATAACTTAGTGAATTTATTTAGTAGTTTCAAATATCCACTAACCTAGAGCCGGGTTAAGTTCCACTTGACTCGGATCTAACTAACTTCAAATATCCACTCACCTAGAGACGGGTTAAGTTCCACTTGACTCAGATCTGACGAACTTCAAATATTCACTCACCTAGAGCCGAGTTAAGTTCCACTTGGCCTGGGTCTCGAGTAACTTCAACTATTTCTTATGATACATGAGCTAACACTTTCCTTTTCAGATCACCACCAACCATCGGACCATCGAGTTTCAGGTGATTTTGGACTCCCACAAAGAGCTTTGCACAAAGCATAAGGCCCTACTGCCTGAGGCGAAGAAGAAAGGTAAAGTTCTCTCTTTCATACTTTCCCACTTTTTGCTTCTCTTCATCTTTAGCTTGCCAAATTAAATTTTGACTTGGATTTTGCAGTCGATGTGGAAGTTGAGAACAAGGCATTGAGGAATAAGCTAGCTGAGATGAAAGGTAACTTTCCTTGGCTCCTCATCCTTTGTCCTTTTCCAATTTGACTCTACAGGTAATTATACCTCGGCTCCGTAGGGTGAAAAAATTATTGAAGTGTCTCTTCAAGATAGCGTGTCTCTGCCTAACATGATGCTTCATTTTATCGAACAAGCAGGGAAACACCAAGACCGGCTCAAGGATAAAGACGATGAGATTGCTCAGCTCCAAAAAAAGGATGATGAGATCACTCGACTTAACGCCAAGATTGAAAAATGAATATTCTCTAGAAAGCTGAGCTAGACAAAGCTGATCAAGCCTTTACTGAGGAAAAGGATTGGCTGAAGAATGCACTTGGGAAGAGCCACGGTATGCTAAAGGATGCCGACATCAAGTTTGATCTTTCAAGAACTCAAATATTGGTCATGCCCAGGTACTCATCACTTGGCAAAGATCCATCTTTCAAGAACTCAAATATTGGTCATGCCCAGGCTGGTATAGTGTGAACTGGGAAAAGTACATCATCAACCTCCATTGCATCGACCGACATAACTTCCACCGGGTCAAGCTGAACAGTCCTCGGGTTCTGCAAGGCAGTCCTCGGGTTTGCCGCGGTAGACCCTGGGTTTACCGAGGTATTCCCCCAGTCAATGTCCATAGGGGTAGCTTCTGATTCGGGGTTTCCTGGGATAGAGATTGACTTGGATTCTGGTGAAGGGTAAATAGATGGTTTTCTCAAATGTTCCAAAAGAACTCCTGGGGGGATGGCATGTCGAGATGAGCCCATCTTAGACAGTATGTTGACTGATTCATTTTCAACCCGAGGTACATGATGGAATTCACATCCCTCAAAGTACCCACATATCTGTTGGACATGGAATCTATAAATGGCCATGTTGGCATCTAGCGCATCCCAATGGCCAGATACTTGATGTACCACTAGATATAAATCACCGAAGCACTGTATCCGACATATCCCAACTTATTTTGCTACTTTCAGTTCATGCACGAGCGCTTCATACTTGGCCACATTGTTTTATGCTCAAAAAAGGATCTGAAGCACATATCACAACAGATCTTTCTTGGGCGAGGTAAGTACTACCCCAGCCCCTAATCCTTCCTGCATCTTTGATCCATCGAAGTTCATCCTCTAGTAATTTGAGTCCGGCAGAGGTGGCTCGTACTGCATCTCGGCCCAATCCACGAAAAAATCAGCCACCACTTGAGACTTGATGTTGTCCCTTCTATCAAATTGTCGTGCATAAGGGGCTAGCTGAATTGCCCATTTTGCAGTCCGGCCACTTGCATCTTTGTTACTCATTATCTCGGATATGGGCACTCCACATATTACTTTTATGGTGTGCTCCTCTAAGTAGTGCTTGAGCTTCTTGGCCACCATATACACACCATACGCCATCTTCTGATAGTGAGGATAGTTCTGATTTTAAGTGGACAATACCTTGCTTAGGTAATACACTAGCCTCTGCACCAACTTACCTTCTTCGTCACGCTCCACCACAACCACATCACTTACCACTCGGTTGGACGCTGCTATATAGAGCAAGATCGGCTCTTTGGATAGTGGTGAGGCTAACACTTGTGCAGAGGCTAGCATCTTTTTCAGTTCAGGAAATGCGCTATCATCTTGTGGTGTCCATACGAATTTATGTGATTTTTTCATTTGCTAATAGAGAGGCAATGCCTTTTCTCCTAACCGACATACAAATAGACTTAATGATGCTAGGCAACCAGTGAACTTCTGAACATCATTAAGACACTTTGGCAGCTCCATTAGCTCTATAGCTAGGATTTTGGTGGGGTTAGCCTCGATACCTCGGCTGGACACGAGAAAACAGATTAACTTCTAGCCGGCACACCAAAAGTACATTTCTCCGGGTTAAGCTTCATTCGGAACCTCATGAGGTTCGCAAATGTTTGCTGGATATCATCTCGGAGCATTTTTCTTTCCTTTGTTTTTATCACAACATCATCTACATATACTTGGACATTTTTCCCAATTTGATCACATAAATTTTTTTGCATACACCTCTAATACGTTGCTCCTGCATTATGTAAGCCAAATGGCATGGTGCGATAGCTATAAGCCCCATATGGGGTAATGAAAGCAATCTTTATTTTATCATCCAGGTTGAGAGGTATCTGGTGGAAACCAGAATACGCATCTAAAAATGACAACAACTCACACACATCGGTGAAATCAATGACTTAATCTATCCTCGGCAGTGGGAATGGATCTTTTGGACACGCATTATTCAGGTTCATGTAATCGATACACATACGCCACACCACTGCTACATTCGGATCATCCTTCTTCTTTTCCACTAGCACCGGATTAGATATCCAATCCAGATAGAGTACTTCCATGATAAACCCGGCTGCAAGGAGACGAGTTATCTCATCACCAATGACCTTTCTCCTATCTTCCATGAAGCGGCGGAGACCGGGTCTCACATGCAAAGAGTGCTCGGCCAACTCCCTCAATACACCTTGTAGATCCTATGTGAACCAAGAAAAGATATCCTCATCCTCCTAGAGGAAGATGACAAGCTCGCATTCCTATTTGTCGCCTAACCCGGCACCAATAGTTACGATGTGCTCTAGGAACTGATGATCAATGGGCACCTTCTTGGTATCTTTTGTCGCTTGAAATGAAACACTTCCATGAGGGTTACTTAGCGCCGACATATTTAGCTGGGCGGACTAAGCCAATGCCACCACCTTCTGGATTCGTCTCTTCTCTTGTGCTATCACTAGTGACTTGGCCAAGTTTGACCCGGCTGAGGAACACTCCATGGAGCGCCTGAAGTATCCAGTTATGGTGATCACTCCATTTGGGCTTGGCATTTTCATCTTCGAGTAGCCAATGTGATCACTAGCCATAAACTTAAATAGAGATGGCCTGCTGAGTAATGCTTGGTAAGCGTTGTCCAAATCTACTACCTTGAACTCCAAGTTCTCAGTTCGGCATTTATCTCTTGTGTCGAATAAGACATGAATCCGGACCTTTCCAACGGGCTCACAAGTCAAACCCGGAACAATTCCATGAAATGTGGTCTAGGTTGCCTAAAGAATGTTCTCTGAAACTCCCAGCTTATGCATTGTGTCTTTATACAAGATATTGATGCTGCTTCCATTGTCAATTAACACCTTGGAGAACTTCACATTGATGTTTGGCCCGATGAATGTTGGGTCTAGCACCAGGGCATTTGATCTAGGACTCAGCATGAGCATAGGGTGATCCTTGACACTCCATGTGATTTCCTTATCAGACCAAGGCATGTACCTCGTCACAGCCGGCATAACTGCATTTACCTCCATATGTCGGTGCTACACGCTCTTTCTGCCAGTTTCTTCTATGGTAAACACACATTAACTCTGATGGTGTTCCCTGTACTCGTTTCTCCCATCATTGTCAGGGTACCTTTGGTTCTGCTGGTGCTGGTTTTCCACCTGATGCACTGCATCTCTTCTCTCATGGTTCTCATACCTCGGCTGGGGTGGTGGTAACATCATCTGCTGCCCATTTCCCTAGTGAGTTGTTGTTGCCCAGCTGCATCGTGCCGAGGTGCATCGTGTCGATGTGCCTGAGCATTCCCCGCCCCACTCTGCACTATTTTCCTCATCCACTCACATTGCTGAGTCATGTGGTTCGCCGGGTTACTCGGGTTTGACGTGTGAAACTTGAATGGTTGATCCATAATAGACTCATATGTATACCTCAGCCTATCCTTCTTTTCTTGCCACTGTTTCTTCTGTTCTGGCGTCCAAGTTTTCTTGCCACCATTTCTTAGAGTCCATTGTTACCCTCCGTTCTTCTGTCGCCGGCTATTCCCATCTCCGGGTTGATCTAGATCCATTGCTGCAACTTTTTGTGAACCATATCTGTAATCTGGCCGGTCATCTTTCCTCTTACCCCGGAAATAATTTCGTCGGCATGACCTGGACCCATCTCGGTGGTAATACCCTTCATTTGACTCGTTGGACACAAGCCGAGGTTGAGTTGGATCAACCAACGCATACGAGTCAGCAATTCTGATTGTTTCAGCCAGCGCAGTTGGCATATCTCTTTGCAGCCTCTGCCACAACATACTTGCATACCTGCATCCTTGTGCAAACCAAGCAATAGCTTGTGACACAATCACCCCTTCACATGAATTGTGCACATTGCACCAGCGAGTTAAGAACTACCGGTCCGTCTCATTCGGTCTTTGCTTGCGTATCACTGGAGTATGTGGCATATTCGCCCTCTTATACGTGCTCATGAAGTTACTGATGTTCATCTCCTCAAAATCTATCCAGCAGTTGATACTTCCTGCTGGCAAATTGTTTAGCCAGACCCTTGCTGGCCCTTCCAACACCTGAGGTACATATCTCACATCCCATCTCAAATTTCCCATGGCAATGTTCATTGATGTTGCATAGTCAATCAGCCAATCCTCTGGCTTGGTGTTGCCATCATACGTCTTTGTACCTCTAGCCAACTGAAAGTTTGGCACAGGAGGTCTCTCATAATCCGAGGTCCAAAGCATGCCGGATCCAGAGGACCTTGTCCCTCTATCATATCCGACCTATAAATCTGGTCGAGCTTCAACCTCGCATCATCTGGCTGCAAGTTCCCCTTTCCCAGCCTTGATCCTATCACATGATGTTCTGGCCTAGAAAACCTGGCGTCAGCCATCGCCGAATAACCATCATTGTACCTATCTTCACCCGGACGAACATATGGTTGTTGCATAGCTGGGCCGACACTTTTCTCTTGTCGAGGTATGTACTGTTGCTACCGTTGCTGCCGAGGTGGGTTTTTCCCTGCTCCCGCTGAGTTTCGTTGTCCAACATTGACATTCCTAGTGTTTCCTTGACCGACATTGCCTTGGTCACGGTTACCTCATCCAGCTTCACCTCGGCTGGCACTGTCTCAATCCTCATCACCTTGCACTGCTTTTCCTTTCCCTACCCTTGTCGGGTCATATGGGACTATTTGTTGATTCTTTCTCGCCGAGGTTACCACCTCTTCTCTTCTAGGGCCATAATGAGGGGATGATGCTGCCCAACGTATTTTGCCGGGTTACCCCCCGCCAAATGAACTACACGGGAGCCTCCTGCTACTGTCGGGTTTGCCTTGAGTATTTCCTCATTCTTCTTGTTAGCCACTCTCACTAGGTGATTAACTATCTCATGTTGCATTTACCGGCCTTCTCTGGTTAGACCCTCTCAATCGGATGCCGCTGCCTCTGCAACCCTAAGGTTCTTTGCTGGGGTGCTATACCTCGCCAGCCCTGCTGTCACTAGGGTAGCCAAATACCCCATCTTAGGTACATATTCTTTGTCTATTTCAGTGATGAGGTTTCTACCCCTAATTTTTACTCCGTCCATACGAGTGGGACTAATACAGTTTACCTTGGCATCCACACGCATGGTGATGTTCAGTGGATGATGTAACTCGGCTACTCTTTTTGCCCCTACTAACATTTTCAGCCGGGTCTCTTCTAGCTCTGCCTGTGCCTGAGCCGGATATGCTATAGGTGCTATGGGAGTAGCTAAGCTATCTATTTCCTACTGCAACATGTTCTCTGGCCTCTCTAGTGGAGGACCCCTTGTCCTGGGTACCTTTGGTGTTGTCTCTGGGTTCTCCAACGGGTCCTTGCTTGCTCCCGCATCTGGCATCGTCATCATGACCTCAACGCAGCTAGCGGGGCGAGTGATATGCAGGCTGCAAGCCACGCTGAGAGGTGATTCACCTCCCTTGACGACGTGCAACGGGTGAACGCAGGACTCGTCCACGACAACGTAGATCTTGTGGGCGCTGAGGTTGATGAAGAGGCCGTTGTGTGGAGGAGTGCGGTTGCTGAAGCTGCGTGCGGTGTCGCTAACGTAGTCGAGTGCTCCAAAGCACTGAACAAGCCCGAAGACGATGCGTTCCCTGGTGGCCATGATGTTTCCCGTTCGAATCTTCACTCCAGCTAGCGCCGCTGTTGGCCCCAAGGTGGTGGCACGATAGATGCCAAGAATAGGCTAAGATGGGGCCAAAGTGCGCTAGAGGTATCCAAGGAGGTATGGTGTGGCGATTCCACACACATATTATTGTATTCACTCTATCAATGGTGTTTATAGATCCTCCTTGAGCTGTTCGTGGTGAGGAGGAAGAAGAACCTCCCTACTACCCACACCTCTCTATAGGGTTTTCTGTGAGTAAAAATGGCCGACCCTCTCTTTGGAGATCCTGGCACTCCTTATATAGGGGAGGCCAGGTTACAAGCTAGGGCATACGTGGAGGGCATATTCTCCAAATATGCCTCTCCCAAATTAGAAAAGCGGTGCGCCTCTTTTTCCCTTCGTAAGCCGCTCAAGACTCATGGTGTAAGCCTCTTTGAGCCACTCTGCGGCGCGGCGTCACCCGACCAAGAACGGTCTGGCGACGTCACCTTTGTCAGCCCATACTAGCTGGTCCTTTGTCAGCCCATACTCTATCCTCTGCGCTCACTCTACAGTGGAGAGAGAAAAGCACTGACCATGAAGATACCTTCCTTCTCTTGTAAGCCAAGTGGCAACCGGGCTCCTGCCTGGATAACTCGGCTCTACGTTACCTGCATATAGGTAACTGATGACCCACAAGTATAGGGGGTGTAACGCAGTATTTTTGAGGGAAGTGAAATCCAATTTATTGATTCGACACAAGGGGAGCCAAAGAATATTTATAAGCCTTAACAACTGAGTTGTCAATTCAGCTGCACCTGGAAACAATCTTGCTCACAACAGTTTATTAGTAGCAACAGTTTTGTAGTAGCAATAGCAAAGTAATAGCAGTAGTAAAGTAAAGACAGTAGTAATAATAGCAGTAAACAGTAGGATTCGAGCGCGGTAGGCATAGTGATGGATGGACGGGCGTTGCATGGACAAGACAATTCACATAGCAATCAGAACATAGGGAAATTGCAGATAAATAAGATAAAGCATCCAAGTACTAGATAATCCTAGGCATGTGTTCCATATATAGTCATACGTGCTCGCAATGAGAACTTGAACAACATCTTTTGTCCTGCCAGCCCGTTTGCAGCGGGGCCTCAAGGGAACTACTGGCAATTAAGGTGCTCCTTTTAATAGAGCACCAGAGCAAAGCATTAACACTCCATGAACACATGTGATCCTCACATTAAAGCCATTCCCTCTTGTTATCCCGATTTCTGTCACTTCGGAGCCATTGGTTCCGGACAACAACGTGTGTATACAACTTGTAGATAAGACCATAAACAATACTATCATAATGAATCAATGAAATGTTCAGATCTGAAATCATGGCACTCGGGCCGTAGTGACAATCATTAAGCATAACAAGTCGCAACAAAGTCATAAAGCACTAATAGAACATACTAGGCACCATGCCCTAACAATCTGATGCCATTACATGGACGATCTCATCCAATCCCTACCATCCCCATAGCCTACAGCGGGGTATTACTCACTCATAGATGGGGGAAACATGGATGGCCGATGGACAAGCGATGGTGATGATGCTGGCGATGATCTCCTCCAATTCCCTGTCCCGGCAAGGTGCCAGAACGGAGTTTCTAGTGTTGTTTCGTGGAATCTGGTGGTGGCGGTGGAGCGGAACTCCTTTTGGAAAAACGTCGAACCCCCCCTGAGTTTTTAGGTCAGAAGGCAACTTATAGGTGAAGAGGGAGGCGGAGGAGGTGTCTAGGGCGGCCAGACCACCCCCTGGCGCGGCCAGGCCACCCCCTGGCATGGCTATGCCCAGCCCGCGCGGCCAGGTGGTGTGGCTGGGCCCCAGACCCACTCCGTCTCATATTCTGGCTCCGGGAGTCTTCTAGTGAAATAGGATTTTTGGCTTTTGTCCCGTCCAATTCCGAGAATATTCATTTTCTGACTTTCCTGGAACCAAAAACAGCAGAAAACAGGCAGCTGGCACTGTGGCTCTTGTTAATAGGTTAGTCCAAGAAATCATATGAAAAGTACTCCAAAGTGTGGACAAAACACAAGAAAGTAGATAAAACCAAGCATGGAACATCAAAAATTATAGATACATTTGCAATGTATCAACATCCCGAAGCTTAACTCCTGCTCATCCTCGAGTAGGTAAGTGATAAAAAGAAAGAATAATTTTTGAGGTGACATGCACCATCATAAACTTGATCAAAGCATTTGTAAAAAATTCAAAACTGGGATCATAGTACTTCAATCATAACATGAAAGACAAAGTTCTAGCAATAAGACAAAGAAACTATGATGCAACATGAAAAGGCACAAACAAAAGATTCATGGATAACAATGCTTTGCAAGATGTTTGTTTGTTTCACATAAAGAAAACATAGCATATAGTATTTAGATTGTCCCTCATGGAGTAACAAATATAAATGCATAGGACACCTTCAAAGTTCATAAGAGTGACTAGATACAAATAGTTTAAAACAAGCAATATCAAGGTATGCATCAATCAACATGTCTTGGGACAATGCACATAGAACTAAGAATGACCACTATGCTCTCAAAGTAAGTGCATAAAGGTAGAAGGTGGAGACTCAATATATACAGTGGAAGAAAGGCCTTCATAGAAGGAAGTAGGGATTCAAGTCTCATAAAGATCTTCCAAAAATTATGGTACTTAATAGATTTCAGCTCTCATTGCCCCTATCATAAGCATCTTGAAGTGATTAAGGTTAAAGTGAACAAACTATGGTGTACATGCTTGATGAAGTATAAGTTAGAAATCTCATGTCCCTTGAATACGAGGGTCGCTCCTCATGCTACTCAAGTTTAGTCATCGGTAAGTTCTTGTCATTGTAAGTACATGTGTATCATAGAGAACCGCCAACGGGGTACCCCTTGCCCGATGATACGGAAGAATCCCCATATCAAAATGACAAGGCAAGCAGACAACAAGCATCTCAGCAATCTTCTTATTTACCATGGGAATATGGTGCTTTTTTTCACTCTTTCCTCTTTTCACAATCTCTCTTTTTTCTCTCTCTTTTTTTTCAACATCGGACTCTTTTTTTATAAGAAGAATGCTTCATAGACAGCTCATTATGGTTACGCTGTAGGTTTCCACCATGTTAGCATAGATTAGACTAGCGGCCCATGCATTTCTCTAACACACATACATAACTCCATGGACTTACAAGCTCCCATTTCATTTCACATCGACGACATCCATAGACAAAAGAGCATGATATCAACTAGGTACAAAGTACCCGTGCAATGTTGAAAGCGTTCCCCATGACAGCATGGTTCTGCTAATCCCCAACAAATAAGTGCAAGCATATACAACATAGACGACACAATGGTTCAAGTTTATTAAGGGCAAGAAAAGTAAAGTGTGCCATCAAGTTCGTGAGAGCTTTAATCACTAGTTTTCTCATAACAAGTTTAATTTGGAAGGGAAACAAAAACATGAATATACTTGAAATAGCTTAAGCTAGTAGGTAGGTATGGTGGACTCTTTGGAATAACTTGGTTTAGGGAGTTGGATGCATGAGTATAACTCATACTTGGTTACGGAGGCTAGCAAAAGACTGGGAGCGACAAACTAAGAGAGCAATAATGGCCATAATCATGCAGAGTGACAAAACATCATTGATCAAAGCATAAAGTGATACTACAAGTTGAAAACTAAAGGATCATAAAGGCTATGGTGACTTGGGATAGTCATAACATGGTGTGAGCATGGGCCAAGTCAACCCAAATAAAGCATCAAAGGAGAATACCACAATACTATGCTTTAATATGCTAAAACAACGCTTGATTCATCCAAGGCACATTAAGCAATCTCAGTTGTTTATAACAAGTCATGCTATAGCAAACAATACTAAGCATAAAGCCAAAACAATATCAAGCATTGCATGACAAAGCATAGGCCTCAGTCAAAAACAAGCTCTCTTTACCACTTAAGCATGAACTTTCCTACTCTTTTCCAAACCAAACCAAACTATTTGAAAACTAATGTATGAAAGAGGGGGTCCAACCAATTTATTCAGAAAACTAAGCAAACAAAAGCAAACGAAAAACCCAACACGAAAACGAAAAAAAAGACGCTCCAAGAACAACACAACTATGCATGAAACAATAAAAATGAAGCGTTTGGAAGAAAACTAAGATTTCTATTGATGAAGAAGGGGACGCCTTGGGCATCCCCAAGCTTTGACGCTTGTACTTCTTGGATATTTCTTGGGGTGACATGCATGGCATCCCCAAGCTTGAGCTTTAGTCTATCCTTCATCTCATTACTTGTTCCTTCCATACACCTGAAATTTTTCCTTCATACAAAACTTCACACAATCTTTATTAGCAACATTAGTGCACTCAAGATAATAGGTCTTTAGGTTCAGTTCTAACACCAATAAAACTTCCATGAAACAATGGCAACTGTAGTACTTCCCTCAAAAAGATCAATTCCCCAAAAGAACTCAAAAAGGAACCAACAAGAAGCAAATGCAAACAATGGCAGAAATCTGTCAAAACAGACCAGCAGGTAAAGACGAATTTTTTCGAAGACCTTCTGTTGCTCAAATCAAAAATTGTTGAACTAACGAAAGTTAAATAACAACCTGGGGCAGAAGCACAAAAATGCACGCCTCAAAAGGACGTACACAGATTTTACACGAATTTTTACGGTGAAGCACAGAAATCTGTTTCGGGACAGCAACATTCCCAATCATTACTTCTCTCTTATTAGAGCTTACTCTTGGCACAAAAAATAAATCAAAAGGATAAGGAATGGTTATTACTGAAGTAATAACTTCCAAGACTCATCTAAAACTTTTGGTTATCTCCCAATAAGTACTTTTCTTTAACGCCTTTAAGTTAGGCATGATAGTTTGAGAGGATGCTCACATAAGAAATATGAATTGAATTAAAAGAGAGCATCAAGAAGAAAATTCAAAACAAATTTAAGTCTAACCCACTTCCTATGCATAGGAATCTTGTATGCAAATAAATTCGCAAAGAACAAAGTGACAGGCATAGGAAGATAAAACAAGAGTAAGTTCAAAACTTTCAGCACATAGAGAGGTATTTCAATACCATGAAAACGTCTACAACCATATTTTCCTCTCTCATAATAATTTTCAGTAGCCTCATGAATAAACTCAACAATATAACGATCACATAAAGCATGCTTTTCATGTTCTACAAAAACATAGTTTTTATCAAGCTCAAAAATAGTGGGATTAAAACCTTCAAACCCACTTTTAACAATTCTATAACACGATGACTGATCATTCAATATAGGACCATCGTCTAGCGCTTTATCATAAACATTTTCTAAGCAGAACTCTTTAATACCATGCAAATCAAAGTTAGGCACAAATAAAGGATTATCACAGATAACATGAGCATAACATTCATCCTCCTTTGGTAAGCATGAGGGACAATCAAATAATGTAAGGGATAAAGAGTTACTCTCATTAGAAGGTAGGCATGGGTAGCTAATCCATACTTCCTCCTTTTGTTCATCACTCTCCTCCTCTTTTTCATCTAATGAGCTTTCAGGTTCATCAATTTCTTCTTTCATAGGATCCTGCAAGGCATTAGTCTCTTCCATTTGTGGAAAGCATCTATTAATATATTCAAGAATATAGCCATTTTCTTCCTTGTAATTATCAAAGCAAAATTTAAGTATATCTTAAACCTCATATTTATAAGGTGAATCATCAATATTTTCAAGCAAACTAGCAAGTTCAAATGCACCGTTCCAAGCAATAAATTCCTCAATTTGTTCCACATCATAAAAGTCATAATTTCCTTTAACATGAGAAGATATGGTAACATTATCATTATACTCACATTGAAAAGGGATGTGTTTATACCTCTTATAGCAACAAGATTTATAAAAGCAATAAGTAACATTATAAGTAGAGCACACGTTTCGAGCACTGGTATACAATTTATCAATTTGTTCCCATAAGTGTTTCCCTTTTTGTGACAAGAGGTGTTCCTTATAATAATATTTTTGATCTTCCGTGAACCCACCTTGCCAATAAGATTCAGTATCAAAGTAAACAACCATTGATAGAAAGCATAATAAAGCAAGACAATAACAGACCAACGAAAATAACAACTAGAGTAGAAACTAATTTTTTTTGTATTTTTGATAAAGAAACAAGCAAACAAGGCGGAAATAAACTAAGCTTGAACAATAGTGATTCCAAGTGGACTTGATAAATAAATCTATTCTCCCCGGCAACGGCGCCAGAAAATAGTCTTGATGACCCACAAGTATAGGGGGTGTAATGCAGTATTTTCGAGGGAAGTGAAATCCAATTTATTGATTCGACACAAGTGGAGCCAAAGAATATTTATAAGCCTTAACAACTGAGTTGTTAATTCAGCTGCACCTAGAAACAATCTTGCTCACAGCAGTTTATCAGTAGCAACAGTTTTGTAGTAGCAATAGCAAAGTAATAGCAGTAGTAAAGTAAAGACAGTAGTAACAATAGCAGTAAACAGTAGGATTCAAGCGTGGTAGGCATAGGGATGGCTGGACGGGCGTTGCATGGACAAGACAATTCACATAGCAATCAGAACATAGGGCAATTACAGATAAATAAGATAAAGCATCCAAGTACTAGATAATCCTAGGCATGTGTTCCATATATAGTCATACGTGCTCGCAATGAGAACTTGCACAACATCTTTTCTCCTGCCAGCCCGTTTCTAGTGTGGCCTCAAGGGAACTACTGGCAATTAAGGTGCTCCTTTAATAGAGCACCGGAGCAAAGCATTAACACTCCATGAACACATGTGATCCTCACATCAAAGCCATTCCCTCTGGTTATCCCGATTTCTGTCACTTCGGAGCCATTGGTTCCGGACAACAACGTGTGTATACAACTTGTAGATAAGACCATAAACAATACTATCATAATGAATCAATAACATGTTCAGATCTGAAATCATGGCACTCTGGTCGTAGTGACAAGCATTAAGCATAACAAGTCGCAACAAAGTCATAAAGCACTAATAGAACATACTAGGCACCATGCAATAACAATCTGATGCCATTACATGGACGATCTCATCCAATCCCTACCATCCCCATAGCCTACAGCGGGGGATTACTCACTCATATATGGGGGAAACATGGATGGTCGATGGAGAAGTGATGGTGATGATGATGGCGATGATCTCCTCCAATTCCCTGTCCCGGCAGGGTGCCAGAACGGAGTTTCTGGTGTTGTTTCATGGAATCTGGTGGTGGCGGCGGAGCGGAACTCCTTTTGGAAAAATGTTGAACCCCCCTGAGTTTTTAGGTCAGAAGGCAACTTATAGGCGAAGAGGGAGGCCGAGGAGGTGTCTAGGGCGGCCAAACCACCCCCTGGCGCGGCTAGGCCCAGCACGCGTGGCCAGGTGGTGTGGCTGGGCCCCAGCCCCACTCCGTCTCATATTCTGGCTCCGGGAGTCTTCTGGTGAAATAGGATTTTTTGCTTTTGTCCCGTCCAATTCCGAGAATATTCATTTTCTGACTTTCCTGGAACCAAAAACAGCAGAAAACAGGCAGCTGGCACTGTGGCTCTTGTTAATAGGTTAGTCCAAGAAATCATATGAAAAGTACTCCAAAGTGTGGACAAAACACAAGAAAGTAGATAAAACCAAGCATGGAACATCAAAAATTATAGATACATTTGCAATGTATCAGTAACATAGATGACTTCGCCATACAATCTATGCCAGCCAAGGTAACGTTGGGTGAATGTCGTCCGGGCCGGGTTATACGTAACCCGGCTTGCCTTGAGGTAACTCGGTCAGCTCTGGCTTTAACCTTTCCATAGCTCGGCTAACATTTCCATTATACCCTGGCTTAACCCTACCCGGGGTTATCCCCCAACACTTCAGGGCCAGAACTATGCTTCACGGGCGGCCTAGTCATGGAGAGAAGATGGAACCCATCAGGCTTAGAGAAGGCCTAGAAGACTTACCAACTTAGGCATATAGTGTTACTTGTAGTCCAAGATGTACTATGTAATCGACTCTATATTGTAGCCATATAGGAATCTCCTGTAACCCTAGGACCGGAAGACTATATAAGCCATCCTAGGGATAGGCCTTTAGGGAATCGACAATCATAACCTCAACATGCATAGACGGAACCTCTCCTATAATCTATACTTCCTACTCTTCCGTATTACTAGATTTCTAGTAGGACTAGGATCCGTCCACGGCAGGCGGATTCGAATCTGGGTAAATCTTGTGTGCTCACCGTCCCGGAACACCGTCATTTCAGACCCCATCCTTCTTCACACTCCGAGGACCCCTTCATGGCGTACTAGTCATCAATCCGACGACTGTTGGTTCCCATTGTGGATCTAGTAACTTTTGGAGCTGCGTTCTGGGCGGAATATGCCCGAATCATAACTGGCGAGACAATCACCATCGACCGGGTCCTCTATGCCAGTGATGTCCCTCTTGTCCTTCTCGACAAGACTTGGATTCCGTATAGGGAAGACGTGACTAGCTACACAATCATGTATTTTGGCGAGATCGATGTTTACATCAGTTTCGCTGAACCTGCCGAACCCACCCTAGCGGTGATGATAGAGGCAGAAGAAACTTCTAGATCTACTTTGTCCACAGAGGCGGTAGAGTTCTGAGTCTCAGAAAACCTTAATCCCACCCAGCCCACACCTGAAGCAATGATCATGGAGAAGATTGGATATGAAGAAGATCTCCCCCATGAGGTCGAATCCTAGGAGATCAAAGCAGCAACAACTATAGATCCGGCTTTGTCGATGCTGGAGCAGGAAAATTGCTAATGAGGCACACCGTATCGTGACCCAGCATACCACTGCATGATGTAGTACACTATAGTCGTTGACATAACACTCACTGAACACCATTCCGGAAATATTACATCTCCTAGAGTGGAAAAATAGAAAGAAAGCGGGTCCATAAACATACATTGTTATTATTACAACCAGAAATTACATGACGACTTTGAGTTCCTCCTAGGTCCATAGAGGAATCCCAATGACTCAAAGCTAAACTATAATAACTTGATAACAAGATAAAGAAGAAAACTAAATCTTACTATACTATGACATTACTAGCTAGATGATGGAGATCTATACTACTAGACCTAATTATCTATATCTGATGTATCTATGCTTTAGACTCTTTGGCCTCCGTTCCATAAAGGTTTTCGTAGTTGTTTCCTTTGACGCTTCTGGATATCTCTGGATCCTCATAACAAAATTTTGTTTGGTCTTCAGTTGAATATAGTGTTTCATCTTCTTGGTCGTCAATGTCTTCAAAATCTAGCAAGAGTTAAGAAGGTATGGTTGAGTACGGGCGTACTCAGCAAGTTCACTAAAAAGGAGTGTTTGATGCACTATCTACAACTACAGACCAAAGTTCGTAGGTTATGCAGGTTTTCGTAAACATTTCTTCAAAGGTTTCTTTTATTCTGAAAAACATTGTCCGTCAGCCTTCACAAGTTGATTAGAACTTTGTGGAGTTCTTTTCCTGCAACATTCGCGGCCCCTTCCCAGAACAAGCAGTAATATGTCACACTTTTATACACTCCGCAGAGGTGCGTTGCTTTACCCATAAGAGACCAAATCCTTGTTGCACAACCGGGCATACATTCCCTTCCACAATTCCTTGATGTGGGGCCTAGAAATTAATCCAAGCCAATCACTACCCATCTCCTCGAACCCCATATGCCAATTGGATTGCACCCCAAACCCAGGATAAATCTTTTTTCCAATACGGCCTGAAAAACACAACCCTCGTAGACACCAGATGTCATGGGACGTTGAAGGATCCCACCCTACTGTCAGTCCTCTCCGAGAATTATAGCCACAGCCCGCTCGTCTGTTAACATATGAGAGGGAGAAGATCTAGCTGACATCCATAGATCCATTGTAGATCTTATGGTTAATGCCTAATTTACGGTGCAAGAATCACTGCCGACATCGGTTGTTAAGTCCTAGATGATATATTCCCGTACAATGTGGTTTCCATTGCTAGCCTTAAATAGATTAACTGATCACCTTGGACCAGTAACCATTAGTTCACATTTAATCATGAAAATAGTGTTTTCTGACCTTTTTGAAATGCAGGTGATGACACAATAGTTTGCAAACACTTGATAGAAAATAATCAAAGGACATGAGCAAGTGTGAACTGGCCTTGATATAGCGAAGTATTATAGTTAAGTGTTTCAACTTGACCCTGGACCTCGGGTTCTACAAAATACCATCATTACCCGGTAAGGCCAATATTTAAAGAAGAAATATGCTAATATGCATAAGTAATGAGATGCATGTGTTTAAAAACCCCAAAGTACCCCTAACATTACAAGTAAGTCGCAATTAGGTGATTTGTTTAAGATTTGATTTATCTTTATATTTACTTCACAAAGGTGTATAGTCGTAAGACTTTAAGATAAACATATATGACATTAAAGGTAAAGTACAATCATAATACAATTCTAAGGTTAAGTGGTGTAATGTAACTATTATGAATTGCATGCGTTAAGTTGTTATCTTTAAAATAAATAGCGTAGTGTTTATTTTGAAGTGGCAAAAAGAATAACAGTTGAATAAAATATTATTTATGTTAAGCTAATCAACTCTAAAGATTAATATGACTACAGTTATGGTTTCTGATAAGGTTTAAATGATCTTGAGTCATTATATACCTAGCTTATGGCATATCATACCAAAGTTAACTATAAAAATATAATTGGACTTAAGATCTAACATTTATGGCATTATCCACTATTATGGTTTTTTCATAAGAATATTTAAAGATGAAAGCTTATAAATATGAAGCTTAGCCTTAAAGACTTAAATATAGCATGTTTAATATTCATATATTATATTATAAGATTTGTCTATGGAAAATAGGTGAATTTATTATGTAGTTTATTTAGTTAATACCAAGTTGAGGCTTTATACAAAATATGGTTATATATAGATTTGCAAAATGAACTTGTAAATCTTTGAATTATAGTTAGTTAAAGACCTTAAATGAATATTATATAGTTAGTAATTTACTTTTAATTTTTGTTGCTAAAGATTACATTTGTGGTTCTTAGTGTAACATTTAGACATAATCATTATTTGTTATTTTATCTAATTTATTAAGTAATAACAATTTTGAGAAGGTAATAAATTCTAAATAACTTAAATGAAGTTATAAGGAATTTATTTTTATTTTTATAAGAATAAATAAAATACATTTTAAGAAATTAATTTTTATAAAGCAAAACACAATATTATTTTCTATAAATTCCAAGATAACTTGTAAATCTACAATTAATATTATTATAAGATAATGTATTTCTTTTTGTACTCAAAAGTGACATTTCATCATTTTTAGGATTTTCCGTTGATTTACAAAATTTTATTTAACGATTTAATGGTGTTAAAACTTATTTGCATTTTATTTAACTTAAATAAGTATTATTATATTTTTTCTTAGTTGGATATTAATCTTGTGAACATTTTGATGTACTATATATATTTTTAGGATTTTTATACATTTTGCTAGAACTAAAATTGTGTAAAGGGGTATTTTATTCATTTCCTTATTTTATTAAATTTCCTTTCGATTTTTGTAGCTTTAACATTTAGTTTTCTATAATCTGTATTTTAGGATTTTTCTACATTTTCCTATGGATTGTATATCATTAGGTGCATTGTGGTAATTTGATATTGTATAATCCGCTTCATTATATATATTTTTTAATCTAAAATAGGGCCTGGTCCATAGCCTAGACCATCTAGTAGGTCTGGACCATAGGGTCATGTCCAGTGGGTCGGGTGTGACCGACGATACGCTCCCCTCTCTTTCTCTCGCCTCGACTTCTTCCCTTCAACGCAATGCTGCGGCACTACCGCTGTCGCTGCCCGTCTCCGGCGTGCTCCGACCTCCTCGGCCGCCGCCACCGTGCTGGCCGACTAAACAAGGTTCGCTGCATCGATTGGTCCGCTTCAATTTGAAGGGCGTGTCCTATCTCAATCACGCGCAACCTTATTTGGTGCCTAGGGTTTCTATACCTACCACCTTGTGGTGCTTCCATGGCAATTTGATGGTGCTCCGATGTTGATCTATTGCTGTATTGATGCTTCGTGATGGATGGATGTTCGACGACTCGACGCGGGTTGAGTATCTTGGTGCTCCTCGTGCTACCGATCGTGGTGCCTCCACCGCTAGTCTGCTTCCTCTACTCAAGCTTAAGCGAGGACCACCAGTAAGTTTTTCTTTCCCCCTCTATTCCTCTCTTTGCTTCTCTCTTCCTTGCTTCTCTGTACGAACCCTGACTAGGGCCCCCCTCTATATTCCTACCAATGGCTCTGGGAATTTGCCCAACAATGTTGGTGAGCACGTCTTGCTCATTAGGATTTATGTCTAACACCTTCTGAAATTCCATTACTCAGATGTTATGATGTTAGTTTAATTGGAGTTTACATTATACTCATGTAATTGATGGCTTTTCTTCTAAATTGATTACAATAGAAATGCTTAGATTACCCCATGTGTTTAAATTCAATTCAGTGAGCTCTTTGTGTATCTAGATGAATTGATACTTGGGTGAGTAGTTTCTGGAATGTCCTATATCTGCATGTTGGATTAAATGACTCTCTCCTAAATAGGATGAGTGTCAAGAGTGACTATGGATATGGATCTAAAGATTATTCCTAGTAGTATTCCTAGGAAAATGATTTGCTTTCTTGTGTGGATTCTGGTACTAGTGATACCTCCTATAAGCTATAGTTGATTGATTTACTACTTCGGTGTTTTTGGCATTGTGAAATTGCTTGCAGGTGTTCCCTTGACCTGTCGATCTATTACTGGTTATGCCTAGTTAAATAGAAAGTTCCGCTATCTAACTATGTGTCACTGTGGTGCATTCAATTAGAATTTTCATTGTGGTATATGTAATATCAAGAGTTGCTTGTGTCCTTAATACTATCCTTGTGATGGTGGAAGTTTATATGACTCCTAGGTGTATTGGATAGGAGAATGATTTCCTAATGGAGCTGACTCATAGAATGACTCCTAGGTGTATTTAGATATTTTCTACTATGGTACCTTTCCATGAGAGTGTGCATAGTAGTGAATTTTTGAAAGCATGATTTGCTGTACTCAAGTATTTATTTGATGAAACTGGATTCATTTACTGAAGATGGTTTGTATGTAAAGCAATGATTTGGAATTCCTCGCTAGTGATGCAAAGGCTCAGGCCTCTATTTAAGTAAAAGCAAATTTAGTGCTAGATGATTTGTGTTTAAACAACTAGGTGGCTTGTGCTGCGAAGTGATCTATTGTTGTGGTGCCTCCCATGTGGAGTGTGCACAACAGTAAAACTAAATAGCATGATCTGCTACTAACTATCCCTGCCAAGGATGCATGGACTGAGGCTTAACTTATATATAAGAACATATACTCTTGTGGCTTTTATAGCTCAAGGATGAACTAGTGTAGCACTTCTACACTAAACTGACATCTCCCTCTCATCCAAAACCATCTTGGGAAAAATAGGATAAGAATTGATATTAAATACTCAGAATGCCTTAGAGATGAATAACAACCTGGTGTTGATCAGTATGTGCTGACGCTTGGTGTGTTTTGAGTTGATCTTGAGTATCTCTTCCTGTTGCTTTTGGTCTTGATCTTGTTGGCCTTGTCCTCCCTGATCTGCTACTGGCCTCCTTCTTTATTAGTTAACCATAGTGGCTGTGATTTATGGTGTTTTGCTGGTGACTGCAATCTCAAGCAGTTCTCTAGTATATGTGTGGGAAATTGATAAAATGGTGGTTCTCAATGTGTTCTTGGGATATAGAACTGTGGCTGTGTTTGTGAAGTGGTGAACAAAAATAGCTTTGTTGTGTGTGTGCTTTGGTTTTGATTCCATTGCTCTCCTTCCTTCTATCGACAGCACACCACATGCATTTAGTTGTGTGAGCTGCTTCACTGTGGCCTTTTACTTTGGATCAGATCAAGTGGAATTTATTCACTGCCCTTGCCTTTTACTAATGTCTGCTCTGGTGAAACTTGCCCCTTTTCCTTGGAATATGTTGTTGTATTGAAGACCATGGATTTTAAAAGAACAGATTCTACACGTTGGTGAAATTTTCCCCTTTTATTTAAAATTCCTCAATGATGTACCATGAACAGTGCACTTCACTGTTCACCTTTGAGAGTAAAACTAACAAAATCACTTTCTTTGGTTTCTTTCTTTTCTTTGTGTTGCAGGTACAAAAGCATTGCCGATATAGTTTAGTAATAGATAGATATTAGTTTAGGTTTTTTTTATTTGGTTGCTTTTGTAATCTTTCATTTCAACTCTTTGTAAAAGATCAATGTAATATTATTCTTTATTCAATAAAGCTTCTTATTCTTTGAGAATTATTCCTGTAAGGTTATTGTTTGATATACATTTGTATTTGTATTTTTGCCATTGAATAAAGGAAAGAAATAAGAAGTATTTTCTTATTTGAGTTATTCTATTTTTGTATTGTTTTCAATTCTCTTTACTGTTTTATAGATATTAAATATTCAAACAATATTAACTACATTTTTTGGAAAACAATAAAATACTAATTACTTCTAATTTTCAAATCTTTACCAAATGATTCAAATTTAAACCTATACTCGTATTGTTCTCCCAAAATCTTTTAAATTCCTAGATATCATGTCAAAATTTATAACAATCACTATAAAGAGCTAAATCCTTACTCAAACTAGTGAAAAAACTCCAATCTCCCCAGGGTTTTGTTTGGCAAAAAATTTACCCCAGTTTTCAGATGCATGCATGTAGATGCACAAAATCCTAAATCTACCCTTTGTTTAGTACTAAATGTTGGGATGTTACAGTCTTCCCCCTTAAATTAAAACTTTGTCCTGAAGTTTGTAGTTTCTTGTTCCGGAAATGTTTTGGACAAACTCGTCTTAAGTTTTTCTTGCTTCTTCCCGGAATCCTTTCATCCAGTCTAATGTTCATATGAACTTTGCAATCCTTGAGTTTACCCTACACCTTGATTTAGCTATGGTTATTAATACCTAGTGTTAAATGTATACTTCTTCAAAATGCTTCATGAGACTGCTTTTGACCTTGAACAACATCTTTGACGAAGAACTACTATTGCTAAACATAACTATAATTGTCTTTTCTGTGTTGTTCCATCGAAAGTTTCCACATCTTGATGATGATCCTATTCATCGAGTAACTAACCTGTTGGGACAATCAGGTCTCTTATGTCCGTCCAGACTTCATTCATAGAACACCATTCCTGATATCCAACATTTTGAGGAAGCTAACAAAGAAAGCCGCAATTACTTTAGGGTGCACGCATTGCACTTTGTTGGATACGTTGGACCTGGATCTGGCTCTACCGATGCTGGAGATGACAATGACTCGGTGTTGGACACAATTCGAACAAACGCTGATATACATGCTTCCCCTGAGGATTCCATGACGTCGGTAGAATTCTAGGCGTTTGAAGCCGAAATTGAAGAGGAGATCAATTCCAAGGTTGTGGAAGGAGAACCTATGGATCAAAGCCCCTACAATAGTATGGACGAAAGATCTGGTGAAAACTCTCCCAAATTGCACGACGATATGGATCTCGGAGAAAATCCCGTTGTCTAGATGTCCGCAAGTACCAATAGAAGCTTGACTCCAAGAATCGGACCCAAAGTCGTCTTTTCTACGGGTGCCAATAAGAATAACAAGGAAATCAAGAACAATAAGAAAACTTTGGCCAAGTATCTTCTAGCTGAAGAAATAATCACCGAGGAATACGACGAGAACTCATATGGCACTTTGATCCCCTCAGACTCGAAAAAATCTCTGGTGGATGGACACGTGGTTACCCCAGGTGCTCGATAATTCCTCGTATAAGCACTTACAATGCCAATCCTAACAACAGCGGACCTTAATCCGGGTGAGTTGGAGGAAATAGCCCTACCTCTATAGGTGTATCGTTAGCGACTCTTAGACAAGGCCACTAACCTCGTCGAGGAGATGCAACACATTGTAGAAGAAGTAAAGTTCAACTCCCTGCAATATCTAAAGACCTGGAATGGCCATGAGCTGGCTCATAGGAATCTGTAAGTTCACAAGACCCTTTTTGAGGGATACACAACCGTGGGAAAACCTTGGATTGACAGCAAGGGAAACCAGGTGTATAACACACCGGTATAAAACACTGTTGCGGCCCAAGAGATCTCGGTGAATAATCCAAGCTCAGAACAGGTCCTGCTAAGTGTGAATCTACTCACCAAGGCCCTAGAGTAACAGAGGGTCGCCATGTATGGCAGCAAAAAGTTGGTCTCTAAATCTGACCAATGTCGCACAGACACGGGTTGACAACAAGATACAAGGCCCCGACGCGAACTGGATCAACGCTACCATTTCGACCCTCATGAAGACAATTATTCAATAAGACGCTCTTCAGGACAATGGCACAGACCTGCACGCAGTTGGAGCAACATCGCCCCAATCGTGGAACAAGACACCATAATAGAAATGGTTCCACATCAACCTCCTTGGCGGCATTCAGATAACCACATGTAAGAAGAAGAAGCATGACGTTAGGAGCAGGACCGGCAAATAATGCCTCCTCCTAGACACACAAGCCGTCTGACTGAGCCTCGTCATAAGGATGGAAACTATGAATGAAGGAATGATGAACACCGTGTCGTATGAAGCCGACATGGTGGTTGTCACCATGAAGCCCCGGGTAGAGGAAACAACCCACCAGTGCCACCCTCTCCACCAAGCAGGGCCCATAATGGCTCCCATGGGGGCCAAGGAGGGCACCGAGGCAAAGGTGGTGGTGGAGGAAACAAAAATCTGGCTCCAAGGCACCGCAACCGGAATGAACATCCGAGATGGAGCTCTCTGTCACCAAGTGACGCCAGGCACCGGATCAACTCAAACATAGAAGCACGACACTACTAGTCGGATAATATATACATGGGACCAAAATACTTTGGGCAGCACATACGACGAACAGATTTCCTAGAGGGATTTGCTATCTCAAGGCATATTCAACCCTACGACAGTGTGGCTTGGCCAGAGACCTAGCTTCAGGATTTTTTCTAAACGTAGTGCATTGCCAAAGGAGGAAAGAGCTTGGTCACAGTTTGATATTCCCGCTTATGCTGAGGAAGATGGCTCGATCATGGCTCAATCAACTCTCGAAAAGCACCATCCACAATTGGTATGATATTAAAAGTGTGTTATTTTGGAGTTTCGAGGCTATATATAGGAGGCCCTACATGGTCGGAGATCTGCAGCGTTGCACATAAAAACCCAAAGAAACCTACCGGGACTACCTGGGATGATGGATCAACACAAAGTACTCCCGCAAGGGAGTAAATGACCAGATCGTGATCAAAGCCTTCATCACGGGATCTCTATCGGATTACTGTGTCATTGCCTAAAGTGCGACAAGGTTACCGACTTGGGGAAACTGATAGATATGGCAAGCAAATATGCAGACGCAGACGATGATTTAGAGGGACTTCTAAACATACTGGCTGTGACACAGTCAGCCAATCAATCGAAGCAGTAGCAGGCCTAGAAACGCAAGAAAACCTCATAAGAGAAACCTAATCCGTAAACCGTGACTGTCGACACAACTTTCTGGTCTAGAGGACGGGGAGACCATAGAGGCGGTCGGGGATGAGGCAGTGGAGCTTCCTGAGTCCAAGGTAGAGGAGACCAGCAACCTGGTAAAACCTACTCTTGGGCCGACATCGCCCGTAATCCGTGCATGCATCACCCGGATGGCAATGGGGGCTCGTCCCACACAAATGTTGAGCGTCGTTTCAATGACGACAATAAGAAATATGAATCCACTTGCTACAAGGCCAAGCTACGGAAAGAAACGAAAAATTCTGACAAAGAGAAGGAGTCCAAGGAATTTTCTGATATGGACGAGGCGGATATCTCAAATCCAAAGTATGATGGAAAGAAGACCATCCCAACCAAGAAAGACACTTACATCTGCTTCCTTGGATCCCAACCGGCTAAGGTCAAAAAGGCAGTAATACATGAGCTCAACACAATGATTGCATCTGTCCCCCAGTTTTTTGACTAGTCGAAAGTAACAATTACCTTTCACCGAAGCGACCATCCTCTTAAGCCACATAGGTGAGGACAGTATGCTATGGTCATCAATCCATTGATCGACGACTATGGGATCTCCAAGACACTCATGGACAGAGGAAGTTGCATCAATATACTCTACATCGAAACACTACACCGTATGAGCATATCAGAAACACATCTGAATCACAGCACTGTGGTTTTCCATGGAGTTGTCCCTAGAATGGAAGTGAACTCTCTAGGATAAATCACTTTGGACGTTACTTTTGGAACTCCAAAGAAGTATCAGACGAAAGCACTGTCTTTTGAAGTGGTACCGTTCAAGAGAGCATACCGCGCTATCTTTGGGCATCCGGTTTACTAGGCTTTCATGGATCGCCCTTGTTATATTTACAACATGCCGAAATTTCTATGTCCCAATCGTGTCATCACGATCCGGGGAAAACCTAAGAAGGGAAGAGAATGCAAAGATAGAGCTACCGCCTTTGCTGAAGCCATACTGCACGCCGAGGAGTACCACAAGAAGAACATCGACCCATCTGAGATGCCCACAATGAAGAAGGAGGTGACAAATCTGACTCCGGAGTTCAAGGCATCAAAACAGACAAATACGACGACATTGAAGAATGATGACCACTTCAAGGAGACACACATTGGCGTAGGCTTAGACCGTGCATAGGAAATCATGCTCGTCGAGTTCCTCAACGCTAATAAATATATCTTTGCATGGCAACCTTCTGACATGACCACAGTACCTAGGGAACTTGCCGAGAACTCCTTAAACTTGTATCCTAATGCTAAACCTATAAAATAGTCCTTACAACGTTTTGGCGATGAGAACCGCAAAGCAATAGCTAAGGAACTAGCCCGGCTAGAGTTAGCCGGATTCATAGAAGAGGTCATCCACACTGAGTGGTCAGCGAATCCTGTAATGGTCCCAAAAAAGGACACCACTGATTTAAATATATGTGTTGATTATTAATGGTTGTGAAATACCATCTCTTTTAGCCATATAAAATGTGTCATTTATCTCTCATATCATGTTTCTTCCAGCTATAGCTATGCCTTATATGCATGACTTCTAGTTCTCATTTACTTTCATATGAGCTCTGAACATTTAGTAGTTTAGGTAGAATTTATCACTTTCCTTGTCTATGACATGTGTGTAGGTGCTAGTGAAGATTAAGGATAAAAGGGAACAAAGAGAGTATAGTATGGAGGAGCTGCAGGGACCAGACTTAGCCATTTGAGAGGTTGGAAAAGTGACTTTTTCCCACTTCTCAAAATAAACATCCGAGACACTGGGGTTGTATCCCTCGATGAGACAAACTCAACGAGCCCAAGAACAACCAAAATGGAGTTCGTATGAAGAAATTGCAACCAAAATATGAAAGGATCTGCAAGTTCAATGACCAACTATACGGCCGAAACTAAAGTTCCCGCCATATAGTTTGGCCGCATAGTTGGTAAAAAGGTCGCAAACGACGGGATTTCACCCCGGAGAAGCTCCAGAACCTTCCCTAAGTCATATGACGATATTGGGGAACCCTAGGAAACCCCCAGGCCTATATAAAGGAGGGAGGACCCAAGAGAGAGCCACCAAAATATAGCCCTTCAGGGGCGGAGCCCTACCACCGCCGCCACCCATCCGTTCTCCATGGCGGCGAAGCTCTACCTCAACCACACCTCTGAGATCTAGATCTCCCTCGACACCATAACCATCAAGGCATCCAAGCAAGAAGAATAGGAGGAGAAGGAAGATATCACCACCGCCACACATCGATCTCCATCTCCATCATCATCTCCATCTCCCTCTCTCTCTCTCTCTTGTGTTTAGTAATTATAAGATTGAACACGGTTGTGACATCATTATATATTTATATATGTTTTGTTGTTCATCCATGTGTGGGTGATTGATTCAAATCTAGGTTGAGGTATCATCTAGTGCGCTAAGTTAGAACTTATATTGATCTAAGATGAGTTTATTTTATCCTTTGGTCCGGAAGTGCATTTTGCGTTGTGGTGATGCGCGAGAATCATGCATAGTGCACACAGAGTGACAACCCGGTAATCAAATGGGGAATGTTTATTTGTCTGAGGAATCTCTTATAGATCACACATATATTTGCCCATCTAGTACTAGTGAGACCGAAGCCTAGAAGCCCTCTCTTATTCCATTCAATCCTACAGCTACAATCTCTTTAATTCAGCTAAAATTCTTGATTACTTTTTGTCTTAGTTTATTTTTTTTTTGTTAAAAGTTCTTTGTTATTAGATATTTTAAACATATCTCAATTATCTTCTAGTAGCTTATAGAATAGGATATTTCCAAACGACGGTTTGGGTGCGACACGTGGCTCCATTGACAACGTGGATGCGGGGCCGTGTTGTTTCCATTCGTTGATCTCCCATCCGGACAAACTCTTAAATATTTGCTGCTACAAGTACTGCAATAACCATGTTGTTGGTGCAGGAATCCAGTCATCAAATTGGTCTTGCGGAGTATGGTGTTTTTGTTTATTTCCTTTTGTTGTAGTGCTTTTGTTTAAATAATCACACATAGTCTATTTCCTCTTGTTTCTTTTTATCTTTCTTCTTTTTATTATTTGAAAATAACAAAAAAATAGTTAGTCTTGTTATTTATTTTAGTTATAGGAAATTTAAAAACATAGGAACTATGGAAAGAAAAAGTCTTGCGGAGTATGGTGCTCCGAGTGTTGATCATTTGCATGCTCCTAATGTTCAGCCCGCTATTGATGTGGATGGATATGACATTAATCCTATGTGGATAAATATGATCATGGAAATAACTTTTGTAGGAGATTCGGACAATGGTCTATATGAGCATATTGAAAAATTTACTTCATTGTGTTCTACGGTGAAGGCAAATGGATGGACAAATGATAAGCTGAAGTTATATCTGTTCCAGTTCTCACTAAAAGGAAAAGCTAAATATTGGCTAAAATTGCATCCCATAGGACACTTCAATTCATGAAAAAAGGTATCTCCGAAGCTTTTCTCGATAAGTATGTCTCACAACAGAAAACTGATGAGCGTAGGCTTCATATCTTGAATTTCAAAGAGAGCAACAATGAGGATTTAATTCAAGCTTATAGTAGATTCTCATAATTGATGCATGATTGTCCACATCATAATTTACCTGATTGGTTATTGTTTTCATCAATGGCAATGTAAAATTGTGCATGATGAAAAACCTCTCCCTATTGATCTAGAGAACTTGGTCCATGAGTTTCTTAAAGATGAAAATAGAAGAGGAAAAATTCCTTATGATGATACCTTAGTTAGTGATGTTCTTTCTAAAGCAATGCCTTTCATAGCTGATTATTTTAATCATATTAGAATTGTTGCTACTAACGATGGAGAACAGCCCTCTACTGTTACTCCCATATCTTCCACTCGTTGCATCATTGAAGTAGGAAAGAAGGGTAAATCCATGAAGCCTAAAACCAGGAAAAATAAAAATAAGAAGCCTCGTGTTGAATATCCCACACATCTGACATCTGCAGATGAAGTAAAACAGTTTTATGAAGAGTATATGAGAAATGAAAGACTCATCAAGAAGAAGGAAAAAAGAAATAAAGGAATGGAATAAATTGAAATCCACTCTCAAACCTTATCCCCCACCTATTCCTGATCATTATTATTGTTCTGACCTTAGTGATGATGAGGACTTTATTGGGAATATGCCCTAGAGGCACTCATAGTTGATGTTATTTCCCAAAGTATTCATAAAGTAAAGTTGTCCTTATATGAACATCAGATATATATCACTGAATGCGTGATTCAGTTGTGGAACTATGTATTCATGATTGTTCATATTAGATTGTCATTGGTCGTTGAGGTTGTGCTAGGGACACGACATAGACCAATGTGCAAGTTGGATGATGACACGGTTCCACTTGTCATAGGCATGGTGATGCTATTCCAACTTACACTGTTTCGACTAAAGAGTTTAGCGAGACAGACTGACCCACAGTTGAGATGCAACGAGCATGTTGTCATTTGCAGTCTCAAGCAATGGAATCCTTCGACCTGAGGTGATTGCATGATCCGAGTTGTGGATCGCCAACTTAGGTTCTATCAAACGTTGTTCCGTAAATGGGCAGTTATAAAGGTAGAGTTTAGGTTGGTTGTGAAGCAAGCTGCGTGACGTGGATTACCAAGATGGGATTTGCCCCTCCGTAATGGAGAGATATTCTCTGGGCCCTCTTGTGTGATATGATTCGGAAGCATGGCCATGCGCTACTCAGTTAAGTGTTAACTGAGGAGTCGGACTAAGAGTTAGTCCAGTGAATCACATATCATGGTACGAGAAGAGAGTTAAGCTATTTAAGGGATGGCAACTACTCACCTATAGCTTAACAGATATATCGTGTGGCAAAGGGACTTGGACGAAAGTCACATTTGAGGTTCGTCTTCTTAGTTTGCGGCACTTGGGAGTTGGCACGTCTTGCTAGAGGCCACTACCATCTATATACTTGAGACCGAGTGTTCATGGGAGTGAGTTGGACTCAAAGCCATGACAGGATACTTGGAGGAGTAGCTCATGTCGTGTCCGGGTGTATGTGAACCTACAGGGTCACACACTTAAGGGTAAGGAGCCCATGTGGATTAGATCCATATGGAGATTGGAGTATGGCCTAGATGGGCCTCAAGCGTTGAGCCCAACTAGGAGTGTATATAAGTGGAGTGACAAGGGATAGTCCCTGAACTAGCCGTCACTTTCTCCACTTCCATTTCGGGTTAGACAGGATCTAGCAGTCCTCTGTCCGAAGCTCCTTCCTGTATGTGTAGATACCGGTAGAGGCATTGCACGTGCGGTGCTAGAGACAGGGAAGCTCGTGGGGATCTGACGAAGGAGTTCGTGGGATTCGGAGGGCTGTCCGTGGGATCGTTTGGCACTCCTTCGACGCGCTACATCAACTTCCGCATCTGCGCGTCTAGCGGTAATATTGTGGCCTATAACCTGAGCTGGTTCTTGGGGCTACCGCGTTAAGGGAAAACGTTTTGTTTGTCTCTGCGTGACCCAATAGTGGTATCAGAGCGAAAGCTTCTGGTTTTAGGCTCTAGATCTCTGCATATGTGATATGCATGAGGTGGTGGATGAGATTCACTTAGGGTTTCGGTGGTCGATCTATGAGATAGATCGGTTTTGCGCAAGATTGATTAGATCAATCGCACTCGGGGTGCCTGGAAGATCAGGTGCAGATGATCAATGAGATTGGTCAGATATGTACAGGGATCAGATTTGGGTAAAAGTGTTTTATCTAATGAAGGAATCCATGGTTCAGAATGTAGATTAGATCTGTGATTTCCGAAAAAATCGTCGGGCGCTTCCCCTTCGAGCCCCTCCCGCTATCCGGATAGCGGGACCGCCGGCTTCACCCTGTCGTAGCGCATTAGATGTCGTTGCAAGGTTCACAACGCCAGTAGATATTCTATCTATGCATAACTTGTTTTTTGCAGGAAGTTGTGAATGGTATGTCTTATGTGCATGTGATGTGTGTAATCCATACGTTTGTCAGCCTGCTAGAGCCAAAGTGTTGTCACTGTTATTGTATAACGACCTGCGTGTCGGCATGAGATGCCATCTTCTTGTATATTCCTTAGTGCTAATGTAGCATGTTTGGAGGACTTGAAGGACACTGCAGCCAAAGGCATGATGAACAGGTTCATGGAGATGGAGATCACCATGAAGAGAGCCATACCATTTCACATTATAATTGGATTTCTTTGTGTGATTGTTATGTCTCTAGTTTTACCTCTATGAGATAGTGGTTAAAGTTTAATCCCTCAAAGAAGGTCTAGTCGTTCTCCCCGCCGGTGCTGCACGATCACAAGTCGGACATTCTTGGTAGTGGGCTCATAAAATTGAGGTGCTACCAATTCTTTTCGACTAGATGGGTTCGAGTCGGACTCTTACAGCGGAAGCACTTGGTAAGCTAGATGGGTCTATCACAACGGTTGTGGGGCTCGAGGAGAGGGCGGTCGGGAGCCGGGGCATGAGATGCCACCTGACCAACAGGAGTCGCATGAGATGCGATTGGCAAGGAGTTGCCTACCTCGATCACTTGATAGATAGCGGTGATGCTAAAGCTCACTAGTCAGCTTGCTTATTTAGGGTCCAGAATCACTAAGTAACCATCAGAGGGATGTTGGTTCTAGTGGGAGCATAAGTATTAAAATGTTTAATACACCTGCTCTTTTATGAATACTTGTCTTAAGTGTTTTGCATATTTCTGTTGTAGACAATGGCACCTAGTAGCAGTCTCCCTCAGTTGTCCAGTTTTGCTTTGAGGACCATTCTAGAGAAAGATAAACTTAATGGAACCAACTTCACCAACTGATATCGTAATCTGAGAATTGTTCTCAAACAAGAAAAGAGGGACCATGTTCTAGACAACCCACTTCCAGATGCACCGGATGAGAATGTGAGTGTCGCAGCAACCAATGCCTATCATAGAACATGTGATGAGTCTACAAAAATTAGTTGTCTTATGCTTGCCCACATGGAACCGGACTTGCAGCAGCAGTTCGAGAATGTTGAGGCCTACGATATGATCGAAAGCCTCAAAAGTATGTTCTAGGCTCAGGCAATGACCGAGAGGTATCAAGTCTCTCAAGATTTTCTTAGTTGTAAGCTTAAGGATGGTGATCCATTGAGTCCGCATGTGATCAAGATGGTTGGTTACGTGCAGTCTCTGGAAAGGCTTGGCTACCCCATTAGCGAAGATTTCGCTACGGATATAATTCTGAACTCTCTTCCTAGTGTGTATGGTCAGTTCATATCGAACTACCACATGCATGGTATGGATAAGAAGCTCACTGAATTACATGGGATGTTTAAGCAGGCAGAGGTTGATCTCAAGAAAGGTACTAGCCAAGTGTTGGTGGTACATAATAAGGCTAAGTTTAAGAAGAGTTCTTGGACTAAGAAGAAGAAGGCTAAGTCAGGAGGTAATGCTCAGGATGAGATCCCAAGCGTTTCCTCAGGGACTAAGTCATCTCCTTCAGCCGGATCTGCTTGCTTCTATTGCAAGGCGGATGGCCATTGGAAGAGGAATTGCAACAAGTATTTGGCAGATAAAGCCAAGAGTGGAGGTGTGACTTCCAACTCAGGTACACTTGTTTGCAATGTTATAGACCTTTATCTTGCTGATGCACCCGATAGTTCTTGGGTATATGATACCGGATCAGTCATTCATATCTGCAACTCGTTGCAGGGACTAGTAAGAACTAGGGGCGTAGCAAGAGGCGAGGTTGACATTCGGGTCGACAATAAAGCAAGAGTTGCTGCGTTGGAAGTCAGCACAATGCAACTTCATTTACCTTCAGGATTCTTAATGGAACTAAATAATTGTTATTATGTTCCAGTGCTTAGTCGAAACATCATTTCTGCCTCATGTTTGATGAGACAAGGCTATGAGTCTAATATTAAGAACAATGGTTGTTCTTTATATTTGAATGATATGTTTCACGGCTTTGCACCCGTTCAGAACGGGTTATTTATTTTGAATCTTGATGGTCGGTCGGTCTATAACGTAAATGTGAAAAGGTTGAAACCAAATGATCTGAATATGACTTACTTTTGGCACTGTTGACTTGGTCATATAAGTTGGAAACTCATGAAGAAGCTCCATGATGATGGACTCCTAACTTCGTTCGACTTGGATTCGTCCGAGACATGCGAATCCTGCCTTCTAGGCAAGATGACCAAGACACCTTTTGCAAGGAGTTATGAAAGGGCTTCTGACTTGTTGGGACTAGTACATAGTGATGTATGTGGTCCAATGAGCGCGACAGCCAGTGGTGGTTATGAGTACTTCATTACCTTCACTGATGATTTGAGTAGATATGGATATGTCTACTTGATGAAACATAAGTCGAAAGCCTTTGAAAAGTTGAAAGAATTCCAGAATGAAGTACAAAATCAACTCGGCAAGAAAATAAAGTTTCTTCGGTCGGACCGAGGAGGCGAGTACATGAGCCATGAGTTTGATGACCATCTGAAGAGTTGTGGAATAGTTCATCAGCTCACTCCGCCGAGTACACCGCAGAGGAACGGTGTGTCGGAACGGCGGAATCGGACCTTGTTGGACATGGTATGATCAATGATGAGTCGGACAAATCAACCTTTATCATTTTGGGGTTATTGTCTAGAAACGGCGGCGTTCACACTAAACAGAGTACCATCAAAATAGGTAGAGAAGAGACCACATGAGATGTGGACAAGCAAGAAGTCGAGTTTGTCTTTTCTTAAGATTTGGGGTTGTGAAGCATTTGTCAAGCGACTTCAGTCGGACAAGCTTGCAGCCAAGTCGGATAAGGGCATTTTCGTTGGGTATCCAAGGGAAACCTTGGGTTACTACTTCTAAAACCGAGAAGATGGCAAAGTGTTTGTCCCTCGGAATGGTGTCTTCCTTGAGAAAGAGTTTCTCAGTCGGAAAGTCAGTGGGAGTACAGTGCGGCTCGAAGAAGTTCGAGAGGAACCGGTCAGTAGCGATTTGGTGAAATCCTTGGAGGTTGAGCCAGCCGTGGTAGCTGAGCCGGCAGCTGCACCTCCACTGCGAAGATTGGCAAGATTGCGAAGTGTTCGTGATGTATTACTGTTAGACAGTGATGAGCCGGCAACTTATTCGGAAGTGATGGTGGATTCTGATTCTGAGTCATGGCTTGGAGCCATGAGATCCGAGTTAAAGTCCATGGATGATAATCAAGTTTGGAACTTGGTTGATCTGCCAGATGGTGCAAGACCCGTCGAGTGCAAATGGGTCTTTAAGAAGAAAACTGATATGGATGGAAATGTTTCTATCTATAAAGCACGTCTTGTCGCGAAGGGGTTCCGGCAAGTTCAAGGAGTTGACTACGATGTGACTTTCTCACCCGTAGCGATGCTTAAATCAGTTCGGATCATGTTAGCTATAGAATCCTATTTCGACTATGAGATATGGCAGATGGATGTCAAAACGGCTTTCCTTAATGGAAAATTGACCGAGGACGTGTATATGATACAGCCCGAGGGTTTTGTCGATCCGGCTAATGCTACCAAGGTATGAAAACTTCAGAAATCCATTTATGGATTAAAGCAAGCATCTCAGAGTTGGAATATTCGCTTTGATGAGGTAGTCAGATCATTTGGCTTCATCAAGAGTGATCATGATTCTTGCTTGTACAAGAAGTTTAGTGGGAGCAACGTAAACTTTCTGATCTTATATGTGGATGACATATTATTGGTTGGAAATGATGTCCCGATGTTGCAAGAAACCAAGGAGTCATTGGAAAGGAGTTTCTCAATGAAGGACTTGGGTGAGGCAACTTATATATTAGGAATCAAGATCTATAGAGATAGATCCAGGCGGCTCATTGGATTGAGCCAAAGTACATATTTGGACAAAGTGTTGAAGAAGTTCAATATGGAATCGTCTAAGAAGGGGTTCTTACCGATGTCCCATGGCATAAGACTTAGCAAGACTCAGTGTCCTTCGTTGACTGATGAGCGAAGTAGGATGAGTGTGATTCCGTATGCTTCGGCGGTCGGGTCCATCATGTATGCCATGATTTGTACTAGGCCGGATGTTTCCTATGCTCTAAGTGTTGTGAGCAGATACCAGACTGACCCTAGAGAAATCCACTGGGCAGCAGTTAAGAACATTCTTAAGTACTTGAGAAGGACTAAGGATGTTTTACTAGTTTATGGAGGTGAGGTTGAACTCAGTGTAAGGGGTTACACGGATGCGAGTTACCTCACTGACTCTGATGATTCTCGTTCGCAATCTGGGTACGTGTTCATTATGAACGGAGGGGCTGTGAGGTAGAAGAGTTCCAAGTGGGAGACTGTGTCTGCATCTACAACAGAGGCTGAGTATATTGCTGCCTCAGAGGCAACAAAAGAAGCTGTTTGGATCAGGAATTTCCTGATTGATCTAGGTGTGGTTCAAGGCTCATCCAATCCGTTAGACGTGTATTGTGACAACAATGGTGCTATTGCACAAGCCAAGGAACCTAGACAACACCAGAAGAACAAGCATATACTCATGCGATACCACTTGATTCGCCAGTTCGTGGATCATGGTGATATCAGGTTATGCAAGGTACACATGGATGCAAACGTTGCAGATCCGTTGACAAAGCCACTTCCACAGCCTAAGCATGAGGCGCACGTAAGAGCCATGGGCATTAGATGCCTAGACATGTGATGTCGGATGATTGACTCTAGTGCAAGTGGGAGACTGTTGGGAATATGCCCTAGAGGCACTCATAGTTGATGATATTTCCCAAAGTATTCATAAAGTAAAGTTGTCCTTATATGAACATCAGATATATATCACTAAATGCATGATTTAGTTGTGGAACTATGTATTCATGATTGTTCATATTAGATTGTCCTTGGTCGTTGAGGTTGTGCTAGGCACACAACTTAGACCAATGTGCAAGTCGGATGATGACACGGTTCCACTTGTCATAGGCATGGTGATGCTATTCCGACTTACACTGGTTCGGCTAAAGAGTTTAGCGAGCTAGACTGACCCATAGTTGAGATGCAACGAGCATGTTGTCATTTGCAGTCTCAAGCAATGGAATCCTTCGACCTGAGGTGATTGCATGATCCGAGTTGTGGATCGCCAACTTAGATTCTATCAAACGCTGTTCCGTAAATGGGTAGTTATAAAGGTAGAGTTTGGGTTGGTTATGAAGCAAGCTGCGTGACGTGGATTACCAAGAGGGGATTTGCCCCTCCGTAATGGAGAGATATTCTATGGCCCTCTCGTGTGATATGATTCGGAAGCATGGCCATGCGCTACTCAGTTAAGTGTTAACTGAGGATTCGGACTAAGAGTTAGTCCAGTGAATCACATATCATGGTATGAGAAGAGAGTTAAGCTATGTAAGGGATGGCAACTACTCGCCTATAGCTTAATAGATATATCGTGTGGCAAAGGGACTTGGACGAAAGTCACATTGAAGGTTCATCTTCTGACTTTGCGGCACTTGGGAGTTGGCACGTCTTGCTAGAGGCCGCTACCATCTATCGACTTGAGACCGAGTGTTCATGGGAGTGAGTTGGACTCAAAGCCATGACGGGATACTTGGAGGAGTAGCTCATTTCATGTCCAGGTGTATGTGAACCTACATGGTCATACACTTAAGGGTAAGGAGCCCATGTGGATTAGATCCATATGGAGATTGGAGTACGGCCTACATGGGCCTCAAGCGTTGATCCCAACTAGGAGTGTATATAAGTGGAGTGACAAGGGATAGTCCCTGACCTAGCCGTCACTTTCTCCACTTCCATTTCAGGCTAGACAGGATCTAGCAGTCCTCTGTCCGAAGCTCCTTCCTGTATGTGTGGATACTGGTAGAGGCGTTGCACGTGCGGCGCTGGAGACGGGGAAGCTTGTGGGGATGTGACGAAGGAGTTTGTGGGATTAGGAGGGCTATCCGTGGGATCGTTCGGCATTGCTTCGACGCGTTACATCAACTTCCGCATCTGCGCGTCTAGCGATAATCTCGTGGCCTATAACCTGAGCTGGTTCTTGGGGGTACCGCGTTAATTGAAAAAGTTTTGTTTATCTCCGCGTGGCCCAACAGACTTAAATTATTCTAGAATCCCTGCTAATTTCCCTAAAGAAGTTTTTCATGATTCTAGTAATGTTTGTTTAAATACTCTTTTCGGAGAAATCAATTATGATGAGCCACAGATGGAACCCTATGGGCCTCCCATATCTGTTTTCTATGACTTCTGTTTTACTAATGAGGTGCAGGAAAGTCTGGTGGAAAAGACCAAGATACTGTATCCAAAAGGACATTATGAGATGCACCCTCAAAATAGTAATCAAGGTAAAGATTCAAATTTGATAATAAATATTTAACACCCTCTATGAAGGAAGGAAAGAATACATATTTTTAGCGCGCTTGGTGCATCCATCCTCACGTGGCAACGAGAACACTTACAAGATACCGATGCACCGCAAGCGGGTACTTCCTATAGCAAACTATGATATAAATTATGCAGACACTCATTAGAGGTAAGCAAAAATACTCCTATAGCTACCTCCATTGCTGAATAAATGTGGAGTATAAAAGCATGGCTACTTGGTTATAAGAAAGCGCTTCCCGGGAGGCAACCCGGAAGTCATTAGGCATCTTTCTTAGTTTTGTGTCTTGAGTCTAGTTGCATTCATGTTGCATTGGCATTTTTATTATTTGCATGATTTGCTATTAGTTATCTTGTTGTAGTTTCCAAAAGGTTGAATTTATTGTTACTATGTGTTGCATAACTCGGCTGTACTTAAATTCCATTTTATACATGTTGTTGCTGGTCAAAAATTAAAATTGTTACTTTACTATCAAAACAAGATGTTTCGCTAAGTTTCAGGATAAGAAAGAATTCTTGAAGAAATGCAACTTTTTTGATGTCTAATGAAGATTTAACGACCAACTATACGGTAGGAATAAAAAATTCCAGCCGTATAGTTTGGCCGTATAGATATCTTTGCCATCGACAAATTTTCTTTCTTAGGTACAATAGGTTTAACGACCAACTATACGGCAGGAATAAAAATTCTAGCCGTATAGTTCCGGATGTATAGATATTGATGCCTTCATCAAAATTCTTTTCCAAGGTATAGTAAGTTTAACGACCAACTATATGGCGGGACCTTTTTGGTCGGGCCATATAGTTGCGCCCGTATAGATGAAAAAACCCCTCAAACGCCAACTAGAAGGTAACTATTGCTCAAAATTTTATTTTTTCTTCTTCTTTCTTCTTCTAAAAAGATCGAAACACCACCTGGGAGCTTCTCCCATGATCTAGAGAAGCTGAGCATATGTAAGCAATAAAATTCTACCTCACAAACCTCCTAGACTGTAATTCTCTATAGAATTTCATGGTTTCCTTTTACTTTCTTTTTATCGGTGGGGTAAATGAACTATGTTCATATACCAAACCGATGCATTTTATTTTGTGTGTTAGTTTCGTAGGGACTTGAATCTTGTGTGACGACGTGTACGGTAGTGCCAACCGTGCAAACACTCGCATGAGCCACTTGGTTGCATCACTTCAACGCTTCGACAATCAGTGTCTAGTTCAGCCACCAGGCTCTATCAATAAGTATACGTTAAAGCAAAGGTTCTTTGTCCATCAAAAGAGAGGTTACTTGTACCTCAATGGTAAAGTGTGTCACCCTTCTTTTCAACTAAGCTTGGGGAGGTAACGACTTATTACACTCTCTTTTGGAAACTGTATTTTCTCTTTTCTTTTGGTGATATACTCAAGTTTGGTTCTTGCAAAGTTCTAAGCTTGGGGAGGTTACTTTTGCATGTGTAGAGTCTTGTGCAATGTTCATATTCAATGAAGGTTTAATGCAATCATTTATCCCGCTGTTTTTGAATGCTTGTTTAAGTGAGTCTAGTTATGTATTCATATGGGGATACACTTGCTCATGATAGGAACCATAGGAGTTGACTTACAGCTTGTATGCATCTTGCCAAATTTTTTATCAAGCTTGTGACGGTATTTGTGATCCTCTGGAAAACATTGCCACAATCTCTACACTTGGAAAGAATGAATACTTGATCAAGATCTTTTGAAATTTGTTGGTTATCACTAAATAGCTTTGTCTTAAATGAATAGGTTATGCTCGACCCCATAATGTCAAAACAATAGACTTGATAGTTTTCTTACATAAGGAGTTGTCTGTTGGAAATGATATTTCGAAGTTTTGAGTTCTATGCTAAATAAGCTGTTGTTTAATTGTCTTAAGAGTTTAGCCTTAAAGGTACTCAACACCATAGATGTGACGATCGACTTGATAGTACTCTCTCAAAGAATTTGTTTGAAGAAACTAATGTTTAGAGATAATTGAGATTCATGCCAAATCTTGATCTGTTGATTAAAGTATGATATTGCTTTATGCGTGTCTGCACCACTGTCGCACAACATGGGATGCTAAAAACTCCGCTAGCCTTTGAATAGTCCAAAAAGAGGAAACTCTTGGAGTTTGGCTATGAGAAATGCTATATTTGGGTATGCTTTGGTATTTTCATGGGCCTGCATCCAAAGCAAAAGAGGGAATACTCCTTTGACCATTATGAGAAATCATTATATCAAAAAGGGAAACCTTGGTAATGGTCACGAGTATCCATTCATAGCATGCACAGTCTGATTAAACACACTAAGTTTTGGCATGATCTCATTACTGATGAACTGAAGTTTTAGAAAGACAGAATATAAAATGAGTGTTTGATAGCCATGATTCATTGATCTGGATGACCAAAAGAGACACTCTAATGCTATGCTTCTTTTAACATGTTCTCGCATTTCCATTTGGCATAAATCTCATTACTAAGAGATAAACTTTCTGAAACTCAATAACTGATGTTTGCACTTGAGAGCCTTAACTAGATGACATGATTGGGTAGAATCGATAAACTTTATTCCTATTTATGCTTGACATCTATTTATGACTAAGTTTTGCCTCATAAAAAATAATGATATGAAAAGTTATACAAAAGGTGCAATAAGAGGATCACAAGTTTGTCTGCAAGTAGATTCACTGTTGGCATGGAACATATAAGTTGTGATGAATCTTTAGTGGTCTTTATAACTGAGCTTGTGTTGCCTTGTATGAATACATGTTTTCTCTCTTCGAGCTTGTAGAAGAAATAAGGATGCAAGGCATTGATTTCCAATGATAAGCTATTTCACAACCATTAATTTATTATCGATCCTTCCCGCTCGAGGACGAGCAAGGTCTAGCTTGGGGAATTTGAAGGTTGTGAAATACCACCTCTATTAATGTGTCATTTATCTGTCATATCATGTTTCTTCTAGCTATAACTATGCCTTATATGCATGACTTCTAGTTCTCATTTACTTTCATATGAGCTTTTCACATTTAGTAGTTTAGGTATAATTTTATCACTTTCCTTGTCTATGACATGTGTGTAGGTGATGGTGAATATTATGGATAAAAAGGAACAAACAGAGCATAGTATGGAGGAGCTGCTGGGACCAGACTTAGCCATTTGAGAGGTTGGAAATGTGAATTTTTCCAACTTCTCAAAATAAATTTCCAAGACTATGGAGTTGTATCCCTCGACGAGACGAATTCAACGATCCCAGGAACACCCAAAACGGTGTTCGTAGGAAGAAATGGCGACCAAAATACTAATGGATTTGCAAGTTCAACGACCAACTATACGGCCAGAAATAAAAGTTCCTGCCGTATAGTTTGGTTGTATAGTTGGTAAAAAAGGTAACAAATGATGGGATTTCGCCCTGGAGAAGCTCAAGAACCTTCCCTAAGTCATATGACAGTATTAGGGGAACCCTAGGGCACCCCCAAGGCCTATATAAATGAGGGAGGACCCAAGAGAGAGCCATCAAACCATAGCCCTTTAGGGGAGGAGCCATGCTGCTGCCGCCAGCCATCCGATCTCCACAGCGGCGGAGCTCTGCCTCAACCACACCTCCGAGATCTAGATCTCCCTCAAAACCATCACCATCAAGGCATCCAATCAAGAAGAAGAGGAGGAGAAGGAAGACATCACCACCACGACGCATCGATCTCCATCTCCATCATCATCTCCACCTCCCTCTCTCTCTTGTGTTTAGTAATTGTAAGATTGAACATGATTGTGACATCATTATATATTTATATATGTTTTTCTGTTCATCCATGTGTGAGTGATTAATTCGATTCTAGGTTGAGGTATGATGTAGTGTGCTAAGTTAGAATTTATTGTGATCTAAGATGAGTTTATGTGATCCTTTGGTATGGAAGTTCCTTTTGCCTTGCGGTGACACGCGAGAATCATGCATAGTGCACACAGAGTGACCGTCCGGTAATCAAATGGGGAATGCTTATTTGTCTGAGGAATCTCTTATAGATCACACATATGTTTGCACATATAGTACTAGTGAGACCAAAGCCTAGAATCCCTCGCACATTCCATTCAATCCTACAACTATAATCTCTTTACTTCAGTTCATATTCCTGTTTACTTTCCGTCTTAGTTTATTTTGTTCTTGTTAAAAGTTCTTTGTTATTAGATATTTGAAACCTCTCTCAATTATCGCTCTTATAGTAACTTATACAATAGGCTATTTCCAAACCATGGTTCGGGTGCGAAACGTGGTCGCACTGACAACATGGCTGCGGGGTCGTGTTGTTTCCGTTTGTCGATCTCCCATCGGGACAAACTCTTAAATATTTGCTGCTAAAAGTACTGCAATATAACCCTGTTGTTGGTGAAGGAATCCAGTCATCAATTATACTGCCTTGAACAAGGCTTGTCCCAAAGATCTGTTCGCTCTACCTAGAATTGATCAAGTTATCAACTAGACAACAGGCTCGAAACTCCTATGTTTTATCTACGCATATTCCGGTTATCACCAAATATGCATGAAGGAGTTAGATAAATTAAATATTTCGTTCATCACCCCCTTCGGAACCATCTGCTACATAACGATGCCTTTCGGGCTAAAAAACGTAGGAGCTACGTACCAGCGCACTATCAGCGTTGCGTCCACGATAAAATCTGACGCAATGTGCATGCATATGTGGATGATATATTTGTGATGTCTAAAAAGAAGGAAACACTCATTTCCAACTTGGAGGATACGTTCACCAATCTACAAAAATACAATATAATGCTTAACCATAAGAAGTGTTTTTTTGGAATACCAGCCGGAAAATTGTTAGGTTTCATTGTGTCTTAGATAGGCATAGAGGTGACCCGAGACAACATAAAGGCTATACTCAACATTACTAGGACAACTAGCCTGAAGGATGTACAACGGGTCACTGGCTGCATTGCTATGGGCAGTCGTTTCATAAGCCGGCTCGGTGAAAGATAGGCACCATTATTCAAGCTCTTGAAAAAGACTAAGAATTTCGTTTGGACCGGTAAAGTTGAAGCTGCACTTCTGGACCTGAAAGCCATACTTTCGTCCGCCCCTATCCTTGGTGTAAGGAATATGCCTGAGAGGCAATAATAAAGTGGTTATTATGCTATTCCATGTTTATAACACATGTTTATTTTTCATACTAGAATTGTATTAATAAGGAAACGTTAATACATGTGTGAATTATAAATATATAAGGTTCATAGTAAAGCCTCTCTTTATACTAGCTTGTTCATTAACATATGATCAAAAGTTTCCTAATCATGAACGTTGGATGTTGTTAATAATAGGGTCATATCAATAGAGAATGATATGATGAACAGTCACCCGCAATATATGTAGAAATATGATCACGTCATCAAGTTTAAATTGCTATCACATTCGTATTAACTCGATGTACTAAGACCATGAGATCATGTTAATAACTTTCACCAGAAGAGTACTTTGATTACATCAAACGTCACACCGTAACATGGTGATTATAAACGTGTCGTCAGGTATTGGCAAAGTGTCAGTTGAGGCTCATGGATCAGAATGGGATTTTTCCATCTGGATGACGGAGGGATATACTCAGGGCCCTCTCAGTGATATCACATTAACATACCCTTGCAAACAAGTGATTTGATTACTAGAATGTCATATCACGGGAACGAGAAAAAGAGTACTTGTCGGGAACGAGATTAAAAAAAAGATATAGATGATACCGAGTGATCGAATCTCAGACAAGTAATATATCACGAGACAAAAGGAATTTGATTGCATCAAAAGAGGTTCAGACGATCATCTGATTTTCGTGGAACTAGTGGGAGTCGTTATGGATCTCTAGGTCCCGCTAATGATTATTGATAGGAGAAAGTTTCGATCATGTACACATAGTTATCAAACCCGTAGGGAGACACTCTTATGGTTAACCAACACGTTTGAACGAATAGGGAACATAGGGGAAGTCAATGGACATCGCAAAAAATTGTTCTGCTGCAGAATTTTTGGTTGCCGATTTTGGAAAAATAGTTTCGGGGTATCAAAACAATGCAAGGGATTAAAATGTTAATGTGTTCATTAAATGAATTGTTCATTAAATGAAGTACTCATTAAATTGAGATGCATTAAAATGGAATTAAAGTGCTTTAATGGAAAGACCTTTAGGGGAATTAAAGTGCTTTGATGGAAAGACCTTTAAGGGAATTAATGTGCTTTAATGGATAGACCTTTAAGGGAATTATAGTTCTTTAATGTAGATTGAATGAGAGGAGGGGAGGGGGCAGCCCCATGGCCCCTATAAAAGGTGGTGGCCTCCTCCTCTCCAAACACTCTCTCACAAGCTCTCTCACACGCCCCAAGGTTGGCATCTTCTCCCCTTTGCTTGCCTTGTCCATTGCCACTACAAAAAGTGCTCGGCGAAGCCCTGCTCTAAACCTCCCCTCCACCACCACTACCATGGTTTAGCGCTTCTGGAGTTCCCGAGGATCCACTACTTCTGCTGCCCAGCTGGAGCAAGGGATCAGGAGTCGTCGGCACACCGAACGTGTGACCGGTTACGGAGGTGCTACCCGTCTGTGGAGCTAATCATTTGTATGTCCTTGAGGACAATCCTGTATTATCTACATGAACCATGTTTGTTTGCAGGGACGTTATCCCGCTTATGGTCTATGTGGGTGAGTCCATATGTAACCATTACAAAGTATCGCCTAGATTCGATCTTGGCAGATGCAAACCATAGGAATTTTTTTTGTTTTCTATGCAACGAACCCCATCAGTGGTACAAGAGCTATGTATATGCGTAGAGGCTTTGTATGGTTAGATCACATAGAGATGTGGGCGTTATTTCAAATACCATGTATTTCGGATATTGGTGGGATAGGTGGATGAAGCGGCCCGAACAAACTTTACATGTCCTCGTACATGAGACTTGTTCCACACTTGATATGCAACTCTTTTTTCATAAGTGGTTAGTGGGTGTCTGTCTCTCCCACTATTTTTTCATATGATTTACAACGATCTCGTTAATATCTTGGTTATCACCATTGTGGCTGAAGTTCGTAGTTAGAATAGTTCTATCCTAGAAAGCCCACATCCGTGTAAAATATGCAAAAATAAATTAGAGGCATCTAACTTGTTTTTGCAGGGCATGTGATGTGATATGGTCTGTGATACAAATGTTGTTGTATGCAATGTGTTTTATTGTAAAACAACCGGCAGGAGCCATAAGGTTGTTATCTTATTTTATGGCATGCGTGCCGGAAAATGGAAATCCATGTAATTAGATTAGTGGAGAACAACCTTGATGGTGGCGCCATGGACCTTGGTGACACTCTGGTGGAATGATGGAGATCATGCCATGACACAAAAGATGGAGATCGAATGCGAGAAGGACCATATCATATCGCATTATATATACATGTGATGTTTATCCTTTAATGCATCTTATTTTGTGTTGATTTGATCACCTACGTAGTATTTGATTTACTTGGTAGCACTATAAGATGATCCGTCCCACTAAATATCAAGATAATAACATGTTCTTCCTTAGTATGCACCGTTAAGAAATTTCGTCGTCTCGAAGCACCACGTGATAATTAGGTGTGATAGATTCTACGTTCTCATACAATGGGTGTAAGACGGTTTTACACAAGTGAATACTAAGGTTCTTACTTGACTATCCTAGCATGTAAAGAAATGGCCTCGGAACATGAACCAAAAGGTAACGCACGAGTCATATGGAGATATGATGACCGATACGATGTTCTCCATTGGAGTTGCGCCACCACTCATGATAATTGGTCATGGCGTAGTGAATTTGGTTCGTGTAATCACTAAAATGACTAGATGTCATTTTGAGTTTGAGTTTACATAAGTAATTTTGAATTAGCTTAAACTCTATATTTTATAAACCTACTCTAAATAGTCTTTGCAAATACTTTGTAGATCATGGCACCCCCTGCATTCAAATTCAATGCATTCACTTAGAAAGATAAGCTACTAGAAAATGGGTCTATCTTCACCAACTAGCACCGCAATTTGAGGATTATCCTCATGGGCATAAAAAGGTCCTATGTACTTGACAGTCTGTTAGGTGACACCCTTATAGAAACTGCAACTCAGGAAGAGTGCAATGTGTATGACACAAAGTTTGATGACTACACTCTTGTTCGGTGCGCAATGCTCCAATCATTGGAACCCTAGCTCCAAAAGTGTTTTGAACTTCTGATCTTGATGTCATGGTGGAGGAACTCAAAACTATGTTTGGGGACGAATCCGTGCTGAGAGTGAGATCTCAGAAAAGTTCTTTAGCACTAAAATGGAGTAGTACAGCTCTGTGAACGTGCACGTCATAAAGATGACGGGATACGCTTAACGACTTGATACACTAGGATGTGAAATTCTAGATGATCTCACGATGAACAGGGTTCTACAATTGCTGCCATCGAGTTACAAAGCATTTGTAATTAACTACAAGATGAATGGTGCCGACAAGTCGGTCACCGAACTCGCAGGTATGCTTAAGACTGTCGATGTAGACATCAAAAAGGAACATCAAGTGTTGATGCTCAATAAAACCACTAGTTTCAAGAAAACGGGCCAGAGGGGCAAGCCTAATGGTAACTTCAGGAAGGACGGCAAGTCTATTCCTGCACCTGAGAAGAAAACTAAGGGAGGCCCTAAGCCCGACACTGAGTGCTTTTACTACAAGGAGGCTAGACACTGAGGCAGAACTGCCCGAAGTAGTTGGAAGATAAGAAGTCCGGGAAAGTGAACAAAGGTATATACGATATAATTGTTATTGATGTGTACCTTACTAGTAGTCAAAGTAGTACCTGGGTATTTGATACCGGTTTAGTTGCTAATATATGTAACTCGAGACAGGGACTAAGGAATAGTCGACCACTAGATAAGGATGAAGTGACAATGTGCGTAGGCAATGGATCAAAGGTTAATGTGATCACCGTCGGGACGCTTCCACTTCATCTACCATTGGATTGACAATAAACCTTAATAATTGTTATTATGTGCCTACGTTGAGCATGAACATCATGTCTGGATCATTTTTAATGCAAGATGGTTATTCATTGGATCGGAGAACAATGGTTGTTCCTTTTATATGAATAAAATATTTTATGGTCACGCATCTTTGTTGAATGGTTTATTTGTCTTGAATCTTGATATTAGTAGTACACATATTCATAATCTGAATGCCAAAAGAATTAAGTTGAATGACGATATTGCTGCATATTTGTGGCATTGTTGTTTGGGTTATATTGGTGTAAAGCGCATGAAGAAGCTCCATTCTGATGGACTGCTTGAATCACTTGATTATGAATCATTTGAAACATGTGAACCATGCCTTATGGACAAGATGGGTAGAACTCCGTTCTCTGGAACAATGGAAAATGCGACCAACTTTTTGGAAATAATACATACCGATGTATGATGTCTGATGAGTGTGTTGGTACATGGCGGATATCGTTATTTTGTAACCTTCACAGATGATTTAATTAGATATGGGTATATTTACTTAATGAAACACAAGTCTGAAACATTTGAAAAGTTCAAAGAATTTTAGAGTGAACTAGAAAATCATCGTAACCGTAAGATCAAGTTTCTATGATCCGATCATGGAGGAGAATATCTTAGTTACGAGTTTGGCACACACATGAGACAATGTGGAATTTTTCACAATTCACTCCCGCCGGAACACCATAACGTAATGGTGTATCTGAACATCATAATCGAACCTTATTGGATATGGTACGATCTACGATGTCCCTTATAGATTTCCCATTATCATTCTAGGGTCATGAATTAGAGACTGATGCATTCACTTTAAATAGGGCACCATCAAAATCCATTGAAACAACACCATATGAATTATGGTTTGGTAACAAACCTAAGCTATCATTTCTAAAAGTTTGGGGATGTGATGCTTATGTGAAGAAACTTCAACCTGATAAGCTCGAACCCAAAGAGGAAAAATGCGTCTTCATAGGATACCCAAAAGAAACAATTGGGTACACCTTCTATCACCAATTTGAAGGCAAAGTGTTTATCGCTAAGAATGGATCCTTTTTAGAAAAAGTGTTTCTCTTGAAAGGTGTGAGTAGTAGGAAGGTAGAACTCGACGAGGTTATTGAACCTTCTCTTCCAGAAGTGGTGAGTAGCGTAGCATCTGAATTTGTTCCAGTGTTGACTCCACCCATGGAAGAAGCAAATAATGATGAGTTACCCACCCCTCCTCATGAAACTCCAAGAGAGTGTACTACTGAACCTCGTAAGTCGGGCAATATACGTACAACTCCGGAACTATACAGTGAACCGGTCCTAAATTTCATGATAGATGGAAGTGATGACCCTGCGACGTATGATGAAGCGACGATGAGCCCGTATTCCAAAAAATGGCTAGAAGCCATACAATCCGAGATGGAATCCATGTATGATAACCAAGTTTGGACTTTGGTAGACTTACATCACGACTGGAAGGCCGTTGAGAATAAATGGATATTCGAAAAGATAACGGACGCTGATGACTACAAGTGCACATACCAATTGTATCTAGTTTCAAAGTAAAGATATCGAACCCACAGAGAGCTATTGGTTAAGATCTTTATGCCCCTCGCCACTCTCAACCAAAGTATACTTATATGTTGTCTTTGATCTCAAGTAAAGGGTGTTTGAAATGTTTATGGTTGCTTGTAGAAAAGTAATTAAAACAAGTAAAATAAAACAAGTAACGGGATTGTATGAAAGCGTGGTTGAACTCAATAGGGCTAAAACGTTCTCGGGGATGTAGGATACACCACTAGCATAGTATTATTGTTATATGTAATCAAGATAACATACTCCTTATGTCATGATATGTGTGGTGAGAGCACCATAATAAGATGTTCATGACAAGGCTCGTAGGAAGCCACTTTGTTGAGCCAACTATGAGGTCACCTCTAAATAACCACAGCGATATTTGAGAGAAATCACTTGTACAAACCACCGCAATTAACGGTTTCCCCATGGATATCGCAATTAGCTTAGGGAGTCCCTCTTTAATCCCCCTTTGACCGTGTAGGTTATGAGCCGACACCAATCTATCATGGTGCATTCCGAGTACGCCTCCAAGACACGTCCAAAGGGTTTCTCCCTCCCTTTAGTCCCAAAGGCAAATGATATGCGGCCGACTACGCATACCATCTAAAGAGAGAGACCAAACACACATCATAATTATATCATAGACAAGCAAGTCATACGGACATAAGAATAGATCATCTTTATTACAAGTTCATAATTGTGCTAGGGTTTCTCCATTTCCCCAAGAACAAAGGAACTACTCACTCATGGAAGCAATCAACAACATCATCGTAATCAAATGAATGGATTAAAGTATGGGGTAGATCTAATGCAAACCACAATTGGATCTGGAATTACAAAGAGATTTAATAGATGAAAGAACGAGTAATTGTGTTGATGAAGATGCAACGATTGATGATGAAGGGGATGATGAGTTGTCCTCCATTGATCTGTGGATCAACATGGATTTTACCCTGGCCAAGTTCCTCCTTTAGATCCCTCTCAGATGTCGTGTTTCATGGATTCTGGTGACTGTGAATATATGATCTTTGTTAGGAATATGCCCTAGAGGCAATCATGTATGATGTTATTCCCAATGTATTCATAAGCTTATGGTTCATGTATGAAGTGCTGATATGTATCATCGAATATGTGATTTGATTGTGGAACTATATATTCACGTTGTTCATACTAATTGTCCTTGGTCATTGAGGTTGTGCTGGACACACAACTTAGACCAATGTGAAAGTCGGCACATGACTAGGTTCCACTTGTCATGGGCATGGAGATGCTATTCTGACTTACACGGATTCGACTAAAGAGTTTAGTGAGTCGGACTGACCCATATAGAGATGCAACGAACAAGTCGTCATTTGTATATCTCAATCAATGTAATCCTTAGACCTGAGGTTATTGCACAATCCGAGTTGAGGATCACCGACTTAGGTTTTGTCAAACGTTGTTCCATCACTGGGCAGTTATAAATGCGGAGTTCGGGTCGACTAAGAATCAAGCTGCGTGATGTGAATAACCGAGATGGGATTTTGCCCCTCCGTTTGGAGAGATATTCTCTGGGCCCACTCGGAAGATATGATTCGGAAAGCATGGCCATGCGTGACTCGGTTAAGTGTTAACCGAGGCAACCGACTAAGAGTTAGTCGGATGAATCACTTATCTCGGATCGAGAAAGAGAGTCAGACTATTTAAGGGATGACGATCATTCGCCTATAGTCCGACAAGGTATATCGTGAGGCAAAAGGGACTCAGATGAAAGTCGCATTGGAAGGTATGTCGTCATGACTCTTTGGTACTTGGGAGTTGGCACGTTCTGCTAGGAGCCGCTACCAATTGATCGGTCACGAGTGAGACTCGGATCGTGTCCGGGTCACCATGAGCCTATCGGGTCATACACTTAAGAGAAGAAGCATATTTGGGTTGGACCCAAAAAGGAAACGGATAGAGTCAGTGAGTTGGACTCATAGTGACTAATATAGGCCTTTTAGTGAATGGGCCACAAGTGAGTGGAGTCCACTTTCACTCCCTATATAAGCTGGGGCGCAGGTTCTTAGAGCACACGGTTAGGTCACTCCATGTGTTGGAAACCCTAGCTCCAGTCCAGTCCTATCCTATCGCTGCCGTACCGGACCTAGCAGTCCATCGCCGGCGCTCCTCCTCGTACGTGTGGATACTGGCGGAGGTGCTGTACATTCAGCACTCCGATAATCGTGGATCGGAACGGATCGTGAGGACTGCACTGCATCAAGCGACGTGCTTCATCGATTCCGCAACCACGCGTCTAGTGGTAATTCTCGTGGCCTACTACCTCAGCTAGATCTTGGGATCACCGCGTAGGAAAAAGTTTTGTTTTTCTCTGCGTGGCCCAACAATCTTTTTCTCGTATTTGCTAGACAGCAGTATTTGACGAGGCGGTCGTGATGGCTCCTGGTACGGCTAGACGATACGGGCGGGCTCTGCTCGTACCAGTGGTCGTTAACCGTGTTGATTCTGCCTCTACAATTGGTATTCTTCCAGGAGCGAAGGAAAATTCATAATATGACTTTTATCACTTAGAAATATCATATAATTACACAATATGACAGCTCTAATTGATATGTTCATATATGACTCCATGACTTGGGATCCTGTTGAAACAAGAACAAAATAACACGTGTAGGCGCAGTGAAAGACAAAAATCCCTACTCTATTTATGCAAAAACAAAAGGTAAATATGCTTCAATTTGGAAATTTCAACTCCCCCCAAGCTAGGCTCTTTCTCGTCCCCGAGCAAGATGGTGGCTTATGGACAAGTTCATCATGTTCATGAGACACGAGTCGTTACAATAAACGAGGCATAAATTGAAGAAGGAATACAACATCGGAAGTAGAGATACGTCGGGGGTATTACCATACCCTTACACATTACATAACTTAGAGGCTTCCACACCTTTTTGAGTATTAATGAAATTATAAGAAGCTACTAGTGATTCAACATATGATATAATAATGAAGTTTAAAGATATTGAGCGCTAAGTTTAATAGTTAAGATTCATGATTATTTCCTCTTTTCTTATTTTTTTATGTTTGATTCTTTTGATAGCTGCTTTCTCCTTCTCTTTTGATACTTGTATGTCTATATTTTTACTTGCTCCCTTTTCTCTTTTTCTTTTCAGCAAGCTATTTGATCATGCTCACTACTTCACTGGCTTCCAAAAACTCATAATTATAATATGTTACTAGAATTCTTCTTCTCATAACTTAATCAATACTTTTATTGGTGTGGAAGTCCCTAAATTTATGACAGTTGTACAAGTATCATAACACTCAACGTAGTTCAATCAGCTAATATAATAATCACGAATCAAACACAACTTCAATTATCATAAAATCTCATAAGTCAATGGATATAATTCTTATCTTGAACAAAGGGAACTCTAAGTTGATGCAACTAATGCAAATTCAGAAATTTAAACCCAACCATGCATGCAGAAAAGTAAATATGCAAAAACTATAAGATAGATTACAAGGTTCTCATAGATACCCCTAATCTTGGAGTCAAGCCGGGTGGATCAAATTATCCCTTGCAATTATTTGATACCGTGGCGTGCTTCATGGTGAAGAGGTCTTGTCGGAGAGTGCCTCTCGAAGTTTCTTGTTTGTCTTTTCTAGAGAAGATATGCATTGGAGGCACTTCTATAGATCCGAATGGAAGAGGAACTAAAGGGAATATGCCCTGAGAGGCAATAATAAAGTTGTTATTATACATATTCCAAGTATATGATATATGTTTATTTTGCATGCTATAATTGTATTAATTTGGAAATGTTAATACATGTGTGTTTAATAAACAAAAGGAAAGTTCCTAGTTATGCCTCTCTTATAAACTAGCTCGTTGATTAACAAGATGATCAAGGTTTCCTGATCATGGACATTGGATGTTGTTAATAACGAGGTCAACATTAGTGGAATGATGTGATGAACATTCATCTGAAGTATAGCATTACGATCAAATTCATTGTGTTTATATTACTATAACATCTAACAAAGTAATCCTAGTCCTTAGACCATGAGATCATGTTAATCACTAACACTGGAAGAGTATCTTGATAGCAGCAAATGTCACATCGTGAAAGGCTGATTATAAAGGTGGGTTAAGTGCTACGAAAGTGTTATGTAGAATCTCATGGATCAAGAGTGGGATTTGTCCATCCCGATGACGGATAGATATACTCTGGGCCCTCTAGGTGATATCACATTGGTTAGCTTCCAAGCAAGTGATAAGATCACTAGAATGTTATATCACGGGAACGAGAAAAAAGTACATGTCGGTAACGAGATCAAACTAGGTATGGAGATACCGATGATCAAATCTCGTACATGTAATATATCGCGAGACAAAAGGATTTAGTTACTAATGTTAAAGGTTCTCACGATCATAGAAGTCATCGTAGAATGTGTAGGAGTCAGTATGGATCTCCAGGTCCCGCTTCTGCATTATTCACGAACCGTAGGGTGACACACTTAAGGGACACCAACACCATTTGGAGCAAATGTGTTTCAGATGAATGAATTGCAAAGCGCTGGAATTATTTAAATAGACACTGAAACTATTTCACGTGAAATTGCTGAAATTGGTTCTACATGTAATATTGAAATGTTATAGGGGGTTTTATGTGAACGTTTGTTAATTAAAGTAATTAACAAAATTCTAAATGAATTTAATAAAAGAGTTTTATTAAATGAGAGAGAATTAAGTTTGGAGAAATTTAATGCATTTAAAGTAAAGACTTTAAAAAGGAATGTTAAGGGACTTTTTTATGTGGAGGGGGTTACCAGCACATGAATGGGGGAGGTGAGGGGTCACCCCCCATGGGGCGCCGGCCATGGGGAGGGGTACCCCCTCCTCCTATAATAGGCCACCTCTCTCACCCTTCTTCCACACACCTCCTCGTGAAGGATCTCTCTCCGCCTCTAGAATTATTCCCCCATGGTCTCGGATTAGCGAGACACATGTTACCGGTGGCATTTCGTCTAGAAGGAGTTGCTTCTTCTGCTACATCGCTAGAGAGAGGAGGCGGAGGTTCTTCGGTGGCCTGAACGTGTGTGCGAGTGCGGATGCGCTGCTGTTTTGCGGCTCTAGGACTTCCACACGATCTTGAGATCGGCAAGCGTACGACTACATCATCCACGAGTTCCTACTCGTTATCAAAACTTTGTTCTCTTCGAAGGTAAGTTCTCCATGGATGTATATCCACCCGTTGCTTGTATCTAGTAGATATATCTTGGCATATAGTTCTCATCGTAGGAAAATTTTGTTTTCTATGCTGCGAACCCTTCAGTGGTATCAGAGCCCGATCTATGCGTAGGTGCTTCGCACGGGTAGAACACATAATAGTATGTGGGCAGTGATGATCATGTTATTGCTTCTTATATGTACTTTGGATATTGGTGGCATAGTGGGATGAAGCGGCCCAGACCAACCTTACATGTCATCGCACATGACACCGGTTCCATGACTGACATGCAACTAGTTTTGCATAAGTGGCTGGCAGGTGTCTGTCTCTCCTACTATAGTCAATATCTGATTTACAACGAGTTGCTAATAATTTGGTTATCATCGTTGTGGTTCCATGTTCGTAGGTTAGAACGGTTCTATCTTCGAAAGCCCTTAGCCACGTAAAACTTGCAATTTATAAATTAGAGGAGTCTAGCTTAGATCATTGCTGGGCTTGTGTCATGATATGGTAATGTTGTGAGTTGATGTATAGTTGATAGACTTACAACACATTTAACGTGTAAGTTCCATAGACCTTGGCCTTACACACAAAGGAATGATAAAGATCATACCACGATGCATATGATAGTGATCAAATGGAAGAACCATATCATTTCACTTTACACATATGATGTTCGCATCTTATATTGCTAGTTTGGCATTTTAGTAGCGTTATAAGATGATCCCTCATTTAAATATCAAGATAAAAATGTTTCGCCGCTTATGTTTTGCTGCTTCAAGACATCACGTGATGATCGGATGTACTTGAATCCACGATCATATTCTGGGTGTAAGACAGTTTTACACACGCGAGTACTAAGGTTCTTACTTGGCGAGCCTAGCATGTACAGACATGGCCTCGGTACACGGACCGAAAGGTTAAGAATGAGTCATATAGTTGATATGATGCCCATATAGATTCTCGCCTTTGGAGCAACACCGACTCACATGATGATCGGACTTGGTGTAGTGGCTTTGGTTCATGTAATCACCAAAAAGACACGAGGGATGTTGTTTTTGAGTGGTAGTTTAGTTGAACTCAATCTATCATAAACTTAGTCTAAATAAACTTTACAAATTCTATTGTAGATGGTACCACCTGCTTTTAATTTCAATGTGTTCATGGAGAAAGAGAAACTTGCTGCGAATGGTAGCAACTTCACCTATTGGGCTATGAATTTGAGGATTGTCCTCTCTACTGCACAAAAGCAATATGTGCTAGAAGCGCTGCTAGGCCCCTCACTAGCTCCTGATGCCCCTGACGAGGAAAAGAATGTCTACATAACTCGTTAGGAGGACCACAACTTAGTTCATTATTGCATACTATATGGGCTAGAGCCAGAACTTCAAAATCATTTCGAAAATGGCAATGCCTTTGATACCATGGGTGAATTAAAAATGATTTTCGATACCCATGCTGCCGTAGAGAGTTATAATGCTTCAAAAAAGTTCTTTAGCTAGATGATGGAAGAGAACAACTCCGTAAGTGAGCACGTACTCAAAATGTCTGGGTACGCCGATAAGCTTGTGTCCTTGGGAATAACGATTCCCATTGATTTAGGCATACATCATGTTCTCCAATCTCTGCCACCTAGCTACAAGAGCTTCGTGATGAACTATAACATGCAGGGCATGAAGAAGACTCTCTCGGAGCTTCTGTCAATGCTTAAGACTGCAAAAGTGGAGATTAGGAAAGAACATCAAGTGCTGTTGGTCAATAGGACCACTGGTTTCAAGAAAGACAAGAAGGGTAAACAGAAGGGAAAGAAGGGCGGCGAATCTGTTGTTGCACCTGAAAAGAAATCCTGGGCTGGCCCTAAGTCTGATACCGAGTGCTACTATTGTAAGGGGATTGGCCATTGGAAGCGCAACTGCCACAAGTTTTTGGCGGACAAGAAAGCCGGCAAGGCAAACAAAGGTATATATGATATACATGTTATTGATGTGTACTTGACTAGTACTCGCAGTAGCACCTGGGTATTTGATACCGGATCGGTTGCTAACATATGTAACTCGAATCAGGGGCGGCAGAACAAGCGACCGCTAGCAAGGGTTGAGGTCACGATGCGTGTCGGCAATGGATCAAGATTTGATGTGATCGCCGTCGGAACACTGCCTCTCCACCTACCATCGAGATTAGTTATAAACTTAAATAATTGTTGTTTGGTGCCTGCACTGAGCATGCACATTATATCTGGATCTTGTTTGATGCGATGTGGTTATTCGTTTAAATCCGAAAACGATGGTTGTTCTATTTAGATGGATAATATCTTTTATGGTCATGCACCCATGATGAATGGTTTATTTCTGTTGAATCTCGATAATACTCATATGCACATCCATAATGTTGATGCTAAATGAATTAAACTTAATAATGATATATCTGCATATATGTGGCACTACCGTCTAGGTCATATTGGCGTTAAACACATGAAGAAACTCCATTCTGATGGACTTTTGGAATCATTTGATTTTGAATCATTTGATACATGTGAGCCATGCCTTATGGGCAATATGACTAGAACGCCGTTTTCCAGTTCAATGGAATGGGTGACAGATTTATTGGAAATCATACATACTGATATATGCGGTCCAATGAGTGTGTCGGTGCGAGGTGGATATCTTTATTTTGTTACTTTCACGGATGATTTGAGTAGATATGGGTATATCTATTTGATGAAACACAAATCTGAAACCTTTGAAAAGTTCAAGGAATTTCAGAATGAAGTGGAAAATCATCGTAATAGAAAGATCAAATTTTTGTGGTCCGACCGTGGAGGTGAGTATCTAAGTTACGAGTTTAGCACTGATGGCCCAAAATATATCGAGCTCGTCAGGGAACCCCAAGAGGAAGGTATGATGAGCACAACAGCAAGTTTTCCCTCAGTTGTGAAACCGAGGTTATCAAACTAGTAGGAGCAAGGAAACACCTCCAAGGTGTTGTTTGCAACTTGGAATCCTGCACAACACAACCACCGAACTTCTCCCCAATTACATTGAGGTTGTCAATCTCACCGGTTTTGCTAAAAACAAAGGATTAAACGTATTGTGTGGAAGATAGTTGTAACATCCCAATTTTAGCAACCCTGATTAGTTGTCTATAATGCAAAATCAGGGGGAACAAAAACTTTTTATTATTTAATGCTGAAGTGTTTCCTTGTTGTTGGATATGCTTATGCATATGAATGTGTATTAGATGATATACTCCTTACCTCAACACCAGTCAAAAGCTACTTCTCAAAACAGTCTTGGCTTAGTTTCCATTCTCAAATGTAACCAAAACTATTTTAGTAGCTTCTATTGACAAAACTATGAAGAGATATATAATATAATCTCCATATGTTGTATAGACAGAACCTTCAATTATTCTTATCTCTAGGTTTCCCAAAACCTCCTTTATAAAGATTTTAAATTCTACTCTTGGTAGAGATAGCAAGGACTCTTATCTTACTCAAACCCAACCTTTCAAAATTGCCCATCCATACCTCAAGCTAAGCTTGATGGTAACCCTAGTAGTAGTTGATTTGTTTGTAAGATGAGTTACCTTGATCTTCTGTTTGACTTGATTGCTTAGAAGTAGTATGAGCTACCCTAGGAACTCATCCACTATGATCAAGATACTTTAAAAATCACCAAAACCTAAGCAAGAATACAATCTGGATCTAATCTCTAGATACTAGGTGATCATCTAAAACCCTTAACCAGATCAGCTCTGAAGTGATCTAATTCTAGAAGCTTCCAAGTCAATGAAGACTAGTATCAAGCAAGGATCCTTCCTACTCAATCTACACTTCAACATCATCCACTTGATGACGCCTTGGTACCTTGCATCCCAACAAAATCATGACCACCCACATTCTAGTCAAAAACCCTAAATGCCTAGAAAACTATTTCCAACATCACCTTTTTGAATACCTCCCTTTCTCAAACCATGTGCATTTTTGGAAATGCATTTGAACCCTCTTGTTAACCATCCTTAGGGCTACCAAGTCCCACTCTTTCCCTGGGTTAGATCATCCCCCAACCCACTTGTTCTTGATGGTTTTGCAGGCAAGAAAATAACTATTCCTACAAATCTAGTCAACATGCCTACTTTGATAGAAGCTCAAACCACCATCCAACCTTCTATGGACCAACCATTTTCATGGTTGTGTTCTACTCATGACTCATCTGGTATGGCAGCCTTATTTTCAACAAAGTTTGCCATCACTTCCAGACCACCTCAAATGTAACCAATCCAAACTCCTTCTGCCATGATCATATATATGACTTGGTCTAACTATCCATCTATCCCTTGCATCAAGGTGAGCTCTGAGCTCCAAGATCCAACAAGGTTTTGGTGGTATAAAAATAACATCACCCTAGATCCACAACCCCTTGTTTTCCATCTAATTCAAGTTGGATTTCAATTCCCAAGTTTGCAAATGCTTTATACACCTTGTCTACATCATCTAACTTGATCATCAAGATTTATCAATAATTCTCCATAATTATTATGGACCAAAAATATTTAATTCCTTTAATAGGCAAAACCTCCAAAACCTCCTCCATAAAGGAAAGTTTAGTTTTTGCCAAAACACTTCTCTAAGTTAGGTCACTTTTGATTCCTAACTATCCTATCCTATCTTGCAACTTCAAAAACAAATATTTTTGAAGAGCTTTATTATTTATTTTTGCCCTTTTTCTTAAATGGCAGAAATGGAATAATAATTGTTTTAAATACTTTTAATCCCCAATAAATCATGGGAAAATTCCTCAAGGCATGGATTCCTATTTAGGACCATTTCATATCAAAAACCAACCATGTCCAATGTAAAGTTATCAAATGATCTTCTAGAAACTACTTATGTACTTTTTGAATAAATGATTTTAAGTGGTCTTAAAATCCTTAGAAACATCACAAATAATTCCTAGAGAGGCCCCTTAACCTCATCTATCTCTCAGTACCATTTCCGCATCTTGTACAATGCAAGATTCCGGACTTTCTTCATAACCACCTATTTGATCAAAATTGCCAAGAAGGCAAATCCTCAAATCAAAAACCCACCAAACCTATACCATTTGGTCAAACCAACTTGTACATCACACCTCTTAACCCTCTGGTCGAAATGCACCGTAACATCACTGTAGCAAACCCTCTTCCCCTTGTCTTTAGTGCTTGAAGGAAGGAAAGATGCACACATTGGTCACATCTTGTCTTTAATTCTTGCAGCACTCCACCCCACCTTCTCTCTGTCTCCTGCGCAACCACAGTGCCCTCTCCACTGCCCTACACGCCCAATGGATGTCCATCTCCCTCCCCTTGTCCTCCCATGGACTTGTGCCACCATGGACATCTCCTCTCGGGTTAAATACCCCCAGGCCACCTAGATCTCCACTCTACCTCTCATTTGTCCCTAATCACTCCCACTCACACCCACCCGAGACCCCCTCCTCTCTCCTGCTCTACGCTGCTCATGGGAGAAGAAAAAATGGCCTCTCGGCCATTGACAAAAAGAAGGGCAAGACCTCCTCTCCCTTGTTCATCTCCCTCTGCATGTCATAGTAGGATGATCCCCTATTTCCCCTCTATCTAATACTCCTTTTCATGTCGCCAGAGACCACCCCTATCATCGCCGCCATCGAGCTCCACTGGGCTCTTCTCGGGCACCTCAAAGCGATCCCATTCTAGCCCTCTAGGGCACCTGCAGCGTCCGCCGCAGACGTTTTCGCACGGGTCATCTCCAGACACCGAACCCCACCTCGTCGCCCATCGCCGGAACCGCCGCCATGAACCATTTCGCCCTGTGCCTTCGTCGACACGTCCCGAGCCCTCTGGTAAGCTCCCCACGCCGCCCCGCTGCCAGCTAGGGTTAGCTCGTACCGCCTCCTGGTCTGAGGTGGACGACGAACACCGTCCGTCGATCCTCACTTGATCCGACGGACGGCAGCCCCTCCATACCCCTTCGTTGCCCCCTCCCGTTGGCACGCGGGCCCCGCCAGGAGGGATTTGAACAAGCCTTCGGCCCGTGCCTGCGATCCCAGCTGGGCCGAATCCTCCCTCTGCGGCCCACTTAGCCCCGGATCCCAACACGTCACCTACTCAGCTTTTATTAATTTTTGCTCAGATCTAAATCTTGCATGTAGAAATAAATCATTTTGAAAATGGAAAATAACAGCAATCGCCTAGATCTATTTTTTCCTAGGTGCATGTATGTTTCCTCTAACATGCAATATTCTTGGTTTCCTCCAATATTGCCCATATTAATTATACTAAATTTAATACTCAGAGGTACCATTTCTACTAATAAAATCCTTCTGTGAGTTCTACAACTCCAATGTGAACAAAACCACGTTGTACTGAAAGGTATCAGTGGTACCCTGCATGTCACACTAGCCCCATAGTCATTTGCTTGATATTTTGCCCATAACAAAAATAACAAATACAAGCTTTATCTGCCTTTAGAAAATTCCTGAGGTCAAACCAACATGGGTATTGACCTAAATCAACCTCCCAGTGATGTGGTACACTGAATACTACCAAATTCCAGGAGATCAAGAATTAATTAACTTCTGAGAATTTCTGATCAATTAAACATCTCTGTATATAGTTTTATCACTAGAAAAATCATCACTGTAGCTCTGCAACTCCGAAAAGGTTGATTCCAATTTCTACAGAAAGGTATTCTAAATACCTATAATGTGCCCTTGGAATAAAGCTAAAATATTCTGTATATTTAATCTGGTGAAAAAGACAAATTGGCTCCAGAACTGCCTTTGGGAATTTCCTAAGGGCATTCTGGTAATTATTTGGGAGCGATTCCAACTCTCAGTGAACAAGTGCATCAAGCCCTACCTAACCACCCAAGGAAATAATTTTTGGAGCTCCAAAAATTTTCTGGTGAATTATTTCCTAAAACTAGAGCCTTTATCACTATAAAATTCATAAGAAATTAAAGAAAAGTGATAAAATCTTGAAACCACTTTTGTTGGTCTTGCTTTGTCAAAACCTACCTGATGGTATTCTGGTTACACCTTGATACCATACTTACCCAGGCCTTGGTCCCAAACCCCTTCATTAGTGATTTTGACCATTTCCCGAATAAAGGAAATCCCACCACTGCAATTAGGATATTTGAAATGGTTCTAAACTCAACTACTCAAAACCTACTGAATATTATACTTGTGTTGTCCACTTTATTTCTGTGTGAATGTCCACTTGTATGCCTTGTTTTGATTGTGGTCTTGCTTGTTTGCATGTATACTCGATGATGACGATAGTTGCGCTTGTATTGACACCGAGAAGAAGAGATCTTATTATTATTGGTATTGGTATTCTTGGTTATCTAAAGAAGATGTCCAGGGACATATATGCCATATTGCGGATCTCAGGCAAGCCACCTTCTCGCTCATAAACCTTGTCCTACTACTTTACTTATGCATGTTTTATCTATTGTTTATCAAAACTGCATTGTTTACTATATGTTGATGTATATATGGTAGTGGTTTGGCTCCTCTGAACTATTACACTTTGGTACTACTAAGTACAACCCCCTTGACGATACCTACCTGTACCTAGTATGGTAGATGGTGTAATACACCATACCCCTTTTTGGAGACCCTGTTTCAGCCAAAGAAAAGCTAGAGGATGGGAAGACCACGGAAAAAGTTTTACCAAATGTTTTATGATAAAATCTTGGTGAGGTGGGACCTCCCAAGAGATGTTGAGAAATAAAAGGGTTTTGTTTTATAAAATACTGAAGGAAAGATGGAGGGAAAAGGTTTACAAAAACGCACCCGGTTCTTTGCAGTTTTGCTAGAACAATTAACCTTGTGCAACCACATTACTCTAGAATGGGACAGGGCTGGATTTGATGGTTGTTTATTCTTGTATAAGCTGCCTCATAACTACCATAGGGGATCGCAATCCCTGGAGGGTGGGCCTTCTCTGATAAAGGTCCATGTGGGACATGGACCTCGGAAGGAACGAAGGGTCTACGGGCCTCCACGCGTTACTATGAGCCCCTCATTGAAAGCGCCCACTGTGTAAAGTGTGAAATGCGCTCCGGTTGGTCCTCCATACTAGACATCCCGGTTTTGAGGGGAGTAACTCTCATAGGGTAGGCACTTATATTGGAGTGGGCATCCGGAGAGTCTTGACCGGTTACTCGACCCACAATAGGTGTAGATCAGGGTAGTGTACCCGGATGGTGTGGGTAAAGTGTGCAACCTCTGTAGAGTGTAAATCTATTCGAAAAAGCCGTGTTCACGGTCATGGACGGTTGGGAAGGTTGCTGTAGAGTGGTGCTGGTTTTGTTTTCAAAAAGGATTTCGGAAAAGAAATGGCTTTGGAAATGTTTTGACCATGGGATGGTCATAAAGGAGAAAGGTTTTGACCATGGGATGGTCGGAATGAGGAGAAAGGAGTTTGGTCGTGGGACGACCTGAAGACGGGAACAAATGGGTACCCCAATCCTAGTGTTTAGAAAACTTTTCAAAAGGTTTCCAAAATGTTTTACAAAAGTTTTTAACAAATATATGTAGATGCTATATCTACAAGAGAAACTAATCGAGAAAATAACCTCTCTTGGAGCCCTCCTACTACCACAGCCATAATGCATATCTCCTTGTTATTATTGTTATTTTAAGGTGGTTTGCGAGTACATTCAAATTACTCAATGGCATTGTCCCTGGCTATTAACTTCGTCAGATTTCAAGAAGAAGATGATGTTGGCGACTATGCAAGCTAGGACGTTCTCCTAGTCAGTTGCCTATAGGTTAAGGCATGGATCGGGCTCCACGCTTATTGAAGTTCCGCTGATGATTATTGATGTAGCCATAATGGCAATTATGTAAGTATTGTCAATTCGGTATGTCTCGGATGTTGTAATGATACTTGTCGGTTATGTTCCACGGCTCACTAATCATGGGAACGTGGTGTATGCATAACCGGGATTACTCAGATGATTAATCCGGGGCCCTACGGACTTGGTATTAGAGCCATCCTGACTGTAGGAGGACCTTAGTTAGCATGGTCGCTAGAAAGGAACCTTATTTTGAAAACCCCGGCTTTCGAAAACTAGTTTCCCAATGAGTTTCAAAAAGTTCTACTTCTTCTCTTACTCTAAGTAAATGCTTTCGAAAATTGTTTCCTCTAACTCTCGTCCAAACATCAAACATACGGATTTTAAATAACTAGGAGCTAGAGCCGGTGAAGATAATGAGAACAAAATGAAGACAAGCAACTACCAGCAAACACAAGGAGACTATAATATCGCTATACCAGCAGAATCCTCACCATCACGAGACATCGGGTGTCACACTATCAAGAAGCGTCCAAGATACTACGAAGGATTTATCGGCAAGATAGTGACTCTGACCCGAAGAAAGACGATATATAGGGTCATTAGTCCTGAGAATAGGATTCCCCTACATCGCGAGTAGTTAACTCCTTGGTCCCTAGCGTTGACCGTGTTTGCTTGTCTAAGTGCATACTGTGTTGTTTGATGTGTGTTGTTTGCCGAGGACATTGCGATCCCCTCACTCTGTTAGCCTTGTTCGTATGCTCTGGTTTGCTATGACCTCCTAAAAATATGATTCGAGGAGAGATAACCCACTTAGTAACTCAGGAAACCCCTGTGTTAGCTGTCGGTAATGAGACCCAGGCTAACCTTAAAAGTATATTAGAGGAAAAGCATCGCAAGAACTAGGAGTTCGTCATCGTCAAGTCAAAATCAACTCGAAGATTTCACCTCAGGAGGATGGCATACCTCGTCGAACTCACCTCACAAGTCTCGTCAATAGCATCACACTCCCTTGTGCCTCAGTCTACTACAGCAAGAATCCCATTGAAACCGGAAGTCAATCACCGAAGGATCCTCAATATCCCCAAGAAACCATCAGAAATGTCTCCCAAGAGAAGAAGTGAAGACCTAACTACGCTGACCTTCGGTATATTAGACCTTCCAACCACCTCAGGAGACTAACTATTCTAGTCAACCCTACCTAACCCAACGGGAAGTTCCTCACCAGATGGACAAAATAATCCAAAAACCTGAAGACAAGGATGCATGAAGATAACGAGTCCACTCCGCCCTCAAGAAGAAGCAACGCAAGAGATTCGAGTGAAGACCTCTTCTCTAACGCTGACTGCATCCACCCTGACTAAGGACTAGCCAGGAGAGTCATAAACAGCTAGCTTGCCCCGAGCTAACTCCATAATGCTTCGATAGGAAACCACCCCCGCCAAGGTTTATAGAATAGGGCATCCCTCGACGACCTCAGCTCAAGACTTCGGGAAGATACAACCTTCCGCTAACATCAGTCAGCACTCCAAGACAGAAGATCCGCACCCTTCTTGATGAACGTTAGTGAAGCTCTAAGGTGGAAAGACTGCATCTTCCCACTCAATCTTCAGAGGACTGTCTACCAGAAGATACCTCATAAAATATTCCTGGATCCGAAGTCTTTCCGCCAAACAACAACCCATGAGTATCTTAAAATAAACCAACTGAAGATTCTACGAAATCCCTCCGCTAGTTCAGCTGAAGACCCACCCGAAGGACCGCAGGATCGCTAACCGCTAAGTTCCAATCACTTAGAGGACTTGAGACTCCAACTGGCTAAGTACGATAATCGTAGTACATAAGCCCATAGGACCTGCCTTCGCGGACGTCATCGGAAGCTTCCAACTCCCGGAGGAAGATGGGCGAAAGCCTTCAAAAGTCAATCCACGACTTCAAGAAGGAAGAACTATGTCAACTCTCCGATCTACCCTAGTTTAATCCTAAGGGGCAAAGACTGCGTCTTTCCCACAAAGTAGGGTAACCCTTCGCCGAAGCAAACTCAGGATCCCCGACCCTAAAATCGTTAAATAGGAGACGCTACGACCCTAAGGAAGAGCTATGAATCCTTAGAGAGAGGTACTACCAGCTGTAGATTCTATCCTCTGGCGAGTACCCCGTGAAGTTCAGCATCGAGGTAGTCTTCCTAGTCTAAGCCCTCGAGATATAGAGTCCGGAAGGAAAAGAAGGTCATCCCTCGCAATTGAAACTAGACTCTGCTCAACTCTCCGTGCATCCTGGAAGACTGAAGCTCAACTTCATCGAAGTAGTAACCACTTTCAAAGACGGAGTATATAAGATAGCATGCTTGAAACCAGTAGAGCTAAGCTTGACTCAAAATCCCCTAACCGTACTCTCCTGAATCTCGGGACGAGATTCTTTTAAGGGGGAAAGGTCTGTAACATCCCATTTTCAGCAACCCTGATTGGTTGTCCAGAATGCAAAAATCAGGGGGAAAATTCCTCAAGTCATGGATTCCTATTTAGGACCATCTCATGTCAAAAACCAACCATGTCCAATGTAAAGTTATCAAATGATCTTCTTGAAACTACTTTTGTACTTTTTGAATAAATGATTTTAAGTGGACTTAAAATCCTTAGAAACATCACAAATAATTCCTAGAGAGGCCCCTTAACCTCATCTATCTCCTAGTACCATTTCCTCACCTTATCCAATGCAAGATTCCGGACTTTATTCATAACCACCTATTTGATCAAAATTGCCAAGAAGGCAAATCCTCAAATCAAAAACCCACCAAACCTATACCATTTGGTCAAACAAACTTGCACAGCACACCTCTTAACCCTTTGGTCGAAATGCATTGTAGCATCACTATAGCAAACCCTCTTCCCCTTGTCTTTAGTGCTTGGAGGAAGGAAAGATGCACACATTGGTCACATCTTGTCTTTAATTCTTGCAGCACTCCACCCCACCTTCTCTCTATCTCCTACACGACCACAGTGCCCTCCCACCGCCCTATATGCCTAATCGATGGCCATCTCCCTCCCCTTGTCCTCACATGGACTTGTGCCACCATGAACATCTCCTCTCGGGTTAAATACCCCTAGGCCACCCAGCTCTCCCCTCTACCTCTCATTTGTCCCTAATCACTCCCACTCACCCCCACCCAAGACCCCCTCCTCTCTCCTGCTCTGCCCTGCTCATGGTAGAAGAAAAAAAGGCCTCTCGACCATTGACATAAAGAAGGGAAAGACCTCCTCTCCCTTGTTCATCTCCCTCTGCATGTCACAGTAGGATGATCCCCTCTTTCCCCTCTATCCAATACTCCTTTTCTTGTGGCCAGAGACCACCCCTATCGTCACCGCCGTCGAGATCCACCGAGCTCTTCTCGGGCACCTCAATGCGAGCCCATTCCAGCCATCCAGGGCACCTGCTACGCCCACCGACCGCTTCGCCGCGACCTCCGCTCCCGCCCTGCACCATCTACCCCGACCTGCAGGCGCCCCTGAGCAAGCTCCGACGAGCTCCCGCAGTGTCCACCACAGACATTTTCGCGCGAGCCATCTCCAGACGTTGAACCCCACCTCATCGCCCATCACCGGAATCGCCGCCGTGCACCGCCTCGCCCTGTGCCATCGCCGACACCTCCCGAGCCCTCTGGTACGCTCCTCATGCTGCCTCGCCGCCAGCTAGGTTAGCTCGCACCGCTGCCTGGTCTGAGGTGGACGACGAACGCCGTCCGTCGATCCTCACTTGATCCAACGGACGGCAGCCCCTCCATACCCCTTCGTCGCCCCCTCCCGCTGACGCGCAGGCCCTGCCAGGAGGGATTTGAACCTGCCTCCTGCCCCCGTGCCTGCGAGTCCAGCCGGGCCGAATCCTCCCTCTGTGGCCCACTTAGCTGGGCCAAGCTCCCGTCACCTACTCAGCTTTTATTCATTTTTGCTCAGATCTAAATCTTGCACGTAGAAATAAATCATTTTGAAAATGGAAAACAACAACAATTGCGTAGATCTAATTTTTCCTAGGTGCATGTATGTTTCCTCTAACATGTAATATTCTTGGTTTCCTCCAATATTGCCCATATTAATTATACTAAATTTAATACTCAGAAGTACCATTTCTACTAATAAAATCCTTCTGTTAGTTCTACAACTCCAGTATAAACAAAACCACTTTGTACGGAAAGGCATCAGTGGTACCCTACATGTCATACTAGCCCCATAGTCATTTTCTTCATATTTTGCCCATAACAAAAATAACAAATACAAGCCTTATCTGCCTTTAGAAAATTCCTGAGGTTAAACCAACATGGGTATTGACCTAAATCAACCTCCCAGTGATGTGGTACACTGAATACTACCAAATTCCAGGAGATCAAGAATTAATGAACTTCTGAGCATTTCTGATCAATTAAACATCTTTGTATATAGTTTTATCACTAGAAAAATCATCACAGTAGCTCTGCAACTCCAAAAAGGTTGATTCCAATTTCTACAGAAAGATATTCTAAATACCTATAATGTGCCCTTGTAATAAAGCTAAAAGCTTATGTAGATTTAATTTGGTGAAAAAGACAAATTAGCTCCAGAACTGCCTTTGGGAATTTCCTGAGGGCATTCTGGTAATTATTTGGGAGTGATTCCAACTCTTAGTGAACAAGTGCATCAGGACCTACCTAACCAACCAAGGAAATAATTTTTGGAGCTCTAGAACTTTTCTGGTGAATTATTTCCTAAAACTAGAGCCTTTGTCACTATAAAATTCATAAGAAATTAAAGAAAAGTGATAAAATCTTGAAACCACTTTTGTTGGTCTTGCTTTGTCAAAACCTACCTGATGGTATTATGCACCTTGATACCATACTTACCTAGTCCTTGGTCCCAAAACCCTTCATTAGTGATTTTGACCATTTCCCGAATAAAGGAAATCCCACCACTTCAATTAGGATTTTTGCAATGGTTCTAAACTCAACTACTCAAAACCTACTCAATATTATACTTGTATTGACGCCGAGAAGAAGAGATCTTATTATTATTGGTATTGGTATTCTTGGTTATCTAAAGAAGAAGTCCAGGGATATATATGCCATATTGCTGATCTCAGGAAAGCCACCTTCTCGCTCATAAGCCTTGTCCTACTACTTTGCTTATGCATGTTTTATCTATTGTTTATAAAAACTGCATTGTTTACTATATGTTGATGTATATATGGTAGTGGTTTGGCTCCTCTGAACTATTACACTTCGGTACTACTAAGTACAACCCCCTTGACGATACATACTTGTCCCTAGTATGGTAGATGGTGTAATACACCATACCCATTTTTGGATACCCTATTTCAGCCAAAGAAAAGCTAGAGGATGGGAAGACCCCAGAAAAAGTTTTACCAAATGTTTTATGATAAAATCTTGGTGAGGTGGGACCTCCCAAGAGATGTTGAGAAAGAAAAGGGTTTTGTTTTATAAAATGCTGAATGAAAGATGGAGGAAAAAGGTTTACAAAAACGCACTCGGTTCTTTGTAGTTTTGCTAGAACAATTAACCTTGTGCAACCACATTACTCTAGAATGGGACAAGGATGGATTTGATGGTTGTTTATTCTGGTATAAGATGCCTTGTAACTACTATAAGGCATCAATATCCCTAGAGGGCGGGCCTTCTCCGATAAAGGTCTATGTGGGACATCGACCTGGGAACGAACGAAGGGTCTGCGGGCCTCCACGCGTTACTATGAGCCCCTCATTGAAAGCGTCCACTGTGTAAAGTGTAAAATGCGCTCCGGTTGGTCCTCGGTACCTGATGTCCCGGTTTTGAGGGGAGTAACACTCATAGGGTAGGCACTTATATTGGAGTGGGCATCCGGAGAGTCTTGATCGGTTACTCGACCCACGATCGGTGTAGATCAGGGTAGTGTACCCGGATGGTGTGGGTAAAGTGTGCAACCTCTATAGAGTGTAAATCTATTTGAATAGCCGTGGCCGCAGTCATGGACGGTTGGGAAGGTTGCTGTAGAGCGGTGCTGGTTTTGTTTTCAAAAAGGATTTCGGAAAAGAAATGGCTTTGGAAATGTTTTGACCATGGGATGGTCGTAAAGGAGAAAGGTTTTGACCATGGGATGGTCGGAATGAGGAGAAAGGAGTTTGGTCGTGGGACAACCTGAAGACGGGAACAAATGGGTACCCCAATCCTAGTGTTTACAAAACTTTTCTAAAGGTTTCCAAAATGTTTTACAAAAGTTTTTAACAAACATATGTAGATGCTATATCTACAAGAGAAACTAATTGAGAAAAGAACCTCTCTTGGATCCCTCCTACTACCACAGCCATAATGCATATCCCCTTGTTATTATTGTTATTTTAAGGTGGTTTGCAAGTACATTCAAAGTACTCACTGGCATTGTCCCTAGCTATTAACTTGGTCAGATTTCAAGAAGAAGATGATGTTGGCGACTATGCGAGCTATGATGTTCTCCCAGTCAGTTGCATGTAGGTTAAGGCATGGATCGGGATCTACGCTTGTTGAAGTACCACTGATGATTATTGATGTAGCCATAACGACATTTAAGTAAGTCTTGTAAATTCGGTATGTCTCGAATATTGTAATGATACTTGTCGGCTATGTTCCACGGCTCACTGATCATGGGAACGTGGTGTATGCATAACAGGGATTGCTCGGATGATTAATCCGGGGGCCCTACAGTAGTAATAGCTTGTAGAAAGTAAACAAAAAATAGTAAACAATTTGTAGATTGATGGTAAAAGAAAGGACCAGGGTCCATAGTTCACTAGTGGTGATTCTACTTAAGATAGATGACAAGTTGGGTGAACAAATTACAGCGGGGCAATTGACAAACATCGTTAAAGCATACATGCATATACTAATCATCTTGACTCCTATGAGATTTGATTGGGAATTACAACATTATAGAAAGACCGTAATCCAACTACATCTATGACTAATAATCCACCTTCAGGTTATCATCCAAACCCCTCCAATATTAAGTTGCAAGCAACAAATAATTGCATTAAGCATTGCGTGTAAAGTAAACAATACGATTGTTCTATGAACAAAGGATTAATGTTTTCTCCCTAGTAGCAAAAACACATCTAGTAACTTAGAGATTTCTATCACTTCCCTAGATTCCTAGAGTCATGAACCCACTATCGAGCATAAATACTCCCTCTTCGAGTTGCTAGCATCTACTCGGCCAAGATATCTACTAACAACGGAAAGAATGCAAGATCACAAATAACAAAGACATGGTAGAATCAATAATCAATCTGAAATAGCATCTCAATATCCATCGGATCCCTGTAAACACAACACGTAGGATTACAAATAGATGATCTTGATCACGAATGGAGCTCGCAAGATCTAGACATGGTAGCACAAATGAGAAGAACCAACCATCTAGCTACTACATGGACCCGTAGTCCAAGGATGAACTACTCACGCATCAAACCGGAGGCTTGCATGGTGATGAAGAAGGCCTCCAGGGTGAATTCTCCCCTCCGGCAGGGTGCCGGGAAGAGCTTGAGATCCCTCCCGATCTAGGGATGGAGATGACGACGGCTACAGACTCTTTCGTGGAATTTTGATCAGGTACTTAGGGTTTCTATATCAGAGGCATCTCTGTAACATCCCAAAACTTTAATCCAAGTGATCAAGATCAAATCTACCCAATTTAGGGTTAACAAAAACTTTTCCCTTTAAAAATCTTTAAGCATTCATATGTGTGTGCATTTAAATAGGACTTGTTTTGAATTGCCATGATTGAGTGATCTATGGATTGTAAAATGACTCTAAGGTGAATTACACATCATCTAGATCATCCCCAAGCAAATCCCAAAGAAAAATAAATCAAAAAGAATTAAATAAGCAAATGGTCACTTGTGCCATTTTAATCACCTAGCCTACTTTGGCTATTCCTAGCACTCAATATCAAACAGACAATTGTGGATCTATGCACCCCTTGCTAGTACAAGTAGTGATGTACCAAGGCCCACTTTGTGATCTCCCAAAAACATTCAAACTCTAATTTTAAATGAAATTTGAAAATTGAATCTAGTTCATATGTCTAGATACCACTTTTTCAAAAACCACTCAAATGAACTCCATTTCAAAATCCCAAACAAACCTAGATGCTTAAGCATAAGATGAATCACTCCAACAAAAATCTTTCAAAAATTCAAAAGTTTCTCTCATGCGGCCATTTGATCGAATACCTTGTTAGCAGAATCATTATGGCCTAACTAATACTGTTTTGGAGCAAATCTTGTCGAGCCAATTGATGCACATTGATCACCTTGGTCTCCCCCTAGGCCCAACCAGACCAAAACCACCACATGCCCTAGCCCCTGGCGCTAGTGCACCGCCACCCCGACGCCATGCTCGCCTGCCAAACGTGCACCAGCCACAGGCGACCACCAACCCCTCTCTGCCGCTCCAGGGAGTGAGGCGTGACCTTACGGCCACCCACGGTCCACCCCATGGCCGCTGCTAGCCACTGGATCACCTTAGAGCAGCGCCGCCCTTTCTCTCTATGTGCAGCCAGAGCGCACCAGAGCGCGATCGCCGCCAGCACTCCACAGACCACGCCTCGACACCAAATCACGCACGCCGCTCTGCCTCGACATCCACACCCCACCAGACACGGCCGTGCACCGCCACGCGACCCATAGTCGCTATGATCACCGTCGAGCACCGCCTCTGTCTCTCAGAGCGCGGGAAGCCCCGACCAAATGCCACCGCCCCTAGCCGCGCCATTACGTCACCGACAAGCTCCGCCCACACCCGTCGGTCCACTCGTCGAGCCTATATAAGGAGGCCACCCCTAGCCTCATTCTACACACCATCTCACTCCCCCCTCTCCATTGACCATTTCCCCTCTCTCGATGGAGCCGCTCGAGCAGCACATCGCCGGAATTCTGCCGGAGGTAGCCGCTGTAGAGGAGGAGACGTGGTCATCGATTTCGTCCACCTCAGCTCTTGCCGTGACCTCGCCTGAGCCCGCCGTCGCCGTCCAGTTCATTTGCCCGCTTCGCCGCACTAGCTGGAGCCCAGGTACGTCCCCAGTAGACCCCCACTGACCATGCTAGGGTTCAGTCTCGCCAGCAACGAGTCTGTCGTCGACGATGACCGTGGACCGTTGATTTGTGTTCTAATCGTAGCGCCCAGATTGCCCCGTACCGCTTCGGGTATTAAGTGCCGCTGACATGCGGGACCAGCCTGTCAGTCACCCTCTGCGCCGCAGAGCTCCACTGGGCCGGCCCATTTAGTTTCCCGTGCTGACCTAGTAATTCAAATTAGGATTTTTTTCTATTTTAGACTTAAATCAAATATGCCCCTTAGTTTAAAAATCAATTCAGGGAGTTTTACAAATCCAAATTGAGTGATTCCAATTTTCTTAGAAAGCTACTGAAAATATCTATCCAAGCCGGTTGGATTTAAATCGTTTAGAGTTAGAGATCTCTCCTAGTAAAAATAACAAGACAGAAGCATTTGCACATTGAAACATTTTTATAAAATCAACCATAATAGCTTTTGAGTTGATTCCAACTCTCAAAAATCACATTTAACCATACCTATCTGAATATGTCATAATAATAAGGTCTGCATGCAGCGAATTTGGACTAGTACCAAAACAATGCTATATAGGAATTTCTAGTCACTTTAAATCATTAATTATTAAACTTAAACTTATTAAAATGTGATCCAACCCTTAAATCACATTCCCATGTGTTAGAATATATGTGGTGATGACATGTGTCCACATGATCCCATATTTTAATAGGAGAATATTAAATCTTAGTTAATTTCAATGAGTAGAAATTACTTTTCTCAAATTAAAAGAATGAAACTAGTTTATTAAACCTTGTGATGCTTGTGATGATAATAGATCATCAAATATGTGCCTTGGTGTGCTAAGTAGACTAGTTAAGTATTGTATGGTGATTGTGTATTGCGTATGTATTTATAGACAATAGTACCGACCAAGTCTACGAGGAGGAGTTCTACCAAGAGGAGGAGGAAGAAAACTTCAACCACTGCACACCAACCAAGGCAAGCCATCACTAACAATGCAAGCCTAGCACTTCAAGTAAACTAAGCAAGCTATTATTAGCAAGTTATAATTAAGCTAGATAACCTAAGCAAAGGCATTAGGCATGCTTTGGTTATACCATTTTTGACTTATACCTACTCCAAGTTTTATTTACAAGCTTTACCTTCTTTACTTTACCAAAGTCCTTTACTTGTTTAAAGGTAGCATAAAGAGTGTAAAACTTGACCTACCTAGTTAGACTTAGATGTCATTCTATGGCATGAGATTGAGATTATCATCCCACCTTAGTGAACACTCTTAACTTAGTAGTTGGAACAAAACCCAAAACTTGATTCACTTTAGATGGGAATACTTGGTGAAAATGATTTGTGAAAACCTTGGAATGATGAGTCTTTCTATTGACATGTTTTGACATGTGTTGAGAAACACAAATGGTTTATGGTGATGAAAATGTTGAGGCATGAGCCTTAACCCTTTTATAAAACTGATGGTTGGGTTCGGATGCGATACCATTCCAATTTTACTGTACAACCACAATACCTAAACTGGGTAAGGCTTAGCCGGAAGTTTATATGCATTAGTATTAGTTCCCTCGCGGGAGAGGTTTGAGCCAAGGCTACCTCTCAATGTTGTCCACCTATGCAGTGCCCAAGATGACAGATGGTCATGGTTGGGAGGCCATGCTCATAGGAGAGGTGCTTATACTAGGGTGTGTAAAGGAAAGGTTATGTTTGATTATCTGCATACTAAGTATGATGATTCAGGGTTATCCCTGACAGATGTATCGAATCTTGTGGTGAAAGTGTACCACCTCTGCAGAGTGTCAAACTATTCGAATAGCCGCATCCGCGGTTATGGATAGTTGGAGTGGCCATACTGTTCCGTTGTCAGACATTTTAAAAACAACTTATGAAATGAATTTTGACATGACTTGACCACAATAGAGTTGTGACTATGATAACTAAGTTCCCACTTAAGTGTTTTCAAACTTCTTTTATCTTTCTTTATTTCTGAACTCAGCTTAGGTTTCAAACTGAACTTTACAAATAAACTTAGAGTTAGCATTCCTACTAGAACTATCTTACTTGTTAGTGATAGTTTGCGAGTACTTAAAGAGTACTCATGGCTTTTGTCCCTGGCTATTCCTATGGCCAGACTCTGAAGGAGATTACCAAGATGAAGGACAACATGATGGCTATGATAACTAGGACTATCTTCCATCGTCAGCATTGCCTGTGACTCTGAAGATGGACCCCACCGCTACGCTATTTATTTCGCTACTTGATTGTACTAAGACTGGATCATGAGATCCTTTATTTGCGTAAGACCTTTATTATGGTTTGTAATGGATGATGTACTGTGATATCCAATTTGTTATGTCTAGCAAAAATGGTAATCCTGGGATTGTGATGTATGGCATAACAGGCATCTGGGGTTAAAAATCCCGGTGTTGACAATTTGGTATCAGAGCCATCCTAACCGTAGGAGACCCTAGTTAGAATGGACGTCTGAACAAAAACTTAGTTTCAAAAACCAAAGTGAGTATTTATGAAAACTATTTCCTCTCTTATCCTTGGGATTCTTTCTCTCAAAAAAATCCATGTTCCTCCAAATTCTTACATTACTACATAAAACTTTCACACACTTGATCACTTCACTAACTCTCTCATCCTATATTCTTATAGATGGAAGCTCAATACAGCAAGTTCTACCAGTTGGGCAACTGAGGCCTACTGATCTTCGAGAGGAATCTGGATGCACTGTTTGAGTTTTTGGAGCGTCCTCATCCGGAATCCCTTAGAGCTCAACTCCCGGGTCCACCAGGAGGAGATTTACCATGGCTAGTGACTCCTGATCTTCGAGGCAAGATAGAAGCACCAGTATCTGGGAGGATTCAGTTCTCGGTGAGAGAGAACAACTGGCTAGATGGATTAGCCAGAGCAATGCATGACGCCCTCGCACGTCTGTGTGCCCTGAGTGTCAACAATACTAAAGCGTCAAGCGGAGAACCTTGACTTCCTACTGTATGATAGACAAAAGGAGTTAGACAATGCTAGAGAGCTCGCCAATAACAACCTTGCAATTGCAGCCCAGAAGGCCTAGACTTTGTCACTGCTAGTCAAGGATCGTCAGTCTCTTCGCCGTCAACGTGCAAATAAGGATCGCACCGTCGACCGTCTTCGCAAGAAGGTAGCCGACCTCAAGAAGACCATCAAGGAACAAGAAGCTTAGCTGGCAGCAAAAGAAGAAGAAGAGGTAGGTGAAGATATCCAAGGAGATATTGACTCGTACCTCAGCAATGATGATGACTATATGGAGGATGATGCCATCGACGTCTACACCGACGATGATGACTGTGACTTCATCGATGATGAGTAGATGCACTAGAGAACTATCGTAGGAGTGAGGAGTATCGGTCCCATTATATCGTAGCTTACAGACTGATTCCTAAAACCATTTGTTTTCCTTTGATGTTGTGGTGTGTGTGTGTTTGTATTGTGTGCTTTGCTTGAATGAATGAAAAGAAGTTAGTTGCAACAACCTGAGTCAAACTCAAAGTTTTAGCTTTGAAATCAAAACCGTGAAACTTAGAACTTTCCCTCTTACCCCTTTATCTACCTCAATATTTAGATGACTCGTCGAAACCAAGGAGGGAGCAGCTCATCGCAAGACCCAATGCTGCAGATTCTGCAAACTCTCATTGTAGACCGGGAAGCAAGCAGGGTAGAGCGCCAAGCTAATCTAGCAACACTGTAGCAGATTGCCCAGATGGCTCACAACAACCAGAACCATGGAAATCAGGATCATCATGGATCCAAACTCAAAAACTTCTAGAATACAAATCCCCCAATCTTTAGTACTTCAGAGAACCCACTGGATGCTGATGACTAGTTGCAGACAACTTAGAACAACTTAGAAGTAGCCGGAGTGGATGCCAATGAGAAAGTTCTTTTTGCCACCCACAATTTGGCAGGAGATGCAAGAGCATGGTGGAACAGCACCCGCACGATGAACCATGGTCAAGTTATGACATGGGAGGCCTTCAAGATCAAGGTCAGCCGCACCCACGTGAAGCAGGGTCTAGTCACTAGAATGAGGGATGAATTCAGAGAGTTGAAGCAAGGCAGAATGACTGTAGTGGAGTACCATGACAAATTCTTGTCCCTTGCTAGGTATGCACCTGATGAGATCAACACGGAGGCCAAGAAGAAGGAGAGAATCCTGAATGGACTGCATGATGAGATGCACACTGTCCTCGTGAACATCCGTTTCCAGGATCTTGAAGAGCTAGTCGACTCTACCATTCAGATGGAAGGGAAGATTAATCAAGCAAAAAACTACCACAAACGTCGTATGATGCACCAAGATGGATCCAAAAGTCACCAGAAGTATCGTCCCAACCCTTCTGCGAGATATGCACCAAGGAACAACCGACCCCCAATGTCTCGCCCAAGCTACCCCAACCGTAGCGGAGGAAATGTGAAGTCCAGAGGAAACAACAATCACCCCGGCAACACCAGCAATTTCAACCGTGCACCTCCCAAGAGCAACAACAACAACAACAACAACACTGCACCTAGAACTGGAAGCAATGATGTGCCCGTGGCAGCGAAAGACAAGTCTCAGATCACTTGTTTCGAGTGTGGAGTGAAGGGTCACTATTCCAATGAGTGCCCCAAGAAGATTGCCGCCACTTCAAATGTGAATGCCCCAGCTCAACAACAGCGTTGTGTTCAACCAGGAAGAAGATTCGCCCAAGGGAACCCTCATAACCGCAACGGCCGTCTCTTCCACATGAACACCGAAGAAGCCCAAGAAGCGCCAGATGTAGTGCTGGGTATGTTTTCTGTCAACTCAGTTTTAGCAAGAGTGTTGTTTGATTCTGGAGCATCACACTCATTTGTCACCGAAGAATTTGCATGCACTAGTAAGATTCACCCAACCATCTTGAAGCATGTCATGATAGTTCAAATCCCTGGTTCAACTACAAAAGCTAGAAAAATTTGCAAAGTTGTGCCTATCAGAATACATGGGATAGATTTTTATGCCAATCTAATAGTACTTGGAACCAAAGGTTTGGAAGTAGTACTAGGAATGGATTGGATGTCAAAGCATAAAGGATTGATAGACTATGCCAAGAAAGCCATCACAATGACCAGTAGCTCTGGAGTCTCAGTAGAGCACATATCTAAAACCTTGCCCCGTTAATTCAAGTGTAATAAGAGTCTAGCCCTGCCCACCATTGACCAAGTCAGAGTAGTCTGTGAATACCCTGACGTATTCCCAGATGAATTGCCTGGTATGCCCTCGGATACGGATATTGAGTTCATTAGTGAACTAATCCCCGGAACCGGACCCATAGCCCAGAGACCCTATAGCATGAACCCCTCAGAGTTAGTGGAACTGAAGAAGCAGTTGGATGCTATGTTGGCAACAGTCTTGATTCAACCAAGCGCATCGCCATGGAGATCGCCAGTCTTATTCTTCGACAAGGAAGATGGAGGCAATCGTTTGTGCACAGATTACACGAAGCTGAATAACGTTACCATCAAGAACAAGTACCGTTTGCCAAAGATAGAGGATCTATTTGATCAGTTAACTGGAGCAAATGTGTTCTCTATACCAACTTAAGATTCGTGCAATAGATATTCTGAAGACCGCCTTTACTACTCGTTATGGTTTATACGAGTATACGTTATGTCTTTTGGATTAACCAATGCCCCTGCTTATTTCATGAATCTCATGAATAAGATCTTTATGAATTTTCTAGACAAGTTTGTCATTGTGTTTATCGAAGATATCCATATCTACTCCAAGTCAGAAGAGGAGCATGAGCAACATCTGAGAATCATCCTTGGAACCCTTAGAGAGCATTGGTTGTATGCCAAGTTCAGCAAATGTGAGTTTTGGCTGAAAGAAGTAGGATTCCTAGGACATATTGTGTCTGCCGGAGGAGTCGGTGTTGATCCCACCAAGATCAGAGATGTGGAAGCATGGGAAGCCCCAACCACTCAAACCCAAGTCCGTCCATTTCTCGGATTAGCGGGATATTACCGCAAGTTCGTCGAAGGATTTTCTAGCATAGCTAGACCCATGACCCAATTGTTGAAGAAGGACAAGAAGTTTGAATGGACTGACAAATGTGAAGCAAGTTTCCAGGAGCTGAAGAAGAGATTGATTTCAGCCCCAATATTGATCATGCCAGATATCAAGAAGCCGTTTGATGTGTATTGTGATGCATCCAAGATTAGTATCGGATGTGTACTAATGCAAGAAGGCAAAGTCATCGCTTATCTGTCTCGACAACTGAAGTAGCGTGAGCAAAACTATCTGACCCATGATCTTGAGTTAGAAGCCGTAGTTTTGGCACCGAAGACATGGCGTCATTATCTTATGGGTAATCGCTGTGAGATTTACTCAGATCACAAAAGCTTGAAGTATATTTTCACTCAGAAGGAGCTGAATATGAGGAAAAGGAGATGGATAGAGTTAATCAAGGATTATGACCTTGACATTCACTATCACCCCGGCAAAGCCAATGTGGTAGCGGATGCTCTTAGCAGATTGCCGTGTAGGCTAAACACCATGATCAAGGAGAAGCAGCCATGTTTGTATGAGGAGTTGGAGCAGTTCAGGACTGAGCTAGTTAGCAAAGGATTATTAGCTAGCATTGAACTTCAACCCACTTTGATTAGCCAAATCAAGGAAGCCTAGAAGGGAAATGAAAGTATCGACAGGAATCAAACATCTTATTGGTACAAGAAAGGTACCTGGATTCACAGAAGATGAAGAAGGAATTCTGTGGTACAAAGGTTGTATCTGGGTGCCAGCAGATTTGGAACCGAAGCAAGTTATCATGCAAGAAGCTCATGATACTCTTTATTCTATCCACCCCGGAGGAACAAAGATGTATCCGGATTTGAAAGAGCAATTTTGGTGGCACAAGATGAAGAGATAAATCGGAAGCTACATCGCCAAATGTGATATCTGTCAACGAGTCAAAGCGGAACATTAGAGGCCCGCAGGACTATTGCAACCATTGCAAATTCCGGAATGGAAATGGGATTCCGTCGAAATGGACTTTATCACTGGTTTGCCTACTTCTAGTAGGGGAAATGACTCAATCTGGGTCATTGTTGATAGACTGTCCAAAGTAGCTCACTTTATACCTGTCAAAAGAACCTACCAGAGTTTGAAGCTAGCAGAGTTGTATATCGCCAGAATTGTCAGTCTGCATGGAACCCCCAAGACCATCGTATCAGATCGAGGAACCCAATTTATCTCGAGATTTTGGCAGAAAGTTCAAGAAGGAATAGGAACCAATTTGAATTTCAGTACAGCTTATCACCCGCAAACCGATGGACAGACTGAAAGAGTCAACCAAATCTTAGAAGATATGTTGAGAGCTTGTGTGTTAGAGTATGGATAAAAATGGGAAGACTGCCTGCCTTTCACAGAATTCTCATACAACAACAGTTATCAAGCCAGTTTGCAAATGGCACCATTTGAGTTCCTATACGGAAGAAAGTGTCGTACCCCTTTGAATTGGTTGCAAGTAGGAGAGAGTCAGATTTTTGGACCCGACATTCTCCGAGAAGTCGAAGAGAAGGTTCACAAAGTCCGTGAGCACCTCAAGACCGCCCAGTCTAGACAAAAGAGATATGCTAACAAGAGAAGGAGAGACCTGACCGGCAATGTCAGATATTTTGTATATCTGAAGGTTTCACCATTGAAGGGGACCCAGCGTTTTAGCATGAAAGGAAAGTTAGCCCCCAGATATACTGGACACTTCAAGATTCTGAACCGTCGAGGAGAAGTATCGTATCAACTAGAACTGCCAGAAGAGATGTCAGCCATCCACAATGTCTTCCATATCTCGTTACTTCGCAAATGCTTAGAAGTGCCGGAGAAGACCGAAGTTTTCAAGAACATCGATCACCGGGCTGTTGATATCAACAAGGACCTGACGTATCGTGATGTGCCCATTCGTATCTTGGAGGAAGCCTACAGAACCACCAGGACCAGGAGTATCAAGTTTCTCAAGATCCAATCGCAACCATACCAAAGAGGAAGCCACTTGGGAGCGAGAAGATTACATTAGGACTGAGTTCCCAGACCTCTTTAGTGCCTAGTTTTCTTTCTTCAATCTCAGGACGAGATTTTATTTAAGGGGGGAAGGTTTGTAACATCCCAAAACTTTAATCCAAGTGATCATGATCAAATCTACCCAATTTAGGGTTAACAAAAACTTTTCCCTTTAAAAATCTTTAAGCATTCATATGTGTGTACATTTAAATAGGAGTTGTTTTGAATTGCCATGATTGAGTGACCTATGGATTGTAAATTGACTCTAAGGTGAATTACACATCATCTAGATCATCCCCAAGCAAATCCCAAAGAAAAATAAATCAAAAAGAATTAAATAAGCAAATGGTCACTTGTGCAATTTTAATCACATAGCCTACTTTGGCTATTCCTAGCACTCAATATCAAACTGAGACAATTGTGGATCTATGCACCGTGCTAGTACAAGTAGTGATGTACCAAGGCCCACTTTGTGATCTCCCAAAAACATTCAAACTCTAATTTTAAATGACATTTTAAAATTGAACCTTGTTCATATGTCTAGATACCACTTTTTCAAAAAACCACTCAAATGAACTCCATTTCAAAATCCCAAGCAAACCTAGAAGCTTAAGCATAAGATGAATCACTCCACCAAAAATATTTCAAAAATTCAAATGTTGCTCTCATGCGGCCATTTGATCGAACACCTTGTTAGCAGAATCATTATGGCCTAACCAATACGGTTTTGGAGCAAATTTTGTCGAGCCAATTGATGCACATTGATCACCTTGGTCTCCTCCAGGCCCAACCAGACCAAAACCACCCCATGCCCTAGCCCCTGGCGCCAGTGCACCGCCACCCCGACGCAATGCTCGCCGGCCAAACGTGCACCCGCCACAGGCGACCACCAGCCCCTCTTTGTCGCTCCAGGGAGTGGGGCATGACTTCACCGCCGCCCACGGTCCACCCCACGACCCCTGCTGGCCACTGGACAACCTCAGAGCCGTGGACAACCTCAGAGCCGCGCCACCCTTTCTCTCTGCGTGCAGCCAGAGCGCACCAGAGCGCGATCGCCGCCAGCACTCCACAGAGCATGCCTCGACACCAAATCACGCACACCGCTCTCTATCGACACCCACACCCCGCCAGACACGGCCGTGCACCGCCACGCGACCCATAGTCGCCATGATCACCGTCGAGCACCGCCTCTGTCTCCAAGAGCGTGGGAAGCCCCTGACCAAATGCCACCGCCCCTAGTTGTGCCATTATGTCGTAGAGGACCGCCAGCAGACCGTCCACCGTCCACCTACCTTGCCCACACCGGTAGCCGTCTATATCGCCATCACCGACGAGCTCCGCCCACACCCGTCGATCCACTCATCGAGCCTATATAAGGAGGCCACCCCCAGCCTCATTCTGCACACCATCTCACTCCCCCCTCTCCACTGACCATTTCCCCTCTCTTGCCGGAGCCTCTCAAGCAGCACACCGCTGGAATTCCGTCGGAGGTAGCCGCTACAGAGGAGGAGACGTGGTCGTCGATTTCGTCCACCTCAGCCCCTGCCACGACCTCGCCTGAGCCCACCGTCGTTGTCCACTTTGTTTGCCCGCCTCGCCGCACTAGCTGGAGCCCTGGTACATCCCCAGTAGACCCCCACTAGCCGCGCAAGGGTTCAGTCTCGTCGGCGACGAGTCTGTCATTGACGACGACCGTGGACCGTTGATCTGTGTTCTAATCGTAGTGCCTAGATTGCCCCGTACCGCTTCGGGTTTTAAGTGTCGCTGACATGCGGGACCAGCCTGTCAGTCGCCGTCTGCACCGCGGAGCGCCACTGGGCTGGCCCATTTAGTTTCCCGTGCTGACCCAGTAATTCAAATTAGGATTTTTTTCTATTTTAGACTTAAATCAATTTTGTCCCTTAGTTTAAAAATCAATTTAGGGAGTTTTACAAATCCAAATTGAGTGATTCCAATTTTGTTGGAAAGGTATTGAAAATCTCTATCCAATCCCGTTGGATTTAAATCATTCAGAGTTAGAGATATCTCCTAGTAAAAGTAACAAGATAGAAGCATTTGCACATTCAAACATTTTTTATAAAATCAACCATAATAGCTTTTGAATTGATTCCAACTCTCAAAAACCATAATACCTATTTGAATATGTAATAATATTATGGTTTGCATGCAGTGACTTTAGACTAGTACCAAAACAATGCTATATAGGCATTTCTAGTCACTTTAAATAGTAAATTATTAAACTTAAACTTATTAAAATGTGATCCAACCCTTAAATCACATTCCCATGTGTTAGAATATGGGGTGATGACATTTGTCCACATGATCCCATATTTTAATTGGAGAATATTAAATCTTAGTTAATTTTAATGAGTAGACATTACTTTTCTCAAATTAAAAGAACGAAACTAGTTCATTAAACCTTGTGATGTTTGTGATGATAATATATCATCAAATATGTGTCGTAGTGTGCTAAGTAGACTAGTTAAGTATTGTTTGGTCACTGTGTATTCTGTATGTATTTATAGACGATAGTACCGACCAAGTATACGAGGAGGAGGAGATCTACCGAGAGGAGGAGGAAGAAAACTTCAACAACTGCACCAACCAAGGCAAGCCATCACTAACAATGCAAGCCTAGCACTTCAAGTAAACAGAGCAAGCTATTATTAGCAATCTAGAATTAAGCTAGATAACCTAAGCAAAGGCATTAGGCATGCTTTGGTTATACCATTTTTGACTTATACCTACTCCAAGTTTTATTTACATGCTTTACCTTCTTTACTTTACCAAAGTCCTTTACTTGTTTAAAGGTAAAGAGTATAAAACTTGACCTACCTAGTTAGACTTAGATGTCATTCTATGGCATGAGATTGAGATAAGCATCCCACCTTAGTGAACACTCTTAACTTAGTGGTTGGAACAAAACCCAAAACTTGATTCACTTTAGATGGGAATACTTGATGAAAATGATTTGTGAAAACCTTGGAATGATGAGTCATTCTATTGAGATGTTTTGACATGTGTTGAGAAACACAAATGGTTTATGATGATGAAAATGTTGAGGCATGAGCCTTAACCCTTTTATAAAACTGATGGTTGTGTTCGGATGTGATACCATTCCAATTTTACCGTACAACCACAATACCTGAATTGGGTAAGGCTTAGCCGGAAGTTTATATGCATTAGTATTAGTTCCCTCGCGGGAGAGGTTTGAGCCGAGGCTACCTCTCAATGTTGTCCACCTATGCAGTGCCCAAAATGACATATGGTCATGGTTGGGAGGCCATGGTCATAGGAGAGGTGCTTATACTAGGGTGTGGAAAGGAAAGGTTATGTTTGATCATCTGCATACTAAGTATGATGATTTAGGGTTATCCCTGACATATGTATCGAATCTTGTGGTCAAAGTGTACCACCTCTGCAGAGTCTCAAACTATTCGAATAGCCGCGTCCGCGGTTATGGACAGTTGGAGTGGCCATACTGTTCCATTGTCAGACATTTTCAAAACAACTTATGAAATGAATTGTGACTTGACCACAACTTAAGTGTTTTCAAACTTTTTTTATCTTTCTTTGTTTCTAAACTCAACTTAGGTTTCAAACTGAACTTTACAAATAAACTTAGAGTTAGCATTCCTACTAGAACTATCTTACTTGTTAGTGATAGTTTGCGAGTACTTAAAGAGTACTCATGGATTTTGTCCCTAGTTATTCCTATGGCCAGACTATGAAGGAGATTACCAAGATGGAGGACAGCATGACGACTATGATAACTAGGACTATCTTCCATCGTCAGCACTGCCTGTGACTCTGAAGATGGACCCCACCGCTACGCTATTTATTCTGCTACTTTATTATACTAAGACTGGATCATGAGATCCTTTATTTGTGTAAGACCTTTATTATGGTTTGGAATGGATGATGTATTGTGATATCCAATCTGTTATGTCTCGCAAAAATGGTAATCCTGGGATTGCGATGTATGGCATAACAGGTGTGGCCCCCCCCCCGGATTGTTCATCCGAGAAATCCCTGTTATGCATACATCCACGTTCCCATGATCAGTGAGCCACGGAACATAACCGACAGGTACCATTACATCATCCAAAACATAACGAAATACAAGACTTACATAATTGTCATTATGGCTACATCATCATTAGCAGTGGAACAACTCCAAGCGCAGAGCCCAATCGCGCCTCAACCTACAATTAGCCATGAGTACTTTGAATGTACTCGCAAACCACCAAGATATGAATACAAAGGAAATGCAGTTTTGGCTGTGGCGAGATGGCTCTATCTGGGGTTGTTTTTGAAAAGCCTAAACTAACATTGAAGTTATGGCATCTCCATATCTTTGTTGAAAAAGAGTTTTGAAAACCATGCTTCCTTCCGTACACGCGCATACCCAAGCCGCAACTTGGCGTATACTTTAAATCTGGAGACTTCACTTCCTTCCATACTTCCTAAGTCATACCGCCCGTGGGAGACCCAATTGTTGCACCGGCCTCCTGCCAGGTCAGGCTCACTCTTGCCAAACCAAGCGACAGGCTTCAGATCCGTGATCTAGGATGCTTGCCCGGTCTTCCAGGGATTTCTCCCTATAAGCATGGTAGAAGTGCCTCGGCTAATGCGGACAAACTACGGGTTAAGCCCCAGCAACCTGGGGTAATGTGGTTGCGCGAATAAAAATTGTTCCATTAAAGGCGTAGAACATCCCATCATCTTCTCGTTTCTTCTCATCACCATTTCTTTTATTACAACTTCCACTGGGAATGATGCCTCTTCCCTTTACAAAGCCGTTTTTGAAACATTTGTAGTGGGGGAAAAATCCCAAAACAGTTTATTTTTTAAAACCGGGGTTTTCAAGGAGGTAGGATGCTAACCATCATACTCTTGGTCTAAAGGGGATAAAATGATGTGTTCATAGGGGTGGTGCCTCGAAGGACACGAAATCATAACTTGGAGGTGCCAAGTTACTACCGCAGTATTTGTAAAACAATACATGCTCTCATGCAATTTATAAAGAAGATATATAAACAGGTAAAATAGAGTAGGACATATATCAGAGTTCGGGAAATGGTGGCTTGCCTGTGATCAGCAATAAGTCCCTGGACTTCTTCAGATGACCAAGAATACCCAAATAATGTAATAATAAGAAATCCCGTTCTTCTTGTCGTCAGACACTAACACTATCGTCGTCATTGGGTATACATGCAAGCAGACAATCCACAATCAACACAAGGCATACAACAACAACCACACAACAAACAAGCATAAGAAATACTACTAGACGTGGGAGGTTTTGGAGAGTGGGGTTCAAAGGGTGGAATTTACACGATTGCCACTGTAGTGGTTTCCATATGGAAGATAGTTGTATAGGATAGATACAAGGGACTAGGATTAGGGATCTATGGTCAGTAGGATGTCAATGTGCAAAAGTGATATCCACAGAGAGGTCTTGTCAAGACAAAACCAACACAAGTGGTTTCACTTGATTATCACTTTTCTAGAATTAGTTATGCTTTTTATAGTGGATAAATCTCTAGTTTGAAGAAATAATTCAACAGAAAAGTTTTGGAGATCCAAAAATTATTTCCTTGGGTGGTTTGATATTACTTGATGTACTGAACCACCTAGAGTTGGAATCATGTCAAAAGAATTATCAAAATGCCCTCAGAAAATTTCTAAAGACAGTTCTGTATGATTCTTCTTTTATCAACCAGAGTAAATCTATAGGAGATATTGAGTTGGTTATAAGGGAAGGTGATCGGCATGTCCAATACCTTTCTTTAGGAATTGGATTCACCCTTTTTGGAGTTGTCAAACTCTTGGAGTGATTTAATTAGTGAAAATACTCATCACAGAAGTATTTAATTTACTAAAATTCATCCAGAGCTCAATAAATTATGAGCTGCTGGGGTTTGGTAGATATGGGTACTGGTGTGTACAAGGAGGTGGAATCAGGTCCATACCACATTTGGTTAGACCTGGGGAATTTACCTAAGACGATTAGTTGCTAGTTTTGTTATTTTTACTAAGGGCAGGATGTAATTCACATTGGGATGAGACCTAGGCTGGGTGATAGGTATCTCAAATACCTTCCAGTAGATCCTTGGTTCATCTCAAATGGAAATGGATAGCTCATAGAGGAATTTAATTAGTGCAAATTATACTCTGCAGGAAATTAAATACCAGGAATTAAAGGAATTTATTTTGGGCATGGGGTTGCCTCTGCATGTTTGAGAAAACACCAGAGAGAAATCAGAAAATTAGATCTAGGCATTTGGACTTGGTTTCAATTTTATTTGGATCTAATCCTAGCATGAACTATTCTAGAATAATGGATCTGCTAAAAAGAAAAAGAAAAGGAGGTGCAACGGGCCGGATCTGGGGAGCTACTGGTCCGGCCGGAAGGATTCGGCCCACGGCGGGGCAGCGCGACACGCGGGAGCTGGCGCTCGAACCTGCCAAGCGGGGCCCGGGTAGTCAGCGAGAGGGGGGCCAAAGCGATACCGAGCGACGGCGACCGTCGGATCAAGTCACGATGGATGGCGCAACGTTGTCGTCTACGCGAACTGAATGCCGGCGAAGAAACCCTAGGCAGCGGCGGAGGAAGGAGGCGGGAGCTCACCAGAGGGCTTGGAGAAGGTCGGGGATGGTGCAGGGCCACGCGGTCGACGATGACGAGAAGATCGGTGGGCTGCACGATGGTGGAGAACCACTGGAAGCAGCTCAGGGGATGACGACCGAGATCGACCTCGTCGGAGCTCAACACCGACAATGAAGGGGAGGGTCCTAGGCAAAAAGAAGAGCACCGTTAGATGCAGGAGAGCAAGGGGATCTTGTGGGCTGACATGCAAAGAGGTTGGAGCAGAGGGAGAGGTGCCTTGCTCCATTTTTGAGAGGAGGCCGAGAGCTCCTCTCCTTCTTCCTTCGGACAGCACAGGGCAGGGGAGGGGATGTGGTGCTCGGGGGAGGTAAGTGGGGTGTAGAGGGAGTACATGAGGGCAAGGGGGCTGGCTGGGAGAGGCCTGCTGGCTTTATACCAAGAGGGAGGAGTTGGTGGTGTAAAATTACCAATGTGGGCATGGTGGGGAGGGAGTGTTGGCCAGGGATTGGTCCAGAGAGAGGTGGAGAGGGGCAGGACTGGTATTTGGGTCGTGCTAGATCAGATAGTGGATCTGGGGTCATTAGTGAACAAGATCCTTGTAGGAATGAGGTTTATTTCTCCTTCTTATTATGTTAAGGGCAATTGGGAAGTTGTTGGGGTGGATCTTGCAATGATGGTCGACCAAGGATGTGTCCTAGTGCTGAGGATAAACATTGGTTAAGGATTGATGTGAAAAGGAGGTGCTTAGAGTGGTGATTTGCTTAATTGGCAATTATTGATCCAATAGATGGTTGTGAAGGAATTCCAAAATTCGTGCATTCGACCAGAGGAGAAAATGGTACTGGTAGGTATATGAGGTAAAGGTGGACTCCTAGGATTTAATTGGGATTTTTCAGAGGAGTTTTAGTCCTCCTAAATCCATTTACTCAAAAAGGGCAGATGTGATTTCTAGAGGATCACTTGGTATTTTTACATTGGACAAGGATGGATTGTGATGTGGAAAGGTCCCAAATGTGAATACACACTTAGGGGAAATTTCCCAAGATTTATTGGGGATTAAAAGTGACTAAAACAATAATTATTCCAACTCAGCCATTTAAGAAAATAGGCAAAAATAAATAATAAAGTTTCTCAAAAATATTTATTTTTGAGCTGGAAAGATAGGTTATGATTTGTGGGACTCACATGAGCCAAAAGTGGGGGAAGTGGTTTGGTAAAAACCAAACTTTCCTTTATGGAGGGAGTTTTGGAGATTTTGACTATTTAGGGAATTAAATAGTTTTGGGGCCATAATAATTATGGATAATTATTGGTAAATATTGAGGATCAATGTATATGTGATAGACCAGGTGCAAAAAGCATTTGCAACCTTGTGGAATGGATTTCCAACTTGAAAAGGATGGAAAATAAGGAGTTGATGATCTAGGGTGGTGTTATTTTCATACCACCAAAACATGCTTGCATCTTGGAGCTTAGAGCTCACCTTGGTTCAAGGGATGTATGGATGGGTAGACCAAGTCATATAGAGGACTATGGCAGGAGGATTGAATTAATATCATTTGGGTTGATCTAGAAATGATGGCAATCTTTGTTGAAAATAAGGCTGCCATGCGAAAGAGTTATGATGCCTTATAAACCATGTGGGTTTAATAAGCACAGAGATCCATTTGTGACAAGTGAAGTATGTTCTGATATAAATCAATGAGTAGAACACAACCATGCATAGAGTTGTTCCATAAGAGTTTGGATGGTGGTGTGAGCTTCTAGCCAAATTTTCATGATGACTAGTTTTGCAGGAAAAGTTATTTTCTTGTTTGCAAAACCATCAAGGATGAGTGGGTTGAGGGATGATCTAACCAGAGGAAAGTGTGGGACTTGGTAGTTCTTAGGATGGTTAACAAGATGGTTCAGGTGCATTTCCAAAAATGCACATGGTTTGAGAAAAGGAGGCATTCAAAAAGGTGATCTTGAAACTGTTTCCAGACTTAGCCAAATTTGGCAGTTTTGAGGAATTTGACTAGAGTATGAGAGGGAATGTTCTTGGAGGAGTTGCAAGGTATCAGAGCTTTACAAAAGGGGTGATATGGAAGTGTAGAGTGAGTAGAAGAGATCCTTGCTTGGTATTGGTCTAAAAGGTCTAGAGAACATCTAGAATAGAGATCCTCAGATTGGATCTGATTGAGGGTTTTAGATGACTACCTAGTGGCTAGGGATTACACCTAGGTTTGAAGTCTTGCTTAGGGGTTGAGGATTGGGAAACATCTTGATCCTAGTGATGAGCTTCTAAGGTAGCTCATTCTACTTCCTAAGCAAACAAATCAATCAGCAGATCAAACAATTCATCAGGCAGCAGATCAAGGCAACTCATCGTCTACACTAATCAACTATTACTAGGGTTCACCATAAAGCTCAGCTTGAGGTAAGGTTGGGGCATTTTTAAGAGGTTGAATTTTGAATAAGATGAGGGTTCTTGGTATCTCTACCAAGAGTAGAATTCAAATGCTTTTGGAAAGAGTTTTTGAGAACACTAGAGACAAGATTAGTTGAGTGTTCTATCTTGAAAACATAAGGAGATTGTATTATATAGCTCTCCATAGTTTTGTCAATAGAAGCTACCAAAATAGTTTTGGTTCCAATGGCATCTTGGGTCTAGTTTTGAAATGCCAGAACGTTTGAGAATATGCAAAGTAAGCCAAGATAGTTTTGGTAAATAACTTTTGCCAACTGAGGTTGAGGTAAGGGGTGTCCTAAGGTACACTTCATAAGCACAAGTGCAAACAAACAACAAGCAAGCATTGCACTAAAGCACAAGAAAAAGTTTTTGTTCCCCCTGATTTTTGCATTCTGGACAACTAATCAGGGTTGCTGAAATTGGGGTGTTACAACAGGCATCTTGGATTAAAAATCCGGGTGTTGACAATCTTATAGGCGAAAGGGGATGCCGAGGGGGTTCCCTAGGCGGCCACACCACCACCTGGCACGGGCTAGGCCTGGCCGCGCGGCCAGGTGGTGTGGGCGGCCCCTGGCCCCTCTCCGTCTCGTATTCTGGCTCTGTGTCACCCTCCGTGAAATATTGACTTTAGATTTTGTCCCGTCCAATTCCGAGAATATTCATTTTCTAACTTTCCTGGAACCAAAAACAGCAGAAAACAGGCAGCAGACACTGTGGCATCTTGTTAATAGGTTAGTCCAAGAAAGTGTATAAAATACTCCAAAGTGTGGACAAAACATAAGAAAGTACATATAAAATAAGCATGGAACATCAAAATTATAGATACGTTAGCAACGTATCAACATCCCCAAGCTTAACTCCTGCTCGTCCTCGAATAGGTAAGTAATAAAAAGAAAGAATAATTTTTTAGGTGACATGCACCATCATAAACTTGATCAAAGTATTTGGAAAACATTGATAGATGGGATCATAGTACTTCAACATAGGATGAAAGATATAGTTCTAACAATAAGACATAACAACTATGTTGTAACATGAAAAGGCACAAACAAAAGAATCATGAATAACAATTCTTTGCAAGACGTTTGTTTGTTTCACATAAAGAAAGCATGATGAGAATGGTATTCAGCTTGTCCCTCATAGACTAGCAAAACATAAATGCATAAGACACCTTTAAAGTTCATAAGGGTGACTAGATACAAATAGTTTAAGAACAAGCAATATAAAAGTTATGCATCAATCAACAAGTCTTGGCACTACTAGGAAACAGCCTATCTGTGGCGCATCAAAAGGGGACTTCTGTGGCGCATATCTTTGTCGCCACTGTTACCTCGCCACTGATAACTACTTCCTGTGGCGCATATGGATATGCGCCGCAGAAGTTCCAGACTTCTGTGGCGCATTCCTTCATATGCGCCACAGGAAGAACTTCTGTGGCCCATTCACGTGTATGCGCCACAGATATGCCATGCGCCACTAACTATATAATTATATGCGCCACTGATTGTGTAACATGTATTCGAAGTAAAATACTTTCCTGGTGTATAATCAGGTATTTATATAGGATTTATCTAGATGAGTATAAAATACATTGCACAAGTAGTAGATGCATGAAAACCGACATATATATAATACAAACACTTAGAGGCCGATCGAGATAGATATATAGTGTCAAGTGCCAAATTTTTACACAAGCGCCGAATACAAAGTTCATATCATCTCACATTACAAATATGAAGTGGCCACCGCCGCCTACACTAGGATCAAATAGAATACAACTGTGATAATGGTGAGCAAGAGCATTAGCCCGACCAATATCTTCATCCGGTTCTTCTTCCACAAGTGGTTCCTCCACTTGGCTATAGCCTCCTCTCTAGTCGCGTATCCTTTGTAGATGTTGCCGCTGAACTTGTTCACTTGTTTGTGGCAATCCTCCCACTCCTCGTAGACTCCTGGAACCCTACCCATGTACACCACATACCACCTCGTCGCCATCTCTATAGACGACAAGGCATATTAGTAAAAATACAACGAAAAGAATGAATCAAGGGTTCACATCCATATATATATGTTCATAGAATATAAAACAAAGGATCCATAAACCTAAAAGTTAGATCATCATAGAAGCAATAAGTTCAACAACAGCACGACCACAAGGTAGTTTAAGTCTAACAACAATGACCATTTCGACCACGATCGAGATAGTAAAGTTTATGACACACACACACTAATACAGCAGGCGTCCATCAAGAATATACACACACTGGATCATGCTAGAGGCACACATCGATCACGATGAATACTTCCTCTTCTGGCACGGCTTCGGGAATGGTAGATAGCCCTCTTTCGTCATCCACGTCCTTGTGTCACCCTGCTTACGGAGGCGTTCTTCGATCTCCCTCTTACTCAACCCTCTAGCTTGTTGTAGGGCACCGCCCCTTGTGTTGTCATCTTCAATGATGATTTGCGACAACTTCATATGAATGCGATGGAAGTCTTCTCTAAGATCAGCATCGTCAATTTTCGCCAAAGTTTCGGCCCATCCTCGGAGACTAGATGGCAGCGTTAGGTTATGGCAATCCCGAACATAGCCTTTAAGGTGATGGAGGACGTAGAAGGCCTCCTTGGCACCAGCAGTCGACTGCTTGACGCAGGGGAAGTCGAGCACGTGCTTGAACACATGTTTGCCATCCTTGATACATTCCCCCTATCTACGAAGGTGCATCCCTTCTTGGTGTAGCCCTCGAGAGCCTCATTGAGAACACCCCTTATTCTAGTGTAGTCTTTCTTCTTCGTCAAACTCCCCGAGTCGAAATATGTGGCTAGCGAATACCTCGGGGCAAGGACGATGAGTGTGCAGTATTTGTCTCTGCGCAACACAATTGGAACAGAATGTTGGAAAAAGAGCAAAGGAAAGAAATCTATAAGAAATGCATAAGTTACGGTGACGATGAGCGAGTGTGTGTACTTACTCGGGAAAGAAAGGCAAAAGAAGTGTGCCCTTCCTCTTGTTGTCCACCATGAACTTCTCGAGGTACGCCATTGCCTTGGTCCGTGTCTCTGATCCTTCGACCAACTGGTTGTACCGCGTGTAGTAGGGATCCACTATCGCGATTTCCGGGGTACTTTCTCTCTTGATCGTGAGCGCCAGATTGAGCGCGTATAGGCGGACCAAGTTATAGTCCAGCCGTTTCATGAGAAACAGCTTGAATATGTCCTCGAACGCTATGAAGAATATATCTGCGGGGGGTTCATCAACGAAGCCCACGTCCAATGGCACCTTGGTCGTGAAAACCGGGTAATTTGGATCGTCCTCTTTAAGAAGGAGGGTCTCTAGTGTCTTGACACCCTCGTGCAAAGTTAACATGGCTCCAACCACAATGTGGATCATATCGGGTGTCAATATCGGATCACCAGCTACATGCACTCGGGGCAAGCCAAATTGTGTGGATGGTATGACGATGGCGTCCTGACCCCGGATCCTCTTAGGAAGAGGCTGGCTCGCACCCTTCTTATTATTATTACCTCTCTTCCTATAGTGCTTCTTCTTCACAACAGTGTCAGCCATTGCCATCTGCTCATCAGTCGCCTTTCGGAGTGTGTTGGGGCTGAAAACCAATCCCGGTTTCTCTTGTGGTGGATCGGTGGCCGGAGGCATCTCTTGAGAAAGACCATGGAAGACCAGGCGCTGCATGCACGTATTGGGCCGATCATCTTGATGGTCATCGCGAGCTGCGAAGGGTTCTTCATCCACAGAAGGCATATACAATCCTTTGGCGGCGCCGGTGTTGATGAAGTCGTCAACGTTGACCAATTCATCATCATCTTCATGGGTGCCATCATGTGGTGGTGGTAGCGGGGGCGACGGCGGTTGTGGCACAACGTCTTTGCCATGTGGTGGTGCACACGCTGCCAAGAGTTGATGGTGACGACTGGTGGTGGCGACAACAGCGGCTACTGGCTTCCGAGGTGGTGGCCGGGCGATGATCGGTCGAGAGGTGGCGCCGGTGCTCCCCCCCCTGCAAGACGAATCTAGGTCTTCGGCCATGTCAAGGGCCAGTTGTAGCATTCCCCAAGGGTCTTGTGTTCGTCGGCTCCCTGAGGTTGAATGGGGGGGTCCATGTCATCGCACCCTGGCAACACCCGAGCCAAACTGACCTTCATCACGTCATCATCCATTGGATTGTTGTGCATCGTGCGGCTCGCCGGTTGTATAAGAGTGCCCTTGGCAACATCCTTCAACTCACCGTCGACATCTTTAAGCAGGAGTACGCGAGAAGTGTCCTGAGGCAAAAACATGTTGTTGGGCGTCATGAGATGGCAACAATCATGCATCAAAGGCATAAAGGAGATGACGTGCACTAACTAATTAGTTACCTTGGTGATGGCGTGGATCACGGCTAATGTAGAGACACGGCGGATGCCGGAGGCCGGCCTATCATCATCTGCAATGTCCCGCTCGGGTGCCTCACGAAGCACTGCCGCCGTCGGCTGCGTCTTATTGGTATCTTTTGCGGGAGGGGGCGTCGGTGTGACCAAAACAAGGGGCTGCGTCCTGACGTTGATGGCCGACAGGGTCACCAGGTCTGGCGACACGGTAACATTGATGCCCGAGTTGCTGCCGCTTAAGCTGGGCAGATGTATCGGCCCTTGTCAACCTCCCGCATTCCAAGCAGTAAGCCCCTCAAAAAACTCAGGGGGGATCATCGAGCGGAGCTTCTCTTCCACTAACTTGTCCACCGTTTTCTGGTCCACCGCCTTCTCCTCCCGTGTCTGCACCTTCATCTTCAGCTCTGCAACAGCGGCTTTATCCTGGTTCTTCCTGTCCCTTCTTTTCCTGGCGTCCTCTTTGTAGAACTCCTTGAACTTCATCTCGTACCGAAGCCGGACACACGGCCAGCTGAGGACGGCGGCAACCCCTTGTCCCTCTTCTTGTAAGCATTGGTCGCCCTGTTGAAAATCGTGTCCCACGGCTCCGTCGAATCCTGGGACGACTCTGTGGCAGTAGCGTTCAGTTCCTCATCCTACAGAGACAAGGAAAGGTGAACCCATTTAGATTCTTGGCTTCATTATCTTAATTATAACGCAATAGACTTGAGATCGGCGATAAATTCCTTACCAGATTCTTCTCGAATTCCCTCACCTCCGGATCGTCGGTGATGAACTCCCCTGTTTCCTTGTCCAGGTAGTAGCGGGCCCGAACAAATTTCCTAAGCTGCAAGTCCATGATTTTAAGCCAAGGGTTTTCTTTACCAAGGCGTTCAAGCTCGGCGTCCTCCTTGTCCCAAATGGCCTATTTCCCCCTGTAACCGCCACTTCCAAGGTGGTGGTTACCTATGTTCTGTTCCCGCATACTCCTTCCCCATTGAGTCCATTTTATAGCATCAGTGGTAGCCATATCCGCCTTGAATATCCTAAACTCCTCTTCGTCGAGCATCGGATTTTTCTTACTAATAACCTCCCATCTTTCACCTTTGTCAATGCTATTCTTCACCCGGGTTTTCCAGCTGCTCAAGGCGTTGCTCATCTTCGTGAGGGCTAGTCTGTTCACCGGGTTCTTATTTCTCTCGAGGTTTCCAAACTACTCTGGGAATCTGTATCGCTTGTGAAGCTTCTTAAGGAGGTTATCGACCAAAGCTACATGGTCAGCATGTCTGATGTACTTCGTGTTGATCGACATGCTTTCTCGGACGATGCACCCGAGTTGCAGGTCGTACCCTTTAGCAATCGCCTCTGGCGCAATGGGTTGGCCACTTTCTGTGACCTCATCACAGACAGTGGCGAGCACTGGCACCTTCCGCTCCTTCTGTTCCTTCTTCTTCTTCTTCTTCTGAGAAGCGGCCGGGTTGCCGCTATCGCCATCCGTCCTCTCGCCGCCATCGGTGCGGGCGCCGCCATCGGTGGTGTCATCCTCTTCGCCGCCGCCTTCACTAGTTCCATCATAGTCGTCTTCGTCCCCCTCGTAATCAGGATCTCCGCCCTCATTGGCCCCAGCAGCTCTGGCGACGGTCGCCTCCTCCTCTGGTGGTGGTGTCATCCTCATCACCTCCTCCTCCTCCTCCTGTTGGGACCCCTACCAGAATGACTGGTTGGCCTGTCTAGCTTGTTCTTCGACGCTGATCATGTGCTTAGAAGGGCCAGACTCCTTGTTGCCCGACATGTTTGCACTACTCTATTTAAAAGAGGCAAAATGTTAGCACAAATCTCGGCCGAAAAATTCGGCATGACCTTTGCTAATTTTTTGACCTAGGAGCGCCCATTTCTCAACCGAAACGGAAGTGAATCGACACTTCGGGAGAAATGGGCAACTCAAATAAAATCCCTGCAAGACAAAACACCCCATCCCCATATTGATAGCCACATGCATTGACCCCAGCATCCATCATATCCATCATCCACATGCACAATATATATATAACAGATATAGTACCAGTCCATCATCACATCACAGCCCCATGTAAATATTAGTGTATGGACCCAGCAAGAAAATAACCCCATCCACAGCCCCATTAGTGTATGGACCCAGCAAGAAAATAGCCCCATTCACAGCCCCCATCCACAGCCCCATTGAATCAAATAGCACCATATAGTACCAAATAATCCCAGCATCATATAATCCCAGCATCATATAATCCCAGCACCATATATATCAAACAATACCGTATAATAGTATGATCCCATCACCATATATATCAAACAACACCATATAAACAGCAGTAATCCCAACAGTTACTATCAGGAGTAAGCACCTAGAGAACAACAAGAACATAATAGTATGATCATAAATAGAATTCTGGGAAACCCTAAGCTGCACATCATTCTCTAGTGTCATTGACCACTACAGTAAAACACAGAGGAATGTATGGAGAAGAAAACCTCCCTCTAGCAATACCATAACAAAAACAAAGCACAATGATAAATCTAGGGCCCATACTTTTCTCATTCATTTGTTCAGACTTAAATATGCACAACAGGATGAGCCCACAGAAGGGCCACTAACACCATGCAGTGACCACTAACTAAACCATTCTTAATATACTTACATCTTAAAATTCTCTTCCATAAACCAACACTATATTTTAGCTTCCATAGCCACTTACTTAATTAACAGGCACTAGGTGAACAACTCCCCAAACCCCTTGTTATTTAGGCCTACAAGGTAACTAATGTCCTGATCACTAATAGATGTAGATACTAACTTTGTATTAGTTAAACTGTAGATACTAACAGATGTAGATACTAATATTTCCACACTGCACAGGAAGGACAGATCAATGTACATGACTATTAAACTAAAATTCACAGAAGCAGAATAGGCAAACACTTGTGCAAACACCAAGCGCTAGATGGACAACCTTTTTTGTGTGTGATCTTTCATAGTATTTCTTTCTCTCTCTTTTTTGAGGAAGCACCACACCTCACCAAACATGCAAAACTCGAAACCCAAAGTAACTGTCAGCAACTAAGCACTAGAGAGTTAATCATTTGCCTATATGTACACTAGAGAGTTAACTTGCCATTTGCCTATATGTACACTAGAGAGTTAACTTGCCATTTGCCATTTGCCTATATGTACCAAACATGCAAAACTTGAAACCCAAAGTAACCCAAAGTAACTGTCAGTAACTTGCCATTTGCCTATATGTACACCAGAGAGTTAATCTGTCAAGCCTGGACAGTCTAAATGAACACAAATGAAATTAACCTAGATACATTTGGCCGGACAGAAGAGCAGAGGTGGTGTAGCAGGGGCAGAGTCGCAGGGGAGCATCAGTCATGGTGGCAGAGCAGCATGAAGAACCACTGTGAGCATCAGAGGGGGTGGGGGTGGGAGGGACGAACCGTGCTCCGGTGCTGTGGCTGCGGTGGTCGACGACGACGAGGGTGGCGGGCTCCAACATGGCGACTCCTCCTTCGGCGGCTCCTCCTCCACGGGCTGCTAGGGCTTCGGCACAGCGGTAGCGAGGGCTCTGGCAACGAGGGAGGTGGGCTCTGGCACGGTGACTTCTCCTCCGGCGGCTCCTCCTCTGCTAGGGCTCTGGCGGAGGCGGGTGAGATAGATTGGGGAAAAGAAAGTGGAAGGGGAAAGGAGAAGTGGCGAGCCGTTTTTTTGGCTAAGTACCAAGGTTCTGTGGCGCATTACTCCGAAGTGCACCACAGAAGCTAAAACTTCTGTGGCGCATTTCGGAGTAATGCGCCACAGAACCTTGGTACTTAGCCAAATAAACGGCGCGAGGCTGTACTTGGACAGCAAACACACACTAGCCTAGTGGTTATGATGCATATTCAGAGACCTGTGGCAGCCAGGTTCGAATCCTGGTTGGGTCAATTTTTTTTCTTTATTTAAAAATGATATGTTACAGACATATTTAAAACCAAGCACATACACATGCATATTTATTCAAAAAAACCTCCCGAATCATATATATATTATATATATGTGTGTGTGCTTGTCACACATAAATGTTAATTTGTCGAATATCACATTATATGTTTTAGTCTCTAACTAATTAATACCCACACTAATATCACATTATACCCACACGAATTAATACACCAAAAAGTCACACAATTGCTAGTGTCTCTTCACAATCTTCTTGCCCTTTTTCATCGCGGTTGAATACTTTAGCCCGTGCACTTTGAGATTTCTTCTTGTGAATGGACAACCTTTAGTAGGCAGTGTGGTCTTCCTTCTTACTTTAGTAGTAGTAGGCATGTCGAAGTACTTGTCGAATTCCTCTTCGATCTTGGGGTTGCTGTTTTTGTCAAAGTTTTGCTCGTTGGCGGCTCCTTCCATTCCGATGATGCTCCTCTTGCCCCTCCTAACTACAACACGGTTGGCTTTGACGGGTCGGTAATAAAAAAGCATTGATCAACTTGGCTAGCGAATACCCAAGGCTCATTTTTTGTGGAGGCGTTCTTTGTTGATTTGGCATCTGGTATAACCATTGTGGTGAAATAGCGGCCTTCTTTTTCCACATTCTTGGCCCATCTAATACGGAACATCGGTACGATCTCTCCACAGTAGTCGAGCTCCCATATCTCCTCGATCCTTCCGTAGAATCTTTCCATCACAGTAGTCTCGTCATCAGCAAAGGATAACATAGTTACTCCTGAGTTTTGATATTCACTATTCTTGTCCTTTTCCTCGGTGTAGAATCTGTAACCGTTTATGTCGTATGACTGATAGGTCCTTAGGTTGTGCCCTGGGCCCTGCGACAAGGAGAATATGAGTTTTTGATCTTCCGTAGAAGGCATCTGTGGGGATTGTCCAGTTGCCTTTTCTTGAACCAACCCGTGAAGCTAGAGTTGTGCTCTCTAGTTACATCTCCCTTCTTCCTCGGCCGGCCCTGGTCGACGTACTCCTGCTCGATTAAGCTTCTGTGATCTTCGACCCAAGGGCCGACCACTTCAATGTGTTGTAGCGCGACTCAGTGTGCCCTTTCAAAATCAGTGCGTCGACCATCAATGTCGACATGTAGTAAGCGGCAGCCCTCACGGTGACCATATCCACCGAGCCTGCCGAGGTGCTTCTTTGTGGGTATTCCAACATCCTAGTTCTCGGTGGTTAGATAATTCTGGCAGAAGGAGATGCACTCATAGAACAGAAAGCCCTTGGCTATGCTTCCATCTGGACGCGACCTGTTGCGAACAAATCCTTTGATGACACCGTTTAGCCTTTCAAAGGGCATCATGTTGTGCAGGAATGTTGGCCCGAGCTGGATGATGTCGTCCACGACATGTACAAGCAGATGCACCATGATGTCGAAGAATGCGGGCGGGAAGTAAATCTCAAGCTCGCATAGTATCATCACGATCTCTTACTGTAGCCTGTCGAGCTGCTTCACACCTATCGACTTCCTAGATATGACGTCGAAAAAGTTACAGAGGCCAAACAACGTCTCACAGACATGCTCGTCCATTATCCCACGGATCGCAATAGGGAGTATCTGCGTCATCAGCACGTGACAGTCGTGAGACTTCATACCGCTGAACCTCTTCTTCGCCACGTCCAGATATCTGCTTATCTTCCCTGAGTAACCGTGAGGAACATTCACTCCTAAGAGGCACCTGAAAAACTGCTCGAGCTCATCCAGACTCAGAGTGAAGCAGGCAGCGCGAAGCACCACCTCATTCTTCTTAACTCTTTTGCGGCAACCTTGAGTCCCTTCCTGATGATGATCATCATCATCAACATCACTATCGGGGTACTGAAGATCTTTCTTTATGCCAAGCAATTTAAGGTCCTTTCTTGCTTTCGGCCCATCCTTGGTCCTCTCTGGCATGTTCAGTAGAGTGCCAAGCAGACTCTCGGTAATGTTCTTCGTGATGTGCATTACATCGAGGCTATGGGGAGTGTGAAGGACCTTCCAATACGGCAGGTCCCAAAAAACAGACCTTGCTTTCCATACACCCAGCAGCGGCTTTGTCCTCGGTCGTTTTTCTCTAGGCGCAAGGCAATCTACCCAATTATTCAAAAGCTCCTCGATTTCTTCGCCGCTCCTCGGACGCGGGGCTCTTTCGAGCTCGTCCTTACCATTGAACAGGTCACCATGTTTTCTCCACGGGTGATCCATGCGGAGCCACTTTCGAGTACCTTGGAACACCGTTTTCGAAGACCTGGGATCCCTTGGTAGCTGGAGATGCGGTGTCTCATCCATGCACTTGACGCATGCATTGTGTTTGTGGTTCACCTGGGCCGATACATATGCGTAACCAGGATAGTCCTGCACGGTCGTGAGCAACGCGGCTCTCAGATGGAAATATTCTTTAGTGTAGGCGTCCCACGTACGGGCTGGCGTCTCCCACAAGCGGGCTAACTCCTCTCTCAATAGCCCGAGATACAGATGCATATCGATACCTAGTTGTTTCGGCCCCTGAATAAGAATGCTCATGTGTACATACCTTTGCTTCGTGCATAGCCACGAGGGGAGGTTGTATGGCCATACAAACACGGGCCAGGTGCTATGCGTGCTACTCTGGTTCCAAAAGGATCGAGTCCATCGGTGCTCATACCCAGCCTGACGTTCCTTGCATCGCCCCCAAACTCTTCGAACTAGATGTCTAATGCGTTCCACTGGCTAGCGTCTGAAGGGTGTATCAGGATCTTGCCCTTCTCTGGATCATCTTCGGGTTTCTCTCTTTCCGCGTGCCATTGCATGAGCTTTGCTTCCTTAGGATCTACGAAATATCGCTGAAGACGAGGGGTGATAGGAAAGTACCATACAACTTTTCGAGGAACTTTCTTGTTCCCTCTCTTGTACCGTCCTTGGCCACACACCGGACAAGTGGTTCTATCCGTGTACTCGTTCCGATAAAGTGCACAATCATTGATGCATGCGTGCTATTTAATGTGTGGTAGGTCGAGAGGGCACACGATTTTCTTGGCCTCCTCGATACTTGTTGGCAATTTGTTCCCCTTAGGAAGTCGGTCGTGCCAGTATTCCATGTTCGCGTTGAAGCTCACATTGGTCCATTTGTGTTCGGCCTTCATCTCTAGAGCCTTGAGCGTTACACTCAAACGTGTATCCTCGGGGCGACACCCAGGATACAATGGAGTCATCCCGTCTACCTCCATTTGGGCCAGCTTGGCTTTCTCTCTTGCTACAGTTTTGTCCTTGCTCGTCTCCTTGAGGAGAAGTTCTTGAAGATGAGGGTCCTGCAAGATCGAAGTTAGCAGCGTCTGTGTGTTCGCGTCGTCTCCTTCTTCATGATCATGCCCGTCGTCATCTCCTTCTCCATGCTAATCATGCCCGCCGGCATCTCCTTCGTCATGATGATCATGCCCGCTGGCATCTCCTTCGTCATGATGATCATGCCCGGTAGACTCTTTGTCTTCTCGCTCGCCCACGTCTTCGTGACCACCACCATGTCCTTCCGGTGCCTCATTGAGGTCGCGCATGAAACTGCGCCTAAGCAGGTGACCCTCCAATTGTCCAGATTCAGGGTCGATCCGGCGCTGCAGTTTGCATGTTCGACATGGACATCTTACCATGGTCTTGTTGTTCAGAATCATGTCCTCCTTCGCGCCTTTCTTGTACCTAGCAATTCGACCTTCGCTCATCGTGAGGACCATGGTTGCCTGAGCGGTCAAAATAGAGAATATAGGTGAGAACCACACCATATGAACACACACATGCATGAATGCTAGCCGGAAAAATTTCGGCATGACCTTTCCTAAAATTAGGACATATGGGTAGTGCAAAATTTTGCCGAAATGGAAATGAATCAACATTTTGGCAAATATCGATGCAACCACACCGGCCGGGCCCGACAACAACAAGAAAACAACAAAAAACTTCCTCCCATTGCAAACATTCATGCACCCCACACAAGCATCGTCTCGCCATGGTTCGCACACACACACCGCCCGCGCGGCAAGCTTCACCTACATGTTCATGATGGCCAAGTACTCACCTAGCTATAGTAGACACAATAATAGCGAGACGAGACCACGCGATGAGAGAGTATGGACAAATAGATCTACAATGCAAGTTGGTGGAGAGGAAATTAGTAAACAAATAGAGAGATGTGAGAGGGAAAAGTCAGGAACTTTTAGATCTAGAAGTTGGAGCGAAGCTTCTACTTACCAATTTATGGATTAAAGTAGGTTTAGATATAAGAAAATGGAGAAACTATGGGCAAGATGGGGTGTGAGGGAGGAGGAAGACGAGTTGGGAGGAGGTAGAGATGTGAAATGGGTGGTGGTGGGATAGATAGATAAGAAAGCTATCTCATGTCACCTTTTTAACATATGGATCTGGACGCCCTCATCTGTGGCGCATATGGAGGAAATGCGCCATAAATGATGAAACTTCTGTGGCGCATTTCTACCATGTGCGCCACAGAAGTCGGTGAATAAGATTCCCTCTGTGGGGCCCACCCCCAAGTTCTATGCCGCATGCTAGGATATGCGCCACAGAAGTGAAACACATCTGTGGCGCATATGTCAACATGCACCATGGAACTTGGGTGAATTAGATTCCGTGATGGGGCCCCCCTCCATGTTCTGTGGCGCATGAGTAAATATGCGCCACAGAAGTTTCCTCTTCTAGGGCGCATATTACAGAATGCGCCACATAACTTGGATCATCCCCCCCCCCCCCGCCGGCGGGTCCCACCAATCTTCTGTGGCACATGGTCTGGAAAATGCGCCATAGAACTGCCAAACTTCTGTGGCGCATGCTTTCCAGTGCGCCACTGATGTCTTCCTGTGGCGCATAGATTGGCTCATGCGCCACTGAACATGTTGTCTATCTATAGGCTGTTTCCTAGTAGTGTGGGACAATGCACATTAAACTAAGAATGGCCACTATGCTCTCTCAATAGGTGCATAAATATATAAGGTGGAGACTCAACATAAAAGTAAAAGAAAGGCCTTCATAGAAGGAAGCAGGGATTCAAGTCTCATAAAGAGCTTCCAAAAATTATGGTACTTATTAGCTTTCAGCTCTCATTGCCCCTATCATAAGCATCTTTAGGTGATTAAGGTTAAAGTGACACAACTAAGAGGATATGCTTGACAAGTTATAAGTTGAAATCTAATGGCCCTTACTTATGAGTACCGAACCTCTTGCTACTCAACTTCAGTCATAAGTAAGATCTTGTCATTGTAGGTACATATGTATCATAGAGAACCTCCAACGGGGTACCCCTTGTACATGATACAAGAGCTATCCCATAATCAAAATGACAAGGCAAGCAGAGAATGAGCATCTCAGCGATCTTTTTATTTGCTATTTGCATAGGTTTTAATTGAGGATGCTTCATAGAGTGCTCATTATGGTTATGCTGCAAGTTTCCACCATGATTAGGCATGGCTTAGGCTAGCGGCCTAGGCATTTCTCTAACACACATACAAACTCCATGATCTTACAAGTTCCCCTTTTATTTCACATCGCCGGGATCCATAAGGAAAAGAATCATGATATCAACTGAATAATAAGTGCAATGTTGAAAGCGTTCCCCATGATACATGGTTCTGCTAACTGCAACTCATAAAGCGCAAGAATATACGCAACAAAGATGGACACAATGGTTCAAGATTATTATGTGCAAGAAAATAAAGTGTGTCATCAAGTTCGTGAGAGCTTTAATCACTAGTTTTCACATAACAAATTTAATTTGGAAGGTAGATAAAAACATGAATATACTTGGAATAGAAAATGCTAATAAGTAGGTATGGTGAACTCTTTGGAATAACTTGGTTTTATTTGGAGTTGGATGCATGAGTGGACCTCATACTTGGTATGGAGGCTAGCAAAAGACTGGGAGCCACCAACTAAGAGAGCAATAATGGCCATAATCATGCAAAGCGACAAAACATAATTAATTAAAGCATAAAGTGATATTACAAGTCAAAAAATAAAGGATCATAAAGGCTATGGTGACTTGGAATAGTCAGAACATGGTGTGAGCATGCGCCAAGTCAACCCAAATAAAGCATCAAAGGAGAATACCACAATACTATGCTTTAATATGCTAAAACAATGCATGATTCTTTCAAGGCACATTAAGAAATCTCAATTGTTTATAACATGTCATGCTATAGAAAAAACCACTAAGCATAAAGCTAAAATAATATCAAGCATGACATAACAAAGCATAGGCCACAGTCAAAAACAAACTCTTTTTACCACTTAAGCATGAAATTTTCCTACTCTTTTCCAATCCAAACCAACCTATTTGAAAACTAATGTTTGAATGAGGGGGCCCAACCAATTTATTCAAGAAAATTAAGAAAACCAATAAAACGAAAATCAAAATGAAAAAACGAATACGCTCGAAGAACAACACAACTATGCATGAAATAATAAAAATGAAGTGTTTGGAAGAAACCTGAGATTTTTATTTATGAAGAAGGGGATGCCTTGGACATCCCCAAGATTTGACGCTTGTACTTCTTGGATTTTTCATGGGGTGACATGGATGGCATCCCCAAGCTTGTGCTTTAGTCCATTCTTCATCTCATTACATCATTCTCTCCTTACACCTGCAATTTTTCCTTCATACAAAACTTCACACAATCTTTATTAGCAACATTAGTGTACTCAAGATAATAAGTCTTTGGGTTCAGTTTCAACACCAATAAAACTTCCATTAAAAGAAAGCTACTATATCACTTCCCTCAAAAAGCTCAATTCCCCAAAAAAACCCAAAGGAATTGACAAGAAGCAAATGCAAATAATGGCAGAAATCTATCAAAATAGACGAGCAGGTAAAAATCAATAGTTTCAAAGACCTTCTGTTGCTAAAATCAGAAAGTGTTGAACTAACGAAAGTTGGATAACAACCTAAGGCAGAAGCACCAAAAATCACAGCTCAAACCAACGTACAGAGATTTTACACGAATTTTTAAAGCGAAGCACAAAAATCAGTTTCGAGACAGCAACTTTCCCAAGCATTACTTCTTTCTCATTAGAGGTTACTCTTGTCACAAAAGTAAAATAAATAGGATAAGGAGTGGTTATTACAGAGGTAATAGCTTCCGAGACTCATCTAAAGATTTTGGATTATCTCCCAATAAGTACTTTTCTTTAACGCCTTTAAGTTATGCATAAGAAGCAAGAAAAGCATCAAGTATTCTCAAATGACGAAGCATTAAGAGCAAATTTTGTTTTAATAGGAGAGGCAAAAGGAATCTTCCCTCTCTTCTTAGGGAAGTGTTCTATACCTTTCTTGAGTGGAAATTGATATTTAATGGTGCCTTCTTTCATATCAATAATGGCACCAACAGTTCTAAGAAAAGGTCTTCCCGAAGTAATAGGACAAGAAGCATTGCATTCAACATCCAAAACATAGAAATCTATGGGGACAAAGGCATTGTTAACCATAATAAGAACATCATTAATACTCCCCATTAGTTTCTTTTTAGCATTATCATCAAGTTGGACATTTAAATAACAAACTTCCAATGGTGGCAAATTAAGCATTTCATAAATCTTTCTAGGCATAATAGAAACACTACTATAACGATCACATAAAGCTTTGAGATTAAAATCATTCACTTTCATATTAATGATGGGTTCCCAACCATCTTCTAATTTCATAGGAATAGAAGCTTTATGTTTCATATTTTCTTCTTTAATTTTTATGAGAGCATAAGTAATGTGTTTTGTAAAGGCCATATTCATAGCACTAGCATTGGAACTTTTAGCAAGCTTTTCTAGGAACTTAATTACTTCAGAGATATTGCAACCATCAAGATCAAAATCATAATTATCATCTAAAGTAGTAGAGCTATTATTTCCCATGTTCTAAGAATTTTAGTATTTTTATTAGAAAAGGTTCCATTGGGTTTAGTATCTTCAACATTAGTGGTAGTGATAGTAGAAACACTAATATTTCTAGCAATTTCATCTTCTCTTTCCCACTTAGCATGCAATTCAGCTAATAGTCTAACATTTTCATCAATTCTAACTTGTATGGCATTAGTAGCAGCAAAGGGATTTTCAATAGTTTCAGGTTTAGTAGCCATTTTATTAAAACAAGGTTGTGCTTCAGCGAATGATGCTATATTTCTTTCAGCATTAGAGAGTTTTTCCTCAATAGTTTTATTGAAAGTAGTTTGTTTACTAATAAAATCTTTAAACATGACTTCAAGTTCAGAGGGTGCACTTCTATTATTGTTGTAGGAATTTCCATAAGCATTACCATTATTGGGAGGATATGGCCTATAATTATTATTACCAAAATTATTCCTGTAGGCATTGTTGCTAAAATTATTATTTCCTATAGAGTTCACATCAACTTGATCTACTTGAGCAACCAAGGAGGCTAAGGGAAGATGATTTGGATCAATATGAGCTTTCCCATTAACAAGCATAGACATAATAACATCAATTTTATCACTCAAGGGGGAGGTTTCTTCAACAGAATTTACCTTCTTACCTTGTGGATCTCTCTCGGTATGCCATTCAGAATATTTCACCATCATATTATCAAGAAGCTTTGTTGCAGCACCCAAAGTAATGGTCATAAAGGTACCTCCAGCAGCAGAATCCAGTAGATTCCGTCAAGAATAATTCAGTCCTGCATAAAAGGTTTGGATAATCATCCAAGCAGTCAGTCCATGAGTGGGACAATTCTTTACCAAAGATTTCATTCTTTCCCAAGCTTGAGCAACATGTTCATTATCAGATTGTTTAAATTTCATTATTTCACTTCTCATAGATATAATCTTAGCAGGAGGATAGTATTTTCCAATGAAAGCATATTTGCATTTAGTCCAAGAATCAATACTATTTGTAGTTAGGGATTGCAACCATTCTTTAGTTTTTCCTCTCAAAGAGAAAGCAAACAATTTAAGCTTAATAATATCTCCATCAATATCCCTATGCTTCTGCATCTCACACAGTTCAAAAAAGTTATTCAGATGATCAGGAGCATCTTCAGTACCAATACCAGAAAATTGTTCTCTCATAACAAGATTGAGTAAAGCAGGTTTAATTTCAAAGAAGTAGCTTTAGATATAGGTGGAGCAATAGGTGTGCACATGAAATCATTGTTTTTGGTGCTAGTGAAGTCACACAACTTAGTGTTTTCAAGAGTAGTCAATTTTTTGTGTTTTTAATAAAGAAAGCAAACTAGTACAACTATTTTTTGTGTGTTTTTGATAAAGAAACAAGCAAACAAAGAGCAAAACAAATAAAAAAAGTAAAGAGATTGGTTATGAGGGACTCCCCTTGTGAAGATGTCCTTGACTCCCCAGTAACGGCGCCAGAAAAATATCTTGATGGCCCAAAATATATCGAGCTTGTTGGGGAACCCCAAGAGGAAGGTATGATGAGCATAGCAGTAAGTTTTCGCTCAGTTATGAAACCTAGGTTATCGAACCAGTAGGAGCAAGGAACCACCTCCAAGGTGTTGTTTCCAACTTAGAATCCTGCACAACACAACCACAGAACTTTGCCCCCAACTTATAGTGACGTTGTCAATCTCACCGGTTTTGCTGAAAACAAAGGATTAAATGTATTGTGTGCAAGATAGAAATAGCTTGCAGAAAGTAAATAGAAAACAGTAAACAACTTGTAGATTGATGGTAAAAGAAAGGACCGAGGTCCATATTTCACTAGTGGTGATTCTCCTTAAGATAGATGACATGTTGGATGAACAAATTACACCGAGGCAATTGACAAACATCGAGAAAGCATACATGCATATAATAATCATCTTGACTCCTATGAGATTTGATTGGGCATTACAATATTATGCATAGACCGTAATCTAACTGCATCTATGACAAATAATCCACCTTCAGGTTATCATCCGAATCCCCTCCAGTATTAAGTTGCAAGCAACAGATATTTGCATTAAACATTGCATGTAAAGTAAGCAATACGATTGTTCTATGAACATAGGATTGCTGTTTTATCCCTAGTAGCAACGCACATCTAGTACCTTAGAGATTTCTGTCACTTCCCCAGATTCCTAGAGGCATGAACCCACTATCGAGCATAAATACTCCCTCTTGGAGTTGCTAGCATTTACTCGACCAAGATATCTACTAACAACAGAGAGCATGCAAGATCACAAATAACAAATACATGAAACAGCATCTCAATATCCATCGGATCCCCGCAAACACAACATGTAGGATTATAAATAGATGATCTTGATCATGAACGGAGCTCACAAGATCTAGACATGGTAGCACAAAGGAGAAGAACCAACCATCTAGCTACTACATGGACCCGTAGTCCAAGGATGAACTACTCACGCATCACACCGGAGGCTTGCATGGTGATGAAGAAGGCCTACAGGGTGAATTCTCCCCTCCGGCAGGGTGTCGGGAAGAGCTTCAGATCCTTCCCGATCTAGGGATGGAGATAACGGCGGCTACAGACTCTTTCCTGGAATTTTGATCGGGTACTTAGGGTTTCTGTATCGGAGGCATCTTATAGGCGAAAGGGGAGGCCGAGGGGGTTCCTAGGCGGCCACACCACCCCCTGGCATGGGCCAGGCCTGGCCATGTGGCCAGGTGGTGTGGGCGGCCCTTGGCCCCTCTCCGTCTCGTATTCTGGCTCCATGTCCCCCTCGGTGAAATATTGACTTTGGCTTTTGTCCCGTCCAATTCCGAGAATATTCATTTTCTAACTTTCCTGGAACCAAAAACAGCAGAAAATAGCCAGCTGGCACTGTGCCATCTTGTTAATAGGTTAGTCCAAGAAAGTGTATAAAAATACTCCAAAGTGTGGACAAAACATGAGAAAGTAGATATAAAACAAGCATGGAACATAAAAAATTATAGATACATTAGCAACATATCAAGCACACACATGAAAGAGTGTGGAATAGTTTCACAACACATGCCTGCCAGAACACCAGAACGTAATCGTGTGTTGGAATGCCGTAATCATACTATATTGGATATGGTTCGATCTATGATGTCTTTGACTGACTTGCCACTGTCATTTTGGGGTTATGCACTGGAAACCGCTACATTCACTTTAAATCGGGCACCATCTAAATCCGTTGAAACGACACCATATGAATTATGGTTTGGAAACAAACCTAAGTTGTCATTTCTTAAAGTTTGGGGATGTGATGTTTATGTGAAGAAACTTCAATCGGATAAACTCGAACCTAAAGCAGAAAAATGCATCTTCATAGGATACCCTAAAGAAACAATTGGGTATTCCTTCTATCGTAGATCCGAGGGCAAGGTTTTCGTTCCCAAGAATGGATCCTTTCTAGAGAAAGAGTTTCTCGCAAAAGGTGTGAGTAGTCGAAAGCTAGAAATCGAAGAGGTTATTGAACCTTCTCTTCATGAAATGGCGAATGGCACAACACCAGAAGTCGTTCCGGAGTTGACTTCACCAAATGAAGAAGGAACTAATGATAATGATCATGAAACTCCGAAAGAGGACACTATTGAACCACGTAGGTCAAGCAGGACACGTGCAGCTCCTAAACTATATGTGAATCCTGTTGTAAATTTCATGGTTGATGAAATAGATGACCCTACGACGTATGAAGAAGCGATGATGAGCCCAGATTCCAACAAATGGCTAGAAGCCATGAAATCCGAGATGCAATCCATGTACGAAAACCAAGTTTGGACCTTGGTTGACTTACCTCATGACCGAAAGGCCGTTGAGAATAAATGGATTCTCAAAAGAAAAACTGATGTTGATGGTAATGTAACCGTCTATAAAGCTCGACTTGTCGCAAAAGGGTTTTGACAAATTCAATGAGTTGACTACGATGAGACATTCTCTCCCGTAGAGATGCTAAAATCAGTTAGGATTATTTTAGCAATTGCTGCATATTTCGATTATGAAATATGGCAGATGGATGTCAAAATGGCATTCCTCAATGGTAACATTGAAGAAGAGTTTTATATGATACAACCAAAGGGTTTTGTCGATCCTAAGGCTGTTAAGAAGGTGTGCAAGCTTCAGCGATCCATCTATGGACTGAAGCAAGCATCACGGAGTTGGAATCTCCGCTTTGATGAGGTGATCAAAGAGTTTGGATTTGTCCAAACTTATGCAGAGGCTTGTATTTACAAGAAAGTGAGTGGGATCAATGTGGCATTTCTGATATTATATGTGGATGCATATTATTGATTGGACATGATATAGATCTTTTAAACAGTGTTAAAAGTTATTTAAATAGCAAATTTTCTATGAAAGACCTTGGTGAAGCGTCATATATATTAGGCATAAAGATCTATAGAGATAGATCGAGACGCCTAATAGGGCTATCGCAAAGTACATACCTTGATATGATTTTAAAGAAGCTTAAAATGGACGAAAGTAAGAAGGGGTTCTTACCTATGTTGCAAGGCAAGACATTGAGTAAGACTCAAAGTCCGGCTACGGCAAAAGAAAGAGAGATAATGGATAAGATCCCTTATGCTTCATCCATAGGCTCCATAATGTACGCCATGCTATGTACAAGACAGGATGTGGCACATGTTATTAGTTTGGCTAGTAGGTACCAATCTGATCCAGGTTTGGAACACTAGATAGCGGTCAAGAATATCCTTAAGTACTTGAGAAGAACTAAGGAAATTTTTCTTGTATACGGAGGTGAAGAAGAGTTGGTCGCTAATTGTTATGTCGACGCTAGCTTTGACACTGATCCGGATGAATCTAAGTCTCAATCCGGATACGTATTTCTCATGAACGGAGCAGCAGTTAGTTATAGGAGCTCCAAACAACCTGTGGTATCAAGGTCAACAACGGATGCGGAATATATTGCTGCTTCAGAAGCAGCACAGGAAGCATTTTGGATGAAGGAGTTCATTACCGAACTGGGTGTGGTTCCTAGTGCGTTGGATCCAATGGTGATCTATTGTGATAACAATGGATCCATAGCCAATGCAAAGGAACCAAGGTCTCACAAGAATTCCAAACATATTAAGCGTCGGTTTCATTCCATCCATGAGCATGTCAAGGATGAAGATATAAAGATTTATAAAGTACATACGGATCTCAATGTAGCAGATCCGTTGACTAAAACTCTCCCTAGATCAAAACATGATCAACACCAGAACTCCATGGGTGTTAGATTTATCACCATGTAACTAGATTATTATCTCTAGCGCAAGTTTGAGACTGAAGGGAATATGCCCTGAGAGGCAATAATAAAGTTGTTATTATACATATTCCAAGTATATGATAGATGTTTATTTTGCATGCTATAATTGTATTAATTTGGAAATGGTAATACATGTGTGTTTAATAAACAAAAGGAAGTTCCTCATTATGCCTCTCTTATAAACTAGCTTGTTGACTAACAAGTTGATCAAGGTTTCCTGATCATGGACATTGGATGTTGTTAATAATGAGGTCACAACATTAGTGGAATGATGTGATGAACATTCGTCTTAAGTATAGTATTACGATCAAAGTCATTGTGTTTATATTACTATAACATCTAACAAAGTAATCCTAGTCCTTAGACCATGAGATCATGTTAATCACTAACACTGGAAGAGTATCTTGATAACATTAAACGTCACACCGTGGAAGGGTGATTATAAAGGTGGGTTTAGTGCTACGAAAGTGTTATGTAGAAGCTCATGGATCAAGAGTGGGATTTGTCCATACTAATGACGAATAGGTATACTCTGGGCCCTCTCGGTGATATCACATTGGTTAGCTTGCAAGCAAGTGATAAGATCACTAGAATGTTATATCACGGGAACGAGAAAAGAGTACATGTCGGTAACGAGATCAAACTAGGTGTGGAGATACCGATGATCGAATATCGGACATGTAATATATCATGACACAAAGGGATTTAGTTACTAATGTTAAAGGTTCTCACGATCACAGAAGTCATCGTAGAATGTGTAGGAGTCAGTATGGATCTCCAGGTCCCGCTTCTGATTATTGATTTGAGAGGGGTCTCGATCAAGTTTGCATTATTCACGAACCGTAGGGTGAGACACTTAAGGGACACCAACACCATTTGGATCAAATGTGTTTCAGATGAAGGAATTGCAAAACGCTGGAATTATTTCAATAGACATCGAAACTGTTTCGGGTGAAATTGCTGAAATTGGTTCTGCATGTAATATTGAAATGTTGCAGGGGGTTTTATGTGAATGTTTGTTAACTAAATTAATTAACAAAATTCTGAATAAATTTAATAAAAGACTTTTATTAAACGAGAGAACATTAAATTTGCAGATATTTAATGCATTTAAAGTAAAGACTTTAAAGAGGAATGATAAGCGACTCTTTTATGTGGAGGGGGTTACCACCACATGAATGGGGGAGGTGAGTGGTCACCTCCATGGGGTGCCGGCCATGGGGAGGGGTACCCCCTCCTCCTATAAATGGCCACCCCTCTCACCCTTCTTTCACACACCTCCTCGTGAAGGATCTCTCTCCCCCTCTAGAATTATTCCTCCATTGTCTCGGATTAGCGAGATACATGTTCCCGGTGGCATTTCGTCTAGAAGGAGTTGCTGCTTCCGCTGCATCACTGGAGCGAGGAGGCGGAGGTTGTTCGGTGTCCTGAACGTGTGTGCGAGTGCGGATGCGCTACTGGTTTGCGGTGCTAGGACTTCCACACGATCTTCATATCGGCAAGCGTACGACTACATCATCCACGAGTTCCTACTTGTTAACAAAACTTTGGTGTCTTCGAGGGTAAGTTCTCCATGGATGTGTATCCACCTGTTGCTTGTATCTAGTAGATAGATCTTGGCGTATATTTCTCATCATAGGAAAATATTTGTTTTCTATGATGCAAACCCTTTAGGAACATCCCGTCAGCAGCTTTGCTCATCATGTCATTGAGTTTGTTCTTGCCTTCAAGATCCAAGAGGCTCTTGCACACGATATCCCTATGGACGAGCTCTTCTTTCTAGTACTTCTCTATCCTATTAAAATGATGTTCATTGTCCGGGACATGCACACCAACTGGTACATCTAGAAGGTTGGACCCCTAGTCCTCTTGCGGCTTCACGCTCATGCAGGCATTCATGGTGATCTGCTTTGTTGTTGACGTATGAGCCATAGTCTCCTGATAGGTTCCTGTAGTGGAGTGGTTAGATTTCCTATGCTTTGGCAAAGAGTAGTTGGCGGAGATGAGCTTGAGAGACTCCGTGCATCCCTTCCCATGAGGTTTCTTAGCTTCTTCCGCATCTTAAGGCTTCACCATCGCCAAGTAGTCTGGTTGCTTCCAACCCTTATTTGATTGTTCCATGAAGATCTGGAACTCCTTGTCTTCAGAATCATCATCGGAATCATAAGTGTACCGCTTGTCCTTAGGGATTAGGCCTTGAACTTCCCGATCATCGGCTTCGATGGAGGAGGTCTAGAAACTATCCCACAAACAAGCCATGAGGTTTAGAGGCTTGACTTTGCCTTGAATCGAGTAGCGCATCAAGTAGATTAGATCTATTGATATAAAAGGGAGGTAGATCTCTAAAGAGACCCATAAAGGGTTAGAAGCAAGGTAAAAATTCGTACTGGGAGGAAAAGGGTCGCCCAAGAAAAGATCCTAACAAATATGGAAACAAATAAGTGCAAAAGAAGGAAATTCGGGATGTAACGACTAGTCGGTACGGGTGCACGCCCGTACGGCGTGCCCGTACTGGGTCATTTCCAAAAACCACGACCCGAAGTAGGTAATTAGTCTACCGACTAAGCAGTATGGGAAGGTCTCGCTCATACTTCCCGTCCATACCGACTTCACGGCGGTTCAAAATTAGTTTAAGTCATACGGATAGTGAATAAAAATTAGAGACGGTCACAGAATGGGTAACGACCAGCCGTACGGGGGGTTGCACCCATACGTTGTGGTCGTATCGATTATGTGAAAACGTGGCCAAGGTACCTATGGTCTTAATGACCAGCGGTACAGGCGGATCCATCCGTACTGCCCGCCCGTACCGATCTCGTAAGACCGGCAGTGAACTAAGAAAAATTAAAGGAAATCACATATGCAAAAATAAATAGTAGAAAATCATCCATAACAAATATGTGTTTAGGATTTCATAAGCTGTGATAATCGAGGGAATATGATCTCATTAGAGTTTATTTCTTCCTCTCTTAGAATAGAAAAGGTCATAGAAAATCACCAGAACCTTTACAAGAAGATGTAGAGAACTTTCTTTTAGGTAATGTGGTTCCCGCGGGTATGCACACGGATAACACCTCTTTTGGATGAGTAACTTCTTGGGTTTCCATGAATGTTTCCACCGCCTCTTCCTTCCTTTGTAAGATCTATAAATCAAAATCTTGCAAAAGTAGAGTCCAACGGATCATTCTTGGCTTAACATCAGTCCTTTCAGGATTTCCTTTAAGCCAACATGATCAGTATGTATTCTCACTTTGGAGTCCATGATAGAAGATCTAAATTTATCACAGGAAAAGACTGCTGCAAAGATTTCTTTTTCTACCATAGGATAGTTCTTTTGGGCCCCGTTTAAGGTGCGACTAGCACGATGAATAATTTTAGGTCATCACCATCATACTAACAAAGAATTGCTCCTACAGCTTCATGACTAGCTTCGCAAAATAGTTCAAAAGGTTTCTTACAATTAGGTGGTTTTATAATGCGAGCTTCAAGAAGGGCTTGTTTTAATATGTTGAAAGTAGTAAGACACTTTTTATCAAAATTAAAACGAACAGCCTTTTGAAGAAGGTTAGTTAATGGTCTAGCAGTTTTTGAAAAATTCTTAATGAATCTTCTCCAAATTCCTAAATGACCTAAAAAGCTTATTATACCTTTTATATCTCGAGTAGGGGGTAACCTCTCATTGCTTCAATCTTTGCCTTGTCGACTTCTATGCCCTTACCTGAGACTTTTTGACCGAGTACTATGCCTATTCTTGGACCATGAAATGACATTTCCCCCAATTCAAGACTAAGTTAGTGTCTTCAAATCTCTGCAAAACTTTTCAATTTTATGGAGAAAATGATTAAAGGAAGTTCCATAAATAGAAAAATCGTCCATGAACACTTCCATAATACTTTCAACATAATCGACAAAAATAGCAGTCATGCATCTTTGAAAACTGGCAGGAGCATTGCAAAGACCAAAATTCATACGACGATAAGCATAAAGACCATAAGGACAAATGAAGGAAGTTTTAAGTTGATCATCAGGGTTCACAGCAATTTGGGGAAAACTGGAATAAACATCTAAGTAGAAAAAATGAGAATGCATAGCAAGCCTTTCTAAAATTTGATCTATAAACAGTAAAGGGTAATGGTCTTTCTGAGCTTCCTTATTTAGTTTCCTATAGTCAATGCACATCCTGTGTCCAACAATAGTCCTAGTAGGTACCATTTCATTATGTTCATTTTCCACAACCGTAAACCCACCTTTCTTTGCAACACAATGAACAGGAATTACCCATTCACTCTCCTCCACATCAAAGATTATGCCTGCATCCAACAAATGTATTATTTCTTTTCTTACCTCCTCTTTCATATGTGGTTGAAAACATCGCTGGAAGTCCACGATCAGTTGAGCTTCTTCTTCCATGAATATTCTATGGGTGGCTATCGATGAACTAATCCCCTTCAAGTCACTCATCGAATACCCAAGAGCATTTTGATGGATGCGGAGAACCTTCGTTATGTTTTCCTCCTCTTTCTCTACGAGGTTAGCACTTACAATAACAGGGAAATTATTTCTCTCATCAAGAAACTTATATTTTAGTTCATTTGGTAGAGTTTTAAGATTTGGAGGAGGAAGATACTCATCTCCTTTCCTTATAGGTTCTTCATATTTTTGATTAATCTCGATGTCCACCTCTAGTGTGGAGTCAAGATATTTACCTATTTCAGTTTTTTCTATGTCTCCAAGAATGTTATTATTGTTGACTAAATTTCTTGCTAGATCATCATCTGGAGTCTCGATGACTATTGAGGATAAGTTTATGATTTTACCTTCTTCCTCACGTTCGTACTCATCATCATCTATTTCTTCAATAGTTGGCTTATGGTTAAATTTGGAGAAACGAAAATCCATTTTATCTTAACCAAACTTGAGAGACACAGTTTGCTTCTTGCAGTTTATGTTTGCTCCTGCGGTATTTAGAAAAGTTATTCCAAAAATTATGGGACAATAAACGTTAGTGGGCATATCAATAAGCATAAAATCAATAGGATATTTGTAAGGTCCAATACAAATAGGTACGTCCCTAATTATTCCCATAGGGACTCTGACATTCCTATTTGTAAGCATTATGGTCATATCTGTATCTTCCAATTCAGCTGGAGCTAATTTTTTTAAAAATTTTAAATAAAAAGTAAAAGGGATAGCATTAATAGCTATAACAATATCACAGAGACCATAATAGGAAGTTCCTCCAAAAGTGCAAGGGAGTATAGGCTTACCAACTTCTTTAGCTTTTACCTTTCCTTCAAAAAATTGTGGTGCTTTGTAATCTAGCTCAATCACGTTGCAATGTGCAAACATGGTTAAAATATCTTCCTTTATTGATGCTTCTGCCTATTGTACATGCTCTTCTTCAGTTTTCCTTATTTGTGTTTCCTCTTCTAGCTCCTTGAGAAATAATTCTTCCTCTTTGCATTGATCCTCAAGTTGCTGATCCATCATATGTCTTCTCACCATCCATGGAAAAGGAAAGGGTTCAACATATGGGGGTACCTCCTTTATTGGCTCAACAGGGGCCATAATTATTGGATCTTCTTCAATAACTGGCTCGGGTGGCAGAGTATAATGAAGCCAGTCCTTGTTTGGAGCTTCAATATCTTCTGTAAAAGATTGAAGGATTTGCAAGATAATATCACCATCAAGTTGTAGTTCATTAGCAGTTTCTTACCTTACCGGAGTCTTTATAAGCATTGAGACAATCATATTCAATTTCTATACATCCTTCGCCTCCTAAATCAAATCCCCATGTTTCTCTATTACAACGAATTCGTTCTAAAAGTTCCCACGACTTTAATATAGTTAACTCCATGAAAGAACCTCTTGAATTCGTGTCAAGCTCATGTTTAATTTCTTGATTAAGTCCTCCATGGAAAATATGCAAAAGTACCATTCTAGTAAATCATGATGGGGACATTTGTGAAGTAGAGACTTGTAACTTTTGTAGGCTCTTACCAAACCTTCACCTGGGCGGTTCTTGAAGTTTGTAATTTCCCCCCATACTTCCATAGTTTTTACCTTGGGAAAGAATCAAGACACAAATTCTCCTTTAAGTTTTTCCCGGGTATCAATTTTGTCTGCATGGCAAATCCTATACCAAGCCAAAGCAGTGTTGGTTAGACATTGGCTAAATAGTTTTAGTTTCAATTCATGATCAGAATAGCCTCTCAATTTAAGAGTACAACATAGCTCGGTAAAATGCATTAAATTATTATAAGGATCCTCATCAGGATCATCTCCTATAAATTTTTTCTCTTTAATAATAGCAGTAAAACGAGGGTTAACCTCATACTCTGGTTCGCTCCCACTCAGTAATTCTTTAACTAGTCCTCTATTGAATTTCCCGAGGTATTTAGTTGCATCGAGCTGATTAATCAGTCCGAGTGAAGTCATGGTGCTCACCTGAAACTAGTAAACAACTTTAGTAAAACAATGAGTAAAATAAGTAACTAAGAAGAAATACCAAAAGTTCTTAGCTCCCCAGCAACGGCTCCGGAAAATAGCTTGATGATTGCAAGTGCACAAACCAATTGTAGCTAGTTTTGAAGTAAAGATATCGAACCCACAGAGAGCTATTGGTTAAGGTCTTTATTCCCCTCGCTACTCTCTACCAAATTATACTTATAAGTTTTCTTTGATCTCAAGTAAAGGGTGTTTGAAAGGTTTATGGTTGTTTGCAGAAAACTAATTAAAACAAGTAAAAGAAAACAATAAACGAGATTGTATGAAAGCGTGGTTGAACTCAATAGGGCTAAAATGTTCTCGGGGATGTAGGATACAACACTAGCATAGTATTATTGTTATATGTAATCAAGATAACATACTCCTTGTGTCAAGATATGTGTGGTGAGATCCCCATAATAAGATGTTCACGACATGGATCGTAGGAAGCCACTTTGTTGAGCCAAGTGTGAGGTCACCTCTAAATAGCCACTGTGATGTCTGAGAGCAATCACCCATACAAACCACCACAATTATGGGTTTCCCCATGGATATCGTAATTATCTTAGGGATTCCCACTTTAATCCCTCTTTGACCGTGCAGGTTACGAGCTGGTGCTAATCTGTCATGGGGCATTCTGGGTACGCTTCCAAGATACGTCCAAAGGGTTTCTCCCTCCCTTTAGTACCAAAGGAAAATGATATGTGTCCGACTATGCATACCATCTAAAGAGAGAGATCAAACACAAATCATAATTATATCATAGAAAAGCAACATACGAATAGAAGAATTGATCATCTTTATTACAAGTTCATAATTATGCTAGGGTTTATCCATCTCTCCAAGAACAAAGGAACTACTCACTCATAGAAGCAACCAACAACATCACATAATCAAATGAATGATTAAAGTATGGGGGTAGATCTAATGCAAACCACAATTGGATCTGGAATTACAAAGAGATCTAATATATGAAAGAACGAGTAATCGTGGTGATGAAGATTTAATGGTTGATGATGAAGGGGATGATGCGTTGTCCTCCAATGATCCGAGGATCAGCAGGGATTTTACCCCGGCCAAGTTCCTCCTTCAGATCCGTCTCAGATGTGGTGTTTCGTCGTTTCTGGTGGCTATAAATGTCGGATCTTTTTCTCGTCTTTCCTATAAAGAAGTATTTAACGAGGCAGTCGCGATGGCGTCTGGTACGGACGAACGGTACGGACGGGCTCTGCCCGTACTAGTGGTTGTTAATCGTGTTGATTCCTCCTCTGTGATTGGTATTCTTCCAGGAGCGAAGGAAAATTCATAAAATCACTTTTATCACTTAGAAATATCATATAGTTACACAATATGACAGCTATAATTGATATGTTCATATATGAATCCATGATTTGGGATCATGTTGAAATAAGAACGAAATAGCGCGCGTATGCATGGTGAAATACAAATATCCCTACTCTATTTATGCAAAAACAAAAGGTAAATATACTTCAATTTTGGATGCATTGGACGCTGACGGTAATGAGACCATCTATAAAGCTCGACTTGTCGCAAAAGGGTTCCGTCAAATTCAAGGAGTTGACTACGATGCGACTTTCTCACCAGTAGCAATGCTAAAGTCTGTTAGGATTACGTTAGCAACTGGTACATTTTTTGATTACGAAATCTAGCAGATTGATGTCAAGATAGTGTTCCTTAATGTAAACATTCAGGAAGAGTTGTATATGATATAACCAAAAGGTTTTGTCGATCCTAAGGATGCTAACAAGGTATGCAAACTTCAGCAATTTATGGACTGAAGCAAGCATCCCGAAGTTGGAATCTCCGATTCGATGAAGTAATCAAAGGTTTTGGATTTGTCCAAACCATCGGAGAAGCCTCTATTTACGAGAAAGTGAGTGGGAGCTCTAATTTATTTCTAATCTTGTGTGTGGATGACATATTGTTGATTGGAAATGACATAGAACTCATGAAAAGCGTAAAGGATTACTTAAATAGTAAGTTTTCGATGAAAGATCTTGGCGAAGCTGCATGCATATTAGACATCAAGATTGTTGGGGATATGCTAAATGGGTATCACCATTGCATGTCTCTAATCCGGCTAACCGGGGTGGCCCACAGTTGCTAGCATGGCCCATGGCCTACTGGGCGGCCCAGTTAAGCGGATCCAGAAGGGAGGCCCATGCCGGATGAAGGAAGGCTACGTGGAAGTCAGCAACATACGCGGAGCCTTGGAGTACAAGACACGAATACTAGTTAGTATTAGTGTAGGACTCTGTAACTTGTCCGGCAAGGGCCTTTACCTATAACCGTAGGTTCTGGTGCCTTTATAAGACGGACAACCAATGTACAACGTACAACACCTCGCGCAGCGAACCGATCCCTATAACTTGACGTATTGTCGTTATAATGATTTATAGCTAGAGTAGAGTTCCGCCACCGTCGTGGGACTTGAACTTGGGTAAGCTGTGTTACCTTGTACTCGACAACTAGCCGCCTTCTCCCACCTCTCTAAACACGCTCTGTGAGGACCCCTCCATGGAGTACTCGTCGGCAATACCACGATAGTTGGCGCCCACCGTGGGGCAAGTGGCGCTTTGAGGACTACACCGGGCGAGGTCCATGCTCTTCGACGGAATCGGCGACACCATAGATATTGTGTGCATTCTCTTCTCTGGCAATGTCCCGATCGTTCCGCCGGACGAGTTCTAGGTCCCGGCAAAGACGAACCCTACCCGCTGCTCCGTCATCCTAGTCGGAGGCATCCACATATTCATCGGCGAAAGCGACTCGGGACATAGCTCCCAAGGAGTTAGAAACTCATCAAGGACCGCATGCATCATCTACGGACAGGACACGTTCATGGAAGAATCTGGACCGTATCTCTCTTTGGAGTTTGTCTACAAAGATCAGAAAAATTCAAGGCCCAGCCAAACCACCCCTGTGCAGGATATAACGGTGGAAGGACCCCCGCAGATCCGCTTGGCTTCCACGAGCGTTAAAGACACGGAGGTCACACTTTGTGGGCATCGGTACCATCTTCGATTTGGCCATATGCATTCAAAGGGAAGGAGAATCTCCTCCTGAATACCTCGCTAGATGGTTAAGGGTGAGATAAACCCTGTAAGGTGACCGCACTAACAAACTCGTCTATCACTTCGTGGAAGGGCTCACGCCCCAAACACTCCTCCAACATATGCTTTGGAGGGGAAAGGTTGCCGGCTTGCTTACCCTCAATGAGATGACCACAACTATCAACAGTTCTGCTAATTCCAATGAGGAAGCTAAGTCCGACATAACCACCACAATCGGAGGAGGCAACAACAACAACAGCCTTGCACCGTCCCCTCCAGCTTCTCCATCGGAAACACCGAAACTAACTCCGAATCAGTGCTTGATGCCCTCTACACCAACATCAACATGGATGGTGGTGGCTCAGACGCTAACTCAGAGGAATATGATGCTTCTATGAGGGGGATAGAGAAGGAGTTTGAGAAGGAGGAGCGTGCCGAGAAAGCTACCACTTCCCACCAGGTATTGTTGGCCATCCGAAACATGATAGCAGAAGACGACAGGAACCGGAACCTGAGAAAGCTCCGCCCACACATGCGGTTACCAGAGCGGCAGTGGCAAATAAAGCGATCCATCCTTCGGATCCGACCAAGGCCATGCCTCCTTCGGTTAACCCCCCGCAACAGCCGCAAGAAATTGCCACAGACCCCAGTACTGCCAAGCAAACAAATATGTCGCCACCACCACCAACGTCTGTAGCTGGAAACCCTTTGGTTACTCCCGCCGACAAGGTGATGTACGGTCCACTCCTCGTCGAGCCCATTACAGTCACCCATATCCAGAGCATTATGCAGATTCATGAGAAACGTGTAGTAATCCTCATCGAGGCCAAATGCATCGTAGAATAGGGCGCCCAGCTGGACAGAGATTTTTCCAAGGCATAACAATCCATCAAGGCGGCAAGGGAAATGGAGGCTGAATACAAGCAGTTGTTGTTAAAGCACAAAGTGAAGAAAGCACTAGCTCACGTCATCGGAGACCTCGGCATTCAACGAGTTAGGATGGGATGCGTCCAAACCGTCAAAGGTCACCCCATACATTGATTCAGGGGGGAGGCAAGTAATGCCAATTCTTGCCCTCAACATGGTCATCGCCAAGACCCACCTCGAATAGGACAGGTCATCAGAAGCGGTGGCTCAGGACTATGACCTCGTAGCCAAGGCTTGCAAGCAACAGGAGAAGTCCACCTCGCAGAGGCTTGAGTCCAACCCGGAGCTTTGCTAGTCAACCCTAAACAGCCGCCGAACGCCAAGCTCTCCTCGTGACGAGGATCCCATACAGGCTCCATGGAGCGAAGGAGGAGGGATGCGCGAGGAATGGTCGATTCCATACCCATATCTTCTGACAAGGGAGAGAGGGCTCACCCCACCGATCGCTGCCACCCCTGCCATCCCGGCGTCATGAGGAACAATAGCTACGCCACCCCATAAGCATGTCACCCCTAGGCATCCCCACGTTGGTATTGTCATACGTGACCAGGGTGAGCAACCTCGGCATGCCGGAGAGCACAACAGCAATGAAGGACATAAGAGCAGATCCCACAAGGAAGCGTCACATCCGACAAGCAATCACAACTAGCCTTAGGATTCGCATGGACGGAGCAGCAAGAAGCATAACCCAATGCCACCACCACCAATGTCGCCACCCAGTAGCCACCATGGAGAAGGACATGGCGGATCCCATGGATCGCACCACAACTCTCCTCCCCATGATGGAAATGGGAAGCAACCAGAGCCGTACGATGAAAGTTCGAAACTTGACAAGATTCAAGAAGCCCGGGAACTCCCATACCTAGGGCCACGCTATTTTGGACCGGTAATACGGGCCACAACTTACCCCAAGGGTCTCCCGATAGACAAGACTATCAAGCCCTATGATGGTACTGCCAGGCCAGCTACATGGTTGCAGGACTATAGCGAAGCGATTCACATCATTGGGGGAACCCTAATATCACCGTCAAGTACCTCCCACTAAAGCTCACCGGCATCGCCCGACAATGGATCGACAACTTGCCGGAGAAATCAATCTGCCATTGGTTGGACATGCATGAAACATTCACCAAGAACTTCAAGGGAACATACAAACATCTCTGCACCTTCAGTGACCTATAGCAGTGTGCACAAGAAAAGGATGAACCCTCTCGTTCTTACCTATCGCATTGGCTGGATATGAAAAATTCATGCGGGGGAGTATACGATCAAACCTCTATGGCCGCCTTCATCGACGGCCTGGAAAAGGGGACATTGCTCCGACATATGCTGGAGCGCCATCAGGACAACGGCAAGCTCGACTTCAACTCAATGATTGCCATGGATAGCTAGTTCACCGCCGCTGATAACGATGCTCGCGGGTTGTTGCTAGCACTGGCCATCCCTACTCGGGCCAAGAGGAACAATAATAACAAGAAGAAAAATCTGCCAGAAGAGAAGCAAGTAGCCGACATGGTCGCCATGATGTTCGATGGCAGAGGCGGAGGCGTACAACATGGTCGTGGCCAGGGGCTAGCTATCGGCAATAGCGAAGTAATTCAACACATTCAGTGCCCCGTGTTCCCCAGACGTACAAAGAGTACCGTGATATGCCATGTTCCGTCCACCTCGACGCAAATGGCAAAGCCACCCACACCAACCACCAATGCAAGTTTGTCAATGACCTCAAGGAAGACCCTAAGTCTGGCTACAAGCAAAGTCGGAAGAACAGACCCCGTGGAAAGGACAAAGGGAATATGAAGGATGAGGAATCCAAGGAATCAAGTGACTTTGATAAAGATGTGGAACCCAAGTCCACCGACAATTGCGATGGAAAGGGCAATAATCCTTTCAAAAAGAAGGGTCTAGTCTACCACACCTTGTAGGCCTAGAAAAACACACTGAGGATACCGATGGCTACCCCCCAGTTCTCAGTACGTCTAGTGGATGGAGATTCCAATCACTTGGGACACATAATATCATCTAGACCTCATCCCAATAGAGAACCAGTATGCCATGGTCATCAACCCCTTGATTGACGATAGTGAGTTCACAAAGTGCCTCGTGGACATTGGAAGCTGCATCAACATCATATACCTAGATACACTGGACAAGATGAACTTGACGGAGATCCAGCTAAGGAAGAGCAGCACAGTTTTCCATGGCGTCGTTCCTGGCCAGCAAGCTAACTCCCTTGGCTGCATCACCCTTCAAGTCATCTTTGGTGATGTAAACAATTACCGCCAAGAGCACATGACCTTTGAAGTGGTGCCCTTCAAGAGAGTGTACCATGTCATATTTGGATGCGACATCTTCCACTCCTTTCTCGCCAGGCCATGCTTCGTCTACAATAAGCTCAAGATACCCAGACCAAACGGCATCATCACGGTTGATGGAAGCTTCACCAAGGCAAGGGAGGTCGAGTAAAGCGAGGCCGCCTTCACGGAAGCGGTCCTCTATGGTGAAGCATTCAAGGAGATCCAGAGCCAGGTTGACGCCTTGGAGATGTTGGCTTTGAAGAAGCAAATCACTAGTGCTGAACCCGCATTCAAGGCCACCATCAAGACCAAGCAGGTGGAGCTTGTTGAAGGAGATTCCTCCAAGACCACCACCATTGGCACGAACTTGGATCCCAAATAGGAAAGCATGCTCATCGAGTTCCTCCATGAGAATAGGGACATCTTCGCCTGGCAACCTTCCAACATGAAATATGTACCTAGGGAACTTGCCGAGTACAGCTAGAATATTGATCATAAAGTGAAACCGGTGAAGCAACCTCTACGATGCTTCAGTGATGAAAGACAGCGGGATATAGGCAAAGAGATAGCTAGGTCACTTAAGGCTAGTTTTATTCGAGAAGTAATTCACACCCAATGGGTGGAAAATCCTATACTTGTCCCCAAAAAGGGAACCAAAGAATTAAGAATGTGTGTTGATTACACTAGCTTGACCAAGTGTGTCCGAAGGATCCGTTTCCTATGCCTCGCATTGACCAAGTCATTGACTCGATGGCTGGCTCGGAACTTCTGTGTTTTCTCGATGCATACTCAGGGTGCCCCCAAATCTGCGAAAGTTGGACCAATTGGCCACTTCGTTCATCACACCTTATGGCACATACTGCTATGTCATGATGCCCTTTGTGTTGAAAAACGCTGGTTCTACCTACCAATAGACGATGCAACATTTCCTACATGACCAGATATGTTGCAACATACATGGTTACATGGACGATATCACTGTGATGTCAAAGATATCAAACAAACTCATTGCTGACTTGCAGGAAACCTTTGACAAGCTTCGGAAGACAACATGATGCTTAACCCTAAGAAGTGCGTCTTCGGAGTGCCATCCAGCAAATTGTTGGGCTTCATCGTCTCGCATCGTGGAATTAATGTCAACCCAGAGAAGATCAAGGCCATCCTTGACATCAAATGCTGACATGCGTGAAGGACATATAGAGCTCCACAGGCTGTGTTGCAGCGGTGAGCCGGTTCATCAGCCGACCAGGAGAGAAGGCTATGCCGCTTTACAAGTTTCTCAAAAAGTCAGACAAATTCATATGGACGGACGAAGCAGATGCATCACTTCAGGAGCTGAAGAGAATACTCTCCTCCGCACCAATACTCGTAGCACCGGTATAACCGCATACTATGTTAGTATAAATGGCGGCAACCAACCGGGTCATCAACATCGTCATCATGGTGGAGCGCAAGGAGCCAGCGCACGAGTATGGAGTTCAGCAACTAGAGTACAGAATCCAAGCAGCGTTACCCGCACTACCAAAAGTTTATGGAGGTTTCCTTACTTCACGGAAGCTGATGACTACAAGTGCACAGTTGTTTGTAGCTAGTTTCGAAGTTCAGATATCGATCCCATAGGGAGCCCAAAGGTAAGTGTTTATTGGTGAAGTCTCTATCACACCCGAAGTTGTCACAGTTCTTCGAGTGAATTGACTGCAAGTGTTGAAATAAGAATGGGTTTTTGATTAAATGCGATAGATTTAAATAGAACTAAAATGTAAACTTTAGAAATATAATGCATAAAAAGTAAAGAACAACTTTGTTTGTTTGTGGTTTTCTGCAGATGGCGTAAGAAGGTGCGGGGAGATTCAGTTCATGGTGATAGTGAATGTGACAGGTGGACGAGTGGTAAATGTAACAATTATAATCTTATAGATATGTGTGTAGGCGAGCAACCCTTAATTAGCCGGAACTCTTCTTGGTAGATTTTATCCCAACTTTAGTAATCCTACTAGCCTGCTACCAAAACCATGGTCAGACACTAGACGATTAAGACTCTTCAGGTTGCTTAGCGATTAAGCTCCTTGGATCGGACTAATGTGATAAGCACAATGGTTACTCGTTATCCTCGAGTCAACTAGCTTTCCATTAATATCCCTATATCACCCAGTGGTCGCCGGTACACTAACGTACAAGATCTTATCTATGTAGAACAAGGTATCATGTTGTCTGGGCCCTGAATTGGACAATAAGCATTTAACATCCCACAGATAGTTAAGCACACATAATATAGTCATTAGAATCAATCACAAAATAATGGAAAATATATGAAGGCACATCACATCTCACCAATCCCCTACATCTCCCACGCCCAAGGGAATTGCTCACACATGAGAGAAGAACGGATCATCAATATAATCAAATAAAGGGAATTCGTCTTGGTATTACCATTGAGATCCACAATAAGAATAGAAAAATATCCAACACAATTCAAGATGGGAAGAAACAATCTCAAACCCTAGTCTTGCAAGGTGGAGATCCCTCTATCTCTGAAGGTACAAGTAGTGGCTATGGAGGTGTATTGGCTAGGAGGTCGAAGATCGTGGAGTGAGATGAAGAACGTCTTCTCCTTCTTATTCGGATCCCTTCTTTCTCCTTCCTGGATGGTGTGGCAGATATTGTGTTATGTTTTCATCCCCCGTCCCTTCACGAAAGTTGTCCCTTCTGACAAGACAGGGGCGGTGGCAACTATACGGCCATTCTCGCCATATAGTTGGTCGTTAAACCGTTTGTGAGATCCCCTCGCGTGCTTCCAAAGTGGGACTTGCTTGTTTTCTCCAGAATATTGTATTTCTCTAGTTAAATCCTGCCGTTGACGTCCAGAACCTAAAACACACATTAAAATCCAAGTTTTCTTCGCTACTGACGTATTAGCGTTAGGTAAAGCCAGAAAACGATCAAATCCGGGAGAAAACCATCAATAAAATCCATAAAAAATGTGTCGAATCTCACAGCTATCAACTCCCCCAAGCTTAGATGTTGCTCGCCCTCGAGTGACAAGGGAATAAGGAAGAATAGTAGAGATTCAAGACTGAAAATAAAGGAACTCACAAGTTTGAATTCGTGTCAAATTCTTTTCTTCACAATTCCAACAATCTTAAATATGATCATACAAGTACTGAGTCCACTTCCTAACCACGTATATCTTGCTAATAAATAAATCATATGCTCAAGCAAGTGTCGGAAGTTTTATCTAGGAAGGTGAGACAAATTCTTTTGGTGCCTCTCTTTGTTGAGAGATGAACACTTTTTCCTCTTGCTCATTTAACCAATTAAGAGTACTCAAGTTGGCATCAAAATATTTAATTTAAGAACAACTCATCTACTCCCATGTTAATTGGGGCTGTGTTGTGCACTCGTGACCATGCCAATAAATAATGTTGAGCAATAGTGGGCCAGAGGAGTACTACCACTTCACTTGGAACGAGAAAACATGAGGAGACTAAAATTTTTACACGTCATAGCATTACTGCTACAAACGTTTACATAACTCAATAGCCGAAATCAAGTGGTTTCCCACATTTAGATCGTTCGTTCGCCTGCGGAGTTAATAGTTCCCCATGGACCACGACATAGTTGTAATAACACGCGTAAAGAAATATATTATGGTAATTATTAGACAAGGTAGTGGCGTAATGTATACTACTTCAAAGCATCCAGTTAATCAAACGATTTCAATCAAGGGTACTATTGAGTCTATTTATATTAAGTACAATTGGGATGGAGTAGTTCTAAAAATAATATTCTTTGAGCTAAACATGGACTCAAGTCATCTTTCAGATGCTTTTTCTTGTTGTAAAAATGTAGGAAGTATTTTAACCAAGTTCATTGCTCATTGTTTCAAAGCTAAAAAGGAGACACTAGCAAAGGAATAGAATTTGTAGGATAACAAGCTAAGTGGGGAGTAACTCTAGTTCAAGCAAGTAAATAATTGTGGGATCAATTTAAGGTTGCATGGAGTGTGATGAAAGGAATGTGATACCTCCTCTTTCTTGCTTTGTTCTTGTATTCGAGTCGAACCTCTCCTATATTTCCATATTGCCAAATCACCTGAAATTAAGCAATCTCCGAGAGAAATGAAGAAATAAACATGCAAATAAAATTACAACTAATGTTTTTTTTGTTTTTTTTAGTTCAGCAATGCAAAACTGAAAATAAAACATGCAATTTTTTAAGAAATAAATCAAAATAAGAAATAAAATATGAATGCAAAATTTGGAGGTTTTCAAACCTCCTCTAAGCTTAGGCGATTGCTAGGCTCAGTTGTTACCGTCATTTGGTGGCTATGGCGGGTACTGCTGGTAGAAGTCAAGGAAGTGGGTCATAAAGTGAATTAAGTTGTGAGTCAGAGTGTTCACATCCTCATTTACATCCTGAAGAGTGTGGTCACTCTCCCCAACACGCTGGTTGAGCTGCTGGAACTCCTGATAGGGGACGTAGCCATACCCCTATTGTCGCTGGTTGGGCCACGGTTCCTAGGCTCCTCTTGGCTACTGCTGCTATCCTTCCCAAGCAGGGTTGTGCCCCTTCTCTCCCTGCTGCTCCTCCTCCTACTCCTGCTCATCCTGCTTCCCTTCATCTTCCTCCTCCTCAGCCTAGTGCTCGGCCAAGATTTCCGTCACTTGGTCCTTGGTGAGGATCCAAGTGTCCTTTTCCAACATCGATAAGGCTGCAAGGCATGGCAACTAAACCTTCTCAATATGTGTATTATCAAGATAACAAAATTGATATGCTCGGAGCCTCCGATTAGCATGGTAAACACTAAGGAAGCCACAAGCAGTCAAATAGTCGATGTCCATAAGTTTGGAGCCATCAACAGGTTCCATAATAGGCAGTGCAATGTTTAATGCATAGGCAAGGTGGGTTACCAATCCACCAATGCGAATACCACCTTTTGTCTTGTTGCTTTGGTGGTGAAAGTGCTGGATGAGTAGAGTTGTAGGACTGGGGCTTTGCGTGGCATTGGGGAAGAGGGCCTTGGTCATCATTGCCATGTCCGCATTGTCCATGGATCCAGTATCACCCCTTCCCAACATCGTGTTGGTGAGGAACAAAGAAAACTAGCGAATGGTTGGGTTCTCAATGGTGGACATCTTCTTCTGATAGAAGTGACTGCCACCATTAACAGAAATATACGGTTCATGGTGAAGCTTATTGTGCACATGTTACCATTCTCCTTGTGGTTGTCGTAGAAGGAGGCAAGGAACTCATGGGTGAGCTCGGGTAGGTGTCATGGCTTGCAAAGCCAAGTACTTCCAACCCCGACTTACTTCACATGAGGTCGAATTGCATCTTCAACCTGGCTACGGTGAGAAAGTTGTGGTCAACCCAACATGTGGGAATCACCCTCCTTGATGTGAAAATATCCATCTTGGAGTTGCGCGGGGCTCGGCCCCCCCGAACTTGAGCCCTCTCCCCATTGGTGCTTGCTCGAACGAAAGAGGCTACCGATTTTGTTCATCATGATGCACTAAAAAATTTCACCATAAAACCTTAGGCATATAGTTTCTATATGATATATGAACGATTCTACATGCCAAAATTCAATCCTAATGTGAGAAATTAATAGGGAAAACTAAATAAGCTTGAGTTCATCCAGTAGATCAATGTGAGAGTTTCAACCATGGAAATCTAAAAATAAAGCATGGATAGTGAGAGAAACATACCGATCTGTTGATTCCTCCACTCAAACGAATGAAATCCGTAGATAATCAAGAGTTCTAGGTGGATTTTGAGAGGTTTGGAGAGAGAATATGAGAGAAATAATGAGGAGAGGAGGAAGACCTAGCCGTCCTGGTGCGATTTTGCGGTCGCACCGAACTATACTACCGGAACTATACGGGCGGGTGATGGTGCCACCAACTAGGGTTTCTTTATACAGGAAAACAACTATACGGGCGCAACTATACGGCCGGATCAAAGTGATCCCGTCGTATAGTTGGTCGTTAAACTGTCTGTCTCTCGAGATAGATTTCTAAAAACTGGTATCGATATCTATATGAGCGGAGATATACGGCCGGAATTCTTATTCCTGCCGTATAGTTGGTCGTTAAACTCCCAGTACTTTTGGAATACACTTCTACAAAGGCATTGATATCTATATGGCCGAAACTATACGGCCGAAATTTTTATTCCTGCTGTATAGTTGGTCGTTAAACTCTCAGTACCTTTCAGAAATTATTGTACGAAGGCATCGATATCTATACGGCTGGAACTATACGGCCGGAATTTTTTATTCCCACCGTATAGTTGGTCATTAAATTGTCTATGCCTTCAAAGAAAATTTGTTGATGGCAAAGCTAACTATACGACCGGAACTATACGGCCAAAATTTTTATTCCTGCCATATAGTTGGTCGTTAAACCATCAGTAATCATCAAAAAAATTCTATTTCTTCGAGGATACCTTCATATCCCATAACTTAGCGAAATACCAAGTTTTTAACAAAAAATTGATAGTAAAAACTGTCGACCAACATTAGCATATAAAAAGCAAAATTTTAGCTTCTATAAATAGAAAACTCAAACTTTTATTCTTATTATTATTCTCTACTCATTCAATCGACATTTCTACTACTTTTTGACAGCTTAATCTTCATGAGCATGCTTCCGCAAGAATGTATGTGAAAAAGTGCTGGGAATACGATGAACTTTTTATTCTCTAATTTACTAAATTGATGAAAATGGGTTGACTCCCATTAAGCATTTATTAAGAGTGGTTGAATAACTCAACGTTTTCTCTCTTCTCGAATTCTTACCTTTAGTTACCCCTTTTCAATGGCACTTACCACATGAACTCGTTTTGCTGGCGGAACATATCTTTCCCCTAATTCTAGCTTCTTTGAAAAATACCGGATGATTTCAGCTTCATAAACATTGAAGATTATCTTCCGTTCTGCACAATCTACTGACGCAGCTGCAGTACTGACGAAGGCTCTTCCCAGTATTATAGATAATATTTCATCTTTTGGCATTTCAAGAATGATAAAATCAGTGGGAATAACATGCTCATCTAACCTAAGTAAGACATCCTCAAGCATACCAACAAGTTGTTTAGTGGACTTGTCAGCCATCTGTAAAGTGATAGTAGTAGGAGAATACTCCCCTAATCCTAACCTTTTATAGAGGGAGTATGGCATTACACTAACTCCTGCTGCTAGATCACATACGGCATTATGAATATCTATTTTACCTATTGAGCATGATATAGTTGGTATTCTAGGATCTCTAGACTTAGATAATAGCTTCCCGTTAGTAGGATAGCTAGTTACCATAGCAATAGTTTCAGTTATTTTTTTCTTTTGTATTAATTATATCACGAAGGAATTTACCATAAGTAGGGACTTTGATTGCACCTGCAAATGGAATTTCTAGACGAAGGTCACTAAGTGCCTTTGTAGAAGAATTATAAATTACCTCATCCGATGATTTCTTTTTTCAATCTAGATAAGGAAGATTTTTCTCACCTGACTTACTCTTGTCTTTTACCTTTTTCGGGGGGTCAGGCTCTTTCATTGCTTTCTTTTGTTGTTGCTTATTGCTTTTCTTCATTTCTACTACAACAACATCATCCTCTTTACTTGTTTCTTTATCTTCTCTTGGATTAACCCTTTCTGCATCAGAGTCATAATGATCTTCATGTGCATCATTGTGGTCCTCCTGGGTTTGCTCTTACGTGCCAGTTTCATCTTGAGGATCCACCAACGTATCATCTTCTTGGCTTCCTTCAGGCAAGGATTTTTCCCTATGCTCTTTTTCAGCTTCATATTTCGGTGGTCCTAAGGGTCCTGTGACAACTGCACCCCTTCTTGTGACAACAGTAGTTGAAACAGGAATATCTTTATCATCACGAAGAAAAATTTGATAACCAAATGCTATTTGTTCACACTGGATTTCAATCATACTAAGATACTTATGAAATAGTTTTATTTATTGGCCGATCTCATCATAATTTTCAGTAAGTTCTGCCAAAATCTTTTTGTGTTTTTGGAAATGCTTATGCAAGTTATAATGAGATTTTACTTGTCGATGTTTTAATTCTTGAAAAACTTTTATAGTTTCATCTTCTTCAGTTAAGACTTGTAACAAATCCTCTTTGTTTTCTTTAGAAAGTTCAGAAGGTATACCTTTTTTCTTTCATAGTTTTACGTACCTCAGGCACAAGATTAGGAGTTATCCGAAGTATCCCTTTTTCCGGCTTAGTGCCAAAATTAGGATTATATAAAGAATCATTCTTATCCCTAGTAGACATTAATTCCAAACATTCTTTAATAGTTAAGGTATTTATTGATCCTCCTGCTGAAAAGTCAAGCAATTCTCTAGATTGAGTATTGAGTCCATGGTAAAATAAGTGGCAGATTGTTAGTTCAGAATAGCCATGATTAGGAATACTATTGATCATTCCAAAGAATCTTTCACAGGCTTGTGGGTAGTTTTCTCCCACATTCTGACTAAAGTTACATATGTTCTTTCTTAGTTCAGTTACCTTTTTAAAAGGAAGAAACCTGTTTATGAATTTAGTAAATGCAGTTTCCCAACATTTAATATAATGGCGAGGGAGAGAATATACCCAGTCTAGAGCTTTACCTTTAAGAGACCATCGAAATAATTTAAGACAAGATAAGTCTCTTGGCAAACCTTTTGGTCCAAGCAATGTTATCACATCGTCAAACTCTCTAATATGTCTTCTGGATCTTCATCTTCCCCTCCACTGAAAGCTTTCTCCTGCAAAATTTTAATAATTCCACCATCAAATCGATATTCTCTAACTCCAGGATTAGGAAATTCTATTGGTTGCTTAAGAAATTCATAACTTGGAGCACTGTATTCCCTGAGACTTTTCTCAGGTTTCATAGGAGTTGTCCTGTAAATAGACATGATTTCCATAATATCACTCAGGTTTTCAACTTCAACTTTATTAGATCTTAAAAGTTTTCAATAATTTCTTCGCGCCTCTAAGCAGGCATGCGCTCAATATAATCTGGCAGGTAGATCCTACCAGAGCGTGTAAACCCTTTGTCTCCTAAAGAGAACATTTTGTAGTAGCAACACCTAAAATATCAAAAGATAAACACTTAGTGCTTAGCTCCCCGACAACGGCGCCAGAAAATAGCTTGATGTGTGCAAGTGAACAGATAATTTGTAGCTAGTTTTGAAGTTCAGATATTGATCCCACTAGGAGCACAAAGGTAAGTGTTTATTGGTGAAGTCTCTGTCACACCCGAAGTTGTCACAGGTCTTCGAGTGAATTAACTTCAAGTGTTGAAATAAGAATGGGGTTTTGATTAAATGCGATAGATTTAAATAGAACTAAAATGTAAACTTCAGAAATATAATACATAAAAAGTAAAGAATGACTTTGTTTGTTTGCTATTTTCTGCGGATGGCGAAAGAAGGCACGGGGAGATTTGGTTCATGGTGATAGTGAATATGCCAGGTGGACGAGTGGTAAATGTAATAATTTCAATCTTATAGATATGTGTGTAGGCGAGAAACCCATAATTAGTCGGAACTCCTCTTGTTAGATTTCATCCCAACTTCAAGAATCCTACTAGCCTGCTACCAAAACCATGGTCCAACACTAGACGATTAAGACCCTTCAGGATGCTTAGCGATTAAGCTCCTTGGATCGGACTAATGCAATAAGCACAATGGTTACTCATTATCATCGAGTCAACTAGCTTTCCATTGATATCCCTGTGTCACCCTAGGGTTGCCAGTCCACTAGCGTACAAGATCTTATCTATGTAGAACAAGGTATCATGTTGTCTGGGCCCTTAATTGGAAAACAAGCATTAAGCATCCGATAGATAGTCAAGCACACATAATATAGTAATTAGAATCAATCACAAACTAATGGAAAATTTATGAAGGCACATCACATCGGACTAATCCCCAAGGGAATTACTCACACATGAGAGAAGAACGGATTATCAGTATAATCAAATAAAGGGCCGTCTTGGTATTACCATGGAGATTCACAATAAGAATAGAAAAATATCCAACACAATTCAAGATGGGAAGAAACAATCTCAAACCCTAGTCTTGCAAGGTGGAGATCCCTCTCTCGCTCAAGGTACAAGTAGTGGCTATGGAGGTGTATTGGATAGGAGGTCGAAGATCGTGGAGTGAGATGAAGAACGTCTTCTCCTTCTTCTCTAGATCCCTTCTTTCTCCCTTCTAGATGGTGTGGTGGCTTATGCGTTGTGTTTTCATCCCCCATCCCTTCACGGAAGTTGTGCCTTTTGACAAGACAGGGGCAGCAGCAACTATACGGCGGGAACTATACGGCCATTCCCATAATATAGTTGGTCGTTAAAACGTCTGTGAGCTCCCCTCGCGTGCTTTAAAAGTGGGACTTGCTTGTTTTCTCCATAATATTGTATTTCTCTAGTTAAATCCTTCTGTTGACGTTGAGAACCTGAAACACATATTAAAATCCAAGTTTTCTTCGCTACCGAAGTATTAGCGTTTGGTAAAGCCAGAAAACGATCAAATCCGGGAGAAAACCGTCAATAAAAGCCATTAAAAATGTGTTGAATCTCACAGCTATTAGAAGCTAAGGCACTATTTCTAGGAGAACCCCATTACAATGGCGACCAAAGGGCATTGAACTCGCCTCCTTTGAAATCACTTACAAGAGACGCGACGCTATCAAATCTGAAGCATTGGCGGATTTTGTCTTAGTTTGGACAGAACTGTCAGAAGACACTCCTGTACCTGAGCAAGAGTATTGGGTCATGAACTTTGACGGATCCAAGTTGCTCAATGGCTCGGGGGATGCTGTATTATTACAATCGCCAATAGGAGAAAATTTACAGTATGTCCTGCAGATCCACTTCAACGCTACCAACAACATGGTGGAGTATGAGGCCCTCATTCATGGACTTCGTGTAGCCAAGGATATTAGCATCAAGCACATAGTTTGCTGTGGAGATTCCGACATGGTTGCCCAGCAGGTGGCTAGCACCTGGAAGGCGCAGAACCCTATGATGGCAGCATATCGAGATAAAGTAGACAAGATAGCCAAGTGCTTCGAACGCTACGAAGTCAAGTATGTCAAATTTCGACCTCCCGGCCTGGATTAGCTCGTTGACCAATTTCGTCTGGTATTTTCCTGGAGCATTTGCGGACCCCATCCGTGAAAGGAGCGGACCTCGACAACCTGAATAAAGTGGACTCATTTGTTAGTGCAGTAACAGTGACCTCTCTGGCTTGGACGAAACCGTTCATGGACTACCTTCAAGACGGAACACAACCCGCCGACGAAGTCGAAAGCCTGTAGATAGTACGCAGAGCAAAGGGCTATGTCATCATTGACGGCCAACTATACAAAAGAAGTACCACATGAATTTTCCTATGATGCGTCTCCCAGTAGCAAGGTATGGATATCCTTAGAGAGATACATCTCGTAGATTGGAGGCATCATGCCGCTCCCTGGTTGTTGGTGGCAAAAGCATTCCGGCAAGGATTCTACTGGTTAACTGCGAACGACGACATCGATAAGTTGGTACGGGCCTGTATGGGGTGCCAGTTTTTTGCATGACAACCAAATGTACCAGCTGAAGAACTACGGACAATACCAATTACTTGGCCATTTGCAGTTTGGGGGCTTGACATGGTTGGGCCTTTGGAAACAACACCTTGTGGATTTTCCCATCTGCTAGTAGCAGTGGATAAGTTCACTAAATGTATTGAAGATAAACCCATTTAGAAAGCTTGATGGGGCAATAGCCCTGAAATTTGTCCGGGATCTAGTGGTGATATTTGGCCTCCCACATAGCATCATCACCGACAACATCAGAAACTTGTCTCTAGAGAAGTTGAGGAGTATTGTCATGAAAAAGGCATCCACCTTGACCTAGCATATGTGGCACATCCGTAGTCAAATGGGAAAGTTGAACGGGACGATGGACTAATTCTGGAAGGAATGAAGTCACACTTAGAGGCACCGCTACATAGAGCAGCTGGAGCCTGGGCGGACGAATTGCCATCTATGTTGTGGAGTTTACGAACAACACCAAACATATCTACCGGCTTGACCCCTTTCTTCATGGTTTATGGTGCATAAGCTGTCTTACCATCCGACATCCTCCACGATGCATGAAGAGTCGCTGCTTACGATGAAGATGACACTAAAGAATCTAGATTCTTAGTTGTGGACTTACTAGAGGAATAGCACATGCTGGCATGCCAGAGATCTGTCGTCTACCAGCAGAAGCTCCATGGCTACCATAGTCACCGTGTTAGGCATCGGTCATTTAAAGAGGGGGATCTGGTGCATAGACTAAGGAAGGAAAACTCACAGAAATTATCCCCACCTTGTGAAGGACTGTTCGTCATAAGCAAAGCATTGATTAGTGGTTCCTACTACCTCGTCGATATTCGTGAGTTGAAATATAGGCCAAATCGCAAGCAACGTGACTCCGATGATGATTTCTTGGAGACAGATCGGCATTGGAACATAGCCCATCTACGTCCTTTTTACAGTTAGCATATTTTATATTATGTAATAAGTAACTTATATGATCGATGAAATAAAGCATTTGGTTCACTCATATTTTCTGAGTCTTTTACCTCCTTTAGTTGTTCATTTTTGGATCATATAAAGCCTTTATGCGCAAGTTTGCTTTTGCACTTGTGAAACTTCTAGCTATGGGATTTAGCTTAAGTTTTCTGGTCTATACGTTTTCTGATGATTTTACGTGGATTTCGGAGTAGTGACTTTTCAGCACTCAAAGCCGGCAATTTTTCTCTTAGGGTCTTGAAGGTGCTATTAAGCATCATCACCTGAGAGCATAGTTCTGTGATGCGGGTCTTCCGTCTCACGAGAGGTCAAGCATATGAACCAAAATAATGGATAAGCCAGCACTTGCTTAAAAAATATACATGTTGGATCTAGTTAAGTAGGTGGAGGCTTGTAGCCATGTTTTCCACCATACCCATACATAAGTTTTTCGCATACAACACTACAGACATACCTTTAATACAACAATGTTTTTATGGCTCTGCTGTAGGGGGCTTCGCTACTACATCATCAGCAGCAGGAGAGCCAGGCTTGGAGAGCTCATCAAACTTAGAGGGCCCTAGACTAGATTCTAAAGACGATGGTTCATCATCCATCTCCTCGGTAGGCACATAGACGTCCGCTTGAGTCAACTTGGAAACCTTGGTCTCATAACCAGCGAGGGAATTCCATACGGCATCGCTATCAATCTCATTTCCTTCCTCGTCAAGATTCAGCATGCTGGAGGTTATCAGATCCATGTCGGCCTCGTCATAGTGCGCTCTGGCCAAGGATAAGGCCATCCTTGCACCAGCCCCGACGGAAGAAGATTTCAGTCCTTGATTTTACTGGGAGCTCGGCGCAGGATCTCCGTATACTTGGCCACAGAATCTACCACCTTGATGGTGATATCCAGGGGCTGGACTATCTCCTTGTCTTGAGTGATGGCAGTGTTGTTGAAGTTGCCAGCAAGAATCATGCATTCCTTTGGATCCGGAGCACCTTCACCCATGTTGGTTAAACCAATGGGGGTTGTGTTTTCTTTAGAGACAAGAATCATGAGTATAATAATACACATTTCCGACTTATAGAATTGACAAGGTTGGAGGAAAATTACCGAAGATGCTCGTCTCAGCCTATTTGCGGGTCTCCACCAAGATGTCATGCTCCTTTTGAAATTTCCTGTACACCTCAAGGCCACGAGTACTCTGCTCTTTGGCAGCTTCATTTTGTTCCTTGAGTTGCTCAATTTCCTTCTTCAAGCACTTCATCTCAAAATCAACGGATTCTTGCATTTCCTTCATTGCCTCTTCATGGCCCCTGATAGCTTCAGCCAGGTCTTTCTTCAAGGATTTATTCTCATCATCGAGCTCTTGGATATGCTTGGATTGCTCAACGATGCTCTTGGCTTTGGCGATGGTCTCTATAAGGCGGAACATAGACAACATTGTGAGAATTTGGACGAAATGGTTCCATGAGGAAAGTAAAGAGTTGTTAGAGGAAAAAAGACGCTTGTTATTTTTGACATGTTCCTTCGGGAAGGATGTTTTACCCTTTTCAATCTCCAGAGCATCTTGTAGCTTGGAATACTTCTCATTGGTGGAGATATAATTCTTGGATTCTCTAGAGCATCTAGTTGGAACTTCTTAGTTTCAACTATACGCTCGGGGTCTATAGTATCATATTTTAAAATCACATGTGTTCTCTCTTAGAGCATCTAGTAGGAAATATTCTAACTAGAAACTCGGGGGCTACACTATCAAGTTCTACACTTAGTACTTTGGAGCACTTAGGCCAAAAACTATTAGTTTTCCTCCTAAGAGATCGGGGGCTAGAGTGGGATATATTACAGGGTAAAAGAAGTAAAATTTAGAGAATTACAATGGTAATAATCTTCAGATTGTTGGCCAAGTGAGCATATGCATTATGAAAAGTCTGGCCATTGTTATACGAAGCATCTTCTTGTTTGATAAGATCATCCAAGCTCAAAGCTGGAGGAGTCAGTGGCAGAGGAGTTGTAGAAGCCAGAGGCATGGATGAAGCCCTCATTGCCTCCTACGTGATTATAGTAGTCGATGGCACAGAGGCTCCCGCCTTTTTTATTGTCGATGCTGCTTCTTCCTCTCTCTTTGCTGGCTGCTTCCCTTTCTTAGTGGCATCCTTACGTGGAGCTTCAGCCACTATGGAGGAAATGCTCTCCTGCGTCGCTTTACCACTAGGAAAAACATCCATATCGGCAGTGCCTGAGACATCTGGATTTGGACTTATGTCTATCTCCATGGCAGAGGTCTCAGGGATGACGAGGAATGAGGCTCCGGTGGAGCCTATTGTAGGTTTGGCGGCAGGAGTTGGGGGAGCAGCAGCAGGAGACGACTTGGAGAACATGTCGCGGATATTCTTGGAACCACCAACATCTTTGGAGGTCCGCCTCAAACCAACACCTGATTTCTTCCTAAAACGTACGTAGTATAAGTACAGGAATTGAATAGGTGCAAAAGCAAAATGAAGTCGGAGAATGAATATACTCACACTATGGTAGGTGCCTTAGCTAAAGGGATGCCGGTGGATTTCTTCTTCGCTGCCTCTAAGGCGACAGTGGATTTTTTGGAGACTCCACTTTCCATTTTCTTCTTCTTGCCCTCGGCAGCAGCTTTAGAGGTGGAGCTCTTCCGCTTTCACGCTGCTAGAGCCAGCTGATCCTTGGGAGCATCATCATCAGACACAACATGGACATCTTTCAGCTTTGGGTCATAGACCTGGGAGGCCTTCTGATCCTCCGCCAAGGCTGCTAGCTGATAGATCCAACAACGAGTCAAATAAGTAATGCATTCAAAACGGAAGACATTAGAGTATATATGTATAACGAGCAACAAAGGAGGCACAGTTACCTCTGGGCACTTGCTGCCTTCAAACATGTAAAAGGTGATCTTGAAGCCACACTTCCTGTCTTTCACTTGGACGATGTCCTTTAGCCAGAGCTTGATAGAGTCATTGGACAAGTTGTCCAATGAAATACAAATAGGATATTTTTTGTTCTTATAGTACTTGTGCATCAGCTCGGAGCAGTGTTGTAGAGGTTCGATCCGCCTCGTGAACCAGCACATGGCTAGGTCCAAACCGATCAACCCTCCATCCACCATACACTCAATCCACCTTACGGCGCCAGAGGCCTCATCGTTGGACGGGAGGGCGCATTGGGATCTCCAGGTGGGGCCTTGGCGGCGACTCCATCAACAAAGTCGGGGTATGAGTCTTGGCAGATGGCTAGAGGGATATCTGGGCCATAGAAGTATGTTCACTACCAGTTCTTGCAGGACTCATGACCGATGATGTCATGGAATTGTCGGTGAGGAAGGATCTTAAAACTGATTGTTCCGCAAATTCATAGCTAATCTTGGATTCTACGGACTCTCTCTTGATGGTGAAGAAATAGATAAACAGATCTAACCTAGGCTTAATTAGTAGGTATCCTTCGCACAAAGCTGTGAAATTGCTGAGTACGAGGATGCTGTTGGGAGAGAGGTTGTGGGGAAGTACCTAGAAGTGTCGGAGGATGTCTAGGAAGAAGTCAGAGACTGACAGGCTTACGCCACGCACCATGTAGGACTTGAGGTAGACATTTTATTTGGCTTGGGGAGAAGGGACCACCTCGCTGACCGGCGCTGACCTCCAGACCAAGCCCTCCATCACAAGGAGATAACCTTCTACGACAAGATCTTGAAGCTGCTCAGTGGAGAGGTCAGACCACTCCACACTCCCTTGTGGGATTCAACATCTTCTTCTACAGCATCAGGCGCCGCTCGTTTTTGGTCACCGCTGGTGGATTCCACCACGGTGGAGACTAGAATCACCACCCCTTTTGATGGTATAGAAACACCCTGTGAAGGCTCGACCATATCCTTAGGGACCACCGTCGTTGAGGGAATGCTGCTTCTGGAGGCCATTGCGAAGTTTGATGGAAATTTGGTGAAGGAAGTAATCTGGTTAGGGTTTTTCACTGGAAAGAACGACCGTGCGACGGGAGGAATTAGAAGACGCAGGGAAGAATGCAGGTAAAAGAAAATGCCTAAGCTGTAGTAAATATTTGTAGACCCCAACATCAAGATTCGTGCAAAGAAATGTAATGGATATAGTGTTTCCTACGTGTGGATGAACGTGCGTGGTAATTTCGCCAGGTCCCGCAATTAGCCGCTTAATGTTTCGGATTTTGCATGCGCGAAAACAGCTAATGATTAATTCACTGATATATGTAAGTTTAGAGGTAGCGTAGGTTACAGCCTATGGCATCCTTCTAACCGTTCTAGTGGAAGAGTCACATCCGAAGATTCCGTGGAAGGGAGAAACTATCCGACTCTGGAAGAAATGAACTGAAGAATCTCCACTTTGCCTTGTGAAGACGGAAAGGATTGCAGGGTTCTTTGGGAGACCCTTGGGATACTACTTGACAAATTGCCGACATCACCTAGATGGAGCACTCAAGATTGAAAGGCAAGACGGCGCAAGATCTCAAAGTCCTCGAGGGGCTACTGTTGGTGATATGCTAAATGGGTATCACCATATCATGTCTCTAATCCGGCTAACCAGGGTGGCCTAGAGTTGATAGCATGGCCCATGGCCTGCTGTGTGTCGCAGTTAGATGGATCCATAAAGGAGGCCCATGCCAGATGAAGGAGGGCTACGTGGAAATCACCGACATACGCGGAGCCTTGGAGTACAAGACACGAAGACTAGTTAATATTAGTGTAGGACTTTGTAACTTGTCCGTTACGGTCCTTTCCCTGTAAGCCTTGGTTCTGGTGCCTTTATAAGCCTAACTTGTGGGATCCTTTATGGTGAACAACCAACGTACAACATATGACACCTCGCACAGCGAACCTATCCCTATAACTCGGCGTATTGCCATTATAGTAATTTATAGCAGGAGTGGAGTTCCACCACCGTCGTGGGACTTGAACCTGAGTAAGTTCTCTTACCTCGTACCAGCCAACTCGCCGCCTTCCCCCACCTCTCTAAACACGCTCTGTGAGGAACCCTCCATGGCATACTCGTCAGCAATACAACGAAAAAGATCTATGGAGATAGATCAAGACGCTTAATAGGATTGTCACAAAGTACATACCTTGACAAGATTTTGAAGAAGTTCAAAATGGATAGAAGTAAGAAGGGGTTCTTACCGATGTTGCAAGGAATGATTTTGGGTAGGACCCAAAGTCCAGCAATAGCAACAGATAGAGAAATAATGGACTGTGTCCCCTATGCCTCAGCCATAGGTTCTCTTATGTATGCTATGTTATGTACAAGGACAGATGTGGCACATGCTGTTAGTTTGACTAGCAGGTACCAATCCGATCGAGGTTCAAAACACTAGAAGGCAGTCAAGGATGTCTTTAAGTAATTAAGAAGAACTAAAGACATGTTTCTCGTATATGGAGGTGAAGAGAGATCGTCACAAGGTGTTAAGTCGATGCTAGCTTCGACACCGATCCGGATGACTCTAAGTCATAAACCGAATATGTATTGTAGATGAATAGTGCAGCAGTGAGTTGGAGGAGCTCAAAGCAACCAGTGATTGCGAGATCTACAATGGAGGTGGAATATATCTCTGCTTCGGAAGCAGTGGTGGAAGCAGTTTGGATGAAGGAGTTCATTTCTGAACTGGGTGTAGTTCCAAGTGCTTTGGATCCTATGCTGATCTATTATGAAAACAATGGTGCCATAGCCAATGCTAAGGAACCAAGGTCTCACAAGAATTCCAAGCATATAAAGCGCCATTTTCACTTCATCTGGGAACATGTTGAGGATGGCGATGTAGAGATTTGCAAAGTAGATACGGATCTGAATGTTGCAGATCCATTGACTAATGCTCTCCCAAGGGAAAAACATGATCAGCACCAGAAATCTATGGGTGTTAGATTCATGATTATGTAAACTAGATTATTGACTCTAGTGCAAGTGGGAGACTGAAAGGAATATGCCCGAAAGGAAATAATAAAGTGGTTATTATGCTATTACAGGTTTATAACAGAAGTTTATTTTTCATGCTAGAGATGTATTAATAAGGAAACGTTAATACATGTGTGAACTATAAATAGATAAGGTCCTAGTAAAGCCTCTATTTAAACTAGCTTGTTGATTAACAGATGATCAAAGGTTTCCTGATCATAAACATTAGATGTTGATAATAACAGGGTCATATCATTAGAGAATGATATGATGAACAGCCACCCGCAGTAGATCTTGCCATAGGATCACGTCATCAAGTTTAAATTTCTATCGCATTCGTACTAACTCAATGTCCTTAGACCATGAGATCAGGTCGATCACTTTCACTAGAAGAGTACTTTCATAACATCAAACTTCACATCGTAACAGGGAGATTATAAAGGTGTCGTCGGGTATTTGGAAAGTGTCAGTTGAGGCTCGTGGATCAAGATTAGGATTTGTCCATCTAGATGATGGAGAGGTATAGTCAGGGCCCACTTGGTGATATCACATTGACATAGCCTTACAAGCAAGTTATTTGATCACTAGAATGTCATATCATAGGAACGAGAAAAAGAGTACTTGTCAGGAACGAGATTAAAAAAGGTCTAGATGATACCGAGTAATCGAATCTTGGACAAGTAATATATCGCGAGACAAAAGGAATTTCATTGCAGCAAAAGAGGTTTAGACGATCATCTAATTTTCGACGGACTAGTGGGAGTCGTTATGGATCTCCAGGTCCCGGCAATGATTATTGATCGGACAAAGTATTGATCATGTCTACATAGTTCTCGAACCCGTAGGGAGACACACTTCAGGCTAACCGACGCGTTTGAGCGGATAGGGAACACAGGGGAATTCAATGGACATCACAGAAAATTGTTCTACTGTAGAATTTTTTTCTATCGATTCTGTCGAAATAGTTTCGGGGTATCAAAACGAAGCAAGGGACCAAAATATTAATGTGTTCATTAAATGTAGTACTCATTGAATTAAGTGTTCATTAAATTGAGTTGCATTAAAATGGAATTAAAGTACTTTAATGGAAAGACCTTTAACGGAATTAAAGTGCTTTTATCGAAAGTCTTTTAAGGGAATTAAAGTGCTTTAATTGTTAGACCTTTAAGGGAATTAAAGTGATTTAAGGGAGATTGAATGAGAGGAGGGGAGGGGGCAGCCCCATGGAGGGGCCTGTTCGTCTGCGGTACCAAAGTTCGTAGGCCAGCGCACCACGATATCTAAGTTACCTAAAATTGCCGCGTTTCGAAATGTTGGGCCGCCAACTACCGAGAGGGGCCATTTCGATGCAAACTCATCTTACCCCTGCCAAATTCTAACATTTCGTTAAACTGCCCCATGAAGTAGACGGTGGGGACCCTCATGTCGGTCATCTGTCTGTGACGTGAGCGCCAACGTGGCAACCTCTTAGGAAAATCGAGTAACTAAGTGGATTGGATGCGTTGACCAATTTCACAAATCCATTCCCACCTTTCCCCTAGCACCGGCGGCGTCAGAATCCACCCTCTAGGCAGGACGATCCCTTCAGACATTTTACTTCCGGTGCCAAGTTGCTGCACTCAGTTGCTGATCCCGAGCTCCAATGGCGCATGCCATAGCCGCCGTTGTGAGGCTCTAGCCCGCCTCCGCTGCCGACGAGCCGAGCAGCTCGGAGGATGGCAGATCCTACTACCAAGGAAGAAGAAGTTCTGGCTACAAGTGGGTGAGCTACCCTTCTCTTTGCTATTCACACTAATTATAACTGCTAGCTGGCTACTGAACCTAAAAATTTTTGTTAGCCTGACCTGACAAACATATTTTGTCCACAGTTTTCTGTCAAGTAGGATCTCCGCGGACCACCCTTACCTGGTTACGGTAGTCATCTTTAGGTACGACACTAAGGGCAAGTGGTATGGACACCATTGTATCACAATGGAAGAAGCGCCTGCGCAGATCTGCACTATATCTGGTATGGTTGCTGCTCTGCGTAATCATGATGAATTATGGACGAAGCAGACTGCAAAGTTCAGCTTCATGGATGAATGTGTCATCATGGTTCCTCTAATGTGTGACAGTTAGCTAATTGGGTTGATGAAAAGGTATGCTTTGGCTTGCATGTTTGAGCTGACTTGTGATGTACTAGATGTGGAAGCTGCTGCAACTGAGAGTCACCCTTCTATTCTTGGACAGGGTGGTTGCTCGAACCCAATTAGCTCTTGGTAAGCAAAAGTCTCTTGGGGTTCGCATGTTTGTCTTGAATTGTAATTTTTGTTTTATTTACTCTATAGATATTGAGAAGTTATACAACAGTCTTGTTTCTTTGACAGGAAGCGTCGCAAGGTTAGAAACATGACTGTTGGGTTAGTCATTTTGCTGCCCGAAGAAATTAAAAATGAGTAGAAAGATGATGTTGGACACGATTCTGGTGCCCATTGTCCCGGCGATGCAGAGTACGTGAAGCTAAGAAAATTGGAACCGAGGAAGAGGAAGAAGGCAGGAAATGAAGAAGCCAGTGGATGTGAAGGCTTGGCACCCAGGCTACGGAAGAAGGCTACTGGCAATGAAGATGCATAATAATGTGTTGAACTTGAACCTATATATGTAATTTGGTTAAATTATGGAGCTCTGTGTGTGGAACTTTGCTGGGTGAAACAATCTACCCATGTTCTCTGAGTAAAATGTACCGCGACTTAGGGTTTGGAAACACCCGAGTCAGTTGTTTGAATCCGAAATTGTGATTGTGCCGCTACTATCTAAAAACACGCAGAACCAGTTCCACGATTGCTGAGGGGCAGGAGGTCTCCAAATACGACGTAATGTAAGTGGCATAGAAATAAATTATTTAAGCTGCTACACTCCATGAAACAGCAACTTATTTTAGCTGCTGCACACAACGACATGGCAACATAAACAACAATGGCAACCAATAATGCCCAGATGAGGAGGAAATTGGTACCACTTTCTGGCCTAATCTCGAGCTCGTCTATCTCACCGCCTCTCTGGTCCTAGATCCCCTGCATCTAGCGAAACTCCCAGATCTCCAGTAAACGGGTGTACGTGCTTCCACTTTATAAATTGTGGTTGTGCCATTTGCATGCGGTACAATCCACGTAGATTACGTTTAAACAAACCACCAATGTCAGAATACACTAGTTGAAAAAGGGTCTTTGGTCCACCGTCACGTTCCCAATCCGGGACAGAGATCTAAATCGAGGCATAAATTGATCTAAATCACAAATTCTTCCACAAATTAATCGAGATAGAGATCTAAATCGAGACATTTCAGTAATTCAACCACAAATTCTTCTAGACAAAGGTGCGATTTCACATCCTACATTAATTCAACCACCAGTCAACAATTTCACTTCTACTACCGCTATCCTTCGAGCCGCCGGCTTCCTCGTCGTCGTCGGACAGAACCTCCATGGTCTCCGCATTGTTCGCGAGACGGAGCACCTCTTCGCGGCGAGCGGCGTCGATGACGGTGTACCTGGTCCGTCCAGGGATGGACCAGAACATCTCCCGTCCATCTCGGTTGTGGAGATCCCAGTGCACCACGCGCCCATAAATGATTCGGTTTCCAATCTTGGCCTTCCGCTCCTTCTTGAACAGCGCCAGCCAGTACGGGTTGGCCGCCGCATACCGGGGGAGCGCTCTCTTCCACGGAGGCATCTGGCGGCGGCACGCCGCGATTTCTCTCTCCATCCCGGCTCCGCCAGGGACGAGGAATGGAGCCACCAGCACCCTCACATAGCTGATGTGCCATACGTGGGGCACCGTCACGGCCGGCGGCGCGAGGATGTCGAAGTGCGCGAACATCACCGCCTCGTAGAAGTTTAGTGCGGGCATCTCCATGGCGGCACGGTGCAGATTGGAGAGGGAGAGAGGGGATGGACGACGAAGCGACGACGCGATGGAGATTGGAGAGGGCGAGGGGATGGACGATGAAGCGACGCGCTATGGTGCGTCCTATTTGTACACAAGGACGACGAAGCGACGGGCGGAATATCCAAGGGGTATTGGTTAGAAAAAGGAAGTAATGTAGGGTTAAGACAGATTAACGGGCGACCAATTTTTTTCCTCCCAGGACTCCGGGGCCAATAGTTCAGACCTCTAGGCCAACAAGTACAACCATTACAACTTAAAAAGGAACGGAGCTCAAGCTAAATAGAACTAGTTATCACACATCTCCTTGATCTTCGTAATCTTAGCCGGATGTGCATCTTCCTGCGAGAGCAAGGATCAAATCGTCTGCTCCTTCCTTTTAGCATCTTCCTTGCACAACTTCAATTGTTTCTCTGTATTTTTCCTCATGCACTTCAGGGCCAACGCCGCGTCCCTCTCCTTCTCGACTTTGCTAACCTTGTCATGCACCCACCTGAGATCTCTCTTATGCTTGGTCGTGTCAACTGGTTCCCATAGCTTCATCTCAACATTGTCAACAGGTGAGCTGAATATGGATTCTTTGAACTCAACAGTCACTTCCCATAGTTTGTCCAGCGTTCTCTGCAACGATTTGGGCCACTCTGGATCTACCCATTTGACAACGCCGCAACTTCCGCCTTGCATCATTGCACGATGTCCTTGACACCGTAGAAACCTCCTGCCTGCGTTTCATCCTTCGAATGCTACAAATTTAGCGGGCACATATCCATGTTTACATAGCAGAGGAGTGTCTTCATCCGCTAAAACGTGATAGTCGGAGTCATACATCGTCTGTTTGGCCTAACACATCATACGCGCATGAGTAAACAGAGTAGATCTAGCTCAAAAAATTGATAACTGGCCATAGATGATGGAGATAGAGATGAGACGACTCACATCAAAATCACTGTCCCTGTTGTCACGACGTGTATCCTCGCTATCTCCCCTTGAACCCATGGCAAGAGGGGAGGGGGGTGGCTGCCCGACAGAGGATTGGGATGGAGGCGCAGTCGGCTTGCGGCTACGGCAGGATGGGGGTGAAGTGGGGAAAGTGGCTTCGAGGGGAAGGAAGAGAAGTACGGGGAGGAAGATAAGTAATGGGGACGTGACACTGAGATATGGCCCACTGAACTCGAGAGTCGTGACACTCGCAACAGGGGAACGCCCGATGTTGCCAGTTTGTCCAGAGCAAGCGTGGCCAATCATGCCGCAGAACAGCCTACTCGCGGATCGCTCTCACAAAGACCATCCCAATCGTCCAAGTGCCTCGATGGAACGGTATTTAACAATCGTCAAGCAGAACAACTGTGCTAGGGCGTGCCTTCTAGAAGACATGGTCTAACGGCCACCCATTGGGTGGCTAAGGCTAGGGCTCTCCTAAGGTTAGGATCCGTATGTGGTTTATGAAAAGAACACACATCCAATGACAATGGTGCAGCCTTATGTGGTTTGTGAGAAGAACACACATGCAATCACAATGGGTGGATCCATATGTGGTTTATGATAGGAACACACATGCAATGACACTAGTGATATGTAGTTTGTGAAAAGAACACACATGCAATAACTCTAACTGTGGTTAATGAAAAGAGCAGACATGCAATGACACTGGTGGATCCATGTGTGGTTTGTGAGAAGAACACACATGCAATGACACTGGCTGTGGTTCATTAAAAGAACAGACATGCAATGACACCGGTGGATCCTTGTGTGGTTTATGAGAACAGACATGCAATGACTCTACCTGTGGTTCATGAAAATAACAGACATGCAATGACACTGGTGGATACATGTGTGGTTTGTCAGAAGAATAGACATGCAATGACTGTAGATGTGGTTCATGAGAAGAACACACATGCACTAACACTGGTGGATCTATGTGTGGTCTATGAGAAGAACACACATGCAATGACACTAGGTGTGGTTCATGAAAAGAACACACATCCAATGACACTGGTGGATCCTTATGTGGTTTCTGAGACGAACAGACATGTAGTGACTCTAGATGTGGTTCATGAGAAGAACACACATGAAGTGACACTGGTGGATCCATGTGTGGTTTATGAGAGGAACAGACATGCAATGACACTAGGTGTGGTTCATGAAAAGAAGAGACATGCAATGACACTGGTGGATCCATATTTGGTTTGTGAAAAGAACAGACATGCAATCACACTGGTTGAGTCTAGATGTGGTTCATGAGAAGAACACACATCCAATGACAATGGTGGATCCATGTGTACACTATGAGAGGAACACACATGAAGTGACACTGGGTGTGGTTCATGAGAAGAACACACATGCAATAACACTAGTGTATCCTTATGTGATTTGTGAGAATAATAGACATGCAATGACTATAGCCGTGGTTCATGATAAGAACACACATGCAATCACACTAGTGTATCCATGTGTGGTTTATGAGTGGAACACACATGCAATGACACTGGTGGATCCATATGTGGTTTGTGAAAAGAAAAGACATGCAATCACACTGGGTGCATCCATGTGTGGTTCATGAGAAGAACACACATGCAATGACACTGGTGATATGTGGTTAGTGAACATAACAGACATGCAATGACTCTAACTGTGGTTAATGAAAAGAGCAGACATGCAATGACACTGGTGGATCCATGTGTGGTTTGTGAGAAGAACACACATCCAATGACACTGGTGGATTCTTATGTGGTTTGTGAGAAGAATAGACATGCAATGACTCTAGCTGTGGTTCATGAGAAGAACACACATGCAATGACACTTGTGTATCCTTATTTGGTTTGTGAGAAGAACACACATGCAGTGACTCTAGATGTGGTTCATGGGAAGAACACAAATCCAATGACACTCGTGGATCAATGTGTACACTGTGAGAGGAACACACATGCAATGACACTGAGTGTGGTTCATGAGAAGAACACACATGCAATGACACTGGTGTATCCTTATGTGGTTTGTGAGAAGAACAGACATGCAATGACTATAGCTGTGTTTCATGATAAGAACACACATGCAATGACGCTGGTGGATCCATGTGTGGTTTATGAGAACAACAAACATGAAATGACACTGGGTATGGTTCATGAAAAGAACAGACATGCAATGGCACAGGTGGATCCATATGTGGTTTGTGAAAAGAACATACATGCAATCATTCTAGCTGTGGTTTGTGAGAATAACAGACATACAATGACTCTAGATATGGTTCATGAGAAGAACACACATGCAATGACACTGTGTGTGGTTCATGAGAAGAGCACACATGCAATGACCCTGGTGTATCCTTACGTGGTTTGTGAGAAGAACAGACATGCAATGACTCTAGTTGTGGTTCACGAAAATAACACACATCCAGTGACTCTAGCTGTGGTTCATGAGAAGAACACACATGCAATGACACTGGTGGATCCATGTGTGGTTTGTGAGAAGAACAGACATGCAATGACTCTAGGTGTGGTTCATGAAAAGAACACACATCTAATGACAATGGAGGATCCTTATGTGGTTTGTGAGAAGAACACACATGCTATGACTGTAGTTGTGGTTAATGAGAAGAACAGACATGTAGTGACTCTAGATGTGGTTCATGAGAAGAACACACATGCAATGACATTGGTGGATCCATGTGTGGTTTGTGAGACGAACAGACATGCAATGACTCTAGGTGTGGTTCATGAAAAGAACACACATCTAATGACAATGGAGGATCCTTATGTGGTTTGTGAGAAGAACACACATGCTATGACTGTAGTTGTGGTTAATGAGAAGAACAGACATGTAGTGACTCTAGATGTGGTTCATGAGAAGAACACACATGCAATGACATTGGTGGATCCATGTGTGGTTTGTGAGACGAACAGACATGCAATAACACCGGGTGTGGTTCATTAAAAGAACACACATCCAATGACACTTGTGGATCCTTATGTGGTTTGTGAGAAGAACACACATGCAATGACACTGGTGATATGTGGTTTGTGAAAAGAACACACATGCAATGACTCTAATTGTGGTTAATGAAAAGAGCAGACATGCAATCACACTAGTGTATCCATGTGTGGTTTATGAGAGTAATACACATGCAATGACTCTCGGTGTGGTTCATGAAAAGAACACACATGCAATGACACTGGTGATATGTGGTTTGTGAAAAGAACACACATGCAATGACACTGGTGGATCCATATGTGGTTTGTGAAAAGAAAAGACATGCAATCACACTGGGTGTATCCATGTGTGGTTCATGAGAAGAACACACATGCAATGACACTGGTGATATGTGGTTAGTGAACATAACAGACATGCAATGACTCTAACGGTGGTTAATGAAAAGAGCAGACATGCAATGACACTGGTGGATCCATGTGTGTGTGAGAAGACGACACATCCAATGACACTGGTGGATTCTTATGTGGTTTGTGAGAATAATAGACATGCAATGACTCTAGCTGTGGTTCATGAGAAGAACACAGTTGCAATGACACTGGTGTATCCTTATGTGGTTTGTGAGAAGAACACACGTGCAATGACTCTAGATGTGGTTCATGGGAAGAATACAAATCCAATGACACTGGTGGATCAATGTGTACACTGTGAGAGGAACACACATGCAATGACACTGAGTGTGGTTCATGAGAAGAACACACATGTAATGACACTGGTGTATCCTTATGTGGTTTGTGAGAACAACAGACATGCAATGACTCTAGTTGTGGTTCATGAGAAGAACACACATGCAATCACAATGGGTGGATCCATATGTGGTTTATGAGAGGAACACACATGCAATGACACTAGTGATATGTAGTTTGTGAAAAGAACGCACATGCAATAACTCTAACTGTGGTTAATGAAAAGAGCAGACATGCAATGGCACTGGTGGATCCATGTGTAGTTTGTGAGAAGAACACACATGCAATGACACTGGCTGTGGTTCATTAAAAGAACAGACATGCAATGACACCGGTGGATCCTTGTGTGGTTTATGAGAAGAACAGACATGCAATGACTCTACCTATGGTTCATGAAAATAACAGACATGCAATGACACTAGGTGTGGTTCATGAAAAGAAGAACAGACATGTAATGACTCTAGATGTGGTTCATGAGAAGAACACACATGCACTAACACTGGTGGATCCATGTGTGGTTTATGAGAACAACACACATGCAATGACACTAGGTGTGGTTCATGAAAAGAACACACATCCAATGACACTGGTGGATCCTTATGTGGTTTGTGAGAAGAATAGACATGTAGTGACTCTAGGTGTGGTTCACAAGAAGAACACACATGAAGTGACACTGGTGGATCCATGTGTGGTTTATGAGAGGAACAGACATGCAATGACACTAGGTGTGGTTCATGAAAAGAAGAGACATGCAATGACACTGGTGGATCCATATGTGGTTTGCGAAAAGAACAGGCATACAATCACACTGGTTGACTCTAGATGTGGTTCATGAGAAGAACACACATCCAATGACACTGGTGGATCCATGTGTACAGTGTGAGAGGAACACACATGCAGTGACACTGGGTGTGGTTCATGAGAAGAACACACATGCAATAACACTGGTCTATCCTTATGTGGTTTGTGAGAATAATAGACATGCAATGACTATAGTTGTGGTTCATGATAAGAACACACATGCAATGACGCTGGTGGATCCATGTGTGGATCATGAGAAGAACAAAAATGAAATGACACACGTGGATCCATATGTGGTTTGTGAAAAGAACATTCTAGCTGTGGTTTGTGGGAATAACAGACATACAATGACTCTAGATGTGGTTCATGAGAAGAACACACATGCAATGACACTGGTGTATCCTTATGTGGTTTGTGAGAAGAACAGACATGCAATGACTCTAGTTGTGGTTCACGAAAATAACACACATCCAATGACTCTAGTTGTGGTTCATGAGAAGAACACACATGCAATGACACTAGTGGATCCATGTGTGGTTTGTGAGAAAAACAGACATGCAGTGACTCTAGGTGTGGTTCATGAAAAGAACACACATCCAATGACAATGGTGGATCCTTATGTGGTTTGTGAGAAGAACACACATGCAATGACTCTAGTTCTGGTTAATGAGAAGAACAGACATGTAGTGACTCTAGATGTGGTTCATGAGAAGAACACACATGCAATGACATTGGTGGATCCATGTGTGGTTTGTGAGAGGAACAAACATGCAATAACACTAGGTGTGGTTCATGAAAAGAACACACATCCAATGACACTTGTGGATCCTTATGTGGTTTGTGAGAAGAACACACATGCAATGACACTGGTGATATGTGGTTTGTGAAAAAACACACATGCAATTACTCTAATTGTGGTTAATGAAAAGAGTAGACATGCAATCACACTAGTGTATCCATGTGTGGTTTATGAGAGGAACACACATGCAATGACTCTCGGTGTGGTTCATGAAAAGAACACACATGCAGTGACACTGGTGATATGTGGTTTGTGAAAAGAACACACATGCAATGACACTGGTGGATCCATATGTGGTTTGTGAAAAGAAAAGACATGCAATCACACTAGGTGCATCCATGTGTGGTTCATGAGAAGAACACACATGCAATGACACTGGTGATATGTGTTTAGTGAACAGAACAGACATGCAATGACTCTAACTATGGTTAATGAAAAGAGCAGACATGCAATGACACTGGTGGATCCATGTGTGGTTTGTGAGAATAACACACATCCAATGACACTGGTGGATTCTTATGTGGTTTTTGAGAAGAATAGACATGCAATGACTCTAGCTGTGGTTCATGAGAAGAACACACATGCAATGACACTGGTTTATCCTTATGTGGTTTGTGAGAAGAACACACATGCAATGACTCTAGATGTGGTTCATGGGAAGAACACAAATCCAATGACACTGGTGGATCAATGTGTACACTGTGAGAGGAACACACATGCAATGACACTGAGTGTGGTTCATGAGAAGAACACACATGCAATGACATGGGTGTATCCTTATGTGATTAGTGAGAAGAACAGACATGCAATGACTCTAGCTGTGGTTCATGAGAAGAACACACATGCAATGACACTGGTGGATCCATGTGTGGTTTATGAGAGGAACAGACATGCAATGACACTGGGTGTGGTTCATGAAAATAACACACATGCAATGACACTGGTGGATCCATATCTGGTTTGTGGAAAGAACACACATGCAATGACACTTGGTGGATCCACGTGTGGTCTGTGAGAAGAACACACATCCAATGACACTAGGTGTGGATCATGAAAAGAACAAACATCCAATGACACTGGTGGATCCTTATGTGGTTTGTGAGAAGAACATACATGCAATGACAATAGATGTGTTTCATGAGAAGAACACACATGCAATGACACTGGTGTATCCTTATGTGTTTTGTAAGAAGAACACACATGCAATGACTCTAGATGTGGTTCATGAGAAGAACACACATCCAATGAGTCTAGTTGTGGTTCATGAGAAGAACACACATGCAATGACACTGGTGATATGTGGTTTGTGAAAAGAAGACACATGCAATGACACTAGTGGATCCATATGTGGTTTGTGAAAAGAACAGACACGCAATCAGACTTGGTGGATCCATGTGTGGTTCATGAGAAGAAAACACATGCAATGACACTAGTGATATGTGGTTTGTGAAAAGAACAGACATGCAATGACAATAACTGTGGTTAATGAAAAGAGAAGACATGCAATGAGACTGGTGGATCCATGTGTGGTTTGTGAGAAGAACACACATCCAATGACATTGGTGGATCCTTATGTGGTTTGTGAGAAGAACAGACATGCAATGACTCTTTTGTATCGTTATGTGGTTTGTGAGAAGAACACACACGCAATGACTCTAGATATGGTTCATGAGAAGAACACCCATCCAATGACTCTAGCTATGGTTCATGAGAAGAACACACATTCAATGACACTTGTGGATCCATGTGTGGTTTATGAGAGGAACAGACAGGAAATGACACTGAGTGTGGTTCATGAAAAGAACACACATCGAATGACACTGGTGGATCCTTATGTGGTTTGTGAGAAGAACACACATGCAATGGCACTGGTGATATGTGGTTTGTGAAAAGAACACACATGCAATAACTCTAACTGTGCTTAATTAAAAGAGCAGACAGGAATGACACTGGTGTATCCATGTGTGGTTTATGAGAGGAACACACATGCAATGACTCTGGGTGTGGTTCATGAAAAGAACACACATGCAATGACACTGGTGATACGTGGTTTGTGAGAAGAACACACATGCAATGACACTGGTGGATCCTTATGTGGTTTGTGGGAAGAAAACACATCCAATGACTCTAGCTGTGGTTCATGAAAAGAACAGACATGCAATGATACTGGTGGATCCATGTGTGGTTTGTGAGAGGAACATACATGTAATGACACTGGTGTGGTTCATGAAAAGAACACACATCCAATGACACTGGTAGATCCTTATGTGGTTTGTTAGAAGAACACACATGCAATGACACTGGTGATATGTTGTTTGTGAAAAGAACACACATGCAATGACTCTTACTGTCGTTAATGAAAAGAGCAGACATCCAATGACATTGGTGTATCCATGTGTGGTTTATGAGAGGAACACACAAGCAATGACTCTAGGTGTGGTTCATGAAAAGAACACACATGCAATGACACTAGTGATATGTGGTTTGTGAAAAGAACACACATGCAATGACACTGGTGGATCCATATGTGGTTGGTGAAAAGAACAAACATGCAATCACACTGGGTGGATCCATGTGTGGTTCATGAGAAGAACACACATGCAATGACACTGGTGATATGTTGTTCATGAAAAGAAGAGACATGCAATGACACTGGTGGATCCATATGTGGTTTGTGAAAAGAACAGGCATGCAATCACACTGGTTGACTCTAGATGTGGTTCATGAGAAGAACACACATCCAATGACACTGGTGGATCCATGTGTACACTGTGAGAGGAACACACATGCAGTGACACTGGGTGTGGTTCATGAGAAGAACACACATGCAATAACACTGGTGTATCCTTATGTGGTTTGTGAGAATAATAGACATGCAATGACTATAGTTGTGGTTCCTGATAAGAACACACATGCAATGATGCTGGTGGATCCATGTGTGGTTTATGAGAAGAACAAACATGAAATGACACTAGGTATGGTTCATGAAAAGAACAGACATGCAATGACATAGGTGGATCCATATGTGGTTTGTGAAAAGAACATGCATGCAATCATTCTAGCTGTGATTTGTGAGAATAACAGACATACAATGACTCTTGATGTAGTTCATGAGAAGAACACACATGCAATGACACTGTCTGTGGTTCATGAGAAGAGCACACATGCAATGACACTGGTGTATCCTTATGTGGTTTGTGAGAAGAATAGACATGCAATGACTCTAGTTGTGGTTCACGAAACTAACACACATCCAATGACTCTAGTTGTGGTTCATGAGAAGAACACACATGCAATGACACTGGTGGATCCATGTGTGGTTTGTGAGAAGAACAGACATGCAATGACTCTAGGTGTGGTTCATGAAAAGAACACACATCCAATGACAATGGCGGATCCTTATGTGGTTTGTGAGAAGAACACACATGATATGACTCTAGTTGTGGTTAATGAGAAGAACAGACATGTAGTGACTCTGGATGTGGTTCATGAGAAGAACACACATGCAATGACATTGGTGGATCCATGTGTGGTTTATGAGAGGAACAAACATGCAATAACACCGGGTGTGGTTCATGAAAAGAACACACATCCAATGACACTTGTGGATCCTTATGTGGTTTGTGAGAAGAACACACATGCAATGACACTGGTGATATGTGGTTTGTGAAAAGAGCACACATGCAATGACTCTAATTGTGGTTAATGAAAAGAGCAGACATGCAATCACACTAGTGTATCCATGTGTGGTTTATGAGAGGAACACACATGCAACGACTCTCGGTGTGGTTCATGAAAAGAACACACATGCAATGACACTGGTGATATGTGGTTTGTGAAAAGAACACACATGCATTGACACTGATGGATCCATATGTGGTTTGTGAAAAGAAAAGACATGCAATCACACTAGGTGCATCCATGTGTGGTTCATGAAAAGAACACACATGCAATGACACTGGTGATATGTGGTTAGTGAACAGAACAGACATGCAATGACTCTAACGGTGGTTAATGAAAAGAGCAGACATGCAATGACACTGGTGGATCCATGTGTGGTTTGTGAGAAGACGACACATCCAATGACACTGGTGGATTCTTATGTGGTTTGTGAGAAGAATAGACATGCAATGACTCTAGCTGTGGTTCATGAGAAGAACACACATGCAATGACACTGGTGTATCCTTATGTGGTTTGTGAGAAGAACACACGTGCAATGACTCTAGATGTGGTTCATGGGAAGAATACAAATCCAATGACACTGGTGGATCAATGTGTACACTATGAGAGGAACACACATGCAATGACACTGAGTGTGGTTCATGAGAAGAACACACATGCAATGACACTGGTGTATCCTTATGTGGTTTGTGAGAACAACAGACATGCAATGACTCTAGATGTGGTTCATGATAAGAACACACATGCAATCACAATGGGTGGATCCATATGTGGTTTATGAGAGCAACACACATGAAATGACACTAGTGATATGTAGTTTGTGAAAAGAACGCACATGCAATAACTCTAACTGTGGTTAATAAAAAGAGAAGACATGCAATGACACTGGTGGATCCATGTGTGGTTTGTGAGAAGAACACACATGCAATGACACTAGCTGTGGTTCATTAAAAGAACAGACATGCAATGACACCGGTGGATCCTTGTGTGGTTTATGAGAAGAACAGACATGCAATGACTCTACATGTGGTTCATGAAAATAACAGACATGCAATGACACTGGTGGATCCATGTGTGGTTTGTCAGAAGAACAGACATGTAATGACTCTAGATGTGGTTCATGACAAGAACACACATGCACTAACACTGGTGGATCTATGTGTGGCCTATGAGAAGAACACAAATGCAATGACACTAGGTGTGGTTCATGAAAAGAACACACATCCAATGACACTGGTGGATCCTTATGTGGTTTATGAGAAGAACAGACGTGTAGTGACTCTAGATGTGGTTCATGAGAAGAACACACATGAAGTGACACTGGTGGATCCATGTGTGGTTTATGAGAGGAACGGACATGCAATGACACTAGGTGTGGTTCATGAAAAGAAGACACATGCAATGACACTAGTGGATCCATATGTGGTTTGTGAAAAGAACAGACATGCAACCACACTGGTTGACTCTAGATGTGGTTCATGAGAAGAACACACATCCAATGACACTGGTGGATCCATGTGTACACTGTGAGAGGAACACACATGCAGTGACACTGGGTGTGGTTCATGAGAAGAACACACATGCAATAACACTGGTGTATCCTTATGTGGTTTGTGAGAATAATAGACATGCAATGACTATAGCTGTGGTTCATGATGAGAACACACATGCAATGACGCTGGTGGATCCATGTGTGGTTCATGAGAAGAACAAACATGAAATGACACTGGGTATGGTTCAAGAAAAGAACACACATGCAATGACACACGTGGATCCATATGTGGTTTGTGAAAAGAACATACATGCAATCATTCTAGCTGTGGTTTGTGAGAATAACAGACATACAATGACTCTAGATGTGGTTCATGAGAAGAACACACATGCAATGACACTGTGTGTGGTTCATGAGAAGACCACACATGCAATGACACTGGTGTATCCTTATGTGGTTTGTGAGAAGAACAGACATGCAATGACTCTAGTTGTGGTTCACAAAAATAACACACATCCAATGACTCTAACTGTGGTTCATGAGAAGAACACACATGCAATGACACTGCTGGATCCATGTGTGGTTTGTGAGAACAACAGACATGCAATGACTCTAGGTGTGGTTCATGAAAAGAACACACATCCAATGTCAATGGTGGATCCTTATGTGGCTTGTGAGAAGAACACACATGCAATGACTCTAGTTGTGGTTAATGAGAAGAACAGACATGTAGTGACTCTAGATGTGGTTCACGAGAAGAACACACATGCAATGACATTGGTGGATCCATGTGGGGTTTGTGAGAGGAACAGACATGCAATAACACCGGGTGTGGTTCATGAAAAGAACACACATCCAATGACACTTGTGGATCCTTATGTGGTTTGTGAGAAAAACACACATGCAATGACACTGGTGATATGTGGTTTGTGAAAAGAACACACATGCAATGACTCTAATTGTGGTTAATGAAAAGAGCAGACATGCAATCACACTAGTGTATCCATGTGTGGTTTATGAGAGGAACACACATGCAATGACTCTCGGTGTGGTTCATGAAAAGAACACACATGCAATGACACTGGTGATATGTGGTTTGTGAGAAGAACACACATGCAATGACACTGGTGGATCCTTATGTGGTTTGTGAGAGGAACACACATCCTATGACTCTAGCCGTGGTTCATGAAAAGAACAAACATGCAATGATACTGGTGGATCCATGTGTGGTTTGTGAGAGGAACATACATGTAATGACACTGGGTGTGGTTCATGAAAAGAACACACATCCAATGACACTGGTGGATCCTTATGTGGTTTGTGAGAAGAACACACATGCAATGACACTGGTGATATGTTGTTTGTGAAAAGAACACACATGCAATGACTCTTACTGTCGTTAATGAAAAGAACAGACATCCAATGACATTGGTGTATCCATGTGTGGTTTATGAGAGGAACACACATGCAATGACTCTCGGTGTGGTTCATGAAAAGAACACACATGCAATGACACTGGTGATATGTGGTTTGTGAGAAGAACACACATGCAATGACACTGGTGGATCCTTATGTGGTTTGTGAGAGGAACACACATCCTATGACTCTAGCCGTGGTTCATGAAAAGAACAGACATGCAATGATACTGGTGGATCCATGTGTGGTTTGTGAGAGGAACATACATGTAATGACACTGGGTGTGGTTCATGAAAAGAACACACATCCAATGACACTGGTGGATCCTTATGTGGTTTGTGAGAAGAACACACATGCAATGACACTGGTGATATGTTGTTTGTGAAAAGAACACACATGCAATGACTCTTACTGTCGTTAATGAAAAGAACAGACATCCAATGACATTGGTGTATCCATGTGTGGTTTATGAGAGGAACACACAAGCAATGACTCTAGGTGTGGTTCATGAAAAGAACACACATGCAATGACACTAGTGATATGTGGTTTGTGAAAAGAACACACATGCAATGATACTAGTGGATCCATATGTGGTTTGTGAAAATAACAGACATGCAATCACACTGGGTGGATCCATGTTTGGTTCATGAGAAGAACACACATGTAGTGACACTGGTGGATCCATGTGTACACTATGAGAGGAACACACATGCAGTGACACTGGGTGTGGTTCATGAGAAGAACACACATGCAATAACACTGGTGTATCCTTATGTGGTTTGTGAGAATAATAGACATGCAATGACTATAGCTGTGTGTTCATGATAAGAACACACATGCAATGACGCTGGTGGATCCATGTGTGGTTTATGAGAAGAACAAACATGAAATGACACTGGGTATGGTTCATGAAAAGCACAGACATGCAATGACACAGGTGGATCCATATGTGGTTTGTGAAAAGAACATACATGCAATCATTCTAGTTGTGGTTCAATGACTCTAGATGTGGTTCATGAGAAGAACACACAGGCAATGACACTATGTGTGGTTCATGAGAAGAGCACACATGCAATGGCACTAGTGTATCCTTGTGTGGTTTGTGAGAAGAACAGCCATGCAATGACTCTAGTCGTGGTTCATGAAAATAACACACATCCAATGACTCTAGCTGTGGTTCATGAGAAGAACACACATGCAATGACACTGGTGGATCCATGTGTGGTTTGTGAGAAGAACAGGCATGCAATGACTCTATGTGTGGTTCATGAAAAGAACACACATCCTATGATAATGGTGGATCCTTATGTGGTTTGTGAGAAGAACACACATGCAATGACTCTAGTTGTGGTTAATGAGAAGAACAGACATGTAGTGACTCTAGATGTGGTTCATGAGAAGAACACACATGCAATGACATTGGTGGATCCATGTGTGGTTTGTGAGAGGAACATACATGCAATAACACCGGGTGTGGTTCACGAAAAGAACACACATCCAATGACACTTGTGGATCCTTATGTGGTTTGTGAGAAGAACACACATGCAATGAAACAGGTGATATGTGGTTTGTGAAAAGAACACACATGCAATGACTCTAATTGTGGTTAATGGAAAGAGTAGACATGCAATCACACTAGTGTATCCATGTCTGGTTTATGAGAGGAACACACATGTAATGACTCTCGGTGTGGTTCATGAAAAGAACACACATGCAATGACACTGGTGATATGTGGTTTGTGAAAAGAATACACATGCAATGACACTGGTGGATCCATATGTGGTTTGTGAAAAGAAAAGACATGCAATCACACTGGGTGCATCCATGTGTGGTTCATGAGAAGAACACACATGCAAAGACACTGGTGATATGTGTTTAGTGAACAGAACAGACATGCAATGACTCTAACTGTCGTTAATGAAAAGAGCAGACATGCGATGACACTGGTGGATGCATGTGTGGTTTCTGAGAAGAACACACATCCAATAACACTGGTGGATTCTTATGTGGTTTGTGAGAAGAACAAACATACAATGACTCTAGCTGTGGTTCATGAGAAGAACACACATGCAATGACACTGGTGTATCCTTATATGGTTTGTGAGAAGAACACACATGCAATGACTCTAGATGTGGTTCATGGGAAGAACACAAATCCAATGACACTGGTGGATCAATGTGTACACTGTGAGAGGAACACACATGCAATGACACTGAGTGTGGTTCATGAGAAGAACACACATGCAATGACACTGGTGTATCGTTATGTGGTTTGTGAGAAGAACAGACATGCAATGACTATAGCTGTGGTTCATGAGAATAACACACATGCAATGACACTGGTGGATCCATGCGTGGTTTATGGGAGGAATAGACATGCAATGACACTGGGTGTGGTTCATGAAAATAACACACATGCAATGACACTGGTGGATCCATATGTGGTTTGTGGAAAGAACACACATGCAATGACACTTGGTGGATCCATGTGTGGTATGTGAGAATAACACACATTCAATGACACTAGGTGTGGATCATGAAAAGAACAAACATGCAATGACAGTGGTGGATCCATATGTGGTTTGTGAAAAGAACAGACACGCAATCACACTGGGTGAAAACACATGCAATGACACTAGTGATATGTGGTTTTCGAAAAGAACAGACATGCAATGACTCTAACTGTGGTTAATGAAAAGAGAAGACATGCAATGACACTGGTGGATCCATGTGTGGTTTGTGAGAAGAACACACATCCAATGACACTGGTGGATCCTTATGTGGTTTGTGAGAAGAACAGACATGCAATGACTCTTGTGTATCCTTATGTGGTTTGTGAGAAGAACACACACGCAATGACTCTAGATGTGGTTCATGAGAAGAACACCCATCCAATGACTCTAGATGTGGTTCATGACAAGAACACACATTCAATGACACTGGTGGATCCATGTGTGGTTTATGAGAGGAACAGACAGGCAATGACACTGAGTGTGGTTCATGAAAAGAACACACATCCAATGACATTGGTGGATCCTTATGTGGTTTGTGAGAAGAACACACATGCAATTACACTGGTGATATGTGGTTTGTGAAAAGAACACACATGCAATAACTCTAACTGTGCTTAATTAAAAGAGGAGACAGGCAATGACACTGGTGTATCCATGTGTGGTTTATGAGAGTAACACACATGCAATGACTCTGGGTGTGGTTCATGAATAGAACACACATGCAATGACACTGGTGATATGTGGTTTGTGAGAAGAACACACATGCAATGACACTGGTGGATCCTTATGTGGTTTGTGAGAAGAACCCACATCCAATGACTCTAGTTATGGTTCATGAAAAGAACAGACATGCAATGATACTGGTGGATCCATGTGTTGTTTGTGAGAGGAACAAACATGTAATGACACCGGGTGTGGTTCACGAAAAAACACACATCCAATGACACTGGTGGATCCTTATGTGGTTTGTGAGAAGAACACACATGAAATGACACTGGTGATATGTTGTTTGTGAAAAGAACACAAATGCAATGACTCTTACTGTAGTTAATGAAAAGAGCAGACATCTAATGACATTGGTGTATCCATGTGTGGTTTATGAGAGGAACACACGAGCAATGACTCTAGGTGTGGTTCATGAAAAGAACACACATGCAATGACACTGGTGATATGTGGTTTGTGAAAAGAACACACATGCAATGACACTGGTGGATCAATATCTGGTTTGTGAAAAGAACAGGCATGCAATCGCACTGGGTGGATCCATGTGTCGTTCATGAGAAGAACACACATGCAATGACACTGGTGATACGTGGTTTGTGAAAAGAATAGACATGCAATGACTCTAACTGTGGTTACTGAAAAGAGCAGACATGCAATGACACTGGTGGATCCATGTGTGGTTTGTGAGAAGAACATAGATCCAATGACTCTGGTGGATCCTTATGTGGTTTGTGAGAAGAACAAACATGCAATTACTCTAGTTGTGGTTCATCAATATAACACACATGCAATGACACTAGTGTATCCTTATGTGGTTCGTGAGAAAAACACACATCCAATGACACTAGTGGATCCATGTGTACACTATGAGAGGAACACACATGCAATGACGCTGGGTGTGGTTCATGAGAAGAACACACATGCAATGACACTGGTGTATCCTTATGTGGTTTGTGAGAATAACAGACATGCAATGACTCTAGCTGTGGTTCATGAGAAGAACACCCATGCAATGACACTGGTGGATCCATGTGTGGTTTATGAGAGGAACATACATGCAATGACACTGGGTGTGGTTCATTAAAAGAACAGACATGCAATGACACTGGTGGATTCTTATGTGGTTTGTGAGAAGAACAAACATACAATGACTCTAGCTGTGGTTCATGAGAAGAACACACATGCAATGACACTGGTGTATCCTTATATGGTTTGTGAGAAGAACACACATGCAATGACTCTAGATGTGGTTCATGGGAAGAACACAAATCCAATGACACTGGTGGATCAATGTGTACACTGTGAGAGGAACACACATGCAATGACACTGAGTGTGGTTCATGAGAAGAACAAACATGCAATGACACTGGTGTATCGTTATGTGGTTTGTGAGAAGAACAGACATGCAATGACTATAGCTGTGGTTCATGAGAATAACACACATGCAATGACACTGGTGGACACATGCGTGGTTTATGGGAGGAATAGACATGCAATGACACTGGGTGTGGTTCATGAAAATAACACACATGCAATGACACTGGTGGATCCATATGTGGTTTGTGGAAAGAACACACATGCAATGACACTTGGTGGACCCATGTGTGGTATGTGAGAAGAACACACATTCAATGACACTAGGTGTGGATCATGAAAAGAACAAACATGCAATGACAGTGGTGGATCCATATGTGGTTTGTGAAAAGAACAGACACGCAATCACACTGGGTGGATCCATGTGTGGTTCATGAGAAGAAAACACATGCAATGACACTAGTGATATGTGGTTTGTGAAAAGAACAGACATGCAATGACTCTAACTGTGGTTAATGAAAAGAGAAGACATGCAATGACACTGGTGGATCCATGTGTGGTTTGTGAGAAGAACACACATCCAATGACACTGGTGGATCCTTATGTGGTTTGTGAGAAGAACAGACATGCAATGACTCTTGTGTATCCTTATGTGGTTTGTGAGAAGAACACACACGCAATGACTCTAGATGTGGTTCATGAGAAGAACACCCATCCAATGACTCTAGATGTGGTTCATGACAAGAACACACATTCAATGACACTGGTGGATCCATGTGTGGTTTATGAGAGGAACAGACAGGCAATGACACTGAGTGTGGTTCATGAAAAGAACACACATCCAATGACATTGGTGGATCCTTATGTGGTTTGTGAGAAGAACACACATGCAATTACACTGGTGATATGTGGTTTGTGAAAAGAACACACATGCAATAACTCTAACTGTGCTTAATTAAAAGAGCAGACAGGCAATGACACTGGTGTATCCATGTGTGGTTTATGCGAGGAACACACATGCAATGACTCTGGGTGTGGTTCATGAATAGAACACACATGCAATGACACTGGTGATATGTGGTTTGTGAGAAGAACACACATGCAATAACACTGGTGGATCCTTATGTGGTTTGTGAGAAGAACACACATCCAATGACTCTAGTTATGGTTCATGAAAAGAACAGACATGCAATGATACTGGTGGATCCATGTGTTGTTTGTGAGAGGAACAAACATGTAATGACACCGGGTGTGGTTCATGAAAAAACACACATCCAATGACACTGGTGGATCCTTATGTGGTTTGTGAGAAGAACACACATGCAATGACGCTGGTGATATGTTGTTTGTGAAAAGAACACACATGCAATGACTCTTACTGTAGTTAATGAAAAGAGCAGACATCCAATGACATTGGTGTATCCATGTGTGGTTTATGAGAGGAACACACGAGCAATGACTCTAGGTGTGGTTCATTAAAAGAACATACATGCAATGACACTTGTGATATGTGGTTTGTGAAAAGAACACACATGCAATGACACTGGTGGATCCATATCTGGTTTGTGAAAAGAACAGACATGCAATCGCACTGGGTGGATCCATGTGTGGTTCATGAGAATAACACATATGCAATGACACTGGTGATACGTGGTTTGTGAAAAGAATAGACATGCAATGACTCTAACTGTGGTTACTGAAAAGAGCAGACATGCAATGACACTGGTGGATCCATGTGTGGTTTGTGAGAAGAACATAGATCCAATGACTCTGGTGGATCCTTATGTGGTTTGTGAGAAGAACAGACATGCAATGACTCTAGTTGTGGTTCATCAATATAACACACATGCAATGACACTAGTGTATCCTTATGTGGTTCGTGAGAAAAACACACATCCAATGACACTAGTGGATCCATGTGTACACTATGAGAGGAACACATATGCCATGACGCTGGGTGTGGTTCATGAGAAGAACACACATGCAATGACACTGGTGTATCCTTATGTGGTTTGTGAGAATAACAGACATGCAATGACTCTAGCTGTGGTTCATGAGAAGAACACCCATGCAATGACACTGGTGGATCCATGTGTGGTTTATGAGAGGAACATACATGCAATGACACTGGGTGTGGTTCATTAAAAGAACAGACATGCAATGACACTGGTGGGTCCATATGTGGTTTGTGAAAAGAACAGACATGCAATCACTCTAGCTGTGGTTTGTGAGAATAATAGACATGCAATGACTCGAGCTATGGTTCATGAAAAGAACACACATGCAATGACACTAGTGGATCCATGTGTGGTTTATGAGAAGAACAGACATCCAATGACACTAGTTATGTTTCATGAGAAGAAAACACATGCAATCACACTGGTGTAACCTTATGTGGTTTGCGAGAAGAACACACATGTAATGACTATAGCTATGGTTCATGAAAATAACACACATCCAATGACTCTAGATGTGGTTCATGAGAAGAACACACATGCAATGACACTGGTGGATCCATGTGTGGTTTGTTAGAAGAACATGCATGCAATGACTCTATGTGTTGTTCATGAAAGGAACACACCTCCAATGACACTGGTGGATCCTTATGTGGTTTGTGAGAAGAACACACATGTAATGACTATAGCTATGGTTCATGAAAAGAACACACATCCAATGGCTCTAGTTGTGGTTCATGAGAAGAACACACATCCAATGACACTGGTGGATCCATTTGTACACTATGAGAGGAACACACATGCAATGACAGTAGGTGTGGTTCATGAGAAGAACACACATGCAATGACACTGGTGTTATGTGGTTTGTGAGAAGAACAGACATTTAATGACTCTAGCTGTGGTTCATGAGAAGAACACACATGCAATGACATTGGTGGATCCATTTGTGGTTTATGAGAGGAACATACATACAATGACACTGGGTATGGTTCATGAAAAGAACACACATGCAATGACACTGGTGGATCCATACGTGGTTTGTGGAAAGAACATACATGCAATGACACTTGGTGGATCCATCTGTGGTTCATGCGAAGAACACACATGCAATGACACTAGTGGATCCATGTGTGGTCTGTGAGAAGAACACACATCCAATGACACTGGGTGTGGTTCATGAAAAGAACACACATCCAATGACACTGGTGGATCCTTATGTGGTTTGTGAGAAGAACATCCATGCAATGACTCTAGACGTGGTTCATGAGAAGAACACACATGCAATGACACTGGTGTATCCTTATGTGGTTTGTAAGAAGAACACACATGCAATGACTCTAGATGTGGTTCATGAGAAGAACACACACCCAATGACTCCAGCTGTGGTTCATGAGAAGATCACACATGCAATGACACTGGTCATATGTGGTTTGTGAAAAGAACACACATGCAATGACACTAGTGGATCCATATGTGGTTTGTGAAAACAACAAACATGCAATCACACTAGGTGGATCCATGTGTGATTCATGAGAAGAACACACATGCAATGACACTGGTGATTTGTGGTTTGTGAAAAGAACACACATGCAATGACTCTAACTTTGGGTAATGAAAAGAGTAGACATCTAATGACACTGGTGGATCCATGTGTGGTTTGTGAGAAGAACACACATCCAATGACACTGGGGATCCTTATGTGGTTTGTGAGAAGAACAGACATGCAATGACTCTAGCTGTGGTTCATGAGAAGAACACACATGCAATGACACTGGTGTATCCTTATGTGGTTTGTGAGAAGAACAGACATGCCATGACTCTAGATGTGGTTCATGAGAAGAACACACATCCAATGACATTGGTGGATCCATTTGTACACTGTGAGAGGAACACACATGCAATTACACTAGGTGTGGTTCATGAGAAGAACACACATGCAATGACACTGGTGTTATGTGGTTTGTGAGAAGAATAGACATGCAATGACTCTAGCTATGGTTCATGAGAAGAACACACATGCAATGACATTGGTGGATCCATGTGTGGTTTATGAGAAGAATAGGCATTCAATGGCACTAGGTGTGGTTCATGAAAATAGCACACAAGCAATGACACTTGTGGATCCATATGTGGTTTGTGGAAAGAACACACATGTAATGACACTTGGTGGATCCATGTGTGGTTCATGAGAAGAACACACATGCAATGACACTGGTGGATCTATGTGTGGTATGTGAGAAGAACACACATCCAATGACACTGGGTGTAGTTCATGAAAAGAACAAACATCCAATGATACTGGTGGATCCTTATGTGGTTTGTGAGAAGAACACACATGCAATCACACTGGGTGGATCCATATGTGGTTTATGAGAAGAACACACATGCAATGACACTGGTGTTATGTGGTTTGTGAAAAGAACACACATGCAATGACTCTAACTTTGGTTAATGAAAAGAGCAGACATGCAATGACACTGGTGGTTCCATGTGTGGTTTGTGAGAAGAACACACATGCAATGACATTGGCTGTGGTTCATGAAAAGAACAGACATGCAATGATACTGGTGGATCCATGTGTGGTTTGTGAGAGGAACACACATGCAATGACACCGGGTGTGGTTCATGAAAAGAACACACATCCAATGACACTGGTGGATCCTTATGTGGTTTGTGAGAAGAACACACATGCAATGACACTGGTGATATGTGGTTTGTGAAAAAACACACATGCAATGATTCTAACCATGGTTAATGAAAAGAGAAGACATGCAATGACACTAGTGTATCCATGTGTGGTTTATGAGAGGAACAAACATGCAATGACTCTGGTGTGGTTCATGAAAAGAACACACATGCAATGACACTGCTGATATGTGGTTTGTGAAAAGAACACAAATGCAATGAAACTGGTGGATCCATATGTGGTTTGTGAAAAGAACAGACATGCAATGACACTGGGTGTGGTTCATGAGAAGAAAACATATGCAATGACACTGGTGGATCCATGTGTGGTTTGTGAGAAGAATAGACATGCAATGACTCTCGGTGATCCATATGTGGTTTATGTGAAGAACACACATGCAATAAACTCTAGTGTATCTATCTTGGCATAATTTGATGTATGCCACGATGTATTTCATTGTACAAGACACTCACTTTCAATTTTTATACTACTCAGTTTTGCCCTTGGTTTTTTGATACTACTCAATTTTGCCCTTGGTTCCCCCTCTCTCTTTCGTAGAAGCGCAAACCTGTGGTCACTCTGTCTGCTACGCCCTGATTGGTTGTCATAGTTGTCACGTGGATCGTGCGCACCAACCGTTGATCCTTTGTGATCCATCGATGATCGTTGCAAACATCGTGCCCTTCACAGTACAACATGAGACAACACGGACGTCTCCCTCTACAAGAAGGAACGCGATGCCATCCATGGAAAAAGTCGTCGAGTGGTCATGCCACGTTTAATCTAGTCTGCAAAGGCTACTACTGCTACTACAACACATGCACATGGCAACGGGTGTCGTGGTGGTGGCACGACAGATGTCATGGATAGGCTGAAGATGGGGCCAATGTGTGCTAGGGGAATCCAGGGAGGGAGAACGTGGTGATTTCACGCACATAAGTTCTTGTATTATCTCTATCAATGGTGTTTACAAGTGCTCGCGAGGCTCTTAGCAAGAAGGAGACGAAGTCTCTTACTCCCTACCAACTAGCCCTAGAGCTCTACCTTAGACAGAGAAATGATCGATCCCCTTCTATGGAGGCCTTGGTGCTCCTTATATAGGGGAGCCCAGGTTACAATTCTAGGGCACAAGTGGCAGCATATTCTACGAATATGCTCCTTTCCTAAAGCATATGATTATTTATTCTCTTTAGCGGCTCGTCCGGGCTTTGGACGTAACCCACAGCGTAATCCTTGTCTTTTGGCGTCACCAGACACATGCTACGTCATCCGGCTTTGCCCGCGTCACCTTGGTTGCCCCTGACCCGCTGGTCCTCTTCTTTACTTTACTTTGCTCATGCTACAACTAATAAAGCCACCTTTTGACCAGTGGGGGATTCCTTATCTTGTAAGCTAGGATAATCTGCCTAGCATATAGCTAATCCGTCTTACCAAGTCACCTGTAAAACAGATAAACATGCCGGAAATATCTTATGACGGCCGGACCATAGTCAAGGAGATGCTCCATGGGCCAGGTCACACTGTGATTCGGCCTGCCTTGAGGTGACCCGGTCAGCACTTGCTTTGACCGTGCCGTACCCCGGCTAACTCGGCCCTTATACCCTGGTGTTACCCTACCCAGGGGTATCCCCCCAACATTAGTCCCTGAAGCTGGTGCGGTCTAAGCAACTTTTAGTTGTCAAGATCACAGCAGGTTCCCATATCCGGGTCTTTTGCTCTTTAGGCCGAGTTACCTCGTAGCCCGGAGTTTCTCACCTTGCGATCCTTTGGCTCATTCCGAGTTATTCCTCGTTGGCCAGGACTTTTGCTTGCTTAGCCGGGTTACCTTTCCTTCTCTTGTACGCTTCTCCACATCCTACGTGGAGGGTAATCATCATTTTGACTCATTTTAAGGGCCACGCGCATTTAATGCACCGGTTACTGTCGCAATGTCAGGAATAACTACTGCAAACGTCTCTTCACTTCATTGCCTCGTTAACTGTAACATTACATCACGTCGTGGGATCATTTGCTCCTGTAGCCCCTCCTGTGGCCTTGTTTTGACTGGCTGTTCTAGCCGCGTACACGCCCGTTGCGCGTGGCGTGACGCCCGCAAAACATCCCACGACGCGCGTGCTGTGCGGTTGAGTAGGAGGCGTGGGGCGATTTCAGGGGAAGTTCCCCCATTTTCCCTGCGCTTCCCAGCCTCTCTCTCTCTCTCTCATAGCAACCTCGCCGCCGCCGCCAGTTTTCTGCTACACGAGCGCCACCGTGACCGTGCTCAGGCAGCCTCTCTCTCTCACAGCAACCTCGCCGCCGCCGTTCCCACTCAAGGTTTCCATCACGGGGCCTTGCGCTTCCTGTTTTCCTTCTTCCGGCTACCTCTACTCTGATTACTCCCTCGAAGACCTCGAATCCACCATGTCATAGGCGGAGGCAGCGGTGGTGGTGCAGCAGGAAAAAGGAGCAGAGGGCCGCGAGCGCGGCTATTGGGACGGCTCCATCGTCCATGAGGAGGACCGGGATTGGCTCCGTGCCACGTGACATATCCCCGCTGGCGTCGCCTGCCGACTCGCCTCCGGTGAAGTCACACCTTCCCCCAAATATGGGCAGTATGTTGTCTTTCTTTCACATTTCCAGCGTGGCTTCGGCCTTCCCACTTCCGATTTTTTCTTTGATTTCATTTCCACATACAAGTTGCAACCACATCATCTCCCTGCAAATGCCATTACCTCTCTGTCCTCCTTTGCTTCTGGCATTGAGGGGTACATCAGCCTGTGGCAAACCAAAGAACTTTGGATCAAGTTCTTTGGTCTCCGAAGGAACGTAGTTCCGGAAAAGGAGCGTGCCCCGGAGGACAAACACTTGGCCCAGTGCGCCGCCACCTCCATTTCTCCCCGGAAAACCTCTGTGTTCCCCCGGGTCACCGGGGTTGAGTCCTGCAAGGGCTGGGCCCGAACTTTCTTTTATGTCCGGAACACCACCAAGGAGGACCTGATTCGGCTGCTCCCCTTCAAACTTGGCCCTCCTGACACCTCGCGTTGGGAGAGCATTCCGAAGCGGCCCACATCCCTAGCGAATCAAGTGGAGCACCGGATCAAGGAGCTGCTCAAGGAGCACTCTGGGGGAGGATATTATGATTAGTTTCCTCCGCAGCCGGGTCTCGCCCTCCAGAAGGGAGCTGTCAACACCCGGATTTTTAATCCCAGATGCCTATTATGTCATTCATCACAATCCCGGGATTACCATTTTTGTGAGACATAACAGACTGGATATCACAGTACATCATCCATTACAAACCATACATAAGGTCTTACACAAATAGGGATCTCATGATCCAGTCTTAATACAACAAGCAGCGGAATAAAAGATAAGCGTAGCGGTGGGGTCCATCTTCAGGGGCACAGGCAATGCTAACGAAGGCAGATAGTGCTAGTTATCATAGCCGTCCTGCTGGCCATCATCTTGGTAGTATCCTTCATAGTCTGGCCATGAGAATAGCCAGGGACAAAAGCCATGAGTACTCTTTAAGTACTCGCAAACTACCACTAACAATTAGTATAATTCTAATGTAAAGTACTAACTCTAAGTTTAACTATAAGGTTAAATTTGAAACCTAAGCTGAGTTTAGAAGCAAAGAAAGATAAAATAAAGTTCTAGAATCACTTAAGTTGGGAAGCTAGTGTCATAAGTACAACCCTGTTATGGTCAAGTCAAGATTCAACATTCATTTTGAAAACATTTGACAACAAAACAGTATGGCCATTCCAACTGTCCATAACCGCGGACGCGGCTATTCAAAAATTTTGACACTCTGCAGAGGTGGTACACTTTCACCACAAGATTCGATACATCTGTCTGGGATAACCCTGAATCATCATAATTAGTATGCAGATAATCAAACATAACCTTCCCTTTACACACCCTAGTATAAGCACCTCTCTTATTAGCATGGCCTCCCAACCATGACCATCTGTCATCTTGGGCACTGCATAGGTGGACAACATTGAGAGGTAGCCTTAGCTCAAACCTCTCCCGCGAGGGAACTAATACTAATGCATATAAATTTTTGGCTAAGCCTTAGCCAATTCAGGTATTGTGGTTGTACGGTAAATTTGGAATGGTATCACATCCGAATCCAACCATCAGTTTTGAAGAAAGGTTAAAGCTCATTCCTCAACATTTTCACCATCATAAACCATTTGTGTTTCTCACACATGTCAAAACATCTCAATAGAATGACTCATCATTCCATGGTTTTCTCAATTCATTTTTACCAAGTGTTCCCATCTAAAGTGACTCAAGTTTTTATCTAACTCTAAACTACTAAGTTAAGAGTGTTCACTAAGGTGGAAAGATGGGATCAATCTCATGCCATAGAATGACACCTAAAGCTATCTAAATAGGTCAAGTTTTATACTCTTTATTCTACCTTCAAAACAAGTAAGGGACTTTGGTAAAGTAAAGGAAGTAAAGCTTGGAAAGTAATACTTGGGGTAAGTAATAGTCAAGGTGGTATGACCAAAGTATGCCTAAAGCATCTTTGCTCAACCATCTAGCTTAATTCTAGCTTGCTAAGCATTATACTTGCAAGTGTTGGCTTGCATTGTTAATGATGGCTTGCCTTGTGCGGTGCAGTGGTTGAAGTTTTCTTCCTCCTCTTTATAGAACTCCCCCTCCTCGAAAGCTTGGTCGGTACTATCATCTATAAATACATACGAAGTACATGATCACCAAACTGTACTTAACTAGTCTAATTAGCACTCTAAGGCACACATTTGATGATCTATTATCATCACAAGCATCACAAGTTTTATTAAGTAGTTTCATTCTTTTTATTTAAGAAAAGTAATTTCTACTCATTGAAAATAACTAAGATTTAATATTCACCACTTAAAATATAGGATCATGTGGACACATGTCATCATGTCGTGGTGGTGTCATGGCAGATGCCATGGATAGGCTAAAGGTGGGGACAAAATGCACTAGGGGAATCCAGGGAGGGATAGTGTGGTGATTCCACACACAGAAGCTTTGTATTTGATTCACTTCCACAGATTACAAGTGCTCCTTGAGCTGTATTGGAGAGAGGAGGAAGAAGGAGCTCTCTTACTCTCACCATTAGCTAGCCCTCAGGAACCAAGTAAAATCTAACCAACCAGCGATCAACCCTGTAAAACTCAAACCTTTCTACAGAGGCCCTAGTCCTCCTTATATAGGGGTGGCTAGGTCTCCAATTAGGGCATACGTGGAGGCATATTCCGGGGAATATGCCTCTTCCCAAAATAGTAAGCCGATCGGGTCACTTTTCCCCCGCGTCATCCATGCAGAGGCTACGTGAGCCTCTGCGGCGCCCGCGTCAGCCGACATTGGCATCGTCACCTTTGTCGGCCACGCCTCGGTGGTCCTGCCTCTGTCCGCTTCGCTCACGCTCTGCGTACAGTGGTCACCTTTGACCAGCGAGATACCTTCCTTCTCCTACAAGCTTGATATGACCCGGATCGTACATAGTTGATCCGGCCACACCCGTTCCTACATACAAGTTAGATTCGTCTGTCCGACATACGGCTTAAGTCGGTTGAGACCCAGTTAGGTGGACATCCCCTGGTCCGGGTTACCTCGAGATTCGGCCTGCCTTGAGGTGACTCGGCCAGCATTTTCTTTGACCTTGCCGTACCTCGGCTAACTTGGCCTTTATACCCCGGCGTGACCCTACCCGGGGGTATCCCCCCAACATTAGTCCCCGAAGCTGGTTCGGTCTTAGCGGCCTTAGCCGCTAAGGCCACAACAGGTTCAATTTCACTGAGCTTTGTGTTCCTTTTCCGAGTTATCTCCTATCTCGGATTTCATGGGTTTATTTTCCCTTGGCACATTCCAAGTATCATAACACTCAACGTAGTTCAATCAGCTAATATAATAATCACGAATCAAACACAACTTCAATTCTCATAAAATCTCATAAGTCAATGGATATAATTCTTATCTTGAACAAAGGGAACTCTAAGTTGATGCAACTAATGCAAATTCAGAAATTTAAACCCAACCATGCATGTAGAAAAGTAAATATGCAAAAACTATAAGATAGATTACAAGGCTCTCATAGATACCCCCAATCTTGGAGTCAAGCCGGGTGGATCAAATAATCCCTTGCGATTATTTGATACCGTGGCATGCTTCATGGTGAAGAAGTCTTGTCGGAGAGTGCCTCTCGAAGTTTCTTGTTTGTCTTTTCTAGAGAAGATATGCGTTGGAGGCACTTCTATAGATCCGAATGAAAGAGGAACTAAAGGGAATATGCCCTGAGAGGCAATAATAAAGTTGTTATTATACATATTCCAAGTATATGATATATGTTTATTTTGCATGCTATAATTGTATTAATTTGGAAATGTTAATACATGTGTGTTTAATAAACAAAAGGAAAGTTTCTAGTTATGCCTCTCTTATAAACTAGCTCGTTGATTAACAAGATGATCAAGGTTTCCTGATCATGGACATTGGATGTTGTTAATAACGAGGTCAACATTAGTGGAATGATGTGATGAACATTCATCTAAAGTATAGCATTACGATCAAAGTCATTGTGTTTATATTACTATAACATCTAACAAAGTAATCCTAGTCCTTAGACCATGAGATCATGTTAATCACTAACACTGGAAGAGTATCTTGATAGCAGCAAATGTCACATCGTGAAAGGCTAATTATAAAGGTGGGTTAAGTGCCACGAAAGTGTTATTTAGAAGCTCATATATCAAGAGTCGGATTTGTCCATCCCGATGACGGATAGATATACTCTGGGCCCTCTAGGTGATATCACATTGGTTAGCTTGCAAGCAAGTGATAAGATCACTAGAATGTTATATCACGGGAACGAGAAAAGAGTACATGTCTGTAACGAGATCAAACTAGGTATGGAGATACCGATGATCTAATCTCGTACATGTAATATATCACGAGACAAAGGGATTTAGTTACTAATGTTAAAGGTTCTCACGATCACAGAAGTCATCGTATAATGTGTAGGAGTCATTATGGATCTCCAGGTCCCGCTTCTGATTATTGATCTGAGAGGGGTCTCGATCATGTCTGCATTATTCACGAACCGTAGGGTGACACACTTAAGGGACACCAACACCATTTGGAGCAAATGTGTTTCAGATGAATGTATTGCAAAGCGCTGGAATTATTTAAATAGACACTGAAACTATTTCACGTGAAATTGCTGAAATTGGTTCTACATGTAATATTGAAATGTTGTAGGGGGTTTTATGTGAATGTTTGTTAATTAAAGTAATTAACAAAATTCTAAATGAATTTAATAAAAGATTTTTATTAAATGAGAGAGAATTAAGTTTGGAGAAATTTAATGCATTTAAAGTAAAGACTTTAAAGAGGAATGTTAAGGGACTTTTTTATGTGGAGGGGGTTACCAACACATGAATGGGGGAGGTGAGGGGTCACCCCCCATGGGGCGCCGGCCATGGGGAGGGGTACCCCCTCCTCCTATAATAGGCCACCCCTCTCACCCTTCTTCCACACACCTCCTCGTGAAGGATCTCTCTCCGCCTCTAGAATTATTCCCCCATGGTCTCGGATTAGCGAGATACATGTTACCGGTGGCATTTCGCCTAGAAGGAGTTGCTTCTTCTGCTGCATATCTAGAGAGACGAGGCGGAGGTTCTTCGGTGGCCTGAACGTGTGTGCGAGTGCGGATGCGCTACTGGTTTGCGGCGCTAGGACTTCCACATGATCTTGAGATCGGCAAGCGTACGACTACATCATCCACGAGTTCCTACTCGTTATCAAAACTTTTTTCTCTTTGAAGGTAAGTTCTCCATGGATGTATATCCACCCGTTGCTTGTATCTAGTAGATATATCTTGGCGTATAGTTCTCATCGTAGGAAAATTTTGTTTTCTATGCTGCGAAGCCTTCAGTGGTATCAGAGCCCGATCTATGCGTAGCTGCTTCGCACGGGTAGAACACATAACAGTATGTGGGCAGTGATGATCATGTTATTGCTTCTTATATGTACTTTGGATATTGGTGGCATAGTGGGATGAAGCGGCCCAGACCAACCTTACATGTCATCGCACATGACACCGGTTCCATGACTGACATGCAACTAGTTTTGAATAAGTGGCTGGCAGGTGGCTGTCTCTCCTACTATAGTCAATATCTGATTTACAACGAGTTGCTAATAATTTGGTTATCATCGTTGTGGTTCCATGTTCGTAGGTTAGAACGGTTCTATCTTCGAAAGCCCTTAGCCACGTAAAACTTGCAATTTATAAATTAGAGGAGTCTAGCTTAGATCATTGCTGGGCTTGTGTCATGATATGGTAATGTTGTGAGTTGATGTATAGTTGATGTATAGTTGATAGACTTACAACACATTTAACTTGTAAGTTCCATAGATCTTGGCCTTACACACAAAGGAATGATAAAGATCATACCACGATGCATATGATAGTGATCAAATGGAAGAACCATATCATTTCACTTTACACATATGATGTTCGCATCTTATATTGCTAGTTTGGCGTTTTAGTAGCATTATAAGATGATCCCTCATTTAAATATCAAGATAAAAATATTTCGCCGCTTATGTTTCGCTGCTTCAAAACATCACGTGATGATCGGATGTACTTGAATCCATGATCATATTCCGGGTGTAAGACAGTTTTACACACGCGAGTACTAAGGTTCTTACTTGGCGAGCCAAGCATGTACAGACATGGCCTCGGTACACGGACCGAAAGGTTAAGAATGATTCATATAGTTGTTATAATGCCCATATAGATGCTCGCCTTTGAAGCTACACCGACTCACATGATGATCGGACTTGGTGTAGTGGCTTTGGTTCATGTAATCACCAAAAAGACACGAGGGATGTTGTTTTTGAGTGGTAGTTTAGTTGAACTCAATCTATCATAAACTTAGTCTAAATAAACTTTACAAATTCTATTGTAGATGGTACCACCTGCTTTTAATTTCAGTGTGTTCATGGAGAAAGAGAAACTTGCTGCGAATGGCAGCAACTTCACCTACTGGGCTATGAATTTGAGGATTGTCCTCTCTACTGCACAAAAGCAATATGTGCTAGAAGCGCCGCTAGGCCCCTCACCAGCTCCTGATGCCCCTGACGAGGAAAATAATGTCTACATAACTCGTTAGGAGGACCACAACTTAGTTCATTGTTGCATACTATATGGGCTAGAGCCAGAACTTCAAAAGCGTTTCGAAAATGGCAATGCCTTTGATACCATGGGTGAATTAAAAATGATTTTCGATACCCATGCTACCGTAGAGAGTTATAATGCTTCAGAAAAGTTCTTTAGCTGGATGATGGAAGAGAACAGCTCCGTAAGTGAGCACATACTCAAAATGTCTAGGTACGCCGATAAGCTTGTGTCCTTGGGAATAACGATTCCCATTGATTTAGGCATACATCATGTTCTCCAATCTCTATCACCTAGCTACAAGAGCTTCGTGATGAACTATAACATGCAAGGCATGAAGAAGACTCTCCCGGAGCTTCTGTCAATGCTTAAGACTGCAAAAGTGGAGATTAGGAAAGAACATCAAGTGCTGTTGGTCAATAGGACCACTGGTTTCAAGAAAGACAAGAAGGGTAAACAGAAGGGAAAGAAGGGCGGCAAATCTGTTGTTGCGCCTGAAAAGAAATCCCGGGCTGGCCCTAAGTCTGATACCGAGTGCTACTATTGTAAGGGGACTGGCCATTGGAAGCACAACTGCCCCAAGTTTTTGGCGGACAAGAAAGCCGGCAAGGCAAACAAAGGTATATATGATATACATGTTATTGATGTGTACTTGACTAGTACTCACAGTAGCACCTGGGTATTTGATACCAGATCGGTTGCTAACATATGTAACTCGAATCAGGGGCTGCGGAACAAGCGACCGCTAGCAAGGGTTGAGGTCACGATGCGTGTCGGCAATGGATCAAGATTTGATGTGATCGCCGTCAGAACACTGCCTCTCCACCTACCATCGAGATTAGTCATAAACTTAAATAATTGTTGTTTGGTGCCTGCACTGAGCATGACCATTATATCTAGATCTTGTTTGATGCGATGTGGTTATTCCTTTAAATCCGAAAACAATAGTTGTTCTATTTAGATGGATAATATCTTTTATGGTCATGCACCCATGATGAATGGTTTATTTCTGTTGAATCTCGATAATACTCATACGCACATCCATAATGTTGATGCTAAATGAATTAAACTTAATAATGATATATCTGCATATATGTGGCACTTTCGTCTTGGTCATATTGGCATTAAACGCATGAAGAAACTCCATTCTGATGGACTTTTGGAATCATTTGATTTTGAATCATTTGATACATGTGAGCCATGCCTTATGGGCAATATGACTAGAACGCCGTTTTCCAGTTCAATGGAACAGGTGACAGATTTATTGGAAATCATACATACTGATGTATGCGGTGCAATGAGTGTGACGGCGTGAGGTGGATATCTTTATTTTGTTACTTTCCCGGATGATTTGAGTAGATATGGGTATATCTATTTGATGAAACACAAATCTGAAACCTTTGAAAAGTTCAAGGAATTTCAGAATGAAGTGGAAAATCATCGTAATAGAAAGATCAAATTCCTGTGGTCCGACCGTGGAGGTGAGTATCTAAGTTACGAGTTTAGCACTGATGGCCCAAAATATATCGAGCTCGTTGGGGAACCCCAAGAGGAAGGTATGATGAGCACAACAGCAAGTTTTCCCTCAGTTATGAAACCGAGGCTATCGAACCAGTAGGAGCAAGGAAACACCTCCAAGGTGTTGTTTCCAACTTGGAATCCTGCACAACACAACCACAGAACTTTTCCCCAATTACATTGAGGTTGTAAATCTCACCGGTTTTGCTGAAAACAAAGGATTAAACGTATTGTGTGGAAGATAGTTGTAACATCCCAGTTTTAGCAACCCTGATTAGTTGTCTATAATGCAAAATCAGGGGGAACAAAAACTTTTTCTTATTTAATGCTGAAGTGTTTGCTTGTTGTTGGATATGCTTATGGATATGAATGTGTATTAGATGATATACTCCTTACCTCAACACCAGTCAAAAGCTACTTCTCAAAACAGTCTTGGCTTAGTTTCCATATTCTCAAATGTTCTGGCATCTCAAAATGTGAGCCAAGATGCTTATGTAACCAAAACTATTTTAGTAGCTTCTATTGACAAAACTATGTTGTATAGACAGAACCTTCAACTATTCTTATCTCTAGGTTTCCCAAAACCTCCTTTATAAATATTTTAAATTATACTCTTGGTAGAGATAACAAGGACTATTATCTTACTCAAACCCAACCTTTCAAAATTGCCCATCCATACCTCAAGCTAAGCTTGATGGTAACCCTAGTAGTAGTTGATTTGTTTGTAAGATGAGTTACCTTGATCTGCTGTTTGACTTGATTGCTTAGAAGTAGTATGAGCTACCCTAGGAACTCATCCACTAGGATCAAGATACTTTAAAAATCACCAAACCCTAAGCAAGAATACAATCTGGATCTAATCTCTAGATACTAGGTGATCATCTAAAACCCTTAACCAGATCAGCTCTGAAGTGATCTAATTCTAGAAGCTTCCAAGTCAATGAAGACCAGTATCAAGCAAGGATCCTTCCTACTCAATCTACACTTCAACATCATCCACTTGATGATGCCTTGGTACCTTGCATCCCATCAAAATCATCACCACCCACATTCTAGTCAAAAACCCTAAATGCCTGGAAAACTATTTCCAACATCACCTTTTTGAATACCTCCCTTTCTCAAACGATGTGCATTTTTGGAAATGCATTTGAACCCTCTTTTTAACCATCCTTAGGGCTACCAAGTCCCACTCTTTCCCTGGGTTAGATCATCCCCCAACCCACTTGTTCTTGATGGTTTTACAGGCAAGAAAATAACTATTCTTGCAAATCTAGTCAACATGCCTACTTTGATAGAAGCTCAAACCACCATCCAACCTTCTATGGACCAACCATTTTCATGGTTGTGTTCTACTCATGACTCATCTGGTATGGCAGCCTTATTTTCAACAAAGTTTGCCATCACTTCCAGACCACCTCAAATGTAACCAATCCAAACTCCTTCTGCCATGATCATATATATGAATTGGTCTAACTATCCATCTATCCCTTGCATCAACGTGAGCTCTGAGCTCCAAGATCCAACAAGGTTTTGGTGGTATAAAAATAACATCACCCTAGATCCACAACCCCTTGTTTTCCATATAATTCAAGTTGGATTTCCAATTCCAAAGGTTGAAAATGCTTTATACACCTTGTCTACGTCATCTAACTTGATCATCAAGATTTATCAATAATTCTCCATAATTATTATGGACCAAAAATATTTAATTCCTTTAATAGGCAAAACCTCCTCCATAAAGGAAAGTTTAGTTTTTGCCAAAACACTTCTCTAAGTTAGGTCACTTTTGATGCCTAACTATCCTACCCTATCTTCCAACTTCAAAAATAAATATTTTTGAAGAGCTTTATTATTTATTTTTACCCTTTTTCTTAAATGGTAGAAATGGAATAATAATTGTTTTAAATACTTTTAATCCCCAATAAATCATGGGAAAATTCCTCAAGGCATGGATTACTATTTAGGACCATCTCATATCAAAAAACCAAACATGTCCAATGTAAAGTTATCAAATGATCTTCTAGAAACTACTTATGTACTTTTTGAATAAATGATTTTAAGTGGACTTAAAATCCTTAGAAACATCACAAATAATTCCTAGAGAGGCCCCTTAACCTCATCTATCTCTCAGTACCATTTCCGCATCTTGTCCAATGCAAGATTCCGGACTTCCTTCATAACCACCTATTTGATCAAAATTGCCAAGAAGGCAAATCCTCAAATCAAAAACCCACCAAACCTATACCATTTGGTCAAACCAACTAGCACAGCACACCTCTTAACCCTCTGGTCGAAATGCACTTTAACATCACTGTAGCAAACACTCTTCCCCTTGTCTTTAGTGCTTGGAGGAAGGAAAGATGCACACATTGGTCACATCTTGTCTTTAATTCTTGCAGCACTCCACCCCACCTTCTCTCTGTCTCTTGCACGACCATAGTGCCCTCTCCACCGCCCTACAAGCCCAATGCATGGCCAGCTCCCTCCCCTTGTCCTCCCATGGACTTGTGCCACCATGGACATCTCCTCTCGGGTTAAATACCCCCAGGCCACCCAGCTCTCCACTCTACCTCTCATTTGTCCCCAATCACTCCCACTCACCCCCACCCGAGACCCCCTCCTCTCTCCTGCTCTACGCTGCTCGTGGGAGAAGAAAAAATGGCTTCTCGGCCATTGACAAAAAGCAGGGCAAGTCCTCCTCTCCCTTGTTCATCTCCCTCTGCATGTCATAGTAGGATGATCCCCTATTTCCCCTCTATCTAATACTCCTTTTCATGTGGCCAGAGACCACCCCTATCGTCGCCGCCGTCGAGATCCACTGAGCTCTTCTCGGGCACCTCAACGCGAGCCCATTCTAGCCGTCTAGGGCACCTGCAGCGTCCGCCACAGACGTTTTCGCACGAGCCATCTCCAGACACCGAACCCCACCTCGTCGCCCATCGCCGGAACCGCCACCATGAACCGTTTCGCCCTGTGCCTTCGTCGACACCTCCTGAGCCCTCTGGTAAGCTCCCCACGCCACCCCGCCGCCAGCTAGGGTTAGCTCGCACCGCCTCCTGGTCTGAGGTGGACGACGAACACCGTCCATCGATCCTCACTTGATCCGATGGACGGCAGCCCCTCCATACCCCTTCGTTGCCCCTCCCGTTGACATGCGGGCCCTGCCAGGAGGGATTTGAACCCGCCTCCCGCCCGTGCCTGCGAGCCCAGCTGGGCCGAATTCTCCCTCTGCGGCCCACTTAGCCCCGGATCCTAGCCCGTCACCTACTCAGCTTTTATTAATTTTTGCTCAGATCTAAATCTTGCATGTAGAAATAAATCATTTTGAAAATGGAAAACAACAGCAACTGCCTAGATCTATTTTTTCCTAGGTGCATGTATGTTTCCTCTAACATGCAATATTCTTGGTTTCCATCAATATTGCCCATATTAATTATACTAAATTTAATACTCAGAGGTACCATTTCTACTAATCAAATCCTTTTGTGAGTTCTACAACTCCAATGTGAACAAAACCACTTTGTATTGAAAGGTATCAGTGGTACCCTGCATGTCACACTAGCCCCATAGTCATTTGCTTGATATTTTGCCCATAACAAAAATAACAAATACAAGCTTTATCTGCCTTTAGAAAATTCCCGAGGTCAAACCAGCATGGGTATTGACCTAAATCAACCTCCCAGTGATGTGGTACACTGAATACTATGAAATTCCAGGAGATCAAGAATTAATTAACTTCTGAGCATTTCTGATCAATTAAACATCTCTCTATATAGTTTTATCACTAGAAAAATCATCAATGTAGCTCTGCAACTCCAAAAAGGTTGATTCCAATTTCTACAGAAAGGTATTCTAAATACCTATAATGTGCCCTTGGAATAAAGCTAAAATATTCTGTATATTTAATCTGGTGAAAAAGACAAATTGGCTCCAGAACTGCCTTTGGGAATTTCCTGAGGGCATTCTGGTAATTATTTTGGAGCGATTCCAATTCTTAGTGAACAAGTGCATCAATCCCTACCTAACCACCCAAGGAAATAATTTTTGGAGCTCCAAAAAATTTCTGGTGAATTATTTCCTAAAACTAGAGCCTTTATCACTATAAAATTCATAAGAAATTAAAGAAAAGTGATAAAATCTGGAAACCACTTTTGTTGGTCTTGCCTTGTCAAAACCTACCTGATGGTATTCTGGTTACACCTTGATACCATAATTACCCAGTCCTTGGCCCAAACCCCTTCATTAGTGATTTTGACCATTTCCCGAATAAGGAAAATCCCACCACTACAATTAGGATTTTTGAAATGGTTCTAAACTCAACTACTCAAAACCTACTGAATATTATACTTGTGTTGCCCACTTTATTTCTGTGTGAATGTCCACTTGTATGCCTTGTTTTTATTGTGGTCTTGCTTGTTTGCATGTATACTCGATGATGACGATAGTTGCGCTTGTATTGACACCGAGAAGAAGAGATCTTATTATTATTGGTATTGGTATTCTTGGTTATCTAAAGAAGATGTCCAGGGATATATATGCCATATTGCTGATCTCAGGCAAGCCACCTTCTCGCTCATAAGCCTTGTCCTACTACTTTACTTATGCATGTTTTATCTATTGTTTATCAAAACTTCATTGTTTACTATATGTTGATGTATATATGGAAGTGGTTTGGATCCTCCGAACTAATACACTTTGGTACTACTAAGTACAACCCACTGGACGATTCCTACTTGTACCTAGTATGGTAGACGGTGTAATACACCATACCCCTTTTTGGAGACCCTGTTTCAGCCAAAGAAAAGCTAGAGGATGGGAAGACCCCGGAAAAAGTTATACCAAACGTTTTATGATAAAATCTTGGTGAGCTGGGACCTCCCAAGAGATGTTGAGAAAGAAAAGGGTTTTGTTTTATAAAATACTGAAGGAAAGGTGGAGGAAAAAGGTTTACAAAAACGCACCCGGTTCTTTGCAGTTTTGCTAGAACAATTAACCCTGTGCAACCACATTACTCTGGAATGGGACAGGGCTGGATTTGATGGTTGTTTATTCTGGTATAAGCTGCCTCATAACTACTATAGGGGATCGTGATCCCTAGAGGGTGGGCCTTCTCTAATAAAGGTCCATGTGGGACATTGACCTGGGAAGGAACGAAGGGTCTGCGGGCCTCCACGCGTTACTATGAGCCCCTCATTGAAAGCGCCCACTGTGTAAAGTGTGAAATGCGCTCCGGTTGGTCCTCCGTACCAGACATCCTAGTTTTGAGGGGAGTGACACTCATAGGGTAGGCACTAATATTGGAGTGGGCATCCGGAGAGTCTTGACCGGTTACTCGACCCACAATAGGTGTAGATCAGGGTAGTGTACCCGGATGGTGTGGGTAAAGTGTGCAACCTCTGCAGATTGTAAACCTATTCGAAAAAGCCGTGTTCGCGGTCATGGACGGTTGGGAAGGTTGCTGTAGAGCGGTGCTGGTTTGGTTTTCAAAAAGGATTTCGGAAAAGAAATGGCTTTGGAAATGTTTTGACCATGGGATGGTCATAAAGGAGAAAGGTTTTGACCATGGGACGGTCGGAATGAGGAGAAAGGAGTTTGGTCGTGGGACGACCTGAAGACGTGAATAAATGGGTACCCCAATCCTAGTGTTTAGAAAACTTTTCAAAATGTTTCCAAAATGTTTTACAAAAGTTTTTAACAAATATATGTAGATGCTATATCTACAAGAGAAACTAATTGAGAAAAGAACCTCTCTTGGAGCCCTCCTACTACCACAGCCATAATGCATATCTCCTTGTTATTATTGTTATTTTAAGGTTGTTTACGAGTACATTCAAAGCACTCACTGGCATTGTCCCTGGCTATTAACTTGGTCAGATTTCAAGAAGAAGATGATGTTGGCGACTATGCAAGCTAGGACGTTCTCCTAGTCAGTTGCCTATAGGTTAAGGCATGGATTGGGCTCCACGCTTATTGAGGTTCCGCTGATGATTATTGATGTAGCCATAATGGAATTTATGTAAGTCTTGTAAATTCGGTATGTCTCGGATGTTGTAACGATACTTGTCGGTTATGTTCCACGACTCACTAATCATGGGAACGTGGTGTATGCATAATAGGGATTACTCGGATGATTAATCCGAGGCCCTACAGACTTGGTATCAGAGCCATCCTGACTGTAGGAGGACCTTAGTTAGCATGGTTGCTAGAATGGAACCTTATTTTGAAAACCCCGTCTTTCGAAAACTAGTTTCCCAATGAGTTTCAAAAGTTATACTTCTTCTCTTACTCTAAGTAAATGCTTTCGAAAATGGTTTCCTCTAACTCTCGTCCAAACTTCAAACCTACGGATTTTAAATAACTAGGATCTAGAGCCAGTAAAGACAATGAGAACAAAATGAAGACAAGCAACTACCAGCAAACACAAGGAGACTATAATATCACTATACCAGCGGAATCCTCACCATCCCGAGACATCGGGTGTCACACTATCAAGAAGCGTCGAAGATACTACGAAGGATTTATCGGCAAGATAGTGACTCTGACCCGAAGAAAGACGATATATAGGGTCAATAGTCCTGAGAATAGGATTCCCCTACATCGCGAGTAGTTAACTCCTTGGTCCCTAGCGTTGACCGTGTTTGCTTGCCTAAGTGCATACTGTGTTGTTTGTCGAGGACATTGTGATCCCCTCACTCTGTTCGCCTTGTTCGTATGCTCTGGTTTGCTATGACCTCCTAAAAATATGATTCGAGGAGAGATAACCCAATTAGTAACTCAGGAAACCCCTGTGTTAGCTGTCGGTAATGAGACCCAGGCTAACCTTAAAAGTATATTAGAGGAAAAGCATCGCAAGAACTAGGAGTTCGACATCGTCAAGTCAAAATCAACTCGAAGATTTCACCTCAGGAGGATGGCATACCTCGTCAAACTCACCTTGCAAGACTCGTCAATAGCACCACACTCCCTTGTGCCTCAGTCTACTACAGCAAGAATCCCGTTGAAACCGAAAGTCAATCACCGAAGGATCCTCAATATCCCCAAGAAACCATCAGAAATGTGTCCCAAGAGAAGAAGTGAAGACCTAACTATGCTGGCCTTCGGTATATTAGACCTTCCAACCACCTCAGGAGACTAACTATTCTAGTCGACCCTACCTAACCCAACAGGAAGTTCCTCACCAGATGGACAAAATAATCCAAAAACCTGAAGACGAGGATGCATGAAGACAACGAGTCCACTCCGCCCTCAAGCAGAAGCAACACAAGAGATTCGAGTGAAGACCTCTTCTCTAACGCTGACTGCATCCACCCTGACTAAAGACTAGCCAGGAGAGTCATAAACCGCTAGCTTGCCCTGAGCTAACTCCATAATGCTTCGATAGGAAACCACCCTCGCCAAGGTTTATAGAATAGGGCATCCCTCGACGACCTCAGCTCAAGACTCCGGGAAGATACAACCTTCCGCTAACATCAGTCAGCACTCTAAGACAGAAGATCTGCACCCTTCTTGATGAACCTTAGTGAAGCTCTAAGGTGGAAAGACTGCATCTTCCCACTCAATCTTCAGAGGACTGTCTACCAGAAGATACCTCATAAAATATTCTCGGATCCGAAGTCTTTCCGCCAAACAACAACCCATGAGTATCTAAAGAGAAACTAACTGAAGATTCTACGAAATCCCTCCGCTACTTCAGCTGAAGACCCACCCGAAGGACCGCAGGATCGCTAACCGCTAAGTTCCAATCACTTAGAGGACTTGAGACTCCAACTGGCTAAGTACGATAATCGTAGTACATAAGCCCATAGGACCTGCCTTCGCGGACGTCATCGGAAGCTTCCAACTCCCGGAGGAAGATGGGCGAAAGCCTTCAAAAGTCAATCCACGACTTCAAGAAGGAAGAACTATGTCAACTCTCTGATCTACCCTAGTTTAATCCTAAGGGGCAAAGACTGCGTCTTTCCCACAAAGTAGGGTAACCCTTCGCCGAAGCAAACTCAGGATCCCCGACCCTAAAATCGTTAAATAGGATACGCTACGGCCCTAAGGAAGAGTTGTGAATCCTTAGAGAGAGGTACTACCAGCTGTAGATTCTATCCTCCGACGAGTACCCCGTGAAGTTCAGCATCAAGGTAGTCTTCCTAGTCTAAGCCCTCGAGATATAGAGTCCGAAAGGAAAATAAGGTCATCCCTCGCAATCGAAACTAGACTCTGCTCAACTCTCCGTGCATCCTGGAAGACTGAAGCTCAACTTCATCGAAGTAGTAACCACTTTCAAAGATGGAGTCTATAAGATAGCACGCTTGAAACCATTAGCGCTAACCTTGACTCAAAATCCCCTAAACCCTACTCTCCTAAATCTCGGGACGAGATTCTTTTAAGGGAGAAAGGTCTGTAACATCCCAATTTCAGCAACCCTGATTGGTTGTCCAGAATGCAAAAATCAGGGGGAAAATTCCTCAAGGCATGGATTCCTATTTAGGACCATCTCATGTCAAAAACCAACCATGTCCAATGTAAAGTTATCAAATGATCTTCTTGAAACTAATTTTGTACTTTCTGAATAAATGCCTTAGAAACATCAGAAATAATTCCTAGAGAGACCCCTTAACCTCATCTATCTCCCAGTACCATTTCCTCATCTTATCCAATGCATGATTCCAGACTTTATTCATAACCACCTATTTGATCAAAATTGCCAAGAAGGCAAATCCTCAAATCAAAAACCCACCAAACCTATACCATTTGGTCAAACAATCTTGCACAGCACACCTCTTAACCCTTTGGTCGAAATGCACTGTAGCATCACTGTAGCAAACCCTCTTCCCCTTGTCTTTAGTGCTTGGAGGAAGGAAAGATGCACACATTGGTCACATCTTGTCTTTAATTCTTGCAGCACTCCACCCCACCATCTCTCTATCTCCTACCCGACCACAGTGCCCTCCCACCGCCCTATATGCCTAATGGATGGCCATCTCCCTCCCTTTGTCCTCACATGGACTTGTGCCACCATGGACATCTCCTCTCGGGTTAAATACCCCGAGGCCACCCAGCTCTCCCCTCTACCTCTCATTTGTCCCTAATCACTCCCACTCACCCCCACCCGAGACCCCCTCCTCTCTCCTGCTCTGCCCTGCTCATGGTAGAAGAAAAAAAGGCCTCTCGGCCATTGACATAAAGAAGGGCAAGACCTCCTCTCCCTTGTTCATCTCCCTCTGCATGTCACAGTAGGATGATCCCCTCTTTCCCCTCTATCCAATACTCCTTTTCTTGTGGCCAGAGACCACCCATATCGTCACCGCCGTCGAGCTCCACCGAGCTCTTCTCGGGAACCTGCTACGCCCACAGACTGCTTCGCCGCGACCTCCGCTCCCGCCCTGCACCATGTACCCCGACCTGCAGGCGCCCCTGAGAAAGCTCCGACGAGCTCCCGCAGCGTCCACCACAGACATTTTCGCGCGAGCCATCTCCAGACGCTGAACCCCACCTCATCGCCCATCACCGGAATCACCGTCGTGCACCGCCTCGCCCTGTGCCATCGCCGACACCTCCCGAGCCCTCTGGTACGCTCCTCACGCCGCCTCGCCGCTAGCTAGGGTTAGCTCGCACCACCGCCTGGTCTGAGGTGGATGACGAACGCCGTCCGTCGATCCTTACTTGATCCGACGGACGACAGCCCCTCCATACCCCTTCGTCGCCCGCTCCCGCTGACGCGCGGGCCCTGCCAGGAGGGATTTGAACCCGCCTCCCGCCCGTGCCTGCGAGTCCAGCTGGGCCGAATCCTCCCTCTGTGGCCCACTTAGCTGGGCCGAGCTCCCGTCACCTACTCAGCTTTTATTCATTTTTGCTCAGATCTAAATCTTGCACGTAGAAATAAATCATTTTGAAAATGGAAAACAACAACAATTGCCTAGATCTAATTTTTCCTAGGTGCATGTATGTTTCCTCTAACATGAAATATTCTTGGTTTCCTCCAATATTGCCCATATTAATTATACTAAATTTAATACTCAGAGGTACCATTTCTACTAATAAAATCCTTCTATTAGTTCTACAACTCCATTATGAACAAAACCACTTTGTACGGAAAGGCATCAGTGGTACCCTACATGTCACACTAGCCCCATAGTCACTTTCTTCATATTTTGCCCATAATAAAAATAACAAATACAAGCCTTATCTGCCTTTAGAAAATTCCTGAGGTTAAACCAACATGGGTATTGACCTAAATCAACCTCCCAGTGATGTGGTACACTGAATACTACCAAATTCCAGGAGATCAATAATTAATGAACTTCTGAGCACTTCTGATCAATTAAACATCTCTGTATATAGTTTTATCACTACAAAAATCATCACAGTAGCTCTGCAACTCCAAAAAGGTTGATTCCAATTTCTACAGAAAGATATTCTAAATACCTATAATGTGCTCTGTTAATCAAGCTAAAAGCTTATGAATATTTAATTTGGTGAAAAAGACAAATTGGCTCCAGAACTGCCTTTGGGAATTTCCTGAGGGCATTCTGGTAATTATTTGGGAGTGATCCCAACTCTTAGTGAACAAGTGCATCAGGACCTACCTAACCAACCAAGGAAATAATTTTTGGAGCTCTAGAACTTTTCTGGTGAATTATTTCCTAAAGCTAGAGCCTTGGTCACTATAAAATTCATAAGAAATTAAAGAAAAGTGATAAAATCTTGAAACCACTTTTGTTGTTCTTGCTTTGTCAAAACCTACCTGATGGTATTATGCACCTTGATACCATACTTACCCAGGCCTTGGTCCCAAAACCCTTCATTAGTGATTTTGACCATTTCCCGAATAAAGGAAATCCCACCACTGCAATTAGGATTTTTGCAATGGTTCTAAACTCAACTACTCAAAACCTACTCAATATTATACTTGTGTTGCCCACTTTATTTCTGTTTGAATGTCCACTTGTATGCATTGTTTTGATTGTGGTCTTGCTTGTTTGCATGTATACTCGATGACGACGATAGTTGCGCTTGTATTGACGCCGAGAAGAAGAGATCTTATTATTATTGGTATTGGTATTCTTGGTTATCTAAAGAAGGAGTCCAGGGATATATATGCCATATTGCTGATCTCAGGAAAGCCACCTTCTCGCTCATAAGCCTTGTCCTACTACTTTGCTTATGCATGTTTAATCTATTGTTTATCAAAACTGCATTGTTTACTATATGTTGATGTATATATGGTAGTGGTTTGGCTACTCTAAACTATTACACTTTGGTACTACTAAGTACAACCCCCTTGACGATACATACTTGTCCCTAGTATGGTAGATGGTGTAATACACCATACCCCTTTTTGGATACCCTGTTTCAGCCAAAGAAAAGCTAGAGGATGGGAAGACCCCGGAAAAAGTTTTACCAAATGTTTTATGATAAAATCTTGGTGAGGTGGGACCTCCCAAAAGATGTTGAGAAAGAAAAGGGTTTTGTTTTGTTTTATAAAATTCTGAAGGAAAGATGGAGGAAATATGTAGTTTTGCTAGAACAATTAACCTTGTGCAACCACATTACTCTAGAATGAGACAAGGATGGATTTGATGGTTGTTTATTCTGGTATAAGCTGCCTCGTAACTACTATAGGGCATCGCGATCCCTGGAGGGTGGGCCTTCTCCGATAAAGGTCCATGTGGGACATCGACCTGGGAACGAACGAAGGGTCTGCGAGCCTCCACGCGTTACTATGAGCCCCTCATTGAAAGCGCCCACTATGTAAAGTGTAAAATGCGCTCCGGTTGGTCCTCGGTACCTGATGTCCCGGTTTCGAGGGGAGTAACACTCATAGGGTAGGCACTTATATTGGAGTGGGCATCCGGAGAGTCTTGATCGGTTACTCGACCCACGATCGGTGTAGATCAGGGTAGTGTACCCGGATTGTGTTGGTAAAGTGTGCAACCTCTATAGAGTGTAAATCTATTTGAATGGCCGTGGCCGCAGTCATGGACGGTAGGGAAGGTTGCTGTAGAGCGGTGCTGGTTTTGTTTTCAAAAAGGATTTCGGAAAAGAAATGGCTTTGGAAATGTTTTGACCATGGGATGGTCGTAAAGGAGAAAGGTTTTGACCATGGGATGGTCGGAATGAGGAGAAAGGAGTTTGGTCGTGGGACAACCTGAAGACGGGAACAAATGGGTACCCCAATCCTAGTGTTTACAAAACTTTTCTAATGGTTTCCAAAATGTTTTACAAAAGTTTTTACAAAGATAAGTAGATGCTATATCTACAAGAGAAACTAATTGAGAAAAGAACCTCTCTTGGAGCCCTCCTACTACCACAGCCATAATGCATATCCCCTTGTTATTATTGTTATTTTAAGGTGGTTTGCAAGTACATTCAAAGTACTCACTGACATTGTCCCTAGCTATTAACTTGGTCAAATTTCAAGAAGAAGATGATGTTGGTGACTATGCGAGCTATGATGTTCTCCTAGTCAGTTGCATGTAGGTTAAGGCATGGATCGGGCTCTACGCTTGTTGAAGTTCCACTGATGATTATTGATGTAGCCATAACGACATTTAAGTAAGTCTTGTAAATTCGGTATGTCTCGAATATTGTAATGATACTTGTCGGTTATGTTCCACGGCTCACTGATCATGGGAACGTGGTGTTTGCATAACAGGGATTGCTTGGATGATTAATCCGGGGGCCCTACAGTAGTAATAGCTTGTAGAAAGTAAACAAAAAATAGTAAACAACTTGTAGATTGATGGTAAAAGAAAGGACCAGGGTCCATAGTTCACTAGTGGTGATTCTACTTAAGATAGATGACAAGTTGGGTGAACAAATTACAGCGGGGCAATTGACAAACATCGATAAAGCATACATGCATATACTAATCATATTGACTCCTATGAGATTTGATTGGGCATTACAACATTATAGAAAGACCGTAATCCAACTACATCTATGACTAATAATCCACCTTCAGGTTATCATCCGAACCCCTCCAGTATTAAGTTGCAAGCAACAAATAATTGCATTAAGCATTGAGTGTAAAGTAAACAATACGATTGTTCTATGAACAAAGGATTAATGTTTTCTCCCTAGTAGCAAAAACACATCTAGTACCTTAGAGATTTCTATCACTTCCCTAGATTCCTAGAGACATGAACCAACTATCGAGCATAAATACTCCCTCTTCGAGTTGCTAGCATCTAGTCGGCTAAGATATCTACTAAATACTCCCTCTTCGAGTTGCTAGCATCTAGTCGGCCAAGATATCTACTAACAACAGAGAGAATGAAAGATCACAAATAACATTAAGACATGGTAGAATCAATAATCAATCTGAAATAGCATCTCAATATCCATCGGATCCCTGCAAACACAACACGTAGGATTACAAATAGATGATCTTGATCATGAATGGAGCTCGCAAGATCTAGACATGGTAGCACAAAGGAGAAGAACCAACCATCTAGCTACTACATGTACCCGTAGTCCAAGGATGAACTACTCACGCATCACACCGGAGGCTTGCATGGTGATGAAGAAGGCCTCCAGGGTGAATTCTCCCCTCCGGCAGGGTGGCGGGAAGAGCTTCAGATCCCTCCCGATCTAGGGATGGAGATGACGGCGGCTATAGACTCTTTCGTGGAATTTTGATCAAGTACTTAGGGTTTCTATATCAGAGGCATCTTTGTAACATCCCAAAACTTTAATCCAAGTGATCAAGATCAAATCTACCCAATTTAGGGTTAACAAAAACTTTTCCCTTTAAAAATCTTTAAGCATTCATATATGTGTGCATTTAAATAGGAGTTGTTTTGAATTGCCATGATTGAGTGATCTATGGATTGTAAAATGACGCTAAGGTGAATTACACATCATCTATATCATCCCCAAGCAAATCCCAAAGAAAAATAAATCAAAAAGAATTAAATAAGCAAATGGTCACTTGTGCCATTTTAATCACCTAGCCTACTTTGGCTATTCCTAGCACTCAATATCAAACAGAGACAATTGTGGATCTATGCACCCCTTGCTAGTACAAGTAGTGATGTACCAAGGCCCACTTTATGATCTCCCAAAAACATTCAAACTCTAATTTTAAATGAAATATGAAAATTGAATCTAGTTCATATGTCTAGATACCACTTTTTCAAAAACCACTCAAATGAACTCCATTTCAAAATCCCAAGCCAACCTAGATGCTTAAGCATAAGGTGAATCACTCCAACAAAAATCTTTCAAAGATTCAAAAGTTTCTCTCATGCAGCCATTTGATCGAATACCTTGTTAGCAGAATCATTATGGCCTAACTAATACTGTTTTGGAGCAAATCTTGTCGAGCCAATTGATGCACATTGATCACCTTGGTCTCCCCCCAGGCCCAACCAGACCAAAACCACCCCATGCCCTAGCCCCTGGTGCTAGTGCACCGCCACCCTGACGCCATGCTAGCCTGCCAAACGTGCACCAGCCATAGGCGACCACCAGCCCCTCTCTGCCGCTCCAGGGAGTGAGGCGTGACCTTACCGCCGCCCACGGTCCACCCCACGGCCCCTGCTAGCCACTGGACCACCTTAGAGCAGCGCCGCCCTTTCTCTCTATGTGCAGCCAGAGCGCACCAGAGCGCGATCCCCGCTAGCACTCCACAGACCACGCCTCGACACCAAATCACGCACGCCGCTCTGCCTCGACATCCACACCCTTCCAGACACGGCCGTGCACCGCCGCGCGACCCATAGTCGCTATGATCACTGTCGAGCACCGCCTCTGTCTCTCAGAGCGCGGGAAGCCCCCGACCAAATGCCACCGCCCCTAGCCGCGCCATTACATCATAGAAGACCGCCAGAAAACCGCCCATCGTCCGCCTACCTCGCCCACGTCCGGTAGCCCTCTATATCGCCGTCATCGACAAGCTCCACCCACACCCGTCGGTCCACTCGTCGAGCCTATATAAGGAGGCCACCCCTAGCCTCATTCTACACACCATCTCACTCCCCCTCTCCACTGACCATTTCCCCTCCCTCGATGGAGCCGCTCGAGCAACACATCGCCGGAATTCTGCCGGAGGTAGCCGCTGTAGAGGAGGAGACGTGGTCGTCGATTTCATCCACCTTAGCTCTTGCCGCGACCTCGCCTGAGCCCGCCGTCGCCGTCTAGTTTGTTTGCCCGCCTCGCCGCACTAGCTGGAGCCCTGGTACGTCTCCAGTAGACCCCCACTGACCATGCTAGGGTTCAGTCTCGCCGGCGACGAGTCTGTCGTCGACGACGACCGTGGACCGTTGATTTGTGTTCTAATCGTAGCGCCCAGATTGCCTCGTACCGCTTCGGGTTTTAAGTGCCGCTGACATGCGGGACCAGCCTGTCAGTCACCCTCTGCGCCGCAGAGCTCCACTGGGCCGGCCCATTTAGTTTCCCGTGCTGACCTAGTAATTCAAATTAGGATTTTTTTTATATTTTAGACTTAAATCAAATATGTCCCTTAGTTGAAAAATCAATTCAGGGAGTTTTACAAATCCAAATTGAGTGATTCCAATTTTCTTAGAAAGCTACTGAAAATATCTATCCCAGCCGGTTGGATTTAAATCATTTAGAGTTAGAGATCTCACCTAGTAAAAATAACAAGACAGAAGCATTTGCACATTGAAACATTTTTATAAAATCAACCATAATAGCTTTTGAGTTGATTCCAACTCTCAAAAATCACATTTAACCATACCTATCTGAATATGTAATAATATTAAGGTCAGCATGCAGCGAATTTGGACTAGTACCAAAACAATGCTATATAGGCATTTCTAGTCACTTTAAATCATTAATTATTAAACTTAAACTTATTAAAATGTGATCCAACCCTTAAATCACATTCCCATGTGTTAGAATATATGTGGTGATGAAATGTGTCCACATGATCCCATATTTTAATTGGAGAATATTAAATCTTGGTTAATTTCAATGAGTAGAAATTACTTTTCTCAAATTAAAAGAATGAAACTAGTTTATTAAACCTTGTGATGCTTGTGATGATAATAGATCATCAAATATGTGCCTTAGTGTGCTAAGTAGACTAGTTAAGTATTGTATGGTGATTGTGTATTGCGTATGTATTTATAGACAATAGTACCGACCAAGTCTACGAGGAGGAGGAGTTCTACCAAGAGGAGGAGGAAGAAAACTTCAACCACTGCACACCAACCAAGGCAAGCCATCACTAACAATGCAAGACTAGCACTTCAAGTAAACTAAGCAAGCTATTATTAGCAAGTTATAATTAATCTAGATAACCTAAGCAAAGGCATTAGGCATGCTTTGGTTATACCATTTTTGACTTATACCTACTCCAAGTTTTATTTACAAGCTTTACCTTCTTTACTTTACCAAAGTCCTTTACTTGTTTAAAGGTAGCATAAAGAGTGTAAAACTTGACCTACCTAGTTAGACTTAGATGTCATTCTATGGCATGAGATTGAGATTATCATCCCACCTTAGTGAACACTCTTAACTTAGTAGTTGGAACAAAGCCCAAAACTTGATTCACTTTAGATCGGAATACTTCATGAAAACAATTTGTGAAAACCTTGGAATGATGAGTCTTTCTATTAAGATGTTTTGACATGTGTTGAGAAACACAGATGGTTTATGATGATGAAAATATTGAGGCATGAGCCTTAACCCTTTTATAAAACTGATGGTTGGGTTCGGATGCGATACCATTCCAATTTTACTGTACAACCACAATACCTGAATTGGGTAAGGCTTAGCCGGAAGTTTATATGCATTATTATTAGTTCCCTCGCGGGAGAGGTTTGAGCCAAGGCTACCTCTCAATGTTGTCCACCTATGTAGTGCCCAAGATGACAGATGGTCATGGTTGGGAGGCCATGCTCATAGGAGAGGTGCTTATACTAGGGTGTGTAAAGGAAAGGTTATGTTTGATTATCTGCATACTAAGTATGATGATTCAAGGTTATCCCTGATAGATGTATCAAATCTTGTGGTGAAAGCGTACCACCTCTGCAGAGTGTCAAACTATTCGAATAGCCGCGTCCGTGGTTATGGATAGTTGGAGTGGCCATACTGTTCCGTTGTCAGACATTTTAAAAACAACTTATGAAATGAATTTTGACATGACTTGACCACAATAGAGTTGTGACTATGATAACTAAGTTCCCACTTAAGTGTTTTCAAACTTCTTTTATCTTTCTTTGTTTCTGAAGTCAGCTTAGGTTTCAAACTGAACTTTACAAATAAACTTAGAGTTAGCATTCCTACTAGAACTATCTTACTTGTTAGTGATAGTTTGAGAGTACTTAAAGAGTACTCATGGCTTTTGTCCCTGGCTATTCCTATGGCCAGACTATGAAGGAGATTACCAAGATGAAGGACAACAGGACGGCTATGATAATTAGGACTATCTTCCATCGTCAGCATTGCCTGTGACTCTGAAGATGGACCCCACCGCTACGCTATTTATTCCGCTACTTGATTGTACTAAGACTGGATCATGAGATCCTTTATTTGTGTAAGACCTTTATTATGGTTTGTAATGGATGATGTACTGTGATATCCAATTTGTTATGTCTAGCAAAAATGGTAATCCTAGGATTGTGATGTATGGCAAAACAGGCATCTGGGATTAGAAATCCCGGTGTTGACAAGTTGGTATCAGAGCCATCCTGACCATAGGAGACCCTAGTTAGAATGGACGCCCGAACAAAAACTTCGTTTCAAAAACCAAAGTGAGTATTTATGAAAACTATTTCCTGTCTTATCCTTGGGATTCTTTCTCTCAAAAAAATCGATGTTCCTCCAAATTCTTACATTACTACATAAAACATTCACACACTTGATCACTTCACTAACTCTCTCATCCTATATTCTTATAGATGGAAGCTCAATACAACAAGTTCTACCAGTTGGGCAACTAAGGCCTACTGATCTTTGAGAGGAATCTGGATGCACTGTTTGAGTTTTTGGAGCGTCCTCATCCGGAATTCCTTGGAGCTCAACTCCCGGGTCCACCAGGAGGAGATTTACCATGGCTAGTGACTCCTGATCTTCGAAGCAAGATAAAAGCACCAGTATCTGGGAGGATTCAGTTCTCGGTGAGAGAGAACAACTGGCTAGATGGATTAGGCAGAGCAATGCATGAAGCCCTTGCACGTCTGTGTGCCCTGAGTGTCAACCTAATCCAAGGAACCCGTTTTGTTCACTATGCAAGGCGTGATTCCATGGGAATGCCGCTAGGGATGCCAAGTCACCCAATACTAAAGCGTCAAGCGGAGAACCTTGACTTCCTACTGTACGATAGACAAAAGGAGTTAGACAATGCTAGAGAGCTCGCCAATAACAACCTCGCAATTGCAGCCCAGAAGGCCCAGACTTTCTCACTGCTAGTCAAGGATCGTCAGTCTCTTCGCCGTCAACGCGCAAAGAAGGATCGCACCATCGACCGTCTTCGCAAGAAGGTAGCCGACCTCAAGAAGACCATCAAGGAACAAGAAGCTCAGCTGGCAGCAAAAGAAGAAGAAGAGGAAGGTGAAGATATCCAAGGAGATATTGACTCGTACCTCAGCAATGATGATGACTATATGGAGGATGATTCCATCGACGTCTACACCGACAATGATGACTCCGACTTCATCGATGATGAGTAGATGCACTAGAGAACTATCGTAGGAGTGAGGAGTATCGGTCCCATTGTATCGTAGCTTACAGACTGGTTCCTAAAACCATTTGTTTTCCTTTGATGTTGTGGTGTGTGTGTGTTTGTATCGTGTGCTTTGCTTGAATGAATGAAAAGAAGTTAGTTGTAACAACCTGAGTCAAACTCAAAGTTTTAGCTTTGAAATCAAAACCATGAAACTTAGAACTTTCCCTCTTACCCCTTTATCTACCTCAATCTTTAGATGACTCGTCGAAACCAAGGAGGGAGCAGCTCATCGCAAGACCCAATGCTGCAGATTCTGCAAACTCTCATTGCAGACCGGGAAGCAAGCAGGGTAGAGCGCCAAGCTAATGTAGCAACACTGTAGCAGATTGCCCAGATCGCTCACAACAACCAGAACTATGGAAATCAGGATCATCATGGATCCAAACTCAAAAACTTCCAGAATACAAATCCTGCAATCTTTAGTACTTTGGAGAACCCACTGGATGCTGATGACTAGTTGCAGACAACTTAGAACAACTTAGAAGTAGCCGGAGTGGATGCCAACGAGAAAGTTCTTTTTGCCACCCACTATTTTGCAGGAGATGCAAGAGCATGGTGGAACAGCACCCGCACGATGAACCATGGTCAAGTTATGACATGGGAGGCCTTCAAGATCAAGGTCAGCCGCACCCACGTGCAGCAGGGTCTAGTCACTAGAATGAGGGATGAATTCATAGAGTTGAAGCAAGGCAGAATGACTGTAGTGGAGTACCGTGACAAATTCTTGTCCCTTGCTAGGTATGCACCTGATGAGATCAACACGGAGGCCAAGAAGAAGGATAGAATCCTGAATGGACTGCATGATGAGATGCAGACTGTCCTCGTGAACATCCGTTTCCAGGATCTTGAAGAGCTAGTCGACTCTACCATTCAGATGGAAGGGAAGATTAATCAAGCAAAAAACAACCACAAACATCGTATGATGCACCAAGATGGATCCAAAAGTCACCAGAAGTATCGTCCCAACCCTTCTGCGAGATATGCACCAAGGAACAACTGACCCCCAATGTCTCGCCCAAGCTACCCCAACCGTAGCGGAGGAGATGTGAAGTCCATAGGAAACAACAATCACCCCGGCAACACCAGCAATTTCAACCGTGCACCTCCCAAGAGCAACAACAACAACAACAACACTGCACCTAGAACTGGAAGCAATGATGTGCCCGTGGCAGCGAAAGACAAGTCTCAGATCACTTGTTTCGAGTGTGGAGTGAAGGGTCACTATTCCAATGAGTGCCCCAAGAAGATTGCCGCCACTGCAAATGTGAATGCCCCTGCTCAACAACAGCGTTGTGTTCAACCAGGAAGAAGATTCGCCCAAGGGAACCCTCATAACCGCAACGGCCGTCTCTTCCACATGAACACCGAAGAAGCCCAAGAAGCGCCAGATGTAGTGCTGGGTATGTTTTCTGTCAACTCAGTTTTAGCAAGAGTGTTGTTTGATTCTGGAGCATCACACTCATTTGTCACCGAAGAATTTGCATGCACTAGTAAGATTCACCCAACCAACTTGAAGCATGTCATGATAGTTCAAATCCCTGGTTCAGCTACAAAAGCTAGAAAAATTTGCAAAGTTGTGCCTATCAGAATACATGGGATAGATTTTTATGCCAATCTAATAGTACTTGGAACCAAAGGTTTGGAAGTAGTACTAGGAATGGATTGGATGTCAAAGCATAAAGGATTGATAGACTATGCCAAGAAAGACATCACAATGACCAGTAGCTCTGGAGTCTCAGTAGAGCACATATCTAAAACCTTGCCCCGTCAATTCAAGTGTAATAAGAGTCTAGCCCTGCCCACCACTGACCAAGTCAGAGTAGTCTGTGAATACCCTGACGTATTCCCAGATGAATTGCCCGGTATGCCCCCGGATAGGGATATTGAGTTCATTAGTGAACTAATCCCTGCAACAGGACCCATATCCCAGAGACCCTATAGCATGAACCCCTCATAGTTAGTGGAACTGAAGAAGCAGTTGGATGCTATGTTGGCAACAATCTTGATTCAACCAAGCGCATCGCCATGGAGATCGCCAGTCTTATTCTTCGACAAGAAAGATGGAAGCAATCGTTTGTGCACAGATTACACGAAGCTGAATAACGTTACCATCAAGAACAAGTACCCTTTGCCAAAGATAGAGGATCTATTTGATCAGTTAACTGGAGCAAATGTGTTCTCTATACCAACCTAAGATTCGTGCAATAGATATTCTGAAGACCGCCTTTACTACTCGTTATGGTTTATACAAGTATACGGTTATGTCTTTTGGATTAACCAATGCCCCTGCTTATTTCATGAATCTCATGAATAAGATCTTTATGAATTTTCTAGACAAGTTTGTCGTTGTGTTTATCGACGATATCCATATCTACTCCAAGTCAGAAGAGGAGCATGATTAAAATCTGAGAATCATCCTTGAAACCCTTAGAGAGCATCGGTTGTATACCAAGTTCAGCAAATGTGAGTTTTGGCTGAAAGAAATAGGATTCTTAGGACATATTGTGTCTGTCGGAGGAGTCGGTGTTGATCCCACCAAGATCAGAGATGTGGAAGCATGGGAAGCCCCAACCACTCAAACCCAAGTCCGTCCATTTCTCGGATTAGTGGGATATTACTGCAAGTTCGTCGAAGGATTTTCTAGCATAGCCAGACCCATGACCCAATTGTTGAAGAAGGACAAGAAGTTTGAATGGACTGACAAATGTGAAGCAAGTTTCCAGGAGCTGAAGAAGAGATTGATTTTAGCCCCAATATTGATCATGCCAGATATCAAGAAGCCGTTTGATGTGTATTGTGATGCATCCAAAATTGGTATCGGATGTGTACTGATGCAAGAAGGCAAAGTCATCGCTTATCTATCTCGACAACTGAATTAGCGTGAGCAAAACTATCTGACCCATGATCTTGAGTTAGCAGCCGTAGTTTTGGCACTGAAGACATGGCGTCATTATCTTATGGGTAATCGCTGTGAGATTTACTCAGATCACAAAAGCTTGAAGTATATTTTCACTCAGAAGGAGCTGAATATGAGGAAAAGGAGATGGATAGAGTTAATCAAGGATTATGACCTTGACATTCACTATCACCCCGGCAAATCCAATGTGGTAGCGGAAGCTCTTAGCAGATTGCCGTGTAGGCTAAACACCATGATCAAGGAGAAGCAGCCATGTTTGTATGAGGAGTTGGAGCAGTTCAGGACTGAGCTAGTTAGCAAAGGATTATTATCTAGCATTGAACTTCAACCCACTTTGATTAGCCAAATCAAGGAATCCCAGAAGGGAAATGAAAGTATCGACAGAATCAAACGTCTTATTGGTACAAGAAAGGTACCTGGATTCACAGAAGATGAAGAAGGAGTTCTGTGGTACAAAGGCTGTATCTGGGTGCTAGCAGATTTGGAACTGAAGCAAGTTATCATGCAAGAAGCTCATGATACTCTTTATTCTATCCACCCGGGAGGAACAAAGATGTATCAGGATTTGAAAGAGCAATTTTGGTGGCACAAGATGAAGAGATAAATCGGAAGCTACATCGCCAAATGTGATATCTGTCAACGAGTCAAAGCGGAACACCAGAGGCCCGCAGGACTATTGCAACCATTGCAAATTCCGGAATGGAAATGGGATTCCGTCGGAATGGACTTTATCACTGGTTTGCCTACTTCTAGTAGGGGAAATGACTCAATCTGGGTCATTATTGATAGACTGTCCAAAGTAGCTCACTTTATAACTGTCAAGACAACCTACCAGAGTTTGAAGCTAGGAGAGTTGTATATCGCCAGAATTGTCAGTCTGCATGGAACCCCAAGACCATCGTATCAGATCGAGGAACCCAATTTACCTCGAGATTTTGGCAGAAAGTTCAAGAAGGAATAGGAACCAATTTGAATTTCAGTACAGCTTATCACCCGCAAACCGATGGACAGACTGAAAGAGTCAACCAAATCTTAGAAGATATGTTGAGAGCTTGTGTGTTAGAGTATGGATAAAAATGGGAAGACTGCCTGCCTTTCACAAAATTCTCATACAACAACAGTTATGAAGCCAGTTTGCAAATGGCACCATTTGAGTTCCTATACGGAAGAAAGTGTCGTACCCCTTTGAATTGGTTGCAAGTAGGAGAGAGTCAGATTTTTGGACCCGACATTCTCCGAGAAGTCGAAGAGAAGGTTCACAAAGTCCGTGAGCACCTCAAGACCGCCCAGTCTAGACAAAAGAGTTATGCTAACAAGAGAAGGAGAGACCTGACCTCCAATGTCAGAGATTTTGTATATCTCAAGGTTTCACCATTGAAGGGGACCCAGCGTTTTAGCATGAAAGGAAAGTTAGCCCCCAGATATATCGGACACTTCAAGATTCTGAGCCGTCGAGGAGAAGTATCGTATCAACTAGAACTGCCAGAAGAGATGTCAGCCATCCATAATGTGTTCCATATCTCGTTACTTCGCAAATGCTTAGAAGTGCCGAAGAAGACCGAAGTTTTCAAGAACATCGATCACCGAGCTGTTGATATCAACAAGGACCTGACGTATCGTGAAGTGCCCATTCGTATCTTGGAGGAAGCCTACAGAACCACCAGGACCAGGAGTATCAAGTTTCTCAAGATCCAATGGAGCAACCATACCAAAGAGGAAGCCACTTGGGAGCGAGAAGATTACATTAGGACTGAGTTCCCAGACCTCTTTAGTGCCTAATTTTCTTTCTTAAATCTCAGGACGAGATTTTATTTAAGGGGGGAAGGTTTGTAACATCCCAAAACTTTAATCCAAGTGATCATGATCAAATCTACCCAATTTAGGGTTAACAAAAACTTTTCCCTTTAAAAATCTTTAAGCATTCATATGTGTGTACATTTAAATAGGAGTTGTTTTGAATTGCCATGATTGAGTGATCTATGGATTGTAAAATGACTCTAAGTTGAATTACACATCATCTAGATCATCCCCAAGCAAATCCCAAAGAAAAATAAATCAAAAATAATTAAATAAGAAAATGGTCACTTGTGCAATTTTAATCACCTAGCCTACTTTGGCTATTCCTAGCACTCAATATCAAACAGAGACAATTGTGGATCTATGCACCCCTTTCTAGTACAAGTAGTGATGTACCAAGGCCCACTTTATGATCTCCCAAAAACATTCAAACTCTAATTTTAAATGACATTTGAAAATTGAACCTTGTTCATATGTCTAGATACCACTTTTTCAAAAACCACTCAAATGAACTCCATTTCAAAATCCCAAGAAAACCTAGATGCTTAAGCATAGGATGAATCACTCCACCAAAAATCTTTCAAAAATTCAAAAGTTTCTCTCATGCGGCCATTTGATCGAACACCTTGTTAGCAGAATCATTATGGCCTAACCAATACTATTTTGGAGCAAATCTTGTCAAGCCAATTGATGCACATTGATCACCTTGGTCTCTCCCAGGCCCAACCAGACCAAAACCACCCCATGCCCTAGCCCCTAGCGCCAGTGCACCGCCACCCCAACGCAATGCTCGCCAGCCAAACGTGCACCAGCCATAGGCGACCACCAGCCCTCTTTGTCGCTTCAGGGAGTGAGGCGTGACTTCACCGCCGCCCACGGTCCACCCCACGGCCCCTCCTGGCCACTGGACAACCTCAGAGCCACGCCACCCTTTCTCTCTGCGTGCAGCCAGAGCGCACCAGAGCGCGATCACCGCCAGCACTCCACAGACCATGCCTCGACACCAAATCGTGCACATCGCTCCGTCTCGACACCCACACCCCGCCATACATGGCCGTGCACCGCCACACGACCCACAGTCGCCATGATCACCGTCAAGCACCGCCTCTATCTCCCAGAGCGCGGTAAGCCCCTGACCAAATGCCACCGCCCCTAGCTGTGCCATTACGTCGTAGAGGACCGCCAGCAGACCGCCCACCGTCCGCCTACCTTGCCCACGCCGGTAGCCCTCTATATCGCCATCACCGACGAGCTCCGCCCACACCCGTCGGTCCACTCATCGAGCCTATATAAGGAGGCCACCCCCAACCTCATTTTGCACACCATCTCACTCCCCCCTCTCCACTAACCATTTCCCCTCTCTTGCCGGAGCCGCTCAAGCAGCACACCGCTGGAATTCCGCTGGAGGTAGCCGCTATAGAGGAGAAGACGTGGTCGTCGATTTCGTCCACCTCAGCCCCTGCCACGACCTCGCCTGAGCCTGCCATCGCTGTCCAGTTTGTTTGCCCGCCTTGCCGCACTAGCTGGAGCCCTGGTACGTCCCTAGTAGACCCCTACTGACCGCGCTAGGGTTTAGTCTCGCCGGCAACGAGTCTGTCGTTGACGACGACCGTGGACCGTTGATTTGTGTTCTAATCGTAGTGCCTAGATTGCCCCGTACCGCTTTGGGTTTTAAGTGTCGCTGACATGCGGGACCAGCCTGTCAGTCGCCCTCTGCACCACGGAGCGCCACTGGGCCGGCCCATTTAGTTTCCCGCGCTGACCCAGTAATTCAAATTAGGATTTTTTTATTTTAGACTTAAATCAATTTTGTCCCTTAGTTTAAAAATCAATTCAGGGAGTTTTACAAATCCAAATTTGTTGGAAAGGTATTGAAAATCTCTATCCAATCCCATTGGATTTAAATCATTTCGAGTTAGAGATATCTCCTAGTAGAAATAACAAGACAGAAGCATTTGCACATTCAAACATTTTTTATAAAATCAACCATAATAGCTTTTGAGTTGATTCCAACTCTCAAAAACCATAATACCTATCTGAATATGTAATAATATGAAGGTTTGCATGCAGTGACTTTGGACTAGTACCAAAACAATGCTATATAGGCATTTCTAGTCACTTTAAATAGTAAATTATTAAACTTAAACTTATTAAAATGTGATCCAACCCTTAAATCACATTCCCATGTGTTAGAATAAGTGGTGATGACATTTGTCCACATGATCCCATATTTTAATTGGAGAATATTAAATCTTAGTTAATTTCAATGAGTAGACATTACTTTTCTCAAATTAAAAGAATGAAACTAGTTCATTAAACCTTGTGATGCTTGTGATGATAATAGATCATCAATTATGTGCCGTAGTGTGCTAAGTAGACTAGTCAAGTATGCTTTGGTGACTGTGTATTCTGTATGTATTTATAGACGATAGTACCGACCAAGTATACGAGGAGGAGGAGTTCTACCGGGAGGAGGAGGAAGAAAACTTCAACCACTGCACCAACCAAGGCAAGCCATCACTAACAATGCAAGCCTAGCACTTCAAGTAAACTGAGCAAGCTATTATTAGCAATCTAGAATTAAGCTAGATAACCTAAGCAAAGGCATTAGGCATGCTTTGGTTGTACCATTTTTGACTTATACCTACTCCAAGTTTTATTTACATGCTTTACCTTCTTTACTTTAGCAAAGTCCTTTACTTGTTTAAAGGTAGCATAAAGAGTATAAAACTTGACCTACCTAGTTAGACTTAGATGTCATTCTATGGCATGAGATTGAGATTAGCATCCCACCTTAGTGAACACTCTTAACTTAGTAGTTGGAACAAAACTCAAAACTTGATTTACTTTAGATGGGAATACTTGGTGAAAGTGATTTGTGAAAACCTTGGAATGATGAGTCATTCTATTGAGATGTTTTGACATGTGTTGAGAAACACAAATTGTTTATGATGATGAAAATGTTGAGGCATGAGCCTTAACCCTTTTATAAAACTGATGGTTGTGTTCGGATGTGATACCATTCCAATTTTACCATACAACCATAATACCTGAATTGGGTAAGGCTTAGCTGGAAGTTTATATGCATTAGTATTAGTTCCCTCGCGGGAGAGGTTTGAGCCGAGGCTACCTCTCAATGTTGTCCACCTATGTAGTGCCCCAGATGATATATGGTCATGGTTGGGAGGCCATGCTCATAGGAGAGGTGCTTATACTAGGGTGTGGAAAGGAAAGGTTATGTTTGATCATCTGCATACTAAGTATGATGATTCAGGGTTATCCCTGACAGATGTATCGAATCTTGTGGTCAAAGTGTACCACCTCTGCAGAGTGTCAAACTATTCGAATAGCCACGTCCGTGGTTATGGACAGTTGGAGTGGCCATACTGTTCCGTTGTCAGACATTTTCAAAACAACTTATGAAATGAATTGTGACTTGACCACAACTTAAGTGTTTTCAAACTTTTTTTATCTTTCTTTGTTTCTAAACTCAGCTTAGGTTTCAAACTGAACTTTACAAATAAACTTAGAGTTAGCATTCCTACTAGAACTATCTTACTTGTTAGTGATAGTTCGCGAGTACTTAAAGAGTACTCATGGCTTTTGTCCCTAGTTATTCCTATGCCCAGACTATGAAGGAGATTATCAAGATGGAGGACAGCATGACGGCTATGATAACTAGGACTATCTTCCATCGTCAGCACTGCCTGTGACTCTGAAGATGGACCCCACCGCTATGCTATTTATTTCGCTTCTTGATTATACTAAGACTGGATCATGAGATCCTTTATTTGTGTAAGACCTTTATTATGGGTTGTGATGGATGATGTACTGTGATATCCAATCTGTTATGTCTCGCAAAAATGTTAATCCTGGGATTGCGATGTATGGCATAACAGGTGTGGGCCCCCCCGGATTGTTCTTCCGAGAAATCCCTATTATGCATACATCCACGTTTCCATGATCAGTGAGCCGTGGAACATAATTGGCAGGTACCATTACATCATCCAAAACATAACGAAATACAAGACTTACATAATTGCCATTATGGCTACATCATCATTAGCAGCGGAACAACTCCAAGCGCAGAGCCCAATCGTGCCTCAACCTATAGGCAGCTGACTGGGAAGACGGCCTAGCTCGATGGTCGTCACCTTAACTTCCTGAAAGTCTGGCCAAGTAAATAGCCAGGGACACAGCCATGAGTACTTTGAATGTACTCGCAAACCACCAAGATATGAAAACAAAGGAAATGCAGTTTTGGCTGTGGCGAGATGGCTCTATCTGGGGTTGTTTTTGAAAAGCCTAAACTAACATTGAAGTTATGGCATCTCCATATCTTTGTTGAAAAAGAGTTTTGAAAACCATGCTTCCTTCCGTACACGCGCATACCCAAGCCACAACTTGGCGTATACTTTAAATCTGGAGACTTCACTTCCTTCCGTACTTCCTAAGTCATACCGTCCGCGGGAGACCCAATTGTTGCACCGGCCTCCTGCCAGGTCAGGCTCACTCTTGCCAAAGCAAGCGACAGGCTTCAGATCCGTTATCTGGGATGCCTGCCCGGTCTTCCAGGGATTTCTCCCTATAAGCATGGTAGAAGTGCCTCGGCTAATGCGGACAAACTACGGGTTAAGCCCCAGCAACCTGGGGTAATGTGGTTGCGCGGATAAAAATTGTTCCTGTAAAGGCGTAGAACATCCCATCATCTTCTCGTTTCTTCTCATCACCATTTCTTTTATTAAAACTTCCACTGGGAACGATGCCTCTTCCCTTTACAAAGCCGTTTTTCAAACATTTGTAGTGGGGGAAAAATCCCAAAACAGTTTATTTTCTTCAAACCAGGGTTTTCAAGGAGGTAGGATGCTAACCATCATACTCTCGGTCTAAAGGGGATAAAATGATGGGTTCATAGGGGTGGTGCCTCGAAGGATACGAAATCATAACTTGGAGGTGCCAAGTTACTACCGCAGTATTTGTAAAACAATACATGCTCTCATGCAATTTATAAAGAAGATATAAAAACAGGTAAAATAGAGTAGGCCATATATCAGAGTTCAAGAAATGGTGGCTTGCCTGTGATCAGCAATAAGTCCCTGGACTTCTTCAGATGACCAAGAATACCCAAATAATATAATAATAAGAAATCCCGTTCTTCTTGTCGTCAGACACTCACACTATCGTCGTCATTGGGTATACATGCAAGGAGACAATCCATAATCAACACAAGGCATATAACATCAACCACACAACAAACAAGCATAAGAAATACTACTAGACATGGGAGGTTTTGGAGAGTGGGGTTCAAAGGGTGGAATTTACACGATTGCCACTGTAGTGGTTTCCATATGGAAGATAGTTGTATAGGATAGATACAAGGGACTAGGATTAGGGATCTGTGGTCAGTACGATGTCAATGTGCAAAAGTGATATCCATAGAGAGGTCTTGTCAAGACAAAACTAACACAAGTGGTTTCACTTGATTATCACTTTTCTAGGATTAGTTATGCTTTTTATAGTGGATAAATCTCTAGTTTGAAGAAAGAATTCAACAGAAAAGCTTTGGAGATCCAAAAATTATTTCCTTGGGTGGTTTGATAGTACTTGATGTACTGAACCACCTAGAGTTGGAATCATGTCAAAAGAATTATCAGAATGCCCTTAGGAAATTCCTAAAGACAGTTCTGTATGATTCTTCTTTTATCTACCAGAGTAAATCTATAGGAGATATTGAGTTGGTTATAAGGGAAGGTGATCGGCATGTCCAATACCTTTCTTTAGGAATTGGATTCACCCTTTTTGGAGTTGTCAAACTCTTGGAGTGATTTAATTAGTGAAAATACTCATCACAGAAGTATTTAATTTACTAAAATTCATCTGGAGCTCAATAAATTATGATCTGCTGGGGTTTGGTAGATATGGGTACTGGTGTGTACAAGGAGGTGGAATCAGGTCCATACCACATTTGGTTAGACCTGGGGAATTTACCTAAGACCATTAGTTGCTAGTTTTGTTATTTTTACTAAGGATAGGATGTAGTTCACCTTGGGATGAGACCTAAGCTGGGTGATAGGTATCTCAAATACCTTCCAGTAGATCCTTGGTTCATCTCAAATGGAAATGGTTAGCTCACAGAGGAATTTAATTAGTGCAAAGTATACTCTGCAGCAAATTAAATACCAGGAATTAAAGGAATTTATTTTGGGCATGGGGTTACCTCTGCATGTTTGAGAAAACACCAGAGAGCAATCAGAAAATTAGATCTAGGCAATTGGACTTGGTTTTCAATTTTATTTGGATCTAATCCTAGCATGAACTATTCTAGAATAATGGATCTGCTAAAAAGAAAAAGAAAAGGAGGTGCAGCGGGCCGGATCTGGGGAGATACTGGGCCGGCCGGAAGGATTCGGCCCACGGCGGGGCAGCACGACGCGCGGCAGCTGTCGCTCGAACCTGCCAAGTGGGTCCCGGTAGTCAGTGAGAGGGGGGCCGAAGTGGTACCGAGCGACGGCGACCGTCAGATCAAGTCGTGATGGATGGCGCAACATCGTCGTCTACGCGAACTGAACACCGGCGAAGAAACCCTAGGCAGCGGCAGAGGAAGGAGGCGGGAGCTCACCAGAGGGCTCAGACAAGGTCGGGGATGGTGTAGGGCGACGCGGTCGAAGACGACGAGCAGATCGGTGGGCTGCACGATGGTGGAGGACCACTGGAAGCAGCTCGGGCGATGACGACCGAGATCGACCTCGTCAGAGCTCAACACCGACGATGAAGGGGAGGGTCCTAGGCAAAAAGAAGAGCACCGTTAGATGCAGGAGAGCAAGGCGATCTTGTGGGCTGACATGCAGAGAGGTTGGAGCAGAGGGAGAGGTGCCTTGCTCCATTTTTGAGAGGAGGCCGAGAGCTCCTCTCCTTCTTCCTTCAGACAACACAGGGCAGGGGAGGGGATGTGGTGCTCGAGGGAGGTAAGTGGGTGTAGAGGGAGTAAATGAGGGCAAGTGGGCTGGCTAGGAGAGGCCTGCTGGCTTTATACCAAGAGGAAGGAGTTGGTGGTGTAAAATTACCAATGTGGGCATGGTGGGGAGGGAGTGCTGGCCAGGGATTGGTCCAGAGAGAGGTAGAGAGGGGCAGGACTGGTATTTGGGTCATGCTGGATCAGATAGTGGATATGTGGTCATTAGTGAACAAGATCCTTGTAAGAATTACGTTTATTTCTCCTTCTTATTATGTTAAGGGCAATTGGGAAGTTGTTGGGGTGGAGCTTGCAATGATGGTCGACCAAGGATGTGTCCTAGTGCTGAGGATAAACATTGGTCAAGGATTGATGGTAAAAGGAGGTGCTTAGAGTGGTGATTGGCTTAATTGGTAACTATTGATCCAATAGATGGTTGTGAAGGAATTCCAAAATTCTTGCATTGGACCAGAGGAGAAAATGGTACTGGTAGGTATATGAGGTAAAGGTGGACTCCTAGGATTTAATTGGGATTTTTCAGAGGAGTTTTAGTCCTCCTAAATCCATTTACTCAAAAAGGGCAGAAGTGATTTCTAGAGGATCACTTGGTATTTTTACATTGTACAAGGATGGATTGTGATGTGGAAAGGTCCCAAATGTGAATACACACTTAGGGGAAATTTCCCAAGATTTATTGGGGATTAAAAGCGATTAAAACAACTATTATTCCAACTCAGCCATTTAAGAAAATGGGCAAAAATAAATAATAAAGTTTCTCAAAAATATTTATTTTTGAGCTGGAAAGATAGGGTATGATTTGTGGGACTCACATGAGCCAAAAGTTGGGGAAGTGGTTTGGTAAAAACCAAACTTTCCTTTATGGAGGGAGTTTTGGAGATTTTGACTATTTAGGGAATTAAATAGTTTTGGGGCCATAATAATTATGGATAATTATTGGTAAATATTGAGGATCAATGTATATGTGATAGACCAGGTTCAAAAAGCATTTACAACCTTGTGGAATGGATTTCCAACTTGAAAAGGATGGAAAATAAGGAGTTGATGATCTAGGGTGGTGTTATTTTCATACCACCAAAACATGCTTGCATCTTGGAGCTTAGAGCTCACCTTGGTGCAAGGGATGTATGGATGGGTAGACCAAGTCATATAGAGGACTATGGCAGGAGGAGTTTGAATTAATATCATTTGGGTTGATCTAGCAATGATGGCAATCTTTGTTGAAAATAAGGCTGCCATGCGAAAGAGTTATGATGCCTTATAAACCATGTGGGTTTAATAAGCACAGAGATCCATTTGTGACAAGTGAAGTATGTTCTGATATAAATCCATGAGTAGAAAACAACCATGCATAGAGTTGTTCCATAAGAGTTTGGATGGTGGTGTGAGCTTCTAGCCAAATTGGCATGATGACTAGTTTTCCAGGGAAAGTTATTTTCTTGTCTGCAAACCCATCAAGGATGAGTGGGTTGAGGGATGATCTAACCAGAGGAAAGTGTGGGCCTTGGTAGTTCTTAGGATGTTTAACAATATGGTTCAGCTGCATTTCCAAAAATGCACATGGTTTGAGAAAAGGAGGCATTCAAAAAGGTGATCTTGAAACTGTTTCCAGACTTAGCCAAATTTGGCAGTTTTGAGGAATTTGACTAGAGTATGAGAGGGAATTTTCTTGGAGGAGTTGCAAGGTATCAGAGCTTTACAAAAGGGGTGATATGGAAGTGTATAGTGAGTAGAAGAGATCCTTGCTTGGTATTGGTCTAAAAGGTCTGGAGAACATCTAGAATAGAGATCCTCAGATTGGATCTGATTGAGGGTTTTAGATGACCACCTAGTGGCTAGGGATTACACCTAGGTTTGAAGTCTTCCTTAGGGGTTGAGGATTGGGAAACATCTTGATCCTAGTGATGAGATTCTAATGTAGCTCATTCTACTTCCTAAGCAAACAAATGAATCAGCAGATCAAACAATTCATCAGGCAGCAGATCAAGGCAACTCATCTTCTACACTAATCAACTATTACTAGGGTTCACCATCAAGCTCAGCTTGAGGTAAGGTTGGGGCATTTTTAATAGGTTGAATTTTGAATAAGATGAGGGTTCTTGGTATCTCTACCAAGAGTAGAATTCAAATGCTTTTGGAAAGAGTTTTTGAGAACACTAGAGACAAGATTAGTTGAGTGTTCTGTCTTGAAAACATAAGGAGATTGTATTATATAGCTCTCCAAAGTTTTGTCAATAGAAGCTACCAAAATAGTTTTGGTTCCAAAGGCATCTTGGGTCCAGTTTTGAAATGCCAGAATGTTTGAGAATATGTAAAGTAAGCCAAGATAGTTTTGGTAAATAACTTTTGCCAACTAAGGTTGAGGTAAGGGTGTCCTAAGGTACACTTCATAAGCACAAGTGCAAACAAACAACAAGCAAGCATTGCACTAAAGCACAAGAAAAAGTTTTTGTTCCCCCTGATTTTTGCATTCTGGACAACTAATCAGGGTTGCTAAAATTGGGCTGTTACAACAGGCATCTAGGATTAAAAATCCGGGTGTTGACAATCTTATAGGCGAAAGGGGATGCCAAGGGGGTGCCCTAGGCGGCCACACCACCCCCTGGCACGGGCTAGGCCTTGCCGCGCGGCCAGGTGGTGTGGGCGGCCCCTGGTCCCTCTCCGTCTCGTATTCTGGCTCTGTGTCACCCTCCGTGAAATATTGACTTTGGCTTTTGTCCCGTCCAATTCCGAGAATATTCATTTTCTAACTTTCCTGGAACCAAAAACAGCAGAAAACAGGCAGCAGATACTGTGGCATCTTGTTAATAGGTTAGTCCAAGAAAGTGTATAAAATACTCCAAAGTGTGCACAAAACATAAGAAAGTATATATAAAAGAAGCATGGAACATCAAAAACTATAGATACGTTAGCAACGTATCAACATCCCCAAGCTTAACTCCTGCTCGTCCTCGAATAGGTAAGTAATAAAAAGAAAGAATAATTTTTTAGGTGACATGCACCATCATAAACTTGATCAAAGTATTTGGAAAACATTGATAGCTGGGATCATAGTACTTCAACATAGCATGAAAGATATAGTTCTAACAATAAGACATAGCAACTATGTTGTAACATGAAAAGGCACAAACAAAAGAATCATGAATAACAATTCTTTGCAAGAAGTTTGTTTGTTTCACATAAAGAAAGCATGATGAGAATGGTATTCAGCTTGTCCCTCATAGACTAGGAAAACATAAATGCATAGGACACCTTTAAAGTTCATAAGGGTGACTAGATACAAATAGTTTAAGAACAAGCAATATAAAAGTTATGCATCAATCAACAAGTCCTGGGACAATGCACATTAAACTAAGAATGGCCACTATTCTCTCTCAATAGGTGCATAAAGATATAAGGTGGAGACTCGACATAAAAGTAAAAGAAAGGCCTTCATAGAAGGAAGCAGGGATTCAAGTCTCATAAAGAGCTTCCAAAAATTATGGTACTTATTAGCTTTCAGCTCTCATTGCCCCTATCATAAGCATCTTTAGGTGATTAAGGTTAAAGTGACAAAACTAAGAGGATATGCTTGACAAGTTATAAGTTGAAATCTAATGGCCCTTACTTATGAGTACCGAACCTCTTACTACTCAACTTCAGTCATAAGTAAGATCTTGTCATTGTAGGTACATATGTATCATAGAGAACCTCCAACGGGGTACCCCTTGTACATGATACAAGAGCTATCCCATAATCAAAATGACAAGGCAAGCAGAGAATGAGTATCTCAGCGATCTTTTTATTTGCTATTTGCATAGGTTTTAATTGAGGATGCTTCATAGAGTGCTCATGATGGTTATGCTGCAAGTTTCCACTATGATTAGGCATGGCTTAGGCTAGCGGCCTAGGCATTTCTATAACACACATACAAAATCCATGATCTTACAAGTTCCCCTTTTATTTCACACCGCCGGGATCCATAAGCAAAAGAATCATGATATCAACTGAATAATAAGTGCAATGTTGAAAGCGTTCCCCATGATACATGGTTCTGCTAACTGCAACTCATAAAGCGCAAGAATATACGCAACAAAGATGGAAACAATGGTTCAAGATTATTAAGTGCAAGAAAATAAAGTGTGCCATCAAGTTCGTGAGAGCTTTAATCACTAGTTTTCACATAACAAATTTAATTTGGAAGGTAGATAAAAACATGAATATACTTGGAATAGAAAATGCTAATAGGTAGGTATGGTGAACTCTTTGGAATAACTTGGTTTTATTTGGAGTTGGATGCATGAGTGGACCTTATACTTGGTATGGAGGCTAGCAAAAGACTGGGAGCCACCAACTAAGAGAGCAATAATGGCCATAATCATGCAAAGCGACAAAACATCATTAATTAAAGCATAAAGTGATATTACAAGTCAAAAAATAAAGGATCATAAAGGCTATGGTGACTTGGAATAGTCATAACATGGTGTGAGCATGCGCCAAGTCAACCCAAATAAAGCATCAAAGGAGAATACCACAATACTATGCTTTAATATGCTAAAACAATGCATGATTCTTTCAAGGCACGTTAAGAAATCTCAATTGTTTATAACATGTCATGCTACATAAAAAACCACTAAGCATAAAGCAAAAACAATATAAAGCATGACATAATAAAGCCTAGGCCACAGTCAAAAACAAACTCCTTTTACCACCTAAGCATGAAATTTTCCTACTCTTTTCCAATCCAAACCAACCTATTTGAAAACTAATGTATGTATGAGGGGGTCCAACCAATTTATTCAAGCAAACTAATAAAACCAAGAAAACAAAAATCAAAATTAAAAAACAAAGACGCTCGAAGAACAACACAACTATGCATGAAACAATAAAAATGAAGTGTTTGGAAGAAACCTGAGATTTTTATTTATGAAGAAGGGGATGCCTTGGACATCCCCAAGATTTGACGCTTGTACTTCTTGGATATTTCATGGGGTGACATGGATGGCATCCCCAATCTTGTGCTTTAGTCCATTCTTCATCTCATTACATCATTCTCTCCTTACACCTGCAATTTTTCCTTCATACAAAACTTCACACAATCTTTATTAGCAACATTAGTGTACTCAAGATAGTAAGTCTTTGGGTTCAGTTTCAACACCAATAAAACTTCCATTAAAAGAAAATCTACTGTAGCACTTCCCTCAAAAAGCTCAATTCCCCAAAAAAAACCCAAAGGAATTGACAAGAAGCAAATGCAAATAATGGCAAAAATCTATCAAAATAGACCAGCAGGTAAAAATCAATAGTTTCAAAGACCTTCTGTTGTTAAAATCGAAAAGTGTTGAACTAAAGAAAGTTGGATAACAACCTGAGGCAGAAGCACAAAAAATCACAGCTCAAACCAACGTACAGAGATTTTACACGAATTTTTAAAGCGAAGCACAAAAATCAGTTTCGGGACAGCAACTTTCCCAAGAATTACTTCTTTCTCATTAGAGGTTACTCTTGTCACAAAAGTAAAATAAATAGGATAAGGAGTGGTTATTACAGAGGTAATAGCTTCCGAGACTCATCTAAAGATTTTGGATTATCTCCCAAGAAGTACTTTCCTTTAACGCCCTTAAGTTAGGCATAAGAAGCAAGAAAAGCATCAAGTATTCTCAAATGACGAAGCGTTAAGAGCAAATTTTTTTTTAATAGGAGAGGCAAAAGGAATCTTCCCTATCTTCTTAGGGAAGTGTTCTATACCTTTCTTGAGTGGAAATTGATATTTAATGGTGCCTTCTTTCATATCAATAATGGCACCAACAGTTCTAAGAAAAGGTCTTCCCAAAGTAATAGGACAAGAAGCATTGCATTCAACATCCAAAACATAGAAATCTATGGGGACAAAGGCATTCTTAACCATAATAAGAACATCATTAATACTCCCCATTAGTTTATTTTTAGCATTATCATCAAGTTGGACATCTAAATAACAAACTTCCAATGGTGGAAAATTAAGCATTTCATAAATCTTTCTAGGCATAATAGAAACACTACTATAACGATCACATAAAGCTTTGAGATTAAAACCATCCACTTTCATATTAATGATGGGTTCCTGACCATCTTCTAATTTCATAGGAATAGAAGCTTTATGTTTCATCTTTTCTTCTTTAATTTTTATGAGAGCATAAGTAATGTGTTTTGTAAAGGCCATATTCATAGCACTAGCATTGGGACTTTTAGCAAGCTTTTCTAGGAACTTAATTACTTCAGAGATATTGCAACCATCAAGATCAAAATCATAATTATCATCTAAGTAGTAGAGCTATTATTTCCCATGTTCCAAAGAATTTTAGTATTTTTATTAGAAAAGGTTCCATTGGGTTTAGTATCTTCAACATTAGTGGTAGTGATAGTAGAAACACTAATATTTCTAGCAATTTCATCTTCTCTTTCCCACTTAGCATGCAATTCAGCTAATAGTCTAACATTTTCATCAATTCTAACTTGTATGGCATTACTAGAAGCAAAGGGATTTTCAATAGTTTCAGGTTTAGTAGCCATTTTATTAAAACAAATTTGTGCTTCAGCGAATGATGCTATATTTCTTTCCGCATTAGATAGTTTTTCCTCAATAGTTTTATTGAAAGTAGTTTGTTTACTAATAAAATCTTTAAACATGACTTCAAGTTCAGAGGGTGCACTTCTATTATTGTTGTAGGAATTTCCATAAGCATTACCATTATTGGGAGGATATGGCCTATAATTATTATTACCAAAATTATTCCTGTAGGCATTGTTGCTAAAATTATTAATTCTTATAAAGTTCACATCGACTTGCTCTACTTGAGCAACCAAGGAGGCTAAGGGAAGATGAGTTGGATCATTATGAGCTTTCCCATTAACAAGCATAGACATAATAACATCAATTTTATCACTCAAGGGGGAGGTTTCTTCAACATAATTTACCTTCTTACCTTGTGGAGCTCTCTCGGTATGCCATTCAGAATAGTTCACCATCATATTATCAAGAAGCTTTGTTGCAGCACCCAAAGTAATGGTCATAAAGGTACCTCCAGCAGCAGAATCCAGTAGATTTCGTCAAGAATAATTCAGTCCTGCATAAAAGGTTTGGATAATCATCCAAGCAGTCAGTCCATGAGTGGGACAATTCTTTACCAAAGATTTCATTCTTTCCCAAGCTTGAGCAACATGTTCATTATCAGATTGTTTAAATTTCATTATTTCACTTCTCATAGATATAATCTTAGCAGGAGGATAGTATTTTCCATTGAAAGCATCTTTGCATTTAGTCCAAGAATCAATATTATTTATAGTTAGGGATTGCAACCATTCTTTAGCTTTTCCTCTCAAAGAGAAAGCAAACAATTTAAGCTTAATAATATCTCCATCAATATCCCTATGCTTCTGCATCTCACACAGTTCAAAAAAGTTATTCAGATGATCAGGAGCATCTTCAGTACAAATACCAAAAAATTGTTCTCTCATAACAAGATTGAGTAAAGCAGGTTTAATTTCAAAGAAGTAGCTTCAGAAACAGGTGGAGCAATAGGTGTGCACATGAAATCATTGTTTTTGGTGCTAGTGAAGTCACACAAATTATTGTTTTCAACAGTAGTCAATTTTTTGTGTTTTTAATAAAGTAAGAAAACTAGTACAACTATTTTTTGTGTGTTTTTGATAAAGAAACAAGCAAACAAAGAGCAAAACAAATAAAAAAAGTAAAGAGATTAGTTATGAGGGACTCCCCTTGTGAAGATGTCCTTGACTCCCCAGTAACGGCGCCAGAAAAATATCTTGATGGCCCAAAATATATCGAGCACGTTGGGGAACCCCAAGAGGAAGGTATGATGAGCATAGCAGCAAGTTTTCCCTCAGTTATGAAACCAAGGTTATCAAACCAGTAGGAGCAAGGAACCACCTCCAAGGTGTTGTTTCCAACTTAGAATCATGCACAACACAACCACAGAACTTTGCCCCCAACTTATAGTGACGTTGTCAATCTTACCGGTTTTGCTAAAAACAAAGGATTAAATGTATTGTGTGGAAGATACTAATAGCTTGCAGAAAGTAAACAGAAAACAGTAAACATCTTGTAGATTGATGGTAAAAGAAAGGACCGGGGTCCATATTTCACTAGTGGTGATTCTCCTTAAGATAGATGACATGTTGGGTGAACAAATTACACCGAGGCAATTGACAAACATCGAGAAAGCATACATGCATATACTAATCATCTTGACTCCTATTAGATTTGATTGGGCATTACAATATTATGCATAGACCGTAATCCAACTGCATCTATGACTAAAAATCCACCTTCAGGTTATCATCTGAACCCCCTCCGGTATTAGGTTGCAAGCAACAGATATTTGCATTAAGCATTGCATGTAAAGTAAGCAATACGATTGTTCTATGAACATAGGATTGCTGTTTTATCCCTAGTAGCAACACACATCTAGTACCTTAGAGATTTCTGTCACTTCCCCAGACTCCTAGATGCATGAACCCACTATCGAGCATAAATACTCCCTCTTGGAGTTGCTAGCATTTACTCGGCCAAGATATCTACTAACAACAGAGAGCATGCAAGATCACAAATAACAAATACATGATAGAATCAATAATCAATCTGAAATAGCATCTCAATATCCATCGGATCCCTGCAAACACAACATGTAGGATTACAAATAGATGATCTTGTTCATGAACGGAGCTCACAAGATCTAGACATGGTAGCACAAAGGAGAAGAACCAACCATCTAGCTACTACATGGACCCGTAGTCCAAGGATGAACTACTCACGCATCACACCGGAGGCTTGCATGGTGATGAAGAAGGACTACAGGGTGAATTCTCCCCTCCGGCAGGGTGTCGGGAAGAGCTTCAGATCCTTCCCGATCTAGGGATGGAGATAACGGCGGCTACAGACTCTTTCCTGTAATTTTGATCGGGTACTTAGGGTTTCTGTATCGGAGGCATCTTATAGGCGAAAGGGGGGGCCGAGGGGGTTCCCTAGGCGGCCACACCACCCCCTGGCACAGGCCAGGCCTGGCCATGCAGCCAGGTGGTGTGGGCGGCCCTTGGCCCCTCTCCGTCTCGTATTCTGGCTCCATGTCCCCCTCGGTGAAATATTGACTTTGGCTTTTGTCCCGTCCAATTCCGAGAATATTCATTTTCTAACTTTCCTAGAACCAAAAACAGCAGAAAATAGCCAGCTGGCACTGTGGCATCTTGTTAATAGGTTAGTCCAAGAAAGTGTATAAAAATACTCCAAAGTGTGGACAAAACATGAGAAAGTAGATATAAAACAAGCATGGAACATAAAAAATTATAGATACATTAGCAACTTATCAAGCACACACATGAAAGAGTGTGGAATAGTTTCACAACACACGCCTGCCAGAACACCAGAACGTAATCGTGTGTTGGAATGCCATAATCATACTCTATTGGATATGGTTCGATCTATGATGTCTCTGACTGACTTGCCACTGTCATTTTGGGGTTATGCACTGGAAACCGCTACATTCACTTTAAATCGGGCACCATCTAAATCCGTTGAAACAACACCATATGAATTATGGTTTGGAAACAAACCTAAGTTATCATTTCTTAAAGTTTGGGGATGTGATGTTTATGTGAAGAAATTTCAACCGGATAAACTCGAACTCAAAGCGGAAAAATGCATCTTCATAGGATACCCTAAAGAAACAATTGCGTATTCCTTCTATCATAGATCCAAGGGCAAGGTTTTCGTTCCCAAGAATGGATCCTTTCTAGAGAAAGAGTTTCTCGTGAAAGGTGTGAGTAGTCGAAAGGTAGAACTCAAAGAGGTCATGAAATGGCGAATGGCACAACACCGGAAGTCGTTCCGGAGTTGACTTCACCAAATGAAGAAGGAACTAATGATAATGATCATGAAACTCCGAAAGAGGACACTACTGAACCTCGTAGGTCAAGCAGGACACGTGCAGCTCCTGAACTATATGTGAATCCTGTTGTAAATTTCATGGTTGATGAAATAGATGACCCTACGACATATGAAGAAGTGATGATGAGCCCGGATTCCAACAAATGGCTAGAAGCCATGAAATCCGAGATGCAATCCATGTACGAAAACCAGGTTTGGACCTTGGTTGACTTACCTCATGACCGAAAGGCCGTTGAGAATAAATGGATTTTCAAAAGAAAAACTGACGTTGATGGTAATGTAACCATCTATAAAGCTCGACTTGTCGCAAAAGGGTTTTGACAAATTCAAGGAGTTGACTACGATGAGACATTCTCTCCCGTAGAGATGCTAAAATCAGTTAGGATTATTTTAGCAATTGCTGCATATTTCGATTATGAAATATGGCAGATGGATGTCAAAATGGCGTTCCTTAATGGTAACATTGAAGAAAAGTTGTATATGATACAACCAAAGGGTTTTGTCGATCCTAAGGCTGTTAAGAAGGTGTGCAAGCTTCAGCGATCTATCTATGGGAATCTCCGCTTTGATGAGGTGATCAAAGAGTTTGGATTTGTCCAAACTTATGCAGAGTCTTGTATTTACAAGAAAGTGAGTGGGATCAATGTGGCATTTCTGATATTATATGTGGATGCATATTATTGATTGGACATGATATAGATCTTTTAAACAGTGTTAAAATTTATTTAAATAGCAAATTTTCTATGAAAGACCTTGGTGAAGCGTCATATATATTAGGCATAAAGATCTATAGAGATATATCGAGACGCCTAATAGGGCTATCGTAAAGTACGTACCTTGATATGATTTTAAAGAAGCTTAAAATGGACGAAAGTAAGAAGGGGTTCTTACCTATGTTGCAAGGCAAGACATTGAGTAAGACTCAAAGTCCGGCTACGGCAAAAGAAAGAGAGATAATGGATAAGATCCCTTATGCTTCATCCATAGGCTCCATAATGTACGCCATGCTATGTACAAGACAGGATGTGGAACATGTTATTACTTTGACTAGTAGGTACCAATCTGATCCAGGTTTGGAACACTGGATAGCGGTCAAGAATATCCTTAAGTACTTGAGAAGAACTAAGGAAATGTTTCTTGTATACGGAGGTGAAGAAGAGTTGGTCGCTAATTGTTATGTCGACGCTAGCTTTGACACTGATCCGAATAACTCTAAGTCTCAATCCGGATACGTATTTCTCATGAACGGAGGAGCAGTTAGTTGTAGGAGCTCCAAACAACCTGTGGTATCAAGGTCAACAACGGAGGCGGAATATATTGCTGCTTTAGAAGCAGCACAGGAAGCAGTTTGGATGAAGGAGTTCATTACCGAACTGGGTGTGGTTCCTAGTGCGTTGGATCCAATGGTGATCTATTGTGATAACAATGGATCCATAGCCAACGCAAAGGAACCAAGGTCTCACACGAATTCCAAACATATTAAGCGTCGGTTTCATTCCATCCATGAGCATGTCAAGGATGAAGATATAAAGATTTGTAAAGTACATACGGATCTCAATGTAGCAGATCCGTTGACTAAAACTCTCCCTAGAGCAAAACATGATCAACACCAGAACTCCATGGGTGTTAGATTTATCACCATGTAACTAGATTATTGTCTCTAGTGCAAGTTTGAGACTGAAGGGAATATGCCATGAGAGGCAATAATAAAGTTGTTATTATACATATTCCAGGTATATGATAGATGTTTATTTTGCATGCTATAATTGTATTAATTTGGAAATGGTAATACATGTGTGTTTAATAAACAAAAGGAAGTTCCTAGTTATGCCTCTCTTATAAACTAGCTTGTTGATTAACAAGTTGATCAAGGTTTCCTGATCATGGACATTGGATGTTGTTAATAACGAGGTCACAACATTAGTGGAATGATGTGATGAACATTCATCTTAAATATAGCATTACGATCAAAGTTATTGTGTTTATATTGCTATAACATCTAACAAAGTAATTCTAGTCCTTAGACCATGAGATCATGTTAATCACTAACACTGGAAGAGTATCTTGATAACATCAAACGTCACACCGTGGAAGGGTGATTATAAAGGTGGGTTTAGTGCTACAGAAGTGTTATGTAGAAGCTCATGGATCAAGAGTAGGATTTGTCCATCCCGATGACGAATAGATATACTCTAGGCCCTCTCGGTGATATCACATTGGTTAGCTTGCAAGCAAGTTATAAGATCACTAGAATGTTATATCACAGGAACGACAAAAGAGTACATGTCGGTAACGAGATCAAACTAGGTGTGGAGATACCGATGATCGAATATCGGACATGTAATATATCACGAGACAAAGGGATTTAGTTACTAATGTTAAAGGTTCTCATGATCACAGAAGTCATCGTAGAATGTGTAGGAGTCAGTATGGATCTCCAGGTCCCGCTTCTGATTATTGATTTGAGAGGGGTCTCGATCAAGTCTGCATTATTCACGAACTGTAGGGTGACACACTTAAGGGACACCAACACCATTTGGATCAAATGTGTTTCAGATGAAGGAATTGCAAAACGCTGGAATTATTTCAATAGACACCGAAACTGTTTCGGGTGAAATTGCTGAAATTGGTTCTGCATGTAATATTGAAATGTTGCAGGGGGTTTTATGTGAATATTTGTTAACTAAATTAATTAACAAAATTCTGAATAAATTTAATAAAAGATTTTTATTAAACGAGATAACATTAAATTTGCAGAAATTTAATGCATTTAAAGTAAAGACTTTAAAGAGGAATGTTAAGCGACTCTTTTATGTGGAGGTTACCACCACATGAATGGGGAAGGTGAGGGGTCACCTCCATGGGGTGCCGGCCATTGGGAGGGGTACCCCCTCCTCCTATAAATGGCCACCCCTCTCACCCTTCTTTCACACACCTCCTCGTGAAGGATCTCTCCCCCCTCTAGAATTATTCCCCCATTGTCTCGGATTAGCGAGATACATGTTCCCGGTGGCATTTCGTCTAGAAGGAGTTGCTGCTTCCGCTGCATCACTGGAGCGAGGAGGCAGAGGTTGTTCGGTGTCCTGAACGTGTGTGCGAGTGTGGATGCGCTACTGGTTTGCGGTGCTAGGACTTCCACACGATCTTGAGATCGGCAAGCGTACGACTACATCATCCACGAGTTCCTACTTGTTCACAAAACTTTGGTGTCTTCGAGGGTAAGTTCTCCATGGATGTATATCCACCTGTTGCTTGTATCTAGTAGATAGATCTTGGCGTATAGTTCTCATCATAGGAAAATATTTGTTTTCTATGATGCAAACCCTTCAGGAATATCCCGTCAGCAGCTTCACTCATCATGTCATTGAGTTCGTTCTTACCTTCAAGATCCAAGAGGCTCTTGCACACGATATCCATATGGACGAGCTCTTCTTTCTGGTACTTCTCTATCCTATTAAAACGTTGTTCATTGTCCGGGACATGCACACCAACTGGTACATCTAGAAGGTTGGACCCCTAGTCCTCTTGCGGCTTCACGCTCATGGGCACATTCATGGTGATCTGCTTTGTTGTTGACGTATGAGCCATAGTCTCCTGATAGGTTCCTGTAGTGGAGTGGTTAGATTTCCTATGATTTGGCAAAGAGTAGTTGGCGGAGATGAGCTTGAGAGACTCCGTGCATCCCTTCCCATGAGGTTTCTTAGCTTCTTCCTCGTCTTCAGGCTTCACCATCGCCAAGTAGTCTGGTTGCTTCCAACCCTTATTTGACTGTTCCATGAAGATCTAGAACTCCTAATCTTCAGAATCATCATCGGAATCATAAGTGTACCGCTTGTCCTTCGAGCTTAGGCCTTGAGCTTCCCAATCATCGGCTTCGATGGAGGAGGTCTAGAAACTATCCCACAAAAAAGCCATGAGGTTTAGAGGCTTGACTTTGCCTTGAATCGAGTAGCGCATCAAGTAGATTAGATCTATTGATATAAGAGAGAGGTAGATCTCTAAAGAGACCCATAAAGGGTTAGAAGCAAGGTAAAAATTCATATTGGGAGTAAAAGGGTCGCCCAAGAAAAAATCCTAACAAATATGGAAACAAATAAGTGCAAAAGAAGGAAATTCCGGACGTAACGACTAGTCGGTACGGGTGCACGCCCGTACGGCGCGCCCGTACTGGGTCATTTACAAAAACCATGACCCGAAGTAGGTAATTAGTCTACCGACTAAGTAGTATGGGCAGGTCTCGCTCATACTTCCTGTCCGTACCGACTTCACGGCGGTTTAAAATTAGTTTATGTCATACGGATAGGGAATAAAAATTAGAGACGGTCACAGAATTGGTAACGACCAGCCGTAAGGGGGGTTGCGCCCATACGTTGTGGTCGTATCGATTATGCGAAAACGTGGCCAAGGTACCTGTAGTCTTAACGACCAGCGGTACAAGCGGATCCATCCGTACCGCCCGCCCGTACCGATCTCGTAATACCGGCAGTGAACTCAGAAAAATGAAAGGAAATCACATATGCAAAAATAAATAGTAGAAAATCATCCATAACAAATATGTGTTTAGGATTTCATAAGCTGTGATAATCGAGGGAATATGATCTCATTAGAGTTTATTTCTTCCTCTCTTAGAATAGAAAAGGTCATAGAAAATCACCAGAACCTTTACAAGAAGATGTAGAGAACTTTCTTTTTGGTAATGTGGTTCCCGCGGGTATGCACACGGATGACACCTCTTTTGGATGAGTAACTTCTTGGGTGTCCATGAACGTTTCCACCGCCTCTTCCTTCCTTTGTAAGATCTATAAATCAAAATCTTGCAAAAGTAGAGTCCAACGGATCATTCTTGGCTTAACATCAGTCCTTTCAGGATTTCCTTTAAGCCAACTTGATCAGTATGTATTCTCACTTTGGAGTCCATGATAGAAGATCTAAATTTATCACAGGAAAAGACTGCTACAAAGATTTCTTTTTCTACCATAGGATAGTTCTTTTGGGCCCCGTTTAAGGTGCGACTAGCATGATGAATGATTTTAGGTCATCACCATCATACTAACAAAGAATTGCTCCTACAGCTTCATGACTAGCTTCACAAAATAGCTCAAAAGGTTTCTTACAATTAGGTGGTTTTATAATGGGAGCTTCAAGAAGGGCTTGTTTTAATATGTTGAAAGTAGTAAGACACTTTTCATCAAAATTAAAACGAACAGCCTTTTGAAGAAGGTTAGTTAATGGTCTAGCAGTTTTTGAAAAATTCTTAATGAATCTTCTCTAAATTCCTAAATGACCTAAAAAGCTTATTATACCTTTTATATCTCAAGTAGGGGGTAACCTTTCATTGCTTCAATCTTTGCCTTGTCGACTTCTATGCCCTTACCTGAGACTTTGTGACCGAGTACTATGCCTATCCTTGGACCATGAAATGACATTTCCCCCAATTCAAGACTAAGTTAGTGTCTTCAAATCTCTGCAAAACTTTTCAATTTTATGGAGAAAATGATTAAAGGAAGTTCCATAAATAGAAAAATCGTCCATGAACACTTCCATAATACTTTCAACATAATCGACAAAAATAGCAGTCATGCATCTTTGAAAACTGGCAGGAGCATTGCAAAGACCAAAATGCATACGACGATAAGCATAAAGACCATAAGGACAAATGAAGGAAGTTTTAAGTTGATCATCAGGGTTCACGGCAACTTGGGGAAAACTGGAATAGACATCTAAGTAGAAAAAATGAGAATGCATAGCAAGCCTTTCTAAAATTTGATCTATAAACAGTAAAGGGTAATGGTCTTTCTGAGCTTCCTTATTTAGTTTCCTATAGTCAATGCACATCCTGTGTCCAACAATAGTCCTAGTAGGTACCATTTCATTATGTTCATTTTCCACAACCATAAACCCACCTTTCTTTGCAACACAATGAACAGGAATTACCCATTCACTCTCCTCCACATGAAATATTATGCCTGCATCCAACAAATGTATTATTTATTTTCTTACCTCCTCTTTCATATGTGGTTGAAAACATCGCTGGAAGTCCACGATCAGTTGAGCTTCTTCTTCCATGAATATTCTATGGGTGGCTATCGATGGACTAATCCCCTTCAAGTCACTCATCGAATACCCAAGAGCATTTTGATGGATGCGGAGAACCTTCGTTATGTTTTCCTCCTCTTTCTCTACGAGGTTAGCACTTACAATAACAGGGAAATTATTTATCTCATCAAGAAACTTATATTTTAGTTCATTTGGTAGAGTTTGAAGAGTTGGAGGAGGAAGATACTCATCTCCTTTCCTTATAGGTTCTTCATATTTTTGATTAATCTCGATGTCCACCTCTAGTGTGGAGTCGAGATATTTACCTATTTCAGTTTTTTCTATGTCTCCAAGAATGTTATTATTGTTGACTAAATTTCTTGCTAGATCATCATCTGGAGTCTCGATGACTATTGAGGATAAGTTTATGATTTTACCTTCTTCCCCACGTTCGTACTCATCATCATCTATTTCTTCAATAGTTGGCTTATGGTTAAATTTGGAGAAACGAAAATCCATTTTATCTTAACCAAACTTGAGAGACACAGTCTGCTTCTTGCAGTTTATGTTTGCTCCTGCGGTATTTAGAAAAGTTATTCCAAAAATGATGGGACAATAAACATTAGTGGGCATATCAATAAGCATAAAATCAATAGGATATTTGTAAGGTCCAATACAAATAGGTACGTCCCTAATTATTCCCATAGGGACTCTGACGGTCCTATCTGCAAGCATTATGGTCATATTTGTATCTTCCAATTCAGCTAGAGCTAATTTTTTTTAAATTTTTAAATAAAAAGTAAAAGGGTTAGCATTAATAGCTATAACAATATCACAGAGACCATAATAGGAAGTTCCTCCAAAAGTGCAAGGGAGTATAGGCTTACCAACTTCTTTAGCTTTTACCTTTCGTTCAACAAATTGTGGTGCTTCGTAATCTAGCTCAATCACGTTGGAATGTGCAAACATGGTTAAAATATCTTCCTTTATTGATGCTTCTGCCTATTGTACATGCTCTTCTTCAGTTTTCCTTATTTGTGTTTCCTCTTCTAGCTCCTTGAGAAATAATTCTTCCTCTTTGCATTGATCCTCAAGTTGCTGATCCATCATATGTCTTCTCACCATCCTTGGAAAAGGAAAGGGTTCAACATATGGGGGTACCTCCTTTATTGGCTCAACAGGGGCCATAATTATTGGATCTTCTTCAATAACTGGCTCGGGTGGCAGAGTATAATGAAGCCAGTCCTTGTTTGGAGCTTCAATATCTTCTGTAAAAGATTGAAAGATTGGCAAGATAATATCACCATCATGTTGTAGTTCATTAGCAGTTTCTTACCTTACCGGAGTCTTTATAAGCATTGAGACAATCATATTCAATTTCTATACATCCTTCGCCTCCTAAATCAAATCCCCATGTTTCTCTATTACAACAAATTCGTTCTAAAAGGTCCCACGACTTCAATATAGTTAACTCCATGAAAGAACCTCTTGAATTCATGTCAAGCTCATGTTTAATTTCTTGATTAAGTCCTCCATGGAAAATATGCAAAATGTACCATTCTAGTAAATCATGATGGGGAAATTTGTTAAGTAGAGACTTGTACCTTTTGTAGGCTCTTACCAAACCTTCACCTGGGAGGTTCTTGAAGTTTGTAATTTCCCCCCATACTTCCATAATTTTTACCTTGGGAAAGAATCGAGACACAAATTCTCCTTTAAGTTTTTCCCGGGTATCAATTTTCTCTGCATGGCAAATCCTATACCAAGCCAAAGCAGTGTTGGTTAGAGATTGGCTAAATAGTTTAAGTTTCAACTCATGATCAGAATAGCCTCTCAATTTAAGAGTACAACATAGCTCGGTAAAATGCATTAAATTATTGTAAGGGTCCTCATCAGGATCATCTCCTGTAAAAGTTTTCTCTTTAATAATAGCAGTAAAACGAGGGTTAACCTCGTACTCTGGTTCGCTCCCACTCAGTAATTCTTTAACTAGTCCTCTATTGAATTTCCCGAGGTATTTAGTTGCATCGAGCTGATTAATCAGTCCGAGTGCAGTCATGGTGCTTACCTGAAACTAGTAAACAATTTTAGTAAAACAATGAGTAAAATAAGTAACTAAGAAGAAAGACCAAAAGTGCTTAGCTCCCCAGCAACGGCTCCGGAAAATAGCTTGATGATTGCAAGTGCACAAACCAATTGTAGCTAGTTTTGAAGTAAAGATATCGAACCCACAGAGAGCTATTGGTTAAGGTCTTTATGCCCCTCGCTACTCTCTACCAAATTATACTTATAAGTTGTCTTTGATCTCAAGTAAAGGGTGTTTGAAAGGTTTATGGTTGTTTGCAGAAAACTAATTAAAACAAGTAAAAGAAAACAATAAACGAGATTGTATGAAAGCGTGGTTGAACTCAATAAGGCTAAAACGTTCTCGGGGATGTAGGATACAACACTAGCGTAGTATTATTGTTATATGTAATCAAGATAACATACTCCTTGTGTTAAGATATGTGTGGTGAGAGCCCCATAATAAGATGTTCACGACATGGATCGTAGGAAGCCACTTAGTTGAGCCAAGTGTGAGGTCACCTCTAAATAGCCACTGTGATGTCTGAGAGCAATCACCCATACAAACCACCACAATTATGGGTTTCCCCATGGATATCGTAATTAGCTTAGGGATTCCCACTTTAATCCCTCTTTGACCGTGCAGGTTACGAGCTGGTGCTAATCTGTCATGGGGCATTCTGGGTATGCTTCCAAGACACGTCCAAAGGGTTTCTCCCTCCCTTTAGTACCAAAGGAAAATGATATGTGTCCGACTATGCATACCATCTAAAGAGAGAGATCAAACACAAATCATAATTATATCATAGAAAAGCAACATACGAATAGAAGAATTGATCATCTTTATTACAAGTTCATAATTATGCTAGGGTTTATCCATCTCTCCAAGAACAAAGGAACTACTCACTCATAGAAGCAACCAACAACATCATCATAATCAAATGAATGGATTAAAGTATAGGGGCAGATCTAATGCAAACCACAATTGGATCTGGAATTACAAAGAGATGTAATATATGAAAGAACGAGTAATCGTGGTGATGAAGATTTAATGGATGATGATGAAGGGGATGATGCATTGTCCTCCTATGATCCGAGGATCAGCAGGGATTTTACCCCGGCCAAGTTCCTCCTTCAGATCCGTCTCAGATGTGGTGTTTCGTGGTTTCTGGTGGCTATGAATGTCGGATCTTTTTCTCGTCTTTGCTATAAAGAAGTACTTAACGAGGCAGTCATGATGGCGTCTGGTACGGACGGACGGTACGGACTGGCTCCGCCCGTACTAGTGGTTGTTAACTGTGCTGATTCCTCCTCTGTGATTGGTATTCTTCCAGGAGCGAAGGAAAATTCGTAAAATGACTTTTATCACTTAGAAATATCATATAATTACACAATATGACAACTCTAATTGATATGTTCATATATGAATCCATGATTTGGGATCATGTTGAAATAAGAACGAAATAGCGCGCATAGGCATGGTGAAATACAAATATCCCTACTCTATTTATGCAAAAACAAAAGGTAAATATACTTCAATTTTGGATGCATCGGACGCTGACGGTAATGAGACCATCTATAAAGCTCGACTTGTCGCAAAAGGGTTCCGTCAAATTCAAGGAGTTGACTACGATGCGACTTTCTCACCAGTAGCAATGCTAAAGTCTGATAGGATTATATTAGCAATTGGTACATTTTTTGATTATGAAATCTGGCAGATTAATGTCAAGATAGTGTTCCTTAATGTAAACATTGAGGAAGAGTTGTATATGATATAACCAAAATGTTTTGTCGATCCTAAGGATGCTAACAAGGTATGCAAACTTCAGCAATTTATGGACTGAAGCAACCATCCCGAAGTTGGAATTTCCGATTCGATGAAGTAATCAAAGGTTTTGGATTTGTCCAAACCATCGGAGAAGGCTCTATTTACGAGAAAGTGAGTGGGAGCTCTATTGTATTTCTAATATTGTGTGTGGATGACATATTGTTGATTGGAAATGACATAGAACTGATGAAAAGCGGAAAGGATTACTTAAATAGTAAGTTTTTGATGAAAGATCTTGGTGAAGCTGCATGCATATTAGACATCAAGATTGTTGGGGATATGCTAAATGGGTATCACCATTGCACTTCTCTAATCTGGCTAACCGGGGTGGCCCACAGTTGCTAGCATGGCCCATGGCCTACTGGGCGGCCCAGTTAAGCGTATCCAGAAGGGAGGCCCATGCCGGATGAAGGAAGGCTATGTGGAAGTCAGCAACATACGCGGAGCCTTGGAGTACAAGACACGAATACTAGTTAGTATTAGTGTAGGACTCTGTAACTTGTCCGGCAAGGGCCTTTCCCTATAATCGTAGGTTCTTGTGCCTTTATAAGACGGACAAGTGGGAGCCTTTATTGCGATCAACCAACGTACAACGTACAACACCTCGCGCAGCGAACCGATCCCTATAACTTGACGTATTGTCGTTATAATGATTTATAGCTGGAGTAGAGTTCCGCCACCGTCGTGGGACTTGAACTTGGGTAAGCTGTGTTACCTTGTACTCGACAACTAGCCGCCTTCTCCCACCTCTCTAAACACGCTCTGTGAGGACCCCTCCATGGAGTACTCGTCGGCAATACCACGACAGTTGGTGCCCACCGTGGGGCAAGTGGCGCTTTGAGCACTACACCAGGCGAGGTCCATGCTCTTCGCTGGAATCGGCGACACCATAGATATTGTGTGCATTCTCCTCTCTGGCAACGTCCCGATCGTTCCGCCGGATGAGTTCTAGGTCCCGGCAAAGAGGAACCCTACCCGCTGCTCCGTCGTCCTAGTCGGAGGCATCCACATATTCATCGGCGAAATCGACTCGGGTCATAGCTCCCAAGAAGTCAGAAACTCATCAAGGACCGCATGCATCATCTACGGACAGGACACGTTCATGGAAGAATCTGGACCGTATCTCTCTTTGGAGTTTGTCTACAAAGATCAGAAAAATTCAAGGCCCACCCAAACCGCCCCTGTGCAGGATATAACGGTGGAAGGACCCCCGCAGATCCGCTTGGCTTCCACGAGCGTTAAAGACACGGAGGTCACACTTTGTGGGCATCGGTACCATCTTCGATTTGGCCATATGCATTCAGAGGGAAGGAGAATATCCTCCTGAATACCTCGCTAGATGGTTAAGGGTGAGAGAAACCCTGGAAGGTGACCGCACTAACAAACTCGTCTATCACTTCGTGGAAGGGCTCACGCCCCAAACACTCCTCCAACATATGGTTTGGAGGCGAAAGGTTGCCGGCTTGCTTACCCTCAATGAGATGATCGCAACTATCAACAGTTCTGCTAATGCCAACGAGGAAGCTAAGTCCGACATAACCACCACAATCGGAGGAGGCAACAACAACAACAGCCTTGCACCGTCCCCTCCAGCTTCGCCATCGGAAACACCGAAACTAACTCTGACTCAGTGCTTGATGCCCTCTACACCAACATCAACATGGATGGTGGTGGCTTAGACGCTAACTCGGAGGAATATGATGCTGCTATGAGGGGGATAGAGAAGGAGTTTGAGAAGGAGGAGCGTGCCGATAAAGCTACCACTTCCCACCAGGTATAGTTGGCCATCCGGAACATGATAGTAGAAGACGACAGGAACCGGAACCTGAGAAAGCTCCGCCCACACATGCGGTTACCAGAGCGGCTGTGGAAAATAAAGCCATCGATCCTTCGGATCCGACCAAGGCCATGCCTCCTCCGGTTAACCCCCCGCAACAGCCGCAAGAAATTGCCACAGGCCCCAGTACTGCCAAGCAAACAAATCTTTCGCCACCACCACCAACGTCTGTAGCTGGAAACCCTTTGGTTACTCCCACCGACAAGGTGATGTACGGTCCACTCCTCGTCGAGCCCATTACCGTCACCCATATCCAGAGCATTATGCAGATTCATGAGAAACGTGTAGTAATCCTCATCGAGGCCAAATGCATCATAGAATAGGGCGCCCAGCTGGACAAAGATTTTTCCAAGGCACAACAATCCATCAAGGCGGCAAGGGAAATGGAGGCTGAATACAAGCAGTTGTTGTTAAAGCACAAAGTGAAGAAAGCACTAGCTCACGTCATCAGAGACCTCGGCATTCAACGAGTTAGGATGGGATCCGTCCAAATGGTCAAAGGTCACCCCATACATTGATTCAAGGGGGAGGCAAGTAATGCCAATTCTTGCCCTTAACATGGTCATTGCCAAGACCCACCTCGAATAGGACAGGTCATCAGAAGCGGTGGCTCAGGACTATGACCTCGTAGACAAGGCTTGCAAGCAACAGGAGAAGTCCACCTCGCAGAGGCTCGAGTCCAACCCGGAGCTTTGCTAGTCAACCCTAAACAGCCGCCGAACGCCAAGTTCTCCTCGTGACGAGGATCCCATACAGGCTCCATGGAGCGAAGGTGGAGGGATGCGCGAGGAATGGTCGATTCCATACCCATATCTTCTGACAACGGAGAGAGGGCTCACCCCACCGATTGCTGCCACCCCTGCCATCCCGGCGTCATGAGGAACAATAGCTACGCCACCCCATAAGCATGTCACCCCTAGGCGTCCCCATGTTGGTATTGTCATACGTGACCAGGGTGAGCAACCTCGGCATGCCGGAGAGCACAACAGCAATGAAGCACATAAGAGCAGATCCCACAAGGAAGCGTCACGTCCGACAAGCAATCGCAACTAGCCTTAGGATTCGCATGGACGGAGCAGCAAGAAGCGTAACCCACCGCCACCACCACCAATGTCGCTACCCAGTAGCCACCATGGCAAAGGACATGGCGGATCCCATGGATCGCACCACAACTCTCATCCCCATGATGGAAATGGGAAGTAACCAGAGCCGTACGATGAAAGTTCGCGATTGGCAAGATTCAAGAAGCCCGGGAACTCCCATACCTAGGGCCACGCTATTTGGGACCGGTAATACGGGCCACAACTTACCCCAAGGGTCTCCCGATAGACAAGACTATCAAGCCCTATGATGGTACTGCGAGGCCAGCTACATGGTTGCATGACTATAGCGAAGCGATTCACATTGTTGGGGGAACCCTAATATCGCCATCAAGTACCTCCCACTAAAGCTCACCGGCATCGCCCGACAATGGATCGACGACTTGCCGGAGAAATCAATCTACCATTGGTTGGACATGCATGAAACATTCACCAAGAACTTCGACAGAACATACAAACATCTCTGCACCTTCAGTGACCTATAGCAGTTTGCACAAGAAAAGGATGAACCCTCTAATTCTTACCTATCCCGTTGGCTGGATATGAAAAATTCATGCGGGGGAGTATACGATCAAACCTCTATGGCCGCCTTCATCGACGGCCTGGAAAAGGGGACATTGCTCCGACATATGCTGGAGCACCATCAGGACAATGGCAAGCTCGACTTCAACTCAATGATTGCCATGGATAGCTAGTTCACCGCCGCTGATAACGATGCTCGCGGGTTGTTGCTAGCACTGGCCATCCCTACTCGGGCCAAGAGGAACAATAATAACAAGAAAAAAAATCCGCCAGAAGAGAAGCAAGCAGCCGACATGGTCGCCATGATGTTCGAATGCAGAGGCGGAGGCGTACAACATGGTCGTGGCCAGGGGGCTAGCCATCGGCAATAGCGAAGTAATTCAACACATTCAGTGCCCGGTGTTCCCCAGACGTACAAAGAGTACCGTGATATGCCATGTTCCGTCCAGCTCGACGCAAACGGCAAAGCCACCCACACCAACCACCAATGCAAGTTTGTCAATGACCTCAAGGAAGACCCTGAGTCTGGCTACAAGCAAAGTCGGAAGAACAGACCCCGTGGAAAGGACAAAGGGAATATGAAGGATGAGGAATCCAAGGAATCAAGTGACTTTGATGAAGATGTGGAACCCAAGTCCACCGACAATTGCGAGGGAAAGGGCAATAATCCTTTCAAAAAGAAGGGTCTAGTCTACCACACCTTGTAGGCCTAGAAAAACGCACTGAGGATACCGATGGCTACCCCCAGTTCTCAGTATGTCTAGTGGACGGAGATTCCAATCACTTGGGACACATAATATCATCCAGACCTCATCCCAATAGAGAACCAGTATGCCATGGTCATCAACCCCTTGATTGATGGTAGTGAGTTCACAAAGTGCCTCGTGGACATTGGAAGCTACATCAACATCATATACCTGGATACACTGGACAAGATGAACTTGACGGAGATCCAGCTAAGGAAGAGCAGCACAGTTTTCCATGGCGTCATTCCTGACCAGCAAGCTAACTCCCCTGGCTGCATCACCCTTCCAGTCACCTTTGGTGATGTAAACAATTACCGCCAAGAGCACATGACCTTTGAAGTGGTGCCCTTCAAGAGAGTGTACCATGTCATATTTGGATGCGACATCTTCCACTCCTTTCTCGCCAGGCCATGCATCGTCTACAATAAGCACAAGATACCCAGACCAAACGGCATCATCACCATTGATGTAAGCTTCACCAAGGCAAGGGAGGTCGAGTAAAGTGAGGCCGCCTTCACCGAAGCGGTCCTCTACGGTGAAGAATTCAAGGAGATCTAGAGCCAGGTTGACGCCTTGGAGATGTTGGCTTCGAAGAAGCAAATCACTAGTGCCGAACCCGCATTCAAGGCCACCATCAAGACCAAGGAGGTGGAGCTTGTTGAAGGAGATTCCTCCAAGACCACCACCATTGGCACGAACTTGGATCCCAAATAGGAAAACATGCTCATCGAGTTCCTCCATGAGAATAGGGACATCTTAGCCTGGCAACCTTCCAACATGAAATATGTACCTAGGGAACTTGTCGAGTACAACTAGAATATTGATCATAAAGTGAAACCGGTGAAGCAACCTCTACGATGCTTCAGTGATGAAAGACAGCGGGATATAGCCAAAGAGATAGCTAGGTTACTTAAATCTAGTTTTATTCGAGAAGTAATTCACACCCAATGGGTGGAAAATCCTATACTTATCCCCAAAAAGGGAACCAAAGAATTAAGAATGTGTGTTGATTACACTGGCTTGACCAAGTGTGTCCGAAGGATCAGTTTCCTTTGCCTCGCATTGACCAAGTCATTGACTCGATGGCTGGCTCGGAACTTCTGTGTTTTCTCGATGCATACTCAGGGTGCCACCAAATCTGCGAAAGTTGGACCAATTGGCCACTTCGTTCATCACACCTTATGGCACATACTGCTATGTCATGATGCCCTTTGTGTTGAAAAACGTTGGTTCTACCTACCAATAGACGATGCAACATTTCCTACATGAACAGATAGGTCACAACATACATGGTTACATGGACGATATCACTGTGATGTCAAAGATATCAAACAAACTCATCGCTGACTTGCAGGAAACCTTTGACAAGCTTCGGAAGACAACATGATGCTTAACCCTAAGAAGTGCGTCTTCGGAGTGCCATCCAGCAAATTGTTGGGCTTCATCGTCTCGCATCGTTGAATTAATTTCAACCCAGAGAAGATCAAGGCCATCCTTCACATCAAATGTTGACATGCGTGAAGGACATATAGAGCTCCACAGGCTGTGTTGCAGCGGTGAGCCGGTTCATCAGCCGACTAGGAGAGAAGGCTATGCCGCTTTACAAGTTTCTAAAAAAGTCGGACAAATTCATATGGACGGACGAAGTAGATGCATCACTTCAGGAGCTGAAGAGAATACTCTCCTTCGCACCAATACTCGTAGCACCAGTATAACCGCATACTATGTTAGTATAAATTGCGGCACCCAACCGGGTCATCAACATCGTCATCATGGTGGAGCGCAAGGAGCCAGCGCATGAGTATGGAGTTCAGCAACTAGAGTACAGAATCCAAGCAGCGTTACCTGCACTACCAAAAGTTTATGGAGGTTTCCTTACTTCACGGAAGCTGATGACTACAAGTGCATATTTGTTTGTAGGTAGTTTCGAAGTTCAGATATCGATCCCATAGGGAGCCCAAAGGTAAGTGTTTATTGGTGAAGTATCTATCACACCCGAAGTTGTCACAGTTCTTCGAGTGAATTGACTGCAAGTGTTGAAATAAGAATAGGTTTTTGATTAAATGCGATAGATTTAAATAGAACTAAAATGTAAACTTCAGAAATATAATGCATAAAAAGTAAACAACGACTTTGTTTGTTTGTGGTTTTCTGCAGATGGCGTAAGAAGGTGCGGGGAGATTCAGTTCATGGTGATAGGTGGACGAGTGGTAAATGTAACAATTATAATCTTATAGATATGTGTGTAGGCGAGCAACCCATAATTAGCCGGAACTCCTCTTGGTAGATTTTATCCCAACTTTAATAATCCTACTAGCCTGCTACCAAAACCATGGTCAGACACTAGACGATTAAGACTCTTTAGGTTGCTTAGTGATTAAGCTCCTTGGATCGGACTAATGTGATAAGCACAATGGTTACTCGTTATCCTCGAGTCAACTAGCTTTCCATTAATATCCCTGTATCACCCAGGGGTCGCCGGTACACTAGCGTACAAGATCTTATCTATGTAGAACAAGGTATTATGTTGTCTGGGCCCTGAATTGGACAATAAGCATTTAACATCCCATAGATAGTTAAGCACACATAATATAGTAATTAGAATCAATCACAAACTAATGGAAAATATATGAAGGCACATCACATCTCCCCAATCCCCTACATCTCCCACGCCCAAGGGAATTGCTCACACATGAGAGAAGAACGGATCATAAATATAATCAAATAAAGGGAATTCGTCATGGTATTACCATGGAGATCCACAATAAGAATAGAAAAATATCCAACACAATTCAAGATGGGAAGAAACAATCTCAAACCCTAGTCTTGCAAGGTGGAGATCCCTCTATCTCTGAAGGTACAAGTAGTGGCTATGGAGGTGTATTGGCTAGGAGGTCGAAGATCGTGGAGTGAGATGAAGAACGTCTTCTCCTTCTTATTCGGATCCCTTCTTTCTCCTTCCTGGATGATGTGGCGGATATTGTGTTATGTTTTCATCCCCCGTCCCTTCATGAAAGTTGTCCCTTCTGACAAGACAGGGGCGGCGGCAACTATACGGCCATTCTTGCCATATAGTTGGTCGTTAAACCGTCTGTGAGCTCCCCTCGCGTGCTTCCAAAGTGGGACTTGCTTGTTTTCTCCAGAATATTGTATTTCTCTAGTTAAATCCTACCATTGACGTCCAGAACCTAAAACACACATTAAAATCCAAGTTTTCTTCGCTACTGACGTATTAGCGTTAGGTAAAGCCAGAAAACGATCAAATCCGGGAGAAAACCATCAATAAAAGCCATAAAAAATGTGTCGAATCTCACAGCTATCAACTCTCCAAGCTTAGATGTTGCTCGCCCTCGAGTGACAAGGGAATAAGGAAGAATAGTAGAGATTCAAGACTGAAAAGAAAGGAACTCACAAGTTTGAATTGATGTCAAATTCTTTTCTTCACAATTCCAACAATCTTAAATATGAGCATACAAGTACTGAGTCCACTTCCTAACCACGTATATCTTGCTAGTAAATAAATCATATGCCCAAGCAAGTGTCGGAAGTTTTATCTAGGAAGGTGAGACAAATTCTTTTGGTGCCTCTCTTTGTTGAGAGATGAACACTTTTTCCTCTCGCTCATTTAACCAATTAAGAGTACTCAAGTTGGCATCAAAATATTTAATTTAAGAACAACTCATCTACTCCCATGTTAATTGGGGTTGTGTTGTGCACTCGTGACCATGCCAATAAATAATGTTGAGCAATAGTGGGCCAGAGGAGTACTACCACTTCACTTGGAACGTGAAACCATGAGGAGACTAAAAATTTTACACGTCATAGCATTGCTGCTACAAACATTTACATAACTTAATAGCCGAAATCAAGTGGTTTCCCACATTTAGATCGTTCGTTCTCCTGCGGAGTTAATAGTTCCCCATGGACCACGACATAGTTGTAATGACACGTGTAAAGAAATATCTTATGGTAATTATTAGACAAGGTAGTGGCATAATGTATACTACTTCAAAGCATCCAGTTAATCAAACGATTTCAATCAAGTGTACTATTGAGTCTATTTATATTAAGTACAATTGGGATGGAGTAGTTATAAAAATAATATTATTTGAGCTAAACATGTACTCAAGTCATCTTTCAAATGCTTTTTCTTGTTGTAAAAATGTAGGAAGTATTTTAACCAAGTTCATTGCTTATTGTTTCAAAGCTAAAAAGGAGACACTAGCAAAGGAATAGAATTTGTAGGATAACAAGCTAAGTGGGGAGTAACTCTAGTTCAAGCAAGTAAATAATTGTGGGATCAATTTAAGGTTGCATGGAGTGTGATGAAAGGAATGTGATACCTCCTCTTGCTTGCTTTGTTCTTGTATTCGAGTCAAACCTCTCCTATATTTCCATATTGCCAAATCACCCGAAATTAAGCAATCTCCGAGAGAAACAAAGAAATAAACTTGCAAATAAAATTACAACTAATGTTTTTTTTGTATTTTTGGTTCAGCAATGCAAAAATGAAAATAAAACATGCAATTTTTTAAGAAATAAATCAAAATAAGAAATAAAAATATGAATGCAAAATTTGGAGGTTTTCAGACCTCCTCTAAGCTTAGGCGATTGCTAGGCTCAGTTGTTGCCGTCATTTGGTGGCTATGGCGGGTACTGCTGGTAGAAGTCAAGGAAGTGGGTCATAAAGTGAATGAAGTTGTGAGTCAGAGTGTTCACATCCTCATTTACATCCTGAAGAGTGTGGTCACTCTCCCCAACACGCTGGTTGAGCTACTGGAACTCCTGATAGGGGACGTAGCCGTACCCCTATTGTCGCTGGTTGGGCCACGGTTCCTAGGCTCCTCTTGGCTACTGCTGCTATCCTTCCCAAGAAGGGTTGTGCCCCTTCTCTCCCTCCTGCTCCTCCTCCTACTCCTGCTCATCCTGCTGCCCTTCATCTTCCTCCTCCTCGGCCTAGTGCTCAGCCAAGATCTCCGTCACTTGGTCCTTGGTGAGGATCCAAGTGTCCTTTTCCAAAATCGAGAAGGCTGCGAGGCATGTCAACTAAACCTTCTCAATATGTGTATCATCAAGATAACTAAACTAATATGCTCGTAGCCTCCGTTTAGCATGGTAAACACTAAGGAAGCCACAAGCAGTCAAATAGTCGATGTCCATAAGTTTGGAGACATCAACGGGTTCCATAATAGGTAGTGCAATGTTTAATGCATAGGCAAGGTGGGTTACCAATCCACCAATGTGAATACCACCTTTTGTCTTGTTGCTTTGGTGGCGAAAGTGCTGGATGAGTAGAGTTGTAGGACTGGGGCTTTGCGTGGCATTGGGGAAGAGGGCCTTGGTCATCATTGCCATGTCCGCATTAGCCATGGATCCAGTATCACCCCTTCCCAACATCGTGTTGGCGAGGAACAAAGAAAACTAGCGAATGGTTGGGTTCTCAATGGTGGACATCTTCTTCTGATAGAAGTGATTGCCACCATTAACATAAATATACGATTCATGGTGAAGCTTATTGTGCACAGGTTACCATTCTCCTTGTGGTTGTCGTAGAAGGAGGCAAGGAACTCATGGGTGAGCTCGGGTAGGTGTCGTGGCTTGCAAAGCCAAGTACTTCCAACCCCGACTTACTGCACATGAGGTCGAATTCCATCTTCAACCCGGCTACGGTGAGAAAGTTGTGGTCAACCCAACATGTGGGAATCACCCTCCTTGATGTGAAAATATCCATCTTGGAGTTGCGCGGGGCTCGGCCCCCCAGAACTTGAGCCCTCTCCCCATTGGTGCTTGCTCGAACGAAAGAGGCTACCGATTTTGTTCATCATGATGCACTAAAAAATTTCACCATAAAACCTTAGGCATATAGTTTCTATATGATATATGAACAATTCTACGTGGAAAAATTCTCCTAATGTGAGAAATTAATAGGGAAAACTAAATAAGCTTGAGTTCATCCAGTAGATCAATGTGAGAGTTTCAACCATGGAAATCTAAAAATAAAGCATGGATAGTGAGAGAAACATACCGATCTGTTGATTCCTCCACTCAAACGAACGAAATCCGTAGAGAATCAAGAGTTCTAGGTAGATTTTGAGAGGTTTGGAGAGAGAATATGAGAGAAATAATGAGGAGAGGAGGAAGAACTAGCCGTCCTGGTGCGATTTTGCGGTCGCACCGAACTATACTACCGGAACTATATGGGCGGGTGATGGTGCTCCGCTCGTATATTTGCGGTGGTGCCACCAACTAGGGTTTCTTTATACAGGAAAACAACTATACGGGCGCAACTATACGGCCGGATCAAAGTGATGTTGTCGTATAGTTGGTCGTTAAATTGTCTGTCTCTCGAGATAGATTTCTAAAAACTGGTATCGATAACTATACGAGTGGAGATATACGGCCAGAATTCTTATTCCTGCCGTATAGTTGGTCGTTAAACTCCCAGTACTTTTGGAATACACTTCTACAAAGGCATTGATATCTATATGGCCGGAACTATATGGCCGAAATTTTTATTCCTGCTGTATAGTTGGTCGTTAAACTCTCAGTACCTTTCAGAAATTATTGTATGAAGGCATCGATATCTATACGGCTGGAACTATACGGCCGGAATTTTTTATTCCCACCATATAGTTGGTCATTAAATTGTCTATGCCTTCGAAGAAAATTTGTTGATGGCAAAGATAACTATACGACCGGAACTATACGGCCAAAATTTTTATTCCTGCCGTATAGTTGGTCATTAAACCATCAGTAATCATCAAAAAAATTCTATTTCTTTGAGGATACCTTCATATCCCATAACTTAGCGAAATACCAAGTTTTTAACAAAAACTTGATAGTAAAAACTGTCGACCAACATTAGCATATAAAAAGCAAAATTTTAGCTTCTATAAATAGAAAACTCAAACTTTTATTCTTATTATTATTCTCTACTCATTCAATCGACATTTCTACTACTTTTTGACAGCTTAATCTTCACGAGCATGCTTCCGCAAGAATGTATGTGAAAAAGTGCTGGGAATACGATGAACTTTTTATTCTCTAATCTACTAAATTGATGAAAATGGGTTGACTCCCATTAAGCATTTATTAAGAGTGGTTGAATAACTCAACCTTTTCTCTCTTCTCGAATTCTTACCTTTAGTTACCCCTTTTCAATGGCACTTACCACATGAACTCGTTTTTCCGACGGAACATATCTTTCCCCTAATTCTAGCTTCTTTGAAAAATACCGGATGATTTCAGCTTCATAAACATTGAAGATTATCTTCCGTTCTGCACAATCTACTGACGCAGCTGCAGTACTGACGAAGGGTCTTCCCAGTATTATAGATAATATTTCATCTTTTGGCATTTCAAGAATGATAAAATCAGTGGGAATAACATGCTCATCTATCCTAAGTAAGACATCCTCAAGCATACCAACAAGTTGTTTAGTGGACTTGTCAGCCATCTGTAAAGTGATAGTAGTAGGAGAATACTCCCCTAATCCTAACCTTTTATAGAGGGAGTATGGCATTACACTAACTCCTGCTGCTAGATCACATAAGGCATTATGAATATCTATTTTACCTATTGAGCATGATATAGTTGGTATTCCAGGATCTCTAGACTTAGATAATAGCTTCCCGTTAGTAGGATAGCTAGTTACCATAGCAATAGTTTCAGTTATTTCTTTCTTTCTATTAATTATATCATGAAGGAATTTACCGTAAGTAGGGACTTTGATTGCATCCGCAAATGGAATTTCCAGACGAAGGTCACTAAGTGCCTTTGTAGAAGAATTATAAATTACCTCATCTGATGATTTCATTTTTCAATCTAGATAAGGAAGATTTTTCTCACTTGACTTACTCTTGTCTTTTACCTTTTTCGGGGGGTCAGGCTCTTTCATTGCTTTCTTTTGTTGTTGCTTATTGCTTTTCTTCATTTCTACTACAACAACATCATTCTCTTTACTTGTTTCTTTATCTTCACTTGGATTAACCCTTTCTGCATCAGAGTCATAATGATCTTCATGTGCATCATTGTGGTCCTCCTAGGTTTGCTCTTACGTGCCAGTTTCATCTTGAGGATCCACCAACGTATCATCTTCTTGGCTTCCTTCAGGCAAGGCTTTTTCCCTATGCTCTTTTCAGCTTCGTATTTCGGTGGTCCTAAGGGTCCTGTGACAACTGCACCCCTTCTTGTGACAACAGTAGTAGAAACAGGAATATCTTTATCATCACGAAGAAAAATTTGATAACCAAATGCTATTTGTTCACACTGGATTTCATTCATACTAAGATACCTATGAAATAGTTTTATTTATGGCCAATCTCATCATAATTTTCAGTAAGTTCTGCCAAAATCTTTTTGTGTTTTTGGAAATGCTTACGCAAGTTATTATGAGATTTTACTTGTCGATGTTTTAATTCTTGAAAAACTTTTATAGTTTCATCTTCTTCAGTTAAGACTTGTAACAAATCCTCTTTGTTTTCTTTAGAAAGTTCAGAAGGTATACCTTTTTTCTTTCATAGTTTTACGTACCTCAGGCATAAGATTAGGAGTTATCCGAAGTATCCCTTTTTCCGGCTTAGTGCCAAAATTAGGATTATATAAAGAATCATTCTTATCCCTAGTAGACATTAATTCCAAACATTCTTTAATAGTTAAGGAATTTATTGATCCTCCTGCTGAAAAGTCAAGCAATTCTCTACATTGAGTATTGAGTCCATGGTAAAATAAGTGGCAGATTGTTAGTTCAGAATAGCCATGATTAGGAATACTATTTATCATTCCAAAGAATCTTTCCCAGGCTTGTGGGTAGTTTTCTCCCACATTCTGACTAAAGTTACATATGTTCTTTCTTAGTTCAGTTACCTTTTTAAAAGGAAGAAATCTGTTTATGAATTTAGTAAATGCAGTTTCCCAACATTTAATGTAATGGCGAGGGAGAGAATATACCCAGTCTAGAGCTTTACCTTTAAGAGACAATTGAAATAATTTAAGAGAAGATAAGTCTCTTGGCAAACCTTTTGGTCCAAGCAATGTTATCACATCGTCAAACTCTCTAATATGTCTTCCTGGATCTTCATCTTCCCCTCCACTGAAAGCTTTCTCCTGCAAAATTTTAATAATTCCACCATCAAATCGATATTCTCTAACTCCAGGATTAGGAAATTCTATTGGTTGCTTAAGAAATTCATAACTTGGAGCACTGTATTCCCTGAAACTTTTCTCAGGTTTCATAGGAGTTGTCCTGCAAATAGACATGATTTCCATAATATCACTCAGGTTTTCAACTTCAACTTTATTTGATCTTAAAAGTTTTCAATAATTTTTTCGCGCCTCTAAGCAGGCACGCGCTCAATATAATCCGGCAGGTAGATCCTACCAGAGCGTGTAGACCCTTTGTCTCCTAAAGAGAACATTTTGTAGTAGCAACACCTGAAATATCAAAAGACAAACAATTAGTGCTTAGCTCCCCGACAACGGCGCCAGAAAATAGCTTGATGTGTGCAAGTGAACAGATAATTTGTAGCTAGTTTTGAAGTTCAGATATGGATCCCACTAGGAGCCCAAAGGTAAGTGTTTATTGGTGAAGTCTCTGTCACACTCGAAGTTGTCACAGGTCTTCGAGTGAATTAACTTCAAGTGTTGAAATAAGAATGGGGTTTAGATTAAATGCGATAGATTTAAATAGAACTAAAATGTAAACTTCAGAAATGTAATACATAAAAAGTAAAGAATGACTTTGTTTGTTTGCTATTTTCTGCGGATGGCGAAAGAAGGCGTGGGGAGATTTAGTTCATGGTGATAGTGAATGTGCCAGGTGGACGAGTGGTAAATATAATAATTTCAATCTTATAGATATGTGTGTAGGCGAGAAACCCATAATTAGTCGGAACTCCTCTTGTTAGATTTCATCCCAACTTCAAGAATCCGACTAGCCTGCTACCAAAACCATGGTCAGACACTAGACGATTAAGACCCTTCAGGATGCTTAGCGATTAAGCTCCTTGGATCAGAATAATGCAATAAGCACAATGGTTACTCATTATCATCGATCAACTAGCTTTCCATTGATATCCCTGTGTCACACTAGGGTTGCCGGTCCACTAGCGTACAAGATCTTATCTATGTAGAACAAGGTATCATGTTGTCTGGGCCCTTAATTGGACAACAAGCATTAAGCATCCCAAAGATAGTCAAGAACACATAATATAGTAATTAGAATCAATGACAAACTAATGGAAAATTTATGAAGGCACATCACATCGGACTAATCCCTAAGGGAATTACTCACACATGAGAGAAGAACGGATTATCAGTATAATCAAATAAAGGGACGTCTTGGTATTACCATGGAGATTCACAATAAGAATATAAAAATATCCAACACAATTCAAGATGGGAAGAAACAATCTCAAACCCTAGTCTTGCAAGGTGGAGATCCCTCTCTCACTCAAGGTACAAGTAGTGGCTATGGAGGTGTATTGGCTAGGAGGTCGAAGATCATGGAGTGAGATGAAGAATGTCTTCTCCTTCTTCTCCAGATCCCTTCTTTCTCCCTTCTGGATGGTGTGGTGGCTGATGCATTGTGTTTTCATCCCCCATCCCTTCACGGAAGTTGTGCCTTTTGACAAGACAGGGGCAGTGGCAACTATACGGCGGGAACTATACGGCCATTCCCGTGATATAGTTGGTCGTTAAACCGTCTGTGAGCTCCCCTCGTGTGCTTTAAAAGTGGGACTTGCTTGTTTTCTCCAGAATATTGTATTTTTCTAGTTAAATCCTTCTATTGACGTCCAGAACCTGAAACACATATTAAAATCCAAGTTTTCTTTGCTACCGAAGTATTAGCGTTTGGTAAAGCCAGAAAACGATCAAATCCGGGAGAAAACCGTCAATAAAAGCCATTAAAAATGTGTTGAATCTCACAACTATCAGAAGCTAAGGCACTATTTCTAGGAGCACCCCATTACAATGGAGAGCAAAGGGCATTGAACTCGCCTCCTTTGAAATCACTTACAAGAGACGTGATGCTATCAAATCTCAAGCATTGGCGGATTTTGTCTTAGTTTGGACAGAACTGTCAGAAGACACTCCTATACCTGAGCAAGAGTATTGGGTCATGAACTTTGACGAATCCAAGTTGCTCAATGGCTCGGGGGATGCTGTATTATTACAATCGCCAATAGGAGAAAATTTACAGTATGTCCTGTAGATCCACTTCAACGCTACCAACAACATGGCGGAGTATGAGGCCCTCATTCATGGACTTCGTGTAGCCAAGGATATTAGCATCAAGCACATAGTTTGCTGTGGAGATTCCAACATGGTTGCCCAGCAGGTGGCTAGCACCTGGAAGGCGCAGAACCCTATGGTGGCAGCATATCGAGACAAAGTAGACAAGATAGCCAAGTGCTTCGAACGCTACGAAGTCAAGTATGTCAAATTTCGACCTCCCAGCCTGGATTAGCTCGTTGACCAATTTCGTCTGGTGTTTTCCTGGAGCATTTGCGGACCCCATCTGTGAAAGGAGCGGACCCCGACAACCTGAATAAAGTGGACTCATTTGCTAGTGCAGTAACAGTGACCTCTCCGGCTTGGACGAAACCGTTCATGGACCACCTTCAAGACGGAACACTACCCGCCGACGAAGTCGAAAGCCTGTAGATACTACGCAGAGCAAAGGGCTATGTCATCATTGACGGCAACTATACAAAAGAAGTACCACATGAATTTTCCTATGATGTGTCTCCCAGTAGCAAGGTATGGATATCCTTAGAGAGATACATCTCGGAGATTGGAGGCATCATGCCGCTCCCTGGTTGTTGGTGGCAAAAGCATTCCGGCAAGGATTCTACTGGTTAACTGCCAACGACGACATCGATAAGTTGGTACGGGCCTGTATGGGGTGCCAGTTTTTTGCATGACAACCAAATGTACCAGCTGAAGAACTACGGACAATACCAATTACTTGGCCATTTGCAGTTTGGGGGCTTGACATGGTTGGGCCTTTGGAAACAACACCTTGTGGATTTTCCCATCTGCTAGTAGCAGTGGATAAGTTCACTAAATGTATTGAAGATAAACCCATTTAGAAAGCTTGATGGGGCAATAGCCTTGAAATTTGTCCGGGATCTAGTGGTGAGATTTGGCCTCCCACATAGCATCATCACCGACAACATCAGAAACTTGTCTCTAGAGAAGTTGAGGAGTATTGTCATGAAAAAGGCATCCACCTTGACCTAGCATATGTGGCACATCCGTAGTCAAATGGGAAAGTTGAACGGGACAATGGACTAATTCTGAAAAAGGAATGAAGTCACGCTTAGAAGCACCGCTACATAGAGCAGCTGGAGCCTGGGCGGACGAATTGCCATCTATGTTGTGGAGTTTACGAACAACACCAAACATATCTACCGGCTTGACCCCTTTCTTCATGGTTTATGGTGCATAAGCTGTCTTACCATCCGACATCCTCCACGATGCATGAAGAGTCGCTGCTTACGATGAACATGACACTGAAGAATCTAGATTCTTAGTTGAGGACTTACTAGAGGAAGAGCACATGCTGGCATGCCAGAGATCTGTCGTCTACCAGTAGAAGCTCCATGGCTACCATAGTCACCGTGTTAGGCATCAGTCATTTAAAGAGGGGGATCTGGTGCATAGACTAAGGAAGGAAAACTCACAGAAATTATCCCCACCTTGTGAAGGACTGTTCGTCATAAGTAAAGCATTGCTCAATGGTTCCTACTACCTCGTCGATATTCGTGAGTTGAAATATAGGCCAAATCGCAAGCAACGTGACTCCGATGATGATTTCTTGGAGACAGATCGGCATTGGAACATAGCACATCTACGTCCTTTTTATAGTTAGCATATTTTATATTATGTAATAAGTAACTTATATGATCAATGAAATAAAGCATTTGGTTCACTCATATTTTCTGAGTCTTTTACCTCCTTTAGTTGTTCATCTTTGGATCATATAAAGCCTTTATGCGCAAGTTTGCTTTGGCACTTGTGAAACTTCTAGCTATGGGCGTTAGCTTAAGTTTTCTGGTCTATACGTTTTCTCATGATTTTACGTGGATTTCGGAGTAGTGACTTTTCAGCACTCAAAGCCGGCAATTTTTCTCTTAGGGTCTTGAAGGTGCTATTAAGCATCATCACCTGAGAGCATAGTTCTGTGATGCGGCTCTTCCGTCTCACGAGAGGTCAAGCATATGAACCAAAATAATGGATAAGCCAGCACTTGCTTAAAAAATATACATGTTGGATCTAGTTAAGTAGGTGGAGGCTTGTAGCCAAGTTTTCCACCATACCCATACATAAGTTTTTCGCATACAACACTACAGAGATACCTTTAATACAACAATGTTTTTATGGCTCTGCTGTAGGGGGCTTCGCTACTACATCATTAGCAGCAGGAGAGCTAGGCTTGGAGAGCTCATCAAACACAGAGGGCCCTGGACTAGATTCTAAAGACGCTGGTTCATCATCCATCTCCTCGGCAGGCACATAGATGTCCGCTTGAGTCAACTTGGAAACCTTGGTCTCATAACTAGCGAGGGAATTCCATACTACATCGCTATCAATCTCATTTCCTTCCTCGTCAAGATTCAGCATGCTGGAGGTTATCAGATCCATGTCGGCCTCGTCATAGTGCGCTTTGGCCAAGGATAAGGCCATCCTTGCACGAGTCCCGGCGGAAGAAGATTTCAGTCCTTGATTTTACCGGGAGCTCGGCGCAGGATCTCCGTATACTTGGCCACAGAATCTACCACCTTGATGGTGATATCCAGGGGCTGGACTATCTCCTTGTCTTGAGTGATGGCAGTGTTGTTGAAGTTGCCAGCAAGAATCATGCATTCCTTTGGATCCGGAGCACCTTCACCCATGTTGGTTAAACCAATGGGGGTTGTGTTTTCTTTAGAGACAAGAATCATGAGTATAATAATACACATTTCCGACTTATAGAATTGACAAGGTTGGAGGAAAATTATCGAAGATGCTCGTCTCAGCCTATTTGCGGGTCTCCACCAAGATGTCACGCTCCTTTTGAAATTTCCTGTACACCTCAAGGCCACGAGTATTCTGCTCTTTGGCAGCTTCGTTTTGTTCATTGAGTTGCTCAATTTCCTTCTTCAAGCACTTCATCTCAAAATCAGCAGATTCTTGCATTTCCTTCATTGCCTCTTCATGGCCCCTGACAGCTTCAGCCAAGTCTTTCTTCAAGATTTTATTCTCATCAGCGAGCTCCTAGATATGCTTCGATTGCTCAACGATGCTCTTGGCTTTGGCGATGGTCTCTATAAGACGAAACATAGACAACATTGTGAGAATTTGGATGAAATGGTTCCATGAGGAAAGTAAAGAGTTGTTAGAGGAAAAAAGACGCTTGTTATTTTTGACATGTTCCTTCGGGAAGGCTGTTTTACCCTTTTCAATCTCCAGAGCATCTTGTAGCTTGGAATACTTCTCATTGGTGGAGATATAATTCTTGGATTCTCTAGAGCATCTAGCTGGAACTTCTTAGTTTCAACTAAACGCTCGGGGTCTATAGTATCAGATTTTAAAATCACATGTGTTCTCTCTTAGAGCATCTAGTAGGAAATATTCTAACTAGAAACTCGGGGGCTACACTATCAAGTTCTACACTTAGTTCTTTGGAGCACTTAGGCCAAAAACTATTAGTTTTCCTCCTAAGAGATCGGGGGCTAGAGTGGGATATATTACAGGGTAAAAGAAGTAAAATTCAGAGAATTACAATGGTAATAATCTTCAGATTGTTGGCCAAGTGAGCATATGCATTATAAAAAGTCCGGGCATTGTTATACGAAGCATCTTCTTGCTTGATAAGATCGTCCAAGCTCAAAGCTGGAGGAGTCAGGGGCAGAGGAGTTGTAGAAGCCGGAGGCATGGATGAAGCCCTCATTGCCTCCTACGTGATTATAGCAGTCGATGGCACAGAGGCTCCCGCCTTTTTTATTTCTGATGCTGCTTCTTCCTCTCTCTGGCTGCTTCCCTTTCTTAGTGGCATCCTTACCTGGAGCTTCAGCCACTATGGAGGAAATGCTCTCCTGCGTCGCTTTACCACTAGGAACGACATCCATATCGGCAGTGCCTGAGACATCTGGATTTGGACTTATGTCTATCTCCATGGCAGAGGTCTCAGGGATGACGAGGAACAAGGCTCCGGTGGAGCCTATTGCAGGTTTCGCGGCAGGAGTTGGGGGAGCAGCAGCAGGAGACGACTTGGAGAACATGTCGCAGATATTCTTGGAACCACCAACATCTTTGGAGGTCCGCCTCAAACCAACACCTGATTTCTTCCTGAAACGTACGTAGTATAAGTACAGGAATTGAATAGGTGCAAAAGCAAAATGAAGTCGGAGAATGAATATACTCACCCTATGGTAGGTGCCTTAGCTAAAGGGATGCCGGTGGATTTCTTCTTCGCTGCCTCTAAGGCGACAGTGGATTTTTTGGAGACTCCACTTTCCATTTTCTTCTTCTTGCCCTCGACAGCAGCTTTAGAGGTGGAGCTCTTCCGCTTTCATGCTGCTGGAGCCAGCTGATCCTTGGGAGCATCATCATCAGACACAACATGGACATCTTTCAGCTTTGGGTCATAGACCTGGGAGGCCTTCTGATCCTCCGCCAAGGCTGCTAGCTGATAGATCCAACAACGAGTCAAATAAGTAATGCATTCAAAACGGAAGACCTTAGAGTATATATGTATAACGAGCAACAAAGGAGGCACAGTTACCTCTGGGCACTTGCTGCCTGCGAACATGTAAAAGGTGATCTTGAAGCCACACTTCCTGTCTTTCACTTGGACGATGTCCTTTAGCCAGAGCTTGATAGAGTCATTGGACAAGTTGTCCAATGAAATACAAATAGGATAGTTTTTGTTCTTAGAGTACTTGTGCATCAGCTCGGAGTAGTGTTGTAGAGGTTGGATCCGCCTCGTGAAGCAGCACATGGCTAGGTCCAAACCGATCAACCCTCCGTCCACCATACACTCGATCCGCCTTACGGCGCCAGAGGCCTCATTGTTGGACGGGAGGGGGCATTGGGATCTCCAGGTGGGGCCTTGGCGGCGAATCCATCAACAAAGTCGGGGTATGAGTCTTGGCGGATGGATAGAGGGATATTTGGGCCGTAGAAGTATGTTCACTACCAGTTCTTGCAGGACTCATGAACGATGATGTCTTGGAATTGTCGGTGAGGAAGGATCTTAAAACTGATTGTTCCGCAAATCCATAGCTAATCTTGGATTCTACGGACTCTCTCTTGATGGTGAAGAAATAGATAAACAGATCTAACCTAGGCTTAATTAGTAGGTATCCTTTGCACAAAGCTGTGAAATTGCTGAGTACGAGGATGCTGTTGGGAGAGAGGTTGTGGGGAAGTACCTAGAAGTGTCGGAGGATGTTGAGGAAGAATTCAGAGACTGACAGGCTTACGCGACGCACCAGCTAGGACTTGAGGTAGACATTTTATTTGGCTTGGGGAGAAGGGACCACCTCGCTAGCCGGCGCTGACCTCCAGACCAAGCCCTCCATGACAAGGAGATAACCTTCTACGACAAGATCTTGAAGCTACTCAGTGGAGAGGTCAGACCACTCCACACTCCCTTGTGGGATTCAACATCTTCTTCTATAGCATCAGGCGCCGCTCGTTTTTGGTCACCGCCGGTGGATTCCACCACGGTGGAGACTGGAATCACCACCCCTTTTGATGGTATAGAAACACCCTATGAAGGCTTGACCATATCCTTAGGGACCACCATCGTTGAGGGAATGCTACTTCTGGAGGCCATTGCGAAGTTTGATGGAAATTTGGGGAAGGAAGTAATCTGGCTAGGGTTTTTCACTGGAAAAACGATCATGCGACGAGAGGAATTAGAAGACGCAGGGAAGAATGCAGGTAAAAGAAAATGCCTAAGCTGTAGTAAATATTTGTAGACCCCAACATCAAGATTCGTGCAAAGAAATGTAATGGATACAGTGTTTCCTACGTGTGGATGAACGTGCGTGGTAATTTCGCCAGGTCCCGCAATTAGCCGCTTAATGTTTCGGATTTTGCATGCGCGAAAATAGCTAATGATTAATTCACTGATATATGTAAGTTTGGAGGTAGCGTAGGTTACAGCCTATGTCATCCTTCTAACCGTTGTAGTGGAAGAGTCACATCCGAAGATTCCATGGAAGGGAGAAACTATCCGACTTTGGAAGAAATGAACTGAAGAATCTCCGCTTTGCCTTGTGAAGACGGAAAGGATTGCAGGTTTCTTTGGGAGACCCTTGGGATACTGCTTGAGAAATTGCCGACATCACCTAGATGGAGCACTCAAGATTGAAAGGCAAGACGGTGCAAGATCTCAAAGTCCTCGAGGGGCTACTGTTGGTGATATACTAAATGGGTATCACCATATCATGTCTCTAATCTGGCTAACCAGGGTGGCCTAGAGTTGGTAGCATGGCCCATGGCCTGTTGTGTGTCCCAGTTAGATGGATCCATAAAGGAGGCCCATGCCAGATGAAGGAAGGCTACGTGGAAATCACCGACATACGCGGAGCCTTGGAGTACAAGACACGAAGACTAGTTAGTATTAGTGTAGGACTTTGTAACTTGTCCGTTACGGTCCTTTCCCTGTAACCCTAGGTTCTGGTGCCTTTATAAGCCTAACTTGTGGGATCCTTTATGGTGAACAACCAACGTACAACATATGACACCTCGCACAGCGAACCTATCCCTGTAACTCGGTGTATTGCCATTATAGTAATTTATAGCAGACCTGAGTAAGTTCTCTTACCTCATACCACCCAACTCGCCGCCTTCCCCCACCTCTCTAAACACGCTCTGTGAGGAACCCTCCATGGCATACTCGTCAGCAATACAACGAAAAAGATCTATAGAGATAGATCAAGACGCTTAATAGGATTGTCACAAAGTACATACCTTGACAAGATTTTGAAGAAGTTCAAAATGGATAGAAGTAAGAAGGGGTTCTTACCGATGTTGCAAGGAACGATTTTGGGTAGGACTCAAAGTCCAGCGATAGCAACAGATAGAGAAATAATGGACCGTGTCCCCTATGCCTCAGCCATAGGTTCTCTTATGTATGCTATGTTATGTACTAGGACAGATGTGGCACATGATGTTAGTTTGACTAGCAGGTACCAATCTGATCGAGGTTCAAAACACTAGAAGGCAGTCAAGGATGTCTTTAAGTACTTAAGAAGAACTAAAGACATGTTTCTCGTATATGGAGGTGAAGAGAGATCGTCACAAGGTGTTAAGTCGATGCTAGCTTTGACACCGATCCGGATGACTCTAAGTCATAAACCGAATATGTATTGTAGATGAATAGTGCAGCAGTGAGTTGGAGGAGCTCAAAGCAACCAGTGATTGCGAGATCTACAATGGAGGTGGAATATATCTCTGCTTCGGAAGCAGTCGTGGAAGCAGTTTGGATGATCGAGTTCATTTCCGAACTGGGTGTAGTTCCAAGTGCTTTGGATCCTATGGCGATCTATTATGAAAACAATGGTGCCATAGCCAATGCTAAGGAACCAAGGTCTCACAAGAATTCCAAGCATATAAAGCGCCATTTTCACTTCATCTGGGAACATGTTGAGGATGGCGATGTAGAGATTTGCAAAGTAGATACGGATCTGAATGTTGCAGATCCATTGACTAAAGCTCTCCCGAGGAAAAAACATGATCAGCACCAGAAATCTATGGGCGTTAGATTCATGATTATGTAAACTACATTATTGACTCTAGTGCAAGTGGGAGACTGAAAGAATATGCCCGAAAGGAAATAATAAAGTGGTTATTATGCTATTACAGGTTTATAACAGAAGTTTATTTTTCATGCTAGAAATGTATTAATAAGGATACGTTAATACATGTGTGAATTATAAATAGATAAGGTCCTAGTAAAGCCTCTATTTAAACTAGCTTGTTGATTAACAGATGAACAAAGGTTTCATGATCATAAACATTAGATGTTGATAATAACAAGGTCATATCATTAGAGAATGATATGATGAACAACCACCCGCAGTAGATCTTGCCATAGGATCACGTCAACAAGTTTAAATTTCTATCGCATTCGTACTAACTCAATGTCCTTAGACCATGAGATCAGGTCGATCACTTTCACTAGAAGAGTACTTTCATAACATCAAACGTCACATCGTAACAGGGTGATTATAAAGGTGTCGTCAGGTATTTGGAAAGTGTTAGTTGAGGCTCGTGGATCAAGATTGGGATTTGTCCATCTAGATGATGGAGAGGTATAGTCAGGGACCTCTTGGTGATATCACATTGACATAGCCTTACAAGCAAGTTATTTGATCACTAGAATGTCATATCATAGGAACGAGAAAAAGAATACTTGTCAGGAACGAGATTAAAAAAGGTCTAGATGATACCGAGTAATCGAATCTTGGACAAGTAATATATCGTGAGACAAAAGGAATTTCATTGCAGCAAAAGAGGTTTAGATGATCATCTAATTTTCGATGGACTAGTGGGAGTCGTTATGGATCTCCAGGTCCCGGCAATGATTATTGATCGGGCAAAGTATTGATCATGTCTACATAGTTCTCGAACCTGTAGGGAGACACACTTCAGGCTAACTGACGCGTTTGAGCTGATAGGGAACACAGGGGAATTCAATGGACATCACAGAAAATTGTTCTGCTGTAGAATTTTTTTCTATCGATTCTGTCCAAATAGTTTCGGGGTATCAAAACGAAGCAAGGGACCAAAATGTTAATGTGTTCATTAAATGTAGTACTCATTAAATTAAGTGTTCATTAAATTGAGTTGCATTAAAATGGAATTAAAGTACTTTAATGGAAAGACCTTTAACAGAATTAAAGTGCTTTTATCAAAAGACTTTTAAGGGAATTAAAGTGCTTTAATTGATAGACCTTTAAGGGAATTAAAGTGATTTAAGGGAGATTGAATGAGAGGAGGGGAGGGGGCAGCCCCATGGAGGGGCCTGTTCGTCTGCGGTACCAAAGTTCGCAGGCCAGCGCACCGCGATATCTAAGTTGCCTGAAATTGCCGCGTTTCGAAATGTTGGCCACCAACTACCGAGAGGGGCCATTTCGATGCAAACTCATCTTACCCCTGCCAAATTCTAACATTTCGTTAAACTGCCCCGTGAAGTAGATGGTGGGGACCCTGATGTCGGTCATCTGTCTGTGACGCGAGCGCCAACGTGGCAACCTCTTAGGCAAATCGAGTAACTAAGTGGATTGGATGCGTTGACCAATTTCACAAATCCATTCCCACCTTTCCCCTAGCACCGGCGGCGTCGGAATCCACCCTCTAGGCAGGACGATCCCTTCAGACATTTTACTTCTGGTGCCAAGTTGCTGCACTCAATTGCTGATCCCGAGCTCCAATGGCGCATGCCATAGCCGCCGTTGCGAGGCTCTAGCCCGCCTCCGCCGCCGACGAGCCGAGCAGCTCGGAGGATGGCAAATCCTACTACCAAGGAAGAAGAAGTTCTGGCTACAAGTGGGTGAGCTACCCTTTTCTTTGCTATTCGCACTAATTATAACTGCTAGCTGGCTACTGAACCTAAAATTGTTTTTAGCCCGACCTGACAAACATATTTTGTCCACAGTTTTCTGTCAAGTAGGATCTCCGCGGACCACCCTTACCTGGTTACGGTAGTCATCTTCAGGTACGACCCTAAGGGCAAGTGGTATGGACACCATTGTATCACAATGGAAGAAGCGTCTGCGCAGACCTGCACTATATCTGGTATGGTTGCTTCTCTACGTAATCATGATGAATTATGTCCGAAGCAGACTGCAAAGTTCAGCTTCATGGATGAATGTGGCATCATGGTTCCTCTAATGTGTGACAGTTAGCTAATTGGGTTGATGAAAAGGTATGCTTTGGCTTGCATGTTTGAGATGAATTGTGATGTACTAGATGTGGAAGCTGCTGCAACTGAGAGTCACCCTTCTATTTTAGGACAGGGTGGTTGCTCGAACCCAATTAGCTCTTGGTAAGCAAAAGTCTCTTGGGGTTCGCATGTTTGTGCTGAATTGTAATTTTTGTTTTATTTACTCTATAGATATTGGGCAGTTATGCAACAGTCTTGTTTCTTTGACAGGAAGCGTCGCAAGGTTAGAAACATGACTGCTGGGTTAGTCATTTTGCTGCCCGAAGAAGTTAAAAATGAGTGGAAAGATGATGTTGGACACGATTCTGGTGCCCATTGTCCCGGCGATGTAGAGTACGTGAAGCTAAGAAAATTGGAACCGAGGAAGAGGAAGAAGGCAGGAAAGGAAGAAGCCAGTGGATGTGAAGGCTTGGCACCCAGGGTACGGAAGAAGGCTGCTGGCAATGAAGATGCATAGTAATGTGTTGAACTTGAACCTATATATGTAATTTGGTTAAATTATGGAGCTGTGTGTGTGGAACTTTGCTGGGTGAAACAATCTACCCATGTTCTCTGAGTAAAATGTACCACGACTTAGGGTTTGGAAACACCCGAGTCAGTTGTTTGAATCCAAAATTGTGATTGTGCCCCTACTATCTAAAAACACGCAGAACCAGTTCCACGATTGCTGAGGGGCAGGAGGTCTCCAAATACAACGGAATGTAAGTGGCATAGAAATAAATTATTTAAGATGCTACACTCCACGAAACAACAACTTATTTCAGCTGCTGCACACAATGACATGGCAACATAAACAGCAATGGCAACCGATAATGCCCAGACGAGGAGGAAATTGGTACCACTTTCTGGCCTAATCTCGAGCCCGTCTATCTCACCACCTCTCTGCTCCTATATCCCCTGCATCTAGCGAAGCTCCCAGATCTCCAGTAACCGGGTGTACGTGCTTCCACTTTATAAATTGTGGTTGTGCCATTTGCATGCGGTACAATCCACGTAGATTACGTTTAAACAAACCACCAATGTCAGAATACACTAGTTGAAAAAGGGTCTTTGGTCCACCGTCACGTTCCCAATCCGGGATAGAGATCTAAATCGAGGCAGAAATTGATCTAAATCACAAATTCTTCCACAAATTAATCGAGACAGAGATCTAAGTCGAGACATTTCAATAATTCAACCACAAATTCTTCTAGACAAAGGTGCGATTTCACATCCTACATTAATTCAACCACTAGTCAACAATTTCACTTCTGCTGCCGCTATCCTCCGATCCGCCGGCTTCCTCGTCGTCGTCGGACGGAACCTCCACGGTCTCCGCATTGTTCGCGAGACGGAGCACCTCTTCGCGGCGAGCGGCGTCGATGACGGTGTACCTGGTCCGTCCAGGGATGGACTAGAACCTCTCCCGTCCATCTCGGTTGCGGAGATCCCGGTGCACCACGCGCCCGTAAATGATGTGGTTGCCAGTACGGGCTGGCCGCCACATATCGGGGGAGCGTCCTCTTCCACGCGGGCATCTGGAGGCGGCACGCCGCGATTTCTCTCTCCATCCCGGCTCCGCCAGGGACGAGGAGCGGAGCCACCAGCACCCTCGCATAGCTGATGTGCCATCCGTGGGGCACCGTCACGGCCGGCGGTGCGAGGATGTCGAAGTGCGCGAACATCACCGCCTCGTAGAAGTTTAGTGCGGGCATCTCCATGGCGGCGCGGTGGAGATTGGAGAGGGAGAGAGGGGATGGACGACGAAGCGACGGCGCGGTGGAGATTGGAGAGGGCGAGGGGATGGACGATGAAGCGATGCGCTGTGGTGCCTCCTATTTGTACACAAGGACGACGAAGCGACGGGCGGAATATCCAAGGGGCATTGGTCAGTAAAAAGGAAGTAATGCAGGGTTAAGACAGATTAACGGGCGACCAATTTTTTTCCTCCCAGGACTCCGGGGCCAATAGTTCAGACCGCTAGGTCAACAAGTACAACTATTACAACTTAAAAAGGAAAGGAGCTCAAGCTAAATATAACTAGTTATCACACATCTCCTTGATCTTCCTAATCTTAGCCCGATGTGCATCTTCCTGCGAGAGCAAGGATCGAATCGTCTGCTCCTTCCTTTTAGCATCTTCCTTGCACCGCTTCAATTGTTTCTCTGTATTTTTCCTCATGCACTTCAGGGCCAACGTCGCGTCCCTCTCCTTCTCGACTTTGCTAACCTTGTCTTGCACCCACCTGAGATCTCTCTTATGCCTGGTCGTGTCAACTGGTTCCCATAGCTTCATCTCAACACTGTCAACAAGTGAGATGAATATGGAACTCAACAGTCATTTCCCATAGTTTGTCCAGCGTTCTCTGCATCGATTTGGTCCACTCTGGATCTACCCATTTGACAACACCGCAACTTCCGCCTTGCATCATTGCACGATGTCCTAGACACCGTAGAAACCTCCTGCCTGCGTTTCATCCTTCGAATGCTACAAATTTAGCAGGCACATATCCATGTTTACATAGCAGAGGAGTGTCTTCATCCGCTAAAACGTGATAGTCGGAGTCATACATCGTCTGGTTGGCCTAACACATCATACGCGCATGAGTAATGTAACTACCTCGGTGAATTACGCTCCTAGTTATAAGCCTGGATGAACGGAAATGGTTGAAATAGTACGGTGGGGCCCAAATGCCACTCACAGGTAGACCTTTCGGCCGTCCCAACCATTTCCAAACATCGGGACAAGAACGGGCGGCGTAATCGACAGGCGAAGGGATCAACTACATACACAAATGGGTATGTATGCAAGCCACCATACAATAGTACATCAGAGCCATTCCATCTAAAAAGAAAGGAAATATAGCAATGCCATACGGCAAGATCCAAATATCCTAGATAGATATAATAGTTTAGGATATCTCCTCATACATCAATCAACAGAGTATCTGGCGGAAGCGGAAGACAAAATCCGAGTACGGATAAGAAGCAAATCGGCATAAGATGCCCCATAAATAAGCAGTTCCCGCCCACAGATCTCACGGATCCCCGTTCCCGGAATCTCTACACCGAATGATCGTTGCCCACATCGTCCGTCTCCTCCACCCAGTATCCCTCTTGCGAGTGTACCTGTTCATCTGAACCAATAATTTATCGTGTGAGACCCTAGGGGTACTCAGCAAGTCTTTATGCCTCTAAAGGGGACACAACCTGGGGTGACACAATTGCAGCAAAAGATAAACCCTAACATTTCTATAGATACTCGCTAACCATCCGCCTAACCATAGATAGACGGATGTCCGTGAAGTAATAACAACAGTTATAACGGTAATCTTAACAGATCCATCCTCCTCCTCGCTTACCGACGAGGAAGCGGACGAACAACCCCCATCCGTTGGCAGTTTTATTAACCATTCCATGAGAGTTGCACTATTTACTAGTCAGTGATTTAGTCAAATTAAAAGCGGTACTTTAGTTATTCTTGTCTATGATCGAGAAACTGTGCTCCAAGTCGTCCATAACCGCGGACACGGCTTTCAGAAAGTTTTACCCTGCAGTGGTGCACAAATAGCAACACACACTCGATATGCCTCGGAAAAACCAAATCAAAACCCAACAAGGCAGTCACGACAAAGCAATTACAGGATTCAGAAATATTTCAGGGGGCCACCCCATTAAGCTACCCGCAACGAAGCTGGCCGGCTACGAGACGGACTCAAGGTTTGTGTGGCCGGCTGTAAACGACTGGGAACCCGAAAGTGTGACTGGGCTTGTCGATACAGCGAAAACGGATCACGGCCCTAAACAGTACAGTGTGCAGTACCTCGCACAATTTAAATTAAAGCAGTAAAGCATGGCATAAGTACAGGATAGTAAATAAAACCTCAAACTAGTTTGTGGCCCCAAGAAATAAGAATGAATCAAGCTCTGGCTCAGGGGGGTTCATAAGCCTCCCGGATGTGGATAGCGCGAATATTCAAGGAACAGGAATCAAGTACTCGGGGTCCTACGGGACACAAGTGATCCTGAAAAACCAAATAGCGAATATGGCTCACCGATGCCACTTTCATTAGTTATCCCATTACTACTCAGGTTAAGTTGTTTAGGTACCTCGTTTTCCATCAGACACTCACAAACCCTACACATGTTGTTCTACGACTCGCATGGCTCAAACAACTCCTGTAGTAATGGCTCATGGGATGGAGGAACAAGCTCTGGTGGGGTTTAAAAGTAAAGGCTATGCAGTGCTTGGGATTCAGTTTAATGCAATCGCGACTCAATGATGCAAGAATAAGATAGAGGCAATAGGTACTATATGTATGCAAGCATGTGGAAGTGCTTGCCTGGCAGCTCAGTTGAAGCAAGGGATGGATCTGGGTAGTGCTCCTGGTTCTCTTGGTATATCCCCTGCTCAGCGTCTATTCGAAGAAGAACCAAACAAACAAGGGCCACCATAAATAAAGTGCACAGGCATATGAATAAATGCATCAAGCAACAATCATGCCATGATGAATGATGCACAATTTGCATGGCAATAAGGTAGCATGGCATGGGTGAGGTGTGGAATACAAGAACAAATCATTTAATTGAGTTTTAGCCTCATTTTATCCTCATATTAGTTGCTGTCCACATTATATTTATATGATGCATGCTGCAAAATAGATATAGGAATGCATAAACAGAAAGGTCTCGTCGAGCTAATCATTTTAGACATATCATTTGTTAAATTTGGAGTTATAAAACAAAAGTTATTAATTAATTAAGGAAAAAGGGCATTTTATTGTAATTTTAATTAACTTGGAAAATTAAAGTGTTCAAAATATATTTTGAAGGCTATATTTGAACTCCTCATATTTTTCTGGTTTGAAAACATATATTATTTGTATTATTTGGATTTGTATTTTAAAAGATAATTAAAAACAGATTTAAATTTGAATTTGAATTAAATTTGAAAAGATTTGAATTAAACAGATACAGGAAATACTTTTTATACTCAAGCTAAGCTAGCCACAAACACTGATCAGTGGGCCAGGCTGACTCAGCAGCACAGTTGCGCAGAAAAGATTTTACACCGCGGGCTATTCTAGTCCCTGAGAATGACAGGTGGGGCCGGAGGCTTCGCGGGCCCAGCTGCCAGCGGGTGAACCGTGCCCAACCACGTGGCCCAGCTGGGGATCGCGGGTTGAGGTTTACGAAACTTCGGGATCCTTTTTGCAAAATGCCACGGGAGGCTGACGGTGGGCCACGCGGGAGCGCGGGTTGATGCAGAAAAGGGTGTGGGAGTTATCTGCAAAAAGGCGTCACGATGCACTGTGGATCTGCTTCCTCTGAATCTCTGACGACGAGATGGTGCTCGACAGGGCGGGCTTGGTTCAGGGTTCGAACCCGCGACGCGGGCCACGCGCGCGGTGGGCGGAGCCACTGCGGTAGGCTTGGGCTTGTGTCAGGTGGGGGCTATGCGGCGAGATGAGGGTTACGCGATGAACAGAGCACAGACGGCGACGAACCTGCCGTGCACAGAGGGCGTTCGCCGCCGGGATCCGCTCGACTAGGAAGAGAGAAACAGCGGGAGGGTGCCAGAGAGGTCCAGCAGCTCACCGGGAGGCTGTCGGTGGCGTTGGATCGGGCAGGGGCGCTGGCGATCGTCGACGTGGCTCGCGGACGACGGCTAGGGTTTCGCGACGGGTCGGCGGTGGTCCAGGCGATGCCGGTGCTCCTCCTCCTCGCTGGCGTGTACCGGGCGAAGCAGGGGGTCCTCCTGGTGCTCCTCAACCACTCCCACGTCATGCTGCACGACTGGATCGACAGGGTGCGGTGGAGGCCCACGGTGGCCGGTGATGGGGTGGCCGGCGGTGATGGAGAAGAAGGAAGGAGGGCCAGGGCGCCTCGGCCAGATCTGGAGAGGCCAGAGGAGAGCCGAGGGAGGTGGTGGTAAAGCAGGGGGAGAGGGAGGTGCCGTGCGGGAGTGGTTGGATAAAGGTGGCCTCAGTGGTCACCTTTCCTCCTCTCCACCTCACGTGCTTCTCAGGCTGGGGGTAGCTAGGGTGGAGCAGAGGTATGGCAGGTGGGCCAGATGGCGGTCAAGGCGGGGCAGGGTCGCGGGGGACCTACTCGGCAGAGAGAGAGAAAAGGAGAGGAGAGGAGAACTAGGGTGGGCTAGGGCATGCTCGGGTTAGGTTAGATAGTGTCTCGGGTTAGGTGGGCCAGGGTGGCCAGGTGGGGCCGAGCTAGGGGAGAGAGAGAGGCCGAGAGGGAGGGAAGGTGGTAGCTAGGGTTTTGCTTAGAAGGGATAAGGAGAGAGGTTTAGGGAGAGAGGAGAGATTAGATGGAGTGGTACTTTTGACAAGATCAAGCATGCTCTAGACAAGCACTAACAAGATCAAGACAAGAAAAAGAGAGGGATATGAAGCTAGGGTTTAAGCAAGATCAAAATAGATCAAGCCAAAAGAAAGGATAGAGATAGAGAGAGAGATGATCCATTCCAAAAAGACCAATTAAAAATAAAGGAGGCAAAATAACATAGAGATGGTTGCATGGCCCATGCATAATATTAATGCTAGGCTTGATCTTGTGAAACAAAATAATATCCATAGCATTTATATATATGCATTCCCAAAATGTGGAGTAAGGCCTAAGCAAAAGGATTTAAGAGAAAGTTCCAAGTGGAGTAGATGGAGATGATCACATTTGATTATATTTGGGACTTGCTAGTGTGTATATTCCACTAGATGATTATTAGTCCCAAAAATATTCCCACATGAGCATGAACCCATAATAATCCATATGGAAGCTAGGAAAAAGGGTTCCACTCACAAGGCATGCAAAGGTGACCATGTGGCTATCATAAACCAATAATGTGAAAACAATATGGTGCATATATGAGAGCATGTGGAGATGGAATGGATCCACACCAACACATATGAGCTAGAGGTAAAACCAAATAAGTTGCAATGCTCATATATGGTGGAATGGTGGAATGATGGGTGATGACAAGAAAGGTGGTGGAGTTAACAAAAGATGTGCCCCCAACTCAACTTGGGCATTTAAACAATATATCAACAACCAAATACAATATCAAGAGGCAAATACAATTAACAATGCATATGAGAGAAGAACCAAATGAAAAAGGGTTTTATATGATGCTCAAATGCAAGGAGGCATGATGACATGAGCATGATATAATGATGATGCAACAATTATATATATGAAGTAGCCATTATATAGACTAGGCTAGTAGCATTGCAATTGTTAGACAATTGGGATGCTACAACTCTCCCCCACTAAACAAGAATCTCGCCACGAGATTCCTAGGAAGAAGAAAACAACACAAGGAGAGACGGTGTTCGAACGAAGGTGACCCTCACGTTCACAAGTTGATGAACAACGGAATGGTGCGACCACTACACCTTGCAAAACTTGCTATACTTGTTGCGAGTCTTGCGTTTTGCTTGAGAAACAATGGTCAAAAGAGTTGAAGGATTCTCGTGAGACAAGAAGGATAGGATGGACATACCTCCGGTTTTCTCAAGAAACATGATAAAAGAATAGAACCACTTGTGAAAGAAAGGACAAGATGATGTATCATGGATAAAGAAAGACACACCATTAAGATTAAAGATTTACCGATACTAGAGAGGATGAATCTTTGTCTCGCCGGAGGGAAAAGAGCTAGATTGGAGAGGTTTTGAACCACTATGACAATAGCATCATATCTTCTCTCGGATTTGAGAAATGAAGTACGGAAACAATATTGCCTTCAAACAATAGAGTCCCTTGATATCAACAGAAAGATTTAGTTAGACATCGTCGGATTAGATTCTTGTTGCGCCGTTAAGAATCAAAGGATCACGCAATTGAGGTGCGCGGATGTAACTTCCAGAGGCGGATGTGAAACTAGATCATGGTGGAATCCTGAGAAGCAACGAATATGGAGGATCTGGAGTTTATTGTAGAGATACTTATTGCTTTCTTTAACCTTGAGGCTAACGCAATAGATTTGCGGCTGATGGCACCAACCATAATTGGCTTTACCACAGAAAAAGAATTGATGAAACAAGGAGAGAGATAGTTTCCTTTCAACTTGTTTGTGGATGTCGAGCACCGGTAGAATGACGAGGACGGAAAAAGAGTTTGCATTTGTTTCCACTAGATAATTGAAGATTTTGCTCCATCTAGAATAGATAGACCACCAACAAGAGATTATTGATTACTTTCTTCGAGAGAGCCCTCCGGAAAAACAAGGACGGAAGTAAAAGTATCGAGGGATAAAGGCCACTTCTAACTTCCGTGGAATGAGTGGAATCACATTAATTCACCAATCCGATGTACAAGAGCGAATGATAAGAGTAGTGGTATGGTAGCTACTCCATCCCGCACTCAAAGCATTACTCCGCACATGAATAAGGAAAACCATGCAACCCAACTACCGAAACAGACTGAAGGTATTGACAAGAACTCATGGAACTCCGTTTGAAAACAAGGATAGATGCAAACGATTCACCGGATTCATAGCTAGATAAAGATGATGATGTTGTCGTCATATCGTAAGTAACCAGGCCACCGGAAAGATATGAAGGAAGATTACGGAGACAACTGCAAGATTCAACAGCTACAGAAAAAGATAACACCAACTTGAACGGAAGGAATACAAGATCTGGAAGGAATTCATGGCCTCCGGTGGATTGAGCATAGATGATAGAACGATAGGGTTTTCAAAAGATCACTTGACGAGACTGAGGTGAAAGAACTCCATGTTCTTCTTGAAATGATAGAGAGAGATTTAGCAGTCTTGAGGAAGATCTTTAGCGGAACGACGATGATAACTTACCAACAAGGAAAACTCCGGGTTGATTGAACATGGAAGATGGAATTAACAATGAACTTGCTGATTCCAGAGTTGAAGCGATCTATTTAGCAGAAGGACGTGGTCGAGATAGGTGACTTCAAAAAGTCAGAATTCTCACTTTGAGACTTTGCACACAGGCAGTGCTCACGAAGCTTGAGATAAAGAGACACAGATGATCTTCCATGTTCTTCCATTGGTATCGAATAGGCAAGCATATTATCAACATATACCACCATGGATTAACAGGATATTCCCAGAATATCAAGTTCAAGAGGCGGGAGAAACGAACAAATGCTCGAAACACTTTCTGAGCTCAACGCTCTTTGAAAGATCCACATTAAGAGCACGGGTTCGTGTTGAAGAAGATGCACTGGAAGAATAGATTATCTGGTCCTTCGGAAGAAAAAGAGATGTCCCCTTGTTCATATTGTGGATCGGATCAACGGTTACAAAGATAAAGAGATCTTGGATAAAGAAAAGATGATAGATCATACCTCAATCAAAACTATCAGAGACGAAAAGATGCAATTCCCTCGTATCAAAGAGAATTTTGCAGATATGGAGTTCAAAAGATGTGCAGCATGATAAACAGATGATAGACCGCCGTAGTGCCTGAGAAACTCCGGATTGCCAAAGATGCTTGAATATGCACAGATATGATCACGGTGTACTCAAAATCACAGGAGATAACCTTATCCTCCAGATGGTGACGGTTGATAGCATTTTTCCATATTCCACTCTGCATAAGATCACCAAATTACTTATCATGAGTGGAATATAGGTATGCCGAGAACCAAATTACAATCATCAGCATCGGATCGACACATGTTATGTAATTAGCCCAAGAGAATTGGAGATGAAAAGAAACTCTAGGATTAAGCGCCGGTGACAAAAGAATGAGTTAGCATGGACATGCCGATAAGAGGGAGATAGATAATGTTTCACACACGACTGGAAAGGAGTGTGGAAGCACAGATGTATCAAAGAAAAATTTTCCGCATTTTCGGCATTAAAATACCAATAGATGCGCAAAAACACTTATCAGGTAGAGATTAGCAACTGATGATTTCACAGAATGTGGAGTTGCTAGAAGGAAGGACACCCTTAAGAAGATGGCACCAGTTAACAAGGAGTCAGATAGATCGCACCGGTTTTCAAAAGCCTGTCAATATGGAATGTACCAACAGTTGATAACCAAAGGCAGATAAAGATAACAAATTGGATGCAACAGCTAGACAAGGAATTACACACACACACTTTCTATGGTACTACGGAAACCCAGAACACGTGAATCCTAGTTTGAATGTTAAGAAGAGGATTGAAAACGTTACACTTCCTTACCAGAAAAAGGGTGGGTGGTTCGGTAAGAAGAAAAGTGGAAGCAGTCCTACTCTCACGTTTTGTTTTTCCCTAGTATACATAACTACCAAAAATATTTGCTAGACAGACAACGACCATTTGGCTGAGACCCTGAAGGTCGGGATGGCTCTGATACCAATTGTAACTACCTCGGTGAATTACGCTCCTAGTTACAAGCCTGGATGAACGGAAATGGTTGAAATAGTACGGTGGGGCCCAAATGCCACTCACAGGTAGACCTTTCGGCCGTCCCAACCATTTCCAAACATCAGGACAAGAATGGGCGGCGTAATCGGCAGGCGAAGGGATCAACTACATACACAAATGGGTATCTATGCAAGCTACCATACAACAGTACATCAGAGCCATTCCATCTAAAAAGAAAGGAAATATAGCAACGCCATACGGCAAGATCCAAATATCCTAGATAGATATAATAGTTTTGGATATCTCCTCATACATCAATCAACAGAGTATCAGGCGGAAGCGGAAGACAAAATCTGAGTACGGATAAGAAGCAAATCGGCATAAGATGCCCCATAAATAAGCAGTTCCCGCCCACAGATCTCACGGATCCCCGTTCCCGGAATCTCTACACCGAATGATCGTTGCCCACATCGTCCGTCTCCTCCACCCAGTATCCCTCTTGCGAGTGTACCTGTTCATCTGAACCAATAATTTATCGTGTGAGACCCTAGGGGTACTCAGCAAGTCTTTATGCCTCTAAAGGGGACACAACCTGGGGTGACGCAATTGCAGCAAAAGATAAACCCTAACAGTTCTATAGATACTCGCTAACCATCCGCCTAACCATAGATAGACGGATGTCCGTGAAGTAATAACAACAGTTATAACGGTAATCTTAACAGATCCATCCTCCTCCTCGCTTACCGACGAGGAAGCGGACGAACAACCCCCATCCGTTGGCAGTTTTATTAACCATTCCATGAGAGTTGCACTATTTACTAGTCAGTGATTTAGTCAAATTAAAAGCGGTACTTTAGTTATTCTTGTCTATGATCGAGAAACTGTGCTCCAAGTCGTCCATAACCGCGGACACGGCTTTCAGAAAGTTTTACCCTGCAGGGGTGCACAAATAGCAACACACACTCGATATGCCTCGGAAAAACCAAATCAAAACCCAACGAGGCAGTCACAACAAAGCAATTACAGGATTCAGAAATATTTCAGGGGGCCACCCCATTAAGCTACCCACAACGAAGCTGGCCGGCTACGAGACGGACTCAAGGTTTGTGTGGCCGGCTGTAAACGACTGGGAACCCAAAAGTGTGACTGGGCTTGTCGATACAGTGAAAACGGGTCACGGCCCTAAACAGTACAGTGTGCAGTAACTCGCACAATTTAAATTAAAGCAGTAAAGCATGGCATAAGTACAGGATAGTAAATAAAACCTCAAACTAGTTTGTGGCCCCAAGAAATAAGAATGAATCAAGCTCTGGCTCAGGGGGGTTCATAAGCCTCCCGGATGTGGATAGCGCGAATATTCAAGGAACAGGAATCAAGTACTCGGGGTCCTACGGGACACAAGTGATCCTGAAAAACCAAATAGCGAATATGGCTCACCGATGCCACTTTCATTAGTTATCCCATTACTACTCAGGTTAAGTTGTTTAGGTACCTCGTTTTCCATCAGACACTCACAAACCCTACACATGCTGTTCTACGACTCGCATGGCTCAAACAACTCCTGTAGTAATGGCTCATGGGATGGAGGAACAAGCTCTGGTGGGGTTTAAAAGTAAAGGCTATGCAGTGCTTGGGATTCAGTTTAATGCAATCGCGACTCAATGATGCAAGAATAAGATAGAGGCAATAGGTACTATATGTATGCAAGCATGTGGAAGTGCTTGCCTGGCAGCTCAGTTGAAGCAAGGGATGGATCTGGGTAGTGCTCCTGGTTCTCTTGGTATATCCCCTGCTCAGCGTCTATTCGAAGAAGAACCAAACAAACAAGGGCCACCATAAATAAAGTGCACACGCATATGAATAAATGCATCAAGCAACAATCATGCCATGATGAATGATGCACAATTTGCATGGCAATAAGGTAGCATGGCATGGGTGAGGTGTGGAATACAAGAACAAATCATTTAATTGAGTTTTAGCCTCATTTTATCCTCATATTAGTTGCTGTACACATTATATTTATATGATGCATGCTGCAAAACAGATATAGGAATGCATAAACAGAAAGGTCTCGTCGAGCTAATCATTTTAGACATATCATTTGTTAAATTTGGAGTTATAAAACAAAAGTTATTAATTAATTAAGGAAAAAGGGCATTTTATTGTAATTTTAATTAACTTGGAAAATTAAAGTGTTCAAAATATATTTTGAAGGCTATATTTGAACTCCTCATATTTTTCTGGTTTGAAAACATATATTATTTGTATTATTTGGATTTGTATTTTAAAAGATAATTAAAAACAGATTTAAATTTGAATTTGAATTAAATTTGAAAAGATTTGAATTAAACAGATACAGGAAATACTTTTTATACTCAAGCTAAGCTAGCCACAGACACTGATCAGTGGGCCAGGCTGACTCAGCAGCACAGTTGCGCAGAAAAGATTTTACACCGCAGGCTATTCTAGTCCCTGCGAATGACAGGTGGGGCCGGAGGCTTCGTGGGCCCAGCTGCCAGCGGGTGAACCGTGCCCAACCACGTGGCCCAGCTGGGGATCGCGGGTTGAGGTTTACGAAACTTCGGGATCCTTTTTGCAAAACGCCACGGGAGGCTGACGGTGGGCCACGCGGGAGCGCGGGTTGATGCAGAAAAGGGTGTGGGGGTTATCTGCAAAAAGGCGTCGCGATGCACTGTGGATCTGCTTCCTCTGAATCTCTGACGACGAGATGGTGCTCGACAGGGCGGGCTCGGTTCAGGGTTCGAACCCGCGACGCGGGCCACGCGCGCGGTGGGCGGAGCCGCTGCGGTAGGCTTGGGCTTGTGTCAGGTGGGGGCTACGCGGCGAGATCAGGGTTACGCGATGAACAGAGCACAGACGGCGACGAACCTGCCGTGCACAGAGGGCGTTCGCTGCCGGGATCCGCTCGACTAGGAAGAGAGAAACAGCGGGAGGGTGCCAGAGAGGTGCAGCAGCTCACCGGGAGGCTGTCGGTGGCGTTGGATCGGGCAGGGGCGCTGGCGATCGTCGACGTGGCTCGCGGACGGCGGCTAGGGTTTCGCGACGGGTCGGCGGTGGTCCAGGCGATGCCGGTGCTCCTCCTCCTTGCTGGCGTGTACCGGGCGAAGCAGGGGGTCCTCCTGGTGCTCCTCAACCACTCCCATGTCGTGCTGCACGACTGGATCGACGGAGTGCGGTGGAGGCCGACGGTGGCCGGTGATGGGGTGGCCGGCGGCGATGGAGAAGAAGGGAGGAGGGCCAGGGCGCCTCGGCCAGATCTAGAGAGGCCAGAGGAGAGCCGAGGGAGGTGGTGGTAAAGCAGGGGGAGAGGGAGGTGCCATGCGGGAGTGGTTGGATAAAGATGGCCTCGGTGGTCACCTTTCCTCCTCTCCACCTCACGTGTTGCTCGGGCTGGGGGTAGCTAGGGTGGAGCAGAGGTATGGCAGGTGGGCCAGATGGCGGTCAAGGCGGGGCAGGGTCGCGGGGGACCTACTCGGCAGAGAGAGAGAAAAGGAGAGGAGAGGAGAACTAGGGTGGGCTAGGGCATGCTCGGGTTAGGTTAGATAGTGTCTCGGGTTAGGGCTTGTGTGGGAAGGGGTAGCTAGGTGGGCCAGGGTGGCCAGGTGGGGCCGAGCTAGGGGAGAGAGAGAGAGGACGAGAGGGAGGGAAGGTGGTAGCTAGGGTTTTGCTTAGAAGGGATAAGGAGAGAGGTTTAGGGAGAGAGGAGAGATTAGATGGAGTGGTACTTTTGACAAGATCAAGCATGCTCTAGACAAGCACTAACAAGATCAAGACAAGAAAAAGAGAGGGATGTGAAGCTAGGGTTTAAGCAAGATCAAAATAGATCAAGCCAAAAGAAAGGATAGAGATAGAGAGAGAGAGATGATCCATTCCAAAAAGACCAATTAAAAACAAAGGAGGCAAAATAAAATAGAGATGGTTGCATGGCCCATGCATAATATTAATGCTAGGCTTCATCTTGTGAAACAAAATAATATCCATAGCATTTATATATATGCATTCCCAAAATGTGGAGTAAGGCCTAAGCAAAAGGATTTAAGAGAAAGTTCCAAGTGGAGTAGATGGAGATGATCACATTTGATTATATTTGGGACTTGCTAGTGTGTATATTCCACTAGATGATTATTAGTCCCAAAAATATTCCCACATGAGCATGAACCCATAATAATCCATATGGAAGCTAGGAAAAAGGGTTCCACTCACAAGGCATGCAAAGGTGGCCATGTGGCTATCATAAACCAATAATGTGAAAACAATATGGTGCATATATGAGAGCATGTGGAGATGGAATGGATCCACACCAACACATATGAGCTAGAGGTAAAACCAAATAAGTTGCAATGCTCATATATGGTGGAATGGTGGAATGATGGGTGATGACAAGAAAGGTGGTGGAGTTAACAAAAGATGTGCCCCCAACTCAACTTGGGCATTTAAACAATATATCAACAACCAAATACAATATCAAGAGGCAAATACAATTAACAATGCATATGAGAGAAGAACCAAATGAAAAAGGGTTTTATATGATGCTCAAATGCAAGGAGGCATGATGACATGAGCATGATATAATGATGATGCAACAATTATATATATGAAGTAGCCATTATATAGACTAGGCTAGTAGCATTGCAATTGTTAGACAATTGGGATGCTACAAGTAGACAGAGTAGATCTAGCTCAAAAAATAGATAACTGGCCACAGATGATAGAGATAGAGATGAGACGACTCACATCGAAATCACCGTCCCTGTTGTCACGACGCGTTTCCTCGCTATCTCCTCTTGAACGCATGGCGAGTGGGGAGGGGGTGGCTACCCGACAGAGGATTGGGATGGAGGCGCAGCCGGCTTGCGGCTACGGCAGGATGGGGGTGAAGTGGGGAAAGTGGCTTCGAGGGGAAGGAAGAGAAGTACGTGGAGGAAGAGAAGTAATGGGGACGTGACACTGGGATATGGCCCACTGAACTCGTGAGTCGTGACACTCGCAACAGGGGAGCGCCCGATGTTGCCAGTTTGTCCAGAGCAAGCGTGGCCAATCATGCCACAGAACAGCCTACTCGCGGATCGCTCTCACGAAGACCATCCCAATCGTCCAAGCGCCTAGATGGAACGGTATTTAACAATCGTCAAGCAGAACAACTGTGTTATGGTGTGCCTTCTAGAAGACACGGTCTAACGGCCACCCATTGGGTGGCTAAGGTTAGGGCTCTCCTAAGGTTAGGATCCATATGTGGTTTATGAAAAGAACACACATCCAATGGCACTAGTGGAGCCTTATGTGGTTTGTGAGAAGAACACACATGCAATCACAATGGAAGGATCCATATGTGGTTTATGAGACGAACACACCTGCAATGACACTAGTGATATGTAGTTTGTGAAAAGAACGCACATGCAATAACTCTAACTGTGGTTAATGAAAAGAGCAGACATGGAATGACACTGGTGGATCCATGTGTGGTTTGTGATAAGAACACACATGCAATGACACTGGCTGTGGTTCATTAAAAGAACAGACATGCAATGACACCGGTGGATCATTGTGTGGTTTATGAGAAGAACAGACATGCAATGACTCTACCTGTGGTTCATGAAAATAACAGACATGCAATGACACTGGTGGATCCATGTGTGGTTTGTCAGAAGAACAGACATGCAATGACTCTTGATGTGGTTCATGAGAAGAACACACATGCACTAACACTGTTGGATCTATGTGTGGTCTATGAGAAGAACACACATGCAATGACCCTAGGTGTGGTTCATGAAAAGAACACACATCCAATGACATTGGTGGATCCTTATGTGGTTTGTGAGAAGAACAGACATCTAGTGACTCTAGATGTGGTTCATGAGAAGAACACACATGAAGTGACACTGGTGGATCCATGTGTGGTTTATGAGAGGAACAGACATGCAATGGCACTAGGTGTGGTTCATGAAAAGAAGAGACATGCAATGACACTAGTGGATCCATATGTGGTTTGTGAAAAGAACAGACATGCAATCACACTGGTTGACTCTAGATGTGGTTCATGAGAAGAACACACATCCAATGACACTGGTGGATCCATGTGTACACTGTGAGAGGAACACACATGCAGTGACACTGGGTGTGGTTCATGAGAAGAACACACATGCAATAACACAGGTGTATCCTTATGTGGTTTGTGATAATAATAGACATGCAATGACTATAGCTATGGTTCATGATAAGAACACACATGCAATGACGCTGGTGGATCCATGTGTGGTTTATGAGAAGAACAAACATGAAATGAAACTGGGTATGGTTCATGAAAAGAACAGACATGCAATGACACAGGTGGATCCATATGTGGTTTGTGAAAAGAACATACATGCAATCATTCTAGCTGTGGTTTGTGAGAATAACAGACATACAATAACTCTAGATGTGGTTCATGAGAAGAACACACATGCAATGACACTGTGTGTGGTTCATGATAAGAGCACACATGCAATGACACTGGTGTATCCTTGTGTGGTTTGTGAGAAGAATAGACATGCAATGACTCTAGTCGTGGTTCATGAAAATAACACACATCCAACGACTCTAGCTGTGGTTCATGAGAAGAGCACACATGCAATGACACTGGTGGATCCATGTGTGGTTTGTGAGAAGAACAGACATGCAATGACTCTAGGTGTGGTTCATTAAAAGAACACACATCCAATGACAATGGTGGATCCTTATGTGGTTTGTGAGAACAACACACATGCAATAACTCTAGTTGTGGTTAATGAGAAGAACAGACATGTAGTGACACTAGATGTGGTTCATGAGAAGAACACACATGCAATGACATTGGTGGATCCATGTGTGTTTTGTGAGAGGAACAGACATGCAATAACACCGGGTGTGGTTCATGAAAAGAACACACATCCAATGACACTTGTGGATCCTTATGTGGTTTGTGAGAAGAACACACATGCAATGACACTGGTGATATGTGGTTTGTGAAAAGAACACACATCCAATGACACTTGTGGATCCATATGTGGTTTGTGAAAAGAAAAGACATGCAATCACACTGGGTTGATCCATGTGTGGTTCATGAGAAGAACACACATGCAATGACACTGGTGATATGTGGTTAGTGAACAAAACAGACATGCAGTGACTCTAACTGTGGTTAATGAAAAGAGCAGACGTGCAATGACACTGGTGGATCCATGTGTGGTTTGTGAGAAGAACACACATCCAATGACACTGGTGGTTCCTTATGTGGTTTGTGAGAAGAACAAACATGCAATGACTCTAGCTGTGGTTCATGAGAAGAACACACATGCAATGACAATGGTGTATCCTTATGTGGTTTGTGAGAAGAACACACATGCAATGACTCTAGATGTGGTTCATGGGAAGAACACAAATCCAATGACACTGGTGGATCAATGTGTACACTATGAGAGGAACACACATGCAATGACACTGAGTGTGGTTCATGAGAAGAACAAACATGTAATGACACTGGTGTATCCTTACGTGGTTTATGAGAGGAACAAACATGCAATGACACTGGGTGTGGTTCATGAAAATAACACACATGCAATGACACTGGTGGATCCATATGTGGTTTGTGGAAATAACACACATGCAATGACACTTGGTGGATCCATGTGTGGTCTGTGAGAAGAACACACATTCAATGACACTAGGTGTGGATCATGAAAAGAACAAACATGCAATGACACTGGTGGATCCATATGTGGTTTGTGAAAAGAACAGACACGCAATCACACTGGGTGGATCCATGTGTGGTTAATGAGAAGAAAACACATGCAATGACACTAGTGATATGTGGTTTGTGAAAAGAACAGACAGGCAATGACTCTAACTGTGGTTAATGAAAAGAGAAGACATGCAATGACACTGGTGGATGCATGTGTGGTTTGTGAGAAGAACACACATCCAATGACGCTGGTGGATCCTTATGTGGTTTGTGAGAAGAACAGACATGCAATGACTCTTCTGTATCCTTATGTGGTTTGTGAGAAGAACACACATGCAATGACTCTAGATGTGGTTCATGAGAAGAACACCCATCCAATGACTCTAGATGTGGTTCATGACAAGAACACACATTCAATGACACTGGTGGATCCATGTGTGGTTTATGAGAGGAACAGACAGGCAATAACACTGAGTGTGGTTCATGAAAAGAACACACATCCAATGACACTGGTGGATCCTTATGTGGTTTGTGAGAAGAACACACATGCAATTACACTGGTGATATGTGGTTTGTGAAAAGAACACACATGCAATAACTCTAATTGTGCTTAATTAAAAGAGCAGACATGCAATGACACTGGTATATCCATGTGTGGTTTATGAGGGGAACACACATGCAATGACTCTAGGTGTGGTTCATGAAAAGAACACACATGCAATGACACTGGTGATATGTGGTTTGTGAGAAGAACACACATGCAATGACACTGGTGGATCCTTATGTGGTTTGTGAGAAGAACAGACATCCAATGACTCTAGTTGTGGTTCATGAAAAGAACAGACATGCAATGATACTGGTGGATCCATGTGTGGTTTGTGAGAGGAACATACATGTAATGACACCGGGTGTGGTTCATGGAAAAACACACATCCAATGACACTGGTGGATCCTTATGTGGTTTGTGAAAAGAACACACATGCAATGACACTGGTGATATGTTGTTTGTGAAAAGAACACACATGCAATGACTCTTACTATAGTTAATGAAAAGAGCAGACATCCAATGACATTGGTGTATCCATGTGTGGTTTATGAGAGGAACACACGAGCAATGACTCTAGGTGTGGTTCATGAAAAGAACACACATGCAATGACACTGGTGGATCCATATGTGGTTTGTGAAAAGAACAGACATGCAATCACACTGGGTGGATCCATGTGTGGTTCATGAGAAGAACACACATGCAATGACACTGGTGATATGTGGTTTGTGAAAAGAACAGACATGCAATGACTCTAACTGTGGTTACTGAAAAGAGCAGACATGCAATGACACTGGTGGATCCATGTGTGGTTTGTGAGAAGAACATAGATCCAATGACTCTGGTGGATCCTTATGTGGTTTGTGAGAAGAACAGACATGCAATGACTCTAGTTGTGGTTCATCAATATAACACACATGCAATGACACTGGTGTATCCTTATGTGGTTCGTGAGAAAAACACACATCCAATGACACTAGTGGATCCATGTGTACACTATGAGAGGAACACACATGCAATGACGCTGGGTGTGGTTCATGACAAGAACACACATGCAATGACACTGGTGTATCCTTATGTGGTTTGTGAGAATAACAGACATGCAATGACTCTCGCTATGGTTCATGAGAAGAACACCCATGCAATGACACTGGTGGATCCATGTGTGGCTTATGAGAGGAACATACATGCAATGACACTGGGTGTGGTTCATTAAAAGAACAGACGTGCAATGACACTGGTGGCTCCATATGTGGTTTGTGAAAAGAACAGACATGCAATCACTCTAGCTGTGGTTTGTGAGAATAACAGACATGCAATGACTGGAGCTGTGGTTCATGAAAAGAACACACATGCAATGAGACTAGTGGATCCATGTGTGTTTTATGAGAAGAACAGACATGCAATGACACTGGTTGTGGTTCATGAGAAGAAACCACATGCAATCACACTGGTGTATCCTTATGTGGTTTGCGAGAAGAACACACATGCAATGACTATAGCTATGGTTCATGAAAATAACACACATCCAATGACTCTAGCCGTGGTTCATGAGAAGAACACACATGCAATGACACTGGTGGATCCATGTGTGGTTTGTCAGAAGAACATGCATGCAATGACTCTATGTGTTGTTCATGAAAGGAACACACCTCCAATGACATTGGTGGGTCCTTATGTGGTTTGTGAGAAGAACACACATGTAATGACTATAGCTATGGTTCATGAAAATAACACACATCCAATGGCTCTAGTTGTGGTTCATGAGAAGAACACACATGCAATGACATTGGTGTCTCCATGTGTGGTTTTTGAGAGGAACAGACATGCAATGACAGTGGTGTGGTTCATGAAAAGAACTCACAACCAATGACACTTGTGGATCCTTATGTGGTTTGTGAGTAGAACACACATGCAATGACACTGGTGATATGTGGTTTGTGAAAAGAACACACATCCAATGACTCTAACTGTGGTTAATGAAAAGAGTAGACATGTAATCACACTGGTGGATCCATGTGTGATTTGTGAGAGGAACAGACATGCAATGACACCGGGTGTGGTTCATGAAAAGAACACACATGCAATGATACTGGTGTATCCTTATGTGGTTTGTGAGAATAATAGACATGCAATGACACTAGTGATATGTGGTTTGTGAAAAGAACACGCATGCAATGAATCTAACTATGGTTAATGAAAAGAGGAGACATGCAATGACATTGGTGTATCCATGTGTGGTTTATGAGAGGAACACACATGCAATGACTCAGGGTGTGGTTCATGAAAAGAACACACATCCAATGATACTGGTGGATCCTTATGTGGTTTGTGAGAAGAACACACACGCAATGACACCGGTGATACGTGGTTTGTGAAAAGAACACACATGCAGTGACTCTAACTGTGGTTAATGAAAAGAGCAGACATGCAATGACACTAGTGTATCCATGTGTGGTTTATGAGAGGAACACACATGTAATGACTCTGGGTGTGGTTCATGAAAAGAACACACATGCAATGACACTAGTGATATGTGGTTTGTGAAAAGAACACAGATGCAATGACACTGGTGGATCCATATGTGGTTTGTGAAAAGAACATGCATGCAATCAGACTGGGTGGATCCATGTGTGGTTCATGAGAAGAACACACATGCAATGACACTAGTGATATGTGGTTTGTGAAAAGAACAGACATGCAATGACTCTAACTGTGGTTAATGAAAAGAGAAGACATGCAATGACACTGGTGGATGCATGTGTGGTTTGTGAGAAGAACACACATCCAATGACGCTGGTGGATCCTTATGTGGTTTGTGAGAAGAACATACATGCAATGACTCTTGTGTATCCTTATGTGGTTTGTGAGAAGAACACACATGCAATGACTCTAGATGTGGTTCATGAGAAGAACACCCATCCAATGACTCTAGATGTGGTTCATGACAAGAACACACATTCAATGACACTGGTGGATCCATGTGTGGTTTATGAGAGGAACAGACAGGCAATGACACTAAGTGTGGTTCATGAAAAGAACACACATCCAATGACACTGGTGGATCCTTATGTGGTTTGTGAGAAGAACACACATGCAATTACACTGGTGATATGTGGTTTGTGAAAAGAACACACATGCAATAACTCTAACTGTGCTTAATTAAAAGAGCAGACATGCAATGACACTGGTATATCCATGTGTGGTTTATGAGAGGAACACACATGCAATGACTCTAGGTGTGGTTCATGAAAAGAACACACATGCAATGACACTGGTGATATGTGGTTTGTGAGAAGAACACACATGCAATGACACTGGTGGATCCTTATGTGGTTTGTGAGAAGAACAGACATCCAATGACTCTAGTTGTGGTTCATGAAAAGAACAGACATGCAATGATACTGGTGGATCCATGTGTGGTTTGTGAGAGGAACATACATGTAATGACACCGGGTGTGGTTCATGGAAAAACACACATCCAATGACACTGGTGGATCCTTATGTGGTTTGTGAAAAGAACACACATGCAATGACACTGGTGATATGTTGTTTGTGAAAAGAACACACATGCAATGACTCTTACTATAGTTAATGAAAAGAGCAGACATCCAATGACATTGGTGTATCCATGTGTGGTTTATGAGAGGAACACACGAGCAATGACTCTAGGTGTGGTTCATGAAAAGAACACACATGCAATGACACTGGTGGATCCATATGTGGTTTGTGAAAAGAACAGACATGCAATCACACTGGGTGGATCCATGTGTGGTTCATGAGAAGAACACACATGCAATGACACTGGTGATATGTGGTTTGTGAAAAGAACAGACATGCAATGACTCTAACTGTGGTTACTGAAAAGAGCAGACATGCAATGACACTGGTGGATCCATGTGTGGTTTGTGAGAAGAACATAGATCCAATGACTCTGGTGGATCCTTATGTGGTTTGTGAGAAGAACAGACATGCAATGACTCTAGTTGTGGTTCATCAATATAACACACATGCAATGACACTGGTGTATCCTTATGTGGTTCGTGAGAAAAACACACATCCAATGACACTAGTGGATCCATGTGTACACTATGAGAGGAACACACATGCAATGACGCTGGGTGTGGTTCATGACAAGAACACACATGCAATGACACTGGTGTATCCTTATGTGGTTTGTGAGAATAACAGACATGCAATGACTCTCGCTATGGTTCATGAGAAGAACACCCATGCAATGACACTGGTGGATCCATGTGTGGCTTATGAGAGGAACATACATGCAATGACACTGGGTGTGGTTCATTAAAAGAACAGACGTGCAATGACACTGGTGGCTCCATATGTGGTTTGTGAAAAGAACAGACATGCAATCACTCTAGCTGTGGTTTGTGAGAATAACAGACATGCAATGACTCGAGCTGTGGTTCATGAAAAGAACACACATGCAATGACACTAGTGGATCCATGTGTGTTTTATGAGAAGAACAGACATGCAATGACACTGGTTGTGGTTCATGAGAAGAAAACACATGCAATCACACTGGTGTATCCTTATGTGGTTTGCGAGAAGAACACACATGCAATGACTATAACTATGGTTCATGAAAATAACACACATCCAATGACTCTAGCCGTGGTTCATGAGAAGAACACACATGCAATGACACTGGTGGATCCATGTGTGGTTTGTCAGAAGAACATGCATGCAATGACTCTATGTGTTGTTCATGAAAGGAACACACCTCCAATGACATTGGTGGGTCCTTATGTGGTTTGTGAGAAGAACACACATGTAATGACTATAGCTATGGTTCATGAAAAGAACACACATCCAATGGCTCTAGTTGTGGTTCATGAGAAGAACACACATGTAATGACATTGGTGTCTCCATGTGTGGTTTTTGAGAGGAACAGACATGCAATGACAGTGGTGTGGTTCATGAAAAGAACGCACAACCAATGACACTTGTGGATCCTTATGTGGTTTGTGAGAAGAACACACATGCAATGACACTGGTGATATGTGGTTTGTGAAAAGAACACACATCCAATGACTCTAACTGTGGTTAATGAAAAGAGTAGACATGTAATCACACTGGTGGATCCATGTGTGATTTGTGAGAGGAACAGACATGCAATGACACCGGGTGTGGTTCATGAAAAGAACACACATGCAATGATACTGGTGTATCCTTATGTGGTTTGTGATAATAATAGACATGAAATGACACTAGTGATATGTGGTTTGTGAAAAGAACACGCATGCAATGAATCTAACTATGGTTAATGAAAAGAGGAGACATGCAATGACACTGGTGTATCCATGTGTGGTTTATGAGAGGAACACACATGCAATGACTCAGGGTGTGGTTCATGAAAAGAACACACATCCAATGATACTGGTGGATCCTTATGTGGTTTGTGAGAAGAACACACATGCAATGACACCGGTGATACGTGGTTTGTGAAAAGAACACACATGCAGTGACTCTAACTGTGGTTAATGAAAAGAGCAGACATGCAATGACACTAGTGTATCCATGTGTGGTTTATGAGAGGAACACACATGTAATGACTCTGGGTGTGGTTCATGAAAAGAACACACATGCAATGACACTAGTGATATGTGGTTTGTGAAAAGAACACAGATGCAATGACACTGGTGGATCCATATGTGGTTTGTGAAAAGAACATGCATGCAATCAGACTGGGTGGATCCATGTGTGGTTCATGAGAAGAACACACATGCAATGACACTAGTGATATGTGGTTTGTGAAAAGAACAAACATGCAATGATTCTAACTATGGTTAATGAAAAGAGTAGACATGCAATGACACTGGTGGATTCATGTGTGGTTTGTGAGAAGAACACACATCCAATGACACTAGTGGATCCTTATGTGGTTTGTGAGAAGAACAGACATGCAATGACTCTTGCTGTGTTTCATGAGAAGAACACACATGCAATTGCACTGGTGTATCCTTATGTGGTTTGTGAGAAGAACACACATGCAATAACTATAGATGTGGTTCATGAGAAGAACACACATCCAATGACACTAGTGGATCCATGTGTACACTCTGAGAGGAACACACATGCAATGACACTGGGTGTGGTTCATGAGAAGAACACACATGCAATGACACTGGTGTATCCTTATGTGGTTTGTGAGAAGAACAGACATGCAATGACTCTAGCTATGGTTTATGAAAAGAACACACATGCAATGACATTGGTGGATCCATGTGTGGTTTATGAGAGGAACAGACATGCAATGACACTGGATGTGGTTCATGAAAATAACACACATGCAATGACACTGGTGGATCCATATGTGGTTTCTGGAAAGAACACACATGCAATGACACTTGGTGGATCCATGGGTGGTTCATGAGAAGAACACACATGCAACGACACTAGTGGATCCATGTGTGGTTTGTGAGAAGAACACACATCCAATGAAACTGGTGGATCCTTATGTGGTTTGTGAGAAGAACAGACATGCAATGACTCTAGCCGTGGTTCATGAGAAGAACACAGATGCAATGACACTAGTGTATCCTTATGTGGTTTGTGAGAAGAACACACATGCAATGACTCTAGATGTGGTTCATGAGAAGAACACACATCCAATGTTACTGGTGGATCCATGTGTACATTGTGAGAAGAGCACACATGCAATGACACTGGGTGTGGTTCATTAGAATAACACACATGCAATGACACTGGTGTATCCTTATGTGGTTTGTGACAAGAATAGACATGCAATGACTCTAGCTGTGGTTCATGAGAACAACACACATGCAATGACATTGGTGGATCCATGTGTGGTTTATGAGAGGAACATACATACAATGACACTGGGTGTGGTTCATGAAAAGAACACACATGCAATGACACTGGTGGATCCATATGTGGTTTGTGGAAAGAACATACATGCAATGACACTTGGTGGATCCATCTGTGGTTCATGCGAAGAACACACATGCAATGACACTGGTGGATCCATGTGTGGTCTGTGAGAAGAACACAAATCCAATGACACTGGGCGTGGTTCATGAAAAGAACACACATCCAATGACACTGGTGGATCCTTATGTGGTTTGTGAGAAGAACTTACATGCAATGACTCTAGATGTGGTTCATGAGAAGAACACACATGAAATGACACTGGTGTGTATCCTTATGTGGTCTGTAAGAAGAACACACATGCAATGACTCGAGATGTGGTTCATGAGAAGAACACACATCCAATGACTCCAGCTGTGGTTCATGAGAAGAACACACATGCAATGACACTGGTCATATGTGGTTTGTGAAAAGAACACACATGCAATGACACTGGTGGATCCATATGTGGTTTGTGAAAACACAAACATGCAATCACACTAGGTGGATCCATGTGTGGTTCATGAGAAGAACACACATGCAATGGCACTGGTGATATTTGGTTTGTGAAAAGAACACACATGCAATGACTCTAACTTTGGGTAATGAAAAGAGTAGACATCCAATGACACTGGTGGATCCATGTGTGGTTTGTGAGAAGAACACACATCCAATGACACTGGGGGATCCTTATGTGGTTTGTGAGAAGAACAAACATGCAATGACTCTAGTTGTGGTTCATGAGAAGAACACACATGCAATGACACTGGTGTATCCTTATGTGGTATGTGAGAAGAACACACATGCCATGACTCTAGATGTGGTTCATGAGAAGAACACACATCCAATGACTCCAGCTGTGGTTCATGAGAAGATCACACATGCAATGACACTGGTCATATGTGGTTTGTGAAACGAACACACATGCAATGACATTGGTGGATCCATATGTGGATCGTGTAAACAACAAACATGCAATCACACTAGGTGGATCCATGTGTGGATCGTGTAAACAACAAACATGCAATCACACTAGGTGGATCCATGTGTGATTCATGAGAAGAACACACATGCAATGATACTGGTGATTTGTGGTTTGTGAAAAAACACACATGCAATGACTCTAACTTTGGGTAATGAAAAGAGTAGACATCCAATAACACTGGTGGATCCATGTGTGGTTTGTGAGAAGAACACACATCCAATGACACTGGGGGATCCTTATGTGGTTTGTGAGAAGAACACACATGCAATGACTCTAGCTATGGTTCATGAGAAGAACACACATGCAATGACACTGGTGTATCCTTATGTGGTTGGTGAGAAGAACACACATGCCATGACTCTAGATGTGGTTCATGAGAAGAACACACATCCAATGACATTGGTGGATCCATTTGTACACTGTGAGAGGAACACACATGCAATGACACTAGGTGTGGTTCATGAGAATAACACACATGCAATGACACTGGTGTTATGTGGTTTGTGAGAAGAACAGACATGCAATGACTCTAGCTGTGGTTCATGAGAAGAACACACATGCAATGACATTGGTGGATCCATGTGTGGTTTATGAGAGGAACAGACATTCAATGGCACTGGGTGTGGTTCATGAAAATAACACACTAGCAATGACACTTGTGGATCCATATGTGGTTTGTGGAAAGAACACACATGTAATGACACTTGGTGGATCCATGTGTGGTTCATGAGAAGAACACACATGCAATGACACTGGTGGATCCATGTGTGGTATGTGAGAAGAACACACATCCAATGACACTGGGTGTAGTTCATGAAAAGAACAAACATCCAATGACACTGGTGGATCATTATGTGGTTTGTGAGAAGAACACACATGCAATCACACTGGGTGGATCCCTATGTGGTTTATGAGAAGAACACACATGCAATGACACTGGTGATATGTGGTTTGTGAAAACAACACACATGCAATGACTCTAACTGTGGTTAATGAAAAGAGCAGACATGCAATGACACTGGTGGATCCATGTGTGGTTTGTGAGAAGAACACACATGCAATGACATTGGCTGTGGTTCATGAAAAGAACAGACATGCAATGATACTGGTGGATCCATGTGTGGTTTGTGAGAGGAACACACATGCAATGACACCGGGTGTGGTTCATGAAAAGAACACACATCCAATGACATTGGTGGATCCTTATGTGGTTTGTGAGAAGAACACACATGCAATGACACTGGTGATATGTGGTTTGTGAAAAGAACACACATGCAATGATTCTAACCATGGTTAATGAAAAGAGCAGACATGCAATGACACTAGTGTATCCATGTGTGGTTTATGAGAGGAACACACATGCAATGACTGTGGTGTGGTTCATGAAAAGAACACACATGCAATGACACTGCTGATATGTGGTTTGTGAAAAGAACACAAATGCAATGAAACTGGTGGATCCATATGTGGTTTGTGAAAAGAATAGACATGCAATGACACTGGGTGTGGTTCATGAAAAGAAAACATATGCAATGACACTGGTGGATCCATGTGTGGTTTGTGAGTAGAACAGACATGCAATGACTCTGGGTGATCCATATGTGGTTTATGTGAAGAACACACATGCAATAAACTCTAGTGTATATATCTTGGCATAATTTGATGTATGCCATGATGTATTTCATTGTACAAGACACTCACTTTCAATTTTTATACTACTCAGTTTTGCCCTTGGTTTTTTGATACTACTCAATATTGCCCTTGGTTCCCCCTCTCTCTTTCGTAGAAGCCCAAACATGTGGTCACTCTGTCTGCTACGCCCTGATTGGTTGTCACAGTTGTCACGTGGATCGTGCGCACCAACCGTTGATCCTTTGTGATCCATCGATGATCGTTGCAAACATCGTGCCCTTCACAGTACAACGCGAGACAGCACAGACGTCTCCCTCTACAAGAAGGAACGTGATGCCGTCCATGGAAAAAGTCGTCGAGTGGTCATGCCACGTTTAATCTAGTCTGCAAAGGCTACTACGGCTACTACAACACATGCACAGGGCAACGGGTGTCGTGGTGGTGGCACGACAGATGTCATGGATAGGCTGAAGATGGGGCCAATGTGTGCTAGGGGAATCCAGGGAGGGAGAACGTGGTGATTTCACGCACATAAGTTCTTGTATTATCTCTATCAATGGTGTTTACAAGTGCTCGCGAGGCTCGTAGCAAGAAGGAGACAAAGTCTCTTACTCCCTACCAACTAGCCCTAGAGCTCTACCTTAGACAGAGAAATGATCGATCCCCTTCTATGGAGGCCTTGGTGCTCCTTATATAGGGGAGCCCGGGTTACAATTCTAGGGCACAGGTGGCAGCATATTCTATGAATATGCTCCTTTCCTAAAACAGATGCTTATTTATTCTCTTTAACGGCTCACCCGGGCTTTGGACGTAACCCACAGCGTAATCCTTGTCTTTTGGCGTCACCAGACACATGCTACGTCATCCGGCTTTGCCCGCGTCACCTTGGTTGCCCCTGACCCGCTGGTCCTCTTCTTTACTTTACTTTGCTCATGCTACAGCTAATAAATCCACCTTTTGACCAGTGGGGGATTCCTTCTCTTGTAAGATAGGATAATCTGGCTAGCATATAGCTAATCCGTCTTACCAAGTCACCTGTAAAACAGATAAACATGCCGGCATATATCTTATGACGGCCGGACCATAGTCAAGGAGATGCTCCATGGGCCGGGTCACACTGTGATTCGGCCTGCCTTGAGGTGACCCGGTCAGCACTTCCTTTGACCGCGCCGTACCCCGGCTAACTCGGCCCTTATACCCTGGTGTTACCCTACCTGGGGGTATCCCCCCAACATTAGTTCCTGAAGCCGGTCTGAGAAACTTTTAGTTGTTAAGATCACAGCAGGTTCCCATATCCGAGACTTTTGCTCTTTAGGACGAGTTACCTCGTAGCCCGGAGTTTCTCACCTTGCGATCTTTTGGCTCATTCCGAGTTATTCCTCGTTGGACAGGACTTTTGCTTGCTTAGTCGGGTTACCTTTCCTTCTCTTGTACGCTTCTCCACATCCTATGTGGAGGGTAATCATCATTATGACTCATTTTAAGGGCCACACGCATTTAATGCACCGGTTACTATCGCAATGTCAGGAATAACTACTGCAAACGTCTCTTCACTTCATTGCCTCGTTAACCGTAACATTACATCACGTCGTGGGATCATTTGCTCCTGTAGCCCCTCTTGTGGCCTTGTTTTGACTGGCTGTTCTAGCCGCGTACACGCCCGTTGCGCGTGGCGTGACGCCCGCAAAAGATCCCACGACGCGCGTGCTAAGCGGTTGAGTAGGAGGCGTGGGGCGATCTCAGGGGAAGTTCCCCCATTTTCCCTGCGCTTCCCAGCCTCTCTCTCTCTCATAGCAACCTCGCCACTGCCGCCAGTTTTCTGCTACACGAGCGCCACCGTGACCGTGCTCAGGCAGCCTCTCTCTCTCACAGCAACCTCGCCGCCGCCGTTCCCACTCAAGGTTTCCATCACGAGGCCTTGCGCTTCCCGTTTTCCTTCTTCCGGCTACCTCTACTCTGATTACTCCCTCGAAAACCTCGAATCCACCATGTCAGAGGCGGAGGCAGCGGTGGTGGTGCAGCAGGAAAAAGTAGCAGAGGCCCGCGAGTGCGACTATTGGGACGGCTCCATCGTCCGTGAGGAGGACCTGGATTGGCTCCGCGCCATGTGACGTATCCCCGCTGGCGTCGCCTGCCGCCTCGCCTCCGGTGAAGTCACCCCTTCCCCCAAATATGGGCAGTATGTTGTCTTTCTTTCGCATTTCCAGCGTGGCTTCGGCCTTCCCACTTCCGATTTTTTCTTTGATTTCATTTCCACATACAAGTTGCAACCGCATCATCTCCCTGCAAATGCCATTATCTCTCTGTCCTCCTTTGCTTCTGGCATTGAGGGGTACATCAGCCTGTGGCAAACCAAAGAACTTTGGATCAAGTTCTTTGGTCTCCGAAGGAACGTAGTTCCGGAAAAGGAGCATGCCTCAGAGGACAAACACTTGGCCTAGTGCGGCGCCACCTCCATTTCTCCCCAGAAAACCTCCGTGTTCCCCCGGGTCACCGGGCTTGAGTCCATTCGCTCTATGGCCCGGATTTTAGTTGGATTGACTTCGATACCTCGGCTGGAGACAAGAAATCTGAGTAATTTTCTAGCTAGGACACCGAAGGTACATTTTTCGGGGTTAAGCTTCATCCGGAACCTCCTTAGGTTCGCGAACGTCTGCCTGATATCGTCAAGGAGCATTTTGCTTTCCTCGGTCTTGATAACCACATCATCTACATACACTTACACATTTTGACCAATTTGGTCGTGCAAACATTTCTGCATCCATCTTTGGTACGTTGCCCCCGCATTACGTAAACCAAATGGCATGGTGCGATAGCAATAAGCCCCATACGGGGTGATAAACGCAGTTTTTATTTGATCATCCGGGTTCAGAGGTATCTGGTGCAAACTAGAATATGCATCAATAACCGACAACAGTTCACACCCAACAGTTGAATCTATGACCTGATCTATCCTTGGAAGTGGAAATGGATCTTTTGGACACGCCTTATTCAGGTTCGTGTAATCGATACACATACGCCAAATCACTGCCACATTTGGATCATCCTTCTTCTTCTCCACCAGCACCGGATTAGATAGACAATCCGGGTAAAGAACTTCCATGATAAATCCTGCTGCTAGCAACGGAGCTATCTCATCTACAATAACTTTTCTCCTATCTTCGGCGAAGCGGCAGAGAGGTTGCTTCACCGGTATTGCTCTAGGTCTCACATTCAAAGAGTGGTCGGCCAACTCCCTCGGAACACCTTGCATGTCCTGTGTGGACCAATCAAAAATATCTCGATTCTCACGGAGGAAGTTGACGATCTCGCTTTCCTATTTATCATTTAACCCGGCACCAATTGTTACGGTGCGCTCTGAGAACATATCATCAACAGGCACCTTCTTGGTATCCTTTGTGGCTTGGAACGAAACACTACCATGCGGATTACTCAACACCGGCATATATTGCTGCGCGAACTGAGCCAACACCGCCACCTCTTGGATTTTTCTTTTCTCTTGGGCAATAACGAGTGAATCGGCTAGGTTAGACCCAGATGACGCACACTCAATGGAACGTTGGAAATCTCCAACTATGGTAATCACTCCATTTGGCCCGGGAAGCTTCATCTTCAGATAACTGATGTGGCAGCTTGCCATGAACTTGTTCAATGCTGGCCCACGGTGGGTGCCAACTATCGTGGTGGTGTCACGGCAGATGCCATGGATTGGCTAAAGGTGGGGACTAAATGCACTAGGGGAATCCAGGGAGGGATAGTGTGGTGATTCCACACACAGAAGCTTTGTATTTGATTCACTTCCACAGATTACAAGTGCTCCTTGAGCTATATTGGAGAGAGGAGGAAGACGGAGCTCTCTTACTCTCACCACTAGCTAGCCCTCAGGAACCAAGTAAAATCTAACCAACCAGCGATCAACCCTGTAAAACTCAACCCTTTCTACAGAGGCCCTAGCCCTCCTTATATAGGGGTGGCTACGTCACCAATTAGGGCATACGTGGAGGCATATTCTAGGGAATATGCCTCTTCCCAAAATAGTAAGCCGACCGGGTCACTTTTCCCCCGCGTCATCCATGCAGAGGCTACGTGAGCCTCTGCGGCGCCCACGTCAGCCGACATTGGCATCGTCACCTTTGTCGTCCATGCCTCGGAGGTCTTGCATCTGTCCGCTTCGCTCACGCTCTGTGTACAATGGTCACCTTTGACGAGCGAGATACCTTCCTTCCCCTACAAGCTTGATATGACCCGAATGGTACATAGTTGATCCGGCCACATCCGTTCCTGCATACATGTTAGATTTGTCTGATCTGACATACGGCTTAAGTCGGTTGATACCAGTTAGGTGGACATCCCCTGGTCCTGGTTACCCCGAGAGCCGGCCTGCCTTGAGGTGACTCGGCCAACATTTGCTTTGACCTTGCCGTACCTCGGCTAACTCGGCCTTTATACCCTGGCGTGACCCTACCCGGGGGTATCCCCCAACAGCAGATGCCATGGATAGGCTAAAGGTGGGGACTAAATGCACTAGGGGAATCCAGGGAGGGATAGTGTGGTGATTCCACACACAGTAGCATTGTATTTGATTCACCTTCACATATTACAAGTGCTCCTTGAGTTGTATGGTAGAGAGGAGGAAGAAGGAACTCTCTTACTCTCACCGCTAGCTAGCCCTCATGAACCAAGTAAAACTCAACCTTCTCGCTAGAGATCAACCCTTTCTACAGAGGCCCTTGCACCCCTTATATAGGGGTGGCTAGGTCTCCAATTAAGGCATACGTGGAGGTATATTCCAAGGAATATGCCTCCTCCCAAAATAGTAAGGCGACCGGGTTACATTAACCTAGAGTCATCCATGCAGAGGCTACGTAAGCCTCTGCGGCGCCCGCGTCATCCGACATAGGTATCGTCACCTCTGTCGGCCACGCCTTGATGGTCCTGGCCTCTGTCTGCTTTGCTCATGCTCTGCGTACAGTGGTCACCTTTGACCAGCGAGATACCTTCCTTCTCCTACAAGCTTGATATAACCCGGATCGTACCTAGTTGATCCGGTCACACCTGTTCCTGCATATAAGTTAGATTCATCTCACCGACTTACGATATAAGTCGGCTGAGACCCAGTTAGTTGGACATCCTTTGGTCCGGGTTACTCCGTGATTCGGCCTGCCTTGAGGTGACTCGGCCAGCATTCGCTTTGACCTTGCCGTACCTCGGCTAACTCGGCCTTTATACCCCGGCGTGACCCTACCCGGGGGTATCCCCACAACATTAGTCCCGAAAGCTGGTGTGGTCTTAGCTGCTTTAGCCGCTAAGGCCACAACAGGTTCAATTTTATCGAGCCTCAGGTTTTCTTTCCGAGTTACCTCATAGTCCGGATTTTCATAGGTTTACTTTCCTTTGGCACATTCCGAGTCTTCACTCGCTGGCTGGGTCACCTCATACTCATCCGGATCACTCTTCCTTCTCTTGTACGCTTCCCCACGTGGAGGCTAATCATCATGTTCGCGTCATTTTAAGGGCCATCAATAGTAACCCTGCAGTTATTGTCAGAAGTTACTGTTGCACACGTCACGTCGTGCCTGCCTCCTCGTTAACTGTACCATAACGTCACGTCATGTGATCCGCTGCGCCCTGTGGCCCTTCGTGTGGCTCGCTGCTGATTGGTTGACCCGGGTTGTACACGGCCACACCATGTGGCCTTCCCGCACAACACAATCCCACTACCCCCTCAAGGGAGTTGTTAAATAGGGGAGGGGTGCGCCCCCTAGGGTCTTTCCCCACTTCCGTGCCCCTCTGCCTCTACTTCTTCCTCTTCCTCTCCAGCGATAGCGCCGCCGCCACCGCACCTGAGCAGCTGCGCCGCCGCTGCACTGCTTCCATGCGCACCAGCACCGTCGCCACCTCTACGCATCTCCTCCGCCACGTGTCCTCGCCAGTCCAAGTCAGTGCCCCCCGCCGCCGCTAGCGCCAACGGGGATAGCGATCTCGAGATGACTGAGGAGGAGCTCGTCGTCGCAGAGCAAGAAATGGAGGAAGATGCAGCGAACGCTGACCGCGGTGCGTGGCCAGGCTCCTGGGTTTGCCAGGATGACCTGGACTGGCTTTATCGTACCAGGCGTATCCCGGAGGGCGTCACCGCACGCCTCGCTGCCGCCGAGCTTGCCCCCTCACCCAATCCGGGTGAGTATGTGGTGTTTCTATCCCACAACCAACGCGGGTTGGGTCTCCCAGTTAGTGATTTTTTCCACGACTGGCTCAATACGTATGAGCTTCAGCTGCACCATCTTCCGGCTAATGCCATCACATCTCTATCTTCTTTTGCTTCCACTATCGAGGGCTATGCCGGACTTTGGCCCACGAAGGAGCTCTGGATCCGGTTCTTTGGCCTCCGCCAGAACGTGATTCCGAACATCCAGCTTGACCTGGAGGACAAGCAGCTCACCAGTTCGGCGCTGCGTCTATCTCTCCCCGGAAGCAGTCCATCTTCCCTCGAGTCATGGGGCTTGACTCTTGCAAGGGGTGGGCCCGGACTTTCATCTATGTCCGAAACAACACAATTGAGTATCTGATCCGGCTGCGCCCCTATGCTTCGGGTCCTCCTAATCCAGATTTGTGGGACAAGGTCCCCAAGAAACCCACCGTCCTGGCAAACCAGGTCAACAAGAGGTTCCAGGAGTTGAAGGATCTTGGATTGTGCAATGAGGATGCCATGATCACGTTTGTTCGTAACCGGATCTCCCCCCTCCAGAAATGCACGCACAAAGTTTGCCACATGAGCTGAGGCCATGACCCCAACCAGACCTCCTCATTTGAATTGAGCAACACCGAGATCTTTCGCCGGATCAAGTCCCGGTTCACCACTAAGGACTTTTCTTCTGAGTGGACGTGGGGAATTGAACACTTTTGCCGAGATAGGCTTCCTCCTGCGGTAAGTCTCGTGCCCCAAACTTTTTCCGAATTGAATCATATGTCAGTCTTTGTTGTAGGTTTTAATCCTGTTGCCTTTTCTTTCCCTTAGATATTTCTTCAGCAAACCATCGAGGATGGCACCGAGCCTTCCCTCAAATGGGCGCCTGACCCGGATACCTCGGATAAGGAGGAACCGGATCAGGAGATGTTCCTTTCGATGGCCGATCCAACCAAGCGACCCATCGGTAAACTCTCTTACATTAGAGATTGGCCCGACGATGAAGATGATTCGGATGTTGAGGTGATGGAAGCATTTGACACTGTCCCCCTTTCTTATGCTTTTCTGGCATCAGCTAACCCCAGTGGGCAGATCCATGAAGACCCCCCCCCTTGCCGTGGGTGAGCCTGTCCCGGTCGCGCCGAAGAAGAAAAGGGGAGCTGCCTCTGCATCCTCCTCCAGACCTTCCCAGCCAGCTAAAAGGCGGAAGAAGTCCGGGGACAAAACTGCCACCAAGCCCGCAACCAAGGCCACAGCCCGGAGGGCTCGGAAGCCCAAAGAGCCCCTGACCTCGGATGAGTAAGCCTCTTCTCCCTTCGCTATGTACTTGTTTTTTTTCTGTTATAGTTTCTCATCATACATTACTTGATTCGACAGGGCCACGGTGGAGGTTCCCCAGAGTGGATCCGGCATTGCCTCGCTGCTCTGACACATCCCTTCTCCCCCTCGTGGCGACGACTCACGCCCGTTGAGCCCCATTCCGGAGGATTCAGTGGCTGCTCCAGGTTCCAGCCCACCTCGTCAAGAGGAGGGCAACCTTGGAGTGGGGGGAAGCAGTTCTGCCGAGGCAGTGGCAGCCACTACTTCGGCTCCACCGCGACCAGCTAACACCGAGGTTCCTTCAGCACCTCCGCTGAAGCAGAAGTCAGCATCAACATCAGCACCAACACCAACTCCAGCACCAGCAGCAACAGCAAAGGCAACAGAAGCAGCACCAAGCCCTTCTGCCTCGTCCGAGTATTCCAAGGCTCGGCAAGAAGATACCAGCAGCACCAAGGCTAGCACCAAGGTGGCTCCCAAGGGCAAATCCGCTGCAGCAACCTCAACTTCTCAGCAGTAGCCCAAGGGCAAAAAGTCTCCTGATGCCACCAGGGCAGCGTCCGTCGAGGCTGGACAGCGCACCCTTGCGTCTATGCTTTCAAAAAAGGCTCCACCTCCGAAGGATGCCCCTGCCGAGCCAGCTGATGTGCAACTTGTCTTGCACACTAGCCCCGGCACTGCCCAGGTTGAGAGACAGGAAGCGCATGCCAAGGGCCTAGTGGCGCCCCACATGCTCAGCGGCGAGCGATACCCTCCGACCTTGATCGAGTTTGTGAACAACTGGAACAAGGCGGAGTTCGTCCACAACGATGATATCCCGGAGAAGTTCGGTCGCGCCGAATTTGCTGCGCAGATGAACACTGCTGCCAAGGCAATTAATCTTGCAGGTCGGATGATGGAGGTACGTTACTTCGTCTTTTCCTTAACATGTTGTAGGTATTATTGATATAGCCATTAGTCCCCGAGCCTCCGGGGGAGTAACTTGCTACTCGGTCGGATGCTCCTTATAAAATTAACGTAGCTCCTTAATAACTTTGAATATGCACACACGTAGAGCCGGGTTAAGTTCCACTTGGCCCGGATCTTGTACACTTGGAATATGCACACACCTAGAGCAGGGTTAAGTTCCACTTGGCCCGGATCTTGTACACTTCGAATATGCACACACCTAGAGCCGGGTTGAGTTCCACTTGGCCCGGATTTTGTACACTTCGAATATGCACACACCTAGAGCCGGGTTAACTTCCACTTGGCTCGGATTTTGCACACTTCAAATATGCACACACCTAGAGCCAGGTTAAGTTCCACTTGGCCCGGATCTTGTACACTTCGAATATGCATAAGACTAAGCTATATTTTTGTACTCTTTTCAGGTGACCACCAACCGCCGGAGCGCCAAGTTTCAGCGTCTCCTGGATACTCACAAAATGCTGCATGCGAAACATACTGTGCTTATCACCGAACACGATAAACGGGGTAAGTTTCTTCCTTGGCATTTTTCCGTTTTTCTTTATCTTTTTCCGCCGAACTGATCCCTCATTCAGATTTCACAGCTGGTGTGGAGGCTGAGAATATCCTCATGAGGAAAAACTTAGACCAGATAAAGGGTAAGTTATTCTTGCTCAACCTTGCTATGCTCTCTATCTCTGTTTCTCCTTGGCTCGACAAATATTCATAACTAGACTCTGCCGGGTCAACAAACTATTTCAACATCTCTTGAAGATAGTGTGCCCATGCCTGATATGATGCTGCATTTTCTCGAACAAGCAGGGCAGCACCAGGACGAACTCAAAAAGAAAGATGATGAGCTTGCCTTCCTCCGAACCAAAGATGATGAGATTGCCAAGCTCAAGGCAGATATGAAGAAGATGAAAGCACAGCACCAAACCGAACTTCAAAAGTCTAGCCAGGACTTTACTGAAGAGCGCGAGCGCCTTAATCTCCAGATTGCCAAGGACCAGGAGTTGCTGAAGGAGGCCAACGTCAAGATTGAGTCGGCGAATGCCGAACTTGTGCAACTCCGGGAGAGGCGCGACAACTGCACCAAGGAGCTGACCCGGGTTCACAGCCATATTTCTGGTAAGTTCCTTTTCTCTTCAACTGTCATGAGTCTTTTCGGGTCAACTCTTCTCACTTTATTCCACCTGTCTTATTTTTTCAGGCAAATTCCCAGAGAGCGATGTCATTGCATTTAAGTCTGTTGCCAAGTTCCGCAGGCAGAGGGGTACTCCATCTAGTCCTGGCACCATTCCTCTTGATCTCGAGGATTTGATAGTCAGCTTGTCCTCCCGAGTCGAGATCGTGAAGAATTACGGCAAGGACTTCTTGGATGTAGTAGTCCGGATCTTCAACGTCTTTTGGCCTAAAGAAGATACTCTGGAGAGTACTGCTATTCTTTTTGCCAAGCTCATGGAGTGCGAGATGCAGGTCGATCTTTGGAGAGAATTTGCTGGACGCGCCGGAGCTGAGATTGTTCTACACTACGTGCTCATGTGGTACGAGAAGATTGACCTCAAACTCCTTGAGCGCATGCGCACTGGATCAAGGTGGTCTACTAACCCGGATTGGGTAGCGGCGCAAGGCTTGTGCTCATAGCTTCATCCAGTACGCCCCCATTCATCAATGAAACGAGGGACCAAGCTTCCTGGATGCCGCCGACGATGAAAATGCTGAAAACGCTGAAGATGGTTCGGATGAGGACGAAGGGGACGAAGTCTCAGACGTCGAGGAAGACGCCGATGATTCTGAAGCCGAGGCTGGGGCTGCGCCTGCTGGCGCCGAATTACCTCCTCCTGCTGCTCCTTGATAAACACTTTAAGTTTCATCAGATCCACGGTATGCCAGGTGCAATTGTATCAAGCCCACAAGTGATATTTTGCTACTAAGTTTTTATGCTGGATTTACTTAGGCGTAGTCCCTGAGTTTAATTTTCTCGTTCTTCCAATTTCTTGGCTCGGCTCGTGTCTACCTTGATTCGGTTTTATGATTTACGAGTCCGAGCTTAAAAAATTGTCTTAACAATACTTTGGGATTAGCTCAAAATAATTCAGCATAATAAATCGAAAGTAAACATAGGGTTAGTCCGAAAAACAAATGTCGGCTCGATTAAGTTCCTTTCCTTAGTCGTTTTTCATGTGCTACACAATTCCAAACTTGTTCTCTTGCTTGCCATGAAGCCAAATCTTGTTGGACAGCAGCAAGTTGAAGAGTTGGGTTTTTGGTGCTCACACACTACTAATCCGGCTTAAGTAGAAAAACTTATGCCAACCGACGTATAAATTATAAATACGGAAAACAACAAACATTTTGAAGGCAGTCCCCGAGTTACTGCTCGAGGTGCCCATATTTCATTGATAGGCTCATTGCCGGCATACATACCGACATATGAGAGACTCGGATACATACACTTCTCTGCTAAGTGTAGAAAGGAGGAAGTAGGGCTACATTCCATGGACGCTTAGATTCCTCGCCAGACCTGTCCGCCTTGTTCTTTTCCTGTGGTTTTGCATCGATAAGATAATAAGAATCATTGTGCAATTCTTTGCTCACAATGAATGGCCCTTCCCATGGGGGGGATAACTTATGCATGCCAGCAGTACGTTGTACCAACCGGAGTACCAGATCACCTTCCCGGAAGACTCGGGGGTTTACTTTCCGGCTATGATATCGTCAGACATTTTGCTGATATATGGCAGATCTGGACAATGCCAATTCTCTCGCTTCTTCTAGCAGATCAACATCACTTTGCCGGGCTTCTTGCACTTCGGCTTCTGTGTATTGGGTGACCCTAGGCGAGTAATGCTCTATGTCGGCTGGTAATACAGCTTCTGCCCCATATACCAGAAAGAATGGCATATAGCCTGTTGATCAATTCGGAGTTGTTCTTAAATTCCACAATACCGCTGGTAGTTCTTCTAGCCAGCACCCCGCTGATCTTAGCAGCGTCTCAATGAGCCGGGGTTTTATCCTGGATAATACTAATCCGTTGGATCTTTCCACTTGTCCGTTCGATGTGGGGTGGGCTACCGAGGCAACGTCCAGCCGGATCTTCTTATCTCGGCAGAATCGCGCAAATGCTCCTTTAGCAAAATATGTGCCATTATCAGTTATGATACTGTGAGGATAACCGTATCTCAAGATGATGTCTTTGAGAAATGTCACGGCCGTAGCTCCATCACATTTTCTTATTGGCTTTACTTCAATCCACTTTGTAAACTTATCCACCATGACCAAAATGTGAGTCATATTTCCCCTTGTTGGTTTGAATGGGCCAACCATATCCAAACACCATACGGCAAATGGCCAGGTGATTGGTATGGTCTTGAGTTCTGACATTGGCATATGTGTCTTGGTAGCATATCTCTGACAACCATTGCATTTTCTTACCAAATTTTCTGCTTGTTCTAAGGCACTTGGCCAGTAGAATCCATGCCGGAAAGCTTTTGCTACCAAGGCTCTGGACGAGGCATGATGCCCACATTCCCCTTGATGTATACCTCGGAGGATGTCAAGCCCTTCTTCCGGGTCAACACATCGCTGGAGGACATTGGTCACACTCCTTTTGTACAACTCGGAATTGATGATCGTGTATGCCTTGGCTCTCCTCTGAGTTTGCCTGGACTGTACTTCCTCAGTGGGTAAGGTTCCATCTTTCAGGAATTAAAATATGGGCAACGCCCAAGTTGGTACAGCTCGCACAGGGAACACATCCTCATCAACTTCCATCTGATCCACGGGCATAACTTCAACCGGATCACGCTGAGTAGTCCCCGGGTCTTGTGAAGCAGTACCCAGGTTCGCCGAGGTAGTCCCCAGGTTTGCCGAGGCAGTCCCCGGGATTCGCGTACCACTTCCCATGTCAATGTCCATGGGTGCAGCTCCAGACTCCGGATCCTCCGGGATGTAGATTGAGTCGGTTTCTGGGGACGGTCTGATCTAATACTACACCCGGTGGAATTGGTTGTCGGGTTTATCCAAGCTTCAACATTACGTCGACAGCCTTATTTTCCATGCGGAGCACATGGCGAAATTCGCATCCCTCAAAATAACCAGATATCTTCTGCACATGGAATCTATACAGCGCCATGTTTGGATCAAGAGCGTCCCACAGCCCCGACACTTGCTGAACTACCAAATCCAAGTCGCCAAAGCATTGGATCCGACGTATCCCAATTTCTTTTTCCACATTGAGCCCATGCACAAGTGCTTCATATTCGGCGACATTGTTTCATGCTGCAAAATGGATCTGTAGCACATACTTCAATTGGTCATTCTTTGGCGAGGTAAGCACAACTCCGGCGCCTAACCCTGTTTTTGTTTTTGACCCATCAAAGTGCATTCTCCAATAGTTCAGATCTGGTAATGGTGGTTCATATTGCACCTCGGCCCAGTCCACAAAAAAGTCGGCCATAGTCTGAGACTTGATTGCATCTCTTCTGTCATATTGTGGCGCATAAGGAGCTAGCTCAATTGCCCATTTTGCAATCCTGTCACTTCCGTGCTTGTTACTCATTATCTCGGATATGGAAGCTTCACATATTACTTTGAGGGGATGCTCCTCAAAATAGTGTTTTAGCTTCTTAGCCGACATGTACACACCATATGCCACTTTCTGATAGTGCAGATAATTTTTCTTTGAGGCTGATAATACCTCGCTCAGATAATACACTGGCCTTTGCACTGACTTACCCTCTTTGTCGCGCTCTACCACAATTACTGCACTTACAACTGGTGCAGTGGCTAACATTTTCTTTAATTGGATAAAGGCTTCATTGGCCTGCGGCATCCAAATGAACTTGTCCTACTTTTTCATGAGTTGATAGAGAGGCCATGCCTTTTCTCCCAACCGACATACAAACCGACTTAACGACGCCAGGCAACCAATGAACTTCTAGACATCGTTAAGACACTTCGGCAGTTCCATTCGCTCTATGGCCCAGATTTTAGTTGGATTGACTTTGATACCTCGGCTAGAGACAAGAAATCCGAGTAATTTTCCAGCCGGGACATCAAAGGTACATTTTTCCGGGTTAAGCTTCATCCGGAACCTCCTTAGGTTCGCGAATGTATGCCTGATATCGTCAAGGAGCTTTTTGCTTTCCTTGGTCTTGATAACCACATCATCCACATACACCTGTACATTTTGACCAATTTGGTCGTGCAAACATTTTGGCATGCATCTTGGGTATGTTTCCCCTGCATTACGTAAACCAAATGGCATGGTGTGATAGCAATAAGCCCCATATGGGGTGATAAATGCAGTCTTTATTTGATCATCTAGATTTAGGGGTATCTGGTGGAAACCAGAGTATGCATCAATGAATGACAACACAACAGTTCACACCCAGCACTTGAATCTATGACCTGATCTATCCTTGGCAGTGGAAATGGATCTTTTGGACATGCCTTATTCAGGTTCGTGTAATCGATACACATACGCCAAACCACTGCCACATTCAGATCATCTTTCTTCTTTTCTACCAGCACCGGATTAGATAGCCAATCCGGGTAAAGAACCTCCATGATGAATCCCGCTTCTAGTAGCCGAGCTATCTCATCTCGAATGACTTTTCTCCTATCTTCGGCGAAGCGACGGAGAGGTTGCTTCACCGGCCTTGCTCCGGGTCTCACATTCAAAGAGTGCTCGGCCAACTCCCTCGGAACACCTTGCAAGTCTTGTGTGGACCAAGCAAAAATATCCCGATTCTCATGGAGGAAGTTGACGAGCTCGCTTTCCTATTTATCATTTAACCCGGCACCAATTGTTACGGTGCGCTCTGGGAACATGTCATCAACAGGCACCTTCTTGGTATCTTTTGTCGCATGGAATGAAACACTACCATGCAGGTTACTTAGCACCGGCATATATTGCTGTGCGGACTGAGCCAATGCCGCTACTTCCTGTATCTTTCTTTTCTCTTGCGCAATCACGAGTGACTCGGCTAGGTTAGACCCGGCTGACGCACACTCAATGGAACGTCGGAAATCTCCAGCTATGGTAATCACTCCATTTGGTCCAGGCAACTTCATCTTTAGATAATTGATGTGGCAACTTGCCTTGAACTTGTTCAGTGCTGGTCTTCCGAGTAACGCGTGATATGCACTTTCTAAGTGCACCCCCTCGAACTCCAAATTCTCAGTTCGGCAGTTATCTCGCATGTCGAATAATACGTCAACCCGAACCTTGCCTATGGGCTCACAAGAGATGCCTGGCACAATGCCATGGAAAGTTGTCCTTGTAGCCTGGCGCATGTTCTCCGAGATACCCAACTTGCACATTGTATCTGCATACATGATGTTAATGCTACTACCATTGTCAATTAGTACCTTTGAGAACCTCACATTGATGTTTGGCCCAATGAATGTCAGATCCAGCACTAGCGCATACGAACCAGGACTTGGCATAAGCTTGGGATGATCTTTGATGCTCCAGGTAATTTCCTGGTCCGACCAAGGCATATACCTCGTCACTGCTGGCATTACCGCATTCACCTCCATGTGTCGGCGCTGCAAGCTCTTTCTATCTGTTTCTTCTATGGTGAACACACAGTAACTCTGATGATGTTCTCTGTACTCATTCCTCCCCTCGTTTCCGGGGTACCTCTAATCCGGTTGATGCTAGTCTTCCACTTGATGCACTTCATCCCTTCTCTCATGGTTGTCATACCTCAGCGGAGGGGGAGGCAACATTAGCTGTTGCGTGTTTGCTCCGGAGAGCAATTGCTGCCGAGGTAACTCCTGCCGAGGTTGATCATTGCGAGGTGCCTGAGCATTCCCCGAACCACCTTGTTCTATCTTACACATCCACTCACACTGCCTTGTTGTATGACCTGCTGGGTTACTCGGATTTGGCTTGTGAAATTTACACGGCTGATCCAACATTGACTCGTAAGTATACCTTGGACGGTCCTTCTTTTCCTGCCACTGTTTCTTTTGTTCTGGCGTCCAAGTTTTCTTGCCATCATTTCTTGGTGTCCATTGTTGCCCTCCAGTTTTCTGACGTTGATTGCCCCCTGCTCCGGGTTGATCTTGATTCACAGCAGCAACTTGTTGCGAACTGTACCGGTAATCCGGTCTGTCATCTCTTCTTTTACCCCAGTAGTCATTCCTCCGGGATGACCCAACTCCATCTCTATGGTGGTACTCCTCATTTGACTCGTTTGACACGAGCCTTGGTTGAGTCAGATCACCCAAAGCATACGAATCAGCAATCAGTATTGTCTCTGCCAATGTAGTTGGCATATCCCTTTGCAATCTTTGCCACAACATGCTTGCATATCTGCACCCTTGCGCAAACCATGCTATGGCCTGTGACTCAATCACCCCCTCACATGAGTTTCACACGGTACACCACCGGGTTAAGAACTCCCGGTCCATCTCATTCGGTCTCTGCTTGCACATTGCTAGGGTCTGTGGCCTATTCGGCCTCTGATACGTACTTGAGAAATTGCTGATAAACATTTCCTCAAAATCGATCAAACAGTTAATACTTCCGTGTGGCAAATTTTTTTGCCATACCCTAGCTGGCCCCTCCAACATCTGGGGTACATATCTCACAGCCCATCTCAAGTTACTTGTAGCAATCTTTACAGTTGTACCATAGTTAATCAACCAATCCTCGGGCTTTGTGCTACCATCGTATGTCTTAGTGCCTCTAGGTAGCTGGAAGTTGGGTACCGGAGGTTCCTTCATGATCCGAGGCCCAAAACACGCTAGACCCGGGGGACCTTTACATTCAATTTGTTCCGACCTATACAGCCGATCCAGTTTTAATCTGGCGTCGTCAGGCATCAAATCCCTGCTTCCCAATCTTGACCCTATCACATGATAGTCTGGCCTTGGGTATCCTGCGTTCACCATTTCCGAATGACCATCATTATATCGGTCTTGCTCTCGCGGAGCACCTCTCTGTTGCATACCTCGGCCGGCACTTTGCTCTTGCCTTGGTATATTCCGCTGCAGTGGTTGTCCTGCTCCTGCCGAGTTACACTGTTCGGCATTGCCATTTACAACATTTCCTTGACCGGCATTGCCTTGGTCGCGGTTACCTCGGCCAGCTTCACCTCGGCTCACACTTCGTCGATCCTCATTTATCTGCACTTCTTTTCCTTTCCCTGCCCTTGCCGGGTCATATGGGACTATCTGTTTGTTTCTCCTAGCCGAGGTTACTACCTCTTCTCTCCTAGGACCACCATGAGGAGATGATGCAGCTCCAGCGGATTTCTCCGGGTTACCCATCGCCGAATGAACGATTTTGGAGGCCCCAGCTCCCTCCAGGTTAGCTCTGAGCAATTCCTCATTCTGCCTGTTCGCAATCGGATCCAACTCATTGACCCTATCTTGCTGTCTCTGACGGGCTTCATCCGTTAGACCCTCTAACTTGGACGCAGCTGCATCTGCTACTCTGAGGTTTTTTGCCGGGGTATTATACTTCGGCAGCGCCATGGACAAACAGGTTTCTGACTCCTCAATCCTAGTATCTCCCTATTTGTTCATTTCACTCATGAGGTTTCCCCCCTTCGCTTTTACAGCATCTACCTTATTCGCCTTTGCGTACTCACGCAGTGTCATGTTCAACGACTGCTGATCCGCGGCTATCTTTTTCGCACCCTCTAGTATTTTTTGCCTAGTTTCCTTTAGCTCGGCCTGTGCCTGAGCCGGATCTACCGCTACTGCTACTAGGTTTGCCAAACTATCCATCACTTGCTGCAGCACATTCTCTGGCCTCTCTAGTGGAGGACCTCTACTTTTCCTCGATGTCTTGAGCGTTACCTCCGGATCTGGTGCCGGATATTTGGTTGCGCCAGCGCCAGGCGCAGTCATCGTCACCTCCGCACGGTCCGGGGAGCGAGTGATATGCGCCCCGTGAACCACGCTAAGGGGTGGCTCGCCTCCTTCGACGACGTGCCGCGGGTGAACGCACGACACTTCGACAGCAACGTAGACCTTGTGCGCGCCGAGCTTGACGAAGAGGCCGTTGCATGGAAGTGGACGCTTGCCGAAGCAGCCAGCGTTGTCGCTGACAAAGTCCAGCGCTCCAAAGCGCTGAGCGAGCCCGGAGACGATGCGTTCGCCGGTGCCGATGAGGTTTCCCATCCGGATCTTCACCGCTGCTAGCGCCGCTAGCCCCACGGTGGGCGCCAACTGTCGTGGTGGTGTCACAACAGATGCCATGGACAGGCTAAAGGTGGGGACTAAATGCACTAGGGGAATCCAGGAAGGGATAGTGTGGTGATTCCACACACAGTAGTGTTGTATTTGATTCACCTTCACAGATTACAAGTGCTCCTTGAGCTGTATTGGAGAGAGGAGGAAGAAGGAACTCTCTTACTCTCACCGCTAGCTAGCCCTCAAGAACCAAGTAAAACTCAACCTTCTCGCTAGAGATCAACCCTTTCTACAGAGGCCATTGCCCCCTTATATAGGGGTGGCTAGGTCTCCAATTATGGCATACGTGGAGGTATATTCCAAGGAATATGCCTCCTCCCAAAATAGTAAGCCGACCAGGTTACTTTAACCCAACGTCATCCATGTAGAGGCTACGTAAGCCTCCACGGCGCCCGCGTCATCCGTCATAGGTATCGTCACCTCTGTCGGCCATGCCTCGGTGGTCCTGGCCTCTGTCCGCTTCCCTCACGCTCTGCGTATAGTGGTCACCTTTGACCAGCGAGATACCTTCCTTCTCCTACAAGCTTGATATAACCCGAATCGTACCTAGTTAATCCGGTCACACCTGTTCCTGCATATAAGTTAGATTCATCTCACCGACTTACGATATAAGTTGGCAGAGACCTAGTTAGGTGGACATCCCTTGGTCCGGGTTACTCCGTGATTCGGCCTGCCTTGAGGTGACTCGGCCAGCATTCGCTTTGACTTTGCCGTACCTCGGCTAACTCGGCCTTTATATCCCGGCGTGACCCTACCTGGGGGTATCCCCCCAACACATCACCACATATTCTAACATGTGGGAATGTGATTTAAGGGCTGGATGACAATTACTTTGGTTTAAGTTTAATATTTAATGATTTAAAGTGACTAGAAATGCCTATATAGCATTATTTTGGTACTAGTCCAAAGTCACTGCAGGTAACCCTTAATATTATTACATATTCAGATAGGTATGGTTAAATGTGATTTTTGTGAGTTGGAATCAACTCAAAAGCTATCATGGTTGATTTTATAAAAATGTTTGAATGTGCAAAAGCTTCTGTCTTGTTATTTTTACTAGGAGAGATATCTAACTCTAATTGAATTAAATCCAATGGGCTTGGATAGATCTTTTCCGTAGCTTTCTAACAAAATTGGAATCACTCCATTTGGATTTGTAGATCTCTCTAAATTGATTTTTAAACTAAAGGATAGAACTAGGTTCAAACTAAAATAGAAAATTCCTAATTTGAATTAAATGGGTCACGCGGGAAAGATAACGGGCCGGCCCAGTGGCACTCCGCGGCGCGGGGCACAACTGACAGGGGGTTCCACCGGTCAGCGGCTATTAACACGCGAAGCGGTATGGGGCAATGTGGGCCGTTAGATTAGAACTAGGATCGACGGCTAGGGCTCGTCGTCGACGGTGGACAGGTTGGCGGCAAAGTCTAACCCTAGCGGCTCGGTGGGGGTGCTCAGGGGGCGTACTAGGGCTCCAACAATGACAATGATGGGGGCAAACTAACTGGTGGATGACGGCGAGCTCAGGGGTGGTCGAGGCGGCTCCAGGGGTGGACGAAATCGACGTCGCCTTCTCCTCCTCTACAGCAGGCTCCTCTGGCCAAATTCCGGCGAACAAATGCTCGCGCTGCTCCGGCTAGAGGTGGGGAAGGACCAGTGCGGAGAGGGGAGTGGAATGGTGTGAGTGGTTTGTGCTGGGGTGGCCTCTATTTATAGCTCGATGAGGCGACCGAGAGTGATGGGCGGGCGGCTCCGGCGAGGGCTGCACAGCGTGCTAGTGGCGTGGCTTGAGGTAGGGGATGGTGGCCTGCCTCCTAGCGGTGCACTATGGCTTGAATGCGGGACTAGGGACGGTGGCAAACGGTCGGGCGGTGGTCACGCTCTGAGCGGCACAGGCGGCGGTCTTCACAGCGTGCGGTGGCTGTGGTGCAAATGGCAGCGAACGGGCATGTCTAGGGGGTTCCCTGGGTCGTGGCAAAGCGTTGAGCACGGGCTGCGGTCGAGAGGCGGCTTGTGTAGGCTTGTCGGGCGCGGCGCTCTGGTGCGTGCTCGGCATGGCGCAGACACTCTTGGCGTGGCGCGCTGCGGTTGGTCCACGGCTCGGCTGTGCTCGGGGAGGGGACAGAGGGTGGCGGTGCGGTCTGGGCTAGCTCATATACATGGCGAGAGGGAGAGGGGTGGTCTGCTGCGGCGTTGGCAAGTTAGGCTGACGAGCATGTCCTCGGGGTGGCATGGCACTTCTGCTAGGGGATAGGGGATGGGGTGTTTATGGCCTGGTTAGATCAAGTGGAGACAGAGGGAGTAAATGGAGATCAAATGGGGGCAAAACCCTGTAGAAAACAGTGAGCTAGGATTAGAGTTTGATTCCTGCATGTCAAGTGTTTGTGAAAATGGCCGCAAGAAAATTAGTTATGAATTTTGAAAAGATTTTTGGTGGGTGTGTTAGTCATAAGCTTGATCACCTGTGGTTGAATGGGTTTTGAAAATAAAGCTCATTTGAGTGGTTTTTGAAAAAGTGGGATCTTCCCATATGAACTAGATTCAATTTTTAAATGCCATTTAAATTTAGTGTTTGAATGTTTTTGGCAGATCACAAAGTGGGCCTTGGTACATCATTACATGTACTAGCAAGGGGTGCAAAGATCCACATTTATTTCTATTAAGAATTGAGTACTAGGAATAGCCAAAGTAGGCATGTTGATTAAAATGGCACAAATAACCATTTGGTTATTTTATTCATTTTGATTTGTTTTTCTTTGGGATTTCTTGGGGAATGATTTAGATGATGTTTATTTCACCTAAGAATCATTTTACAAGCAATGGATCACTTAAACAAGGCAATTCAAAACTACTCCTATTTAAATGCACACACATATGAATGCTTTAATAATTTTAATTGGGAAAGTTTTTGTTAACTCTAAATTTTGATGACTTGGATCTTGATCACTTGGATTAGAGTTTTTGGATGTTACACGAGCCCACAAGATCTGCTACTTGAGTGGCCCTCTCGACCCTCACCGGACTTCTTCCATCGAGTTGGATAACTCGGCGGTTTACCGCCTGGTTAAGTCCATATTCAATGTGGAGAAGTAGTTCTCCGAGGATTGGGAGTGGGGACTTGAGCCCTTCAGTCGGGTCAACCCTCCTCCAAAGGTGAATTTTCCTATTCTTGTTTTCCGAATCTTCTCTGTATGTCGATTCACTTTTGTAACTCGTCAACTATTGCTTTGTTCTTAGCGATTCCTCCAGCAGCCACTGGAGGATGGCGAGGTGTTGGCGAGCAAGTGGTTGGCGGACCGCACCGAGGAGGACGAGGAGGATCCTGATCCAGAGGCCTTCCGGCCTACCCCGGACATCGTCAGATGTAGCGCTTGTTAGGCCTCTTCTCTAAGGGATTGACCAGACAATGATGACTCAGACGTTGAGGTCCTGGAGGTATTTGATCCAGTTGCCATCTTTTACGCACACCCGGCTATGTTCGAATGTTCAGCTAACCCGGGCGATCAGGTCCACGAGGTTCCTCCCCTTGCCACTGGTGGTCCAGCCCCTGCTCCATCCTAGAAGCGCGTGGCTACCTCGGCCGCAACTTCGGAGGTGCCACCGCCCAAGAAGAGGCAGAAGAAATCTGAGGTTAAACCCTCGTCCAAGTCGGCTACCAAGAGCACGGTTCGGAGGGCGCCCAAACCTCGGGCTCCTCCTACCACGGATGAGTAAGTCCTTTAATACTGCTACTTGGGATTTTTCCTTTGCTTGCTTTTGCTTCTTTTTGATTCTCTCTTTTTGACTCGGTGCTTTTTCTTTTTCTCAGAGCTCCTAGGGATATCCCTCAGAGCGGCTCCGGCATTGCCTCCCCACTCCGGAGTAGTCCCTCTCCCCCCGCAACGACGATTATCTCCCGCTCAGCCCTATTCAAGAGGGCTCCGCGGCTACGCCTGACCAGAGCCCACCTCGCCAAGAGGAGGGCAATGTCGGTGCGGGGGGTAGTGGGGCGCCTCTGGATATGGAGATTCCAGATCTCCCCGGTTCCTCGGCCTCAGCGCCACATCCTGAGGTGTCAGCTTCATCGGCGCCGCCCACAGCAAGTCCTTTTGTTTCAGTGCCCACAACATCACCAGCAGTAGCACCAGCACCAGCAACACCAGTAGCACTAGCAGCAACACCAGCAGCATCAGCACCAGCACCAGCAGTACCAGCAGCACCAGCAGCAATAGCAGCAAAAACATCCACCAAGCCTCCCAAGGGAAAAGCCCCATCGGCTCCCTCCGGGTCTACCCCTTCTATGTCAGATATTTTTCAATCAGTTCCTCCACCTTCATCCGGCATAGTCAAGAAGACTTCCGGGTCAGCAAAAATAACTTCTTTCGAGTCTACCACCTTTGGGTCAGAGGGCAGCCAATAGTTGGTTTTGCATACCTGCCCCGCTGCAGTTCAATCCGCTAGGCGAGAGGCCCATGTGAAGCGTCTTGTGGCAAACTATTCTTTGAGCGGCGAAAGCTACAGTCCACTACTACTTGACTATGTGAGGAACTGGAACAACGCGAATTTGTCGATCCTCAAGATGATCTGCTAGAGAAGTTTGGCCCAGCCGAGTTCAGCACCTAGATGAACTCCGCTACCAAGGCTATCTCCTTAGCTGGCCGGATGATGGAGGTAATTCTTCTTCCCTGCTGTTGATGTTTTACATAACTGAGCACTTGTAGATATAGCCCCTAGTCCCCGAGCCTCCGAGGGAATAACTTGTTATTCGGTCGGATGCTTCTTATAGAACTTAGCTTTTGTTCATAATGACATCAAATTTTAGTATAGTTAGAGTCGGGTCTAGTTCCCTTGGCCCGTATCTTATGCACTTCGAATATCCACACACCTAGAGCCGGATTAAGTTCCACTTGGCCCGGATCTTGTATACTTCAAATATCCACATACCTAGAGCCGGGTTAAGTTCCACTTGGCCCGGGTCTTGTAGAGTTCGACTATCCACACACCTAGAGACGGGTTAAGTTCCCCTTGGCCCGGGTCTTGTATACTTCGAATATCCACACAACTAGAGCCAGGTTAAGTTCCGCTTGACCCGGATCTTGTAGACTTCGAATATCCACACACCTAGAGCCGGGTTAAGTTCCACTTAGCCCGGGTCTTGTATACTTAGAATATCCACACACCTAGAGCCGGGTTATGTTCCGCTTGGCCCGGGTCATGTAGACTTTGAATTGTTTTTACTCTGCCTTTGAACATTACCATTTCCTTGCTTGTTTCAGATTACCACTAACCGCCAATCCGCTAAGTTCCAGCGCCTGCTGGACTCCTACAAAGACATTCGTGCGTGTTATGGTAAAGTCCTGGTGGAGTACCAGAAGAGGGGTAATTTTTCATTCTTCCTCTTCCGTATTTACTCGAACTTCTCAGGATCCATATGAATTTGTTGTCCGAATCATGCAGCCGAGGTTGATGCCGAAAAAACATAGTCATGCGGAAGAACCTTGCTGAAATCAAAGGTAAATGTATCCCCTCCACACGATCCTTGTATTCTCTTAGCCTTATCCGGTGGACACTTATACTTTGGGTCCTCCTTATCATTGTGCTATTGCAGTTGCTCTCGAGGATAGTGTCACCATGCCTGAAATAATGACTCGAGTTATCTTGATGTTGTTGATGAAGAAGTTGTCTCTAGAGCTGAAGAGGAAGGGAGTGAGAGTGAGGGCTCCGAACTGGGTGACGGGGCCGAAGACCTAGAGGATAGCGAGGTTAACCCGGAGGACGAAGCCGAGGCTAGCGCCCCTCCCCCACACTCTAAAGTATCCCCTTCTGTTGGAGATATGCCCAAGAGGCAATAATAAAGTGGTTATTATTATATCTTTATGTTTATGATAAATGTTTACATCCCATGCTATAATTGTATTAACCGGAAACATTAATACTTGTGTGTTTTGTAAACATAAAAGAGTCCCTAGTAAGCCTCTTGTTGAACTAGCTTGTTGATTAAATGATGATCATGGTTTCCTGATCATGGACATTGGATGTTGTTAATAACAAGGTTATATCATTAGAAGAATGATGTGATGGACACACACCCATAGTAAGCGTAACATAAGATCAAGTCATTAAGTTCGTATTGCTGTAAGCTTTCAAATACATAGTAACCTAATCCTTCGACCATGAGGTTATGTTAATCACCATCACCGGATGGGTACTTTGATGACATCAAACGCCGCTTCATAACTGGGCGGTTATAAAGGTGTCATTGGGTATTTTGAAAGTATGTGTTGAAGCGCATAGACCAAGATTGGGATTTGTCCATCCATATGACGGATAGATATACTCTGGGCCCTCTCGGTGGAATGTCATCTAGATAGCTTGCAAGCATGTGACTGGGTCACAAGGGATGACATAACATGGAACGAGTAAAGAGTACTTACCAGTAACGAGGTAGAACTAGGTATTGAGATACCGACGATCAAACCTCGGATAAGTAGAATATCGTGTGACAAAGGGAATTGGTTTTCGTATGTTAATGGTTCTATCGATCACAAAGTCAACGTTGAGTATGTGGGAGCCGTTATGGATCTCCAGATCCCGCTGATGGTTATTGATCGGAGAGGTGTCTTCATCATGTCTGCATATTCATGAACCGTAGGGTGGCACACTTAAGGTTCAAAGTTGTTTTAAGTAGATATGGAATATGCGTTGGAGACCGAATGATGTTCGGATTCTCGGAATGGATCCGGGACATAACAAGGAGATCCGGAATGGTCCGGAGAATAAGATTCATATATTGGGGATCATTTTCTAAGTTAGGAAATGTTCCGGAGTGTTTGTATGGAGATTCTAGAAGGTTTTGGAATGTTCTGGAACGTTCTAGAAGAGTTCTTGGTGTTTGCTTGAAAACCAAGAAAGGGTCAAGGAAACCTTGTGGGGGCTAGACATGGATTCGTGGAAGAGGAGGACTCCTTCCCCCCTTTCCAACCCGCCGGCCCAAGGAGGGAGGGGAGTCCTATAAGGACTCCCCCTCCCAAGGCGCCTCCCTCTTTTAAATAGAGGAGAGGGGGCGCCCCCTCCTACACCTCTCTCATAACAAGCTCTAGCCGCCGCCTCTCTTCTCCTCCTTCCCTCTGCTCAGGCTTAGGCGAAGCCCTGCAGAATTCTTCTCTCCACCACCACCACCACACCGTCGTGCTGCTGGGATTCCGTGGAGAAGATCTACTACCTCCGCTGCTCGCTGGAACAGGGAGAGGAAGGTCTGCTTCGACTCCGCACGTGTGACTGTCTGCGGAAGCGCTGCCGAAACTCGGCGCTGGAAGGATCGTCCACTCGATCTTGAGATCGGAAAGTGATCGACTACATCAACCACGAGATCCGTTATCGAACAAGGCTTTGGAAACTATGAGGGTTAGTACCGATCTATCTCGTTGCACATGTCTAATAGATTAGATCTTGGCTTTTATCTAGATTAGATCTGGGTTTTGTTCGTTCTTGCAGTAGAAATTTTTTGTTTTACATGGTACGAACCCATCAGTGGTATCAGAGCCGTGTCTATGCGTAGATCTATTGCACGAGTAGAACACAATGAGGTTGTGGGCGTTGGTGCTCGTGCCATCTTTTGCTATATGTGTACTTTGCATCTTGCGGTATGGTGGGATGAAGCGGCTCGGGCTAACAATACATATCATCGTACTTGAGACTTGCTCCATGCTTGACGTGCAACTTGCTTTGCACAAGTGGCTTTGTGGGTGTCTGTCTCTCCCATCATAGTAAAGATCAAATCTACACTTTGCACTTGATAGCACTTGTATCAACGTTGTGGTTCAGTTTCGTAGGTAAGATGCGTTCTTAGTCGAAAGCCCCAAGCCACGTAAAACTTGCAAAGAAAATTAGAGGCGTCTAACTTGTTTTTGCAGGGGTTTTTGTGATGTGATATGGCCATCATGTGATTGTGATTATATTTGATGTATGCAATGATCCTTGTTGTAATATGGCAACCGGCAGGAGCCTAATGGTTGTCTTCAATTTTGTTAAGACCTGTATGTCTATTCCTCTTGTAATAGCTTTGTTCCAAGTAGTTGTAATAGTTGCTAGTGATAATGAACAACTATGAAGCGGCGCCACAGACCTTGATGCAATGCTGGTGATGATGGAGATCATGTCCGTGCTTTGGAGATGGAGATCGAAGGCATAAGAAGAAAGGGCCATATAATATCACACTAATTATGAATTGCCTGTGATGTTAATCCTTTATGCATCTTGTATTGCTTAGATCGCAATGGTAGCATTATAAGATGATCCCTCTCACTAAATGTCAAGTAATAAAGTGTTCGTCCTTAGTTGGCACCGTTGCTAAGACTCGTCGTTTCGAAGCATCTCGTGATGATCGGGTGTGATAGACTCTACGTGTGCATACAACGGGTGCAAGCCAGATTTGCACATGCAGAAACTAAGGTTAATCTTGACGATCCTAGCATGTACAGACATGGTCTCGGAACACGGAATACCGAAAGGTAGAGCATGAGTCATATGATTGATATGATGAACATGAAGATTGTTCGCCTTTGAAGCTACATCATCTCACGTGATGATCGGACTTGGTGTAGTGGATTTGGTTCATGTAATCACTAAAACAATTGGAGGTATGTTGTTTTGAGTGGGAGTTCATTTGTAATTTGGATTAGTCGAACTCAATTTATCATAAACACAATCAAAGTGAATTTGCATAGTTTGTTGTAGTCATTGGCATCCGTTTACCACCTTACGCTTAGTTATAGTTGAGATAGTGGAACTATAGAAATTCTGGATATTTGATTTACGAACTGGTATCGTATTGTTTTGAGTGTTAATCTAAAGTTTAAAACTCATATTGCAAACTTCCAGCAAACTCCGTTTACTCTGTGAAGTTTAATAAACAGTATTAAATCAAGAGTAACAATTCCAGTGTTAGTATCTAATGTATCATGTTTGCCTCCATGGTTCTTGATACTCAAAAGATTGTTTTTTAATATCAAGTTTATCTAAGAGCTGAAAGCAATGTTTCAGAAACCATCATATGTGAAAGGTATTGCGATATCTAAAACATTGTGTTGGTTACAACATGATAGAGTATATGTCCTCATATTTGATGAGAATTTGTGAAGGTTGGAGACGCTAGTCGTCCTAATCCTCCAAAAGGTTTTGGAAAAGAACATTATACTCGCAATTCAACTTTATAAGCTATAGCAGCTTGATCATGAAAGTTGTCATGATAAGGATGAATAGAAGATGTAAGTAAAATGTTTACTACACTAAAGGATTACTAAAGAATGGAACTTTGAAAGAATGCCAAACATTTGATGAAGGTGATCCACTTCAAAGTGCAAGTCCAAAGGTATTAGTATATGACTATACACACTTTGTACTATGTGTCATGTGAATGACACCACTATTGATGTTGATAGATTCTTTTAAAAGAAAATGAATTGTTGAAAGAGAATCTATAAAATATTTGGCAGAAAAGAAAAGATTGGAGATGTCCAACTTAGGTATATAGAAGATACATGTTATGGCTGTATTCCTTGGTTGTTAAACAACATGGTTCTGCGGTATTGGATACCGAATTGGTTGGTATGAAGTGTCATACAGGACAACACAATTCATGAACTGCAATGGCCTAAGTAACTAGCAAGAGAATATGTGATGATGTTCATCAAAAACAAACAAAGGGTTGTTGTGTTGCTCGTTAACATAAAAGCTTCCCTTCAAGATTTGTTTCAATAATTGTTATTTTGATCAGGTATTATGACGACAAAAGGTTGTTCAAATAATTACCGTATTCCATAATAGATGGATGATATACAAGTCTGGTTGGAGAAATAACGACCATAAAGTAATGCTAAAATGTCGCAAGACAAATGATTGAAAGATCACTTGCGAAGTGACATCGCCGTTTAAATTATATTGAAAGAGATACATGAAGAAACTCCATGTTGATGGATATTTTTTTGGAGTCTTTGATTTTGATCAAATGACGCTTGTGATACTTTTCTGGAGATAATTAAAACTCCGTTTGTAGGCCAAAAGAGGAACGGACGACTAACTGATTGGAATTTGTACATATTGATGTATATAGTCCATTATGTGTAGTCATGAGCGATGGATTTCAACTTCATATGCTTTCTCCAAAGATTTGAGTGAGTATATGTATATACTTACTCAATAAGGAAGAAGTATGAAACATTTGAAAATGTTCAAAGACTTTCAAGATGAAGTGGAAAATCATTGTAACAAGAAAATAAAAGTTTATGATTGGATCATAAAGAAAGATGTTTGAGTTACAAGTTTAGCAAAACACCTAAGATTTGAGGAATCGTTCCATGGATTTGCATTTCCCAAAACACCATAGGAGTATGGAGTGTTCGAGATATGTAATGAAACCTTGTTTGACATGGTAAGATCAAAGGTGTCATTTATAAAACTGCCATTATATTTTAAAGATTAAAGCTTTAGTGACTACCGCTTTTACACTGAAAAGAGCTCCATCGTGATCCGTTGAAATGACACCATATAAGTCATGGTTTGGGATAAAACCCAGGTTGTCCTTTCTTAATTTTTTTGGTATGCTAGGCATAAGTAAAATGTTTACAACCAAAGTCGGATGAGCATGTCTTTGTAGGTTATTTCGAATAACCATTGGGTATTCCTCCATAACACTGAAGACAAAAGTGTTTATCACTTAGAATGTCGAGTTTCTTGAGAAGGAATTTTTGGTGAAAAGTTAAGTGGGAGGACAATAGAACTTTGACAAGGTTGCTGAACCTTGGCTAATATGTGCTGAGTTGCGTAGCATCGATAAGTGTACCGGAGGCAGCAACAATGCTCATGGCTCACATGCCTCAAAGGTTGTGGTCACGGAGATCTAAGTTCCTATTGAACCAAGTAGGTCGGGTAAGTAATCAAATGCCAAGATTTGAGAGTTAAATCATTGTTGTTTGACAATGATGAACCGACTACATGCAAAGAAGCAATGATGGGCCCTGACTTTGTTAAGTGGCTTGAAGCCATAAAATCCGTGATAATTCCATACACGAGAAATCAAACTTTGAATTTGAAAGACCCTCTAGAAAGGTGCAAGACCTTACAGTCGTATATGGAACTATAAAGAAATAGACATGGATGTTTCACATCTATGAAATAGTCGACATGTCAGAAAGAGTTTACGACAATGTTCAAGGAATTGACTATGATAAGATTTGATCTTTCATAGCGATATTTAGTCTTGACGGATTAATGTAGCAACCACTACATATATTTTGGTATATGGTAGTTGAACAAACAAAACAAGTTATTCTAATAGAATGGTTACCTAGGACGTGTACATAACACGATCCAAAGGGTTTTGTTAATTCAAAGGATGCTAAGAGAGTATGCAAAACTTCAATGGTTGAAATGAGCATCGCGGAGTTGGAATCTTCACTGTGATGAAACCGTTAAAAGGTTTAATTTCATCAGAGACGATGAAGATGTTTGCATTTTGCAAGAAATTAAGTGGGAGCGCTAAGACATATTTATAATACATTATGTGAAAGACATATTGTTGATTAGAAATAATGTATCTTTTATTGACACAGGTTAAGAATTTCATTTGGATGAAAGACTTGGGCATAACCCAAGAATTAGGCATCAATGTCTATATGGATAGATTGAGGCGCTAATATGGTTTTGCCAAATGTACATAGATAAGATGTTGAATGAGTTCAATATGGAAACAACAAGAAAGGTTCTTGACGCACGGAAAGTACTGAATCAAGATTCAAGTCTGTTGACACGAGATTCAAGTGTTTTGACACTTGGTAAAATCACAAGAATATTTTGATCAATTATTCTTTGAGATGTACACATCCAGATATGTCCTATGCTCTAAATGTTATGAGCATATACCAGAATAACTCATAAGATGATCATTGGACAATAGTAGGGATATTCCTATGATCTTTGGAAGAACTATATATTATTTATATAGTGGTGACAAATGGTTCATTGTAAATTGTTGCATTGATACTAGTTTTGTCACAAATTAAGTTTATCTCAATTTAAACTATGGTGGCACAATGTAATGGAAAGCAAGTTCCATAACGGATTTGGTTGAGTACCAAAGTTAAAACATTGTGACAGATACTAAAACAAAAGGCTAAGTATATGACTGCTATTGTAGCAGCAAATGAGGGCATTTGCATCAATAGTTTGTTATCAGACTAGGTGTGGTTCATAGCGGGATAATACTATGAAGATACATTGTATGACAATTGTATCAACATGATTTAATCCCAAGGAACTAAAGGTCTCACCAAAGGACCAAATTTATACAATGCCATCTCATTGGAGAATGAGTAACGCGTAGAGACGCAAGGACATGCAAATACACACGGACCTGGAAGTGTCAGATCCGAAGATTATGTTTACCACTAGCAATAGTGTCTATACAACACCAGAAAGCCATAGGTGTTGAATGCACAAGTTTTTAACTAGATTATTGACTCTAGTGCAAGTGGGAGACTGTTGGAGATATGCCCAAGAGGCAATAATAAAGTGGTTATTATTATATCTTTATGTTTATGATAAATATTTACATCCCATGCTATAATTGTATTAACCGGAAACATTAATACTTGTGTGTTTTGTAAACATAAAAGAGTCCCTAGTAAGCCTCTTGTTGAACTAGCTTGTTGATTAAATGATGATCATGGTTTCCTGATCATGGACATTGGATGTTGTTAATAACAAGGTTATATCATTAGAAGAATGATGTGATGGACACACACCCATAGTAAGCGTAACATAAGATCAAGTCATTAAGTTCGTATTGCTGTAAGCTTTCAAATACATAGTAACCTAATCCTTCGACCATGAGGTTATGTTAATCACCATCACCGGATGGGTACTTTGATGACATCAAACGCCGCTTCGTAACTGGGTGGTTATAAAGGTGTCATTGGGTATTCTGAAAGTATGTGTTGAAGTGCATAGACTAAGATTGGGATTTGTCCATCCATATGACGGATAGATATACTCTGGGCCCTCTCGGTGGAATGTCATCTAGATAGCTTGCAAGCATGTGACTGGGTACGAGTAAAGAGTACTTATCAGTAACGAGGTAGAACTAGGTATTGAGATACCGACGATCAAACCTCGGATAAGTAGAATATCGTGTGACAAAGGGAATTGGTTTTCGTATGTTAATGGTTCTATCGATCACAAAGTCATCGTTGAGTATGTGGGAGCCGTTATGGATATCCAGATCCCGCTGATGGTTATTGATCGGAGAGGTGTCTTCATCATGTCTGCATATTCACGAACCGTAGGGTGACACACTTAAGTTTCGAAGTTGTTTTAAGTAGATATGGAGTATGTGTTGGAGACGGAATGATGTTCGGAGTCTCGGAATGGATCCGGGACATCACGAGGAGATCCGGAATGGTCCGGAGAATAAGATTCATATATTGGGGATCATTTTCTAAGTTAGGAAATGTTCCGGAGTGTTTGTATGGAGATTCTAGAAGGTTTCGGAATGTTCTGGAAGGTTCTAGAAGAGTTCTTGGTGTTTGCTTGAGAACCAAGAAAGGGTCAAGGAAACCTTGTGGGGGGTAGACACGGATTCGTGGGGGAGGACTCCTTCCCCCCTTCCCAACCCGCCGGCCCAAGGAGGGAGGGGAGTCCTACAAGGACTCCCCCTCCCAAGGCGCCTCCCTCCTTTAAATAGAGGGGAGGGGGCGCCCCCTCCTACACCTCTCTCATAACAAGCTCTAGCCGCCGCCTCTGTTCTCCTCCTTCCCTCTGCTCAGGCTCAGGCGAAGCCCTGCAGAATTCTTCTCTCCACCACCACCACCACACCGTCGTGCTGCTAAGATTCCATGGAGAAGATCTACTACCTCCGCTGCTTGCTGGAATAGGGAGAGGAAGGTCTGCTTCGACTCCGCACGTGTGATTGTCTGCGGAAGCGCTGCCGAAACGCGGCGCCGGAAGGATCGTCCACTCGATCTTGAGATCGGCAAGTGATCGACTACATCAACCACGAGATCCGTTCTCGAACAAGGCTTTCGAAACTACGAGGGTTAGTACCGATCTATCTTGTTGCACATGTCTAATAGATTAGATCTTGGATTTTATCTAGATTAGATCTGGGTTTTGTTCGTTCTTGCGGTAGAATTTTTTTGTTTTACATGCTACGAACCCATCACCTTCATCAACGGATGACTCGCCTGCTGCTCCTGCTCCTTAGAAATACTAGTCATGTTTATCAGATCCCCGGAATGCCAGGCTTAGATGTATTTAAATACTTTGGTTTGGTTGTGCTACAATTTTATGTTCTGACCTAAGTTTTATTGCCATATTATCGTGGGTGATGTCCCCGAGTTTCATTTTCTTGTTCCTCCAATTTCTGACTCGGCTTGCGTCTACCTTGATTCGGTATTTTGACTTATGAGTCCGAGGTTCAAAAAATTGACTTAACAATACTTGAAACCTTGAGATTAGCTCAAAATGATCTAGTATTTTAGTGACAAATAAACCAAGGTTAGCCAAAAAACCAATGTTGACCCGCTTAAGTTCTTTCCCTTAGTCGTTTTTCATGTGCTTTGCCATTCCAAACTTGTTCTCTTGCTTGCCATGAAGCCAATTCATGTTGGACAGCAGCAAAGTCCAAGAGTTAGGTTTTTGGTGCTTACACATTAATAATCCAACTAAGATATAAGCGACTTAACACAGCCGACATAAAAATACGAAAACAAGAAACAAGTATTATAGCAGTCCCCGAGTCTCTGCTCGAGGTGATAAAGTTTTTATTGATAATCTCATCGCCGACATACATACCGACGTATGAGTAGCTCGGATACATTCACCTCTTAGGTGTAGAAAGGAAGAAGCAGTGCTACGTTCCACGGTCGTTTGGATTCCTCTTCGGACCTATCCGCCTTGTTCTTTTCCTTGGGTTGTGCATCAATAAGATAGTAGGAATCATTACGCTAGGCTTTGCTCACAATGAAAGGTCCTTCCCATGGAGGGGATAACTTATGCATGCCAGCAGTGTGCTGTATTAGCCGTAGTACCAAATCACCTTCCCAGAAAACTCGGGGGTTTACTTTCCGGCTATGATAGGGTCGGAGATTTTACTAATATATGGCAGATCTAGACAAGGCCAGTTCTCTCGCTTCTTCCAGCAGATCAACATCATTTTTCCGGGCTTCGTGCACTTTGGCTTTTGTGTATTGGGTGACTCTTGGTGAATCATGCTCTATGTCGGCTGGTAATACAGCTTCTGCCCCATATACCAGAAAGAATGGCGTATAGCATGTTGATCGGTTCAGATTTGTTCTTAAACTCCACAGCACCGCTGGTAGTTCTTCTATCCAGCACCCCCCTGATCTTTGCAGCGGCTCTATGAGCCGGGGTTTTATCCCGACAATACTAGTCTGTTGGATCTTTCCACTTGCCTGTTTGATGCAGGGTGGGTGACTGAGGCGACATCTAACCGGATCTTCTTTTCTTGGAAGAATCTCGCAAACGCTCCTTCAGCGAAATTTGTTCCATTATCAATTATGATGCTATGGGGATAGCTGTACCTTAAGATTATATCCTTGAGGAATTTTAGTTTTGTTGCCCCATCACATTTCCGAATTGTTTTCACTTCAATCCATTTGGTGAACTTGTCCACCATGACCAGAATATGGGTCATCCCTCATTTCGCCGGCTCAAATGGTCCTACCATATCTACGCACCATACAGCAAATGGCCATTTAATGGGGATAGTTTTCAGCTCTGACATTGGTAGGTGAGTTTTCGTGGCGTATCTTTGACAACCATTGCATTTTCTCACCAAGTCCTCTGCTTGCTCCAAAGAAGTGGGCCAATAAAATCCATGTCGGAAAGCTTTTGCTACTAAGGCCCTTGTGGACGCATGGTGGCCATATTCCCCTTGATGAATATTCCGGAGTATGTCAAGTCCTTCCTCTGGATCAACACACCTCTACAGTACTGTTGTCACACTTCTTTTGTATAGTTCGGTGTTGATAATTGTATAGGCCTCTGCCCTTATATGAATCTGCCTTGAACTTATTTCATCATCTGGCAAGATTCCCTCTTTCAGGAAATCAAAAATTGGCTTCGCCCAACTTGGTACAGTCCGGACGGGAAATGGTTCCTCATCAACTTCCATTGCATCCACCGACATTACTCCTGCCGGATCAGACTGAACAGTCCCGTGGTTTGCTGAAGCAGTCCCCGGGATTGCTGAGGCAGTTTTCGGGTTTGCCGAGGTGCTCCCCCACTCTATGTCCATAGGTGTAGCTCCTGATCCAAGAGCGCCGGGATAAAAATAGAATCTGGTTCGGGTGAGGGCGTGATAGATGGTTTTCTCAGGTGCTCCAAGGAAACATTTGGCAGGATTGGCTGCCGGGACGATCCCAACTTGGACAGCATATCCAGCGCCTCGTTTTCAATCCGGGGTATGTGAGGGAATTCACATCCCTCAAAAAACCCACTTATCTTTTGAACATGGAACCTGTACAGGGCGATGTTAGAATCCAAGGCATCCCAATTTCCAGATACTTGCTACACCACCAAATCAGAAACTCCAAAGCATTGTATCCGACGTATCCCTACTTCTTTCGCCAATTTGAGTCCTCACCCGAATGCTTCGTACTCTGCCACATTATTCGAGGCACTAAAGTGGATTTGAAGGACATACTTCAATTGATCCTTCTTGGGTGAGGTAAGCTCTACTCCGGTGCCCAATCCATCTTTCAGTTTCGATCCATCGAAGTGCATTTGCCAATAATTGGAGTCCGGCAAGGGTGGCTCGTATTGCATTTCAGCCCAGTCCACAAAGAAATCCGCCACGGCTTGCGACTTGATTGCATCCCTTCTGTCAAATTGTGGTGCATAGGGAGCTAACTCAATTGCCCACTTTTCTATCCGGCCGCTTGCGTCTTTGTTACTCATAATTTCTGAAATGGGTGCCTCACATATCACCTTGATGGGGTGTTCCTCAAAATAGTGTTTGAGTTTCTTGGCCGACATATATACATCGTACGCCATCTTCTGATAGTGAGGATAGTTCTGTTTCGAGGTTGACAATACCTCGCTTAGGTAGTACACCGGCCTTTGCATGGACTTTCCTTCCTCTCCACGCTCTACTACGATTACCACACTTACGACTCGGTTGGTCGCGGCTACGTAGAGGAACATTGGCTCCTTAGGTAGTGGTGCAGCTAGGATTCGCGTGGTAGATAACATCTTTTTCAACCCTCGAAATGCAAGATCCGCCTGTGGCATCCATGTGAACTTGTCTGCCTTTTTCATTAGCTGGTAGAGGGGCAAGGCCTTCTCTCCCAACCAACACACGAACTGACTTAACGATGCTAGGAAACCAGTGAACTTCTGCACATTGTTAAGACATTTTGGCAGTTCCATTCTTTCTATGGCCCGGATTTTTGTCGGGTTAGCTTCAATGCCACGGCTAGATACCAAAAAACAGAGTAACTTTCTGGCGGGTACGCCAAAGGTACACTTCTCCGGGTTCAGCTTCATTCGGATTCTTCTCAAGTTCACGAATGTCTGCCGGATATCATCAAGGAGTGTATTGATTTCTTTGGTTTTTATTACCACATCATCCACATAGACTTGCACATTCCGACCTATCTGATCATGTAAGCATTTTTGCATGCATCGCTGGTACGTTGCTCCTACATTACGTAACCCAAACGACATAGTGCGATAGCAATAAGCCCTGTACGGGGTAATCAACATAGTCTTTATTTGATCATCTGGATTCAGGGGTATCTGGTGGAAACCAGAATACGCATCAATGAATGACAGTATGTCACATAGGACCGTTGAGTCTATGACTTGATCTATTCTAGGGAGTAGAAATGGATCTTTGGGACACGCCTTATTCAGGTTCGTGTAATCAATACACATGCGCCATACCATAGCTACGTTCAGATCATCTTTCTTCTTCTCCACCAACAACGTATTAGAGAGCCAATCCGGATTAAGTAATTCCATGATAAATCCAGCCGCTAGGAGCCTAGCTATTTCGTCTCCAATGACTTTCCTCCTGTCCTCGGCGAAACGCTGGAGTGGTTGCTTAACTGGCTTAGCCCCGGGTCTTACGTTTAATGAGTGCTCAGCCAACTCCCTTGGTACACCTTGCAGATCCTGAGTAGACCAAGCAAAGTTATCCCGATTCTCACAGAGGAAGTTGACGAGCTCGCTTTCCTATTTGCTGCTTAACCTGGCACCAATGGTCACGGTGTGCTCTAGGAACTGATCATCGATTGGCACTTTCTTTGTGTCCTTAGTTGCTTGGAAAGATACGCTCCCGTGCGGGTTGGTCAGGGCCGACATATATTGTTGCACGGATTGAGCCAGCGCCGCCACTTCTAGTATCTTCCTTTTTTCTTGAGCAATCATGAGTGACCCGGCTAGATAGGATCCGGCTAAGGCGCACTCGACCGAACGCCGGAAATCCCCTGATACAGTTATCACGCCCCTTGGTCTGGGTAACTTCATCTTAAGGTAACTGATGTGGGTCGTTGCCATAAATTTGTTCAGCGCTGGCCTGCCGAGTAACGCGTGATAAGCGCTCTCCAGATTCACCACTTCGAATTCCATGTTCTCAGTATGTCAATTGTCTCTTATGCCGAATAACACGTCAACCTAGACCTTACCGATTGTCTCACAGGAAATACCCGGTACAATGCCGTGAAAGGTGGTCCTCGTTTCTTGCAACATGTTCTCTGTTATTCCCAACTTGTGCATGGTATCCTTGTACATAATGTTGATAATGCTTCCATTGTCAATCAGTACCTTGGAAAACCTTACATTGAGATTCGGCCTGATGAACGTCGAATCCAGGACCAGAGCATAGGTTCCTAGGCTTGGCATGTTCTTTGGGTGATCCTTGACACTCCATGTAATCTCCTGATCTGCCTAGGGCATATACCTCACCACTGCTGGCATTAGTGTGTTCACCTCCATATGCCGGTGCTGCAAGCTTTTCCGGTCATTCTCTTCCGTGGTGAACACACAGTAACATTGATGACCTTGACCTTGACCTTGTTGCTGGCTATTGCCCACTTGATGTACAGCATCCCTTCTTTCCAGATTTTCGTACCTCGGAGGAGGTGGTCGTAGCATCAGTTGCTGTCCATTCCCCCTGTTAGTAATGGTGGCCAAGGGGCTTCATTTCTAGGTGCTTCGTTCCGAGGTGCCTGAGCATTCCCCAAACTTCCCTGTTCTAACTTCCTCATCCATTCACATTGCCGGGTTGTATGATTCGCCGGGCTATTCGGGCTTGGCGTATGGAACTTGCAAGATTGATCCAGCATAGGACGAATCGTATACCTCGATCTATCCTTTTGTTCTTGCCATTGCTTCTTCTACTCTGGGGTCCAAGGTTTTTTCCCTTCATTTTTCTGTTGCCAGTTTTTCCCTCTAGTTTTTGGCGTTGGCTGGCTCCGGCATTGGAATGATCCCGGTCTACTGCTGCGACCTATTGCGAGTTATACCGGTAATCCGGACGTTCATCCCTTCTCTTTCCTCGAAAATCGTTCCTCCTTGACGATCCAGAGCCATCTTGGCCGTAATACTCCATGTTTGCCTCGCTCGACATTAGCCGGGGTTGTGTTGGATCTCCCAAGGCATACGAATCTGCGATCCGAATTGTCTCAGCCAAGGTAGTTGGCATGTCCCGCTGTAACCTCTGCCACAGCATACTTCCATATCTACATCCATGAGTGACATGGATATACCCTACAGGTATTCGAGCTTGGTATATACGGCCTGAATATGGCGGGAGCCCACGACATTGCAAAGGCCCAAATGGAGAACTCGAGTAACCTACGGACTCTCGATTGCTTGCCGAAAAAGAAGAAGCTAAAGATAGAAAGTTTAAAGGGAAAACCCTAACCTATAACCGACTCGACCTGCTACCTGAGACCTAGCCTATCTATATAAAGGCTAGGAGGGGGCGGCGAGGAGGACACACGCAACCCTAGTTCCCACAACCCTCGCCAGATTGCATCTGCGCACCATTGTAATCTTCGATTCCTCTTTTAATTCCACGAGCAGACAAGCAGGAGCAGGGACCTCTACGAGGCCTGAACCTGGGTAAACCTTCGAGTCCCCTGTGTGCTTGTTTGCTAGCCGATTGATGCTTCCAGCGCTCCCTCCTTCTCCAAACCCCAAGTCCATAACAATGGGCATTGATGAGTTAAACCCTCGTTAATTGGCACCGTCTGTGGGAATTGGGAGTGCCGATGTTGCGGCTTCTTCGGCCCAGCAACTACGATCTACAACTCCACAACAGTGGAGATTCGCCAGCTCTTCGGCGCGTTTGACTTCACCGTCCACACGCCGGCCACTCGCCCGACTTTCGAGTCCGTGGGCGACGGAATTAGCCTGGCGATCGGGAGCTTCCGCTTTCAAGTGGGTCAGATGGGCACGCTTCGCATGCCTGACCAGCCGACAACACCATCGATTGCTCCCGCGTCGTGGTTCCCTCCACCTGTCGGCACCCTCAGTTAGCTCAATGCCTCGACAACAGTCGAGAATACGGCCAGCGACAGTAGTCGCCAATCCGATCTAGGCGATCTAGGAACTGAAGATGGAGTCTACGGCTCCGGATCTGAAAGTTGCGGGAGCAGCAGCTTCCCCAACCACTTCATGTGCGCCGTCATCAACACGGGCGATTCCTCCGCCAATCGCGACAACATGGGCAATGGTGGCAATGGAATCGACCCGCCAAACAGTGGCATACCTAATGGCGGACCACCCAATGGCGGACCACCCAACGGCGGCCCCACTAACGGCGCCCCTGTCAACAACGGAGGAGCAGCCGAACTCCCCACCATGGTGAATGAGCAAACTGGCGAACACGTCGTGATCAGGCTCAACGATCTCGAGTGGGCTCATTGCCGTGAAGCTCTAAGAGGCCACCCTCTACCCTTCGGCTCCCCGCAAGAGCTGCTGATGGGTTACCATTGGCTCCTAAAGGAGGAATAAAACCGCAAACTACAAACAATCGCGCAACTCGAAGCGCATAAAAAGGCGGTAGACGAGTCATGCCTCCGGCGAGCTGGGCTCTCCTACCACGGAGGATCCTCCTCCAAGTGCAACGAGTACATCGCTAACAAGAGGCGATCTTGACTGGCCCACCTTACTGAACAAGATCATGTAGAAGCCACAATGGTCCTCGACTTCGGCTCCATGACGGTAGATACGCGTGGCAACGTGCTCCCAAAAACGATGCAAGCTGTGGTAACGGCAGCCAGCATGTACATCCTCAATAACCAGCCGCAAGCTGAAAATCCTCGAGCTACCATGCACCGATCTACGATCGTAGGCTTGGGGTTAATCAAGGCCGCTCTCGACAAAGAGCCGACACCGGAGCCGAAGAAAGGCAAGGATTTGGCAAAACGCTATTCCTGGCCCTCATCCAGTAATGACAGTCACGATCTGTCTCGACACCGCCGCTCTCGGGGACACGACCACGACTACGACGCGTGTGATGACATCACGCAGCGCAAGATTGACAAGTCAAGGGCGTGACATGCCCGATCGACTGACTCAGAAGACGAAGATGTGGAGCTCTATGGCGCTAGATGTTTCAGCAGGGCCATCAGGCAAAAGCGAATGCCCAAGGGGTTTAAGCTCCCATCAGAGAACCCAAAGTTTGACGGTCTACACGACCCAAAAATCTGGTTAGAGGACCATATCTCCTCCGTCAGGCTCCACGGCCGGAGTCGAAGCACGGCTATGCAATGCCTGCAGCTATAGCTACAGGTCGCCGCCCGGGCATCGCTCAACAACCTCCCACGCGGATCCATTCGCAGTTGGGAAGAGCTGGTCTACAGCTTTGTGCACAACTTCAAGGGCACCTACGAAAGGCCCCCGTCAATCGAAGAGCTGAGGTGCTGCCAGCAAAGGTTGGGTGAATCGCTACGCTCGTACATCCAGAGGTGGTCCCTCATCAAGAACTCCACAAAAAATATCTCGGAGGATCGTGCAATCGACGCATTCAACGGTGGCGTTCGCCGCATAGAGATTAGGGAGGAGCTGGGCCGCTCAATGCCCAAAACCATTGACCACCTAATGGAAATCGCGAATCGGTGGGCGGATGGAGAAGATTCGATGAAAATCGCGTTCACTCCGACGATGAAGCAGAACTCGAGCGCAGACGCGATCGCCGAAGCAAACATCGAATGCGCATCTACGATGACCGCGACGACGTCAACATGGTCGCAGCTGGCTACGCTGACAGACGCGACGACAACCGCAACAGCGGCTACTGCAGCGGTGTATACCGCGACTCCGGGAAAACCACGCAAGTATGGCAGCGCCGCACTCGCGATGAGGCACCCGCATCATCCATTGAAGACAAGCTATTCGGGCCATCCACCGTGCACTTCTACATCGACAAGCATGATGGCAAAAGAAAATCCAGCCACCTCCTCAAAGACTGCCGCGAGTTCCTCAAACTCCACGAGGGTTTGGCCCGGATGAATCGCGACGCGGTCAACAGGTGCTACGGAGCCGCCCTAGGCGCTGTGGCACATGGAGATCCTCCACCACCACCCGGACCACCGCCAAACACAGCTGCGCCTGACCAGCATCATGGAGGCGAGCCATACCCACGGGCCATGGGTACCATGATGATCCAAAAGGGTCGCCCATCCAACCGGGTGAAAAAGGCCATCACTCGCCAAGTGAATCTGGCGACAAAATCACCACCATCCACCACTGAGTACCTCATTGGACGCGACTCCTGCATCACCTTCGACAAGCGCGACCATCCGCACCAAGTAACTCGTCCAGGCCAATGTCGCCTCGTACTCGAGGCATAAATTGGAGGTTTCGACATGATCCGCGTCTTCATGGAAGGCAGAAGCGGCATCCACCTTATGTTCGCGAGTACCTTGCGAGCAATGAGGATCCCTCTGACCTGCCTAGAGGCCTCGGACACAACATTCCATGGCATCGTCCCAGGCAAGGGCTTATATCCCCTTGGCAAAATCAACCTCAACGTCATCTTTGGCAGGCCGAAAAACTTTCGACGCAAGTGCATCAACTTTGAATTCATCGACTAGCCCTCACATTACCACCGCATCCTCGGACATGTCGTGTTCACTAGGTTAATGGCAGTGCCTCAATATGCCTATCTGCAGATAAAAATCTCAGGCCCTAATGGCGTCATCACAATCAACGGGAGCTTCGAGAGGTCCGATAGTTGCAACAGGTTGTTCAACAGAATTTCCCAGTCCTTCGGCATGCAGGAAGAACTCGCGAGACTGAAGGAGTCAACAGACAACAGTCTGCCTCCCTTGAGCCGGCCAAGTTCACCCGACCTATCCTTTGACTCATCGGTGCACACGAAGAAAGTTCAAGTCCACCCATCGGATCCCGCAAAGACGGCCCTCATCACGAATAGCTTGAGTCCCGCATAGGAACTCGCGCTTGTTGAATTCCTCCATGACCACTGGGAAATCTTCGCCTGGTGTCCAGCGGACATGCCAGGAGTTCCTAGGAAATTCGCTGAGCACGCACTCAATGTCAACCTAGACGCAAGGCCAGTCAAACAAACAATTCGGTGACTGTCTGAACCAAGAGAAAATGAAGTCGGAATGGAGATCAACAGACTCCTCGACGCCAAATTCATACGCGAGATCTAGGAAAGCACTTGGCTCATCAACACGGTGCTAGTACCAAAAAAGGACACGGATATCCTGCGGATGTGCGTGGACTTCACCTCTCTGAATAAGCACTGCCCGAAGGACCACTTCCCGCTACCAAGAATCGACCAAATCATCGACTTCACCGCGTGATGTGAGCACCTCTGCTTCCTCGACGCCTACTTAGGCTACAAGCAGATTCGAATGAAGGAGGAGGATCAAGAGAAAACGGCGTTTACAATGCCTTTTGGTGTGTTCTTCTATAACGCAGGAGCCACCTACCAGTGGTGCATGCAGGCTTGCCTCAAGAACCAACTTGGTCGCAACGTCCAAGTCTATGTTGACGACATCGTAATCAAGACCAAAGAGGAAGCTTCACTAATCGATGATTTACGTGAAACCTTCGCCAACCTCGACTGCTTCGGATCAAGCTCAATCCGAATATGTGCGCCTTCGGCGTACCATCTGGGCCACTACTCGGGTATCTCATCTCCGCGAGGGGGATCAAGGCGAACCTGAAGAAAATAAAAAGTCATACTGGGCATGGAGAAGCCAAAGAACATAAGAGGTGTCTAGCAGTAGGCTGGAGAATCGCGGAGCTCAGTCGATTCATTAGTCGAATGGGCGAAAAGGCCCTGCCCTTCTAGCAACTTCTCCACAAAGTTGACAAGTTCGAGTGGACCAACGAGGCACATGAAGAATTCGAAGACCTCAAGCGCCTACTGTCCACCTCGCCAGTACTAGTGACCCCACGCGAAAGGGAACCACTGTTGCTATACATCTCCGCCACCAACCAGGTTGTCAGCACGATGCTCATGGTAGAACGAGCCAAGGAAAACAAGGTCCACGGGGTACAACGCCCAGTCTATTACCTCAGCGAGGTACTCACGCCAACAAATCAGTGGTACCCGCACTACCAGAAGCTGGCGTACGGCATCTTCATGACAGCCCGATGACTGCACCATTACTTTCAGGAACACCCAATCGTGGTAGTCAACGACGCCCCGCTTGGGCATATCCTCAACAATCCCGACGCCACGGACGAGTCGCGCTTTGGGGGATCGAACTGTCTCCACGAGACATTACATATGAAAAACGTGACGCAATCAAGTCGCAAGTTCTCCCTGACTTCCTCGTGCACTGGATGGAGAACCAGCTCCCTGAAAAACCAGATATGTCCTACCTCTGGACGATGCAGTTCGATGGATCCAAGCGAAAGGATGGAGCTGGCGCACGCGTCATACTAACATCGCCCCAGGGAGACAAGCTGAAATATATTATGCGAATGCAGTTCACTGCCTCCAACAATGAAGATGAATACGAGGCCCTGCTACATAGGATGAGGATGGAAAAAGCCTGCGGCGCCAAGAGGCTCATAATATACGGCGACTCCAAGTTGGTCGTCAACCAAACAATGCACGAGTGCGACGCACTAAACGACAATATGATCGCCTACCGTGACCTCTACGACACACTCGAAGGGTACTTCGACGGTTGCGAGCTGCGGCACATAGGCCGTGAAAGAAATGAAGAGGCGGACGCGCTCGCCAACATTTGCTCTACCTGCGCCCCCATACCACCTGGGGTATTTCTCAAGCGCATCTATGAACGCTCCATCAAGCCAAAGGCCACAGAGAAGTAAACAAGCGCCACAACGGACTCAGGCGCTGCGCCACCCAATGAGCCAATAGCACTTGACGACTTGGAGCTTGACACATGACTCGAAGGACAGGTGAGCGTCATGATGATCGAGCCATCTTGGACTCAACCGTACATCACATACCTTCTCAGCAAAAGGCTACCGGATGGCCCGACTGACACATGGGACATTGCGCGGTGATCCAAGGCATTCGCTGTTATCAACGGTGAATTTTATAAGCGCAGTATCAAAGGAGTACTCCAACGATGTGTCTCCAATGCCGATGGAAGAGTTGTTCTCCTCGACATCCATGAGGGGACTTGCGGGCACCACGCTGGCAGTCGAGCCCTCATCACCAAAGCCCTATCGTCTGGATTCTACTGGCCTACGGCCATGCATGACTCCCAGGACATCGTCCAAAAATGCAACGCTTGCCAGCGATTCATGGACAAGCCACACGCACCTGGCGTGGAGCTCCGGCCAATTCCATTGGCCTGTCCCTTCGTGCAATGGGGACTCGACATGGTCGGCAAGATCCCAAAGTCCTCACGAGGAGGCTACGTTTACCTCTGGTCGCAGTCGACAAATTCACCAAGTGGATAGAGGCCATGCCAGTGACTAACCAGTCAGGATACATCGTAGTCTAGTTTTTCGAGTCCATCGTCTATTGCTTTGGAGTACCACACAACATCATGACGGACAATGGGACGAACTTCACATCCAAGGAGTTCCAAGAATTCTGCAAGAATCTGGGAATCAACGTAAGCTATGCATCCGTAGCACATCCACAGACCAACGGTTAGGTCGAAAAAGCCAACGGGCTCGTCTACAGCGGCATCAAGAAGCGACTCCTCAGGCCACTCGAACAAGCCGCAGGCTGCTGGCTAGACGAGCTGCAATCGGTACTCTCGAGCCTGCACACAACTCCAAACTGTGCCACGGGCTATACCCCGTACTTCATGGTGCATGGTGCTTAAGCGGTCCTACCCGCAGAGGTACGATACAAAGCATCGCGAGTGGTCGCTTATAGCGAGCAGGAGTCAACTCTTGGACTCGAAGACTCCGTCGACCTCCTTGACGAGGCACAGGAAATCGCCACGGAAAGATCAACGATCTACCAGCAGAACCTGCGCAACTACCACAGCAGAAGGCTACGCCCCAGGTCCTTCGTTGAAGGAGACCTGGTCCTGCGACTGAAACAGCAAGGGCATATCAACCTCGAATCCCCCTGGGAGCGACCATACGTGATTACAGAAGTAATCCCAGGTGGCGCCTATCGCCTTAAAGATTCTGAGACAGGAGCCGCATACTCCAACCCCTCGAACGTCGCGCAGCTGCGGTGCTTCTACCCTTAGTCGTCTTTTATTTTTACATTGCAAATAAGGCTACTCAACCAAGGCTAATTAGCCACACATTGTACCCCACACTATCCTATGAATAAATAAAGCTAAGTGCCCCAAAACTCTGTGTTCCTTTTATTTTTGCAAATTATCCACTCGGGGGCTGCGCCACCCTATACACATCTATTCTACGAACTAACGTGATATCCTGAGTAGCTGATGTACTAATCAAAACCCTTGACAAACACCAACCCAGTTGCAACGCACATGACAGGTTGGCAAGGTGCTGAGATAAACACAAGTCAGGATAACGAAAAGGAATCGCATAGTGCAACGCACTCGCAAGACATACACGCTAACGAGCTCTTTATATACATCAATATCAATCAATTATACACAACATATATATATGAAGTTTACAACATTGGTGCAACTATGTGCAGGATACAAACTAAACTACTATTGCAACAAAGGAACATTGGTCTGCTCCTTGAAGAGGTCGACGATTTCATCCGCTGGGCGATCCACCGCATGGTAGTGAGGAACCATGTTCCAAGTCGACCCCGCTGGCGGTCCGGCCACAATTGCTGCAACATCCACATCAGGCCTGTGCAGTCGCACCAGCGACAGAGCAGCCTTGGCACCAGCCACTAACTATTGTCGTACATAGTCGTGGACTGCACTCAAGTCTTGGAATTTAGCAAGAAGGGCCAGCAGGCTCGATGGAACGATGTCCAGCGAGAACATCATCTGATAAATATTCCTCAAGCACGATTGTGACTTCTTTAGGAAGTGAAGCACTCGCGAAGCACAATCCTGGAGGGTCGCAAGTGCCGATCATGATCCACCCAAAAGTATCCACTCGCCTGAAGTTGCTCTTGGGTCAAGTCATTCATGTGAATGGTAATCCTGTCCTTCTCATCCTGTGGATGGCGTGCATTGACAACTATACCAAGCAAAAGCAAAAAATAAGAAGACAATGAACTAGTGTGAGTGACTACAAGAAAAAGAAAAGGAAGAAGAGAGTTAACACTTGAATTTGTCGCCGAGCTGCGTCACCTCCCCTAGCAGATACTGCTCTTGGGCGATGGCGTTCTCCCCCCTCGATTTCCATACATTCGCGTTACCACGAAGCACAGGAAGTGCACGCTCCAACTGCTTCACGCTGTCACGGAGTTGCGAGAGCACAGACAGTTCATCCACCCTTGAGCGCGACTGCGCCAAAGTATCATCAGCGGATGGCATATTCGGAGGTTCACTTGAAGGACCACTCCATGTGCCCTATCACAAGCCAAGCAAGAGACAATAAGAATACTAAGGCGATGCATAGAGAAAAGACTCGAGTGCATTCAAGCATAATAAAGTATCAACAGATACACTCGCCAACAGCATGTTCCAGACAAAAGAGACAGGCTATTTAACTATTAAAGACATGAATACTGAGGAGCAACTGGCTTCTTCGACTTGGACTTCAGTTTTGGGGGCCTCATCGAGTCTGTGGCGGTATCAGACGCCACAGACTTCCTGTCGGCCCCTGACGACGCAGCCTTCACCGCCTTCTTGGCTCGCTGCAGTTCCTCAGAGTACTTCGCAACTGTATTGGTCAGCTGCGGCCCATACTTGCCATAGGCAGCTGCGAAAGGAGCAAAGACTACCTGTTGGCCATCTGCGCTGACAGGCATTGCCTTGGAGACCGCAGCAGGATCAACCTCGACTCCATGGGCCTGCACCATTGCGAGTGACATCGAAGCGCCAACCACAGGTTGTGAGTTCTTGAAGCCAATAGGAATGCCTCCAGCAAAGGACTCCACCAGATCATCCATATTTTCGATTAACTCAGCCTTGGGCGCCAGCTCCTCGCGGAGGCGACTGAGCATGCCCTTGGCCTTGGTGAGCGTCCCCTGAACAACAGCATTGTGATCTTCGACTGCCGAGATGGCACCTGCCAGGGCATCATCATGAAGGATTGGCTGGGCATCGAAGCTTAGACCGCTGGCATCTACACAATAATCAAGCATTGGCACAAAAGTTAGCACAACAACAAATTCGAAAGAAGGGACACGACGAAAATTCATACGAGGGAATACCTGAGAGGGACATGGCAATCGAAAAAAGTTGTTCTTCGAACAACTTCTCCCTAGCTACGATGGAGGCACGAAAATCCTCTTCGCGTTTCCGCGACTCGTCATGTGTTGCGATTGCCTCATCGCGACTCTTCACCGCCATGGCGAGCGCCTTTTCGAGGGAAGCTGCGTCGCGAAGGAGTGCATTATGCTCAGCTGTGAAACAAACAAAGATAGACTATTAGTCGAATATATCACAAGGATGAAGAAGAAGAAGCAAAAAACACTCACTTTCAACCACGCGATGGCGATTGTCCAGCATTGCATGCTAGCGACCCATCGCAAGCACCTGCTCCGCCAGGCGAGCGGCTTCCTTCACAATGAGCTGCGATAAGAGAAACAGTAAAGGATCAACAGATGGTATGGATGAAAAAATTCGACTGCAAAACTCAAAAGAAGCAACACTACACATACATGATCCTCCAATGACTCCGAAGTCGATTGACGCGCAGTCGTCCGGATAACCATCTGGTGCTCCACATCGTGTGCAGAACTGGATGAATTATGCCCGGAGTGGGCCGCCAATGGAGGAGAAGGAGTGCGCTCATCCACTTTCTTGGCCTTGGAGGTCGCAACTCCAGATTCCTTAAAAAATTGGACGTCACCAGAAGATGACGACGCCGACTGACTGCAGAACAAAACCAACATCAAGAGAATGCAACTCCAAAGAAGAACCAAATGGAAGACTCGTATACTTACCAATCAAACTTGTCAAAATCGAAGGTTTGATCCCCCGACTCTGACGACGACTCCTTCGGCAACCGCATCTTCTTGCGGGAAGACGGCACCACAGCACTCATAGGAACGACAGGTATCGGCGACTCCGCACCAATAGCTACACCTTCAGGAGTTGAAGGAGCTGATGCATCCGAATCCTCACTGCGTGAACGCTTGAGAGTGTCCGGACTACTCGACTCGGGGGCTTCCTCCTCCCCCTTAGATGGGACGGTCTTCATCCTCTTCCAAGGCTTCACGAGGGACAACCCCCTCAGGAAGAGGGGGCATACAGGGTGACACCCTCCAATCCTGCACACATGAAACAAATTAGCACAAGTCAAGAAAAAAGAACCATTCGACAAACAAAGCTACTTCGTAGCACAACCGTACCTCAGGAGGAGGATTAGCAGCATCGAATGGAGGTACGACTGGTTCACTAGGGAGCACATCCTTGGCGGTGTACTTGGTGACCAGTCGCACCCTTTTATCTACCGCACTCGCAGAAATGAAGACCGTCCGTGCCAGCCCACTGGAACATAGGGTGGACTCTGGCCTGCAGGGGCTAGACGTGGCCGCGCAGCCACATGCAAATGGGGGAGCAGCCTCCCTCCTCTTTACCCATGCGACTCTCGAGGTCGTAGACGCGCTCGTACAGCACATCTGTCTCCATGGACTCGTCGGGCATCACGACGTTCTTCCAGGAGTGCCTCGTCTTGCACAGCATCGCGGGATCGAAGGGCACGAGTGCGAATTGGTCTCCGTCGGCCTTCTGGTCGTGGATGTAGAACCACTTGTCCCTCGACCCTTGGACGGACGCCATGAGTTTGATGTCGAAGTACGTGGCAGAGGAGTCGACATGGATACCGCAACCTCCTACATCGTAGACTATGGAGCCAGACGCCGACTGGCGCTTCAGCTTGAAGAGACGCTTGAAGTGTGGCTCGATTCCGAGCCAGCACTCGCAAAGTGTAATGTAGCAAGATACATGGAGGATGGAGTTGGGGGACAGCTGGTCTAGCTGTATCCCATAGAAACAAAGAAGGCCCCTGAAGATAGGATGCAGGGGCAGCGAGAGACCACGGATGATGAACACTAGGAACATCACCCGAAAACCGGCAGGAGGACAAGGAGTTACCTCACCACCTGGGACACGCGAGTCAGCGACCATGGAAGACAAAACTCCGTCTTGGCGTAGGAGACCGAGCGCAGAAGACTTGATAATGGACACGTGCCACGCGCCATTGGTGATGCGAGTGCCCGCGCCCTTCTTCTTCCTGACAACGGCGGCGCTGGTGCCCGAAGGGGCGGAGCTACCCTTCTTCTTGGCAGCAATAGTGGCGGCGGTGGATTCAGCCGCAACACCTCCCTTCTTCTTCCCCATCTTGCGGTGGCGATGCGACCAGAGGAAGTAACTAGGGAATATGCGGAGCTGGTCCAGTGCCGCGAGAAAGATGAACTCTAGGAAGTAGAGGAGCAGCAGCAATGGCGATGGAGGCAAAGGCAGAGAAAAGAGTAGATGGGAAAAATTATCGTCGCAGCACTGCTACTTACCCCCCTAGAAGATGTAATCCAACGGCCATTAAAACCCTATCAGACGTGTGGCGTTCATCGTGATCGACACGTGGAGGACCTGAAGCACTAACCGTCCCCCACTACCCCCATTACGCATGGAAATCGAGGAGACACAGTTAAAACAAAGATTACGCATGCCCGGTCAAGTTAGAGTCAGAAAATGGGACCCACCATTCGTCACGTCCCGTCAAACCCGCTCACGCGGGCAACTGAGGTCATCACACCGTCAGCACTGATGTCATCCAAAATTGAGAAGCAGAAGATTTTGACTACTTTAGTAGTTGCTCGAATCTTCGACTCCACCAAGCACTCTGGGGCTACTCCCATTGGGAGCGTTGGTCGCATACCCTACGATATTTGTTTTCTCTTCTGCGGGAACATGGACACTCAAAGCATACCCCATCACTCGAATCCACGATTCGACTATGAACATGGGTTACTCCCATAGGGAGCGCTGGAAATAAATTCGACTAAAACAAGGAAACAAAATACGACAGCAGTCACAAAAGTTCTTTAGTCCCTGCCTGAGTCTTCGACTCAACCAGGCACTCAGCGGCTACTCCCATAGGGAGCGCTGGTCGCGCACCCTATGATTATTTCTACATCATACTGTGTGTCAATAACATCCACACTCGAAGCTTATGGCGACACCACCTCATGATTTTTCCCTACAAAGAGACTATGTCTCCTGGGTCACCCGAATCATCTCCGCGATGACAAAATTCGGATGCCGTGCTTGCAGTGTGAAGATAAGACCTGAATAAGGCCTAGCAACGCATTCGCTGCGCACTACCAGAGATATATCTGTTCCCAGAGGTACGATGAACATGCCTTGACGGACGCGTCGAGTGCTCACACCCATATACTGGAATTCGACTCCTGTAAGACCTCCGAGGACTCGAGTTTGAGTAGATTGTGTTGTTTTACCCCAAGGTTGTTAACTGAGACCGATACATCGGTTAAATCAGGCACGCACGTCAACAATCCCTATGATACAAATAGAGCAGTCGAAAAAAATACTCAGTCATGCACTCGAAAGGCTTCATAAAGTCCCCAATCGAATCTACGATTCCACTGGACACTCGGGGGCTACTGACATGTGTATACCCTACCGGTACTCGAGATTGGTATATATGGCCTGAATACGGTGGAAGCCCACCGCGTTGCCAAGGCCCAAATGGAGAACTCGAGTAACCTACAGACGCTCGATTGCTTGCGGAACAAGAAGAAGCTAAAGATAGAAAGTTTAAAGGGAAAACCCTAACCTGTAACTGACTCGACCTGGTACCTGAGACCTAGACGATCTATATAAAGGCTAGGAGGGGGCGGCGAGGAGGACACACGCAACCCTAGTTTCCACAACCCTCGCCAGATTGCATCTGCGCACCATTGTAATCTTCGATTCCTCTGTTAATTCCACGAGAAGACAAGCAGGAGTAGGGACCTCTACAAGGCCTGAACCTGGGTAAATCTTCGAGTCCCTTGTGTGCTTGTTTGCTAGATGATTGATGCTTCTATCGCTCCCTCCTTCTCCAAAACCAAAGTCCATAACAATGGGCATTGATGAGTTAAACCCTCGTCACTGAGCGAACCACGCAATAGCTTGTGATTCAATTACTCCCTCGCATGAGTTTCACATATTGCACCACCGAGTCAGGAAATCTCTATCTGGCTCATTCGGTCTCTGCCGGCATTACGCAAGAGTCTGCGGCCTGTTGGGTCTCTTGTAAGTGCTTGAGAAATTGCTAACGAACAGCTCCTGGAAATCCAACCAATAGTTGACACTCCCTGGTGGAAAATTATTCAGCCAAACTCGTGCTAGTCCTTCCAGAATCTGCGGTACATACCTTACCGCCCATCTCAAATTTCCTGTTGCAATCTTGACTGTTGTGGCATAGTCAATCAGCCAATCCTCTGGCCTCGTACTACCACCATAAGTTCGGGTTCCTCTGGTCAGCTGAAAGTTTGGTACTGGTGGCTCGTTCATGAACCGGGGCCCAAAGCATGTTGGACCCGGTGGACCTGTATCTCAATTTGCTCCGACCTATAAATCCTATCCAATTTCAGCCTTGCATCATCTGGCTGCAAGTTCCTGCTTCCCAGCCTGGGGTATCCATTGTTGACCATAGCCAAATAACCATCATTGTATCTTTCCTGATCTGGACGAGCATTTTGTTGTGTTGCTTGTCTCGCGCTCCCCTTTTGTCGAGGTGCGCGCTGCTGCTACGTCTAAGGTAAATTTTGCCCCGTTCCCACGGGATCACACTGTCTCGCATTACCGTTGGCAGCATTTCTTTGACTAGCATTGCCTTGGTCCTGGTTACTTGAGCGGGCACACCTCGGCTGGTACTGTGCCGATCTTCATCAACTTGCACTTCTTTGCCTTTTCTAGCCCTTACCGGGTCATAAGGAACCATCTGTTTGTCTCTTCTTCCGGAGTCCATTACCTCTTCTCTCCTGGGATTATGACCCGGAGATAACGCGGCTCCTCTGGATCTTGCCGGGTTATTTCTGGCCAAATGTACCACCTGTGAGGCTCCTGGTGGCGCCGGTTTTGCCTTGTTTATTTCTTCATTTTGCTGGCAAGCAACTCTCAACAAGTGGTTTACCCTCTCTTGCTGCCTTTGCCGGGCCTCTCCGGTTAAACCTTCTAACTCAGACAAGGCTGCATTTGCTGCCCTGAGGTTCTTTGCCGGGGTACTTTACCGATCCAACACTCCTATTACTATCGTTGCTGTCTGAGCCGGCCTAGGCTCGTACTCCTTGTCAATCTCAGTGATCAGGTTCCTGCCCCGGATTTTCACTCCATCTATACAGTTTGCCTTAGCATATTCCCTCAAGGTGATGTTCAAAGACTGATCCAGCTCTGCTACCTTCTTTGCCCGAGGTAACATTTTCCGCCTAGTTTCTTCGAACTCAGCCTGTGCCTGAGCCGGATCTACCATAGGTGCTATTGGCCTTGCTAGGCTATCTATTGCTTGCTGCAGCACATTCTCTGGCCTTTCTAGCGGAGGAAACCTAGACCTGGTCCGTTTTGGTGTTACCTCTGGCTCTAGTGCCGGATCCTTGCTTGGTTCCACGTCTGGCGCGGTCATCAAGACCTCAACGCTGCTAGTGGGGCGAGTGATACGCACTCCACAAGCTGCGCTGAGAGGTGGCTCGCCTCCCTCGAAGATGTGTCGCGGATGAACGCAGGATTCGTCGATGCCGACGTAGATCTTGTGCGTGCCAAGCTTGATGAAGACGCCGTTGCGCGGTGGAGGGTTCCTGTCGAAGATTCATGTGTTATCGCTGACGTAGTCCAGCACTCCAAAGCGCTGAACCAAGCCTGAGACGACACGCTCACCGGTGCTGGAGAAGTTTCCCGTCTGAATTTTGACCCCTGCTAGCACTTCTATCCCCATGGTGGGCGCCAACTGTCGTGGTGGTGGCATGGAGATGGCATGGATAGGCTAAAGATGGGGCCAATGAGTGCTAGGGGAATCCAGGGAGGGAGAACATGGTGATTCCACACACAGAAGTTCTTGTATTCTCTCTATCAATGGTGTTTACAAGTGCTCGCGAGGCTCTCAGCAAGAAGGAGACGAAGTCTCTTACTCCCTACCAACTAGCCCTAGAGTTCTACATTAGACAGAGAAATGATCGATCCCCTTCTATGGAGGCCCCAGTGCTCCTTATATAGGGGAGCCCAGGTTACAGTTCTAGGGCACACGTGGCAGCATATTCTATGGATATGCTGCTTTCCTAAAGCAGATGCTTCTTTATTCTCTTTAACGGCTCGTCTGGGCTTTGGACGTAACCCACAACATAATCCTTGTCTTTTGGCGTCACCAGACATGGGCTACGTCATCCGGCTTTGCTCGCGTCACCTTGGTCGCCCCTGACGCGCTGGTCCTCTTCTTTACTTTACTTTGCTCATGCTATAGCTAATAAAGCCACCTTTTGACCAGCGGGGGATTCCTTCTCTTATAAGCTAGGATAATCCGGCTTACCAAGTCACCTGTAAAACAGATAAACATGGCCAGCATATATCTTATGCCGGCCAGACCATAGTCAAGGAGATGCTCTATGGGCCAGGTCACATTGTGATTCGGCCTGCCTTGAGGTGACCTGGTCAGCACTTGCTTTGACCGTGCCGTACCCCAACTAACTCGTCCCTTATACCCTGGTGTTACCCTACCCGGGGGTATCCCCCCAACAACAGGGTCATTGAGTGCACGGTTGTCAATGGGACGCTGTAATTTATTGCCAGTTGATTTTAATAAGACATATGCCATTTTCACGCAACTCTCTCAATCTCACTTCGAACTGGGCCCTACCGCAAGTAACTTCCATGAGTCAAGGGACCCCCTCGAGTAGATCAAACATTGCAAGAAATTGGTTCCGTGCCACTTGCGTGCGGTGGAATGGAGGTCTACCATGAGCGTGTTTTCAATGCAGCTCTAAAGTGGAGATCGTGGCTGTTTCAAAAAAAGGGAACCCAAAAAAAGAGAGGTGGAGATCATGGTAGCCCCCCGCCCACCACACGTGTCCACTCGAGAACTACGAACGGTCCGGTGTTTATAAACCCGCTTGACCTTCTTCTTCCATGTGCTCGTGTCATTTTCCCCCAGTCTGTCTAGTCCCAAGACCCCAATCTACACCTACCACGCGCGCCGAAGCTTCCTCGCTTGCACTACCTCCTTCCCTAGGTGCGCCATGAAGCGTACGCATGGAGACGAGCCGGAGGTGAAGCCAGTTGAAGGCGCAGCAGCAGATGGCTCAGTCGTCGCTAAGCAGGCGGAGGCGTCTTCTCCGAGAATGAATGCCGCTAGTCGCCACGCCGTCAAGGGTGCAAGCTCATCCGTCCAGCCAGTAGCCATCACCGTCGCTGCCGAGCAGCAGGTGGCCGACAACATCGTGGTGCCAGCGGTAGATCTGGATGGGGGCAGACAGCAGGCGGAGGCAATCCGGTGCTCTACATCAACGACTCCATCGCCGTAGAAGAAATCTTCGACGCAATCGCGGAGAATGACGAGTTCGAGGAGGAGGTCCCTGATAAGGAGTCCGAGGTACTACATTGCTAGCTTCTCTAGTCGCAGCCGCAGATTTCACCGTTCATACATAGGATTTGCTCAATCCTGTATAGATTCTTTTGCTCTTGAAGTAGGGTAGTATATATCTAGTCACAAAACCCCAATCTGCTCATCTGCCATCTAGTTGAGTGTTGATTTTGATACACAACATGCCTATAACAATACATTTATATTCCTTACTGAGCCCAATGATTCAATTTTGCCCCAAAATAGTGCAAGGGCATCTGATGGTGTCGTTTTCTTAGGGATGGTTACTGAACCTCAGGCAGCAATGCACATAAACAATATAGGTTGTGCTGTTAGTATTTTGGTTCTCCGACTCCATCACTGAAAAAAATGAGGCCCTAATTGTTTTCTCATATGGAACCTATATATATAATCTTTGTATTGTTTCTGATCTATGAATGCATTGTATGATGCATATGTATATCCCTGAATATTTTTTTGTACGATTACATAAAAATTTCTTATTATGGCCAATGATTCAAATTTGCCCCAAAGAGAGGCAGACACATTGGTGTCCAATTTTTTCAGCGATGAGTTGGCAAACCTGAGGCCATGTACAAGATCAATATAAGCTGTGCAATTGTTACTTGGTTCGCTTACGCCATCTCTGTAGAAACTTATGAGGCCGCAATCTTTATTCTACATTCATAGAACTATAATATTTGAATTATCTATTCCATGCATTCATAGTGTATAAGAATTACATTTTAGTTTGTCGCCGAGGCCGATGATTGAAATTTGCCCCAAAAGAGTTCAAGGGAAGACACATATGATGGTCTTGTGTTTTAGGGATGGGTTGGTGAACCTGAGGCAGCAATGCACACAAACAATATAGGTTGTGTTGTTGGTACTTTGGTTCTCCAACTCCATCTCTGAAAAAAATTAAGAGGCCCTTGATTTATTCTCATATGGAACTACATATATGATCCTTGATTTGTTTCTGATCTTTTAATGATTGGTATGATGCATATGTATATGAATGGTTTTGATCATAAGTATTTTTAACATGTACCTTAAGATTAATTGTTTGGTTTTTTTATTTATAATTATAATATTTAGGCTTGTTTTTGTACCTGACTATGTATATCCCTGAATATTGTTTTGTACGATTACATTTTAATTTCTTATTGTGGCCAATGATTCAAATTTGCCCCAAAGAGAGGCAGACACATTGGTGTCAGATTTTTTCAGGGATGAGTTAGCGAACCTGGGGCCATGTACAAGATCAATATAAGGTGTGCAATTGTTACTTGGTTCGCTTACGCCATCCCTATGGAAACTTATGAGGCTGCAATCTTTATTCTACATTCATAGAACTATGTTATTTGAATTATCTATTCCATGCATTGATAGTGTATAAGAATTACATTTTAGTTTGTCACCGAGGCCGATGATTGAAATTTGCCCCAAAAGAGTTCAAGGAGAGACACGTATGATGGTGTCATGTTTTAGGGATGGGTTGGTGAACCTGAGGCAGCAAAGCACACAAACAATATAGGTTGTGTTGTTGGTACTTTGGTTCGCCAACTCCATCTCTGAAACAAATTATGAAGCCCTAGATTTATTCTCATATGGAACTACATATATGATCCTTGAATTGTTTCTGATCTTTTAATAATTGGTATGATGCATATGTATATGAATGGTTTTGATCATAAGTATTTTTAACATGTACCTGAAGATTAATTGTTTGGTTTTTTATTTATAATAACAATATTTAAGCTTGTTTTTGTACCTTACTATCTATATCCCTGAATAATGTTTTGTACGATTATATTTCAATTTCTTATTGTGGCCAATGATTCAAATTTGTCCCAAAAGAGAGGAAGACACATTGGTGTCAGATTTTTTAGGGATGAGTTAGTGAACATGCGGCGATGTACAAGAACAATACAGGTTGTGCAATTTTTACTTGGTTCACCTACTCCATCCCTGAAGAAACTTATGAGGCTGCAATTTGTATTCTACATACACTCTGATGCAATTATTTGTCACTGTGTTGAGATGAAATGATATATGAACCAATCAAACTATTGCATAGATGCTTTATCTTTGATATCCACGGATATATTGTCTTACATATACATGTTATCAATTCTTGAGTTGTAATACAATTCAATCATATGTATGAGTTCTAAGTTATGTTCTTAAAAATCAATAGGAGGATGATGATGAAGTGGACGAAAGCAAGGTATCCAGGGACAACAAGAGCCGCTATGTGCTGAGGTGGTTACGGTGTGGGCTAATCCGTTTCCACCATAGGGTGAGACTGTTTTCCCATTCTGTGGCAGAGAAATCAACGTGGATCTCGACAGCATGATCGAGCACGTGGTGGGTGTTGGCAGAGGCGGAGGCAGAATCCATAGGCAGATTACCTTGGCACGGCACGCAGCCTTCGGCAAATTACTCTAGGAGTATGTCAGGACTGGCCTGTATCCCATCGACTAGGCTGTCGCTGCCTCCTGCTGATATGCCCCTGCCCTGCTAGGCGTCTCCGTGTCCCAGCCTCCTGCTGCCGCCCTGCTTTTATTTTGTTTTAGTTAATTATTACCTGTGTGTGGCATGTAAGACAATATATCTGCGGTGTCTCTGGTGAACCTTCTATATTAATATACTCCTTTATATGGAGTGCCTTAAATTTTTTAGTGTTCAATTATATTACTGATCCTGCTCATGCACACTACAAAATATTTCTAGTTCTCGATTATATTATAATTGTCAAGGAATACATCAACAAGTTAAATTGGTCAAAATTTTGTATTGAAGTAACTAAATGATCTCACATCGGCGGTGGACGTTGGCAGAAGCCGAAGGCATTAGCCGAAGACCTTGGAGCGGCACGCAGTCTTCAACAAATTCCTTGCAGGTTCAACAACGGGTTGCCGCCGCCCATCTCCGAATTCTCTTACAGGTACAACATGACAGAACTTGAGCTACCATAGAGACCTCGGCAGAGGTGGCAGAATTGGTGCGGATGCAACCATGGCGACATCGATCTCGTATTCTAGAGGAGGAAAATAGAACCGAGCATGGTCGACATGCTGACAAATCTCACTAGGAACCAATTCTCGTACCCGCACCGTGCCATGGGTGCGTCCATGGTGAGGGCGAGCTCCGAGTCGGGATGGGGAGGAGAGCGGGGCCAAGAAGGTTCGTCACCTCCCAGCTCTGTGCCCTGGCCGCGAACATAGATTGCCGCTCCGGGGAAGAAGAAGACGCGTAATGGATGCAGGCGCCTATGCTGCAAGCCTACAGGGAGGAGAGCTGGGCCGTGTAGGTTCGTCCATGTCCCAGCTCCACGCCAAGGCTACGACGCCCCACTGATTGCTGCTCCGGGGAAGAAGAAGACGCGTAATGGATGCAGGCGCCAACGCTGCAAGCCTAATTGACACCTAAGCGACAAGAGTGACATAACGGCGAGAACTGACGGGGGGCCCCAAATTGACGGCCGTTAGCCTAATACTTGTATTGAAACGTAAAGTTGAATTCGTGCCAAAAAGACCCTCTGAGTACTTGGCACACCAACTGTAGTCATCACGGATGATTTCAGGGAACTTGGGTATCGCGTTGCCTGGGCGCCCCAACTTTTGGGCCGTAAAATGATATTCTCCCCATGGAGCCTATAAAAGGAGATGGCCTCCTCCTCCTCTCCACATACTCTCTCATAAGCTCTCTCATATGCCCCAGGGTTGGCATCTTCTCCCCTTTGCTTGCCTTGTCCATTGCCACTATAAAAGGTGCTCGGCGAAGCCCAGCTCTAAACTTTACCCTCCACCACCACTACCATGGTGTAGCACTGTTGGAGTTCCCGGGGATTCGCTACTTCCGCTGCTTGGCTAGAGCAAGGGATTGGGAGTCGTCGACACAGCGAACGTGTGACCGATTATGGAGGCGCTGCCCGTCTATTGCACTGATAGTCTACACGTCGTTGAGGACGGTTGTGTACTATCTACATCAACCACGTTTGTTTGTGGGAATGTTATCCTTCTTATGGTCTATGAGGGTGAGTCCATCTGTAACTGTTGCAAAGTATCGCCTAGATTCGATCTTGGCAGTTGCAAACCGTAGGAATTGTTTTGTTTTCTATGCAACGAACCCCATCACTTGCAGTATTGGAACCACAGGAGCCGTTGTTTCTCTACATAGCTGTGACAAATAGAGTCGTTAGCATCGTCATGGTGGTGGAACGCCCAGAGGAAAATGGGAACACCTGGTGCAGCGTCCGACTTACTACCTCAGCGAGGTCCTGACTGAATCCAAACAATGGTATCCTCATTACCAAAAGTTAGCATATCGTGTGTTCTTCGCATACAGAAAGCTACGGCATTATTTTCAAGAGCACAAGTTTACCGTGGTTAGCACAACTACCATGATAGACATAATCAACAACAGGGATGCAACAGGATGCGTTGCTAAGTGGGGAATCAAGCTAGAATCTTTTGATATTGAGTATAAACCTCGTACAACAATAAAATCCTAGATACTTGCTATTTTTTTCACTGATTGGATAGCTATGGTGGAAAAACAAGTCTCCCAGAGTCAGAATATTGGAGCCTGCACTTTGACGGGTCAAAAGTGCTCGAGGGATTGGGGCAGGCATGATACTCAAATCATCCCAAGGAGACAAACTATTCTATGTGTTGCAGATTCACTTCCGATGATGAATAACATTGCCAAATATGAAGCCTTGTTTCATGGAATTCGAATTTCAAAAGATATCGGCATTCGCCGACTAATGTGCGATGGAGATTCGGATTTAGTTGATTAGCAAGCATACGACATGTGCAATGCAAATAAGCACATGGCATCATATCGACCTATTGTGGATAAACTAGCAAAATCGTTCAAAGGGTTTGAAGTCCAAGACATTCCCTGAATAGAAAACGAGGAAGCAGATGCTCTATCAAGAATAGGATCTACACGGAAAAACGTCCTGATGGTGCTTTTCTGGAGCACCTAAGAGTTCCCTCTATCTTAGGAGTTAATGAGGAGTATCTGACCAAATCAGACTCACCGCTTATAGCAATTCTAGCTATAATTCCAAGATGGACAAAACCCTACCTCAAATTCTTGGTAGATGGAAAATTACTCGAAGACGAAGTTCTGAGCCGACAGATCGTCCAACGAGCGAAATCCTACTCAATAATCAGTGGAGAGCTCTATAGGCGGAGTCTGTCTGGTATTTTTCAGCAATGTGTTTCTCTGGAAGAAGGAGTGCAAATCCTAAGAGAAATCCATGAAGGAGAATGCGTACATCACGCTGCATCCAAATCTTTAGTTGAAAATGCTTTTTGACATGGATTTTCTGGCTTATAGCTAAGGCAGATACCGATAGGCTGGTCAGGACATGCAAAGTTTGCGAAAAGTACGGCAAACAAGACCTTGATTAGCTGCGAACAATTCCGATTACATGGCTTTTGCGCTCTAGGGGCTTGACATGGTAGGACCATTTAAATGGGCTCCAGGTGGATTTACTCACCTCTTAGTGATGGTGGATAAATTTAAGAAATGGATTCAGGCTAAACCTATAACAAGTTGTGATGGAGCAACATCCAAAAGATTCATCGAGGACAACATATTCCGATTTGGTAATCCACATAGTATCATTATAGACAACGGGAACAACTTTTAAATGGGAGAACCTGCCAAATTTTGCGAAGATCAAGGGATCTGACTCGATATTTCATCAATCGCGCATCCACTGTATAATGGACAAGTCGAAATGGCAAATGGTTTAATTTTTCAAGGCCTCCGTCCTAGACTCAACGCACCACTTCATCGTGCTGCGGGGGCTTGGGTGGAAAAATTGCCGTCTTTTGTATGGAGTTTGCGAACTACTCCTAACTGGTCTACCGGGTATACATCCTTCTTCTTGGTATATGGTGTAGAGATAGTTCTTCCAAGCTATCTTATCCATATTTCTCCCTGAGTCGCTGCGTATGTTGAAGATGATGTCGAAGTTGCTCGACAACTTGACCTCGATATACTCGACGAAGTTTGCATCATTATTGAGTAGAGATCTTTAGCCTATAAGAAGAAGTTATGCAATTATCATTGTGAGAGAGTCAAAATCGTTCTTTCAAGAAGGGAGACCTAGTTCTTCGACTAGTGCAAAAAAGAAAGCACAAACTTTCTCCAATCTGGGAAGGGCCCTTGATGGTTAGCAGAGTATTGCACAATGGTTCATACTACCTAACTAACATGTGGCTGGAAAAAGAAAGACCTGCCACTAAGAAGAGAAAGAGAGCTGGAGACAGTATAGACCCGCATGAAATAAACCGTCCATGGAATATTGCTCAGGTATGTCCCTTTTATTCTTAAAAAAATTTCTTTGTAATCATATCAATGTACATATTCAAAGTTCAATAAAGTATTGGTCTCCTCAATGTTATTTCTGGGATGTTTTTTAAGTACCATCTTATTTCCGAATAATCATGCCATAGTCGAAAATCCTAGGATAATTTGAATGTACTTTATTATCATGTTTGTTCTAGTTAGATTTCCAATTTTAAAAATGCTACCTCTGGGTATAATTATAATTTTAGTTTATACTTGGGTTATTTGTTTGATTGTTGGACACGGGTATTTTCTGAGTAGTGATATGTTGATACTGGAAGCCGGCTTTGATTATGGGTTTAATTTGTTTTAGAAATTAAGCTCTGTCGCTCGGCAAAGTTTTTGTGCTGAAGGTTTGTCGGCTTACGAAAGGGACAGGGTCAAAAGCCAGATAAACGATAAGTATAAACAAAACAGTGCTTAAGTATTTATCAAGCACAAAATAAGAACATGTGTGCTAAGATTAAAGCATTAGTTCTTACATAGTAGCACCTCAAAATGAATAAGTTTAACCATTACATCAACGGCTTGTTTCCAAATTACAAAAAAATTCTTACAAATGTTTATTTTGTAGGAGAATGATCTCCTGGCTCGCTAGTTCTAGTGCCCATGTCGCCTTGATCTTTTTCCGAGATGGGGATGTCGAACTCGGTCTCTTTGTCATCATCTTCGGGAATTTCCTCCTCTATGGGGGTTGGAGGCACGTAGACGGGCTTGAAGAATGGGTTTTGTAGTTTGTTGCATCGGCCACGCGGCAAGCATAACTGGCACAAGAATCCTAGATAGCACCAACAGTCTGATGCTTGTCATCTTCATCAACAGTTGAATATCGTTTGGTAACTTGCTAGATTTACATGTTTCCATGGTGGGTCATTACCAGAGTAAGGGTGTCCTGTGTTGCTGTGTAAGCATAGGACATCTTCTAGTCCTCGACTAACTACAGGATATCCTTCACCTTATCACGCAGCTCAAAGATAGACAACTTATCTAAGTCGGGGAGATTAACGGTCTCACCAATATCCTCAAAGCATTGATGGAAGTCATGAAGGAAATCTCGGACTGCAATAAGCTGGCCGGTGCGTGACTCAGATGAAGATGAATCCAGGAGGTTCAGAGGCCCTGAAATGTTAGAAAAATCTAACTATGAAAGTCGAAAAAATCAAACAAAGAGTCGGAATGGCAGTAAAAACATACTAAAGATAGATTTCTCTACTTTGGTCTTCTCCTCCCTCAGACTCTGGAGTTCATCCCCGAGGGCCTGGGTGCTATCCTTCTGCCTATCAAACTCAACTTTTAATTATGAGAATTCTTTATCCCGGCGAGCAATGGTGATATCACATTCTTCGATGGCACGTTTTCTCGACTCAAGGATGTTGCTGACGTTGCGCTCATGATCCTCTTGCAATTTCTTGTGTTCTCACTCAGGCCAATATTCTCGGATTCTAGAGTTTTTATAAATTTGGGATTCCTCCACAAGTTTGCAGGATTCGACAAGAAAGTCTGGAGTAAGGCACACAAGTTAGTCGAATTTGACTAAACAAAAAATCCGAGAAGATATTTTCAGAAAACATACTTTCGGCATCATCCTGCTCAACTTTCAACTTAGCATTTTCACGATGCAGAGCTTTGTTTTCTTTCCGCTTATTGCAGATGTTATTTAACAATTCCTAGTTGTAATCATAAATTTTTTGTAAGTCATAATGGTTACCAGAGTCAGAAAGCCAGTGAGACTCGGACTATTATTTTTAACTAAATTGTAGCACTAGTCTTGGGGGCTACATTACTTCATTCTTTGGCATCCTATTAAAGCATCAATTCAGATTTCTAGTTTTATCCTACTTCATGCTTTGGTGCTAGAGGATACGATATAAATACAATAAAAAGAGTCAGACAAGGACTTACGAAATGCTCATGTTGAAATTTGTTGATTCTGTTGTTGATATGTACAGAAACCTTCTCGCCGAAAGTTATGGGGATGATAGGTGATGGTGGAACAACACCAGCCATCATCTTCTTGTCACGAAGAAGGACTTGATCTAGCAACTCAATAAGCTTCATGTCTTCATCTTCTTGAGCTTCTTCTTCGACTTTAATATTTTTGTTCTCTAAATAGTGGAGGGCCAGCTTCTGGATCTCTTCTACACTTTTCTGATAAAGGCCAATCTTGGCAATTCCCGGATTCTGCAGAAGGTTTTCAGCTAAGACTTCAGCTAAGGGATCATTACCCTTAGTGGGTTCACCCTTATCAACTTCCGAGTCACCCATGGTGACATTGGGTTGTGAACCAATGTTCATTGGCTCTTTAGATGGAGCCGCAATATCCTCAATGCATGGAGACGGAATATCTTTCACCACTGAGGATGGGTTCGGAGTAGGCGTCAAAGGCGCAGCAGCGGGCGAAACAGTGGTTATCTTTTGCTGGCGCAAAACTTTTCCCGTCTTTCCTTTTCCTAGAAAGAACATAAACAAAAATACATAGTTTGATGGAATAACTTACTTCTTAACAACTGGCATGCACTTCTGGGTAAGCACTTCTAGCAGCACTTCCAGCTCTTTGTCCTTCTGAGGAACTGGATCCTCAAGTGGATATACCTCCAGAGGAGCTAGCTCCAACTCGGGGAGTTTAGCAAGCCGAAGACAGAATATTTACATATTATGAATAAAATATACACATAAGCAAGTATAGGGTAAGTCAGTCAAAACTTTTACTAGGGTCAAGGGTGTCTCTTTTGTGAACATGTCCACAGATACATCTGGAATCTTCCGGTTTATCCACTCCTTGATCAACCACCTGACCCAGGTCTCGTATTCTTTGTTGGGGATCGAGAGCCTGCTAATCCTTAGGCTGTCTTTTCTGCTTTTGGTGGTTGAGTGCATCAGCCTATCCCCACTATGATGAAGCGATTGAATCTGACGAGCTAGCCAGCAATGGACTAAGTCGGATCCCTTCAATCCTCTATGCTTCATCAAAAAATCAATATGCCTCTTGGTGCGGATCAAATCTTTAGTAAGAGTGGTGCTTCCGTGTCCAATGATTCTTGGGGAGCAACGACACCACAACAAAAGCCGACAAGCATTCCTTCTTGTCGGGAGTAGGGTTTTCCTTGTGATATAAAAACATGGATGGCCATCTTTCACTGATCCACTAAGTATGACCTTAGGATTGATTCGGTTGTCTCCTAGGGACTAAGCTAAGGGTTCCGGTTATGTATTGAACACCGGTAGTGATGGAGTTTTTCCTAGTAAAATAGTACCGGAAGAAAGTAAGACTCGGTTTGATTGCGAGATAACCCTCACAAAGAGAAAGATAGGTGCTAACCTCTAGAATCGAATTGGGAGGAAGATTATGGAGTTGCACGCTATAATGATTAATCACCTCAGAGAAGAATTCTGAGGGTGGAAATCTCAAACCTCGATCGAGGTGAGTGCCTGTACCCGCTCATCATCATGAGGGGCAGGAATAGGCTCGCTGTAGCCACTCTGTCGTTCACCGGCACGGAGGGGATCTGGGATCTAGACCCCGTGATGTCCTCTGTCCTCCGCCGCCACCACCGTAGACTCTGTCGCATCAGAGCTTGATGTGTTTGCCATCTCTCCAGAGAATGTAACTATAGGTAGGAGGCACTGTCGAGATTTGGGGGCCAAGAGGAGGGGATGGGGGCGCAGATTTTTGGTTCAGGGAGAAGGAAGGCAAGGGCACATGTGAGAATAAAATGAGGAGATCTTATCCCTTATAGCCTCACCTGCACCAAGATTGGTGGAAACAAGCGACAATTGCACCAAGCGTTGCTTAAGGAGAAAGGCAACTTCCCCGAGAAGATTGTGCCACCTCGATCTCTGTGCCTGCTTTGAAAAGGTGCCTCGGTTCCACGCGAAGCGGACCCACTGTCGTGGTGTGGAACACGGTAGTGCCATCGGGCATGGCATGAGAGGGGACAATCAGGACGCTATCCGTGGCTACTCGCAATGGGTTGGGCACAGGTACTGTAGACACAGTGATGTACCCAGGTTCGGAGCCCTCTGGTCGAGGTAATGCTCCTACTCCTACAAGGATCTACTATATGAGGAGTGAATGCCTAATACAAGTGCTCCTTGAGCTGTTTCCCTAGCTACTCTTGGGAGCTAGAGGAAGATGGATCACACGACTTGGGGATTCTGGCTAACTTATAACTTTTTATTCCTTATCTTGAAACCTAGCTCTACCCTTCCTTATATACTTCTAGAAGGGTAGGTTACAATATGGGCTCTAGGGTTTACTATTTTGGGCTTTGGGTTTACAAAGCAGGTCGGCTGGCCGGGTCTAGGCGGTGGTCCAGGGTCTTGGTTAAGCTTCATTACAAGGGGGGCAGTGCCCCAACGCCTCAGTGCCTCTGCTTTGGGCATCACCCGGCGCTTTAACCATCAGCTTGGCGCTTTATCCATCAGCCGGGACTTTGTCCGTCATCTCCCAGCATTAGCGCTTTGGCGCCTTTGTCTGGTAGCGCCAACCTGTCTGGTCAAGGGTGCGCTCAGCAGGGAGCATCACCCCTCCCGTACCTTCGGCCAACAGATCTAAGGCGGCCGGGTAGAGGTGGCCACCTAGGCGTCTATCCTGTCCCCCGGCTAGATGGGCCAGCCAAGGAATCTTGATGCAGGCCAGGTGAAGTGTATCACCCGGCTCAGGTTCTTTATCTTCTGGCCATCCTGCCAGCTTTCCCTGGAGCCGGCCAGTTAGCACTGACTTGGCCTATCCGGGGGTCATCCCCCCGACACTAGTCCCCGAGCGTGTTGGGGCTTGGCCTTGCGGAGAAGTTTCTACGTGCTCATTGGCTGATCTTGAAATGATTTTTGTTGAAGACTATACCGCGATTTTGTCTAGTAGTGCTTGTCGTTTTCCGGCTCGAGATGCCCACTTTCCCGGCTAGAATTCACTGGCTATGGGTTCGGTGGCCCACCCATAGGGAGTGAGTAGTGATTCCATCTCTCGCCCGGCTGGGGAAACGAATCGGCCAGTTGATGACGTCAATGTTGTCATTAGGTTTGCCTTCCGCCACTATCACATGTCGTGTCAGTTTGACCTCTTGGCCTTCATCATAGAGAAGAACCACGCTCAGTTTAACGTCAATGTTGTCGTTAGGTTTGCCTACCGTTTTGGTAACCACGCTCAAGCCTTCATCATAGCGGTTTCTCAGGGATCGTGCGTGCGGTTGGCCTTCATAGTAATGCCCACGGGATGTTTTGTGGTGTTTCCTTTGGTGCAACCGATCTGGCACCAAAGCCTCATGGCGGTAGTGGGGCAGTTTTTGCGCCACGTGGCGTTGGGGAGTGCAGGAGGGCTACTCCCCTATCTCGCCTTCTTCCTGTGCTTGTTTCCCCTTGTGCCCCCTCTTCCTTTTCGCCACCACATGCTCATTTCCCTTTGCGCTTCAGCTTCCTTTGTGCGTTGGCATCACCGCTCCTTCACCACGATGATGAGACCTTGCTTCTCCAACACGGCCACCACGCCTACCGAGATGCTCCCTGAGCAAGCGGGTGGTTGGTGTGGCTCGTATGTCACCGATGATTTGGTGCAGAAGTACTGGCGGAGAAGATTCCTCCCGTCACAGCACTTGGTGAGGCACCGCCTTGCGCCGGAGGAGGAGCAGGTCCCCAACCCGTGGCCTGGGGAGGCCGTCGTTTTCCTCGCCCACTTCGCCCGTGGGCTCGGCCTGCCTTTGAGAAGGTTCATCCTGGATCTCATGGTCTCCTTCGACCTCCAACTCCACCACCTCGGTGCCAATGCCATCATGCAGCTATCGCATCATGCGGCATACTACGAGGCCTACCTGGTTGTTCGTCCTGACGCGGCGAACTTCTTGACGTTCTTCAACTTCAAGGTCCACGTGGTGGGCAAAGGGGGCCCCTGATGGAGACCGGCTGCTGCGCCATCTACCACAGGCCATCGTCGCAGATGCCGTGGCAGGAGATGTTAGATACAGTCAAGTTGTGGTAGCACTTATACTTCTATGTGCGAAACCACACTGACATCGACTGGATCAAGGTGTTGGTGTTCTCCAACGTCCCCTCCAGCCGAAAGGCTTGGTCCGTCCAAAACTTGGGTGCCCAGGCCGACATGGAGCGGATGGCTGCCTGGTGGTGCTGGTGGAGGAGGAGCGGCTCGTCGCCCGGGACATCCTGTTGTCCTGGATGACCAACCGTGTGCTTTCGCTTCAGCAGCGGTCACACAAGATTTGCCACTTGTCCGGGCTGCTCGATCCCACCCGGGTTTCCCAGCTGGTGGTGCCATTCGTGGCCCTTCAAGAGTGGCTTACCACCATCTCGAAGGAGATGCTGATGGAGGACTGGGTCTTCTCCTCCATCCCGTTCCACCGCCACCGGCTGCCCCTGAAGATAAGGCCCTCCTCCTTCTTCCCTAGGAAGATCCTTTCCCGAAGAAGCTTCTCTGCTTACTTCTTATGTTCCTTGTTGAGTAGCTTTTTACGGCGTAGCTAGCTAAAGATGGCATGGGTGAGGATGACCTCCCTGAGTTCACCGCCGACCACAAGCCACTGAGGTATCCGGCGACAGAGCTGGAGCGGTTCCCCACCCGGGCCGACGAGGGCTGCGAGTTTTCACCCTGTGGGTTGTTGTTCACACCCAGAATTTTATTGCCCTTCCTTTTGTCATTCAACTGACATTGTTCTTCTGTCTTGGCAAAGCTGCCCACAGCATGGACATGGACCTGGCGAAGGCTGGCGTGTCGAAGGCTCGCGGTAAGCGGGCTGCCTCGTCCAGCACCGCTCCACCGGTCTTCTGCCGTGTCCCGTGCCATCGATCTTCTCCTGGCCCTAGGCTGGGCTCAGGCGGGTTCTGCCACCTACCAGGTGGAAGAGCCCATGGAGGCGGAGGGCCCTGCGTCGACTGGCGATGGAGGCCAGGAGATGGTTCCTGGCTCAGAGGCTCCGGGGGCATCGCGTGCTACCGCTGATGACAACGACAAGCTTCAAATCACCGGCAGCCAGTCAGCTCTAGCTGCGCTACCACCGGACTCCGTCCTGGCGTAGCTCTCCGAGTCCGCGCCCATCGCGCTCGGCCAGGTTCGACACCTGGTGGACATGATGAATCAGGGGCTCGGCGAAGCCAGGGCGCTTGGGGCTTCTCTTGAGGTAGGTGACTCCTCTGTCCCGGTTTTGCTGCCTTTCTTGCCATTCTCTTTTCAGTCCTTCTGCTATTTTGTGCAGAAATCCTTCGCTGAAGCCACCAAGACCTTGTAGGACCTAGGGCATAAGATTGCTTTCTCTGCTTTGTCTTCCCGGCTACTTGAGTTTTCGTGCTTCTCGTTGACCATTTGGTACCCCTCCTATAGCTCTATTGGCAGACAGGGACCGCGAGGTGGTGAGGCTAAAGGCAGAGGTCGCCTTATTGGAGGCGTCCAACACGGAGCACTAGGGACGGACCAACCAGCTGTTGTTGCATCAACATTAGATGGAGATCAAGGCTGGCCAGGCGTAGAAGACCACCGATACCCGGGCTAAGGCGCTGAAGAATCTCGAGCAGATTCAGGCTCGTCAAGTAGAGGACCTTAAGACCGTCTGGGACCAGGAGAAGGCAGCTCTGGGGGAGCTGTGCCAAATCGCCAAGAAGGTTGTCAGTAAGTGATCTGCTTGGCGAGTCTACTCCTTCCTTTGCTTCAACCGGAGAGTTGACGCCCTTTCCTTTTCCTTGTGCAGCTCGGTATCCTGAGGCGACCGACCAGGTTCTGGCCCGTGTCCCCGAGGCAGACATTGGCCGCGACCTACACCCGGTGGAGCTGGTGACGGTCAGCAGCGACGAGGCCAACCAGTAGTGTGGAGCTGCCCTTGAGGTCTTTGACTATGTCTGGCCTAAAATCAACGGCCCGGGTACGATGGTCGCCTTGGGTAGGACCCTTGCCGGTGTCCCGAAGCTCATGGACGTGGCGCGTGACTAGGCTGCTCGCGATGGTTTTCAGATGGTCTTGGCGCTGCTGAAGTCCTGGTACCTATATGTGGACCTGTGGAGTCTCTCATGGGGGTTTTACCAAGGGATCAGCTACGACTAGCTCCAGGCGGAAGTTCCTGACCTTCGCTCATGCGGCGTGAAGATCGGGAGCTTCGTCTAGCTGGATCGGGACTTTTCTGATCCGTCAGGCACTGATGGCTACCATTATAGCCCAATGCATGGTGACGCCCCGTCTGTGCCAAGCTCCACCTTCACTGACCGTGCATCTAGCAGCCACGCCCTAGTCGGTGCCTCTCCACCCTCCGATGACCCTCAGGCCTGATCCCCAGAATGGTGGGTGTATTTGTATCTTGTTTGAATACTTTGTTCGCTTGACAATTTCTGTTTTGAGGTTCACCTCCTTTTGTGATGTTATCTTTGTGTTTGCACTTGCGGTGTGCTTTCTTCTATGTGGGGGTGCGCGAGCGCACCCACATGGTGTAGTCCCCGAGGTTCAGTCCGGCTGGAGAATCCAGGTGGTCCGAAGCTCCTTTGAATGTTTGTTTGCTGCCGGTTTCCTGTGTGGGGGCGCGCGAGCGCACCCATAGGGTGTAGTCAACGAGGTTCGGGCCGGCTGGAAATTATAGGTGGGCCAAAGCTCCTTCCGTGTTGTCTCGGAGTTGGCTATCGGCTGCAGGACTTCATCTCATGCTAAAAGTGAGACATGGTCAATAGACTCTATGTTAGTCATGTGTAGAATGAATATATTCTTTTAATATTTCTTTTGTTTGAAATTTTTTCTTTTTCGCGCAGGGCTGGTAGCTTAGTCCTTTTCTTAGTGAGCATTGGCTTTAAAGCTATGCCCTTGTCAGCTCTTGGCCAGATGCAAGGGTTTTTTTAGGTGGCGTACTTTAGCAATACTTCGGTCTTTCACTACTAGCTTTGAGCGAGCAAGCGCAGCCAGGGCGTCCAAATGTTTGGTTTTCCTTGGGCTTTTCTTGTACTATCCTTCGAGTTTGTCCGTTCTTACCGTGTCTGTCAGCCGGTTGCGGTCTGTAGCCGGAATAGAAGAGGGGGCTCTTGGGATTGCATACAGTACTTTTCCCCTTCAGAGTTTGCGGCTGTCTGGGCTATCCGGCGAGTTTCTGAGGGAAACTACTGGGTCCGGGGTTAAAAAACAATGTAGCTAGGAAATTTATGAGTGCAGTAGAAAAAGGCCAAGTTATTATGGAGTCCCTGAGACTATGTCGAGGCCCCTCATCTTGTTCATTACATAGAAGTAAGGTACATTTGCCCTTTACTCAGGTGTAGAATGGACGAAGCAGGTTCGGATTCCACGGGCGCTCAGTTTCTTCGCTGGAGTGGTCCATCTTATTCTTCGCTGGCTGGAGGGCTTCGATCAGGTAGTACGAGTTGTTATGCAGCAGCCGGCTGATGATGAACGGCCCTTCCCAAGGCGGAGCTAGCTTGTGCATCCCCTTGGTGTATTGTACCAGCCGCAAGACGACGTTGCCCTCCCGAAACGAGATGTTGCGGACCCGGCTGGCGTGGTAGCGTCGCAGGCTCTGCTGGTAGATGGCAGACCTGTACAAGGCCAGCTCTCGAGCCTCCTCAAGGAGATCAACGTTGTCTTCTCGTGCTTCCTGCGCTTGCTATTCTATGTACAGCAGCTTTCATGGTGTGTCGAATTTCATGTCGGTTGGCAGCACTACCTCTGCCCTAGAGACGAGTAAGAATGGTGTGAAGTCGGTGGAGCGGTTGGGAGTTGTTAGCAGGCTCCATTGTACAGCCAACCGTTCCTCTATCCAGCAGCCGGGTGTCCTCATTAGCAGTCGATCAGTCTTGGCTTGATTCCGGCTAGGACCAGGACATTTGCTCACTCTCACTATCCATTGGACTGGGATGTGCAATGGAGGCCAGGTCCAGACGGATGCCCTTGTCCCCACAGAAACGCACGAAGGCCCCTTTGGCGAAGCTGGTGTCATTGTCTATGATGATGATGTTGGGGTAGCCAAACCTTGTGATGATGTTGGTGAAGAACTTGACTACAGTTGGTCCATCCAGCTTCTTGATTGGCTTTGCCTCGATCCACTTGGTGAACTTGTCTACGGCCACCAGCAAGTGTGTCATTCCAGATCGTGCAGTCTTAAATGGGCCCACCATATCTAGGCCCCAGACGGCGAACGTCCAGGTGATGGGGATCATCTTGAGTGCTGAAGACGAGTGTGCTTCTGTTGAGCGAATCGCTGACATCCATTGCATGCCTTTACCAACTACTCGGCGTCCTCCAGTGTTGTGGCCCAGTAGAATCCGTGACGGAACACCTTTGCCACTATTTCCATGGATGATGAGTGATAACCGCATTCTCCTTGGTGAATGTCCACCAACAGCCGGATTCCTTCTTCTTGACTCACGCAATGCTGGTATATCCCTCCCACGCTGCTCTTGTAAAGCTCATGGTTGATGATGGTGTATGCATTTGCCCTGCTCTTCACTTGTCTTGCCGCCACCTCTTGATCCGATAGCTCCCCTTTGGCCAGGAAGTCCATGAACGGCTTGCCCCATGACGGTGTCTCTCGGATGGAGAGGACTATTTGCACGATCAGCCTCACTTCCTCGCTCCCGGCCGGCTTGGGCTCATCAGGCGGCCGACCGTGTGGGATTCCGGAGCTGGCGACCCCCGGGATGGAGGCGGCAGTCCCCGGGTGCGGCGTGGCAGTCCTCGGGGTGGAGACAGCAGTGCCCGGGTGCGGCATGGCAGTCCCCGGGTGCGGCATAGCAGTACTTGGGATGGAGGCGGTAGTCCCTAGGTGCGGCGTGGAAGTCCCCGGGATGGAGGTGATAGTCCCCGGGTGCAGCGTGGCAGTCCCCGGGTGCGGCATGGCAGTTCTCAGGATGGAGCCGGCAGTCCTCGGGTCTGCGTCCAGCATGATGGAGTAAGTTTCAGGTGACGGCGTGATGGAGGGCTTTCTTAGATGCTCGAGGGCTACTCCAGGCGGTAATGCTACTCTTGTAGAGCCTACACGAGCGAGTGCATACGCGGCTTCGTTGTTAGCTCAAGGCACATGGTGGAACTCGCATCCTTCAAAGCAGGCGCATAACTGTTGTACGAAGAAGCGTTACAGTGCCATATTCACGTCCTTGGCATCCCAATCGCCTGATCATTGCTGCACCAGCAAGTCAGATTCGCCGAAGCAGAGGATGCGCCTGATGACGATCCCTTTGCCATCTTGAGGCCATGAACGCACGCTTTGTACTCGGCGATGTTTTCTGATGCACGGAAATGGATCTGCAGCATGTACTCTAGCCGGTCTCCCTTTGGGGAAGTGATGATGAGCCCAGCTCCGAGCCCAACGTACATTTTGGAGCCGTCGAACTGTAGCTTCTAGTGTGTGGAGTCGGGACAAGGAGGCAGGTATTGCGTCTGCGCCCAATCGACGAGGAAGTCTACTAGGGCCTTTGACTTGATCACTGTTATTGGTTCATACCGGATGGAGTGTGCAGCGAGCTCTATCGCCCATTTCGCCACCCGGCCCGTGGCATCATTGTTGTCAATGATCTCCGCCAAGGGGGCCAGCGCCACTACCCGGATGGAGTGCTCTTGGAAGTAGTGCTTTAGCTTCTTGGCTGCCATGTACACGTCGTACACCATCTTCTGGTAGTGGGGTAGTTCTTCTTTGATAGCGAGAGTATCTCACTCAAGTAATACACCGAGCATTGGACCGACTGAGCCTTCCCTTCTTTTCTCCTCTCTACCACCAGTATGAGCTGATGACCCGGTTAGTGGCTGTGATGTACATCAGCATTGGCTCCTTCGCGGCTAGGGCCGCCAGTACCGGTGAAGAGGATAACATGCGCTTGAGGTCGCGGAAGAACTTGTCTGTTTTCTTCATGAGCTAGTACAGGGGTAATGCCTTCTCGCCCAGCCGGCTGATGAACCGGCCGAGACAAGCCAGACATCCGGTGAACTTCTGCATGTCACGCAGGTTCTATAGCGGCTGCATGCACTTTATTGTGCCGATTTTCTCTATGTTGAAATCAATCCCATGCTCTGGATGAGGAAACCAAGGAGCTGGCCGGCTGCGACGCTGAACACGCACTTCTCTCGGTTCAACTTCATTTGGAACCGTTGAAGGTTGGCAAAGGTTTCCTTCAGGTCTTCGAGGAGACGCTATTTCTCCTTTGTCTTGACCACCACGTTATCGACATAGGCGTGCATGTTTCTGCCAATTTGCGATTGTAGGCACTTTTGTATGCAGCGCTGATATGTGGTTCCTGCATTTTTTAGTCCGAATGGCATGGTGGTGTAGCAGTAGGCCCCGTACGGGGTGATGAATACTGTCTTTATTTGATCAGCGGGGTTCAACCGGATCTGATGGTAGCCGGAGTACGCATGCAGAAACGACAGTAGTTCGTAGTCGGTCATGGAGTCGATCACTTGGTCTATTCGTGGTAGGGCAAACGGATCTTTGGGGCATGCCTTGTTGATGCTAGTGTAGTCAACACACATGCGCCAATTCTTGTTCTTTTTCAATAACAGTACTGGGTTTGCCGGCCATTCCAGGTGGAACACTTCCATGATGAATCCGGCTGCGAGCTGCCAAGTGATCTCCTCACCAATGGTTCTTCTTTTCTCTTCCGCGAAGCGACGTAGCGACTGTTTGACCGACTTTCATCCGACTTGACATGTAAAGAGTGCTCGGCGAGCTCCCTCGGAACACCGGGCATGTCCTTGGGGGACCATGCGAAGATATCCCTATTCTCACGGAGGAAGTCGACGAGCACGCTTTCCTTTTTTCTAATAAGGCCGTCTCCGACCAGGACGAACTTGTCCGGCTCGGCCTCGTTCATCAAGATCTTCTTGGTGCCTTTTGACGGCTTGAATTGTGCCTCTCTGGCTGGCTTTGGCTCGCCAGCTAGCATGTCCGCCTAGAGGGCCGCCACGTTCTGCATGATGACGCGTTTCTCTTCTGCCATGATCATGGCCTCAACGATCTTGGAGCCATCTATGGTGCATTCCACCGACCGCTTGTAGTCACCCGCCACGGTGATTACTCCCTTTTGCCCAGGGAGCTTCATCTTGAGGTATGCGTAGTGTGGCACCGCCATAAACTTGGTGAGCACGGGCCTTCCCAGGATGGCGTGGTAAGCACTTTAGAGGTGGACCACTTCGAACCACATAGGCTCGCGGTGGAAGTTGTCCTCTGTGCCAAAGATGACCTCGAGTCAGATCTTGCCAATGGGCGAATACGATGGACCTGGAATAGCCCCATGAAAGGAGGTGGTGGATGTTCTAGCTCAGACTCGCTGATGCCAAGCAGTTCTAGAGAGCTGCGGTACAGGAGGTTGATGTAGCTTCCTCTGTCCACCAAGACGCGGGAGAACCTGCACGAGTGTTTCTTTGAGATGGTTATGGGGTACAGGACCATAGCGTATGTGCCTGGGTGCGGTAGAACACTTGGCTGGTCCTTCTGACTCCATTTGACCTCTTGCTCTGACCAGTTCAGGAACTGGGGAACGGGAGGGACGATTGCGTTCACCTCCGCCTCGTGGCGCCGCTTGCTGTGCTTGGTTTCTGGCTTGGTGGTGAAGATGTGGTAGTTCCCTACCCGGCGAGGATAGTCTCCACCGTTTTTGTCCTTGCGGTTTTGGTGTTCGCGGTTGTCCTGTTTCCCATCGGCTGGCGGAGGAGGGGGTGGTGGTGGTAGACCGCAAACTTTGGACATTTTCTTTGTCCAGGTGCACTGATGGGTTGTATGTGTAGCCGGCTTGTTGTCGCTCCTATGGAACTTGCATGGGCCATCAAGGATTGACTCTATGGTGTACTTGGGCCGGGGTGGCTGCTCGTGGGGCTTCTGTCTCCAGCTGCCTGCCATAGCCGGATCCTCCTGGACTGCTGCTACCTGCCTAGAACCATATTGGTTATCCGGCTGGTCGTCCTTCCTCTTGCCGTGGTGGTTATCATGCCGCCTGGAGTTGTGGTTGTTTCCCTCTAGCTAGCGCCGATCCGTTGTGGACTGCACGACGATCTGTCCCTGGTCATCCAGCCAGACGGACCTTTTCATTGTCGCATCTGCGGTGGCATACTTGTCCGCCATCTCCATGGTATTGGCCATGGTGGTGGGCTCTACCGGGCGAAGCTTATGCTTGAGTATGGTTCTGTACCTGCATCCGTTGATGAACAAATCGACTGCCTGGTGCTCGCGTACTCCCTCGTAGGAGTTGTCCATGATTGTCCACCAGGTGATGTAGGAGTGATCGGTTTCGTCCTTGCCCTGGACACAGAGGGCGAGCTCGCCAGGGCGACTCAGGAGTTTGTAGGTGCCCGTGAAGTTGCGAACGAACGTTTGCTCAAAATCGATCCAAGCATTGATGCTATTGTCGGGGAGGCTATTGAGCCAGGTTCTGGCTGAATCCAGTAACCTGAGTGGTATGTAGCGCACCGGCACCCGATGATTGCCATTTGCAATGCCCACTGCAGTGGTATAATCCACCAGCCAATCTTCCTTCTTGACGGTGCTGTTGTACTTCAACGTGTCGCTTGGGAGCAAAAATCCCTTTGGAAATGGTTCGTTTCGGACGCGTGGTCCGAAACACCTTGAGCTAGCCGGACTTTCTTCCTCCAGCGTGTCCATTGGACCAGTAGGTCGATGCATTCACGTGCGTCTCGTGGTTCCTCCGGCTCGTCCGGGCCAAGCCGACCTGAAAGGCGGGACCTAGGTGGCGTGTCTGCCCTTCCGGCTTCATTGGCCGGGTCGCAGTTTCTGCTAGTGGCTTCGCATGGGTTTTGTCCATAGCATGTCGACCCACCACACGGACGGTTGTCCTGCCTTGTGACGTTTGGAGAGGAGGCCTTGCTCCCGCTTGCAGCCGGCTTGTCCGCCCGGCGAGGTGGCTGGTTCTTGCTGTTGCCGCCTAGGCTTGCGCTTGCCTTGGCCTGCTGCCGGTTAGCTGTTGCCATAAGGAGCTGGATGCGTGCCTACTGGCGGTGCAGCTCATCGCCCTCCAGGTGGCTAAGCTCTGCGGCGGCAGCTTCCGCCGCCCTCATGTTTTTGTCCAGAGTACTATAGTCAGGGCGAGGCACCACCACGCGCGTGTTAGCGGCACAGTCTAGCTCTGAGCCTAGGTTACGGCCTTGCGGCAGCACCTGCCGGTTGCGCCGGGTAGGCAAAAAAAGCCTTGCGCAGTGTTGTACTCACGCACGGTGGTGTCCAGGCATCGTTGGCGTGCGGCGACTCTGTTGGCTTCCTCCAGGAGGCTCTGACGTGTGGTCTCCAGTGCAGCCGTCGCGGCAGCTGGATCCAGCTCAGTGGTGCTAGGGATGCGAAGGTTTTGGATGGAATCCACTGGAGGGTATGCGCCTTTCCCTTGCGGGGCGAGGTCCTGGGCGCTTGCGTCACGCTCCAGAGGTGTGCGGCGTCCTTCGCCTGCATCGGCCATCATGACCTCGACGCTGCCGCTCGCGTGGAGCAGGGCGGAAAATCCTGGAAGCACACCGGAGACGGCGACGACCTCGCGAGGGATCTCCTTGGCGATGATGGCGACGTACACGCGGTGCTCTCCGAAGTGCATGACGGAGCCGTCACTTGGGAAAGTTTCCCCGTTGAAGCAGGATGCATTGTCGAGGACACAGTCAAACGAGCCGAAGGTGAGGACGAGGCCACAGGAGACTCGCTCACTGGCGACGAGCGGAAGTCCCATGCGAAATATGACCCCAGCCGAAGCGCTGTGCCCTACGGTGGGCACCAACTTTTGTGGTGTGGGACACGGTAGTGCCATCGGGGATGGCATGAGAGGCGACAATCAGGATGCTATCGGTGGCTACTCGCAACGGGTTGGCACAGGTACTGCAGAGCAATGTACCCAGGTTCAGAGCCCTCCGGTCGAGGTAATGCTCCTACTCCTGCAAGGATCTACTATATGGGGAGCGAATTCTCAATACAAGTGCTCCTTGAGCTGTTTCCCTAGATACTCTTGGGAGCTAGATGAAGATGGATCACACGACTTGGGGATTCTGGCTAACTTCTAAATTGTTATTCCTTACCTAGAACCCTAGCTCTACCCCTCCTTATATACTGCTAGAAGGGTAGGTTACAATGTGGGCTCTAGGGTTTACTGTTTTGGGCTTTGGGTTTACAAAGCGGGACGGCTGGACGGGTCCAGCTAGTAGTCCAGGGTCTTGGTCAAGCTTCAGTACAAGTGGGGGCAGTGCCCCATTGCCTCAGCACTTCCGCTTTGGGCGTCACCCGACGCTTTAACCATCAGCTGGGCGCTTTATCTGTCAGCCGGGACTTGGTCCGTCATCTCCCAGCCTTAGCGCTTTGGCGCCTTTGTCTGGTAGCGCCAGCCTGTTCGGTCAAGCATGTGCTCAGCAGGGAGCATCATCCCCTCCCGTACCATCAGCCAACAGATCCAAGGCGGCCGGGTAGAGGTGGCCACCTAGCCGGCTATCCTGGCCCCTGGCTAGACAGGCGAGCCAGGGAATCTTGATGCGGGTTGGGTGAAGCGTATCACCTGGCTAAGGTGCTTTATCTTGTGGCCATCCGACCAGCTTTCCTTGGAGCCGGTCAGTTAGTGCTTGCTTGTCCTATCCAGGGGTCATCCCCCTAACACCCACCAACGGTCACACTGACAGAATGTTTGTCAGTGAAAAGACTAGACCATGACTGACATCAGGTTGCATCAGAGAGTAGTTTTCGGCTTAGTTTGAAATCGAGTTGGGAAGAAAATAATGAAATATTAACAGGACTGACTCATTTTCTTGAGACTCGGATCATACTTTTGTTTTGGAGTTTCAGGAACCCTTCAAGATTCTACAAATGAAGAAGAATCTAGCTAGATGATTAAATCCAACTTTGTACCTTGGAGGCTCCCGAGGGCTACTGTTGGGGATATACTTTCCAGGAATAGCCACTGTGACTCACTGACTAGGGTGGCCTACTTCCGGGTTAGAGCTATACTTCATGGGACGCCCAGTCAGGGAGAGAAGATGGAAGCCCATCTAGCTAGGAGAAGGACCAAAAGACTTAACGACTTAGGCATGTAGTGTTACTTGTAGTCCAAGATGTACTATATAACCGACTCTGTATTGTAGCCGGATAGGACTCTCTTGTAACCCTAGGACCGAATGACTATATAAGCCATCCTAGGGATAGGCCTTGAGGGCATCGACAATCATAACCTCAACTCGCATAGGAGAAACCTCTCTTGTAATATATACTTCCGGCTCTGCCGTATTACTGGATTACTAGCAGGCGTAGGATCCATCCACCGCAGGTGGATTCGAACTTGGGTAAACCTTTTGTGCTCACCGTCCCAAAACCCCGCCGTTTTAAACCCCATCTTTCTTCACGCCCTGAGGACCCCCTCATGGCGTACTTTTCATCAATCCGATGATAGTTGTCCTCGACCTCCTGTCGCTTTTGGCCACGAGTCTTCCAAGGCGTAGAGGCTGACTCTTGTTCCTCCAGGACCTCCTCCTCGCTCTCTGAGTCGACCCCTTCATCCTCGCCCAGAAGATCATCAGGGACCACCTCATCGAGCAGAGGAATCCAGTTCTCTAGAATGTGGAAGAGATGAAATCAATGCCCCTAGGTCAGTAACTCGACTTAGCCAAGCGAATGAAAACACCGACAACTGGCTTAAAAGACTTATGGGGGGCCAAATGCTTTCTGGCTATGTATGGGCGAAGCCCTATCGACGAGTCGGTGTTTTTCGTGTCGGTTATCTTCCTAGCTATGGTGTAATCTTCCATGGCCCACCCTTTGGGTCTAGACCTTGTCGGGTCCAATGAGCTAGTGTACTGGTACATCAAGTGGGCTCGAGTGGATAGTGGAACCAGTCATCACCGAAGCCAACAGTTGTAGAGGTTGATAGTTTGCAATCCCTCATCTTCCAGCTCCGTGATCCGGGAGCTCATCTCCTCCACGGCCATCTTTTGCTCCCCGGGGAGCTTCTTCGCCAACAACCTCCGCGACTTGCTTCACTCCGTGGTGTATGCCAGGAGTGCCACCTCACCGGCGGGGGTGGAATCCTTCATGTAAAACCAGAACTTCTTCCATCCATTTGTCGCCTTCTTCCGCAACATCAGTTGGAAAGTGACGCTGCCCGCGGCCAAGATGGGGTCGTCCTTCTCGTCATGGGTGACGCTCACGTAGAACAATTCTAGCAAAAGGGGGAAGTATGGCTGGCATCCCAAGTAGCACTCACATAACGCGACATAAATGGTGAGGTGCTCGATGCTATGAGGCCCCAGATCAGAGGGCTTGATCTTGTAGTATCCACAGAACCGCCAGAAGAAGATCAAGGTGGGAAACCCAAAACCTCGCTCTAGGTGACTGAGGAAACAAATGAATTCCCCTGGCGACGGGGATTCACCAGTTCCCCATGGCGAGAATCCTGACATCTTGGAACAGCTGTAGCACCGCTACGGTGCATTTGGACTCCCCCCATAGATCTTAGGTGGGCGTTATCCGAAAGGGGGTTGCTTGATCTAGAAATCTAGGTCGAACATGGATCAGGAACAAGAAAAAAGATTGGACAAATGCACAAGAGTATCCGTTCTGTGTATTGATGGCTCCAAAAATAGCCATCTTCCACCGTGTTTAAACAGTGTTTTTAGTGAACAAATTGAAAAGAAACTCTCTATCCTTGCCACTAGTGACTAATAATTTGCAAATATATGGAAACCATAGCTTTGATATGTGTTGTGTAGGAAATCACGATTTTGAATGCGAAATCTAGAGTCATAATGAAGGTTTTGAGGATGTCCACATGACCAAGTAATTCTGGAGCAAATACCATGCATCTGCAGCCGTAACGACCACTGGTACGGGCAGGGCCTGCCCGTACCTGTCCACTCGTGCCATGTGGCGGTGGCTTCATATCGTCAAACCCTACAACTTTTGTGAAGACGCCTGTATATTTTTAGGCCTCAGCCGCCGCGCAGAGGGTCTCCATTCTCATATTGCATCACAACACCACCAAAGGAGATCCACACCATAGTTCATACCTTCCATCTTCCATCCCCTTCATTATACATAGCCATTAATTTGTACTTGAGATCTCCTTGTGATTCACCAACCATTTGAAGAATATTTTATTTCAATCTAAGTATTTTGCACAATGTTTTCTATCCTTGATCTTATTGTTATGAGTGAGTAGTCCTCACAGGTAGCGGGTTGGGGAGAAACCTCGTAGCAATTATGTTCATCTAATCTATAAGAGAATTGTTTATTGTTTGAAAGAGAGATTTGTATATTTTGTTTCTTTGTCTCTTTTCTCGATCTTTGGACTTTTAGGTACCCAAGACCACACAGATTGATAAAGGCTTGAGGTGAGATACTTGGCTAGCAACAATCTCATAGGAAACCAAGTCACGGAAAGGGATGTACGGTCTTTGCTTAGCAACCCATTTGGGATCACAACATCACCACTTAATGCTTTGATCTGTGTTTACACTTAATGATCGTGTGTATCCTGGTGCTTCGTGGTGCACTTGGTTGGATCAAAAGACTATCGCTATGCATGTTGCCTCTTAGGGGCTATAGTATATTAGGATGTGTTGCCCACAAGAGATTATCTCTTATAAAACATTACACATGAGTATGCTTATTATTATCTTTTATCCCATATGATGTGCAACTGCCGATGGATCTTCAACCCTAGCCTATCTCCATCCATTGATTGAACCCACAATAAAGTAAACTAGATTGGTTCGGTATAAGGAAGTAAAAGAAAGAAACAAGGTGTTGTAGACGTGTCCTTTTTATTTCCTTTTAGTGTTGTTTCCCAAGGTTCGATTAAACCTAGGTCATCTAGGGAAAAAGACTATTATACTACATCCATAATCTGGATTGAAGGTATCAAGCCTTCTTCTAGTATCGTCGCCGGGGAAGCGATTTCTCTATCATGGTGAGGTCACTAGGGACCTTGTTTTTAGTTTTATTATTTGTTTGTAGTTTATATATTGTTATTAGTTTACTTTCATGTTATCTATTTGAAAACCCAGAAAAAATAGTTACTTGTTATTTGTTTTCTTTACTTAAAAAATACCAAAAATATAAGAGCCATGGCTTAAAAGAGACTTGGGGAGTATGCTACTCCCACCGATGATTTTATTCGTGCACCTATAACTCAGCCCGCTATTGATGCGGAAGAATATGAAATTAAGCCTAGCCTTTTAAGTTTGGTTCATCAAAACCAATTTGGTGCCCATCTTCTAAGGATTTAGGTTTGCACTTAAATACTTTTACTGAAATTTGTGACATGATGTGTATTAAGGATGTAAATCCAAAAGTTGTTAAATTATGTTTGTTTCCTTTCTATCTTAGAGGAAAGTCTAAGGGCTAGTTGGTAGCTCTACCTAAGGGCATTATAAATCTTGGGAATAATGTACTAAACTTTTTATGACTAAATTTTTCCCCTAGCTAAAACTATGTGTGGGGCCCCCAGATTAATCCTCCAATAATCCCTGTTATGCATACACCACGATCCCATGTTTAGTCCGCAATGGCACATAACCGACAAGTATCAAAGTAAAGATCCATTACTTAAGTGGATACAAGTCATACCTTATTTGCCATTATGGCTACATCAGTCAACATCAGCGGAACTTCATCAAGCGTAGAGCCTTAGCCCTGCCTTAACCTACATGCAACTGACTAGGAAAACATCCTAGCTCGCATAGTCATCATCATCACCTTCTTCTTGATATATTACCAAGTTAATAGCCAGGGACAATGCCAGTCAGTAATTTGAATTTACTCGCAAACCACCTTAAGATAAACAATAAGAGGATATGCATTATGGTCGTGGTAGTAGGAGGGCTCCATGAGAGGTTCTTTTCTAAAATAGTTTTTCTTGTAGATATAGCATCTACATATCTTTGTGAAAACTTTTGTTAGACATTTTGGAAAACTTTTTGAAAAGTTTTAGAAAACACTAGGACTGGGTCACCCATTCATTTCTTCCTTCCAGTCATCTCATGATCAAACTTCTTTCCTTCCTTTCCGACCATCCCATGGTCAAAAACTTTGCTTTTCCAAAGTCCTTGTTGAAATCAAAACCAGCAACGCTCTACAGCAACCTTCCCAACCATCCATGACCGTGGACATGGCTATTTGAATATATTTACACTCTGTAGAGGTTCTACACTTTACCCACACCTTAGGGTACCCTGCCTTGATCACCTACGGATCGTGGGTTGAATAACCGATCAAGACTCTCTGGATGCCACTCTAACATAGGACCTACCCTATGAGTTGTTACTTTCAACACCAGGACATCGAGGATCCACGGACCAACTGGAGTGCATTCCGACTCCTTGAGAGTGGGCACTTTCAATGAGAGGCTCATAGTATCGCCCGGTCACTCACATGGGTGATCATCCTTCCTCCAGGTGACTGTCTAACAGTTGACCCTTTTTGTAAAGGAAGCCTGAAATTAGAGGGAGTTGATCCCTTGTAAGCAGTTATGAGAATTCCCACACCAGAGTAGCAAACTTCAAGCCTAGCCTTGTCCCATTCCAGACTGATGTGGTTGCACGTGTTAATTGTTCTAGCAAAACTGCAAAGAAACGGGTGCATTTTTGTAAACCTTTTTCCTCCATATTTACTTCAGCATTTTGTAAAACAAAACCCTTTTTTCTTTCTTAAACATCTCTTAGTAAGCCAGACCTCACCAAGGTTTTATCCTGAAACATTTTGTAAAACTTTTTCGGGGTCTTCCCATCCTACAGTTTTGCTTTGGCTAAACCGGGGTCTCCGAAAGGGGTATGGTGTTATACACCATCTACCATACTAGGGACAAGTACGTGTCGTCAATGGGGTTGTACTTACTAGTACAAATGTGTAATGGTTTGGAGGAGCCAAGCCATTACCAGATATAGATCTTGATATAATAAAACAATGCAATTTTCATAAACAAAAAGTAAAACATGCATAAGTAAAATAGTAGGACAAGGCTTATGAGCAAGAGGTGGCTTGCATGTAATCAACAATATGGCAATATGTCCTTGGACTTATTCTTAGAATACCATAATAACCAAAAATAATAACCATCTTCTTCCACCTTCGATATAATCGCAACTATCATCGTCATGAATCATACACGCAAGCAAGCAAGGTCACAATCAAAAGAAGGCATACAAGAACCAATGTAATATAGAAAATAACGTACAACACATAATTCACATAAGTAGGTTTTGATAGATTTGAGTTTGGGTTGCAAATGGAAATAATGGAATAGCATTTGGGGAACTTCTTTTTTGATTTAATTATCAAATACCACTTAATGAAGGGATTTAGAACAAAGGCTTGGGTCTGTATGAGTTAAATATATAAAAATGATATCAATAGATAGGTATTTAAATAACAAGGCCACCAAAAGTGGTTTCATGATTTTATCGATTTCCTTTAATTAATTACGACTATTTTAGTGGAAAACCCCCTAGTTTAGGTAAATAATTCACCAAAAAAGATCTATAGCTCAAATAAATTTGTGCTCAGAGGATATTGTATAACTTTGAATTTGTGATTTTAGAGAGCTGGATTGACCTCAAAATAATTATTATAATGCCCTTGAAAAATTCCCAAAGTCAGTTCTGTAGACAATTTGTATTTTTAACCAGATTTATTGTACAGGTCCAAATGGTATGAGACAAATAAATTTTTGGGATAGGTATTACAAATACCTCCCAGTAGAAATTGGAATCATCATTTTTGGAGTTGATAAGCATGTGAAATGATTTATCTACTGATAGTACCACAGACAGAAGGTTTAAATTCACTAAAATTCAACAGAGGCTCAATAAATAGTGGTCTCCTTGGTTTTGAGAGTTACTAATGTAACACATCACTAAAAGATGGAATCAACTCAAAACATGTTAAAGTTTGGCCTAGGGAATTTTCTAAAGATGAAACTGAATTGATTTTTTCATTTTTACTACAGTGGAACCATAGGTCCAATTGGCTTGAGGTTAATGCCACAAGATAGGTATATCAAGTAGCTACCAAAGGAGATTTCTTTCATTCCATTTGGATCTAAAGAAAGCCCTGGGGAATTTATTTATTGGATATTTATTTGTTTGGTAGATAAATTCTCAGAGATAAAGGGGAACTATTATTGGACCAGGGTTTGTTCTGCATGTTATAGGATTTAACAGGGAACATGAAATAATATAGATCTTGGAAAATTCAGGTATTTTTCTATTTTATAATGAATTAAACCTAGCTGACAGATTTCAGATCTGGTTAAAAAGATTAAAGAGTAAAAGTTTTCGGGTTGTTTTCCAGGCAAGGTGGGCTGCAGGGTGCCGGTTTCGGCCGTCTGGCGCCAGGGAGAGCGGGAGGCCGCTATTTAAAACTGACAAGCAGGCCCCTATGGTCAGCGACTCTCAGCACCGAAGGGGTATCGTGGAAATATGGTCGTAGGATTAGACGAAGATCGACGGTGGATGGTCGTCGTCCTCCACAAGCACAGCAGCGGCAAGGGGAAACCCTAAGGCGACAGATAACTAGCGAGGGGATCACGCGACACATATGAGTTAGCAATTCTGTATTTTCAGCCAGCATAGTTGGCATATCTCTTTGCAGCCTCTGCGACAACATACTTGCATACCTGTATCCTTGTGCAAACCAAGCAATAGTTGGTGACTCAATCACCCCTTCGCATGAATTGTGCACATTGCACCAGCGAGTTAAGAACTACCGATCTGTCTCATTCGTCCTTTGCTTGCACATCACCAGAGTCTGTGGCCTATTCGGCCTCTTATACGTGCTCGTGAAGTTACTGATGAACATCTCCTCAAAATCTATCCAGCAGTTGATACTTCCTGTCGACAAATTGTTTAGCCAGACCCTTGTTGGCCCTTCCAACATACAAGGTACATATCTCACATCCCATCTCAAATTTCCCGTGGCAATTTTCATCGTTGTTGCAAAGGCAATCAGCCAATCCTCAGGCTTGGTGCTACGGTCATACGTCTTTGTACCTCTGGCCAACTAAAACTTTTGCACAGGAGGTTCTCTCATAATCCAAGGTCCAAATCATGCTATCCCCAGAGCACCTTGTCCCACTATCATCTCCTACCTATAAATTTGGTCAAGCTTCAACCTTGCGTCATCTGGCTGCAAGTTCCTCTTTCCCATCCTTGATCCTATCACATGATGTTCTGGCCTAGGAAACACGGCATCAGCCGTCGCTGAATAACCATCATTGTACCTATATTGACTCGGACGAACATATTGTTGTTGTATAGCTGGGCCGACACTTTTCACTTGCCAAGGTATGTACTGTTGTTGCTGCCGCGGAGGGTTTCCCTGCTCCCGCCGAGTTATGCTGTCTAGCATTGCCATTCCTAGCGTTTCCCTGACCGACATTGCTTTGGTCACGGTTACCTCATCCAGCTTCACCTCGGCTGGCACTTTCTCAATCCTCATCACCTTGCAATGATTTTCCCTTCCCTGCCCTTGTCGGTTCATATGGGACTATTTTCTTATTCTTTCTCGCCGAGGTTACCACCTCTTCTCTTCTAGAGCCACCATGAGGGTACGATGTTGCCCTAACAGATTTTGCCGGGTTACCCCCTGCCAAATGAACTACATGGGAGCCTCCTGCTATTGCCGTGTTTTCCTTGATTATTTCCTCATTCTTCTTGTTAGCCACTCTCACCAGGTGATTAACTATCTCCTGTTGCATTTCACGGGCTTCTCCGGTTAGATCCTCTCAATCGGATGTCACTGCCTCTACAACCCTGAGGTTCTTTGCCGGGGTGCTATACCTCGCCAGCCCTGCTGTCAATAGGGGTAGCCGAATACCTCAGCTTAGGTACATATTCCTTGTCTATTTGAGTGATGAGGTTTATACCCCTAATTTTTACTCTGTCCATACAAGTGGGACAAATCCGGTTTTCCTTGGCATACACACACAAGGTGATGTTCAGTGGCTGCTATAACTCGGCTACTCTTTTTGCCCCTGCTAACATTTTTAGCCGGGTCTCTTCTAGCTCTGCCTGTGCCTGAGCCAGATATGCTACAGATGCTATGGGAGTAGCTAAGCTATATATTTCCTACTACAACATGTTCTCTGGCCTATCTAGTGGAGGACCCCGTGTCCTAGGTAACTTTGGTGTTGTCTCAGGGTTCTCCGTTGGGTCCTTGCTTGCTCCCGCATCTGGTGCTGTCATCATGACCTCAACACAGCTAGTGGTGAGTGATATGCAGGCTGCGAACCGCGCTGAGAGGTGGTTCGCCTCCCTCGACAATGTGCAGTGGGTGAACACAGGACTCGTCAATGCCAATGTAGATCTTGTGGGTGCTGAGGCTGATCAAGAGGCTGTTGCATGGAGGAGTGCGGTTGCCGAAGCTACGTGCATTGTCGCTGACGTAGTCCGACGCTCCAAAGCACTGAACAAGCGCGGAGACGATGCGTTACCTGGTGGCGATGATGTTTCCCGGCTAGATCTTCACTCCAGCTAGCGCTGCTTCTGGCCCCGCGGTGGTGGCACGATAGATGCCAAGGATAGGCTAAGATGGGGCCGAAGTGCACTAGAGGTATCCAGGGAGGTATGGTGTCGTGATTCCACACACAGATTATTGTATTGACTCTATAAATGGTGTTTACAGATGGTCCTTGAGCTGTCCGTGGGGAGGAGGAAGAAGAACCTCCCTACTGCCCACACCTCTCTCTAGGGTTTTCTCATAGTAAAAATGGTCCACCCTCTCTTTGGAGATCCTGGCGCTCATTATATAGGGGAGGCCGGGTTACAATCTAGGGCATACATGGAGGGCATATTCTCCGAATATGCCTCTCCCAAAATAGAAAAGCGGGGCGCCTCTTATTCCCTTCGTAAGCCGCTCAGGACTCATGGTGTAAGCCTCTTTGAGCTCCTCTGCGGCGCGGCATCACCTGACCAAGAATGGTCTAGCGACGTCACCTCTGTCTGCCCATACTCGCTGGTCCTTCCGTCTGACCTCTACGCTCACGCCATAGTGAAGAGAGAAAAGCACTAACCATAGAGATACTTTCCTTCTCATGTAAGCCAAGTGGTAACCCGACTCCTACCTGGTTAACTCTGCTCTAGGTTACCTACATACAGGTAACATAGATGACACCGACATACAATCTATGCCGGTTGAGGTAATGTTGGGTGAACGTCGTCTGAGTCGGGTTATCCGTAAGTCCACTTGCCTTGAGGTAACTCGGTCAACTCTTGCTTTGACCTTTCCGTACCTCGGCTAACATTTCCATTATACCCCGGATTGACCCTACCCATGGTTATCCCCCCAACACTTCAGGGTTAGAACTATGCTTCACAGGCGGCCCAATCAGGGAGTGAAGATGGAAGCCCATCCGGCTAAGAGAAGGCCTAGAAGACATACCGACTTAGACATGTAGTGTTACTTTTAGTCCAAGATGTACTATGTAACCGACTCTATATTGTAGCCATATAGGACTCTCTTGTAACCCTAGGACCAGAAGACTATATAAACCATCCTAGGGATAGGCCTTTAGGGAATCGTCAATCATAACCTCAACATGCACAAGCGGAACCTCTCTTGTAATCTATACTTTTGGCTCTTCCGTATTACTAGATTGCTAGCAGGACTAGGATCCGTCCACCGCAGGCAGATTCGAATCTGGGTAAATCTTGTGTGCTCACCATCCCGGAACATCGTCGTTTCACACCCCATCTTTCTTCATGCTCCGAGGACCCCCTCATGGCGTACTGGTCATCAATCCGACGACTGTTGGCACTCACCATGGGCCGGGTAACTTTTGCAGCTGCATTCTGGGGGGAATCTGTCCGAGTCATAACCGGCGAGACAATCGCCAACGGTCGGGTCCTCTATAATCGTATAAGGAAGCCGTGACCAGCTACACAATCATGTATTTTGGCAAGATCAATGTTTACATCAGTTTTGCTGAACCTACCCAACCCACCCCAGAAGTGATGATAGAGGCAGAAGAAACTTCTGGATATACTTTTTCCACAGAGGCGACAGAGTTTCGAGTCTTATCAAACCTTAATCCCACCCATCCCGCACCTGAAGCGGACATCATGGACAAGATCGGATCTGAAGAAGATCTTATCAACACCCGGTTTTTTAATCCCAGATGCCTGTTATGTCATACGTCGCAATCCCAGGATTACCATTTTTGCGAGACATAACAGATTGGATATCATAGTACATCATCCATTACAAACCATAATAACGTCTTACACGAATAAAGGATCTCATGATCCAGTCTTAATACAACAAGCAACAGAATAAATAATAAGCGTAGCTGTGGGGTCCATCTTCAAGGGCACAGGCAATGCTGACGAAGGCAGATAGTCCTAGTTATCATAGCTGTCCTGCTGTCCGTCATCTTGGTAGTCTCCTTCATAGTCTGGCCATAGGAATAGCCAGGGACAAAAGCCATGAGTACTCTTTAAGTACTCGCAAACTATCACTAACAAGTAAGATAGTTCTAGTAGGAATGCTAACTCTAAGTTCAACTATAAAGTTAAGTTTGAAACCTAAGCTGAGTTCAGAAACAAAAAAAGATAAAATAAATTTCTAGAATCACTTAAGTTGGGAAGCTAGTGTCATAGTCACAACCCTGTTGTGGTCAAGTCAAGATTCATAATTCCTTTCATAAGTCATTTTTAAAACATATGACAATGAAACAGTATGGCCACTCCAACTGTCCATTACCGTGGACACGGCTATTCGAATAGTTTGACACTCTGCAGAGGTGGTACACTTTCACCACAAGATTCGATCCATCTGTCAGGGATAACCCTGAATCATCATACTTAGTATGCAGATAATCAAACATAACCTTTCCTTTACACACCCTACTATAAGCACCTCTCCTATGAGCATGGCCTCCCAACCATGACCATTTGTCATCTTGGGCACTTCATAGGTGGACAACATTGAGAGGTAGCCTCAGCTCAAACCTCTCCCACGAGGGAACTAATACTAATGTATATAAATTTCTGGCTAAGCCTTACCCAATTCAGGTATTGTGGTTGTACGGTAAAATGGGAATGGTATCACATCAGAATCCAACCATCAGTTTTAGTAAAAGGGTTAAGGCTCGTACCTCAACATTTTCATTATCATAAACCATTTTTGTTTCTCAACACATGTCAAAACATCTCAATAGAATGACTCATCATTCCAAGGTTTTCATAATTCATTTTCACCAGGTATTCCCATCTAAAGTGACTCAAGTTTTGATTTAGCTCTAAGCTACTAAGTTAAGAGTGTTCACTAAGGTGGGATCCTAATCTCAATCTCATGCCATAGAATGACATCTAAAGTTATCTAGATAGGTCAAGTTTTATACTCTTTATGCTACCTTCAAAACAAGTAGAGGACTTTGGGTAAAGTAAAGAAAGTAAAGCATGGAAATAAAACCTGGGTAAGTAATATGCAAAGTGGTATAACCAAAACATGCCTAGTGCATCTTTCTTAGGTTATCTAACTTAATTCTAGCTTGCCAACAATAGCTTTCCTTGGTTAGTGAAGTGGTTGAAGTTTTCTTCCTCTTCCTCCTGGTAGAACTCCTCCTCCTCGATAGCTTGGTCAGTACTATCGTCTATAGATACATACGGGATACACAATCACTAAAAAATACTTAACTAGGCTACTTAGCACTCTAAGGCATACATTTGATGATCTATTATCATCACAAGCATCACAAGGTTTTATTAACTAGCTTCATTCTTTTTATTTAAGAAAAGTAATTTCTACTCATTGAAAATAACTAAGATTTAATATTCCCCACTTAGAATATGGGATCATGTGGACACATGTCATCACCACATATTCTAACATAAGGGAATGTGATTTAAAGGTTGGATCATATTTAATTAGGTTTAAGTTTACTATTTAAAGATTTAAAGTGACTAGAAATGCCTATCTAGCATTATTTTGGTACTAGTCCAAAGTCACTTCATGTAAATCTCACAACGATTACCCATCAGATAATGACGCCATGTCTTCAATGCCAAAACTATGGCTGCTAATTCAAGATCATGGGTCGGATAGTTCTGCCCATGCTGCTTCAGTTGTAGAGACAAATAGGCGATAACTTTGCCTTCTTGCATCAATACACATCCGAGACCAGTCTTGGATGCATCACAATACACATCAAACGGCTTCTTGATATCTGGCATGATCAAAATTGGGGTTGAAATCAATCTCTTCTTCAGCTCTTGGAAACTGGCTTGACATTTGTCGGTCCATTCAAACTTCTTATCCTTCTTCAACAATTGGGTCATGGGTCTGGCGATGCTCGAGAATCCTTCGACGAACTTGCGGTAATATCGCGCTAATCCGAGAAATGCACGGACTTGGGTTTGGGTGGTTGGGGCTTCCCATTTTTCGACATCTTTGATCTTGGCGGGATCAATAGAGACTCCTCCGGCAAACACAATATGTCCTAGGAATCCTACTTCTTTCAGCCAAAACTCACACTTGCTGAACTTGGCATATAACCGATGCTCTCTCAGGGTTTCTAGGATGATTCTCATATGTTGCTCATGCTCTTCTTCTGACTTGGAGTAAATAAGGATATCGTCGATAAACACAATGACAAACTTATCTAGGAAATTCATAAACATCTTATTCATGATATTCATGAAATAAGTAGGGGCATTGGTTAATCCAAAATACATAACCGTATACTCGTATAAACCATAGCGAGTAGTAAAGGCGGTCTTCAAAATATCCGTTGCCCGAATCTTAAGTTGGTGATAACAAGTCCTAAGATCAATCTTTGAGAATACCTGGGCACTAGTCAACTGATCAAATAGAGCCTCTATCTTTGGCAAAGGGTACTTGTTTTTTATGGTTATGTCATTTAGCTTTCTGTAATCTGTGCACAAACGGTTGCCTCCATCTTTTTGTCGACGAATAACACTGGTGATCTCCATGGCGATGCGCTTGGTTGAATTAGGCCTGTTGCTAACATGGCATCCAACTGCTTTTTCAATTCCACTAACTCTGAGGGATTCATGCTTTAGGGTCTCTGGGCTATGGGTCCGGTTCCGGGGATTAGTTCGATAATGAACTCAATATCCCTATCCAGGGGCATACCTGGCAATTCATCTGGGAAGACGTCGGGGTATTCACAGACTACTCTGACTAGGTCAATGGTGGGTAAGGCTAGACTCTTGTTGCACTTGAATTGACGAGGTAATGTTTCAGATATATGCTCTACTATTACTCCCGAGCTACTGGTCATGGTGATGGCTTTCTTAGAACAGTCTATCATTCCTTTATGCCTTGACATCCAGTCCATACCTAGTACTACTTCGAGTCCTTTGGTTCCGAGTACGATTAGGTTGGCATAAAAATCTATCCCATGTATTCTGATAGGCACAGCTTTGCAAATTTTTCTAGCTTTTGTAGTTAAACCGGGAATTTGAACTATCATGACATTCTTCAAGTTGGCTGGGTGAATCTTACTAGTGCATGCAAATTCTTCGGTGACAAATGAATGCGATGCTCCTGGATCAAACAACACTCTTGCTAAAACTGAGTTGACAGAAAACATACCCAGCACTACGTCTGGCGCTTCTTGGGCTTCCTCCGTGTTCATGTGGAAGAGATGGTCGTTGTCGTTGTGAGGGTTCCCTAGGCAAATCTTCTCCCTGGTTGAACACGACACTGCTGTTGCCCTAGGGCATTCACATTGGCAGTGGCGGCAGCCTTCTTGGGGCACTCATTGGAGTAGTGACCCTTCACTCCACACTCGAAACAAGTTATCTGGGACTTGTCTTTTGCTGCGACAGGCATAGCATTGCTTCCACTCCTGGGTGCAGTGTTTTTGTTGTTGTGGTTGCTCTTCGGAAGGGCACGGTTGAAATTGTTGGTGTTGCCGGAGTTGTTGTTGTTTCCTCCGGACTTCACATTGTCTCTACTATAGTTGGGATAGCTTGGGCGAGACATTGGAGGTCGGTTGTTTCTCGGTGCATATCCTGGTGAGGGGTTGGGACGATACTTCTGGTGACTGTTGGATCCAGGTTGCTGCATCATACGACGTTTGCGGTTGTCGTTTGCCTGTTTAATCTTCCCTTCCATCTGAATGGCAGAGTCGACTAGCTCTTCGAGATCCTCAAAGCGGATGTTGACGAGGACAGTCTGCATCTCATCATGCAGTCCGTTCAAGAATCTCTCCTTCTTCTTTGCCTCCATGTTGATCTCATCAGGTGCATACCTGGCTAGCGACAGGAATCTGTCACGGTATTCTACCACACTCATTCTGCCTTGCTTCAGCTCTCTGAATTCATCCCTCATTCGGGTGACTAGACCCTGCGGCACGTGGGTGCGGCTGAACTTGATCTTGAAGGCTTCCCATGTCATCAGTTGACCATGGATCATTAGGCGGATACTGTTCCACCATGCCCTTGCATCTCCTCCCAAGTAGTGGGTGGAAAAGAGAACTTTCTTGTTGTCATCAACTCTGGCTACTTCCAAATTGTTCTCCATTGTCTGCAACCAGTCATCAGCATCTAATGGGTTCTCTAAAGTGCTAAAGATTGGGGGATTTGTATTCTGGAAGTTCTTCAGCTTGGATCCTTGATGATCCTGATTTCCATGCCCGTGGTTGTTGAGAGCCATCTGGGTGATCTGTTGTAGTGTTGCTAGATTAGCTTGGTGCTCTGCCCTGCTTGCTTCTCTGTCTGCAATGAGATTCTGCAGGATATGCAGCATTTGGTCTTGTGACGAGCTGCTTCTCCTTGGTTTCCGCGAGTCATCTGAAGATTGAGGTAGATAAAGGGGTAAGAGGGTAAGTTCTAAGGTTCATGGTTTTGGTTTCAAAGCTAAAAAATTGAGTTTGACTCAGGTTTTGCAACTAACTCCATTTCATTCATTCAAGCAAAGCAGACGATACAAACATACACACCACAACAAGGAAAACAGATGGTTTTAAGAACCATTCTACAAGCTATGATATAGTGGGACAGATACATCTCATGCTACGACAGTGCTCTAGTGCATGTACTCATCGTCAATAAAGTCGGAGTCCTCATCGTTAGTGTAGAAGTCCACGACATCCTCCTCCAGAAAGTCATCATCATTGCTGAGGTAAGAATCCATATCTCCCTGGATGTCTTCACCTTCCTCTTCTTCTTCCTTTGCTGCATGCTGACCTTCTTGCTCCTTGATGGTCTTCTCGAGGTCGGGCACCTTCTTGTGAAGACGGGCCATGGTGTGATCCTTCGTTTCGCGCTAGAGGCGAAGAGACTGACGATCCTTGACAAGCAGTGAGAAAGTCTGGGCCTTCTGGTCGGTAATGGCACGGTTGTGGTTGGAAAACTCCCTAGCATTGTCCAATTCCTTCTGGCGATCGTACAGCAGGAAGTCAAGGTTCTCCACTTGACGCTTCAACTCTGGGTGACTTGGCATCTCCACTGGCATTCCCATGAAGTCACGCCTTGCATAATGCGCAAAGCGGGTTCCTTGGATTTGGTTGACACTGAGGGCACATAGACGTGCGAGACCTTCATGAATTGCCCTGGCTAATCCATCGAGCCAGTTGTTCTCCCTTAAGGAGAATTGGATTCTCCCGGACGTTGGTGCTTCTATGCTTCCTCGAAGATCAGCGGTGACTAGACACTTTAAATCTCCTCCTGGGGGTCGTGGAAGTTGACCTCCAAGAAACTCCGGATGCGGGCGTCCCAATAACTCAGACAGTGAATCTAGGTCCCTCTCGAAGATCGGTTGGCCTCCATTGCCCAACTGGTAGAACTTGCTAAGCTGAGTCTCCATCTACAAGAATTAAGGGTGAGGAAGTTAGTTAAGTGATCAAGTGTGTCAAATTTTATGTAGTAATGTAAGAATTTGAGGAACATGAATTTTGAGAAAGAATGAATTCCCAACGGGAAGAGAGGAAATAGTTTTTCATAAATACTCACTTTGGTTTTGAAATTAAATTTTTGTTCGGACGTCCATTCTAACTAGGGTCTCCTATGGTCAGGATGGCTCTGATACCAACTTGTCAACACCCGGTTTTTAATCCCAGATGCCTGTTATGTCATACATCTGAAGGGTTTCGCAGCATAGTAAATCAAAATTTTCTACAGAAGCGAACAGAAGGAAAGCCAAGATCTAATCTAGGAGATGCAAACAACGAGAGAGATTGGATTAGATCTTCATACCCTTGAAGATTCGCACAGCGGAACGTTCGTCGGAACGTGGGTGATGTAGTCGTACTCGCTTCTCCTCCTCGCGATCCGATCCGATCTAGCACCACAAGTGGCGGTGCCTCCGTGAGATGCACACGTGCAGCACCTCGACGTCTCCTCCTTCCTCGGACCAACAAGTATGGTGGAGAGATAGATTGGATCTACAACGCGACGGCGCGGTGTATATGGTGGAGAATTTCTGTAGCAGGGCTTCGCCTACAAACAGTCGGGAGGGAGAGAGGAGGGCAGCAGGGAAACTAGGGTTTGGAGGAAGGTGTGTGTGGGGGGGGGAGGGGGCGCACCAGCCCTCTATATATAGAGGGGGGTGTGGCCAGCCCTTGCCCATCCTCCAAGCCTATCTCTAGTTTAAACAATTTAAACTTTCCCTTATCTAGAAACCCTATCTCTAGTTTAAACGAGTTTAAACTTATCTAGGATCGGCTGGGCCCTATGGGGCCTTGTGCCCCTGGCCCAATGCTGCCAGGACACTCCCTCATAGGCCCATGCCCCCTCCCGGAAGGTGGGGCCACGTTGGTCCCCTTCCGGAAGGTTCTAGAAGCTTCCGGTACAATACCGATTAATCCGGAACAATTCCGAACTCCAAAAACTGCACTGCCTTATATGAATCTTATTCTCCGGACCACTCCGGAACCTCTCGTGATGTCCCGGATCCCATCCGAGACTCCGAACAAAAATTCATAAACCAAGTATCCAATCTATCCTAGCGTCGAGACACGTTAAGTGTGTGACCCTGCGGGTTCGAGAATATGCAGACATGATCTTCTATCAATAATCAACAGCGGGGTCTGGGCACCCATATTGACTCCCACACATTCATCGATGATCATATTGGATGAACCACGATGCCAGGATTCAATCAATCCCATATACATATTCCCTTCGTCTCGCGATATTTTACTTGCCCGAGATTCCATCATCGGTACTGTCATACCTAGTTCAATCTCGTTCACAGCAAGTACTTTACTCGTTCCGTAATCCGATATCACTTTGTGATTAACTCCTTAACCACATGCTTGCAAGCGGTGTTGATATCGATTACCGAGTGGGCCCGAAGTATATCTCTCCGACTTGGGAGGGAGAAATCCCATCTCGATACATACAACCCAACAGATACTTTCCGATCACCTGAGAGACACCTTTATGATCACCCTCTCATAGGATGACGTTTGATGACCTCAAAGCTTTCTTCCGATACCAGGGAGTTGTATTATCTCATGGTCTACGGAATACAATATTTGACATAGGAAAAGCTTCGCAAAGATGAACACAAAGACACGATCTAATTGCTTCTCTTAGTTTGGGTCTGTCCACCATATCATTCTCCCAATGATATGGTCTCATTATCAATTGACAACTCATGTCTATAGTTAGGAAACCTTAACCATCATTGATCAATGAGCTAGTCCATAGAGGCGTACTAGGGACACGGTGTTGTTCACAAACCACACAAGTATTAATGTTTCCGCTTAATACAATTCTAGCATGGAATATAAACTTTATCATGAACAAGAATTATAATAATAACATCTTTATTATTGCCTCTAGGGCATAATTCCAACACTCTCCCACTTGCACTAGAGTCAATAATCTAGTTTACATTTGGCAATAATCTCACACCCATGGCACTGAGGTGCTGATCATGTTTTACACGTGAAAGAGGTTTAGTCAATGGATCTGCGACATTCAGATCTGTATGTACTTTGCTGATCTTCAGATCTCCATCTGCTATATAATCTCGGATTATATGAAACTTGCGGTTGATATGCTTGGTCTTTGGATGATATCTTGGTTCCTTAGCGAGTTCTATGGCGCCAGTGTTGTCACACAATATCTCTAGTGGGTCCAATGCACTTGGAACCACGCCAAGCTCAGTAATGAAGTTTCTGATCGAAACTCCTTCACTTGACGCTTCTGCAGCAGCCATGTATTCCGCTTCTACTGTAGATCCCGCGATCACGCTTTGCTTGTAGCTTCTCCAGCTCACAGCTCCTCCATTCAAAATATACACGTATCCTGTCTGAGATTTACAATCATCCTTGTCGGTGTCGAAACTAGCATCGACGTAACCTTTTACGACGAGCTGTTCATCACCCCCATAGACTAAGAACATTTCTTTAGTCCTATTTAGGTACCTTAGGATGTTCTTCACGGATGTCCAGTGTTCCACTCCTGGATCACTTTGATATCTGCTCGTCAAACTAAGAGCATTGGACACATCCGGTCTAGTACACAGCATGGCATACATGATGGAACCTATGGCCGAGGCATAAGGCACTTTGCTCATAGCTTCCCTATCATTTACCGTAGCTGGACACTGAGCCTTGCTCGATATCTTACCTGACAACATAGGCACTGAACCTTTCAATGCCTTATCCATTCTGAACCTTTTCAGAACTTTGTCTAGGTATGTACTCTGGCTTAAAGCTATCAGGCGTCTTTGTCTATCTCTATAGATTTTGATGCCCAATATATAAGCAGCTTCACCTAGGTCTTTCATTGAAAAACACTTGTTCAAATAACTCTTCACATCGTTAAGCATGTTGATGTCATTTCCAATAATCAATATGTCATCCACATATAGTACCAGAAACGTCACCGAGATCCCACTCACTTTCTTGTAGATGCAAGCTTCGTAGCAATTTGGAACAAATCCAAAGCTTTTGATCACTTGATCAAAACGAAGGTTCCAACTCCGAGATGCTTGCTTCAGTCCATAAATGGAACGCTGAAGTTTGCATACTTTATCAACATCCTTAGGATCGACAAAACCTTCGGGTTGCATCATATACAACTCTTCATCAATGTTGCCATTGAGGAACGCAGTCTTGACATCCATCTGCCATATTTCATAATCATGAAACGCAACAATTGCTAATAAAATCCGAATAGACTTAAACATCGCTACGGGAGAGAAAGTCTCATCGTAGTCAACACCTTGAACTTGTCGAAAACCTTTCGCGACAAGCCGTGCTTTATAGACGGTAACATTACCATCCGCGTCCGTTTTCTTCTTGAAGATCCATTTGCACTCAACGGCCTTTCGGTCGCTAGGAGGGTCCACCAAAGTCCATACTTGGTTTTCGCTCATGGATCCCAATTCGTATTTCATGGCTTCTAGCCATTTCTCGGAGTCTGGGCTCATCATCGCTTCCTCATAGTTCGTAGGTTCACTGTCTTCTACTAACAAGACTGTCAAGACAGGGTTGCCGTACCACTCAGGAGGGGCACGCGACCTTGTCGACCTGCGACGTTCAGTAGCAGCATCGTCCGAAGCTTCATGATCCTTGTCATTAGCTTCCTCTATTGTTGGTGCAGGCGGCACTGGAACAATTTCAGGTGCTGCGCTACTCTCCAATTCAAGAGAAGGTTCAATAACCTCGTCTAGCTCTACTTTCCTCCCACTCACTTCTTTCGGGAGAAACTCCTTCTCAAGAAAGGAACCGTTCTTCGCGACAAACATTTTGCCTTCGGTTATGTGATAGAAGGTATACCCAATAGTTTCCTTAGGGTATCCTATGAAGACGCATTTCTCCGCTTTGGGTTCGAGCTTGTCGGGCATCAACTTCTTGACGTAAGCTTCGCATCCCCAAACTTTAAGAAACGACAACTTAGGTTTAGCACCAAACCATAGTTCATACGGTGTCGTCTCAACGGATTTAGATGGAGCCCTATTTAAAGTGAATGCAGCGGTTTCTAATGCATAACCCCAAAAAGACAACGGCAAATCAGTAAGAGACATCATCGATCGGACCATATCTAATAGGGTTCGATTCCGGCGTTCAGACACACCATTGCGCTGTGGTGTTCCGGGTGGCGTGAGTTGTGAAACGATTCCACTTGCTTTAAGATGCGTGAGAAAATCATAACTCAAATATTCACCTCCACGATCGGATCGTAGAAACTTAATCTTTCTGTTACGATGGTTCTCCACTTCATTCTAAAATTCCTTGAACTTTTCAAATGTTTCAGATTTATGTTTCATTAAATAGATATACCCATATCTACTTAAGTCATCAGTAAAAGTGAGAAAATAGCGATATCCACCGCACGTCGAAATACTCATCGGTCCGCATACATCGGTATGTATGATTTCCAACAAGTCCGTTGCTCGCTCCATCATACCGGAGAACGGGGTTTTGATCATCTTGCCCATGAGGCATGGTTCGCATGTGTCAAATGATTCAAAATCAAGAGACTCCAAAAGTCCATCAGAATGGAGTTTCTTCATGCGCTTTACACCAATATGACCTAGACGACAGTGCCACAAATAAGCAGTATTATCACTATCTACTTTGCATCTCTTAGCCTCAATGTTATGGATGTGTGTTTCATCCCTTTCGAGATTTAGAAGAAATAAACCATTCACAAGAGGTGCATGACCATAAAAGATGTTACTCATATAAATAGAACAACCATTATTCTCCGATTTAAATGAATAACCGTCTTGCAATAAACACGATCCAGAAATAATGTTCATGCTCAACGCAGGCACATAATAACATTTATTAAGGTTTAAAACTAATCCCGAAGGTAAAACTAAGGAGAGCGTGCTGACGGCCATCACATCAACTCGTGATCCATTGCCAACGCGCATCGTCACCTCATCCCTCGCAAGCTGCCGTCTATTCCGTAGCTCCTGTTTCGAGTTACAAATATTAGCAACCGAACCGGTATCAAATACCCAGGCACTACAACGAGGGCTAGTAAGGAAAACATCAATAACATGTATATCAAATATACCTTTGATGGTGCCAGCCTTCTTGTCCGCTAAGTACTTCGGACAGTTGCGCTTCCAGTGACCCTTGTCCTTGCAATAGAAGCACTCAGTGTCCGGCTTGGGACCAGACCTGAGCTTCTTCTCAGCAGGGGCATTGCGCTTGCCATCGCCCTTCTTGAAGGGCTTCTTTGCTCCCTTACCTTTCTTAAAGGTGGGCTTGTGACCATCAACACATGATTATCCTTTTTGATGTCCACTTCCGCGGCCTTCAGCTTTGCGAAGAGCTCGGTGATCGTATCAGTGGAACCCATCTGATTGTGAGTCACTACAAAACTTTTGTAGCTGGGAGGGAGTGATTGCAGAACCCTGTCAATCTTGAGCTCCTCTGGAATCGTGCATTCTAGTTGCTCAAGGCGTTGAGTGTAGCCCGTCATCTTAATGGCGTGCTCACTAACGGAACTCCCTTCCTCCATCTTGCAGTTAAAGAACTTCTCAGAGATCTCATATCTCTCAGAACGGGCCTGAGTCTGAAACATGGTTTTCAACTCTTCGAGAATCTCAAAGGGCCCGGGATAGTCTTCAAAACGATTTTGAAGTTCCGGTTCCATAGCAAACAACATGGTGCTTTTAATCACACCATAATCATCTTTACGCGACTGGTAGACAGCTTTCTCATCAGCCGGCGCAGTTGCAGCAGGGGGTCACCTAACGCTTTCCCAAGGACATAGTCCTTTTGTCCGCCAGATAGAATGATTCTTAGATTGCGGAACCAATTGGCGAAGTTAGACCCATTGTTTCTAAGATTTTCCTTCTCAGCAAAAACGTTGAAGTTGAAGTTGGACTTGGCCATGTGATCTATAGTATTTGCAAGTACAATTTAGACTATGTTCATGATAAATAGTTCAACTTAATCAAATTACTAGATGAACTCCCACTAAACTCAACATCCCTCAAGTTGTTTAGTGAACACGATCCAAATTCACCACACCTAATCCGATCATCACGAGAAGAGATGTGGTTTCAATGGTGGACAACGAAGTGTCGATCATATCATTCATATGACTCATGCTTAACCTTTCGGTTCTTGTGTTCCGAGGCCATGTCTGTACATGCTAGGGTCGTCAAGTTAGACCCAAGTATTTCCGCGTGTGCAAAAACTGGCTTGCACCCGTTGTATGTGAGCGTAGAGTCTATAGCACCCGATCATCACGTGATGCTTGGACACGACGAACTTTCGCAACGGTGCATACTTGGGGAGAACACAGTTTTATCTTGATCTTTAAGTGAGGAATCATCTTATAATGCTACCGTCGCGATCTAAGCATAATAAGATACATAAAAGGATAAACATCACATGCATATAACTTTATGTGACATGGTATAGCCAATCTTCGTGCAATGATCTCCATCTTGTGCGTTCCGGCATGATCTCCATCACTCCACCATGATTGCCTCCACCACGAATAGCAACTACAACTATTGCTAACTACATAGCGATAAAGTAAAGCTATTACATGGCGTATAAGAAGTTGACTCGCAGGTCATACACAATTATAAAGACAACCATATGGCTCCTGCCGGTTGTGTACTCATCGACATGCATGTCGTGAAAAATTACAAAACATGATCATCGCATACAATATACACATCACATCTTGGGCCATACCATATCACAGAAAACACTCCCTGCAAAAACAAGTTAGACGCCTCTACTTTGTTGTTGCATGTTTTACGTGGCTCATGGGAGTAGATGCTAAGAACGATTCTTACCTACGGAAAGCCACAACGGTGATATTATGGTTGCCAAACTCCGGTGTTAATCCCATGACAACTATAGTGAGAGAAACTGACATCCACCAGCCGCATGTGTGGTACAAGCCACACGTCAAGTGCGAAGCCGGTCTCGCGAACGACGCCGCGTAAGGTTGGCCTAGACCGCTTCAATCTCACTATCCCGCGTCATAAGAAGAACACAAACAAGAGGCTTGCAACAGAAAACATCAACGCCCGCAACAACCATGTTGCGTTCTACTCGTGAATCACATCTACGCATAGATCTAGCTCTGATACCACTGAAGGGTTTCGCAGCATAGTAAATCAAAATTTTCTACGGAAGCGAACAGAAGGAAAGCCAAGATCTAATCTAGGAGATGCAAACAACGAGAGAGATTGGATTAGATCTTCATACCCTTGAAGATTCGCACAGCGGAACGTTCGTCGGAACGTGGGTGATGTAGTCGTACTCGCTTCTCCTCCTCGCGATCCGATCTGATCTAGCACCACAAGTGGCGGTGCCTCCGTGAGATGCACACATGCAGCACCTCGACGTATCCTCCTTCCTCGGACCAGAAAGTATGGTGGAGAGATAGATTGGATCTACAACGCGACGGCGCGGTGTATATGGTGGAGAATTTCTGCAGCAGGGCTTCGCCTACAAACAGTCGGGAGGGAGAGAGGAGGGCAGCAGGGCAACTAGGGTTTGGAGGAAGGTGTGTGTGTGGGGGGAGGGGGCGCACCAGCCCTCTATATATAGAGGGGGGGTACGGCCAGCCCTTGCCCATCCTCCAAGCCTATCTCTAGTTTAAACGATTTAAACTTTCCCTTATCTAGAAACCCTATCTCTAGTTTAAACGAGTTTAAACTTATCTAGGATCGGCTGGGCCCTATGGGGCCTTGTGCCCCTGGCCCAATGCGGCCAGGACACTCTCTCATAGGCCCATGCCCCCTCCCGGAAGGTGGGGCCACGTTGGTCCCCTTCCGGAAGGTTCTAGAAGCTTCCAGTACAATACCGATTAATCCGGAACAATTCCGAACTCCAAAAACTGCACTGCCTTATATGAATCTTATTCTCCGGACCACTACGGAACCTCTCGTGATGTCCAAGACTCCGAACAAAAATTCATAAACCAAGTATCCAATCTATCCTAGCGTCGAGACACGTTAAGTGTGTGACCCTGCGGGTTCGAGAATATGCAGACATGATCTTCTATCAATAATCAACAGCGGGGTCTGGCCACCCATATTGACTCCCACACATTCATCGATGATCATATCGGATGAACCACGATGCCAGGATTCAATCAATCCCATATACATATTCCCTTCGTCTCGCGATATTTTACTTGCCCGAGATTCGATCATCGGTACTGTCATACCTAGTTCAATCTCGTTCACAGCAAGTACTTTACTCGTTCCGTAATCCGATAACACTTTGTGATTAACTCCTTAACCACATGCTTGCAAGCGGTGTTGATATCGATTACCGAGTGGGCCCGAAGTATATCTCTCCGACTTGGGAGGGACAAATCCCATCTCGATACATACAACCCAACAGATACTTTCCTATCACCTGAGAGACACCTTTATGATCACCCTCTCATAGGATGACGTTTGATGACCTCAAAGCTTTCTTCCGATACTAGGGAGTTGTATTATCTCATGGTCTAAGGAATACAATATTTGACATAGGAAAAGCTTCGCAAAGATGAACACAAAGACACGATCTAATTGCTTCGCTTAGTTTGGGTCTGTCCACCATATCATTCTCCCAATGATATGGTCTCATTATCAATTGATAACTCATGTCTATGGTTAGGAAACCTTAACCATCATTGATCAATGAGCTAGTCCATAGAGGCGTACTAGGGACACGGTGTTGTTCACAAACCACACAAGTATTAATGTTTCCGCTTAATACAATTCTAGCATGGAATATAAACTTTATCATGAACAAGAATTATAATAATAACATCTTTATTATTGCCTATAGGGCATAATTCCAACAACATCGCAATCCCAGGATTACCATTTTTTCGAGACATAACAGATTGGATATCACAATACATCATCCATTATAAACCATAATAAGGTCTTACACGAATAAAGGATCTCATGATCCAGTCTTAATATAACAAGCAGCGGAATAAATAATAAGCGTAGCGGTGGGGTCCATCTTCAGGAGCACAGGCAATGCTAACAAAGGCAGATAGTCCTAGTTATCATAGTCGTCCTGCTATCCGTCATCTTGGTAGTCTCCTTCATAGTCTGGCCATAGGAATAGCCAGGGACAAAAGCCATGAGTACTCTTTAAGTACTCGCAAACTATCACTAACAAGTAAGATAGTTCTAGTAGGAATGCTAAATCTAAGTTTAACTATAAAGTTAAGTTTGAAACCTAAGCTGAGTTCAGAAACAAAGAAAGATAAAATAAAGTTCTAGAATCACTTAAGTTGGGAAGCTAGTGTCATAGTCACAACCCTGTTGTGGTCAAGTCAAGATTCATCATTCCTTTCATAAGTCATTTTTAAAACATCCGTCAACAAAACAGTATGGCCACTCCAACTGTCCGTAACTGCGGACGCGGCTATTCGAATAGTTTGACACTCTGCATAGGTGGTACACTTTCACCACAAGGTTCAATACATCTGTCAGGGATAACCCTGAATCATCATACGTACTATGCAGATTATCAAACATAACCTTTCCTTTACACACCCTAGTATAAGCACCTCTCCTATGAGCATGGCCTCCCAACCATGACCATCTGTCATCTTGGGCACTTCATAGGTGGACAACATTGAGAGGTAGCCTCATCTCAAACCTCTCCCGCGAGGGAACTAATACTAATGTATATAAATTTCCGGCTAAGCCTTACCCAATTCAGGTATTGTCGTTGTACGGTAAAATTGGAATGGTATCGCATCCGAATCCAACCATCAGTTTTTGTAAAATGTCTATGGATCGTGCCTCAACATTTTCATTATCATAAACCATTTGTGTTTCTCAACACATGTCAAAATATCTCAATAGAATGACTCATCATTCCAAGGTTTTCATAATTCATTTTCACTAGGTATTCCCATCTAAAGTGACTCAAGTTTTAATTTAGCTCTAAGATACTAAGTTAAGAGTGTTCACTAAGGTGGGATGCTAATCTCAATATCATTCCATAGAATGACATCTAAAGTTATCTAGATAGGTCAAGTTTTATACTCTTTATTCTTCCTTCAAAACAAGTAAAGGACTTTTGGTAAAGTAAAGAAAGTAAAGCTTGGAAATAAAACTTGGGGTAAGTAATATTAAAAGTGGTATAACCAAAACATGCCTAGTGCATCTTGCTTAGGTTATCTAACTTAATTCTAGCTTGCTAACAATAGCTTGCCTTGGTTATTGAAGTGGTTGAAGTTTTCTTCCTCTTCCTCCTGGTAGAACTCCTCCTCCTCCTCGAAAGCTTGGTCGGTACTATCGTCTATAGATACATATGGGATACACAATCACTAAACAATACTTAACTAGACTACTTAGCACTCTAAGGCACACATTTGATGATCTATTATCATCACAAGCATCACAAGGTTTTATTAACTAGCTTCATTCTTTTTATTTAAGAAAAGTAATTTCTACTCATTGAAAATAACTAAGATTTAATATTCTCCACTTAGAATATGGGATCATGTGGACACATGTCATCACCACATATTCTAACATAAGGGAATGTGATTTAAAGGTTGGATCATATTTAATTAGGTTTAAGTTTAATATTTAATGATTTAAAGTGACTAGAAATGCCTATCTAGCATTATTTTGTTACTAGTCGAAAGTCACTGCATGTAAACCTTAATATTATTACATATTCACATAGGTATGGTGAAACGTGATTTTTGAGAGTTGGAAACAACTCAAAAGCTATTATGGTTGATTTTATAAAAATGTTTGAATGTGCAGAAAATTATGTCTTGTTATTTATACTAGGAGAGATCTCTAACTCTAAATGAATTAATTCCAACCGGCTTGGATAGATCTTTTAGAGGCTTTCCAACAAAATTTGAATCACTCAATTTGGTTCCGTAGATCTTCTGGAATTAATTTTTGAACTAAGAGACAGAAGTGAGTTTAAACTAAAATAGAAAAATCTATATTTGAACTAACTAGGTCGCGACGTGAACAAAATTTCAATCACTCAATGCGGGGGCCACATGTCAGCGGCTCTTTAAACGTGAAGCGGTACGGGGCAACGTGGATCATTAGATTAAAAGGAAGATTTATGGCTGTGGATTATCGTCGATGACGGACAGGTCGCCGCCGAGGTGTAAACCTAGCGGCTCGGTGGGGCTCTGGGCCGGCTTACCGGGGCTTTGGAGAGGGTCGGCGAGGCGGGCAAATGAACAAGTCGAGGACGGCGGTTCTCCTGGTACTGGCGGCATCCCGAGAGGTGGCCTTGATCAACAGCCCCCTTCTTCTCCCTCCGCGGCAGACTCCGGTGAAAGTCTGGCGCCGCGGACGGCGGCTTGCTCCGGTGGGGCTCTAGGAGTGTTCTGAGAGGGAGGGGATGAGAGTGGTGTGAGGAAACGGTGCTAGGGAGGCCTCTATTTATAGACTTGGCGAAGCGGCAGAGGAGCATGGGCGGTGCTTGCCGGTGACGACGGTACAACGAGCTAGAGGTGTGGGCGGTGGACTAGGACGGTGGGTGGTGCCCTGGCGAGTGTCACGGTGGTGCGTGTGGTGGTTTGCGGTCGGGAGAGGTGAGTGGCGTGGCGCGCACGATGTCTCTGCCAACGGCAAGTTTCGCGGCGGCCGGCAACTACGGGGCACGGTCGATGGAACGGGCATGTCCGTTAGCTTCCTAGGACAATGGTGATCATGTAGGCGGGCGGCTGGAGCGAGGCGGGGTCTGGCTGAGCGGGGACCGTGCGCGCTCTGTGGGTGTCGTCGGCATGGCTGACGGGCTCCGGGCGCGGCGGTTCTGGGCTGCTCCCTGCTCTGTCCGTGGGCTGGGGCTGGCTTGCCGGTGGAGGTGGACCACAGGCGACGTGTTGGACATGGTGGGCGAGGCTGGCGGCTGCTGTGGCACGCTATCGCTGGTGAGGGTGCCGAATGGTGCTTGTAACATCCCAAAACTTCAATCCAAGCTTATCAAGATCAAATCATCCAAAAATGGGGTTAACAATTTTTTTTCCAAATTTAACATGAAAGCATTCATATATGTGTGCATTTAAAATAGGAGTTGTTTTGAATTACCATGATTGTGTGATCCTTTGCTTCTAAAATGTTTCTTAGGTGATTTAAACATCATGCCTACTTTGGCTATTCCTAGTACACAATTCTTAACGGAAACAATTCTTGATCTTTGCACCCCTTGCTAGTACACATAATGAGGTACCAAGGCCCACCTTTTGATCTACTAAAAACCTTCTGTAAACTATTTTAAATGACAGTTTAAAATTGAATCTAATGCATATGCATAGATCACCCCTATTTCAAAAACCATCTAATTGAGCACCATTTTCAAAACCCTTGCAACCAGAGACTACCTATCACTAGTGGAGATCACCCAAAAATTTTGAACTCCAAATTCAAAAAAATTTCTCTTGCGGCCATTTCATCAAACACTTGGCAGGCAGAATCACACCTCTAATCCTAGCTCACTGTTTTGAACAGAGTTTTGCCCCCAATTGATCTCCATTTAATCTCTATGTCCCCCTCTGATCAAACCATGCCATTTGCAACCCATCCCCTACACCCTAGTAGCAATGCCATGCCATGCCGAGCACCACCCTGGCCGGCCAAACTTGCCCCGCTGCAGCAGACCACCTCCTCGTTCCTCTCCATGTCTAGGAGGTAGCCAGCACCGCACCGCCCCTCTCTGTCCCTTGCCCGAGCCAAGAGCCGCCGTGGACCACAGAGGAGAACCCGCGCCCAGTGCCACCGAACCATGCCGACGCCGCCCGCAGAGCGTGCACTGTCCCCGCTTGCACCGACCACCCCTTGGCACCAGCCCGTGCCCACCGCTCCGCCTCGACCTGGAGAACACCCCAGACACCTCCGTTCGCCGCCCAAAGCCCCACAGCCACCGCTCGCCGTGGACACAGCCGCTTCGGCCGCGCAAAGCGCCACCTCGCCCCGACCGCATGCCACCGCCCCTACGGCCGCATTGAAGAGCTAGAGAACCTCCAGGGAACCGCCCACCGATCGCAATCCCAAGCCATGCCGCTAGCTCGCCGTAGCCATGTCGCCACCGTCGACCGCCCATCCCGCTCGGTCTCAACGTCGAGCATATAAAAGGAGCCCTCCCCAGCACAAAAGACTCACACCATTCCACTCCCCTCACCTCTCTGAACCTCACCCACCTCTCGCCGGAGCAAGTGGAGCAGGAGTTTGCCGGAATTGGAGCCGGAGCCGCCGCCTATGGAGAAGAAGGGTGCCGTTGATTCCGGCCACCCCAAGCTCCGCCGTGACCATGCCTCGCCTCGCCGTTGTCTTCCACTTCGTTCGCCCGCACCGCCGACCCCGCTGGAGCCTTGGTACGCCCGCAGTAGACCCTCACCGAGCCGCTAGGGTTCGAGCTCGCCGGCGACCCGTCCGTCGTCGACGACGACCCTCAGTCGTAGATCTAGCCTCTAATCACACATCCCACAGCGCGCGTACCGTTTCGTGTTTTAAGTGCCGCTGACAAGTGGGACCCCCCTGTCAGCTGAGCCCCGTGCCGCCTAGCGCCACTGGGCCGACCCATTTCCGTTCCCACGCAAGCCCGTAGATTCAAATCTAGGTTTTTCTTTTTAGTTAGAATATAGTTTTTGTCCAGTGTTTCAAAATTCAATTTTGTGAGTTTGACAAATCCAAATTACATGAAACTATCCAAGCCCGTTGGATTTAATTCATTTAGAGTTATATATTTCTCCTAATAAAAATAAGAAGACAGAAGCTTTTGCAACTTGAAACATTTTTATAAAATCAACCAAGTTAGCTTTTGAGTTGATTCCAACTCTCAAAAATCACATCTCATCATATCTATCCAAATATGTAATAATATTAAGGTTTACAGGCAGTGACTTTGGACTAGTACCAAAATAAGGCTATATAGGCATTTCTAGTCACTTTAAATCATTAAATAATGAACTTAAACCAAAGTAATATTGATCCAACCTTTAAATCTCATTCCCACATGTTAGAATATGTGGTGAGGACATGTGTCCACATGATCCCATGTTTTAGTGGTGAATATTAAATTGTAGTTAATTTTTCAATGAGTAGAAACTACTTTTCGAAAATAAAAAGGTTGAAACTATTGAATTAAACTTGTGATGCTTATGATGATAATATAGCATCAATTGTGTGGTTTAGAATAATACTTAGCCTAGTTAAGGATTGTTTGGTGATTGTGCACTCCCTATGTATTTCTAGACGATAGTATCGACCAAGCCTTCGAGGAGGAGGAGTTCTACCAAGAAGAAGAAGAAGAAAACTTCAACCACTACACCAACCAAGGCAAGCTATTAGTGGCAAGCTAACCCTTGCAAACATGCTTTAGTAAGCTATTGTAGCAAGCTAGAATAAAACTAGATAGTTTAGTAAAGATGCCTTAAGCATACTTTGATCACACCCCTTTCACTCTTAGTACCTCAAGTCTTATTAATAAGTTTTACCCCCTTAGTTACACAAAGTTCTTTAATTAATTTTGAAGTTAGCATAAAGAGTATAAAATGGACCTACTTAGAAACCTTTAGATGTCATTCTATGGCATGAGATTGATCCCATCTTTCCACCTTAGTGACTACTCTTAACTTAGTATTTTAGAATAGATCAAAACTTGAGTCACTTTAGATGGGAACACTTGGTGAAAATGAGTTATGAAAACCTTGGAATGATGAGTCATTCTATTGAGATGTTTTGACATGTGTTGAGAGACACAATGGGTTGATGATGATGAAAAAGATAAGGCATGAGCCTTAACCCTTTTATAAAACTGATGGTTGGATTCGGATGCGATACCATTCCAAATTTACGGTACAACCATATTACCTGAATTGGGTAAGGCTTAGCTGGAAATTTATATGCATTAGTATTAGTTCCCTCATGGGAGAGGTTTGAGCTGAGGCTACCTCTCAATGATGTCGACCTACGCCGTGCCCAAGATGGCTGATGGTCATGGTTGGGAGGCCATGCTCATAGGAGAGGTGCTTGTACTAGGGTGTGTAAAGGGAAGGTTATGTTTGATTATCTGCATACTAAGTATGATGATTCAGGGTTATCCCTGACAGATGTATCGAATCTTGTGGTGAAAGTGTACCACCTCTGCAGAGTGTCAAACTATTCGAATAGCCGCGTCCGCGGTTATGGACAGTTGGAATGGCCATACTGTTTCGTTGTCAGATGTTTTCTAAATACCTTGAAATGAATGATGACCTTTGACTTGACCACAACAGGGTTGTGTTAATGAAATTAGCTTCCCAACTTAAGTGATTCTAGAACTTTACTTTATCTTTTCTTGCTTTAGAACTCAGCTTAGGTTTCAAACTTAACTTGATAGTTATTCTTTAAATTCAGCACTTTAACTTGGAATTACAATCCTTGTTAGTAGTAGTTTGCGAGTACTTAAAGAGTACTCATGGCTTCTGTTCCTGGCTATTATCATGGCCAGACTATGAAGGAGATTATCAAGATGATGGTCAGCAGGACGGCTATGATAACTAGGACTATCTGCCTTCGTCAGCATTGCCTGTGCCCCTGAAGATGGACCCCACCGCTATGCTATCGTTTATTTCCGCTGCTTGTTGTATTAAAGACTGGATCATGAGATCCTTATTTGTGTAAAACCTTATGTATGGTTTGTAATGGATGATGTACTGTGATATCCAATCCGTTATGTCTCGCAAAAATGGTAATCCTGGGATTGCGAGGTATGGCATAACGAGCATCTGGGATTAAAAATCCGGGTGTTGACAAGTTGGTATCAGAGCCATCCTGACCATAGGAGACCCTAGTTAGAATGGACGTCCAAACGAAAAACTTAGCTTCAAAACCAAAGTGAGTATTTATGAAAAACTATTTCCCTTCCTACCCTTGTGAACTCATTCTTTCTCAAAAATACATGTTCCTCAAAATTCATACATTACTACTTAAAATTTGACAAACTTGATCACTTCACTAATTTCCTCATCCTAAATTCTTGTAGATGGAGACTCAGTTCAGCAAGTTTTACCAGTTGGGAAACGGAGGTCAGCTGATCTTCGAGAGGGATCTGGATTCACTGTCAGAGTTACTGGGACGCCCACATCCGGAGTTTTTTGGAGCTCAACTTCCAAGAACCCCAGGAGGAGACCTACAATGGCTAGTCACCGCAGATCTTCGAGGAAGCATTGAAGCACCAACTTCTGGAAGAATTCAGTTCTCCGTGAGAGAGAACAACTGGCTAGATGGATTAGCCAGGGCAATGCATGAAGCTCTCGCACGTCTATGTGCCCTCAGCGTCAACAAGATTCAAGGAACCCGTTTTGCCCACTATGCAAGACGTGACTTCATGGGAATGCCGATGGAGATGCCAAGTCACCCAGAGTTGAGGCGTCAAGTGGAGACCCTTGACTTCTTGCTTCATGACCGACAGCAGGAACTGGACAATGCCAGAGAGTTAGCCAACCAGAACCATGCAATTGCCGACCAGAAGGCCCAGACTTTCGCACTGCTCATCCAAGATCGCCAGTCTCTTCGTCGCCAGCGTGCAAAGAAGGATCGCACCATCGCCCGTCTTCACAAGAAGGTGTACGACCTCGAGAAGACCGTCAAGGAGCAGGAAGCTCAGCTTGCCGCCAAAGAAGAAGATGATGAGGGTGAAGACATCCAGGGAGATATGGATTCTTACCTCAGCAACGATGACGATTTTCTGGCAGAGGATGCTGTGGACTTCTACACTGATGATGAAGACTCCGACTTCATCGACAATGAGTAGATGCACTAGAGCACTGTCGTAGCATGGGATGTATCATCTCATTGTATCGTAGTTTGCAGAATGGTTCTTCAAACCATTTGTTTTCCCCTTTGATTGTTGTGGTGTGTGTTGTATCGTGTGCTTGCTTGCATGAATGAGAATGAAGTTAGTTGAAAAACCTGAGTCTAACTCAAAGTTAGCTTTGAAAACTCAAAACCATGAACCTTTGAATTTCCCTCTTACCCCTATATCTATCTCAATCTTCAGATGACTCGTGGAAACCAAGGAGGGAGCAGCTCATCGCAGGACCCAATGCTGCAGATCTTGCAGAATCTCATCGCAGACCGTGAAGCAAGCAGGGCCGAGCGTCAAGCCAACTTAGCGACATTGCAGCAGATTGCCCAAATGGCTCTCAACAACCAAGGACATGGAAATCAGGATCACCATGGATCTAAACTCAAAAACTTTCAGAACACCAATCCCAATCTTCAACCAATCTGAAACCCATTAGATGCTGATGACTGGTTACAGACCATGGAAAACAACCTCGAAGTTGCAGGAGTTGATGAGAATGAGAAAGTTCTCTTCGCCACCCACTATCTGGCGGGAGATGCAAGAGCTTGGTGGAATAGCATCCGCACTATGAACCATGGCCAGGTGATGACCTGGGAAGCATTCAAGGTCAAGTTCAGCCGCACCCACGTGCCGCAAGGTCTTGTCAACAAGATGAGAGATGAATTCCGGGAACTGAAGCAAGGAAGATTGACTGTAGTAGAGTATCGTGACAAATTCTTGTCACTTGCCAGATATGCACCGGATGAAATCAACACGGAGGCCAAGAAGAAAGAGAGATTCTTAAACAGACTGCATGATGAGATGCAGACTATCCTCGTCAACATCCGTTTCCAGGATCTCAAAGAGCTAGTCGACTCTGCCATTCAGATGGAAGGGAAGATTAACCAGGCAAACGACAACCGCAAGCGTCGTATGATGCAGCAGTCTGGATCCAGTAGTCACCAGAAGTACTGTCCCAACCCCTCACCAGGATATGCACTAAGGAACAACCGACCCCCACCTTCTCGCCCAAGCTACCCCAACCGTAGCGGAGGAAATGTGAAGCCTGGAGGAAACAATCACAACTCCGGCAACACCAACTACTTCAACCGTGCCCCTCCCAAGGGCAACAACAACACTGCCCCTAGAACTGGCAGCAATGATGTACCTGTTGCAGTCAAGGACAAGTTCCAGATCACTTGTTTCGAGTGTGGAGTGAAGGGTCACTACTCCAATGAGTGTCCCAAGAAGACTGCTGCCAATGCCCCTGTGAATGCCCCAGCTCAGCAGCAGCGTCATGTTCAACCAGGTAGGAGATTTGCCCCAGGGAACCCGCACAACCGCAACGGTCGTCTCTTCCACATGAACGCAGAAGAAGCCCAGGAAGCACCAGATGTAGTGCTGGGTATGTTTTCTGTCAACTCAGTTTTAGCAAGAGTATTGTTTGATTCTAGAGCATCGCATTCATTTGTCACCGAAGAATTTGTATGCACTAGTAAGATTCTCCCAACCAACCTGAAGCATGTCATGATAGTTCAAATCCCCGGTTCAACAACAAAAGCTAGAAAAATTTGCAAAGCTGTACCTATCAGAATTCATGGGATAGATTTTTATGCCAACCTAATTGTACTTGGAACCAAAGGTTTGGAAGTAGTACTAGGTATGGACTGGATGTCAAGGCATAAAGGACTGATAGACTGTGCTAAGAAAGCCATCACCATGACCAGTAGTTCTGGAGTAACAGTAGAACATATCTCTGAAACCTTACCCCTTCAATTCAAATGCAACAAAAGTGTAGCCCTACCTACCATTGACCAAGTCAGAGTAGTCTGTGAATACCTCGACGTATTCCCAGATGAATTGCCAGGTATGCCCCCGGATAGGGATACAGAGTTCATTATCGAACTAATCCCTGGAACCGGACCTATAGCCCAGAGACCCTATACCATGAACCCCTCAGAGTTAGTAGAACTGAAGAAGCAGTTGGATGCCATGTTAGCAACAGGCTTGATTCAGCCAAGCGCATCGCCATGGAGATCACCAGAGCTATTCATCGACAAGAAGGATGGAGGTAACCGTCTGTGTACAGACTACAGAAAGTTGAATGATGTCACCATCAAGAACAAGTACCCCTTGCCAAAGATAGAGGATCTATTTGATCAGTTGACTGGAGCTCAGGTATTCTCTAAGATTGATCTTAGGACTGGTTATCACCAACTTATGATTCGTGCAACGGATATTCCAAAGACCGCCTTTACTACTCGCTATGGTCTATACGAGTATACGGTTATGTCTTTTGGATTAACCAATGCCCCTGCTTATTTCATGAATCTCATGAATAAGATCTTTATGAATTTCTTAGATAAGTTTGTAGTTGTGTTTATCGACGACATCCTTATCTACTCCAAGACAGAAGAAGAGCATGAGCAACATCTGAGAATTACAATCCTTGTTAGTAGTAGTTTGCGAGTACTTAAAGAGTACTCATAGCTTTTGTCCCTGGCTATTATCATGGCTAGACTATGAAGGAGATTATCAAGATGATGGTCAGCAGGACGGCTATGATAACTAGGACTATCTGCCTTCGTCAGCATTGCCTGTGCCCCTGAAGATGGACCCCACCGCTATGCTATCGTTTATTTCCGCTGCTTGTTGTATTAAAGACTGGATCATGAGATCCTTATTTATGTAAAACCTTATGTATGATTTGTAATGGATGATGTACTGTGATATCCAATCTGTTATGTCTCGCAAAAATGGTAATCCTGGGATTGCGAGGTATGGCATAACGGGTATCTGGGATTAAAAATCCGGGTGTTGACAGTGCTCAGCCTTAATGGCCATGACAGAGTGGGTGTCCGGGCTAGAAAAGGGTATGGGGTGCACTGAGGTGGCTTTGGTTGCAAAATGGGAGACCACATTGGTCCAAACACTGCTTATAACAGTGTTTGTGGTTTTTGTTTGAATTTTGCCCACAAGGTGTTTGTAGAAATGGCCAAAAGAGTTCAAGTTTTGAATTTTGAGGTAAATTTTGGTGGAGTTGTTAGTCACATGCCTAAGCATCTGTGGTTGCTTGGGATTTGAAAATGGAGTTCATTTGAGTGGTTTTTGAATAAGTGTGATCTTGCTACCTACACTAGATTCAATTTTCAAATGCCCTTTAAAATTAGTGTTTGCAAGTTTTTGGTAGATCATAAAGTGGGCCTTGGTACATCACTACTTGTACTAGCAAGGGGTGCAAAGATACACATTTGTTTCTATTAGGTTTTGAGTTCTAGGAATAGCTAAAGTAGGCATGGTGATTAAAATGGCACAAATGACCATTTGTTTATTTTATTCATTTTGATTTGTTTTTCTTTGGGATTTTTTTGGGAATGATCTAGATGATGTTTAATTAAACTTAGAATCATTTTACAATCAATGGATCAATTAGACATGGCAATTCAAATCAACTCCTAAATTATATGCACACACATATGAATGCTTTAATATTTTTAAGTGGAAAAGTTTATGTTAACTCTAAATTGGGTAGATTTGATCTTGATTAACCTTGGATTAAGTTTTGGGATGTTATAGATCTCCCCCAGGAGGTTGAATCCCAGGAAGTCAAAGGAGCAACATCTCTAGATCTGGCTTTATCGATGCGGGAGCAGGAAAATTGCTAATAAGGCACACCGTGTGGTGACCAAGCATGCCACTGCATGATGTAGTACACTATAGTCATTGACATAACACTCACTGAACACCATTCCGCAAATATTACATCCCTCAGAGTGGTACAATAGAAACAAAGCGGGTCCACAAACATACATTATTATTATTACAACCAGAAATTACATAACAGCTTTGAGTTCCTCCTAGGTTCGTCGAGGAATCCGTATGACTCAAAGCTAAACTATAATAACTTGAGAACGAGATAAAGAAGCAAACTAAACCTTACTATACTACGAGATTACTAGCTAGATGATGGAGATCGATACTACTAGACCTAATTATCTATATATCTGATGTATCTATGCTTTAGACTCTTTGGCCTCCATTCCGTAGATGTTTTCGTAGTTGTTTCCTTTGATGCTTCCGGATAACTATGGCTTCTCATAATGAAATTTTGTTTGGTCTTCAGCTGAATATAGTGTTTCATCTTCTTGGTCATCAATGTCTTTAGAATCTAGCAAGGGTTAAGAAGGTATGGTTGAGTACGGTCGTACTCAGAAAGTTGACTAAAAAGGAGTGTTTGATGCACTATGTAGAACTACAGACCAAAGTTTGTAGGTTATGCGGGTTTTCGTAAACATTTCTTCAAAGTTTGCTTTTATTCTGAAAAACTATGTCTGTCAGCCTTCACAGGTTGATTAGAACTTCGTGGAGTTCCTTTCCTGCAGCGTTCGTAGCTCCTTCCCGGAATAGGGAGTAACATGTCACACCTTTATACACTTTGTAGAGGTGCGTTGCTTTACCCATAAGAGACCAAATCCTTGTTGCACAACCAGGTGTATGTTCCCTTCCACAATTCCTTGATGTGGGGCCTAGAAATTAATCCAAGCCAATGACTGCCCCTCTCCTCGAACCCCATATGCTAGTTGCATTGCACGCAAGAACTAGGAGAGATCTCGTTTCCAATTATGGCCTAAAACACACAACCCTCGTAGACACCAGATGTTGTGGGACGTTGAGGGATGCCACCCTGCTATCAATCCTCTCCGAGAATTACAGCCACGACCCGGTCGTCCGTTGACATAGGAGAGGGAGAAGATCCAGCTGACTTCCATAGATCCATCGAGATCTTATGGTTAACGCGTAATATATAGTGCAAGAATCACAGGGGACATTGGTTGTTAAGTCCTAGATGATATATTCCTGTATAATGTGGTTTCCATTGCCAGCCTTAAATAGATTAACTGATCACCCTAGACCAGAAACCATTAGTTCACATTTAATCATGAAAATAGTGTTTTCTAGCCTTTTTAAAATGCAGGTGATGACACAATAGTTTGCAAATACTTGATAGAAAATAATCAAAGGACATGAGCAAGTGTGAACTGGCCTTCATATAGCAAAGTATTGTAGTGAAGTGTTTCGACATGACCCTGGACCTCAGGTTCTACAAAATACCATCATTGCCTGGTAAGGACAATGTTTAAAGAAGAAATATGCTAATATGCACAAGTAATGAGATACATGTGTTTAAAAACCCCAAAGTACCCCTAACATTACAAGTAAGTTGCAATTAGGTGATTTGTTTAAGATTTGATTTATCTTTATATTTAATTCACAAAGGAGTAAAGTTGCAAGACTTTAAGATAAACATATATGACATGAAAGGTAAAGTACAATAATAATACAATTCTAAGCTTAAGTGGTGTCATGATGAATTGCATGTGTTAAGTTGTTATGTTTTAAAATAAATAGCATAGTGTTTCTTTTTAAGTGGCAAAAAGAATAACATTTGAATAAAATATTATTTATGTTAAGTTAATCAACTCTAATGATTAATAGGACTAAAGTTATGGTTTCTGATAAGCTTTAAATGATCCTCAGTCATTATATACCTAGCTTATGGCATATCATACCAAAGTTAACTATAAAAATATAATTGTACTTAAGATCTAACATTTATGGCATTATCCACTATTAGGGTTTTTTTGTAAGAATATTTAAAGATCAAAGATTATAAATATGAAGCTTAGCCTTAAAGACTTAAATATAACATGTTTAATATTCATATATTATATGATAAGATTTGTCTATGGAAAATAGGTGAATTTATTATGTAGTTTATTTAGTTAATACCAAGTTTAGGAGTTATACAAAATATGGTTTATAGTTTTGCAAAATGAACTTGTAATATTTGAATTATAGTTAGTTAAAGATCTTAACAGAATATATTATAGTTAGCAATTTACTTTTTTTTGTTAATGATTACATTTATGGTTCTAAGTGTAACATTTAGACTTAATCTTTATTTGGTATTTCATCTAATTTAATAAGTAATAAATTTTTTGAGAAGGTAATAAATTCTAAATAACTTAAATGAAGTTATAAGGAATTTATTTTTGTTTTCTTAAGAATAAATGAAATACATTTTAAGAAAGTAATTTTTATAAAGCTAAACACAAAATTATTTTCTATAAATTCTAAGATAACTTGAAGGTCCACAATTAATATTTTTATAAGATAATGTATTTCTTTTTGCACTCAAAAGTGATTTTTAATCATTTTTAGGATTTTCCGTTGATTTACAAAATTTTATTTAGAGATTTAATCATGTTAATACTTATTTGCATTTTATTTAACTTAAATAAGTATTATTATATTTTTCTTAGTTGGATATTAATCCTGTGAACATTTCTATATACTATATATATTTTTAGGATTCTTATACATTTTTATAGAACTAAAATTGTGTATAGGGGTATTTTATTCATTTCCTTAATTTATTAATTTTCCTTTCGATTTTTGTAGCTTTAATATTTAGTTTTATTTTATCTATCTCAAACAAATGAATTTATATTCTTATTTTATAGAGTTTTTTGTGTTCTTTTTTATATAATATGTATATTTAGGCTTTTTCTGCATTTTCCTAGGGATTGTATATCATTAGGTGTATTGTTGTAATTTGATATTGTATAATCCCCTTCACATTATATAAATTTTTTAATCTAAAAAACTAGGCCTGCTCCACAGCCCAGCCCATCTGGTTGGTCTGGACCATAAGGTCCTGTCTAGTTGGTTGGGTGTGACAAACCATACGCTCCCCTCTCTTTCTCTCGCCTCGACTTCTTCCCTTCCACCTGATGATAGGGCGCTACCGCCGTCGCCGCCTTTCTCCGGCGTGCTCTGGCCTCCGCCACCATGCTGGCCGACTAAACAAGGTTTGCTGCATCAATTGGTCTGCTTCGATTTGAAGGGCATGTCCTTTCTCGACCATGCGCAACCAAATTTGGTGCCTGATATATTGCAAATGTATCTATAATTTTTGATGTTCCATGCTTGGTTTTATCTACTTTCTTATGTTTTGTTCCAACTTTGGAGTAATTTTTATACACTTTCCAGGACTAATCTATTAACAAGATGCCACAGTGCCAGTTGCCTATTTTCTGCTGTTTTTGGTTCCAGGAAAGTCAGAAAATGAATATTCTCGGAATTGGACGGGACAAAAGCCAAAGTTACTATTTTCCCAGAAGACTCATGGAGCCAGAAGGAGAGACGGAGAGGGGCCACATCCCCCCAGGCGCGGGTACCCCCAGGCCACGCCAGGGCATGTGTGGGCCCCCAGGCTGGCCACCGACCTTGACTCTCTCGCCTATAAGAGCCTCCAGATGCATAAACCCTAGGTCATCAATCAGAAATCCACGAAAAGTTACGCAGCGCCGCTGCCACTGAAGGGGGGATTCGGGGGACAGAAAGTCTCTATTCCGGCACCCTGCCGGGACGGGGAAGTGCCCCCGGAGCCATCACCATCGATCTCCACCGCCATCTCCATCGCCATTGCTGATTCCCATGATGAGGAGGGATTAGTTCTCTCTCGAGGCTAAGGGTTCTACCGTAGCTATGTGTTCATATCTCTCTCTATGCATGATCATATTGTGATCATGAGCTTGTAATCTATAGATCTACCTTGCTACTCAAGTGCTTTAATAGATCTCTGCTCTCCCCATGTGTGTGAAGTTGACAGTGTGCACACCATGGTGGCACTTAGGCTAGATATTACAAATACTTGTTATGAGTTATATTTGGAGTTGGATGTCTCTATGAAATTGTGGTGTTTGTTGGAACCATCTAGTGCTCAAGGTTACAGTGTGGGGTTTTCTAGATGGAAAAGGCTTACTTTGAGGTGTGCTGTTATAGCCCTACCGTCGATTAGAGTGTCCAACCGGAGAGTAGTTCAGCGTAGTATCAGAAAGAAGAATATATTTATATGAGAGTGTTCACTAGTGAAAGTATGATCCCTAGGCCTTGTTTCTAAGCACTGAAACACCGTTTGCTACTAGATCTGTTACATGTTTGCTTGCTTCTATCTTTATTTCAGTTTTACTTTAGTCTTTTCCACGCCATCAAGCTATTCTCTATCACCGTTACCACTTATAATTATCCATACCACTTGTATTTCACTATCTCTTCGCCGAACTAGTGCACCTATACACCTGACAAGTGTATTGGGTGTGTTGGGGACACAAGAGACTTCTTGTATCTTGATTGCAGGATTGCTTGAGAGGGGATACCTTTGACCACTTCCTCCCTGAGTTCGATAAACCTTGGGTGATCCACTTAAGGGAAAACTTGTTGCTGTTCTACAAACCTCTGCACTTGGAGGCCCAACAACTGTCTACAAGAATAGAAGTGTGTAGACATCAGTGCCTAGGGTTTCTATACCTACCATCATGTGGTGCTTCCATGGAGATTTGATGGTGCTCCGATGTTGATCTATTGTTGTCTTGATGCTTCGTTGATGGATGGATGCTCGAGCGGCTCGGCGAGGGTTGAGTGCCTTGGTGCTCCTCGTGTCGATACTCGTGGTGCCTCTGCCGCTGGTCTGCTTCCTCTTCTCAATCTTAAGCGAGGACCACTAGTAAGTTTTTCTTTCCTCCTCTATTCCTCTCTTTTCTTCTCTCCTCCTCGCTTCTCTGTACGAACCCTGACTAGGGTTCCCCCTCTGTAGTCCTAGCAATGTCTCTCTGGAATTTGCCCAACAATGTTGCTAAGCATGTCTTGCTCAGTAGGATTTATGTCTAACTCCTTTGGAAATTCGATTACTCAGATGTTATGATGTTAGTTTAATTGGAGTTTACATTATACTCATGTAATCGATGGCTTTTCTTCTAAATTGATTATGGTAGAAATGCTTAGATTCCCCCATGTGTTTAAATTCAATTCAGTGAGCTCTTTGTGTATCTAGATGAGTTGATACTTTAGTGATAATGTACTAAATCTTGCTTAAGTGAGTAGTTTCTGGAATCTCCTATATCTGCATGTTGGCTTAAATGACTCTCTCATAAATAGGATGAGTGTCAAGAGTGACGATCGATTTGGATCTAAAGATGATTCCTGGTAGTATTCCTAGGAAAATGATTTGTTTTCTTGTGTGTATTCTTGTACTAGTGATACCTCCTATAAGGTATAGATGATTGATTTACTACTTTGGTGATGTTGGCATTGTGAAATTGCTTGCAGGTGTTCCCTTGACCTGTAAATCCATTACTGGTTATGCCTAGTTAAACAACAAGTTCTTCTATCTAACTTTGTGTCACTATGGTGCATCTAATTGGAATTCGCATAGTGGTATACGTAATATCAAGAGTTGCTTGTGTCCTAAATACTGTCCTTGTGATGGTGGAAGTATATATGACTCCTAGGTGTGTTGGCTAGGAGAATGATTTTCCTAATGGAGTTGAGGCTGATGAAATAGCTTAATAGATTTTAGTATTTAGATATTTTCTACTGTGTTACCTTTCCATGAGTGTGTGCACAGTAGTGAATTCTTGACAGCATGATCTGCTGTACTCAAGTATTTATTTGATAAAAATGGATTCATTTACTAAGGATGGTTTGTATGTAAAGAAATGATTTGGAATTCCTAGCTAGTGATGCAAAGGCTGAGGCCACTATTTAAGTAAAAGCAAATTTAGTGTTGGGTGTTTTGTGTTTAAACAACTAGGTGGCTTCTGATGCGATGGGATCTGCTGTTGTGGTGCCTCCCATGTGGAGTGTGCACAACAGTAGATCTAAACAACATGATCTGCTACTAACTATCCCTACCAAGGATGCATGGACTAAGGCTTTACTTATATATAGGAACAGAGACTCTTGTGGCTTTATAGCTCAAGGATGAACTAGTGTAGCACTTCTAGACTAAACTGAGAGCTCCCTCTCATCCAAAACCATCTTGGAAAAAATAGGATAAGAATTGATATTAAATACTCAGACTGTCTTAGAGATGAATAACAACCTAATGTTGATCAATATGTGATGATGATCTGGTGAAAACACTCCCAAACCGCACGATGGTATGGATCTCGGAGAAAATCACGACGTCTAGATGTTTGAGAGTACTGATAGAAGCTTGACTGTAGGAATCAGACCCGAAGTAGTCTTTTCCACGGGTGCAAATGATAACAAGGATATCGAGAAGAACAAGAAAACTTTTTCCAAGGATATTCCAGATGAACAAATAATCGCTGAGGAATACGAGGACTCATATGGCACTCTAATCCCCTTAGACCCAAAAAACTCTGGTGGATGGACAAGTGGTTACCCTAGGTGCCCGAGAATTCCTCGGAAAAGCACTTACAATGCCAATCCCAACAACGGTAGACCTTAATCCGGGCGAGTTGGAGGAAGGAGGCCTACCTCTAGAGGTGTATCATCAGAGACTCTTAGACAAGGCCACTAACCTTGTCGAGGAGAAGCAACACATTGCAGAAGAAGGAAAGTTCAACTCCCAGCAACATCTAAAGACCCAGAATGGCCATGAGCAGGCTAATAGGAATCCGGAAGTTCACAAGACCCTTTTTGAGGGATACACAGCCGTGGGAAAACCTCAGATCGACAGCAAGGGAAACCAGGTGTATAACACGCTGGTAGAAAACACTATTGCAGCCCAAGAGATCCCAGCGAATAATCCAAGCCCAGAACAGGTCCTGCTAAGTGTGAATCTACTCACCAAGGCCCTAGAGCAACAGAGGGTCGCCATGTATGGCAGCAGAAAGTAGGTCTCTAAATCTGACCAATGTCGCACAGACACGGGTCGACAACAAGATACAAGACCTCAACGTGAACCAAATCAACTCTACTATTCTGACCCTCATGAAGACAATTATTCAATAACACGCTCTTCAGGACAGCGGCACAGACCCGCACGCAGATGGAGCAACGTCACCCCAACCGCGGAACGAGACGCCATAATAGCAATTGTTCCACAGCAACCTCCTCGGCGGCAGTCAGATAACCGCAGGGAATAAGAAGTACGACATTGGGAGAAGGACCAACAAATAATGCCTCAGCCTAGACACTTAAGCCGCTGACTGAGCCTCGTCATAAAGATGGAAAGGACGAACAAAGGATTGATGAACACCGTGATGGATCAAGCCGGCATGGTGGTTGTCACCATGAAGCCCCGGGTAGAGGAAACAACCCACCGGCGCCACCCTCTCCACCAAGCAGCACCCATAATGGCTCCCATGGGGACCAGGGAGGGCACCAAGGCGAAGGTGGTGGTGGAGGAAATAGAAAGATGGCACCAAGTCATCGCAGCCGCAATGAACATCCGAGACGGCGCTCTCTGTCACCAAGTGACGCCAGGCACCGGATCAACTCAAACATAGAAGCGCGGAGCTACGAGTCGGATAATATATACGTGGGAGCAAAATACTTCGTGAAGCACGTACGACGAACAGATTTCCCAGAGGGATTTGCTATCTCAAGGAATATTCAACCCTACGATAGTGTGGCTCGGCCAGAGACCTAGCTCTAGGATTTCTTATAAGCGTGCTACATCGCCAAAGGAGGAAAGAGCTTGGTAACAGTTTGATATCTATCGCTTATGCTGATGAAGACGGCTCGATCATGGCTCAATGAACTCTTGGAAAACACCATCCACAATTGGTATGATATGCAAAGTGCGTTCTTTCAGAATTTCGAGGCTATATATAGGAGACCCTACACGGTCGGATATCTGCAGCATTACACACAAAAACCAAAAGAAACCTGCTGAGGCTACCTCGGATGATGGATCGGCATGAAGAACTCCTACGAGTAGTAAACGACCAGATCATGATCCAAGCCCTCATCATGGGACTCCCTATCGGATTACTGTGTAATCGCCTAAAGTGCGACAAGGTTACCGACTTGGGGAAGCTGATAGATATGGCAAGAAAATATGTAGACGTAGATGATGATTTATAGGGACTGCTAACCATACTAGCTGTGCCATAGTCAGCCAAACAATTGAAGCAACACTAGGCCCAAAAACGAAAGAACACCTTGGAAGAAAAACCCAATCCGGAAACCGTGACTGTCAACGCAACTTTTGGGTGTAGAGGACGAGGAGACTGCGGAGGTGGTCGGGGATGAGGACGTGGAACTTCCTGAGTCCAAGGTAGAGGAGACCAGCAACCTGGTAAAACCTACTCTTGGGCTGACATTGTTAGTAATCCGTGCATGCTTCACTCGGATGGCAAGGGGGGATCGTCCCACACAAATGTTGAGTGTCGTTTCAGTGATGACATCAAGAAAGATGAATCCGCTAGCTACAAGGCCAAGCGACGGAAAGGAATTTTCCGACATGGAGGAGGCGGTATCTCAAATCCCAAGTCGGATGGAAAGAAGACCTTCCCAACCAAGAAAGACACTTACGTCTGCTTTCTTGGATCCCAACCGGCTAAGGTCAAAAAGGCAGTAATACATGAGCTCAACGCAACTATTCCGTCTATCCCCTAGTTTTTTGACTGGTCAGAAGTAACAACTACCTTTGACCGAAGCGACCATCCTATTAAGCCACACATGTGAGGAAAGTATGCTCTGGTCGTCAATCCATTGATCGATGGCTATGGATTGTCCAATACACTCATGGACGGAGGGAGTAGCATCAATATACTCTACGTCAAAACAATACACCGTATGAGCATATCGGAAACACATCTGAATCACAACACTGCGGTTTTCCATGGAGTTGTCCCAGGAATACAAGTGAACTCTCTAGGAGAAATCACTTTGGATGTTACTTTTGGAACTCCAAAGAACTATCGGACAGAAGAACAGTCTTTTGAAGTGGTACCATTCAAGAGAGAATACTGCGCTATCTTTGGGCGTCCGGCTTACTAGGCTTTCATGGCTCGCCCTTGTTATATTTACAACATGATAAAAATTCCATGTCCCAATGGTGTCATCATGATCCGAGGAAACCCTAAGAAGGGATGAGAATGCAAAGAGGAAGATGGTGCCTTTGCCGAAACCGTACTACACGCCGAGGAGTACCAGAAGATCAAGAAGATCATCGACCTGTCTGAGATGCCCACAACAAAGAAGGAGGTGAGAAAGCTGACTCTGGAGTCCAAGGTATCAGAACAGACAAAAACGACGACGTTGAAGGATGATGACCCCTCCAAGGTGACACAGATTGGCATAGGTTTAGACCGTGCATAGGAAAGCGTGCTCATTGAGTTCCTCAAAGCTAATAAAGATATCTTTTCATGGCAACCTTCTGACATGACCAGAGTACTTAGGGAACTTGCTGAGCAATCTTTAAACGTGTATCCTAATGCTAACCTATCAAATAGTCCTTACAATGTTTTGGCAATGAAAAGTTCAAAGCAATAGCTAAGGAACTAGCCCGACTTGAGTTAGCCGGATTCATAGAAGAGGTCATCCACACTGAGTGGTTAGCCAATCCTGTAATGGTCCCTAAAAAGGACACCACTAATTTAACGATGTGTGTTGATTATTGATGGCTGTGAAATACCACCTCTTTTAGCCATATAAAAATGTTCCATTTATCTCTCATATCATGTTTCTTCTAGCTATAGTTATGCCTTATATGCATGACTCCTAGTTCTCATTTACTTTCATATGAGCTTTGAACATTTAGTAGTTTAGGTAGAATTTTATCACTTTCCTTGTCTATGAAATGTGTGTAGGTGTTGGTGAAGATTATGGATTAAAAGGAATAAAGAGAGCATAGTATGGAGGAGCTGCAGGGACCATACTTAGCCATATGAGAGGTTGGAAAACTGAATTTTTCCAAATTCTCAAAATAAGTATCCAAGACCATGGGGTTGTACCCTGGACGATACGAACTCAATGAGCCCAATAACACCCAAAATAGAGTTCATATGAAGAAATTGCGACCAAAATACTAAAGGATCTGCAAGTTCAATGACCAACTATATGGCCTGAAGTAAAAGTTCCCGCCGTATAGTTGGTAAAAGGGTCACAAACGACGGGATTTCACCCCAGACAAGCTCCAGAACCTTCCCTAATTCATATGAAGGTATTGGGGGAACCCTAGGGAACCCCCAAGGCCTATATAAAGGAGGGAGGACCCAAGAGAGAGCCACAAAACCATAGGCCTTCAGGGGCGGAGATCTGCCGCTGCCACCCATCTGATCTCCACGGTGGCAGAGCTCTGCCTCAACCGCACCTCTGAGATCTAGATCTCCATCAACACCATAACCATCAAGGCATCCAGCAAAGAAGAAGAGGAGGAGAAGGAAGACATCACTACCACCACACATCGATCTCCATCTCCATCATCATCTCCATCTCCCTCTCTCTCTTATGCTTAGTAATTGTAAGATTGAACACGGTTGTGACATCATTATATATTTATATATGTTTTGTTGTTCATCCATGTGTGAGTGATTGATTCAATTCTAGGTTGAGGTATGATCTAGTGCGCTAAGTAAGAATTTATTGTTATCTAAGATGAATTTATGTGATCCTTTGGTCCGGAAGTGCCTTTTGCCTTGCGGTGACGTGCGAGAATAATGCATAGTGCACACAGAGTGACATCCCTCAAATGGGGAACATTTATTTGTCTGAGGAATCTCTTATAGATCACACATATATTTATCTAGTACTAGTGAGACCGAAGCCTAGAATCCGTCTCCCATTCCATTCAATCCTACAACTACAATCTCTTTAATTTAGTTCATATTCCTGTTTAGTTTCCGTCTTAGTTTATTTTGTTCTTGTTAAAAGTTCTTTGTTATTAGATATTTTAAATCTCTCTTATGATTATCGTTGTTCTAGTAACTTATATAATAGGCTATTTCCACGGTTTGGGTGCGAAACGTGGCCGCATTGACAACGTGGCTGCGGGGTCATGTTGTTTCCATTCGTCGATCTCCCATCAGGACAAACTCTTCAATATCTGCTGCTACAAGTACTGCAATAACCCTGTTGTTGGTGCAGGAATCTAGTCATCAAATTGGCGGTGTTGCTAGGGAACTAAGCATTCGATTATTACCTTCCTACTCACACATAGTCTTGTTATTTATTTTAGTTATAGCAAATTCAAAAACATAGGAACTATGGAAAGTAAAAGTCTTGCGGAATATGGTGCTCCGAGTGTTGATCTTTTACATGCTCCTAATGTTCAGCCCGCTATTGATGTGGATGGATATGAGATTAATCCTATGTGGATAAATATGATCATGGAAATAGATTTTGTAGGAGATCCAGACAATGATCTATATGAGCATATTGACAAATTTACTTCATTGTGTTCTACGGTGAAGGCAAATGGATGGACAAATGATAAACTGAAGTTATATTTGTTCCGGTTCTCGTTGAAAGGAAAAGCTAAAAGATTGGCTAAAATCACATCCCGCGGGTGTAACATCCCAATTTCAGCAACCCTCATTAGTTGTCCAGAATGCAAAAATCAGGGGGAACAAAAACTTTTTCTTGTTTAATGCTGACGTGTTTGCTTGTTGTTTGGATATGCTTATGTATAAGAATGTGTATTAGATGATATACTCCTTACCACAACACCAGTTGACAAAAACTACTTCCCAAAACAGTCTTGGCTTAATTTCCATATTCTCAAATGTTCTGGCATTTAAAAAACTGGGCCAAGAAGCCTTTGCAAACCAACTATTTTAGTAGCTTCTATTGATCAAACTATGAAGAGCTATATAACATAATCTCCTTATGTTTTCAAGACAGCACCTTCTACTATTCTTATCTCTAGATTTAACAAAACCTTTTTATGAAGCATTTGAATTCTACTCTTGGTAGAGATACCAAAGACTCTCAACTTATTAAAACTCCAACCCCTTTTCAAATTTCCCATCCTTACCTCAATTCAGACTTGATGGTAACCCTAGTAGTAGGTTTGCTTAGTTTATAAGATGAGTTGCCTTGCTCTGTTGTCTGATGAGTTTCCTTGATATGCTGCTTGATTTGTCTGCTTAGGAGATAGTATGAGCTACTCTAGGAGCTCATCACTAGGACCAAGATGCTTCCAAATCATCCCACCCTAAGAAAGATTACAATCTGTATCTGATCCCTAGCTACTAAGTGATCATCTAAAACTCCTACCCATATCAATTCTGAAGATATCCCTTCTAGAAGCTTCCAAGTCCATGAAGACCAATATCAAGCATGGATGCTTTCTACTCCATCTACCCTTCAACATCATTCACTTGATGATGCTTTGGTATCTTGCTATCCATCAAAAATCTCCCCTCTCTTAATCTAGTCAAAAACCCTAAGTCTAGAATCTGTTTCAACATCACCTTTTTGAATGTCTCCCTATCTCAACCCTTCCGCATTTTTGGTAATGCACTTGAACCATATTGTTAAACATCCTAAGGACTACCAAGGCCCACTCTTCCCCTTGGTTAAATCATCCTCCAACCTACTTGTTCTTGATGGTTTTGCAGGCAAGAAAATAACTTTTCCTACAAATCTATTCATCATACCTACATTGACCGAAGCTCACACCACCATCCAACCTTCTATGGACCAACTCTTTGCATTGTTGTGATCTACTCATACAGGTCTATCAAAACCTACTTCACTTGATCCAAGTGGATCTTTGTGCTTCTTAAACCCACAAGGTTCTGAAGGCTAGTTGGTAATCTGCTTCGGCATGCTTATTTTATTCAAAGTTTGAAAGCATGTCTTGGTGAACTCAAGCAAGATCAAGATCAAACCTCTATACCATGTTGATGTACATCACTTGGTCTATCCATCCATCTACCCCATGACCCAAGGGGAGATCTGAACTCCAAGATACCACCATGTTTTGATGGTATGAAATTAACTTCACCCTAGATCCTTAATCTAGGGTATTTCACCAAAATCATCTTGGATTCTCCAATCCCAAGGTTGAAAATGCTTTCTACACCTTGTATACATCATATACATTGATCATAGAGATTTACCAAATATAATCCATAATTATTATGGCTCCAAATCTAATTAATCCCTTAAATAGTCAAAATCTCCAAAACTCCTTTACCAAAGGAAAGTTTGGTTCTTGCCAAAACACCTCTCCAACTTTAGGCTCAATTGAGATCCACATATCATATCCCATCTTCCCACTTCAAAAATAAATATTTTTGAAGAGCCTTATTATTTGTTTTTTCCCATTTTCTTAAATGGTTGAATTGGAATAATAATTGTTATAAAGACTTCATAGCCCTAATAAATCTTGGGAAAATTCCCCTAAGTGTGTATTCCTATTTGGGACCATCTCACATCAAAAACTCAACCTGTCCAATGTAATATTATCAAATGATATCCTAGAAACTACTTCTATACTTTTTGAATAAATGACTTTAAGTGGAATTAAAATCCTCTGAAAATTCCCAAATAATTCTTAGATATCTACCTTGACCTCATCTATCTACCAGTACCATTTCACCACATTGCCCGATGCAAAATTTTGAACTTCCTTCACAAGCACCTATTTACTCAATTTAGCAAACCTAGCTAGTATTGAGCTAATTCAATATAAAACCACCACCAATCTTGCAAAGCAATGCACCACAACACCAACCCCTCCTCTGGCCGACCATCATTGTAGCAATTACTATAGCAACTTGTCCCATGTGCTTGGAAATAAGAAGGAGAGAAAGAGAGACAAGCATGTGAGCCAATTAGCTTGCAGCAGCCATCCCACCACTCCTCTGCCCTCAACACACACCAGAAATCACTCTTCATGCCCACAACATCTTCCCCCTGGTTTCACACCCCCTCCCTTCCCCTCAAATGGACCAATTCCCCCATGGACTACTCCCTCTCGGTATAAATGGCCAGAGGCCACCCCACTCCCTCCTCCTCCCTCATTTCTCCCCCTCCCACTCCCACTCACCTCCCCCGGGTACCACTCCCTCTCCACTTCCTTGTGCTGCTCGAGAGAGAGAGAGAACAGAGCCTCGGGATACCCCTCGAACACGAGCTAAACTCCCTCCTCCGCCCCTCTCATCCCCTGCATTTCACTCCCTGGTGCTCCCCTCCTCTCTCTTACTCCACCCCATCTGTTTTCTTTGCCCAGGAGCAGCTCCCCGTGCAGCACCAGCGAGCCACCGGCGAGGGCCTCTCTGTCGTCTTCGCGCGAGCCCAGATCTGGGAGAAAATCATCGATGCCGCCCATTGTCAAGGTCACCGCCGTGCACCGCGTCCTCCCCGCCACCCCACGGTCGCCGGAAAGCTCCCGGGTGAGCTCCCCGTCGACGCCCGACGCGTCTAGGGTTTCCCTTGTCACCGGCGATGTCTCGGCGAGAGAGATGAACCCGTGCCGTCGATTGCGACTAGATCCAACGGCGTACGCTCGCCGATACCTATTCGGCCGCCCGCTCCCACTGACCGCAGGGCCCCACCTGTCGGGTTCAATGGCGCCGCTTCCCGCGCGTAGCGCAGCCCGGGTGGGACGAATCCCCCGCTGTGACCCAGTTCTCCTCCGGATCTCGCCCGCGACCCCTCTTTTCCTTTTTCTTTTTCCGGCATTTTCAGATCTGTTTAATACCAGTTAGTTTTAAATCAAATTGAAAATGGAAACCAGCTCCAATATCCTAAATCTAAATTTCCTAGGGATACTGAAGGTTTACTCTAACATGTAGAACCAAAATCCTAGCCTAATATTATTCACAATTTGTGTGGAAATTAAAATGCTAGCACCTATCCTTTTCACTAAATAAAATCCTATGTGAGCTTCACCGATCCATTTGGAGTGACACCAACTACCCTTGGTAGCTTTTGAACATACCTATCTTTGCACCTTGGTCCCATGCCAAGGTGAATAGTAGTTTTTCTTTGGTAAAAATAACAAAAATAGCTCTGATCTGACTTTAAGAATTTCTCTTGGTTAAACCAACCGAGGTATTGACCCAATTCCAACTCCCAGTAAAACTACCTATCGATACCTATCAAAAACGAGGAGCCCAAAATTTTCCACGCCACTGTGGATTTATCATGAATTAATAGGTTTTGGGATTAGTTATTTCACTAATAAAATCACCACAGTAGTTCCTTAACTCCAAATTGGGTAATTCCAATATCTACAGAAAGGTATTCTTAATGCCTACCATCTGCCCTTAGAACCAACTCAAAAGATTCTGTAAATTGAATTTAGTGAAAAAGACAATACAGCTATAGAACTGCCTTTGGGAATTTCCTGAGGGCATTATGGTAATTGTTTTGGAGTGATTCCAACTCTCAGTGATTCAGTACATAAAACCCTACAAAACCCTCCAAGGAAATAAATTTTGGAGCTCCAGAACTTTTCTGGTGAATTATCTCCTAAAACTAGAGTCTTTTTAACTATAAAAATCACTATAAATCTTGGGTAGGTGATAAAATAGTGAAACCACTTTTGTTGGTTCCACTTTATCAACTCCTATCTGTTGGTATCATTTTTACCCAATGGTAACCTACAGAATATGTCCTTGGTTGAAAACCCATCTCTTTCGCAATTTATGGGCTATAAAACCCTAAGGGATGTTCATCCCCTACTCCAAGGCCCTCTCAAATCTCCTAAATCCAATCCTCTCAAAACCATCTAAATCTTAATCTGGTATTAGTCAATTGCTTGTTGAATTGTATTGGTGATTGTATGCCTTGTATTGATTAGGCCCTTTTGTTTGTTTGCATGTGTTCCCTATCGACAATAGTTGTGATTATATCGGAGAGCAGAAGGAGATGGTTTTTATTGGTTATTATGGTTTTCTAAGAAGAAGTCCAGGGACAACTATGCCATATTGTTGATCATCAGGAAAGCCACCTTCTTGCTCATAAGCCTTGTCCTATCGTTTTACTTATGCATGTCTTATATACTATTTATCAAAATTGCATTGTTTTACTATATGTTGATAGATATGTATGGTAGTGGTTCGGCTTCTACGAACTATTACACTATTGTACTATTAAGTACAACCCCCCTTGGTGACACCTACTTGTCCCCAATAGAATAGATGGTTTATTACACCATATCCCTTTTGAGACCCCCGATTTAGCCGAAGCAAAGCGAGAGGATGGGAAGACCCGGAAAAAGTTTTTACCAAATGTTTTATGATAAAACCTTGGTGAGGTGGGATGTCAACACCCAGATTTTTAATCCCAGATGCTTGTTATGTCATACATCACAATCCTAGGATTACCATTTTTGTGAGACATAATAGATTGGATATCACAGTACATCATCCATTACAAACCATACATAAGGTTTGACACAAATAAGGATCTCATGATCCAGTCTTAATATAACAAGCAGCGGAATAAAATATAAGCGTAGCGGTGGGGTCCATCTTCAGGGGCACAAGCAATGCTGACGAAGGCAGATAGTTCTAGTTATCATAGCCGTCCTGCTGGCCATCATCTTGGTAGTCTCCTTCATAGTCTGGCCATGAGAATAGCTAGGGACAAAAGCCATGAGTACTCTTTAAGTACTCGCAAACTACCACTAACAAGTACTATAATTCTAAGTTAAAGTTCTAACTCTATGTTTAATTATAAGGTTAAGCTTGAAACCTAATCTGAGTTCAGAAGCAAAGAAATATAAAATAAAGTTCTAGAACCACTTAAGCTGGGAAGCTATTGTCATAAACACAACCCTGTTGTGGTCAAGTCAAGATTCATCATTCCTTTCATAAGTTATTTTGAAAACGTCTGACAACTAAACAGTATGGCCAATCCAACTGTCCATAACCACGGACGCGACTATTCGAATAGTTTGACACTCTTCAAAGGTTGTACACTTTCACCACAAGATTCGATACATCTGTCAGGGATAGCCCTGAATCATCATACTTAGTATGTAGATAATCAAACATAACCTTTCCTTTACACACCCTAGTATAAGCACCTCTCCTACGAGCATGGCCTCCCAACCATGACCATTTGTCATCTTGGGCACTGCATAGGTGGACAACATTGAGAGGTAGCCTCATCTCAAACCTCTCCCGTGAGGGAACTAATACTAATGCATATAAACTTTCGGCTAAGCCTTACCCAATTCAGGTATTTTGGTTGTACGGTAAATTTGGAATGGTATCGCATCCGAATCCAACCATCAGTTTTTATAAAAGGGCTAAGGCTCATGCCTCAACATTTTCATCATCATAAACCATTTGTGTTTCTCAACACATGTCAAAACACTTCAATAGAATGACTCATCATTCCAAGGTTTTCACAATTCATTTTCACCAAGTGTTCCCATCTAAAGTGACTTAAGTTTTTATCTACTCTAAACTACTAAGTCAAGAGTGTTCACTTAGGTGGAAAGATGGGATCAATCTCATGCCATAGAATGACATCTAAGGTTATCTAAATAGGTTAAGTTTTATACTCTTTATGCTACCTTCAAAACAAGTAAGGGACTTTGGTAAAGTAAAGGAAGTAAAGCTTGAAACTAATACTTAGGGTAAGTAATAGTCAAAGTGGTATGACCAAAGCATGCCTAAAGCATCTTTGCTCAATCATCTAACTTAATTCTAGCTTGCTAAGCATTATACTTACAAGTGTTAGATTGCATTTTTAATGATGACTTGCAAGGTTTAGCTTGCCAATAGTAGCTTGCCTTGGTCGGTGCAGTGGTTGAAGTTTTCTTCCTCCTCTTGATAGAACTCCTCCTCCTCGAAAGCTTAGTCGGTACTATCGTCTATAAATACATACAGAGTACACAATCACCAAACAATACTTGACTAGTCTAATTATCACTCTAAGGCACACATTTGATGATCTATTATCATCACAAGCATCACAAGTTTTATTTAACTAGTTTCATTCTTTTTATTTAAGAAAAGTAATTTCTACTCGTTGAAAATAACTAAGATTTAATATTCACCACTTAAAATATGGGATGATGTGGACACATGTCATCACCACATATTCTAACATGTGGGAATGTGATTTAAGGGTTGGATGACAATTACTTTGGTTTAAGTTTAATATTTAATGATTTAAAGTGACTAGAAATGCCTATATAGCATTATTTTGGTACTAGTCCAAAGTCACTGCATGTAAACCTTAATATCATTATATATTCAGATAGGTATGGTGAAATGTGATTTTTGAGAGTTGCAATCAACTCAAAAGCTATCATGGTTGATTTTATAAAAATGTTGCCAGGTGCAAATGCTTCTGTTTTGTTATTTTTACTAGGAGAGATCTCTAATGCTAGTTGAATTAAATCGAACGGGCTTGGATAGATCTTTTCAGTAGCTTTCTAACAAAATTGGAATCAATCCATTTGGATTTGTAAATCTCTCTGAATTGAATTTCAAACTAGGGGACAAAACTAGGTTTAAACTAAAATAGAAAAATCCATTTGGATCAATGGCTAGGGCTCGTCGTTGACGACGAATAGGTCGCCGGCGAGGTCGAACCTTAGCGGCTCGGTGGGGGTGCTCAAGGCGCGTACCAGGGCTCCAGCAACGATTGTGAGGCGGGCAAACAAACTGGTAGACGACGGCGAGCTCAGGGATGGTCGAGGCAGCTAGGAGGTGGTCGCAATTCCGGTGAGCAAGTGCTCACGCTGCTCCGACTAGAGGTGGGGAAGGGTCAGTCAGGTGATGGGAGGTGAGTGGTGTGCAGAATGAGGTTGGGGGTGCCCTCCTTTTATAGGCTCGACGACGGGACAACATGCCATGGCCAGGCGACGGTGGCGACATGGCTACGGGCTGCTAGCAGCATGGCTGCAAGCGGCGATTGATGCGCGGTCTCCTGGCGGTGCTCTGGGGCTTTAATGCGGCCTTAGGGACGGTGGTATGTGGTCGGGTGGTGCTCGCGCTCTGAGCGGCAGAGGCGGCGGTCTCCACGGCGAGCGGTGGCTGTGGTGCGTTGGGCGGCGAACGGGCATGTCTACGGTGTTCTTGGGGTCGTGGCAGAGCGATGGACACGGGCTGCGGTCGAGGGGCGGCATGTGCACGCGTGTCGGCCGCAGCGCTCTGGTGTGTGCTCGGCATGGCACAAACACTCTAGGTGCGGCGTGCTGTGGGTGGTCTACGGCTCGTCTGTGCTCGGGAAGGGGACAAAGTGTGGCGGTGCGGTCCGGGCTAGATCGTAGACATGGCGAGAGAGAGAGGGGCGGTCTACTGCAGCGAGGGCAAGGTTGGCCGGCGTGTTGGTGCTCGGGGTGGCATGGCATTGCTTCTAGGGGGTAGGGGATGGGGTGTAAATGGCCTGGTTGGATCATTTGGAGATAGAGGGAGTGTTTTGAGGTCAAATGGGGGAAAAACCCTGTTGCAAACAGTGAGCTAAATACTAGGTGTAAACTCTGGCTACCAATTGTTTGTGGAAATGGCCGCAAGAAAATTAGTTTTTAATTTTGAAAAGATTTTTGGTGGGTGTGTTAGTAATAAGCTTGAGACTCTGTGGGTGCTTGGGTTTTGAAAATTGAGCTCATTTGAGTGGTTTTTGAAATAGTGGGATCTTCCAATATGAACTATATTCAATTTTCAAATGCCATTTAAAAATAGTGTTTGAATGTTTTTGGCATATCACAAAGTGGGCCTTGGTACATCATTATGTGTACTAGCAAGGGGTTTGAAGATCCACATTTGTTTCTGTTAGTTTTTGAGTACTAGGAAGAGCCAAAGTAGGCATGTTGATTAAAATGGCACAAATGACCATTCTCTTCTTTTATTCATTTTGATTTGTTTTTCTTTGGGATTTGTTTAGGAATGATTTAGATGATGTTTATTTCACCTAAGAATCATTTTCCAAGAAATGTATCACTTAAACATGGCAATTCAAATCAACTCATATTTAAATGCACACACATATGAATGCTTTAATAATTTTTAATTGGAAAAGTTTTTGTTAACCCTAATTTTGATGATTTGGATCTTAATAACCTTTGATTGAAGTTTTGGGATGTTACAAACCTTCCCCCCTTAAACAAAATCTTGTCCCGATATTTACAAAGAAAACTAGGAACTACAGAGATCTGGGAACTCTGTCCTAATGTAATCTTCTCACTCCCAAGTGGCTTCCTCTTCGGTATGGTTGCTCCATTGAATCTTGAGAAACTTGATACTCCTGGTCCTAGTGGTTCTGTGAGCTTCTTCTAGGATACGGATGGGCACTTCATGATATGTCAGGTCATTGTTGATCTCCACAACTTTGTGATCGATGTTCTTGAAAACTTCAGTCTTCTCTGGCACTTCCAGGCATTTACGAAGTAACGAGATATGGAACACATTGTGGATGGCTGACATCTCTTCAGGTAGTTCCAGTTGATACGATACTTCTCCTCGACGGTTCAAAATCTTGAAGGGCCCGATATACCTTGGGGTTAACTTTCCTTTCAGACTAAAGCGTTGGGTTCCTTTCAATGGAGAAACCTTGAGATATACAAAATCTCTGACATTGAAAGTCAGGTCTCTCCTCTTGTCAGCATAACTCTTTTGTCTGGATTGGGCGGTCTTGAGGTGCTCACGGACATTGTGAACTTTCTCTTCGGCTTCTCGGAGAATGTCGGGTCCAAAGATCTGACTCTCTCCTACTTGCGACCAATTCAAAGGGGTACGACACTTTCTTCCATATAGGAACTCAAATGGTCCCATCTACAAACTATCTTGATAACTGTTGTTATATGAGAATTCTGCGAAAGGCAGAGCAGTATTCCCATTTTGATCCGTACTCTAACACACAAGTTCTTAACATATCTTCTAGGATCTAGTTGACTCTCTCAGTCTGTCCATCCGTTTGAGGGTGATAAGCGGTGCTGAAATTCAACTTGGTGCCTAATCCTTCCTGAACTTTCTGCCAAAATATCGAGATAAACTGGGTTCCTCGATCTGATACTATGGTTTTGGGGGTTCCATGCAGACTAACAATCCTAGCAATGTACAGCTCTGCTAGCTTCGCACTCTGGTAGGTAGTCTGGACAGGTATAAAGTGGGATACCTTGGACAGTCTATCAACTATGACCTAGATTGAGTCATTTCCCCTACTAGAAGTAGGCAAACTGGTGATAAAGTCCATTCCGGTGGAATCCCATTTCCATTCCGGAATCTGCAATGGTTGCAATAGTCCTGTGGGTCTCAGATGCTCAGCTTTCACTCTTTGACAGATGTCACACTTGGCGATGTAGCTTCCTATTTCTCTCTTCATCTTGTGCCACCAAAATTGCTCTTTCAAATCTTGATACATCTTCGTTCCTCCGGGGTGGATCGAATAAAGAGTATCATGAGCTTCCTTCATGATAACTTGCTTCAGCTCCAAATCTGCTGGCACACATATACGTCATTTGTACCACAGAACTCCTTCTTCGTCTTCAGTGAATCCAGGTACCTTTCCTGTACAAATACGATGTTTAATTTCGTCGATGTTTTGATTTCCCTTCTGGCTTCCTTGATTTGGCTAATTAATGTGGGTTGAAGTTCAATGCTAGCTAAGAATCCTTTGCTAACTAATTCAGTTCTGAACTGCTCCAACTCTTCATACAAACTTGGCTGCTTCTCCTTGATCATGGTGTTTAGCCTACACGACAATCTGCTAAGAGCATCCGCTACCACATTGGCTTTGCCGGGGTGATAGTGAATGTCGAGGTCATAATCCTTGATTAACTCTATCCATCTCCTTTGCCTCATATTCAGTTCCTTCTGAGTGAAGATATACTTTAAGGTTTTGTGATCTGAGTAAATCTCACAGCGATTACCCATCAGATAATGACGCCATGTCTTCAATGCCAAAACTACGGCTGCTAATTCAAGATCATGGGTCAGATAGTTCTGCTCATACTGCTTCAGTTGTCGAGACAGATACGCTATGACTTTCCCTTCTTGCATCAATACACATCCATGACCAATCTTGGATGCATCACAATATACATCAAACGGCTTCTTGATGTCTGGCATGATCAATATTGGGGCTGATATCAATCTCTTCTTCAGCTCCTGGAAACTGCCTTCACACTTGTCTGTCCATTCAAACTTCTTGTCCTTCTTCAACAATTGGGTCATGGGTCTGGCGATGCTCGAGAATCCTTCTACGAACTTGCGGTAGTATCCCACTAATCCGAGAAATGCACGGACTTGGGTTTGAGTGGTTGGGGCTTCCCATTCTTCGACATCCTTGATCTTGGTGGGATCAATAGAGACTCCTCCGGCATACACAATATGTCCTAGGAATCCTACTTTCTTCAGCCAAAACTCACACTTGCTGAACTTGGCATATAACGGACGCTCTCTCAGGGTTTCTAGGATGATTCTCAGATGTTGCTCATGCTCTTCTTTTGACTTGGAGTAGATAAGGATGTCGTCGATGAACACAACTACAAACTTATATTGGAAATTCATAAATATCTTATTCATGATATTCATGAAATAAGCAGGGGCATTGGTTAATCCAAAAGACATAACCGTATACTCGTATAAACCATAGCGAGTAGTGAAGGCGGTCTTCGGAATATCCGTTGCAGGAGTCTTAAGTTGGTGATAACCAGTCCTAAGATCAATCTTTGAGAATACCTGGGCTCCAGTCAACTAATCAAATAGATCCTCTATTTTTGGGAAGGGTTACTTATTCTTGATGGTGACGTCATTCAACTTTCTATAATCTGTGCACAAATGGTTGCCTCCATCTTTCTTGTTGACGAATAACACTGGTGATCTCCATGGTGATGCGCTTGGTTGAATCAAGCCTTTTGCTAACATGGCATCCAACTGCTTCTTCAGTTCCACTAACTCTGAGGGGTTCATGCTATAGAGTCTCTAGGCTATGGGTCTGGTTCTGGAGATTAGTTCGATAATGAATTCAATATCCCTATCCGGGGCCATACCTGGCAATTCATCTGGGAATACGTCGGGGTATTCACAGACTACTCGGACTTGGTCTATGGTGGGTAGGGCTAGACTCTTGTTGCACTTGAATTGATGGGGTAAGGTTTCAGATATATGCTCTACTGTGATTCCAGAGCTACTGGTCATTCCTTTATGCCTTGACATCCAGTCCATACCTAGTACTACTTCCAATCCTTTGGTTCCAAGTACAATTAGGTTGGAATAAAAATCTATTCCATGTATTCTGATAGGCACAACTTTGCAAATTTTTCTATCTTTTGTAGTTGAACCGAGGATTTGAACTATCATGACATGCTTCAAGTTGGTTGGGTGAATCTTACTAGTGCATGCAAATTCTTCAGTGACAAATGAATGCGATGCTCCCGAATCAAACAATACTCTTTCTAAAACTGAGTTGACAGAAAACATACCCAGCACTACATCTGGTGCTTCTTGGGCTTCTTTTGCGTTCATGTGGAAGAGACGACCGTTGTGGCTGTGAGGGTTCCCTGGGGCAAATCTTCTCCCTTGTTGAACACGACGCTGCTGCTGAGCTGGGGCATTCACATTGGCAGTGGCGGTGGTCTTCTTGGGACACTCATTGGAATAGTGACCCTTCACTCCACACTCGAAACAAGTGATCTGGGACTTGTCCTTTGCTGCGACGGGTACAACATTGCTTCTAGTTCTGGGTGCAGTGTTGTTGTTGTTGCTCTTGGGAGGTGCACGGTTGAAATTGTTAGTATTGCCGGCGTTGTGATTGTTTCCTCCGGACTTCACATTGCCTCCGCTATGGTTGGCGTAGCTTGGGCGAGACATTGGGGGTCGGTTGTTCCTTGGTGCATATCCTGGTGAGGGGTTGGGACGGTACTTCTGGTGACTGCTGGATCCAGATTGCTGCATCATACGACGTTTGCGGTTGTCGTTTGCCTGGTTAATCTTCCCTTCCATCTTAATGGCAGAGTCGACTAGCTCTTCGAGATCCTCAAAGCGGATGTTGACGAGGACAGTCTACATCTCATCATGCAGTCCGTTCAAGAATCTCTCCTTCTTCCTGGCCTCCGTGTTGATCTGATCAGGTGCATATCTGGCAAGCGATAGGAATCTATCACGGTATTCCACCACAGTCATTCTGCCTTGCTTCAAGTCGCGGAACTCATCCCTCATTCTGTTGACTAGACCTTGCGGCACGTGGGTGCGGCTGAATTTGACTTTGAAGGCTTCCCATGTCATCACTTGACCATGGTTAATGTTACAGATACTAGTCGACCAAGCTCTTGCATCTCCCGCCAGATAGTGGGTGGCGAAGAGAACTTTCTCGTTGTCATCAACTCCTGCAACTTCTAGGTTGTTTTCCATTGTCTGTAACCAGTCATCAGCATCTAGTGGGTTTTCAGCTTGGTTGAAGATTGGTATTCTAAAAGTTTTTGAGTTTGGATCCATGGTGATCCTGGTTTCCATGTTTCTGGTTGTTGAGAGCCATCTGGGTCATCTACTGCAATGTTGCTAAGTTAGCTTGGCGCTTTGCCCTCCTTGCTTCTCTGTCTGCAATGAGATTCTGCAAGATCTGTAGCATTGGGTCTTGCGACGAGCTGCTCCCTCCTTGGTTTCCACGAGTCATCTGAAGATTAAGGTAGATAAAGGGGTAAGAGGGAAAGTTCTAAGGTTCATGGTTTTTGGTTTCAAGCTAAAACTTTCAGTTTGACTCAGGTTTTGCAACTAACTTCTATTCATTCATGCAAACAAGCACACGATACAAACACACCCCACAACAACAAAGGAAAATAGATGGTTTGAAGAACCATTCTACAAGCTACGATACAGTGGGACTGATACATCTCATGTTACGATAGTGCTCTAGTGCATCTACTCATCGTTGATGAAGTCGGAGTCCTCATCGTCAGTGTAGAAGTCCACAGGATCCTCCTCCAGAAAGTCATCATCATTGCTGAGGTAAGAATCCATGTCTCCCTAGATGTCTTCACCCTCCTCTTCTGCTTCCTCTATGGCAAGCTGACCTTCTTGCTCCTTGACGGTGTTCTCGAGGTCGGCCACCTTCTTGCGAATACGGGCGATGGTGCGATCCTTCTTCTCGCGCTGGAGGCAAAGAGACTGACGGTCCTTGACTAACAGTGAGAAAGTCTGGGCCTTCTGGGCAGCAATGGCATGGTTGTGGTTGGCAAACTCCCTAGCATTGTCCAGTTCCTTCTAGCAATCATACAGCAGGAAGTCAAGGTTCTCCACTTGACGCTTCAGCTCCGGGTGACTGGGCATCTCCATTGGCATCCCCATGAAGTCACATCTTGCATAGTGAGCAAAACGGGTTCCCTAGAGTTGGTTGACACTGAGGGCACATAGACGTGCGAGAGCTTCATGCATTGCCCTGGCTAATCCATCTAGCCAGTTGTTCTCTCTCACGTAGAACTGAATTCTCCCGGACGTTTGTGCTTCGATGCTCACTATGCTTCCTCCCGAACTGAATTTGAGGACATGAATTTTTTGAGAAAGCATGAATTCCCAAGGATAAGACAGGAAATATTTTTTCATAAATACTCACTTTGGTTTTGAAACTAAGTTTTGTTCGGACGTCCATTCTAACTAGGGTCTCCTATGGTCAGGATGGCTCTGATACCAACTCGTCAACACCGAGATTTTTAATCCCAGATGCCTGTTATGTCATACATCGCAATCCCAGGATTACCATTTTTGCGAGACATAACAGATTGGATATCACAGTACATCATCCATTACAAACCATACATAAGGTCTTACACAAATAAGGATCTCATGATCTAGTCTTAATACAGCAAGCAGCGGAATAAAAGATAAGCGTAGTGGTGCGGTCCATCTTCAGGGGCACATGCAATGCTGACAAAGGCAGATAGTCCTAGTTATCATAGCCGTCCTGCTGGCCATCATCTTGGTAGTCTCCTTCATAGTCTGGCCATGAGAATAGCAGGGACAAAAGCCATGAGTACTCTTTAAGTACTCACAAACTACCACTAACAAGTAGTATAATTCTAAGTTAAAGTGCTAACTCTATATTTAACTATAAGGTTAAGTTTGAAACCTAAGCTGAGTTCAGAAGCAAAGAAAGATAAAATAAAGTTCTAGAACCACTTAAGTTGGAAGCTATTGTCATAAACACAACCCTGTTGTGGTCAAGTCAAGATTCATCATTCCTCTCATAAGTTATTTTGAAAACATCTGACAACGAAACAATATGACCATTCCAACTGTCCATAACCGTGGACGCGGCTATTCGAATAGTTTGACACTCTGCAGAGGTGGTACACTTTCACCACAAGATTCAATGCATTTGTCAGGGATAACCCTGAATCATCATACTTAGTATGCAGATAATCAAACATAACCTTTCCTTTACACACCCTAGTATAAGCACCTATCCTATGAGCATGGCCTTCCAACCATGACCATCTGTCATCTTGGGCACTGCATAGGTGGACAACATTGAGAGGTAGCCTCAGCTCAAACCTCTCCCACGAGGGAACTAATACTAATGCATATAAACTTCCAGCTAAGACTTACCCAATTCAGGTATTGTGGTTGTACGGTAAATTTGGAATGGTATCGCATCTGAATCCAACCATCATTTTTTATAAAAGGGCTAAGGCTCATGCCTCAACATTTTCATCATCATAAACCATTTGTGTTTCTCAACACATGTCAAAACACTTCAATAGAATGACTCATCATTCCAAGGTTTTCACAATTAATTTTCACCAAGTGTTCCCATCTAAAGTGACTCAAGTTTTTATCTACTCTAAACTACTAAGTTAAGAGTGTTCACTCAGGTGGAAAGATGGGATCAATCTCATGCCATAGAATGACATCTCAGGTTATCTAAATAGGTCAAGTTTTATACTCTTTATGCTACCTTCAAAACAAGTAAGGAACTTTGGTAAAGTAAAGGAATTTAAGCTTGAAACTAATACTTGGGGTAAGTAATAGTCAAAGTGGTATGACCAAAGCATGCCTAAACCATCTTTGCTCAATCATCTAACTTAATTCTAGCTTGCTAAGCATTATACTTGCAAGTGTTAGCTTGCATTGTTAATGATGGCTTGCAAGGTTTAGCTTGCCAATAGTAGCTTGCCTTGGTTGGTGCAGTGGTTGAAGTTTTCTTCCTCCTCTTGATAGAACTCCTCCTCCTCGAAAGCTTGGTCTGTACTATCGTCTATAAATACATACGGAGTACACAATCACCAAACAATACTTAACTAGTCTAATTGGCACTCTAAGGCACACATTTGATGATCTATTATCATCACAAGCATCACAAGTTTTATTAACTAGTTTCATTCTTTTTATTTAATAAAAGTAATTTCTACTCATTGAAAATAACTAAGATTTAATATTCACCACTTAAAATATGGGATCATGTGGACACATGTCATCACCACATATTCTAACATGTGGGAATGTGATTTAAGGGTTGGATAACAATTACTTTGGTTTAAGTTTAATATTTAATGATTTAAAGTGACTAGAAATCCTATATAGCATTATTTTGGTACTAGTCCAAAGTAACTGCATGTAAACCTTAATATTATTACATATTCAGATAGGTATGGTGAAATGTCATTTTTGAGAGTTGGAATCAACTCAAAAGCTATCATGGTTGATTTTATAAAAATGTTGCAAGGTGCAAATGCTTATGTTTTGTTATTTTTACTAGGAGGGATCTCTAACCCTAATTGAATTAAATGCAACGGGATTTGATAGATCTTTTTAGTAGCTTCCTAACAAAATTTGAATCAATTCATTTGGATTTGTAAATCTCTCTGAATTGAATTTCAAACTAGGGGATAGAACTAGGTTTAAACTAAAATAGAAAAATTCTAATTCAAACTAAATGGGTTGCGCAGGAATGCTAACGGGCCAGCCCAGTGACACTACGCGGCGCGGGGCACAGCTGACAGGGGGTTCCACCGGTTAGAGGCTCATTACACACGAAGCGGTATGGGGCAATGTGGGCCGTTAGATTAGACATAGGATCAACGGCTGGGGCTGGTCGTCGACGACGAACAGGTCACCGACGAGGTCAAACCCTAGCGGCTTGGTGGGGGTGCTCAGAGGGCGTACCAGGGCTCTAGCGATGACGGCGAGGCGTGCAAACGGACTGGTAGAAGACGGCGAGCTCAGGGGTGGTCGAGGCAGCTCCGGGGGTGGTCGCAATTGATGTCGCCTTCTCCTCCTCTACTGCGGGCTACTCCGGCCAAATTCCGGCGAGCAAGTGCTCCGCTGCTCCGGCTAGAGGTGGGGAAGGGTCAGTGAGGTGAGGGGAGGTGAGTGGTGTGCAGAATGAGGATGGGGGTGCGCTTATTTTATAGGCTCGACAATGGGACATCACGGCATGGCCAGGCGACGGTGGCGACATGGCTACAGGTTGCTAGCAGCATGGCTGCGACCGGTGATTGATGTGCGGTCTCCTGGCGGTGCTCTAGGGCTTTAATGCGGGCTTAGGGACGGTGGTATGAGGTCGGGCAGTGCTTGCGCTCTGAGCGGCAGAGGCGGCGGTGTCCACAGCGAGCGGTGGCTGTGGCGCGTTGGGCGGTGAACGGGCATGTCTGCGGTGTTCCTGGGGTAGTGGCGGAGCGGTGGACACGGGCTGCGGTCGAGGGGCGGCTTGTGCACGCGTGTCGGGCGCGGCACTCTAGCACGTGCTCGGTATGGCGCAGACACTCTGGACGCGACGCGCTGCGGGTGGTCCACGGCTCGTTTGTGCTCGGGGAGGGGACAGAGGGTGGCGGTGCGGACTAGGATAACTCGTAGACATGGTGAGAGAGAGAGGGGCGGTTTGCTGCAACGAGGGCAAGGGTGGCCGGCGAGTTGGTGCTCGGGGTGGCATGGCATTGCTTCTAGGGGGTAGGGGATGGGGTGTAAATGGCCTGGTTGGATCATTTGGAGACAGAGGGAGTGTTTCGAGGTCAAATGGGGGCAAAACCCTGTTGCAAATAGTGAGCTAAATACTAGGTGTAAACTCTGCCTACCAAGTGTTTGTGGAAATGGCCGCCAGAAAATTACTTTTGAATTTTGAAAAGATTTTTGGTGGGTGTGTTAGTAATAATCTTGAGACTCTGTGGGTGCTTGGGTTTTGAAAATTGAGCACATTTGAGTGGTTTTTGAAATAGTGGGATCTTCCCATATGAACTAGATTCAATTTTCAAATGCCATTTAAAAATAGTATTTGAATGTTTTTGGCAGATCACAAAGTGGGCGTTGGTACATCATTATGTGTACCAGCAAGGGGTGCGAAGATCCACATTTGTTTCTGTTAGGTTTTGAGTACTAGGAATAGCCAAAGTAGGCATGTTGATTAAAATGGCACAAATGACCATTCTCTTCTTTTATTCATTTTGATTTGTTTTTCTTTGGGATTTGTTTGGGAATAATTTAGATGATGTTTATTTCACCTAAGAATCATTTTCCAAGCAATGGATCTCTTAAACATGGCAATTCAAATCAACTCCTATTTAAATGCACACACATATGAATGCTTTAATAATTTTTAATTGGAAAAGTTTTTGTTAACCCTAATTTTGATGATTTGGATCTTAATAACCTTGGATTGAAGTTTTGGGATGTTACATGGGACCTCCCAAGAGATGTTGAGAAAGAAAAAGGTTTTTTTTTTACAAAATGCTGAAGAAAAGCTGGAGGAAAAAGGTTTACAAAAACGCACCCGATTCTTTGTAGTTTAGCTATAACAACTTAACCCGTGCAACCAGATTACTCTGGTATGGGACAGGGCTGGATCTGATGGTTGTTTATTCTGGTATAAGCTGCCTCGTAACTACTACATGGGATCGGGGATCCCTGGAGGGTGCGCCTTCTCCGATAACGGTCCATGTGGGACATCGACCAGGAGAAGGAACGAAGGGTCTGCTGGCCTCCACATGTTACTATGAGACCCTCATTGAAAGCGCACACTCCAGAAGTGCAAAATGCGCTCCGGTTGGTCCTAGGTACCCGACATCCCGGTTTTGAGGGGATTAACACTCATAGGGTAGGCACTTATATTGGAGTGGGCATCCGGAGAGTCTTGATCGGTTACTCGACCCACGATCGGTGTAGATCAGGGTAGTGTACCCGGATGATGTGGGTAAAGTGTACAACCTCTGCAGAGTGTAAACCTATTCGAATTGCCGTGTCTGCGATCATGGAAGGGTTGGACAAACTTCTATAGAGCGGTGCTGGTTTTAATTTCAAAAAGGATTTCTGAAAAGAAATGGCTTTGGGAATGTTCTGACCATGGGATGGTCGGAAAGGAGAAAGGTTTTAACCATGGGATGGTCGGAAAGGAAAGGAAGGAGTTTGGTCGTGGGACGACCGGAAGAAAGGAACAAATGGGTGACCCAGTCCTAGTGTTTTCTAAAACTTTTCAAAGTGGTTTCCAAAATGGTTTACAAAAGTTTTCAACGAAGATATCTAGATGCTATATCGACAAGAGAAACTATTTGAGAAAAGAACCTCTCTTGAAGCCCTCCTACTACCACAACCTTATTGCATATCCTCTTGCTATTATTATTTCACTTAAGGTGGATTGTGAGTACATTCAAAGTACTCACCGGCATTTTCCCTGGCTATTAACTTGGTCATATATGAAGAAGAAGGTGGTGTTGGCGACTATGCGAGCTAGGACAGCCTCCCAGTCAGTTGCCTGTAGGTTAAGGCATGGCCCGGGCTCTGCGCTTGATGAAGTTCCACTGATGATTATTGATGTAGCCATAATGACATTTATGTAAGTCTTGTAATTCGGTAAACTCTCGGATGTTGTAATGATACTTGTCGGTTATGTGCCACGACTAACTGATCATGGGATCGTGGTTGTATGCATAATAGGGATTCTCGGAGGATTAATCCGGGGGCCCCACAGACTTGGTATCAGAGCCATCCTGACTGTAGGAGAACCTTAGTTAGCATGGTCGCTAGACAGGAACCTTATTCTTGAAAACCCTGGCTTTTGAAAACTAATTTCTCAATGAGTCCAAAAAGTTCTACTTCTTCTCTTACTGTAAGTAAATGCTTTCGAAAATGGTTTCCTCTAACTCTCGTCCAAACTTCAAACCTACGGATTTTAAATAACTAGGAGCTAGAGCCGGTGAAGACAATGAGGACAAAATGAAGACAAGCAACTACCAGCAAACACAAGGAGACTACAAGATCGCCCCACCCGCGGAATCCTCCTAATCAGAAGAAGTCAAATATGGCCCTATCGAGAAGCATCCAACGACCCAGTGAAGGCTTCATACACAAGATAGTGCTTCCGACCTGAAGAAAGACGATATCTAGGGTCAATAGTCCTAAGAATAGGATTCCCCTACCTCGCGAGTAGTTAACTCCTTGGTCCCTAGCGTTGACCGTGTTTGCTTGCCTAAATGCATCCTATGTTGGTTGATGTGTGTTGTTTGCCGAGGACATTGCGAGCCCCTCGCTCTGTTCGCCTTGTTTGCTCTGGTTTGCCTTGACCTCCTTAAAAATGTGACTCGAGGAGCGATAACCCACCTAGTAACTCAGGAAAGCCCTGTGTTAGATGTCGGTAATGAGAACTAGACTAACCTCGAGAGTATATGAGAGGAAAAGCACCACAAGAACCAGGAATTCGACATCGTCAAGTCAAAATCAACTCGAAGATTTCACCTCAGTAGGATGGCATACCTCGTCAAACTCACCTCGCAAGACTCGTCAATAGCACCACACTCCCTTGTTCCTCAGTCTACTACAGCAAGAATCTCGTTGAGCCGGGAGTCAATCACCGAAGGACCCTCACTATCCACAAGAAACCACTGGATATGTCTACAGAGACAAGAAGTGAAGACCTAACTACGCTGACCTTCGGTATCTTAGACCTTCCGACCACTTCAGGAAACTAACAAATCTAATCGATCCTATCCAAACCGATGGATAGATCCTCCCTAGAGGTCAAAACTACCACTGAAGCCAGATGATAAGGAAGCATGAAGACAATGAGTCCACTCTACCCTCAATCAGAAGCAATGCAAGAAAAGCAAATGACGACTGCTTACCCGACGTTGATTGCTTCAACCCTGACTAACTACTAGCAAGAAGAGTCGTAAACCACTAAATTACCTTTAGCTAACCCCTTAAAGGCTGCGTTAGGAAACCATCCCGCCAAGGTTAATAAAGTAGGGCGTCGCTCGAAGACCTCCACCCAAGACCAGGAAGATACAACCTTCACCTAGAACCACGCCAGCCCTCCAAGACAAAAGATCCGCAACACTCCTAAAGCCACTTAGTGAAGCTCCAAGGTGGAAAGACTGTGTCTTCCCACTCAATCTTCAGAAAAATATCTACCCGAGATTACTTCAGAAAGACCGCCAGACTTGACGCCTTCTCACCAAATAACAACCCATGAGACATCAGTGGCGAAACTAACTGAAGATTCTACAACTCCAAGAAGAAAGGAATGTGCTATCCTTGAGTTGTCCTAGCCTAATCCTAAGGGGGAAAGACTGCATCTTTCCCACAAAAATAGAGTAACTTTTAGTCAGAAGCAAACTCAAGAGTTTTGACCCCAACATCGTTAAAAGGATACGCTATGGTCCTAAGGAAGAGCTGTGGAGCATTAGGGTGAGGTACTCACAACTGAAGATTCTATTCTCTGACGAGTACCCCATGAAGTTCAGCATCAAGATAGTCTGCCCAGTCTAAGCCCTCGAGATATAGAGTCCGGAAGGAAAAATAATTTACTAGAAATATAAAATCATACCTCGCAATCAGGACTGGACACTGCTCAACTCTCCGTGCATCCCGGAAGACTGAAGCAACTTCATCGACAGAGTAGTCACTTACAAAGATAGAGTCCGTATGATTAGCATGCTTGAAACTAGTAGTGCTAACCTTGAATCAAATCCCCTAACCATACTCTCTGGAATCTCGGGATGATATTCTTTTAAGGGGAAAGCTATGTAACATCCCAATTTCAGCAACCCTAATTAGTTGTCCAGACTGCAAAAATCAGGGGGAACAAAAACTTTTTATTGTTTAATGCTGAAGTGTTTGCTTGTTGTTTGGATATTCTTATGTATGTGAATGTGTATTAGATGATATACTCCTTACCTCAACACGATTTGACAAAAGCTACTTCCCAAAATAGTCTTGGCTTAATTTCCATATTCTCAAATGTTCTGGCATTTCAAAACCTGAGCCAAGAAGCCTTTGCAAACCAACTATTTTAGTAGCTTCTATTGATCAAACTATGGAGAGATATATAACATAATCTCATTATGTTTTCAAGACAGCACCTTCTACTATTCTTATCTCTAGATTTAACAAAACCTTTTTATGAAGCATTTGAATTCTACTCTTGGTAGAGATACCAAAGACTCTCATCTTATTCAAACTCCAATCCCTTTTAAAATTGCCCAACCTTACCTCAAGTCAAACTTGATGGTAACCCTAGTAGTAGGTTTGCTTAGTTTATAAGATGAGTTGCCTTGCTCTGTTGTCTGATGAGTTGCCTTAATCTGCTACTTGATTTGTCTGCTTAGGAGATAGTATGAGCTACTCTAGGATCTCATCAAAAGGACCAAGATGCTTCCAAATCATCCCACCCTAAGCAAGATTACAATCTGGATGTGATCCCTAGCTACTAAGTGATCATCTAAAACCCCTACCCAGATCAATTCTCAAGATATCCCTTCTAGAAGCTTCCAAGTCCATGAAGACCAATATCAAGAATGGATCCTTTCTACTCCATCTACCCTTCAACATCATCCACTTGGTGATGCTTTGGTATCTTGCTATCCATCAAAAATCTCCCCTCTCTTAATCTAGTCAAAAACCCTAAACCTGCCGAATTTGGCTAAGTCTGGAATCTGTTTCAACATCACCTTTTTGAATGTCTCCCATTCTCAACCCCTGCGCATTTCTGGTAATGCACTTGAACCATATTGTTAACCATCCTAAGGACTACCAATGCCCCCTTTTTTCTCTTGGTTAAATCATCCTCCAACATACTTGTTCTTGATGGTTTTGCAGGCAAGAAAATAACTTTTCCTGCAAATCTAGTCATCATGCCTACTTTGACAGAAGCTCACACCATCATCCAGCCTTCTATGGACCAACTATTTGCATGGTTGTAATCTACTCATACAGGTCTATCAAACCCTACTTCACTTTCTCCAAGTGGATCTTTGTGCTTCATAAACCCACAAGGTTTTGAAGGCTAGTTGGTAATCTGCTTTGGCATGCTTATTTTATTCAAAGTTTGAAAGCATCTTTTGGTGAACTCAAGCAAGATCAAGTTCAAACCTCTATACCATGTTGATGTAAATCACTTGGTCTATCCATCCATCTACCCCATGCCCCAAGGGGAGATCTAAACTCCAAGATACAACCATGTTTTGATGGTATGAAATTAACTTCACCCTAGATCCTTAATCTAGGGTATTTCACCAAAATCAACTTGGATTCTCCAATCCCAAGGTTGAAAATGCTTGATAAACCTTGTATACATCATCTAAATTGATCATAAAAATTTACCAAATATAATCCATAATTATTATGGCTCCAAATCTAATTAATCCCTTGAATAGTCAAAATCTCCAAAACTCCTTTCCCAAAGGAAAGTTTGGTTCTTGCTAAAACACCTCTCCAACTTTTGGGTCAATTGAGATGCACATATCATATCCCATCTTCCCACTTCAAAAATAAATATTTTTGAAGAGCCTTATTATTTCTGTTTGCCCATTTTCTTAAATGGTTAAATTGGAATAATAATTGTTATACATACTTTATAGCCCCAATAAATCTTGGAAAAATTCCCCTAAGTGTGTATTACTATTTGGGACCATCTCACATCAAAAACTCAACCTGTCCAATGTAATATTATCAAATGATCTCCTAGCAACTACTTCTGTACTTTTTGAATAAATGACTTTAAGTGGAATTAAAATCCTCTGAAAAATCCCAAATAATTCCTAGATATCTACCTTGACCTCATCTATCTACCAGTACCATTTTCCCACCTTGCCCTATGCAAAATTTTGAACTTCCTTCACAAGAACCTATTTACTCAATTTGGCATACCTAGCTAGTATTGAGCTAAATCAATAAAAAACCACCACCAATCTTGCAAACCAATGCACCACAGCACCCACCCCTGCTCTGGCCAACCATCACTCTAGCAATTACTGTAGCAACTTGTCCCATGTGCTTGGAACTAAGAAGGAGAGAGAGAGATACAAGCATGTGAGCCAATTAGCTTGCAGCAGCCATCCCACCACTCCTCTGCCCTCATCACACACCAGAAACCACTCTTCACGCCCACAACATCTTCCCCCTGGTTTCACACCCCCTCCCTTCCCCTTAAATGGACCTAGTCCCCCATGGACTACTCCCTCTCGGTATAAATGGCCAGAGGCCACCCCACTCCCTCCTGCTCCCTCATTTCTCCCCCTCCCACTCCCACTCACCTCCCCCGAGTACCACTCCCTCTCCACTGCCCTGTGCTGCTCGAGAGAGAGAGAGAGAACAGAGCCTCGGGCTCCTCCTCGAACACGAGCTAAGCTCCCTCCTTTGCCCCTCTCCTCCCCTGCATTTCACTCCCCGGTGCTCCCCTCCCCTCTCTTACTCCACCCCATCTGTTTTCTTTGCCTACGAGCAGCTCTCCGTGCAGCACCAGCGAGCCCCCGGTGAGGGCCTCTCTGTCGTCTTCGCGTGAGCCAAGATCTGGCCGAAAATCATTGATGTCGCCCATCGTCGAGGTCACCGCCGTGCACCGCGTCCTCTCCGCCACCCCACGGCCGCCGGCAAGCCCCCAGGTGAGCTCCCCGTCGATGCCCGACGCGTCTAGGGTTTCCCTCGTCGCCGATGATGTCTCGGCGAGGGAGATGAACCCACGACATCGATTGCGACTAGATCCAACGGCCCAGGCTCACCGATACCTGTTCCGTCGCCTGCTCCCACTGACCGCAGGGCGCCACCTATCTGGTTCAACGGCACCGCTTCCCGCGCGCAGCGCAGCCCGGGTGGGCTGAATCCCCCGCTGCGGCCCAGTTCTCCTCCGGATCTGGCCCGCGACGCCTCTTTTCCTTTTTCTTTTTCCGGCATTTTCAGATCTGTTTAATACCAGTTAGTTTTAAATCAAATTGAAAATGGAAACCAGCTCCAATATCCTAAATCTAAATTTCCTAGGGATACTGAAGGTTTACTCTAACAGGTAGAACCAAAATCCTAGCCTAATATTATTCACAATTTGTGTGGAAATTAAAATGCTAGCACCTATCCTTTTCACTAAATAAAATCCTATGTGAGCTTCACCAATCGATTTGGAGTAAAACCAACTACCCTTGGTAGCTTTTGAACATACCTATGTTTGCACCTTGGTCCCATGCCAAGGTGAATAGTAGTTTGTCTTTAGTAAATATAACAAAACAGCTCTAACCTGACTTTAAGAATTTCTCTTGGTCAAACCAACTGAGGTATTGACCCAATTCCAACTCCCAGTAAAACTGCCTAACAATACCTATCAAAACCCAGGAGCCCATAATTTCCCATGCCCCTGTGGATTTATCATGAATTAATCTGTTCTGGGCTTAGTTATTTCACTCATAAAATCACCACAGTAGTTACACAACTCCAAATTGGGTAATTCCAATTTATATAGAAAGGTTTTCTTAATGCCTACCATGTGCTCTTGGAACCAACTCAAAATCTTCTGTAAATTTAATTTAGTGAAAAAGACAAAATAGCTACAGAACTGCCTTTGGGAATTTCCTGAGGGCATTCTGGTAATGGTTTTGGAGTGATTCGACTCTCAGTGATTCAGTACATAAAGCCTTACAAAACCCTCCAAGGAAATAATTTTTGGAGCTCCAGAACTTTTCTGGTGAATTATCTCCTAAAACTAGAGTATTTTTCACTATAAAAATCACTATAAATCTTGGGTAGGTGATAAAATAGTGAAACCACTTTTGTTGGTTTCACTTTATCAACTCATATCTGTTGGTATCATTTTTACCCAATGGTAACCTATAGAATATGTCCTTGGTTCAAAACCCATCTCTTAGGTAATTTCTAGGCTATAAAACCCTAAGGGATGTTCATCCCCTACTCCAAGGCCCTCTCAAATCTCCTAAATCCAATCCTCTCAAAACCATATGAATCTTAATCTGGTATTAGTCAATTGCTTGTTGAATTGTATTGGTGATTGTATGCCTTGTATTGATTATGCCCTTTTGTTTGTTTGCATGTGTTCCCTATCAACGATAGTTGCGATTATATCGGAGAGCAGAAGGAGATGGTTTTTATTGGTTATTATGGTTTTCTAAGAAGAAGTCCAGGGACAACTATGCCATATTGCTGATCATCAGCCAAGCCACCTTCTTGCTCATAAGCCTTGTCCTACCGTTTTACTTATGCATGTCTTATATACTAAATTGCATTGTTTTACTATATGTTGATAGATATGTATGGTAGTGGTTCGGCTCCTCCGAACTATTACACTATTGTACTATTAAGTACAACCCCCTTGGTGACACCTATTTGTCCCTAGTAGAATAGATGGTGTATTACACCATATCCCTTTTGAGACCCCCGATTTAGCCGAAGCAAAGCGAGAGGATGGAAAGTTTTTACCAAATGTTTTATGATAAAACCTTGGTGAGGTGGGACCTCCCAAGAGATGTTGAGAAAGAAAGAGGTTTTTGTTTTACAAAATGCTGAAGAAAAGCTAGAGGAAAAAGGTTTACAAAAACGCACACGGTTCTTTGCAGTTTAGCTATAACAACTTAACCCATGCAACCACATTACTCTGGAATGGGACAGGGCTGGATTTGATGCTTGTTTATTCTGGTATAAGATGCCTCGTAACTACTACAGGGGATCGAGGATACGTGGAGGGTGGGCCTTCTCCGATAACAGTCCATGTGGGACATCGACCGGGAGAAGGAACGAAGGGTCTGCTGGCCTCCACACGTTACTATGAGCCCCTCATTGAAAACGCACACTCCAGAAGTGCAAAATGCACTCCGGTTGGTCATAGGTACCTGACGTCCCGGTTTTGAGGGGATTAACACTCATAGGGTAGGCACTTATATTAGAGTGGGCATCCGAAGAGTCTTGATCGGTTACTCGACCTACGATCGGTGTAGATCAGGGTAGTGTACCCGGATGATGTGGGTAAAGTGTACAACCTCTAAAGAGTGTAAATCTATTCAAATAGCCGCGTTCGTGGTCATGGACGGGTTGGACAAACTTCTGTAGAGCGGTGCTGGTTTTGATTTCAAAAAGGATTTCTGAAAAGAAATGGCTTTGGGAATGTTCTGACCATGGGATGGTCGGAAAGGAGAAAGGTTTTGACCATGGGATGGTCTGAAAGGAAAGGAAGGAGTTTGGTCATGGGACGACCGAAAGAAGGGAAAAAATGGGTGACCTAGTCCTAGTGTTTTCTAAAACTTTTCAAAACGGTTTACGAAATGGTTTACAAAAGTTTTCAACAAAGATATGTAGATGCTATATCTACAAGAGAAACTATTTGAGCAAAGAACCTCTGTTGAAGCTCTCCTACTACCACAACCTTATTGCATATCCTCTTGCTATTATTATTTCTCTTAAGGTGGATTGTGAGTACATTCAAAGTACTCACCGACATTGTCCCTGGCTATTAACTTGGTTAGATATGAAGAAGAAGGTGGTGTTGGCGACTATGCGAGCTAGGACGTCCACCCAGTCAGTTGCCTGTAGGTTAAGGCATGGCTCGGGCTCTGCGCTTGATGAAGTTCCGCTGATGATTATTGATGTTGCCATAACGACATTTATGTATGTCATGTAATTCGGTATACTCTCAAATGTTGTAATGATACTCGTCAGTTATGTGCCACCACTATCTGATCATGGGATCGTGGTTGTATGCATAACTGGGATTCTCGGAGGATTAATCTGGGGTCCCCACAGTGAGACACTTTAATTCATGGAAAGGTATCTCTGAAGCTTTTCTCGGTAAGTATTTCTCACAAAAGCAAAGTTATGAGCGTAGGCTTCATATCTTGAATTTCAAGCAGAGCAACAATGAGGATTTAATACAAGCTTATAATAGGTTCTCAAAATTGATGCATGATTGTCCACATCATAAGTTACCTGATTGGTTATTGTTGAATCACTTTTATGGAGGCTTAAATCACTCTTCTAGTGATAAGCTAGATATGATGTGTCATGGTGCATTCCTTGGAAAAACTTTGAAAGAAGCTTGGCAACTCTTAAGAGATATACATAATAATTTTCATCAATGGCAATGTCAAATTGTGCATGAAGAAAAACCTCTCCCTACTGATCTAGAGAACTTGGTAAATGAGTTTCTTAAATATGAAAATATAAGAGGAAAAATTCCTTATGATGATACCTCACTTAGAGATGTTCTTTCTAAAGCAATGCCTTTCATAGCTGATTATTTTAATCATATTAGAATTGCTGCTACTAACTATGGAGAACAGCCCTCTACTGTTACTCCCATATCTTCCACTTGTTGCATCATTGAAGCAAGAAATAAGGGTAAATCCATGAAGCCTAAAACCAGGAAAATTAAAAATAAGAAGCCTCGTGTTGAATATCCCACACATCTGACATCTACAGATGAAGTGAAATAGCTTTACGAAGAGTATCAGAGAAATGAAACACACATCAAGAAGAAGGAAGAAAAAGAAGCCAAGGGATGGAATAAATTGAAAGCCACTCTCAAACCTTATCCCCACAAACTTTAGTGATGACGAGGACGTAAATTATTCTAGAATCCCTGATAATTGCCCATAAGAAGTTTTTGATGGTTCTAGTAGTGTTTATTTAAATACTCTTTTCGGGGAAATCAATTATGATGAGCCAAAGACGGAACCCTGTGTGCCTCCCATATCTGTTTGGTATGACTTTTGTTTTACTCATGAGGTGCAGGAATGTCTGGTGGCAAAGACTAAGCTACTGGATCCAAAAGTACATTATAAGCTGCACCCTAAAAATAGTAACCAAGGTAAAGATTCAAAGTGTGATAATAATTCTTTAAGACCCTCTATGCAGAAAGGAAAGAATACATATTTACCGCGCTTGGTGCATCTATCCTCACGTGGCAACAAGAACACTTACAAGACACTGATGCACCGCAAGCGGGTACGTCTTAGAGCAAACTATGATATAAATCCTGCAGACACTCGTTGGAGGTAAGCAAAACTAATCCTATAGCTGCCTCCATTGCTGAATATATGTGGAGTATAAAATCCTGGCTACTTGGTTATAAGAAAGCGCTTCCTGGGAGGCAACCCGGAAGTCATTATGCATCTTTCTTAGTTTTGTGTCTTGAGTCTAGTTGCATTCATGTTGCATTGGGATTTTTATTCTTTGCATGATTTGCTATTATAGTTATCTTGTTGTAGTTTTCAAAAGGTAGAATTTCTTGTTACTATGTGTTGCATAACTCGGTTTTTCTTAAATCCTGTTTTATACATGTTGTTTTTGGTCGAAAATTATAGTTGTTACTTCACTATCAAAACAAGGTGTTTCGCTAAGTTTCAGGATAAGAAAGAATTCTTGAAGAAATATAATTTTTTTGATGTCTACTGAAGGATTAAGGACCAACTATACGACGAGAATAAAAAATTCCAGCCATATAGTTTGGCCGTATAGATATCTTTGCCATCGAAATTTTTTCTTTCTTAGGTACAATAGGTTTAACGACCAACTATACGGCGGGAATAAAAATTCCAGCCATATAATTCTGGCTGTATATATATGGATTCCTTCGTCATAATTCTTTTCCAAGGTACAACAAGTTTAACGACCAACTATACGGCGTGGTATGGCCGTATAGTTGAGCCCGTATAGATGGAAAAACCCCTCAAACGCCAAATAGAAGGTAACTATTGCTCAAAATTTTATTCTTTCTTCTTCTTTCTTCTTCTAAAAACCTCTAAACACCACTTGGGAGCTTCTCCCATGATCTAGAGAAGCCGAGCATATGTAAGCAATAAAATTCTACCTCAGAAACCTCGTAGACTGTAATTATCTATAGAAGTTCATGTTTTCTTTTTTACTTTCCTTTTATAGGTGGGGTAAACAAACTATGTTCGTATACCAAACCGATGCATTTTATTTTGTGTGTTATTTTCGCAGGGACCTAAACCTTGTGTGACGACGTGTACGGTAGTGCCAACCGTGCAAACACTCGCATGAGCCACTTGGTTTCTTCAATTCAACACTTTGACAATCAGTGTCTGGTTCAGCCACTAGGCTATATCAAGAAGTATACGTTAAAGCAAAGGTTCTCTGTCCATCAAAAGAGAGGTTACTTGTACCTGAACGGTAAAGTGTGTCACCCTTGTTTTCAACTAAGCTTGGGGAGGTAACCACTTATCACACTCTCTTGTCAAAACAATGGACTTGATAGTTTGCTTACAGAAGGGGTTGTCAGTTGAAAATGATATTTCGAAGTTTTGAGTTCTATGCTAAATAAAGTGTTGTTTAATTGTGTTAAGAGTTTAGCTTTAAAGATACTCAACACCATAGATGTTATGATCGACTTGATAGTACTCTTTTAAAGGATTTGTTTGAAGAAACTACTATTTAGCGGTAATTGAGATGCATGCCAAATCTTGATCTGTTGATTAAAGTATGATATTGCTTTATGTGTCTCTGCACCATTGACACACAACATGGGATGCTAACACCTCCGCTAGCCTTTGAACAATCCAAAAAGAGGAAACTCTTGGAGTTTGGCTATGAGTTGCCCAACATATGTAGCAGAAATGCTATATTTGGGTATGCATTGGTATTCTCATGGGCCTACATTCAAAGCAAAAGAGGGAATACTACTCTCACCATTATAATAAATCATTATATCGAAAAGGGAAACCTTGGTAATGGTGACGAGTATCCATTCTTAGCCTACGCAGTCTGATTAAACACACTATATTTTGCATGATCTCATTACTAATGAACTGAAGTTTTAGAAAGACAAAGGATAGAAAATGAGTGTTTGATAGCCATGATTCATTGATGTGGATGACCAAAAGAGACACTTTAATGCTCTGCTTCTTTTGACATGTTCTCGCATTTCCTTTTGGCATAAATCTCGTTACTAAGAGATACACTTTCTGAAACTCAATAATTGATGTTTGCACTTGAGAGCCTTAACTAGATGACATGATTGGGTAGAATCAATAAAATTTATTTCTATTTATGCTTGACATCTATTTGTGACTAAGTTTTTCCTCATAAAAAAATAATGATATGAAAAATTATACAAAAGGTGCAATAAGAGGAACACAAGTTTGTCTACAAGTAGATTCACTATTGACATGGAGCATATAAGTTTTGATGAATCTTTAGTGGTCTTTATAACTGAGCTTGTGTTGCCTTGTATGAATACAAGTTTTCTCTCTTCGACCATATAGAAGAAATAAGGATGCAAGGCATTGATTTCCAATGATAAGCTATTTCACAACCATTAATTTATTATGGATCCTTCTTGCTCGAGGACGAGCAAGGTCTAGCTTGGGGAATTTGATGGTTGTGAAATACCACCTCTTTTAGACATATAAAATGTGTCATTTATCTCTCATATCATGTTTCTTCCAGCTATAGCTATGCCTTATATGCATGACTTCTAGTTCTCATTTACTTTCATATGATCTTTGCACATTTAGTAGTTCAGGTAGAATTTTAACACTTTCCTTGTCTATGACATGTGTGTAGGTTTTGGTGAATATTATGGATAAAAAGGAACAAAGAGATCATAGTATGGAGGAGCTGTAGGGACCAGACTTAGCTATTTGAGAGGTTGGAAAAGAGAATTTTTCCAACTTCTCAAAATACATTTCCAAGAAAATGGGTTTGTAGCCCTCGACGAGACGAACTCAACGAGCCCAAGAACATCCAAAATGGAGTTCGTATGAAGAAATGGCGACCAAAATACTAAAGGATTTGCATGTTCAACAACAGACTATACGGCCGGAACTAAAAGTTCCCTCCATATAGTTTGGCTGTATAGTTGGTAAAAAGGTCAAAAACGACAGGATTTTGCCCCAGAAAAGCTCCAGAACCTTTCCTAAGTCATATGACGGTATTGGGGGAACCCTAGGGAACCCACAAGGCCTATATAAAGAAGGGAGGACCCAAGAGAGAGCCACCAAACCATAATCCTTCAAGGGCGGAGTCCTGCCGCCACCGCCACCCATCCGATCTCCACGGCGGCGGAGCTCTCAACCACCCCTTCGAGATCTAGATCTCCCTCAACACCATCACCATCAAGGCATCAAATAAAGAATAAGAGGAGGAGAAGGAAGACATCACGACCACCACGCATCGATGCAAATTTCCATCACCATCTCCATCTCCCTCTCTCTCTCTTGTGTTTAGTAATTGTAAGATTGAACACGGTTGTGACATCATTATATATTTATATATGTTTTGCTGTTCATCCATGTGTGAGTGATTGATTCAATTCTAAGTTGCGGTATGATCTAGTGCGCTAAGTTAGAATTTATTGTTATCTAAGATGAGTTTATGTGATCCTTTGGTCTCGAAGTGCCTTTTGCCTTGCGGTGACACGCGAGAATCATGCATAGTGCATACAAAGTGACAACCCAGTAATCAAATGGGGAACGTTTATTTGTCTGAAAAATATCTTATAGATCACACATATATTTTCCCATCTAGTACTAGTGAGACCGAGTTCTAGAAGCCCTCTCTCATTCCATTCAATCCTACAACTACAATCTCTTTAATTCAGTTCATATTCCTGTTTACTTTCCATCTTAGTTTATTTTGTTCTTGTTAAAAGTTCTTTGTTATTAGATATTTTAAACCTCTCCTAATTATCGTTGTTCTAGTAACTTATAGAATAGGCTATTTCCAAACCATGGTTTGGGTGCAAAACATGGTGGCATTGACAACGTGGCTGCATGGTCGTGTTGTTTCCGTTCGTCAATCTTCCATTTGGACAAACTCTTAAATATTTGCTACTACAAGTATTGCAATAACCCTATTGTTGGTTCAGGAATCCAGTCATCAATTATACTGCCTTGAAAAAGGCTTGTCCCAAAGATCTGTTCGCTCTGCCTAGAATCGATCAAGTTATCGATTGGATAGCAGGCTGGAAACTCCTATGTTTTCTCGACTCATATTCCGGTTATCACCAAATATACATGGAGTTAGATAAATTAAAGACTTCATTCATCAACCCCTTCGGAACCATCTTCTATGTAACGATGCCTTTCGAGTTAAAAACACAGGAGCTATGTACTAGCGCACTATCAGCGTTGCCTCCATGATCAAATCGAACACAATGTGCATGCATATGTGGATAATATATCTGTGATGTCCAAAAAGAAGGAAACACTCATTTCCAACTTGGAGGAAACGTTCACCAATCTTCAAAAATATAATATAATGCTTAACCAGAAGAAGTGTATCTTTAGAGTACCAGCCAGAAAATTGTTAGGTTTCATTTTGTCTCAGAGAGGCATAGAGGTGAACCAAGACAAGGTAAATGCTATACTCAACATTACTAGGCCAACTCGCCTGAAGGATGTACAACGGGTCACTGGCTGCTTTGCTGTGGTCAGTCGTTTCATAAGCCGAATCAGTGAAAGAGAGGCACCATTATTCAAGCTCTTGAAAAAGACTAAGAAGTTCATTTGGACCGGCGAAGCTGAAGCTGCACTTCTGGACCTAAAAGCCATACTTTCGTCAGCCCCTATCCTTGGTGAAAGGAATATTCCTAAGAGGCAATAATAAAGTGGTTATTATGCTATTTCAGGTTTATAAAAGATGTTTATTTTTCATACTAGAATTGTAATAATAAGGAATCGTTAATACATGTGTGAATTATAAATAGATAAGGTTCATACTAAAGCCTCTCTTTATACTAGCTTGTTGATTAACAGATGATCAAAAGTTTCCTAATCATGGACTTTGGATGTTGTTAATAACATGGTCATATCATTAGAGAATGATATGATGAACAGTCACCCGCAGTAGGTTAGCAATATGATCACGTCATCAAGTTTAAATTGCTATCGCATTCGTATTAACTCAATGTACTAAGACCATGAGATCACGTCAATCACTTTGACCAGAAGAGTACTTTGATTACATCAAACGTCACACCGTAACAGGGTGATTATAAAGGTGTCATCAGGTATTTGGAAAGTGTAAGTTGATGCTCGTGGATCAAGATTGGGATTTCTCCATCCGGATGATGGAGAGATATACTCAGGGACCTCTCGGTGATATGACATTGGCATAGCCTTGCAAGCAAGTGATCTAATCACTAGAATGTCATATCATAGGAACAAGAAAAAGAGTACTTGTCGGGAACGAGATTTAAAAAAGGTATAGATGATACCGAGTGATCGAATCTCATACAAGTAATATATCGCGAGACAGAAGTAATTTGTTTGCATCAAAAGAGGTTCAGACAATCATCTGATTTTCGTGGAACTAGTGGGAGTCGTTATGGATCTCTAGGTCCCGCTAATGATTATTGATTGGAGAAAGTATCGATCATGACCACATAGTTCTCGAACCTGTATGGAGACACACTTATGGTTAACCGACGCGTTTGAGTGAATAGGGAACATAGGGGAAGTCAATGGACATCGTAGAAAATTGTTCTGCTGCAGATTTTTTTGTCAATTCTGCCAAAATAGTTTCTGGGTATCGAAACAAAGCAAGGTATCAAAATGTTAACGTGTTCATTAAATGAAGTGTTCATTAAATAAAGTACTCATTAAATGAAGTGCTCATTAAATTGAGTTGCATTAAAATGTAATTAAAGCGCTTTAATGGAAAGACCTTTAATGGAATTAAAGTGCTTTAATGAAAGACCTTTAAGGGAATTAATGTGCTTTAATGGATAGACCTTTAAGGGAATTAAAGTGCTTTAATGGAGATTGAATGAGAGGAGGGGAGGGGGAAACCCCATGGCGCCTATAAAAGGGGTGGCCTCCTCCTCTCCACACACTCTCTCACAAGCTCTCTCGTATGCCCCAAGGTTGGCATCTTCTCCCCTTTGCTTGCCTTGTCAATTGCCACAACAAAAGGTTCTCGGCGAAGCCCTGCGCTAAACCTTCCCCTCCACCACCACTACCATGGCATAGCGCTGTTGGAGTTCCTGGGGACCCACTACTTCCGCTGCCCTGCTGGAGCAAGGGATTGTGAGTCGTCGGCACACCGAACGTGTGACAGGATACGGAGACGCTGCCTGTTTGTGAAGCTAATCTTTCGCACGTCCTTGAGGACGGCCATGTACTATCTACATCAACCACGTTTGTTTGTGGGGACGTTATCCCGATTATGGTCTACGAGGGTGATATGTAACCATTACAAAGTATCGCCTAGATTCGATCTTGGTAGTTGCAAACCATAGGAATTTTTTTGTTTTCTATGCAACAAACCCCATCAGTGGTATCAGAGCTATGTCTATGCTTAGATTCTTTGTATGGTTAGATCACATAGAGATGTGGGCGTTGATAAGTCTTGTTATTTCAAATACCATGTATTTCGGATATTGGTGGCATAGTGGGATGAAGCGGCTCGGACAAACTTTACATGTCCTCGCACATGAAACTTGTTCCACGCTTGACATGTAACTCTTTTTGAATAAGTGGATAGCGGGTGTCTGTCTCTCCCACTATAGTTGATATATGATTTACAATGATCTCCTCAATAACTTGGTTATCACCATTGTGGCTGATGTTCGTAGGTAGAACGGTTCTATCTTAGAAAGCCCACATCCGCGTAAAATATGAAAAAATAAATTAGAGGCATCTAACTTGTTTTTGCAGAGCATGTGATGTGATATGGTTTGTGATACAAATGTTGTTGTATGTAGTGTGTTTTATTGTAAAACAATCGGCAGGAGCCATATGGTTGTTATTTTATTTTATGGCCTGCATGCCGGAAAATGGAAATCCATGTAATTAGATTAGTGGAGAACAACCTTGATGGTGGTGCGATGGACCTTGGTGACACTCTAGTGGAATGATGGAGATAATTCCATGACGCACGAGATGGAGATCGAATGCGTGAAGGACCATATCATATCACATTATATATACATGTGATGTTTATCCTTTGATGCATCTTATTTTGTGTTGATTTGATCACCTAGGTATTATTTGATTTCCTTGGTAGCACTATAAGATGATACCTCCCACTAAATATCAAGATAATAATATGTTCTTCCTTAGTATGCACCGTTAAGAAAGTTCGTCGTCTCGAAGCACCACGTGATGATCGGGTGTGATAGATTCTACGTTCGCATATAACGGGTGTAAGACAGTTTTACACAAGCGAATAATAAGGTTCTTACTTTACGAGCCTAGCATGTACCGAAATGGCCTCGGAACATGAACCGAAAGTTAAAGCACGAGCCATATGGAGATATGATGACCCATACGATGTTCGCAATTGGAGCTGCGCCACCACTCGTGATAATCGGTCGTTGCATAGTAAATTTGGTTCGTGTAATCACTAAATGACTAGACGGATGTCATTTTGAGTTTGAGTTTACATAAATATTTTTTAATTAGCTTTAAATCTATATATTATAAACCTAGTCTAAATAGTCTTTGCCAATACTTTGTAGATCATGGCACCCCCTGCATTCAATTTCAATGCATTCCCTAAGAAAGAAAATGTACTAGACAATGGGTCTAACATCACCGACTGGCACCGCAATTTGAGGATTATCCTCATGGGCATAAAAAGACCCTATGTACTTGAGAGTTTGTTTGGTGATGCCCCTGCAGAAACTACGACTCAGGAAGAGTGCAATGTGTACACTCTTGTGCGGTGCGCAATGCTCCAACCATTGGAACCTAATCTCCATAAGCGTTTTGATCTTAGTGATCTTGATGTCATGGTGGACGAACTCAAAACTATGTTTGGGGACCAAATCCGTGCTGAGAGATATGTGATCTTGGAAAAGTTCTTTAGCACTAAAATGGAGTAGTACAGCTCTATGAACGAGCACGTCATAAAGATGATGGGATACGCTTAACGTCTTGAGACACTAGGATGTGAGATTCTAGCTGATCTCACGATGGACAGGGTTCTGCAATTTCTGCCACCGAGTTACAATGCATTTGTAATTAACTACAAGATGAATGGTGCCGACAAGTCGCTAACCGAACTTGCATCTATGCTTAAGAATGCCGAGGTAGACATCAAAAAGGAACATCAAGTGTTGATGGTTAATAAAACCACAAGTTTCAAGAAAAGGGGCCAGAGGGGAAAGCCCAAGGGTAACTTCAAGAAGGATGGCAAGTCTGTTGCTGCACCTGAGAAGAAAAACAAGGGAGGCCCTAAGCCAGACACTAAGTTCTTTTACTACAAGGAGGCTTGACACTAGAGGCGGAACTGCCCGAAGTACGTGGAAGATAAGAACGCTGGGAAAGTGAACAAAGGTATATAATATATACTTGTTATTGATGTGTACCATACTAGTAGTCGAAGTAGTACATGGGTATTTGATATCGGTTCAGTTGCTAATATATGTAACTCAAGACAGGGACTAAGGAATAGTTGACCACTAGCTAAGGATGAAGTGACAATGTGCGTAGGCAATGGATCGAAGGTTAATGTGATCATCATCGGGACGCTGCCACTTCATCTACCATTGGATTGAGAATAAACCTTAATAATCGTTATTATGTGCCTGCGTTGAGCATGAACATCATGTCTGGATCATGTTTAATGCAAGATGGTTATTCATTTGTATCGGAGAACAATGGTTGTTCCTTTTATATGAATAACATATTTTATGGTCATACACCTTTGTTGAATGGTTTATTTGTCTTGAATCTTGATATTAGTAGTACACATATTCATAATGTGAATGCCAAAAGAATTAAGTTGAATAACGATATTGCTTCATATTTGTGGCATTGCCGTTTGGGTCATATTGGTGTAAAGGGCATGAAGAAGCTCCATTCTGATGGACTGCTTGAATCACTTGATTATGAATCATTTGAAACGTGTGAACCATGCCTTATGGGCAAGATGGCTAGAACTCCGTTCTCTGGAACAATGGAAAATGCTATCAACTTTTTGTAAATAATACATACCGATGTATGCTGTCCAATGAGTGTGTTGGTACATGGCGGATATCGTTATTTTGTAACATTCACACATGATTTAAGTATATATGGGTATATTTACTTAAAGAAACACAACTGTGAAACATTTGAAAAGTTCAAAGAATTTTAGAGTGAACTAGAAAATCATCGTAATCGTAAGATCAAGTTTCTATGGTCCGATCGTGAAGAGAATATCTTACTTACGAGTTTGGCACACACATGAGACAATGTGGAATGGTTTCACAATTCACTCCCGCCGAAACACCAGAGCATAATGGTGTATCCGAACATCGTAATCGAACCTTATTGGATATGGTATGATCTATGATGTCCCTTATAGATTTGCCATTGTCATTTTGGGGTCATGCATTAGAGACTGCTACATTCACTTTAAATAGGGCACCATCAAAATCCGTTGAAACAACACCATATGAATTATGGTTTGGTAACAAACCTAAGCTGTCATTTCTAAAACTTTGGGGATGCGATGCTTATGTGAAGAAACTTCAACCTGATAAGCTCGAACCCAAAGCGGAAAAATCCGTCTTCATAGGATACCTAGAAGAAAAAATTGGGTACACCATCTATCACCGATCTGAAGGCAAAGTGTTTATCGCTAAGAATGGATCCTTTTTAGAAAAAGAGTTTCTCTTGAAAGGTGTGAGTAGTAGGAAGGTAGAACTCGACGATGTTATTGAAGCTTCTCTTCCAGAAGTGGCAAGTAGCGTAGCATCATAATTTCTTCCAGTGTTGACTCCACCCATGGAAGAAGGAAATGATGATGAGGTACCCACCCCTCCTCATGAAACTCTAAGAGAGTGTACTACCGAACCTCATAAGTCAGGCAGGATATGTACAACTCCGGAACTATATGGTGATCCGGTCCTCAATTTCATGGTAGATGGAATTGATGACCCTGCGACGTATGATGAAGAGATGATGAGCCCGTATTCCAAAAAATGGCTAGAAGCCATACAATCCCAGATGGAATCCATGTATGATAACCAATTTTGGACTTTGGTAGACTTACCTCACCACCGAAAGGCCGTTGAGAATAAATGGATATTCAAAAAGAAAACAAATGCTGATGACTGCAAGTGCACAGACCAATTGTAGCTAGTTTTGAAGTAAAGATATCGAACCCAGAGAGAGATATTGGTTAAGGTCTTTATGCCCCTCGCCACTCTCTACCAAAGTATACTTATAAGTTGTCTTTGATATCAAGTAAGGGTATTTGAAAGGATTATGGTTGTTTGTAGAAAAGTAATTAAAAGAATTAAAAGAAAAATAGTAACGAGATTGTATGAAAGCGTTGTTGAACTCAATAGAGCTAAAATGTTATCGGGGATGTAGGATACACCACTAGCATAGTATTATTGTTATATGCAATACAGATAACATACTCCTTGTCATGATTTATGTGGAGAGAGCCTCATAATAAGATGTTCACAACAAGGCTCGTAGGAAGCCACTTTGATGAGCCAAGTGTGAGGTCACCTCTAAATAACCACTACGATGTCTAAGAGCAATCACCCATACAAACCACCACAATTATGGGTTTCCCCATGGATATAGTAATTAGCTCAGGGAGTCCCTCTTTAATCCCCCTTTGACCATGTAGCTTACGAGCCAACGCCAATCTGTCATGGGGCATTCCGGATACGCTTCCAAGACACGTCCAAAGGGTTTCACCCTCCCTTTAGTCCCGAAGGCAAATGATATGCTGTCGACTACGCTTACCATCTAAAGAGAGAGATCAAACACAAATCATAATTATATCATAGACAAGCAAGTCATACTGACACAAGAATAGATCATCTTTATTACAAGTTCATATTTGTGTTAGGGTTTCTCCATATCCCCAAGAACAAAGGAATCACTCACTCATGGAAGCAATCAACAACATCATCATAATCAAATTAATGGATTAAAGTATGGGGTAGATCTAATGCAAACCACAATTGGATCTGGAATTACAAAGAGATCTAATAGATGAAAGAATGAGTAATGGTGGTGATGAGTATGCAGCGGTTGATGATGAAGGGGATGATGCGTTGTCCTCCAATGATCCATGGATCAGCAAGGATTTTACCCCGGCCAAGTTCCTCCTTCAGATCCCTCTCGGATGTGTTGTTTCGTGGTTTCTGGTGGCTATGAATGTCCGATTTTTTCTCGTCTTCGCTAGAGATAAGTATTTGACGAGGCGGTCACGATGGTGCCTGGTACGGGCGGACGGTACGGGCGGGCTCCTCCCGTACTAGTGGTCGTTAACCATGCCAATTCCTCACCTGCAATTGGTATTCTTCCAGGAGCGAAGACAAATTCATAAAATGACTTTTATCACTAAGAAATATCATATAATTACACAATATGACATCTCTAATTGATATGTTCATATATGACTCCATAATTTGGGATCATGTTGAGACAAGAACGAAATAGCACGCGTAGGCATCGTCAAATACAAAAATCCCTACTCTAATTATGCAAAAACTAAAGGTAAATATTCTTCAATTTTGGATGCATCAACTCCCCTAAGCTAGGCTCTTACTCGTCCACAAGCAAGATGGTGGCTTATGGATAAGATCATCATGTTCATGAGACACGAGTCGTTACAATAAATGAGGCATAAATTGAAGCGGGAATACGACATCAGATGTAGAGATACATCGGGGATTTTACCATACCCTTACACATTACATAACTTAGAGGCTTCCACACCTTTTTCAGTATCAATGAAATTATAAGAAGCAACTAGTGATTCAACATATCATATAATAACAAAGATATTGAGCGCAAAGTTTAATAGTGAAGATTCATGATCATTTTCCCTTTTCTTATTCTTTTATGTTTGATTATTTTGATAGCTGCTTTCTCTTTCTCTTTTGATACTCGTATGTCTATATTTTTACTTGCTCCCTTTTCTCTTTTTATTCTCAGCAAGCTATTTGATCATGTTCACTACTTCATTGGCTTTTGAAAACTCTTAATTATAATATGCTACCAGAATTCTTCTTCTCATAACTTAATCAATATTTTTATTGGTGTGGAACTCCCTAAAATTATGACAACTGTACAAGTATCATAACACTCAACCTAGTTCAATCATCTAATACAATAATCATGAATCAAACACAATTTCAATTATAATAAAATCTCATAACTCAACGGGTAAAATTCTTCTCTTGAACAAAGGGAACTCTAAGTTGATGCAACTAATGCAAATTCGGAAATTTAAACCTAACCATGCATGCAGAAAATTAAATATGCAAGAACTGTAAGATAGATTACAAGGTGCTTACAAATCCCCCCAAGCTTCGAGTCAAGCCGGATGGATCAAATAATCCCTTGCGATTATTTGATACCATGGTGTGCTTCATGGTGAAGAGGTCTCGTCGGAGAGTGCTGCTCGAAGCTTCTTGTTTGTCTTTTCCATAGAAGATATGTGTTGGAGGCACTTCTATAGATCCGAACACAAGAGGAACATCCCGTCAGCAGCTTTGCTCATCATGTCATTGAGTTCCTTCTTGCCTTCAAGATCCAAGAGGCTCTTGCGCACGATCTCCCTATGGCTGAGCTTTGGAAACTGCTTGAGTCGACCTAGGACCCGTTCGTTCTATGATACTAGTTTTGAGTTGATCGCGCTAACCAAACGTGGGGGCCCCTAGGATCCCCCCTCAACTACCGGTGCTATTCGTTTATCCAAAGGGTCACCAATTGGTTTTCCATTTGGTGCCTACGCATAATATGTCCTCGGACATGGGTTAGTGGTATATGTCTTCGGACTTGATATTTGGTGGACAGCAGTTGCATTGCATACATAAATGCGGTATGGCTGGCAGGTCATCTTCCATACTTGAGCTCCGATCCTTCCCGACCGTAGATGCAAACGCTGTACCTCCCATCAGAATCTTCGTGCCTCCTGGTTGGGTCAATACAGTAGGTGATACCTCTGGATACGCGCGTAGTTATGGGACAGTTCTTGTTGTGAGATTCAGAAGGCACACGTATTATGGTGCCTGAAGGGTTGAACATGCGTTTGGGTACAGTAGTGCACCCCTGTAGGGTAAATCTTTTTGAAAAGCTATGTACCCACGGTTATGGACACCTCAGGAGTACGGTGTCATGATCATAGACAACGCCACTAATGCTTTGCCTCTAATAATATGACTAGTAATTATCCTTATCAACTAAACACCTTCTTAACAAAAATTGCTACCGTGTGTGTTCTCCAAGAGGACTTCTCGACTAGTCTTCGAGGGGGAAATCTTCGGATGGGTTATGTTTGGTGTTATATTATACTTACCACATAGTGCTCTCTTATCTCGTTCTAATAGCCAAAGTTATAGCGTGTCTCTATAAGTTAGATAGTGCATGATTTGCTGCTGCTGAGCCCACCATACCTATGTAGGCGAGGACCGCCAAATTCTAACCTCGTCGTGTACTGGCCTCAGTACTAACCACTCTCTTTTTCCTTTGCCCTTTGTCGGCACCCCTTTGGCTTTGACAGGTATGTGATTGACGACATTAGGAAGGTTACCCTTCTGGATTGGCCTGGGCAGGGTTTATGGACACCGCTTGGTTATTCTTCAGGACTCTCAGTCCTATTTGGATATTTTCCATACTCGGACACTATTTCATTTTCTTCGAGATTTTTTTGTTGAATTGTATCATTTGTATTCTTGACTCGTTGAGTCGTTGTTGTATGTATAAGTTCTTGTGGACTCTGTTGTAGACTACTATGATGGAACTACTTGTAATCAAATCCCACCCACACAAAAGTGTCTCATGGGCGTCTCTGCATCGCTTCTATGCGGGTTTTGGCGGGAAATGCTAATATCTGCATAGACCCGATTCTGGGGCGTGACAAGTGGTATTAGAGAAAAGGTTAACGATACCCCACTAGTCCAGTATGTAGGTTAACCTTGCCAACGGACGTTGTCTATTGTCAAAACTACTTTGCTACAAATGTGTTGGATAGATCTGATTAGCTCTGATTTTACTCCTTATCTCCATTCTTGCTCCTCTCATCTTCACGTGTTTTAATCTGATCTCTCACCTTCTTCGAGACTAGGATTTCTCGTGGGTGGGTTTCCATCATAGCTTCAGGGTTTTGCTTCCTTCCTTTTGTAATGGTGGTGCTACATCTGGTTTCCGCTCTATCTGATCTTTTATCATTTGTTTCCGGTGTTTTTCGACTTCTATTACGATGAGTTCCTCATCTCTGGATTGTTACTCCGAAGCTTTCTGAATGATGCATGTTATGATCTTCAATCTAAATTCCGAGAGTTGGATGCATGATTCTTCTATTCATGTAGAGAGTAATGCTTCGAGTGCGGGATGGAGTCATGGCCATACCACTACTCTGATCATTCGCTTTTGTACATTGATTGGTGGATCCATGCAATTCTACTCCTTCCATGGACGTTAGAGGTGGCCTCATCTTTTGATACCTTTACTTCCTCCTTTGCGTCTTCGGAGTGTTCTCTCGAAGAACGTGAGCAACAACCCTTTGTTGGTGGTGTCGATAATTTGAAGATGGAGCAAGAATTCTTGTTAGTGGTGTCATGACCATCAACCCGATGCAAGAAGATCTAATCATCAAACCCTCCCCCCGGTGTCTTTGCTTGGATCTCGGGACAAGATCCTTTGTTAGTGGTGTCGAGTTGTAATGCCGAGGAAAATATTCCCCAATTAGATTTGCTTGTTATTTGATTTTTGTGCATCATCATGACATCATGCACACTTTTTCCTAAAATTATTTTTTGCCAAAAGCCTTTTTTTGTTTTCTAATTATCCCCGCCTTTATTTCAAATTAAAACCCTGGTCCATTCTGTATCTTTTATTTGTCTAAAATCTATTTACAAAAGCCTTTCTAAAAATAAAACAAAAGCAATAATAATAATAAAAGGTTTTTCTGGGGAGGCAGGCAGCCTGCCCAAAGGGACGGCCAGCCGGCCTACAACCCACAGACCAAACCCTAGCTATCGAACCGTGCCTAATCTAGTACCACACCCCGCCGCCACCACCAGCTGCAACACACGCAGCACACAACGCACACAACACGCGTTGTCCTGCTCCTCACCCTAGCCCCACCAGATCTCCAGACCGCGTCGCCACCTGCCTCGTCCTCGCACGCTACCGCAGCCCCATCCTTGTCTCTCCCTCTTGCTCAGCAACCGCCCCGCCTTGATCCTTGTGTCCCCATCACCTCGTCGCCGCCTCCCGAGCACCTCGCTCCTCCTTGTCGGCCGCTCCAGCGGCTCCCCTCTACGCCGTCCTCCACAACCCCGGCAGGAACACGCCTGACCATGTGTCTCCATCGCCTCGCCGCTGCTAGCCTCACTTCCCGCTCGATCCCTCCTCTACGCCGCCGCCCTGCTCGTCTCCGACCCCGCCCTCCGGCTGCCAGCGTGTATAATCTCTACAGCGCTGCTGCCGGCTCTGCAACGCTCACAAGCGGCGCCCTGCAGGGTACCCTATCGCACCTAGGCGCGTCTCCTTGATCTGCTCCGACCTCGACCGCGTCCAGTGCCTGCAGCAACGACACCCTCCAACCATGGGAGCACCCCGCCGAGCGCCCTCGTCCTGCCTCCCCATCCTCACTCGCGTATATGCCCTAGTTCGTCGTCCTCCAGCGCGTCTGTCCCATCACTGATGTTGTCCATTTGCTGCCCGCAATACTAGTTTGAGTTGGTGCTGTCCTGGTAGTGTATAGATGTTGTGAGGTGGTTGGTGGTTGTGTGGCATTGCCCCGGCTGCACTTGTTCCTCTATCGCAGGTTGCAGATGTTGTTCATGAGACCGAGACCGACCCGAGATGAGAAGGTCCGCGCAAGACCACTAGTGCCCAATTTCACTTCACCATCGACAACCGCACTATGAAACCTCAAGATCTACTTCATGGATGCGGACTCGAATATTGCTCGCATGGAACCCCAAGTTCTCCTTCCCGGATCCGAAGGCCGTGGCCCCGAAGACCGATCCCGTCGACCCAGAGACCGAACCCGAACCCCTCCGAGACCCCAAGCTCTCCAACCCTAATGTGTGACCCCTATCCGAGCCCTATTTTTATAAATGTTATATACTTGTTGCATTAAATCATTCATCTCGCATACATATCATTGTTGCTGGGGGTATTTAGGCGATTCACCTAAATTAAATATGGAGATTATATGTGGGTTATTCTAGTCATATATTGGCCTCCATTTAAATTTGCGTAGTGAATCGATGCCATGCTTTGTCTTGCTAATTCAACATTTAACCTGCGGGGTAGTTAAACAACTTGAACCATAATATTAAATATTGCACCGATTGCTCTTTCTAGTGATTTCCTTCTTCACCGGATAGGACGATGAGTCGATGTGAGATACGACGAGCCTTCGGCTGATCTTCTCAGGCGAGCATTGTCCTCCTTTCAACCTATTTTGCATTTATAGTCTTTACTTCCTTCCTTTGATCTATTGCTATCCTTATTATCGATGCTCTAGTACCGTTCCCTTTAATTACCTACTCTACTATATAACCTTGGTATCCTAATGCCTTGTTTGAGTAGCTAGTTTTGCCCTTGCGAGTCATAGGAATGCTTAGTACCACTCTCATACAGGTGCACCGTGATAACCAGATATGGTTTATACTAAGATAATTAAGTTGGTGATGTTGGTTGTGGTTATGGTTTCACCTAATGGTAAGGCCCTAGCAGGGACCACCTTTGGGAACTGCTTGAGCCGACCTAGGACCCGTTCATTCTATGATACTAGTTCTGAGTTGATCGCACTAACCAAACGTGGGGTCCCCTGGGATCCCCCCTCAACTACCAGTGCTATTCGTTTATCTAGAGGGTCACAAATTGGTTTTCCATTTGGTGCATATGCATAATATGTCCTCGGACATGGGTGAGTGGTATATGTCTTCGGACTTGATATTTGGTGGACAACAGCTGCATTGCATACCTAAATGCAGTATGGCCGGCAGGTCATCTTCCATAGTGGAGCTCCGATCCTTCCCGACCATAGACGCAAACGCTGTACCTCCCTTGAGAATCGTCGTGCCTCCTGGTTGGGTCAATACAGTAGGTGACACCTCTAGATACGCGCGTAGTTATGGGATAGTTCTTGTTGTGAGATTCAGAAGGCACGCGCATTATGTTACCTGAAGGGTTGAACATGCGTTCGGGTACAATAGTGCACCCCTGCAGGGTAAATCTTTTCGAGAAGTCGTGTGTCCACTGTTATGGACGCCTTAGGAGTACGGTGTCATGATCATAGACAACACCACTAATGCTTTGCCTCTAATAATAATACTAGTAATTAGCCTTATCAACTAAACACTTGCTTAACTCAAATTGCCATCGTGTGTGTTCTGCAAGAGGACTTCTCGACTGGTCTTCAAGGGGGAAATCTTCGGAAGGGTTATGTTTGATGTTATATTATACTTACCGCATAGCGCTCTCCTATCTCGCTCTAATAGCCGAAGTTATAGCGTGTATCTATAAGTTAGATAGTGCAAGATTTGCTTCCGCTGAGCCCACCATACCTATGTAGGCGAGGACCGCCGAATTCTAGCCTCACCGTGTACTGGCCTCAGTACTGACCGCTCTCTTTTTCCTTTGCCCTTTGTCGGCACCCCTTTGGCTTTGACAGGTATGTGATTGACGATGTTAGCAAGGTTACCCTTCTGGCTTGGCCTGGGCAGGGTTTATGGACACCGCTTGGTTATTCTTTAGGACTCTTAGTCCTATTTGGATCTTTTCCATACTCGGACACTGTTTCGCTTTCTTCGAGATTTGTTTCGTTGAATTGTATCATTTGTATTCTTGACTCGTTGAGTCGTTGTTATATATATAACTTCTTGTGGACTCTGTTGTAAATTACTGTGATATAACTACTTGTAATCAAATCCCACCCACACGAAAGTGTCTCGTGGGCGTCTCTGAATCGCTTCTATGCGGGTTTTGGCGGGAAATGCTAATATCTTCATAGACCCGATTCTGGGGCGTTAAAGTCTCCCTATGGACGAGCTCTTCTTTATGGTACTTCTCTATCCTGTTAAGACAATGTTCATTGTTTGGGACGTGCACACCAACTAGTACATCTTGAAGGTTGAAACCCCAGTCTTGTTGCAGCTTCACGCTCATGCGCGCGTTCATGGTGATCTTCTTTGTTGTTGACGTATGAGCCATAGTCTCCTGATAGGTTCCTGCAGTTGAGTGGTTAGACTTCCTACGATTTGGCGAAGAGTAGTTGGCGGAGATGAGATTGAGCGACTACGTGAATCCCTTCCCATGAGGTTTCTTGGCTTCTTCCTCATCTTTAGGATTCACCATCGCCAAGTAGTCCGGTTGCTTCCATCCCCTATTTGATTACTCCATGAAGATCTAGAACTCCTCGTCTTTAGAATCATCATCAGAATCATAAGAGTACCGCTTGTCCTTCGGTCTTAGGCCTTGAGCTTCATGATCATCAGCTTCGATGGAGGAGGTCTAGAAACTATCCCACAGACAAGCCATGAGGTTTAGAGGCTTGCCTTTGCCTTGAATCGAGTAGCGCATCTAGTAGATTAGATTTGTTGATATAAGAGAGAGGTAGATCTCTAAAGAGACCTATAAAGGGTTAGAGGAAAGGTACAATTCGTACTAGGAGGAAAAGGGTTGCCAAGGAAAAGAATCCTAAAAAATATGGAAACAAATAAGTGCAAAAGAAGGAAATCTGAGACGTAACGACCAGTCGGTACCGGCGCATGCCCGTACGGCGTGTTCGTACCGGGTCGTTTCCAAAAACAACATGGCCCGAAGTAGGTAATTAGTCAACTGACTAAGCAGTATGGTTGGGTCCCGCCCATACTGCCCATCAGTACCAACTTCACGGTGGTTAAAAATTAGTTTTTTTTTCATAAGAATAGTGAATGCAAATTAGAGACTGTCACAGAATTGGTAACGACCAGTCGTACGGGGGGCTACGTCCGTACAATGTGGTTGTACAGATGCGAAAACAAGGACGAGGTACCTGCAGTCTTAATGACCAACGGTATGGGCAGATCCGGCCATGCCGTCCACCCCCGTACTAATCTCATAAGACCAGTAGCGAACTCAAAAAAACGAGAGCAAATCAAATACGCAAAAAGAAATAGAAGAAAATTATCCAGAACAAAGATGTATTTAGGATTTCATAAGCTTTGATCATCAAGGGAATATGATCTCATTAGAGTTTTTTTCTTCCTCTCTTCGAATAGAACAGGTCGTGGAAAATCACCAACACCTTTATAAGAAGATGTATAGAACTTTCTTTTTGGTAATGTGGTTCCCACGGGTATGCACACGGATAACACCTCTTTTAGATGAGCAACATATTGGGTGTCCATGAATGCTTCCTCCACCTCTTCCTTCCTTTGTAAGATCTGTAAATCAAATTCTTGCAGAAGTAAAGTCCAATGGATCATTCTTGGCTTAACTCAGTCCTTTCTAGGATTTCCTTTAAGACAACACGATAAGTATGTATTCTAACTTTGGAGTCCATGATAGAGGATCTAAATTTATCACGGGAAAAGATATTGCAAAGAATTCTTTTTCTGCCATAGGATAGTTCTTTTGGGCCCCGTTTAAGGTGCGACTAGCATGATGAATGATATTAAGGTCATCACCATCGTACTAACAAAGAATTGCTCCTGCAGCTTCATGACTAGCTTCACAAAATAGCTCAAAAGATTTCTTCCAATTAGGTGGTTTTATAATGGGAGCTTCAAGAAGGGCTTGTTTTAATATGTTGAAACAAGTAAGAAACTTTTCATCAAAATTAAAAAGAACGTCCTTTTGAAGAAGGTTAGTTAATAGTCTAGCAGTTTTCGAAAAATTCTTAACGAATCTTCTATAAAATCCTACATGACCTAAAAAGCTTCTTATACCTTTTATATCTCGAGGAGGGGGTATCCTTTCTATTGCTTCAATCTTTGCCTTGTCAACTTCTATGCCCTTACCTGAGACTTTGTGACTGAATACTATGCCTTCTTGGACCATGAAATGATATTTCTCCCAATTCAGGACTAAGTTAGTGTCCTTAAATCTCTACAAAACTTTGTGAAGATTACGGAGACAATGATTAAAGGAAGTTCCATAAACAGAAAAATCGTCCATGAACACTTCCATAATACTATCAACATAATTGGCAAAAATAACAGTCATGCATCTTTCAAAAGTGGCAGGAGCATTCAAAGACCAAAAGGCATACGCCGATAAGCATAAAGGCCATAAGGATAAATGAAGGTAGTTTTTAATTGATCATCAGGGTGCATGGCTATTTGGGAAAAATCGGAAAAGCCATCTAAGTAGCAAAAATGAGAATGCATAGCAAGCCTTTCTAAAGTTTGATCCATAAACGGTAAAGGGTAATGGTCTTTCTGAGTATCCTTATTTAGTTTCCTATAGTCAATGCACATCCTATGTCCAACAATAGTCCTAGTAGGTACCATTTCATTATGTTCATTTTCCACAACCGTAAACCCACCTTTCTTTGGAACACGATGAACAGGATTTACCCATTCGCTCTCCTCCACATGAAAGATTATGCCTGCATCCAACAAACGTATTTTTTCTTTTCTTACCTCCTCTTTCATATGAGGTTTAAGACATCGCTGAAAGTCCGTCACTGGCTGAGCTTCTTCTTTCATGAATATTCTATGGGTTTGTATCGAGGGACTAATCCCCTTCAAGTCACTCGTCGAATACCCAAGAGCATTTTGATGCATGCAGAGAACCTTCATTAAGGTTTCCTCCTATTTCTCTACGAGGTTAGCACTTACAATAATAGGGAAATTATTTGTCTCATCAAGAAACCTATATTTTAGTTCCTTTGGTAGAGTTTTAAGAGTTATAGGTGTAAGAGACCCATCTCCTTTCCTTATAGTTTATTCATATTTTTGATTAATATCGATGTCGACCTCCGGTGTGGAGTCGAGATAGTTATCCATTTCAGTATTTTCTATGTCTCCAAGAATGTTATTATTGTTGACTAAACTTCTTGCTAGATCATCATCTGGAGTCTCGATGACTACTGAGGCTAAGTTTATGATATTACCTTCTTCCTCACGTTCGTACTCATCATCATTTATTTCTTCAATAGCTTCCTTATGGTCAAATTTGGAGAAATGAAAATCCATTTTCTCTTCCCCAAACTTGAGAGACACAGTTTTCTTCTTGCAGTTTATGTTTGCACCTGCGGTATTTAGAAAAGTTCTTCCAAAAATTATGGGACAATAAACGTCTGTGGGCATATCAATAAGCACAAAATCAATAGGATATTTGCAAGGTTAAATATAGATTGGTATGTACCTAATTATTCCCATAGTGACTCTGAGGGTCCTATCTGCAAGCATTATAGTCATATCCATATCTTCCAATTTAGATGGAGGTAATTCGTTTTGATTTTCTAAATAAAACTAAATAAAAATTAAAAGGGATAACGTTTACAACTGTACCAAAATCATAGAGACCATAATAGGAAGTTCCTCCAAAAGTGCAAGGGAGGATAGGCTTACCAACTTATTTATCTTTTACCTTTCCTTCAACATATTGCGATGCTTCAGAATCTAGTTCAATCACGTTGTAATGTGCAAACATGGTTAAAATATCTTCTTTTATTGATGCCTCTGCCTCTTGTACATGCTCTTCTTCAGTTTTACTTATTTGTGTTTCCTCTTCTAGATCCTTTAGAAATAATTCTTCCTCTTTGCGTTAATCCTCAAGTTGCTGATCCATCATATGTCTTCTCACCGTCCTTGGAAAAGGAAAGGGTTCAGCATATGGGGTCACCTCCTTTATTGGCTCGACATGGGAATAATTATTGGATATTCTTCAATAACTGGCTCGGGTGGCAGAGTATAATGAAGATAGTCCTTCTTTGGAGCTTCAATATGTTCTGTAAAAGACTAAAGGATTTGCAAGATAATATTATCATCAAGTTGCAGTTCATTAGTAGTTTCTTTTATCTTACCGGAGTCTTTATAAGCATTGAGAAAATCATATTCAATTTCTATACCTCCTTCGCCTCCTAAATCAAATCCCCATGTTTCTCTATTACAGGAAATTCATTCTAAAAGTTCCCAAGCTTTTATTATAGTTAACTCCATGAAAGAACCTCCTGAATTCAAGTCAAGCTCATGTTTAATTTATTTATTAAGTCCTCCATAGAAAATATGCAAAACATACTATTCTGGTAAATCATGATGCGGATATTTTTGAAGTAGAGACTTGTACCTTTTGTAGGCTCTTACCAAACCTTCACATATGCGGTTCTTCAAGTTTGTAATTGCCCTCCTTACCTCAGTAGTTTTTACCTTGGGAAAGAATCGAGACACAAATTCTCCTTTAAGTTTTTCCTAAGTATCAATTTTCTCTTCAGGGCAAATTCTATACCAAGCGAAAGTAGTGTTCGTTAGAGATTGGCTAAACAGTTTAAGTTTCAATTTGTCATCAAAATAGCCTCTCAATTTAAGAGTACAACATAGCTCGGTAAAATGCATTAAATGATTATATGGATCCTTATCAGGATCATCTCATGCAAAAGTTTTCTCTTTAATAATAGCGATAAAATTAGGGTTGACCTCGTACACTGGTTCGCTCCCACTCGGGAATTCTTTTACTAGTCCTCTATTGAATTTCTCGAGGTATTTAGTTGCATCTAGCTGATTAATCAGTCCGGGTACAGTCATGGTGCTTACCTGAAACTAGTAAACAACTTTAGTAAACAATGAGTAAAATAAGTAACTAAGAACAAAGACCAAAAGCCCTTAGCTCCCCGGCAACGGCGCCAGAAAATAGCTTGATGACTGCAAGTGCATAGACCAATTGTAGCTAGTTTCGAAGTAAATATATCGAAACCACGAAGAGCTATTGGTTAAGGTCTTTATGCCCCTCACTACTCTCTACCAAAGTATACTTATAAGTTGTATTTGATCTCAACTAAAGGGTGTTTGAACGGTTTATGGTTGTTTGGAGAAAAGTAATTAAAACAAGTAAAACAAAACAAGTAACGAGACTGTATGAAAGCGTGGTTGAACTCAATGGGGCTAAAAAGTTCTCGGGGATGTAGGATACACCACTAGCATAGTATTATTGTTATAGATAATCAAGATAACATACTCCTTGTGTCATGATATGTGTGGAGAGAGCCCCATAATAAGATGTTCACGATAAGGCTCGGAGGAAACCACTTTGGTGAGCCAAGTGCGAGGTCTCCTCTAAATAACCACTTCGATGTCTGAGAGAAATCACCCATACAAACCACCAAAATTAAGGGTTTCCCCATGGATATCGTAATTAGCTTAGGGAGTCCCTATTTATTACCCCTTTGACTATGTAGATTACGAGCCAATGTCAATCTGTCATGGGGCATTCCGGGTATGCCTCCAAGACACGTCCAAAGGATTTATTCCTCCCTTTAGTCCCGAAGGCAAATGATATGCGGCCGACTACGCATGCCATCTAAAGAGAGAGCTCAAACACAAATCATAATTATATCATGGACAAGATAGTCATACGGACATAAGAATAGATCATCTTTATTACAAGTTCATAATTGTGCTAGGGTTTCTCCTTTTTCCCCAAGAACAAAGGAAGTACTCACTCATGGAAGCAATAAAAAACATCATCATAATCAAATGAATGGATTAAAGTGTGGGGGTGGATCTAATGCAAACCACAATTGGATCTGGAATTACAAAGAGAATTAATAGATGAAAGAACGAGTAATGGTGTTGATGAACATGCATTGGTTAATGATGACGGGGATGATGAATTGTCCTCCATTGAACCGTGCCAAGTTCCTCCTTCAGATCCCTCTCAGATGTGGTGTTTCGTGGTTTCTGGTGGTTGTGAATGTATGATCTTTTTCTCATCTTCGCTAGAGAGCAATATTTGACGAGGTGATCGCGATGGCGCCTGGTACGGGCGGACAATATTTCTCATCTTCGCTAGAGAGCAATATTTGAGTGGTCGTTAACCGTGTTGATTCCTCCTCTACAATTGGTATTCTTCTAGGAGTGAAGGAAAATTCATAATATGACTTTTATCACTTAGAAATATCATATAATTACACAATATGACAGCTCTAATTGATATGTTCATATATGACTCCATGATTTGGGATCATGTTGAAACAAGAACAAAATAGCGCACGTAGGCGCGGTGAAATACAAAAATCCCTACTCTATTTATGCAAAAACAAAAGGTAAATATGCTTAAATTTTGTACGCATAAACTCCACCAAGCTAGGCTCTTTCTCGTCCCCGAGCAAGATGGTGGCTTATGGACAAGATCATCATGTTCATCAGACACGAGTCGTTACAATAAATGAGGCATAAATTGAAGCAGGAATTCGACATCGGATGTAGAGATACGTCGGGAAAATTACCATACCCTTACACATTACATAACTTAGAGACTTCCACACCTTTTTCAGTATCAATGAAATTATAAGAAGATACTAGTGATTCAACATATCATATAATAACGAAGTTTAAACATATTTTAGGCAAATTTTAATAGTGAAGATTCATGATCATTTTCTCTTTTCTTATTTTTTTATGTTTGATTCTTTTGATAGTTGTTTTCTCCTTCTCTTTTGATACTCGTATGGTCTATATTTTTACTTGCTCCCTTTTCTCTTTTTATTTTCAACAAGCTATTTGATCATGCTCACTACTTCAATGGCTTTCGAAAACTCTTAATTATAATATGCTACCATAATTCTTCTTCTCATAACTTAATCAATACTTCTATTGGTGTGGAAGTCCCTAAAATTATGACAGTTGTACAAGTATCATAACACTCAACATAGTTCAATCATCTAATATAATAATCATGAATCAAACACAACTTCAATTATCATCAAGTCTGGTAACTCAATGGATATAATTCTTCTCTTGAACAAAGGGAACTCTAAGATGACGCAACTAACGCAAATTCAGAAATTTAAACCTAACCATGCATGCAAAAAAGTAAATATGCAAAAACTATAAGATAGATTACAAGCTTCACACAGATCCCCCAAGCTTGGAGTCAAACTGGGTGGATCAAATAATCCCTTGCGATTATTTCATACCATGGCGTGCTTCATGGTGAAGAGGTCTTGTCGGAGCGTGACGCTCAAAGATTCTTGTTTGTCTTTCCGTAGATCCGAACGCAAGAGGAACATCCCATCAACAACATTGCTCATCATGTCATTGAGTTCCTTCTTGACTTCAAGATCCAAGAGGCTCTTGCGCACGATCTCCCTATGGATGAGCTCTCCTTTCTGGTACTTCTCTATCTTGTTAATACGATGCTCATTGTTCGGGACGTGCACACAAATTGGTACATCTATAAGGTTGAACCCCCAGTCCTCTTGCAGCTTCACACTCATGCACGCCTTCATGGCGATCTTCTTTGTTGTTGACATATGAGCCATAGTTAGCTGATAGGTTCCTGAAGTGGAGTGGTTAGACTTCTTATGCTTTGGAGAAGAGTAGTTGGCAGAGATGAGCTTGAGTGACTCCGTGCATCCCTTCCCATGAGATTTCTTGGCTTCTTCCTCATCTTCAGGCTTCACCATTGCTAAGTAGTCCGGTTGCTTCCATCCCTTCTTTAACTGCTCCATGAAGATCTGGAACTCCTCGTCTTCAGAGTTATCATCAGAGTCATAAGTGTACTGCTTGTCCTTCGGGCTTAGGCCTTGAGCATTACGATCATCGGCTTGGATGGACAAGGTCTAGAAACTATCGCATGAACAAGCCATGAGGTTTAGAGGCTTTCCTTTGCCTTGAATCGAGTAGTGCATCAAGTAGATTAGATCTGTTGATATAAGAGAGTGGTGGATCTCTAAAGAGACCTATAAAGGGTTAGAGGCAAGGTAAAATTCATACTGGGAGGAAATGGGTCGCCCAAGAAAAGAATCCTACCAAATATGGAAACAAATAAGTGCAAAAGAAGGAAATTCGGGACGTAACGACTAGTCGGTATGGGCGAACTAGTTCTTTTGGGCCCCGTTTAAGGTGCAACTACGATGATGAATGATATTAAGGTCATCACCATCATACTGACAAAGAATTGCTCCTACAGCTTCATAACTACCTTCGCAAAATATCTCAAATTGTTTCTTACAATTAGGTGGTTTTATAATGGAAGCTTCAAGAATGGCTTGTTTTAATATGTTGAAATTAGTAAGACACTTTTCATCAAAATTAAAACGAACATCCTTTTTAAGAAGGTTAGTTAATGGTCTAGTAGTTTTCAAAAAAAATTTAATGAATCTTCTATAAATTCCTACATGACCTAAAAAGCTTCTTATACCTTTTATATCTCGAGGAGGGGGTAACCTTTCTATTTCTTCAATCTTCGCCTTGTCGACTTCTATGCCCTTACCTGAGACTTTGTGACCGAGTACTATGCCTATTCTTGGACCATGAAATGACATTTCTCCCAATTCAAGACGAAGTTAGTGTCTTCAAATCTCTGCAAAACTTTTCAAGATTATGGAGACAATGATTAAAGGAAGTTCCATAAACAGAAAAATCGTCCATGAACACTTCCATAATACTTTCAAGATAATCGGCAAAAATAGCAGTCATGCATCATTGAAAAGTGGCAGGAGCATTGGAAAGACCAAAAGGCATATGAGGATAAGCATAAAGGCCATAAGGACAAATGAAGGTAGTGTTTTGTTGATCATCAGGATGCACAGCAATTTGGGGAAACTAGAATAGCCGTCTAAGTAGAAAAATGAGAATGCATAGCAAGCCTTTCTAAAATTTGATATATAAACGGTAAAGGGTAATGGTCTTTACGAGCTTCCTTGTTTAGTTTCCTATAGTCAATGCACATCCTCTGTCCACCAACAGTCCTAGTAGGTACCATTTCATTATGTTCATTTTCCACAATCGTAAACCCACCTTTCTTTGCAACACAATGAACATGACTTACCCATTCACTCTCCTCCACATGAAAGATTACGCCTGCATCCAACAAACGTATTATTTATTTTATTACCTCTTCTTTCATATGTGGTTGAAGACATTGCTGAAAGTTCACGACTGGTTGAGCTTCTTCTTCCATGAATATTCTATTGGTGGCTATCGAGGGACTAATCCCCTTCAAGTCACTCATCGAATACCCAACAGCATTTTGATGCACGCGGAGAACCTTCATTATGTTTTCCTTCTCTTTCTCTGTGAGGTTAGCACTTGCAATAATAGGGAAATTATTTATCTCATCAAGAAACCTATATTTTAGTTCCTTTGGTAGAGTTTTAAGAGTTGGAGGAGGAAGAGCATCATCTCCTTTCCTTATAGGTTCTTCATATTTTTGATTAATCTCGATGTCCACATCCGGTGTGGAGTCGAGATAGTTATCTATTTCATTTTTTCTATGTCTCCAAGAATATTATTATTGTTGACTAAACTTCTTGCTTGATCATCATAACGAGTTTTGATTACTATTGAGGCTAAGTTTATGATTTTACCTTCTTCCTCATGTTGGGGATATACTTCCGGGTATCCTCACAGTTCCTCACTGACCAGGGTGGCCCACTTCCGGTTAGAGCTTTGCTTCACGGGCGGCCCAGTCAGGGAGAAGATACGGAGTCTAGTCCGGCTACGGGAAGGCCTAGAAGACTTACTGACATAGTCCCATAGTGTTACTTGTAGTTCAAGATGTACTATGTAACCGACTCTTAATCGTAGCCAGATAGATCTCTCCTGTAAACTCTAGGTTGGATATCTATATAAGCCGTCCTAGGGAGAGCCTTTAGGGCACCCTCACAATAGTCTACAATCTCAACCCGCACAGGCAAAACCCTTGTAACCCATATTCCGGCTCTGCCGTATTACTGGATTGCTATCAGGAGTAGGATCCATCCAAAGCCGGCTGATTCGAACCTGCGTAAACTTGTGTGCTCACCGTCCCGGAACACCATACTTCTCACACCCCTCTCTTCCACACGCCCCGATTACCCCCTCATGGCGTACTTGTCATCAATCCGACGACACCTCACATTCGTACACATCATCATCTATTTCTTCAATAGCTAGCTTACGGTCAAATTTGGAGAAACGAAAATCCATTTTCTCTTCACCAAACCTGAGAGACACAGTTTGCTTGTTGTAGTTTATGTTTGCTCCTGCGGTATTTAGAAAATTTCTTCAAAAAATGATGGGGCAATAAATATTAGTGGGTATACCAATAGTCACAAATCAATAGGATATTTGTAAGGTCCAATACAAATTTGTGCATCCTTAGTTATTCCCATAGGGACTCTGACGGTCCTATCTGCAAGCATTATGGTCATATCTGTATCTTTCGATTAATCTAGAGCTAATTTGTTTTGAATTTTTAAATAAAAAGTAAAAGGGATAACGTTAATAGCTATACCCATATCACAGAGACCATAATAGGTAGTTCCCCTAAAAGTGCAAAAGAGGATAGGCTTACCAACTTCTTTAGCTTTTACCTTTCCTTCAACAAATTGTGGTGCTTTGTAATCTATCTCAATCACATTGCAATGTGCAAACATGGTTAAAATATATTCCTTTATTGATGTCTCTGCCTCTTTTACACGCTCTTCTTTAGTTTTCCTTATTTGTGTTTCCTCTTCTAGCTCCTTGAGAAATAATTCTTCCTCTTTGCGTTGATCCTCAAGTTCCTGATCCATCATATGTCTTCTCACCGTCCTTGGAAAATGAAAGGGTTCAACATATGGGGGTACCTCCTTTATTTGCTCGACAGGGGCCATAATTATTGGATCTTCTTTAATAACTAGCTCAGTTGGTGGAGTATAATGAAGCCAGTCCTTCTTTGGAGCTTCAATATCTTCTGGAAAAGACTAAAGGATTTGCAAGATAATATCACCATCAAGTTGTAGTTCATTAGTAGTTTCCTTTGCCTTACTAGAGCCGTTATAAGCATTGAGACAATCATATTCAATTTCTATACCTCATTCGCCTCCTAAATCAAATCCTCATGTTTCTATATTACGATAAATTCGTTCTAAAATTTCCCAAGCTTTTATTATAGTTAACTCCATGAAAGAACCTCCTGAATTCGTGTCAAGCTCATGTTTAATTTCTTGATTAAGTCCTCCATAGATAATATGTAAAATGTACAATTCTGGTAAATCATGATGGGGGCATTTGTGAAGTAGAGACTTCTATCTTTTGTAGTATCTTACCAAACCTTCACCTGGGCGGTTCTTGAAGTTTGTAATTTCCCTCCATACTTTAGCAGTTTTTACCTTGGGAAAGAATCGAGACACAAATTCTCCTTTAAGGTTTTCCCAGGTATCAATTTTCTCTACAGGGCAAATTCTATACCAAGCCGAAGCAGTGTTGGTTAGAGCTTGGCTAAACAGTTTAAGTTTCAATTCGTCATCAGAATAACCTCTCAATTTAAGAGTACAACATAGCTTGGTAAAATGCATTAAATGATTATAAGGATCCTCCTGAGGATCATCTCCTGCAAAAGTTTTCTCTTTAATAATAGCGATAAAACGAGGGTTCACCTCGTACTCTGGTTCGCTCCCACTCGGGAATTCATTAACTAGTCCTCTATTGAATTTCCCGAGGTATTTAGTTGCATCGAGCTGATTAATTAGTACAAGTGAAGTCATGGTGCTTACCTGAAACTAGTAAACAACTTTAGCAAACAATGAGTAAAATAAGTAACTAAGAACAAAGACGAAAAGTGCTTAGCTCCCCGACAACGGAACCAGAAAGTAGCTTGATGATTGCAAGTGCACAGACCAATTGTAGCTAGTTTCGAAGTAAAGATATCGCACACAGGGAGAGCTATTGGTTAAGGTCTTTATGCCCCTTGCTACTCTCTACCAAAGTATACTTTTAAGTTGTCGTTGATCTCAAGTAAAGGGTGTTTGAAAGGTTTATGGTTGCTTGCAGAAAAGTAATTAAAACAAGTAAAAGAAAACAAGAAACGAGATTGTATGAAAGCGTGGTTGAAATCAATAGGGCTAAAACGTTCTCGAGGATGTAGGATACACCACTAGCATAGTATTATTGTTATATGTAATCAAGATAACATACTCCTAGTGTCATGACATGTGTGGTGAGAGCCCCATAATAAGATATTCACGACAAGCCTCGTACGAAGCCACTTTGTTGAGTCAAGTGTGAGGTCACCTCTAAATAACCACTGTGATGTCTAAGAGCAATCACCCATACAAACCACCGCAATTATTGGTTTCCCCATGGATATCGTAATTAGCTTAGGGAGTCCCACTTTAATCCCCCTTTGACCATGTAGGTTACGAGCTAGTGCCAATCTGTCATGGGCCATTCTGGGTACGCTTCCAAGGCACGTCCAAAGGGTTTCTCCCTCCCTTTAGTCCCAAAGGCAAATGATATGCGGCCGACTACACATACCATCTAAAGAGAGAGATCAAACACAAATCATAATTATATCATAGACAAGCAAGTCATACGGACACAAGAATAGATCATATTTATTACAAGTTCATAATTGTGCTAGGGTTTCTCCATCTCCCCAAGAACAAAGGAACTACTCACTCATAGAAGCAATCAACAACATCATGATAATAAAATGAATGGATTAAAGTACGGGGGTAGATCTAATGCAAACCACAGTTGGATCTAGAAGTACAAAGAGATCTAATAGATGAAATAACGAGCAATGGTGTTGATGAAGATGCAACGATTGATGATGAAGGGGATGATGCGTTGTCCTCCAATGATCCGTAGATCAGCAGGGATTTTACCCCAGCCAAGTTCTTCCTTCATATCCCTCTCAGATGTGGTGTTTCGTGGTTTCTGGTGGCTATGAATGTCGCATCTTTTTCTTGTCTTCGCCAGAGAGAAGTATTTGACGAGGCGGTCACGATGGCTCCTAGTACGGGCGGATGGTACGGGCGGGCTTCGCCTGTACCAGTGGTCGTTAACCGTGATGATTCCTCCTCTGCGATTGATATTCTTCTAGGACCAAAGGAAAATTCATAAAATGACTTTTATCACTTAGAAATATCATATAATTACACAATATGATAGCTCTAATTGATATGTTCATATATGACTCCATGATTTGGGATCCTGTTGAAATAAGAACGAAATAGCACGCATAGGCGTGGTGAATTACAAAAATCTCTACTCTATTTATGCAAAAACAAAAGGTAAATATGCTTCAATTTTGTACGCATTAGGCGCTAATGGTAATGTGACCATCTATAAAGCTCGAGTTGTCGCAAAAGGGTTTCGGCAAATTCAAGGAGTTGACATGAGACTTTCTCACTAGTAGCGATGCTAAAGTCTGTTAGGATTATGTTAGCAATTGGTACATTTTTTGATTATGAAATCTGACAGATGGATGTCAAGGTAGTGTTTGTTAATGGAAACATTGAGGAAGATTTGTATATGATACAACCAAAAGGTTTTGTCGATCCTAAGGATGCTAATAAGGTATGCAAACTTCAGCGATCCATTTATGGACTGAAGCAAGCATCCCGAAGTTGGAATCTCCGATTTGATGAAGTAATCAAAGGTTTTGGATTTGTCTAAACCATCAGATAAGCCTCTATTTACAAGAAAGTGAGTGGGAGCTCTATTGTATTTCTAATCTTGTGTGTGGATGACATATTGTTGATTGCAAATGACATAGAACTGATGAAAAATGTAAAGGATTACTTAAATAGTAAGTTTTCGATGGAAGATCTTGGTGAAGGTGCATACATATTAGGCAACAAGATTGTTGGGGATATGCTAATTGGGTATCACTATTGCATGTCTCTAATCCGGCTAACCCAGGAGGCCCACAGTTGGTAGCATGGCCCATGGCCTGCTGGGCGGCCCAGTTAGGCGGATCCAGAAGGGAGGCCCATGCCGGATGAAGGAAGGCTACGTGGAAGTAACCAACATAGGCGGAGTCTTGGAGTACAAGACACGAAGACTAGTTAGTATTAGTGTAGGACTCTATAACTTCACCGGCAAAGGCCTTTCCCTCTAACCATAGGTTCTGGTACCTTTATAAGCCAGACCCGTGGGAGACTTTAGAGAGAACAACCAACGTACAACATACAACACCTCGCGCAGCAAACCGATCCCTGTAACTCGGCGTATTGCCATTATAGTGATTTATACCATGACAGTTGACGCCCACCATGGGGCAAGAGGCACTTCGAGTTCTACATAGGGCGAGGTCCAAGCTCTTCGCGGGAATCGGTGACACCATAGACATTGGGTGCGTTCTCTTCTCTGGCAACATCCTGATCGTTCCTCCGAACAAGTTCTGTGTCCCGGCACAGACGAACCCTACCTGCTGCTCCGTCATCCCAGTAAGAGGCATCCACATCTTCATCAGCGAAACCAACTTGGGTCATAGCTCCCAGGAAGTCGGAAACTCATCAAGGACCGCATGGATCGTCTACGGGAAGGACATGTTTACGGGAGAATCTGGACCATATCTCTCTTTGGAGTTTACCTGCTTAGATCAGAAAAATTCAAGGCCCACCCAAACCGCCCTTGTGCAGGATATAACGGTGGAAGGACCCCTGCAGATATGCTTTTCTTCCCCGATCGTTAGAGACGCGGAGGTCACGCTTTGTCGGTGTCGGTACCATCTTCGATCTAGCCATATGCATTTAGAGGGAAGGATAATCTCCTCGTGAATACCTCGCTAGATGGTTAAGGGTGAGAGAAACCCTGGAAGGTGATCGCACTGACGAACTTGTCTATCACTTCGTGGAACGGCTCACGCCCCAAACACTCCTCTCGCACACTCTTAGGAGGCGACAGGCTGCCGGCTTGCTTACCCTCAATGAGATGATCGCAACTGTCAACATTTCCGCCGATGCCAACGAAGAAGCTGAGTCCGACATAACCACCACAACCGAAGGAGGTAACAACAACAATGGCCTTGCACCGTCCCCTCTAGCTCTGCCATCGGAAACACTCAAGCTAACTCCGACTCAGTGCTTGACGCCCTCTACACCAACATAAACATGGATGTGGTGGCTTAGATGCTAACTCGAAGAAAAAAGCACCATATTCCCATGGTAAATAAGAAGATTGCTGAGATGCTTGTTGTCTGCTTGCCTTGTCATTTTGATATGGGGATTCTTCCGTATCACCAGGCAAGGGGTACCCCGTTGGCGGTTCTCTATGATACACATATGCTTACGATGACAAGAACTTACCGGTGACTAAACTTGAGTAGCATGAGGAGCGGCCCTCGTATTCAAGGGACATGAGACCCTCAACTTACAACTTATCAATGCATATCCTCATTTTTGATCACTTTAACCTTAATCACCTAAAGATGCCTATGATAGGGGCAATGAGAGCTGAAAGCTAGTAAGTATCATAATTTTTGGGAGCTCTTTATGAGACTTGCAATCCCTGCTTCCCTCTTTGAAGGGCCTTTCTTTCACTTTGTAGTTGAGTCAGTAAACCTATGCCCTTCTATCTCAGCAAGTATTTTGAGTTGTTGTGTTTCATTCATTCATATGATGATTTATACACTCATGTTTCGTATGTTCCTTGTTTTGCACATTGCTCTTATCTTGATGTTTACTACTTTGAAAGCTTTCATTGAAAAACGAGTTATTTGTGAACTCCAGCAAGTTATCAACTATTCTTCGACCAAGAGCTAAGTTTGCCATTACCAATTATGATTCACTTTATGTATCTTTATTGTGTTTCCTTTACTTATTACAAGTTGAGTTATATAATAGTGAGTTGTCTTATATTATTATCTATGTATTTGATGAATGTGATGCTTCTTGTCCGTATTATTTTATCGACTCTTCACTCCATAAACCTGAGGCCATGTTTATTGAGCTCAGTGTCGCTTGGGGACAAGCGAAGTCTAAGCTTTGGGGGAGTTGATACGTCCATTTTGCATCACTATTCTATGTCTTAATTCACTATTATTCATTGATATAGTTCATACTGAGAGGTGATACTTATGTTATTTCATCTATTTTTGCATGGTTGATGACTTTTGGAGCATGGACCGCTGTACTCAGGATTCTGATGGAAAAGGTGCTGTTTGGAGGCAAAATTCGTGAAGATTAGAAAATCTGGGAAAATATATGGAAAATCCTATTTTTCCAGAAGACCAAGGATGCTAGAAGACGGAGTGGAGATGGGCCCTAGGCCGCGCCTGGAGGTGGTGGGGCCACCCTGGCCCACTCCAGCCTCTCCCCTCTAGCGTATATCAACCTCCCGAAACCCTAAGACTAGGGGTGCGACCACAGAAACATTCCGCCGCCTCTGCGGGGCGGAAAACACCGAGAGAGAAAGATCTCTCCGGCAGACAGATTCTGCCGAGGGAATTCGTTCCCGGAGAGGGGAGATCGTCGCTATCAACACCACCATCAAGCTAGACTTCATCGGGATCATCATCATCATCATCACCACCATCATCACCATCAGCACCCTCATCACCATCTCCATATTGTTGTAACAATTGCGTTGAATCTTGCACTAGTTCATAGGGGAAACTTTCCCGGTGTTGATTACTCTTTGTAGTTGATGCTATTGAGTGAACCATTGAATTATTGTTTATGTTCAGATTGTTATACATCATTATTCCATCTCTGATCATGACCCATATGATGTCTTGTGAGTAGTTCGTTTTGTTCTTGAGGACATGAGAGAAGTCTTGTTGTTAGTAGTGGAGTTGTGTTGAGAAAGATTCAATAGATTGTTATTTAAGTTGTGGTGTACTTCTTCTAGTGGTGTCATGTGAACGTCGAGTACATGACACTTCACCTATATGGGCCTAGGGGAATGCATTGTGTATTTGGCTACTAATCATAGGGGTTGCCGGAGTGACCGAAACCTGAACCCCCGTTAGGAAACCATTGCACAAGGGACGTAAGGTCTTAGAGTTTAAAGCTGTGGTTAGGTTTCTACCTTAATTACTTTCTTGTACTTATGGATGTTGGCAAGGGGTATAATCACAAGTATGTATTAGTCTTGGATGGGGCGGTACATTCGCATAGGTTCACCCACCCACAACACTTAGAAAGCTAAAGAAGATTAATCAACTATATGAAGCGAAAGCACTTGACAGTCTTCCCATGTGTCCTCGAGAACATTTGGTCATCTTAAGTAATACAACCGGCTTTTCTTTGCTGCATAAAGGATTGGGCCACTTGCTGCATTTATTGCTACTGTCTTTTATTTACTCGTACTTTGTTTACTTGCTTTATCAAAAACCCCTAAAATTCCGTTTGCTAAGTATTTGCAGAGAATTCCTGATCCATACCACTAGCCATCACCTTCTGCTCCTTGTTGGGTTCGACACTCTTACTTATCAAAAATACTGCGATACACCCCCTATACTTGTGGGTCATCAAGACTATTTTCTGGCGCCGTTGCCGGGGAGTGAAGCGCTATTGGAGAGTGGAACTGGTAAAGGAAACTTCTACTGTGAGTATTGTTTACTACTATTAGTTGCTTTATTTTCGTTATGGATAATTCGCTGAGATTCTTATTTGGTAATGCTACCTCCACTGCTAAGGTAGTAGATAAGCCACCACCTGCTGAGAATGATGTTTTCAAAATACCTACAAGAATTATTGATCGTGTTATGGATAACTACTATGTTGGGGATGGAACTGTCCATCCCGGTGATCATTTACTCTTTGTACACGAACTATGCGGGTTGTTCAAGTGTGCAGGTATTACTATAGATCAAGTTAAGAAGAAGTTATTCTCATTATCACTGAAAGGAAGAGCTGAGGAATGGTATAAGCTCCTGATGAATGGTCAAGCTCTGGAATGGGAGGAAATAGTGCCTCTCTTTTATTCAAAGTTTTATCCTCCTAGTGAGATTCATAAAGATCGGAATCAAATATACAACTTTTGGCCTCTTGATGGAGAGAGTACAGCTCAAGATTGGGGGAGATTGAAGTTACTAATGCTCAAATGTCCCATTCATGAGCTCCCCAACAATATTATTATCAATAACTTTTATGCAAGGCTCCCTCTACATGATAAAGATTTATTAGATGCTTCTTGTGCTGGATCATTCACTCACATGGAAGAAGAAGCTAAATGGTATCTTCTAGACCGTATTCAAGATAATGCTGAAGCTTGGGAGAATGACAAAGGTAGAAAGGTAGGTATAAATTATGATTATGAATGCATTGAATCTTTTATGGGAACTGATGGCTTTCAAAATATTAAAAATGCTTATGGTCTAGACTCTCAAGCTATTGCTTCTTATTTTAAGGCTTTTGCTTCCTATATTGAAGTGCCTAAAAAGAAGTGGAATAACTATCATGAACCTTATAAAGATGTTGCTAAGAGTGTTCCTGCAAGAAATACTGAAGTTTATACTGCTAATCATGTTTTACCTAAACCTTATATTGAGAAAATGCCTTTTCCAGTTAAGGTAAAGGAACATTCTATGATAGACAAATTTTTGATGAACCTATAATAGCAAGTGTGAAAGACTTTGTCACTAAATATGAAAAAGAGGGACACCCTATCCTTTGTAAGGATACCTCTAATATTGTTTCACATAGTAGTGTTATGACAGCAAGTATTCCCGTGTTTTCTGTTAGAATAAGTGATCATTGCTATGATGGTCCTTGTGATAGCTATATTGTTAAGTTTATGCATGATACTGAAAGCTACTATGAGAGAGGGAAAAGTGTTCTTATGTATCTCAATAATATCAAGTTTCCTCGCTTTATGCTGAAATTTTTTATGTTGTACTTCTTTTGCCTTCTTATGCAAGTTGCCTATGGTTTCAACAACTTGTTTGTTTACAAAATTCCCTTGCATAGGAAGTGGGTTAGACTTAAATGTGTATGTGTTTTTGCTTCTTAATGCTTTCTTTCACTTCAATTCATATCCCTATGAGAGCTTCTTCAAAATTATCATGCCCATCTTAAAGGCTATAAAGAAAGAGCTTTATGGGAGACAACCCAATTTGTTTTTGCTTTCAGTTTGTTTTTGTTTCTTTGAGTCTTGGAAGTTATTACTTTGGTAATAACCACTCCTTATCCGTTTTTTTGGTTTTTGTGTCAAGATCAACCTCTAATGAGAGAGAAGTAATATTTGGGGAAGTTGCTGTCCCGAAACAGATTTTTTGTGCTTCACCGTAAAAATGCGTGAGAGATCTCTGTATGTCGGATTGAGCTGTAATTTTTTGTGATTCTGCCCCAGGTTGTTATTTAACTTTCGTTAGTTTTTCACTTTTTGATTTGAGCAACAGAAAATTTTCGAAAAAATTGATCTTTACCTGCTGGTCTGTTTTGGCAGATTTTGCCACTCTTGCATCTGCTTCTTTATTCGATTTCCTTTTTGAATTATTTTTGGGTTTTCGGAAGGAGTTGTTTCAGTAGCTTTTGTTTTGATGGTTTTCAGTTGAAGTTGGACTCAAAAGGTTTTATCACTTCACTTATACTAATGTTGCTAATGAGAATTGTGTGAAAGAAATTTCCAGGAAGTGGAGACAATGGTGTAATAAGGAAGGGAAGGGTTTTATGACTCAAGTAATAAGTGTATGAAGATGAAGATATTGATGTTATTCAAGTGATGACTCCGAAAGAATCTACTAGATACCAAATTCAGAGACCTACAGAGTCTGTTTTCAAATAGGTAACAGTTTTGGTAAGAAAACTTCCGCGAAATTACAATACAACTATATTTTTGCAGTTTTCAGTCGATAAGGAAAGTTAGAAAGCGAAAAAGGGACGGAACCGGAGCCGGGTTATCTCACACCACCCTGTGGCGCGGGCCCACCCCTGGCCGCGCCACCAGGTGGTGAGTCCACCCCGGACTCCGCCTCCGACTTGTTTTCTCCCAGTACCTTCCTTTTGATATGAAACATCGTAATATATAACCCCCCGGATATTCCGAGGTCCGTATATCGTGTTTTTGTTTCGATCTGTTTCTGTCAGGAAATACTCTTTGAAAGCTTAGAAGCACAATGGTGTCCGCCAAGGATAAAGGGAAGGAGCCTATGGAGGAGGATTTTCAAGACCCCAAGCAGAGGCTCGTACCTTTAGTCTCTTGCCCTGCATCAATGGAAGCCCTACGAGTCACTAAGGAGTTCTGCGATAAGTACTGGGACTTGAATGGACATGCTTCAATGGGAGAATACTAGGATTTGCAAGATGCGGGAAGATTTCCTCACGTCAACTAAGAGCATAATACCACCACCACCGAAGGAGTAATTCGTCATCAGGTTTGGCATCCCCTTGGTTTGTTCCAAGCTTGGGGGAGTGTTGCGGTATCACATCACTATCTTCTATCTTTTTACCTTTTTAGTAGAGTCCTATCATGAATAGAGGAGTTATTATGTAGTATGGTTTGCATTATGGAAGTGTCCCCTCTCTCGTTAGATATGTATCCCTTGGTGTGAGTTGCCGCTATGGAATATTAATGAGAAGTTCTATCATTCACTCTTTTGCATAGCTTACATTAGTTTTCAATTCGTGGTTATATGATTGATCTTGTTGTTAGTATTGGTATCACTCTGGGATCATTGAGTTAATTTAGTTGGTTTTGGCAAACCTAGCTCGGTAAGTAGCAACACTATTTTTGAGGGGTTGAATGAAAAAGATAAAGGTACTCTAAAAAAAAATTCATCGTCTTTCTTTCTTGACTTGCTCATTAGTCTAGTATTCTCTAGTTAAGATCTTTTGTGCTTCCAAGGAAGATTGCGTGTTTGTCTTTATCACTCGTATGTTTTTTTGTTTCCTTCAACTCTTATACTTGCTACCCATCCTTTCTAGCCAAAAACATGTACTAAGAGGATTTCTTCTCGTGCATCCACCTCCTTTAAACCAAAACCTTTGCCATTTGTGTCCACCATACCTACCTAGTAGCATCATTGCTATTCCAAGTAAATTCTTGTTTTATCTACCTCCAAAATTAAACTTGTTATGTGAAAATTAGTGATTAAAGCTCTCACGAACTTGATGGCACACTTTACTTTCTTGCACTTAATAAACTTGAACCATTGTGCTCACCTATGTTGCGTATATGCTTGCACTTTGTAAGTTGTGAATTAGCAGAACTATGCTATCATGGGGAACACTTTCAACATTGCACTGGTACTTTGTACCAAGTTCATATCATGTTCGTTTGTCTATGGATGTCGTCGGTGTGAAATGAAAGGGGAGCTTGCAAGTCCATGGAGTTATGCATGTGTGTTAGAGAAACGCCTGGGCCGCTGGTCTAATCCATGCTGACATGGTGGAAACCTGTAGCGTAACCATAACGAGTATCTATGAAGCATTCTTCTTATAAAAAAAAGAGTCCGATATTGAGAAAAAAGAGAAAAACAAAAAAAAAGAGATATTATGAAAAGAGGAAAGAGAGAAAAAAGCACCATATTCCCATGGTAAATAAGAAGATTGCTGAGATGCTTGTTGTCTGCTTGCCTTGTCATTTTGATATGGGGATTCTTCCATATCATCGGGCAAGGGGTACCCCGTTGGCGGTTCACTATGATACACATATGCTTACGATGACAAGAACTTACCGGTGACTAAACTTGAGTAGCATGAGGAGCGACCCTCATATTCAAGGGACATGAGATTCTCAACCTTAATCACCTAAAGATGCCTTAATCACCTAACCTTAATCACCTAAAGATGCCTATGATAGGGGCAATGAGAGCTGAAAGCTAGTAAGTATCATAATTTTTGGGAGCTCTTTATGAGACTTAGAATCCCTGCTTCCCTCTTTGAAGGGGCTTTCTTTCACTTTGTAGTTGAGTCAGTAAACCTATTCCCTTCTATCTCAGCAAGTATTTTGAGTTGTTGTGTTTCATTCATTCATATGATGATTTATTCACTCATGTTTCTTATGTTCCTTATTTTTCACATTGCTCTTATCTTGATGTTTACTACTTTGAAAGCTTTCATTGAAAAACGAGTTATTTGTGAACTCCAGCAAGTTATCAACTATTGTTCGACCAAGAGCTAAGTTTTCCATTACCAATTATGATTCACTTTATGTATCTTTATTGTGTTTCCTTTACTTATTACAAGTTGAGTTATATAATAGTGAGTTGTCTTCTATTATGATCTATGTATTTGATGAATGTGATGCTTCTTGTCTGTATTCTTTTATCGACTCTTCACTCCATAAACCCGAGGCCATGTTTATTGAGCTCAGTTTCGCTTGGGGACAAGCGAAGTCTAAGCTTGGGGGGAGTTGATACGTCCATTTTGCATCACTATTCTATGTCTTAATTCACTATTATTCATTGATATATTTCATACTGAGAGGTGATACTTATGTTATTTCATCTATTTTTGCATGGTTGATGACTTTTGGAGCATGGACCGCTGCAGTCAGGATTCTGATAGAAAAGTTGTTGTTTGGAGGCAAAATTCGCGAAGATTAGAAAATCCGGGAAAATATATGGAAAATCCTATTTTTCCAGAAGACTAAGGATGCCAGAAGACGGAGTGGAGATGGGCCACATGGGGCCCACACCACCCCCTGGCGCGGGCAGCCCTAGGCCGCGCTTGGAGGTGGTGTGGCCACCCTGGCCCACTCCAGCCTCTCCCCTCTGGCGTATATCAACCTCCCGAAACCCTAAGACTACGGGAGCGACCCCAAAAAGATACCGCCGCCTCTGAGGGGAGGAAAACACTGAGAGAGAAAGTTCTCTCCGGCAGATAGATTTCTGCCGGGGGAATTCCTTTCCGGAGAGGCGAGATCGTTGCCATCAACACCACCATCAAGCTGAACTTCATCGGGATCATCATCATCATCATCACCACCATCACCATCAGCACCCTCATCAACATCTCCATATTGTTGTAAAAGTTGCGTTGAATCTTGCATTAGTTCATAGGGGAAACATTCCCGGTGTTTATTACTCTTTGTAGTTGATGCTATTGAGTGAACCATTGAATTATTGTTTATGTTCAGATTGTTATACATCATTATTCCATCTCTGATCATGATCCATATGATGTCTTGTGAGTAGTTCGTTTTGTTCTTGAGGACATGGGAGAAGTCTTGTTGTTAGTAGTGGAGTTGTGTTGAGAAATATTCAATAGATTGTTATTTAAGTTGTGGTGTACTTCTTCTAGTGGTGTCATGTGAATGTCGACTACATGACACTTCACCTATATGGGCCTAGGGGAATGCATTGTGTATTTGGCTACTAATCGTAGGGGTTGCCGGAGTGACAGAAACCTGAACCCCCGTTAGGAAACCATTGCACAAGGGACGTAAGGGTCTTAGAGTTTAAAGCTGTGGTTAGGTTTCTACCTTAATTACTTTCTTGTACTTACGGATGTTTGCAAGGGGTATAATCACAAGTATGTATTAGTCTTGGATGGGGCGGTACATTAGCATAGGTTCACCCACACAACACTTAGCAAGCTAAAGAAGATTAATCAACTATATGAAGCGAAAGCACATGACAGTCTTCCCATGTGTCCTCGAGAAAGTTTGGTCATCTTAAGTAATACAACCAACTTGTCCTTTGCTGCATAAAGGATTAGGCCACTTGCTGCATTTATTCCTACTGCCTTTCATTTACTCGTACTTTGTTTACTTGCTTTATCAAAAACCCCTAAAAATCCGTTTGCTAAGTATTTGCAGAGAATTCCTGATCCATACCACTAGCAAGCACCTTCTGCTCCTCGTTGGGTTCGACACTCTTACTTATCAAAAATACTCCGATACACCCCCTATACTTGTGGGTCATCATGATGCTATGAGGGGGGATCGAGAAGGAGTTTGAGAAGGACGAGCGTGCCGATAAAGCTACCACTTCTCGCTAGGTATTGTTGGCCATCTAGAACGTGATAGAAGAAGACCGGCAGGAACCAGAACCTGAGAAAGCTCCGCCCACACCTGCGGTTACCAGAGCGGCAGCGGCAAATAATGCCATCGATCCTTCGGGTCCGGCCAAGGCCATGCCTCCTCCGGTTATCCCCCCGCAACAGCCGCAGAAAATTGCCACAGGCCCCAGTACTGCCAAACAAACAAATCTCCCGCCACCACCATCAACGTCTGAAGCTGGCAACCCTTTGGTTACTCCCACCGACAAGGTGTTTTACTGTCCACTCCTCGTCGAGCCCTAGCATTACCGAGATTGATGAGAAACATGCGCTAATCCTTGCGGAGGCCAGATGCATCGTAGAATAGGGCGCCCAGCTGGACAGAGATTTGGCCAAGGCACAACAATACATCAAGGCGGCAAGAGCAATGGAGGCTGAATACAAGTAGTTATTGTTAAAGCACAAAGCGAAGAAAGCACTAGCTCACGTCATCTGAGACCCCGGCATTCAACGCAAGTTAGGATGGGATGCGTCCAAACCATCAAAGGCCACCCCATACATTCATTCAGGGGGGAGGCAAGTAATGCCAATTCCCGCCGTCAACATGGTCATCGCCAAGACCCTCCTCGAACAGGTCAGGTCATCAGAAGTGGTGGCTCAGGTCTATGACCTCGTAGCCAAGGCTTGCAAGCAACAGGAAAAGGCCACCTCGCAGAGCCTTGAGTCCAACCCGGAGGTTTGCTAGTCAACTCTAAACAGCCACCGAAGGCCAAGATATCCTCGTGACAAGGATACCATACATGATCCATGGGGCGAAGGCGGAGGGATGCACGCGGAATGGCCGATTCCATACCCATATCTTCCGACAAGGGAGAGATGGCTCACCCCGCCGATCGCCGCCACCCCCGCCATTCCAGCATCATGAGGAACAATAGCAGTGCCACCTCACAATCGTGCCAATCCCAGGCATCCCCAGGTCGGTATTGTCATACGTGACCAGGGTGAGCAACCTTGGCATGCCGGAGAGCACAGCGGCAATGAGGGACATAGGAGAAGATCCCACAAGGAAGCACCACGTCCGACAAGCAATCACGACTGGCCTTAGAATTCGCATAGAGGGAGCATCAAGAAGGGTAACCCACTGCCACCACCGCCACCGTCGCCACCCAGTAGCCACCATGGCAGCAGACATGGCGGATCCCATGGATCGCACCACAACTCTCCTCCCCATGATGGAAATGGGAAGCAACCAGAGCTGTACGATGCATGTTCGTGGCTTAACAAGATTCAAGAATCTCGGGAACTCCCATACCTAGGGCCACGCTAGTTTGGACCGGTAATACAGGCCACAACTTAACCCAAGGGTCTCCCGGTCGACAAGAGTATCAAGCCCTATGATGGTACTCCCAGGCCAGCTACATGGTTGCAAGACTATAGCGAAGATATTCACATTGTTGGGGGAAACCCTAATATCGCCGCTAGGTACCTCCCACTAAAGCTCACAAGCATCGCCCGACAATGGATCGACTACTTGCGAGAGAAATAAATTTGCAATTGGTTGGACATGCATGAAGCATTCACCAATAACTTCGAGGGAACATACAATCGTCCCTGCACCTTCGGTGACCTATAACGGTGTGTGCAATTAAAGGATGAACCCTCTCGTTCTTACCTATCTCGTTGGCTGGATATGAAAAATTCATGTGTGGGTGTACACAATAAAACCTCTATGCTCGCCTTCATTGACGGCCTGGAAAAGGGGACATATTTTCCGACATACGCCGGAGCGCCATCAGGACAACAGCAAGCTTGACTTCAACGCAATGATTTCCATGGCTAGCTAGTTTGCCGCCATTGATGATGATGCTCGCGGATCGTTGCCAGCACTGGCCATCCCTACTCAGGCCAACAGGAACAATAACAACAAGTGGAAAACTCCACCAGAAGAGAAGCAAACAGCCGACATGGTCGCCATGACGTTAGCTAGCAGAGGCGGAGGCGCACAACATGGTTGTGGCCGGGGTCTAGCCATGGGCAGCAGCGAAGTGATTCAACACCTTCAGTGCCCCGAGTTCCCCATAAGTACAAAGAGAACTGTGATATGTCGTGCTTCGTCCACCTCGACGCAAACAGCAAAGCCACCCACACCAACCGCCAATGCAAGTTTGTCAACAACCTCAAGGAAGACCCTGAGTCGGGCTACAAGCAAAGTCGGAAGAATAGACCCCGCACAAAGGGCAATGGAATATGAAGGAGGAGGAATCCAAGGAATCAAGTGACATGGATGAAGATGTGGAACCCAAGTCCGCCGACAATGGAGATGGAAAGATCAAGAACCCCTTCGAAAATAATTGTCTAGTCTACCACACCTTCCGGGCCTAGAAAACCTCAATGAGGATACCAATGGCTACCCTCCCCCAGTTCCCTAGTACGTCCGGTGGACGGAGATTCCAATCACTTGGGACAGAGAATATCATCCAGACCTCATCCCAATAGAGAACCAGTATGCCATGGTCATCAACACCTTGACTGACGGCAGTGAGTTCACCAAGTGCCTCGTGGACAGTGGAAGCAGCATCAACATTATATACCTGGATACATGATGATTGCATATTTGCATCATGTTTTACACTATTATTTTGCATTCTAGATGTTGGATCTTGGTATTTTACGATTCTCGTGTGCACATTTTATGTCTGTTTTCACCAGGATTAGGACAGATAATGGATCCAATGGATACAATTCTTGGAGTAGTTGTACTGAGGAGAAAAGGAGTCAAAAACAACGTAAATCGCTTATTTGAGAAATATTAATAATACCAGAAGAAAACCAGAAGAGAACAAAGGAGACAGAGGGTTCAACGACCAACTATACGTCCGGAAAATGTTTTCCGGCCGTATAGTTCCGGCTGTATAGTTGGCGCCGCCTCTTCCTCATCAAATAGTTTCACCCCGTGCAACTGGATCGGAGAGACGACATACCGAACACCATAAATCACTGAAACCTCACCTCCGGAAGGCATGTGGTGGGGGAACTCATCCACCAGGGATCCATCTTCGCCCTACGCATATCCGGGAGGCTGAGGCATCGATCTTCATCATCCAACACTGCATCACCACCATCTCCATCCATCCCATCTACATCTTGTTTAGATCTGGTTGTAATTTCCGTACTCGTTGTATATTTATACAAGTACTATTCATCTATGATAGATTCCATTGATATTGCCATGATGTTGATTGCCTCCATGTCCGGGTAGATCATTAGTTCTTGCGGAGATGGAGATACCCTAGAATGACATTTAAATAAGATAAAGTCTATTATGATATTCATCGCTGTGACCATGTGTTAGGTTGTGTTCATCAGATGTTGAGAGAAGTCGACCTCTCAATATTTGCCTCTCATAGGGACATGATGGAGGGAACTACTTATTGGTAGACGGAGGCATGTTAGCACTTACAATGACTATAAAGTTGTTGGCACTCCTTACATATCAACTTGGGAACTGAGGAAACTCACAGAACACCATCCATGGCATGGGATACATCCTACAGGATTACGTCCCTTAATAGCGCAGTAATTCGATTGATGTCGATTGCTGACTGTTGTGGTTATGAGGATGATGTGAGTCGCGGTTGCTGCCTATTTGTCCAAATACGGAGTTCCTACCACACATACATAGTTAAGAATGTTCATGATAATAATCTTTATCTTATCTACTTATAATGCTAGTGGTGTATCCGCTACTCCCCGAGAACATTTCTTCCCTATTGCAGTTCCAATCTCTTTTAAATACGCGATACTTACTTTCTGCATTCAGTTGTTTTACTTTACTTTATTGTAGCTCTTATACCTAAAACCCAAAAACACCCTTTTACACAACACTCACATTTTATCTTGTTACTTAGAACTTTATTTAGCATTTCTATCCTAATATTTATTTCAAGAGTTATTAGACTTCAGACTCCTGCTGCCTATGTGATCGATATCTTTATTTCAAAACTAGCTACAAACGATCTGTGCACTTCCAGTCATCAAGCTATTTTCTGGCACCGTTGTTGGGGAGCTAAGTGTTGTAGGTCTTTTAGTTTTTGCTTATTTTGTTTTTGTCTTGCTAAGTTTTGTTTTGCGTTACAGGTTTCCACCAACATGATGGAGTTTAAGCGTATGACTGGTGCTAACCCACACAACTACTTTGGGAAGCCCTATGATATTTATAAAAGAGACAACTCCAATGAGAAGACAAGGGGATTTGAAATAAATCCTCTACTACTAGGTATTTTACACAAGAAGCAATTTACTGGAGATGAAGAAGATCCTAATCCATATGAGCATATAGCATGTTTCAAAGATATATGTGGCACTTTTCAATTGACGGGATATACCGTCGATGACATAAGGGTTAAACTTTTTAGTCAAACTTTGACAAGTACAACTCTCTCATGGAATAGATCTCTACCCCCTGAAGCCACTACTACTTGGGATAATCTAGCCTGTGAATTTCTATTAAAATATTATCCATTATCAAAATCTTTTGGAATCAGGCGTCTTATAATGACTTGGAGGGATCACTCTAATGAAGGACTAGTAAGAGCTTATATCAGATTTAAAGATTTACTACGTCTATGTCCTCGTCATTATTTTCCTGAATGGTATTTATTGCATATCTTTAATGGCGGTTTAATTGAACCTAATAAAATTGAACTAGACTCTTTCGCGGAAGGAGCCTTTATGAATCTTCCTATACCTAAAGCTTGGCCTTTACTTAATAGAATTCGTGATCATAGAGTTTCATGGAATTTTGGTTTAGGAAGTGAAGGAGGCATAGAAATAGAAGATGATTGCATTCATGACTATAATAAAAAGGGCCATGTTAAAGAATTATCTAAATAACTTTATTTGGAATCAGATCTTGTGTTGCAAGTTGTTAAAGCTTTTATAGAACATATCAAAGCTCCAAAAGAGGGTGCGGTCAAGTATGATCTACCCCCCGAACCTGAGAAGAAAAGAGAAGATAAAGCAACAATGGCCTCCCTAGAACCAACAAATGCGATGCCTTTCCCTAACAGTGGACAAAATCATATTCTTGAATATGAATAGGTCAAAGCGGTATAAGAATAGAAGGAAGAAGAAAGTATGCCAGAAATCGTGGAACATGTGGAAGAAACCAAAGATGAAGAGGTAACCAAGGAAGCAATTATGGCTATGTACGCACATTGTAACATAGTTGAACTTTATGAAGAGACTTCCGTATTGGTTGAAGGCAAAACATAGGTAAAAGATGTGCGTAAGCCTATTCTTCCCTTCATATTTAAAGAAACCTCATTATGGTTTATGTGATCTTGGCACCAAAGTTAATGTTATATCTTATGATGTCTATTTAGAAATAAAATAAGAGATAGAACGAGATACAATTGAAATACTGATATGACAATTATGCTAGCCAATAAAAATCTTATAATTTCAATGGGAGTAGTTGAATATTCAACCGTCACAATTGGCAATAAAAACTTTCCTATAGATATTGTAGTTGTTGATATGCCAGCTAACACTGTTTGCCCAATTAAATTTTGGAAGAAACATTTTGAGTGATATAGGTGCCTATGGTGATTTTAAAAAGGAGATTGTGTCTCTTAAGCTTGGGGGAGCGGAAAATGAATTCCACTTTTCCAAATTTAAAGATAGGCCTCCACAAATACAAGAAGAAGAGGAAGATAAAACTATTGAGGAAATGGTGGCTCTTTTCTTTAGCAATCAAGAAGAAGAAATAAATGAAGATCCAAATTATGAAGAAATAGTTATGAAGGACAAGTCCCTTGGAGAACTAGAAGATGAATTCGATTCACTTCCCATTATGGTACCTCCAACTGATGAGGCTTTTCAAGAGACAGAAAAGAGAGGGGACGAGGAATTACCACCCCAGAGTGGAAGACTCTACCAGATAATCTTAAATAGAAGTTTTTAGATGATACAAATAAATTTCCTGTTATTATTAGTGTTAAACTTTCAGGATAATAAGAAGAAGAACTAATGAAGATACTTAAGGAGCACCGCAAGGCCTTTGGGTAATCAGTGGATGATTTGAAGGGCATTAGTCCCATGATAACCATTCATCGAATATTTATGGAAGAAGGTGCTAAACCAGTTGCAGAATTTAATAGAAGATTGAAGCCTGAAATGAAGGAAGTGGTAAGAAAAGAAATTGTGCACCTACAGGACGTAGGTATAATCTATCCTATTAAGGAAAGTGAATGGGTAAGTCCTGTTCATTGTGTCCCTAAGAAGGGAGGTTTTACTATTGTTCCCAATGAAAATAATGAATTGATACCTACTAGAACTATTGTTGGGCATAGGATGTGCATAGACTTCAGAAAATTAAATAAAGAAACTAGGAAATATCACTATCCTTTACCGTTCATAGATCAAACTTTAGAAAGGTGTGGACGGATACTCTGGTTTTCTCAAATAGCAGTTCATCTGGATGACCAACTTAAAACAACTTTCATTAGTCCTTATGGTTTACATGCTTATAGACGTATTCCTTTTGGTTTATGTAATGCTCCAACTACTTTTCAAAGATGCATGACTGCTATTTTTGCGGATTTTATAGAACTTATAATGGAAGTATTTATGGATGACGTTTCTGTCTATGGAACTTCGTTTACTAGTTGCTTCGATAATCTCAAAAGAGTTTTGCAGCATTGTGAAGAAACCAATCTTGTTCTAAACTAGGAGAAGTATCATTTTATGGTCAAAGAAGGTATAGTCCTTGGACACAAGGTATCATGTAAGGGAATTGAAGTTGATAGAGCTAAGGTTGAGGCAATAGAGAGAATGCCACAACCTAGGGATATTAAAGGTATAAGAAGTTTCCTTGGTCATGTGGGTTTTTATAGAAGGTTCATTAGAAATTTCTCCATAATATCTAAACCTTTGACTAACCTCCTACAAAAGGGAGTAAGATTTAATTTTATGATAAATGTCTTGAGCCTTTGATAAACTCAAAAATGCTCTATCCCGTGCTCCCATTATTAAACCGCCTACCTAGGATACAACCTTTGACTTAATATGTGAAGCTAGTCATGATGCTATAGGAGTAACTCTAGGCAAAAACATTGGTCGTAGATTTAACATTATACATCATGCTAGTAGAACTCTAAATGGTGCTCAGAAGAATTACCCTAAGGAAGAAAGGGAACTTTTTGCTGTATTTTTCTCTTGTGATAAATTTCATTCTTACATAGTAGATGCAAAGGTAAGAGTTCATAGGGATCGTGATGGTTTAAAAGAACTCCTTGAGAGGAAAGACCATAAGCCAAGACTGGTCCATTGGATTCTTTCACTTCAAGAATTTGAGTTGCAGATTATGTATAGACAAGAAATAAAGATGTTGGATATAGTGTCCATGTTTTCCCAACAAGACACCAATATTATTGAGAGACACTTTAGTCTTGGTGATTTTTGTTTACAAGAATTATTCAATGAACTAAGGTCAATTCCTCCCAAAGAGAAGAAGTCTTTGTTGTTGGAGGAGCTTTTCATCCCCGAATAAACAAACAGTCTTTTGAGGTAAGTATTCTAACCTAAATAAGTGATTTGTTTTCACAAATTTTACTTCTGAAAAGTTTGCCTTTGAATTCCTTGTGTTTTTCTGAAGTTTTTGGAGGGTTTTACCAACTATACGGGTGGAGCTATATGATCGGAGAGGAAGCTCCCGCCGTATAGTTTGTCGTTAAACTCTCTGTATCATTGTCATGAAATTGTTTTCGATATCTGAGCCTATAGGGTTGCAACTATACGACCGGAGCCAAAACGCCGTCCGTATAGTTGGTCGTTAAACTCTCATATACTTTCGATTTTGGGTGTCTGTATCTATACGGTCGCAACTATATGACCGGAGCCAAAATTCTGGACTTATAGTTGGTCGTTAAACTCTCAGACACTTTTGATTTTTGATGTCTGTATCTACGGCCACAACTATACGACCAGAGCCAAAATTTCACGGCGTATAGTTGGTCATTAAACTCTGAGAAACTTTTTGTTTGTCTTTTTGATGATGTAAAAAAACATTATTGTTGATTTCGAGTCGTGATTTAATCGACCAGGACTCGAGATATTTTGGAAATATCTGTCCGGAACCAACTATACGGCTAGAGCTATCGGGTCGCGTCCGTATAGTTGGTCGTTACGTGGCAGGACACTTCCAAATCTGTGATTTCTTTCCCTATTTCTTTAAGATTCTTTTCTTGGGCAACAATTTGGTGTTTCTCAGGAGTTTTACCGACCTCTAACCCCCTTATATACTGCCATTGTCTCTCTCTCTCTCTCTAATCATAATCTCCAAAAACCAATCGACCTCTTATTTCACACGTGAGGACTTTCAATCAAGGGATAGAAGCCGAGAAGAAAGGATCCTATGGAGATCGGGAGAAATAGAGAGCAAGGCAAGGAGATCAAGACCATCCCTATAGAGTTCCTCGACGCTGACCATGGGTGTCAGAAGAGGGATTCTAAGGCCCTGGAGCTGAATTGAAGAGTTGGACAAGGAGAAGCCAGGGACACCCATACACCTTTGATTGATGCGACTTTATCATGACAAACTTGATGAAGATATCAAGAAGACAACCAAAGCAGGTTTTTCTATGAGTCTTAAGGCGCTACAAACACTTCAGGATAACAATCAGTTCATTAAAGATAAAGTGAAAGTGCTGGAGAGGAACAATCTTTTCTACAAGCTGCGTGCTAAAGAATTAAAAGCTGTCAATCAATCCCTCCGTCTCAGGCTGGCCCGTGAGGAGAAGATACCACGTGCCATGGTGCCACAATGATCTACAACAATCACGTTATCAAATAATCGCAAGGGATTATTTGATCCTGCCTGGCTTGATTCCAAGTTTGGGGAGATCTTTAAGACCTTGTAATCTATCTTATAAGTTTTATTACTATTTTTGCATTAAAAATAAAAAATTGCATCATTAGAATTCCCTTCAGGAATAGTCCATCCCTTTTATGAAATTCCGAGTTCACTATTATATATGGAGCAATATTGAGTTTATGTTTGTTTTATTGGATATATGAGTGGCTTGAGTATAGTTTTACCTGCACTTGTTGATAGCAATAGGAGTCTTCCACACCATTGGTATTAATGGAACATATAAAGATAGTTTGGTCAATATGTTGTAGGTCTACCATTTGATTTACAAGGAAAAATTATCTATGCAGTTAAGTTGAAAAAGAAACCTTCAGCAAAGGAAAATGAAAGTGCTACCAAAATAGAGGAGAGCAAGTCGAGGTAGAATCTTCAAGTCATAAAAATGCTTCATATACAATTGGAATTTGATAATTGAGATCGTTAAACTTTGGATTCCTACATGAAGTGGAATGTATGGCTAGCTTCTTTGCACAACACTTAAACAAAAGTGTGAGCATATATAAAGGAAAGAGAAAAAGAAGAAGAAGAAGAAGAAGAAAAAGAGCGAGTGTGCAAAGAGCAAATAGGCATATACCACTTTATTGCAGTATGACAAAGAGACACTTTTGAGATTTTGAATCCCAAGTGAATACGTCGATCCTAAAACACTTGGGACTACCTCGCTATCTCATTCGGTTAAACCAGATACTTTTACATTATGTTGAGATTCATCTTTTATGAACTATTGATCACTAAAGGTGTGGAAGCCTACTAATACTGTTCAGATGGTTCGAGTAAGATACTATTCATGAACTTATTCCTATGTATCGGATATGATAAACACATGCCGCAACTGCCTCATTTTATCGACTCAGCTTCATGAATATGAGGATCACATCCATTAAGCTAAAACTTGCTCGGGACGAGAAAGAGTCTATGCTTGGGGAAATTGATGAGTGCATATTTGCATCATGTTTTACACTATTATTTTGCATTGTAGATTTAGGATATTGGTAATTTACGGCACTCGTGCGCAGATTTTATGTTTATTTTCACTAGGATCAGGATAGATGATAGATCCAATGGATAGAATTCTTGGAGCAGTTGTACTATGGAGAAAGGGAGTCAAAAACAACATAAATCGCTTATTTGGGAGATATTAATAGTACCAGAAGAAAACTAGAAGCGAACAAAGGAGACAGAGGGTTCAACGACCAACTATACGACCGGAATAAATTTTCTGGCCGTATAGTTGGCACCGCCTCTTCCTCCTCAAATAGTTTCACCCCGTGCAACTGGATCAGACAGATGACATACAGAACACCCAAAAATCGCTGAAACCTCACCTCTGGAAGGCATCTGGAGGGGGAACACATCCACCAGGGATCCATCTTCGCCCTGTGTAGATCTGGGAGGATAAGGCATCGATCTTCATCATCCACCGCTGCATCACCACCATCTCCATCCATCCCATCTACATATTGTCTTGATCTGGTTGTAATTTCCATACTCGTTGTGGATTTATACAAGTACTATTCATCTATGACAGATTCCATTGATATTGCCATAATGTTGACTGCCTCCATGTCTGAGTAGATCATTAGTTATTGGGGAGATGGATAAACCCTAGTATGAGATTGAAATAAGATCAAGTCTATTATGATATTCATCGCTGTGACCATGTGTTAGATTGTCTTCATCTTGATGTTGAGAGAAGTCGACCTCTCAATATTTGCCTCTCATGGGGACTTGATGGAGGGAACTACTTGTTGATAGACGGAGGCGTGTTAGCACTTACATTGACTATAAAGCTATTGGCACTCCTTACTTATCAACTTGGGAACCGAGGAAACTCACGGAACACTATCCATGCCTTGGGATACGTACAACAGGATTACATCCCTTAATAGCACAATATTTCGATTGATGTCGATTGCTGACTGCCGTGGTTATGAGGATGATATGAGCATCGGTTGCTGCCTATTTGTCCAAATAGGGAGTTCCTCCCACAAATACATAGTTAAGAATGTTCATGATAATAATCTTTATCTTATCTCCTTATAATGCTAGTGGTGTATCCGCTACTCCCTGAGAACGTTTTTTCCCTATTGCAGTTCCAATCTCTATTACATATGCGATACTTACTTTCTGCATTCAGTTGTTTTACTTTACTTTATTGTTGCTCTTATACCTAAAACCCAAAAACACCCTTTTACATAACACTCGCATTTTATCTTGTTACTTAGAACTTTATTTAGCATTTCTATTGTAATATTTATTTCAAGAGTTATTAGACTTCAGACTCCTGCTCCCTGTGGGATCGATATCTTTATTTTGAAACTAGCTACAAATGATATGTGCACTTGCAGTCATCAATAGACTGCACAAGATGAACTTGACAGAGACCCAGCTAAGGAAGAGCAACACAGTGTTCCATATCGTTGTTCCTGGCCGGCAAGCTAACTCCCTTGGCTGCATCACGCTTCTAGTCTCCTTTGGTGATGTCAACAATTACCGCCAAGAGCGCATGGCCATTGAAGTGGTGCCCTTCAAGAGCGTGTACCACGTCATATTTGGACGCGCCATCTTCCACTCCTTGCTCGCCAGGCCATTCTTCGTCTACAACAAGCTCAAGATACCCAGACCAAATGGCATCATCACCGTTGACAGAAGCTTCACCAAGGCAAGGGAGTGCAAGGTAAGCGAGGTCTCCTTTGCTGAAGTGGTCCTCTATGGTGAAGAATTCAAGGAGATCCAGAGCCAGGTTGACACCTTGGAGATGCTGGCTTCGAAGAAGCAAATCAATGTTGTCGAACCCGCATTCAAGAACGCCATCAAACCAAGCAGGTGGAGCTTGTTGAAGGAGATTCCTACAAGTGCACCGCCATTAGCACGGACTTGGATCCCAAATAGGAAATCGTGCTTGTCGAGTTCCTCCATGAGAATAGGGACATTTTCTCCTGGCAACCTGCCAACATGAAGGGTGTACCTAGGGAACTTGCCGAGCACAGCTTGAATATTGATCGTAAAGTGAAACCGGTGAAGCAACCTCTATGACGCTTCAGTGACGAAAGATGGCAGAACATACGCAAAGAGCTAGCTAGGTTACTTAAGGCTACTTTTATCCGAGAAGTAATTCCCACCCAATGGGTGGAAAATCTTGTGCTTGTCCCCAAAAAGGGAACCAAAGAATTAAGAACGTGCGTTGATTACACCGGCTTGACCAATCGTGTCTGAAGGATCCGTTTGCTTTGCCTCGCATTGACCAAGGATGCATACTTAGCGTGCCACCAAATCTGTGAAAGTTGGACCAATTAGCCACTTCGTTCATCACACCTTATGGCACATACTGCTATGTCATGATCCCCTTTGCGTTGAAAAATGCTGGTTCTACCTACCAACAGATGATGCAACATTTCCTACGTGACCAAGTAGGTCGCAACGTACATGGTTATGCGGATGATATCATGGTGATGTCAAAGATATCAAACGACCTCATCGCCGACATGCAGGAAACCATTGACAATCATTGGAAGACAACATGATGCTTAACCCTAAGAACCGCGTCTTTGCAGTGCCATCCAGAAAATTGTTGGGCTTCATCGTCTCGCATCGTGGAATTGAGGTAAACTAGAAGAAGATCAAGGCCATCCTTGACATCAAATGCGTGACATGCTTGAAGGACATATAGAGGCCCACAGGCTGCATTGCCGCGGTAAGCTGGTTCATCAGCCAACTTGGAGAGTAGGCTATGCCGCATTACAAGTTTCTCAAAAAGTTGGACAAATTCATATGGACGGACGAAGCAAATGCATCACTTCAGGAGTTAAAGAGAATACTCTCTTCCGTACCAATACTCGTAGCACCGGTATCAATGGATCCTATGTTAGTGTACATGGCGGCAACCAACCAGGTCATCAACATCGTCATCATGGTGGAGTGCATGGTGCTAGCGCACGAGTACGAAGTTCAGTTTATGGAGTTTTGATGGAATCCAAGCAGCGTTACCCACACTACCAAAAGTTTATGGAGTTTTCCTTACTTCACGAAAGCTAAGGCACTATTTCTAGAAACACCCCATTACAGTGGCGAGCAAAGCTCCGTTGTCCGACATCATCAACAATAGGGACGCGACATGAAGAGTGTCAAAGTGGGGCATTGAACTTGCCTCCATTGAAATCACTTACAAGAGACGCGGTGCCATCAAATATCAAGCATTGGCAGATTTTATCATAGATTGGACAGAACTGTCAGAAGACACTCCTGGACCAGAGCAAGAGTATTGGGTCATGAACTTTGACGGATCCAAGTTGCTCAATGGCTCGGCGGCTGGTGTATTATTACAATTGACCATAGGAGAAAAGTTACAGTATGTCCTGTGGATCCACTTCAACGCTACCAACAACATGGTGGAGTATGAGGCCCTCATTCACGGACTTCATGTAGCCCAGGATATTGGCATCAAGCGCAGAGTTTGCTGTGGAGATTCCGACTTCCTTGCCCAACAGGTGGCTAGCACCTGGAATCGTACAACCCTATGATGGCAGCATATCGAGACGAAGTAGACAAGATAGCAAGTGCTTCGAAGGCTACGAAGTCATGTATGTCAAAAGGGAGGACAATGAGGTGGCAGATCTTCTATCTAAGCTTGGATAAGCTTGTCGACCAATTCCGCTCGGCATTTTCCTGGAGCATTTGCATACCCCATCCGTGAAAGGAGCAGACCCCGACAACCCGGATAGAGTGGACTCATTTGTTAGTGCAGTAACAGTGACCTCTCCGGCTTGGATGAAACTGTTCATGGACTACCTTCAAGACGGAACACTACCTGCTGACGAAGTCGAAAGCCGGTAGATAGTATTCAGAGAAAAAGGCTACGTCATCATTGACGTACAACTATACAAAAGAAGTACCACAGGAGTTTTCCTACAATGCATCTCCCAGCAGCAAGGTATGGATATCCTTAGAGAGATACATCTCGGAGATTGTAGGCATCATGTCGCTCCCTGTTCGTTGGTGGCAAAAGCCTTCTGGCAAGGATTCTACTGGTTAACTGCCAACAACGACGCCTATAAGTTGGTACAGGCCTGTATGGGATGCCAGTTTTTTGCACGACAACCAAATGTACCAACTGAGGAACTACAGACAATACGAATAACTTGGCCATTTGCAGTTTGAGGGCTTGACATGGTTAGGCCTTTGGAAACAACACCTTGTGAATTTACCTGTCTTCTAGTAGCAGTGGATAAGTTCACTAAATGGATTCAAGCTAAACCCATTAGAAAGCTTGATGGGGAAATAACCCTAAAATTTGTCCGGGATCTAGTGGTGAGATTTGGCCTCCCACATAGTATTGTCATGAAAAAGGCATCTGCCTTGACCTAGCATCTATGGCACATCCACATTCAAATGGGAAAGTTGAACATGCCAATTGACTAATTCTGGAAGGAATCAAGTCACGCTTAGAGGCACCGCTACATAGAGAAGATGGAGCCTGGGCAGAGGAACTGCCATCTATGTGGTGGAGTTTAGGAACAACACCAAACAGATCTACTGGCTTGACCCGTTTCTTCATGGTTTATGGAGCATAAGTTGTCTTACCATCCGACATCCTCCATGATGCACCAAGAGTCATCGCTTACGATGAAGATGACACTAAAGAATCCAGACGCTTAGCTATGGACTTACTAGAGGAAGAGCACCTGTTGGCATGCCAGAGATCCACCATCTACCAGCAGAAGCTCCATGGCTACCATAGTCACCGTGTTAGGCATCACCCATTTAAAGAGGTGGATCTAGTGCTTAGACTCAAGCAGGAAAAATCACACAAATTATCTCCACCTTGGGAAGGACTACTCGTCATAAGAAAAGCATTGCTCAATGGTTCCTACTACCTCGTCGATATTCGCGAATTGAAATATAGGCCAAAGAAGCGCAAGCGCAAGCAACGTGACTCCGATGATGATTTCCCGGAGACAGATCGACCAAGGAACATAGCACATCTACGTCCTTTTTACAGTTAGCATGTTTTATATGATGTAATAAGTACCTTATATGATTGATGAAATAAAGCATTTGGTTCACTCATATTTTCTGAGTCTTTTACCTCCTTTAGTTTTCATTTTTGGATCATATAAACCCTTTATGTGCAAGTTTGCTTTTGCACTTGTGAAAATTCCGGCTATGGGCATTAGCTTAAGTTTTCTGGTCTACATGTTTTCTGATGTTTTTATGTGGATTCTAGAGTAGTGCCTTTTTGGCATTCAAAGCCAGCAATTTTTCTCTTAGGTTCTTGACGGTACTATTAAGCATCATCACTTGAGAGCATAGTTCTGTGATGCGGGTCTTCCGTCTCATGAAAGGTCAAGCATAAAAACAAAAATAATGGATAAGTCAGCACATGCTTAAAACATATACATGTTGGATCTAGTTTAGTAGGTGGAGGCTTGTAGCTAAGTTTTCCACCTTACCCTTACATAAGTTTTCCGCATACAAAACTGCAGAGATACATTTAATACAACAATGTTTTTATAGCTCTGATCTAGGGGGCTTCTCTACTACATCATCAGTAGCATGAGAGCTAGGCCTCGAGAGCTCATCAAACTCAGAGGGACACGGACTAGATTATGAAGAAGCTGGTTCGTCATGCATCTCCTCGGTAGGCACATAGACATCTGCTTGAGTCAACTCGGAAACCTTGGTGTCATACCTGGCAAGGGAATTCCATAATGCATCGCTATCAATCTCATTTCCTTCCTCATCAATATTCGGCATGCCAGAGGTTATCATATCCATGTCGGCCTCGTCATAGTGCGCTCTGGCCAAGGATAAGGCCATCCTTGCACCATCCCTAACGCAAGAAGCTTTCCAGTCCTTGATTTTGCCAGGAGCTCGGAGCAGGATCTCCGAATACTTGGCCACTAAATCTTCCGCCTTGATGGTGATATCCAGGGGCTGGGATATCTCCTTGGCTTGAGTGGTGGTAGTGTTGATGAAGTTGCTGGCAAGAATCATGCATTCCTTTGGATCCGGAGCACCTTCACCCATGTTGGTTAAACCAATGGGGGCTATGTTTTCGTTAGAGACAAGAATCATGAGTATAATAATACACGTTTCTGAATTATAGAATTGACAAGGTTGGAGGAAAATTACCAAAGATGCTCGTCTCAGCCTATTTTGTAGGTCTCCACCAAGATGTCGTTCTCCTTTTGAAATTTCTTGTACACCTCAAGGCCCCGAGTATTCTGCTCTTTGGCAGCTTGGTTTTGTTCCTTGAGTTGTTCAATTTCCTTCTTCAAGCGCTGCATCTCCATCAGCGGATTCTTGCATTGCCTTCATTGCATCTTCATGGCCCTTGACAGCTTCAGCCAGGTCTTTCTTCAAGATTTTATTCTCATGATCGAGCTCCTGGATATGCTTGGATTGCTCAATGATGCTCTTAGCCTTGGTGATGGTCTCTGTAAGACGGAACATGGACAACATTGTGAGAATTTGGACGAAATGGTTCCATGAGGAAAGTAAAGAGTTGTTAGAGGAAAAAAACGCTTGCTATTTTTGACTTGTTCCTTTAGGAAGGCTGTTTTGCCCTTTTCAATCTCTAGATGATCTTGTAGCTTGGAATACTTCTCATTGGCGGCCAGCCTCCAGGCATTCTCATTATGCAAAGAGATATAATTCTTGTCTTCTCTAGAGCATCTAGTTGGAACTTCTTAGTTTCAACTAAAATCTCGGGCGCTATAGTATCAGATTTTAAAATCACATGTGTTCTCTCTTAGAGCATCTAGTAGGAAATATTCTAACTAGAAACTTGGGGGCTACACTATCTAGTTCTACACTTAGTTCTTTGGAGCACTTAGGCCAAAAACTATTGGTTTTACGCCTAAGAGACCGGGGGCTACAGTGGAATATATTACAGAGTGAAAGAAGTAAAATTGAGAGACTTACAATGGCAATAATATTTAGATTGTTGGCCAAGTGAGCATATGCATTATGAGAAGTCCGGGTATTGTTGTACAGAGCATCTTCCTGCTTGATAAGATTGTCAAAGCTCATAGTCGGAGGATTCAGAGGTAGAGGAGTTGTAGAAGCCGGAGGCATGGATGAAGCCCTCATTGCCTCCTGCGTGATTATAACAGTCGATGGCGCAGAGGCTCCCGCCTTTTCTATTGTCGTTGCTGCTACTTCCTCTCTCCACTGGCTGCTTCCCTTTCTCAGTGGCATCCTCACCCGAAGCTTCAACCACTATGGAGGAAATGCTCTCCTGCGTCTCTTAACCACCTAGAACAACGTTCATACCGGTAGTGCCTGAGACATCCGGAGTTGGACTTATGTCTATCTCCATGGCGGAGGTCTTAGGGATGACGGGGGACGAGGCTCCGGTGGAGCCTATTTAAGGTTTGGTGGAAGGAGTTGGGGGAGGAGCAGCGGGAGATGACTTGGAGAACATGTCACGTATATTCTTGGAACCACCAACATCTTTGGAGGTCCGCCTCAAACCAACACCAGATTTCTTCCTGAAATGTACACATTATAAGTATAGGAATTGAATAGATGGAAAAGCAAAATGAAGTCGAAGAATGAATATACTCACACTATGGTAGGTGCCTTATCTAAAGGTATGTCATTGGATTTCTTGTTCTCCGCCTCTAAGGCAACAATGGATTTTTTTGGAGACTCTAGTGTCCGTTTTCTTCTTCTTGCCCTCGGCAGCAGCTTCAGAGGTGGAGCTCTTTCACTTTCGCGCCGCCGAAGCTAGCTGAACCTTGGGAGCATCATTATCAGACACAACAAGGACATATTTCAGCTTTGGGTCATAGACCTAGGAGGCCTTCTAATCCTCCGCCAAGGTTGCCAGCTGATAGATCCAACAACATGTCAAATAAGTAATGCATTCAATACGGAAGACCTTAGAGTATATATGTATAACGAGAAACAAAGGAAGCACAGTTACCTCTGGGCACTTTCCGCATTCGAACATGTCAAAGGTGATGTTAAAGCCACACTTCCTGTCCTTCACTTCAACGATTTCCTTTAGCCAAAGCTTGATCGAGTCATTGGAGAAGTTGTCCTATGAAATATGCATAGGATATTTTCTGTTCTTAGAGTACTTGTGCATCAGCTTGGCATGGTGTTGCAGAGGTTGGATCCGCCTCGCAAACCTGCACATGGCTAGGTCCAGCCCGGTCAGCCCTCCGTCCCAGCCACTCGATCTGCCTTATGGTGCCAGAGCCCTCATCGTTAGACGGGAGGGGGCCTTGGGATCTCCAGGTGGGGCCTCGGAGGCGACTCCGTCGACGAAGTCATGGTATGTGTCTTGGCGGCTGGCTAGAGAGATATCTGGGTCATAGAAGTATGTTCACTACCAGTTCTTGCAGGACTCAAGACCGATGATGTCGTGGAATCGCTGGTGAGGATGGATCTTAAAACTGATTGTTCCGCAAAACCATAGCTCATCCTTGGATTCTACAGACTCTCTCTTGATGGTGAAGAAATAGATAAACAGATCTAATGTAGGCTTAATTGCTAGGTATCCTTCACACAAAGCTATGAAATTGCTGAGTACGAGGATGTTGTTAGGGGAGAGGTTGTGGGGAAGTACCTGGAAGTGCCGGGGGATCTCGAGGAAGAAGTCGAAGACTGGCAGTCTTATGCAACACACCAGCTGGGACTTGAGGTAGACCTTTTATCTGGCTTTGGGAGAAGGGACCACCTCATCGGCCGGCGTCGGCCGCCATACCAAGGCCTCCATCACAGGGAGATAACCTTCTGCGGTGATATCTTGAAGCTCCTCAGTAGAGAGGTTAGAGCCGCTCCACACTCTCTTGTGGTATTCAACATCTTCTTCTGTAGCATCAGGCGCCACTCGTTTTTGGTCACCACCAGTGGATTCCACCACAGCGGAGACCAAAGTCCCCACCCCTTCCAGTGGTACAGAAACACCCTGTGAAGGCTGGACCGTATCCTTGGGGACTGCCGTTGTTGAGGGAGTGCTGCTTCTGGAGGCCATTGCGAAGTTGGATGGAGATTTCGGGAAGGAAGTAATCTGGCTAGGGTTTTTTGCTAGAATGAACGATCATGCAAAGGGAGGAAATAGAAGACGCAGGGAAGAATGCGGGTAAAAGAAAATGCCTAAGCCACATTAAATATTTATAGACCCTAGCATCAAGATTCGTGCAAAGAAATCTAACGGATACAGTGTTGCCTACGTGTGGATGAACGTGTGTAGTAATTTTTCCACGTCCCACGATTTGCCGCTTAATGTTTCGGGTTTTGCACGCGCAAAAATATCTAATGTTTAATTCACTACTATATGTAATTTTCGAGGTAGCGTAGGGTGCTGCCTATGGCATCCTTCTGACCGTTGCAGTGGAAGAGTCACACCCAAAGATTCCATGGAAGGCAGAAACTATCCGACTCTAGAAAAAATGAACTGAAGAATCTCCGCTTTACCTTGTGAAGACAGAAATGATTGCAGGGTTCTTTGGGAGACCTTTGGGATATTGCTTGACGAATTGCCGACATCACCTAGATGGAGCATTCAAGATTGAAAGGCAAGACGTCTCAAGATCTCAAAGTCCTCCGGGGGCTACTGTTGGCGTTATGCTAAATGGGTATCACCATTGCATGTATCTAATCCGGCTAACCGGGGTGGCCCGGTGTTGGTAGCACGGCCCATGGCCTGTTGTGCGGCCCAGTTAGACGGATCCTTAAGGGAGGCCCATGCCAGATGAAGGAAGGCTTCGAGGAAGTCACCGACATACGCGGAGCCTTGGAGTACAAGACACGAAGACTAGTTAGTATTAGTGTAGGACTTTGTAACTTGTCCGGTATGGTCATTTCCCTGTAACCCTAAGTTCTGGTGCCTTTATAAGGCAGACCTTTGGGAGCCTTTGGGGCGAACAACCAACATACAACGTACGACACCTCACACAACGGACCGATCCCTGTAACTTGGCGTATTGCCATTATAGTGATTTATAGCAGGAGTAGAGTTCTGCCACCGTCATGGGACTTGAACCTGAGTAAGTTATCTTACCTCGTACCCGCCAACTAGCCGCCTTCCCCCACCTCTCTAAACACTCTTTGTGAGGACCCCTCCATGGTGTACTCATCGGCAATACGACAACAAAGATCTATAGAGATAGATCAAGATGCTTAATAGGATTATCACAGAGTAGATACCTTGACAAGATTTTGAAGAAGTTCAAAATGGACAAAAGTAAGAAGGGGTTCTTACCGATGTTGCAAGGAACGGTTTTGAGTAGGACTCAAAGTCCAGCGACAGCAACAAATAGAGAAATAATGGACCGTGTCCCCTATGCCTCAGCCATAGGTTCTCTTATGAATGTTATGTTATGTACATGGCCAAATGTGGCACATGATGTTAGTTTGACTAGCAGGTACCAATCTGATCCAGGTTCAGAACACTAGAAGGCAGTCAAGGCTGTCTTTAAGTACCTAAGAAGAACTAAAGACATGTTTCTCGTATATGGAGGTGAAGAAGACCTCGTCGCAAGGTGTTACGTCGATGCTAGCTTCAACACCGATCCGGATGAATAGTGTAGCAGTGAATAGTGTAGCAGTCATAACCCGAATATGTATTTTAGATGAATAGTGTAGCAGTGAGTTGGAGGAGCTCCAAGCAACCAGTGATTGTGAGATCTACAATGGAGGGAGAATATATATTTTCTTTAGAAGCAGTGGCGAAAGCAGTTTGGATGAAGGAGTTCATTTCGGAACTGGGTGTGGTTCCAAGTGCTTCGGATCCTATGGTGATCTATTATGAAAACAATGGTGCCAAAGCCAACACTAAGGAACCAAGATCTCACAAGAATTGCAAGCATATAAAGCGCCATTTTCACTCCATCCGGGAACATGCTGAGGATGGCGACGTAGAGATTTCCAAAGTAGATACGGATTTGAATGTTGCGGATCCATTGACTAAAGCTCTCCAAGGGAAAAACATGATCAGCACCAAAAATCTATGGGTGTTAGATTCATGACTATGTAAACTAGATTATTGACTCTAGTGCAAGTGGGAGACTTAAAGGAATTTGCTCGAGAGTAAATAATAAAGTGGTTATTATGCTATTATAGGTTTATAATAGAAGTTTATTTTTCAGCTAGAAATGTATTAATAAGGAAACATTAATACATGTGTGAATTATAAACAAATAAGGTTCCTAGTAAAGCCTCTATTTAAACTACCTTGTTGATTAACAGATGATCAAAGGTTTCCTTATCCTGAACATTGGATGTTGTTAATAACAGGGTCATATCATTAGAGAATGATTTGATGAATAGTCACCCGCAGTAGATGTTGCAATACAATCACGTCATCAAGTTTAAATTGCTATCGCATTTGTAGTAACTCAATGTCCTTAGACCACGAGATCACGTCGATCACTTTCACCAGAAGAGTACTTTGATAACATCAAACGTCACACCGTAACAGGGTGATTATAAAGGTGTCGTCAGGTATTTGGAAAGTGTCAGTTGAGGCTCGTGGATCAAGATTGGGATTTGTCCAGACGGATGATGGAGAGATATACTCAGGGCCCTCCTGGTGATATCACATTGACATAGCCTTGCAAGCAAGTGATTTGATCACTAGAATGTCATATCACAGGAACAAGAAAAATAGTACTTGTCGGGAATGAGATTAAAAACTGGTATAGATGATACCTTGTGATCGAATCTCGGACAAGTAATATATCGCGAGACTAAAGGAATTTGATTGCAGTGATAGAGGTTCAGACGATCATCTGATTTTCGTCGAAATAGTGGGAGTCGTTATGCATCTCCAGGTCCCAGTAATGATTATTGATCGGGCAATGTATCGATCATGTCTACATAGTTCTCGAACTCGTAGGGAGACACACTTCAGGTTAACCGACGCGTTTGAGTGGATAGGGAACACATGGGAATTCAATGGACATTATAGAAAATTGTTCTGCTGTAGAAATTTTTTCAGCCGATGCTGTTGAAATAGTTTCAGGGTATCGAAATGAAGCAAGGGATCAAAATGTTAATGTGTTCTTTAAATGTAGTACTCATTAAATGAAGTGTTCATTAAATTGAGTTGCATTAAAATGTAACTAAAGTGCTTTAATGGAAAGACCTTTATGGGAATTAAAGTGTTTTAATGGAAAGACTTTTAAGGGAATTAAAGTGCTTTAATGGATAGACCTTTAAGGGAATTAAAGTGCTTTAAGGATGATTGAATGCGACGAGGGGAGGGGGAAGCTCCATGGCGCCTATAAAAGGACGTGGCCTCCTCCTCCTCTCCACATACTCTCTCATAAGCTCTCTCATATGCCCCAAGGTTGGCATCTTCTCCCCTTTGCTTGCCTTGTCCATTGCCACTATAAAAGGTGCTCGGCAAAGCCCTACTCTGAATCTTACCCGCCACCACCACTACCATGGTGTAGCACTGTTGGAGTTCCCGGGGATCCGCTACTTCTGCTACCCAGCTAGAGCAAGGGATCAGGAGACATTGGCACATCGAACGTGTGACCGATTACGGAGGCGCTGCCCGTCTATTTCACTGATCGTCTGCATGTCCTTGAGGACGATCCTGTACTATCTACATCAACCATGTTTGTTTGCAGGAATGTTATCCTTCTTACGGTCTATGAGGGTGAGTCCATCTCTAACCGTTGCAAAGTATCGCCTAGATTCGATCTTGGCAGTTGCAAACCGTAGAATTGTTTTGTTTTCTATGCAACGAACCCCATCACTTGCAGCAGCGGAACCATAGGAACTGATGTTTCTCTACATGGCTACAACAAATAGAGTCGTTAACAACGCCATGGTGGTGGAACACCTAGAGGAAAAACAAGAACACCTGGTGCAGCGTCCGACTTACTACCTTAGCGAGGCCTTGACTGAATCCAAACAACGGTATCCTCATTACCAAAAGTTAGCATATGGTGTGTTCTTCACATCCAAAAAGCTACGACATTATTTTGAAGAGCACAAGTTTACCGTGGTGAGCACAGCTGCCATGAGAGACATAATCAACAACAAGGATGCAACAGGACGTGTTGCTAAGTGGGGAATTGAGCTAGCAACTTTTGAAATTGAGTATAAACCTCGTAAAGTAATAAAGTCCTAGATTCTTGCCGATTTTGTCACTGGTTGGATAGAGATGGCGGAAAAAAGAGTCTCCCAGAGTCAGAATATTGGAGCCTGCACTTTGACGGATCAAAAGTGCTCGAGGGATCGGGGCTGGCGTGGTACTCAAAACTATTCTATGTGTTGCAGATTCACTTCCCGACAATGAATAACATTGCCGAATATGAAGCCCTGTTTCATGGAATTCGAATTGCAAAAGATCTCGGCATTCACCAACTAATGTTCTATGGAGATTCATATTTAGTTAATTAGAAAGTATCCGACATTTGCAATCCAAATAAGCACATGGCATCATATCGAGCTATTGTGGATGAACTAGCAAAATCGTTTGAAGGGTTTGATGTCCAAGACATTCCCCAAACAGAAAACGAGGAAGCAGATGCTCTATCAAGAATAGGCTCTACACGGAAAAAGGTCCCGATGGTGCTTTTTTGGAGCACCTAAGAGTTCCCTCTATCACAGGAGTTAATGAGGAGTATCCGACCAAATCCGACTCACCGCTTATAGCAATTCTAGCTATAATTCCCAGTTGGACAAAACCCTACCTCGAATTCTTGGTAGATGGAAAATTACCCGAAGACGAAGTTCTGAGCTGACAGATCGTCCAATGAGCAAATCCTACTCAATAATCAGTGGAGATTTCTATAGGCGGAGTGTGTTTGGGTTTTTCAGCTATGTGTTTCTCCGGAAGAAGGAATGGAAATCCTAAGGGAAATCCATGAAGGAGAATGCGAACATCATGCTGCAGCCAAATCTTTAGTGGAAAACTCTTTTTGACATTGATTTTTCTAGCTTACAGCTAAGGCATATGCCGATAGGCTGGTCAGGACATGCAAAGGTTGCCAAAAGTACGCCAAACAAGTCCATGTTCCGGTTGATCAGCTGCGAACAATTCTAATTACATGGACTTTTGCGCTCTGGGGGCTTGACATGGTAGGACCATTTAAACGGGCTCCAAGTGGATTTACTCACCTCCTAGTGATGGTGGATAAATTTAAGAAATGGATTGAGGCTAAACCTATCACAAGTTGTGATGGAGCACAATTCAAAAGATTCATCGAGGAGAACATATTATGATTCAGTAATCCACACAATATCATTACAAACAACGGGAGCAGCTTTTCAATAGGAGAACCTGCCAAATTTAGCGAAGATCAAGGGATCTAAATCGATATTTCATCAATCGTGCATCCACAAGCCAATGGACAAGTTGAATGGGCAAATGGTTTAATTCTTCAAAGCCTCCATCCTAGACTCAAAGCACCACTTCATCGTGTTGTGGGGGCTTGGGCGGACGAATTGCCCTCTTTGTATGGAGTTTGCGAACTACTCCTAACTGGTCAACCGGATATACATCCTTCTTCTTAGTCTATGGTGCAAAGACAGTTCTTCCAAGCGATCTTATCCATATTTATCCTTGAGTTGTTGCGTATGTCGAAGAGGATGCCAAAGTTGCTCGACAACTTGACCTCGATATACTCGACGAATTTCACGTCATTATTGAGAAGAGATCTTTAGCCTATCAGCAGAAGTTATGCAAGTATCATAGTGAGAGAGTCAAAATCGTTCTTTCAAGAACGGCGACCTAGTTCTCCGACTAGTGCAAAAAAGAGAGCACAAACTTTCTCCAATCTGGGAAGGGCCCTTGATGGTTAGCATAGTATTGCACAAGGGTACATACTACCTAACTAACATGAGGTTGGAAAAAGAAAGACCTGCTACTAAGAAGAGAAAGAGAGCTAGAGATAGTATAAACCCGCATGAAATAGACCTTCCATAGAATATTGCTCAGGTACGTCCCATTTATTCTTAAAATTTCTATCTTTGTAATCATATCAATGTACATGTTCAAAGTGAAATAAAGTATTGGTCTCCTAAATGTTTTTTCTGAGATGTTTTCTAAGTATCATATTATTATTGAATGATCATGTCATAGTCGAAAATCCTAGGATACTTTGAATGTACTTTATTCTCATGTTTTTCTAGTTAGATTTCTAATTCTAAAAATGCTACCTTTGGGTATAAGTATAATTTTAGTTTATACTTGGGTTTTTTGTCTGATTGCTGGATGCGGGTATTTTCGAAGTAGTGATATGTTGATACTAAAAGCCGGCTTTGATTCCGAGTTTAATTTGGTTTAGCACTTGAGCTCCGTCACTCGGCAAATTTTCTATCCTGAAGGTTTGTCGGCTCACGAAAAGGACGGGGCCGAAAGCCAAATAAACGATAAGTATAAACAAAACAATCCTTAAGTATTTTTCAAGCACAAAATAAAAACATGTGTGCTAAGAGTAAAGCATTAGTTCTTACATAGCAACACCTCAAAATGAATAAGTTTAACCATTACATCAACGGCTTGTTTCAGAATGACACAAATTTTCTTGCAAATGTTTATTTTGCAGGAGAATGATATCCTAGCTCGCTAGTTCTAGTGGCTATGTCACCTTGATCGTTTTCAGAGACGGGGACATCGAACTCGGTCTCTTTGTGATTGTTTTCGGGAATTTCCTCCTCTATGCGGGTTGGAGGCGTGTAGACGGGCTTGAATAATGGCTTCTCCTAGTTTATTGCATCAACTATGCAGCAAGCATAACCAACACAAGAATCCATATAGCACCAACATTCTGATGCTTGCCATCTACATCAACAGCTGAATATCCTTTGGTAACTTACTAGATTTACATGTTTCCATGGTGGCTCATTACTAGAGTAAGGGTGTTCTATGTTGTTGTGCGAGTCTAGTCCTCGACTAACTGCGGGATATCCTTCACCTTATCACACGGATCAAAGACATACATCTTATCTAAGTCAGGGAGATTAACGGTCTCGTCAATATCCTCAAAGCATTGGTGGAAGTCATGAAGTAAATCTCCGACTGCGACAAGCTGGCCGGTGCGTGACTCAGATGAAGATGAATCCAGGAGGTTGAGAGGCCCTAAAAAGGGATTAATGTTAGAAAAATCTGACTGTGAAAGTCGAAAAAAATCAAACAAAGAGTCGGAATGGTAATAAAAACATACTGAAGATAGATTCATCTACTTTGGTCTTATCCTCCCTCAGACTCTGGAGTTCATCTAGGAGGGCCTAGGTGCTATCCTTCTGCCTATCAAACTCAGCTTTTAATTCTAAGAATTCTTTATCTTGGCGAGAAATGGTCATATTATGTTCTTCGGTGGCACGGTTTCTCGACTCAAGGATGTTGATGACGCTGCGCTCATGATCCTCTTGCAATTTCTTGTGTTTCTCGCTCAGGCCAATATTCTAGGATTCTAGAGTTTTATAAATTTGGGCTTCCTCCACAAGTTTGCAGGATTTGGCAAGCAAGTCTGGAGTAAGGCACACAAGTTAGTCGAATTCGAATGAAAGATAAATCCGAGAAGAGATTTTTGGAAAACATACTTTCGGCATCATCCTTCTCAACTTTCAACTTAGCATGTTCACGACGTAGAGCTTTGTTTTCTTTCCGCTTGTTGCAGATGTTATTTAACAATTCTTGGTTGCAATCATAAATTTTCTGTAAGTCACAATGGTTACTAGAGTCAGAAAGCTACTAAAACTCGGACTATTATTTTAACTAAATTCCAGCACGAGCCTTGGGGGCTACACTACTTTATTCTTTAGCATCCTATTAAAGCATAAATTTGGATTGCTAGTTTTATCCAACTTCATGCTTTGGTGCTAGAGGATATGATATAAATAGAATAAAAAGAGTCAAACAAGGACTTATGAAATGCTCATGTTGAAATTTGTTGAGACTGCTGTTGATATGAACAGAAACCTTCTCGCCAAAAATTATGGGGATGATAGGTGATGGTGGAACCACACTAGCCATCATCTTCTTGTCAGGAAGAAGGACTTGATCCAGCAACTCAACAAGCTTCACGTCTTCATCTTCTTGAGCTTCTTCTTCAGCTTTAATATTTCTGGTCTCCAATCAGTGGAGGACCAGTTCTGGATCTCTTCTGCACTTTTCTAATAAAGCCTAGTCTTGGAAATTCCCGGATTCTGCAGAAGGTTTTTAGCGAAGACTTCAGCTGAGGGATCATTACCCTTAGAGGGTTCACCCTTATCAACTTCCGAGTCACCCATGTTGACATTGGGTTGTGAACCAATGTTCGTTGGCTCTTCAGAAGGAGACACAACATCCTCAATGCATGGAGACGGAATATATTCCAGCACTAAGGATGGGTTCGGAGTAGGCGTCAAAGGTGCAACAGCGGGCGAGACAGTGGTTATCTTCTGCTAGTGCAAAACTTTTCATGTCTTTCCTTTTCCTTTTCCTTTGATATTTTATTTAGCTCTGGATAATAACAGAACAAGATCGTTATGACCCAGAAAGAACATAAAAAATACATAGTTTGACGGAAGAACTTACTTCTTGACAACTTGCATAGTTTGTGGGCCAGCTTGCATGAACAGAGCTTTGCGCTTCCGGGTAAGCGCTTCTAGCAGCACTTCTAGCTCTTCATCCTCCTGAGGAACTAGATCCTCAGGTGGATATCCCTCCAGAGGATCTAGCTCTGACTCGGGGAGGTTAGCAAGCTGAAGACAAAATACAAATAAGCAAGTATAAGGGAAGTCAGTCGAAACTATTACTGGGGTCAAGGGTGTCTCTACTATGAACATGTCTAGAGAGACATTTGGAATCTTTGAGTTTATCTGCTCGTTGATCAACCACCTGACCCAGGTCTCATATTGTTTGTTGGGGATCGAGAGCCTGCTAATCCTTAGGCTGTCTTTTCTGCTTTTGGTGATTGAGTGCATCAGCCTATCCCCACAATGTTGAAGAGGTTGAATCTGACGAGCTAGCAAGCAATGGACTAAGTCGGATCCCTTCAGTCCTCTATGCTTCATCAAAAATTCAATCTGCCTCTTGGTGTGGATCAAATCTTCCATAAGAGCCAGCGCTTCCACGTCCAATGATTCTTGGGGAGCGGAGGCACCGTCAACAAAAGCCAGCAAGCTTTCCTGCTTGTCGGGAGTCGGTTTGTCCTTGTGATAGAAAAACATGGACGGCCATCTTTTCACGGATTCACTAAGAATGACTTTAGGATAGATTCGGCCTCTCCTAGGGACTAAGCTAAGGGTTCCGGTTATGTATGGAATGTCGGTAGTGATGGATTTTTTCCTATTACTAAAATAGTACCGGAAGAAAGTAAGACTCGACTTGATTGCGAGATAACCCTCGCAAAGATAAAGATAGGCACTAACCTCTAGAATCGGATTGGGAGGAAGATTATGGAGTTTCACGCTGTAATGATTAATCATCTTGGAGAAGAATTCCAAGGGTGGAAAGGTCAAACCTCGATCAAGGTGAGTGACGAAGTGTACCCGCTCGTCGTCGTGAGGGGCAGGAAGCGGCTCGTCGTAGCCACTCTACCACTCACAGGCACGGAGGAGACCTTCTGCCTCGATGCCCCAGAGCTTCTCATCATCTAGGACATAGGGGATCGAGACCCCGTGATGGCCTCTGTCCTCCGCCGCCACGGCCGTAGACTCTGTCACATCGGAGCTTGATGTGTCTGCCATCTCGCTGGAGGATGTAACCTTAGGTAGGAGGCACTGTGGAGATTTGGAGGTAGAGAGGAGGAGGGGATGGGGGCGCAGATTTTTGGTTCGGGGAGAAGGAAGGCAAGGGCACATGTGAGAAAAAAATGAGGAGATCTTACCCCGTATAGCCTCACCTGCACCAAGATTGGTGTAAACACACGACAATCACGCCAAGCGTCACTGAAGGAGCAAGGAAACTTCCCCAAGAATATTGCATCGCCTCGGTCTCTATGTGCGCATTAAAAAGGCGCCTCAGTTCCACGCAAAGCGGACCCACCAACGGTCACATTGACAGAATGTTTGTCAATGACAAGACTAGACCATGACTAACATTGCGTCAGAGAGTAGTTTTCGGCTCAGTTTGAAATTGAGTTGGGACGAAAATAATGAAATATTAATAGGACTGACTCATTTTCTTGAGACTCGGATCATACTTTTGTTTTGGAGTTTCAGGAACCCTTCAAGATTCTACAGGCGAAGAAGAATCTAGCTAGATGATGAAATCTAACTTTGGATCTTGGAGGCTTCTGGGGGCTACTGTTGGGGATATACTTTTCAGGAATAGCCACTCTAACTCACTGACTAGGGTGGCCCACTTCCGGGTTAGAGCTATGCTTCATGGGACACCCAGTCATGTAGAGAAGATGGAAACCCATCTTGCTACGAGAAGGCCCAGAAGACTTACCGACTTATGCATGTAGTGTTACTTGTAGTCCAAGGTGTACTATGTAACTGACTCTGTATTGTAGCCGGATAGGACTCTCTTGTAACCCTAGGACCGGATGACTATATAAGGCGTCCTAGGGATAGGCCTCGAGGGCATCGACAATCATAACCTCAGCTCTCAAAGGAGAAACTTCTTTTGTAATCTATACTTCCGGCTCTGCCGTATTACTGGATTGCTAACAGGAGTAGGATCCATCCACCGTAGGCGGATTTGAACCTAGGTAAAGCTTGTGTTCTCACCGTCCCGAAACCCCGTAGTTTCACACCCCATATTTTTTCACGCCCTGAGGACCCCCTCATGGTGTACTTTTCATCAATCCGACAATAGCTGGCCTCGACCTCATGTTGCTTTTGGCCACGAGTCTTCCAAGGCGTAGCGGTGGACTCTTGTTCCTCCATGATCTCCTCCTCGCTCTCGGAGTCGACCCCTTCGTCCTCGTCCAGAAGCTCATCAGGGACCTCCTCATCGAGTAGAGGAAGCCAATTCTCTAGAACCTAGAAGAGATGAAATCAATGCCCCTGGGTCAGTAACTCGACTTAGGCAAGCGAATGAAAAACACTGACTGCAGGCTTAAAAGATTTTCTGGGGGCCGAACGCTTTCCGGCTATGTATGGGTGAAGTCCTACCGACGAGTCGGTGTACTTCGTGTTGGTGATCTTCCTCAGGGCCGTGGTGTAATCTTCCATGGCCCACCCTTCGGTGCTAGACCTTGTCGATCGGGTCCGATGACCTAGTGTACTAATACATCTAGTGGTCTCGAGTGGCCAGTGGAACCAGTCGTCACCAGAGCCAATAGTTGTAGAGGTTGATAGTTTACAATCCCTCATCTTCCAGCTCCGTGGTCCGGAAGCTCATCTCGTCCATGGCCATCTTCTGCTCCCCGGGGAGCTTCTTCGCCAACCACCTCCATGGCTCGCTACACTCCGTGGTGTATGAAGGGAGTGCCACCTCACTGGCAGTGGTGGGATCCTTCACGTAAAAACAGAACTTCTTCCATCCATTCATCGCCTTCTTACGCAGCATCAGCTTCAGAAATTTGGAATTGGGCTTTAGTTGGAAAGTGATGCCACCTGTGGCCAAGATGGGGCCGTCCTTATCGTCATGGTTAACTCTCACGTAGAACAATTCTAGCAAAAGGGGGAAGTATGGCTGGTACCCCAAGTAGCACTCGCAGAACACAACAGTAATGGTGAGGTGCTCGATGCTATGAGGCCCCAGATCGGAGGGCTTGATATTGTAGTACACGCAGAATTACCGGAAGAATAACGAGGTGGGAAATCCAAGACCTCGCTCTAGGTGGCTGAGGAAATAGATGAATTCCCCCGACCGCATCTTAGGCTCAGTCTCGCTAGCCACGGGGATTCGCTAGTTCCCCATGACGAGAATCCCGACATCTTGGAATGACTGTAGCACTGCTACGGTGCATTTGGACTCCCCCCATAGATCTTAGGTGGGCTCTATCTTAAAGGGGGTCGCTTGATCGAGAAATGTAGGTCGAACATGGCTCAGGAAGAAGAAGAAAGAGTGGACGAATGCGCAGGAGTATTCGTACTGTGTATTGATGGCTCCAAAAATAGCCATCTTCCATCGTGTTTAAACAATGTTTTTAGTTAAGCAATTGAAAAGAAACTCTCTATCCTTGCCACTAATGACTAATAATTTGCAAATATATGGAAAACATTGCTTTTATTTGTGTTGTGTAGGAAATCACGCTTTTTAATGCAAAATCTAGAGTCATAATGAAGGTTTTGAGGATGTCCACCCGACCAAGTAATTCTGGAGCAAATACCAGGCGTCTGCAGCCGTAACGACCACTGGTACGGGCAGGGACTACCCGTACCCGTCCGCCACGTCTCGTCAAACCCTACAACTTTTGTGAAGACGCCTATATATTTTTAGGCCTCAGCCGCCGCACACGCCATTCTCATATTGCATCACAACACCACCAAAGGATATCCACACCATAGTTCATACCTTCCATCTTCCATCCCCTCCATTAGACATAGCCATCAATTTGTACTTGAGATATCCTTGTGATTCGGCGACCATTGTAAGAGTATTTAATTTCAATCTAAGTATTTTGCACAATGTTTTCTATCCTTGATCTTATTGTTATGAGTGAGTAGTCCTCACAGGCTGCGGGTTGGGGAGAAACCTCGTAGCAATTATGTTCATCTAATCTATGAGAGAATTGTGTATTGTTTCAAAGAGAGATTTGTATATTTTGTTTCTTTGTCTCTTGTCTCGATCTTTGGACTTGTAGGTACCCAAGACCACAGAGATTGATAAAGGCTTGAGGTGAGATACTTTGCTAGCGATGATCTCATAGGAAACCAGTGACAAAAAAGGTTGTCCGGTCTTTGCTTAGCGACCCATTCGGGATCATAACATCACCACTTAATTCTTTGATCTATGTTTACACTTAATAATCGTGTGTAGTCTGGTGCTTCGTGGTGCACTTGGTTGGATCAAAAGACTATCGCTATGCATGTTGCCTCTCAGGGCTCTAGTATATTAGGATGTGTTGCATACAAGAGATTATATCTTATATAACATTATATATGACTATGCTTATTATTATCTTTTATCCCATATGATGTGCAGCTGCAGGTGAATCTTCAACCCTGGCCTATCTCCATCCATTGATTCAACCCACAATAAAGTAAACTAGATTGGTTCGATAAACGAAGGTAAAACAAAGAAACAAGGTGTTGTAGACGTGTCCTTTTTACTTACTTTTAGTGTTGTTTCCCAAGGTTCGATTAAACCTAGGACATCTAGGGAAAAAGACTATTATACTACATCCGTAATCCGGATTGAAGGTATCAACCCTTTTTCTGGTGTCGTTGTCGGGGAAGCAATTTCTCTATCATGGTGAGGTCACTAGGGACCTTGTTTTTAGTTTTATTAGTTGTTTGTAGTTTATTTCTTGTTATTAGTTTACTTTCTTGTTATATATTTGACAACCCAAAAAATTAGTTACTTGTTATTTGTTTTCTTTACTTAAAAAATACCAAAAATATAAGAGCCATGGCTTAATAGAGACTTGGGGAGTGTGCTACTCCCACCGATAATTTTATTCGTGCACCTATTGCTCAGCCTGCTGTTGATGCGGAAGCATATGAAATTAAGCCTAACATTTTAAGTTTGGTTCAGAAAAACCAGTTTGGTGCTCATCTTCTAAGGATTCAGGTTTGCACTTAAATACTTTTACTGAAATTTGTGACATGATGTGTATTTAGGATGTAGATCCAAATGCTGTTAACTTATGTTTGTTTCCTTTCTATCTTAGAGGAATGTCTAAGGGCTAGTTGCTAGATCTACCTAAGGGCATTATAAATCTTGGGAATAATGTACTAATCTTTTTATGACTAAATTTTTTCCCTAGCTAAAACTATGTGTGGGGCCCCCGGATTAATCCTCTGAGAATCCCTATTATGCATACACCACAGTCCCATGGTTAGTCCATCATGGCACATAACTGACAAGTATCAAAGTAAACATCCATTACTTAAGTGGATACAATTCATACCTTATTTTCCATTATGGCTACATCAGTCAACATCAGCGGAACTTCATCAAGCATAGAGCCTTAGCCATGCCTTATCCTATAGGCAACTGACTGGGAAAACATCCTAGCTCACATAGTCGTCATCATCACCTTATTCTTGATATCTAACCAAGTTAATAGACATGGACAATGCTAGTGAGTACTTTGAATGTACTCGCAAACCACCTTAAGATAAACAATAAGCGGATATGCATCTACATATCTACATATGGATTTGGTAGTAGGAGGGCTCCATGACAGGTTCTTTTTTTAAATAGTTTCTCTTATAGATATAGCATCTACATATCTTTGTGAAAACTTTTGTAAGACATTTTGGAAACCTTTTTGAAAAGTTTTTGAGAACACTAGGACTGGGTCACCCATTCATTTCTTCCTTCCGGTCATCTCATGACCAAAATTCTTTCCTTCCTTTCCGACCATCCCATGGTCAAAACCTTTGCTTTTCCTAAGTCCTTCTTGAAATCAAAACCAGCACTGCTCTACAGCAACCTTCCCAACCGTCCATGACCATGGAAATGGCTATTCGAATAGATTTACACTTTGTAGAGGTTGTACACTTTACCCACACCATCAGGGTACCCTTCCTTGATCACCTACAGATCGTGGGTCGAATAACCGATCAAGACTCTCTAGATGCCACTCTAACATAGGCCCTACCCTATGAGTTGTTCATTTCAACACCAGTACGTCGGGGATACATGGACCAACCAGAGTGCATTCCGACTCCTTGAGAGTGGGAACTTTCAATGAGAGGCTCATAGTATCGCCCGGTCACTCACATGGGTGATCCTGCTTCCTCTAGGTGATTGTCTAACAGTTGACCCTTTCTGTAAAGGAAGCCCGAAATTAGAGGGAGTTGAACCCTTATAAGCAGTTATGAGAATTACCACACTAGAGTAGCAAACTTCAAGCCTAGCCCTGTCCCATTCCAGAGTGATATGGTTGCACGGGTTAATTGTTCTAGCAAAACTAAAAACAAACGGGTGCCTTTTGGTAAACCTTTTTCCTCCATATTTCCTTCAGCATTTTGTAAAACAAAACCCTTTTTTATTTCTTAGACATCTCTTAGTAATCCAAACCTCACCAAGGTTTTATCATAAAACATTTTGTAAAACTTTTTTGGATTCTTCCCATCCTATAGTTTTGCTTTGGCTAAAATGGGGTCTCCCAAAGGGGTATGGTCTTATACACCATCTACCATACTAGGGACAAATATGTTTCTTCAATGGGGTTGTACTTAGTAGTACAAATGTGTAATGGTTTGGAGGAGCCAAGCCAATACTAGATATAGATCTTCATATAATAAAATAATGCAATTTTCATAAACAGAAAGTAAACATGCATATGTAAAATAGTAGGACAAGTCTTATGAGCAAGAAGGTGGCTTGCATGTGATTAGCAATATGGCAATATGTCCTTGAACTTCTTCTTAGAATACCATAATAACCAAAAATAATAACCATCTGCTTTTGCCTTTGATATAATCGCAACTATCGTCGTCATGAATCATACATGCAAGCAAACAAGGTCACAATCAAAAGAAGGCATACAAGCACCAATGCAATACAGAAAATAACATACAACACATTATTCACTTCAGTAGGTTTTGATAGATTTGATTTTGGGTTGCAAATGGAAATAATGGAATAGCATTTGGGGAACTTCTTTTGTGATTTAATTATCAAATACCACTAATAAAGGGATTTCGAACAAAGGCTTGGGTCTGTATGAGTTAAATATACACAAATGATATCAATAGATAGGTATTGAAACAACAAGGCCACCAAAAGTGGTGTCATCATTTTATCGATTTCCTTTAACTAATTACGATTATTTTAGTGGAAAAACCCCTAGTTTAGGTAAATAATTCACCATAAAAGATCTGTACCTCAAATAAATTTGTGCTCAGGGGATATTGTATAGCATTGAGTTTGTGATTTTAGAGAGTTGGAATCACCTCAAAATAATTAATATAATGCTCTCGGGAAATTCCCAAAGTCAGTTGTGTAGCCAATTTATATTTTTAACCAGATTTATTGTACAGGTCCAAATGGTATGAGACAAATAGAAATTGATAGGTATTTCAAATACCTTCCAATAGAAATTGGAATCATCATTTTTGTAGTTGCTAAGCTTCTGAAATGATTTATCTAGTGATAGTGCCACATAGAGAAGGTTTAAACTCACTAAAATTCAACAGAGGCTCAATAAGTAGTGGTCTCCTACGTTTTGAGAGGTACTGATGTAACACATCACTGAGAGTTGGAATCAACGCAAAACATGTTACAGTTTGTCCTAGGGAATTTTCTAAAGATGAAACTGAATTGATTTTGTGATTTTAACTACAGTGGAACCATAGATCCAATTGGCTTCAGGATAATTCCACAGGATAGGTATATCAAGTAGCTACCAAAGGAGATTTGTTTCATTCCATTTGGATCTATGGAAAGACGTGGGGAATTTATTTATTGGATATGAATTTGTTTGGTAGATAAATTCTCAGAAATAAAGGGGAACTATTATTGGACCAGGGTTTGTTCTGCATGATATAGGATTTAAACTAGCTGATAGATTTCAGATCTGGTTAAAAAGATTAAAGAGTAAAAGTTTTCGGGTTGTTTTCCATGCAAGGTGGTCTACAGGGCGCCGGTTTCGGCCCATCTGGCGCTAGGGAGAGTGGGAGTCCGCTGTTTGAAACTGACAAGCAGGCCCCTATGTTCAGCGACTCTCAGCACTAAAGGGGTATCATGGAAATAGGGTCGTAGGATTAGACGGAGATTGATGGTGGGTGGTCATCATCCTCCCTAGGCACAACGGCAGTGAGGGGACACCCTAAGACGACCGATAACTGGGGAGGAGAGCTCACCTAGGGGCAGAGGGAGGCCAGAGAGAGTGCAAGGCGACATGGTCTTCAACGGAGAGCTCGAGGATGGGCAGAGAGGCCTACTCCACGACAGGACAGGGACTTGCGTATCCCACGAGGAAGTTCGCTCGCGAGCTCATCGGGGTCCACCTTGACTGCCTACATGGCAAAGGAGGGGACTCAGATAAGATTCAAAGGTCCGAGGAATTGTCAGGGTGGTCTAGGAGGTGCATGCCTGGGCATGGAACCATGCTGGTCTTTCGTCGGGGCTTCCTCTCGGTCGTGCAATGGTGGCGGCGGCTACGGTATACCTGGGAAAAAAGGAGGGTATGGGAGAGTAGATCTTGAGGAGGAGAAGCAATCCAAACAGAGAGAGAGCTAAGGGAGGGGCCGGATATCCAACAACCTTGAAGGAAAGCTTGCAGCACCGAAGGCTTCTGCATCTTGCCAATTAAGTACAAGCTTCATTCAGGTTCAGTGATTAATTCAAGATTCACTTCAAGACATGTTCTTACAGTTAAGAGCTTGTCCTTCCAACCAGAACCTTGGGTCACATTATGTCGAGTATACAATATGGTCGTATGGAAGAACCTATGACTGAGGCATAGGAGATGCAACACATCTCTTTCTTCCTTTTAACCATCGTTGTAATACTAAGACTATGTAAATGCTTCATACAAGTGAGAACCTCTTTGTTTTCCTTTTTCCATTTTGAACTACTTCAGAATCTTATCTAGGATATTCTGAACATCTTCAGAATCAAGTTCAGGAAGTATTCGACTATGATGTTTATTAAACTTACCAATCTATCTCGATAGATCTCATTGTTTAATAACTTGTTCAACTTCATTCTTAATTACTAACTTAAATGTTATCAATACTTATCACATCATTCATATATGTTGTACACATATCCCAGAATGATTTCACGCTCCCACTCAAATATGGGATCCATATTTGAGATCCAATGATTGCACTTAGCTGTCACTCAAAATATGGCTGATACATATTATGATTCATCCAAGATGATTTGCTCCCACTCAAATCCAGGTCCTCTTGATAATCTTGGATATTCCAAAATTCCTTGATCACCATCAAATCGAGAATTCCACTAACGAGATTTCAATGACCATTCATTTCTTGCACTTAGTGTGATCACGCTTCTTTGTATTTCGTAGGTATGTCTTTTTCAAAACATGACCAGTGAATCAACAATATAATTCCACAAACTTGTAGAATATATAGTTGAATCCTACTTTCTTTAGTAACAGTATTTACTTGAAACTTTATGATCATTATCAATAGTTTCTCCTCTATTTGTAGAGTTTGGATTCACGGAAGAAATTCCGCTGATCCACTCAACAGTTCGGAGGTAAGGTCAAATACCTTGTTTTGATTTTTTTACTTTCTTCCACCTGTATCTTCATCAAGACATGTCAACTTTGGACAACAGCAGGTTTGCCCCTTTTTGGAAGATGTATTCATAGTTTCCTAAGAATACGCTACAAAGACTTGTTTATTCGCCACGATTTCGAATTATCGAGACCTCTAGAAACTTAAACATGCCATAACTCTTATAATGTTGTTTCCACGAACCTTTAGATGTTCCTTTGTATTTCAACTGAGTGTTTGCTCATTTCGATCTCTAACTCTAAACGATAACTATAACCCTGATAAGAGATAATATTATACCATATGTATCTAATACATAATGATTATGATATTTAGGCATTTCAATACACTTTGAATTTGCCCTATTATCATAATTTGTGAAACCTCTTTCACATGTCCTTTTATGCCAAAATTAACTTCAATACTTTAGTAATGTCGATCAAATCGAAGAGACTTTTGTATTCTTGTTAATTCAATATCCTCCTTCATTTTGAAATCTTTTGAACAAATCAAAACTGTTTCAAACTTATGTTTCATTAAGTAAACATGCTTATTCACTTAAGTCCACAATTAAGTAATGATTTCCACTATCTTGTTGAAAATATGATACATCACTATGTATAAGATTCAACATTTCTTCGCATATCACTGTTTTACGAGAATGCGGAGTTTTAGTCATTCTGCCCAAGAGACATGGTTTTGCAAAGTCTCTAGATTAGGCATATAGGACTCCGATCTTCATTTAGAATGAAGAACATGTAGTAACCAAAATGACTTAAACTATAGTGTCATGTCATTACTAAACCTTGGATAACTTTTAGCATTCTAATCCTTTATAAATGTTTAAACTATTATCATTAACATAGTGATGAGAATAACTCATTTAAAATCGTAATGTGACCATAACGGTATTGTTCATAAGAATAGTACAACTATCTTTTAACTCGTTCATATGAAAAATCGTCTCGCCAAAAGCAAGACACACAAACAAGGATTACAAAGTTATATTCAAGTCCACTAATCCAAATGATAAACCTTGAGGAAAGAGGTGATGTCGGCCATCAACTATTTTTCTTGCCGTCATCAAGTCACATTGCCTCAAATCCAGCAATTCTCAAGCCGATCATCCTATTTTCACAAAGCGGGACAAGTATCCAATACTTATGTAAACTGCAACAAGTTTTGCAAACTACATTTATAACTTTGTATATCTAACATATAACCTTTTTCATTCATGACCTCTATTGCAATCAAGCCCTTCTTAGAGTTCATAACTCTAATGCAAGATTGCTAAGTGTGTCTCCAAATATTCTCTTTTTCATCCATCATGGAAGAAAACTCATCCAACGGCTCATACTTTATGTGCCTTATCTTGCAGAACACAAGATTGTAATCCAACTCTCCATCGAATGGAGAATGGCTTATTGGATGACTAAGGAGAACACACAAACATTAAGGAGTCACTGGATTATCTCCTAATGGTCATTGTATCAAGAAGAGAAGATCACCTTTTATGAGGATATCCCTCAGACGTGGGTATTAATCTATGAAGTTGGACCCTTTTGCTAAGTTCCATATCAAGCAATAAATTTCCCATGGTCGCGAAGGACTTCAATGGGATAGGCCATGATCTACTAAGATATTTACAAACAAACATCTAGACTAAGTTCATAAGATGAGTTCAATACTAATTGAGCTTCCACTAAAATTGTCATCCCCTGGATGATTTTAGTGATCACATGATCCCAATCCTCTACACCTCCCCCGATCGTCACGACCATTAGTGCAGCATCAAAGGTAGACATTCACTAATGTCAATCACATCAACCATGCGACTCATGCTCGACCTTTCGGTCTGTGGTGTTCCAAGGCCATGTCTACACATGCTAGGCTCGCCAAATCTAACATTTGTGTATTTCCTGTGCAACATGGCTTACACCCACTGTATGAGAATGTAGATATGTCTAGCCCCCGATTGTCACGGTTGGCTTCATAACGACAAACTTTCTTGGTGGTGCACACACAAGGGGAACACTATCATTGGAATTATATAGGGATTATCTTATTTTCTACCGTTGAGTATCTAATACTAGCATATAATAAGATATAAAGCAGGTATCAACATCACATGTCTATTGTGATATGATATGGTCCTTCTTTCGCTTGATCTCCATCGAACGCTCCGGCATGATCTCCATCTTGCCCTTGGTTTGACGACAAGTCCACGACGCCACCACCAGGTCGTCCATCGAAATGATGGCTATTACTACTTAACTTAGTAACATAAAAGTAAACTACTTTACCTTCGTAACGACCAATACCATATCATAACATAATCCCTCCTGCAAAATAAAGTTAGATGCCTCTACTTTATCTTTTGCAAGTTTTACATGGTTGTTAGGGCTTTTGCAATAGAACCGTTTCTAATCTACGAACTTTCCAACCACAACATGGATCCAATAGTTGTCTCTACTACACCCCTTTCGGTGCCCTCTATTGTAAATGCTATATCAACTATGGAATGAGAGACACACATGCCCTAGCCACATATAGGTCACAAGCCGTATATTGAGCATGGAACCAGTCTCGCGTATGAATATGCGTAAGGTCAGTCCAGGCCGCTTCATCAAACAATACCGCGATATAAACAAGTACACGATAGAGGGTAACAACTAAGGGATCAATACCCACACAATACTTGTGTGTACTGGCCGTACATCACTCCTACACATAGATCGGCTCTAATACCACTGAAGGGTTCCACAGCAGAAAACAAAAAAATTCCTATGTTGGAACCGCCTAATACTGCCAAGATCTATATATGTAGTAATACGGTAATGGATGGAGCGTATAGAATACATACCCTTGCATACCATACGTGGTTAATATTCCGAGGGGAACATGGTTGAAGTAGTCAAACTCGTAGTCGACCACAAGGTCACGATGTTCCTCGCAGGTCACCCCTTGCTCCTTCTTCATCGTGTAGCAGCTCCAGCTCACAACATCCAAGGTGCCTCAAGTGAGGTCCCTCGTGGTTTCGTACACATACGGTGTACGATGATGACCTCTGGCTCCTTGATCCCTGCCGGGAGTGTGGAAGTAGATCTTCGGCTTGGAATCCCTGCAGCGCAATGGCGTGCTACAGGTGTGATGTCTCTAGCATGGATAGTCCTTACTTGGGACCGTACGAATGCATGGGGATGAGAGAGAGAGAGAGAGAGGGAAGGAGAAAGTCAACCAAAGGACTTTTCCAAATATTGGTGTGTCTAAACCCACCCATGGGCACCCCTTTATATAGGCGGAGGGGGACATACCCTCCCAATTGGATTAGCCATATGGGACTAAAGGAGACTAGAAAAAGGCAAAAGGAAAAACCTCAGCCGGCTGGGTTGGCTGGCCACATTCGGCCCAGCAGCTAGCAGCAGTTGTGGTAGCCTATGGAAGCAGCCGACGCGAGTGGGCCGGCGCGCCCACTCCATGACCCAGCAGTGGGAGCCACTCGGGCTGGCGCCTTCCTGGTCGGGTGGGCCTGGCAGCGGCCCAGCTGTCTCAGGGCCCTGCCAGGGTCTCGTATCCGCTTAGCCGCCCGGGTGGGCGGCATTGGCCGCGCCCTGCTTAGCTTTTCCCATTTATCCGAAAACACTTTTCCAGTCTTTTCCTTTATTCCTTTCTCCGTACAACTTTGGATCTCTCCTTAGAACAATTCTGGCTTTCTCTCTCTACTATGATTCCATCTTACAGAGGATTTCTAGCTCATCGTACCCTTAAGTGTATTTCCCCACGACTCGGGAATGGCACAGACATGATCTCCATCAATGATCAATAGTGGGAATGACCCTGAGCTAGCTAATAAAAATCCGGAAGTTCACAAGACCCTTTTTGTAGGAGACATAGCCATGGGAAAACCTTGGATCGATAGCAAAGGAATCCGGGTTGATAGCACAACGGTAGAAAGCACTGTTGCGGCTCGAGAACTCCTGGTGAATAATCCAAGTCCAGATCAGGTCCGACTAAGTGTGAAGCTACTCACTAAGGGCCTAGAGCAACATAAGGTCGCCACTTAGTTTCTGGACTAGTCGGGAGTGACAATTACCTTTGACCGAAACGATCAACCGCCTAAACCACATAGGCGAGGAAAGTATGCTCTGGTCGTCAATCCACTTATCGAAGGCTATGGGTTCTCTAAGAACCTCATGAAGGGTTCCGCACCAGAAAACAAAAAAATCCTACGTTGGAACCGCCTAATACTGCCAAGATCTATCTATGTAGTAATGTAGTAAGAGACAGAGCATATAGAATACATACCTTGTAGACCGTACGTGGTTAACATTCCGAGGGGAACATGGTTGAAGTAGTCGAACTCGTAGCCGACCTCAAGGTCGCGATGCTCCTTGCAGGAACCCCTTGCTCCATCTTCCTCGTGCAGTAACTCCGACTCACAACATCCAAGGTGCCTCAAGTGAGGCCCCTCGTGATTTCGTACACATACGATGTACGATGACAACCTCTGGCTCCTTGATCCGTGCCGGGAGTGCGGAAGTAGATCGCTGGCTTGGAATCCCTGCAGCGCAACAGCGTGTTGCAGGTGCAATGTCTCTAGCATGGACAGTCCTTACTTGGGACCGTACCAACGCATGGAGACAAGAGAGAGAGGGAAGCAGAAAGTCAACCAAAGGACTTCTCCAAATTTTTGTGTGTTTAATCCTAGCCATGGGCACCCCTTTATATAGGAGGAGGGGGACGTTCCCTCCCCATTGGGTTAACCGTATGGGACTAAAGGAGACTAGAAAAAGGCAAAAGGAAAAAACCTCAACATGCTGGGTTGGCTGGCCACATTAGGCCCAACATCTAGCAGCAGTTGTGGCAGCAGGCGACACGAGTGGGCCGGCGCGCCCACTCCGTGACCCAGCAGCGAGAGCCGCTCGGGCTGGCGCCTTCCTGGCCGGGTCGGCCTGGCAGCAGCCCAGCCGCCTCAGGGCCCCGCCACGGGCTCCTGCTCGCTTAGCCGCCTGGGTGGGCCGGCATTGGCTGTGGCCTGCCTGCCTGGCTGGCTCCCCCGCGTGCCCGTGTGGGCTAGGGTCGAGCTGACCGGCCTGGTGGCCATTTGGCTGCCACCTGCCCCCGTGTGGCGGCTAGTATCCGTCGCCCGCATGGGCTTAAACTATTTTCCCTTTTTTGTTTTTTTGTAGCTTTTCTCCTAGGCCATTTCCCTCCGGGGTTTTGGCCTAATATGAAAGATGCTTTTATAAATCTTAATTTAAATATTATTTAGAATATATTAATTTATAGTTAACATATTGTAAATGTATATTTATATTCCCATTTATCCGAAAACACTTTTCCGGTCTTTTCCTTTGTTCCTTTCTCCGAACAACTTCGGATCTCTCCGCGGAACAATTCCAGCTTTCTCTCTCTCTCTACTGTGATTCCAGCTTACAAAGGATCTCTAGCGCATCGTACCCTTAAGTGTATTTCGCCATGGCTCGGGAATGGCACAGACATGATCTCCATCAATGATCAATAGCGGGACCGGGATGCCCATAATGACCCCTGTGCATTCCAGGATGATAATGTCGTTTGAACCGTAAACAGTCGTTTCCCATTCCCTTTGCCACTTGATACCTAGTTCACCCGAGATTTGATCTACGGTATCTCCATACCTTTCTTCAATCTCGTTACCGATGAACTTGTTTTCTTGTTCCCGTGTCGTTGCATTCCGTGACCCAGTCACAGGCCTGCAAGCTTCATTAATGCAACATCACCGAGATGGCCACTAATGTATCTGTCCGCTACATGGATGGGCAAATCCTGGTCTTGATATGTACTCCTCTGCACGCCCCTTTGGGAAACCTAAGTTACACCTTTTCGATCACCCAATCATGGTATGATACTGGATAACCAACTAAGATCCCTCCAGAAGGGTGATTTGCATTACCTCACAGTCTAAGGATCAGGTTGCGAGGTTACTTTGTTTATCATTAATGGTGAACTTTGTAACTAGATCTCATTAATATACAACTGGTTGGGTTGTTTGTCTATCACATCATTCAATTAATGACGTGACCTCATTGTCAGTTGGCATAGATGCCCATGATCTCGAAACCCTAGATCATCCTCATGACCAATGAACTAGTTAGCTAGAGGTAACTAGAGATTCGGTTTGTTTACATACCACATGTGTATTAATGTTTTGTATTAATACAGTTATAGCACAGTATGAAACTATTATGAACTAACTGCGATAGGACAAACCTATTTATTATTTGCATCTACGGCATATCTCCTTCACCTCATGGACGGTGGCAGTAGCATTAACATTACATCAAAACACTACGCCATATGAGGATATCGGAAACACAGCTAAACCACAGCTCCGTGGTTTTCCATGGAGTTGTCCCCGGACGATAAGCGAACTCTTTGGGAGAAACCACCTTGGATGTTACCTTTGGAACTCCAAGGAACTACCGAACGGAAGTACTATCTTTCAAAGTGGCATGTTCAAGAGCGCATACCACGCTATCATTGGGTGTCCGTCTTACTGGCTTTTATGGATCGCCCTTGTTACATTTACAACATGATGAAAATTCTAGGTCCCAATGGTGGCATCACGATCCGGGGAGGCCCGAAGAAGGCACGAGCATGCGAGTATGGAAATGCTGCCTTTGCTGAAGCCGTACCGCATGTCGAGGAGTATCAGGAGATCAAGAAGAACATCGACCCATCCGAGAAGCCCACGATGAAGAAGGAGGTGACAAAGCCGGTTCTATAGTTGAAGGCATCATAAGAGACAAAGACAACACCGTTGAAGGATGATAACCCCTCCAAGGTGACGTAGATAGGCGTAGGTTTTGGCCATGCATAGGAAAGCATGCTTGTTGAGTTCCTCAAAGATAACAAAGATATCTTCGCTTGGCAACCTTCTGACATGACTGGAGTACCTAGGGAACTTGTCGAGCATTCTTTAAACTTGTATCCTAATGCTAAACCTGTCAAATAGTCCTGACGACGTTTTGGCGATGAAAAGTGCAAAGCAATAGCTAAGGAACTAGCCTTGCTAGAGTTAGCCAGATTCATAGAAGAGATAATCCACACTGAGTGGTCAGCCAATCATGTAATGGTCCCTAAAAAGGACACCACTGATTTAAGGATGTGTGTTGATTATACTGCCTTGAACAAGGCTTGTCCCAAAGATCCTTTTGCTCTGCCTAGAATCGATCAAGTTATTGACTCGACAACAGGCTCAGAACTCCTATGTTTTCTTGATGCATATTCCGGATATCACCAAATTCAGATGAAGGAGTCAGACAAACTAAAGACTTCATTCATCACCCCTTTCAGAACCTTCTGCTATGTAACGATGCCTTTCAGGCTCAAAAATGCAGGAGCCACGTACCAGCGCACTATGCAGCATTGCCCCCATGATCAAATCAGATGCAATGTACATGCATATATGGATGACATAGCTGTGATGTCCAAAAAAAGGAAACACTTATTTTCGACTTGGAGGAAACATTCAGCAATCTATGAAAATACAATATAATGCTTAACCCGGAGAAGTGTTTCTTTGGAATACTAGCCGGAAAATTGTTAGGTTTCATCGTGTCCCAAAGGGGCATAGAGATGAACAGAGACAAGATAAATGCTATACTCAACATTACGAGAATGACTCGTCTGAAGGACGTACAACAGCTAACCAGCTACATTGCTGTGGCCAGTCGGTTCGCAAGCTAGCTCGGTGAAAGATCCACATTTATACAAGCTCTTGAAAAATACCAAGAAGTTCGTTTGGACAGAGGAAGCTGAAGCTGCGCTATAGGACATGAAAGCCATACTTTCATCCGCCCTGTCCTTGCAGCACCGAAACCACAGGAACCGATGTTGCTCTACCAAGCTGGGACAAATAGAGTCATCAGCGTCTTCATGGTGGTGGAACGGCCAGAGGAAAAATAGGAACACCTAGTGCACCGTACGACTTTGTAGGGGTTCGTAGCATGGAAAACAAAAAAATTCTACCGCATGCAAACAAACAAGCCAAGATCTATCTACTAGATTGTAGCAACGAGTCGATAGAATAACTCACCCTCAAAGATTCCAAAGTGTTTAACGAGAGCGGATTCTCGTGGGTGATGTAGTCGTACTCTTCCCGATCTCAAGATCGCGTAGACGATCCTTCTCGCGCTGCGTTCCGGCAGCGCTCCCGTAGTCGGTCACACGTTCGGTACTCGACGAAGACCTTCCTCTCCCTTGTTCCAGCAGGCAGCGGAGGTTGTAGCACTCTCCTCGCGATTCCGGCAGCACAACGGCGTGGTACCGGAAGTAGAGGGGAGATCTCGCAGGGCTTCGCTTTAAGCCGGAGCGAGTATGGTGGAGTATGAGAGAGCTTTGGTGATCTAGGGTTTAGACTCACTAATTATAAGGCTCTAAACCGGAGGCTAGGGCAATTAGAAGCTCTAACTTGACGGCTTGGGAGAAATCCCTAGGCTGTGGCTAGGGTTTAGGTTTAGAGGAGAGGGACTTGTGTGTGCTAGGAGGGAGCCCTGCCCCTCCTTATATAGGTGGAGGGGCCGGCGGCCAAGGGGAGGGAGTGGAGTCCCTCCCCAACTCAGCTTGGGTGGTGCGCCGGCTTGGGGAGGAGGACTCCTTCCCCAACTCGGTTTCCACCTCTTCTCCTCTTTTCCACTTTCCAAAACTTGCCGTTTGACTTTCAAACTAGCCGTTTGACTTTTCAATTTAGGATTTGAATAAACCCTTTATTTTGGACAGCGAATACGCTTAGTACATGATGCAATAATTCCAACTTATAATGACACACTCATGTACCCCTTCCCCTCCGGAGTGCCGGACATTCCGGAACCTTCTAGAACATTCCTGATAAAAACACCGGAATCATTCCCGAACTCCGAAACGGGACATTCCTTATATGAATCTTATTCTCCGGACCATTCCGGATCTCCTCGTGATATCCCGGATCCCATTCGAGACTCCGAACAACATTCGGTCTCTCTCTCATCATTCCATAACTACTCAAACAACGTCGAATCCTTAAGTGTGTCTCCCTACGGTTCGTGAATTATGCAGACATGATCGAGACACTTCTCCGAACAATAACCAATAGAGGAATCTGGAAATTCATATGGCTCCCACATATTTCTACGATTACTTTGCGATCGAATGAACCACTTACATACGATACCAATTTCCCTTTGTCTCACGATAGTTTACTTATCCGAGGTTATGATCGTCGGTATCTCTGCATACCTAGTTCAACCTCGTTACTGATAAGTACTCTTTTCTCGTTCCCGTGATATGTGATACCTTGTGAGCCAGTCACATGCTTGCAAGCCAATTGGATGACATTTCACCGAGAGGGCCCAGAGTATATCTATCCGTCATATGGCTGGACAAATCCCACTCTTGATCCATGTGTCTCAACCAATACTTTCCGAACACTCAATGCCACCTTTATAGCCACCCTGTTACGGTGTGGTGTTTGATGACATCAAAGCATCCATCCGGTAAAGGTGATATGCATGATCTCATGGTCGAAGGAATTAGGTTACTATGTATCTGAAAGCATATAGCAATTGAACTATTGAAATGACTTGATCTTTATGCTACGCTTATCTATAGGAGTATGTCCATCATATCATTCTCCTAACAATATGATCTTGTTGTTAATAATATCTCAATTTTAATGATAGGGAAACCACAATCATCTATTAACCCACAAGCTAGTATTATATAGAGGCTTTACTAGGGACTTCAAATTAAGTTTACAAATCACACAAGTATTAATGTTTCCTTGTTAATACCATTATAGCATGAATGTAAACATTTATCATAAACACAAATATATAATAATAACTACATTTATTATTGCCTCTAGGGCATATCTCCAACAGTCTCCCACTTGCACTAGAGTCATCTAATCTAGATTACATGGTAATATACCGAACACCCATGGCAGTTTGGTGCTGGTCATGTTTTGCCCTCGGGAGAGGTTTAGTCAACGGATCCACCACATTTAGATCTGTGTGTACTTTGCAAATCTTTATATCCCCATCTTGGACATGTTCTCGAATAGCATGAAAACGTAGCTTGATATGCTTCAGCTTCTTGTGTGACCTTGGTTCTTGCGCATTGGCTATGGCGCCCATGTTATCACAGTAGATAGACATTGGGTCCAGCGCACTAGGAACCACACCCAGCTCTGTAATGAACTCTTTCATCCATATCGCTTCTTGTGAAGCCTCCGAAGCAGCCATGTATTCCGATTCAGTTGAAGATCTCGCCACAACGCTTTGCTTTGCACTCCTCCAGCTAACTGCTGCACCATTCAATATAAATACGTATCCAGATTGTGATTTAGAATCATTCGGATCGGTGTTCCAACTAGCATCGGTGTAACCATTAACAACGAGCTGTTCATCACCTCCATAAGAAAGAACCATATCCTTAGTTCTTCTCAAGTACTTAAGGATGTTTTTGACCGCTGTCCAATGATCCACTCCTGGATCACTTTGATATCTGTTAGTTAGACTAACAGCATATGTGATGTCAGGTCTAGTACATAGCATGGCATACATTAGAGATCCTATGGCTGAGGCATAGGGATTCTTACTCATCCTTTCTCTATCTTCCGCTGATGTCGGACTTTGAGTTTTACTCAAGGTCGTATTGGGCAATATGGGCAAGAACCCTTTCTTGCTATCTTCCATTCCAAACCTCTTTAGAACTTTGTCCAAATATGTACTCTGTGACAATGATATTTGGCGTTTTGATCTATCTCTATAAATCTTTATGCCTAATATGTAAGCTGCTTCGCCAAGATCCTTCATTGAAAAACTATTATTCAAATATTCCTTGATACTATTAAGAAGGTCTACATCATTCCCAATCAACAATATGTCATCCACATATAGTATTAAGAATGCTACAGAGCTCCCACTCACTTTCTTGTAAATACAAGCTTCTCCGTAAGTTTGTATAAAACCAAAACTTTTGATCACCTTATCAAAACGTTGATTCCAACTTCGGGATGCTTGCTTCAATCCATAGATGGACCGTTGAAATTTGCATACCTTGTTAGCATCTTTAGGATCGACAAAACCTTTGGGTTGCATCATATACAACTCTTCATCAATGTCACCATTGAGGAATGCTGTTTTGACATCCATCTGCCATATCTCATAATCATAATATGCAGCGATTGCTAACATAATCCTCACAGACTTTAGCTTCGCTACTGGTGAGAAAGTCTCATCATAGTCAACTCCTTGAATTTGTCGAAACCCTTTTGCGACAAGTCGAGCTTTATAGACAGTCACATTACCATCAGCATCTGTTTTCTTCTTGAAAATCCATTTGTTCTCGACAGCCTTCCGGCCATTCGGTAAGTCCACCAAAGTCCATACTTGGTTTTCGTACATGGATCCAATCTCGGATTTCATGGCTTCTTGCCATTTATTGGAATATGGGTTCATCATCGCTTCCTCATATGTCTCAGGGTCATCGGTGTTGTCCACCAACATGACACTCATAACGGGATCATACCAATCTGGAGTGGTACGAGTTCTCGTTGACCTGCGAGGCTCTGTAGCAACTTCAACCGAAGTTTCATGATCATCATTAGCTTCCTCTCTAATTGGTGCAGGCACCACAGGAACTTCTTCCGGTGCTACGCTACTCGCAATTTCGAGAGAAGGTTCGACAACCTCGTCGAGTTCTACTTTCCTTCCAGTCACTTCTTTCGAGAGAAATTCCTTCTCTAGAAAGGATCCATTCTTGGCAACGAAGATTTTGCCCTCGGATCTATGATAGAAGGTATACCCAATAGTTTCCTTCGGGTATCCTATGAAGACGCATTTTTCCGCTTTGGGTTCAAGCTTGTCCAGCTGTAACTTCTTTACATAGGCTTCGCATCCCCAAACTTTAAGGAACGACAATTTAGGTTTCTTCCCAAACCATAATTCATACGGTGTCGTTTCAACGGATTTAGACGGTGCCCTATTTAAAGTGAATGCGGCTGTTTCTAATGCATAACCCCAAAATGATAGCGGTAAATCTGTAAGTGACATCATAGAACGAACCATATCTAAGAGAATTCGATTACGACGTTCAGACACACCATTACGCTGTGGTGTTCCCGGCGGTGTCAATTGTGAAAGTATTCCGCATTTCTTCAAATGCTCGCCAAACTCGTAACTTAGATATTCACCTCCACGATCAGAACGTAGAAATTTAATCTTCTTGTTACGTTGATTCTCTACCTCACTTTGAAATTCCTTAAACTTCTCGAAAGTTTCGGACTTATGTTTCATGAAATAGATATACCCATATCTACTCAAGTCATCCATGAATGTAAGAACATAACGATAACCACCGCGCGATGCTACACTCATTGGACCACACACATCGGTATGTATGATTTCCAATAAGTCCGTAGCTCGCTCCATCATACCAGAAAATGGAGTCTTAGTCATTTTACCCATCAGACATGCTTCGCATCTTTCAAGTGATTCAAAATCAAGTGATTCAAGAAGTCCATCGGAATGGAGTTTCTTCATACGCTTCACTCCAATGTGACCAAGACGACAGTGCCACATATAGGTCGAGTTATCGCTCAATTTCAAACGTTTAGCCTCAATGTTATTAATATGTGTATTTCCACTATTGAGATTCAACAAGAATAGACCATCTATCAAAGGTTCATGTGCATAAAACATATTACTCATATAAATCGAACAACCATTATTCTCGGACTTAAACAAATAACCGTCTCGCAATAAACAAGATCCTGATATAATGTTCATGCTCAACGCAGGCACCAAATAACAATTATTTAAGTATAAAACTAATCCCGATGGTAGATGAAGAGGTAGCGTGCCAACCGTGATCACATCAACCATTGATCCGTTTCCCACGCGCATCATCACCTCGTTCTTCGCTAGCTTCCATTTATTCTGCAGCTCCTGTTTCGAGTTACAAATATGAGCAACCGAACCAGTATCAAATACCCAGGAACTACTACGAATACTAGTGAGATACACATCAATAACATGTATATCAGATATACCTTTCTTCTTGATGTTGCCGTTCTTCAAATCCGCCAAGTACTTTGGGCAATTCCGCTTCCAGTGACCTTCTCCCTTGTAGTAAAAGCACTCAGTATCAGGCTTGGGTCCAGCCTTGGTCTTCTTCGTCGGCGTGGTAACTTTCTTACCACCCTTCTTGAAGTGTCCCTTCTGCTTAGACTTGCCTTTCTTGAATTTGGTGGTCTTATTGACCAACAACACTTGGTGCTCTTTCTTGATCTCCACTTCTGCAGATTTTAACATAGAAAACAGTTCTGGCAACTGCTTGTTCATGTTCTGCATGTTGTAGTTCATCACAAAGTTCTTGTAACTTGGTGGTAGTGATTGGAGGACACGGTAAATCCCCAAGGCATTAGGAATCACTATACCCAAGCTTTGAAGTTTGTTTGCATGCCCAAACATCTTAAGCACATGCTCACTGACGGAGCTGCCCTCTTCCATCTTGCAGTTAAAGAACTTTTCAGAAGCCTCATAGCTTTCAATTGCCGCATGAGTCTCAAAAATCAATTTGAGATCCTTGACAATATCATATGGGTCTGAATTCTCAAACCTTTTCTGAAGCTCCGATTCTAAACCATACAAGATAGCACACTGAACCATGGAGTACTGACTCTTCCGAGCGAGGTAAACATTCTTTACTTCATCGGTAGCATCAGCTGCAGGTGGGTCACCCAGCGGTGCATCCAGCACATAGGTCAAATTACCAGCTGCAAGGACAATCCTCAAATTGGGAACCAATCCGCGAAGTTGCTTCCATTGTTTTTCAACTTTTATTTCTCTAGGAATGCATTAAAATTGATGGTAGGGGCTGCCATTGATCTACAACATATTTGCAATAGTTTAGACTAAGTTTATGACAAATTGAGTTCTAATTAATAATTAAATTAATCTAGGTGAACTCCCACTCAAAACAATACCCCTCACATTGTTTTAGTGATCACACGAACCAAATCCACCACATCAACACCGATCATCACGAGAGTTGATATAGTTTCAATGGCGAACAATCGTCATGTTCATCATATCTACTATATGATTCATGATCTACCTTTCGGTGATCCGTGTTCCTGAGACCATGTCTGTACATGCTAGGCTCGTCAAGATCAAACCTTAGCTTCCGCATAAGCAAATCTGGCTTGCTTACGTTGTATACACTTGCGGAATCTAACACACCCGATCATCACGTGGTGCTTCGAAACAACAAGCTTTAGCAACGGTGCATACTAAGGGTGAACACTTTAGAACTTGAAATTTATGTGCATGAGGGATCATCTTATAATGCTACCGTCGTCTACTAAGCAATACAAGATGCATAAAGGATTAACATCACATGCAATTCATAATATGTGATATGATATGGCCTTTCTTCTTTGTGCTTCCGATCTCCATATTCAAGCACTAAAATGATCTCCATCATCACCGGCATAGCATCAAGGTCAATGACGCTTCTTCATTGTTGTCGTCCACCAGCTTCAACTATTACAACTACTTTGAATAGACACGCGGGTCTTAACAGAAATTAAAGACAACCATATGGCTCCTGCCGGTTGCCGACTTACAATAAGGAACATTGCATACATCATATATAATCACAATCATGGCCATATCACATCACTGCACACCCCTGCAAAACAAAGTTAGACGCCTCTACTTTCTTTGCATATTTTACGTGGTTTGGGGCTGTTAATAAGTGTCGTTCTAACTTACGAACAAGAACCACAACATTGATACTAGTATTGTTAATCACCCGTTGTAAATGGGATCTTAACTATGCTAGGAGAAACAGGCACCCGCAAAGCCACTTATGTAATACAAGTTGCATGTCAAGCGTGGAGCAAGTCTCATGAACGATGTCATGTAAGGTTAGCCCGGGCCGCTTCATCCCAACATACCGCAAGATGCAAAGTACACAAGAAGCAATCGACAATAAAAGCATCAACGCCCACAATGACCATTGTGTTCTACTCGTGCAACAGATCTACATATAGACACGGCTCTGATACCACTGTAGGGGTTCATAGCATGGAAAACAAAAAATTTCTACCGCATGCAAACAAACAAGCCAAGATCTATCTACTAGATTGTAGCAACGAGTCGATAGAATAACTCACCCTCGAAGATTCCAAAGTGTTTAACGAGAGCGGATTCTCGTGGGTGATGTAGTCGTACTCTTCCCGATCTCAAGATCGCGTAGACGATCCTTCCGGCGCTGCGTTCCGGCAGCGCTCCCGCAGTCGGTCACACGTTCGGTACTCGACGAAGACCTTCCTCTCCCTTGTTCCAGCAGGCAGCGGAGGTTGTAGCACTCTCCTCGCGATTCTGGCAGCACAACGGCGTGGTACCAGAAGTAGAGGGGAGATCTCGCAGGGCTTCGCTTTAAGCCGGAGCGAGTATGGTGGAGTATGAGAGAGCTTTGGTGATCTAGGGTTTAGACTCACCAATTAGAAGGCTCTAAACCGGAGGCTAGGGCAATTAGAAGCTCTAACTTGACGGCTTGGGAGAAATCCCTAGGCTGTGGCTAGGGTTTAGGTTTAGAGGAGAGGGACTTGTGTGTGCTAGGAGGGAGCCCTGCCCCTCCTTATATAGGTGGAGGGGCCGGCGACCAAGGGGAGGGAGTGGAGTCCCTCCCCAACTCAGCTTGGGTGGTGCGCCGGCTTGGGGAGGAGGACTCCTTCCCCAACTCGGTTTCCACCTCTTCTCCTATTTTCCACTTTCCAAAACTTGCCGTTTGACTTTCAAACTAGCCGTTTGACTTTTCAATTTAGGATTTGAATAAACCCTTTATTTTGGACAGCGAATACACTTAGTACATGATGCAATCATTCCAACTTATAATGACACACTCATGTACCCCTTCCCCTCCGGAGTGCCGGACATTCCGGAACCTTCTAGAACATTCCCGATAAAAACACCGGAATCATTCCCGAACTCCGAAACGGGACTTTCCTTATATGAATCTTATTCTCCGGACCATTCCGGATCTCCTCGTGATATCCCGGATCCCATCCGAGACTCCGAACAACATTCAGTCTCTTTCTCATCATTCCATAACTACTCAAACAACGTCGAATCCTTAAGTGTGTCTCCCTACGGTTCGTGAATTATGCAGACATGATCGAGACACTTCTCCGAACAATAACCAATAGAGGAATCTGGAAATTCATATGGCTCCCACATATTTCTATGATTACTTTGCGATCGAATGAACCACTTACATATGATACCAATTTCCCTTTGTCTCATGATAGTTTACTTATCCGAGGTTATGATCGTCGGTATCTCTGCATACCTAGTTCAACCTCGTTACTGATAAGTACTCTTTTCTCGTTCCCGTGATATGTGATCCATTGTGAGCCAGTAACATGCTTGCAAGCCAATTGGATGACATTTCACCGAGAGGGCCCAGAGTATATCTATCCGTCATATGGATGGACAAATCCCACTCTTGATCCATGTGTCTCAACCAATACTTTCCGAACACTCAATGCCACCTTTATAGCCACCCTGTTACGGTGTGGTGTTTGATGACATCAAAGCATCCATCTGGTAAAGGTGATATGCATGATCTCATGGTCGAAGGAATTAGGTTACTATGTATCGGAAAGCATATAGCAATTGAACTATTGAAATGACTTGATCTTTATGCTACGCTTATCTATAGGAGTATGTCCATCATATCATTCTCCTAACAATATGATCTTGTTGTTAATAACATCTCAATGTTAATGATAGGGAAACCACAATCATCTATTAACCAACAAGCTAGTATTATATAGAGGCTTTACTAGGGACTTCAAATTAAGTTTACAAATCACACAAGTATTAATGTTTCCTTGTTAATACCATTATAGCATGAATGTAAACATTTATCATAAACATAAAGATATAATAATAACTACAAACCACACAAAGATACTTATCGATTTTGTCGCTGATTGGACAGAGACGACAGAAAACACAAATCTCTCCGAGTCAAAAGTTTGTACCTTGCACTTTGACGGGTCTAAAGCGCTAGGGGGTTTGGGGGCTGACTTGGTGCTCAAATCAACCCAAGGAGATAAATTATTCCATGTGTTGCAGATTCACTTCACGGTGATAACTAACAATTCTGAATATGAAGCCCCGCTGCATGGAATTCAAATTTCAAAAGATATCGGCATTCGCCAACTAATGTGCTATGAAGATTCGGATTTAGTTGATCAGCAAGTATCTGACATCTGTAATGCAAACAAGCACATGGCAGCGTATAGAGCTGACATGGATGAACTAGCAAAATCATTCGAAGGGTTTGAAGTTCAACACATTCCCTGAACAAAAAACAAGGAAGAAGATGCTCTATCAAGAATAGGCTCTGCACGGAAAAAGGTCCCGGATGGTGCTTTTCTGAAGCACTTAAGAGTTCCCTCTACACATGAGTTGATGAGGATTATCCAACCAAATCCGACTCACCTCTCATAGCAGTTCTTGCTGTAATTCCCAACTGGACAAAACCCTATCTGGAATTCCTGGTAAACGGAAAATTACCTAAAGACTATGTTCTGAGCCAACAGATCATCCGACAAGCAAAATCCTACATGGTGGTGAGTAGTGAGCTCTATAAGCGGAGTGTGTCTAGGTTCTTTTAGCGATGTGTTTCTCCGGAATAAGGAGTGAAAATCCTAAGGGAAATCCACGAAGGCGAATGCGGACATCACACCACAGCCAAATCTCTAGTGGCAAAAGCTTTTCGACATGGATTTTTATGGCTTACAGCTAAGCTAGATGCCGAACGACTGGTCAGCTGCGAACAATTCTAATGACATGGCCTTTTGCGGTCTAGGGGATTAACATGGTATGGCTATTTAAATTGGCTCCAAGTGGATTTACTCACCTCTTAGTGATGATGGATAAATTTACAAAATGGATTAAGGCTAAACCCATCACAAGTTGTTATGGAGCAACAGCCAAAAGATTCCTCGAGGACATTATTATCTGATTTGGATATCCACACAGTATTATTACAAACAATGGGAGTAACTTTTCCATGGGAGAACTTGCCGAGTTTTGCGATGATCAAGGGATCCAACTCGATATTGCATCAGTTGCACATCCACAAGCCAATGGACAAGTCCAAAGGATAAATGGTTTAATTCTTCAAGGCCTCCATCCTAGACTCGAATCACCACTTCATCATGCTGCGGGGGCTTGGGTTGAAGAAGTGTTGTCTGTTTTATGGAGCGTAAGAACTACTCCTAACAGGTCAACCAGATATACACCTTTCTTCTTGGTCTACAGTGAAGAGGCGGTCCTTCCATGTCTGTTCTGGTTATATTTCTGATTCTAAAAATGCTACCTTCAGGTATAAGTCTAAAATTTTAGTTTGTACTTGGGTTTTTGTCTGATTGCTGGATGCGGGTATTTTCCAAGTAGTGAATTGTTGGTACTGGAAGCTGGCTTTTATTTTGGGTTTAAACTGGTTTAGAAATTGAGCTCCATTTCTTGGCAAAGTTTCCGTGCAGAAGGTTAGTAGGCTCACGAAAGGGACGAGGTGGAAAGCCAGATAAATGATAAGTACAGAAAAAAACAATGCTTAAGTATTTTTCAAGCACAAAAATAAAGCCAAATTGCTAAGACGGAAAGCATATGTTCTTACAAGCTAGCACAACAAAATAATATTCTTGCTATTACATCAAATTGTTTTTCAGAATAACGCATTGTTTTTTCTGGTAAACTCTATGGTGCAGGTGAAGACGGAGGATCTGTCGGCTTGCTAGAGATGTCACCTACATCACCTCAATATCTTTCCGAGACAAGTGTATTAGACTCAGTCTGCTCATCATCTTCGGAAGCTTCAGTACCTTCTTCTCTCGGGGGAGGTGGCGCTTCAATGGGATTGAAGAATGCATTTTCGTAGCTGGTCAGATCAGCCAAGCGACAAGCATATCTGGCACAAGCATCCCAGATTTTTTTACATATTTTGTTCCTTGCCATCTTCATTGATAGTCAAATAACCCTTGGTAACTTGCCATATCTCCATGCTTCCATGGTGGCTCATTACCATTGTTAGGGCATTCTGTGCCGCCGTGCGTGCATACGACATGTTCCAATCCTTGACAAGATTGGGCATATCCTTCACCTTTTCTCGTACTTTAAAGGCGGACATTTTGTCTAGGCCGGAGTGATAGACGGATTCACCGATTTCCTCCAAAGATTGGCGGAAGTCATGGATCAGGTCTCCGGCAGCAACAAGACGGATGGTATGACACTCGGACGAAGAGGCATCAAGAATGTTGCAAGTACCTGAATATAAGAAAACAAGTTCAACAACATATCCGAGTAAACAAATTCGAAAAAACAACAATTCATAGACAGAAAACTTACCAAATATAGCATCATCTACTTTGGTCTTCTCCTCACGAAGACTGCGGAGTTCATTCTGAAGGGCTTCGGTGGTATCTTTTTGAATGTCCACCTCATCCTTCAAGTCCAAGATGACTTTGTCTTGTTTAGCTATTGTGCGATCATCCTCTTCAGTATCCATGTTTCTAGATTCAAGAACCCTGTTGATGCTTGATACGTCCAAAATGTATCTACTTTCCCGAACACTTTTGCTATTGTTTTTCCTCTAAACTTGTGTGATTTGGACGCAACTAACACGGACTGATGCTGTTTTTGGAAGAATTACCTTGGTGTCTAGTTTTTGTGCAGAAAATCAACTATCAGGAAAAATCCCGGAAAATATGCCAAAATCCTATTTCACCAGAAGACTCACGGAGCCAAAATACGAGACGGAGGAGGGCCGTGAGGGGCTCACACCACCTGGCCGCGCGGGCTAGGCCAGGCCGCGCCTGGGGGTGGTGTGGCTGCCTCGGTCACCCCCTCGACCTCCCTCTTTGCCTATAAGTTGCCTCTTGACCTAAAACCAAGGGCGGTTCGACGTTTTTCCAGAAAGAGTTCCGCTGCGCTGCCACCACCAGATTCCGTGACTCGGAACCAGAAACTTCGTTCCGGCACCCTGCCGGGACAGGGAATTGGAGGAGATCATCGCCATCATCAGCACCATCACTTCTCCATCGAACATCCATGTTTCCCCCATCTATGAGTGAGTAATATCCCGCTGTAGGCTATGGGGATGGTAGGGATTGGATGAGATCGTTCATGTAATAGCATCATATTGTTAGGGCATGGTGCCTAGTATCTATTATTAGTGCTTTTTGACTTTGTTGCAACTTGTTATTCTTAATGCTTGTCACTAGGGCCCGAGTGCCATGATTTCATATCTGAACATGTTATTGATTCATTATGATAGTATTGTTTATGGTCTTACCTGCAAGTTGTATACACATATTGTTGCCTGGAACCAAAGGCCCCGAAGTGACAGCAATCAGGATAACCGGAGGGAATGGCTTTGATGTGAGGATCACATGTGTTCATGGAGTGTTAATGCTTTGCTCCGGTGATCTATTAAAAGGATCACCTTAATTGCCAGTAGTTCCCTTGAGGCCCCACTGCAAATGGGCTGGCAGGACAAAATATGTTGTGCAAGTTCTCATTGCGAGCACATATGACTATATATGGAACACATACCTATGATTATTTAGTACTTGGATGCTTTATCTTATTTATCTGCAAATGCCCTATGTTCTGATTGCCATATGAATTGTCTTGTCCATGCAACACCCGTCCATCCATCCCTATGCCTACCGCGCTTTAATCCTACTGTTTACTGCAATTGTCACTACTGTATTTACTTTTACTACTGTTATTACTTTACTATCGCTACTACAAAACTATTGCTACTAATAAACTGCTATGAGCAAGATTGTTTCTAGGTGTAGCTGAATTGACAACTCAGTTGTTAAGGCTTATAAATATTCTTTGGCTCCCCTTGTGTCGAATCAATAAATTGGGTTTCACTTCCCTCGAAAATACTGTGATACACCCCCTATACTTGTGGGTCATCAATGCTGCACTCATGATCTACCTTGAGTTTTTCTAGCTCAGCACACAAATCAACATTTTCAACTTCGAAGACTTCGAAATCTTCGGTTTGTTCAATAACCTTGCAGGACTGCTTCACAAGATCTGGAGTAGTAAGAATGGAAGTTGAATAAATATTTGTTCACAACTCAAAAACATACTATCGAAATGAATTCGAGAATGCTTACCTTCTGCTTCATCTTTCGCAACTTTAAGCTACGCATTTTGAAGTCGGAGAGTTCTGATCTCTCTCCTCTTGTTGCATATATTCTTCAATAATTACTGGCTATAATCATTAACTTTCTATAAGTCAGAACAGTAACCAGAGTTAGAAGTCTACTAAGACTCTGGCTAGACTTCTGACTCTGGCTAATATTTTAACTAAGTTAAAAATCAACACAAGCCTTGGGAGAGCTATACTAGTTCAGTCTTTGGCATCCAATAAAAGCATAAATCCAGATTCCTAACCAACTTCATGCTTGGGGGCTAGAGGATATGATATAAAATAAAATAAAAAGAGTTAGAATACGACTTACATAATGTTCATGAGTTAGTTCGTTGAGGCTCATGTTTACTTCACATGAAACCTTCTCGGCGAGAATTAAGGGAACCACTGGTGGAGGCAGAATCACACCAGCCTTTAACATCTCGTCACGAAGACGAACTTGGTCGAGAAGCTCTATAATTTTGATATCTTCGGCTTCTTGCACCTCATCCTCAGCTATGATATTCCGGGTCTCCAAACAGTGAAGAGCTAACTTCCAAATTTCGTCTGCGTTTTCCAAGTGAGGCCAAGTTTGGCGACACCCGAATTTTGTAGAAGATTATCTGCGAAGGCCTGAGCTGAGGGATCATTACCCTTTGAGGGTTCACCCTTATCAACTACCGAGTCACTCATGGAGATGTTGGTTTGCGGACCAAGGTTTGCTAGCTCTGCAGATTGAGATAGAACATCTTCAGCATGTGGAGATGAAGTATCCTCCAGTGTTGATGATGGCTTTGGGGTGGGAGTCAGAGGCGGGGCATCAGGCGAGGCTAGAGTCGACTTTTGCTGGCGCAGAGTCTTCCTAGGATTTCCTTTTCCCTTGCCCTTCATGATTATTTTTGCTCTATATCATAACAGGGTAAGATCATTACAATTCAGAAAGAATACGAATTAAGATACAAAACCTTGTGAAGAAATTTACCTCTTCACAACAAGCACTTTCTATGTGCCAATAGAAATAGTCGGAGTTTTGCGCTTCCTGGTAAGCGCCTCCGGCAGCAACTCAAGATCTTTGTCCTCCTAAGGAACCGGATCCTTAGGCGGATATGCCTTGAGAGGAGCAAGCTCCGACTTGAGGAGGGCATCAAGCTAAAAGATGGAGTATCTAAGTATTGAGAATAAAACACGCAAATGTAAGTACGAGGGAAAACAGTCAAAAATCTTACTAGTGTCAAGGGTTTCTCGGACGTATACATGGCAAGAGAGACATCTGGAATCTTCTTCTTCACCCGCACCTTGATCAAACATTTGATTCGGGTCACGTACTCCTTGTTGGACATCGTGAGCCCACAAATCCTCAGGCTGTCCTTTTTGCTCTTGGTGACCGTATGCATAAGTCGGTCACCATGGTTCTGGAGGGGTTCGATCTGACGGGCTAGCCAACAATGGATCAAGTCGGATCCATGCAGACCCTTGTGCTTCATCAAATATTCCATCCGCCTCTTGAAGTGGATCAAATCTTTAGAGAGAGCCGGCTCCTCCACTTCCGAGGATTCCTGGGAAGCAGCGGCACCATCGACGAAAGAAGGCAAAGCTTCTTGCTTGCCAGGAGCCGATTTGTCCTTATGGTAAAATAACATGGATGGCCATCTTTCACTGAATCACTGGCCATGGTCTTAAGATAGGTTTGGTCTCTCCTAAGATCTAGGATGAGTGTTCCGGTAACGTAAGGATTGCCGGCAGTGATGGAATTTTTCCGGGTACCGAAGTAGTACCAGAATAAGATAAGACTCGGTTTAATTCCGAGATACCCCTCACAAAGAGAAAAGAAAGCACTAAGCTCTAGAATCGAATTAGGAGGGCGATTGTGGAGTTGAACTCCATAGTAATCGATAACCTCGGAGAAGAACTCTGAGGGAGGGAAACTCAAACCTTGGTCCAGATGGGTGCCGAAGTGAACCCTCTCATCAGCATGAGGGGTGGGAACGATTTCATTGAATCTGCTCCACCATTCGCCAGCGCAGAGAAGACCTTCCTTCTCGATGCCGAGCAACTTCTCATCTTCAAGCACATAGGGAATCCGGACCCCATGGAAGTTCTCCTTCTCCGTTGTTGTTGCCACTGTTGTCGCCGCCATCATCGACATTGTTCCGGAAGAAGAAGCATCACCCATATGGTCAGAGGGGATGACCTTTGGTGGGCGGTGCTGTGGGATTGGGGAAGGAAAGGAGGCAAGGGCGCTGTGTCGTTTGGAGGAAGGAGAGGGCAAGGGCGCTAGTGAAGAGGGTAATGAGAGCATCCCAACCCCTTATGAACTATGCCTGCGCCAAGATTTGTGTGAATGAACTGCAAGTCGTGCCTCGCATTGTAGAATGAATAAGGCAACATCCCCGAGAAGATTGCGCCTCCCTCGATCTCCGTGCACGCATTAAACAGGGCTTTGGTTATGTGCGAAGTGCCACCAACGGTCACGCTAATAGGAATGTCTATCGGTGACAAGACTAGACCTTCATTGATGTCAAGTTGTGTCAGAGACCAATTTCTAGCTCAGTTTGAAATCGACCACTTAATGCTTTGATCTGTGTTTTACACTTAATAATCATGTGTAGCCCAGTGCTTCATGGTGCACTTGGTTGGATCAAAAGACTATTGCTATGTTTGTTGCATCTCAGGGGCTCTAGTATATTAGGATGTGTTGCCCACAAGAGATTATCTCTATTAAACAGTACACATGACTATGCTTATTATTATCTTTTATCCCATATGATGTGCATCTACAAGTAGATCTTCACCCCTGACCTATCTCCATCCATTGACTCAACCCATGATAAAGGTTAAACAAAGAAACAAAGTCATGTACATGTGTCCTTTTTATTTCCTTTTAGCGTTGTTTCCCAAGGTTCGATTAAACCTAGGTCTACTAGGGAAAAGACTATTATACTACATCTATAATCTGGATTGAAGGTATCACGTATCTCCATTCCCCCTTTATAAAGAGGCTTAAATAAAACGGCCCAAAATAGCCATTGCCTCATGGTAATTCCGCCGAGGTTACCGTTAGGGATTACCTAACGCCTAGTTTGACTGGGCTGACAGTCCAACTTTGATCAAATTGATGACTCGACTCACCCATTCCACTCACTCGTTCTAATCGAATGGGCGAGGCGACTCGGACACCAATTGACTCGCCAAATCTGCGACTGAGAACATACCAAAGCTTCTCCCATCACTAGAGGAGTTCTTCCCCGATCCACTTGGACTCACTTACTCCGACTACCATGTTGACACCTCCGCTGAACCCTTGATGCACTCGACGACTCTTAGTCGTAGCCGAATAGGTCTCTCCTGGAAAACCTAGGCCGGATATCTATATAAGCCGTCCTAGGGAGAGCCTTTAGGGCACCCTTATAATAGTCTACAATCTCAACTCGCACAGGAGAAACCCTTGAAACCCATACTCTGGCTCTACCGTACTACTGGATTGCTAGCAGGAGTAGGATCCGTCCAAAGCCGGCGGATTTGAACCTAGGTAAACTTGTGTGCTCACTGTCCTGGAACACCGTACATATCACACCCCTCTCTTCCACATGCCCCGAGGACCCCCTCATGGCGTACTTGTCATCAATCCGACAACAGTTGGCACCCACCGTGGGGCAGGTGAGCTTCGGATCTATGTTCCGAGCGGAATCTGCAAGAATCGGAATCGGCAAGATTATCACCATCGGTCCCATCCTCTATGCCAGTGACGTCCCTCTCATCGTTCTCGACGAGACCTGGATTCCGGCTAGGGAGGCCGTGACTGCCGACACCATCATGTCTTTCGGCCAGATCGATGTGGACATCGGATTCGCTGAACCGGCCCCACCCACCCCAGCGGTGATGATAGAGGCAGAAGAAATTTTTGGGTCCCCTTTGTCCGCGGAGGCGGCAGAGTTTTGGATCCTAGAAAACCCTAATCCCACCTAGCCTGCACCTGTTGCGGAGATAATGGAGAAAGCCGAACCTGAAGCAGATCTTGCGGTTCAAGTCGAATCTAGAGTGGATCACCCTAGCGAGGCTGAATCCCAGATCGATCCACCCGCCGAGGTCGAAATCCAGGAGGAGCACAACAACAACCTTGATTCCGGCTCTGCTAACGCTGGAACAGACCAACCTTTCTTGAGGCATACGTTGAGGCGCATGATGTTGCAAGGCGCAAACATGGATGAGGTTCTCGAAACCATCAGGATCTTTGAGGAAGCCCAGAGGAAAGCCGCAACTACCTCAGGACCCACACATCGCACTTTGTCGGATATGGTTGATCCAGATCCGGCTCTGCCGATGCTAGAGACAACGAAGACTTGGTGCTGGAGGCAATCGGAACAAACACCGACTTACCTGCATCCTCGGATGACTCGATGACGTCTGCGGATTTCCGAAAGTTCTTCGCGAAATATGAAGAGGAGTACAACTCCAAAGCTGCAGAAGAAGGAGAAGACATGGATGAAGGATCCGGAGAAAACTCTCCCAAAGCACAGGATGACATGGATCTTGGAGATAATCCTGAGGTCCAGATGTCCGAAAGTATCGATCAGAGCTTGACTCCAGGAAACGGACCCAAAGCCTTCTTTGCTACTGGCGTTGCCAAGAAGGCAAAGAGGTAGAACAAGAAGAACAAGACGCCGACAAAATAACTTCCAGCAGAGGAGGTGATTGCCGAGGAATACGAGGAAGACTCAGATGGAGCACTTATCCCAGATGATCCCAAAGAAGAGTCGGTGGACGGACACGTGGTCACCGCAGGTGCCCGTAAACTCATCGATGTTGCATTAACCACACCTATCTCTACTGCGGCAGAACTCACTGCTGCAGAATTGGACAAAAGGGCCCAAGCCCTAGAAGCGCGTTGCTAAGTACTCCTAGATGAAGCCAAAACCCTCGAGGAAGAGAAGAAGTGCATGGCCAAGGCGGAGAAGCTCATCTCTCTGCAACATTAGAAGAACCGGAAAGGCCACATATGGGCTGACAAATTTCCGGAAGTACGAAAGGTTCTCTTTGAGGGAGATCCGGGGATGCCTAGGCTCGACAGTAACGGAGACCTGGTGTACCCAACACTAGTACAAAATACTGCCACAGCTCGAGATATCCTGGCAAAAAATCCAGGCCCAGAAGTGGTTCGATTGGGCATTAAGCTACTCACCAAGGGTCTGTAGCAGTAGATGGTAGCGAAATCCGGGAACAGAAAACTAGTCTCTCAATCAGACCAATGCCGCACGGATCCGGTCTGGAACGACATTAGACCCCAACGGGTTTCGGAACAGCATCAACGTTCCGACTGTCAAGAAGACAATCACTCCAGAACCGGATCTTCAGGACAACACCACAGAACTGCACGTGACTAGTGCAACGTTGCCCCAGCCGTCGAGCAAGAGGCGATTGCCGCACTGTATCCGAGAAATCCTCCACGGTGACAGTCGAACGATCGCAGGGAAGAAGACAAAGAGAAACGTCGGGAGGAGGACCGACAAATAATGCCACCTCCTAGACATACAAGCCGTCTGACTGAGCCCCACCATGCTAGGAGTGACAAACGAAGGAACGACGAACACCGTACCAAGTCAAGCCGGCAGGGGGCTCGTCGTAGTGAAGATCCTCCCCGGAACTAGAATAATGACGCTCCGGACGGAGACCAGCGATCGGCTGGAAACAATCCAACTTGTGTAATGGTGTAATGGTGGAGGAGGTGGTGGAGGGTGTAATGGTGGAGGAGGTGGTGGCAGAAGCCGAAGTCTGGCTCCAAGGCACCGCAGCCACAACCGTCAATCAGGACGGCGATCTCTGTCCCCAAGTGACGCGAGACACCGGATTAACTCCAACATACAGGCGTGGCGCTAGGAAAATGATGATATATACGTGGGCCCAAAATTCTTCGGACCTCGTATAAGAGCGACAAGATTCCCGGAAGGATTTTCTATCTCAAGACACATCCAGCCCTACGACAGTGTATCTCGGCCAGATACTTGGCTCTAGGATTTTTTCCAAGCTTGGTGCATCGCCAAAGGCGAAAACAGCCTGGTCGTGACCTGGTATCTCCCACTTATGTTGCGAAAGACGACACGATCATGGCTCAATGAACTTCCAGATAACACCATCCACAACTTGGATGACATGCAAAGCGCGTTCTTTCGGAATTTCGAAGGCACATATAAGAGGCCCTGTACGGTAGGAGACCTACAGCGTTGATCCAGAAAGCCAGAGAAACTTGCCGAGATTATCTCGGACGATGGATCAACACTAAGAACTCCTGTGAAGGAGTAAATAACCAAACTGCGATTGAAGCTTTCATTGCAGGACTCCCAATTGGTTTACTACGTCATCGCTTGAAGTGTGACAAGGTCACTAATTTGGGAGATATGATAGAAATAGCGAGCAAGTATGCAGATGTGACGATGATGCAGAGGGATTACTGAACACCCTAGATGTGCCACAGTCGGCAAAACAACCAAAGCAGCAAGCTCAGAAGCGCAAGAATACCTTGGAACAAAAACCCAACACGGAAACGGCAGTGGTCACTTCTACTTTCGGGTCTGGAGGACGAGGAGGACGCGGCGGTGTCTGCGGACGCGGTCGTGGGACATCAAGAGTCCAGGGTATAGGAGACCAGCAACTTGGCAAAACCTACTCCTGGGCCGACATTGCCAATAACCCATGTGTGCATCACTTAGATGCCAATGGGGGCTTGTCTCACACAAACGCCGAGTGTCGTTTTAATGATGACATCAAGAAAGACGATACTGCTGGCTACAGGGCTAAGGGGAAGAAGGGAAAGAAGAATCCTGAAAAAGATAAAGAGGCCAAGGAAGATTCCGACATGGAGGAAGCTGATCCTTCAAATCCCAAGCCAGAAGGGAAGAAAAACTTCCCAACAAAGAAAGACACCTACGTCACCTTCCTCAGATCTCAACCAACTAAGGTCAAGAAAGTAGTTCTGCATGAGCTCAACGCAACAGTTCCGACTGTCCCCTAATTCATGGACTGGTCGGAAGTGGCAATCACCTTTGACCGTGTTGATCATCCGCCTAAGTTGCATAGGCGAGGAAAATATGCCTTAGTCGTCAATCCACTTATTTATGGCTATGGTTTGTCCAAGACTATCATGGATGGCGGCAACAACATTAACATCTTGTATGTCCAAACACTACGCCGGATGCGAATCTCGGAGACCCAGCTGAATTACAGCTTTGTGATCTTTCATAGAGTTGTCCCAGGAAGACAAGCAAATTCCCTGGGAGAAATCACTTTGGATGTTACCTTTGGAACTCCAAAGAACTATCGGACAAAAGCACTTTCCTTCGAAGTGGTCCCGTTCAAGAGCGTGTACCATGCTATATTCGGACGTCCGGCTTACTAGGCTTTTATGGCTCGTCCGTGTTACATTTACAATATGATGAAAAATCCAGGTCCCAAAGGCGTGATCACCATCAGGGGAGACCCGAAGAAGGCGCAAGAGTGCGAGGACGGAAATGCTGCCTTTGCTGAAGCCGTGCTGCATGCCCAGGAGTACTAGGAGATCAAGAAGACCATCGATCCGTCCGAGATGCCTGTGACAAAGAAGGAGGTGACAAAGCCGAATCCGGAGTTCAAGGCATCGGAAGAGATGAAGAAGACGCCATTGAAGGATGATGACCCCTCCAAGGTGACCCGGATAGGCATAGGCCTAGATAGCACATAGGAAAGCGCGCTCGTCAAGTTCCTCCAAGCAAATCAAGATATCTTTGCATGGTAGCCATCTGACATGACCGGAGTACCTAGGGAACTTGCCGATCACTCTCTAAATGTACACCCGAACGCTAAAACCATCAAACAGTCCCTATGACGTTTTGGTGATGAAAAGTGTAAGGCAATAGCTAAGGAACTAGCCCGGATCGAGTTAGCCGGATTCATAGAAGAGGTCATCCACACTAAGTTGTTTCCCAATCCTGTAATGTCCCCTAAAAAGGACAACACTGATTTAAGGATGTGTGTTGGTTATACTGCCTTGAACAAGGCTTGTCCCAAAGATCTGTTCGCTCTTCCTAGGATTGATCAAGTTATCGATTCTACGGCAGGCTCGAAACTCCTATATTTTCTCGACGCATATTCCGGTCATCACCAAATTCGGATGAAGGAATCTGACAAAGTCAAAACTTCATTCATAACCCCCTTCGGAACCTTCTGTTTCGTTATGATGCCTTTTGGGCTGAAGAATGCAGGAGCTATGTACCAGCACACTATGCAGCGTTGCCTCCACGACCAAATCGGACACAATGCACATGCATATGTGGACAATATTTCGGTGGTGTCCAAAAAGAAGGAAACATTAATTTCCGACTTGGAGGAAACATTCATCAATCTATGAAAATACAATATAATGCTTAACAAGAAGAAATGCTTCTTTGAAATACCAGCCTGAAAATTGTTAGGTTTTATCGTGTCTCAAAGAGGCATAGAGGAAAACCGGGACAAGATCAAGGTTATACTCAATATTTCTAGGCCAACTCGCCTGAAAGACATTCAAAGACTAACTGGTTGCATTGCTGTAGTCAGTAGGTTTGTAAGCCCGCTCGGTGAAAGAGCCACACCACTGTACAAGCTCCTAAAAAGACTAAAAAGTTCGTTTGGACCGACGGAGCTGAAGCTGCACTACAGGACCTGAAAGCAGTACTCTCATCTGCTCCCATCCTTGCAGCACCGGAACCACAAGAACCGATGTTGCTCTATCTCGCTGCGACAAACAGGGTCGTCAGTATCGTCATGGTGGTGGAGAGACCAGAGGAAAATCAGGAACACCTGGTGCAGCGTCCGACTTACTATCTCAGCGAGGTCTTAACTGAATCAAAGGAACGGTATCAACACTATCAAAAGCTGGCTTATGGTGTGTTCTTAGCATCCCGTAAGTTACGACATTATTTTCAGGAACATCCAATTACCATGGTGAGCACAGCTCCCATGAGAGATATAATCAACAACAGTGATGCCACAGGACGCGTCGCAAAATGGGGCATAGATCTTTTAGCTTTCGACATTGAGTACAAACCTCGTACAACAATCAAATCCCAAATCCTTGCTGACTTTGTCACTGATTGGACAGAGACAATGGAGAATATGACCTTGCCAAAGTCGGAGTATTGGACCTTACATTTTGACGGGTCTAAGGCGCTCGGGGGCTGGCGTGGTACTCAAGTCACCCCAAGGAGAAAAACTTTTCTATGTATTGTAGATCCACTTCATGGTGACAAATAACATTGCTGAGTATGAAGCACTACTGCATGGAATCTGTATTGCTAAGGATATCGGCATCCGACATTTAATGTGTTATGGAGATTCGGATCTTGTTGCCCAACAAGTAACGGATATCTATAATGGGAATAAACACATGGCAGCATATAGAGCTGTCGTGGATGAACTATCTAAATTGTTTGAAGGGTTTGAAGTTCAATACATCATTCGAACAGAAAATGAGGAAGCGGATGCACTATCTTGAATAGGCTCTGCAAGGAAAAAGGTTCCGGATGGCGCTTTTTTGGAGCACCTCAAAGGTCCCCCTATAAAGGGAGTAAACGAGGAATATCCGACCAAATCCGACTCACCTTTAGTAGCAGTTTTGGCTGTGATTCCCAACTAGACTCAACCCTACCTTAATTACTTGGTAGACGGAAAATTACCCAAAGACGAAGTTCTGAGCCAACAGATTGTCCGACGAGCAAAAGCCTACACTATAATTAGTGGTGAGCTCTATAAGCGGAGTGCGTCCGGGGTATTTCAGCGATGTGTATCTCTAGAAGGAGTGGAAATCTTACGAGAAATCCACAAAGGCGAGTGTGGTCACCATACTGCAGCCAAATCTCTAGTGGCAAAAGCTTTCCGACATGGTTTTTTCTGGCTTACGGCCAAGGCAGATGCCGAACGGCTGGTCAAGACGTGCAAGGGCTGCCAAAAATACACCAAACAAGCTCATGTTCCGGCTGATCAGCTGCGAACAATACCTATAACATGGCCTTTCACGGTCTGGGGGATTGACATGGTAGGACCGTTTAAACGGGCTCCAAGTGGATTTACCCATCTCTTAGTGATGGTGGATAAATTCACAAAATGGATTGAGGCTAAACCCGTCACTAGTTGTGATGGAGCAACAGCCAGAAGATTTGTCGAGGATGTCATAATCCGATACGGTTATCCTCATAGCATTATCACAGACAACGGGACTAATTTCTGTATGGGAGAGCTTGCCGAATTCTACAACGAAAAAAATATCCAGCTTGATATTGCATCAGTCGCACATCCACAAGCTAATGGACAAGTCGAAAGAGCAAATGGTTTAATCCTACAAGGCCTAAAACCAAGACTCGAAGCACCACTACGACGTGTTGTGGGGGCTTGGGCAGAGGAATTACCTTCTGTAATATGGAGCTTACGAACAACTCTGAACAGGTTAACCGGATACACACCTTTCTTCTTGGTCTATGGCGCAGAAGCAGTTCTTGCTAGTGATTTAATTCACACTTCTCCTAGAGTTACCGCATCTATTGAAGAGGATGCCGAAATTTCTCGACAAAATGATCTCGACTTAGTCGAAGAAGTTCGCGTCGTTGCTAAGATGAGATCAATAGCCTATCAGCACAAGTTACGCAAGTATCATAGCCATAGAGTCAGAAACCAGTCTTTCAATAAGGGCGATTTGGTTCTCCGGCTTGTGCAGAAAAGAAAGCATAAACTTTCCCTAATATGGGAAGGACCCTTTTTAGTTAGTCGAGTATTGCACAATGGTTCTTACTATCTAACTGATATGCAGCCAGTCAAAGAAAGACCTACTACTAAGAAAAGATAGAGAGTTGGAGGCAGTACAGACCCGGAAGAATTAGACAAACCATGGAATATTGCTTAGCTACGTCCCTTTTATTTCTTAGTTTATCCTTCTTTGTAATCATATATGTGTACATGTCCAATGAGAAATAAAGTGTTGGTTGCCTCAAAAAAACTGAGAAGTTTTTTACCATCTTATTTCCGAACGATCATGTCACAGTCGAAAATCCCAGAATACTTGAAAGTACTTTATGCTCATGTTTGTTATGGTTTAGATTTCTGATTCTAAAATTGCTACCTTCGGGTATAAATCTAAATTTTATAGTCTATACTTTGGCTATTTATCTGATTGCCAGATGCGGGCATTTTTGAGTAGTGAATTTTTGGTACTGGAAGCCGGCTTTGTTTCTGAGTTTAAACTGGTTTAGCAATTGAGCTCCGTTGCTCGGCAAAGTTTCCGTGCTAAAGGTTGACCGGCTCACAAAATGGATGAGGCGGGAAGCCAGATAAACGATAAGTATAGACAAAAAAGCATAAGTGCTTATGTAAACATTTCAGGCACGAAAATTATAAAGCCAAAAGTGGTGAATAGATAAAATAAAAATTAGCACTAGCAAAAGTATCATACTACTGATTTACAATCCGAATTGTTTTCAGAATAATACATTGTTTATTCTGATGCTCTAGGATGCAGGGGAAGAAGAAGGAGTTGTCGGCTCACTGGAGACATCAGCCTCGCCTCGATATCTTTCTGAGACGTTCAAATCCGATATGGTTTGCTCGTCGTCGGAAGCTTCACCATTTTCTTCGGCGGGTGGAGGTGGCGTCTCTACGCGAGTGAAGAAAGGGGTATCATAGCTGGTCAAGTCAGCTACGTGGCACCCATATTTGGCACAGGAGTCCATGATGGTTTTAATGTCCTACTCGTGACCGTCTTCATCCACTTTACAGTACCCTCTGGTTACTTGCCAGATTTCCATGTTTCCATGGTGAGTCATAATCATGGTGAGAGCGTTCTGCGCTTTGGTCCGCGCGTAAGACATGTTCTAGTCCTAGATAAGTTGGGGCATCTCCTTGGCTTTGTCTTGTACTTCAAAGCCGGACATGCTATGCATGTCCAGAACCTTGAGAACTTCGCCAATATCCTTAATGGATTGGCGGAAGTCATGAAGCAAATCACCGACTTGTGTAAGCCGGCTAGTGCGAGACTGGATAGAGGCTGAGTCCAGTGAGTTCAGAGGACCTGCGCATGTAATGCAAAAAGGGGTTAATAAAATGAATATGGACTACAAAGAGTCGGAAGATGCAGAAAATTCAGAAAGAGGGAAACGTACTAAAGATGACATCGTCGACTTTGATCTTCTACTCCCGAAGACTCTGGAGTTCAGCCCGGAGTGCCTTAGTAATATCCTTCTCTCTGAACAATTCATTGCTGAGATCCGAGATTTTCTTATCTTGGAGCAAAATCTTACGATCACGCTCCTTGGTGGCCATGGAGGAGGATTCGAGAACTTGAGCAATGCTCTTCTCATGATCCGCCTTAAGCTTATTCAGCTCTTGGCGGAGGTCCTTGTTTTCCACCTCTAGGAATTTCAGATTCTCGGCCTCCTCAATCATAGCACAGGATTGCTTTACCAATGCTATAGTCACAAGAACAACAGTTGAACAAAAATTCGACTATGAAATAAAAGGCAAGGTTTGAGTACTGAAATGTTTACCTTCAGCCTCATCCCTAGATACTTTCAGTAGAGCATTTTCAAGCCGGAGAGCTCTGATTTCTCTCTGCTTGTTACAGATATTCTTCAATAATTCCTGGTTATATGAATTAACTTTCTGTAAGTCAGAATACCCAGAGTCAGAAGTCTACTAAAGAATCGGGCTAATATTTTTACTAATATCAGCACGAGCCTTGGGGGCTACACTAGTTCATTCTTTGGCATCCTAAGGAAGCATAAATCCGGATTGTCTATCCAACTTCATTCTTGGGTGCTAGAGGATATGATATGGAATAAAGAAAAAGTTGGAATTCCGACTTACATGTTGTTCATGAGTGAGTTTGCTCAATCTCATGTTCACTTCGGTGGTAACCTTCTCGGCGAGGGTGAGCGGGATCACTAGTGGTGCTAGAAGATCGTCGGTTCTCAGCCTCTCGTCGCAAAGAAGGACTTGTTCAAGAAGTTCAGAGTACTTGACGTCCTCTGCTTCTTGTGCTTCTTCTTCAATAGTGATAGTTCGACTTCCAGACATTGTTGGCAAGCCGTTGGATCTCCTCTGCAGATTTCTAGGAAAGGCCAAGTTTGGCAATTCCTGGACTACAGAGGAGATTGTCGGTGAATACCTTTGCCGAGGGATCATTACCCGAGGAGTGTTGACCCTTATCAAAACCTGAGTCACCCATGGTGATGTCAGTCTGTGATCCGAGGATCACTGGCTCTGCTGATTGAGCCGGATCTTCTACGACGATCGGAGATGGAGTAATCTCCGGTGCTGCAGAAGGTTGAGGGGAAGGAGTTGGAGGTGTTGTGGCAGGAGAAGTCAAATTTAACTTTGACTGGCATAGGGGCTTCGACAAAGCTCCCTTCCCCTTGCCCTTGGTGAGCTGTTTAGCTCTGAGAAGGCAATAGAACAAAGAACATTACATCTCGGAAAGAATTAAGACATATAGTACAAAGACCTTGTGAGGAAAGATTACCTCTTCACAACGGGCACCTCCTTTGTGCCGATAGCCACTGTTGGAGCTTTACACTACCGAGGAATTATGTCCGGCAGTGGAACCAAATCTCTATCATCCTGAGAAATCTCAGGAGGATATCCCTCGACAAGAACAAGCTCCGACTCAGGGAGGTCAGCTAGCTAAAAAAAGATGACATATTTCAGTATTGCAAAAACAATGAGAAGATGAACACATAGATTGAGTTACTGCTGGAAACTTACCACCACCACAGGATCTTCTGTCGTATGCATGTCCAAATACAGCTCTGGGATTTTCCTCTCAATCCGCTCCCTTATCAGCCATTTGATTTGACATACGTAGTCTTTATCCGAGTAGGGCTTGGAGCAGATTTGGAGGGAAACTTTCTTGGATGTTGTGATGGAATGCATAAGCTGGTCTCCATGATGTTGTAGAGGCTGGATCCGCCATGCCACCCAGTAGTGAACTAAGTCGGATCCTTTCAGGCCCTTGTGCTTCATCAAATATTCAATCTGCCTCTTGGCAAGAAGCAAATCGTCACTGAGAGCCGGCGAATCTGCGTCCTAGGACTCTTGGGGCGTGACGGCACTGTCAACCAAAGCTGACAAAGCAGTAGCTTTGCCGGGAGCCGGAATATCCTTATGATAAAAGAAAGTGGACAGCCATTGCTTGACCGACTCACTGTCCATAATCCGAGGATAAACACGCTCTCTTCTAATAGAAAAACTAATAGTACCGGTAATGTATGGATTATCGGCAGTGATGCAATTTCTCTGGACATGGAAATAAAACCGGAAAAGAGTAAGGATCGGCCTAATGCCGAGATACCCCTTGCACAAAGAAGCATATGCACTCATCTCTAAGAGAGAGTTCAGGGGAAGATGGTGGAGATGAACTCCATAATGACTGATAACCTTAGAAAAGAAGTCTGAGAGAGGGAAACTCAAACCTCTGTCGAGGTGGGTGCCAAGTGTACCCGCTTGCTGTCGTGCGGGTTGGGGACGGTTTCGCCGAAGCCGCTCCGCCAGTCACCGATGCGGAGGAATCCTTCGTCCTCCATGACGCGGAGCTTGGTGTCATCAAGGACGCACGAGATCCAGGCCCCACGGCTACTCTCCTTCTTCGTCGCCGCTACCATTGCTGTCGTCGCCGCCGTGCCAGAAGATGATGCTGAAGCCATTTTTCCCATATGCTGGTGACCTAGGATGGGTGGCGCTGGAGGTTTCTAGGGAGCGGATGAGCTCTGTTTTCATGGGAGACGTTGGGGAGAAGGAAACGATGCAAGTGCTGGTGAAGAAGATGGGGAAAAGAATCCTCACCACTTATATCCCCTAGTCGCGTTAAGATTCGTGTAAACGCGACAGTGAACACGCCACACGTCGTGGAAAGAATTGGGTAACCCCCGCGCGATGATTATGCCGCCTCAATCTCCATGCATGCATTAAAATGGCGCCTTGGTTCCGCGAAAGGCAGACCCACCAACGGTCGTGCTGACAGGAATGTCTGCCAGTGACGTAACTTGACCATGACTAGTGTCAGGTTACGTCAGAGACCAAGTTCCGGCTTAGTTTGAATTTTGCGCTAGAAACCCAAATAATGTATTCATAGGTCCGGATCATTTGAGACTCGGATCCTATCCTTTATTTTTTGAAGTTTCAGGAACCCTTCAAGAATCTACAAGCCAAAGATCAAGCTAGACAATGATGAAATCCAACTCTGGATCTTGGAGGCTTCAGGGGCTTCTATTGGGGATATACTTTCCGGGTATCCTCACTTTGCCTCATTGACCAGGGTGGCCACTTTGGGTTAGATCTTTGCTTCATGGGCGGCCCAATCAGGGAGAAGAGACGGAGTCCAGTCCGGCTATGGGAAGGCCCAGAAGACTTATTGACATAGGCTAGTTGTGTTACTTGTAGTTCAAGATGTACTCTGTAACCGACTCTTAGTCGTAGCTGGATAGGTCTCTCCAGTAAACCCTAGGAAGGATATCTATATAAGCCGTCCTAGGGAGAGCCTTTAGGGCACCCTCATAATAGTCTACAATCTCAACTCGCACAGGCGAAACCCTTGTAACCCATACTCCGGCTCTGCCGTATTACTGGATTGCTAGCAGGGGTAGGATCCGTCCAAAGATGGCGGATTCAAACCTGGGTAAACTTGTGTGCTCACCGTCCCAGAACACCATACGTCTTACACCCCTCTCTTCCACACGCCCTGAGGACCCCCTCATGGCGTACTTGTCATCAATCCGACGACACTGCCTAGGGGCGAACCTGGGTAAACCCTTGTGTCTGCCCTCAATCTTGAACCGCAGATGACGACTTGCTCTTTTCCCCAATCGACTCAATCACTACCCCTAGTAGCGACTTCCGTGGCCATTCCCGCGACAAACAGGTTTTTAACTTCTTGCTAATTAAGATTTTGCATCTTGACAATTTAACAACATTAGGTCTAACTTGAGCTACAGGTAAGCGCGATAGATTTTTCTTGAATTAAATGTCTCTTCGGAGGTAGATGAATGCATCTTCTTGTAGTAAACAATCCCATCGGTGTGAGTTTCCAACTATTAGGGAAAAAATTCTCAATTTTCCAAGTGATGACAAGATTGTTCCTTTCCATAATGAAAGTCTGGAGGATATGGATATGAATGCCACAAGCCAAGGTTTCAGACATATATAGTGGACCGACATGTTGTTCTTATGATTCCCATGTTTTATGAGTTTTCAAACTTCGGCCTAGCTAACTCTGCCCACTTCAATGACTTTATGTTGATTTATCGAAATTACATCAAATTTGAGCTACAAGTAAATTGTAGGTTGCTTTGAAAGTTTTATGAAAAATATTTTGGAGGTACCCATCCGGGGTTCGATTAATATATCAGAAATGTGTGAGATTTTTGACAACAGGTTAAACTTCTTTCTAAGTTTTTGCATCTTGATAATTTAACGAAATTAGGTCAAATTAACTTGAGCTTAAAGTTAGTGCCATAGATTGCTCTTGAATTAATTGTGTTTTCAAACATGGATGGGTGCATATTCTTGTAGTAAACAATGTCGTTGGTGTGAGTTTCCAACTATCAGGAAAATACATTCTAAATTTTCCGAGTGATGACGAGATTGTTCTTTTTCACAAAGAAAGTCGGAAGAATATGGATCTGAGACCCACAAGCCAGGCTTCCAAACATATATAGTGGGCCAATATGTTGTATTTATGATTCCCATATTTTATGAGTTTTCAGACTTCGTCCTAGCTATCTCTACCCACTTGAATGAATTTATGCCGATTTACCGAAATTAGGTCAATTTGAAATACAAGTAAGTTGTAGGTTGCTTTGAAAGTTTTATGAAAAGGCTTTTGGAGATACCCATCGGGGGGTCAATTAATATATCAGAAACTACCGAGAGTTTTGATAACAACTTCAACTTCTTGCTAAGATTTTGCATCTTGACAATTTTAAACCTGTTTTGAAAAGGATCATATGAAATAAAAGAAAAACAAAAAAGAATGATTTACGCATTATGTACTAGCATGTTGTGTGCACTACGTGCCATGAAAATCATAACCATGGAATTAGACATGTTTTGGAAAATTAGTTTCACAATATTGTCCTACCATGTGTATGGACATTATTCGGGTTCAACCCGAAAAACCAAGGTCATCAATGCCATATCTACATCATAGTTTATGATCTTATAGAGTTCCCATAGTAGTTTGGTTGATAGGTGCATCTTGGCATAGTAAGGATTATTGCATGTTGGAGTACCCAACAATTAGGATAAAATACATTCAATTTTTCCTAGTGATGACGGTGATGTTTTTCTACGAACGAAGTCCAAATAGTATGGTTCAAAATGCCACAAGCCAATGGTTTCAGAGATAGTAGATCATGCTTGCTATCTAACTTCAGCACTTAAATAGCTTTATGTCGATTTTTCGAAACTAGGTCAAATTAACTTGAAGTACAAGTAAGTGATATATTGCTCTTAAGATTGTACATAGGGCCTTTGAAGGTATTGTACCCACTAGGGAATCAATATATGAGAACGACCAAGAGTTTTGAAAGATTCAACTTCTTGCTAATAATTTGCGTGCCGACAATGTTGACCTTATTTTGAATCTAATAGAGGAAAATAATGAAAAATCCTAAAAACAAAGACTTACACATGGCATCCTTTTGCATGTATTAGCTGCCATGAAAAATAATAAACATGAGTTTTGACAACTTTGGAAAAACTTGCCTCACAAAATTGTCCTAGCATGTATGTGAACAGGTTTCAAGCCGAATGTCCAAGGTCATGGCCATATCCAATATCATGTTTATGATAATTTTCCCAAATTAAGTAGATTGGTGCATACTGGCATAGCAACTAATGTTCCCAGGGGGAGTTTTCAACAAGTATTAGGAAAAGAGACAATCTCAATTTTCCAAGTGAGAGGAATGTTTTTTCTGTAAATCAAGTATAGTAGTATTAGCCCCCCCCCCCTCAAAAGGATAGTAGTACAAGTACTATGACGAATATGGCTCAAAATAGAGGAGAAAATTAAAGAGCGAGAAGAGACTATGAGGATAACGTAGGCAACAAGAGAGGAGTTGAAGACGGTGTGATGTCATAAGAAAAGTTACATATTACGACGGGTTCCTAAAATGCGGTACTAGTACACGTACTACTAGTGGATTTTCTCCCTCCTTCACGCAATGATTATACTTCTAGTTTGAGATGTAGTTGTCCGGAAAAAGATGGGGCCCATACCATATCACGATTAATCAAGTTTGGTGACACAACTTTATGTAGAGTATACTATAGATAAGCATATAGAGACACTTAATTTTTAATTGAGGAAGTATGAGACACCGAATAATTCAGCAGGATCTGCATGATTCTCTTCATTTTTGTATAAAGCGGGTGCCTCTTGAATACCCTGGGCCGAGAAAAATCAAGAATACCCTAGGATACTTTTCAAGGAATTAATACAAGCACGACTATAAACAAATATTATAAAGTACAATAGTATGCACCCCTCCTTTCACCTAAAACACCCAACCTGTCATTTCTTAGAACTCGATCTCTCTCTATTTCCTTCCAAAATACCATATGACAACTTTCTCTAGAACACGTCGATATACCTGACAAATGGGAACAACCCCAAAACTCCGCCTAGAACATAGACTCTATCGACGGGTCATGGCTGCGGCCACTATCCGACTCCTCTGACGAAGAAGATAGCCACTAGCAGCACCTTTTGAAGGGACGCCACCACCAACGTCGAGCAACTCCGATAAGATGGGGCGATGAGAGTGAGGAAGAGGAGGAGTCTGAGGACGATGTAGAGGAGGAGTTCAAAGACGACGACAGGTAGGATGCCTAGGACGATGAGGAGGAGGTCTCCCCCCTCCCCCAAGAAGTGTGCCCGGGTGCAAAATTAAATGGTGTCCAGAAAAGAGTCTGACAATGTATTGTATCTTGTTCTAGGTAGTATCCTGGCTTTGCTAAATAATGTTGCCAATGAGAGTCCCCAGCTTTTAGGAAAATGCTTTTCAATTTCCAAGTGGTAGGATTCGTTTTTTAATAATGAAGTACGTCTGAATAATTTCACTTAAAGTGCACTCAATGTACTCTAACAAAATATAAATAATTTCCACTTTATGTTCATACTATACGAAAATACTTATTTCGTTGCATGTAATGATACATAGTTTTTTGCGGCGGTGCAATGATACATAGTTGAAACTTAAATGGTAATACTTTTTCCGTAATACTGGTCAAACTTCATAGTATTTGGCTTTCCAAAAAAAATAATATGGTACACCTCACTTTGTAGAACGAAGGTAGTATATTGTAAACACCAAGAGTTTTGAAAGGTTCAAATTCTTTCTACAAAGTTGCGTGCCAACAATTTTAAACCGGTTTTGTAAAAATTAAAGAAACTAAATGGAAATGAAAAAAATGAAAATCTTCACTTGTCCTCTTTGATTTGTGCTTGTTTCGACGAAAACTACAAACATGGATTTGAACAACTTTCTAAAAACTTGCTTCACAATATGGTCACAATCATGTATGAACATTGTTCAAATTTTAAGCCAAGATAGTAATGTCAAGGTCATATCTGCATCACTCATCTCATTTATTTGCGATAAATTAAAAAAAGTAAAGAGAACAATAAAAAGTTAAGCACTTATGTATGGTGTCCTCTTCCGTAAATGATAAACATGAATTTTAACAAGGTTTAAAAATACTTCCTTCACAATATAACCAGCAATGTGTCCATTTCCGGGTTTCAAGTTAAATAATGACAAAGGTCGTGGCCATTATCTACATAGTTTATAATAATGTGTCCTTTTCTGGTAGATGCGTGCATCTTGGCATGGCATACAAATGTTGTTAATGAGACATGTCAACTTTTATGTATGGAAAATTTTCAAATAATTTTATAAGTGCCACATATAATTATTTTTTAAATAAAGTGCAAATAGTATGGCTCTGAATGCCAGACTTGTTGGTTTGCGGCCCCAAAGTTGTCGAGCGAGTGCAAAGAGGGGCCCGAGTTGCTTGTAATTGCCGTGTTTCGCAAAGTTGGGCTGCTAACTACCGAGAAGGGCCATTTTGAGGCAAACTCATCTCACCCCTACCACATTCAAACATTTTGTCAAACTTCCCCGTGAAGTAGATGGTCACGACCCTCATGTCAGTACTCTGTCTATGATGCGAGCGCCAATGCGGCAACCACGTAGGCAAAACGAGGAACTAAGGGCCTTGGTGCGTTGACCAAATTCACAAATTCACTCCCTCCTTTCGCATGAACCCTAGCACCAACGGCGTCGAAATCCACCCTCCAACCAGAACGATCCCTTTGGACATTTGACTTCCGGTGCCAAGTTGTTGTGCTCACTCGCTGATCCCAAGCTCCAATGCCGCATGTCGTGTCCATAGTTGCGAGGATCTAGCCCGCCTCCACTGCCGACGAGCTGAGCAACACAAAGGATGACAGGTCCTACTACCAAGGAACAAGAAGTCCTGGCTACATGCGGGTGAGCTAATCTTCTCTTTGTTATTCGCACTAACTATAACTATTGGCTGGCTAATAATATTAAAGAGACAGATCAAACCTAGAATTATTTGCTAGCCCAACGCTGACAAATAATTTTTATCTTTTGTCCCCAATTATCCATTATGTAGGATCTCCGCGGACCACCCTTACATGGTTTCAATAACTCTCAGAAAGTACCGCTCTAAATTAGCAAATGGGAAGGGCAAGTCATATGGACTTCATTGTTGAGGGATAGAAGAAACGCCTGCACAGATCTACACTATCCCTAGTAAGGTTGCTGCTATGCATAAACATGCTGAAATAGGGCCAAAGCAGTCTGGACAGTTCAGCTTCATGGATAAATGAGGCATCATAGTTCCTCAAATGTGTGATAGTTAGCTAACCAGGATGATGAAAAGGTCTCTTGTGATTCGCATGTTTGTGCTGAATTCTAAAATAGTGGATGTGGAAGCTACTGCTATTGGGAGTCACCCTGCTATTCATGGACAGGGTGGTATAACTCAAACTCTTGCTGCTGGTAAGAAAATTGTATTTTGTCCTCCTTGCATGCTTCTGTCTGGCAACCTCCTCCTAGGACCCGCCCTGCTATTCTTGGACCGGGTGGTTTCACTCCAACCCCTGCTACCGGTAAGAAAATGTGGTTCATCCTATTCACCATGCTTCTGTTGGGAAATATCCTTGTAGGTGTCCCCATATTGCCGTTGTGCAAATCCCTGCTATGGAATCTGCTAGTACTGGTCGTCCCTGTTGTGTTGTTTCTCTAGCTGCTGCTGACCCAATCCCTGCCGCCGTTGTGCAAACCCCTGCTATAGAATCTGCTGGTACTAGTCATCCCCATGGTATTGTTTCTCTGGATGCTGACCCAATCCCTGTTGCCGTTGTGCAAACCCCTGTTATGGAATCTATTGGTACTGGTCATCCCTGTGGTGTTGTTGCTTTGGCTGCTGCTAACCCAATCCCTGCCGCCATTGTGCAAACCCCTACTACGGAATCTGCTGGTACTGGTCGTCCCTATGATGTTGTTTCTCTAGCTGCTGCTGACCCAATCCCTGCCGTCATTGTGCAAACCCCTGATATGGAATCTGCTGGTACTGGTCGTCTCCGTGGTGTTATCTCTTTGGCTGCCGCTGGCCCACTAGTTGTCGCCATTGTGCAAACCCCTGCTATGGAATCTGCTGGTACTGGTCGTCCTTGTGGTGTTGTTGCTCCGGCTGCTGCTGACCCAATCCCTACCGCCGTTATACAAACCCCTGCTATGGAATCTACTAGTACTGGTCATCGCCGTGGTATTGTTGCTTTGGCTGCTGCTAACCCAATCCCTGCCTCCATTGTGCAAACCCCTGTTATTGAATCTATTGGTACTGGTCGTCCATGTGGTGTTATTGCTCTAGCTGCTACTGACCCAATCCCCGCCTCCATTATGCAAACCCCTGCTATGTAATCTGCTGGTACTAGTCGTCCCCATGGTGTTAATGTTCCAGCTGCTACTGACCCAATCTCTCCCTCCGTTGTGCAAAACCCTAATATGGAATCTGCTGGTATTGGTCGTCCCCGTGGTGTTGTTGCTCCGGCTCCTGCTGACCCAATCCCAACCATTGTTGAGCAAACCAAGGCTTCTGGAGGCTACCCCGTTGTTGTTGCCAAAACGGTTGTCTCCTTGGGTGCTGCTCCTCGTCAAACCCGTGCTCAAGTTTAGTGGGCTGCCGTTGCGGCTTCTCCAAGCCCTGTTGTTGTGCAGCAAGCTCATGGTCTGGACTCTGCTAGCACTCAAAGCACTGTTGTTGTGGGAACTGCTCATGGTAGCGATGTGGCATGGCAGCAGCTGCTCCTATTGTAGATGTCGTTAGCCATGTCCCTACCTATCCACCAGGTATTGTAGCTCCTGTTGCTAAGGGCCCTCTCCTTGCTCGTCCTGATGATGCTTTCACCGAGGTTTGTCTAGCTACCGATGATGCTGGTGATGGGGATGGTGGCATTGTGGCTGGGTCTGATGGTGCCCTCCACCTCTTGAACCTTTAGTGGTTTTAGTCCTATAGAACCTAATGAGGGCAAAGTATGTGTTTGTATCAGTGTCGAGAAGTTCACTACAAAATTAGATGATGGCATAGAAAATTTCTACGACGACTTTGATCTATTCCTTGGAAGATATGATCCTAAAGTGGTACAGATATCTTATCTGATGGTAGCATTACGTGAGAAGGTGGCATGGGGGTCCTCCCAGGTAGAATATTGTTTAGAAGGAAACATAGTAATCATGAAGTGTACATCTACTATTGGATTTCGACAATAGAGATGATGGACTTGTACAAAGCTTGTGTGTCCTGCTCAATGGCATCACTAATGGTTGTGTGACTGGGGTAGCTTCGAATAGAGGAGATTCTTACATAGGAGAATCATAAAGAGGAGCAAGAAGAGCATCCCAGAAAGTGCACCCTGAAGAAGAACATCATCAAGCGGACTGTCGGTGTGATGGGATCAGGGGTCCCTCGCATTGTGTCGTAGCGCACGGGTTAGGACCCACCAGTCAGTGACTCAGCAGATGCGTGGCCTGGCCAGCAAGGGTGTCGCAAGGATGCGAGCACCGTGTGCTCCAAGCAGGTATGACCTTGGCATGATGAGCCTATGGAGACTGATTGTTGGCTATGATGTAGTGCCTATGGATGAGACAAACGCTACGAGACAAGCCTCGATCCGCCAGCCGGGCACAAACAAGAAGGAAAAGAAAACAGCACACGCAAGGCGGTCTGATCCCTCCTTCCGGGGGCTGCCCCGGAAGGAGGATAAGGATGCAGTTGGGGGTAGCAAGGCCAAGGAGCGGCCTCGACTGATACCCGGAAGGACCATGAAATGCTACTCCTGGGCCAGGCGTATCCTAGGAACCAGAGTCAACTAAGCTTCACAAGGCGTGTTAGGCCCAGCCTTGGGAACTGGTGACGCGCCAGCACTGCTGGACATCATCATGGCGCTGTAGTGTGCCACCGACAGGAGTGACAGCTCGGAGCCTGAGCTGTCACTCGGCCATCGAGTGCACCTATGCAACATCACTGACCATCCATTGGCCACAAGCGCTGCCCATCTTCCTAAAGACCGCGTGGCACACCGCGATTGAGCCCGGTAACACCCTGAACGGTGCTCCATGACGGCCCTTGTAGTGACCCCTTGGGGTATAAAAGGAGACACTTCGCCGAAGGTGGAGGGGGGAGTTTTCTTGGGAGGGTAGTTTTCTGAAGGAGGAAGTTTTCTAGAGGAGTAGTTGTATCGATGATGTTTTTCAAGAGGGTTTCTAGAAAAGGGTTTTTCAAGAGGGTTTCTGGCGAAGGGTCTTTTCGAGAGAGTACCCAGATTTTGAAAGGCTCGAGACTTGGGAGAGAGGTAGCAACGTGAAAAAAGGAAGAATGAGGAAGCCCGGGGAGTGTAGAAGCTAGAGAGAAAGTGGCTCCCCGGCACCGTAGATATCATCTTCGTGTACCTCGATCCACCCTAGATAATCCACCAAAGCAGGACATAGGGTTATTAGCCGAAGGGAGGACCGAACCTGGGTAAAAAATGTTTGTTTGTGCATTCTGTGCTATGTGCTCGAATCAGCAGGTTCCTTCATCTATGCTGAGGCCAGAACGCCTTCGTGCCCACTACCGAAAAAATAGGGTGTTCCAACATCCCCGATGTCAGCGTAGGCGAGACGCGACATCTAGAGCGCCAGGTAGGGGGCGCTCTTGTTTTTGGCTTCGGCAATCAGCTTCATCGTCAACAGCTTCATGAGCTTCATCATCATCACTGTCATCGTCACTGGCTTCTTTTTCGTCTTCGTGTTCAGCATCGACATCGACCACGTCATGGCCAGCCATGGCTCCAAAGAGAGGTGCTGGCACCGGGACTGGCCCTGCCACGCTAGACTCGCCTGCTGCACGAACTCACTCCCACGCCCTTCCCACCACTGGGGTCTTGGATGCCAAGCCTCATGCATGGCGCACGACTACCGTTGCAGGCGCCGACCCGTGTGCAGGGCCAAGTGCAACTGCACCAACGCCACCGCTATCACAACCGCCCCCCGCGGTTGAGGAAGGCGAGCATGCTGGTGGGGGCGCCGCTGCGCAAGAGGTACCACCACCAGGCGACGCAGGAGGCGTTGCGCTCAAAGATCCCTTTGCTGGTGACATAGGAGGCGCTGTCGGCAAAGTGTCTCTCTCTAGTGGCGTAGGAGATGCCGTTGGAGGGGGTCATCTGCCAGGAGGAATCGTACCGGGCGTGGCCAGAGGAGCCGACCCCGAGCCAGAGCATCAGGTGCTGGCCCAGCACATAGTAGCTCGCGCTGAGACTCGCCTCGCCGTGCCAAGTACTAACCGCCAACCACTCTAGGAATCAAACATTGGGGGAAGCAGTCGCTGCCGCCCGTGCCATAGCTCAGAACCCACTAGATCCTGGGATGGCGGAGTACGCGGCGAGGAGGGACGACCTCGACGCACAGTTGGAGTTTATCAGGCTGTATCAGGAGTACGCCGGCGCTTGTTCCCAGTCCAACCTGGGACCGAGGCATGGGGCGGAGCACGCTCCCACCACCGCGGCAGGGCCCATGCAAAACCTTGCTATGAGGCCGTGTTCCCAGAAAGCTGCCCCGGGGCTGGGGGCTGCTGGACCCCACGACGGTGGAAGGACAACCGACAATCATGCCACGGGCCACTTCAGGGCTAGCACGCCGAGACATGCGGAGCAAGACCACAGATCTGTGGGGTCATCTGCTGACCCTACACATAGGCATGCGAAGGTAGGGAGCATGGGTTTGGGATAGGGAAGCGGTTGTCCCGCCTTCTCTCCTTCCTTACGGCAGGTGGCGTGGCCGCCGAAGATCTGTCCTAGTCCTCATCGAGTTTGAAGGCAACAATAACCTGAAGGAGTTTCTGGCCATCTACTCCACCATAATGGTGGATACAGGTGCTGATGAGAAGGTCATGGCCAATTGGTTTCCAATGCATGAATGGCACGACCTTGTCCTGGCTCCTGCATTTACCTAAGGATTCCATTCGTTCCTAGGCCGAGTTGTGTACTCGTTTTTGAGAACGTCCTAGGGATCATTCAAGCGCCTGGGAACACTCATTCAGCTCCACATAGTGGCCCAGGGGAGTGGTGAGTGGCTACGAGACTTCATGTTGTGATTTTTGTAGATCGCACACACTAGCCTGGAGGCGGAGGATGCCACCATCATTGAGGCATTAACCATGAATGTACACGATAGCAAGATGCGCAGAGAGCTTAACATGTGTGCCATCAAGGTCATCCACGAGTTGTGGGCATTGGCTAACCTCTGCTCCTTAGCAGAGAAAGGACGCTTCATGCCCGAGGATGCTGCTCGGGAAGCTGCCGGAGCGGCAGACCTGGGAAGCACTGCTGCGAAGAAGAGTGTCTCGCGTAAGAAGGGCCCTCGACAAGCTTTGGATGCAGATCCTAGTGCTCCCACCAGGGCTAAAAAGAAGACCAAACCAGAGGAAGAAGTGGTATCTGCCAGGCCCACCACAAGGAAGTCGTGCCAGGTGCACGAGTCTGATGAGCATGACACTCAAAACTACCGCTGCATCGTCGGTTATGCTGAGGGATGGAAGAGGAGCATCATTGAATAGGGGGCTAACAGTACCTTCGGTAACTGTTACCTCGGCAACAAGGTTAGCCATCCTGCAAAGGATTGCCTGGTCCCACCTGGCCTAGGTGCCCCTACTGGAGGTCGCGGGGGCAACATGGGTATTGCACGAGGAGGGGATGGAGGCAGTGGAGAGGGGGCCGTGGTAACACAGCACCTCAACCGCGTGGAAACGACCCTGCCGTTAACCAAGGCGGGTGACAACGACGGGTGCGGACAGTATCCACAAGTATAGGACGGCACGTGCGCACATGGAGGAGCCTACGCCATGACTTCCCACGGGGAGTTTAAGCATTTATCCCATGAACTATGCACCGTGCAACCTAGACCGGAGGCACAACAGCCACCTCGGTGGTCTCATGTGCCGATTACTTTTGATGCGGGAGATCACCCAGACCACATCACCGGGGTCGGCATGCAACCCCTGGTGGTCTCCCCCATCATAAATAACATCAGAGTTACCAAGATGCTGGTGGATGGAGGGGCTGGCCTCAACATTGTCTCGACAAGGCTGCTGGATAAGCTCCAGGTCACTGATGATCAACTAGCCCCTACAGGGTATTTTCTAGGTTTAAGCCTGGGAGCTATCTAGGTGTGGGGGAAGATCGAGATACCAGTCACATTGGGCACTCAAGACAACTACCACACTGAGAACATCATCTTTGATGTTGCGTACATTGCCTTGCCGTATAACAGAATAATAGGGTGCCCTGCCTTGGAAAAGTTCATGGTGGTCTCCTACCATGCCTACAACTCGCTCAGCTTTCCTCCTCGTGGGGACCTTGACAATCAAAGGTGATATTAGGGACACCGTGTTTTGCTTTGAATAACTATTTAAACTGGCATCCACTCCTTCTCCTGTGACTCACACAGACCCTTTCTCTGACTCAGACCAACCTTTTGCCCCGATTCCCGGCTCGCTGATACATTGCAAATGTATCTATAATTTTTGATGTTCCATGCTTGGTTTTATCTACTTTCTTGTGTTTTTCCCACACTTTGGAGTACTTTTCATATGATTTCTTGGACTAACCTATTAACAAGAGCCGCAGTGCTAGCTGCCTGTTTTCTGCTGTTTTTGGTTCTAGGAAAGTCAGAAAATGAATATTCTCGGAATTGGACGGGACAAAAGCCAAAGTTATTATTTTACCGGGAGACATCTGGATCCAGAATACAAGACGGAGAGGGGTTAGGGCCTGGCCACACCACCTAGCCGTGCGGCCAGGCCTGGCCCACACCAGGGGGTGGTATGGCCGCCCCAGGCACCCCCTCGGCCTCTCCTTCCGCCTATATATTGCCTCTGATACGTAAACCCTAAGTACATGATCAAAAATCCATGAAAGAGTCTGTAGCCGCCGTCATCTCCATCCCTAGATCAGGAGGGATCTGAAGCTCTTCCCGACACCCTGTCTGAGAGGGGAATTCACCCTAGAGGCCTTCTTCATCATCATGCAAGCCTCCAGTGTCATGCGTGAGTAGTTCATCTCTGGACTACGGTTCCATGTAGTAGCTAGATGGCTGGTTCTCCTCCTTTGTGCTTTCATGTCTAGATCTTGTGAGCTCCGTTCATGATCAAGATCATCTATTTGTAATTTTGCATGTTGTGTTTGCAGGGATCCGATGGATATTGAGATGCTATTTCAGATTGATTATTGATTCTATCATGTCTTTGTTGTTTGTGATCTTGCATGCTTTCCGTTGTTAGTAGCTATCTTGGCCAAGTAGATGCTATCAACTCCAAGAGTTAGTATTTATGCTCGATAGTGGGTTCATGCCTCTAGTAATCTGGGGAAGTGACAGAAATCTCTAAGGTACTAGATGTGTTGTTGCTACTAGGGAGAAAATAACAATCCTTTGTTCATAGAATAATCGTATTGTTAACCTTACACGAAATTTGTAATGCAATAATCTGTTGCTTGCAACTTAATACTAGAGGGGGTTCGGATGATAACCTGAAGGTGGATTATTAGTCATAGATGAAGTTGGATGGCGGTCTATGTATAATGTTGTAATGCCCACTCGAATCTCAAAGGAGTTAAGATGAGTAGTATATGCTTGTATGTTTTCTCGATGTTTGTCAATTGCCCTGCTGTAATTTGTTCACCCAACATGTTATCTATCTTAAGGAGAGCCACCTCTAGTGAACTATGGACCCCGGTCCTTTCTTTTACATACAATCTACAAACTGTTTACTGCTTTGTGTTTACTTTCTGCAAATTATTACTTCCTTCCATTTGATACGTTTAATCCTTTGTTTTCAGCAAAACCGGTGAGATTGACAACCTCATCACAAGTTGGGGACAGAGTTCTGTGGTTGTGTTGTGTAGGTCTCCACGTTGCTGCTGGCACCGGTAGTGCGCCTTGCCAATGTTCAGCTAGCTACACCTTTGGGGTGTTTCCTTGCTCCTACTGGATTGATAACCTTGGTTTCGTACTGAGGGGAAACTTGCTGCTATGCTCATCATACCTTCCTCTTGGCGTTCCCCAACGAGCTCGATATATTTTTGGCCATCAAGCATATTTTCCGGCGCCGTTGCCGGGGAGTCAAGGACATCTTCACAAGGGTAGCCCCTCATAACCAATCTCTTTACTTTGTTGTTTTTATTTTGCTTAGTTTATTTCTTCTTTGTTTGCTTGTTTCTTTATCAAAAACACAAAAAAAATAGTTTTACTAGTTTGCCTTCTTTATCAAAAACACAAAAAAATTGACTACTCTTGAAAACACTAAGTTCTGTGACTTCACTAGCACAAACAACAATGATTTCATGAGCACACCTATTTCTCCACATGTTCCTGAAGCTACTTTCTTTGAAATAAAACCTGCTTTACTCAAACTTGTTATGAGAGAACAATTTTCTGGTATTAGTAATGAAGATGCTACTGCTCATCTAAATAACTTTGTTGAACTTTGTGAGATGCAAAAGCATAGGGATATATATGGAGATATCATTAAGCTTAAATTCTTTCCTTTCTCTTTGAGAGGAAAACCTAAAGAATGGTTGAATTCCTTAACTAGGAGTAGTATTGATTCTTGGACTAAATGCAAAGATGCTTTCATTGGAAAATACTATCCTCCTACTAAGATTATATCTATGAGAAGTGAAATAATGAAGTTTAAACAATCTGATAATGAACATGTTGCTCAAGCTTGGGAAAGAATGAAATGTTTGGTTAAGAATTGTCCCACTCATGGACTGACTACTTGGATGATCATCCAAACTTTTTATGCAGGATTGGACTATTTTTCAAGGAACCTATTGGATTCTGCTACTGGAGGTACCTTTATGACCATTACTTTGGGTGCTGCAACAAAGCTTCTAGATAATGTGATAGTTAACTATTCTGAATGGCATACTAAGAGAGCTCCACAGGTAAGAAGGTAAATTCTGTTGAGGAAACCTCCTCCTTGAGTGATAAAATTGATATTATTATGTCTATGCTTGTTAATGGGAAAGCCCATATTGATCCAAATAATGTTCCCTTAGCCTCTTTGGTTGCTCAAGAAGATCAAGTTGATGTGAACTTCATAAGAAATAATAATTTTGGCAATAATGTATGGAAATAACAATTATAGGCCCTATCCTCCTAATAATACTTATCGTTATAATGGCAAACCTGGATTACCTAGTGAAGGAAGAATTCGAGAAGTTGAAAGAGCCACTAAAAACTTCATGCAAATCCAATATGAGCAAAATAAGTTATTTACTAAAACTATGGAGGAACAATCTACCATTTTGAAGAATATTATCCATCAACCTCAGAGTTTAAATAGGGAAATTCCTAGTTTACAATTAAAACTTTCTAATTCTGAAAGAAATATATCATCTTTGTCTGAAGCACAATCTTCTTTGATTAATAAAATGGCTGCTAAACCTGAAACTAATGACAATCCATTTGCAGCTACTAATGCCATACAAGTAAGAATTGATGAAAATGTTAGACTATTAGCTGAATTGCATGCTAAGTGGGAAAGAGAAGATGAAATTGCTAGAAACATTAGTGTTTCTACTATCACTACCACTAGTGTTAAGGCTAGTAATAGTTCTACTACTCTAGATGATAATTATGATTTTGATCTTGATGGTTGCAATATCTCTGAAGATATTAAGTTCCTACAAAAGCTTGCTAAAAGTCGTAATGCTAGTGCTATGAATATGGTCTTTACAAAACACATTACTGATGCTCTCATAAAGATTAAAGAAGAAAAGATGAAACATAAAGCTTCTATTCCTATAAAACAAGAAGATGGTTGGGAACCTATCATTAATATGAAAGTGAATGATTTTGATTTCAATGCTTTATGTGATCTTGATAGTAGTGTTTCTATTATGCCTAGAAGGATTTATGATATGCTTGATTTGCCACCACTCTAAGATTGTTATATGAATGTCCCACTTGATGATAATGCTAAAAAGAAACTCATGGGGAGTCTTAATGATGTTCTTATTATGGTTAACAATGCCTATGTCCCCGTTGATTTCTATGTTTTGGATGTTGAATGCAATGCTTCTTGTCCTATTACTTTGGGAAGACCTTTTCTTAGAACTGTTGGTGCCATTATTGATATGAAAGAAGGCGCCATTAAATATCAGCTCCCACTCAAGAAATGTATAAAACACTTTCCTAAGAAGAGAGAGAAGATTTCTTTTGCCTCTCCTATGAAAACAAAATTTGCTCTTAATGCTTCTTCATTTGAGAACACTTGATCCTTTTTCTTGCTTCTTATGCCTAACTTAAAGGCGTTAAAGAAAAGTACTTATTGGGAGATAAACCAAAAGTTTTAGATGAGTCTTGGAAGTTATTACTTCAGTAATAACCACTCCTTATCCTTTTTATTTGCTTTTTGTGCCAAGAGTAACCTCTAATGAGAGAGAAGTAATGATTGGGAAAGTTGCTATCCCGAAACAGATTTCGGTGCTTCACCGTAAAAATTCGTGTAAAATCTCTGTATGTCCTTTTGAGGCGTGAATGTTTGTGCTTCTTCCCCAGGTTGTTATCTAACTTTCGTTAGTTCAACACTTTTTGATTTGAGCAACAGAAGGTCTTCGAAAAAATTCGTCTTTACCTGCTGGTCTATTTTGAAGAATTTCTGCCATTTTCCGCATTTGCTTCTTGTTGGTTCCTTTTTGAGTTCTTTTGGAGAATTGAGATTTTTGAGGGAGTGCTACAGTAGCTGGTGTTTTAATGGAAGTTCTATTGGTGTTGGAGCTGAACCTAAAAGACTTATTATCTTGAGTGCACTAATGTTGCTAATAAAGATTGTGTGAAGTTTTGTATGAAGGAAAAATTTCAGGTCTATGGAAGGAATGAGTAATGAGATGAAGGATGGACTAAAGCTCAAGCTTGGGGATGCCACGCATGTCACCCCAAGAAATATCCAAGAAGTACAAGCATCAAATATTGGGGATGCCCAAGGCATCCCCTTCTTCATCAATAAAAATCCCAGGTTTCTTCCAAACGCTTCATTTTTATTGTTTCATGCACAGTTGTGTTGTTCTTGGAGCGTCTTCTTTTTCATTTTCATTTTGGTTTTTCGTTTGCTTGGTTTGCTTAGTTTGCTGAATAAATTGGTTGGACCCCCTCTTTCATACATTGGTTTTCAAATAGTTTGGTTTGGTTTGGAAAAGAGTAGGAAAGCTCATGCTTAAGTGGTAAAGAGAGCTTGTTTTTGACTGTGGCCTATGCTTTGTCATGCCATGCTTGATATTGTTTTGGCTTTATGCTTAGTATTCTTTGTTGTAGCATGACTTGTTATAAACAATTGAGATTGCATAATGTTCCTTGGATGAATCATGCGTTGTTTTAGCATATTAAAGCATAGTATAGTGGTATTCTCCTTTGATGTTTTATTTGGGTTGACCTGGCGGATGCTCACACCATCTTATGACTGTCCCAAGTCACCATAGCCTTCATGATCCTTTAGTTTTCAACTTGTAGTATCACTTTATGCTTTAAGCAATGATGTTTTGTCGCTCTGCATGATTATGGACATTATTGCTCTCTTAGTTTGTCACTCTCAGTCTTTTGCTAGCCTCCACAACCAAGTATGAGTTCCACTCATGCATCCAACTCCCTAAACCAAGTTATTCCAAAGAGTCCACCATACCTACAGACTAGAATATGCTATTCCAAGTATATTCATGTTTTTGTTTACCTTCCAAATTAACTTGTTATGAGAAAACTAGTGATTAAAGCTCTCACGAACTTGATGGCACACTTTACTTTTCTTGCCCTTAATAAACTTGAACCATTGTGTCGTCTATGTTGTATATGCTTGCACTTATTTGTTGGAAATTAGCAGAACCATGCTGTCATGGGGAACGCTTTCAACAGTGCACTGGTACTTTGTACCTAGTTGATATCATGCTCTTTTGTCTATGGATGTCGTCGGTGTGAAATGAAAGGGGAGCTTGTAAGTCTATGGAGTTATGTATACGTGTTAGAGAAATGCCTGGGCCGCTGGTCTAATCCATGCTGACATGGTGGAAACCTGCAGCCTAACCATAATGATTTGTCTATGAAGCATTCTTCTTATAAAAAAAGAGTCCTATATTGAGAAAAAAGAGAAAAAGAAAAAAAAAATTATGAAAAGAGGAAAGAGGGAAAAAGCACCATATTCCCATGGTAATAAGAAGATTGCGGAGATGCTCATTGTCTGCTTGCCTTGTCATTTTGATATGGGGATTCTTCCGTATCATCGGGCAAGGCATACCCCGTTAGCAGTTCTCTATGATACACATGTACTTACGATGACAAGAACTTACCGGTGACTAAACTTGAGTAGCATGAGGAGCGGCCCTCGTATTCAAGGGACATGAGATTTCTAACTTATACTTTGTCAAGCATGTAAACCATAGTTTGTTCACTTTAACCTTAATCACTTCAAGATGCTTATGATAGGGGCAATGAGAGCTGAAAGCTATAAGTACCATAATTTTTGGAAGCTCTTTATGAAACTTGAATCTCTCCTTCCTTCTATGAAGGCCTTTCTTCCACCATTATATTGAGTCTCCACCTTCTACCTTTATGCACTTACTTTGAGAGCATAGTGGCCATTCTTAGTTCTATGTGCATTGTCTCAAGACTAGTTGATTGATGCATAATTTGATATTGCTTGTTTTAAACTATTTATATCTAGTCACTATTATGAACTTTGAAGGTGTCCTATGCATTTATATTTGCTACTCTATGAGGGACAAGCTAAATGCTATTATGCTATGTTTATTTATGTGAAACAAACAAACGTCTTGCAAAGCATTGTTATTCATGAATATTTTGTTTGTGACTTTTCATGTTGCAACATAGTTTCTTTGTCTTATTGCTAGAACTTTGTCTTTCATGTTATGATTAAAGTACTATGATCCAAGATTCGAATGTTTTACAAATACTTTGATCAAGTTTATGATGGTGCATGTCACCTCAAAAATTATTCTTTCTTTTTATCACTTACCTACTCGAGGACGAGCATGAGTTAAGCTTGGGGATGTTGATACATTGCAAATGTATCTATAATTTTTGATGTTCCATGCTTGGTTTTATCTACTTTCTTGTGTTTTGTCCACACTTTGGAGTAATTTTCATATGATTTCTTGGACTAACCTATTAACAAGAGCCACAGTGCCAGTTGCCTATTTTCTGCTGTTTTTGGTTCTAGGAAAGTCAGAAAATGAATATTCTCGGAATTGGACGGGACAAAAGCCAAAGTTATTATTTTACTGGGAGACATCTGGAGCCAGAATACGAGACGGAGAGGGGCTAGGGCCTGGCCACACCACCTGGCCGCACGGCCAAGCTTGGCCCGCGCCAGGGGGTGGTCTGGCTGCCCCAGGCTCCCCCTCGGCCTCTCCTTCCGCCTATATATTGCCTATGATAAAGAAACCATAAGTACCCGATCAAAAATCCACGAAAGAGTCTGTAGCCGCCGTTATCTCCATCCCTAGATCGGGAGGGATCTGAAGCTCTTCCCGGCACCCTGCCGGAGAGGGGAATTCACCCTGGAGGCCTTCTTCATCATCATGCAAGCCTCCGGTGTCATGCGTGAGTAGTTCATTTCTGGACTACGGTTCCATGTAGTAGCTAGATGGCTGGTTCTCCTCCTTTGTGCTTTCATGTCTAGATCTTGTGAGCTCCGTTCATGATCAAGATCATCTATTTGTAATTCTGCATGTTGTGTTTGCGGGGCTCCGATGGATATTGAGATGCTATTTCAGATTGATTATTGATTCTATCATGTCTTTTTTATTTGTGATCTTGCATGTTTTCCGTTGTTAGTAGTTATCTTGGCCAAGTATATGCTAGCAACTCCAAGAGTTAGTATTTATGCTCGATAGTGGGTTCATGCCTCTGGTAATCTGGGGAAGTGACAGAAAGCTCTAAGGTACTAGATGTGCTATTGCTACTAGGGAGAAAACAACAATCCTTTGTTCATAGAACAATCGTATTGTTTACTTTACAGGCAATTCGTAATGCAATAATCTGTTGCTTGCAACTTAATACTTGTCATCAATCTGACGACATCAAACTCTGTTCCGCCTTTGCATATATAAGGAACTTAATACTCTACGGCAGGCTCGGAACTCCTCTGTTGGGGATATACTTTCCGGGTATCCTCACAGTTCCTCACTGACCAGGGTGGCCCACTTCGGGTTAGAGCTTTGCTTCACGGGCGGCCTAGTCAGGGAGAAAAGACAGAGTCTAATCCGGCTACGGGAAGGCCCAGAAGACTTACCAACTTAGGCCCATAGTGTTACTTGTAGTTCAAGATGTACTCTGTAACCGACTCTTAGTCGTAGCCGGATAGATCTCTCATGTGAACCCTAGGCCGGATATCTATATAAGCCGTCCTAGGGAGAGCCTTTAGGGCACCCTCAATAGTCTACAATCTCAACTCGCACAGGTGAACCCTTGTAACCCATATTCCGGCTCTACGGTATTATTGGATTGCTAGCAGGAGTAGGATCTGTCCAAAGCTAGCGGATTTGAACCTGGGTAAACTTGTTTGCTCACCGTCCTAGAACACCGTACGTCTCACACCCCTCTCTTCCGCACGCCTCGAGGACCCCCTCATGGCATACTTTTCATCAATCCAACGATAGTTGGCGCCCACCGTGGGGCAAGTGAGCTTCGGATCTGCGTTCCGAGCGGAATCTGCAAGAATCGGAATCGGCGAGACTATCGTTGTCGGTCGCATCCTCTACGCCAGCGATGTCCCTCTCATCATTCTCAACGAGACCTGGATTCCGGCTAGGGAGGCTATGACTGCCTACACCATCATGTCTTTTGGCGAGATCGATGTTTACATTGGTTTTGCTGAACCTGTCCCACCCACCCCAGCGGTGATGATAGAGGCACAAGAATCTTCTGGGTCCCCTTTGTCCGCGGAGGCGGCAGAGTTCCGGATCCCAGAAAACCCTAATCCCACCCAGCCCACACCAGTTGCGGAGATAGTGGAGAAATCCGAGCATGAAGCAGACCTAGCGGTCCAAGTCAAATCTGAAGTGGATCTCCTTGGAGAGACCGAATCCCAGATCGAACCACCCGCTGAAGTCAAAATCCAGGAGGAGCTTAGCAACGACACTGATTCTAGCTCTGACGACGCCGGGATAGATAGGACTTTCCTAAGGTACACGTTGTGATGTATGATAATGCAAAACTCGGGCATAGATGCAATTCTCGAGACCATCAAAAGTTTCAATGAAGCTGATCGCGAGAGCCGCAGGTACCTCAGGAAGCACGCGTCGCACTTCGTCGGATATGTGGGATCCGGATCCGGCTCTGCCGATGCTGGAGACAACACCGACTCTATGCTGGAGGCAATTGGAACAAATGCCAACGTACCCGCGTCCTCGGATAAATTGATGACATCGGCAGATTTCCAAAAGTTCTCCGCGGAATATGAAGAGGAGTATAACTCCAAAACTGCAGAAGAAGGAGAAGCCATGGATGAAGGATCTGGGAACACTCTCCCAAAGCGCAGGATGACATGGAAGTTGGAGATAATCCCGAAGTCCAGATGTCCAAAAGTACCGATCAGAGCTTGACTCCGGGAAACGGACCCAAAGCCGTATTTGCTACCGGTGCTGCCAAGACGGCAAAGAAGAAGAACAAGAAGAGCAAGACCCCGGCAAAAGATGCTCTAACAGAGGAGGTGATTGCCGAGGAATACGAGGAAGACTCGAATGGAGCACTTATCCCAAACGAGCCCAAAAAAGAAGAATCGGTGGATGGACACGTGATCACTGAAGGTGCGCGTAAACTCATCGATGCTGCATTAACCACACCTATTCCTATAGCTGCAGAACTTACTGCTGAAGAACTGGATGAGAGGGCGCAGGCCCTAGAAGCGCATCGTCAAGTACTCCTCGATGAAGCCAAAAACAGTGAGGAGGAAAAGAAACGCATAGCATCTGCAGAGAAATACAACTCTAGGCAATACCAAAAGACCAGGAAGCCTCATACCAATGACAACCAATTCCCGCAGATTCACACCGTCCTTTTCGGAGAAGAAATGGGGAAGCCTCGGAAAGATAGCAAAGGGGATTGGGTGTATCCAACCCCAGTACAGAACACCGTGGTGGCACGAGAAATTTTATCGGCTAATCCAGGCCCGGAGGAGATCTGGTTGGGAATTAAAACTACTGAACAAGGGACTAGAGCAGCAAAAGGTCGCCATGTCCGGAAGTCAAAAACTGGTATCTGATTCCGACCAATGTCGCACAGATCTGGCATGGGCTGACGTAAGACCCCAGCATGTACCAGAGCAGCACCACCGCCCCGATCGCTGGGAAGACAATTACTCAAGAACTGGATCTTCGGGACAACACCACAAAGCTACCAGTAACTGGCGTAACGTTAACCCAGTTGTAGAGCAAGAAGCAATTGCTACACTGAATCCGAGGAACCCGCCCTGGTGAGAGTCGAAAGACCGCAGGGATGATGATAAAGAGAAACGTTGGGAGGTGGACCGACAAAGAATGCCACCTCCCAGACATGAAAGCCATCCGGATGACGACGAAGGAATGACGGACACCGTGCTAGGACAAGTCGGTAGGGGGATCGTCACGATGAAGACCCTCCTCGGAACCGGAATAATGACGCTCTGGATGGAGGCCGGCGATTAGCCGGAAATAACCTAGCTGCTCTACCCTCTCCACCAAGTAGCCATCACAATGGCTCTCAAGGAGGCCAGGGAGGGCGTCGCGGTGGAGGAGGTGGTGGCAGAAGCCGAAGTCCGGCTCCAAGGCACCGCAGGCATAGCCAACACTCGGGACGATCTCTATCCCCGAATGACGCAAGGCACAGGATAAACTCCAATATAGAGGCGCGGCGCTACGGAGATGATGATATATACGTGGGCCCAAAATGCTTCGGACCATGCATCAGAGCTACAAAATTCCCGGAAGGATTTGCTATATCACGACATATCCAAGCCTACGACGGCATTGCTCGGCCAGATACCTGGTTACAGGATTTCTTCCAAGCTTGATGCATTGCCAAAGGTGGAAACAGCCTGGTCGCAACCCGATATCTCCCACTCATGTTGCGGAAGACGGCGTGATCGTGGCTTAATGAACTCCCGGAGAACACCATCCACAACTGGTATGACATGCAAAGCGCGCTCTTACGGAATTTCGAAGGCACATACCGGAGGCCCTGTACGGTCGGAGACCTATAGCGTTGCACCCAGAAGGCCAGAGAAACTTGCCGGGATTACCTCGGACGATGGATCGACAAAAGAACTCCTGTTAAGGAGTAAATGACCAAACTGCAATTGAAGCTTTCATTGCAGGTCTCCCAATTGGTCTACTGCGTCATCGCCTGAAGTGTGACAAGGTCACTGATTTGGGAGAGATGATAGAAACAGCGAGCAAGTATGCAGATGCGAACGACGATGCAGAGGGATTACTCAACGCCCTGGCTATGCCACAGTCGGCAAAACAACCAAAGCAACAAGCTCAGAAGCGCAAAAATACCTCGGAAGAGAAACCTAACGCGGAAACGGCAGTGGTTACTGCTACTTTTGGGTCTAGAGGACGAGGAGGATGCGGCGGAGGTCGTGGGCGTGGCCGTGGGACTTCGAGAGTTCAAGGTAGAGGAGACCAGCAACTAGGCAAAACCTACTCTTGGGACGACATTGCCAATAACCCATGTGTGCATCACTTAGATGCCAACGGGGGTTCGTCCCACACCAACACCGAGTGTTGTTTCAATGACGACATCAAAAGAGATGACACCGCTGGCTACAAAGCTAAGCGCCAGAAGGGAAAGAAGAATCCCAAAAAAGATAAAGAGACCAAGGAAGATTCCGACATGGAGGAAGCTAATGCTTCAAATCCCAAGCCAGAAGGGAATAAAAAATTTCCGACCAAGAAAGACACTTATGTCACCTTCCTCGGATCTCAACCAGCAAAGGTCAAGAAAGCAGTTCTACATGAGCTCAATGCAATAGTTCTGGCTGTCCCCCAATTCTTGGACTGGTCAGAAGTGGCAATCACATTTGATCGCGCTGATCATCCGCCTAAGTTGCACATGTGAGGAAAATACGCCTTAATCGTCAATCCACTTATTGACGGTTATGGTTTCTCCAAGACCCTCATGGACGGCGGCAGCAGTATCAATATTCTGTATGTCGAAACGCTACGCCGGATGAAGATCTCGGAGACCCAGCTGAACCATAGCTCTATGATCTTCCACGGAGTTGTCCCAGGAAGACAAGCCAATTCCCTGCGAGAAATCACTTTGGATATTACCTTCGGAACTCCAAAGAACTATCGGACGAAGGCACTTTCCTTCGAAGTGGTCCCGTTCAAGAGCGTGTACCACGCTATATTCGGACGTCTAGCGTACTGGGCTTTTATGGCTCGTGCGTGTTACATTTACAATATGATGAAAATTCTAGGTCCCAACGGCGTAATCACCATCAGGGGAGACCGGAAGAAAGTGCGAGAGTGCGAGGATGGAAATGCCGCCTTCGCTGAAGCCGTGCTCCACGCCCAGGAGTACCAGGAGATCAAGAAGAGCATAGATCCGTCCGAGATGCCCGCAACAAAGCTGAATTTGGAGTTCAAGGCATCAGAAGAGACGAAGAAAACGGCGTTCAAGGATGATGACCCCTCCAAGGTGACCCAGATAGGTGTAGTCCTAGATAGCGCATAGGAAAGTCGCTCATCAAGTTCATCAAAGAAAATCAAGATATCTTCGCATGGAAGCCATCTGACATGACCGGAGTACCTAGGGAACTTGCTGAGCACTCTTTAAATGTAAACCCGAACGCTAAACCCGTCAAACAGTCCTTACGACGTTTCGGCGATGAAAAGCGTAAGGCAATAGCTAAGGAACTAGCATGGCTCGGGTTAGCCAGATTCATAGAAGAGGTCATCCACACTGAGTGCTCGGCCAATCCTGTAATGGTCCCTAAAAAGGACACCACTGATTTAAGGATGTGTGTTGATTATACTACCTTGAACAAGGCTTATCCAAAAGATCTGTTCGCTCTGCCTAGGCTCAGAACTCCTCTATTTTCTCGATGCATACTCCGGTTATCACCAAATCTGGATGAAGGAATCTGGCAAAGTCAAAACTTCATTCATAACCCCTTTCGGAACCTTCTGTTTTGTTACGATGCCCTTTGGGCTGAAGAATGCAGGAGCTACGTACCAGTGCACGATGCAGCATTGCCTCCATGGCCAACTCGGACGCAATGTACATGCATACGTGGATGATATTGCGGTGATGTCCAAAAAGAAGGAAACTCTGATTTCCGACTTGGAGGAAACGTTCGCCAATCTACGAAAATACAACATCATGCTTAATCCGAAGAAATGCTTCTTTGGAATCCCAGCCGGAAAATTGTTAGGTTTCATCGTGTCTCAAAGAGGCAGAGGTGAACCGGGACAAAATCAAGGCTATACTCAATATTTCCAGGGCAACTCGCCTGAAGGACGTACAAAGATTAACTGATTGCATTGCTGCAGTCAGTCAATTTGTAAGCCGGCTTGGTGATAGAGCCGTACCATTATACAAACTCCTAAAAAAGACCAAGGATTTTGTATGGACCGACGAAGCTGAAGCTGCGTTACAGGACCTTAAGAAAGTACTCTCACCTGCTCCTATCCTTGCTGCCCCGGAACCACAGGAACCGATGTTGCTTTATCTTGCTGCGACAAACAAAGTCGTTAGTATCGTCATGGTGGTGGAGAGACCGGAGGAAAATCAGGAGCACCTGGTGCAGCGTCCGACTTACTTTGTCAGCGAGGTCCTGACAGAATCAAAACAGTCGTATCCGCACTATCAAAAGTTGGTTTACGGTGTTTTCCTAGCATCTCGTAAGCTACAACACTATTTATAGGAGCATCCAATTACCGTGGTGAGCACAGCTCCCATGAGAGACATTATTAACAACAGTGATGCCATAGGACGCGTCGCAAAATGGGCATAGAGATTTCAGCTTTCGATATTGAGTACAAACCTCGGACAGCAATCAAATCCCAAATCCTTGCCGACTTTGTTGCTAATTGGATAGAGACGAAGGAGAATATGACCCTCCCTGAGTCAGAATATTGGACCCTATATTTTGATGGGTCTAAGGCTCGTGGGGGCTCGGGGGCTGGCGTGGTGCTCAAATCACCCCAAGGAGATAAAATTCTATACGTATTGCAGATCCACTTCACAGTGACAAATAATATTGCCGAGTATGAAGCACTGTTGCATGGAATCTAGATTGCTAAGGATATCAGCATCCGACGTTTGATGTGTTATGGAGATTCAGGTCATGTTGCTCGGCAAGTGTCGGATATTTGTAATGCAAATAAACACATGGCAGCATATAAAGCTATCATGAATGATTTATCTAAATCGTTCGAAGGGTTTGAGGTTCAACACATCCCTCGAGAAGAAAACAAGGAAGCAGATACACTATCTCGGATAGGCTCTCCACGGAAAGAGGTCCCAGATGGCGCTTTTTTAGAACACCTCAAGGTTCGCTCAATAAAGGGAGTAGATGAGGAATATCCGACCAAATCCGACTCACCTCTAATAGTAGTTCTGGCTGTAATTCCTAGATGGACCCAACCCTACCTTGTTTATCTGGTAGATGGCAAATTACCCGAAGACGAGGTTCTGAGCCGGCAGATCATCTAACGAGCGAAAGCCTATACTATAGTTAAAGGTGATCTCTATAAGCGGAGTGTTTCTGGGGTTATTCAGCGCCGTGTATCTCTGGAAGAAGGAGTGGAAATCTTAAGAGAAATCCACGAAGGCGAGTGTGGTCACCATGCTGCAGCCAAATCTTTAGTGGCAAAAGCTTTTAGACACGGTTTTTTCTGGCTTACAGCCAAGGCATATGCCGAACGGCTGGTCAAAACGTGTAAGGGATGCCAAAAGTACGCCAAACAAGCTCATGTTCTGGCTGATCAGCTACGAACAATACCTATAACATGGCCTTTTGCGGTCTGGGGGCTTGACATGGTAGGACCATTTTAGACGGGCTCCAAGTGGATTTACTCACCTCTTAGTGATGGTGGATAAGTTCACAAAATGGATTGAGGCCAGACCCGTCCCTAGTTGTGATGGACCAACAGCCAAACAATTTGTTGAGGATGTTATAATATGGTATGGTTATCCGCATAGTATTATCATGGACAACAGGAGTAATTTCTCTATGGGAGAATTGGCTGAATTCTGCAACGAACAAAATATACGGCTTGACATTGCGTCAGTCGCACATCCACGGGCTAATGGACAAGTGGAAAGAGCAAATGGATTAATCTTACAAGGCCTAAAACCAAGACTCGAAGCACTATTACGACGTGCTGTGGGGGCTTGGACAGAGGAATTACCCTCTGTAATGTGGAGTTTACGAACAACTCTAAACAGGTCAACAGGATACACAGCTTTCTTCTTGGTCTATGGCGTAGAAGCAGTTCTTCCTAGTGATTTGATTCACACTTCTCCTAGAGTGGCCGTGTATATCGAAGAGGATGCCGAGATTTCTCGACAAAATGATCTCGACTTAGTCGAAGAAGTTCGCGTCGTTGCTGAAATGAGATCAACAGCCTATCAGCAGAAGTTACGCAAGTATCATAGCCAGAGAGTTAGAAACAGATCTTTCAATAAAGGCGATTTGGTTCTCCGGCTTGTGCAACAAAGAAAGCACAAACTTTCCCCAGTATGGGAAGGGCCCTTCTTAGTTAGTTGAGTATTGCACAATGGTTCGTACTACTCAAAGAAAGATCTGCTACTAAGAAGAGAAAGAGAGCTGGAGGCAGTACAAATCTGGATGAGTTAGATAGACCATGGAATATTGCTCAGCTACGTCCCTTTTATTCTTAGTTTATCCTTCTTTGTAATCATACATATGTACATGTTCTGTGAGAAATAAAAGTCTTGGTTGCCTCAAATTTTTTCTAAGAAGTTCTTACCATCTTATTTCCGAATGATCATGTCATAGTCGAAAATCCCAGAATACTTGAAAGTACTTTATGCTCATGTTTGTTCTGGTTTAGATTTCCGATTCTAAAAATGCTACCTTCGGGTATAACTCTAAAGTTCTTAATCTATACTTTGGTTATTTGTCTGATTGTAGGATGCGAGTATTTTCCGAGTAGTGAATTGTTGGTACTGGAAGCCGGCTTTGTTTCCGAGTTTAAACTGGTTTAGCAATTGAGCTCCGTTGCTCGGCAAAGTTTCCATGCAGAAGGTTTAGTCGGCTCACGAAAGGGACGAGGCGGAAAGGTAGATAAACGATAAGTATAGACGAAAAAGTATAAGTGCTTATGAAAACATTTCAGGCACACAAAAATTTAAAACCAAAAGTGTTGAATAGATTAAAAGCATAGCACTAGCAAAATTATAGTACTGCATATTTACAAACCCATAATGTTTCTCGGAATAATACATTTGTTTCTGGTAATCTATGGTGCAGGAAAAGAGGATGCAGGAGTTGTCGGCTCGCTGGATGCATCCGCCTCAGTTTGGTAACGCTCTGAGATGTTCAGATCCGATACGGTCTGTTCATCGTCGGAGACTTCAGCTGCTTCTTCCGGAGGCGGAGGCGGTGTTTCCACACGGGTGAAGAAAGGCATTTTGTAGCTGGTTAAGTCAGCCACGTGACACCCATATTCGACACAGGAGTCCATGATGGCCTTGATATCCTCCTCATGGCCGTCTTCATCCACATTGCAGTACCCTCTGGTCACTTGCCATATCTCCATGTTTCCATGGTGGCTCATGACCATGGTGAGAGCGTTCTGCGCAGCAGATCGTGCGTAGGACATGTTCTAGTCCTAAACGAGTTGCAGCATACCCTTCGCCTTGTCTCGCACCTGAAAATACGACATGCTATGCATGTTCGGAATCTTGAGAGCTTCGCCAATATCCTCAAGGGATTGGCGGAAGTCATGAAGCAGATCACCGACTTGGGTAAGCCAGTGGGTGCGAGGCTCCGCAGAGGTGGAGTCCATCAAGTTCAAAGGACCTATACACATAACATAAAACAGTTAAGACAAATCCGACATTGAAAAAGTCGAAGCATAAAGACAAGTCAGAAAGATGGAACTTACCGAAGATGACATCGAAGACTCCGGAGTTCAGCCCGGAGCGCCTCGGAAAGATCCTTCTCTCTGCAAAGTTCATTATTGAGATCCGAGATTCTCTGATCTTGAGCCGCAATCTTACGATCATGCTCGTCAGTAGCCATGGAGGAGGATTCGAGAACTTGAGCGATGCTCTTCTCATGATCCACCTTGAGCTTATCCAGCTCTTGGCGAAGTTCTTTATTCTCCACCACCAAGGTTTTGAGGTTCTAGGACTCTTCAATCATAGCGCAGGATTGTTTTACCAGTGCTGTAAGTCAAAAAGAACATCAGTTCAATGAAAATATTCGACTATGAAAACACAAAAGACAAGGTTTGAGTCTCGGAATGTTTACCTTCGGCCTCATCCTTGGAGACCTTCAGCTCAGCATTTTCAAGTCGGAGAGCTCGGACCTCTCTCCCCTTGTTGTAGATGTTCTTGAACAAATCCTGGTTATATGAATTAACTTTCTGTAAGTCAGAATACCTAGAGTCAAATGTCTACTGAAGACTCGGGCTAATATTGTTACTAATATCAGCATGAGCCTTGGGGGCTACACTAGTTCATTCTTTGGCATCCTAAGGAAGCATAAACCCGGATTGTATATCCTACTTCATGCTTGGGGGCTAGAGGATATGATATGAAATGCAATAAAGAAAATCGTGAGTTGGAATTCTGACTGACCTCGGTGGTAACCTTCTCGGTGAGGGTGAGTGGAATAACCGGAGGTGGTGGAAGTACACCAGTTCTAAGTCCCTCGTCGCGAAGGCGGACTTGTTCAAGAAGGTCGGAGTACTTGATGTCTTCCGCCTCTTGTGCTTCTTCTTCGGCAGAGAGATTTCTCTTCTCTAGGCATTGCCGGGCCAGATGTTGGATTTCTTCTACAGATTTCGGAGACAAGCCAAATTTGGCAAGTCCCGGATTGTTCAGGAGGTTTTCGGGAAAGGTCTCTGCCGAGGGATCATTACCCGAAGAGGGTTCACCCTTATCTAAACCTGATCCACTAGTGGTGGCATCAGTCTGCGATTCAAGGATCGCTGGCTCCGTTGAAGGAGCCGGATCTTCTGTGACAACCGGCAAAGGAATGATCACCGGTGTTGTAGAGGGTTGAGGAGCAGGAGTCGGTCATATTCCTTCATGGAACCCCTTCTTCAATCTTAAATTGAAAAAAAATAATGGGTCAGCTTCGTCTGTCACAAGGGCTTCAAAGAAGTTCCCTTCCCCTTGCCCTTGATGAGCTGCTTAGCTCTGGGAATGTAATAAAATGGAAAACATTACATCTCGGAAGAAAATTCGAGTAAGGTACAAAGCCGGAAGTTGTGTTGAAAGTTACCTCTTCACAACTGGCACCTCCTTTGTGCCGACAACCATTGTCGGAGCCTTGCGCTTCCTAGGCACAATGTCTGGTAGTGGGACTAGTTCCGCCTCCTGAGAAAACTCTGGAGGATATGTGGAGGAGGCTTATGGTAATATTTTTCAATATGATGACAAGTGCGCCTCCTCCTTGGATTGATGACAAGTATGCCATGAGGGGGTCCTCGAGGCATGCAGAGGAGAGGGTTGAGGAATCGGTAGATGGATCCACTAGAGTTCATTGCATGTGTGTCCTTTTCAGAAACCACATGGATCCACTAGAGTTCATTGGATGTGTGTTATTTTCATAAACCACATGGATTCACTAGAGTTTGTTGGATGTGTGTTCTTTTCATAGACCACATGGATCCACTAGAGTTCATTGGATGTGTGTGTATCAGTGTGCATCATTGTGGTTTTGGAAAAGAACACATGCAATGATGCCAGTACAACATGTGTGTTCTTCTCATAAACCACATGGATCAACTAGAGGTCATTGCATGTGTGTCCTTTTCAGAAACCACATGGATCCACTAGAGTTCATTGGATGTGTGTTCTTTTCATAAACCACATGGATTCTTTGGAGTTCGTTGGATGTGTGCTCTTTTCATAGACCACATGGATCCACCAGATTTCATTGGATGTGTGTGTACCAGTGTGCATCATTGTGGTTTTGGAAAAGAACACATGCAATGATGCCACTATAGCATGTGTGTTCTTCTCATAAACCACATGGATCCACTAGAGTTCATTCGATGAGTGTTCTATTCATAAACCACATGGATCCACTAGAGTTCATTGCATGTGTTTTCTTTTGCTAAACCACATGGGTCCACTAGAGTTCATTGGATGTGTGTTCATTTCACATACCACATGGATCCACTAGAGTTCATTGCATGTGTGTTCTTTCCATAAACCACATGGATCCACTAGAGTTCATTGTATGCGTGTTCTTTTCATGAACTACATGGATCCACACGAGTTCACTACATGTGTGTTATTTTAATAAACCACAAGGATCCACTAGAGTCATCGGATGTGTGTGTGTATCAGTGTGCATCATTGTGGTTTTGGAAAAGAACACATGAAATGATGCCACTACAACATGTTTGTTCTTCTCATAAACCAAATGGATCCACTAGATGTCATTGCATTTGTGTTCTTCTCACAAACCACATGGATCCACTAGATGGCATTGCATGTGTGCTCTTTTCATAAACCAGATGGATCCACTAGAGTTCATTGCATTTGAGTTCTTTTCATAAACCACATGGATCCACTAGAGTTCATTGGATGTGTGTTCTTTTCATAAACCACATGGATCCACTAGAATTCATTGCATGTGGGTTCTTTTCCTTATACACATAGGTCCACTAGAGTTCATTGCATGTGTGTTAATTCATAAACCACATGGATCCACTAGAGTTAATTGTATGTGTGGTCTTTTCATAAACCAGATTGATCCACTAGACTTCATTGGATGTGTGTTATTTTCATAAACCACATGGATCAACTAGATTTCATTGCATGTGTGTCATTTTCCTAAACCACATGGATCCACTAGAGTTCATTGCATGTGTGTCCTTTTCAGAAACCACATTGATCCACTAGAGTTCATTGGATGTGTGAGTACCAGTGTGCATCATTGTGGTTTTGGAAAAGAACACATGCAATGATGCCACTACAGCATGTGTGTTCTTCTCATAAACCACATGGATCCACTAGAGTTTATTGCATGTCTGTTCTTTCCCTAAACCACATGGATCCACTAGAGTTCATTGGATGTGTGTTCTTTTCACAGACCACATGGATCCACCAGAGTTAATTGTATGTGTGGTCTTTTCATAAACCACATTGATCCACTAGACTTCATTGGATGTGTGTTCTTTTCATAAACCACATGGATCAACTAGAGTTCATTGCATGTGTGTCCTTTTCCTAAACCACATGGATCCACTAGAGTTCATTGCATGTGTGTCCTTTTCATAAACCACATGGATCCACTAGAGTTCATTGGATGTGTGTGTACCAGTGTGCATCATTGTGGTTTTGGAAAAGAACACATGCAATGATGCCACTCAAGCATGTGTGTTCTTCTCATAAACCACATGGATCCACTAGAGTTCATTGGATGAGTGTTCTGTTCATAAACCACATGGATCCACTAGAGTTCATTGCATGTGTTTTCTTTTGCTAAACCACATGGGTCCACTAGAGTTCATTGGATGTGTGTTCATTTCACATACCACATGGATCCACTAGAGTTCATTGCATGTGTGTTCTTTCCATAAACCACATGGATCCACTAGAGTTCATTGTATGCGTGTTCTTTTCATGAACTACATGGATCCACACGATTTCACTACATGTGTGTTATTTTAATAAACCACAAGGATCCACTAGAATCATCGGATGTGTGTGTGTATCAGTGTGCATCATTGTGGTTTTGGAAAAGAACACATGAAATGATGCCACTACAACATGTTTGTTCTTCTCATAAACCAAATGGATCCACTAGATGTCATTGCATTTGTGTTCTTCTCACAAAGCACATGGATCCACTAGATGGCATTGCATGTGTGCTCTTTTCATAAACCAGATGGATCCACTAGAGTTCATTGCATTTGAGTTCTTTTCATAAACCACATGGATCCACTAGAGTTCATTGGATGTGTGTTCCTTTCATAAACCACATGGATCCACTAGATGTCAATGGATGTGTGTCCTTTTCATAAAACACATGGATACACTAGAATTCATTGCATGTGTGTTCTTTTCCTAATACACATGGGTCCACTAGAGTACATGGCATGTGTGTTATTTTCATAAACCACATGGATCCACTAGAGTTCATTGGATGTGTGTTCTTTTCATAAACCACATTGATCCACTAGACTTCATTGGATGTGTGTTCTTTTCATAAACCACATGGATCAACTAGAGTTCATTGCATGTGTGTCCTTTTCCTAAACCACATGGATCCACTAGAGTTCATTGCATGTGTGTCCTTTTCAGAAACCACATGGATCCACTAGAGTTCATTGGATGTGTGTGTACCAGTGTGCATCATTGTGGTTTTGGAAAAGAACACATGCAATGATGCCACTACAGCATGTGTGTTCTTCTCATAAAACACATGGATCCACTAGAGTTTATTGCATGTCTGTTCTTTCCCTAAACCACATGGATCCACTAGAGTTCATTGGATGTGTGTTCTTTTCACAGACCACATGGATCCACCAGAGTTAATTGTATGTGTGGTCTTTTCATAAACCACATTGATCCACTAGACTTCATTGGATGTGTGTTCTTTTCATAAACCACATGGATCAACTAGAGTTCATTGCATGTGTGTCCTTTTCCTAAACCACATGGATCCACTAGAGTTCATTGCATGTGTGTCCTTTTCATAAACCACATGGATCCACTAGAGTTCATTGGATGTGTGTGTACCAGTATGCATCATTGTGGTTTTGGAAAATAACACATGCAATGATGACACTCAAGCATGTGTGTTCTTGTCATAAACCACATGGATCCACTAGAGTTCATTGGATGTGTGTTCTGTTCATAAACCACATGGATCCACTAGAGTTCATTGCATGTGTTTTCTTTTGCTAAACCACATGGGTCCACTAGAGTTCATTGGATGTGAGATCATTTCACATACCACATGGATCCACTAGAGTTCATTGCATGTGTGTTCTTTCCATAAACCACATGGATCCACTAGAGTTCATTGTATGCGTGTTCTTTTCATGAACTACCTGGATCCACATGAGTTCACTACATGTGTGTTATTTTAATAAACTACAAGGATCCACTAGAGTCATCGGATGTGTGTGTGTATCAGTGTGCATCATTGTGGTTTTGGAAAAGAACACATGGAATGATGCCACTACAACATGTTTGTTCTTCTCATAAACCAAATGGATCCACTAGATGTCATTGCATTTGTGTTCTTCTCACAAACCACATGGATCCACTAGATGGCATTGCATGTGTGCTCTTTTCATAAACCAGATGGATCCACTAGAGTTCATTGCATTTGAGTTATTTTCATAAACCACATGGATCCACTAGAGTTCATTGGATGTGTGTTCCTTTCATAAACCACATGGATCCACTAGATGTCAATGGATGTGTGTCCTTTTCATAAAACACATGGATACACTAGAATTCATTGCATGTGTGTTCTTTTCCTAATACACATGGGTCCACTAGTGTACATGGCATGTGTGTTATTTTCATAAACCACATGGATCCACTAGAGTTCATTGGATGTGTGTTATTTTCATAAACAACATTGATCCACTAGACTTTATTGGATGTGTGTTCTTTTCATAAACCACATGGATCAACTAGAGTTCATTGCATGTGTGTCCTTTTCCTAAACCACATGGATCCACTAGAGTTCATTGCATGTGTGTCCTTTTCAGAAACCACATGGATCCACTAGAGTTCATTGGATGTGTGTACCAGTGTGCATCATTGTGGTTTTGGAAAAGAACACATGCAATGATGCCACTACAACATGTGTGTTCTTCTCATAAAACACATGGATCCACTAGAATTTATTGCATGTCTATTCTTTCCCTAAACCACATGGATCCACTAGAGTTCATGGGATGTGTGTTCTTTTCATAGACCACATGGATCCACTAGAGTTAATTGTATGTGTGGTCTTTTCATAAACCACATTGATCCACTAGACTTCATTGGATGTGTGTTCTTTTCATAAACCACATGGATCAACTAGAGTTCATTGCATGTGTGTCCTTTTCCTAAACCACATGGATCCACTAGAGTTCATTGCATGTGTGTCCTTTTCATAAACCACATGGATCCACTAGAGTTCATTGGATGAGTGTGTACCAGTGTGCATCATTGTGGTTTTGGAAAAGAACACATGCAATGATGCCACTCAAGCATGTGTGTTCTTCTCATAAACCACATGGATCCACTAGAGTTCATTGGATGTGTGTTCTGTTCATAAACCACATGGATCCACTAGAGTTCATTGCATGTGTTTTCTTTTGCTAAACCACATGGGTCCACTAGAGTTCATTGGATGTGTGTTCATTTCACATACCACATGGATCCACTAGAGTTCATTGCATGTGTGTTCTTTTCATAAACCACATGGATCCACTAGAGTTCATTGTATGCGTGTTCTTTTCATGAACTACATGGATCCACACGAGTTCACTACATGTGTGTTATTTTAATAAACCACAAGGATCCACTAGAGTCATCAGATGTGTGTGTGTATCAGTGTACATCATTGTGGTTTTGGAAAAGAACACATGAAATGATGCCACTACAACATGTTTGTTCTTCTCATAAACCAAATGGATCCACTAGATGTCATTGCATTTGTGTTCTTCTCACAAACCACATGGATCCACTAGATGGCATTGCATGTGTGCTCTTTTCATAAACCAGATGGATCCACTAGAGTTCAATCCATTTGAGTTCTTTTCATAAACCACATGGATCCACTAGAGTTCATTGGATGTGTGTTCCTTTCATAAACCACATGGATCCACTAGATGTCAATGGATGTGTGTCCTTTTCACAAAACAAATGGATACACTAGAATTCATTGCATGTGTGTTCTTTTCCTAATACACATGGGTCCACTAGAGTACATTGCATGTGTGTTATATTCATAAACCACATGGATCCACTAGAGTTCATTGGATGTGTGTTCTTTTCATAAACCACATGGATCAACTAGAGTTCATTGCATGTGTGTCCTTTTCCTAAACCACATGGATCCACTAGAGTTCATTGCATGTGTGTCCTTTTTCAGAAACCACATGGATCCACTAGAGTTCATTGGATGTGTGTTATTTTCATAAACCACTTGGATTCGCTAGAGTTTGTTGGATGTGTGTTCTTTTCATAGACCACATGGATCCACTAGAGTTCATTGGATGTGTGTGTATCAGTGTGCATCATTCTGGTTTTGGAAAAGAACACATGCAAGGATGCCACTGCAACATGTGTGTTCTTCTCATAAATCACATGGATCAACTAGAGTTCATTGCATGTGTGTCCTTTTCAGAAACCACATGGATCCACTAGAGTTCATTGGATGTGTATTCTTTTCATAAACCACATGGATTCTCTGGAGTTCATTGGATGTGTGTTCTTTTCATAGACCATATGGATCCACTAGAGTTCATTGGATATGTGTGTACCAGTGTGCATCATTGTGGTTTTGGAAAAGAACACATGCAATGATGCAACTACAGCATGTGTGTTCTTGTCATAAACCACATGGATCCACTAGAGTTCATTGGATGTGTGTTCTTTTCATAAACCACATGAATCCACTAGAGTTCATTGCATGTGTTTTCTTTTACTAAACCACATGGGTCCACTAGAGTTCATTGGATGTGTGTTCTTTTCACATACCACATGGATCCACTAGAGTTCATTGCATGTGTGTTCTTTCCATAAACTACATGGATCCACTAGAGTTCATTGTATGCATGTTCTTTTCATGAACTACATGGATCCACACGAGTTCACTACATGTGTGTTATTTTAATAAACCACAAGGATCCACTAGAGTCATTGGATGTGTGTGTATCAGTGTGCATCATTGTGGTTTTGGAAAAGAACACATGAAATGATGCCACTACAACATGTTTGTTCTTCTCATAAACCACATGGATCCACTAGATGTCATTGCAAAGAATGCCACCTCCCAGATCCATCTTGGTTGCCTCAAATTTTTCCTGAGAAGTTCTTACCATCTTATTTCCGAATGATCATGTCATAGTCAAAAAACCCAGAATACTTGAAAGTACTTTATGCTCATGTCTGTTCTGGTTTAGATTTCCGATTCTAATTGCCGGATGCGGGTATTTTCCGAGTAGTGAATTGTTGGTACTGGAAGCCGCTTTGTCTCCGAGTTTAAACTGGTTTAGCAATTGAGCTCCGTTGCTCGGCAAAGTTTCCGTGCAGAAGGTTTAGCCGGCTCACGAAAGGGACGAGGCAGAAAGCCAGATAAACGATAAGTATAGACAAAAAAGTATAAGTGCTTATGAAAACATTTCAGGCACACAAAAATTTAAAACCAAAAGTGCTGAATCGATTAAAAGCTTAGCACTAGCAAAATTATAGTACTGCATATTTACAGATCCATAATGTTTCTCGGAATAATACATTTGTTTCTGGTAATCTATGGTGCAAGAGAAGAGGATGCAGGAGCTGCCGGCTCGCTGGATGCATCGGCCTCGGTTTGGTAACGCTCCGGGATGTTTAGATCCGATACGGTCTGTTCATCGTCGGAGACTTCAGCTGCTTCTTCTGGAGGTGCAGGCGGTGTTTCCACGCGGGTGAAGAAAGTTGTTTTGTAGCTAGTTAAGTCAGCCACGTGACACTCATATCTGGCGCAGGAGTCCATGATGGCCTTGATATCCTCCTCCTGGTCGTCTTCATCCACCTTGCAGTACCCTCTGGTCACTTGCCATATCTCCATGTTTCCATGGTGGCTCATGACCATGGTGAGAGCGTTTTGCACAGCAGATCGCGCGTAGGACATGTTCCAGTCCTGAACGAGTTGCGGCATATCCTTCGCCTTGTCTCGCACCTGAAAATCCGACATGCTATGCATGTCCGAAATCTTGAGAGCTTTGCCAATAGCCTCAAGGGATTGGCGGAAGTCATGAAGCAGATCACTGACTTGGGTAAGCCGGTGGGTGCGAGGCTCCTCAGAGGTGGAGTCCGTCAAGTTCAAAGGACCTATACACATAACATAAAACAGTTAAGACAAATCCGACATTGAAAAAGTCCAAGCATAAATACAAGTCAGAAAGATGGAAACTTACCGAAGATGACATCGTCAAGTTTGGTCTTCTCCTCTTGAAGACTCCGAAGTTCATCCTGGAGTTCCTTGAAAAGATCCTTCTCTCTACAAAGTTTATTATTGAGATCCAAGATTCTCTGATCTTGAGCCACAATCTTACGGTCACGCTCGTCAGTAGCCATGGAGGAGGATTCGAGAACTTGAGTGATGCTCTTCTCATGATCCACCTTGAGCTTATCCAGCTCTTGGCGAAGCTCTTTATTCTCCACCACCAAGGTTTTGAGGTTCTTGGCCTCTTCAATCATAGCGCAGGTTTGTTTTACTAGTGCTGTAAGTCAAAAAGAACAACAGTTCAACGAAAATATTCGACTATGAAAACGCAAAAGACAAGGGTTGATTCTCGGAATGTTTACCTTCGGCCTCATCCTTGAAGACCTTCAGCTCAGCATTTTCAAGTCGGAAAGCTCGAATCTCTCTCCGCTTGTTGCATATGTTCTTCAACAAATCCTAGTTATATGAATTAACTTTCTGAAACTCAGAATATCCAGAGTTAGAAGTCTACTGAAGACCTTGGCTAATATTGTTACTAATATTAGCACGAGCCTTGGGGCTACACTAGTTCATTCTTTGGCATCATAAGGAAGCATAAACCTGGATTGTATATCCTACTTCATGCTTGGGGGCTACAGGATATGATATGAAATTCAATAAAGAAAATCGTGAGTTGGAATTCTGACTTACATGATGTTCATGTGTGAGCTTGCTCAAACACATGTTCACCTCGGTGGTAACCTTCTCGTCGAGGGTGAGTGGAATAACCGGAGGTGGTGGAAGTCCCTCGTCGTGAAGGCGAACTTCTTCAAGAAGGTCCGAGTACTTGATGTCTTCCGCCTCTTGTGCTTCTTCTTCGGTAGAGATATTTCTCTTCTCCAGGCAGTGCTGGGCTAGCTGCTAGATCTCCTCCGCAAATTTCCGGGACAAGCCAAGCTTGGAAAGCCCCGGATTGTTAAGGAGGTTTTTAGCGAAGTTCTTTGCCAAGGGATCATTACCCGAAGAGGGTTCACCCTTATCAAAACCTGACTGACTCATGGTGACGTCAGTCTACGATTCAAGGATCTCTGGCTCCATTGAAGGAGCCGGATCTTCTGCGACAACCGGCGTTGCAGAGGGTTGTGGGGCAAGACTCGGAGGAGCCACGGTAGGAGAAGCTATAGTCAGCTTCGTCTGCAGCAAGGGCTTCGAAGAAGTTCCCTTCCCCTTGCCCTTGATGAGCTGCTTAGCTCTGAGAATGTAATAAGAATGGAAAGAATTACGTCTCGGAAGTAAAATTCTAGTAGAGAACAAAGGATGCAGTTGTGTTGAAAGTTACCTCTTCACAACTGGCACCTCCTTTGTGCCAACGGCTACTGTCGGAGCCTTGCGCTTCTTGGGCACAATGTCCGGCAGTGAGACTAGTTCTGCCTCCTAAGAAAACTCTGGAGGATATCCCTCGAGGGGAGCTAGCTCCGACTCGGGGAGGTCGTCAAGCTAAAAAGAAGAAGATATCTCAGTATTGTAAAATAAAAGGTGAAACACATAAAAGGATTTATTATTGAAGCTTACCGGAACTACACGGTCTTCCGCTATATGCATATCTAGAGACAAGTCCGGAATTTTCCTTTCAATCCGCTCCTTGATCAGCCATTTGATCTGGCTTATGTAATCATGTGGCTTTAAAGACTTAGGACTGATGCGGAGGGAATCATTCTTTGACGCCGTGATGGAGTGCATCAGACGGTTGTCGTGGTATTGCAGAGGCTGGATCCGGCGGGCGACCCAGCATTGGACTAGGTCGGATCCTTTCAAGCCCTTGTGTTTTATCAGATATTCGATCCGCCTCTTAGCAAGGATCAGATCATCACTGAGAGCCGGAGGGGCCTCGTCCCAGGACGGTTGGGCTGTGGCGGCTCCGTTAATGAAAGCCGGCAAAGCAGTAGCTTTGCCGGGAGCAGGAATATCCTTATGGTAAAAGAAACTGGCCGGCCATTGTTTGACCGACTCACTGGCAGAAATGCGAGGATAGCTACGCTCACGTCTAAGAGAAAGGCTAATAGTGTCTGTAATGTAGGGATTACCGGCAGTGATGGAGTTTCTACGAACATGGAAGTAGAAACAAAACAAAGTGAGACTCGGCCTAATGCCGAGATACCCCCCGCACAAAGCTGCGTAAGAACTCATCTCTAAGATGGAGTTTGGGGGAAGATGGTGGAGTTGTACACCGTAGTGATCAATCACCTCGGAAAAGAATTCTGAGGGAGGAAAGGACAAACCTCTGTCGAGGTGGGTGCCAAAGTGGACCCGCTCGCCGGTGCGCGGGTGGGGGATGGTTTCCCCGAAACCGCTCCGCCAGTCGCCAGCGCGGAGGAGACCTTCATTCTCCACAACTTGAAGCTTCTCGTCATCGAGGAGGCACGGGATCCAGACTCCCCGGTTGATTTCCTTCTCTACCGCAGCCGTCACTGCCACCGCCGCCGCTGCTAAGCCGGAAGAGGAAGAAGAAGCCATTTCTCTAGTGTGTCGGTGACCTTAGATGGGTGGCGCTAGGAAATCTGGGAGGCGGGGGAGCTCTGTGCGCTAGGGAGATGTGGCGGAGAAGAAACGACAAAGGGAACAGATGAAGAGAGGAGAAGGAAAATCCTCACCCCTTATAATCACCTACCTGCGCCATGATTCGTGCAAATCGCACTGTGTAAACGCCACACGTCGTGGAAGGAACTGGGAAGGACCCACACGATGATTACGTCGCCTCGATCTCCGCGTGCGCATTGAAACGGCGCCTCGGTTCCGGGAACGGCAGACCCACCAACAGTTGTGCTGACAGGATGTTTGTCAGATGACATGACTTGACCATGACCAGTGTCAGGTGACATCAGAAACCAAGTTCTGGCTTAGTTTGAAAATCAAGCTTGGGAATCCGAGTAATGTGTTGATAGGTCCGACTTATTTTTAAGACCCAGATCGTATTTGTTGTTGTGAAGTTTTAGGAACCCTTCAAGATTCTGCAAGCCGAAGATCAAGCTAGACGATGATGAATCCGACTTTGGATCTTGGAGACATCCGGGGGCTGCTGTTGGGGATATACTTTCCGGGTATCCTCACAGTTCCTCACTGACCAGGGTGGCCCACTTCGGGTTAGAGATTTGATTCACAGGCGGCCCAGTCAGGGAGAAAAGACGGAGTCTAATCCGGCTACGGGAAGGCCCAAAAGAATTACTGACTTAGGCCCATAGTGTTACTTTTAGTTCAAGATGTACTCTATAACCGACTCTTAGTAGTAGCCGGATAGATCTATTCTATGAACCCTAGGTCGGATATCTGTATAAGCCGTCCTAGGGAGAGCCTTTAGGGCACCCTCAGTAGTCTTAAATCTCAACTCTAACAGGCGAACCCTTGTAACCCATATTCCGGCTCTGTTGGGGATATACTTTCCGGTTATCCTCATAGTTCCTCACTGACCAGGGTGGCCCACTTTGGGTTAGAGCTTTGCTTCACGGGCGGCCCAGTGAGAAAACACGGAGTCCAATCCGGCTATGGGAAGGCCCAGAAGACTTACCGACTTAGGCCCATAGTGTTACTTGTAGTTCAAGATGTACTCTGTAACCGACTCTTAGTCATAGCCGGATAGATCTCTCCTGTGAACCCTAGGCCGGATATCTATATAAGCCATCCTAGGGAGAGCCTTTAGGTCACCCTCAATAGTCTACAATATCAACTCGCACAGGCGAACTCTTGTAACCCATATTCCGGCTATGTTGGGGATATACTTTTCAGTTATCCTCAGAGTTCCTCACTGACCAGGGTGGCCCACTTAGGGTTAGAGCTTTGCTTCACGGGCGGCTTAGTCAGGGAGAAAAGACGGAGTCCAATCCAGCTACCGGAAGGCCCAGAAGACTTACCGACTTAGGCCCATAGTATTACTTGTAGTTCAAGATGTACTCTGTAACCGACTCTTAGTCGTAGGCTCGTAGCCGGATAGATCTCTCCGGTGAACCCTAGGCCAGATATATATATAAGCCGTCCTAGGGAGAGCCTTTAGGGCACCCTCAATAGTCTACAATCTCAACTCGCACAGGGGAACCCTTGTAACCCATATTCCGGCTCTGCCATATTACTGGATTGCTAGCAGGAGTAGGATCTGTCCAAAGCCGGCGGATTCGAACCTGGGTAAACTTGTGCGCTCACCGTCCTGAAACACCGTACGTCTAACACCCCTCTCCTCCCCATGCCTCGAGGACCCCCTCATGGCGTACTTGTCATCCATCCGACGATAGTTGGCGCCCACCGTGGGGCAAGTGAGCTTCGGATCTGCGTTCCGAGCGGAATCTGCAAGAATCGGAATCGGCAAGAATATCGTTGTCGGTCGCATCCTCTACGCCAGCGATGTCCCTCTCAACCTTCTCGATGAGACCTGGATTCCGGCTAGGGAGGCTGTGACTGCCTACACCATCATGTCTTTTGGTGAGATCGATGTTTACATCGGTTTTGCTGACCCTGTCCCACCCACCCCAGCGGTGATGATAGAGGCAGAAGAATCTTCTGGTCCCCTTTGTCCGCGGAGGCGGCAGAGTTCCGGAACTCAGAAAACCCTAATCCCACTAGCTCGCACCAGTTGCGGAGATAGTGGAGAAATCCGAGCCTGAAGCAGACCTAGCGGTCCAAGTCGAATCTGAAGTGGATCTCCTTGGAGAGACCGAATCCCAGATTGACCCACCCGCTGAAGTCGAAATCCAGGAGGAGCATAGAAATGACACTGATTCCGGCTCTGACGACGCCGGGGTAGACAGGCCTTTCCTAAGGTACACGCTGCGATGTATGATAATGCAAAACTCAGGTGTAGATGCAATTCTCGAGACCATCAAAAGTTTCGATGAAGTTGATCGCGTGAGCCGCAGGTACCTCAGGAAGCACGCGTCGCACTTCGTCGGATATGTGGGATCCGGATCTGGCTCTGCCGATGCTGGAGACAACACCGACTCTGTGCTGGAGGCAATTGGAACAAACGCCGATGTACCCGCGTCCTCAGATGAATCGATGACGTCGACAGATTTCCAAAACTTCTCCGCTGAATATGAAGAGGAGTATAACTCCAAAACTTCAGAGGAAGGAGAAGCCAAGGATGAAGGATCCGGGGAACACTCTCCCAAAGAGCAGGATGATATGGAAGTCGGAGATAATCCCGAAGTACAGATGTCCGAAAGTACCGATCAGAGCTTGACTCCGGGAAACGGACCCAAAGCCGTCTTTGCTACCGGCGCTACCAAGAAGGCAAAGAAGAAGAACAAGACCGCAGCGAAAGACCCTCTGGCAGAAGAGGTGATTGTCGAGGAATACGAGGAAGACTCAGATGGAGCACTTATCCCAGACGAGCCCAAAAAAGAAGAGTCGATGGATGGACACATGATCACTGAAGGTGCGTGTAAACTCATCGACGCTGCATTAACCACACCTATTCCTACAGCTGCAGAACTTACTGCTGAAGAACTGGACGAGAGGGCACAGGACCTAGAAGCGTGTCATCAAGTACTCCTAGATGAAGCCAAAAACATTGAGGAGGAAAACAAATGCACAGCATATGGCGGAGAAGTACAACTCCAGGAAATACCAGAAGACCAGGAAGCGTCATACCAATGACAACCAATTCCCGCAGATTCACGCCGTCCTTTTTCGGAGAAGAGATGGGGAGGCCTCGGAAAGATAGCAAAGGGGATTGGGTGTATCCAACCCCAGTACAGAATACCATGGCGGCCCGAGAAATTCTATCGGCTAATACAGGCCCAGAGGAGATCCAGTTGGGAATCAAACTACTCAACAAGGGACTGGAGAAGCAAAAGGTCGCCATGTCCGGAAGTCAAAAGCTGGTCTCTGATTCCGATCAGTGTCGCATAGACCCGGCATGGGCTGCGTAAGACCCCAGCGCGTTCCGGAGCAGCATCACCGTTCCGATCGCCGGGAGGATAATTACTCAAGAACCAGATCTTCAGGACAGCACCACAAAGCTGCCCGTGACTGGCGTAATGTTAACCCAGTTGTGGAGCAAGAAGCAATTGTTGTACTGAATCCGAGGAACCCGCAGGGACGATGAGAAAGAGAAACGCCGGGAGGAGGACCGACAAAGAATGCCACCTCCTAGACATGCAAGCCGTCCAAACGACGGACGAAGGAACAACGGACACTATGCCGAGACAAGCCGGCAGGGGGCTCGTCGCAATGAAGACCCTCCTCGGAACTGGAATAATGACGTTCCGGATGGAGGCCGGCGGTCAGCCGGAAATAACCCAGCTGCTCCACCCTCTCCACCAAGTAGCCATCACAACGGCCCCCAAGGAGGCAATGGAGGGTGTCGTGGTGGAGCATGTGGTGGCAGAAGTCGAAGTCCGGCTCCAAGGCACCGCAGCCACAGCCGACAATCAGGACGATCTCTATCCCCGAATGACGCAAGGCACAGGATCAACTCCAATATAGAGGCACGGCGCTACGAAAATGATGATATATACGTGGGCCGAAAGTGCTTCGGACCATGCATCAGAGCTAGAAAATTCCCGGAAGGATTTGCTATCTCACAACATATCCAAGCCAACGACAGCATTGCTCGGCCAGATACCTGGCTACAGGATTCCTTCCAAGCTTGCTGCATTGCCAAAGGCGGAAACAGCCTGGTCACAATCCGATATCTCCCACTCCCATTGCGGAAGACGGCGCGGTCGTGGCTTAATGAACTTCCGAAAAACACCATCCACAACTGGTATGACATGCAAAGCACGTTCTTTCGAAATTTCGAAGGCACATACCGGAGGCCTGTATGGTCGGAGACCTACAGCGTTGCACCCAGAAGGCCGGAGAAACTTTCCAGGATTACCTCGGACGATGGATCGACACCAAGAACTCCTGTGAAGGAGTAAATTACCAAACTGCGATTGAAGCTTTCATTGCAGGTCTCCCAATTGGTCTACTGCGTCATCGCTTGAAGTGTGACAAGGTCACTGATTTGGGAGAGATGATAGAAACAGCGAGCAAGTATGCAGATGCTGATGACGATGCAGAGGGATTACTCAATGCCCTAGTTGTGCCACAGTCGGCAAAACAACCAAAGCAACAAGCTCAGAAGCGCAAAAATACCTCGAAAGAGAATCCTAACATGGAAACGGCAGTGGTTACTGCTACTTTCTGGTCTGGAGGACGAGGAGGACGCGACGCAGGCCGCGGGCGTGGCCGTGGGACTTCGAGAGTTCAAGGTAGAGGAGATCAGCAACCAGGCAAAACCTACACTTGGGCTGACATTGCCAATAACCCATGTGTGCATCACCTAGACGCCAATGGGGGCTCATCCCACACCAACGTCGAGTGTCGTTTCAATGACGACATCAAATGAGATGACACCGCTGGCTACAAAGCTAAGCACAAGAAGGGAAAGAAGAATCCCGAAAAAGATAAAGAGACCAAGGAAGATTTCGAAATGGAGGAAGCTGATGCTTCAAATCCAAAGCCAGAAGGGAAGAAAAAATTTCCGACCAAGAAATACACTTATGTCACCTTCCTCGGATCTCAACCAGCAAAGGTCAAGAAAGCAATTCTACATGACCTCAATGCAACAGTTCCAGCTGTCCCCCAATTCTTGGACTGGTCGGAAGTGGCAATCACATTTGATCGCACTGATCATCCGCCTAAGTTGCACAGGCGAGGAAAGTACGCCTTAATCGTCAATCCACTTATTGACGGTTATGGTTTCTCGAACACTCTCATGGACGGTGGCAGCAGTATTAATATTCTGTATGTCGAAACGCTACGCCGGATGAAGATCTCGGAGACCCAGTTGAACCATAGCTCTGTGATCTTTCACGGAGTTGTCCCAGGAAGACAAGCTAATTCCCTTGGAGAAGTCACTTTGGATGTTACCTTTGGAACTCAAAAGAACTATCGGACGGAGGCACTTTCCTTCGAAGTGGTCCAGCTTACTGGGCTTTTATGGCTCGTCCGTGTTACATTTACAATATGATGAAAATTCCAGGTCCCAACGGCGTAATCACCATCAGGGGAGACCCGAAGAAAGCGCGAGAGTGCGAGGATGGAAATGTCGCCTTTGCTGAAGCCGTGCTGCATGCCCAGGAGTACCAGGAGATCAAGAAGAGCATAGATCCGTCTGAGATGCCCGCAACGAAGAAGGAGGTGACTGTAGCATCCCAATTGTCTAACAATTGCAATGCTACTAGCCTAGTCTACATAAATGCTACTTCCTATATATAATTGTTGCATCATAATTATATCATGCTCATGTCATCATGCCACCTTGCATTTGAGCATCATATAAAACCCTCTTTCTTTGGTTCTTCTCTCATATGCATTATTAATCGTATTTGCCTCTTGATATTGTATTTGGTTATTGATATATTGTTTAATGCCCAAGTTGAGTTGGGGGCATATCTTTTATTCCACTCCACCACCTTTCTTTGTCACCACCTTATAATTCCACCACCCTAATTACCCATGAGCTTGTGTTTCTTTTTTTCTTTGATTTTATTCTAGCTCATGTGGGTGGGGTGGATCTAATTCTATAAATTCTTTTGCTTGGATTTTATTCCACTTCTTGGGAATGCATAAGAATAATGCCATATCATCATTATTGTTTTCACAAGGTTAACACATGGCATTAAATACTTCGCATGGGCCATGCAACCATCACCACCATGTGTTCTCCTTTGGTTTTATTTGATTTTTGAGTGGATCATCTTCTCATCTCTCTCTTTCTCTCAATCCTTTCTATGTTGCTTTGCTTTCTTGCCTTGTGCCATCAAACCTCATCCACCTCACATGTGTAGTGCCATGCCTGATCTTGTAAGATCATCCCCTTGACCATCTCCCTACCCTTCATGCTTGCGCATGCTCATGTGGTTTACACCCACCTCCCCTCTCCACTCCCTACACCAGCCCTAACCTACCCCAGGCCGAAGCCCTACCCCTAACCAAAAACCCTAACCCGAGCCTACTCCATTCTACCCTAGCTCTCTCTCTAGCTCTCTCTCCCTGCCACAGCAGCCCCACCCGACGACCCTAGCTCCGAACCGGTCCCTCCTCTCGCCCTAGGCCCACTGGCAGCCCCTCTGCCGACCCCCACGACGAGCACGTGAGGGCGAGGTGGAAAGGTGGCCGAGCCACCTTTTTCCACTGCCATGTCCCCCCACGGCATCGCCTCCCTCTGGGCTCGCCCTTATCCCTTCCCCTCCTTCCTCTGCCTTACCAAACCACCCTCGGCCTCACGCCGCAACCATCTCTCCTTCCCCGCTACCTTTCTCTCCACCGGCCGGTGACCTGTCGGTCTCCACCGTCCCCCCTCGTGCAGCCGGTGGCGAGGAGCTGTGGTTGTCGAGGAAGGACGAGGACCATCCTCTGCGTCGCCTCGTATGTGCCAGTAAGGAGGAGAAGGCCCAGCTCGCCAGAGAGAAACCTCGCCGTCCGAACCCCTAACTCTGGGGAGCGCCTGCGTCCTCGCCGCTCCGGTGCCTCCCAGCCCGATCCAACTCCACCGTCCCCTCCGCGGTGAGCAGTACTCCCTCCCTGACAACCTCCGCCTCGCTGTAATCGCCAATGCTCGCCGGACAAATCGTCGAACGGCCTCGGTGCGCGGCGGTCGACGTCGTTCTCTCGTCGCTGCGCCGCGCAGCGACCTAACTAGCCTGCGTCCACCCTCCTGTCACTACCCCGTAAACCACCGCACTGGCTAGCCCCCTCAGCGTGCACGCCCGCGACCCGGGTTCGAACCCCGCATGTCGCGCTCCACGCGGTCGATCACCAACCTGCCCGCGTTCAGAGGAAACAGATGTACAGTACGGGCATGTGGTAGTTTTACAAAAGCCCCCCCCCATGTTCTTCTTGAAATTGTGCATCAATCATCATGGCATGATTGTTCACTTGTCGCATTATAATTCATATGCTTGTGCACTCTATTTATGTTGGCCCTTGTTTGTTTGGTTCTTCTTCGAATAGACGCTGAGCAGGGGATATATCAGGAATCCCAGGAGCACTACCCAGATCCTTCTCTCGCTTCAACTGAGCTGCCAGGCAAGCACTACCACATGCTTGCATACATATAGTACCTATTGCCTCTCTCTTATTCTTGCATCATTGAGTCGTGATTGCATTAAACTGAATCCCAAGTACTCCATAGCCTTTAATTTTAAACCCCACCGAAGCTTGTTCCTCCATCCCATGAGCCATTACTATAGGAGTTGTTTGAGCCATGCGGGTCGTAGAACATCATGTGTAGGGTATGTGAGTGTCTGATGGATAACGAGGTACCTAAACAACTTAACCTGATTAGTAATGGGATAACTAATGAAAGTGGCACCGGTGAGCAATATCTGCTATTTGGTTCTTCATGCTCACTTGTGTCCTGTAGGACCCCGAGTACTTGATTCATGTTCCTTGACTATTCGCACTATCCACATCCGGGAGGCCTTATGGACCCCCCTGAGCCAGAGCTTGATTCATTCTTATTTCTTGGGGCCACAAAGTAGTTTGGGGCTTTATTACTATCCTGTACTTATGCCATGCTTTACTGCTTTATTTAAGATTGTGCGTGGAGCACCTGTACTATTTAGGACCGTGACACGTTTTCGCTGTATCGACAAGACCAGTCACATTTTTGGGTTCCCAGTCGTTTACCGCCGTCCACACAAACCCTGGGTCCGTTCCGGAGCCAGCCAACTTCGTTGCGGGTAGCTTAGTGGGGTGGCCCCCTGAAACATTTCTGAATCCTGTGATCGCCTTGTTGTGAATGCCTCGTTGGGTTTTGATTTGGTTTTTTTCGAGGTTGATCGAGTGTGTGTTGCTATTTGTGCACCCCTGCAGGGTAAATCTTTCTGAAAGCCGTGTCCACGGTTATGGATGACTTGGAGCACAGTTTCTCGATCATAGACAAGTATAACTAAAGTATCGCTTTTAATTTGACTAAGTACCTGACTAGTAAATAGTGCAACACTCATGGAATGGATAATAAAACTGCCAACGGATGGGGGCTGTTCGTCGGCGTCCTCGTTGGTAAGCGAGGAGGAGGATGGATCTGTTAATATTACTGTTATAACTGTTGTTATTAATTCACGGACATCCGTCTATCTTTGGTTAGGCGGATGGTTAGCGAGTATCTATAGAATTGTTAGGTATTATCTTTTGCTGCAATTGCGTCACCCCAGGTTGTGTCCCCTTTAGAGGCATAAAGACTTGCTGAGTACCCCTAGGGTCTCACACGATAAATTGTTTGATTCAGATGAATAGGTATACTCGCAAGATGGATATTGGGTGGAGGAGACAGACGATGTTGGCAACGATCACTCGGTGTAGAGATTCCGGGAACGGGGATCCGTGAGATCTGTGGGCGGGATGTGTTTATTTATGAGGCATCTTATGCCGATTTGCTTCTTATCCGTACTCGGATCTTGTTTTCCGCTTCCGCCTGATACTCTGATGTTTGATGTATGAGGAGATATCCTAAACTATTATATCTATCTAGGATGTTTGGATCTTGTCATATGGCGTTGCAATATTTCTATTTCTTTTTAGATGGAGTGGCTTTGAGGACTGTTGTATGTGGCTTGCATACATACTCATTTGTGTATGTAGTTTATCCCTTCGCCTGCCGATTACGCCGCTCGTTCTTGTCCCGATGTGTTGGAAACGGTTAGGACGGCCGAAAGGTCTACCTGTGAGTGGCATTTGGCCCCACCGTACTATTTTAACCATTTCCGCTCATCCAGGCTTGTAACTAAGAGCGTGATTCACCGAGGTAGTTACAATTGGTATTAGAGCCATCCCGCCCTCCAGGGTCTCGGCCAAAATGGTCGTTGTCAGTCTAGCAAATATTTTTGGTAGCTATGTATACTATGGAAAAACAAAACGCGAGAGTAGGACTGCTTCCACTTTTCTTCTTACCCACCCACCCACCATTTTCTGGTAAGGAAGTGTAACATTTTCAATCCTCTTCTAATATTCAAACTAGGATTCACGTGTTCTGGGTTTCCGTAGTACCATAGAAAGTGTGTGTGTGTGTGTAATTCCTTGTCTATCTGTTGCATCCAATTTGTTATCACAATCTGCCTTTGGTTATCAACTGTTGGTACATTCCATACTGACAGGCTTTTGAAAACCGGCGCGATCTATCTGACTCCTTGTTAACCGGTGCCATCTTCTTAAGGGTGTTCTTCCTTTCAGCATGCTTTCACAGAATGTGGAGTTGCTAATCTCTACCTGATAAGTGATTTTGCGCATCTATTGGTATTTTAATGCCGAAAAATGCGGAAATTTTTTCTTTCATACATCTGTGTTTCCACACTCCTTTTCAGTCATGTGTGAAACATTATCTATCTCCCTTTTATCAGCATGCCCATGCTAACTCATTCTTTTGTCACCGGCGCTTAATACTGGAGTTTTATTTCATCTCCAATTCTCTTGGGCTAATTACATAACATGTGTTGATTCGATGCTGGTGATTGTAATTTGGTTCTCGGCATAGCTATAGGAGACTTATCATGAGTGGAATATGGAAAATGCTATCAACACTATCCTCCAAATGGTGACGGTTATCTCCTGTGATTTTGAGTACACCGTGATCATATCTATGCATATTCAAGCATCTTTGGCAATCCAGAGTTTCTCAAGGCACTACGTCAGTCTATCATCTGTCCATCATGCTGCACATCTTTTTGAACTCCATATCTGCAAAATTCTCTTTGAGACGAGGGAATTGCATCTTTTCGTCTCTGAGAGCTTTGCTTAAGGTATGATCTATCAACTTTTCTTTATCCAAGATCTCTTTATCTTTGTAACCGGTGATCCGATCGACAATGTGCACCAGGTGGCATTTCCTTTTCTCTTCCGAAGGACCAGATAATCTATTCTGCTAGTGCATCTTTCCAACATGAATCCTTACTCGTAACGTGATCTTTCAAAGAGCATTGAGCTCAGAAAGTGTTTCGAGCATTTGTTCGTTTCTCCTGCCTCTTGAACTTGATATTCTTGGAATATCTTGGTAATCTGTGGTGGTATATCTTGATGATATGCTTGCCTATTCTATGTCAATGGAAGAACATGGAAGGTCATCTGTTTCTCTTTCTCTCAAGCTTCGCGAATACTGCCGTGTGCAAAGTTCCCAAAGTGGAAATTCTGACTTTTTGAAGTCACCTATCTCGGCCACGTACTTCTGCTAAATAGATCGCTTCAATTCTGGAATCAGCAAGTTCATTGTTAATTCCATCTTCCATCTTTCATCTTCAATCAAACCCAGAGTTTTCCTTGTTGGCGAGTTATCATCGTTGTTCCGCCGTAGATTTCCTCAAAACTGCTAAATCTCTCTCAATCATTTCAAGAAGAACATGGAGTTCTTTCACCTCAGTCTCGTCAAGTGATCTTTTGAAACCCTCTCGTTCTATCATCTATGCTCAATCCACCGGAGGCCATAAAGATTTTTCACATCTTTTGTAATCCTTATGTTCAAGTGGTGCTATCTTTTTCTTTTATCTGTGGAATCTTGCAGTTGTCTCCGTGATCTTCCTTCATATCTTTCCGGTGGCTGGTTACTTATGATATGACGACAACATCATCACCCTTATCTATCTTGGATCCGGCAAATCGTTTGCATCAATCTTTGTTTTCTTACGGAGTTCCATGAGCTCTTCTTGTCAATACCTTCAGTCTGTTTCGGTAGTTGGGTTGCATGGTTTTCTTATTCATGTGCGGAGTAATGCTTCGAGTGCGGGATGGAGTAGCTACCATACCACTACTCTTATCATTCGCTCTTGTACATTGAATTGGTGAATTAATGTGATTTCACTCATTCCACGGAAGTTAAAAGTGGCCTTTATCTCTCGATACTTTTACTTCCGTCCTTGTTTTTCCGGAGTGCTCTCTCGAAGAAAGTAATCAATAATCTCTTGTTGGTGGTCTGTCTATTCTAGATGGAGCAAAATCTACAATTATCTGGTGGAAACAAACGCAAACTCTTTTCTGTCCTCGTCATTCTACCGATGCTCGACATCCACAAACAAGATGAAAGGAAACTATCTCTCTCTTTGTTTCATCAATTCTTTTTCTGTGGTAAAGCCAATTATGGTTGATGCCATCAACCGCAAACCTATTGTGTTAGCCTCAAGGCTAAAGAAAGAAATAAGTATCTCTAGAATAAACTCTAGATCCTCCATATTCCTTGCTTCTCGGGATTCCACCATGATCTGGCTTTAGATCCGTCTCTGGAAGTTATATCCACGCACCTCAATTGCGTGATCCTTTGGGTCTTACCGGCGCAAGAAGAATCTAATCCGACGATGGCTAACTAAATATTTCTGTTGATATCAAGGGACTCTATTGTTTGAAGGCAATATTGTTTCCGTACTTCATTTCTCAAATCCGAGAGAAGATACGATGCTATCGTCATAGTGGTTCAAAACCTCTCCAACCTAGTCTTCCGGTGACACAAAGATTCATCCTCTCTAGTATTGGTAAATCTTTAATCTTAACGGTGTGCCTTTATGTATCCATGATACATCATCTTGTCCTTTCTTTCACAAGTGGTTCTATTTCTCTTATCATGTTTCTTGAGAAAACCGGAGCTGTTCATCCTATCCTTCTTGTCTCACGACAATCCTTCAACTATTCTAACCGTTGTTTCTCAAGCAAAACGCAAGACTCGCAACAAGTCTAGCAACTTTTGCAAGGTGTAGTGGTCGCACCATTCCTTTGTTCATCAACTTGGGAACGTGAGGGTCACCTTTGTTCGAACACCCGCCTCTCCTTGTGTTGTTTTCTTTTTCCTAGGAATCTCGGGGCGAGATTCTTGTTTAGTGGGGGAGAGTTGTAGCATCCCAATTGTCTAACAATTGCAATGCTACTAGCCTAGTCTACATAAATGCTACTTCCTATATATAATTGTTGCATCATAATTATATCATGCTCATGTCATCATGCCACCTTGCATTTGAGCATCATATAAAACCCTCTTTCTTTGGTTCTTCTCTCATATGCATTATTAATCGTATTTGCCTCTTGATATTGTATTTGGTTATTGATATATTGTTTAATGCCCAAGTTGGGTTGGGGGCATATATTTTATTCCACTCCACCACCTTTCTTTGTCACCACCTTATAATTCCACCACCCTAATTACCCATGAGCTTGTGTTTCTTTTTTTCTTTGATTTTATTCTAGCTTATGTGGGTGGGGTGGATCTAATTCTATAAATTCTTTTGCTTGGCTTTTATTCCACTTCTTGGGAATGCATAAGAATAATGCCATATCATCATTATTGTTTTCACAAGGTTAACACATGGCATTAAATACTTTGCATGGGCCATGCAACGATCACCACCATGTGTTCTCCTTTGGTTTTATTTGATTTTTGAGTGGATCATCTTCTCATCTCTCTCTTTCTCTCAATCCTTTCTACCTTGCTTTGCTTTCTTGCGTTGTGCCATCAAACCTCATCCACCTCACATGTGTAGTGCCATGCCTGATCTTGTAAGATCATCCCCTTGACCATCTCCGTACCCTTCATGCTTGCTCATGCTCATGTGGTTTACACCCACCTCCCCTCTCCACTCCCTACACCAGCCCTAACCTACCCCAGGCCAAAGCCCTACCCCTAACCAAAAACCCTAACCCGAGCCTACTCCATCCTACCCTAGCTCTCTCTCTCTAGCTCTCTCTCCCTGTCACAGCAGCCCCACCCGACGACTCTAGCTCCGAGCTGGTCCCTCCTCTCGCCCTAGGCCCACTGGCAGCCCCTCTGCCGACCCCCACGACGAGCACGTGAGGGCGAGGTGGAAAGGTGGCCGAGCCACCTTTTTCCACCGCCATGTCCCCCCACGGCATCGCCTCCCTCTGGGCTCGCCCTTATCCCTGCCCCTCCTTCCTCTGCCTTACCAAACCACCCTCGGCCTCACGCCGCAACCATCTCTCCTTCCCCGCTACCTTTCTCTCCACCGGCCGGTGACCTGTCGGTCTCCACCGTCCCCCCTCGTGCAGCCGGTGGCGAGGAGCTGTGGTTGTCGAGGAAGGACGAGGACCATCCTCTGTGTCGCCTCGTATGTGCCAGTAAGGAGGAGAAGGCCCAGCTCGCCAGAGAGAAACCTCGCCGTCTGAACCCCTAACTCTGGGGAGCGCCTGCGTCCTCGCCGCTCCGGTGCCTCCCAGCCCGATCCAACTCCACCGTCCCCTCCGCGGTGAGCAGTACTCCCTCCCTGACAACCTCCGCCTCGCTGTAATCGCCAATGCTCGCCGGACAAATCGTCGAACGGCCTCGGTGCGCGGCGGTCGACGTCGTTCTCTCGTCGCTGCGCCGCGCAGCGACCTAACTAGCCTGCGTCCACCCTCCTGTCACTACCCCGTAAACCACCGCACTGGCTAGCCCCCTCAGCGTGCACGCCCGCGACCCGGGTTCGAACCCCGCATGTCGCGCTCCGCGCGGTCGATCACCAACCTGCCCGCGTTCAGAGGAAACAGATGTACAGTACGGGCATGTGGTAGTTTTACAAAAGCCCCCCCCCCCTTTTTTTCGCTCTCAACCCGCGGTACCTCGTGGCCCACTAGTCAGCCACCTGGCAATCTTGCCAAAAAAAACCCAGGTTCCTCGGGCCGTAACCCGAGCTCCCCTGCCGCGCCGCTTGGTCAGCCCACTGTTGCCACTGTCACGTGGGCTCCGCATCCCCGTTGGGCCCGCATGGCAGCCCCTCGGCTAGCCTCTGCCCCGGTGCAAAACCTCTTTCACCGCGCTGTTTCACCCAGTCAGGCCGGACCCACTCGTCAGCGTCTGGGGCTGGGTCTGGCTGAGTAATCAAAGTATTTCTGGTATTTCTGTTTTGATTTAAATTTTCAGCAATTGTTTTAAATTCAAATTGAATCTGTTTTAAATAACTTGTGAAATATAATCCCAATTCCAACATATGATATATGTTTTTGAATCAGAAAAAAGTGAGGAATTCAAATATGCCATTCAAAATATTTTTTGAGCACTTTAAAATTTCGAGATGATTAAAATTACAATAAAATGCCCTTTTCTTAATAAATTAATAACTTTAATTCTACAACTCCAAATTTGACAAATAATATGTCTAAATCGATCAGCGCGACGGGCCCGTTCTATCTATTCATTCCCTATTCTGAATTGCAGCATGCATCATATAAATATAAAGTATACAGCAACTTATTTGAGTATAAAATGTGACTAAAACTCAATAAAATGCTTTATTCTTGTACTCCATACCTCACCCATGCCATGCTACATTATTGCCATGCAAATTGTGCATCATTCATCATGGCATGATTGTTCGCTTGTCGCATTATAATTCATATGCTTGTGCACTCTATTTATGTCGGCCCTTGTTTGTTTGGTTCTTCTTCGAATAGACGCTGAGCAGGGGATATATCAGGAATCCTAGGAGCGCTACCCAGATCCTTCTCTCGCTTCAACTGAGCTGCCAGGCAAGCACTACCACATGCTTGCATACATATAGTACCTATTGCCTCTCTCTTATTCTTGCATCATTGAGTTGCGATTGCATTAAACTGAATTCCAAGTACTGCATAACCTTTAATTTTAAACCCCACCGAAGGTTGTTCCTCCATCCCATGAGCCATTACTACAGGAGTTGTTTGAGCCATGCGGGTCATAGAACAGCATGTGTAGGGTATGTGAGTGTCTGATGGATAACGAGGTACCTAAACAACTTAACCTAAGTAGTAATGGGATAACTAATGAAAGTGGCACCGGTGAGCAATATCTGCTATTTGGTTCTTCATGCTCACTTGTGTCCCGTAGGACCCCGAGTACTTGATTCCTGTTCCTTGACTATTTGCACTATCCACATCTGGGAGGCCTTATGGACCCCCCTGAGCCAGAGCTTGATTCATTCTTATTTCTTGGGGCCACAAAGTAGTTTGGGGCTTTCTTACTATCCTGTACTTATGCCATGCTTTACTGCTTTATTTAAGATTGTGCGTGGAGCACCTGTACTATTTAGGACCGTGACACGTTTTCGATGTATCGACAAGCCCAGTCACATTTTCGGGTTCCCAGTCATTTACCGCCGTCCACACAAACCCTGGGTCCGTTCCGGAGCCGGCCAACTTCGTTGCGGGTAGCTTAGTGGGGTGGCCCCCTAAAACATTTCTGAATCCTGTGATCGCTTTGTCGTGAATGCCTCGTTGTGTTTTGATTTGGTTTTTTCTGAGGTTGATCGAGTGTGTGTTGCTATTTGTGCACCCCTGCAGGGTAAATCTTTCTGAAAGCCGTGTTCGCGGTTATGGACGACTTGGAGCACAGTTTCTCGATCATAGACAAGTATAACTAAAGTACATCTTTTAATTTGACTAAGTACCTGACTAGTAAATAGTGCAACACTCATGGAATGGATAATAAAACTGCCAACGGATGGGGGTTGTTCGTCCGCTTCCTCGTTGGTAAGCGAGGAGGAGGATGGATCTGTTAATATTACTGTTATAACTATTGTTATTAATTCACGGACATCCGTCTATCTTTGGTTAGGCGAATGGTTAGCGAGTATCTATAGAATTGTTAGGTATTATCTTTTGCTGCAATTGCGTCACCCCAGGTTGTGTCCCCTTTAGAGGCATAAAGACTTGCTGAGTACCCCTAAGGTCTCACACGATAAATTGTTTGATTCAGATGAATAGGTATACTCGCAAGATGGATACTGGGTGGAGGAGACAGACGATGTTGGCAACGATCACTCGGTGTAGAGATTCCGGGAACGGGGATCCGTGAGATCTGTGGGCGGGATGTGTTTATTTATGAGGCATCTTATGCCGATTTGCTTCTTATCCGTACTCGGATCTTGTTTTCCGCTTCCGCCTGATACTCTGATGTTTGATGTATGAGGAGATATCCTAAACTATTATATCTATCTAGGATGTTTGGATCTTGCCGTATGGCGTTGCAATATTTCTATTTCTTTTTAGATGGAATGGCTCTGAGGACTGTTGTATGTGGCTTGCATACATACTCATTTGTGTATGTAGTTGATCCCTTCGCCTGCCGATTACGCCGCTCGTTCTTGTCCCGATGTGTTGGAAATGGTTAGGACGGCCAAAAGGTCTACCTGTGAGTGGCATTTGGCCCCACCGTACTATTTTAACCATTTCCTCTCATCCAGGCTTGTAACTAAGAGCGTAATTCACCGAGGTAGTTACAGTGACAAAGCCGAATCCGGAGTTCAAGGCATCAGAAGAGATGAAGAAAACACCATTGAAGGATGATGACCCCTCCAAGGTGACCCAGATAGGTGTAGGCCTAGATAGCACATAGGAAAGCGCGCTCGTCAAGTTACTCAAAGAAAATCAAGATATCTTCGCATGGCAGCCATCTGACATGATCGGAGTACCTAGGGAACTTGCCAAGCACTCATTAAATGTAAACCGGAACACTAAACCCGTCAAACAATCCTTACGTCGTTTCGATGATGAAAAGCGTAAGGCAATAGCTAAGGAACTAGCACGGCTCGAATTAGCCGGATTCATAGAAGAGGTCATCCACACTGAGTGGTCGGCCAATCCTGTAATGGTCCCTAAAAAGGGCACCACTGATTTAAGGATGTGTGTTGATTATACTGCCTTGAACAAGGCTTGTCCAAAATATCCATTCGCTCTGCCTAGGATTGATCAAGTTATCGATTCTACGGCAGGCTCGGAACTCCTCTGTATTCTCGACGCATATTCCGGTTATCACCAAATCCGGATGACAGAATCTGACAAAGTCAAAACTTCATTCATAACCCCCTTCGGAACCTTCTATTTTGTTACGATGCCCTTTGGGCTGAAGAACGCAGGAGCTACGTACCAATGCACGATGCAGCGTTGCCTCCACGACCAACTTGGACGCAATGTACATGCATACGTGGATGATATTGCGGTGATGTCCAAAAGAAGGAAACGCTGATTTCCGACTTGGAGGAAATGTTTGCCAATCTATGAAAATACAACATCATGCTTAATCCGAAGAAATGCTTCTGTGGAATCTCAGCCAGAAAATTGTTAGGTTTCATCGTGTCTCAAAGAGGCATAGAGGTGAACTGGGACAAAATCAAGGCTATACTCAGTATTTCCAGGCCAATTCGCCTGTAGGACGTACAAAGACTAACTGGTTGCATTGCTGCAGTCAGTCAATTTGTAAGCCGGCTTGGTGAAAGAGCCGCACCATTATACAAACTCCTGAAAAAGACCAAGGATTTTGTATGGACCGACGAAGCTGAAGCTGCGTTACAGGACCTTAAGAAAGTACTCTCATCTGCTCCTATCCTTGCTGCACCGGAACCACAGGAACCGATGTTGATTTATCTTGCTGCGACAAACAAAGTCGTCAGTATCGTCATGGTGGTGGAGAGACCGGAGGAAAATCAGGAACACTTGGTGCAGCGTCTGACTTACTTTGTTAGCGAGGTCCTGACAGAATCAAAACAGCGGTATCCGCACTATCAAAAGTTGGCTTACGGTGTTTTCCTATCATCTCGTAAGCTACGACACTATTTCCAGGAGCATCCAATTACCGTGGTGAGCACAGCTCCCATGAGAGACATAATTAACAACAGTGACGCCATAGGACGCGTTGCAAAATGGGGCATAGAGCTTTTAGCTTTCGATATTGAGTACAAACCTTGGACAGCAATCAAATCCCAAATCCTTGCCGACTTTGTTGCTGATTGGACAGAGAAGAAGGACAATATGACCCTCCCTGAGTCAGAATATTGGACCCTATACTTTGATGGGTCTAAGGCTCGTGGGGGCTCGGGGGCTGGCGTAGTGCTCAAATCACCCCAAGGAGATAAACTTCTATATGTATTGCAGATCCACTTCACAGCGACAAATAATATTGCCGAGTATGAAGTACTGCTGCATGGAATCCGGATTTCTAAGGATATCAGCATCCGACGTTTGATGTGTTATGGAGATTCGTATCTTGTTGCTCAGAAAGTGTCGGATATTTGTAATGCAAATAAACACATGGCAGCATATAAAGCTGTCGTGGATGATTTATCTAAATCGTTTGAAGGGTTTGAGGTTCAACACATCCCACGAGCAGAAAACGAGGAAGCAGATGCACTATCTCGGATAGGCTCTACACAGAAAGAGGTCCCGGATGGCGCTTTTTTAGAGCACCTCAAAGTTCCCTCAATAAAGGGAGTGGATGAGGAATATCCGACCAAATCCGACTCACCTCTAGTAGCAGTTCTGGCTGTAATTTCCAGCTGGACCCAACCCTACCTTGATTATCTGGTAGATGGCAAATTACCCGAAGACGAGGTTTTGAGCTGGCAGATCATCCGACAAGCGAAAGCCTATACTATAGTTAAAGGTGAGCTCTATAAGCGGAGTGTTTCTGGGGTTTTTCAGTGCTACGTATCTTCGAAAGAAGGAGTGGAAATCTTAAGAGAAATCCACGAAGGCGAGTGTGGTCACCACGCTGCAGCCAAATCTTTAGTGGCAAAAGCTTTCAGACATGGTTTTTTTTGGATTACAGCCAAGGCAGATGCCGAATGGCTGGTCAAGACGTGTAAGGGCTGCCAAAAGTACGCCAAACAAGCTCATGTTCCTGCTGATCAGCTACAAACAATACCTATAACATGGCCTTTTGTGGTCTGGTGGCTTGACATGGTAGGACCGTTTAGACGAGCTCCAAGTGGATTTACTCACCTCTTAGTGATGGTGGATAAGTTCACAATATGTATTGAGGCCAAAACCGTCACTAGTTGTGATGGAGCAACAACCAAAAGATTTGTTGAGGATGTTATAATCCGGTATGGTTATCCACATAGCATTATCACGAACAACGGGAGTAATTTCTCTATGGGAGAATTGGCCGAATTCTGCAACGAACAAAATATACGGCTTGACATTGCATCAGTCGCACATCCACAGGCTAATGGACAAGTGGAAAGAGCAAATGGTTTAATCTTACAAGGCCTAAAACCGAGACTCGAAGCACCATTATGACATGTTGCGGTGGCTTGGGCAGAGGAATTACCCTCTGTAATATGGAGTTGATGAACAACTCTGAACAGGTCAACAGGATACACACCTTTCTTCTTGGTCTATGGCGCAGAAGCAGATCTTCCTAGTCATTTGATTCACACTTCTCCTAGAGTGGCCGCGTATAACGAAGAGGATGCCAAGATTTCTCGACAAAATGTTCTCGACTTAGTCGAAGAAGTTCGCGTCATTGTAGAAGTTACGCAAGTATCATAGCCAGAGAGTCAGAAACAGATCTTTCAATAAAGGCGATATGGTTCTCCTGCTTGTGCAACAAAGAAATCACAAACTTTCCCTAGTATGGGAAGGGCCCTTCTTAGTTAGTCGAGTATTGCACAATGGTTCGTACTACTTAACTGACATGAGGCCAGTCAAAGAAAGACTTGCTACTAAGAAGAGAAAGAGAGCTAGAGGCAGTACAAATCCGGATGACTTAGACAGACCATGGAATATTGCTTAGCTACGTCCCTTTTATTCTTAGTTTATCCTTCTTTGTAATCATATGTACATGTTCTGTGAGAAATAAAAGTCTTGGTTGCCTCAATTTTTTTCTGAGAAGTTCTTACCATCTTATTTCCGAATGATCTTGTCATAGTCGAAAATCCTTGTTCAGGACTGCCATATTACTGGATTGCGGCATAACCTAGGGAGAGCCTTTAGGGCACCCTAAATAGTCTATAATATCAACTAGAGTTTAAACTCGGAAACAAAGTGGAACAATTTTGTTCAGTACTCGTGATTCCTCATGGCGTACTTGTCATCAAGTCCCATATTTTTCAATGTCGGATTTGTCTTAACTGTTTTATGTTATGTGTATAGGTCCTCTGAACTAGACGGACTCCTCCTTTGCCGAGCCTCGCACCCACCGGCTTACCCAAGTCGTTGATCTGCTTCATGACTTCTACCAATCCCTTGAGGATATTGGCGAAGCTCTCAAGATTCCGGACATGCATAGCATGTCGGATTTTTAGGTGCGAGACAAGGCGAAGGATATGCCGCAACTCGTTCAGGACTGGAACGTGTCCTACGCATGATCTGCTGCGCAGAATGCTCTCACCATGGTCATGAGCCACCATGGAAACATGGAGATATGGCAAGTGACCAGAGGGTACTGCAAGGTGGATGAAGACAACCAGGAGCAGGATATCAAGGCCATCATGGACTCCTGTGCCGGATATGGGTGTCACCTGGCTGAGTTAACCAGCTACAAAACTCCTTTCTTCACCGCGTGGAAACACCGCCTCCGCCTCCGGAAGAAGCAGCTGAAGTCTCCAACGATGAACATACCGTATCAGATCTGAACATCTCGGAGCGTTACCAAACCGAGGCCGATGCATCCATATGATCATGTCATCGTCCGAGGTTTATGAGAAGATCTGGTTTTTGAGTAATTGTATCTCGGCGATCGGGGCGGTGGTGTTGCTCCGGTACGCGCTGGGGTCTTACGTCAGCCTATGCCGGATCTGTGTGACATTGGTCGGAATCAGAGACCAGTTTTTGACTTCTGGACATGGCGACCTTTTGCTACTCCAGTCCCTTGTTGAGTAGTTTGATTCCCAACTGGATCTCCTCCGGGCCTAGATTAGCCGATAGAATTTCTCGGGCCGCCACGGTATTCTGTACTAGGGTTGCATACACCCAATCCCCTTTGCTATCTTTCCGAGGCTTCCCCATTTCTTCTCCGAAAAGGACGGTGTGAATCTGCGGGAATTGGTTGTCATTGGTATGACGCTTCCTGGTCTTCTGGTATTGCCTGGAGTTGTATTTCTCCACAGATGCTATGCGTTTCTTTTCCTCCTCAATGTTTTTGGCTTCATCAAGGAGTACTTGACGACGCGCTTCTAGGGCATGCGCCCTTTCGTCCAGTTCTTCGGCAGTAAGTTCTGTAGCTGTAGGAATAGGTGTGGTTAATGCAGCATCGATGAGTTTACGCACACCTTCAGTGATCACGTGTCCATCCATCGATTCTTCTTTTTTGGGCTCTACTGGGATAAGTGCTCCATCCGAGTCTTTCTCATATTCCTCGGTAATCACCTCCTTAGCTTACTCGGAGAGCCACCAGTACCAGAATAGTCATTGGAACTAAGTTCGAGAAAAGGCCGTAGCCTTTTCCCGGGCGAGTGATTCAAATATGCCATCCAAAATAATTTTTGAGCAATTTAATTTTTCAAAATTATTGAAATACCAATAAATGCATTTTTATAAATAAATCTAAAATTTTAATTCCGTAATTCCAAATTCGACAAATAATATGTCTAAATTGATCAGCACGACGAGCGTGTTCTAATTATGCATTCCATGTTATGAATTGAAGCATGCATCATATAAATACTTTAAAACCTGAATGGTTTATGCAAGTAAAAGTTGACCAAATAATTATTAAAAGTGCTTATTTCTTGTTTCCACACCTCACTCTTGCCATGCTATGTTATACCATACAATTGTACATCATTTTATCATGGCATACCTTGTTTGCTTGTTGCATATGATTTATATGATTGTGTAATGTATTTATTTTGGCCTTTGTGTGTTTGGTTTTTATCCGGATAGACACCGAGCAAGGAGAATACCAGGAGCCAGGCAAGAAATTCCCCATGCTTGTATACATATAGTACCTATGCTTCTATCTTACTCTTGTACCATTGGGTCGTGATTGCATTATATTTGAATCCCAAGTATTGCATATCCTTTACTTTTAAACCCCACCGAAGCTTCTACCTCAATCCCATGAGCCATTACTACAAGAGTTGTTTGAGCCATGCAAGTCGTAGAATTTCATGTGTAGGGTTTGTGCGAGTATTTGGATAATAAGGTACCTAAACAACTTAATATGAGTAGAGAACTAATGAAAGAGGCATCGGTGAGCATTATCTGCTATTTGGTTCTTTAAGCTCACTTGTGTCCCATAGGACCCCGAATACTTAATTCATGTTCCTTGACTATCGGACTATCCGCATGTGGGATCATGAATCCCCTTCACCTGAGCTTGATTCACACTATATTTCTTGGGGCCACAAAATAGTTTGGGGCTTTATTACTATCATGTACTTATGCCATGCTTTACCTCTTTATTTAGGATTGTGTGTGGAGCACCGGTACTATTTTGGAACGTGGAATGTTTTAGCTGTATCGACAAGCCCAGTCACACTTTCGGGTTCCCAGTCGTTTACAGCCATTAACACAAACCCTGGGTCTGTCTCGGAACCGGCCAACTTCGTTGTGGGTAGCTTAGTGGGGTGGCCCCTGGAATGATTTATGTATCATTTGAATGCTTTATCATGAGGCCTCGTTGGGTTTTATTTGGTTTTTCCGAGGTTGATCGTGCGTGTGTTGCTATTTTTGCAGCCCTACAGGATAAATCTTTCTGAAAGCCGTGTTCGTGGTTATGGATGACTTGGAGCACAAATTCTCGATCATAGACAAGCATAACCAAAGTACCGCCTTTAATTTGACTAAGACATGACTAGTAAATAGTGCAACACTCATGGAATGGTTAATAAAATTGCCAACGGATGGGATGTTCTTCCGCCTTCTCGTCGGTAAGCGAGAAGGAGGCTGAGCGATGTTTATTTATGTTTTTTATATAAATGTTGATATTAATTAACGAGCTTTCGCCCATCTCTGGTTGGGGGATGCGTAGCGAGTCTCTATAGCTCTTTGTAGATATTATCATTCGCTGTAATTGTGTCACCCTAGGTTGTCCCCTTTAGATGCATTAAGACTTGCTGAGTACCCCTAGGGTCTCACACGATAAATATTTGGTTCAGATGGATAGGTACTCCCAGGAAAGTTACTGGGTTGAGGAGACGGATGATGGTGGCAACGACTATCAGGTGTAGAGATTCCAGGGATGGAGATCCATGAGATCTGTGGGTGGGATGTGCTTACTTTCAGGGCATCTTATGCCGATTTTCTTCTTATCCGTACTCGGCTTATGTTTTCTGCTTCTGCTTGATACTCTGTTGCGTGATGTATGAGGATGTATCCTAACCTATTATATCTATCTAGGACATTTAGATCTTGTTGTATGGCGTTGAATATTTCTTTTTCTATTATTTCTAGATGGTGTGACTTTTACATCTATTGTAAGTCACAAACATACTTACTCATTTGTGTATGTCGTGGTCATGTTACCTATCGCTTACGCCGCTTACTCTTGTCCTGATGTTCTTGAAAGTGGATAAGGTGGTCGGCCGATACCATGCCCTGCTCCGCTTCGACGGGCCTACACATGGGCGGCCTTGGGCTTCCGTGGTAGAATCGCTTATCCAATTTTGGGTTCATCTAGGCTCGTGCTTAGAGCGTAATGTCCGAGGTATTACATGAGAATTGGCCAAACCATGGCTAGGAATAAACCCTAACAAGATTGATGCGAAACCCTAGGGAATTCTCGGACTAAATAGAGGAAAGGTAGACTAGCAACTTAAATTAGTTGTGATTAAATCTGTGAACTTCTGTTGCGAAGTTATTCTAGGTTATTATCTTTTGCTTGTTGGTTATGTAAACTATGATGAAACAATTTAAGTTGGACTTATTTTAATTTGTGAACCTCCATTTTTATATGCTTTGTTTAATATAATAATGCCTGAGGTGGTTCAGAATAGTGTGCTGAGGTGGCATATATATTGTGCAGGTACATTGAGTTGCCAATGTTTCGCCGCAATGTCGATTAACTTCTCTTCCGGGGAACTTCTAGCACTATGGCATGACCATTTTTAGCAATGGTTATGCCAGATTTTGGCCGTGAATTTAAGTGTCCTAAATCTTTTATTTTTGCTTGTGTAGTGCTAGGTATAGCCATGTCATCTTCTCATCGAAACAAAGACCAAGACAATCCCACCATGTCTTCTCAGCGAAACTTGGATGAGCACTACAGGCTCATGGAGAAGGATATACAACTTGAGGAGATGGCAGAGGGCGAACAAGACAATGAGACCACCAATAATTCCCTTGATGGAGATGACGAAAGAGGGGAAGATGACGAGACCACCGACAGTGGCATCCCCGGGGGTGGCTCGAAGAGTACTACAGAGGCCAATTGGCGACGGAAGAAGCGGTGCCTAAACATGGTCGGCACCACAAAGGAAACATTCACCACTATGGACCCCGAGACCGGTATTCCTATGGAGCCGAAGTGGCTCGCGAAGGGGTACGGCCTCCAGCTGGGAGCTAGACTTCGGGACGTCATCAATATCAACGAGACGAAACTCCAAACAAAGAACAAGAAGCATCTGCAAGACCAACTCCTTTTGCGGCTACACGCGTGGTACCAGTTCCCTGAGGGCTACACTAGTCTGGTTCCCAATGAGAACATTGTGAATAGGCTAGCCCTCTCTAGTTCCACCAAGAACCTTAGCAGTTATAAAACCATGCTGAGGGGGATGATTGTTGAGAACGAGAGCTTCGAAGAGATCAAGCGCCACTTCCCGCGGATTACGCCCGAGGACTACACGCTCTTCCTGCAAAATGAGGAACTAGAGTACACCAAGTCACAGTCGACCTGGGTAAGGAGCTGGCGGAGAAGAACGTTGGTCGCCACCGTCTCGGTTACCATGGCTATGACGGCAAGTAGGAGAAGTGGCAAAAGGAGGACCAGACCTACATAGGCGCATCGAGAACCCTTGGGACAAGTACAAAGACCCTCTCTTCAGGGCATTTGTCAGATCCCGGTACCATAAAGAAAAGTATGCGAAACTTGTTGCAAGCTCGGAAGTGGTGGAAGGTGTTATCTTGGTCACCAACCCGAAGGTGGTGAAAGTTGAGAAAGCAGTGTTAAGCCATTTTACAATCTTATTTGTTTGATACTGCTCACCAACTCCATGTCTAAAATTGTTTATGTTTCTTCTTGCAATTCACAGAAGAAGCGGCTGAATCTGGATCCTCGTCCCAGGCATCGACAAGCAAAGTCCCATGGGACATCCCTTTTATCAGGGGCATGAACATCGTGAAGGAGCAGATGCCGTTGAAGAGGTCGCACTTAGGCCGTGCCATCAGCGCCGGAGGAGGTCGCAAGCATGTCAACCATGGCTTGGTCATGCCCAGCACCAAGGAGTCACGGCAGGCGGACAAGGACTGCGAGCATGAGGCTCTATTGGAAAAGGTGGCCAACTTGGAAGAAACCATGGACCAGCGCATCCAAGCCGCGGTAGAAAGCAGGGTCGAAGGAGAGGTGTCCAACAAGGTTGATGAAGCGGTGGCCAGCCGGGTCAATGAAATCATCCCTGGAATGGTGCAGTCGATCTCCAATTTTTTCGCCAACGGCCAAAAGGAACCGTTCTCGGTGATCAGCCTAGGCGGCAGCAACTCGGGCAACATGCCTTCTGCTACACAGGCTCAAGACGCACCCATATTGGTCACTCCACCCATCAGCGCCAATGCAGGTGCTAGGGAGGTCTTGCCGGCCATGGGGGCTTCCAACGGCCGCTCAATCACTTGCACGCCCTGTCCATGTCCCTCGACACGAGTCGAGCTCGACGCCCTCACAGTAATTAGTTGACCCTCTCAAAGCCTATGCAAATTAATTACTTCATCCTCTCTGTCGTGATATTGCCGATGAGTACGCCATGGAGGGGTCCCTCACAGTACATGTTTACAGACGTGGGGTAAGGCAGAGAGTTGGTGGGTACGAGGTAACACAACTTACCAAGGTTGAAGTCCCACAATGGTGGCGGAACTCTACTCCTGCTATAAATCACTATAATGGCAATACGCCAAGTTACAAAGATAGGTTCGCTGTGCGAGATGTTGCACGTTCTACATAGCAATCTGATCGGTCGTGCCCTAAAGGCTCCCACATGTCCGGTTTATAAAGGTACCAGAGACTAGGGTTACAGGGAAAGGACCTTGCTGGACAAGGTAAAGAGTCCTACACTAATACGAACTAGTCTTTCGTGTCTTGCACTCCAAGGCTCCGAGTACGTCGGTGACTCCTGTGTAGCCTTCCTTTATCCAGCATGGGCCTCCATTCTGGATCCGTCTAACTAGGCCTCCCAGCATGCCATAGGCCTTGCTACCAACTGTGGGTCACCCGGGTTATCCGGAATAAGGACGTTCTATGGTGATACCCATTTAGCATATCCCCAACAGTAGCCCCTGGAGGACTTTGAAATCTTGCACCGTCTTGCCTACTGATATTGAAAGCTCCGTCTAGGTGATGCCGTCAATCCGTTAAGCAATATATCAAAGGTCTCCCAAAGAGACCTGCAATCCCCTCCGGCTTCGCAATGTAGCCGGAGATTCCTTGAGCCTTCATTTCCAGAGCCGGATAGTTTCTGCCATCAATGGAATCTTCAGAACTGACCCTTCACTGCAACTATCAGGAGGATGACATAGGCTACAACCTATGCTACCTCAAAACTCATAGAAGGTAGGGAATTAATCATCAGCAGTTTTTACGCGCGCGAAATCCAAAACGATAAAGCGGCAAAGACGGAGGACGTGATGAAATTACCGCGCATGTTCGTCTCCACGTCGAAAACGCTCCATCCATTGGATCCCTTAGAATGAATCTTGATGCTGGGTCTATATATTTTGACTGTGGCTAGGTTATTTTCTTTTACCCGCATTCGCTCACACGTCTTTGTCTTCCTCTAGCCGCGCGCCTATTCGAGCTCATCCTCAGAAAACCCTAGCCAGAGCGTCCCCTTTCTCCACTCACTTCCCAGCAGCGCAATGGCCTCATGCAGCTCTGCCCTTTCGATGGCGGCGACTCCCGAGGCTACAATGGTGCCATCTCAGGGAGTGACGGTCCCACCGGAGGGGGTCGTCGTCACTGTCACCACCGTGGTGGAAACCACCGACGACAACCAAGAACGGGCGGCGCCAGAAGCCGCTCAAGAGGACAATGACTCCCACAAGGGAGTGTGGAGGGGCTCTGACCTCTCCACCGAAGATTTGCAAGAACTTGTCACTGAGGGGTATCTCCTCACGTCGGAGGGTTTGGTCTGGCAGCCAGCACCGGCCGACAAGGTGAGTCCTTCTCTCCAAGCCGGAGAGAAGGTGTACCTCAAAGCTCAGCTGGTATGAGGCGTAAGCCTGGCAGTCTCCGACTTCTTCTTGGACATCCTCCAGCACTTCAGGGTACTTCCCCACAACCTCTCCCCTAACAGCATCCTCGTCCTTAGTAACTTTGTAGATTTTTGCGAGGGATATCTAGGAATCAAACCTAGATTAGATATGTTTGTATACTTCTTCACTGCCAAGAGAGAGTCTGTAGAGTCCAAGGACGAATTGCGGACTTGTGGAACCATTAGCTTTAAGATACGGCCTAGTCGGCGCTTCCCCGACATCGTAGGGCATGAATCATGCAATAACTGGTGGCGCACATATTTTTACGGCCCAGATATTCCCCTGCCTGACTGTCCTGATATGTATCCCTACTTTGTCGATGGAGCCGCCGCTGAAGTGCCTTCCTGGAGGACCCCAGCCTCCCTTCCGTCCGACGATTTGGCAACCGTGCCATAAGGCGGATTGAATGGCTCGTGGATGGAGGTCTGACAGGCTTGTACCTAGCCATGTGCTGGTTTGTTAGGCGGATCCAGCCTCTGCAGCATCGCACCGAGTTGATGTGCAAGTTCTCCCAGGACAGAAGGGATCCCATTCAAATTTCGCGAGATAACTTCTCCACGGACTCTTTCAACCTCCAACTTAAGGACATCATCAAGGTGAAGGATAGGAAGCATGGCTTCAAGATCACCTATGACATGTTCGACTGTGACAAATGCCCAGAGGTAGCTTTTGTTTCCTTTGTTGCTCATTTTATACTCTAAGGTTTTTCCGACTTGAAGTTGTCAGTCTAACAATCTTTTGTTTCCCAGCTGGCGACCTTGGCGGAAGATAGCCTCCCACGTCTATGATACCAAGCTGAAAGATATCCAGTTGGTGTCTGACGATGACACCCCCAAGGATCAGCCACCTCTAGTAGTGCGAAAGCGGAAGAGCTCCACCTCTAACGCTGCTACCGAGGCCAAGAAGAAGAAGAAGAAATCGGAGAGTGGAGTATCTAAACGATCGACCATCACCTCAGAGGTGGAGAAAAAAAGATCCACTGGAATTCCCCTAACCAAGGCCCCTGCCGTGGAGTAAGCATATTCATTCTTCGGCTTGTATTTTAGCTTGCACCTTATTCAACTCCTGTACTTATACTTTGTACGTTTCAGGAGGAAATCTGGTGTTAGCTTGAAGCAATCCTCCAGAGATGCTGGAGGGTCAAGAAACATTCGTGATATGCTGACCAGGGATGTGGCCACCAAGCCCTCTCCCTCTACTACTGCAACCACTCCTGCCGCCAAGCCCTCTGCTGGTCCTGCTGGGCCTTCGTCCCCCGTCATCCCTGAGATCTCCACCATGGAGACATATGTCAATCCAATCTTTGATATCTCAGGCTCTGTCGAGGTGAACGTTGCTCCCAGCGGTCAGGCAATGCAGGAGAGTACCTCCTCCAAAGTGGGTAAAGCTCAGGCTAAGGATGCCACCGTGAAGGGGAAACAGGTAATTGAAGGAGAGGAGGCGGAGGCAGTTGTGGCAACAGACGAGGCCGGAGCCTCTAAGCCATCAACTGCTATGGCAACACAGCAGGCGGCTAGGGCATCATCCATGCCTTCGGCTGCAACAACTCCTCTAGAGGCGACTCCTCCGACATTGTGCCTGGATGACCTCATTGCATAGGCAGATGCCGTGTATAACAATGTCGGCATCTTCCATACTGCATATGCAATTCTGGCCAACAATCTCAAAGTTATTGCCATTGTAAGTATTTAAACTTCACTTCTTTTTACTTTATACGGTATTCCACTGTAGCCCCCGAGGTCTTAGGCAAAACCTTGATAAGTTTGGAATGAGTGTTCCAAAAGAAGTAAGTGTACAACTTTTCCGTGTAGCCCCCGAGTTTCTAGTTTAGAATGATAATTCCGACTAGACACTCTAAGAGTGAACACTAGTGGATTAAAATCTTATACTGTAGCCCCCGAGCGTGTAGTTGAAACTAGATAGTTTCGACTATATGCTATAGAGAAACTAAGCATGTTTACTTTTTGCAGAATGAGCATAGACATAGGATAACCGCCAATGAGAGGTCTGCTACCTTGCGGAAGGAACTAGACCTTGAATAGGGTAAAACAGCCTTCCTGAAGCAACATGTCAAAAATAGCCAGAGTCTGTTTCTTTTAATAGCTCCTTACTTTTTCTCATGGATCCATTTTTGTCGTCTTCTCATAGTGCTTTCCATTTTCTGCCTTACATAGGCCATTGCCAAAGCCAAGAGCATCGTCGAGCAATCCAAGCATATTTAAGAGCTTGATGATGAGAATAAAATCTTGAAGAAAAACCTGGTTGATGCTGTCAAGGGCCATGAGGAGGCGATGAAGGCACTGCAAGAGTCTGTTAACGCTGAGATGTAGCGCCTAAAGAACGAAATTGCACCGCTCAAGGAACAAAACCAAGCTGCCAAAGAGCAGAATGAGAGGAACCTTGAGAGGTAGAAGACAGTTCAGAAGGAGCGGCACATCTTGGCGAAGACTTGCAAGCAAGCTGAGATGAGAATCTTCGGTAATTTTCCTACGACTTTGTGCATTATGTAACTTGGACAAATGTTTGATGTGCTTTATACTCATGATTCTTGTATCTTATGCAAACCACAACTCCCATTGGCCTGGCCAACTTGGGTGAAGATGCTCTAGATTCCAAGGAATGCATGATTCTTGCCGAAAACTTCGTCAGCACCGCCATTTCCTAGGCCAAGGAGATAGCCTAGCCTCTAGGAATAAACATCAAGGTGGTAGACTCAGCGGCCAAGTATTAGGAAATCTTGTGCCGAGCCCCTGAGAAAGTCAAGCAATGGAAAGGTTCTTGCGTCCGGGCTGGTGCAAGGATGACCCTATCCTTGGTCAAAGCATACTACGATGATGCCACCATGAAGTCCCCTGCAGCAGAGCCATAAAAACAATATTTGTATTAAATGTATCTTTGTGATGTGTATGCGGAAACACTTATGTGTTTTGTAAGGCGGAAAATCTTGTACTCAAGTTTCCTGCTACTTATCTGTTTCTAGAATGTATATATTTTTTAAGCAAGTGATGGTTTATCCATTATTCTGGTTTGTATGCTTGACCTTTCGTGAGACGGAAGACTAACAACATAGAACTATGCTCCCAGGTGATGATGCTTAATAGCACCGTCAAGAACCTAAAAGCAAAATCACCGGCTTTCAGTGCCGAGAAGTCACTACTCCAGAATACACATAAAACCTTCAGAAAACTGTAGACCAGAAAACTTAAGCTAACGCCTGTAGGCGGAATTTTCACAAGTGCAAATGCAAACTTGTGCATAAAGGGTTTTATATGATCCAAAAATGAACAACTAAAGGAGGTAAAAGACTCAGAGAATATGAGTGAACAAAATGCTTTATTTCATTGATCATATAAGAAACTTATTACATAATATAAATGTGCTAAGTGTAAAAGGGACATAGTTATGCTATGTTCCATGGCCGATCTATCTCTGGGTAATCATCATCGGAGTCACGTTGCTTGCGTTTGCGATTTTTTGGCATATCTTTCATCTCACGAGTATCGATGAGGTAATAGGAACCATTTAGCAATGCTTGCTTATGACGAACGGTCCTTCCCAAGGTGGGGATAGTTTGTGTGATTTCTCCTGCTTGAGTCTAAGCACCAGATCCCCCTCTTTAAATGAGTGATGCTTTACACGACGACTATGGTAGCCACGTAGCTTCTGCCGGTAGACAGCGGATCTCTGGCATGCCAGCACGTGCTCTTCCTCAAGTAGGTCCACACATAGGCGTCTGGATTCTTCAGCGTCATCCTCTTCGTAGACGACGAATCTTGGTGCATCATGGAGGATGTCGGATGGTAGGACAGCTTCTGCTCCATAAACCATGAAGAAAGGAGTCAAGCATGTGGGTCTGTTGGGAGTTGTTCGTAAACTCCACAAGGCAGATGTCAATTCCTCTGCCTAGGCTCCAGCTGCTCTACATAGCGGTGCTTCTAAGTGTGGCTTGATTCTGTGCAGAATTAGTCCATTATCCCTTTCAACTTGCCCATTTTACTGTGGGTGTGCCATAGATGCTAGGTCAAGGAGGATTCCTTTTCATGACAGTACTCCTCAACTTCTCCGAGAGAAAAATTTCTACCGTTGTCGATGATGATGCTGTGTGGGAGACCAAACCTCACCACTAGTTCCCGGACAAATTTCAGGGTTGTTGCCCCATTGAGATTTTTAATGGGTTTAGCTTCAATCCATTTTGTTAACTGGTCCACTGGTATTAGCAAGTGTGTAAATCCACGGGGTGATGTCTGCAAAGGTCCCACCATATCTAGCCCCCGGACTGCAAACAACCAAGTTATTGGTATGGTTCGTAGTTCTTCAGCTGGAACACTTGGTTGGCTTGCATAGAACTGACACCCAAGGCATGTTTATACCATTTTGTCGGCGTCCACCTTGGAAATTAACCAGTAGAATCCTTGTTGGAATGCCTTAGCTACCAACGATCAAGGAGCGGCGTGATGCCCGCAATCTCCAAGATGTATCTCTCTAAGGATTTAAATACCTTGCTGCTGGGAGATACATTGAAGGAAAACTTCTATGGTACTTATTTTGTATAGCTGGTCATCAATGATGACGTAGCATTTTGCTCTGCGTACTATTTGCCAGCTTTCAGCTTCGTCGACGGCCAAAGTTCCATCTTGTAGATAGTCCATGAACAGTTTCGTCCAGGCCCGAGAGGTCACTGTTACTATGTTAACGAACGAGTTCACTCTATCCGGGTTGTCGGGGTCTGCTCCCTTCATGGATGGGGTCCGTAAATGTTCCAGGAAAACACCTGGCCGAATTGGTCGGCGAGCTGATCCAAGCTTTGACAGCACATCTGCCGCCTCATTTTCCTCCCTTTTGATGTACTTGACTTCATAGCCATCGAAGCACTTGGCTACTTCGTCTACTTCGTCTCGATATGCCGCCATCATAGGGTTCCGCATGTTCTAGGTGCCAGCTACTTGCTGGGCAACCAAGTTGGAATATCCACATCAAACTATGCACTTTATGCCAATATCCTTGGCTACTCGTAGTCCGTGAATGAGGGCCTCATATTCCGCCATGTTATTAGTAGCGTTGAAGTGGATTTGCAGGACGTATTGCAGCTTCTCCCCTGTTGGTGATTGTAGTAATACACCAGCCCCCGAGCCATTGAGTAGCTTTGATCCGTCGAAGTGCATAACCCAATATTCTGGCTCTAGCACAGGAGTGTCTTCTGGCAGTTCTGTCCAATCTGCAATAAAATCTACCAATGTCTGTGATTTGATAGCGCCACGTCTCTTGTAGGTGATTCCAAAGGTGGCAACTTCAATGCCCCACTTTGCCACTCTTCCTGTAGCGTCGATGTTGTTGATGATGTTGGACAGTGGAGCTTTGCTCACCACTGTGATATGGTGCTCCTAGAAATAATGCCTTAGCTTGCGTGAAGCAAGGAAAACTCCATCAGCTATCTTCTGGTTGTGCGGGTAACGCTGCTTGGATTCCGTCAAGACCTCACTTACATAGTAAATGGGTCGTTGAACTCCATATTCGTTCGTTGGTTCCTTTCACTCCACCGCGATGGCGATGCTGATGACATGGTTGGTTGCCACCATGTAGACTAACATAGGCTCCCTTGACTCCGGTGCTACAAGTATTGGTGGGCAGGAGAGTATTCTCTTCAACTCCTGAAGTGTTGAATCAGCCTCGTCCATCCATATGAATTTGTCTGCCTTCTTGAGAAACTTGTAGAGCAGCATAGCCTTCTCCCCAAGTCGGCTGATGTACCGGCTTACTACTGCTATGCAGCCTATGAGCCTCTGTATGTCCTTCAGGCATGTCAGACTCTTGATGTCAAGGATGGCCTTTATTTTCTCCGGGTTCACCTTGATTTTGCGGTGCGAAACGATGAAACCCAACAGCTTGTTGGATGGTACCCGGAAGACACACTTCTTGGGGTTCAGCATCATGTTGTATTTCCGGAGATTGTCGATGGTTTCCTGCAAGTTGGCGATAAGATCGTTTGATTTCTTTGACATTACCGCGGTATCATCCATGTAAGCGTGTACGTTGTGACCTATTTGGTCGTGTAGGCAGCGTTGCATTGTCTGCTGGTAAGTGGCACCAGCGTTTTTCAGCCCAAAGGGCATCGTGACATAGCAATACGTGCCGTAAGGTGTGGTGAATGAAGTGCCAATTGGTCCGACTTTCGCATCCGGATATGGTTGTAACCTGAGTAGGCATCGAGAAAACACAGAAGTTTCGAGCCAGCCGTCGAGTCAATGACTTGGTCAATGCAAGGCAAAGCAAATGGATCCTTTGGACAAGCTTTTTCAAGCCGGTGTAGTCAACGCACATTCTTAATTCATTGGTTCCCTTTTTGGGGAAAGTACAGGATTTGCCACCCATCGGGTGTGAATAACTTCTCGGATAAAGCCAGCCTTTAGTAACCTAGCTATTTCTTTTCCTATAGTCCTTCGTCTTTCGTCACCAAAGCATCGTAGAGGTTGTTTCACCGGTTCAATATTAGGATCAATATTCAAGCTATGCTCGGCAAGTTCCCTAGGTACTCCTTTCATGTCGGCAGGTTTCCAGGCAAAGATGTCCCTATTCTCACGGAGGAACTTGATGAGCGCGCTTTCCTATTTGGGATCCAGGCCCATGACAATGGCGGTGGTCTTGGAGGAATCTCCTTCAACAAGCTCCACCTGCTTGGTCTCGATGGCGGCCTTGAAGGCGGGTTCAGCAATAGTGATCCTCTTCTTCAAAGCCGGCATCTCCGAGGCATCGACCTGGTTCTGGATCTCCTTGAACTCCTCACCGTAGAGAATTGCTTCGGCGAACGTGGCTTCACTGCGCTCACACTCATGTGCCTTGGTGAAGCTTTCATCAACGGTGATGATGTCGTTTGGTCCGGGTATCTTGAGATTGTTGTAGACAAAGCATGGCCTTGCGAGGAAGTTGTAGAAGATGTTGTGGCCAAAGATGTCGTGGTATACGCTCTTGAAAGGCACCACTTCAAAGGTCATGTGTTCTTGGCGGTAATTGTTGACATTGCCAAAAGCGACCGGAAGGGTGATGCAGCCCAGGGAATTTGCTTGTCGGCCGGGGACAACCCCATGGAAAACGGTGTTGCTCTTCCTTAGCTGGGCCTCCGTCAAGTTCATCTTGTGTAGTGTATCTAGGTACGTGATGTTGATGATGCTTCCACTGTCCACGAGGAACTTGGTGAACTCTGTGCCGTCAATCAAAGGGTTGATGACCATGGCATACTAGTTCTCTGTTGGGTTAAGATCTGGGTGATCCTTCCTATCCCAAGTAATTGGAATGTCCGACCACCTGACATACTGGGAACTGGAGGGAGTGTAGCCATTAGTATCCTTAGTGAGGTTTTCTGGGACCAGATGATGGGGGTACCATGGAAGGTATAGTAACACAGAGCCTTCTTTTTGAAGGGTTTTTTCATTTACTCTCTCCCTTGTCGGAAGATTTGGGTTCCATGTATTCATCCATATCGCTTGATTCCTTGGATTCCTCCTCCTCCTTCTTCTTCCCTTTGCCCTTTCCACGGGGTCTGTTTTATGACTTTGCTTGTAGTCGGACTCAGGGTCTTCCTTGAGATCATTGACAAACTTGCATTGGTGGTTGGTGTGGGTGGCATTGTCGTTCGCGTCGAGGTGGACGAAACATGGAATATCACGATACTCTTCATACATTTGGGGAACGCGGGGTGCTGAGGGTGTAGAATCACTCCTCTGCTAGCCATGGCTAGCCCCCGGCCACGTCCATGCTGTCCACCTCCGCCTCTGCCAGTGAACATTGCGGCGACCATGTCGGCTGTTTGCTTTTCTTCAGGCGGGGTCTTCTGCTTGTTATTGTTGTTCTTTCTAGCCTGCATAGGGATTGCTATTGCCGGCAATGATCTACGTGCATCGTCATCGGTAGTGGTGAACTCACTAGCCATGGCAATCATTGCGTTGAGGTTGAGTTCATTGTTGTCTTGCTTGCACTTCAACGTATGCTGGAGCAAAGTTCCCTTCTCCAGACCGTCGATGAAGGCGGCCATAGTGGTTTGTTCGTGCACCCCTGCGCAGGAATTTTTCATATCCAACCAGCGAGAGAGGTAGGCATGAGAGGTTTCATCCTTTTCTTGTATGTCCCGTCGATGTTTTTGGTGAACGCTTCATGCATGTCCAACCAATTGCATATTTATGTCTCCGGCAAGTCGTCGATCCATTGTCGGGTAGTGTCAGTCAACATGAGTGGGAGGTACTTGACATCGACATTGGGGTTTCCCCCTGTGATGTGAATCACTTCGCTGTAATCCTGCAACCATGTTGCTGGCCTGACAGTGCCGTCATTGGGCTTGATGGTCTTGTCTATACGGAGACCCTTGGGGTAAGTTGTGGCCCATATTACTGGTCCAAAACAACATGTCCTAAGGTATGGGAGCTCCCGAGCTTCTTGGATCTTGTCGGCCATGAACGTGCGTCGTACGGCTCTGTTTGCTTCCTTTATCCATCATGGGGAGCGGAATTGTGGTGCGATCTATGAGATCCCCCGTGTCCTCCGCCATGATGGTTGCTAGGTGGCGACGGTGGTGGTGGTGGAGGTGGTGGGTTAGCTTTCTTGCTGTTACCCTCCTGCGACTCCTCACAGTTGTCGCGGTTGCTTGTCGGACGTGGCGGCTCCTTGTGGGACCTTCTATATTGTCCTTCAATGCTATTGCGCTCTCCGGCATGACAGGGCTGCTCGCCCTGGTCACGTATAACAATGCCAACCTAGGGACGTCTAGGCGGTGGCATGATTTTATGGTGGCACGACTGTGGTTCCTCGTGACATCGGGATGGTGGTAGAGCTGGCGACCGACGAGGGCGAGCCTTTTCTCCATGATTAGAGGATATGGGTATGGCATCAACCCTATTGTGTGCGTCCCTCCGTCTTCACTCTATGGAGCCTGTAAGGGATCCCTCGTCAAGGGGAGATCTTGGCCTTCTGCGGCTATTCAGGGTTGACTTGCAAAGCTCCGGGTTGGACTCAAGCCTCTGCGAGGTAACCTTTTCCTGTTGCTTGCATGCCTTGGCCACGAGGTCATACACCTGAGTGAATTCTTCTAGCAACATGTCCTGCTCCAGGAGGGGCTTGGCAACGGCAATGTTGAGGGTGGCTTTTGCCGGCTTGGATCCCTCGTATCTCAACTTGCGTCGAACGCCGGGGTCTTCGACGACGTCAACTTGTGCTTTCTTTGCCTTGTGCTTTAGAAGCAACTGCTTGTACTCATCCTACATAGCTCTTACCGCCTTGATGGATTGCTACGCCTTGGCCATATCTTCGTCTAGCTTAGCGCCCTGCTCTTCGATGGACTTGGCCTCCGCTAGGATTACCGCACGCTTGTCATCAAGCTCCGTAACGCTCCGGATATGGGTGACGGTAATGGGCTCGACGAGGAGTGTGCCATAGATTGCCTTGTCAGAGGGAGTAACCAATGGATTAGCAGCTGCGGATGTTGATGGTGGCATTGGCGACTGGTTTGACTGCTTGGCAGTACTAGGGGCCTTGGTGAGTTTCTGCTCCGGTTTTGGGCAGATAACCGAAGGGGCATGGCCTTGGCCAGAGCCAGAGGCTCATCAGCTTTCTTGGTTGTTGCTGCTCTGGTAACCGCTGGTATGGGCGGAGCTCTCTCACGCTCTGGTTCCTATCCGTCTTCTTCCATCACGCTCCCAATGGCGACTAGCAGCTAGTGGCATGTGTTGGCCTTATCTGCGCGCTCCTCCTTCTCGATCTCCTTCTCAATCTCCCTCATAACAGCATTGTATTCCTCCGAGTTAGCGTCCAAGCCGCCGCCATCCATATTGATGTCGGCGTATAGGGCGTCAAGGATAAAGTCAGAGTTGGCTTCGGTGTTGTTGATGGCGGATGTGGAGGGTGATGGAGGCAGGTTGTTGTTGTTGTTTCCCACTCCGGGTACAATGGTGATCATGGCCTCTGCTTCCTCATTGGCATTCGCATATTTGTTAACGATTGCGACCATCTCACCGAGGGTGAGGGGCCCGCAGCCTACCACCTTCGGAAGGTATGCCGGAGGAGTGTTCCGGGTGTGAGCCCTTCCACGAAGTGGTACACGAGCGCGTCGGTGCGATCTCCCTCTAGGGTTTCCCTCACCCTCATCCATCTGGCAAGGTATTCGTGGGGAGGCTCTCTGTCCCTTTGAACGCATCTGGCTAGATCGAAGATGGTGACAACACCGACAAAGTGTGACCTGCGCATCTCTAACGCTCGGGGAAGCCAAGCGAATTTGCGGGGTCCTTCCACCTTTATATCCTGCATAGGGGCGGTTTGAAGGGTTTCGCGGCATAGTAAATCAAAATTTTCTACGGATGCGGACAGAGGGAAAGCCAAGATCTAATCTAGGAGATGCAAACAACGAGAGAGATTGGATTAGATCTTCATACCCTTGAAGATTCGCACAGCGGAACGTTCGACGGAACGTGGGTGATGTAGTCGTACTCGCTTCTCCTCCTCACGATCCGATCCGATCTAGCACCACAAGTGGCGGTGCCTCCTTGAGATGCACACGTGCAGCACCTCGACGTCTCCTCCTTCCTTGGACCAGCAAGTAGGGTGGAGAGATAGATTGGATCTACAACACGACGGCGTGGTGTATATGGTGGAGAATTTCTGCAGCAGGGCTTCGCCTACAAACAGTCGGGAGGGAGAGAGGAAGGCAATAGGGCTACTAGGGCTTGGAGGGGAAGGTGTGTGTGTGTGTGAGAGGGGGTGCACCAGCCCTCTATATATAGAGGGGGCGTGCGGCCAGCCCTTGCCCATCCTCCAAGCCTATCTCTAGTTTAAACGATTTAAACTTATCCCTTATCTAGAAACCCTATCTCTAGTTTAAACGAGTTTAAACTTATCTAGGATCGGCTGGGCCCTATGGGGCCTTGTGCCCCTGTCCCAATGCGGCCAGGACACTCCCTCATAGGCCCATGCCCCCTCCCGGAAGGTGGGACCACGTTGGCCCCCTTCCGGAAGGTTCTAGAAGCTTCCGGTACAATACCGATTAATCCGGAACAATCCCGAACTCCAAAAACTGCACTGCCTTATATGAATCTTATTCTCCGGACCATTCCGGAACCTCTCATGATATCCCGGATCCCATCCGAGACTCCGAACAAAAATTCATAAACCAAGTATCCAATCTATCCTAGCGTCGAGACACGTTAAGTGTGTGACCCTGCGGGTTCGAGAATATGCAGACATGATCTTCTATCAATAATCAACAGCGGGGTCTGGGCACCCATATTGACTCCCACACATTCATCGATGATCATATCGGATGAACCATGATGCCAGGATTCAATCAATCCCATATATATATTCCCTTCGTCTCGCGATATTTTACTTGCCCGAGATTCGATCGTCGGTATCGTCATACCTAGTTCAATCTCGTTCACAGCAAGTACTTTACTCGTTCCGTAATCCGATATCACTTTGTGATTAACTCCTTAACCACATGCTTACAAGCGGTGTTGATATCGATTACCGAGTGGGCCCGAAGTATATCTCTCCGACTTGGGAGGGACAAATTCCATCTCGATACATACAACCCAACAGATACTTTCCGATCACCTGAGAGACACCTTTATGATCACCCTCTCATAGGATGACGTTTGATGACCTCAAAGCTTTCTTCCGGTACCAGGGAGTTGCATTATCTCATGGTCTAAGGAATACAATATTTGACATAGGAAAAGCTTCGTAAAGATGAACACGATGAAACGATCTAATTGCTTTGCTTAGTTTGGGTCTATCCATCACATCATTCTCCCAATGATATGATCTCATTATCAATTGACAACTCATGTCTATGGTTAGGAAACCTTAACCATCATTGATCAATGAGATAGCCCATAGAGGCGTACTAGGGACACGGTGTTGTTCACAAACCACACAAGTATTAATGTTTCCGCTTAATACAATTCTAGCATGGAATATAAACTTTATCATGAACAAGAATTATAACAATAACATCTTTATTATTGCCTCTAGGGCATAATTCCAACAGTCTCCCACTTGCACTAGAGTCAATAATCTAGTTTACATTTGGCAACAATCTCACACCCATGGCACTGAGGTGCTGATCATGTTTTACACGTGAAAGAGGTTTAGTCAATGGATCTGCGACATTCAGATCTGTATGTACTTTGCTGATCTTCAGATCTCCATCTGCTATATAATCTCGGATTATATGAAACTTGCGGTTGATATGCTTGGTCTTTGGATGATATCTTGGTTCCTTAGCGAGTGCTATGGCGCCAGTGTTGTCACACAATATCTCTAGTGGGTCCAATGCACTTGGAACCACGCCAAGCTCAGTGATGAAGTTTCTGATCCAAACTCCTTCACTTGACGCTTCTGCAGCAGCCATGTATTCCGCTTCTACTGTAGATCCCGCGACCACGCTTTGCTTGCAGCTTCTCCAGCTCACAGCTCCTCCATTCAAAATATACACGTATCCTGTCTGAGATTTAGAATCATCCTTGTCGGTGTCGAAACTAGCATCGACGTAACCTTTTACGACGAGCTGTTCATCACCCCCATAGACTAAGAACATTTCTTTAGTCCTATTTAGGTACCTTAGGATGTTCTTCACGGCTGTCCAGTGTTCCACTCCTGGATCACTTTGATATCTGCTCGTCAAACTAAGAGCATTGGACACATCCGGTCTAGTACACAGCATGGCATACATGATGGAACCTATGGCCGAGGCATAAGGCACTTTGCTCATAGCTTCCCTATCATTTACCGTAGCTGGACACTGAGCCTTGCTCAATATCTTCCCTGACAACATAGGCACTGAACCTTTCAATGCCTTATCCATTCTGAACCTTTTCAGAACTTTGTCTAGGTATGTACTCTAGCTTAAAGCTATCAGGCGTCTTTGTCTATCTCTATAGATTTTGATGCCCAATATATAAGCAGCTTCACCTAGGTCTTTCATTGAAAAACACTTGTTCAAATAACTCTTCACATCGTTAAGCATGTTGATGTCATTTCCAATAATCAATATGTCATCCACATATAGTACCAGAAACGTCACCGATCTCCCACTCACTTTCTTGTAGATGCAAGCTTCGTAGCAATTTGGAACAAATCCAAAGCTCTTGATCACTTGATCAAAACGAAGGTTCCAACTCCGAGACGCTTGCTTCAGTCCATAAATGGAACACTGAAGTTTGCATACTTTATCAGCATCCTTAGGATCGACAAAACCTTCGGGTTGCATCATATACAACTCTTCATCAATGTTGCCATTGAGGAAAGCAGTCTTGACATCCATTTGCCATATTTCATAATCATGAAACGCAACAATTGCTAATAAAATCCGAATGGACTTAAACATCGCTACGGGAGAGAAAGTCTCATCGTAGTCAACACCTTGAACTTGTCGAAAACCTTTCGTAACAAGCCGTGCTTTATAGACGGTAACATTACCATCCGCGTCCGTTTTCTTCTTGAAGATCCATTTGCACTCAACGGCCTTTCGGTCGCTAGGAGGGTCCACCAAAGTCCATACTTGGTTTTCGCTCATGGATCCCAATTCGGATTTCATGGCTTCTAGCCATTTCTCAGAGTCTGGGCTCATCATCGCTTCCTCATAGTTCGTAGGTTCACTGTCTTCTACTAACAAGACAGTCAAGACAGGGTTGCCGTACCACTCAGGAGGGGCACGCGACCTTGTCGACCTGCGACGTTCAGTAGCAGCATCGTCCGAAGCTTCATGATCCTTGTCATTAGCTTCCTCTATTGTTGGTGCAGGCGGCACTGGAACAATTTCAGGTGCTACGCTACTCTCCAATTCAAGAGAAGGTTCAATAACCTCGTCTAGCTCTACTTTCCTCCCACTCACTTCTTTCGAGAGAAACTCCTTCTCAAGAAAGGAACCGTTCTTTGCGACAAACACTTTGCCTTCGGTTCTGTGATAGAAGGTATACCCAATAGTTTCCTTAGGGTATCCTATGAAGACACATTTCTCCGCTTTGGGTTCGAGCTTGTCCGGCATCAACTTCTTGACGTAAGCTTCGCATCCCCAAACTTTAAGAAACGACAACTTAGGTTTAGCACCAAACCACAGTTCATACGGTGTCGTCTCAACGGATTTAGATGGAGCCCTATTTAAAGTGAATGCAGCAGTTTCTAATGCATAACCCCAAAATGATAACGGCAAATCAGTAAGAGACATCATTGATCGGACCATATCTAATAGGGTTCGATTCCGGCATTCAGACACACCATTGCGCTGTGGTGTTCCGGGTGGCGTGAGTTGTGAAACGATTCCACTTGCTTTAAGATGCGTGAGAAAATCATAACTCAAATATTCACCTCCATGATCGGATCGTAGAAACTTAATCTTTCTGTTACGATGGTTCTCCACTTCATTCTGAAATTCTTTGAACTTTTCAAACGTTTCAGATTTATGTTTCATTAAATAGATATACCCATATCTACTTAAGTCATCGGTAAAAGTGAGAAAATAGCGATATCCACCGCGCGTCGAAATACTCATCGGTCCGCATACATCGGTATGTATGATTTCCAACAAGTCCGTTGCTCGCTCCATCATACCGGAGAACGTGGTTTTGATCATCTTGCCCATGAGGCATGGTTCGCATGTGTCAAATGATTCAAAATCAAGAGACTCCAAAAGTCCATCAGAATGGAGTTTCTTCATGCGCTTTACACCAATATGACCTAGACGACAGTGCCACAAATAAGTAGTATTATCACAATCTACTTTGCATCTCTTAGCCTCAATGTTATGGATGTGTGTTTCATCCCTTTCGAGATTTAGAAGAAATAAACCATTCACAAGAGGTGCATGACCATAAAAGATGTTACTCATATAAATAGAACAACCATTATTCTCCGATTTAAATGAATAACCGTCTTGCAATAAACACGATCCAGAAATAATGTTCATGCTCAACGCAGGCACATAATAACATTTATTAAGGTTTAAAACTAATCCCGAAGGTAAAACTAAGGAGAGCGTGCCGACGGCCATCACATCAACTCTTGATCCGTTGCCAACGCGCATCGTCACCTCATCCCTCGCAAGCCGCCGTCTATTCCGTAGCTCCTGTTTTGAGTTACAAATATTAGCAACTGAACCGGTATCAAATACCCAGGCACTACAACGAGGGCTAGTAAGGAAAACATCAATAACATGTATATCAAATATACCTTTGATGGTGCCAGCCTTCTTGTCCGCTAAGTACTTTGGACAGTTGCGCTTCCAGTGACCCTTGTCCTTGCAATAGAAGCACTCAGTGTCCGGTTTAGGACCAGACTTGAGCTTCTTCTCAGCAGGGGCAACGCGCTTGCCGCCGCCTTTCTTGAAGGGCTTCCTTGGACCCTTACCTTTCTTGAAGGTGGGGGGCTTGTTGACCATCAACACATGATTATTCTTTTTGATGTTCACCTCCGCTACTTTCATCTTAGCAAAGAGCTCAATGATCATATCAGTGGAACCAATCTGATTGTGATCAACTACAAAACTTTTGTAGCTAGGAGTGTCAATCTTGAGCTCCTCTGGAATCTTGCAGTCCAGTTGCTCAAGGCGTTGAGTGTAGCCAGTCATCTCAATGGCATGCTCACTAACGGAACTCCCTTCCTCCATCTTGTAGTTAAAGAATTTCTTAGAGATCTCATATCTCTCAGAACGGGCTTGAGTCTGAAACATGTTTTTTAGCTCCTCGAGAATCTCAAAGGGCCCGGCGAACTCCTCAAAATGATTTTGAAGATCCGATTCCATAGCATACAACATGGCGATCTTAATCAAATCATAATCATCCTTGCGCGACTGATAAACAGCTTTTTCATCAGCCGGCGCATCTATAGCAGGGGCGTCACCTAACGCTTTCCCAAGGACATAGTCCTTTTGTCCGCCAGACAGAATGATTCTTAGATTGCGGAACCAGTTGGTGAAGTTAGACCCATTGTTTCTAAGCTTTTCTTTCTCAGCAAAAACGTTGAAGTTGAAGTTGGACTTGGCCATGTGATCTACAGTATTTGCAAGTACAATTTAGACTATGTTCATGATAAATAGTTCAACTTAATCAAATTACTAGATGAACTCCCACTAAATTCAACATCCCTCAAGTTGTTTAGTGAACACGATCCAAATTCACCACACCTAATCCGATCTTCACGAGAAGAGATGTGGTTTCAATGGTGGACAACGAAGTGTCGATCATATCATTCATATGACTCATGCTTAACCTTTCGGTTCTTGTGTTCTGAGGCCATGTCTGTACATGCTAGGCTTGTCAAGTTAGACCCAAGTATTTCCGCGTGTGCAAAACTGGCTTGCACCCGTTGTATGTGAGCGTAGAGTCTATAGCACCCGATCATCACGTGATGCTTGGACACGACGAACTTTCGCAACGGTGCATACTTGGGGAGAACACAGCTTTTATCTTGATCTTTAAGTGAGGAATCATCTTATAATGCTACCGTCGCGATCTAAGCATAATAAGATACATAAAAGGATAAACATCACATGCATATAACTTTATGTGACATGGTATAGCCAATCTTCGCGCAATGATCTCCATCTTGTGCGTTCCGGCATGATCTCCATCACTTCACCATGATTTCCTCTACCACGAATAGCAACTACAACTATTGCTAACTACTTAGCGATAAAGTAAAGCTATTACATGGCGTATAAGAAGTTGACTCGCAGGTCATACACAATTATAAAGACAACCATATGGCTCCTGCCGGTTGTGTACTCATCGACATGCAAGTCGTGAAACATTACAAAACATGATCATCGCATACATTATACACATCACATCTTGGGCCATACCATATCACAGAAAACACTCCCTGCAAAAACAAGTTAGACGCCTCTACTTTGTTGTTGCATGTTTTACGTGGCTCATGGGAGTAGATGCTAAGAACGATTCTTACCTACGGAAAGCCACAACAGTGATATTATGGTGGCCAAACTCCGGTGTTAATCCCATGACAACTATAGTGAGAGAAACTGACATCCACCAGCCGCATGTGTGGTACAAGCCACACGTCAAGTGCGGAGCCGGTCTCGCGAACGACGTCGCGTAATGTTGGCCTGGACCGCTTCAATCTCACTATCCCGCGTCATAAGAAGAACACAAACCAGAGGCTTGCAACAGAAAACATCAACGCCCGCAACAACCATGTTGCGTTCTACTCGTGAATCACATCTACGCATAGATCTAGCTCTGATACCACTGAAGGGTTTCGCGGCATAGTAAATCAAAATTTTCTACGGATGCGAATAGAGGGAAAGCCAAGATCTAATCTAGGAGATGCAAACAACAAGAGAGATTGGATTGGATCTTCATACCCTTGAAGATTCGCACAGCGGAACGTTCGACGGAACGTGGGTGATGTAGTCGTACTCGCTTCTCCTCCTCACGATCCGATCCGATCTAGCACCACAAGTGGCGGTGCCTCCGTGAGATGCACACGTGCAGCACCTCGACGTCTCCTCCTACCTCGGACCAGCAAGTAGGGTGGAGAGATAGATTGGATCTACAACACGACGGCATGGTGTATATGGTGGAGAATTTCTGCAGCAGGGCTTCGCCTACAAACAGTCGGGAGGGAGAGAGGAAGGCAGCAGGGATACTAGGGCTTGGAGGGGAAGGTGTGTGTGTGAGAGGGGGTGCACCAGCCCTCTATATATAGAGGGGGGGTGCGGCCAGCCCTTGCCCATCCACCAAGCCTATCTCTAGTTTAAACGATTTAAACTTATCCCTTATCTAGAAACCCTATCTCTAGTTTAAACGAGTTTAAACTTATCTAGGATCGGCTGGGCCCTATGGGGCCTTGTGCCCCTGGCCCAATGCGGCCAGGACACTCCCTCATAGGCCCATGCCCCCTCCCGGAAGGTGGGACCACGTTGGCCCCCTTCCGGAAGGTTCTAGAAGCTTCTGGTACAATACCGATTAATCCAGAACAATCCTGAACTCCAAAAACTGCACTGCCTTATATGAGTCTTATTCTCCGGACCATTCCGGAACCTCTCGTGATATCCCGGATCCCATACGAGACTCCGAACAAAAATTCATAAACCAAGTATCCAATCTATCCTAGCGTCGAGACACGTTAAGTGTGTGACCCTGCGGGTTCGAGAATATGCAGACATGATCTTCTATCAATAATCAACAGCGGGGTCTGGGCACCCATATTGGCTCCCACACATTCATCGATGATCATATCGGATGAACCACGATGCCAGGATTCAATCAATCCCATATATATATTCCCTTCGTCTCGCGATATTTTACTTGCCCGAGATTCGATCGTCGGTATCGTCATACCTAGTTCAATCTCGTTCACAGCAAGTACTTTACTCGTTCTGTAATCCGATATCACTTTGTGATTAACTCCTTAACCACATGCTTGCAAGCGGTGTTGATATCGATTACCGAGTGGGCCTGAAGTATATCTCTCCGACTTGGGAGGGACAAATTCCATCTCGATACATACAACCCAACAGATACTTTCCGATCACCTGAGAGACACCTTTATGATCACCCTCTCATAGGATGACGTTTGATGACCTCAAAGCTTTCTTCCGGTACCAGGGAGTTGCATTATCTCATGGTCTAAGGAATACAATATTTGTCATAGGAAAAGCTTCGCAAAGATGAACACGATGAAACGATCTAATTGCTTTGCTTAGTTTGGGTCTGTCCATCACATCATTCTCCCAATGATATGATCTCATTATCAATTGACAACTCATGTCTATGGTTAGGAAACCTTAACCAGCATTGATAAATGAGCTAGTCCATAGAGGCGTACTAGGGACACGGTGTTGTTCACAAACCACACAAGTATTAATGTTTCTGCTTAATACAATTCTAGCATGGAATATAAACTTTATCATGAACAAGAATTATAATAATAACATCTTTATTATTGCCTCTAGGGCATAATTCCAACATGGTTTGACTGGGCCTTGAGTTTTCCTGATCTAAGCCGCCATACTCTAGAAAGAGGTATGGCCCAGATCCTTTTGCGAACGTTTCATGCCCATAGGCGGACCGTGCGGGGCTTGAGGAGTTTCCGACTTCCTGGGAGCTAGGACCCGAGTCAGTTTTGTCGATGAAGATGTGGATGTCTCCGAAGGGGATGACGGAGCAACACATAGGGTTCGTCTTTGCTGGCACCCAGAACTCATCTATAGGGACGTTCCGGACGTTGACGGAGAAGAGAACACGTCCGATGGATATGGTGTTTCCAATTCCCGCGAAGAGATTGGACCTTGTCCGGTGTAGAGCTTGAGGCGCATCTTTCCCTAGGTTGGGCACCAACTTTCGTGGTATTGCCGACGAGTATGCCATGGAGGGATCCTCACAGTGCGTGAGATGTGGGGTCAGACGGAGAGTTGGCGGGTACGAGGTAACACAGGTTCAAGTTCCACAACGGTGGCGGAACTCTACTCCTGCTATAAATCACTATAAAGGCAATATGCCGAGTTACAGAGATAGGTTCGTTGTGCGAGGTGTTGCACATTGTACGTAGCAATCTGATCGATCGTTTCCTAAAGGCTCCCACAGGTCTGGTTTATAAAGGCACTAGAGCCTAGGGTTACAGGGAAAGGACCTTGTCGGACATGGTAAAGATTCCTACACTAATACGAACTAGTCTTTCGTGTCTTGCACTCCAAGGCTCTGAGTACGTCGGTGACTCCTACGTAGCCTTCCTTTATCTAGCATATGCATCCCTTCTAGATCTGTCTAACTGGGTCGCCCAGCAGGACATAGGCCTCGCTACCAACTGTGGGCCACCTGGGTTATCCAGAATAAGGACGTGATATGGTAATACCCATTTAGCATATCCCCAACACTCTCTGACCTACATGTTTTCATAGGCACAAATGACTGCTTGCACCTTGCTCCTAAATGTGGACAACAAGTTGAAGGATGTTGCAAAGGGAAACATCATCATGCCACTCACCCGGTCGTACCACTTCAAGCCTATGGACGATAGCGTGCACCGGGTTCATGTGGATCGTGCGTTACCGAGATGCGGAGACTTAGCTCCTCCTTCTCAACCTGCGGATGCCGCTAGCGTGTTGAAGGTCGTACAACTCAAGACTCATATCCTTCTATGGCCGAATGCCCTAATTCGGCTAACCACCGCCAGGGGATGGAGTCAGGCCAAGGCAAGGTCACTCCTGAGGTTGCGCTAGGGGCGCTGAGCCAAGCCTGGGTCACTCTAGCATCCATGTATGCGGCAAGCCAAAACAGGGTCACTCCTCCACCGGCTGATGATCCTCCTGAGCCCAAGACACATGAGCATGACAATGCGTTGGACATCGGTCTGGCTCCCATCGATTCACTCATCGCTGATTCAGAGGTCAGCGGTTTTCCTTCCGAGGTACCCACCCATGATACCCTGAAGAAGAAGCTCTTCCCTTCTCAAGAAACACCCGAGCAGGAAGCTATCGCCTTCACCGCTCCACCGCAACCTGAGGTTACCCCGAGGACACTCCTTGGTGTGACCATGGAGACAATGAAACAAATCGTCACTCCCCCGTGCAATAAGAAGGGCGTCAGGAAGCGAAAGAACCATATGGGGGAAACGATGCCGCAAGCAAGCAAGTGGTTCATGACATGCTGTTGTTGGGCCATGCAGAGAAAAACAAACCTTTTCCCTTACGCGGTACTCCCAAGATCCAGCTTAGGTTAAAGGCCATGAGATTATTGCTAGATACGCAGATGCATAAGTTCATGCAGCGCGTCAAAGCACTGTCGAATGACCCCATGGATAGTCCTCCACCAGATCCCTGCGAACACCTTTGCCTCCAGCAGCACACATGCAACGCCTCTACCGGTATCCACATCTACTTGAAGGAGCTTCGGACTGAGGATTTCTAGATCCTGTCTAGCCCGAAATGGAGGTGGAGAAAGTGATGGCTAGGTTAGGGACTATCCCTTGTCACTCCACTTATATACACTTCTAGTTGGGCTCAATGCTTGAGGCCCATCTAGGACGTACCAAAATCTCCACATGGATCTAATCCACGTGGGCTCCTTACCCTTAAGTGTGTGACCCTGTAGGTTCACATACACGTGGACATGACATGAGATACTCCTCCAAGTATCCTGTCATGGCTTTTAGTCCATCTCACTCCCATGAACACTCGGTCTCAAGTCGATAGATGGTAGCGGCCTCTAGCAATACGTGCCAAACTCCCAAGTGCCCTAAAGTCAGAAGACGAACCTTCAATGTGACTTTCATCCAAGTCCCTTTGCCTCACGATATACCTGTTAAGCTACAGGTGAGTAGTTGCCATCCCTTTAATGGCTTAACTCTCTTCTCATTCCGTGATATGTGATTCACTGGACTAACTCTTAGTCTTACTCCTCAGTTAACACTTAACTGAGTACCGCATGGCCATGCTTTCGAATCATATCACACGAGATGGCCTAGAGAATATCTCTCCATTACGGAGGGGAAAATGCCATCTTGGTAATGCATGTCACTCAGCTTGCTTCACAACCAACCCGAACTCTAACTTTATAACTGCCCATTTACGAAACAACGTTTGATTGAACCTAAGTTGGCGATCCACAACTCGGATAATGAAATCACCTCAGGTCAAAGGATTCCATTGCTTGAGACTGCAAATGACAACATGCTCGTTGCATCTCAACTGTGGGTCAGTCTGACTTGTTAAACTCATTAGCCGAATCAGTGTAAGTCAGAATAGCATCACCATGCCCATTACAAGTGGAACCATGTCATCAGCCGACTTGCACATTGGTCTAAGTTGTGTGTCCATCACAACCTCAATGACCAACGACAATCTAGTATGAACAATCATGAATATATAGTTCCACAACTGAATCACATATTCAGTGATACATATCTGATGTTCATACAAGGACAACTTTACTTTATGAATACTTTGGGAAATATCATCAACCGTGATTGCCTCTAGGGCATATTCCCAACAGTCTCTCACTTGCACTAGAGTCAATCATCCCGACATCACATGTCTAGGCATCTAATGCCCATGGCTCGTACGTGTGCCTCATGCTTAGGCTGTGGAAGTGGCTTTGTCACTGGATTTGCAACGTTTGCATCTGTGTGCACCTTGCATAACTTTATATCAACATGATCCATGAACTAGCGAATCAGGTGGTATCGCATGAGTATATGTTTGTTCTTCTGGTGTTGTCTAGGTTCCTTGGCTTGTGCAATAGCACCATTGTTGTAACAATACACGTCTAACAGATTGGACAAGCCCTGAATCACACCAAGATCAATCAGGAAATTCTTGATCCAAACTGCTTCCTTTGCCGCCTCCGAGGCAACAATATACTCCGCCTCTGTTGTAGATGTAGACATAGTCTCTTGCTTGGAACTGTTCCAGCTCACAGCCCCTCCGTTCATTATGAACACGTACCCAGATTGCGAACGAGAATCATTTGAGTCAGTAAGGTAACTCGCATCCGTGTAACCCCTTACACTAAGTTCAACCTCACCACCATAAATTAGGAACACATCCTTAGTCCTTCTCAAGTACTTAAGAATGTTATTAACTACTTCCCAGTGGATTTCTCTAGGGTCAGCATGGTATCTTGTCACAACACTTAGAGCATAGGAAACATCTGGCCTATAACAAATCATGGCATACATGATGGATCCGACTGCCAAAGCAAACAGAATCGCACTCATCCTACTTCGCTCATCAGTTGTCGAAGGACACTGAGTCTTGCTAAGTTTTATGCCATGGGACATCGGTAAGAACCCCTTCTGAGACGATTCCATGTTGAACTCCTTCAACACTTTGTCCAAATATGTACTCTGACTCAATCCAATGAGCCATCTGGATCTATCTCTATAGATCCTGATTCCTAGTATATAAGTTGCCTCACCCAAGTCCTTTGTTGATAAACTCCTTTACAATGACTCCCTGGTTTCTTGAAACATCTGGACATCATTTCCAATCAATAATATGACATCCACATATAAGATCAGAAAGTTTACTTTGCTACCACTAAACTTCTTGTATAAACAAGAATCATGATCACTCTTGATGAAGCCAAACGATTTGATTACCTCATCAAAGCGAATATCTCAACTCTAAGATGCTTGCTTCAACCCATAAATGGATTTCTGAAGTTTGCATACCTTGTCAGCATTAGGCGGATCGACAAAACCCTAGGGTTGTATCATATACACGTCCTCGGTTAATTTTCCATTAAGGAAAGCCGTTTTGACATCCATCTGCCATATTTGATGGGGGAATACCAATCGGGGTATATCCATGAAGCAGAGTCGCCAGCTAGATCGATCCGACTGAAGCCAATCCCAAAAAAGGTTGACTCGCAGAATACGACGACTGGTGCATACTGGACCCAGACGCCACGCCGACTGAAGGCCCAACATGGCGACTACAATAGAAAGCCTATTAGCACTTGTAAACCCTAATTGGTTGCATATATAAAGCCACTAGGGGCACCTCTTTGGGTGATATCTCTCACACGTCATATTAGATCTAGTCTCTCCCTCTGCCTATGGAGGCTCCATTGTAAACCAATCTATGAACATATACTGGATTGATAGGAGAACATAGCGATCCTCCACCGAGGGGACGTGAACCTGGGTACATCGTGTGCCAATCTCGCTCCCGGATTCTCCTACGTCGTCTTGCCTCCTCTACGTAAGCTACCCCTGTAGCATCTGTCGTGTCAATACCACGACAGTTGGCTCCCACCGTGGGGCAAGCGGTGCATGGAGGTGATGATCCAGATAAGATCCCCATGATTGACGGCGACCAGAACGCATTTGCGGAACAAGCTATTTTTAGATCTCATGGAGCAAGCCAACTCCCAAATCCCGTGTGATCCATATTGATTCGCTGGTAGCAACACGTGCACTCAGGGAGACAGCCTCACCGTAGCAAAGTCCATGGAAAAAAGATCGGAAGCAAAATCAACGTATACGTTCATGGAATCATGGTACGTGTTTGTTTCCAAGTCTGATCTAGTACAAATTATTATTCATAATCCAGGTGCGATTCTAGTTTCCAAGTCTAACACTAGTATATTTCTTATCTAGTTAGTAAAAGCTTTGTCATTGTTGAATCATGTATCAATACTAATTCCTGACTCCGAATCTATACGAGAGATTAATCTAGAAAAATATTAATCAATCGCCGAGCTGCCCTCTAGTCGATTTAACTGTCAATGATCGGCCGGCCTAAGACTTTACCACCACAAACTACTCTTTCTCTCTTAGTGTTTATCACATAGATTGATTGATTTACTTTGATCTAATATTCTGCCTGGAGACGGGATTAAATAATGCATCAACACCATCATCTTCTCCTCACTCCCTCGCAAGACGGCGAGTCGATATCTTGGGGGCTCGCTATTATGGTAAGTGATTCATTGACCATGTCTACTCCGTCCGATCGACTCCACTGCGACCCCGACTCCGCTCGAGAGACTCTGCCATGACTCCCTCTGACCAATGGTTTGACCGAGCTTGTTGTCACGCCTCCATCCACGATGACACTGTCGTGGTTCTTCCAAAGTGACTTCGCCACGCGACTCCATCTGACCAACGGTCCTTCCATCCGTGTCGACACCGCCGTGAACTCGGCATCGCGAGTCGCCATGCTCACGGAGTCGCCACGCTCGGGGACTTTCCCCATCGCGTCGACTCCGCGTCCGCCACACTTGCCCGGTGTGGACTCGTCTATCACAGGCTCGCCACGCTCGACAACTCGCTTGTCGCGGACTCTCCATACTACCGGCTAAACACCGTGTAACTTCACCCTAGCGCGTCCTACGTCCGCCGCGTCAACCCCGTGTCCGCCCCATCACTTCGCTATAGCGCGAACCCCGTCCGCCGCGTCGACCTCGTGTCCACCATGTTGACTTGCCATAGCGCGACCTCCGTCCACCGTGTTAACCCAGTGCCCGCCGCATCAACTTCGTCATAACGCAACCCTCATCCACTGCATCGACCTGTGTCCGCCGCGTCAACTTCGCCCGAGAACGACCCCCGTCCGCCGCGTCGGCACCATGTCCGCTGCGTCGACTTCGCCATAGTGCGAGCTCCATCTGCTGTGTCGCCTCGGCCAAAGCGTGCCTATACTTCCGCTACACCGAATGAGTACGCCATGCCTGTTAAGGGCACTTCATCGTACGAGTCGCCAGAGAGGGTCGCATGACAAGCTGCATGGATTCACCACTGGGAGTCTCTTCCCTCCGGAAAAAATCAATTCGCCTTTGTCAATCTTTGAAAGAGCGAATCGCAATGACCAAGTAGTGCGGACAGGACTCACAAATCGAGCCTCAGATCGTCCATGAAAAACGCTAACTGAGAGCCATCATTGGAGTCCCCTTGCTCGACTGACCTTCCGGGTCAAGACAAATGGCAGTGCTACACAAACAACACCATTTCCTCCTCAACCTTAGACAATGCGACTCGCACAGCCAAGTACTGCGGACGAGGACTCACAAACCGAGTCTCGGATTGTCCAGGAAGAATGCCTAGCTAAGAGCCATCTTTGGACCGCCATGCAACTGTCCCCCCGGGCCAAGACGAGAAACTCGCTACCAAAAACAACACAATCAATTCCTCCCAACATCGGATGAGCGACTCGCTATGCTCGGGGACTCTCCACTCGCGGGCATGCCATGACCGTGGACTCTCCATCATCGCGGACTCGCCATGCTCGAGGACTCTCCCCTCACGGAATTGCCATCATCGCGGACTCGCCATGCTCGGGGACTCTCCCCTCGCGGACTTTCTCAACACGGACTCGCTCAAACAGGGACTCGCCACACTCGGGGATTCTCCCCTTGCCGACTCGCTCGATGTGGATCTGTCATGCTCAGTGGTTTGACAATCGCTGGTCTCCAGGACTCGTCAAGCTCTCCACTCACAATACTTGGGGACTCACTGCTTGCCATGCTCGGGGAACAACCAAGTACTACTTGGAGAGTATGCATCTCTAAAAAGATCTTCAAGTCGCCTCTACAAGCCAACTCGAGCCTCATGGACTACTCCTAGGCATATTGTTGAGCTAAGCATAAAGCAAGTCAACACCAATCGGCGGACAACTCATCAAGTTTTCAGTTGTTTAGCTCGAGGCTTGAAAACAAACATTGCCCCTCGAGTACGACATCGATCTTGAGTCATTGTGCCCATATGATTGTCGTGGTATACGCGGACTCGCCATCATGGATCCTCCCTCATGGAGTCTTCACGCACGGCGACTTGCCTCCCTCGCGGAGTCTTCATAGTTGGGGACTCGCTTCCCTCGAGGAGTCTTCGTGCTCGGGGACTCGTCACTCTCACGGAGTCTTCATGCTCAGGGACTCACCGCCCTCGCCGAGTCTACACGCTCGGGGACTCGCCTCGCCTGTCGTGTACTCTCCACACTTGGGGAATCGCCTCGCCTATCGTGTACTCACCACGCAGAGTCTTCACGCTCAGGGACTTGCCGCCCTCGTAGAGTCTTCACGTTCGGGGACTCGCCGTCCTCGTGGAGTCTTTGTTCTTCAGGACTCGTCGCCCTCGTGGATTCTCTATAATCGGGGACTCGCCGCACTCGCAGATTCTCCATGCTCGGGGACTCGCCTCGCCTGTTGCATAATCTCCACGCTCAGGGACTCGCCGCCCTCGCAGAGTCTTCTTGCTCGGAGACTCGCCGGATCACGGAGTCTTCGCGCTCGGGGACTCGCCGCCCTCGTGGAGTCTCCATGCTCGGGGACTCGCCTCCCTCACGGACTCACCACACTCGGGGACTCGCCTCCCTCACGGACTCACCACACTCGGGGAGTCACCTTGCATGTCGCATACTCGCCACGCTCGGGGACTCGCCGCCCTCATGGAGTCTTCACGTTCGGGGACTCTCCGCCCTTACAGAGTCTTTGTGCTCGGGGACTCGCATCCCTCATGGACTCTCCATGCTTGGGGACACGCCGCCCTCGCGGACTCTCCACACTCGGGGACTCGCCTCGCTTGTCGCGTACTCGCCATTCTCGGGGACTCTCCATCCCGTACTCTGCCTCGTGGACTCGCCCGTCACGGGCTCACCTATTGTGGAGTCTCCTCCGCCAACTCGGCGACTTCATCATTAATGACTTGGCAGCCTCCATGTATGATATTCATCAGCCTCTACGACATCAAGTTGACAAGGCGCTAGTCAAACTTCTCCTAGGGGCAACTCCAGCCAAAGGTTCCTCATCTAGCACATCGACTCGCCCAAGCAAATGGACTACTTCATGAGCTATTTTTCTGTTTTAGGAGCTCGCCAACGACTCGCCATCGACTCCACCCTAGAATCTTCTGTGCCGATTCGATAGATTGAAGTCATCGCCGAGTCCCTAACACGCTCGGGGACTACTGATGGGAGAATACCAATCGGGGTATACCCATGAAGCAGAGTTGCCAGCTAGATCGAGCCGACTGAAGCCAATCCCAGAGCGGGTCGACTCGCCGAATACGGCGACTGGTGCATACTGGACCTAGACGCCACGCCGACTGAAGGCCCAATATAGCGACTACAATAGAAAGCCCATTAGCACTTGTAAACCCTAACTCACTACATATATAAAGCCACCAAGGGAACTTTTTGGGGGATATCTCTCACACGTCATATTAGATCTAGTCTCTCCCTACGCCTATGGCGGCTCCATTGTAAACCAATCTATGAACATATACTGGATTGATAGCAGGACGTAGCAATCCTCCACCAAGGGGATGTGAACCTGGGTACATCGTGTGCCAATCTTACTCTTGGATTCTCCTACGTTGCCTTGTCTCCTCTATGTAAGCTACCCCTATAGTATCTACCATGCCAATACCACGACAACATGTCATAGTCAAAATAGGGTGCTATAGCTAACATGATACAAACTTATTTAAGAATCGCTACGGGTAAGAAAGTATCATCGTAGTCAACTCCTTGAACCTGTTGGAACCCCTTCGGGACCAGTCGTGCTTTATAGACAAAAATATTTCCACCCATATCAGCTTTCTTCTTAAAGACCCATTTGCACTCGACGGGTCTTGCACCGTCTGGCAGGTTAAACAAGTTCCAAACATGATTTTCATCCATGGACTTTAATTCGGATCTCATTCAAGGCACAACACAGAATCAGAACCCACCATCGCTTCCGCATAAGTTGTTGTCTCATCACTATCCAACAACAACACATCACGAATACTTCACAATCTGGCCGATCTCTGTGGTGTAGGTGCAGCTGTCAGCTCAGGTACAACGACCGGCTCAACCTCCAAGGTTTTTGCCGACTTGCTAATGGTTGGTTCCCCTCGAACTTCTTTGAGTTGTACCATACTCCCACTAACTTCTCGACTGAGAAACTCTTTCTCAAGGAAGACACCGTTCTGAGCGACAAACATTTGCCCTCTTCTCGGTTGTAGAAGTAGTAACCCAAGGTTTCCCTCAGATACCCCACGAAAACACACTTATCCGACTTGGTCGTAAGCTTGTTCGACTGAAGTCGCTTGACAAATGCTTCACAACCCCAAATCTGAAGAAAATACAGACTCGGCTTCTTGCTAGTCCACATCTCATGTGGTGTCTTCTCTACCGATTTTGATGGTACTCTGTTTTTTGTGAACAACGCTGTTTCTAGAAAATAACCCCAAAATGATAAAGGTAGATATGTCTGACTCATCATTGATCATACCATGTCCAATAAGGTCCGATTCTGCTGCTCTAACACACCGTTCCTCTGTGTCATACCCGGCGGAGTGATCTCAGGAACTATTCCACAACTCTTCAGATGTTCATCAAACTCGTGGCTCATGTACTCGCATCCTCAGTCTGACCGAAGAAACTTTATTTTCTTGCCGAGTTGATTATGTACCTAATTCTGGAATTCCTTGAACTTTTCAAAGGCTTCCAACTTATGTTTCATCAAATAGACATATCCATATCTAATTAAATCATCAGTGAAGGTAATGAAGTACTCATAAACACCGCTGGCTGTCGCGCTCATTGGACCACATACATCAATATGTACTAGTCCCAATAAGTCAGACGCCCTTTCACAACTCCTTGCAAAAGGTGTCTTGGTCATGTTTCCTAGAAGGTAGGATTCGCATGTCTCGAACGACTCCAAGTCGAACGAAGTTAGGAGTCCATTATCATGGAGCTTCTTCATGCGTTTCCAACTTATATGACCAAGTTGACAGTGCCAAAAATGATTCATATTCAGATCATTTGGTTTCAATCTTTTCACATTTACGTTATAGACCAACCCTCCATCAAGATTCAAAATAAATAACCCGTTCTGAACGGGTGCAAAGCTGTGAAAATATTATTCAAATATAAAGAACAACCATTGTTCTTAATATTAGACTCATAGCCTTGTCTCATCAAACATGAGGCAGAAATGATGTTTCAACTAAGCACTAGAACATAATAACAATTATTTAGCTCCACTAAGAATCCTGAAGGCAAATGAAGTTGCATTGTGCCGACTTCCAACAGAGCGACTCTCGCTTTGTTGCCAACCCGAATGTCAACCTCGCCTCTTGCTACGCTCCTAGTTCTTACCAATCCCTGCAACGAGTTACAGGTATGAATGGTTGATCCGGTATCATATACCGAAGAACTACCAGGTGCATCAGCAAGAAAAAGGTCTATAACATTGCAAACAAGTGTACCTGAGTTGGAAGTCACACCTCCAATCTTGGCCTTATCCGCCAAATACTTGCTACAATTCCTCTTCCAGTGGCCATCCGCCTTGCAATAGAAGCAGGAGGATCCGGCTGAAGGAGATGACTTAGTCCCTGAGGAAACGCTTGGGATCTCATCCTGAGCATTACCTCCTGACTTAGCCTTCTTCTTCTTAGTCCAAGAACTCTTGGTTGTCACGACACTCGCATTCTCATCTGGCACATCTGGAAGCGGGTTTTCTAAAACATGGTCCCTCTTTTCTTGTTTGAGAACAATTCTCAGATTACAATACCAGTTGGTGAAGTTTGTTCCATTAAGTTTATCTTTCTCTAGGATGGTCCTCAAAGCAAAACTGGATAACCGAGGGAGACTGCTACTAGGTGCCATTATCTACAACAGAAATATGCAAAACACTTAAGACAAGTATTCATAAAAGAGCAAGTGTATTAAACATTTTAATACTTATGCTCCCACTAGAACCAACACCCCTCCGATAGTTACTTAGTGATTCAGGATCCTAAATAAGCAAGCCGACTAGTGAGCTTTAGCATCACCGCTAGTCGTTAAGTGATGTAGGTAGGTAACTCATTACCAATCGCATCTCATGTGACTCCTGTTGGTTGGGTGGCATCTCATGCCCCAGCTCCTGACCGGCCTCTCCCTGAGCCCCACAACCGTTGTGATAGACTCGTCTATCTTACCAAGTGCTTCCGCTGTAAGAGTCTGACTCAAACCCATCTACTCAAAAAGAATTGGCAGCACCTCAATTTTATGAACCCACTACCAAAATTATCCGACTTGTGATGGTGCAGCACTGGCGGGGAGACCGACTAGACCTTGTTTGAGGGATTAAAGTTTAACCACTATCTCATAGAGGTAAAACTAGAGACATAACAATAACACAAAATAATCCAATTATAATGTGAAATGGTATGGCTCTATTCATGGTGATCTCCATATCCATGGACCTGTTCGTCATGCCTTTGGCTGCCGTGTCCTTCAAGTCCTCCAAACATGTTACACTAGCACTAAGGAATATACAAGAAGATGGCATATCATGCCGACACGCAGGTCGTTATACAATTATAATGACAGCACTTTGGTTCCAGCCAACTGACAAACCCGTGATATGTAGATCAAACATATGGATTACACACATCACATGCACATAAACCATACCATTCACAACATCATCCTGTAAAAACAAGATATGCATAGATACGATATCTACCGGTGTTGTGAATCTCGCAACGACATCTAATGCACTACGACAGGGCAAAGCCAGCGGTCCCAAATTGTAGATCTAATCCGCATTCTGAACCATGAATTCCTTCATTGGATAAAACGCTTTTACCCAAATCTAATCCCTGTGCAGATCTAACCAATCTCATTGATCATCCGCACCTGATATTCCATCCACCCCCGAGTGTGATTGATCCAATCAATCTTGCACAAAACTGATCTATCTCATATCGACCACCGAAACCCAAAGTGGATGCTATCCACCACCTCTTGCATATCACATACACACAAATCTAGAGCCTAAAACGAGAAGCTTTTGCTTTGATACCACTATTGGGCCATGCAGAGAAAAACAAAACTTTTCCCTTACGCGGTACTCCCGAGATCCAGCTCAGGTTAAAGGCCACGAGATTACCGCTAGATGCGCAGACGCAGAAGTTAATGCAGCGCATCGAAGTAGTGCTGAATAATCCCACGGACAGTCCTCCCGTAGATCCTTGCGAACACCTTTGCCTCCAGTGCCGGACGTGCAACGCCTCTACCGGTATCCACACATATAGAAAGGAGCTTCGGATAGAGGATTGCTAGATCCTGTCTAGCCCAAAATGGAAGTGGAGGAAGTGACGGCTAGGTCAGAGAGTATCACTTGTCACTCCACTTATATACACTCCTAGCTGGGCTCAACGCTTAAGGCCCATCTAGGCCGTACCCCAATCTCCACATGGATCTAATCCACATGGGCTCCTTACTCTTAAGTGTGTGACCCTATAGATTCACGTACACCTGCACATGACATGAGCTACTCCTCCAAGTATCCCGTCATGGATTTGAGTCCAACTCACTCCCATGAACACTCGGTCTCAAGTTGATAGATGGTAGAGGCCTCTAACAAGACGTGCCAACTCCCAAGTGCCATAAAGTCAGAAGACGAACCTTCAATGTGACTTTCATCCAAGTCCATTTGCCTCACGATAGACCAGTTAAGCTATAGGCAAGTAGTTGCCATCCCTTTAATAGCTTAAATCTCTTCTTGTTCCGTGATATGTGATTCACTAGACTAACTCTTAGTTCGACCCCTCAGTTAACACTTAAGTGAGTAGTGCATGGCCATGCTTCTGAATCATATCACATGAGAGGGCCCAAACAATATATCTCCATTACGGAGGGGCAAATCCCATCTTGGTAATCCATGTTACGCAGCTTGCTTCACAACCAACCCGAACTCTACCTTTATAACTGCCCATTTACAGAACAATGTTTGATAGAACCTAAGTTGGCAATCCACAACTCGGATCATGTAATCACCTCAAGTCAAAGGATTCCATTGCTTCAGACTACAACTGACAACATGCTCGTTGCATCTCAATTGTGGGTTAGTCTGACTCGCTAAACTCTTTAGCCAAATAACTGTAAGTCGGAATAGCATCACCATGCCCATGAAAAGTGAAACCGTGTCATCAGCCGGCTTGGACATTGGTCTAAGTTGTGTGCCCACCACAACCTCAGTGACCAAGGACAATCTAGTATGAACAATCATGAATATATAGTTCCACAACTGAATCACATATTCAGTAATACATATTTGATGGTCATACAAGGACACCTTTACTTTATGAATACTTTCAGAAATATCATCAACCATGATTGCCTCTAGGGCATATTCCCAACAACTTCCCGCCCCTGGAGTAAGATGCATTACCTTGGTGAACCGATCCTGCCAGAACACATTGTCAAGACTCTGATGCCGGACATGAGGATCCTGCATGAGTCTATTCGGTATCTAGAGCATGCACTTCTCAAAGATAAAAATCCCACGTACCTGGTCTTCATGATCAAGGTGCCCACTAACTTTGGCTTCGTCACCACCAACCCCGTGGAGTTGTTCTTCATTGGGTCTGAAGACGTCTTTAGGCTCTTCCACATGTTCCGGCTCGAGCGAAACTTGGTCCTCCTGGTATCGCTTAGCATGGCGCATGGTATCATCATGGAGAAGACCCCGCACATCGTTATCATGGACCCCTTCTACATGACTCCATCCAACAACGACAAGGAATAGGTGTTTGTCATGAAGTATATCCAGGATTTCTTGGTGGCGAATAAGGACAAGAGTTGCTTTCTCATGCCATACTTTCTTGAGTAAGTAGTCGGTCGCTAAATTACCCGCTATTACATTTCTTTCGTGAATTTCCTTAATAGCCGAGGCTGATGGTTTATTCCAACTATTTTTCACACACACAAGTATTGAGTCCTCATTGTCTTTCAACCGTATTATTCCAATGTTGTGTATCTCGACTCCGGGAGAGACGTGTGGAAAGACTACACCGACGTCAAGTCTACTATTGATAAAGCCCTCAACGGTTTCAGAGCCAGGTTGTCCCAATCAAGTATGAGAAGAAAGTTAAAAGGTTGCTATGTGTGCTCCTACGTAACCAATTTCCCCTGCCTCAAGCAATCGTCGGGTGAGAATGGGATGGAGGCCTAGTTCACAATCCTACAGATGAGGGATTTCATAAAGGATGCACATCTTCTCTTCTTGCCATCTATTCCCGAGAAAAGGGGCATAGACATGGCGGAAACCACAGATGCAAACATCAGAGCCGAGTTCCATGCCATCCAGTGGAATATTTGCACGATGAGGGATGTCATGAAAAGGGGTGCCTTGTTCAACTACTATGGTCACCCGCTGAGTAAGGCAGAGATAGCAACCCGCTTAGAAGGGCATTGTGACGTGAGGACATTCAGGACGCTCGATGGCATCCATCCCTTCCCACTGAATGCATATGAAAGGAGTCATGGTCCTTGATAGATTCACATACTTGTCTTCTGCAAATGTTAGTCACGATAGGCCTTTAGTATATTTGATGCTTTTCTTTTTGCACTAACTCTCCCTACAAATAAATGTTAGTCATAGAATTATTTTAGTATATTTGATGCTTTCCTTTCTGCACACCTACATGTTATCTCTCTATTATGAATGTGCTAACAACTAACATTTCTTTCTTGTGTGTGTGCATAAATAACTTGGTATGTCGTGTATAAGGGCAAGGTTCCCGGAGTCTACGAAGACTAGAAAGATTGTAGGAGGCAAGTCCACCATTTCAGCGACAACAGTTACAAGGGCTACACCACTTTGGAGGAGGCGGAAACTCGAGATGCCAACTTTTTAGTGCGACGAAGGAGACAGTTGTGGAGTAGACCGATGACCCTCTTTGTCGTGATGATGCTTGCAGCCACCGCTGCCTCTCTAGTCTATTATGTCATTGTTGTTTAGCTAGTTGGAGTCGGAGTTTTAACCATATATGGTCGACTTTCTACACTCGTGTTATCTATTTGTTTTATTGATGCATGCTATGAACATTTGGGTACTACTTTATGTACACATTGTGTCACAGATGTGTACATTTTGCTATAATTCTGGTATTTCTGTGTGTATTGCTGTGTATACCATGTATATTCTGTTGTATATACTGCGTATTTGGAGCAGTTTTCAGTCCTGTTAATAGTACCATCGGGGAACAAATGAACTACCCCTGGTGATTGGGTGTTCGCCTGTGTTAGGGGCACTACCCCCGGCGAGTTGTGAAGGGCGCCCGTGGTAGATGAATACCCCCGGCGATAACTAATATTACCCCCGACGAATAAGTAAACGTGCTGGCGATGTGGCTTTACCACCGGTGAGATTGTTGTTGGTGAGCGCGAACTCACCGGCGGTAGGCCATTTTGGTGCATCAGGGATGTGGTTTTCCCTGCTAGTGCACCTCCCACATCAGACCCTCGAGTTGGCAACACCGTTCACCCTTATCGAGTGTACGATACTTTGTCTTAAACTTGAGGCATGGGTAAGATGTCGTAAGGTGTGTTCATCGTGTTTCAGGATGAGCAGCGGATGGATGAGAAAGAAGAGGCCAGGGCAAGGTCTCAGCAAGAGTGTAAGGCTCACTGCCTAATAGCAGCGGCCACGCGGTTTCCGGCGGTGGCTGACCCTGCAAGAAAGGCATGATTCGACCGCAAAGCTGGAACTAAGGAACAGGAGCAAGCCACCTGAGACGATGAACAACGCCCCTACGGGCCCCGTGGAGGCGTAAAGGACACAAGGGACAGACGGATCAAGGGCAACCTTAAGCACGATACGGAAGGAAAAAGAGCAAAGAACACAAAGGCAAAGGTAAATTCGTTGATAATGGCCAATTGGCATTACATTTGGGAAATGTACAATGTAGCAACTAGATTGGGGAGGACCCGGGGCATAAAGGAGAAAGCCTGCACACCCTCCTCCACCCCGCGCGTGACTGCGTCACTCGCTTAGCGTGGCGCCCCACCTCAGGCGTCACTGAGGTCCGAGTCAAAAACAAGTGGTGGGTAATAGCTTCTGCGGCAGAGGGTGTCGAAGAAGATTTTCACTAACAGGTGGCCCCCGCTGCGGTAGCAGAACTTCAGGGCATCGCCAACCTTCATCTCATAGTGGTCCATAAAGTCTGGCCACCAGTCACTCAGGTACGGGTTGTCCGCACCATCCATCCACCTCTACAAGTCCTAGATGGGATGGTCGCCGCTAGCCTCGTGCACCCGGAGCTCGCATGAAGGGTGCTCTCTGAGCTCTTTGATAAACAAGTCTGGCAGGCGCAGCCACCACTTGAAGTTCACCAGGAGGAATACAAGGAACTCAAAGCCAATGAGACCTGCCATCTCATCATCACTTTCCCAGCAACAGAGCGGCTGGGGAGGGGAGTACCCGTTAGGCTCCCGCCGTCCATAGTGACCCTGGCAAGGAGGGCCTCGTCCGTGCCTTGGAGAAGATGAATGATGATCGGGAGGGCTTCCCCATTCGCTGCCGCCTTCTCGGCCCACCGTGGCCTCAGCATGCGGTTGCGGGAGATCCATGCCAGTGGCAGAGGAGACGCGGCGTCCTCTGCACCTGTGTTGTGGCTTCTCTGACGAGGCCGGAGCCATCTCCCCACCAATGAAGGAGGATCATCAACACCAAAGCTGCCCGACATCATTGTCTTTGCCACCGAGAAGGGAGTTGGAAGGGAAAGGCTTTAGGGGAAGTGGAGATTAGGCCACAGCCCCACGCCTTCCCACCCTTTTAGACCAATGAGGAGGGGGAACGGTTGCTGCCCATGTCATCGGCTCGCGGGAGGGCAGCAATCGCGCCCCACCAAAGTTATTTTGCAGGAATCAAACCAGCGTAGTCAATGCGGGTTGCCGCGGAAGCCAAGGCATGGTTCGACAGTCCCATTGCCACTTGAGTGCACAAGCACGCACACGTCGGCTCTACGGGATAGAAAGCATGCCGCCAAGTCATGTCGCGCTTCCTACAACATGGAATGGCCCACACGCTATTGAAGGGTGAAGCCTGGCAACAGCCTCTTCGTCGAACCATGACCAACATTGCAAGTTTCCGGCCCTCGCTCAGGAGCTTCTGTTGGCGTAATGGGATTGGGGGTCCCTCGCATTGCGCCATAGCACACGGGCCCGAACCCACCGGCCAGTGACTCAGCAGATGCATGGCCTGGCTGGCAAGGGCATCCCAAGGATGCGAGCACCATGTGCTCCAAGCAGGTATGGCCTTGGCATGATGAGCCTATGGATACTGATTGTCGGCTATGATGTAGGTGCCTAAGGATGAGACAAACACTAGAATACAAGCCTCGATCCGCCAGCCGAGCGCGGACAAGAAGGAAAAGACAACGACACGTGCAAGACGATCTGATCCCTCCTTCTGGGTGCTGCCTGGAAGGAGGATAAGGACAGGGTTGGAGGCAGCAAGGCCAAGGAGCGGCCTCGACTGAGCCCCCAAAGGACCACGGAACGCTTCTCCTTGGCTAGGCGTGGCCCGGGACCAGAGTCAACTGAGCCTGACAAGGTGTGTCAGGCCCAGCCTTGGGAACTTGCGATGCGCCAACACTGTTGGACATCATCATGGCGCTACATCCTGCTGCAGTGCACCACAGAAAAGAGTGAAAGCTCGGAGCCTGAGCTATCACTCGGCTATCGAGTGCACCTGTGCACTACCCCTGGCCATCCATTGGCCATAGGCGCTGCCCGTCTACCTGAATACTACGTGGCATGCCGCGATTGACCCCGAGAATGCCCCGGACGGTGCTCCACGACGACCCTTGTAGTGACCCCTTGGGGTATAAAAGGAGGCACTTAGCTGAAGGTGGAGGGGGAGGAGTTTTCTCGAGAGGGTAGTTTTCTTAAGGAGGCAGTTTTCTAGAAGAGTAGTTGTCTCGAGGAGGGTTTCCGAGAGGGGACAGTGGCTCCCACATCTGAAGTTCATCGATAAATTGGATAAAATATCTGCAGTTGGTTAAGCCAATAGCAGGAATCTATAAGATAAATTCAAACGCTTGTTAAATGATTTCTTACCTGAAGGTAGCGTCCCGAGAGTCAGCGGCTATTGTTCGCGCACGGCGCATGAAAGCCGGTGGCGTCATCTGGGCATGGGGAATGGGGTGGATTAGGGGTCTATGGAGGAGACGTTCTCAGTCTCGAGCCCTATGCTAGTACTAGTAGGCTAGAGGAGATTGGAAATAACAATAATATAAGTGAAAAGTAAGCGTGGCCAATCATGTCACAAGAACATCCTACACGCGGATCGCTCTTACAAAGAACCATCCTAATTGTCCATGCGCCGCGATCGAATGGTATGCAACAATCGGGACAGACAACAGGTTCTTAACAGGGACGGGCCTTCTAGAAGACTCGATCTAACAACCACCATTGGACGCTAAGGTTACGATCAAACCTTGCATGTGTTATAGGTCTTTCTGACCAAGGTTTGACACATATTGGAGTGTAATTGCTTGTGTTATTTTCCAAACCACAATGATCCACATGACCACACACACTCGAGGGTGTGGTGATGCAACCTCTGTCACACTAGTGCTCCATTGCATTCCAATCTTGCACTCCATCATGTTCTAGGGCTTTATGACCATGGTTTGACACATACTGGAGTGTCATTGCATGTGTTCTTTTCCAAACCAAAATGATCCAAATGACCGCACACACTCAATTGGTTGTGATGATGCAACCTCTGTCACACTGGTGCTCCATTGCATTCCAATGTTGCACTCCAGCATGTTCTAGGGCTTTCTGACGAAGGTTTGACACATATTGGAGCGTCATTGCATGTGTACTTTTCCAAACCACAATGATCCACATGACCACACACACTCAAGTGGGTGTGGTCATGTAACCTCTATCAAAGTGGTGCTCCATTACATTCCAATGTTGGACTCCAGCATGTTCTAGGGCTTTCTGACCATGGTTTGGCACATATTGGAGTGTCATGGCATGTGTTCTTTTTCGAAAAACGATGATCCACATGACCACACACACTCAAGTGGTTGTGGTGATGCAACCTCTATCACACTGGTGCTCAATTGCATTTCAATGTTGCACTCCAACATGTTCTAGGGCTTTCTGACCATGGTTTGACACATATTTGAGTGTCATTGTATGTGTTCTTTTCCAAACCACAATGATCCACCTGACAACACACACTCAAGTGGGTGTGGTGATGCAACCTCTGTCACATTGGTGCTGCAATGCATTCCAATGTTGCACTCCAGCATGTTCTAGGGCTTTTTGACCATGGTTTAACACATATTGGAGCGGCATTGCTTGTGGTCTTTTACGAACCACAATGATCCACATGACCACGAACACACACACAAGTGGGTGTGGTGATGCAACCTCTATCACACTGGTGCTTCATTGCATTCCACTGTTGCACTCTAGCATGTTCTAAGGCTTTCTGACCATGCTTTGACACATATTGGAGTGTCATTGCATGTGTTCATTTCCAAACCATAATATGATCCACATGACCACACACACTCAAGTGGTTGTGGTGATGCCACCTCTGCCACACAGGTGCTCCATTGCATTCCAATGTTTCACTCCAGCATGTTCTCACTACAAGAAAAGTTTCCTTCCGCAACAACTTGGCCCAACAGTCATCGTAGAAGGCGCGTCTTCCGCGACAAATTTCTTGGCTAGACCGTGGCTGATGGAATTTTTTTTTTCTAGTTTCGTGGCCCTATACTATGATGGAACCGTAAAACATGGAGGAAGCTAGGCTAGCGCGTGGCAGAAGCAAGATTTTTTTTCCTCACGCGATGTTGACTCGCCGAAGTATTTTGAGGCATGTGGGTCCCAGACGTTGGTGTCTCTAGCGGACCATACTTTTGGTCGCGCCTCCCTGATCTGAACTCGATAACGTTGCTCGATGCGTCTGCCATTTAGTCAGGCTGCTAGGTCCCACATGTCAGCCTCTCATTATAAGAATCGTGTGTATGATGGAATTTTTTTCCTTCGCTCGTGCTACCCTTTTTCAAAGTTGATAGCATTATTCGATGCATCTACCGTATAATCAGGCTGCTAGGACCCACATGTCATCCTCTCATTAGAAGAAACGTGTGTATAATGGATTTTTTTTCTTCACTCGCGCTACCCTGTTCCGAAGTTGATAGCGTTGCTCGATGCATCTACCGTTTAATCAACCTCCTGGGCCCCTCATGTCATCCACTCCTTAGAAGAAACGTGTGTATGATGGATTTTTTGCCCTCGGTCGCACCTTCGTGTTCTAAATTTGATAGTGTTGCTCTCCGCATCAGCCGTTTATTCAGGCTGGTAGGTCCCCTATGTTAGCCACACATTAGAAGAATCGTGGGTATGATGGAATTTTTTTCTTCTCTAGCGCTACCCTGTTCCAAACAAGATAGCATTGCTTGACGAATATGATTTTTGGTCATGCAGCTGGGTCCCACATGATAGCCTCTCATTAGAAGGATCGATTGTATGATGACTTTTTTTGCGCTACCCTATTCCGAATTAGATAGCGTTGCTCGAAAAATCTGCCATTTGCTCACGCTGCTGGGTCCCTCATTTCAGCCTCTCATTACAAGAAACGTGTACATACTGAACTTTTTTCTCGCTCGTGCCTCCCTGTTTCGAACTGGCAATGTTTATCGATGCAGCATTTGTATAAGGTCGCGCTGCTGGGTCCCACATATTAACTTCTCTGTAAATGAAACGTGCGTATGATGAACTTTTTTGGCCATGTCCGCTGTTTTGACCTTGGCAACTTTCTAGGTCCCGGATGTCAACCACCTCTATGTAGGAAACGGGTCTATGCTGGGTCCCAGCTGATAGCCTCTATTAAAAGAAACATGTGTATCTTGGACAGTTTTTTTGGGTCCCAGATGTTAGCCTCAGAGTACAAAAAATGCTCATAAAAGGCTGAATTAAAAAGATTATGGGCTAACGCGGGGTGGATTCCCTATTTGTCATGGCTTATATTCCATGGGCTCACTCCTAAATTGAATGGGCTATGGTTGGTGGCCACAAGACCATGAAAAGGCCGAATTAGAAGGTTTTGGGCTATGCTTGGGGCTGATAGGCTAATTTCATGGGCTATGCTTAGGCCTACTAGGTCCGACATGTCGGCTTCTCTATAAGTGCAATGTGTGTATGATGGACATTTTTTGGCCACGCCCGCTATTTTCACCATGGAAGCTATGCATGGTCTTACTGCTGGGGCCCTTATGTTAGCCTCTCTGGCATGTTCTGGCTTGTGGGTCCCTGATGCCAGCCTCTCTGTATAAGTATTTAAACTTTTTTCGAACCCACCCTCAAAACAAACTCGAGGGATGTTGCATGCTGGTCGGTCCGTGATGTCAGCCTCTCCGTAATGTGATATTGCTATAAGAAGAAAATGTAAACCCAAGATACACACACCTATAGGTGATTCGAACAAAAGACCTTCAAATCAAATAAATGTAAACTGAGTGTGTTGCCACTATAACAAAGATATCTATAGAATATATATCATTAAACTTTTACTAGTACTACAACTTATGTACTAGTCTTCTTAAAAATATTTTGTGTATCTATGTTTATCTTTTTTAAAATATAAAAGCCTGGCATCTCAATTTATAAAATGCCACATAATGGAGTATTTTCTTAAAAACATGGGTAGGCAGAGTTTTTTTAATTTGAGAGGTGGGGGCAATGCCCAAAAGGCCGAATTAAAAAGAGTGTGGCTATTCTACCTAGGCTGCTCTACGTGGGTTATACTCCGTAGGCTATGCTCCATGGGCTTCATTCTCAAATTTTACTGGGTTGTGCTCAGTAGTCCCCTAACACCTAAAAAGACGAATTAATATGTTATCGCCTATGCTCCATGGGCTCCTTTCTAAAATTTCATTAGGCTGTGGTCAGCAGTCCCTTGACCCTGAAAAGACCGAATAAAAATGTTCTAGGCTAAAGAGGGGCCGAATGAGCTACTAGATTTTTTTATCTTGGTTAATAAAAATTGCATTTGGTTGTGCTCGGACGGGGAAAAGCGATAATTCTTTTTGGTAGGTATTCATGTCAAAATTCAGTAGTACGAAAAAAGGTAAAAAAATTATCAACAGATTCGAAGTTCATATTGAGGAGCACTTGACCAATTCGGAAGCATTTCAAAAGTGACCAATTCGGCAATATAGACAATGAAATACAATAGCAGTATAGAGAGAACCAGTTCTTGGTTCAGCTCTAAAAACCTTTTCACGCAATCAGTTTGTCCTTTTCACCAAACACACTCAACCATTAGAGCAAGCAAAACTGACGATCAAGTCTATTTTGAGTACCTTCTTCTCACATCAATGCATGTGTGATCCCCGTATGCAACCATAAATGCCCAAGTCTCATCTAGATTTTAACAAGGCCATGTTTCAAAAGAAGAGCAAGACTATCTACTACCCTTGATTTAAACAAGTACCAGTACATCAGTATTAGTTGCACAAAATGCTTTAGTAATAGCAACGACAAAACATTTGAAAGATTCAGTAGCTTTCATGCTTGAAATTCAATAGCAGTAGAAAGAGAATAAGTTCTTGTTCCAGCTAAAAAAACCTTGGCGCATGATCAGCTTGGACAGTTCTCCGAAGAGACTCAATTATTGGAGCAAGCAAAACTGACGATCAAGTTCGCTTCTGTGTGAGTACCTCCTCCTTACGTCAATGCCTGTGTGACCTCCCATAGCAACCCAAAATGCCCAAGACTCATCCAAATAATTGTGACAATGCTAGCTTTCAAAAGAAAAGCAAGACAATCTAATGACTTTATCTAAACAAGTACTAGTACATCACAGTTCATTCTACAAAATATTGTACTAATAGTAATGACAGAACATTTGATAGATTCAGTAGCATTTGAAATATTCATGAGTATAGAATAAGACCGTAAAAATTATCAGATAGATTACCGGTTCCTATTCAGTAGCACTTGACAGAGTCAGCACAACATTTCAAAGTGACCGGTTGGTAGTACACAGACAGTATCCAAAAGAATTGACAGATTCAACAATGCAGACATTGAAATTCAATAGATGTAGCAAGGACGGATTCAAAAGGAAAGAGAGACCATATTCTCCACTCGACCGGTCGATCTGAACAAGTACCGAACAAAATATGCAGCAGTATATAATAAGAAAGAAAAATATCGACAGATTCCCTATTCACATTAAGCGGCACTTCGACATATTCGGCAGCATTTCAAAGTGACTGATTCAGTTTGCCCTTTTCTCTGTACACTCGATCATTGGAGCAAGCAAAACTGGCGATCAAGTCTGCTTTTCTGTGCATGCCTCCTCCTCTCATCAATGCCTGTGTGTGACCTCCATAGGCTTCTCAAAATGCCTAAAGCCTCGTCAAGATTATGAGTTTATGACAAGGCCAAGTTATAAAAGAAAAGCAAGACCATCTACTTCACTTGATCTAAACAAGTAGCAGTACATCAGTATTAGTTCTATAAAATTCTAAGTTCCAAAAGAAAAGCAAGACAATCTGTTGCACTTGATCTAAACAAGTACAAGTACATCACAGTGAGTTCGACAAAATATTGTATTGTACGTACTAATAGTAACGACATAACATTTGACAAATTCAGTAGCATTTAAAAGATTCAGCAGTACAAAATAAGACCGAAAATATCAACAAATTCCCAGTTCATATTCATCAGCACTTGACAGAGTCAGCAGCATTTCAAACTGACCAAATTAGCAGTACATAGACAATAATTGATAGATTCAGCAATGTACACATTGAAATTCAATAGATGTAGCTAGGCCTGATTCAAAAGCAAAGTGAGACCATATTCTACACTTTATCGGTTGATCTGAACAAGCACCAGTACATAGTTATTATTGCAAAATAGATTAGGAGAGGATGAACTCCATAGAAAATACTCATAACTACCTTAAGCTAGGAACCACGTCTCCCAAAATGATAAGTACAAGTACATACAATAGGTATTACTACAAAATACATTAGTAGTAGTTGAACTCCATAAAAATACTCCTAAGAAAAACCACTAAGAAAAGGTAGTAAGTCTTTCTAGCAGTTCAAATACTCCAACAAACATTAGGATGTGTTTATCTCACTCATGAATCCTATTAATGCGAAGATAGTATTCCAGGGTGAACACCGACGGTCGACGAGCGACCAGGTGCGACATTGGCACTGACAGGAGCCACTTCAGCTCATCGAACAGGATGCCGGCAGGTGACGCGGTGCTCTCCGACACGCATAGCCCAGAAGTTTTTATCCTTCTCCCCTCAATCATAGTCAATGACCAAAACTTCACCATGTACCGCGGTGACAAGCACGCCGCCGACCTGACGCATACGACAAATACGATGTGTAGCATTTGGTGTGTGTCAAATCGCACCGTGAACACAGTACCATCATCCCCGGATCCGATGATATCTACTGTATGCAGGCCTATTGCCGGCAGAGGCTTAGACATGTACCTGCGTGTTTTGTCGTAGTGGAAACTACGCACCCTCAATGAGTGAGCTTCACGGAGGTGTGCGAGGAGTGCTATCGGCGAGGCGGCGAACATGTAGCCCTCCTCCATGAAGTTACAAGGGCCATGCACGCATGTGATCTTGTGGTTGTGAACCTGACGGTATGCGACCAATGTCTTGCAACTTTCGTTGGGGCAGCTGCTACCTTTTCCACTGGTGACTCGAAGGTTCAACACGTTGGAGCATGCAGCCAACCAGACGGTGTTGGTAGTGTCCATACGCATAGCGATCTCGTCGAATACGTTGGTGCCGATGTTGCTCCATCTGCTGTACTGTCGGTTGGGCCCTAAATGCGCCATCGTGTACCGATGGTTTGGGGCGAGGCGGATCAATCTATAATTGTTGGGAGGTTTTGGAGGATAGGAGTGGTGGCCTGGAAGAACCGATGTTGCGGGCGAGATGGCGAGGAAAATGAGTAAAGCGTGATTTGGAGATGATACCAAATGCTGCCAGAGATGGGGAAGACGATATGGCTCTTTGAATAAGGAGTTTTTGCGTGTTCCTTCGCCGGTCTTCTGCTGCAGGGCACAGCTGCATCGAGGAGACTTTAATTAGCTAGCTAGTGTAGCACGCCAATGTTGTCTAGTATTGTAGCATCGAGGAAACTTTAATTAGCTAGATAGTCTATCACGTCAATGCTGTCTAGTAGAATGCCATATCATCACAATATAAAATTGTACTACTCCATAAAGTAGTAATAGGTAGAGCTAAGAAAATAATTATAATTTCGATCCTCTTTCATTAAAGTATCGGGTGTATACTTGTGCATAGCATTGATTGTGCTAAAGTCTATCAATAGAATCTCCTACTTCCCCGATTTCAAAATGTAAGATGGTTTAGATTTTGTGAAACAAATGTATCTAGACATCTTTTACTACAAAAGTAGTGTGTAGGTTTGGAGTGAACCACACACTAAAAGTCATCTAGATACATTCGTTTCGCAGAAGTTAAAACATCTTATATTATGGAACAGAGCGAGCAGATGCTAGAATGGAAAAGAAGATTCGAGGGTTAGCAATGTTGGAATTTGCTAGTCTTGATACAACAGTTAATGTTGAAAGTTAACCATACACTATATAGTGGTAAGATAAGATAAGATAAATCTCTAAAAAATATGGTCCCCTTATATCAGCTTAACCAAACAATAGTGCATGAGGCTAAAATCGTTGAAGCCAAGGTTGTTTACATAGAGCACGACCCTTACACAGAGAATATCATTTTGCGGCCTGAAAGTTGGGGTGTACAGGCAACGTGGTATCCAAGTTCCCTGAAATCAGCTAGGATGGCTACAGTTGGTGTGCCAAATACTCAGAGGGTCTTTTTCGGCATGAATTCAACTTTACGTTTCAATACAAAAAATCAGGCTAACGGGCGTCAAGTTGGGCCCCCCTGTCAGTTCTCACCGTTATGTCGCTCCCATCACTTAGGCGGGGTGGCTGTCACGTAGGCTTGCAATGTTGACACAGTGGATAGGACAACACCCCCTACCCAGTGTATTGATGTGACAAAACAGGGCCCATGTAATTGCGTTATAATTATTTTTTGTTTACTCAGAAACTGGAATGGCCACCGCCACGCATCTCTCCTTGGACTTCCGTCCCAATCGTTAACCCCTACCATAAAAGCGCATTGACTGTTCCACCATTCCCCTGCCTCGCAGAAACCACTCTTCTTCTTCCTGTCATCTACTATCTTCTTCCCGTCTTCTCCTTGCCGCCATGGAAGGTCTACGCACTCTATAAATATGAGGCCACAGCGCTCGCTTTCGCCATCGCCTCGGCCTCTCTACAGTCCATCTCCACCCCACCCCTTTAGCCATCGCCTCTCCACCGTGTCGTCGTCTCGCCTCCCCTCCCTCTCCAATCTCCACGGCGCCGCCATGGAGGTGCCCACGCTCAACCACTATGAGGCGGCAATGTTTGCGTACTATGGCATCCTCGCACCGCCGCGCGCGACCGTGCCCACCGGATTTTGCATTAGCGAGGCGGGTGTGTCGGTGACTCCGCTCCTCAACCCCCGTGGATACGAGATGGAGTGTATCATCGCGGAGCGTCGCCGCCAGCTGCCCGTGTGCATGAGGGCGTTGCCCCGGTACGCGGCGGCCAACGAGTACTGGCCTCGGCTGTTCAAGAAGGAGTGGAAGGCCAAGCTTGGTAACCGTATCGTAGACGGGCGCCTGGTGCACCCGGATAGCTGCATCCAAGAAGGGCGGGAGATGTTCTGGTCCGTCCCTGGATGGACCATCTACACCGCCATCGACGCCGCTAGCCACGCAGAGGAGCTCCGTCTCCCGAACAACGCCAAAATCGTGGAGATTTCGTCCGACGATGACGAGGAAGCCGACGGCTGGGAGGACAGCGGCAGCGGAAGTGTTGTCGACTAGGAAAATTTGTAAAGTCGCATCTTTGTATGAAAAAATTTGTGGTCGAATAATAAAATGTCTCAATTTAGATCTTTGTCTCGATTAATTTGTGAAAGATTTTTCCAAAAATACTGATCAATTCAATTTCTACCTCAAATTAATTTCTGCCTCGAATTAATTTCTTCCCTGAATTAATTTACATTAATTATCCTGGACTGCTGACCGTCGCGGGGTTTTTGGTCCCGGTTCACGACGTTGTCTACACCAATGAGGAGGAGACAGTGGTGCGTGTCCTAAGGATGTACGAGGGTTGGCTTGGGATAGACGAGGACAAGTTTGTGGGATTGGACCTCAAGTACACCCCGGAGCACCCATATGAAGGGAGTGAAGTCGCCGTTGTTCAACTGGTCATGCGGAAACACGTCCTCGTCTACCACCTCTCCCAGTTTGTAGATCTGCTCTCTGTACCTAACCGCTTTTAGGGTTTTCTCCTCTTGTTCTTTATCCACTTGCCTATCTTGCAAATACTAGATTTTATTTAGGACCAAATAAATTAGGGTTTGCCTATGTCTCAATCGACTGAGATTTTCTTTAGTCTCAATCACCTAAGAAAAGTGCAACCGTAGTTAAAAGAAATGTGCAACTCGTTCATTCGACTGAGAAATAGCAAGACCGAATAAATTATGACAATACAATGTTGAGAGTCTTGATCTTGCATTTACTAAACTTTTCAAAATTATATTGAGATGATGATGATGCATTGACAAAATATTTGTAGTTACAAATTTTGGTGATGACAAACTACATACTTTCAGGACTGACAGGAAATGTCCGGCGCTGCGTCAGTTCCTTGAAAAAAAGGAATTGTTTTCTGCACTGTCGACACAACAACTGATTTTTCGAAATTGTATCAAGAGGAAATTATAATTCCTGCACACAACTGGATCGATATTCAGCATCTTGTCAAGATCCTAGGGGGCAGGAAGAAGGATGGAATGGCATCACTCGCAACTAGAATCCTCGATGAGTCGTACGTCATAATGAAGGAAGATTTCTCTATGGATAGGCACGATTTCTGGAACGAGTGGCCGTTGTCTGATATGAACCTGAAGTATGCAGCCATAGATGCTTACGTGACCTACCAGCTGTACAAGAAGATCCATTTTTTTCAACGTTACCTCGTGTTTTGTCCTATTTGCAAGAGGGAAGAAGAGCTTAGGGGAGCCCTTTGTAGAAAATGCCGAATAGCTGAGTTTGAAGTTGAATATGCAAAGAAATTGGCTGCATCTGAAGCAGCTGACAGAGAGGCTGCAGAAGCAGCTGAAAGAGAACTTGCAGCTGAAGAAGCAGCTGGCAGAGAGGCTGCAGCTGAAGCGGCAAACAGAGAGGCGACATCTTCTAGCAGGAACAATCAGGCCTATGATGCACCGCTAATTGTTCCGCAGGACGCTAAAGATAGGAAAACCAAGTCAGATGCCATTTGGGACAAAGTAGTTTGCCGGATGTGGATTGCCTGTAATGATGGCAAGCGCGTCAAGTGGTCTGATGAGGAGTGAATTAAATTTTACTTGTCAGTGTTATGTTTCTGTTTTGTGGAACTCAGTTAGCTTGCCAAGATGTCTAGCGCATCAAGTGATACTAGTAAAATAAATTTAACCCTCGTTGTGTTATGTTTATGTATGTGTCTTGTAGCTTGTCAAGATGGTAGCTTCTTAACTGGCAGTTTGAAATAGTGCCCTTTTCCTCTCTCGCTAACCATATATGTTTCATTTTGCCCAAATTGGTAGCAAATCTAGAGAAGATTCTCACTTCGATATTTCGTTCCCTTTTGGACCTCTTTTTGCCTCCGAACAGGTAGCAAATCTAGAGAAGCAAATCACACCAGGCAGAATATATTCATTCAGAAAACAAATCAAATGTAGATATAGCTGTGCGCAGCTAAATAGGATATAGCGATAGAAAGTAGGTTGCTTAACGAGGTTCGATGCATTCAGCCAGAAATAGGATATAGCTAGAAAGGAGCTGCTGGGCAGCAGGGGCAGCCGCCGCAGCTGCAGGCACATCCTGCAAGCGCCCGCGCCTCCGCCATCTCCCTCTGGTGCTTCCGCCACTTCTTGCTGCCTAGTTTCTTGTACTTGGGGGCCTTGGGCCTGATTGGAGGCATGCGACCCTCTTTGATGGCCACCCGCTGGAGGTTTCGGAGGTGAATGCAGAGACCACGGTGTTCAGCGATGTAGGCGTTGATGTTCGCGGGCTCGGGCTTGCCGCTTTTGTGGATGCCGGAGCCCGCGGCCTCTGCATGCTTTAGTAAGGTGTTCAAGACGGTGCCGCCGGCGGCGCGACTCGTCAAGCAGTAGACGCCCCCTTGCGGAAGGGGCAGCTATAGGGGTCCCTGAGGAAGCCGTTGTACTTGCCGGCCCGCAGCCTCCTCAGCACCTGACGAGCCTTGGTGTGAATGGACTCGTCATCGTTGCAGACATCACTGCCGGAAACCTATTGGAAGAAAGGGAAAATGGGGGAGTAGATGGTGTAAGAAGATCGAGCAATCCAAATGCGAACAAGCGAATCCTAATAAACCAAGATCTAGCATCCAACGATGGGAACGGTGTTGGATAATTAGGCACAATTTCCATGATTAATTCCAGAATATTAAACATGACAATACCAGCTAAATTTTAAATAGACTAGCCTATTATTTCTAACAAACGGTAGAAGAACCAAGGGAGGGGAGCAAACCCAAGTTACTTCCGACCATAGGTCGTCGATTCCGGTGTCGTAGGGGTTCAGCGGAGCGATGTACTTATCTGGATCATAGGTGCCCAAGAAGTGCGTGATCTGCTTGTGACCGGCGGGGGCCTCCTCGCCGGTGGGGGGATCCTCTTCGGCGACTCCGTCGATAGCTGGGACGGGGGCCTGGACGGGAACGGCGGCTGCCATCGATGCCTCCTCTGGGGCCTGGACAGGGACAGCGGCTGCTTTCAATGTAAAGAGGGGGACTGGCGAGGAGACGGGGGCCTCCTCGCCGACGGCCACGGAGACGACGATGGCCACCTTATCCTCCTCGGCCATCGCCGACACGGACGGGGTATTCTCGGGAGTTTGCGGATGCTGGTGGGATAGTGGAGAGGGTTGCATGGGGACAGTGAGTGAGAGTGGGAGTGGGTGTGCGGAGAGGGGCTCTATAGCTAAGGTGGATAGCAGCAAGGCACGTTTCGTTGCACCACCGTGCAATGCGCCGTGCAGTCGACTGCACCGTGCACCGCGACACGTGCACACGGTACGTCACGTTTTTTCCCGGGCCATGCATGGCAGTTCCGTATTGAGCCGCATGCAAAGGGAGCACACACATTTTCTATGTACGAAGTTTGACATGGCCCTAAAATTGGCGATTGAGAGCCGCTGCGTAAAAAATGGGATATGTCTTATTAAAATCAAGTGGCAATAAATTGCAGCTGTCCATCGACGACCGTGCACTGGATGATGCATGCGTTGTGGTGTAGTAGTAGCAGTAGTAGGATTTTCATACTTGATTAAACATGACATGGCCGCTCGACGACTTTTTCCATGGACGACATCGTGTTCCTTCTTGTAGAAGTCTCGCTAAGGGAGACGTCTGTGCTGTCTCGCGTTGTACTATGAAGGGCACGACGTGTGCAACGAGCATCGTTGGATCGCACAGAATCAACGGTTGGTGCGCACGATCCGCGTGACAACTGTGATAACCAATCAATGAGTAGCAGACAGGGTGAGCACAGATTTGTGCTTCTACGAAAGATAGAGAGGTGGGGGGCAAAACTGAGTAGTACCACATAAAACGAAGGGCAATACTGAGTAGTATAAAAATGCAAAGTGAGTGTCTTGCACAATGAAATACATCGTGGCATACATCAAATTATGCCAAGATAGATCCACAAGAGTTCATTGGATGTGTGTTCTTCTCATAAACCACGTAAGGATCCACTAGAGTCATTGGATGTGTGTTCTTCTCACAAACCACATATCACCAGTGTCATTGCATGTGTGTTCTTCCCACAGACCACACATGGATCCACCGGTGTCATTGCATGTGTGTTCTTCTCACAAACCACACATGGATCCACCAGTGTCATCGCATGTCTGCTCTTTTCATGAACCACGGCTAGAGTCATTGCATGTGTGTTCTTCCCACATACCAAACATGGATCCACCAGTGTCATTGCATGTGTGTTCTTCCCATGGAACACACATGGATCCACCAGTGTCATTGCATGTCTGCTCTTTTCATGAACCACAGCTAGAGTCATTGGATGTGTGTTCTTCTCACAGACCACATATCACCAGTGTTATTGCATGTGTGTTCTTCCCAAAGACCACACATGGATCCACCAGTGTCATTGCATGTGTGTTCTTCTCACAAACCATATCATGAACCACACCTAGTGTCATTGCATGTGTGTTCTTCTCACAGACCACACATGGATCCACCAGTGTCATTGCATGTGTGTTCTTCTCACAGACCATATAATGAACCACACCCAGTGTCATTGCATGTGTGTTCTTCCCATGAACCACACATGGATCCACCGGTGTCATTGCATGTCTGCTCTTTTCATTAACCATAGCGAGAGTCATTGCATGTGTATTCTTCTCACAAACCACATATCATCGGAGTCATTGCATGTGTGTTCTTCCCAAAGACCACACATGGATCCACCAGTGTCATTGCATGTGTGTTCTTCCCACAGACCACACATGGATCCACCAGTGTCATTGCATGTGTGTTCTTCCCATGAACCACACATGGATCCACTAGTGTCATTGTATGTCTGCTTTTCGCATGAACTACAGCTAGAGTCATCGCATGCGTGCTCTTTTCACAAACCACAGCTAGAGTCATTGCATGTGTGTTCTTCTTACAGACCATATCATGAACCACACCCAGTGTCATTGCATGTGTGTTCTTCGCACAGACGACACATGGATCCACCGGTGTCATTGCATGTGTGTTCTTCTCACAAACCACACATGGATCCACCAGTGTCATTGCATGTCTTCTCTTTTCATGAACCACGGCTAGAGTCATTACATGTGTGTTCTTCCCACAGACCACACATGGATTCACCAGTGTCATTGCACGTGTCTTCTTCCCATGGACCACACATGGATCCACCAGTGCATTGCATGTCTGCTCTTTTCATGAACCACAGCTAGAGTCATTGGATGTGTGTTCTTCTCACAGACCACATATCACCAGTGTCATTGCATGTGTGTTCTTTCCAAATACCACACATGGATCCACCAGTGTCATTGCATGTGTGTTCTTCCCACAGACCACACATGGATCCACCAGTGTCATTGCATGTGTGTTCTTCCCATGAACCACACATGGATCCACCAGTGTCATTGCATGTGTGTTCTTCTCACAAACCATATCATGAACCATACCCAGTGTCATCGCATGTGTGTTCTTCTCACAGACCACACATGGATCCACCAGTGTCATTGCATGTGTGTTCTTCTCATAGACTATATCATGAACCACACCCAGTGTCATTGCATGTGTGTTCTTCCCATGAACCACACATGGATCCACCGGTGTCATTGCATATCTTCTCTTTTCATTAACCACAGCTAGAGTCATTGCATGTGTGTTCTTCTCACATACCACATATCACCGGAGTCATTGCATGTCTGTTCTTCCCAAAGACCACACATGGATCCACCAGTGTCATTGCATGTGTGTGCTTCCCATAGACCACACATGGATCCACCAGTGTCATTGCATGTGTGTTCTTCCCATGAACCACACATGGATCCACTAGTGTCATTGTATGTCTTCTCTTCCCATGAACCACAGCTAGAGTCATCGCGTGCGTGATTTTTTCACAAACCAAAGCTAGAGTCATTGCATGTGTGTTCTTCTTACAGACCATATCATGAACCACACCCAGTGTCATTGCATGTGTGTTCTTCTCACAAACCACACATGGATCTACCGGTGTCATTGCATGTCTGCTCTTCTCATTAACCACAACTAGAGTCATTGCATGTCTGTTCTTTTCACAAACCACATATCACCACAGTCATTGCATGTGTGTTCTTCCCATGAACCACACATGGATCCACCGGTGTCATTGCATGTGTGTTCTTCTCACAAACCACACATGGATCCACCCAGTGTCATCGCATGTGTGTTCTTCTCATGAACCACACATGGATCCACCAGTGTCATTGCATGTCTTCTCTTTTCATGAAAAACAACTAGAGTCATTGGATGTGTGTTCATCTCATAGACCACATATCACCAGTGTCATTGCATGTGTGTTCTTCCCAAAGACCACACATGGATCCACCAGTGTCATTGCATGTGTGTTCTTCTCACAAACCATATCATGAACCACACCCAGTGTCATTGCATGTGTGTTCTTCTCACAGACCACACATGGATCCACTAGTGTCATTGCATGTGTGTTCTTCTCACATACCATATCATGAACCACACCCAGTGTCATTGCATGTGTGTTCTTCCCATGAACCACACATGGATCCACCGGTGTCATTGCATGTCTGCTCTTTTCATTAACCAGAACTAGAGTCATTGCATCTGTGTTCTTCTCACAAACCACATATCACCGGAGTCATTGCATGTGTGTTCTTACCAAAGACCACACATGGATCCACCAGTGTCATTGCATGTGTGTTCTTCCCACAGACAACACATGGATCCACCAGCGTCATTGCATGTGTGTTCTTCCCATGAACAACACATGGATCCACCAGTGTCATTGTATGTCTGCTCTTCCCATGAACCACAGCTAGAGTCATCGCATGCGTGCTCTTTTCACAAACCACAGCTAGAGTCATTGCATGTGTGTTCTTCTTACAAACCATATCATGAACCACACCTAGTGTCATTGCATGTGTGTTCTTCTCACAAACCACACATGGATCCACCGGTGTTATTGCATGTCTGCTCTTCTCATTAACCACGGCTAGAGTAATTGCATGTCTGTCCTTTTCACAAACCACATATCACCAGAGTCATTGCATGTCTGTTCTTTCCAGGAACCACACATGGATCCACAAGTGTCATTGCATGTGTGTTCTTCTCACAAACCACACATGGATCCACCCCGTGTCATCGCATGTGTGTTCTTATCATGAACCACACATGGATCCACCAGTGTCACTGTATGTCTGCTCTTTTCATGAACCACATCTAGAGTCATTGGATGTGTGTTCTTCTCACAGACCACATATCACCAGTGTCATTGCATGTGTGTTCTTCCCAAAGACCACACATGGATCCACCAGTGTCATTGCATGTGTGTTCTTCTCACAAACCATATCATGAACCACACCCAGTGTCATTGCATGTGTGTTCTTCAAACAGACCACACATGGATCCACCAGTGTCATTGCATGTGTGTTCTTCTCACAAACCATATCATGAACCACACCGAGTGTCATTCCATGTGTGTTCTTCCCACGAACCACACATGGATCCACCAGTGTCATTGCATGTCTGCTCTTTTCATTAACCACAGCTAGAGTCATTGCATGTGTGTTCTTCTCACAAACCACGTATCATCGGTGTCTATGCATGTGTGTTCTTCCCATGAACCACACATGGATCCACTAGTGTCATTGCATGTGTGTTCTTCCCACAGACAACACATGGATCCACCGGTGTCATTGCATGTCTGCTCTTCTCATTAACCACAGCTAGAGTCATTGCGTGTCTGTTCTTTTCACAAACCACATATCACCAGAGTCATTGCATGTGTGTTCTTCTCACAGACCACACATGGATCCACTAGTGTCATTGCATGTGTGTTCTTCTCACATACCATATCATGAACCACACCCAGTGTCATTGCATGTGTGTTCTTCCCATGAACCACACATGGATCCACGGGTGTCATTGCATGTCTTCTCTTTTCATTAACCAGAACTAGAGTCATTGCATGTGTGTTCTCCTCACAAACCATATATCACCGGAGTCATTGCATGTGTGTTCTTCCCAAAGACCACACATGGATCCACCAGTGTCATTGCATGTGTGTTCTTCCCACAGACCACAAATGGATCCACCAGCGTCATTGCATGTGTGTTCTTCCCATGAACCACACATGGATCCACCAGTGTCATTGTATGTCTGCTCTTCCCATGAACCACAGCTAGAGTCATCGCATGCGTGCTCTTTTCACAAACCACAGCTAGAGTCATTGCATGTGTGTTCTTCTTACAAACCATATCATGAACCACACCCAGTGTCATTGCATGTGTGTTCTTCTCACAAACCACACATGGATCCAGCGGTGTTATTGCATGTCGGCTCTTCTCATTAACCACGGCTAGAGTAATTGCATGTCTGTTCTTTTCACAAACCACATATCACCAGAGTGATTGCATGTGTGTTCTTTCCAGGAACCACACATGGATCCACAAGTGTCATTGCATGTGTGTTCTTCTCACAAACCCCACATGGATCCACCCAGTGTCATCGCATGTGTGTTATTACCATGAACCACACATGGATCCACCAGTGTCACTGTATGTCTGCTCTTTTCATGAACCACAGCTAGAGTCATTGGATGTGTGTTCTTCTCACAGACCACATATCACCAGTGTCATTGCATGTGTGTTCTTCCCAAAGACCACACATGGATCCACCAGTGTCATTGCATGTGTGTTCTTATCACAAACCATATCATGAACCACACCCAGTGTCATTGCATGTGTGTTCTTCAAACACACCACACATGGATCCACCAGTGTCATTGCATGTGTGTTCTTCTCACAAACCATATCCTGAACCACACCCAGTGTAATTGCATGTGTGTTCTTCCCATGAACCACACATGGATCCACCAGTGTCATTGCATGTCTGCTCTTTTCATTAACCACAACTAGAGTCATTGCATGTGTGTTCTTCTCACAAACCACGTATCACCGGTGTCTATGCATGTGTGTTCTTCCTATGAACCACACATGGATCCACTAGTGTCATTGCATGTGTGTTCTTCCCACAGACCACACATGGATCCACCGGTGTCATTGCATGTCTGCTCTTCTCATTAACCATAGCTAGAGTCATTGCGTGTCTGTTCTTTTCACAAACCACATATCACCAGAGTCATTGCATGTGTGTTCTTCTCACAGACCACACATGGATCCACTAGTGTCATTGCATGTGTGTTCTTCTCACATACCATATCATGGACCACACACAGTGTCATTGCATGTGTGTTCTTCCCATGAACCACACATGGATCCACCAGTGTCATTGCATGTCTGCTCTTTTCATTAACCAGAACTAGAGTCATTGCATGTGTGTTCTTCTCACAAACCACATATCATCGGAGTCATTGTAGTGTGTTCTTCCCAAATACCACACATGGATCCACTAGTGTCATTGCATGTGTGTTCTTCCCAAAGACCACACATGGATCCACCAGCGTCATTGCATGTGTGTTCTTCCCATGAACCACACATGGATCCACCAGTGTCATTGTATGTCTGCTCTTCCCATGAACCACAACTAGAGTCATCTCATGCGTGCTCTTTTCACAAACGACAACTAGAGTCATTGCATGTGTGTTCTTCTTACAAACCATATCATGAACCACACCCAGTGTCATTGCATGTGTGTTCTTCTCACAAACCACACATGGATCCACCGGTGTTACTGCATGTCTACTCTTCTCATTAACCACGGCTAGAGTAATTGCATGTCTGTTCTTTTCACAAACCACATATCACCAGAGTCATTGCATGTGTGTTCTTCCCATGAACCACACATGGATCCACAAGTGTCATTGCATGTGTGTTATTCTCACAAACCACACATGGATCCACCCAGTGTCATCGCATGTGTGTTCTTACCATGAACCACACATGGATCCACCAGTGTCACTGTATGTCTGCTCTTTTCATGAACCACAGCTAGAGTCATTGGATGTGCGTTCTTCTCACAGACCACATATCACCAGTGTCATTGCATGTGTGTTCTTCCCAAAGACCACACATGGATCCACCAGTGTCATTGCATGTGTGTTCTTCTCACAAACCATATCATGAACAACACCCAGTGTCATTGCATGTGTGTTCTTCAAACAGACCACACATGGATGCACCAGTGTCATTGCATGTGTGTTCTTCTCACAAACCATATCATGAACCATACCCAGTGTCATTGCATGTGTGTTCTTCCCACACATGGATCCACCAGTGTCATTGCATGTCTGCTCTTTTCATTAACCACAGCTAGAGTCATTGCATGTGTGTTCTTCTCACAAACCATGTATCACCGGTGTCTATGCATGTGTGTTCTTCCCATGAACCACACATGGATCCACCAGTGTCATTGCATGTGTGTTCTTCCCACAGACCACACATGGATCCACTGGTGTCATTGCATGTCTGCTCTTCTCATTAACCACAGCTAGAGTCATTGCGCGTCTGTTCTTTTCACAAACCACATATCACCAGAGTCATTGCATGTTTGTTCTTCCCATGAACCACACCCAGTGTCATTGCATGTGTGTTCTTCTCATTAACCCCACATGGATCCACCGGTGTCATTCCACTTCTGCTCTTTTCATTAACCACAGCTAGAGTCATTGCATGTGTGCTCTTTTCACAAACCACATATCACCTGAGTCATTGCACATGTGTTCTTCTCACAGACCACATAGCACCTGTGTCATTGCATGTGTGTTCTTCCCAAAGAACACACATGGATCCACCAGTGTCATTGCATGTGTGTTCTTCCCACAGACCACACATGGATCCACCGGTGTCATTGCATGTGTGTTCTTCCCATGAACCACACATGGATCCACCGGTGTCATTCTATGTCCGCTCTTCCCATGAACCACAGCTAGAGTCATCGCATGCGTGCTCTTTTCACAAACCACAGCTAGAGTCATTGCATGTGTGTTCTTCTTACAAACCATATCATGAACCACACCCAGTGTCATTGCATATGTGTTCTTCTCACAAACCACACATGGATCCACCGGTGTTATTGCATGTCTGCTCTTCTCATTAACCACAGCTAGAGTAATTGCATGTCTGTTCTTTTCACAAACCACATATCACCAGAGTCATTGCATGTGTGTTCTTCCCATGAACCACACATGGATCCACAAGTGTCATTGCATGTGTGTTCTTCTCACAAACCACACATGGATCCACCCAGTGTCATCGCATGTGTGTTCTTAACATGAACCACACATGGCTCCACCAGTGTCACTGTATATCTGCTCTTTTCATGAACCACAGCTAGAGTCATTGGATGTGTGTTCTTCTCACAGACCACATATCACCAGTTTCATTGCATGTGTGTTCTTCCCAAAGACCACACATGGATCCACCCAGTGTCATTGCATGTGTGTTCTTCTCACAAACCATATCATGAACCACACCCAGTGTCATTGCATGTGTGTTCTTCTCACAGACCACACATGGATCCACCAGTGTCATTGCATGTGTGTTCTTCTCACAAACCATATCATGAACCACACCCAGTGTCATTGCATGTGTGTTCTTCCCATGAACCACACATGGATCCACCAGTGTCATTGCATGTCTGCTCTTTTCATTACCCACAGCTAGAGTCATTGCATGTGTGTTCTTCTCACAAACCACGTATCACCGGTGTCTATGCATATGTGTTCTTCCCATGAACAACACATGGATCCACCAGTGTCATTGCGTGTGTGTTCTTCCCACAGACCACACATGGATCCACCGGTGGCATTGCATGTCTGCTCTTCTCATTAACCACAGCTAGAGTCATCGCACGCGTGCTCTTTTCACAAACCACAGCTAGAGTCATTGCATGTGTGTTCTTCTTACAAACCATATCATGAACCACACCCAGTGTCATTGCATGTGTGTTCTTCTCACAAAGCACACATGGATCCACCGGTGTTATTGCATGTCTGCTCTTCTCATTAACCACAGCTAGAGTAATTGCATGTCTGTTCTTTTCACAAACCACATATCACCAGAGTCATTGCATGTGTGTTCTTCCCATGAACCACACATGGATCCACAAGTGTCATTGCATGTGTGTTCTTCTCACAAAGAACACATGGATCCACCCAGTGTCATCGCATGTGTGTTCTTACCATGAACCACACATGGATCCACTAGTGTCACTATATGTCTGCTCTTTTCATGAACCACAGCTAGAGTCATTGGATGTGTGTTCTTCTCACAGACCACATATCACCAGTGTCATTGCATGTGTGTTCTCCCCAAAGACCACACATGGATCCACCAGTGTCATTGCATGTGTGTTCTTCTCACAAACCATATCATGAACCACACCCAGTGTCATTGCATGTGTGTTCTTCTCACAGACCACACATGGATCCACCAGTGTCATTGCATGTGTGTTCTTCTCAAAGACCATATCATGAACCACACCCAGTGTCATTGCATGCGTGTTCTTCACATGAACAACACATGGATCCACCGGTGTCATTGCATGTCTGCTCTTTTCATTAACCACAGCTAGAGTCATTGCATGTGTATTCTTCTCACAAACCACATATCATCGGAGTCATTGCATGAGTGTTCTTCCCAAAGACCACACATGGATCCACCAGTGTCATTGCATGTGTGTTCTTCCCACAGACCACACATGGATCCACCGGTGTCATTGCATGTCTGCCCTTCTCGTTAACCACAGATAGAGTCATTGCATGTCTGTTATTTTCACAAACCACATATCACCAGAGTCATTGCATGTGTGTTCTTCCCATGAACCACACCCAGTGTCATTGCATGTGTGTTCTTCTCATTAACCCCACATGGATCCACCGGTGTCATTCCACGTCTGCTCTTTTCATTAACCATAGCTAGAGTCATTGCATGTGTGCTCTTTTCACAAACCACATATCACCAGAGTCATTGCACATGTGTTGTTCTCACAGACCACATAGCACCTGTGTCATTGCATGTGTGTTCTTCCCAAAGAACACACATGGATCCACCAGTGTCATTGCATGTGTGTTCTTCCCACAGACCACACATGGATCCACCGGTGTCATTGCATGTGTGTTCTTCCCATGAACCACACATGGATCCACCGGTGTCATTCTATGTCCGCTCTTCCCATGAACCACAGCTAGATTCATCGCATGCGTGCTCTTTTCACAAACCATAGCTAGAGTCATTGCATGTGTGTTCTTCTTACAAACCATATCATGAACCACACCCAGTGTCATTGCATGTGTGTTCTTCTCACAAACCACACATGGATCCACCGGTGTTATTGCATGTCTGCTCTTCTCATTAACCACAGCTAGAGTAATTGCATGTCTGTTCTTTTCACAAACCACATATCACCAGAGTCATTGCATGTGTGTTCTTCCCATGAACCACACATGGATCCACAAGTGTCATTGCATGTGTGTTCTTCTCACAAACCACACATGGATCCACCCAGTGTCATCGCATGTGTGTTCTTACCATGAACCACACATGGATCCACCAGTGTCACTGTATGTCTGCTCTCTTCATGAACCACAGCTAGAGTCATTGGATGTGTGTTCTTCTCACAGACCACATATCACCAGTGTCATTGCATGTGTGTTCTTCCCAAAGACCACACATGGATCCACCAGTGTCATTGCATGTGTGTTCTTCTCACAAACCATATCATGAACCACACCCAGTGTCATTGCATGTGTGTTCTTCTCACAGACCACACATGGATCCACCAGTGTCATTGCATGTGTGTTCTTCTCACAAACCATATCATGAACCACACCCAGTGTTATTGCATGTGTGTTCTTCCCATGAACCACACATGGATCCACCAGTGTCATTGCATGTCTGCTCTTTTCATTAACCACATCTAGAGTCATTGCATGTGTGTTCTTCTCACAAACCACGTATCACCGGTGTCTATGTATCTGTGTTCTTCCCATGAACCACACATGGATCCACCAGTGTCATTGCGTGTGTGTTCTTCCCACAGACCACACATGGATCCACCGGTGGCATTGCATGTCTGCTCTTCTCATTAACCACAGCTAGAGTCATCGCATGCGTGCTCTTTTCACAAACCACAGCTAGAGTCATTGCATGTGTGTTCTTCTTACAAACCATATCATGAACCACACCCAGTGTCATTGCATGTGTGTTCTTCTCACAAACCACACATGGATCCACCGGTGTTATTGCATGTCTGCTCTTCTCATTAACCACAGCTAGAGTAATTGCATGTCTGTTCTTTTCACAAACCACATATCACCAGAGTCATTGCATGTGTGTTCTTCCCATGAACCACACATGGATCCACAAGTGTCATTGCATGTGTGTTCTTCTCACAAACCACACATGGATCCACCCAGTGTCATCGCATGTGTGTTCTTACCATGAACCACACATGGATCCACCAGTGTCACTATATGTCTGCCCTTTTCATGAACCACAGCTAGAGTCATTGGATGTGTGTTCTTCTCACAGACCACATATCACCAGTGTCATTGCATGTGTGTTCTTCCCAAAGACCACACATGGATCCACCAGTGTCATTGCATGTGTGTTCTTCTCACAAACCATATCATGAACCACACCCAGTGTCATTGCATGTGTGTTCTTCTCACAGACCACACATGGATCCACCAGTGTCATTGCATGTGTATTCTTCTCACAGACCATATCATGAACCACACCCAGTGTCATTGCATGTGTGTTCTTCACATGAACAACACATGGATCCACCGGTGTCATTGCATGTCTGCTCTTTTCATTAACCACAGCTAGAGTCATTGCATGTGTATTCTTCTCACAAACCACATATCATCGGAGTCATTGCATGTGTGTTCTTCCCAAAGACCACACATGGATCCACCAGTGTCATTGCATGTGTGTTCTTCCCACAGACCACACATGGATCCACCAGTGTCATTGCATGTGTGTTCTTCTCACAAAACATATCATGAACCACACCCAGTGTCATTGCATGTGTGTTCTTCTCACAGACCACACATGGATCCACCAGTGTCATTGCATGTGTGTTCTTCTCAGAAACCATATCATGAACCACACCCAGTGTCATTGCATTTGTGTTCTTCCCATGAACCACACATGGATCCACCAGTGTCATTGAATGTCTGCTCTTTTCATTAACCACAGCTAGAGTCATTGCATGTGTGTTCTTCTCACAAACCACGTATCACCGGTGTCTATGCATGTGTGTTCTTCCCATGAACCACACATGGATCCACCAGTGTCATTGCATGTGTGTTCTTCCCACAGACCACACATGGATCCACCGGTGTCATTGCATGTCTCCTCTTCTAATTAACCACAGCTAGAGTCATTGCATGTCTATTCTTTTCACAAACCACATATCACCAGAGTCATTACATGTGTGTTCTTCGCATGAACCACACCCAGTGTCATTGCATGTGTGTTCTTCTCATTAACCCCACATGGATCCACTGGTGTCATTCCACGTCTGCTCTTTTCATTAACCACAACTAGAGTCATTGCATGTGTGCTCTTTTCACAAACCACATATCACCAGAGTCATTGCACATGTGTTCTTCTCACAGACCACATAGCACCTGTGTCATTGCATGTGTGTTCTTCCCAAAGAACACACATGGATCCACCAGTGTCATTGCATGTGTGTTCTTCCCACAGACCACACATGGATCCACCGGTGTCATTGCATGTGTGTTCTTCCCATGAACCACACATGGAACCACTGGTGTCATTCTATGTCCGCTCTTCCCATGAACCACAGCTAGAGTCATCGCATGCGTGCTCTTTTCACAAACCACAGCTAGCGTCATTGCATGTGTGTTCTTCTTACAAACCATATCATGAACCACACCCAGTGTCATTACATGTGTGTTCTTCTCACAAACCACACATGGATCCACCAGTGTTATTGCATGTCTGCTCTTCTCATTAACCACAGCTAGAGTAATTGCATGTCTTTTCTTTTCACAAACAACATATCACCAGAGTCATTGCATGTGTGTTCTTCCCATGAACCACACATGGATCCACAAGTGTCATTGCATGTGTGTTATTCTCACAAATCACACATGGATCCACCCAGTGTCATCGCATGTGTGTTCTTACCATGAACCACACATGGATCCACCAGTGTCACTTTATGTCTGCTCTTTTCATGAACCACAGCTAGAGTCATTGGATGTGTGTTCTTCTCACAGACCACATATCACCAGTGTCATTGCATGTGTGTTCTTCCCAAAGACCACACATGGATCCACCAGTGTCATTGCATGTGTGTTCTTCTCACAAACCATATCATGAACCACACCCAGTGTCATTGCATGTGTGTTCTTCTCACAGACCACACATGGATCCACCAGTGTCATTGCATGTGTGTTCTTCTCACAAACCATATCATGAACCACACCCAGTGTCATTGCATGTGTGTTCTTCCCATGAACCACACATGGATCCACCAGTGTCATTGCATGTCTGCTCTTTTCATTAACCACAGCTAGAGTCATTGCATGTGTGTTCTTCTCACAAACCACGTATCACCGGTGTCTATGCATCTGTGTTCTTCCCATGAACCACACATGGATCCACCAGTGTCATTGCGTGTGTGTTCTTCCCACAGACCACACATGGATCCACCGGTGGCATTGCATGTCTGCTCTTCTCATTAACCACAACTAGAGTCATCGCATGCGTGCTCTTTTCACAAACCACAGCTAGAGTCATTGCATGTGTGTTCTTCTTACAAACCATATCATGAACCACACCCAGTGTCATTGCATGTGTGTTCTTCTCAGAAACCACACATGGATCCACCGGTGTTATTGCATGCCTTCTCTTCTCATTAACCACGGCTAGAGTAATTGCATGTCTGTTCTTTTCACAAACCACATATCACCAGAGTCATTGCATGTGTGTTCTTCCCATGAACCACACATGGATCCACAAGTGTCATTGCATGTGTGTTCTTCTCACAAACCACACATGGATCCACCCAGTGTCATCGCATGTGTGTTCTTACCATGAACCACACATGGATCCACCAGTGTCACTATATGTCTGCCCTTTTCATGAACCACAGCTAGAGTCATTGGATGTGTGTTCTTCTCACAGACCACATATCACCAGTGTCATTGCATGTGTGTTCTTCCCAAAGACCACACATGGATCCACCAGTCTCATTGCATGTGTGTTCTTCTCACAAACCATATCATGAACCACACCCAGTGTCATTGCATGTGTGTTCTTCTCACAGACCACACATGGATCCACCAGTGTCATTGCATGTGTATTCTTCTCACAGACCATATCATGAACCACACCCAGTGTCATTGCATGTGTGTTCTTCACATGAACAACACATGGATCCACCGGTGTCATTGCATGTCTGCTCTTTTCATTAACCACAGCTAGAGTCATTGCATGTGTATTCTTCTCACAAACCACATATCATCGGAGTCATTGCATGTGTGTTCTTCCCAAAGACCACACATGGATCCACCAGTGTCATTGCATGTGTGTTCTTCCCACAGACCACACATGGATCCACCAGTGTCATTGCATGTGTGTTCTTCTCACAAAACATATCATGAACCACACCCAGTGTCATTGCATGTGTGTTCTTCTCACAGACCACACATGGATCCACCAGTGTCATTGCATGTGTGTTCTTCTCAGAAACCATATCATGAACCACACCCAGTGTCATTGCATTTGTGTTCTTCCCATGAACCACACATGGATCCACCAGTGTCATTGAATGTCTGCTCTTTTCATTAACCACAGCTAGAGTCATTGCATGTGTGTTCTTCTCACAAACCACGTATCACCGGTGTCTATGCATGTGTGTTCTTCCCATGAACCACACATGGATCCACCAGTGTCATTGCATGTGTGTTCTTCCCACAGACCACACATGGATCCACCGGTGTCATTGCATGTCTCCTCTTCTAATTAACCACAGCTAGAGTCATTGCATGTCTATTCTTTTCACAAACCACATATCACCAGAGTCATTACATGTGTGTTCTTCGCATGAACCACACCCAGTGTCATTGCATGTGTGTTCTTCTCATTAACCCCACATGAATCCACTGGTGTCATTCCACGTCTGCTCTTTTCATTAACCACAACTAGAGTCATTGCATGTGTGCTCTTTTCACAAACCACATATCACCAGAGTCATTGCACATGTGTTCTTCTCACAGACCACATAGCACCTGTGTCATTGCATGTGTGTTCTTCCCAAAGAACACACATGGATCCACCAGTGTCATTGCATGTGTGTTCTTCCCACAGACCACACATGGATCCACCGGTGTCATTGCATGTGTGTTCTTCCCATGAACCACACATGGAACCACTGGTGTCATTCTATGTCCGCTCTTCCCTTGAACCACAGCTAGAGTCATCGCATGCGTGCTCTTTTCACAAACCACAGCTAGCGTCATTGCATGTGTGTTCTTCTTACAAACCATATCATGAACCACACCCAGTGTCATTACATGTGTGTTCTTCTCACAAACCACACATGGATCCACCAGTGTTATTGCATGTCTGCTCTTCTCATTAACCACAGCTAGAGTAATTGCATGTCTTTTCTTTTCACAAACCACATATCACCAGAGTCATTGCATGTGTGTTCTTCCCATGAACCACACATGGATCCACAAGTGTCATTGCATGTGTGTTATTCTCACAAATCACACATGGATCCACCCAGTGTCATCGCATGTGTGTTCTTACCATGAACCACACATGGATCCACCAGTGTCACTTTATGTCTGCTCTTTTCATGAACCACAGCTAGAGTCATTGGATGTGTGTTCTTCTCACAGACCACATATCACCAGTGTCATTGCATGTGTGTTCTTCCCAAAGACCACACATGGATCCACCAGTGTCATTGCATGTGTGTTCTTCTCACAAACCATATCATGAACCACACCCAGTGTCATTGCATGTGTGTTCTTCTCACAGACCACACATGGATCCACCAGTGTCATTGCATGTGTGTTCTTCTTACAAACCATATCATGAACCACACCCAGTGTCATTACATGTGTGTTCTTCTCACAAACCACACATGGATCCACCAGTGTTATTGCATGTCTGCTCTTCTCATTAACCACAGCTAGAGTAATTGCATGTCTTTTCTTTTCACAAACCACATATCACCAGAGTCATTGCATGTGTGTTCTTCCCATGAACCACACATGGATCCACAAGTGTCATTGCATGTGTGTTATTCTCACAAATCACACATGGATCCACCCAGTGTCATCGCATGTGTGTTCTTACCATGAACCACACATGGATCCACCAGTGTCACTTTATGTCTGCTCTTTTCATGAACCACAGCTAGAGTCATTGGATGTGTGTTCTTCTCACAGACCACATATCACCAGTGTCATTGCATGTGTGTTCTTCCCAAAGACCACACATGGATCCACCAGTGTCATTGCATGTGTGTTCTTCTCACAAACCATATCATGAACCACACCCAGTGTCATTGCATGTGTGTTCTTCTCACAGACCACACATGGATCCACCAGTGTCATTGCATGTGTGTTCTTCTCACAAACCATATCATGAACCACACCCAGTGTCATTGCATGTGTGTTCTTCCCATGAACCACACATGGATCCACCAGTGTCATTGCATGTCTGCTCTTTTCATTAACCACAGCTAGAGTCATTGCATGTGTGTTCTTCTCACAAACCACGTATCACCGGTGTCTATGCATCTGTGTTCTTCCCATGAACCACACATGGATCCACCAGTGTCATTGCGTGTGTGTTCTTCCCACAGACCACACATGGATCCACCGGTGGCATTGCATGTCTGCTCTTCTCATTAACCACAACTAGAGTCATCGCATGCGTGCTCTTTTCACAAACCACAGCTAGAGTCATTGCATGTGTGTTCTTCTTACAAACCATATCATGAACCACACCCAGTGTCATTGCATGTGTGTTCTTCTCAGAAACCACACATGGATCCACCGGTGTTATTGCATGCCTTCTCTTCTCATTAACCACGGCTAGAGTAATTGCATGTCTGTTCTTTTCACAAACCACATATCACCAGAGTCATTGCATGTGTGTTCTTCCCATGAACCACACATGGATCCACCGGTGTCGTTGCATGTGTGTTCTTCTCACAAACCACACATGGATCCACCCAGTGTCATCGCATGTGTGTTCTTACCATGAACCACACATGGATCCACCAGTGTCACTGTATGTCTACTCTTTTCATGAACCACAGCTAGAGTCATTGGATGTGTGTTCTTCTCACAGACCACATATCACCAGTGTCATTGCATGTGTGTTCTTCCCAAAGACCACACATGGATCCACCAGTGTCATTGCATGTGTGTTCTTGTCACAAACCATATCATGAACCACACCCAGTGTCATTGCATGTGTGTTCTTCTCACAGACCACACATGGATCCACCAGTGTCATTGCATGTGTGTTCTTCCCATGAACCACACATGGATCCACTAGTGTCATTGTATGTCTGCTTTTCCCATGAACTACAGCTAGAGTCATCGCATGCGTGCTCTTTTCACAAACCACAGCTAGAGTCATTGCATGTGTGTTCTTCTTACAGACCATATCATGAACCACACCCAGTGTCATTGCATGTGTGTTCTTCCCACAGACGACACATGGATCCACCGGTGTCATTGCATGTGTGTTGTTCTCACAAACCACACATGGATCCACCAGTGTCATTGCATGTCTTCTCTTTTCATGAACCACGGCTAGAGTCATTGCATGTGTGTTCTTCCCACAGACCACACATCGATCCACCAGTGTCATTGCACATGTCTTCTTCCCATGGACCACACATGGATCCACCAGTGTCATTGCATGTCTGCTCTTTTCATGAACCACAGCTAGAGTCATTGGATGTGTGTTCTTCTCACAGACCACATATCACCAGTGTCATTGCATGTGTGTTCTTTCCAAAGACCACACATGGATCCACTAGTGTCATTGCATGTGTGTTCTTCCCACAGACCACACATGGATCCACCAGTGTGATTGCATGTGTGTTCTTCCCATGAACCACACATGGATCCACTAGTGTCATTGCATGTGTGTTCTTCTCACAAACCATATCATGAACCATACCCAGTGTCATCGCATGTGTGTTCTTCTCACAGACCACACATGGATCCACCAGTGTCATTGCATGTGTGTTCTTCTCATAGACTATATCATGAACCACACCCAGTGTCATTGCATGTGTGTTCTTCTTATGAACCACACATGGATCCACCGGTGTCATTGCATGTCTTCTCTTTTCATTAACCACAGCTAGAGTCATTGCATCTGTGTTCTTCTCACATACCACATATCACCGGAGTCATTTCATGTGTGTTCTTCCCACAGACCACACATGGATCCACCAGTGTCATTGCATGTCTGCTCTTCTCATTAACCACAGCTAGAGTCATTGCATGTCTGTTCTTTTCACAAACCACATATAACAAAAGTCATTGCATGTGTGTTCTTCCCATGAACCACACCCAGTGTCATTGCATGTGTGTTCTTCTCATTAACCCCACATGGATCCACCGGTGTCATTCCATGTCTGCTCTTTTCATTAACCACAGCTAGAGTCATTGCATGTGTGCTCTTTTCACAAACCACATATCACCAGAGTCATTGCATGTGTGTTCTTCTCACAGACCACATATCACCTATGTCATTGCATGTGTGTTCTTCCCAAAGACCACACATGGATCCACCAGTGTCATTGCATGTGTGTTCTTCCCACAGACCACACATGGATCAACTGGTGTCATTGCATGTGTGTTCTTCCCATGAACCACACATGGATCCACCGGTGTCATTGTATGTCTGCTCTTCCCATGAACCACAGCTAGAGTCATCGCATGCGTGCTCTTTTCACAAACCACAGCTAGAGTCATTGCATGTGTGTTCTTCTTACAAACCATATCATGAACCACACCAAGTGTCGTTGCATGTGTGTTCTTCTCACAAACCACACATGGATCCACCGGTGTCATTGCATGTCTGCTCTTCTCATTAACCACAGCTAGAGTCATTGCATGCGTGTTCTTTTCACAAACCACATATCACCAGAGACATTGCATGTGTGTTCTTCCCATGAACCACACATGGATCCACCTGTGTCATTGCATGTGTGTTCTTCTCACAAACCACACATGGATCCACCCAGTGTCATCGCATGTGTGTTCTTCCCATGAACCACACATGGGTCCACCAATGTCATTGCATGTCTGCTCTTTTCATAAACCACAACTAGAGTCATTGGATGTGTGTTATTCTCACAGACCACATATCACCAGTGTCATTGCATGTGTGTTCTTCCCAAGGACCACACATGGATCCACCAGTGTCATTGCATGTGTGTTCTTCTCACAAACCATATCATGAACCACACCCAGTGTCATTTCATGTGTGTTCGTCTCACAGACCAAACATGGATCCAGCAGTGTCATTGCATGTGTGTTCTTCTCACAAACCATATCATGAACCACACCCAGTGTCATTGCATGTTGTGACCTCGGATTGTTTAGGATCCTAAGTCCCTGTGATTAACATGCTAGTCCCTGGAATAATAGCTAGCACTTCACAGTCGATGAATATCATGTAAAACACAAGTAATTATTACACGAATAATCTAGAGTATAATTATTACAACTTGCATAGCTTATATCTAGCTAAAATAAAAAAGTGGAAACTAAGTAGAACTTTAGTCCATCAACGCCTCAGGCTAGTTGCGTGAAGACCCGCGATCCCTACGCACCTTTCAATCTTCGGATTCTGCACATAAGACGTGCAGCCAACAAGTTGGGTCAATACTTTGAATGTATTGGCAAATTACACCAAGGAAAGAGTAAGTCTATCTCTACATGCAAGGCTAAGAGAAGGCTTTGGGGTTTATTTGCAGAAATCCAATTTTTTCAATGTAAGAAGAAGAGAGGAGGAGATTTCCCTACTTTGTAAATTTGATAAGTAGTATATGGTAGAATGGAACACGTGGATATTACTCACCAAGTGCCCAATCAACCCAACACTTGGATATTACGCACCAAGTTCCCAAAATCCCACCCAATGGCGATATTACTCATGTCTTGGGGTTTATAAAACGTTAAGTTTGGAAAAGAGAGAGGAAGATCTTTCAGAGGCTTCATCCTTTAGATGCTCAATGTTGTTTTGTTTCCGTGAACACGGCTGATCAATCAGATTTCAATAATCTCGAGAGGTTGTGCACTTTGCCCACAATCCACGATCAAGTCCTTTTACAGACAAGACCATGGCGAAGCCTTCCCTTAGTAGCCCCTCTACTAGCTGGATCCAACCGTGCCAAGAACCTCCAAATGTTGGTACCCCGGTGAGGTTTCCCACTAAGTACTAAGCCAAGACAGAGCCCATATGTATTGTGGTTGCACGGGAAGCTTCTGAATTCTAAAACATGGCAGACTTCTTTGATTCCTGGGCATCCGTCCTCCACCAAAATCCCACTCGTTGTCCCGACAACCATTCCGCCCAGAAGAAAACTTAGTTTTATTTTGAAGGGGGTTTGGGAGAAGAAAAGTTCGCTCGAGGGAGCTCTCATACTTAGAAATTTTTTTTGAGTCTTTCAAACCCCCCAACGGTACTTAGTATATATATATAGCATAGCAAGTAATACTTAGCAAAAACAGGGAAACCTAATAGGACGGAAATTCCTAAGTATAGAACTATCATGGCATACTACAAAATCATCGCACTTGCAAAATATTTTCAAGTAGATCTACCAAAACTATCCTACACATGCATACTACTATTTTGAAGAGCAAAACTTGCATAGTATTCAAAACTGGGACATAAACATGAACAAGTGGTGTACCTTGCCTTGATCCGAGAAGCACTCTACACAACAGTACTCCTCAGCGCACTCTGAGCAATCTAACAAAACAAACATGGATCCAATCACAATTTGCACAAAACAAAGTCATGAAGTCGAATATGCATGCATACAACATGGTAATATGCAAGGATGGATTCAACTTTGACCAAGGGTTTTATTCAGGGGTGTTGTTGAGTTGGGGATGTCATTAGAATCGATTCCCCACAAATTTTAAGTATTTTGGGTTGAACCCTAAATAACCAAGCTCAAAACTAGATCTACAACTCCAATCTACCTCGAGACATATCTGAACTCCCTAAGCATGATATAACAATTTTCTATAGAAGTTCTCGTCGATACAAAACCAACGCAACAAGAATCAACTAAAACAGAGCTACAGATAATTTTCTAGAATTAAAATACTCTAATCTAAACTTTAAATCCTACTGCAAGATTGCCGTGGTAAAACAGCAATATTATTGTAGATCTGTGTTCTACTCAAAAATATGAATCCAACGGTATATTATACGCAATTTTTGGACTAAAACTCGAATTACTATGGATTTTACAAGATTAAAGTATTTTCTGCCTATTTAAAAGAAAACCAGAACAACGGCCAGTTGTGTAGCGCCAAGTGGCGACGCGGGGTTGGTCCAGCAGGGCGCGCGTGACGTCGACGCGGTGATGACACGGCAATGACGTGGCGAGTGCCACGCGGCGCGACGCGATTGGCCGGGGCGGTTTGACCATTTTGTGCCGTTGGATCTCGATCCAACGGTCGGAGAGGGGGTGTGGTGGCTTACCGGCGGTGGCGATGGTAGGTGGCGACGGAGCGTTGGCTGCGGTCGTCGGCGGCGAGGCGGTGCTCCCTCGGCCCGGTGAAGTAGACGACGGCGACCGGCTCCTCGCTGCGGTTCCATTCCTGAGGGCGGCGTCGGCTCCTTCTTCCCGAGGTGGCGGCGGAGCCCGGCGGAGCTCCGACGAGCGATTGGTGGCGATTAGCAGAAAGGAATCTAGGTTTTTGGGGAGGCGTGCTAGGGGTATATATAGGCGGGTTTTCTTGGCACGGGGACTACAGAGTCCGCTCCGATTCGGCCGGAGTCGGTTGTGCCGACGCGGCGACGACGATGTGCTCGAGCTGAACTCGGAGAAGGGGGATGACTGGTGGGACCCGCCTGTCGGCGGCTACGGGCGCGGGAGGCTGGCGGCTGGCGCGGCTTTGGGCCAGCCCACGTGCTGTTCGACGCCCACCTGGCCAGGCGGCGGTAAGTAAGTCCCGGGCTGGCTCGGCCGGCCCGGTTAGGCTAGGTTTCTTCTTTTTTTTATACTTTTTGTTTTTTCTGTTTTACTAAAAGTCACATAACTTTTGCAAACGGACTCCGATTTGAACGAAATCGGTCTCTAAAATTTTATGAAAAGAAGAGGGTTAGGGTAGGATTATAAATGACACTTTTGCAAGGGTGTTGGAGGTTTAAAAATGCAGTTTTTATTATGCGATGCCATGATGCAAGGATATGATGCATGCTTCTAGTAACATCTGTAATTGCAAAAAAATTGGGATGTTACAAACCTACCCCCCTTAAGAAGAATCTCGTCCCCGAGATTCAGGTTGGTTAGCAAATAGGTGCGGGTGTTCTTTCTGCAGGTCTTCTTCACGTTCCCACGTGGCCTCTTCCTCGGAATGGTGATTCCATTGAACTTTGCAAAATCTGATAGTCTTGGTACGAGTGATTCTCTCGGCTGTCTCTAGAATCCTGGTGGGTTTTTCCTCATAGGTGAGATCGTTTTCCAGTTGAACCTCTTCCAACAGAACCGTATCCTTTAGTGGGGTTTCATCCATTTCCGGGTGACACTTCTTTAGTTGCGACACATGGAAAACATCATGAACTGTTAACACTTCCGGCAATTCCAACTGATAGGCAACTTCCCCTCTCCGACCCAAGATCTTGTAGGGCCCTATGAATCGGGGTGCTAACTTACCCTTGATTCCAAATCTCTTAACTCCTCGTAGTGGCGAAACTCGGAGATACGCACGGTCTCCCACTTCATAAGTCACATCCCTGCGCTTGGAATCAGCATAACTCTTTTGTCTAGATTGGGCTATTTTTAACCTGTCTTGAATCTGTTTCACCTTTTCTTCAGCATCCTTGATCAGTTCAGGTCCAAACAAACTATGTTCTCCTACTCCACTCCATAGCAGCGGAGTTCTACACTTTATGCCATATAGAACTTCAAATGGAGCCATCTTCATACTAGTTTGGTAGCTGTTATTGTATGAGAATTCCGCATATGGCAAGTTATCATCCCAACTAGACCCATAGTCTAGTGCGCAGGCTCTTAACATGTCCTCCAAGATCTGATTGACTATTTCCGTCTGTCCATCTGTCTGTGGGTGGAAGGCGGTACTAAACTCCAGTCGTGTCCCTAGAGACCCGTGTAGCTATCGCCAAAACTTCGAGGTGAATTGGGTACCTCTATCAGAGACAATCCCCTTGGGTACACCATGAAGACTTATGATCCTTGACATATAAATCTTAGCAAGTTTAGCACTCGTATAGGTGGTCTTTACGGGAATAAAGTGGGCCACTTTTGTGAAGTGGTCGACCACTACCCAGATGGAGTCATACCCAGATCGAGTCCGGGGTAGTCCTGTGATAAAATCCATGCCTACCTTGTCCCACTTCCAATCGGGCATAGGTAATGGCTACAGCAGTCCTGCTGGTTTTTGATGTTCGGCCTTGACTCTGTTGCACACGTCACACAAGGAGATGTATTCAGCAATATCTCTTTTCAAATTATTCCACCAGAACCTATCTTTCACATCCATGTACATCTTTGTATTACCCGGATGAATTGAGTAAGGCGAATCGTGAGCTTCCTGAAGGATTAACTTCCTGATATTGGGATCATCGGGAACGCACAAACGCTTCTCATACCAAAGTGTTCCTTGTTCATCCGCATGAAACCCTTTTGCTTTACCCTTGCTTACATTAGCTCTTATTTCCTCCAACTCTTTGTCCCCCTTCTGGGCTTCTTTGATTTGGTCCAGAAGCGTTGATACTATCTCCATATTCGCTAAGTATCCCTTAGGAACTATCTCTAACCTGAGGTCCTTGAACTATTCACACAAATCATTTGGAAGTTCACCCATGGTAAGTCCATTTACATAGACCTTCCGGCTTAAGGTGTCAGCCACAACATTGGCCTTTCCAAGATGGTACTGCAGGTCCAACTCATAGTCCTTGATCAGCTCAAGCCATCTCCTTTGCCTCATATTTAGTTCCTTTTGTGTGAAGATGTATTTAAGGCTCTTGTGATCCGTGAACACATCACAATGTTTGCCCATTAGGTAATGTCTCCATACCTTGAGCGCATGCACAACTGATGCTAGTTCCAACTCGTGTGTCGGGTAGTTATTCTCATGTTTCTTAAGTTGCCCAGAGGCGTAAGACACTACTTTTCCATCTTGCATCAGTACACTACCAAGTCCTTGTCGAGAAGCGTCGCAATAGACTTGGAAGTCCTTTTGGATGTTAGGGAGACACAAAACCGGTGCTGTTACTAAGCGCTTCTTCAATTCTTCAAAACTTGCTTCACATGCCTCGATCCATTGGAACTTCTTCTCTTTCTTCAATAATTCTGTCATAAGCTTTCCTATCTTGGAAAAGTTTTCAATGAACCTTCGGTAATATCCTGCAAGGCCCAGGAAACTCCTAATATCACCCACATTCTTAGGGGACTCCCATTCTGTCACGGAAGCTACCTTACTTGGGTCCACGACAACTCCTTTAGCAGACACAACATGACCCAGAAATCCTACTTCTTTCAACCAGAACTCATATTTGCTAAACTTGGCATACAGCTTGTGTTCCCTTAACCTTTCCATAATCAGGCGCAGATGTCGCTCATGTTCCTTCTCGTCCTTGGAGTATATGAGTATGTCATCAATGAATACCACAATAAACTTATCCAAGTACTCCATGAACACCTTGTTCATCATAGTCATGAAGTATGCTAGGGCATTGGCTAAGCCAAACGACATCCCGGTGTATTCATACAATCCGTATCTTGTGGTGAAAGTTTTCTTGGGTACATCCTGTTCCCGGATCTTTAGCTGGAAATAACCTGATCGGAGATCAATCTTAGAGAACACACTAGCTCCCCTTAATTGATCGAACAAGTCGTTGATATTGGGTAGAGGGTACTTGTTCTTGATTGTCACTTCATTCAACGACCGGTAGTCCACGACTAGTCTCTTGGTTTTATCCTTCTTCTCCACGAATAAGACAGGAGCTCCCCAAGATGACGCACTTGGTTGAATGAAGCCTTTGTCCAATTGCTCTCTAAGATGTTTCTTAAGTTCCTTCAACTCATCCACATCCATCTTGGACGGTCTCTTTGCTATCGGTCCAGTACCAGGCATCAAGTCAATGAGAAACTCGATGTCTCGGTCAGGTGGCATCCCTGGCAATTCTTCCGGAAACACATCTGGATACTCCTTCACAATTGGCACATCCTCCAGGCTAACCCCCTTAAGAGAGTTCACCATACTTCCTTTGAGTGCGAAAGCTGACTTAAAGCAGATCCTTTTCTTATCCGGAGTCATGAGTGCGATAGTCCTTTTGGCACAATCTATGACTCCCTCATACTCGGTCATCCAATTCATGCCCAAAATTATGTCTAAGGCTTGTGATTCCAGAACGACTAGGCTGGTGGGAAAGATGTGTGCCTCAATCCTTAGTTCTAACCCACGGCATACAGAGTTTGCCACTATTTCTCCACCAGGAGAACTTACCCTTAGAGGAGTACTAATAGTCTCCGTAGGTATCTTGCCTCTATCCACAAATACCCTTGATATGAATGAATGCGATGCACCAGTATCAAAAAGAACAACTACGGGGGTGGAGTTAAGCCTGAACTTACCAATCACAGAGTCAGGTGCCTCACGAGCATCCTCCACGGAGACATGATTCACCGTGGCTTTGACGAATGGATTCGGCTTCTTCCCATTTCCATTACCATTGCCATGGTTGTGTCCGTTGCCGTTTCCATTACCATTCCCATTCTTTGTCTTTTCGGGGCAAGTAGTTGCATAATGCCCTGTCTTGTTACACTTGAAGCACGTCACTTCACTCAGATCCTTCCCATTGCCATTTCCATTGCGGTGTTTGTGGCCATTGTGGTTATGTCCTCCATGACGATGACCATTGCTGTTGTGGCCATTGTGGTTGTGGGGTGGTGGGGACGAAGTGCGTTGCTTCTGATATGGGGCCGAGTTGTGCTTGTGTGAGGTGGACTTTCTCTTTCGGTTCTCTATACTCCTTTGCTTTGCTTCAACCACAACTGCCCTATCCAAAAGTTCCTGGTAGTTATCAAACTTTAGAGCCACAAGTTGAATGGATATTTCATCATTAAGTCCCCTTAAGAACTCCTCTTGTCTCTTGGCATCCGTGGAAACATGAACGGAACCGCGGCGAGGAGCCGGTCACCGTCGTCTACTTCACCGGGCCGGGGGAGCACCGCCTCGCCGCTGACGACCGCCGCCGACGCTCCGATGTCACCCACCGTCGCCACCGCCGGTAAGCAACCCCCCCTCCGACCGTTAGATCGAGATCCAACGGCACAAAACGGTCAAACTGCCCCGGCCAATCGCGTCGCGCCGCGTGGCACTCGCCGCGTCATCGCCGCGTCATCACCGCGTTGACATCACGCGCGCCCCGCTGGACCAACCCCGCGCCGCCACTTGGCGTTACACAACTGGCCGCTGTTCTGGTTTTCTTTTAAATAGGCAGAAAATACTTTAATCTTGTAAAATCCATAGTAATTCGAGTCTTAGTCCAAAAATTGCGTATAATATACCGTCGGATTCATATTTTTGAGTAGAACATAGATCTAAAATAATATTGCTGTTTTCCCACAGAAATCTTGCAGTAGGATTTAAAGTTTAGATTAGAGTATTTTAATTCTAGAAAATTATCCGTAGCTCCGTTTTAGTTGATTCTTGTTGCGTTGGTTTTGTATCGACGAGACCTTCTGTAGAAAATTGTTATATCATGCTTAGGGTGTTCAGATCTATCTCGAGGTAGATTGGAGTTGTAGATCTAGTTTTGAGCTTGGTTATTTAGGGTTCAACCCAAAATACTTAAAATCTGTGGGGAATCGATTCTAATGACATCCCCAACTCAACAACACCACCGAATAAAACCCTTGGTCAAATTTGAATCCATCCTTGCATATTACCATGTTGCATGCATGCATATTCGACTTCGTGACTTTGTTTTGTGCAAATTGTGATTGGATCCATGTTTGTTTCGTTAGATTGCTCGGAGTGCACTGAGGAGTACTGTTGCATAGAGTGCAGCTCGGATCAAGGCAAGTTACACCACTTGTTCATGTTTATGTCCCAGTTTTGAATACTATGCATGTTTTGCCCTTCAAAATAGTAGTATGCATGTGTAGGATTGTTTTGGTAGATCTACTTGAAAATATTTTGCAAGTGCGATGATTTTGTAGTATGCCATGATAGTTCTATACTTAGGAATTTCTGTCCTATTAGGTTTCCCTGTTTTTGCTAAGTATTACTTGCTATGTTATATATATACTAAGTACCGTTGGGGGGGTTCGAAAGACTCAAAAAAAAATTCTAAGTATGAGAGCTCCCTCGAGCGAACTTTTCTTCTCCAAAACCCCCTTCAAAATAAAACTAAGTTTTCTTCTTGGCGGAATGGTTGTCGGGACAACGAGTGGGATTTTGGTGGAGGACGGCCGCCCAGGAATCAAAGAAGTCTGCCATGTTTCAGAATTCAGAAGCTTCCCGTGCAACCACAATACATATGGGCTCTGTCTTGGCTTAGTACTTAGTGGGAAACCTCACTGGGTACCAACATTTGGAGGTTCTTGGCACGGTTGGATCCAGCTGGTAGAGGGGCTACTAAGGAAAGGCTTCGCCATGGTCTTGTCTATAAAAGGACTTGATAGTGGATTGTGGGGAAAGTGCACAACCTCTCGAGAGTATTGCAATCTGATCGATCAGCCGTGTTCACGGAAAGAAAACAACATTGAGCATCTGAAGGATGAAGCCTCTAAAAGATCTTCCTCTCTCTTTTCCAAACTTAACATTTTATAAACCCCAAACCCTTCACTTATCCTTGCATGTAGAGATAGACTTACTCTTTCCTTGGTGTAATTTGCCAATAAATTAAAAGTATTAACCCAACTTGTTGGTTGCACGTCTTATGTGCAGAATCCGAAGATTGAAAGGTGCGTAGGGATCGCGGGTATTCACGCAACTAGCCTGAGGCATTAATGGACTCAAGTTCTAATTAGTTTCCGCTGTTTTATTTGAGATAGCTATAAGCTATGCAAGTTGTAATAATTATACTCTAGATTATTCGTGTAATAATGACTTGTGTTTTACATGATATTCATCGACTGTGAAGTGCTAGCTATTGATCCAGGGACTAGGATGATAATCATAGGGACTTACGATCCTAAAGTTCCGAGTTCACAACATTGCATGTGTGTTCTTCCCATGAACCACACATGGATCCACCAGTGTCATTGCATGTCTGCTCTTTTCATTAACCACAGCTAGAGTCATTGCATGTGTGTTCTTCTCACAAACCACGTATCACTGGTGTCTATGCAGGTGTGTTCTTCCCATGAACCACACATGGATCCACCAGTGTCATTGCATGTGTGTTCTTCCCACAGACCACACATGGATCCACCGGTGTCATTGCATGTCTGCTCTTCTCATTAACCACAACTAGAGTCATTGCATGTCTGTTCTTTTCACAAACCACATATCACCAGAGTCATTGCATGTGTGTTCTTCCCATGAACCATACCCAGTGTCATTGCATGTGTGTTCTTCTCATTAACCCCACATGGATCCACCAGTGTCATTGCATGTATGCTCTTTTCATTAACCACAGCTAGAGTCATTGCATGTGTGCTCTTTTCATAGACCACATATCACCAGATTCATTGCATGTGTGTTCTTCTCACAAACCACATATCACCTGTGTCATTGCATGTGTCTTCTTCCCAAAGACCACACATGGATCCACCAGTGTCATTGCATGTGTGTTCTTCTCATAACCCATATCATGAACCACACCCAGTGTCATTGCATGTGCGTTCTTCTCACAGACCACACATGGATCCACCAGTGTCATCGCATGTCTGCTCTTTTCATGAACCACGGCTAGTCATTGCATGTGTGTTCTTCCCATAGACCACACATGGATCCACCAGTGTCATTGCATGTGTGTTCTTCCCACATACCACACATAGATCCACCAGTGTCATTGCATGTGTGTTCTTCCCATGAACAACACATGGATCCACCAGTGTCATTGTATGTTTGCTCTTCCCATGAACCAAAGCTAGAGTCATCGCATGCGTGCTCTTTTCACAAACCACAGCTAGAGTCATTGCATGTGTGTTCTTCTTACAAACCATATCATGAGCCACACCCAGTGTCATTGCATGTGTGTTCTTCTCACAAACCACACATGGATCCACCGGTGTCATTGCATATCTGCTCTTCTCATTAACCACAGCTAGAGTCATTGCATGTCTGTTCTTTTCACAAACCACATATCACCAGAGTCATTACATGTGTGTTCTTCCCATGAACCACACATGGATCCACCAGTGTCTTTGAATGTGTGTTCTTCTCACAAACCACACATGGATCCACCCAGTGTCATCGCATGTGTGTTCTTCTCTTGAACCACACATGGATCCACAAGTGTCATTGCATGTCTGCTCTTTTCATGAACCACAGCTAGAGTCATTGGATGTGTGTTCTTCTCACAGACCACATATCTCCAGTGTCATTGCCTGTGTGTTCTTCCGAAAGACCACATGGATCCACCAGTGTCATTGCATGTGTGTTCTTCTCACAAACCATATCATGAACCACACCCAGTGTCATTGCATGTGTGTTCTTGTCACAAACCATGTATCACCGGTGTCTATGCAGGTGTGTTCTTCCCATGAACCACACATGGATCCACTAGTGACATTGCATGTGTGTTCTTCCCACAGACCACACATGGATCCACCGGTGTCATTGCATGTCTGCTCTTCTCATTAACCACAACTAGAGTCATTGCATGTCTGTTCTTTTCACAAACCACATATCACCAGAGTCATTGCATGTGTGTTCTTCCCATGAACCACACCCAGTGTCATTGCATGTGTGTTCTTCTCATTAACCCCACATGGATCCACCGGTGTCATTGCATGTATGCTCTTTTCATTAACCACAGCTAGAGTCATTGCATGTGTGCTCTTTTCACAGACCACATATCACCAGAGTCATTGCATGTGTGTTCTTCTCACAAACCACATATCACCTGTGTCATTGCATGTGTCTTCTTCCCAAAGACCACACATGGATCCACCAGTGTCATTGCATGTGTGTTATTCTCACAAACCATATCATGAACCACACCCAGTGTCATTGCATGTGTGTTCTTCTCACAGACCACACATGGATCCACCAGTGTCATCGCATGTCTGCTCTTTTCATGAACCACGGCTAGAGTCAGTGCATGCGTGTTCTTCCCATAGACCACACATGGATCCACCAGTGTCATTGCATGTGTGTTCTTCCCACATACCACACATAGATCCACCAGTGTCATTGCATGTGTGTTCTTCCCATGAACCACACATGGATCCACCAGTGTCATTGTATGTCTGCTCTTCCCATGAACCAAAGCTAGAGTCATCGCATGCGTGCTCTTTTCACAAACCACAGCTAGAGTCATTGCATGTGTGTTCTTCTTACAAACCATATCATGAGCCACACCCAGTGTCATTGCATGTGTGTTCTTCTCACAAACCACACATGGATCCACCGGTGTCATTGCATATCGGCTCTTCTAATTAACCATAGCTAGAGTCATTGCATGTCTGTTCTTTTCACAAACCACATATCACCAGAGTCATTGCATGTGTGTTCTTCCCATGAACCACACATGGATCCACCAGTGTCTTTGAATGTGTGTTCTTCTCACAAACCACGCATGGATCCACCCAGTGTCATCGCATGTGTGTTCTTCCCATGAACCACACATGGATCCACAAGTGTCATTGCATGTCTGCTCCTTTCATGAACCACAGCTAGAGTCATTGGATGTGTGTTCTTCTCACAAACCACATATCTCCAGTGTCATTGCCTGTGTGTTCTTCCGAAAGACCACATGGATCCACCAGTGTCATTGCATGTGTGTTCTTGTCACAAACCATATCATGAACCACACCCAGTGTCATTGCATGTGTGTTCTTCTCACATACCACACATGGATCCACTAGTGTCATTGCATCTGTGTTCTTCTCACAAACCATATCATGAACCACACCCAGTGTCATTGCATGTGTGTTCTTCCCATGAACCACACATGGATCCACCAGTGTCATTGCATGTGTGTTCTTCCCACAGAACGCACATGGATCCACTAGTGTCATTGCATGTGTGTTCTTCCCATGAACCACACATGGATCCACCAGTGTTATTGCATGTCTTCTCTTTTCATGAACCACAGCTAGAGTCATTGGATGTGTGCTCTTCTCACAAACCACATATCACCAGTGTCATTGCATGTGTGTTCTTCCCAAAGACGACACATGGATCCACCAGTGTCATTGCATGTGTGTTCTTCCCACAGACCACACATGGATCCACCAGTGTCATTGCATGTGTGTTATTCCCATGGAACACACATGGATCCACCAGTGTCATTGCCTGTCTGCTCTTTTCATGAACAACAGCTAGAGTCATTGGATGTGTGTTCTTCTCACAGAGCACATATCACCAGTGTCATTGCATGTGTGTTCTTCCCAAAGACCACACATGGATCCACCAGTGTCATTGCATGTGTGTTCTTCTCACAAACCATATCATGAACCACACCTAGTGTCATTGCATGTGTGTTCTTCTCACAAACCATATCATGAACCACACCCATTGTCATTACATGTGTGTTCTTCTCACATACCACACATGGATCCACCAGTGTCATTGCATGTGTGTTCTTCTCATAGACCATATCATGAACCACACCCAGTGTCATTGCATGTGTGTTCTTCCCATGAACCACACATGGATCCACCGGTGTCATTGCATGTCTGCTCTTTTCATTAACCACAGCTAGAGTCATTGCAGGTGTGTTCTTCTCAGAAACCAGATATCACCGGAGTCATTGCATGTGTGTTCTTCCCATAGACCGCACATGGATCCACCAGTGTCATTGCATGTGTGTTCTTCCCATGAACCACACATGGATCCACCAGTGTCATTGCATGTCTGATCTTTTCATGAACCACACCTAGAGTCATTGGATGTGTGTTCTTCTCACAGACCATATATCACCAGTGTCATTGCATGTGTGTTCTTCCCAAAGACCACACATGGATCCACCAGTGTCATTGCATGTGTGTTCTTCCCACAGACCACACATGGATCCACCAGTGTCATTGCATGTGTTCTTACCATGAACCACACATGGATCCACCAGTGTCATTGTATGTCTGCTGTTCCCATGAACCACAGCTAGAGTCATCGCATGCGTGCTCTTTTCACAAACCACAGCTAGAGTCATCGCATGTGTGTTCTTCTTAGAGACCATATCATGAACCACACCCAGTGTCATTGCATGTGTGTTCTTCTCACAAACCACACATGGATCCACCGGTGTCATTGCATGTCTGCTCTTCTCATTAACCACAGCTAGAGTCATTGCATGTCTGTTCTTTTCACAGACCACATATCACCAGAATCATTGCATGTGCGTTCTTCCCATGAACCACACATGGATCCACCGGTGTCATTGCATGTGGGTTCTTCTCACAAACCACACATGGATCCACCCAGTGTCATCGCATGTGTGTTCTTCCCATGATCCACACATGGATCCACCAGTGTCATTGTATGTCTGCTCTTCCCATGAACCACAGCTAGAGTCATCGCATGCGTGCTCGTTTCACAAACCACAGCTAGAGTCATTGCATGTGTGTTCTTCTTACAAACCATATCATGAACTACACCCAGTGTCATTGCATGTGTGTTCTTCTCACAAACCACACATGGATCCACGGTGTCATTGCATGTCTGCTCTTCTCATTAAACACAACTAGAGTCATTGCATGTCTATTCTTTTCAAAAACCACATATCACCAGAGTCATTTCATATGTGTTCTTCCCATGAACCACACATGGATCCACCAGTGTCATTGCATGTGTGTTCTTCCCACAGAACACACATGGATCCACTAGTGTTATTGCATGTGTGTTCTTCCCATGAACCACACATGGATCCACCAGTGTTATTGCATGTCTTCTCTTTTCATGAACCACAGCTAGAGTCATTGGATGTGTGCTCTTCTCACAAACCACCTATCACCAGTGTCATTGCATGTGTGTTCTTCCCAAAGACGACACATGGATCCACCAGTGTCATTGCATGTGTGTTCTTCCCACAGACCACACATGGATCCACCAGTGTCATTGCATGTGTGTTATTCCCATGGACCACACATGGATCCACCAGTGTCATTGCATGTCTGCTCTTTTCATGAACAACAGCTAGAGTCATTGGATGTGTGTTCTTCTCACAGAGCACATATCACCAGTGTCATTGCATGTGTGTTCTTCCCAAAGACCACACATGGATCCACCAGTGTCATTGCATGTGTGTTCTTCTCACAAACCATATCATGAACCACACCTAGTGTCATTGCATGTGTGTTCTTCTCACAAACCATATCATGAACCACACCCAGTGTCATTACATGTGTGTTCTTCTCACATACCACACATGGATCCACCAGTGTCATTGCATGTGTGTTCTTCTCATAGACCATATCATGAACCACACCCAGTGTCATTGCATGTGTGTTCTTCCCATGAACCACACATGGATCCACCGGTGTCATTGCATGTCTGCTCTTTTCATTAACCACAGCTAGAGTCATTGCAGGTGTGTTCTTCTCAGAAACCAGATATCACCGGAGTCATTGCATGTGTGTTCTTCCCACAGACCACACATGGATCCACCAGTGTCATTGCATGTGTGTTCTTCCCATGAACCACACATGGATCCACCAGTGTCATTGCATGTCTGCTCTTTTCATGAACCACACCTAGAGTCATTGGATGTGTGTTCTTCTCACAGACCACATATCACCAGTGTCATTGCATGTGTGTTTTTCCCAAAGACCACACATGGATCCACCAGTGTCATTGCATGTGTGTTCTTCCCACAGACCACACATGGATCCACCAGTGTCATTGCATGTGTGTTCTTACCATGAACCACACATGGATCCACCAGTGTCATTGTATGTCTGCTCTTCCCATGAACCACATCTAGAGTCATCGCATGCGTGCTCTTTTCACAAACCACAGCTAGAGTCATCGCATGTGTGTTCTTCTTAGAGACCATATCATGAACCACACCCAGTGTCATTGCATGTGTGTTCTTCTCACAAACCACACATGGATCCACCGGTGTCATTGCATGTCTGCTCTTCTCATTAACCACAGCTAGAGTCATTGCATGTCTGTTGTTTTCACAGACCACATATCACCAGAATCATTGCATGTGTGTTCTTCCCATGAACCACACATGGATCCACCGGTGTCATTGCATGTGGGTTCTTCTCACAAACCACACATGGATCCACCCAGTGTCATCGCATGTGTGTTCTTCCCATGATCCACACAAGGATCCACCAGTGTCATTGTATGTCTGCTCTTCCCATGAACCACAGTCAGATTCATCGCATGCGTGCTCGTTTCACAAACCACAGCTAGAGTCATTGCATGTGTGTTCATCTTACAAACCATATCATGAACTACACCCAGTGTCATTGCATGTGTGTTCTTCTCACAAACCACACATGGATCCACGGTGTCATTGCATGTCTGCTCTTCTCATTAACCACAACTAGAGTCATTGCATGTCTGTTCTTTTCACAAACCACATATCACCAGAGTCATTTCATATGTGTTCTTCCCATGAACCACACATGGATCCACCGGTGTCATTGCATGTGTGGTCTTCTCACAAACCACATATGGATCCACTAGTGTCATTGCATGTGTGTTCTTCCCATGAACCACACATGGATCCACCAGTGTCATTGCATGCCTGCTCTTTTCATGAACCACAACTAGAGTCATTGGATGTGTGTTCTTCTCACAGACCACATATCACCAGTGTCATTGCATGTGTGTTCTTCCCAAAGACCACACATGGATCCACCAGTGTCATTTGTTGTGTGTTCTTCTCACAAACCATATCATGAACCACACCAGTGTCATTGCATGTGTGTTCTTCTCATAGACCACACATGGATCCACCAGTGTCATTGCATGTGTGTTCTTCTCACAAACCATATCATGAACCACACCCAGTGTCATTGCATGTGTGTTCTTCCCATGAACCACACATGGATCCACCAGTGTCATTGCATGTCTACTCTTTTCATTAACCACAACTAGAGTCATTACATGTGTGTTCTCCTCACAAACCACGTATCACCGGTGTCTATGCATGTGTGTTCTTCCCATGAACCACACATGGATCCACCAGTGTCATTGCATATGTGTTCTTCCCGCAGACCACACATGGATCCACCTGTGTCATTGCATGTCTGCTCTTCTCATTAACCACAGCTACAGTCATTGCATGTCTGTTCTTTTCACAAACCACATATCACCAGAGTCATTGCATGTGTGTTATTCTCATTAACCCCACATGCATCCACCGGTGTCATTGCATGTGTGTTCTTCTCATTAACCCCACATGCATCCACCGGTGTCATTGCATGTCTGCTCTTTTCATTAACCACAGCTAGAGTCATTGCATGTGTGCCCTTTTCACAAACCACATATCACCAGAGTCATTGCATGCGTGTTCTTCTCGCAGACCACACATCACCTGTGTCATTGCATGTGTGTTCTTCCCAAAGACCACACATGGATCCACCAATGTCATTGCATGTGTGTTCTTCCCACAGACCACACATGGATCCACTGGTGTCATTGCATGTGTTTTCTTCCCATGAACCACACATGGATCCATCGGTGTCATTTTATGTCTGCTCTTCCCATGAACCACAGCTAGAGTCATCGCATGCGTGCTCTTTTCACAAACCACAACTAGAGTCATTGCCTGTGTGTTCTTCTTACAAACCATATCATGAACCACACCCAGTGTCATTGCATGTGTGTTCTTCTCACAAACCACACATGGATCCACCGGTGTCATTGCATGTCTGCTCTTCTCGTTAACCACAGCTAGAGTCATTGTATGTCTATTCTTTTCACAAACCACATATCACCAGAGTTATTGCATGTGTGTTCTTCCCATGAACCACACATGGATCCACCGGTGTCATTGCATGTGTGTTCTTCTCACAAACCACATATGGATCCACCAAGTGTCATCGCATGTGTGTTCTTCCCATGAACCACACATGGATCCACCAGTGTCATTGCATGTCTGCTCTTTTCATGAACCACAACTAGAGTCATTGGATGTGTGTTCTTCTCACAGACCACAGCTCACCAGTGTCATTGCATGTGTGTTCTTCCCAAAGACCACACATGGATCAACTAGTGTCATTGCAAGTGTTCTCTTGTCACAAACCATATCATGAACCACACCCAGTGTAATTGCATGTGTGTTCTTCTCACGGATCACACATGGATCCACCAGTGTCATTGCATGTGTGTTCTTCTCACAAACCATATCATGAACCACACCTAGTGTCATTGCATGTGTGTTCTTCCCATGAACCACACATGGATCCACCAGTGTCATTGCATGTGTGTTCTTCTCATAGACCACATATCACCTGTGTCATTGCATGTGTGTTCTTCCCATGAACCACACATGGATCCACCGGTGTCATTGCATGTGTGTTCTTCTCACAAACCACACATGGATCCACCCAGTGTCATCGAATGTGTGTTCTTCCCATGAACCACACATGGATCCACCAGTGTCATTGCATGTCTGCTCTTTTCATGAACCACAACTAGAGTCATTGGATATGTGTTGTTCTCATAGACCACAGATCACCAGTGTCATTGCATGTGTGTTCTTCCCAAAGACCACACATGGATCCACCAGTGTCATTGCATGTGTGTTCTTCTCACAAACCATATCATGAACCACACCCAGTGTCATTGCATGTGTGTTCTTCCCACAGACCACACATGGATCCACCAGTGTCATTGCATGTGTGTTCTTCTCACAAACCATACCATGAACCACACCCAGTGTCATTGCATGTGTGTTCTTCCCATGAACCACACATGGATCCACCAGTGTCATTGCATGTCTACTCTTTTCATTAACCACAGCTAGAGTCATTGCATGTGTGTTCTTCTCACAAACCACGTATCACCGGTGTCTATGGAGGTGTGTTCTTACCATGAACCACACATGGATCCACCAGTGTCATTGCATGTGTTTTCTTCCCACAGACCACACATGGATCCACCGGTGTCATTGTATGTCTGCTCTTCCCATGAACCACAGCTAGAGTCATTGCATGTTTGTTGTTTTCACAAACCACATATCACCAGCGTCGTTGCATGTGTGTTCTTCCCATGAACCACACATGGATCCACCGGTGTCATTGCATGTGTGTTCTTCTCAGAAACCACACATGGGTCCACCCAGTGTCATCGCATGTGTGTTCTTCCCATGAACCACACATGGATCCACCAGTGTCATTGCATGTCTACTCTTTTCATGAACCACAACTAGAGTCATTGGATGTGTGTTCTTCTCATAGACCACATATCACCAGTGTCATTGCATGTGTGCTCTTTTCACAAACCACACATGGATCCACCAGTGTCATTGCATGTGTGTTCTTCTCACAAAGCATATCATGAACCACACCCAGGGTCATTGCATGTGTGTTCTTCCCACAGACCACACATGGATCCACCAGTGTCATTGCATGTGTGTTCTTCTCAGAAACCTTATCATGAACCACACCCAGTCTCATTGCATGTGTGTTCTTCCCATGAACCACACATGTATCCACCAGTGTCATTGCATGTCTGCTCTTTTCATTAACCACAGCTAGAGTTATTGCATGTGTGTTCTTCTCACAAACCACGTATCACCAGAGTCATTGCATGTGTGTTCTTCTCACAAACCACATATCACCTGTGTCATTGCATGTGTGTTCTTCCCAAAGACCACACATGGATCCACCAGTGTCATTGCATGTGTTTTTTTCCCACAGGCCACACATGGATCCACCGGTGTCATTGCATGTGTGTTCTTCCCATGAACCACACATGGATCCACCGGTGTCTTTGCATGTCTGCTCTTTTCATTAACCACAGCTAGAGTCATTGCATGTGTGTTCTTTTCATGAACCACATATCACCGGAGTCATTTCATGTGTGTTCTTCCCAAAGACCACACATGGATGCACCAGTGTCATTGCATGTGTGTTCTTCCCACAGACCACACATGGATCCACCAGTGTCATTGCATGTGTGTTCTTCCCATGAGCCACACATGGATCCACCAGTGTCATTGTATGTCTGCTCTTCCCATGAACCACAGCTAGAGTCATTGCATGTCTGTTCTTTTCACAAACCACATATCACCAGAGTCATTGCATGTGTGTTCTTCCCATGAACCACACAAGGATCTACCGGTGTCGTTGCATGTGTGTTCTTCTCACAAACCACACATGGATCCACCCAGTGTCATCGCGTGTGTGTTCTTCCCATGAACCACACATGGATCCACCAGTGTCATTGCATGTCTGCTCTTTTCATGAACCACAGCTAGAGTCATTGGATGTGTGTTCTTCTCACAGACCACATATCACCTGTGTCATTGCATGTGTGTTCTTCCCAAAGACCACACATGGATCCACCAGTGTCATTGCATGTGTGTTCTTCTCACAAAGCATATCATGAACCACACCCAGTGTCATTGCATGCGTGTTCTTCCCACAGACCACACATGGATCCACCAGTGTCATTGCATGTGTGTTCTTCTCACAAAGCATATCATGAACCACACCTAGTGTCATTGCATATGTATTCTTCCCACAGACCACACATGGATCCACCAGTGTCATTGCATGTGTGTTCTTCTCACAAACCTTATCATGAACCACACCCAGTGTCATTGCATGTGTGTTCTTCCCATGAACCACACATGGATCCACCAGTGTCATTGCATGTCTGCTCTTTTCATTAACCACAGCTAGAGTTATTGCATGTGTGTTCTTCTCACAAACCACGTATCACCAGAGTCATTGCATGTGTGTTCTTCTCACAAACCACATATCACCTGTGTCATTGCACGTGTGTTCTTCCCAAAGACCACACATGGATCCACCAGTGTCATTGCATGTGTTTTTTCCCATAGGCCACACATGGATCCACCGGTGTCATTGCATGTGTGTTCTTCCCATGAACCACACATGGATCCACCGGTGTCTTTGCATGTCTGCTCTTTTCATTAACCACAGCTAGAGTCGTTGCATGTGTGTTCTTTTCATGAACCACATATCACCGGAGTCATTTCATGTGTGTTCTTCCCAAAGACCACACATGGATGCACCAGTGTCATTGCATGTGTGTTCTTCCCACAGACCACACATGGATCCACCAGTGTCATTGCATGTGTGTTCTTCCCATGAGCCACACATGGATCCACCAGTGTCATTGTATGTCTGCTCTTCCCATGAACCACAGCTAGAGTCATTGCATGTCTGTTCTTTTCACAAACCACATATCACCAGAGTCATTGCATGTGTGTTCTTCCCATGAACCACACATGGATCTACCGGTGTCGTTGCATGTGTGTTCTTCTCACAAACCACACATGGATCCACCCAGTTTCATCGCGTGTGTGTTCTTCCCATGAACCACACATGGATCCACCAGTGTCATTGCATGTCTGCTCTTTTCATGAACCACAGCTAGAGTCATTGGATGTGTGTTCTTCTCACAGACCACATATCACCTGTGTCATTGCATGTGTGTTCTTCCCAAAGACCACACATGGATCCACCAGTGTCATTGCATGTGTGTTCTTCTCACAAAGCATATCATGAACCACACCCAGTGTCATTGCATGCGTGTTCTTCCCACAGACCACACATGGATCCACCAGTGTCATTGCATGTGTGTTCTTCTCACAAAGCATATCATGAACCACACCTAGTGTCATTGCATATGTATTCTTCCCACAGACCACACATGGATCCACCAGTGTCATTGCATGTGTGTTCTTCTCACAAACCTTATCATGAACCACACCCAGTGTCATTGCATGTGTGTTCTTCCCATGAACCACACATGGATCCACCAGTGTCATTGCATGTCTGCTCTTTTCATTAACCACAGCTAGAGTTATTGCATGTGTGTTCTTCTCACAAACCACGTATCACCAGAGTCATTGCATGTGTGTTCTTCTCACAAACCACATATCACCTGTGTCATTGCACGTGTGTTCTTCCCAAAGACCACACATGGATCCACCAGTGTCATTGCATGTGTTTTTTCCCACAGGCTACACATGGATCCACCGGTGTCATTGCATGTGTGTTCTTCCCATGAACCAGATATCACCGGAGTCATTTCATGTGTGTTCTTCCCAAAGACCACACATGGATCCACCATTGTCATTGCATGTGTGTTCTTCCCATGAACCACACATGGATCCACCAGTGTCATTGCATGTGTGTTCTTCTCACAAACCGTATCATGAACCACACCCAGTGTCATTGCATGTGTGTTCTTCCCATGAACCACACATGGATCCACCAGTGTCATTGCATGTCTGCTCTTTTCATTAACCACAGCTAGAGTTATTGCATGTGTGTTCTTCTCACAAACCATATCATGAACCACACCCAGTGTCATTGCATGTGTGTTCTTCTCACAAACCACACATGGATCCACCGGTGTCATTGCATGTCTGCTCTTCTCATTAACCACAGCTAGAGTCATTGTATGTCTATTCTTTTCACAAACCACATATCACCAGAGTTATTGCATGTGTGTTCTTCCCATGCACCACACATGGATCCACCGGTGTCATTGCATGTGTGTTCTTCTCACAAACCACATATGGATCCACCAAGTGTCATCGCATGTGTGTTCTTCCCATGAACCACACATGGATCCACCAGTGTCATTGCATGTCTGCTCTTTTCATGAACCACAACTAGAGTCATTGGATGTGTGTTCTTCTCACAGACCACAGCTCACTAGTGTCATTGCATGTGTGTTCTTCCCAAAGACCACACATGGATCAACCAGTGTCATTGCAAGTGTTCTCTTGTCACAAACCATATCATGAACCACACCCAGTGTCATTGCATGTGTGTTCTTCTCACGGATCACACATGGATCCACCAGTGTCATTGCATGTGTGTTCTTCTCACAAACCATATCATGAACCACACCCAGTGTCATTGCATGTGTGTTCTTCCCATGAACCACACATGGATCCACCAGTGTCATTGCATGTGTGTTCTTCTCATAGACCACATATCACCTGTGTCATTGCATGCGTGTTCTTCCCATGAACCACACATGGATCCACCGGTGTCATTGCATGTGTGTTCTTCTCACAAACCACACATGGATCCACCCAGTGTCATCGCATGTGTGTTCTTCCCATGAACCACACATGGATCCACCAGTGTCATTGCATGTCTGCTCTTTTCATGAACCACAACTAGAGTCATTGGATATGTGTTCTTCTCATAGACCACAGATCACCAGTGTCATTGCATGTGTGTTCTTCCCAAAGACCACACATGGATCCACCAGTGTCATTGCATGTGTGTTCTTCTCACAAACCATATCATGAACCACCCCCAGTGTCATTGCATGTGTGTTCTTCCCACAGACCACACATGGATCCACCAGTGTCATTGCATGTGTGTTCTTCTCACAAACCATACCATGAACCACACCCAGTGTCATTGCATGTGTGTTCTTCCCATGAACCACACATGGATCCACCAGTGTCATTGCATGTCTACTCTTTTCATTAACCACAGCTAGAGTCATTACATGTGTGTTCTTCTCACAAACCACGTATCACCGGTGTCTATGGAGGTGTGTTCTTCCCATGAACCACACATGGATCCACCAGTGTCATTGCATGTGTGATCTTCCCACAGACCACACATGGATCCACGGGTGTCATTGTATGTCTGCTCTTCCCATGAACCACAGCTAGAGTCATTGCATGTTTGTTGTTTTCACAAACCACATATCACCAGCGTCATTGCATGTGTGTTCTTCCCATGAACCACACATGGATCCACCGGTGTCATTGCATGTGTGTTCTTCTCAGAAACCACACATGGGTCCACCCAGTGTCATCGCATGTGTGTTCTTCCCATGAACCACACATGGATCCACCAGTGTCATTGCATGTCTACTCTTTTCATGAACCACAACTAGAGTCATTGGATGTGTGTTCTTCTCACAGACCACATATCACCAGTGTCATTGCATGTGTGTTCTTTTCACAAACCACACATGGATCCACCAGTGTCATTGCATGTATGTTCTTCTCACAAAGCATATCATGAACCACACCCAGGGTCATTGCATGTGTGTTCTTCCCACAGACCACACATGGATCCACCAGTGTCATTGCATGTGTGTTCTTCTCACAAACCTTATCATGAACCACACCCAGTCTCATTGCATGTGTGTTCTTCCCATGAACCACACATGTATCCACCAGTGTCATTGCATGTCTGCTCTTTTCATTAACCACAACTAGAGTTATTGCATGTGTGTTCTTCTCACAAACCACGTATCACCAGAGTCATTGCATGTGTGTTCTTCTCACAAACCACATATCACCTGTGTCATTGCATGTGTGTTCTTCCCAAAGACCACACATGGATCCACCAGTGTTATTGCATGTGTTTTCATCCCATAGGCCACACATGGATCCACCGGTGTCATTGCATGTGTGTTCTTCCCATGAACCACATATGGACCCACTGATGTCATTGCATGTCTGCTCTTTTCATTAACCACAGCTAGAGTCATTGCATGTGTGATCTTTTCATGAACCACATATCATCGGAGTCATTGCATGTGTGTTCTTCCCAAAGACCACATATGGATCCACCAGTGTCATTGCATGTGTGTTCTTCCCACAGACCACACATGGATCCACCAGTGTTATTGCATGTGTTTTCATCCCATAGGCCACACATGGATCCACCGGTGTCATTGCATGTGTGTTCTTCCCATGAACCACATATGGACCCACCGATGTCATTGCATGTCTACTCTTTTCATTAACCACAGCTAGAGTCATTGCATGTGTGATCTTTTCATGAACCACATATCATCGGAGTCATTGCATGTGTGTTCTTCCCAAAGACCACACATGGATCCACCAGTGTCATTGCATGTGTGTTCTTACCATGAACCACACATGGATACACCAGTGTCATTGTATGTCTACTCTTCCCATGAACCACAGCTAGAGTCATTGCATGTCTGTTCTTTTCACAAACCACATATCACCAGAGTCATTGCATGTGTGTTCTTCCCATGAACCACACAAGGATCCACCGGTGTCATTGCATGTGTGTTCTTCTCCCAAACCACACATGCATCCATCCAGTGTCATCGCATGTGTGTTCTTCCCATGAACCACACGTGGATCCACCAGTGTCATTGCATGTCTGCTCTTTTCATGAACCACAACTAGAGTCATTGGATGTGTGTTCTTCTCATAGACCACATATCACCTATGTCATTGGATGTGTGTTCTTCCCAAAGACCACACATGGATCCACCAGTGTCATTGCATGTGTGTTCTTCTCACAAAGCATATCATGAACCACACCCAGTGTCATTGCATGTGTGTTCTTCCCACAGACCACACATGGATCCACCAGTGTCATTGCATGTGTGTTCTTCCCACAAACCTTATCATGAACCACACCCAATGTCATTGCATGTGTGTTCTTCCCATGAACCACACATGGATCCACCAGTGTCATTGCATGTCTGCTCTTTTCATTAACCACAGCTAGAGTGATTGCATGTGTGTTCTTCTCACAAACCACGTATCACCAGAGTCATTGCATGTGTGTTCTTCTCACAAACCACATAACACCTGTGTCATTGCATGTGTGTTCTTCCCAAAGACCACACATGGATGCACCAGTGTCATTGCATGTGTGTTCTTCCCACAGACCACACATGGATCCACCAGTGTCATTGCATGTGTGTTCTTCCCATGAGCCACACATGGATCCACCAGTGTCATTGTATGTCTGCTCTTCCCATGAACCACAGCTAGAGTCATTGCATGTCTGTTCTTTTCACAAACCACATATCACCAGAGTCATTGCATGTGTGTTCTTCCCATGAACCACACATGGATCTACCGGTGTCGTTGCATGTGTGTTCTTCTCACAAACCACACATGGATCCACCCAGTTTCATCGCGTGTGTGTTCTTCCCATGAACCACACATGGATCCACCAGTGTCATTGTATGTCTGCTCTTCCCATGAACCACAGCTAGAGTCATTGCATGTCTGTTCTTTTCACAAACCAGATATCACCAGAGTTATTGCATGTGTGTTATTTCCATGAACCACACATGGATCCACCGGTGTCGTTGCATGTGTGTTCTTCTCACAAACCACACATGGATCCACCCAGCGTCATCGCATGTGTGTTCTTCCCATGAACCACACATGGATCCACCAGTGTCATTGCATGTCTGCTCTTTTCATGAACCACAGCTAGAGTCATTGGATGTGTGTTCTTCTCACATACCACATATCACCTGTGTCATTGCATGTGTGTTCTTCCCAAAGACCACACATGGATCCACCAGTGTCATTGCATGTGTGTTCTTCTCACAAAGCATATCATGAACCACACCCAGTGTCATTGGATGTGTGTTCTTCCCACAGACCACACATGGATCCACCAGTGTCATTGAATGTGTGTTCTTCTCACAAAGCATATCATGAACCACACCTAGTGCCATTGCATGTGTTCTTCCCACAGACCACACATGGATCCACCAGTGTCATGGCATGTGTGTTCTTCTCACAAACCTTATCATGAACCACACCCAGTGTCATTGCATGTGTGTTCTTCCCATGAACCACACATGGATCCACCAGTGTCATTGCATGTCTGCTCTTTTCATTAACCACAACTAGAGTTATTGCATGTGTGTTCTTCTCACAAACCACATATCACCAGAGTCATTGCATGTGTATTCTTCTCACAAACCACATATCACCTGTGTCATTGCATGTGTTTTCTTCCCAAAGACCACACATGGATCCACCAGTATCATTGCATGTGTTTTTTTCCCACAGGCCACACATGGATCCACCGGTGTCATTGCATGTGTGTTCTTCCCATGAACCACACATGGATCCACCGGTGTCTTTGCATGTCTGCTCTTTTCATTAACCACAGCTAGAGTCATTGCATGTGTGTTCTTTTCATGAACCACATATCACCGGAGTCATTTCATGTGTGTTCTTCCCAAAGACCACACATGGATCCACCAGTGTTATTGCATGTGTGTTCTTCCCACAGACCACACATGGATCCACCAGTGTCATTGCATGTGTGTTCTTTCCATGAGCCACACATGGATCCACCAGTCTCATTGTATGTCTGCTCTTCCCATGAACCACAGCTAGAGTCATTGCACGTCTGTTCTTTTCACAAACCACATATCACCAGAGTCATTGCATGTGTGTTCTTCCCATGAACCACACATGGATCCACCGGTGTCGTTGCATGTGTGTTCTTCTCACAAACCACACATGGATCCACCCAGTGTCATCGCATGTGTGTTCTTCCCATGAACCACACATGGATCCACCAGTGTCATTGCATGTCTGCTCTTTTCATGAACCACAGCTAGAGTCATTGGATGTGTGTTCTTCTCACAGACCACATATCACCTGTGTCATTGCATGTGTGTTCTTCCCAAAGACCACACATGGATCCACCAGTGTCATTGCATGTGTGTTCTTCTCACAAAGCATATCATGAACCACACCCAGTGTCATTGGATGTGTGTTCTTCCCACAGACCACACATGGATCCACCAGTGTCATTGCATGTGTGTTCTTCTCACAAAGCATATCATGAACCACACCTAGTGTCATTGCATGTGTTCTTCCCACAGACCACACATGGATCCACCAGTGTCATTGCATGTGTGTTCTTCTCACAAACCTTATCATGAACCACACCCAGTGTCATTGCATGTGTGTTCTTCCCATGAACCACACATGGATCCACCAGTGTCATTGCATGTCTGCTCTTTTCATTAACCACAGCTAGAGTTATTGCATGTGTGTTCTTCTCACAAACCACGTATCACCAGAGTCATTGCATGTGTATTCTTCTCACAAACCACATATCACCTGTGTCATTGCATGTGTTTTCTTCCCAAAGACCACACATGGATCCACCAGTATCATTGCATGTGTTTTTTTCCCACAGGCCACACATGGATCCACCGGTGTCATTGCATGTGTGTTCTTCCCATGAACCACAGATGGATCCACCGGTGTCTTTGCATGTCTTCTCTTTTCATTAACCACAGCTAGAGTCATTGCATGTGTGTTCTTTTCATGAACCACATATCACCGGAGTCATTTCATGTGTGTTCTTCCCAAAGACCACACATGGATCCACCAGTGTCATTGCATGTGTGTTCTTCCCACAGACCACACATGGATCCACCAGTGTCATTGCATGTGTGTTCTTCCCATGAGCCACACATGGATCCACCAGTGTCATTGTATGTCTGCTCTTCCCATGAACCACAGCTAGAGTCATTGCATGTCTATTCTTTTCACAAACCACATATCACCAGAGTCATTGCATGTGTGTTATTCCCATGAACCACACATGGATCCACCGGTGTCGTTGCATGTGTGTTCTTCTCACAAACCACACATGGATCCACCCAGTGTCATCGCATGTGTGTTCTTCCCATGAACCACACATGGATCCATCAGTGTCATTGCATGTCTGCTCTTTTCATGAACCAAAGCTAGAGTCATTGGATGTGTGTTCTTCTCACAGACCACATATCACCTGTGTCATTGCATGTGTGTTCTTCCCAAAGACCACACATGGATCCACCAGTGTCATTGCATGTGTGTTCTTCTCACAAAGCATATCATGAACCACACCCAGTGTCATTGCATGTGTGTTCTTCCCACAGACCACACATGGATCCACCAGTGTCATTGCATGTGTGTTCTTCTCACAAAGCATATCATGAACCACACCTAGTGTCATTGCATATGTGTTCTTCCCACAGACCACACATGGATCCACCAGTGTCATTGCATGTGTGTTCTTCTCACAAACCTTATCATGAACCACACCCAGTGTCATTGCATGTGTGTTCTTCCCATGAACCACACATGGATCCACCAGTGTCATTGCATGTCTGCTCTTTTCATTAACCACAGCTAGAGTTATTGCATGTGTGTTCTTCTCACAAACCACGTATCACCAGAGTCATTGCATGTGTGTTCTTCTCACAAACCACATATCACCTGTGTCATTGCATGTGTGTTCTTCCCAAAGACCACACATGGATCCACCAGTGTCATTGCATGTGTTTTTTCCCACAGGTCACACATGGATCCACCGGTGTCATTGCATGTGTGTTCTTCCCATGAACCACATATCACCGGAGTCATTTCATGTGTGTTCTTCCCAAAGACCACACATGGATCCACCAGTGTCATTGCATGTGTGTTCTTTCCACACACCACACATGGATCCACCAGTGTCATTGCATGTGTGTTCTTCCCATGAACCACACATGGATCCACCAGTGTCATTGCATGTGTGTTCTTCTCACAAACCTTATCATGAACCACACCCAGTGTCATCGCATGTGTGTTCTTCCCATGAACCACACATGGATCCACCAGTGTCATTGCATGTCTGCTCTTTTCATTAACCACAGCTAGAGTTATTGCATGTGTGTTCTTCTCACAAACCACGTATCACCAGAGTCATTGCATGTGTGTTCTTCTCACAAACCACATAACACCTGTGTCATTGCATGTGTGTTCTTCCCAAAGACCACACATGGATCCACTAGTGTCATTGCATGTGTTTTCTTCCCACAGGCCACACATGGATCCACCGGTGTCATTGCATGTGTGTTCTTCCCATGCACCACACATGGATCCACCGGTGTCATTGCATGTCTGCTCTTTTCATTAACCACAGCTAGAGTCATTGCATGTGTGTTCTTTTCATGAACCACATATCACCGGAGTCATTTCATGTGTGTTCTTCCTAAAGACCACACATGGATCCACCAGTGTCATTGCATGTGTGTTCTTCCCACAGACCACACATGGATCCACCAGTGTCATTGCATGTGTGTTCTTCCCATGAACCACACATGGATCCACCAGTGTCATTGTATGTCTGCTCTTCCCATCAACCACAGCTAGAGTCATTGCATGTCTGTTCTTTTCACAAACCAGATATCACCAGAGTTATTGCATGTGTGTTCTTCCCATGAACCACACATGGATCCACCGGTGTCGTTGCATGTGTGTTCTTCTCACAAACCACACATGGATCCACCCAGCGTCATCGCATGTGTGTTCTTCCCATGAACCACACATGGATCCACCAGTGTCATTGCATGTCTGCTCTTTTCATGAACCACAGCTAGAGTCATTGGATGTGTGTTCTTCTCACATACCACATATCACCTGTGTCATTGCATGTGTGTTCTTCCCAAAGACCACACATGGATCCACCAGTGTCATTGCATGTGTGTTCTTCTCACAAAGCATATCATGAACCACACCCAGTGTCATTGGATGTGTGTTCTTCCCACAGACCACACATGGATCCACCAGTGTCATTGAATGTGTGTTCTTCTCACAAAGCATATCATGAACCACACCTAGTGTCATTGCATGTGTTCTTCCCACAGACCACACATGGATCCACCAGTGTCATGGCATGTGTGTTCTTCTCACAAACCTTATCATGAACCACACCCAGTGTCATTGCATGTGTGTTCTTCCCATGAACCACACATGGATCCACCAGTGTCATTGCATGTCTGCTCTTTTCATTAACCACAGCTAGAGTTATTGCATGTGTGTTCTTCTCACAAACCACATATCACCAGAGTCATTGCATGTGTATTCTTCTCACAAACCACATATCACCTGTGTCATTGCATGTGTTTTCTTCCCAAAGACCACACATGGATCCACCAGTATCATTGCATGTGTTTTTTTCCCACAGGCCACACATGGATCCACCGGTGTCATTGCATGTGTGTTCTTCCCATGAACCACACATGGATCCACCGGTGTCTTTGCATGTCTGCTCTTTTCATTAACCACAGCTAGAGTCATTGCATGTGTGTTCTTTTCATGAACCACATATCACCGGAGTCATTTCATGTGTGTTCTTCCCAAAGACCACACATGGATCCACCAGTGTTATTGCATGTGTGTTCTTCCCACAGACCACACATGGATCCACCAGTGTCATTGCATGTGTGTTCTTTCCATGAGCCACACATGGATCCACCAGTGTCATTGTATGTCTGCTCTTCCCATGAACCACAGCTAGAGTCATTGCACGTCTGTTCTTTTCACAAACCACATATCACCAGAGTCATTGCATGTGTGTTCTTCCCATGAACCACACATGGATCCACCGGTGTCGTTGCATGTGTGTTCTTCTCACAAACCACACATGGATCCACCCAGTGTCATCGCATGTGTGTTCTTCCCATGAACCACACATGGATCCACTAGTGTCATTGCATGTCTGCTCTTTTCATGAACCACAGCTAGAGTCATTGGATGTGTGTTCTTCTCACAGACCACATATCACCTGTGTCATTGCATGTGTGTTCTTCCCAAAGACCACACATGGATCCACCAGTGTCATTGCATGTGTGTTCTTCTCACAAAGCATATCATGAACCACACCCAGTGTCATTGGATGTGTGTTCTTCCCACAGACCACACATGGATCCACCAGTGTCATTGCATGTGTGTTCTTCTCACAAAGCATATCATGAACCACACCTAGTGTCATTGCATGTGTTCTTCCCACAGACCACACATGGATCCACCAGTGTCATTGCATGTGTGTTCTTCTCACAAACCTTATCATGAACCACACCCAGTGTCATTGCATGTGTGTTCTTCCCATGAACCACACATGGATCCACCAGTGTCATTGCATGTCTGCTCTTTTCATTAACCACAGCTAGAGTTATTGCATGTGTGTTCTTCTCACAAACCACGTATCACCAGAGTCATTGCATGTGTATTCTTCTCACAAACCACATATCACCTGTGTCATTGCATGTGTTTTCTTCCCAAAGACCACACATGGATCCACCAGTATCATTGCATGTGTTTTTTTCCCACAGGCCACACATGGATCCACCGGTGTCATTGCATGTGTGTTCTTCCCATGAACCACAGATGGATCCACCGGTGTCTTTGCATGTCTTCTCTTTTCATTAACCACAGCTAGAGTCATTGCATGTGTGTTCTTTTCATGAACCACATATCACCGGAGTCATTTCATGTGTGTTCTTCCCAAAGACCACACATGGATCCACCAATGTCATTGCATGTGTGTTCTTCCCACAGACCACACATGGATCCACCAGTGTCATTGCATGTGTGTTCTTCCCATGAGCCACACATGGATCCACCAGTGTCATTGTATGTCTGCTCTTCCCATGAACCACAGCTAGAGTCATTGCATGTCTGTTCTTTTCACAAACCACATATCACCAGAGTCATTGCATGTGTGTTATTCCCATGAACCACACATGGATCCACCGGTGTCGTTGCATGTGTGTTCTTCTCACAAACCACACATGGATCCACCCAGTGTCATCGCATGTGTGTTCTTCCCATGAACCACACATGGATCCACCAGTGTCATTGCATGTCTGCTCTTTTCATGAACCAAAGCTAGAGTCATTGGATGTGTGTTCTTGTCACAGACCACATATCACCTGTGTCATTGCATGTGTGTTCTTCCCAAAGACCACACATGGATCCACCAGTGTCATTGCATGTGTGTTCTTCTCACAAAGCATATCATGAACCACACCCAGTGTCATTGCATGTGTGTTCTTCCCACAGACCACACATGGATCCACCAGTGTCATTGCATGTGTGTTCTTCTCACAAAGCATATCATGAACCACACCTAGTGTCATTGCATATGTGTTCTTCCCACAGACCACACATGGATCCACCAGTGTCATTGCATGTGTGTTCTTCTCACAAACCTTATCATGAACCACACCCAGTGTCATTGCATGTGTGTTCTTCCCATGAACCACACATGGATCCACCAGTGTCATTGCATGTCTGCTCTTTTCATTAACCACAGCTAGAGTTATTGCATGTGTGTTCTTCTCACAAACCACGTATCACCAGAGTCATTGCATGTGTGTTCTTCCCATGAACCACACATGGATCCACCGGTGTCGTTGCATGTGTGTTCTTCTCACAAACCACACATGGATCCACCCAGTATCATCGCATGTGTGTTCTTCCCATGAACCACACATGGATCCACCAGTGTCATTGCATGTCTGCTCTTTTCATGAACCACAGCTAGAGTCATTGGATGTGTGTTCTTCTCACAGACCACATATCACCTGTGTCATTGCATGTGTGTTCTTCCCAAAGACCACACATGGATCCACCAGTGTCATTGCATGTGTGTTCTTCTCACAAAGCATATCATGAACCACACCCAGTGTCATTGGATGTGTGTTCTTCCCACAGACCACACATGGATCCACCAGTGTCATTGCATGTGTGTTCTTCTCACAAAGCATATCATGAACCACACCTAGTGTCATTGCATGTGTTCTTCCCACAGACCACACATGGATCCACCAGTGTCATTGCATGTGTGTTCTTCTCACAAACCTTATCATGAACCACACCCAGTGTCATTGCATGTGTGTTCTTCCCATGAACCACACATGGATCCACCAGTGTCATTGCATGTCTGCTCTTTTCATTAACCACAGCTAGAGTTATTGCATGTGTGTTCTTCTCACAAACCACGTATCACCAGAGTCATTGCATGTGTATTCTTCTCACAAACCACATATCACCTGTGTCATTGCATGTGTTTTCTTCCCAAAGACCACACATGGATCCACCAGTATCATTGCATGTGTTTTTTTCCCACAGGCCACACATGGATCTACCGGTGTCATTGCATGTGTGTTCTTCCCATGAACCACAGATGGATCCACCGGTGTCTTTGCATGTCTTCTCTTTTCATTAACCACAGCTAGAGTCATTGCATGTGTGTTCTTTTCATGAACCACATATCACTGGAGTCATTTCATGTGTGTTCTTCCCAAAGACCACACATGGATCCACCAGTGTCATTGCATGTGTGTTCTTCCCACAGACCACACATGGATCCACCAGTGTCATTGCATGTGTGTTCTTCCCATGAGCCACACATGGATCCACCAGTGTCACTGTATGTCTGCTCTTCCCATGAACCACAGCTAGAGTCATTGCATGTCTGTTCTTTTCACAAACCACATATCACCAGAGTCATTGCATGTGTGTTATTCCCATGAACCACACATGGATCCACCGGTGTCGTTGCATGTGTGTTCTTCTCACAAACCACACATGGATCCACCCAGTGTCATCGCATGTGTGTTCTTCCCATGAACCACACATGGATCCACCAGTGTCATTGCATGTCTGCTCTTTTCATGAACCAAAGCTAGAGTCATTGGATGTGTGTTCTTCTCACAGACCACATATCACCTGTGTCATTGCATGTGTGTTCTTCCCAAAGACCACACATGGATCCACCAGTGTCATTGCATGTGTGTTCTTCTCACAAAGCATATCATGAACCACACCCAGTGTCATTGCATGTGTGTTCTTCCCACAGACCACACATGGATCCACCAGTGTCATTGCATGTGTGTTCTTCTCACAAAGCATATCATGAACCACACCTAGTGTCATTGCATATGTGTTCTTCCCACAGACCACACATGGATCCACCAGTGTCATTGCATGTGTGTTCTTCTCACAAACCTTATCATGAACCACACCCAGTGTCATTGCATGTGTGTTCTTCCCATGAACCACACATGGATCCACCAGTGTCATTGCATGTCTGCTCTTTTCATTAACCACAGCTAGAGTTATTGCATGTGTGTTCTTCTCACAAACCACGTATCACCAGAGTCATTGCATGTGTGTTCTTCTCACAAACCACATATCACCTGTGTCATTGCATGTGTGTTCTTCCCAAAGACCACACATGGATCCACCAGTGTCATTGCATGTGTTTTTTCCCACAGGTCACACATGGATCCACCGGTGTCATTGCATGTGTGTTCTTCCCATGAACCACATATCACCGGAGTCATTTCATGTGTGTTCTTCCCAAAGACCACACATGGATCCACCAGTGTCATTGCATGTGTGTTCTTTCCACACACCACACATGGATCCACCAGTGTCATTGCATGTGTGTTCTTCCCATGAACCACACATGGATCCACCAGTGTCATTGCATGTGTGTTCTTCTCACAAACCTTATCATGAACCACACCCAGTGTCATTGCATGTGTGTTCTTCCCATGAACCACACATGGATCCACCAGTGTCATTGCATGTCTGCTCTTTTCATTAACCACAGCTAGAGTTATCGCATGTGTGTTCTTCTCACAAACCACGTATCACCGGTGTTGATGGAGGTGTCTTCTTCCCATGAACCACACATAGATCCACCAGTGTCATTGCATGTGTGTTCTTCCCACAGAATACATATGGATCCACCGGTGTCATTGCCTGTCTACTCTTTTCATTAACCACAGCTAGAGTCCTTGCATGTGTGCTCTTTTCATGGACCACATATCACCAGAGTCATTGCATGTGTGTTGTTCTCACAAACCACATATCACCTGTGTCATTGCATGTGTGTTCTTCCCAAAGACCACACATGGATCCACCAGTGCCATTGCATGTGTTTTCTTCCCACAGACCACACATGGATCCACCGGTGTCATTGCATGTGTGTTCTTCCCATGAACCACACATGGATCCACCGGTGTCATTGCATGTCTTCTCTTTTCATTAACAACAGCTAGAGTCATTGCATGTGTGTTCTTTTCATGAACCACATATCACCGGAGTCATTGCATGTGTGTTCTTCCCAAAGACCACACATGGATACACCACTGTCATTGCATGCGTGTTCTTCCCACAGACCACACATGGATCCACCAGTGTCACTGCATGTGTGTTATTCCCATGAACCACACATGGATCACCAGTGTCATTGTATGTCTGCTCTTCCCATGAACCATAGCTAGAGTCATCGCATGCGTGCTCTTTTCACAAACCATAGCTAGAGTTATTGCATGTGTGTTCTTCTTAAAACCATATCATGAACCACACCCAGTGTCATTGCATGTGTGTTCTTCTCACAAACCACACATGGATCCACTGGTGTCATTGCATGTCTGCTCTTCTCATTAACCACAGCTAAAGTCATTGCATGTGTGTTCTTCCCATGAACCACACATGGATCCACCGGTGTCATTGCATGTGTGTTCTTCCCACAAACCACACATGGATCCACCCAGTGTCATCGCATGTGTGTTCTTCCCATGAACCACACATGGATCCACCAGTGTCATTGCATGTCTGCTCTTTTCATGAACCACAGCTAGAGTCATTGGATGTGTGTTCTTCTCACAGACCACATATCACCTGTGTCATTGCATGTGTGTTCTTCCCAAAGACCACACATGCATCCACCAGTGTCATTGCATGTGTGTTCTTCTCACAAAGCATATCATGAACCACACCCAGTGTCATTGCATGTGTGTTCTTCCCACAGACCACACCTGGATCCATTAGTGTCATTGCATGTGTGTTCTTCTCACAAAGCATATCATGAACCACACCTAGTGTCATTGCATGTGTGTTCTTCCCACAGACCACACATGGATCCACCAGTGTCACTGCATGTGTGTTCGTCTCACAAACCTTATCATGAACCACACCCAGTGTCATTGCATGTGTGTTCTTCCCATGAACCACACATGGATCCACCAGTGTCATTGCATGTCTGCTCTTTTCATTAACCACAGCTAGAGTTATTGCATGTGTGTTCTTCTCACAAACCACGTATCACCAGAGTCATTGCATGTGTGTTCTTCTCACAAACCACATATCACCTGTGTCATTGCATGTGTGTTCTTCCCAAAGACCACACATGGATCCACCAGTGTCATTGCATGTGTTTTTTCCCACAGGCCACACATGGATCCACCGGTGTCATTGCATGTGTGTTCTTCCCATGAACCACATATCACCGGAGTCATTTCATGTGTGTTCTTCCCAAAGACCACACATGGATCCACCAGTGTCATTGCATGTGTGTTCTTCCCACAGACCACACATGGATCCACCAGTGTCATTGCATGTGTGTTCTTCCCATGAACCACACATGGATCCACCAGTGTCATTGCATGTGTGTTCTTCTCACAAACCTTATCATGAACCACACCCAGTGTCATTGCATGTGTGTTCTTCCCATGAACCACACATGGATCCACCAGTGTCATTGCATGTCTGCTCTTTTCATTAACCACAGCTAGAGTTATTGCATGTGTGTTCTTCTCACAAACCACGTATCACCGGTGTTGATGGAGGTGTCTTCTTCCCATGAACCACACATAGATCCACTAGTGTCATTGCATGTGTGTTCTTCCCACAGAATACATATGGATCCACCGGTGTCATTGCCTGTCTACTCTTTTCATTAACCACAGCTAGAGTCCTTGCATGTGTGCTCTTTTCATGGACCACATATCACTAGAGTCATTGCATGTGTGTTCTTCTCACAGACCACATATCACCTGTGTCATTGCATGTGTGTTCTTCCCAAAGACCACACATGGATCCACCAGTGCCATTGCATGTGTTTTCTTCCCACAGACCACACATGGATCCACCGGTGTCATTGCATGTGTGTTCTTCCCATGAACCACACATGGATCCACCGGTGTCATTGCATGTCTTCTCTTTTCATTAACAACAGCTAGAGTCATTGCATGTGTGTTCTTTTCATGAACCACATATCCCCGGAGTCATTGCATGTGTGTTCTTTCCAAAGACCACACATGGATCCACCACTGTCATTGCATGCGTGTTCTTCCCACAGACCACACATGGATCCACCAGTGTCACTGCATGTGTGTTATTCCCATGAACCACACATGGATCACCAGTGTCATTGTATGTCTGCTCTTCCCATGAACCACAGCTAGAGTCATCGCATGCGTGCTCTTTTCACAAACCATAGCTAGAGATATTGCATGTGTGTTCTTCTTAAAACCATATCATGAACCACACCCAGTGTCATTGCATGTGTGTTCTTCTCACAAACCACACATGGATCCACCGGTGTCATTGCATGTCTGCTCTTCTCATTAACCACAGCTAAAGTCATTGCATGTGTGTTCTTCCCATGAACCACACATGGATCCACCGGTGTCATTGCATGTGTGTTCTTCCCACAAACCACACATGGATCCACACAGTGTCATCGCATGTGTGTTCTTCCCATGAACCACACATGGATCCACCAGTGTCATTGCATGTCTACTCTTTTCATGAACCACAGCTAGAGTCATTGGATGTGTGTTCTTCTCACAGACCGCATATCACCTGTGTCATTGCATGTGTGTTCTTCCCAAAGACCACACATGGATCCACCAGTGTCATTGCATGTGTGTTCTTCTCACAAAGCATATCATGAACCACACCCAGTGTCATTGCATGTGTGTTCTTCCCACAGACCACACCTGGATCCATCAGTGTCATTGCATGTGTGTTCTTCTAACAAAGCATATCATGAACCACACCTAGTGTCATTGCATGTGTGTTCTTCCCACAGACCACACATGGATCCACCAGTGTCATTGCATGTGTGTTCGTCTCACAAACCTTATCATGAACCACACCCAGTGTCATTGCATGTGTGTTCTTCCCATGAACCACACATGGATCCACCAGTGTCATTGCATGTCTGCTCTTTTCATTAACCATAGCTAGAGTCATTGCATGTGTGTTCTTCTCACAAACCACATATCACCTGTGTCATTGCATGTGTGTTCTTCCCAAAGACCACACATGGATCCACCAGTGTCATTGCATGTGTTTTCTTCCCACAGGCCACACATGGATCCACCGGTGTCATTGCATGTTTGTTATTCCCATGAACCACACATGGATCCACCGGTGTCATTGCATGTCTGCTCTTTTCATTAACCACATCTAGAGTCATTGCATGTGTGTTCTTTTCATGAACCACATATCACCGGAGTCATTTCATGTGTGTTCTTCCCAAAGACCACACATGGATCCACCAGTGTCATTGCATGTGTGTTCTTCCCACAGACCACACATGGATCCACCAGTGTCATTGCATGTGTGTTGTTCCCATGAACCACACATGGATCCACCAGTGTCATTGTATGTCTGCTCTTCCCATGAACCACAGCTAGAGTCATTGCATGTCTATTCTTTTCACAAACCACATATCACCAGAGGCATTGCATGTGTGTTCTTCCCATGAACCACACATGGATCCACCGGTGTCATTGCATGTGTGTTCTTCTCACAAACCACACATGGATCCACCCAGTGTCATCGCATGTGTGTTCTTCCCATGAACCACACATGGATCCACCAGTGTCATTGCATGTCTGCTCTTTTCATGAACCACAGCTAGAGTCATTGGATGTGTGTTCTTCTCACAGACCACATATCACCTGTGTCATTGCATGTGTGTTCTTCCCAAAGACCACACATGGATCCACTAGTGTCATTGCATGTGTGTTCTTCTCCCAAAGCATATCATGAACCACACCCAGTGTCATTGCATGTGTGTTATTCCCACAGACCACACATGGATCCACCAGTGTCATTGCATGTGTGTTCTTCTCACAAACCTTATCATCAACCACACCCAGTGTCATTGCATGTGTGTTCTTCCCAGGAACCACACATGGATCCACCAGTGTCATTGCATGTCTGCTCTTTTCATTAACCACAGCTAGAGTTATTGCATGTGTGTTCTTCTCACAAACCACGTATCACCGGTGTCGATGGAGGTGTGTTATTCCCATGAACCACACATGGATCCACCAGTGTCATTGCATGTGTGTTCTTCCCACAGAATACACATGGATCCACCGGTGTCATTGCCTGTCTACTATTTTCATTAACCACAGCTAGAGTCCTTGCATGTGTGCTCTTTTCATGGACCACATATCACCAGAGTCATTGCATTTGTGTTCTTCTCACAAACCACATATCACCTGTGTCATTGCATGTGTGTTCTTCCCAAAGACCACACATGGATCCACCAGTGCCATTGCATGTGTTTTCTTCCCACAGACCACACATGGATCCACCGTGTCATTGCATGTGTGTTCTTCCCATGAACCACACGTGGATCCATCGGTGTCATTGCATGTCTTCTCTTTTCATTAACAACAGCTAGAGTCATTGCATGTGTGTTCTTTTCATGAACCACATATCACCGGAGTCATTGCATGTGTGTTCTTCCCAAAGACCACACATGGATCCACCACGGTCGTTGCATGCGTGTTCTTCCCACAGACCACACATGGATCCACCAGTGTCATTGCATGTGTGTTATTCCCATGAACCACACATGGATCACCAGTGTCATTGTATGTCTGCTCTTCCCATGAACCACAGCTAGAGTCATCGCATGCGTGCTCTTTTCACAAACCATAGCTAGAGTTATTGCATGTGTGTTCTTCTTAAAACCATATCATGAACCACACCCAGTGTCATTGCATGTGTGTTCTTCTCACAAACCACACATGGATCCACCGGTGTCATTGCATGTCTGCTCTTCTCATTAACCACAGCTAGAGTCATTGCATGTTTGTTATTTTCACAAACCACATATCACCAGCGTCATTGCATGTGTGTTCTTCCCATGAACCACACATGGATCCACCAGTGTCATTGCATGTGTGTTCTTCTCACAAACCACACATGGATCCACCCAGTGTCATTGCATGTGTGTTCTTTCCATGAACCACACATGGATCCACCAGTGTCATTGCATGTCTGCTCTTTTCATGAACCACAACTATAGTCATTGGATGTGTGTTCTTCTCACAAACCACATATCACCAGTGTCATTGCCTGTGTGTTCCTCCCAAAGACCACACATGGATCCACCAGTGTCATTGCATGTGTGTTCTTCTCACAAACCATATCATGAACCACACCTAGTGCCATTGCATGTGTGTTCTTCTCACATACCACACATGGATCCACCAGTGTTATTGCATGTGTGTTCTTCTCACAAACCATATCATGAACCACACCCAATGTCATTGCATGTGTGTTCTTCCCATGAACCACACATGGATCCACCAGTGTCATTGCATGTGTGTTCTTCCCACAGACCACACATGGATCCATCCAGTGTCATCGCATGTGTGTTCTTCCCATGAACCACACATGGATCCACAAGTGTCATTGCATGTCTGCTCTTTTCATGAACCATAGCTAGAGTCATTGGATGTGTGTTCTTCTCACAGACCACATATAACCAGTGTCATTGCATGTGTGTTCTTCCCAAAGACCACACATGGATCCACTAGTCTCATTGCATGTGTGTTCTTCTCACAACCGATATCATGAACCACACCCAGTGTCATTTCATGTGTGTTCTTCTCACAGACCACACATGGATCCACCAGTGTCATTGCATGTGTGTTCTTCTCACAGACCATATCATGAACCACACCCAGTGTCATTGCATGTCTGTTCTTCCCATGAACCACACATGGATCCGTTGGTGTCACTGCATGTCTACTCTTTTCATTAACCACAACTAGAGTCATTGCATGTGTGTTCTTCTCACAGACCACATATCACCTGTGTCATTGCATCTGTGTTCTTCCCATGAACCACACATGGATCCACCAGTGTCATTGCATGTGTGTTCTTCCCACAGACCACACATGGATCCACCAGTGTCATTGCATGTGTGTTCTTCCCATGAACCACACATGGATCCACCAGTGTCATTGTATGTCTGCTCTTCCCATGAACCACAGCTAGAGTCATCGCATGCGTGCTCTTTTCACAAACCACAGCTAGAGTCATTGGATGTGTGTTCTTCTTACAAACCATATCATGAACCACACCCAGTGTCATTGCATGTGTGTTCTTCTCACAATCCACACATGGATCCACCGGTGTCATTGCATGTCTGCTATTCTCATTAACCACAGCTAGAGTCATTGCATGTCTGTTCTTTTCACAAACCACATATCACCAGAGTCATTGCATGTGTGTTCTTCCCATGAACCACACATGGATCCACCGGTGTCATTGCATGTGTGTTCTTCTCACAAACCACACATGGATCCACCCAGTGTCATCGTATGTGTGTTTTTCCCATGAACCACACATGGATCCACTAGTGTCATTGCATGTCTGCTCTTTTCATGAACCACAGCTAGACTCATTGGATGTGTGTTCTTCACACAGACCACATATCACCAGTGTCATTGTATGTGTGTTCTTCCCAAAGACCACACATGGATCCACCAGTGTCATTGCATATGTGTTCTTCTCACAAACCATATCATGAACCACACCCATTGTCATTGCATGTGTGTTCTTCTCACAGACCACACATGGATCCACTAGTGTCATTGCCTATGTGTTCTTCTCACAAACCATATCATGAACCACACCCAGTGTCATCGCATGTGTGTTCTTACCATGAACCACACATGGATCCACCAGTGTCATTGCATGTCTGCTGTTTTCATTAACCACACCTAGAGTCATTGCATGTGTGTTCTTCTCACAAACCACGTACCACCGGTGTCCATGCATGTGTGTTCTTCCTATGAACCACACATGGATCCACCAGTGTCATTGCATGTGTGTTCTTCCCACGGACCACGCATGGATCCAGCGGTGTTATTGCCTGTCTGCTCTTCTCATTAACCAAAGCTAGAGTCATTGCATGTCTGTTCTTTTCACAAAACACATAGCACCAAAGTCATTGCATGTGTGTTCTTCCCATGAACCAGACCCAGTGTCATTGCATGTGTGTTCTTCTCATTAATCCCACATGGATCCACTGGTGTCATTGCATGTCTGCTCTTTTCATTAACCACAGCTAGAGTCATTGCATGTGTGATCTTTTCACAAACCACATATCACTAGAGTCATTGCATGTGTGTTCTTCTCACAGACCACATATCACCTGTGTCATTGCAATTTGTGTTCTTCCCAAAGACCACACATGGATCCACAGTTTCATTGCATGTGTGTTCTTCCCACAGACCACACATGGATCCACCGATGTCATTGCATGTGTGTTCTTCCCATGAACCACACACGGATCCACCGGTGTCATTGCATGTCTGCTCTTTTCATTAACCACAGCTAGAGGCATAGCATGTGTGTTCTTTTCATGAACGACATATCACCGGAGTCATTGCATGTGTGTTCTTCCCAAAGACCACACATGGATCCACCAATGTCATTGCATGTGTGTTCTTCCCACAGACCACACATGGGTCCACCAGTGTCATTGCATGTGTGTTCTTCCCATGAACCACACATGGATCCACCAGTGTCATTGTATGTCTGCTCTTCCCATGAACCACAGCTAGAGTCCTCGCATGCGTGCTCTTTTCACAAACCACATCTAGAGTCATTGCATGTGTGTTCTTCTTACAAACCATATCATGAACCACACCCAGTGTCATTGCATGTGTGTTCTTCTCACAAACCACACATGGATCCACCGGTGTCATTGCATGTCTGCTCTTCTCATTAACTGTCGTCGGATTGATGACAAGTACGCCAGGAGGGGGTCCTCGAGGCACGCGGAAGAGAGGGGTGTGAGACGTACGGTGTTCCGGGATGGTGAGCACACAAGTTTACCCAAGTTCGAATCCGCCGGCTTTGAAAAGATCCTACTCCTACTAGCAATCCAGTAATACGGCAAAGCCGGAATATGGGTTACAAGGGTTTCGCCTGTGCAAGTTCATATTGTAGACTATTGAGGTGTGTCCTAAAGACTCTCCCTAGGACGACTTATATAGATATCCGGCCTAGGGTTTATAGGAGAGATCTATCCGACTATGACTAAGAGTCGGTTACAGAGTACATCTTGAACTACAAGTAACATTATGGGCCTAAGTCGGTAAGTCTTCTGGGCCTTCCCATCGCCTGATTGGATTCTGTCTGTCTCCCTGACTGGGCCGCCCGTGAAGTGGGCCACCCTGTTCAGTGAGGAACTGTGAGAATACCTGGAAAGTATATCCCCAACAGCAGCCGCCGGAGGCCTCCAAGATCCAAAGTCGGATTTATCATCATCTAGCTTGATCTTCAGCTTGCAGAATCTTGAAGGGTTCCTGAAACTTCACAACTAAAATACGATCTGGGTCTTAAAAATAAGTCGGACCTATCAGTAGGTTACTTGGATTTTCCAGCTCGATTTCGAACTAAGTCGGAACTTGGTTCTCAACGCCACCTGACACAAGTCATGGTCAAGTCATGTCATCTGACAGGCATTCCGTCAGCACGACCGTTGGTGGGTCCGCGGTTCGCGGAACTGAGGCGTCATTTCAATGCGTGCGTGGTGATCGAGGCGACGCAATCATCACGTGGGTCCTTCCCAGTTCCTTCCACGAAGCGTGGCGGTTACACTGTAGCATTTGCATGAATCTTGGCGCAGGTAGGTGGATATAAGGGGTTTGGATTTTTCCTTCTCCTTTCCACCAGTCCTTTGCCGTTTCCTTTCCTCCCAATCCTCCTGCACACACACAGCTTCCTCGTTCTTCCCCCACAGAGCTCCCAGCGCCGCCCCTTTTAGGTCATCTTCTCACCGGAGCAATGGCTTCACCTTCTTCCTCCAGTTTGGTGGCAGCGGCAGCGGCGGCGGAAGCAGTAGCGGAGAAAGAGAGCTTCCGTGGGATCTGGATTCCCTACGCTCTCAACAAGGAGGGCCTCAAGAACGTGGATAAGGAGGGGCTTCTCGTCGCCGGCGACTGGCGGAGCGGTTTCAGGGAAACCGTCCCCAACCCGCGTGACGTCGAGTGGGTCCACTTCGGCACCCACCTCGATAGAGGTCTGTCCTTTCCTCCCTCGGAGTTCTTCTCCGAGGTGATAGATCATTTCGGAGTTCAACTCCACAGTCTTCCTCCCAACTCTCTCTTGGATATGAGTGTGTATGCTTCGCTTTGTGAGGGCTTTCTCGGCATTAGGCCGAGTTTGACTCTCTTCCGGTACTATTTCCATGTCCGGAGGAATTCCATTACTGCCGGTGTCCCTTACATCGCCGGCACTATCAGCTTTTCACTTAGACGCGACCAGGCTTATCCCAAGATCCTAGCCAGTGACTCGGTCAAACAATGGTCGGCCACATTTTTCTATCATAGGGATATTCCGGCTCCCGACAAAGCTACTGCTCTGCCGGCTTTTGTCGACGGAGCTGCCACGGCCCAACCTTCTTGGGACGAGGCTTCTCCGGCTCTCACCGACGATCTAATCCTCGCTAAGAGGCGGATCGAATACTTGATCAAACACAAGGATCTGAAGGGATCCGACTTGGTCTAGTGTTGGGTCTCACGTCAGATCCAGCCACTTCAGTACCACGGGGATAGACTGATGCACTCCATCACGTCTTCCAAAACCGACTCCCTCCGCATCAGCCCCAAAGCCTACACCACTCAGGGCTACATAAGCCAGATCAAGTGGCTGATCAAGGAATGGATCGAGAGGAGAATTCCGGAGGTTTCTCTAGATATGCATACGGCAGAAAGCCCCGTAGTGCCGATAAGCTTCCATCAGTATACTTTTTATGTGTTTCATTCTTTGAGTTATACTGCAATACTGATATGTTTTCTTCTTTTCAGCTTGCTGACCTCCCCGAGTCGGAACTTGCTCCGCTCGAAGGATATCCTCCGGAGTTCTCTCAGGAGGTGGAGGTAGTTCCATTGCCGGATCTTGCGCTCAAGAAGCGCAAAGCTCCGACAGTGGCTGTTGGCACAAAGGAGGTGCCTGTCGTGAAGAGGTAACATTCAATCACAACTTCCGCCTTTGTACCTTATTCAAATTTCTTTCCAAGATGTAATGTTTTCTGACTTTTACTACATTCTTAGAGCAAAACCGCTCGTCAAGGCCAAGGGGAAAGGGATTCCTTCGAAGCCGCTGCGGCAGACGAAGCTTACCATAGCTTCCCCTACCGTGGCTCCTCCGACTCCTACCCCTCAACCTTCTGCAACGCCGATTATCTCGCCAGACGCTGCAAAAGATCCGGCTCCTTCAACGGGGCCTGTGAACCTTGGATCGCAAACTGACGTCACCACGAGTGCGTCAGATCTAAATAAGGGTGAACCCTCTTCGGGTAATGATCCCTCGGCTGAAACCTTCGCCGAAAACCTCATCAACAATCCGGGACTGGCCAAGTTTGGCCTGTCTTGGAAACCTCCTAAAGAAATCCAGCAGCTCGCCAGGCAATGCCTGGAGAAAAACCATCTATCTCCCGAAGAAGAAGCGCAAGAAGCAGAGGACGTCAAGTTCTCTGACCTTCTCGCCCAAGTCCGCCTTCACGATGAGAGGATTAGGACCGGTGAGCTTCCAACAGCTCCAGTGATTCCTCTGACTCTCGCCGAGAAGGTGGCTACTGAAGTGAACGCGGTTTTGGATAAACTTACCCGCGAGCAATATGTAAGTAGGAATTCCAACTTCTGTTTTTCCGTTATTGTATTTTATATCATATCCTCTAGCCCCCAAGCATGAAGTAGGATAAACAATCCGGGTTTATGCTTCATTAGGATGCCAAAGAATGAACTAGTGTAGCCCCCAAGGCTCGTGCTGATATTTAGCAAAAATATTAGCCCGAGTCTTAAGTAGCTTTCTGACTTTGGGTATTCTGACTTACAGAAAGTATGTTCCTATAACCAGGAATTACTAACCAATGTCTGCGATAAGCAGAGTGAGATCAAAGCTCTTCGGCTTAATAATGATGAACTCAAAGTTGCCAAGGATGAGGCCGAAGGTAAACATTCCGAGACTCAAACCTTGTCCTTGTATTTTCAATGTCGAATTTTCCTGAACTTTTGTTCTTTTTGACTTACAGCGCTGGTGAAACAATCCGTCGCCATGATTGAAGAGGCCGAGAACCTCAAGACCCCGGTGGTGGAGAACAAGGGACTTCGCCAAGAGCTGGATAAGCTTAAGGCGGATCATGAAAGGAGCATAGCTCAAGTCCTTGAATCCTCCTCCATGGCCACTGATGAGCGTGATCGCAAGATCGCTGCTCAAGATAAAATAATCTCGGATCTCAAGAATGAGCTTGGCAGAGAAAAGGATATGTCCCAGGCGCTCCGGGCTGAACTCCAGAGTCTCCGGGAGGAGAAGACCAAAATTGATGACGTCATTTTTGGTACGTTCCATCTATCTGACTTGTCTCTTTCTTCGAATTTTATCAATGTCGGATTTTTCTTAACTTGTTTTGTGTAAAGGTCCTCTGAACTTGATGGACTCTTCCTCCTCCGAGCCCCGCACCCATCGGCTTACCCAAGTCGGTGACCTGCTTCATGACTTCCGCCAGTCCCTTGAGGACGTTGGCGAGGCTCTCAAGATTCCGGACATGCCAAGCATGTCGGATTTTCAGGTGCGGGACAAGGCAAAGGAGATGTCGCAACTTGTTCAGGACTGGAACATGTCCTACGCGCGGACTACTGCGCAGAATGCTCTCACCATGGTCATGAGCCACCATCGAAACATGGAAATATGGCAAGTGACCAGAGGGTACTGCAAGGTAGATGAAGACGGCCAGGAGCAAGACCTTCAAGCCATCATGCACTCCTGCGCCGGATATGGGTGTCACGTGGCTGACCTGACCAGCTACGAGATCCCCTTCTTCACCCGCGTGGATACTCTGCCTCCTCCTCCAGAAGAACCAACAGAAGTTTCCGACGATGAACGCACCAACTCGGATGTGGACATCTCGGAACGATATCAAGGCGGAGTAACCAGCGAGCCGACAGCTCCTTCATCTCCTCCTGCATCGTAGACCAGAAACTTATGTATTATTCCGAAAAAAACATGATGCGTTTGTAAATATGTAATACTTTAACTTTTGCTAGTGCTAAGCTTTTGATCTATTCAGCACTTTTCGGCTTTGAAATTTTTTTGTGTGCCTGAAATGTTTACATAAGCACTTGTATTTTTTCGTCTCTACTTATCGTTTATCTGGCTTTCCGCCTCGTCCCTTTCATGAGCCGGCTAAACCTTCCGCCGGAAACTTTGCCGAGCAACGTAGCTCAATTGCTAAACCAGTTTAAACTCGAAAACAAAGCCGGCTTCTAGTACCAACAATTCACTACTCGGAAAATGCCCACATCCATCAATCAGACAAATAACCAAAGTAAAGACTAGAAACTTTTAGGGTTATACCCGAGGGTAGAAATTTTAGAATCGGAAATCTAAACCAGAACGAACATGAGCATAAAGTACTTTCAAGCATTCTGGGATTTTCGACAAAACCAGAATGACATGATCATTCGGAAATAAGATTGTTTAAGAACTTCTCAGAAAAAACTTGAGGTAACGAAAACTTTTATTTCTCACAGAACATGTACATATATATGTTTACAAACAAGGATAAACTAAGAATAAAAGGGACGTAGCTGAGCAATATTCCATGGTATGTCTAACTCATTCGGATTTGTACTGCCTCCAGCTCTCTTTCTCTTCTTAGTAGCAGGTCTTTCTTTGACCGGCCTCATGTCAGTTAAGTAGTACGATCCATTGTGCAATACTCGACTAACTAAAAAGGGCCCTTCCCATACTGGGGAAAGTTTGTGCTTTCTTTGTTGCACAAGCCGGAGAACCAAATCACCTTTATTGAAGGATCTATTTCAGACTCTCTGGCTATGATATTTGCGTAACTTCTGCTGATAGGCTGTAGATCTCATTTCACCAACGACGCGAACTTCTTCGACTAAGTCGAGATCATTTTGTCGAGAAATCTCGGCGTCCTCTTCAATATACGCGGCCACTCTAGGAGAAGTGTGAATCAAATCACTAGGAAGAACTGCTTCTGTGCCATAGACCAAGAAGAAAGGTGTGTATCCTATTGACTTGTTTGGAGTTGTTCGTAAACTCCAAATTACAGAGGGTAGTTCCTCTGCCCAAGCCCCCGCAGCACGTCGTAGTGGTGCTTCGAGTCTCGGTTTTAGGCCTTGTAGAATTAAACCATTTGCTCTTTCGACTTGTCCGCTAGCCTATGGATGTGCGACTGACACAATGTCAAGCCGGATATTTTGCTCGTTGCAGAATTCAGCCAATTCTCCCATGGAAAAGTTACTCCCGTTGTCCGTGATAATGCTATGCGGATAACCATACCGGATTATAACATCCTCAACAAATCTTTTGGCTATTGCTCCATCACAACTAGTGACAGGTTTAGCCTCAATCCATTTGGTGAATTTATCCACCATCACTAAGAGGTGAGTAAATCCACTTGGAGCTCGTCTAAATGGTCCTACCATGTCAAGCCCCTATACCGCAAATGTCCATGTTATAGGTATTGTTCGCAGCTGATCAGCCGGAACATGAGCTTGCTTGGCGTACTTTTGGCAGCCTTTGCACGTCTTGACTAATCGTTCGGCATCTTCCTGACCTATAAGCCAGAAAAATCCGTGTCTAAAAGCTTTTGCCACTAAAGATTTGCCTGCAGCGTGGTGACCACACTCGCCCTCATGGATTTCTCTTAAGATTTCCACTCCTTCTTCCGGAGATACACAGCGCTGAAAAACCCCAGAAACACTCCGTTTATGGAGCTCACCTTTAACAATAGTATAGGCTTTTGCTCGTCGGATAATCTGCCGGCTCAGCACCTCGTCTTCGGGTAATTTGCCATCTACCAAATAATCGAGGTAGGGTTGAGTCCAGCTGGGAATTACAGCCAGAACTGCTATCAAAGGTGAGTCGGATTTGGTCGGATATTCCTCATCTACTCCCTTTATTGAGGGAACTTTGAGGTGCTCTAAAAAAGCGCCATCTGAGACCTCTTTCCGCGCAGAACCTATCCGAGATAGTGCATCTGCTTCCTCATTTTCTGCTCAAGGGATGTGTTGAACTTCAAACCCTTCGAACGATTTAGATAGATCATCCACGACAGCTTTATATGCTGCCATGTGTTTTTGCATTACAAATATCCGACACTTGTTGAGCAACAAGATCCGAATCTCCATAACACATCAAACGTCGGATGCCAATATACTTAGCAATCCGTATTCCATGTAGCAGTGCTTCATACTCGACAATATTGTTTGCCGCTGTGAAGTGGATCTGCAACACGTATAAAAGTTTATCTCCTTGGGGTGATTTGAGCACCACGCTAGCCCCCGAGCCCCCTCCAGCCTTAGACCCGTCAAAAAAGAGGGTCCAATATTCTGACTCGGGGAGGATCATATTCTCCTTCGTCTCTGTCCAATCAGTGACAAAGTCAACAAGGATCTGGGATTTGATTGCTGTCCGAGGTTTATACTTAATATCAAAAGCTGAGAGCTCTATGCCCCATTTGGTGACGCGTCCTATGGCGTTGCTGTTGTTGATTATATCTCTCATGGGAGCTGTACTCACCATGGTAATTGGATGCTCCTGAAAGTAGTGTCGTAAGTTATGAGATGCTAGAAAATACCGTAAGCCAACTTTTGATAGTGCGGATACCGCTGTTTTGATTCTGTCAGAACCTCGCTGACAAAGTAAGTCGGACGCTGCACCAGGTGTTCCTGATTTTCCTCTGGTCTCTCCACCGCCATGACGATACTAACGACCTTATTTGTCGCAGCAAGATAGAGCAACATCGGTTCCTTAGGTTCCGGCGCTACAAGGATAGGAGCAGATGAGAGTACTTTCTTAAGGTCTTGTAGTGCAGCTTCAGCTTCATCAGTCCAAACAAAATCTTTGGTCTTTTTCAGGAGTTTGTATAATGGTGCGTCTCTTTCACCAAGCCGGCTTACAAATCGACTGACCGCAACGATGCAGCCAGTTAATCTTTGTACGTCCTTCAGGCGAGTTGGCCTGGAAATATTGAGTATAGCCTTGATTTTGTCTCGGTTCACCCCTATGTCTCTTTGAGACACGACGAAACCTAACAATTTTCCGGCTGGTATTCCAAAGAAGCATTTCTTTGGGTTAAGCATGATGTTGTATTTTTGTAGATTGGCGAATGTTTCCTCCAAGTCGAAAATTAGCGTTTCCTTCTTTTTGGACATCACCGTGATATCATCCACATATGCATGTACATTGCGTCCGAGTTGGTCATGGAGGCAACGCTGCATCGTGCGTTGGTACGTATCTCCTGCGTTCTTCAGCCCAAAGGGCATCATAACAAAACAGAAGGTTCCGAAAGGGGTTATGAATGAAGTTTTGACTTTGTCATATTCCTTCATCCGGATTTGGTGATAACCAGAATATGCGTCTAGAAAGCAGAGGAGTTCCGAGCCTGCCGTAGAATCGATAACTTGATCAATTCTAGGAAGAGCGAACAGATCTTTTGGGCAAGCCTTGTTCAAGGCAGTATAATCAACACACATCCTTAAATCAGTGATGTCCTTTTTAGGGACCATTACAGGATTGGCCGACCACTCAGTGTGGATGACCTCTTCTATGAATCCGGCTAACTCGAGCCGCGCTAGTTCCTTAGCTATTGCCTTACGCTTTTCGTCGCCAAACCGTCGTAGGGACTGTTTGACGGGTTTAGCGTTCGGGTTTACATTTAGAGAGTGCTCAGCAAGTTCCCTAGGTACTCTAGTCATGTCAGATGGCTACCATGCAAAGATATATTGATTTGCTTGGAGGAACTTGAAAAGCGTGCTTTCCTATGCGCTATCTAGGCCTACGCCTATCTGGGTCACCTTGGAGAGGTCATCATCCTTCAACGGTGCTTTCTTCGTCTCTTCTGATGCCTTGAACTCCGGATTTGGCTTGGTCACCTCCTTCTTCGTTGCGGGCATCTCGGACGGATCTATGCTCTTCTTGATCTCCTGGTACTCCTGGGCGTGCAGCACGGCTTCGGCAAAGGCGGCATTTCCATCCTCGCACTCTCGTGCTTTCTTCGGGTCTCCCAAATATAGCGTGGTATGCTCTCTTGAACGGGACCACTTCAAAGGAAAATGCCTCCGCCTGATAATTCTTTGGAGTTCCAAAGGTAACATCCAAAGTGATCTCTCCCAGGGAATTAGCCTGTCTTCCTGGGATAACTCCGTGAAAAATCACATAGCTATGATTCAGCTGGGTCTCCGAGATCTTCATCCGGCATAGCGTTTCGACATAGAGAATATTGATGCTGCTACCACCGTCCATGAGGGTCTTGGAGAAACCATAAACGTCAATAAGTGGGTTGACGATTAAGGCGTATTTTCCTCGCCTGTGTAACTTAGGCGGATGATCATCGCGGTCAAATGTGATTGCCACTTCCGACCAGTCCAGATACTATGGGACAGCCAGAACTGTTGCATTGAGCTTGTGTAGAACTGCTTTCTTGACCTTTGTTGGTTGAGATCCGAGGAAAGTGACATAAGTGTCCTTCTTGGTGGGAAAAGTCTTCTTCCCTTCCGACTTGGGATTTGAAGCATCGGCTTCCTCCATGTCGGAATATTCCTTGGTCTCTTTGTCCTTTTCGGGATTTTTCTTTCCCTTCTTCTGCTTAGCTTTGTAGCCCGCGGTGTCATCTCTTTTGATGTCTTCATTGAAACGACATTCAGCGTTGGTGTGGGACGTGCCCCCATTAGCGTCTAGGTGATGCACACATGGGTTATTGGCAATGTCGGCCCAAGAGTAGGTTTTGCCTGGTTGCTGTTCTCCTCTACATTGGACCCTTGAAGTCCCACGGCCAGACCCGCGGCCTCCGCCACGTCCTCCTCGTCCTCCAGACCCGGAAACAGTAGTAACCACCGCTATTTCCGTGTTGGGTTTTTCCTCCAAGGTGTTCTTACGCTTCTGAGCTTGTTGCTTTGTTTTTGCTGACTGAGGTACAGCCAGGACGTTGAGTAATCCCTCTGCATCATCGTCAACATCCGCATACTTGCTCGCTGTTTCTATCATTTCTCCCAAATCAGTGACCTTGTCACACTTCAAGCGGTGACGTAGTAGACCAATTGGGAGCCCTGCGATGAAAGCTTCAATCGCGGTTTGGTTGTTTACTCCTTCACAGGAGTTCTTGGTGTCGATCCATCGTGCGAGATAATCTCGGCAAGTTTCTCCGGCTTTCTGGGTGCAACGTTGTAGGTCTCCGACCGAACATGGCCTCCGATATGTGCCTTCGAAATTACGAAAGAACGCACTTTGCATGTCATACCAGTTATGGATGGTGTTCTCCGGAAGTTCATTGAGCCATGATCGTGCCGTCTTCCGCAACATAAGTGGGAGATATCGGGTTGCGACCAGGCTATTTCCGCCTTTGGTGATGCAGCAAGCTTGGAAAAAAATCCTGTAACCAAGTGTCTGGCCGAGCAATGCCATCGTAGGCTTGGATGTGCCTTGAGATAGCAAATCCTTTCGGTAATCTTGTAGCTCTGATGCATGGTCCGATGCACTTTGGTCCCACGTACATGTCATCGTTTTCATAGCGCCGCGCCTCTATGTTGGAATTGATCCTGTACCTTGCGTCATTCGGGGATAGAGATCATCCCGAATGTCGGCTGTGGCTGCGGTGCCTTGGAGCCAGACTTCGGCTTCTGCCACCACCTCCTCCGCCATGTCGTCCTCCTTGCCCTCCATGGGAGCCGTTGTGATGACTGTGTGGTGGAGAGGGTGGTGTAGCTGGATAGTTTCCGGTTGATCGCCGGCCTCCGTCCGGAGCATCATTATTCCGGTTCCGGGGAGGATCTTGACTATGACGAGCCCCCTGCCGGCTTGTTCCAGCGTGGTTTCCGTCGTTCCTTCTTCCGTCGTTCCCACCACGGTGAGGATCAGCCAGACGGCTCGTATATTTAGGAGGTGGCATTTTTTGACGATCCTCCTCCCGTCATTTCTCTTTATCTTCTCCCCTTCAATCATTAGATTCTCGTCGGGGAGGGATCTTCGGATTCAGTGCAGCGATGGCGTCTTTCTCGGCCGCTGGTGCGACGTTGCTCCAGCCGCGTGTAGTCCTGCGATGCTGTCCTGACGATCCGGTTCTCGAATAATTGTCTTCCCATTGTTCGGGGCGATAATGCTGCTCGGAACGTAATGGGGTCTTACGTCAGCCCATGCCGGATCTGTGTGACATTGGTCAAAATCCGAGACCAGTTTTTGACTTCTGGACAGGGTGACCTTTTGCTTCTCTAGTCCCTTGTTGAGTAGCTTGATACCCAAATGGATCTCCTCGGGTCCTGGATTAGCCGATAGAATTTCTAGGGCCGCCACGGTATTTTGTACTGGGGTCGGATATACCCAATCTCCTTTGCTATCTTTCCATGGCTTCCCCATCTCATCTCCGAAAAGGATGACACGGACAGTTGGAAACTGGTTGCCATCTGTGTGACGCTTCCGTGTTTTCTGATGCAGCTGAGACATGTAGTCCTTGGTTGCCATGCGTTTCTTCTCCACCTCGATGTTTTTGGCTTCATCGAGGAGTTGTTGACGAAACGCTTCTAGGGCTCGTGCCCTTTCGTCCAACTCTTTAGCAGTATGTTCTGCAGCTATAGGGATAGGTGTGGTTAATGCAACATCGATGAGTTTACGCGCACCTTCGATGATCACGTGTCTATCCACCGATTCTTCTTTTTTCTACTCGTCTAGGATAAGTGCTCCATCTGAGTCTTCTTCGTATTCCTCGGCAATCACCTCCTCGGCCAGAGGGTCTTTTGCCGGGGTCTTGTTCTTCTTGTTCTTCTTCTTTTCCTTCTTGGCAACGCCGGTAGCAAAGACGTCTTTGGGTCTGTTTCCCAGAGTCAAGCTCTGTTCGGTACTTTTGGACATCTGGACCTCGGGATTATCTCCGACGTCCATGTCATCCTGCGCTTTGGGAGAGTGTTCCCCGGATCCTTCATCCATGGCTTCTCCTTCTTCTGCAGCTTTGGAGTTATACTCCTCTTCATATTCCGCGGAGAACTTTCGGAAATCTACTGACGTCATCGATTCATCCGAGGATGCGGGTACGTCGGCGTTTGTTCCAATTGCCTCTAGCACCGAGTCGGTGTTTTCTCCAGCATCGACAGAGTCGGATCCGGATCCCACGTATCCGACGAAGTGCGACACGTGCTTCCTGAGGTACATGCGGCTTTCACGATCAGCCATGTCGAAACTTTTGATGGTTTTGAGAATTGCATCTGCGCTTTTGCCTTGCAGTATCATACGTCGTAATGTGTACCTTAGGAAAGGTCTGTCTGTCCCGGCATCCTCAGAGCCGGAATCAGTGTCACTGATGTGCTCCTCCTAGATTTCGACTTCCGCGGGTGGGTCGATCTGGGATCCGGCTTCTCTAGGGAGATCCACTCCAAATTCGACGTGGACCGCTATGTCTTCTTCAGGCTTGGATTTCTCCACTATCTCCGCAACTGGTGTGGGCTGGGTGGGATTAGGGTTTTCTAAGATCCGGAACTCTGCCGCCTCTGTGGACAAAGGGGACCCAGAAATTTCTTCTGCCTCTATCATCATCGCTGGGGTGGGTTGGGCATGTTCAGCGAAACCGATGTAAACATCGATCTTGCCAAAAGACATGATTGTGTAGGCAGTCACGTCCTCCCTATCCAGAATCCAAGTCTCGTCGAGAACGATGAGAGGGACGTCGCTAGCGTAGAGGATGCGACCGACGGCGATAGTCTCGCCGATTCCGATTCTTGCAGATTCCGCTCGGAATGCAGATCCAAAGCTCACTTGCCCCATGGTGGGCACCAACTGTCGTCGGATTGATGACAAGTACGCCATGAGGGGGTCCTCGAGGCGTGCGGAAGAGAGGGGTGTGATACGTACGGTGTTCCGGGACGGTGAGCACACAAGTTTACCCAAGTTCGAATCCGCCGGCTTTGAACAAATCCTACTCCTGCTAGCAATCCAGTAATACGGCAGAGCCAGAATATGGGTTACAAGGATTTCGCCTGTGTGAGTTGAGATTGTAGACTATTGAGGTGTGTCCTAAAGGCACTCCCTAAGACAGCTTATATAGATATCCGGCCTAGGGTTTACAGTAGAGATCTATCCGGCTACGACTAAGAGTCAGTTATAGAGTACATCGTGAACTACAAGTAACATTATGGGCCTAAGTCGATAAGTCTTCTAGGCCTTCCCGTAGCCGGATTGGACTACGTCTGTCTCCCTGACTGGGCTGCCCGTGAAGCAATGCTCTAACCCGAAGTGGGCCACCCTGGTCAGTGAGGAACTGTGAGGATACCCAGAAAGTATGTCCCCAACATTAACCACGGCTAGAGTCATTGCATGTCTGTTCTTTTCACAAACCACATATCACCAGAGTCATTGCATGTGTGTTCTTCCCATGAACCACACATGGATCCACTAGTGTCATTGCATGTGTGTTCTTCTCATGAACCACACATGGATCCACCCAGTGTCATCGCATGTGTGTTCTTCCGATGAACCAGACATCGATCCACCAGTGTCATTGCATGTCTGCTCTTTTCACGAACCACAGCTAGAGTCATTGGATGTGTGTTCTTCTAACAGACCACATATCACCAGTGTCTTTGCATGTGTGTTCTTCCCAAAGAACACACATGGATCCACCAGTGTCATTGCATGTGTGTTCTTCTCACAAAACATATCATGAACCACACCCAGTGTCATTGCATGTGTGTTCTTCTCACAGACCACACATGGATCCACCAATGTTATTGCATGTGTGTTCTTCTCACAAACCATATCATGAACCACACCCAGTGTCATTGCATGTGTGTTCTTCCCATGAACCACACATGGATCCACGAGTGTCATTGCATGTGTGTTTTTCCCACGGACCACACATGGATCCACCCGTGTCATTGCATGTGTGTTCTTCCCATGAACCACACATGGATCCACCAGTGTCATTGCATGTCTGCTCTTTTCATGAACCACACCTAGAGTCATTGGATGTGTGTTCTTCTCACAGACCACATATCACCAGTGTCATTGCATGTGTGTTCTTCACAAAGACCACACATGGATCCACCAGTGTCATTGCATGTGTGTTCTTCTCACAAACCATATCATGAACCACACCCAGTGTCATTGCATGTGTGTTCTTCTCATAGACCACACATGGATCCACCAGTGTCATTGCATGTGTGTTCTTCTCACAGACCATATCATGAACCACACCCAGTGTCATTGCATGTGTGTTCTTCCCATGAACAACACATGGATCCACTGGTGTCATTGCATGTCTGCTCTTTTCATTAACCATAGCTAGAGTCATTGCATGTGTGTTCTTCTCACAAACCACATATCACCAGAGTCATTGCATGTGTGTTCTTCCCATGAACCACACATGGATCCACCAGTGTCATTGCATGTCTGTTCTTCCCACAGACCACACATGGATCCACCGGTGTCATTGCATGTGTGTTCTTCCCATGAACCACACATGGATCCACTAGTGTCATTGTATGTCTGCTCTTCCCATGAACCACAGCTAGAGTCATCGCATGCGTGCTCTTTTCACAAACCACAGCTAGAGTCATTGGATGTGTGTTCTTCTTACAAACCATATCATGAACCACACCCAGTGTCATTGCATGTGTGTTCTTCTCACAAACCACACATGGATCAACCGGTGTCATTGCATGTCTGCTCTTCTCATTAACCACAGCTAGAGTCATTGCATGTATGTTTTTTTCACAAACCACATATCACCAGAGTCATTGCATGTGTGTTCTTCCCATGAACCACACATGGATCCACCAGTGTCATTGCATGTGTGTTCTTCCCACGAACCACACCCAGTGTCATTGCATGTGTGTTCTTCTCACAGACCACACATGGATCCACCAGTGTCATTGCATGTGTGAACCACACATGTATCCATCCAGTGTCATCGCATGTGTGTTCTTCCGATGAACCACACATGGATGCACCAGTGTCATTGCATGTCTGCTCTTTTCACAAACCACAGCTAGAGTCATTGGATGTGTGTTCTTCTCGTAGACCACATATCACCAGTGTCATTGCATGTGTGTTCTTCCCAAAGACCACACATGGATCCACCAGTGTCATTGCATGTGTGTTCTTCTCACAAACCATATCATGAACCACACCCAGTGTCATTGCATGTGTATTCTTCTCACAGACCACACATGGATCAACCAGTGTTATTGCATGTGTGTTCTTCTCACAAACCATATCATGAACCACACCCAGTGTCATTGCAGGTGTGTTCTTCCCATGAACCACACATGGATCCACGAGTGTCATTTCATGTGTGTTCTTCCCATAGACCACACATGGATCGACCAGTGTCATTGCATGTGTGTTCTTCCCATGAACCACACATGGATCCACTAGTGTCATTGCATGTCTGCTCTTTTCATGAACCACACCTAGAGTCATTGGATGTGTGTTCTTCTCACAGACCAGATATCACCAGTGTCATTGCATGTGTGTTTTTCCCAAAGACCACACATGGATCCACCAGTGTCATTGCATGTGTGTTCTTCTCACAATTCATCTCATGAACCACACCCAGTGTCATTGCATGTGTGTTCTTCTCATAGACCACACATGGATCCACCAGTGTCATTGCATGTGTGTTCTTCTCACAGACCATATGATGAACCACACCCAGTGTCATTGCATGTGTGTTCTTCACATGAACCACACATGGATCCACCGGTGTCATTGCATGTCTGCTCTTTTCATTAACCACAGCTAGAGTCATTGCATGTGTGTTCTTCTCACAAACCACATATCACCGGAGTCATTGCATGTGTGTTCTTCCCTTGAACCACACATGGATCCACCAGTGTCATTGCATCTGTGTTATTCCCACAGACCACACATGGATCCACCGGTGTCATTGCATGTGTGTTCTTCCCATGAACCACACATGGATCCACTAGTGTCATTGTATGTCTGCTCTTCCCATGAAGCACAGCTAGAGTCATCGCATGCGTGCTCTTTTCACAAACCACAGCTAGAGTCATTGGATGTGTGTTCTTCTTATAAACCATATCATGAACCACACCCAGTGTCATTGCATGTGTGTTCTTCTCACAAACCACACATGGATCCACCGGTGTCATTGCATGTCTGCTCCTCTCATTAACCACAGCTAGAGTCATTGTATATATGTTCTTTTTACAAACCACATATCACCAGAGTCATTGCATGTGTGTTCTTCCCATGAACCTCACATGGATCCACCGGTGTCATTGCATGTGTTTTCTTCCCATGAACCACACCCAGTGTCATTGCATGTGTGTTCTTCTCACATACCACACATGGATCCACCAGTGTCATTGCCTGTGTGTTCTTCTCACAAACCATATCATGAACCACACCCAGTGTCATTGCATGTGTGTTCTTCTCATAGACCACACATGGATCCACCTGTGTCATTGGATGTGTGTTCTTCTCACACACCATATCATGAACTACACCCAGTGTCATTGCATGTGTGTTCTTCCGATGAACCACACATGGATCCACTAGTGTCATTGCATGTCTGCTCTTTTCATTGACCACAGCTAGAGTCATTGCATGTGTGTTCTTCTCACAAACCACGTATCACCGGTGTCTATGCATGTGTGTTCTTACAATGAACCACACATGGATCCACCAGTGTCATTGCATATGTGTTCTTCCCACAGACCACACATGGATCCACCGGTGTCATTACATGTCTGCTCTTCTCATTAACCACAGCTAGAGTCATTGCATGCCTGTTCTTTTCACAAACCACATATCACCAGAGTCATTGCATGTGTGTTCTTCCCATGAACCACACCCAGTGTCATTGCATGTGTGTTCTTCTCATTAACCCCACATGGATCCACCGGTGTCATTGCATGTCTGCTCTTTTCATTAACCATAGCTAGAGTCATTGCATGTGTGCTCTTTTCACAAAACACATATCACTAGAGTAATTGCATGTGTGTTCTTCTCACAGACCACATATCACCTGTGTCATTGCATGTGTGTTCTTCCCAAAGTCCACACATGGATCCACCAGTGTCATTGCATGTGTGTTCTTCCCACAGACCACACATGGATCCACCGGTGTCATTGCATGTGTGTTCTTCCCATGAACCACACATGGATCCACCGGTGTCATTGCATGTCTGCTCTTTTCATGAACCACACCTAGAGTCATTGGATGTGTGTTCTTCTCACAGACCAGATATCACCAGTGTCATTGCATGTGTGTTTTTCCCAAAGACCACACATGGATCCACCAGTGTCATTGCCTGTGTCTTCTTCTCACAATTCATCTCATGAACCACACCCAGTGTCATTGCATGTGTGTTCTTCTCATAGACCACACATGGATCCACCAGTGTCATTGCATGTGTGTTCTTCTCACAGACCATATGATGAACCACACCCAGTGTCATTGCATCTGTGTTCTTCCCATGAACCACACATGGATCCACCGGTGTCATTGCATGTCTGCTCTTTTCATTAACCACAGCTAGAGTCATTGCATGTGTGTTCTTCTCACAAACCACATATCACCGGAGTCATTGCATGTGTGTTCTTCCCTTGAACCACACATGGATCCACTAGTGTCATTGCATGTGTGTTCTTCCCACAGACCACACATGGATCCACCGGTGTCATTGCATGTGTGTTCTTCCCATGAACCACACATGGATCCACTAGTGTCATTGTATGTCTGCTCTTCCCATGAACCACAGCTAGAGTCATCACATGCGTGCTCTTTTCACAAACCACAGCTAGAGTCATTGGATGTGTGTTCTTCTTACAAACCATATCATGAACCACACCCAGTGTCATTGCATGTGTGTTCTTCTCACAAACCACACATGGATCCACCGGTGTCATTGCATGGCTGCTCCTCTCATTAACCACAGCTAGAGTCATTGTATATATGTTCTTTTCACAAACCACATATCACCAGAGTCATTGCATGTGTGTTCTTCCCATGAACCACACATGGATCCACCGGTGTCATTGCATGTGTGTTCTTCCCATGAACCACACCCAGTGTCATTGCATGTGTGTTCTTCTCACAGACCACACATGGATCCACCAGTGTCATTGCATGTGTGTTCTTCTCACAAACCATATCATGAACCACACCCATTTTCATTGCATGTGTGTTCTTCCCATGAACCACACATGGATCCACCAGTGTCATTACATGTGTGTTCTTCCCACAGACCACACATGGATCCACCCGTGTCATTGCATGTGTGTTCTTCCCAGGAACCACACATGGATCCAGCAGTGTCATTGCATGTGTGTTCTTCCCATGAAACACACATGGATCCACCAGTGTCAATGCATGTCTGCTCTTTTCATGAACCACAACTAGAGTCATTCGATGTGTGTTCTTCTCACAGACCACATATCACCAGTGTCATTGCATGTGTGTTCTTCCCAAAGACCACACGTGGATCCACCAGTGTCATTGCATGTGTGTTCTTCTCACAAACCATATCATGAACAACACCCAGTGTCATTGCATGTGTGTTCTTCTCCTAGACCACACATGGATCCACCAGTGTCATTGGATGTGTGTTCTTCTCACACACCATATCATGAACTACACCCAGTGTCATTGCATGTGTGTTCTTCCGATGAACCACACATGGATCCACCAGTGTCATTGCATGTCTGCTCTTTTCATTGACCACAGCTAGAGTCATTGCATGTGTGTTCTTCTCACAAACCACGTATCACCGGTGTCTATGCATGTGTGTTCTTACAATGAACCACACATGGATCCACCAGTGTCATTGCATATGTGTTCTTCCCACAGACCACACATGGATCCACCGGTGTCATTACATGTCTGCTCTTCTCATTAACCACAGCTAGAGTCATTGCATGCCTGTTCTTTTCACAAACCACATATCACCAGAGTCATTGCATGTGTGTTCTTCCCATGAACCACACCCAGTGTCATTGCATGTGTGTTCTTCTCATTAACCCCACATGGATCCACCGGTGTCATTGCATGTCTGCTCTTTTCATTAACCATAGCTAGAGTCATTGCATGTGTGCTCTTTTCACAAAACACATATCACCAGAGTAATTGCATGTGTGTTCTTCTCACAGACCACATATCACCTGTGTCATTGCATGTGTGTTCTTCCCAAAGACCACACATGGATCCACCAGTGTCATTGCACGTGTGTTCTTCCCACAGACCACACATGGATCCACCGGTGTCATTGCATGTGTGTTCTTCCCATGAACCACACATGGATCCACCGGTGTCATTGCATGTCTGCTCTTTTCATGAACCACACCTAGAGTCATTGGATGTGTGTTCTTTTCATGAACCACATATCACCGAAGTCATTGCATGTGTGTTTTTCCCAAAGACCACACATGGATCCACCAGTGTCATTTCATGTGTGTTCTTCCCACAGACCACACATGGTTCCACCAGTGTCATTGCATGTGTGTTCTTCCCACGAACCACACATGGATCCACCAGTGTCATTGTATGTCTGCTCATCCCATGAACCACAGCTAGAGTCATCGCATTCGTGCTCTTTTCCCAAACTATAGCTAGAGTCATTGCATGTGTGTTCTTCTTACAAACCATATCATGAACCACCCCCAGTGTCATTGCATGTGTGTTCTCACAAACCACACATGGATCCACCGGTGTCATTGCATGTCTGCTCTTCTCATTAACCACAGCTAGAGTCAATGCATGTCTGTTCTTTTCACAAACCACATATCACCAGAGTCATTGCACGTGTGTTCTTCCCATGAACCACACATGGATCCACCAGTGTCATTGCATGTGTAAACCACACATGTATCCACCCAGTGTCATCGCATGTGTGTTCTTCCGATGAACCACACATGGATCCACCAGTGTCATTGCATGTCTGCTCTTTTCACGAACCACAGCTAGAGTCATTGGATGTGTGTTCTTCTCATAGACCACAGATCACCAGTGTCATTGCATGTGTGTTCTTCCCAAAGACCACACATGGATCCACCAGTGTCATTGCATGTGTGTTCTTCTCACAAACCATATCATGAACCACACCCAGTGTCATTGCATGTGTATTATTCTCACAAACCACACATGGATCCACCAGTGTTATTGCATGTGTGTTCTTCTCACAAACCATATCATGAACCACACCCAGTGTCATTGCATGTGTGTTCTTCCCATGAACCACACATGGATCCACGAGTGTTATTGCATGTGTGTTCTTCCCATAGACCACACATGGATCCACCAGTGTCATTGCATGTGTGTTCTTCCCATGCACCACACATGGATCCACCAGTGTCATTGCATGTCTGCTCTTTTCATGAACCACACCTAGAGTCATTGGATGTGTGTTCTTCTCACAGACCACATATCACCAGTGTCATTGCATGTGTGTTCTTCCCAAAGACCACACATGGATCCACCAGTGTCATTGCATGTGTGTTCTTCCCAAAGACCACACATGGATCCACTAGTGTCATTGCATGTGTGTTCTTCTCATAGACCACACATGGATCCACCAGTGTCATTACATGTGTGTTCTTCTCACAGACCATATCAAGAACCACACCTAGTGTCATTGCATGTGTGTTCTTCCCATGAACCACACATGGATCCACCGGTGTCATTGCATGTCCACTCTTTTCATTAACCACAGCTAGAGTCATTGCATGTGTGTTCTTCTCACAAACCACATATCACCGGAGTCATTGCATGTGTGTTCTTCCCATGAACCACACATAGATCCACCAGTGTCATTGCATGTGTGTTCTTCCCACATACCACACATGGATCCACCGGTGTCATTGCATGTGTGTTCTTCCCATGAACCACACATGGATCCACTAGTGTCATTGTATGTCTGCTCTTCCCATGAACCACAACTAGAGTCATCGCATGTGTGCTCTTTTCACAAACCACAGCTAGAGTCATTGGATGTGTGTTCTTCTTACAAACCATATCATGAACGACACCGAGTGTCATTGCATGTGTGTTCTTCTCACAAACCACACATGGATCCACCAGTGTCATTGCATGTCTGCTCTTCTCATTAACCACATCTAGAGTCATTGCATGTATGTTCTTTTCACAAACCACATATCACCAGAGTCATTTCATGTGTGTTCTTCCCATGAACCACACATGGATCCACCAGTGTCATTGCATGTGTGCTCTTCCCATGAACCACACCCAGTGTCATTGCATGTGTGTTCTTCTCATAGACCACACATGGATCCACCAGTGTCATTGCATGTGTGAACCACACATGTATCCACCCAGTGTCATCGCATGTGTGTTCTTCCGATGAACCACACATGGATCCACCAGTGTCATTGCATGTCTGCTCTTTTCACGAACCACAGCTAGAGTCATTGGATGTGTGTTCTTCTCATAGACCACAGATCACCAGTGTCATTGCATGTGTGTTCTTCCCAAAGACCACACATGGATCCACCAGTGTCATTGCATGTGTGTTCTTCTCACAAACCATATCATGAACCACACCCAAAGTCATTGCATGTGTATTCTTCTCACAAACCACACATGGATCCACCAGTGTTATTGCATGTGTGTTCTTCTCACAAACCATATCATGAACCACACCCAGTGTCATTGCATGTGTGTTCTTCCCATGAACCACACATGGATCCACGAGTGTCATTGCATGTGTGTTCTTCCCATAGACCACACATGGATCCACCAGTGTCATTGCATGTGTGTTCTTCCCATGAACCACACATGGATCCACCAGTGTCATTGCATGTCTGCTCTTTTCATGAACCACACCTAGAGTCATTGGATGTGTGTTCTTCTCACAGACCACATATCACCAGTGTCATTGCATGTGTGTTCTTCCCAAAGACCACACATGGATCCACCAGTGTCATTGCATGTGTGTTCTTCCCAAAGACCACACATGGATCCACTAGTGTCATTGCATGTGTGTTCTTCTCATAGACCACACATGGATCCACCAGTGTCATTGCATGTGTGTTCTTCCCATGGACCACACATGGATCCACCGGTGTCATTGCATGTCTACTATTTTCATTAACCACAGCTAGAGTCATTGCATGTGTGTTCTTCTCACAAACCACATATCACCGGAGTCATTGCATGTGTGCTCTTCCCATGGACCACACATAGATCCACCAGTGTCATTGCATCTGTGTTCTTCCCACAGACCACACATGGATCCACCGGTGTCATTGCATGTGTGTTCTTCCCATGAACCACACATGGATCCACTAGTGTCATTGTATGTCTGCTCTTCCCATGAACCACAGCTAGAGTCATCGCATGCGTGCTCTTTTCACAAACCATAGCTAGAGTCATTGGATGTGTGTTCTTCTTACAAACCATATCATGAACCACACCCAGTGTCATTGCATGTGTGTTCTTCTCACAAACCACACATGGATCCACCGGTGTCATTGCATGTCTGCTCTTCTCATTAACCACAGCTAGAGTCATTGCATGTATGTTCTTTTCACAAACCATATATCACCAGATTCATTGCATGTGTGTTCTTCCCATGAACCACACATGGATCCACCGGTGTCATTGCATGTGTGTTCTTCCCATGAACCACACCCAGTGCCATTGCATGTGTGTTCTTCTCACAGACCACACATGGATCCACCAGTGTCATTGCATGTGTGAACCACACATGTATCCACCCAGTGTCATCGCATGTGTGTTCTTCCGATGAACCACACATGGATCCACTAGTGTCATTGCATGTCTGCTCTTTTCACGAACCACAGCTAGAGTCATTGGATGTGTGTTCTTCTCATAGACCACATATCACCAGTGTCATTGCATGTGTGTTCTTCCCAAAGACCACACATGGATCCACCAGTGTCATTGCATGTGTGTTCTTCTCACAAAAAATATCATGAACCACACCCAGTGTCATTGCATTTGTATTCTTCTCACAGACCACACATGGATCCACCAGTGTTATTGCATGTGTGTTATTATCACAAACCATATCATGAACCACACCCAGTGTCATTGCATGTGTGTTATTCCCATGAACCACACATGGATCCACGAGTGTCAGTGCATGTGTGTTCTTCCCATAGACCACACATGGATCCACCAGTGTCATTGCATGTCTGCTCTTTTCATGAACCACACCTAGACTCATTGGATGTGTGTTCTTCTCACAGACCACATATCACCAGTGTCATTGCATGTTTGTTCTTCCCAAAGACCACACATGGATCCACCAGTGTCATTGCATGTGTGTTCTTCTCACAAACCATATCATGAACCACACCCAGTGTCATTGCATGTGTGTTCTTCTCATAGACCACACATGGATCCACCAGTGTCATTGCATGTGTGTTCTTCTCAGAGACCATATCATGAACCACACCTAGTGTCATTGCATGTGTGTTCTTCCCATGAACCACACATAGATCCACCAGTGTCATTGCATGTGTGTTCTTCCCACATACCACACATGGATCCACCGGTGTCATTGCATGTGTGTTCTTCCCATGAACCACACATGGATCCACTAGTGTCATTGTATGTCTGCTCTTCCCATGAACCACAGCTAGAGTCATCGCATGCGTGCTCTTTTCACAAACCACAGCTAGAGTCATTGGATGTGTGTTCTTCTTACAAACCATATCATGAACCACACCCAGTGTCATTGCATGTGTGTTCTTCTCACAAACCACACATGGATCCACCGGTGTCATTGCATGTGTGCTCTTCTCATTAACCACAGCTAGAGTCATTGCATGTATGTTCTTTTCACAAACCATATATCACCAGATTCATTGCATGTGTGTTCTTCCCATGAACCACACATGGATCCACCAGTGTCATTGCATGTGTGTTCTTCCCATGAACCACACCCAGTGTCATTGCATGTGTGTTCTTCTCATAGACCACACATGGATCCACCAGTGTCATTGCATGTGTGAACCACACATGTATCCACCCAGTGTCATCGCATGTGTGTTCTTCCGATGAACCACACATGGATCCACCAGTGTCATTGCATGTCTGCTCTTTTCACGAACCACAGCTAGAGTCATTGGATGTGTGTTCTTCTCATAGACCACAGATCACCAGTGTCATTGCATGTGTGTTCTTCCCAAAGACCACACATGGATCCACCAGTGTCATTGCATGTGTGTTCTTCTCACAAACCATATCATGAACCACACCCAAAGTCATTGCATGTGTATTCTTCTCACAAACCACACATGGATCCACAAGTGTTATTGCATGTGTCTTCTTCTCACAAACCATATCATGAACCACACCCAGTGTCATTGCATGTGTGTTCTTCCCATGAACCACACATGGATCCACGAGTGTCATTGCATGTGTGTTCTTCCCATAGACCACACATGGATCCACCAGTGTCATTGCATGTGTGTTCTTCCCATGAACCACACATGGATCCACCAGTGTCATTGCATGTCTGCTCTTTTCATGAACCACACCTAGAGTCATTGGATGTGTGTTCTTCTCACAGACCACATATCACCAGTGTCATTGCATGTGTGTTCTTCCCAAAGACCACACATGGATCCACCAGTGTCATTGCATGTCTACTATTTTCATTAACCACAGCTAGAGTCATTGCATGTGTGTTCTTCTCACAAACCACATATCACCGGAGTCATTGCATGTGTGCTCTTCCCATGAACCACACATAGATCCACCAGTGTCATTGCATGTGTGTTCTTCCCACAGACCACACATGGATCCACCGGTGTCATTGCATGTGTGTTCTTCCCATGAACCACACATGGATCCACTAGTGTCATTGTATGTCTGCTCTTCCCATGAACCACAGCTAGAGTCATCGCATGCGTGCTCTTTTCACAAACCATAGCTAGAGTCATTGGATGTGTGTTCTTCTTACAAACCATATCATGAACCACACCCAGTGTCATTGCATGTGTGTTCTTCTCACAAACCACACATGGATCCACCGGTGTCATTGCATGTCTGCTCTTCTCATTAACCACAGCTAGAGTCATTGCATGTATGTTCTTTTCACAAACCATATATCACCAGATTCATTGCATGTGTGTTCTTCCCATGAACCACACATGGATCCACCGGTGTCATTGCATGTGTGTTCTTCCCATGAACCACACCCAGTGTCATTGCATGTGTGTTCTTCTCATAGACCACACATGGATCCACCAGTGTCATTGCATGTGTGAACCACACATGTATCCACCCAGTGTCATCGCATGTGTGTTCTTCCGATGAACCACACATGGATCCACCAGTGTCATTGCATGTCTGCTCTTTTCACGAACCACAGCTAGAGTCATTGGATGTGTGTTCTTCTCATAGACCATAGATCACCAGTGTCATTGCATGTGTGTTCTTCCCAAAGACCACACATGGATCCACCAGTGTCATTGCATGTGTGTTCTTCTCACAAAAAATATCATGAACCACACCCAGTGTCATTGCATTTGTATTCTTCTCACAGACCACACATGGATCCACCAGTGTTATTGCATGTGTGTTCTTCTCACAAACCATATCATGAACCACACCCAGTGTCATTGCATGTGTGTTATTCCCATGAACCACACATGGATCCACGAGTGTCAGTGCATGTGTGTTCTTCCCATAGACCACACATGGATCCACCAGTGTCATTGCATGTCTGCTCTTTTCATGAACCACACCTAGACTCATTGGATGTGTGTTCTTCTCACAGACCACATATCACCAGTGTCATTGCATGTTTATTCTTCCCAAAGACCACACATGGATCCACCAGTGTCATTGCATGTGTGTTCTTCTCACAAACCATATCATGAACCACACCTAGTGTCATTGCATGTGTGTTCTTCTCATAGACCACACATGGATCCACCAGTGTCATTGCATGTGTGTTCTTCTCAGAGACCATATCATGAACCACACCTAGTGTCATTGCATGTGTGTTCTTCCCATGAACCACACATGGATCCACCGGTGTCATTGCATGTCTGCTCTTTTCATTACCCACGGCTAGAGTCATTGCATGTGTGTTCTTCTCACAAACCACATATCACCGGAGTCATTGCATGTGTGTTCTTCCCATGAACCACACATGGATCCACCAGTGTCATTGCATGTGTGTTCTTCCCACACACCACACATGGATCCACCGGTGTCATTGCATGTGTGTTCTTCCCATGAACCACACATGGACCCACTAGTGTCATTGTATGTCTGCTCTTCCCATCAACCACAGCTAGATTCATCGCATGCGTGCTCGTTTCACAAACCATAGCTAGAGTCATTGGATGTGTGTTCTTCTTACAAAGCATATCATGAACCACACCCAGTGTCATTGCATGTGTGTTCATCTCACAAACCACACATGGATCCACCGGTGTCATTGCATGTCTACTCTTCTCATTAACCACAACTAGAGTCATTGCAAGTATGTTCTTTTCACAAACCACATATCACCAGAGTCATTGCATGTGTGTTCTTCCCATGAACCACACATGGATCCACCGGTGTCATTGCATGTGTGTTCTTCCCATGAACCACACCCAGTGTCATTGCATGTGTGTTCTTCTCACAGACCACACATGGATCCACCAGTGTCATTGCATGTCTGAACCACACATGTATCCACCCAGTGTCATCGCACGTGTGTTCTTCCAATGAACCACACATGGATCCACCAGTGTCATTGCATGTCTGCTCTTTTCACGAACAACAGCTAGAGTCATTGGATGTGTGTTCTTCTCATAGACCACAGATCACCAGTGTCATTGCATGTGTGTTCTTCCCAAAGACCACACATGGATCCACCAGTGTCATTGCATGTGTGTTCTTCTCACAAACCATATCATGAACCACACCCAGTGTCATTGCATGTGTATTCTTCTCACAAACCACACATGGATCCACCAGTGTTATTGCATGTGTGTTCTTCTCACAAACCATATCATGAACCACACCCAGTGTCATTGCATGTGTGTTCTTCCCATGAACCACACATGGATCCACGAGTGTCATTGCTTGTGTGTTCCTACCATAGACCACACGTGGATCCACCAGTGTCATTGCATGTGTGTTCTTCCCATGAACCACACATGGATCCACTAGTGTCATTGCATGTCTGCTCTTTTCATGAACCACACCTAGAGTCATTGAATGTGTGTTCTTCTCACAGACCACATATCACCAGTGTCAGTGCATGTGTGTTCTTCCCAAAGACCATACATGGATCCACCAGTGTCATTGCATGTGTGTTCTTCTCACAAACCATATCATGAATCACACCCAGTGTCATTGCATGTGTGTTCTTCTCATAGACCACACATGCATCCACCAGTGTCATTGCATGTGTATTCTTCTCACAGACCATATCATGAACCACACCTAGTGTCATTGCATGTGTGTTCTTCCCATGAACCACACATGGATCCACCGGTATCATTGCATGTCTGCTCTTTTCATTAACCACAGCTAGAGTCATTGCATGTGTGTTCTTCTCACAAACCACATATCACCGGAGTCATTGCATGTGTGTTCTTCCCATGAACCACACATGGATCCACCAGTGTCATTGCATGTGTGTTCTTACCATAGACCACACATGGATCCACCGGTGTCATTGCATGTGTGTTCTTCCCATGAACCACACATGGATCCACTAGTGTCATTGTATGTTTGCTCTTCCCATGAACCACAGCTAGAGTCATCGCATGCGTGCTCTTTTCACAAACCATAGCTAGAGTCATTGGATGTGTGTTCTTCTTACAAACCATATCATGAACCACACCCAGTGTCATTGCATGTGTGTTCTTCTCACAAACCACACATGGATCCACCGGTGTCATTGCATGTCTGCTCTTCTCATTAACCACAGCTAGAGTCATTGCATGTATGTTCTTTTCACAAACCATATATCACCAGATTCATTGCATGTGTGTTCTTCCCATGAACCACACATGGATCCACCGGTGTCATTGCATGTGTGTTCTTCCCATGAACCACACCCAGTGTCATTGCATGTGTGTTCTTCTCATAGACCACACATGGATCCACCAGTGTCATTGCATGTGTGAACCACACATGTATCCACCCAGTGTCATCGCATGTGTGTTCTTCCGATGAACCACACATGGATCCACCAGTGTCATTGCATGTCTGCTCTTTTCACGAACCACAGCTAGAGTCATTGGATGTGTGTTCTTCTCATAGACCATAGATCACCAGTGTCATTGCATGTGTGTTCTTCCCAAAGACCACACATGGATCCACCAGTGTCATTGCATGTGTGTTCTTCTCACAAAAAATATCATGAACCACACCCAGTGTCATTGCATTTGTATTCTTCTCACAGACCACACATGGATCCACCAGTGTTATTGCATGTGTGTTCTTCTCACAAACCATATCATGAACCACACCCAGTGTCATTGCATGTGTGTTATTCCCATGAACCACACATGGATCCACGAGTGTCAGTGCATGTGTGTTCTTCCCATAGACCACACATGGATCCACCAGTGTCATTGCATGTCTGCTCTTTTCATGAACCACACCTAGACTCATTGGATGTGTGTTCTTCTCACAGACCACATATCACTAGTGTCATTGCATGTTTGTTCTTCCCAAAGACCACACATGGATCCACCAGTGTCATTGCATGTGTGTTCTTCTCACAAACCATATCATGAACCACACCTAGTGTCATTGCATGTGTGTTCTTCTCATAGACCACACATGGATCCACCAGTGTCATTGCATGTGTGTTCTTCTCAGAGACCATATCATGAACCACACCTAGTGTCATTGCATGTGTGTTCTTCCCATGAACCACACATGGATCCACCGGTGTCATTGCATGTCTGCTCTTTTCATTACCCACGGCTAGAGTCATTGCATGTGTGTTCTTCTCACAAACCACATATCACCGGAGTCATTGCATGTGTGTTCTTCCCATGAACCACACATGGATCCACCAGTGTCATTGCATGTGTGTTCTTCCCACACACCACACATGGATCCACCGGTGTCATTGCATGTGTGTTCTTCCCATGAACCACACATGGACCCACTAGTGTCATTGTATGTCTGCTCTTCCCATCAACCACAGCTAGATTCATCGCATGCGTGCTCGTTTCACAAACCATAGCTAGAGTCATTGGATGTGTGTTCTTCTTACAAAGCATATCATGAACCACACCCAGTGTCATTGCATGTGTGTTCTTCTCACAAACCACACATGGATCCACCGGTGTCATTGCATGTCTACTCTTCTCATTAACCACAACTAGAGTCATTGCAAGTATGTTCTTTTCACAAACCACATATCACCAGAGTCATTGCATGTGTGTTCTTCCCATGAACCACACATGGATCCACCGGTGTCATTGCATGTGTGTTCTTCCCATGAACCACACCCAGTGTCATTGCATGTGTGTTCTTCTCACAGACCACACATGGATCCACCAGTGTCATTGCATGTCTGAACCACACATGTATCCACCCAGTGTCATCGCACGTGTGTTCTTCCAATGAACCACACATGGATCCACCAGTGTCACTGCATGTCTGCTCTTTTCACGAACAACAGCTAGAGTCATTGGATGTGTGTTCTTCTCATAGACCACAGATCACCAGTGTCATTGCATGTGTGTTCTTCCCAAAGACCACACATGGATCCACCAGTGTCATTGCATGTGTGTTCTTCTCACAAACCATATCATGAACCACACCCAGTGTCATTGCATGTGTATTCTTCTCACAAACCACACATGGATCCACCAGTGTTATTGCATGTGTGTTCTTCTCACAAACCATATCATGAACCACACCCAGTGTCATTGCATGTGTGTTCTTCCCATGAACCACACATGGATCCACGAGTGTCATTGCTTGTGTGTTCCTACCATAGACCACACGTGGATCCACCAGTGTCATTGCATGTGTGTTCTTCCCATGAACCACACATGGATCCACTAGTGTCATTGCATGTCTGCTCTTTTCATGAACCACACCTAGAGTCATTGAATGTGTGTTCTTCTCACAGACCACATATCACCAGTGTCAGTGCATGTGTGTTCTTCCCAAAGACCATACATGGATCCACCAGTGTCATTGCATGTGTGTTCTTCTCACAAACCATATCATGAATCACACCCAGTGTCATTGCATGTGTGTTCTTCTCATAGACCACACATGCATCCACCAGTGTCATTGCATGTGTATTCTTCTCACAGACCATATCATGAACCACACCTAGTGTCATTGCATGTGTGTTCTTCCCATGAACCACACATGGATCCACCGGTATCATTGCATGTCTGCTCTTTTCATTAACCACAGCTAGAGTCATTGCATGTGTGTTCTTCTCACAAACCACATATCACCGGAGTCATTGCATGTGTGTTCTTCCCATGAACCACACATGGATCCACCAGTGTCATTGCATGTGTGTTCTTACCACAGACCACACATGGATCCACCGGTGTCATTGCATGTGTGTTCTTCCCATGAACCACACATGGATCCACTAGTGTCATTGTATGTCTGCTCTTCCCGTGAACCACAGCTAGAGTCATCGCATGCGTGCTCTTTTCACAAACCACAGCTAGAGTCATTGGATGTGTGTTCTTCTCACAAACCACACATGATCCACCGGTGTCATTGCATGTCTGCTCTTCTCATTAACCACAGCTAGAGTCATTGTATGTATGTTCTTTTCACAAACCACATATCACCAGAGTCATTGCATGTGTGTTCTTCCCATGAACCACACATGGATCCACCGATGTCATTGCATGTGTGTTCTTCCCATGAACCACACCCAGTGTCATTGCATGTGTGTTCTTCTCACAGACCACACATGGATCCACCAGTGTCATTGCATGTGTGTTATTCTCACAAACCATATCATGAACCACACCCAGTGTCATTGCATGTGTGTTCTTCCCATGAACCACACATGGATCCACCAGTGTCATTGCATGTGTGTTCTACCCACAGACCACACATGGATCCACCAGTGTCATTGCATGTGTGTTCTTCCCATGAACCACACATGGATCCACCAGTGTCATTGCATGTCTGCTCTTTTCACGAACCACAGCTAGAGTCATTGGATGTGTGTTCTTCTCATAGACCACATATCACCAGTGTCATTGCATGTGTGTTCTTCCCAAAGACCACACATGGATCCACCAGTGTCATTGCATGTGTGTTCTTCTCACAAAACATATCATGAACCACACCCAGTGTCATTGCATGTGTATTCTTCTCAAAGACCACACATGGATCCACTAGTGTTATTGCATGTGTGTTCTTCTCACAAACCATATCATGAACCACACCCAGTGTCATTGCATGTGTGTTCTTCCCATTAACCACACATGGATCCACGAGTGTCAGTGCATGTGTGTTCTTCCCATAGACCACACATGGATCAACCAGTGTCATTGCATGTGTTTTCTTCCCATGAACCACACATGGATCCACCAGTGTCATTGCATGTCTTCTCTTTTCATGAACCACACCTAGAGTCATTGGATGTGTGTTCTTCTCACAGACCACATATCACCAGTGTCATTGGATGTGTGTTCTTCCCAAAGACCACACATGGATCTACCAGTGTCATTGCATGTGTGTTCTTCTCACAAACCATATCATGAACCACACCCAGTGTCATTGCATGTGTGTTCTTCTCATAGACCACACATGGATCCACCAGTGTCATTGCATGTGTGTTCTTCTCACAGACCATATCATGAACCACACCCAGTGTCATTGCATGTGTGTTCTTCCGATGAACCACACAAGGATCCACCGGTGTCATTGCATGTCTGCTCTTTTCATTAACCACATCTAGAGTCATTGCATGTGTGTTCTTCTCACAAACCACATATCACCGAAGTCATTGCATGTGTGTTCTTCCTATGAACCACACAAGGATCCACCAGTGTCATTGCATGTGTGTTCTTCCCACAGACCACACATGGATCCACCGGTGTCATTGCATGTGTGTTCTTCCCATGAACCACACATGGATCCACTAGTGTCATTGCATGTGTGTTCTTCTCACAAACCTTATCATGAACCACACCCAGTGTCATTGCATGTGTGTTCTTCTCATAGACCACACATTGATCCACTAGTGTCATTGCATGTGTGTTCTTCTCACAAACCATATCATGAACCACACCCAGTGTCATTGCATGTGTGTTCTTCTCATAGACCACACATGGATCCACCAGTGTCATTGCATGTGTGTTCTTCTCATAGACCATATCATGAACCACACCCAGTGTCATTGCATGTGTGTTCTTCCGATGAACCACACAAGGATCCACCGGTGTCATTGCATGTCTGCTCTTTTCATTAACCACAGCTAGAGTCATTGCATGTGTGTTCTTCTCACAAACCACATATCACCGGAGTCATTGCATGTGTGTTCTTCCCACGAACCACACATGGATCCACCAGTGTCATTGCATGTGTGTTCTTCCCACAGACCACACATGGATCCACCGGTGTCATTGCATGTGTGTTCTTTCCATGAACCACACATGGATCCACTAGTGTCATTGTATGTCTGCACTTCCCATGAACCACAGCTAGAGTCATCGCATGCGTGCTCTTTTCACAAGCCACTGCTAGAGTCATTGGATGTGTGTTCTTCTTACAAACCATATCATGAACCACATCCAGTGTCATTGCATGTGTGTTCTTCTTACAAACCACACATGGATCCACCGGTGTCATTGCATGTCTGCTCTTCTCATTAACCACAGCTAGAGTCATTGCATGAATGTTCTTTTCACAAACCACATATCACCAGAGTCATTGCATGTGTGTTCTTCCCATGAACCACACATGGATCCACCGGTGTCATTGCATGTGTGTTCTTCCCATGAACCACACCCAGTGTCATTGCATGTGTGTTCTTCTCACAGACCACACATGGATCCACCAGTGTCATTGCATGTGTGTTCTTCTCACAAACCATATCATGAACCACACCCATTGTCATTGCATGTGTGTTCTTCCCATGAACCACACATGGATCCACCAGTGTCATTGCATGTGTGTTCTTCCCACAGACCACACATGGATCCACCAATGTCATTGTATGTGTGTTCTTCCCATGAACCACACATGGATCCACCAGTGTCATTGCATGTCTGCTCTTTTCACGAACCACAGCTAGAGTCATTGGATGTGTGTTCTTCCCAAAGACAACACATGGATCCACCAGTGTCATTGCATGTGTGTTCTTCCCACAGACCACACATGGATCCACCAGTGTCATTGCATGTGTGTTCTTCCCACAGACCACACATGGATCCACCAGTGTTAGTGCATGTGTGTTCTTCCCACGAACAACACATGGATCCACCAGTGTCATTGTATGTCTGCTCTTTTCATTAACCATATCTAGAGTCATTGCATGTCTGCTCTTTTCACAAACCACATATCACCAGAGTCATTGCATGTGTGTTCTTCCCATGAACCACACATGGATCCACCAGTGTCATTGCATGTGTGTTCTTCCCATGAACCACACCCAGTGTCATTGCATGTGTGTTCTTCTCACAGACCACACATGGATCCACCGGTGTCATTGCATGTCTGCTCTTTTCATTAACCATATCTAGAGTCATTGCATGTCTGCTCTTTTCATTAACCACAGGTAGAGTCATTGCATGTGTGTTCTTTTCATGAACCACATATCACCGAAGTCATTGCATGTGTGTTCTTCCCAAAGACCACACATGGATCCACCAGTGTCATTGCATGTGTGTTCTTCCCAAAGACCACACATGGATCCACCAGTGTCATTGCATGTGTGTTCTTCCCACAGACCACACATGGATCCACCAGTGTCATCACATGTGTGTTCTTCCCATGAACCACACATGGATCCACCTGTGTCATTGTATGTCTGCTCTTCCCATGAACCACAGCTAGAGTCATCGCATTCGTGCTCTTTTCACAAACCACAGCTAGAGTCATTGCATGTGTGTTCTTCTTACAAACCATATCATGAACCACCCCAGTGTCATTGCATGTGTGTTCTCACAAACCACACATGGATCCACCGGTGTCATTGCATGTCTGCTCTTCTCATTAACCACAGCTAGAGTCATTGCATGTCTGTTCTTTTCACAAACCACATATCACCAGAGTCATTGCATGTGTGTTCTTCCCATGAACCACACATGGATCCACGAGTGTCATTGCATGTGTGTTCTTCCCATAGACCACACATGGATCCACCAGTGTCATTGCATGTGTGTTCTTCCCATGAACCACACATGGATCCACCAGTGTTATTGCATGTCTGCTCCTTTCATGAACCACACCTAGAGTCATTGGATGTGTGTTCTTCTGACAGACCACATATCACCAGTGTCATTGCATGTGTGTTCTTCCCAAAGACCACACATGGATCCACTAGTGTCATTGCATTTGTATTCTTCTCACAAACCATATCATGAACCACACCCAGTGTCATTGCATGTGTGTTCTTCTCATAGACCACACATGGATCCACCAGTGTCATTGCATGTGTGTTCTTCTCAGAGACCATATCATGAACCACACCTAGTGTCATTGCCTGTGTGTTCTTCCCATGAACCACACATGGATCCACCGGTGTCATTGCATGTCTGCTCTTTTCATTAACCACAGCTAGAGTCATTGCATGTGTGTTCTTCTCACAAACCACATATCACCGGAGTCATTGCATGTGTGTTCTTCCCATGAACCACACATGGATCCACCAGTGTCATTGCATGTGCGTTCTTCCCATAGACCACACATGGATCCACCGGTGTCATTGCATGTGTGTTATTTCCATGAACCACACATGGATCCACTCGTGTCATTGTATGTCTGCTCTTCTCATTAACCACAACTAGAGTCATTGCATGTATGTTCTTTTCACAAACCATAGCTAAAGTCATTGGATGTGTGTCCTTCCCATGAACCACACATGGATCCACCGGTGTCATTGCATGTGTGTTCTTCCCATGAACCACACCCAGTGTCATTGCATGTGTGTTCTTCTCACAGACCACACATGGATCCACCAGTGTCATTGCATGTGTGAACCACACATGTATCCACCCAGTGTCATCGCATGTGTGTTCTTTCGATGAACCACACATGGATCCACCAGTGTCATTGCATGTCTGCTCTTTTCACGAACCACAGCTAGAGTCATTGGATGTGTGTTCTTCTCATAGACCACGTATCACCGGTGTCATTGCATGTGTGTTCTTCCCAAAGACCACACATGGATTCACAAGTGTCATTGCATGTGTGTTCTTCTCACAAACCATATCATGAACCACACCGAGTGTCATTGCATGTGTATTCTTCTCACAGACCACACATGGATCCACCAGTGTTATTGCATGTGTGTTCTTCTCACAAACCATATCATGAACCACACCCAGTGTCATTGCATGTGTGTTCTTCCCATGAACCACACATCGATCCACGAGTGTCATTGCATGTGTGTTCTTCCCATAGACCACACATGGATCCACCAGTGTCATTGCATGTGTGTTCTTCCCATGAACCACACATGGATCCACCAGTGTCATTGCATGTCTGCTCTTTTCATGAACCACACCTAGAGTCATTGGATGTGTGTTCTTCTCACAGACCATATATCACTAGTGTCATTGCATGTGTGTTCTTCTCACAAACCATATCATGAACCACACCCAGTGTCATTGCATGTGTGTTCTTCTCATAGACCACACATGGATCCACCAGTGTCATTGCATGTGTGTTCTTCTCAGAGACCATATCATGAACCACACCAAGTGTCATTGCATGTGTGTTCTTCCCATGAACCACACATGGATCCACCGGTGTCATTGCATGTCTGCTCTTTTCATTAACCACAGCTAGAGTCATTGCATGTGTGTTCTTCTCACAAACCACATATCACCGGAGTCATTGCATGTGTGTTGTTCCCATGAACCACACATGGATCCACCAGTGTCATTGCATGTGTGTTCTTCCCACAGACCACACATGGATCCACCGGTGTCATTGCATGTGTGTTCTTCCATGAACCACACATGGATCCACTAGTGTCATTGTATGTCTGCTCTTCCCATGAACCACTGCTAGAGTCATCGCATGCGTGCTCTTTTCACAAACCACGGCTAGAGTCATTGGATGTGTGTTCTTCTTACAAACCATATCATGAACCACACCCAGTGTAATTGCATGTGTGTTCTTCTCACAAACCACACATGGATCCACCGGTGTCATTGCATGTCTGTTCTTCTCATTAACCACAGCTAGAGTCATTGCATGTATGTTCTTTTCACAAACCACATATCACCTGAGTCATTGCATGTGTGTTCTTCCCATGAACCACACATGGATCCAGCGGTGTCATTGCATGTGTGTTCTTCCCATGAACCACACCCAGTGGCATTGCATGTGTGTTCTTCTCACAGACCACACATGGATCCACCAGTGTCATTGCATGTGTGTTCTTCTCACAAACCATATCATGAACCACACCCATTGTCATTGCATGTGTGTTCTTCCCATGAACCACACATGGATCCACCAGTGTCATTGCATGTGTTTTCTTCCCACAGACCACACATGGATCCACCAGTGTCATTGTATGTGTGTTCTTCCCATGAACCACACATGGATCCACAAGTGTCATTGCATGTCTGCTCTTTTCATGAACCACAACTAGAGTCATTCGATGTGTGTTCTTCTCACAGACCACATATCACCAGTGTCATTGCATGTGTGTTCTTCCCAAAGACCACACATGGATCCACCAGTGTCATTGCATGTGTGTTCTTCTCACAAACCATATCATGAACAACACCAAGTGTCATTGCATGTATGTTCTTCTCATAGACCACACATGGATCCACCGGTGTCATTGCATGTGTGTTCTTCTCACAAACCATATCATGAACCACACCTAGTGTCATTGCATGTGTGTTCTTCCGATGAACCACACATGGATCCACCTGTGTTATTGCATGTCTGCTCTTTTCATTGACCACAGCTAGAGTCATTGCATGTGTGTTCTTCTCACAAACCACGTATCACCGTTGTCTATGCATGTGTGTTCTTACAATGAACCACACATGGATCCACCGGTGTCATTACATGTCTGCTCTTCTCATTAACCACAGCTAAAGTCATTGCATGTCTGTTCTTTTTACAAACCACATATCACCAGAGTCATTGCATGTGTGTTCTTCCCATGAACCACACCCAGTGTCATTGCACGTGTGTTCTTCTCATTAACCCCAGATGGATCCACCGGTGTCATTGCATGTCTGCTCTTTTCATTAACCATATCTAGAGTCATTGCATGTGTGCTCTTTTCACAAACCACATATCACCAGAGTAATTGCATGTGTGTTCTTCTCACAGACCACATATCACCTGTGTCATTGCATGTGTGTTCTTCCCGAAGACTACACATGGATCCACCAGTGTCATTGCATGTGTGTTATTACCACATACCACACATGGATCCACCGGTGTCATTGCATGTGTGTTCTTCCCATGAACCACACATGGATCCACCGGTGTCATTGCATGTCTGCTCTTTTCATTAACCACAGCTAGAGTCATTGCATGTGTGTTCTTTTCATGAACCACATATCACCGAAGTCATTGCATGTGTGTTCTTCCCAAAGACCACACATGGATCCACCAGTGTCATTGCATGTGTGTTCTTCCCATAGACCACACATGGATCCACCAGTGTCATTGCATGTGTGTTCTTCCCATGAACCACACATGGATCCACCAGTGTCATTGTATGTCTACTCTTCAAATGAACCACAGCTAGAGTCATCGCATTCGTGCTCTTTTCACAAACCACAGCTAGAGTCATTGCGTGTGTGTTCTTCTTACAAACCATATCATGAACCACTCCTAGTGTCATTGTATGTGTGTTCTCACAAACCACACATGGATCGACCGGTGTCATTGCATGTCTGCTCTTCTCATTAACCACACCTAGAGTCATTGCATGTCTGTTCTTTTCACAAACCACATATCACCAGAGTCATTGCATCTGTGTTCTTCTCATGAACCACACATGGATCCACCAGTGTCATTGCATGTGTGAACCACACATGTATCCACCCAGTGTCATCGCATGTGTGTTCTTCCGATGAACCACACATGGATCCACCAGTGTCATTGCATGTCTGCACTTTTCACGAACCACAGCTAGAGTCATTGGATGTGTGTTCTTCTCATAGACCACATATCACCAGTGTCATTGCATGTGTGTTCTTCCCAAAGACCACACATGGATCCACCAGTGTCATTGCATGTGTGTTCTTCTCACAAACCATATCACGAACCACACCCAGTGTCATTGCACGTGTATTCTTCTCACAGACCGCACATGGATCCACCAGTGTTATTGCATGTGTCTTCTTCTCACAAACCATATCATGAACCACACCCAGTGTCATTGCATGTGTGTTCTTCCCATGAACCACACATGGATCCACGAGTGTCATTGCATGTGTGTTCTTCCCATAGACCACACATGGATCCACCAGTGTCATTGCATGTGTGTTCTTCCCATGAACCACACATGGATCCACCAGTGTCATTGCATGTCTGCTATTTTGATGAACCACACCTAGAGTCATTGGATGTGTGTTCTTCTCATAGACCACATATCACCAGTGTCATTGCATGTGTGTTCTTCCCAAAGACCACACATGGATCCACCAGTGTCATTGCATGTGTGTTCTTCTCAAAAACCATATCATGAACCACACCCAGTGTCATTGCATGTGTGTTCTTCTCATAGACCACACATGGATCCACCTGTGTCATTGCATCTGTGTTCTTCTCACAGACCATATCATGAACCACACCCAGTGTCATTGCATGTGTGTTCTTCCCATGAACCACACATGGATCCACCGGTGTCATTGCATGTCTGCTCTTTTCATTAACCACAGCTAGAGTCATTGCATGTGTGTTCTTCTCACAAACCACATATCACCTGTGTCATTGCATGTGTGTTCTTCCCATGAACCACACATGGATCCACCAGTGTCATTGCATGTGTGTTCTTCCCACAGACCACACATGGATCCACCGATGTCATTGCATGTGTGTTCTTCCCATGAACCACACATGGGTCCACCAGTGTCATTGTATGTCTGCTCTTCCCATGAACCACAGCTAGAGTCATCGCATGCGTGCTCTTTTCACAAACCACAGCTAGAGTCATTGGATGTGTGTTCTTCTCATAGACCACATATCACCAGTGTCATTGCATGTGTGTTCTTCCCAAAGACCACACATGGATCCACCAGTGTCATTTCATGTGTGTTCTTCTCAAAAACCATATCATGAACCACACCCAGTGTCATTGCATGTGTGTTCTTCTCATAGACCACACATGGATCCACCTGTGTCATTGCATGTGTGTTCTTCTCACAGACCATATCATGAACCACACCCAGTGTCATTGCATGTGTGTTCTTCCCATGAACCACACATGGATCCACCGGTGTCATTGCATGTCTGCTCTTTTCATTAACCACAGCTAGAGTCATTGCATGTGTGTTCTTCTCACAAACCACATATCACCTGTGTCATTGCATGTGTGTTCTTCCCATGAACCACACATGGATCCACCAGTGTCATTGCATGTGTGTTCTTCCCACAGACCACACATGGATCCACCGATGTCATTGCATGTGTGTTCTTCCCATGAACCACACATGGGTCCACCAGTGTCATTGTATGTCTGCTCTTCCCATGAACCACAGCTAGAGTCATCGCATGCGTGCTCTTTTCACAAACCACAGCTAGAGTCATTGGATGTGTGTTCTTCTTACTAACCATATCATGAACCACACCCAGTGTTATTGCATGTGTGTTCTTCTCACAAACCACACATGGATCCACCGGTGTCATTGCATGTCTGCTCTTCTCATTAATCACAGCTAGAGTCATTGCATGTCTGTTCTTTTCACAAAACGTATCACCAGAGTCATTGCATGTGTGTTCTTCCCATAAACCACATATCACCGGTGTCATTGCATGTCTACTCTTCTCATTAACCACAGCTAGATCCACTCTTGTCATTGGATGTATGTTCTTTTCATAAACCGCATATGGATACTAATTAACCTTATCAGAGCCCTAACCTTAGCGTTAGACCGAGTCTTCTAGAAGGCACGCCCTAACATAGTTGTTCTGCTTGTCGATTGTTACATACCGTCCGATTGGGGCGCTTGGACGATTGGGATGGTTTTCGTGAGATCGATCCGCGAGTAGTCTGTTCTGCGGCATGATTGGCCACGCTTGCTCTAGACAAACTGGCAACACCGGGGGCTCCCCTGTTGCGAGTGTCACGACTCACGAGTTGAGCGGGCCATATCCCAGTGTCACGTCCCCATTACTTCTCTTCCTACCCGTACTTCTCTTCCTTCCCCTCGAAGCCACATTCCCCACTTTACTCCCATCCTGCCGTAGCCGCAAGCCGATGGCACCGCCATCCCAATCCCCTCTCCGGCAGCGACCCCCCTCCCCTCTCGCCATGGGTTCAAGGGGAGACGACGAGGAAACGCGTCGTGACAATAGGGACGGTGATTTCGATGTGAGTCGTCTCATCTCTATCTCTATCATCCGTGGCCAGTTATCTATTTTTTGAGCCAGATCTAATCCGTTTACTCATGCGCGTATGATGTGTTAGGCCAACCAGATGATGTATGACGCCGACTATCACGGTTTAGCGGATGAAGACAGTCCTCTGCTATGTAAACATGGATATGTTCCTGCTAAATTTGTAGCGTTCGAAGGATGAAACGCAGGCAGGAGGTTTCTACGGTGTCAAGGACATCGTGCAATGATGCGAGGCGGAAGTTGCGGTGTTGTCAAATGGGTAGATCCAGAGTGGCCCAAATCGATGCAGAAAACGCTGGACAAACTATGGGAAATGACTGTGGAGTTGAAAGAATCCTCATTCATCTCACTTCTTGACAGTGTTGAGATGAAGCTATGGGAACCAGTTGACACGACCAAGCATAACCGAGCTCTCATGGGGGTGGAAGACAAGGTTAGCAAAGTCGAGAAGGAGAGGGACACGGCGTTGGCCCTGAAGGCTAAAGCAGAGCAAGAACTGACTCAAGCAAGGAAGGATCTTCACCAGGCCAAAGTCCTGTAGTTCACAACTACGAGTATTGACAAGTGCATGAGGAAAGATGTAGAGAAACAATTGAAGCTGTGCAAGGAAGATGCTAAAAGGAAGGAGTAGACGATTCGATCCTTGATCTCGCAGGAAGATGCGCATAGGGCTAAGATTAGGAAGATCAAGGAGATGTGTGTTAACTAGTTCTATTTAGCTTAAGCCCCGTGCCTTTTTTAAGTTATAATAGTTGTACTTGTTGACCTAGCGGTCTGAACTATTGGCCCTGGAGTCCTGGGAGTAAAAAAATTGGTCGCCCGTTAATCTGTCTTAATGGTGCATTACTTCATTTTATCTGACCAATGCCCCTTGGATATTCCGCCCGTCGCTTCGTCGTCCTCGTGTACAAATAGGAGGCGCCACAGCTCGTCGCTTCGTCGCCCATCCCCTCGCCCTCTCTGATCTCCACCGCGCCGTCCACCCCCTCTCTCCCTCTCCAATCTCCACCGCGCCACCATGGAGATGCCCTCGCTGAACTTCTACGAGGCGGTGATGTTCTCGCACTTCGACATCCTCGTGCCGCCAGCCGCGACGGTGCCCCATGGATGGCGCATCAGCTATGCGGGGGTGCTGGTGGCTCCGCTCCTCTTACTCGGCAGGGTCGTGATGGAGAGCGAAATCGCGGCGCGCCGCCGCAAGATGCCCGCATGGAAGAGGGCGCTACCCTGGTACGCGGTGGCCAACCCGTATTGGGCGGCGCTGTTCAAGAAGGAGCGGAAGGCCAAGAGTGGCAACCACATCGTTTACGGGCGCGTGGTGCACCGGGATCTCCGCAACCGAGAAGGGCGGGAGAGGTTCTGGTCCATCCCTGGACGGACCAAGTTCACCATCATTGCCGCCGCTCACCGCGAAGAGATGCTCCGTCTCGCGTACAATGCGGAAATCATGGAGGTTCCGTCCGACGAAGACGAGGAAGCCGGCGGCTCGGAGGACAGCGGCAGCGGAAGTGAAATTGTTGACTAGTTGGTTGAATTAATGTAGGATTTGAAATCACACCTTTGTTTAGAAGAATTTGTGGTTGAATTAATGAAATTCCTCGATTTAGATCTCTGTCTCGATTAATTTGTGGAAGAATTTGCGATTTAGATAAATTTCTGCCTCGATTTAGATCTCTGTCCTGGATTGGGAACGTGACCGTGGACCAAAGACCCCTTTTCTACTAGTGTATTCTGATATTGGTGGTTTGTTTAAATGTAATCTACGTGGATCTGGCCACATGCAAATGGCACAACCACAATTTATAAAGTGGAAGCACGTACACCCGGTTACTGGAGATCCGGGAGCTTCGCCAGATGCAGGGGATGCAGGAGCAGAGAGGCGGTGAGATAGACGGGCTCAAGATTAGGCCAGAAAGTGATACCCATTTCCTCCTCATCTGGGCATTATCAGTGAGAACATTGCTGTTTATGTTGCCACGTTGTTGTGCAGCATCTAAAATAAGTTGCTGCTTCGTGGAGTGTGGCAGCTTAAATAATTTATTTCTGTGCCACTTACATTTCGTCGTATTTGGAGACCTCCTGCCCCTCAGCAATCGTGGAACCAGTAGATCATTGTTTTCAAATAGTAGTGGCACAATCACAATTTTGGATTCAACTACTGACTCGGGCGTTTCCAAACCCTAAGTCGCGGTACATTTTACTCAGAGAACGTGGGTAGATTGTTTCGCCCAGCAATGTGCCACACACAGAGCGATCAGAATTTAACAGAATTACATATATAGGTTTAAGTTCAACACATTACTATGCATCTTCATTGCAAGCAGCCTTCTTCCGTAGCCTGGGTGCCAAGCCTTCACGTCCAATGGCTTCCTCCTCTTCCTCGATGCCAATTTTCTTAGCTTCACGTACTCTGCATCGCCGGGACAATGGGCACCAGAATCGTGTCCAACATCATCTTTCCACTCGTTTTTAATTTCTTTGGGCACCAAAATGACTGACCCGGCAGTCATGTTTCTAACCTTGTGGCGCTTCCTGTCAAAGAAACAAGACTGTTGCATAACTTCCCAATATCTACAGAGTAAATAAAACAAAAATTACAATTCAGCACAAACATGCGAACCCCAAGCGACCTTTGCTTACCAGGAGCTAATTGCGTTCGAGCAACCACCCTGTCCAAGAATAGAAGGGCGACTCTCAGTTGCAGCAGCTTCCACATCCAGTATATCACAATTCAGCTCAAACGTGCAATCTGAAGCATACCATTTCATGAACCCAATTAGCTGACTATCACACGATATAGGAACATGGATGCCACGTTCATCCATGAAGCTGAACTTTGCAGTCTACTTCGGCCATACTTCAACATGATTATGCAGAGCAGCAACCGTACCAGATATAGTGCAGATCTGTGTAGGCGCCTCTTCCATCGTGAAACGATGGCTTCCATACCACTTGCCCTTGGAGTCGTACCTGTAGAGGACTACCGTAACCAGGTAAGGGGGGTCCGCACAGATCCCACTTGACAGAAAACTGTGGACAAAATATGTTTGTCAGCGTTGGGCTAACGAACAATTTGAGGTTCAGTAGCCAGCTAGCAGTTGTAATTAGTGCGAATAGAAAGGAGAAGGGTAGCTCACCCGCTTGTAGGCAGAACTTCTTCTTCCTTGATAGTAGGATCTGCCATCCTCTAAACCGCTCGGCTCGTCAGCGGCAGAGGCGGGCTAGAGCCTCGCAACGGCGGCTACGGCATGCGCCATTGGAGCTTGGTATCAGCGACTGGGCGCAGCAACTAGGCGCAACAACTTGGCCCCAGAAGTCAAATGTCCAAAGGGATCGCCCTACCTGGAGGGTGGATTCCGACGCCGCCGGTGTTAGGGGAAAGCTAGGAATGGATTTGTGAAATTGGTCAACGCATCCAATCCACTTAGGTGCTCGATTTTCCTAAGAGGTTGCCGAGTTGGCGCTCGCGTCACGGATAGATAACCGACATGTGGGTCCCGACCGTCTACTTCACGGGGAGGTTTAACGGAATGTTTGTATTTGGCAGGGGCGAGATGAGTTTGCCTCAAAATGGCCCCTCTCAGTAGTTGGCGACCCAACTTTTCGAAACGCGGTAATTTTAGGCAACTTAGGTACCTCCATGCGCTGGCCTGCCAACTTTGGTACCACAGACGAACAAGCCCCCTTACACAACCATTGAGGTGATTGTTCCTTAAAGTGTATGGCATGTCGTCCGTAACATCCTGTTGATGCTAAAATTTCCATAATTTCTAAAGGAACTCTAGAATTGGTGGACTAAAGTGCACTATGCTAAAGGTCCAAAAAAATATAGTCAAGTTCATACGAGTAACTAAACATAGTATCGATACAAGGACATATTTCAAAGGAGAGAGGCCAACAAGTTGAAAGCCAATGAATTCAGACAACCAAACAAAATAAATAGTAGTGTCAACTATTACATATGGATTGCATCAGTATGTATTGTGGCAACATGTCTTGTTTTTTAGTGAAGCATGAGGCCGGTTCCAATCGAGGGTGTCCGCGAAGGTTGGTACGAACCAAAGCGGATCCTTCACCATTCATGTCCAGAAGCGAGGGTTACTAATTCCCTCAAGGACATTGATTTCAGAAGTAACACCGCAGTCTTTACCACTCAGACTGAAGTGGCATAATTCAGGTTACCACTCTTTGAAAAGCCATGCTGCATTTGGTAAGATGTAGACACAGTTCCTCCTTGTTAGATAACCTGAGGTAAGATCTGCACCGCCTACGCGCATGATAATCGAATAGTTCACTCCAAGGAAAAGAGAATATGGTCTAAGGTCAGCAATCCTTTCCCATGGATTAGCTTTATCAACCTAACTAGTGTTCATTGAGAACACCAAGCATCCAAACCCGTAAGTATAAGTGGAGATACTGCGACCGCAGTGTACAACACGAGGATGAGAAGCACCAGTACGATGGCGACAATGGCAAGTAGGACAACTGGGATCATAAGAAGCGCCAAGCGTATATATATGAAGAAGTCTAGAACCATCTGTAGATCTTGCTAACCAGCAAAAACCAAAAAAGTAGGCATGCTCGTCTCTAGTAGCATTGAGAAATGAATCCACCAACTCATCCGCGGCAGCTGGTCGCGCCAAGACCAGCGCGTGACCTTGAAAAAGGTAGCAGAATGCATTAACTTATGATTCCAGTAGCATGATATAGTGAATCCTACTGAAAAATTTCCTTCCAATTGAACTGCATGCAAAGTAGCTCGAACATAGGAAAAACAACTATGGCCTAGAATCGTACAAAGGAAACAAAGCATTATATAATAGGGAAATTTCTAGAAGAACAAACTCATCTTTTTTTGAACAAGACAATTTTTTTTTGGATCATTTTATCTAAAAAAGGCAACGAGAATTGACTAGTTCATTTGCAGGGGAACATGCCAAAAACCTGTGCAAATATAGAAAACATAGGATAGGAAAGACATAGGATTTTATATTTGCATGTCCATTTATACTCCTGCAGGATTGCAGTGTGTTGGATTACATTGAATAGATTTTTTTAGGAGCTTCAAGTAGAGCTTAAATTCCTACCGAATGAACTAAAAGACATCCGGAAAAATCTACTATGCATAATTCAATCCGATGGATCAAACGACTTCCATTAGAAAAATCCTACGAAAAACTATGATTCGTACAGTTCATAGAGTCTAAAATAACTACTCGTATTTTCATTTAAACAAAACACTCCCAATGTCAATTCAGTACAATATCTTGGGCACATGAGTAATTATGCCAGTACACTACATATGAAGGAATAATTACCAGGATGCAGAGGATCCCAAACATGAACGTTGCCATACAGAGCTGTGGCGAACACCGGTCCGTCGTGGGTAATTCCATCATTGTAACTGTAAGGGCTCAGGGTGTGGTTAAGAGGAAGTGAAAGAACTGTCCATCCATCATCACCGCCCTGAAGGATGGCAATTCTGACATTGAAGATTGCAACAAGGGAGAAATCTTTACATCTCCCAGCAGTTGTGGGAACTTGGCAAATAGCAATCTTCTGCATTGTAGCTGGAAGATCATTATCCAACAAGAACGTGGTTGGTTGGTCAGTTGCTTGGAACGACAATGCCGGGAGAGGAATCTTGTGATGAGTGTACACATTGCAAATCTCCAACTTGCCTCTAAAGCTAGCCGTGGAAATCCAATCTCCATTGGTGCTTACCCACTGCCCAGAAGTATAGTCTGGTACCATAGCATCAAAGGAGAACCTTTCTAGCAGCGACAACTTGCACGGGAGGCTATCAAATTTGAAGTAATGCAAGAAATCTAGATTTACCTTCATTAGGGGGGAATGAAGAACACATGGGAGGCCAAATGGCATTGAAGCATCCAGAGTTGCACTAGCTTTTGCAGATTCAATAAAAAGTTTGGACGAACCGATTAGGCTGGCGGCGGTGATGATGTCGCATCAGATATGAGTTCTTCAAAGGGTTCTTCGGTAAACACGTCATTAAAAAGCTCAGAATCATGCTCATTGTTCTTGCTCGCTGACGCCATCGAAAGGCAGCGTATATATTTCATTGATTGGGGTTTCGGAAGAGAGAGGGAATTGGCGGTGGCAACTGCCTGAGCGAGACGCGGAAGATAATCTGAAAGCGGCATATGGCAACATCGACGGCGCGTGGTGTGGAAGGGGAAGACGCCGGGAAGAGAAGGGGAAGACGCCCTGGAGGGGGCAAGGGAATAGGGAAGGGGGAAAAGCTGGATAAATCAACACGAGTGTGCGCTCCTTAGTTGCATTTCAAGGAGATAGTGACGCGCCGACTCCCTAGTACTAGTAGATGTCTAGACAGTCGGAGTAGTTAATTTGGAGGAGACTGCAACCGGCCTGACTCCCTAGTACTAGATGCTTAGGGTACGGGTCGTACTGTAATTCAGAAATCCGAGCTCTGTATTTTTATTTTACTTGCATGGACGAGGCCTGTATTTCTTTTTTCACGGAATGAGATCTGTATTAGGGCATCACCTATGTATGTGGAAAAACTTGTCGATAAGATGGGTCCCACATACTACACCATAAGCTAATTGATTGCACCATAATGTGTGTAGACAAACTTGACCATAAGCTAGAACCCACATTTAAGAGCTAACAACACACATTCTTGTGACTGAAATTAGTTTTATATTGCTATGTGTACTAGATATTACTATTATTTGGTGCTTCTGGACTACCCATAAGCTTCTGGGTCACCCTTAAGATTTTTAGCTTGTGGACAAGCTCCACTATGCATATGGATAGCTCTTAAGGTGTACTTTTTGGCTTATTGTGTGGTTTTTCACACATAGTGGTAATGAAGCTGTATGTACATTTTACAGAAAGGACGAGAAGAAAACAAGGGGACACAACCAGGTCCCACAAAATTACAACAAGCACCCTGCAAGGATTCGTCGGAACGTAGTCTAGTCCCTGTAAGAATGAACTATGTATTCGCTTTGTCAATTCTATGCCCATGGAAAGCTAATTTGGCAAGGAGCTACACTTTTTGTCCCTCTTCTTACATCCGGGGTGCAAATTGGTCACACATCTTGTAAATGGGGCAAAACTAGCCCCACACCTTGCACCCCGAGCGTAGTTTAGTCTATTTCAAACGGATTGGATGGAATTTGAATGAACTGAGCAAATTTGACCGCGTTGAGTTGTCCTTACTAGGCAATTTTGCAGGTTAGTCCATACTAGTAAGTTGCACCTGCTTTGCATGTCAGACTCAGATAATAGAAGTATGACATATCATCACTATAAAATTATAATAGGTAAAGCTTGAAAAAATAATTATACTTTTGAGCCAGATCCATGAAGGTATACGGGTTATAATCGCTCCTGGAGCCGTATCTTCTATCTACCTCCTTAAATGCAATGAGATCAACCCTTGCTACGAGAGCCTTGCCTCTCCTTATATAGGCAGAGAGGCAACGGTCTCACTGGCTAGTCCGGCTGGCGGGCCCTACAGGCGGGTCCCAGCCGGCTGGTCATCTACAATATCCGGTACACTTACATCCCATCAGGGTACATGCAGTAGGGTCATCGTGGGTACAGTGAACACCGTGCGAGTCTGTTGTCAGCATCTGGCCACTGTTCCCACGTCTCCCAGCAGAGTCTTCGGTATGGCTGTGTAGTTGCGGGTCTTGTCATCGTACCAGAGCGTACCGTGCACTCTGTAGCATGTCGCTATGTCCTCCTGATTTAGTCCAGCTACGCTGATGTAGCCGATCCCGTGCCTTGCTACTCCTCGTGGTTCTGGCTACCGTGAACTAGCTGGCGTGATTTGCTCGTGTCCGGCTGCTCTCAGCCAGCCGGACGCGAACCGGCTGTCTTAGTTCTTGTCCGGTTGGGGTATCTGAAGGTCATCCCCCCGACACTAGCCCCTGAGCACGTGTAGATTTTCCCCTTAGGTGAAATGTGCACGCACTCCTCCCCAACTTTGAAATTTTTGGTCGGCTACATCTGGCGGTTGCGCTACTTGTGACGTTAGTGCTGACGCCAGCCACGCGCGCACGCGCCATCATTGCACTGCGGCGGGCAATGTAATGTCCCGTTGCACGTCACCTCGGGAAACTGCCGCCTGCCTCTTTGGTTTTCGCTCCGAGATCTTCTGTGCATCCAGCGCCCGCACAAAGGATCCTGTGCGGTGGGCACGGCTGGGTGCGGCTCAATGGACACCGCGTGGCACCACGGACGGTTGCGCTTCCAGGCCTTTAAAAGGTCGCTCGGGGGAGGTCAGTTCCTCCTTCCGCTTGTTGCCTCCCAAGTCTTCCCCTACGCCCTTGCCTTCTCGCTCTGCTTCGTTTGCTCCTGCCGCTGTAGTTTGCAGCGCCGCCTGTTTAGTGTAGTCGGAGACACGGGCCACCGCCACTCCTCAACCGATGCGACGCCCAGCAAGCCGGAGATGGCTGCCGAGCGTGGAGCATGGGCGGCTCCTCCGTGATGGATGAGCACATCGAGAAATACCGCTCAACCCGCGTACTGCCGCTAGAGACGGAGGTGGCGGTGCGGCTAGCGCCGGCGGGAGAAGAATCACCGCACCCGGTAGAGGGGGGGGCGGGTTATCTTCCTGTCGCACATCGCCCGTGGCTTCGCGCTGCCGGTGCACCACTTCCTCCTCACCTTCCTCACCTTCTTCAACCTCCACCTCCACCACCTCGGCGTCAACGCCATCGGCACGCTGGTGCACTTCGTGGCGTTCTGCGAGAGCTGCCACAGGATCCAGCCCGATCTCGGGCTCTTCTGACAGCTCTTCCGCGTCCAGCCGCAGGTCCAGTTCACCCAAGGGCTGCTGGTGACATGCGGCGGCGCCTCCATCTACTCCCGCACGCAGACCGGCTACCCCAAGTTCTGGCTGCAGGACATAGTGCGACTGTGGCAGTAGTCGTACTTCTACGTCCACAACCTCGGCGACATGGACCAGATCAATCTGCCGGCTTTCCAGGATGTGGAATCTAGCCGGCGGAATTGGGACCTGAAGATCCATGGTGAGAAGGCGGAGTCGGACGCGATGCTGCAGTGGATGCGCTCCCTCATCATTATCGGCTTGACCGACCTGGACATCACACTCAGTTGGATGTCCCGGCTGATGATGCCGCTGCAGCAGCGTGCACACAAGATGTGCTACTACGCCGGCAGGCTGGACCCGAACCGGCTGTCCCGCCGTGATCCCCGCTACCATAACTTGAAGGAGTGGGTGTGGACGACCATGAAGGAGTGGCTGCCAGAGCATTTGAAGTTTGGGTTGGCTCCCTACTGCCGCAACAACTGCGCGCCACGGGTAAGTCTTGCCAGCCGTTTTTTGGTTTCTTGTTCTGTCTTTTTATTCGGCTGACCCTTGTATTCTTTCTTTCGCAGACCTTCCCCTGCATTATCCGGGAGGAGGGCGAGTTCCCCCTCCAAAACTTCATGCCTTACCTTCCCGAGCCACGCGCTCGCCGGTCCGGTGAGGAGTCGGATGGGGACAGCGATGTCTTCCTTAGTCGGAATGACGAGCCGGCTCACGACCCCCACGCGGAGGTTGATGAGGAGGAGGAGGCTGCGCCGGCTCCCGAACTGACTCGGTGCCACGCAACGGACGACAACTCCAGCCGGTCGAGCGCCGGTGGGAGCGGCTCTAGCCGGTCTAGTGTCGGTGGGAGCGGCACTAGCCGGTCTAGCAGAGGAGGCTGGGCCAGCCGGCCCGCCGTGGAGGAGCCGGCTCCTAAGAGGAGCCGGACCGGTGCCCTTCCCGCCATCCGTCGTGGCCGCAAGAAAGGCCCCCCCCGTGGTGCCGGGGTAAGCCATCTGCTGACCCTCATGCCTTTTCCTCCTTTCTTTTTGCCGCTTTTTCTGTATTTTGCTTACTTGCTTGTTTTCGTTTTTCTCTTGTTTTCTGTTATCCAGCACGCTCGTCTACTTTGGTGCCACGAGCCCGGTGCGGGTGCCCACTGGCTTGCCGCCACGCGCACCGGACACCGCGCCACCTCCAGCTGCTCCTATTCCCCCTCCTTCGCCTAGGGCACCGTCTCCGCCCCTGCCTCAGGCTGATCCGGCTACCATAGCCGGAACAGGGGATGTCCCACCGACCACGGTGGTGCAGCCAGAAACGAAAGTCCTAAAAAGTGGAGGTAGTTCCGCCACGACAGCGCGGAGGGCCTCCACCGGCAAGGAGCTTGTGGTCATCACCAACGACAACTTCGACAACAAGCCGGGGGAGGAGTGGCGCACGGTGGTGCTAGAGGCGAAAGAGTCACTGGTCACCAACGCCATTGATGACGACGCCTCCTCTGCCGCCTCACTGGCGGATCTTGCTGCCACCTTCGAGCTGGAGGTGAAGGAGATCCGGATGCTCGAGGCTACAGCCGGCGGCAACCGGGCCCTAGAGCAGAAGCTCGCGGCTGCCAACGGGACCTCCTAGAGTAAGTCCTTTCATCCGGATTCTGCTGCCGGATACTTTCGTCTTTCTCTTCTTCCACTCTTTTTTTTACTGATAATCGGTTTCCACAGCCATCATGGTGTGCGCTCAGCGGGAGATCGATCGTCTGAAGAAGGCAAGTGACCGACTGAGCAAGTCCAATTCTATGCTCCGGCTGTAGAATAAGGACTGGCACGCCAAGACGGACGCCATGGAGGCCACCATCAAGGAGCGTGATGCCGCCCTCGCCAGCCGGGTTGAGGCCTTTGACCTCCTCGAAGCCCAAAGCAAGGACCAAGAGAAGGAGGTCCAACGGCTGACGGTTTGGGAGAAGGCTCTGGTGGAGGAGCTGATGCAGGTTGGGCACACCGCCAAGGGTAAGTTTTTCTCTGACTATTTTCGTCTCTCCGGATCCGGTAGCCAGATCTGACATTCCTTTTTTCTGACAGTGTTTTATCCTGGCGTAGACCTGCTAGCCTATAACCAGCTGCAGGAGAACTAGCCAGGGGAGCAGCCAACCGCCCAAGAGTTGGTCGTCCTCCTTGGCGAGGAGGCCGCTAAGCTCCGCCAAGCGGCTCAAGTGATCTTCACGTTCTTGTGGCCGTACACGCCGGTTTTAGAGACGATGGCGCAGCTGGCGGCCAAGGTGACGGAGGTGCCGGCCACCATCGACCGCCTGAGGGATCTGCCGGCACGAGCCTGGGCAGATATAGCCTTGGCCTTGATCCTTTCCTGGTACAAGGACGCCCGCGTCGAGAAGATTGACGGGGGCTTCCGTGCTGCCGCCGACCTTGCCTCCATCCGCCAAGCCCATCCGTAGCTCCGTGCCTCCGCCATCAAGATTGCCGACTATGCGGATGACGACGAGGTCCTCACCGACTCGGAGTCTGCCGGGATGCCTGATGCGGAAGCCTCCGCCACCAACGTGCCTCCTCCGCCTCCCGAGACCAACTCTAGCCAGGATCTCCCTCACGGCAAGGGCCCTGCCGCCTAGATAGAATCCCCGGGATGACGGGTGAACTTGTAGTTATTTTGTTTTGTTGAACTCTGCTGTCTATGCTGGCTGTCTTTGATGCCGGGTGAACTTATGGGAGCTTTGTCTCCCCTTTTTTATCCAATCGCACTATTTGGATTGCTTATGTCTTGTGATTTTCTGTATGCTTCGAAGTTTTGATATTTTGCCAGTTGAACTTATCCGACTACCTTCGCCCCGGCTGAACTCCTTTAGTCAGGGGAGCTCCAACTCCACTAGGGGCACGCCAGCGCACCCACTAGGTGAAGACCCCGAAATTCGGAGTAGCTGGCATAGCCAGGTGCTTCGAATCTTCTTATTTCTTTTCCTCAAGTCCTTAGCATTGTCCGGCTAGACGCCTCTAGCCGGCTAACGCAACCGGGACATATCCAGCTGAACGCCTTTAGCCGGGGATCCTCAACTCCAGTGGGGGCGCGCCAGCGAACCCAGTGGGTGTAGCCCCCGAGATTCGGAGTAGCTAGCATAGCCAGGTGCTTTGAATCTTCTTCTTTCTTTTCCTGCCATTGCCCTCACCTGGGCTCCAAATATCCGGCTAAACTCCCTTTAGCCGGTCGGAACTACATGGTTCCACTAGGGGCGCGTGAGCGCACCCAGTGGATATAGTGTAACACCCTCGAATCGGCCCTATGCAAGTTTTAGCCCTTTCCGCCAAACCCGCATACAAACGATTCAAGGACACCCACGAGGCACTTTCGTGCGGGTGGAAAACAAAGTAATACCATTACACAACAGTCCTCGAAGGGACCCACAGAACAGATATATATACAGCATGACTCCAAGAGTCAAGATTACAGATATACACTACAAAGATCCAAATCACCTTGAAAACGATACAGTGTCCGAGTACGGACAAGATACAAATGGGGCTATTAGCCCTGAAGAATAACCAATGGCGTCCATAACCCTGCCCAGGCCAAGCCGGAAGGGTAACCCTGCTAACGACGTCGAACTCATACCTACTAAAATAAAAGGGGTGCTGAGAAAGGGCAAAGGAAAAAGAGGAGCGTCAGTACTGAGGCCAGTACACGGCGAGGCTAGAATTCGGCGGCTCTCGCCTACATAAGTATGGTGGACTGAAGCGGCAGCGCAGCATGCACTAAACAACCTATAGAGACTCGATGCAACTGTCGGCTATTAGAGAGGGATAAGAGAGACCTATTTGGGACCCACCTGATTCTAACTCCAATCATACCCATCCTGGTATTTCCCCCTCGAGACCAAACGAGGAAGTCAAACCGAGGAACTCACACAGTTGGCAGTTTTATTCATTCCATTATAGTTGAAGCACTTACTAGTCAGATATAGACAGTATGAGTCATCTTGATAGCATAAGTAGTGGGCAGTTTTAGTTAACCATTCAGTTGTAGTTGCCGTACTTACTAGTCAGATACGATTAGCATGTGACATCCCAAACCCAGCAGCTGTTGGCACTTTTATCACATTCCATTGGAGTTGCAATACTTACTAGGCAGGTATAGTAAGACACAGATCACCACAGATCCACCAGTTGTTGGCATTTTTATTATCCATTCCATTGTAGTGAAGCTGATTACTAGTCACATATTAAGTCAAATTTATAACACTACTTTAGTTATGATTGTCTATGATCGAGATACTGTGCTCCAAGTCGTCCATAACCGCGGACATGGCTTTCAGAAAGATTTACCCTGCAGGGGTGCACAAATAGCAACACACACACGATCAACCTCGGAAAAACCAACTCAAAACCCAACGAGGCTTTCACGACAAAGCAATCACAGGATTCATAAATTATTTCAGGGGGCCACCCCACTAAGCTACCCGCAACAAAGTTGGCCGGCTCCGAGACGGACCCAGGGTTTATGTCAATGGCTGTAAACGACTGGGAACCCGAAAGTGTGACTGGGCTTGTCGATACCGCGAAAATATTCCAGGTTCCAAAACAGTACAGGTGCTCCACACACAATCGTAAATAAAGCAGTAAAGCATGGCATAAGTACAGGATAGTAATAAAGCCCCAAACTACTTTGTGGCCCCAAGAAATAAGAATGAATCAAGCTCTGGCTAAGGGGGATCCATAGGGTCTCCCAGATGTGGATAGTGCGAATAATCAAGGAACATGTATCAAGTACTTGGGGCCTACGGGACACAAGTGGACATGAAAACCCAAATAGCATATATTGCCCACCGGTGCCTCTTTCATTAGTTATCCCAACAGTTTAATAGTTGTATTTAAAGTCATGATCATCTCCACCATTAAGCATCTCCATAGTTTGTCATGTGTCAACTTGCCATCAACGGTGAAATGGCAACGACGCGAAGCAACACATAAGCAAGCAACTACGACTCGCAAGGCTGACTATCTATCAAACAACAGGCAATAGGATGTGTCCATGGCAATATACATGGCTGCAAGGAGTAAAGACTAGAAATGCAAAATATGTAGAAGGGGGAGAATGCTCGCCTGGGAAACATAGCCGAAGATTCATTATCCGGAGAACTTGTCGATACTCGCATCAACTCATCGGCCTAATCTGCGAAGAAGCAAACACTAAATGAAACACCGGATGCACCATTTAATACTACGGTAGAAGATCCGGCATTCTTATGATATGATGCAGATGCGGTGCAATTAGGCAATATTAAGCAGAACCGAGGTCCCGATAATTAATTACACGGTTCAAGTTATTTAGAAACCCCACAATTTAAATGTTTTCTTAACAAGGCAAAACATGGTATCGGTTCGCTACACAAATTTAAATGGAGTCCGGAATAAGACTAGAATAGCCCGCATATAGACTCCACATTTAATTTATGATGATTTAATGATGCGACAGGTATATGTCATATTATAAAAATAGAGGCTTAGGGCACACATCTGGGTTCGGAAGATCTTGGGTTCCGGGGGGTTCGGGTCTGGGTCTCAGGGTTGACGGGAACAATGAGGTTCGGATACGCGATGGAGAACTTGTCATGTCATGACAGAGAACTTGGGTTCCAAGCAGTCGATCTTGTCGTCGATGGCGAACTTGAATGGATCGGGTACCGGGGGTCTTCGGATCCGTGTAGGAGATCTTGACGCCTGTGATGAAGAACTCGGGTACGGAAGAAGGTCTTGGCGTTCCGATGGATCGGTCCTCGGGGTCGGAGAACTTGGTGCGCCAGGGTGCGTTCTTTGGATCTTGAAGGGTTCGCCTTCGGATCCGAGAAGGAGGTCTTGCGGTTTCCCGTGAAGGTGATCTTGACGCTCGGTGCCCGCGAAGTAGATCTTGTCGTTCCGTGTGGATCTTGTCGATTTCGCCTCGAAGGACTTGGGCCTTCCCGTGTCGGAGGTCTTGGGTGGCACCGTGTTCAACCATCGAAACCGTCGGCATCGAGCCGGTCTTATCGGCACGGCAGAACTTGTCGGAATCCTCGGTTCATACAGCTCCTCGAGGCGAACTTGCCGATGGGTCGGATCAGAGATCTTGTCGGTGGTTGTGGGCGATCTTGGATCTAGCAAGGATGGTCTTGGTGGTGTCCGTGAAGGAGCTCTAGGGGTTCCATGTAGAAAACCACAGGGTGCGGCATTGGATGGGTGCATCGTCATCCAAGGTCCATGAAGAAGAGCTTGATCTCCCATCTTTTCATCGGTGTTTTGGGTGGCAACATACCACTACACACACCACAACAACTTCGTCAGAGTATCACCGTGTCCTTGGGTCACGGATTCTCCAGAGGACACGCATGGGCGACCAAAACAGAGGCATGCACGCGGAGCTCGAGCAAGGCAGGCGAGCGGCAGGAGCTTGCAGTCCCGTAGGTGTCAAGATAGATGAAGGAGGCGGCAGCGGAGCTCCAGGAATCCAGCGGCGAGGATGCGGGCGGCGCTGGGGCTTGCGGCCGAGACGGGGAGGAGGAAGGCGACGGAGGACGCAAGGGAGACCGAGGCCAGGGCGCCTGGAAGCACGGACGACGCCAGGGAATGGCAGCGGCTTCGACGGGCAGAGGAAGGCCGGTGAGGAACCCAGCAGCGCGGAGCTCGCAGAGGAGGAAGGCCGCGCGGCGGAAGAGGGGCGGTGCGCTCGCATGGGCGCGGCCGGCGCTGCAGGAGGTCCAGGACGACCTTGAGGTGGAGGCCGACGCGAGGAGGTGGCGGTGCTGCTGCTCGGGGAAGCAGAGGCAGGCGGCGTGCCATGGTAGGGAGGCGTGGCGCACGGGGCCAGTGCCAGGACACAGAGGATGGGCATCTTGGTGGCGAGCTTGGGCTCGGACATACGACGGAGGCGGGGTCGTGGGCTTGAGGCCGAGCGGAGGCGGGCGATGGCGGCCAGCTCAGAGAGGAGGACCGAGAGATGGCAGGGGTTGGTAGGCTCGAAGGAGGCGAGAGACTCGGGGATGGGGAGGGGATGGCGTGCGGGCGATGCATGACGTGCGCGGGTGGGGCCGGGTGCGAGCGGAGATCCCGATGCGGAGAGGTTGTCGGCAGGGGGCTGGCATGTAGGAAGCGCGTGGGTGGGTGGTGGCATCTAGGCCAGGTGGGGCTAGGGAGAGAGCGGGAGAGTGGGGATCGATCTCTACAAGACGGGCGCGTCATGCATGCGAGCGTGTACCACGTCGGTGTACGTCCGCGCATGCTTGTGCTGTGTTGTGCGGGGTGCTCAGCGGCGGCGGGTGGAGGGATGGGGCGGCTGGGGATTAGGGTTAGGGTTTGACCAGATTGGTGTGGGTGAGGGCTTGGGCTAGATTAGGTGGGGTTGTAGGCTGGCTGGCTGGGCCTTTGGCCTGGCCGGCTGCCTCCCCCTAAAAAAATACTTTTATTTATTTTTCTTTTAAAATACTTTTGCAAATATCTTTTTAGATAAATAAAAGATCTAGGAAAGACTAAGTTTTGATTTGAAATAAAGACAGGGGATATCTAGAAAACAAAGATAGGCTTTTCGAAAATAGTTTTGCAAAATATGCATGATGACATGACGATGCTCAAATGCAATGTGGCATGATGACATGAGCATGCAGTCATGATGATGCGATGCACAAAAACACAGCGATTTTCTAGTAGTGGTTTTAGCGGGGTGCTACAATTCGACACCACTAACAATGGATCTCGCCCTCGAGATCCGCCTCATGGTACGGGAAAGAAGGCTTACGATTTGAATCTCCTCGTGTAGATCCTCACGACACCACTAACAAAGATTCTTACTTCATGTCAAAAATTGGCGACACCACCAACAAGAAGTCGTAGTCCCTGATCGTCGAGAGAACACTCCGGGGAACAAAGGGCGAAGGTAGAGGTATCAATAGATAAAGCCACCTCTAACTTTGATAGAAGGAGAGAGATGATGCATTCTAATCCACTGCAATGTACAAGAGCGAATAGAGTGAGTATTCGGCATGGGGGTCAATCCATCACGCACCCAAACTATTACTCCGCACAATCAGTAGAAAAGCGTGCAACCATTCTTGGATTCAGACTGAAGATCTCGATAATCGAGGTTTGGGACAAAGGAGTGATGAAGGCTATGTATCAGATCTAGCATAGATGATGTCATCGCGTCAGAAATCACCGGAAGGCACAAACAAGGAACAAAGAATGGTATCACAGATAAAGGATCACTCAGATAGCATGAAGTACGGAGGTATAAACACCGTTGCCAAAGGAGGAAGCGAAACCCTGAAGGTACGACGGAAACCCAACCACGAGAATTCCTAGACTCGAAGAAAAGATAAGAGAGCAGATTCAAAACACGCAGAAGTAAGAGGAGAACAGCAGAGGGGTAAGGAGTAAAATCAGACCTAATCAGATCTATCCAACCGATTTTGCAAAATAGTTTTGACACTCTAGATCGTCCGTTAGCTAGGTTATCCTACAGGCTGGACCAGTGGGGTATCGCAACTGCTGAGCTCTAATACCACTCTGTAACACCCTCGAATCGGCCCTATGCAAGTTTTAGCCCTTTCCGCCAAACACGCATAGAAACGATTCAAGGATGCCCACCAGGCATTTTTGTGCGGGTGGAAAACGAAGTAATACCATTACACAACAGTCCTCGAAGGGACCCACAGAACAGATATATATATATATATATATATATATATATACAGCACGACTCCAAGAGTCAAGATTACAGATATACACTACAAAGATCCAAATCACCTTGAAAACGATACAACGTCCGAGTACGGACAAGATGCAAATGGGGCTATGAGCCCTGAAGAATAACCAATGGCGTCCATAACCCTGCCCAGGCCAAGCCGGAAGGGTAACCCTGCTAACAACGTCGAACTCATACCTGCTAAAACAAAAGGGGTGTCGACAAAGGGGAAAGGAAAAAGAGGAGCATCAGTACTGAGGCCAGTACACGGCGAGGCTAGAATTCGGCGGCTCTCACCTACATAGGTATGGTGGACTGAAGCGGCAGCGCAGCATGCACTAAACAACCTATAGAGACTCGATGCAACTGTCGGCTATTAGAGAGGGATAAGAGAGAACTATTCGGGACCCACCTGATTCTAACTCCAATCATACCCATCCTAGTATTTCCCCCTCGAGACCAAACGAGGAAGTCAAACCGAGGAACTCACACAGTTGGCAGTTTTATTCATTCCATTATAGTTGAAGCACTTACTAGTCAGAGATAGATAGTATGATTCATCCTGATAGCACAAGTAGTGGGCAGTTTTAGTTAACCATTCAGTTGTAGTTGCTGTACTTACTAGTCAGATACGATTAGCATGTGACATCCCAAACCCAACAGTTGTTACTTTTATCACATTCCATTGGAGTTGCAATACTTACTAGGGGTGCACAAATAGCAACACACACACACGATCAACCTCGGAAAAACCAACTCAAAACCCAACGAGGCTTTCACGACAAAGCAATCACAGGATTCATAAATTATTTCAGGGGGCCACCCCACTAAGCTACCCGCAATGAAGTTGGCCGGCTCCAAGATGGACCTAGGGTTTGTGTCCATGGCTTTAAATGACTGGGAACCTAAAAGTGTGACTGGGCTTGTCGATACCGCGAAAACATTCCATGTTCCAAAACAGTACAGGTGCTCCACGCACAATCGTAAATAAAGCAGTAAAGCATGGCATAAGTACAGGATAGTAATAAATCCCCAAACTACTTTGTGGCCCCAAGAAATTAGAATGAAGCAAGCTCTGGCTAAGAGGGATCCATAGGGTCTCCCGGATGTGGATAGTGCGAATAATCAAGGAATGGGTATCAAGTACTCGGGGCCTACGGGACACAAGTGGACATGAAAAACCAAATAGCATATATTGCCCACCGGTGCCTCTTTCATTAGTTATCCCAACAATTTAATAGTTGTATTTAAAGTCATGATCATCTCCACCATTAAGCATCTCCACCGTTTGTCATGTGTCAACTTGCCGTCAACGGTGAAATGGCAACGATGCGAAGCAACACATAAGCAAGCAACTACGACTCGCAAGGCTGACTATCTATCAAACAACAGGCAATAGGATGTGTCCATGGCAATATAGAGGCTGCAAGGAGTATAAATGGTGCACGGAAACTAAAGCATCGCAACATGGATAGCAATAGATCAACATGAGGGAGTAAAGACTAGAAATGCAAAATAGGTAGAAGGGGGAGAATGCTCGCCTAGGAAACATAGCCGAAGATTCATTATCCAGAGAACTTGTCAATACTCGCATCAACTCATCGGCCTAATCCGCAAAGAAGCAAACACTAAAAGAAACACCGGATGCACCATTTAATACTACGGCAGAAGATCCGGCATGCTTATGATATGATGCAGATGCGGTGCAATTAGGCAATATTAAGCAGAACCGAGGTCCCGATAATTAATTACACGGTTCAAGTTATTTAGAAACCCCACAATTTAAATGTTGTCTTGACAAGGCAAAACATGGTATCGGTTCGCTACACAAATTTAAATGGAGTCCGGAATAAGACTAGAATAGCCCGCATATAGACTCCATATTTAATTTAGGTGAATCGACTATTTAACCCAACCCACCAGATGACATGTATGCAAGCATGATGATTTAATGATGCGAGAGGTATATATCATATTATAAAAATAGAGGCTTAGGGCACATATCTAGGTTCGGATGTTCTTGGGTTCCGGGGGGTTCGGGTCTGGGTCTCAGGGTTGACGAGAACGGCGAGGTTCGGATACGCGATGGAGAACTTGTCATGTCGTGACAGAGAACTTGGGTTCCAAGCGGTCGATCTTGCCGTCGATGGCGAACTTGAATGGATCGGGTACTGGGGGTCTTCGGTTCCGTGTAGGAGATCTTGACGCCTGTGACGAAGAACTCGGGTACGGAAGGAGGTCTTGGCGTTCCGATGGATCGGTCATCGGGGTCGGAGAACTTGGCGCGCCAGGGTGTGTTCTTCGGATCTTGAAGGTTTTGCCTTCAGATCTGGGAAGGAGGTCCTGCGGTTTCCCGTGAAGGTGATCTTGACGCTCGGTGCCCGCGAAGTAGATCTTGTCATTCCGTGTGGATCTTGTCGATTTCGCCTCTAAGGACTTGGGCCTTCCCATGTCGGAGGTCTTGGGTGGCACTGTGTTCAACCATCGAAACCGTCGGCATTGAGCCGGTCTTGTCGGCGCGGAAGAACTTGTCGGAATCCTCGGTTCATGCGGCTCCTCGAGGCGAACTTGCTGATGGGTCGGATCAGAGATCTTGTCGCTGGTTGTGGGCGATCTTGGATCTAGCAAGGATGGTCTTGGTGGTATCCGTGAAGGAGCTCTAGGGGTTCAATGTAGAAAACCACAGGGTGCGGCATTGGATGGGTGCATTGTCATCCAAGGTCCATGAAGAAGAGCTTGATCTCCCATCTTTTCATCGGTGTTTTGGGTGGCAACATACCACTACACACACCACAACAACTTCGTCAGAGTATCACTGACGAGGGTTTAACTCATCAATTCCCATTGTTATGGACTTGGGTTTTGGAGAAGGAGGGAGCGCTAGAGACATCTATCGGCTAGCAAACAAGCACACAGGGGACAAAGGATTTACCCAGTTTCAGGCCTCATAGAGGTCCCTACTCCTGCTTGTCTGCTCATGGAATTATTGAGGGAGTCAAAAGTTACAACGGTGCGCAGATGCAATCTGGCGAGGGTTTGTGGAAGCTAAGGTTGCATGTGTCCTCCTCGCCGCCCCCTCCTAGACCTTATATAGATAGGCTAGGTCTCGGGTAGCAGGTCGAGTCGGTAGGGTTCTCCCCTTCAAACTTTCTATCTTTAGCTTTTTCTTGATCTTCAAGCAATCGAGAGTCTGCAGGTTACTCGAGTCCTTCTATCTGGGTCTTGGCGACACCGTGGGCCTATAAGTATTTGGACCGTATATACCAAGATCGAGTACCTATAGGGTATACCCATGTCAGTAGCCCCCGAGTGTCCAGTGGAATCGCAGATTCGACTGGGGACTTTTTTGAAGTCTTCGAGTGCCTGAATGAGTACATTTTCGACTTCTTTTATTTATGTCATAGGGATTGTTGATATACGTGCCTGATATAACCGAAGTATCGGTATCAGTTAACCACCTTAGGGTGAAACAATGCAATCTACTCAAATTCGAGTCCCCGGACTCGAATCCGGAAAAGTGCTGGTGTAATTCGACTCAGGCCGTGGAGGTCTTACAGGAGTCGAATTCCAGTTATATGCGTGTGAGGACTCGACGCGTCCGTCAAGGCATGTTCATCATGCCTGTAGGCACGGATACATTTCTGGTAGTGCGCAGTTAAATGCGTTGCCAGCCCTTATTCAGGTCTTACCTTCACGCCGTAAGCGTGGCATCCGAATTTTATCATCGCGGAGACGATTCGGGCGTCCCAGCAGACGTAGTCTCTTTGTAGGGAAAATTTGCGAGGCGGTGTCGCCAAAGGTTGCGAGTGCGGATGTTATCAACACACAGTTTTTGTGCAAATAATCATAGGGTGCGTGACCAGTGCTCCCTATGAGAGTAGCCCCCGAGTGCCTGGTTGAGTCGAAGACTCAGGCAGGGACTAAAGAACTTTTGCGACTGCTGTCGTGTTTTTGCTTATTTGTTTCAGTCGATGACTCAGGCAGGGACTAAATATTTTCGCGACTGCTATCGTCTTTTGTGTGCTTGTTTCAGTCCAATTTGTTTCCGGCACTCCCTATGGGAGTAACCCATGTCCATAATCGAACTGTGTTTCGAGTTGTGGGGTTTTCTTTTGTGATTTTATTCGTGCCTGCAACCAGAAAAGAAAAAGTCGTAGGGTGCGCGGCCAGCGCTCCCTATGGGAGTAGCCCCCGAGTGCTTGGTGGAGTCGAAGACTCTAGTAAGGACTAAAAATAGTCGAAGTTTTCCACTGCGTAGCCTTGGTGACGTCAGTGCTAACGTTTGTATGACCTCACTTGCCCGTGTTAGTGATTTTGATGGGACATGACGAGCGGTGGGTCCCACTTTCTGACTTTGATTTGACTGGGCGTGCGTAATCTTATTTTTAACTGCGCCTCCTCGATTTCCGCGCGTAATGGTAGAAGTGGGGGGACGGTTCACGCTTCCTCTTCTCCATGTGTCCAACGCGATGCGCGCCACGCGTCTAATAGGGTTTTTGTCAACCGCTGGATTGCATCTTCAAGGGGTTAAATTGCGGCGCTGTGGTGGTAATTTTTCATCTGCACTTTTCCGTCCTTGCAGCCATTGCCATTGCTGCTGTTCTTCTGCTTTCCTGTGCTCGTCTCCTCCACAGCACTGGACCACCTCCATTCGTTTCCGTGTTACTTTCTGCGCTCTCATCGCCGATGTGCAATGGGAAAGAAGAAAGGAGGTGCTGCTGCTGATTCTGCGGCCACCGTTGCCACGACGAAGAAGAAGGGTGGCTCCGCTGCTACGGGCATCAGTGCCGCCGCCGGCGGCAAAAAGAAGGTCGCGGGCACCCGTGTGACCAATGGCGCATGGCGCCCTTCTATCATCAAGGCGTCGGATCTCCGTCTTCTTCGCCAAGACGGAGTTATTTCTGCAGCAGTCGCTGATTCGCGCGTCCCCAACGGTGATACCATTCATGTGCCTCCCGCTGGTTTTCGAGTGATGTTTCTTGCATTCGTCATTCACGGCCTTTCTTTGCCTCTCCACCCCTTTCTTAGGGGTCTTCTTTGTTTCTATGGGCTCCAGCTCCATCAGCTGTCCTGAAACTCAATTCTCCACATCACCTGTTTCATTACTCTTTGCGAGTGCTGGCTCGGAATCGAGCCGCACTTTGGCCTTTTCAAGTGCTTGTTTAAATTGAAGCGCCAGTCCGCCTCTAGCTCTTTAGTTTATGACGTAGGTGGTTGCGGTATCCATGTCGACCCATCTGCCACCTACTTCGACATCAAGCTTGCCAAGTCCGTCCAGGGATGGAGGGACAAATGGTTCTATGTTCGTGACCAGAAGGCCAAGGACGAGCATTTTGGACTCGCGCCTTTCGATCCCGTGACTCCCTGCAAGAAGATGCGTTCTTGGAAGAACGTGGTCATGCCTGCTGAACTCGCGGAGACAGACGTGTTATATCAACGCGTCTGTGACCTCGTGAGTCGCATAGGCGCAGAAGAGGGAGGCTGCGCCCCTGTCAGGATTTGGCTGCGTCGTCGCGTCGAGCCTCTCTAGGCCAGAGTCCATCCCATGTTTCAATGGGGTGGCGCTGATGATGCCACTCGCGTGTCTGCTGATGGCATGTCCGCGAGTGAGGTAGATAAGAGGGTGCGACTGGTCACGAAGTACACCTTCAAGGATGTGCTTCTGAACGAGCCAGTCGTTCCTCCTTTCGATGCTTCGAATCCTCCTCCTGAGGTACGGTTGTGCTACGCAATAGCTTATTTTTGCGATTGCGTTTTCTATTGCTTACCTGTTATGTTTGCTGATCTTCACTATTTGTATGCAGGATTGGGCGGTGTCGCCTTGTATGCCTCCTCTCCCTGAGGGGGTCATTCCTCGTGAAGCTTTGGAAGAGGACGAGTCTGAGTTGACTGTCCCTTCTGATGTGGAAGAGGAAGCCCCCGAGTTCGAGAGCCCGGATACTCGCAAGCGTTCACGTAGCGAGGGCTCCGACGCGTCGACTCCTTCGACTCGCGCGGCTGTTGGCGCAGAGTCGCCGGTTCCAACCGTTCCTGTGAGGGCTGTGGCGCCGTCTTCTCGCAAGAAGATGTGATTGCCCAAGGAGTCTTCGTCAGAATCGGCGGCTGTCACGTTTGATCTTGACAACTTTAACTGGTAAGTTTGCTGGGTCATTCATTCTTTTCTGTTTTCTTCTTGTTGGTTTTGCCCTTGAGTTTGCCCTTTTCTCAATGTGGACTCGGTCTTGTAGTCAAGAGGCGCCGTCATCTTCTGGCGACGTCAAGTTTTTGAAAGAATCGGGAGTCGCGACTTCAAGGGCCAAGGTAGAGGTCGAGCTCGCTCCTTCTCCTCCGGCGGCGGCCTACTCCGGGCACAATTCTTCGAGCTCTCCTCACGTAGGGGAGCATCGAGTGGTTGCTCGGATGATGGTTCAACAAACTTCTTCGGAGTCGCTAGAGGACCATGTAAGTATATCGTTCCTTCTTTTTTAATGTGGTAGTCAACGCCTTCTGCTGCCGTCTTTTGACTCCTTGTTTTGTGTGACAGCTCCTTGTAAAGGAAGCTGCACGGGTGGCGGAGCAGGTGATGGCGATGGGTCGCGAGCATGCAATGCTGGAGACGCGTCACCGCGTGGTCGAAAGTGAGTGCTCTACACTTATTCCTTTTGTCTTCTCTCTGTTTTGGTATAATCGACTGATAGCCAATTATTGACTGCCATGTAGCTGAGCATAACGCTTTATTGCGCAACGTCGCCATGTTGGAGAACACATTAGCCGCAGCTGTGAAGGGGCGCGACAAGGCAATCGCGGCTCGTGATGATGCCCAGAAGCGCAAAGAGGATCTACACGCCTCCTTTGTGGCCAAGGAGAAGTTGTTCGAAGAGCAACTGTTCTCAGTCGCCAAGGCCCTCTCAGGTACCTTTACTGGTAGATACTTTATTGATGTTCTTCTCTACATCTAGAGTTTTTGCCGGTGGCACTAGAAGTTTGATCCATCTGTGTATTTTCAGTGTAGATGCTGGCGACTTGAGTTTTGATTCGCAAGACCTTTGTCACGATGACGCTCTGGCGGGCGCGGTGTCTGCGGTCGAGGATCGTAGTGCCGCTGTCCAAAATATGTTGTCCAAGGCCAAGGTTACCCTTAGTCGCCTCCAGGAGGAGTTGATGCCGAAGGCGGAGCTGGTGGACAATGTGGAAGAGCTAGTGGAGTCGCTCGCCGGGGGTGTGCCTGCCACGTACAAGAACTCCCTCCGCGCGGCTGGCGCGACCATGTCACTTGCCATGGTGCAAGCCCACGGAGTCGAAATAGATCCTTCTGCGGTGTCGAAGACGATGCCTGTTGGCGCGGATGGTCAGCAGGTAGTATTCGCTCCCTTTGCGACTGCCTGTGCCAAATATGGCCATTCCTTGATAAATACTATTGCCAAGTATTCGGAGGAGCTCCAGCGTGCTAAGAAGATCGTGAAGGATTCGGCCTTAGGAGCTGGTGGAAAGTCTGTGGCATCTGATACTGCCACGGACTTGATGAAGCCCCCGAAGCCGTCGAAGTCGAAGAAGCCAGTTGCCCCGTAGTTAATTTTTGTAATAGTTGATGAATTGGCCTTTTGATTAGAGAACATGCCTGCTGGCGAGTGTGTTTGTAAACACTTACGCTTCTCTTGAATGCGTCTATTTCCCTTGCCTTTTGTGTTGATTTGGTCGCCTTATTTGCTTTTGTCTTGACTTGTGGTAGGGCACATCGAGTGGTCCTATGGGGGGAAACCAGGATTCGCCATCTCTTCATGAGACAGTGGCACCACCGTGCTCCAGGGTAGAGGAGCTATCCTTGCTGTCGCGACTTCGTGATCGCGTGAAGCAGCTGGAGCGTGAGTTGCCCCTGATCCGTGATAATGCAGACGTGTGGAAGTCGAAGGCGGAAAAATCCGCCGCCCGTGAGCAATATCTGCTTGGCGAGGTGACGCGGCTGGGCGACCAGTTTAAGTGTTAGTTTGCTTGTCCTCATCTTTTCCTTTATAGTTAGTTGCAATGGTACGTTGTACTCATGTTGTTGGTGCTACTTCGTGTAGTTGTTGTCGCACGCCGTCCGCGGGAGGAGAAGGATAGGATTTCCATCCGCCTTCATGATCTCACCCAGGAGCAACTTCAAGAGAGTGGATACTTCTGGGTAGATCATGATCGTGCAACTGCATTGGCGACCCTGCAGGATCACGCTTCACGAGTGCTGCTCTTCCTGAAGAAGTCGCAGTCATGTTTGAAGAACATCTATCGGGCGATGTTCCCATTGGATGACACTCCATCAAGCCTGCTGGCTCTCCTGGCCAAATTTCAAGATATGTCCACGGTTCGCGAGTGCGTGAGGCAGCAGTTGGTGGCTGGTGCCAAGGTTGCCCTCTCGATGGTGCGATTGCACAGGCCTGACGTGGATGTCGCCGCCATTGCTTCCGGGCCGCCAGCGCCGCCAGTCGGATCTGCTTGGAATATGGTACCACACTATTAGGCGGTGGACCGTCCAGCAGAGGAGATTGTTGACTTCTTCGAGGAACAAACCAATGTTCTTCTGTTACAGCAGTAGCTAGATTTGTATCCCGCACATAAGTGTATTTGTGTTGTAAAGTTCATATATATTTGTAGATAATTTATTGTTGAATGTGTACAAATAGCTTTGTCAGTGTCAGGTGCGTTGCACTATGCGATTCCTTTTCGTTAGCCTGGCCATCCCTTTGTCAACCTGCCAGGCGCGTTGGGGCTGGGTTGAGTTTGCGTTAAGGGGTTTGATTGATGTGCCAGCTACTCAGGATATCGCGTTTATTGGTTCGAAGAACAGATGTAGGTAGGGTGGCGTAGCCCCCGAGTATAAAATTGACAAAAGTGAAAGAAAGCACAGAGTTTTGGGGCACTTAGCTTTTATTTATTTGAAGAGCAGTACGAGGTACAATGTGTGGCTAAGTAGCCTTGGCTGAGTAGCCTTATTTGCGATGTAAAAAGTAAAACAACTAGGGGTAGAAGCGTCGCAGTTGTGCAACGTTCCAAGGGTTGGAGTATGCGACTCCTGTCTCTAAATCTTGAAGGCGATAGGCGCCACCTGGGATTACTTTTGTAATCACGTACGGTCCTTCCCAGGGGGACTCGAGCTTGAGATGCCCTGCTGCTTCAGTCGCAGGACCAGGTCACCTTCGACAAAGGATCTGGGGTGAAGCCTTCTGCTGTGGTAGTTGCGCAGGTTCTGCTGGTAGATCGTGGATCTTTCTGCGGTGATTTCTCTTGCCTTGTCTAGGAGGTCGACGGAGTCTTCGAGTGGAAGAGATGACTCTTGTTCGCTGTAAGCGACTATGCGTGGCGCCTTGTATCGCACTTCGGCGGGTAGTACTGCTTCTGCTCCGTGCACCATAAAGAATGGCGTGTAGCCCGTGGCGCTGTTTGGAGTTGTTCGTAGACACCAAAGTACGGATTGGAGCTCATCTGGCCAGCAACCCGTGGCTTGCTCGAGTGGTCGAAGGAGTCACTTCTTGATGCCGCTGCAAACGAGCCCGTTTGCTTTTTCCACCTGACCGTTGGTCTGTGGATGCGCGACTGAGGCGTAACTGATGTTGATCCCCAGGTTTCCGCAGAATTCTTGGAACTCCTTGGATGTGAAGTTCGTCCCGTTGTCAGTGATGATGTTGTGCGGCATGCCAAAACGGTAGACAATGGATTCGAAGAACTTGACCGCGATGTGCCCTGATTGCTTGGTCACTGGCATGGCCTCAATCCACTTTGTGAACTTGTCGACTGCGACCAAGAGGTAGACGTAGCCTCCTTGCGAGGACCTTGGGAGCTTGCCCACCATGTCAAGCCCCCATTGTGCGAAGGGCCAGGCCAATGGAATGGGCCGTAGTTCTGCGCCTGGTGCGTGTGGTTTGTCCGCGAATCGCTGACAAGCGTTGCACTTTTGGACTATGTCCTTGGCGTCACGCATGGCCGTGGGCCAGTAAAATCTAGCTCGTAGAGCTTTGGCAATGAGGGCGCGACTGCCGACGTGGTGCCCGCGGGTCCCTTCATGGATGTCGAGGAGGACTGCTCTTCCATCGGCTAGGGAGACGCATTGTTGTAACACGCCTGTGATGCTGCGTTTATACAGTTCGCCGTTGATTATGACGAATGCCTTGGAGCGTCGTGCGATGTGTCGTGTGTCTGTCGGGTCATCCGATAGGCGCTTGCTGAGGAGGTACGTAATGTATGGCTGCGTCCAGGATTCTTCGATCATCATGACGCTCATTGGTCCCTCGAGTCCTGTGTCGAACTCCAAGTCATCGAGTGCCATTGGCTCATTGGGTGGCGTAGCCCCCGAGTCCATTGCTGCGCTTGTTTTCTTCTCTGTGGCCTTTGGCTTGATGGAGCGTTCGCATATGCGCTCGAGAAATACCCTAGGTGGTATGGGGGCGCAGGTGGAGCCTATGTTGGCGAATGTGTCCGCCTCCTCGTTGCTTTCGCGACCTATGTGTCGCAACTCGCAACCATCAAAGTCTCCTTCAAGTGTGTCGTAGAGGTCGTGGTATGCGATCATGTTGTCGTTCAGTGCGTCGCACTCATGCATTGTTTGGTTGACGACCAGCTTGGAGTCGCCATATATGATGAACCTCTTTGCGCCGCAGGCTTTTGCCATCCTCATCCCGTGTAATAGGGCCTCGTATTCAGCCTCGTTGTTTGAGGCTGTGAACTGCTTTCGCAGGATGTATTTCAGCTTGTCCCCTTGAGGTGATGTCAGTATGACACCTGCTCCTGCTCCATCTTTCTGTTTGGACCCATCGAAGTGCATTGTCTAGAGGTAGGACATATCTGGCTTGTCCAGGAGTTGGTTTTCCATCCAATGCATGAGGAAGTAAGGGAGAACTTGCGACTTGATTGCGTCACGCTTTTTGTATGTGATGTCTCGTGGAGATAGTTCGATTCCCCAAAGCGCGACTCGCCCCGTGGCGTCGGGGTTATTGAGGATATGTCCTAATGGGGCGTCATTGACTACCACGATTGGGTGTTCCTGGAAGTAATGGCACAGTCGCCGGGCGGTCATGAAGACACCATACGCCAGCTTCTGGTAGTGCGGGTACCGCTGTTTTGTTGGCGTGAGGACCTCGCTGAGGTAGTATACCGGGCGTTGTACGCCATGGACCTTGTTTTCCTCGGCCCGCTCGATGACGAGCACTGTGCTAACCACTTGGTTGGTAGCGGAGATGTACACCAGTAGTGGTTCCCTTTCTCGTGGAGTCACCAATACTGGCGAGGTGGATAGCAGGCGCTTGAGATCTTCGAATGCTTCTTGCGCTTCATTGGTCCACTCGAATTTGTCAGCTTTGCGGAGGAGCTGATAGAAGGGCAGTGCCTTTTCTCCCATTCGACTGATAAATCGACTGAGGGCCGCGATTCGTCCGGATAGTTGCTAGACGCCTCTTATGTTCTTTGGCTTCTCCATGGCCAGTATGGCCTTTATCTTTTTCGGCTTTGCCTCAATCCCTCTCGCGGAGATGAGATACCCGAGCAGCTACCCAGATGGTACGCCGAAGGCGCATTTGTCCGGATTGAGCTTTATCCGATAACGATCGAGATTGGCGAAGGTTTCACGCAAGTCGTCGATTAGAGAGGCTTCTTCCTTGGTTTTGATTACTATGTTGTCGACATAGACTTGGATGTTACGACCCAGTTGTTCCTTGAGGCAAGCCTGCATGCACCGCTGGTATGTGGCTCCCGCGTTTTTTAGCCCGAAGGGCATTGTGTTGTAGAAGAACACACCGAATGGCGTTGTAAACGCGGTCTTCTCCTGGTCTTCCTCATTCATTCGAATTTGGTTATAGCCTGAGTAGGCATCAAGGAAGAAGAGGCACTCGCATCCAGCGGTGGAGTCGATGATTTGATCGATCCGTGGTAGCGGGAAGTGATCTTTTAGGCAGTGCTTGTTTAAAGAAGTGAAGTCCGCGCACATCCGTAGGATATCCGTGTCCTTTTTGGTACCAGCACCGTATTGGTGAGCCAAGTGCTTTCCTTGATTTCGCATATGAATTTGGCTTCGAGGAGTCTGTTGATCTCCATTCCGACTGCCTGCGCTCGTGGCTCAGACAGTCGCCTGATTGTTTGCTTGACTGGCCTTGCGTCGGGGTTGACGTTGAGTGCGTGCTCGACGAATTCCCTGGGAACTCCTGGCATGTCCGCAGGACACCAGGCAAAAATTTCCCAGTGCTCACGGAGGAATTCGACGAGCGCGAGTTCCTATGCGGGACTCAAGTTGTTGGCGATGAGGGCCGTTTTAGCGGGATCTGATGGATGGACCTGCACCTTCTTTGTGTGCACATATGAGTCGAAGGAGAGGACAGGTGAGCTTAGCCTACTCAGGGGAGGCAGACTGTTGTCTGTCGTTTCCTTAATCGCACGAGCTCCTCCTGCATGCCGAAGGACTGGGAGATTCTGTTGAATTCCCTGTAGCAACTGTCAGATCGTTCGAATCTCCCGTTGATCGTGATGACGCCGTTGGTACCTGGCATTTTCATGTGCAGGTAGGCGTAGTGGGGTACCGCCATGAACCTAGCGAACGCGACGCGTCCGAGGATGCAGTGGTATTGTGAGGGCCAGTCGACAACCTCAAAGTCGATGCGCTCGCGCCGGAAGTTCCTTGGCGTGCCGAATATGATGTCGAGGTTGATTTTGCCCAGGGGGTATACGCCTTTCCCTGGGACAATGTCGTGGAACGTTGTGTCCGATGCCTCCAAGCAGGTTAGAGGGATCCTCATTGCTCGCAAGGTACTCGCGAATATGAGGTTGATGCCTCTTCCGCCATCCATGAAGACGCGACTCATGTCGAAGCCTCCAATTTGCGCCTCGAGTACAAGGGGGCAATGACCTGGGCGAGGTACTTGAGGCGGGTGGTCGCGTTTGTCGAAGGTAATGCACGACTCACTGCCACTGAGGTACTCAGTGGTGGATGGTGGCGAGTGCATGGCCAAGTTGACTTGGCGAGTGATGGCCTTCTGCACCCTATTGGAGGGGCGCCCCTTTTGGATCATCATGGTACCCATGGCCCGTGGGTACGGTTCGCCTCCGTGGTGCTAGTCCGGTGCAGCCCCATTCGGGGGTGGCCCAGGTGGTGGTGGTGGTGCGCCATGTGCCACGGCGCCTGGAGCGGCTCCATAGCCTCTTTCGACTGCATTGCGGTTCATCCGAACCAATCCCTCGTGTGGCTTGAGGAACTCGCGGCAGTCCTTGAGGAGGTGGCTAGACTTTCTCTTGCCATCATGCTTGTCGATGTAGAAGTGTACCGTGCATGGCCCGAACAGTTTGTCCTCGATGGAGGTCGCGGGTGCTTCATCGCGAGTGCTTCATCGCGAGTGCGGTGTTGCCACACTTGCGTGGTTTTCCCGGAGTCACGGTATCCACCGCTGCGGTATCCGCTGTTGCGGTCATCGTCGCGTCTATCGGCGTAGCCATCTGCGACCATGTTGACGTCATCGCGATCGTCGTAGATGCGCATACGACGCTTACTCAGGCGGTCGCGTCTTCGTTCGATTTCTGCCTCCTCGTTAGTGTGAACGCAATTCTTCACCGAATCTTCTCCATCTGCCCACCGATTCGCGATCTCCATCAGGTGGTCGATGGTCTGTGGCTTTGAGCGGCCTAGCTCTTCCCTGAGTTCCATGCGGCGGACACCACCATTGAATGCATCAATCGTGCGGTCTTCCGAGATGTTCTCCGCGGAGTTCTTGATGATGGACCACCTTTCGCTGTAAGAGCGCAACGATTCGCCAGATCTTTGCGGGCAGCACCTCAGTTCTTCGATTGAGGCGGGACGTTTATACGTTCCCTTAAAGTTGCGCACGAAGCTGTAGACTAGCTCATCCCAACTGTGAATGGATCCGCGTGGGAGGTTATTGAGCCATGCCCGGGCGGCGCCCTGTAGCTGTAGCTGCAAGCATTGCATGGCAGTACTTCGACTGCCTCCATGTAGCCTGACGGAGGAAATGTGATCCTCCAGCCAGATCTTGGGGTCCTGCAGACCGTCAAATTTCGGGTTCTCCGATGGGAGTTTAAACCCTTTAGGCATTTTCTTTTGCCTGATGGATCTGCTGAAGCATGTGGGGCCACAGAGCTCCCCATCTTTTTCTTCCGAGTCAGTCGACCGAGCACGTCGTGCCCTTGACTTGTCGATCTTGCGCTGCGTGAGTTCGTCGCGTGCATCATAGTCGTCGTGAGCGGCGGCGATGAGACAGGTCGTGACTGTCATCGCTGGACCAGGGCGAGGAGTAGTGCTTTGCTAGTGCTTTGCCCTTTTTTGTGTCTGGTACCGGTTCCTTGTCGAGGGCGGCCTCGATTAGCCCTAGGCCTGCGATCGTAGATTGGTGCATGGCCGTTCGGGGATCTCTAGCTGGTGGCTGGTTATTGAGAAGGTACATGGTGGCTGCTGTCACCGCGGCCTGCGGTGTCCTTGGAACCACGTTGCCTCTCGTGTCGACTGTCATAGAGCCGAAGTCGAGGACTTTTCGTGGCGTCTATGCGCTCTTGTTCGGTGAGGTGAGCCATCCGCGATTGCCTCTTCTTGGCGAGGTGCTCGTTGCCTCTTGAGGAGGATCCTCCGTAGGAGGAGAGCCCAGCGCGACGAAGGCTCGACTCGTCCGCCGCCTTTTTACGTGCCTCAAGTTGCGCGATTGCTTCTTTTTGGCGCTTGAATTCCACTTTTAGGAGCCAGTGGTAGCCCATCAGCAGTTCCCATGGGGACCCGAAGGGTAGAGGTGCACCTCGTAGGGCTTCACGACAGTGATCCCACTCTTGCTCGTTGAGCCTGATCACGATGGGTTCGCCGGTTTGCTCGTTGATCATGCTAGGAGGTTCGACTGCTCCTCCGTTGCCACCATTGCCGGCGTTGGGTGGGTCGGTGCTGTTGCCGGCGTTACCACCGTTGCCGCGATTGGGTGGATCGGTGCCATTGCCGGTGTTGCCACCGTTACCGCGGTTGGTGGAGGTGTCGCCCGCGTTGATGAAGGCGCACATGAAGTGATTAGGGAAGCTGTTGCTTCCACAACTTTCAGATCCGGAACCGTAAGTTCCATCTTCAGTGGCCAGATCGCTTAGATCGGAGTCACGACTATTGTCGCTGACCATGTTCCCAACTGCCACCGGAGCATTGAGCTCGCTGACAGTGCCGATCGATGGAGGGAACCAAGATGCCGGGGCAATCGCCGGTGCTGTCGGCTGATCAGGCATGCGAAGTGTGCCCATCTGTCCAACTTGGAAGTGGAAGCTCCCAATCGCCAAGCTGACTCCGTCGCCCACGGATTCGAAGGCCGGGCGAGTGGCCAGTGTGTGGATAGTGAAGTCGAAGGCGCCGAAGAGCTGGCGAATCTCCGCTGTTGCGGAGTTGTAGATCGCAGTTGATGGGGCCGAAGAAGCCGCAACATCAGCACTCCCTGTTCCCACAGACGGCGCCAATTGACGAGGGTTTAACTCATCAATGTCCATTGTTATGGACTTGGGTTTTGGAGAAGGAGGGAGCGCTGGAGACATCTATCGGCTAGCAAACAAGCACACAGGGGACAAAGGATTTATCCAGGTTCAGGCCTCGTAGAGGTCCCTACTCCTGCTTGTCTGCTCATGGAATTATTGAGGGAGTCGAAAGTTACAACGGTGCGTAGATGCAATCTGGCGAGGGTTTGTGGAAGCAAAGGTTGCGTGTGTCCACCTCGCCGCCCCTCCTAGCCCTTATATAGATAGGCTAGGTCTCGGGTAGCAGGTCGAGTCGGTTACAAGTTAGGGTTCTCCCCTTCAAACTTTCTATCTTTAGCTTTTTCTTGATCTTCAAGCAACCGAGAGTCCACAGGTTACTCGAGTCCTTCTATCTGGGCCTTGGCGACACCGTGGGCCTATACGTATTTGGACAGTATATACCAAGCTCGAGTACCTGTAGGGTATACCCATGTCAATCACTGTGTCCTTGGGTCACGGATTCTACAGAGGACACGCATGGGTAACTAATATAGAGGCGTGCACGCGGCGCTCGAGCAAGGCAGGCGAGCGACAGGAGCTTGCAGTCCCGCAGGTGGCAAGGCAGATGAAGGAGGCGGCAGCGGAGCTCCAGGAATCTAGCAGCGAGGATGCGGGCGGCGCTAGGGCTTGCGGCCGAGACGGGGAGGAGGAAGGCGAGGGCAGACGCGAGGGAGACCGAGACCGGGACGCCTAGAAGCAGGGACGATGCCAGGGAATGGTGGCGGCTTCGACGGGCAGAGGACGGCCAGTGAGGAACCGAGCAACGCGGAGCTCGCAGAGGAGGAAGGCCGCGTGGCGGAAGAGGGGCGGCACGCTCGCATGGGCGCGGCCGGCGCTGCAGGAGGTCCAGGACGACCTTGAGGTGGAGGCCGGCGCGAGGAGGTGGCGGTGCTGCTGCTCGGGGAAGCAGAGGCAGGCAGCGCGCGATGGCAGGGAGGCATGGCGCACGGGGCCAGGGCCGGGACACAGAGGAGGGCGTCCTGGTGGCGAGCTTGGGCTCAGACAGACAATAGAGGCAGGGTCGCGGGCCTGAGGCCGATCGGAGGCGGGCGACGGCAGCTGGCTCAGAGAGGAGGATCGAGAGGCGGCGAGGGTTGGTGGGATCGAAGGAGGCGAGAGACTTGGGGATGGGGAGGGCTTGGCGTGTGGGCGACGCGTGACGTGCGTGGGTGGGGCCGGGTGCGAGCGGAGATCCCGATGCGGAGAGGTTGTCGGCAGGGGGCTGGCGTGCAGGAAGCGCGTGGGTGGGCGGTGGCATCGAGGCCAGGTGGGGCCAGGGGGAGAGCGGGAGCATGGAGATCGATCTCTGCGGGACGGGCGCGTCATGCATGCGAGCGTGTACCGCATCGGTGTACGTCCGCGCGTGCTTGTGCTGTGTTGTGTGGGGTGCTCAGCGGTGGCGGGTGGAGGGATGGGGCGGCTGGGGATTAGGGTTAGGGTTTGACCAGATTGGTGTGGGTGAGGGCTTGGGCTAGATTAGGTGGGGTTGTAGGCTGGTTGGCTGGGCCTTTGGCCTGGCCGGCTGCCTCCCCCTAAAAAAATAGTTTTATTTATTTTTCTTTTAAAAGACTTTTGCAAATATCTTTTTAGATAAATAAAAGATCTGGGAAAGACCCAGTTTTTATTTGAAATAAAGACAGGGGATATCTAGAAAACAAAGATAGGCTTTTCGAAAATAGTTTTGCAAAATATGCATGATGACATGACGATGCTCAAATGCAATGTGGCATGATGACATGAGCATGCAGTCATGATGATGCAATGCACAAAAACACAGCGATTTTCTAGTAGTGGTTTTAGCGGGGTGCTACATATAGCCCCCGATTCGGAGCGCTTGATGAATGCAGGGACTTTGAATCTTCCCTCTCCTTGAAATCCGACTCGATATAGTCATAAAAAACAAACACATATGCATACCCATTCATTAATAGGTTAGTCGGTTAAGGTAGAACCTATTAGCCAGAAGGCAACTTTAGTTTTTGAAAACTAGCTTGTGCTTCTCTGGTCACTTAGTCATTTTCCCGTGCGCTCTGCTATTTACACTGTGTCCTTACCGGGCTGCCGGGTTGCAGTCTGCAGCTAGAATCAAAGGGAGCTGACAATACACTATGCACGGTACTAAGGGCTTAGTAGCCGGATTGTCTCATCTCGTCCCCGTTTTTCGTGCGGGATGCCGTGGGCTTTTGCTCTTGCTAGCTGGATAGCCAGGTTGCGGTATGTAGCTAGATGAAGAGTGGGCCTCTGACATCGTCGCACACTACTTAGCCTGTTTGTTGATTTAACGGGTCGGGCCAGCCGGCGAGCCCCCGGGTAGGGGTTGCCCGAGCCGGAAAAACTGGACCAAAAACAAATACATATGAATTTCTAGCAAGGAGCCCCTGAGTATCTCGTAGGGGTTCGCATTTTCATTCATAGAGTTTGCAGGATACATACACTATCCGACAACTAAGTGTAAAACGGGCGGAGCATGGCCACGTTCCAGGGGCGTTCTGTCCCTTCATCTGACTTGTCCATCTTGTTCTTGCGCGGCTATTGCGCATCGATGAGGTAGTAGGAGTTGTTGAGCAGCACCCGGCTGATGATGAAGGGTCCCTCCCAAGGCGGTGATAGCTTGTGCATGCCATTCGTGTCTTGCACCAGCCGGAGAACCAGATCACCCTCATGGAATGCGACGGGGCAGATCCGTCTCGAATTGTAGTAGCGTAGGCGCTGCTGGTATAGGGCCAATCTGGACAGTTCCAGCTCACGGGCTTCCTAGAGGAGGTCCACGCCATCCTCCCGCGCCTCCTGGTTGGCTTTTTCGTTGTAGAGGAGCTTGCGTGGTGAGTCGAACTAGATGTCTGCGGAGAGGACGGCTTATGAGCCGTAGACGAGGAAGAACGGGGTGAAGCCGGTTGACCTATTCGGTGTGGTGCAGAGGCTCGATAGCACAACTAGAAGTTCCTCGATCCAGTATCCGGGCGATCGCTCTAAGGGCTCGATGAGGCATGGCTTGATGCCGGCTAGCACTAGACCATCTACCCTTTTGACTTTCCCGTTGGATTATGGGTGCGCGACGGAAGCGAGGTCCAGTCAGATGCCCTTGTTGCTGCAGAACCGGAAAAGGCCCCCTTGGCGAAGTTCGTGTCATTGTCGGTGATGATGTTGTTGGGGTAGCCGAACCGGTTAATGATGTCGGTGAAGAAGGTGACGACTGTCGCCCCATCCAGCTTCCGGATAGGCTTGGCCTCTATCCACTTCGTAAACTTGTCTACCGCCACCCATAGGTGGGTCATGCCCACGCGTGCCCGCTTGAAGGGACCGACCATGTCGAGGCCCCAGACAGCGAAGGGCCAGGTGATCGGTATAGTCTTGAATACCGCAGCCGCCATGTGCCTGAGCTGCCCAAAGCGCTGGCACCTGTCGCACACACGAACTAGGTGCTCGGCATCCTCGAGGGCAGTGGGCCAATAGAAGCCGTGGCGGAATGCCTTGGCGACTATTTCCCTGGATGAGGCATGATGTCCGCACTCGCCCTGGTGGATGTCCTTGAGTAGTCAGTAGCCTGTGTCCACATCGACACACCGCTGGAAGATGTTGGATACGCTGCGCTTGTTCAGTTCCTTGTTGATGATAGTGTACGTGTGCGTGCGTCGCCGGATTTGCCTGGCCTCCACCTCATCATCCGGAAGTTCTCCATTGGAGATGTAGTTCATGAAGGGCTGCCCCCAGGATGGTATCTCATGGATAGTGACGACCCTCTCCTTCTCCGGCTGAGGGATGTCAGGGGCCGCCCGGATGAGGTACCTAGAATGGTAGCCCCCGAGCCACTTGATGTGTCGGCAGCCCTTGGGTCTTGTGAGCCGGAGGGTACGGACTTGCCGGAGTTGGTGTGAGCCTTCTTCTTTGTGCGATCCACTGGTTCCGCATCTGCCGTGTCGCCAGCCAAAATGCTTCCCGCCCAGATAATGGAATCCGACTAGGGAGATGGGTTGATGGAGGGCTTGCGCAGATGCTCCAAGGAGACCCCTGGTGGGATCGCCTGCCTGGTGGATCCGATTCGGGCGAGCAAATCGGCTACCTCGTTGTTGATGTGAGGGGCATGATGGAACTCATATCCGTTGAAGTAGGCGTTGAGCTTCTGTACATGGAACCGGTAGAGAACCATGTTTGCATCATGGGCATCCCATTCTCCGGATACCTGCTGCACCACCAGATCCGAGTCACCGAAGCAAAGGATCCGGTTGACGGCAATCTCCCTGGCTAGCCGGAGGCCATGTACCAGCGCCTCGTACTCAGCAACGTTGTTGGAGGCTTTGAAGTGGAACTAGAGGACGTACTCCAGCCGGTCTCCCTTGGGCAAGGTGAGGACGATGCTGGCCCCCAAGCCCCTGAGCATCTTCGAGCCATCAAAGTGCATCCTCCAGTGGTCCGGGTCGGAAACCGGAGGGAGGTATTGGGTTTTGGCCCAGTCGACGAGGAAGTCCGCCAGAGCCTGTGACTTGATCGTGAGCCGGGGCTCATACTGGATGGAGTAGGCGGCGAGCTCGTTGGCCCACTTGGCGACTCGGCCGATGGCGTCCTTGTTGCCGATGATTTATGAAAGGGGTGCGGTGCACACGACCTTGATCGGATGCTCCTGGAAGTAGTGCTTCAGCTTCTTGCAAGCCAAGTACACGTTGTAGCACATCTTTTGGTAGTGGGGGTAGTTCTGCTTGGAGAGGGAGAGAACCTCACTGAGGTAGTAGACGAGTCGCTGAACCGGCTGAGCCTTTCCTTCCTCAGGGCGCTCCACCACCAGGACGACGCTGACGACCCGGCCGATGGCTGCTATATAGAGCAACATTGGCTCCTTGCTAGCCGGCGTGGCTAGAACCGGTGTTGTGGATAGTATGCGCTTGAGGTCATGAAAGGCGGCGTCAGCCTGCAAGGTCCAGGAGAACTTGTCCGTCTTCTTCATCACCTGGTACAGCGGAAGTGCCTTCTCCCCCCACCGGCTGACGAAACGGCTGAGGGAAGCCAGGCATCCGGTGAACTTCTAGACTCCAAGCAAGCTCCTGGGTGGCTGCATTCTCTCGATGACCGTGATCTTCTTCGGGTTTGCTTCGATCCATTGTTGTGAAACGAGGAAACCAAGTAGCTGGCTGGATAGGACGCCGAAGATGCACTTCTCGGGGTTCAGCTTCATCTGGTACTGTCGGAGGTTGCTGAATGTCTCCCCCAAATCCTCGAGGAGGGCTCGCTTCTCCTTTGTCTTGATGACGATATCGTCCACATAGGCATGCACGTTTCGGCTAATCTGCGAATGCAAGCATTTCTGCATACAGCGCTGATAGGTAGCACCTGCATTTTTCAGACCAAAAAGCATGGTTACATAGCAGAAAGCCCCGTATGGGGTGATAAACAATGTCTTTATCTGGTCAGCCAGGTTTTGCCGGATCTGATTGTAACTGGAGTAGCAATCAAAAAAGGACAACAAACTGCAGCCAGCCGTAGAATCGATAACTTGATCGATATGGGGCAAAGCAAAGGGGTCTTTCGGGCACACCTTGTTCAGGCTGGTGTAGTCGATACACATGCGCCAGGTCTTGTTCTTCTTCAACACCAGGACTGGGTTGGCCAGCCAATCTGGGTGGTCCACCTCCATAATGAACCCGGCTGCAAGGAGCCGGGTGATCTCATCACCAATGATCTTTCTTTTTTCCTCAGCGAACCGACGCAGAGGCTTCTTGACCAGCTTGGCATCCGGCCGCACATGAAGCGAGTGCTCGGCGAACTCCCTCAGCACACCTGGCATGTCCTTGGGTGACCATGCGAAGATGTCCCGATTCTCACGGAGGAAGTCGACGAGCGCGCCTTCCTATTTCCTGTCCAAGTTGGCACCAATGGTGACGAACTTGGTCGGGTCGGAGGGGTCGAGCAGAATCTTCTTCGTCTCCCTGGCCGGCTGGAAAGCTACATCCCTAGTCAGCTTCCTGCTAGCCGACACTTCTTGTTGGGCCATGGCCACATTGCGCATGATCTCGCACTTCTCTTCGGCTATGATGAGGGCCTCGGCTAGCTTGGAGCCGGCTGAGGCGCACTCCATCGACCGCCTGAAGTAGCCGGCGACGGTGATCACGCTGTTTGGCCACGGCATCTTTGTCTTGAGATACGCGTAGTAGGGGACGGCCATGAATTTGGTGAGGGCGGGGCGCCTGAGGAGGACGGAGCGCCCAAGGAGAGCATGGTAGGAGCTCGACAAGTTCACCACCTCGAACCATATAGGCTCGCGCCGGAAGTTCTCCTTGGTCCTGAAGATGACATCCAACTGGATTTTACCTAGCGGAGCGCAAGCCGGCCCCAGCAGTACACCATGGAATGTCGTGGTAGTCGGGCACATGTCGCACTCGTGGATGCCAAGATTCTCCAGCGAAGACCGGTAGAGAAGGTTGAGGTTGCTACCTCCGTCGATCAGGACACGCAAAAAGCGTCAGGTGCGCTCGTTGGAGACGATAGGGGGTCAAGCACCATGGCATAGCTCCCGAGATTCGGAATCTGATCCGGCTGATCCTCCCGACTCCAGGTGATGGGGGTCTCTGACTAGTTCAGGTACTTGGGGGACTGGGGAGATGATGGCGTTGACCTCCTTAGAGTGCCGCCTGCGGCTGTGCTTGTCGTCCAGATCGGTCTCGAAGATGTGGTAGGCGGCATGCGGCTGGGGGTAGCCGTTGTTGTTGTTGCCGCCGTTACCATCATTACCGTCTCCCCTAGCCGGTGGGGGGGGGGTCCACCAGGAGGGGGCGGGGGTAGAGGTTGCTGGTTTCCTTGGTCCTTTAGCTGGCGGGTCCAGCTGCAGTTCTGGGTGGTGTGCATAGCCGGCTTGAAGGGACCGCTATGCCACTTGCACAGGCCGTCAAACATTTGGTCGAAGGTGAGCCGCGGCTTCTGCCTTCTTGCATCGTTAGCCAGTGCGTCGGGCCCACCCTCCACAGCGTTGACCTGCCGCGCGTGGTAGCGGGCCTTCTGCTCTCTGGCTTGCCGGTCCCTATGGAACCGGTTGTCGTTGTCGTGGCGCCTAGAGGATACGGCTTCTCCATCCGGAATGATCGGACGGTCGCGAGCCAGCTCCAAAGGAGTCAGACGCCCGTCAGCACTCACTTGGAGGCGTTTATTCATCATGGCATCCGCCATGGCGTACTGGTCCGCAACTGTCATGAGCTCCGTCATGGTTTTCGGCTCGTCACATAGTAGCCGGTGGCGAAGCATGTTGCCTTCTCGGCACCCCTCGACGAAGAAGCCGATCGCCTGGCTCTCTAGGATGCCCTCGCAGGTGTTGTGCAGCTCTGTCCACCTGGCGAGATACTCGCGGTATGATTCGCGGTCACCCTGGATGCACAAGGCCAGTCGTGCAGGCAGCCCAGACGCTTGTACGTGCCGTTGAAGTTGCGGACGAACACCTTCTAAAAATCTGGCCAGGCGTTGATGCTATTGGGCCATGTCCTTGCTAACCCGGTTAGCATGAGGGGGACATAGCGCACAGCTATGTGCTTGTTCCCGTGGGCGATGCCGACTGCTGTGGCATAGTCGGTTAGCCAATCTTCCGACTTCATGTTGTTGCCGTACTTGGGGGTATCACTGGGCAGGGTGAATTTATCCGGGAACGGCTCGTTCTGGATGCGGGGTCCGAAGCAAACCGGTCTAGTGGAATCTTCTTCTTCCATGGCGCGTGCTTGAGCGAGAAGCTCGATGAGGTCACGGGCATCCGGACAATCCGGGTTGGGTGCTCCTACCCAGCCCGAGAGACGGGAACCGGCAGGTCGTGGCACTCCGGTTGGTAGAGGGGGAGGCGGTGGGTTGTTGTTCACCATTTTCTCCTGGCATGGTTAGCCCTTGTTGCCAGAGCTGCGGCGCTTGCTACGGGCCTTAGAAGGAGGAGAGGACGCCTGCTGGGTCTCGCGGGGTGCGCCCTTGCTGTTGCCGAGCGGCTTGCTTCCCCTGCAGCAGCTGGGGTCCTCGTGCATCTGTCGGATGGCATCAGCCTGCTCATCCGCGATCCGGAGGAGCTCTTGCACCCGGGTTTTTTGTCGGTCTCACTCCTCGCCCTCCAAGTTGGGTAGTTCTTCTTCCGCGGCTCGCTTCGCGCACAGGTTCTTGATGGGTGTGTTGTATGCGGGCCAGATGAGAATAGGTGGCGGATCCGGCTCACTATCCCTTTCCATCCTTCTGCCTAGCTCGCCGCCCCAGTGCCTCACATGTCCACGCCGGCTCGGCTCCGTGGTAGCCGCAGTGTGGCCGTGCGCGCGGGCGTAATCGCGCCGGGTGATCTCGGTCTGCTTCCGGGTCGCAGCCAGCTCCATGGCCTCCTGGAGAAGCTGCCTCTCCATGGCGAAGTTGGCCTCCGCCTCCTCCGGGTTATCCCAGAGGTTAACCGGGGTAAGAAGCCGGTCGATGGCATCTTCCACCGGGTTCCTAGGCCGCGGTGGAGCAGAAGTTCCGACCTCGTCCGTGCCCCGCTCCCGTGGCTGGCGGGGCTGAGAGCTAGAACCGGACATCATCACCTCGACGCCGCGAGGAGCGACAGAGGTGCCGCTGCTGGGGTGCAGTGGCTCCGGGACGGAAACGATCTCCCTAGGGAAATGCTCTGGCACGGTGGCAACATAGACGAGGAGGTCGCCGAAGAGCAGAATAGAGCCGTTTGCCGGAAACGTGGATCCGGCGAAACACGAAGCATTGTCGATGACACAGTCGAACTTGCTGAGCGTAAGCACTAAGACAGAGACACGCGCTCACCGACTGAAGTGCGAGGTCCCGTGCAGAACGTGACTCCGGTCGAAGCCATCTAGCGCCACGGTGGGCGCCAACTGTCGTTATAATGGGAACAGCAGTACCTAAACAGGTTAGATAGAGGTGTGGGAACTAGAAGGGAAGCTCTCAACGGCGTCTGCAAGATACGAGCAAGTGTAGAGAGACACAAGAAGTACCCAGGTTCGGAGCCCTCGTGGTGAGGTAAAGCTCCTACTCCTGCTAATCTGACTATGAGTGGTCTATGGGCTACAATCGCTCCTGGAGCTGTATCTTCTATCTACCTCCTTAAATGCATTGAGATCAACCCTTGCTACGAGAGCCTTGCCTCTCCTTATATAGGCAGAGAGGCAACGGTCTCACTGGACAGTCCGGCTGGCGGGCCCCACAGGCGGGTCCTAGCTGGCTGGTCATCTACAGTATCTGGTACACTTACATCCCATCAGGGTACATGTGGTAGGGTCGTCGTGGATACAGTGAACGTTGTGCGAGCCTGTCGTCAGCATCTGGCCACTATTCCCGTGTCACCCAGCAAAGTCTTCGGTATGGCCGTGTAGTTGCAGGTCTTGTCATCGTACCAGGGTGTACCGCGCACTGTGCAGCACATCGCTCTGTCCTCCTGACTGAGTCCAGCTACGCTGATTATCCGGTCTCGTGCCTTGCTGCTCCTCGTGGTTCTGGCTACCATGAAGTAGTTGGCGTGATTTGCTCGTGTCCAGCTGCTGTCAACCAGCCGGACGCGAACCGGCTGCCGTAGTTCTTATCTGGTTGGGGTATCCGGAGGTCATCCCCCTGATAGTATTGGGTATATATCTGGTTCTTGTGCTTTATATAATGTAGATTTCAACCTTTATTAGCTACTTTGGTAACATGTGTGTGAGGTTTGTGCATAAATTTAATTATGTTGAACACTATCAATAGGATCTTCTATATCCCATAATGGAAAAGAAGATACTACCGCTAGCAATGTTGGGATTTGACAATCTTGATTCAACGACCAGTGTTGAAAGTTCTTCATACACTTTATAGTTGTAAGATTTAAGATAAGATAAGAAAAGCGAGGCCAGGGTAATTTATGGGCCCACACAAGTCATCATTGTTTACAGAAAAGCCCATGTGCAGAAGCTAAAATCATGGGAATTTGACATGATATGCGAATATCATATGTCCATGTGCTTATCCAATGTACTTCGCAATGCTCAAATCGTCACATATAAAACAATTGATGCATATGGATTATGAAGTGTATAAGAAAAGAATCAAATTTGGTAAGATTTCAGCTAACTTGAAACCAACGATGCAATATTGAGTGAAATGCACACATGTCTAGTTTTAGTTAACTTGAGCATTACAAAGGACAGTGTTCAGCCAAGCTAAAACGACATCAATATACGCAAAAATTCTACATGAACTTTTAAAAGCAATAGAAGTCGTGGAAGGACACCACTTACATGCGAATACTATTTTACTGTCTCAATCGCAAAAAGGCGCGTTCAGGACAGCTAAACATGTACGAATTTGGTCAAATACGCTCAAATTTGTTTAAAATGGACTGATTTGCACCAGGGATGCATGTTTTGGGATTGATTTTGTCCACTTTGCAAGATATGAAACTAATTTGTACCCCAGGTGCGAGAAGTGGGACTAAAACTATATTTACCATGATCTTTGGCAAGATACAAAGTTATACAGATCCTCTAACTTATATTGTAGAAGAAAATTAGAGAAGTCATAGGACCCTAACTTTTCTTCTTCCAAACAATAAAATTAAGGCCTAAATATCGTAAAATTAATTTGTACTACCTCCATCCTATAGCTTAAGGCTTTTTTTTCAAAAGTCAAACTACGTGAAGTTTGACCAAGTTTTTAGAGAAAAATATTAATATTTACAATGCGAAATTCATATTGTTTGATACATCATAAAACATATTTTCACATCGTATCTATATAATATCATACGTAGCAATTCTTAATAATTTTTTCTTTTGTTTGGTCAAAATTCTCATAGCTTGACTTTCTAAAAAAATATAAGCCTTAAACTCTAGTACGGTGGAAGTATAATGTAAATCTATGTTACTCCCACCATAATGGTTTATTGGGCTAACACATACTTTCTTCTAAAAGTTTGGTCAAACTTTTCGTACCTTGACTTTTCAAAAAAAAACTTAAGCTTTGGGATGGAGGTAGTATGTAGGTACATAGCCCATTAAACTAGTATGGGAGTAATATATAGTATTGAGTTACTATTAAGTACAAGCCAAATTATGGTGTAATAAAATTTAGTCTCGACTTTTTATGTCTACAGCAATTACATATAATAATTAATTGTAGATTATAATGAGGTAATTAAGCTATAGCACACTGACTTTCCTTCTTTCTTTTCCCTAACATTAGAGGAGCTGGTTGCGTAATGTATAATACTCTGTACTACAGAAGTAGCACATGTTCAAACTTACAAAGTTTTGGTTTGACGAAATGTTGGATCCATTGAGCTTTACAAAGGCCATGTGAAACCAACAATAACAAAAGGAGTGAGATGAGGAAAACAAATTGTATCATCCCAACCATATAAGTTATGAGTACCAAGAAACAATGCCTCACATCATCTCTTCTAGAGCAACAAGAGCCATTGTCGGGGCTATCTTAAGCCAATAAGACGAGGCATGAACCACATGGACGCATGTGTGTTGAACCTGTCGGCCCCTACTATCGCAGGTTCTGGTGTTGACCAGTTAGAAATAGGTAGACGAATTCAATGCACCGGCATATAGCTTGTCTCCGAAACTTAGGCGATCAGAAGCAATGTACACATGAAGCCTAACCTCCCGAACGGCATGTGCTTCATGTGAGGGCCATGCATCACACAATTATTTACAAACGCAATAAGGGGATGATTCAGACCCGGGAAGAGAGAAACATGTCGGAGATGGATTTGAACCCACTCCTGTTGAGGAAGGTCGCAGTGGTAGCTGATGCTGCATTGGGCTGCTACCCTCTAGAATATATGGCACTGAAGCAATGGATAACTTTGAATGTCCTACCTTCATGACTAATCTTCTCCTTGGAAGTGGTCTGCTTGCCTCGGATGTGTATCCACATTAGTGTTGGCCTGAAATAAGCCAGGAACCAGCGCGGGTGAGAATCTACGCAGCCACAATCTAGGCCGTCGACATTGTCGTTCGGCACAGTGTGCTCATCCTCGTCTATTATTGGGGCCTATGCACCTACATTGGATCTACATCAACACATGTCTAGTCTACACAATAGACAACAAATATGTATTGTAGTCATTATCTCATGTTGCGCTAAACACAGTAATAGAAGAAAGTCAAAAAAAACAGAGCAGTAACTGCAGTTTTATACTGGACTCACTGTATTCTAAGGGATTGCCACCATGTAAAAAATAACCATCATTCCGTACAACAAAGATAATATCATCCGCCCACACATCATCCACATAGCTTATTGGGGCAAGATTATTGTGCTTAGTACACTACATGTATCGTCCCTTAAAAACTGCTCTATGTCTAGGATGGCAATGAAATTATCGAACACCATGATGAGAGCTTGTACAACCACTTGTTGCAGAGAGTGGACATCTAAGGTTCACTACCAATTGATATGTATCTTACGTAGCCTGGTAATGGCCTTTCTATACAAAAAGAAACCTACATGTGTACCCCAAAACCCGGTAGTTTCGAGGGACAGGACTTACATGATGGTCCCAGTATACAAATTCACCAAACGCATACTAATGATTTTCCAAGACCAGGATGATTAGCGAGATAAATCATGGCTACCCAGTTGCGGCTAAAACCATCCAAATAATCACAGCCGGATTTTGGGACAATCATGGGGCTGCCATAGAAGGGTGGACTAGCGGTATCATGTTGGCATTAATCACTCCCTTCTCAATAATAGCGGGAGCTGGGGAAGAAGATGGACAGTAGTTCAGAAAGGAAGGATAATTATAGGGGAAGTAGAGTGGATTATGGAGCGCAACATGTTCGAGGGAAAGGTATAGATCCGAGATGGCGTCAGAAAAAGGGGACATGCTAAGAGGATCGGATCGACTAGCGATTAGACGGAGAGCATCATCATCTAACTTTGACCAGTTGCGGATAGGGTTGCCTAGACAGGCTCACACCATGGTGGATTCACCATCGCGACGGTGATGGGTTTTGGGAGGAGGGACTTTGAGGGTTGCGACAGGGACTGGAGGCTTTGAGTTTGTTTGGAAATGGTGGCCCTATGCATGATGGGGGTAGATTAGTTTGAGTGGGCGGGCGAGCAGCATCGCGATATGCGAGGAAGGGGGTTGGTGTAACCCACACTGACAGGACGACCTACCGTACGCTGGACCTCACGCGTCAGTAAATCTAGATCGATCAATATTGTATATGTACTGGAGTACTCCATACTACTCCACCATGGGGAACCCAAACCAGGGTGGGAAGTCAGAGAATATCTGGAACCCTGTTCATATTCTGCTCTAGGAGAAATAACTGACACAGGTCCGGCAGCATGCATTGAGTACGAGTACACTGTAACACGACGAGTCTAGTCTCTGCTCAGAATTCACTCCACTGTGATCTATGTTCTGTCGAATCGTTGCATGCAGTACCTTGTGTGTATCTTTTCGTTATACCTGCACTAGTTTGAAAATGGTCAAACACCACACCCACGTGCGTGCAAGAAGATTACACCTGGTGTTTCATTATATAGTGTTGCTTTGAATCTATAGCTAAGAGAATATTTCCCAGCTAGACACGAGACTTAACGCTGCACAACATGAGAGTCTAGAAAAAAGATTCTCGGAGCATCTCCAAGAGTCTTCCTATATTTGCCCACAATTACTATTTTAGCAATTTGGCTCAAAAACACTTCTCCAGCAGCATTGCTAAAAGTGGTCCTCTACCAAAAAACAATATAGCAAGCTGAGTATATTTGGCCTCCACTTAGTATAGTATTTACCAATCCAACATACCACTTCCTATCATATCCTAAACTATAGCAATACGGGTCCCCTTCCTCCCCTTTGTCCCATTTGACAAGTGGTATCAACCTTGTAGACCATTCATAATGTACGAGTGTGTGCTTCATAGTGTATGTGCGTGCTAGTGTCCGTGCACATGTTCTAGTGTGTGTTGCATATGCTATTGTTTGTGTGACCATGTGTACATGTATTTTTTCGTGTCTGTGTAGGCATGTGTGGTGTGCGGCTATGTGCATGGATACGTGTAGCTATTTGCGCGTGTGTGTGACGTGTGAGTGGCCAAATATCTACAGGCGTGTACATATACATTTACAAGACATGTTTTAGTATGAGTATATGTATGAGAGCGAGCTGTGCTACAAACATATAATCCCTTCGACCCATGTTTGTTGGTTTAGATTCATCTAGATACGGATGTATCTAGTCTAGTTTTAGTGCTAGATACATCTGTATCTAGACCAGGGGCGTATCTAGTGGGGGTGCCATGGCACCCCCTAACAAATGCATATTCTTTGACCTTGTAGCAATTAGTCCAATTCTATGTGTTAAAAAAATACTTATACATGATATTAAATCTATGAAATTGAGCCTGGCACCCCTCGGATTTAATCCTACCTCCGCCACTATTCTAGACAAATGTGAGTCAACTAATATGGATCAGAGGGAGTACATATATATGTGCTATTGTGTTGTATATATGATATACTCGCCCCACCTGTTAGCACACACAAAAAAATTATGATTGCTATATCTTATCTTATCTTGACTTACCACTATATAGTGTACAAATAACTTTAAATATTGACCGTTAGATCAAGACTCGCGAATCCCAATATTTCTAGCAGTTGGATCTTCTTTTCCATTCTCGCATCTAGAAGATTCTATTGATAGTCTTCATCACAATGAATGATATGCACAAAACTCAAAACGCCCTTCTCCATCATTCTAGAATCTTCTCCCTCATTTCTCTAGACCATGGCACCAAAATTTTCAAGTGTTAGATAGCTAGTAATCATTGACTTCTACATGATATACAAAGTACAAGAACCAAATATAAACCCATACTTTATAGATGTTGATCAAATTTATAATTTCTTCTGCTTTACCAATTATAATTTTATATAGTGATGATATGTCAGCCGCCTATATTATCTGAGTCTCACGTGTAGGACACATGCAACTTACTAGTATAAAAAATGGCACATGCCCTGTACACGTGAGAATCGGATAATATAAGTATGACATATCATTTTTATATAAAATTATGATAGGTGAAATAATTATAATTTTGAGCCACTTCCACCAAGCATCAGGTGCATATTTGGTTCATGTACTTTGTATCATGTACTCCCTCCATTCTAAATATAAGATGTTTTAGCTTTTCTGAAAGGAATGCATCTAAACGCATTTTAGTGTGTACGTTCGGAGTGAACCTACACATTAAAAGGTGTCTATATACACTCGTTTCACAAAAGCTAAAACATCTTATATTTCAGAACAGAGGGAGTAGAGACCAACCTATTAGCTACCAAATACTCGACATGCTATACAAAAATGACTAAGAAGATTCTACAATTATCAATAGTATCTTCAAGATGATAAAATGGAAAAGAATATCCGATGGCTCGCAATGTTGGGACTCATGAGTCTTGATCCAACAGTCAATATTCAAAGTTATTTGTACACTATATAGTGCTAAGATAAGATAAGATAAGATAAGATAAGATAAACAATAGCATCTTCTATATGATGCTATAGAATGGAAAAGAAGATGCAATTAATGTTGGGACTCACGAGCCCTTGATCCATCCAACGGTGAATGCTATTTAAGTTATTCGTACACTATATAGTCATAAGATAAGATAAGATAACAAAGACTATAAAAAGTATCTTCTATATGATATAATGGAAAGAAGAGGATCCAACGTCTAACAATGTTGGGACTCACGAGTCTTGATCCAACTGTCAATATTAAAAGTTATTCGTACACTATATATTGGTAAAATAAGATAAGAAATAATATCAATAGTACCTTGATGTAATTAGGGTGCTTCATGCTAAATGTATGGACCTTGTTGGGGGGATACCCCCCGGGGTAGGGTAACGCCAGGGTATAAGGGCCGAGTTAGCCGGGTACGGCACGGTCAAAGCAAGGGTTGACCGGGTCACCTCAAGGCAGGCCGAACCACGGAGTGACCCGACCCATGGAGCATCTCCTTGACTATGGTCCGGCTGGCATAAAATATATGCCGGCCATGTTTATCTAACTATTTTGCAGGTAACTTGATAGCCGGATTAGCTATATGCTAGCTGGACTATCTTATGGCTTCCAAGAGAAGGAACCCCCCGCTGGTCAAAAGGTGGCTTTATTAGCTGTAGCATGAGCAAAGCAAAGTAAAGAAGGGACCAGCGGGTCAGGGGCGACCAAGGTGACGCGGGAAATGTCGGATGACGTAGCCCGTGTCTGGTGACGCTTAAAGACAAAGATTACACCGTGGGTTACGTCCAAAGCCCGGACGAGCCGTTAAAGAGAATAAAGAAGCATCTAGCTTTAGGCAAAGAGCATATTCTCTGAATATGCTGCCACGTGTGCCCTAGTATTGTAACCCAGGCTCCCCTATATAAGGAGCACCAGGGCCTCCATAGAAGGGGATCGATCATTTTCTCTGTCTAAGGTAGAACTCTAGAGCTAGTTGGTAGGGAGTAAGAGACATAGTCTCCTTCTTACTGAGAGCTAGAATTGCGTTTGTAAACACCATTGATAGAGAGAATACAAGAACATATGTGTGTGGAATCACTACGTTCTCGCTCCCTGGATTCCCCTAGCACTCATTGGCCCCATCTTTAGCCTATCCATGGCATATGTCGTGCCACCACCACAACAGTTGGCGCCCACCGTGGGGCTAGCGGTGCTAGCAGGGGTGAAAATCCAGACGGGAAGCTTCTCCAGCACCGGCGAGAGCATCGTCTCCGACTTGGTTCAGCGGTTTGGAGCGCTGGACTACATCAGCGACAATGTAGGAAGATTCGGCAGGCACCCCCCTCCGTGCAATGGCATCTTCATCAAGCTTGGCGCACACAAGATCTACGTCGGCGTGGATGAGTCCTATGTTCATCTGCGGCACATCGTCGAAGGAGGCGAACCACCTCTCAGCGTAGCTCATGTAGTGCGTATCACTCGCCCCACCAGCAGTGTTGAGGTCATGACGACCTCACCTGACGCGGAGCCGAGCAAGGGTCCGGCACCAGAGCCGGAGGTCACGCCAAAGCAGACCAGGTCTAGGTTTCCTCCACTAGAAAGGCCAGAGAATGTGCTCTAGCAAGCAGTAGATAGCCTAGCAATGCCAATAGCACCTGTGATAGATCCGGCTCAGGCACAAGCTGAGTTAGAGAAAACTAGGAGGAAAATGTTAGCTGGGGCAAAGAAGGTAGCAGAGCTGCATCAGTCTTTGAACATCACCTTGAGAGAATATGCTAAGGCAAACTGCATAGATGGAGTGAAAATCTGGGGTAGGAACCTGAACACTGAGATTGACAAGGAATACGAACCTAGGCCGGGTCAGACAGCCACGATAGTGATAGGAGGGCTGGATCGGTACAGTACCCCGGCAAAGAACCTCAGGGCAGCAAACGCGGCCGCGTCCGAGTTAGAGGGTTTAACTGGAGAGGCCCGGCAAAGGCAACAAGAGAGAGTGAATCATTTGCTGAGAGTTTCTTGCCAGCAAAATGAAGAAATGAACAAGGCCAACCCGGCGCCACCAGGAGCGTCACATGTGGTACATTCGGCCAGGAATAACCCGGCAAGATCTGGAGGAGCCGCATCATCTCCGGGTGACAATCCCAGGAGAGAAGAAGTAGTAAACTCCAGGAGAAGAGACAAACAGATGGTTCGCTATGATCCAGTAAGGGCCAGAAAAGGCAAAGCAGTGCAAGTTGATGAAGATCGGCACAATACCAGCCAAGGTGTGGTCGGCCGAGGTAACCGAGACCAAGGCAATGCCGGTCAGAGAAATGCTGCCAACGGCAATGCCGGACAGCGTGATCCCGTGGGAACGGGGCAAAATATACCTCGGTCGGAGCAACAGAATGCACCTCGGCAAGAGGGGAGTGCACGACAAGCAGCGCAACAAAATGCTTGCCCAGATTAGGAAAGATACAATGATGGTTATTCGGCTATGATCAACAATGGATACCCCTGACCGGATCACCATATGATTGGGTCAAGGCTAGGAAGAAGGAACTTGCAGACAGATGATGCAAGGCTGAAGCTTGATAGAATTTATAGGTCGGAGCTAATTGAGGTACAAGGTCCACCGGGTCCAGCATGCTTTGGGCCCCGGATCATGAAGGAGCCACCTGTGCCGAACTTTCAGCTGGCTAGAGGAACCCGAACCTATGATGGAAGTACTAGGCCAGAAGATTGGCTAATCGATTACACCACAACGGTCAAGATCGCAACAGGAAATTTGAGATGGCAGTAAGATATGTGCCACAGATGCTGGAAGGACCAACGAGAGTTTGGTTGAACAATTTGATGCTAGGAAGTGTCAACTGTTAGCTGGATATCAAGGAGTTGTTCGTTAGAAACTTCTCAAGCACTTACAAGAGGCCCAACGGGCCACAAACTCTGGCGCTATGCCGGCAAACAACAAATGAGCCAGACCGAGACTTCCTGACTCGATGGTGCAATGTGCATAACTCGTGCGAGGGAGTAATTGAATCACAAGCCATTGCGTGGTTCGCTCAGGGATGTAGATATGGAAGTATGCTGTGGAAGAGGCTGTAGGGAGACATGCCAACCACTTTGGCTGAGACAATCCAGATCGTGGATTCGTATGCCTTGGGAGATCCAACGCAGCCCCGGCTAATGTCAAGCGAGGCAAACGAGGAATATTACAACCGAGATGGCTCCGGATCATCAAGGAGGAATGATTTTCGAGGAAATAGAAGGGATGAGCACCCGGATTACCGATATAACTCGCAGCAGGTAGCAACGGTAGAACGGGATCAACAAAATGCCGGTGCCAGCCAATGCCAAAAAACTAGAGGACAAAACTGGCAGCAGAAAAACGAAGGGAAAAAGCCTTGGACCCCGGAGCAGAAAAAGCAATGGCAAGAGCGAAAAGATAGGCCGAGGTATACGGTCGAGTCCATGTTGGATCAACCATGCAAGTTCCATACACCAAGCCCGAATAGTCCGGCAAATCATACAACCTGACAATGTGAATGGATGAGAAAGTTAGAGCAGGGCGGTTCGGGGAATGCTCAGGCACCTCGGAACAAAGCACCTAGGAATGAGGCACCACGGCCACCGTTACTAACAGGGGGGAATGGACAACAACTGATGTTGCCACCGCCTCCGCTAAGATACGAGAATCAGGAAAGAAGGGATGCGGTACATTAGGTAGGCAATAATCAGTAGCAAGGTCAGAGTTACCACGAAAATGAGGGACGAAACGAGTACAGGGAGTATCATCAAAGCTATTGTGTGTTTGTCATGGAAGAAAATGACCAGAAAAGCTTGCAGCACTGGCATATGGAGGTGAACGCGGTAATGTCGGCAGTAGTGAGATACATGCCCTGGGAAGATCAAGAAATCACATGGAGTATCAAGGATCACCCAAAGATTATGCCTAGCCCTAGGACCTATGCTCTGGTCCTGGATCCAACATTCATCGGGCCAAATCTCAATGTGAGATTTTCCAAGGTACTGATCGATAATGGCAGTAGTATCAACATAATGTACAAGGATACCATTCACAAGTTGGGAATAACAAAAACATGTTGCAAGCAACGAGGACCACTTTTCATGGCATTGTGATGGGTATTTCCTGTGAGCCAATTGGTAAGGTCCGGGTTGATGTGTTATTTGACATGAGAGATAATTGCCGGACTGAAAATTTGGAGTTCGAAGTGGTGAATCTAGAGAGCGCTTATCACGCGTTACTCGGCAGGCCAGCGCTGAACAAGTTCATCGCAACTACCCACATCAGTTACCTTAAGGTGAAGCTGCCCGGGCCAAGGGGTGTGATAACTATATCAGGGGACTTCCAGCGTTCGATCGAGTGCACCTCAGCCGGATCTAACTTAGCCAAGTCACTCGTGATATCTCAAGAAAAAAGGAAGATACTGGAGGTGGTGGCATTGGCTCAATCCGTGCAACAACATATGCCGGCTCTGACCAACCCGCACGGGAGCGTATCATTCCAAGCGACCAAGGACACGAAGAAAGTGCCAATCGATGATCAGTTCCCAGAGCGCACCGCAACCATTGGTGCCAGGTTAAGCAGCAAATAGGAAAGCGAGCTCATCAACTTCCTTCGTGAGAATCGGGATATCTTTGCTTGGTCTACTCAGGATCTGCAAGGTGTACCGAGGGAGTTGGCTGAGCACTCATTAAACTTAAGACCCGGGGCTAAGCCGGTAAAGCAACCTCTCCGGCATTTCGCCGAAGATAGAAGGAAAGTCATTGGAGATGAAATACCTAGGCTCCTAGAGGTCGGATTTATCATGGAAGTACTCTATCCGGATTGGCTCTCTAATCCGATGCTTCTGGAAAAGAAGAAATATGATCCGAACATGGCTGTGGTATGGCCCATGTGCATTGATTACACGAACCTGAATAATGTGTGTCCCAAAGATCCATTTCCACTCCCTAGAATAGATCAAGTCATAGACTCAACAGCAGGATGTGAGCTACTATCATTCATTGATGCGTATTCTAGTTTCCACCAGATACCCCTGAATCCGGATGATCAAATAAAGACTGTGTTTATTACCCCGTATGGGGCTTATTGCTATCGCACTATGCCATTTGGACTATGTAATGCAGGAGCAACATACCAACGATGCATGCAAAAATCCTTACATTATCAAATAGGTCGGAACATGCAAGTTTACATAGATGATGTGGTGATAAAAACTAAGGAAACAATACGCTTCTCGATGATATCCGGCAGACATTCGCGAACTTGAGAAGGTTCCGAATGAAGCTAAACCCGGAGAAGTGAACCTTTGGCGTGCCCGCTGGAAACTTACTCGGTTTTTTGGTATCTAGCCGCGACATTGAAGCTAACCCGACAAAAATCCGGGCCATAGAGAGAATGGAACTGCCAAAATGCCTTAACGATGTGTAGAAGTTCACTGGTTGCTTGGCATCGTTAAGTCGGTTCATATGTCAGTTGGGAGAGAAGGCCTTGCCCCTCTACCAGTTAATGAAAAAGGCAGACAAATTCACATGGATACCATAGGCGGGCCTTGCATTTTGAGAGTTGAAAAAGATGTTATCTACTGCGTCGATCCTAGCAGCACCACTGCCCAAGGAGCCTATGTTGCTCTACATAGCCGCAACCAACCGAGTCGTAAGCGAAGTAATCATAGTGGAGTGTGAGGAAGAAGGAAAGTCGGTGCAAAGGCTACTGTATTATCTGAGTGAGGTACTGTCAGTTTCAAAACAGAACTACCCTCACTATCAAAAGATGGCGTACGGTGTATATATGTCGGCCAAGAAACTCAAACACTATTTCGAAGAACATCCCATCAAGGTGATATGTGAGGCACCCATTTTGGAGATTATGAGTAACAAAGATGCAAGTGGCCAGATAGCAAAATGGGCAATCAAGTTAGCTCCATATGCGCCGCAATTTGACAGAAGAGATGCTATCATGTCGCAAGCCTTGGCGGATTTCTTTGTGGACTGGGCTAAAATGCAGTACGAGCCGCCCTTGCCGGACTCCAATTACTGGCAAATGCACTTCGATGGATTGAAACTGAAAGATGGGTTGGGTGCCGGAGTAGTGCTTACCTCACCCAAGAAGGGTCAACTGAAATATGTCCTTCAAATCCACTTTAGTACCTCGAATAATGTGGCAGAGTACGAATCATTGGTACATGGTCTCAAAGTAGCGAAAGAAGTAGGGATACGTCGGATACAATGCTTTGGAAATTCCGATTTGGTGGTGCAGCAAGTGTCTGGATATTGGGATGCCTTGGATGCTAACATGACCCTATACAGGTTCCATGTTCAAAACATAAGTGGGTTTTTCGAGGGGTGTGAGTTCCATCACATACCTCGGATTGAAAACGAGGCGGAAGATACGCTATCCAAGTTAGGCTCATCCCGGCAGCCAATCCCGCCAAATGTTGCTTTGGAGCACCTGAGAAAACCATCTATCACGCCCTCACCCGAATCAGATTCAATTTATATCCCGGCACTCTCCGGATCAGGAGCTGCACCTATGGAGATAGAGTGGGGAAGCGCCTGAACAAACCCGGGGACTGCTTCAGCAAACTCGGAGACTGATCAGCCTGATCTGACAGGAGTTATGTCGATAGATGCAATGGAAATTGATGAGGAACCATTTCCCGTCCGGACTATACCAATTTGGGCCAAGCCAATTTTTGATTTCTTGAAAAAGGGAATCTTGCCGGATGACGAAATAAGCTCAAGGTAGATCTAGAGAAGGGCAAAGGCCTATACAATTATCAACGCCGAACTATACAAAAGAAGTGTGACAACAATACTGCAGCGGTGTGTTGATCCGGAGGAAGGACTTGACATACTCCGAGACATTCACCAAGGGGAATGTGGCCACCATGCCTCCTCAAGGGCATTAGTGGAAAAAGCTTTCTGTCATGGATTTTATTGGCCTAGTGCTCTACAGCAAGCAGAGGATTTGGTGAGAAAATGCAATGGCTATCAATGATACGCCACGAAAACTCATCTACCAATGTCAGAGCTGAAAACTATCCCCATTACCTGGCCATTTGATGTATGGTGCCTGGATATGGTAGGGCCATTTAAGCCGGCAAAAGGAGGGATGACCCATATCCTAGTCATGGTTGACAAGTTCACCAAATGGATTGAAGTGAAACCAATTTGGAAATGTGATGGGGCAACAGCAGTAAGGTTCCTCAAGGATAGAATCCTAAGATATGGCTATCCCCATAGCATCATAACTGATAATGGAACAAATTTCACTAAAGGACCGTTTGCAAGATTCTGCCAAGAAAAGAAGATCCGGCTAGATGTCGCCTCGGTCGCCCACCCCGCATCAAACAGGCAAGTGGAAATATCCAATGGACTGGTATTGTCCGGGCTAAAACCTCGACTCATAGAGCCGCTGCAAAGATCAGCGGGGTGCTGGATAGAAGAACTACCAGCGGTACTGTGGAGCTTAAGAACAACTCCGAATCGATCAACAGGATATACGCCATTCTTTCTGGTATATGGGGCAGAAGTTGTATTACCAGCCGACATATAGCACGATTCGTCAAGAGTCACCCAATACATAGAAGCCGAACTGCACGAAGCCCGGCAAAATGATGTTGATCTGCTAGAAGAAGCGAGAGAATTGGCTTTGTCCAGATCCGCCATATATCAGCAAAATCTTCGACGCTATCATAGCCAGAAAGTAAACCCCCAAGTCTTCCGGGAAGCTGACCTGGTACTCCGGCTGATACAGCGCACAGCTGGCATGCATAAGCTATCCCCTCCATGGGAAGGACCTTTCATTGTAAGCAAAGCCTTGCACAATGATTCCTACTATCTTATTGATGCACAACCCCAGGAAAAGAACAAGGCGAACATGTCCGGAGAGGAATCCAAGCGACCGTGGAACGTAGCATTACTTCGTCCTTTCTACACCTAAGAGGTGAATGTATCCGAGCTACTCGTATGTCGGTATATATGTCGGCAATGAGCTTATTAATAAAACTTTGGCACCCGAGCAGAGACTCAGGGGACTGCCGTAATAATTGTCTCTCATTTTCGTATTTATATGGCAGCTGGGTTAAGTCGCTTATATCTTAGTCGGATTAGTAATGTGTAAGCACCAAAACCCTAACTCTTCGACTTTGCTATTATCGAACAAGAATTGGCTTCATGGCAAGCAAGAGAACAAGTTTGGAATGGCAAAGCACATGAAAAACGACTAAGGAAACGAACTTAAACAAGCCGACATTGGTTATTTTGACTAACTCTTAATTTATTACGCTCATTAAAACGCCGGGTCATTTTGAGCTAGTCTCAAAGTTTCAAGTATTGTTAAATCAATTTTTTGAACCTCGGACTCGTAAGTCGAAAAGCCGAAACAAGGTAGACGCGAGCCGAGTCAAGAATTGGAGGAACAAGAAAACGAAACTCGGGGACTTTGCCCACGATAATCCAGCATTAAGAACTTAGTTCGGAACAATAAATCATAGCATAACCAAACTAAGGTACTTAAATACAGTTCTGCCCGGCATTCCAGGGATCTGACAAATACGATAAGTGTTTATAAGGAGCAGGAGCAGCAGACAATCATCTGTCGATGAAGGAGGTACTTCGGAGTGTGGGGGAGGGGCGCTAGCCTCGGCTTCATCCTCAGGATTAACCTCGCCATCCTCCGGGTCTTCGGCTTCGTCGCCAAGCTCGGAGGCCTCACCTTCACTCCCTTCTTCTTCTTCATCTCCAGAAACAGCTTCATCATCAAAGGCATCGAGATAACTCGGCCCTTCATTCCAAGTGTGGAAGAAGGAATATTGAATGAGCTTATTCACACAGGCTTTGCGGCACGCAATCCAATCCGGATTCTCGGACCACTTAGACCCAGTTCGCATGCGAGTAAGAAACCCCAGATCAATCCCTTCATACCATGAAAGGACGAACTGCAAAGCAATGTCAGCACCAGCCCGTGCAGCAGATTCATGCCATAGGTTCAGCTGATGCTCACACTCCATCAATTTGGCTATGAAAGCCGAACCAGTTTTGGGAATGGGATTAGTGGGTCAGAGGGAGCCGTACATCCGTGTTGCTGCTGGAATGATGTATGCGCCATGGTTCTTCACCAGCTCAAGGCGAGCAGTGAGACTCGCCAGCAGGTCCTCCTTGGTATATGGGATTGGCTCGGCATCGGGGCCTACAAGCAGACCACGCTATTCGCGGGACCGAGTTACAGTGGCAGCACCAGGCGCATCATTCTCTGGAAATTTGCCTGAGAGTGGAGAAGAGGAAACAGTGAACAAAAGCACCAAACCTAGAGGAAGGAAAATTAAGCAAGGGCAAAAAACTCACGTGCAATCTGGAAGAGGAGTCGCTGAAGCTCGGAATGAACATCGGCGCTATGGGCCTAGAGTTTCTCATATTCGGTGGTCACCGACGTAAGCTTGACGACGGCTTCCTACAATAAGCTTTTGTCCTTGGAGATTTGCGTGGTGAAACGCTCTTTCTCCTCGGCAAACTCCTGGTCAGCCTTCTCCAACTCGGACTTATGGAGGCCCTTGAGCCTCTGAATTCCGGCATTCAGCCGAGTGATCTCTGAGTCTTGGAGCTAGAGCCGAGCTATCTCTTCATATTATTTCCTCAGCTCAGCCTCATGCCTCCCTGTTTGTTCGAGAAAATGGGTCATCATTTCAGGCATACTAACGTTGTCCTCGAGAGCAACTACAGCAATGTAATGATCCAGAGGACCCAAAGTATAAGTGTCCACCGGATAAAAGAAGGAAAGTACAGTGTTTGTATGAAGGGGATAAGATTACCTTTGATCTCAGCCAAATTCTTCCACATAATGATATTTTCAAGTTCAACCTCGGCTGCATGATTCGGATAACACATTAATACGGATCCTAGAGAGTTTGAATGAACAAAGACGGAAGAGGAAGAAAGCAAAAATTACCTCTCTTCTGATACTCCTCTAGGAGTTTTCCATAACATGCGCGCCTATCTTTATAAGAGTCCAGCAAGCGCTGGAACTCAGCGCTTCGGTGGTTAGTGGTAATCTGAAATAAGCAAGGAAATGTCAAGTTGAAAAGAAAAGTTGAAAATAATTCGAAGTATACAAGATCCGGGCCAAGGGAACTTAACCCGGCTCTAGGTGTGTGGATATTCGAACTCTATAAGATCTGGGCCAAGTGGAACTTATCCCGGCTCTAGGTGTGTGGATATTCGTAGTCTACAAGATCCGGGCCAAGTGGAACTTAACCCGGCTCTAGGTGTGTGGATATTCAAACTCTACAAGATCCGGGCCAAGTGGAACTTAACCTGGCTCTAGGTGTGTGGATATTCGAACTCTACAAGGTCCGGGCCAAGTAGAACTTAACCTAGCTCTAGGTGTGTGGATATTCGAAGTCTATAAGATCCGGGCCAAGTGGAACTTAAGCCGGATGTAGGTGTGTGGATATTCAAAGTGTACAAGATTCGGGCCAAGGGAACTTAACCTGGCTCTAACCATGTTAAAATTTGACATTGCTATGGACAAAAACTGAAATCCTATAAGGAGCATCCGACCGAATAACAAGTTATTCCCTCGGAGGCTTGGGGACTAGGGGCTATGTTTACAAGTGCTTAGTTATACAAGGTACCAACATCAGAGGAAAGGAGTTACCTCCGTCATCCGGCCAGCTAAAGAGATAGCCTTGGTAGCGGAGTTCATCTATGCGCTGAACTTGGCCGGGCCGAACTTCTCTAGCAGATCATCTTGTGGGTCGATGAATTCTGCATTGTTCCAGTTCTTCACATACTCAAGGAGAAGTGGACTATAACTTTCACCACTAGGAGAGTAGTTCGCCACAAGACCTTTGGCGTGGGCCTCTCGCCTGGCGGATAGAGCTGCGGCGGGGCTGGTGTGCAGAACCAGCTGCCTGCTACCCTCTGACCCGGTGGCGGTAGACCCAAACGAGACCCCCTTAGCTGACCCGGTAGCCTTCTTGAGCTTGCCGGATGGAGCCTGAGGAGCTGGCTGGAAAATGTCTTCAACTGAAGGAGTTGACCCAGAGGGAGCTGACAGGGCCTTCCTCTTGGGAGGCTTGGCGGAGGCTTTGGCTGCTGCTATTGGTGTTGGTGCTGCTGCTGGTGCTCGTGCTAGGGCTGGTGCTGCTGCTGGTGCTGGTACTAGCGCTTGTGCTACTATTGTTGCTGGTGCTGGTGCTGGTGCTGGTGCTGCTGGTGCTGGTGTTGCTGCTGCTGTTGATGTTGCTGCTACTAGTGCTGGAAACACTGGGACAGAAGAACTTATTGGGGGCGGTGCCGATGAAACTGGCACCTCATGACTTGGCGCTAAGGCCGAAGAACTGGGGAGATCCGGCATTGCCTTATCTAGAGCTGCCCCACGACCCCCACACCGACATTGCCCTCCTCATGACGAGGTGGGCTCTAGTCAGGCGCAGCCGCGGAGCCCTCTTGAATGGGGCTGAGCAGGCGAGTATCGTCGTTGCGGGGGGTAGAAGGGTTGCTCCAGATTGGGGAGGCTATGCCGGAGCCGCTCTGAGGGATGACCCTAGGAGCTCTGAAAAGAAGAAAAGCACCAAGTCAAAAAGAGAGAGAACCAATAAGAGACAAAGGCAAGTAAAGGAAAAATCCCCAAGTATTAGGGAAAAAGGACTTACTCATCCGGGGTTGGAGGAGCACGAGGTTTGGGCACTCTCCGGACCATGCTCTTGGCGGCCGGCTCAGACGAGGCTTTCACCCTGGACTTCTTCTGCCTCTTCTTGGGCGGCGGCACCTCCGAAGCTGCGGCCAAGGTAGTCGCGTGCTTCTGGGAAGAAGCAGAGGCCGGACCACCAGTGGCGAGGGGAGGAACCTCGTGGACCTAACCGTCCGGGTTAGCTGAACATTTGGACATAACGAGATGCGCGTAAAAGATGGGAACCGGATCAAGTACCTCTAGGACCTCAACATCCGAGTCATCATCATCTGGCCAATCCCTTAGAGAAGAGGCCTTACCAGCACTGCGTTTGACGATGTCCGCGGTGGGAAGAAAGTTCTTCGGATCAGACTCTTCCTCATCCTCCTCGGTATGGTCCAGCAGCCACTTGCTCTCCAGCACCTCGCCATCCTCTAGTGGCAACTGGAGGAATCGCTGAGAACAAGACAACAATTGCCAAGTTACGAAAGTAAACCGACATACATAGAAGATCCGGAAAACAGAGATAAGCAAATTTACCTTCGGAGGAGGGTTGACCCGGGTGAAGGGCTCAAGTCCCCACTCCCAATCCTCGCTGAATTCCTTCTCCACATTGAAGATGGATTTAACCCAATGGTAAACCGCCAAGTTATCCATCTCGATAGATGAAGTTCGGTCGGGGTCGAGGGGGCCGCTCAGGTAACAGACCTTGTGGGCTCTCTTCTGAAGGGGGGAGACCTGGCTGCGGACAAAAGTAATCATGATGTCCTCCCCCCGGAGCTCCTCCTTGAGCAGCTCCTTGATCCGGCGATCCACCTGATTCTCCAGGGTCATGGGTCGCTTAGGAATGCTCTCCTAGAGCGAGGTATTTGGAGGGCAAAGCTTGAAGGGGAGGAGCCGGATCAAGTCCTCGTTGGTGGTTTTCCGAACATAGAAGAAAGTCCAGGCCTAGCCCTTGCAGGTCTCGAGTCCGGTGACCCGGGGGAATGCGGAGTTCTTCCAAGGAGAAATGGAGGCAGCGCCATAATGGGTCAAATGCTTATCCTCCGGAGAAAGCTCCTTGTCTAGAACTACGTTCCTGCGGAGACCAAAGAACTTGATCCAAAGTTCCTTGGTTGGCCAGAGGCCAATGTATCCCTTAATGCCAGAGGCAAAGGAGGACAAAGAAGTAATGGCGTTGGCATGGAGATGATGTGGTTGCAGTTTGTAGGTGGAAATGAAATCAAGAAAGAAATCTGAGGTGGGGAGGACGAAGCCGCGCTGAAAATGCGAAAGGAAATCAACATATTCCCCGGGATTGGGGGAAGCAGAGGTCTCGGCGGAGGCGAGACGACAGACGATGCCGACGGGGATGCGGCGCATGGCACGGAGCCAGTCCAAGTCGTCCTTGCAGACAATACATCCATCCTAGCAGCCGCGCTCGCGGCCCTCTGCTCCTTCCTCCTGCTGCGCCACCACAGCTGCTTCCTCCTCAATCATGGTGGATTGGAGATCCTCGAGAGAGAAATCAGAGTAGAGGTAACTGGAGGAGGGGAAACGGGAAGCGCAAGGCCTTGTGATGGAGATCTTGAATGGGAACAGCAGCGCAGGCGCAAGATGCTACCTATGCGCAGTTGCGACGGTGTTGGTGCAGAAAGAAACTAGCGGCGACGGCAAGGATGCGGCGAGAGAGAAATGAGGCTGGGAGGCATAGAAAATGGGGAACTTTCCCAGCGGTTGCCCCAGGACCTCTACTTAACCGCGCAACGGGCGCGTAGTGGGATCCTTTGCGGTTTCCACACCACGCGCAACAGGCGTGTATGCGGACGCATCAGCCAATCAGAGCATGGCCACAGCAAGGGCCACAGGGGCAAAGGATCCCATGACGCGATGTAATGTTACAGTTAACGAGGCGCCGCAGTGAAGGGATGTGCGCAGCAGTTATTCCTGACATTACGATAGTAACCGACGCATTAAATGCGCGTGGCCCTTAAAATGAGGTAAAATGATGATTACCCTCCACGTAGGATGTGGGGAAGCATACAAGAGAAGGAAAGGTAACTTGGATAAGCAATCAAAAGACCTGGCCAGCGAGGAATAACTCGGAATGAGCCAAGGGATTGGAAGAGAAAAAACTCAGGGTTACTAGGTAACTCGGCCAAAGAGGCAACGATCCGAATATGGGAACCTGCTGTGGCCTTCACAACCAAAAATTGCTAAGACCGCACCAGCTTCGGGGACTAATGTTGGGGGGATACCCCCGGGTAGGGTAACGCCAGGGTAAAAGGGCTGAGTTAGCCGTGGCACGGCACGGTCAAAGCAAGGGCTGACCGGGTCACCTCAAGGCAGGCCAAACCACGGAGTGACCCAGCCCATGAGCATCTCCTTGACTATGGTCCGGCCGGCATAAAATATATGCCGACCATATTTATCTAACTATTTTGCAGGTAACTTGCGAGCCGATTAGCTATATGCTAGCCAGACTATCTTATGGCTTCCAAGAGAAGGAACCCCCCGCTGGTCAAAAGGTGGCTTTATTAGCTGTAGCATGAGCAAAGCAAAGTAAAGAAGAGGACCAGCGGGTCAGGGGCGACCAAGGTGACGCGGGCAATGTCGGATGATGTAGCCCGTGTCTGGTGACGCTTAAAGACAAAGATTACACTATGGTTTACGTCCAAAGCTTGGACGAGCCGTTAAAGAGAATAAAGAAGCATCTAGCTTTAGGAAAGGAGCATATTCTCCGAATATGCTGCCACGTGTGCCCTAGTATTGTAACCCGGGCTCCCCTATATAAGGAGCACCGGGGCCTCCATAGAAGGGGATCGATCATTTTCTCTGTCTAAGGTAGAACTCTAGAGTTAGTTGGTAGGGAGTAAGAAACATAGTCTCCTTCTTCCCGAGAGCTTGAATTGCGTTTGTAAACACCATTGATAGAGAGAATACAAGAACATCTGTGCGTGGAATCAACACGTTCTCCCTCCCTGGATTCCCCTAGCACTTGTTGGCCCCATCTTTAGCCTATCCATGGCATCTGCCTTGCCACCACCACGATAGACCTCGATGTAATTTCTCCCATTTTTAGGTTCTTGATGTAAAATGTACTCCCACCATCTTTGTAAAATTTGAACCTACAAGTAAGTGGTAAAATTTAAACGTATTTGAACTTAGTTATAAATGAGTATGAAAATTCTTGGATTTTAAGACGAATGACCAAGTTCATGGCCATATCTAAATCATACTTTATGCTGATGATGATCTCATATCCAAGAATCTGCATGCCGCCAAATTTGGCCATATTTTGAAAACCAACGAAGAGGGAGTAGTACGAAGAGGGAGTAGTATTTCGAACCCGACTACTTTCCTTACTTAATTTTAGGATGCTTCATGCTAAATGTATGGACCTCAGTGTAATTTTACCTTTTTGGCCATTGATGTAAAATGTACTCCCACCGTCGTCCATACAAAATTTGAACCTAAAAGTAAGCATGATATATTGCTCGTACAATTGTCCAAAAATCTTTAGAAACTAACCAGGAATTCAGTACATCGATAACTGCTGAAAGTGTAACATCCCAATTTCAGCAACCCTGATTAGTTGTCCATAATGCAGAAATCAGGGGGAACAAAAACTTTTTCTTGCTAAAAGTTGAAGTGTTTGCTTGTTGTTTGTTTGTGCTTATGCATCTAAATGTATAACAGATGATATACTCCCTACCTCACCATCAATTGACAAAAGCTAGATAACAAAACTATCTTGGCTCATTCTACATATTCTCAAATGTTCTGGCATTTCAAAACGTGAGCCAAGATGCCTTGTCAACCCTAACTATTCTAGTAGCTTCTATTGACAAAATTATGGAGGTCTATATGATATAATCTCTTTATGTTTTTAGGGCAGAGCTTTCAACTACTATTACCTCTAGGTTTTTCTAAAACCTTTTTATAAAGCTTTTGAATTCTACACTTGGGAGAAATACCAAGGACTCTCACCTTATTCAAACTCCACCCTTTCAAATACCCATCCCTACCTCAAGCTAGGCTTGAAGGTACCCATGGTAGTAGATTTGTTCTGTTTGCAAGATGAGTTACCTTGATCTGCTGCTTGACTTGATTGCTTAGAAGTATAACGAGCTACCTAGGAGCTCATAATCTAGCATTTATCTAATCCAAGAGTGTCAATCCAAAACAAGTTAACCAAGCTGGATCTGATCTCTAGCCACTAGGTGCTCATCTAATACCCTTAACCAGATCAACTCTGAAGTGATCCATTCTAGAAGTTTCCAAGTCAATGAAGACCAATATCAAGCGTGGATCTATTCTACCCAATCTACACTTCAACATCATCCATTTGAGGATGCTTTAATACCTTGCAAATCCTCAAAAACATCCACACTCATATTCTAGTCAAAAACCCTAAATCTGCTAAATTTTGACTAACTCTGGAAACTATTTCAACATCACTTCTTTGAGTGCCTCTCTTTCTCAACCCTTGTGCCTTTTTGGTAATGCACTTGAACCATCTTGTATACAATCATAAGGACTACCAAGACCCACTCTTTACCTTGGTTAGACCATCCTCTAACCACCTTGTTCTTGATAGTTTTGCAGGCAAGAAAATAATAATTGCTGCAAATCTTATCAACATGCCTAACTTGGAAGAAGCTCACACCTACATGTTATCTTATTTTCACAAAATCCTTGAATGGTTGTGTTATACTCATAAAGTTATAGCAATAAGTACTTCACTTGTTCCAAATGGATCCTTGAACTTTCAAAACCCACAAGGTTTTAAAGGCTATTTGGTAATCTGCTTCGGCAGTCTTATTTTATTCAAAGTTTGGAATCAATCCTTGGAGAGATCAAGCCCAAACTTCTATACCATGGTGATCTACATAAATTGGTATATCTATCCATATAGCCCTTGAACCAAGGGGAGCCTTGAGCTCCAAGATACAACCATGTTTTGATGATATGAAAATAACATCACCCTAGATCCTTTAATTCTTGTTCCTCACCAAAATCAAGTTGGATTCTCAACCCCCAAGGTTGCAAATTCTATATACACCTTATGTACATCATATACCTTATTTATAAAGATTTATATAATATTATCCACAATTACTATGGCTCAAAATTTAATTCATTTAATGGGCAAAATCTCAAAAACTCCATCTACAAAGGAAGGTTTGGTTTCTGACAAAGAACTTCCCCGACTTTAAGCACTTTTGATTCATATACATCAGACCCTATCCTACCACTTCACAAATAAATATTGTTTAAGTGTTTAAATAATTATTTTGCCTATTTTCTTAAATGGCAGAATTAGAATAATAATTGTTTTTAATACTTTCCTTGATCAATAAATTCAGGGAAGAATCTCCTATGTGTGTATTCATATTTGGGACCACCCCACGCTAAAAAATCCACCTTATCCAATTCAAAAATTTCAAATGAATCCCTAAAAAAGATTCAGCACTTTTTGAATAATCATTATAAAAGGAATCAAAAATTATCAGAAAAATCTAAAACTTTTCCCCAAGGTATACCTTGACCATACCCATCTACCAGCATCCTTACCTCATATTGGAAAGATAAAAAGATTAGAAACTTCTTCATGATCATCATCTAGGACCATTTGAAGTTTAAACAACACCATGAGCTATCTCCCTATTAGACCCTCCTTAAACCCTTGAGGAACCACCACAGCCCACTCCACACTCTTGACTTGGTCGTGTACCACCTCCCCTCCTTTCCCCTTTCTGATGTGGCCATATGAGAGGAGAGAGATGGCATAAGAAGGCCATGATGAATCCTCCCCACACCCCTCTCTCTTCTTCTATCGACTTGGCCCACCTCTCTAAGCCACCACAACTTCTCAGGCCCGACTTTCCTCCACCGTACCTCCTCCAGCCCCCTGAAGACCCCCAACCGATGGTGGCCACATCCTCTCGGGCGTGCACTAGTTTTACGCCCCACCTCCATATCATGTGCCCTTGGACGCGAGGCTTCGTGGGAGGAGCGTACTAGCACCACCACCACGGGCTCACACCGCCCCTCTGAACCACTCCCCTGTTGTCGCCCTCCTCCACTGCCCAAAGATGGACTATGTCCACCATGGACCTCTCCCCTTTGGTTTATAAGGCCATAGACCAGTATAGCGCCTCTCCCCTGGCTCATTTGCTCCCTAATCTCCCACCTACCCTCCCTAGAGCTCATCTCCCCCCTGCTCTACCCCGCTCGAAGGAAGGAGGAGAAGAAGCTTCGGCCTTCTCCCAAAAATCAAACCAGGCACCCTCGACACTACTCCACTCCCTCTACATGTCACCCTCTCGAGCTACCCTCTTGAATCTGCTTCTAACCCGACCCCTTTTTCACGCGTGGATCAGCTCTAGAGGTAGCCCTGGCAAGCACCAAAGTAACCTGAACCGACGCAGATGGGCGCGACACCCTCTGACGTTAAACCCCCAGCTTGCCTCCCACCGTTGAGGTCGCCGGTGAGTTCCGCGTCGCCCTGTCCCCTCGATGTCGCCTCCCCACCCTCTCGTAAAGCTCCCCGCGCCCCTGCCACCCTCTGCTAGGGTTTGCTCCCGCCGCCGGCATGGAGGGGAACAGGACGAGCTAGGGCCATCCATGGCCCTCTAATCGGACGACCCCCGTCCCTCCTTACCGCTTCGCCACCCGCTGCGGCTGGAAGACGGGCCCCGCCTGGGCCGTTTTAAATCGGCGCGCTCCCGCACGTCGTCCCGCTGCTGTGGGTCGTATTCACTCGCCGTGGCCCAGTTGCCCCCAGATTCTAGCCCAATATCCTCTGTTTTTAATCTTTTCCACTAGATCTGTCCCATAGCGGTCTGGTTTAAATCGATTTGAAAATGGAAATCAACACACAATGTCTAGATCTAAATTGTTCTAAGTACATGTATGTTTTCCCTAACACCCGGTACCCTTGGTTAGCTCAGAATATGTATTGATTAAATATATTAAATGAATTGTCCGAAAATATTTAAAACACTCCTAAAATCCCTCAGGGAGATTAACATTTCCAAATGGAGTAAATCCAAGTCCCTCTGAAAGGTATTTTTTTTACCTATTAGTGAATATTTATCTCACGCCATGTTAAGCTACATTTTGCATGTAGAGAAAATAACAATATCAGGCCTATTTTGCCTTTAATAAATTTTTCAGGCCAAACCAAAAGTGTTTTTGATATAATACCAAATCTAAGAACTCATAAACCATCATATATATCAACCCCTAGGAGATCATTATTTTATTGAGCCATTAGTGATTTATGGTGATTTAAATGTGTCTGTCTAGGGTTAGTCTACTAGAAAAATCACTACTGGAGTTATACGACTACAAAAATAGTAAACTCAATTTCTACAGAAAGGTATTCAATGTACCTAGCATGTGTATTTCAAATCATATCAAAAGCTTCTGTAGAATTAAGCTGGTGAAAAAGACAAAACAGCTACATAACAGACTTAGGAAATTTCCTAAGGGCATTCTGGAAAATATTTCTATGTGATTTAAACTCTCACTATACCAATCCATCAAACCCTACTTAACCATCCAAGGAAATAATTTTTAGACTCACAGAACTTTTCTTATGAATTATTTCCTAAAACTAGAGTTTTATTCACTAGGAAATGCATAGTAAATCAATGGATTCTGATAAAATAGTGAAACCACCTTTGTTGGTTTCATTTTATCAACACCTATCTGTTGGTATCGTTTTTATACAATGGTATCATACAGAATATGGTCTTGGTCTAAATACCCCTCCTAAATAATTTTCTAGCCTATAAACCCTATAAGATTTCCTTCAAATGCTCCAAAGACAATTTCAATCTTCTAAAAACACTCTTCTCAAAAACCTACTTAATCGTAAACTTGTATTGTTCACTTGCTTGCTGTATGTATGTCCACTTGTATGCCTTGTTTTGATTGTGGTCTTGCTTGTTTGCATGTATACTCGATGACGACGATAGTTGCGCTTGTATTGACGCCGAGAAGAAGAGGTCTTATTATTATTGGTATTGGTATTCTTGGTTATCTAAAGAAGAAGTCCATGGACATATATTGCCATATTGCTGATTACAGGAAAGCCACCTTCTTGCTCATAAGCATTATCCTACTATTTTACTTATGCATTTTTATCTACTGTTTATGAACACTGCACTGCTTTACTATATGTTGATGTATATATGGTAGTGGTTTGGCTCCTCTGAACTATTACACTTTTGTACTATTAAGTACAACCCCCTTCATGACACCTACTGGCCCCTAGTAGAATAGATGGTGCATAACACCATAACCCTTTGGAGACCCTGTTTTAGCCAAAGCAAAACTATAGGATGGGAGGAGCCCGGAAAAAGTTCTACAAAAATGTTTTATGGCAAAACCATGGTGAGGTTAGACCTCCCAAGAAATGTTGAGAAAGAAAAAGGGGTTTGTTTTACAAAAATGATGAAGGAAGCTGGAGGAAAAAGGTTTACGAAAACGCACCGGGTTATTTGCAGTTTTGCTAGAACAATTAACCTTTGAACCCACATTACTCTGGAATGGGACATGGCTGGATTTGATGTTTGTCTATTCTGGTATAAGCTACCTCGCAACTACTACAGGTGGATATAACAATTCCTGGAGGGTGGGCCTTCTCTGGCAGGGTCCATGTAAAACATCGACCGGGAGAAGGAACGAAGGGTCTACGGGCTTCCACGTGTTACTATGAGCCCCTCATTGAAAGCGCACACTTGGGAAGTGGAAAAAGCGCTCTGGTTGGCTTGGGAACTATATAGGGCATCCCGGTGTTGAGGGGAATAGAACTCATAGGGTAGGCACTTATATTGGAGTGGGCATCCAGAGAGTCTTGATCGGTTACTCGACCCATGATCGGTGTAGATCAGGGTAGGGTACCCGGATGGTGTGGGTAAAGTGTACAACCTCTACATAGTGTAAATCTATTCGAATAGCCATGTCCGCGGTCATGGATGGTTGGGAAGGTTGTTGTAGAGCGGTGCTGGTTTTGTTTTCAAAAAGGATTTTGGATAAGCAATGGCTTTGGAAATGTTTTAACCTTGGGATGGTCGGAAAGGATATAGTTCCAACTTACCCAACTTTAAGCACTTTTGATTCCTATACATCATACCCTATCCTACCACTTCAAAATGAATATTGTTGAAGTGTTTTAATAATTCTTTTGCCTATTTTCTTAAATGGTAGAATTAGAATCATAATTGTTTTTAATACTTTCCTTGATCAATAAATTCGAGGGAAAATCTCCTAAGTGTGTATTCATATTTTGGACCACCCCACACTAAAAAAACCACCTTATCCAATTCAAAAATTTCAAATGAATCCCATAAAACAGTTTCAACACTTTTTGAACAATCATTATAAAACAAATCAAAAATGATCAGAAAAATCTAAAACTTTTCCCCAAGGTATACCTTGACCATACCCATCTACCAGCATCCTTACCTCACATTGGAAAGATAAAAAGATTAGAAACTTCTTCATGATCATCATCTAGGACCAGTTGAATTTTAAACAAAACCATGAGCTATCTCCCTATCAAACCCTCCTTAAACCCTAGATGAACCACCACAGCCCACTCCACACTCCTGACTTGGTGGTGTACCACCTCCCCTCATTTCCCCTTTCTGAGGCGGCCATATGAGACGGAGAGAGATGGCATAAGAAGGCCACGATGAATCCTTCCCACAGCCCTCTCTCTTGTCCTCTCGACTTGGCCCACCACTCTAAGCCGCCACAACTTCCTAGGTCCGACTTTCCTCCACCCTACCTCCTCCAGCCCCCCTGGACACCCCCAACCGATGGTGGCCACATCCTCTCGGGCGTGCACTAGTTTTACGCCCCACCTTCGTATCATGTGCCCTTGGACGCGAGGCTTCACGGGAGGAGCGTACCAGCACCCCCACCACGGGATCACACCGCCCCTCTCGACCACTCCCTTATTGTCGCCCTCCTCCACTACCCAAAGATTGACTATGTCCACCATGGACCTCTCCCCTTTTGTTTATAAGGCCATACACCAGTAGAGCGCCTATCCCCTGGCTCATTTTCTCCCTAGCCACCCACCTACCCTCCCTAGAGCTCCTCTCCCCTCCTCCTGCTCTTCCCCGCTTGAAGGAAGGAGGAGAAGAAGCTTCGGCCTTCTCCCAAAAATCAAACTAGGCACCCTCGACACTACTCCACTCCCTCTACATGTCACCCTCTCGACCTACCCTCTCGAATCTGCTTCTAACCCGACCCCTTTTTCATGCGTGCATAAGCTCTAGAGGTAGCCCTGGCGAGCACCAAAGTAACCTGCACCGATGCAGATGCACGCGACACCCTCTAATGTCAAACCCCCAGCTTGCCTCCCACCATTGAGGTTGCTGGCGAGTTCTGCGTCACCATGTCCCCTCGACGTCGCCTCCCCGCCCTCTCGTAAGGCTCCCCGCGCCCCTGCCACCCTCTGCTAGGGTTTTCTCCCGCCGTCGGCGTGGAGAGGAAGAGGACGAGCTAGGGTCGTCCATTGCCGTCTAATCGGACGGCCCTCATCCCTCATTACCGCTTCGCCGCCCGCTGCGGCTGGCAGACGGTCCCCGCCTGGGCCGTTTTAAATCGGCGTGCTCCCGCGCGTCGTCCCGCCGCTGTGGGCCGTATTCGCTCAGTGTGGCCCAGTTGCCCCCATATTCCAGCCCAATATCCTCTGTTTTTAATCTTTTCCACTAGATCTGTCCAGTAGGGGTCTGGTTTAAATAGATTTGAAAATGGAAATCAACAAACAATGCCCAGATCTAAATTCTTCTAAGTACATGTCTGTTTTCCAGGACACCCAAAACCGTTGGTTAGCTCAGAATATGTATGGATTAAATATATTAAATCAATTGTCCGGAAGTATTTAAAACACTCCTTAAATCCCTCAGGAAGATTCACATCTCCAAATGGAGTAAATCCAAGTCCCTCTGAAAGGTATTTGTTTTACCTATTAGTGAATATTTATCTCACGCCATGTTAAGCTACATTTTGCCTATAGAGAAAATAACAATATCAGGCCTATTTTGCCTTTAATAAATTCTCCAGGCCAAACCAAAAGTGTTTTTGATATAATTCCAAATCTAAGAACTCATAAACCATCATATATATCAACCCCTAGGAGATCATTATTTATTGAGCCATTAGTGATTTATGGTGATTTAAATGTGTCTTTCTACGGTTGCTCTACTTGAAAAATCACTACCGGAGTTATACGACTCCAAAAATAGTAAACTCAATTTCTAGAGAAAGGTATTCAACATACCTATCATGTGTCTTTCGAATCATATCAAAATATTTTGTAGAATTAATATGGTGAAAAAGACAAAACAGCTACATAACTGACTTAGGAAATTTCCTAAGGGCATTCTGGAAAATATTTCTAAGTGATTTCAACTCTCACTACACCAATCCATCAAACTCTACTTAACCATCCAAGTAAATAATTTTTAGACTCACAGAACTTTTCTTATGAATTATTTCCTAAAACTAGAGTTTTATTCACTAGGAAATGCATAGTAAATCAATGGATTTTGATAAAATAGTGAAACCACCTTTGTTGGTTTCATTTTATCAACACCTATCTGTTGGTATCGTTTTTGTATGATGGTATCATACAGAATATGGTCTTGGTCTAAATACCCCATCCTAAATAATTTTCTAGCCTATAAACCCTATAGGATTTCCTTCAAATGCTTCAAAGACAATTTCAATCTTCTAAAAACACTCTTCTCCAAAACCTACTTAATCGTAAACTTGTATTGTTCACTTGCTTGCTGTATGTATGTCCACTTGTATGCCTTGTTTTGATTGTGTTCTTGCTTGTTTGCATGTATACTCGATGACGACGATAGTTGCGCTTGTATTGACACCGAGAAGAAGTGATCTTATTATTATTGGTATTGGTATTCTTGGTTATCTAAAGAATAAGTCCAGGGACATATATTGCCATATTGCTGATTACAGGCAAGCCACCTTCTTGCTCATAAGCATTGTCCTACTATTTTACTTATGCATGTTTATGAAAACTGCACTGCTTTACGATATATTGATGTATATATGGTAGTGGTTTGGCTCCTCCGAACTATTACACTTTTTTACTATTAAGTAGAACCCCCTTGATGACAGCTACTGGCCCCTAGTAGAATAGATGGTGAATAACACCATAACCCTTTGAAGACCCTGTTTTACCAAAGCAAAACTATAGGATGGGAGGACCCCGGAAAAAGTTTTACAAAAATGTTTTATGGCAAAACCTTGGTGAGGTTAGCCCTCCCAAGAGATGTTGAGAAATAAAAAGGGGTTTGTTTTACAAAATGCTGAAGGAAGCTGGAGGGAAAAGGTTTACAAAAACGCACCTGGTTCTTTGCAGTTTTGCTAGAACAATTAACCCGTGCAACCACATTACTATGGAATGGGATAGGGCTGGATTTTATGTTTGTCTATTCTGGTATAACCTGCCTCGCAACTACTACAGGGGATATAACAATCCCTGGAGGGTGGGCCTTCTCTGGCAGGGTCCATGTAAAACATCGACCGGGAGAAGGAACAAAGGGTCTACGTGCCTCCACGTGTTACTATGAGCCCCTCATTGAAAGCACACACTTGGGAAGTGGAAAAAGCGCTCCGGTTGGCTTGGGAACTATATAGGGTGTCCCGATGTTGAGGGGAACAACACTCATAGGGTAGGCACTTATATTGGAGTGGGCATCCGGAGAGTCTTGATCGGTTACTCGACCCATGATCGGTGTAGATCAGGATAGGGTACCCGGATGGTGTGGGTAAAGTGTACAACCTCTGCAGAGTTTAAATCTATTCGAATAGCCGTGTCCACGGTCATGGGAAGTTGAGAAGGTTGCTGTAGAGCGGTGCTGGTTTTGGTTTCAAAAAGTATTTCGGAAAAGCAATCGCTTTGGAAATGTTTTGACCATGGGATGGTCGGAAAGGATACTTGTTTTGACCATGGGATGGTCAAAAAGGAAGGAAAGGAGTTTGGTCATGGGATGACCAGAAGGACGCAACAAATGGGTGACCCAATCCTAGTAATTTTCTAAAACTTTTCACAAAGGTTTCCAAAAAAATGTCTTACAAAGGTGTTCAACAAAGATATGTAGATGCTATATCTACCAGGGAAACTATTTGAGAAAAGAACCTCTCTTGGAGCCCTCCTACTACCACAGCCATACGACATATCCTGTTGTTGTTATTACTTTTATCTTAAGGTGCTTTGCGAGTACATTCAAGGTACTCACTGGCATTGTCCCTAGCTATTAACTTGGTCATATATCAAGAAGAGGATGAAGTTGACGACTATGCGAGCTACGACATTCTCTCAGTCAGTTGCCTATAGGTTAAGGCATGGCTCGGGCTCTACGCTTTATGAAGTTCTGCTGATGATTATTGAGGTAGACATAATGGCATGTAAGGTATGACATGTATCCGCTTAAGTAATGGATGTTTACTTTGATACTTGTCGGTTATGTGCCACGACTAACTAATCATGGGATCGTGGTGTATGCATAACAGGGATTCTCGGAGGATTAATCTAGGGAACCCACAGAAAGTTCTTGAAAAAATCATGTTATTTTACTATGCATCTGAATCCTAACAAAGTTGATAAAGTTTTGATAACATTCAAATGAAGAGCAAAAAGTGTAATATTTTTTGTGTGGCATCCTGTTATGTGTATCCAAAAACACGTCTTATAATAAGTATAATACAAACATTATTATTTATTCTTTGGTTTTGATAATCTTAGTTGTCAATGATGGATAAGTATGTTTTGAGGTTTGTTCCCGCTAGCATTCATTGTGATGAAGACTATCAATAGAATCTTCTAGATGCTACTCCCTCCATTTCAAAATATAAGATGTTTTAGCTTTGTCAAAGAATTGTATCTAGACCCCTTTTAGTTTTTAGGTTCATATAGTTTTGGAGTGAACCTACACACTACACACTAAAAGGGTCTAGATACACTTCTTTCACAAAGCTAAAACATCTTATATTTTAAAACAAAGGGAGTAGAATGGAAAAGAAGATCCAATGGCTAGAAATGTTGGGAACTTATTAGGTCTAGATACACTTATTTCACCCTTTTATGTTTTTTCCAATATTTTTGGCTAACATTACCCACTTAAATGATATTTTAGGTTAACTTGTGGATCTTATTAGGTCAACTTTCAACTTCAAGATCGCAATATATTTCTCTTAAATTTATTTGGCCTACATAATCCTTCTATTGTTATGTGCTAAAATTGTTCATATATTGTTTTACGGAGAAAGCGCAATATAATTTATGGATAATCCCTAGTTTGAGATTTCAAGCCTCGCTCCTATGTCATTTTGCCCACTTAAACCGAAGTTAGGTTAATTTTGAACTTCAAGCAAGTCTCACAAAGATTGCTCTAGAAGTTATACTATGAAACTATTTTGAAGCTATACATGGTCGGTAAATATCTTGCAAATTGCCAAGATTTCTGAATGACTCAATATCTTGAAATATACGAATTTGCATGCTGGCAACCCTTGCACGGATTTGAAAAAACAAAGAATATAAATAAAAATGAATAAACGAAAAGGGTCTGCATGACATCCTCTCGTGTGCAGTACCTTCCATGAAAAATGGTAAACATGAGATTTGAAACATTCAAAAAAGTCGTCGTCACATTAGATATGGACTAAACACTCGAGGGTTTCTCGAGCAGAATGACTGATTAGGTCATGGACATATCTACATTATAGTTCATGATAATGTTCCCAAATTTGGTAGATGGGTGTGTCTTGCCATGGTATACAATAATGTTGGGGTGGGAGTTTCGAGCTAGTATTAGGAAAAACACTATGTTCCCAAATTTCCGAGTGTATCTTTAGAGTCCGTGTTGTAAAAGTGTAGGTTCTAGATGTATTTTGATTTTCTTTTTGGACCGCTATGTAATTTTTATGCCCACCCTTGGATTTTAACGCGCACCTTCTTGGTACTTCAAGGCAGATTCCTCGTTAGAAAGAAAAAGTTCCCAGTGATCAGAATTATTTTGCGCACCAATATTTTGGATCTGAACGCCCCAGACCCATTTTTTAGACAAAAAGGACAATCATGCAAAACTTGAGTAGTCCATACTTCTACTAAACCAGGGGCACCAGAAAATTAACCCCAAAGCTGCCAAAGAAAAAATAGATGAAATAAACGAAGAGCGAGAAGAGATTATTAGAGAATATAAACGGGAGGCAGCACGAGAGCAGCGAAGGAGTTGAAGGCGGTGCGATATCAGAGTAAAGCTAGTTTGACGGGTTTCTGACACGAGGTAGAGGTACCTACTAATAGTAGCACAGTACTACTTACTACTAGTAGTACTACTATGTTTTCTCTCTCCTTCGATGTCTCTCACCACCATCCTCTCTATGTCCCCTCTTGTGCAGCGCCCTGCATGCACCGGCCGGCTGATCTCTCCCTCGTCCCACTGTGTGGCACCGCACACGTGTGCCTTGGTATGGCCGCGTTGTGTGTGTGTCGCCTATTTTTCCTTTTTTTCTTGAGAAGAGTCTCTAGCATGTTGGTTAGCTGCCTTGGTGTGCATATATAGGAAGAGGACATCGCAGATTTCACAATGTCCTGCTCCATGTGTTGGTGTTGAACAGTAGCTAGAGTGAATTCCACCATGCTTAGAACAATCATGTCACACCCCTCCCCAAAAAAATTCCATAGCACCGTAGGATATATTCTCAATATGTGTACATAGTTATTATTAATAGACTTAATGTATGCCTTTTTCTCTAAAAACATAATGTTTGTTAACAACTTAATGTTTGTTAAACCCACATGTGATATGTCCATATAAATGACACAGTGACAGTAACCATGGAGCATCATCATACGTCTTCCCTTCTCCTTTTTTTGCAAAAAGGATCCTAGCATTTAAAGAAACATCGAACAGTACAAAGCACCTCAATAAAAATAAAAATTACATCAAAATCGTTGAGATGCCCTTCGTCTTGAACCTCGGTTGCCCGCTCCACGAGGAGTAATGGTACCTACAGATTGACATGTTTTTTTGCAAAGTTGTCGGGGATATCCCTGCGATGGAGGATGGTGGCCGTGCAGGCGCTGTTCATGCCCGACATTCCATAAATACACACTGCTCAAGGAGGCTGATGAAGAGGTCCAGCTTGTCGTGATGGGAAAGACGTTGCGCGATAACAGCTACCTCCATGTAGACGTCCGCCGGTGCGGCAGACAAAGCCTCGGAAAGTTGCAGGGCCATCAGTGCACGGAACAGATCATCTCCACAGAGACCATCCAGGGAAGCGGTGAGCGCAGCAACAACCTAGGGCAGAACACGTAGACCAAAAATTAGGGCTAAAAGTCAGTTATAGGTAGACTAGATGAATGAAGTCTATAGAAGAAAACGATACTGGTAGCATGCATTGTGGCAAACATACCTGTTGGGTATGTGTCACGTCACATGGCCTAAAGGCGGGCAATGAGGTCGTCCACCATGCCTGTGATGATGCCGAAGCTGGTGAGGAAAGAGTCCACCGTCTTCTTGAGCCAGGTTGCAAATATGGCATCAGAATGGGTGCGTGCCACGATGCATGCCAGCACGACATGGAGGCGCTACAAAGAGTCGACCTGGGGGTGGGCGTCCCTGGCTTTCTCTATCAAACGGATTGTGCTTGCCCACACAACCTCCATATTTGCTTCTCTCTCTCTCTCTCTAGATATCACTCTACGGAAGACTTCACCGTTGCTCAATCTAGGTACTTTTGTACTCTTGATTTTGGAAGTGTAGTACATATATACTAGTAGTAGTACTCTTACAAGCAATCAACGGTAGAAAGCTACTACCACCGGTCTAGTTGACCTTGAAGTATTAAGTGACTACCTAACCAAGCATGCATGCTTATCTTGGTAATTGTGCAGCATGTCGCATAGCCAAATCCCCACTTAACATTGAGAACTAGTACTACCTGTTCAAAAAACATGTACTAGTAGTAGTATTGTACTCCCTCTGTTTGCAATTGTTTTGTTGGTACCAAGACGTGGCCTTGAAAATCGGTGAGAAAATCTTGCGAACGTTAGAGCTAGCCTCTTAACTGCACCATAATTCTCTCCCTATTGGTTTATTTTTTCCTTCGCGCTCATACACAGGTCGTTTTGTACCGCATGTAGAGAGAAAAGGTGGATGCCAGAAATTAGGGGCTGCAATAACTAGGGCTTTAGAAATTACTCCCTCCATCTCATTGCATTTTACTACTCCCCGTATTATGTCCCTCGTGTCAGGAACCCATTACAGCTTTGCTATGACATTGCACTGCCTTTGCACCTCGCTCCTACGGGTCCTAACAAAGCTAAAAGAAAATGCCACCACCCCAATTATCACACAGAGTGGACAGTGGACCATGTGGTTTATTTATAATTCCCATGTTTTTAGTACTAGGATTTTTCAAGCTTCCTAGCTAACTTCGCACACTTCAGTAACTTTTTATCGATTTAACAAAAAAAAAGGTTTACACATGATGACCTACCATGTCACATGCACTACATGCTATGAAAATGGTAATAATGGAAATTAATACGTGTAAGAGGATGCCACACATAAAAGTATTTGGTTTGTTATAATTTCTTTATTTTATTTCTTTGTCTTCAAAACATTATCAAATTTGTATGCATGAAGTAGATTCTTAGCACGAAGATAGTTGCATTTCTCAAAACTTGCGTTCGTATATTGACAATGTTGGTACCTTCAAATGACATTTGAAAAATTCAAGGGCAAACCTATCATGCTTACTTGTAGTTCATATCTCACCTAATTTCGATAAATTAACATAAAGTCCTCTAAGTGGGCGAAATTAGCTATGAAGCTTGAAAAATGCTAAAACTAGGGAACTGTAAGAAAGGCAATGTCCACTTTGTCTAACTAGTAAGTTGCATGTGCGTTGTACACGTGATGTGAATCAGATAATAGAAGTATGACATATCATTTTTTTTCTAGAATCATAATAGGTAAAGCTCAAAAACAATTATAATTTTGAGTCATGTCCATAAAGTATCGGGCGTATATTTGCTTCTTGTACTTTGTATCATGTACTATCTCTACTACTATAATGGAACAGTTTTGAATAGGATCCATAGCACCAATCTTGACCGTTGGGATGTTACATTCAATGGTTCAGAGCAGCTGGACTCGTGTTGAATAGTACCTAGAGCAAACTCCACCATGTTCTAGAACCATCATGTCACCACCCCTAAAATTTCATAGCACAGTAGGTTGTATTCTCAATATGTGTAGATAGTTATTATTAATAGACTTAACGTATGCATTTTTTCTCTAACAAGACTTAAAGTATATGGTTCTAGAATATGGTGGAGTTTGCTCTGGGTACTGTTCAACACAAATCTAGCTACTCTGAACCATTGGATTATATAGCCCAACGGTCAGTATTGGTGTTATGTATCCAATTCAAAACTGCTCCATTATAATACTAGTAGAGATAATGGAGCAGTTTTGAATTGGATCCATAGCACCAATCCTGACCGTTGGGCTATTAGATCTAATGGTTCCGAGTAGTTGGATTCGTGTTGATTAGTACCTATAGCAAACTCCACCATTTTCTAGAACCATCATGTCATCAACCCCAAAATTTCATAGCACAGTAGGTTGTATTCTCAATATGTGTAGATAGTTATTATTAATAGACTTAATGTATGCATTTTTACTCTAACAAGACTATTGACTTAATGTTTGTTAAATCACATTTCATACAGTATATATGTGTGTGGCACATACCTTTTACTAGTAGATATCAGCCTATTAGCTACCTAATATTCAACATACTCTAGAGAAATGATGAAGAATATTCTAGAATTATTGAGAAGTGTGTTTTGAGCTTTGTGCATAGCGCTCATTGTGCTAAAGACTATCACTAGAATCTTCTAGTACATGCTAGGATGGATATAAAGATCCAACCGGTTTGCGATGCTAGAATTTTCCAGTCTTGATCCAACTGCCAAGTTCAAATTATTTGTACACTATGTAGTGGTTAGATTATTATATAATAGGTAAATCTCAAAAAATATAAATTTGATCGACATCTATAAAGTACGGGTCTATATTTGGTTCGTGTACTTTGTATCACATAGAAGTCAACATTTATTAGCTATTCCTAATACTTGAAAATTCTGGTAACATGGTCTAGAGAAATGATGGAGAAGATTCTAGAATGATGGAGATGTGTGTTTTGACATTTGTGCATAGCATTCACTTTGCTAAAGACTATTTTAGTATCTTCTAGATGCTAGAATGGAAAATAAGATCCAATGGCTGGTAATGTTCGGATTCGTGAGTCTCGGTCCAACGATCAATATTCAAAGTTATTTGTACACTATATAGTGGTAAGAAATGTGGGGTGGTGGCATTTTTCAAGTAGGGTGGGCCTAGAAGGAGCAAGATACTTCAGTTCATAACTTAACACGGTCAGTGGAAGTGCATGTTAAATCAGGGACCTCAAAAACAACAAAATTTCATCCAAGTCCACATATTTAATACAAAGGGCCCTAAAATAAGCATGGAAAAGCAGTCGGGTCTAGCTCTCATTCTCCACCCACTAGCCGAAGCATACTCTTCGTACGGAGTACTAGAACACTTCTACTTGCTTAACAAAGGAGATCGGTGTGGTGCTCACTTTAGCCAGATCTTTTTGATGAAGTGCACCAAATGTGATGGGACGTATCTTATCTTACCACTATATAGTGTACGAATAACTTTGAACATTAACCATTAGATCAAGACAAGCAAATCCAAATATTGCTAGATGTTGGATCTATTTTCCATTCTAGCATCCAGAACATTCTATTGATAGTCTTTAGCACAATAAATGCTGCTAGTGTTTAATAAAGGGTGGCAAGCCAAACTATGGCAAAAACCAAACACTTACCAAATTGCCAAACTTACGTATGTTATCTTATCTTACCACTATATAATGTACGAATAACTTTTAACATTGACCATTAGATCAAGACAAGCAAATCCAAATATGGCTAGATGTTGGATCTTTTTTCCATTCTAGCATCTAGAACATTCTATTGATAGTCTTTAGCACAATAAATGTTGCTAGTGTTTAATAAAGTGTGGCAAGCAAAACTATGGCCAAAAAACAAACACATACCAAATTGCCAAACTTTGGCTTGGCAAATTGCGGCTAGTAAACAAACACTTCCAAAGTACTAGAAGAAAATATACACCCATATACTTTATAGACGATGTAGATCAAATTTATAATTTATTGAGATTTACCTATTATATAGTCTTACTACTATATATTATACGAATGAATAACTTTGAACTTTGATTGTTGGATCAAGACTGGCAAATCCAAACATTGCAAACCATTGGATCTTCAATCCATTCTATCATCAAGAAGCAGATTCGATCTATTGATAGTCTTTAGCACATTGAATGCTATGCGCACAAGCCTCAAAACACTTCTCTATCATTCTAGAATCTTTCAAACATTTCTATAAACCATGTTACCAAAATTTGAACTATTAGGTATATCTAACAAACATTGACTTCTACGTTGACTTCAACATGATACAAAATACAAGAACCAAATATACACCCATACTTTATAGATGTCCATCAAATTTAAAACTTTTTGATCTTAACCTATTATATAATCTTATCTTACCACTATATATTGTACAAATAACTTTGAACTTTGACCGTTGGATCAAGACTGACAAATCCCAACGCTACTAAAATTAAGTTGGATCTTCTATACAATCTAGCATCTAGAAGATTCTATTGATGTTCTTTAGCGCAATGAATGTTATGCACAAACTTCAAAACACACTTCTCGGTAATTCTAGAATCATCTAAGGCATTTCTCTAGAGCATGTCGAGTATGAGGTAACTAATAGTAGGTTGATTTCTACATGATACAAAGTACAAGAACTAAATACACACCTAGTAATTTATGGACATGGCTCTTAATTATAATAGGTAAAGCACAAAAATTTATAAATTTGATCAACATATATATAAAGTATGGGTGTATATTTGGTTCTTGTACTTTGTATCATCATGTAGACAAGTCAAAGATTATTAGCTATAAATTTCTTATGGGATTTAATCCTATAAATTTCCCATGTAAATCCTTTGAATCAAACATGCCCTAGAATGGAAAAGAAGATCCAACGGCTGGAATGTTGGGATTCGTGAGTCTTGATCCAACAGTCAACATTCAAAGTTATTCGTACACTATAAAGTGGTAAGATAATGGAAAGATAAGATAGTGGCAAGATATACTACTCTTGTTGCTCCATGTCACACGTCGAAAAGAAGAAGGACACACACACACACATACACACACACACTCACTCACAAAGATTGCTCTTGAAGTTATACTATGAAACTATTTTGAAGGTACACGTGTCGGTCAATATCTTGAAAATCACCGAGATTACTGATCGACTCAGTATCTTGATATATATGAATTTGCATGCAGGAAACTCTTACACGGATTTGAAAAAACAAAGAATATAAAGAAAAATGAATAAACGAAAAGGGTCTGCATGACATCCTCTCGCGTGCAGTACCTGCCATGAAAAAATGGTAAACATGAGATTTGAAACATTCGAAAAGCCATCGTCACATTAGATATGGCCTGGACACTTGAGGGTTTATCGAGCTGAATGACCGATTAGGTCATGGCCATATCTACATCATAGTTCATGATAATGTTCCCATATTTGGTAGATGGGTGTGTCTTTCCATGGTATACAGTAATGCTGGGATGGGAGTTTTGAACTAGTATTAGGAAAAACATGTTCAAATTTCCAAGTGTATCTTTAGGGTCTGTGTTGTAAAAGTGTAGGTCCCAAATGTATTTTGGTTTTCTTTTTGGACCGCTATGTAATTTTTATGCCCACCATTGGATTTTAACATGCGCCTTCTTGGTACTTCGGGGCAGATTCCTCGTTAGAAAGAAAAAGTTCCTAGTGACCGGAATTATTGTGCACATGAATATTTTAGATCTGAATGCCCCAAATCCAATTTTCATACAAAAAGGACTATTGTGCAAAACTTGAGTAGTCTTTACTTCTACTGAACCAGGGGCACCAGAAAATTAACCCCAAAGCTGCCAAAGAAAAAAGGAAGAAAAAACGAAGAGCGAGAAGAGATTATTAGAAAATATAAACGAGAGGCAGCACGAGAGCAGTGAAGGAGTTGAAGGCGGTGCGATGTCAGAGTAAAGCTAGTTTGACAGGTTTCTGACACGAGTACAGGTACCTAATACTAGTAGCACAGTACTACTTACATCTAGTAGTACTACTATGTTTTCTATCTCCTTTGTTGTCTCTCACCATCCATCCTCGCTCTCCCCTCCTATGCAGTTCCCCGCGCGCACCGGCTGGCTGATCTCTTCCTCGTCCCACTGCGTGGTGCCTTATGACTGCAAGTGCACAGATCATTTGTAGCTAGTTTCGAAATAAAGATATCATCCCACAAGGAGCAGGAGTCTGAAGTCTAATAATTCTTGAAATAAACATTACACTAGTAATGCTTAATAAAGTTCTAAGTGACAAGATAAAATGTGAGTATTGTGTAAAAAGGTGTTTTGGGGTTTTTGGTATAAGAGCAATAATAAGTAAAGTAAATCAGCTGAATACAGAAAGTGAGTATTGCGTATGTAGGAGAGATTGGAACTGCAATAGGGAAAAAGCGTTCTCAGGGAGTAGTGGATACACCTATAGCATTATAAGGAGCTAAGGTAAATATTATTATCATGAACATTCTAAACTATGTATGTGTGGGAGGAACTCCATATTTGGACAAATAGGAAGCAACCGCTGCTTATATCATCCTCATAACCAGAGCAGTCAGCAATCGACATCAATCGAATTACTGCGCTATTAAGGGACGTAATCCTGTAGGACGTATCCCATGGAATGGATAGTGTTCCGTGAGTTTCCTCGGGTTCCCATGTTGATACGTAAGGAGTGCCAATAGCTTTATAGTCACTGTAAGTGTTAACAAACGTCCGTCTACCAACAAGTAGTTCCCTCCATCAAGTTCCCATGAGAGGCAAATATTGAGAGGTAGACTTCTCTCAACATCAAGATGAAGACAATCTAACACATGGTCACAGTGATAAATATCATAATAAACTTTATCTTATTTCAATCTTATACTAGAGTTTCTCCATCTCCCTAAGAACTAATGATCTACTCAGACATGGAGGCAATCAACATCATGGCAACAACAATGGAATCTATCATAGATGAATAGTACTTGTATAAATCCACAATGAGTATGAAAATTACAACAAGATCTAGACAAGATGTAGATGGGATGGATGGAGATGGTGGTGATGCAGCGGTTGATGATGAAGATCTATGCCTTAGCCTCCCGGATCTGTGCAGGGCGAAGATGTATCCCTGTGGACGAGTTCCCCCTCTAGATGCCTTTCGGAGGTGAGGTTTCTATGATTTCTGGGTATTCTGTATGTCGTCTCCCTGATCCAGTTGCAATGGGTGAAACTATTTAAGGAGGCGATGGTGGCGCCAACTATACGGCGGGAACTATACGGCCGAAAAATTTATTCCCGCCGTATAGTTGGTCATTAAACAGTCGGTCTCCCTTGATCGCTTTGGGTTTTCTTATGGTATTATTAATATTTCCCAAATAAGTGATTTACATTGTTTTTGACTCCTTTTCTCCTTAGTACAACTACTTCAAGAATTGTGTCCATTGTATCCATCATCTGTCATGATCCAAGTGAAAACAGACATAAAATGTGTGCGGGAGCGCCCTAAAATACCAAGATCCTACATCTACAATGCAAAATAACAATATAAAACATGATGGAAATATGCACTCATCAACTTCCCCAAGCTTAGACTCTTGCTCGTCCCGAGAAAGTTTCGCTTAATGGATGTGATCCTGATATTCATGATGCTGAGTCGATAAAATAAATGAGGCGGTTGCAGCATGTGTTTATCATATATGATACATAGGAATAAGTTCATGAATAGTACCTTACTCGAACCATCTGAATATCATTAGCAGGCTTCCACACCTTAGTGATCAACAGTTTACAAAAGATGAATCTCAACATAGTGTAAAAGTATCTGGTTCAACCGAATGAGTTAGCGAGGTAGTCCCAAGTGTTTTAGGATTAACATATTCACTTGGGATTCAAAATCTCAAAGTGTCTCTTTGTCATACAACAATATAGTGGTGTATGCATATTTGCTCTTTGCACATTCGCTCTTTTTCTTCTTTATTTTCTTCTCTTTTGTTTATATGCTCACACTTTTGTTTAAGTGATGTGCAAAGGATCTAGCCATACATTCCACTTCATGTAGGAATTCAAAGTTTAACGATCTCAATTATCAAATTCCAATTGTATATGAAGCATTTTTATGACTTGAAGGTTCTACCTCGACTTGTTCTCACTCTATTTTGATAGCACTTTTATTTTCCTTTGTTCAAGGTTTCTTTTTTCAATTTAACTACACAGATAATTTTGTTTGTAAATCAAACCGTAGTCTTACAACATGTTGATCAAATTATCTTTATATGTTTCATTAACACCAATGGTGTGGAAGACTACTTTTGCTACCATCAAGTGCAAGCAAAATTGTACTCAAGCCATTCATATATCCAATAAGACAAACACAAAATCAAAATTGCTCCATATATAATAATAAACTCGAAATTTCATAAAAGGGATCGATAATTCCTAAAGGGAATTCTAATGATGCAACTTTATTTCTAGTTTGAACTAATGCGAAAATAGTAATAAAAACTTATATGATAGATTACAAGGTCTTAAAGATCTCCCCAAGCTTGGAATCAAGCCAGGCGGGATCAAATAATCCCTTGCGATCATTTAATACCGTGATTATTGTAGATCACTATGGCGCCATGGCATGTAACACTACGATGCATAGCTTCTTGTTGGTATCCTCCAGAGCGGTGACGCAGCTGTAGCACCTGCGCAAATCAGACTACAGTGTGTCCACTCTATCTGCGAGCTTAGTCACCAATGGGAGGATATCATCCTTCTTCTCTATCTCCTTGAGACTGTGGCGGACTTCGATGCAATGAAGTAGTTCCTTCTTCTGATATATCTCCAGTGCTCACACGCGATCCTTGGTTTTGGGAATAGCTTCCTCTTCCTCATCCATGATTGATGGATCAGGGAAGTGGAAACTATTCTTCCACTCTTCTTGAGGCTTCACCCTCATACGAGCACAAATAGTAGGCTTCAAGAGTGGCACTGTCGCTCCATTGCTAGCACCTGCACCAGTATTAGGAATTTCCTTACGCTTGTGCGGCCTAGGGTCCGTGGTGATGAACTTGACCGTATCCACACGCCCTTTTCCATGTGGCTTGCGATATTCTCTCTCTTCTTGAGCTCTCTTCTTGAGCTCTCTTCATAGTTGTCCAGTTGATCTCAGGTGGATCATAGACATCACGGCAGATATAGATGTCACTCCAATCTTCTTTAGAATCGTTGTTGCAGAAGCTTGGCTTGACGTACTCCTTGTACCTAGGGCTAAACCTCTCCACTTTATCGTCGTCGTCCTCCATGGATGGGCTGCTAGAGCAGTCCCTGGAAGGAGCGACGAGACCCAAGGGGGAAGGACCGATGAGACCCAAGGGTTTTCCACGGCCTGGGGCAAGATAGCACATTGCTAGATTCGTTCCTGGAGACTATGATTAAAGAGAGACAATGGTAGTATATAAGGGGGGTCAGAGGTCGGTAAAACTCGCGAGAAACACCAAATTGTCACCCAAGAAAAGAATCTTAACAAAATAGGGAAAGAAATCACGGATTTGGAAGAGTCCTGCCGCGTAACTTGGTACGAGTAGATATTTCCAAATATCTCGAGTCCAGGTCAGTTAAGTTACGACTTGGAACCGACAATAACTTTTTTTATGAATAAAAACAAAAAGGCAAACGAAAAATGTCTGGTAGTTTAACGACCAACTATACGACCAGAATTTCATCTTTGGTCGTATAGTTGCGACCATATAGATACAGACATCAAAAATAGAAAGTGTCTGAGAGTTTAACGGCCAACTATATGGCTGGAATTATTTCATCCGGTCGTATAGTTGTGCCCGTATAGTTCCAGACATCAAACACAGTTTCGCAAAGAGGATACATAGAGTTTAACGACCAACTATATGACGGGAGCTTCCTCTCTGGTCATATAGTTGTGCCCGTATAGTTTGTAAAAACCCTCAAAAACTTTAGAAAAACACAAGGAATTCAAAGGAAAACAAATTAGAAATAAAATGTGTGAAAACCAAATCACTTGTTTGAGTAAGAACACTTACCTTGAACTTACCATTTGCTTATTTGGGTATGAGAAAACTCCTCAAACAACATTGGCTTCTTATCTTTTGGAGGAATTGACCTTAGTTCATTGAATAATTCTCATAAACGAAAATCACCAGGACTAAAGTTCCTCTCAATAAGATTGGTGTCTTGATGGGCAAACATGGACACTACATTCAAAACCTTTATTTCCTTCCTCTACATAATCTGCAACTCAAATTCTTGAAGTAAAAGAATCCAACGGATCAATCTTGGTTTATGGTCTTTCCTCTCAAGGAGTTCTTTTAAACCATCACAATCCATATGAACTCTTACTTTTACATCAACTACATAAGAGGAAATTTCCTTTTCTTCCTTAGGATAATTCTTTTGAGCACCATTAAGAGTCTACTAGCATGATGTATAATATTAAATCTGTGACCAATATGTTGTCCTAGAGTTACTCCTACAACATCATCACTAGCTTCACATATTAAGTCAAAAGTCATATCCCAGATAGGAGGTTTAATAATAGGAGCACGAGATAAAGCATCCTTGAGTTTATCAAAGGCTATAAGACATTTATCATCAAAATTAAATCTTACTCCCTTTTGTAGGAGGTTAGTCAAAGGTTTAGATATTCTAGAGAAATTTCTAATGAACCTTCTATAAAAACCCTCATGATCAAGGAAACTTCTTATACCTTTTATATCCCTAGGTTATGGCATTCTCTCTATGGCCTCAACCTTAGCTCTATCCACTTCAATTCCCTTACCTAATACCTTATGTCCAAGCACTATACCTTCTTTGACCATAAAATGGCACTTCTCCTAGTTTAGAATAATATTGGTTTCTTCGCAATGCTGCAAAACTCTTTTGAGATTATCCAAGCAACTAGTAAACGAAGTTCCATAGATAGAAAAGTCATCCATAAATACTTCCATTATCAGTTCTATGAAATCTGCAAAAATAGCAGTCATGCATCTTTGAAAAGTAGCTGGAGCATTACATAAACCAAAAGACATACGTTGGTAAGCATGTAAACCATAAGGACTAATGAAAGTTGTTTTAAGTTGGTCATCCGGATGAACAACTTTTTAAGAAAAACCAGAGTATCCGTCCAAGTAGAAAAAATGAGTGTGGTTTGCTAACCTTTCTAAAGTTTGATCTATGAACGGTAAAGGATAGTGATCTTTCCTAGTTTCTTTATTCAATTTCCTGAAGTCTATGCACATCCTATGCCCAACAATAGTTCTAGTAGGTATCAATTCATTGTTTTCATTAGGAACAATAGTAAAACCGCCCTTCTTAGGGACACAATGAACATGACTTACCCATTCACTTTCTTTGATAGGATAGATTTTACCTGCGTCTAGTAGGCGTACAATATTTTTACTTACCACTTCCTTCATTTCAGGCTTCAATCTTCTATTAAATTCCGCAACTGGTGTACCACCTTCTTCCATGAATATTCGATGGACGATTATCATGGGACTAATGCCCTTCAAATCATCCATTGAGTACTCAAAGGCCTTGCGATGATCCTTGAGTCTTTTCATGAGTTCTTGTTCTTCTTCTCCTGAAAGTTTAGCACTAATAATAACACGAAATTTATTTGTATCATCTACAAACCTATATTTAAGATTATCTAGTAGAGTCTTCAACTCTGGGGGTGGTAATTCCTCGTCCCCTCTCTTTTCTGGCTCTTCAGAAGCCTCATCAGTTAGAGGCCCTATAATGGGAAGTGAATCGAGTTCATCTTCTAGTTCTTCTAGGGACTTGTCCTCCATAACTATTTCTTCATAATTTGAGTCTTCATTTATTTCTTCTTCTTGATTACTAAAGAAAAGAACTGCCATTTCCTCAATAGTTTTCTCTTCCTCTTCTTCTTGTATTTGTGGAGGCCTGTCTTTAAATTTGGAAAAGTGGAATTCCTTTTCCGCTCCCCCAAGCTTAAGAGACACAATCTCCTTTTTAAAATCAACATAGGCACCTATATCACTCAAGAAGTTCCTTCCAAATATAATTGGGAAAAGAGAGTCAGCTCGCATATCAACAACTACAAAATCGATAGGAAAGTTTTTGTTGCCGATTGTGACAGTTGCATCTTCAACTACTCCCATTGGAATTCTAAGATTTTTATTGGATAACATAATTGTCATATCAGTATTTTCAATTGTAGCAGGTTCTATTTTTTCTTTTATTTCTAAGTAGAAATCATAAGATATAACATTAACTTCGGTGCAAGATCACATAAACCATAATGTGAGGTTTACTTAAACATGCAGGAAAGAATAGGCTTACCCACATCTTTTACCTTTGTTTTACCTTCAACCAATACGGAAGTCTCTTCATCAAGTTCAACTATGTTACAATGCGCGTTCATAGCCATAATTGCTTCCTTGGTTACCTCTTCATCTTTGATTTCTTCTAGATGTTCCACGACTTCTGGCATACTTTCCTCTTCCTTCTTTTTCTATACTGCTTTGACCTGTTCATATTCAAAAATGTGCTTTTATGTAGTGTTAGGGAAAGGTATCTCATATGTTGGTTCTAGGGAGGCCAGTGTTGCTTTAACTTGTCTTTTCTTCTCAGGTTCGGGTGGTGGATCATACTTGACCAAACCCTCTTTCGGAGCTTTGATATGTTCTGTAAACGCTTTAACAACTTGCAACACAAGATCTGAATCTAAATAAAGTTCTTTAGATAATTCTTTGACATGGCCTTTTTTATTATAGTCATGAATACAATCATGTTCTATTTCTATGCCTCTGTCACTTGCTAGACCAAAATTCAATGGAACTCTATGATCGCGAATTCTGTTAAGTAGAGCCCAAGCTTTAGTTATAGGAAGATTCATAAAGGCTCCTTCCGTGAAAGAGTCTAGTTCAATTTTATTAGGTTCAATTAAACTGCCATAAAAGATATGCAATAAATACCATTCGGGCAAATCATGATGAGGACATAGTCGAAGTAAATCTTTAAATCTGATATAAGCTCTTACTAGTCCTTCATTAGAATAGTTCTTCCAAGTCATTATAAAACGTCTGATTCCAAAAGATTTTGATAATGGATAATATTTTGCTAGAAATTCACAAGCTAGATTATCCCAAGTAGTAGTGGCTTCCGGGGGTAGAGATATATACCATGAGAGAGTTGTACTAGTCAAAGTCTGACTAAAAAGTTTAACCCTTACCTCATCAGAAGTATATCCCATCAATTGAAAAGTGTCACATATATATTTGAAACATGCAATATGCTCATATGGATCAGGATCTTCTTCATCCCCAGTAAATTGTTTCTTGTATAGAATACCAATTAATAGAGGATTTATTTCAAACCCCCTTGTCTTCTCATTGAAGTTGTCTCTTTTATAAATACCATAGGGCTTCCCAAAGTGGTTGAGTGGGTTAGCACTAGTCATATGCTCAAACTCCATCATGTTGGTGGAAACTTGTAACTCAAAACAAATCTTAGCAAGACAAAAATAAATAAGCAAAAACTAAAATACCTACAGCGCTTAGTTCCCCAGCAATGACACCAGAAAATAGCTTGATGACTGCAAGAGCACAGATCGTTTGTAGCTAGTTTCGAAATAAAGATATCGATCCCACAGGGAGCAGGAGTCTAAAGTCTAATCATTCTTGAAATAAATATTACACTAGTAATGCTTAATAAAGTTCTATGTGACAAGATAAAATGCGAGTATTGCGTAGGTGTTTTTGGGTTTTTGGTATAAGAGCAATAATAAGTAAAGTAAATCAACTGAATACAGAAAGTAAGTAGCGCGTATGTAGGAGAGATTGGAACTGCAATAGCGAAAAAGCGTTCTCAGGGAGTAGCGGATACACCTCTAGCATTATAAGGAGCTAAGGTAAAGATTATTATCATGAACATTCTCAACTATGTATGTGTGGGAGGAACTCCGTATTTGGACAAATAGGTAGCAACCGTTGCTCACATTATCCTCATAACCACAGCAGTCCGCAATCGACATCAATCAAATTACCGCGCTATTAAGGGACGTAACCCCGTAGGACGTATCACATGGCTTGGATAGTGTTCCGTGAGTTTCCTCGGTTTCCCAAGTTGATACGTAAGGAGTCCCAGCAACTCTATAGTCACTGTAAGTGCTAACACACCTCCGTCTACCAACAAGTAGTTCCCTCCATCAAGTCCCCATGAGAGGCAAATATTGAGAGGTCGACTTCTCTCAACATCAATATGAAGATAATCTAACACATGGTCACAGCGATGAATATCATAATAAACTTTATCTTATTTCAATCTCATACTAGGGTTTCTCCATCTCTCAAATAACTAATGATCTACTCAGACATGGAGGCAATCAACATCATGGCAACAACAATGGAATCTATCATATATGAATAGTACTTGTATAAATCCACAACGAGTACGAAAATTACAACAAGATCTAAACAAGATGTAGATGGGATGGATGGAGATGGTGATGATGCAGCGGTTGATGATGAAGATCGATTCCTTAACCTCCCGGATCTGTGCAGGGCAAAGATGGATCCCTGGTGGATGAGTTGCCCCTCCAGATGCCTTCTAGAGGTGAGGTTTCTATGATTTCTGGGTGTTCTGTATGTCGTCTCCCTGATCCAGTTGCACGGTGTAACAGCTTAATAGGATATCTAGACTGGCCCCACAGACCAACACTAGTCTTTTCTGCGCACTTTGTCCTCACTCGTGCGCACCCGGTTACCCACTTCCTGGTCGGTCACCCATCCTAGAATTGCTCTAGGCCAAGCACGCTTAACTTTAGAGTTCTTTTCGAATGAGCTTCCGGAAAAGAAGTTGCAACTTGTTGATATGGGTATCCTATCAATCCTATTAAGCCATGTGCTTGGATCTCACATACACCCATCCTTTAGAATATCGATGCCCTCATCGATCAAGCACACCCCAGGAACGTTCCCTCTTGGCACGCGTCTGTGCGTCTAGTGTCGGCACATGTGCCATGCCTTGTCCACTCCGGGCCACACGCGCCATGCTCCACATGTCCCGCCACTAACCCGCACACACCCGTGTAATCGCAAGGATCGGCTCTGATACCACTTGTAACACCCCGTCCACTCCTGGACCCGGGGGGTGTCACTCCTGGCATCTTAATAGGATATATAGACTGGCCCCACAGACCAACACTAGTCTTTTCTGCGCACTTTGTCCTCACTCGTGCGCACCCGGTTACCCACTTCCCGGTCGGTCACCCATCCTAAAATTTCTCTAGGCCAAGCACACTTAACTTTAGAGTTCTTTTCGAATGAGCTTCCGGAAAAGAAGTTGCAACTTGTTGATATGGGTATTCTATCAATCCTATTAAGCCATGTGCCTGGATCTCACACACGGGGTGAAACTATTTGAGGAGGCGGTGGTGGAGCCATCTATACGGCGGGAACTATACGGCTAGAAAATTTATTCCCGCCATATAGTTGGTCGTTAAACCGTCTGTCTCCCTTGATCACCTCGGGTTTTCTTCTGGTATTAATAATATTTCCCAAATAAGCGATTTACATTGTTTTTTACTCCTTTTCTCCTCAGTACAACTGCTTCAATAATTGTGTCCATTGTATCCATCATCTGTCCTGATCTTGGTGAAAACAGACATAAAATGTGTGCGAGAGCGCCGTAAAATACCAAGATCCTACATCCACAATTCAAAATAACAATATAAAACAAGATGCAAATATGCACTCATCAGCGCCGCACACATGTGCCTTGGTACAGTCGCTCTATGTGTGTGTGTGTCCTGTTTTTCCCTTTTTTTCTTGAGAAGAGTCTCTAGCGTGTTGGTCAGCTGCCTTGGTGTGCCTATATAGGAAGAGGACATCGCAGATTTCACAATGTCCTGCTCCATGTGTTGCACAAACCACCACTTGGACAGTTTTTGTACTTTGTATCATGTAGAAATCAACATATTAGCTACCTAGTACTCCACATGCTCTAGAGACATGACGAAGAAGATTCTAGAATTATCGAGAAGTATGTTTTGAGTTTTGTGCATAGCGTCCATTGTGCTAAAGAGACTAGTTAGTTGCACATGAGACTCAGATAGTAGACATACGACATATCATCACTATACTAGTAAAAGGCATGTGCCACAGACATTTATACTATATGAAATATGATTTAACAAACATTAAGTCAATAGTCTTGTTAGAGAAAATATGCACACATTAAGTCTATTAATTATAACTATCAACACATATTTAGAATACAACCTACTGTGCTATGAAATTTTGGGGGTGGTGACATGATGGTTCTAGAACATGGTGGAGTTTGCTCTAGGTACTACGTATTCAACACGAATCAAGCTTCTCTGAACCATTGGATCTAACAAACCCCAATGGTCAGGATTTGTGTTATGGATCCTATTCAAAACTGCTCCATTATAGTATGGGTAAAGCACAAAAATTTACAAATTTGATCAACATCTATAACGTATGGGTGTATATTTTGTTCTTGTACTTTGTATCATCATATAGAAGTCAACGATTATTAGCTATCTAAAACTTGAAAATTTTGGTAACATGGTTTAGAGAAATGAGAGAGAAGATTCTAGAATGATGGATAAGAGTATTTTGAGTTTTGTGCATAGCATTCTTTGTGATGAAGACCATTAATAGAATCTTATAGATGCTAGAATGGAAAATAAGATCCAACGGCTTGAAATATTGGGATTCCCAAGTCTTGATCCAACGGTCAATATTCAAAGTTATTCGTACACTATACAATGGTAAGATAATGCTGAAGGAGATATGCCCTAGAGGCAAATAATAAATAGGTTCTTATTGTCATATCTCAATTAGTTCATAATAGTTTCATACTGTGCTATAACCGTATTAATACAAAACGTTAATACACGTGTGGTATGTAAACAAACCAAGTCTCTAGTTACCTCTAGCGAACTAGTTCATTGGTCATGAGGATGATCTAGGGTTTTGTAACAACCCAAATCTTTAATCAAGGTTATCAAGTTCTAATCACCCAATTTAGGGTTAACAAAAACTTTTATTAAGAAAAATGGATATGAATGCATGTGTGTTTGCATTAGTGTAGAATTGAGTGTATATGCCATGCTTGATTGTTTCTAAATTTTGTGAAATGGTTTAAAGGTGAATGCCACATCATATAGACCATTTACAAACAATTTTCCAAAGAGAAAGAAATTAAATAAGAATAAAAAAGCAAATGGTCATTTTGACCATTTTAAACCACTAGGCCACTTTAGATGTTGCTAGGAGAAAATTTCTAACAGAAACATTTCTATCTCTTTTCCCCCCTTGCTAGACCAAGTAAAGATGTCTCAAGGCCCACTTTACAAACTTACAAAAACATCTATCAAAGCCATTTAATGGACATTTGAAAATTGAATCAGGTGTATATGTTAAGATCACACTTTTTCAAAAACACATCAAATGAATTCACCTTGACCTATCCAAGCAAACCTAGTCTCTCAAGCTTAAGACAAGTTCACCCAAAAAGTTTGAATCAAAAATTCAAAAATAATTTTTATGCGGCCATTTCCTCAAACACTTGGCAGGCACAGAATAAACACTAGACTAGTTGCACTATTTGGTACAGTGATCATTGACCATTTGGTCTCCAATTTAACCCCCTGTCCCCGCTAAGCCTAACCCAGCCCCAGACTAGCTCCCCCCTTCACCGCTGGCACAGTGGAGCACCGCCCGTTCTTGGTCATCGCCAGCCAATAGTGGACAGCACGCCAGGATCCATGCTAGCCTTACCCAAGACGCGCACCAGACACGCGAGCTCCTACCGCCACCCCCTGTCCACCCCACGGTCGAAGCCCAGCCCTGGACCACACTAGCACCGCCGCGCACCACCTCTCTGTGCCGTGTCCAGAGCGCGCCAGTGTGCCATGCCCGACCAGCTTGCACGCGCTGCGCCTTGACCTCCCCTCGCGTGCACCCCGGCAGACACACCCGTTCGCCACCGCGCGACCCTCAGCAGCCGCACGCTGCCGCAAACATCTTTGCCTTCGTCTAGAGCGCCACATGGTCCCGACCAAACCCAGCCTCCCCATGCCTCGCCTTTAAGCCAGCAACGACCGCCAGGAGACACCGCACCGTCCACCTACCCCAGCCATGCCCTTAGCTCTCTGTGCCGCCCTCACCGGAGACGCTAGCCCACACCGCTCGGTCCCCTTGTCGAGCTATAAAAGGAGGCCACCCCAGCCTCCATTCCTCACACCACTCGACTCCCCACTCACCACTGAGCCTCCCACACCCCTTCCCGGAGCAAGACGATCACCACCTTGCCGGAATTGCACCGGAGTCCGCCGCTGCTGGAGGAGAAGGGCGCCATCGATTGCAACCACCCCAAGCCTCGCCGTGACCGCGCCTCACTTCACCATCGTCTACCACACTGTTTGCCCCTGTTGCCGAGCCTAGCTGGAGCCTAGGAGAGCCCTGCCAGACCCCCACCGCCATGCTAGGTCTAGTTCCTCGCCGGAGCTATTCGTCGTCGATGATGGCTCTCGGCCGTTAGATTATAAGTTGATCGCACGGCTCAGATTTGCCCATACCGTTTCGCTTAGTTAGTTTCATTGACCAGTGGGTCCGTGCTGACAGCAGCCCGCTGTGCCGCGGATTTCCACTGGGCCGGCCCGTTAGGTTTCCCGCGATGGCCCAAAAATTCAAATAAGTGATTTTCCAATTTAGTTGAAATCATATTCTATCCACTTATTAAAAAATTATTTTAGAGAGTTTCACTTAACCAAATTGCATGATTAAAATTTTGTTAGAAAGATAATTAAAATATCTATCCAAGACTGTTGGATTTAAATCATTTGGAGTTAGAGATAATCTATAGGTAAAATAACAAAATAGAGACTTTTGCAACTTCAAACATTTTTCAAAAATCAACCATAATAGCTTTTGAGTTGATTCCAACTCTCAAAAATCACATTTGATAATACCTATATGAATATGTAATAATATTTAGGTTTGCATGCAGTAACATTGGACTATTACCAAAAGAATGCTATTAGAGCATTTCTAGTCACTTTAAATCATTTAAATGATAATCTTAAACTTTATAAAAGTTGAACAACCCTTTAAATCACATTTCCATGTATTAGAATATGTGGTGATGACATGTGTCCACATGATCCCATATTTTAATTGGATAATATTAAATCTTAATTAATTTCAATGAGTAGAAATTACGTTTCTCAAATAAAATAAATGAAACTAGTTCTTTAAAATCTTGTGATGAGTATGATGATGCTAGCTCATCAAGTTTGAACCTTAGTGTGCTAATTAGACTTAGTTAAGTATTGTTTGGTGATTGTATACCCCGGATTCATTTATAGACGATAGTACTGACCAAGTCTACGAGGAGGAGTTCTACCCCGAAGAAGATGAAGAAAACTTCAATCACTGCACCAATCAAGGCAAGCCATCACTACATGCAAGTTAACCTAAGCAAGATGCATTAGGCATGCTTGGTCATACATTTTGATTTATACCCATCCCAAGTTTTACTTGCAAGCTTTACTCTTTTACTTTACCAAAGTTCTTTACTTTTAGTTAATCCTTTGTGAGGTTTTGGAAAGATAGTATAGATAGCATAAAGAGTATAAAACTAGACCTATACTAGATGTCATTCTATGGATGAGATTGAGATTAGCATCCCTCATTAGTGAACACTCTTAACATAGTGGCTAGTGCTAAACATAAAACTTGAACACTTTAGATGGGAATACTTGGTGAAAATGATTATCAAAACCTTGGACTGATGAGTCATTCTATTCAGATGTTTTGACATGTGTTGAGAACACAAATAGATTTGATGGTGAAAATGTTGAGGCATGAGCCTTAGCCGTTTATAAAAACTGATGGTTGGGTTCGGATGCGATACCATTTCAATTTTACCGTACAACCACAATACCTGAATTGGGTAAGGCTTAGCTGGAAGTTTATATGCATTAGTATGGGTTCCCTCGCGGAGGAGGTTTGAGATGAGGCTACCTCTTGATGATGTCCACCTATGCAGTGCCCAGGATGGCAGATGGCCATGGCGGGGAGGCCAAGCTCATAGGAGAGGTGCTTATACTAGAGTGTGTAAAGGAAAGGTTATGATTGATTATCCGCATACTAAGTATGATGATTCAGGGTTATCCCTGACGGATGTATCGAATTTTGTGGTGAAAGTGTACCACCTCTGCAGAGTGTCAAACTATTTGAATAGCCGCGTCCGTGGTCATGGACAGTTGGAGTGGCCATACTGTTCCATCGTTAGATGTTTTCAAAAAGACTTATGAAGTGAACTATGGTTTTGACTTGACCATTATAGGGTTGTGAATATGAAAACTAGGTTCCCCACTTAAAATGATTTAGAATCTTTACTTTGTTTTCTTTACTTCTGAACTCAGCTTAGGTTAAGTTTAGCTTTTGCAAATAAACTTAGAGCTTAGGAGTCCTACTAGAACTACCTTACTTCTTAGTGATAGTTTGCGAGTACTTAAAGAGTACTCATGGATTTGTCCCTAGCTATTCCCGTGGCCAAACTATGAGGAGGACTATCAGGAAGATGGACAGCAGGATAGCTACAACAACTAGGATCATCTCCCATCGTCAGCATTGCCTGTGACCCTGAAGAAGGAGCCCACCGCTACGCTTATTATTCCGCTGCTTGTTTGTATTAAGACTAGATCATGAGATCCCTTATTTGTGTAAGACCTTATTATGGTTTGTAATGGATGATGTACTGTGATATCCAATCTGTTATGCCTCGCAAAAATGGTAATCCTGGGATTGCGATGTATGGCATAACAGGCATCTGGGATTAAAAATCCGGGTGTTGACAAGTTGGTATCAGAGCCATCCTGACCATAGGAGACCCTAGTTAGAATGGACGTCCGAAAAAAACTTAGTTTCAAAACCAAAGAAGTAAGTATTTATGAAAACATATTCCCACTCTTATCCTTGATTCTTTCAAAAAAAATCATGTTCCTCAAAAATTCTTACATTACTACATAAAATTTGACACACTTGATCACCTCACTAACTTACTCATCCTAAATTCTTATAGATGGAAGTTCAGTATTGCAAGTTCTACCAGTTGGGGAACGGATGCCAGCTGATCTTTTAGAGGGATCTTGATACACTGTCAGAGTATCTTGAGTGCCTGCATCCGGAATTCTTCGGAGCTCAACTCAAGGATTATCCAGGAGGATATCTATAATGGCTGATAGTTGCAGATCTTCGAGGCAAGATGGAAGCACCCCTTTCTGAGAAGATTCAATTCACTGTGCGAGAGAACAACTGGCTAGATGGATTTTTTTAGGTGAAACATTAGGGAAAATCCCCACTGCAATTTTTATTATAATATATGAGTATGAGTATGTTACAATGAAAAAAAATATCTAAGGTAGATCAAAACAGTAAAGTAACATCATTCTACCCTATCCCTGGTCCAATTGCTGGTTAAGCCAGGCTTTGAATTTTTCTTTGTATTTTCCTTTGATTCTGAATTGTAGCCATCTCATTTCTTGGAAGAATATTGCTTTCCATCTTTCAATTGTGGGCCTTTTGTCATTAAAAATCTTCTCATTTCTGCATATCCAGATACCCGAGGTAGACATATCCTAGATGGATTAGCCAGGGCTATGCATGAAGCTCTTGCTCGTCTGTGTGGGCAAAATGTCAACTTGATCCAGGGAACTCGCTTTGCTCATTACGCAAGGCGTGATTCTATGGGAATGCCATTGGAGATGCCTAGTCACCCGGAGATGAAGAGCCAAGTGGAGAATCTTGACTTCCTGCTATATGATAGACAGAAGGAATTGGAAAATGCTCGAGCCTACGCCAACCATAACCTTGCCATTGCCGCCAAGAAGGACCAGACTTTCACCATGCTAGTCAAGGATCGCCAATCACTTCGTCGTTAATGCGAGAAGAAGGATCGCACCATCGTTCATCTTCGAAAGAAGGTGGCCGACCTCGAGAAGACCATCCAGGAGCAAGAAGTCCAGCTTGCAGCACAAGAAGAAGAGGAAGAAGGTGAAGACATCCAAGGAGATATTGACTCGTACCTCAGTGATGACAATGACTACCTAGAGGATGATGCCATGGATTTCTACACCGATGATGATGACTCCGACTTCATTGATGATGAGTAGATGCACTTGATCACTACCGTAGGAGTGAGTTGTATCGGTCCCACTGTATCTTAGTGCATAGAATGGTTCTTAAAACCATCTATTTTCCATTTATGTTGTGGTGTGTGTTTGTATTGTGTGCTTGAATGCATCAATGAGTGAGAAAGAGTTAGTTGCAAAACCTGAGTTCAAACTCAAAGTTTAAAGCTTTTGAAACAAAACCATGAACCTTAGAACTTTCCCTCTTACCTCATTATCTATCTCAATCTTCAGATGACTCGTGGAAACCCCGGAGGAAGCAGCTCATCGCAGGACCCAATGTTGCAGATTCTGCAAATGCTAGTTTCTGATCGTGAAGCTAGTAGAGCCGAGCGCCAAGCCAACCTAGCTACCTTGGAACAGATAGCTCAGATGGCCCACAATAATCAAGGCCAAGGAAATCAGGATCATCATGGATCCAAGCTTAAGAACTTTCAGAATACCAATCCCCCTATCTTTAACAAATATGAGGATCCCTTAGATGATGATGACTGGCTGCAAACCATGGAGAACAATCTAAAAGTTGTAGGAGTTGACGCCAACGAGAAAGTACTATTTTCCACCCATTATCTGGCAGGAGATGCAAGAGCCTGGTGGAATAGCACTCGTACTATGAACCACAATCAGATCATGACTTGGGAAGCTTTCAAGATCAAGTTCAGTCGCACCCATGTGCCCCAAGGTTTAGTCACCCGGATGAGAGATGAGTTCAGAGAACTGAAGCAAGGAAGGATGACGGTTGTTGAATACCGTGACAAATTTCTGTCCCTCGCTAGTTATGCACCTGATGAGATCAACACTAAAGCCAAGAAGAAGGAAAGATTCCTGAATGGACTGCATGATGAGATGCAGACGGTCTTAGTCAACATCCGTTTTGATGACCTAGAAGAGCTAGTCGACTCCGCCATCCAGATGGAAGGGAAGATAAACCAAGCCAATGACAACCGCAAGCGTAGACTGATGCACCACACTGGGTCCCACAATACCCAGAAGTATTGTCCCAACCCGTCTGCAGGATATCCCCCAAGAAACAATAGACCCCCGATGTCTCGTCCAAGCTACCCCAATCGTAGCGCAGGAAATGTGAAGTCCGGAGGAAACCACAACAACAACCCCGGAAACTCCAACAACTTCAACCGTGCACCGCCCAAGTCCAACAACAACAACAACAACAATACTGCCCCAAGGACTGGAAGCAATGTCGTGCCTATTGCAGCGAAGGACAAGTCCTAGATTACTTGTTTTGAATGTGGAGTCAAGGGTCACTACTCCAACGAGTGTCCCAAGAAGCTTGCAGCCACGACCAATGTGAATGCCTCATCTCAGCAGCAACGCTGTGTTCAGTATGGAAGAAGATTTTCCCCAGGGAATTCGCTCAACCGCAACGATCGTCTATTCCACATGAATGCTGAAGAAGCCCAGGAAGTACCCGATGTCATGCTGGGTATGTTTTTTGTTAACTCAGTATTAGCAAGAGTGTTGTTTGATTCTGGAGCATCGCACTCGTTTGTTACAGAATAATTTGCATGCACTAGTAAGATTCAACTAACAAAATTGAAGCATGTTATCATAGTTCAAATACCTGGTTCAACCACCAAAGCTAGAAAAATTTGCAAGGTTGTACCTATCAAAATCCATGGGATAGATTTTTATGCCAATCTAATAGTACTTGGAACCAAAGGTTTGGAAGTAGTACTAGGAATGGATTGGATGTCGAAACATAAAGGATTAATCGACTATGCCAAGAAAACCATAGCCATGACCAGTAGCTCTGGAGTATAAGTAGAGCATGTATCAGAAACCTTGCCCCATCAGTTCAAATGCAACAAGATTCTAGCCCAACCAACCATAGACCAAGTCATAGTAGTCTATGAATACCTCGACATATTCCCAGATGAATTGCCCAGTATGCCCCCTAGATCGGGATATCGAGTTCATTATTGAACTAATTCCTGGAACTGGACCCGTAGCTCAGAGACCCTATAGTATGAACCCATCAAAACTAGTGGAGCTGAAGAAGCAACTTGATGCTATGCTAGAGAAAGGCTTGATTCAACCAAGCGCATCGCCATGGAGATCGCCCGTTCTGTTTGTTGACAAGAAAGATGGAGGTAACCGTTTGTGTATGGATTACCGGAAGCCGAATGATGTCACCATCAAGAACAAGTACCCGCTGCCCAAGATTGAGGATATGCTTGATCAGTTGACTGGTGCTAGAGTGTTCTCTAAGATTGATCTTAGAACTGGTTATCACCAACTCAAGGTTCGTGCAATGGATATTCCAAAGACCGCCTTTACCACCAGTTATGGACTGTATGAGTATACGGTCATGTCTTTTGGATAAACCAATGCCCCTGCTTATTTCATGAATCTCATGAATAAGATTTTTATGAACTTTCTAGATAAGTTTGTCGTTGTGTTTATCGATGATATTCTAATCTATTCCAAGTCACAAGAAGACCATGAGCAACACCTGAGAACCATACTTGAAACCCTTAGAGAGCATTAGTTGTATCCCAAGTTCAGCAAATGTGAATTCTGGTTGAAAGAAGTAGGATTCCTCGGACATATTGTGTCGGTAGGAGGAGTCGCTGTTGATCCCGCCAAGATCAAAGATGTTGAAGAATGGGAAGCCCCAACCACTCAAACCCAAGTCCATGCATTTCTCGGATTAGCGGGATATTACCACAAGTTCGTAGAAGGATTTTCGAGCATAGCAAGACCGATGACCCAATTGTTGAAGAAAGATAAGAAGTTTGAATGGACTGACAAATGTGAAGCAAGTTTTCAAGAACTCAAGAAGAGATTACTTTCAGCCCCAATATTGATTATGCCAGATATCAAGAAGCCGTTTGATGTGTATTGTAATGCATCCAAGATTGCTCTCGGATGTGTGTTGATGCAAGAAGGCAAAGTCATAGCATATATGTCTAGACAACTGAAGTAGCATGAGCAAAACTACCCTACCCATGATCTTGAACTAGCAGCTGTAGTTTTAGCTTTGAAGACATCGCGCCATTACCTGATGGGTAATCGCTGTGAGATTTATTCAGATCACAAGAGCTTAAGTATACTTTCACCCAGAAGGAGCTGAATATGAGGCAAAGGAGATGGATAGAGTTAATCAAGGATTATGACCTTGACATTCACTATCACCCCGGCAAAGCCAATGTGGTAGCGGATGCTCTTAGCAGATTTCCATGTAGATTAAACACCATGATCAAAGAAGCCCAGCCAAGTTTGCATGAGGAGTTGGAGCAGTTTAGAACTGAGCTTGTTAGCAAAGGATTTTTAGCTAGCATTGAACTTCAACCCACTTTAATTAGTCAAATCATGGAAGCCCAGAAGGGAAATGCAAGTATCGACGAAATCCAGCATCGTATTGGTACAGGAAAGGTACCTGGATTCACTGAAGATGAAGAAGGAGTTTTGTGGTACAAAGCACGTATCTGTGTGCCAGCAGATTTAGAGCTGAAGCAACTTATCATGCAAGAAGCTCATGATACTCTATTCTATCCACCCCGGAGGAACAAAGATGTATCAGGATTTGAAGGAGCAATTTTGGTGGCACCAGATAAAGAGAGAAATTGGAAGCTACATAGCCAAGTGTGATATCTGTGAGAGAGTCAAAGCGGAACATCAGAGACCCGCAGGACTATTGCAACCATTGCAGATTCCAGAATGGAAATGGGATTCCATCGGAATGGACTTTATCACCGGTTTGCCTACTTCTAGTAGGGGAAATGACTCTATATGGATCATAGTTGATACACTGTCTAAGGTAGCCCATTTTATACCTGTCAAGACAACCTACCAAAGTTCGAAGCTAGCAGAGTTGTACATTGCTAGAATCATCAGTTTGCATGGAACCCCCAAGACCATAGTATCGGATCAAGGAACCCAATTTTACCTCAAAATTTTGGCAGAAAGTCCAAGAAGGATTGGGAACCAAGTTGAATTTCAGCACAGCTTATCTCCCGCAAACTAATGGACAGACTGAAAGAGTCAACCAGATCTTAGAAGATATGTTGAGAGCTTGTGTGTTAGAGTATGGATCAAAATGGGAAGATTGTCTGCCTTTCGCAGAATTCTCATACAACAACAGTTATCAAGCCAGTTTGCAAATGGCCCCGTTTGAGTTCTTATATGGAAGAAAGTGCCGTACCCCTTTGAATTAGTCGCAAGTAGGAGAGAGTCAGATTTTCGGACCCGACATCCTACGAGAAGACGAAGAGAAGGTTCACAAAGTCCAGGAGCACCTCAAAACCGCCCAATCCCGACAGAAGAGTTATGCTGACAAGAGATGTAGAGACTTGACTTTCAACATCGGAGAATTTGTGTATCTCAAAGTTTCGCCGTTGAAAGGAATGCAGCATTTCTAGATGAAAGGAAAGTTAGCCCCCAGATATATTGAACCCTTCAAGATTCTGAATCACCGAGGAGAAGTATCTTATCAACTAGAACTACTAGAGGAGATGTTAGCCATCCATAATGTGTTCCATATCTCGTTACTTCGCAAATGCCTAGAAGTTCCAGAGAAAACCGAAGTGTTCAAGAACATCGATCATCGAGCCGTTGATATCAACAAGGATCTGGTGTATCACGAAGTGCCCATCCGTATCTTAGAAGAAGCCTTTAGAACCACCAGGACCCGGAGTATCAAATTTCTCAAGATCCAATGGAGCAACCATACTGAAGAAGAAGCTACCTAGGAGCAAGAAGATTACATTAGGACTGAGTTTCCAGATCTCTTTAGTTCCTAGTTTTTCTTAAATCGGGATGAGATTTTGTTTAAGGAGGGAAGGTTTGTAACACCCCAAATCTTTAATCAAGGTTATCAAGTTCTAATCACCCAATTTAGGGTTAACAAAAACTTTTATTAAGAAAAATGGATATGAATGCATGTGTGTTTGCATTAGTGTAGAATTGAGTGTATATGCCATGCTTAATTGTTTCTAAATGTTGTGAAATGGTTTAAAGGTGAATGTCACATCATCTAGACCATTTACAAACAATTTTCCAAAGAGAAAGAAATCAAATAAGAAGAAATAAAGCAAATGGTCATTTTGAACATTTTAAACCACTAGGCCATTTTAGGTGTTCCTAGGAGAAGATTTATAATAGAAACATTTCTATCTATTTTTCCCCCTTTTTAGACCAAGTAAAGATGTCTCAAGGCCCACTTTACAAACTTACAAAAACATCTAGCAAAGCCATTTAATGGACATTTGAAAATTTAATCAAGTGTATGTGTTAAGATCACACTTTTTCAAAAACACATCAAATGAATTCGCCTTGACCTATCCAAGCAAACCTAGTCTCTCAAGCTTAAGACAAGTTCACCCAAGAAGTTTGAATCAAAAATTCAACTATAATTTTCATGCGGCCATTTCCTCAAACACTTTGCAGGCACAGACTAAACACTAGACCTAGACTAGCTACACTGTTTGGTACAGTGATCATCGACAATTTGGTCTCCAATTTAACCCCTGTCCCCTCTAAGACTAACCCAGCCCTAGACCAGCTCCCCCATTCTCCGCTGGCACAGTGGAGCGTCGCCCGTTCTTGGTCATCGCCGGCCGACAGTGGAGAGCATGCCAGGAGCCACGCCAGCCTGACCCATGACGTGCACCAGACACGCGAGCTCCTACCGCCACCCCCTGTCCACCCCACGGTCGAAGCCCAGCCCTGGACCTCACTAGCACCACCGTGCACTGCCTCTCTACACCGTGTCTAGAGGGCACCAGTGCACTGCGCCCGACCAGCTCGCACGCACCGCGTCTTGACCTCACCTCACGTGCACAGACCCGCCATAATCGCAGCACCTCGACAGACACCCCCATTCGCCGCCGCGCGACCCGCAGCAGCCGTACGCCGCCGCAAACACCCCTACCTCCGTCTAGAGTGTCGCACACACCCGACCAAACCCAGCCGCTTCACGCCTCACCTTTAAGCTAGCAGTGACCACCAGGAGACACCGCACCGTCCACCTACTCCAGCCATGCCCTTAGCTCTCTGTGCCACCCTCGCCGGAGACGCCAGCCCGCACCGCTCGGTCCCCCCGTCGAGCTATAAAAGGAGGCCACCCCAGCCTCCATTCCTCACACCACTCGACTCCCCATTCACCACTAAGCCTCTCACACCCCTTCCCAGAGCAAGGCGAGCACCACCGTGCCGAAATTGCACCGGAGTCCACCGCTGCTGGAGGAGAAGGGTGCCGTCGATTGCGACCACCCCAAGCCTCGTTGTGACCACGCCTTGCTTCACCGTTGTCTACCATGCTGTTTTCCCCCGTCGCCGAGCCTAGCTAGAGCCCAGGTGAGCCCCGCCAGACCCGCACCGCCGCGCTAGGTCTAGTTCCTCGCTAGAGCTGTTCGTCGTCGACGATGCTCTCGGCCGTTAGATTAGAAGTTGATCGCACGTCTCAGATTCGCCCATACCGTTTCGCTTAGTTAGTTCCGCTGACCAGTGGGTCCATGCTGCAAGCAGCCCGCTGCACGGTGGAGTGCCACTGGGCCGGCCCGTTAGCTTTCCCGTGCTGGCCCAGAAATTCAAATAAGTGATCTTCCAATTTAGTTGAAATCATATTATGTCCACTTATTCAAAAATCATTTCAGATAGTTGCACTTAACCAAATTTCATGATTCAAATTTTTTTAGAAAGATAATTAAAATATCTATCCAATACCGTTGGATTTAAATGATTTGGAGTTAGATATAATCTATAGCAAAAATAACAAAACAGAGACTTTTGCAATTTCAAACATTTTTCAAAAATCAACCATAATAGCTTTTCAGTTGATTCCAACTCTCACAAATCACATTTGATAATACCTATCTGAATATGTAATAATATTTAGGTGTGCATGCAGTAACACTGGACTAGTACCAACATAATGCTATTAGAGAATTTCTAGTCACTTTAAATCATTTAAATGATAATCTTAAACTTTATAAAAGGTGACCAACCCTTTAAATCACATTCCCATGTATTAGAATATGTGGTGATGACATGTGTCCACATGATCCCATATTTTAATTGGATAATATTAAATCTTAATTAATTTCAATTAGTAGAAATTACTTTTCTCAAATAAAATAAATGAAACTAGTTCTTTAAAATCTTGTGATGAGTGTGATGATGCTAGATCATCAAGTTTGAACCTTAGTGTGATAATTAGACTTAGTTAAGTATTGTTTGGTGATTGTGTACCCCGTATTCATTTATAGACGATAGTACTGACCAAGTCTACGAGGAGGAGGAGTTCTACCCTGAAGAAGACGAAGAAAACTTCAATCACTGCACCCATCATGGCAAGCCATCTCTATATGCAAGTTAACCTAAGCAAGATGCATTAGGCATGATTGGTTATACATTTTTATTTATACCCATCCCAAGTTTTACTTGCAAGCTTTACTCTTTTACTTTACCAAAGTTCTTTACTTTTAGTTAATGCTTTGTCAGGTTTTGGAAACATAGTATAGATAGCATAAAGAGTATAAAACTAGACCTATACTAGATGTCATTCTATGGCATGAGATTGAGATTAGCATCCCTCATTAGTGAACACTCTTAACTTAGTGGATAGTGCTAAACATAAAACTTGATCGCTTTAGATGGGAATACTTGGTGAAAATGATTATGAAAACCTTGGAATGATGAGTCATTCTATTGAGATGTTTTGACATGTGTTGAGAACACAAATGGATTTGATGGTGAAAATGTTGAGGCATGAACCTTAGCCTTTTATAAAAACTGATGGTTGGCTTCGGATATGATACCATTCCAATTTTACCGTACAACCACATTACTTGAATTGGGTAAGGCTTATCGGAAGTTTATATGCATTAGTATGGGTTCCCTCGCGGAGGAGGTTTGAGCTGAGGCTACCTCTTGATGATGTCCACATATGCAGTGCCCAGGACGGCAGATGGCCATGGCTGGGAGGCCAAGCTCATAGGAGAGGTGCTTATACTAGAGTGTGTAAAGGAAAGGTTATGATTTATTATCCGCATACTAAGTATGATGATTCAGGGTTATCCTTGACAGATGTATCGAATTTTGTGGTGAAAGTGTACCACCTCTGCAGAGTGTCAAACTATTCGAATAGCCGCGTCCGCGGTCATGGACAGTTGGAGTGGCCATACTATTCCGTCGTCAGATGTTTTCAAAATGACTTATGAAGTGAACTATGATTTTGACTTGACCACAATAGGGTTATGAATATGAAAACTAGGTTCCCCACTTAAAGTGATTTAGAATCTTTACTTAGTTTTATTTACTTCTGAACTCAGCTTAGGTTAAATTTAGCTTTCGCAAATAAACTTAGAGCTTAGGATTCCTACTAGACCTACCTTACTTGTTAGTGATAGTTTGCGAGTACTTAAAGAGTACTCATGGCTTTGTCCCTAGATATTCCCGTGGCCAGACTATGAGGAGGACTATCAGGAAGATGGACAGCAGGATGGCTACAACAACTAGGATCATCTCCCATCGTGAGCATTGCCTGTGACCCTGAAGATGGAGCCCACCACTACGCTTATTATTATCCTCCTTGTTTGTATTAAGACTAGATCATGAGATCCCTTATTTGTGTAAGACCTTATTATGGTTTGTAATGGATGATGTACTATGATATCCAATCTGTTATGTCTCGCAAAAATGGTAATCCTAGGATTGCTATGTATGGCATAACAGGCATCTAGGATTAAAAATCCGGGTGTTGACAAGTTTCGAGATCATGGGAATTTATGCCTATTGACAATGAGGTCACGCCATTAGTTGAATGATGTGATAGACAAACAACCCAACCAGTTGTATCTTAATTAGATCTAGTTAAAAAGTTCACCATTAATGATAAACTAAGGAAACCTCACAACCTGATCCTTAGGCTGCGAGGTAATTCAAATCACCATTCTGGAGGGAGCTTAGATGGTTATCAAGTATCACTTCGTGACTGGGTGATCGAAAAAGTGCCACTCAGGTTTCCCAAAGGGGCGTGTAGAGGAGTACATATCAAGACCAGGATTTTCCCATCCATGTAACGAACAGATACATTAGTGGCCATCTCGGTGACGTTGCATTAACGAAGCTTGCAAGCGTGTGACTGGGTCACAGAATGCAATGACACGGAAACGAGAAAAACAAGTTCATCAGTAACGAGATCGAACGAAGGTATGGAGATACCATAGATCAAATATCGGGTGAACTAGGTATCAAGTGACAAAGGGAATGGAATGACTATTTACGGTTCAAACGACATTATCATCGTGGAATGCACAGGGGTCATTATGGGCATCCCGGTCCCGCTATTGATCATTGATGGAAATCATGTCTGTGCCATTCCTGAGCCGTGGGGAAATACACTTAAGGGTACGATGAGCTAGAGATCCTCTATAAGTTCGAATCACCATATGAAAGAGAAAAGGAAACCAGAAAAGTTACGTGAGAGAACCGGAATCGTTCCGGGAAAGATCCGAAGTCGTTTGGAGGAAATCGAAAGGGAACCGAAAGGTGTTTCGGGTCAAATTGGATTTTGTAATATGTATTTACATATTAATTATTGTAATTAATATTAAATATAATATTAAAATCTAATTTGAAGGGGTATTCCACTAATGGGCCAAACTTCCTAGGGAAAAAGGGCCCATGAGGGAAAATCGAAGGAGGGAAGGGCCAAGGCCTAGGCGCCTCAAGGGTCCCACCCGGCCAGCCTAGGGCTATGCGGGGGGTGGGGCCCAACCCTGGTTGGCTGGCCCATAAGGGCCCATGCGCCTCCTCCCTCTCTCCCTTGTTTAGTCCCACATGGGAAACCTAAAGGGGAGGGCACACCCCCTCCCCGTATATAAAGGGGTGTCCATGGGTGGGAATAGACACACCAATATTTGGAGAAGTCATTTGGTTGAATTTCTCCTTTCCTCTCTCTCTCGTCTCCATGCGTTGACACGGTCCCAAGTAAGGACTGTCCATGCAAGAGACACCGCACCTGCAGCACGTCGTTGTGCTGCAGGTATTCCAAGCCAGAGATCTACTTCCGCACTCCTAGCAGGGATCAAGGAGCCGGAGGTCGTCATCGTACACCGCATGTGTACGAAACCATGAGGGGCCTCACTTGAGGCACCTTGGATGTCATGAGCCGGAGCTGCTGCACGATGAAGAAGGAGCAAGGGGTGACCTGCGAGGAGCTTCGCGACCTTGAGGTCGGCTACGAGTTCGACTACTTCAACCACGTTCCCTCGGAACATTAACCACGTATGGTTAACAAGGGTATATAATCTTTACACTTCGGCCGTTACCGCATTACTACATATATAGATCTTGGGTGTATTAGAGTTCCAACGTAGGAAAATTTTTTTTTTCTGCTGCGGATCCCTACATTGGTATCAGAGTCGATCTATGCGTAGGAATGTTGTACGGCCAGTACGCACAAGTATTGTGCGGGCATTGATCCCTTAGTTTTTACACTCTAACGTGTACTTGTTTATATCGCGGTATTGTTTGATGAAGCGGCCCGGACCAACCTTACGCTTATTCGTACGCGAGACTGGTTCCACGCTCGACATACGGCTTGTTCCATATAAGTGGCTAGCGGGTGTTTGTCTCTCATTCAATAGTTGATATAGCATTTACAACGGAGGACCCCGAAGGGGGTGTAGTAGAGAAAACTTTTGGATCCATGTTGTGGTTGGAAAGTTTGTAGATTAGAAATGGTTCTATTGCGAAAGCCCTAACAACCACGTAAAACTTGCAATAGATAAAGTAGAGGCGTCTAACTTTATTTTGCAGGAGGGCATGTGATTTGATATGGTCATGGTCGTTACGAAGGTAAAGTAGTTTACTTTTACGTTACTAAGTTAAGTAGTAATGGCCGTCGTTCCGATGGACGGCCAGGTGGTGGTGTCGTGGACTTGGCGTCAAACCAAGGGCAAGATGGAGATCATGCCAGAGCGCTCGATGGAGATCAAGGCGCAAGAAGGACCATATCATATCACAATACACATGTGATGTTGATACCTGCTTTATATCTTATTGTATTCTAGTATTAGATACTCAACGGTAGCAAATAAGATAATCCCTATATAATTCCAATGATAGTGTTCCCCTTGTGTGTGCACCACCAAGAAAGTTTGCCGTTATGAAGCCGACCATGACGATCGGGGGCTAGACATATCTACATTCGCATACAGTGGGTGTAAGCCATGTTGCACAGGAAATACACACAAGTTAGATTTGGCGAGCCTAGCATGTGTTGACATGGCCTCGAAACACAAGAGATCGAAAGATCGAGCATGAGTCACATGGTTGATGTGATTGACATTGGGGAATGTCTACCTTTGATGCTGCACTGATGGCCGTGACGATCGGGGGAGGTGCAAAGAATTGGGATCATGTGATCACTAAAATCATCGAGCGGATGACAATTTTAGTGGGAGATCAATTAGGATTGAACTCATATTATGAACTTAGTCTAGATGTCTATTTGCAAATATCTTAGTAGATCATGGCCTATCCATTGAGGTCCTATGCGACCATGGGAAATTTATTGCTTGATATGGAACTTAGCAAAGGGGTCCAACTTCATAGATTAATACCAATGCTTGAGGGATATCCTCGTAAAAGGTGATCTTCTCTTCTTGATACAATGAACATTAGGAGATAATCCGATGACTCCGCAATGTTTGTGTGTTCTCCATAATCATGCAACAAGCCATTCTCTATTCGATGGAGAGTTGGGTTACAATCTTGTATTCTGCAAGATCTGGCACATAAAGTATGAGCCATTGGATGAGTTTTCTTCCATGATGGATGAAAAAGAGAATATTCGGAGAAACACTTAGCAATCTTGCATTAGAGTTATGAACTCTCAGAAGGGCTTGATTGCAATGGAGGTCATGAATGAAAAAAGGTATATGTTAGATATACAAAGTTATAAATGTAATTCTTGCAAAACTCGTTGCAGTTTAAATAAGTATTGGATACTTGTCCCATTTAGTGAAAACAGGATGGTCTGCTTGAGAATTGATGGAATTGAGGCAATCTGGCATGATGACGGCAAGCAAAATAGTTTATGGCCGACATCACCCCTTTCCTCAAAGATTATAATTTGGATTAGTGGACTTGAATATAATTTGTAATCCTTGTTTGTGTGTCTTGCTTTTGGCGAGACGATTGTTCATATGAATGAGTTACAAGACAGTTGTACTATTCTTATGAACAATACCGTTATGGTCACATTACGATTATAAATGAGTTACTCTAAACACTATGTTAATGATAATAGTTTAAACATTTATAAAGGATTAGAATGCTAAAATATATCCAAGGTTTAGTAATGACATGACACTATAGTTTAAGTCATTTTGGTTATTGCATGTTCTTCATGAAGATCAGGGTCCTAGATTCTTAATCTAGAGACTTTTCAAAACCATGCCTCGTTGGGCAGAATGACTAAAACTCCGCATTCTGGTAAAACGGTGATATGCAAAGAAATGTTGAACTTTATACATAATGATGTATCATATTTTCAACAAGATAGTGGAAATCATTATTCATACTTAATGTTGAATCTTATACATAGTGATGTATCATGTTTTCAACAAATAATGGAAATCATTATTTCATAGTTAATTGTGGACTTAAGTGAATAGGCGTATTTACTTAATGAAACATAAGTTTGAAACTGTTTTGAATAGTTCAAAAGATTTCAAAGTAAAGGAGGATATTGAATTAACAAGAATACAAAAGTCTCTTCGATTTGATTGACATGACTAAAGTATTTAAGTTAATTTTGGCATAAAATGACATGTGAAAGAGGTTTCACAAATTATGATATTAGGGCAAATTCAAAGTGTATTGAAATTTCTAAATATCATAAACATTATGTATTAGATACATATGGTATAATATTTTCTCTTATCGGGGTTATAGTTATCATTTAGAGTTAGAGATCAAAATGAGCAAACACTCCGTTGAAATACAAAGGAACATCTAAAATGGATTCGTGGAAACAACACCATAAGAGTTGTGGCATGTTCGAGTTTCTAGAGGTTTCGACAATTCGAAATCATGGCGAATAAACAATTCTTTGTAGCGTATTCTTAGGCAACTATGAATACATCTTCGAAAAAGGGGAAAACCTGTTGTTGTCCAAAGTTGACGTGTCTTGATGAAGACACAGGTGGAAGAAAGTAAAATATCAAAACAAGGTATTTGACCTTGCCTCCGAATTGTTGAGTGGCACAGCGGAATTTGTTTCGTGAAACTGAACTCTACAAATAGAGGAGAAACTAATGGTAATGATCATAAAATTTCAGTGAATACGTTTACTAAAGAAAGTAGGATTCAACAATATATACTCTACAAGTTTGTCGAAATATATTATTGATTCACTTGCCATGTTTATGAACAAGACATACCTACGAACCACAAAGAAGCGTGATGGACCTAAGTACGAGAAATGACTAGGAGCCATAAAATCCTATATTAAGTTAAATTTAAGATTGCAAAGTAATATGTTACTTTATCTTATTAAGTAAAGAAGTTTACTTGATATTTCTGAATGACTTCAAAGTCATAAGATGGAAATGAAACTTAATGAATACGTAAAGCTTGATTTGTCACAAAGTATGGACAAATTCAAGGAGTTGACTACAAATGTAGCGATGCTTGAGTCTATTGGATTTACACTAGCAATATATGGATATTGGAATCCCGTAGCTGGAATTCTCAATTTAATGATGATCAAAGAATTTTGGAATGTCCAAGATTATCGAGAGGACCTGCATTTTAGTGGGAGCTAATTATCTTGGTCAAATCTTAATATGTAAGAGACATATTTTGAGTGGGAGCTAAGTAGCTTGGCTAAATCATAATATGTAGCTGATATATTTTTGAGTGGGAGCTAAGTGAAATCCCTGGATCTCAAATATGGATGCCATATTTGAGTGGGAGCGTGAAATCATTCTGGGATATGTGGATGACATATGTGAATGATGTGATTGGTGTTAATAGAATTTAAGTAGATAAATAAGGATGAAGTTGAAAGTTATTAAACAATGAGATCTATTGTGATAGATTGGTAAGTTTAATAAAAATGAAATGTCGAATGCTTCTTGGACTTGTTTCTGAAGATGTTTAGAATGTTCTAAGCAAGATTCTGAAGAAGTTCAAAATGGAACAAGGTAAGAAAGAAGTTCTTACTATATGAAGCCTTGTCTTAGTATTGCAATGATGGTTAAAAAGGACGAAAGAGATGTGTTGCATGTCCTATGACTTATTCATATGTTCTTCCATACAACCATATTGTATACTCGACGTAATGTGACCCGAAGTTCTAGTTGGAAGGACAAGCTCTTAACTGTAAGAACATGTCTTGAAGTGATTCTTGAGTTAATCACTGAACCAGAATTAAGTTTGTACTTAAATGGAAAGAAGCAAAGTAAGTGGCATGGTTGCATTTCATGCACTAGGATCTACATAGATATAGAAGTATAAAGGCTCCATTTGATGTGATGTATATTGTTATGGCGGGGCTAGTTTGCTTTTAACGTAGAATGATGTGTCCCAGGGCACAGTGCCCATGAGAAAGCCCTCGAGGTTGATCTAAAGTCACTGTAGGCTCCTGGAAATCGGCCTCGTTCTGCTGCCATAACTGTCGTATATACACAAAGGATTGCAAAGTGTGTTTTGAAGTTTAGATTACAATAGTGAAAATGACCGTCATTATAAACGCTAGAAACAAAGTCTCACTTTGTTGCCAAATGAATACTTCAACCCATTATGAGATAATGGTATGAATGTCAAAGTTAGGAAGACATTAACGATTTGCAAAGACATAATGATCTGGTAAAACAGAACATGGACAAGACGTTTTCCATAAGCATGCATGATCAATAAACACATATGTGATATGGTTTATGATGAGTAAAATGCGAGCTAGATTATTTGTACTCTAGTGCAAGTGGGAGACTAAAGGAGATATGCCCTAGAGGCAAATAATAAATAGGTTTTTATTGTCATATCTCAATTAGTTCATAATAGTTTCATACTGTGCTATAACTATATTAATACGAAATGTTAATACACATGTTCTATGTAAACAAACCAAGTCTCTAGTTACCTCTAGCGAACTAGTTCATTGGTAATGAGGATGATCTAGGGTTTCGATATCATGGCCATTTATGCCAATTGACAATGAGGTCACGTCATTAGTTGAATGATGTGATAGACAAACAACCCAAGCAGTTGTATTTTAATGAGATCTAGTTACAAAATTCACCATTAATAATAAACTAAGGAAACCTCGCAACCTGATCCTTAGACTGTGAGGTAATGCAAATCACCATTCCGGAGGGAGCTTAGATGGTTATCAAGTATCACTCCATGACTGGGTGCTCGAAAAGATGCCACTAAGGTTTCCCAAAGGGGCGTGTAGAGGAGTACATATCAAGACCAGGATTTTCCCATCCATGTAATGGACAGATACATTAGTGGCCATCTCGGTGACGTTGCATTAATGAAGCTTGCAAGCGTGTGACTGGGTCACAGAATGCAATGATACGGAAATGAGAAAAACAAGTTCATCAGTAACGAGATCGAACGAAGGTATGGAGATACCATAGATGAAATCTCGGGTGAACTAGGTATCAAGTGGCAAAGGGAATGGGGAACGACTGTTTACGGTTCAAACGACATTATCATCGTGGAATGCACAGGGGTCAGTATGGGCATCCTGGTCCCGCTATTGATCATTGATGGAGATCATGTCTGTGCCATTCCCGAGCCGTGGGGAAATACACTTAAGGGTATGATGAGCTAGACATCCTCTATAAGTTGGAATCACCATATGAAAGAGAAAAGGAAACCGGAAAAGTTCCATGAGAGAACCGAAATCGTTCCAGGAAAGATCTGAAGTCGTTCGGAGGAAATCGAAAGGGAACCAGAAGGTGTTTCGGGTCAAATAAGATTTTGTAATATGTATTTACATATTAATTAATGTAATTAATATTAAATATAATATTAAAATCTAATTTGAAGGGGTATTCCACTAGTGGACCAAACTTCCTAGGGAAAAAGGGCCCATGAGGGAAAACCGAAGGAGGAAAAGGCCAAGGGCCAGGGCCTAGGCACCTCAAGGGGGCCCACTCGGCCAGCCTAGGGCTGTGCCCGGGTCGGGCCCACCCCTGGCTGGCTGGCCCATAAGGGCCCATGCGCTTCCCCCCTCTCTCCCTTGTTTAGTCCCACATGGGAAACCCAAAGGGGAGGGCACACCCCCTCCCCCTATATAAAGGGGTGTCCATGGGTGGGAATAGACACACAAATGTTTGGAGAAGTCCTTTGGTTGACTTTCTTCTTTCCTCTCTCTCTCGTCTCCATGCGTTGGCACGGTCCCAAGTAAGGATTGTCCATGCAAGAGACACCACACCTGCAGCACGCCGTTGCGCTACAGCGATTCCAAGCCGGAGATCTACTTCCGCACTCCCGGCAGGGATGAAGGAGCCAGAGGTCATCATCATACACTGTATGTGTACGAAACCACGAGGGGCCTCACTTGAGTCACATTGGATGTTGTGATCCGGAGTTGCTGCATGATGAAGAAGGAGCAAGGGGTGACCTACGAGGAGCTTCGCGACCTTGAGATCAGCTACGAGTTCAACTACTTCAACCACGTTCCCTCGGAACGTTAACCGCGTATGGTCTACAAGGGTATGTATTCTTTACGCTTCGGTCGTTACCGCATTACTAAATAGATAGATCTTGGGTGTATTAGAGTTCCAACGTAGGAAAATTTTTGTTTTCTGCTGCAGAACCCTACAAATACTAGTAAATGGCACGTGCCCTACACGTGAGACTCAGATAATAGACGTATGACATATCATCATTATATAAAATTATAATAGGTAAAGCATAAAAAAATTATAAATTTGATCAACCTATATAATGTATGGGTGTATATTTGGTTCTTGTACTTTGTATCATCATGTAGAAGTCAAAGATTGTTAGCTACCTAACAATTGAAATTTTTCTTAACATGGTCTAGAGAAATGAGGGAGAAGATTCTAGTATTATGGAGAATTGAGTTTTTAGATTTGTGCATAGCATTCATTATGCTGAAGACTATCTATAGAATCTTCTAGATGCTAGAATGGAAAAGAAGATCCAATGGTTGGAAATATTGGGATTCGCTAGTCTTGATCCAACGGTTAGCATTCGAAGTTACTCTCACACTATATCTCTATACTACTAGTAAGTTTGCACGTGTCCTGCACGTGAGACTAAAATAATAGACGTATGACATATCATCACTGTATAAAATTATAATAGATAAAGCAGAAAAAAAAAATATTTGATCAACATCTTTAAAGTATGGGTGTATATTTTTTTCTTGTACTTTGTATATCATGTAGAAGTCGATGATTATTAGCTATCTAAAACATGAAAAAAATTGTAACATGGTCTAGAGAAACGAGGGAGAATATTCTAGAATGACGGAGAAGTGTGTTTTGAGTTTTGTGCATAACATTCATTGTGATGAAGACTATCAATAGAATCTTCTAGATGCTAGAATGGAAAAAAAGATCCAACAGTTGGAAATATTGGGATTCACGAGTCTTGATCCAACGGTCAATATTGAAAGTTACGCATACACTATATAGTGGTAAGACTACTATAATGAAGTTGTTTTGAATTGGATCCATAGCACCACCATAGTCGTTGGGATGTTAGATCCATTGGTTCAGAGCAGTTGGATTCGTGTTGAACAGTACCTAGAGCAAACTCTACCATGTTCTAGAACCATCATCCCCCCCCCCCCCCCGCGCAAAAAATCATAGAACAAAAGGTTGTATTCTCAGTATGTGTAGATAGTTATTGTTAATATACTTAATGTATGCCTTTTTTTCTCTAACAAGACTATTGGTTAATAAAAACCTAATGTTTGTTAAATCAAATTTCATACAGTATATACGAGTGTGGCATGTGTCTTTTACTAGTAAGTTGAAAGTGTCCTGCACGTGAGACTTAGATAATAGACATCTGGCATATCATCACTATATAAATTATAATAGATAAAGCAGAAAAATTATAAATTTGATCAACATCTATAAATAAAGTATGGGTGTGTATATATTCGATTCTTCTACTTTGTATATCATGCAGAAGTCAATGATTATATTGGGTTTTCGCGAGTCTTGATCCAACGGTCAATATTCAAAGTTATTCGTACACTATATATATACTAGTAAATTGCACATGCCCTACACATGGTATAACACCCTCGAATTGGCCCTATGCAAGTTTTAGCGCTTCCCACCAAACCCAAATAGAGACGTTTCAAGGACGCCCACCAGGCACTTTCGTGCGGGTGGAAAATGAAGTAATATCATTACACAATAGTCCACGATGGAACCCATAGAACAGATATATACAACAACGACTCACTGAGTCAAGAATACAGATATATAGTACAAAGATCCAAATCACCTTGAAAACGATACAGCATCCGAGTAAGGATAAGAAGCAAATTTAGCTAAGAGCCCTGAAGAATAACCAATGGCGTCCATAACCCTGCCTAGGCCAAGCCGGAAGGGTAACCCTGCTAACGACGTCGATCGCAAACCTACTAAAACAAAAGGGGTGCCGACAAAGGGCAAAGAAAAAGAGGAGCGTCAGTACTGAGGCCAGTACACGGCGAGGCTAGAATTCGGCGGCTCTCGCCTACATAGGTATGGTGGACTGAAGCGGCAGCGAAGCATGCACTAAACAACCTATAGAGACTCGATAAACTCTCGGCTATTAGAGAGAGATAAAAAATACCTATTCGGAACCAACCTTTTACTAACACCAATCATACCCATCCTAGTATTCCCCCTCGAGACCAAACGAGGAAGTCAAACCGAGGAACTCACACAGTTGGCAGTTTTATTCATTCCATTATAGTTGCAGCACTTACTAGTCAGATACAATTAGCATGTGACATCCAAACCTAGTAGTTGTTGACACTTTTATTTCATTCCATTCCGTTGTAGTGAAGCTGATTACTAGTCACATATTAAGTCAAATTTATAGCACTACTTTAGTTATGCTTGTCTATGATCGAGATAGTGTGCTCCAAGTCGTCCATAACCGCGGACACGGCTTTCAGAAAGATTTACCCTGCAGGGGTGCACAAATAGCAACACACACACGATCAACCTCGGAAAAACCAAATCAAAACCCAACGAGGCTTTCACAACAAAGCAATCATAGGATTCATAAAAGATTTTAGGGGGCCACCCCACTAAGCTACCCACAAAGAAGTTGGCCGGCTCCAGAACAGACCCAGGGTTTGTGACGACAGTTGTAAACTACTGGGAACCCGAAAGTGTGACTGGGCTTGTCGATACCGCGAAAACATGGCACGATCCAAAACAGTACAGGTGCTCCACGCACAATCTTAAATAAAGAAGTAAACCATGGCATAAGTACAGGATAGTAATAAAGCCCCAAACTAGTTTGTGGCCCCAAGAAATAAGAAGTGAATCAAGCTCTGGCTAAGGGGATTCATGGTCCCACATGCGGATAGTGCGATAGTCAAGGAACAGGTATCAAGTACTCAGGGCCTACGGGACACAAGTGAGCAATTAAAAACAAAATAGTATCTATTGCCCACCGGTGCCTCTGCATTAGTTATATCTATTCCCAGCATTTTAATATCAAGTTGTAATTAAAGCCATGATCATCTCCACCATTAAACATGTGCCAACCGTCCAATAACGATGGAACGACAACAACGTGAAGCAGCACCTGAGCAAGCAACTATGACTCGCAAGGCCGACTATCTATTAGACAACAGGCAATAGGACGTGTCCAAGGCAATATAGAGGCTGCAAGGTATATAAATGGTGCACGGAAACTAAAGCATCACAATACGGATAGCAATAGATCAATAGGAGGAAGTAAAGACTATAAATGCAAAATAGGTAGAAAGGGGGAGATTGCTTGCCTGGGAAACACTGCCGAAGGTACACATCTGAAGTACTTGTCGATACTCGCATCAACTCAACGGCCTAATCCGCGAAGAACCAAAGCACTAAAAGAAACATGAATGCACTATTTAATTCTACGGCAGAAGATCCGGCATGATTATGATATGATGCATGCCATGGCAAAGATGCGGTGCAATTAGGGAATATTAAGCAGAACCGAGGTCCCAACAATTAATTAATAGGTTCATGTTGTTTAGATACCCCACAATTTAAATGTTGACTTAACAAGGCAAACATGGCATCGGTTCGCTACACAAATTTAAATGGGGCCAATATAAGACTAGAAAAGCCTGCATGTAGCCTCCATATTTAATTGTGAGGTGAATCGACAAAATATCCCCAAACAATGAATATGTATGCGAGTATGAATAATTTAATATGCAACAAGATATATATTATATACTATAAAAGTATTGGTCTCAGGAAAGGGGATCACATTAGGGTTCGGCGATCTTGGGTTCCGAGGGTGTTCGGGTTCGGTCTTCGGATCCTCGGGATAGGTCTTCAGGGTCGGGGCTTCAGGGTTCGGTCTTCGGATTCCCGTGGGAGAACTTGACGGACTTTGGAGCTAGGAAGGAGAACTTGGTGTCCATCTAGGAGTACTTGATGTTCCATCTCAGTCAATGATGACGAACTTGGTAGGGTTAGCAATAACACCACAGCAGGTATCTTATCAAAGGAAACGCTACACGCGAATCCTCGCCTTGCAATCATGTTGTACCACGATCACATCATCTTCAACAAAACCATCTCAACTCACCACGGACCAGATCAAGGCAGGCTTGGGTGTCTGCGCGCATGAGTCATCTACAGATTGACCAACAGGTACACCAACAAGAACTCGAACAGATGAATGATGCAAGGAGGACTGGTCCCGTTCGGGCATTACCTCGAACACCTAACTATCAGCAAGCAGCGGGAGGGCGACAAGCTTGATCGGGTGGCCCCTAGACACCAGGGATAGGAAGGCACATCGCTTGCCTGCTCAACATTAGGGAAGCAGGTGAGGTCCGATTAGAGAAGGGCTTCGCGACGAGCTCGAGGGGAGGTAGCCAGCACATGGTCCGGCGGGGGCGGGAGCCACGCGGGAAGGAGAGTCAGGGCGCGTCAGCAGCAGCGGCGAGCACAGAGGGTGGCGGAGACGGGCGCGAGGAGGCGCAACGCTGCGGGGTGGCCCGAGCCTACTCGCGAGACGGCACGAAAGCGGGGCGAGAGGGGAGGGTGTGGCACCGGATGGAAGTAAGGCAACAGCGTCTGTGGGCTCCAGAGGGCCGGGGTTCACGATGAGGTGGGGCCTGCGCGGGGCCAGATGGAGATCCTGGCGGCATGGCGCTGCGGAAACCGGCGAGGTGGAAGCAGAGGGTCGCAGCGGCGACGAGAATCTAGCGGCGTGCAGGGCGGTGCTTCAGGGCTCTGCGAAAGAGGACGCAGGGGGCAGCGACCCAGAAAGGAGCGAGGTGGTGGCGACGAGCGGCCCTGGCGGCGGGGTGCGGCTCATCCTCTAGCAGAAGGGAGGCGGCGACAGTTGGTGGGACCGAAGGAGGCAAGGAACTCGAGGATGGGGAGGGGATGGCGTGCGGGCGATGCGTGAGGTGCGCGGGTGGGGCCAGTCGTGAGGAACAGACAAGGAGATCGAGGCGCGTGTTGGGATCGGGGTCCAGGGGCGGCGACGTGCGGTGCGGGGTCAGGTTCGAGGCGTGCGAGCGAGCTTGGTCGGTGGGGCGGTTGCGTCGCGAGGCAAGGGAGCGGGGTGGGTCGGTCGGTGTGCAGGGCAGGGGTGGAGCATGTGGTGCGGTGGGCTCGATTGACCAGGTTAGGGCGGGATTGGTTAGCTAGGGGCTGGCGGCAGGGTGGAGGCTGGGTAGACTAGGGTTTGGTTTCGGTGTTAGATGGTTAGGGTTTGATTGAAACGGGCTGGGCCAGCCGGAGTGGTAGGTGGCCTGGCCTACGGGCTAGGCTGCCTCCCCCGGTACAACTTTTATTTAAAACATTTGTTTGTTCTTATTTAAATATAAAAGATTTTGTAAATAATTTTAGACAAACAAAATATCTAGGGAGACTGGGTTTTATAGTTGGAAATAAAGAAGGGCATTTAGAAAACAAAGGTAGGCTTTTTGAAAATAGTTTTAGGCATACTTATGCATGTTGATATGATGATGCTCAAATGCAATGTGGCATGATGCAATGAACATGTGGTCATGATGATGCACCAAAACAAAAACACTGCGATTTTCTAGTAGTGGTTTTATCGGGGTGCTACAATTCGACACCACTAACAATGGATCTCGCCCTCGAGATCCGCCTCATGGTACGTGGAAGAAGGCCGACGGTCTGAATATGCTTGCTTCGTGTAGATCCTCGCGACACCACTAACAATGATCCTGCTCCATCTTGAATTCGGCGACACCACTAACAAGGGGTCGTTGCTCATGTTCGTTGAGAGAACACTCCAAAGAAACACGGACAAAGGAAGAGGTCTCAAAAGGTAAGGCCACCTTTAACTTCTATGGAAGGAGTAAAATTGTTTGATCCACCAATTCAATGTACAAAGCGAATGATAAGAGTAGTCGGATGGTGATCAGTCCATCGCGCACCCAAAGCATTACTCTGTACATGAATAGAAGAATCATGCAACCACTCTCGAAATTCAGACTGAAGATCTCGACTAGCGAGGTTTAGAAACAAAAGAATGATGTAGGCTCTTCATCAGCTTTGATACAGATGATGTCATCGTGAAGGAGAACACCAGAAGATACAAAGGAAATTTTAGTGGATTTTCGATCCACTGAAAGGTACACAAAGGAAGATTCCTCAAATAGCCTGAAGACCGTATGTTGAAGCACCGTTACAAGAGGAAGGAAGCGAAACCCTGAAGGCACGACGGAAACCCAAACACGAGAAATCCTGGACTTGAGAATAAGATAAGAGACAAGATTCAAAACACGCAAAGATAAGAGGAGAATAGCATAGGGGTAAGAAGTAAAAGCAGACCTAATCAGATCTATCCAACCGGTTTTGCAAAATAGTTTTGACACTCTACAACGTCCGTTAGCTAGGTTATCCTACAGGCTGGACCAGTGGGGTATCGCAACTGCTGAGCTCTGATACCACTTTGTAATACCCTCGAATCGGCTCTATGCAAGTTTTAGCACTTCCCGCCAAACCCGCATAGAGACGATTCAAGAACGCCCACCAGGCACTTTCGTGCGGGTGGAAAACGAAGTAATATCATTACACAATAGTCCACGATGGAACCCATAGAATAGATATATATACAACAACGAATCACTAAGTCAAGAATACAGATATATAGTACAAAGATCCAAATCACCTTGAAAAAGATTCAGCATCCGAGTATGGATAAGAAGCAAATTGAGCTAAGAGCACTGAAGAATAACTAATGGCGTCCATAACCCTGCCCAGGCCAAGCCGGAAGGGTAACCCTACTAACGACGTCGATCTCAAACCTGCTAAAACAAAAGGGGTGCCCACAAAGGGCAAAGGAAAAGAGGAGAGTACTGAGGCCAGTACACGGCGAGGCTAGAATTCGGCGGCTCTCACCTATATAGGTATGGTGGACTAAAGCGGCAGCGAAGCATGCACTAAACAACCTATAGAGACTCGATAAACTCTCGGCTATTAGAGAGAGATAAAAAAGACCTATTCGGAACCAACCTTTTACTAACACCAATCATACCCATCCTAGTATTCCCCCTCGAGACCAAACGAGGAAGTCAAACCGAGGAACTCACATAGTTGGCAGTTTTATTCATTCCATTATAGTTGCAGCACTTACTAGTCAGATACAATTAGCATGTGACATCCAAACCTAGTAGTTGTTGACACTTTTATTTCATTCCATTCCGTTGTAGTGAAGCTGATTACTAGTCACATATTAAGTCAAATTTATAGCACTACTTTAGTTATGCTTGTCTATGATCAAGATACTGTGCTCCAAATCGTCCATAACCGCGGACACGGCTTTCAGAAAGATTTACCCTCCAGGGGTGCACAAATAGCAACACACACACGATCAACCTCGGAAAGACCAAATCAAAACCCAACGAGGCTTTCACGACAAAGCAATCAGAGGATTCATAAAAGATTTCAAGGTGCCACCCCACTAAGCTACCCGCAACGAAGTTGGCCGGCTCTAGAACGGAACCAGGTTTTGTGACGACGGCTGTAAAGACTGGGAACCCGAAAGTGTGACTGGGCTTGTCGATACCGTGAAAACGTGGCATGGTCCAAAACAGTACAGGTGCTCCACGCACAATCTTAAATAAAGCAGTAAAGCATGGCATAAGTACAGGATAGTAATAAAGCCCCAAACTAGTTTGTGGTCCCAAGAAATAAGAAATGAATCAAGCTCTGGCTAAGGGGATTCATGGTCCCACATGCGGATAGTGCGATAGTCAAGGAACAGGTATCAAGTACTCAGGGCCTACGGGACACAAGTGAGCAGTTAAAACCCAAATAGTATCTATTGCCCACCAGTGCCTCTGCATTAGTTATATCTATTCCCAGCATTTTAATATCAAGTTGTAATTAAAGCCATGATCATCTCCACCATTAAACATGTGCCAACCTTCCAACAATGATGGAACGACAACAACACGAAGCAGCACCTGAGCAAGCAACTATGACTCGCAAGGCTGACTATCTATCAGACAATAGGCAATAGGATGTGTCCAAGGCAATATAGAGGCTGCAAGGTATATAAATGGTGCACGGAAACTAAAGCATCGCAATACGGATAGCAATAGATCAATAGGAGGAAGTAAAGACTATAAATGCAAAATAGGTAGAAAGAGGGAGATTGCTCGCCTAGGAAACACTGCCGAAGGTACACATCTGAAGGACTTGTCGATACTCGCATCAACTCAATGGCCTAATCCGCGAAGAACCAAAGCACTAAAAGAAACACGAATGCACTATTTAATTCTACGGCAGAAGATCCGGCATGATTATGATATGATGCATGCCATGGCAAAGATGCGGTGCAATTAGGCAATATTAAGCGGAACCGAGGTCCCGACAATTAATTAATAGGTTCATGTTGTTTAGATACCCCACAATTTAAATGTTGACTTAACAAGGCAAACATGGCATCGGTTTGCTACACAAATTTAAATGGGGCCCATATAAGACTAGAAAAGCCTGCATGTAGCCTCCATATTTAATTATGAGGTGAATCGACAAAATATCCCCAAACAATTAATATGTATGCGAGTATGAATAATTTAATATGCAACAAGATATCTATTATATACTATAAAAATATTGGTCTCGGGAAAGGGGATCACATTAGGGTTCGGCGATCTTGGGTTCCGAGGGTGTTCGGGGTCGGTCTTCGGATCCTCAGGATAGGTCTTCAGGGTCGGGGCTTCAGGGTTTGGTCTTCGGATTCCCGTGGGAGAACTTGACGGACTTTGGAGCCAGGAAGGAGAACTTGGTGTCCATCTATGAGTACTTGATGTTCCATCTCAATCAATGATGACGAACTTGGTGGGGTTAGCAATAACACCACAGCGGGTATCTTATCAGAGGCAATGTTACACGCGAATCCTCGCTTTGCAATCATGTTGTACCACGATCACATCATCTTCAACAAAACCATCTCAACTCACCACGGACCAGATCAAGGCAGGCTTGGGCGTCTGCGCGCATTAGTCATCTACATGTTGACCAACAGGTACACCAACAAGAACTCGAACAGATGAATGATGCAAGGAGGACTGGTCCTGTTCGGGCATTACCTCGAACACCTAACTATCAGCAAGCAGCGGGAGGGTGACGAGCTTGATCAGGTGGCCCCTAGACACCAGGGATAGGAAGGCGCATCGCTTGCCTTCTCAACATCAGGGAAGCAGGATAGGTCCAATCAGAGCAGGGCTTCGCGGCGAGCTCGAGGAGAGGTAGCTAGCACATGGTCCGGCGAGGGCGGGAGCCACGCGGGAAGGAGAGGCAGGGCACGTCAGCAGCAGCGGCGAGCATAGAGGGCGGCGCATACAGGCGCGAGGAGGCGCAACGATGCGGGATGGAACGAGCCTACTCGTGAGATGGCTCGAAAGCGGGGCGAGAGGGGAGGGCACGACACCAGACGGAAGCAAGGCAACGGCGTCTGTGGGCTCCACAGGGCCGGGGTTCACGGTGAGGTGGGGCCTGCGCGGGGCCGGATGGAGATCCTGGTGGCATGGCGCTGCGGAAACCGGCGAGGTGGAAGCAGAGGGTCGCAGCGGCAACGAGAATCTGGTGACACGCGGGGCGATGCTTCAGGGCTCTGCGAAAGAGGACGCAGGGGGCGGCGACCCAGAAAGGAGCGAGGTGGTGGCGACGAGCGGCCCTGGCGGCGGGGTGCGGCTCGGCCTCTAGCAGAAGGAAGGCGGCGGCAGTTGGTGGGAGCGAAGGAGGCGAGGGACGCGGGGATGGGGAGGGGATGGCGTGCGGGCGACGCGTAAGGTGCGCGGGTGGGGCCGGTCGTGAGGAACAAACAAGGAGATCGAGGCGCACGTTGGGATCGGGGTCTAGGGGCGGCGACATGCGGTGCGGGGTCGGGTTCGAGGCGTGCGAGCGAGCGTGGTCGGTGCGGCGGTTGCATCACGAGGCAAGGGAGCGGGGTGGGTCGGTCGGTGTGCAGGGCTAGGGGTGGAGCGTGTGGTGCGACGGGCTCAATTGACCAGGTTAGGGCGGGACTGGTTAGCTAGGGGCTGGCGGCGGGGTGGAGGCTGGGTAGACTAGGGTTTGGTTTCGTTGTTAGATGGTTAGGGTTTGATTGAAACGGGCTGGGCCTGCCGGGGTGGTAGGTTGCCTGGCCTACGGGCTGTGCTGCCTCCCGCGGTACAACTTTTATTTAAAACATTTGTTTGTTCTTATTTAAATATAAAAGATTTTGTAAATAATTTTAGACAAACAAAATATCCAGAGAGACTGGGTTTTATAGTTGGAAATAAAGAAGGGCATTTAGAAAACAAGGTAGGCTTTTTGAAAATAGTTTTAGGCAGACTTATGCATGTATATATAACGATGCTCAAATGCAATGTGGCATGATGACATGAACACGTGGTCATGATGATGCACCAAAACAAAAACACAGTGATTTTCTAGTAGTGTTTTTATCGGGGTGCTACACATGAGCCTCGGATAATAGACATATGACATATCATCATTATATAAAATTATAATAGGTAAAGCACAAAAAATTATAAATTCTATCAACATATATAAACTATGGGTGTATATTTGGTTCTTGTACTTTTTATCATCATGTAGAAGTCAAAGATTATTAGCTACCTAACACTTGAAATTTTTGGTAACATGGTCTAGAGAAGCGAGGCTGAAGATTCTAGTATGATCGAGAAGTGTGTTTTGAGGTTTGTGCATAGCATTCATTATGTTGAAGACTATCTATAGAATCTTCTAGATTGATGCTTGAATGGAAAAGAAGATCTAACAGTGGGAAATATTGGGATTCATGAGTCTTAATCCAATGGTCAGCATTCAAAGTTATTCGTACACTATATAGTGGTTATATCTCTACTACTATAATGGAGCAGTTTTGAATTGGATCGATAGCACTAATCCTGACCATTGGGCTGTTAAATCCAATGGTTCAGAGCAGCTAGATTCATGTTGAATAGTACCTAGAGCAAAATCCACCATGCATGTTCTAGAACCATCATGTCACCACCCCCAAAATTTAATAGCACAGTAGGCTGTGTTCTCTCTACTACTATAAATGAGCAGTTTTGAATTGGATCCATAGCACCAGTCCTGACCATTGGGCTGTTAGATCCAACGGTCCAGAGCAGCTGGATTCGTGTTGAATAGTACCTAGAGAAAATTCCACCATGTTCTAGAACCATCATGTCACCACCCCCAAAATTTCATAGCACGGTAGGTTGTATTCTCAATATGTGTAGATAGTTATTATTAATAGACTTATTATAAGCATTTTTTGTCTAATAAGACTATTGGTTAATAACAACTTAATGTTTGTTAAATCACATTTCATACAGTACTAGTAAAAGGCACGTGCCACACATGTATATACTATATGAAATGTGATTTGTTGGGTTCGCAGCATAGAAAACAGAAAAACCCTACGATATGAACATATAAGCACCAAGATCTATCTACCTAGATACAATCAATAGGTGGATATACATCCATAGAGAACATACCGTTGAAGATCAACAAAGCATTGTTAAGGAAACTGATTCCGTGGTTGATGTAGTCATAAACTTGCTGATCTCAAGATCGTGATGAAGTCCAGCAAGTCTAGCAGGTCCAGCACCAGCAAGTCCAGCAGGTCTAGCACCACCAAGTCCAGCACCGCAAAGAAGCGGTGCATCCGTGATTGCACACACGTCCGGTACCCCGACAACCTTCGTCCCTCGCTCCAGCAAAGTTGTGGAAGCAGCAACTCCTTTCCAGATAAAGCCACCGGGAACATGTATCTCGCTAATCCGAGACCATGTGGAATAATTTCTAGAGGGGGAGAGAGATCCTTCACAAGGAGGTGTGAGTGAGATGGAGTGAGAGGGGTTCCTTTTATAGTAAGAGGGGGCAGCCAAGGGACATGTCATGGTAGCCATGGTGGGTGCCCCCACCTCTTCCTCATTCATGTGGGTGGAGCACCCACTCACATAAAAGACCTCCACTCAAAATTCCACTCACACATGCATTCATTTTCCACCAAAATTAATGTATCTCTCATTTAATAAAACTATTTTATTTATGTTATTCAGAATTTTGTTAATTACATTAATTAACAAACATTCACATAAAACCCCCTACAACATTTCAATATGACATGTAGAACCGGTTTCTACAATTTCACCCGAAACAATTCTGGTTTTCATCGAAATGATTCTAGCGCTTTCTTAAATCTTTATCTGAAACATATTTGCTCAAAATAGTGTTGGTATCCCTTAAGTGTGTCACCCTATGGTTCACGAATAATGCAGACATGATCGAGACCTTTCTCCAATCAATAATTAGTAGCAGGACCTCGAGATCTGTACTGACTCCCACACATTCAACGATGACCTTAGCGATCGTGTGAACCTTTAACGTCATAACTAAATCCCTTTTCTCGCGATATATTACATGTCCGAGATTCGATCATCGGTATCTCCATACCTAGTTTGATCTCGTTACTGACATGCACTCTTTTCTCGTTCACGTGATATAACATTCTAGTGATCACATCACTTGCTTGCAAGCTATCTCAATGTGATATCACCGAGAGGGCCTAGAGTATATCTATCTGTCATCGAGATGGACAAATCCCATTTATCCATGAGCCTCAACATAACACCTACGTAGTATCTGAACCCACCTTTATAGTCACCCTGTTACGGTGTGACGTTTGATGTTATCAAGTTACTCTTCTAGTGTTAGCGATTGACATGATCTCATGTTCTAAGGACTAAGATTACTTCATATGATGTTATAGCATTTTAAACACAATGACTTTGATCGTAATGCTATACTTCGGATGAATGTTCATCACATCATTCCACCAATGTTGTGACCTTGTTATTAACAACATCCAATGTCCATGATCAGGAAACCTTGATCATCTTGTTAATAAACGAGCTAGTTTATAAGAGAGGCATAACTAGGAACCCTTTATTTGTTTATTAAACACACATGTATTAACGTTTCCAATTAATACAATTATAGCATGCAAAATAAACATTTATCATAAACAAGGAATAAGATAATAACCACTTTATTATTGCCTCTCAGGCATATTCCCTTCAGTCTCCCACTTGCACTAGAGTCAATAATCTAGTCCGTAGACTTACGCATTCCACACCTATGGTTTCCTAGTGTTGTATATACGCTTTTACAAGTGGTTAACATACTCTCTGGATCTGACAATTTCAGGTCCGCATGTATTTGCATGTCTTTGCGTCTCTACGCATTACTCATTCTCTAATGAGATGGCATTGTATAAATTTAGTCCTTTGGTGAGACATTTAGTTCCTTTGGGTTAAAACATGTTGATATAATTGTCGCACAATATATCTTCATAGTACTAGCCCACTACGAACCACACCTAGTTTGATAACAAACTTCTTAACCAAATTCCCTCCTTTGTTGCTACTATAGCAGTCATATACTTAGCATTTTTTGTAGTACCGTCACAATGTATCAACTTTGGAACTCATCCAAATCCATCATGGAACCTCATTTCCATTACATTATGATACCCATAGTTTAAATTGAGATAAATTTAATTTGTATCTTGTGACAAACTAGTATCAATGTAACACTTTACAATGAACTACTTTCAACTATTTGTCACTTACACATGATATGTTCTTAGTTCTTCCAGAACTCATAAGAATATCTTTACTATCGTACAATGATCATGTAACATCCCACTTTAAGCAACCCTGATTAGTTGTCCAGAATGCAAAAAATCAGGGGGAACAAAAACTTTTTCTCGTTAAATACTGCAGTGTTTTCTTGTTGTTTACATGTCCTTATGCATCTGAAAGTGTAGTAGATGATATACTCCTTACCTCAACCCAGTTGACAAAAGATATTTAACAAACCTTTCTTGTCTCATTTTACATTTTCTCAAATGTTCTGGCATTTCAAAACATGAGCCAAGATGCCTTTGCAACCCTAACTATTCTAGTAGCTTCTATTGCCAAAATTATGGAGATCTATAAGATATAATCTCCTTATGTTTTCAAGACAGAACCTTCAAAATACTCTTACCTCTAGGTTTCTCTAAAACCTTTTTATAAAATTTTGAACTCTACTCTAGGTAGATATACCAAGGACCTTACCTTGTTCAAACTCCAACCTCTTCAAAATACCCATATTTACCTCAAGATAGGCTTGAGGTATCCATTGTAGTAGATTTGTTTTTCTTGTAAGATGAGTTGCCTTGATCTGCTAAGATGAATTGCCTTGATCTCCTGCTTGAATTGTTGCTTAGGAGTAGTATGAGCTACCCTAGGAACTCATCAGCTAGCATCTAGCTATTCCCAGAGTATCAACCCTAAGAAAGTTAACCCAACTGGATCTGATCTACATCCACCAGGGATCATCTAAAACCCTTAACTAGATCACCTCTACAGTTATTTATTCTAGAAAACTTCCAAGTCAATGAAGACCAATATCAAGCCTGGATCCACCCTACTCAATCTACACTTCATCATCATCCAGTTGATGATTTGGAACCTTGCAACCAACCAAAAACCATAACCCTTGTGTTCTAGTCAAAGACCCTAGATCTGCTAAAAAAATGCTAAGTCTAAAAAACTGTTATCAATGTCTCCTCTTTGAGCATCTCTCCTTCTCAACCCTTGTGCATTTTTTTAAATGCACTTGAGCCATCTTGTAAACCATCCTAAGAACAACCAATGCCCACTCTTTCCCTTGACTTTATCATCCTCTAACCCACTTTTTCTTGATAGTTTTGTAGGCAAGAAAATAACCTTCTCTGCAAATCTTATCAACATGCCTACTTTGGAAGAAGCTCACATCTCCATACTATCTTCTTTTGAACAAATCTTGGCATGATTGTAATATAATCATGAAGGTCTATCCATACCTACTTCACTTGTTTCAAATGGAGCTTTTTGGTTCTAGAACCAACATGGTTTGGGAGGTTATTTGATAATCTGTTCTGGCACCCTTATTTTATTCAATTTCTGGCATCAATCCTTGGAGATCTCAATCATGATCAACCTCAAATATATGTACCATGGTGATATACATCACTTGGTCTATACATACATATAACCCATGACCTAATGGGAGCCCTGAGCTCCCAGATCAAGCAAGGTTTTGATGGTATGATGTTAACTTCGCCCAAGATCCTCTTATCCTTGTTTTCTACCAAAATCAAGTTGGATTCTCCAAATCCAAGGTTTTAAATGATTGATACAGCTTGTGGACATCACCTACCTTAAATATAAAGATTTATCAAATATTATCCATTATTATTATGGACCAAAACCTATTTAATTTCTTTAATGGACAAAACCTCCAAAACTCCCTCTATAAAAGAAAGTTGGTTTTTCTCCAAAACACTTTACCTACTCTAGGCACATTTTATGCCTATATACCCTATCCAATCTTCCCACCTCAAAAATAAATATTTTTTAGATGATTTATTATTTCTTTTTCCCTTTTTCTTAATTGGCAGAAACAAGAAATAATTGTTTAAAATTTCTTTTCCATCTCAATAAATCCTAAGAAAATTCTCCAATATGTAATTTAGTATTTAAACCCAGTTCACATCAAAAACAAACCTTGTCCAATGTAAAAATATCAAATGAGCTTCCACAAACCAATTTAGCACTATTTTATTAAATGATTTTAAGTGGACTTTAAATCCTAGGATAAACCTGAAATAATTCATAGAGAGGTACCTTGACCTCATCTACCTACCAGTACCATATTCCCACCTTGCCCAATGAAAAATATTAAACTTCCTTCACAAGCATCAGTTTAATCCAAATTTGGCAAACTAAGCAATTAGTGAGCTAAACCAAATCAAATCAACATCAATCCTCATAATGAATTACCACAGAAACCCTCACTCACCACTAGTCGACATGCCACTGTAGCAGCCCCCTTCCCCTTGCCATGTGTCCCTTGGAAGAAGAAAAAGAGAAGGATACATAGGCCAAGTCATGTCTAGCCTCTTTAATGCTTTGGGAGCACCACCCTCCCTTCTCTCTCTGCCCTATGAAGCTCACATGCCCATAGAACGACCTCTCCACCATCCCCCTAGCCAATCAGAGCCTGGCACCCTCTCTCCATTTCCCTAGTGGACAAAGTCCACCATGGACCATTCCTCCTCGGATTAAAAGTCCCTGAACCCACACCGCCTCCTCCCAATGCCTCATTTCACTCCTACCCACCTCCACTCTCTCCCTGCAGAGCCCTCACCGAGCATCTGCCCCTTCATGGCCGATGAGAAGATCTTCTCCAAAATCGGATATGCAAGCTCGCCCTCAGAAGTGTGGTCGGCTCAGGTCGTCTCTCACCTCCCCCTATGCTTCTACAATAGCATCTTCCTCCTCTGCATCTCAACCCACTCTCCTTTCTCCCAGGAATGCCCAAGCACTCGCCAGCGATGACCTCCCGAAGTGCTTCGAGCTCAAGGTGAGGTCCATGTAGATCTAGACTGCCTCTGCTCTCTCTCTCTCTTCTAGCGTGTCCATCCTGTGTTGAGGCCATCCTAATCCCGCCCTTCTACGCGACATGCAGATGCCCAAGTGGTTCCAGCGAGCTCCCGAAAGTGCATCGTGGACGCGCACGTGAAAGACAAATCTCAACGCAGAGACCACCCGTGCCTCCCCTCCCTGAGATCTCCGCCTAGCTATGTATCGCCATGTGCCATCGCCGAACTCTCCCCGTGCCTCTGTAAGTCTTCCCAAGCCTCCTCGTCCTCTGTCTAGGGTTCCCTCTCACGGGTGTGCCGGGAGGAGGACGGCGACTGCCATTCGATGATCACCCTTCTAATCCCATAGTCGAAGAAGGTCGGTATCCCTTCACGAGTGCTGCCCACTGACAGCTGGGCCCTGCTTGCCAGGCTTAAAGACAGCCACCCGCGTGCTCTGTCCAGCTGGATGGGCCGATTTCGCTCTCGGAGGCCCAGTTCACTTGGAATCCCAGCCCCTAGCCATCCCTTAACTTTAAACAATTTTCTAGATCTGAAAAAGGAGTGGTTTGGTTTAATTCAAAATAAAATTGGAAACTAAGCTAAAGTGGCCAGATATAAATTCCTAAATGTTCTTTAGGGTTTTCCTAAACATACAGAATAGATCACCTGCTCAAAATAATGTTCATTATTTTCTGGCTTTTAATATAGAAAGAAGTATCTAAAACACTCCATAATTGTTTCAGGGAGTTATAAGAACCCAAATGGAATAAATCAAGTTACCTCTTATAGGTATTTCATATACATATCATGTGACCATGGTCCCCTGCCAAGTGGAACTATATCTTCCCAATGAAAAAAATAACAAAAACAATTTATTTCAGAGGTTATAAAATTCCGTAGGTAATTATACAGACCCTATTGAGTTGTTTACAACTCCTAGTGATGTGCCACACCTATACCTATCAAAACCTAGGATCTCACTATTTATTGAACCTTTGTTGATTTACGGTGAATTAATCCTCTCTTCCTAGGGTTATTCTAGTAGATAAATCACCCCAGGAGTTTTCCAAATCCAAAAAGGGTGAATCTAATTTCTACAACAAGTTATACAAAATACCTATCATGTGTACTTTGATTCATATAAAAATCCCCTGTAGTTTTATTATGGTGAAAAAGACAAAAATCTTGCATAACTGAATTTGGGATTTTCCAAAGGGCATTCTAGCAATTATTTTGAGGTGTTTCCAACTCTAAACAATCACAAACTTAATTATATATAATATATTCTGAGTAAAAATTTATTTGGCTTATAGATCTTTTCTGGTGAATTTTTCACCTAAACTAGGGTTTGTCTTTCACTAGAAAAATCATAACTAATTAAAGAAAAGGGCTAAAATAGTAAAACCACTTTTCTTGGCCTTGTTAATTGAATACCCATATGTTGATATCATTTTTGTACATTGATATCACCCAAACCTAGGCCTTGGTTCCAAACCCCTTCCTTAGGTGGTATTTGCCCTTTTAATACTAAAAGAAATCTCACAAATGCAAATAGGGTTTTTCCAATTGTTTTGCACTCAACTACTCAAAACCTACTGAAGTGAATAATGAGTTGAATGTTTTCTTGTTGTATTGTAATGATTCTTGTATGCCTTGTGTTTATTGTGGCTTTGTTTGCTTGCATGTATTATCCCTGACGACGATAGTTGCGATTATATCAGAAATAGAAGAAGATGGTTATTTTTATTGGTTATTGTGGTATTCTAAGAAAAAGTCCAGGGACATATACTGCCATCTTGCTGACCACAAGAAATCCACCTTCTTGCTCATAAGCCTTGTCCTGTTGTTTTACTTATGCATGTTTTATCTACTGTTTTATGAAAACTGCATTGTTTTATTATGTGATGATCTATACTTGGTAGTGGCTTGGCTCCTCCAAGACATTACACATTTGTACTACTAAGTACAATCCCATTGATGACACCTACTTGTCCCTAGTATGGTAGATGGTGTAATACACCATACCCCTTTGGAGACCCCAATTTCGCTGAAGCAAAGCTATAGGATGGGAGGACCCCGAAAATGTTTACAAAATGTTTTATGATGAAACCTTCATGAGGTTTGACCTACCAAGAGAAGTTTGAGAAAGGAAAAAGGTTTTGTTTTACAAAATGATGAAATAGGATGGAGGAAAAAGGTTTATGAAAACGCACTCGGTTCTTTGTAGTTTTGCCAGAACAATTAACCCATGCAACCACATTACTCCTATATGGGAAGGGGCTGGATTCGAAGTTTGTTTGCTCCAGTATGAGTTGTCTCACAACTACTACAGCGGATGGCGATCCCTGGAGGCTGGGTCTTCTCCTGTAATGGTCCACGACGCGTCATCCAGGGGAAGAAATGAACGACTGCAGGCCACCAGGCGTTACTATGAGCCTCTCATTGAAAGCGCACACTTTGTGCAGTGAAAAAGGCGCTCCGGTTGGTCCATGGTACCCGACGTACCGGTGTTGAGGGGAACAACTCATAGGGTAGGCGCTTATACTGGAGTGGGCATTCCAAAGGTCTTGATCGGTTACTCGACCCACAATCGGTGTAGATCAGGGTGGGGTACCCGGATGGTGTGGGTAAAGTGTACAAACTCTGCAGAGTGTAAATCTATTCGAATAGCCATGTCCACGGTCATGGACGGTTGGGAAGGTTTCTGTAGAGCGGTGCTGGTTTTATTTTGAAAAAGGGTTTTAGAAAAGCAAAGGCTTTTGGAAATGTTTTGACCATGGGATGGTCAGAAAGGATAAATGTTTGGACCATGGGATGGTCGGAAAGAAAGGAAAGGAGTTGGTCATGGGATGACTGGAAGGACGAAATAATGGGTGACCCAATCCTAGTGTTTTCCAAAACTTCTCAAAAAGGTTTCCAAAATGTTTTACAAAAGTTCTAACATAGATATGTAGATGTTATATCTACAAGAGAAACTATTTGAGAAAAGAACCTCTTTTGGAGCCCTCCTACTACCACATCCTAATTGCATATCCTTGTATTGTTGTTATCTTAAGGTAGTTTGTGAGTACATTCAAAGTACTCACTAGCATTGTCCCTAGCTATTAACTTGGTTAGATATCAAGAAGAAGGTGGTGTTGACGGCTATGCGAGCTAGGACGTTCTCCCAGTCAGTTGCCTGTAGGTTAAGGCATGGATCGGGCTCTATGCTTGATGAAGTTCCACTGATGATGATGGATGTAGCCATAATGGAAAATAAGGTATGATAGGTATCCGCTTAAGTAATGGATGTTTACTTTGATACTTGTCGGTTATGTGCCATGATAAACTGATCGTGGGATCGTGGTGTATGCATAACAGGGATTATCGGAGGATTAATCTGGGGGCCCCACAGATCATCTTATGAATCATTCTGGTATATGCACATAACATTTAGAGCATAGGACATATCTGGATATGTACATATCATGGTATATATTATTGATCAAAACATTCATGTGATTTCACTCACAAAGTATCAAAACACTTGAATCTCGTTTCACTTACCAATTGTCAATACACTTGAATCTTGATTCAACCCTTTCCATACGGCAAGGACCTTTCTCGCCGTTTCAATATTGAACCCTTGAAATATCTCATATATGTACGTCTGGCATAACCATATTAGCGTTTCAATCTATCCATATAGACATTGATGCCAAATATTCCGGTTTTTCCCAAGTCTTTCATCAAAATCAAATTTTAATGAAATTCTTAATCCATGTCAATAAAAGATACATCATTTCTAATTAACAACATGTCATCTACATAATGTATTGGAAATTTTTCTCAATGCTCCCACTTAATTTCTTGCAAATGCAAGCATCTTCATCTTCTCTGATGAAATTAAACTCTTTTAATATTTTCATCACGGTGAAGATTCCAACTCCACTATGCTCACTTCAACCATTGAAGTTTGCACGCCTTTTTAGCATCCTTTGATTTAAAAAAACCTTCAGATTGTGTCATGTACACGTCCTAGGTAACCATTCTATTAGAAGAACATTGTTTTGTTTGTTCAACTACCATATACCAAATTATATGTAGTGGTTGCTACATTAATCAGTCAAGACTAAATATCACTATGAAAGATCAAATCTTGTCATAGTCAACTCGTTGAACATTGTCGTAAAATCCTTTCCGACATGTCGACTATTTTCTAGATGTTAAACATCCATGTCTATTTCTTTATAGATACAAATACGACCGATAGGCTTCACGCCTTTCTAGAGGGTCTTCCAAGTTTAGAAACTTGATTTCTCGTGTATGGATACTATCACGGATTTTATGACTTCTAGTCATTTTATGGAGTCAGGGCCCATCATCACTTCTTTGCATGAAGTCGATTTATCATTGTCAAAACAATAATGACTTCTGTTGCAAATCTTATTATTTGATTCTTACCAACCCACACGGTTCAATAGGTACTCTAATCTCCAAGATCACAACCTTTGTAATCACGGGAGCCATGAGCATTTTAGCAACCTCCGGGACACTTTTTGTGTTGTGCTACTTAGCACATGTTGCTTAGGTTCATCAACCTAATCGAATTTCTATTGTCCTCCCACTTAACTTTTGTGAAAAAATCCTTCTTTAAGAAACTTCATGTTCCAAGCGACAAACTCTTTTGTCTTCGATGTTATAGAGGAATACCCAACAAATTATTTGGGATTACCTACTGAAAGGATCGTATGGGCACCTAGAGGGGGGTGAATATGTGCTACTTCAAATTTTACTCTTTTTCAAATTAGGGTTTGACAAGAAAGGTAAATTCTCTAGATTATGCAACTAAGGTGAATTTACCTATATGACAAACAAGCACAAGCTAAATAATAACTAGATAAGTAAAGTGCGGTAAAGGATAGAAGTAACCAAAGTGGAGCACACGGAGACACAAGGATTTGTTTCCCGTAGTTCCTTCCTTTTGAGGGGAAGTACGTCTACGTTTGGAGAGGGGGTGGTTTCAAACCACCAACGCCACGAGAGGCCTCCTTGTTCTCCGATGAACCTCACCCCAATGGGTTCGATTCACCTCTTCCACTATACGACAACCTTCGAGGTGGAAGCCGACACCTTTACAACGAGTTCGGGGCACACATCCACAACTTAATTGGAGGCTCCCAAATACAAGCAAGCTGCCAAACAATCAAAGACAAGCTTGTAAGAACCAAATCAAAACCTAGGGTTTCCAATGAAACACTAGAGCATGGGGGCCCTCAAGTGAATGAGGGGGAAATGAAGATCTCTCTTGCTGAAGCTGTAGATCAAGGCCGCCTCCTTCGATTCTCCAAAGATCAAAGACTTTGGATGGTTGGATGAAGAGATCTTGTTGATTTGGTGGCTCAAATGGACATGGTGTTCTTGAGGTGGACGAGCAGCCAGAACAAGGGGATAAGGTCCCCTATTTATAGCCCTTCTGTCAGCGAACCGTTTTTTTGACTGTTGGAGAATAAGTAGACCGGAGACTCCGGTCACCACACCAGAGACTCCGGTCTACACCGGAGACTCCGGTCAACCTCCGGACCAGCCTCCGGCCCCCTTGACAGAATGACCCAGCGCACTTAGGATCCAAGTGGACCGGAGACTCCGGACCAACCTCCGGACCACCTTACTGGCTAACCCAGGCAAGAAAACAGAGGCCACTCCGGAGACTCTTGGGGAAACTCCAGACCACACTGGAGACTCCGGTCTGTGTAGACCAGAGACTCCGGTCTGGAATCCCCAAGATACAAGAACAAATGCAGGGAATGATCCGCAGTCCAATGGTCCTTTTTCCTTTGTAGAAAATCACCATGTAGACAATAGCAAACTGTAAAAAGGGTATACTAGTTGTTAACGAACACCAAAAGTGATTATGACAGTAAATGTCCTTTCAATCTCCCCCTTTTTGGTGTTCGATGACAACTAGTGAATTTGCATGAACAAAAGTTCGTAATTACGTATGACAGAGTATGGACATGCTCCCCTTGTCTATGTGCACAAAGATAGACAAGTAAAGCAGGCAAGGTAGGTAGAACATGGATAAAACACATAGTTCTCACATGAGTTACAAAAAAGTTGGAGCACCCACAGAGTCACACACACACACAAATAGCAAACAGTGTCCCACAATAACATAAGGCAAATAGAGACGAGAAGGCAAATACGAATCAAGTAGCCCAAACCCATGCAAATCCCGGTGACAATGTCTTCTCCCCCTTTGGCATCGAAACACCAAAAAAGGGAAAAGACCTAAGCTAGCGTCCCAACGGGTCAGTAGTCCTCGTCATCATCCTCCTCGTCCTCCTCATCCATATCCTGATCCTCATCAGCATCATCATAGTCCTCATCATCATCTGGAGCTGCAGGCCCTTTGCCGTGAGGGCGAGAAGAGGATGTACCTTGATACCCAAACCCAGATGTGACATTATAGAAGGTCTTCCAATCCACCAAGCTGTCCTGATGGGCATTCCATGTCCCAAATGAAAGAGTGTGATCTGACTCGGTGGAAGGCTGAGCGCCATGCTCATCAGTGTACTCATCCTCACCTTCCTCATCATATGCTTCACCCTGAGCCTTGATCTCCTTGAGTAGTTTCTTGATGCGGTGGTTGCTCTTGTAGGAATCATGATGTTGCTTGCGTATGTCCACATTCATGCAACACAAGGTCCTTTCCTAGAATGAGGCCTTCTTGACCCTCTCATGGACATAGTCACGTGTCATGGATGGAAGAGGTGCATTGGAAGCATTCTTCCTCCAATCCCTAGGAGGAGAGGGGGCCCTGTCAGTCTCTGAAATGTCCTCCTCCTCATGTGCATGAGAGCGTCTAGGAGGAGCTTTCATAGCCCCTTTCTGCTGCAGAGATACGAGAGTGTGCTCGGTAAGGTTGGGAGGCATAGCAAGCAGCAAACCATGTTGCTGAGTGTTGATGAGTCTCATGACCAGGGGTGCATGTGGAGGGGCATTCTTGTATAAGATGGCATGATACATCTCCTCGAATATGTAATCCATCACATCAATAGGATCAGCATCAGCATCGGGGCTAGCCATGTAAGTCTTGTGGGTGTGGTACAGCAAGTTGACCAGACCACATCGGATGGCATCATCATTCCCATCACTAGGGGAAATGGTCTGGCGGAAGATCCTCAACATCAGATTGTAGAGAGGCTTGAGTCCCTTGGACCCTCCCACAACCACTTCACTACCATATAAAGGGGCAAGCTTGTTCTTGTTCACCCCAAGAGCTGTTGAGTGCATGCAAACTCCAACATGAGTAGATACCCCCTGAAAAGTCTCGAAGATAGCCTCAGCAAAGTCATATAAAGTGGCAGAGCAGCAATGGTTGCCAGTCATCCAAGTCATAGTCCTGACTTGGTCAGTCCCAAACACCACTGTGGCGTAGAACTACTGCACAAGGGTGATGTTGTAGTCTTCACGGATCTCCATCAAGTTGAACAGCCCCAACTTCTCACTAATCCATAGAGCATCAGAGAAGTAGGGGCTCTTCCTCATCTGCTCAACACTCAAGTACTTCTGGGGACATACAGGAGATCTCTTGAGCACACTGTAAATGTCTTTCATCAAGACAGCTTGCTCCTTCCTCCAATAACAGGGGTCATCACTAGTGCGAGGCAATTCATAGAAATTGGTCTTCCACATCTCACGGTACTCTTTCTTAGACATGCGAGCCAAAGACTGAATGGCCCAGACCGGAGACTCCTGTCTACACCGGAGACTCCAGTGTGAACACACCGGAGACTCCGGTCCTCCTCGACCAAATACTTCCAAGGTGTGTGTATGGGGACATATATTAGATAGAGAGGGTTTTCAAGACTGGGAGAGGGCTTGGGTTAAGATGGCATACTATGAAAAATCAAGAAAACCACGGAAAACTCTTCAAATGTTCATCAAAGCGCCAAGTAAATCCGAGCTAATAGCCAACTCTTTGAATGAGGAGAGAGGGTGGTGGTCGAAGCCACCATGTAGGAGTTTGTGGCATGAAACTGCGAAGAATTATCCTTGGGTTCATAGCCACTACTCATCAATGATGCTCACATATCACTAAATGATACTAAGAGAATTGAATTTCTTAATGTTGGCATTATGGGGGGAGGGATAGTCCAATGAATTAGGACCACACTCCCCTTATCTCCATGCCTACACCTACACCAAATATGGGTCAAGACATAGGTGAGTATGCAAGGTAATCAAGTCAAGCTCCTAGAATCCTCGATATTTAGTTCATTCCTCAAATAACAAAACCTTGCTTCATCAAGTGGCTTCGTGAAAATATCGGCAAGTTGGTCTTTGGTTGACACATATGAAAGCTCAATATCACCTCGGGCAACATGATCTCTAATGAAGTGATGACGAATCTCAATATGCTTTGTTCTTGTATGGTCCACTGGGTTATATGCAATCTTGGTAGCACTTTCACTGTCACATAGAAGAGGCACTTTGTCACAATGGACACCGTATTCCTTTAAAGTTTGCCTCATCCATAGCAATTGTGTACAAGCACTAGCAGCTGCCACATACTCGGCTTCGGTGGTGGAAAGAGATATACAATTTTGCTTCTTGGAAGACCAACACACCAAGGACCTCCCAAGTAATTGGCAAGCCCCGGAGGTTGATTTTCTATCATCCTTGTCACCAGCCCAATCCGAATCTATGTATCCACAAAGAGAGAAAGTAGAGCCCCTAGGATACCAAATACCATAGTTTAGGGTATGAACCAAATATCGAAAGATTCTCTTGACTACCATCAAATGGCTTTCTTTAGGAGCCGCTTGATATCTTGCACACACTCCTACACTTAACACAATATCAGGTCTAGATGCACAAAGGTAAAGCAAAGAGCCAATCATGGACCGATATACCTTTTGGTCCACATCTTTACCATTTGGGTTTAGTTCAAGATGAATCTTTGTTGCCATGGGGGTGGGAGCTCCATTGAGATCTTTCATGTTAAATCTTTTGAGCATATCTTGAGTATACTTGGCTTGGTTGAAGAATGTACCACCTCTCACCTGCTTGATCTCAAAACCAAGAAATACTCTCAATTCTCCCATCATAGACATCATGAACCTGTCAGTCATTAGCTTCGAGAATTCATCATTAAAAGCTTTGTTAGAAGAGCCAAAGATAATGTCATCTACATAAATTTGGCATACAAAAAGTTCCCCATTGACCCTCTTGGTAAAAATAGTGGGATTGATTTTCCCAACCTCAAACCCACGATCTAACAACAACTCTCTAAGGTGCTCATACCACGTGCGTGGGGCTTGCTTGAGCCCATAGAGAGCCTTATCAAGTTTGTAGACATGGTTTGGAAAGTTGGGATCCTCAAATCCCGGGGGTTGTTTCACATAAACCAACTCATGCAATGGACCATTGAGAAATGCACTTTCTACATCCATTTGTTGTAATTTAAAATTATGATGTGCCGCATAAGCAAGAAGGATACTGACATGGGTATACCCTACAGGTACTCGAGCTTGGTATATACGGTCCAAATACATACAGGCCCACGGTGTCGCCAAGGCCCGGATGGAGGGACTCGAGTAACCTACGGACTCTTGATTGCTTGAAGAACAAGAAGAAGCTAAAGATAGAAAGATTAAAGGGAAAACCCTAACTTGTAACCGACTCGACCTGCTACCCGAGACCTAGCCTATATATATAAAGGCTAGGAGGGGGTGGCGAGAAGGATACACGCAACCCTAGTTTCTACAACCTTCGCCAGATTACATCTGCGCACCATTGTAACTTTCGACTCCCTTAATAATTCCACGAGCAGACAAGCAGGAGTAGGGACCTCTACAAGGCCTGAACCTGGGTAAATCCTTTTTCCCACGTGTGCTTGTTTGCTAGCCGATAGATGTCTCTAGCGCTCCCTCCTTCTCCAAAACCCAAGTCCATAACAATGGGCATTGACGAGTTAAACCCTCGTCAATTGGCGCCGTCTGTGGGAATTGGGAGTGCTGATGTTGCGGCTTCTTCGGCCCCATCAACTGCAATCTACAACTCTGCAACAGCGGAGATTCGTCAGCTCTTCGGCGCCTTCGACTTCACCGTCCACACGCCAGCCACCCACCCGGCCTTCGAATCTGTGGGCGACGGGATCAGCCTGGCGATTGGGAGCTTCTGCTTCCAAGTTGGTCAGATGGGCACGCTTCACATGCCTGATCAGCCGACAACACCGGCGATTGCCCCGGCATCATGGTTCCCTCCATCGATCGGCACCCTCAGCGAGCTCAATGCTCCGGTGGCAGTCGAGAACACGGTAGCGACAGCAGTCGTGACTCCAATCTAAGTGATCTGGCCACTGAAGATGGAACCTATGGTTCCAGATCTGAAAGTTGTGGAAGCAACAGCTTTCCTAATCACTTCATGTGCGCCATCATCAACACAGGCGACACCTCCGCCAATCGCGGCAACGGTGGTAACACCGGCAACGGCACCGATCTGCCCAATCGCGGCAACGGTGGTAACACCGGCAACGGCACCGATCCACCCAACGCCGGCAACGGTGGCAATGGTGGCAACGGCGGTAACGGTGGCAACGGAGGAGCAGTCGAACCTCCTAGCATGATCAACGAGCAAACCGGCGAACGCATCGTGATCAGGCTCAACGAGCAAGAGTGGGATCACTGCCATGAAGCCCTACGAGGTGCACCTCTACCCTTCGGGTCCCTGCAGGAACTGCTCATGGGCTACCACTGGCTCCTAAAAGAGGAATTCAAGCGCCAAAAACAAGCAATCGCGCAACTTGAGGCGCGTAAAAAGGCAGCAGCCGAATCAAGCCTTCGTCGTGCTGGGCTCTCCTCCTACGGAGGATCCTCCTCAAGAGGCAACGAGTACCTCGCCAAGAAGAGGCAGTCACGGATGGCTCACCTCACCGAACAAGAGCGCATAGAAGCCACGAAAGTCCTCGACTTTGGCTCTATGATAGTCGACACGAGAGGCAACGTGGTTCCCAGGACACCGCAAGCCGCGGTGACAGCAGCCACCATGTACCTCCTCAATAACCAACCACCAGCTGGAGATCCCCGAACGGCCATGCACCGATCTATGATCGCGGGCCTGGGGCTAATCCAGGCCGCCCTCGACAAGGAGCCGGTACCAGACCCAAAAAAGGGCAAAGCGCTACTCCTCGCCCTCGTCCAGCGATGACAGTCACGACCTGTCTCGACGCCGCCACTCACGGCAACACGATTGCGACTACGATGCACGCGACGACCTCACACAACGCAAGATCGACAAGTCAAGGGCCCGACGTGCTCGGTCGACTGACTCGGAAGAGGAAGATAGGGAGCTCTGCGGTGCCAGATGCTTCAGCAGAGCCATTAGGCAGAAGCGAATGCCTAAAGGGTTTTAACTCCCATCGGAGAACCCGAAATTCGACGGTCTACAGGACCCTAATATCTGGCTGGAGGACCACATCTTCTCCGTCAGGCTACACGGAGGCAGTCGAAGTACTGCCATGCAATGCTTGCAGCTACAGCTGCAGGGCACCGCCTAGGCATGGCTCAATAACCTCCCACGCAGATCTATTCGCAGTTGGGATGAGCTGGTCTACTGCTTCATGCACAACTTTAAGGGCACGTACAAACTGCCCGCCTCAATCGAAGAACTGAGATGCTGCCAGCAAAGATCTAGCGAATCGCTGCGCTCTTACATCCAAAGGTGGTCCATCATCAAGAACTCCGTGGAGAACATCTCGGAAGACCGCGCGATTGATGCATTCAACGGTGGTGTCCTCCGCATGGAACTCGGGGAGGAGCTAGGCCACTCAAAGCCTCAGACCATCGACCACCTGATGGAGACCGTGAATCGGTGGGCCGATGGAGAATATTCGGTGAAGAATCGTGTTCACTCCGATGAGGAGGCAGAACTCGAACGCAGACGCGACCGCCGGGGCAAGCGTCACATGCGCGTCTACGACAATCGCGATGACGTCAACATGGTCGCAGCCGGCTACGCCGATAGACGCGACGATAACCGCAACAGCGGATACCATAGCGGCGGATACCGCGACTCCGGGAAAACCACGCAAGTATGGCAACGCCGCACTCGCGATGAGGCATCCGCGACCTCCATCGAGGACAAACTGTCCGGGCCATGCACGATACACTTCTGCATTGACAAGCATGATGGCAAGAGAAAGTCCAGCCACCTCCTCAAGGACCGTCGCGAGTTCCTCAAGCTACACGAGGGATTGGTTCGAATGAACCGCAACGCATTCGAATGAGGCTACAGAGCTGCTCCAGGCGCCGTGGCACATGGTGCACCACCACCACCACCCGGGCTACCCCCGAACGGAGCTGCACCGGACCAGCACCACGGAGGCGAACCGTACCCACGGGCCATGGGTACCATGATGATCCAAAAGGGGTGCCCCTCCAACAGGGTGTAGAAGGCCATAACTCGCCAAGTCAACTTGGCCACGTGCTCGCCACCATCCACCACTGAGTACCTCAGTGGCAGCGAGTCATGCATTACCTTCGACAAACACGACCACCCGCCTCAAGTACCTCGCCCAGGTCATTGCCCCCTCGTACTCGAGGCGCAAATTGGAGGCTTCGACATGAGTCGCGTCTTCATGGATGGCGGAAGCGGCATCAACCTCATATTCACGAGTACCTTGCGAGCAATGAGGATCCCTCTAACCTGCTTGGAGGCATCGGACACAACGTTCCATGGCATCGTCCCAGGGAAAGGCGTATACCCCTTGGGCAAAATCAACCTTGGCGTCATCTTTGGCACGCTGAAGAACTTCCGGCGCGAGCGCATCGACTTTGAGGTCATCGACTGGCCCTCACAATACCATTGCATCCTTGGGCGTGTCTCATTCACCAGGTTCATGGCAGTACCCCACTACGCCTAGCTGCAGATGAAAATGCCAGGTCCCAACAGCGTCATAACAATCAACGGGAACTTTGAGCGATCTGACGCTTCCGACAGAGAATTCAACAGAATCTCCCAGTCTTTCGGCATGCAGGAGGAACTCGCAAGACTGAAAGAGACGACAGACAACAGTCTGCCTCCCTTGAGTAGGCCAAGCTCACCTGATCTCTCCTTCGACTCATCCGTGCACACAAAGAAGGTGCAGATCCATCCATCGGATCCCGCCAAGACGACCCTCATCGCCAACAACTTGAGTCCCGCATACAAACTCGCGCTCGTCGAATTCCTCCGTGAGCACTGGGAAATTTTTGCCTGGTGTCCTGCGGACATGCCAGGAGTTCCCAGGGAATTCGCCGAGCACGCACTTAACGTCAACCCCGACGCAAGGCCAGTCAAGCAAACAATCAGGCGACTGTCTGAGCCACGAGCGCAGGCAGTCGAAATGGAGATCAACAGACTCCTCGAGGCCAAGTTCATACGCGAGATCAAGGAAAGCACTTGGCTCGCCAATACGATGCTGGTACCAAAAAAGGACACAGACATCCTCCGGATGTGTGTGGACTTCACTTCTTTAAACAAGCACTGCCCAAAAGATCACTTCCCGCTGCCATGGATCGACCAGATCATCGACTCCACCGCGGGATGCGAGCGCCTCTGCTTCCTCGACGCCTACTCAGGCTATAATCAAATTCAAATGAAGGAGGAAGATCAGGAGAAAACAGCGTTTACAACGCCCTTTGGTGTGTTCTGCTACAACACAATGCCCTTCGCGCTAAAAAACGGGGGAGCCACCTACCAGCGATGCATGCAGGCTTGCCTCAAGGAACAACTAGGTCGCAACATCCAAGTCTATGTCGACGACATAGTAATCAAGACCAAGGAGGAAGCCTCTCCAATCGATGATTTGCGCGAAACCTTCGCCAACCTCGATCGCTACCAGATCAAGCTCAATCCGGACAAATGCGCCTTCGGCGTACCATCTGGGCAGCTACTCGGATACCTCATCTCCGCGAGGGGGATCGAGGCGAACCCGAAGAAGATAAAAGCCATACTAGCCATGGAGAAGCCGAAGAACATAAGAGGCGTCCAGCAACTAGCCGGACGAATCGCGGCCCTCAGTCGATTTATCAGTCGGATGGGTGAAAAGGCATTGCCCTTCTACCAGCTTCTCCGCAAAGCCGAAAAATTCAAGTGGACCAATGAAGCACAGGAAGCATTCGAAGATCTCAAGCGCCTGCTATCCACCTCGCCAGTACTGGTGACTCCACGAGAAAGGGAACCACTGTTGTTGTACATCTCCGCCACCAACCAGGTGGTCAGCATAGTGCTCGTCGTCGAGCGAGCCGAGGAAAACAAAGTCCACGGCGTACAACGCCCGGTATACTACCTCAGCAAGGTCCTCACGCCAACAAAACAGTGGTACCCGCACTACCAGAAGCTGGCGTACGGCGTCTTTATGACCGCCCGGCGACTGCGTCACTACTTCCAGGAACACCCAATCGTGGTAGTCAACGACGCCCCGTTGGGGCATATCCTCAATAACCCCGACGAAACGGGGCAAGTTGCGCTTTGGGGAATAGAGCTGTCTCCACGAGACATCACATACGAAAAACGCGACGCCATCAAGTCGCAAGTGCTCCCTGACTTTCTCGGGCACTGGATGGAGAACCAACTCCCGGACAAGCCAGATATGTCCTACCTCTAGACAATGCACTTCGATGGGTTCAAATGGAAAGACGGAGCAGGCGCATGTGTCATATTGACATCACCTCAAGGGGACAAGCTGAAATATATCCTGCGAATGCAGTTCACAGCCTCAAACAATGAGGCTGAATACGAGGCCCTGTTGCATGGGATGAGGATGGCAAAAGCCTGTGGGCCAAAAGGCTCATCATATATAGCGACTCCAAGTTGGTCGTTAACCAAACAATGCACGAGTGCGACGCACTGAACGACAACATGATCGCGTACCACGACCTCTACGACACACTCGAAGGAGACTTCAATGGTTGCGAGTTGCGACACATAGGTCGCGAAAGCAACGAGGAGGCAGACACACTTGCCAACATAGGCTCTACCTGCGCCCCCATACCACCTGGGGTATTTCTCGAGCCCATATGCGAACGCTCCACCAAGCCAAAGGCCGCAGAGAAGAAAACAAGCGCAGCAACGGACTCGAGGGCTACGCCACCGAATGAGCCAATGGCACTCGATGACTTGGAGATGGACACAGGACTCGAGGGACCAATGACCGTCATGATGATCGAGCAATCTTGGACGCAGCCGTACATTACGTACCTCCTCAGCAAGAGACTACCGGACGATCCGACAGATGCACGGCACATCGCGTGGTGCTCCAAGGCATTCGTCGTTCTCAACAGCGAACTGTATAAACGTAGCATCATAGGAGTGCTACAACGATGCGTCTCCATGGCTGACGGAAAAGCAATACTCCTCGACATCCATGAAGGGACCTGCGGGCACAACGCAGGCAGTCGTGCCCTCGTCGCCAAAGCTCTACGAGCTGGATTTTACTAGCCCATGGCCATGCGCGACGCCAAGGACATAGTCCAAAAACGCAATGCTTGCCAGCGATTCGCGGACAAGCCACACGCACCAGGCGTAGAGCTACGGCCTATTCCATTGGCCTGGCCCTTCGCACAATGGGGGCTTGATATGGTTGGCAAGCTGCCAAGATCCTCGCGTGGAGGCTACGCCTACCTCTTGGTGGCAGTCGACAAATTCACCAAGTGGATCGAGGCCATGCCAATGACCAACCAATCAGGGCACAGCGCAGTCAAGTTCTTCGAGTCCATCTTCTACCGCTTCGGTGTGCCACACAGCATTATTACCGACAACGGGACGAACTTCACATCCAAGGAGTTCCAAGAATTCTGCGAGAACCTGGGGATCAACATCAGCTACGCCTCAGTAGCGCCACAGACCAACGGTCAGGTGGAAAAAGCAAACGGGCTCGTCTGCAGCGACATCAAGAAGCGACTCCTGCAACCACTTGAACAAGCGGCAGGTTGCTGGCCAGATGAGCTGCAATCCGTACTCTGGAGTCTACGTACAACTCCAAACAGCGCCACGGGCTACACGACATTCTTTATGGTGCACGGAGTAGAAGCAGTACTACCTGCCGAGGTACGGTACAAAGCGCCGCGCGTGGTCGCTTACAGCAAACAAGAGTCATCCCTCGCACTCGAGGATTCCGTCGACCTCCTTGACAAAGCAAGGGAAATCGCCGCGGAAAGATCAACGATCTACCAGCAGAACCTGCGCAACTACCACAGTACAAGGCTTCGCCCCAGATCCTTCGTCGAAGGTGACTTGGTCCTGCGACTGAAGCAGCAGGGGCATCTCGAGCTCGAGTCCCCCTGGGAAGGACCGTACGTGATTACAGAAGTAATCCCAAGTGGCGTCTATCGCCTTAAAGACCTAGAGACAGGAGTCGCATACTCCAACCCTTGGAACGTCGCACAACTGCGACGCTTCTACCCCTACTAGTTTTACTTTTTACATCGCAAACAGGGATACTCAGCCAAGGCTACTTAGCCGCACATTGTACCTTGCACTGTTCTTCGAATAAATAAAAAGCTAAGTGCCCCAAAACTCCATGTTCTCCTTTACTTTGTCAATTTTTATACTCGGGGGCTACGCACCCCATACGTCTGTTCTTCGAACCAGTAACACGATATTCTGAGTAGCTGGCACATCAATCGAACCCCTTAATACAAACCCTACCCAGCTGCAACGCACCTGGTAGGTTGATAAGGGATCAAGGAAAAAGATGGCCAGGCTAACGAAAAGGACTCGCATGGTGCAACGCACCCCACGCTTACAAAGCTATTTGTACACATTCAACAATAAATTATCTACAAATATATATGAACTTTACAACACAAGTACACTTATGTGCAGGATACATATTTGGCTACCCTTGCAACAGAAGAACATTAGTTTGTTCCTCGAAGAAGTCGACGATCTCCTCGGCTGGGCGGTCCACCGCTCGATAGTGCGGCACCATATTCCAGGAAGATCCTGCTGGTGGCGCCGGTGGCCCAAAGGCAATGGCGGCAACATCCACGTCAGGCCTGTGCAAACGCACCATTGAGAGGGCAGCCTTGGCACCAGCCACCAACTGCTGCCTCACGCACTCGAGAACCACGGACATATCTTCAAATTTGGTCAGGAGAGCCAGCAGGCTTGATGGAGTGTCATCCAGTGGGAACATCGCCCGATAGATGTTCCTCAAACACGACTGCGACTTCTTCAGGAAGAGCAGCACTCTCGAGGCGCGATCCTGCAGGGTCACCAATGTAGTCGCACGATCATGATCTACCCAGAAGTATCCATTCTTCTGAAGTTGCTCCTAGGTGAGATCATGAAGGCGGATGGCAATCCTATCCCTCTCCTCATGCGGATGGCGTGCGCTAACAACTACACGAAGCAGCATCAATAGCATGAGTACAACGTACCATGGCAAGTGACATGGTCGCGCCAGCCGCGCGGAGGGAGTTCTTGTATGTGGCAGGCACACCCCCGGCGAGTGACTCCACCAGCTCGTCCACATTGTTGACCAGCTCCGCCTTTGGCATCAACTCCTCCCAGAGGCGACTAAGGGTGAACTTGGCCTTGGACAGCGGCGCTACGGTCCTCGACTGCAGACACCGCGCCCGCCAGAGCGTCATCACAACAAAGGGCCTGCGGGTCAAAGCTCAAATCGCCAGCATCTGCACAGAAAACCCACACATGGATGAAATCTCTAGCGCCACCGGCAAAACTCCAGATGCAGAGAAGGACAACAATAAAATATCTACCGGCAAAGGTACCTGAGAGGGCCTTGGCGATTGAGAACAGTTGCTCTTCAAACAACTTTTCCCTAGCCGCAAACGAGGCACGCAGATCCTCTTCGCGCTTCTGTGCATCATTACGATCCGTGATTGCCTCGTCGCGCCCCTTCACAGCTGCGGCTAACGTCTTTTCCAAGGTGGCAATGTTGCGCAGTAAAGCATTATGCTCAGCTACAAGGCAACCAAAAGTTGACTATCATTCGACTATACCAAAAAAAAGGGAGGAGACGAAAAAGAATAAGTGTCGAACACTCACTTTTGACGACGCGGTGACGCGACTCCAGCATTGCATGCTGGCGTCCCATTGCCATCACTTGCTCCGCCACTTGCGCGGCTTCCTTTACAAGGAGCTGTCGCACAAAATAAGGGATCAGAAAGGGCAACAGAAAACATCGACTGCCACACTAAAAAGAAAGGAAGATATACTTACATGGTCCTCTAGCGACTCCGAAGAGGTTTGTTGAACCGTCATCTGAGCAACCATTCGATGCTCCCCTACATGAGGAGAGATCGAAGAATTGTGCCCAGAGTGGGCCGCCACCGGAGGAGAAGGAGCGCGCTCGACCTCTACCTTGGCCCTTGAAGCCGCGACTCCCGATTCTTTCAAAAACTCGACGTCGCCAGAAGATGACGACGCCTCTTAACTACAAGACTAAATCCACATTGAGAAAAGGGCAAACTCCAGGGCAAAACCAACAAGAAGAAAAACAGAAAAAATGAATGACCTGGCAAACTTACCAGTTAAAGTTGTCAAGATCAAACGTGGCCGCCGCTGATTCCGATGAAGACTCCTTGGGCAATCGCATCTTCTTATGAGAAGACGGTGCCACAGCCCTCACAGGAATGGCTGGAATTGGCGACTCCGTGCCAACAGCCACGCCTCCTGGAGTCGAAGGAGTCGACGCATCGGAGTCCTTGCTACGCGAACGCTTGCGAGCATCCGGGCTCTCGGACTCGGGGGCTTCCTCTTCCACATCAGAAGGGACCGTCGACTCAGACTCGTCCTCTTCCAAAGCTTCGTGAGGAATGATCCCCTCAGGGAGAGGAGGCATACAAGGCGACACCGCCCAATCCTGCACACAAATAGAACAAGTAAGCAAATAGAAAAGCAATCGTGAAAATAAGCTACTGTGCAACACAACTATACCTCAGGAGGAGGATTTGAAGCATCAAAAGGAGGAACAACTGGTTCACTCGGAAGCACATCCTTGACAGTGCACTTCGTGACCAGTCGAATCCTCTTATCCACCTCACTCGCGAACATGCCATCGGCAGACACGCGAGTGGCATTATCAGCGCCACTCCATTGAAACATGGGATGGACTCTAGCTTGGAGAGGCTGGACGCGACGGCGCAGCCAAGTTCTGATAAGAGCGCAGCCTCCCTCTTCTGCGCCTATGCGACTTTCGAGGTCGCAGATGCGCTGATACAGCACGTCCGTCTTCGCGAGTTCGCAGGCATAACTACGTTCTTCCAAGAACGCATCTTCTTGCAGGGAATCGCCGGATCGAAGGGCGCGAGTCCAAAGTGCTCATCTTTGGCCTTCTGATCGCGGACATAGAACCATTTGTCCCTCCATCCCTGGACGGACTTGGTAAGCTTGATGTCGAAGTAGGTGGCGGATGGGTCGACATGGATGCCGCAACCACCTACGTCATAAACTAAAGAGCCAGATGCGGACTGACGCTTCTATTTAAACAAGCGCTTGAAAATACCAAAGTGTGGCTCGATTCCGAGCCAGCACTCGCAAAGGGTGATGAAGCAGGTGATATGGAGAATCGATTTTCGGTACAGCTGATGGAGCTGGAGCCCGTAGAAGCAAAGAAGACCCCTAAGTAAGGGGTGGAGCAGGAATGGTCTCACCGCTGGGGACGTACGCATCAGCGACTGCCGCAGAGATAACTCCATCCTGGCAAAGAAGACGGAGATCCGACGCCTTGATAATGGAGGGGCTCCATGCACCATTGGTCACGCGAGTGCCCGCGACCTTCTTCTTCACGCCGGCGGCGGCGCTGGTGCCCGCAGCAGCAGAGCCACCCTTCTTCTTTGTCACAGCGACGATGGCCGCGGAATCAGCGGCAGCACCTCCTTTCTTTTTCCCCATTGCGCGGCAGCGATGAGAGCGCAGAAAGTAGCTTAGAAACGAGCGAAGGTGGTCCAGCGCCGTGGAGGAGATGAGCGCAGGGAAAAGCAGAAGAATAGCAGCAATGGCGATGGCAGCAAGGAAGAAAGAGCGCAGATGGAAAATTACCGCCGCAGCACTGCTACTTAACCCCTGGGAGATGCAATCCAATGGCTGACAAAAACCCTATTGGACGCATGGCACGCATCGCGTTGGACACATGGAGAAGAGGAAGCGCGAACCGTCCCCCACTTCTACCATTACGCGTGGAAATCGAGGAGGCGCAGTTAAAAATAAGATTATGCATGCCCAGTCAAATCAACGTCAGAAAGTGGGACCCACCGCTCGTCACGTCCCGTCAAACTCGATCACGCGGGCAACTGAGGTCATACAAGCGTCAGCACTGACGTCACCAAGGCTATGCAGTGGAAAACTTCGACTATTTTTAGTCCTTGCTGGAGTCTTCGAATCCACCAAGCACTTGGGGGCTACTCCCATAGGGAGCGCTGGCCGCGCACCCTACGACTTTTTCTTTTCTTGTTGCAGGAACGTGGACAATCACAAAAGCAAACCCAACCACTCGAAACACAGTTTGATTATGGACATGGGTTACTCCCATAGGGAGCACCGGAAACAAATTCGACTGAAACAAGCAGGCAAAAGACGACAGCAGTCGCGAAAGTATTTAGTCCCTGCCTGAGTCATCAACTGAAACAAGTAAGCAAAAAGACGACAGCAGTCGCAAAAGTTTTTAGTCCCTGCCTGAGTCTTCGACTCAACCAGGCACTCGGGGGCTACTCCCATAGGGAGCGCTGGTCGCGCACCCTATGATTATTTGCACAAAAACTGTGTGTTCATAACATCCGCACTCGCAACCTTTGGCGACACCGCCTCACAAATTTTCCCTACAAAGAGACTACGTCTCCTAGGATGCCCGAACCGTCTCCATGATGATAAAATTCGGATGTCGCGCTTACGGCGTGAAGGTAAGACCTAAATAAGGCCTGGCAACGCATTTAACTACGCACTACCAGAAATGTATCCGTGCCTACAGGAACGATGAACATGCCTTAACGGACGCGTCGAGTGCTCACACCCATATAACTGGAATTCGACTCCTGTAAGACCTCCGCGACCTGAGTCGAATTACGCCAGCACTTTTCCGGATTCGAGTCCGGGGACTCAAATTTGAGTAGATTGCGTTGTTTCACCCTAAGGTGGTTAACTGATACTGATACTTCGGTTATATCAGGCACGTATATCAACAATCCCTATGACACAAATAAAAGCAATCGAAATGTACTCATTTAGGCACTCGAAGGCTTCAAAAAGTCCCTAGTCGAATCTACGATTCCACTGGACACTCGGGGCTACTGACATGGGTATACCCTACAGGTACTCGAGCTTGGTATATACGGTCCAAATACATATAGGCCCACGGTTTCGCCAAGGCCCGTATGGAGGGACTCGAGTAACCTACGGACTCTCGATTGCTTGAAGAACAAGAAGAAGCTAAAGATAGAAAGATTAAAGGGAAAACCCTAACTTGTAACCGACTCGACCTGCTACCCGAGTCCTAGCCTATCTGTATAAAGGCTAGGAGGGGGCAGCGAGAAGGATACACGCAACCCTAGTTTCCACAACCTTCGCCAGATTACATCTGCGCACCATTGTAACTTTCGACTCCCTCAATAATTCCACAAGCAGACAAGCAGGAGTAGGGACCTCTACAAGGCCTGAACCTGGGTAAATCCTTTGTCCCCTGTGTGCTTGTTTGCTAGCCGATAGATGTCTCTAGAGCTCCCTCCTTCTCCAAAACCCAAGTCCATAACAATGGGCATTGACGAGTTAAACCCTCGTCAGATACGGATGGACTCAAGGCGGGCCACGGGAGCATAAGTCTCTCCATAATCAATGTCTTCAATTTGAGAGAACCCTTGTGCAACCAATCTTGCCTTGTTCCTTATCACAATTCCATGCTCATCTTGCTTTTTCTTGAAAATCCAATTGGTGCCTATAACATTGCGGCAATCCTTTGGCTTTTCCACTAACTTCCAAACTTTGTTTCTCTAAAAGTTGTTGAGCTCTTTGTGCATTGCATCCAACCAATCTGAATCTTCAAGAGCTTCCCAGACTTTCTTTGGTTCCACCATGGAAATGTGTGCTTGGTGCTCACCAAAGTTCTTCAGTTGAGCTCGAGTAGATATCCCTCTTCTTAGATCTCCAACCACATTCTCAAGAGAGTGGTCTCTTAATTCCAATATTCTATCCATTCTAGCTTGGCGACGAGTTTCGATCTCCTTGTTGTTTCTTGGGGGGTCACTTCATCATTTTGGTCCTCGTCTTGACCATTAACTTGACCTTGATCATCAATGGAAATATTCTCTTCTATAGGAGGAGAGGATTGACCTTGGTCTTGATCAGTCCCACAACTGGCTAGGTATTCAGCTATACTTATGGAAGTTTGTATAGATCTTGCTTGTGTAATGGCCTTAGCACCACTGGACATCCTGGCAAACAGAGATTCAAACACTTCTTGGCTGGAGGCATCTTCTTGATCAGTAGGTTGAGGGTCCACAACTTGTCTTTGGCATGGGTAGTTGTCCACCTCGACGGTAGCTTGTTGAAGTTGTGAAGATGAGGGCTCCACGTGAGTAGAGCATAGTTCTTCTCGATCCACCATAAGGGGTTCCTCAACAGGGCGGATGAAACCGGCACCCATTCTTCCTATGGCATCCTGAGGCATTTCATCATCCACATCACAAACATCAACACGCCCCGCTTGGGGACCATCATATTCTTCAAACACCACACTGCAAGATTCTATGACAATTCCTAAGATCTTGTCATAGATTCTATAAGTGTGGGATTCGAGACCATAAGCAACAAAAATACCCTCTAATGCTTTGGAATCAAACTTGGATAAACGAATGCCCTTAATGCGATAGAAGCACTTACAACCGAATACTCGGAAGTAAGAAACATTAGGCTTGTTACCGGTAAGGATCTCATATGGAGTCTTGATCAATTCTTTGCGGAGGTAGAGACGGTTTGATGCATGGCATGTGGTGGAGATAGCTTCAGCCCAAAAATTGTATGGAGATTCGAATTCCGCCAACATAGTCCTAGCCATGTCAATGAGAGTCCGGTTCTTCCTTTCAGCTACACCATTTTTTTGAGGGGTATATGCAGCGGAATATTGATGTTTTATTCCCTCATCACTAAGAAATCCATTTAATGTGTAGTTCTTGAACTCTGTACCATTGTCACTTCTTATTGTTAATACTGGGACATTGTGTTGACGTTGAGCCATGTTGATGAAGTCAATGAAGTTCTCTTGCGTCTCACTTTTAACTTGAAGAAATATACCCAAGTGTACCTTGAGTAGTCATCAACAATCACCAAACAGTATTTCTTCCCACCAAGACTTGCATGAGACGGAGGACCAAAGAGATCCACATGAAGAAGCTCCAAGATCCTCTTGGACTTGATGTGGTTCTTTGGCTTGTGGGGAGAATCATGCATCTTTCCTTCAACACATGCCCTACAAACACGATCTTTGGCAAAGCAAACATTTTTTTTAGTCCAACAATATGACCATCCTTGTGGAGGCTTTGCAAAGTTCTCATGTTGACATGGGCTAGACGGCGGTGCCATAGCCAACCCACATCGGCCTTTCTGAATAGGCACATCGTACTTGTAGTGGTTTTCCCAGAGAAGTCCACCACATACAAGTCATCCTCGACGTACCCAATGAAAGCAACCTTTAGAGTCTTGCTCCACAAGAGGATCACAATATCAACATCAATGAAGACAGCAAAACCCATCTTCCCTAGAGCACGGACTGAAAGTTAATTATAGCCAAGGGTCTCAACAAGCATGACGTCCACGAGAGTGATATCGTGTGCCACCATAACTTTGCTGAAACCCATTACCTTAGACTTTGATTTGTCAGCATATGTCACAGATATTTGATCAACATTTGGTCTCAATTCCTTGACACTAGAAGCTCTTCCGGTCATATGACTTGTGCATCCACTATCGAGCACCCATTTTGACCCTCCGGAAGCATAGGTCTACAAAAGATCAAACTAGTTTTTAGGTACCCATTTCTCAATGGGTCCTCTTTTGTTAGCAACAAGGGTCTTGGGAACCCAAATCGACCATGCAATATAACCATCAAATGGGCCAACATATTGTGCATACACATCACCATAGTAATCACGCATTAAGACATAGTGAGGGTTAGCACTACCCGCAAAATCATCATGAGACATAGTTTTGCCACTTGTGGTCTTACTTCCCACAATGACCTTGTTCTTTTCTTGAGCGGGCTTGGCCTTCTTCTTCTTGTTATTCTTTTTCTTCTTGGCTTTAGAGGCAAAGCCTAAGACCTTTTTTTCACCATTTGACCTTTGCTTGTTTAAGAGGTCATCAATAGACTTGTTTCCTTTGGGAAAGGAAGTCTTAGCTAGCTCCCCCTTCAACCTAGCATGTTCTTCAAGAGTATTTGTACAACTAGAAGGAATGAATGTACTCCCTCCATTTCAAAATATAAGATGTTTTAGCTTTGTGAATGAAGTGTATTTAGACCTCTTTTAGTGTCTAAGTTCATCTAGATTTAGAGTGAACCTAGACACTAAAAGGGGTCTAGATACACTCGTTTCACAAAGCTAAAACGTCTTATATTTTGAAACGGGGGGAGTACTAGGTGAGGGAGTATTGATCAATTGAGTTTGAAGCTTTTCACGAGACTTTGTGAGGGACAAGAGTTCACTTTCCAAGGCCTTGTGATCCTTGTCAAGTGTCCTAAAGTCCTCAGCAAGTTTTTTATGAACAACATCAAACTCAATCTTATCCTTTTTAGCCTTTTTGTATTTAGCAATAGCATGATCATGTTCCTTGATGAGTTTGTTAATAATGAGGTCATTAGCTTCATCAAGGCCCTCTAGTTTAGTTTCAAGAGATATTCTAGTTTCTTGTCCTTCTTCTAGAGCATTACTAAGAGCTTCTACCTCAATCGTGTGCTCTCTTCCTAATTGGCATCTCTCATCAAGAAGTTCTTGTGTGTGTGAAAGTTGATTTAGGAGGTCCACAACATGTTTCTTGTGTTCCCCTTGCAAGTTATTCATAAACACATCAAAAGCAACTAGTTCCTTTTTGACCTCAAGAGATAACTCATCATCAAAATCATCATTGATTAAGGAAGTGGAGTGTGATGATGATAATACCTCCGTTCCTCTTGCCATAAGGCAAGTGACGTTCTTGTTGGAGATATTCTCATTTGGAGAGTCGAAGAGTGAGAATGAAGGAGTAGAGGTAGTGGCAAGAGCCGCCACACCACTCGGTGTATCCTCTTCTTCCTCATCATCATCATCGGAGGAGTACTCTTCATGTGTGATCAAGACAATTTCTCCCGGCTTCTTGTTGGTTGGGTTTCTTTTGATGAAGGGTTTCTTGTATGGAACTTTGGAGGTCTTCTTCAGCACAAGTTTACCCCCATGATCTTCTCTTTTCTCATAGGGACAAGCTGCAACGAAGTGATAGCGGTCACCACAATTGAAACAAGTTCTCAACTTGGACCCATTGTCTCTTCTCCCATTGGGGTTGCTTCTTCGTTGCATTTCCATCTTGGCCTTGGCGGGGTCTTTCCAAAAGTTTCTTGCATATAAGGCCATGTATTCACCATGAGTAGTCTTGACATCATCAGGGTGGCTCATTGAAGGTCCCTCATCACTTCCTTCATCTTCATCATACTCCACAACCTTGGCCTTCAAGGCAAGATTGGCACCACTACTCATTCCAATGGCACGAGCACGGGCGTCTTTGCCATTCTTGGCAGCAACCTTGAAGGCTGCCATCTCTTGCATCACGTCATTGGAGGTCATGAGATGGTAGTTGTGTCTTCCTTGGAGACTCTTCAAGTCAGTAGGCTCGAAGGGCATGAGAGCACTCACATACTTCCTTTTGATCCAAGCGTCATCAATGTGAGAGGCGCCAACATTCCTGAAAGCGGTGGCTGTGGATTTGAGTCTTCGATACATGTCTTCATGATCCTCACCATCCTTCATGAAGAAACCTTCGGCCTCATTGCTTAAGGCATCATATCTATTTCTCCTCATACTCTCATTTCCAACAAACAAGTCAATGAGAGCATCCCAAGCTTCCTTGGCGGTGTTGTAGTGCTCAGTGTGGGGAAAATCCTTTGGCCCCACCCCAAGTTGGATCATGTGCAAGACTGTCGCATTGAGTTGGCTATTGACCACTTCTCTTCTCGTCAAGTTGGTTGGATCCTCAATTTTGACTCCTTCTTCAATAATATTCCACAAATCAATGCAAGAGTTGCGCACATGAGATTTCATTAACACTTGCCATTGAGCAAAAGTATGTACAGCTAACTTAGGTGGGTCTCCTCTATTGTTTATATGTGGATGAGGGATAGGAGGGTCGGGAGAGTACCATCCAGGAACCGTATGGAACTCTTCCTTCCCATCACCCTTTTTGGTGGCGGAGTTAGTGGAATTATTTTCATCCCCTACCACTTCCTCCAAAGGCTTTGTCGGAGCATTAGCCTTTGGGTTTGGTGGTGTTTCCACTAGAGAGGGAGGAGGTGAGGTTTGCCTATCCTTAACAAGTTGCTCAACGAGTTGACGCAACTGTAGGATTTCGTTGCCCAAGGTAGAGCTCAAGCTTGTTTCCAAATTCTTGAGATCTACCATGGTCACCGAATGGCTAGCCTCACTTTCTCCATCCTCTGGGTTGCCCATAATCTCTTAGGCGGTTAAGCCCGAATAAAGAGCCGAGGCTCTGATACCAATTGAAAGGATCGTATGGGCACCTAGAGGGGGGTGAATAGGTGCTACTTCAAATTTTACTCTTTTTCAAATTAGGGTTTGACAAGAAAGGTAAATTCTCTAGATTATGCAACTAAGGTGAATTTGCCTATATGACAAACAAGCACAAGCTAAACAATAACTAGATAAGTAAAGTGCGGTAAAGGAGAGAAGTAACCAAAGTGGAGCACACGGAGACACAAGTATTTGTTTCCCGTAGTTCCTTCCTTTTGAGGGGAAGTACGTATACGTTTGGAGAGGGGGTGGTTTCAAACCACCAACGCCACGAGAGGCCTCCCTTGTTCTCCGATGAACCTCACCCCAATGGGTTCGATTCACCTCTTCCACTATACGGCAACCTTCGAGGTGGAAGCCGGCACCTTTACAGCGAGTTCAGGGCACACATCCACAACTTAATTGGAGGTCCCAAATACAAGCAAGCTGTCAAACAATCAAAGACAAGCTTGTAAGAACCAAATCAAAACCTAGGGTTTCCAATGAAACACTAGAACATGGGGGCCCTCAAGTGAATGAGGGGGAAATGAAGATCTCTCTTGGTGAAGCTGTAGATCAAGGCCTCCTCCTTTGATTCTCCAAAGATCAAAGACTTTGGATGGTTGGATGAAGAGATCTTGTTGATTTGGTGGCTCAAATGGACATGGTGTTCTTGAGGTGGCCGAGCAGCCAGAACAAGGGGATAAGGTCCCCTATTTATAGCCCTTCTGTCAGCGAACCGTTTTTCTGACCGTTGGAGAAGAAGCAGACCGGAGACTCCGGTCTACACCAGAGACTCCGGTCAACCTCCGGACCAGCCTCCGGACCCCTTGACAGAATGACCCAGTGCACTTAGGAGCCAAGTGGACCGGATACTCCGGACCAACCTCCAAACCATCTTACTGGCTGACCCAGGCAAGAAAACAGAGGCCACTCCGGAGACTCCTGGGGAAACTCCGGACCACACCGGAGACTCCGGTCTGTGTAGACCGGAGACTCCGGTCTAGAATCCCCAAGATACAAGAACAAATGCAGGGAATGATCCGCATGCCAATGGTCCTTTTTCCTTTGTAGAAAATCACCCTGTAGACAATAGCAAACTGTAAAAAGGGTCTACTAGTTGTTAACGAACACCAAAAGTGATTATGACAGTAAATGTCCTTTCACCTACAAAGATGTTCTTATCCGACTTTGGTTGTAAACATTTTACTTATTCATAGCATACCAAAATTTAACAAAAGACAACTCGGGTTTTATCCCAAACCATAACCTTTATGGTGTCATTTCAATGGATCAGGATGGTGCTCTTTAAAGTGTAAAAGCGGTAGTCTCTAAAGCTTTAATCCTTAAAACATAGTGGTAGTTTTATAAATGACACCTTTGATCTTACCATGTAAAACAAGGTTCGATTTGATCTCTTGAACATACCATACTCCTATGGTTTATCGGGAAATGCAAATCCATGGAACAATTACTCAAATCTTAGATGTTTGGCTAAACATGTAACTCAAATATCATCCTTTATCACCAAATCATAAATTCTTCATTTTCTCGTTACAATGATTTTCCACTTCATCTTGAAAGTCTTTGAAAAAATTTCAAATGTTTCATACTTCTTCCTTATTAAGTAAATATACAGATATATTCACTCAAATTTTCGGAGAAAGCATATGAAGTCGAAAGATCCACCGCACATGGTTACATATAATGGACTATGTATATCAATATGCACAATTTCCAATAAGTTAGTCACCTGTTCCCTTTTGGCCTATGAACGGAGTTTCCGTTATCTCGAGGAAAGTCTCACAAGCGTCATTTGATCAAAATCAAAGACTCCAAAATTCTATCAACATGGAGTTTCTTCATGTTTTCTTTCCAATATAATTTAAACGGCGATGTCACTTCATAAGTGATATTTCAATCGTTTGTCTTATGACATTTTAGCATTAGTTTTATAGACGTAATTTCTCCAACTAGACTTGTAAAAGTTCATCCATCTTCTATGAAATACGGTAATTATTTTAACAACCATTGTTCTCATAATATCGGAACAAAATAACAATTATTTAAACAAATCTTGAAGGCAAGCTTTCATGTCAACGATGAACACAATAACTGACGAGGGGTAACCTCGGCAATGTCCATGGTGAAGGACTTAGGGTTTCATGGAAAAGAGAACGCCGGGGATTTTGTCGGATGTCAGGAAAATAGTGAAGTCAAAGTCGCCTGAATATTTGGAAATCGCACTATTACAAGTTGCCTGGGAGTTTTTCGGTACCCTCACTTGGGCTTCTCCCGTCCTATAAATAATAGGTCGGGTCTCAAAGCTGTATGCGGATTGGTTTTACATACGCGTAATTACAATACCAACACAATGTCGGTTCATAGTCTCTTTTCTAATACAATCAAAGTCTTTGTCGGCTGCTTCCTTAGGCTATCATCTGAAATCTTCATGGGTCGTAAGCCTTTTACCTAGTATAGGGTAGCAAATCATAAGCATCCAAGTAATCATACCTATGTCAGTATCCCCCGAGACTCTACCTGAACGATAGTTTCGGGTTGAGTCTCAAAGTTTCTTTTTCCCTTCTTTCCCTTTATTTCTGCTCCTTGATTTTAAATTTTATAGGGAGTTTGGTACAACAAGTCTGATGCTTCCGACGGATCGAGAATCAGTTAATTGCTCCTGGGCAAAAACAAGGTTGTCCTACATCAAATTCAAGTCCCGGGCTCAAATTTGGAATTTACTACTGGTGTAATTCAGTTCGAGCCACTGAGATCTTATCGAATACTAAATTCCAGTTTATTTTTATCGGGTACCCAACGCGTCTATCGGGATTTTTCATCGTATCATTGATACGGATATTTTACTGGCAGAGCGCATTCTTGTGCGATTACCAGGCCACATAGGACGAATCTTGGGGTCTTACCTTCATGTTTTTGAACATGGCATTCGGATTTTTGTCGTGTCGAGTGCGATACGAGATTTTTTTGTTTTTTGTCGACTGAGGATCTTTTTGTTTTTCTGTAACTACTCCTGATAGGAGTATCTGTTGAAGAATTTTTCATTTGACTTTCTTTATCAGGTGCGCACCAGTGCTCCTGATAGGAGTAGCCCCCGAGGCTATGTTCGGATGTATGTATCAGAACATAGGATCGAAAACTTGGATTTATGGCGCCAGTGTTTCTGTAGATTTTGTCGGGTGCACGACCAGTGCTCCTGATAGGACTATCCCCCAAGGCTATAGTCATAATATTATATATTCGATTGTAGTCTCAAGTCTTCTCATAGAGGAATTTACTTCGGCTCCAATTTTAATTTTTCGGGTCATATCTCTTATAGCGAGCTGCAGTTTTTGCATTGTCTTTGCGGTGATGTCAGTAATGACGTATTTCATGTTGTTGATTTCTAGAAGACACGTCCTGATGGGACGTTTTGAACGTGGGGCCATGCAGCAGTAATGATGACGCCTTGTAGCGTATTCACTGGAGTTTTTTGACTGCACGTACCCTCTCCGTGCGAAGATCAAGGCGTCGCACGTTGTCCTCCGTTTTTACCGCGGCAATAACTTCTTTAGATTTTTTCCTTTACGGAATCTCCTTAACACATGTCACCATCATGTGATCTTCTGTCTGTTCGATTTTGCATCAAACGGTCCGAACTTCATATCTTTGCTCTTTATAAGGGGAAGGAGATTTGTTTTACTATGTTTTACCTCACCTTCCTTGGCTCCATCTTCTTCCTTGCGCTCTTGCCCCCTTGCGAACTCCTGCTCTATGCCCGTGTTTCTCTTTCACCGCCATGGCCAAAAGTAAGGTGGGTACTTCCACTGCGGCCGTGAAGGCCACCAGGAAGAGGGCCATTGGATGGGCTCCTTCCAAGTGTACGACGCGGGATCTCCGTGAGGCGCAGAACTCCGGCCATCTGGCAGAGGGTACCTTCAAGCTCCCTGGAGACGAAGCTACTCCCATCCCCGACCCCGGCTGGAGGGTAATGTTTCTCTCATTTCTTCTCCGTGGCCTTTCTCTTCCTGTCCACAAATTTCTTTGTGGTCTTCTATTTGTCTATGGCGTGTACCTGTATCAGCTCATGCCGAACTCTATCCTCCATGTTGCTTGTTTCGTCACTCTCTATGAATGCTTTCTCGGGATTCATCCCCATTGGGGCATGTGGAAACATTTGTTTTATGTTTACTGTAACGCCACTGACACTATTGTCCATGATGTTGGTGGCGCCATTTTCTCTATTCGCTCCGACGTAGATTATTTTGATTTTAAGATCACTAATTTTGTCCAAGCCTAGAAGTCCAAGTGGTTTTATATCAAGGATCAACCAGTTGAAGTCCAGTCTTTCGGTTTAGCCCCCTTTGATCCTAAGAAAACTTGCCGCAAACTTGACTCCTAGGATCAACGTCCTTCTGCCGAAGAAATGGTGGAAATCCAGCCCTATCTTGATCGCATTTCAAAACCACGGCATGAAGTTGGCAAGGAATTGTTGGGTCTCCAGATTCTGGCATATTTTTTGCGGATCCGCGTCCAACCACTTTAGGCCCGGCTTTCTGGTATGTGGGCGTATGCCGGGAAAAAGGATCCGATGAGTATTTCACCGGAAGACCTTACCCTTAAGGTGTATGAAAAGAGGGTTCGAAACTTAACCACTCTTACCAAGAAAAGCATGATTCCTTCTAGCTGTCTTGTGGAGACCTATGGCAAGAAGAACCGTCTTCCCGAGGTAAATTCCCTTTGTATCCATCTTTCCTCCCTTTTATTTGCGGATGAATTTTTATTCTATCAATAACTGGCACTTTTTCCATGTCTTCTGTTTGTGTGGGATTTTGATCATTTGTGCTCACTTCCTCCTCTCCCTGGAAGTTGTGAGCCCCTATCCATTCTTCCGCATCCGACGATCTCCCTGTGTCTGAGACTGCCGCAGATGAGGAGATGGATTTTTCTGCTATGATTCTTCATAGAAACTTCCTCGGCCCGCTCTGGAATTTTTGCATGGAGCGTGCTGGTGATAAGAGGAAATGCGCTTACGTTGTAGAAAACGGCAAAGACTCGGATGCCTCAACTGCTTCCAAACCCTTCGATGCTGCTCCAGTTTCTGCTGCTCCTACCGAGATGAACTTGTTCCGCTTTGCACAGGATGTATCTTCGTAAGTATTTTACTGCTTCTTTACTGCTTTATCGGGAAGTGCTGTTACTGATGCTTTCCCAATTGTTTGGTTCTTTTATTTTGTAGTGATGATGATGAAGATATTCCCGCATCTCCTCTTTGTCCGTTTGTTGTCTATTCTGTAAAGAAATCCCCTCCGTCGTCGATGGAGTCGAAGGAAATGCTCGTGTCTTATGTAGAGAAGATTATCTAGAAAGATGTTGCCACTTTGTCAAGGCCGCCACCGCAAAAAAGGAGGAAAACGGCTAGTAAAGGTGTGGCGATATCTGAAAATCTTGTTGATGTGGATAGGAAAGATGTAAGTCACTCTATATTTCAGAATTTTTCTACCCGTAGATTCTTTTTATTTTTCCTGATATCCCTTGCTGTGATGTTCTTCTTCAGCCTTTGATGCGCGAGATGGTCGACATGGCCTCTTGTTTTATAAAAATCCGCGATGAAGCCGAAGAACTGAAGGGTATATCATGTTCATCTTCGGGAATTCTTTCTATGTTTTCTTCTCCACTTTTCATGATTTATTTCTACAGCTGCTACCAAGGAATCCGGAGTTATTCGGGATGAGGCGATGAAGCATTCCGATGATCTGGAGGCCAAACAATGGGTTGCTGAGGAGGCTTTGGAGAAGGCCAAGCAGAAGACGAAAACTGATGCCGAAGAAGTGGCCAAGCATGCCGCTATTCGAGATGAAATTTTTCGGGAGCGCCTAGAGGCCCTTAATGCTTCTTTGACCCGTAAGTTTTTTTGTCTTGTGTGGATTTATTTTATTTATTTTCTTTGGTCATCAATCTTTTCCTTTTTTTTATTTCCAGAATTGACTGGCCAGAACATGATGCTATACGAAGGCAAGTAGGTTGATCCTTTATCGGATGTTGTTAGCACCTTGGAGGCCAACAGCATTCGTGGGCGCAACCTCCTTGTCCGCTCCTGCCATGCCTTCAAAAGCCTTCATGTTGAAATTTTTCCAACCATGGAGGTGTCGAATAACTTGAATGATCTTGTCACTGTCTTCGGTGCCGACCCCAGCCCCCTTGTTGGTTATAGCCTGATGTAGCCGAAGAGTGGTGTCGAAACTTCAATGGCACTAGTGATGGCACACGGCGAGAAGTCGACTGGGAGAAGGTTAGCTCTTCTGTCCCAGTCACCTCCAATGGCCAAGAAGTTGATTTGAAGCCTTATGTTAAGAGGGCCAGAAAGTATTCACGTCTGCTTTTGGGCCTAGGCTCAGGCTCAAAGAAGTTGGCTGCCCCTTCTTTGAAGGGCGCTCCTTCTTCGGTTGCTCCTGGCGTTCCTGTAGCTAGTGCTCCTTCTGCTAGTGCTACTTTATCTTTGGAGAAAATGGCTTCATAGGCTTTGTTTTGTAGTTTTATTATGTCTCCCTTGCCATCACTGTAATGAACCTTTAACTTATCCAGCTGCCTTTTTCTTCCTTTTTACAAGAAAGCAACTATTGAATATATGCGTATGAGTTTGTTTTTGTATGCTGAATGTTTCATATGTTTCGTGTCTTGCCAGATTTTGAATGAATCTTCAGCTCCTTCTTGGTCCGCGAAATTGTTGAATGCAATTCCGTCCTCATCTGTAGTGGGCGTAACCAATACCACCATTGTGTGTATGGTGGACCCATCGTTGTACGCTGAAAAAATTGAGCAGGTGAAAAAACTTGAAGGAAAACTTCGGGTTGTTCAGTCGATGGTGGATGTTGCCGAATCTAAGACACGCCAGGCCCTCGATCGTGAAGCTTTTTTCTTGGAAGAAATTTACAGGGCAAGTGAGAAGCTGTTGTGTAAGTCCTCTTCCTCTTTTTTCTGCTTCTCCTTGTGGCTTGCGGGAAGTCAATGTTTTCTCCCTAATTTGTAGGCATTCGATTGTGCGAGAGGGAGGAAACCCAAAGTCTGCGCAACCGAATGCAAGCTCTTGCGTCTGCCTCCCAAAATTCTTAGACAGATTTTTGGACTAATCATCATCGTGCTTATGCTATGGCATTGCTTTAGGACCGCCTGTCAGAGGTGGAGTGGTTTGTCGAGTGCTGCCGCAAATTGCTGGCCCTTGTTTATAATGCCATGTTTCCTCAGACCTTGGCGGATTTGCTTGCGAAGTTTCGACAAGGTGAAAGGATTCATCATTTCGTGAAGCTTCAACTTGTCGGGGGGTGCCAAGCTCGCGCTTTGTTGGGTACATGCGCATCATCCGACGCTAGACTTGGATGGTGTATCTTCATGGCTGCCTTCCCCTTCCGATGGTGGCCTTGTTGATATGGCGCATCATTACGCCGCTGCTCGTAGACCCGCCATTAGGATTGTTCGAAGATGCTTAGAGGCAGACGAAGAATTTTTTGTTAATTTTGCTATCTGACTGTTTGCTTATGTAGCCTTGTACTTCGTAGAATAAATACTGTATATATATTTCTTATATTTGTCAAAAAGGTCATATGTTTTATACGAGATTTTGATTGTATGATGTATTCTCTTGTTGAGGACCCGACGAACAAATGTTCGCTTGCATAACTTCTTTCGTGTGCCACAGAAATTTGTATCTCATGAAGTACTTTCTTTATTCATTGATAAGCATAAATGGAAATACATTGCAAGGGCGTGATCGCCTGGCCATTGGCCTTTATTGAATATAAAGTGCGTCAAAGTGAAGATTTTCTTTAGGAACTTCGGCTTCTGTTCTTGGGATTCTTCATCATGCTCCGTGTTGGTATGTGGGGTGCTATCATCTTTTCGACGAGTGGGCCTTCCTATGCGAGACCTATAGTGGAGGCCGCATAGGTTGCTTTTGCGGGACCAATGTTTGCTTTTTGTGGGTGTGCCCTTCGTGTAGTGATTCCTCATCCGCTATTTTCAGTTGTCCAAGTTCTGTCTCCATCCCGAAAGATTCTAATGTTTTGTTGAATTCCCAATCGCAGCTATCCGAGCGACTAAAGCTTCCTTTTACTGTTATGACCCTGTTGCGGGCTGGCATTTTTAGCACCAGATATGCGTATTGAGGTACTGTGATGAACCTAGCGAAAGGTGGTCGTCCCAGGATCGCGTGGTACTGAGATGGACAGTCCAGGACTTTGACCTCTAGCTTTTCGCGTCTGAAGTTATTCTTTGATCCGAAGACTACGTCGAGGTGTACTTTGCACAATGGAATTTCGGCTTTTTCTGGAACTATCCTGTGGAAAGTTGTGTCTATAGATACTAGATTTGTCATGGACCAATTCATAGCCCGTAGAGTTTTGGCGTAGATCAGGTTGATACTGCTCCCTGCATCCAAGAAAACCTTGCTCATGTCGAACCCGCCGATTTGTGCTTCTACTATTAGCGCTGAGTGGCCTAGTCCAGGGACGCGTAGTGGATGATCAGCTCTGCTGAAGGTAATTTCTTGTTCTGACCAATGGAGATAGTCAGGTGTAGGAGGTGGCTTTGTTACTACCATGTTTACTTGCCTAGTGATCAACTTTTGTGTTCTGTTGGAGGGTCGTACCTTCTGGATCATTGACATTGCTCCTTTTGACCTGGGATATTCGTCGTCTTGATGTGTTATGTTTTGTGGTTGTCCTGCTGGCGGGTGCTCCTGCAGTGGCGGTGGCGGTGGCGCGCCGATAGCCAAAGCACCAGGCGCGGTAGCGTAGCCTTGGTTTCCTTCTTTAGTTGCACTAGCGTTGCAAAGCTCTTGCATTTTTAAGAATGTTTAGCAGTCCTTTAGGAGGTGATTTGATCGTCTTTTTCGTGCCAAGTTGACGTAGAAGTGCATATTGCACGGTCCTTCCAACATTTGTCCTGCTGACATAGGTGGGTCTCGATTCGTCGGCTGGTATCGTTGCTGCGCTTGGCCTCCACTGATGTTGTCCCAGTTACCATGGTATCCGTTGTTGTAATCGTCGCCTCGACAGTTGTCCCCTCCAGAGAAACTAGCTACAACGTAACTTGGTGTATTGCACCCATCGTTGGTTCGTCGTCTTTGATCGTTATTGCGCATTTCCCTATCTTCTTCGGGTGAACGGGCTCTTTTGTTGTGTACTGCATCCTCTCCATCGACCCAACGATAGGCTATGTCCATCAGCTACGAAATTGTTTTTGGCTTGGTTCATCCTAGTTCTTCAATAAATTCCTGCCCACGAAGTCCATAGTTGAAGGCATTGATTGCTCTTTCATCGGATATGGCTTTAGCGGATTTTTTTATGATGTTCCATCGTTGGAAGAAAGCCCGTATTGATTCTCCTAGATTTTGCTTGCAGGCCCGCAATTGCTCCAAAGATGCGGGGCGCTTGAATGTGGACTGGAAGTTTCTAATAAATTCATCCTCAAGATCATTCCAACTGCTGATAGAATCTTCGGGTAGTTGTCTTAGCCAGGAACGTGATGCACCGGTTAGGTGCAGCTGCAAGCTTTGCATTGCGATAGCATTGCGATTACTTACCCAAACAAGGAAAACTCCGGATTTTATTGAATGTGCAGGATGGAATTAACAATAGGCTTGCTGATTCCAGAATTGTAGCAATGTCTTTAGCAGAAGGACGTGGTCGAGATAGGTGACTTCAAAAGTCGGGATTTACACTTTGAGAACTTTGCGCAGATGCGGTGTTCCCGAAGCTTGAGAGAATGAGAAGATGTTCTTCATGTTCTTCCATAGATATAGAATAGGCGAGAATATCGACAAGATATACCACTAAGAATTATCGAGATGATCCAAGAATACCGAGTTCAAAAGGCGGAAGAAACAAACAATTGCTCGAAACACTTTCGGAGCTCAATGCTCTTTGAAAGATCAATGTTAAGAGCACGGATTCGTGTTGACAAAGATGCATAGGAAGAATAGATTATCTGGCCCTTCAGATAAGGAAAGAGATACTGACTTGTTCACATAGTCGCGGATCACAGGTTAAGAAGACAAGAGAGATTTTGGATAAAGAATCGATGATAACTTGTACCTTAAGAAAAATTACCAGAGATGAAAAGAATGGGATTCTCTCGTATCGAAGAGAACCTTTGTAGATATGGAGTTCAAAAAGATGTGAAGCATGACGAACAAATGATAGACCACTATAGTGCCTTAAGAAACCTCCGGATTGCCAAAGATACTTGAATATGATATAGATATGATCACGGTATAACTCAAAATCACAAGAGGTAACCGCAATCATTTGGAGGATTAGATTGATAACATTGACCATATTCCACTCATGATATGTGTCATATAGCTATACTGAGAACACAATTGCAAGCATCGGATCGATGCAAGTTATGTATTTAGCTCCAAAAGAATTGAACATGAAGTGCAAACTCCAGATTGAAGCGCCGGTAGCAAAAGATCGAGTTAGCATGGACATGCCGACAAAATAAGGTAAAACATGTATCAAACACGACTGAAACAGAGTGTGGAAACACAAATGTATCAAAGAAAAAATCTGCATTTTTTGGCATTAAAATACCAATAGATGCGAAAAAACACTTAACGGATAGAGATTAGCAACTTCACATTCAGTGAAAGCATGAAGGAAGGACAAACACCCTTAACAAAATTGCGTCGGTTAACAAAGAGTCGAATAGATTGCATCGGTTTACACATAATCCTGTCGGTATGGAATGTACCAACAGTTGATAATCAAAGGTAGATTGCGACAACAAGGTTGGATGCAACAGATAGACAAAGAATTACACACACACATCCTATGGTACTACGGAAATCCCAAACACGTGAATCCTAGTTTGAACTTTTAGAAGAGGATAGACAAACATTACACTCCCTTACCTGAAAAGGGTGGGTGGGTAAGAAGAAAATGGAAGCAGTCCTACTCTCACGTTTAGTTTTTCCCTAGTATACATAACTACCAAAATATTTTCTAGACTGACAACGACCATCTTGGCTGAGACCCTGAAGGGCGGAATGGCTTTGATACCAATTGTAATACCTCGGACATTACGCTCTAAGTTCAAGCCTAGACGAACAAAAAATGGATAAGTGATTCTACCGCGAAGGCCCAAGGCCACCCACGTGCAGGCCTGACGAAGCGGAGTAGGGCACAGTACCGGCCTACCACCTTATCAACTTTCAAGAACATCGGGACATGAGCGAGCGGCGTAAGCGACAGGTAACGCGATCATGACATACACAAATGAGTATGTATGTTTATGACTTACAATAGACATCAGAGTCACACCATCTAGAAACAATGGAAACATAAATATTCCACGCCATACGGCAAGATCCAAATATCCTAAACAGATATAATATTTTAGGATACATCCTCAAACATCATGCAACAGAGTATCAAGCGGAAGCGGAAAACATGATCCGAGTACGGAAAAGAAGCAAATCGACATAAGATGCCCTGAAAATAAGCATATCCCGCCCACAGATCTCATGGATCTCCATCCCCGGAATCTCTACACCGGATAGTCGTTACCACCATCATCCGTCTCCTCAACCCAGTAACCTTCCTTGGAGTATACCTGTCCATCTAAACCAAATATTTATCGTGTGAGACCCTAGGAGTACTCAGCAAGTCTTAATGCATCTAAAGGGAACAACCTGGGGTGACGCAATTGCAGCGAAAAATAATATCTACAAAGTGCTATAGAGACACACTACACATCCATCCAACCAGAGATGGATGGACGCCCGTTAATTAATAGCAATAGTTATATAAGCAACATAAATAACCTCGCTCGTCCTCCTTCTCGCTTATCGATGAGAAGGCGGAAGAACAACCCATCCATTGACAATTTTATTAACCATTCCATGAGTGTTATACTAATTACTAGTCATGTCTTAGTCAAATTAAAGGTGGTACTTTAGTTATGATTGTCTATGATCGAGAAACTGTGCTCCAAGTCCATAACCGTGGGCACGGCTTTCAGAAAAATTTACCCTGCAGGGGTGCACAAATAGCAACACACACGATCAACCTTGGGAAGAACCAAATAAAACGCAACGAGGCCTCATGACAATGCACTCACAGGATTCATAAATTATTTCAGGAGGGCACCCCACTAAGCTACCCGCAACGAAGTTCGCCGGCTCCGAGACGGACCCAGGGTTTATGTTAATGGCTGTAAACGACTAGGAACCCGAAAGTGTGACTGGGCTTGTCGATACCGTGAAAACATTCCACGTTCCAAAACAGTACAGGTGCTCCATGCACAATCGTAAATAAAACAGTAAAACATGTAAGTACAGGATAGTAATAAAGCTTCAAACTGCTTTGTGGCCCTAAGAAATAAAGTGTGAAGCAAGCTCAGGCAAAGGGAGGTCCATAGGGTCTCATGTATGTGGATAGTGCGAATAGTCAAGGAACGGGAATCAAGTACTCAGGGTCCTACGGGACATAAGTGAACTTAAAAAACCAAATAGCAGATAATGCTCACCGATGCCTCTTTCATTAGTTCTCTACTCATATTAAGTTGTTTAGGTACTTCATTATCCAAAGACTCGTACAAACCCTACACATGCAATTCTATGACTCGCATGACCCAAACAACTCCTGCAGTAATGGCTCATGGGATAGAGATACAAGCTTCGGTGGGGTTTAAAAGTAAAGGCTATGCAATACTTGGGATTCAATTTAATGTAATCACGACTCAATGATGCAAGAGTAAGATAGAAGCATAGATACTATATGTATGCAAGCATGGGGAATTGCTTGTCTGGCAGTTCAATTGCAGGATAGAAAGAATCTGGGTAAAACTCCTGAGGCTCCTGGTATTCTCCCTGCTGAGTGTCTATCCGGATAAAAACCAAACACACAAGGAGCCGAAATAAATACATTGCACAATCATCTAAATAATATGCAACAAGCAAATAAGTATGCCATAATGGAATGATGCACAATTTACATGGCATAGCATAGCATGGCATGGTGAGATGTGGCGTACAAGAATAAAGCGTTTTATTAAGTTTTTATTCATGTTTTGCTCCCATAAATATTTTTGTATATTTAATATTTATATGATGCATGCTTCAATTCATATCATGGAATGAATAATCAGAATGGGCCCATCGCGCCGATCGATTTAGACATATTATTTGTCGAATTCGGAATTACAGAATTAAAGTTATAGATTTATTAAGAAAAAGGATTTGTTTGCATTTAATAATTTCAAATTTTTAACTTGCTCTAAAGTTATTTCTGATGGCCTATTTGAATTTCTGGCATTGTTCTGATCCAAAAACATATACTCCCTCCGACCCATATTAGTTGACTCGAATTTATCTAGATTCGGATGTATCTAGACATGTTTTAGTATTAGATACATCCAAATCTAGAAAACTCCAAGTCAAGTAATATAGGTCAGAGGGAGTATTAAACATCATATTTGTACTTGCCAAATAAAAGATATGCAATATTTAAGTAAAAGCATTTTTATTCCCTCTTTGGTTTTCTTTTATTCTTTTGTTTTCCAAAAAAAAGTGAGAAACTTTTCTTACCGGAGCTCATCCAGCCACACCCACTGATGCGTGGGCCAGGGTGCTGCTGACTTGGGCTGTGGCGGTTAGGTGGTGTGCTGGGGCTGACGGGTGGGACTACGGTGTCAGAAACTAAAAAGAAAAAGGCAGACGGGACTTGAACCCGCGACCTAAGGACTGGTTGACCAACTGGGCTGGATAACGATTGGTGTTGAAACAAGGGTTCTATTTTACATAACAAGCCAGCTGACGCTGTTACTCTGACGAACAAACCTTGCACTCTCTGAACCTGACGACGTGTTCAACTAGAGATGGCTGATGCTTACGGGATGGATTTCTCCACGCTCGCTGAACGGAAAAAGGCTTATGAGTACTAGAATTAAAGAGGATAGACAGACCTACAGCGTGGTGTGACCGGTTCGTGCTAGGGTGGTCGGTGCTGCGCGCAGTTTTGATATGAACACAGAGACAGAACAAGGCATATCTGGTTTGGACATCGACCTTGCAATCAAGATTCCCAGGGATGTGGTGGATCGTTTTGTGTGTGGTCTGGTGCCCTCAAAAGAGGATTGTGCCCTCTTTGTATGCGTGTGGTCATCCGTGCCAGAGAGGTACTGAGGTTGCCGGAATATTGGCGGGAACAAGAGGCTGCGCGATGCGTTGCTGCTGGCGCTGTCAATCCCTGACGAAAACTACAGCTCGCCACTGAACCTCGTCAGCAATAACATCACGGGAGCTTGATATTACGGGCAAGATTGCAACCTGGACACTGGACCAAACTTCACGTATAAAAGCTTGTTTTAAAGAAGGTATAACCTAGATTAATTAGGCGCAAAGAACACACGCGGAGGTGGACTGAGGCATCTGTTAGAACTCGAAGAACAGGGAACATAAACAGGCAGACGCGCGTGCTGCTGTTGTATGCGTCGGCGGGCGTCATCGACGGCGACGCTGCGGGGCATGACCGTGCTAGGGGAGGCTTTAGGGAGATGCAGCGAGTCGTGGAGCTTCTCCACGCACGCTCGCGCGCACGCGGGGAGCACGGCAGGTGGTGTTCTGTGAGGTGTCCGAGGTGACGGCGACTTGCGCGCAGGGTGCACGACAAAACGTCCGGCGAGGCTAGGCTGCTAGGAGGAGAGGGACCTTGTCTAGGAGGTTGAACCAGGGGGTCGTCCCTGACGTCGCTGGAGCGAGAGGTGGAGCGGATCGGGGCGGAAGCAGAGGTACTGGGAGCTTCGGTTTCCGGCGGCTGCGGCGGCTCCGGCGAGCTGCGGCGAGTTTCCGGCGACGTGGCTGGTACTGGGTGATGCAGAGGAGGCAGAGGGAGGTCCTGGAAGTCCTGGGCGTGCTGCAATTCACCAGGTCGGCGAGGGCAGGTGGTAGACGGGGCTAGGGTTAGGGTTTTGGCATGGCCTTGCCATGGCGGGATGCTCGCTGGAGAAGGAAGGTGTAACACCCGTCATACCTCCTGGGCCAAAATGGAGATACGGGCTGCTGTATGTGGGCTTGGCCCAGCTGATCAGGCATTGAAGCTGCTGTATGTGGTTATCATCAAATCCCGCCATGCTGCTCTCCCGTGTCTCTTTATCCTCTCCGCTTCAATGCCTGATCAGCTGGGCCTTGATAACCCCCCCAGGTCACTTTAGGCCCACATGTCAGAGACAGCATAGGGGGGGTTATAATCAACATAATCACCAACTGGGGGGGTTATCGTCAATTGTCTCGGGCAGCATGAGATGGCTTCTCCTCCAAGTCCGTCCCCTTCAGGTCCGGCGGCTGCCACAAGCCACCTTTGTATCCTCTTGTATCGGCCTCACGCCCCGATCCTCACCGGTGGCAACGGGGTGTGACAATTGGTATCTAGAGCCAGATCCTTCCACAAATTCCCCTCCACACAAAAATTCACCAAAAAAAAAATCCCAGTCGATCTGAATTCCTAGAAGCGATGGAGGTTGCGACAACAGTGACAGAGGCGAGCTTGAGCGCCATTAACAAGACCTTGATACAGCTCAACCTGACACTGGCCCGTATGGCCTCTAGGCAAGACCAGATGCTCCTGGTTTCGAAGAAGATTACGGCGGCGCTCGCGCCCCCCGCTACAACCACGCCAATGTTCGTGCCGGGTGGAGTACTGGATCAGCAGACGACCGAGCCTTCGTCGTCCTCGCTCTTCTCAGCCGTTCCTGTCGTGGGCGTTGGTGCTATGCACGCGGACGCAGTCTTCGTGTCCGCCACGCCCGCCAAGTGTTTGACAAAAAGCCCTGGCCAGGACCCTGACTGCAGCTATGCCAAATTAGCGTTCTCAACCAGTGACACTACAAAGCTCATTGCTACGACCTCGTCCGGTGCCAGGAACTGCAGGCTGCAAGGTGTGGGCGGGGCGGGCATGACCACGCCCGCAGGCTGTTCGACTCATGTCCTCACCGTCTCTGCTGCAGGTGCTCGTTCTGCCTACAACGACCGGGGTAGCACCTCCTTTCCCCGTTTTGATGGCACAAATCCAGGCCTCTAGCGAACTCAATGTCTCGAGTACTTCACTCGCTTCAATATACATAAGTGCATGTGGGTTCTCGCTGCATCGATGCACATGGATGGTAAAGCCAAGGAGTGGTACAAGGCATACAGGCTGCGTCAAGCAATTGGTGCTTGGCCTGAGTTCACCGACCATGTTGAAGCACACTTTTCCGTTAGGAATCTTCCACCATCGACAACCTCCAACACAGTAGCGGTGCCGACATTGCTGGGCACACCTGCTGTCACGCTGGAAAAACTCTCCACTCGGCCTGCATCCACTTGCGCCAAGGTGTTCGCCGAAATGCCATCGCCGCCCATGCCAAGGCCCGGCGTCGAGGTTTTCCAGCCTACAGCGGTGTCAACTGCTGCGGAACGTCGGGTGCAGTCCAAGGCCATGTCTCCTGTCACGGAGACAACTGCCGCCACACCGCTCATTGTAGATGAGGTCGTGGCCTCTCCTCTGTGTCATGAGAAGGTGCAGCAACACAGTTCACTTGAGGTGCTTGACATAAGGCTTGAGGTGACACGGAGTGAGAAGAAGGTTTGCATCATCAAGTGGGTGTCAGGGGTGTCAATCCATCGTCACCCAGCACAATGGACTCCTAGGAGAGAGTACCGCTGCTCCTTACCTCCACCGCCGCCACGCCCTCTGGACCAGCAATATTCCGCAAGCACACTAGAACTGGACCACAACAGTTCTGAAAAAAAATGTAGTTGAGAGTACTTGTCGTATATCTGAGAAGGTGCCCCAGTGGAGGAGCAGTGCTTTCAGTCGTAGGAATACTAAAGAGCAAAGAGTAGTGCACGTGTTCCGGTCTGGTACAAGGATAATTTCTGCAGAGGTTGGTGAACAATGGGATCCAGTGATAAATCTTGGATGCTGGTGCTTGTGGTTGTCCCAGTGCTTCAAGGAGTATTTTATAGATCCTGTACCACAGTTTGAGCACTACATGATGTTTTTCAGCTTGCTTGAGCAGTGGGAATTTCCTAGATATTCAAGTAAGACTAATCCTGGGATGTATGCGCTCATGAAGGTGCAACACTTGGATAACAGGTTAAGAAGACCATGGGATCCGGGAAAACAAGAGGTTGTGATAGATGGCTTATTTGGTTTGAAACTCCATGCAGAAACATACATCAGTCAGTGCAATTTTGCTGTTGTTACCAGATCAAGGAAGGATGCTAAAGCAAAGCAATTAACCACTAATATTTTGTTGGATAAGATGCCAGCTTGGGAACGAAGTGGTTTCAGCCCTGGATTGCAGCCACACTTGGGGATAACACCATCAAGTAGAAGGCAGGTAAGTCCAGATTGTCTGCCCATTATTATTGCAAGGTTTGCCAGATGTTCAGTTGAACGGTTGGCGTTGTACAAGTGCATTTGGAATGTTCAGAAGGCTGCAGTTTGTATCTTGCTTAAGCTCAACCTGAGAGATGTATTCTGCCTGATACAAAAGGTAATCAAATTGTTAGGTATACAAACCTATGAAGGAGGAGCTGTTCAGCCAATAGGAGACAACCAACCCAGCTGGGCTGTGAATTCCCAAGGTGTCGTTCAGCTCCATGGTCATATTAGACTTGGGTGTCCATGCTTCATTTTTGTTCAGTTGGAATGTACAAGTCAATATATAGAGGTCCTTGCTTATTGGTGTTCAGTGGAGGTGCAGGCAACATATCGATCAGCTCATATAGTCCTAGCTGATTTCAGTTTGATTGCCGGGGGCACTGCTGCTACTAAATCAAAGGAGCCTTTTCAGTGTGTCAGTTGGCAATATCAGATCAGTGGCTGGGATTTATTCTTTCAGGAGGGAATGGTTCACAGGAATCAACTGAAAGCTGGATCAGGATGTTATTTTCACATGCAATCCGGGTCATTTGGGTGGAATATAACTCAGATATGCAACGTGTCAATGCCTGATGGAGTACCATGGGATCTTGGAGGCGTTCATAGAACCGAAATCCATGCAATTGCTTGGGGACAAGCAATGTTTTGTGGGGTGGTAGTGTAACACCCGTCATACCTCCTGGGCCAAAATGGAGATATGGGCTGCTGTATGTGGGCTTGGCCCAGCTGATCAGGCATTGAAGCGGAGAGGATAAAGAGACACGGGAGGGCAGCATGAGATGGCATCGAACAGAACATGAAACTGAACAAGCCTGAACTCTCCTCTGTCTTCCTCCGCCTCTGTTCTTCTCCTCCAAGTCCATCTCCTTCAGGTCCGGCGGCTGCCACAAGCCACCTTTGTATCCTCTTGTATCGGCCTCACGCCCCGATCCTCACCGGCGGCAACGGGGTGTGACAGAAGGAGAGGGGGTCTGGGCGAGTTGGATCTCGATCTGTAGCTGGCTTGGGGCTGGGTGGTGCTTAGTCAGCAGATAAAGATCGGGGAGGGAAGGAGGAGCACATGGGGTGGCCTTGCTTTTGCAAAAAGGAGGGCTCGGGTGGATGAGCTCTGTTAGACTATGTAGTCGTATCCGTTTGGTATTCTATAAACCCAACCGAGACTCAAATTTTGTATTGTACTTACCTTGTACTCCTTATATATATATATATATATATATATATATATATATATATATATATAGTGGCGCTATTTGACACCCAGGGTGTAGAATAGTTATTCTTCATCCACCCCCTATCTTTCAAACCGTACATGATTTTTATGTCACGTAAATTTTCTCTTATCCCGGAAGTCAAGAAGAACATAAAAAAATTTAGACATGTTATAAAAAAAATATTTACATGCCGTAAAAAAATACGGCGTAAAATGCGAATTTTCTATGTTTTTTACACTATAATGACTCATAAATCGTATTTTTATGTCATTTTTTTGCGTTTCTGATGAATATGTACATAATTATTAGTATACAAAACATAAATTTATGTTAGTAACTATTGCATCTATGTTTCCAATTTGCATGTTGAAGAAAGCTCCTCATCTGACATCAAAGATGTCCGCAGTGGTACTGTACATGTTTACTAGAGGCTATGGATTCAATTATATTCCTGGAAATCTGATTTTATAATGCTTCATACTGCTTTTTTGCCTGACTCTTCCTATGGTTGTAATAGAACTTGAGCTGCCATGACAACATAAGTATGAACTTACTTCCCATATTTTGAAATGCAGATCTGTAAGTAACCATGTGCTTGTAGGTATATGTGGAATTGCTATGCCTAAGAGCTAAGATGGTTTAGTATTTTATTTATCACATATCTCCCTGCTCCTCCTATGTATGCATCTGTGAGTATTAATTATTTTGACAAGGGGTACTGTAACAAGTAGTCGATTAATGTCTGTTTTCCTATTAATTAGTTTTCCATCCTGTCTTGCTGTGGACTGTATATATGTACATTCAATTTTATTGACAAAACTTTCCTCAAAGTAGTAGTTTAAATGTTCACATATTAGAGTTGAGTCCACTCATTTGCTTAGCTCCAGTAGTTCTGCTTTGGTGACCTTGAGAAAGTAAAATTACTCTTTGGCAGTTGGTCAATAGTTTTCTATTTCAGTGACTTAGTTTTGTTTGGTGATAAAAAAGAAGAAGAAATATTGTATAAAAATGTTATAAATGATATTGTAACACTCAGTGTGGCTAATTCAAAATTTTCCTTGCGGCACGATGATGTGTTTGCTTACTTTTGTCTCAAGAGGAAAAGGAAGATCCGAGGAGTCTTTAGTGAAACTCAGTTGACTTGGTTGCCACCTGTGTGATTTTGCTTGACAAATAGTATCTGCAAATTTTTTGGGTCCGCTGAGGAGGGTTGGCTTGGTCTGCTTTTACCTAACGTTGCCAACAATTATGGGCATCTAGTCACAGGCTCTTGTTCTTGAGCAGAATGGCAGGCACACTTCCATGAAAATTATGATGGATTCCTATCAAATAGAAAGCTTCCTCTTAATGTGAACATATTTTGATGTTCTTCCTAGTTTCTAGGTCCATCCTTCAGATTGCAGTGCTACTGGTGCTACTGAAGTAAGAAATACATGAACTGATTTGCTTGATTACCCATGCGGTTTGAATGTCAATATTTCTGAAAAAATATTGCATCTGTTCATGTGCAACAGTTTACCCAATATTTTTTAATACACTGACTTGAGTATGTATTCGAAGGAATAAAATAATATGCTGAACGTGATTTTACTTGTCATTTATTTCTTTGAAGGAGTAGGGTGTACATGCTGGTTCAGAAAAAGATTAAAGGAGCATATTGTACTGATTTTATTCCATGTAGGTGTGTTGGTGGTTCCATATAGACAATGCCCTTCTGTTTTTTTATGCACTGAAAAGTTCCATCTAGCAAGTTCCTGGCTCTTTATTCTGTTTCTGAATTAATGTTAGGTGCTTCTTTTTCATCGTCAATATGACAGTGGTAGCCTGGTAAGCTATTTAAGTTTCGATGCTACATAATTCATTTTCATTAAATGACATATGTGGAGAACTTGGGACCTGCCCCATCTTTACCAATTTGAATGTGGAAGTAATGATTTTCTCTCCAATTGACCAATTGTGCATCATCTTGATTAGTAATTGTTAAATTTTACTTGATGTATTTATTGTTTCTGTAAAAGATGAATCCTTATACAAGTATTCTGCATCTTTTAATTTTATCGGCATCAATGGTATCTCCAATATAGTGAAGTGTGGCCATGCCCAGCTAGTAGGTTCTTTGTGAAACTACCGATCAAAATAATTCTGGTGCTATGAATGACATTATGAAATTATTTTGGTCAGAAATTTGAAATAAATGAAATATTATTGCCATGACTTATCCATCCTGCTCCCTTGAGCTCATTCTCTTTAAAAACTAATATCATGAGAAAATATTGCATTACCAAACTGCAGTAGCCTTTTATAGTAACTTCACTGTCGCCCCAAGCACCAGTGTTCTGTTGTATGATAGTCCTACATGAGATATTTTTGTGGCTTTTTTTTCAATGCAGAGCGGTGAAGGTTATGGGCAAAACTCTTGATAGGGTTAACAAAAATCCGTATACAATGGTTTGTCAGGATTCTTCTACTTTTCACTTTGATGACTATCAGGGAGTGTCATTGAGGCTGCAGTCTCTTTCTCCTCGCCTTCTCAGCGACTGTATCCAGGGGGCTGGGGAAGTGGCAGGGGAATGAATAAGAGAAGCAATGGATCACCTACTGGAGCTATAAGAACTCTATACCGTCTACTGGAGGATGTGGACGAGGAAGATGATCAGGAAGAAGATGATAAATCATCGTACGAATCGGACAAAAGCCATTCGCTGCTACTATGACACGATGCAACAAATTAAAATGTAAAGAATCTGTTTGTGTTGTGCACCATAACTCATGTCTCCTGTACTTCCACTCTAAGAAAAATGTATTTACCTTTTGTTCTTCTGATTTATGAAATGTTTTGGAATAGTTCTTTGCGCATTAGAAAGTATATTTATTATTTATTACATGATTGGTTAAAAATGGCTGTCGGTCTGCATTTCCGATCTATGTAACCTGGCCTTCCTTTTTTACATCACATGCATGTGTGTTTTTGCCGGCAAAGAAATGGATATCCGAGCATGTCCAACCTAGTTATGTTAGGCCGATGTTTCTTACGTCACATGCCAGTTTATTATGTCGCATATTAGGTTGCACGGCTGCACGATCAGATATCTTATGTCGCATGCAGAAAGATTACGTTGCTTGGTGCGCGAGCAGGATCGGATATCTTATGTCGCACGCAAAAAAGATTATGTCGCTTGGTGCGCGAGCGGGCAGTCTGGCGCGGACGCAATGGGCTGGCAGAGCCGGCCGGGAACAACTCATTCTGCACCAGGGAGTCAAATAGCACGACTCTACCTCTTACGATTTTATGGTATCAGAGCTGAAGATCTACGGACCGATATGAGTATCTCGTCGTCCTTCTCGAACGTCTCCTCTGGCGTTCTCTCCTCACGCTTGCCCACTTATTCCGCTTCCCCTACAGTAGATCTGATGGCTTCGATGCCCTCGGTTATTCCCACTACCCCGATCTGTTTGCTAAATTGGATCACTAGTCGTCGATCTAGAGAGAATAGGGTTTTAGAGAAAACGTACCGTCGGCCTTCAAGGTTGACGACGAGCTCGTCATGGAGCTCGACGGAGTGGTGGCGGCGGTGAAGTGGGTTATTCCCGCCGCTACAGCGTTAGCCCAATCGGAGGCTCTAGGGTTTGGGGTGTTCGGTAGGGTGAGTGGGCACGACGAACCTTGGCGTTCGTGCCCCCGACCCCCACCTCTTTTATGTGCGCTGCGCGACGGGGACCCACCAACGACGGTAATGTTGGGCGCCCCCGATTAGGGCGCGAGACCGAGTCGGTCGTCCGTTGGGACGACCGTGGAGATCAATCTAACATTCTCCCCCTTGATCTCATCTTCCATTCAACTTATACTTTTGTACCCATTTCATCACAGATCAGCATACAGGACATGTCTCATCATAATGGTCAGTTACGCACCATAGATTCAACAGCCTCTATACACCTCTCTATTTTTGAAACAGACTCTTGTTCTTAGGCCCTTAATGTCCAGGTATCATAGGCTTTCCCGTAAACCCATGCCGGCTAAGTGTTCTCTGAACACACTGGGTGGTAAGCCTTTTGTGAGCGGATCCGCGAGCATTTCTTTTGTACTTATATGCTCTAAACTTATGGTATGATCCTGGATTCTTTCTTTCACAACATAAAACTTAATATTAATGTGTTTGGCAGCAACACTTGACTTGTTGTTGTGAGCATAGAATACTGCTGGCTCATTGTCGTAGTACATTCTGAGTGGTCTTTGAATGTTGTCCACCACTCTTAACCCGGGTACAAACTTCTTTAACCAGTTTGCCTGCCCCGTGGCCTCATAACATGCTACATACTCAGCTACCATCATGGACGATGCCATGATGGTTTGCTTGGAGCTTTTCCATGATATAGCTCCACCTGCGAGAGTAAATATGTATCCCGACGTAGATTTTCTTTCATCTATATCTCCCGCATAGTCTGCATCTAAATACCCTTCTATCTCAAGGGAATCAGATCTTCTGTATGTTAACATGAGACCTTTTGTGCCTTTTGCATAACGCAATGCCTTCTTTACCATTTTCCAATGGTCTATTCCTGGATTACTCTGAAATCTGCCAAGTACCCCGGTAACAAAAGCTAAGTCAGGGCGTGTACATACTTGAGCATACATCAAACTTCCGACAGCAGAAGCATATGGAACCGCTTTCATTTGATCGATCTCATATTGGTTCCTGGGACATTGGAAATTCCCAAATCTATCGCCCTTAACTATAGGAGCAGGCGTAGGATTACTCGCATGCATACTATACTTCTTCAGAATCTTCTCTAAGTATGCCTTCTGCGATAGCCCTAAGACCCCCTTTTCTCTATCTCAGAGAATCTCAATTCCTAGAACGAATGAAGCTTCACCGAGATCTTTCATATCAAAATTCGAGGACAAGAATTTCTTTGTCTCCAATAGTAGACTAACATCACTACTAGCGAGTAGAATGTCATCCACATACAGGATAAGGAAAATGAACTTCCCATTCTTGAACTTTGCATATACGCAATTGTCCTCCTCATTCTCATCGAACCCAGACTTTCTTATTGTTTCATGGAACTTTAAGTACCATTGCCTGGAGGCCTGTTTTAATCCATAAATGGATTTCTTCAGACGACATCCCATACGTTCTTTTCCTTCCACAGCAAAACCCTTGGGTTGTGCCATGTAAACTTTTTCTTCTAGGTCTCCATTTAGGAAAGCCGTCTTTACATCCATCTGATGCAATTCTAAATCATAGTGTGCCACTAAAGCCATTACGATTCTAAAAGAATCCTTACTTGAGACTGGAGAAAATGTCTCATTATAATCTATTCCCTCTCTTTGGGTGAAACCTTTAGCAACAAGTCGGGCTTTATATCTTTTAATATTTCCTCTAGAGTCACATTTTGTTTTGTAGACCCATTTACAGCCTACTGTTTTGGCTCCTTTAGAAATTTCTTCTAAATCCCAGACTTTGTTACCACTCATGGATCTCATTTCATCTTCCATGGCTTCAAGCCACCTTGATGAGTGAGCACCTTTAATGGCTTCTCAAAATGTGGTGGGATCACCCTCCATTTGAACTTCTTCACTTGCATAGACTTCAAAATCGTTAGGAATAGTTGGCTTTCTAGTTCTTTGAGACCTCCTGAGGGTCTCGCCTTCTGGCACATTCTCTGTTTGGGGCTTTTCCAGCTCCCCCTCTTGTGTGACAACAGGGTCTTCATTTTCATTCATTGTTGCCACAGGAGAACTAACAACAGGTGGCACATCGACATATTCCTGTGTCGGTGCAGCAGCAGGTATCGAGAAAAATGGTTCCTGAATCATCGGAGTGGGTGCATGCACCCGCTTCTCCTCAAGGTTGATTTCTCGTGATACCGTGCTCCCCCTGATCATCTGATCCTCCAGAAACACAGCGTGTCTCGTTTCCACAAACTTAGTAAATTTGTCTGGACAATAGAAACGATAACCTTTTGACTTGTCTGGATAGCCAATGAAATGGCAACTTACTGTTTTAGGATCTAACTTCCCAAGGTTTGGGTTAAAGAGCTTAGCCTCAGCTGGACAGCCCCACACTCGCAAATAATTGAGTGAAGGTTCACGACTAGTCCATAACTCATATGGTGTTTTAGACACCGACTTACTAGGAACTCGATTAAGTATGTGAATGGCGGTTTTTAACGCCTCCATCCACAAAACAACCGGTAAGGTGGAGTAACTTAACATGCTTCTTACCATATCCATCAAGGTACGTTTACGTCTTTCAGCTACTCCATTCTGCTGAGACTCGCCCGGCGTTGAATACTGGGCTACTATACCATGTTCCTGTAGAAACCTTGCAAAAGGTCCAGGAACCTGGCCATATGGGGTGTGCCGACCGTAGTATTCGCCTCCACGATCAGACCTTACTACTTTGATTTTTAAACTATGCTGATTTTCAACTTCAGCCTTAAATATCTTAAATTTATCCAATGCTTCAGAACACTCTCTAATTGGATAAATGTAACCATAACGCGAATAATCATCCGTGAATGTTATGAAAGAATCATATCCATCCACAGATGTCACAGGAAACGGACCACATATATCCGTATGAATTATTTCTAAGACTCCTGTGCTTTTTTTGGCGCCCTTTTTAATGTTCTTTACGAACTTTCCTTTAATGCAATCGATGCATTGCTCTAAATTTGAAAATTCTAAAGGCGGTAGAATTGATTCTTTTACTAAGCGTTCTATTCTCCCCATCGAAATATGGCCTAAACGACAGTGCCATAATTTCTAAGAGACATCATCAATTCTTTTCCTTTTATTCTTTCCATTCAGGGATGAGGAGGCATTCTCATTCTCAGCGCTTAATGCATACACATTCTCACAAAGTGATAACAAATAAAGCTTGTCTTGTCTGAAGGCAAGACCAACAATCTTATTATTAAGTCTGATCTTACATTGTCCATCACCAAAATGGCAAGCAAAACCATCATCATCTAAGCGTGATACACTTATTAAGTTTCGATGCAAAGAGGGTACATAAAGTACATCTACTAGTAAAAGTACAAAGCCATTTGATAATTCTAATGGGAGATCTCCAATAGCTTCGACTTCAGCTTGGACGCCATTTTCCACTTTAATTCTTCTTTCTCCTCTTTGCAGGGTCCTTATCATACGGAATCCCTGTAATGAATTTGCAACATGGACAGTCGCACCTGAGTCAATCCACCAAGTAGATTTTGCATAACTTAAAAATAGTGATTCATCAACAAAAGTAATTAAATCCTCACCTTTCTTGCATAGATGCTTTAGGAAGCTCACACAGTCACTCATGTAGTGGCCCTTTTCCTTGCACCACCTGCAGGTGTCCTTGTCCACCTCCTGCTGTCGGTGATCATCATCCTTTCCATGTGGCTTAGAAGGAGGGGGATGCCCCTGAGGTTTCCCTTGTGGCCTCCCTTGTGGCCTGGAACCTTGAAAGTTCCTCTTCTTGGTTGGGCTCAGGTAGTTCACAGAATCACCAGATTGCCCCTTGAGCCTCTCTTCTTCTTGTACACACATGGCCATCATCTTCTCAATACCCCACTTTTCTGGCTGTGCGTTGTAGTTCACAGCAAAAGTCTCAAATTGGTTTGGTAGTGAGGCAAAGATCAGGTGAATGATGAACTCGACTGAGAGCTCCATGCCCATGGTCTTAAGCTTGGAAGACATGTTGCTCATTCGCAATATGTGGTCCCTTACTCCACCACCAGTGTACCTTGTAGTAACAAGTTTCTTAATGAGAGAGCTCGTATAGGCCTTTGAGGACCCAGTAAACTGACTCTCTACCTTCTTCAGGTACTCACTGGCAGTGCTACATTCTGGGATTGCTCCCCTTATTGCTTCCATAATGGAGCTCTTAATGACCATCAAGCACTTTCTGTTGGACGAGTCCCACTTTGCACGATCAAGGTCGTACTTCATTCTTATTGGTCCATGGTCATGGACCCTTTTGTTGAAGTCATCTTCACTTTCTTTTTCGCTCCTCACGGGGTCCTCAGGTTTTTTGGGACAGGTCTCAATCAGTGCCAAGTCGAGGTCAAGCAAAGCAAGCCCCATCTCAACCTTCTCTCGCCATGAGCCGTAGTTCCCTCCGTTGAGGGGCTCAATAGCCGAGATGAAACTCATAGGATTGCCTGAAAATATCACCAAAATGAGTTAATTCAACGTTGGTCAAATTAAAACATGAAACTTCTCAATATTAATTCTACATCACCGTTGGGCAGAAATAGAACTAATAGTGATAAAACTTACTATCCATAGTGAAAATCTTACTAACAACGTTGGTCATCAAATAAAATCCTCACTTTATTGCAATCAAGCAAAAACATTTAACTACTTGCAGCGGAAAAAAATATGAACAAAATTCATCAACTTTACAATTTACAGAAACTTTATTGTTACTTAAATATTTTTCTACACAAAATTTCGTTGGATAATTTTGCTATAGAAAAAACTGTGTAAAAAACATCAAAAACAGATGATTAAAATTGGCAAAAAGGCTTCTGTAAATAAAAACTGGATGGACTATTCTGTTATGCCCTCTTGGGCCTTTACTGTTCGCGGCCCAGCCAGCTTCGAGCGTGGCGTTGCTTATCTGCCGCGCGCAGGCGTTGCTCTGCGGGCCCCCTTTCAGCCCGCAGGCCGGCCCACGGCCCACGCACGCAGGAGCCAGCGGCCGCCGCTCGATCTCAGCCGTCCGTCGCCATCGGACGGACGAGCGCACTTCTCGGCCGCATATAAGGCCCGCCAGCGACCGCCCCCCCTTTCAACCCTAGCTCACTTCACTCCCCCACCCCGCAGCTGTCTCCCCGCGAGAGCCTGCTCTCTGGCGACGCTGCTCCTCTGTTGTGCTCGAACGAGCGCCGGTGAGGAGTGGCTCCGCCGGCCGCGAGGCTGCGTCAGCCCCTCCCCTCCTTTTGTTCCGTCCACACCCCACCCCGCAACGAGCAGGACGAGAACGGCGATGATTGGCGGCGTCCCCCTGCCCTCCTTGCCGACTGTGCGTCCACCCGCGGGTGGGCGCACTGCCGTCAAGCGGCGCAGCGGCGGCGCCCTCTGCTGGCGCACAGTGCACGGCGGCGGCCGGTTCCCCTCCCCCATTTTTTTGTTCTTGTTTGATTCGGATTCGGGAGGGTAAACAGAGGATGTTATCTTGCATCTAGGGTTCGGGGATGGGGAAAACTAAAGAAAAAACGGGGCTTTCCTTTTCTGTTCAATTTTTTTAGATCGATTTGATCCGAGGAGAAGGGGATCTGTGGCTTTGGGGTTCGATTTTCTTCACCCGAGAGGAGTTATGTTCTTCTTCCCGACCTCGGCTTGCCGATGCATCGGGATCGAGAGGAACGGCGCGGCCTTGCGGCGGCGCTTCTGAAAGCCCTAGCCTTTTGCTTTTCTTCCTCGGATCTACCACTTTCTCTACTAGATCAACTAGGACTAGCGGCTCTGATACCATTGTTTGCTAAATTGGATCACTAGTCGTCGATCTAGAGAGAATAGGGTTTTAGAGAAAACGTACCGTCGGCCTTCGAGGTTGACGACGAGCTCGTCATGGAGCTCGACGGAGTGGTGGCGGCGGTGAAGTGGGTTATTCCCGCTGCTACAACGCTAGCCCAATCGGAGGCTCTAGGGTTTGGGGTGTTCGGTGGGGTGAGTGGACACGATGAACCTTGGCGTTCGTGCCCCCGGCCCCCACCTCTTTTATGTGCGCTACGCGACGGGGGCCCACCAACGACGGTAACGTTGGGCGCCCCGATTAGGGCGCGAGACCGAGTCGGTTGTCCGTTGGGACGACCGTGGAGATCAATCTAACACGATCAACCTCACCAACATGATTACGATCAAACTCACATCGGGCCAGCGTCTCATAGGTTTCGTTGATGGTACACTTCCCTATCCGTCGATGACTATCTCCAATCCGATGGCTGCTGAAGCTACTGCTACTCCTACAGTTCTCAATCCGCTGGCAGCGGCTTGGCATCAACAAGATCAGCTAATTCTGTCGACGATTGTGTGTTCTCTCTCAGAAGGGGTGATCGGCATGGTTATGTCTGCTACTACCTCACGTGCAGCTTGGGAAATTCTAGCGGCCAGCTTTGCGTCGCAATCTACTTCCCGCATGATTCAGATCCGAGGCGCCCTTCAAAACGCAAAGAAGCTGGACATGAACATTGCAACGTTCTACAATCAGGTGAAGCAGATGTCCGACACGCTGACGTCAATCCGACAGCCTCTACGACCCAAAGAATTCACCGCATATCTTGTGAACGGGCTGGACAGCGACTACGATCCTGTGGTTGCGGTGGTCTCGGCTTGAGCAATGACTGGTCCTATGCCGGTCAGCAAGGTCTATGCACAGCTATTGCATACTGAGCAGCGTCTCAATTCCAGGAGGGTAGAGCTTGGCATTGATCTTCACTCCGCTAATTATAGCAACAGATTTGGAGGTGGAGGTGGTGGAAAACCATCGTTTCAGCCCAGCTACCAGCAACGCCCTCCGACTCCAAGGACATACTACCAGCCCAACAAGCCATCTGGCGGTGGCAATGGAAACTTTACTAGCAGCAACTTTACTGATCGTCGCGGCACTCCTCCTGCATCGAGCGGCACTAGGCCCACCTACCAGATTTGTGAGAAGGTTGGGCACGTTGCCTCTTGGTTGGGCACGTTGCCTCTTGCTGCTTCAAACGCTACAGTCGCAGTTACCTCGGTGCCGACAATGATGGTCGTTACATGGAGAAGCAACTCGCCGTGGTCTCAGTGACACATGGGTCTACTTCCTTGTACCCTGTTGATCCTGCCTGATATGCCGATACCGGGGCGACGGACCACTTCACGCATGAGCTTGTGAAACTCCACATGAGGGAACCGTACCAAGGCAAGGATCATGTCCATACAGTTAATGGATCAGGTATGCGCATTATACATATTGGTCAATCCTTGGTTCCTACTCCTTCACGTCCTTTACACCTTAAGATGTCCTCCATGTTCCTTCTGTTACTCGCAATCTTCTTTCGGTTCGTAATTTCACACAAGATAATAACGTTTTCTTTGAATTTCATCCGTGGTATTTTTGTGTCAAGGACCGGGACACTCGGGAGGTTCTTCTCAGAGGCGGATGTCGTGGAAACCTCTATAATCTTGATGCTTCATCCATCAAACAAGTCTTCAGCGGTGTTAAAGTGTCACGTGAGAAATGGCACTCATGTCTAGGTCATCCAGCTACTCAAATAGTCCAGCATGTTCTTCATCGTCATGAGTTACCTTCCATATCAGTCAATAAAGATGTAATTTGTGATGCTTGTCAACAAGGCAAAAGTCACCAATTGCCCTTTCCTCTTTCTACTAGAGTTGCTAGTGCTCCTCTTGAGATGATTTTTTCAGATGTTTGGGGTCCTGCTCAAGTTTCTGTTAGTGGACACGAATATTACGTGAGCTTTGTTAATGCATATAGTCGTTTTACATGGTTGTACCTTCTTAAGCATAAATCTGATGTTTTCCAAGTTTTTCTTCAATTTCAAAAACATGTTGAGCGCCTCTTAAATCATAAAATTATTCATGTTCAAACTGATTGGGGTGGCGAGTACCATAGGTTGAACAAGTTTTTCTCGGATATTGGCGTCTCACACCGTGTGTCGTGTCCTCATACACATCAACAAAATGGCATTGCTGAACGTAAACACTGTCATATTGTCGAGACTAGATTAACTCTTTTGGCTCATGCTCTATTCCTTATCGTTTTTGGAGTGATGCTTTTTCTACCGCGTGCTTCCTCATTAATCGCCTTCCTAGCTGCGTTATTTCTATGCAAACTCCTCTTGAGCGTCTTTTAGGGGAAGTTCCGGACTACACATTCTTACAGTTTTTGGTTGCACGTGTTGGCCTCATCTTCGCCCCTACAACAAATATAAAGTTGAGTTTCGGTCCAAACGGTGTGTCTTTCTTGGTTACAGTTTTCTACATAAAATATATAAGGTCTTCATGTTCCCATTAATAAAGTCTATATATCTCGTGACGTCATCTTCAACGAAAATGTTTTTCCTTTCTCTCAAACTACCAACACATCCACACAACCATCTACTTCTTCCGATCCGTTGCACCCTGACCAATTGTTGATGCTGCATATACTCCACTCCTTTTAGCTAACCATGGTGCAGGTACAGTCCGTGGTGCGCGTTTGGAGCTTCTAGATGATATTTCTATTGATGCTGCTCATGTGGACGTCGATCAAGCGGCGCTGCATGACGCTGATGTGAGTCATGCGTTGCATGGTACTGACGTGAGCCATGCAAATGAGGTTTTGGTTGGACCAGATTCTGTCACCAGCTCCCTCCTTGGTGCAACCTACTACATCAACCTCACGAGGTACTCACGACTCGTTATTTATTGGCCCGTCATCGCCTGGTACTGCTACCTCGACTACTGAATCGGACTCCAGCCCATTGCCAGCTCCTCCTCCGCCCGCTCCTGGTGTTACTACTCGCTTGCAGCGAGGTCTTCGACAGCCCAAATGGCGGACCGACGGCACTGTTGCATGGAACGCTGTTCGTCAGGCACATACCACTGATCTTGTTCATATGGAGCCACGTAATTATCGCGAGGCAATGGCTAGTCCACACTGGCGTGAGGCAATGTAATCAGAATTTCAAGCTCTTCAGTCAAACCAAACATGGCGTCTTGTTCCTCCTTTACCTGGTATCAATATAATTGACTCAAAGTGGGTCTTCAAGATAAAGCAGAAACCGGATGGTTCTAGCGATAGATACAAAGCTCGTCTTGCTGCCGAAGGGTTTAAACAACGTTACGGTCTTGATTATGAGGATAACTTCAGTCCAGTTGTCAAACCCACTATTGTTCGTTTACTTCTGTCTATGGCTCTCAGTCATGGTTGGCATCTTTGACAGCTTGACATACAAAATGTCTTTTTGCATGGAGTTATTGAGGAGGAGGTGTTTATGCGTGGCTTTGAAGATCCACTACACCCTAGTTATCTTTATCGTCTTCATAAAGCACTTTATGGACTTAAACAGGCACCTCGTGCGTGGCATACACGACTCAGCTCGGTTCTTATTGATCTTAGATTTACACCGTCTATAGCTAATTCATCCTTGTTTATCTTTAGACGTCCGGATCTCACCATATATTTACTTGTCTACGTGGATGACATTATTGTTGTTAGTTCGACTGTTTCTGCTTCGGATCACCTTGTCCATCAGCTTAGCCAGTCCTTCGCGGTTAAGGATCTTGGCATGCTTCATTATTTTCTTGGTATTGAGGTGCTGCAATCTGATAGTGGTCTTCTTTTGAGTCAGCGCAAATACTTGTCTGAACTTCTTTGGAGAGCTGGTTTACTTAAGTGTAGTCCGGCCTCTACACCTATGGCTTCTACTGAGCGGTTATCTACTACAGATGGTACCCTTCTTAATGCTATAGAATCTACTTGCTATTGTAGTGTTATTGTTGGCTTACAGTATCTTACCATGACACGTCCTGATTTGGCTTTTGCGGTCAACAAGGTGTGTCAATATTTGCATGCTCCTCATTCCTCTCACTTGTCAGCTGTAAAGAGAATATTACAATATGTTCAAGGCACCATCACTCATGGTTTACTTCTGCGGTCTACTTGATCTAATGGTCTACTATCTGCATTTTCTGATGCGGACTGGGCTGGTAGTGCCGATGACCATGGATCCACGGGGGCTATGCTATATTCTATGATGGTAATTTGGTTGCGTGGAGTGCTCGCAAACAGGATACAGTCTCACGTTCTAGTACAGAGTCTGAGAAAGCTCTTGCAAATGTTACTGCAGAGCTTATCTGGGTACAAGCCCTTCTTGGTGAACTTGGAGTCTTTCAGCATAATCCACCTATTTTGTGGTGTGATAATATTGGAGCAATGTTTCTTTCTTACAACCCAGTCTTTCATGCTCGTACTAAGCATATTGAAGTTGATTATCATTAAATCCGAGAAAGGGTTGCTCAGAAGTTGCTTCAGATACGATTTATTTTGTCCAAGGATCAGTTAGCTGATATTTTCACTAAACCACTACCGTTACCATTGTTTCAGTCCTGTATACGCAATCTCAACCTTAGTGGTGCAGGTTGAGATTGAGGGAGGGTGTTAGACTATGTAGTCGTGTCCGTTTGGTACTTTATAAACCGAACCGACTCTGACTTTGTATTGTACTTACCTTGTACTCCTTTTCCTGATATATATATATACATATACGTAGGCCGGCCCGTGTTGGGTGCTGTGCGAATCCCCTTACAATCCTAGCTACCTCTTACGATTTTAAGCTCTTCTCTCTCTTGCTTTGATTAGAGAGAGAAAGGAGGGTCCATCGACATGGTGGTGGGGGGTGATTTGGTCTTGGTCTGGTGCAACCAAAACAAGGAGGGATGGCTCGGTTAGATTAGGTTTTGTTCAAAAACAAACAAGCAAACAAGTTCAGAAGAATTTGAAAAAAGAAAGGTCACATGTGGCATAAGGAGAAGGAATAAAAGGCATGTGCTATAGCAAAGAAATCAAATGAACAGGGCACATGCACATAGATAAAAGAGAGATAGTGGCAAAGGCTTGCATGGGGCATGCATGTGCTAGTTGTGAAAACAACTAGAATTTGATCACATCACATGAATTCCAACTAGCCTTCCCAAAAGAATGAAGATTCAAAAGAAGAAGAATATGGAACCCTTCCAACTATATGGCTTATTCGAATTTGAGTGCATGCATAGATAATAAGGTGGCCATGCATAGTGTGTGTGCGCCACTATAAATTCATATGGCCACAATATATTCAAACATAACCTTAGTTCAAATAAGGACATATGACAATTGGAAAGAGCACCACTCACATAGCATGCAAAGGTGGCCATGTGGCTCCATATAGTTAATATTGTGAAAACAACATAGATCATATATGAAAGCATATAGAAATAGAAGTGGATCCATCCAAGCACATATGAGCTAGATGTAAATAACAATAGAAGGCAAAGGCTCACATGTAGTTGGATGGTGGAATTTTAAGGTGGTGATAAGAAAGGTGGTGGAGGTTGAAAAGATATGCCCTTAGCTCAACTTGGGCATTAGACAATATATATATATCAAGATCCAAATACAATTTATCAAGAAGCAACTATAATTAATAAGCAATGCATATGAAGGAAGAACCAAATGAAAAGGGGTTTATATGATGCTCAAATGCAATGTGGCATGATGATATGAGCATGATATAATGATGATGCATTTAATGACATGTACGAAGTAGCAATATATAGACTAGGCAAGTAGCATTGCAATTGTTAGACAATTGGGATGCTACAGAGCCGCCTTGTAACTTGACGGTTGCTAGATAATCTGTCAGCCAAGCTTCAAGTTCTTGGAGACCATCATACTTTTGACGATCTTGAGGTAATTTAAAGTATTTTGGTACCGGAGTCTTGCGAACCCGTCGGGTAAAGCAACTGGCTCCGCATAGTTCTTACTCTTTCTCGGTTTCGTCGTAATGGTATCTTCGGGTGCTACACTCTTCTCTAGATCGGTCGATCCTTCGCTGTGTGATATCATTTCTTGCATCGTTTCGTGGCTCTGGTTCTGAAAAGTGGACCCGATGTGGCGATCGTGATCGTCGGGTATGACCTCCTTACCGAGGGCTGCTATGACAGCGCGGGGATCTGTCGAGTTGCCGCGTGGTTCCTTGATCTGCCATGCCGAGAGATGCTCCTACCATGCCGAGATTCATTAGGGCGGAGCGATGGAGGGCCGTGCGAGGATCGTTGGGTGCGGGCTGAGTTGTGATTAGATATGTTTGTGCGGCCATAATGGCTGCCTAGGCTATTTTTGCCTTGATGTTTCCAGCCTGGTCTATTGACATGAATGATAGATCAAGGTCTCGGATTAGTCTGCTCCTCTCTGCTTCGGGGATATTCTGCAACCAAGATGTTTCTCTCCTTGGCGATCATCCTCCTGTTATGCTCCTTGATCCTCGAGTGGAGCTTAACTGCGCCCTTCGTAGGCTAGATTCGTCGGCTAATCTTTTCTTTTCGTCGAGTTGCCTTTGCATCTTTAGTAGGTCTCTCTTCTTGTGATGGAGTAAATATTGATATGCTAATAAATCTTCGTAAGTGGCGTCCGTTGTCATTGGAACCGCACCCGAAATTGTTGCCCTTGCTTTTTGCCCTGCGCTGGCTGGTAAGCCGAGAGTTTGCGTCTCGCCTCTACGTGGTTCTTCTTCTTCTCGATTTACACGGTTGACTGTTGGGTCTCCCCCGTTTCATTGGCTTCCTTAGTTGCCGTGACTTCCTACATTGTGGCTTGAAAGAATATCATCGGGGTTAAAAATTGGGTTACCGTTGGAGTCTTGCTAGGTCGAGGCATCTCCGATGATCATGCATACTTGGTGCTGAATGATATATGAACTGGTGACGTCATCATATGAACCAAGGGAGACACTGTCAGGTGAACCAATGAAGTCCATCAGTTTTTGTTATGGGTAAATTTCTGCTATCCGAATTCCAAGGTCGATGCTTTCACTACTTTCTTCGGGTCCTGTATTCGTCAGGCTTGCTTCACGTGGTGGGGTTAGCTGTGGATCTAATCCGACGGAGAGATTGTCGTAAAAACCATCAAGGTCCCCCAGATCCGTCTCGATTTGCTTGTTTTCTTCGCCTTCTTCTATCTGTGCTGTGGCGTTCATGGAGGATCCAACGGATGATGCTGGTACCACCGTAGGCGTAGGTTTTTCCACCGACGGTTCTGATGTGACCAAGACCGAAGGGTGCGATTCTTGCGGGTCTTCTACTTGGAAGTGGAAACTTCCGATGATTAGATCGGATCTGCCATTGAAATCGGTGATGCACTCGACGATCGATGTAGAGCTCGTTGGGAACCCCCAAGAGGAAGGTATGATGAGTATAGCAGAAAGTTTTCCCTCAGTTATGAAACCAAGGTTTAATCGAACCAGTAGGAGCAAGGAAACACCCCAAAGGTGTTACTAGCTGAGCTTTGGCAGGGCGCACTACCGGTGCTAGTAGCAACATGGAGACCTGCACAACACAACCACAGAACTTTGTCCCCAACTTGCGATGAGGTTGTCAATCTCACCATGTTTTGCGGAAAACAAAGGATTAAACATATCGAATGGAAAGAAGTAAAAGTTTGCAGAAAGTAAACACAAAGCAGTAAAGGATTGTAGATTGTATGTAAAGAAAAGGACCGGGATCCATAGTTCACTAGAGGTGGCTCTCCTTAGATAAATAACATGCTGGGTGAACAAATTACAGCGGGGCAATTGACAAACACCGAGAAAGCAATACATGCATATACTAATCATCTTGAATCCTTTGAGACTTGATTGGGCAATACAACATAATACATAGACCGCCATCCAATTGCATCTATGACTAATAATCCACCTTCAGGTTATCATCCGAACCCCCTCCAGTATTAAGTTGCAAGCAACATATTATTGCTTTACGAACTGCATGTAAGGTAAACAATACAATTGTTCTATGAACAAAGGATCGTTGTTTTCTCCCTAGTGGCAATAGCACATCTAGTACCTTAGAGATTTCTGTCACTTCCCCAGATTACCAGAGGCATGAACCCACTATCGAGCATAAATACTAACTCTTGGAGTTGCTAGCATCTACTTGGCCAAGATAGCTACTAACAACGGAAAGCATGCAAGATCTCAAATAACAAAGACATGATAGAATCAATAATCAATCTAAAATAGCATCTCAATATCCATCAGATCCCCACAAACACAACATGTATGGATTGCAAATAGATGATCTTGATCATGAACGGAGCTCACAAGATCTAAACATGAAAGCACAAAGGAGGAGAAACCAGCCATCTAGCTACTACATGGATCCATAGTCCAAGGATGAACTACTCACGCATCACACCGGAGGCTTGCATGGTGATGAAGAAGGCCCCCAGGGTGAATTCCCCTCTCCAGCAGGGTGCCGGGAAGAGCTTCAGATCCCTCCCGATCTAGGGATGGAGATGACGGCGGCTACAGACTCTTTCGTGGATTTTTGATCGGGTACCTAGGGTTTTCGTCCCGAGGGCAACTTATAGGCGGAAGGAGAGGCCGAGGGGGTGCTGGGGTCGGCCAGACCACCCCCTGGCATGGGCCAGGCCTGGCCGCGCGGCCAGGTGGTGTGGCCGGCCCCTGGCCCCTCTCCGTCTCGTATTCTGGCACTTGATCCCTTCCGGAAAATAGGCACTTTGGCTTTTGTCCCGTCCAATTCCGAGAATATTCATTTTCTGACTTTCCTGGAACCAAAAACAGCAGAAAACAGGCAGCTGGCACTGTGGCTCTTGTTAATAGGTTAGTCCAAGAAATCATATGAAAAGTACTCCAAAGTTGGAACAAAACACAAGAAAGTGGATAAAACCAAGCATGGAACATCAAAAATTATAGATACATTTGCAATGTATCAATCGGCGGGTACTAATACAGGGGTGGGCGGGTGTGGGTCTTCTTTTGTCGGGTTGATGCTTGGTGGAGAGTGATCCGCCGAATCCATGGTTCCAGCGTTCAGGTTTCCCACAGACAGCGCCAATTGACGAGGGGTAACCTCGGCAATGTCCATGGTGAAGGACTTAGGGTTTCACGAAAAAGAGAACGCTGGGGATTTCGTCGGATGTCAGGAAAACAGTAAAGTCAAAGTCGCCTAAATATTTGGAAATCGCACTATTACAAGTTGCCTGGGAGTTTTTCGTTACCCTTGCTTGGGCTTCTCCCATCCTATATATAATAGGCCGGGTCTCAAAGCTATATACGGATAGGTTTTACATACGGGTAATTACAATACCAACACAATATCGGTTCATAGTCTCTTTCCTAATACAATCAAAATCTTTGTCGGCTGCTTCCTTGGGCTATCATCTGAAATCTTCATGGATCGTAAGCCTTTTACCCAGTATAGGGTAGAAAATCATAAGCATCCGAGTAATCGTACCTATGTCAATAACACTTTATTTGTATTCGATGAACATCATCACATATTCTCTTGCTAGTTACGTAGGCCTTTGTAGTTCATGAATTGCGTTGTTCTGTATGACATTTCATACCAACCAATTCGGTATCCAATACCCAAGAACCACATTGTTTTAACAAGCAAAGAATACAACCATAACATGTATATCATATATACCTTAGCTGGACATTTCCAGTCTTTTCTTTTCTGCCAAATATTTTATGGATTCTCTTTCAACATTTCTTTTTCTTTTTAAAAGAATCTATCAACATCAACACTGGCGCCATACATATGACACATAGTCCAAAGCTTATATAGTCAAATACTAATACCTTCAGACTTGTACTTTGAAGTTGATCACCATCATCAAATGTTTGGCGTTCTTTCAAGAATTTATTCTTTAGTAATCTATTAGTGTAGTAAACATTTTACCTACATCTCTATTCATCCTTATCATGACAACTCTCATGATCAAGCTACTATAGCCTTTAACGACGAACCGTGAGTATAATGTCAGTTCCTAAAACCTTTTTGGGAGATTAGGACGTCTAGCATCTCCAACCTTCGCAAATTCTCATACAATATGAGAACGTGTATTTTGCCAAATTATACTCTATCATATTGCAACCATAAACATTGTTTCAGATATCATAATATCTTCCACACATGATGGTTTCTGAAACAATTCTTTTAGCTCCCAGATAACCTCGATATTAAAACAATATTTGAATATCAAGAATCATGGAGGCAAATATGATACTTTAGATACTAACTCTGGAATTGCTACTCTTGATTTAATACAACTTATTAAACTTTATTGAGTTAATAGAGTTTGCTGAAAGTTTGCAATAGGACTTCTAAACTTTAAATTGACATTCAAAACAATACGGTACCAGTTCAAAGTAAATATCCAGAATTCTACAGTTCTATTATCTCAATTAAAACTAAACATAAGGTAGTAAACGGATGCCAATGAATACAACAAACTATGCAAATTCACTTTGATTTTAGTTTATGATAAATTGAGTTCGACTAATCCAAATTACAAATGAACTCCCACTCAAAACCAACATCCCTCAAGTTGTTTTGGTGATTACATGAACCAGTCCACTACACCAAGTCCGATCATCACGTGAGTCGGTGGAGCTTCAAAGGGGAGCATCTATATGGGCATCATATCTACCATATGACACATTCTTAACCTTTCGGTCTGTGTTCCGAGGCCATGTCTGTACATGCTAGGCTCGCCAAGTAAGAACCTTAGTACTCGCGTGTGTACAACTGTCTTACACCCGTTCTACGAACGTGGATTCAAGTACACCAGATCATCACGTGATGTCTTGAAGCGACGAAACATAAAATGGTGTATACTTAAAGAAGACCACATTTTTATCTTGATATCTAAATGAGGGATCATCTTATAATGCTACTAAAACGTTAAACAAGCAATATAAGATGCAAACATCATATGCATAAAGTGAAATGATATGGTGCTTACACTTGATCACTATCATGTGCATCGTGGTATGACCTTTATCATTCCTTTGTGTGTAAGGCAAAGGTCTATAGAACTTACACGTTAGGCATGTTATAAGAGTATCAACTATACTTCAACTTACAACATTACCATATCATGATACTAGCCTAGCAACAATCTAAACTAGACGCTTCTAATTTATCCATTGCAAGTTTTACGTGGCTTAGGGATTTCTAAGATAGAACCGGTCTTACCTATGAACATGGAACCACAACGATGATAACCAAATTATTAGCAACTCGTTGTAAATCAGACATTAACTATAGTAGGAGAGACAGACACCGCTAGCCACTTATGCAAAACTAGTTGCATGTCAAGCGTGGAACAGGTCTCATGTGCGAGGACATGTAAAGTTAGTCCGGGCCTCTTCATCCCACTATGCCACCAATATCCAAAATACATAGAAGATGCAAAAAAATTATCATCATCGCCCACATACTCTTATGTGTACTACCTGTGCAAAGCATCTACGCATAGATACGGCTCTGGTAAAACTGTTGGGTTCGCAGCATAGAAAACAAAAAAATCCTATGATGTGAACATCTAAGCACCAAGATCTATCTACCTAGATACAATCAATAGGTGGATATACATCCATAGAGAACATACCCTTGAAGATCGACAAAGCATTATTAATGAAACTGATTTCGTGGTTGATGTAGTCGTATACTTGTTGATCTCAAGATCGTGATGAAGTCTAGCGAATCTAGCAGGTTCATCACCACCAAGTCCATCACCACAAAGCAGCGGTGCATCCGTGATCGCACACACGTCCGGTACCCCGACAACCTCCATCCATCGCTCCAGCAAAGCAGAGGAAGCAACAACTCCTTTCCAGATAAAGCCATCGGAAACATGTATCTCGCTAATCTGAGACCATGTGGAATAATTTCTATAGGGGAAGAGAGATCCTTCACGAGGAGGTGTGAGTGAGATGGAGTGAGAGGGGTGCCTTTTATAGTAGGAGGGGACAGCCAAGGGCCATGCCATGGTAGCCATGGTGGGTGCCCCCACCTCTTCCTCATTCATGTGGGTGGAGCACCCACTCACATAAAAGACCTCCACTCAAAATTCCACTCACACATGCATTAATTTTCCACCAAAATTAATGTATCTCTCATTTAATAAAACTATTTTATTTATTTTATTCAGAATTTTTTTAATTACATTAATCAACAAATATTCACATAAAACCCCCTGCAACATTTCAATATCACATGCAGAACCAGTTTCTACAATTTTACCCGAAACAATTCTGGTTTCTATCGAAATGATTCCAGCGCTTTCTTAAATCTTTATCTGAAACATATTTGCTCCAAACGGTGTCGTTATCCCTTAAGTGTGTCACCCTACAGTTCGCGAATAATGCATACATGATCGAGACCTTTCTCCGATCAATAATCAACAGTGGGACCTGAAGATCCGTACTGACTCCCACACATTCAACGATGACTCTAGTGATCGTGTGAACCTTTAACGTCGTAACTAAATCCCTTTTTCTCACGATATATTACATGTCCGAGTTTCGATCATTGGTATCTCCATACCTAGTTTGATCTCGTTACCGACATGCACTCTTTTCTTGTTCCCGTTATATAACATTCTAGTGATCACATCACTTGCTTGCAAGCTATCTCAATGTGATATCACCGAGAGGACCCAGAGTATATCTATCCATCATCGGGATGGAAAATACCACTCTTGATCCATGAGCCTCAACATAACACCTTCGGAGTATCTGAACCCACCTTTATAGTCACCCTATTACGGTGTGACGTTTGATGTTATCAAGTTACTCTTATAGTGTTAGCGATTGACATGATCTCATGGTCTAAGGACTAAGATTACTTCGTATAATGTTATAGCATTTAAACACAATGACTTTGATCGTAATGTTATACTTTGGATGAATGTTCATCACATCATTCCACGAATGTGTTGGCCTTGTTATTAACAACATCCAATGTCCATGATCAGGAAACCTAGATCATATTTTTAATTAATCAGCTAGTTTATAAGAGAGGCATAACTAGGAACCCTTTATTTGTTTATTAAACACACATGTATTAATGTTTCCAATTAATACATTTATAGCATGCAAAATAAACATTTATCATAAACAAGAAATAAGATAATAATCACTTTATTATTGCCTCTCGGGCATATTCCCTTCATGATTTACCAAACATTAAGTTAATAGTTTTGTTAGAGAAAAATGCATATATTAAGTCTATTAATAATAACTATCTACACATATTGAGAATGCAGCCTATAGTGCTATGAAATTTTGGGGGTGGTGACATGATGGTTCTAGAACATGGTGGAGTTTGCTCTAGGTACTATTCAACATGAATCCAGCTGCTCTGAACCATTGAATCGAACAGCCCAATAATCAGGATTGGTGCTATGGATCCAATTCAAGACTGCTATATTATAATACTAGAGATATACGTGTGTGGCACGTGCCTTTTACTAGTACTAGTAAGTTGCACGTGTCCTGCATGTGAGACTGAGATAATAGACATCTATCATATCATTACTATATAATATTATAATAGGTAAAGCAGAAAAAATTATAAATTTGATCAACATCTATAAAGTATGGGTGTATATTTGGTTCTTATACTTTGTATATCATGTAAAAGTCAATGATTATTAGCTATCTAAAACTTGAAAATTTTGGTAACATGGTCTAGAGAAATGTGGGAGAAGATTCTAGAATGATGGAGAAGTATGTTTTGTGGTTTGTGCATAGCATTCATTGTGATGAAGACTATAAATAGAATCTTCTAGATGCTAGAATGGAAAAGAAGATCCAACTGCTGAAAATGTTGGTTTTCGCGAGTCTTGATCCAATGGTCAATATATTCGAAGGTATTTGTACACTATATAGTGGTAAGATAAGATAAGAAAAACAGTATTTTTTAGAGATGATGCTAGAATGGAACAGTAGATCCAACGGCTGGCAATGTTGGGATTCGTGAGTTTTATCCAACCGATCAATATTCAAAGTTATTCGCAAAATATATAGTGGTAAGATACTATAATAAAGACTATCAATAGTATCTACTAGATACCAGAATGGAAAAGAAGATCCAACCGGTTGGCAATGTTGAGATTCGCGAGTCTTAATCCAACGGTCAATATTCTAAGTTATTCATACACTATGGTGGGTAAAATAATGTACTATCCATAGTGTATCTTCTACTAAATGCTAGCTAGAATGGACTAGTAAAAGGCACGTTCCACACACGTATATACTATATGAAATGAGATTTAACAAACATTAAGTTGTTATTATTAAGCAATAGTCTTGTTAGAAAAAAAGGGCATACATTAAGTCTGCTAGTAAAAGGCATGAGCCACACACATATCTGTATGAAATGTGATTTACTAAACATTAAGTTGTTATTATTAACCAATAGTCTTGTTAGAGAAAAAAGGCATACATTAAGTCTACTAGTAAAATGCATGAGCCGCACACGTATATACTGTATGAAATGTGATTTAACAAATATTAAGTTGTTATTATTAACCAATAGTCTTGTTAGAGAAAAAAGGCATACATTAAGAATATTAATAATAACTATCTACACACATTGAGAATACAGGCTACTATGCTATGATTTTTTTGGTGGGGGGGGGGTTACATGGTGGAGTCTGCTCTGTAGGTACTGTTCAACATGAATTCAGTTGCTCTGAACCATTAGATCTAACAGCCCAATGGTCAAGACTGGTGCTATTAAATAATAACTATCTACACATAATGAGAATAGAACCTACTTTGCTATGAAATTTGGTAGGGGGTGGGAGGTTTGACATAATGGTTCTAGAACATATGGTGGAGTTTTCTCTAGGTACGTACTAGTTGTTCAACACGGATCCAGCTGCTCTGAACCATTGGATCCAACAGCCCAACGGTCAGGATTGATGCTATGGATCCAATTCAAAACTTCTCTATGATAGTAGTAGCGAAAAGAAGATCACACTGTATAATGTACGATACGAATAACTTTAAACTTTGACCGTTAGATCTAGACTCGTGAATCCCAATATTGCTAATTAACCGTTGGATCTTCTATCCATTCTACTCCCTCCATCTAGAAATATAAGACATTTTAGCTTTGTAAAATGAATGTATCTAGATGTATTTTAGTGTATAGGCCGGTTCTAGAACCTATACACTAATAGACATCTAGATACATTCGTTTCACAAAGCTAAAATGTCTTATATTTGTGAACGAGGGAGTAGCATCTAAATGATTCTATTATTAGTCTTCAGCATAATGAATGCTATGCACAAATATCAAAACACACTTTTTAATAATTCTAGAATTTTTTTGTCATTTCTCTAGAGCACATCGAGTATTAGGTAGGAGTAGCTAGGTTGGTTTCTACATGATACAGTACAAAGTAGAAGAACCAAATATACACCTGATATTTTATGGATGTGGGTCAAAATTAAAATTATTTTTTGAGGTTCACCTATTTTAATTATAATTTTATAGTCCCGTGCAAGGCACGTTCAACTTTATAGTGGATGTCGAGACCATGCTAGGGGTGACATATTTTTATGGCTGTCTCTTCGATTTCTACGTCATGTACTATATCTAAATAGAAATGATTTTTTTACTTGCGTGGTCGTGGGTTCGAGTCCCCGGTGTGCTATTTTTTTGCCAATTAACTGGGCGTGGGTTCTACCCATAGTATGGGCCTAACTAGGCCACCATCCGGTGTAGCAGGTTTATTCGGGCCCAATATACTAAATGGTCGAGCGGGCTGGTCCAGTCCAACAAAGCATGCTAAATGGTCTGTAGAGAAGATATGGCCCAACATGCTAAATGCACCTGTCCCACCTGTTAGAGTAGTAAAAATCATTGGGTCCCACTTGCCAGATGGTTCAAATGACACCTAGATACTGCCATATAGACGCAACTGCTGACGTGGCGACCCAGTCATGTCAATACATCCTAGTTAAGGACGTTATAGTATGGTCATAGATGTTATGACGATTTAAATTGGTCCTAATCTGCTAAAAAGGTCATGGACCACTACTGTTTAGGCTATGACCAATTCGTGTAAGAACATTATGACCTTTATTGCTAAATTGGTCATAAAATTTATGGCTTTGGACCCTCCCAAATGACCTACGACTATTTCGAACCAAATGTCACAAACCTATGACTAAAAAAACCTTGGTCGTTAAGGAAAGGTCACTAGTCAACACATTTATTATAGTGCGAGGAGGCCACCTCTCACGAACTTGACCTTCTTTCTCCTCCTCTTCGTGACTGTAGCTCTTCTCTGCTAGATTGCTTTGCCCATTTTTATTCCATTTTGCTGTGCTACTTCACCTGCATGACCGGGAACAAGTCCCGCCATAGAAGGGCTCGTGTCGTGACGGCAAAGCTGGCGGAAGAGAAAAAGTCGGCTTGCCATTCTTCCATTATGTTGCTACTGGTACCAAGCGATGCAGCGATCAAAGGGTCCCAGTCGAATCCCTCGGCTACAGGCGAGAGATCTTCAACTCAAGGTTCTTCGAAGTTGCTATAGCAAGGGACAGATACCTTCAGATAAATCTCCATTCTTGCATAACTTTCTATGTCTTTGACCTTTTCTTGATTCACTCATTTACCTGAAAAATCACATTGTTCCTCAATGGTGTTTTTAGGTCGGGCGGTCTTCGAATTCCCTCAACACTCCTGCCTGCAGAATCATCTTCATCGTCGCTGATGGAGACCGATACCTTCAGGTAAATCTCCGTGCTTGGGCAACTTTCCATGTCTTTTACCATTTCTTGATTCGCTCATTTCCTTACTAGTACATTTTTTCTCAATGTTGTTTTAGGTCAGGAGGACTTCGCATTCCCACGGCACTCCTGCCTACAGAATCATCTTCACCGTCGCTGATGGAGGCCGATCGGTATAGCCGCAATGTAAGAAATCATTCAAATTATGATTCCGTGTCTCTCTTCCTTGATAGATCTCTAGGTACACTTCTAAATTTATGCTTCCTGTTCATCTAACAGAATATTGGCTTCGAGATCGAGTTTATGGTGAAAAAGGTGATGGGCGATTTCTATGTCAAGACAGCGGACAGAAGCGCCCTCGTCAAGGAGTGCACTAGACTTTACTCCAAACTCGCCGCTGACAAGGTCGGGCTTAGCCTCCTTAGGAATATCTCCATGGAATACTTTATTGAGCGTGACGAGCTAAAGCGGCGAAACATCGGCATGGTGGACATGCTGGGCATAAGCTTCGAATAGATCCAGGACCTCGAGGACCAGAAGGACAAACTCATGGCCGATTTGGTAAAGCTGAATCGTGAAAATGTCGCCGATCTCCATCAATGAGCTGGCACGTGGAAGACCTTTGTTAGTACTCCATCTGTTTTCACAATATAAGCCTATTATAGAGCTAAAACAGCTTACGGAAAAGGCTTATATATTATTGAACGGAGGGACTAGTTCATGATAGGATATATAGATTCTAAAATGGCCCCAGTAAATTGAAAAACCTTTATTAGTAGTATAAATATATGATCGTGTACTTGTTGGTAAAATATTTGGTTATTTGGTGAATGTGACATGCATCACCAGCCACAATGTTGCCAGAGCCAATTTTGAGTGTGATTATCTTTCCTACTGTATTATAATTAGTTATTATTACTTCTGTGCTGAGCAGTAGCTACCTTGCCATCGTTGTCATGTTGCATCTCACCAACTTCACTTGCTCAAAGCCTCTGTTCTTCTTTACTCCAAAAAAAGAGCCTCCATTCTTCCGCCATCTTTATTTTTGGTCATGCTGATGGCCGTGGCAGCGGTATCCTATTGATGGTGACTTTCGATCAGGACCCCAACTTTGTCTTTATACAGCTGCAATGTAGTATAATCATTGTGCCAAAGGTTACATGGGAAGGAAGAGGTAACTGCTGGGGATCACTCCTAAACATATGTACACTCTCCACAATTTATACATTAAAGGGATAACCACTTTTATAGCCATTTAAAAGAGTTTCAGGTGATTTTTTCAAATTAATTCGACCTTTATATGCATGTTTGCTATAATTTGGTTAACAAAATTAGAAAACATTATTTAGTTTTTAGTAGTATATAGATTTTTCCAAATTTGACTAACTTGCGACTTCTATTTTGATATGATGGGAGTAGAATTATGCGTTAGCTACAGACATGGCCTTTATTCTACATAGTGCGAACCTGGTGGGATAATTCTCTCTTGAGGAGAGAGGCCTACACACTAAAAGGTGTCTAAATACATTCGTTTGACAAAAGCTAAAACATCTTATATTTTGGAATAGAGGGAGTGCATAGGATCTAATAAAGAGGGGGAGAGGTACATATTCTATCAAGATGATGAATGAATGAATATTCTATCAATATTCATTCATTTTTACTCTCCTCTTAGATCAAACTTTCTTATCTTATCTTACTACTATATAGTATACGAATAACTTTGAAGGTTGACCGCTGGATGAAGACTGGCAAATTACAACATATCTAACCTCTAGATCTTTACCATTCTAACATCTAGAAGATTCAATGGATAGTATTTAGCACAATGAACGCTATACTAAAACTTAAAAACACAATTCTCCGCCATTCTAGAATCTTCTCTATCATTTCTCTAAGCATGTTACAATTTTTTGAGTATTATTATGTACTAAGAACCAAGTATACACCTAATAATTTATGGATATGATGTGGCTCAAAATTCTATAATAGTCTTTTGAGCTTTACCTATTATGGTTTTATAAGTTATGACATATCATACTTTCCATCTTATAGCTAGAGATGACATGATAGTCTTTTATTTGAGTCTCATTTGTTTTTTCAGAATGGGGATACCGCAGCCTCTGCACTCAAAGGATTGACACATCCCTTTTATTAAAAACCATGTACTGAGTACAGTTTACGGATCAGATAAGGTTGATACAAACAACAATTATGTGAACAAAGCTAAAGGTCTCACAAGAGAACGCACACATCTCACGTGTAAGGCACATGAAAACTATTATGCAAATACTTACTTCAACAACATAGTTTGACCGTAAATTTGGTCAATAATATATAATTATATTTAATAAAAAATTACCATTTTATTTATATTTGAAAGACGATTCTGTATAATTTTTATGACATATAATTCATAAATTGGTGACCAAATTTATGGTCAAATTATTTTCTTTGAGTACGTATTTTCCTAATGAACCAGAATGGAGGTAGTATACTACATAGTATTTTTTTTCCTGAAAAGGAGAGTGTACATGTTTGATTCGTAGGAGTAGAAAAAATATAGGATTGCAATGTTATGCTCACTCCAATCCTATAGGAATTCATATGAATCAAAGTGTGTTTGATTCCACCATAGGAATCTGAAAAGGAGGTATGGGTGGATGTTTGATTTTCTATGAAAACTAGTACAAAGGAATCCTTAGGAAAAAATCCTATGGGAATCAATCCTACAAATCAAACAACTATTCTAGGAAATTTTCCTATAGGATTTAATACTACAAAATTCCTAGGTAAATCCTTTGAATCAAATGGACCCTAACTAGAGTAGGAGTGCTTGAAGCAGAGGCCGTGCTCGTGACTGCATAGCTTTTCACAGTAGGGACTAGACGAAGTATGCACCTGAGAAAGGTTGCTGGTGCATTCATACCTCTCATCGCATTCGATGCACTTCCTCTAGCTTGGCGCCTTGCTAGTGTAGCAATAATCATAGAGTAGAGATCGCCAAAAAAATTGGCGGGTTCATCTCGTTCTAAAGTGAGATCACCAAAATTTGCATGACATTGGCGGGTTTTTCTTTGAACTAATCGGCGTCACGCAATTCAAAAGTTTTGAACCTACCATCGGCGCCCTTGTGATACATATAAAACACGCTGTATCCCACATATCTCACTCGACCTCAGAGCCGGAGCATCTCCTACGAATATGGCCTCGCACTGTCGTCCCTCCCCACCACCACAGCCTCCTCACCAGGTACCGTTGTGACCGAAGGCACCACTCCCTTGTTTAGCAAGATGGAGCGACTTCCCCATGCCGACGACCACCATGCCGGAGCATGCACAGCGTCGCCGGCAAACATGTTACTATCACTGCAAAATCCCATCTGCTTCACGGACTCCCTGGTCTCCGACACCTGAGAGATGGGCAAATGACGCCCCCCCTCCCCGTTCGACCGCACCAACACGAAGCGTAAACTCGTCTCCTCCCCATACGAAGGTTTTAGCACACTTTATGCTTCCTTTTGTTATGCACCTTATTACTATCAAAAGTACTTCGTCGTTTGTTATAGTGTACTGCATTCTTGCTCATATACTCGATCGTTACTAAAGTTTGCTAGAGCCTTCATTACCGTTGTTTTAAGCTGCTCTGACATCTGGAATGTCTCCTAAAATGATTCTAGTTGGGGCATAAAGGTTTATAGATAGCACAACTGGTATACGACAACTCTACCTGACATCCTAAGCTGAATTAGTATGTCATGGCTCCTTGTTTAGAGTATAACCAGGCGAGCCCTGCTAGTTATGTTATCAGTATTATAGTCAAGCCTGCAGGTTAGTCGATTGTATTGGAACTTCATGTGTTTTCTTCTCACTCAGGGTGACATATGGTTAGAGTACTCATAGCGGAAGTAAGTTACTATACTAGAGTTGTGATGGGAATAATTGCTTTTTGAGCTGTCAACCTATGCAAGTATTCCTAATAATTTCCTCTTTTTTCACACGATTCTATGATAAATCTCAAAAGGTATTTTCTTCTAGTGCAGGAAAGGAGTCAGAACAAGGTATTAGACTCTACTTAATCTAGTTGAAAATGACAACCAGGCCAAAAAAGACAATAATGCAAAACATCAGCATAAAAAGTTACGTCCTAATCCTACACCAGTTGGTCCAGTTGCACTGGCGGTTGCAAATACAAAAAATACACATGCCACAGCCGCCAGTATCCAATCCGGTTACCCAGGAAGAATTGGCAGCAGAACCCGTTTGAATAGCAGGTTCTCAACAACGAACTAGTAATGATCTCCCAACAACCTTTAGTACTGACAGAGACATATACTCCCTTGCAAATGAGCGTGACACCAAATTTGTTATGTGTTCAAGACCAATAATAGCATGACGTTTTATATGTAATATGTATACATTGATACTTTGATGTAATTGTTTTTAGTTGCACTACGACGAAGATTAACAAGGGGGCCGACGACGGGAAAAAATCTTGAGCAGATGCTTGAAATAACTAAATCAAGACTTCCGATCGCATCTATAGCAGGATTCAGAAGGCCACTGGATCCACATGAATCTGCTTATATAGCATCGATCACAGGAGTTTTCATGAGGAATGATATTCCCATCTTGCCCTCATGGAAACACCATAGAAATACCCTCGAGCATTTTGAAGGTTTACTAAAGAAGTTACATGTAATTCATCTGTCTCTTGGACATACTCCATTGCTCTGTTCCTTGCCTTCTTAGCTTTGCCATTTGTTGTATATGCTCCTCATTGTTGTCTACAGAGATTTTTCATGTTCGGTGAGAATAGCAAGGAAGTAAAGGTTGTTCTCAAAAGAATATTCTCCGCATGTTTCCACTAGTAGTGCCATAGGATAAAGAAGCAACACTTCTCTAGAAAGTGTTTTAAGCATGTTACAAGAACGTCTACTGTGGATCACATGACTGGCGATCAGTGGGGTGATCTTCTCCACCACTGGCTTGATCAAAAGAATGAGTATGCTTTGAGAAGACTGAGACTAGATCGCATTGTCAATTCGTATTTATCCATGTGTTTTACAAGTCTCATTTTATAGGCCATCGCTCAAAAGAATTGTTCCAGTCGTAATAAAGTATGACTACTAAGTCGTACAGGATCCCGCAGCATAATTGGGCACCTCTACCAATTGGTAAGGGCATGTTGTTTTGTAATGTATATTTTAAATTAGTATGTAATTGATGTTGTGGAATCTGTATGCATCTTATATTTGAACCACCATTTCCACCATGTGATGCAACTTATTTTCGCTCATCCAAATGCAGACAAAGTCCAAAGGGGATCCAAAAAATAGTTGACTCTATTGGAGAAATTTGAGGGATGCCAGACGAATAGATATTGTATCATTGTAAAGAAAGTTGTTGTAAGTCTTCTCTGCATTGTGTGATGTTGCACTTGCAGTGATTTGTACGTATAAGTTTGATATGCAACCTTGCTTGGACTGCTTCTTAGTTTTGTTTTCATTTTCCTTCAAAATTTACAACTAAAGTGAGTTTAAGTTATGAATTGTACAAACAGTTGGCATATCATGCACCTCCCAGTGTTTACACAGGAAGCCACATTTTTAGTCATGTTAGTAAATGACATCAAAAAAAGATACACGACAAAATGATCTTTTTACTGAAGTGTACAAGATGCGTTATCAGCACTGCCAATTGTAGTAGTTCATGCACATGTTAAACATGTATGCATATTTATCTGTAGTAACTTCACTTCTCTTACACATGTCTATCAACTAAAAACTTTCTAGGCTGAATTAAAAGAGGAGCTAGCAAATCCTGGGAAGGACTGTTCAGTATACTCCAAAAGAATGTGTGGATTTATTTTCCAAGGTACTACAACGCGGTGCTATAGCCAAGAATATGTTGCTATGTAATATTGGGTTCCCAGCGAGCTCGTCAATGTCCAAGTTCAAGTTCAAGTCCAATTCCAAGGCCATTTCTTTGCATATTCAAGTTCTAGAGGAATAACTTCAAGCTCAACAATCGTTATCATCTGCCCTAAGTGTATCCAATGAACATTTGATCTCAAAGTTAGAAGAAATTTTAATCCGTCTAGAGCACTCCATAGAAAATAAGGAAAAAGTCATGAAGATGCTCAGTATTTGTGGTTGAGCACTAACAGCTTAGGTTTGTCCCTTTGTCGTGAAATGGAACCTGAAGTTGAAAGTATTTTGTTAGTGTACTAGTCTGCACTTGTTATGAACTTTGGTTGTTTCCTTGTTGCAACATGTCTATAATTTGTATGGTACCTTATAATGTACTACCTCTTTTTCAAAATATATTCCTTTTAGCAAAGCTGTTTTTAGCTTGCTAAAGATCCTTATAGTATCAATTTTGGATTGGAGGTACTATTGGGGAATAGAATGCACCAATATAGAAGTAGTATGATTCCTGAATGCGTGATCTATGGATTGCTAGCCTATTTAATATTGGTGCTTTATATGCTGCAAGGTTAGATTGTTGTGTACTAATATATGTGTGGATGGAGAAAATTACATCTAACACCATTCTTTGTGGCATTTGTTGCACAGAACACAGAAACAAGACCTTTTTGCGGCTAGCACGGTTTGTGGCTTAATTTTTTGCACCTGGCCCAAATAAACATCTTAACCTACTTGTTAGAGCATCTCTAACCCATCCCTAAAATGGCAATGGAGGAGTAAATTTACTCCTCTAACGGCTGAAGCCGCACCGAACCTAACCTAACCCCTATCACCGTTTAGAGGAGAATAAATATAGGACTTGCCACCGCGACCTCGACTCCTTTATTTTTTCTCCCCAACCCGCCCGTCTGCTACCGGCTAGCTTCCCTTCCCATTGCCCTTCGTTGGATCTGTGCTCCGCCGATGTCCAACTACCCTCTGTGCTTCTCCTGGTAGCCTACATCATCGGAATCAGCCACCACGAGCCATTTTTCCCGGCCAGAAATGCACTGTCGAGCTTCACCAGATTGGATGCACCATGGCCAGGATTCACCAGGATACGATCAGATCCTCGAGCTCGAGCACCTTCCGGCATGACTATACGCTGTTGCAACTCCCCGGCCGAGCTCGCAGGAGTGTCGCCACGAGCACCTGCGCCACCACTAACTATGGATCTGGCACCAGCAGCCACACCAGCACCAGCCCTTGGACCCACACTGACACCTTACCATACCGGTGCCACCGGAACAAGGTGAGGAAGAGATAAGCTCCATGGTTCTTTGTAGCATTTTTGGTTAAAGCTCGTCAATTAAATAATCTAGATGATTCTTCATAACAAGGTGAAGAAGAGAGAAGCTCCATGGTCCGAGGATGACGCCAATGATTTGTACTTTGCTTGGCATCATCAAACAATTGTTGGAGCCGACCAGCCTTTCCAACAATTTTGGGAAGAAATACATGCCAATTTCAATGAAAGAACTAGTGGAGATGCAAGGTCATTAGTATCGATTATGAATAGGTGGACTTTGCTAGTAGTTTGCTCCAATGCGGGAAATCTATGAATAAATGGAGCTTGCGTGAATGAATAATGGTGTATGAACATTGAGCTTATCTCTTATTCATCTTGTTAAGTATGAGCTGACGTGAGATTTTAGCAAATTAGGATGATGTTATTACTATGTATGACTAATTTATTGATATATATATGAACTATGATTCTTTATGTGACATGTTTCCATGTATTCATGCACTCAAATTTGCAAACTTTGATCAAAAAATTTACTCCTATAAATTATTAGGGATCGGTTCCATAGAAAAATTTAGAGGAGTATATTTGCTCCTCTTAAGCATAGGGAGCCTTTTGCTCATCTAAATTTTTGGGGATGGGTTAGAGATGCTCTTAACATGTATGTAGAATGCATGTGTATGTATCCTTGTCAATTTTTCATAATTCGTGTATACTTAAAACACTTTTTCATATTTTTAAAGTATAGTTACAAGTAGAATTGTAGTAAAAATTGCATCCTCCACAATTTATTTTACCAACATGTGAACAAGTTAAGAAGTTCATTTGGGATAGGTGCAGAAAATTAAGCCACAAACTATGCTAGATGTAAAAAGAAATTGTTTCTGTGTTTTGTGCAACAAATGCCACAAATGTTGGTGTTAGCTACCATTTTTTCGTGTGGATGTGATCAAACTGGTTATGTGTGGATGCACAACTATGTACTAGTATGATAGAGTACATTATGTTACAAGTGTTGTTGTCCTGGATCATTGATCATAAGGTTCAGGTTCTCAAAACAATGCCTTAGCCCTTTCTTGCACACCATATTCATACGCGTCATGTGACAAATGGAACTACATTTTTTAATCGGAGCTCAACATTTTCTTTCATATGTATGAATGGATTGATGAATAGATGGAGTACGACCCCCAAAAAAGACCTTATACAATTTTTCTATTTTATTACTTGGACTAGTCACATTCAAAACCGTACTCGAGCGGAAAATCCTCCCGTCGTGCCCCATAATATTTTTGAATCCGAGATCATGGTATCCAATTTTCTACCCCTCCGTCCAGAAAAAGGCTACTTTGAGCAAGGTCCTGGATGATCAGTTGATGTGACCAGGCCTTGGATTCGTGAGCAGAGGGAAGTACGGTCTACTAGTAGTTATTACTTGGGCTGTCACCAAATTCAAATTCTGAATTGATGGGCAAAAGCTCCCACTACATCAAAATATTTGGGCCCCATGTTTAATCTTTCGAATACTGTGATGGCTCAAAAAGTGATGAGCTCGTTGGGAATCCCAAGAGGAAGGTATGATGAGCACAACAACAAATTTTCCCTCAATGATGAAACCAAGGTTATCGAACCAGTAGGAGCAAGGAAACAACCCCAAGGTGTTGTCTTCCAACTTAGAATCCTGCACAACACAACCACAGAACTTTGCCCCAACTTATAGTGAGGTTATCAATCTCACCGGTTTTGATGAAACAAAGGATTAAACCTATTGTGTGGAAGATACTAATTGCTTGCAGAAAGTAAACAGAAAACAGTAAATAGATTGTAGATTGATGGTAAAAAAATGGACCGGGGTCCATAGTTCACTAGAGGTGATTCTCCTTAAGATAGTTGACGTGTTGGGTGAATAAATTACAGTGGGGCAATTGACAAACACCGAGAAAGTATACATGCATATACTAATCATCTTGACTCCTATGAGATTTGATTGGGCATTACAACATTATACATAGACTGTAATCCAACTGCATCTATGACTAATAATCCACCTTCAGGTTATCATCCGAACCCCCTCCAGTATTATGTTGCAAGCAACAGATAATTGCATTAAGCAAAGTGTGTAAAGTAAACAATATGATTGTTCTATGAACAAAGGATTGATGTTTTTCTCCCTAGTAGCAACATCACATCTAGTACCTTAGAGATTTTTGTCACTTCCCCAGATTCCTAGAGGCATGAACCCACTATCGAGCATAAATACTCCCTCTTGGAGTTGCTAGCATCTACTCGGCCAAGATAGCTACTAACAACGGAAAGCATGCAAGATCACAAATAACATAGACATGATAGAATCAATAATCAATCTGAAATAGCATCTCAATATCCATCGGATCCCCGAAAACACAACATGTAAGATTACAAATAGATGATCTTGATCATGAACGGAGCTCACAAGATCTAAACATGGTAGCATAAAGGAGGAGAACCCGTAGTCCAGGGATGAACTACTCACGCATCACACCGGAGGTAGGTATGGTGATGAAGAAGGCCTCCAGGGTGATCTATCCCCTCCGGCAGGGTGCCGAGAAGAGCTTCTGATCCCTCCTGATCTAGGGATGGAGATGGCGGCGGCTACAGACTCTTTCGTAGAATTTTGATCGGGTACTTAGGGTTTTCGTCTCGGAGGCAATATATAGGCGAAGGGGAAAGGTCGGTGGAGTGCCAGGGGCCCACACCCCCTGGTGGTGCAGCTAGGGCTGGCCGTGCCACCCTAGGGTGTGGCCGCCCTGGATCCCCTATTTGTCTCCCCTCCGGACTCCGTATTCCTTCTGGTGAAATATTTACTTGGGCTTTTATCCGGTCCAATTCCGAGAATATTTCCTTACTAGATTTTCTGAAACCAAAAACAGCAGAAAACAGGCAACTGACACTGCGACATCTTGTTAATAGGTTAGTTCCAGAAAATGTGTAAAAATACTCCAAAGTGTGGACAAAACATAAGAAAGTAGATATAAAACAAGCATGGAACATAAAAAATTATAGATACGTTTCCAACGTATCAAAATCCCCAAGCTTAACTCTTGCTCATCCTCGAGTAGGTAAGTGATAAAAAAAGAATATTTTTTGCAGTGACATGCACCATCATAATCTTGATCAAAGTATTTGTAAAACATTGATAGATAGGATCATAGTACTTTAACATAGCATGAAAGATATAGTTCTAACAATAAGACATAGCAACTATGTAATAACATGAAAAGGTACAAACAAAAGATTCATGAATAGCAATGCTTTGAAAGACGTTTGTTTGTTTCACATATAGAAAACATAATGAGAATGGTATTCAGTTTGTCCCTCATAGTGTAGCAAAACACAAATGCATAGGACACCTTCAAAGTTCATAAGGGTGACTAGATACAAATAGTTTAAGAACAAGCAATATCAAAGTTATGAATCAATCAACAAGTTTTGGGACAATGCACATTAAACTAAGAATGGCCACTATGCTCTCTCAATAGGTTCATAAAGATAGAATATGGAGACTCAACATTAAAGTAAAAGAAAGGCCTTCGTAGAAGGAAGCAGGGATTCAAGTCTCATAAAGAGCTTCCAAAAATTATGGTACTTATTAGCTTTCAGCTCCATTGCCCCTATCATAAGCATCTTTAGATGGTTAAGGTTAAAGTGAACAAATATGAGGATATGCTTGACAAGTTATAAGCTGAAAATCTTATGCCCCTTACTTACGAGTACCGTTCCTCATGCTACTCAAGTTTAGTCACAAGTAAGTTCTTGTCATTGTAAGTACATGTGTATCATAGAGAACCGCCAACGGGGTACCCCTTGCTCGATGATACAGAAGAATCCCCAGATCAAAATGACAAGGCAAGCTGACAATGAGCATCTCAGCATCCTTTTATTTCCTATTTGCAAAGGCCCTTTTTTCTCTTTTATTTTATTTTTTATTTTATCTTTCCTATTTGCATAGGATTCTTTTTTTATAGAGGATGCTTCGTAGATTGCTCACTATGGTTTCGCTGCAGGTTTCCACCATGATTAGGCATGGATTAGACCAGCTGCCCAGACATTTCTCTAACACATATACGAACTCCATGAGCCTTACAAGCTCCCCTTTCATTTCACACCGCCGGGATCCATAAGCAAAAGAACATGTTATCAACTAAATAAAGTGCAATGTTGAAAGAGTTCCCCATGATAGCATGGTTCTGCTAATCCACAACTTACAAAATGCAAGCATATACGCAACATAGATGGGTAAAATGGTTCAAGTTTATTAAGTGCAAGAAAAGTAAAGTGTGCCATCAAGTTCGTGAGAGCTTTAATCACTAATTTTCACATAACAACTTTAATTTGGAAGGTAGATAAAAACATGAATATACTTGGAATAGAAAATGCTAATAGGTAGGTATGGTGGACTCTTTGGAATAACTTGGTTTTATTTGGAGTTGGATGCATGATTGGAACTCATACTTGGTATGGAGGCTAGCAAAAGACTGGGAGCGACCAACTAAGAGAGAAATAATGGCCATAATCATGCAAAGCAACAAAACATTATTAATTAAAGCATAGAGTGATATTACAAGTCGAAAACTAAATGATCATAGAGGCTATGGTGACCTGGTATAGTCTTAACATGGTGTGAGCATGCGCCAAGTCAACCCAAATAAAGCATTAAAGGAGAATACCACAATATTATGCTTTTATATGCTAAAATAACGCATGATTCTTTCAAGGCACATTAAGCAATCTCAATTGTTTATAACATGTCATGCTACAGCAATAATCACTAAGCATAAAGCCAAATCAATATAAAGCATGACATGATAAAGCCTAAGTCACAGTAAAAAACAAGCTCCTTTTATACCACTTAAGCATGAACTTTCCTACTATTTTCCAATCCAAATCAACTTATTTGAAAACTAATGTATGAATGCGGGGGTCCAACCAACTTATTCAAGCAAACTAAGCAAACGAAAACTAAGAACGAAAATGAAGACGCTCCAAGAATAGCACAATTGTGCATGAAACAATAAAAATGAATTGTTTGGAAGAAACCTGAGATTTTTATTGATGAAGAAGGGGATGCCTTGGGCATCCCCAAGCTTTGATGCTTGTACTTATTGAATATTTCTTGGGGTGACATGGGTGGCATCCCCAAGCTTGAGCCTTTTTCCATACTTCATCTTATCACATTACTCTTCCCTACACTTTAAAATTTCCTTCATACAAAACTTCACACAATCTTCATTAGCAACATTAGTGCACTCAAGATAATAAGTCTTTTGGTTCAGTTTCAACACAAGTAAAACTTCCATTAAAACACAATCTACTGTAGCACTTCCTTTAAAAAGTTCAAATGATCAAAGAGAACTCAAAGAGAAAGAGATTAAGAGGTAAATGCAAATAATGGCAGAAATCTGTCAAAACAGACCAGGAGGTAAAAACTAATTTTTTCAAAGACATTCTGTTGCTCAAATCGAAAAGTGTTGAACTAACGAAAGTTGGATAACAACCTGGGGCAGAAGCATAAAAAATTTACAGCTCAAACCGACATACAAAGATTGTTCACACATTTTTACAGCGAAGCACAAAAATCTGTTTCAGGACAGCAACTTTCTCAAGTCTTACTTCTCTCTCATTAGAGGTTACTCGTGGCACAAAAACCACACAAAAATGATAAGGAGAGGTTATTACTGAAGCAATAACTTCCAAGACTCAACAAAATATTCCTAATGAAATTTGGGTTATCTCCCAATAAGTGCTTTTCTTTAACGCCTTTGAGCTAGGCATAAGAAGCAAGAAAAGAATTAAGTATTCTCAAATGAAGAAGCATTAAAACCAGATTTCTTGCTCCTACCTCTCTTACCTTTATTCTTATCCTTTGGGAATGTATGATTGTTTGGTTGAGAAGCAAAATGCATGATGCCCTTCTCCACATCTATTATAGCTCTAAGGAGTTTTAATAGGGATCTTCCAAGTGTAATTTGTCCTTTTCCTACACATTCAATAATGAGATAATCAGTATACACCACTTCCCCTAGAATCTTTGTAAACACTCCTTCAGCTATTCCAATGGGTAATATTGTGGCATTATTAGCAGAGATATTTCTTCTCCCCCTTCAGAAAGTCCCCAAATATTTAAAGGTTCATAGATATCTTTAGGCATAAGGCAAAATTCAGACATGATATCACAACGAGCATAAAAAGTTTCATTATTTATAACAACTTTTACTGTAGGAAGCCATTTTGAGGGTTCGGAATTTATTGGAACATATTCATGATGCTCTCTAAGCATGTTATAGCAATCTTTTAAACTAGTTGTGTTGGCTTCAAGAGTGTTTAATCTAGCAAATATGTTTATGAAGGAGGAACCAGATTTGCTACGCAAGTTATATATTGAGACCAACTTCTTTATGGCATTAAAAGCTTCACCCTCATTACATTGGAGGAAATCTCCTCCTACTACAGCATCCAAATCATATCTATAGCATAGAGAAGTCCCAAAGTAAAAACTGCTAAGAAACAAGCTTAGAGTCATTTTAGGTTCAGTTTTTGCATGTAATTCAGAGATTTTAGACCAAGGTTCTTTGAAACTCTCTTCAATTCCTTGTTTGAAAGTAAAAATAATTTCCTCAGGTGACATAGTGATTGGAGCAATGCTAGACATAACAGCAATTTGAGATAGAGACTATTTTTTTGTGTTGTTAATATGAAGAAGCAAACTAGAACTACTATTTTTTGTGTGTTTTTGATAAAAGAAATAAGAAAACAAAGCAGAAATAAACTAAGCAAAACTAAAAACAAAGTAAAGAGATTGGTTATGAAGGACTCTCCTTGTGAAGCTGTCCTTGACTCCCCGACAACGGTGCCAGAAAATAGGCTTGATGGCTCAAAAAGTGATGAGCTCGTTGGGAACCCCAAGAAGAAGGTATGATGAGCACAGCAGCAAATTTTCCCTCAGTGATGAAACCAAGGTTATCGAACCAGTAGGAGCAAGGAAACAACCCCAAGGTGTTGTCTTCCAACTTGGAATCCTGCATAACACAACCACCGAACTTTGCCCCAACTTACAATGAGGTTGTTAATCTCACCGATTTTGCTGAAACAAAGGATTAAACGTGTTGTGTGGAAGATAGTAATTTCTTGCAGAAAGTAAACAGAAAATAGTAAATAGTAAATAGATTGTAGATTGATGGTAAAAGAATGGACCGGGGTCCATAGTTCACTAGAGGTGATTCTCCTTAAGATAGTTGACATGTTGGGTGAACAAATTATAGCAGGGCAATTGACAGACACCAAGAAAGCATACATGCATATACTAATCATCTTGACTCCTATGAGATTTGATTGGGCATTACAACATTATACATAGACAGTAATCCAACTACATCTATAACTAATAATCCACCTTCAGGCTATCATCTAAACCCCCTCCAGTATTAAGTTGCAAGCAACAGATAATTACATTAAGCAAAGTGTGTAAAGTTAACAATACGATTGTTCTATGAACAAAGGATCGTTGTTTTCTCCCTAGTAGCAACAGCACATCTAGTACCTTAGAGATTTCTGTCACTTCCCCACATTCCTAGAGGCATGAACCCACTATCGAGCATAAATACTCCCTCTTGGAGTTGCTAGCATCTACTCGGCCAAGATAGCTACTAACAACGGAAAGCATGCAAGATCACAAATAAAATAGACATGATAGAATCAATAATCAATCTGAAATAGCATCTCAATATCCATATCCATCGGATCCCCGCAAACACAACATGTAAGATTACAAATAGATGATCTTGATCATGAACGGAGCTCACAAGATCTAAACATGGTAACACAAAGGAGGAGAACCAACCATCTAGCTACTACATGGACCCGTAGTCCAGGGATGAACTACTCACGCATCACACCGGAGGCTTGCATGGTGATGAAGAAGGCCTCCAGGGTGATCTCTTCCCTCCGGCAGGGTGCCGGGAAGAGCTTCAGATCCCTCCCGATCTAGGGATGGAGATGGCGGCGGCTACAGACTCTTTCGTGGATTTTTTATCGGGTACTTAGGGTTTTTGTCTTGGAGGCAATATATAGGCGAAGGGGCAAGATCGGTGGAGCACCAGGGGGCCCACACCCCCTGGTGGCGCGGCTAGGGCTGGCCGCGCCACCTAGGGTGTGGCCACCCTGGCTTCCCTCTTCGTCTCCCCTCCGGACTCCGTATTCCTTCTAGTGAAATATTGACTTGGGCTTTTGTCCGGTCCAATTTCGAGAATATTTCCTTGCTAGCTTTTCTGAAACCAAAAATAGCAGAAAACAGGCAAATGGCACTGTGGCATCTTGTTGATAGGTTAGTTCCAGAAAATGTGTAAAAATACTCTAAAGTGTGGACAAAACATAAGAAAGTAGATATGAAACAAGCACGGAACATCAAACATTATAGATACGTTTCCAATGTATCATACTGCAAAATTCTGTTTCACCTATCATACTGATGACCAATGGTGATTGTGAAATTTCTGGGTTGGGTGGTGGGGTTCACTCGTAATTTTCTTTACTAGGACTATAGCCAAATTCAAAATCTTAATCAAGGGTAAATATCTAAAGCCCAAACAATTTCACAGATGGAGTCGACATTATTTTTTCTATGGGAATATGGTTGTTATTGATTATCAGTTGATGTGACCATTTTTCGAATTATTACTTGTATGCTAGCCAAATTCAGAATCTAAATTGAGTGGAAAAATTTACCAATATTCTGCGCTATTATGTAATGGATGGTCAGTTGATGTGACATTCAGCCTTCAATTCCTAACCAGATAGCGTACTAGTCTATAACTATCTTTTTCTATTATTAGTTCACTGCTAGCCAAATTCAAAATCGTAATATCGAGCGGCAAAATCCCAACCGACTCATATGCATTTCGCGCCCCTCCGTTTCAAACATTTTCAGGCAAAATCTCCCACCGATGGAGTACCATTTTTTTAGTATTACTTGGACTCTTGCCCAATTCAAAATCTCAATCGAGCGGCAAAATCACACACCAACCTTGAAGCATTTCCCGCCCCGCCGTTTCAAAAACTTTGAGGCAAAATCTCCCACCGTGGAGTACCATTTTTCTATTATTATTATTATTTGTTTGGTAGCCAAATTCAAAATCTCAATAGAGTGGCAAAATCACACACCAATCTTGAATCATTTCCCGCCCACCATTTCAAAAACTTTGAGGCAAAATATCCCATCGTGGAATGCCATTTTTCTATTATTATTATTTGTCCGGTAGCCAAATTCAAAATCTCAATCGGGCGGCAAAATCACACACTGACCTTGAAGCATTTCCCGCCCTGCCGTTTCAAAAACTTTGAGGCAAAATCTCTCACCGTGGAGTACCATTTTTCTATTATTATTATTTGTCTGGTAGCCAAATTCAAAATCTATGTCAAGCGGCAAAATCACACACCAACCTTGAAGCATTTCCCGCCCCACTGTTCCAAAAACTTGAGGTAAAATCTCCCACCTTGGAGTATCATTTTTCTATTATTATTATTTGTCCGGTAGCCAAATTCAAATCTCAATTGACTGACAAAATCACACACCGACCTTTAAGCATTTTACACTCCACCGTTTCAAAAACTTTGAGGCAAAATCTCCCACCTGGGGATTACCATTTTCTATTATTAGCCAAATTCAAAATCTCAATCGAGCGGTAAAACCACACACCGACTTTGAAGCATTCTGCGCCCCTCCGTTTCAAAAACTTTTGACTTTAAAATTCCTATTCTACCCATTGTTTAGACGCCCTATGGGAACGCTAAAGTCGGTAGCTTGGGGGCACGATCATAATTATTTTTCTGTACACCTCCCGCTCACCCTCCCAAAATCTCAGGCTTCTCTCCCACACCCTCACCTCCACGACCAACACATGCACCGCCTGGTGGCAATTCCACGACGGACAGAGCCACTTCATCGACGCCCACCCCATCGGATCTAGTTCATCGGGTCTCTCTGCCACTCTACTAGAGTTGTGTCTCGCTGACTGCGCCTATGGCATCGTCGACCGCCCACGCTCTGCTTCCCCACCGCCAAAAGCTACCCAACCATACCGGAGCAGCTTCACCATTTTCCACCAAACGGGATCTAGTTCAACAAGTTCCATGTCCACCGCTCCAGACCAGCTACACGATCGTCTCTATTGACTGCACCGACATCGATCGCCCAAGATCTGCTTCCTCGACGCCAACAGCCACCACAACCGCAGCACCCTCAGTGACCTGGACGTCACTCGCACGGTACCAACAATGCTTAGACGCCTCTCTGACCAAGGTAACCAAATCTCCAACCCGTTTTTATTTTGTCAGCGGTATACCAGGTTCAAGCCTGTCATAGTAAACTTCATTTTTGTAATCGTGCTAGTACATACAAGTCACTAGGCATGCTTGTTCTTCATGCTAGTACATACAATGTCATTAGACATGTTGGTTTGCATTCGCTACTCTATAAATCTCCAGTCATGCACATGTCTATTATTTTGTCATGCACATGTTCTTATCTTAGTTGCTCCATACACCAGTAATTGCCTGCTATTGTGTAGTTCTTGCAAAATGTAATGTCAGTGGAAAATCTTAGTGTGGATTCCCTGCGACACAGTTACTGAATCTATCTGGTTATTCCTAAGCTAAGTTCCTGCTACTATTTCCTCCCTGGCATTGTTCTGCTATCATGTAGTACCCGTTCAAACTCTTCGTACTAGTTTGATTATAATTTTGTTGTTGCCATCTGGTTCTTCAAAAGCTGCAACACTGACTATTTTCTTTTTATTTGTGTAGATCTCAAAAAGGGAACACTGAACATGTTGGTTTGCACAGCCTATAGGTTCACCAGTGATGCCATTATATATTTTTTGTATCTGGTGCTGGTTTGTCCTAATCAACGGCATAATTATTCTTTACTGTAAAGTTCATTCATGTTTTCCATTCCTGCTCGACAAGTTCTGGTATGATGCAGTTAAAAAATTTATGTGGTTTATTCTTAGCTACAACAGTAACTGCATTCCATTGTGTAGCTCACCGCAAATTCTGAGTCACCCAATGTCTCTTGTATTCCAGAAGATATCACTACTTCCATATATATTTGCTGAAATGACCTGGCTAGTTTATATTTGCTGAAATTCTAAGAAACACTTTGTTTGATTGCTCATTTCATTGTAGGTACACGTGTCTAATGCTTGTTTGTCTTGTTCTACAGGTTCACAAGCCCCGCCATTATATCTCATATCTAGTTATGGTTTGTCCTAAGTAATGACAAAACTATCTTCTACTATATAGTTCATTCGTGGTTTGCATTCTTGCTCTACAAGTTCGTATTATGCAGTTATAATTTCTATCTGGTTCATTCTTAGCTATAAGTAGTTTGTATTGTTTGATGTATTAACGTGTTATTACTTAATTTTAGACTGCAATTATTGCTATTGCCACCAAAGAGGGGGCTGCAAGATCATGTCTCAAGGTGGTTTTCCAATGTAGCTGTCACACTCAAAGGTAGATGTAGTTGATGGATTGAGAAAGCAAATTGAGGACAATCCTATCAACTTGATTTTCAACTGAAATGCTGAATTTTATTTCCTGAGCGTTGATATTATGTAATATTTTTAGGAAGTTTGCAGCTGATGTAATATCTAGATAATGCGCATAGGCCATGTAGGAATTTAGCTGACACTGTCCACACATGGCAGTAGGCGGTACCATAACTGCACTAGCCAGGTCAATCAGGTAACATTATAGGGCTTTGTTATTTGTCCTTCTTGTATTGGGCCTACCATGAATAGTAAAAGATGATCGCTAATTATACTCCTTTTATTTTATGATATTTGCATGGGCTTCAGAAAGGCCGAAACTGTAGGTGTCCATGACCATAACGGGCCTACCCTCAGGTGGCAAGTAGTAACAGTAATAGGCTAGAACAGTAACATGCTAGAACAGTAACAGGCCAAAATAGTAACAAGCTAGGACACTAACAGGCCAAAATAGTAACAGTCCAGAACACCAGCAGGCCGGAACAGTGACAACACAACACAGTAACGGACCAAAGCAGTAACTGGCTAGAACAGTAATTTACCAGAAAAGCGATAGGCTAGAACAGTAAGGGACCACAATAGTAATGGACCTGAATAGTAAATGGCCAGAACAGTAACGAGCTAGAACAGTAACATGCCAAAAAAATTACCAGACATGAACAGTAATAGGCCGAACATATTGCAAGGCTAGAATAGTTGCAGGTCGCCTGTGGGCCTAAAAGGTTGATGGACGGTACAGTAAAAGGCTAGAACAGTATCGTACCTTCTCAAAGATGGGCCATTCGTAGGCGGCCTAGGACGAGCTGCGAGAGCAGTGACGAGCCGACCGTAGTCCTTAACAGTGTCGGACTGACTTGATGTGGGCTATTAACGGGCCGCACAGTATTCGAACAATGTGGGCTTCTATAGGCCGAAACAGTTACGGGCCTGAAATTCACGGGCTGTTGCGGTCTGCATCTTTTGGGCCCATTTCAAACAGTGCAGGATGAAACAGTAACGAGTCGTCTTCTTATTGGGCTCTTTTCATGGGCCGACCCACTTAATATTTAGCAGGCCTTGGCTGGGCCTGGCTTCTGCCATGGTTTCTGTGACTGTTAATGGCGGAAACCGGCCGTTAACGGCGGCTGCCACGTAGCTGTTTGGATGACGTCAGCATTCAACGCAGCTAGCGAACAGATATACGACGAAACAAGTTTTCGTGGCTGAAGAGTGTGATCCGCCATGGTCCAAAAAATCAGTGGTAGATTCTTTTGTGACGGGTCTTTTACCATGAAGGCTATCCATCGTAGAAGACTTTTTAACCACGAAAAACGGGCCTTCAACCACAAAAATCGTCCGTTGTAAAAGCCAACTTTTCTTGTAGTGTCTAGGGCTTTTTGACCATGGTTTGACACATATTGGAGTTTCATTGCATGTGTTCTTTTCCAAACCACAATGATCCACATGACGACACGGACTCAAGTGGGTGTGGTGATGTAACCTCTATCACACTAGTGCTCCATTGCATTCCAATGTTGCACTCCAACATGTTCTAGGGCTTTATGACCATGGTTTGACACATATTGGAGTGGCACTACATGTGTTCTTTTCCAAACCACAATGATCCACATAACCACACAGACTCAAGTGGGTGTGGTGATGCAACCTCTATCACAATTGTGCTCCATTGCATTCCAATGTTGCACTCCAGCATGTTCTAGAGCTTTATGACCATGGTTTGACACATATTGGAGTGTCATTGAAAGTGGCCTTTTCCAAACCACAATGATCCACATGACCACACACACTCAAGTGGTTATGGTGATACAACCTCTGTCACACAAGTGCTCCATTGCTTTCCAATGTTGCACTCCAGCATGTTCTAGGGCTTTCTGACCATGGTTTGACACATATTGGAGTGTCATTGCATGTGTTCTTTTCCAAACCACAATGATCCACATGACCACACACACTCAAGTGGTTGTGGTGATGCAACCTCTGTCATACTGGTTCTCCATTGCATTCCAATGTTTCACTCTAGCATGTTCTAAGGCTTTCTGACCATGGTTTGACACATATTGGAATGAAATTTCATGTATTCTTTTCCAAACCACAATGATCCACATGACCACACACACTCAAGTGGTTATGGTGATGCAACCTCGGTCACACTAGTGCTCCATTGCATTCCAATGTTGCACTCTAACATCTTCTAGGGCTTTCTAACCATGGTTTGACACATATTGGAGTGTCATTTCATGAGTTGTTTTCCAAACCACAATGATCCACATGACCACACACACTCAAGTGGTTGTGGTAATGCAACCTGTAGGGTTTGTAGCATGGAAAACAAAAAAAATCTACCGCAAGAATGAGCAAAACCAAGATCCAATCTACGGAAAAGCCAAGATCTAATCTATGAGATAGGTGCAACGAGATAGATGAGAACTAACCCTCGAAGATCCAAAGCATTAACGAGATCGGATATCATGGTTGATGTAGTCGATCACTTGCCGATCTCAAGATCGTGTTGACGATCCTTCCAGCGCCGTGTTCCGGCAGCGCTTCCGCACTTGGTCACACGTACGGAGTCAATGAAGACCTTCCTCTCCCTGTTCCAGCGGGCAGCGGAGGTAGTAGATCCCCTCGGAATCCCAGCAGCACGATGGCGTGGTGGTGGTGGTGGAGGAGAATTCCTGCAGGGCTTCGCCTAAGGAGGAGGGAGGAGAGGTGGCAGCTAGGGTTGGGAATGGGGAAAGGGGGGAGGCCACCCCTCCCCTCTATTTATAGAGGGAGGGTGCGACTAGGGCTCTCCCTTTTTCCCCACCACCTCCTAGGGCCGGCGCATGGGGAGGGGGAAGTTTTCTCCCCCTCCCCCAAGTCTATCCCCTATTTTCTAGGGATCCTCCCTTATCCATAGAGGGCTGGCCGGTTGGGCTTCTTTGGCTTGGTACGGCTGGCCCATGGGGCCCCGCAACCTTCCCTCAGCCCATGTGGCCGCTCTCGGGCTGGTGGGCCCACTGGTGGCCCTCTAGAACCTTCTAGAAGTTCCGGTCAAAATACCGAAAACTTTTCCGAACCTCGGAAGATGACTTCCATTATATGAATCTTATTCTCCAAACAATTCTGGATCTCGTGATGTACTAGATCCAATCCAAGACTCCAAACAACATTTGGTCTCCAACTCATATTCCATATCTACTTAAACAACATTGAACCTTAAGTGTGTCACCCTACGGTTCGCGAACTATGCAGACATGATCGAGACACTTCTCCGATCAATAAAAAATAGTGGGACCTAGAGATCCATAATGGCTCCCGCATATTCAACGATGACTTCGTGATCAAAATAACCATTAACATATGATATTGATTCCCTTTGTCACGCGATACTCTACTTATCCGAGGTTCGATCATCGGTATCTCCATACCTAGTTCAACCTCGTTACCGATAAGTACTCTTTACTTGTACCGTGATATGACATCCCTTGTGACCTAGTAACATGCTTGCAAGCCAATTGGATGACATTCCACCGAGAGGGCCCATAGTATATCTATTCGTCATTAGGATTGACAAATCCCATTCTTCATCCATGCGCTTCAACACATCCTTTCAGAATACCTAATGCCACCTTTATAACCACCTAGTTACGAAGTGGTGTTTGATGTCATCAAATCACTCATCCAGTGATGGTGATTAACATGATATCATGGTCAAAGGATTAGGTTCCTATGTATTTGAAAGCTTGTAGAAAAACAAACATAATGACTTGATCTTATGATATGCTTACTATGGGTGTGTGTCCATCACATCATTCTCCTAATGATATGATCTTGTTATTAATAACATCCAATTTTCATGATCAAGAAACCATGATCATCTATTAATCAACAAGCTAGCTTAACAAGAGGCTCACTAGGGACTCCTTTATGTTTACAAAACACACAAGTATTAGTGTTTCCTATTAATACAATTATTGCATGGGATGTAAACATTTATCATAAACACAAAGATATAATAATAACCACTTTATTATTGCCTATTGGGCATGTAACATCCCAAAACTTTAATCCAAGCTTATCAAGATCAAATCATACAAAAATAGGGTTAACAAAAACTTTTCCAAATTTAAGATGAAAGCATTCATATGTGTGTGCATTTAAAATAGGAGTTATTTGAATTGCCATGATTGAATGATCCAATGCTTTTAAAATGTTTCTTAGGTGATTTAAACATCATCTACATCATTCCCAAACTTTTCCTAAAGAAAATCAAATCAAAAAGAATTAAAAAGGAGGAATGGTCATTTTGGCAAATTTAACTCTCATGACTACTTTGGCTATTCCTAGTACTCAAAACTTAACAGAAATAATTCTTGATCTTTGCACCCCTTGCTATTACACATAATGAGGTACCAAGGCCCACCTTTGGATCTGCTAAAAACATTCTGTTAACTATTTTAAATGATAGTTTAAAATTGAATCTAATGCATATGCATAGATCACCCCTATTTCAAAAACCATCTATTTGAGCTCCATTTTGAAAACCCTTGCAACCAGAGACGACCTATCACTAGTGGAGATCACTCAAAAATTTTGAAACCAAAATTCAAAACTTTCTTTCATGTGGCCATTTCATCAAACACTTGGCATGCATAATCTCTACTCTAATCCTAGCTCACTGTTTACTAAAGGGTTTTGCCCCCAATTGATCCCCATTTAATCCCCTTGTCCCCTCTTGATCTAACCAGAGCCTAACCAGCATCTCACCTACACCCTAGCTGCACTGCGATGCCATGCCGAGCACCACCTCGCCGGCCAATAGTGCACTCGCAGCAGCAGCCCTCTCCAGCCCCTCTCCTCATGTCTTGCAACTTGCCTATGATCCACCTCCACCGCCCAACCATCCCCAAGCCATAGACAGAGAGCAGAGCGGCCAGGAACCGCCGCGCCCGGAGCCAGTCGAGCATGCCGACGCCGCCCCCAGAGCATGCCCTGTCCCCGCTTGCACAGACCACCCCTTGGCACCAGCCCGCGCCCGCCGCTCCACCTCGACCTGGAGAACACCCCAGACATCCCCGTTCGCCTCCCAAAGCCTCACAGCCACCGCTCATCATGGACACCGCCGCTTCGGCCGCGCAGAGCACCACCTCGCCCAGACCACGTGCCACCGCCCCTACGGTCGCATTCAATTCCTAGATCATCGCCAGGGAACCACACATATCGCCACCCCCAGCCATGCCTCTACCCCGCCGTAGCCTTGTCGCCGGAGTCGCCTGCCCATCCCGCTCGGTCTCACCGTCGGGCCTATAAAAGGAGCCCTCCCCAGCCTCTTCTCTCCACACCATTCCACTCCCCTCACCTCTCTGAACCTCACCCACCTCTAGCTGGAGCAAGTGGAGCAGCAGCTCGCCGGAATTGGAGCCGGAGCAGCCGCGGCAGGAGGAGAAGGGCGTCGTTGATTGCGACCACCCCAAGCTCCGCCGTAACCGCGCCTCACCTCGCCGTCGTCTTCCACGTCATTTGCCCGCCTTGCCGACCCCGCTGGAGCCCTGGTACGCCCCTAGTAGACCCCCACCGAGCCGCTAGGGTTCGAGCTCGCCGACGACCTGTTCATCGTCGACGACGACCCTCAGCCGTTGATCTCGCTTCTAATGCTACGGCCCACAGCGCGCGTACCGTTTCGTGTTTTAAGTGTCACTGACACGCGGGACCCCCCTGTCAGCTGAGCCCCGCGCCGCGGAGCGCCATTGGGCCGGCCCATTCCTTTTCCTGCGCTAGCCCATTGATTCAAATCTGGATTTTTCTTTTTAGTTAAATCTAGTTTTTGTCCACTAGTTTAAAAATCAATTCGGAGAGTTTTAGAAATCCAAATTGTATGAAACCAATTTTGTCTGAAAGGTATTAAAATGATCTATCCAAGCCCGTTGGATTTAATTCAATTAGAGTTATAGATCTCTCCTAATAAAAATAAGAAGACAGAAGCTTTTGCAACTTGCAACATTTTTATAAAATCAACCAAGTTAGCTTTTGAGTTGATTCCAACTCTCAAAAATCACATTTCATCATATCTATCTAACCATGTAATAATATTAAGGTTGACATGCAGTGACTTTGGACTAGTACCAAAATAATGCTATATAGGCATTTCTAGTCACTTTAAATCATTAAATAATAAACTTAAACTAAAGTAATATTGATCCAACCTTTAAATCTCATTCCCACATGTTAGAGTATGTGGTGAGGACATGTGTCCACATGATCCCATATTTTGGTGGTGAATATTAAATTTTAGTTAATATTTCAATGAGTAGAAATTACTTTTCTAAAATAAAAAGGATGAAACTATTGAATTAAAACTTGTGATGTTTGTGATGATAATAGATCATCAAATGTGTGTTTTAGAATGCTACTTAGCCTAGTTAAGTATTGTTTGGTGATTGTGCACTCCTTATGTATTTATAGACGCTAGTACCGACCAAGCTTTCGAGGAGGAGGAGTTCTACCAAGAAGAAGAAGAAGAAGAAGAAGAAGAAGAAGAAGAAGAAGAAGAAAACTTCAACCACTGTACCAACCAAGCCAAGCTATTGTTAGAAAGCTATAATTAAGCTAGATGAATGAGCAAGGATGCTTTAGGCATGCTGTGATCACACCCCTTTTAACTATTAGTACCCCAAGTCTTACTTACAAGTTTTACTCCCCTTAGTATGCAAAGTTCCTTACTTATTTTGAAGGTAGCATAAAAAGTATAAAACTTGACCTACTTAGAAACCTTTAGATGTCATTCTATGGCATGAGATTGATCCCATCCTTCCCCTTTAGTGAACACTCTTAACTTAATATTTTAGAGTAGATCAAAAACTTAAGTCACTTTAGATGGGAACACTTGGTGAAAATGAATTGTAAAAACCTTGGAATGATGAGTCATTCTATTGAGATGTTTTGACATGTGTTGAGAAACACAACTGGTTTATGATGATGAAAATGATGAGGCATGAGCCTTAACCCTTTTATAAAACTGATGGTTGGATTCGGATGCGATACCATTTCAAATTTACCGTACAACCACATTACCTGAATTGGGTAAGGCTTAGCTGGAAATTTATATGCATTAGTATTAGTTCCCTCACGCGAGAAGTTTGAGCTGAGGCTACCTCTCAATGATGTCCACCTATGCAGTGCCCAAGATGACTGATGGCCATGGTTGGGAGGCCATGCTCATAGGAGAGGTGCTTATACTAGGGTGTGTAAAGGGAAGGTTATGTTTGATTATCTGCATACTAAGTATGATGATTCAGGGTTATCCCTAACAGATGTATCGAATCTTGTGGTGAAAGTGTACCACCTCTGCAGAGTGTCAAACTATTTGAATAGCCGCGTCCGCGGTTATGGATAGTTGGAATGGCCATACTGTTTCGTTGTCTGATGTTTTCTAAATAACTTGAAATGAATGATGAACTTTGACTTGACCACAACAGGGTTGTGTTTATGATAATAGCTTCCCAACTTAAGTGATTCTAGAACTTTACTTTATCTTTCTTTGCTTCTGAACTCAGCTTAGGTTTCAAACTTAACTTGATAGTTAACTTAGCTCTAGCACTTTAACTTAGAATTATACTCCTTGTTAGTAGTAGTTTGTGAGTACTTAAAGAGTACTCATGGCTTTTGTCCCTGGCTATTATCATGGCTAGACTATGAAGGAGATTATCAAGATGATGACCAGCAGGACGGCTATGATAACGAGGACTATCTGCCTTCGTCAGCATTGCCTGTGCCCCTGAAGATGGACCCCACTGCTACGCTTATCTTTTATTTCCGCTGCTTGTTGTATTAAGACTGGATCATGAGATCCTTATTTGTGTAAAACCTTATGTATGGTTTGTAATGGATGATGTACTGTGATATCCAATCCGTTATGTCTCGCAAAAATGGTAATCCTAGGATTGCGAGGTATGGAATAACGGGCATCTGGGATTAAAAATCTAGGTGTTGACAAGTTGGTATCAGAGCCATCCTGACCATAGGAGACCCTAGTTAGAATGGACGTCCAAACCAAAAACTTAGCTTCAAAACCAAAGTGAGTATTTATGAAAAACTATTTCCCCTATTACCCTTGTGAACTCATTCTTTCTCAAAAATTCATGTTCCTCCAAAATTTTTACATTACTACTTAAAAATTTGACACACTTGATCACTTCATTAACTTCCTCATCCTTAATCCTTGTAGATGGAGACCCAGTTCAGCAAGTTTTACCAGTTGGGAAACGCAGGTTAGCTGATCTTCGAGAGGGATCTGGATTCGCTATCGGAGTTACTGGGACGCCCACACCCGGAGTTTCTTGGAGCTCAACTTCCAGGACCCCTAGGAGGAGACCTACAGTGGCTAGTCACCGCGGATCTTCGGGGAAGCATCGAAGCACCAACTTCCAGGAGAATTCAGTTCTCCATGAGAGAGAACAACTGGCTAGATGGATTAGCCAGGGCAATGCATGAAGCTCTTGCACGTCTATGTGCCCTCAGCGTCAACAAGATCCAAGGAACCCGTTTTGCCCACTATGCAAGACGTGACTTCATGGGAATGCCGATGGAGATGCCAAGTCACCCAAAGTTGAGGCATCAAGTGGAGAACCTTGACTTCTTGCTTCATGAAAGACAGCAGGAACTGGACAATGCTAGGGAGTTAGCCAACCAGAACCGTGCCATCACCGACCAGAAGGGCCAGACTTTCGCACTGCTCGTCCAAGATCGCCAGTCTCTTTGTCACCAATGTGCAAAGAAGGATCGCACCATCGCCCGTCTTCGCAAGAAGGTGGCTGACCTCGAGAAGACCGTCAAGGAGCAGGAAGCTCAGCTTGCCGCCAAGGAAGAAGAAGATGAGGGTGAAGACATCCAGGTAGATATGGATTCTTACCTCAGCAACGATGATGACTTTCTGGAGGAGGATGCTGTGGACTTCTACACTGATGATGAAGACTCCGACTTCATCGACAATGAGTAGATGCACTAGAGCACTATCGTAGCATGAGATGTATCATCTCATTGTATCGTAGCTTGCAGAATGGTTCTTCAAACCATCTGTTTTCCCCTTTGATTGTTGTGGTGTGTGTTGTATCGTGTGCTTGCTTGCATGAATGAAAATGAAGTTAGTTGAAAAACCTGAGTTTAACTCAAAGTTTTAGATTTGGAAAACCCAAAACCATGAACCTTAGACTTTCCCTCTTACCCCTATATCTATCTCAACCTTCAGATGACTCGTGGGAACCAAGGAGGGAGCAGCTCGTCGCAAGACCCAATGCTGCAGATCTTGCAGAATCTCATCGCGGACCGTGAAGCAAGCAGGGCCGAGCATCAAGCCAACTTAGAAACATTGCAGCAGATCGCCCAAATGGCTCTCAACAACCAAGGACATGGAAATCAGGATCACCAAGGATCCAAACTCAAAAACTTTCAGAACACCAATCCCCCAATCTTTAACCAATCTGAAAACCCATTAGATGCTGATGACTGGTTACAGACCATGGAAAACAACTTAGAGGTTGCTAGAGTGGATGAGAATGAGAAAGTTCTCTTCGCCACCCACTATCTGGCGGGAGATGCAAGAGCTTGGTGGAATAGCATCCGCAATATGAACCATGGCCAGGTGATGGCCTGAGAAGCATTCAAGGTCAAGTTCAGCCGCACCCACGTGCCGCAAGGTCTTGTCAACAGGATGAGAGATGAATTCCGCGAATTGAAGCAAGGAAGAATGACTGTGGTGGAGTACCGTGACAGATTCTTGTCACTTGCCAGATATGCACCGGATGAGATCAACACGGAGGCCAAGAAGAAGGAGAGATTCTGAAACGGACTGCATGATGAGATGCAGACTGTCCTTGTCAACATCCGTTTCGATGATCTCGAAGATCTAGTCGACTCTGCCATTCAGATGGAAGGGAAGATTAACCAGGCAAACGACAACCGCAAGCGCCGTATGATGCAGCAGTCTGGATCTAGTAGTCACCAGAAGTACCGTCCTAACCCCTCACCAGGATATGCACCAAGGAACAACCGACCCCCAAATTCTCGCCCAAGCTACCCCAACCGTAGTGGAGGTAATGTGAAGTCCGGAGGAAACAATCACAACTCCAGAAATACCAACAATTTCAACCATGCCCCTCCCAAGAGCAACAAGAACAACAACAACACTGCGCCTAGAACTGGCAGCAATGTTGTGCCTGTCGCAGTCAAGGACAAGTCCCAGATCACTTGTTTCGAGTGTGGAGTGAAGGGTCACTACTCCACTGAGTGTCCCAAGAAGACTGTCGCCAATGCCCCTATGAATTCCCCAGCTCAGCAGCAGCGTCATGTTCAACCAGGAAGGAGATTTTCCCCAGGGAACCCTCACAACCGCAATGGTCGTCTCTTCCACATGAACGCAGAAGAAGCCCAGGAAGCGCCAGATGTAGTGCTGGGTATGTTTTCTGTCAACTCAGTTTTAGCAAGAGTATTGTTTGATTCTGGAGCATCGCATTCATTTGTCACCGAAGAATTTGTATGCACTAGTAAGATTCACCCAACCAACCTGAAGCATGTCATGATAGTTCAAATCCCCGGTTCAACAACAAAAGCTAGAAAAATTTGCAAAGCTGTACCTATCAGAATACATGGGATAGATTTTTATGCCAACCTAATTGTACTTGGAACCAAAGGATTGAAAGTAGTAATAGGTATGGACTGGATGTCAAGGCATAAAGGATTGATAGACTGTGCTAAGAAAGCCATCACCATGACCAGTAGTTCTGGAGTAACAGTAGAGCATATCTCTGAAACCTACCCCGTCAATTCAAATGCAACAAGAGTGTAGCCCTGCCCACCATTGACCAAGTCAGAGTAGTCTGTGAATACCCTGACGTATTCCCAGATGAATTGCCAGGTATGCCCCCGGATAGGGATATTGAGTTTATTATCGAACTAATTCCCGGAACCGGACCTATAGCCCAGAGACCCTATACCATGAACCCCTCGGAGTTAGTGGAACTGAAGAAGCAGTTGGATGCCATGTTAGCAACAGGCTTGATTCAGCCAAGCGCATCGCCATGGAGATCACCAGTGTTATTCGTCGACAAGAAAGATGGAGGCAATCGTCTGTGTACAGATTACAGAAAGTTGAATGATGTCACCATCAAGAACAAGTACCCCTTGCCAAAGATAGAGGATCTATTTGATCAGTTGACTGGAGCTCAGGTATTCTCAAAGATTGATCTTAGGACTGGTTATCACCAACTTAAGATTCGTGCAACGAATATTCTGAAGACCGCCTTTACTACTCGCTATGGTTTATACGAGTATACGGTTATGTATTTTGGATTAACCAATGCCCCTGCTTATTTCATGAATCTCATGAATAAGATCTTTATGAATTTCCTAGATAAGTTTGTAGTTGTGTTTATCGACGACATCCTTATCTACTCCAAGTCAGAAGAAGAGCATGAGCAACATCTGAGAATCATCCTAGAAACCCTGAGAGAGCATCAGTTATATGCCAAGTTCAGCAAGTGTGAGTTTTGGCTGAAAGAAGTAGGATTCCTAGGACATATTGTGTCTACCGGAGGAGTCTCTGTTGATCCCACCAAGATCAAAGATGTCGAGGAATGGGAAGCCCCAACCAATCAAACCCAAGTTCGTTCATTTCTCGGATTAGCGGGATATTACCGCAAGTTCGTAGAAGGATTCTCGAGCATAGCCCGACCAATGACCCAATTGTTGAAGAAGGACAAGAAGTTTGAATGGACAGACAAATGTGAAGCCAGTTTCCAGGAGCTAAAGAAGAGATTGATATCAGCCCCAATTTTGATCATGCCAGACATTAAGAAGCCGTTTGATGTGTATTGTGATGCATCCAAGATTGGCCTAGGATGTGTATTGATGCAAGAAGGCAAAGTCATCACGTATCTGTCTCGACAATTGAAGCAACATGAGCAGAACTATCCGACCCATGATCTTGACCTAGCAGCCGTGGTTCTAGCATTGAAGACATGGCGTCATTATTTGATGGGTAATCGCTGTGAGATTTACTCAGATCATAAGATCTTGAAGTATATCTTGACCCAGAAGGAGCTGAATATGAGGCAAAGAAGATGGATAGAGTTAATCAAGGATTATGACCTTGACATTCACTATCACCCTGGCAAAGCCAATGTGGTAGCGGATGCTCTTAGCAGATTGCCGTATAGGCTTAACACCATGATCAAAGAGAAGCAACCAAGTTTGTATGAGGAGTTGGAGTAGTTCAGGACTGAGTTAGTTAGCAAAGGATTCCTAGCTATCATTGAACTTCAACCCACTTTGATTAGCCAAATCAAGGAAGCCTAGAAGGGAAATGAAAGTATCGACGGAATCAAACGTCGTATTGGTACAGGAAAGGTACCTGGATTCACCGAAGATGAAGAAGGTGTACTGTGGTACAAAGGACGTATCTGTGTGCCAGCAGATTCGGAGTTGAAGGAAATTATCATGAAGGAAGCTCATGATACTCTTTATTCTTATCCACCCCGGAGGAACAAAGATGTATCAGGATTTGAAAGAGCAATTTTGGTGGAACAAGATGAAGAGAGAGATCGGAAGCTACGTCGCCAAATGTGACATCTAACAAAGAGTCAAAGTAGAGCACCAGAGACCTGCAGGACTATTGCAACCATTGCAGATTCTAGAATGGAAATGGGATTCCGTCGGAATGGACTTTATCACCGGTTTGCCTACTTCTAGTAGGGGGAATGACTCAATATGGGTCATTGTTGATAGATTGTCCAAGGTATCCCACTTCATACCTGTCAAGACTACCTACCAGAATGCAAAACTAGCAGAGCTGTATATTGCTAGGATTGTTAGTCTGCATGGAACCCCCAAGACCATCGTCTCAGATCGAGGAACCCAGTTTACTTCAAGATTTTGGCAGAAAGTTTAGGAAGGTTTAGGAACGAAGTTGAACTTCAGCACCGCTTATCACCCGCAAATAGATGGACAAACTGAGAGAGTCAACCAGATCTTAGAGGATATGCTTAGAGCTTGTGTGTTGGAATATGGATCAAAATGGGAAGACTGCCTGCCTTTCGCAGAATTCTCATATAACAACAGTTATCAAGCTAGTTTGCAGATGGCAGCATTTGAATTCCTATACGGAAGAAAGTGTCGTACCCCTTTGAATTGGTCGCAAGTAGGAGAGAGTCAGATCTTTGGACCCGACATTCTCCAAGAAGCAGAAGAGAAAGTTCACAAAGTCCATGAGCACCTCATGTTGGGTCCGCAACATAGAAAACAAAAAAATTCCTACGATGAGAACTATACGCCAAGATCTATCTACTAGATACAGAGCAACGGGTGGACATACATCCATGGAGAACTTACCCTCGAAGACAACGAGTTTTGTTAACGAGTAGGAACTCGTGGTTGATGTAGTCGTACGCTTGCCGATCTCAAGATCGTGTGGAAGTCCGAGCGCCGCAAATCAGCAGCGCATCCGTCCTCGCACACACGTTCAAGCCACCGGACAACCTCCACCTCCTCGCTCCAGCGAATCAGCGGAAGCAGCAACTCCTTCCAGACGCAAGGCCACCGGGAACATGTATCTCGCTAATCCGAGACCATGGGGGAATATCTAGAGGGGGAGAGAGATCCTTCACGAGGAGGTGTGGTTTGTGAGAGGGGAGAGGGGGGCTTTATATAGGAGGGAGGGAGACCCCTCCCCTCCCATAGCCGGCGCATGAGGGGGGGGGGGACTCCTCCCCTCCTTCATTCATGTGGTGAACCTCCACTCACATAAACATGGCCTCCACCCAAAATCCCACTCACATGTATTTAATTTCCACCAAATTAAATGCAACTCACAATTAATAAAACTCTTTTATTTATTTTATTCAGAATTTTGTTAATTACTTTAATTAACAAACATTCACATAAAACCCCTTGCAATATTTCAATATCACATGCCGAACCACTTTCTGCAATTTCACCCGAAACAATTCCGGTTTCTATCGAAACATTTCCTGCGCTTTGCAAACCTTTTGTCTGGAACATATGTGCTCCTAAATGGTGTCCGGCAACCCTTAAGTGTGTCACCCTACGGTTCGCGAATAATGCAGACATGATTGAGACTCCTCTCAGATCAATAATCAGAAGCGGGACTTGGAGATCTATACTGACTCCTGCATATTCAACGATGACTTCTGTGATCGTGAGAACCTTTAACGTCAGAAATTTAATCCCTTTGTCTCATGATATAATACATTTCCGAGATTCGATCATCGGTATCCAAATACCTAGTTTGATCTCGTTACCGACATGCACTCTTTTCTCGTTCCCGTGATATAACATTCTAGTGATCACATCACTTGCTTGCAAGCTATCTTAATGTGATATCACCAAGAGGGCCTAGAGTATATCTATCCGTCATCGTGGTTGACAAATTCCACTCTTGATCCATGAGCCTCAACATAACACCTTCATAGCACTGAACCCACCTTTATGGTCACCCTGTTACGGTGTGACGTTTGATGTTATCAAGATACTCTTCCAGTGTTAGCAATTAACATGATCTCATGGTCTAAGGACTAAGACTACTTTGTATGATGTTATAGCAATATAAACATAATGACTTGATCGTAATGCTATACTTCGGATGAATGTTCATCACATCATTTCACAAATGTTGTGACCTTGTTATTAACAACATCCAATGTCCATGATCAGGAAACCTTGATCATCTTGTTAATCAACAAGCTAGTCTATAAGAGAGGCATAACTAGGAACCCTTTTGTTTATTAAACACACATGTATTGATGGTTCCTATCAATACAATTATAGCATGCAAAATAAACATCTATCATATACAAGGAATACATAATAACAACTTTATTATTGCCTCTCAGGGCATATTTCCTTCAGTCTCCCACTTGCACTAGAGACAATAATCTAGTATATATAGTGATAAATCTAACACCCATGGAGTTCTGGTGTTGATCAAGTTTTGCCCTAGGGATTACTTTAGTCAACGGATCTGCTACATTCAGGTCCGTGTGTACTTTACAAATCTTTATATCTCCATCCTTGACATGCTCGCGGATGGAGTGAAACCGGCGCTTAATATGCTTGGAATTCTTATGAGACCTTGGTTCCTTGGCGTTGGCTATGGCTCCATTATTGTCACAATAAATCACCATTGGGTCCAACGCACTAGGAACCACACCTATTTCCGTTATGAACTCCTTCATCCAAACCGCTTCCTGCGCCGCTTCTGAAGCAGCAACATATTCCGCCTCCGTTGTTGATCTAGCCACCACAGGTTTGGAGCTCCTCCAACTAACTGCTGCTCCGTTCAAAAGAAATACGTATCCGGATTGAGACTTAGAGTCATCCGGATCAGTGTCAAAGCTAGCATCGACATAACACATAGCGACTAGCTCTTCTTCACCTCCGTATACAAGAAACATATCCTTAGTTCTTCTCAAGTACTTAAGGATATTTTTGACCGCTATCCAGTGTTCCGAACCTGGATCAGATTGGTACCTACTAGTCAAACTAATAGCATGTGCCACATCCGGTCTTGTACATAGCATGGCATACATTATAGAGCCTATGGCTGAGGCATAGGGGATCTTATCCATTATCTCTCTTTCTTCCGCCGTAGCCGGACTTTGAGTCTTACTCAATGTCTTGCCTTGCAACATAGGTATGTACCCCTTCTTACTTCCGTCCATATTAAACTTCTTTAATATCTTATCAAGGTATGTACTCTGCGATAGCCCAATCAGGCGTCTTGATCTATCTCTATAGATTTTAATGCCTAATATATATGAAGCTTCACCAAGGTCCTTCATCGAAAATTTGTCGTTTAGATAACTTTTAACACTGTTTAAAAGATCGATATCATTTCCAATCAATAATATGTCATCCACATATAATATCAGAAATGCCACATTGCTCCCACTCACTTTCTTGTAAATACAAGCCTCTCCATAAGTTTGGACAAATCCAAACTCTTTGATCACCTCATCAAAGCGGAGATTCCAACTCCGGGATGCTTGCTTTAGTCCATAGATGGATCGCTGAAGTTTGCACACCTTATCAGCATCCTTAGGATCGACAAAACCCTTAGGTTGTATCATATACAACTCTTCTTCAATATTACCATTGAGGAACGCAGTTTTGACATCCATCTGCCATATTTCATAATCAAAATATGCAGCAATTGCTAACATAATCCTAACCGACTTAAGCATCGCTACGGGAGAGAATGTCTCATCGTAGTCAACTCCTTGAATTTGTCGAAACCCCTTTGCGACAAGTCGAGCCTTATAGATGGTTACATTACCATCAGCATCAGTTTTTCTTTTGAAAATCCATTTATTCTCAACGGCCTTTCGATCGTGAGGTAAGTCCACCAAGGTCCAAACCTGGTTTTCGTACATGGATTCCATCTCGGATTTCATGGCTTCTAGCCATTTGTTGGAATCAGGGCTCATCATCGCTTCTTCATACGTCGCAGGGTCATCTATTTCATCAATCATGAAATTCATAACAGGATTGCCGTACAGTTCAGGAGCTGCACGTGTCCTGCTTGACCTGCGAGGTTCGGTAGTGTCCTCTTTCGGAGTTTCATGATCAATATCATTAGCTCTCTCTTCATTAGGTGAAGTCAACTCCGAAACAACATCCGGTGCTGCGCTACTCGCCATTTCGTGAAGAGAAGGTTCAATAACCTCTTCGAGTTCTACCTTCCGACTACTCACACCTTTCGCGAGAAACTCCTTCTCAAGAAAGGATCCATTCTTGGCAACAAAGACCTTTCCCACGGATTTGTGATAGAAGGTATACCCAATCGTTTCCTTAGGGTATCCTATGAAGACGCATTTTTCCGCTTTGGGTTCGAGTTTATCCGGTTGAAGTTTCTTCACATAAACATCGCATCCCTAAACTTTAAGAAATGACAGCTTAGGTTTGTTTCCAAACCATAATTCATACGGTGTCTTTTCAACGGATTTAGATGGTGCCCTATTTAAAGTGAATGCAGCGGTTTCCAGTGCATAACCCCAAAATAACAGTGGCAAGTCAGTCAGAGACATCATAGATCGAACCATATCCAATAAAGTACGATTATGACGTTCTGACACACCATTACGTTGTGGTGTTCCGGCAGGCGTGAGTTGTGAAACTATTCCACAGTCTTTCATATGTGTGCTAAACTCGTAACTAAGATACTCTCCTCCACGGTCGGACCGCAGAAATTTGATCTTTCTGTTACGATGATTTTCCACTTCATTCTGAAATTCTTTGAACTTTTCAAAGGTTTCAGACTTATGTTTCATCAAATAGATATACCTGTATCTACTCAAATCATCCGTGAAAGTAACAAAATAACGATATCCACCTCGCGCCGACACACTTATTGGTCACACACATCAGTATGTATGATTTCCAATAAATCTGTCGCCCGTTCCATTGAACCGGAAAATGGCGTTCTAGTCATCTTGCCCATAAGGCATGGTTCACATGTATCAAATGATTCAAAATCAAGTGATTCCAAAAGTCCATCAGAATGGAGTTTCTTCATGCGTTTAACGCCAATATGACCTAGACGACAGTGCCACATATATGCAGATATATCATTATCAAGTTTAATCCTTTTAGCATCGACATTATGAATATGCGTAATACTACTATCGAGATCCAACAGAAATAAACCATTCAACACAGGTGCATGACCATAAAAGATATTATTCATATAAATCGAACAACCATTGTTTTTAGACTTAAACGAATAACCACTTTGCATCAAACACGATCCGGATACAATGTTCATGCTCAGTGCAGGCACCAAATAACAATTATTCAGGTTTATAACTAATCCCGACGGCATATGGAGAGGCAGCGTTCCAACGGCGATCACATCAACTCTTGATCCATTGCCGACCCGCATCGTGACCTCATCCCTTGCTAGTTGTCGCTTGTTCTGCAGCCCCTGAACCGAGTTACATATATTAGCAACCGATCCCGTATCAAATACCCAGGTGCTACTGCGAGTACTAGTCAAGTACACATCAATAACATGTATATCACATATACCTTTGTTTGCCTTGCCGGCCTTCTTGTCTGCCAAATACTTGGGGCAGTTGCGCTTCCAATGGCCAGTCCCCTTGCAATAGTAGCACTCGGTGTCAGACTTAGGGCCAGCTCGAGGTTTCTTTTCAGGCGCGGAGCCAGTTTTGCCGCCCTTCTTTCCCTTCTGCTTGCCTTTCTTGTCCTTCTTAAAACCGGTGGTCTTATTGATCATCAACACTTGATGTTCTTTCCTAATCTCCACTTCTGCAGTCTTAAGCATTGACAGAAGCTCGGGAAGAGACTTCTTCATGCCCTGCATATTAGAGTTCATCATGAAGCTCTTGTAGCTAGGTGGCAGAGATTGGAGAACACGATGTATGCCTAAGTCAATGGGAATCGTTATTCCCAAGGACACAAGCTTATCGGTGTACCCAGACATTTTGAGTACGTGCTCACTAACGGAGCTGTTCTCTTCCATCATGCAGCTAAAGAACTTTTCAAAAGCATTATAACTCTCTACGGCAGCATGGGTATCAAAAATCATTTTCAATTCTCCCATGGTATCAAAGGCATTGCCATTTTCGAAACGTTTTCGAAGTTCTGGCTCTAGCCCATATAGTATGCCGCAATGAACTAAGTTATGGTCCTCCTGACGAGTTATATAGACGTTCTTTTCCTCGTCAGGGGCATCACGAGCTGGTGGGGGGCCTAGCGGCGCCTCTAGCACATATTGCTTTTGTGCAGAAGTGAGGAGAATCCTCAAATTCATAGCACAGTTGGTGAAGTTGCTACCATTCGCAACAAGCTTCTCTTTCTCCATGAACACATTGAAATTAAAAGCAGGTGGTGCCATCTACAACAAAATTTGTAAAATATATTTAGACTAAGTTTATGATAGATTGAGTTCAACTAATCCAAATTACTAATGAACTCCCACTCAAAAACTACATCCCTCGTGTCCTTTTGGTGATTACATGAACCAAATCCACTACACCAAGTCCGATCATCACGTGAGTTGGTGTAGCTTCAAAGGCGAGCATCTATATGGGCATCATATCAACTATATGACTCATGCTTAACCTTTCGGTCCGTATTCCGAGCACATGTCTGTACATGCTAGGCTCGTCAAGTAAGAACCTTAGTATTCGCGTGTGTAAAACTGTCTTACACCCGTTGTATGAAAGCGTAGAGTCGAGAACACCCGATCATCACGTGATGCCTCAAAACACGATCCACAAAACGGTGCATACTTAAGGAAGAACACATTTTATCTTGATATCTAAATGAGGGATCATCTTATAATGCTACCAAAAGTGCCAAACTGGCAATATAAGATGCTAACATCTAATGTGTGAAGTGAGGTGATATGGTCCATGCATTTGATCTCTATCATTCCTTTGTGTGTAAGGCCAAGGTCTATGGAACTTACACGTTAAGTGAGTTGTAAGAGTATCTATCATACATCTACTTACAACAATACCATATCAAGACACTAGCCCAGCAACGATCTAAACTAGACGCCTCTAATTTATCAATTGCAAGTTTTACGTGTCTTAGGGCTTTCGGAGATAGAACCGGTCTTACCTACGAACATGAACCACAACGAGGATAACCAAGTTATTAGCAACTCGTTGTAAATCAGATATTGACTATAGTAGGAGAGACAGACACCCGCTAGCCACTTATGCAAAACTAGTTGCATATCAGTCATGGAACCGGTCTCATGTAAGATGACATGTAAGGTTGGTTCATGCCGCTTCATCCCACTATGCCACCAATATCCAAAGTACATAGAAGATGCAATAACATGATCATCATCGCCCACATATAAACATATGTGTACTACCCGTGCAAAGCACCTACGCATAGATCAGGCTCTCATACCACTGTTGGGTCCGCAGCATAGAAAACAAAAAAATTCCTACGATGAGAACTATACGCCAAGATCTATCTACTAGATATAGAGCAACAGGTGGACATACATCCATGGAGAACTTACCCTTGAAGACAACGAGTTTTGTTAACGAGTAGGAACTCGTGGTTGATGTAGTCGTACGCTTGCCGATCTCAAGATCGTGTGGAAGTCCGAGCGCCGCAAATCAGCAGCGCATCCGTCCTCGCACACACGTTCAAGCCACCGGACAACCTCCACCTCCTCGCTCCAGCGAATCAGCGGAAGCAGCAACTCCTTCCAGACGCAAGGCCACCGGGAACATGTATCTCGCTAATCCGAGACCATGGGGGAATATCTAGAGGGGGAGAGAGATCCTTCACGAGGAGGTGTGGTTTGTGAGAGGGGAGAGGGGGGCTTTATATAGGAGGGAGGGAGACCCCTCCCCTCCCATAGCTGGCGCATGAGGGGGGGACTCCTCCCCTCCTTCATTCATGTGGTGAACCTCCACTCACATAAACATGGCCTCCACCCAAAATCCCACTCACATGTATTTAATTTCCACCAAATTAAATGCAACTCTCAATTAATAAAACTCTTTTATTTATTTTATTCAGAATTTTGTTAATTACTTTAATTAACAAACATTCACATAAAACCCCTTGCAATATTTCAATATCACATGCAGAACCACTCTTTACAATTTCACCCGAAACAATTCCGGTTTCTATCGAAACATTTCCTACGCTTTGCAAACCTTTTGTCTAGAACATATGTGCTCCTAAATGGTGTCCGGCAACCCTTAAGTGTGTGACCCTACGGTTCGCGAATAATGCAGACATGATTGAGACTCCTCTCAGATCAATAATCAGAAGCGGGACCTGGAGATCCATACTGACTCCTGCATATTCAACGATGACTTCTGTGATCGTGAGAACCTTTAACGTCAGCAATTTAATCCCTTTGTCTCATGATATAATACATGTCCGAGATTCGATCATCGGTATCCAAATACCTAGTTTGATCTTGTTACCGACATGCACTCTTTTCTTGTTCCCGTGATATAACATTCTAGTGATCACATCACTTGCTTGCAAGCTATCTTAATGTGATATCACCGAGAGGGCCCAGATTATATCTATCTGTCATCGGGATTGACAAATTCCCCTCTTGATCCATGAGCCTCAACATAACACCTTCATAGCACTGAACCCACCTTTATGGTCACCCTGTTACGGTGTGACGTTTGATGTTATCAAGATACTCTTCCGGTGTTAGCAATTAACATGATCTCATGGTCTAAGGACTAAGACTACTTTGTATGATGTTATAGCAATATAAACATAATGACTTGATCGTAATGCTATACTTCGGATGAATGTTCATCACATCATTTCACAAATGTTGTGACCTTGTTATTAACAACATCCAATGTGCATGATCAGGAAACCTTGATCATCTTGTTAATCAACAAGCTAGTCTATAAAAGAGGCATAACTAGGAACCCTTTTGTTTATTAAACACACATGTATTGATGTTTCCTATCAATACAATTATAGCATGCAAAATAAACATCTATCATATACAAGGAATACATAATAACAACTTTATTATTGCCTCTTAGGGCATATTTCCTTCACCTCAAGACCGCCCATCTAGACAGAAGAGCTATGCTGACAAGAGAAGGAGAGACCTGACTTTCAATGTCGGAGATTTCGTATATCTCAAGGTTTCACCATTGAAGGGAACTCAACGCTTTAGTCTAAAGGGAAAGTTAGCCCCCAGATATATCGGACCTTTCAAGATTCTGAACCGCCGAGGAGAAGTATCGTATCAACTGGAACTTCCTGAAGAGATGTCAGCCATCCACGGTGTGTTCCATATCTCGTTACTTTGCAAATGCTTGGAAGTGCCTGAGAAGACGGAAGTTTTCAAGAACATCAATCACAGAGCTGTGGAAATCAACAATGACCAGACCTATCGGGAAGTAGCCATCCGTATCTTAGAATAAGCCTACAGAACCACCAGGACCAGGAGTATCAAGTTTCTCAAGATTCAGTGGAGCAACCATACCGAGGAGGAAGCTACTTGGGAGCGTGAAGATTACATTAGAACAGAGTTCCGAGATCTTTTTAGTTCCTACTTTTCTTTGTAAATCTCGGGACGAGATTTTGTTTAAGGGGGGAAGGTTTGTAACATCCCAAAACTTTAATCCAAGCTTATCAAGATCAAATCATCCAAAAATAGGGTTAACAAAAACTTTTCCAAATTTAAAATGAAAGCATTCATATGTGTGTGCATTTAAAATAGGAGTTGTTTGAATTGCCATGATTGAATGATCCAATGCTTGTAAAATGTTTCTTAGGTGATTTAAACATCATCTACATCATTCCCAAACTTTTCCTAAAGAAAATCAAATCAAAAAGAATTAAAAAGGAGGAATGGTCATTTTGGCAAATTTAACTCTCATGCCTACTTTGGCTATTCCTAGTACTCAAAACTTAACAGAAATAATTCTTGATCTTTGCACCCCTTGCTAGTACACATAATGAGGTACCAAGGCCCACCTTTGGATCTGCTAAAAACATTCTGTTAACTATTTTAAATGACAGTTTAAAATTGAATCTAATGCATATGCATAGATCACGCCTATTTCAAAAACTATCTATTTGAGCTCCATTTTCAAAACCCTTGTAACCAGAGACTACCTATCACTAGTGGAGATCACTCAAAAAATTTGAAACCAAAATTCATAACTTTCTTTCATGCGGCCATTTCATCAAACACTTGGCATGCATAATATCTACTCTAATCCTAGCTCACTGTTTACTACAGGGTTTTGCCCCCAATTGATCCCCATTTAATCCCCTTGTCCCCTCTTGATCTAACCAGAGCCTAACCAGCATCTCCCCAATACCCTAGCTGCACTGCCATGCCATGCTGAGCACCACCTCGCCGGCCGACAGTGCACTCGTAGCAGCAGCCCTCTCCAGCCCCTCTCCTCATGTCTAGCAACTTGCCTGTGGTCCACCTCCACCGCCCAACCAGCCCCAGGCCAGAGACAGAGAGCAGAGCGGCCAGGAACCGCCGCACCTGGAGCCGGTCGAGCATGCCGACACCGCCCCCAGAGCACGCCCTGTCCCCGCTCGCACAGACCACGCCTTGGCACCAGCCCGCGCCCGCCGCTCCACCTCAACCTGGAGAACACCCCAGACATCCATGTTCGCCGCCTAAAGCCTCACAGCCACCGCTCGCCGTGGACATCGCCACTTCGGCCGCGCAGAGCGCCACCTCGCCCAGACCGCGTGCCACCGCCCTACGGCCGCATTCAATTCCTAGAGCACCGCCAGGGAACCACACATCAATTGCCACCCCCAGCCATGCCTCTACCCCGCCGTAGCCTTGTCGCCGGAGTCGCCTGCCCATCCCGCTCGGTCTCACCGTCGGGCCTATAAAAGGAGACCTCCCCAGCCTCTTCTCTCCACACCATTCCACTCTCCTCACCTCTCTGAACCACACCCACCTCTAGCCGGAGCAAGTGGAGCAGCAGCTCGCCGGAATTGGAGCCGGAGCAGCCGCAGCAGGAGGAGAAGGTCGTTGATTGTGACCACCCCAAGCTCCGCCGCAACCGCGCCTCACCTTGTCGTCGTCTTCCACGTCGTTTGCCCGCCTTGCCGACCCCGCTGGAGCCCCGGTACGCCCCCAGTAGACCCCCACCAAGCCGCTAGGGTTCGAGCTCGTCGGCGACCTGTTCGTCGTCGACGACGACCCTTAGCCGTTGATCTCGCTTCTAATCCTACGGCCCACATCGCGCGTACCGTTTCGCGTTTTAAGTGCCGCTGACATGCGGGACCCCCCTATCAGCTGAGCCCCGCGCCGCGGAGCACAAATGGGCCGGCCCATTCCTCTTCCCGCGCTAGCCCATTGATTCAAATCTGGATTTTTCTTTTTAGTTAAATCTAGTTTCTGTCCACTAGTTTAAAAATCAATTCAGAGAGTTTTAGAAATCCAAATTGTATGAAACCAATTTTGTCTGAAAGGTATTAAAATGATCTATCCAAGTCCATTGGATTTAATTCAATTAGAGTTATAAATCGCTCATAATAAAAATAAGAAGATAGAAACTTTTGCAACTTGCAACATTTTTATAAAATCAACCAAGTTAGCTTTTGAGTTGATTCCAACTCTCAAAAATCACATTTCATCATATCTATCTAACCATGTAATAATATTAAGGTTGACATGTAGTGACTTTGGACTAGTACCAAAATAATGCTACATAGGCATTTCTAGTCACTTTAAATCATTAAATAATAAACTTAAACTAAAGTAATATTGATCCAACCTTTAAATCTCATTCCCACATGTTAGAGTATGTGGTGAGGACATGTGTCCACATGATCCCATATTTTGGTGGTGAATATTAAATTTTAGTTAATATTTCAATGAGTAGAAATTACTTTTCTAAAATAAAAAGGATAAAACTACCGAATTAAAACTTGTGATGTTTGTGATGATAATAGATCATCAAATGTGTGTTATAGAATGCTACTTAGCCTAGTTAAGTATTGTTTGGTAATTGTGCACTCCCTATGTATTTATAGACGCTAGTACTAACCAAGCTTTCGAGGAGGAGGAGTTCTACCAAGAAGAAGAAGAAGAAAACTTCAACCACTGTACCAACCAAGGCAAGATATTGTTAGCAAGCTAGAATTAAGCTAGATGAATGAGCAAGGATGCTTTAGGAATGCTGTGATCACACCCCTGTTAACTATTAGTACCCCAAGTCTTACTTACAAGTTTTACTCCCCTTAGTATGCAAAGTTCCTTACTTATTTTTGAAGCTAGCATAAAAAGTATAAAACTTGACCTACTTAGAAACCTTTAGATGTCATTCTATGGCATGAGATTGATCCCATCCTTCCCCTTTAGTGAACACTCTTAACTTAATATTTTAGAGTAGATCAAAAACTTGAGTCACTTTAGATGGGAACACTTGGTGAAAATGAATTGTGAAAACCTTGGAATGATGAGTCATTCTATTGAGATATTTTGACATGTGTTGAGAAACACAACTGGTTTATGATGATGAAAATGATAAGGCATGAGCCTTAACCCTTTTATAAAACTGATGGTTGGATTCGGATGCGATACCATTCCAAATTTACCGTACAACCACATTACCTAAATTGGGTAAGGCTTAGCTGGAAATTTATATGCATTAGTATTAGTTCCCTCAGGGGAGAGGTTTGAGCTGAGGCTACCTCTCAATGATGTCCACCTATGCAGTTCCCAAGATGACTGATGGTCATGGTTGGGAGGCCATGCTCATAGGAGAGGTGCTTATACTAGGGTGTGTAAAGGGAAGGTTATGTTTGATTATCTGCATACTAAGTATGATGATTCAGGGTTATCCCTGACAGATGTATCGAATCTTGTGGTGAAAGTGTACCACCTCTGCAGAGTGTCAAACTATTCGAATAGCCGCGTCCACGGTTATGGACTGTTGGAATGGCCATACTGTTTCGTTGTCAGATGTTTTCTAAATAACTTGAAATGAATGATGAACTTTGACTTGACCACAACAGGGTTGTGTTTATGATAATAGCTTCCCAACTTAAGTGATTCTAGAACTTTACTTTATCTTTCTTTGCTTGTGAACTCAGCTTAGGTTTCAAACTTAACTTGATAGTTAACTTAGCTCTAGCACTTTAACTTAGAATTATACTCCTTGTTAGTAGTAGTTTGCGAGTACTTAAAGAGTACTCATGGCTTTTGTCCCTGGCTATTATCATGGCCAGGCTATGAAGGAGATTATCAAGATGATGGCCAGCAGGACGGCTATGATAACTAGGACTATCTGCCTTCGTCAGCATTGCCTGTGCCCCTGAAGCTGGACCCCACTGCTACGCTTATCTTTTATTTCCGCTGCTTGTTGTATTAAGACTGGATCATGAGATCCTTATTTGTGTAAAACCTTATGTATAGTTTGTAATGGATGATGTACTGTGATATCCAATCCGTTATGTCTCGCAAAAATGGTAATCCTGGGATTGCGAGGTATGGCATAACGGGCATCTGGGATTATAAATCCGGGTGTTGACAGGGCATATCTCCAATAGTCCCTCACTTGCACTAGAGTCAATAATCTAGATTAGATGGTAATATACCTAACACCCATGGCGTTCTAGTGTTGCTCATGTTTTGCTCTAGGGAGAGTTTATTCATCGGATCTACCACATTCAGATCAGTGTGTACTTTGCAAATCTTTATGTCACCATCTTGGACATACTCGCGAATAGAATGAAAACATAGCTTGATGTGCTTCAGCTTCTTGTGTGACCTTGGCTCTTGTGCATTAGCTATGCACCCATGTTATCACAATATATGGCCATTAGGTCCAACGCACTAGGAACCACACCAAGCTCAGTAATGAACTCCTTCATCCATATCGCTTCTTGTGCAGCCTCCAAAGCAGCTATGTATTCTAATTCAGTTGAAGATTTCACCACAACGCTTTGCTTGGCACTCCTCCAGCTCACTGCTACACCATTCAAAATAAATATGTATCTAGACTATGACTTTGAGTCATTCGGATCGGTGTTCCAACTAGCATCGGTGTAACTGTTTACAACAAGCTCTTCGTCACCTCCATAAGAAAGAACTATATCCTTCGTCCTTTTCAGGTACTTTAGGATATTTTTGACCAATGTCCAGTGTTCCATTCCAGGATCACTTTGATATATGCTGGTCAAACTAACAGCCTGTACGATATCCGGTCTCGTACACAGCATGGCATACATGACAGAATCTATGGCAAAGCCAAAGGGGATTTTGCCCATCCTTTCAATTTCTTTTGCCATAGCCGGACTTTGAGTCTTACTCAAGGTCTTACCTAGCAACATGGGCAAGAACCCTTTCTTTCTTACATTCTAAACCTCTTTAGAACCTTGTCCAGATATGTACTCTGTGAAAGCCCTATTAAGCGTCTTCGTCTATCTCTATAAATCTTGATGTCTAAAATGTATGCAGCTTCGCCAAGATCTTTCATTGTAAAAATATTATTCAAATAGCCTTTGACACTTTCAAGAAGTTCTATATTATTCTAGTCAACAATATGTCATCCACATATAGTACTAGTAATGCTATAGAGATTCCACTCACTTTCTTATAAATACAAGCTTCTCCAAAAGTTTGTATAAATCCAAAGTTTTTGATCACCTTATCAAAACATTGATTCCAGCTCTAGGATGCTTGCTTCAGTCCACAAATGGATCTATGAAGTTTGCATACCTTGTCAGCATTTTTAGGATCGATAAAACCCTTGGGTTGTACCATATAAAACTCTTCCTCAATGTCACGATTAAGGAACGCCGTTTTGACATCCATCTGCCAAATATCATAATTGAAAAACGCAGCGATTGCTAACAAAATCCTCACAGACTTTAGCTTCGCCACCGGTGAGAAAGTCTCATCATAGTCAACTCCTTGAATTTATCGGAACCATTTTGCGACAAGTCGAGCTTTATAGACAGTGACATTACCATCAACATCTATTTTCTTTTTAAAGATCCATTTGTTCTCGACAGCCTTGCGGCCATCACTTGGTTTTCGTACATGGATCCAATTTCGTATTTCATGGCCTCTTGCCATGTGTTGGAATCTAGGCTCATCATTGCTTCCTCATACGTCGCGGGATCGTCAGTGTTGTCCACCAACATGACATTCAAGACAGGGTCATACCAATCAAGAGTGGTACGAACCCTTGTCGACCTGTGAGGTTCAGTAGTAACTTTGTTTGAAGTTTCATGATCACCATCATTAGCTTCCTCTCTTATTGGTGCAGGCGGCACATAAACACTTCCAGTGCTGCGCTACTCTCAAATCCGAGAGAAGGTTCAACAACCTCGTCGAGTTCTACTTTCCTTCCAGTCACATCTTTTGAGAGAAACTCCTTTTCAAGAAAGGATCCATTCTTGGAAATGAAAACTTTGCCTTCGGATCTATGATAGAAGGTATACCCAATTGTTTCTTTAGGGTATCCTATGAAGACGTATTTTTCTGCTTTGGGTTCAAGCTTGTCAGGTTGCAACTTCTTTACATAAGCTTCGCGGCCCCAAACTTTAAGGAACGACAACTTAGTTTTCTTACCAAACCACAATCCGTACAATGTCGTTTCAACGGATTTAGATGGTGCCCTATTTAAAGTGAATGCGGCTTCTCTAATGCATATCCCTAAAACAATAACGGTAAATCTGTAAGAGACATCATAGACCGAACCATATCTAAGAGAGTTTGATTACGACATTTGGACACACCATTACGCTGTGGTGTTCCCGGCGGTTTCAATTGTGAAAGTATTCCGCATTTCTTTAAATGCATGCCAACCTTGTAACTCAGATATTCACCTCCGCGATCAGAACGCAGAAACTTAATCTTCTTGTTACACTGATTTTCTACTTCACTTTGTAATTCCTTAAACTTCTCGAAAGTTTTGGATTTATGTTTCATAAAGTAGATATACCCATATCAACTCAAGTCATCCGTGAAAGTAAGAATATAAAGATATCCACCACGCGATACTACACTCATTGGACCGCACACATCAGTATGTATTATTTCTACTAAGTCTATAGCTCGCTCCATTATCTCAGAGAATGGAGTCTTAGTCATTTTTTCCATTAGACATGCTTCGCATCTTTCAAGTGATTCAAGAAGTCCATCGGTATAGAGTTTCTTCATGCGTTTCACTCCAATGTGACCAAGACGATAGTGCCACATGTATGTGGAATTATCATTCAATTTTATTCGTTTAGCATCTATGTTATGAACATGTGTATCACTACTATCGAGATTCAATAAGAATAAACCATTCATCTCAGGTGCATGACCATAAAGGATATTACTCATGTAAATCGAACAACCATTATTCTCAGACTTAAAGGAATAACCGTCTCACAACAAATAAGATCCAAATATAATGTTCATGCTTAACGCAGGCATCAAATAACAATTTTTCAAATTTAAAGCTAATCCCGAAGGTAGATGAAGAGGGAGCGTGTCGACGGCGATCACATCAACCTTGGAGCCATTTTCAACGCGCATCGTCACCTCGTCTCTTGCCAGTCTTCGTTTATTTTACAGTTTCTGTTTTGAGTTACAGTTATGAGCAACCGAACCAGTATCAAATACCTAGGCACTACTACAATTACTAGTAAGATACACATCAATAACATGTATATCAAATATACCTTCTTCTTGATGTTGCCGTTCTTCAAATCTGCTAGGTACTTGGGGCCATTGCGCTTCTAGTGCCCACCTCCCTTGCAGTAAAAGCACTCAGTATCAGGCTGAGGGGCAGCCTTGGGCTTCTTAGGCGCGGCAGCTTTCTTGTCGTCCTTCTTGAAGTTTCCATTGTTCTTAGGCTTGTCCTGCTTCTTGAAATTGATGTTGCCGCTCAATCGATGGTGAGAACGTAGCGAGAACCAGCTGGGTGACTACTAGGGGATGGGCGACGCACTACGTGGGTGATACTAGACATGGATGGCCAACAGCCTGTTGGGTTGGCCTGTGGCAACGATGGTGATTCGCAGGGTGGGAGGAAAGGAAGGAAGGAGAGGGGGAAGGGCTAGGGTTTTCCTCAGGTTGCTAGCAACAAGGAGGCCCGACGGGGCCTTTATAGTGTGGCGTCCGCTGCTGGCAGCCCCAAACGTCCCCTGCTTGACGGGGGTGGCAAAGGGGTGACGGACATATTGGTGGGTGGCCCAATCTGCCGACAGTGGTTAGGGCCGCCGGTGCGGGTTTATATTCAGCCACCACCTCCAAGTGGGGATGTTGGTGGAGATGCTCTTAGATACTACTCCGTAGGAAAATTTGTTAGACAACCAATTAGTAACCCATTTTTTTGGCCATACACAACATTTCGCATCAGGCAAGGCATGTTTTGAATCACTAATCAGTCGGTATGCAGTGTTTCTCTGTATATGAGATGTAAACATGCAGGTTCGGATTACGCTCAGTGACAAGCATATTCAGTACCAATCATATCGATTTTAAATTATATATATACTTATCAAGTTGTATTCTGAGAAAATATATATGCACGAGAAAAGTGCGGCAGTGGAGCTACTCCGTATCCTATATAACTAAGAAGTTCACCCCTACTAAGATAGTTCTCTCAACATGCAGCTATGCCCACTCAGCATACCTGCACCATAAGAAAAACTGATGCCATGTCAGCAAAAACTGCATGCCACTATTTCCTTCGTTATGTATCGTTCTCATCCATTTCTCCATATGTCACGTTCACTTCATGCTGTCTAGAGGTGTCCAGGTATAGCCCATTAGTCCATCCCACATTCAGCCCATTTAGTGTAGACTCTCTAGACTTTGGTTACTGTTTTTCTTCTCCTCTGCAGCCATGATCGGTGTACCGAGCAGCCACCGGCGCTTTTTCTTCTCACGAATTGCTACCCGTTCTGCAGTTATGTACACCTCAGAAGATAAAACGTCTGTGTGTCCTCTCCGATCCCTTCTCCACCTTATTTTCTTGACATTAATTCCCCTCCCACCCACTAATTCGTTCACCGGTGTCACTCGGGCTATCATCTTCTCATGTCCTTGCTGCAAGGTATTCTCCCTCGGTGCCTGCTCCATCTACCTAATCAGGAACCTCACTCCGCATCTGACGGAGTGGTGATTTGGACCAGCTGCACCGAGGCCTCGATGGGTTTCTAGACATCTCCATTGCAATCTCCAAATATTTTCTGCTTTGAGTGACAAGAAGCATTGACGGATCATTCCTTCCTGCTATGAGATGCTATTGGTGAATCATATTTTCTCCAAATATTTTCTCAACGGTGGTAGATAAACATTCGTGGAAGACGATGGTGTCATGAATTGGAGGTACTCATTTTCCTATATTTTATTTGATATTGATGATATCTCCAAGATCGTCGTATGTGTACCAATATACGCTCCCCTTCAGTTCAGATTGACAACATGCCGCATGAATCGATATCACAAGTTCCTGGCAGATATCAAATATCCCCTCATATATTTTTAGATCAACTCCTTAAATTGGTGTGTGTTCTTTCTGATTGATATGCGACCAGGACTTTCTCGTGTTGTTAGTGGAAGCCATCTCCTGGGCCAAAACAGAGTGCACCAGGTCTCACTGTATACCATTATTAATTATCTCACATCCTTCTCAGATTCATGCACGATTCCCCTTTCTATCTATGGCATATTCTAGCGGGAGGTGAACTGCAGCTTTCAATTCTGAGCTACTAGACGATGGAATCGGTGTTTTCCTTCAAGTGCCCAATCTCTGATTATATTACTGCAGAAGAATACAGAAATCAAAGTTTGAGTCATTTTCACTCATTTGCTGATCAAGTCAACATGGTGGTATGAAAAAACAATTCTATGTTCACCATCTCTTATTCTGTGAGTCCTATGCTCGAATCACCATGCATTTTCTTTCATCTGATATTAATTGTTTCTCGACATTGGTTAGTATTTTGTCCGCGGAAGGTCATATAATTTCATCGGAATACTAATAAATGGGACGGCCAGGCAACAATCTGTAATGATCTATATATTTTTTTTTTGTATTCTGTAAGCACCCTACAACTGGAAGTGTCTAAGAATTGTTTGGATTAACATTTATATACCTTGCATAATTTTTCTTCTACAAATATATGCTAACATGATTTCATAGGCGGCATGTTGCTTATTTGTTTAATCACTTCAGCCATGAAGAACTCATAGATTTTGGTTTTCTCTACAACAATCACAATTGTTTGGTTCATCTACGAGTAATCAAATTACAAATTGTTTATTTTATTATTTGGCTAATTATTCAAGGAGGGTTATGTGCAGAATAAAATAACAATTTGTACTAAAATGTCCGCAGCAAAGCGCGGGGTATCATCTAGTATCATTAGCACGTCAGCACCTTCACATACACCTCACGCCACTGTGTGTTCTGTTGTGTGCCTATTCTTGTTTGCGTGAGCTAATTACCATGGCACTCTTTCAGTATAAGATATTTTAGCTTTTGTGAAACAAATGTACCTAATGTTTTTAGGTACAAAACACGTCTAGATACATTCTTATATACTAGTTATTATTTGGAATGGAGGGAGTAGGATGGTTGTTAAGGACAGGAGTCCATGCTTAGTTCAATTCAACATGGTAGTACTTGTAGACACTAGACAGTGTCGTCAGTTCGTGAGAGGCATGCGATGCGCCGAAAACTATTTTCTACCGGCTATGGTACATGCCGGCAATCGATCCACCGAACATCCTCTAGGGAGTGCTTTGAGATTTGTGTTGCCGTTTTATGGACTTCGTCCGCTCCGTTAGCCCGCTCCCCGAGTGGACCCCACACACGTTCGAGATACTTGTCCATCGATGGATCTATTGCCCTCTTTCCGCTCAGTTGCTAATCCCTCGAGCCGACGATGCGCTAGATCCGCCTACGACTGTCTAATCCATTGTTAGGGCCTAAATACTCAAATCACTCGGTCAGAGCATATAGATATAATTTTTTGGAGATTGGTAGCTGATTACAAGATCAAGCATGACGGGGATTGAGGAATCAGAGCCGAGGTGGGAGAGAGGAAGCCGTCGCCGTTCATCCTGATCCAACTTGGATGGATTGAGCGTTGTCTCCTCCCAGGTTTATGTAGCGTGCAGCTCTGGTCAGCTCTAGACCAAGCCCATTGGTGGCCTAGGAAGCCAGCCCAGGTAGAGTAGAGATAGGTCCCTAGCATCCCTCACTTCTTGAAATTCGGCTTTTCCCCAAGCCGAAGCATCGGATGATATTGAAGGATTGACTTGCCAGAATCCCATGGCATTTGGCCTTTCTTGGTCTTGCTGGAGTCGATGTGGGTGTCTTCGTGGTAGTAGATGATGTTGTTGCAGACTGTGTTGAAGTAGTAGTCGTAGCTGATGAGAATCTGGTTGACAAAGTTGAAGTAATACTTGTGGTTGATATGGACTTGGTTTGAGAAGCCAGCTCGGAGGTCATTCCTCCCTCTGTGAAAAGGAGGTTGTCTGTGACACATCGAGAACTCCAAATCATTCACAATCCATGCGAATAACCAGATTCGAAATGCATGTGCGAGCAGAGGTGCTGACCGCTGGAATTGTTCATGACAATGCGGAGGAGTAGTCCACCTTTTCTCATAATTATGCAGTGCAAACGTGCAGTCTCCAGGATCCCATGACCACCGTGTGTATTTAAGATGATGCCACACTGATGTCACTGTGTGTATTTTTGGCATCCCAAGGAACCTGTTTGAAATAATTGAATCCACAAAACTTATCTTTTAATCAATTGAAACCACCTTGCAACTTTTTATCATTTTTTGGAAACTGAATTGAACCTTTTCTGGAACCATATTGAACCATACTGAAACCTTTTAAAACAAAGTGAAATCCCACAAGAATGTTTCAAAACAATTGAAACCACACGCAAATGAAACTACTGAACCATGTTTAAATAAATTTGAACCACACAAGCATGTTTGAAACATTTGAAACCACTAAAACATGTTTGATAGAATTCAAACCACCAACCAACAAAAAATGCAACCACAAAACCATGTTTCATTAAATTAAAACCACACAAACATGTTTGAAATAATTGAAACCACCAAACATGTTTGAAATAATTAAGACCGTCACCCAAGAACAAATGCAACCACAAAACCATGTTTCATTAAATTGAAACTGAACAAGCATGTTTGAAACCACAAAAACATGTATGAAACAATTGAGACCACCACCCAAGAACAAATGCAACCACAAAACTATATTTTTTTAAAGTGTAACCTTACAAGCATGTTTCAAAAAAATTCAAACCACAAAACCATGTTTCAATGAATTGAAACCACACAGCCTAGTTTGAAACAATTGAAACAACAAAAACATGTTTCAATAAATTGAAACCACACAAGCATGTCTCAGACAATTCAAACCACAAAAACATGTTTGAAACAATTGAAACCATCACCCATAGACAAATGAAACCAAAAAACCATGTGTAAATAAATTGAACTCATGTGTAAGCATGTTTGAAACAATTGAAACCACAAAAATATGTTTGAAACAATCGAAACCACCACACAAGATTTTTTGAACATTTTTGGCACCCAATGAATGTAACATCCCAAAACTCTAATCCAAGGTTATTAAGATCCAAATCATCAAAATTAGGGTTAAACAAAACTTTTCCAATTAAAATTATTAAAGAATTCATATGTGTGTGCATTTAAATAGGAGTTGATTTGAGTTGCCATGATTAAGTGATCCATTGCTTGTAAAATGATTCTTAGGTGAAATAAACATCATCTAGATCATTCCCAAACAAATCCCAAAGAAAAACAAATCAAAATGAATAAAAGAAGAGAATGGTCATTTGTGCCATTTTAATCAACATGCCTACTTTGGCTATTCCTAGTACTCAAAATCTAACAAAAACAAATGTGGATCTTTAGTACACGTAATGATGTACCAAGGCCCACTTTGTGATCTATCAAAGACTTTCAAACACTATTTTTAAATGACATTTAAAAATTGAATCTAGTTCATATGGAAAGATCCCACTATTTCAAAAACCACTCAAATGAGCTCAATTTTCAAAACCCAAGCAACCACAGAGTCTCAAGATTATGCCTAGCACACCCACCAAAAATATTTTCAAAATTTAAAACTAATTTTCTTGCGGCCATTTTCACAAACACTTGGTAGGCAGAGATTACACCTAGTATTTAGCTTACTGTTTTCTACAGGAATTTGCCCCATTTGATCTCCATTCAACCATGATAGCTTTTGAGTTGATTCCAACTCTCAAAAATCGCATTTCACCATACCTATCTGAATATGTAATAATATTAAGGTTTACATGCAGTGACTTTGGACTAGTACCAAAATAATGCTATATAGGCATTTCTAGTCACTTTAAATCATTAAATATTAAACTTAAACCAAAGTAATTGTCATCCAACCCTTAAATCACATTCCCACATGTTACAATATGTGGTGATGACATGTGTACACATGATCCCATATTTTAAGTGGTGAATATTAAATCTTAGTTATTTTCAATGAGTAGAAATTACTTTTCTTAAATAAAAAGAATGAAACTAGTAAATAAAACTTGTGATGCTTGTGATGATAATAGATCATCAAATGTGTGCCTTAGAGTGCTAATTAGACTATTTAAGTATTGTTTGGTGATTGTGTACTCCGTATGTATTTATAGACGATAGTACCGACCAAGCTTTCGAGGAGGAGGAGTTCTATCAAGAGGAGGAAGAAAACTTCAACCACTGCACCAACCAAGGCAAGCTACTATTGGCAAGCTAAACCTTGCAATCCATCATTAATAATGCAAGCTAACACTTGCAAGTATAATGCTTAGCAAGCTAGAATTAAGTTAGATGATTGAGCAAAGATGCTTTAGGCATGCTTTGGGTTATACCACTTTGACTACTATTTACCCCAAGTATTACTTTCCAAGCTTTACTTCCTTTACTTTACACAAAGTCCCTTACTTGTTTTGAAGGTAGCATAAAGAGTATAAAACTTGACATATTTAGATAAACCTTAGATGTCATTCTATGGCATGACATTGATCCCATATTTCCACCTTAGTGAACACTCTTAACTTAGTAGTTTATAGTTAAATAAAAACTTGAGTCACTTTAGATGGGAACCCTTGGTGAAAATGAATTATGAAAACCTTGGAATGATGAGTCATTCTATTGAAATGTTTTGACATGTGTTCAGAAACACAAATGGTTTATGACGATAAAAATGTTGAGGCATGAGCCTTAGCCCTTTTACAAAACTGATGGTTGGATTCGGATGCGATACCATTCCAAATTTACCGTACAACCACAATACCTGAATTGGGTAAGGCTTAGCCGGAAGTTTATATGCATTAGTATTAGTTACCTCGCGGGAGAGGTTTGAGCTGAGGCTACCTCTCAATGTTGTCCACCTATGCAGTGCCCAAGATGACAGATGGTCATGGTTGGGAGGCCATGCTCATAGGAGAGGTGCTTATACTAGGGTGTGTAAAGGAAAGGTTATTTTTGATTATCTGCATACTAAGTATGATGATTCAGGGCTATCCCTGACAGATGTATCGAATCTTGTGGTGAAAGTGTACCACCTCTGTAGAGTGTCAAACTATTCGAATAGCCACGTCCACGGTTATGGACAGTTGGAATGGCCATACTGTTTCGTTGTCAGACGTTTTCAAAATAACTTATGAAAGGAATGATGAATCTTGACTTGACCACAACAGGGTTGTGTTTATGACAATAGCTTCCCAACTTAAGTGGTTCTAGAACTTTATTTTATCTTTCTTTGCTTATGAACTCAGCTTAGGTTTCAAACTTAACCTTATAGTTAAACATAGAGTTAGCACTTTAACTTAGAATTATACTACTTGTTAGTGGTAGTTTGCGAGTACTTAAAGAGTACTCATGGCTTTTGTCCCTGGCTATTCTCATGGCCAGACTATGAAGGAGACTACCAAGATGATGGCCAGCAGGACGGCTATGATAACTAGGACTATATGCCTTCGTCAAGATTGCCTGTGCCCCTGAAGATGGACCCCACCGCTATGCTTATCTTTTATTCCGCTGCTTGTTGTACTAAGACTGGATCATGAGATCCTTATTTGTGTAAGACATTATGTATGGTTTGTAATGGATGATGTACTGTGATATCCAATCTGTTATGTCTCACAAAAATGTTAATCGTGGGATTGCGATGTATGACATAACAGGCATCTGGGATTAAAAATCCGGGTGTTGACAATGAACCTTCTTGAAACAATTCAAATCACAAATAACATCTTTTCATAATTTGAAACCACCTCCCAACTATTTATCAAAATTCTGAAATTCAATTTAACCTTGTTGAAAATACTATAACCTTATAGAACCATGTTGAAACCTATTTGAACCAATCGAAACCTCACTGGCATTTTGCAAAACAATTTAAACCACACACAAATGAAACCACAAAACCATGTTTCAATAAATTGATACTAAAAAACATGTTTGAAACAATTGAAACCACGAAAATAATTTTGAAACCATCACCCAAGAATTTAAGAACATCTTTGGCATCCCAAGGAACGTATTTGAAACAATTGAAACCACAAATAACATATTTTCATAATTTGAAACCACCTCCCAACTATTTTTCAGTTTTTTAAAACTGAATTAAACCTTATTGAAAACACTATAACCATACAAAACCATGCTGAAACTTTGAACCAATCGAAAGCTCACAAGCATTTTTCAAAACAATTGAAACCACACAAATGAAACCACAAAACCATGTTTCAATAAATTGATACAACACAACCATGTTTAAAACAATTGAAACCACAAAAACAATTGATACCACACAACCATTTTTTAACTCCTTGATGTTATTTCCCTTTGTTTGGACTTTGTACAGTCTGACATATATATATAAAAGAAAAATGACACCATAGGGGATTTCCCTATGTTAAAGGTGTAAAAAAACCATAAAACCATGTTTCATTGAATTGAAACCACACTAACATTTTTCAAACCATTGAAATCATATGTAACAAAAAAAAGAAACCATAGACAAATGAAACCACAATGCCATGTTTCAATAAATTGAAATCACATAAGCATGTTACAAACAATTGAAACAAAAAAAACATGTTCAAAACAATTGGAACCACCATCCAAGAACAAATGCAACCATGAAACCATGTTTCATTAATTGAAACCGCACAGGCATGTTAGAAACAATTGAAACCACAAAAAAATGTTTGAAATAGTCTAAACTAATGAAACCATATCGAACCATGCTAAAACCTATTCAAATAAAGAAAAACCTCACAAGCATGTTTCAAAACAATTGAAATCAGAGACAAATGAACCACAAAACCATGTTTCATTAAACTGAAACCACGCAAGCATTTCTAAAACAATTGAAACCGGAAAAACATGATTGAAACAATTGAATCCACAAAATATGTTTGAAACAATCGAAACAACCGCATAAGTTTTTATGAATTTTTTGGCAACCCAAGGAACCTGTTTGAAAAAATTGAAACCACAAATGTTATCTTTTAATCAATTGAAAACACCTGGCAATTCTTTAGCAATATTTTCAAACCGAATTGACCCTTTTTTGAAACCTTAAAACCATATTGAACAATTTTGAAACCAATTCGAACCAGTCGAAACCCCACAACCATGTTTCGAATCAATTGAAACCACACATGAATGGAATTAGAAAACCATGTTTCAATATATTGAACCCACACAAGCATGTTTTAAACAATTGAAACCACCACCCAAGATTTTATGAAGATTTGAAACAACAACCATAAACAATTAAAACCATGAAAACATGATTGAAACCACTAAAATCACATTGAACTATGCTGAAACCTTTTCAAACAAAGAAAAACCTCACAAGCATGTTTTAAAACAATTGAAACCACACACAAATGAAACCACCAAACCATGTTTCAATTTACTAAACCATGTTTCAATAAATTGAAACCACACAAGCATGTTTGAAACATTTGAAACTACTAAAACATGTTTGAAACAATTGAAGCCACCACGTGAAAACAAATGCAACCACAAAACCATGTTTTATTAAATTGAAACCACACAAGCTGTTCGAAACAACTGAAACCACAAAAAAATGTTTGAACAATTGAGACCACCACCCATGTTTCAAATGTAACCATAAAACCATGTTTCTTTGAAGCGAAACCTCACAAGCATGTTTCAAAAGAATTAAAACCACAAAACCATATTTCAATCAATTGAAACCACACATCCTTGTTTGAAACAATTGAAACCACAAAAACATGTTTCAATAAACTGAAACCACACAGGCATGTCTCAGACAATTCAAACCACAAAAACATGTATGAAACAATTGAAACCACCACTCATAGACAAATGAAACCACAAAACCCTGTTTCAATAAATTGAAACCACATACAAGCATGTTTGAAACAATTGAAATAACAAAAAGATGTTTGAAACTATCGAAACCAGCACACAAGATTTTATGAACATTTTTGGCACCCTAAGGAACCTTTTGAAATAATTGAAACCACAAATAACAACTTTACATAATTTGAAACCCCATACCAACTATTAATCAAAAATTTGAAACTGAATTAAATATTATTGAAAAAACTGTAACCATACAGAACCACGCTGAAACTTATTTGAACCAATCGAAACCTCACAAGCATTTTTCAAAACAATTGAAACCACACACAAATGAAACCATAAAAAACAAAAAGGTTTTCAATAAACTACAACCACACAACCATCTTTGAAACAATTAAAACCACAAAAACATGTTTGAAACACCTGAAACTATCACCCAAGACCAAATTCAACCACAAAACCATGTTCCAGTAAATTGAAACTACACAAACATGTTTGAAACAATTGAAACCATAAAAACATGTTTGAATCAATTAATGCCACCAGACAAGAACAAATACAACGATGAAACCATGTTTCTTTTTATTTTAACCACACAAGCATGTTTGAAACAATTAAAACCAAAAAAACATGTTTGAAACAGTAGAAACCTCCACCCAAGATTTTATGACCATATTTGGCACCCCAAGGAACCTATATGAAACAATTGAAACCACAACAAGCATTTTTTCCAACCCAAAGGAACCTGTTTGAAACACTTGAATCAAAAACTTATCTTTTAATAAATTGAAACCGCCTTGCAGCTTTTTATCAATTTTTTAAAATCGAATTGAACCTTTTTTGAAACCACTGAAACCATTTTGAACTATGCTGAAACCTTTTCAAACAAAGCAAAACCCCACAAGCATGTTGAAAAACAATTGAAACCTCACACAAATGAAACCATACTTCAGTAAATTTAAACCACACAAGCATGTTTGAAATATTTGAAACCACTAAAACATGTTTGAAACAATTGAAACCACCATCCAAGAACAAATGCAACCACAAACCATGTTTCATTAAATTGAAACCACACAAGCATGTTTGAAACAATTGAAACCACGATAACATGTTTAGAACAAATGAGACCATCACCTCGAGAACAAATGCAACCACAAAACCATGTTTCATTAAATTGAGATCACACAAGCATGTTTGAAATAATTGAAACCATAAAAACATGTTTGAAACAATTTAGACCACTGATACGTCCATTTTGCATCACTATTCTATGTCTTAATTCACTATTATTCATTGATATATTTCGTATTGAGAGGTGATACTTATGTTATTTCATCTATTTTTGCATGGTTGATGACTTTTGGAGCATGGACCGCTGCAGTCAGGATTCTAATAGAAAAGGTGCTGTTTGGAGGCAAAATTCGCAAAGATCAGAAAATCTGGGAAAATATACGGGAAATCCTATTTTTCCAGAAGACTAAGGATGCCAGAAGATGGAGTGGAGATGGGCCACAGGGGGCCCACACCACCCCCTGGCGCGGGCAGCCCTAGGTCGCGCCTGGAGGTGGTGTGGCCACCCTGGCCCACTCCAGCCTCTCCCCTCTGGCATATATCATCCTCCCGAAACCCTAAGACTCGGGGAGGGACCACAGAAAGATTCCGCCGCCTCTGCGGGGGCGGAAAACACTGAGAGAGAAACATCTCTCCGGCAGACAGATTTCTGCCGGGGGAATTCCTTCCCGGAGAGGGGAGATCATCGCCATCAACACCACCATCAAGCTGGACTTCATCGGGATCATCATCATCATCATAACCACCACCATCATCATCAGCACCCTCATCACCATCTCCATATTGCTGTAACAATTGCATTGAATCTTGCATAGTTCATAGGGGAAACTTTCCCAGTGTTGATAACTCTTTGTAGTTGATGCTATTGAGTGAACCATTGAATTATTGTTTATGTTGAGATTGTTATACATCATTATTCCATCTCTGATCATGATCCATATGATGTGTTGTGAGTAGTTCGTTTAGTTCTTGAGGACATGGGAGAAGTCTTGTTGTTAGTAGTGGAGTTGTGTTGAGAAAGATTCAATAGTTTGATATTTAAGTTGTGGTGTACTTCTTCTAGTGGTGTCATGTGAACGTCGACTACATGACACTTCACCTATATGGGCCTAGGGGAATGCATTGTGTATTTGTCTACTAATCGTAGGGGTTGCCGGAGTGACAGAAACCTGAACCCCCGTTAGGAAACCATTGCACAAGGGACGTAAGGGTCTTAGAGTTTAAAGTTGTGGTTAGGTTTCTACCTTAATTACTTTCTTGTACTTACGGATGTTTGCAAGGGGTATAATCACAAGTATGTATTAGTCTTGGATGGGGCGGTACATTAGCACAGGTTCACCCACACAGCACTTAGCAAGCTAAAAAAGATTAATCAACTATATCAAGCGAAAGCACTTGACAGTCTTCCCATGTGTCCTCGAGAACGTTTGGTCATCTTAAGTAATACAACCGGCTTGTCCTTTGCTGCATAAAGGATTGGGCCACTTGCTGCATTTATTCCTACTGTCTTTTATTTACTCGTACTTTGTTTACTTGCTTTATCAAAAACCCCTAAAAATCCATTTGCTAAGTATTTACAAAGAATTCCAGATCCATAACACTAGCCAGCACCTTCTGCTCCTCGTTGGGTTCGACACTCTTACTTATCGAAAATACTGCGATACACCCCCTATACTTGTGGGTCATCAAGACTATTTTCTGGCACCATTGCCGGGGAGTGAAGCGCTATTGGAAAGTGGAACTGGTAAAGGAAACTTCTACTTTGAGTATTGTTTACTTCTGTTAGTTGCTTTATTTTCGTTATGGATAATTCGCTAAGTTTCTTATTTGGTAATGCTACTACCACTGCTAAGGTAGTAGATAAACCACCACCTGCTGAGAATGATGTTTTCAAAATACCTACAAGAATTATTGATCGTGTTATGGATAACTACTATGTTGGGGATGGAACTGTCCATCCCGGTGATCATTTGCTCTTTATACACGAATTATGTGGGTTGTTCAAGTGTGCATGTATTACTACAGATCAAGTTAAGAAGAAGTTATTCTCACTATCACTGAAAGGAAGAGCTGAGGAATGGTATAAGCTGCTAAAGAATGGTCAAGCTCTGGAATGGGAGGAAATAGTGCCTCTCTTTTATTCAAAGTTTTATCCTCCTAGTGAGATTCATAAAGATCGGAATCAAATATACAACTTTTGGCCTCTTGATGGAGAGAGTACAGCTCAAGCTTGGGGGAGATTGAAGTTACTAATGCTCAAATGTCCCATTCATGATCTCCCCAACAATATTATTATCAATAACTTTTATGCAAGGCTTTCTCTTCATGACAAGGATTTATTGGATGCTTCTTGTGCTGGATCATTCACTCGCATGGAAGAAGAAGCTAAATGGGATCTTCTGGACCGTATTCAAGACAATGCTGAAGCTTGGGAGAATGACAAAGGTAGAAAGTCAGGTATAAATTATGATTATGAATGCATTGAATCTTTTATGGGAACTGATGACTTTCAAAATATTAAAAATGCTTATGGTCTAGACTCTCAAGCTATTGCTTCTTATTTTAAGGCTTTTGCTTCCTACATTGAAGTGCCTAAAAATAAGTGGAATAAGTATCATGAACCTTATAAAGATATTGCTAAGAGTGTTCCTGCAAGAAATACTGAAGTTTATACTGCTAATCATGTTTTACCTAAACCTTATATTGAGAAAATGCCTTTTCCTGTTAAGGTAAAGGAACATTCTATGATAGCTAGTATGGTTAATGAAAGTACAAATAAAGCTGTTGAACCTGATAAACAAATGGTTGATGAACCTATAATAGCAAGTGTGAAAGACTTTGTCACTAAATATGAAAAAGAGGGATACACTATCCTTTGCAAGGATACCTCTAATATTGTTTCACATAGTAGTGTTATGAGAGCTAGTATTCCTGTGTTTTCTGTTAGAATAAGTGATCATTGCTATGATGGTCCTTGTGATAGCTATATTGTTAAGTTTATGCATGATACTGAAAGTTACTATGAGAGAGGGAAAAGTGTTCTTATGCATCTCAATAATATCAAGTTTCCTCATTTTATGCTGAAAGTTTTTATGTTGCACTTATTTTGCCCTCTTATGCAAGTTGCCTCTGGTTTCAACAACTTGTTTGTTTACAAAATTCCCTTGCATAGGAAGTGGGTTAGACTTAAATATGTGTGTGTGTTTTTGCTTCTTAATGCTCCCTTTCACTTCAATTCATATTCCTGAGTGAGCTTCTTCAAGATTATCATGCCATCTTAATGGCTATAAAGAAAGAGCTTTATGGGAGACAACCCAATTTGTTTTTGCTTTCAGTTTGTTTTTGTTTCTTTGAGTCTTGGAAGTTATTACTTTGGTAATAACCTCTCCTTATCCGTTTTGTTTGATTTTTGTGTCAATATCAACCTCTAATGAGAGAGAAGTAAGATTTGGGGAAGTTGCTATCCCGAAACAGATTTGTTGTGCTTCACCGTAAAAATTCGTGAGAGATCTCTGTCTTCGGGATTGAGTTGTAATTTTTTGTTCTTATGACTCGGGTTGTTATTTAACTTTCGTTAGTTTTGCACTTTTTGATTTGAGCAGCAGAAGATTTTCGAAAAAAATTATCTTTACCTGCTGGTCTGTTTTGACAGATTTAGCCAATCTTGCATTTGCTTCTTTATTCGATTTCCTTTTTGAATTCTTTTTGGGTTTTCGGAAGGAGTTGCTACAGTAGATTATGTTTTGATGGTTTTCAGTTGAAGTTGGACTTAAAAGGTTTTATCACTTCACTTATACTAATGTTGCTAATAAGAACTGTGTGAAGTTTTGTGTGAAAGAAATTTATAGGCAGTGGAGATAATGGTGTAATAAGGAAGAGAAAGGTTTTATGACTCAAGTAATAAGAGTATGAAGATGAAGATATTGATATTATTCAAGTGATGAATCCGGAAGAATCTACTAGATATCAAATTCAGAGACCTGCAGAGTCTGTTTTTAAATAGGTAACAGTTCTGGTAAGAAAAGTTCCGCGAAAACACTATCCAACTATATTTTTGTAGTTTTTAGTCAATAAGGAGAGCTACGAAGTGAAAAAGGGACAGAAACGGAGCCAGGGTGGCTCACACCACCCTGTGGCGCGGGCCCTCCCCTGGCCGCGCCACCAGGTGGTGAGTCCACCCCGGACTCCGCCTCCGACTCGTTTTCTCCTAGTACCTTCCTTTTGATGTGAAATTTCGTAATATATAACCCCCCGGATCCCCCGAGGTTCGTATATTGTGTTTTCGTCATGTTTTCGTTTGATCTGTTTCTGCCAGGTAAAATCCCAGATTTGTAGCCACAATGTCTTCCACTGGATCAGCTGAGGGAGATTCCTTAGAAGATATCATCAACCCATACATGAGAGAATTGAAGATTCATCCCAAGGAGTTGTTGCTCGAAGGTGGGGAGGTCCGGATTAAAGAGGTTCAAGGCCCTAAAGTTGAAGGAAGTCTGGAGGACAAGATGGAATCACTGGAGCAAGAAGTCTTTAGGTACAAGAAGATGGCAGAACGCGAAGTGGATATAATCCATAAGATTTGTTCCGAACTCATCACCGAGCACCAAAAGGAGACTGCTGAACTCAAAGACGAAGTCCTCTCACTCCGCCAAACAACCAACGAACTGCAAGCACAGTTCTATGACGTTCAAAATCAAAACTATGAGTATGAGGCTAGATTTAAACGCATAAGTGCTGCTGCAAGTTTCAGGATGTTGGAAACCACGATCTCCTTTGTTGATGGGAAGCCTTTACCCTGGAAGACGGACGGAGATGAGAAGATACCACCACCACCGAAGGAGTAATTCGTCATCAGGTTTGGCATCCCCTTGGTTTGTTCCAAGCTTGGGGGAGTGCCGCGGTATCATATCACTATCTTCTATCTTTTTACCTTATTAGTAGAGTCATATCATGAATAGAGGAGTTATTATGTAGGATGGTTTGCATTATGGAAGTGTCCTCTCTCTTGTTAGATATGTATCCCTTGGTGTGAGTTGCCGATATGAAATATTAATGAGAAGTTCTATCATTTACTCTTTTTGCATAGCTTATATTAGTTTTCAATTCGTGGTTATATGATTGATCTTGTTATTAGTATTGGTATCACTTTGGGATCATTAAGTTAATTTAGTTGGTTTTGGCAAACCTGGCTCAGTCAGTGTAACATCCCAAAACTTTAATCCAAGCTTATCAAGATCAAATCATCTAAAAATAGGGTTAACAAAAACTTTTCCAAATTTAAGACGAAAGCATTCATATGTGTGTGCATTTAAAATAGGAGTTGTTTGAATTGCCATGATTGAATGATCCAATGCTTGTAAAATGTTTCTTAGGTGATTTAAACATCATCTACATCATTCCCAAACTTTTCCTAAAGAAAATCAAATCAAAAAGAATTAAAAAGGAGGAATGGTCATTTTGGCAAATTTAAATCTCATGCCTACTTTGGCTATTCCTAGTACTCAAAACTTAACAGAAATAATTCATGATATTTGCACCCCTTGCTAGTACACATAATGAGGTACCAAGGCCCACCTTTGGATCTGCTAAAAACATTTTGTTAACTATTTTCAATGACAGTTTAAAATTGAATCTAATGCATATGCATAGATCACCCCTATTTCAAAAACCATCTATTTGAGCTCCATTTTCAAAACCCTTGCCACCAGAGACTACCTATCACTAGTGGAGATCACTCAAAAATTTTGAAACCAAAATTCAAAACTTTCTTTCATGCGGCCATTTCCTCAAACACTTGGCATGCATAATCTCTACTCTAATCCTAGCTCACTGTTTACTACAGGGTTTTGCCCCCATTTAATCCCCTTGTCCCCTCTTGATCTAACCAGAGCCTAACCAGCATCTCCCCTACCCCCCTAGCTGCACTGCCATGCCATGTCGAGCACCAACTCGTCGGCCGACCGTGCACTCATAGCAGCAGCCCTCTCCAACCCCTCTCGCCATGTCTAGTACACTGCCAGTGGTCCACCTCCACCGCCCAACCAGCCCCAGGCCAGAGACAGAGAGCAGAGCGGCCAGGAACCACCGCGCCTGGAGCCGGTCGAGCATGCCGACGCCGCCCATAGAGCACGCCCTGTCCCCGCTCGCACAGACCACCCCTTGGCACCATCCCGCGCCCGCCGCTCCACCTCGACCTGGAGAACACCCCAGACATCCCTGTTTGCCGCCCAAAGCCTCACAGCCACCGCTCGCTGTGGACACCGCCGCTTCGGCCGCGTAGAGCCACCTCGCCTAGACCGCATGCCACCGCCCCTACGGCCGCATTCAATTCCTAGAGCACCGCCAGGGAACCACACATCGATCGCCACCCCCAGCCATGCCTCTACCCCGCCATAGCCATGTCGCCACCGTCGACTGCCCATCCCGCTCGGTCTCACCGTCGGGCCTATAAAAGGAGCCCTCCCCAGCCTCTTCTCTCCACACCATTCCACTCCCCTCACCTCTCTTAACCTCACCCACCTCTAGCCGGAGCAAGTGGAGCGGCAGCTCGCCGGAATTGGAGCCGGAGCAGCCGCGGCAGGAGGAGAAGGGCGTCGTTGATTGCGACCATCCCAAGCTCCGCCGCAACCGCGCCTCGCCTCACCGTCGTCTTCCACGTCGTTTTCCCGCCTTGCCGACCCCGATGTAGCCCTGGTACGCCCCTAGTAGACCCCCACCAAGCCGCTAGGGTTCGAGCTCGCCGGCGACCTTTTCGTCGACGACGACGACCCTCAGTCGTTGATCTCGCTTCTAATCCTACGGCCCAAAGCGTGTGTACCGTTTCGCGTTTTAAGTGCCGCTGACACGCGGGACCCCCCTGTCAGCTGAGCCCCACGCCGCGGAGCGCCACTGGGCCGGCCCATTCCTTTTCCCGCGCTAGCCCATAGATTCAAATCTGGATTTTTCTTTTTAGTTAAATCTAGTTTCTGTCCACTAGTTTAAAAATCAATTCAGAGAGTTTTAGAAATCCAAATTGTATGAAACCAATTTTTTCTGAAAGGTATTAAAATGATGTATGCAAGCCCGTTGGATTTAATTCAATTAGAGTTATAGATCTCTCCTAATAAAATTGAGAATACAGAAGCTTTTGCAACTTGCAACATTTTTATAAAATCAACCAAGTTAGCTTTTGAGTTGTTTCCAACTCTCAAAAATCACATTTCATCATATCTATCTAACCATGTAATAATATTAAGGTTGACATGCAGTGACTTTGGACTAGTACCAAAATAATGCTATATAGGCATTTCTAGTCACTTTAAATCATTTAAATAATGAACTTAAACCAAAGTAATATTGATCCAACCCTTAAATCTCATTCCCACATGTTAGAATATGTGGTGATGACAGGTGTCAACATGATCCCATGTTTTAAGTGGTGAATATTAAATGTTAGTTAATTTTTCAATGAGTAGAAATTACTTTTCTAAAATAAAAAGAAGGAAACTATTGAATTAAACTTGTGATGTTTGTGATGATAATAGATCATCAAATGTGTGTTTTAGAATGCTACTTAGCCTAGTTAAGTATTGTTTGGTGATTGTGCACTCCCTATGTATTTATAGACGCTAGTACCGACCAAGCTTTCGAGGAGGAGGAGTTCTACCAAGAAGAAGAAGAAAACTTCAACCACTATACCAACCAAGGCAAGCTATTGTTAGTAAGCTACAATTAAGCTAGACGAATGAGCAAGGATGCTTTAGGCATGCTGTGATCACACCCCTCTTAACTATTAGTACCCCAAGTCTTACTTACAAGTTTTACTCCCCTTAGTATGCAAAGTTCCTTACTTATTTTGAAGGTAGCATAAATAGTATAAAACTTGACCTACTTAGAAACATTTAGATGTCATTCTATGGCATGAGATTGATCCCATCCTTCCCCTTTAGTGAACACTCTTAACTTAGTATTTTAGAGTAGATCAAAAACTTGAGTCACTTTAGATGGGAACACTTGGTGAAATTGAATTATGAAAACCTTGGAATGATGAGTCATTCTATTGAGATGTTTTGACATGTGTTGACAAACACAAATGATTGAGGATGATGAAAATATTGAGGCATGAGCCTTAACCCTTTTTATAAAACTGATGGTTGGATTCGGATGCGATGCCATTCCAAATTTACCGTACAACCACACTACCTGAATTGGGTAAGGCTTAGATGGAAATTTATATGCATTAGTATTAGTTCCCTCACGGGAGAGGTTTGAGCTGAGGCTACCTCTCAATGTTGTCCACCTATGTAGTGCCCAAGATGACTGATGGTCATGGTTGGGAGGCCATGCTCATAGGAGAGGTGCTTATACTAGGGTGTGTAAAGGGAAGGTTATGTTTGATTATCTGCATACTAAGTATGATGATTCAGGGTTATCCCTGACAGATGTATCGAATCTTGTGGTGAAAGTGTACCACCTCTGCAGAGTGTCAAACTATTCGAATAGCCGCGTCCGCGGTTATGGACAGTTGGAATGGCCATACTGTTTCGTTGTCAGATGTTTTCTAAATAACTTGAAATGAATGATGAACTTTGACTTGACCACGACAGGGTCGTGTTTATGATAATAGCTTCCCCATTTAAGTGATTCTAGAACTTTACTTTATCTTTCTTTGCTTCTGAACTCAGCTTAGGTTTCAAACTTAACTTGATAGTTAACTTAGATTCAGCAATTTAACTTAGAATTATACTCCTTGTTAGTAGTAGTTTGCGAGTACTTAAAGAGTACTCATGGCTTTTGTCCCTGGCTATTATCATGGTCAGACTATGAAGGAGATTATCAAGATGATGGTCAGCAGGACGGCTATGATAACTAGGACTATCTGCCTTCGTCAGCATTCCATGTGCCCCTGAAGATGGACCTCACTGCTACGCTTATCTTTTATTTCCGCTGCTTGTTGTATTAAAGACTGGATCATGAGATCCTTATTTGTGTAAAACCTTATATATGGTTTGTAATGGATGATGTACTGTGATATCCAATCCGTTATGTCTCGCAAAAATGGTAATCCTGGGATTGCGAGGTATGGCATAACGGGCATCTGGGATTAAAAATCTGGGTGTTGACAGTCAGTAGCAACACTATTTTGAGAGTTGAATGAAAAAGATAAGAGTACTCTAAAGAATTATAATTTCATCATCTTTCTCTCTTGATTTGCTCATAAGTTTAGTATTCTCTAGTTAAGATCTTTTGTGCTTCCGAGGAAGATTACATGTTTGTCTTTATCACTTGTATGTTTGTTTGTTTCCTTCAACTCTTATACTTGCTACCCAGCCTTGCTAGCCAAAAACCTGTACTGAGAGGGTATTCTTCTCGTGCATCCACTCCCTTAAACCAAAACCTTTGCCATTTGTGTCCACCATACCTACCTAGTAGCATTATTGCTATTCCAAGTAAATTTTTGTTTTATCTACCTCCCAAATTAAACTTGTTATGTGAAAATTAGTGATTAAAGCTCTCACGAACTTGATGGCACACTTTACTTTCTTGTACTTAATAAACTTGAACCATTGTGCTCACCTATGTTGCGTATATGCTTGCGCTTTGTATGTTGTGAATTAGCAGAACCATGATGTCATGGGGAACGCTTTCAACATTGCACTGGTACTTTGTACCTAGTTGATATCATGTTCTTTGGTATATGGATGTCGTTAGTGTGAAATGAAAGGGGAGCTTGTAAGTCCATGGAGTTATGCATGTGTGTTAAAGAAATGCCTGGGCCGCTGGTCTAATCCATGCTGACATGGTGGAAACCTGCAGCGTAACCATAACGAGTATCTATGAAGCATTCTTCTTATAAAAAAGAGATAGAGATTGAGAAAAAGAGAAAAGAAAAAAAAAGATATTATGAAAAGAGCAAAGAGAGAAAAAAGCACCATATTCCCATGGTAAATAAGAAGATTGCCGAGATACTTGTTGTCTACTTGCCTTGTCATTTTGATATGGGGATTCTTCCGTATCATCGGGCAAGGGGTACCCCGTTGGCGGTTCTCAATGATACACATATGCTTACGATGACAAGAACTTACCGGTGACTAAACTTGAGTAGCATGAGGAGCGGCCCTTGTATTCAAGGGACATGAGATTCTCAACTTACAACTTGTCAATGCATATCCTCATATTTGATCACTTTAACCTTAATCACCTAAAGATGCCTATGATAGGGGCAATGAGAGCTGAAAGCTAGTAAGTATCATAATTTTTGGGAGCTCTTTATGAGACTTGCAATCCCTGCTTCCCTCTTTGAAGGGCCTTTCTTTTACTTTGTAGTTGAGTCAGTAAACCTACTCCCTTCTATCTCAGCAAGTATTTTGAGTTGATGTGTTTCATTCATTCATATGATGATTTATTCAATCATGTTTCTTATGTTTCTTGTTTTGCACATTGCTCTTATCTTGATGTTTACTACTTTGAAATCTATCATTGAAAAACCAGCTATTTGTGAACTCCAGCAATTTATCAACTATTCTTCTACCAAGAGCTAAGTTTGCCATTACCAATTATGATTCACTTTATGTACCTTTATTGTGTTTCCTTTACTCATTGCAAGTTGAGTTATATAATAGTGAGTTGTCTTCTATTATGATCTATGCATTTGATGGATGTGATGCTTCTTGTCCATATTCTTTTATCGACCCTTCACTCCATAAACCCGAGGCCATGTTTATTGAGCTCAGTTTCGCTTGAGGACAAGCGAAGTCTAAGCTTGGGGGAGTTGATACGTCCATTTTGCATCACTATTCTATGTCTTAATTCACTATTATTCATTGATATATTTCGTATTGAGAGGTGATACTTATGTTATTTCATCTGTTTTTACATGGTTGATGACTTTTGGAGCATGGACCGTTGCAGTCAGGATTCTGATGGAAAAGGTGTTGTTTGGAGGCAAAATTCGCGAAGATCAGAAAATCCGGGAAAATATACGGAAAATCCTATTTTTCAGAAGACTAAGGATGCCAGAAGACGGAGTGGAGATGGGCCACAGGGGGCCCACACCACCCCCTGGCGCGGGCAGCCCTAGGTCGCGCCTGGAGGTGGTGTGGCCACCCTGGCCCACTCCAGCCTCTCCCCTCTGGCGTATATCATCCTCCCGAAACCCTAAGACTCGGGGAGGGACAACAGAAAGATTCGGCCGCCTCTGCGGGGGCGGAAAACACCGAGAGAGAAAGATCTCTCTGGCAGATAGATTTCTACCGGGGGAATTTCTTCCCGGAGAGGGGAGATCGTCGCCATCAACACCACCATCAAGCTGGACTTCATCAGGAACATCATCATCATCATCACCACCATCATCATCATTAGCACCCTCATCACCATCTCCATATTGCTGTAACAATTGCGTTGAATCTTGCATAGTTCATAGGGGAAACTTTCCCAATGTTGATTACTCTTTGTAGTTGATGCTATTGAGTGAACCATTGAATTATTGTTTATGTTGAGATTGTTATACATCATTATTCCATCTCTGATCATGATCCATATGATGTCTTGTGAGTAGTTCATTTAGTTCTTGAGGACATGGGAGAAGTCTTGTTGTTAGTAGTGGAGTTGTGTTGAGAAAGATTCAATAGTTTGATATTTAAGTTGTAGTGTACTTCTTCTAGTGGTGTCATATGAACGTTGACTACATGACACTTCACCTATATGGGCCTAGGGGAATGCATTGTGTATTTGGCTACTAATCGTAGGGGTTGCTGGAGTGACAGAAACCTGAACCCCCGTTAGGAAACCATTGCACAAGGGACGTAAGGGTCTTAGAGTTTAAAGTTGTGGTTAGGTTTCTACCTTAATTACTTTCTTATACTTATGGATGTTTGCGAGGGGTATAATCACAAGTATGTATTAGTCTTGGATGAGGCGGTACATTAGCACAGGTTCACCCACACAGCACTTAGCAAGCTAAAGAAGATTAATCAACTATATGAAGTGAAAGCACTTGACAGTCTTCCCATGTGTCCTCGAGAATGTTTGGTCATCTTAAGTAATACAACCGGCTTGTTCTTTGCTGCATAAAGGATTGGGCCACTTGCTGCATTTATTCCTACTGTCTTTTATTTACTCGTACTTTGTTTACTTGCTTTATCAAAAACCTCTAAAAATTCGTTTGCTAAGTATTTGCAGAGAATTTCGGATCCATAACATTAGCCAGCACCTTCTGCTCCTCGTTGGGTTCGACACTCTTACTTATCGAAAATACTGCGATACACCCCCTATACTTGTGGGTCATCAACCACCACCCAAGAACAAATGCAACCACAAAACCATGTTTCTTTAAAGCGAAACCTCACAAGTATGTTTCAAAAAAATTGAAACCACAAAACCATGTTTCAATAAATTTAAACCACACATCCTTGTCTTAAACAACTGAAACCACAAAAACATGTTTCAACTAATTAAACCACACAAACATGTCTCAGACAATTCAAACCATAAAAACATGTTTGAAACAATTGAAACCACAACCCATAGACAAATGAAACCACAAAATCATGTTTTAACAAATTGAAACCACCCGCAAGCATGTTTGAAACAATTGAAACTATAAAAAGTTGTTTGAAACAATCAAAACCAACACACAAGATTTTATGAACATTTTTGGCATCCCAAGAAACCTTTTGAAACAATTCAAACCACAAGTAACATATTTTCATAATTTGAAACCCCATCCCAACTATTTATCAAAATTTTGAAACTGAATTAAATCTTATTTAAAATAGTGTAACCATATAGAACCATGCTCAAACCTATTTGAACCAATCGAAACCCCACAGATCAACCACTTCTAATCTTTGTCATTTCTTCTTATTTTCAGCATCAGGTTGACTCTTTATTTTTCTCCTAATTTGTTCCGTTTTACAAATAAATGAGTTAACAAAATATTTTATTTTCACACTGAGAGACATGAATCTAGAGTGTGCACGTACTAGTCAGTAGTCAGCGGGAGGCCCATAGATTGACCTGAAGTGTTGCTGCTGGACAAGCACGTAGATCGGTCAATATTGATTGATCTGCTGCCAGCAACTACAAGATCTGGGTTGTAAACGATATGGACTCTGGTTTGTAGAAGAGGTAGAGGAAGGGGCCGGTACGACGCACAACTAGGGACAAGCGAGAACTTCCTCGGTGGAACTGACCTAATTAAATGAGCATCGCGTGATCGTGTCGATCGGAGAGATTGATTGACCAATTGTTGATCAGGAGCGGTTAGTCCAACGAGCATCCTCATTACAATGGAAATTCACACGAAGGAAATTCACCAAGCTAGACTATGATGCACGAGATATCTGGGGACCTCTGCAATTTGGGTGTTCAGTTCGGTAGAACTGCTCAAACACCCCCATTGACGGGGGCAGAAGGAATTCATGAATCTCACGAATCCACTAAGAGCTGCTTCTAGCAGCGTGGGCGGGGCATGGTTGGACGCGAAGCATGGCGCATAGGACGAAGGAGATAGCGTTGAAGGAATCCACGAATTTGGAATATGGAATTCATAAATGTCTGATTGGTTCGCACAGGGAATAAATGACTTAAGTTAAGAAATTGTACAATGGTAGTAATTACTATGGATAGAGTAATTATGAAACACCTTCTGGCTAATTAATGAAACGAGAGATGCCTAAAGTAATTTTTATTTCAGAGATGTTGGTGGGTCTTGAAATTTTAGTCTAACCAGAATTAAAAACACTGGCGTGGGACTTGATATCTCAGCATTGATCATATCTCGTGTAAAAAATACTATCTATGCCTAATTGCTATAGGTTTCTGTATGAACATGCCCGGTGATAGGATTTGAGGATTTTCCGTGACAAGAAGAAAGGAAAAAGTGAAATGTAAATCCTACACTTTGTTGAATTCGAACACTAACAATGGATGCCTGAAACTAGGCCACGCCCAAGACTCTCTCCTAGCAGTTGACCTTCGCTTACCCCTTGGCTGCTGAACAGCCGAGTCTGAAGTCCAATATGAATATCTCAATTTTGACACTTATCTTTCAGACGTCAACAATAGACCAGGCTCGAAAACTCTTCCAGACTCGCAGTAGGATGAAGGAGATGTTGCTGAAGGAATCCATGAATCTCATGCCTGCTGCGACGGTTCAAAAGGTCGTAGGCAGCGGCCTGGAGGGTACGGCGGCGACTAGGTCAAGCGGCACTTGTTCGTTGTGAGTCGACCCTCTCGAAGATGGACGGCGACAAGGGATCTATTTGGAGATGGCTCCCTGCTGGCGAGTGGAAGGTGGAGGGAGGAGAGAAGGTGGAGTAAGGGGCCTACGAATCAGATATTTTGGCACGGGTTTGTGTCGTCTCCTCGTGTTTGACTGAACAGAGCAAACGGAAGCCGTAAATGGTAGTTTACCGGTTGGAATAGGGCACGATTCTTAAAGATAGGCGAGATGGTGATGCGACGCCAGCATGTACCGGCACCGGTAGAATCGCTGTGTTCATGCTTCGATGTGCCTAATAACAAGATCACACCTAATAATTGAAGAACACGAACGTCATTTATTTCTAAATCAAGTCTATGATTAGATCACCGGATCCGGACGCTGCAATCACCCAAATTGTGACGAACAGAGTCTAGATAACGCGAGAACGTCTCAACCTGTTCTTTAGGTGTCCCATGTCCCTTTTGTAATATAGTTGCTTAACCTAATCTGAATCAATAATTGCATCCTTCGATGCCACATGAGTTGACAGATCCGTCTTGGCAAGTAGGACTGTTTTTTATATATAAAGATTTGGATCTAATTCATGAGTTCACAAGAAATACGAGTCACACAAACATAATAAAAATTACATCGAGCTTTTTTAACCACCTAACGACCATTACTACTGCCAGAACGAGCCGTTGCCGCGTTCTTGTCGCCGCTCCCTTACAGAAGCCAACCTGATGTTGATGACAGTCGGGAAGTCTTTGTGCACTTACCCCTAAGGACTAGTACCCCAGAGACAAAGTTGTTGGCATTGAATTATTGAATTGATCCGAAACTTTAAACACCAATGTATAGCACTCTAACATCCCAAAACTTTAATCCAAGTTATCAAGATCCAAATCATCTAATTTAGGGTTAACAAAAACATTTTTTATTTAAATAATTAAGCATGCATATGTGTGTTGCATTAAATAAGAATTGATTTGAATTGCCATGATTGTTTGTTCTAATGGTTGTAAAATGATTCTAAGATGAATGCCACATCATCTAGATTATTTCCAAGCAAAATCTAAAGAAAAAAATAAAAAAGAATTAATAAATTGAAATGGTTACTTTTGCCATTTTAATCAACTAGGCCACTTTTGGGTGTTCCTAGCACTCAAATTCAAACAGAAACAATTATAGATCTTTGCACCCCTTGCTAGTACAAGTAGAGATGTACCAAGGCCTATCTTGTGATCCTGTAAAAACATTTAAACCCTAATTTAAAATGACAATTGAAAATATAATCTATCTCATATGTTTAGATCACACTTTTTCAAAAACCACTCAAATAACTTCAATTTAACAAATCCCAGCAACCAGAGATGCTCAAGCATCAGACCAACCACTCCACCAAAAATCTCTAAAAAATTGAAATCTTTGTGTCATGCGGACATTTGGTTGAACACCTGGCATGCACAGATCACACCCTAGTATAGTCTCACTGTTTCTACAGGGATTTGCAACCCCATTTACCCCAATTCACTCTCTCTGTCCCTCTTTGATCTAACCAGGCCATAACGCCCACTCCCTAGTCCCTAACCATAGTGCAGCGCCACCCCGAGGCCATGATCGCCGGCCGACCGTGCCCAAGCCACAGGAGCGCACCCCTCTCTCTCTCGCCATGTCTAGGAGGTAGGCGTGGTAGCACCGCCACCCCCTGTCCTCTCCTCAAGCCCAGCAAGCCCCTGGACCACCTCACCTCGCCCGCGCTCGCCGCCTCTATGCCATGCCGACGCCGCCCGCAGTTCACGCACGGTCCCCGCTCAACCAGACCGCGCCTCGCTCCAGCCGCCCGCCTACACGATCACTACCGCCCCAGGAAGCTAGTGGACATGCCCGTTCCCTCGACCGTGACCCGTAGCCGCCGGCCGTCGTGAAACTTGCCGTCGACAGAGACAGCGTGTGCGCCGCGCCGCTCACTTCTTCCGACCACAATTCACTGCACACGCACCTCGTGACACTCGCCAGGGCACCTCCCACCATCCTAGCCCACTAACCAAGCCTCTAGCTCGTTGTGCCGTCGTCACCGACGAGCTCCGTCCATGCTTCTCTGCCGCCTCGCCGAGCCTATATAAGGGAGCCTCCCTAGCACCATTTCTTCACACCACCCAGCTCCCCTCTCACCATTGGTCCTTCCCCACCTCTCACCGGAGCCGCTCGAGCCGCCAGCCGCCGGAATTTCGCCGGAGTCTGCCGCGGAAGGAGGAGAAGGGCGCGAGTGATCCAGGCCATCTCCCGGGACGCCGCCGGTACCAGGAGAACCACCGTCGTCGACTCGTCCATTTTCTCGCCTCACCGCACTTGCTGGAGCCCCGGTATGCCCTCACTGCACCCTCACCGACCGTGCTAGGATTCGTCCCCGTCGAGAACTGTTCCGGCGTGGACGATGGTTGTGAGCCGTTGATCCAGGATCTAATCCTGCAGCCACCGTCCTCCCATACCGATTCGGCAGCCACTGTCCCACTGACATGTGGGGCCCACACTTAAAGCCAGCCCGGGCGCTGCGTAGAGTAAAGTGGGCCGGCCCATTTATTTCCCGCGTGACCCATTAGATTCAAATAACTCCTTTTCCATTTTAGCTAAAACTTAGTTCTGTCCCTTAGTTCAAAATTTATTTCAGAGAGTTCTACTGATCCAAATTGAGTGATTCCAATTTTGTTGGAAAGATAATTAAAAACTCTATCCAGCCCCGTTGGATTTAAATCAATTAGAGTTAGATATCTCTCCTAAAAAAAATAACAAGACAGAAGCTTTTTCACATTCAAACATTTTTCTAAAATCAACCATAATAGCTTTGGAGTTGATTCCAACTCTCAAAAATAAAATTTAACCATACCTATCTGAATATGTAATAATATTAAGGTTTGCATGAGGTGACTTTGGACTAGTACCAAAATAATGCTATATAGGCATTTCTAGTCACTTTAAATCTTTAAATATTGATCTTAAACTTATTAAAATGTGATCCAACATTTAAATCACATTCCCATGCATTAGAATATGTGGTGATGACATGTGCCCACATGATCCCATATTTTAATTGGAGAATATTAAATCTTAGTTAATTTCAATGAGTAGAAATTACTTTTCTCAAATAAAATAAATAAACTTAGTTCATTAAATCTTGTGATGTTTGTGATGATATTAGATCATCAAATGTGTGCCTTAGAGTACTAAGTAGACTAGTTAAGTATTGTTTGGTGATTGTGTATTTCGTATGTATTTATAGACGATAGTACCGACCAAGTCTACGAGGAGGAGGAGTTCTACCCCGAAGAAGACGAGGAGATTTTCAACCACTGCACCAACCAAGGCAAGCCATCAATAACAACACAATCTAACCCTTGCAAGCTAGATAACCTTAGAAAATGCATTAGGCATGCTTTGGTTATACCCTTTGACTTATACCTACTCCAAGTTTTATTTACAAGCTTTACTTTCTTTTACTTTACCAAAGTTTCTTACTTGTTTATAGATAGCATAAAGAGTATAAAACTTGACCTATCTGGTTAGACTTAGATGTCATTCAATGAATGAGATTGAGATTAGCATGCCACATTAGTGAACACTCTTAACTTAGTGATTAGAGCTAAACCAAAAACTTGATCACTTTAGATGAGAATACTTGGTGAAAATGACTTGTGAAAACCTTGGAATGATGAGTCATTCTATTAAGATGTTTTGACATGTGTTGAGAAACACAAATGGTTTATGATGATGATGATGATGAAAATGTTGAGGGATGAGCCTTAGCCCCTTTATAAAAACTGATGGTTGGGTTCGGATGCGATACCATTCCAATTTTACCGTACAACCACAATACCTAAATTGGATAAGGCTTAGCCGGAAGTTTATATGCATTAGTATTAGTTCCCTCGCGGGAAAGGTTTGAGCAGAGGCTACCTCTCAATGTTGTCCACCTATGGAGTGCCTAGGATGGCAGATGGCCATGGCTGGGAGGCCAAGCTCATAGGAGAAGTGCTTATACTAGAGTGTGTAAAGGAAAGGTTATGTTTGATTATCTGCATACTAAGTATGATGATTCAGGGTTATCCCTGACAGATGTATCGAATTTTGTGGTGAAAGTGTACCACCTCTACAAAGTGTCAAACTATTCGAATAGCCGCGTCTGTGGTTATGGACAGTTGGAGTGGCCATACTGTTCCGTTGTTAGATGTTTTTAAAATAACTTATGAAATGAATTGTGACATGACTTGACCACAACATGGTTGTGACTATGATAACTAAGTTCCCACTTGAGTGATTTAGAACTTTATTTTATCTTTCTTTGTTTCTGAACTCAGCTTAGGTTTCAAACTTGACTTTACAAATAAACTTAGAACTTAGCTTTCGTATTAGAACTATCTTACTTGTTAGTGATAGTTTGCGAGTATTTAAAGAATACTCATGACTTTGTCCCTGGATATTTCGTGGCCAGACTATGAGGAGGATTACCCTGAAGGAGGATAGCAGGACGGCTACGACAACTAGGATCATATCCCATCGTCAGCATTGCCTGTGACACTGAAGATAGAGCCCACCGTTACGCTATTTATTCCGCTACTTATTTGTACTAAGACTGGATCATGAGATCCTTTATTTGTGTAAGACCTTATTATGGTTTGTAATAGATGATGTACTGTGATATCCAATCTGTTATGTCTCGCAAAAATGGTAATCCTAGGATTGCGATGTATAGCATAACAGGCATCTGGGATTAAAAATCCGGGTGTTGACAAGCACACGTAGACTAGACGAGATTGACCACTCCATGGAATTAGGGACCAAACGAATTTCCATCCTCCTCGGCGCCAACAACGAAATCACCATTGAGGAGGTGGACGAGGAGACGGGTATACCTTATTCTTATCTCGCACAACACTGTCATAGCCACCATAGCATCGATGTCGGTTAATCAAACTCTAACTTTAGAAACCCTTTTCCATCGTCGAGCATAGGTCCGAGGTACCCACCTCTTCCCGCCGCCGGAGCGGCAAGCTGAGAAGACAGGGACCCATCGATTTTCAATCGTAGACGATGAAGACGAGGCAAAGATGGTGGTGGCAGGCTAGGGTTCCACCCTTAGCCGCCGCCTCTTTTTTCTTTGCGGGAGAGGAGAGCCTCGATGGTTCATGTTATTAGCTATCTTCTTTAGGTTTAGTGGTTGTGCGCTTAATACTATGCAAGTAGAACTGTTGGAACTAGTGTTCTAAAATTAATTCATCCATCGTGATTATTTAGATACGGGGTTTTAGAAAAATATATACAAATCCATTTCAAAAAATATGTCTACATACATTCGCTTCATAAAAGCTAAAACATCTTATATTTTAGAACGAAGTATCAATAAATTTAGGACTGAGAGAATATTAAAGTTCGCTAATTTTGTATGAATGCTCCCGTTGTTATATTATTTTTTCCGTTAATTTCCTTCTCAAGGATCCATATATTTTCCTCAAACCATTTTACCAAGCTGTAGCATAGTCGTTGTGCTCGTAGACACAATGAGAAACGGTCCAGGTAACAACATCTCTAGCAAATCTCTTGTAGCGGGCCCAATTCTAGAGGGTATAAGGATTGGGCTATCTTTCTTTGCCCGAGCAGACGTGTCTTCGGACACTTTTTTTTTTTGGTAATAACACTCTTAATCAAATAACTTGTACACTAGATACAGATTAGTTCTACAACTAGCAAAAATCTATTCCCCCATCCCACAACTAGCTATACCAGAATGAACCATTCCAATCGTCTGAAAACCGTCAGTTAGACATATAAAAAAAACGTCAGTTGGAAAATAGACATGACCGCACGGGTCAGGCAGTTTTGCAGTAAGGTATCTAAGACAAATCAGATCTCTCAGGTCCCCTTATCCACTTATCTTGTCTCAACACGAGCGTTCAACCCGAGCGGCGCGGAGCCCATGGCGGAGCGGAGTGAGTCGTCGCTGGAGAGCACGGGACCTCGTCGCGCTGGGGCGCGGTGGAGGGGCATGCCCGTTCCCCTAGCTCATGGTCGTTGTGCATCAGCGCCGAGTAGGCACAAGCGAGGCGACGACGATTCTTCAGAGGCAGAGGCAATTCGGGGGCAGCCGGATGCGGCGGAGATAGATACGACGGACGATGTGGAGGAGAATTGGGATGTCGTCGATCCGCAGCTGTATCAGAAGGAACCGGCGTCCGTCTGCAGGGCTGTCTGTGCCAAATCCTTGAACGGCGTGGCGACTGGCACAGTGAGGTTTGTTCCTTTTATCCTCACACAACTGAAACTACTAGTTTGATTGCATTCATGAAGGAATTGAAAATTGTAATATGCACAATGATTAAATCTAGATATGAAAGGCCAAATCAGTTCCTGTAGTTGTTGTTCAGCTTCCAATTCTTGTAGGAGCTTGCGAGCTCAGCTTCCAGTTACTGTACTTGTTGTTCTCTTTGAGCAAGTAGGCTTGTCATAGGTGTGTAACGATGCGAGGCCTTTATAGCCGAGCGCGCCGCACGGGTGTTAGGAGTGTGGTGGACACTACTGGTGCTTCGATTGTATGTTTGCAGGAGACCAAACTATCGGTTGTAATTCGCTCTGTTGTTATGGAAACCCTAGGCGCAGTTTTTGGTGACTACTTCTGCTTGCCGACTACCGAAACAAGGGATGGTATCATCGTGGCTTGGGATAGCACTAGGGTGCAGCTTGATAGCGCACACATCGATACTAATAGCGTCACTGCGAGGGTGAACCCGCCAGGGGGGACCCAGGGTGGTGGCTGACGTGTGTCTACGGACCGCAAGAAGATGCCGATAAGATCGCCTTCCTTGCTGAGCTGCGGACTTTGCGCTCCACACGGCCAGGCCCTTGGGCACTCTGCGGGGATTTCAACTTGATCTACAAAGATGAGGATAAGAACAATAGCAATTTGGATCGGAGGATGATGGGGAGGTTTCGGCGCTTCCTTAATGTTTGTGAACTCAAAGAAGTTTACCTACATGGGCGCCGTTACACCTGTCAAATGAGCGCGAGAACCCCACTCTCGTGAGGCTAGATAGGGTGTTCGTCACGGCAGGGTGGGAGGAGCTATACAACAGCTGCTCCCTCCGCTGCCTGGCCTCGGTGGTTGCTGACCACAGCCCCCTACTCCTTGACTGCACGACGCAGACAGTGGGTAGGAAACGCTTCCAGTTTGAGTGCTACTGGCTGAAACTTGATGGTTTCAGCGAGGTGGTCCAGTCAGCAAGGGGTGTGATCGACGGGGACCCAGACCCTTTCTGTATGCTCACCGCCACCAAATGCACGGTGCGTCAGCTTATGAGCTGGAGCGACAAGAAGGTGGGGTGTATTAAACTGCAGCTAATGACAGCGCGGGAGGTGGTCCTGAGGCTAGATTTGGCTAGGAGTCCAGGCAGCTCTCCCCGGATGAGCGCCAACTTCGGGCACTCCTCAAACATACCTACCTTGGGCTTGCCTCCCTGGAGTGCACGATGATGCGACAACGGGCGAAGATCGCCTGGCTCAGTGAGGGTGACGCCAACATGGCATTCTTTCACCAGCATGCCTCCTACTCAGAGACAAAAGAATGTGATCCACAGTCTTCTGGTTGATGGCGCGGTCATATCGGACCATGCGGCCATGGCTGAGGCCTCCTTCAACCACTTCCAGGACCTCCTAGGCACCTCGCTAGACCGCGAGCACACACTCGACCTGGAATTCTTGGGCTTGCCCTCGGAGGACCTATCTGAGCTTGAGGAGCCGCTAACCGAGGAGGAGATCTGGGGGCTGGTGAAAGACCTCCCACATGGGAAGGCACCGGGCCCGGACGGCTTCACATCGGAGTTTCTCCAAAGCTGTTGGGCTACAGTGAAGGATGATTTCATGGCGGCGTTCGCCAAGATGTTCACGATGTGCGGGCGTGGTTTTCAGGGTCATAACCAGGCCCTGCTCATTCTGCTGCCTAAACGTCCGGACGCGAACGCGCTAGGGGACTATCGCCCCATTAGCCTGATTCACATTTTCGCTAAGCTGGTAGCGAAGACCTTGGCTAACAGGCTAGCCCCCAGGATGGGATCACTGGTGGATCGCAACCAATGGGCCTTCATCCGGAAGCGCAGCATCCATGACAACTTTATGTTGGTCCAGCAGACGGCGAGGTTCCTTCACCGCATGAAGGAACCTAGGGTGATGTTGAAGCTGGACATTGCTAAGGCCTTTGACTCGGTCTCCTGGGATTCCTTTTCCAGGTTCTCCGCAAGGCTGGGCTCGGTCCAAGGTTCTGCGAGCTGGTCGCTATCCTGCTTTCTACGGCTAGCACGAGGGTGATGCTCAATGGTGAACCAGGCCCCCCATTTGGCATAGGAGGGGCCTGAGACAGGGGGACCCCCTATCTCCTACGTTGTTCGTCCTCATGATGAATACTCTTAGGCCCAGTTCTTTTGGCGGCTTCTCTCAGGAGCTGCCATACCCGCAGCTTCCTGGGGAAGCCGGTTCAAAAAATTTACGAGGCTTCCAAATTTGTTTAGACTTAACTATTTTAGAAGCCTCGCAATTTTTTTAGACCGACTTCTCCAGGAAGCTGGGGGGAGGGAGGCTTCTCGGAGAAGCCCCCAAAAGAACTGGGCCTTAGTAGGGTGTTAGCCAGGGCCGTGGAATGGGGTGTGTTGCGGCGTTTAGCGCGACAGGAGCTGACGACCTCGGTGTCGCTCTACGCGGATGATGTGGTGATATTCTATCACCCGGATGAGGATGAGTTGCGTGCGATCCGGGGCATCCTGGACATCTTTGGACAGGCATCTGGTTTGCGCACCAACTTCGCGAAGTGCTCAGTATCCCCGATCGCTTGTTCGGAGGAGGTGAGCAACGGGGCGGCGGATGTAATGGGGTGCTAGCTGGCACCCTACCCCGTCAAGTACCTTGGTATACCGCTGGCCATTCGCCGGTTGCCGGCTGAAGCCTTCCAACCAGTCATTGACTGGATCGCGGATAAGCTACCCACTTGGAAGGCCTCCATGATGCCTAAAGCGGGACAGCTCATCTTGATCCGTGCGGTACTCGCGGCGATCCCACTTCACCAGCTCATCGTGCTCTATCTCAATAAGAAGGCACTCAAGCAGGTGAATAAGATTCTGCGCGGATTCCTGTGGGTGGGCAGGAAGGAGGCTGAGGGTGGGCACTACCATGTCAACTGGGCGAGGCCGATCTGCTTTGGAGGACTTGGGATCCCAAACCTCGCTCGCACGGCCACTAGCCTCCGGACCCGATGGATGTGGAGGCTGCATACGGACCCCTTGCGACCTTGGCGCGGGCTAGACATGCAGTTCACCAAGAATGAGCGCGAGATCTTCTTCGTCTCCACTACTATGTTAGTGGGCGAGGGGACGACGACGCTTTTTTGGGTGGACAGGTGGGTGGATGGGAAGTCGATCGGAGAGATAGCGCCGGATCTTCTAGCGCTAATCCCACGACATGCCAGGAAATTGCGGACAGTGCAACAGGCGGTTACCGACCGCAGCTGGATTTCCGACATCTCAGGTGCTATCAGTCCCCTCGCGCTGTGGCAATACGTGCAACTGTGGAACAAGCTGCGGGGCATGCACCTGGAGGGTGGGCCAGATAGGCTGGTCTGGCGGTGGACGACTGATGGCCAGTATTCATCCAAATCCTGTTACTATGCCCTCTTCCCCATAGTCTCCGGCTCTTGGGAGTTGACTTGGAAATCATGGGCGTCACCTAGGGTGAAGTTCTTCATCTGCTCGCTTGCCAGGACAGATGTTGGACGGGTGTGAGGCTGGAGCGCCGGCGGCTTCCCCACCGGCCGCTCTGCGCATTGTGCGACCAATCTGCGGAGACCATGTCACACATCCTCACCGGATGCCCGTTCTCTCGGACTATCTGGCACGAGGTCCTGTCTTGGATCCGATCTACCGCTGGACCTCCGGTTGTTGATGGACCCTTCGCGGAGTGGTGGGGGCTGGTGGTGCGCTCTAGCCCAAGCGAGATGTGCAAAGGGACCTCGTCCGTGATCATGCTTACGGCATGGTGGATCTGGAAGCATCGGAACGCGGTCGTCTTCGACAACGAGTCCCCCTCGGTGGCTCCCCTAGTCGGCATGATCAAAGCTGAGGCTAGGTCGTGGGCTGAGGCTGGGGCGCGAGGGGTGCGTCAGATACTCCCTTAGTATAGCGTTGGCTGCTTTGCCATGCATCCCTGGGTCGAGTTGTATGGCGCGGGTGTTGGTCCTCTCTGGACTTGTAAGTTGACTCTTTCTTGATTTATCAATGCATCGAAACGCAAAGCTTTTTGCGTTTTCGCGAAAAATAGTTGAAGAATATAGCTGTAAAACCGTGATCTTGATCACTGCGTTGCAATCTATATGTTCCTGATCAGTCCCCTAACAAAGCTAAATTTCTGTTTGGGTGGGTGGTGATTAGTTCTGTTCCTAGAACCGGGAGGTTCTTTTCTTCTCCTAAAATTGCTACAAGCGATCAAAATTCAGAGCAAGGACCAGACGGTGCATCTGTATCATAGACAATAGACATGAAAGGTGTATGGTGGTTCTGCATTATTCATGTCCACCTGATATAGTCAGGCTGTGCACCGGAGTAACACGCACACCTTTGCATTTTTAGTTAATTAGCTAGCTGGAGAACAGCAGGACGCTACATCCGGAAGAAGCTAATTAATGTAACCTCCAGGAAGAAATAGATGCATCTGCCTAACAAGGAAGCGCGCTACATTCTCAGAATAGAAGCCACTCGCCATGACAGGATAAATCCAAGCATCGATCCAGACTCGCTGGGATGCATACTGGAAAAGATCAGTGGGGATACTCTACTTCATAGCTAAGTAACCAAACAACCCCATGATTCATCATGACACACACACCACAACTCTCACCGGATCATACTGTTGGCGATTGCAGATAGGAACATGTACGAAACTGACGCCTCGCGCGGTAGATTACTCACGAACACGCAGAATAAAAGACGGAGCATTGAAATTTCTTAGATAAGTAAAACCAAATCTGTACAGCATGGAGATCACAAATGCTTAATTAACTACTCGAATTTGTCCATATTTCACCCATCTTAATTTTGCTGAATTTGACTGAAATTACAGAGAAGAAGGAAGGAGACACAAGAAGAAGGAAACATGTCTAGTGTTGTTTGGTAGTGAAATCAGTAGGATGTCAGGCTGTATGTAATGGTCTTTATAATGCAGTTTGTAATCCAGTGTACGTTGCTTGATCTTTGTACAAAATCAGTGTACTTCGCTTGATCTTTGTACAAAATCAGTGTACTTTGCTTGGTCTTTGTATCAGCTCCCTTTGTATGAAATCATTGTACAGTGATATATCATAATAAACTAGATTTAATTGTGCGCCTTGGCGCACGACCCCGTGGTTCTCGTGCCAGTTTCTATTGTACTCCCTCCGTTTGAAAATATAAGATGTTTTATATTTATGAAGAAAATGTATTTAGACTTTTTTTAGTGTGTATATTCGGTCCAAACCTACTGAATGAACATACATACTAAAAAAGTCTAAATATATTTGCTTTACAAAATTAAAACATCTTATATTTTAAAACGGAGGGAGTATAAGACACTAATAAAAAATATGTGAGAAAACGATAATGTTTTTATGTATTCCGTTGCAACTCACACCAAGTACGAGATCCAGGAAGAATTGATGCAAGAGGTGCTGAACAGAGGCACAACGCCAAAGCAAATACTTTTTATAGCCTGAAAAGGATAACTCGCCCTACATCAAACTTGATCTAAAAAAATTAGACACAGTTTTTGCTCAAACTTTTTTATGGCCAAGCTAAAATTCCTGGTAAAAATATATTAAAAGAATATAAAAGCTTTTTTCTTGTTAGTAAAAAGGGCACAACGAATGAGATAGTTTTGGTATTAAAAAAACATACACAGTTTTTTGCTCAGGCTTGTATTTTATGGCCTGGCTAAAATTCCCAGTGTCAACACCCGGATTTTTAATCCCAGATGTCTGCTATGCCATACCTCGTAATCCCAGGATTACGATTTTTGCGAGACATAACAGAATTGGTACCACAGTACATCATCCATTATAAACCATAATAAGGTCTTACAAATAAAGGATCTCATGATCCAGTCTTAATACAAATCAAGCAACGAAAAATAAACGTAGTAGGGGCTCCATCTTTAGAGTCATAGGCAATACTGACGATGGGAGATGATCCTAATTGTTGTAGACCTCCTGCTGTCCATCATCCTGATAGTCCTCCTCATAATATGGCCACGGAAATAGCCAGGGACAAAGCCATGAGTACTCTTTAAGTATCCGCAAACTATCACTAACAAGTAAGGTAGTTCTAGTAGGAATCTTAAGCTCTAAGTTTATTTGTAAAAAGATAGATTTATCTAAAACTGAGTTTAGAAGTAAAGAAAACTAAATTAATATTCTAAATCACTTAAGTGGGAACCTAGTTTTCTTATCCACAACCCCGTTGTGGTCAAGTCAAAGTCATAGTTCAATTCACAAGTCATTTTGAAAATATTTGACGACGGAACAGTATGGCCACTCCAACTGTCCATGACCGCGGACGCGGCTATTCGAATAGTTTGACACTCTGCAGAGGTGGTACACTTTCACCACAAAATTCGATACATCCGTCACGAATAACCCTGAATCATCATACTTTGCATCCGGATAATTAATCATAACCTTTCAATTACACACTCTAGTATAGGCACCTCCCCTATGAGCTTGGCCTCCCAATCATGGCCATCTGCCATCCTAGGCACTGCGTAGGTGGACATTCATACTCACGAGGTAGCCTCAGCTCAATCACTTCCGCGAGGGAACCCATACTAAGGCATATAAACTTCCAGTTAATCCCTACCCAATTCAGGTATTGTGGTTATACGGTAAAATTGGAAAGGTATCACATCCGAACCCAACCATCAGTTTTTATAAAGGGGTAAGGCTCATGCCTCAAAATTTTAATCATCAAATCCTTTAGTGTTTCTCAACACATATCAAAACATCTCAATAGAATGAATCATCATTCCAAAGTTTTCATAATCATTTTCACCAAGTATTCCCATCTAAAGTGATCAACTTTTATGCTTAGCACTAGCCACTAAAGTTGAGGGTATTCACCGATGAGGGGTACTAATCAAGGGTAACTATCCCATTCTACTCTCATGCCTTGGAATGACATCTAAGTACAACTAGTTAGGCCTAGTTTTATACCCTTTTATGGTATCTATTCTATTTTTTCAATACTCACCAAGCACTAACTAAAAGTAAAGAACTTTGGTAAAAGTAAAAGAATAAAGCTTGCAAGTAAAACTTACGATTGGTATAATCAAAGTTGCATAACCAAGCATGCCTAAGACATCTTGCATAGGTTATCTTGCAAGGATGGCGTGCATATGTATGAGACTTGCAAGTGTTAGCTTTCCTTGAGTAGTGCAGTGGTTGAAGTTTTCTTATTCTTCTTCTTGGTAGTACTCCTCCTCCTCGTATCCCGGGTCGGTACTATCGTCTATAAATGAATACGGGATACACAATCACCAATCAGTACTTAACTACTTCTATTTAGCAAACTAAGGTTCACACTTGATGATCTAGCATCATCATAATCATCACATGAAATAAAGACTTAGTCTTATTTATCTTATTTTAAAAAAGTAATTTCTACTCTTGAAAAATACTTAAGATTTAATATTCTCCAATTAAAATATGGGATCATGTTGACACATGTCATCACCACATATTCTAATACTTGGGAATGTGATTTAAAGTGGTGGTCATATTTTATAAAGTTTAAGATTATCATTTAATAGAATTAAAGTGACTAGAAATGCCTAAATAGCATTCTTTTGGTACTAGTCCAATATCACTGCATGCAAACCTAAATATTTTTACATATTCAGATAGATCTTGTCAAATATGATTTTTGAGAGTTGGAATCAACTCAAAAGCATTTATGGTTGATTTTTGAAAAATGTTGGAATGTGGAAAAGTCTCTGTCTTGTTATTTTTACTAAAAATGATCTATAATTTCAAATGGTTTGAATGTAACAGGCTTGGATAGATAATTTGAATATCTTTCTAACAAAATTGGAATCGTGCAATTTTGTTTAGTGAATCTCTTTGAATTGATTTTTGAATCTACTAACAGAATCTGGTTTTTAACTAAATTGGAAAATAACTATTTGAATTCACAGGCTTGCGCGGGAAAGTAAACGGGCCGGCCCAATCTGCACAGCGCGGCGCAGCGGGCTGCTGACAGGGGGTCCCACTAGTCAGCGACTCTATCTAACCGAAACGGTATCTTTCAATCTAGGCCCTACGATTAGAACCTGATCTAACGGTTGAGGTTCATCGTCGACGACGAATAGCTCCGGCGAGGTTCTAACCCTAATGCGGCGGTGGGGGTCGTGTGAGGCTCATCAGGGCTCCAGCTAGGGTCGGCGATGGGGGCGAACGACGTTGTCAACAACGGCGGTTCGAATGGTGGTCCCGGCGGCTCCTGGGGCGGCTCCAATCGACGGCTCCTTTCTTCTCCTGCAGCAGCGGACTCCGGCTAAATTTCAGTGATGCGGTGCTCGCCTTGCTCCGGGAAAGGGTGTGGGAGGTGTTGTGAGGAGTGGGGAGTGAGGTGATGTGGCGAATTGAGGCGGAGAGGGCCTCTATTTGTACATCGGTGAGGGGACCGAGCGGGATGGGTTGGCTTCTCCGGCGACGGCGGTACATCGAGCTATCGGTGTGGCTGAGGGTAGGGCGATGCAGTGCTCCCTGGCGGTCATCACAGGCTTAATGGCACGGCACGGGGCGGTCGAGGATGGTCGGGCGCGTGCGGTGCTCTGCACGGAACTGGCAGTGTTCGAGACGGCGCACGGGCGCTACGGGTCGCGCAGCAGCGAACAGGGATGTCTGGGAGATAGTTGCGGTTATGGCGAGTGTGTGCACGCGCGGAGAGGGCGAGGCGCAATGCGTGCGAGCTGGTCGGCTGCGGCGCTCTAGCGCGCTCTCGGCACGACGCAGAGAAAATGGGCGCGGCGATGCGAGGGTGGTCTATGGCCTAGCTGCGGGCAAGGGCTGGACAGGGGGTGGCGATGGACAGTCGCCTGTCTCCTGGTCGTCGTGGGAGAGGGCGGCGTGGTCTATGGCGATCTGTCCATGGTCGGCCGGCGAGGCTGGCTTCGGGCAACGCTGCACTGGCGCAACGGCAAAGGGGGATGCGTGTCTGGTGCTGCTAGATGCTGGGAGAGACAGGGGGAGTGCAATGAGGGCAAGTGGTCGAGTGATCACTGCTCCAAACAGTGGAGTTAGGCAGTAATTGATCTGTGTCTGCAAGGTGTTCGACTTAATGGCCGCAAGAATTCAAATTTGAAATTTTTGAATGAAATTTGGGGAGTGTTTTGATCTTATGCTTGAGTGTCTATGGTTGCTTGAAAAAGTCAAGGTGAATTGATTTGAGTGGTTTTTGCAAAATGGTGATCTTATCATATGAACTTGATTTAATTTTGAATTGTCCTTTAAAATGATTTGGAAATAGTTTCTCTGAGTTTGTAAAGTGGGCTTTGGTTCACTTTGACTTGGTATAGCAAGGGGTGAAAAGAGATGGAATTTTTTCTGTTAGAAATTCTTTGCTAGAAACTCACAAAGTGGCCTAGTGGTTAACTTTGGTCAAAATGACCATTTGATCATTTTATTCATATTTGATATATTTTTCTTTGGATTTTGTTTGTAATTGGTCTAGATGATATAGTATTCATCTTTAAACCATTTCTTATCATTTGTAGCAATCAAACATGGCAATTTCACTCAATCATACACTAATGCAAAATCACATATGCATTCATATTCAAATTATTAATAAAAAAATTTGTTAACACTAAACTTGGGTGATTTGAACTTGATAATCTTGATTAGTATTTTTTAGGTGTTACACCCAGTAACAATAATTATAAGAACACAAGCTAGGCACAAAACATAATCACATCTGAGTATACATGTTAGAGATAGGTTTGTAAAAGAAGATTACATTGGCACCAGCATGCCCTCGCCACCAGGAACAACGGCAGTGACTCAAATAATTTCAAGCATCATTTAATGAAATAAATATCTGCCTTGCAAAGGGCATCTCTACAATTTTTTACTAAACCAAACTGGTGTAATTGGTCAATTGCACCCTCAGATTTTATCAGGACTAACTAAGACAATCTGCAATAAGAACTTACTTGCTCATTAATCTTAATCAGCAATACCAAATGGCCAACACACAATTTTTTCTATTACAAAAAGATCGGCATGAAGCAGAGAAAGATTTGTTCAGTTGCCTACATAGCCATGTCACCATATATTTGTTCAAGCAATGTATCTTTCCATTTCGTCACATCTTTTTCCTTGAAAATTAAACACAAGGAAATTTCCATGTCTCAAGATACCTCATCCTTGTTGGTACAAAACCTTGAAAACTGAAGGAAAAATGTCCAGATACAATTAAATCTCCACGAGCTAAAAATGCACGAGTATTTGTAGTTTAGGACATATGTACAAGCTACAATATTAATTATTAATAATCTTGCAAGCTCATGACAAACTAAGCGGTGAATGGATTAATTAATCAGTCAAACTGTCGGAAGAAATCCTCTTCTTTTGTCATTTCCTTTGAAAGAAACTTCTATCATTAGCCGGAAAATTTAAAACTTGATCTAATTTTAAACTGGCTCGCTATTATGGTATGCTAGGTAGCTTAATAAATCCATGACGTGCCTAGTCAATGAAATTGGTGCTTTCCTATGCAAATGTCACAACCTGCCGTCTCCACTTCCTTAGCACATACTATGATCTTTGTACTGCGATACAACAAACAAAGAGAAAGGATTTGCAAGGTCTAGTAGCTGAATATAACCAGTAAATAAGTATTTGGTCTCTGAGCAAAGTTTATACCGAAAAGCATCCATGTGTTCTAAAATAACTAACAATTACATGGATCAACATGTGATCAAAATTATAAACTACTCGATGAATGTCACCAGAAGCACAAAAGAAAAATACTGAGTACAAAGATCCCCATAACTTTACAAGACTCAACCATGGAGGCAAGGTGGAGAAGATTGACCAGGAAAGTGAATAATTTACATACAGAAAGATAAAGGTCTTGAAAAAACAAAGAAAGATAGCCGCAACGCATAATAACCTCAGAAACTTTAGGCAGTAGCAGGGAAGGAGACACCTGACTGGAATTGCATATCCTAGCAGATGCAACCGCAAGTCAAAAGTTGACATGGCAACCAGGTGTACTCCAACTGCAAGTGAGCCAGGGAGGATCAAGCTGGTCTGAGATAAATGAAAACAGAAAAAAGATATATTAATTAAGAGTAAGGATTAATGCATCTATTTCTTAAAATAACATGGTTAAAAAATAAAATGATACTATGAGCACAACATACTGGAAGAGAGCTTTGAGAAAAACACTCACAGAATGAGACCTGCCTCTGTAGATGATATAACCCAAATTAGGAAGATGAACTCAGCAAACTAATTTATTCAAGATATCGACATGGGAGGTCAAAGGTTGTATTTGTTCTAAAGGGAACATAAGCAGCAAAGAAGGGCGACGCTTGTAGCAGACGGATTAGGGTGCATATGTTGGGACCAGAGACCAAGGCCAACACCTCGTGCATTCCCAAATAAAAAATTCCATGGACGGATTTGTTGGCAAAAGTGGGTACTTCATTCATAATCAAAGATTTAACATATCAATTCCAGCATTCATCGATTTTTCCTAGATAAAGAGCATGAGCCTACAAATAAACTAGTTCAGAAACTAATGAATTTGAATGCACAACTACAGATTTGCAACATGAGAAAAAAACAAAGCAGGCATGAAAAAATTGTAACCAACAAATGTCATGTATATTTCGAAGAAGGATTCAAGAAAAAGTGAAGCACTTCATACCTATATCTGCTTTGGCCTGCCGTATCTCATCTCGATCCAGCATCACTGAAACAAAAGTAGAAACACCTTGTGGTGGCCAAAAAATAGAGTGTAAAATAGCACTCAGAATTGCATACAGAAAATTAGGCTACTACAATCAATTTAAAGATAGATTGAAACACGTAAGGCATATAATCTCACCAGATTGCAATTCATGCACATGACAACCTCAAATTGCGGTAATCAGTTTGGCAATATTAGAATGGTCTGAAAACATAAATATTAGTAAACCTACATACCAAGTGAAAACCTGAGCATAAGAGAAAATTTCACATCCATGAAGCTGCCCGCTGCATAAGAAACAACATGTGGAAAAACATGGCCAGCGCACACTTGAAGCAGATGCTAAAGACACGTCCTATATCGATTTCAAAACTATCTGAAAGATAAATCAAAAAGTGAAAGGGGAAAAGTTAAGAGAGATGGCCCAATTAATCGCCATAAAAGATGACGAATAACCAATCAGAGGCTTACCTGCATGGAAGGAGCAGTGGAAAGCAGACGTCTTCTGCCAGAAGAAAATGGACTAATAATAGATGCATCCTGCAGTGAACAGCAACACCAAATTAGCTTGCCGCGGCACAAAGAATGTAAAGCATGAAGACAAATCAAGATTGGTGTCCTTTTAGTCAACATGAGGTGCAGGTTATTTCTTTGTTTTCAAATTAAAGTTACAACCAGACGCAACATCTAGCATTTTTCATTACCATAATAAATAAAATTCCATATCAATTGAAAGTTGAACTAAATTTAGTACGTATATGTAAGCTAGCAGCTGCCTATATTTATATGAATCTAGAGACACTATCAAAATTTCTCCAAATATAAGAATATCTATTTGGTCGTTTAAACTTAGATCTTATGCATTCGTTTTTTAAGCTAAACCCGACAGTACTTGCCCCTACCTTCATATCCAATTTTTATCACCTACTCCTAATTAGATAACAAATTCTGAATGGAAACAGTAAATTATTCAGTGCTTGATCCGAAACAATGTCCTGATAGTTGAGCCAATGCTGAAACTTCTAACTTTGTAAGCATAGAGTAAATTAGAGGATGATAGAAGGTGAAGATGCGAATCACAAAAATAGTAAACTTGTATATGGCAAGTTCGACCATATGTGAAACCATGTGCGACACATCACAGGCACGGCACACCAAAGAAAGGAAATGCGTCACCTATATTACATTTCTTTCTCCGACATCCAATGGAAGAGAAAGAGTGAATAAAAATTGAAAATGAACCATTAGCCTAAAACAAAACAAAATCGTCCATATTGTAAGCAAGATTTTCTGTCAGTAAGGTGGTCAAAAGAGTCATGGAAAGATAAATCTTTACAGAACATATCCTTTGCATGGAAGCATAAATGTTTTCTTTTGAAAATAAACAATTGGTCGTCTGCAACTAAATAAAAGTGCAAAACAAATAGAAATACCTTTACACTCTCTCCCTGGTCCTTTTGTTCTTCCAAAAATTGTAAAACCGGCTTGCAAGAAGCCTATACTGCTTGGGATAACCTGGAAAATTTTAACATGTTAAACAATAAAATGAATAGTTCCCAATTGCAGCGCACGGTACTTAAATGTCAAATATATAAAAAATATGGAGCACTCTAGGTAAGCTAGTGTTTCTCAATCAATAATTCATAATACGAACACATCGTTAAATCTGATATGTTAGGTCAATACAAAAAGAAAATTATTAGATATTTAAATGCATTGATACGTAATTAGTAAGGGAAAGTCCAGTGGTTACAAAACACTAAGATATGGTTTAGGGTTACGCTCTAGAATGGTTTCATCTATTTTTAGCCCACTTGCCTTGGAAAATATAAGCGCACATAATAGAAATTAATGCCAAGAAATTTATGATAACAGACATGACCTCGCTGGAATATTTGGTTGAGCTGGAGACTTGGACAGTTGGACTATACAGTTGTAAAGTGGTACATATTTCCCTTTCAGTAATCCTACCAAATAAGATGCTTCAAGTTCGAAAGAGATTGGAGCTATGTTCCTCACACCAAGTTGCTGAGTCAGGACAGCACAACAAATGATACACACCGGCATGTGGCAACCTTGGAGAAACAAAGCACTATGTAACGGGTGAATGGGAAAAATAGGAAAAATGCAGATTTGTCTGAGTGTTGTTCTAGCATCATAGCTAGTTTCTTGTTAGTGAAAAGGGATAGAATATAAGAAATATATATATATATATATATATATATAATCTTTCGGTTAGTGTATATGTGTGCATATAAGTGACAGGTCTTAAAAAGAAGATTGCATTAGGCACCGGCATGAGTCTAACAAGAGCGATATTATACACACGATGCTTCACGAATGACTCGCGTAGATGTCTCCGCTGTGCCATCCATGTAGCCGATCAGGCAGTCCAGCCGCGTCCGATTTAGCTGCCGTACACGAGTAGAGCATAGGGTGTCATCCACGAAGCAGTTTTGGTCTAACAAATCTGACCGAGTGCCCTGTTATGATCTAGGAAGGTCAATCAAACGATGTTCTTCTCAGGGATAGATGGAGCGAACTCCTTCAAGCTAAAGCATTGGTGTATTCTGGATTGGCGACAACCAGAACCTGCAAAAAGTATAGTACAATTTTTTTTAATCTATTGGTTTTGTTTTTAAATACACCCCCATTTTTAGGAATTTTCTAATTCATTCAAATGTGATATATAAGAGCAGATTGTCCAACTAAAACATAATACAACTTAAGCACCGGTGTATTTTATTGTGGTCTTATGACATATTAAGTACAAAATGCACCACTCTGTTCAGGTTTGTCCTCTAATAAACCTGTATTTCGTTGAGGTGTTTGTTAATGCGTGAAATGCAGATATGAAGATGAGAGTGGGGTGCCCAATTAAATCTTGTAACTTGGAGTCATCTATTTTATCATGTGTATTATGACACATTTAGTACAAAATATATCACCACCTAACTGAATGCATTTTTCCGTTGGAAACCATTGGCAAAATGAGAGATAGTGTATATATCCCAACAATTCATACCTTGCAATCTGGGGCTGCATGAGCTTCACGAGCAGATGCTTGAGGTTTGTAAATTGAAATATTCTTAGACATAACATCCTTTCCTTTCCATTCCCTCCTTCCTAGAGAGTCCACCAACAATAACCCTAACATTCAGAACAGTGCAGGTGTAGACAACATTAGTTGCTGCCTGTGTGCAACAACTCATGTAGCACAGCAATAGAAGGTTTAAACATTATCAAGAATGGCAAAACTATCGATTATGAAATCTTGCAATCCTATAAAAAGAAACGAATAATCAAGATAGAAAGATTCGGAGCAGCCTTCTAATAATAACCATAGTTGCATTTAATAAACAAAAGATTCTCATATGCAAAACTTAATTTATATGTATAAAAAATTGGTAGTCACCACCAAGAGCTTTTTCCTGAGTTAACTTCTAGATTGAACATTTAGGATTCACCACAAATCAGTCAAATAACCAACTTAGATACGCAAGCCTAAAACAAATGTAGGCCAAAAGAAGCTTGAATCTTTATTCAGGCAAGAACCATTGATGTATGATGAATCCAAATATCAAAAGCATGATCAACCTGTTTTGATTTTTGCCAACAACATGGTGGAGAAGGGCTAGAGGCTGCTCACCTCGGCTCATCAATGTCATCAGGTTGAAGAAAGGTGTAGCTTAAACTCCGGCCCTGCATCCTCTTTTTCCTTTCTTAATTGTTGCTTGCACCTCTGCATAACCTAATATTTTAACCCTCCAAATTGTAAACCACCAGTAGATATACCATCCCAAACAAAATGCAGTTTGTATCAGCTTTGTAGCTTGAACTGCACATCAAACTAGTGAATTATTCAAATGGATACATGCAAAACCATGTCCATGGAGACAGACCGGTACCTCATGGCTTCGCCACCAATTTTAGCAAGACAGCTCCGCCTTGCTGGTCAGCTGGTTGTCGTGGCACTGCTTCACCTACACCATGTCGTGACTGAGTTACAGGAAGAAGAATGACGACAATGAAATAACAGAGAGAGGCCTGAAATCTACGCAAGGATGACGATGACGAGAATTCATACGGTAAATGGACAACAACGATGGCGCCAGGCTCCACCATGCCAAGGACAACACCATCGATCCTGCGACATCGAGCCATCTACAGCTTACGTCTTTTCCTCCTGTACACAACAAATGAAGGTGGGGTGGAGGAGACGAAGAGGAGCTGGCAACAAACGGGGCCGGAGATAACGGCAGCGACCTGGTGCGCTGATCCTGCCGCCGCGAGCTCCCCAGCGCGCCCTCCGCCACCGGAGGGGCCGCGGCCTCCTCCAGGTACCCTCCTGCTGCCGGGGGCCATGAGCTCCACCAGGTCTCTCTGCCGCCACCTGAGCCGCGACCTCCTCCAGTTCTCCTCCACCGCCGGCCACGAATCCCCTGATTTTTAAGGTAAATGCTCCTGGGCTGCCGCACACTCCTCCATGCCGTCAGTCTCACGAGCTCGAGGATGGAGGCAGAGCTCGGGAGGGAAAGGGTCGCGCGAGGGCAGGTGCTATGGCGGTAGCGTGAGCAAGAGGAGGCGAAGCCGCCGCACGGGACTGGAATAGGGCAGGGATTGGGAGTTAGGTTTTCACTATGCGCTGCCTTTATATACGCCACAATGAAAAGCAAAGGACGGCTGAGATTTACTGTGAGGCGAGATTAAGGCTAATTAAATCTGATTTTTAAGGTAAATTCCAGGGACAGCGCCTATTATACCTTTGGATGTTACTTTTGTCATTTACAAATTAGTTCTGAGATGATCTTACTTTTGTCATTTACAAATCAGTTATGAGATGATCAAGTTATTCCGACACCGAAAAAAGGCTAGCACTTGTCATGCAAGATTGAAAATGCAAGTTATTTGTTGTAATATTGATAGTGCAATATATTTGCTGCAAGATAATCTCAAATGCCAAAATTGTTGTTGCTGATACATTGAAAAGGCAACATATTTGATGTAGAGTACAGATTAATGCTTGCTACTGAAATATACAGATTGGCCACCATTAGTCAGATTGATGCATGATACTGGAGTATACAGATTGGCTACATATATTTACAGCGAGGAGGAGACGGAGCTGTCGGCGTCCATTCGCGGCAGTGCAAATCCGGCGGCATCTCGCCCTGAAATCCGCCACGAACGACAGTGAGGAGGAGATGGAGCTGCCGGCATCCTCGAAGGCCACGACACATGGCAGTGAGTTGTTTATCACTTACCTACTTACCGGAAGACCTAGTGTGCAAGTTGTGGGACTAAGAGTGTTATTGTCTCATTTTTTTAAGGGGCACGATAAACAACTCACTGCCATTATATCTACAGATTAGTGGATTCCGAGAGACGGGCTGCTGTACCTGGTGGCATGCCTCAAAAACAACCTGCCCCTAGCGTGGCTTATTTCATTGAGGCTAGCAGGGCGGAGAGGATTGAGGAGAGGCTCAGGCAGTTTTTACAACCCATTGATATCGAGACGATAATGCAAATTTCGTTGAGTCACCAGAGGCAAGAGGGTTTTTGGGCAAGGAACTACAAGGAGAAGGGAGTGTTCTCTGTTTGGTCGTCGTACACCATGATGATCAACACGGGAGAGAGATGGGAGACATGGCTAGAGGGCAGGACGCCGGGCTTGTCCAGAACCAATGGAGCTTAGTCTAGAAAACTCATGTTCCCGCTAAAGTAAAAGTTTTCCTACGGTGGCTTGCAAAGCAATCGATCCCAACAAACTTCATCGAAGGATGGCAGACTCGAGTAGCTGCCAGTTGTGTACTCATGATAAGTATTTATGTAATCTTAGCCAAAGTGCCACACGGTGTGCACACTGTCAACTTCACACACGTGGGGATAAGCAGAGATTCATTAAAGCACTTGAGTAGCAGAATAGATCTATAGATTACAAAGCTCATGATCTCATAAGATCACGCGTAGAGAGAGAGAGAGATGAACACATAGCTACCGATAGAGCCCTTAGCCTCGAGAGAGAACTACTCCCTCCTCATTATGGGAGTCAGCAACGACGATGGAGATGGCGGTGGAGTCGATGGAGATGGATCCGGGGACACTTCTCCGTCCCGGCAAGGTGCCGGAACAGAGACTTCTGTCCCCCAAATCTCCTCTTCGGTGACGGCGGTGCTGCGGAACTTTTCGTGGAAATCTGATCCGGTGTATAGGGTTTTTGTCTCGGGGGCAATATATAGGTGAAGAGGCAAGGTCGGTGGGCGCCCGAGGGGCCCACACCACCTGGTGGCACGGCCGGGGGGGACCTGCGCCACCCTATGGTGTGGCCAGCCCCTGGCCCTCCTCCGGCTCTACTTTGGACTCCGTGAGTCTTCCGGTAAAATATTGACTTTGGCTTTTGTCCGGTCCAATTTCGAGAATATTTCTTTTCCAGCTTTTCTGAAACCAAAAACAGTAGAAAACATGCAACTGGCACTGTGGCATCTTGTTAATAGGTTAGTTCCAGAAAATATGTAAAAATACTCCAAAGTGTGGACAAAACATAATAAAGTAGATATAAAACAAGCATGAAACATAAAAAATTATAGATACGTTTACAACGCATCAACATCCTCAAGCTTAACTCCTGCTCGTCCTCAAGTAGGTAAGTGATAAAAAGAATAATTTTTAGGTGACATGCACCATCATAATCTTGATCAAGGTATTTGTAAAATATTGATAGCTGGGATCATAGTACTTTAACATAGCATGAAAGATATAGTTCTAACAAGAAGACATAGTAACTATGTTGTAACATGAAAAGATACAAACAAAAGATTCATGAATATCAATGCTTTGAAAGACGTTTGTTTGTTTCACATATAGAAAACATAATGAGAATGGCATTCAGCTTGTCCCTCGTAGTGTAGCAAAACATAAATGCATAGGACATCTTCAAAGTTCATAAGGGTGACTAGATACAAATAGTTTAAGAATAAACAATATCAAGGTTATGAATCAATCAACAAGTTTTGGGACAATGCATATTAAACTAAGAATGGCCACTATGCTCTCTTAATAGGTGCATAAAGATAGAAGATGGAGACTCAATATAAAAATAAAAGAAAGGCCCTTCATAGAAGGAAGCAGGAATTCAAGTCTTATAAAGAGCTTCTAAAAATTATGGTACTTATTAGCTTTGAGCTCTCATTTCTCCTATCATAAGCATCTTTAGGTGATTAAGGTTAAAGTGAACAAATATGAGGAAATGCTTGACAAGTTATAAGCTAAAAATCTCATGCCCCTTACTTACGAGTACCGTTCCTCATGCTACTCAAGTTTAGTCACAGATAAGTTCTTGTCATTGTAAATACATGTGTATCATAGAGAACCACCAACGGGGTACCCCTTGCCTGATGATACAGAAGAATCACCATATCAAAATGATCAGGCAAGCAGACAATGAGCATCTCAGCGGTCCTTTTATTTTCTATTTGCATAGGCTTTTTTTCTTTTTTTCTTTTTTTCTTTTTTTCTTTCCTATTTGCATAGGTTTTTTTATAGAGAGGATGCTTCATAGATTGCTCACTATGGTTATGTTGTAGGTTTCCACCATGATTAGGCATGGCTTAGACCAGTCGTTTCTCTAACACATATACAAACTCCATGAGCCTTACAAGCTCCTCTTTCATTTCACACCGCCAGGATCCATAAGCAAAAGAACATGGTATCAACTAAATAAAGTGCAATGTTGAAAGCGTTCCCCATGGTAACATGGTTCTGCTAATTCACATCTTACAAAATACAAGCATATACGCAACATAGATGGGCACAATGGTTCAAGTTTATTAAGTGCAAGAAAACTAAAGTGTGCCATCAAGTTCGTGAGAGCTTTAATCACTAATTTTCACATAACAAGTTTAATTCGGAAGGTAGATAAAAACATGATTATACTTGGAATAGCAATAATGCTAATAGGTAGGTATCGTGGACTCTTCGGAATAACTTGGTTTTATTTGGAGTTGTATGCATGAGTGGAACTCATACTTAGTACATCTGGAGGCTATCAAAAGATTGTGAGCGACCAACTAAGAGAGCAATAATGTCCATAATCATGCAAAGCGACAAAAAATTATTAATTAAAGCATAAAGTGATATTACAAGTTGAAAACTAAATGATCATAGAGGCTATGGTGACTTGGTATAGTCTTAACATGGTGTGAGCATGCGCCAAGTCAACCCAAATAAAGCATCAAAGGAGAATACCACAATATTATGCTTTTATATGCTAAAACAACGCATGATTCTTTCAAGGCATATTAAGTAATCTCAATTGTTTGTAACAAGTCATGCTACAGCAATAATCACTAAGCATAAAGTCATAGCAATATAAAACATGACATGATAAAGTCTAGGCCACAGTCAAAACAAGCTCCTTTTGTACCACTTATAAGCATGAAACTTCCTACTCTTTTCCAACATCAATCAAAAACTAAAGCTAAACGCAGTGCTAGCAAAGGAGAACACTCGCAGAACAATAAGAGTGAAAACTAGAGTGTTCTAGGCAATGAATAACAAGGTGTGTCTCTCTCCCAAAGAAGTGTGTTGGGATCCAACCAACTTATTTAAGCAAGATTTTGATGAAGAAGGGGATGCATTGGGCATCCCCAAGCTTTGACGCTTGTACTTCTTGAATATTTTTTGGGGTGACATGGGTGGCATCCCCAAGCTTGAGCTTTTGTCCATACTTTATCTTATCATATTGTTCTTCCCTACACTTTAAAATTTCCTTCATACAAACTTCACACAATCTTCATTAGCAACATTAGTGCACTTAAGATAATAAGTCTTTCGGTTTAGTTTCAACACAAGTAGAACTTCCATTAAAACACAAGCTACTATAGAAATTCCTTCTAAAAGCTCAAGTGATCAAAGAGAACTCAAAAATAAAGAGATTAAGAAGCAAATGCAAATAATGGCAGAAATCTGTCAAAACAGACCAGCAGGTAAAAACCGATTTTTTAAAGACCTTTTGTTGCTCAAATAGAAAAGTTCTGAACTAACAAAAGTTAGATAGTAACCTGGGGCAGAAGCACAAAATATTACAGCTCAATCCGACATATAGAGATTTTTCACGAATTTTTATAGCAAAGCACAAAAATCTGTTTTGGGACAGCAACTTTCCCAAGCATTACTTCTCTCTCATTAGAGGTTATTGTTGGCACAAAAGCCACACAAAAATTATAAGGAGAGGTTATTACAGAGGCAATAACTTCCAAGATTCAACAAGACAAAAATATACTGAAAGTAAAAAATAAAATGGGTTGTCTCCCAAAAGCTCTTTCTTTATAGCCATTAAGATAGGCATGATAATTTCGATGATGCTCAGATAAGAAATATGAATTGAAGTAAAAGAGAGCATCAAGAAGCAAAATATGGAATAAATTTACGTCTAACCCACTTCCTATGAAAAATAATCTTGTAAAAAAACAAGTAATGAAAGCACAAAGCAACAAGCATAGGAAAGCAAAACAAGTGCAACTTCAAAATCTTCAACATAAAGAGGGAAAACTTAATATTGTTGAGATACATAAAACCATGTTTCCCTCTCTCATAATAACTTTCAGTAGCATCATGAGTAAAATTAACAATATAACTATCACATAAAACATTCTTATCATGAGCCACATGCATAAAAGAATTAATACTCCCCACATAAACATAGTCATTCTTATTAATTGTAGTGGGAGCAAATTCAACAAAATAGCTATCATTATTGTTCTCATCACCATAATCATCATACATAGGAGGCATATTGTAATCATAATTAATTTTCTCCTCAATAGTAGGTGGACTGAAAATATCATATTCATTATTGTAATCATCATATATTGGAGGTATAGTATCATCATAAGCAATAGAATAGTTATCTTCCAAAGTGTGTTCATTTGTAAACATATCATCATTGGAAGGAACATGGATAGTGCTAATAGTGTAGCAATTATAAACATCATCATTTTCAGAATTGGTACCGAAGAGATTTTCAATATCAAAAGTAGTGTGCTTTTCCCAATCCCGATCACTACTATAGGTAACAGGTATAGGAACATCATCGAGATCAGACTCATCAAAAACTATAATAGGAGAAACATGCTTAGGGGAAAATACCGTTTCCTCCCTCCTTTTACTCCTCCTCTTCTTCTTTTTATTCTCCTCTTGAGGAGGGAGAGGCTTGAAACGAAGCTTCTCCATATACCCTGGTTTATTGTTAGAGACAATAGAAGAAACTTTGGAGGATTCATTCTTTTCATTAATAAGATCAAAACACATATTAGTCATGTCATATTTTGGTAAAATCTTGTCTTTTATAATATTTTGTATGTAAGTATTTGTGTGGAAATTATCAACACAATAAATATGACAACCATGCATGTTGCTATTCATATCAAAAGCACTCATATCTACTAAAGAAGTTTTTCTTGATAATTCTTCACACCCCAAAAATAATGTAAGTTCATCATGCTGATTAGGAGTGATCATGTCATCATAGTATAAACTTGCAGTACTCATTGTATTAGAAGGGCTATTATTATGGCCTGAGCATTGAAAATTGAAATGACCCACTTCAAAGCAAAGTTGACAAATAAAAGGATAGATGGCACAAACTTTTTTACCAAGATCATTTAGAGCCTTATACCATGTTCTAGTTTTTTCATTCCTGTGGGTGATACAATATTCTTCTTCAGTTTGATTCTTTTCACAAGGTCTATGTATTCCACAAAAATTAACATTCTTATAAGAAATAGTACTTTCAGAGGTTTGAGCATGTTTATTGCTATCATTAATATCAATTTCATTTTTCATGCAAGTGTCTTTAAAAGGCTCATGATACATGTCCCATTTTTCTTTAGGAGCATTGATATGAGAAGCAAAGGCTCTACAACAATCAACAAGAATTTTAGGATCAAGACCATATTTAGCACTAAGCTCTTGAAAATCAGCAGTTTTAGTGAAAGACTTAATGCAATCATACTCATAGTTTATACCTGGTTCTTTACCTTTATCGATATACCAATCTTCGGTATTGCTTTGAATTGTTTCAAGAAAATCCCACTTAGCTTTGACCTCCTTACTTGTGAAGGATCCCTCTAAACAAGTATCTAGATAGTCCTTATAATGTCCTGAAAGCCTTGCATAAAAATTATTAATAATAATATTACCGGGGAGCTTATGAATGGGACATTTGAGCATTAATGACTTCAATCTCCCCCATGCTTGGGCAATACTTTCTCCATCATGAGGATGAAAATTATAAATGTAATTCCTATCTTTATGAATTTCATGAGGAGGATAAAATTTAGAGTAAAAGAGAGATTCAAGTTCCTTTCACTCCAAATGATGAGGATCGTCTAGCAGCTTATACCACTCCCTTGCTTTGCCCTTAAGTGATAAAGAGAATAGCTTCCTCTTAACTTGGTTCATTCAAATACCTGCAGACTTGAACAACTCGTATAATTCATGTATAAAGAGTAAATGATCACCAGGATGGACAGTTCCATCTCCAAAATAGTAGTTATGCATAACACGTTCAACAATTTCCATAGGTATTTTAAAAGGGACGTTTTTAGTATGTGGATTTAAAATATCACAATTATCATTAGAATTACCACATATGGGTGATAAAGTATCATCAGAGCAAATTTTCTTCTTTAAAGCTGGGGAACTAACAAGATCATTTTTATAAAAACTAACTTCTCCAAGCTTAGACGTTTCCATAGCATTAGTAACAAAGGTGTTCAAAAGATTCATACTAATAACATTGCTATTAGCATGCAAAGAAAGTTTCATGGGTTTTTTAATTTTTCTTTCAGACCATTCATGTTCTACCTTAGGAAAAATACTAAAAATCTCTCTAATTTTGTTATTGTTTTCCATTTAGCCTGACTAGTGAAAATAAAAACAAGAAACAAAAAGATATAATTGCAGAATCTAAAGGAAATAACTTTGAGCATTCACACACCAGCTACAGTACTAGAAGATAGCTTAGTAGCCAGAAGATATGAGTACCTTTTCCCCGACAACGGAACCAAAAAATAGCTTGATTTCTATGCACACTTCTATTCTTGTAGACAGTGTTGGGCCTCCAAGTGCAGAGGTTTGTAGAACAGCAGCAAGTTTCCCTTAAGTGGATTACCCAAGGTTTATTGAACTCAGGGAGGAAGTGGTCAAAGGTATCCCTCTCAAGCAACCCTGCAATCAAGATACAAAAAGTCTCTTGTGTCCCCAATACACCCAATACACTTGTCAGGTGTATAGATGCACTAGTTCAGCAAAGAGATAGTGAAATACAAGTAATATGGATGATTATAAGTGGTAATTTTAAATTGAAATAAGAGTGGCAGTAAGCAAATATGTAACAGAACTGATTGTAAACGGTGTTTCAATGCTTAGAAACAAGGCCTAGGGATCATACTTTCACTAGTGGACACTCTCATATAAATAGCTTCTCTTCATGATGCTACCCTGAACTACTCTCCGGTTGGATGATGTAGGGCTATAACAGCACACCTTAAAGTTCGCATTCCCCATCTAGATAACCCCTCACTATCACCTTGAGCGCTAGATGGTTCCAACAAACACCATAATCTCATAGAGACATCCAACTCAAATTATACTCATGGTAAGTATTTATGTAATCCTAGCCAAAGTGCCACACAGTGTGCACACTGTCAACTTCACACACATGGGGATAAGCAGAGATTCATTAAAGCACTTGAGTAGCAGAATAGATCTATAGATTATAATGCTCATGATCTCATAAGAACATGCATAGAGAGAGAGAGATGAACACATAGCTACCGGTAGAGCTCTTAGCCTCGAGAGAGAACTACTCCCTCATCATCATGGGAGTCAGCAATGGCGATGGAGATGGATCTGGGGGCACTTCCCCGTCCCGGCAGGGTGCCGGAACAGAGACTTCTGTCCCTCAAATCTCCTCTTCGGTGGCGGCTGTGCTACGGAACTTTCCGTGGAAATCTGATCTGGTGTCTAGGGTTTTCGTCCTAGGGGCAATATATAGGCGAAGAGGCAAGGTCGATGGGCGCCCGAGGGGCCCACACCACCTGGTGGCACGGCCAGGGGTTCTCGCGCTACCCTATGGTGTGGCCAGCCCCTGGCCCTCCTCTGGCTCTATTTTGGGCTCTATGAGTTGTAACATCCCAAAACTTTAATCCAAGGTTATCAAGATCAAATCATCCAAAAATAGGGTTAACAAAAACTTTTTCAAATTTAAAATGAAAACATTCATATATGTGTGCATTTAAAATAGGAGTTATTTGAATTGCATTGATTGATTGATCCAATGCTTGTAAAATGTTTCTTAGGTGATTTAAACATCATCTACATCATTCCCAAACTTTTCCTAAAGAAAATCAAATAAAAAAGAATTAAAAAGGAGGAATGGTCATTTTTGGCAAATTTAACTCCCATGCCTACTTTGGCTGTTCCTAGTACTCAAAACTTAACAGAAACAATTCTTGATCTTTGCACCCCTTGCTAGTACACATAATGAGGTACCAAGTCCCACCTTTGGATCTGCTAAAAACATTTTGTTAACTATTTTAAATGACAGTTTAAAATTGAATCTAATGCATATGCATAGATCACCCCTATTTCAAAAACCATCTATCTGAGCTCCACTTTCAAAACCCTTGCAACCAGAGACTACCTATCACTAGTGGAGATCACTCAAAAATTTTGAAACCAAAATTCAAAACTTGTTCTCTTTCGGCCATTTCATCAAACACCTTGCTGGCAAGATAATATTGGCCTAACTAATTCTGTTTTGCGTTGATTTTTTGTCTAGCCATTTCAATGTGCTTTGATCATCTTGTCCCCCTCAAGCCTGACCAGACCAACCCCAGTCTCTTCCCTACCCCCTAGCTGCACTGCACTGCCATGCCGAGCCCTCTCTCGTCGGCCGACCGTGCACTCGCAGCAGCAGCCCTCTCCAACCCCTCTCGCCATGTCTAGTACATCGCCAGTGGTCCACCTCCACCGCCCAACCAACCCCAGGCTAGAGATAGAGGGCAGAGCGGCCAGGAACCGCCGGGCCCGGAGCTTGTCGAGCATGCCGACGCCGCCCCCAGAGCGCGTTCTGTCCCCGCTCGCACAGACCGCCCCTTGGCAGCAGCCGGCGCCCGCCGCTCCGCCTCGACCTAGAGAACACCCCAGACACCCCCGCTGGCCGCCCAAAGCCTCACAACCACCGCTCGCCATGGACACTGCCGCCTCTGCCTCTCTGAGCGCCACCTCGCCCAGACCACGTGCCACCGCCCCTACGGCCGCATTCAAGTTCTAGAGCACCGCCAGGGAACCGCCATCGATCGCCACCCCCAGCCATGCCTCTACCCCGCCGTAGCCATGTCACCACCGTCGACTGCCCATCCCGCTCGGTCTCACCGTCGGGCCTATAAAAGGAGCCCTCCCCAGCCTCTTCTCTCCACACCATTCCACTCTCCTCACCTCTCTGAACCTCACCCACCTCTAGCCGGAGCAAGGCAAGCTCTGCCTCGCCGGAATTGGAGCCGGAGCAGCCGCGGCAGGAGGAGAAGGGCGTCGTTGATTGCGACCACCCCAAGCTCCGCCGCAACCGCGCCTCGCCTCGCCGTCGTCTTCCACGTCGTTTGCCCGCCTCGCCGACCCAGCTAGAGCCCTGGTACGCCCCCAGTAGACCCCCACCGAGCTGCCAGGGTTCGAGCTCGCCGGCGACCTGTTCATCGTCGACGATGACCCTCAGCCGTAGATCTCGCTTCTAATCGCACAGCCCACATCGCGCGTACCGTTTCACGTTTTAAGTGCCGCTGACACGCGGGACCCCCTGTTAGCTGAGCCCCGCGCCGCCGAGCGCCACTGGGCCGGCCCATTTCTTTTCCCGCGCTAGCCCACCCTTTCAAATCTGGATTTTTCTTTTTAGTTAAATCTAGTTTTTGTCTCCTGGTTTGAAAATCAATTCAGAGAGTTTTAGAAATCCAAATTGCATGAAACCAATTTTGTCTGAAAGGTATTAAAATGATCTATCCAAGCCCGTTGGATTTAATCCAATTAGAGTTATAGATCTCTCCTAATAAAAATAAGAAGACAGAAGCTTTTGCAACTTGCAACATTTTTATAAAATCAACCAAGTTAGCTTTTGAGTTGATTCCAACTCTCAAAAATCACATTTCATCATATCTATCTAAATATGTAATAATATTAAGGTTTACATGCAGTGACTTCGGACTAGTACCAAAATAATGCTATATATGCATTTCTAGTCACTTTAAATCACTAAATAATGAACTTAAAACAAAGTAATATTGATCCAACCTTTTAAATCTCATTCCCACATGTTATAATATGTGGTGATGACATGTGTCAACATGATCCCATATTTTAAGTGGTGAATATTAAATCTTAGTTAACTTTTTCAATGAGTAGAAATTACTTTTCTAAAATAAAAATAAAGAAACTATTGAATTAAACTTGTGATGCTTGTGATGATAATAGATCATCAATTGTGTGTCTCAGAATGCTATCTAGCCTAGTTAAGTATTGTTTGGTGATTGTCTACTCCGTATGTATTGTTATAGAAGATAGTACCGACCAAGCTTACGAGGAGGAGGAGTGCTATCAAGACGAAGACGAAGAAAACTTCAACCGCTGCACCAACCAAGGCAAGCTATTATTGGCAAGCTAACCCTTGCAAAACATACTTTAGCAAGCCACCATTAACAGTACAAACTACCCTTAGAAAGCTAGAAATACCCAAGATTAACCCTTGCAAGTTTAGTACTTATCAAACTAAAATCAAACTAGATGGTTTAGCAAAGATTCCTTAAGCATGCTTTGATCACACCCTTTTGACTATTAGTACCCCAAGTCTTACTTACAAGTTTTACTCCCCTTAGTACACAAAGTTCTTTACTTGTTTTGAAGGTAGCATAAAAAGTATAAAACTTGACCTACTTAGAAACCTTTAGATGTCATTCTATGGCATGAGATTGATCCCATCCTACCACCTTAGTGAACACTCTTAACTTAGTAGTTTAGAGTAGATCAAAAACTTGAGTCACTTTAGATGGGAACAAATGGGTGAAAATGAATTGTGAAAACCTTGGAATGATGAGTCATTCTATTGAGACGTTTTGACATGTGTTGAGAAACACAACTAGTTTATGATGATGAAAATGATGAGGCATGAGCCTTAACCCTTTTATAAAACTGATGGTTGGATTCGGATGCGATATCATTCCAAATTTACCATACAACCACACTACCTGAATTGGGTAAAGCTTAGCTGGAAATTTATATGCATTAGTATTAGTTCCCTCACGGGAGAGGTTTGAGCTAAGGCTACCTCTCAATGTTGTCCACCTATGCAGTGCCCAAGATGACTGATGGTCATGGTTGGGAGGCCATGCTCATAGGAGAGGTGCTTATACTAGGGTGTGTAAAGGGAAGGTTATGTTTGATTATCTGCATACTAAGTATGATGATTCGGGGTTATCCCTGACAGATGTATCGAATCTTGTGGTGAAAGTGTACCACATCTGCAGAGTGTCAAACTATTCGAATAGCCGCGTCCGCGGTTATGGACAGTTGGAATGGCCATACTGTTTCGTTGTCAGATGTTTTCTAAATAATTTGAACTGAATGATGAACTTTGACTTGACCACAACAGGGTTGTGTTTATGATAATAGCTTCCCAACTTAAGTGATTCTAGAACTTTACTTTACTTTTCTTTGCTTCAGAACTCAGCTTAGGTTTCAAACTTAACCTTATGGTTAAACTTAGATTTAGCACTTTAACTTAGAACTATTTACTTGTTAGTAGTAGTTTGCGAGTACTTAAAGAGTACTCATGACTTTTGGCTATTCTCATGGCCAGACTATGAAGGAGACTATCAAGAGGATGGTCATCAGGACGGCTATGATAACTAGGACTATCTGCCTTCGTCAGCATTGCATGTGCCCCTGAAGATGGACCCCACCGCTACGCTTATCTTTTATTTCCGCTGCTTGTTGTATTAAAGACTGGATCATGAGATCCTTATTTGTGTAAAACCTTATGTATGGTTTGTAATGGATGATGTACTGTGATATCCAATCCGTTATGTCTCGCAAAAATAGTAATCCTGGGATTGCGAGGTATGGCATAACGGGCATCTGGGATTAAAAATCCAGTTGTTGACATGAGTTTTCCGGTAAAATATTGACTTTGGCTTTTGTCCGGTCCAATTCCGAGAATATTTCTTTTCTAGGTTTTCTGAAACCAAAAACAGCAGAAAACAGACAACTGGCACTGTGGCTTCTTGTTAATAGGTGAGTTCCAGAAAATGTGTAAAAATACTCCAAAGTGTGGACAAAACATAAGAAAGTAGATATAAAACAAGCATGGAATATCAAAAATTATAGATACGTTTACAACGTATCAATACACAAACAAGTCTACCAAAGCCCGTTATCGGTCCATAGTTTTGACAACTTCATCGCTGATTTACGACACTGCGATGCGAAGGAGAAGAAATGGCTGCCACCTTCCACGCGGCCGGTACAAGTCCAGTCGATACCACCACCGAGCGGAATGGTGAAAATAAACGTTGACACGGCAGTTGGGAACAACTCGGGAAGAGGGGCGGCTGCTGTTATTGCCAGGAACGATGCGAGCGTGTTTGTTGGAGCTTCTGCGGCTGTGTTTGCAGGGAGAACAGAAGCAGAAACACTTGAGGCTCTCGCATGCCGGAAGGCGGTTGAATTGGGGAGGTACCTAAGCGAGCACGCCATCAGGATGGGCGAGCTTTTGCTAGAACATGGTAAAGAACCTGGAGGAAGGTTCCCTAGGGAGCTATGCCCACATCGTCCAGGAGATTCGGGCTGCGCGTATGGAGTTTGACATCCTGTCTTTTTGCCATGAACGCAGATCATCGAACAAGGAGGTGCATAATCTGGCCCGTAGTGTCATGTTTGAATAGAAGGGTCGTAGAGTTTGGTTTATAAATACGCTAAAAGGCCTTTGTATCCCACCCGTTGTTGAATTTTACTAAAGGCGGAGACACTCAAAAAAAATCATATCTATAGATTGGAGGGGAGGATAAGGTTCTCGATCCATCACCTTTCCCTCTCGCCTCCGCTCCTCCGCCGCTTAAATGCACCACTACCACCGACAAGAAATTAGGATCACCAAGTAGCAGATCCGGCACCGCACCACCGCGATGTTCTGTTGGGAAGCTCGGGCGGAGTGGGGGCGGCCTGGTGGGCCGTTCTACGACTTCTCCTTTGCACAACCGTGGCCACGATGTTGGGTCCAACTCGGAGGAGGAGCGCTATCGCCGCATGCGCTCCGACAGTGCGTGGATGTGCGTCTCTCTCCACTACGTCTACCACCACGCATCGGTCTCCGCACAAACTCCTCTGTCGCGAGGTGGAGGAGTTCGAACACTGGCACTGGTCTACCGCCGCCGAAGAGAGAGTAGGAGGAGGAGATCGAGGGCTACGACCTGGCAGCGTACGACGTCGTCATCTGTGAGGACGACTTTGTTGACGATGCATCACTTGAGGGGATGACCGCCATCATATGCAACATAGCGCGACCGAGGAGGAGGAGAACCAGCGGTGCACACGGCGGAACGAGGAGCTCAACAAGATCTTCCTCTACCATGCCCTGGCCGGCGAGCGCAACCAACACCTCAAGGACGAAGAATGGCGCCACAGGCACGAGATGCAGTCGCGACGTTCATCGACCTATTCTTTGACAGCGACTGAAGCCCACCACCAAAAGCATCACTGCCGCACCCTGAGGCTCCGGTGAGCCTAATTTTGCATATAGGGTTAGGGTGGCGACGATGGTAGATCTCCTGTGTAGTAGCATTTTGATGCGTTTTGTATGTATGACTACAGCGAACTATGGACGAACTATGTGAAATATCCTGTAATTGTTTAAATTTCGTTGTTTTAAGGATTTGTTTTATCGTTCCTATTCTACACGTCGATCTCTCAGAGTAAAAAAGAGAAAAAACATGCCCCTTATTCGCCTTTATAAGGTTTGGCGGATAAGGGGTCTACTAGAGATGTTCTAATAGCATCTCCACTCGGCTATTGGGGGTGCCGGTGGCCAAAATCACGCCAAGTCTGTCCCTATTTCTTTTTTGGTGCCGGTGCGGCCCATTTTGTTATCCGGAACCCCTAGGATGAACGCAACCCACGGGGAATGAGGGGCTAGCAAGGGGTCGGATGGACAAGAAAATGTTGTGGGCCAGCCCTAATAGTGGGAGAGACGCTCCTCGTCTCCAAGGACATGCCGATTAGGCGATGCGTCCTGTCGACGGGGCATGCGCCGGCTAGCCCTTTCATTTGCACCCTTTCCTCTGCTTCCCACCTTTTTACCAATTCCCGCCCCGCCTTCTCGCCCTTTCCCGCAATATGTAGGAGCGGAGGCCATTGCCTTCAACAGATCGACACCCTTATCTCTCAGCATGGACACTCCTCACCGGGCCTATCTGACCCAATATGAGACGGAGGCGCTACTCGTCTCAAATTACACCTGCATGTCGGGCTACCAGATGCCTCCCAACTTGAGGCTGAGCGACGGGGCTTGTTAGTCCCTCATGTGCCTCAAGGAGCGTCCCGCCGGGCAGCCATCACGAATAACTACTACCTTGATCTCACGGCGGAGCAGGTATGGATCTCCGATGGGATACCGACAACACCGCTACCTAGGACGCATTCTTAGTCAATCGGCAAGAGAGGGATCTCGATAGGTACAAGGGCGATGACCCGCCTCCTGTGAATAATAACGAGGCCGGCCGGCGACTATGGTGGGTGAGCCGGCCTCTTGTGGGTGTGATGCGCCACATCACTGAAAGCGATCACCCTCGCCTATGGTACCCGCACTTTCAGCCGCCGCCGCCAAGCTATAGTAAGGGCGGTCGTGATGTCCTGCAAGAGCACAGGTTTGTTAGAGCACGTTTTCATAGAAGTATTGTTTCTAGTTTTAATATCAAATACTAACAAGGAGCTTAGGAAAGTGTTTATCTGCGGTGTTTCTGTCGCACTCAAGGTGTCACAGGTCTTGAGTGAATTGACTGCAAGATTTGAGGTGGAAAAAGGATGAGTCTGAATTAAGGAGTTTATATATTGAACGATGTTTAAATTAAAGAACATAAAGTAAACAATATGAAGATTGCTTGGAGTTTTCTATAGACGAAAGATTAGGCGCGGAGAGATATAGTTCATGGTGATAGTGAATGTGCCAAATATAATAAGCAAAGTAAGTGATTATAATACTTCTTATAAATATGTGAGTAACGCAAGCAACCCGAAGTCAAGACTCCTCTTAGTTGATTTCATCTGACTCCAATGATCTGTATACCTACTACCAAAACCATGGTCAGTGCGTCAATTAAGGTTGTGAGAACGAGTCAACGCTTTAATTGGTGGTTTCTTGTTGTCATCGAGTTATACTAGCCCCTCTTTGATATCGGCCATATCACTCGGGGGTCGCTAATTCACTAGCAAACAAGTTCTTGTCTATGAGTTCTCAAGATCATGTTATCTAGGCCGTTAAATTAGATAACAAGTATTAGCCATACATAGACAATCATTCTCACATAAAATAATTACAACGATAATCAAAAATAGATGAAGATAAAATAGACACAACACATCTCACCAATTTCCTACATCTTTCACGTCTATAGGGATTTACTCGCACACGAAAGGAGGATAACATAATGAGATTATATCAATGTAAATGGAGTTCATCTCGACATTACCATAGAAAGCCACAATAAAGTTGAAGATCGAATCAAATACAAATCAAAGTAGGAATAGAGGTTCGAATCCCTAATCTTACAAATGTGAATCTCTCTCAGTACAAATGGGGAATTGTGGAGGAATGGATGATCTAGGGGTTGGACATCTTGGGAAAAGTCGATGGAATTATTCTTCTCCTTCAGATCTGATTTCCTCTGTTCTCGGGTGTTTCGTGGCGCCTATGTCTGCAATTCTCCCTCTCTCTCCTTTTACGAACAATGCTTGGTTTAATAAGTAGAAGAAGATGGCACATGGTAAGAGTGGCCGGTACGGACGAGACCTTCCCATACTGACGGTCGATAACGTCCATGTACACTTCGAATCAAAAAGTCTTTAATTGGAGATTTACATATTTTGCTCTAAATAGCTCATAAATGTCATGAGATCCTTTCATAAGTGTCCAATACCTAAGACACGTTATAGAACAATGTTTCGCTAAATTACAATATTAGCGTTATTTAAAAGGTGAAAATCCAACGAAACCCGATGAAAACCAATGAAAAACCCCGGTAAAAAATGTTAATATTTGGAGCTATCGGCTAGCACCCGTGGGGGCAACGTCATCGTCATCCGGGACCTCTCGCCTCCACGCGGTCACCTTCGCGTCGTGCAGCCGAGACCTGATTGGTAGGTGCTTCCATATTATGCCTTGGCCGCGCACCAGTTGAGACGCACTGGCGACCCGGAAGAGTACCCGGGTCCACGTGTGGCCATGCAAGCCTCCTTGGACCCCGTGTTGCCGGTACAGGACGACACCCATGGCATGGGACGGGGCGGAGCAGCCTCAGTGCGAGCAACGCGATGATGACGACGAGGGTTGTAGCCACTGCGAGCATCAGTTCCCGCAGGGTGCGCTGATCGATGACCTCCGCTTACCGCATGCGCCCTGTTTGGAAGGCTAGAGGTTCCATTCGCGTGTACCGAACGACAACAACGACGAAGACGACAACGAAGACCTCTACTATAGGGCTAAGTAGGAATATGACTAGTTTGTTTTTCGCAAATGTAATAAAAATATCGCCGAATGATCAAGTTTCTCCAAATTTCAGAAATTTTCATTTGTATGGGGACCACAGCTGGGAGCCGATGCCCCCATTTCCGTGTCCGTGTCACGCCCCCCCCCATTTTCATGTCCGCGCCAGCGGCCCTCCATACGGCCTATAAAACGGTTGCGTCGGACGCCGTATAGGGGGCAATGCAGCCCTCCCTATAGATGACACCACTCTGATACCGACAAGCCTCCCAAGTAGACCAATACAAGTCCTCGAGTCAAGGATCTTTATGATAAGATTAATTCGCTCCTCTCTCTGTGTGACCTAGATACCCCCTTGAATGCATTGCTACCTCATGCAAGCATACCATGCGGCCCTAGGAATGTCACAGATTTGTCTAAATTCGCATGTATCTAGACGTGTTTACCTCGAAATAGTCTTTCGTCCGGCTTTATAAATAAAACCAAACGGTCGAACCGATACAAAGTGACGAGGAAAACTTCTTACAAGAAGATCAAAGATAAACAATAAAAACTAAGAAGCATCGAGCTTGCCACGGAAGACACCGTCAAGATCAAAGAGACCAGAGCTCCACGACAACGCCCCAAAGGAGACAACGCCCTAAAAGAGGTAACGACGCACGAAAGCGCCACCATCATCGAGACCACAAGGATCTAGGTTTTTCACTTGGAGCCCTAGTGCAGAGAGAGTAGCCACAACAACAACGTCCTCAGGAGGGTCACGGCACCCACATGTGTTGCCGTCATTGGCGCCGAGTGCTGAGGTTTCACCCAAAAAAAACCTCCCTACACTTGTCAACTCAAGTCACCAACATTCCCTTAGCCGAGCTTCTTACACGCGATCTGGACGCTAACCAAGCCGAAGCCGCCAACAGCAGGAGACCCCATCGCCCACAGGGTCCAAAGAGACGGGCCGTCACCACCACAACATAGACATCCATGCAGTCCACCTTCCAGAGCTGGCATCCCCGGGCTCAAGCCTATGTAGGCGCCTCGTGTGGCCCGCAAGGCAGATGAGGTAGATATGGTCACAGCCACCGAAGGAAACCGTCCTCCACAGCCATAGGCCGTGATACCCTTTTAGGGCAGAGGAGTAAAATCTTCAAGTTCTTCTACATGTCCTTCTACCCAAATATTGATAGCCATAGAAGAGAACAGACTAAGAAAAGTGACATGGTAGCAAGCTAGACTCAGAATCTGAGGGGCTATGCATCAAACTTCGCACAACTAAAGTCAGCAGTGGATGCAATTATGCAAAGGGTTTGCATTTCATAACTCGATGCAATGAACATCAGGGGCAGCAGCTCAACCACGAGGGTCACTAAGAGAACAGTCGATCACTAGAAACCGTGACAGTGTCACTACAACTCAGAATTTCTGGCATGAAACACAACTTAGTAGAGTATGTATCAAAAGGACCACACCAAACAGTTGATACAACAAATGAAAAGCATAAGGTATTCAAGCAGATGCATCTCAGTAGAACAATAAAAGAAAAACATCCGTAAGGCAACTTCTGACAGACAACTTGAGTAGGAGAACATGGCTATCATCAGATTAGAAGAGAGAAGTTCCCTTGCCCTTCTTGTCTCCACCAATCTCAAAGTGCTTGCACCTCTGAAGATAGATTTGAAAAAGTCAGATAAGATTTTAAGTGGTAGAATACTCTAGTGTGGAAAACAAAGGGGAAGATATAAGGACCTTGATCGCGTGCTGAGAGTAGTGCTTGCAGCTCTGGCACTGAAGCTTCAGCACAATCTTCTTTGTTGTCTTGGCCTAAAAGAAACCAAAGTATAAAACAACTAGAAGCAAAATAGCTAAGTAGTTATCATTTGCAAACAACCAGACGCAAAAAGAAGTATCAAAGGAACAATACAGAATATTCAGGAAGCAATTAGTTATCATTCAAATGAGGCAGGACTAGGGATGAATCAGCAACAAACCTTCTTGTGGAAAACAGGCTTTGTCTGCCCACCATATCCTGACTGTTTGCGGTCATAACGACGCTTTCCCTGAGCAGAAAGGCTATCCTTTCCCTTCTTGTACTGGGTAACCTTGTGAAGTGTGTGCTTCTTGCACTCCTTGTTCTTGCAATAGGTCTTCTTGGTTTTCGGAACGTTCACCTACAAATTGAACATCATACTTAGTCCCGCAAGAATTCAAAGGTTTAATAGCTAATAGGAAATATAAATAAATAGCCACTTCAGTTTACTACACAGAACTGAGTGGATGAGTTTGAGAAAGGATCAACACATCCTTTATCTGGAAACTTGATATATAAAGTCCTACTGACATAAGCATGGAACAGAAAAAAAACAATTCTTTAATTTTAGGATATTATATTAACAGAAATACAAGACAGGATAGTAGCACCCATTCAACCAAATGTTTGCTTTTAGGATATTATATTAACAGAAATACAAGTCAGGATAGTAGGAAGAAGGTTACTTATATCTAATGTTTGTTCCTATTGCAAGAACCACATACCTATCCAAGGCTTAAATAATCAAATGCTACAAAATTTTACTCCCTCCAACCCATATTAGTTGACTTGGACTTTTCTAGATTCGGATGTATCTAGTACAAAAACATGTCTAGATACATCCGAATCTAGACAAACTCGAGTCAACTAATATGGGTCGGAGGGAGTAGCAGAAATGGAAGAACAAACTTCAACAACCATGTCAACAAGGATACAAAATTTACTCATTGTGCACTCGTGCTTCCTATTGAAGAAGTTCAAAGTCATACTAGAAAACATCTAACAGATCACGAGCAACATGTTCTAAATTATAACTTGCTGAAAAAGAATTTTCTTTCAATTAAATTTCAGGTCTTAATGATTGTAGTGGTATGCAGACCAATTGTTTGTCTTTGTATTGCTTTGCATGCAATGAGAGATATGATATGAAATGAAATTCATCCGGTTTTTACTACAGACTATGTCTTGAGTACTTTGTAATCGTGATTGCCGTAGTTTAGTAAAGTAGGTGGTACTAGACGTTCCCTTAGCTGATAATTGTTTGAAAGTTTTGATCAGACATGTACCCAGTCATCACATTAGAAGGAGACAATACAGTACACCTATAAACCAATGATTAAAATTAGCTCAGTCACTCAAGATCTCAATCCCCATGGTACACGTATGTACCTGTCATTCTGCACATCTACATAAAGTCTATTGCAACTGGTAGTTTTGCTAATCAATAGCCTTCGAACTCAGCTGAACATTGTACAACGCAACAATAGCTATCAGACATCTCAACAAGTTAATATAACGAAGATATGAATGGCAATCTTGATATTTGCATAGTACTAAAATAGGATTTTAGCAACAAAATAACCTAACAGTAAACGTGAACATCATCTAAAATTAACCCTAATCTTCCCACAGAGCAATAGTCCGACTCCCTAGCGCACCACAGTAAAGAAGCGCTTTCTCGACGAACTTACTCACCATCTCGAATCAAACACAATAACTAAATCTTGAACGCAGGAGATACGATTTCCAAGCGCATCCATGCTCACGTACGAGCAATACGAATGGCAAATAACAGAAGAATCGAGAGAGAGAGAGAGAGAGAGAGAGAGAGAGAGAGAGAGAGAGAGAGAGAGTTGCTGACCATGGCTACTGAGCTGCTGCTTCCTCCGGCCTTGGTGGTGTCCCTGGCGGCGGCGCGAGCTCGGTGCGGAAAAACCCTAACTGCGCTCGTGAATGAGACCCTGATGGCATCCAAGAGATGGTAAGGCCAGAGGCTAGGCAAGCTTTCTTGATTTGGGCCTCTTGGCCGATACCTGGGTCCAATACGATTGGGTCGCCACTTCTGGACCGTTTTTGCGGAAATGCGGTCCAATACGATTGAGTCGCTGCAGCGTGGGCGGCTCGCGCCTCAGAGGGCGCATACCTGTTGGGCCGACCCAATTTGCGTCAGTCCTTTTTTCCGGTAGGTTTGTTTTCTTTTTCTATTTAACGGTGTCTTTTTTCTGTTTTCTTTTTATCTTCTTTTTGTTCAAGTTTTGTAAAAAAGTTTATTATTTTTTAGAAAATGTTCTTTTTTTTTTTGAAAAAAACACATTTTCCTGAAATTTGGTTCATGGTTTTTGAAATTGGTTTATGATTTTCGAATTTTGGTTCATGAATTTTTTAATTTTGTTTCATGAATTTTCAAAATCTGTTTCATAATCTTTGAAAATTTCAATTTTTTCATAATATTTTAAAAATCTTCACAAATATTCGTAAATGTTAACTATTTTTAAATCATCATTATAAAATGTTCAAAGTTTAATAAAAGAAAATAAACAAAAAAATGCCTCACTCGGCCGGCCTATTAGCCGCGACCTTCATATGGCGTGTCTGTCTGGTGCCGGCTAAAGCGGCATATAGCACCACCCGTGTTTTTTCCCATGCATTTTCTTACTCAGTGTCTTTGGTGTATATTCAAGTCAAATGTTGATTGTATTATTTTCAAATTTATTTAGATTTAGATGTATCTTTTTCAAAAGAAACTTGTATTACTCAGTGACGAGGGATAACCTCGGCAATGCCCATGATGATAGACTTGGGGTTTCATGAAAAAGAGAACGCTGGGAATTTCGTCGGATGTCAGGAAAACGATGAAGACAAAGTCGCCTGAATATTGGGGAAACACACTATTACAAGTTGTCCTCTAAATTTCGGTATCCTCGCTTGGCCTTTTCCCGTTCTATATATAATAGGTCGGGATTCAAAACTGTATGCGGATAGCTTTCATACACGCGTGATTACAATACAAACATAATGTCGATTCGTAGTTTTTTTCTTAATACAACCAAAGTCTTTGTCGGTTGCTTCCTTGGACTGTCATCTGTAATCTTTATGGATCGTAGGACTTTTACCCAATATAGGGTAACCAATTATAAGCCTCCGATTAGTCATACCTATGTCAGTAGCCCCCGAGACTCTACCTAAATCGCAGTTTCAGGTTGAATCTCAAAGTTTCTTTTTTCTTTATCTTTGTCGCTTTTTACATTTTGTAGGAATTTGGTACAACGAGTCCGATGTTTCCGACGAATCAGGAATCAATTAATTGCTCCTGGACAAAAACAATATTGACCTACATCAAATTCAAGTCTCTAGGCTCGAATCCGGAATTTGTAACTGGCGTAATTCAGTTCGAGCCGCTAAGGTCTTACCGAATACTGAATTTCAGTTTTATTTTTATCGGGTACCTAACACGTCCATCGGAATTTTACATCGTAACGTTAATACGGATTTTTTACCAGCAGAGCACATTCTTATGCGATTACCAGGCCACACAGGACGAATCCTGGGGTCTTACCTTCATGTTTCTAAACACGACATTCAGATATTTTGTCGCGTCTGAGCGTGATCCGAGGTTTTTGGCTTTATTGGCGGTTGGCCTACTGGGCCGCCAATTTTTCTAATTATATCAGATAGTTTTATTATTTTATACTATCTCCCGATGGGAGTAACACCTTTGAGGATACACTAGTGTAAAACTCAAAAAGGTTTTTGCAACTATCAATATACTTCATACATAACTAAGTTTCTATCGGGTGCGCATTAGCGCTCCCGATGGGAGTAGCCCCGAGGCTATGTTCGGATGCCTGTATCTGGACATAAGCTCATAGTTGATGTTAGCTTGATGGAAAGCATTGAACTTTGGAATAAAAAGATTAAGGTACTAATAACTTATTTCTTTATATATAAGGTGAAAATCGACGGTACATTATTCTTTGAGCGGATGGCTGTTAGCCTTTGTCCTGGACATCTTGGCTTAATAAGCCGAACTGTACTTCTTATCATATTGCAAATAATCTTATGCGTAAAAACATCGTAGCTGTGCTACGTTCCATGGATTTGAGTAATTTACTCATGTCTTCTTGTCTTGTAGTCGATATGCTCCTTCGGAAATAACTTCTGTGACGATGTATGGTCCTTCCCATGTCGATTCTAGCTTCTTGTGACCATCTTGCTTGAGGCGAAGAACTAGGTCCCCTATTGTGAAGGACCTAGGCCGCAATCTTCGGCTATGGTAATTGTGCAGGTTTTGCTGGTACATAGTTGCTCTTTGGAGGTCTTTATCTCGAGCTTCATCAAGCGCATCTACATCATCTTCAAGTGCTTCTCTTGATTCCTCTTCATTATATGCAACTACTCTTGGTGATTATGTGATACCTCGACTAGGAGCACGGCTTCGGCACCATGGACCAAAAAGAAAGGCGTCGCTTGTGTTGAATTATTTGGAGTTGTACGTAAACTCCATAATACGGATGGCAATTCATCCAACCTTTTGCTCTGTCAAGTGGTGCCAGTAGTATCTTTTTGAGTCCAGTGGTAACTAGTCCATTGGCTTTTTTGACTTGTCTATTTGTTTGCGGGTGAGCTACCAAATCGTAGCTTATTTTGATGCCCATCTCATGGCAGTACTCCTTAAACTCATTGGAAGTGAAGTTGGTCCCATTATCCGTGATGATGTTGTTCGGTATGCTAAACCGAAATACTATGGATTTGATAAAATTCACAACCGAAGTTCCATCTTGGGTGGTCATAGGCATTGCTTCAATCCATTTAGTAAATTTGTCGACTGCTACTAGCAGAAAGACGTGTCCTCCTGGCGATGATTTGTGAAGTTTTCCCACCATGTCGAGTCCCCACTGAGCGAAAGGCCAAGCCAAGGGTATGGGATTCAGCTTAGCGGCGGGTGCTCCAGGCTTTGTTGCAAATCATTGACATGCCTCACATATTCTGACAATGTCTTTGGCATCTTGTACTGCAGTTAGCCAATAAAATCCTGTCCTGAATGCTTTTGCAGCAATTGCTCGGCTACTAGCATGGTGACCACAAGCTCCTTCATGTATATCTTTCAGTATAATTTTGCCTTCTTCGGGTGTTACGCAACGTTGCAACACACCCGAAATACTTCTTTTGTATAGTTCTCCTTTGATTATCCTGAAGGCCTTCGATCGTCGGGTGATTCGACGGGCTTCTATCACATCCTCTGGTAGCTCTGCTTTAGTCATATATGCTATATATGGTTGCATCCAGGTTGGTTCAATTAGCATGACCTCTTCGATTGCTTGTTCTTCTTCTTCGATGGCTTCTTCTTTGTTCTTGGTTTTTAAAGGAGCCCCCAACTCTTTTTGTGGATGTTTCTTTTTCCCTGTTTTTGGTGATACAACCTCAAAGACTCTTTTCGCTTTGATCGATCGCTCCATTATCTCTTCCCAAAAAACTCCTGGTGGTATTGGTAAACACAATGATCCGATGTTTGCTAAATTGTCGGCTTCCTCATTGCTTGCTCTTCCTATATGTGATACTTCACACCCATAAAATTGAGCCTCCATGATGCTATATAATTCGCGATAAGCAATCATATTTTCGTTGACAGCATCACACTTGTTCATTGCCTGTTGTGCCACAAGATTGGAATCTCCGGAGATTTTGAGGCGAGTTGCACCGCAAGCTTTGGCCATTCGCATGCCATGCAACAGGGCCTTGTATTCCGCTTTGTTATTGGATGCGTTTGTAAAGCTCATCTGAAGAATATAACGCATTTTGTCGCCTTAGGTGATATTAGTACAACTCCTACTCCTGCTCCCTTCGTTCTTTTTGATCCATCAAAGTACATTGTACATGCACTAGAAAGGTCTGGTGGACCCGCACATTGCAACTCCATCCACTCTGTGATGAAATCTGGTAGAACTTGTGACTTAATTGCTTTGTGTTTCTCATAAGTGATATCCCGAGGGGATAATTCGATGCCCCATAGAGAAACACGCCCAGTTGCTTCTGGATTGTTGAGGATGCTTGACAAAGGCGCTTCGTTGACCACTATGATCGGGTGCTCCGAAAAATAGTGGCGCAGTTTTCGTGTTGTCATAAATACAATGTATGCTAGTTTCTGGTAGTGTGGGTACCTTTGTTTGGATGGCGATAAAACCTCGCTCAGGAAGTAAACTGACCTTTGCACGTCGTGGGTCTTTCCTTCTTCGGGTCGCGCTACGACTAGGACCGTGCTGACCACCTGATGTGTGGCAGCGATATAAAGGAGTAAAGGTTCCTTCTCTTTCAGCGACACGACGACAGGAGATGTCAAAAGTGTTCTTTTAAGATCTTCAAAGGCATTCTGAGCTTCTTCCGTCCATTCGAATTTTCTAATTTTCTCATGAGGGCATAGAATGGCAGCGCTTTTTCTCCTAACCTCGCAATAAAATGACTTAGCGCCGCCACTCGTCTCGCTAGTTGCTATACACCACGTAGATTTGTTGGCTTCTTCATTGTGAGGATTGCTTGTATTTTTTCGGATTAGCCTCAATTCCTCTAGTTGTTACCAAATATCCGAGGAGTTGTCCTGCCGGACTCCAAAGGAACATTTCTTCGGGTTTAGTTTGATGCTAAACCTATCGAGATTTCCGAATGTTTCTTCTAGGTCCTTGATCAGCGCAAATGCTTGACATGTTGTAACTATGACGTCATCAATATACACTTGCACGTTTGTGCCTATTTGGCTTCCCAGGCACTTCTGCATCATCCGCTGATATGTTGCTCCAGCGTTCTTGAGGCCAAACGGCATTGTTGTGTAGCAGAATATGCCATAAGGCGTGATAAATGCCGTTTTCTCCTGATCTTCTTCTTTCATCCTAATCTAGTGGTATCCTGAGTAAGCGTCCAAGAAAGAAAGACGTTTGCATCCCGCGGTTGCATCGATGACAATGGGAAGTGATCTTTTGGGCAATGCTTGTTCAGTGTAGTAAAGTCGATGCACATCCGAAGTTCTGAAGTGTTTTTCTTTGGAACACATACTGGTTTTGCGAGCCACTCTGATTTCGTTAGTTCCTTGATAAAATTGGCATCAGTTAGGCAATGGAGCTCCTTTCCAATGGCCTTGTGTTTTGGTTCTATGAAGCGTCGAAGTGGTTGCTTTACTGGCTTCGCCTTTGGATCTAGATTTAATGCGTGCTCAGCGAGTTCACTGGGGATTCCCGGCATGTCAGAAGGTAGCCATGCGAAAATCTCCCAGTGCTCATGGAGGAACTCGATGGGCGTGCTTTCCTATGCGGGATCAAGGTTAGAAGCCATGAATGTTGTTTTCGTCGGGTCAGCGGGGTGGATCTGTACTTCTTTTGTGTCTTTTGTCGTGTTAAAAGTCTGGTCGAGATTGACATGTGTTACTTCCAGAGCTTGTGCGTTTTCTGAACTTTTGAGTTGCTCAAACTCCGTTGCCATCCCAAAAGATTCAGAAATTTTGTTGAACTCTCGATCGCAGCTGTCCGCACGTGTGAAGCTTCCTTGTACCATGATAATTCCCTTTGGTGCTGGCATTTTCATTACTAAGTATGCATAATGCGGTACTACCATAACCGTGCAAAGGCTGGTCATCCCAGGATTGCATGATATTGTGATGGCCAATCCATGACTTCAAATTCGAGTCTTTCTCGCCTGAAATTTATCTTGGAACCAAAAACAACGTCAAGAAAGACTTTGCCTAAACGGATTTCGGCTTTACCTAGTACTATTCCGTGGAAAGATGTTTCGGTTGGGGCGAGATTATCCAGGGGTAGCCTATTGTTCTTAGTGTTTTTGCGTATATCATATTTACGCTACTTCCTGCATCCATGAAGACCTTTGCTCATATCGAACTCGCCAATTTGTGCTTCGACTATCAGGGATGAGTGACCCGATCGTGGGACCTGAAGTGGGTGATCGGCTCTGCTGAATGTGATTTCTTGTTCTGGCCAATGGAGATATTCGGGTGTAGCTGATGTTGCTGTTTCCGCCATATTGATTTGTCTTGTGATGAGCTTCTGAATTCTGTTGGATGGACGCCCTTTCTGAATCATAGACATTGCTCCTTTTGATCTGGGGTACTCGTTGTTTTGATTGTTTGTGTTTTGTGGTGGTGCCACTGGTGGTGGTGGTGCACCGATGGCTAGTGCACCAAGCGTGGATGTGTATGCTCGATTTTCTGCTTTGGTTGCCTTTGCGTTGCACAACTCCTGCATCTTTAGGAATGTTTGGCAGTCTTTCATCAGGTGATTGGATTGTCATCTGCCTACTGAGTCGACGTAAAAATGCATATTACAGGGCCCTTCCAGCATTTGCATTGCGGACATAGGTGGGTCTCGTGCTCTTGGCTAATATCGTTGTGCGGACTGGCTTCCTCTGACATCGTCCCTGTTCTAGCGGTATCCGCCGTTGTGGTCGTTGCTTCTGTTGTTACCTTAACCCGAAAAACCTTCTGCGACGTAACTTGGTCCCGTGTTTCCATCGTTGTTCCTTCTTCTTCTATCATTGCTGCGTTTATCCCTATCTTCCTCAGGTGATCATGCGTGCTTATTATGTAGCGCATCCTCTCCATCAGCCCAGCAGTTTGCTATCTCCATTAACTGTGATACTGTCTTTGGTTTAACCTGTCCTAGTTCTTCTATGAATTCTCGGTGACGGAGGCCATCATTGAAGGCATTGATGGCCCTTTCGTCGGATATGGATTCAGCTGAGTTTTTGATAATATTCCACCGTTGTATGAACGCTCTTATTGACTCTCCAGATTTTTGTTTGCACGCTCGTAACTGCTCCAAGGATGGTGGTCATTTGAACGTAGAATGGAAATGTCAAATGAATTTATCTTCTAGGTCATTCCAGCTACCAATTGATTCTTCGGGTAACTGCTTGAGCCATGATCGTGTGGCGCTAGTGAGGTGTAGTTGTAGACTTTGCATTGCGGTAGTTGTGGAGCCACCCTGTAATTTGATGGTGGCTAAATAGTCTGCTAACCAAGCTTCGGGTTCCTGGAGTCCATCGTATTTATGCGGTCATGTGGAAGTTTGAAGTCTTTGGGTACTGAGGCCTTGTGAATCCTCTGCGTGAAATAGCTGGCCCCGCACAACTCATGGTCATCTTCGTCATATCCATCTTGATATCATCGGGTGCGGCTTTCATCTCTAGGTCCGCTGCTCCTATGTTGGGTGTTGTCGTTTCTTGTATTGCTCCACGGCTCAGATCCTACGAGATGCGCCTGGTATGGTGATCGAGATCGTCGGGTGTGTCCTACTTGCCGATGACTGTTGTGACTGTGTGGTGATCTTTGTGTGAGTCCTTATTCTGCTTCCGCGAGTGAGGCTCCTACCATGCCAAGGTTCATTAGGACAGAGCGATGGAGGGCCGCGCGCGGATCGTCGGGTGCAGGTTGAGTGGTGATCAGATATGTTTGCACGGACACAATGGCTGCCTGAGCTATTTTTGCCTTGATGTTTCCTGCTTGATCAATTGACATGAATGATAGGTCGAGACCTCAGATGATTCCACTTCTTTGTGCTTCGGGGATATTCTGTAGTCGAGATGTTGCCCTTCTTGGTGCTGCTGCTCCTGTTACACTCCTTGATCCTCGGGTAGAGCTTAATTGTGCCCGTCGTAAACTGGATTCGTCGGCTAATATTTTTCTTTCATCGAGTTGCCTTTGCATCCGGAGTAGGTCTCTCTTCTTATGGTGGAGAAGATATTGGTATGCCAATAGATCCTCATGTGAAGCATCCGCTGTCATTGGGACAGCTCCCGAAATCGCCTCCCTTGCTTTTTTCCATGCCGACGCTGGTAGCTGAAGTCCTTGTCTCTCTCCTATGTGAGGTCCTCTGCCTCCTCCTTGGATTACGCGATTATCTGATGTTCCTCCTCGGGTTCCATGTTCTCCTTCGTTGTCATGGTTTCCTGCATGGTCATCTGATAAAATATCATCGGGGTTGAGGATAGGATTACCGTTTTTGTCGCGTGGTGTTGAGGTATCTCCGTTGATCATGTAGACTTCATGTCGTGTTATGTGTGGCCTAATGGCTTTTGCTTCTACGGGTGTGTTAGTAGTACTCCGAGATCGTAGTTCTGGATAGATTTTTTCCATCCTTTCTTCAAAGTCAACGTTTTCACTGCTTTCTTCGGGTTCTGAGTTTGTCATGTTTGCTTCGTGTGGTGGGATTGGCTGGTGACCTTCTTCTCCTACTTGGATCTGTGTTGTGATGTTTGTAGAGGATCCAACAGATGATGTTGGTACCGCTATGGGTTTAGTTTTTCCCAACGACGGTTCTTATGCGATCAGGGCCGAAGGGTGTGATTCTTGCATGTTGTCTGCTTGGAAGTGGAGGCTTCCGATGATTAGATCGGATCCGCTGTTGAAATCGGCGGGTACCAATACAAGGGTGGGCGGGCGTGGATCTTCTTTCGTCGAGTTGATGCTTGGTGGAGAGTGTTCCGCCGAATCCGTGTTTCCAGCGTTCAGGTTTCCCATAGACGGCGGCAATTGACGAGGGGTAACCTCGGCAATGCCCATGATGATGGAATTGGGGTTTCGTGGAAAAGAGAATGCTGGGGATTTCCTCGGATGTCAGGAAAACAATGAAGACAAAGTCGCCTGAATATTGGGGAAAGACACTATTACAAGTTGTCCTCTAGATTTCGGTTCCCTCGCTTAGGCTTCTCCCGTCCTATATATAATAGGCCGAGTCTCAAAGCTGTATGCGGATGGGTTTCATACACGTGTGATTACAATACCAACATAATGTCGGTTCATAGTTTCTTTCCTAATACAACCAAAGTCTTTGTCGGTTGCTTCCTTGGACTGACATCTGTAATCTTCATGGGCCGTAGGCCTTTTACCCAATGTAGGGTAACCAATTATAAGCTTCAGAGTAGTCATACCTATGTCACTCAGAATCATGAATTATTTCTAGCATAGTTTTCCAGAAAATCACTACTACTATTCTAGCATCTTTTAATACGAGTAATACAAGTTTGACAGACCTTTAGCAATGTTTTAATCTCCTCAATAAGTAGATAAGATCGAAAGATCCATTTCTTGCTTTTTTCACTAGGTTGACAAGCTCCAAAAAATTTGATTCAATAATCGTGGAAAGATTGAATTGTTGGATATAAGTGATCTATAGGTTGTTGTGATTAATCGGCAAATTAAGGTCATTTAAGGGGTTGTTATTTACATCCATTGGATGCCCTGATCAGGGGCATCCTGACCATCCATTTAGGGTGTTGGTTCCCCTGGTGCAGGTCCTATAAAAGGGACTCTAGGGTTTAGTTGAGCTCACTCATATGGTTTGCTCTCTCTCTCTCTCTCTCTCTCTCTCTCTCCTACTTACTGATCAAGCTAGAACTGAAAGCACCAGGAAGAACTACTCATTACTGAAGATCAAGAACATCAGGAGAAGAAGAATCAAGAGGAGGCCATGGCTGGACCTCTAAATCAAGGTACATACCCCTGATCTTCTCTCCATGGCTCAAATCTTGAGCTAGATGATCCTAAGGGATGCTAATAGCGGTATCAAAGCCATCTAACTTCAAGTTTGAACCCATGATTATGTTTAGTTGGTGTTTTAAGGGCTTGTCTTGTGCTCTTTTGAGTTTTTGAAGTTCAAGATCAAGTTCTTGTTGCTGGAGCTTTGTTTTTGATCAAGTTCTTGCTTCAGAACTAAATAAGGTTGATGTTTTAGCCCTAAAAATTCTAATTTTGAACCTAATTGATCAAGAACATGTGCTAGGGTTTTAATTATGTTAATCAGATGTGGGGTTAAGGTTTTGGTGCAAACCCTAATCGAAAATCCCCAAATTTCTGAAGAACCCTAACCCTAGTTCATCGAATTGAAGAACCCTAACCCTAATGATCTAAGGGTGGTGGATGCGTAACTTAAGGCCCTCGTCACCATCGCAGGCCACGGTGGCGTTAGAGCCACCCTCCAAGCCGACAGATGCGCTCGGGCTCACACCCATGCGGTTTTGCCGTCCACCACACTGGATCGTGGCGGTGCTCCTGCTGGAGCTTGTCATCCTTGGGGCTCACCGCGGTGCTGGACATGGCGCTGGTCATCGATGCTATCGCAGGGACGCTTGCACGTGCACCATTTACATGCATAGGGTGCCGCCTAGAGCCGCTTAACAGAGATGCATGCTTTCCAAGGCCGCACGCATCTCCGGTGAGGGGACCTCGTCGACACTATCGTCTTCTCTTTCCTTCGCTGCAGCGGCTCCACCGGACCGTGTCACTCATGTCACTTGTGTTGCGTCGAGGGGTAGAGGAGGAGGAGGGGAAATGGCGGCTAGGGCTCGGGGGCATCACTACGAGTCGGCTTCGCTCCCGACCGAGCGCGTCCTCTGCTGTTGGATCGTATCCAATGGTCACAGCGCTGGCTGCTTACCGGGCGAGCTAGGCTGCAAAGGGGGACGATGGGAGATGGGTTGGGTCAGTTTAGGCCCAGTCTAGAAGTTTTACCTTTTAAAAAAATTAAAATGGCTAAGGGTTTTTTTAGGGATTGTGGGCCAAAATTCTTTTTGGGCCCACATAATGAATAAAATAAAATTTAAGAATTAATGTTTATAAGTTAGGGTTACATATAAATGGTTTTTGGGGCTAAGTTTTGGCATATCTTATTATGTCAATTATGGAACACAATTGTGTGAAATTTTATCCTTATGCCATACAATTATGTGACATACTTAAGTAGTTCTTTATGTGTTTTTAACTATGCTTAGTTGATTCTGTTTTTGATTTTTTCCATATAAATTATCAGGACAATAATGTTTTGCTGCAAAATAAAGTTTGGAAATCCTCAAATTATGCATGGCTTATGCCCATCATTCTGGCCAAAGCTGATTGATGGACATTTTAACCATGAAATTTTATTGGTCTGGTTCACTTCTGGCCAAAGCTGACATGTTCCAGATTGATGAAAGAATTCTATATGTTGGAGGATTTAATTAAGTGTGGCTTATATCTATCATTCTAGCCAAAGCTGATTGGCAGATGTTTTGATCACAAAATTTTATTAATCATGTCTATTTTTGGCCAAAGCTGATGTAGACTAGATTGATAAAAGGAGTATAAAATGGTTATGCTTACTCAAAACATGTGTTTTCTGTTGCAGCATCTAATGCCTCTCAAATTGTCGGTATTATTAATGACATAGAACAGTTGACTGGTTGCAATTTTGGTACATGGAAGGAGAATCTTCAGATCACTTTAGCTTTGTTGAATATTGATTATGCCCTCCTTAAGGAACCTACTATAGCACCTGTTGAAGGTGATGATAATTATGATGCCCCCAAAAGGGTTTATGATGATGATAAAACTAAGTGGAAGGATTCAAATCGTAAGTGTCTCATATTTATTAAGGGCTCTATTACTCAAAGTATGAGGGGAGCTCTTCCAGACTCTCAGACTACCAAGGGTTACCTTGGAAAGATTGATGACCAGTCTAAGGGATCATCCAAAATTTATGCAACAAGCCTCATTAGAAGGTTTATTGATGAAAGGTATGATCCAACTAGGAGTCTGAGAGAGGATATCATGAGGAAAATTAACATGGCCACTAAAATTAAGACAATGGAAATGGAAATCTCTAAAGGTTTCCTTATCCATTTTATTATGTCATCCTTGCCCACGGAGTTTTCTCCGTTTACCATCAGTTACAATGCAATGGATTCTAAATGGGGCATGGATGAAATGATGGCTAAATGTGTACAAGAGGAGGAAAGGATTAAAGCTAGACGAGTTGATCATGTCAATCAGTTCAAGAACTCTCAGAAAAATAAAAATCAAAAGTTTATGAATCCTAAGCCTGCTCAGTTAAGTATAAAGGGCAATCTTCTAAGTTCTTTTAGCAAAAGAATCCTAATAGTGCTCCTAATGCAGATGCACACCCTAATGCTAATGGTAAAGATCCTAATGGATGTCGCTTTTGTGGAAAAAGTGGACACGTTCAGAGGGATTGTATTGGGTTCATGAAATGGCTCAATAAGAAAGGTACTTATAACCTTTATTGATGAATCCATTTATGTTAATTATGCCACCAATACATGGTGGGTTGACTCAGGAGCAACAATTCATGTTGCAAATTCCCTACAGGGATTCGATACAAAGAGGACCCTAAGAAGAGGGGAAAGAACCATTAGAGTCGCTGATGGTGTTGAGGCTGAGGCTATTCGAGAGTTCTAACTTACGCTCCATAGCGGCTTTATGCTTCGTTTATGTAATGTACTTTATGTACCCTCTATGAGACGAAACCTTGTGTTCGTCTCATGCTTAGATGATGATGGTTTTCACTATGACTTTGGGAACAAGAAACATATAATTATGTTTGATAGTATAATTTTGTTCTTGTCTTCCAACAAGACAAACTTTATCTTGTTTCCTTAAGTGATTCCATAAATGAAGTTGATGCCTCTTCTAATGTGAATGTTAGTACCAAGCGTAAGCGTGATGATGATGAGACTTCTTCGAAACTATGGCACTGTCGTCTGGGACATATTTCAAGGGGGAGAATTGAGCGTCTCATTAAGGAGAAAGTTTGTCATCCTTTGGATTTCTCAGATGCGGATCTGGATTATTGTATTGATTGCATCAAAGGGAAATATGCTAAGAGAATCAAGAAAGGTGCAAATCAAAGAACCGGAGTTTTAGAAATTGTTCACACAGATATTTGTGGTCCTTTTAATGTGAAATTAGTGGCTGGTTTTGATTCCTTCATAACATTCACTAATGACTTCTCCTGCTTTGGATACATCTATCCTATCAAAGAAAGATCTGAGGCATTAGAAAAGTTTAAGATATTTAAAGTTGAAGTTGAGAATCAAGCTGGTCAAAAGATTAAAGTTGTAAGGTCTGATCATGGTGGTGAGTACTACGGTAGACACACTACTTATGGCCAAGTTCCTGGATCTTTTGCTAAGTTCCTACAGGAAAATGGTATTGTTGCTCAGTATTCAGCACCACGTGAACCTCAGCAAAATGGAGTCGCTGAAAGGTGGAATCATACTCTTATGGACATGGTATGAAGTATGTTAAGTCACTCCACTTTGTCGCTTGGTTTATGGATCGAAGCTCTAAAGATAGTTGCACATATTCTTAATAAGGTTCCTAGCAAATCGGTATCGAAAACATCGTATGAATTATGGACCGGGAGAAAACCTACCCTGAGTTATTTGCATGTGTGGGGCTGCCTTGCTGAGGCAAGAGTTTTCAATCCAATTATGGGAAAATTAGACCCCAAGACTGTCACCTGCCACTTCATTGGTTATCCTGACAAATCTAAGGCATATCGTTTCTATTGTCCAAAGCAATTCACTAAGTTTATTGAAACAAGACACGCGGTGTTCTTGGAAAGTGATATGATGAGGGGGAGTATGACTCCCAGGGAAATAATCTTGGAGGAGAAACGAGATTATGTTTCGATCCCTATGATCCAAGAGCCGGTATTTCCTGTTCATGCTGAGGTTAGACCTCCTGATGAAAGGGCTGCTAATCCTACCCCTGCTGAGATACTAGTGACCACTACAAGAAAAGTTGGCTTTTACAACGGACGATTTTCGTGATTAAAGGCCCGTTTTTCATGGTTAAAAAGTCTTCTACGACGGATATCATTTGTGGTAAAAGCCCCGTCACAAGAGAATCTATCACAGTTATTTTTTTCGACCATGGCAGAATGCACCCTTCAGCCACGAAAACTTGTTCCGTCGTAGATCTGTTTGCCAGCCGTGTTGACTGCTGATGTCATGCAAACTGCCATATGGCTACCGTCGTTAATGGTCGGTTACTGTCGTTAGCGGACACAAAAACCATGGCAGAAGCTAGGCCCAGCCAAGGTCTGCTAATTACTAAGTGGATCGGCCCATGAGGAGAGCCCAATAAGAAGACAGACCATTACTATTTTGTCCTGCAGTGCTTGAAATGGGCCTAATAATGCAGCCAGCAGAGGCCCGCGAACTTTCAGGCTGGGTACTGTTTCGGACTACAAAAGGCCCAAGTTGGTCTAACACTGTGCGGCCCATTAGCAGCCTGTGCCTAGTCGGTCCGGTACTGTCAAAACCTGTTGTTGGTGTAATACCTCAGACCTTACGCTCTACCCTAAGCCTGGATGAACCAAAAGTGGACAGGACGTACTACTATGGGGCCGCGCAGCCACATACAGTAGGCCCACCTCATGGAGCAGGGCACGGTATCGGCCAACCATCCCACCCACTTTTTAGAACATCGGGACTAGAGCGAGCGGCATAATTGATAGGTAACGCGACCAAGACATACACAAATGAGTATGTATGTCAACGACTTACAATATACATCAGAGTCACACCATCTAGAAACAACAGAAACAGGAATATTCAATGCCATATGGCAAGATCCAAATATCCTAGATAGATATAATAGTTTAGGATACATCCTCATACATAACACAACAGAGTATCAAGCGGAAGTGGAAAACATGATCCGAGTACGAATAAGAAGCAAATTGGCATAAGATGCCCTGAAAATAAGAACATCTCGCCCACAGATCTCATGGACATTCATCCCCGGAATCTCTACACCTGATGGTCGTTGCCACCATCATCAGTCTCCTCGACCCAGTAGCCTTCCTGAGAGTATACCTGTCCATCTGAACCAAATATTTATCGTGTGAGACCCTAGGGGTACTCAACAAGTCGTAATGCTTCTAAAGGGAACAACCTAGGGGTGACGCAATTGCAACAAAAGATAATATCTAGAAAGTGCTATAGAGACACGCTACACATCTGCCCAACTAGAGATGCACGGACGCTCGTTAATTAATAACAACATTTATGTAATCAACATAAATAAACATCACTCACCCTCCTCGCTTACCAACGAGAAGGCGGAAGAACATCCCATCCGTTGGTAATTTTATTAATAATTACATGAGTGTTGCACTATTTACTAGTCATGTCTTAGTCAAATTAAAGGCGCTACTTTAGTTATGCTTGTCTATTATCGAAAATTTGTGCTCCAAGTCGTCCATAACCGCGGACATGGCTTTTAGAAAGATTTACCCTCCAGGGATGCACAAATAGCAACGTACACACGATCAACCTCGGGAAGAACCAAATAAAATGCAACGGGGCCTCACAACAATGCATTCACAGGATTCATAAATTATTTTAGGGGGACACCCCAATAAGCTACCTGCAACGAAGTTGGCTGGCTTCGAGACAGACTCAGGGTTTGCGACAATGGCTGTAAACAACTGGGAACCTAAAAGTGTGACTGGGCTTGTCGATACCACGTAAACATTCTGCATTCCTAAACAGTACAGGTGCTCCACGCACAATCGTAAATAAAACAGTAAAGCATGGCATAAGTACATGATAGTAATAAAGCCTCAAACTAGTTTGTGGCCCTAAGAAATAAAGTGTGAATCAAGCTCAGGCAAAGGGGAATCCATAGAGTCTCCCGTATGTGGATAGTGCGAATATTTAAGGAACAAGAATCAAGTACTCAGGGTCCTACGGGACACAAGTGAGCTTAAAAAACCAAATAACTAATAATGCTCACCGATGCCTCTTTCATTAGTTATCCCATTACTACTCAGATTAATTTGTTTAGGTACCTCATTATCTAAAGACTCGCACAAACCCTACATATGCAATTCTACGACTCGTATGGCTCAAACAACTCCTGCAGTAATGGCTCATGGGATTGAGGTACAAGCTTCGGTGGGGTTTAAAAGTAAAGGCTATGCAATACCTAGGATTCAATTTAATGCAATCACGACTTAATGATGCAAGAGTAAGATATAAGCATAGGTATTATATGTATGCAAGCATGGGGTATTGCTTGCCTGAAAGCTCAGTTGCAGAATAGGAAGGATCCGGTTAATACTCCTGAGGCTCCTGGTATTCTCCTTGCTCAGTGTGTATCCGGATAAAAACAAAACACACAAGGCCAAAATAAATACACTGCACAAGCATATAAATCATATGCAACAAGAAAACAAGTTATACCATGATGGGATGATGCACAATTGCATGGTATAACATAGCATGGCATGGATGAGGTGTGGAGACAAGAAATAAACATTTTTTGTATTTATTTAGTCAAGTTTTACTTGCATATTTCTTACTATTTTCTTAATGTTTATATGATTCATGCTTCAATTCATATTACGAAATGCATAATCAGAAGGAGCTCGTCCCGCTGATCGATTGAGACATATTATTTGTCGAATTAGGAGTTACGGATTTAAAGTTATGTATTTATTAAGAAAAGACATTTATTGGCACTTAAATAATTTCAAAATTTTAAATTACTCAAAAATTATTTTGGATGGCATATTTGAATTCCTGGCATTTCTCTGATCAGAAAACATATACCATATGCAAAATTTGAATTTAAGAATTTTAAACAATTATTAAATGCAAATATTTCAAAAGGGGTCAAAAGTCACACGTTGACTAGTTAGAGTTGATTCTGGTCAAATTTAAATTTATATTTGAAATCATGTTTAAATTTGAATCACTTTTAATTTTAAAATTTCTGTCAAATTCGAATTATATAAAAAGATATGAATTATATTAGATTAAAACAATTTGTGAAAATTTTATTATTTAGAAAAAGATTTAGGAACTTTTGCTACGCGGACGCAACCTACCCACCGTGATAGACATGCGGGCCAGGGAGCTACGAGGCCACCTGCGCATGTCATCTAGCGGGGCGGCGACACGTGGTGGATCCGGGGGCCGCGGGGTGAAACTCCAGGAACCTGGGTCCCTTTTCGTAAAACGCCATGGCCGGGTCTAAGCTGTGCAGCTGACTGGTGGGGTCTCCAGGGACTACGGGTTGGGTATCCGGAAAAGGCAAGGGCCTAGGTGTAAAACGAATGTGGCTATTGTCTGTCGAAACTGACGAAAAACAGCAGGCGCACGGTGGTCCGGCGACCTTGCAGAGACGATGACGATGCCGCGGTTGCACGAAAGGCGGCGGCACAAAAACGAAAAACATAGAACATTCTACGGGCTACAACTTCTGTTTGACACGTTCTCCCGGAGGAGAACTACAACGACCGAGATCCTTCGATGAACAGCTTCGGTTCAGGCGGCACGGGTGTGTGTCAGTGACGCGGTGCGCACACGCGACGGCGAGCGCGTCATGCATGCCCTAGCGCGGCACGCACGACTCGGCGACACGGACAACGGCTATGAGGCGGGCCTTTGGCACGCGGTTAGCTGGCTGCAGGGTGTCCCCAGGTGTGGCTGCTTACACGCGTGCAGTGCTATGGCTTGCACGCGTGCGCTGGCATGGTACGCGACTGCGAACACGGCGGTCGGCGGGGACTACGGCGGCTATCTGTCGGTTGGTGGTGGCAAGCAATAGAGAGGGAGGAGAAGTTAGTGTGGTGATGTACCGCGAGGCCGGATGTGACCTCGGATTGGCAACGGTTGACGACGAGGAGATGGCGACGGCGTGGTGCGGAGCTGGTTCTTCTCGGACACGAACATGATGGTGGCAAGGAGGCAGTCACCGGTGGCTTCGGCTCCTCTTACACGGCGGCATCGATAGAGAAGACTTGGCTAACCTCCTAGATCATCGGGATCCTCTGGGACGACGTGGTTCACCATCACGACGAGCAGACAAAGGATGTGGACAGGTCGGAAGAGGCACTGCCTAGGGTTTTTCTATGGAGGGAGAGGAAGGAGGGGTCTGATCTCGATCTACTAGTAGGTGGGAAAGGATAGGGATGGCTGGATGGTGATCGCTTTAAGTAGCGAGAGGTGGAAGGTGGCAGCAGTGTTGGCGTTCATGTGCTGGTCCTAGGAAGAAAAACAGTGTGCGCCTCGGCTCCACTGGACTTGATCGAACCAGGTCAAGGAGGTTTGGTTGCAGCTAGGGTATTTGGGTCCAATCAGGTTGATTTGGTCTGGTTGAAGCTGATCAGATGGGGTTCATGTCCCTAGCTAGGTGGGTTTGCCATGATGGAGAAACTAGCTAGAAACGATTCGTATGCTAGTTGGTTCGATAGATGTGTAGCTAGGAGTGTGTGTGGATGGTTAGGGTTTTCTTCTCTCTTTCCTTGTCCTTAGATAGAGAGTGAAAAGAGATGGGAAGGGACCAAGCATGTGGATATGGGTTGATGATTTAGGCTAGGTAGAGAAGATGGAATGCTTCAGATCGATGGGCAAAAAATAAACAACCAACGACAAGATGATGATGAAGTTAGATATGAAACAGAGGTCACATAGGATGGTGTATGATTTCATGTAACTAGACAAGGGTATTTGTGTAAGTGGCACTAGATAGTGGAAAAAGGTCTATTAGTATGGCCACACATGATTGAAAAGAGGGAATAAATGCAAATAAGACCCAAAATCCAACATGAAGAAGATGATGATGATGAAAGGTGGTTTGGTTGCATGGGACATGCATTGCATTTAATGCACTCCCTAAGAGGATGTGGGTGATATATGTTAGAAGAATACCACATGGGTTTGAATCAAGATCTAAATAAAATGAGAGACCTACATGTAGGTAAATGGTAGAATTAGAGCATGGGTTGATGTTAATAAGTTAGTAGGTAGATGGAATAGAAGAGAGATGCCCTCAACTCAAATTGGGCATTTAACCATATATCAAGAACCAACTACAATGTATCAAGAAGCAACTATATTTACTAAGTGGCAAAATACAATGCAAGCATGATGATAAGAACCAAATGAAAAGGGGTTTTATATGATGCTCAAATGCAATGTGGCATGGCGACATGAGCATGATATAATGATGATGCAATAAATGAATATGTAAGAAGTAGAAATATCTAGACTAGGCAAGTAGCATTACAATTTTTAGACAATCGGGATGCTACAACTCTCCCCCACTAAACAAGAATCTCGCCCAAAGATTCCTTGGAAAAATACAAAGGCATAAGGAGAGGCGGGTGCTCGGAACGAAGGTGAACCTCACGTTCCCAAGTTGATGAACAACGAAATTGTGTGACCACTACACCTTGCAAAACTTGCTAGACTTGTTGCGACTCTTGCATTTTGCTGCTTAGAAACAAAGGACTTTAAGAACCTGGAGGGTTGTTGAGAACAAAGAAGGTAGGTGAACATAGCTCAAGTGATTTCAAGGAACACGATAAAGAAACATAACCACTTGTTGAAATGATTATAAAGGGCGATGTATCATGTAGAAAGAAAGGACACATCGTTAGGATTAAAGCTCAAGAGATGCAAGTGGAGATGATTGTTTGTTTCACTAGAAGAAAAGATCAACTTTGGAGAAGTTATCAACCACTATGAAAATAGCATTGTCTCTTCCCTCGGATTAAAGGAATGAAGTTTGGAAAACAATATTGCCTTCAAAAATAGAGTTCCTTGATACCATGGAAATGATTTGGGTTATGAGTTCTCGGATTAGATTCTTCTTGTGCCGGTAAGAACCAAAGGATCACACTATTGAGGTGCGCGGATATATCTTCACGAGAAAGAGTGACACGAGTTTATGGTGGAATCCTGCGGAAGAAGTTGAATGTTGAATCTCTGAAGTTTATTGTAGAGATGCTTATTGCATTCCTTAACCATGAGGTTAACACAATAGATTTGCGATTGATGGCATCAACCATAATTGGCTTTATTAAAAGATAAGAATTGACAAAATGGAAGTCACAAATATCTTCCACCCATCTTGTTTGATCATGTCAAGCACCGGTAAAAAGAAGAGGATGGGGAAGATTTTGCATTTGTTTCCACCACACCGTTGAAGATTTGTTCCATCTTGAAATAGATGAGACCACTAACAAGAGATTTTTGATTCCGTTCTTCGAGAGAACCCTCCGGAAAACAAGGACGGAAGTAAAAGTCTCGAGGTATGAAGGCCACTTATAACTTGAGTGGATTGAGTGAAATCGCATTAATCCACCAATTCAATGTACCGGAGCAAATGATAAGGGTAGTCGGATGGGGATCAGTCCATCACACACCCAAAGCATTACTCGTACATGAAAAGGAAAATCATGCAACCCAACTCTCATAAATGTAGACTAAAGATCTTGACAAGCAGAATTCCTGAAGCTCCGTAAGAAAACAAGGAGGTGATGCAAAACACTTCATCAAATCCAAAGAAGATAAAGATGAATATGTTGTCGTCGTGTTGGAAGTTCCCAATTCACCGGAAAGGATATGAAGGAAGAACACTGAAACAGATGATAGGTCCAACAGATAAAACAAGAAAAACACCAAGATCTGAACAGAAGAACTGCAAAAGATTGAAAAGTCTTCATGGCATCCATCAAAATGGGTGAAAGGGAAATGGACGTCGCCTAGAGAGAAGGGGGTGAATAGGCGTTTTAAAATTATTACAGTTTAGGCTCTAATAAATGCGGAATAAAACTTAACGTTTAATTTATCAAGCCAAAACCTATATCCACTAGGTTCACTAAGTGCACCAACAACCTATGCTAAGCAAGACAAGCAACAAGGTGATAACAAGATATAGTACTTCAAGCACGAAGGCTATCACAATGTAAATTTCATAAGTAAAGGGCTCGGTTGAGAGATAACCGATGGACATGGAGACGATGATTTGTTTCCCGAAGTTCACTTCCAAAGAAGCTACGTCTACGTTGGAGAGGTGTGGGGACGCAATGTACTTCGAACGCCACAAGTGGCTCACCTCGAGGTGTGGTGGCTCGATGCTCAACCAACGCCACACAAGGCCTCACTCCAAGATGCGAAGGCATGCAACCTACCAACGCCACAACAGGCTCACCCTATTCTCTCGTGAGCTCACCACAAAGGCCTACTCACGTTCCACTATGGGACACTTGAGGGCGGTCACCGAACCCGTACAAGGTTGGGGAAATCTCCACAACTCAATTGGAGGCTCCCAACAACAATGCCACAAAGGCTACAAAGCCACAAAAGGCAACAAGGCCACAAAAGGCTACAAGACCACAAGAGGTCAACAAACCAACACCACAACCGACTAGGGTTCCAAGAACCCAAGAGAAACAAGCCCAAGGGCTTGAACTCGCCGAATCTCCAAGGAGAACTCAAACCTATGCACCAAATGCAAGAGGCAAGTCCTTCACTCTCAAATTCCACCAAAGCTACAAAAGCTATTGGGGGAATAAGGGAGGAAGAACACAAGAGGAGAACACAAAACTCTCCAAGATCTAGATCCCACGGATTCCTTCACAAAGAAGGGATTTTCTTGGTGGGGCTTGTAGATCTAGATCTCCTCTCTCAAATCCCTCAAAAAGATGCAAGAATCATAGGAGGGGGAAGGGGAGAGGGCAAGCTCTTCAAGGTCAACAATGGAGGAGAGAAAAAGCCAAAAACCAAGAAAGATCAAGTTAGGGCCGAAGGGGAAAGGGGAGCTCCTTTTAAAGGGCTCCCCGATCTGCTCGTTACCCACAGAATCCGGTGGGTGGCTGGTACTACCGGTGGCACTCAGCCAACGGTCCAAAAGCAAGGTGCAAACGAACACAAAAACGAGGCCGGCCGGTACTACCAGTGAGTCACCGGTACTACCGGCTGGGCCGGTACTACCGACCAAGATTCCGACCGAAGTTCCGACAAATACGCACACCAAGACAGAGAGGGTACTGAACCAAAATTTGGGTTGCCGGAAGTTCGGCCGGAATTAACACCGGTACTACCAGTGGCAAACTGCCCTGGCGGTACTATCGGTGGCCCGCCGGAACTACTGGTCAGGCAAAAACTTCAGAACCAGAACTGCCACAACTTTTGCATCCGAACTCCAAACGAGATGAAACCAATTTTGTTGGAAAGATAACGACGTGTAGAATCCATCCCGGGGACTACCACGCTGCACCTAGGGACTGCCACGCCGCACCTGGGGACTTCCACGCTGCACCCGGGGATTGCCGCCTCCATCCCAGGGACTGCCGGCTCCGAACTCCCACCCGGTCGACCACCTGACGAACCCGAGCCGACCGGGAGCGAGGAAGTGAAGTTGATCATGCAAATAGTCCTCTCCATCCGGGAGACACCATCATGGGGCAAGCCGTTCATGGACTTCCTGGCCAAAGGGGAGCTACCGGATGAAGAGGTGGCAGCAAGATAGGTGAAGCGCAGGGCAAGTGCATACACCATCATAAAAAATGAGCTTTATAAGCACAGCGTGGGAGGAATATACCAGCGCTGCGTGAGCCAAGAAGAAGGAATCTGGCTGCTGGTGGACATTCACCAAGGCGAATGCGGCCATCACGCATCGTCCAGGGCAATAGTGGCAAAGGCATTCCGTCACGGATTCTACTGGCCCACGACACTAGAAGAAGCCGATCAGTTGGTAAAGGCATGCAATGGATGTCCGCGATTTGCTCAGCAGAAGCACACTCCGTCTTCAACACTCAAGACAATCCCCATCACCCGGCTGTTCGCCGTCTGGGGCCTAGATATGGTGGGCCTGTTCAAGACAGCACGATCCAGCATGACACACTTGCTAGTGGCCATGGATAAGTTCACCAAGTGGATCGAGGCAAAGCCAATCAAGAAGCTGGACGGACCAACTATAGTCAAGTTCTTCACCGACATCATCACAATGTTTGGCTACCCCAACAGCATCATCACAGACAACGACACCAACTTCACCAAAGGAGCCTTCGCGTGTTTCTATGGGGACAAGGGCATCCGCCTGGACCTGGCCTCCATTGCATGTCCCTAGTCCAATGGATAGTGCGAGCGAGCAAACAGCCTAGTCCTAGACGGAATCAAGCCAAGATTGATCGAGCCGCTGATGAGGACACCCGACTGCTAGATAGAGGAACTGCCGGATGTACTATGGAGCCTGCGAATAACTCCCAACCGCTCCACCGACTTCACACCATTATTCCTTGTCTATGGGGTAGAGGCAGTGCTGCCAACCAACATCGAATTCGACGCACCACGAAAGCTGCTATACACAGAACAACAAGCGCAGGAAGCACGCGAAGACAACGTTGATCGCCTTGAGGAGACTCAAGAGCTAGCCTTGTCTAGGTCTGCCATCTACCAGCAGAGCCTGCGACGCTAGCACACCAACCGGGTCCGTAATGTCTCGTTCCGCGAGGGCGACCTCGTCTTGCGACTGGTACAAGACACCAAGGGGATGCACAAGCTAGCTCCGCCTTGGGAGGGGCCATTCATCATTAGCCGGGTGCTGCATAACAACTCATACTACCTGATCGACGCCCGCCAGCCGGTGAAGAACAAGAATGACCACTCCGGCGAAGAAACTGAGTGCCCGTGGAATGCGAACCTTCTCCGTCCATTCTACAACTGAGTAAAGGGTAAATGTATCTTACTTCTATGTAGTGAACAAGATGAGGGGCCTCGACATAGTCTTGGGGACTCCATAATAACTTGGCATTTTTTGTTGCACTCATAAATTTTCTAGCTACATTGTTTTTTAACCCCGGACCCGGTAGTTTCCCTCAGAAACTCGCCAGATAGCCTAGACGGCCGCAAACTCGGAAGGGACGAAGTACTATACGCAATCCCAAGATACCCCTCTTTGATTCCGTCTGCAGACCGCAAGCCGGCTGTCAACACCCGGATTTTTAATTCTAGATGCCTGTTATGCCATACATCGCAATCCCAGGATTACCATTTTGGCGAGACATAACAGATTGGATATCACAGTACATCATCCGTTACAAACCATAATAATGTATTACACAAATAAAGGATCTCATGATCCAGTCTTAGTATACTCAAGTAGCGGAATAAATAGCGTAGCGGTGGGGTCCATCTTCAGAGATACAGGCAATGATGACGAGGGAAGATAGTCCTAGTTATCATAGTCGTCCTGCTGTCCTTCCTCTTGGTAGTCTCCTTCATAGTTTGGCCATAGGAATAGCCAGGGACAAAAGCCATGAGTACACTTTAAGTACTCGCAAACTATCACTAACAAGTAGGGTAGTTCTAGTATGAATGCTAACTCTAAGTTTATTTGTAAAGTTAAGTTTGAAACCTAAGCTGAGTTCAGAAACAAAGGAAGATAAAAGAAGTTTGAAAACACCTAAGTGGGAACTTAGTTGTCATAGTCACAACTCTGTTGTGGTCAAGTCATGTCACAATTCATTTTGAAAACATCTGACAACGGAACAGTATGGCCACTCCAACTGTCCATAACCGCGGACGCGGCTATTCGAATAGTTTGACACTCTGCAGAGGTGGTACACTTTCACCACAATATTCGATACATCTGTCAGGGATAACCCTGAATCATCATACTTAGTATGCATATAATCAAACATAACCTTTCCTTTACACACCCTAGTATAAGCACCTCTCCTATGAGCATGGCCTCCCAGCATAGGTGGACAACATTGATAGGTAGCCTCAGATCAAACCTCTCCCATGAGGGAACTAATACTAATGCATATAAACTTCCGGCTAAGCCTTACCCAATTCAGGTATTGTGGTTGTACGGTAAAATTGGAATGGTATCGCATCCGAACCCAACCATCAGTTTTTATAAAAGGGCTAAGGCTCATGCCTCAACATTTTCATCATCATAAACCATTTGTGTTTCTCAACACATGTCAAAACATCTCAATAGAATGACTCATCATTCCAAGGTTTTCACAAATCATTTTCACCAAGTATTCCCATATAAAGTGAATCAAGTTTTGGTTTTGCTCTAACTACTAAGTTAAGAGTGTTCACTAAGGAGGGATGCTAAGATCAATCTCATGCCATAGAATGACATCTAAGTCTAACTAGATAGGTCAAGTTTTACACTCTTTATGCTACCTTTAAACAAGTAAAGGACTTTGGTAAAGTAAAGAAGGTAAAGTTTGTAAATAAAACTTGGAGTAGGTATAAGTCAAAAGGGTATAACCAAAGCATGCCTAATGCATTTTCTTAGATTCTCTAGCTTGCAAGGGTTAGCTTGCATTCTTAACTTGTATAATGCTAGCTTGCCAATAATAGCTTGCCTTGGTTGGTGCAGTGGTTGAGGTTTTCTTCCTCTTTCTCTTGGTAGAACTCCTCCTCCTCGAAAGCTTGGTCGGTACTATCGTCTATAAATACATACGGGATACACAATCACCAAACAATACTTAACTAGTCTACTTAGCACACTAAGGCACACATTTGATGATCTAGTATCATCACAAACATCACAAGGTTTAATGGACTAGCTTCATTCTTTTTATTTGAGAAAAGTAATTTCTACTCATTGAAATTAACTAAGATTTAATATTCTCCAATTAAAATATGAGATCATGTGGACACATGTCATCGCCACATATTCTAACATATGGGAATGTGATTTAAAGGTTGGATCACATTTTAATAAGTTTAAGTTTAATAATTAATGATTTAAAGTGACTAGAAATGCCTATATAGCATTATTTTGGTACTAGTCCAAAGTCACTGCATGCAAACCTTAATATTATTGCATATCCATATAGGTATGGTTAAATGTGGTTTTTGAGAGTTGGAATCAACTCAAAAGATATTATGGTTGATTTTATAAAATGTTTGAATGTGCAAAAGCTTCTGTCTTGTTATTTTTACTAGGAGAGATCTCTAACTCTAATTGCTTTAAATCCAACGGGCTTTGATAGAGTTTTAATTTATCTTTCCAACAGAATTGGAATCACTTAATTTGGATTTTTAAAAGTCCCTGAATTGATTTTTGAACTAAGGGACAAAATTAAGTTTTAATTAAAATAGAAAAACCTATATTTGAATTACTGGGTCAGCACAGGAAACTAAATGGGCCAGCCCGTGTACACTCCGCGGCGCTGAGGGCTGCTGGCAGGGGAGTCCCGCCTGTTAGTGACTCATTAAACGCGAAGTGGTACGGGGCGATAATGACCACACGATTAGAACACGATCTAACGGTTCACGGTCGTCATCGACGACGGACACGTCGCCAGCGAGACTGAACCCTAACGCGGTCGGTGGGGGTACGGTGAGGGCATACCAGGGCTCCAGCTAGTGCGGCGAGGCGGGTAAACGAACAAGTCGACAGCGGCGGTTCTCCTGGTACTGGCGGCATCCCTGGAGATGTCCTGGATCAATGGCTCCCTTCTTCTCCTTCCACCGCAGACTCTGGTGACATTCTGGCGCTGCGGGCTACGGCTTGCTCCGGTGGGGCTCTGGGAGTGTTCTGAGGGGGAGTGGAGGAGAATGGTGTGACGAATTGGTGCTGGGAGGCGCTCTATTTATAGCGGGGCGAAGCGGCAGTGCGGCATGGGCGGAGCTCGTCGGTGACGACGATATTGAGGGCTACCAGCGTGGGCGAGATAGGTGGACGGTGGGCGGTTCCCTGGCGGTCATCTAGAGCTTTATGGCGCATCTAGGGGCGGTGTCAATTGGTCGGGAGCGTCACGCGCTCTAGGGGACAGTGGTGGTGCTCGACGCGGTTCCCGACGATCGTGGGTCGCGCGGCGGTGCACGACCGTGTCTGGCGGGGTGAGGTGGTCAAGGCGGAGCGGCACGCGGTCTGGTGTCGAGGCGCGGTCTGTGGTGTGCTGGCGGTGAAGGCGCTCTGGCATGCTCTGGCGCGGTGCAGAGAGAAAGGGCGGCGCTGCTCTGGGGTGGTCCAGTGGCTAGCAGGGGCCGTGGGATGGACCGTGGTCGGCGGTGAGGTCACACCTCACTCCCTAGAGCGGCGGAGAGGGGCAGGCGGTCTGTTGCGATCTGCGCATGCTCGACCGACGAGCATGGCATCGGGGTGGCGTGGTACTGGCGCTGAGGACTAGGGGATGGGTTAGTTTAGGCTTGGTTAGATCAAAGAGGGACAAAGGGAGTAAATTGAGGTCAAATGGGTGGCAAAACCCTGTAGAAACAGTGAGCTAAGCCTAGAGTGTGATTCATCCCTGCCAAGTGTTCGACCAAATGGCCGCATGAACAAAATATTTGAATTTTTCAAAGATTTTTGGTGGAGTGATTTGTTACATGCTTAAGCATCTAGGTTTTCTTGGGAATTTGAAATGGAGTTAATTTGGATGGTTTTTGAAAAAGTGTGATCTATACATATGAACTAGATTCAATTTTCAAATGTCATTTAAAATTAGAGTTTGAATGTTTTTGGGAGATCACAAAGTGGGCCTTGGCACATCACTACTTGTACTAGCAAGGGGTGCAAAGATCCACAATTGTCTCTGTTTGAATTTGAGTGCTAGGAATAGCCAAAGTGGGCTAGGTGATTAAAATGGCAAAAGGGACCATTTGTCTTATTTAATTCTTTTGGATTTCTTTTTCTTTGGGATTTGCTTGGGGATGATCTAGATGATGTGGCATTCATCATAGAACCATTTTACAACCAATGGATCACTCAATCATGGCATTTCAAACAACTCCTATTTAAATGCACACACATATGAATGCTTAAAGATTTTTAATAGAAAAAGTTTTGTTAGCCCTAAATTTGGTAGATTTGATCTTGATCACTTGGATTAAAGTTTTGGGATGTTACACCAGCTGGCAGACACGACAAGAGTGGGCAAACTAGAAGGATAGCACAAGAAAAGCCTAAGGAAAACTAGATGTATGGATGCCCCGGCTGCGCTTGCTCGCTCGAAGCCGGTAGTGAAAGACCGAAGTATTGCGAAAGTATGCCACCTAAGCAAACCCTTACATCCGGCAAAGAGCTAACAAGGGCATAGCTTTAAAGGCCAATGCTCGCTAAGAAAGGGACTAAGCTACCACCCTTGCGCGAAAAGGAAAAAATTTCAAACAAAAGAAATGTTAAAAGAATATATTCATTCTACACATGACTAACACAGAGCCTATTGACCATGTCTCACTTTTCGCATGAGATGAAGTCCTGCAGCCGGAGGCCAACTCTGAGACGGCACAAAAGGAGCTTTGGCCCACCTGGAATTTCTAGCCGGACCGAACCTCGGGGACTACACCCTATGGGTGCGCTCGCGCGCCCCCACACAGGAGACCTGTAGCAAACAAACATTCAAAGGAGCTTCGACCTGCCTGGATTCTCTAGCCGGACCGAACCTCGGGGACTACACCCTGTGGGTGCGCTCGTGCGCCCCCACACAGAAGAAATCACACCACAAGTGCAAACACAAAGATAACATCACAAAAGGAGGCGAAGCTCCAAACAGAAATTGTCAAAACAACAAAGGTCAAGTGTTTACCACAAGCGAACCAAGTTTTCATACAAGATACAAATACACCCAGCATTCTGGGTGAAAGGATAAAGATGCCGCCTAGAGGGGGGTGAATAGGCGGTTAAAAACTTTTCCGAGAGGGGCTCAACAAAGGTGGAAATAAACTAGTGTTTACTTTGTTAAGCACAAAACCTAGAACAACTAGGGTTCACCTATTTGCACCAATGACTTATGCTAAGCAAGACAAGCAACTATGTGATAGCTAGATATATACTTCAAGCACGAAGGCTATCACAAAGTAAAGTGCATAAGTAAGAGCTCGGATATAGAGATAACCGAGGCACGCAGAGACGACGATATTTTACCGAGTTCCTCCCAACATGGAGTACGTCTCGTTTGGAGAGGGGGTGGTATCAAACCACCAACGCCACAAAAGGCCTCCCTTGTTCTCCTATGAATCTCACCCCAACAGGATCGATCCACACTTCCACTATCGGTGCACTTGTCGGTGGCAATTCGGAACCTCTCACAAGGTTGGGGCACTTCTCCATAACTCAATTGGAGGCTCCCAACAAACAAGCTTGGGGAAAGCTCCACAACTTAATTGGAGGCCCCAAGAAATCCACAAACTTGCAAAACCACCAAACCGTCTAGGGTTCCAATGAACCCAAGAGTAAAAAGCTTCTCACCTTTCACCCAATCGAATCCTCACCGAGAACTCAAACCGATGCACCAAATGCAATGGAAAGAACACACGGAGTGCTCAAGTCCTTCTCTCCCAAATTCCACCAAAGCTACAAAAGCTTATGGGGGAATAAGAGAGGAAGAACAATGGAGGAAATCCACAAAAGACTCCAAGATCTAGATCCCAAGATGTTCCCCTCACTTAGAGGAGAGATTGTGTAACACCCTCGAATCGGCCCTATGCAAGTTTTAGCCCTTTCCGCCAAACCCGCATAGAAACGATTCAAGGATGCCCACCAGGCACTTTCGTGCGGTTGGAAAACGAAGTAATACCGTTACACAACAGTCCTCGATGGGACCCACAGAACAGATATATATACAACACGACTCCAAGAGTCAAGAATACAGTTATACAATACAAAGATCCAAATCACCTTGAACACGATACAGCGTCCGACTACGGACAAGATGCAAATGGGGCTAAGAGCCCTGAAGAATAACCAATGGCGTCCATAACCCTGCCCAGACCAAGCCGGAAGGGTAACCCTGCTAACGACGTCGAACTTAAACCTGCTAAAACAAAAGGGGTGCCGACAAAGGGCAAAGGAAAAAGAGGAGCGTCAGTACTGAGGCCAGTACACGGCGAGGCTAGAATTCGGCGGCTCTCGCCTACATAGGTATGGTGGGCTGAAGCGGCAGTGCAGCAGCACTAAACAACCTATAGAGACTCGATACAACTGGCGGTTATCAGAGAGGGATAAGAAAGTCCTATTCGGATTCATCCTGAAGCTAACACCAAACAAACCCATCCTGGTATTTCCCCCTCGAGACCAAACGAGGAAGTCGGACCAAGGAACTCACATAGTTGGCAATTTTACTCATTCCGTTATAGTTGCAGCACTTACTAATCAGATATAGATAGCATGAGTCATCCTGATAGCATAAGTAGTGGGCAGTTTTAGTTAACATTCCGTTGTAGTTGGAACATTTACTAGTCAGATATAATTGTCCGGAGGAATCCCAAAACCCAACAGTTGTTGGCACTTTTATCACATTCCAATGGAGTGGCAATACTTACTAGGCATATATAACAAACAACCCAGATCCACCAGTTGTTGGCATTTTTAATATCCATTTCGTTATGGTTGAATCTGATTACTAGTCATAGATTAAGTCAAGTTTATAGCACTACTTTAGTTATGCTTGTCTATGATCGAGATACTGTGCTCCAAGTCGTCCATAACCGCGGACACGGATTTTTAGAAAGTTTTACCCTGCAGGGGTGCACAAATAGCAACACACACTCGATCAACCTCGGAAAAACCAACTCAAAACCCAACGAGGCATTCACGACAAAGCGATCACAGGATTCAGAAATATTTCAGGGAGCCACCCCACTAAGCTACCCGCAACGAAGTTGGCCGGCTCCGGAACGGACCCAGGGTTTGCGACGACGGCTGTAAACGACTGGGAACCCGAAAATGTGACTGGGCTTGTCGATACCGTGAAAACGTGGCGCGATCCAAAATAGTACAGGTGCTCCACGCATAATCTTAAATAAAGCAGTAAAGCATGGCATAAGTACAGAATAGTAATAAAGCCCCAAACTACTTTGTGGCCCCAAGAAATATAAATGAATCAAGCTCTGGCTCAGGGGGGTCCATAAGGCCTCCCGGATGTGGATAGTGCGAATAGTCAAGGAACAGGTATCAAGTACTCGGGGTCCTACAGGACACAAGTGAGCGTGGAAGAACCAAATAACATCTATTCCCACCGATGCCTCTGCATTAGTTATATCTAGCAATTTTAATAGTTGTATTTAAAGTCATGATCAACTCCACCATTAAGCATCTCCACCATTAACATCTGCCAGCATTCCAACAACTGTGGTACTTGACAACACGAGATCGCACCTGAGCAAGCAACTACGACTCGCAAGGCCAGCTATCTACCAAACACGGGTAATAGGAGGTGTCCAAGGCGATATAGAGGCTGCACGGGATATAACTGGTACGAAACACTAAAGCATCGCGACACGGGTAGCAATAGATCAACAGGAGGAAATAAAGACTATAAATGCAAAATAGGTAGAAGGGGAAGAGATGCTCGCCTAGGAAACACTGCCGACGGATAATATCCGGAGAACTTGTCGATACTCGCATCAACTCATCAGCGTAATCCGCGAAGAAGCAAACACTAGCACAAACACCGGATGCACTATTTAATACTACGGCAAAAGATCTGCCATGATTATGATATGATACAGATGCGGTGCAATTAGGCAGTATTAAGCGGAACCAGGGTCCCGACAATTAATTAATAGGTTCGAGTTATTTAGAAACCCCGCAATTTAAATGTTGGATTAGCAAGACAAAGCATGGCATCGGTTCGCTACACCAATTTAAATGGAGTCCGGAATAAGACAAAAGTATCCCGCATAGAGGCTCCATATTTAATTATGAGGTGAATCGGCATAATGCCCCCAACCCACATGATATGCATGCGAGATGAACAATTAATATGCGACAGTGGATAAATGTCATATTATAAAAATAGAGGCTTAGGGTCACACATCTGGGTTCGGCAGATCTTGGGGTTCCGGGGGGTTCGATAGGGATCGAGTTTGGACTTGGCGGAATCGATCTTCAGAAAATGAGAGGTAGATCTTGTTGCATCCGCGGTCTTCGGGTCATGTCGACGGTCATGGCGTTCGGGATGAAATACTTGTCGTATTCGCGTCGGCGACCTTGGCGTCCGGGTTCTCGACGAACTTGGCGTAACCGGGATGGAGAGCTTGCCATATCGGGGAGAAGATCTTGGAGGGTGCCGGCTTCAATTGTCGATGGCGAACTTTGCTCGGAGCCGGGAAGAAGTACTCGGTGTCCATGTAGAAGATCTCGTCCGCGGTTCGTCGAGTGTCGCCGGGTTTGGGTACAGCCTTCGGATCCAAGATGGAGGTCTTGGGATCCAGGAGGGAGAACTCGGCGTTCCGCGGTCTTCGGTTTCATGAGGTAGATCTAGATGTGCCGGGAAGGCGACCATGTCTCCATGTCGGCGACCTTCGGGGGGGGGGGGGGGTCAACTCATTCTTCGGCTCAGACCTAGGATTTCCACAACAAAATAGCATATCCCTCTTCTCGATTATCTTCGCCATCTGAGCACAAACACCTGAACGCACTCTCGATGAAGGGCATCAACATAACATCAGAGGACACATGGCCTGCAGGCGTATACAGCCGGAACAACGTCTGTACAGGGTCGTGGGGAAACTGAGCGCCGCGCGAGGAACTCTATACAGGCAGCTGAGATGTGGAGGCTCAGGCGCCTGCACACGGGAGCCGCGCAGAGATGAGACGAGACGATGGCGGCCAGAGAGTCACGATGCCGGTCGCAGCAGGCGGCCGCGACGAGGCGATGAGGCCATGGACAGTGCGGGGTCGTCGGGGCGAGCGGCGTGGAAGCAGCGAGGTCCGGCGGTGACGAGGCGATGCAGACGTGGCCGAGGCGGAGGACGGTCGAAGGCGGGGCGAGATGACGGCGCGGCGCCGATGTTGAGCTTGGCCGGGCGATGGGGAGGCGAACGGCCGGCGACGCAGAGACGGAGGAAGAAGCGGCCGGGCCGGCGACAGCAGGCTTGGCGGCTCACAGGGAGGCAGGGGATGGGTAGAGGAAGGGCACCGCGTGGGGGTCGTCGACGGCCGGTAGGCGGGCGAGGTGAGGGAGCCCCGCAGCAGCACAGGGAGGTGGGGCCGCGGCGGTCGGAGATGCTCAGGGTGGCGACGGCGAGGATCGTGCCGAGAGGAGGGAGGAGGCGATGGCAGCGAGGTAGGGCGAAGGCGGCCGGCGCGGGGATCGGCCGGAGGAAGGAGGCGAGGCCGGCGCGGGGACAAGCGGATGCGGCGGCGACAAGGCCCACGCGCTGCGCGGGGTAGAGGGAATCCGGCGGCGGCTGAGGTCGACGGGGAAGGAGGCGGGGTCGGCGGGTGGATCGGGATGGGAGGAGCAGGGTAGGTGAGGACGGGGTGGAGCGGGCGTCGTGGTGGGGCTGCGGGGTGGGACCGGGTACGGGGTTGGGGAGCGGGCGACGATCCCTAGGCGGTCGTGGGCGAGAGCGAGTGGCGTGTCCGTGTACGCGCGTGGGGTCCTGGCATGGGATTGGGGCAGGTGGAACCGCGCCAGGCGGGAAAACTGGCGGGTGGGGCCACGGTGGAAAGCATGCAGGGGACAGGTGGGGCGCAGGGACGCATGTGTGCCTACGTGTGGCTGTGTGGAAAAGCTAGAGGGAGTTGGGGGTGAGGTGGCAGCGGGTGAGTGGGTGGGGATTGGGCCAGGGTGATTTGGCGCGATGTGATAGGGTGGGGTGAGGTAGCGGGGGCTGTGTAGATTAGGGTTGGGTAGATTTAGGAATAGAACCAGATATTTTAGACTAGGGTTTGGAGGTGGCCGGCCGGGCTTTCGGGCCTAGCTGGCTGCCTCCCAAAAATAATATAAACTTTTATTTTAATTGAAAATAGACTTTAATAAATAGTTTTTAGACAAATAAAAGACCCGGGAAAGACCGGAGTTTTAATTTGAAATTAAGACGGGGATATTTAGAAAACAAAAATAGGCATTTAGAAAATAGTTTTATACAAACAAATGCAAGATGACATGACGATGCTCAAATGGAAGGTGGCATGATGACATGAGCATGTGATCATGAAGATGCAATGCACAAAACAACGCGATTTTCTAGTAGTGGTTTTGCGGGGCGCCACAATTCGACACCACTAACAATGTATCTCGCCCTCGAGATCTGCCTCATAGTACCGGGAAGAAGGGCGGCGATCTGAATCTTCTCGCTTCGTGTCGATCCTCGCGACACCACTAACAAAGGTTCCTTCTTCGTCGGCGACACCACCAACAATGGGTCATTGCTCGCGTTCGTTGAGAGAACACTCCGGAGAAACAAAGACGAAGTTAAAGGTCTCAAAGGATAAGGCCACCTTTAACTTCCGTGGAAGGAGTGCAAATTGCATTGATCCTCCAATTCAATGTACAAAGCGAATGATAAGAGTAGTGGTATGGTCATGACTCCATCCCGCACTCAAAACATTACTCTGTACACGAATAGTTGAATTATGCAATCAACTCTCGAAAACAAACTGAAGATCTCGACAAACGAGATTCGGAAACATAGGTGGGAAGCAGACTCTACATCAGATCTGGCGTAGATGATGTCGTCGCGTAGGAAAACACCGGAAGGCACAACAAGGAACAGAGAGAAGTCCCACAGATGAAGGATTCCTCAGATATCACGAAGACCGGATGTAGAAGCACCGTTACCAAAGGAGGAAGCGAAACCCTGAAGGTACGACGGAAACCCATCCACGAGAATTCCTGGACTCGAAGAAAAGATAAGAGAGCAGATTCAAAACACGCTGAGGTGAGAGGAGAATAGCAGAGGGGTAAGGAGTAAAAGCAGACCTAATCAGATCTATCCAACCATTTTTCCAAAATAGTTTTTACACTCTACCTCGGCCGTTAGCTAGGTTATCCTACATGTTGGACTTGTGGGGTATCATAACTGCTGAGCTCTGATACCACTCTGTAACACCCTCGAATCGGCCCTATGCAAGTTTTAGCCCTTTCCGCCAAACCCGCATAGAAACGATTCAAGGACGCCCACCAGGCACTTTCGTGCGGGTGAAAAACGAAGTAATACCGTTACACAACAGTCCTCGATGGGACCCACAGAACAGATATATATATACAACACGACTCCAAGAGTCAAGAATACAGTTATACAATACAAAGATCCAAATCACCTTGAACACGATACAACATCCGACTACGGACAAGATGCAAATGGGGCTAAGAGCCCTGAAGAATAACCAATGGCGTCCATAACCCTGCCCAGGCCAAGCTGGAAGGGTAACCCTACTAACGACATCAAACTTAAACCTGCTAAAACAAAAGGGGTGCCGACAAAGGGCAAAGGAAAAAGAGGAGCGTCAGTACTAAGGCCAGTACACGGCGGGGCTAGAATTCGGCGGCTCTCGCCTACATAGGTATGGTGGGCTGAAGCGGCAGCGTAGCGGCACTAAACAACCTATAGAGACCCGATACAACTGGCGGTTATCAGAGAGGGATAAGAAAGTCCTATTCGGGTTCATCCTGAAGCTAACACCAAACAAACCCATCCTGGTATTTCCCCCTCGAGACCAAACGAGGAAGTCGGACCAAGGAACTCACATAGTTGGCAATTTTACTCATTCCGTTATAGTTGCAGCACTTACTAATCAGATATAGATAGCATGAGTCATCCTGATAGCATAAGTAGTGGGCAGTTTTAGTTAACATTCCGTTGTAGTTGGAACATTTACTAGTCAGATATAATTGTCCGGAGGAATCCCAAAACCCAACAGTTGTTGGCACTTTTATCACATTCCAATGGAGTGGCAATACTTACTAGGCATATATAACAAACAACCCAGATCCACCAGTTGTTGGCATTTTTAATATCCATTTCGTTATGGTTGAATCTGATTACTAGTCATAGATTAAGTCAAGTTTATAGCACTACTTTAGTTATGCTTGTCTATGATCGAGGTACTGTGCTCCAAGTCGTCCATAACCGCGGACACGGTTTTCAGAAAGTTTTACCCTGCAGGGGTGCACAAATAGCAACACACACTCGATCAACCTCGGAAAAACCAACTCAAAACCCAACGAGGCATTCACGACAAAGCGATCACAGGATTCAGAAATATTTTAGGGGGCCACCCCACTAAGCTACCCGCAACGAAGTTGGCCGGCTTCGGAACGGACCCAGGGTTTGCAACGACGGCTGTAAACGACTGGGAACCCGAAAATGTGACTGGGCTTATCGATACCGCGAAAACATGGCACGATCCAAAATAGTACAGGTGCTCCACGCACAACATGGCACGATCCAAAATAGTACAGGTGCTCCACGCACAATCTTAAATAAAGCAGTAAAGCATGGCATAAGTACATGATAGTAATAAAGCCCCAAACTACTTTGTGGCCCCAAGAAATAGAAATGAATCAAGCTCTGGCTCAGGGGGGTCCATAAGGCCTCCCGGATGTGGATAGTTCGAATAGTCAAGGAACAGGTATCAAGTACTCGGGGTCCTACGGGACACAAGTGAGCGTGGAAGAACCAAATAACATCTATTGCCCACCGATGCCTCTGCATTAGTTATATCTAGCAATTTTAATAGTTGTATTTAAAGTCATGATCAACTCCACCATTAAGCATCTCTACCATTAACATCTGCCAGCATTCCAACAACTGTGGTACTTGACAACACGAGATCGCACCTGAGCAAGCAACTACGACTCGCAAGGCCAGCTATCTACCAAACACGGGTAATAGGAGGTGTCCAAGGCGATATAGAGGCTGCACGGGATATAACTGGTACGAAACACTAAAGCATCGCGACACGGATAGCAATAGATCAACAGGAGGAAATAAAGACTATAAATGCAAAATAGGTAGAAGGGGAAGAGATGCTCTCCTAGGAAACACTTCCGACGGATCATATCCGGAGAACTTGTCGATACTCGCATCAACTCATCGGCCTAATCCGCGAAGAAGCAAACACTAGCACAAACACCGGATGCACTATTTAATACTACGGCAAAAGATCCGGCATGATTATGATATGATACAGATGCGGTGCAATTAGGTAGTATTAAGCGGAACCGGGGTCCTAACAATTAATTAATAGGTTCGAGTTATTTAGAAACCCCGAAATTTAAATGTTGGATTAGCAAGACAAAACATGGCATCGGTTTGCTACACCAATTTAAATGGAGTCCGGAATAATACAAAAGTATCCCGCATATAGGCTCCATATTTAATTATGAGGTGAATCGGCATAATGCCCCCCAACCCACATGATATGCATGCGAGATGAACAATTAATATGCAACAGTTGATAAATGTCATATTATAAAAATAGAGGCTTAGGGTCACACATATGGGTTCGGCAGATCTTGGGGTTCCGGGGGGCTCGACAGGGATCGAGTTTGGCCTTGGCGGAATCGATCTTCAGAAAATGAGAGGTAGATCTTGTCGCATCCGCGGTCTTCGGGTCATGTCGACGGTCATGGCGTTCGGGATGAAGTACTTGTCGTATTCGCGTTGGCGACCTTGGCGTCCGGGTTCTCGACGAACTTGGCGTAACCGGGATGGAGAGCTTGCCGTATCGGGGAGAAGATCTTGGAGGGTGCCGGCTTCAATTGTCGATGGCGAACTTTGCTCGGAGCTAGGAAGAAGTACTCGGTGTCCATGTAGAAGATCTCGCCCGCGGTTCGTCGAGTGTCGCCGGGTTTGGGTACGGCCTTCGGATCCAAGATGGAGGTCTTGGGTTCCAGGAGGGAGAACTCGGTGTTCCACGGTCTTCGGTTTCGTGAGGTAGATCTAGATGTGCCGGGAAGGCGACCATGTCTCCATGTCGGCGACCTTCGGGGGGGTCAACTCATTCGTCGGCTCAGACCTAGGATTTCCTCAACAAAATAGCATATCCCTCTTCTCGATTATCTTCACCATCTGATCACAAACACCTGAACACACTCTCGATGAAGGGCATCAACATAACATCAGAGGACACATGGCCTGTAGGCGTATACAGCCGGAACAACGTCCGTACAGGGTCGCGGGGAAACCGAGCGCCACGCGAGGAACTCTATACAGGCAGCTGAGACGTGGAGGCTCAGGCGCCTGCACACGGGAGCCGCGCAGAGATGAGGCGAGACGACGGCGGCCAGAGAGTCACGATGCCGGTCGCAGCAGGCGGCCGCGACGAGGCGAGGAGGCCATGGACAGTGCGGGGTCGTCGGGGCGAGTGGCGCGGAAGCAGCGAGGTCCGGCGGTGACGAGGCGGCACAGACGTGGCCGAGGCGGAGTACGGTCAAAGGCGGGGCGAGGTGACGGCTCGACGCCGACTTCGAGCTTGGCCGGGCGATGGGGAGGCGAACGGCCGGCGACGCAGAGACGTAGGAAGAAGCGGCCGGGCTGGCGACGGCGGGCTTGGCGGCTCGCAGGGAGGCAGGGGATGGGCATAGGAAGGGTACCGCGTGGGGGTCGTCGACGTCCGGTAGGCGGGCAAGGTGAGGGAGCCCTGCAGCAGCACAGGGAGGTGGGGCCGCGGCGGTCAGAGATGCTCAGGGTGGCGACGGCGAGGATCGTGCCGAGGGGAGGGAGGAGGTGACGGTGGCGAGGTAGGGCGAAGGCGGCCGACGCGGGGATCGGCCAGAGGAAGGAGGCGAGGCCGGTGCGGGGACAGGCGGATGCGGCCCGGCGGCGGCTGAGGTCGACGGGGAAGGAGGCAGGGTCGGCAGGTGGATCGGGATGGGAGGAGCGGGGTAGGTGAGGAAGGGGTGGAGCGGGCGTCATGGTGGGGCCGCGGGGTAGGACCGGGTACGGGGTTAGGGAGCGGGCGACGATCCCTAGGCGGTCGTGGGCGGGAGCGAGCGGCGTGTCCGTGTACGCGCGTGGGGTCCTAGCGTGGGATTGGGGCAGGTGGAACCGCGCCAGGCGGGAAAACTGGCGGGTGGGGCCACGGTGGAAAGCGTGCAGGGGACATGTGGGGCGCAGGGACGCATGTGTGCCTGCGTGTGGCTGTGTAGAAAAGCTAGAGGGAGTTGGGGGTGAGGTGGCAGCGGGTGAGTGGGTGGGGATTGGGTCACGGTGATGTGTCGTGATGTGATAGGGTGGGGCGAGGTGGAGGGGGCTGGGTAGATTAGGGTTGGGTAGATTTAGGAATAGAACCAGATATTTTAGACTAGGGTTTGGAGGTGGCCGACCGGGCTTTCGGGCCTGGCTGGCTGCCTCCCAAAAATAATATAAACTTTTATTTTAATTTAAAATAGACTTTAGTAAATAGTTTTTAGACAAATAAAAGACCCGGGAAAGACCGGAGTTTTAATTTGAAATTAAGACGGGAATATTTAGAAAATAAAAATAGGCTTTTAGAAAATAGTTTTATACAAACAAATGCAAGATGACATGACGATGCTCAAATGCAAGGTGGCATGATGACATGAGCATGCGATCATGAAGATGCAATGCACAAAACAACGCGATTTTCTAGTAGTGGTTTTGCGGGGCGCCACAGATTGATTGGTGGGGTTGTGGATCTAGATCTCCTCTTTCAAATCCCTTAAGAATATGTAAGAATCAATGGAGGGATTGAGGGATAGCAAGCTCAAGAAGGTCAGCAATGGAGGGGAGAACTTGTAAGAAAGGTTAGGGAACCATTGGGGAAGAAGGGCCCCTTAAATAGGTCCCTAGAAATCCAACCGTTAGGCCCAGGAATCGCCCGGTCTGGAGTCTCCGGACTGGGACCGGAGTCTCCGGTGTACCCAGGCCAAACGGGGTCAAACTGGGGGACAATCAGTACGCGGTCCGGAGATGGACCGGAGATTTAGTCCAGAATCTCCGGTCTTACAAAAACTACCAGAAAGACCAATACGAAAACAACCATAACTTTTGTATCCGGACTCCAATTTTGATGATCTTGGGCTCTATTTAAAGAGGACAACAAACTATACAAGATCATGCAGAGAACCATCATAGTCCAGTAATAGAGGATGGAACCAAATGACGAAAGGTTTGACCTCTCTCAAAAAGACGAACCGGTAAAACCTCCAACATCGAAAACGCAACAGAGAATGCATATGAAATCCGTTTTCGATGAACTTGGGCTTGTCATGAAGATTAACACAAGCTCTAAATCCTCTCATGGATAAGAACCAAATAAAGTAAGGTTTTACCAATCTTTAAAAGACAAACCGGTAAAACCTCCAATATCGAAAACGCAAGAGAATGCATATGAAATCCGTTTTCGATGAACTAGAGCTTGTTATGAATATTACCACAAGCTCAAGAACCTCACATGGATAAGATCCAAATAACAACCAACAAAGATGATGCCAAGTATGCAAAGGTTTGACCTCTCTCCGAAGCATATGATCAAGTTACTCACTCGAGAGCCCCTCTTGATAGTACGGCTATCTATCCTATAAACCGGTCTCCCCAATTAACACCACGAGACCGGTAAGAAAGAAACCCTATCAAGAACATACCTTTGCTTTGAACATATTCCACTTGAGCCTGATGGTAGCGATCTTGTCCACCTCAAGATGGAACACCTTTCTTGATTGCGGTAGCTTGGTGAAGACTTGCAAATTGCTCCCCATATCCCACTATGGTAGAGCTTCTCTTTTGGGCATACCATCTTCTCATATCCATGATCACCATAGGATGGCAATCTTCAAGCAAATGATCTCTTCGAGATGGCTCATATTGAACTTGCACATCATTTCTTCTTTCTTTATTATGTTGGTGTCGTGAAGGTACATAAGAGATATCACTCCAACTTTAGTCTTCAAGACACACTTACTATAGGATCAACTCTCACTTGACCAATCTCCGGATCACTCATTGAGACCTTGGTCAACACTTAATTTTCTTTACTTTCTTCTTCTCCCAACCTTGAAGTCAACATATGGTTCAAGCATTGCCTATGGACAAATCCTACAGGTAAAACTCAATGCAAACATAAGTCCATAAAGATTGTCATTAATTACCAAAACCACACATGGGGGCACACATGCACTTTCAATCTCCCCCATTTTGGTAATTGATGACAATCCCTTTGAGAGGGTTTATATAAGGAATTAACTAAACAAAACTTTGTGCTAACATCAAATACTACATAAGTATGTGATGTTAGTACAACCACAATATTGAGCAAACTCCCCCACAATCTATGCACGTGTGGATGAACTTGAATTTCATTGCACATATTGCCAACCATTACCGGTGGTGGAGTTTCCTCGATATATTCAACATGCAAAGAAACACGCTAAGATGTGAAGCACACGAGGTAAATGTTTAAGTACAAAACTCAAAACACAAAACCAAATTCCCTTCAAACCCTCTAAAACTTCTCCCCCATTGGCATCGATTGCCGAAATGGGTGAAAAACTTTAGAAGGCCAATTTAGTGAGAGTTCCTCCATATGGTGTGCATTTCTCATAATATGAGTGGAATCAAATGCACGTATCCAATGACGAATACCATGAGGAAATCAAACTAAACTGAGGATCCAAAGATTGCAAAGAAATAAAATGGTGAAGAAGCATCAACGAATGAAGCAAGCAATCAAAAGATCGAAAGAAGCACTTCACAAAAGGAAGATACCAAAAAAAAGATAGATATTATGACAAGGTTGAAAAGAGAGTGATCTAAATAATATGAGGAGACTCCCCAAGGTTTGTGCACAACTTATAATTTGCATTTGAATACAATATGCACAAACATGGCATCCTCATTCCCTCTATATCATTTAAACCACGAGCATAAGCAAGTGAGCGGATATTATGATGAGAGCAAATGAGTGTTTAGATGAAAATAAGAAGCTCCCCAAGGTTCATGCGCAACAAAGTGCATAATTATGGAATCCTATCTCCCCATAATCAAACAAAACACCAAACAAGAACAAGAAAGCAAATGTGTGTTCTTAGGTAGATTAGGAAAGCTCCCCAAGGTTTATGCCCCAAATGTAATAATTGCTTTGAATGCAAAGTGCATAAACATGGTATCCTTGCTCCCCCAAACCTACATAACAACACAAAGGCATGAGAGATCAACTTTCTTAACACCAATGAGTGCCAAAAGATGCAAATGAAAAGGTCAAGCACTCAAAGCAAAACATTTGGAGCGACCAAGGAATAAAAAGGAGCACAAGGTGTAGACTCCAAAGCAAAAGGATGTCAACTAGAGATTCAACCATAATTATGTGTATAAGTTTCTAGGTACACAACAATCACCAAGATATACATCCACAAAGAAACATGTACACACAAAATGGATACTCAAGAATGAACAAGATATCCAAAAAAAAGTCATAGATAATTCTAGTAAGATTTTTGCTAGAAAGCATGGCCAAAGGCTCAAATTTATCTTATTGATCATCAATGACCTTCAAACACCAACGAATACATCACAACTATCACAAGGGAACAAGAGATAGTTGGAATGCATTGGAAAACGCAAAAAGTATCATAAAGAACAAATAAGCCTTGCAAATTCATCCATATTGCACATGAGAGAAATTGAGGAAATGATTGGCAATAGAATTGCTAGATTGGCATATGTGGGATTGGTGAATCATAAACATGAATTTTATATACTCCCCAAAATATGCATTCAGCTCAACTTACTCATATAACAATAAGGATGATACAATACAATTCTTGCAAGAACCACAATAAAAGCAACTAAAGGAAATCATGCCATGATGCAACCACAAAGGTTGGATGCTAGAAAAGTATGCATTAGAGGGATACTTGTTACGGAGATACCATAGGTAGGATGAAGTAGATATGAGTTTGTTGATCATCCTAGCTTGACTCCAATTATCATTTAGTCCCCACATCTTCTTATTATTGAAAAGCATCCAATGAATCTCCAATGTACCTATAACACATTCAAGTACACAATGGTCCCAAAACTCATTGGGTCCAAAGTAGTTAGATAAACTACAATACATAGGAGAGACTCCACATAAATATGTGCATATTGATATGAAATTGAATTTCATGCATATCTTAGCCGACAGGATTTGGTGGAGAATCCCCTATATATTGGATCAAGAAAGAAAGCATGCCATAATATAGAACATGTAGTAAATATGCATGTACAAGATTTCAAGAACCAAAAATGAGATACAATTTGAACAAAAACACCAAGTAAACCAAGAAGTCGCACACAAGAGTGTGACATGAAAAAAGGGTGTCCAAATTGTATCAAAGAGCCAAATCAACACATGAAAGGACACAAATTCAACAAATGAACAAAGCAATAGCCAAAGAGCAAAAGATAGACAAAAACACGAATGCTCAAGGATTTATCTCATCCTAAGGGATCAAACAAGTAACAAGGAATGAGACAAAACCAACTCCCAAAAAGCAAGGTTCCAACACACAAACCAAACTCTCTACACTTTTCATGATGGCACAAAGTACCAAAAGAAAAGATCAAACTTCCAAGCACATAAAACATGATATGGAACAAAACAAGAAGCATAAATATGAGTGTTCTAAATAATATAGGAGAGCTCCCCCATGGATAGTGCATTATGTAGGAATTTCCTCTTGAATGCAAAATGCAAACAAATGGGATCATCACTAGTACCTACATTAAATAAAACACACGAGGATACAAAAAATAAGAAGATCCACAAGAGGCAAGGAAAGCTTGGGAGAAAACACAAAACATTTTGTTGGCAAGAGGTAGAACAAAATTTAAGCAAAGGCCAAAATGAATATGATCAATAAATTCTACCATATATGTAGTACCACTTGTCTAATGACAAGAATTATGGGGAAACATTTCCCAAGGTAGTTTTCAAGGATATCATGATCATATTCACAACAATAAGCATATGACGAAATATAAAAATTAAGCTTGATGCTTAGATAGAGATTCTTGATAGCTCCAAAAAGTCACACAATCATAAAAGATTAAGGTAACTTGAAGCAAATGGTTTCCATGTAGCATATGGAGGCCCAAATATGGGGAAACACATCCCAATAAAACTCTCACAACCAAGATCCAAAAGATGAGCAATAAAATCAGTCTAAGGAAATTGGAACTTGTTTGAGCCAAAAGTGCCACTTAGGAGATAGATAAATATAAATATCAATTATAAGTGAAACTACCTCAAATGACCACATTTTCTAGGTTTGTAATATGCACAAAGCATATGACTCCCCCATAATGTGATAAACCAAGAATACTCAACAAGAGGTAAAAACATCCAAATAGAGACGATTAATGGACATTATGGAACTTGAATTTCTCATGAGAAAGACATACCACATAGAGATTAGATAAACTTGCAATATACATGCTAAGAGGTATTCCTCATGTACACACATTTTAGGATTGTGGAATGCCCAAGCATAACACTCCCCCAAAATGGGATAGTTCATTAATCTCTCACAAGAGCCAAGAAAGATACCAAATAATTTCAAGAAAGGCTCCAACCCAGGAGACACAAATACATGGTGTGCCACCCAATATACACAAGTATACTTGATTACTCAATATAAGTATGAGGGAAGCACAACATGTACAAACACATACAAAGGTACAAAACCAACACATGCACAAGGGAGCAAGTAACTTTCAATGTAAATGAGTTAGGTACATGTTACCGCAAGGAGGAACATTGGATATATGATAGAAGCATGATAGTCCAAATGGATTGACTTAACAAGAATAAATGATGAAGATCCCTCAATTCTTCATAATGTAGCCAAGCCTCCAATGTCCTCCAAAAACACATATTGATCAAGTTTTGGCTTGTTGGTCCCCAACCAAGTTGGGTCCTAATAAGTTAGTCACAATAGGCTTGGCAACCCAAATGGTTCTTTTCTTGAACCCACATTGAGCACCAACAAATTTGGCAAACATATTGCCAACCTCATCCTTATGAAGAGAATAAGCATCATCAATTATGATAGGGTTGGATGAGGAGTTACCAATGGTGCATGAAGAAGAAATATGCCCCTTCTCACGGAATATGTAGCAAGTTATTCTCTTGCCATCTTTATTCTTAGGTGAGGCCACAACTCGAGGAAGAGCTCGAGTAGTCCTCTTAGGAAGAGGCCCGTCAATGACTTGAGGTGGAGCTTGAGGCTGCTTCCCTTGTTGCTTCACACTCAGAGGCTTCTTCTTCAATGGGCAAGATATAACATGATGACCTTCTTCCTTGCACTTGAAGCAAACAATGTTGGCCAGATTCTTAACTTGATCTTGTCCATTCTTCTTGTTGTCCTTGTGCTTCAAATTGATAGTGGACTTGTTCTTGACATTTGAGTTGAGTCCAAGCCCACTCTTGTCATTGGGGGATCTTTGCACACTCAAGATTTTGTTGAGTGCGGCTTTCCCTTAATGACCCTTTTTCAAGTCATTCTTCAAAGAAGTGACTTGAGCCTTGAGATCTTTGATTTCCTCTACATGGTTAGTTTCAACAAAAGTACTAGAGGAAGTAGATGCTACATTGTTAGAGCAACAAGGCACGGAATGTAATTCATCACGAGATATAGCATGGTTGTGAGACGATGAATTACAAGGACTAGCACATGGCAATATAACATTTGGAGTAGATATAGTGCTATTGTCCACATGAGGCCCACTAGATGTTACCTTTGACGCGATGGCCTCATGAGCTAACTTTAGCCTACCATGGGAGACTAGAAGATCCTCATGCGAGCTTGAGAGCTTGACATGACTTTCTTCTAATTTCCCATAGTTGCTAGTTAGAAAAGCAAGTTGAGCCTTTAGCTCAACATTCTCCTTCAAAATAGATGCTTCACAAGAAATAGAGTTAGTAGCACAAGCATCATCATTATTAGCAAGCGGTGAGGGCAACTTGGCAAGCTCTTTAGAATATAAAGCTTTAAGTTGCTCATGTAACTCGGTGAGTTTGATGAGCTCCCTCTTAACGACCCGAGAGCCATTTTCAAGGTGCTTAAAATCCTCAACAAGTTTAGCATAAGCAACTTCAATCCCAACATTTTTACTTTTAAGATCACTTGCCACCACAAGATCTCTATCACGAGATTCCTTCACTCTACACAACTCTAGAGCAAAAGTCTCCTCAAGAGATTCCTTAGTGGTTTGTTCCTCTTCAAGAGCTTCATTTAGATGTGCAATTTGATTAGCATACTCATGCTCAAAGCTACTCATTTTATCAATGGTGTTCTCATGATCCTCAATTTTTGCTTCTAACTTATCAATGTGTTCTTTGCTCTTAATAGCAAAGTCCAAGATTTCAATGAAGTTAGAGCAAGCAATATTATCCTTAACAAGAGCATGATAAATCATCTCACCCTTTTCATATAAATCATCAACATTAGTCTCTTTTTCCTCATTATCCTCATCCTCATCATCACAAGAGGTATTGGGTTCCAAAGTAGGAGTTACCTTTGAATCCCGAGCCATAAGGCATAGGTGGGAACCTTGAGATGATGATGATGAAGAATTACGTGAAGCTCCATTCAAATTTGTGTCTTTACCAATAGAATCTTCTGTTTCCTCTACATTGTTAGACACACAACAACTATAGGAAATAGAAGCATTTATATTATGACAACAAGGCAAATAGAGCATATCATCATGTGATCTATTGAGGAAATTTATACATGATATGCAAGGACTATCAACACTAGCATGTAAATCATATATAGTGCTAGACGTGTTTAAGTCCAAGGATGAAGTATTGCAATGAGATAGAGAAGAAGGATCACAAAGAGTAAGCTCACTATCAACATTGCAATGTTCACCACCACTCACCATATCATTACCTTGTGTCTTACCACACTTTGGTGAAGTGGAATAAAAAGAGAACTCATCTCGACCGGAAGTGGAAGCAATACAATCATCCTCAATAATGTTGGACACATCATATTTATCTTGAAGTTTTGTCCATAACTCATGAGCGCTCCAAAAAGGTATGATTGAAGAAGTAACTACATAGCTCAAAGCATTAACAAGCACATTAGAAGCTTTAGCATCGAGATATAAGTTTTTCTCATCCTCACAAGATAGATTTTGGAAATCCATTGGAGGAGAAAAACCTATATCTACAATCTGCTCCAAATTTGGGTCCATGTCCTGAAAATGAATAAGCATACGAGTTTTCCATATATCATAATTTGTGCCATCGAATATGAACATTTCATTATGCACTAATCCCCTAGCCGACATCTTTACTCTCAAGGCGGTGAAGCCTAAAATGAGAGACCGGGCTCTGATACCAATTGAAAGGATACAGATGCCGCCTAGAGGGGGTGGATAGGCGGTTAAAAACTTTTCCGAGAGGGGCTCAACAAAGGTGGAAATAAACTAGTGTTTACTTTGTTAAGCACAAAACCTAGAACAACTAGGGTTCACCTATTTGCACCAATGACTTATGCTAAGCAAGACAAGCAACTATGTGATAGCTAGATATATACTTCAAGCACGAAGGCTATCACAAACTAAAGTACATAAGTAAGAGCTCGGATATAGAGATAACCGAGGCACGCGGAGACGACGATATTTTACCGAGTTCCTCCCAACATGGAGTACGTCTCGTTTGGAGAGGGGTGGTATCAAACCACCAACGCCACAAAAGGCCTCCCTTGTTCTCCTGTGAATCTCACCCCAACAGGATCGATCCACACTTCCACTATCAGTGCACTTGTCGGTGGCAATCCGGAACCTCTCACAAGGTTGGGGCACTTCTCCACAACTCAATTGGAGGCTCCCAATAAACAAGCTTGGGGAAAGCTCCACAACTTAATTGGAGGCCCCAAGAAATCCACAAACCTGCAAAACCACCAAACCATATAGGGTTCCAATGAATCCAAGAGTAAAAAGCTTCTCACCTTTCACCCAATCGAATCCTCACCGAGAACTCAAACCGATGCACCAAATGCAATGTCAAGAACACACGAAGTGCTCAAGTCCTTCTCTCCCAAATTCCACCAAAGCTATAAAAGCCTATGGGGGAATAAGAGCGGAAGAACAATGGAGGAAATCCACAAAAGACTCCAAGATCTAGATCCCAAGATGTTCCCCTCACTTAGAGGAGAGATTGATTGGTGGGGTTGTGGATCTAGATCTCCTCTTTCAAATCCCTTAAGAATATGTAAGAATCAATGGAGGGATTGAGGGATAGCAAGCTCAAGAAGGTCAGCAATGGAGGGGAGAACTTGTAAGAAAGGTTAGGGAACCATTGGGGAAGAAGGGCCCCTTAAATAGGTCCCTAGAAATCCAACCGTTAGGCCCAGGAATCGCCCGGTCTGGAGTCTCCGGACTGGGACCGGAGTCTCCGGTGTACCCAGGCCAAACGGGGTCAAACTGGGGGACAATCAGTACGCGGTCCGGAGATGGACCGGAGATTTAGTCCAGAATCTCCGGTCTTACAAAAACTACCAGAAAGACCAATACGAAAACAACCATAACTTTTGTATCCGGACTCCAATTTTGATGATCTTGGGCTCTATTTAAAGAGGACAACAAACTATACAAGATCATGCAGAGAACCATCATAGTCCAGTAATAGAGGATGGAACCAAATGACGAAAGGTTTGACCTCTCTCAAAAAGACGAACCGGTAAAACCTCCAACATCGAAAACGCAACAGAGAATGCATATGAAATCCGTTTTCGATGAACTTGGGCTTGTCATGAAGATTAACACAAGCTCTAAATCCTCTCATGGATAAGGACCAAATAAAGTAAGGTTTTACCAATCTTTAAAAGACAAACCGGTAAAACCTCCAATATCGAAAATGCAAGAGAATGCATATGAAATCCGTTTTCGATGAACTAGAGCTTGTTATGAATATTACCACAAGCTCAAGAACCTCACATGGATAAGATCCAAATAACAACCAACAAAGATGATGCCAAGTATGCAAAGGTTTGACCTCTCTCCGAAGCATATGATCAAGTTACTCACTCGAGAGCCCCTCTTGATAGTACGGCTATCTATCCTATAAACCGGTCTCCCCAACTAACACCACGAGACCGGTAAGAAAGAAACCCTATCACGAACATACCTTTGCTTTGAACATATTCCACTTGAGCCCGATGGTAGCGATCTTGTCCACCTCAAGATGGAACACCTTTCTTGATTGCGGTAGCTTGGTGAAGACTTGCAAATTGCTCCCCATATCCCACTATGGTAGAGCTTCTCTTTTGGGCATACCATCTTCTCATATCCATGATCACCATAGGATGGCAATCTTCAAGCAAATGATCTCTTCGAGATGGCTCATATTGAACTTGCACATCATTTCTTCTTTCTTTATTATGTTGGTGTCGTGAAGGTACATAAGAGATATCACTCCAACTTTAGTCTTCAAGACACACTTACTATAGGATCAACTCTCACTTGACCAATCTCCGGATCACTCATTGAGACCTTGGTCAACACTTAATTTTCTTTACTTTCTTCTTCTCCCAACCTTGAAGTCAACATATGGTTCAAGCATTGCCTATGGACAAATCCTACAGGTAAAACTCAATGCAAACATAAGTCCATAAAGATTGTCATTAATTACCAAAACCACACATGGGGGCACACATGCACTTTCAATCTCCCCCATTTTGGTAATTGATGACAATCCCTTTGAGAGGGTTTATATAAGGAATTAACTAAACAAAACTTTGTGCTAACATCAAATACTACATAAGTATGTGATGTTAGTACAACCACAATATTGAGCAAACTCCCCCACAATCTATGCACGTGTGGATGAACTTGAATTTCATTGCACATATTGCCAACCATTACCGGTGGTGGAGTTTCCTCGATATATTCAACATGCAAAGAAACACGCTAAGATGTGAAGCACACGAGGTAAATGTTTAAGTACAAAACTCAAAACACAAAACCAAATTCCCTTCAAACCCTCTAAAACTTCTCCCCCATTGGCATCGATTGCCGAAATGGGTGAAAAACTTTAGAAGGCCAATTTAGTGAGAGTTCCTCCATATGGTGTGCATTTCTCATAATATGAGTGGAATCAAATGCACGTATCCAATGACGAATACCATGAGGAAATCAAACTAAACTGAGGATCCAAAGATTGCAAAGAAATAAAATGGTGAAGAAGCATCAACGAATGAAGCAAGCAATCAAAAGATCGAAAGAAGCACTTCACAAAAGGAAGATACCAAAAAAAAGATAGATATTATGACAAGGTTGAAAAGAGAGTGATCTAAATAATATGAGGAGACTCCCCAAGGTTTGTGCACAACTTATAATTTGCATTTGAATACAATATGCACAAACATGGCATCCTCATTCCCTCTATATCATTTAAACCACGAGCATAAGCAAGTGAGCAGATATTATGATGAGAGCAAATGAGTGTTTAGATGAAAATAAGAAGCTCCCCAAGGTTCATGCGCAACAAAGTGCATAATTATGGAATCCTATCTCCCCATAATCAAACAAAACACCAAACAAGAACAAGAAAGCAAATGTGTGTTCTTAGGTAGATTAGGAAAGCTCCCCAAGGTTTATGCCCCAAATGTAATAATTGCTTTGAATGCAAAGTGCATAAACATGGTATCCTTGCTCCCCCAAACCTACATAACAACACAAAGGCATGAGAGATCAACTTTCTTAACACCAATGAGTGCCAAAAGATGCAAATGAAAAGGTCAAGCACTCAAAGCAAAACATTTGGAGCGACCAAGGAATAAAAAGGAGCACAAGGTGTAGACTCCAAAGCAAAAGGATGTCAACTAGAGATTCAACCATAATTATGTGTATAAGTTTCTAGGTACACAACAATAACCAAGATATACATCCACAAAGAAACATGTACACACAAAATGGATACTCAAGAATGAACAAGATATCCAAAAAAAAGTCATAGATAATTCTAGTAAGATTTTTGCTAGAAAGCATGGCCAAAGGCTCAAATTTATCTTATTGATCATCAATGACCTTCAAACACCAACGAATACATCACAACTATCACAAGGGAACAAGAGATAGTTGGAATGCATTGGAAAACGCAAAAAGTATCATAAAGAACAAATAAGCCTTGCAAATTCATCCATATTGCACATGAGAGAAATTGAGGAAATGATTGGCAATAGAATTGCTAGATTGGCATATGTGGGATTGGTGAATCATAAACATGAATTTTATATACTCCCCAAAATATGCATTCAGCTCAACTTACTCATATAACAATAAGGATGATACAATACAATTCTTGCAAGAACCACAATAAAAGCAACTAAAGGAAATCATGCCATGATGCAACCACAAAGGTTGGATGCTAGAAAAGTATGCATTAGAGGGATACTTGTTACGGAGATACCATAGGTAGGATGAAGTAGATATGAGTTTGTTGATCATCCTAGCTTGACTCCAATTATCATTTAGTCCCCACATCTTCTTATTATTGAAAAGCATCCAATGAATCTCCAATGTACCTATAACACATTCAAGTACACAATGGTCCCAAAACTCATTGGGTCCAAAGTAGTTAGATAAACTACAATACATAGGAGAGACTCCACATAAATATGTGCATATTGATATGAAATTGAATTTCATGCATATCTTAGCCGACAGGATTTGGTGGAGAATCCCCTATATATTGGATCAAGAAAGAAAGCATGCCATAATATAGAACATGTAGTAAATATGCATGTACAAGATTTCAAGAACCAAAAATGAGATACAATTTGAACAAAAACACCAAGTAAACCAAGAAGTCGCACACAAGAGTGTGACATGAAAAAAGGGTGTCCAAATTGTATCAAAGAGCCAAATCAACACATGAAAGGACACAAATTCAACAAATGAACAAAGCAATAGCCAAAGAGCAAAAGATAGACAAAAACACGAATGCTCAAGGATTTATCTCATCCTAAGGGATCAAACAAGTAACAAGGAATGAGACAAAACCAACTCCCAAAAAGCAAGGTTCCAACACACAAACCAAACTCTCTACACTTTTCATGATGGCACAAAGTACCAAAAGAAAAGATCAAACTTCCAAGCACATAAAACATGATATGGAACAAAACAAGAAGCATAAATATGAGTGTTCTAAATAATATAGGAGAGCTCCCCCATGGATAGTGCATTATGTAGGAATTTCCTCTTGAATGCAAAATGCAAACAAATGGGATCATCACTAGTACCTACATTAAATAAAACACACGAGGATACAAAAAATAAGAAGATCCACAAGAGGCAAGGAAAGCTTGGGAGAAAACACAAAACATTTTGTTGGCAAGAGGTAGAACAAAATTTAAGCAAAGGCCAAAATGAATATGATCAATAAATTCTACCATATATGTAGTACCACTTGTCTAATGACAAGAATTATGGGGAAACATTTACCAAGGTAGTTTTCAAGGATATCATGATCATATTCACAACAATAAGCATATGACGAAATATAAAAATTAAGCTTGATGCTTAGATAGAGATTCTTGATAGCTCCAAAAAGTCACACAATCATAAAAGATTAAGGTAACTTTAAGCAAATGGTTTCCATGTAGCATATGGAGGCCCAAATATGGGGAAACACATCCCAATAAACTCTCACAACCAAGATCCAAAAGATGAGCAATAAAATCAGTCCAAGGAAATTGGAACTTGTTTGAGCTAAAAGTGCCACTTAGGAGATAGATAAATATAAATATCAATTATAAGTGAAACTACCTCAAATGACCACATTTTCTAGGTTTGTAATATGCACAAAGCATATGACTCCCCCATAATGTGATAAACCAAGAATACTCAACAAGAGGTAAAAACATCCAAATAGAGACGATTAATGGACATTATGGAACTTGAATTTCTCATGAGAAAGACATACCACATAGAGATTAGATAAACTTGCAATATACATGCTAAGAGGTATTCCTCATGTACACACATTTTTGGATTGTGGAATGACCAAGCATAACACTCCCCCAAAATGGGATAGTTCATTAATCTCTCACAAGAGCCAAGAAAGATACCAAATAATTTCAAGAAAGGCTCCAACCCAGGAGACACAAATACATGGTGTGCCACCCAATATACACAAGTATACTTGATTACTCAATATAAGTATGAGGGAAGCACAACATGTACAAACACATACAAAGGTACAAAACCAACACATGCACAAGGGAGCAAGTAACTTTCAATGTAAATGAGTTAGGTACATGTTACCGCAAGGAGGAACATTGGATATATGATAGAAGCATGATAGTCCAAATGGATTGACTTAACAAGAATAAATGATGAAGATCCCTCAATTCTTCATAATGTAGCCAAGCCTCCAATGTCCTCCAAAAACACATATTGATCAAGTTTTGGCTTGTTGGTCCCCAACCAAGTTGGGTCCTAATAAGTTAGTCACAATAGGCTTGGCAACCCAAATGGTTCTTTTCTTGAACCCACATTGAGCACTAACAAATTTGGCAAACATATTGCCAACCTCATCCTTATGAAGAGAATAAGCATCATCAATTATGATAGGGTTGGATGAGGAGTTACCAATGGTGCATGAAGAAGAAATATGCCCCTTCTCACAGAATATGTAGCAAGTTATTCTCTTGCCATCTTTATTCTTAGGTGAGGCCACAACTCGAGGAAGAGCTCGAGTAGTCCTCTTAGGAAGAGGCCCGTCAATGACTTGAGGTGGAGCTTGAGGCTGCTTCCCTTGTTGCTTCACACTCAGAGGCTTCTTCTTCAATGGGCAAGATATAACATGATGACCTTCTTCCTTGCACTTGAAGCAAACAATGTTGGCCAGATTCTTAACTTGATCTTGTCCATTCTTCTTGTTGTCCTTGTGCTTCAAATTGATAGTGGACTTGTTCTTGACATTTGAGTTGAATCCAAGCCCACTCTTGTCATTGGGGGATCTTTGCACACTCAAGATTTTGTTGAGTGCGGCTTTCCCTTAATGACCCTTTTTCAAGTCATTCTTCAAAGAAGTGACTTGAGCCTTGAGATCTTTGATTTCCTCTACATGGTTAGTTTCAACAAAAGTACTAGAGGAAGTAGATGCTACATTGTTAGAGCAACAAGGCACGGAATGTAATTCATCACGAGATATAGCATGGTTGTGAGACGATGAATTACAAGGACTAGCACATGGCAATATAACATTTGGAGTAGATATAGTGCTATTGTCCACATGAGGCCCACTAGATGTTACCTTTGACGCGATGGCCTCATGAGCTAACTTTAGCCTACCATGGGAGACTAGAAGATCCTCATGCGAGCTTGAGAGCTTGACATGACTTTCTTCTAATTTCCCATAGTTGCTAGTTAGAAAAGCAAGTTGAGCCTTTAGCTCAACATTCTCCTTCAAAATAGATGCTTCACAAGAAATAGAGTTAGTAGCACAAGCATCATCATTATTAGCAAGCGGTGAGGGCAACTTGGCAAGCTCTTTAGAATATAAAGCTTTAAGTTGCTCATGTAACTCGGTGAGTTTGATGAGCTCCCTCTTAACGACCCGAGAGCCATTTTCAAGGTGCTTAAAATCCTCAACAAGTTTAGCATAAGCAACTTCAATCCCAACATTTTTACTTTTAAGATCACTTGCCACCACAAGATCTCTATCACGAGATTCCTTCACTCTACACAACTCTAGAGCAAAAGTCTCCTCAAGAGATTCCTTAGTGGTTTGTTCCTATTCAAGAGCTTCATTTAGATGTGCAATTTGATTAGCATACTCATGCTCAAAGCTACTCATTTTATCAATGGTGTTCTCATGATCCTCAATTTTTGCTTCTAACTTATCAATGTGTTCTTTGCTCTTAATAGCAAAGTCCAAGATTTCAATGAAGTTAGAGCAAGCAATATTATCCTTAACAAGAGCATGATAAATCATCTCACCCTTTTCATATAAATCATCAACATTAGTCTCTTTTTCCTCATTATCCTCATCCTCATCATCACAAGAGGTATTGGGTTCCAAAGTAGGAGTTACCTTTGAATCCCGAGCCATAAGGCATAGGTGGGAACCTTGAGATGATGATGATGAAGAATTACGTGAAGCTCCATTCAAATTTGTGTCTTTACCAATAGAATCTTCGGTTTCCTCTACATTGTTAGACACACAACAACTATAGGAAATAGAAGCATTTATATTATGACAACAAGGCAAATAGAGCATATCATCATGTGATCTATTGAGGAAATTTATACATGATATGCAAGGACTATCAACACTAGCATGTAAATCATATATAGTGCTAGAGGTGTTTAAGTCCAAGGATGAAGTATTGCAATGAGATAGAGAAGAAGGATCACAAAGAGTAAGCTCACTATCAACATTGCAATGTTCACCACCACTCACCATATCATTACCTTGTGTCTTACCACACTTTGGTGAAGTGGAATAAAAAGAGAACTCATCTCGACCGGAAGTGGAAGCAATACAATCATCCTCAATAATGTTGGACACATCATATTTATCTTGAAGTTTTGTCCATAACTCATGAGCGCTCCAAAAAGGTATGATTGAAGAAGTAACTACATAGCTCAAAGCATTAACAAGCACATTAGAAGCTTTAGCATCGAGATATAAGTTTTTCTCATCCTCACAAGATAGATTTTGGAAATCCATTGGAGGAAAAAACCTATATCTACAATCCGCTCCAAATTTGGGTCCATGTCCTGAAAATGAATAAGCATACGAGTTTTCCATATATCATAATTTGTGCCATCGAATATGAACATTTCATTATGCACTAATCCCCTAGCCGACATCTTTACTCTCAAGGCGGTGAAGCCTAAAATGAGAGACCGGGCTCTGATACCAATTGAAAGGATACAGATGCCGCCTAGAGGGGGTGGATAGGCGGTTAAAAACTTTTCCGAGAGGGGCTCAACAAAGGTGGAAATAAACTAGTGTTTACTTTGTTAAGCACAAAACCTAGAACAACTAGGGTTCACCTATTTGCACCAATGACTTATGCTAAGCAAGACAAGCAACTATGTGATAGCTAGATATATACTTCAAGCACGAAGGCTATCACAAACTAAAGTGCATAAGTAAGAGCTCGGATATAGAGATAACCGAGGCACGCGGAGACGACGATATTTTACCGAGTTCCTCCCAACATGGAGTACGTCTCATTTGGAGAGGGGTGGTATCAAACCACCAACGCCACAAAAGGCCTCCCTTGTTCTCCAGTGAATCTCACCCCAATAGGATCGATCCACACTTCCACTATCAGTGCACTTGTCGGTGGCAATCCGGAACCTCTCACAAGGTTGGGGCACTTCTCCACAACTCAATTGGAGGCTCCCAATAAACAAGCTTGGGGAAAGCTCCACAACTTAATTGGAGGCCCCAAGAAATCCACAAACCTGCAAAACCACCAAACCATATAGGGTTCCAATGAATCCAAGAGTAAAAAGCTTCTCACCTTTCACCCAATCGAATCCTCACCGAGAACTCAAACCGATGCACCAAATGCAATGTCAAGAACACACGAAGTGCTCAAGTCCTTCTCTCCCAAATTCCACCAAAGCTATAAAAGCCTATGGGGGAATAAGAGTGGAAGAACAATGGAGGAAATCCACAAAAGACTCCAAGATCTAGATCCCAAGATGTTCCCCTCACTTAGAGGAGAGATTGATTGGTGGGGTTGTGGATCTAGATCTCCTCTTTCAAATCCCTTAAGAATATGTAAGAATCAATGGAGGGATTGAGGGATAGCAAGCTCAAGAAGGTCAGCAATGGAGGGGAGAACTTGTAAGAAAGGTTAGGGAACCATTGGGGAAGAAGGGCCCCTTAAATAGGTCCCTAGAAATCCAACCGTTAGGCCCAGGAATCGCCCGGTCTGGAGTCTCCGGACTGGGACCGGAGTCTCTGGTGTACCCAGTCCAAACGGGGTCAAACTGGGGGACAATCAGTACGCGGTCCGGAGATGGACCAGAGATTTAGTCTAGAATCTCCAGTCTTACAAAAACTACCAGAAAGACCAATACGAAAACAACCATAACTTTTGTATCCGGACTCCAATTTTGATGATCTTGGGCTCTATTTAAAGAGGACAACAAACTATACAAGATCATGCAGAGAAACATCATAGTCCAGTAATAGAGGATGGAACCAAATGACGAAAGGTTTGACCTCTCTCAAAAAGACGAACCGGTAAAACCTCCAACATCGAAAACGCAACAGAGAATGCATATGAAATCCGTTTTCGATGAACTTGGGATTGTCATGAAGATTAACACAAGCTCTAAATCCTCTCATGGATAAGAACCAAATAAAGTAAGGTTTTACCAATCTTTAAAAGACAAACCGGTAAAACCTCCAATATCGAAAACGCAAGAGAATGCATATGAAATCCGTTTTCGATGAACTAGAGCTTGTTATGAATATTACCACAAGCTCAAGAACCTCACATGGATAAGATCCAAATAACAACCAACAAAGATGATGCCAAGTATGCAAAGGTTTGACCTCTCTCCGAAGCATATGATCAAGTTACTCACTCGAGAGCCCCTCTTGATAGTACGACTATCTATCCTATAAACCGGTCTCCCCAACTAACACCACGAGACCGGTAAGAAAGAAACCCTATCAAGAACATACCTTTGCCTTGAACATATTCCACTTGAACTTGATGGTAGCGATCTTGTCCACCTCAAGATGGAACACCTTTCTTGATTGCGCTAGCTTGGTGAAGACTTGCAAATCGCTGCCCATACCCCACTATGGTAGAGCTTATCTTTTGGGCATAACATCTTCTCATATCCATGATCACCATAGGATGGCAATATTCAAGCAAATGATCTCTTCGAGATGGCTCATCTTGAACTTGCACATCATTTCTTCTTTCTTTATTATGTTGGTCTCTTGAAGGTGCATAAGAGATATCACTCCAACTTTAGTCTTCAAGACACACTTACTATAGGATCAACTCTCACTTGACCAATCTCCGGATCACTCGTTGAGACCTTGGTCAACACTTAATTTTCTTTACTTTCTTCTTCTCCCAACCTTGGAGTCAACATATGGTTCAAGCATTGCCTATGGACAAATCCTATAGGTAAAACTCAATGCAAACATAAGTCCATAAAGATTGTCATTAATTACCAAAACCACACATGGGGGCACACATGCACTTTCACTGGGGATAGGGCCTGAGGGTCATCAGAGGGTGGAGAGGCACCGGTTGGGGCGTGGCTGCTAGATGCAGGATCGGTGAAGGCGGAGCTTGGCGCAGACGGGGTGTCACCACACATTGGGCTATAATGATAGCCATCAGCGCTAGACGGGTCGGCAAATTCCTGATCTAGCTGGACGAAGCTCCCGATCTTCACGCCACATGAGCGAATGTCAGGAACCTCCGCTCGGAGCTGGTCGTAGCTGGTCCCTTGGCGAAACCCTTTGGAGAGACTCCACAGTTCCACATATGGGTACCAGGACTTCAGCAGCGCCAAGACCATCTTAGCACCACCGCGAGTAGCCTAGTCGCGCGCCACGTCCATGAGCTCCGGGGCACCGGCAAGCGTCCTAGCCAAGGCGGCCATCGTACCCGGGCAGTCGACTTCAGGCCAGACATAGTAAAAGACCTCAAGGGCAGCGCCACGCAGTTGGTTGGCCTCCTAGCCGATGACCGTCACCAGCTCCACCGAGTGTAGGTCGCGGCCAACGTCCGCCTTGGATACACGCACCAGAGCTTGGTCGGTCGCCTCAGGATACTGAGCTACAAAAGGAAAATAAAAGGGCGTAAACTCTCTGTCTGAAGCAAAGGAATGAGCAGACTCGCCAAGAAGGTCACTTATTGACAACCATCTCGGCAATCTGGCACAGCTCCCCTAGAGCCGCCTTGTCCCGGTCTCGGGCAGTCTTAAGGTCCTTCGCCCGATGAGCCTGAATCTTCTTGAGGTTCTTCAGCGCCTCAGCCCGGGTATCGGCGGTCTTCTTTGCCTGGCTAGCCTTGATCACCATCTGCTATTGGTGCAGCAGCAGCTGTTTGATCTGGCCCTAGCGCTCCATGTTGGACGCCTCCAGCCGGGCAACCTCCACCTTCAGCCTCTCCACCTCGCGGTCCCTGTCTGCCAACAGAGCTGCAGGGGGTACCCAATGGTCAACAAGAAGCGCGGAAACTCGTGTAGCTAGGAAGACAAAGCAGAGAAAGCAATCTTACGCCCTAGGTCCTGCGAGGTCTTGGCGGCTTCAGCAAAGGCTTTCTGCACAAAATAGCAGAAGGACTGAGAAGAGAACGACAAGAAAGGCAGCAAAACAACAATGGAGGAGTCACCTACCTCAAGAGAAGCCCCAAGCGCCCTGGCTTCGCTGGGCCCCTGCTTCATCACGTCCACTAGGTGGCGAACCTGGCCGAGCGCGATGGGCGCCGACTCAGAGAGCTGCACCAGGACGAATTCCGATGGCGGCGCAGCCAAAGCTGACCAGCTACCGGTGATCTGAAGCTCGTCGTCATCACCGGCAGCAACGCGCGATGCCCCCGGAGCCTCGGAGCCAGGAACCATCTCTCGGCCTTCGTCGCTAGCCAAAGTCGGCATAGGGCCCTCCGCCTCCACGTGCTCTTCTACCTGGTAAGCGATAGAACCCGCCTGAGCCCGGCCTGGGGCCAGGAGCAGATCAGCGGCATGAGACGCGACAGAAGACCGGTGCAGGACCAGCGAGCCAGCCGGCGCCACCGTCTCCGCTGCATCCATCGCGACCTCGGTCGCATTAGCAGTAGAGGTTGCAGCCTCAACCCTTGGCTGCAGAGGCATCAGCCTCAGTTGCCTTGGTAGCAGAGGCATCAGCCTCAGCCACCTTCGCAGCAGAGGCAGCAGCCGACCCCTCAGCCCCAGCCGGGGCAGGGTCGGACGCGGTGGTGATGGTCGTAGAGCCGGTGAGGGACATCGTGTCGCTAAGAGAATGGAAAGCGAGGCACAATAAGTAAAGACAAGAAGAAACAAACATGCTAGGCAAGGACAACAAGGGCACATACCCGACGATGCTCGGCATGACGGTTGCGGCCCTCGGGCGGCGACTCCTCTTCCCTCCTCCCCCGGCTAGAGCGGCGCTGGACGAGGTGGCCCGCTTACCACGAGCCTTCGACGTGGTAGCCTCTGCTAGGTCCACGTCCACACCATGGGCGGCTTCACCAAAACACAAGAACAACATCAGGAGCATAACAAAGGTAGAGCAATAAAATTCTGGGTACAAACAACAACCCACCAGGTGGAAACTCGCAGCCCTCATCGACCCGAGTGGGGAATCGCTCCGGCTCCGTCTCCGGATACCTCGGTGGCTTGCGGTCGGTGGTGAACTCAGGGAGCTCATCCTCACCCATGCCGTCTTCACCTAGCTACGCCGTAAAAATCTACTCAATGAGGAACATAAGAAGCAAGGAGACAAATTTCTTCAAGAAAGAATCTACTCGGAGAAAAACGAGGAGGGCCTAACCTTAGGGGGCAGCCGGCTGTGGTGGTACAGGCAGTAGGAGAAGACCTAGTCCTCCGTCAACGTCTCCTTCGAGATAGTGGCAAGACACTCTCGAAGGGCCACGAACGACACCTCCAGCTGGGAAACCTGAGTGGGATCCAGCGGCTTGGACAAGTGGTAGATCTTGTGCGATCGTTGTTGCAGCAAAAGCACGTGGTTCGTCATCTAGGACAGCAGGATGTCCCGGGCAACGAGCCGCTCCTCCTCCACTAGTACCACCACCCGGGCGGCCATCCGCTCCATGTCGGCCTGGGCACCCAAGTTCTGGATGGATCAAGCCTTCTGGCTAGAGGGGACATTGGAGAACACCGGCACCTTGATCTAGTCTATGTCGGTGTGGTTTCTCACATAGAAGTATGATTGCTGCCAAAGCTTGACGGTATCCGACATCTCCAGCCGTGGCATCTGCAACGATGGCCTCGGGTAGACGGCACAGTAGCCGGTCTCTGTCAGGGGTCCCCCTTGCCCATGACCTGGACCTTGAAGTTGAAGAACTTCAAGAAGTTCACTGCATCAGGGCGAATTCCCAAGTAGGTCTCGCAATAGGCCGCGTGATGCGACAACTGCACGATGGCGTTGGCACCGAGGTGGTGGAGCTGGAGGTCAAAGGAGACCATCAGCTCTAGGACGGACCTGCTTAGAGGCAGGACGAGCCCACGGGCGAAGTGGGCGAGGAATATGGCGGCCTCCCCAGGCCGCGATTGGGGACCCACTCCCCCTCCGGTGCAAGGCGGTGCCTCACCAAGCGCTCTGACGGAAGGAATCTCCCCCGCCGGTACTTTTGCACCAAATCATCAGTGACATACGAGCCACACCAACCGCCCGCTTGCTCAGGGAGCATCTTGGCAGGCGCGGTGGCCGTGTTGGAGAAGTGAGGCCCCGTTATCGTGATGAAGGAGCGGTGGCACCATCGCTCGAAGGAAGCTGAAGCGCGAAGTGCGATGAGCGCATGGTGGTGAAAAGGAAGAGGAGGCACAAGGGGCAACAAGCGCATGAACAAGGCGAGATAGGGGAGAAGACCTCCCCGGCGCCCCTATTTAGCGAGGCAAGGAAAGCCACACCTCCCGCACTCCCCAACGCCACATGGCACAGGAACTGCCCCACTACCCCCATGACGCTTCGGTGTCGGATCAGTTGTGCCAAAAGAAACACCACAGAAGATCCCATAGGCGTTACTACGAAGGCCAAGCGTGCGCACGATCCCAGAGAAACCACTACGATGAAGGCGTGAGCATGGTTACCAAAACTGCAGCGACAGGCCAAGAGGTCAAACTGACGTGATGTGCGACAGAGGTGGCATGCACGCCTAACGACATCACTAACGTCATCGATTGGCCGATTCGTTTCCCTAGCCAGGCAGGAGACAGAATTGCCACTCACACCCTGTGGGTGGGCCACCAAACCCGTAGCCGGTGAACTCCATCTGGGAAAGTGGGCATCTCGAGCCAGAAAACGACAAGCACTACCAGACAAACTCGCGGTATAGTCTTCAACATCAATCATTTCAAGAGCAGCCAATGAGCACGCAGGAACTTCTCCACAAGGCCAAGCCCCAACGCGCTCGGGGACTAGTATCGGGGTGATGACCCCTGGATAGGCCAAGCCAGCGCTAACTGGCCGGCTCCAGGGAAAGCTGGCGGGATGGCCACAAGATGAAGCACCTCAGCCGGGTGATACGCTTCACCCGGCCCGCATCAAGATTCCCTAGCCGACCTGTCTAGACGGGGCCAGGATAGCCGGCTGGGTGACCACCTCTACCCGGCCGCCTCAGATCCGTTGGCCAATCGTACGGGAGGGGGTGACGCTCCCTGCTGAGTGCACCCTTGACCGGACAGGCTGGTGCTACCAGACAAAGGCACCAAAGTGCTAAGGATGGGAGATGACAGACAAAGTCCCGGCTAATGGATAAAGTGCCAAGCTGGTGGTTGAAGCACCGGTGATGCCGAAAGCGGAGGCGCTGAGACGCTGGGGCACTGCCCCCACTTGTACTGAAGCTTGACCAAGACCCTGGACCACCGGCTGGACCCAGTCAGCTGGCTTGCTTTGTAAACCCAAAGCCCAAAACAGTAAACCCTAGAGCCCACATTGTAACCTACCCTTCTAGCAGTATATAAGGAGGGGTAGGGCTAGGGTTCTAGGTAAGGAATAACAAGTTAGAAGCTAGCCAAAATCCCCAAATCGTGTGATCCATCTTCCTCTAGCTCCCAAGAGTAGCTAGGGAAACAACTCAAGGAGCATTTGTATTGAGCATTCTCTCCCCATATAGTGGATCTTTGCAGGAGTAGGAGCATTACCTCGACCAGAGGGCTCCGAACCTGGGTACATCGCTGTGTCTGCAGTATCTGTTCCCAACCCATTGCGAGTAGCCACCGATAGCATCCTGATTGTCCCCTCTCATGCCATCCCAGATGGCACTGTCGTGTTCCACACCAATAAAGATCTTCTTTTCTATTCTAGGATATATTGGTAGTCTTTCTTACCTTATCTTACCACTATATAGTTTACAAATAACTTTGAATATTGACTATTGGATCGATCAAGATTCGCAAATCCCAACATTGACAACCGTTGGATCTTTTTTTCCATTCTAGCATCTTAAAGATACTATTGATAGTCTTTCTTATCTTATCTTACCACTTTATAGTGTACAAATAACTTTGAATATTGACCGTTGGATCAAGACTAGCGAATCCCAACATTTCTAGCTGTTTGATCTTATTTTTCATTCTAGCATCTAGAATATTATATTGATAGTCTTCAGCATAATGAATGCTATGCACAAACCTCAAAACACACTTCTCCATCATTCTAGAATCTTCTCCCTCGTTTCTCTAGACCATGTTACCAAAATTTTCAAGTGTCACATAGCTAATAATCGTTGAATTATACATGATACAAAGTACAAAAACCAAATATACACCCATACTTTATAGATGTCGATCAAATTTGTAATGTTTTGAGCTTTACCTATTATATAATCTTACTAGTACTACATATACTGTACGAATAACTTTGAACTTTGACCTTTGGATCAAGACTGACAAATCCCAACATAGCATACTGTGGATCTTGTATCCACTCTAGCATATAGAAGACACTACTGATAGTCTTTAGCGCTATGAATGTTTTGCACACCTTAAAACACACTTCTCAATAATTCTAGAATCTTCTTCGCCAATTCACTAGAGCATGTCGAGTATTAGGTAGCTAATAGGTTGATTTCTACATGATACAAAGTACAAGAACCAAATATATACCCGATATTTTATGGACGTGGCTCAAAATTATAATTAGTTTTTGAGATTCACCTATTATAATTTTATATAAAAAATGATAGGTCATACAGTACTTCTATTATTCGATACTCAAGTGTGCAAGGCATGTGCAACTTAGATATATAGTGTACGGATAAATATGAATATTCATCGTTGGACCAAGTCTGCCAAATCCCAACATTGGTAAGCGTTGGATCTTATTTTCCATTCTTGCTTCTAGAAGATTATTGCGTGTACACCGTTTAGCTTGAGTTTAAGAAATATTGTCAGAAAGTGCCAGAAAAAGGTTGTCGGGTAGCAAAATTATTTTTGCATAGGACCCTCTACTTAGAAAACGTACTAGTCAATATTAGTTTTCTATTTGCATGAGATGCCATTATAGAAAGGATCTAGAGACTGACTGTGGGCCCTTTTAATAATTTTTGTTCTTAGACTTGAGCTTGTACTAGACTCAACCATGAGAATCTTTTTGCTAGACTCATGTTGTGCAGTGGTAAGACTCATGTCTAACCTTAAAACACACTTCTCCATCATTTTACAATCTTCTATGCTTAAAATATTCCACCTTACTCCCTCTATCCCAAAATAGGATGCATATAGTTTTTGGTCAAAGTCAAACTTTTCAAAATTTGACCAACTATATATAAAAATGTATTGATATTTATAATCTCTAATCAATATTGTTAGAACCATTATGACATATATCTTCATATAATATGCATTAGATATTGTAGATGTTGAAATTTTTCTCTATATAGTCGATCAAATTTTAAGTTTGTTAACTTCGACCAAAAACTATATGCGTCATAATTTGGGATAGAGGAAGTACATTTTTAAATTGAACTATCATACTACTACCATCGCATTCGATGCACTTCATCAGGACCTGGTTAGCCTTCCTATATTTTACTTTATTCAATATATTCCATTTCTCACCCCGCACCAAGGAAGCGCGACTACATTCACATGGACCCGGCACAGGTTGGGACCACAAGTCCGTGATGCATTGTCAATCAATACCTACCATCCCAAATCAGCTTTTTTCTACTCTGCCCACCTCCGCATTGCCCAATCCGTCCACCAACATCTAGAAAACACACTCATCCTATCGCCTCCGCCTTTTCTCACCACCGCCGTCATCTCTAGCACTGTGCAGATCAATCTTCCTGTCACCTCTACATGGACTGCAACCCAGAACATCAAGGTATAATCTTCATCTCTCCATTATAGAAAACATTCTCAGTTCCCCCTTTTGTGCCGACTCCATTTTTTGTATCTAAACCGATTTTTTGGATCTCTTTCATTCTCCTCTATTTCGTTCCTCATAGTTTAAATCTGCATAAATACAAATATATTGAGATTGATGTACTTTTTCAAAGTGAATCTTTGGCGAAACATGTTGCTTGCTGCTAGGGATATCATTTTGTCACCTGAACTGGTTATAATTCCATGTATTTTAGTGCTATAATAAGCATCTTGCAATGCCATTTATAGGTTCCAATTCCAAGCAAGGTAGAAAATCATGGACAGTTCGAGCGATGATGAGATCTGCTACACTGATTGTTATGTAACTAATAGTGATGAGGAAGAAATTGCAGCTACAAGGGGTAAAGTTTTACTTGGATTGTGAAATCGAATTATACTTTGGAAAAATATACTACTCTCTAAGATCTATTTTTCTTTCATGAAGTCCTTCTTATGAGCAAAAAGATTGGTTCGAAAGGTACATCATTTATGGCAATAATGTGCTTTTATCATACAGAAGGTGGGATTTTCTCGAGAATAAATCTCCCAGGTCAAATCGGACATACCTTTCTATGTCTGTGGGCTCACCTCTTCTTTACTCGACAAAGGAGGGGTGGGATGGTAAGAAATTTTAGTTTTTTCTCGAAAAGGTAAGAAATTTGAGTAGCCATCTGATTCAAAAGATTTGCCTAAGAAATTTGTAGGATTAAATTTATAGGAAATTTTCCCAAGATGGTTGTTACATTTGTAGGATTGATTCCCGTAGGAATTATTCCTAAGTATTCCTTTGCACTAGATTTTGTAGGAAATCAAACATCCTCTCACACCTCTTTTTAAGAATCCTCTGTTTGTCCTACTATGATAGAGTCAAACAAACTTTGGTTCATATGGAATTCCCGTAGGATTGGAGTGGGCATGACATTGAAATCCTATGTTTATTTTCTATATCATACGAATCAACAAGGCATCTATTTTACTATTTCACTAGTCAACAAGTCATAAACTTTTCTTCTGGTTTCAATGCTTCTCACTAGATTACAGTCAGAATGTCTTGAAGAATCATCTGCGTGAACAAAGAAATCTACGTGTGACCAATGAGTTGTACAAAGGTTATCATGAAGTCATGATTGCCATGGGCGATGATGGGAGTGTGGTGATAACTACTGGTACGAGCTGTCGAAATGTTGCCAGGGATGCGGAGCTCTTAGAACACGAAATGGCTATCTTCTGGTTCAAGGAACGCGCATGATTTCATCTCAATGTGTTCAGCGGTATCCCGCTTCATTGGAAGTTGATATGAATATCATCGAACTTGTATTCGAGCCTTATGTGACCAGGAGGCATTCGAGGAAGCAAGAAGGATCCTGACAAGCTACTGTACTTATACTAGCCACTATTGCTCCTGGATGGACTATGGAACTTATAGCAAGTACTAGTAGTACTCAAGTATTAATCATGTTTGTATTATTAGTCGATCTCGTACTGATGGCAAGGCGATAAAGGGCTCCTTCCACCGCAAATATTTTGCCTTGTTTAAAAAAAGGCTCCTCCATCCAAAATTCTATCTTGTCGTTGCCTTTTGTGAGAGAAAAGGCTCATGTATGAAGGAGAATCATCCTTCCTCTCTCCTCTTCAATGCAACATTGGTTGCTCTGCTCCACTCATGCATCGGTGTATCTATGCCTTTAATGGCACTTATTTAGGCGGGAAGCATCGCAGCAGTCACCTCTTCCTTTTTTCTGGGAATCACAGTCATCTATTCCTTCCCAAGTAAGCTTCCGCACAAAGGAGTACAACCATGTAGGTGCATTAGTGCAGAGAAAGTTGGTGCCTGTGGTGGTCCAGCCCAACTTTCCTTCTGTTTTCCTCGTGCCTCCACCCAAAAATGAGCTCTGGCTAAATGTTTTCTTTCTCTTCCATATTAGGCTACTCATAGTGCAAAATAACTTAGAATAGTAAAACTTTCACATGTTACTACCTTCAAAGTATTGGGTAATAACATGTGTCTAGTGTCATGCAAGGCCTAATTAATTAGGTTGTAGGAGTAGCTCATTTCTCCTGGATGAAGTAGAATCATCCTCCCTCTCTCCTCTTCAATGCGGCATTGGATGCTCTACTCCACTCATGCATTGGTGTCTCTATGCCTTTAATGGAACTTGTCCAGGTGGGAAGCATTGCAACAGTCACCTCTTCCTTTTTTGTGAATCACAGTCACCTCTTCCTTCCCATGTAAAGATTTCGCATAATGGAGTACAACTGTGCAGGCGCAGCAGTGCAGAGAAAGTTGGGGCCCGTGGTGGTCCAGCCCAACTTTCCTTCTGTTTGCCTCGTGCTTCCACCCAAAAATGAGCTATGGCTGAATATTTTATTTCTCTTCCATATTAGGCTTCTCATAGTGCTAAATAACTAAGACTAGTAAAACTTTCACATGTTACTACCTTCACAGTATTGGGTAATAACATGTATCGAGTGTCATGCAAGGCCTAATTAATTAGGTTGTAGTAGTAGCTCATATAGAACTTGGTTTCGTTGACTCGACTCCACCACAATCTAAGGGCGTGTTTGATTCAAAGGATTTCCAAAGGAATTCTATAGGATTACAATCCATAGAATTTTTTTCAATAGAGTGTGTTTGTTTCAAAGAAATAAATCCTACAAAACTCCTATGCATTGCTTACCTACACTACAATACTATAGGATTTCTAACAAGAGGTGAGACCTCTTGGAAAAATTCATATGTGTCTATGACATGTACCTAAACCGTATAAAATTTCCTGTGTTTTTCCTGCAGTGCAATCAAGCACCTTATCTTACCGATTCCTGCATTTTTCATTCTTGTAGAATTATCAATGTCATGTCATTCTAGTCCTGCACTTTTCCTATTCTAATGTTTTACAAATCCTTTGAATCAAACAAACCCTAAAGGTCATATGGAATTCCCATAGAGTCAAACAAACTTTGACATCTGTCATGTTATTCTATTCCTGCACTTTTCATATTCCTATGTTTTACAAATCCTTTGAATCAAACAAACCCTAAAGGGATCATTTGGTTCAAAGGATTTGTAAAACACGGGGATAGAAAAAGTCTAGGAATAGAATGGCATGACACTAAGCATTCTACAGGAATGAAAAATGTAGGAATCGTAAGATAAGATGTTTGATTGCACCGTAGAAAAAATGCAGGAAATTTTATAGGGTTTAGGTACATGCCATAGTTGTCATAGACACGTAGGAATCTTTCCAAGAGGTCTCACCTCTTTTTAGAAATCCTATAGGATCGTAGTGTAGGAAAGCAATGCATAGGAGTTTTGTAGGAACACATGAGTACTTTATTTCTAAATGGCCCACCTCACATACTCACAGAGTTCCTAGGATCAATATGGCCTACCATGTAGTAGGAATATACTACCTTGGTTGCCACGAGGAATGATAAACACGAGTTTTGGTAACTTCTAGAAAAAATCCTTCATAATATGGCCTACCATATAGGAACATACCTTGGTTTCAAACCAAACAAGCAAGGTATGGCCATATTTACATCGTACTTTATGATAAGGTACCCTTATTAGGTATATGGGCATATCTTGGCATAGTAAACAATATTTATTACAACTGTAATTTTCCAACTTTTATGACTAAAAAAATTAGTTACAATTTTCCAAGTAACTGTTTTTGTAAGCAACACACGTGGAATAAGGCCCATATGACAACCCCATTTTTCACACATAGTGCAAACAACTTTATAGGCATTTCTCAAGTTACATATATTTGTTAGCTAGCTAATTTTGCCACTTAACTCCCTCTATCGATTTACCAAAATTATATCAAACTTAAACTATGATCGCATGATAGGTTGCTCGCTCCTAACCTTCGCCTACAAAGTGGAGGATCTAAATAGTGGATAGGGTGGTGAACCGACCATCCTAAGATTTCTAAATAGCCTATATATTATACATAAAAAAATAAAAAACTATTAAATGAAAAATTTCCCACGCATGTTGAGCTAGATCCACAAAATCATTTTAATGGACCGTAGTTAGTAAATAGTATAATGAAAAGCACTAGGAGGTTTGGAAGATTTAACTTGCAAAGAATTTACATGTTGGTCGACAAATTCAGGTGAATTTAAAAAAAACAAGAAAATAACAAAAAAAACTATAGTACTTGCGCATGACTTTCTCTTGCGCGAATCCCCACTTTCCGTATACAAAATGGCAAGCTTTAGTTTGGATAACTCTTGACAGTATTTCTTCGCAATATGGCATACCATTTTCGAACATGCTTGGGTTTCAAAACAAATGATCATGCTTATATGATAATAATGCCCGTATTCGGTAAATACGCATATGGGCAAGGTAAATGATGTTTATATTTGTAGATTATTTAGCAAAGTACACGGTGAATAATTAAGGATCATAAAGCTAGCTACCAACCTTCCATTTTTGCACAAAAGCGGACCATGTTTTATGGAAAATTCTCAAATTACATGAACTTTTGACTTTTCTAGCTAATTTCAACCACTTAAACTACGTGTTGTTGATTTATCAAAACCAGATCAAATTTTAACTATGACTACATGATAGGTTTCTAGCTCTCTAATTTTGCGTAAAATCGCTTCAAGGTACTAGAGTAGTCAATGCATAGAAAAACAACTAGAGGTTAGAAACATCAAGTTCTTTCGAAGAATTTCATAATGGCTGACAAGCTTGAACTTGTTTTGATTTGTTCAAGAAAATAAAGAAAAATCAAAATAATATAAAACATGTGCTTTACATTCTCTTGAGCGTACTATTTGTGATAAATTTGAGTTTTGATTACTTCCGAACACCTTGTTTCGCAATATGGCCTACCATGTTGTGAAGATGCTTAGTTTCCAAATCAAATGACTAGGATCATGGCTATATCTACATTGCAGTAGATGAATAGTGTGCCCATATTTAGTAGATGAGCGCATGTTGGTATGGGAGGATGTGTATACAATCGTAGTTTCCAACTTTCACGAACAAAAATTGGTTTTCAATTTTGTAAGTGATAAACAATCTTTATTTGTTAATTTAGTACATGAAGAATAAGGCTAGAATGGTAATACCCCATTATTCGCACATAGCATACCATGTTTATGGGCTATTTTCAAGTAATAACATGAATTTCCAATCTATCTAGTAGCTAATTGCTCCCATTGGAACTACTTTATGTTGATCTACCAAAATTATATATATCAAATTTGTACGACGAGTGCATCATAGGTTCCATAAATCGTTTAAGGTACCCAAGATTTGAATATATAAAAACCACCATCGGGTTTTAAAAATTCAACTTCCTGCAATGTCTATGCACGCAAAATTCATCATTCGTCCTTATAATCACTATAATTATGTCCTCGCTGCCGCCCATGAGAACTTGAAGGAAAATCATCATAGATCCCTGCTCTTCCCTCTCTTCTCTACCCGTCCCCTCTTAGAAAGCTTTGGAACACTAGTTTGGCGGTACTACTACATATGAAGCCTAGCGGTAGAGAGAAAGCAGACCCCCATCGTGTGAGCCATGTTTTTATACGAGATAAAATCTAGCATGATCCACAAATTTATCTCCCAATCCTCATATTCAAATTTTTTCTCGAATAAGATTGCATAATAACATCACATGAACTTCTAGTTTTTAGCCATGGAGCTGCATCAAATCTTAGCACAATATAATGTATGGATAACATTGAATATTCAATGTTGGATCAAGACTCACAAATCCCACCATTTCCAACCATTGGATCTTCTTTTCCAGTCTAGGATCTAGAAGATTCTATTGATAGTGTTTAGCAGAATGACTATGCTCAAACCTCAAAACACACTTCTCGATCATTCTAGAATCTTCTCTGTCATTTCTCGAGACCATGGTCCCAAAATTTTCAAGTATTAGGTAGCTAATAAACGTTTGTTTCTACATGATATAAAGTACAAGAACAAAATATACACCGTTACTTGATAGATGTGACTATGTCATATATTTTTGAGCTTTACCTATTACAAAGCATAATTTTATATAGTGATGATATATCATACTTTATTATTATGTGAGTTTTACGTGCAAGGCACGTGTAACTTACTAATAAAAGGATGGTGCACAAATACAAAGAGGCCGCTAAATAATCTTGTCCAACTAAACCAGGAATTTAAAGATAAGGCCTCAAAATATACAAAAAGGACCCTAGTATAGAAAGGAAAAAAAGCAATTAGGTAGAGCTTCATTGATTACCAGTGGTGGTATAAAAGAAGGGCATGGCTCGAGGCCGGATGAGAGAGTCCACATGTCCCATCGTCCAAATCACAATGCTTGGGACGGTCACTCTGAAGATGGAAGCCACCGTTCTCAACTGTTCCACCTGCTCCCAGCCCCTCAACCCCCGACAGGTCTACAAGGTCTCTCCCTTTCTCCCTCACAAATCACAATCCATTGATTTTTCTTTTTTCGGTTCGTCCGTGGAACTATTTCATTTTTCGAACTTTCATTTCTCTAGTGTATGGATATTCATCTAGTCTATCACCGCTGCGTCCACAAGATCACCACCTGCCAGAAGTGTGAGCACCCTAGCGGTGGATTCAACCACGAGCCCGCCATGAACGCTGTCCTATTAGCAGCTAGGGTCGAGTGCGTCCACAAAAGTTGCAGTAGTCTGCTGCCCTACTACGAACTCCACGAGCATGAAATCACGTGCCGGTAAGCTCCATGCACTTGCCTGGAGACTGGCTTCGACTTTGCCGCCCCGTTGCCAGCGCTCGTCGCCCACCTCGAAGCGGTCCACTCGATCCTAGTGCACAAGATGCAGTATGCCACCACCAAAGCGTTCTAGGTGCTGGTGCCGCTTGTGGGCAAGGCATCCCGTTGGCTCATCCTCGTCAGGAAGCAGGACGGCATCATGTTCGTCCTGACAATTGGCACTGTAGGCATGGTCCCCCTCATGTCTGCGGTCTGTGTTAGGGATGCGATGTGCGACTTGTCGGTGTATAGGGTGAGGATGTGGGTGGAATGCCGACCACTGATCTCCTAGACGGACGACAGGAGGAGGACCGACACCATGACAGGGAGCTCAATGCGTCGAGCTCCGCTAAGTCGGGCGACGTCGCGTTTGAGGATCTTACGTCTTACCTAGTGGTGCCACCGCATTATCTGGTCAGTCTTGCTACGTCAAAGCAGATGTGTTTCTTCATTCACGTCGAGTTTTAGTAGGGATGTAAGCTGTTGTTAATTTGTTTAATTGCAGAAATATCATTTGCATACCAGGAATGGTGGATTTTGTAGTAGCAATACTCTACCTCCATCCCAAGAAATAAGGCTCCCTTGTTTTGAGTGTTTTTTGTTTAACCAAGATTTATTCTAAATATATAAAGAATGTTGGTACAAAATTAGCATTATTGGAAAGTGTGTTTCAATATGAATTCAACGATACTAATTTTACACAATATAATAAAATTTTAGTTGCTCTATTTATTCGGTCAAACTTTACTTTGAAATGCGCATGCGCATTATACCTTGAAACTGAGGTAGACGAGTTTGGTGGATGTACTCTCCTGATTATTGTATTCGATCAAACATTATTTTGGAATGCGCTATGTACTACTATTCATGGAGTAATTTTTATAAAGTCTTAACTTCCGATAGGTAAGGTGGATGTACTATGCTGAGTAGTAGTACTACTATTACTACTACTGCAGTAAGCTGTATAGGATTATATGGCCCTCTATTTAGGATTATAAGGCCAGATGGCCAATTCGCTAATACCAAATAGATGAATTACTCACTCTAATTAATTTATGCATGCACCACTGGTTTTACATGTATGAGATGCTAGATAAAAAAAGGGAACATGATGAGAGAGGAAACAACATGCATTGGAAGATTGAGAGAAAAGAGAGATATCTAAATTAATGAGTCATGGGAATTAAGACAATAAAGAAGATAGGTCTTATAATTTGTAACAATTTTAAAAAGCTCTCTGACTTAATAATCCCAAACAGAGGTAGTACGTAGTAGTACTCCCCTTCGATTCATATTAATTTTCACTAGACTGGATGTACTCATATCTAGCACTAAAACATGTCTAGATACATCTATTTTCACGATAAGTAATATAGCAATTTTTGGAGGAATAGTTTCGTTGGAAGAAGTCATATTATTTTCGTAGTAGGGACGGTGGTTTTTTGCTAGGAGTACTAGTACATAGCAGGTAGTACTATATATGTTTATACATTACTCAACATACATTCGAGCAATCGACAAAAGTTCATCTTGCAGTTCTACTACTACAGTGCTACTATCAGTTTATAAGAGTCTCCTACTATCAGTTTTTCAGGTGAGCATTCATCTTGTGTCCTTCAACAGTACTCTGCCTTTTAGTAGTATAAATGGAATTACTCAAAGAAAGTCTCTACCACTATAAAATGAATTTTCTATGGCTGTTGATTGACAAGACAATTCATTGGGGTGGTGGTGGTGTACTATGATGCCTAAACCTACACTCGTACTAGCACTCTGCAGTGAAAATAAAAATAGCTATGATTCCTTGCATTAATTCCTACCTCCGCCCCTTGCATGATACTCTTACAGTGTATACATGCATTAACTTCTACGAGTAGTAGTACTAGTAGTATCAAGCAAGGACAAACCAAAACGCAAAGATATACTCGTAGGTCACATGGTGTACCATTCTGAATCTTCGCATTCTTCTTCTTCTTTGGTCTTTTTGCGCTTGACCTTGCCCTTCTTCTTTAGTTCTTTTTTTGTTGAACATTTTGAGAGTTTGTTGAGCCCTCTCGAAATTCACTATCCGCCTATATACCTCTTAGGTCGCGTAGGTGTCCAGGATTGCATAATGGATCTACTCTTTTGTCAGGGGCATGTTCCCCCACTGCTTGTGGTCTACATCCTTCTTTTTTCTTTTTCATGGCTTCATAACAGATGTCTATGAGGTTCATAGCATAGTCAACCAAAGAGAATCCTTCTCATTTTTGGAGCCAGCAGGCTTCCACCTTTTCTGGATGTTCACGAAGTTCGTCACTAGCACTAGAGAATGCCTAAGATTGGTATCGTCGTTGCCGAGGTCGACACCTACAAATGAAATGTTAGGGTTGGCGATGAACCCTGCTAGCTTGGAGCATGGCTTGTCGGCTTGGCAGATCTGGTGAACCAGGCAATCCGTGCCCACACATAGCTGGACGATGACAACCTTCTGCATCAATGATTGCTTGTTGGTGTACTCGACATCCAGGCCAACAATCTTGTCTTCCGCTTCCTCCAGAAGCTTTTGGATTTTCTCGATGTAATCATTCACCACCAACGCTCTGTTGGTATACGCCACCTGTAGTATGGTGGTGTTGCCAGGGTCCAGGAAGGAGTACATCTTGTCGAACAGTAGCGCCATGGACGGTGATTGGCGCCTTATTTTGTTTTGCAGAGGTCCGGCCGGGTGATAGAAAAGGAATGGGATCGAGAATATGGAAGGAACCGCTAGGAAGATGGGGAGATGCATGCATGAGCGGTTGTGGAGACGAAGAGCATGAAGTTTCCCCTGGCCCTGCCCATGATGGGGAGATGCATGCATGAGCGATTGGCGCCTTCTTTTGTTTTACAGATCATATTTATGGACGCAGATTATTTAGGTAGCTAATAGGTTGATTTCTAGATGATACAAAAAGTACAAGAACCAAACACACACGATACTTTATGAATGTAGATCGAAATTATAATTATTTTTTGAGTTTCACCTATTATAATTTTATATTAAAATGATATGTCATACTTATATTATCTAATTCTCTCGTGCAAGGCACTTGCAACTCACTAGCTATTATATACAGTGTATGAATAACTTTGAATATTGAGCGTTGGATCAAGACTCGTGAATCCCAATATTGCCATCCGTTAGATCTTCTTTTCCATTCTAGCATCTAAAAGATACATTCGATAGTCTTTAGCACAATGTATGCATATTACTACTCCAAGTTACTTACCACTCTGACCAGCCTTAGAGCATCTCTATTCTCTAGTGTCTTGTCTAAATTTGGTAGTCTCTTAGGCTGGTTATAGTGGGTAATAACATGTGTGTACGTAATTAAGCCAAGGCAGAGACCCTATTTTTGCAGAAATGGCTCCAGAAATAATCCGTACCTACAAAGGCTAGGACATTATATTAAACTATTTTTTCTAGTCATTGGACTATGGATACTCCTAGGATAGGATATTATTATTCTATATCTTTTGAACTATATAGCCAAATTCAAAATCCCGGACCGCCAAATTCTCCCACCTCACCTCCACCGAAATATTTCGAGTGGTCACGCTCCAAGGTTTAGTCGTATGAAATTCCTTTTCTACCCCTAACAATGGCCTAAATACTAATGTTCGGGTGTGGTTATGCTTCGTAACATGCCCGCTACCCACATCTCTAAAGCTGGGTAGTCCACCTTCCACCGACGCCATTTCCCCCATAGCACTCCGAAAAACCCTAACCCATGTCTCACCTCTGGCTCCTGCACCACCGCACCTGAGCATCCCCGCCGCGCTTCACCGGCCTACATGCCACCAACCACCTCTCACCTCCATCACCTGCACCATCACATTGTAACATCCCCGCTGCACTTCGCTGGCCTACACGCCACCCAACCTTCTATCTCACTTCTAGCTCCTGCACCACCGCACCGGAACATCCCCGCCGCACTTCACCGGCCAACACGCCACCCCAAACCCCCTATCCCACCTCCAGCTCCTGCACCACTACACTTCTATAGCCTATACACCATATGTGGATACCATATACTCCTCACCAGTCTACCGAATCAGCTGACGTCCACCTTACTGAACCTAGTTCGCTGAAACCCTCTTCCATACAACCGTGTTAGTTTGCCGACTCCCTCTTCCACAACACCTGACCTGCTTCACCTACGTTGGTGCGTGCTGCATTCGATTTGCTTCACAGACTCAACAATCCACTACACCAGATCTGCTTCACCAACGCTCTTGTGCAGTGCCTCGAATCCATAATCGGTCGTAATAGATCTGCTTCACCGACAACGTCGTGCACTACACCGGATCTCCTTCACCAGCCAGCTTGTCAAGCAAGCCAGGCCCATCAACAACGTCCACAAATATGCTTCATCGATGCCGCCGTGATCTATCTGCTTCAGCGTGACTCACCACTACCAGGAACCCTCAACGTCCTTGACATGACCCGCAAAGATTCCGCGTATGCGTAGATGACGCCGTGACCTAGGTAACTAGATCTGCTTGTTCGTTTCAATATAGCAGGTATAAGCTTGCAACAGTGGACTGCATTTCTATGTTTGTAACATCCTCGCCTGATAAGGCTGAGTTCCCGTGTATGGTGCTAATCCTTGGATCGGTTCACTAGCACACACAGTACAGAATGATACCAAATATAACTGTGCATCCTAAATACAACAAATATGATCCAGAATTTACATTACATTATTCAAGTACACATCGGAAAGCAATAACAAGGTAGATCTCCATCCTCCAAATGTGCCACAGGCAAACAATTGTTGAGTGGAGTCTCACGAGCTATAACGATCACTCAGAAACGATATAACCTGCAACATGAAAGGTTGCATCCATAAATGGTCAATACTTTGAATGTATTGGCAGTCACTAGTATGTGGATATAAAATGGAGCCTATCAAGTTTATGCATATTTGGCTAAGTGGAGTTCATGCTGATTTGCATAAAGCAACAGTTTTATCCTAACATTTACAAATAGTTTTAATCCTTTTTGGAAATTCTCTGAACACATTGGAAAACACCAAGTGTTCCTACTCCCTTGTTCAAACCATCAAATTTTATTAAGAAATTGGAATATCGAGATCATCCATAAGCTTCAGGCCTTAGTTGCTCAATATTGTATATAACCGGGGACACGACTAATCGATTAGATTAATATTTTCTGCAGAAGTCGTACACTTTACCCACATGACATAATCTCGTCTTGATGTCACCAGTGGCCACTGGATTAGTACACACCAATTGGTATATCGGCATATTCGATAATGTGACGAAGTCTTTCCATAGAAGTCCTTCCAATACACAACGCTAGCACGTCTAACAAGCACCAATGTAAGGGTATACCTCCAATACACAATTCTAGTTAACCTAAAGAGGTACCAATGCAAGGGTCTTCCGCTATGTAATTGACTAAGCCAGAACCCATATTAACATGTGGCTGTACACAGAAGCCACTGCACGAGAAACATGTCAAATCTCTATGATCCTAGGTGGTATTCTTCTAGTGAACACACGAGAGAGGTAGCGAAAGATACTATCCCCTTCATTGCCACTTTATTCACAACTGAGTTTCCACATTCCACCCAGGTGAATATCATTGATTACTTGTTTTATTATATAAAAATACATCCTTTTTCAATACCTCATAACATGATATTCCACCCTGAATCTATAGTAGGACTAAGCATACTACAACTACGATATCTCCACTAGGCAAGATAAAAACATATCCTAAATATGACATAGCATAGCATATATATTGTAAAAATATTCCCACACATACACTTCTATTAAAAGCAACTACAATGCATAGGAAAATAAGTAGGACATTTATGATAGTGCCACTTGCCTTTAGTTGATATAGTCGTTTAAACAATCCTCACAATTGTAATCGTTGCATTCGTCACAATCTCAATAGTCACACTCCTCGCAATCTATCGCTTCGAACAAAGCACAACAAATACACCATTCAAAACATTGCAAACAAGCAACTATGCAACAATACAATAAAACAATGATAAAATAAATGCATGCATGATGATTTAATATGTCACAATGATTGTATTTAGTTCTCTGAACATTATTAGATCATATGATGCATGTGGAAAACCATTTAATGCAATAAATCAATTTATTACTAAAGCTATATTGATTTAATATGGTTTAACTCACCTTAATTCAAGTACTGATGTATATATTTTATTAAATTGTGAAATAAACACTACTTGATATGTACTGCAATTTCGAGACAGTACCAATTGGAATCACCTAAAAAGCATTTATAGATCTTTTTCTATGATTTAATTACTATTGCAATTAGGTTTATAGCTTTCTACAAATATTTTTGTTTTAACAATACCAAATAATTTGTCACGCAATTTCACTGGATATATATTTTCAATAAAAAAAGTAGCAATTGATTTCACTATTTTTGGAGTTTTAAGATAATTTTCCATGATTTAAATAGTGACTAGAAGGGTTTAAATCATGAAAACTATTTTCCCTGTCAATAATTATATCTAAAGCCATATTAATGTTGTACATGACACAAGGATTCTATATATACCTTAATTGTATTTTTATGATATATAAATGATTTTATGTGATTTATTTACTCTCAAAAGATCATTAAACTAATTAAATTACTATAGTAAATATATACTATAAATGTTGGATATAATAGCATATTGATATTCTTTGTATTATTTTGAATCCATAGATATATTATTTGATATTTTTGGACATGTATATTATATGAATTATAGAAGTTTAACTATTTTTCTGCATTTTTAAAATCTATTTCCAAATGCTCAGAGACGTGGCGGTGATGTAGCATAATTTTATTGGTTCTTACCCCTTCATTTAAGTGGAGAGACAAGGGCCACTAGATCATGATCGAATGGACGAGGACGTGTGGCTCAGATGGCAGCTTGGCTCGGATCGAATCGGTCTTCGCCGTCGGCTTAGCTCGGTTCTATGTGATCTGGTCTGTTGGCACAAGATCACGCAGCTGGGAAGCAACCCTTCAGAGCTTGCCAGCATGGACGGTGGCTGTCGGTGGCGCGAGCTCAGATGGTGACCATCGGCAGCCGCTCTAGTGATCTCCGGAGGCGGGGACGTGCACGCTGAAGAGTGGAAGGCGATGAGGAGATCGAATGCGGTCACGGAGGTGACCCTCGCTTCCCGGAACATTGACGACAATCGAATGGAGGCAAGGTGGTAGATACAGGCTCCGACGAGCTCGCGTGGATGCTCCAGTGCTCCTACGAACAAGGAACCGGGTCAGCGTGAAGTGGTACAGGACGGGGAAGAGAATAGGAGGGAGAGGAGGGTCGTGGGGTGACTGAATCGTCGAATCTGAGCTCGACCTCGAGCTTCCGACGGCGGCGACACAGATGAGCTTCGGTTTTTGGCTAGGTTTTTGTTTAAATCATGAAAAATCGCAGGAGGAGACAAAGGAGTGTTTATATGAGGGGCGAATATTGGCGGAGGGCAAGGAAATCAAAGAGGAAACGGGAGATTTTCTCGGATTTAGTTCAGGTGCGGGGAGGAGTTCGTTCCTGATACGAACTGAATGGGGACGAGGATGACAAGTGGGGCCGTGCTGCTAGCGGGTGTGGGAGACGACGCGGGCTGGCTGTGCTGCTGGGCCTGTTGCTGTCGCGCTGTGGTGCTGGCTTGCATGCTGCTCGCTACCGCGCGCGCAGTAGATAGGTAGGCAGGCTGAGATTAGGTGGTCTGGGCCGCAGGGTCGGCTGGGTAGGTTAGTTCTCTTTTTGTTAATTCGTTTTTTTAATTTCTTATTTGTTTTTTTATCTTTTTCATACAAACTCTAAATGAGCTGAAATTTGTCTCTAAAATTTTCTAAAAATCAGGAGATCAATCTAAGATCCATTTTGGCAATAATTTGCCTAGTTCAAAATAGACATTTCACAAATTTATGTATAATCCTTTGTAGGTGCATCTTCATAATTCAAGTTGGGGTTTGAAAATAGTGTTTTGCACTTCAAATTTTTCATAAATGCAAATGATGCCATGCCAATGCAATGCAAATGTAATTTTTTTCTAGTCCCAATTTATAAAATCTTGGGATGTGACAATATTGGTGGTAAATTTATACCTCAATACTAGCTTAATTGATATCCCACTCTCCCTTGATAAATTCGATGTAGTCTATGTTAAATACATGCATTAAACTGATCCTTCCGTTTCAAGGTATTAGGCGTCCTTTTTCTACGTATTTTTTCTTTAACCAACAATTACTATTAATATATAAAAAAAATTGGTAGTACAAAAATGGCACCATTAGAGTTCATTGGTATTATGTAGTTCATGACAAATGTTAAATCACTTAACATCTAAAGTTTTCTACCTGTTCTACAAGTTCGCAAGTTATAGCATCATAATGTGCATTTGCTTTGTCCATTGCTACAACACTGACTGTATGTAATTTTGGAGTTCATTGGTAGTTTTAAGCCACTGAACATGTAGGTTAACATTTCCTGCTCTACAAGTTTAGAATTTATGATATTTTAGTTTTAATCTAGTTGTACTAAGTAACAACAGTAACTGCATTCTCTTATGTAATTCATCATAAATTTTAGGTCATTGAACTTGTTGGTTTGGCATTCCCTCTACAAGTTATGTTATTATTATATGTTTCAATTGAGATCCGACAGTAGCTGCCGCCTATTGTGTACTACATCCATTCTGTAAAAGAAGACCTATACTTTTTTAAAGTCAAACAATGATAACTTTGACCAAGCTCATAGAAAAATATATTAACGGTTAATTTGTGACATTTGCGTCTATGAAAATATATGTCCCGGTGTATAGAATGGCATTGGTTTGGCATAATAGATGTTCCTGGTATGTTCTATAAACTTGGTCGAATTTTGCGTCGATTGAACTGTGAAAATATATGCCTTATTTATTATGGATTGGATTTAGTATTACATGGAAAGCTTTAAGGCACTTAACATGGTTATTTGCATGCCTTCCTCTATAAATTCAAGTTTTTCAATTATAATTTCTATAGCAGCAATATCTATCTTCTATTATGTAGTTCATGGCATTTTAAATCACTTCACATATGAGTTTGCATTCCCTGCTCTACAAGTTCACGAGGTATACCATTATAATATCTATCTTGTTCGTCGTAATGTTAGTACAGTAACTTCCTGCTCTATAGATCGTGAAATGTTTTATGGAACTTTTCATATTTGTTTGGAATCCTATTTCACAATTTAAATCATTACAATTTCTCTCTTGTTCGTGCTAAGGAGTGACTGTAACTGCATTCTATTTTTTCACCATGGCAAACTTTATGTCATATAAATGTTCTATTATATTCCACCATTCTCTGCACTACGTATTCACAAGTGATTATACTATAATGTCTATCTAGTTCTTTGTAAATAGCAACAGCCACTATCTGATATTATTTCCTCTCACAAGAAACACAGAGAATTGTAGAGTGAATCGCCCCTACAATCTTGTAAGTACCTATTGATTTCTGTTGCTGAATGCAAACATGTTTTATGTGAATGAGTGGTCTGAACCTATATGCAGAGGAGCAACAGTAAAGTAGATGCATCGTCTATCCAAGTACTAGATGTGGTGGATGTCTTCAATGAACAAACTGACAACAGGATGTCCTCCAACGAGACTGCACAAAGAGAAATAGTAAGTATCTTGTTTTTACTGAGATGTTCTTAGTGTCAGATGCTCGTTTGTATGAGGCACCACATTATTCGGCTAATGATTAGAACAAGGTTGACCTTAAACAAGACTGGACAAAAACCAAACGTAAATCCCTCGATTTATAATTCAATGTGCTCACTCGATTTTGGGGATGATCTATTATTTCTATATTTGACTTATGTTCATCTATCTATCTATTTGTCTATATGTTAACTAGACCAATCTATATATGCGTCAACTAGACTATGATTAGGTGGTGGTCATTTAAGTATATCCACTTTTATGCTAATTTGTTGTCTATTATAATATTTTTCTGCTATATTTAAGAGTTTGTATGCACTCTGGATATAGTCACATTGTCTAGTGTCGGCATCACATGAGTTAGCAGAAGATTAGAACAAGATGACCTTTAACGGTATTGTACAAAGACCAAACATAAATCCATTGATTAATAATTTAATTTGCTCACTCAATCATGGTGGAGATCTCTTTTTTTATATTTGACTGATGATCATCTATATATATATATGTTAACTAGACCATGATTAGTGGTGGTGATTGAAATATATCCACTTTTATGCTAATTTATATTATATTATAATATTAGAGGTCGCCACCATGATTGAGCTTATATGTACTTTGGAGGTAGTAACATAGTCTAGTGTTATATGTATGACACTAGTCTAAGTTACTTGGTCTTGGTGGGGAGTAACTTAGACTAGTAAAAATGCATAAAATACTAGTCCAAGTTACTCTACCAACACTAAAGGGGGTCTGGATACATTCGTTTCACAAAAGCCATAACATCTTATATTTTGAAATGGAGGGAGTTCTAGATAGACTAGTCATAGTGAGATTGTCATAGCTAGTATCATCTAATATATGTTGTCAGCATCACTGCATCATACAACTGATGATATTCTCGAAATGACTTGCCTAGTAAAAAAATCAATAATATGTATAGAGTGTACTTTTTGATTAAGAGAAGTAACAATGTTCTCCCTCGATATAAAAAGCATAATCAAGCTTAGTATGATACCCAATTACTATATATATGTACTATTACCATATTAATATGATCTAAAAGTCTATTGTGCACCTGGTGTTTGATTGCTAAATTCATTACCTCAGTTAGTCTACATGATGCACATATAGATTTTATTGCCAATTTGATTCTTTAGTTTGCTCATGATTAAAGCAATTTAATGATTTTCTTAACTTAAACAAGGGCAATTTCTGTCAAAAATATAATGTTTGATTACTAAGAAACATGAGACATTATGCATATGTTCTGACTCATGTCTGCTGGATTTCATCTATACATGGTCAGATGATCTTGTGAGTTTAATATTAGCCACCAGATGGTTCAATTGGTTATGGTTCCTATGCATATTTAGTTGACTTGTGATTGCAACAATGCGATATTTTGTCGTGGTTCCCATGGATGTAATGTGGATAACAGAGCTCGTACACCTTTACTTGACATTATATACGTTGGATATCTTTTTTTTCAAATAGTCTGGCAGTTTATATGATGCGCATAGCATATGATTGCTTCATTCCTATCTTCCTACTCTATATGGTGCACAAAGTGCTTCTATCAAAAGAATGTCACATTTTGGTTAATTTGATCCGCCACTTCATACTAGACATACATTGTTTAAATACTTTATTGACCTTGCAAAGTGCACATTATATCATTTGCTTATTTGTCTACTAGATTTTCTTGCCTAGTTATATATACAATGATACTGTTAGCAGTTGGAAACACAATAGTTGGAGGCATTACAAAGAAGGTTTGTACTAGTTTTTGGCTGCATCCAACTATTGTTTTGGCAGCAAATGACTCATCTCTTTGTTTCTCTTCTTTTTTTATTTACTAGCCCGACGATCAAAATATTTGAAGGATATGGCTACTGAAAAGCATAGTTGTAACACCCTCGAATCGTCCCTATGCAAGTTTTAGCCCTTTCCGCCAAACCCGCATAGAAACGATTCAAGGACGTCCACTAGGCACTTTCGTGCGGGTGGAAAACGAAGTAATACCATTATACAACAGTCCTCGATGGGACCCACAGAACAGATATATATATATATACAACATGACTCCAAGAGTCAAGAATACAGATATACAATACAAAGATCCAAATCACCTGGAAAACGACACAGCGTCCGAGTACGGACAAGATACAAAATAAGCTAAGAGCCCTGAAGAATAACCAATGGCGTCCATAACCCTGCCCAGGCCAAGCCAGAAGGGTAACCCTGCTAACGACGTCGATATCAAACCTGCTAAACAAAAGGGGTGCCGACAAGGGGCAAAGGAAAAAGAGGAGCGTCAGTACTGAGGCCAGTACATGGCGAGGCTAGAATTCGGCGGCTCTCACCTACATAGGTATGGTGGGCTGAAGCGGCAGCGCAGCGGCATTAAACGACCTATAGAGACTCGATACAACTGGCGGTTATCAGAGAGGGATAAGAAAGACCTATTCAGATCCAACCTGAAGCTAACACCAAACAAACCCATCCTGGTATTTCGCCCTCGAGACCAATCGAGGAAGTCGGATCAAGGAACTCACACAGTTGGCAATTTTACTCATTCCGTTATAGTTGCAGCAATTACTAATCAGATATAGATAACATGATTCATCCTGATAGCATAAGTAGTGGGCAGTTTTAATCACCATTCCGTTGTAGTTGGAGCATTTACTAATCAGATATAATTGTCCTGAGGAATCCCAAAACCCAGCAGTTGTTGGCACTTTTATCACATTCCATTGGAGTTGCAATACTTACTAGGCAGGTATAGTATGACACAAATCACCACAGATCCACCAGTTGTTGGCATTTTTAATATCCATTCCGTTATACTTGAACTGATTACTAATCACATATTAAGTCAAATTTATAGCACTACTTTAGTTATGCTTGTCTATGATCGAGATACTATGCTCCAAGTCGTCCACAACCGCGGACACGGCTTTCAGAAAGTTTTACCCTGCAGGGGTGCACAAATAGCAACACACACTCGATCAACCTCGGAAAAACCAACTCAAAACCCAACGAGGCATTCACGACAAAGCGATCACAGGATTCAGAAATATTTTAGGGGGCCACCCTACTAAGCTACCCGCAACGAAGTTGGCCGGCTCCGGAACGGACCCAGGGTTTGCGACGAAGGCTGTAAACGACTGGGAACGCGAAAGTGTGACTGGGCTTGTCGATACCGCGAAAACGTGGCGCGATCCAAAACAGTACAGGTGCTCCACGCACAATCTTAAATAAAGCAGTAAAGCATGGCATAAGTACATGATAGTAATAAAGCCCAAACTACTTTGTGTCCCCAAGAAATAGAAATGAATCAAGCTCTGGCTCAGGGGGGTCCATAAGGCCTCCCGGATATGGATAGTGCGAAAAATCAAGGAACAGGTATCAAGTACTCGGGGTCCTACGGGACACAAGTGAACGTGGAAGAACCAAATAACATCTATTGCCCACCGATGCCTCTACATTAGTTATATCTAGCAATTTAATAGTTGTAATTAAAGACATGTTCATCTCCGCCACTAAACATCTCCACCATAAACATCTGCCAGCATTCAATCAACTGCGGTACTTGACAACACGAGATCACGCCTGAGCAAGCAACTACGACTCGCAAGGCCAGCTATCTACCAAGCACATGTAATAGGAGGTGTCCAAGGCAATATAGAGGCTGCACGGGATATAACTGGTGCACGGAAACTAAAGCATCGTGACACGGATAGCAATAGATCAACAGGAGGAAAATAAACACTATAAATGCAAAATAGGTAGAAGGGGAAGAGATGCTCGCCTGGGAAACACTGCCGAAGGTTCATATCCGGAGAACTTGTCGATACTCGCATCAACTCATCGGCCTAATCCGCGAAGAAGCAAACACTAGAAGAAACACCGGATGCAATATTTAATACCACGGCAGAAGATCCGGCATGCTTATGATATGATGCAGATGCGGTGCAATTAAGCAGTATTAAGCGGAAACGGGGTCCTGACAAATGATTATATGGTTCAAGTTGTTTAGAACCCCCGCAATATAAATGTTGTCTTAACATGGCAAAACATGGTATCGGTTCGCTACACAAATTTAAATGGAGTCCGGAATAAGACAAAGATATTATGCAGATGGACTCCATATTTAATTATGAGGTGAATCGGCATAATGCCCCCAACCCACAAACATGTATGCAAGCATGAACAATTTATATGCAACAGATTTTATATAAAGCATTTATAAAACAGGGGCTCGGGAAAAAGGTTCACACATCTGGGTTTGGAAGATCTTGGGTTCCGGGGGTTCGGGGTTTGACAGGGTTCGACGGGTCAGCAGGATCGGTCTTCGGATCCGAGAGGAAGAAGAACGCCGGGTGCGGTCTTCGGGTCCGGGAAGGAGAACTTGGCGTTCCGGGAAGAAGGACTTGGTGTTCCTTATCGGAGATCTTGGGGTGTGGCGCCACATGGTCCGTGATGGCGAACTCGGGGTTCCGTGTCGACGGCATCAGGGTTCCGCGGTCTTATGCTCCGGTAGAAGTACTTGTCGCACCATGTTGGAGGCCTAGGGGTACCGTTTGTCCGTGCCGTTGGCACTCGGAAGATCTTGTCGGGGTTCTCGGCTTTGGGTGTCTGTGAAGGCGATCATGGCGTTCCGAGATGAAGACCTTGGCGGTTAACTTCAATTATCGGTGTCGAGGATGAACTTGTATTTCCACTAGGTTCAGTGTGGTGAAGACTTGTTCAGCACCGATGGTCTTGTCCGACTTGTCGCGCTTGTCAAACGGAAGAACTTGGCCTTGGTCTGGACGGGTCATCGACACAAGTACACCTGAGCAGGGTCACTAGTACCACACGATACTCATCAAACAGCAACAACGTGGTAACCACAGGGTCAACCGACCACACGCAGAGGTCGCAGGCGCGCATGGAGGGCCTGTAGGAAGGCGACAGCGCCAGAGAGACAGGGAGCACGGACTTCGGCCCGTGGTCGAGGCTCCAGGGGATGTCGTCCTTGACGGGAGCTGCCGGTGCCGCAAGGGATCGTGGGGTCGATGGCGAGGGCAGGCAGAAGGCGACGAGGAGGCCGGGCAGAGGAGGAGGTCGCCCACGGTGGCAGGTCGTGGATGCGGCCAGGAACGGCAAGGTCGCAGGAGGTGCGCAGGGCCCTACATGGACGCGTGTAGGTCGAGGTGATGCCAGAACAGAGGACGGCGCTCAGGCTCGGGGACGAGGCGCTGCAGAGACGCGGGGATGCAGGGTCGCTCGGGAGGGGATGGCGGCGTCGGGGAGAGGAGGAACCACAGCGAGGAGGCGGTGGAGCTCGTCGGGGGGGCGGGGATCAGAGGCGGCAGCGGGGTTGCAGGCGGGGAGCTCCGGGCGGGAGGCGGCCGAGGCGGGGGAAGGAAACGGCACCGGGGCGTGGGGTGACGGCGAGGAGAAGACGCGGGGCTTGGGGAGACCACGGCGGCGGGGTCGCGGCCCAAGGAGGCGCGGGAGGCCGGCGAGCGACGAGGATGGCGAGGTGGTGAAACGGGGCCCGGGCCAACGTGGGCTGCAGGGGCGGTCGCGGCCGGGGCTCACTCGTGGCGGCGGACGAGACGAGGGAGCGGCGCTGCGCGGGGCCTGGAAGGCGACGAGGTGGTGGCGCGGATCGAGGAGAGGGGCGGGGTAGACGCGGGGGAGGACGGAGCGAGGCGAGCGCATGGGGTAGGTGGGGATCCATCGGGGAGAGAGATGGTGGTGGGGCCGGGCGCGGGGATCGAGGTTGTTGGTGGGGTGGTTGGTCCAGGGGAGTTTGTCCGCTGCGGCGGCAGGTGGGGATGGGGCTGCGCGCGGGTCGGTGCGTGGGGTGGGGAGTAGGCCAGGTGGGCTAGGCGGGTTGGGGTGGGCGCCTGGGAGCGGCTGGCTGCGCGCGCGTGTGTGTGAGTGCGTGTGTGGGTGGGGTAGGTCCAGGAGAGAGAGGGGAGGTGGCGACCCAGGATTGGTGGAGGTGAGGTGGAGGGGGTGAGTTGGCAAGCACCGATTGGTGCAGGCAAGGTGGAGGGCTGGGTATGATTAGGATAGGGTAGGAAAAGGTTTAGATAGTTTAGACTAGGGTTTGGAGGTGGCCGGTCAGGCTTTCGGGCCTGGCTGGCTGCCTCCTAAAAAAATAATTTAAAAGTTCTATTGTTTAAAGCAGGACTTTTGAAAACTGTTGGTAGGCGAAACAAAATAATCCGAAGACCCGGGTTTTAATTTGAAATAAAGACGGGGCGTTTAGAAACTAAAACAGACTTTTCGAAAATAGTTTTATGCAAACAAATGCAAGATGACATGACGATGCTCAAATGCAAGGTGGCATGATGACATGAGCATGCGGTCATGATGATGCAATGCACAAAAACAACGCGATTTTCTAGTAGTGGTTTTTTTGCGGGACGCCACAATAGTGGTTGATATATTGTTTCTCTGAAATGATGCTGGTAGTCTATTTAAGACGCACACTTGATCTATTCTTGTTTTTATAAGGTACTGTCATAGTTTGCCGATGATTAAAAGAATGCCACCTTCTATGGTTGGAGGTCCAACCATAAGTTTTTGAACTGCACACTTATCTGGCTAGTTCATACTATAGACCATTTTTAAACGCTATTTTTATATTTTAGGTTAATGCTTTGTTGTCCCGACCAGTTCTGAGCAGCTGAAGCGCCTCTTTTTGTTATATTTTCTATATTTCTATTATGCAGTGATATGATTAGTTTATGAGGAAAAGAGTCTAGTTGCTTTATTCACTACATTCATTGCTAGACTAGTTTAGTTAGTCTGCATGAGACACATGTTGATTGTTGATTTGTTATATTAGGACAATGCCAATTTTGAAATTCTTTGACAACAAACATGGTGTTTCTTTGCCTACTTTGCTTCTCTAACTTAATATATCTTAGTTTCAACATGCAAATAATCGGTAGTGTTTGTTCCACAGAGCAGCTATGATACTAGCACATGTACGCATCGGTCCAGGATGTCGACTGTTCCTATTATTCCGGAAAGAGATGTACGAGACACATCATTGATTGTTCTTGGACAATGATGCATTAGAATTATTTTACATATAAGATGGCTGCCAGTTAGCTGGTACTCTGTGCTGACTTGATTTCTTTGTTTCAGGTTGCACATGAAGATATGGGGCAGAAGGGAGGAATCCTACGTTAAATATTGAGGTTATTTCATAAAGCAGCAGTGACAGTGGTTATTGCTTGCATCGGCCCACTATGCCTACTGTTCCAGTTTTTCTAGTACAAAGAGGTGTTACGGCTGCACTCCAAACAATTTATTTATTTGAACAAGAAATAGAGGAAACAGATGGAATAATCACGATTACATGTGAACAGATACATGAACTAAAAGATCGACAATATTGGACTGACTGTCTACTTGATAATCTCTTCTTCAGCTGTCATGGTAAGCCAGTTGTTACTTGTATGGCGATGTAAGCTCCGTAGCAGAAATCCTATTCCAACCCATGTCTGGTGATGTCTTTGTAATGCTTCATCTTGTTTTTGTTGAAATTCTGGTCTATAATAAATTTCAAAAAAATTCTTTTGTTGTAATATGGTGATCCTCGTGTAGCCATTAGCAGGCCAAAATATTAACGGTTTGTTTAAAACAAGAATTGCACCATAATTATAAAATGCGAAAATATGCCAGCCAGCAGATAGGCCCAAGAAACAGTAAAAAGCCATAAGTGGCATGTCAGAATAATGGTAGGCCACATAAGCGGCCAAAAGGCCTGAAAACATACATGCCTAAATAGCAATAGGCCAGAACAGTAAAATGCAGAACAGTAAAAGGGCCAAAGAGTAAAATCCCCGAATAGTAAAATGCCCGAACAGTAAAATAATGAACAGTGAAAGACCGAATAGTCAAAGGCACAAACAGTGAACGTCCAGAACAGTAAAAGTCCAGACAACAAAATAACCGGAAGAGTAAAAGGCCTGCACAGTAAATGGCCGAAACAATAAAGATCAGAATAGTATCCATAATTTTTGATGTTCCATGTTTGGTTTTATCTACTTTCTTGTGTTTTATTCCAACTTTGGAGTATTTCTATAAACTTTCTTGGACTAACCTATTAACAAGATGCCACAGTGCTAGTTGCCTGTTTTCTTCTGTTTTTGGTTCCAGAAAAGTCAGAAAATGAATATTCTCGGAATTGGATCGGACAAAAGCCAAAGTTGATATTTTACCAGAAGACTCACGGAGCCAGAAGACGAGACGGAGAGGGGACACAGGGAGGCCACACCATGTGGTGGCGCGGGCTAGCCCTGGCCGCGCCACCAGGTGGTGTGGGCCCCCTGGCCGCCCACCGACCTTGCCTCTTCGCCTATAAGATGCCTCCCGATGCAAAAACCCTAAATCATCAAGCCTCCAGCCACGAAAAGTTCCACAGCGCCGCTGCCACCAAAGGGGAGATTCAGGGGACAGAAAGTCTCTGTTCCGGCACCCTGCTGGGATGGGGAAGTGCCCCCGGAGCCATATCCATAGATGTCCACCACCATATCCATCACCATTGCTGATTCCCATGATGAGGAGGGAGTAGTTCTCTCTCGAGGCTAAGGGTTCTATCGGTAGCTATGTGTTCATCTCTCTGTCTCTATGCATGATCTTATTGAGATCATGAGCTTATAACCTATAGATCTACCTTGCTACTCAAGTGCTTTAATAGATCTCTGCTCTCCCCATGTGTGTGAAGTTGATAGTGTGCACACCATGGTGGCACTTAGGCTAGAGATTATAAATACTTGTTATGAGTTATATTTGGAGTTGGATGTCTTTATGAAATTGTGGTGTTTGTTTGAACCATCTAGTGCTCAAGGTGACAGTGTGGGGTTTTCTAGATGGGAAAGATGAACTTTGAGGTGTGCTGTTATAGCCCTACCAATGATTCGAATGTCCAACCGGAGAGTAGTTAAGAGTAGTATCATAAAGAGAAGATGTTTATATGAGAGTGTTCACTAGTGAAAGTATGATCCCTAGGCCTTGTTTCTAAGCATTGATACACCGTTTGCAATTAGATTTGTTACATGTTTGCTTGTTTCCATCTTTATTTCAGTTTGCCTTTAGTCTTTTCGACGCCATCAAGCTATTTTCTATCACTGTTACCACTTATAATTATCTATACCACTTGTATTTCACTATCTCTTCGCCGAACTAGTGCACCTATACACCTGACAAGTGTATTGGGTATGTTGGGGACACAAGAGACTTCTTGTATCTTGATTGCAGGGTTGCTTGAGAGGGAATACCTTTGACCACTTCCTCCCTGAGTTCGATAAACCTTGGGTGATCCACTTAAGGGAAAACTTGCTACTGTTCTACAAACCTCTGCACTTGGAGGCCCAACAACTGTCTACAAGAATAGAAGTGCGTAGACATCAGGTCCAGTTGCCGAGTCAGCTGCCACGCAAGCAATTACCGAGTCATACTAATAGTTGGGTCTGTGAGCGACTAACATTAGCCGATATATGTGACGACGATGCTTCTGTTCTACCACACCCCAGCAAACGAGACTGATACTAATTGAACAAGAAGACGATGGAGATTCTAACATGCTACTCTAGTGACCAAATGGTCACCTCTACAGACGATGGTGAGATCGACCACAGAGGAGCTGCTCTGGCTACCTATGGAATCTAGGCTATTGGTTATCTTACGTTGAACTAAAGGTACTGAACCGCCCGCAATCTCACACTGAGCAGAGATCTTCTAAGTTGTCGTGGAGATCGTCAGAATTGTCGTCAAGGTCAAGGATTCCCGATGGTCGGCATTGGAGAAGATAAAGTCGTTCCCCTCAATTTCGAACGCCCCTTCCCTTTTCCAACTACCCAAAGACTCCCCTCTGCATGGCGATTCTCCCCAACTGCTCAACTGACCTAGGGGTGAGCTCCACCGGCGGCTCACCAGAGTTCCCTTTTGGCTAGGTTAATGGTACATAGAGGGATTGAGAGATCAAGAGATTGACATATATTTTAGAACTAGGTTATGAGGTGCGATGATTTCAGGAGGGTCTCGTGAGGCTATTTATAGGGTAGAGAACTAGGTTGGTTCACTGGTAACGTGTCCTCGCCATTGTCGGGGACGAAGACAACGGGATTTGTGGTTGTTGTTATAACTTTGTAGAAAATCCCTGGGAAGGTTGGACCTTGGTGAAAACTTTACAGTGAGGTGGGTTGAGCTGCTGTTGGGCTTGCTAGGTGGGTCGCAGTCCAGGTAAATGTCCATGCATTTTCCTTCTATTTTTCTTTTTCTGTTTTCTATTTCTTAGTTTGATTTTCTTATTTGATTTTTTAGGGATTGGTGCTAGTTTGAAATGTGCTTGAATAATTCAAATTTTGGTTTATACTAATTCACACTGAGAAGTATTTTCCATTCCTTCAAGGATTATTTTGAATATTGACTTAAAGTTATTTCTTCCTCACATAACAATAAGTGATATTAAATTATATATTAGACAATTAAAAAGAATTTCTACTCAATAATATTTTGGAATGAATAATATCCCTTTGGAATAAATGTTGGATACAATTGTGTTCAAGACCTTGTATCATATTGCTTTAGAGGAAAATAGTAGGCAATACTTACCTAATAGGAAAGAATAAAATATCTATTGAAACCATCAATAAAATATTTGCTCAAAGTGAATACTTTGAACTTTAAAAGATTATCATAGTTTCTATATTCTTCCATTACTTTTATTTAGATAGCACATAAAGATTTATACATGCATTTCTTATCATGGCAAGGTAGAATAACCACTAGGGTTTTGAATTTGAGATAAATCACAAATGAATTCTTTTATTTGAAGGTACTTTACAATATCACGAGTAACTCAACATTGACTTGTGATATTTATAAAGAATTTGATATTTGATCAGCAAATTAACTATGGATAATAGAATTGAATTTCTAAATAGATATTCTTATGGTGAAAACCATAAGATGTTATTTGTGTGCTTTACCCAAAACAAAGATAAAGAATGTTTGTCCTTTAACTCATTGGAAAAAATCTAGGTTTATGTCACCTAGGGATTTGTGATCATAATCACATACACATCACACTAGGGTTTAGTGTTAGAGGAATATATTTGCTTCACAAGAGTGTGAGGAATGGTTCATCTCGGCCCTTTGAGTTTTAGAGTTTCCAGAGTGGATTGGAAATGGTCTCATAACCATAGGATTATTCATATGGTTGACTTGATTGATACGAGTCACTAGGTATGCATGCAAACATAGTGTAAACTTACTCTCTTGATTACTATGGCATGAAATAGATATAGGCTCTAGTTAAGAATAAGTTATACTTCATCCACTTAATTCTCATTAAGTAGTAATTCTACACATCAAAAGAATGTAATGGATAAGACGATTTATGAAAGGGGATTGTAGAGAATAGTCAAAGGTTGACCCCATGACTTGGATAAGATTTCCAAGGTTGAGATTCACTAGGTAAACTTTCCTATTCTTATTTACTTAGGATTCTAGATCTATTTAGGGAATTCCTTTCCTAGATATACTAGGCATGATATATTGGTACTATGCAACCATAGGTTCTAGGCCTAAACCCTCTAAAGATCTAGATGATCTCTAATCTACTGTTTACTACTATTTTTACTAATATGTTAGTTCTAGAGCTTTAGTTATAACCATTGTAGATTCTTAAGTTTTCTCATGTTGATGAACACTCCCTTCTCCTAGCTTGCCTTTTTTGCTTCACTTGCCTATCTAGATCTCTCTCTTACACTACTAGTGTGTGTTTCTAGTTTGTGGTTTATACCTCTCATTCAGCCTCTGTCCTGAGTGTGATTCTTAGGAGCTCTTTCTATAAAGTCGTGAGTTGTGATTTGTGTGGTGGTATTCTCATGGGTCTACTATTTATAGGTTCTTCGGGTAACTTGGGAGCCAAGTTTCGTAAGGTACCTTGGTAGCCAAGTTTCCTAAGGTACCTTGGTAGCCAAGGTAGGTGGGATGATTATCCACTCAAATTTATTAGTATATGAGAAGTGGCATTTATCACTAATGGGCCTTGGGCTTGTTTGCTATGTGGGATTTGATATTTAGGATTGGATTAAGAAATCCCATTAGATTATTTGCATTTTAAGTGAAACTTTAATTTGCAAATATGTCTTATTAATGTAAGCTTCCATCTTAATTAAATGAGAATTTAATTATCAATATGGATTAACAAAAAATTCCAACTTAAACTAAGTGAAACTTAATTAATTAAGGTGGTTTGTTCAAGTAAATCCTAATATTTGTAATCATCAACTCTCTAGGTGAGTAGATGATCTCATAGGTGCGTATTGTTAGTGAATAAAGTTTAGGGTTAATAATTTATATTAGTCATTCACTAAAGGTTTATCCAAGGCTACTACTAAGGCTTAGTATCAAGTATGGACTCATCCTTTAAGAGGATGATCTATCAAGTGATACATCTATAGGTTGGTTCTAGTTATCTACTCAGGTCTACTCGGGATTGAGTTAGATTTTCTATGGTCTAGAATACTCTTGCTCCCTACTAGGCTTACATCCTAAAGATGATGGTTATAATTTTAACATATCTAGATCTCTTTCTTTTGCTTATAAGGATTTAATATATTGAAGGTGTTAGGAAGTAATAGGGAGTAGATCAAGATTTAGATAGGTTGGTTCCAGTTATCTACTCAGGATTGAGTTAGATTTTCTATTATCTAGAATACTCTTGCGCCCTACTAGGCTTACATCCTAAAGATAATGGTTAGATGTTTAACATATCTAGATCCCTTCCTTTTTCTTATAAGGATTTAATAGATTGAAGGTGTTGGGAAGGAATAGGGAGTAGATCAAGATTTAGATAGATGAGGATGTGTGACATGGGTATGCCTATGGGTACTCGGGATAAGGCTATATGGTTTGGTCTAAGGATAAACCCATGACATAAATAAAGCCCATGAAGATTCGGGTGGCCCAAGCCCAGGGAGATGCGAATCCTTGGAGGACACGACAAAGTGTAGATAGGAAACTTAAAAGTGGAAAACCCTAATATGTAACCGACTCGTCCTGCTATCCCGAGACCTGGCCTCCCATATAAAGGCCTGGAGGGAGCAATGAGAAGAATCATCGCAACCCTAGTTCAGACACCGCCAAATTGCATCTGCACACCCCTGTAAACCCTCAGTTCCCCCATTAATCAAGAGTATACAAGCAAGAGTAGGGTTCCTTCCAAGGACCTGAACCTGGGTAAACCCTCGTGTCCCCAATGTGTTTGTTTGCTAGCTGATCGAAGCTTCCAGCACTCCCCACTTCCTCAAACCCAAGTCCATCAACCATGGGAACTGATGACTTAACCCCTCGCCAATTGGCGTCGTCTGTGGGAACTAGGAGCGCTGATGTTGCGGCTTTGACGGCCCCATCACCCACGATCTACAACTCCGTTGCAACGGAGAACCGTCTCCTCTTCAGCACCTTCGACTTCACCATCCACTCACCGGCAACTCGCCCGGCCTTCAAGTCCGTGGGAGATGGAACCAACATGACGATCAGTAGCTTATGCTTCTAGGTCAGCAAGATCGGCACGCTTCGCTTCCCTGATAACTCGCTAAAGCCTTCGATTGCACCAGCCTCATGGCTGCGACCACCGATTGGAACCTTGAGTGAGCTCAACGCTTCGGCATCAGCTTACGACACGGATAGAAACAATAGTTGCGACTCTGATATGTGCGATCTGTCATTGGAGGATGGCATCTATGGCTCCGGATCGGAAAGCTACAGGAGCAGCAGCTTCCCGAACAGCTACATGTGTGCCGTCATCACCAGCGGTGGTGAAGGCACTCAAGGAAACACCGGCAACAAAGAGCCAACCAACAGAGCCCCCACCAATAGCCCCACCAACGGAGCCCCCACCAACGGCCTCGCCAATGGTGATCCTCCCAACCCTCCCAGCCTCAACACCCATGGCGTGAACGCAAAAAACGGTTCGGGTCGACCACAGATACACCTATCTGAAGAAGGATGTGAGTGAGTGAGGGAAACCCTGCGGGGAAACCCCCTTCCAGACAACACATCCCGCAACATGCTGATGTGCTACCACTGGTTCCTCATAAAGGAGTTCAACTGCCAATAGGCGGTAAACGCTGAACTTGCCACGCACAAGGAAACATCCGACGAGTTAAGCGCCCGATGGGTGGCACTCTTCTCCATCGGCGGATCCTCCTCTAAGGGGAACAACGTCGCAGCCGCCAAAAGACACTCCCGACTCTACCACCTCGATGACAAAGATCGACAAGAGAACACCAAGGCCCTCAACTTCTCGTTCATGTTGATAGACTCTTGGGGTCACATGATCCCCAAAACACTGCAAGCAGCGGTAATCCCAACTACTACATAGCTGCTAATGAATTAGCCTTTGGCTGGAGATCCACGATCTGTTGTACACCAATCTGCCATCGCTGGGCTCGGATTGGTAGAGGCCGCACTGGCCAAGGACCCAACGCCGGAGCTGAAGAAAAAGGGGACATTCGCAAGGCATTGCTCACCATCCTCGAGCGAGGAGGAACATGACCTATTGCATCGACATCATAGCCTGCAGCGAAGAATCCACAACTATGACGCGTGTGATGAAATCACACAGTGCAAGGTCGACAAGATGCGCGCCAAGCGCGCACACTCAATAGAGTCTGAGGATGAAGAAACAGAGCTCTATAGCACTAGCTACTTCAGCAGAGCCATATGGCACACTCGGATGCCGAAAGTCTTCAAGCTTCCTTCGGACAACCCGAAGTTTGACGGCCTCCAAGAGTAGAAGATTTGGCTGGACGACCACATTTCCTCTGTCAAGTTGCATGGCGGAAGCAAGGACACATCCATGCAGTGCCTCCAACTATAGCCGAAGGGCGCCACTCGAGCCTGGCTCAACAATCTTCCTCGCGGTTAAATTCGCAGCTGGGAGGAGCTAGTATACAGCTTCGTCCGCAACATTAAGGGCACCTCCAAGCGGCCCGCCTCAATCGAAAAACTCCATGCCTGCTGCCAAAAGCCCAGTGAATCCCTTCGCTCCTACATATAGCGGTGGTCTCATTAAGAACTTAGCAGAGGACATCTCCAAGGAGCACGCAATCGATGCATTCAATGGAAACGTACGCCGTCGAGAGCTCAGGGAGGAGTTGGACCGCACCAAGCCCAAAACCATCAACCACTCAATGGATATCGTGAACCGGTGGGCGGACGGCGAAGACTCAATCAACAACAACGGCGCTTGCTCAGACAATGAGGATGACCTCGGTTGCAGGCGTGACCGCCGAGGGCAGCGTCAGATGCGCGGCTACAAGGACCATGAAGAGGTCAACATGGTCGCAGCTGGCTACTTCGACAAGCGCGACGACAACAACCACAATAGCGGATACCGCACCAGTAGCTACCGCGATAGTGGCAAAACAACACAAGTGTGGCAACTCCGCACCCGCGACGATGCACCTAGCGCAATGGAGAGGCTGTTGGGACCTTGCAACATCCACTTCTATGTCGACAAACATGACAACAAGAATAAATCCAGCCACCTCCTCAAATATTGACGCGAGTTCCAGAAGATCCAAGAGGCATACACCCAACTGAATCGCGACGTGATGAACCAGGGGTACGGAGCCGCACTAGGCGCCATAGTGTACGGGGTGCCACCACCACCTGGAGGACACAAGCATCCCGCGGCTGCGCCGGTGTAGAACAATAGGGGAGAGCAATAACCACACGCGCTGGGTAACATGGGTATGATCTAGAAAGGGCGCCTCTCCAACATGGCCCAGAAGACAATCACTCGCCAAATTAACTTGGCAGTAACCGCTCCACCTGCAACCCATAAGTACCTCAGTGGGTATGAATCCTACATCACCTTCGACAGGACCGATCACCCGCGTCAGGTCCCTTGACTAGGCCATTCTGCCCTGGTGCTCGAGGCGCATGTCGGTGGCTCCGAGATGAGCAAAATCTTCATGGACGACAGCAGCGGCATCAACCTCATGTTCGCCAGTACCCTGCGCGCCATGTGAATCCCCATATCGAGCCTGGAAGCATCCGAGAGGACTTTCCACGGCATCATACCAGGGAAGGGAATCTACCCCTAGGCAAAATCTGGTTGGACGTGATCTTCGGCACACCCGAAAATTTCTGACGTGAGCGCCTTGAGTTTGAGGTGGCCGACTAGCCATATCATTACCACGCCATCCTCGGGAACATGGCATTCACAAGGTTCCTGGTGGTGCCCCACTATGCATACCTCCTGATGAAGATGCCAAGACTGAACGACATCATCACCGTCCATGGAACCTTCACCATATCTGACAACTATGATAAGGAATTCAATAGAATCTCCCAGTCTTTTGGCATGCAAGAGGACCTGGCAAAGCTTAAGGAGTCAACAGACAATAGTCGTCCTCCTGTGATCAAGCAAAACGCACCATCCTTTGACTCCATGGTGAACACCAAGGCGGTCCAGGTACACCCGACGGACCCGACCAAGACGACCCTCATCGCCAACAACCTAAGTTCCGCATAGGAACTCGTGATCATCTAGTTCCTCCGTGAGCACTGGGAAATATTAGCCTGGTGTCCTGTGGAAATGCTAGTGGTTCCTAGGGAATTCGTTGAGCACACACTTAACGTGTCCCCAGATGCAAGACTATCAAGTAGTCGATGCATCGACTATCAGAACCAAGGGCAAAAGCGGTCGGCATGGAAGTCAACATACTACTTGACGCCGACTTTATCCGCGAGATCAAGGAAAGCACCTAGGTAGATAACCCTGTGCTCGTTTTGAAAAAGGACACGGACATCATGTAGATGTGCATGGACTTCACCTGCCTCAACAAACACTGCCCGAAGGATCACTTCCCATTACCGTGGATCGACCAAATAATCGACTCCACCGTAGGATGCGAGCATCTATGTTTCCTTGATGCCTACTCAGACTAACACCATATCCGAATGAAAGTGGAGGACCAAGAAAAGACGATGTTCATCACGCCTTTCGGCCTCTACTACTACACCACGATTCCCTTCGTGCTAAAGAACCAAGGTGCCACCTACCAACGATGCATGCTAGACTTCCTGAAGAGCTAGCTTGGACGCAACGTCTAGGTCTATGTCGACGACATAGTGGTCAAGACAAAGGAGGAAGCTACACTTATTGATGATCTCTGAGATACATTCGACAACATCGATCGCTACAGGATCAAGCTGAACCCGGATAAGTGCACCTTCGGCGTCCCATCTAGGCAACTACTTAGGTACCTTATCTCCGCAAGGAGAATCGAGGCAAATCTGAAAAAGATAAAGGCCATGCTGGCCATGGAGAAGCCGAAGAACGTCAAGGGCGTCCATCGGCTAGCCAGGCGAATGGCAGTGCTCAGTCGATTCATCATTCGGATGGGTGAGAAGGCCCTATCGTTCTACCAACTCCTCTGCAAGGCGGACCAGTTCGAGTGGACAAACGAGGCGCAAGAAGAATTCAAAGATCTCAAGTGCCTGCTCTCTACCTCACCTGTCCTGATGATCCCCAAGTAAAAGGAGATAATGCTACTATACATTGCCGCCACTAACCAGGTGGTCAGCACTGTGCTTGGGGTCAAACGAGGCGAAGAAAAAAAGGTCCATGGGGTGCAACGTCTGGTGTACTACCTCAACGATGTTCTCACACCCACAAAACAGTGGTACCCTCATTACCAGAACCTAGCCCACGGTGTCTTCATGACTGCATGGCAGCTGCGCCACTACTTCCAGGAGCACCCGATAATCATGGTGAACTACGCCCCGCTAAACCACACCCTCAACAACCCCGATGCAATAGGGCGGGTCGCCCTCTGGGGCATCGAACTGTCCCCATGGGACATCACCTACGAGCGGCGGACAATGATCAAGTCGCAAGTACTGCCGGATTTCCTCATCCACTGGATGGAGAACCAACTCCCAGATACACCAGATATGTGCAATATATTGTGAGACACTGGCGCATGGCTTAATAGTATTGATAGGATACCCATATCAACAAGTTGAAACTTCTTTTCTAGAAGCTCATCTGAAAAGAACTCTAAGGTTAAAGTGTGCTTGGCCTAGAGAAATTTGAGGATTGGTGACCGGCTCAGAAGTGGGTACTGGGTGCACACGAGTGAGAACAAAGTGCGCAGAAAAGACTAGTGTTGGTCTGTGGGGATAGTCTAGAGATCCTATTAAGTTGCTAGGAGTGATAGCCCGGACATGGAGAGTCTAGGATTTTACAAGTGGTATCAGAGCTGACCCTGGCGATTACACGGGCGTGTGCGGATCAATGGCGGGACATGTGGAGCATGGTGCGTGTGCCCTAGAGTGGACACAGAATGGCACATGTGCCAGAACTGGACACACAGACGCGTGCCAAGAGGGGACATTCCTAGCTTATGGTTGATTGAAGAGGGCGTCGATCTTCTGAGGGTGGGTGTATGTGAGACCCTAGTGCATGGCTTAATAAGATTGATAGGATACCCATATCAACAACTTGCAAGTTCTTTTCCAGAAGATCATCTAAAAAGAACTCTAAGGTTAAAGCGTGCATGGCCTAGAGAAATTTTAGGACGGGGACCGACCGAGAAGTTGGTACCGGGTGCGCACGAGTGAGCACAAAGTGCGCAGAAAAGACTAGTGTTAGTCTATGGGGACAGCCTAGAGATCCTAAGCTGCCAGGAGCGACATCCTGGGCATGAAGAGTCCGTGCTTTTACATCTATGGACATGCATTTCGATGGATCAAAAGCGTCAAGAGAGAGCCGGTGTCAGCATCATCCTAACATCTCCACAGAGTGACAAAATGCGGTATGTACTACGGATGAAGTTCCGCGCATCCAACAATGAAGCGGAGTATGAGGCTCTGCTCCACAGGATGCGAATGACCAAAGCCTGTGGCACAACATGACTCGTCATTTACGGCGACTCCAACCTCGTGGTACAGCAGACCATGAATAGGTGCGACACCCTAAGTGACAACATGATCGCGTACCGCGATCTCTACAACGCACTTGAAGGAGATTTTGACAGCTGCAAATTGTAGCACATCAGCCGTAAAATCAATGAGGAGGTTGACACACTCGCCGACATAGGCTCCACATGCGCCCCGGTGCCCACCAGGCGTATTCCTGGAGCAAATATGCGAATGGTCAATCGAGCTGAAGCCTACCAAAGGCCCACCAGAACAAGCAATGCACTCGGGCACCGCGCCACCCGAAGAATTCAAAGGACCGACCGAAGCCGAGCAAGGCTCCACAACTGAAGGCCCCATGGAAGTCATGCTCATCGAGCCATCCTAGCCTTAGCAGTACATCACGTACCTACTCACCAGAAAACTGTTGAATGACCCCACGGACGCTCGACACATTGCTCGGCTCTCCAAGGCTTTCACCATCATCAATGGCGAGTTGTACAAGCAAAACATCATGGGTGTCGTCCAATGATGCATCACCAATGGTAATGGCAAGGGCATCCTCCTCGAAATCCATCAAGGCACCTGGGGACATCACGCCGGCAGTCGCACCCTTGTCACTAAAGCTCTACGAGCCGGTTTCTACTGGCCAACCGCGACGTGTGATGCTAAAAGCATCATCGAGAGGTGCAACGTCCGTCAGAGATTCGTGCATAAGCCACATGCACCATACATGGAGCTCACGCCAATACCCGTGGCCTGGTCCTTTGCATAGTGGGGACTCGAGATGGTCAGCAAGCTGCAGAAGTCATCGCCCAGAGGATACATTTTCCTCCTCGTTGCAGTCAACAAATTCACCAAGTGGATGAAGGCCATGCCCGTCACCAACCAAACTGGGGCTACTGCCATCAAGTTCTTCGAATCCATCGTCTTCAGATTTGGGGTTCCGCACAACATCATCACCGTCAACAGGACAAACTTCACCTCGAACGAGTTCCAGGATTTCTGCAAAAACCTGGGCATCAACATCAGCTACGCTTCTGTGGCACACCCATAGACCAACAGACAAGTCGAAAAGGCCAACGGCCTAGTTTGCAATGACATCAAGAAGCTCCTCCTTCAAACTCTCGAGTGAGCGTCTAGAGCATGGGAAGACAAGCTGCCCTCCGTGCTATGGAGCCTACGAACAACCTCGAATAGTGCCACCAGCTACACACCTTTCTTCATGGTGTAAGGCGCTGAGGCGGTACTACCAGCTGAAGTATGCTACAAGGCCCCACGGGTCATTGCTTGCAGTAAAGCCGAATCTACGGTGGCACTCGAAGACTCCGTCGATTTTCTCAATGAGGCACGTGAAATTACCGTGGAACGATCAACGGTGTATCAGCAGAGCCTCCGCAACTAACACAGCTGATGGCTATGTCCAAGGTCCTTTGTCGAAGGCGACCTAGTCTTGCGACTGAAGCAGAAAGGGAATCTCAAGCTTGAATCTCCATGGGAAGGACCCTACGTGGTCACCGAAGTGATCTCAGGTGGCGTCTATCGCCTCAAGGACCTAGAGACTAGAGTTACATACTCCAACCCGTGGAACGTTGCAAAGCTACGACATTTCTACCCTTGGATTTTTTTCCTTTACAATAAGTCTAATCAACTAGGATACTTAGCCAAACAATGTACTCATGCTATTCTTCAATAAATAAAGCTAAGTTCCTCAACTACGAGTCTTGTTATGTTTTACTTTATGCATACCTCGTCGTACATACAACTCACCATCACGATGGCCCGAGAAGCTGACTATGCTTACAATTGAACCCTTGAAAACTCCAACCTAGAGGCAGCCCAACTGATAGGTTTGCAAGGTGCTGAGATCTATAGGCATCAAGCTAACAAAAAGACATCACATAATCACATTCGATCATATAAAAACTAGCAAGGTTATAACAATTGCAAGGGCCATAATGCCCACTCGAAACTATACACGCTTTACATCATTTGTACATACTTTGCAGGCTAAAATTACGCAATTATCGCTGAAGAAGGAAGTTGGTTCGCTCGTTGAACAAATGAACGATATCCTCTGCAGGCTCAGCAACCGCTCGATAATGCGGCCGCATATTCCAAGCCATTCCATCCGGAGGTGCCGAAGGACCTTGCGCAATATCCACCAGGTCCACATCAGGTTGTTGCATACGAACAAGGGCCAACACAGCCTTGGCCCCTACCACTAGTTGCTGACGGACGCACTCGCGAACCCTGCTTATGTCGTGAAACTTCTACAAGAGCGCGAGGACGCCGGGCTATGCCTGATCCAACAGAAACATGGCACCATACATAGCCGCTAGTGCTGTACGCGCATGCTTCGGGAAGTTCAATAATAGGAAGATGTGGTCTTGCAGTGTAGCCAGCACAGTTGCCTGATTCCTATCGGTCTAGAAGAACCCTCCGACCTCGAGCTTGGATTGAGTAAGGCAATTGAGTCGGATATTAACCCGCTCGTTTTCCTCCTGCAGGATAAGGTTCACAACTGCACATACAAGACATCGACTTGTCAGTCGGCATCACAACACTCATGGAAAACAAAAATCAGTTGATGAACACTCACATTGGAGATGCTCGTTGATTTGGGCCACCTCACCAAGGAGATACTCCTCTCGTTCAAGTACTTTTTTTGCCTTCGACTTCCACACATCAACATTGCCACGGATGATCAACAATTTTTTCTCCAACTCCTTCATACGGTCGCGCGGGAGGGGAGCTGTGACAGTTCGTCCACCATCGAGCGTGGAAGAGCTAAAGAATCAGATGAAGATGACACGTCCTTCGTATCACTCGCAAGACCCTAATCAAGTCAACAATCAAAGGATAAGAATTTCTGATCAAGAGGCAACAAGTCGAAGCAACACGATAAGTAGCAAGCAATCAACATATATATAGGACTTAAACAAGTTTCTGATGGGACAAGTCCACAAAGCATTCGAGGATACTCTAAAAATCCTAGCATTACTATACATGAAAATGCACTAGAAAGGACGTGGCAAGGCCTATGCAGACGCATCTGTGGGTTTCGTGGAGTCCGTGGCATCCTTAGATGTCTTGGCCTTTGTGGTAGCAGCCCCCGACGCCATAGCCTTCACCGCGGTCAGCCGTTTCTGCTCCGTGGAATACTTCGCGAGCATTTCAATGAGCCGAGGTCCATACTTATGATAGCAAATGGAAAAAGGCGCAAATGCTACCTCTTCGCCTTCTGTGGTCATTGGCGTCTTGGAAGTAATCTTGCTAATGTTCAGCCCAGTGTTGCAAGCCTGCGCCGTCGCCAGCCCAAGGGATGCACCTGCTCCTTTTTGCATCTTCTTATACTCCATAGGCACGCCCTCGATGAAGGATTCAGCAAGACCACCAGCGTCTTCAACAGCCTTGGCCTTCGGCATCATCTGCTCTCTAAGATGACCAAGCATGACCTTGGCCTTTTGGAGTGCATCCCTAGTGGAAACGCTGCAGTCTTCGATCGCAACTATGGCGCTAGCCAAGAGGTTGTCCCGAGTCAGCGCTTGACGATCAAAGTCAAGACTGGCCGCATCTGCAAAACCATAGAAGTTAATGGTCAAGCATAAAGGAGCCAAAGGAGGTAGAGCAATAAAAGAAAATCACACAAGAAAACCTACTGGAGAGAGCCTAGGTAGCTGTCATGAGATGATCCGTGAACCCCTTCTCTCTATCTGCTGTGGCCACCGCCAGGCCTTCCTCGCACTGTTTCGACTACATATTATGGTGCTCGAGGGCTTCGACTGTGTCCTTCCTCTTGGTATCCACCACACCGAGACTCATTTCAAGAGAGCTCAGCCGACAAAGAACTTGATTATTATCCTCTAGCGCAAGGAAAGGTGCATCAATCAAAAGCCGACCATATATTTAGCTAGATTACGCAAAAGAACAGAAGATTTTACCTTGGAGTTACCGAAAATCAGCATCCGGCTGCACATGCTGCTGACCTAGGCGAACCATGTTCTGCAGGAAGGGCTAGAGTGGCACTCGGCTCCCTCGAATGAACAAAACACACTTACATGGTCACCCAAATACTCTGAAGGTTCTTTTCTAATCGTCCGGGCAAGAACCCTATGCCCCACAACTTGGAGGAGCTCGAAGAGCTATCACCAGAGGTGGCCACCATATTTGGGGAGGGCTTGGTCGTCTGCATGCACTTGCCCTTAGAGTCCATGACTCCCTCATCTCCCATGTCCTTGCCACTTACGGACGATGAAGATGCCGTGACGCTTCAGCAAAAACAAATAAAATCTGGCTAAGAAGAGCAACAAGAAAGGTACTCTGAGCATTACAACAAAGGCACGGGCTTACCCGTCGAACCTGTCAAGGTCAAAAAATTCCTCCCGTTTCTGATTCTTCTGAGGTTGGGGAGGCATGGAATGGATGGGTACCACAGGGATCAGGCGCACGACACCTGCCTCAGGGGCAAGATCCTTTGATGTCTCAGGTGTGGAGGCATCCGAATCTTCACTTCTCCCCCGTTTGCGAGTGCCATCATCGCTAGACTCAGGGTCTCCATGTACCTCTGTAGACGGAACAGTTGAATCAGACTCATCCGGCTCTTCAGCCTTAGGAGGGAGTAGGCCTTTAGGTTGGGGAGGCAACATGCCTTTAAATTTCCAGTCCTACAAGAAATCCAATCGCACCATCAGAAGTACATCCAACAAGAATACAAGAACTAAAACAGTTAAAGCTAGGATATTACCTCGGGAACAGAGTTGGCGACACCAAATGGCACAGTCGTAGTTTCCGCGGGGAGATTCTCTGTAACATCACAAATTCAGCAATCCTGATTAGTTGTCCAGAATGCAAAAATCAGGGGGAACAAAAACTTTTTCTTGCTTGGTGGTGCAGTGGTTTCATACTTTTTGTATGTACTTATGGTCTTAATGTGTAGTAGAAGATATACTCCTCTACCTTCCCCCAGTTTACAAAAGCTACTTAACAAAACAATCTTGGCTTATTTTGCATATTCTCCATTGTTTTGGCATTTAAAAAACCTGAGCCAAGATGCCTTTGTAACCCTAAATATTTTAGTAGCTTCTATTAACAAAATTATGGAGATCTATATGATATGACATCCCTATGTTTTCAAGACAGAACCTTCAACTACTCTTACCCCCAGTTTTTTCAAAAACCCTTTTATAAAGCTTTTGAATTCTATCCTTGTAGCTTCTTCAAAACTAAAACCTTTTCAAAATACCCATCCTTACCTCAAGCTAGTCTTGATGGTAACCCTAGTAGTAGTTGAGTGGCTTGCTAAGATGAATTGTCTTGAACTGCTAAGATGCATTGCCTTGATCTACTGTTTGACTTGTTTGCTTAGGAATTAGAGTGAGCTACTCTAGGAGCTCATCCTCTAGGAATCAACTAAGTTAATAAATACCAAACCCTAAGAAAATTACCCAAGGCTTCAACTAACCTCTGTTCACTAGAGTGACTATCTAATCCCTTAACTAAATCACCTTAGAGTTAACCCTTTCTAGAAGCTTCCAAGTCGATGAAGACCAACTCAAAGCATGGATCCATTCTACTCAATCTACACTTCAACATCATCCACTTGATGATGAGTTTGGAACTTGCATCCTCTCAAAACCATCCCCTCTTATATTCTAGTCAAAAAACCTAAACTTCCAAAAATGACTAAGTCTGGAAAATGGTTATCTATATCACATTTTGAGTCTCTCTCTCTCTCTTTCTAAATCTTTGTGCATTTTTGGAAATGCACTTGAGCCATATTTTAAAACATCTTAAATACTCCCAAGGCCCACACTTGACCTTGGCTATATCATCTCTTGACCCACTTGTTCTTGATGGTTTGGTAGGCAACAAATTAATCTTTTCTACAAATCTTCCATACATGCCTATTTTGGCAGAAGCTCACATCTCCATGTTACCTTCTTTTGACCAACTCTTTGCATGATTTTACTCTAATAATGAAGGTTTATCCATCCATACTTCACTTGTTCCAATTGGAGCTATGTTCTTCTAAAACACACATGGTTTGTGAAGCTAATTAATATTCTGATATGACACCCTTATTTTTAGCCAACTTTGGTATCAATCCTAGGAAAGCTCAACCATGATCAACCTCAAATCTTTGTACCATGATTATATACATAACTTGGTATATCTATCCATATATACCATGACCCAAGGGGAGCTCTGAGCTCCCAGATCCAACAAAGTCTTGATGGTATAAAAGTAACTTTGCCCAAGATCATCAATTCCATTATTTCTACCCAAATCCAGTTGGATATTCAAAACCAAATGTTGAAAATGATTGATATATCATGTGGAAATCATCTTGCATGGATATCAAGATTTATCAAATATTATCCATAATTGTTTTGAGCCTAAAAGTATTTAATTCCCTTCTTTCAACAAAATCTCAAAACTTCCTCTATAAAGGAAAGTTTGTATTTCTCCAAAACAATTGTCCAACTTTAAGCACATTTGAGGCCTATATATCATATCATATCCTCCCACACCAAACATAAAGATTTTGCAGATTTTAATATTTTTTTTGCCTATTTTCTTAAATGGCTAAAATAGAAAACTAAATATTTTAAATACTTTTCTTTCTCACTAAATCTTAGGGAAAATCTCTAGTGGGTGGTTTGATGTTTAGAATCATCACACACAAAAACCCTTCTCTATCCAATTTAAAAATCTCAATTGAACCTTGAAAAACCATTTCAACACTTTTTGGAGAATCAATATAAAAAGGACCTATAACATTCAGAAAATTTCCAAATAAATCCTGGAGCTTAATCTTGAATTCCACCTACCAGTAACCTTAAACCCTCTTGCCAAGATCCGAAATCAAGAGGTTCTACATAATCATCAATATGGCCAAAAGTTGAATATGATCAACATCATGATCTAAACCTCACTCAACCTGCCCCAAATATTCTCTAACACTCCTTCCCAGCAACACACCTCTCTCTAGTTGTGCTACCGTAGTCCTACACCACCAGACTCTATGTCCTTTGGTCCACATGTGTTTAGAAAGGAAGGGGAAAGAGAGAAAATATGCATCTTGCGAAACCCTATAAAATCAATGCAGCGGCCTACACCACTCCCTCCCTGTCTCCATGCTCGACCCAGAGCCCCATGTTGGGCTACGCAGAGATAAACAAAACTTTCCCCTACATAGTGCTCCCAAGATCTAGCTCAAGTGATAGGCCACAAGATTTACCACTAGACGTGCATGTGCGGATTGTTGATGAAGCGCGCCAGTTGATGCCGTGCCAAATGATCCCACGCACAGCACGTCTAGATCCCCATGAACCTCCTTGTCTCCAGCGCCGCATGTGAAACGCCTCTACCGGTATCCACACGTACATGGAGGAGCTCCAGGCAGAGGACTGCTAGATCCTATCTAGACCGAAATGGTAGTGGAGAAAGTGATGGCTAGGTCAGCGACTATCCCTTGTCACTCCACTTATATACACTCCTAGCTGGGCTCAACGCTTGAGGCCCATCTAGGTCATATCCCAATTTCCATATGGGTCGAATTCACATGGGCTCCTTTCCCTTAATTGTGTGACCCTGTAGGTTCACATACACTTGGACACCACACGATTCACCACTCCGACTCGATAGCTGGTAGAGGCCTCTAGCAAGACATGCCAACTCCCAAGCGCCGTAAAGTTAGAAGACAAACCTTTCTGAATGTGACTTTCATCCAAGTCCCTTTGCCTCACAATATACCTTGTCAAGCTATCGACGAGTAGTTTCCATCCCTTTAATAGCTCGACTCTCTCTTCTTGTTCCATGATATATGATTCATTAGACTAACACTTAGTCTGAATCCTTGGTTAACACTTAACCAAGTCGCGCATGGCCATGCTTCTGAATCATATCACATGAGAGGGTCTAGATAATATCTCTCCATTATGGAGGGGCAAATCCCATCTTCGTAATCCATGTCACGCAGTTTGCTTCGCAACCAGCCCAAACTCTACCTTTATAACTGCCCATTTATGGAATATCGTTTGAAAGAACCTAAGCTAGCGATCCACAACTCGGATCATGCGATTACCTTAGGTCAAAGGATTCCATTGCCTGAGACTACAAATGATAACATGCTTGTTGCATCTCAACTGTGGGTCAGCCTAACTCGCTAATCTCTTTAGCTGAGTCCATGTAAGTCAGAATGGAATCACCATGCCTATGACAAGTGGAACCGTGTCCTCAGCCGATTTGCACATTGGTCTAAGTTGTGTGTCCAGCACAACCTCAATGACCAAGGACAATCTAGTATGAACAAACATGAATATATAGTTCCACAACTGAATCACGTATTCAATGATATATATCTGACGTTCATACAGGGACAAATTTATTACTATATGAATACATTTGGAATTACATCATACATGATTGCCTCTAGGGCATATTCCCAACACCCCACCACCCACCTCTCCACCACCCTGGTTGTCCAACCAGAGCCCTTCCCTCTCCTCCATTGCCCTAGTGGAAAATGTCCAACATACACCCCACCTCTTGGGTACATAGCCCACAAGCTACTCTGACCACCCCTTCCTAGCTCATTCTACCTCTCTCCCTTCACTTCTTCCTCTCCCAGCCTCCCAGCACCCCTCGCCCTCTCTGCTACCTAGAAAGAAGAAAACCACCCCTCGGGTCTGAGAGTAAGGCACAAGGGTTGCCGACAAACTTGACCACCCCAATCCCCTCTGTTTCGCTCTATGATAATCCTTTCATCTGACCTACCTACCCGTGTGTGTCTTTTATTCCAGGATCGAAGGAGCAGCTGTCGTACCGAGATAGACGTGGTGAAGCTCCTCCACCATTTTCGAAGCTCAGAGCTCCTTCACCATTTTCGACGCTCTGAGTCTCCGTACCCCTCTCCGGCACTTCCTGGTGACATGCATCAGTTCTTCCGAACATGTACGCTAGCAAGGAGGTGCGGGTTCCCTTCCATGTACCAAAACCAATGTTGTCACCCATCCTTGGGGTTGGTATGGAGAGCCACACCACCTCTGATGCTCGTTGCCATCTACCTTCGCCCCTAGGTGAGCCCCTACGGTTCTCAGTGCCATCCTAGGGTTTCATCCACCATCCCTGGAGATAGAGGTTGAAGACGTCCCCACGCCATCCAATCATCTTTACTCCTACGGCCCAGATAGATCGATACCTGTTCGGCCGTTGTCACTCACTGATGAGCAGGCCCAATTTTTTGCCTGTTTGAAATTGTCTTCCGTGCACCGCGTGGATTGTGTGGGCTGGTAGCAGCCTCTCAGCCCATCTCGGCGCAGAACCAACCCACGCCCTCTGCCTCCCCTTGTTCTTTTCTAATTTGTCACTAGATCTGTATTCAAACCTACAAGCTTTAATTTAAAAATAAAATGGAAAATGAACCCAATTGGCTAGATCTAAATTTTACCCAAGTCCCCTGATGTTTGTCAAACAGGCAGGGCAACCCCCTGGCCCAAGCTTTAAACAACATTTCTAGAAAAATAATTGGTAGAAGATATCCTTTACACTACAAAAATATTTCAGTAAGTTTGGTAGATCCATTTAGGTTGAAATCACCCCGTACTGTTAAGTATTTGATATACCTTTCTTGTCACACTTGATTCACCCTAATAAGCCATGTGGTCTGTGAGTATCAAAAATAACAAAATTCCTTAATTTCTGCCTTTAGAAAATTCTCTAGGTCATCCTGTACCAAATTTTGAGTTTTTTCAACTCATAATAAATAAGTATAAATATATATATATTCAAGATCCTAGGAGATCAAGATTTATTGAGCTCCTGGTAAATTTTGGTGAATTAAACAATTATGTCTAGTGTTGTTTCACCAAATAAATCACCTATGTAAATCTACAACTCCAAACATTGTGATTCCAATCTCTACAGGAAGGTATTTGAAATACCTACTATATGCCTTTGGATTCATATCAAAACCTTGTGTAGGCTAAATCTGGTGAAAAAGACAAGTTACCAACATAATTGACTATGATATTTTCCGAAGGACATTCTGGTAATTATTTTGAAGTAATTCCAACTCTCAAAAATCAGAAACTCAATGGTCTACAGAACCCTCTGAGGAAAAACTTATTTGAGTTCTAGATATTTTCTGGTGAATTATTAACCTAAACTAGGGTTATTTCCACTATAAAATCCATATCTAATTAAAGGAAATTGATAAAATCATGAAACCACTTTTGTTGCCTTTTTTTATTTCAATACCTATATATTGATATTATTTTTATACATTGATATCATATAGACCCGAGCCTTAGTTCAAAACCCCTTCATTAGGTGGTATTTGGCAATTAAATCATAAAGGTAATTCCACAAAGGCAATTATAGTAATTCAATGTGCTATAAACTCAATGTAACAAAACCTACTGAAGTTAGTAATGTGTTGTATATTTGTTTGCTACATTGTATTGGTGCCTGTATGTCTTGTGTTGATTGTGGCTTTGTTTGTGTGCATGTATTCTCTTTGACGATGATAGTTGCGATCATATCGAAGACCCGGAGAAGATGGTTGGTGGGGATATACTTTATGGGTATACCAATTTTGACTCGCTGACTAGGGTGGCCGATAGCTGTGAGATTCGACACATTTTTGATGGATTTTATTGATAGTTTTCTCCCGGATTTGATTGTTTTTTGGTTTTACCAAACGCTAATACTTTGGTAGCAAAGAAAACTTGGTTTTTAATGTGTGTTTCAGGTCCTGAACATTAACATGAGGATTTAACTAGAGAAATACAATATTCTGGAGAAAACAAGCAAGTCCCACTTTGGAAGCACGCGAGGGGAGTTAACAGAGGCTTTAACGAGCAACTATACAACGGGAATATTTTTCCGGCCATATAGTTGCTGCCGTATAGTTGCCGCCGCCTCTGTCTTGTCAAAAGGGACAACTTCCATGAAGGGACCGAGAGCGAAAACACAACACAACGGCCACCACACCATCCAGAAGGGGGAAAGAAGAGATCCGGAGAAGAAGGAGAAGACATTCTTCATCTCGCTCCATGATGTTCGACCTCCTAGCCAATACACCCCCATAGCCACTACTTGTACTTGAGAGAGAGAGAGAGGGATCTCCACCTTGCAAGACTAGGGTTTGAGATTGTCTTCCCATCTTGAATTGTGTTGGATATTTTTCTATTCTTATTGTGGATCTCCACGGTAATACCAAGACGAATTCCCTTTATTTGATTATATTGATGATCCATTCTTCTCTCATGTGTGAGTAAATTCCCTTGGGCGTGGGAGATGTAGGGGATTGGTGAGAGGTGATGTGCCTTCATATATTTTCCATTAGTTTGTGATTGATTCTAATTACTATATTATGTGTGCTTGACTATCTGTGGGATGCTTAATGCTTGTTGTCCAATTAAGGGCCCAGACAACATGATACCTTGTTCTACATAGATAAGATCTTGTACGCTAGTGGACCGGCGACCCCTGGGTGACACGGGGATATCAATGGAAAGCTAGTTGACTCAAAGATAACGAGTAACCACTGTGCTTATTGCATTAGTCTGATCCAAGGAGCTTAATCGCTAAGCAACCTGAAGGGTCTTAATCGTCTAGTGTCTGACCATGGTTTTGGTAGAAGGCTAGTAGGATTATTGAAGTTGGGATGAAATCTACCAAGAGGATTTCCAGCTAATTATGGGTTGCTCGCCTACACATATATCTATAAGATTATAATTGTTACATTTACCACTCGTCCACCTGGCACATTCACTATCACCTTGAACTGAATCTCCCTACGCCTTCTTTCGCCATCTGCAGGAAACAACAAACAAGCAAAGTCATTCTTTACTTTTATGCATTATATTTCTGAAGTTTACATTTTAGTTCTATTTAAATCTATCGCATTTACTCAAAATCCCATTCTTATTTCAACACTTGCAATCAATTCACTTGGTGACATGGGTATACCCTACAGGTACTCGAGCTTGGTATATACGGCCCAAATACATACAGACCCACGGTGTCGCCAAGGCCCGGATGGAGGGACTCGAGTAACCTATGGACTCTCAATTGCTTGAAGGACAAGAAGAAGCTAAAGATAGAAAGTTTGAAGGGGAAAACCCTAACTTGTAACCGACTCGACCTGCTACCCGAGACCTAGCCTATCTATATAAAGGCTAGGAGGGGGCGGCGAGGAGAACACACGCAACCCTAGTTTTCGCAACCCTCGCCAGATTTCATCTGCGCATCATTGTAACTTTCGACTCCCTCGATAATTCCACGAGCAGACAAGCAGGAGTAGGGACCTCTACGAGGCCTGAACCTGGGTAAATCCTTTGTCCCCCGTGTGCTTGTTTGCTAGCCGATAGATGTCTCCAGCGCTCCCGCCTTCTCCAAAACCCAAGTCCATAACAATGGGCATTGACGAGTTAAACCCTCGTCAATTGGCGTCGTCTGTGGGAACTGGGAGTGCTGATGTTGCGGCTTCTTCGGCCCCATCAACCGCGATCTACAACTCTGCAACAACGGAGATTCGCCAGCTCTTCGGCGCCTTCGACTTCACCGTCCACACGCCGGCCACTCGCCCGGCCTTCGAATCTGTGGGCGAAGGAATCAGCCTGGCAATTGGGAGCTTCTGCTTCCAAGTTGGTCAGATGGGCACGCTTCGCATGCCCGATCATCCGACGGCACCGGCAGTTGCCCCAGCATCATGGTTCCCTCCACCGATCGGTACCCTCAGCGAGCTCAATGCTCCAGCTGCGGTTGGGAACATGGTAAGCGACAGCAGTCGCGACTCCGATCTAAGCGATCTGGCCACTGAAGAAGGAACCTACGGTTCCGGATCTGAAAGTTGTGGAAGCAACAGCCTCCCAACTCACTTCATGTGCGCCGTCATCAACGCGGGCGATACCTCCGCCAATCGCAGCAACGGCCCCGACCCGCCCAACGCCACCAACGGCGGCAACGGTGGCAATGGAGGAGCAGTCGAAACCCCTACCATAATCAACGAGCAAACAAGCAAACGCGTCGTGATCAGGCTTAACGAGCAAGAGTGGGAACGCTGCCGCGAAGCCCTAGGAGGTACACCTCTACCCCTCGGGTCCCTGCAAGAACTACTGATGGGCCACCGCTGGCTCCTAAAGGACGAATTCAAGCGCCAGAAACAAGCAATCGCGGAGCTTGAGGGGCGTAAAAAGGCAGCAGACGAGTCAAGCCTTCATCGTGCTGGGCTTTCCTCCTACGGAGGATCCTCCTCAAGAGGCAACGAACATCTCGCCAAGAAGAGGCAGTCGTGGATGGCTCACCTCACCGAACAAGAACGCATAGACGCCGCATCCTCGATTTCAGCTCTATGACAGTCGACACGAGAGGCAACGTGGTTCCAAGGACGCCGCAAGCCGCAGTGACGGCGGCCACCATGTACCTTCTCAATAACCAGCCACCAGCTGGAGATCCTCGGACGGCCATGCACCGATCTATGATCGCGTGCCTTGGGCTAATCGAGGCCGCCCTCGACAAAGAACCAATACCAGACCCCAAAAAGGGCAAAGCGTTAGCAAAACGCTACTCCTCGTCCTCGTCAAGCGACGACAGTCACGACCTGTCTCGACGTCGCCGTTCACGACGACACGATCGCGACTACGATGCACGCGACGAGCTCACGCAGCGCAAGATCGACAAGTCAAGGGCACAACGTGCTCGGTCGACTGATTTGGAAGAAGAAGATGGAGAGCTCTGTGGTGCTAGATGCTTCAGCATATCCATCAGGCAGAAGCGAATGCCTACAGGGTTCAAACTCCCATCGGAGAACCCGAAATTTGACGGTCTACAGGACCCCAAGATCTGGCTGGAGGATCACATCTCTTCAGTCAGGCTGCACGGAGGCAGTCGAAGTACTGCCATGCAATGCTTGCAGCTACAGCTGCAAGGTGCAGCCTGGGCATGGCTCAATAACCTCCCACGCGTATCCATTCGCAGCCGGGATGAGCTGGTCTACAGCTTCGTATGCAATTTCAAGGGCACATACAAACGCCCCGCTTCAATCGAAGTACTGAAATGCTGCCAGCAAAAATCTGGCGAATCGCTGCGCTCTTACATCCAAAGGTGGTCCATCATCAAAAACTCCACGGAGAACATCTCGGAAGACCGTGCGATTGATGCATTCAACGACGGTGTCCGCCGCATAGAACTCAGGGAGGAGCTAGGATGCTCAAAGCCCAAGACCATCGACCACCTGATGGAGATCGCGAACCGGTGGGCTGATGGAGAAGACTCGCTGAAGAACCGCGCTCACTCTGACGAGGAAGCAGAACTCAGACGCGACCGCCGGGGCAAACGTCGTATGCGCGTCTACGACGATCGCGATGACGTTAACATGGTCGCCACCGGTTACGCCAATAGACGCGACGACAACCGCAACAACGGATACCATAGTGGCGGATATCGCGACTCCGGGAAAACCATGCAAGTATGGCAACACCGCACCCGCGATGAAGTACCCGCGACCACCATCGAAGAAAAACTGTCCGGACCATGCACGGTACACTTCTACATCGATAAGCATGACAACAAGAGAAAGTCCAGTCACCTCCTCAAGGACTGCTGTGAGTTCCTCAAGCTACACGAGGGATTGGTGCGGATGAACCGCAACGCGGTCGAAAGAGGCTACGGAACTGCTCTTGGCACCGTGGCACATGGCGCACCACCACCACCACCTGGGCCACCCCCAAACGGAGCTGCACCGGACCAACACCACAGAGGCGAACCGTACCTATGGGCCATGGGTACCATGATGATCCAAAAGGGGCGCCCCTCCAATAGGGTGTAGAAGGCCATCACTCGCCAAAGTCAACTTGGCCACACACTCGCCACCATCCACCACTGAGTACCTCAGTGGCAGTGAGTCATGCATTACCTTCGACAAACGCGACCACCCGCCTCAAGTACCTCGCCCGGGTCACTGCCCCCTCGTACTCGAAGCGCAAATTGGAGGCTTCGACATGAGTCGCGTCTTCATGGACGGCGGAAGCGGTATTAACCTCATATTCGCGAGTACCTTGCGAGCAATGAGGATCCCTCTAACCTGCTTGGAGGCATCAGACACAACGTTCCACGACATCGTCCCAGGAAAAGGCGTATACCCCCTGGGCAAAATCAACCTCGACGTCATATTCGGCACGCCGAAGAACTTCTGGCGCGAGCGCATCGACTTTGAAGTTGTCAACTGGCCCTCACAATACCGCTGCATCCTCGGGCGCGTCGCGTTCGCTAGGTTCATGGCAGTACCTCACTACGCCTATCTACAGATGAAAATGCCAGGTCCAACGGCGTCATCACGATCAACGGGAGTTTCGAGCGATCTGACAGTTGCGACAGGGAATTCAACAGAATCTCCCAGTCCTTCGGCATGCAGGAGGAACTCGCGCGACTGAAGGAAACGACAGACAACAGTCTGCCCCCCTGAGTAGGTCAAGCTCACCTGATCTCTCCTTTGACTCATCTGTGCACACAAAGAAGGTGCAGGTCCATCCACCGGATCCCGCTAAAACGACCCTCATCGCCAACAACTTGAGTTCCGCATCGGAACTCGCGCTCGTCGAATTCCTCCGTGAGCACTGGGAAATTTTCGCCTGGTGTCCTGGGGACATGCCAGGAGTTCCCAGGGAATTCGCCGAGCACGCACTCAATGTCAACCCCGACGCAAGGCCAGTCAAGCAAACAATAAGGCGACTGTCAGAGCCATGGGCACAGGCAGTCGGAATGGAGATCAACAGACTCCTCGAGGCCAAATTCATACGCGAGATCAAGGAAAGCACTTGGCTCGCCAATACAGTACTAGTACCAAAAAAGGACACAGATATTCTGCGAATGTGCGTCGACTTCACTTCTCTTAACAAGCACTGCCCAAAAGATCACTTCCCGCTACCACGAATCGATCAAATCATCGACTCCACTGCTGGATGCGAGCGCCTCTGCTTCCTCGACGCCTACTCAGGCTATAACCAAATTCGAATGAAGGAGGACCAGGAGAAGACCGCGTTTACAACGCCCTTCGGCGTGTTCTGCTACAACACAATGCCCTTCGGGCTAAAAAACACAGGAGCCACGTGCCAGCGGTGCATGCAGGCCTGCCTCAAGGAGCAACTTGGTCGCAACATCCAAGTCTATGTCGATGACATAGTAATCAAAACCAAGGAAGAAGCCTCTCTAATCGACGACTTGCGCGAAACCTTCGCCAATCTCGATCGCTACCGGATAAAGCTCAATCCGAACAAATGCGCCTTCGGCATACCCTCCAGACAACTGCTCGGGTATCTCATCTCCGCGAGAGGGATTAAGGCAAACCCGAAAAAGATAAAGGCCATACTGGCTATGGAGAAGCCAAAAAACATAAGAGGCGTTCAACAACTAGCTGGGCGAATCGCGGCCCTCAGTCGATTTATCAGTCGAATGGGAGAAAAGGCGCTGCACTTCTATCAGCTCCTCCGCAAAACCGACAAATTCGAGTGGACCAACAACGCGCAAGAAGCATTCGAAGACCTCAAGCGCCTGCTATCCACCTCGCCAGTATTGGTAACTCCACGAGAAAGGGAACCACTGCTGTTGTACATCTCCGCCACCAACCAAGTGGTTAGCACAGTACTCGTCGTCGAACGGGCCAAGGAAAACAAGGTCCACGGCGTACAACGCCCCGTATACTACCTCAGCGAGGTCCTCACGCCAACAAAACAGCGGTACCCGCACTATCAGAAGCTGGCGTATGGCGTCTTTATGCCGCCCGGCGACTGCGCCACTACTTCCAGGAACACCCAATTGTGGTAGACAACGACGCCCCATTGGGACATATCCTCAATAACCTTGATGCCACAGGGCGAGTCGCGCTTTGGGGAATCGAACTGTCTCCACGAGACATCACATACAAAAAGCGCGGCGCAATTAAGTCGCAAGTTCTCCCGGACTTCCTCGTACATTGGATGGAAAACCAACTCCCGGACAAGCCAGACATGTCCTACCTCTGGACCATACACTTCGATGGGTCCAAGAGAAAAGATGGAGCAGGAGCAGGTGTCATACTGACATCGCTTCAAGGGGACAAGCTGAAGTACGTCCTGCGAATGCAGTTCACAGCCTCAAACAATAAGGCTAAATACGAGGCCCTGTTACACGGGATGAGGATGGCAAAAGCCTGCGGCGCAAAGAGGCTAATCATATATGGCGACTCGAAGCTGGTCGTAAACCAAACAATGCACGAGTGCGACGCACTAAACGACAACATGATCGCGTACCGCGACCTCTACGACACACTTGAAGGAGACTTCGACGGCTGCGAGTTGCGACACATAGGTCGCGAAAGCAATGAGGAGGCGGACGCACTCGCCAACATAGGCTCCACCTGCGCACCCATACCACCTGGGGTATTTCTCGAGCGCATATGCGAACGCTCCATCAAGCCGAAGGCCGCAGAGAAGAAAACAAGCGCAACAACGGACTCGGGGGCTACGCCACCCAATGAGCCAACACCAATCGATGATTTGGAGCTCGACACAGGACTCGAGGGGCCAATGAGCGTCATGATGATCGAACAATCCTGGACGCAGCCGTACATCACGTACCTCCTCAGCAAACGCCTACCGGACGACCCGACAGATGCACGACACATCGCACGATGCTCCAAGGCATTTGCCGTTATCAACGACGAACTGTATAAACGTAGCATCACAGGCGTGCTATAGCGATGCGTCTCCCTAGCCGATGGAAGAGCAGTCCTCCTTGACATCCATGAAGGGACCTGCAGGCACCACGCCGGCAGCCGCGCCCTCGTCGCCAAAGCTATACGAGCTAGATTTTACTGGCCCACGGCCATGCGCGACGCCAAGGATATAGTCCAAAAGTGCAACGCCTGTCAGCGATTCACGGACAAGCCACACGCACCAGGCACAGAGCTACTGCCTATTCCATTGGCCTGGCCCTTCGCCCAGTGGGGACTCGACATGGTTGGCAAACTTCAAATGTCCTCGCAAGGAGGCTACGTCTACCTCTTGGTCGCAGTCGACAAGTTCACCAAGTGGACCGAGGCCATGCCAGTGACCAAGCAATCAGGACACAGCGCAGTCAAGTTCTTCGAGTCCATCGTCTACCGCTTCGGCGTGCCACACAACATCATCACCGACAATGGAACAAATTTTACATCCAAGGAGTTCCAGGATTTCTGCGAGAACCTGGGGATCAACATCAGCTATGCCTTAGTCGCACACCCACAGACCAACGGTCAGGTGGAAAAGGCAAACGGCCTCGTCTGCAGCGGCATCAAGAAGCGACTCCTCCGGCCACTCGAACAAGCCGCAGACTGCTGGCCAAACGAACTGCAATCCGTACTCTGGAGCCTACGTACAACTCCAAACAGCTCCACCGGCTACACACCATTCTTCATGGTACATGGAGCAGAGGCAGTATTACCCGCCGAAGTACGGTACAGAGCGCCGCGCGTAGTCGCCTACAACGAGAAGGAGTCATCCCTCGCACTCGAAGACTCCGTCTACCCCCTTGACGAAGCAAGAGAAATCGCCGCAGAAAGATCTACGATCTACCAGCAGAACCTGCGCAACTACCATAGTAGAAGGCTTCGCCCAAGATCCTTCGTCGAAGGTGACCTGATCCTGCGACTGAAGCAACAGGGGTATCTCAAGCTCGAGTCCCCCTGGGAAGGACCATACGTGATTACAAAAGTAATCCCAGGTGGCGCCTATCGCCTTCAAGATTTAGAGACAGGAGTCGCATACTCCAACCCTTGGAACGTCGCACAACTGCGACGCTTCTACCCTTAGTCGTCTCTTCTTTACTTTTACATCACAAATAAGGCTATTCAGCCAAGGCTACTTAGCCGCACATTGTACTACGTACTGTTCTCCGAATAAATGAAAGCTAAGTGCCCCAAAACTCCGTGCTCTCTTTTCTCTTGTCAACTTTCATACTCGGGGGCTGCGCCACCCTATATACATATGTTCTTCGAACAATAAATGCGATATCCTGAGTAGCTGTCACATCAATCGAACCCCTAAACATAAACACAACCCAGCTGCCACGCAGCTGACAGGTTGACAGGGGAAAGATATAAAGATGACCAGGATAACGAAAAGGACTCGCATAAGTGCAACGCACCCCATGCTTACAAAGTTATTTGTAAATTATCTACAAAATTATATATGAGCTTTACAACACCAGTACACTTGTATGCAGGATACATATTCGGCTACCCTTGCAACAGAAGAACATTAGTCTGCTCCTCGAAGAAGTCGACAATTTCCTCGGCTGGACGATCCACCGCTTGATAATGCGGCACCATGTTCTAGGAAGATCCTGCAGGTGGCATCGGTGGCCCAGATGCAATGGCGGCGACATCCACGTCAGGCCTGTGCAAACGCACCAAAGAGAGCGCAGCCTTAGCACCAGCCACTAGCTGCTGCCTCACGCACTCGCGAACCGCGGACATATCTTGAAATTTCGACAGAAGGGCCAGCAGGCTTGATGGAGTAGCATCCAACAGGTAAATGTTCTTCAGGCATGACTGCGACTTCTTCAGAAAGAGCATGACTCGCGAGGCGCGATCCTGCAGGGTCGCTAACGCAGTCGCACGATCATGATCTACCCAGAAGTATCCACTCTCTTGAAGTTGCTCTTGGGTAAGATCATGAAGGCGGATGGCAATCTTATCTCTCTCCTCCTGCGGACGGTGTGCGCTAACAACTACATGAAGCAGCATCAACAGCATGAGTACAACGTACCATCGCGATCAACTACAAAAAGGAAAAGACGAGGATGAGCAAACTAACATTTAAACTGGTCGCCCAGTTGCGTCACCTCGCCAAGCAGATATTGCTCGCGGGCGGCGCCCTTTTCAGCCTTTGACTTCCACACGTCGGCGCTACCACGGATCACGGGCAACTCACGCTCCAGCTGCTTAACGCGATCACGAAGTCGTGAAAGCAAGGAAAGCTCCTCTACTCTGGAGCAATATGGTGCCGTTGCATCCTCAAAAGATGGCGAGTCCAGGGTTCCCCCCACAGGGCCACTTGATGTACCCTACCAAAAATCAAGCCAGAAGCAAAATAAGGTGACCAACTCAAAATCCAAAAGTAACAGGTGCATTCAGGATCAATAAAAGTATGTACAAACACATCCACCAACAGGCATGAGCTACAATCAAAAGAGCGAGTTCATCAGCTATTACACGAAACTAACTACGGAGCAGCTGGCTTCTTCGACTTCGAGGACTTCGGGGGCTTCATCAAGTCCGTGGCAGTATCAGATGCCACTGGCTTTTTGCCGGCCCCTGAGGCCGAAGTTTTCGCCGCCTTCTTGGCACGATTGAGCTCCTCCGAGTACTTGGCAACATTGTTTATCAAGGAATGGACATACTTGGCACAGGCAGTCGCAAAGGGAGCGAACACTACCTGCTGACCATCCGCGCCAACAGGCATCGTCTTCGACACCGCCGAGGGATCCACTTCGACTCCGTGGGCTTGCACCATGGCTAGCGACATGGTCGCACCAGCTGCGCGGAGGGAGTTCTTGTACGTGGCAACCACACCCCCAGCGAGTGACTCCACCAGCTCCTCGACATTGTCGACCAGCTCCGCCTTCGGCATCAGCTCCTCCCGGAGGCGACTCAGGGTAGACTTGGCTTTGGACAACGTGTTTTGGACAACGGCGCTGCGGTCTTCGACTGCAGATACCGCGCCCACCAAAACGTCATCACGACCAAGGGCTTGCAGGTCAAAGCTCAAGCCACTAGCATCTACAACAAAAATACATATGCGAATCAAACTCCTAAGGCCACCGGCACCATAGAGGAAGGGAAGAACATGAATAAAATATCTACCAAGTAGAGATACCTGAGAGGGCCTTGGCGACTGACAAAATCTGCTCTTCGAACAACTTCTCCCTAGCCGCAAAGGAGACACGCAGATCCTCTTCGCGCTTCTGGGCCTCATCGCGAGCCGCGATTGCCTCGTCGCGCCCCTTCACTGCTGCGGCCAGCGTCTTCTCCAACGTGGCTACGTCACGCAGTAAAGCATTATGGTCAGCTACAGGACAGTCAAAATCTGGTTGTCAGTCGATAATGTCAAAATACAGAGAAAACAAAAAGAACAGGTATGGAATACTCACTCTCAACCACGCGGTGGCGCTTCTCCAGCATTGCATGCTGGCGACCTATCGCCATCACTTGCTCCGCTACCTACGCGGCTTCCTTTACAAGGATCTGTCGTGCAAAGCAAGGAATCAGCAGAGGGCAACAAAAGGGCCTTGACTGCTAACTTATATAAAAGAGGGGGGGATATACTTACATGGTCCTCCAGCGACTCCGAAGAAGATTGCTGAACCATCATCCGAGCTACTACTCGATGTTCCCCTATGTGAGGAGAGCTCGAAGAATTGTGCCCGGAGTGGGCCGCCGCCGGAGGAGAAGGAGCACGCTCGACCTCTATTTTGGCCTTTGAGGTCGCGACTCCTGACTCCTTCAAAAATTCGACGTCACCAGAAGATGACGACGCCTCTTGACTGCAAGACAAAATCCGCACTCAGATAAGGAAACTACAGGGAAAAAGCCAACAAGAAAAAAACAAGTGGCGAACGAATTTACTAGCAAACTTACCAGTCAAATCTATCAAGATCAAATGTGGCCTCCGTCGACTCCGATGAAGATTCCTTGGGCAACCGCATCTTCTTGTGAGAAGACGGTGCCACAGCCCTCACAGGAACGGCGGGAATTGGCGACTCCGCACCAACAGCCGCGCCCCTGGAGTGGAAGGAGTCGACGCGTCGGAATCCTCGCTACTCGAACGCTTGCGAGTATCCGGACTCCCGGACTCGGGGGCTTCCTCTTCAACATTGGAAGGGACAGTCGACTTAGACTGGTCCTCTTCCACAGCCTCACGAGGAATAATCCTCTCAGGGAGGGGAGGCATGCAAGGCGACACCGCCCACTCCTGCATACAAAAGTAAAACAGATAAGCAATAGAAGACGCAATCGAGAAAATACGTAGGAGGAGGATTCGAAGCATCGAAAGGAGGAACGACTGGCTCGTTCGGAAGCACATCCTTGAGGGTGTACTTTGTGACCAGTCGCACCCTCTTATCTACCTCACTCGCGGACATGCCATCGGCAGACACGCGAGTGGGATCATCAGCGCCACCCCATTGGAACATGGGATGGACCCTGGCCTGGAGAGGCTGGACGCGACGACGCAGTCAAGTCCTGACAAGGGCGCAGCCTCCCTCTTCTATGCATATGCGACTCTCGAGGTCGCAGACGCGCTGATATAACACGTCTGTCTCCGCGAGTTCAGAAGGCATGATCACGTTCTTCCAAGAACGCATCTTCTTGCAGGGAGTCGCGGGATCAAAAGGCGCGAGACCAAAGTGCTCGTCCTTGGCCTTCTGGTCGCGCACATAAAACCATTTGTCCCTCCATCCCTGGACGGACTTGGTGAGCTTGATATTGAAGTAGGTGGCGGATGGATCAACATGTATTCCGCAACCACCTACGTCATAAACCAAAGAGCCAGATGCGGACTGGCGCTTCAATTTAAAAATGCGTTTGAAAAGACCAAAGTGCGGCTCGATTCTGAGCCAGCACTCGCAGAGGGTGATGAAGCAAGTAATGTGGAGGAGAGAATTTGGGGACAGCTGATGGAGCTAGAGCCCATAGAAACAAAGAAGACCCCGAAGAAAGGGTGAAGAGGCAAGGAAAGACCGCGAATGATGAATGCAAGAAACATCACTCGATAACCAGCAGGAGGCACATGAACGGTCTCACCGCTGGGGACGCGCGAATCGGCGACTGATGCAGAGATCACTCCGTCTTGGCGAAGAAGATGGAGACCCGACGCTTTGATGATGGAGGGACGCCAAGCGCCATTAGTCACGCGGGTGCCCGCGACCTTCTTCTTCCCGGCAGCGGCGATGCTGATGGCCACAGCAGCGGAGCCACCCTTCTTCTTCGCTACAGCGAGGGTGGCCGTGGACTCAGCGGCAGCGCCTCCCTTCTTCTTCCCCATTGCGCGGCGGCGATGAGAGCGAAGAAAATAGCTGGGGAACGAACGGAGCTGGTCCAGCGTCGTAGAGCAGATGGGCGCAGAGGAAAGCAGGAAAGCAAAGGGCAATGGCGATGGCAGCAAGGAAAAAAGAACACAGATGGGAAAATTACCGCTGCGGCATTGCTACTTAACCCCTAGAAGATGCAATCCAACGGCTGGCAAAAACCCTATTTGACGCGTGGCACGCATCGCGAAGGACACGTGGAGAAGAGGAAGCGCGAACCGTCCCCCCACTTCTAACATTACACGCGGAAATCGAGGAGGCACAGTTTAAAAAAAGATTACGCACGCCCAGTCAAATCAAAGTCAGAAAGTGGGACCCACAGCTCGTCACGTCCCGTCAAAACCGCTCACACGGGCAACTCAGGTCATACAAGCGTCAGCACTGACGTCACCAAAGGCTATGCAATGGAGAACTTCGACTACTTTTAGTCCTTGCTGGAGTCTTCGACTCCACCAAGCACTCGGGGGCTACTCCCATAGGGAGCGCTGGCCGCGCACCCTACGATTTTTTCCTTTCTTTTTGCAGGAACATGGACAATTACAAAAGGCAAACCCAACCACTCGAAACACAGTTCGATTATGAACATGGGTTACTCCCATAGGGAGCGCCGGAAACAGGCAGGCAAAAGACGACATCAGTCGCGAAAATATTCTTGCACCTGCCTAGGTCATCGACTGAAACAAGTAGGCAAAGACGATAGCAGTTGCAAAGGTATTTTACTACCTGCCCAGGTTATCAACCAAACAAGCAAGCAAAATACGACAGCAGTCGCAGAAGTTTTCAGTCCTAGCCTGAGTCTTCGACTCAACCAGGCACTCGGGGGCTACTCCCATAGGGAGCGCTAGTCGCGCACCCTATGATTATTTGAACAAAAAACTATGTGTTGATAACATCCACACTCAAAATTTATGGCAACACCGCCTCATAATTTTTCCCCTACAAAGAGATTGCGTCTCCTGGGTTACCCGAATGGTATCCGCGATGATAAAATTCGGATGCCGCGCCTACGGCGTGAAGGTAAGACCTGCATAAGGCCTGGCAACGCATTTTACTGCGCACTACCAGAAACATATCCGTGCCCACAGGCACGATGAACATGCCTTGACGAATGCGTCAAGTGCTCACACCCATATAACTGGAATTCGACTCCTGTAAGACCTGCGCGGCGTGAGTCGAATTACACCAGCACTTCTCCGGATTCGAGTCCGGGGACTCGAATTCGAGTAGATTGCGTTGTTTCACCCTAAGGTGGTTAACTGATACCGATACTTCGGTCATATCAGGCACGTATATCAACAATCCCTATGACACGAATAAAAGCAATCAAAGTATACTCATTCAGGCACTCGAAGGCTTCAAAAGTCCCCAGTCGAATCTGCGATTCCACTGGACACTCGGGGGCTACTGACATGGGTATACCCTACAAGTACTCGAGCTTGGTATATACGTCCCAAATACGTACAGACCCACGGTGTCGCCAAGGCCCGGATGGAGGGACTCGAGTAACCTATGGACTCTCAATTGCTTGAAGGACAAGAAGAAGCTAAAGATAGAAAGTTTGAAGGGGAAAACCCTAACTTGTAACCGACTCGACCTGCTACCCGAGACCTAGCCTATCTATATAAAGGCTAGGAGGGGGCGGCGAGGAGAACACACGCAACCCTAGTTTTCGCAACCCTCGCCAGATTTCATCTGCGCATCATTGTAACTTTCGACTCCCTCGATAATTCCACGAGCAGACAAGCAGGAGTAGGGACCTCTACGAGGCCTGAACCTGGGTAAATCCTTTGTCCCCCGTGTGCTTGTTTGCTAGCCGATAGATGTCTCCAGCGCTCCCGCCTTCTCCAAAACCCAAGTCCATAACAATGGGCATTGACGAGTTAAACCCTCGTCACTTGGAGACCTGTGACAACTTCGGGTGTGATGGAGACTTCATCAATAAACACTTACCTTTGGGCTCCCTGTGGGATCAATATCTGAACTTCGAAACTAGCTACAAACGATCTGTGCTCTTGCAGACATCAAGCTATTTTCTAGCGCCGTTGCTGGGGAGCTAAGCGCTAAGTGTTTGTCTTTTGACATTTCAGGTGTTGCTACTACAAAATGTTCTCCTTAGGAGACAAAGGGTCTACATGCTCTGGTAGGACCTACCTGCCAGATTATATTGAGCGCGTGCCTGCTCAGAGGCGTGAAGAAATTATTGAAAAACTTTTAAGATCAAATAAAGTTGAAGTTGAAAACCTGAGTGATATTATGGAAATCATGTATATTTATAGGACAACCCCTATGAAATCTAAGAAAACTCTCAGGGAATACAGTGCTCCAAGTTCTGAATTTCTTAAATAACCAATAGAGTTCCCTAATCCTAGAATTAGAGAATATCGATTTGATGGTGGAATTATTAAAATTTGCAGGAGAAAGCTTTTAGTGGAGGGGAAGATGAAGACCTAGGAATACATATAAGAGAGTTTGATGATGTGATAACCCTACTTGGGCAAAAAGGTTTGTCGAGAGACTTTTCTCATCTTAAATTATTTCAATGGTCTCTTAAAGGTAAAGCTCTAGACTGGTTATATTCTCTCCCTCACCATTACATTAAATGTTGGGAAAACTGCATTACTAAATTCATAAATAGGTTTCTTCCTTTAAAAAAGGTAACTGAACTAAGAAAGAACATAGGCAATTTTAGTCAGAACTTGGGAGAAAACTACCCACAAGCCTAGGAAAGATTCTTTGGAATGATCAATAGTATTCCTAATCATGGCTATTCTGAACTAACAATCTGCCATTTATTTTACCATGGTCTCAATACTCAATGTAGAGAATTGCTTGAATTCTCAGCAGGAGGATCAATAAATACTTTAAATATTAAAGAATGTTTGGAATTAATGTCTACTAGGGCTAAGAATGATTCTTTATATAATCCTGATTTTGGCACTAAGTCGGAAAAATGGATACTTCGGATAACTCCTGATCTTATGCCCAAGGTACGCAAAACTATGAAAGAAAAAGGTATACCTTCTGAACTTGCTAAAGAAAACAAAGAGGATTTGTTACAAGTTTTAACTAAAGAAGATGAAACTATAAAAGTTCTTCAAGAATTAAAACATCAACAAGTAAAATCTCATAATAACTTGCATAAGAATTTCCAAAAACACAAAAAGATTTTGGCAGAACTCACTGAAAATTATGATGAGATTAGCCAAAAAATAAAACTATTTCATAAGTATCTTAGTATGATTGAAACCTAGTGTGAACAAATAGCATCTGGTTATCAAATTTTTCTTCGTGATGATAAAGATATTTATGTTTCTACTAATGTTGTCACAAGAAGGGGTGCATTTGTTACATGACCCTTAGGACCACCAGAATACGAAGCTGAAAAAGAGTGTAAGGAAAAAGCCTTGATCGAACCAAATCAAGAAGATGATACGTTGGTGGATCCTCAAGATGAGGCTGAAACACAAGATCAAACCAAGGAAGACCAAAATGATGCACAAGATGATCATTATGACTCCGATACAGAAATGGTTGATCCAAGAGAAGATAAAGAAACAAGTAAAGAAGATGAAGTTGTTTAGTAGAAAATAAGAAAAGCAATAAGCAACAACAAAAGAAAGCAACGGAAGAGCCTGACCCCCCAAAAAAGGTAAAAGACAAGAGTAAGTCAGGTGAGAAAAATCTTCCTTATCCAGATCAAAAAAGAAGGCACCGGATGAGGTAATTTATAATTCTTTTACAAAGGCACTTAGCAACCTTCGTCTGGAAATTCAATTTGCGTATGCAATCAAAGTTCCTACTTATGGTAAATTCTTTCGTGATATTCTTAGTAGAAAGAAAGAAATAACTGAGACTGTTGCCATGGTAACTAGCTATCCTGCTAACGGGAAGTTGTTGTCTAAGTCTGGAGATCTTGGAGTACCAACTATTTCATGCTCAATAGGTAAAACAAATATTCATAATGCCTTATGTGATTTAGGAGCAGGGGTTAGTGTAATGCCATACTCCCTCTATAAAAGGTTAGGATTAGGGGAGTATTCTCCTACTACTATCACTTTACAGATGGCTGACAAGTCCACTAAACAACCTATTGGTATGATTGAGGATGTCTTACTTAGGATAGATGCGCATTTTATTCCCACTGATTTTATCATTCTTGAAATTCCAGAATATGAAAGATTATCTATAATACTTGGAAGACCCTTCCTTAGTACTGCAGGTGTGTCTGTAGATTGTGCAGAAGGGAAGATAATCTTCAATGTTTATGATGATGAAATCATCCGGTATTTTCTAAAGAAGCTAGAAGCAGGAGAAAGATATGTTCTACCGGCTAAACGAGTTCATGTGGTAAGTGCCATTGATAAGAGGCAACCTAAGGTAAGAATTCGAGAAGAGAGAGGAGGTTGAGTGATTCAACCATTTTTAATAAATGCTTAATGGGAGTCAACCCATTTTTCATTAATTTAGTAGAATAGAGAATAAGAAGTTCATCGCATTCCCACCACTTTTTCACAGACATTCTTGCGGAAGCACGCCCGTGAAGATGGAGCTGTCAAAAAGTAGTAGAAATGTTGATTGAATGAGTAGAGAATAATAATAAGAATAAAAGTTTGAGTTTTCTATTTACAGAAGCTAAAATTTTGCATTTAATATGCTAATGTTGGTCGACAGTTTTTACTATCAATTTTCTATTAAAAGCTTGGTATTTCGCTAAGTTATGGGATAAGAAGGTATCCTCAAAGAAATAGATTTTTTTTGATGATTACTGATGGTTTAATGACCAATTATACGGCGGGAATAAAAATTCTGGCCGTATAGTTCCGGTCGTATAGTTATCTTTTCCATCAACCCATTTTGTTCGAAGGCACAGACAGTTTAATGACCAACTATACGGCAGGAATAAAAATTCCGACCATATAGTTCTGGCCGTATAGATATCGAGGCCTTCGTACAAAAATTTCTGAAAGGTACTAAGAGTTTAACGACCAACTATATGGCGGGAATAAAAATTCCGGCCGTATAGTTCCGGCCGTATAGATATCGATGCCTTCGTAGAATTTTATTCCAAAAGTACTGGGAGTTTAACGACCAACTATACGGCGAGAATAAAAATTCCGGCCATATAGTTCCGGTCATATAGATATCAATGCCAGTTTTAGAAATTTATCTCGAGAGACAGACAGTTTAATGACCAACTATACGACGGGATCACTTTGATCCGGCCATATAGTTGTGCCAATATAGTTGTTTTCCTATATAAAGAAACCCTAGTTGGCGGCACCGCCGCAACTATACGGGTGGAGCACCATCACCCGCCCGTATTGTTCCGTTCGTATAGTCCGATGGAACCACAAAATTGCACTGGGGCGGCTAAGTCATCCTCCTCTCCTCATTATTTCTCTCATATTCTCTCTCCAAACCCCTCAAAATCCACCTAGAACTCTTGATTCTTCGTTGGATTTCATTCGTTTGAGTGGGGGAATCAACAAATCGATATGTTTCTCTCCCTATCCATGCTTTATTTTAAGATTTCCATGGTTGAAACTCTCACATTGATCTAGTGGATGAACTCAACCTTATTTAGTTTTCCCTATTAATTTCTCACGTTAGGATTGAATTTTTCCATGTAGAATCGTTCATATATCATATAGAAACTATATGCCTAAGATTTTATGGTGAAATTTTTTAGTGCATCACGATGAACAAAATCGGTAGCCTCTTTCGTTTGAGCAAGCACCAATGGGGAGAGGGCTCAAGATCGGGGGCCCGAGCCCCGTGCAACTCCAAGATGGACATTGTCTCAACAAGGAGGGTGTTGCCCACACGTTGGGCCGACAACAACTTTCTCACCGCGACAGGGTTGAAGACGCATTTCGACCTCATGTGTGATACGTCCAAAACGTATCTACTTTCTTGAACACTTTTGCTATTGTTTTTCCTCTAATCTTGTGTGATTTGGATACAACTAACACGGATTGATGCTGTTTTTAGCAGAATTACCTTGGTGTCTAGTTTTTGTGCAGAAAATCAACAATCAGGAAAAATTTCGGAAAACATGCCAAAAATCCTATTTCACCAGAAGACTCACGGAGCCAGAAGACGAAACGGAGGAGGGCCACGAGGGGACCACACCACCTGGCCACGCCTGGGGGTGGTGTGGCCGCCTCGGTCACCCCCTCGGCCTCCCTCTTCGCCTATAAGTTGCCTCTTGACCTAAAAACCAAGGGGGGTTCAACGTTTTTCCAAAAAGAGTTCCGCTACGCCGCCACCACCAGATTCCATGATTCAGAACCAGAAACTCCGTCCTGGCACCCTACCGAGACGGGGAATTTGAGGAGATCATTGCCATCATCATCACCATCGCTTCTCCATCAGCCATCCATGATTCCCCTATCTATGAGTGAGTAATCCCCCGCTGTAGGCTATGGGGATGGTAGGGATTTGATGAGATCGTCCATGTAATGGCATCAGATTGTTAGGGCATGGTGCCTAGTATCTATTATTAGTGTTTTTTAACTTTGTTGCAACTTGTTATGCTTAATGCTTGTCACTAGGGCCCGAGTGCCATGATTTTAGATCTAAACATGTTATTGATTTATTATGATAGTATCGTTTATGGTCTTACCTGCAAGTTGTATACACATATTGTTGTCCGGAACCAAAGGCCCTGAAGTGATAATAATCGGGATAACCGGAGGGGATGGCTTTGATGTGAGGATCACATGTGTTCATGGAGTGTTAATGCTTTGCTTCGGTGCTCTATTAAAAGGAGAACCTTAATTGCCAGTAGTTCCCTTGAGGCCCCGCTGCAAACGGGCTGGCAGAACAAAAGATGTTGTGCAAGTTCTCATTGCGAGCACGTATGACTATATATGGAATACATGCCTATGATTATTTAGTACTTCGATGCTTTATCTTATTTATCTGCAAATGCCCTATGTCTTGATTGCTATATGAATTGTCTTTTCCATGCAACGCCCGTCCATCCATCCCTATGCCTACCGCGCTTTAATCCTACTATTTACTGCAATTGTTACTACTGTCCTTACTTTTACTACTGCTATACTTTGCTATTCCTATTACCAAACTGTTGCTACTGATAAACTGTTGTGAGCAAGATTGTTTCCAGGTGAAACTGAATTGACAACTGAGTTGTTAAGGCTTATAAATATTCTTTGGCTCCCCTTGTGTTGAATCAAAAAATTGGGTTTCACTTCCCTCGAAAATACTGCGATACACCCCCTATACTTGTGGGTCATCAAGACTATTTTCTAGCACCGTTGCCGGGGAGCATAGCTCTATTTATCAAGTTCACTTGGAATCACTATTGTTCGCTGCCCTCCATTCATCATGGGTAAGTCTCGTGATGGACAAGTTCCTATATTACCATCCACTACAAGAAGAGGTACGGTTCTGAACACCTCTGTTGCTCTTGATTCACCATCTGTTATGAGTAAGCTCCTTACACCACCACATACACATGCTACACATATTGCTACTACTGCTGAATCTGAAACTTCTGATGCTTATGATGCTGCTTCTACTATGCTTGATAAAAGTGGTTCATTAGGTCCTTTCCTAGATGCTACGATTGCTAGAACTATAGCTGGAAATACTGAAACTCCTAATGAAGACACTACTACACCTGTCAGTTCACCTGAGTCTATAGAAAGCTATGATATCGAAGACGGATATATAGAAATGAATGATGAATTTATTAAAGAATGTCAAAATACTCATGGTAAAAGTGCTATTAAGAGTCTCCTTGATAAGCATACTATAAAACCCAAATTATCACCTAATGATAAATTTGCTACATCTCCCATAAACATTAAAGATAAGGATTATGATTTCTCTCTTGATTTATCTTACATAACTATTATTGAGAAAGAACCTTTTTGTGGGACTAAGAATGAAAGTGTTGTAGCACATATGACTGAGCTTTCTACCATGAGTGGCCTGTTTTCTGATGATATTAAGATGCGCACCTACTTTGTTGCTAAATTTTCCCCTTCTCACTGAAAGGAGAAGCTAAGGCTAGGTTTAATAATTTACCTCCTGGATCTATTGATAGCCCTGATTGCTTGATTAGTACTTTCCTTCAGAAATATTTCCCTCTTAGTGCTAGACATGCCATTTTGTAGGAACTTTTTGATTTTAAACAGGGAGAAAAGGAGATATTGCCTTAATCATGGGCAAGGTTTTATGCTTGGATTCATGCATAGGCTGGATGTCCATTTCCTAAGAATGAGCTTCTTGATATATATTATAATGGACTAACTGAAGAATCTAGGACATACCTGGATAGTTGTGCTGATTGTGTTTTCAGGAAGAGAACTCCCAAAGAAGCTGAGGAATTAATGGCTAAGATAAGCAAGAATTATGAAGACTGTACTTCATCTGAGCCAACTACACCTGAGACAACTACACCTGAGTTAACTGTGCCTGAGCCAACACCAACATCAAAGAAGAGGGGAGTTATTGAACTAAATGATGAAGTGATGAAGGAAGCTAAGAAATGTCTTAAGGAGAAGGGTATTAAAGCTGAAGACGTGAAGAATTTACCTCCTATAGAAGAACTATGTAAGCCAATCTCCCACTCATCCACTATTGAGGTACACTCTCTCCAACATTTTGATGAAGGTGATATTCCTCATTCTAAACCTTCCGATCAATGCTTAGAAGAATTTGATGTTTTTATTGTTAAGCAAGATAATTTTAATAAAAGGGTGCAAAATCATCTAATGGAAAACTCTAGAGCTATTATTGAGTTGAAGGATATTGTGGAAAGAACCTCTAATGATGTTAAAATGCTTGTTAAACATTTCCAAATGGTTCAAACTCAAATTTATCAGCTTATTAAGGTACAAAAAGATTTGCTAGTTAATGCTTCTAAGGAAAAACAAGCTTATGAAATTAGAACTAGAAGTGGTGCTGCCACCCAGGATCCTCTATATCCTGAGGGGCATCCTAAAAGAATTGAGCAAGATTCTCAACAAATTGAAAATAGTGGTACTTATCCTAAGAAAAGGAAAAAGAAACATAAAACTATTGTAGAGTCTTCTGAACCTGCTAAAGATCCTAATAGTATATCTGTCTCTGATGTTGGAACTGAAAGTGGTAGTGAAGAAAATGATGCTCCTGATAAAGAAAAAAGTTGAAGAAGAACCTGAAAGACACACTAAGAATACTAAATACACTAAAGAAGATTTTGTTACTAAGAAACATGGTAGTGAAAGAGAGCCTTGGGTCCAAAAACCTATGCCTTTCCCTTATAAGAAACACAAGTCAAAGGAAGACGAACACTATAATAAGCTTTGTGAGTGTATGAAACCTTTATTTTTGCAAATACCTTTGAGTGATGCTATTAAATTGCCTCCTTACTCAAAGTATATGAAGTATATTGTCTCTAATAAAAGGAAGATCCCTAATGAAGAAATTTCTACTTTGGTTGCTAATTATTCCTTTAATGGTAAGGTTCCAAAGAAACTTGGAGACCCAGGGATTCCAACTATTCCATGCTCTATTAAAAATAGTTATGTTAGAACTGCTTTGTGTGATTTGGGAGCAGGAGTTAGTGTTATGCCTTTTTCTCTCTACAAGAGACTTCAACTGGAAAAACTAATACCAACTGATATATCTTTGCAAATGGCTGATAAATCTACTACTATTCCTGTTGGTATATGTGCGGATGTACCTATTCAAGTGGCTCATAATTTCTTGATATTAACTGACTTTGTTGTGCTTGAAATGCCTGAAGATGACAATATGTCTATTATTCTTGGGAGACCTTTTCTTAATACTTTAGGAGCTGTTATTAATTGTAATCAAGGAAAGGTGAATTTTAATGTTAATGACAAGGAGCATATTGTCTATTTCCCCATGAAGATTGATAGGAATTATGGCTTAAATTCAATTGAACATGTTGATGTCATCCAAGTTGGAGAAATATATTGTCCCATACCACGAGAAAAATATGAAACTATTATGATTGGGACCATTGCTATCAAGGTTGAGGTAACATAATCATTAGTGGAATACAAAGTTTTGTTTCATATAAAATTGTTTTGGTAACAAGACCTGATCAACCTTGTTAACAAAGGGATTTTAATGAACAAACCAATGTTTTCACCATGATTATCTTCGCTTACTTTTATTTTATCCATTTTAGTTTTTGCTTTCACTTAGTTTACTTTTCTGTTGCTAGTTGCTTGCTTATTAGAGTGTCTTAGAACTTCTGAAATTTTAGTTTTGTTTTGTTATTGCATTATTCCAAAGCCATCTTTCATTCAGAAATTCATTCATCAATACCTGAAAATTGCTAAAAAATAAAGTGTCTCGAAAAATTCCAGAAAATTCATATTGATTTTTTACGTGAAAAAAGGGGCAGCGAAGTGCCTGGAGTAACCCAGGGGGCCCACCAGGCAGGCACACCACCTGGTGGCGCGGCCACACTAGGGGCGCGCCTGGCCATGGTATGGGCCACCCCTGGCCCTCCACTCACTCTCTCACTTGCCACTTCCTTCTCTCTCCCGAGAAAACATCAGTTCATTGCTCAAAATCGCGTTCTTGCTATTCTTGTCCATGATTTTTCTATCTCCTTGCTCAGCCAATCTTTGCTGCTGAAATTTGGAGCATTTGTTCTCCGGTATGTGACTCCTCCGCTTGTCCAAGTAGATTTGTGTTTAGTGGTATATATCCTTCAAGATCAGCCTCTTAGTTTAGGCCATCATATAATGAAGATCTTATTGCACCATGCTTTGGCAATGAAGGAGATGAGGGAGATGCTCACCCATCTACCTTCCCTTGTTTTACCTTTTTGCAAGCTGCAAGGATCCTCGATGATTTCTTACTACTGGTTCAGAGGGTTGGTCTGACCACTTACATGGAAGATGAGAGTGAGCTATATGCGGTGCTCACCAAAACTTTTGTTGAGAGTTTCATTTTCACTAACACCCCTTATTAGTCAACTATTTCGTTCAAAATTTATAATCTGCCTATTACCATGTCATTGGAAAGATTTTGTAGCATTATAGGCATAGGCATGACTAGGACAGTGAAGAAGATCCAAGGTCGTCCCGCTGATTTGTTGGAGCTCTACCGAAGTGTGACAAATGAAGATGACCGCATAGCTCAGCGCGGGAAGATAAGGAACATTCAACTCCCAGCTCTTAGATATCTTGCTTATTATCTTGCCACTAGCATTCTTGGTAGGGAGAACACTAGTAATATTTCTAATTATCATTTAGCCTTCCTCGCTGCTGCACTTAATAATGATACCAAATATAATATTGGTTCTCTCATTGCTCGCCGCCTAGCCGCTAGAGGACCTATTTATGGGGGCATTATTGCCTCACACATGGTTGCTGCTCTAGAACTTTCTGTTGATCCTAATGATACTGTGTTGACACCACAAAGGCTTGATCTTGCTGCTATGAAAACGCATCACTTTGTCACTATTGACTCTAGTACGGAGAGTTTAGTATACAGGATGTTGTTTACTGATGGAGATGAGAGGGAAATTCCTTTGCCACAATCCACTTTGTTCAGTATTTACATGATGCCATGGTCGCGTTCCAAGGAGGAGGTGGACGAGCAGCTCCGCTTGCTTGGTTTCCACGGGCAGCACCAGGCGGATGTGCCCTCTTACGACTATTCTGCGCACTATGCTGGAGCGTCCTCAAGCTCGTATCAGGATGAGGGCACCTCCTCGCCATACTACGAAGGCGCTCCATCTTGGCCAGCCTGGGATTGATACCCTCTTAGGACAAAAGCCTAAGCTTGGGGGGAGGTACACCGACATCACACTCATCTACATATCATGTTTTAGTCGGTACTTTGTATATCCATGTTTCGTTCTCTTTTTAGTTCTCGTTCTTTCTTTACTTTTGCTTTCCAAAACAAAAAAAGACCAAAAATATTTTCGTTGTTTCTCTTTGTTTGCTTCTTTTTCTTTTTAGCCTTGGTTTTCTTCTTCCTTTTTGCTTTGTTTTGATTATTCAAAAAACCCAAAAAGATTTCGCTTTGCTTGTTCTTCCTTTTGGTTCTTGCCTTTAAAAATCGAAAACCCAAAAATATTTGTTGTTCTTCTTTGGTTGTGTGAAGTTCGTTGCAGGGTTCAACAGTCCTCAGTGGAGTTGGGTTTCATGTTATTATTCAAGCCACACAAGTGAAGGGCAATAATGAAGATTAATGACAACTTGAAGTGTGGTAAGAGGCTAGTAACGAACTCTATTTGTTTTCATTTTTGTACATATACTCATCATTGTGGGCATGCTTAGTCTGTTCATGTGAGGTGTATGTTATTTATGGATGCTTAGTAGTTCTTGCTTTCCTATGATTAGCTCTAGCTTGCTAATGGGTTGTAGCATGTCATATGAATATTTGCTTGCATTTGTTCTATTCATAACTTGGTATGACACTGTGGTATCCTCCTCTAAATGTTTCGCTTGAATTGACTTGGCACATGCTCACGCATGCATATGACTGAAACAATAATCAGTTAAGCCTCGATAAATTATTTTGCCTCAGGGGTCTTGAATCACTTTCATGCCATGATTAGTCCTTTTTTGTTGCAAGCATGATTATGACAGTTATTGCTCTCTCGTTTGTCACTCCCTTACTATTTCTAGCCTTCACTTGCACTGAGTATGATCTCTACTCGTGTTTTCAACTCCCCAAAACCAATATTGCCAAAAGTGTCCACCATACCTACCTATTAGCATCATTTGCTTTTCCGTGCATATTCAGTATGCCTTGTTTTCTTCCGAATAAAATGTTTGCTTGTTATGCGAAAGTTAGTTAGTAAAGCTCCCACGAACTTGATGGCACACTTTATTTCTTGCACTTAATAAACCTGAACCATTCTGACTTTCCATGAAAGTTATATGCTTGCAAATTATAGGCTGGGGATTAGCAGAACCGTGCTGTCATGGGGAACGCTTTCAACACCTGTAAATATATACCCGTTGATATCATGCTCTTTTGTTTACGGATGTCGTCGGTGTGAAATAAAAGGGGAGCTTGTAAGTCCATGGAGTTATGTATGTGTGTTAGAGAAACGCCTGGGCGGCTAGTCTAATCCATGCCTAATCATGGTGGAAACCTGCAGTGTAACCATAATGAGCAATCTATGAAGCATTCTTCTTATAAAAAAGAGAGATAGTTATTGAGAAGAAAAAGAAAATAAAAGATGAGAAAAGAGGAAAGAGAGAAAAAAGCACCATTTTCCCATGGTAAATAAGAAGATGCTGAGATGCTTATTGTCTGTTTTCCTTGTCATTTTGATATGGGATTCTTCCATATCATCGGGCAAGGGGTACCTCGTTGGCGGTTCTCTATGATACGCATGTATTTACTATGACAAGAACTTACCGGTAACTAAAGTTGAGTAGCATGAGGAGTGGCCCTCGTACTCAAAGGACATGAGATTTCCAGTTTATGGTCTGTCAAGCATATAACTCGTATTGGACCTCACTTTAACCTTAACCATTTAAAGATGCTTATGATAGGGGCAATGAGAGCTCAAAGCTAATGGGTACCATACTTTTAGCATTTGGAAGCATTTCAAACTTTTGAAAACTTTTTCATTTCCTTATTGAGTCTCCACATATTCTATGAGCATTTTCTTGAGAGCATAGTTGTCATTCTTAGTGTAGTGTGCTTGTCTCAAAACTTGGTTAATCGTGTCATGACCTTAATGCTTGTATCTCTGATATCTTTACTTCTAGTCTTCACTTGAACTTTAGAGGTGCCTTGGCACTTATGTTTGCTCTACAATCAAAGGCAAGCGATATACCACTCTATCATACCTTTTTATGAGCATTGCAATGTTGCTTATGTTTATGTTTCATGCTACTTACTATTTTTGAGTTAGAATCTCTTCATAGGTTGCAATGACTATTAAGTAAACTTAGTTGCATACTCTTTATTATGAATTGCCTGAGTGTTTGATCATATGCTGAGAATATATACATCTTAGGAAGCAAATGTGTTCGTGAAATTTTCTTTTATCGCACTCAGTTTTCACCTGAGTTGCTTGAGGACAATCAATAAGCTAAGCTTGGGGGAGTTAATACGTCCAAAACGTATCTACTTTCCCGAACACTTTTTCTATTGTTTTTCCTCTAAACTTGTGTGATTTGGATACAACTAACACGGACTGACGCTATTTTAGCAGAATTACCTTGGTGTCTAGTTTTTGTGCAGAAAATCAACTATCAGGAAAAATCCTGGAAAATATGCCAAAAATCCTATTTCACCAGAAGACTCACGGAGCCAGAAGACGAAACGGAGGAGGGCCACGAGGGGCCCACATCACCTGGTCGTGCAAGCCAGGCCAAGCCACACCTGGGGGTGGTGTGGCTGCCTCGGTCACCCCTCGGCCTCCCTCTTCGCCTATAAGTTGCCTCTTGACCTAAAAACCAAGGGGGGTTCGACGTTTTTCCAAAAAGAGTTCCGCTACGCCGCCACCACCCGATTCCGCGATTCAGAACCAGAAACTCCATTCTGGCACCCTACCGGGACGGGGAATTAGAGTATATCATCACCATCATCATCACCACCGCTTCTCCATCAGCCATCCATGATTCCCCCATCTATGAGTGAGTAATCCCCCGTTGTAGGCTATGGGGATGGTAGGGATTGGATGAGATCGTTCATGTAATGGCATCAGATTGTTAGGGCATAGTGCCTAGTATCTATTATTAGTGCTTTTTGACTTTGTTGCAACTTGTTATGCTTAATGCTTGTCACTAGGGCCCGAGTGCCATGATTTCAGATCTGTACATGTTATCGATTCATTATGATAGTATCGTTTATGGTCTTACCTGCAAGTTGTATACACATATTGTTGTCCGGAACCAAAGGCCCCGAAGTGACAATAATCGGGATAACCAGAGGGGGTGGCTTTAATGTGAGGATCACATGTGTTCACGAAGTGTTAATGCTTTGCTCTGGTGCTCTATTAAAAGGAGCACCTTAATTTCCAGTAGTTCCCTTGAGGCCCCGCTGCAAACGAGCTGACAGGACAAAAGATGTTGTGCAAGTTCTCATTGCAAGCACGTATGACTATATATGGAACACATGCCTATGATTATTTAGTACTTGGATGCTGTATCTTATTTATCTGCAAATGCCCTATGTCTTGAATGCTATATGAATTGTCTTGTCCATGCAACGCCCGTCATCCATCCCTATGCCTACCGCGCTTTAATTCTACTATTTACTGCAATTGTTACTACTATCCTTACTTTTACTACTGCTATTACTTTGCTATTGCTATTACCAAACTGTTGCTACTGATAAACTACTGTGAGCAAGATTGTTTCCAGGTGCAACTGAATTGACAACTCAGTTGTTAAGGCTTATCAATATTCTTTGGCTCCCCTTGTGTCGAATCAATAAATTAGGTTTCACTTCCCTCGAAAATACTGCGATACACCCCTATACTTGTGGGTCATCAATGTGCAGCAGTCGGGGTTGGTGGTACTTGGCTTCGCAAGCCACGACACCTACACCGAGCTCACCCATTAGTTCCTTGCCTTCTTCTATAATGACCACAGGGAGAAAGGTAACATGTGCACGATAAGATTCACCATGAACCATACACACAATGAAGTAAATTTTGAGCAATTTTGCAATGCTTTCAGCTTCCTTCATACCTGGGAGCCCAATAATACTAACATCTATAGCGTCACAAGTGGAGAGACTTGGGAGGTTATTTTTGTTAATGGTGGCAGTCACTTTTATCAGAAGAAGATGTCCACCATTCAGAACCCAACCATCCGCTACTTTGCTTTGTTCCTCGCCAACACAATGTTGGGAAGGGGTGATACTGGCTCCATGGCCAATGCGGACATGGCAATGATCACCAATGCCCTCTTCCCCAATGCAACATAGATCCCTAGTCCTACAGCTCTACTCATCCAGCACTTTCGCCACCAAAGCAGCAAGAGTAAAGGTGATATTCGCATTGGTGGATTGGTAACCCACCTTGCCTATGCATTGAACATTGCACTACCTATTATGGAACCTATTGACGGCTCCAAACTTATAGACGTCAAGTATTTGACTGCTTGTGGCTTTCTTGGTGTTTACCATGCTAACCGGAGGCTCCAGGCATATCAATTCAGTTATCTTGATGATACACATGTTGAGCAGGTTCAGTTTCCATGTCCCCAAGCCTTCTCGATTGTGGAGAAGGACACTTGGATCCTCACCAAGGACCAAGTGACAGAGATCTTGGCCGAGCACCAGCCCGAGGAAGAGGAAGATGAAGGGCAGCAAGATGAGCAGGAGAAGGAGCGGGAGAAGCAGGGAGAGCAGGGACACAACCCTGCTTGGGAAGGACAACAGCAGCAGCAGCCAGGAGGAGCCTAGGAACCATGGCCCAACCAGCCACAGTAGGGGTACGGTTATGTCCCCTATCAGGAATTCCAGCAGCTCAACTAGCGTGTTGGGGAGATCGACCACACTCTTCAGGATGTGAATGAAGATGTGAAAACTTTGACTCACAACTTCAGTCACTTCATGACCCACTTCCCCGACTTCTACAAGCAGTACCTGCACTAGCCACCAAATGACGACAACAACTGAGCCTAGCAATAGCCTAAGCTTGGGGGAGGTTTGAAAACCTCCAAACTTTGCATTCATGTTTTTATTTCTTCTTTTGATTTATTTCTTCAAAAAAAATGCATGTTTATTTTTAGTTTTGCATTCCTAAACCAAAAATACAAAAAAAATAGTTGTAATTTTATTTGCAAGTTTGTTTCTTTGTTTCTCTCGGAGATTGCTTAATTTCAAGTGATTTGGCAATATGGAAATATAGGAGAGGTTTGACTCGAATACAAGAACGAAGCAAGCAAGAGGAGGTATCACATTCCTTTCATCACACTCTTTGCAACCTTAAATTGATCCTACAATTATTTACTTGCTTGTACTGGAGTCACTCCCCACTTACCTTGTTATCCTACAAATTCTATTCCTTTGCTAGTGTCTCCTTTTTAGCTTTGAAACAATGAGAAATGAACTTGGTTAAAATACTTCCTACATTTTTACAACAAGAAAAAGCATCTGCAAGATGACTTGAGTCCATGCTTAGCTCAAAGAATTTGATTTTAGAACTACTCTATCCCATTTGAGCTTAATATAAATAGACTCGATAGTACCCTTGATTGAAATTGTTTGATTAAATGGATGCTTCGAAGTAGTAGAAATTATGCCACTAATTTTTCTAATAATTACTATAAGATATTGCTTTACGCGTGTCATTACAACTCTATCATGCTCCATGGGGAACTATTAACTCCGCTGTAGCATCCCAATTGTCTAACAATTGCAATGCTACTAGCCTAGTCTATATAAATGCTACTTCCTACATATAATTGTTGCATCATAATTATATCATGCTCATGTCATCATGCCACCTTGCATTTGAGCATCATATAAAACCCTTTTCCATTTGGTTCTTGTCTCATATGCATTATTAATTGTATTTGCCTCTTGATATTGTATTTGGTTGTTGATATATTGTTTAAATGCCCAAGTTGAGTTGGGGGCATATCTTTTATTAACTCCACCACCTTTCTTTCACCACCTTATAATTCCACCATCCAACTAAATATGAGCTTGGCACTTATTGGTTTTACCTCTAGCTCATGTGGGTTGGGATGGATCCAATTCTTTTCCACATGCTCTCATCTTGGCATCATGTTGTTTTCACATTATTGATATATGAGAGCCACATGGCCACCTTTGCATGCCTTGTGAGTGGACCCTTTTCCTAGCTTCCATATGGATTATTATGGATTTATGCTCATGTGGGGGTATTTTTGGGACTAGTAAGCATCTAGTGGCATACACACACTAGCAAGTCCCAATTATAATCCAATGTGGTCATCTCCATCTATTCCACTTGGGGCTTTCTTTTAAATTCTTGGTTTGGCTTTATTCCACTTGTGGGAATGCATAAGATTAAGGCCATGTGATATAATTGTTTTCACAAAATAAACATGGTATTAAATACTTTGCATGGGCCATGAAAGTACCCCCTTTTGCTTGTCCTTTGGATTTTATTTGAATTTTGAGTGAATCTAAACCACACACATCCCTCTCTCTCTCTCTCTCTCTCTCTCTCTCTCTCTCTCTCTCTCTCTCTCTCTCTCTCTCTCTCTTTTCCCCTCATCTTCCTCTCTAAACCTTTCCACCTTTTTGTCTTTCCTTGTCTTGGGTCTTTTTCTTCATCTCCTTGGTTATGCTTTGCATGATCAAGTGTGATCATCACCATACCCCCTCTTATTCCATATCTAACCCTAACCCTCACATCCCCCTCTCACCTAAACCCTAAGTCTACCTCCCTCTCTCTCGGCCTCTCTCTCTCACCTAGCTCGGCCCCACCTGGCCACCCTCTCTCCCTGGCCCCACCTAGCTACCCCCTCCACCACACAAAACCCTCACCCGAGCCATGCCTCCTCTCTCCAACCCTAGTACCAACCTAGCCGAGCCTCCTCTCTCCTCTTTTCTCCTCTCTCTCTGCCTGGTGTGACCCACACCGAGCCTCCCCTTGGCCTCACCCTGCCCCACCTGGACGTCCCCATCTACCTGCCCCTGCCCTGCCGAGCCAGCCCGAGCACGTGAACGAGAGGAGGGAAAAAGGTGGCCGAAGCCATCTTTAACCCTACCCACTCCCGCATGGCACCCCCACGCCTCTTCCTCACCTTTTCCCTCCTCCCACTCGCCTCCTCTGCATCCTCCAGATCTCCCCAGGCCACTCCCTTTCTCCCTGCCGCCCCCTACAGCCATCTACCCAACGCCGGCCATCGTCGGTCTCCCCCGATCCCCCTCTCTTCCAGCCGGAGGCGCGACGATCTCTGGTGTCGAGGAAGGCCACGTGGCACCCCTGCATCACCCTGTACACGGAGCCGAGAAGGAGGAGCCCCCGAACCGCTGTGCCACGCCGAGGCCGACGCGAAACCCTAGCTCCGGTCCGTCTGCGTCGTCGCCGATCCCCTGCGCCTCGAGCCGATCCGACCACACCAACCTCTCCTCGGTGAGCCCTTAAGCCCCGCTGACACCCTCGCTCTCGCTGTCGCTGTCGGGTGTCGCCGATCGATTCGTCGAACAGTTTGTGCGCGCCGTCGGCCGTAGCGTCTACTCGCTCCCGCGTCGTGCAGAGACCCTATCTAGGCCGCGCCTTACCCCCTAACACCGACCGCTCCCTAGCCCAACGGAAGCCGCCTCCGCGCGCGAGCCCCAGGTCCAGGGTTCGAGTCCCCCGCGCGCCGCGCGCTGCGCGTGCGAGCACCGATCCGTCCGCAGAGAAGAAGAACAGTGCCTAGCGCCGCTTTGCAAATACCCCCTGCCTTTTTGACTCCTGCAACCCGCGCTCCTAGAGGTCCCACCTGCCAGCCTCCATCTCCTTTTTGCAAAAACGCCCCGCATCTTTCTAGACCGTAACCCACGCTCCCTCTCTGGCCCACCTGTCCGTCTCCGCGCGTTCTGCCGCTGTCGCGTAGGCCCGCAGCCTCTGGGCCCGCTTGTCATCCACGCGGGCTAGGCAGAGCCCCGGTGTGAGAAGCTTTTCTCGCGCGTGTGCCTCCAGTCAGTCGGGTCCCACCTGTCATAGTCTGTGGCTAGGTTAGAGCGAGTAACAAAAGTATTTTCTGCTTTTCTGTTTTAATTCAAATCTTTTTCAAATTAAATCAAATTCAAATTTAAATCTGTTTTTAAATAACTTTTGAAATATAAATCCAAATAATACAAATAATATATGTTTTGAAATCAAAAAAATGTGAGGAATTCAAATATGCCATTCAAAATATATTTTGAACATTTAAAATTCCAAGTTGATTAAAATTACATTAAAATGCCCTTTTCCCTTAATTAATTAATAACTTTTGTTTTATAACTCCAAATTTAACAAATAATATGTCTAAAATGATTAGCTCGACGAGACCTTTCTGTTTATGCATTCCATGTTCTGTTTTGAAGCATGCATCATATAAATATAATGTATACAGCAACTAATATGAGGATAAAATGGGGCCAAAACTCAATAAAATGATTTGTTCTTGTATTCCACACCTCACCCATGCCATGCTACTTTATTGCCATGCAAATTGTGCATCATTCATCATGGCATGATTGTTTGCTTGTCGCATTTTATTCATATGCTTGTGCACTTTATTTATGTTGGCCCTTGTTTGTTTGGTTCTTCTTCGAATAGACGCTGAGCAGGGGATATATCAAGATACCCAGGAGCACTACCCAGATCCTTCTCTCACTTCATCTGAGCTGCCAGGCAAGCACTACCACATGCTTGCATACATATAGTACCTATTGCCTCTATCTTACTCTTGCATCATTGAGTCGCGATTGCATTAAACTGAATCCCAAGTATTGCATAGCCTTTACTTTTAAACCCCACCGAAGCTTGTTCCTCCATCCCATGAGCCATTACTACATGAGTTGTTTGAGCCATGCGAGTCGTAGAACAACATGTGTAGGGTATGTGAGTGTCTGATGGATAACGAGGTACCTAAACAACTTAACCTGAGTAGTAATGGGATAACTAATGAAAGTGGCATCGGTGAGCCATATTTGCTATTTGGTTTTTCAGGCTCACTTGTGTCCCGTAGGACCCCGAGTACTTGATTCCTGTTCCTTGAATATTTGCGCTATCCACATCCGGGAGGCTTATGAACCCTCCTGAGCCAGAGCTTGATTCATTCTTATTTCTTGGGGCCACAAACTAGTTTGAGGTTTTATTTACTATCCTGTACTTATGCCATGCTTTACTGCTTTATTTAAATTGTGCGAGGTACTGCACCTGTACTGTTTAGGGCCGTGACCCGTTTTCGCTGTATCGACAAGCCCAGTGACACTTTCGGGTTCCCAGTCATTTACAGCCGGCTACACAAACCTTGAGTCCGTCTCGTAGCCGGCCAGCTTCGTTGCGGGTAGCTTAATGGGGTGGCCCCCTGAAATATTTTTGAATCCTGTGATTGCTTTGTCGTGACTGCCTCGTTGGGTTTTGATTTGGTTTTTCCGAGGTTGATCGAGTGTGTGTTGCTATTTGTGCACCCCTGCAGGGTAAAACTTTCTGAAAGCCGTGTCCGCGGTTATGGACGACTTGGAGCACAGTTTCTCGATCATAGACAAGAATAACTAAAGTACCGCTTTTAATTTGACTAAGTACCTGACTAGTAAATAGTGCAACACTCATGGAATGGATAATAAAACTGCCAACGGATGGGGGGTTGTTCGTCCGCTTCCTCGTCGGTAAGCGAGGAGGAGGATGGATCTGTTGATATTACTGTTATAACTGTTGTTCGTAATTCACGGACATCCGTCTATCATTGGTTAGGCGGATGGTTAGCGAGTATCTATAGAATTGTTAGGGATTATCTTTTGCTGCAATTGCGTCACCCCAGGTTGTGTCCCCTTTAGAGGCATAAAGACTTGCTGAGTACCCCTAGGGTCTCACACGATAAATTGTTTGATTCAGATGAACAGGTAAACTCGCAAGATGGATACTGGGTGGAGGAGACGGACGATGCGGGCAACGATCATTTGGTGTAGAGATTCTGGGAACGGGGATCCGTGAGATCTGTGGGCAGGATGTGTTTATTTATGGGGCATCTTATGCCGATTTGCTTCTTATCCGTACTCGGATCTTGTTTTCCGCTTCCGCTTGATACTCTGATGTTTGATGTAGGAGGAGATATCCTAAACTATTATATCTATCTAGGATATTTGGATCTTGCCGTATGGCGTTGCTATATTTCCTTTCTTTTTAGATGGAATGGCTCTGATGTACTGTTGTATGGTGGCTTGCATACATACTCATTTGTGTATGTAGTTGATCCCTTCGCCTGCCGATTACGCCGCCCGTTTTTGTCCCGATGATTGGAAATGGTTAGGACGGCCGTAAGGTCTACCTGTGAGTGGCATTTGGGCCCCACCGTACTATTTTAACCATTTCCGCTCATCCAGGCTTGTAACTAGGAGCGTAATTCACCGAGGTAGTTACATCCGCTGGCCAACGAACGATCTAAATGTGGGAAACCACTTGATTTCTTGAGTTATGTAAACGTCTATAGCAGCAATGCTGTGACGTGTAATTTTTTTAGTCTCCTCATGGTTTCACATTCCAAGTGAAGTTGTAGTACTCCTCTGGCTCATTATTGCTCAACATTATTTATTGGTATGGTCACGAGTGCACAACACATCCCTAATTAACATGTTAAAAATAGTGGCATGATTTCTCTATGAAAGAGCTGAAATTTTTGAAAGACAAGAGAAAGAAAAATGTGCTTTGAGAGTCTTGAAATTTTGACATGGGAGTAGATGAGTTGTTCTTAAATTAAATGTTTTGATGCCAACTTGAGTACTCTTAATTGGTTAAATGAACAAGAACAAAAATGTTTTTATCTCTCAACAATGAGAGGCACCAAAAGAATTTGTCTCACCTTCCTAGATAAACTTTTGACACTTGCTTGGGAATATGATTTATTTGCTAACAAGATATACGTGGTTAGGCAGTGGACTCAGTGCAATCTTGTGAATACTTGTATGATCATATTTAAAATTGCAGGAATTGTGAAGAAAAGAATTTGACACCAATTCAAACTTGTGAGTTCCTTTATTTTTAGTCTCGAATCCCTGTTGTTCTTCCTTATTACCTTCTCACTCGAGGGCGAGCAACATCTAAGCTTGGGGGAGTTGATAGCTGTGAGATTCGACACATTTTTTATGGCTTTTATTCATGGTTTTCTCTCAAATTTGATTGTTTTTTGGTTTTATCTAACGCTAATACTTCGGTAGCAAAGAAAACCTGGTTTTAAATGTGTGTTTAAGGTCCTGAACATCAACAGGAGGATTTAACTAGAGAAATACAATATTCTGAAGAAAACAAGCAAGTCCCACTTTGGAAGCACGCGAGGGGAGCTAACAGAGGCTTTAACGAGCAACTATACGGCAGGAATATTTTTTCGGCTGTATAGTTCCCGCCATATAGTTGCCGTCGTCTTTGTGTTGTCAAAAGGGACAACTTACGTGAAGGGATCGAGAGCAAAAACACAACACATCAGCCACCACACCATCCATAAGGGAGAAAGAAGAGATCCAGAGAAGAAGGAGAAAACGTTCTTCATCTCGCTCCACGATCTTCGACCTCCTAGCCAATACACCCCCATAGCCACTACTTGTACTTGAGAGAGAGGGATCTCCACCTTGCAAGACTAGGGTTTGAGATTGTTTCTTCCTATCTTGAATTGTGTTGGATATTTTTCTATTATTATTCTGGATCTCCACGGTATTACCAAGACAAATTCCCTTTCTTTGATTTTATCGATGATCCGTTCTTCTCTCATGTGTGAGTAAATTCCCTTGGGCGTGGGAGATGTAGGGGATTGGTGAGATGTGATGTGCATTCATATATTTTCCATTAGTTTGTGATTAATTCTAATTACTATATTATGTGTGCTTGACTATCTGTGGGATGCTTAATGCTTGTTGTCCAATTAAGGTCCCATACAACATGATACCTTGTTTAACATAGATAAGATCTTGTACGCTAGTGGACCGGCGGCCCCCTGGTAACACGGGGATATCAATGGAAAGCTAGTTGACTCGAGGATAATGAGTAACCACTGTGCTTATTGCATTTGTCCGATCCAAGGAGCTTAATCGCTAAGCAACCTGAATGGTCTTAATTGTCTAGTGTCTGACCATGGTTTTGGTAGCAGCTAGTAGGATTATTGAAGTTGGGATAAAATCTACCAAGAGGAGTTCCAGCTAATTATGGGTTGCTCGCCTACACATATATCTATAAGATTATAATTGTTACATTAACCACTCGTCCACCTAGAACATGCACTATCACCATGAACTGAATCTCCTCGTGCCTTCTTTCGCCATCTGCAGGAAACAACAAACAAGCAAAGTCATTCTTTACTTTTATGCATTATATTTCTAAAATTTACATTTTAGTTATATTTAAATCTATCGCATTTACTCAAAATCCCATTCTTATTTCAACACTTTCAGTCAATTCACTCAAAGACTTGTGACAACTTCGGGTGTGACAGAGACTTCATCAATAAACACTTACCTTTGGGCTCCCTGTGGGATCGATATCTGAACTTCGAAACTAGCTACAAATGATCTGTGCTCTTGCGGACATCAGTGGCCCACTTCGGTTTAGAGCTTTGCTCCACGGGCAACCCAGTCAGGGAGAGAAGACGGAGGTCCATCCGTCTATGGCAAGGCCTAGAAGACTTACCAACTTAGGCATGTTTAGTTATTTGTAGTCCAAGATGTACTCTGTAACCGACTCTTACTCGTAGCCGGATAGGTCTCTCCTGTAAACCCTAGGCCGAATATCTATATAAGCCATCCTAGGGACCAGGCTTTAGGGCAACCCAATATTCTACAACCTTAACTCGCATAGGCGAAACCCTTGTAACCCATATTCCGGCTCTGCCATATTACTGGATTGACAGCAGGTGTAGGTTCCATCCAAAGCCGGTGGATTCGAACATGGGTAAAGCTTGTGTGCTCACCGTCCCGGAATACCGTCGCCTCACACCCCCTTTATTCACACTACTCGAGGATCCCCTCTCGGCATACATGTCATCAATCCGGCGAAAGTTGGCACCCACCATGGGGTAGGTGAGTTTCGGATCTTTGTTCGGGCGGAATCTGCATGAATCGGAATTGGCGAGACCATCGCCATTGGTCGGATCCTCTATGCCAGCGACATCCCTCTTGTCCTCCTCGACGAGTCTTGGATTCAGGCTAGGACAAATCCTACTCTTGCTAGCAATCCAGTAATACGGCAGAGCCGGAATATGGGTTACAAGGGTTTCGCCTGTGCGAGTTGAGATTGTAGACTATTATGAGGGTGCCCTAAAGGCTTACCCTTGGACGGCTTATATAGATATTCGGCCTAGGGTTTATAGGAGAGACCTATCCGGCTACGATTAAGAGTCGGTTACAGAGTACATCTTGAACTACAAGTAACACTATAGGCCTATGTCGGTAATCCTTCTAGGCCTTCCTATAGCCGGACTGGACTCCGTCTCTTCTCCCTGACTGGGCCGCCCGTGAAGCAAAGCTCTAATCCGAAGTGGGCCACCCTGGTCAGTGAGGCACACTGAGGATACCCAGAAAGTATATCCCCAACAACAGCCCCCGGAAGCCTCCAAGATCCAAAGTCGGATTTCATCATCATCTAGCTTGATTTTCAGCTTGCAAAATCTTGAAGGGTTCCTGAAACTTCAAAATAAAGGATAGGATCCGGGTCTCAAATGAGTCGTACCTATGAATACATTATTCAGGTTTTCCAGCTTGAAATTTAACTAAGCCGGAACTTGGTCTCTGATGTAATCTGACACCAGTCATGGTCAAGTCACATCACTGACAGACATTCCCGTCAGCATGACCGTTGGTGGGTCCGCCTGTTGCGGAACCGAGGCGTCGTTTTAATGTGTGCACGGAGATGGAGGCAGCGTAATCATCGCATGGGGGTTACCCAACTCCTTCCGCGACGCATGGCACGGTTACTGTGCACATTGCATGAATCTTGGCACAGAGGAAGGATATAAGGGGTTGAGATTCTCTCCCTCTTCTCTTCACCTAACATTCGTGCCGCTTCTTTCTTCCCAACGCTTCCCACGAAACAGAGCTCGTCTTGCCTCCCCAAATTCTTTTAGCGCCGCCCATCCCTATTCACCAGCCCACGGAACCATGGTTGAGACTTCATCTTCCGGTGCAGTGGCGACGATAGCGACGGCTACAACAGCAGAGAAGGAGAGCTTCCGTAGGGTCTGGATCCCCTGCTCTTGGATGACGCCAAGCTCCGCATCGTGGAGAACGAAGGACTCCTCCACGCTAGCGACTGGCGGAGCGGCTACGGCCAAACCGTCCCTACCCCTCGCACCGACGAGCGGGTGCACTTAGGCACCCGCCTTGACAGAGGTTTGAGTTTCCCACCCACAGATTTCTTTTCTGACGTGATAGATCACTACGGAGTTCAACTCCATCATCTTCCCCGAACTCTCTCTTAGAGATGAGCGCATACGCTTCTTTGTGCGAGGGGTATCTCGGCATTAGGCCGAGTCTCACTCTTTTCCGGTTTTATTTTCATACCCGGAGAAACTCAATCACTGCCGATAATCCATAAATTACCGGAATCATTAGTTTTTCTGTTAGGAGAGAGCACGTATATCCTAGGATTAAGGCCAGTGAGTCGGTGAAACAGTGGCCGTCCACCTTCTTTTATCACAAGGATATTCCTGCTCCCAGTAAAGCTACTGCTTTGTCGGCTTTTGTCGATGGTGCCTCCACGCCCCAAGAGTCCTGGGACACAGATGCGCTGGCTCTCAGTGACGATCTGCTTCTTGCCAAAGGCGGATTGAATATTTGATGAAGCACAAGGACCTTAAGGGGTCTGACTTGGTTCCCTGCTAGGTGGCATGCCGGATCTAGCCCCTCCAACACTATGGTGACCGGCTTATGCATTCCACCACCGCTTCCAAAAAGGATACTCTCCGGATCTACTCTCGTCCTTACACGGATAAGGAATACGAGTCCCAAATCAAGTGGTTGATAAGGGAGCAGATCGAGAAGAAAATCCCGGAGGTGTCTTTGGATATGCATACGGCTGAAGATCCTATGGTACCGGTAAGTTTCCAGCAGTAACTCGAATTATGTGTTCATTTTTACATTATTGTCTCTTTTCGCAATACTGAGATATTTCTTCTTTTCAGCTTGCTGACCTCCCCGAGTTGGAGCTTGCTCCTCTCGAGGGATATCCTCCTGAGATTTCTCAGGATGATGGAGAATTGATTCCACTGCCGGAGACCTTTACCCGAAAGCGTAAGGCTGCGACAGTTGCTATTGGCACAAAGGAGGTGCCCATTGTGAAGCGGTAATTTTCCTCACAAGGTTTCTGTATTATATGTCTTAATTCTTTCTGAGATGTAATGTTCTTTGTTCTATTACCTTCTCAGAGCTAAACAGCTCACCAAAGGCAAGGGGAAAGGTGGCTCGTCAAAGCCCCTGCGCCAGTCAAAGTTGAATTTGACTTCTCCTTCCACAGCACCTCCGACTCCTGCCCCCCAGCCTTCTGCGGCGCCGGAGATTACTCCATCTCTGACCATCGCAGAAGATCCGGCTCAACAAGTAGAGCCAGTGATCCTCGGATCGCAAACTGGTGTTACCATGGGTGGCTCAGGTTTTGATAAGGGTGAACCCTCTTCGGGTAATGATCCCTCGGCAGAGGTCTTCGCTGCAAACCTCCTCAACAATCCGGGTCTTGCCAAACTTGGCATTACTCGGAAGTCTGTGGAGGAGATCCAACGGCTAGCCAAGCAATTCTTGGAAAGCCGGAATATTACTGCCGAGGAAGAGGCACAAGAAGCGGAGGACGTCAAGTACTCCGAAATCCTTGAGCAAATCCATCTTCGCGACGAGGGGCTCAGAACCGGTGTGCTGCCGCCACCACTAGTAATCCCGCTGACCCTCGCCGAGAAGGTTAGCACCGAGGTGTCTATGAGCATAAGCAAACTCACCCATGAACATCATGTAAGCGAATTCCAACTCACCTTTTTTACTTTATTTCATATCATATCCTCTAGCCCCCAAGCATGAAGTTGGATAGACAATCCAGATTTATGCTTCCCTAGGATGACAAAGAATGAACTAGTGTAGCCCCCAAGGCTCGTGCTGATATTAGTAAAAATATTAGCCCGAGTGTTTAGTAGACTTCTGACTCTGGGTATTCTGACTTACAGAAAGTTAATTCGTATAACCAGAAATTGTTGAAGAATATATGTAACAAGCGGAGAGAGATCAGAGCTCTCCGGCTTGAAAATGCTTAGTTAAAAGTGTCAAGGGATGAGGCTGAAGGTAAACATTCCAGTACTCAAACCTTGCCCTTTATTTCATAGTCGAATTATTTACTCAACTATTTGTTCTTTTTGCTTATAGCACTGGTAAATGAATCATGTGCTATGATTGAAGAAGCTGAAAATCTGAAGACCCTAGAGGTGGAGAACACCGACTTACGTCGGGAGTTGGACAAGTTGAAGGCGGATCATGAACGGAGCATTGCTCAAATTCTTGAATCCTCTTCTATGGCCACCGACGAACATGATCGAAGGATCGCGGCCCAGGATCAAAAGATCTCGGATATCAACGATGCTTTGTTCAGAGAGAAGGACATCACCGAGGCACTCCGGGATGAACTCCAGAGCCTACGGGAAGAGAAGACCAAAGTTGACGATGTCATCTTCGGTATGTTTCCCCCTTTCTGACTTTCTGCCTTTTCCGACTCTTGGAGCTCGGATTTATCTTACTAACCTTTTGCATTACATGCACAGGTCCTCTGAACTTACTAGATCCAGCCTCCACCGAGTCGCACTAGCCGGCTTACCCAAGTCGGCGATTTACTTCATGATTTCCGCCAATCCTTGGAGGATATTGGCGAAGTTCTCAATGTTCCGGACATGCATAGAATGTCCGGCTTTGAAGTGCGAGACAAGGCCAAGGAGATGCCCTAGCTCATCCAGGACTGGAACATGTTCTACGCGCGAACCGCAGCGCAGAACGCTCTCACCATGGTTATGAATCACCGTGGAAGCATGGAAATCTGGCAAGTAACCAGAGGGTATTCGACTGTGGATGAAGACGGACATGAGCAGGACATCAAAGCCATCATGGACTCCTGTGCCGGATATGGGTGCCGCGTAGCTGACTTAACCAGCTATGACACTCCTTTCTTCACTCGCACGGAGACGCCTCCTCTGCCTGCCGAGGTAACAACAGAAGTCTCCGACGACGAACAAACCATTTCGGATTTGAATGTCTCGGAAAGATATCAAGGCGAGGCTGATGTCTCCAGTGAGCTGGCAGCTCCTACCTCCCCCTGCATCGTAGAGCATCAGGAAAAACAATGCGTTTTTCTGAAAACAATTCGGGTTGTAAATAAGTAGTATAATACTTTTGCTAGTTCCAAGATTTGTTATTTCTATTTAACACTTTTGGCTTTAATTTTATGTGTCTGAAATGTTTACATAAGAACTTATGTTTTTTGTATATACTTATCGTTGATCTGGCTTTCCGCTTCGTCCCTTTCGTGAGCCGACCAACTTTCAGCATGAAAACTTTACCGAGCAACATAGCTCAATTGCTAAACCAGTTTAAACTCGGAAACAAAGCCGGCTTCGAGTACCGACAATTCACTACTCGGAAAATGCCCGGATCCGGCAATCAGATAAATAACCAAAGTACAAACTAGAAAATTTAGATTTATACCCGAAGATAGCAATTTTAGAATCGGAAATCTTAACCAGAACAAACATGAGCATAAAGTACTTTCAACAATTCTGAGATTTTCGACTGTGACATGATCACTCAGAAATAAGATGGCAATATAAAACTTCTCAGAAAAAATGAGGCAACCAATACTTTATTTCTCATTGAATATGTATACATATATAATTACAAAGAAAGATAAATCTATTATCTATACCTAATAATAATAAATGACGGATTGTTTCTTTCGGTCCAACACTTTTCTGGATCCTTTTACCCTCCCACAAAACCACGTATTACCCACCGAGCCACCCCAAGTGGAAACAACGGTTAAAAGAAAAAAATAGGCTGACAGCGAGGAGCTGGGGCATCGGGTGCGTTCCTATCGCGATGGACTCGATCGCTTCATACGGATATAAAAATGTCCTATTTTTTGTCGCTTGAGACGTTGGCCTCCTGGGCTGGACGCCAGGCACCGGATAATAAGTGAATTAACGATTCGTTCAGACTAACTGGGCCTCTGTCCTGGCTCATCCCGGGCTTTTCATCCATTAACGCAACCGAATAAATAAATTCAATTATGTACGGATGAGCAAATAGTTTCGATTCTGTACGGATGAGCAAATAGTCCCACATCGCTTCTTTATATCAAATGACACCAATTTATATGCAGTTGCAAAGCAACTGGAATCAGCTAAGCCGCCTCAGAATCAGATAAGCAGGGCCACCGTCGGGAGAGAGGGCCTTAGCGTCCACCGTTGCTATGCTAGACGACGGGGACAGATCAAGCGGTCCAGGAAACACGAGAGGTGAGCGACAACAATATTGGAAGCTAGCGAGTGGCGAGGCGATTCCCGGGGATGGACCTGCGCTGGGCGTCGGCCGAGCTTGCAGAGCGGTAGAAGTGTGCGAGCATATGCATATGGGGGCGACAATATTGGATGAGGGCGGAGAGGGGGCTGGAGGGGGGACAGAGCGGACAGAGAAGGAAGCTGGGCGAGTGGCGAGGCGAGCGGGATTCGTGGGGATGGAGCTACGCCGGCGTAGGCCGAGCTTGTAGAGCGGGCTCACAAGAGGGAAGGGCTCGGGGAAGGACCTGATGTGTGATGATGATGGCGGCAGCCGGGGGACAGTGAGCGGATGGGATTTGGTCAGCTATATTTACATTACATGCGTGGTCGCTTGGAGCAGCGGCGCATTAAAATAGACTTCGTTTGGTAGTATCATTGCAATTTTTTTTACAATAAACTCTTGCTGTGCCTAATAGAATAGAAAGACTGCTTGAAAGAGTTGGAACTCCTTTTTTTCTAATTAGTTTCTCCCTTAAATTTTGAGAATTCTTTCAATAAAAGGAAAAATTTATAGAATCAAACTTTATGCTCCTATTAATATTAATAGGATTTACTTTACTAACATTAAACCAACGATTTTGGAGAAAATGGGAGCCTCACCTCTGCCTTATGTGAGTACATAGAGGATAAGTGTGTCGTACCGTTATGTATTCCAAATAATACATGCACTTATGTACTCCTTCCGTCTTAAAAAAGATGTTTAAATTTTCAAATTTTAGATGTATCTATATAGTAAAATATATCTAGATTCATACAAATTTTGATAAATTCGCGGCATCCTTTTCAGTACGGAGGAAGTATGAAAATCCATTTCGACAGATGGTTGATGATGTTCGTTAAAACAATGACATGTATTTTTTTTTAAGTTTTCTACAAAAGCCGCACACCCCCACAGCCCCCACAAGTGAAAACAAATGTCCCTCTTTTATTCCATCGCCACCCATGACATGGTTCCGTAAACAAACTCGAACGGCTTGGGAGAAATCGAGGACCGAGCTACTGTCCAGAAACAAGGCGGCAGGGATGGGCGCGAGCCGAGCGGTGGGGCTCGCCGGAGGAGCAGGAGTCACGCGGTGATCAGAGTAGGTCGAGGTCGAGCACGCAGGTGCGATGACGTTGGATTCCGGAATGACGGTGGCAACTGTAAGACCTGAGGCCGTCGAGCGGGACAACGAGCGGAAAGGACACACTTGCCCACAGAGGTTCTGTCCGTCCGGATGCGCGCTGGGGGAGACCGGCCAGAGGAACAGAGGGAGGCGGGTGAGCGGCGAAGAGGAAAAGGGGAGGAGGCAGACGTCCGCGGCCGGCCGGGAATGGAGCTAGCGGTTAAATTGCATACTCGGGGCTGAGCCATACGTGCTCGTCATCCTGGGGGTGCTCGCGGCGATGTTGGGCGTAGATGGAGAGGCGTGGTGGCGCGGGGTAAGGCCGGTGCTAGCCACACTTGGATGGGAGCGTGGGCGACGCAGAAGGGATCGAGCGAGGCTGCGGGGCCTATGCTTCTGGCGACGAGGTGGTTCGGATCGAGCTCAGTGACGGGGATCTAGGAGCTCTCGGGATCGAGCTGACTATGGTGGGGCTCTCGGGATCAAGCAGGAGGTTCCACCGACTCGGCTGCTGTTGGTTCACGGTTGGGCCTGGCCGGTGGAAGATGGTCTCCTTTTTTTTATATAAAATATTTTCTGTTTGTTTTAAAATCTTTTTAATAACTTTTTGTTATGTTAGAAGATAAGCAGAAGTAGAGTTTTCATTCAATATAAAAGAGAAATAAATTTACAACACAATAGAGCTTAACAAAGATGTATTTCGGTAAAAATATGAATTTTCCAAGTATAAAAATAGTACATTTTTAAGTACCGGTATATTGAGAGGCTTCTAAAAAACTAAAATCATCTATTTTGACCCGGTGCAAAGCACGGGCCTTTTTGCTAGTATATATTAAAAGTATGTGACGGGCTACCAGAAAATAGAAAAATAGGCTAGAAAATCCCACAAAAATCAAAGAGATCTGACCATTGATTTATTTAAGTTTTACTAAAATAAAAAACCATAGCCACTAGATTTCAAGAATAATTTTGTACCATAAAGTTGAAGATAATTACCCACCAATGCCCTGGTTTAAAACACGTCCTGCTAAACCTAATCCAATTTTACTCCAATCCCCTGTTGTCCCGTGCGTCTAACAAATAAGCCGCCGCCATGCTGCATCTTGTACCCTACCTTCGAGTGCCGGCAACTTTCATCAATCAAGGCTCCCCTCCACCGGTGCAACATCATGGCTGCTCTACAGCTTCACTTCACCGCTACCATGCTCGCATCGTGTCATTGTCCTTGAGCTCGATCTATTCTTCTTTCGGAAGTCAAGCGATCCTCGCGCATGATTACTGGGATGTGTTTCCGTGGGAGTCGGGACGCCTGATCGTTTGGTTTGATGATGCGAGATTAAAAGGGTTGAGCACACTTTCAGGATTTTAATTCTAGGTATTGTCTGCTCGCACTGTTTAATCAATCAGGATGCTTATGCAGATAATTTATCAGTGTTGCATCGTTCTCATGATGAAAATTGATTCCTACTATAGCATCAGCTTCAAATGACTTTAATACAATATGAGAACTACGCGGCTGTAGCCTGTAGGCCGCACGTTGCCATGATGTATTTGGCCGGAAGAATCGTGTCTCCCAATCGTCCACCTTGCCGACTCAGTCGATCTTGCAACAGAACGCTCCAGTCCGTGTCCATCGACTTCCAGGTACGCTTCAATCCAACATCTCTTTGACGCTAATCAAGTTTAGAATCGTCGATGAAGAGGAGGAGGTGTATAATAATCGACGAAGAAGATGAACATGGATATCGAGTATCGACATCAAATCTATACAGATAGGCCGGCAGAAAGAGGAATCGTCTTTGCATGTCGCTCATGTCAATGCAGGAACTTGCATGCTCTAATGTTTGAACCGTCCAATTCAGATACAACCCAAACAAATCGCCCTGGTTTCGGATGCCGAATCAAGAAAATATCATCAGGTATGGATGTGTCTTAACTATCAACTCTGTTAGGTGTTTGATTCTGTGTTGCCAGGTTGTGGAAGGGCCAGATCGGGTTGTTTACATTGCTTCTGTTCCGGCCATTCAGCAAGGCGGCGACAACATAGACCACCAGTAGTTGAGCTGTATTCTTTCAGCTTCGTTGTCTCAACTATTCACGCTCCGCCCTGCCAGTTCACAACATCAACCAGACTATTCTCATTCCTATCTTCACATTCACGTTGGTAAGAGGATCTTTTTCAATTCCTCTCCATGTCTCACAACAATTGTTAGTGGTCATAGTTGTTGTGCAGTTTCATATCATGTGCATACAATTTGGATGTTGTAGTTTGGTTTTAATTTGACTAAATATTAGATCTAACAGAGAAAACAAAGACCACTAAGTAGAATTATTGTCATTGTTGTCAAATTGACATTTTCCATGAATGAATTATCTGGTGTTGTAGTTGTGTTTTTCTCAACTGAAACATTATGGCCACGTTATTTTTTATAACCAGAAACACAATTTTGACATTCTAACTTGACGGAAAATAACTATATATATTATTATTATAATATGATGCTTATCTGCATTTGTGCATGCATGCCTCGGCCGGTTGAAACAATCACTTGAATTGATCATAAATCCAACATCAACAGTACGATGCATGTATTTTGTCAAATATTATGTAGGATATGGAACGCTGAACTTTCATATAGTAAGAAGGTTCAACTCACGTCCATGCTACTGTCTATTTTATATACATCTTGGTTACCATTCTGTCAAAGAGAACTACTGAATTTTCAGATTTTGCATTTCTAAGAACTCCAATTCTACTTTCAGGCTCGTATAGGATGCCGAACTACTGACAGGGGTCAGGGACTCGGGGGCACAGTATATGCTTCAGGAAGTTGGAGTTTTACCGAACCAAGTTAATATCAAAAACTCTTTTCTCCAATTCTCTTTTCAGTGGCTCTTCCCTAGCCATGTAGCTATCTAAGCCAGACGAATCAACCCATCTAATTTTTTTTTCTTTCTCAGTATTTTGTACTGATTTGTGTTTCTTTTACTGTCCTTGAACATAAAATAGATGGAAACATTTCTTGCTTAATTTACTATGGCGACACATAGGTTAATATATGGGTAGAGTTTTCCAAGGATTCCGCATCTTACAAATTATTTATCTCCATCTTACACTTATTAAATAATAGAGCAAATTTTCTCTTTCTCTCTGGTACAAAATATATTTTCCAGTTTCAATAATTAATAATATATTCTCTTCCTAATTTTTCCTGAACCAATCCCATAAAGTGATATTTTGATATGTTCCTTTTATATCTTCTATAAGTAGGCATACTATATTATTACTGTTGTGGTGAACATATCAAGCACAAATCGCTCTTTATATGTGTTTCAGTTTTCATCATGTAATGATTTGTCATGCAGATGTTAGGAACATATTGCTAAATCATGGAAACGTGTATTGTCTATTGCATAACAAAGTTCTTACATAGGTTTTCGTGCTTACGAGATCCTTTTTAAGAACTGTATATTGTTCACACACAAAAAGTGCAGCTCATCAACTTTATGATTTTTATACTTCCATTTTTCTCAGAGTTACGAGATTGTATTTATTTTTGCAGGTTGTACATTGTTGTAGGGGGTATATATATACCTTTGTATTTCATCCAAAAGTCTCAAACTTCACAAATTCTCTATAATTATTTTTTTGTTACCAAATTATTATTTGTAGGTGGTGTAGGCGCGAAAATTGATGGTGGATTCAGATAGAAAGAATACAGGAGTACAAAGAAGTCATAACTTCATGCTAAATTATATGTCAGTTGTGATAGAAATAGCACGTTTGAACACATATTTGATAACATGACTGTATTTTTGGCTCAACGTGTAAAAGCAAATTATTAAAGTTTAGCACAGATAATGCAAAGAATTTGTTTCTTTACGGTACCCCACCTGACTAACTAATCTTACAATTATAATATTTGAGGATCGATACTTACAAACCGTTCTTCCAGTGATGCAATTACTTCCTATATTGTATTATCCCTGTACTTAATATAATTTATTCACTAACAACCTTAATACATCCATTGCAGATGGAACATAACATAGTTGGACGATATACTTTGTAATCGCTTTTTCGCTATAGAAAGAGGATATTCGATCAAGGGTATACTTAACAACACCATGTATCCATATGCTTTAAGTATTCTAGACCGATTGACAAGATGTACACATGTTTTTATATCAATGCAGCTCATTGATCTTATTATAATCGGTACAAGTTTAAGATCGAAATTCTATGGAATTTCAGTTTATTACAGGTCATATATTATAATACTTTGTGTTACTATATCTCATTGATATCTATGCAAAGAAATTAACTTTAGCTAATTTGTTGCAGTTAACTACAGAAATCATGATATATATACCATTATATGCATTAAAGCTGACTAAGTTTACTATGTACACTTTGTTAGTACTTACTACATAATTCACAGAATGACTCTTTGCATATACAAGAAGAGTCACTTTATCAATATTTTCTCTTGATGCCACAGAGCGCCCAATTTTTCCGAAGTTTAGTCAACATTCCATTAGTCTATATTTTCGCATGCCAACATAGAACATATTGTTTCAAAGATACTAGCCAATGTCAACCAAACATTTGAAAATTATACATAACATGCGTTGTTCAGATGTTTATTCTATCTATTTTTCCCTTGGCTACAGTTGTAAATAATTTCATACACTTCAAGATGGTTCTAAATCACTTGGCAATGAATAGACACCTTTCAAATAAATATTATTCTACCAAACATAATAACTGTGAAGTCATAAGTAACCTACAGAATATTGTTGCAAAAAGGTAACTACATATGTTGCTATGAAACTCTATAGTGGTGAAGACATTGATATGAACTACTCCATACTTAATATGTTGTGAATAATAGGTAATTAAAGATGTTGTCTGCACAGTTGCGCGGGCCACCTGGCTAGTTAAGAATAAAAGGGACGTAGCTGAGCAATATTCCACGGCCTGTCTAATTCTTCTGGGCCTGTACTGCCGCCAGCTCTCTTTCTTTTCTTAGTAGCAAGTCTTTCTTTAACTGGCCACATATCAGTTAGATAGTAAGAACCATTGTGCAATACTCGGCTAACTAAAAAGGGCCCTTCCCATACTGGGGAAAGTTTGTGCTTTCTTTTCTGCACAAGCCGGAGAACCAAATCGCCCTTATTGAAAGACTGGTTTCTGACTCTCTAGTTATGATACTTGCGTAACTTATGCTGATAGGTTGTTGATCTCATCTCAGCAACGACTCGAACTTCTTTGATTAAATTGAGATCATTTTGTCGAGAAATTTCGCATCCTCCTCAATATACGCAGCAACTCAGGGAAAAGTATGAATCAAATCACTAGGAAGAATTGCTTCGGCACCATAGACCAAGAAGAAAGGTGTGTATCCAGTTGACCTGTTCGGAGTTGTTCGTAAACTCCATATCATAGAAGGTAATTCCTCCGCCCAAGCCCCTGCAGCACGTCGTAGTGGTGCTTCGAGTCTTGGTTTTAGGCCTTGGAGGATTAAACCATTTGCTCTTTTGACTTGTCCATTAGCCTGCGGATGTGCGACTGACACAATGTCAAGCCGGATATTTTGTTCGTTGCAGAATTCGACAAGCTCTCCCATAGAGCAATTACTCCCGTTGTCCGTGATAATGCTATGTGGATAACCGTATCGGATTATGACATCCTCGACAAATCTTCTGGCTATTGCTCCATCACAATTGGTGACCGGTTTAGCCTCAATCCATTTTGTGAATTTATCCACCATCACTAAGAGATGAGTAAATCCACATGGAGCCCGTTTAAATGGTCCTACCATGTCAAGCCCCTAGACTGCAAAAGGCCATGTTATAGGTATTGTTCGCAGCTGATCAGCCGGAATGTGAGCTTGTTTGGCGTACTTTTGATAGCCTTTGCACGTCTTGACTAGTCGTTTGGCATCTGCCTTGGCTGTAAGCCAGAAAAAGCCGTGTCAGAAAGCTTTTGCCACTAAAGATTTGGCTGCAGCATGGTGACCACACTCGCCTTCGTGGATTTCTCGCAAGATTTCCACTCCTTCTTCCGGAGATACACAGCGCTGAAAGACCCCAGACACACTCCGCTTATAGAGCTCACCACTAGTTATAGTATAGGCTTTTGCTCATCGGATGATCTGCCAGCTCAGAACCTCGTCTTCGGGTAATTTGCCATCTACCAAGTAGTCAAGGTAGGGTTGAGTCCATCTGGGAATTACAGCTAGAACTGCTACTAAAGGTGAGTCGGATTTGGTTGGATATTCCTCGTCTACTCCTTTTATAGAGGGAACATTGAGGTGCTCCAAAAAAACGCCATCCGGGACCTTTTTCCATGCAGAGCCTATACGAGATAGTGCATCTGCTTCCTCATTTTCTGTTCGAGGGATGTGCTGAACCGCAAACCATTCGAACGATTTAGATAGCTCATCCACGACAGCTCTATATGCTGCCATGTGTTTATCTGCACTACAGATATCCGACACTTGTTGGGCAACAAGATCTGAATCTCCGTAACACATCAAACATTGGATGCCGATATACTTAGCAATCCGGATTCCATGCAGCAGTGCTTCATACTCGGCAATGTTATTCGTCACCGTGAAGTGGATCTGCAACACATAGAAAACTTTATCTCCTTGGGGTGATTGGAGCACCACGCCAGCCCCCGAGCCCCCAAGCGCCTTAGACCCATCAAAATGTAAGGTCCAGTATTCCGACTCTAGGAGGGTCATATTCTCTGTTGTCTCTGTCCAATCAGCAACAAAGTCAGCGAGGATTTGGGATTTGATTGTTGTACGAGGTTTATAATCAATGTCGAAAGCTGAAAGCTCTATGCCCCATTTTGCGACATGTCCTATAGCATCGCTATTGTTGATTATATCACTCATGGGAGCTGTGCTCACCATGGTAATGGGATGTTCCTGAAAATAATGCCATAACTTACGAGATGCGAAAACACACCATAAGCCAGCTTTTGATAGTGCGGATACTGCTGCTTTGATTCAGTTAGGACCTCGCTGAGATAGTAAGTCGGACACTGCACCAGGTGTTCCTGATTTTCCTCTGGTCTCTCCACCACCATGACGACACTGACGACTCTGTTTGTCGCAGCGAGATAGAGCAACATCGGTTCCCGTGGTTCTGGTGCTGCAAGGATAGGAGCAGATGAGAGTACTGCTTTCAGGTCTTGTAGTGCAGCTTCAGCTTCGTCAGTCCAAATGAACTTTTTGGTCTTTTTCAGAAGCTTGTAAAGTGGTATGGCTCTTTCGCCAAGTCGGATTACAAACCGACTGACTGCAGCAATGCAACCAGTTAGTCTTTGAACATCCTTCAGGCGAGTTGGCCTAGAAATATTGAGTATAGCCTTAATTTTGTCTCGGTTCACCTCTATGCCTCTTTGAGACACGATGAGGCCTAACAATTTTCTGGCTGGTATTCCAAAGAAACACTTCTTCGGGTTAAACATTATGTTGTATTTTCATAGATTGGCGAACGTTTCCTCCAAGTCGGATATTAATGTTTCCTTCTTTTTGGACATCACCGCAATGTCGTCCACATATGGATGCACATTCCGTCTGATTTGGTCGTGGAGGCAACGCTGTATAGTGCGTTGGTACGTAGCTCCTGCATTCTTGAGCCCAAAGGGCATTGTAACAAAATAGAAGGTTCCGAAGGGGGTTATGAATGAAGTTTTGACTTTGTCTGATTCCTTCATCCGGATTTGGTGATAACCGGAATATGCGTCGATAAAACATAGGAGTTTCGAGCCTGCCGTAGAATCAATAACTTGATCAATTCTAGGCAGAGCAAACGGATCTTTGGGACAAGCCTTGTTTAAGGCAGTATAATCAACACACATCCTTAAATCAGTGATGTCCTTTTTAGGGACCATTACAGGATTGGCCGACCACTCAGTGTGGATGACCTCTTCTATGAATCCGCCTAACTCGAGCCGGGCTAGTTCCTTAGCTATTGCCTTATGCTTTTCATTGCCAAAACATCGTAGGGACTATCTGACGGGTTTAGCGTTTGGGTGTACATTTAGAGAGTGCTCGGCAAGTTCCCTAGGTACTCCGGTCATGTTAGATGGCTGCCATGCGAAGATATCTTGATTTGCTTGGAGGAACTTCACGAGCGCGCTTTCCTCTGCGCTATCTAGGCCTACACCTATCTGGGTCACCTTGGAGGGGTCATCATCCTTCAACAGCGTCTTCTTCATATCTTCCGATGCCTTGAACTCCAGATTCGGCTTTGTCACCTTCCTTCTTCGTCGCGGGCATCTCGGACGGATCAATGGTTTTCTTGATCTCCTGGTACTCCTGGGCGTGCATCACGGCTTCAGCAAAGGCGGCATTTCCATCCTCGCACTCTCGCGCCTTCTTCGGGTCTCCCCTGATGGTGATCATGCCTTTGGGACCTGCAATTTTCATCATATTGTAAATGTAACACGGACGAGCTATACAATCCTAGTAAGCCAGACGTACGAATATAGCGTGGTACACGCTCTTGAACGGGACCACTTCGAAGGAAAGTGCCTCCGTCCGATAGTTCTTTGGAGTTCCAAAAGTAGCATCCAAAGTAATCTCTCTCAGGGAATTTGCTTGTCTTCCTGGGACAACTCCGTAAAAGATCACAGAGCTGTGGTTCAGCTATGTCTCCGAGATCTGCATCCGGCCTAGCGTTTCTACATACAGAATATTGAAGCTGTTGCCGCCGTCCATGAGAGTCTTGGAGAAACCATAGCCATCAATAAGTGGATTGACGACTAAGGCGTATTTTCCTCGCCTGTGTAACTTAGGCGGATGATCAGCACGGTCAAAGGTGATTGCTACTTCTGACCAATCCAGAAATTGTGGGATAGCCGGAACAGTTGTGTTGAGCTCATGCAGAACTACTTTCTTGACCTTAGCTGGTTGAGATCTAAGGAAAGTGACGTAATTGTCTTTCTTTGTTGGGAAGTTTTTCTTTCCATCCGTCTTGGGATTTGAAGGCCCAGCTTCCTCCATGTCGGAATCTTCCTTGGTCTCCTTCTCTTTTTAGGGATTCCTCTTTTCCTACTTTCGCTTAGCCCTGTAGCCAGCGGTATCGTCTTTCTTGATGTCGTCATTAAAACGACACTCGGCGTTTGTGTGAGGTGAGCCCCCACTGGCATCTAAGTGATGCACACATGGGTTATTAGCAATGTCGGCCCAGGAATAGGTTTTGCCAGGTTGCTGGTCTCCTCTACCCTGGACTCTTGATGTCCCACGATCGTGTCCGCGGCCACCGCCGTGCCCTCCTCGTCCTCCAGACCCGAAAGTAGCAGTGACCACTGCCGTTTCTGCGTAGGGTTTTTCTTCCGAGGTGTTCTTGCGCTTCTGAGCTTGCTGCTTTGGTTGTTTTGCTGACCGTGGCACATCTAGGGCGTTCAGTACTCCCTCTGCATCGTCGTCAGCATATGCATACTTGCTCGCTGTTTCTATCATCTCTCCCAAATCGGTAACCTTATCACACTTTAAGCGATGACATAGTAGACCAATTGGGAGTCCTGCAATGAAAGCTTTGATCGCAGTTTGGTCATTTACTCCTTCACAGGAGTTCTTGGTAGCGATCCATCATCCGAGGTAATCTCGGCAAGTTTCTCCGGCTTTCTGGGTGCAACGCTGTAGATGTCCGACCGTACAGGGCCTCCGATATGTGCCTTCAAAATTCCGAAAGAACGTGCTTTGCATGTCATACCAGTTGTGGATGGTGTTCTCCAGAAGTTCACTGAGCCATGATCATGTTGTCTTCCATAACATAACTGGGAGATATCGGGTTGCGACCAAGCTATTTCCGCCTTTGGTGATGTAGCAAGCCTGGAAAAAATCATGGAGCCAAGTATCTAGCCGGGCCACACCGTCATAGGGTTGGATGTGTCTTGAGATAGCAAATCCTTCCAGGAAGTTTGTTTGTCGAATACACGGTCTGAAGCACTTTGGACCTATGTAGATATTATCCGACTCGTAGCACGGCGCCTCTATGTTGGAGTTAATCTGGTGCCTCGCGTCATTTGGTGACAGAGAATGCCGTCTTGCTTGTTCGCTATAGCTGCGGTGCCTTGGAGCCGAACTTTGGCTTCTGCCACCACCTCCTCCACCACGATGCCCTCCTTGGCCTCCTTGAGAGCCATTGTGATGGATGCTTGGTGGAGAGGGTGGATTATTTCTGGCTGATCGCCGGCCTCCATCCAAAGCGTCATTATTCCGGCTCCAGGGAGGGTCTTCATTGCGACGAGCCCCCTGTCGGCTTGACTCGACACGGTGTCTATCGTTCCTTCGTCCGTCACTCCCACCGCGATGGGGCTCAACCGGACGGCTTGAGTGTCTAGGAGGTGGCATTCTTTGTCGGTCCTCCTCCCGATGTTTCTCTTTATCTTCTTCCCTGCCATCGTTCAACTCTCGCGGGGAAGGATTTCTCGGATACAGTGCAGCAATTGCTTCTTGCTCCGCGGCTGGAGCAACGTTGCGCCAGTCACGTGCAGTTTTGTGGTGCTGCCCTGAAGATCTGGTTCTTAAGTAGTTGTCTTCCCGACGGTTGGAATGGTGACGCTGTTCCAGAACCCGTTGGGGTCTTATGTCATTCCAGGCCGGATCCGTGCAACATTGGTCAGACTGAGAGACCAGTTTTCCGCTCCCGGACTTTGCGACCTTCCGCTGCTCCAGACCCTTGGTGAGTAGCTTAATGCCCAATCAGACTTGTTCTGGGTCTAGATTATTTGCCAGGATATCTCGAGCCGTGGTAGTTTTTTGCACTGGTGTTAGGTACACCATATCTCCCTTGCTGTCAAATCGAGGCATCCCTGGGTCTCCCTCAAAGAGAACCTTGTGGATTTCTGGAAATTGATTGCCACGCGTGTGTCGTTTCCGAGTCTTCTAATGCTGCAGAGAGATATACTTCTCCGCAGTAGCTATGCACTTCTTCTCTTCCTCGATGTTGTTGGCTTCATCCAGGAGTACTTGGCGACACGCTTCTAGGGCTTGAGCCCTTTCCTCCAACTCTTCAGCAGTAAGTTCTGCCGCTGTAGGGATAGGTGTAGTTAACGCAGCATCGATGAGTTTACGGGCACTTGCAGTGACCATGTGTCCATCCACCGAAGCTTCTTTGGGCTCTTCTAGGATTAATGCTCCATCCAAGTCTACCTCATACTCCTCGACAATCACTTCTTATGTTGGAAGTTCTTTTGTCGGGGTCTTGTTCTTCTTGTTCTTCTTGTTTGCCTTCTTGGCAGCGCCGATATCAAAGACGGCTTTGGGTCCATTAATCGGGGGTCAAGCTCTGAGCGGTACTTTCGTACATCTAGACGTCGGGATTATATCCGAGATCCATGTATTCCTATGCTTTGGGAGAGTTTTCTCCGGATCCTTCGTCCATGGCTTCTCCTTCTTCTGCAGCTTTGGAGTTAAACTCCTCTTCATATTCCACGGAAAACTTTCGGAAATCCGCCGACATCATCGAATCATACGAAGATGTGGGTAAGTCGGTGTTTGTTCTGATTGCCTCTAGCATCGAGTCTTCATTGTCTCCAGCATCGGCAGAGCCGGATCCAGATCCAACATGGCCGACAAAGTGCGACGTGTGAGTCCTGAGGTAGTTGCGGCTCTTCTCGTGGGCTACCTCAAAAATCCTGATGGTCTCGAGAACTTCATCCACGTTTGCACCTTGTCGCATCATGCGCCTCAACATGTGCCTCAGGAAAGGTTGGTCTGTCCTGGCATTAGCAGAGCCAGAACCGAGGTTGTTGTCTTACTCCTCCTGGATTTCGACCTCAGCGGGTAGATCGATCTGGGATTTGCCCTCGCCAGGGAGATCCACTCTAGCTTCGACTTGCACCACAAGATCTGCTTTAGGTTCAACTTTCTCCACTATCTCCGCAACAGGTGTGGGCTCGGTGGGATTAGGGTTTTCTGAGATCCGGAACTCTGCTGCCTCTGCGGACAAAGTGGACCCAGAGATTTCTTCTGCCTCTATCATCACCGCTGGGGTGGGTGGGGCAGGTTCAGTGAAACCGATGTATACATCAATCTCACCAAAGGACATGATGGTGTAAGCAGTCACGACCTCCCTAGCCGGAATCCAAGTCTCATCGAGAACGATGAGAGGGACATCGCTGGCGTAGAGGACGTGACCGACAATGATGGTCTCGCCGATTTCGATTCTTGCAGATTCCGCTCGGAACGCAGATCCGAAGCTCACTTGCCCCACAGTGGGCACCAACTGTCATCGGATTGATGACAACTACGCCATGAGGGGGTCCTCGAGGCGTGCAGAAGAGAGGGGTGTGAGACGTACGGTATTCCGGGACGGTGAGCACACAAGTTTACCCAGGTTCGAATCTGCTGGCTTTGGACGGATCCTACTCCTGCTAGCAATCCAGTAATACGGCAGAGCCGGAATATGGGTTACAAGGGTTTCGCCTATGCGAGTTGAGATTGTAGACTATTATGAGGGTGCCCTAAAGGCTTACCCTAGGATGGCTTATATAGATATCCGGCCTAGGGTTTACAGGAGAGACCTATCCAGCTACGACTAAGAGTCGGTTACAGAGTACATCTTGAACTACAAGTAACACTGCAGGCCTATGTCGGTAATCCTTCTAGGCCTTCCCGTAGCCGGACTGGACTCTGTTTCTTCTCCCTGACTAGGCCGCCCATGAAGCAAAGCGCTAACCCAAAGTGGGCCACCCTGGTCAGTGAGGCACAGTGAGGATACCCAGAAAGTATATCCCCAACAAATCTGTCTTTGCTACCGGTGCAACCAAGAAGGCAAATAAGAAGAAGAAAAACTCCGGTTAAGGACCTCCCAACTGATGAGGTAATAGCCAAAGAATACGAATATGCTCAGATGGAGCTCTGATCCTAGATGTGTTGGGTCCGCAGCATAGAAAACAAAAAATTTCCTACGGTGTGAACTACACGCCAAGATCTATCTACTAGGTACAAAGCAACGGGTGGACATACATCCAACGAGAACTTACCCTCGTAGACAACGAGATTTGTTAACGAGTAGGAACTCGTGGTTGATGTAGTCGTACACTTGCCGATCTCAAGATCGTGATGAAGTCCAGCAGGTCCGGCTCCAACACGTCCATCAGATCCAGCTCCAGCATCACCAAGTCCAGCACCGCAAAGCAGCGGTGCATCCGTGATCGCACACACGTCCGGTACCCCGACAACCTCCGTCCCTCGCTCCAGCAAAGCAGCGGAAGCAGCAACTCCTTTCCAGATAAAGCCACCGGGAACATGTATCTCGCTAATCCGAGACCATGGGGGAATAATACTAGAGGGGGAGAGAGATCCTTCACAAGGAGGTGTGTGTGAGAAGTGAGGAGGGGGTGGCCTTTTATAGGAGGAGGGGGTGCCCCTCCTTCATGGCCGGCGCATGGAGGAGGTGACTCTTCACCTCCTCCATTCATGTGGTGGTAACTCCCTCCACATAAATTTGCCCCTTCACATTCTCTTTTAAAGTCTCCACTTTAAATGCATTAAATTTCTCTAAATTTAATGCTCTCTCATTTAATAAAACTCTTTTATTATTTTTATTCAGAATTTTGTTAATTACTTTAATTAAAAAACATTCACATAAAACCCCCTACAACATTTCAATATTACATGCAGAACCAATTTCAATTTCACCCGAAACAGTTTTGGTGTCTATTGAAATAATTCCAGCGCTTTCTTAAATCTTTATCTGAAACATATTTGATCCAAATGGTGTCGGTATCCCTTAAGTGTGTCACCTTACGGTTCACGAATAATGCAGACATGATCGAGACCCCTCTCCGATCAATAATCAGCAGCGGGACCTAGAGATCCATACTGACTCCTACACATTCAACGATGACTTTTGTGATCATGAGAACTTTTAACGCTAGTAACTAAATCCCTTTGTCTCGCGATATATTACATGTTCGAGATTCGATCATCGGTATATCCATACCTAGTTTGATCTCGTTGCCGACATGCACTCTTTTCTCGTTCCCGTGATATAACATTCTAGTGATCACATCACTTGCTTGCAAGCTATCTTAATGTGATATCACCGAGAGGGCCCAGAGTATATCTATCCGTCATTGGGATTGACAAATTCCACTCTTGATCCATGAGCCTCAACATAACACCTTCATAGCACTGAACCCATCTTTATAGTCACCCTGTTACGGTGTGACGTTTGATGTTATCAAGATACTCTTCCGGTGTTAGCAATTAACATGATCTCATGGTCTAAGGACTAAGATTACTTCGTATGATGTTATAGCAATATAAACATAATGACTTGACCGTAATGTTATACTTCGGATGAATGTTCATCACATCATTCCACCAATGTTGTGACCTCGTTATTAACAACATCCAATGTCCATGATCAGGAAACCTTGATCATCTTGTTAATCAACGAGGTAGTCTATAAGAGAGGCATAACTAGGAACCCTTTTTGTTTATTAAACACACATGTATTGACGTTTCCGATCAATACAATTATAGCATGCAAAATAAACATTTATCATAAACATGGAATAAGATAATAACCACTTTATTATTGCCTCTCGGGCATATTCCCTTCAGTATCCCACTTGCACTAGAGTCAATAATCTAGTTTGAAAAACTTTGCGTATTGAACAATTATGGCTTTCTTGTGTTGCATATACGCTATTGCTAGTGGTTAACATAATCTCCGGATCTGACAGTTTCAGGTCCGTGTGTATTTGCATGTCTTTGCGTCTCTACGTATCACTCATTCTCAAATGAGATGACATTGTATAAATTTGGTCCTTTGGTGAGACCTTTAGTTCGTTTGGCTCAAAATATGTTGATATTATTGTCACACAATATATCTTCATAGTATTAGCCCACTTTGAACCACACCTAGTTTGATAACAAACTACTTAACACCAATGCCCTCCTTTGCTGCTACTATAGCAGTCATACACAATGTCTCAACTTTGGAACTCATCCAAATCCATCATGGAACATCCTTTCCATTACATTGTGCCACCCATAGTCTAAATTGAGATAAATTTAATTTGTATCTTGTGACAAAATTAGTATCAATGTAACACTTTACAATGAACTACCATTAACTATTTGTCACTTATACATGATATATTCTTAGTTCTTCCAAAGCTCATAAGAATATATTTACTATTGTCCAATGATCATCTTATGAATCATTCTGGTATATGCTCATAACATTTAGAGCATAGGACATTCTGGATATATACATATCATGGTATAATCGATCAAAATCTTCATGTGATTTTACTCACCAAGTGTTGAAACACTTGAATTTTGATACAATCCTTTCCATGCAGCAAGAACCTTTCTTATTGTTTCCATATTGAACCCTTTTAATATCTCATATATGTATGTCTAGCACAACCATATTAGTGCCTTAATCTATCCATATAGATATTGATGCCTAATATTCCGGGTTTGCCCAAGTCTTTCATCAAAATCTTATTTTAATGAAATTCTTAACTTGTGTCAATACAAGATACATCATTTCCAATCAACAATATGTCCTCTACATAATGTATTAGAAATATGTCTCAGCACTCCCACTTAATTTCTTGCAAATGCAAGCATCTTCATCATCTCCGATGAATTTAAACTCTTTTAATAGTTTCATCATGGTGAAGATTCCAACTCCGCTATGCTTATGATGGGTTCGTAGCATGGAAAACAAAAATTTTCTACCGCAAGAACGAACAAAACCCAGATCTAATCTAGATAAAAGCCAAGATCTAATCTATTAGACATGTGCAACGAGATAGATCTGTACTAACCCTCGTAGATCCGAAAGCATTACGAGATTAGATCTCAGGGTTGATGTAGTCGATCACTTGCCGATCTCAAGATCGTGTGGACGATCCTTTCGGCGCCGCATCCCGGCAGCGCTTCCGTAGTCGGTCACACATGCGGAGTCGAAGCAGACCTTCCTCTCCCAGTTCCAGTGAGCAGCGGAGGTAGTAGATCTTCTCCACGGAATCCCAGCAGCACGACGGTGTGGTGGTGGTGGTGGTGGAGTAGAGAATTCTGCAGGGCTTCGCCTAAGCCTGAGCAGAGGGAAGGAGGAGGAGAGAGGCGGCGGCTAGGGCTTGAAGTGGAGGGGCAAGGGGGTGGCGCCCCCACCCCTCTATTTAAAGGAGGGAGGCGCCATGGGAAGGGGAGTCCTAGTAGGACTCCCCTCCCTCCTTGGCCGGCGGATTGGGAGGGGGGAGGAGTCCTCCTCCCCCACGACTCCTTGTCTTGCCCCACAAGGACTCCTTGATCCTTTCTTGGTTTTCAAGCAAACTCCAAGAAATCTCCTAGAACCTTCCAGAACATTCCGAAACCTTCTAGAATCTCCATACAAACACTCTGGAACATTTCCTAACTTAGAAAATGATCCCCAATATATGAATCTTATTCTCCGGACAATTCTAGATCTCCTCGTGATGTCCCGGATCCAATCCGAGACTCCGAACAACATTCGGTCTCCAACGCATATTCCATATCTACTTAAAAACAACTTCGAACCTTAAGTGTGTCACCCTACGGTTCGTGAATATGCAGACATGATGGAGACACCTCTCCGATCAATAACCATCAGCGGGATCTGGAGATCCATAACGGCTCCCACATACTCAACGATGACTTCGTGATCGATATAACCATTAACATACGAAACCAATTCCCTTTGTCACGCGATATTCTACTTATCCGAGGTTTGATCATCGGTATCTCCATACCTAGTTCTACCTCGTTACTGATAAGTACTCTTTACTCGTTCCATGTTATGTCATCCCTTGCGACCTAGTCACATGCTTGCAAGCTAACTAGATGACATTCCACCGAGAGGTCCCAGAGCATATCTATCCGTCATATGGATGGACAAATCCCAATCTTGGTCCATGCGCTTCAACACATACTTTCAGAATACCCAATGGCACCTTTATAACCACCCAGTTACGAAGCGGTGTTTGATGTCATCAAAGTACCCATCCGGTGATGGTGATTAACATAACCTCATGGTCGAAGGATTAGGTTACTATGCATTTGAAAGCTTATAGCAATATGAACTTAATGACTTGATCTTATGCTACGCTTACTATGGGTGTGTGTCCATCACATCATTCTCCTAATGATATAACCTTGTTATCAATGACATCCAATGTCCATGATCAGGAAACCATGATCATCATTTAATCAACAAGCTAGTTCCACAAGAGGCTTACTAGGGACTCTTTTATGTTTACAAAACACACATGTATTAGTGTTTCCTTATAATACAATTATAGCATGGGATGTAAACATTTATCATAAACACAAAGATATAATAATAACCACTTTTATTATTGCCTCTTGGGCATATCTCCAACAGTCGCCCACTTGCACTAGAGTCAATAATCTAGATTACATGGTAATATACCTAACACCCATGGCGTTCTGGTGTTGGTCATGCTTTGCTCTAGGGAGAGGTTTAGTCAACGGATCTGCCACATTCAGATCAGTGTGTACTTTGCAAATCTCTATGTCACCATCTCATACATACTCGCGAATAGCATGGAAACGTAGCTTGATGTGCTTCAGCTTGCTATGTGACCTTGGCTCCTGTGCATTAGCTATGGCACCTGTGTTGTCACAGTAGATGGCCATCGGGTCCAACGCACTGGGAACCATGCCAAGTTCAGTAATGAACTCCTTCATCCATATGGCTTCTTGTGCAGCCTCCGAAGCAGCTATGTATTCCGATTCAGTTGAAGATTTCGCCACAACGCTTTGCCTGGCACTCCTCCAGCTCACTGCAGCACCATTCAAAATAAATATGTATCCAGACTATGACTTCGAGTCATCTGGATCGGTGTTCCAACTAGCATCAGTGTAACCGTTTACAACAAGCTGTTCATCACCTCCATAAGAAAGAACCATATCCTTAGTCCTATTCAGGTACTTTAGGATATTCTTGACCGCTGTCCAGTGTTCCATTCCAGGATCACTTTGATATCTGCTAGTCAAACTAACAGCATGTGCTATATCCGGTCTTGTACACAACATGGCATACATGATAGAACCTATGGCCGAGGCATAGGGAATATTATTCATCTTTTCTCTATCTTCTGCCGTAGCCGGACTTTGAGTCTTACTCAAGGTCTTACCTGACAACATGGGCACGAACCCTTTCTTGCTCTCTTCCATTCTAAACTTCTTTAGAACTTTGTCTAAGTATGTACTTTGTGAAAGCGCTATTAGGTGTCTTGATCTATCTCTATAAATCTTGATGCCTAGAATATATGCCGCTTCGCCAAGATCCTTCATTGAAAAACTATTATTCAAATAGGTTTTGACGCTATTAAGAAGTTCTATATCATTCCCAATTAAAAATATGTCATCTACATATAGTACTAGGAATGCTACAGAGCTCCCACCCACTTTCTTGTAAATACAAGCTTCTCCATAAGTTTGTATAAATCCAAAGTTTTTGATTACTTTATCAAAACATTGATTCCAACTCTGGGATGCTTGCTTCAGTCCATAAATGGAGCGCTGAAGTTTGCATACCTTGTCATCATCACTAGGATCGACAAAACCCTTGGGTTGTACCATATACAACTCTTCCTCAATGTCACCATTAAGGAACGCCGTTTTGACATCCATCTGACAAATTTCATAATCGAAATATGCAACGATTGCTAACAAAATCCTCATAGTCTTTAGCTTCGCTACTGGTGAGAAAGTCTCATCGTAGTCAACTCCTTGAATTTGTCGGAACCCTTTCGCGACAAGTCGAGCTTTATAGACGATCACGTTACCATCAGCATCTGTTTTTCTTTTGAAAATTCATTTGTTCTTGACAGCCTTACGGCCATCCGGTAAGTCCACCAAAGTCCATACTTGGTTTTCGTACATGGATCCCATTTCGGATTTCATGGCTTCTAGCCATTTGTCGGAATCTGGGCTCACCATAGCTTCTTCATACGTCGCAGGGTCATCAGTGCTGTCCACCAACATGACGTTCAAGGCAGAGTCATACCAATCAGGAGTGGCACGAACCCTCATTGACCTGCGAGGTTCAGCAGTAACTTCGTTCGAAGTTTCATGATCAGCATCATTAGCTTCCTCTCTAGTTGGTGCAGGCGGCATAAAAACATCTTCCGGTGCTGCGCTACTCTCAACTCCGAGAGAAGGTTCAATAACCTCGTCGAGTTCTACTTTCCTTCCAGTCACTTCCTTCGAGAGAAACTCCTTCTCAAGAAAGGATCCATTCTTGGCAACGAAAACTTTGCCTTCGGATCTATGATAGAAGGTATACCCAATTGTTTCTTTAGGGTATCCTATGAAGACGCATTTCTCCGCTTTGGGTTCAAGCTTATCAGGTTGTAACTTCTTTACATACGCTTCGCAACCCCAAACTTTAAGGAACGACAACTTAGGTTTCTTACCAAACCACAATTCGTACGGTGTCGTTTCAACGGATTTAGATGGTGCCCTATTTAAAGTGAATGCGGCAGTCTCTAATGCATAGCCCCAAAACGATAGTGGTAAATCTGTAAGAGACATCATAGACCGAACCATATCTAAGAGAGTTCGATTACGATGTTCGGACACACCATTACGCTGTGGTGTTCCCGGCGGTGTCAACTGCAAAAGTATTCCACATTTCTTTAAATGCATGCCAAACTCATAACTCAGATATTCACTTCCGCGGTCAGAACGCAGAAACTTAATCTTCTTGTTACGATGATTTTCCACTTCACTTTGAAATTCCTTAAACTTCTCGAAAGTTTCAGACTTATGTTTCATAAAGTAGATATACCCATATCTACTTAAGTCATCCATGAAAGTGAGAACATAATGATATCCACCACGCGACGCTACACTCATTGGACCGCACACATCAGTATGTATTATTTCCAATAAGTTTGTAGCTCGCTCCATTATTCTAGAGAATGGAGTCTTAGTCATTTTTCCCATCAGACATGCTTCACATATTTCAAGTGATTCAAAATCAAGTGATTCAAGAAGTCCATCAGAATGGAGTTTCTTCATACGCTTCACTCCAATGTGACCAAGACGACAGTGCCACATGTATGTAGAATTATCATTCAATTTTATTCGTTTAGCATCTATGTTGTGAACATGTGTATCACTACTATCGAGATTCAATAAGAATAAACCATTCATCTCAGGTGCATTACCATAAAAGATATTACTCATATAAATCGAACAACCTTTATTCTCAGACTTAAAAGAGTAACCGTCTCGCAATAAACAAGATCCAGATATAATGTTCATGCTTAACGCATGCACCAAATAACAATTATTTAAATTTAAAACTAATCCCTAAGGTAGATGTAGAGGGAGCGTGCCGACGACGATCACATCAACCTTGGAGCCATTTCCAATGCGCATCGTCACCTCATCTCTTGCCAGTCTTCGTTTATTCTGCAGCTCCTGTTTCGAGTTACAAATATGAGCAATGGAACCAGTATCAAATACCCAGGCACTACTACGAATACTAGTAAGATACACATCAATAACATGTATATCGAATATACCTTTCTTCTTGATGTTGCCGTTCTTCAGATCCGCCAGGTACTTGGGGCAGTTACGCTTCTAGTGACCAGCACCCTTGCAGTAGAAGCATTCAGTTTCAGGCTTAGGACCAGCCTTGGGCTTCTTAGCAGGTGCGGCAGCTTTCTTGCCGTCCTTCTTGAAGTTGCCCTTTTTCTTAGGCTTGCCCTGTTTCTTGAAATTGGTGGTCTTATTGACCATCAACACTTGGTGCTCCTTCTTGATCTCCACTTCAGCAGTTTTCAGCATGGACGTTAGTTCAGGCAACGTCTTGTTCATGCAGTGCATATTGTAGTTCATCACAAAGTTCTTATAACTCGGTGGCAGTGATTGGAGGACACGGTGAATCCCTAACTCATTGTAACTACCTCGGTGAATTACGCTCTTAGTTACAAGCCTGGATGTCCGGAAATGGTTAAAATAGTACGGTGGGGCCCAAATGCCACTCACAGGTAGACCTTTCGGCCGTCCTAACCATTTCCAAACATCGGGACAAGAACGAGCAGCGTAATTGGCAGGCGAAGGGATCAACTACATACACAAATGAGTATGTATGCAAGCCACCATACAATAGTCCTCAGAGCCATTCCATCTAAAAGAAATAGAAATATTGCAACGCCATACGGCAAGATCCAAATATCCTAGATAGATATATTAGTTTAGGATATCTCCTCATACATCAAACATCAGAGTATCAGGCGGAAGCGGAAAACAAGATCCGAGTACGGATAAGAAGCAAATCGGCATAAGATGCCCCATAAATAAACACATCCTGCCCACAGATCTCACGGATCCCCGTTCCCGGAATCTCTACACCGAATGATCGTTGCCAACATCGTCCGTCTCCTCCACCCAGTATCCATCTTGCGAGATTACCTGTTCATCTGAATCAAACAATTTATCGTGTGAGACCCTAGGGGTACTCAGCAAGTCATTATGCCTCTAAAGGGGACACAACCTGGGGTGACGCAATTGCAGCAAAAGATAATCCCTAACAATTCTATAGATACTCGCTAACCATCCGCCTAACCAAAGATAGACGGATGTCCGTGAATTAATAACAACAGTTATAACAGTAATATTAACAGATCCATCCTCCTCCTTGCTTACCAACGAGGAAGCGGACGAACAACCCCCCATCCGTTGGCAGTTTTATTATTCATTCCATGAGTGTTGCACTATTTACTAGTCAGGTACTTAGTCAAGTTAAAAGCGGTACTTTAGTTATACAATTAACAATGCATATGAGAGAAGGACCAAAACAAAAGGGTTTTATATGATGCTCAAATGCAAGGTGGCATGATGACATGAGCATGATATAATTATGATGCAACAATTATATATATGAAGTAGCCATTATATTACTAGACCAAGTAGCATTACAATTGTTAGACAATTGGGATGCTACAACTCTCCCCCACTAAACAGGAATCTCGCCCCGAGATTCTAGGAAGCAGAAGAAGACTCCAAGAGGGTAGGATACTTGGCATGGAGCTCATCTTCATGTTCCCAAGTGGCTTCATCAACAGAATGGTGCGACCACTGCACCTTGCAGAACTTGATGGACTTGTTGCGAGTCCTTCTTTCTGCGACTTCAAGGATTTTTATGGGGTGTTCTTGATAAGACAGGTCTTCTTGGAGATTGATAAGCTCATGGTCCACGGTCCTGCCGGGATCCTTGAAGCACTTCTTGAGTAGAGAGATGTGGAAAACATCATGGACCTTGAGTTTTTCCGGGAGCTCAAGAGCATAAGCAACTTCTCCTCTTCTTCCACGAATTTTGAATGGACCAATGTATCTAGGAGCCAGCTTTCCTTTGATACCAAAGCGGTGCGTGCCTCTCATGGGAGTGACACGAAGGTAAACGAGATCACCAGGGACATACTCCATGTCCGTGTGCTTTCTGTCATAATTGCTCTTCTGGCGACTTTGAGCAATCTTCAGATTTTCAAGAATGATATGAACTTTCTCCTCCGCTTGAGTTACAATGTCAGGGCCAAACAGTATTCTTTCTCCTGCACCCGACCAACCAATCGGAGTTCTGCATTTGCGACCATAGAGAGCCTCAAATGATGCCATCTTTAGACTTTTCTGGAAGCTATTGTTGTAAGAGAATTCAGCATAAGGAAGACATTCTTCCCACTTCATACCAAAAGAGATGACGCAAGCACGGAGCATATCTTCCAGAATCTGATTGATCCTTTCAACTTGTCCTTGCGACTGAGGGTGGTAAGCTGTGCTGAAGTTCAACTTTGTCCCCAAAGCATTTTGGAAACTTTCCCAGAACTTGGAAGTGAAGATGCTTCCACGGTCTGAACTGATCTCAAGAGGAACCCCATACAGAGAGACAATTCTGTTGATATAGAGCTCAGCCAACTGAATTGCAGAAATTGTTTCCTTGACGGGGAAGAAGTGAGCCACTTTAGAAAGCCTGTCAATGACAACAAAGATTGCATTGTTGCCCTTCTGCGACCTTGGAAAACCGGTGATGAAGTCCATCTCTACTTTCTCCCATTTCCATTCTGGGGGTTTCAATGGCTGTAGAAGGCCGGAAGGTTTCTGATGGACAACTTTAACTCTGCGGCAGACATCACACTCCGAGACATACTTGGCACAATATCGTTTCAAACCCGGCCACCAATATTGTGTTTTCAAGTCCATGTACATCTTTGTGCTGCCAGGGTGGATAGAAAGAACAGAATCATGCGCCTCCTTGAGAACTTGCTCTCTCAAACCCGGGTAGTTCGGAACAAACATCCGGTGTTCAAAGAAAAGCGTGCCTTGGTCATCGACGTGGAAGGACTCATACTTCGGAAGCTGCATGTTGGAGATGACCTTTTTGGTGTACGGATCACCAAGTTGAAGGGAGCGAACCTTTTCTTCCAAGAGAGGGGTTGCCAGAAGGTTCAGAAGATACCCTTGATCCACAATTTCAAGGTTGAGCTGATGGAATTCCTCGCACAAGAGAGGTTGTTGTTCTTCCATCATGAGGTTGTTGACATAAGCTTTGCGGCTGAGAGCATCGGCCATGACATTAGCTTTGCCCGGAGTGTAGTTGATGGTCAAATCGAAATCATTGATTGCTTCAATCCACCTCCTCTGCCGAAGGTTGAGATCAGGCTGAGTGAAGATATACTTCAGACTCTTGTGATCAGAAAAGATTTCGCAACGGTTGCCGAGCAAGTAATGCCTCCATACTTTCAAAGCAAAGACAACTGCTGCGAGTTCGAGGTCATGTGTAGGATAGTTGATCTCATGCGTCTTCAACTGTCGAGAGGCATAAGCAACAACTTGTTTTTCTTGCATAAGGACCGCACCCAAACCTTGCAAAGATGCGTCACAGAAGATCTGGAAAGGCTTGGATGTATCTGGAGGAACCAAGACTGGTGTGGAAGTGAGCTTCTCTTTGAGTGTTTCAAAGCTTGCTTGACATGCAGGAGTCCAAAGGTATTTCTTGCCTTTCTTGAGGAGATCGGTAAGAGGCTTCGCTATCTTCGAAAAGTTCTGAACGAAGCGACGGCAATAACTAGCCAAACCAAGGAAGCTCCGTACTTCTTTGACATTTACAGGAGGAAGCCATTCAACAATTGTCTTTACAGTTTCCGGGTTGACGGCAATGCCCCTGGCAGAGATGACGTGACCAAGATAGGTGACTTGAGGCAGCCAAAACTCACACTTGGAGAACTTTGCATACAAGCGGTTCTCACGAAGCTTGTTTAGGACACACCGAAGGTGTTCTTCATGTTCTTCCTTTGACTTAGAATAGACTAGGATGTCATCCAGATAGACCACAACGAACTTATCAAGATACTCCATGAAAACCGAGTTCATAAGCCTCGAGAAGGTGGCAGGTGCGTTGGTGAGACCGAAAGACATGACCGTGTACTCATACAGGCCATAGCGGGTGGTGAAAGCTGTTTTAGGAACATCTTCCTTGCGAATCTTGATTTGATGATATCCACTTCTCAAGTCAAGCTTAGAGAATACCACATCTCCAGCTAGCTGATCGAAGAGATCATTAATCCGCGGAAGGGGATATTTATTCTTGATGGTTTTAGCATTGAGAGCCCGATAGTCAACACAAAGTCTATCAGTCTTGTCTCGCTTCTTCACAAAGAGGGTTGGGCTACCCCAAGAAGAGGTACTGTGTTGAATGAAACCCAACTTCTCTTGTTCATCAAGCTGACGTTTGAGTTCAGCCAACTCAGCAGGACCCATTTTATAAGGCCGCTTGGAGATAGGAGCCGTTCTAGGTTCAAGCTCAATTACAAACTCAACCTCACGATCCGGAGGCATACCTGGCAACTCTTCAGGAAAGACATCTGGGAACTCACAGACCACCGGAACACTCTGAATAGCTTCCATAGCATCATCATTCAGAGCCGCCAAAGAGAAAAGCTAGATAGCAGGAGTCAGACTTGGAGAATAGACTATATGGCCTTCAGGAATTTTCGGAGAAACCGAGCGTTCAGCACAATCAATCACAGCTGCATTTGCTGTCAACCAATCCATGCCCAAGATGACATCAATGTCAGAATTGCCCAGAATAATTAAGGACGCCGAGAACGAAGAGCCACCAATCTCAATTTGATTGCCATGGCTGATATGAGCAGCCCTCATGTTTGAACCAGGAGATTGTACCACCAGACGATGTGATAAGGGAACCATATCCAGATCATGCTCATGCGCAAACTTATGAGAAACAAAAGAATGCGAAGCACCCGAATCAAACAAAACTCGTGCAGGGACTGAGTTAACGGGAAGCATACCCATCACAACTCCAGGTGCATGCTCAGCTTGAGCGGCGTTGACACAGTTGGCACGAGCAACAGTAGACCCGGGCTTGGTGTTGATGTTGAGAGCCCGAGGTGGTGGTGCACGAACCATAGGAGAGCTTGCCGCAGGTCTTGGAGGTGGTGGAGGAAGAGCTTTGTTTTTCATCGGACAGTTCCAGTATTGATGCCCAGTGTTTCCACAAGTGTAACAAGCACCAGGTGGACGTGGAGCAACGTAGCCAAGGACTCCGCCAGGCACTCCATGGTAGTGTTGGTTGTAGCCCCTGGGTGCAGCAGTGAGGAAGTTTGGTGGCCTTGCCGCGTAGCTTGAAGGTCTTGGTGGAGCCGGGAGCGACGGTGGGGTGTTAGGAACCCAGACACGACGCTTAGAAGGAGTTGACATAGCTGAAGAGCTTGCTGCATCGCGGTTGTGTTTCTTTGACTCCTCAAACACTTGCCTACTTGCTTCTTCCTGCAGAGCTGTATGCTGAAGTTCTAGAAAAGACGCCGGCCTTGCATGTGTGATTGCATATTTAACCGATGCATTGAGCTCTTGCCGGAACCTCTTTTGCTTCTTCTTGTCATCAGAGATCTCATCGCCACCATAACGAGAAAGGTTCATGAAGTTTCTGATGTAGGTATTGACATTGTCATTGCCCTGCTTGAGGTTGAGAAACACTTCCTTCATCCTCTCCATGCCAATTTCTGACAGATACTGCTCTTTGAAAGCTCCAGTGAACTGTTCCCAAGTAGGCTGAAAACCAGTGCAGTTTGCCTTTAGGTAATTCTCCCACCAGAGAGCTGCATCTCCCTTCAGAAGGTGAGTGGCACACTTTACCCATTCTTGCTCAGGAACATCAGCAGTCGCCAGTAACCTTGACATCTCACGCAACCAATCATCAGCATCAAGTGGTTGATCGGACACATCAAATTGGCGTGGGTTGAACTTCAGAAAGCTTTTGATGTCTCCTCGCTTGGGAGGTGGAGGTAGCGGAACAAACTCATTCCTCCTAACACTTTCTTCAAAACGCTGCTGGTTCTGCTGCATTGCTGCCAAGGCATTGGCGATGCTTGACAACGCGGCCCCCAGTTCAGGTTGTATGTCCTCATCAGAACGGCGTGGTGGTGCCATCCTGTGATTGATATAAAACACAAGTCAGTACTATAATGGAGAATAATAATAATCCAAAATAGTACCAAGATGGAATTAACCAAGATTAAAGGATACAATTTACTAAGATGATATTAAAATATCAACAAAGTTCAAAGCACCTAGAAGATATTAAGCATATCGCACACGACTGAAAAGGAGTGTGGTACACAACTTAACAAAGAAAAATTTTCCGCAAATTTCGGCATTAAAATACCAATAGATGCGCAAAATCACTTAACGAATCGAGATTAGTGACTCTACCAATTCAATATACAAGAGCGAATGATAAAAGTAGTGGTATGGTCGCGACTCCATCCCGCACTCAAATCATTACTCCGCACATGAATAAGTAGAACACATATCCCAACACCTTCTTCTCACGATGAACCTAAGGATTAGTAACTACGGAAACGAACACCCCTAACAAGATAACGTCGGATAACAAAGAGTAAGACAGATCGCGGCGGTATACAACGAATCAGATAGATCGCGTCGGTTTGCAAAAGCCTGTCGGTATGGAATGTACCAACAGTTGATAACCAAAAGGCAGATAAAGATAACATGTTGGATGCAACAGATAGACAAGGAATTACACGCACACACACACACACTTCCTATGGTACTACGGAAACCCAGAACACGTGAATCCTAGTTTGAATTTTAAGAAGAGGATTGAAAACGTTACACTTCCTTACCAGAAAAAGGTGGTGGGTGGGTAAGAATTAAAATGGAAGCAGCCCTACTCTCACGTTGTGTTTTTCCCTAGTATACATAGATACCAAAATATTTGCTAGACTGACAACGACCATTTGGCTGAGACCCTGAAGGGTGGGATGGCTCTGATACCAATTGTAACTACCTCGGTGAATTACGCTCTTAGTCACAAGCCTGGATGTCCGGAAATGGTTAAAATAGTACGGTGGGGCCCAAATGCCACTCACAGGTAGACCTTTCGGCCGTCCTAACCATTTCCAAACATCGGGACAAGAACGAGCGGCGTAATCGGCAGGTGAAGGGATCAACTACATACACAAATGAGTATGTATGCAAGCCACCATACAACAGTCCTCAGAGCCATTCCATCTAAAAGAAATAGAAATATTGCAACGCCATACGGCAAGATCCAAATATCCTAGATAGATATATTAGTTTAGGATATCTCCTCATACATCAAACATCAGAGTATCAGGCGGAAGCGGAAAACAAGATCCGAGTACGGATAAGAAGCAAATCGGCATAAGATGCCCCATAAATAAACACATCCCGCCCACAGATCTCACGGATCCCCGTTCCCGGAATCTCTACACCGAATGATCGTTGCCAACATCGTCCGTCTCCTCCACCCAGTATCCATCTTGCGAGATTACCTGTTCATCTGAATCAAACAATTTATCGTGTGAGACCCTAGGGGTACTCAGCAAGTCTTTATGCCTCTAAAGGGGACACAACCTGGGGTGACGCAATTGCAGCAAAAGATAATCCCTAACAATTCTATAGATACTCGCTAACCATCCGCCTAACCAAAGATAGATGGATGTCCGTGAATTAATAACAACAGTTATAATAGTAATATTAACAGATCCATCCTCCTCCTCACTTACCAACGAGGAAGCGGGCGAACAACCCCCCATCCGTTGGCAGTTTTATTATCCATTCCATGAGTGTTGCACTATTTACTAGTCAGGTACTTAGTCAAGTTAAAAGCGGTACTTTAGTTATACTTGTCTATGATCGAGAAACTGTGCTCCAAGTCGTCCATAACCGCGGACACGGCTTTCAGAAAGTTTTACCCTGCAGGGGTGCACAAATAGCAACACACACTCAATCAACCTCGGAAAAACCAAATCAAAACCCAACGAGGCAGTCACGACAAAGCGATCACAGGATTCAGAAATATTTCAGGGGGCCACCCCATTAAGCTACCCGCGACGAAGTTGGCTGGCTCCGAGACGGACTCAAGGTTTGTGTGGACGGCTGTAAACGACTGGGAACCCGAAAGTGTGACTGGGCTTGTCGATACAGCGAAAACGTGTCACGAACCTAAACAGTACAGGTGCTCCGCGCACAATCGTAATTAAAGCAGTAAAGCATGGCATAAGTACAGGATAGTAATAAAGCCCCAAACTAATTGTGGCCCCAAGAAATAAGAATGAATCAAGCTCTGGCTCAGGGGGGTTCATAAGCCTCCCGGATGTGGATAGCGCGAATATTCAAGGAACAGGAATCAAGTACTCGGGGTCCTACGGGACACAAGTGAGCATGAAAAACCAAATAGCAGATATTGCTCACCGGTGCCACTTTCATTAGTTATCCCATTACTACTCAGGTTAAGTTGTATAGGTACCTCGTTATCCATCAGACACTCACATACCCTACACATGCTGTTCTACGACTCGCATGGCCCAAACAACTCCTGTAGTAATGGCTCATGGGATGGAGGAACTAGCTTTGGTGGGGTTTAAAAGTAAAGGCTATGCAGTACTTGGGATTCAATTTAATGCAATCGCGACTCAATGATGCAAGAATAAGATAGAGGCAATAGGTACTATATGTATGCAAGCATGTGGTAGTGCTTGCCTGGCAGCTCAGTTGCAGCGAGAGAAGGATCTGGGTAGTGCTCCTGGGTTTCTTGATATATCCCCTGCTCAGCGTCTATTCGAAGAAGAACCAAACAAACAAGGGCCAACATAAATAAAGTGCAGAAGCATATGAATAAAATGCAACAAGCAAACAATCATGCCATGATGAATGATGCACAATTTGCATGGCAATAAAGTAGCATGGCATGGGTGAGGTGTGAAATACAAGAATAACGCCTTTTATTGAGTTTTAATCATATTTTATACTCAAATAAGTTGCTGTATACTTCATATGTATATGATGCATGCTGCAATTCAGAACAAGGAATGCATAAACAGAAAGTTCTCGTCGATCTGATCATTTTAGACATATTATTTGTCAAATTTGGAGTTATAAAACAAAAGTTATTAATTAATTAAGAAAAAGGGCATTTTGTTGTAATTTTATTCAACTCGAAATTTAAAGTGTTCAAAATATATTTTTGGAGGGCATATTTGAATTCCTCACATTTTTCTGATTCAAAACATATATGATTTGTATTATTTGGTTTTGAAAATTAAAAGTTATCTTAAAACAGATTTGAATTTGAATTTAAAACAAATTTGAAAAGTTTAAATTAAAACAGAAAAGAACAGAAACTTTTGTTACTCAGACAAACCTAGCCAAAGACACAGACAAGTGGGGCCAGGTGCTGACTGGGCGACACGCGCGCGGAAAATCTTTTCTCACCGCGGGAGTGGCCAGCCTCAGAGACAGACAAGTGGGGTCAGCGGGCTCGCAGGTCCACTTTCCAGCGGGGGAAACGGTCACAGCCACGTGGCACAGAGGGGAGTGCGGGTTGAGGGGCGGAGAGCTGGGGGGTTTTCTTGCAAGATTGACCGGGCGGCTGACTGGTGGGCCACGAGGTACCGCGGGTTGAGGCAAAAATAAAATAAGGGGGCTATTCGTAAAACTACCACAGGCCCCTGTAGATCTTCTCTGTGGCCGCGGACGGATCGGTGATCGACCGCGCGGAGTGGGGATTCGATCCGGGGACGTGCGGGTGCGTGCTGGGGGTGCGAGCCAGTGCGGTAGGTGAGGGGAGGTTGCTAGGAGGGGGATGGGCGGCTAGATGAGGCTCTTCGCGACGCGACGACGCAGAGGACGCACGCGCACGCGACGCACCGAGAGCGCTCGACGGTTGGTCCGGCGAGAACAGGGAGCCACGGCGAGGACGGAGGTGTCAGGGAGGATCGTGGGCTCACCGCGGGGTTGTTGGTGCGGACGGATCGGGCTGGGACACGGTGGATCGACGGCGATGCAGACGCTCCCGCGGCTAGGGTTTTGTCGGGGCGTCTCGGTCCTGGCGAGCCTGGGGTCCTTCTCCTCCTCGCTGGCGCGTACGAGGTGAAGTAGGGGAGCCGCATGGTCTTCCTCGACACCCGTGATCGTCACGCCACCGGCTGGTAAGAGAAGGGGAGGTGGAGGCCGACGGTGGCCGGCGATGGGGTAGATGGTGGCGGTGGAGAAGAGAGGGAAGAGGGCAAGGCCCTGGGGTGGATCTGGGAGGCAGAGGAGAGCCGTGTGGAAGGGGAAAAAGGAGGAAGGAAGGAGGAGCAGCCGTGGCAAGGGGGTAGATGAGGGTGGCTTCGGTGCCACCTTTTCCCCCTCGAGCACGTGCTCGGCTGGACGGCAGGGGCAGAGGGAGGGGTAGATGGGGGCTGCCAGGTGGGGTCAGGGCGAGGCCAAGGAGGGTAGGCTCGGGTGGGGCTGCTGTGGCAGGGAGAGAGCTAGAGAGAGAGAGGAGGGTGGCATGGAGCTAGGGTTGGAGGGATGGGGTGGCTCGGTTAGGGTTGGGTGGCCTCGGGTTAGGGTTTTTGCTTAGGGTTATAGAGAGGGGTGGCTGGGGTGTGGGCCAGGGAGAGGGTGGCCAGGTGGGGCCATCAAGGGGAGGCTCGGCATGGTGAGAGGAGAGGGTGAGGTAGGGTGTAACTAGGGTTAGATGAGGGGTTAGGTTTAGGGTTTGGGTTAGCTAGGTTAGAGAGAGGAGAGATGAGGTAGGGGGGTTTAGGGTTTAGATACTTGCATGTATCTAGCTAGATCAAACAAGAATAGGTGGAATTGGTGTAGGGTTTTAGCAAGCTCAAACAAAAACAAACAAAAAGGAGTGGTAGAAAAGGGATAGAGGTGCTTCACTCAAAAACCAAATAAAACAAAGGACGACAAAAGATGGAGATGGAAAGGATTTTACATGGTCATGCATGGCATACACATGTGAGAAAAACTTGATGAGCACTAGGCCAAAAAGAAATAAACCAAACATGGTGAAAGATTTGGGAGAGAAGGGAGAGCTCCAAGAGATATACACCACTCAATAATTCATATAAAAACCAAAGGACTAGAATGCGGTGGTGCTTGCATGGCCCATGCAAAATAATTAATGCCATGTTTATTCTTGTGAAAACAATAATATTAACATGGCATTATTCCCATGCATTCCCAAGAGTGGAATAAGGCCAAGCAAAAGAAGTTGTAGAATTGGATCCACCCTATCTCCCATGAGCTAGATTAAATACCAAAAGAAAAATAATTACAAGCTCATGGATAATGGGATGGTGGAATTGTAAGGTGGTGAAAAGAAAGGGTAGTGGAGTGGAATAAAAGATATGCCCCCAACTCAACTTGGGCATCAAGCATTTATCAAGAACCAAATACAATATCAAGAGACAAATACAATTAACAATGCATATGAGAGAAGGACCAAAACAAAAGGGTTTTATATGATGCTCAAATGCAAGGTGGCATGATGACATGAGCATGATATAATTATGATGCAACAATTATATATATGAAGTAGCCATTATATTACTAGACCAAGTAGCATTACAATTGTTAGACAATTGGGATGCTACACTCATTAGGAATCGTTATCCCCAACTCTTGGAGCTTGTTTGCATGCCCAGACATGGTGAGCACGTGCTCGCTAACGGAGCTTCCCTCTTCCATCTTGCAGGTAAAGAACTTTTCGGAGGCCTCATAGCTCTCCACGTCCGCGTGAGTCTCAAAAATGATCTTGAGCTTCTTAATGATCTCGAACGGGTCGTGGTGCTCAAAACGCTTCTGGAGCTCTGTTTCTAAACCGTACAGGATGGCACACTGAACTGTGGAGTAATTATTTTTTCGAGTGGCGTAAACATTCTTTACGTCATCGGTGGCATCATCTACAGGTGGGTCACCTAGCGGTGCTTTGAGCACATAGGTCATCTGACCAACCCTGAGGACAATCTTCAGACCACGGAGCCAGTCCATGAAGTTGCTTCCATTGTTCTTAAGCTTTTCTTTCTCTAGGAACGCATTGAAATTGATGGAGAGGTTCGCCATAATCTACAACAAATTTGCAAGTAGTTTAGACTAAGTTTATGATAAATTGAGTTCAATTTTAATTCTTAAATTAACTAGGTGAACTCCCACTCAAAACAACATCCCTCACATTGTCTTAGTGATTACACGAACCAAGTCCACTACACCAAGTCCGATCTTCACGAGAGAAGATGTAGTTTCATCGGCGAACAATCTTCATGTTCATCATATCACTTATATGATTCATGCTATACCTTTCGGTATTCCGTGTTCCGAGACCATGTCTGTACATGCTAGGCTCGTCAAGATTAACCTTAGTTTCCGCATGTGCAAATCTGGCTTGCACCCGTTGTATGCACACGTAGAATCTATCACATCCAATCATCACGAGATGCTTCGAGACGACGAGTCTTAGCAACGGTGCCAACTAAGGACGAACACTTTATTACTTGAAATTTAGTGAGAGGGATCATCTTATAATGCTACCGTCGCGATCTAAGCAATAAGGACGAACACTTTATTACTTGAAACTTTGCCTTCGGATCTATGATAGAAGGTTGTAGGACTATAGGAATCACAACTGCGGAGTTGTAGGACAGTGCCCAGGCCCTAGAAGCGCACCGTCAGGTACTCCTTGAGGAAACCACAAATATCCTTGAGGAAAAGAAGCACATCGAAGTTGCGGGGCAGCCTAGCACCCGGTAGCACCAGAAGACCCAGAACGGCCCTGTATTGAACAACAAAAATCCAGATGTCCACAAAACCCTTTTCGAAGGAGAAGCAGTTGTAGGGAAGCCTTGGACTGACAGCAAGGGTAACCAGGTGTATAACATGCCGGTGGAAATGCTGCTGTAGCTCGAGATCTCTTAGCAAATAATCCAGGTCCAGGTAAGTGTGAAACTACTCACCAAGGGACTAGAACAACAAAAGGTCGCCACATCCGGCAGCGGAAAACTATTCTCTAAGTCAAACCAATGTCGCACGGATATGAGTAAGAACAAAGATGTAAGGCCCCGACGTGAGACGAAATAGCGCTACCGTTCTGACCCTCGGGAAGACAACTACTCAAGAACCAGATCTTCAAGCCAACAGCACAGACCCGCACGAAGATGGAGTAATGTTGCTCCAGCAGCAGAGCGGGACGCCGTTGCGGCAATGGTCCACCCCCCTCCCTGGCGATAGTCGAACAATCGCAAGGAAGATGAAGAAGCTCAATGTCAGGAGCAGGACCGACAAAGGATGCCCCTCCTATACACACTATCCGTCTGGCTGACCGGCAATAACGGACGAAGGAATGATGGACATCACGCCGGAACAAGCCGGCATGGTGGCCGTCATCATGAAGCCCCAGCTGGGTGTAACAATCCACCACCACCTTCTCCGCCAAGCAGCCACCACAGCGGCTCTCATGGAGGGAGTCAGGAGGGACGTCGTGGCAGAGGTGGTGGCAGAAGAAGCAGGAGTACGGCTCATGCGCATCGTAGCCACAGTGAACAACCAAGACAGCGTGCCCTATCACCAAGTGACACCAGCCACATGATCAATTCAAACATTAAGGCACGGCGTGTCGTGGTGATGGCACGGCAGATGCCATGGATAGGCTAAAGATGGGGCCAATGTGTGCTAGGGGAATCCAGGGAGGGAGAACGTGGTGATTCCACGTAAAGATGTTCTTGTATTCTCTCTATAAATGGTGTTTTCAAGTGCTCTTTAAGCTACTGGTGAGAAGGAGACTATGTCTCTTACTCCCCACAAGCTAGCTCTAGAGTTCTATCTTAGACAGAGAAAATGATCGGTCCCCCTCTATGGAGGTCCCGGTGCTCCTTATATAGGGGAGCCCGGGTTACAAAGTTAGGGCACACGTGGCGGTATATTCTCCGAATATGCCCCTGACTAGAGCTAGATGCTTATTTATTCTCTAACATCTCGTTCGGGCTTTGGACGTAACCCGCAACATAATCCTCGTCTTTAAGCGTCACCAGACATGGGCTACGTCAGCCGACATTGCCCGCATCATCTTGGTCGCCCCTGACCCGCTGGTCCTCCTCTCTGCTTTGCTTCGCTCATGCTACAGCTAATAAAGCCAACTTTTGACCAACGGAAGATTCCTTCCTTCTCTTGGAAGCCATATGATAGTCCGGCTAGCACGTGGCTAATCTGGCTACGAAGGTACCTGCATAATAGACAGACAAACATGGCCGACATATGTTTTATGTCGGCTGGGCTACGGCTGAGGAGATGCTCCACGGGCCGGGTTACTCCATGGTTTTGTTGGAATTATGCCCTAGAGGCAATAATAAAGATGTTATTATTATAATTCTTGTTCATGATAAAGTTTATATTCCATGCTAGAATTGTATTAAGCGGAAACATTAATACTTCTGTGGTTTGTGAACAACACCGTGTCCCTAGTACGCCTCTATGGACTAGCTCATTGATCAATGATGGTTAAGGTTTCCTAACCATAGACATGAGTTGTCAATTGATAATGAGATCATATCATTGGAGAATGATATGGTGGACAGACCCAAACTAAGCGAAGCAATTAGATCGTGTCATCGTGTTCGTCTTTGCGAAGCTTTTCTTATGTCAAATATTGTATTCCTTAGACCATGAGATAATGCAACTCCCTGGTATCGGAAGAAAGCTTTGAGGTCATCAAACGTCATCCTATGAGAGGGTGATCATAAAGGTGTCTCTCAGGTGATCGGAAAGTATCTGTTGGGTTGTATGTATCGAGATGGAATTTGTCCCTCCCAAGTCGGAGAGATATACTTTGGGCCCACTCGGTAATCGATATCAACACTGCTTGCAAGCATGTGGTTAAGGAGTTAATCACAAAGTGATATCGGATTACGGAACGAGTAAAGTACTTGCTGTGAACGAGATTGAACTAGGTATGACGGTACCGACGATCGAATCTCGGGCAAGTAAAATATCGCGAGACGAAGGGAATATATATATGGGATTGATTGAATCCTGGCATCGTGGTTCATCCGATATGATCATCGATGAATGTGTGGGAGTCAATATGGGTGCCCAGACCCCGCTGTTGATTATTGATAGAAGATCATGTCTGCATATTCTCGAACCCGCAGGGTCACACACTTAACGTGTCTCGACGCTAGGATAGATTGGATACTTGGTTTATGAATTTTTGTTCGGAGTCTCGGATGGGATCCGGGACATCACGAGAGGTTCCGGAGTGGTCCGGAGAATAAGATTCATATAAGGCAGTGCAGTTTTTGGAGTTCGGAATTGTTCCGGGTTAATCGGTATTGTACCGGAAGCTTCTAGAACCTTCCGGAAGGGGACCAACGTGGCCCCACCTTCCGGGAGGGGGCATGGGCCTATGAGGGAGTGTCCTGGCCGCATTGGGCCAGGGGCACAAGGCCCCATAGGGCCCAGCCGATCCTAGATTAGTTTAAACTCGTTTAAACTAGAGATAGGGTTTCTAGATAAGGGAAAGTTTAAATCGTTTAAACTAGAGATAGGCTTGGAGGATGGGCAAGGGCTGGCCGCACCCCCCCTCTATATATAGAGGGATGGTGCGCCCCCTCCCAACACACCTTCCCCTCCAAGCCCTAGTAGCCCTGCTGCCTTCCTCTCTCCCTCCCGACTGTTTGTAGGCGAAGCCCTGCGGCAGAAATTCTCCACCATATACACCACGCTGTCGTGTTGTAGATCCAATCCATCTCTCCACCATACTTGCTAGTCCAAGGAAGGAGGAGACGTCGAGGTGCTGCACGTGTGCATCTCACGGAGGCACCGCCACTTGTGGTGCTAGATCGGATCGGATCGCGAGGAGGAGAAGCGAGTACGACTACATCACTCACGTTCCGACGAACGTTCCGCTGTACGAATCTTCAAGGGTATGAAGATCTAATCCAATCTCTCTCGTTGTTTGCATCTCCTAGATTAGATCTTGGCTTTCCCTCTGTTCGCTTCCGTAGAAAATTTTGATTTACTATGCTGCGAAACCCTTCAGTGGTATCAGAGCTAGATCTATGCGTAGATGTGTTTCACGAGTAGAACGCAACATGGTTGTTGCGGGCGTTGATGTTTTCTGTTGCAAGCCTCTTGTTTGTGTTCTTCTTATGGCGCGGGATAGTGAGATTGAAGCGGTCCAGGCCAACCTTACGCGACGTCGTTCGCGAGACCGGCTCCGCACTTGACGTGTGGCTTGTACCACACATGCGGCTGGTGGATGTCAGTTTCTCTCACTATAGTTGTCATGGGATTAACACCGGAGTTTGGCAACCATAATATCACCGTTGTGGCTTTTCGTAGGTAAGAATGGTTCTTAGCATCTACTCCCATAAGCCACGTAAAACATGCAACAACAAAGTAGAGGCGTCTAACTTGTTTTTGCAGGGAGTGTTTTCTGTGATATGGTATGGCCCAAGATGTGACGTGTATATTGTATGCGATGATCATGTTTTGTAATGTTTCACGACTTGCATGTCGATGAGTACACAACCGGCAGGAGCCATATGGTTGTCTTTATAATTGTGTATGACCTGCGAGTCAACTTCTTATACGCCATGTAATAGCTTTACTTTATCGCTAAGTAGTTAGCAATAGTTGTAGTTGCTATTCGTGGTGGAGGCAATCATGGTGAAGTGATGGAGATCATGCCGGAACGCACAAGATGGAGATCATTGCGCGAAGATTGGCTATACCATGTCACATAAAGTTATATGCATGTGATGTTTATCCTTTTATGTATCTTATTATGCTTAGATCGCAACGGTAGCATTATAAGATGATTCCTCACTTAAAGATCAAGATAAAAACTGTGTTCTCCCCAAGTATGCACCGTTGCGAAAGTTCGTCGTGTCCAAGCATCACGTGATGATCGGGTGCTATAGACTCTACGCTCACATACAACGGGTGCACGCCAGTTTTGCACACGCGGAAATACTTGGGTCTAACTTGACGAGCCTAGCATGTACAGACATGGCCTCGGAACACAAGAACCGAAAGGTTAAGCATGAGTCATATGAATGATATGACCGACACTTCGTTGTCCACCATTGAAACCACATCTCTTCTCGTGAAGATCGGATTAGGTGTGGTGAATTTGGATCGTGTTCACTAAACAACTTGAGGGATGTTGAATTTAGTGGGAGTTCATCTAGTAATTTGATTAAGTTGAACTATTTATCATGAACATAGTCTAAATTGTACTTGCAAATACTGTAGATCACATGGCCAAGTCCAACTTCAACTTCAACATTTTTGCTAAGAAAGAAAAGCTTAAGAACAATGGGTCTAACTTCACCAACTGGTTCCGCAATCTAAGAATCATTTTGTCTGGCGGTCAAAAGGACTATGTCCTTGGGAAAGCGTTAGGTGACCCCCCTGCTGCAACTGCGCCAGCTGATGAGAAAGCTGTCTATCAGTCGTGCAAAGATGATTATGGTGTGATTAAGAGCACCATGTTGTTTGCTATGGAACCGGAACTTCAAAATCGTTTTGAAAACTATCCCGGGCCCTTTGAGATTCTCGAAGAGTTGAAAACCATGTTTCAGACTCAGGCCCGTTCTGAGACATATGAGATCTCCGAGAAGTTCTTTAACTGCAAGATGGAGGAAGGGAGTTCCGTTAGTGAGCACGCCATTAAGATGTCGGGCTACACTCAACGCCTTGAGCAATTGGACTGCAAGATTCCAGAGGAGCTCAAGATTGACAGGGTTCTGCAATCACTCCCTCCCAGCTACAAAAGTTTTGTACTGACTCATAATCAGATTGGTTCCACTGATACGATCACCGAGCTCTTCGCAAAGCTGAAGGCTGCGGAGGGGGACATCAAGAAGGATAATCATGTGTTGATGGTCAACAAGCCCTCCTTTAAGAAAGGTAAAGGTGCAAAGAAGCCCTTCAAGAAGGGCGGTGGCAAGCGCAATGCCCCTGCTGAGAAGAAGCTCAGGGCTGGTCCCAAGCCGGAAACTGAGTGCTTCTATTGCAAGGACAAGGGTCACTAGAAGCGCAACTGTCCGAAGTACTTAGCGGACAGGAAGGCTGGCACCATCAAAGGTATATTTGATATACATGTTATTGATGTTTTCCTTACTAGCCCTCGTTGTAGTGCCTGGGTATTTGATACCGGTTCAGTTGCTAATATTTGTAACTCGAAATAGGAGCTGCGGAATAGACGGCGGCTTGCGAGGGATGAGGTGACGATGCGCGTTGGCAATGGATCAAGAGTTGATGTGATGGCCGTCGGCACGCTCTCCTTAGTTTTACCTTCGGGATTAGTTTTAAACCTTAATAAATGTTATTATGTGCCTGCGTTGAGCATGAACATTATTTCTGGATCGTGTTTATTGCAAGACGGTTATTCATTTAAATCGGAGAATAATGGTTGTTCTATTTATATGAGTAACATCTTTTATGGTCATGCACCTCTTGTGAGTGGTTTATTTCTTCTAAATCTCGAAAGGGATGAAACACACATCCATAACATTGAGGCTAAGAGATGCAAAGTAGATAGTGATAATACTACTTATTTGTGGCACTGTCGTCTAGGTCATATTGGTGTAAAGCGCATGAAGAAACTCCATTCTGATGGACTTTTGGAGTCTCTTGATTTTGAATCATTTGACACATGCGAACCATGCCTCATGGGCAAGATGATCAAAACCCCGTTCTCCGGTATGATGGAGCGAGCAACGGACTTGTTGGAAATCATACATACCGATGTATGCGGACCGATGAGTGTTTCGACGCGCGGTGGATATCTCTATTTTCTCACTTTTACCGATGACTTAAGTAGATATGGGTATATCTATTTAATGAAACATAAATCTGAAATGTTTGAAAAGTTCAAAGAATTTCAGAATGAAGTGGACAACCATCGTAACAAAAAGATTAAGTTTCTACGATCCGATCGTGGGGGCGAATATTTGAGTTATGATTTTCTCACGCATCTCAAAGCAAGTGGAATCGTTTCACAACTCACGCCACCCGGAACACCACAGCGCAATGGTGTGTCTGAACGCCGGAATCGAACCCTATTAGATATGGTCCGATCGATGATGTCTCTTACTGATTTGCCGTTATCTTTTTGGGGTTATGCATTAGAAACCGCTGCATTCACTTTAAATAGGGCTCCATCTAAATCCGTTGAGACGACACCGTATGAACTGTGGTTTGGTGCTAAACCTAAGTTGTCGTTTCTTAAAGTTTGGGGATGCGAAGCTTACGTCAAGAAGTTGATGCCAGACAAGCTCGAACCCAAAGTGGAGAAATGCGTCTTCATAGGATACCCTAAGGAAACTATTGGGTATACCTTCTATCACAGAACCGAAGGCAAAGTGTTTGTCGCAAAGAACGGTTCCTTTCTTGAGAAGGAGTTTCTCTCGAAAGAAGTGAGTGGGAGGAAAGTAGAGCTTGACGAGGTTATTGAACCTTCTCTTGAATTGGAGAGTAGCGCAGCACCTGAAATTGTTCCAGTGCCGCCTGCACCAATAATAGAGGAAGCTAATGATAAGGATCATGAAGCTTCGGACGATGCTGCTACTGAACGTCGCAGGTCGACAAGGTCACGTGCCCCTCCTGAGTGGTACGGCAACCCTGTCTTGACTGTCTTGTTAGTAGAAGACAGCGAACCTACGAACTATGAGGAAGCGATGATGAGCCCAGACTCTGAGAAATGGCTAGAAGCCATGAAATCCGAATTGGGATCCATGAGCAAAAACCAAGTATGGACTTTGGTGGACCCTCCTAGCGACCGAAAGGCCATTGAGTGCAAATGGATCTTCAAGAAGAAAACGAACGCGGATGGTAATGTTACCGTCTATAAAGCACGGCTTGCTGCGAAAGGTTTTCGACAAGTTCAAGGTGTTGACTACGATGAGACTTTCTCTCCCGTAGCGATGTTTAAGTCCATTCGGATTTTATTAGCAATTGTTGCGTTTCATGATTATGAAATATGGCAAATGGATGTCAAGACTGCTTTCCTCAATGGCAACATTGATGAAGAGTTATATATGATGCAACCCGAAGGTTTTGTCGATCCTAAGGATGCTGATAAAGTATGCAAACTTCAGCGTTCCATTTATGGACTGAAGCAAGCGTCTCGGAGTTGGAACCTTCGTTTTGATCAAGTGATCAAGAGCTTTGGATTTGTTCCAAATTGCTACAAAGCTTGCATCTACAAGAAAGTGAGTGGGAGCTCGGTGACGTTTCTGGTACTATATGTGGATGACATATTGATTATTGGAAATGACATCAACATGCTTAACGATGTGAAGAGTTATTTGAACAAGTGTTTTTCAATGAAAGACCTAGGTGAAGCTGCTTATATATTGGGCATCAAAATCTATAGAGATAGACAAAAACGCCTGATAGCTTTAAGCCAGAGTACATACCTAGACAAAGTTCTGAAAAGGTTCAGAATGGATAAGGCATTGAAAGGTTCAGTGCCTATGTTGTCAGGTAAGATATTGAGCAAGGCTCAGTGTCCAGCTACGGTAAATGATAGGGAAGCTATGAGCAAAGTGCCTTATGCCTTGGCCATAGGTTCCATCATGTATGCCATGCTGTGTACTAGACCGGATGTGTCCAATGCTCTTAGTTTGACGAGCAGATATCAAAGTGATCCAGGAGTGGAACACTGGACAGCCGTGAAGAACATCCTAAGGTACCTAAATAGGACTAAAGAAATGTTCTTAGTCTATGGGGGTGATGAACAACTCGTCGTAAAAGGTTACGTCGATGCTAGTTTCGACACCGACAAGGATGATGCTAAATCTCAGACAGGATACGTGTATATTTTGAATGGAGGAGCTGCGAGCTGGAGAAGCTGCAAGCAAAGCGTGGTCGCGGGATCTACAGTAGAAGCGGAATACATGGCTGCTGCAGAAGCGTCAAGTGAAGGAGTTTCGATCAGAAACTTCATCACTGAGCTTGGCGTGGTTCCAAGTGCATTGGACCCACTGGAGATATTGTGTGACAACACTGGCGCCATAGCACTCGCTAAGGAACCAAGATATCATCCAAAGACCAAGCATATCAACCGCAAGTTTCATATAATCCGAGATTATATAGCAGATGGAGATCTGAAGATCAGCAAAGTATATACAGATCTGAATGTCGCAGATCCATTGACTAAACCTCTTCCACGTGTAAAACATGATCAGCACCTCAGTGCCATGGGTGTGAGATTGTTGCCAAATGTAAACAAGATTATTGACTCTAGTGCAAGTGGGAGACTGTTGGAATTATGCCCTAGAGGCAATAATAAAGATGTTATTATTGTAATTCTTGTTCATGATAAAGTTTATATTCCATGCTAGAATTGTATTAAGCGGAAACATTAATACTTGTGTGGTTTGTGAACAACACCGTGTCCCTAGTACGCCTCTATGGACTAGCTCATTGATCAATGATGGTTAAGGTTTCCTAACCATAGACATGAGTTGTCAATTGATAATGAGATCATATCATTGGAGAATGATATGGTGGACAGACCCAAACTAAGCGAAGCAATTAGATCGTGTCATCGTGTTCGTCTTTGCGAAGCTTTTCTTATGTCAAATATTGTATTCCTTAGACCATGAGATAATGCAACTCCCTGGTATCGGAAGAAAGCTTTGAGGTCATCAAACGTCATCCTATGAGAGGGTGATCATAAAGGTGTCTCTCAGGTGATCAGAAAGTATCTGTTGGGTTGTATGTATCGAGATGGAATTTGTCCCTCCCAAGTCGGAGAGATATACTTCGGGCCCACTCGGTAATCGATATCAACACCGCTTGCAAGCATGTGGTTAAGGAGTTAATCACAAAGTGATATCGGATTACGGAACGAGTAAAGTACTTGCTGTGAACGAGATTGAACTAGGTATGACGGTGCCGACGATCGAATCTCGGGCAAGTAAAATATCGCGAGACGAAGGGAATATATATATGGGATTGATTGAATCCTGGCATCGTGGTTCATCCGATATGATCATCGATGAATGTGCGGGAGTCAATATGGGTGCCCAGACCCCGCCGTTGATTATTGATAGAAGATCATGTCGCATATTCTCGAACCCGCAGGGTCACACACTTAACGTGTCTTGACGCTAGGATAGATTGGATACTTGGTTTATGAATTTTTGTTCGGAGTCTCGGATGGGATCCGGGACATCACGAGAGGTTCCGGAGTGGTCCGGAGAATAAGATTCATATAAGGCAGTGCAGTTTTTGGAGTTAGGAATTGTTCCGGGTTAATCGGTATTGTACCGGAAGCTTCTAGAACCTTCCGGAAGGGGACCAACGTGGCCCCACCTTCCGGGAGGGGTCATGGGCCTATGAGGGAGTGTCCTGGCCGCATTGGGCCAGGGGCACAAGGCCCCATAGGGCCCAGCCGATCCTAGATAAGTTTAAACTCGTTTAAACTAGAGATAGGGTTTCTAGATAAGGGAAAGTTTAAATCGTTTAAACTAGAGATAGGCTTGGAGGATGGGCAAGGGCTGGCCGCACCCCCCTCTATATATAGAGGGCTGGTGCGCCCCCTCCCAACACACCTTCCCCTCCAAGCCCTAGTAGCCCTGCTGCCTTCCTCTCTCCCTCCCGACTGTTTGTAGGCGAAGCCCTGCGGCAGAAATTCTCCACCATATACACCACGCCGTCGTGTTGTAGATCCAATCCATCTCTCCACCATACTTGCTGGTCCAAGGAAGGAGGAGACGTCGAGGTGCTGCACGTGTGCATCTCACGGAGGCACCGCCACTTGTGGTGCTAGATCGGATCGGATCGCGAGGAGGAGAAGCGAGTACGACTACATCACCCACGTTCCGACGAACGTTCCGCTGTGCGAATCTTCAAGGGTATGAAGATCTAATCCAATCTCTCTCGTTGTTTGCATCTCCTAGATTAGATCTTGGCTTTCCCTCTATTCGCTTCCGTAGAAAATTTTGATTTACTATGCTGCGAAACCCTTCAGGTTTAGCCTGCCTTGAGGTGACCCGGCTAGCACTTGCTTTGACCATGCCGTACCACGGCTAACTCAGCCTTTATACCCCGGTGTTGCCCTACCCAGGGGTATCCCCCCAACATTAGTCCCTGAAGCTAGTGCGGTCTTAGCAACTTTTAGTTGTTAAGGCCACAGCAGGTTCCCATATCCGGATCTCTGCCTCTTTGGCCGAGTTACCCCGTAACCCGTGGTTTTTCCTCTTGCGATCCCTTGGTTCATTCTGAGTTATTCCTCATTGGCCGGGTTTTTTGCTTACTTATCCGGGTTACCGTTCCTTCTCTTGTACGCTTCCCCACGTCCTACGTGGAGGGTAATCATCATTTTGCCCCATTTTAAGGGCTACGCGCATTTAATGCGCCAGTTACTGTTGCAATGTTAGGAATAACTGCTGTGCGTGTCCCTTCACTGTAGCGCCTCGTTAACCGTAACATTACACCGCGTCATTGATACGTCCAAAACGTATCTACTTTCCCGAACACTTTTGCTATTGTTTCTTCTCTAAACTTGTGTGATTTGGATGCAACTAACGCGGACTGATGCTGTTTTCAGCAGAATTGCCCTGGTGTCTACTTTTTGTGCAGAAAATCAACTATCAGGAAAAATCCCGGAAAATATGCCGAAAATCCTAATTCACCAGAAGACTCCTGGAGCCAGAATACGAGACGGAGGGGGGCTGGGCCTAGGCCACACCACCTGGCCGTGCGGGCTAGCCTAGGCTGGAAGGGGTGGTCTGGCCGCCCCAGACACCCCCTCGGTCTCCCTGTTCGCCTATAAGATGCCTTCTGACCAAAAAACTCAGGGGGGGTTCGATGTTTTTCTATAAGGAGTTTCGCTGCACCGCCACCACCAGATTCCACGAAACAGCACCACAAACTCCGTTCTGGCACCCTGTCGGGACGGGGAATTGGAGGAGATCATCACCATCATCATCACCATCGCTTCTCCATCGACCATCCATGTTTCCGCCATCTATGTGTGAGTAATCCCCCGCTATAGGCTATGGGGATGGTAGGGATTGGATGAGATCGTTCATGTAATGGCATCGGATTGTTAGGGCATGGTGCCTAGTATCTTCTATTAGTGCTTTATGACTTTATTGCGACTTGTTATGCTTAATGCTTGTCACTAGGGCCCGAGTGCCATGATTTTAGATCTGAACATGTTATTGATTCATTATGATAGTATTGTTTATGGTCTTACCTGCAAGTTGTATACACACGTTGTTGTCCGGAACCAATGGCCCCGAAGTGACAGAAATCGAGATAACCGGAGGGAATGGCTTTGATGTGAGAATCACATGTGTTCATGGAGTGTTAATGCTTTGCTCCGGTGCTCTATTAAAAGGAGCACCTTAACTGTCAGTAGTTCCCTTGAGGCCCCGCTGCAAATGGGCTAGCAGGACAAAAGATGTTGTGCAAGTTCTCATTATGAGCACGTATGAATATATATGGAACACATGCCTAGGATTATCTAGTACTTGGATGATTTATCTAATTTATCTGCAATTGCCCTATGTTCTCATTGCCATGTGAATTGTCTTGTCCATGCAATGCCCGTCCATCCATCCCTATGCCTACCACACTCGAATCCTACTGTTTTCTGCTATTGTTACTACTGTCTTTGCTTTACTGCTGCTGTTACTTTGCTATTTCTACTACAAAACTGTTGCTACTGATAAACTGTTGTGAGCAAGATTGGTTCCAGGTGCAACTGAATTGACAACTCAGTTGTTAAGGCTTATAAATATTCTTTGGCTCCCCTTGTGTCAAATCAATAAATTGGGTTTCACTTCCCTCAAAAATACTGCGATACACCCCCTATACTTGTGGGTCATCAAGACTATTTTCTAGCGCCGTTGCCGGGGAGCATAGCTTTATTTATCAAGTTCACTTGGATTCTCTATTGTTCGTTGTTATCCATCCATCATGGGTAAGTCTCGTGATGGCAAGGTTCCTATTTTACCATCCACTACAAGAAGAGGTACAGTTCTGAACACCTCTGTTGCTATTGATTCACCATCTTTTATGAGTAAGCTCGTTACACCACCACATACACATGCTACACACACTGCTACTACTGCTGAATCTGAAACTTCTGATACTTATGATGCTGCTTCTACTGTGCTTGATAAGGGTGGTTCATTAGGTCCTTTCCTAGATGCTACGATTGCTAGAACTATAGCTGGAAATACTGAAACTCCTAATGAAGACACTACTACACATGTTAGTTCACCAGAGTCTAGTGAAAGTTATGATATTGAAGATGGTTATGTTGAGATGACCGATGAATTTATTAAAGAATGTAAAAACACCCATGATAGGAGCGCTGCTAAGAGTCTCCTTGAGAGGCGTACTATTAGACCCAAATTGTCTCCTATTGCTAAGTTTGTGCTTCTCCCATAAATATTAAAGATAAAGATTATGATTTCTCTCTCGATCTATCTTACATAGCTATTGTTGAGAAAGAACCTTTTTGTGGGACTAAGAATGAAAGTGCGGTAGCACATATGACTGAGCTTTCTACCATGAGTGGGCCTGTTTTCTGATGATATTAAGATGCGTACTTACTTTGTTGCTAAGATTTTCCCCTTTTCACTGAAAGGAGAAGCTAAAACTTGGTTTAGTAATTTACCTCCTAGATCTATTGATAGCCCTGATTGCTTGATAAGTACTTTTCTTGCAGAAATATTTTCCTCCAAGTGCTAGACATGCTATTTTGTAGGAACTTTTTGATTTTAAACAGGGAGAAAAAGAGATATTGCCTGAATCACGGGCAAGGTTTTGTACTTTGATTCATGCACATGCTGGAAGTCCATTACCAAAGAATGAGCTTCTTGATATATTTTATAATGGACTAACTGAAGAATCTAGGACATACCTAGATAGTTGTGCTGATTGTGTTTTCAGGAATAGGACTCCCAAGGAAGCTGAGGAATTAATGGCTAAAATAAGCAAGAACTATGAAGATTGGACTCCTCCTGAACTAGCTATACCTGAAGTAATCATACCTGAACCAACTATTCCAGCGCCTACACCATTATCTAAGAACAGGGGAATTATTGAATTAAATGATGAAGTGATGAAGGAAGCTAAGAAATGTCTTAAGGAGAAGGGAATTAAAGCTGCAGATGTCAAGAATTTACCTCCTATAGAAGAATTATGTAAACCAATTCCCCACTCATCCACTATTGCGGTACACTCTTTCCAACACTTTGATGAAGGTGATATCCCTTACTCTAAACCTCCTGATCAATGCTTAGAAGAATTCGATATCTTTATTGTTAAGCAAGATAATTTTAATAAAAGGGTGCAAAATCATCTAATGGAAAACACTAGAGCTATTGTTGAATTGAAAGATATTGTAGAAAGAACCTCTAATGATGTTAAAATGACTGTTAAACACTTCCAAATGGTTCAAACTCAAATATATCAACTCATTAAAGTGCAAAAAGACTTGCTAGTTAATGCTGCTAAAGAAAAACATGCTTATGAAATTAGAACTAGAAGTGGTGTTGCTACCCAGGATCCTCTATATCCTGAGGGGCATCCCAAAAGAATTGAGCATGATTCTCAACAAGCTGAAAATAGTGGCTCTACTCGTAAGAAAAGGAAAAAGAAACATAAAACTGCTGTAGAACCCTCTGAACCTGCTATAGATCCTAATAGTATATTTGTCTCTGATGCTGAAACTGAAAGTGGTAATGAAGAAAATGAAGTTCCTAATGAAGAAAAAGTTGAAGAAGAACCTGAAAAGCACATTAAGAATACTAAATACATTAAAGAAGATTTTATTGCTAAGAAACATGGTAGTGAAAGAGAGCCTTGGGACCAAAAACCTATGCCTTTCCCTGATAAGAAACACAAGTCAAAGGAAGATGAACACTATAATATGTTTTGTGAGTGGATGAAACCTTTATTCCTGCAAATTCCTTTGACTGATGCTATTAAATTGCCTCCTTACTCAAAGTATACGAAGGATATTGTATCGAATAAAAGGAAGATCCCTAATGAAGAAATCTCTACTTTGCTTGCTAATTATTCCTTTAATGGTAAGGTTCCTAAGAAACTTGGAGACCCTGGGATTCCAACTATCCCTTGTTCTATTAAGAATAGCTATGTTAGAACTTCTTTGTGTGATTTGGGAGCTAGAGTTAGTGTTATGCCTTTCTCTCTCTATAAGAGACTTCAACTGGAAAAATTAATACCAACTGATATATCTTTGAAAATGGCTGATAAACCTACCACTATTTCTGTTGGTAAATGTGAGGATGTACCTGTTCAAGTGGCTCATAATTGCTTGATATTAACTGATTTTGTTGTGCTTGAAATTCCTGAAGATGATAATATGTATATTATTCTTGGGAGACCTTTTCTTAATGCTGTAGGAGCTGTTATTAATTGTAATCAAGGAAAGGTGACCTTTAATGTTAATGACAAGGAACATACCGTCTATTTTCCCAAGAAGATTGAAAGGACTTATGGTTTGGATTCAATTGAACATGTTGAGGGCATTCAAGTTGGAGAAATATATTGTCCCATACCAAGAGAAAAATTTGAAACTATTATGATTGGGACCATTGGTATCAAGGTTGAGGTAACATAATCATTAGTGAAATACAAAGTTTTGTCTCATATGAAATTGTTTTGGTAACAAGACCTGATCAACCTTGTTAACAAAAGGATTTCATTGAACAAAACAATGTTTTCACCGTGATTATCTCCATTTACTCTTATTCTATCCATTTTAGTTTTTGCTTTCGTTTAGTTTTCTTTCTTGTTGTTAGTTTCTTGCATGTTAGAGTGTCTTAGAACTTCTGTAGTTCTAGCCTTGTTTTGTCATTGCATCATTCAAAAAAAAATCTGTCTGTCAGAAAATCATTCATCTATGCTTGAAAATTGCCAAAAAATAAAGTGTCTCGAAAAATTCCAGAAAATTCATATTAAATTTTTACGTGAAAAAAGGGGCAGAGGAGTGCCTGGAAGGTACCAGGGGGACCCACCAGGCAGGCTCACCACCTGGTGGCGCGGCCTGCCCTGGGTGGCGCCATGCCATGGTGTGGGCCACCCCTGGCCCTTCACTAACTCTCTCACCTGCCACTTTCTCCTCTCTCCCGAGTAAGCTTCAGTTCATTGCTCAAAATCGCATTCTTGCTGTGCTTTCTCTCGATTTTTTCAATCTCCTTGCTCAGCCCATCTTTGTTGCTGAAATTTGGAGCACTTGTTCTTTGGTATGTGACTCCTCCCCTTGTCCAAGTAGATTTGTGTTTAGTGGATTATATTTTGAGTATTTTGCTGCTGTAGGTGATAGGTTATGAGAGCTTATAAGCTTGTTTGATGCTTAGAGATATAGTTTTGATGCATATTTAGGCCTCTTACAAGTCCCTATGAGTAGTACCCTTCATTATATTCACTTTGCAATCACTTGTTTAATAAGTGTTTAAATTTCAGAATAGAAGATGAATGAGCATCAACTAAATCAACATGAACTGTGGGTGCCTGAGGTTATGAAGGTCCACCAGGAGGAGGAAGTTTTTCCTTCCATTTATCCATGCTCTGAGTTCATGAGAGCTGCAGGAATTCTCGAAGATTTCCACACTTTGGTTTCTAATGCAGGATTGGAGCACTTTTTGGAAGATGAACCTTGTCATTTTGTGAAGCTAACCATGTCCGTGGTGCAGGACTTTCAATTTAGTTACTCTCTACCTAACCCCATGGTCCACTACAAAATTTACAATATTGCTGTCGATCTTTCTCTCGATGACTTCTGTACAGCTATTAAGGTACCTCAGTGGGGATCATGTAGAAGTAATAAAGAGCGACCTGAACCACTCATGGATTTATACGCAGAAATTTTCCAAGGGAGCAGCTTCTCGAAGGAGAGTGGGAAAATCCGTAACATTCATCTCCCCTCCATTCGCTACTTTGCCTACTTTATTGCCAAGTGTGTTCTTGCTAGGAAAACTGCCAATAAGTTATCTTTATATGATCTAGCATTCATCTCTGCTGCTCTTAAACGAGATAGGTCTTACAACTTGGGTGCTTTGATAGCTTTTCGTCTTGCTGCTAACCGCGAAAAGGTGGAATTTGTGGGGGCCTCATTGCTTCTCGTTTACTAGCATTGCATGGTTTAGTGCCTCATCATCTAGACCTACAGTTTCCCATAGAAAGGCTTGATCTTAATTCCATGATACAGCATAAATTTGTTTCCTCGTGGGCTAGTTTGAGTGAGTTGTCTTATGAAATAACCGTTCTCAAAGCTGGTTGGAGAAAGAGCAAGTCTGAGCGTGTTGTTCTTTTGCCTGCACCTATTTTGTTTAACCTTGATAACAGGGTAGGATGGTCCCTCACTGAGGAGGAGCTTGACACGTACTTGGGAGAGCTCTCCCAACAGGAGCAGGATACTAGAAGGGAGGGCGCGGATGATTCGGTCCAGCCCTCGAATGAGGGGGAGTCTTCATATCAACAGCCTATCTATGATTGGGAAGCTTCTTCTTCCTCCCAAGGGCCCAACTACGACCATTCTTATCATGATCCTCCTGCTTGGAACCCTTACCCGTATCTGGATTGACACCCACTTAGGCCAAAAGCCTAAGCTTGGGGGGAGGTACGCCGACATTGCACTCATCTCCATATCATTTTGCGTCGGTACTTTGTATATTCATGTTTCGTTCTCTTTTTAGTTTTCGTTCTTTCTTTGCTTTTGCTTTCTAAAACACAAAAAGACCAAACATATTTCTATTATTTCTCTTTGGTTTGTTTCTCTTTTTCTCTTTGCCTTGGTTTGTTTTTCCCTTTTTGCTTTGTTTGAACTATTCGAAAAACCCAAAAATATTTTGCTTTGCTTGTTCTTCCCTTTTTGGTTCTTGTTTAAAAATCAAAAACACCAAAAATATTTGTTGTTCTTCTTTGGTTTTGCGAGTTTGTTGTAGGGTTCAGCAGTCCTCAGTGGATATTGATTTCATGTTATTATTCAAGCCACACAAGTGAAGGGCAATAATGAGAATTAATGACAACTTGAGGTGTGGTAAGAGGCTGGTAACAAACTCTACTTGTTTTCATTTTTGTACATATAATCATCATTGTGGGCATGCTTAGTCTATTCATGTAGGGTGTATGTTATTTATGGATGCTTAGTAGTTCTTGCTTTCATATGATTAGTTCCAGCTTGCTAATAGTTTGTAGCATGTCATATGAATGTTTGCTTGCATTACTCTATTCATAACTTGGTATGACACTGTGGTATCCTCCTCTGAATGTTTCATTTGAATTGACTTGGCACATGCTCATGCATGCATATGACTGAAATAATCAGTTAAGCCTCGATGAATTATTTTGCCTTGAGGATCTTGAATCACTTTCGTGCCATGATTAGTCCTGTTTTGTTGCAAGCATGATTATGACAGCTATTGCTCTCTCGTTTGTCGCTCCCTTACTATTGCTAGCCTTCATTTTCACTGAGTATTTTACTCATGTTTCAAACTCCCTAAAACCAAATATTGCCAAAGTGTCCACCATACCTACCTATTAGCATCATTTGCTTCCGTGCATATTCAATATGCCTTGTTTTCTTCCGAATAAAATGTTTGCTTATTATGAGAAAGTTAGTTAGTAAAGCTCTCACGAACTTGATGGCACACTTTATTTCCTACACTTAATAAACCTGAACCATTGCGTCCTTCTTTGTTGCGTATATGCTTGCGCTTTATAAGTTGAAGTTAGCAGAACCATGTATCATGGGGAACGCTTTCAACATTGCACTGGTACTTAGTACCTCGTTGATATCATGTTCTTTTGCCTATGGATGCTGGCGGTGTGAAATAAAAGTGGAACTTGTAAGATCATGGAGTTTGTATATGTGTTAGGGAAACGCCTGGGACGCTAGCCTAAGCCATGCCTAATCATGGTGGAAACTTGGAGCATAACCATAATGAGCATTCTATGAAGCATCCTCAATAAAAATCTATGCACATAGTAAATAAAAAGATTGATGAGATGCTCATTGTCTGCTTGCCTTGTCATTTTGATTATGGGATAGCTCCTGTATCATGTGCAAGGGGTATCCCGTTGGCAGTTCTCTATGATACGTATATACTTACAATGACAAGAGCTTACTTGTGACTGAAGTTGAGTAGCATGAGGATCGGTCTTCGTAAGTAAGGGGCATGAGACTTAGATTTATAACTTGTCAAGCATATCCTCTTAGTTGTGTCACTTTAACCTTAACCATTTAAAGATGCTTATGATAGGGGCAATGAGAGCTCAAAGCTAACGAGTACCATACTTTCAGCATTTGGAAGCCTTTCAAACTATTCAAAACCTTTTTCGTTTCCTTGTTGAGTCTCCACATATTCTATGAGCACCTTCTTGAGAGCATATTTGTCATTCTTAGTGTAATGTGCTTGCCTCAAAACTTGATTATTTGTGTTATGACTTTGATGCTTGTATCTTTAACACCTTTACTTCTAGTCTTCACCTGAACTTCGGAGGTGCCTTGGATCAAAGCCAAGCGAGTTACCACTCTATCATACCTTGTTATGAGCATTGTAATGTTGCTTATGTTTATGTTTTTTGCTACTTATTATTTTTAAGTTGGAATCTCTTCATAGCTTGCAATGCCTATTAAGTAAACTTAGTTGCATACTCTTTATTATGAATTGTCTAAGTAGTTGATCACATGCTGAGAATATATACATCATATGGAGCAAATGTGTTCGTGAAAGTTCTTTTATCGCACTCAGTTTTCAACTGAATTGCTTGAGGACAAGCAATAAGCTAAGCTTGAGGGGAGTTGATACGTCCAAAACGTATCTACTTTCCCGAACACTTTTGCTATTGTTTCTTCTCTAAACTTGTGTGATTTGGATGCAACTAACGCGGACTGACGCTGGTTTTAGCAGAATTGCCCCGGTGTCTAGTTTTTGTGCAGAAAATCAACTATCAGGAAAAATCCCGGAAAATATGCCGAAAATCCTATTTCACCAGAAGACTCCCGGAGCCAGAATACGAGACGGAGGGGGGCTGGGCCCAGGCCACACCACCTGGCCGCGCGGGCTAGCCCAGGCTGCGCCAAGGGGTGGTCTGGCCGCCCCAGACACCCCCTCGGTCTCCCTCTTCGCCTATAAGATGCCTTCTGACCTAAAAACTCAGGGGGGTCGATGTTTTTCCAGAAGGAGTTCCGCTCTGCCGCCACCACCAGATTCCACGAAACAGCACCAGAAACTCCGTTCTGGCACCCTGCCGGGACGGGGAATTGGAGGAGATCATCGCCATCATCATCACCATCGCTTCTCCATCGACCATCCATGTTTCCCCCATCTATGAGTGAGTAATACCCCGTTGTAGGCTATGGGGACGGTAGGGATTGGATGAGATCGTTCATGTAATGGCATCGGATTGTTAGGGCATGGTGCCTAGTATCTTCTATTAGTGATTTATGACTTTGTTGTGACTTGTTATGCTTAATGCTTGTCACTAGGGACCGAGTGCCATGATTTCAGATCTGAACATGTTATTGATTCAGTATGATAGTATTGTTTATGGTCTTACCTGCAAGTTGTATACACACGTCGTTGTCCGGAACCAATGGCCCCGAAGTGACAGAAATTGGGATAACCGGAGGGAATGGCTTTGATGTAAGGATCACATGTGTTCATGGAGTGTTAATGCTTTGCTCCGATTCTCTATTAAAAGGAGCACCTTAATTGCCAGTAGTTCCCTTGAGGCCCCGCTGCAAACGGGCTGGCAGGACAAAAGATGTTGTGCAAGTTCTCATTACAATCACGTATGACTATATATGGAACACATGCCTAGGATTATCTAGTACTTGGATGCTTTATCTTATTTATCTGCAATTGCCCTATGTTCTGATTGCCATGTGAATTGTCTTGTCCATGCAACGCCCATCCATCCATCCCTATGCCTACCGCACTCGAATCCTACTATTTGCTGCTATTGTTACTACTGTCTTTGCTGTACTGCTGCTGTTACTTTGCTATTTCTACTACAAAACTGTTGCTACTGATAAACTGCTATGAGCAAGATTGATTCCAGGTGCAACTGAATTGACAACTCAGTTGTTAAGGCTTATAAATATTCTTTGTCTCCCCTTTTGTCGAATCAATAAATTGGGTTTCACTTCCCTCGAAAATACCGCGATACACCCCCTATACTTGTGGGTCATCAGTCATGGGATCCTCTGCTCCATGTGGCCCTTGTTGTGGCCACGCTCTGATTGGCCGCCTCGGCTGCGTACACGCCCGTTGCGTGTGGCATGGCAACCGCAAAGGATCCCACTACGCGCCCTCCCGCGCGGTTAAGTAGGGGGCATGGGGCAATCTTTGGGGAAGTTCCCCATTTCTCTCGTGCTTCCCAGCCTCCTTTCCCTCTCACTGCAACTTCGCCACCGCTGCTGCTTCTTTGTCGTATCTGCCGCCGCGACCATGCTCAGGCAGTGCCTTGCACCCGCGCCGCTGCTCCCGCTCAAGAGTTTCACCACGGGGCCCTGCGCTTCCCGGTTCCCTGCCACCGGTTATTTTTATTCCGATTTCCTTCTCGAAGACCTCGAGTTTGCCATGAATGAGGAGGAGGCAACCATGGTGGCGCAGCAGGAGGAGGAAGGAGAAGGCCGCGAGCGCGGCGGCTGGGATGACGCGTTTGTCTGCGAGGATGATCTGGACTGGCTCCGTGCCACGCGCCGCATCCCCGCCGGCGTTGCCTATCGCCTCGCTGCCGGCGAGGATTCCCCCTCTCCCAATCTTGGAGAGTATGTTGTTTTTCTTTCTCATTTTCAGCGTGGCTTCAGCCTTCCTACCTCAGATTTCTTTTTTGATTTCATATCCACGTATCAACTACAACCACATCATCTCCCTGCCAATGCCATCACTTGTTTATCCTATTTTTCCTCTGGCATAGAGGGATACCTCGGCCTCTAGCCATCTAAGGAGTTGTGGATCAAATTCTTCGGCCTTCGGAAGAACGTTGTTCCGGATTTGGAGCTTGCCCCGAAAGACAAGCACCTGACCCAATGCGGTGCAACCTCCATATCTCCCCGCAAGAACTCCGTATTTCCCCAAGTCACCGGGCTCGAGTCTTGCAAAGGTTGGGCCCGGACTTTCTTCTATGTCCGGAATACAACTTCTGAGGATCTGATCCGGCTCCTCCCTTTCAAGCTCGGACTTCCAGATACCTCTCTTTGGGAGAGCATCCCCAAGCGACCCACTGCCCTGGCGAACCAGGTGGAGCGCCGGATCCAGGAGTTTCTCAAGGAGAAGCTTCGGGGTAGGACATTATGATCACCTTTGTCTGTAGCCGGGTCTCCCCCCTTCAGAAGCGTCCCCACAAGATCTGCTACTTGAGCGGCCCCCTCGACCCCCACCGGACTTCATCTTTTGAGCTCGATAACTCGGCAGTTTACCGCCGGGTTAAGGCCATTTTCAATGTGGAGAAGGAATTCTCCAAAGATTGGGAATGGGGCCTTGAGCCGTTCACCCGGGACAACCCTCCTCCAAAGGTAAACTTCCTTCTTACTGTTTTCTTGATCTTCTCTGTATGTCGGATTATTTTCATAACTTAGCAATTGTTGTCTTGTTCTCAGCGATTCCTCCAGCAGCCACTAGAAGATGGCGAGGTGCTGGCGAGCAAGTGGGTACTGGACCGCGCCGAGGAGGACGAGGAGGAGCCTGATCCGGAGATCTTCCTGCCCACTACGGACATCGTCAAACGCAGCTCTGGTAAGGCCTCTTCTCTAAGGGATTGGCCGGATGGCGATGACTCGGACGTTGAGGTCCTGGAGGTACCTGACCCGGTTCTCATCTCTTACGCATATCTATTTATGTTCGAATCTTCAGCTAACCCGGCCAGTCAGGTCCACGAGGTTCCCCCTTGCCACTGGTGGTCCGGACCCTGCTCCTTCCCAAAAGCACGCGGCTACCTCGGTCGCAGCTTCGGAGGCGTCGCCGCCCAAGAAGAGGCAGAAAAAGTCCAGGGTGAAAGCCTCGACTAAGCCGGCCGCCAAGAGCATGGTCCGGAGGGCGCCCAAACTTCGGGCACCCCCAACCTCGGACGAGTAAGTCTCTTTGCATTTGCACTTGAGGTTTTTTTCCTTTCTGTGTTTGCCTTTGTCTCTTATCGGTTCTTTTTTCTCTTTTTGACTTGGTGCTTTTCTGCTTTTCAGAGCTCCTAGGGTCATTCCCAGAGCGGCTCCGGCATAGCATCTCCAATCCGGAGCAGCCCTTCTCATCCCCCCCCCCCCCCCCCCGCAATGACGACACTCGCCCGCTTAGCCCTATCCAAGAGGGCTCCGCGGCTGCGTCTGATCAGACCCCACCTCACCATGAGGAGGGAACTGTCAGCGCGGGGGGTGGTGGGGCAGCTTAGGATACGGCCATGCCGGATCTTCCCAGTTCCTCTTCGGCCCCAGCACTAAGTGTTGAGGTGCCAATTTCATCGGCACCGCCCCAAATCAAGTTATTCTCCCATTCACGTGTCTTCAGAACCAGTAGCATCAGTGTCCCTAGCATCAACAGCACCAGCAGCACCAGTTCCAGCAACAGCAGCACTAGCACCAGCAGCAACAGCAACAGCATCAGCAGCATCACTAGCAGCAGCCACAGCTTCGACCAAGGCCCCAAAGAGGAAGGCTCCGTCGGCCGCCTCCGGATCAACGATGTCTATTGCAGATATTTTTCCGCCAGCTTCCCAAGCTCCTTCCGGGTCAGCGGCCTCAGATCTTCTGCCGCGTCCTCCGTCATCCGGCAAGCTCAAGAAAGCTGCTGGATCAGCTAAGTGCATCATCTTAGGTTCTCTCGCTACCGGATCAGAGGGTAGCCGGCAGCTGGTCCTGCATACTAGCCCCACTGTAGCTCAATCTTCTAGGCGAGAAGCCCACGTCAAAGGCCTGGTGGCGAACTACTCTCCCAACGGCGAAAGTTACAGTCCACTGCTCCTGGAGTATGTGAAAAACTGGAACAATGCTGAATTCATCGATCCAAAGGATGATCTGCCGAAGAAGTTTGGCCTAGTCAAATTCAGCGCGTAGATGAATTCCGCCACCAAGGCCATCTCTTTGGCTGTCGGGATGATGGAGGTAACTCTTTTCCTCCATTGTGGTACTTTGTATAGATGAGCACTTGTAGATATATCCCCTAGTCCCCGAGCCTCCGAGGGAGTAACCTGTTACTCGGTCGGATGCTCCTAGAGAATTTGGTTTCTGTCCTTAGCAATTTTAAATATTTACATAGAGCCAGGTTAAGTTCCCTTGGCCCGGATCTTGGACACTTGAAATATCCACACACACCTAGAGCCGGGTTAAGTTCCACTTGACCCAGATCTTGTAGACTTCGAATGTCCACACACCTAGAGTCGGGTTAAGTTCCACTTGACCTGGATCTTGTAGACTTCGAATATCCACACACTTAGAGCTGGGTTAAGTTCCACTTGGCCCGGATCTTGTAGACTTCGAATATCCACACACCTAGAGCCGGGTTAAGTTCCACTTGGCCCAGATCTTGTAGACTTCGAATATCCACACACCTAGAGCCAAGTTAAGTTCCACTTGGCCCGGATCTTGTAGACTTCGAATATCTACACATCTAGAGCCGGGTTAAGTTCCACTTGGCCCGGATCTAGTAGACTTTGAATATCCACACACCTAGAGCCGGGTTAAGTTCCACTTGGCCCGGATCTTGTAGACTTCGAATATCCACACACCTAGAGCCGGGTCAAGTTCCACTTGGACCGGATCTTGTAGACTTTGAATTATTTTCACTTTTCCTTTGAACTTGACATTGTCTTGCTTTTTCAGATTACCACTAACCGCCGATCTACTGAGTTCTAGCACCTGCTGGACTCCTATAAAGACATTCACGCACGTTATGGCAAACTCCTGGAGGAGCACTAGAAGAAGGGTAATTTTTCTTAGATTTTTCCTTCTTCCATTTTCGTTCGTTCGAGTTATCTGTGATTCGTATTAATTTGCTATCCGAACCATGCAGCCGAGGTTGAAGCTGAGAATATCATCATGCGAAAGAATCTGGCTGAGATCAAAGGTATCGTATCTCATTCACCCCATCATTGTGCGTTCTTTTCTTCATTCGGTGGATATTTATACTCCGACTCTGCCGGATTAATCAACTGTTGCAGTTGCTCTTGAAGACAGCGTTCTTATGCCTGATATGATGACCCATTTCCTCGAACAAACAGGGAAACATGAGGCTGAACTGAAGAAGAAGGACGATGAGATAGCTCGGCTACAGCTCCAGGACTCGGAAATTACTCGGCTGAATGCCGAAATTCAGAGGCTTAAGGACCTCCACAAGTCCGAACTGGAGAAAGTTGACCAGGAGTTTGCCGAGGAAAAAGAGCGTTTAACCACGCAATTTTCCAAGGACCAAAGCTTATTGCAGGATGTCGACGTCAAACTTACGTCGGTGACCTTTGAATACGAGAAACTCCAGGCCCACAGTGCCAATGTCCATTCCGAGCTTCAGCGACTCCTCTTCTAGATTGCCCGTGAGTTCTTTGCCCTTGCTTAACTTTCATTCCTCCGGGTTTGGTGCTTTTGTTCACTGTTTCTTCTACTCTGTTCTCAGGCAAATTTCTAGAAGGTGATACTCTTTCCGCTGCTGCCGTAACCCGGTCCCGCGAACAGCGTGGTATCCCCACCGGTCCTGATGCCGAGCCAATCCCGTATGATACGGAGGTTCTGCTGGCGAGCTTCTCCACTCGCCTTGAGCTAGTGAAGAACTACGGTGCATACATTATACCGGCGGAAACACAGAAGTTCAGATCCCTCTGGCCCACTGAGCCCATTCCCAAAAGACATACGGCTTTCATAGGCAAACTGATGGAGTGCGAGCATTAGCTGAATCTGTGGCATGAGTCAGCTGCGCGAGACGGGGCTGACATTGCCTTGCAGTGTGTCCTCTCGTGGTACGAAGGAATATATCTAGGGTTGCTTACCCGCATGCACACCGGATCCAAGTGGACCGAAGATCCGGCGTGGGTTGCGTGCCACAAAGCTAGTCCTAACAAATTTATTCAGTATTCCTTCTGCCATGCTTGGAATGATGGGCCGAGCTACCTCGATGTTTTCGATGATGAACTGCTTCTGAAGATGAAGAATATGAAAGGAGTAAGGGTAAGGCCTCCGAGCTTGGCAACGAGGCCGAAGACCCGGAGGATGGCGAGGCCAACCCTAAGGATGAAGCCGAGGCTAGCGCCCCTCCCCGAAATTTCGAAGTACCTCCTTCTTTGGCTGATGATTCGGCTGTTGCCCCTTAAAAACACTTGATCGTATTTGTTAGCCCCGAAATGCCGGGCGAAAATGTATCTAAGTACTTTGGTTTGGTTGTGCTACAACTTATTGTTTGGAACTAAGCTCTTAATGCTGGATTATCATGGGCGAACTCCCTGAGTTCCGTTTTCTTATTCCCCCAATTTTTGACTCGGCTTGCGTCTACCTTGATTCGGGTTTTTGACTTACGAGTCCGAGGTTCAAAAAATTGACTTAAAAATACTTGAAACTTTGAGATTATCTCAAAATAATCTGGCATTAGATAAATATAGTAAACAAAGGGTTAGTCCAAATAACAAATGTCGCCCTCTTAAGTTCTTTTCCTCAATCGTTTTTCATGTGCTTTGCCATTCCAAACTTGTTCTCTTACTTTCCATGAAGCCAATTCTTGTTGGACAATAGCAAAGTCGAAGAGTTGGGTTTTTGGTGCTCACACATTACTAATCCGACTAAGATATAAGCGACTTAACCCAGCCGACATAAAAATACAAAAACGAGAAAGACAATTATTACGATAGTCCCCGAGTCTTTGCTTGGGATGCCAAAGTTTCATTAATAATCTCATTGCCGAAATACATACCGACATATGATTAGCTCGGATACATCCACCTCTTTGTCAGGTGTAAAAAGGACGAAGTAGTGCTACATTCCATGGTTGCTTAGATTCCTCTTCGGACCTGTCCGCCTTGTTCTTTTCATGTGGCTGTGCATCAATAAGATAGTAGGAATCATTGTGCAAGGCTTTCCTTACAATGAAATGTCCTTCCCATGGAGGGGATAGCTTATGCATGACAGAAGTGCGCTGTATCAACCGGAATACTAGGTCATCTTCCCGGAAGACTCGAGGGTTTACTTTCCGGCTGTGATAGCGTCTGAGATTTTGCTGATATATGGCGGATCTGGACAAGGCCAGTTCTCTCGCTTCTTCCAGCAGATCAACATCATCTTACCGGGCTTCACGCACTTCGAATTCTGTGTATTGGGTGACCCTTTGGCGAATCATGCTCTATGTTGGCTGGTAATACAGCTTCTGCCCCATATACCAGAAAGAATGGCGTATAGCCTGTTGATCGATTCGGAGTTGTTCTTAAACTCCACAGTACTGCTGGTAATTCTTCTATCCAGCACCCCGCTGATCTTTGCAGCAGCTCTATGAGCCAGGTTTTTATCCCGGACAGAACTAGTCCGTTGGATCTTTCCACTTGCCCGTTTGATGCGGGATGGGCAACTGAGGCGACATCTAGCCGAATCTTTTTTCTCGGCAGAACCTCGCAAATGCTCCTTCAGCGAAATTTGTGCCATTATCAGTTATGATGCTATGGGGATAGCCATATCTCAGGATTATATCCTTGAGGAATCTTACTATTGTTGCCCCGTCACATTTCTTAATTGGCTTCACTTCAATCCACTTGGTGAATTTGTCGACCATAACTAGGATGTGGGTCACTCCTCCTTTAGCCGGCTTAAATGGCCCTACCATTTCTAGGCACCATACAGCAAATGGCCAAGTAATGGGGATAGTTTTGAGTTCCGACGATGGTAAATGAGTTTTCATGGTGTATCTCTGACAGCCATTGCATTTTCTCACCAAATCCTCTGCTTTCTCCAAAGCACTTGGGCAATAAAATCCATGCCGGAAAGCTTTCGCCACTAACACTCTTGAGGAGGCATGGTGGCCACATTCCCCTTGGTGAATATCTCGGAGTATGTCAAGTCCTTCCTCCGGGTCAACACACTGTTGCAGCACTATCGTCACACTCCTTTTATATAATTCAGCGTTGATAATAGTATAGGCCTTTGCTCTCCTTTGGATCTGCCTTGAGAATATCTCATCATTCGGCAAAACTCCTTCTTTCAGGAAATCATATATTGGCTTGGCCCAAGCTGGTATAGCCCGGACGGGAAATGGTTCTTTGTCAATTTCCATCGCATCCACCGACATAACTCCTGCCTGATCTGGCTGAACTGCCCCTGGGTTTGTTGAGGCAGTCCTCGGGTTTGCTGAAGCAGTCCTCGGGTTTGCTGAGGTGCCTCCCCAATCTATCTCCATAGGTATAGCTCCTGATCCAGGGAGTGCCGGGATATAATTGAGTCTGATTCAGGCGATGGTGTGATGGATAGTTTTCTCAAGTGCTCCAAGGCAACATTTGGCGGGATTGGCTGCCGGGATGAGCCTAACTTGGACAGCATATCGGCCGCCTCGTTTTGAATCCAAGGTATGTGATGGAATTCACACTCTTCGAAAAATCCACTTATCTTTCGAACATGAAATCTGTATAGGGCCATGTTAGCATCCAAAGCATCCTAGTTTCCAGACACCTATTGCACCACCAAATCTGAATCTCCAAAGCATTGTATCCGACGTATCCCCACTTCTTTTGCTACCTTGAGACCATGTACCAATGCTTCGTATTCCGCAATATTATTGAAGGCACTGAAGTGGATTTGAAGGACATATTTCAGTTGATCTTTCTTGGGCGAGGTAAGCACTACTTCGGAGCCCAACTCATCTTTCAGTTTTGATCCATCGAAGTGCATTCGCCAATAATTGGAGTCCGGCAGAGGTGATTCGTATTGCATCTCAGCCCAGTCCACAAAGAAATCTGCCATAGCTTGCGATTTTATCGCATCTCTTCTATCAAACTATGGTGCATATGGGGCTAATTCAATTGCCCATTTTGCTATCCGGCCACTTGCATCTTTGTTACTCATAATCTCTGATATGGGTGCCTCACATATCACTTTGATGGGATGTTCCTCAAAATAGTGTTTGAGCTTCTTGGCTGACATATACACGCCATACACCATCTTTTGATAGTGAGGTAATTCTGTTTTGAAGCAGATAATACCTCGCTCAGATAATACACCGGTCTTTGCACCGACTTTCCTTCTTCCTCGCACTCCACTACAATTACTACACTTACGACTCGGTTGGTCACAGCTACGTAGAGCAACATTGGCTCCTTGGGTAGTGGTGCTGCTAGGATCGGTACAATAGATAACATCTTTTTCAATTCTCGAAACGCAATGTCTGCCTGTGGCGTCCATGTGAATTTGTTTGCCTTTTTCATTAACTGGTAGAGGGGTAAGGCCTTCTCTCCCAGCCGACATACGAACCGGCTTAATGATGCCAGGCAACCAGTGAACTTCTGCACATCGTTAAGGCATTTTGGCAGTTCCATTCTCTCTATAGCCTAGATTTTCGTCAGGTTAGCTTCGATACCTCGGCTAGACACTAGAAAACCGAGTAACTTTCCTACAGGCACACCAAAGGTGCACTTCTCTGGGTTAAGCTTCATCCGGAACCTTCTTAAGTTCACGAATGTCTGCCGGATATCATAAAGGAGCATATTGCTTTCCTTAGTCTTTATCACCACATCATCCACATAAACTTGCACGTTCCGACCTATTTGGTCGTGTACGCATTTTGCATGCATCGTTGGTACGTTGCTCCTGCATTACGTAATCCAAACGGCATAGTGCGATAGCAATAAGCCCCGTACGGGGTAATAAATGCAGTCTTTATTTGATCATCCGGATTTAGGGGTATCTGGTGGAAACCAGAATACGCATCAATGAATGACAATATTTCACATCGGGCTGTTGAGTCTATGACTTGATCTATTCTAGGGAGTGGGAATGGATCTTTGGGACACGCCTTATTCAGGTTCGTGTAATCAATGCACATGCGCCATACCACGGCCATGTTCGGATCATCCTTCTTCTTTTCCACAAGCACCGGATTAGAGAGCCAATCCGGATAGAGTACTTCCATGATAAACCCGGCTGCTAGGAGCCTAGCTATCTCATCCCCAATGACCTTCCTTCTGTCTTCGGCGAAACACTGGAGAGGCTGCTTTACCGGCTTAGCCCTGGGTCTTATGTTCAATGAGTGCTCGGCCAACTCCCTCGGCACACCTCGTAGATCCTGAGTGGACCAAGCAAAGATATCCCGAGTTTTCTGGCACTGGCTGGCGCCGGCATTGGGCTGGTCCCGGTCTACCGGTGCCACCTGCTGCGAGTTATATCTGTAATTCAGACGCTCATCCCTTCTCTTTCCTCGAAAATCATTTCTCCTTGATGACCCGGAGCCATCTCAGTTGTAATATTCCTCGTTTGCCTCGTTTGACATTAGCTGGGGTTGCGTTGGATCTCCCAAGGCATACGAATCTGCAATCCGGATTGTCTCGGCCAAAGTGGTTGGCATATCTCGCTGCAGCCTCTGCCACAACATACTTCCATATCTGCATCCCTGGGCGAACCACGCAATAGCTTGTGATTCAATTACTCCCTCGCATGAGTTATGCATGTTGCACCACCGAGTCAAGAAATCCCGGTCTGGCTCATTCGGTCTTTGCCGGCATAACGCCAGAGTCTGTGGCCTGTTGGGCCTCTTGTAGGTGCTCGAAAAGTTGCTAACGAATAACTCCTCAAAATCTAGACAACTGTTAACACTTCCCGGTGGCAAATTGTTCAGCCAAACTCTCGCTGGTCCTTCCAACATTTGTGACACATACCTCACTGCCTATCTCAAATTTCTAGTTGCGATCTTGACCGCCGTCGCGTAATCAATCAGCCAATCCTCTGGCCTAGTACTACCATCATAGGTTCTGGTTCCTCTGGCCAGCTGAAAGTTCGGCACTAGTGGCTCTTTCATGATCCAGGGCCCAAAGCATGCTGGACCAGGAGGACCTTGTACCTCGATTAGCTCCGACCAGTAAATTCTATCCAGTTTCAGCCTCGCATCATCTGGCTGCAAGTTCCTACTTCCCAACCTTGACCCAATTATGTGGTAATCCGGTCTGGGATATTCATCGTTGATCATAGCCAAATAACCATCATTGTATCTTTCCTCGTCCGGACAAGCATTCTGTTGTTGTGTTACTTGTCCCGCACTTCCCTCTTGCCGAGGTGCGCGCTGCTGCTGCTGCCAAGGTACATTTTGCCCTGTTCCCGCGGGATCATGCTATCCGGCGTTGCTGTTGGCAGCATTCCTTTGACCGTCATTTCCTTGGTCGCGGTTACCTCGGCTAGCCACACCTCGGCTAGTACTGTGGCGATCTTCATCAACTTGCACTGCTTTGCCTTTTCCGGCCCTCACTGGATCATAGGGGACCATCTGTTTGTCCCTTCTCCCGGAGTTTACAACCTCCTCTCTCCTGGGATTGTGACCCGGAGATTATGCGGCTCCCCCGGATCTTGCCGGGTTATTCCTAGCCGAATGAACCACGTGTGATGCCCCCGCTAGTACCGGGTTTGCCTTGTTCATTTCTTCATTTTGCTGGCAAGCGACCCTCAGCAAGTGGTTCACCCTCTCTTGTTGCCTTTGCCGGGCCTCTCTGGTTAGACCTTCTAACTCGGATGCGGCCGCATTTGCCACCCTGAGGTTCTTTGCCGGGGTACTGTACCTCTCCAGCCCTCCTGTTACTATCGTGGATGTCTGACCCGGCCTAGGTTCGTATTCCTTGTCAATCTCAGTAATCAGGTTTCTACCTCGGATCTTCACTCCATCTATGCGGTTTGCCTTTGCATATTCTCTCAAAGTAATGTTCAAGGATTGCTGCAACTCCGCTACCTTCTTTGCCCCAGCTAGCATTTTTCGCCTAGTTTCCTCTAACTCAGCTTGCGCCTGAGCCGGATCTACCACAGGTGCTATCATCGTTGCTAGGCTATCTATTGCCTGCTAGAGCACATTCTCTGGCCTTTCTAGTGGGGGGAACCTAGACCTGGTCTGCTTCGGCGTGACTTCCGGCTCTGGCGCCGGGCCCTTGCTTGCTTCCGCGTCTAGCACATTCATCAGGACCTCAACACTGTTGGTGGGGCGAGTGATACGCACACCACGAGCTACGCTGAGAGTGGTTCGCCTCCCTCAACGTTGTGTCGTGGATGAACGCAAGACTCGTCCACGTCGACATAGATCTTATGCGTGCCAAGCTTGATGAAGACGCCGTTGCACTGAGGGGGTGCCTGCCGAAGCTCCCTGTGTTGTCGCTGACGTAGTCCAGCGCTCCAAAGCGTTGAACCAGGCCGGAGACGACGCGCTCGCCGGTGCTAGAGATGCTTCCCGTCCAGATTTTCACCCCTGCTAGCACCGCTAGCCCCACGGTGGGCGCCAACTGTCGTGGTGGTGGCACGACAGATACCATGGATAGGCTAAAGATGGGGCCAATGTGTGCTAGGGGAATCTAGGGAGGGAGAACATGGTGATTCCACATACAGATGTTCTTATAATCTCTCTATCAATGGTGTTTTCAAGTGCTCTTCAAGCTATTGGTGAGAAGGAGACTATGTCTTTTACTCCCCACAAGCTAGATCTAGAGTTCTATCTTAGAGAGTGAAAATGATCGGTCCCCCTCTATGGAGGTCATAGTGCTCCTTATATAGGGGAGCCCGGGTTACAAAGTTAGGGCACACGTGGCGGTATATTCTCTGAATATGCCCCTCGACTAAAGCTAGATGCTTCTTTATTCTCTTTAACAGCTTGTCCGGGCTTTGGACGTAACCCGCAATGTAATCCTTGTCTTTAAGCGTCACTAGACACGGGCTACGTCAGCCGACATTGCCTGCATTATCTTGGTCGCCCCTGACCCGCTGGTCCTCCTATCTGCTTTCCTTCGCTCATGCTACAGCTAATAAAGCCACCTTTTAACCAGCGGGAGATTCCTTCCTTCTCTTGGAAGCCATATGATAGTCCGGCTAGCATGTGGCTAATCCGGCTATGAAGGTACCTGCATAATAGACAGACAAACATGGCCGGCATATGTTTTATGTCGGCTGGGCTACGGCTGAGGAGATGCTCCACGGGCCGGGTTACTCCGTGGTTCGGCCTTCCTTGAGGTGACCCGGCTAGCACTTGCTTTGACCGTGCCGTACCTCGGCTAACTCGGCCTTTATACCCCGGTGTTGCCCTACCCGAGGGTATCCTCCGAACACGGCGCTACGAGTTGGACAATATCTACGTCGATCCAAAATGTTTTGGACCTCACGTACGACAAACTTTCTAGAAGGGTTTGCCATCTCAAGGCACATCTATCCCTATGACGGTGTGGCTCGGCCAGACACCTGGCTCTAGGATTTCTTCCAGGCCTGCTGCATCACCGAAGAAGGAAACAACTTGGTCATGACCCGGTATCTCCCGCTCATGCTGAGGAAGACGGCTCGATCATAGCTCAATGAACTCCTGAAAAACACCATCCACAACTGGTATGATATGCAAAGTGCTTTCTTTCAGAATTTTGAGGGAACACACAGGAGGCCCTACACAGTCGAAGATCTGCAGCGTTACACTCAGAAACCCAGAGAAACTTGCCGAGACTACCTCAGACGATGGATCGATATGAAGAACTCCTGTGAAGGAGTAAACGACCAAACTACGATCGAATCATTCATCACGAGACTCCCAATTGGTTTACTATGTCATCGCTCGAAATGTTACAAGGTGACTGATTTAGGGGAGATGATAGAGATGGCAAGCAAATACGTTGACACTGACGATGACGCGGAAGGACTGCTCAACATGCTGGTTGTGTCACAGTTGGCAATTCAACCTAAGCAGCAAGCCGCAAAATGCAAGAACACCTCGGATGAAAAGCCCAGTCCAGAAACCGCAGCAGTCAATGGAACTTTCGGGTCTAGAGGACGGGGAGGCCACGGAGTCGGCTGGGGACGAGGCCATGGAACTTCAAGAGTCCAAGGTAGAGGAGACCAGCAACCTGGCAAAACCTATTCTTAGGCCGACATCGCCAATAATCCGTGTGTGCATCACCCAGACGACAACGGGGGCTCGTCCCACACCAATGCTAAGTGTCATTTCAATGACGACATCAAGAAAGACGAATCCACTGGCTATAGGGCCAAGCGACAGAAAGGAAAGAAAAACTCCGACAAGGACAAAGAGTCCAAGGAAGATTCCAACATGGAGGAGGCAGAAGCTTCAAATCCCAAGTTGGATGGAAAGAAGATCTTCCTAGTGAAGAAAGAATCTTATGTCACTTTCCTTGGGTATCAACCGGCCAAGGTCAAGAAGGTGGTGATGCACGAGCTCAACACAACTGTTCCGGCTGTCCCTCAGTTTCTGGAGTGGTCGAAAGTTACAATCACCTTTGATTGAGGCGATCATCCTCCTAAGCTACATAGGCGAGGAAAGTACGCTCTAGTTGTCAACCCACTTA